>CM063170.1:43315000-52612500 GCA_031835075.1 Saguinus oedipus
AAGTCCTTGGGAAAATTGATGAAACTATAGAAGATTTTTCAAAAATCTGAAAATGGAATATGAAAGAAAGACTGACATAGGGGCTCTCATATAGTTTTATCAAAAGGATCATGCCAAAAGCAAAAAGTCAATCCTTAATTCTATTTTTGTTTATTATAGGAATTAGGACATAATTGTAAGTATAAACAAATTTTGAAGATTGATTTATAAAAATAGTCTTTAGTTTCTCTTCTGAATATGATTGTCCCTATGAAATTTTTCCATTATTTAATAGGAAATGATATTCCCATTTTTAGTGGATTCATGTTTCTTTTACCAATTATCCTCAAATAATGACATCATAAACTGATGCTTTTCATTTTGTCACTTTCTCAAAGGCCTGGATATGAACATATTCTCTCTCCAGGACTGGAACCCTAAAGATACTTCCTAATTCTAAATACTGGGTTGATATCCCCCTTAACAATTTTTAGAATTATTATAGATTCAATTTAGACATTCTTTCTTTCTTTCTTTTTTTTTTTTTTTGAGACAGAGTCTTCCTTTGTCCCCAGGCAGGAGTGCAGTGGCTCAATCTCAGCTCATCGCAACCTCCTCCTCCCTGTTCAAGCAATTCCCCTGCCTCAGCCTCCTGAGTAGCTGGGATTACAGGTGTGTGCCTCAATGCCTAGCTAACTTTTTGTATTTTAGAAGAGACAGGATTTTGCTATGTCGGTCAGGATGTTCTTGATCTCTTGACCTCGTGATCCAAAAGTGCTCAGCCTCCAAAAGTGCTGGGATTACAGGCGTGAGCCACCGCATCCAGCCCAATTTAGACATTCTACAGTTGATTACAGTTAGACATTCTAGTTAGTGACATTCTAGTTAGAGTTTGACATCACCTTGGGGATTTTCCCCTGGAGCCCTCCTATCTTTCCATTGAGGAAACTCAAATCCGACCCTGGTTTCCTTGTTACTGTTCTAGTGACATTGATTCTGTTGTCTCTGTATGCTTGGACCTTTCCTAATTTGCGTGTGTGTGGTCTCATCTAAACAGAATTCTTCCTGAAATGTTTCCCCCACCCGACACTTCCTTTCACCCTTCTCAATTGTTACCAGCCCTTTAAGATCATTCACTCTGTCCCTTGGGTGGAGGCATCCCTACCCACTTCCCTAGAGAAAAATATATATTTCTCTTTTAAGTTTTTATATTGCTTGTCTGTGTACACATTTGGCAGTTATCACCTTATGTTTTCTCATCACTAATAGTGATAGCTAATTCCATATTTACTGATGTCACTCAAATCATCTCCCCAACTCTCATTTTATTCGTGTGTGTGTGTGTGTGTGTGTGTGTGTGTGTGTGTGTGTGTGTATGTGTATGAGATGGTGTCTTACTCTGTCGCCCAGGCTAGGGTTCAGTGATGCTATCTCGGATCACTGCAGACTCCACCTCCTGGGTTCAAGTGATTCTCCTGCCTCAGCCTCCCAAGTAGCTGGGACTACAGGTGTGCACTATCATGCCTGGCTAATTTTTTGTATTTTTGGTAGAGATGGGGTTTCATCATGTTGGCCAGGCTGGTCTCAAACTCCTGACCTTAAGCAATCCACGCTCTTTGGCCTCCCAAAGTGCTGGGATTATAGGCATGAGCTACTGAACCCTCAGTTTTGAGACAAAAGTCCTTAGTGTTTTAACTGCTTCTTACATTATCTCCATATATTTATTTATTTTGTTCCTAATGACTTTGTTTTTTCTCATGGACAATTTTAAATATACACAGAAATACTCCCAGTCTGATTTTTAAGAGTTTCTTTGTTCCGTTGGTTTTAGTTTCTTATTTTGCCTTGGAGTTTCCGTTGACTGCTCATCGTTAGAAGTGAGTAATTTTTAAACTGATTGGTAGCTGTGTGTATGTTTGTGGTATTTGTTGACTAATGGGCTAATGGGTTTCCTTGTAGGGTGGCAGTATTTATGTGGGCCTTAAGTTTTTTCCCCAGGAGACATTTGGCACTGTTTGGAGACATTTTTGAATGGCCACCACTGACATTTAGCGGGGGAGACCAAAGATGCTGTGAAGCGTCCTGCAGTGCACAGGACAGCCTCAGCAACAAGGAATTCTAGGGTCCAAAATGTCAGTCTTGCCAAAGTGACTGGGCGTCATCACCTCTGGCATATTGATGATTAGACAAATGAGAGAGCTATTCACAAAACTATTTCACAAAAGTTATATCGAGAGCTTCTTGAGGGGCATTCATTTTTTCCACCAAGGAATCCTCTGATATTCTGTCAGCAGAGATTTTCTTAAAACTAAGTTTATTCTAAAGTGCTTTGAGAGTGAGGTAGGGAAGGGATCTGGGATTCTCAGAGCCTGTCTTTAGTTAGATGCCTTCTCTTGCTTTCTGGATGCCTGGTGTTCCAGAGTCTAGGGTCTCTCTGCTGCAGCGTCCTTCGAGAACAAACACTGCATTATGCTGTGGGGGTTGGGGAAGAGCAATTGCTTGGCTGTGATGAGGGTGTGGGGATCTGAGAGCTTAACTGCTCCTTATATAGATTTTCAACTGATCACCCTCATATCAGTCTATCTTCTAGGGTACCTGGAGCTTCAATTTCTGTGAGGTTATCTCTCTCTCCTCCCTCCTTCCCTTCCCACCTTCCCTCTATCTCTTCCTTCTCTTTCCCTCCCCTCCCCTCCCCTCCCCTCCCCTCCCCTCCCCTCCCCTCCTCTTCCCTCCCCTCCCCTCCCCTCCCCTCCTTCCCTTTCCTTCCTTCCCTTTCCTTTCATTTTTACTTTCTTTCCTGAGTAGGATTTCCTTCTTGGAAGCCTCTTTCCTGAAGTCATGTTTGAAGCTTTGTCAGCTCTGCTAAGTCAGTTATCATTCCTATACCAACTTTCTTTTTTTTTTTTTTTGAGACGGAGTTTCGCTCTTGTTACCCAGGCTGGAATGCAATGGCGCGATCTCGGCTCACCGCAACCTCCGCCTCCTGGGTTCAGGCAATTCTCCTGCCTCAGCCTCCTGAGTAGCTGGGATTACAGGCACGCGCCACCGTGCCCAGCTAATTTTTTGTATCTTTAGTAGAGACGGGGTTTCACCATGTTGACCAGGATGGTCTCGATCTCTTGACCTCGTGATCCACCTGCCTCGGCCTCCCAAAGTGCTGGGATTACAGGCTTGAGCCACCGCGCCCGGCCCAACTTTCTATCTCAAAAAAAAAGCATGGTAATTTCTTCTCCATTGTCTCCTCTCCCATTCTCTTTACATTTTGAATTTACACTTTTTACATTTATTTTACTATTGCTTCAGTGAATTTTTATTGAACCGGAGTGACAATAAACCATATATTCAGCACACCTTGTTAAAAGGCAGTTCAGATATGCCCTTAATCTTTTTGCATGGCTTTAGAGTATCAGATAATTTTAGAAAATGATATAAAATATAATGAAGTGATTCATACTCCAGAGACTCATCAGCTCCTTTTCTGGGATAGGGCATCTAAGAGGGCAAATGACCAGGGAGCGCGTATATCAGGCCTGAAACAGCAGTGTTCACTGGAGAAAATTCAGACTGTAGGGGTTGCAGGCAGGGGGAACCTTTTTATTCTGTTTATTCTAGGCCAGCGTGGAGTTCTAGCAAAGCCAGACTTCAGACTGCCAGAGAGGGACTTTCAGCTGCGTGATTAGGAGTGGAAAGAGGCCATGATACAATAGCAGTCTGACGTGATGGAATCCTGGTGGCAGTCCTAGCCCCCACCTAGAGAATGGCAAAGCTACAGAATAATCTGCCAATAGCATGCTCAACTCCAGGAGCCTGAACCCTCAGGTGGCTTGGCAAAGTGCCTTGCGCCCCAATGTCATGGTTGCAGTGAAGTCACCTATTTCAAGGGCCTGCAAAATCAGACAGTGGGGATAGTGGCAGCAATCACAATGGGCTCAAGATTAAATAACTTTTGTTGATTTTTCAAGTACTTACAAACTCCCTGGATTCCTATGGAACTCTGCAGAAGGACATAATAAGAAAATTAGGTTTAAAGAAAATAATACATGTGAAATTTCTTACACACTTGAGTTGGTGAGTTAAATGCCATGTAGTTGATATGTGGTTTAAATGTTGTCCCACTGTCTCATTATGGCCTGATATAAATTCATATGAAACTAGGATATTTAAAAGCTTATTGTGACAGTAAAATAGAGTTGATTTATTCCCTGGAAAGATTATGGAGACCATTTGTTGGTATGAACATTTCACTATGTTGGTTCCTTGACATTCCAACCCCAGGGAGACAGTAGAGTGATGAAGATAGAGAAATAGAAGTTGAAACAGCACAATTTGAAGAGGGGGCAAAAGCAACACTTTGATGACCCTAGATCATACAGACCAGTATGAGGTCAGCAAAGCCTGGAGGACCATGGGCTCTTTCCCTAGATTGGACCAGAAGCCCAAGCTATAGTTTTAGGAACTGGCTCAGAGAGCACCCACTTAACTCGCCTGTGACACCTTGGGCAGATCAAGTGCTTCTCTAGTCTGCGGACTGCTCTCATAGATGGAGGATCACAGGTGTGTGAGCACTCATCCCGCTTGGTCTTGGAGGTGGATCAAATCCAAATTGGTGAGTTCTGGGAACTTGGGCAAAGTGTGGGTAGAGTTTCTGAGGGTAGGATGATGAGGACATTTGGCTTGGGGACTGAGAAGGACCATTTTTTTCTTACAAAATTATATCTTTACTAAGACTACTGCCATTAGGGGCAAGTACTGAAGAAGACCGTGTGTTTCAAGGTAAGTAGCCTGACAAGATCTTGTTTGGGTTAAAAATACAAATTTATCTTATTTTCATTTTCAATATCTTATTTTACAGGGTTATCTATTAAGAGATACTATGAGTGGCTGGGTGCAGGGTCTCATGCCTATAATTCTGGCACTTTGGGAGGCCGAGGTGGGTGGATTGCCTGAGGTCAGGAGTTTGAGACCAGCCTGACCAACATGGTGAAATCCCATCTACTGAAAATACGAAAATTAGTCGGGAATGGTGCGCATGCCTGTAATCCCAGCTACTTGGGAGGCTGAGGCAGGAGAATCACTTGAACCCAGGAGGTGGAGGTTGCAGTGAGCCGAGATCATGCCATCGCACTCTAGCCTGGGTGACAAGAGTGAACCTCCATTTAAAAAAAAATGCTATGAGCAAACAGCATTGCACAGTTGAGTAGTTTACAGGATCTTTAGCAGAAGACAGGGAGTCGCTTACCAACAACAAAAGGTGTTCAAGCGCCTGGATTTCAACCATATGGATACACTGTATGTTCTAGTTATAAAGTGGCTGATTTTAGGTAAAAAGAAAAAATAAGGGAAAAAAATCCTCTAGTGAGTGGGAAATAATAAATACCTACAAGGCAGTCCTCAGTGTTCCTTGGCCTGTCACTCCAGTCTCTACCTCCAGCTTCCCATAGCCATTTCCATATTTCTCCTTTTCTCAAATCTCCCTCTCGTTTCTCTTAGAAGGATGCTAGTCATTGAACACAGGGCCTTTGTAAATCCGGATAATCTCATCATAAGATTCTTTACTGAATTACGTCTGCAAAGCCCTTTTCCCCAAATAACATCACCTTCACAGATACTGAGGTTGGGGTCTGGATACATCTTTCAGGGGCCGCTGTGTAACTCATGACAAAGGCCTAATTCGTTTTTCCTGATTAGCCCACACTGCTCTCCCTCCTCTGGGATCCTGCAGAGATATTCTGTTTGTGTGCCTGTCTCACAGGAGCAATTAGGAGATCTTTATACTTGGTTTCTCTAGCACAACGCCTGATATAAGGCTTCCTCGTGTTTGTTGAACTTAAGCTAAGCATCGCTTGCATCACGTCCTGAGTATAAGCCTGACTCAAAGCAGTGATTTGTTAGTCAGATCATAGCCACTCACTATACCCTGGGAAGTCAGCACGCTCCTACCAAGGCTATACATTTCTGAACTGGAAAACACTTTACGCAGAGCTAGTCATCTTTTTTATGTCTTATATAAGGGGTCAAGTGGAGAGGGCAGCTGCGCAAGTACTCATTTTTATTCATTCATTTGTTCATCCATTTGACAAACACTGAACACCTCACCTGAGCCAGGCCTTGCCCCTGCATTTGAGATACAATATGTGTATGGTAAAACCCTCAGCATCTGGGCTGGGATTGGAACCAGTGAACACTCAATTTACATTTATTGTGGTCATGGCTTGAGTGTGGAAGGGAGTGTAGGACATTGTGAAAGTCCTAAGACAGGCCCCTGAACTTAGACTGGTGGTCAGGGAGACTGTCCTGGAGGAAGTGACATAAATGCTGAGACCTGGAGAGAGCAGGTAGTCACCTCAAGTGCAGTGGTGGCAATGGAGATGGAGAGAATGAATTTCAGAAATGTAGGTTGTAATGTAGGAAAGGTTTTTTTTTTTGAGATGGAATCTTGCTCTGTCACTCAGGCTGGAGTGTAATGTCACGATCTTCGCTCACTGTAACCTCCACCTCCTGGGTTCAAGTGATTCACCTGCCTCAGCCTTCTGAGTAGCTGGGATTACAGGCACACACTACCACACCCTGCTAAGTTTTGTATTTTTAGTAGAGACAGGGTTTCACCACGTTAGTCAGGCTGGTCTTGAACTCCTGACCTCAAGTGATCCTCCAGCCTTGGCCTCCCAGAGTGTTGGGATTACAGGCGTGAGCCACTGTGCCTGCCCAGGAAAGGTTTTATCAACCTGAAAGCAAGGGGCTGAAGCACAAAATATGATTTAAAGAGTTTCTTGAGCCAAAGTAAGGACAGCATCCTGAAAGACTCAGACCCAAGTAACCTTGGATATCTGAGCTCCCTCCATTTGGCGTTTGTTTTTTATTTTTATTTATTCTTATTTTACTATTTATTTAGTTTTGAGATGGAGTATCACTCTGTCGCTCAGGCTAGAGCGCAGTTGCACAATTTCAGCTTACTGCAACCTCCGCCTCCTGAATTCAAACGATTTTTCTGCCTTCCAAGTATCTGGGATTACAGGCACCTGACACCATGCTTAGCTAGTTTTTGTATTTTTAGTAGAGATGGGGTTTCACCATGTTGGTCAGGTTGGTCTCAAACTTCTGACCTCAGGTTATCCACCCGCCTCAGTCTCCCAAAGTGCTGGGATTACAGAAAAGGCATACAAAATTTATTAATGTGTACATGCAGAAGACTACAGAGTGACCGCCCAACCCCCTAATGGGGTGCATCTTGAGCTTGCAGAAATAAGGAAGGCTCACTGCAAGACCAAAACCAGGTTACAGTGGTAACCCAGGTTATAGTGGCAAGACAGGTTATGGGAGCGGGAGAAGAACAGGCTTGGTTCTCAAAAGTGATCTTGCTAGATAGCAAAGTAGCAGCCTTCAGAGAGAATAGATGGTAAATGTTTCCTTCAGACATTTAAAGGTGTCAGATGCTCAGGTAATCTTTCCTAGGTGTGAACGAGGGAGGACCTTCCTGCATGAATGCAGATTCTCTACAGATGCAAATCTTCCCCACAACAGGCAGCCTTGCAGGGCTGCTGCTTTTTCTAGTACATTGGCAGCCAACTCAAAATATGTCAGATGATATACTTCGGGGTAAAATATTTTTACTTCCTTCACTAGTACTTGGGAACTCATTAGAGTCACATTTTCAGAAAATGTAGTGATGTGGCCCTATATTCTTAGCTTTAAAAAGCCCTCCAGAATATTTGGATGCACTTTGATGCAGTTTGAGAGACACTGCCTTAAAGAATTGCATCCTTAGCTAAATGCATAGTAAAACCAAATGCAAAGCCAAATAGTATTTAAATGAAATCAAATTAAAATGCAGATCCCCATGGGGTTACTTTGCAGCACAACTTATTTTTTCATTAGATTACCGTGTAAATGAATCAGATTCTTTTTAACGTAACAGCTGGCTGACAGCTGGCTTTGACAGGGTGGAAGCCTGTGGGACCACAGAACAGCAAGGCCTTGGCTGGGAATGTGGGGCACACAGTGGAGGAGAACTCGAAGAATGTGTTATTAGTTTCGTTGCTGTGATTAAGGAAGTTGGCAAGTTGCTGCCAATCAAGTCTTGTGTTGAGGGGGTGTTTTTTAAAATTAGAGGTGCCTTTTGGAAAGATTCTCTAGCTCTGGTTCCTGAACATGAGGGGTTTGGTTTTCCTCCATATAGCCACTAGATGGCACCCTGACACCATTTTTCAAGCAGCCAGCCCTCTAAATTTAGAGGGGAAATGAGCCTTAGGAGTTTGAAAAGGATGCCAGCTCATTCGTTTTTATCCTGCGCGTGGTCTGTTTTTTTGGACTTCATCCATTAATTATAACACTCAAAGTTTTTTGTTCACTGAGAGGCAAAGAGCCAAAGCTTTAATTAAACCCGTGGGGGCACTGCCTTGCGGCAGAGAAGGGTAATTGTCATGCGCCAGCACTTACATAAATTGTTTCATTTAATTTTCACAGCAGCCCCATGAAATAAGCGTTGTTATCCATAATTTTACATAGGAGAAAGCTGACCGTCAGAGAGGCTTAGCAAGAGCCCAAGACCACCCAGCAGAAAGGTAGAAATGAATTTGCCAGTAAACCACATTCATTAAATTCTTGAGGAATAGTCATTGCAATTAGTAGGTTTATTGCAATCTTGGGAAAGTACAGCTAGATTCAACTCCAGGTTTTATGATAGAATAACAATTATACGCAAGGTTTTTATTTTTTAATAAAAAATATATTCTCAGTATTGCAATATTATAAGTTCCACTGGCTTTATTTGCAGGATGGCATGTTAGCCTTTTCTGGATTTATTATAGAAAATAAATCAGTTTATTTTTATGTTTTTTGAGACAGAGTCTCACTCTGTGACCCAGGCTGGAGTGGTGCAGAGGCGCTATCTCTGCTCACTGCAGCTTCTGCCTCTGGGTTCAAGTGATTCTTCTGCCTCAGCCTCCTGAGCAGCTGGGATTACAGGCGCCCACCACCATGCCCAGCTAATTTTTGTAGTTTTAGTAGAGACAGGGTTTTTGGAATGTTAACCAGGCTGGTATTGAACTCCTGACCTCAAGTGATCCACCTGCCTCAGTCTCTCAAAGTGCTCAGATTACAGGCCTGAGTCACCGTGCCTAGCTGGAAATAAATCAGTTTTAGGATTTATAAATTAAATATTTTATTCTAACTGAATGTTAGAATTGTAACCCCTTAGTTTCAAACTGTAATCTATTTGCATAGAAATTTAGGTTTGATTTTCCTATAGTAGGCACCACTTTCTACTTTGTATTAAAGTTGCATCCATACCTAAAATCCCCTACTTCCTTGTGAATCCACAAAGACAGGCTCCTTGCCTAAGTCATTTTTTAATATTCTTGGCTTACATTGCCTTGATCGATTGTTTCTCTAAAGCATTCAACTTAGTTCTCATAGAGATAGCATCTTTTCTCCCTTTTTGCACTAATTTTTCTTTGCCTTATGTATTAAATTTTACTGTCTAGTTGCAAACACACTCTTAGTAAGCATGCAACACAGCTGGAGGCAGCAGAAGTGTGTATGGCATTCCAGGAGGTCATGTACAAGCCTCAAACATTCAGCCTAGCCTGCAGTCAGTAGCTTTTGCAGAGGAGATCAAGGATTTCCATTAATCTACTGAGTCTAGTAAGAGAGTTTCTACTGTATCTGGATTGTATCTATCAGATAGGCTGACAAAACCACCAGATGGAAACCATGAATTCTATTAGTCCATCTCAATAATAAAGAACCTTTGGCTGCAATTTTTTCTATCTGACTTTTCGGAATCAACTGCTATCTTGGCATACTATAGAGGCAGCTGCTGCTGCTGCTTTTTTTTTTTTTTTGAGACAGAGTTTTGCTGTGTTGCCCAGGCTGGAGTACAGTGGCATGATCATGGCTCACTGCAACCTCTGCCTCCCAGGCTCAAGCGATTCTCCCTCCTCAGCCTCTTGAATAGCTGGGATTACAGGAGTGTGCCACTACACCTGGCCAATTTTTTTTGTATTTTTAGTAGAGACGGTGTTTAGCCATGTTGCCCAGGCTGGTCTTGAACCCCTGAGCTCAGACAGTCTACCCAAGAGGCAGCTTCTTGTTGGGAGAAATAACCAGCTTGAATGATAGATTCTGTAAAGATTGGTTGGTCTTCTTGGGGAAGAAAAATTAAATAAAATAATTAACCATGCAAAGAAAAGATTTAATAGACACTTCTCTTGTCAGGCAAGGGAAGTAATATTTATTGAGTACCAATTTTATGCTGTGCACTGAGTCAGATTGCACACATGTCACCTGATTCATTCCTTACAATAGTATGATAAATTAAAAATTCTTATTCCCATTTTACCAATGAGGAAACTGAGTCTCAGAAAGCATTCAGTAAGTTACATGTGATAAAACAGCTAGTAAGTGGCAGAAAAGTATCTTGAAAGTATCAAGAGTGTATGTAATCAGGGCTTGGGCAAAATTGGGACAAAATAATTTCTGATGAGTGAAACATCTACATTTTTATAAGAACTGGATCAGTAGGCCGGGAGCGGTGGCTCACACCTGTAATCCCAGCACTTTGGGAGGTCGAGGCAGGTGGATCACGAGGTCAAGAGATCAAGACCATCCTGGTCAACATGGTGAAACCCTGTCTCTACTAAAAATACAAAAAATTAGCTGGGCATGGTGGCGCGTGCCTGTAATCCAAGCTACTCAGGAGGCTGAGGCAGGAGAATTGCCTGAACCCAGGAGGAGGAGGTTGCAGTGAGCCGAGATCACGCCATTGCACTCCAGCCTGGGTAACAAGAGCGAAACTCCATCTCAAAAAAAAGAGAAAGAAAAAGAAAAAGAAAAAAAGAACTGGATCAGTAATAATGCTGTTCTGAATCATATTGGAGCCTGAAGCCAAAGGAGTTTTTTGATGCCAAGACAGGAGCCTCATTTGCTTTGCTGGAGGCCCAGCCCTGGAAATACTACGAAGTGCTTGTTCAGACAGCTCTTTTCCAACATCTGTCTAGTAACAATTTATTGAGTGGCTACTGTGCGCCAGTCACTATGACCGGGTTTTGAAACAAAACATTAAGTAAAAATGTACCTGATTTCTGCTTTCCCGATACTTGTGGAATACCCTACTCAAAGCTGGAAAGTATTATTATATATTGGATGACACTTAGTCACTTACTCCTTCATTGTAGATCAGGAAAATGTGGCAAACTTGAGCCATGGAATTGGACTTTCATGGCCCCTATTTCTCTGCTGAATTTTACAACTTCAGAAAACCATTTGTAGATTGAGATCACGGAGTATCATGTTTGATCTTTGGAAAAAAACCATGTTCTTCAGGATCTCCTCTTTCATTCGTATGCTCTGACCAGGCAGATTGGAATATTGTCCTAATCATGGAGTCTATCCATTATCTTTCGGTTTCATAGTGATTACAAGCATGAGTTTTGGCAAAGCCAGACTTGAGTCTGTGAGTTATTAAGAACAACTGGTATCCCAGTTCTACTGGTAACTTTGGAGAACTTACTTAACATCTCTGTGCTACTGTTTCATCGTAAATGGTGGACAATAAGAGTAGTAAGTGAAACTATATCAGGTCCTTAGAACAATTCATGGTACATAGTAAATGCATAATATAAGTGAGCTTCTACTATTATAGTAATGGCAGCAGTAGTTATGTCATTAACTCTGTAATCCTGTGTAAATTACTTGGCTTATGTAAGCTTCAGTTACCTCAATTGACAAAGAAAGTAATTGTACCTACATCCTGAGGCTCTTGTGATGACTAAGGTAGAGAATAAATGAAGATCACTTGGCTTGGCATATAAATGCTTGGAAAAATGTTAGCTCTTTTGTTTTTTTATATGACTCTTTTTAATTAAAGATCCTTCAAAATTCAATGGCAGTTACAGATCATTTACCTTCTGTATTTGGTATTGTTCATAGTGCCTGGTACATAACGGTACTCAATAAATCTTTGATTAAAGCATACAGAAAGAAATAACATTAGAGTCATAAAAGCCCATAAGTAGCTGAGGTGTGTATGCAGTGGTGAAGGGTCATTTTCGTTGTGTGTGTGTGTGTGTGTGTGTGAGAGAGAGAGAGAGAGAGAGAGAGAGAGAGAGGAAAGAAAGAGGAGAGAGGAAGGGAGGGGGGAGAGAGAGAGAGAGGGAGAGGGAGAGAAGGATAGATAACATATAAGAAAGTAAACGAGTTGTCTTGGCTATGCGGGCTCTCTTTTGGTTCCATATGAAGTTTAAGGTGGTTTTTTCCAGTTCTGTGAAGAGGGTCATTGGTCACTTGATGATAGCATTGAATCTATAAATTACTTTGGGCAGTGTGGCCATTTTCACAATATTGATTCTTCCTAACCATGAGCATGGAATGTTTTTCCATCTGTTTGTGTCCTCTCTTATTTCCTTGAGCAGTGGTTTGTAGTTCTCCTTGAAGAGGTCATTTACATCCCTTGTTAGTTGCATTCCTAGGTATTTTATTCTCTTTGTAGCAATTGTGAATGACAGTTCATTCTTGATTTGGCTCTCTTTTAGTCTATTATTGGTGTATAGGAATGCTTGTGATTTCTGCACATTGATTTTGTACCTATGCAACTGTGACATGCTAAAAGCCCCATAAAACTGCATACCTCAACCATACCTTGACTTTCTGTTGAAACTGCTCTCTGTAATGCCTAATGTGACAGGCAAGCAGTCCAAACCCATGCCATCTTGGCCCCTGCAACTTGTAATAAGTAATTAAGGTCTGTGATTTCCACCTTACCCAGACAATGTATAAACAAATGCTCATCTTAACTTTTGTGAACCACTTAAGTTACAATCAGAATGTCAAACGTCCCCTGGCCCTCGGAATGTCTGGAGCCCCTCACCCTCATCTTCACCCAGGAATGCACTGGAATGTCCGGAGCCCCTCACCCTCATCTCCACCCAGTAGGTGATTTACAGAATCCACTAGCCCTCAGAATGTCTGAAGCCCCTCACCCCCACCCCTGCCCCTCACCCTCACTCCTTAGGTAGTTTTATGGGTATAAAAGGTCTTGACACCCTCCTTTCGGGGCCACAGGTTGGAGAGACGTGAGTCCTCCATGGCCGCTGGCAATAAAAACCCTGCAATTTGGCATACTTTTGTCTTGGTGTTGACTTTCTATGCTCGGGCCAGTACAACACAACAATCCTGCATGTTCTGCACATGTACCCCAGAACCTAAAGTGCAATTATATATATATATATATTTAAAAAAGGAAAGTAAATAAGATACTCTATTGAATTTTGGTGAATTTTGTGCTACCCTTGCTTATGTTTAATAAAGATCACACAGAAGGAAGCTTCAAAAAGACAATGCAGATTTTCACAAGTGAAAAAGAGTATTCACATTTCTGTGGCTCCACCCCACATTCAGAAAGCCTTTGTCTTTATTTACTACCAGTTAAATCGTTTTGAATAATTGACAGTAAGAAATAATCAGCTCAGTTGTTGGGAGATCCGGCTGTAGTGTTTTGGTCATCACAATGTCAAAATTATTGGACTAATAAAAAAACTCATCATCTTTTTGAATTTTGCTTGTTCTTATTGAACAACCTGTTGGATTAAACCATCCACTTAAAAAAGCTAGTTAGGAGTGGGAACTTCTGGGTCATACTGCCTGGCTTTGAATTCCAGTTATATGGTCTCTCATTGGTGAGATTTTGTAGGTTATTTAAATTTTCTGAGCCTCAGCTCCCTCATCTATAGAATGGAGATAGTAATATCTGTCTCTTGTTGTTGAAGAAATTAAATAAAATAATGCATGTAAAGTGCTTGGCAATGCTGGCATATTGCGAGTGCTCAATAATAATTATCATCATCATTATGCAGCTGATTGGGCATCAGAGAGCTGCAGCCACTGATGAAGTCACTTCTGTAAGGGGAAAAGTCAGAGTGCATGTTTTTTCAAGGTTGCTATTTTGCAAACTTTAATATTAATGCACTCAATTCAAGATGAGCTTCAGAAAAATTGGATAGCTGAAGAGGAAAATTACCTAATCAACAATGCAATTTAAAAAGGTTGCTTCAAATTACACCAAATGCTAAAACTGAATGGTTAGGGAATAAGAATATAAATATGTCATGCTCTGCATTATTTTATCTTCTCATTTGCACCCCACATACACTTTCTTAAAAAAATATTGGTGGCCAAGCATGGTGGCTCACGCCTATAATCCTAGCACTTTGGGAGGCCAAGGCCAGTGGATCACAAGGTCAAGACATTGAGACCATCCTGGTCAACATGGTGAAACCCCGTCTCTACTGAAAATGCAAAAATTAACTGGGCGTGGTGGCATGTGCATGTAGTTACAGCTACTTGGGAGGCTGAGGCAGGAGAATTGCTTGAACCCAGGAGGCGGAGGTTGCGGTGAGCCGTGCCATTGCACTCCAGCCTGGGTAATAAGAGCAAAACTCCGTTTCAAATATATATATATATATATTGGTGACTAGAAGTTCTTTCAGTGATATGGGAAAGAATTTTTTTTTGAGACAGAGTTTCGCGTTTGTTACCCAGACTGGAGTGCAATGGCGCAATCTCGGCTCACCACAACCTCCGCCTCCTGGGTTCAGGCAATTCTCCTGCCTCAGCCTCCCGAGTAGCTGGGATTACAGGCGTGTGCCACCATACCCAGCTAATTTTTTGTATTTTTAGTAGAGACGGGGTTTCACCATGTTGACCAGGATGGTCTCGATCTCTTGACCTCGTGATCCACCCGCCTCGGCCTCCCAAAGTGCTGGGATTACAGGCTTGAGCCACCACGCCCGGCCGGGAAAGAATATTTTATATGTAAGCTATCTCTTTGAAGCTGATTACAACTTTTGCAAAGAGATTTAAACATATCGGAAGTTTTCCAAACAGTTGAACACAAAGAAATACAAGTTCAGAGTAAAATATTTTAATATAATCACTTCTACCATCAGGTAAAGATGTGTAGGTATTTGATTTAAGGGGAAAAACTGATGATATTTCTGAGTCATTCTAAAGAAACTCATATGAATAAAAGTATTTGAGGGCCTACTATTTGAAAGATCTTGTATTTAGGGCTGTCAAAAATGTACTTTATTTTTGAAAGAGATCAAGAGCCATTCATTTCTCTGTTTCATGAAATTTATTTATTTTACTTTACTACATGTTTATTTATTTTACTTTACTACATATTTACTACTTTACTACATACTTTACTACATACATATTACTTTACTACATATCAGGATAATCCACCAGCAGTTTTCATATAGAGGATGATTATTGAAAGTGATCAGTTCTAACTCGACTTTTCCAGGAATTAGGCAAGTATAAGGCTGATTTTTCTGCTTAGGCACTACTGGCAGACAGATTAGGGTTTTAGAAGCTTTGTAAGAATTGTGTTTGAGACCTGAAAAAAAATTGTTTTGAGTGGCTCAAAAACACAAGAAAAATGCACAAAAAGAATCAATATTAAATCAAATACTCATAGAACATATTTTGTAAATTTTAATGATTCTTTAATATCCTAGTCATAAGAATTCTATTCAATTTAAAATCTTGTTTTAATTTTCTTTCCTTGTAAGCATTTCCAAGTATTAGGGATGATTGCTTGTATAAATGAAGTATATTATAGTAGTTAGAGTCAAATAATTTAGCAAATAAAATTTATAAAATGTTTAAGGATGTTGTTACGGCAAAAAAAATTTTTAATGAGGGATTTGAGATGCATTTTCCCATGATTGATATGATGAAAGGGGGAACACTGTAAATGGAAGAGTGATTGCAATCATCTCAAAAGATCCCTGGGCTTGGTTTATGTTTAGCTGGATATTTCTCTCTACATGACCAGTATGATAGTGGTTGAGCACCATGACGGGATTAAGGGTTAAAAGCAAAGACAGCAAGCTCTATTTGTGCCTGTCTCATCATTAAGTCAACAGAAAATAAACAAAGTAGTTGCTTTTCGGTCAATAATGTCAGCGGGGTACTGTACTACTATAATGGCCTGTCAGCTCGGATCCACTTATATAGAAAGATGATAGATGTCGGGGGAGATACTGTTTTCGTCATTGTCCTGAGAATCGACCTACTCTGTCTCTGTAACCAAAACAGAAAAAAACTGAAGCATAAGTGCTGATTTCTTGAATAACCAGTGGAGCTCAATTATCAAAAGAAACACAAAATCCCTAATGTAGTAACCAGTTTTAACTTTAGAGGATGCAATATTTGCCTAGAATCAAGCTAATGCTTCAGATTGGGGAGTGATTATTTCAGAACACATCAATGTGCTAAATTTGCACACTGCAATGAATTTAATTAATTAATTATTTTAATGACAAAATCAAGTGCACTGAGTTTATATTTTCTTTTTTTTTCTTTTTTTTTAATTTTTTTAATTTTTTTTTTTAAATTTTTATTGCATTATAGGTTTGGGGGTACATGTGCAGAACGTGCAAGATAGTTGCATAGGTACACATATGGCAGTGTGCTTTGCTGCCTTCCTCCCCTGAGTTTATATTTTCTAATTCTAACATAAGACAAGTAGGAATCAGCTCCTTTATTCCTAATACTAGGTGAAATATTCATTCTGGGTCTCTGCTTTGCCTTCTTTTGCTCATTTTTTCAATGATTTTCTGTGAGCCTTTTTAAGTTGCTAGCACAATGCTTTGCATATAGCAGCAAACCAGTTAGTTATGTAGAACACACCACTGGTCATTCACCCTGTGATGGGCACAAGCAAACAAGCCACCAGGGTGTAAGATAATAAGTTGCTTGGGTTCATGATGGATGATCCAGGATGCCCCTGTTGAGGAAATGACTCATAAGCCAATAACTGAAGGCCAAGACTAAGCTGGTCAATTGAAGAGATGAGTAAGAGCATTCCAGGGAGGGGAACAGCAGTTGCAAAGATTCAGAGGTGGGAAAGAGCAGCTCTGTCTTTGGTGAATGGCATAGTAAGGAAAGAGTCAGGAAGAATAGGGAAACAAAGAGAAAATATAATTCTCTATTTATTTATTTTGCAAATACTCATTAGGAGACATTTTACAAAGCACTTTTTTGGATAGAAAGAAGATTAAGATGTAATCCTTGCCTTCAACAACAGAAAAAGATGATTATTTCATTAGCATAGATTAATTCTATAAATCAGTGGATAAATATATTGTAGCTTTATGTATGGGGTTGATATATATCTCAGTTTTTGGGGGGGTTTGAGACAGAGTCTCTGTTACCCAGGCTGGAATGTAGTGGTGGGACCTCAGCTCACGCAACCTCTGCCTCCTGGGTTCAAGCTATTCTCCTGCCTCAGCCTCCTGAGTAGCTGGGATTACAGGTATGAGCCATCACGCCTGGCTGCATTTTGTATTTTTAGTAGAGATGGGGTTTCACCATGTTGACCAGGCTAGTCTGGAACTTTTGACCTCAGGTAGTCCACCCACCTCTGCCTCCCAAAGTGCTAGGATTATGGACATGAGCCACTGTGCCTGGCCATGTATCTCAAATTCAATTTGTCTAACAAACAGAAAAAAAATTTTTTTAAAGATAGAAATGATTAGATTTTTAAAAATAAAGTTATAGCCACATAACGAAGCTGACCAGTTGCCCCCAAATCCATAATTAGTTTTGATCTCATGGTCTTAAAAATCTCAGATTTCCCCTGTTATGTGACCTCTGAAAGGGGGCTTTTACCTTTCTGTGCTTCACATACATCATCTGAATAGTTGAAAGATTTGTGTGGAACATAGCTGTTGATTCAAACTGGTTCTGGAATTGAATGATATGTCTGCTTAACTGTTTCCAAATAATTACAAAAAATAAAAGGACACATTTTCTTTTTTTTATTGCATTTTAGGTTTTGGGGTACATGTGAAGAACATGCAAGATAGTTGCATAGGTACACACGTGGCAGTGTGATTTGCTGCCTTCCTCCCCATCATCTATATCTGGCATTTCTCCCCATGCTGTCTCTCCCCAACTCCCCACCCTGTGCTGTCCCTCCTCTATTCCTCCCAATAGACCCCAGTGTGTAGTGCTCCCCTCCCTGTGTCCATGTATTCTCATTGTTCAACACCCGCCTATGAGTGAGAACATGTGGTATTTCATTTTCTGTTCTTGTGAAAGGACACATTTTCTAAATGTACTTGGTTTCTGCTTGCTGATATTTTGTTGGGGAAAACTGAAAGATTAGAATAGATATAACAATAATAAAAATTTATTGATCTACTGCTTTGTCCAGCTGCTGTGGTAAGCGCTTTATATGATTTACTAGAGATTTCTTCTATTACTATCTTTTTCTTTTCTTTTTTTAATTTTACTTTAAGTTCTGGGGTGCATGTGCAGATCTTTCAGGATTATTCCATAGGTATACACATGCTATGGTGGTTTGCTGCCTCCATCCCCTCATCACCTACATTAGGTATTTCTCCTAATGTTATCCCTCCCGAATCTCCCCACCACCTGCTATCCCTCCCCTAGCCCCCTATCCCCCAACAGACCCCAGTGTGTAATGTTCCCCTCCCTGTGTCCATGTGTTCGGTTTTCTGTTCTTGTGTCAGTTTGCTGAGAATGATGTTTTCCAGATTCATCCATGTCTCTGCAAAGGACATAAACTCATCACTTTTTATGGCTGCATGGTATTTGGTGTATATGTGCCACATTTTCTTTGATGAGCATTTGGGTTGGTTCCAAATCTTTGCTATTGTAAACAGTGCTGCAATGAATGTATGTGTGCATATGTCTTTATAATAGATCGATTTATAATCCCTTGGGTATATACCCAGTAATGGGATTGGTGGGTCAAATGGTATTTCTATTTCTAGATCCATGAGGAATTGTCACACTGCCTTCCACAAGGTTGAACTAATTTACACTCCCACCAACAGTGTAAAAGTGTTTCTATATCTCCACATTCTCTCCAGCATCTGTTGTTTCCAGGTTTTTTAATAATCGCCATTCTAACTGGTGTGAGATGGTATCTCAATGTCGTTTTGATTTGCATTTCTCTAATAACCATGATGATGAGCATTTTTTTGTGTTTTTTGGACACATAAATGTCTTCTTGTGAAAATTGTCTATTCATATCTTTTGCCCACTTTTTGATGGGGTGATTTTATTCTTGTATATTTGTTTTAGTTCTTTGTAGATTCTGGATATTAGCCCTTTGTCAGATGGGTAGATTGCAAAAAGGTTTTTCCTGTTCTGTTGGTTGCTCATTCACTCTAACCATGCTTTCTTTTGCTGTGCATAAGCTCTTTAGTTTAGTTAGATCCCATTTGTCTATTTTGGCTTTTGTTGCCATTGCTTTTGGTGTTTCAGTCATGAAGTTGTTGCCTATGCCTATGTCCTCAATGGTATTGCCTAGATTTTCTTCTAGGGTTTTTATGGTGTTAGGTCTTTTGTTTAAATCTTTAATCCATCTGGAGTTAATTTTTGTATAAGGTGCAAGGAAGGCATCCAGTTTCAGCTTTCTGCACATGGCTAGCCAATTTTTCCAACACAATTTATTAAACAGGGAATCTTTTCCCCATTGCTTTTGTCAAGTTTGTCAAAGATCAGACAGTTGTAGGTGTTTGATGTTATATCTGAGGCCTCTGTTCTGTTGCATTGTTCTATATCTCCTGTTTTGGTACCAGTACCATGCTGTTTTGATTACTGTAGCCTTGTAGTATAGTTTGAAGTCAGGTAGTGTGATGCCTCCTGCTTTGTTCTTTTTGCTTAGGGATGTCTTGGCTATTTGGACTCTTCTTTGATTCCATATGAAGTTTAAGGTGGTTTCTCCAGTTCTGTGAAGAAGGTCAATGGTAGTTTGATGGGGATAGCATTGAATCTATAGCATTGAAAATGGTAGTATGGCCATTTTCATGATATTGATTCCTCCTAACCATGAGCATGGAATGTTTTTCCATCTGTTTTTATCCTCTCTTATTTCCTTCAGCAGTGGTTTGTAGTTCTTCTTGAAGAGGTCCTTCACATCCTTTGTTAGTTGTATTCCTAGGTATTTTATTCTCTTTGTAGCAATTGTGAATGGGAGTTCACTCATGATTTGGCTATTTGTCTGTTATTGGTGTATAGGAATGCTTGTGATTTTTGCACATTGATTTTGTAACCTGACAGTTTGCTGAAGTTGCTTATCATATTAAGGAGATTTGGGGCTGAGAAGATGGGGTCTTCTAAATATATAATCATGTTGTCTGCAAATAGAGACAATTTGACTTCCTCTTTTCCTAATTGCATACCCTTTATTTCTTTTTCTTGCCTCATTGCTCTGGCTAGAACTTCCAACACTACGTTGAATAGGAATGATGGGAGAGGGCACCTTTGTCTAGTGCTAGTTTTCAAAGGGAATGCTTCCAGTTTTTGCCCATTCAGTATGATATTGACTGTGGGTTTGTCATAAATAGCTTTATTATTTTGAGATACATTCCATTGATACCTAGTTTATTTGGAGTTTTTGGCATAAAGTGCTGTTGAATTTTGTCAAAGGCCCTCTGCATCTATTGAGATAATCATGTGGTTTTTGTCTTTGGTTCTGTTTATGTGGTGAATTACGTTTGTAGATTTGTATATGTTGAACCAGCCTTGCATCCCTGGGATGAAGCCTACTTGATTGTGCTGGATAATCTTTTTTATGTGCTGTTGCATTCAATTTGCCAGTATTTTATTGATGATTTTTGCATTGATGTTCATCATGGATATTGGCCTGAAGTTTTCTTTTCTTGTTGAGTCTCTGCCAGGTTTTGGTATCAGGATGATGTTGGTCTCATGAAATGAGTTAAGTAGGATTCCCTCTTTTGTATTGTTTGAAATAATTTCAGAAGGAATGGTACCAGTTCCTCTTTGTACATCTGGTAGAATTTGGCTGTGAACCCACCTGAACCTGGATTTTTCTTAGTTGGAAGGTATGAATTGCTGCCTCTACTTCAGACCTTGTTATTGGTCTATTCGGGGATTCAATTTCTTCCTGGTTCAGTGTTGGGAGGGTGTAAGTGTCCAGGAATTTATCTATTTCTTCCAGATTTACTGGTTTATGTGTACAGAATTTTTTTGTAGTAATCTCTAATGGTAGTTTGTATTTCTGTGGAATTGGTGGTGATATCCCCTTTATCATTTTTTATTGCACCTATTTGATTATTCTCTCTTTTCTTTTTTATTAGTCTGGTTAGTGGTCTATCTATTTTGTTGATCTTTTCAGAAAACCACTTCCTGGATTTATTGATTTTTTGAAGGTTTTTTTTTTTGTGTGTGTGTGTGTGTGTGTGTGTGTGTCTGTCTCCTTTAGTTCTGCTGTGATATTAGTTATTTCTTGTCTTCTGCTAGCTTTTGAATTTTTTTGATCTTGCTCCTCTAGCTCTTAATTTGATGAGACAGTGTTGATTATAGATCCTTCTTCACTTCTCATATGAGCATTTAGTGCTATAAATTTCCCTCTAGACACTGCTTTAAATGTGTCCCAGAGATTCTGGTATGTTGTGTCTTCATTCTTGTTGGTTTCAAAGAACATCTTTATTTCTGCCTTCATTTCATTATTTATCCAGTAGTCATTCAGGAGCAGATTGTTCAGTTTCCATGTAGTTGTGTGGTTTTGAGTGAGTTTCTTAATCCTGAGTTCTAATTTGATTGCACTGTGGTCTGAGAGACTGTTTGTTATGATTTCTGTTCTTTTCAATTTGCTGAGGAGTGATTTACTTCCAATTATGTGGTCAATTTTAGAATAAGTGTGATGTGGTGCCGAGAATAATGTATATTCTGTGGATTTGGGGTGGAAAGTTCTGTAGATGTCTATTTGGTTTTCTTGGTCCAGATCTGAGTTTAAGTCCTGGATATCCTTGTTAATTTTCTGTGTTGTTGATCTGTCTAATATTGACAGTGGAGTTTTAAAGGCTCCCACTCTTATTGTGTGGGAGTCTATGTCTCTTCATAGGTCATTAAGAACTTGCTTTATATATCTGGGTGCTCCTGTATTGGATGTATATGTATTTAGGATAGTTAGCTCTTCTTGTTGTATCGATCCTTTTATCATTATGTAATGCCCTTCTTTGTCTCTTTTGATCTTTGTTGGTTTAAAGTCCATTTTATTAGAGACTAGGATTGCAACTCCTGCTTTGTTTTTGCTCTGAATTAGCTTGGTAAATCTTCCTCCATCCCTTTATTTTGAGTTTATGTGTGTCTTTGCACATGAGATAGGTCTCCTGAATACAGCATACTGATGGATCTTGACTTTATCCAGTTTTCCAGTCTGTGTCTTTTGATTGGGGCATTTAGGCCATTTAAATTTAAGGTTAATATTGTTATGTGTAAATTTGATCCTGCCATTTTGATACTAGCTAGTTGTTTTGCCCATTAGTTGATGCAGTTTCTTCATTTTGTTGATGGTCTTTACCATTTGATACATTTTTGCAGTGGCTGGTACTGGCTGTTCCTTTCCATGTTTAGTGCTTCCTTCAGGAACTCTTGCAAGGCAGGCCTAGTGGTGAGAAAATCTCTCAAGAATTGCTTGTTTGTAAAGGATTTTATTTATTTTTTGCTTATGAAGCTTAGTTTGGTTGGACATAAAATTCTAGGTTGAAAGTTCTTTTCTTTAAGGATGTTGAATATTGACCCCCACTCTCTGCTGGCTTGCATGGTTTCTGCCAAGAGATCTGCTGTTAGTCTGATGGGCTTCCCTTTGTGGGTAACCCGACCTTTCTCTCTGGGTGCCCTTAGCATTTTTTCCTTCATTTCAACCCTGGTGAATCTGACGATTATGTGCCTTGGTGTTGCTCTTCTTGAAGAATATCTTTGTGGTGTTCTCTGTATTTCCTGATTTGAATGTTGGCCTGCCTTGCTGGATTAGGGAAGTTCTCTTGGATAATATCCTGAAGTGTGTTTTCCAGCTTGGATTCATTCTTCCCATCACATTAAAGTATACCAATGCAATGTAGATTAGGTCTTTTCACATAATCCTATATTTCTTGGAGGCTTCGTTTATTTCTTTTCACTCTTTTTTCTCTCATCTTGCCTTCTCATTTTATTTCATTGAGTTGATCTTCAATCTCTGGTATCCTTTCTTCTGCTTGATTGATTTGGCTATTGAAACTTGTGTATGCTTCGCCAAGTTCTCATGATGTGTTTCTTAGCTCCATCAAGTCGTTTATGTTCTTCTCTAAGTTGATTATTCTAGTTAGCATTTCATCTGACCTTTTTCAAGGTTCTTAGTTTCTTTGCATTGGGTTAGAACATGTTCCTTTAGCTTAGAGAAGTTTGTTATTACCCACCTTCTGAAGCCTGCTTCTGTCAATTCATCAAACTCATTTTCTATCCAGTTTTCTTCCCTTGCTGGTGAGGAGTTGTGATCCCTTGGAGGA
Source organism: Saguinus oedipus (assembly GCA_031835075.1). Lineage (NCBI taxonomy): Eukaryota > Metazoa > Chordata > Mammalia > Primates > Cebidae > Saguinus > Saguinus oedipus. The sequence goes on from CM063170.1 coordinate 43,338,310, forward strand.
GAAGAGGCATTATGGTTTTTGGTGATTTTATCCTTTTTTCACTGGTTTCTTCCCATCTTCATGGATTTATCTACCTTTGGTCTTTGAAGCTGGTCCCTTTTGGATGGGGTCTCTGAGTGAACGTCTTTTCTGCTGATCTTAATTTTCCTTCTAACAGGCTTCTGCTGCAGGACTTCTGGTGGTCCACTATAGACCCTGCTTGCATGGGAATCACCCATGGGGGTTGCAGAACAGTAAGAGTTGCTACCTGTTCCTTCTTCTGGTATCTTCGTCCCAGAAGGGTACCTGCCAGATGTCAGCCAGAACTCTCTTTTATGAGGTGCCTCTTTGGATATACAGGGGTCAGGGAGCTGCTTGAGGAGATAGTCTGTCCCTTATAAGAACTCAAGTTCTGTGCTGGGAGCTCCGTAGTTCTGGTCAGAGCTGCTGGGAAGGGATGTTTAAGTCTGCTGCAGCGGAACTCACAACTACCTCTTTTCCCAGGTGCTCTGTCTCGGGAAGGTGGGGCTTTATTTACAAATCTCTAATGTGCTGCTGCCATTTTTCAGAGATGCCCTGCACAGCAAGGAGGGAGTCTAGTCACAGTTTGCCTGAAGAGGTGCTGCTGAGCTGCTGCGGGCTCTGTCCAGCTGCTGTGTAAACATCCTTGATGTTTTGTTTACATGCATAAGGTTAGAACTGCTTTGGTAATGGCAGACTGCCTCAGTAATGGCAGACTCCCATGGTAATGGTGGACTGCCTTGGTAATGGTGAATGCTATTCTCCCAGAGAGTTCGACCATCGGGGTCGAGCTCAAACTGCTGAACTGGCTGCAATACTGTCAAGGCAGTGCATTTCAAATTGCTGTTCTTTGTGGGGGCAGGACCCACTAAGCCAGATTACCTGGCTCCCTGCCTTCAGCCCCCTCTTCTTTCAGGTGAATGGGCTACTCTATCTTAAAGGCATTCCAGGTGCCAGTTAAAATGGCCACCAGAGTTGTGCAGGTTTTTGTGCTGGAAACCTGTGGCGCTTGTCAGCCAGGAGGAGTTTCCTGGTCTGTGGGCCATGAAGACTGCAGATGAAGCACAGTATCTGAACCAGAGTGCTGGAGTGGCTGGAGGGCCCCCGATGGCCTCTGTTGGGTAGGAGTGGGGGTCCTGTGGTCCACTGCACTTCCCAGGTTAGGCAGTGCCCCACCCTGCCTCTGCTTGCCCTCCTTGGGCTACACCCACTGTCCAACTAGTCCCATTGAGACACACCTGGTACCTTGGTTGGAAATGAAGTGGTCACTCATCCTGTGCATCATGCTCTCTGGGAACTGCACTCCAGAGCTGTTTGTATTCAGCCATCTTGGTGGAGCTCCTAGTACTATCTTTTTGAAAAAAAAAAAAAAACATAAATGGGATACTTGTAGTCTGGAATTGTTGCTAAGGGGAGCTCTGAGTCCTTTAAAACTCAAAGCTGTTTAGCCAGAGGTTAAAAAGGAGAAATCAAACAAGGCAAGATACTAACATTTATTGAGTGTGTACTTTGTGCAGATTCAATACTATGCTCTTTTTTGTTTTTGTTTCTGAGATAAAGGTCTTGCTCTGTCACCCAGGTGGGGGTGCAGTGGTGTGATCTTGGCTCACTACAACCTTTGCCTCCCGGGTTCAAGTGATTCTTGTGCCTCAGCCTCCCAGGTAGCTGGGAATGCAGGGACACACTACCGTGCCCGGCTGATTTTTGTATTTTTTGTAGATATGATGTCTTGCCATGTTGCCCAGGCTGGTCTCAAACTCCTGGGCTCAAGTGATCTGCCTGCCTCAGCCTCCCACAGTGCCAGGATTACAAATGTGAGCCACTGTGCCTGACCCAATACTTCTCTATTTACATCTCACTCAATTCTCCCAACAAGCTTTAAGAGGGAAGTGGGATCATTCCCTTTTCACGGATGAAGGTATCAGTTCTGATTAAGAAAGCAAACCAATAAGGAGGTTAAGGAACTTGTCCGTAGGCACACAGCTGGTAAGTAGCACAGCTGACATTGAAACTCCTGTTTCTTAGAATCACAAATGTGGGCTATTTCCATGAAGAGAAACCAAGTTTTGGATGGGAAGATAAATGATTTCTAGATGTTTTTGTAATTCCTACTATTTTTGGTTTTACTCTTCAGACATGTTTTAATTTTTTATCCCTACATGCATATTTTTCACATATATAAAACATTATTGGTATGTTTGCTTCTTTTGAAGTTAAAAATCATTTTTATTTTTTCATTTATTTTACTTTATGATGATTATTATTTTTTGAGATGGTGTCTTGCTCTGTTGCCTAAGCTGGAGTGCAGTGGCATGATCTCAGCTCACTGCAACATCCACCTTCTGGGTTCTAGCAATTCTCCCTGCCTCATCCTCCCAAGCAGTTGGAATTACAGATGTGTGCCACACACCTGGCTCATTTTTCTATTTTTAGTAGAGATGGGGTTTTGCTATGTTGACCAGTCTGGTCTTGAACTCCTGACCTCAGGTGATCCACCCACCTTGGCCTTCCAAAGAACTGAGATTACAGGTGTGAGCCACTGTGCCTGGCCTCTTTTATTTTTAATTGACAAATAATAACTGTGTATGTTTATGGGATATAATGCGATGTTTTGACCTATGTATACATTATACAAAGGTTCAATCAAGGTAATTAACATATCAGCTCAACAAATAATCACGTTTTGGTGAAGAGAATGTTAAAAATCTATTTTTTAGCAATTTTGAAATACACAGTACATTATTTTTAAGCCGTGCCATGCAATAGATCACTAAACCATATTCCTGTCTAGCTGAAACTTTGTACTGTTTGATCAATGTCTTCCGTTTCCCCTTTCCTTCCTTTTTCCAGCAGACTCTGATAACCAATGTTCTACTCTCTATTTTTAAGTGAGATCATACATTGTTTGCCTTTCTGTGTATTGGCATATATTTCCAAACTTCCTTTACTTTTTGCTTAGATCATTTAAATATATCTTTCTTTCCCTCTGGTTTTCCCTTTGCTGTTTTTGACCAAAGGCTGATTGACGAAAGGTTAACGATTCTCTAATTAACACATTAAATACACTTTTATCCCTTCTGCCAATGTTGAAGCAACTAATTATCAGCCCTGTTTGGGAGCAGAGAAAGTTGACCTCAGATAGACCAATAGAGCTCATCAAAGAGAAAAATGAAGTGGGGTCTCCCACCTCCCTCAGTTCCAGGCCAATCTGTTATAATTGCTTAAGAACAAGAACTCAAATACTTGGAGTCTTCACTGATGCAGAGCTTCAGAATAATGATTACAGCAAATCAGGGCTCATGAATATGCAGCTAATTTCTGCTTTGAGACACTTGAGTTATCTAAATTAAAAATACAAAATTATGGATTGCAAAGAAAGCAGCAGGGACTTTTTTATTTTAACAATTGGAAAATATCACTGGAAATGAAGTCTTCCTGCCAACATGAAGCACATAATAATCATGCCAGGAAAAGGATGTTTTTCTAAATGCTTGTTTTAAATAGATTTTCCCCCCAAAATTCTGTTTAAAGATAGACTACGGAAGCTCTAATTCATGTGATTTTTCTCTTTGTGGATTTTAGTTTCAGGGTTATCCATTTTGGGACAGAGTCTAACACCATCTCATTCACAAGATGTTCCTTAGAGTCAGCTTCTACCTTCAGAAATCCTCAAATAAAGAGGCTTGATTTTGGTGTTTTTTCCTTTTCTATTTTTTTCAGAATCTCTTCCATGTTCTTAAGGCTGGTCTGTCAAAGACCTTCCATTCTACTAGGCTTAAACTTCCAGATCCTACCCTCATGTTTTCGACCTTATCTCTCCCCATTTCTGGTTTATCAAGATGATTTATTTGGTGCTCTCTTTATTCAGAATCTTTTGAAGCAATATGGATAATAAACAAGAGTGAGTGTGTGTGTGTGTGTGTGTGTGTGTGTGTGTGTGTTAATATTTATAATTTTTTAGGTTAATAGTTTCTTTTTACACGTTAAATTAGCAAACCCCATTTTCAAATGTCTGAGCTTGCAGCACAAGGTGGTTACCACTTGGATAGAATTGCCTTGATCACATGGCAACTATGAAACGTAGGAACACATGACTGTAATAATTCTTTTAAAATGAGGCATATGTGTGTATTTGAGGAAATAATTAAACCAAAGCATAGAATTTAGTAATACAGAGGAGGGTTGGCAAATATTATATAGCGGTTGTTTTTCCATTCCTCTTTTCAGTGACTATGGCTGATATTGCTGTGATACCCTTTCCAACTAAGATCTCAGAATACTTTTTAACATAGGACCTGAGCAGCATCTATCAGTTAACAATGAATGGCAAGGGGGATAAAATCACATATTATTCTTAATATAGAGCAAGCGTAAAACAACACACTGGAATAAGACAAAGATGCTTACTTTCACTACTCTTATTCTACATAGTATTGGAAGTCCTAGCTAGATCAGTGAGAAAGAGGAAGAAATAAAAGGCATACAAACTGGAAAAAAGGAAGTCCAGTTGTTCTTCTTTTTGGATGACATGATCTTAATATGTGGAAAAACCTCAAGATTTCTACCAAAGACTTCACCAGAAAACTCTTAGAACGGATAAACAAGTTCAGTAAAGTTGTAGCATATAAAATCAACATACAAAACATCAGTAGTTACCTCAAGAGAAATCAGTTAGCCTGGGAGTAATTAGTAGCATTTTTCTTCTTTTTAAAGAAATAATTTCGCCGGCTGCAGTGGCTCACGCCTATAATCCCAGCACTTTGGGAGGCCGAGGCAGGTGAATCACGAGGTCAAGAGATCAAGACCATCCTGGTCAACAAGGTGAAACCCTGTCTCTACTAAAAATACAAAATTAGCTGGACATGGTGGTGTGCGCCTGTAGTCCCAACTACTTGGGAGGCTGAGGCAGGAGAATTGCTTGAACCCAGAAGGCAGAGGTTGTGGTGAGCTGATATCGTGCCGTTGCACTCCAGTCTGGGTAAAAACAGCAAAACTCTGTCTCAGAAAAAAAAAAAGAAATAATTTCAATTACTTTTTAGATTTAGGGGGGTACTTATGCAGGTTTGTTATATGGGAATATTGTGTGACACTGAGGTTTGGGGTATGAATGATCTTGTCACCCAGGTAGTGAGCATAGTACCCAAAGGTACTTTGTTAACCCTTGCTGCTTATCCTTTGTCTACCCTCTAATAGTTCCCATTGTCTATAGTTCCCACCTTTACATCTGTAAAGGACCAGTGTTTAACTCCTACTTATAAGTAAGAATATGTGGCATTTGGTTTTCTGTTCCTGAATTAATTTGCTTAGAATGATGTCCTTCAGCTTCATCAATGTTGTTGCAAAACTCATAATTTTATTCTTTTTTATGGCTGCATGCTATTCCATAGTGTATATGTACCACATTTTCTTTATCTAATCCAGTATTTATAGGCACCTAGGTTGATTCCATGTATTTCCTATTACAAATACTGCTGTGCTGTACATACATGTGCATGTTCTTTTTGGTAGATTGATTTATTTTTCTTTGCATATTTACCCAGTAATGGGATTGCTTGAGTGGTAGCTCTTTTTTTAGTTCTTTGAGAGATTTCCAAACTGCTTTCCACAGTGCTGAACTAATTTATATCCCCAACAACAACAACATATATGTGTTCTCTTTTCTCTGTAGTCTTGTTAGGATCTGTTATTTGTTTATTTATTTATTTTTGTCTTTTAAAGAATAGTTATTCTGACTGGTGTGAGATAGTATGGCATTGTGGTTTTAATTTGTATTTCTCTGATGTTGAGTATTTTTTCATATGTTTGTTGGCTGCTTGTATGTCTTCTTTTGACAGTTGTCTGTTAATGTATTTTGCTTATTTTAAATGCAGTTACTTGTTTCTTGTTCCTTCAGTTGTTTAAGTTCCTTAAAGGTTCTGGATATTAGACCTTTGTCAGATGCATAGTTTTTTTTTTTTCTTTTTTTTTTTTTTGAGACGGAGTTTCACTCTTGTTACCCAGGCTGCAGTGCAATGGCGCAATCTCAGCTCACCGCAACCTCCGCCTCCTGGGTTCAGGCAATTCTCCTGCCTCAGCCTCCCGAGTAGCTGGGATTACAGGCACGCGCCACCATGCCCAGCTCAGATGCATAGTTTTTAAGTATTTTCTTTAATTCTGTAGGTTGTCTGTTTACTCTGTTAATAGTTTCTTTTGCTGTGCAAAAGCTCTCTATTTTTTATTTCAGGAAGTTTTTGGGGGCAGGTGGTGTTTGGTTATGTAAATTAGTTCTTGGTGATTTCTGAGATTTTGGTGCACTCATCACCTGAGCAGTGAACACTGTACTCAGTATGTAGTCTTTTCCTTCACCCACCTCTCACCCTTTCCCTCTAGTTCCCAAAGTCCATTGTATCATTCTTACGCCTTTGTGTCTTCATAGCTTAGCTCACACTTAAAAGTGAGAAATATGATGTTTGGTTTTCCGTTCCTGGGTTACTTCACTTAGAATAATGGTCTCCAACTCCCTCCAGGTTGCTGCAAATGCTATTATTTTGTTCCTTTTTATGGCTAAGTAGTATTCCTTGGTATATGTATATACACCACATTTCCTTTATCCACTTGTTGATTGATGAGCATTTGGGCTGGTTCCGTATTTTGCCATTGTGAATTGTGCTGCTATAAACGTGAAGGTGCAAGTGTCTTTTTCATATTATGACTATTTTCTTCTAGGTAGAAACCCAGTAATGGAATTGCTGGATCATATGGTAGATCCACTTTTAGTTCTTTAAGGAGTCTCCATACTGTTTTCCATACTGGCTATACTACTTTACATTCCCACCAGCAGTGTAGAAGTGTTCTCTTTTCACCATATCCACACCAACATCTATTATTATTTTTTTTTATTTTTAAATGATGGCTATTCTTGCAGGAGTAAGGTAGTATTGTATTGTGATTTTTATTTGCATTTTTCTGATAATTAGTGATGTTAAGCATTTTTCATATGTTTGTTTGGCATTTATATATCTTTAGAGAATTGTCTATTTATATCCTTAGCCCACTTTTAATAGGATTATTTGTTTTTTTTTTCTGATTTGTTTGAGTTCCTTGTAAATTCTGGATATTAGTTCTTTGTTGGATGCATAGTTTGCAAAAAAATTTTCCCACTATGTGGATTGTTGGTTAACTTTGTTGATTATTTCTTTTGCAGTGCAGAAACTTTTTAGTATAATTAAAGTCCCATCTATTTATCTTTGTCTTGATTGCATTTGCTTTTGGGTTCTTGGTCATAACGTCTGCCTGAGCCAATGTCTAGAAGGTTTTTCTGATGTTATCTTCTATAATGTTTATGGTTGCAGGTCTTAGACTTAAGTCTGATTTATCTTGAGTTGATTTTTTGTATAAGGTGAGAGATGAAGATCCAGCTTCTTTCTTCTACATGTGCCTTACCAATTATCCCAGTATAATTTGTTTGATAGAGTCCTTTTCCCATTTTATGTTTTTGTTTGCTTTGTTGAAGATCAGTTGGCTGTAAGTATTTGGCTTTATTTCTGGGCTCTCTACTCTGCTTCATTGGTTAATGTGCCTCTTTTTATACCAGTACCATGCTGTTTTAGTGACTATAGCCTTATACTGTAGTTTGAAGTGAGGTAATGTGATGCCTCCAAATTTGTTCTTTTTGCTTAGTCTTGCTTTGGCTATGCAAGGTCTTTTTGGTTTCATATGAATTATAGTATGATTTTTACTACTACTATAAAAAATGATGGTATTTTGATGGGATTTGTATAAAATTTGTTGATTGCTTTTGGTAGTATGGCCATTTTGACAATATTGATTCTACCTATCTATGAGCATGGGATGTGTTTCCATTTGTTTGTGTGGTCTATGAGTTCTTTCACAGTTTTTTGCAGTTTTTCTTGCAGAAGTCTTTCACCTCCTTGCTTAGGTATATTCCTAAGTATTTTTTTTCCAAAAGCTCTATGGTTTAATTAGTTCCCACTTAGCAATTTTTGTGTTTTTTTTGCAATTACTTTTCAGGACGTAGCTATTAATTATTTGCTGAGGCCAATGTCTAGAATGGCATATCCTACATTTTTTTTCTAGGATTTTTATAGTGTGATGGTCTTACATTAAAATCATTAATCAATTTTGAGTTAATTTTTGTATGCAGTGAAAGGTAGGGGTTTAATTTTATTCTTCTGCATTTTTTTTTAAGGAGAGAAGGAAAGAAAAGAAAAGGAGTGAAGGAGAGGAAGAAAGAGGAAGAAAAAGAGGGAGAGAGAACAGAAATGTTGCTTTATTCTAAAAATGGGTATTAATAATGGCTGATCAATATTTCATTTATATATTTCATTTAACCCTATGAGTAGGTGTGATGTGGTATTGACAAGAATGTGTATTTTGTATATTTAAAGTGGAGAGCTCTATAAATATTTATTAAGTTCACTTGTTCCAGATCTGAGTTCAAGTCCTGGATATCCTTATTAATTTTCTGTCTCGTTGAGTCTAAATCTCTTTATAGGTCTTATGTATTTGGGTGTTAGGGTTGTTAGCTCTTATTGTTGCATTGATCCTTTTACCACTATATCTTTGTTGCTTTGAAATCTATTTTATCAGATGCGAGAATTGTAACTCTGTCTTTTTATATATTTATTTATTTTTGCTCTCCATTTGGTTGGTAAATCTTTCTCCATCTTTTTGTTTTGAGTCTTTGTGTATCCTTGCATGTGAAATGGGTCTGGATCCAGCATACTGTTGGGTTTTGGCTGTATCTTTTGATTAAGGGATTTAGTCGATTTAAATTTAGGATTACTGCCATTTGCTGTTAACTGGCTGTTTTATCCATTCGTTGATGTAAGTTCTTCATGTTGATGCCCTTTACTTTTTGGTATATTTTTAGAAAGGCTAATACTGGTTTTTTTTTCTATGTGTAATGCTTCTTTCAGAAGCTCTTGTAAAGCAGGCCTGGTGGTAATAAAATCTCTGAGTACTTGCTTGTTCATAAAAGATTTTATTTTTCCTTCAGTTCTGAAGCTTAGTTTGGCTGGATATGAAATTCTGGGCTGAAAGTTCTTTTCCTTAAGGATGTTGAATATTGGCCCCCACTCTCTTCTGGCTTGTAGGGTTTCTGCTGAGATATCTGCTGTAAGTCTGATGGGCTTCCCTTTGTGGGTAACCTGACCTTTCTCTCTGGCTGCTCTTAGTATTTTCTCCTTCGTTTCAACCCTGGTGAATCTAACGATTATGTGCCTTGGGGTTGCTCTTCTTGAGGAATATCTTTGTGGTGTTCTCTGTATTACCTGGGGTTGAATATTGTCCTGCTTGGCTAGGTTGGGAAAGTTTTCCTGAATAATATCCTGAAGAGTCTTTTCCAGCTTGGATTCATTCTCTCTGTTGCATTCAGTTACACCTACCAAACGTAGATTAGGTCTTTTCACATAGTCCCACATTTCTTGGAGACTTTGCTCATTCCTTTTTATCCTTTTTTCTCTATTCTTGTCTTCTCGTTTTATTTCATTAAGTTGGTCTTCAACCTCTGATATCCTTTCTTCTGCTTGATCAATTTGAGTGTTTAAACCTGTGCATACTTCCCGGAGTTCCCATATTGTATTCTTCAGTTCCATTAATTCACTTATATTCCTCTCTAAATTGTCTATTCTCATTAGGATTTCGTCAAACCTTTTTTCCAAGTTCTTAGTTTCTTTACATTGGGCTACAACATGTTCTTTTAACTCATAGAAGTTTCTTATTATCTACCTTCTGAAGCCTGTTTCTGTTAATGGAATGCACTCGTTCTCCATCAAGCCTTGTTCCCTTGTTGATGAGGAACTGTGATCCTCTTTAGAGGGAGAGGCATTCTGATTTTGAGTATTCTCAGCCTTTTTATGCTGGTTTCTTCCCATCATTGTAAATTTATCCACCTGCCGTCTTTGTAATTACCAGCTTTCAAATTAGGTCTCTGAGTGGACGTCCAGGTTGTTAATTCCCAGGGCCGAAATCTGAGCAGCCCACTGTGCTGGCCAAAACAGCGGCGTTAAGACTGATGGTGCTTTTCTGTCCAGGAATCTCCAGTCTGGCTTCCTTCTTGAGTCAGTAATAGGCGACTCTGCCTTCCCGGAGCTCCAAACGTCGGTCAGAAGGGGAACCAGTCCTGTTTACTCTGCAGCAAGAGCTGCCGCGCCGAGGTGCCAGCAAAACCGCTGCACCGGCCACAAGAGTCGCGCTGGCAACCAGCCGGGCTCCTCCACTGGGAATCTTCTGGTTCGTGAGTGACAAAAATTTGTCTGAAAGTGTGGTGTCCTCTCATTCTCTGCGCTTTCACTGGGAGCTGCAATCCCGAGATGTTAGCGACCAGCCATCTTGGATCGTTCCCTCCATTCTTCTGCATATTGATACTCAGTTTTTCCTAAATAGGAAGTCCTTTCTTCCTTCCTTATTTTTGTCAACTTTGTCAATGATGAGATGGTTGCAGGTGTGCATCTTTATTTCTGGGTCCTCTGTTCTGTTGATCTATGTGTCTGTTTTTGTACAAGTATGTTGTTTTGGTTATTGTAGACTTATAGTATAGTTTTAAAATTGGGTAATATGATACCTCCAGCTGTGTGTGTGTGTGTGTGTGTGTGTGTGTGTGTATTTTGTTTAGGATTGCTTTGGCTATTCAGGCCCATTTTTGGTTCCATATGAATTTTAGAATACTTTCCTCTAATTCTGTAAAAAATGATGTTGGCAGTTTGGTAGGAATAACACTGAATTTATAGATTACTTTGGGCAGGATGGCCAGTTTCACAATATTAATTCTTCTAATCCATGAGCATGGAATATATTTCCATTTGATTGTGTCATGTCTGATTTCTGTTAGCAGTGTTTTGTACTTCTCCTTGCAGAGATCTTTCATTTCTTTGGTTAGATGTATTTCTTAGGGTTTTTTTTTTTTTTTTTTTTTTTTTTTTTTTTTTTTACATCTGTGACTATTGTAAATGGGTTTGTGTTCTTGATTTGGCTTTCACCTTCAATGTTATTGTTGTATAGAAATGATTAGTAGCATTTCTATATGCCAAGAATGAATTAGCTGAAAAAGAAACCAAGAAAGCAATCCCATTGACAGTCACTACCAAAACAAACAAACAAACAAAATAAAATAAAATAAACTTAAGAGTAAATTTAACCCAGGAGATGAAAGACCTCTACAAGAAAAACTGTATAAAATACTGATGAAAGAAATTAAGGAGGACACAAATGGAAAAATCTCCCATGCTTTTGGATCAGAAGAATTAATATAGTTAAAATGACTGCACTACTCAATAGCATCTATAGATTCAATGCAATTCCTGATAAAATACCAATGCCCTTTTAAAAGTACAAAAGTAGAAAACAAGTGCTACAATTTATGTGAAATCGTAGAAAAAAACCAAATAGCCAAAAGAATACTGAGTAAAAAAAAAAAGGCTGAAGGCATCATGCTACCTGACTTCAAAATATACTACAAAACTATCGTAACCAAAACAGCATGCTATTGAAACAAAGACACATAGACCAACAGAACAAAACCAGAGAACCCAGTAATAAATCCACGTATTTACAGGTGAATGATTTTTGACAAAGTCACCAAGGGCATACTAAAGGAAAAAGACACCCTCTTCAATAAGTAGTGCCAGGAAAACTGGATATCCATTTATAGAAGAATAAAACTAGACTTCTTTCCAGAGGGAGGAGGTTATGAGGAGTGAGAGGATCATGAAAAATAACTAATGGGTACTAGGCTTAATACCTGGGTGATGAAATAATCTATGCAACAAACCCCCATGAAATATGCTTACTTAAGTAACAAAGCTGCACATGTACCCCTGAATTTAAAGTAAAAGTATAAAATACTTTTGTATTATATATATTTAAAAGCATATATAAAGTATATGTAAATATATTTAGTATATTTGTCAAAACATGTAGAGTATACATAGAGTATCTATTAAAAAAGAAACTAGACCTCTATATCTCACGATATTAAAAAAATCCTCAAAATATATTAAAGAATTTAAACATAAAACCTAAAATTGTAAAATTACTAGATGAAAACACTCAAGCATGTTGGTCTAGATAAAGATTTTGAGGACAAGACCTCAAAAGTACAGACAACAAAACAAAAAGACAAATGTTATTAATTATATTAATTATATCAATTGTTAAATAGACAAATCTATTAAACTAAAAAGCTTCTGCATAGCAAAAGCAGTAAACAGAGTAAACAGAAAATATATAGAATTAGACAAAATACTTGCAAACTCTTCAACAAGGGACTCATATCCAGAATATGTAAGGAACTCAAACACATAAACAGCAAAAATACAGGTAATCCCATTAAAGAGTGGGCAAAAAATCTAAATAGACATTTCTCCAAAGAAGACATATAAATGGCCAGCAGGTATATAAAAAATTGCTCAGCATCACTGATTATCAGAGAAATGCAAATCAAAACTATATGAAGAAATGATCTTACCCCGGTCAGACTGGCTATTATCAAAAAGACAAAAAAATACCAAATGCTGGCCAGGATGTAAAGAAAAGGGAATGCTTAGACACTGCTGGTGGAAATGTCAATTAGTATAGCAATTATGGAAAACAGTATGGTGATTTCTTAAAAAACTAAAAATAGAACTACCACAGGATCTAGCAATCCTGCTACTGAGTATCTATCCAAAGAAGAAGAAGTCAACATAATAAAGGGATACATGCACTCCCATATTTATTGCAACACTATTCACAGGAGCCAAGATATGGAACCAGCAGTTCTATCAGCAATTCAATAGATAAAGAAAATGTGATATATATACAAAATGTAATACTATTTGGCCATAAAAATTCATGAAATCACCTCATTTGCAGCCACATGGATGGAACTAGAGGTCATTAGGCTAAGTGAAAGAAGCCAGGCACAGGAAGACAAATATTGCTTGTTCTTACTCATATGTGAAAGCTATAAAAGTGACTCTCATGGAAATAGAGAATAGAATGGTAATTACCAGAGACTGAAAAGCATGGTGGAAAGGTACAGAGTAGTTGGTTAATGGGTATAAATGTACAGTTAGATAGAAGAAATACATTCTAGTATTTAATAGCTCAGTAGGATGACTATAGTTTTAATAATAATTTTTTGAATATATCAAAAGTGGGAAAAGATCTGAAATGTACCTAACACAAATAAATGATAAATGTTTGAGTTGAAGGATATCCTAAATATTCTGATGTGATCATGGTACATTTTATATATGTATCAAAATATCACATGCATAGCAGAATTATTATACTCATTATGTAACCATTAGAAAAAAAAGAAGAAGGGGCCCAAAGTGGCTCCGGCCGGATGTCGTGGCGCTTGCGAAGGCGAGGCCAAGAGTTCAAGGCCAACCAACCTCAGCAACCTTACAAGCTCTCATTGATTGGCAAAAAAAAAAAAAAAAGAAAAAAAAGAAAAAAAAGAAGAGGATGAGGTACAGAGGACATAGACACTTATGGGGGAAGAAGGCCATGTGGCCAAGGCTGTAGAAGCTCACCTGTAGCATCAGCGAGCCTGACCTGCATGTGAGACATGAAGTCAAAGAGACCCAGTGAGACGTAATTGAATCATAGCGGTCGTTACCCTCATGCTGTTCTCATCACAGTGAGTGAGTTCTCACAAGATCTGATGGTTTCATAAGTGGCTTTCCCCCTTTTTTTCTGGGCACTTGTCCTTGCTGCCACCATGTGAAGAAGGACATGTTTGCTTTCTCTTCCACCATGATTGTAAGTCTCCTGAGGCCTCCCCGGCCATGCTGAACTGTAAGTTAATTAAACTGCCTTCCTTTATAAATTATCCAGTCTTGGGTATGTCTTTATTAGCAGCCTGGGAATGGACTAATACACCATGTGAAAATAAGGGCAGAAATTGGAGTTAAGATGCCTCAAGCCAAGGAAAACTTAGGGATTTAGAAGCTAAGTGAAATATGGGAACGTTCTTTTCTAGAGCTTATGGCCCCTGTTGACCTTGAATTTGGACTTCTAGCCTCTAGAATTGTGAGAGAATAAATTCCTGTTGTTTTAAGTCCCCCCACCCCCACTCATCAAAAACAATAAATCAAGGCTTTGACTGACCTGGCTGGTGGACCTGGTGCTGTGCTGTAGGAATGAGACAAGATTCTCAGCTACAGGAGTGGAGCTGAGGTAGGAGTGAGGAGGTGGTATAAACAGAGAAATTTAGTGGCAGTGAGTTCAGAATCAGTAGGTAAGAAAGTTTTACTTGTATGTGACTCTCCGGAATATAAAGCAAATTATTTCAGAATGTATTACTTTCATGTGACTCTCAGGAATATAAAGGAAAGTTTAAAATGTTGGATGACTGCCATTCTTCTTTGAGACAGGGTCTCCCTTTGTTGCCCAAGCTGTACTTGAACTCCTACGTTCAACTGATACTCCTGTCTCACCCTCCCGAATAGCTGGGACTATAGGTATATGCCAGGGTGCCTGGCTCTCCTGTGATTTTTAAATGTAACATCACTTGATGCAATATATTTATAGTTTTAAATGAAACTTTACTTCTTTTTTTTTTTTTTTTTTTTTTTTTTGAGACGGAGTTTCGCTCTTGTTACCCAGGCTGGAGTGCAATGGCGCGATCTCGGCTCACCGCAACCTCCGCCTCCTGGGTTCAGGCAATTCTCCTGCCTCAGCCTCCTGAGTAGCTGGGATTACAGGCACGTACCACCGTGCCCAGCTAATTTTTTGTATTTTTAGTAGAGACGGAGTTTCACCGTATTGACCATGATGGTCTCGATCTCTTGACCTCGTGATCCACCTGCCTCGGCCTCCCAAAGTGCTGGGATTACAGGCTTGAGCCACCGCGCCCGGCTGCGAAACTTTACTTCTTAAAGTAAGGAGAACACTTGACTCCTTAACATTTATATGATTTTCACCAGACACTACTTTGCTGTTCAAGTGTTCATTTGTTTTAACATATATAGAGTATTAAAGTGTGTCTACGATTCGTCGTTTTGTTGAGTTTACACTGACATCTAAACTAATGTAACTATAAATACCTTAAATAACAAACACAATTAAGCACAGCACAATTAGTTAAATAAAATTCCAGTGGCTGGAAAGTATAATGTTGTTGACGGGTCATTGTCACGGGAATCAGAATTCCTGACATGGATATTTGACCTGGAGCAGACCACCTAAAGTTTCTTTTCGGTCTCAGCATCTGCATGTAAAATAAAGGTATTGGGCCTAAGAACAAAACAAACCAAAAAAAAAAAAAAAAAAAAAAAAGGCATTGTGTGAAGGGTCAAATCCTAAAGGACTGGGGTATGCAGAGAGGCAGTAATGAAACCTGAAGTGAAAGGAATGTCAGGGATTGGGCAGATTTGGGAGAGTAGAGGGGCTAAAATTGAAAAGATTCCTGGAAGCTTTGAACTTTTATTTCTGCTGAGAACACATGCACCTCAATGCCTTTTCCAAATGTTCTTTATACCATCTACCTATACAATATAATTTGCCATTTGCCATTTTGAACACATAGGTTGGCACAACTACCATGCTCTTTTATTATTTGTCAGTAAGCTTCTGCAATTGACAAACAGCCACATTTTGTAACAAAAAACAATAACAAAGGCAAGAACAGCACCACCGGCTTCTCCTGGAATCCTTGCTTTTTGAATGATGCAATAATCCTGAACCCAGTTTTATTTCTGTACCTGTTAGTGATTCCAATGGAGGTTGGTATGGCAACAAAGTCTAGGCTTTCCAGGGTGAGGGCCAATTGATAACTGCCTTCACTGCATCCTGCTTTCTTGCTACCTATTGAAGAAACAATTGAATTTCATGATCAGATTGGCCAATGAATAAGCAGCTAGGGACCATATAATTCTGTCAAAACTATACACTGACCTATGAAAAAAATGGATTGGAGTCATAGTGTCAGCTATATAGATGTATAACTCCTCATTAAAGTTCTGATTTATTTTTTTGACTAGGTGGCAGACTAATACATCTGAAACAGAAAAGTTGAAACACCTTAGTCCCCTAGGCAGATACTGGATCCCAACCCTATCTGACATACATACCGTTACAGATATAGTAAGGAATGCTACTGTAGCATTTCCAATACGATCTTTCCTTCTCTACCCCCAACCCACTTGCATAAGAAGAAACAGGAACTCACATAGAACTGAGAAGGAGGATTAGGGCAGACAATAAATCTAGGGCTGATTTGGTTAGCAGGTAGTCACAGGTCAGCAGAGGAAAACTTAGCCTTTTTCTGGTATCTTCTCTATGGACCAATAAACAGAAATGAAAGTGTTGTCTTTTTCGGTGAAAGGTGGTCTAAACTCCTTTAGTTTAAATCAGGCTTACTTTACAATGACTAGCCAAAACTGAGGGCTGAGATTGTTATTTGCATAATTTAGGGACCAAGAAGGAATCTAACTTTACTTATAAAACATGGTAGAATTTTGGGCCTGTGTTGTGAAGTTACTGTGAAGACAGTAACTTCAATTTCTGATTATTTGGTCTGGAGAGAATAGACTAAACTCTTTGTTAGAGTAAATGTAATAATACAAGATTAAAGTTGTTTTCAGAGGGAATAATAAAAGATTAAAGTTTTTTTCATTTCTTACATGCTGTTTCTTAATGTATTAGTTTTCTCCGGCTGCCATAGCAAAGTATTGTATACTGAGTGGCTTATGCAACAGAAATGTGTTGTCTCACAGTTCCGGAGGTTGGAAACCCATGATCACATTGTTGGCAAGGTTGATTTCCCCTGAGGCTTGAGAGAGAGACTCTCACCGGGCTTCTGGTGGTTTGTTGGCAATGTTTGCTGTTCCTTGACTTGTAGAATCACCACCTTGCTCTCTGCCTAAATTTTCATGTAGCATTCTTTCTCTGTGTCTGTCTCCAAACTTCCACTTTGTCTAAGAATATCAGTCAGATTAGAGCCTACCCTAATGAGCTTATCTTGACTTGTTTATCTCTGTAAGGGCCCTATCTCCAAATAAGGTCACATCCTGCAGTGCAGGGTTGAGACTTCAACATGTAAATTTTTTAGGAAACAAAGGTATTAACACTTAAATGTATTGTATGGATTCCTGATATTCACACTGAATATATAATTATAAAACCATACTCCTATAATTTAAATGCCATTGACTTCATTAAAAGAGTCTAGCTGAACAAGTTTGTAAAATATATTTTCCTCTTCCTAACCTGAAATCAGAGAGCCAGAATTTATCAATATCTATCCAGCATAATGTTGAAACTGGCTTGTAATGCTTTTTCCTATCTGGAAAATAGAACTGGATGGACAGCTGGCTTCAGAGTTTGCATGAAGAGTACATAATCCTACTTATGTAACCCATCGTGTTTGCAAAATCTGCACTGCAGTTTTTTGGGAGGGAATGAGATGTTTGGAAATAAAATCTGCTGTGCAGGAGTGGAAAATTTATCCACTTTCCACATTATTTTTGTTGCCTATATTTTTATTTTGCATTCTCAAGAAGTATGTATCCTTGCTTGAATGTTTTGCCTTTGCTGTACATGTCAGGAATGCAGAAATGGTGAAATTCTGTTGCAAGATCTATTCATTGACCTTTATGTGATACAAAAGTCGTTTAACTCCTTCAGGATTATATTTCTTAAGTTTAGAGTCAATTAGCCTAGACTGAGGTAGAATGGGGAAAGGAGGGCATGAGGAATGAATACTATGGCGCCCTTAAAAGTGTGAGGGTCCATTGTTCACACTGTAAATCTGCAAACAAGGTCAGTCATGTTCGTGTGCTGGACATCTTTATTTTTTATTTTTTAGACAGATTCTCACTCTGTTGCCCAGGCTAGAGTGCAGTGGCCCAATCATAGCTCACTACAATCTTGAACTTCTGGGATCAAGTGATCCTCCCACCTCAGCCACCCAATTAGCTACAACTACAGGCATGCCCCACCGTGTCCAGCTAATTTTTAATTTTTTTGTAGAGAATGGTCTTGCTATCTTGAGCAGTCTGGTTGTGAACTTCTAGCCTCAAGCAATCCCCCTGCCCTTGTTACAGGTATGAGTCACTGCGCCTGGCCCACTTGGTTTTATTTTTCATCAGCCCTACAATCCTCTTTCTTCCTGATTCTGATTTACAGCACTGTTCTCTCATCATTAGTAGGAACTGTCTTTCTTTCATAATAAGTGATTCTTTTGGGGCTGCGGATTATATAACTCAGTGATCTTGGCTCACTGCAACATCTGCCTCCTGGGTTCAAGTGATTCTCCAGCCTCGGCCTCCCGAGTAGCTGGGATTACAGGCACCCACCACTGCATCTGGCTAATTTTTGTATTTTTAGTAGAGACAGGGTTTTACCATGTTGGCCAGTCTGGTCTTGAACTCCTGACCCCAAGTGATCCGCCTGCCTCAGCCTTCCAAACTGCTGGGATTACAGGCGTGAGCCATGGCGCTTGGTGAAACTTTCACTCTTCTAAGGTTTTACTAAGTTAGAATGACTTAGTCCTGTCTGAAGCCATGGTCAGCTCCACTTTTTAGGGCGGAAATCTCTACATGTTAGGAAAGAATAAATCAACACACAGAAGGAAGGAGAGCGAAGGAAGATATCATTTTAATTCTTGGAGAAGGTCAGTTTCGAGTCTTAACTTGGAAGTTTGATGAGTCAATAAAGCTCTCCCACTGGTTCCGCTTTTCAATTATCATTCTGTCAGTTGTGACAGAAACAGTCTTTTTCTAATGTAGTCCATAAACAGTAAAAGCAATAATAACATATATGAAAAGTTCAAGCTCTCTTTTTGTACTGGCAAGGAAAACTTTCTGCAGGCATCAATATTTAAAATGTATTGGGAAAAATGTAGTTTTCATTTTTCTTGTTTTTTAGAATTGAAGCTAATGTTTTCAATGCAGTTACTCTTCTTTCCCACTACCACCTGGGATTTGGCTTCTCAGTTTATTCTTGGATCTCCCCATAATTTGGGGGCTCTTTAGACAGTTTCTGGGACTCTCAAAAGCTCTCTGAAAGAGAGAAGTACTTTAAGCTTGTGCTATACATTGCCTGAGGTTTTTCTTGTTTTCTGTTTATCGTTTAAAACCAGCTGTCTTTGTGAACTCTTCTCTAATTTGTTTAGTTAGCAATTAGTCACCACCTGTGTCCTATATAGCCCTGTGTCTTCATGATACCAATTCCATTCTGCCTTCTGTTATGTGTTCCAGTGTTGTGTCATAATTCACCGAAAATTAATGGGTTAAGACAACTACTATTTTATTATATCTCATCATCATCTTGGTTAAAGGTTTAAATAGAACCTAGCTGGGGGCTTGCTCCTTTTCACCTGTCATTTGATGGTCACTTGATGGTATTTAGTTGGTCTGATCTAGAAGGTCCAAGACAGCTTCACTCACCTGCCTGGCTCCTTGGAAGGGCTGCTGTTGCTGGTATATCCTCTCTGTCCTTTTGGGTTTTGTTCTCCTTCCTTTTGGGTTCATGCCTTAAACAATTTCTATCCTGTTATTTTAGCAGGGTTTCTGGAGGGAGCATGTGTTCAATCTAGTATTTTTACCCGGAAGTCCCCAAAACCTAGTTTATAAAGTACTTTCACATTTAGTTTCTATTTTCTCTTTACAAGTGCCTTGTGAGTATTACGCCTCCATCTTTTAAGACAGAAAAACAGAAACAGACACGTGTTTTGGCAGTCAAGTCTTTGATTGCAAGGAAAGAAACTCACTCCAGCCAGTGAGGGTAAATGTGATATTCTCATTTTTTAAAAAATATCCTCATCAACCCCCAGGCTCATGCTTGTGGTCTTTGAGGGTTGCTCTGGGTGCACCATCTAGACTTTCCTGATTTTTGGAGTCCAGGGCATGGTGCCTCATGCCTGTAATCCCAGCACTTTGGGAGGCTGAGGTGGGTGGATCACTCACCCACCTCAGATAAAATACAAGATGAGCAATTACATTTGCATTTCAGACATATAACTAATAATTGTTTAGTAAAAATATTTCATTGGAATACTGTACTTATACTAAAAAAATTATTTATCTGAAATTCAAATTTAATTGGGCCTCCAGAATATTTATTTGCCAAAACTAGTAACCCTAGTCTACTTAGATCAACAAAAGGTTCATGAGTGTGAGGAATGATTAAGTTTTATGAGAATAGTTAAGAAAACACTCTTTCGCCTTAGCTACAGACTGTTTCTAAACCTGGAGTCATTCTTCAGCAAAATCCTAAAGAAAGGGGAATGTTGTTTCCTGTTTTCTTTTTTTTTAAAACTTTTTACCTTTCCCTTTATTTCTCACCACATGTAAGCTGATTTGAGTAATTTTCAAGCTATTTTTTCAGCAACACGTCATTGTCATATACTCAAAATAATAGCTGTCATTTTTTGAGATCTTATTTCATTCTAGGCATATTGCTAAATGCTTTAGATGTATTATCTCATTTAATTCTCAAACAAACAGTAGATAATAGTAGCATAATCTTATTTTATAAGTATGTGGGGGGAAGCTGTGTTGATAAAGCTTAAATGACTTGCCTAAGGCTAGTTACTAAGTGATTGAGGGGACAGTGGAACAGTAGTGCTCTAGTTTTTCCCCCCAAAACAAGGGTTTTGTTGAAAAGGAAAGGCTGTGAAATTAGTTCATTGTATTTTTTTTTTTTTTTTTGAGACAGGGTTTCACTCTGTCACCCAGGCTGGAATACAGTGGCATGATCTTGGCTCACTGCAACTTCTGCCTCCTGGGTTCAAGCGGTTCTCCTGCCTCAGCCTCCGGATTGCAGGCATGTGCCTCCATGCCTGGCTAATTTTTGTGTTTTTGGTAGAGATAGGGTTTCGCCATACTGGCCAGGCAAGTTTTGAATTGCTGACCTCAGGTGATACACCCACCTTAGCCTCCCAAAGTGCTGGGATTACAGACATGAGCCACTGTGCCCAGTCTTTTTTTTTTTTCTGAGATGGAGTCTTGTTCTGTTGCCCAGGCTGGAGTGCAATGATGCAGTCTTGGCTCATTTCAACCCCTGCCTCCCAGGTTCAAGCAATTCTCCTGCCTCAGTCTCCTGAGTAGCTGAGATTACAGGCGCTCACCACTATGCCCAGCTAATTTTTTGTATTTTTAGTAGAGATGGTGTTTCACCATGTTGGCTAGGCTGGTCTTGAACTCCTGACCTCAGGTGATCTGCCCACCTTGGCCTCCCAAAGTGCTGGGATTACAGGCATTAGCCACTGCACCTGGCCAGTTTATTGCATTTTTTGGCGGGGGGGGGGAATAATTTGGTAAATTTTCTTTTTGCCAGCCTTTGGGATTTGATGTGGTTTTACCCACAGAAGGAATCCAGGTCTCTGAGTTCCTTGTTGTTTGTGCCTTCATGGCACCATGCCAATTCTCCTTTTCTCTTTGTTGCTTATTTTTGTAGGCCTGCTGGACAAATTTAAATTCCAAAACAGAAAATAGCTCACAAACCCAGAAGATATTGACTTACATTCATCCTTTCACAGAACAAT
This sequence comes from Saguinus oedipus, assembly GCA_031835075.1. NCBI lineage: Eukaryota > Metazoa > Chordata > Mammalia > Primates > Cebidae > Saguinus > Saguinus oedipus. The sequence continues at coordinate 43,359,788 of CM063170.1, forward strand.
GATGAGTGGTACTATTCTACAAGATAAAATCTGAAAGAACTCACTACCTTCATTGTTCAAAGCAATTGATTCACTCTTGAGAAAGTGGGCTGGTAGTTGAAGTGTGTTTACACAGTGACTCAGACCCAGCCCAGATTTAGGTAAAGGGTCTTTATTATCTTTCCTTTCTTTCTTAGGAAAAAAAATTGACTAAGTTTTTACAGCGGAATGATTGCAGCATTTGGAGGTCTTTGTAAAAACTAGATATTGTTGTTCAGTATTTTTAAAGAACCGCATTATGATTTAGTCCCCATTTGGGTTCTTTCTCACCACAAGAAAAAATATGCAGTTTTTCTTTCTTTCTTTTTTTCACCTGCAATTGTCTTTTGGTATTACTCAAGCAGTTTTTATTTCTTACTTAAATCTCTCAACTAGGTAACTCTGAGTCGTGTGTGTGTGTGTGTGTGGGGGGGTGTTGTGTATGTGTGTTGTGTGTGTTTATACAGATAAACTCAAAAGATACTAGTAGGGCCTACTGGGGGTAATATTTTCTAGCCACATTTCTTTCTTCAAATCTTTTTTTAAAATTTAATTTTAAGTTCCGGGGTACATATACAGGACATGCGGGTTTGTTACATAAGTAAATGTGTGCCATGGTGGTTTGCTGCACCCATCAACTCATCACCTAGGTATTAAATGCAGCAGGCATTAGCTATTTTTCCTGATGCTCTCCCTCCCGCTGCACCCCAGGACAGGTCCCAGTATGTGTTGTTCCCTTGCCTGTGTTCCTTGGGTCTTTCTCCAAATTTTAACAAATAGCTTTTCTGCAATTTGAAGCTGTAATTGAAAATGGGGGAATAGAAGAAGCTAGGAAGTCTTTAAACAAAGGACATTCAAGTATGTCCAAATGAGTGGGAAACTGGGCCTTTTTATAATAGGCATGCTATATCTTTTGGTGTTGAATAAACACAGCTATTCTGAATGCATCCCTGCTTGCAGAGACACACTGCAAAAATGTTAAGGATAGCTCAGCCTGTGCTAATCCCTTTTGTGACTTTGAGCAATTCCTGTAGCTTCACTAGATTTTAGTTTTCTCATTTCCAAAGAGGACGGATTAGTTCAATGTTTTCTGACTTCAGTTAGGTGCGTATCTTTCATTTTTTGGTCATATCCCATTATTATAGATGTGATATAATATTTGTCTATTTCTAAGCTAACATCATTTTAAAAGGCTCTCTGTCTTTCCTTTTAACTGAGGTAAGCGTATGAGGAATGAATGTCATTGGTGAAGACAATGGCCAGGAGAGAATAAGGTGCAGCCTGTGGAGAGGCCAGGGCAGAGGATGCAGTTCTAAGGCAGGGGGGTCAGGAAAAATGAGGGAAAAAGTTTGTGGGAACAGGGAAGGGGCAGATAGAGCTGGGCTTTCTGGCACTTTTGAAAAGAAGAGTTTAGGCCCAGGGATGGAAGGGATGAAATCTAGAGAGTAGGAGGATCTGAGAATAAGAGGGTGCTAAACTGAAGGGTTGCCAGTAAGGACTTAGGGAAGAGGAATCTAGGAAGCAGTGTTGGCGCCTGCTCCCTGGGAAAGAAGTGCTTTCCCTCAGCCTCCTCTTTTCCTAAACACCAACCTGCTGGCACATCCAGCCACAGCCCTGTACCTTCGTCCTGACTGCCGGTCTCAGAGCCGCCACGTGCTACAGCCCCTCCTTAGGGAAGGCTGTGACATGGGAGTCTAAGCCCAGGAGGAGATCTGAGAAGGTGAAGGGTAGAGAAGTTCAAGCGGGACCCAGAGGTGAGAACCCAGGTTTTTGGAATAAATGTGAACTCAAAGGAAATAATGCTTCCAGTTCTACTATTTTATTTCTCCACAAACTGTTGCGAGTCACTGAAGGGGAAAAAGTTTCTTAATGACAAAAGCCATCCTGTAGGCCCCTTGTTTCATGCCCTTTGTTTTATAAACTTTCAAATCAGAAGGGGCGGTGATGTGGAGGAAGACTTGCATATCTTTATTTTTGGCAGTTTTATTTATCACAATTATTTTAAGTGACCTAGTTCTTTTTTCATTGTGCTCTTACTTTCAAGTGACCAGAAAGCAGGTTATAGAATTAAAGAATGGCTCATATAGAACTTGAAGTTTGTGGTGGAATATGCTCAAGTCTTGGAATTAGAAGGCATCGATATTAGTTTTGGGGCTACCGCTTGCTGTTACCTGGTCAAGCTATTGTATGTCTCCAAATCCAATGTATAATCATCATAATAAAATAACAATATTGATAATAGTACCAAATTATTAAAAAGAGAAAGAAAAGATTAAGATGTCTATGACAATATTTTGTTAAGAGGAAGGCAGTTGCATAAAGCTTTATTTTGTGCTAGGCACTGAAGTGGTTAATTAGGTCTTTCTCCAAGATCAAAACAGAATTTCGATATTCATTGTATTTGTATGGTCAATGGCTACTATCACATTGCATTTGAATTACAAATCTTGTTTGGCAATCTTTCCTTAACAAATAAATTCAAAGACTGTCAAATATATACTCAGTTTGTACTTTATTATTAAGAAATTCTGGTATCTGAGTCTTCTAATATTCTATTAGTATTCAAATAATATTTCACCAGTATTCTGCTGCTATAGGAACTACTTGTGAATTAACAAATATCTATTGAGTGTTTGTTCTTGGTAGAGCATTTTTATAAAATTGGGCATGCGTTTGCCTCAGGTGAGGGACACTGCACACAGCCATGCAGAATAGCCCCAGGAACCTCATTTCTGGGTGCGGAATACCATGATGCTGCCTGAAGTTAGGCAATGTAGTGGCCTGCTGGAGGTTGAAATACATATATATTTTTTTGTTGAGCAATTAAAGTATAAAAAAATTTGAAGCTGTGTCCCAAAGCGCTTTTGAAAGCAAAGATGATAGCTTGGATTGGGAATTTTATTTCAAGGAAAGTTTACACTTTAAATGCAGGATCATCTAGTAGAAATTTTGTACTCTGATGTGAAATTCATGAAGGAATTCAAAAGGAATATTTTGTTTCAAATTCATCAGACCTCTAATTTCCTCATCACAATAGTCTTAGCTTGAAAGAGCTTAAACAAAAGGCAATTGCCTAAACTTTCTCAAAATTCTAAATCTGATTGTGATTATGTTTTTCCTAAGGCAGAGCAAGGAAAAAGAGATTTTTCTAAGAAGTTAAAAACTTTAGCATCAAATTCCACTCTCTTCCAGATCTGACATCTTTTAATATGTACAATTATTGACAGGTTGGTTGATCATATGCAATTAAATGGGTAAAGTACTCATATTGAGTAATCAAATCAGATAATTGCAATTTTATTTTTTAAGGTAATTAGTCATTACACAAATATTTTAAGATTAAATATATTTAGAGTTGCGGTTAATTACATCTGCCATGTTCCAATACAAATATTTAATTACTATACTGATTGCAAGTTATATTTCCTCCCATGTTAAAAAACAGTGACTTCTGGTTTTATAATCAGCTTAAGTAAAAAGGGACAACACCAGATACTAACAATAGCCGTGTATTATAAAAAATAGTTTAAGAATCAAATTATGTCAGTGATAGTTTAGCAACTGAATTAGGTAAATTTATCAAGAGAAAAAGGGTATAGAAACATTACTCTTAAGGAGTGATTTGTTTGACTGCATTGGAAAAGTTCCTAGGAACTAATGAAGTGTAGAATGGAATTGTGGAAAGGAAGGGTGACATGAGAATGAAAAGATAAAAACAAAACGTTAAAAACTGCATTAGTTTGTTTTTATGTTGCTGATAAAGACATACACGAAAGTGGGTAATTTATAAGGAAAAAGAGGTTTAATGGACTCATAGTTCCACATGGCTAGGAAGGCCTCACAATCATGGTGGAAGGCAAAAAACATGTCTTACATGGCAGCAGGCAAGAGAGAGAATGAGAACCAAGCAAAAGGGGTTTCCGCTTATAAAACTGTCAGATCTTGTGAGACTTATCTACTACCATGAGAACAGTATGTAAGAATCTGCCCCCATGATTCAGTTATCTCTCATTAGGTCCCTCCCACAACACGTATAAATTATAGCAACTATAATTCGAGCTGAGATCTGGGTGAGGACACAGTCAAACCAAACTCAACAATGGATTATCCTGATAGCTTCACTTCACCTCTGTGTGTTTAGAAAGTGGGGTGTAATGGATAATTTAATTCACTGTCAAATATCCGATTCTCAAGGTTAACTACACTACATGTAATCAGTATAACTGTTTGAAGAGTAGAAAACTGGCTGAGGTGGGTGGATCACGAGGTCAGGAGTTACAGACCAGCCTGACCAACATGGTGTAACCCCATCTCTACTAAAAATACAAAAATTAGCCAGGCATGGTAGTGTGTACCTGTAGTCCCAGCTACTTAAGAGGCCGATGCAGGAGAATTGCTTGAACCCAGGAGGCGGAGGTTGCAGTGAGCCTAGATTGTGCCATTGCACCCCAGTCTGAGCAACATAGTGAGACTTCACCTCAAAAAAAAAAAAAAAAAAAGTAGAAAACCTCCTAATTGTTTCTTTTAATTTATTCAGTACCAGATACCTGTTTGGAGTATCTTTGAGATGTAATAGGGTAACCAGTCTATTCACTGTAGTAAATTTAGCTATTATCTGGTGAACTGAGCCATGCAGACAATCAGAATTAGATAACTATTCGCAGGTAAGAATTTCCAGGAATTATAGATTCACTCTGACTAGAATACAATAAATTAAAGCAGTTTTCTCATACACTATTGTTCATGGAATTAATTGCTTTTGAATATTTCTGACCTTGTAAAATCACTATGGTTTTATTTATTAAATATATTCATTACAGGGAAAGAAGCTGTTTTTAAAAATTATTTTTAAAATGAATACTTATATATTCAATGATTATTATGGCCATAAATAACTATTCCCATATCTAATCATTCTGTTATTGAGTAAAACAGCTCCAGAAATGTGCTGGAAAAGACTTTGGTGATCTAATTTTTAACTTCCTTAGTTAACCTATAAGGAAAACAAGGTATGCAGAGAAACAGTGGCCAAGATCACCCAGTATGATAATTCAAACCCAGTTCTCCTCTTCTGAAATTGCCTTCAGAAACGCACAGGAAAACTGCTTATTATAGTAGGAACAGGCATTGTTTTTGACCAAAATAGAATAACACATGTTAATCACCACCTAACTCATGAGGCATGCTTCCAAATTATTTGAGGCTTAAATAATTTGTTATTATGGAAATTTTCAAACATTATAGAAGTAGAGAGAAAAAGAAAGTGAACCTTAATATACCTGTTTTACAGTTTCCTTATTATAAATATTTTGTTAGCTTTCTTTTATTTTCCATCTCCACTACCATTACCATTGCTGGTGGTGGTGTTAAATTTTGCTGGTATATTTTATGTTTTAAAGTCCCTAATGTCATGTAACTTATGTTATTAGTTTATTATGCATCCCTGACATATAAGGACATTTTTAAAAACACAATCACACTGTTGTTACCATACTAAAAAATGAACAATAGTTTCTTAGCATTGTTTAATACCCAGTTCATATTCCATTTCCTTGATTACTTTAAAAACATTTTTTAAAAGCTACTTTGTTTGAATCAGTGTCTAAACAAGGTGTTCACATTGAATTTGGTATTTATATTCTTAATCTTTTAAAACTATAATAGTCTCTTTTGATTTTATCTTTCTTATTAATATTATTGATTGACAAATCAATTGTATACATTTATAAGATACAGTGTGATGTTATGATATCTGTATAAAATGTGGCATGATTAAATCAAGCTAATAAACATGTTCATCACCTTGTATACCTATCATTTCTTTTTTATGGTGGGACATTTGAAATATAATTAGTGATTATAGTAGTAACATGTAATTTATTATTGACTACATTTACTCTGCTCTGCAACAGATCTCAAAACCTATTTCTCCTGCCTATCTAAAAGTTTGTATCCGTTGATCAACAGTTCTCCATTCACTCTCTTCCTGACTTGTTACTCCCCCTTCCCCTGCCCACCTTCACCCTCTGCCAGCCTCTATAAGCATAATTTTTCTCTCTGCTTCTGAGTTCAGTCTTTTAGGATTCCACATCTAAGTTGATCATGTGGTATTTGTTTTCTGTGCCTAGCTTATTTCAGTTACCTTAGTGTCCTCTGGATTCATCCATGTTGTCACAGATGACAGAATTTTCCTTTTTAAAGGCAGAATAGTATTCCATTTGTATATATACCAGATTTTCTGTATCCATTCATTTGTTAATGGACACTTAGATGATTCCCTATTTGGCTATTTTGAGTAATGTGTTTGATTGTTTTGCCTGTCTTTTGTTTCTTTCTTCCTCTCTTGCTGTCTTTCTTTGTGGTTTTCTGGGAGGCCAGATCTCAGTATAACACAGGCCTCCATAACAACTTTTTCAGTACTGACTGAGTGGTGAAGTGAAATATTAAAAGCTGAAAGGTACAGTGCTCTTATACAAAGGCTGGAATGTAACAAAAGCTCACCAAGAGTATTGCCTAAGCCTTTTCTGTGCCTGAAAGCATGAAAAAATAACAAAGGAATTCTTAATAGGATCTGTTTAAGATTAAACAAGTTTTATTGGGGGTCTGTAGAAACTCCCCAAACCTCCATGATTTAGCAGGAGACAAGATAAAGGTAATCACTCCAGCACTTGAACCCATTTAGTAAATTTACTGAGTAAATTCACCATCAGGGAATTTACTGAGGCTCCAGAAGAAGATCTTCAGGATTCAGATCTTAGTTGTAGATTAAAAGAAGTTAATCACTTACGTCTTTAGATGAATGCACACTTACACATTGACACGTAGCTTAGAAGATATGTAAGCTCTGGAAGACTTTGTAATTTTGAGTTGGTCTGGCAATATTTTCCAGGCCTTCTCCCTGAAACCAGTTATAGGAATAAAAACTCTCTTCCTCCCCAGTTCGTCTGCTGTTTCTCATTGGGTCATGAGAAATAGCAGCCTGACCCTCAGTTTGGCCCAGGAGCATTTGATGATGGTTTTCTGTAGTGATATGCTTTTAATCCCTTCCTTTTATATTTTGCAAAACTACTAAGGTTTTTGCCTTTGATACCTACCATGAGGTTTATGTAAAACACCTTATCCTTGTAACAGGCTACCATAGGCTCATAACAACTTAACTTTACTCACATATGAAAACCCTACAGTTAACACTCCCCTCCCACTTTTTATAATTTTGATGTCAAGATTTACCTTTGGTAATTTGTGTTCTTTAATAATTTATTGTAGATACAGTTGTTTTTAATGGTTTTGTCTTTTAACTCACATAGTAGGGATACAAATGCTTTACACATCACTGTAACAGTATTTGAGAATACTGAGTATGACAATGTATTACTTATATCATTGAGTTTTTCTACTTGTATGTGTCTTTCAGTTATTAACTTTTATTTCAGCCTAAAAATGTATTTCACCAATTCTTGTAGCACAGGCCTAATGATAATGAACTCTGTTAGGTTTTGTTTTCCTGGGAAAGTTTTTATTTCTCATTTCTGAAGGACAATTTTGCTGGATATTTGCCAATCAAATACCCTTGATTGACAGCTTTTTCCCCAACACTTTGAATATATCATTCCATTCTTCTCTGGTCTGCAAAGTTTCTGCTGAGAAATCTGCTAAAAGGTGTATTAGAGCTTTTTGATTATGATATGCTTCTTATCTTTTGCTGCTTTCAGTTTTCTTTGTCTTTAATTTTTAACAATTTGCTTAGAATGTGCTTCGGAGAACTCCTCTTAAGGTTGAATTTGGTTGGCAATTCTGAGCTCCTTGTACCTGGTGTTGCAGTCTTTCCCCAGATTTGGGAAAATCGCAGCCATTATTTACTTAAATATGGTTTTTAGGTATTTTTTTCTCTCTCTTCTTGTCCTCAATTCCTGTTATGTGGAAGTTAGCTCCCTTAATGGTGTCTCATGATTACCATGGGCCCTCTTTATTTTTCTTTGTTCTTTTGCTCTTCTAGTTGAATAATTTCAGATGTCCTATTTTGGCTCACTTGTTTCTTCCACTTGATTACTCTGCTGTCGAAGGTTTCTATTGAATTTTTTTTTATTTAGTCATTGAATTTTTTTATCTCTAGGTTTTCAGTTTTTTATTTCTTTGTCAGACTCATTTTTTTGTGTATTGAGTTATCCAAATTTCATTTAGTTTTCTATTCATATTTTTTGGAGCTCTCTGAACTTTAAAAGCGTTCTCCTAAATTCTTTGTCAATCATTGTATAGCTCTCCTTTTCTTCTTGGTCAATTATTGAAGTTTATTAGTTTCTTTTGGTGGGGTCATAGTTCCTTGATTTATAATAATCTATGTGTTCTTACTTTGATGCCTATTTGTTTGCAGAGATAGCTACTACTTCCAGCCTATGCAGGCATACTTTGGTGGTGATAGACTTTTACTATTGAGTCTGGTCTAGAATCCTGGATGGGAGAGCTGGTAGCAAACTTGGAAAGGTAGGTTTTGGTATCAGGCTCTTTAGATGGGCTAGGTGGCTTCCTGCTCCCTGAGGACACATGGGTAGTGCTGGCTGTACTCCATGGTCTGGTGAGACCACTGGATGGGTGCCGGCTGTACTCCATGGTTTGGTGAGACCACTGGATGGATGTTGCCATCAGGCAGAGCTTTGCGATCATCTCTGGTCAGGCAGGATTACAGGTTTCTTTTCTGGTTGGACATTACTGTTGTGTTGAATCTAATTGGGCAGATTTAAATGCTGGGTTCTCAGGCTAGGTGAAGTCTCCGAGGTTGCTACTTGATCACATGAGTTGGGTAGGGCCAGAGGCTATGTTCCGGAGATATACGTGTATATAGGCTTGCCTTCTGGCCTAGGACAGGCTTTAGCAGAGCACTGAGACTTGCATTTGAAGTTGTGCAGGCCAGGTGGGTACTCACTAACCTGCAGGTACCTCCTGTCCTGGTCTTAGTTGGATCACCTCTTACCTGCTGGGGTTCAGAGGGGCCAGATACTCCTTCTGCAGGTAAATGCTAACCTACAGCTGCCTCCTGGCCTGAGGAGGACCTTTTATCTTGGCTTTTCTCAGTTGTACAGTTGAAGGGGATATCTCAGCCACACTCCTGAGTTCTGGGATATTCATGAAGGTATTTTGCCCTTGGATAGTTGCAAGTTGGACATCTGTGGAGGAGGGAGTGGAGCCAGAGAACTCCTTTCTGCCATCTTGCTGATGCCATTCTCGCCCTTTTAAAATGTTTATTAAAGAACATCATCCATTTATTGAATACACCAAGCTTACTGTCCTGCAGAATGTGCTGCATTCTAGATATGGCTGATTGGTTTCTTCTTGTATTGTGTTGTTTAACTTTTTTTAGCCTTTATATTTCTTGTAAATGAGAAGTTAGAACTGTAGTCTTGATTAGATTCAGCTTTCTTTTTTTAAAAAGCAAATGCTTTGTACTTTTTATTGCATCACATGAGGTGAAACATAATTTTGGATGTTCCACTTTCAAATGCAGTCAGCATGATTTCTTCTTTTTAAAGTTTCTCATCAAATTTTAACTGATGGTTTTAGCATCTATGATGATTATTGCCTTGACCCATTATTTTATTATGGGTCACAAATGGTGATTTTCTTTTTTATCATTCTTTTTGCATTTATTTGCTAGAAATGTTCCGCATAAGACCCTTTACTCAGCAACAGTTGGTTATGCTGAAATATAATTTATGCAGGAAAGTGGAATTAAATGCTCAATACATTCCATATATTTGTCAATTTTTATAGTAATGCATTGGTGATACAGCAATTTCTGGTGATGACCAAAGAGTTTTAAAAAATATTTAAAAAAATATTTGGTATATTTCAATCTGATACTATTATTATTAATTTTTGATGCTCAGATTTCTCCCATCATAGGCCATTAGGAGACTCTCCAATTTGGGTCTTAAATACTTTTGATACCTTGTTCGCTGGCCTAACAAACAATACTTGAAAGAGGAGACAAAATTTGTGCTTCAGACATTCAAGGAAGAATATATTCTGGGCTGTAAAGACAATTTATAAAGAGGATTAAGAAACATTAAGAAAGCAATGTTGAAATAACTGTTCAGAGTTTTTCCTCTCAGGTAGATGATGGTTGTTTATGTGCTACATTCTAGATACGACTTATAGTATATATATTCTTAAAAACCCAACAATTTCACATTATTTTATAGGAATGCATTAAATGTAATCTTAATTTTAAACCAACTGACATTGGAATTCAGAATATTATGGTACTGTTTATTAATCACCCTGTATTAATCATACTGTACTGTTTATTCATCATCCTTTTTATGTGCTGAGCATCCAGGGATGAAAACCAAGACAAAAGAGTTGTGCTGGCTCAATAAGTTGCTGATATAATTTAGGTTCTGGAGGAAAACCAATTTGGCTTCTATAAAGAAAAGCAGAGCACACTAATAAGGAGCTCACATTTTGGATTCAGATGAATATAGATCCTGACTCCTCCAAATCCTGGTTCTGAAGCCTTCCAAAGTCAGCTAACATTTTCAGGTTTCAGTTTCCTCATCTGTGAACTAGTGTAATACTACTGATTTCATACTGGAGGGATAAGTATATAATGAAATACTTGTAAAGCATTCAGCCCAGGACATAGAATAGTGACTGGTAAGAACAGCATTTGGTAAAGATGTCTGGCTAGAGGTGGTGGCATAGAGGGAAGCTCACCATGGTAGAGGTGAGCCATTTGTCATTAATTTGTATCACACCTTGAGATTCTTTGTAACATTTCTGAATGAAAAGGGGCTTTGGAGGCCATCTCTCTAACCGCTCCCCTTCCCCACCCATTTTCTACTTAAGAAAGTCAAGGCCCAATAAAGTTAAATGACTTGCATTCATATCACTACCATGCAACCACTAATGACAGAACTCAGTATAAGCAGGATTGTCCAACAGAAATATAATACAAATCACAGATGTGATTTTAAATTTTCTAGTAAACCTTGGTATATTTCATATTACAGCATGTTTTAATTTAGACTAACAACATTGCAGATACTCAATAGCCACATGTGACCAATGACTACTGTTTTGGACAATACAGGTCTGTTTCAGTCCATATAATGTTGCTATAAAGGAATATCCAGGACTGGCAATTGATAAAGAAAAGAGGTTTATTTGACTCACAGTTCTGCAGGCTATACAAGAAGCATGGGACTGATACCTGCTTCTGACGAGGGCCTCACTCTGCTTCCACTCATGATAGAAGGTGAAGAGGAGCCCATGTGTGCAAAGATCAAAGAGGTCACATGACAAGAGAAAAAGCAAGAGAATGGAGAGGTGCCAGGCTCTTTTTTTTTTTTTTTTTTGAGACGGAGTTTCGCTCTTGTTACCCAGGCTGGAGTGCGATGGCGCAATCTCGGCTCACCGCAACCTCCGCCTCCTGGGTTCAGGCAATTCTCCTGCCTCAGCCTCCTGAGTAGCTGGGATTACAGGCATGCGCCACCGTGCCCAGCTAATTTTTTGTATTTTTAGTAGAGACGGGGTTTCACCGTATTGACCAGGATGGTCTCGATCTCTTGACCTCGTGATCCACCTCCCTCGGCCTCCCAAAGTGCTGGGATTACAGGCTTGAGCCACTGCGCCCGGCCGCCAGGCTCTTTTTAACAACCAGCTTTGGGAAACTAATAGAGGGAGAACTCACCCCCAAGGGAAGGTGTTAATCTATTCATGAGTGTTCCACCCCAATGACATAAACACCTCCCATTAGGATCCATCTCAAACATTGGGGATCAAATTTCAACATGAGGTTTGTAGGGGTCCAAACTATAGAAAAATCCAAAGTTCAGTTCTCCTAATTCCTGAAGATACGGTTTCTTGCTTCTCCATGTGACTTTCTTGTTATTTTCCATATCAGACGTAATTGCCTTACAATATACATGGGCTGTTAAACATAATTTTTCATCTTGAAAAAAAGTTACTTGTGGTCCTGATGCATTTAGGGGAAGAAATTATTCTAGGTAAACCTTCCCTGGAGAGTTACCACTTCTGGAAACAATACCAGTAGCTTGTCAACAAATAATTTCCAATGAAAACACAGTATTAGATACAAGGTGCTAATTGCAATCATAGAGATTTATTTTTCTTTTTTTTCCCCCCCAGACTGGGTCTGGCTCTGGCACCCAGGCTGGAGTGCAGTGGTACAATCTCAGCTCACTGCAACTTCTGCCTCCTGGGCTCAAGCAATCCTCCCACCTCAGCCTCCTGAGTAGCTGGGATTACAGGCATGATTCACTGTGTCGGGCTAATTTTTGTATTTTTATTAGACATAGAGTTTCACCATGTTGGCCAGGCTGGTCTTGAACTCCTGGCCTCAAGTGATCTGCCTGCCTAGGCCTCCAAAAGTGCTGGGATTACAGGCATGAGCCACCACAACTAGCCAAGATTTCTATTTCTTTGATAATAATTTTTTCCTAAAAATTTCTCAAAAAGTACATTCTTAGACAAGGTCAAATTGTTGGCCCATCTCTACCAGGTGTACAGGTTTTGACAACACGTATTAGCCTCATTCCTAATGTTTCTTTTCTATTTTAATTTCCCTGTAGCTTTTAGAAAATAGCATCATTTTAAAAATAAAATTATATGTATACCTGGCTATAAGAATCAAATAATTTCTTAGATTTATTTTATTTATTTATTTATTTTAATTAACTTATTTTTTTTTTTTTTGTTATAAATACACGTGTTTGGTGAGTGAGGGGCAACAGAAGGCAGAGAGATGGCGCTGTACACAGCTAGTATAGGCTTGGAGGTGGAATGCCGAGAGACAGACACACAGACAGTCCGCCCAGCAGGGCAGGCCGGGCAGCATTCTGGGGCTTGTAACACTTGGTTGGTGGGCGAGAGCCGCAGGAGGGCTGGCCCAGGGCTGGAGGGGCCCAGGCACCCTGCAGGCTCCCTGGTCCGAGGTCCTGGGTGGGCATCAGTGGTGGCGCCTGGGCTCAGCTCACATCATTCAGGGCCTTGCGGGCAAACTCGGGCAGCACGAAGGCGGCGCGGTGCACGTCGGAGTTGTAGTACTTCAGCTGCATCTGCGCCACCTGGTGCTGCGTCAGCGGCTGCACCGGCTCCTGGAAGTTGGTGCTCGGGTTCTTGCTGCACAGCATGAAGCCGATCTGGCCGCTGGGGTAGGTGGGGATGGTGCAGTAGGCGTAGGCCAGCACGGGGAACAGTGACTGGCAGAACTGCCGCATCTCCTTGATGAAGTCCAGGTGCAGCCACTGGCACTCACCCTGGCAGCAGAGGACACCATCTTCCTTGAGGGCCGTCTTCATGAGCTGGTAATAGGACTCTTTGAAGAGACTTTCGGCGGGGCCCATGGGGTCTGAGGAGTCAGTGATGACCACATCAAAGGCATCCTGATTCTGTTTCATGAACTCAAAACCATCACCCACACGTAGGGTCAGCTTCGAGCTAGAATAGCCAACAGCCATCCCTGGCAGGAACTTCTTGGAGACTTGGATGACATCCTCGTCGATCTCACACTGAACCACGGACTCCACAGAGGGGTGCTTCACCACCTCGCGCAGGACACCTCTGTCTCCACCCCCGATGATCAGCACCTTTTGCGGGTTGGGGTGGCTGCAGAGAGGCAGGTTGGCGATCATCTCCTGGTAGGAGAACTCATCCTTCTCTGTGCAATGGATGACACCGTCCAACACCAGCACGTTGCCATAGGTCTTACTGCAGAAGACGAGGATGTCCTGGTAGCGCGAGCGCCGGTGGTGGAGCAGATGCTCCACCTGCAGCGATAGGGCCTGGTCGGGCCACAAGCTGCAGGTCTCGCGGAACCAGCCCTCGAGGATGGCGGCGGGGCCGGAGGCGGCTGGGCCGTCGGGGCCGGACTCCATGGTGGGCGGGCGGGCGGCGCGGGGCGCCGGCCCGGGACTGCAGGCCGCGCGGAGCCGCAGCACAACGGGACCAGCTCCGCCCGCCGCCCGCGCCGCAACCAGATTTATTTTAAAGACAGCAGCATCTTTATACCCTATTTTCTACTTTCCCCCATCTACAATCCTCCAGATGCAAAGACTGAACTTTTACAGCTATTTTTTAGTTTAGGGCACACTTTTGAGACGTTTTCACTGTGGAAGAAAAGATTTAGCTTTCTCCCTCTCCACTTTCTGACCACCCGCCTCCCTGTTTCCCCCTTATACTTATAATGACCTCCTGTTCCCCTGCACCTACACCTCACACCAAATAGAGTTATATCATAATTTTGGTTAGACAATTCAGTGTTCATCAATATGACTGATGTCTGTAAACACTGTTCATGCCTTAGTCATATGGTATACAATAATTGGTTTTCTTTTATTTCACTTTTTTCCCTGCCAGAGTTAATAATTTTCTTCTGTTGTTTTATTTAGATTTTCATGTACACATCCACACCCGAACTCATTAACCTGAGAAGTGCAGCTTCATCTTTTGCCCGTAGGTTGAGTAGATGAGAACTAGTTAAAGTGGGGGATGTGGGAGGGAAGAACATTTAGAAACAGGGAAGGACACGTGCAAAGGCCCTGTGGCTAGGGGATGGCAATGATAGATAAGGAACCACAAAGTGACCGGTGTGAGTGCAGTATGGAGAGAGAGGTAGAATAAACTGCTGGAGTTGGAGGAAGGAGCCACGTCATCCACAATTTGTAGGCAATGTTGATGGCTTGGTCTTGATCTTAATTATATTTAGAAGAAATTTATTTAAGCATTTCCAGCAGGGGAGAGAGATAGCCAGATTTAAATCTTTCTCTCTATTCTTTGCATTCCTTCATTTTTTTTTAATAATGATATTCTATTCTATTTAAATTAGTATCTTTTCTTTTGTTTGCAATCAATCAACTTTAACTGGTTAAGGAGTTTTCATCCATATGCATTTTGATGTCAATACTCACTTGAACTGGACTTCTTTATGCTAGGTTCTGGTTTGTTCTGTTGCCAGAATGTTCCCTACATCTACAGAATGTTCTTTTGTATGTATAGTAAATGGTTGTTTTTGGTTTCCTTTAATATAGGTTGCTGCATTCAAATTAATTCACAGCTGTCATTTTTCAGGTATGGTTCTCAAGTTAAACCTCTTTTCAAGGTGCCTTTTATCATGTCAGAAAGAACTTTAATTTATTTCTGCCATGTTATCTCTATAAGTCCTAAGAACTACAGATGTGACAATTGTCACTGCATGAATCTACTGCAATTCATTTGTTTTGTTTTTACCATTCATTCAAAAAATGTTAATTTATTTGTAATAGGGACAAATATAAACATGTATAAGTATGCACAGTGCCCTTTTCTTTTTCACTACTTGATAAAAATTTTGTTCCTACTATCCCTCCCTTTACCTATTATGTTGATTAGACCAATGAATGAACTAAGAGAGAGGAGTGGATTATTTCAAAATGGGCTAAGAGGTATTGCAAAATTTAAAAATGCAAAATTAACAAAAAGTATTATGTCACTATAAGAGGGGGTTCTAGAGGGGAATGAGAAAGTAGGAATGTCTGTGAATATGAGTGTATTGGGTAATATACTTTTTTCAAAACTGAATCAGAGTGAAGAATGTGGAAAGCAATTTTGGGAAGTTAACATGAAAGTTGGCAGCAGGAAAAAAATGGGAGAAGAAGAATTTTAAGGTGTTGATGTGGGATTTTTCTCAGAGCTGCTTCTCCAGCTGGAGAGGCCTCTGTGTCTGGTGACACCCCTGCCCAGGCCACTCTCTGGCCCAGGCTCACCACAGGAGGTTCCCTGCCCACTTGGCCCAGGGGGCTGCACTTGGCTTGTGCTCCTGCCTGTATCGGATCATGCTTACTGCAGGATCTGTGCTCAGTCCACAGCTGGGTTGGGCGTACATGACGTGTTTTTGCCTTGGGCATTGGTGTCTGGATGAGGATACCACAATGGCACCTGAAAAGGGATGCCAATGACCCCAAATGCCCAGAGTGGGTGTTATAGCTCTTTTAGACCCATTATCCTACTCCAGCTTGTGGCTCTGGGGACTGGCCCTGCTGCTGCTTCCACCTCACTGCTGATTCCCATCATGTGGGGCAGCTGCTTTCTGCCAGTCAGGGCAGAGGGGACTGGCAGAGGGCTACAGTGTTCCAGTCTTTCTTTGTACCCCCATTCAGCGGGTCCCGAGTTCTTGTCCTACATCCAAGAAGAATGAGGGTACACTGACAACTGAAGGGTGAAGAGAATTTTATTGAGTGACAGCTCTCAGTGGGAGGGGATCCAAGAGGGCAGCCCCCTCTCTGAAGTCAGGTGCCCAAAGGTGAGCAGTCTCTAAGAGTGGCTGAGTCTAGAGCTTTTATTGGCTAAATCGGGGAGAGCATGCTGATAGGTTTGTGAGTATTCAAAAAAGGCTAAAACAAAGGCATCACTCAAAGATGGACACAACATTGTAAAAAAAAAAAAAAACAAAAACAATTAGGGAAGGGTAAGTATATGTAAACAGGTGAAGGGGTGGGAGCAATGATAGGAAAGCATCCAAATGGGAAGAGAGGTCCATGAATGTATTCGAGACTTGTAGCTTGGCTTTCAGACTTTAAGCTATCTTTGGTTCGAAGGTGGGGTTTCACCAGAAACCCACCCCTATCTGCCTAGGCATTTGTCTGCCTCCTGCCACTATCAGTGTGAAGCAATGAGGTATTATTTTGTTTTAAAATCAAAGCTCTTAATTAACTTGAAGAGTCAGAATCAGAATTCCTTTTTTTTTTTAATAATACACTGTGGTGAGACTAGGCTATAAAGACCCCACTTAGATTCCAATAACATAATTGTACAAAGATTGAGTAGCAGTAGCAGACAATATAGTTAAAAGTAATTTACTGTAAATTGTCATGCCAGTGGTAGAGTTCTTTTTGGGTATGAAGAAATAGGCACTGGACATGGACTGGAAGGATAATGCAGGAGAAGTAGTCAGTGTTTCTGCATAAAAACATTTTGGGTATATGACTTTTGAGAGGGTATCCCAAGGATCCATGGAGATTGAGAGAGGGCCAAGCAACATGATGAAAGACGCCAGGACTTCAAGACAAATTATAGCCATTGAAAACTTCCCAATGGCAAAGATGGCTTTGAAATTTTTATGAACAGGGATGTGTAATATTAGATTTAGGACTGTTTGTTCTATATGCTGTGATGAGATTCTCTTTTGTCATCACCAGCACTGCCCTGTGGGAATAATAATTTGGAAGACATTTGGGTTCATGTAGGGTGGAAAGAAAATAATAGGAGGCTAGCCTGAGTGAGATTGAGACTTAAGAAGGATTTCTAAATAAGAGTAAGTAGTAATACTGATAATATAAATCCCCCCAAATCTGTAGAAATCTTGGGCATTATGGATTGAGGTGGTGATTTTTTGAGGCATGGCCCTATAAAAATGGATACAGACACATAGTTCACGAGAATAACACAGCTTTTCTTCCATCATGATATCATTATGATTGTTTCTTTAGATGGGTTTCATTTTTTTGCTGATGTGAAAATCCTCTACTGTCAGCTATTTGAGAAATAATTTGCAAAGGCATTCTTGCTATCTGGAATGAAGGGATAATTTAGTTCAGACAAAAAAGCTTTGTTATACTTCTATCAGCAAAGTTGGCAAAATTACAAGACCTCTAATTTTTATGGGGCTAAATGGGTTCTTAGGGAAACCCAAGGCTAAATACCTTGAACAGTTTGTTAAGGGTTCTGCAGTCTGAGAGATCTCTAGGTCAGTGCAGCTGCAGGCAATTTGCAGGAGACTGGCAATGTGGTGTGTGGGCCCCAAGGCACTGAATGCTAATCTGAGACTATCCCCTCCAAAAGCTTTTGCCATTCATCATTTTCACATCCAGATGGCTCCCATTGTCTTTCTATTCCTCTTTTTGTGTAATGTGGCTGCTCTTAAATCATGGTATATTAGTGTTGGAAGCAATTTTATTATTCATCTAGTAGTCCAATTACCACTCTTTATAGAAGAGGAAACGGAAACCCAAAGAGGGTAAATATTGTGGTCAAAACTACCCAGTTACTTTGTATCACAGCTGAGACAAGAACATTTTTATCTCTTGAATCTCAGCCCAGTGCTTATTCCGCTTCACCAGAATCGGATAATTTGAAGGAAAACTTGTAGCACAGGAGTTGAAGTCAGATGACCGCAAATTCAAACCTCATCTCTGCTACTTCATAACTGTTAGATCTCAGCTAGTTAATCACCAGTTTTCTCATTTGTAAAATGAGAATGATAATGAAACCTCTATCACAGGCTGTCATGATGATACATTGATATTGGTATTTGAAGTGCTTATCATAGTGCCTGGTAAATAGTAAGTGCTCAGTTAATTAGCTTTTATCAGCATGGCTCCAAATATTTTCACATAAAAATATAAAAAATGAGGTTTTTAAGGGAGAGGGCCAAAGGAGTGGATATTTTGTTCATTTGCAAGGGCATAGTTGACATTATATATGCTAATAGTATAGTTCAGTCCAGTGATCAAGACTTGGTAGCCTAATGATTGTAAATGCCCTTGTATAGTAAACATTTTCTCAGAGAGTAGGAAGAACGAAAAGTTTTAAGTTCTTAAATACTGTGCTGTCTGTTGGTAGGAGGCATATACTTATTGATAATAGTGATCAGTGGACCCTGTCATCAACTTGGTGTACCAAATACAGTTCAGGTAGACTTTCTGAATTCATGATACTGTGTATATTTAAGAAGTAGTTTGCTATTTCAAGATTATAAAATTAGCTTCAAAATAAAAGCACTCAACCTTTCTGCAACTTCATAGAATAACTGGTGTATGTGTAAGCTTTCTAAATTTTAGAGGCATAGTTAATGCATTGAGAAATTTAAAAAGGCAGGTGATATTAAGCCGTAGTTCTCCCTTAAATTAATGTATTAATTGTCAGTTGAAGACAAAAAAACTTGCAATCTTGGAAGGCAATTAGTATCTGGAAGATACTGGAAAAAATATAGACTTGGAAAAAATCTGCAAAAAAAATCCCCTTAACCAAAAAATGAACCAAAACCCAAAATAAAAACAAAAACGAAAACTCTAAACAACAATCAATGGTTTCTGAGATATTTACATTTATTTACTCTGTACTATAGAGGTTGTTTGTTTGTTTTGTAGATACAAGGTCTCACCCTGTTGTCCAGGCTGGAGTGGAGTGGTGCGATTTTGGCTTATTTCAGCCTCAACCTCCCAGGACCAAGCAATCCTCCTCCTTTAGCCCCCAAAGTAGCTGGGAGTAAAGGTGACTGCTACCATGTCACGCTAATTTTTGTATTTTTTGTAGTCACAGGGTTTTACCATGTTGCCTAGGGTGGTCTCAAACTCCTGAGCTCAGGCGGTCTGCCTTCCTGGGCCTCCCAAGGTGCTGGGTTTACAGGCGTGAGCCACTGCTCCGGGCAAGTATTTTTTATAAAATTATAATGTCTTTACCATTAAATATAAGTTCAGTTTTCATGACAACAAAAGCCTAAAGCCATGTTTTCCACACACCACTTGTAGAGAAATTACATGAGGGAGGAATATTTAAGATGCAAATTCTCTGATTCTACCCTAGAGATTCTAGTTGAGATGGACTGGTGTGGGGCCCAGGACTTCCATTATGCTTCACATTTCTCCATGTAATTCTTGGGCACTCTAAAATTTGAAAACCACTGGCCTAAGCAAAATCCTACTTTGGAATTTTGTTACTCCAAACAAAAATATGCCATGAATTAAGAAAACCTAACATAAAGAAATCCTACAACTAAAAATGCCTAGATAGTGATTATATGTATTACTTAAGGATTTCTGTTTTATAAAAAGATCAATGTGCTTTTTACAAAACAGTGATTTTTACACATATGTGATAATTCTCTTCACCAAATTCAAATTTGATTAATGCTGCTAAATAAAACACTCCAAAACAAAAACAAACAAAAGTCTTTAATACACACCTCACATCTGACTTTACCTATGATGTCTCCTGAGTTCAGATGGTCTTCAATATCTGGGCCATTTATTATATACTGCTTTGTAATACTAGACATTTTCACATGCTTGTAGTTTGTCTCCCTAACACTACTTTGAGCACTTTCAAGAAAAGAACTGAGTAGATTTGCTTGTGTTTTTTCCTTATTTCTCCCTTCCTTTTTGTCTACTCTATTAGTTCCTTTTTATGTTGCTATGAGGACATACATGAGACCGAGTAAATTATAAAGGAGATAGGTTTCATTGACTCACAGTTCAGCATGTCTGGGGAGGACTCAGGAAACTTACAATCATTGCACAAAGGGAAGCAAACATGTCCTTCTTCACATGGCAGCAGCAAAGAGAAGTGCTGAGCAAAAGAAGAAAAAGGCCTTTATAAAACCATCAGATCTTATGAGAACTCACTATCACAAGAACAGCATGGAGGTAACTGTCCCCATGATTCAATTACCTACCACCATTACCACCAAGTCCCTCCAATGACATGTAGAGATTATGGGAATTACAAGATGAGATTTGAGTGGGAACACAGACAAACCATATTACTTCACACCTATCCCCTCCAAAATCTCATGTCCTCATATTTCAAAATACAGTCATGCCTTCCCAACAGTCCCCCAAAGTCTTAACTCACTCCAGCATTAACTCAAAAGTCCAAGTCCAAAGTCTCATCTAAGACAAGGCAAGTCTCTTTGCCTATGAGTCTGGAAAATGAAAAGGAGGTTAGTTACTTCCTAGATACAAGAAAGTACAGGCACTGGGTAAATACACATGTTCCAAATGGAAGAAATTGGCCCAAACAAAGCGACTACAAGCCCCATGCAAGTATGAAATCTACTAGGGCAGTCATTAAACCTTAAAGTTAAAAAATGATCTCCTTTGACTCGATGTCTCATATCCAGGTCACACTGATGCAAGAGGTAGCCTCCCATGGCCTTGGGCGGCTTTGCCCTTTGGCTTTGCAGGGTATAGCTCCCCTCCTGGCTGCTTTCATAAGCTGGTGTTGAGTGTCTGTGGCTTTTCCAGGCACATGGTGCAAACCGTTGGTGGATGTACCATTTTGGATTCTACAGGATAATGGTCCTCTTCTCACAGCTCCACTAGTCAGTGTCCCAGTAGGGACTCTGTGTTGGGTCTCCGACCCCACATTTTTTTTCTGCATGCTCTACCAGAGGTTCTCCATGAGGTTCAACACCTGCAGAAATCTTTGGCTTGGACATCCAAATGTTTCCATAAACCTCTGAAATTTAGGAGGAGGTTCCCAAACCATAATTCTTGATTTCTGCATACCTGCAGGCCCAACACCATGTGGAAGCTGCCAGGGTTGGGGCTTGTACCCTCTGAAGGAATGCCCTAAGCTATACATTGGCTCCTTTTATCCATGGCTCAGGTGGTTGGGGTGTAGGGCACCAAGTCCCAAGGCTGTACACACCAGGGGGCCCCTGAACCCAGCCCAGGAAACCACTTTCCCTCCTAGGCCTCCAGGTCTGTGATGGAAGGAGCTGTCATGAAGATCTGTTACATGCTCTGGAAACATGTTCCCCATTGTCTTGGTTATCAACATTCAGGTCCTTGTGACTTCCGGAAATTTCTGCAGCGGGCTTGAATTTTTCCCCAGAGAATAGGCTTTTCTTTTCTTTTGCATCATTAGGCTGCAAATTTTCCAAACTTTTATGCTCTACTTCCTCTTTAATGCTTTGCCAGTTAGAAATTTCTTCCACCAGATAACCTTAATGATCTCTCTCAAGTTCAAAGTTCCACAGATCTCTGGGGCAAGGGCTATATGCCACCAGTCTTTTTGCATAGCAAGAGTGACCTTCACTTCAGTTCCCAAAACTTCCTCATCTCCATCTGAGACTACTTCAGCCTGGATGTCATTGTCCCTATCACTATCAGCATTTTGGTCAAAGCCATTAAACAGCGTATCTAGGAAGTTCCAAACTTCCCTACATCTTCCTGTCTTCTGAGCCCTCTAAATCTCTAGGAAGTTGCAAACTTTCTCACATTTTCCTTTCTTCTTCTGAGCCCCCCAAACTGTTCCAGCCTCTGCCTGTTATCCAGTTCCTAAGTCGCTTTCACATTTTTAGGTATCTTTACAGCAGTGCCCCACTCCTGGTACCAATTTACTGTATGACTTTGTTCTCATGCTGCTATAAGGACAGGGACTGGGTAATTTATAAAGAAAAAATATTTAATTGACTCACAGTTCAGCATGGTTAGAGAGGTCTCAGGATACTATCAATTATGGTGGAAGGAGAAGAAACATGTCCTTCTTGACATGGCTACAGCAAGGAGAAGTGCCAAACAAAAGGAGAAAAGTCTTTTATAAAACCCTTAGATCTCGTGAGAACTCAGTCAGTATCACAAGAACAGCATGAAGGTAGCTGCCCCCATAATTCAACTACCTTCCACCAGGTTGCTCCCACACACGTGGGGATTGTGGGAACTATAAAGATGAGATTTGAGTGGAGACACAGCCAAATCATATCATTCATTTATTCATCAAACATTTATCAAATGCCTTCAGTAAGTCAGGTTTTGTGATAAGTTTTGGGACATACAAACAATGAATAATTATAGAATCTGGCATTTAGTAAAAAGTGTTTTGGAACAAGTGAATGAAAAAAAGAATATGTTTGTTTTAAAGCACTTATTCTAGGTCAGCAGTCTCTAACCTTTTTGGCTCCAGGGACTGGTTTCATGGAAGACAGTTTTTTGATGGACCAGGTGACAGGGGGGAATAGTTTTGGGATAATCCAAGCACATTGCATTTATTGTACACTTTATTTCTATTATTACTACATTGTAATATGTAATGAAATAACTACACACTCACCATAATGTAGAATCAGTGGGATCCCTGAGCTTATTTTCCTTCAACTAGATAGTCCCATCTAGAAGTGACAGGAGGCAGTGACAGATCATCAGGCATTAGATTCTTATAAGGATCATGCTACATAGATTCCCTTGCGTGTGCAGTTCACAACAGGGTTCATGCTCCTATGAGAACCTAATGTCACCACTGATCTGAGAAGAGGTGAAGCTCAGGTGGTAATGTAAGCAATGGCAGTGGCTATAAATACAGATGAAGCTTTACTTGTTCACCTGCTGCTCACCTCCTGCTATGTGGACAGGTTCCTAACAGGCCATGGCCTGGGAGTTGGGGACCTCTGTTCTAGGGGATAGAGACATGTGTTTTGTATCAATTTTCTAGGGCTGTTGTAATAAGGTACTGAAAACTGGATGGCTTAACCAACAGAAATGTATTGTCTCACAATTTTGCAACTAGAAGTCTGAGATCAGGGTGTTGTCAGGGTTGGTTCTTTCTGAGGACTCTGAAGTAGAATCCATTTACTTTGTGTCTCCTAGCTTCTCGTGGTTTGCTGGAGATCTTTGGTATTCTTTGGTTGGAGAATCGTCACCTGTATCTCAAACTTCATCTTCATGTGGCATTCTTTCTGTGTGCATGTCTCTGTCTAAATGTTCTTTCAAAAAAGGCTAGTAATATTTCATTAGGGCCTGCCATAATGAGTATCTTAACTAATTATATATACAACTGTCCTGTTTCCAGAAAAGTTCATTCTCAAGGCCTGGAGGTTGGAACTTCAGCATTTTAATTTTAGGGGAACACAATTCAACCCATAACACCTTGCAATAAAGTTATCTTTAGTATGGTGAAAGGGAATGGAATTGCAGGAACAAGTGGTGAATTTTACCTGTTGAAGGTTAGACAGTCTTTTGAGGTATGAAGAAGTTTTAGGCATTGTGCTTTGACATAGTGAGTGCTCAACAAATGCAATTGATAGCATTTTAATTGATCTGGTATTTTAAAATAAATTTGTCTTCAAAATAATATGTATCACAAAAATTTCTTAGAGAAGGTAAGTTCTTTTCAATATTTATCCTTGCGTTTAGTTTCATAGGAATGCTATTCGCAAAATAGTAACATTTGTGCTATTTGCAAGGAAGATTGGCTTTGCAAAAGCAGAATTTATTCTTACCTATTCCTGCATGTTTTAAAAAAGAAATGAAATTATATCTCCCTCTAATTTCCAAATATTTAAAGGCTGCATTAATTTCTTTGAGTTTTTGAGTATCTTAGAGTCGTCAGTCTAAGTTTTTAGGACAGTGTCAGGTTGTAGCAACACATTGGAGTAGGCTGTGGATCAGGAAGATGAATTCTGATTCTCAAGTCACTTTCCTTTTGTCTCAGTCTATTTGGTCCGTATAACAAAATAGCATAGACTGAGTGGTTTATCAACAACAAAAACTTATTTTTTGCAATTCTGGAGGCTAAGAAGTTCCAAATCAAGGAGCCAGCAGATTAAGTGTCTCGTGAGGACCTGCTTCCTCACAGATAGCTTTCACAGTGAGGTCACATGTGGAAAGGTATGTGGGAATCTCTTTAGGTTCTTGTTTGTAAGGGTGCTAATCCCAATCATGAAGATGCCATGCTCAAGACCTAATCACCTTCTAAGGCCCCATGTCCTAATATCATTACCTTGGGGGTTAGGATTTTAACATATGAATTTGAGGGTACATAAACATTCATGCTATTGTACTATCTTAATACACAGCTTCATAACATGTAAGATGAGGGTATGGGCTATATCAGGGGTTGGCAAACTACAGTTTATGGGCCAAATCCAGCAGTCTGTCTTTTTCTAAGTAACTGTTTATTGGAATGACATTCATTTAGGTATTATCTATAGTTGCTTTTGTGCTATGATGACAGAATTGAGTAGTTGCTGCAGAGACGTGTGGCCTACAAAGCTAGAATATTTACTATTTGGCCCTTACAGAAAAAGTTCGCTGACTCCTGAATTATATGGTTGTTAAGGTTCTTCGTGGTTCATAGCACTCTCTAGTTGACTGTAGGGTTCTGTCAGAGAGTATAAATGGCACTGAAGCTGCCTTTGCAAAATTATGACAGTAAGAGAATCTGACATAGTTGACTGTGTCTTGCTTCTAACCTTCAAGCTATCGTTGGTCATTCTCGGTTATAGGCCAAGCTAATTTAGGGAAGAATTAGTTTACAGTTTACCCTTAAGGCAAGAATGATAACAGCCCTTCCGCAAACTAAACCACCTTTGTGAAGCTAATGGAAGCCAACAAGGTTAGGAATTTGAGAGGAGGCTAACTTCTTCTAAGATATAGGCATAGTTAAGTGATAACTTGCCATTGTTCCAGGGTCACAAAATTTATAACTTCTCCAATTGTTTGTGTGGATAACATCACTATTATAGAACTAAGATTGGAATTTTGAGATGTTTATCAGACTTTTGCCTTTCTGATGACCAACTGACTCTACTTGGACCCATGACTCATGACTCAACCAGTCTTGTGACCCCCACCCAGAGGCTGGCTCAAGGCATAAGAACTGTTTTCCATACACCTGTGATTTCTTTTTCTTTTTATCTTTCTTTCTTTCTTTTTTATTATACTTTAAGTTCTTGGATACATGTGCAGATCGTGCAGGTTTGTTACATAGGTATACATGTGCCACGGTGGTGATTTGCTGCATCTATCGGCCCATCATCTACATTAGGTATTTCTCCTAATGCTATCCTTCCCCAATATCCCCACCCCTGCTATCCCTCTCCAACCCCCCACCCCCACCCCCCAGGCCCCAGTGTGTGATGTTCCCTTTCCTATGCCGGTGTGTTCTCATTGTTCAATACCCACTTATGAGTGAGAATATGCGGTGTTTAGTTTTCTGTCCTAGTGTCAGTTTGCTGAGAATGATGGTTTCCAGTTTCATCCATGTCCCTGCAAAGGACATGAACCCATCCTTTTTTATGGCTGCATACTATTCCATGATATATATGTGCCACATTTCCTTTTCCATACCCCTATGATTTCATCCACAACCGATCATTATTTCCCATTCCCTAGCACCCTGCCCAACAAACTATTTTTGAAAAACTCTAACCTCTGAGCCTTCATGAGACTGATTTGCATGAGAACTCTAGAGCTCCCAAGTAGCTGGCCTCATATTATATTTTTTCTTTACTGCAATACTGTGGTCTCAGTGAATTGGTTTTTGTCTGTGCAGCAGGTAGAAAGAAACTGTTGGCTGACTACAGAACTTATTTTACATTAACATGATGGATATCTGAGGATGTGGTATTTTAATTTGAGACATGAGGGATTTGTAAGAGTTAAGAAAGTCAGAAATGGGGGAAGGGCCTTCCAAGCAAAGTAATAGTTTTGGGCCAGGCACGGTGACTAATGTCTGTAATCTCAACACTGTGGGAGGCTGAGGCAGGTGGATTACTTGAGCTCAGGAGTTCGAGACCAGCCTGGCCAACATGGTGAAACCCCATCTCTACTAAAAATATAAAAATTAGCTGGATATGGTGGCAGTTGCCTATAAGCCCAGCCACTTGGGAGGTTGTGGCAGGAGAATCCCTTGAACCTTGGAGATAGAGGTTGCAGTGAGCTGAGATTGCATGACACAGTGAGCCTCTGTCTCAAATAATAATAGTAATAATAATAATAGTTTTATAAGACTTCATTTCCAGAAGAATTTGGTGGCCCAAGAAAAGAGGGAAATGAACATATAAATACTACAAATATTATTGTTATTGTATAGGGAATAGAATACTGTGATTTATGACCTTAACTAGTGATCTTATACCTCTTTCTGTAGCTAACTAAGCATGTGAAATAAGATGTCATTTAGCCTTTTAGAGAAGAGGTCAGTAAACTTTTTCTTAAATACTAAATATTTTAGGTTTTGCCAGCCATACAATTTCTGTCATACAAAGACTCATCTCTGTCATTGCAGCATAAAAGCATGACACAATATGTGAATAAAGGAGCATTTGCTGTGTTTTGATAAAAGTTTATGAATACTGAAATTTGAATTTAATATTATTTTCAGGATTAATGAGATACATTTCTTTTGATTTTTTTTCAATGATTTAAACATGTAAAAATCATTCTTATCTCATGGGCTATGCAAATACAGGTGACAGAGTGAATTTGGCCAGTGGGCCATAATTTGTTGACTCCTGTTTTAGTCTTACATTCCTTGTGTATAAAATGCAGATATATTTCCTCTACCAATCATCCAGTGTGGTTATGATTAAATGAGAAACATTCGTCCTTGAAAAGTCTTTGCATACAATAATATATTCAGATATAAGATATCATCCTTTTATATTCACAAGACTTACTGAATTATCTTTGGTTGCAGGATACACAATTTCCCTGGGAGTTGATGAGAAATTTATCTTTTTCATGATTAATTTTTGCTAAAGGAAGAGAAAAATAGGAATGCATCTTGCATATGTAATAAGTACAAGTCTATTAGTCCAAATATTCCTAGAACATTGGTTGGTAAATCAAGTGATTTCCTAAGTAGAGAAGGTTTTGAGCTAATTACATCAACTTGGGAATCCTATAGTACTTTACTTTTACTCTTCTCATTAAACTTATTATTTTCTATTTTATGAAGATATTTTATTGTACAGACTGCACATGAGAAGTGCAATCAGGAGTCAGCTTCATTATTTTCTTTTTTTTAAAAAAAACAGCTTTATTGAAATACAGTTCAGGTATCATACAGTTCACCCATTTAAAGTGTACAGTTCTATGGTTTGTACAACTATCACCACAATCAATTTTAGAACATTTTCATCACACAGAAAAGGAACTCCATAATCACAAGTAGTCATTTCTTGTTTCTCTCCTCCCCAAATCCTCTCTCCTACATTCTGGCCCAATCACTTATCTAGTTTCTGTCTCTGTAGCTTCATTTTTAGAAGCACTGCCTCACCTACATTCTTTGGATTCACCTTCCCTATCCCAGAAGATTTCTTAGGCAAATCTTGTATGCCTTCAGGTATTAGAACAATCTCATTATCAGGTATTATGAATTTTAGTACAACCTTGATCAGAACTCTAATCTCTCATCCAAGTCAACGTTTCTCTGTCCAACCTTCCTCCTAGAGCTGCTACCGATTCCTCAGTCCACCAGTGGGGCAGGGCCATGGACTCATTCTCTGCTCTGCTTGCTCCACCTCTTCTCACCGATTCATCTGTGCTTCTTGCTCCTCTAGAGTAAAGCACTGAGCATGTGTGTAAGAGAAAGAGAGAATTGAGAGTAAGAGAGAGCACGTATATGTGTATATCAAATATGTGTGCTAAATTTACAGAGAAAGGGCAAGTATTATTTGCCTGATGCTGGTTTATTTGATTGCCTGTGGTTTCTTTCATGTTAAGGCAACCTTCTGGCTTTTCCTGACATGGGGTGCTTATAAGAACTCTTTGAGTACCCAATAAGAAGCACATACTGCCCTCTTAGGCTCTTGACTTTCCCTTAGCTCCTGCCTATTGGCAGAACACTGCTGACTTCCCTTCATCCTAAAGCAAGAGTCTTTTCAAGAGGACTCTGGTCCAGCTACCTTTCTACCCTTCTTCCTAAAGCAAAAGTCTTTTCAAGAGGACTCTGGTCCAGCTACCTTTCTATGTGAGCACCTACCTCCTCTTCTTTCCACACACTCTGGGTTTCTCTTCTCCTACCTCCCTGAGGATTTCTTTTGCCAACCTTTCAGGTAGATTGAGGAGAGAGGGGATAAATGTCACTCTATCCCTACAAACAGGCTTCAAAGTATTTTCTATCTTCCTTTTAGAATCTCTGGGCTTCTTTTATTGTGGTTGAAGGTTTTTGATGAGCTAAGAGTTTCTACTAGACTGACTGAGTTACCTTTTAGCATGTCCTTCAGACATGTCTAGCACACCTGTGCTGAATGCATGGGCATTACTTACCCACAATGGTCAGCACTGGGTCTCCAGGAGATAACAAGAAATTGCTGTTTCATTTGTATGTGGCTGTATGTTTACCCAGACATACTTCCTTTTACTGTGTTCACAAGCTATCTTAGAGCAGGAGTTCTTTTAACTGTTTTTCATTTTATTATTTGTTCAATGAATAAGTAGATATTCAGCCCCTAATTACTAATTAAATGAGGATAGACTGTGCCACATTTTATAGTAGGTGTTGGGGATATAGCAAAGATAACGAAGACATAGCCCATGACTTTAAACTTCTATTTTAGTGAGGGAGATAGATATATATAAAAGAAGCACAAAAATCTACAATT
Source organism: Saguinus oedipus (assembly GCA_031835075.1). Classification (NCBI taxonomy): domain Eukaryota; kingdom Metazoa; phylum Chordata; class Mammalia; order Primates; family Cebidae; genus Saguinus; species Saguinus oedipus. The sequence continues at coordinate 43,388,904 of CM063170.1, forward strand.
AATTTCAAATGTCGACAAGTGCTATAAAATGAAAGTGTAGAGTCTTGTCAGAAGGCATAAATGGAGTGGGGTGAGATGAGGATAAAGAAGCAGTTGGGGTCTAACGATGCAAGGAACTGCAAGGCACGCACGAGGATTTGGATTTTATCTAAGAGCAATGGAAAGCCTTTGGAGGGTTTTAAGTACAGGAGCACTGTGTTCCCATTTTCATGCCCATGTGGTTCAGATTCAATAACTTTTTGGCATAGAGGACAATAGATAACAAATGTAGGAAAGGTCACTCATCAACAGAGGGCAGTGCCTCAGTTTCAATCTTACAAATGCCCTGCAAATCCTACTGCATTCAATGAAGTCATGCTTCCAAAAACTTATTATGCTCCCTGCTGATCTGAGACTGGATTTGATCAGATGGAGCTGTGTTTAATGGACAGTCCTCTTCTCTGCAGAAACATTTTGGTACAGTCCTGCAGATTTCAGATAACCTAATGGCAAGAATTCTGTTCTTTCAGTGGGAAACCATAGCAACAGGCCACTTAGGAGGCACACTATATAATCTATCTGATCTTTACTTAGTTTTCTGTGGTCCTGAAATAGTCATCATTGCCTAATGTGAGTATGCAAAAGGTCAGGCAAATATAAGCCCCATGACGGTGAAGTTCTCTAACCACAGGGTGGGGGCAAGGAAGCCATCCTCTGTTGGAAGCAAGAATCAGGTATATCTGGGCTAGGATGGAGAAAGGATTTGGGGCCAGCAGCTCTTTGTTGTAATACAAATTGTAAACCAACCTTTAATCTCCAAGCACACAGAATTGCTCCTTTTCTAAAACCTTATATGTAGATAAACTCAGTATTGTACTTAGTATAATATATGCTAAACTGCAAGATTTGCAGTTCAGAACGTTTATATCCCAGCATTTGTGATGCCACAAGACATCCTCTCTTCTGCTTTAGGTGAAAAATAATAATCCATAAGTTTTTCAATAATTGCATGTAGGATTCATGGCTATAAACAGCCCAAATTTCCAGCTTGGTATCCATGAAAGCATATAATTTAGAAGGTTCTTTGCTAAAAACAGGTGGAAATGGTAAGATCTTTAAAGAAGAGGATTCAAAATAGTTGGGCCACAGTGTAAGTTTGGTTAGTATTTGGTAGGTGGAAAGTGGAGAGCCTTAAAAAGAAAAAAGAAAAGAGGAAAAGGACAAGGATCTCTTCGGGTTTTCCACTATGCTGGTAAGACTTTTGGAAATAGATATATATAGTAAGCTATCTGAGGGCAAGGCTTCTTTTACTTACCCTCAAATGGCTTACTATAGTAGTAGTAATTAAATGGTAATCACATCTTAAGGTGCCATTTTCTTTTCCTTTTTAAACCCTAACTGGAAAAGTTTTCCCTTTTTCTTTCTCCCCTGTGATCTCATTGGGTCTTGCATGTCCATTTTGATTTCTGGTGCTTGGCACTGGTACTGACTGGTGAAGTGGTTCTCCAAGCAGCTATCCCTAAGTGCTCCAGTGGGCTGTGTTCTACATCTTTCACCATCTCCCTAATGCAAGCACCACAAAGCCTGGTGGCTAAGAATATTTTCCTGTTCCCATTGTTTATTCACATCATTAGTTTGTCAAGGGCTCACTAAGAAAACCTTTAAAGAGATCACACAAGTTACATGGACATGACACCATGGCAGAGGCCTAGGGGGACAGAGTGATGGACCCTGCTGTAAAATGGACATTTGCTAGGCAGTCTGCACCTAAAGTATAGAGGGAAAAATCAGAGCTCCTGGAAATGATGCCCAGAGGTATTCAGTTTGCTTTATTTCTTTATCCTTTCACTCTTTGATTTACTGAGCAAATATTTTTTAAGCTTCTATTTGCCAGGTGTTTTGCTAAGTATTGAGGACACAACAGAAGCGAATAGACATAGTTCCTACCCAAAGAATATCATGATCTGCTGTGAAAACAAATAGGTAGGGAATTACAATACAATGTCATGACGAGCATGAGCCTTAGTCACATGATTTTATTTGAGTGAGAAATAAACTTTTCTTGGCTTAAGCCACTGAAATTTTATGGCTGGTTGTTGCTACAGCATAGCCTATCTTATCATAGCCAACAGGCTGTATCTGGATGAAGAGGGATTATGCCAGCCTAAGTCATCTTTTAAGCCTTTTTTTTTTCCACTCTTCAGGAAGGAAGAGTTTTCAGAGGCCAGGATTCATTTCACAAATTGATCTCTATTTAGCCATAATATTGTAGAAATTGTCCTTTCTTTATTTCTGTCTTAACAAGAAAGCAAGCTAGGATGGTTATTCCTTCAGCTTACCTTATGTTTAATGGAATCCTCCCATGCTTTAGATAAATTTGGCATCTGAGGAAATTTCACACCATCAATTCTCATAAACCAAGGAGGGAGTTCTGTTTTTTACCCAGCTTCCATGCGCCTGCTTGATAGAAGCACAGCTGAGTATATTTTCCCTACTTCTTGCCCTTTGAGGATACCAAAGATGTCTTTACTTTAACATTATTGTTTTTTTCATCCTTTGCAACATTTTCAAGCAACAGAAGAAATTTCCTACAGCTGCCTATCCACAGGGCTGAGTCAAAGAGATTACAAACGAATCTCTTTAAATGAAATTGAACTAGTTTCTTCAACACCAAAGCATGCAGGCTGTCTCTTTTAGTTGTTTGCCAGAAGGGGGCAGTATAAGAACATGGTTTGCTCATCCCTTTACTGCACCAACTCATTTAAGAATCTGCATTTCAGAGTGTTTATATTAGGAATCACACCAAGTGTTTTGTGAAATTATTTTTACATGTATTTCTAGGGCTGAGAAATTTCAGAGCACTCTGAAAAAAAAGGAACCAACATATATGAGAATTTTTAAATGGAATTGGTTTATATTCGTGAAGACCAGAGTGGACTTCTTTTTTTAAGCTGAAAGGTTGGACAAAAGGTAGGCTGGAGGAAGACCAGGCATATGAATTTAAGCCCATACTGGCCTTTGTCCAGTTTCTTCTACTCTTGGTGGACTGGTTAATGCAGAGTGAAAACTATTTGTAGAATTTGGCTTTCTCATATTCCTTCTCTGACTAGAGGCAGCTAAAACTCAGCAGTCCTTTAAAAAGGATTCCTAAATCAGCATGAATTCAGCATATTCAAGTACACCAACAACTAGATATCTTGGAGTAGAACTGCTGAATCTGACAGGTGTGGTGGAAGAAACACTGGCTTTTGTCACTGGAAGTCTGCATGGATTTCAGCTGCCTTCTTTATTAACTGAGGGGACTGGATAAGAGAATCTCTATGACCCTTTTTATGTTTGAATATCTATGATTCCAAAATCTGGAATTATTATTCCACTACTATTATTACTAATACCACTGCTACTACTGTAAATGACCTTTATTTCACTACTACTATCTGCAAGGGATTTTGCATTCATTATGTCCTTCGGTTTTTACAGCGATACAGTGAGGTAGATATTATCAACCTGATTTTATAGGCTAGAAAGCTGAAGATCAGAGAAGTTTAATGAATTGTCCAAGGTCACAAAGCTAGCAAAGGATGAAGACTTGATCCAGATCCAAATATTCTGACTCCAGAAGTCTCTGTCTATGCCTAACCTTTGCCATGCTTTTTTTTTTTTCTTTTAAATTCAAGCACTTGTCTCCTTTCATTGGTCCCTGACATACCCACTTGTGGTGCCATGCTAAAATGATTACTGTCTTTGGCCACTAGCCTTTGCCTCTGCCCATCCCGGTTTCTAAGTCTCCTACTCTCTCTCTCTGAATATCTAAATATTATTCATTCTTCAAGTTCTAGTTTATGCCCATGCTCTTGCCTGACTCGTCTAGCCCATACAAATCTGTTTTTTTCGGAATTGTATTGCACTCATAAACCATTCTATATAATTTACACTCAATTCGATCTTGTCTCTCATTTTCCTCTGTGTTTTAAAGAAGTTGGCTTCGTCAACATTAACCACAGTGCAAGGCTCCTGAGGATAAAAAACACATCTTAGTCTTTTTAAGCTCCTGCTATGAAGAGTGCAGGGTTGCATAACAAGTTGGGGATCAATAATTTCTTCTTGTTTGCTAGAGATAGACCTCAGGCAAAAATGATCTCTTTTACTTTCAAAAATCATGGCAGTCTCTGAGAAAACTAGTTTTCTAGTTTTGCTTTGAAAACAAAACTAAAAACAAAACAACAAAAACCTAAGAAATTTCAAATCTCCCTTGCCAATATACTTATTTCACAAGTTGAACAATCAGAAATTATTGTTATTATCATTACTATTGTATAAGTGGTTAACATTTATAGGTTACTGTATTCCAAGCATTGGGATTGTTTTACATGAATTTTATTTCTATACTCAAAATAGCACTATGAAGAGAGCAAGTCTCCCACTTTATAGGCAGTATAGCAGGTTTGGAGAGGTTGAATAATTCATATGAGCTCTCACAGAATGAGTTAGTGGCAGAATGAGGAATATAACCTACTTTTTTTTCTAATTTCAGGCCTAGTTTTCTTGTGTTTGGCTTAATTGCACCATGTTGTAAATGAGCCTGTTCCTACAAATGACAGTGCATGTCTGTTTTTCACACAGATCTGTTCCCCTCCACTTAGAAAGCTGTCTAGCTTATTATTTTTAAATCTGTATTTTAAATACTCTTCTCTATTCAAGTGTCCAGTGGGAATTTGGCCTTCCTCATGATGGTAGATTGAATTAGGGTTCCCCATGGATGTCTATATCCTAGTCCCTGGAATCCATGAGTATCACAAATGTTGCAGATATTGCAGAAAGTTTGCAAATGTGATTAAGAGTGATAAGTTGTCAATGATAGACTGGATAAAGAAAATGTGGCACATATCTACCATGGAATACTGTGTAGCCATAAAAAAGGATGAGTTCATGTCCTTTGCAGGGACATAGATGAAGCTGGAACCATCATTCTTAGCAAACTAACACAGGAACAGAAAACCAAACACTGCATGTTCTCACCCTTAAGTAGAAATCGAACAAGGAGAACACAGGGACACAGGGAGGGGAACATCATACACCAGGGTCTGTTGAAGGGTTGGGGGCTAGGGGAGGGGTAGCATTAAGAGAAATACCTAATATAGATGACAGGTTGATGAATGCAGCAAACTACCATGGCACATGTATACCTATGTAACACACCTGCACGTTCTGCACATGTATCCCAGAACTTAAAGTATAATAATAATAAAAGAGCCATAAGATGGAATTATCCTACATCATTCTGTGAACCTTGAAGGTAACCCTAATGACCCTTATAAGAGGGAGGCAAGAAGGTCAAAGATAGGAGAAGCCCGTGTGATCATGGAAGTAGATACTGAAGTGATGCTGCCAGGGGTTACAGAGTGCTGCAGCTGTTAGAAGCTGGAAGAGTCAGGGAACAGATGTGCTCCTGGAGCCTTTGGAAAGAACTAGCCTTGCCAACATCTTGATTTTAGCTGCTTAAAACACGTGTTGACTTCTGCTCTCCAAAGTATAGGAGAATAAATTTGTGTTATTTTAAGCTGCTGAGTTTATAATAATTTTTTTTATAACAGCAATAGAAAACTATTACCCTAAAAATTCAATTGGATATATGTACTTTCCGAGCCTGAGGAGCAGCACTGGGTCCGATTGCTTATACTAAACCCTTACTCTTGCCTCTTAGAGCTACAAGGGGTGAATCCATCTGAAAGGAGTGAATAAACTAGGGCCAGCTCTAAATGCTGTCTAGTGTCCAGGCAGTAATAAGTGGGCAGTACAGGAGAACGGTGCACTTAAAACCTCCATCCAATGAAGTTTTTCTTCATTTTGACAAAGTGGGGAAAAGCTGATGGGATAAGATGTGACTTCATAATGTGCCATGGAATGAGATGGGCTTACTGTTTGAGGGCTTTAATGAAGGTGGTTATTTATTTTGTTTTGTTTGCTTTTGACCCCTTAGTACATGATGTAATTTGGGTGTTTATTCCCTCTAAATCTCATGTTGAAATGTAATCCCTGTGCTGGAGGTAGGGCTGGACAGGATGGGATATGTTTGGGTATGGGGGTGGATTCCTCATGAAAGGCTTGGTGCTGTCCTTGTGAGAGTAAGTTCTCCAAAGATCTAGTCGTTTAAAAAATGTGTAGGACCTTCCCTTCTCTCTGTTGCTCCACTCTCACCATCTGAGATGCTGCTCCTCCTCCACTTTCCACCATGATGGTAAACTTCCTCAGAGGCCCTCACTAGAAGCAGATGTGAGTACTATGCTTCTTGTACTGTCTGCAGAGCAGTGAGTTAATTAAATCTCTCTCTCTTTTTTTTTGAGATAGATTATCAGTCTCAGTTGTTTTCTTATAGCAAACAAATGGCCTATGACAGTAGAATTCTTCCTGTTTGGATTTAAATATCTGTTTTCAAGATATTACCACCCAGACCCCTGATTTTAGCATAAGATGCTGCTGCCATCTGACATCCTTAAGCTGCCTACATTCTCATCTTGTTTGTGAGCCGTGGAAGATAGAGAGTTGCTGACCCTGCTTTTGGGCACCAATGTTATGCATTCTTTTAACGTAGGTGATTAATATCCACCTGGGAGGCACACTTGGTTTTGGAGGACAAGGAATAATGCCGAACTACTTGAGTTTGACAATGACAAACAGAACCCACAGCTGTTATGAGCTTTGTTGAGGAGTTAGCAAGCTAAACCTTTGATGAAATCGTTTCAGAGGACATGCCAGTGAGGTCATCCATCACGGCTGCTCCATTCCATTGTTTCCCATAGAGCTTTGCTGCCACATCAGAATCGGGGAATTGTGAACAACCTCAGGAAATCATCTAGAAGCTGTCTCACACAATGATTAGGAGCAAACTTTTGTTCAAGAGCTCTCAATTATTTGTTGTATGACCTTGGATAAGTCAGTGAGCTTCTCTGAGCCACAGTTTCTCCATCTATAAAATGAGGATAATTATAGTTTCTCGTGTACACAAAAATCTTACCAAAGTATCTAGCACATAGGGGCCCATCAAAACCTTTTCAGTTATAAATAGCAGAAATACAATCCAAACCAGTTAAGTAAAAGGAATGAAACTAAAAAATCAAAGACTAGACCTGGATTTAGTACTTCTAAGTTCCATAATTTACAGAATATTATTAGAGAGACACATTCATTTCTGGACAGGTTATCTCCCTGCAGGGGGCAACGAGAGATTGCTTGGCAATCTTGGGAAAGGAAATAAACATTTTCCTCTAAGAATACTGGCTGAACAGAGCTGGGGAGGCCCTGACTTGGCCCCTCCGTGATCTCTACACCATAGAAAGTACTTTGAAGTATGGATGTGTTCTGATTGGCCAGGCCTCCGTCTCACATTGGTTTGAATTCCTTTTGTTTGCAAGGAAGAGAAAAACAAATTCAAACTTTTTGAAACAAGAAAGAAAATCTACACGCTGATGATAGATTGGATTTCAAGTGAAGATCAGTCTGCAAACTGTGTCATCAGGTATCGGATTTCTCTCTGTCTCCCCACTCTGTGTCCTATGTCATCCTCATTGTCAGGTTCCATACATGGCCCTGGCTGCTGAGGTTCTCCCTTGACAGGGTCAAAATGATTTCCCATCTTACACTGTGTGATCTGTGTCAACAGAGGGGATCTCTCTCAGTGCTTCCTCATCATTTCTGGCATTCACACTCTCTCTCTTTGACTGACTGGCATTGGGTCACATGCCTCCCTTGAACCCATCTCTGAGGCTTGAAGGATGGGATACAGTGCCAAGTCTCCTGCAGAGTCTGGCTGAGCGGCAGATGAAAGGAGCTCACAGACACAGGTATTTTTGCCTCAGAGCTAGGCTAGGGAGCAGCATGGAAAGTGTGGCCTTGATAAGCTGGAGACACTTAGATTTATTTAGTACAGATTTAATGACAAAGGCCTGGAGCAAACACCATTTGTGGGTAATTAATATTGTCAACCCCCACCCCCCAGTAAGGGGCAGTCCTGTATGTGGATGATCAAAGGTTGATTTCTGGAGAAATAGGGAAGCAGACTTATCTAGATAAATTCCTTTGCACTCCCTTGTTATCTGCCCTCTGCCATTAGCTCAAAGTAAGAGGATTAGGCTGCCTTCAGCCATAACCCTTCCCCAGAGCTTTTGCAAAACCTCTCGGCCTTCCAAGAAGGTTTGCGTCTTTCCTGTAATTTTTCCCACCATCCTGACTGATCTCCTACAATACAGAAACTGTATTAAGCCAAATGTAATTCATTCATTCACTTTGGAACCTGACTAAGAATGGGATGATGAGTACTCAAGAAAGAAAATCAGAATTATTTGGGGGTGAAAGGGAAGCAAATGCTGGGAGAAAGGTATTGTGCTAGTACAAACTGAGTGTAGATGACTTGTAATGGTTTTCTAATTTATAAGATGGGTTATGTTACTAGAAGATGAAGGGATATTGAGTAGGTAAAACCATTAGCTATTCATGACACGAGTCAGTAATTGTTACTCATTATATTGGGGTAGTATCCATCCATTCATTTTATAGAAAGTGGGATCCAAAAGATGCTATGACTTCATCAACGTAGCAGAGGTAATAAGTGGCCAAATTAGTACTAATATATTCATCAATATATTTTATTTTATTTTATTTTTTTTGAGATAGAGTCTCACTCTGTCGTCTAGGCTGGAGTGCAGTTTCATGATCTTGGCTCACTGCAACCTCTGCCTCCCATGTTCAAGTGATTCTCCTGCCTTAGCCTCCAGAGTAGCTGGGACTACAGGCATGCACCACCATGCCCAGCTAATTTTTTTTTTTTTTTTTTTGTATTTTTAATAGAGATAAGGTTTCATCTTGTTGGCCAAGCTGATCTTGAACTCCTGACCTTAGGTGATCTGTCTGCCTCGCCTTCCCAAATTGCTGGGATTATAAGTGTGAGCCACTGTGTCTGACTCATCTATATCTATATCTACATTTTGAGATGGAGTCTCACTCTGTAGCCCAAGCTGGAGTGCAGTGGCATGATCTCAGCTCACTGCAACCTTTGCCTCCTGGGTCCCAGTTCAAGCAATTCTCCTACCTCAGCCTCCCAAGTAGCTGAGATTACAGTCACAAGCCACCATGCCCAGCTAATTTTTGTATTTTTTAATAAAGATGAGGTTTCACCATGTTGGTCAGTCTGGTCTTGAACTCCTGACCTCGTGATCCACCCATCTTGGCTTCCCAAAGTGCTGGGATTACAGGCGTGAGCCACCATGCCTGGCCCCCATCAATATATTTTTTATGAAAAGAAGATATGAGAAGTATGTAGAAGGGTGTCAGTGTTCATTCTGGATGTGGCATCAAGTAGAAGGAGAAGATGCACAAGCATAGACAAAAATACCGAGAATGGAAGAATGAGATTTCTTTTTTGAGGCAGGGTCTTGTTCTGTCACCCAGGCTGGAGTGTGGTGGTGCAATCATAGCTCACTGCATCCTCAACCTCCTGGGCTCAACCCATCCTCTCCCGCTCCAGCCTCCAGAGTAGCTGGGACCATAGGAACATTTTTTGATTTTTTTTTTTTTTTGGTAGAAATAGGATTTCACCACATTGTCTAGGCTGATTTTGAACTCCTGGGCTCAAGCAATCCGCCTGCTTTGGTCTCCCAAAGTGCTGGGATTACAAGTGTGAGACACCGCACTTGGCTGAAAAACCAGATTTCTAAAAAGCGCAATTGTCTTTTAGAAGGGAGATCTTCTGACAACTATTGCTCTGGCGTTTTACTTGAGGATCCATAGTCTAGAGTTTGGGAAATCACTGACACCATTAACTCAACAGCCCGGAAGCACATTCTTTGTCTTTATCCACTTCCAGCTTCTCCCTTAGCGAGGCAGGCTAAACGTGGCTTCTTTTTTAAAATCCATTTTCCTTTATTTTTCTTTTCAAACATTCTTGCTTTCTTTCATAAGCAGTGTCTATATCAATTTGTGGGAAACCATTTTAAAATCGAATTCGTCTCAGAATAATGAGGGTCAAGGACCCATCTGTATTATAAAGAAAATGATTGCATAACCTGCAGTCATCCAGAACATTTCATGCTGAAATAAATAATGATGAGTGTATCCAGAAAAGGGGTACTGAAACCTTGGTCAGTATAGGATGAGTTCGACCAGTGGGTGACTAGACTAGACCACACGGGAATGGCAATCGGACATAAGGCAGTTGCTGGAGCAACCAGAGGAAGAACCAGGCAGATGAGACCTAGTATTTATACAGTACAGTGGCAGGTGGCAGGTCTTAATCTTGGCTAGTTTTTGAAAGGATGGATATTTACTTGAAAGAATGTTATAGTAGTCAGGAAGATAGTACCTGTGGGAAAATTTGGATTTTGTTTTTGTCTTGATATCCTTTGCACCTAATATAGTGCTTATCCTATGGTAAAGTCTTAATGTTTCCTCCAAAAAAAAAAAAAGCGACATTCAGAGATCAGAAAGGCAGCTAGCATAAGGGAAATTTGATAGCTGGGAGAGAGGTAACACATCAATAGACAGGTTTCCTTGGATTCAGGACTTTCAGTGGTAAAACCGAGATGATCCTGGGTGTAACGGTATGGTTGGTCACTCTAGTCCACATGGATGAATTCAGGGAGGACAGTAACAGTAGACAGTATCTTTTCTCAACTTCCTACATGTCATACCTGGTCCACTTCAAGGTATATGGACAAGTGTAGGACCGATTTACTTGACATAGATGGTCTCTAGTTTGTGGCTTCTCTGGGATGAGAGATGAGGCTTCTCTTAAGCCTCAAGTGGCTTCAGAAAAACCAATTCGTGTCCAGGTATCATGATCAAAATGGCAATTGGGACATGCAATATGCTTTGATTCTTGGCATGGAGCACATATCATTTGGTTGCTAATCATTTGGTCTTTTGGGTTAAAGGGTCCCGGGTTTTTACTCCTGACTTCACGTAATAGATTAGGTGAGTTACTTAATTTCTTTGTTACTTCATCTGTGAAATGGGAATAATAGTCCCTACATCAAAGGGCTATTAAAAAGCCTAAGTACTGGGTGCTTTATATTCTTAGTACCTAAGTGTAAAGCACTCAGTATAGCTCCAGCCTCGTAGCAGAAGACCAATTAATGATAGGTAGATATTATCCTATGATAAAGCTTTCCCATCTGCTTATATGGACTTAATGACAATATCTTAGTATTTTCTAAACACAACTCTAGGTTTGAGGACAACCCAAAGGTGTACATGGTCCAGAAAACAAATGAATTTGATTAAGAGATAAGATAAGCTAGTACATAAAATATGAGAAAATAACTCACATTCAGAGTGTTTTAAGTACCTGTTGAAGTCTGATATGGTTGTATGTTGTGTGAATTATTAAAAAGCAACTCAGATCTGGAATGTTTGTGATTAGCATACTTTAACTGAAAAAAGATAACTATAAAATATAAACATAATTTAAAATCATTTTTTCTAAAAGATGTACCAGTATGGTACCTTACATAAAAATGTACATTATATAAAACCTGTCTGTTGATGTGTTACCTTTCTCCCAGCTACCAAATTTCCCTTATGCCAGCTGCCTTTCTGCCTTATATAAAAAACATTTATATAAGGCTTCCTGAAGACTAGGAAAAATAATTCCATGCTTCAAAGAATTTGTATAAATTCCTTGTAACTTTCTTTTCTATTTGTTGACAATAATTAATGTTAACTTTGATGGGAATATGATTACTGTTATCTATCTAAGTGAATATATTCATTTCCAGAACAGCAGATCAACAAAGTGTTTATGAGCCATGAGTTTGCTTCAGTATTAAATGGGATGTCTGCTGGTGGGTTTTGCTCTCCTTTTCACTCGTAATTATATGCAGTCTTGAACAGGTCACTTGTGCTCTTGTGCATAATTTCCTCATTTATTACTTTTATTTTGGAGGGGGTAGGAGAAGCAAAAAATGATATATAAAATGTTTACTTTGGGCTGGGCATGGTGGCTAACACCTATAATCCCATCACTTTGGGAGGTCAAAGCAGGTGGATCACCTAAGGCCGGGAGTTCAAGACCAGCCTGAGCAATATGGTAAAATCCCATCTTTAATACAAATACAAAATTTAGCTGGACATTGTGGCATGTGTCTGTAGTCCCAGCTACTGGGGAGGCTGAGACAGGAGAATTGTTTGAACCCAGGAGATGGAGGTTGCAGTGAGCTGAGATCATGCCACTGCAGCCTGAGTGACAGAAAGTGACTCTGTCTCAAAAAAGAAATGTTTACTCTGTAGGTTAATGGGTTTCAACTGGTTCTTCACCATCTCTTTCCTATAGATATTTGGCAGTGTCTGGAGAGATTTCTGGTTGTCACAAACAAGGGGAGATGATGTTACTGGCATCTGGTGGACAAAGACCAGAAATAACGCTAAACATCTTAAAATGCACAGGATGGTCCCCAACCTGACCCAGCCCTTCTTCTATGTCAAAGAATTATTATGACCATAAAATTAGTTGAAGATTTTTCTCCTTTCACCATTAAAAAGTTAGAGAAAATATCTACCAGTGTTCCCTGCTTTACATACTCCTTAAGATTTGTACATTTGTTTGTAATCAGCGTTTTTATGAATGAATTATGGATGTCCTCCATTCCAGGCTTATGCTGAATGCTGGGGTGTGGTGAAGAACCAATTAGGTATGGTCTTTTTCTTCACACCATTCAGTCTTATGGATGAATCACACAGTGACATAGAAATACGAGAGGAAAATTCACATTACAACTTAAAAGTCATGAGGGAAAACAACAGGGAGCCACAAGCGAGTTTAACAGGGAGATTCTCCTTAGAGACAGTACTCAAGGAAGCCTCTCTGAAGAGGTGACTGTTGTGTTAAGACTTTAAGGGTGAGTTGGTGCTAGTGTTTTAAAAGACAAGCAGCAAGATGTTCTAATGAGTTTACAAGCTCTGAGATGCAAAAGAACTTGCCGTGTCAGAGGAACTAGAAAAATCTATTATGACTGGGGTGTTGTCAGTGAAAGGGAGTGAAAGGTGGAATAAAGTAAAAGAGACAAAGGAGATTGGTAGCCACTAGAACGCTTGAGTTCTCCGAAGTGTGGGAACCAACTTGGATGGTTTTGTGAATGTAAGGGGATATCATGGAAAGGATTTAAGCAGGGGACATGCTTTTATTTATGCTTTTTAAAAAGGTTGTGTTGACTGATATAGGAAAAAGAAATTAGATGAGGGCAAGAACGAAAGTAAGAGGCCAGTTAGAAGGTTATTGCAATAGCCCAGGCAAGAGACTATTATGGCCTGGACTTGGGTAATGGCTGCAGAGCTGAAGAAAAGGTGATCTGAGGAAGACATAAGTTAGATGGATAATCAATAAAACTTGAAGCGGGTAAATTTGGAGGAGGATGAAGGAAAGAGGAAAACCAAAGGTGACATATTTCTGTTTCGAGAAATTCGGTAGATGAATGAGGGTACCATAGTTAGGTGTCAATGACGAGGAAAGAGAAAGGCAACAGGGCACAAAAATTGAAGAGTTCTGTTTTGGACATGATAATTTTGAGGTGCTTGTGAGTTTTCCAAGTGGAGATTCCAAACAATCAGTTGTAGAATACCTGTCAGAAGTTCAGAAGAGAAGTCAGGTTATGGAAGTAATCTGGAAGTAACTTGCAAAGAAAAGCTAATTATGGCCATGGGAATTGATGGAATCATCTGAGAAGGGGTACAGAGAAAGAGGAGTAGTATGAGGTCTGGTACTGAGCATAGAGGGACTGAAATATTTAGAGATCTGGCCCAAAGAAATACAGTGCATTGAACGATAGCATTTCATTTGTTAAAGATTTTATTTCATTCTCCCCTCCCCATCCCTCACATTTTAAGTTCCACATTTTTTAGTCATGCTTCTTTTGTTTACTGAGCTAACTGATAGAATTCCAGTATTAGCCTTTAACCCATAGGTACCCGTAATTGCTGGTGCAAGAAATCTTAGTGACACAAGTAGAAAATTTCCCACCTTTTCTTATAGCTACAGAAAAGCAGATTCTATTTTGCATCATAAAATATATTCTTGCAATGGATATTTTTTAACAATGGCTTCTTGTAAGACACACTAGGACTTCACATATTGTTAAGTCCCATGAAAATAACCTTTAACCTCTAGATTCTGCAAATCTCATTAGTTTTGCATAGTAATGTGTTGTTTTGGAAATAATATTTAAGAGTACATTTTTTTTTTAATGTATAAATACTTGTGAATTTTCTCTGTTAAACAAAAACCCCCTTCTTCTTCTACAAGAAGGAAGGTTAAAAAAAACAACCTTATGTCTCTACTAATTTCTTATTTAAACAGAACATTTGGGAAACTTAAATTAAAAATATTTAAATTAACAGACAGTTAAGCCAGCAAAGAGGGTTAAGAAGCCGCTGCCAGAAAGGCTGGTAAAAAAAACCGGGATCCTGAAGAGCAGATCTTAATAAAGAGAGTCTAATAAAAGAGGTCTGTTAAATTGAGATGTCTAAAATGATAATGACAGAAAATGTCCAATAGATTGTTACAGCATGGAGGTCACTAGTGACCTTGGCCTGGACAGTTTTAGTATAGTCTGAAGATAGAAGCTGGTCTGTGCCCAGTGGTTTGAGAGGTGAGAAAAGTGAGGAAAATCTGTATGGGGGAGAAAGGTATAAAGGAAGTAGGTGTCTGAGTGCTGAAGGAGGCACCAAGTATCCCCTGAGCAGCATGAAACCAGCATGTAGTAGCATGTAATATGTGATCATTTTACAAGACTTTTTATTTCCAAGACCTGTATAAAGTTAGTGGAATAGATTTTTTTTATCCCCATTTTATTGATAAGGAAATAGAAATCTAGTTAATTACTCAACATTTTAAAGCACAGAAATATGCCAGGGCTTGAAACTAGGTCTGCAGAACCAAAGCCAATACTCTTATCCTGTAATACAGAAAAGGGGGAGGAGGAAGTAGTAACACGAGAACAAAGCGTCTAATAAACATTTATCTAACGTCCCCTCTCTAACTGGGCGTATACTCGGTTTTAACTTTTTGTGTGTGAATGAAATGGTGGAGTTTGCCTAATTCTTTCCAGAGGAAAGGTTATATCTGAAAATGCCGTATTTTTAAAGGAATCGCCATTTAGAGAGCAATAAGCAATAAAGGATAATTTTAAAAACTTAGTAGCAACAAGACTGGGTGCAGTGGCTCACACCTGTAATCCCAGCACTTTGGGAGGCTGAGGTGAGCAGATCACAAGGTCAGGCGATTGAGATCATCCTGGCCAACATGGTGGAACCCTGTCTTTACTAAAATACAAAAAATTAGCTGGGAATGGTGGCACACACCTGTAGTACCAGCTACTCAGGAGGCTGAGGCAGGGTAATCGCTTGAACCTGGAGGTAGACGTTGCAGTGAGCTATCGCAACTGCACTTCAGCCTGGCAACAGAGAAAAACTCCATCTCAAAAAACCAAAACAAAATGACCAACCAATCAACCAAACAAACAACCTAGCAGGAACATCTGAAGCCCTTATCTTTGTTGCAAATAAGTGATGGGTCCTGAAAGTATCTGTGTCAAATAAGCTTTGTATAGGCTCACGTGTTCATCCTGGTTTCTCAGAAATCCAACTGCAACATAGTGAGAAACTGAGTGAGTTGGTCATAGAAAATGGATGTGCTGAACTCTTGAGCACCTTGAATTAAAAATAGGAATAATATTTTTGTCAAGTCTCCATATGCAAGCCTGGAGCCTGAAAGTCTGAAGTCCTATCTGCGTTGGCTGATCATCTCCCACTGCCCTCCAACTCCCTGCCTGTTTGCCATTGTCCCTGATTGCCCAGCGGAGCTTCCCCGGACAAACCGCTCACCCAACCCTGCCATCTTAACTGTTATTATGATCATGTGAATACTCCTCACCCCACCCTACCATCTTAACTACTCTTATCCCACCATTGTAACTGAACTTATGGGAACGTATATTCCCTGCCCGTCCCCACCACTGTAACTGATCTTACTCTGTAACTTTCCACTGCCTACCCCAAACCTATAAAACCAACTCCTATCCCACTGCCCTTTGCTAACGCCCTTTTCGGCCTTAGCCTACCTGCACCCAGGTGAATAAACAGTTATGTTGTCACACAAAGCCTGTTTTGGGGGGGGGTCTCTTCATTCAAAGTGCACGTTTTTAATAATTTTTATGTCATATTCTTTAAATTTTTTGAAACCACTTTTGCAAAAATTTTATCAGTGAGAGAATTATGGCAGTAGGAGAGATCTGATCTAACCCACCCTCCCTCTTGTCTTTATCCTTCAAGCTGCCTTAATTATTCCTGGGCTTAAGCCAAGCTGACTTTGGGAGACATTTAGTTTATAGTTTAAATGATAATAGCCCTTCCCCAAAACTCAACTGCGTTTGAAAAGCTAATGAGAGGCTAGGAGCCTAGTAGCATAGAGGAGCCTGAATTCTGCCAGCCGTTATTCCAGAGGTCACAGGATATGCAACTACCCAGTTGCTCCTGCATATAACATTACTCTTGTAGAACCTAAGATTGACCTTTTGAGATATGTTCTTTTTTTTTTTTTTTTGAGACAGAGTTTTGCTGTTGTTACCCAGACTGGAGTGCAATGGCACAATCTCGGCTCACCGCAACCTCCACCTTCTGGATTCAAGCAATTCCCCTGCCTCAGCCTCCCAAGTAGCTGGGACTACAGGTGTGCACCACCATGCCCAGCTAATTTTTGTATTTTTAGTAGAGACGGGGTTTCACCTTGTTGAGCAGGATGGTCTCGATCTCTTGATCTCATGATCCATCCACCTCAGCCTCCCAAAGTGCTGGGATTATAGGCGTGAGCCATCACGCCCAGCCACTGTTTTTTTTTTTTTTTTTTTTTTTTTTTTTAAGACAGAGTTTCACTCTTGTTGCCCAGGCTGGAGTACAATGGCACAATCTTGGCTGACTGCAACTTCCAACTCCTTGGTTTAAGGGATTCTCCTGCCTCAGCCTCCTGAAGAGCTGAGATTATAGGTACCCACCACCACACCCGGAAAATGTTTTGTATTTTTAGGAGAGACAGGGTTTTACCATGTTGGCCAGGCTGGTCTAGAACTCCTGACCTCAGGTGATTCACCTGCCTGGGCCTCCCACAGTGCTGGGATTACAAGTGTGAGCTTTTGAGATATCTTTTTAGATTTTTTTGTATGTCTGACACCTATGATGGCTCTATCTGGACCTACCAACTTTTGTGGCCCCATCCAGAAACCCCTTAGTTCAGGAGACTCATTTCATACACCCTGATGTTTGCACTGCCAGCCAATCAGTAGCAAGCGCCTATTGCCTGGCCACACTGCCCCTTCCCCTAGACTATCTTTAAATATCCCTTAGCCTATGGGTCTTCCATGAGACTAATTTGAGTAATAACTCTTTCCCCTGCATGGCATGGCCAGCCTCACATCAATTAAGCTCTTTTTCTACTGCAATGTCATGGTCTTTGTTTGTGGAGCACGCAGGAAGAATCTGTCAGGAAGTTATTATATCAAAATATCTGAATTTGTTCAATATATGAAAATATTGAGATCAATTGAAAATCATTCTACAGCTTTTTCTTAGTCTTTGAAAATATGCAGATGGCAAATATCAACATGGAAGTTATGAGAAAGATCCAATTAAAAGTAAGAGACGTATTTACTGTTGCTGAAGCCTGACAACTTACTGGGATGGTGGTCTTTGTTTAGAAAGGTCTGAGATGGTTACTTTTGACAGTGCTACCACCTTTGTCTCAGTGAGCCCTCCACCTCCAGCCCAGTCTAAAACCTGTGGCTGCCTGCAAGCCATTGCTGCTTGTACCAAATACCAACGAAGTGCAAAAATTTTTCCCCTTTTACTCTGCCCTCATGAGCTTCATATCCTAGGATCAATTTGATCTACTTTAGAGCCCTATAAATAACCTGACTACTTAATTATAGACTCTTAGTGAAGCTGAAAAAAAAACCTTTTTATTAAGGAAAATTTTAGTTATTTTCAAAAGTAGACAGAACCCCCATATACTTTATGAAAGTATAAGGAACCCCATGTACCCATCACTTCAACAATTACCAATTGCTTTTTTAGTTACCATTTCTCCTCCTCCTCTATTATTTTGAAGAAATTCGCAGGTATCACAGTAATGAAGGTTTTTTGCTTTAATCTCATCAGAATTACAGTTGCTTATGTATGTTAAATGTACAAAACATATTCATTGTGTTCTTACATAGTATAATATTACAGCTATTGTTTCTTTATGGGAATTACTATAAATTAAACATTTTGCTTCAATATTTATATAGTTTGTGAATAGGTACATGGTTCAAAATTAAAAGGATTCCAAAGGATATCCGTAAAAGGCAAGTCTTTCCCCACCCCATCTTCCTTTCTCTCCTAGGAGACAGCATTCTTGCTGGGTTCTTATGTATTTGTTTATGAATATTGCATGCATTTAAAACAATGTGTGTCTGTGTGTGTGTAAGCAACACACACACACGGGGGGGGGGGGAGAGGAGGGAGGGAGAGAGAGAGAGAGAGAGAGAGAGAGACAGAGACAGAGACAGAGAAGGAAGATGTAATAACTTCTGACAATGTCTGGGTGTGGTGCTGACATATCTCTCCAAGAAGAGAACATTAGAGTTCTAGGGAGGGGACTTATGACAATAAAGTTATTAGTTCTTTTGAGAGCATCTGCTTTTAGGCAGATAAAGGATTTCAGGAACTCAAATGCCTTCAGTTCAAAGTAACTTATTCTGGACCCCTGCACGTCTTAAAGGGGGATATAAAGTCTTTACAATGTAGCTTTTGTATTTAAGGAGTTAAAGAGGGAGAAAATTCTGCTGCTAACATCACTGGGAGAAAAGAAGATCATTTTTATATGTATAAATCTGCCCTTCTTCACATAGCACATGCAGCAAGAATGGGAGATAGAACTCTTTTTTTCACTGATTTCCCCTTAGAGTTCATATTCATGATATCTGTTTCCCAACTCTAAGTCTGTCCTTGGATGCTCCTGGAATCACATTTCACATAAATAATAGCAACAGCAGCAGCAGCAGCAGCAGCAGCAGCAGCAGCAGCGAACAATTATTGAGCATTTACTGTGGACCAGACACTGAGTGCTCTACACATGTGTATTTCATCCTTACAACCATCCTATGAAGGAGATACTATTGTGAATGGAGAAACTGGGAGCAGAGAAGAAAAATAACTTGTTCAAGGTCACAGCTACTAAGCAGTCAAGCTGAGATGTAGATTCTGTCTGACATTAGAACCTGTATTCTTAAGCCCTATGATATCTTTCTTTTAAATAACAATATTTGGGAGAAGAGATGCTCCCCAAGTGATATGGATCAGTTCACTGATGTTCAAATTCTTGCCCTAGAAATGGAGACCAGGTGTTGGATAGTCCTGGGGTTCCATGAGCCAAAGCCAGATATACTATGGGACAGTACTACTCAAGGGCCACCAAGGAAGGCCACACAGCAGGCATCCGGGAGAGAAGCTCAAGTCAAGTCAGACACACAGTTCAGCCAAAGGAGCTGGGCAGAGTTTTGAAAACCAGTGGGAGGCAGCAGGGTAGAAACTGGAGACATCAGACGTTGGAAGAGGTTAACAGTTTGGCATTGGGAAAGAGGCTAACCTCAAGAGAGATTTTCTGAATACTGGTGCCCAATATTAGGGGCTTTTGAAAAAAGTAGTGTACAGCTTCTTTTGTGGAGGGAGAGATTTGATAATCTCTCCTTGTGTTTGCCAAGAACAAGTTTGTATAATAATCACATAGAAAGCTGGTTAAGGCTGGGTGGGTTGGCTCACGCCCGTAATCTCAATTCTTTGGGAGGCTGAAGTAAGAGGATTGCTTGAGCTCAAGAGTTTGAGACCAGCCTGGGCAACATAATGACACCTCTTCTCTACAAAAAAATAAAAAACTTCACTGAGCATGGTGGCACCTGTATGCCTCTAGTCCCAGCTACTTGGGAGGCTGCAATGAGAGGATTGCTTGAACTTGGGAGATTAAGGCTGCTGTGAGCTGTGATTGCGCCACTGCATTCCAGCTTGGGTGACATAGTAAGATTCTGTCTGAAAAAAAAAAAAAAGAAAGAAAGCTGATTAAACATCCGTATTCCTGGGCCCCAAGCTCTGAGATTCTGATGCAGAAGGTCTGAAATAGGACCCTGAAATCCCATCTCCAACAAGCATCTCACTTGGTTCTAAAACAGAAGTTCCGTGGACCTCACACTGAGAGACAATGGATAGATGTGAAGAGGCGAAATTGTTTTCTCTTTGTTGTTCTAAAATTCAGTTTAGTTAAATGCTAGAAAAGAATGATGTCAGGAAATTACATATTAGGGGCTAGTCAGGGTTATATATAAAACAGGAAAAATGTCCATGAGGGTGGGCTGAGGAGGACATTTCTATTGTATATGTCCACTGTCTGGGTCCACATCAGAGAAACAGATGGAACAGGGATTGTTCATTTTATAGTGCCTTTCATGTACCTAAGAATGGCCTGTTTTCTATACCCAGTAAATTTGAAGATTGAGGGGGAAAAGCCAATCGGTTATATACTGGCATATGCTATTTAAGCCATTTACTATGAGGGATTGGTGATTATGGATGACTATGATTATGTCATTATGTTACATGATTATGGAGACCGAGAATTCCATTTATTCATGTTTTCATCATTTACTTATATAATTAAATAATGAAACATTCATTGGGCACCTAATATTTGCCAGACACTATTCTAGGATTTTGGAGATACACAAATGAAGAAGATGGATAAAGTCTTTGATCTCATGGGGCCTAAAGTCTAAAAAGTAATAGAAAGAGATGAACTCAAGTGAAGATTCATTTTATGTTTCCACTTGGCTTGGCTAAGGGATGCCCAGATAGTTTGCAAAACATTATTTCTGGATGTATCTGGAAAAGATTAGCATTTCAATCAGTAGACTAAGTAGAGATTACTCTCACCAGTGTGTTTAGGTATCATTCAACCTGTGGAGGAGCTGAAAAGAACAAAAAGGCAGAGGAAGGGTAAATGCTTGGCTGGGCCCTCCCTATTTTCCTGCCCTTGGACATTAGCACATGTGGTTCTCAAGCCTTTGGACTTGGACCAGGACTTATACCATTGGCTCTACTGGCTTGCAGGCCTTTGGGCTTAGGCTAAAACTGTACCACTGGCTTTCCTGGGCCTCCAGCTTGCAGATCATGAGATTTTTCAGTCTCCATAATCATGTAATCCATAATCATGTACTCATAATCATCCATAATCACCAATCCCTCATAGTAAATGTCTTTCCTATGCCAGTATATAACTGATTGGTTGTCTTTCTGGAGAACACTGAGTAAAACAGCTTGCATTGTGGCTAAGAATGCAATCTCTGGAGTCCAGCCCTGGCTCCACTACTTCTTAACTGTGCCTCACTTTCCTCACTTATGAAAAGTAGGTGATAATGATGCTGCCCCCATGCAGTTGTGGAGATTAATGTTTGCAAAACACGTAGGCCTGGTACATGTGTTTAATAAATAGCACTATTTTTCCAAGGTTAGAGGTTTATTTATTTATTTTTTTTGAGACGGAGTCTCACTCTGTCACCAGGCTGGAGTGCAGTGGTGCGATCTGGACTCATTGCAACCTCTGTCCCCCGGGTTCGAGTGATTCTCCTGTCTCAGCCTCCTGAGTAGGTAGGATTACAGATGCCTGTCACTGCGCCCAGCTAATTTTTGTATTTTTTTTTTTTAATAGAGACGGGGTTTCAACATCTTGGTCAGGCTGGTCTTGAACTCCTGACCTCATGATTCACCTGCCTCAGCCTCCCAAAGTGCTGGGATTACAGGTGTGAGCCACTGTGCCTGGCCAAGATTTATTCTTTTAGTTTCTTAGACCTGTGGCTTTTGGTCATTCTCTTCTTGGATCACCTTCATTTTCTCACCACCTGAGTGGATCTCAGGTCAGGAAAGCTTCTTGCTTCTCCAGCACCTTTACCCAGAAAGGAGGTCCTGAAAGTTTCAAACATGGCCATTCATTGCAATAGAAACATACAAATGTCTGTAATCTTGTTGATGCCCAGCCCAAAGTTTTGCATTATTCTAGTCAGAGTGGGAGAATGTTGGGGAAAGAAAAAAGAAGTGATATTCACTCCATGTGACTTTTAGAAAAGTATTCTGCATGAATATTCATGGCCCTGGCCAGCATTAGTGACAGCAAAGTTTGGCCTAACATTTGCTCCCTCGAGTATAGTCTTTGTTTTCTTCAGACAATTTTATATAAAAATATTTGTAGTATAGGGCCAGGTGCAGTGGCTCATGCCTGTAATCCCAGCATAGGGCCGGGCATGGTGGCTCATGCTTGTAATCCCAGCACTTTGGGAGGCTGAGGCAGGTAGATCACATGAGGTCAGGAGTTCAAGAGCAGCCTGGCCAACATGGCAAAGTCCCATCCCTACTAAAAATACAAAAAATTAGCTGTGTATAGTGGCACACACCGTAATAGCAGCTACTGGGAAGGCTGAGGCAGGAGAATCACTTGAACCTGGGGGCAGGGGTTGTAGTGAGCCAAGATCACACCATTGCACTCCAGCGTAGGCAGACAGAGCGAGATTCTGTCTCCAAAAAAATAAATTAATAAAAAATAAAAATAAATTTACATTATAAAATCCAGAGTTAGAGTTGACGCTTTCTGAGATGTTAGGAGGGGATATATGGAGTCACTGCATGCTTTGATAATGTCTGTGCCTGAGTAATTACATATACTTTAAACACTTCCAGATTCTACTGAATGTTTTCTCAGGAAACTGCAGAATAATTCATTTCTCCATACATCCCATTTAAAAAATAAACCTGTCATAGACACACTTTTGAAATAAAAAACTAATTAATAGACTAATTGAGAATATTTACATATCATATTCAAAGCTTGGGGAGTACCTGGGGAATAAAAAATACATTCTCTTTTTGGGGATCAAGGCTAGAGTCAGGATGGCTTTCAAATGGAAACATGCTGGCTTTTAGACTGGCATGGAGCCTTGTTTTTTGGTTGCATAATAGAATGGTCCAGGCAAGTTAGTAAATTTTATATTTGCCACACAATAAAAAAGAACTTTCCCAAACCTGACACTCTTGCTATGAAGATTGCTCAAAAACTTTTCCTTCAAAACTCTCGAAAGAGAAGACACAGGCTGATCTGCACTCTGCAATTGACTGCCCCAGAGCCTCTGCAGTGTGCAGATTTGAGATTCACTTTCTCCCTGGAGAATGTTTCTTGGACCAAGGGGGTAAGAAAAGTCAGCTAAACTAAGGCATCTTTAAAGATCTCTCTGAAGCAAGATACAAACTGCTCTTTAGACAACACATTTTTAATGTTCTAAATCATGACCTTCCCTACTTCAGATGAATACCAATGAAAATCAGTTCCTCTTAGAGTGAGAAATACAATTTACTAGGGTTTGGAGGTAGGTAAAAAGGGGATTTTGTATGTGATGGGAATTGTAGGCTTTCCAGGTGTTCCTGAAAATTTTACAAGTTTTACCTATGGGGAAAAGAGCTAAATTCCTACACATCAAAGAGAGTAGCTAATGGGACATTTACCTCAATTTTGGAATTAAAGAAAATTTAGAATCATGTCACAAAATAGACATTCAGAGACTTCTGAACATAAAAGCACTTTTTCCTCAACAGAATCACTGCACTCCAGTCTGATCATGTTTATCTTTACTTTGACAGACATGGTATTGAAAAAAAATTTAAATACCAGATTAGACACACTTCATTTCAAATCCTGACTGTCACTAAAAACTCTCCATTCTAACTTCTCTGATCTTAAGTTTCCTTCTCTGTAAAATGGAATAATACCTTGCAGAGTTATTCTTATGATTAAATGTGATTACTATGTAAAGCAATTAATGTAGTATCAACACTCATGGGGAACCCAAAATATGGTCCTTTCTCTTTTCTCTGTATCTCTCACATAAACACATACCCTACATCCCTGATTCCCTCTGTGTGTTGCTCTATCCTCTTGCTTTTTTCTCCTATCTGCTCATTCTTTAAGGCTTAGCTCCTGTTTCTCACTTCTTGTCCCTGCCTTCTATGGAGATCTCACCTTTTCACTTTTTCTAGTGCTTGTAGTTTAGTTTTATCATCCTCAGAAATTTACTATTTGGCTGGGCATGGTGGCTCATGCCATTAATTCCAGCCCTTTGGGAGGCCTAGGCAGGCAGATTGATTGAGCCCAGGACTTGGAGACTGGCCTGGCCAACATGGTGAAACCCTGTCTCTGCTAAAAATACAAAAATTAGCCAGGCATGGTGGCACAGGCCTGTAATCCCAGCTGCTTGGGAGACTGAGGCAGGAGATTTGCTTGAACCCAGGAGGTGGAGGCTGCAGTAAGCCGAGATCACATCACTGCATTCCAGCCTGGGCAATGGAGAGAGAGTCTGACCCCTCCTCAAAAAAATAATGTATTATTTGGTTAATGTGGCAAATATAACTTTCACATACTCTATGACATCCAAAATCTTGAAGGACACATAATATAATAAATGTTTACTGGTTTATATTATTATGTACTTCGATAATAAACCCCTTAATTTCTTCTAAGTAATTCTGTGGACATTATTAAGAATATCTATAGAATCACCATATGGTTTACATGTATTTACTCAAAGCTTTATAAGCACTCTGTGAGGCAGGTATTATCCTCATTTTGCCAAACAGAGGGTAATAAGCAAAAGATAATTTGCCCAAATTATATACCAGGCATAGATATTAAGGATTTAAATTCAGGTCGTTCTGATTCTAAAGCTTACATTTTGCCATATTATGTGATTTTTTTCTATTAAGTTTTTGAGAAAAATGTAGTTAGGCTTTAAAGTATTGGATTGGGAGCAGAACAGATTTTTTCTGTAAGTACTTTTCGATGCTATAATTGTCCATTCATTGAGACAGCTGCAGTCTCTTCTGTTGGTCCCTCCTACATGATTCTGGGTCCCTGTGAGCAGTGCAAGGAGGTGCTTGGATTCCTCTCCCCTGTTGAGAGGTTTCAGGATAATTCAATCTTCTTTCTTTTCTCATTATGGGCATCATTGCTCCAGCCAGTACCTTTCTTAAAAGGCAAGAGAGAAGCATAGATAGAGTAATCTTTTTTAGAAGAAGAAAAAGGGCTCGTCTCAAGAGTTACATGTATGGCTTTGGCATTTGCAAAAACAAAACAAAAGAAAACACTAATTTACAAATAATTTGCTTCTTAAGTACAAGTTTTTTCCCTGCCATAAAACTTTGATAAATAGCTTGAGAAGTGATATGACCCCATCCGTCTGGCTAATCCAAATTGTGTTTTCCCTCCTTAAAATCAGTGAAAGGAACAGTACAATTGCAAATAAATTCTATTTTTCCCCACAGATGAGAAGTATTTTGTATACTACAATGCTTTCCAATTATATTGGGTAGCTTCGTGTTGAATAACAACAGAGGCTCCCAAATTGAGCGCTTGTGGCCAGCATCCGAAGTTCAGTCATTTTGGTAATAGATCTTTTTCCTGTTTAAATGGATATGTAAAATGGATATGTAAATGAATATTAGAGGTTTCAAGGGATATAACATTTTTTTCAGGGCCTATAAATTCTGCTTTGGATAATAATTAGTGATTTTCCATTACATTTCTAACTTTTCTATTATTTATATATTTTTAAAAATTCTTGGTGCTAGAATTGTGGTTTCTATTTCCTTTTGGAGGATAATAAGTTCATTAGGATAGCAAATTATTTAAGTGTTTAATGTTGTTCTGTTTGCTGTGAATTGCTGTAAGATTTTAGAGAAGATGATATATAATTTCTATCCTTTTTCCCTTCATTTTTGAGAAGGCTGAAGAAACATCTTCTCTGGAATGAAGAGAGAAAAACAGGAGAGAAACATATGAGGAAGGCACTATAGGGCTAAGTTTCATTCTTTAATTTAGTCCATAATCAAACTGGATTCCCAAAGTTGGCTACAAATTAAGTATGGAAATCAATTTTATATCATGTCTTTCTCAATTTATTTCCTCATTTTGATTTGTCTTTCAACTGGCTGGAGTGTATCCTCAGGGAAGACTCTTTGTTTTTATAAATTTGAGCATATCTTTGTTGCCTTTATACATCAAAGACAAGTGATTTGGATACCAAATTATTAGCTCACTGATTTTCCTTTCAAAATTATAGTTGGTTGTTAAATATTGGGCCAGTCCAGTTTTTATTATTTGTAGGTAGCCTGTTTGTTTTTTCCTGCCTAGATGCTTTTAAAATATTTTCTTTCTATCCCAGTAAACCAAATATTCGTCATGATGTGCTTTGATATGGGCCTCTGTTGATTTCTCATGGAATGTAGTGAATGCATTCAAACTGCACTCTCAGGCTTTATTACAATTTTTTTTTTTTTCCAAAATACAATTGATTGTTAAATATTGGGCCAGTTTAGTTTTTATTATTTATAGGTAGCCTGTTTTCTTCCTCCTGCCTGGATGCTTTTAAAATGTTTTCTTTCTCCCAGTAAACCAAATATTCATCTTGATGTGCTCTGTTATAGGCCTCTGTTGATTTCTCATGGAATGTGGTGAAAGCATTCAAACTATACTTTCAGGCTTTATTACAATTATTCTTTTTTTTTTTTTTAATGAGAGGTTTTTGGATTATGTCTTTAATTAGTCATGTTTTAGCATCAGAAATTTTCCCTTGTGGTCTTTTATAGATACTAAGTATATGTAAAAAAGATGGTAAACTAATTCTTCGTGACCCAAGGATGTTCTATTGTCCATATCATGAGGCAATGTGATGCTTGAAAAGAGTACTTTTAAACCAAGTCTATATGGATTATAGAAACATCTTTACTTCAGCAGGTAAGAAGAGGCCATTTTTGTTTTTGACCGCTAGTTTTCTTTTTCATTTTCTTTTTTATTGGGATAGAATCTTGCTCTATTGCCCAGGCTGTAGCATACTGGCGTAATCTCTGCTCACTGCAACCTCCACCTTCCAGGTTCAAATGATCCTCCTGCCTCTGCTCCCCTAGTGGTTGGGATTACAGGCATGTGCCACTACATCTGGCTAATATTTGTATTTTTAGTAGAGATGGGTTTTCGCCATGTTGGCCAGGCTGGTCTCGAACTCCTGACCTCAGATGATCCACTCGCCTTGGCCTCCCAAAGTGCTGGGATTACAGGCATGAACCACCGAGCTCGGCCATGGCCTCTAGTTTTCATTGTCATACACAGCGAACAGTGCCTGAGTGCTTTGCTCATAATTCTTGTAATCCCAGATGGGTCTCTTCAAAACATCCAAGTGGTATAACCTTAATGCAAGAAGGAAATCTAGGTTGCTACAGCCCAAAACACCATGGGTATGTGGGTGAAAGAACTGGTTAGCAATATTTAAAATCAACAGAGAATAAAAGGAAATCTAGATTTTAAACTATTCTGATTTCATAATGTTCATATCTTTAACTATAAATATGTTGGAAAGAATTATAAACATTACTTAACTGCATAGTTTATTCCTTTTTTTTTTAATCACAAACTTATATAATTGGAGAAATATACATTGATAATTATGTTTGTCCCAGTTGCTCTGTTTTGTTGCTTGGAAATACATCTAATTCCTAGCTTGGCTCACTGGTTCCTCTTCTATATGTCTATCATTTTCTCTCTCATCAAACTCTTCTTGTTTGTTTTTTTACTTAATTAGCAACAGTTAATCACAATGTGAGGCAGTATCTCATTAAAGCTGAGAGAAGTAGAAAAGGAAATATGAAAGTAAACTCAAAATATGAGGTGAGACTTTTGGAAAGTGTTAACATGTGATGGAGCCCTTTAAGGATGCAGAGGACTGAACAGGCCTAGAGAAGATATCTGATAGAAAAGGTGCTGCTTAAGGAGTGGTACCATCAGTTGGGTACTTTTTAGGTAAAGATAGTTTGTGAATGGCTTTGTGTTGCAGGCTGAGTATGAGATTTTAAATTTTTTTAGGGTGGTAGGAACATAAAAATGAGTTTTAAGTATGATTACTCAAGTAGGAGCAGGAGCGATGCTGTCACACATATGGCTGGCAGCAAGCTAATAACACTTAGGTACGAATCAGAAAAAGGAGAAGGAAGAAAGCCAGCAAGGGCAGGGTGACCCATCAGATATATCAGTGTGCAGAAGCATCCTGAGGTCTCTAGGTCAGGAAGTCAAGGTAGAAATAGGGAGAACTGGGTATTCATCAGGGTTTTCTAGAGGGACAGAACTAATAGGATAGATGTATATATGAAGGGGGGGTTATTAGGAGAATTGACTTACCTGATCACAAGGTGAAATCCCACAATAGGCCATCTGCAAGCTGAGGAGCCAGGAAGCCAGTCTGAATCCCCAAACCTCAAAAGTAGGAAAGCTAATAGGGCAACCTTCAGTCTGTGGCCAAAGGCCTGAGAGTCCCTGGCAAATTACTGGTATAAATCCAAGGGTCCAAAAGCTGAAGAACTTGGAGTCTGATATTCCAAGGCAGGAAGCATCCAGCACAGGAGAAATACAGAGAAAAAGCATCCATGCAGGAGAAAGGAAACAGATGGAGAAAAACAAAACAGAAGACTTAGCCAGTATAGTCTTTCCATGTTCTTCTGCCTGCTTTTATTCTAGCTGTGCTGGGAGCTGATTGTGCCCACCCAGATTGAGGGTAGGTCTGCATCTTCCAGTTCAGTGACTCAAATGTTAATCTCCTTTGTTGACACCCTCAAAGACATACCCAGAAAAAATACTTTGCATCCTTTTCCAATCAAGTTGACACTCAATATTAACCATCACAACTTGAGATATCAGGACTAAGAAGCAGGAATCAGGATGCTAGACAAAGTGGTCAGTGTCATTAGTAGAATATCATAGTAATGAATTTCAAGAAATGTGATAGGATCAGGATCGATGCACCAAAATTGACATTCAGCAAGCCCCTCCAATTTGTTCCTCATTTGGGGTCAAGGCTGTTGCTTCAGTGGGGAAGGTCTTACTTGGATTCTTTGTTTCCAAGTGAAAAGCAAATTGAAGGACATTTGCATTTGAAAGAGACAGAGACTTGTCAGAGGGCTTCGTTTTCCATCTACTTCCTGTCTGTAACAGTGCCAAGTCACCTCCCAGATATTACCTGCATGGCATCCGCAAGTTGCTAAATGTCGGATTCTTCAACTTTTTGAAAAGTCTTTGTCCCTCAGCTGATGTGACACAAATAAAGAATGATGGATTTCCAGCACTACACCAAATCTGCTACAGTTTTGAAAAGAGGACCATCCTGGAGGCATGTGTGTGTGTGTTATGGGGAGTAGATTTTCTGCCTCCTCAATTATTTTTCTTAGAGCAGAAATTTTGAACCTTTGGTGACACTCACTCATCACATTCCTTTTCCTTGTTTTTATCACTATTGCTTTATAAAATCCTAAAAAGCCAAGACACATGATTTCTAAATAAAGAGTCCTTTAAGAAGATATTTAAGGATATTATAAATTTTCGTTTTGCAGTGCAGAGACATAGAAAAGCACATAACCGTTGGCTTGTCTCTTAGAAAAGCACATAACCATTGGCTTAAGGACATTGAACATGAACTTTCAATTAAATATGGAGGATTGAACACATGCATTCATCTTTGTACTCTCTTAAACCTCCCAAAATGAATAAAAAGTGTGTATTCATTAAAAAAATGAAACAGAAAAGAAGATGACAACACAGGAAAGAAGTTAACAACGTTTTGGAAACTGAAAGCAGATGGAAGCTGAGTTAACCAATTTAAAAAGTCTGAAACTAAAGTCTTCAGTGAATGAAGCCAATAAGAGAAAAAAAATTATGTTCTAGAATCTAGAAAGGCTTAGCAATTGGAGATACCAGGTACCTTTAAAAATGGGGCATGCAAAGAAGTAAAAACGGAGGAATTTATTAAACCTTGGTATAATGAGCATTTAGACTACCAAATTCTCTCTCTCAATTCTCCGGGCCTGGAACCCATCCCTTCTCCATCCTGGTAGATAGTGGGAGCTTCACATTGGAAAGGTTTGTACAGCGGGGGTCCTGGTGAGATGCTGAATATCTGTAACTTGGTTGGTGAGATACCTCCTTCCTATTCTCCTGAAATGCTTTCAGAATACTGACAGCCAGGCTTTTTATGCCCAGGAGGAAGGACCCACACAGGCTGACAGTTGGGTGCTCCCCAACCAAATGGCCCAGTCCCTACCCCACCATCTGATTGTGACTTTAAAGCTACATGGATGTATTACTTTACTAAAATTAAGAAAACATTAAGCAAAAAAGAATAACTCACAGCCTGTTAAACCATCTGCTTCTAACAAGAAGGAAAAAAAATGCTTATCATGAGGCAAGAGTGGGGCATCTAAGATGACGTAGGGGATATTTCCAAGGATATAACTGTTACAGGGAGGGTGGTACCCAGGTAGGTTCTTGGCCTCTCTAACCCCAAAGAATGGGAAAAGAGGCCCCAGAGGCACGGCGAGTTTACTGTCTGAATAAACTCGTGGACCCAAAGAGTTTTGCGGAAGAGCGATTTATTAGAGAGAGAGAAAGAGAGAGAGAGGGGGAGAGAGAGAGAAAGAGAGAAGACAGCTCCTACACTGTTTTGGGTGGGGAACCCAGAGCGGAAATCTGTTAAGGCAGGAGTAGCTGAAGTTTTAACTCTTGAGTTATTTCCTCCCCATTCATATTCTCATCCAATGAGAGGAGTTCTTTCAAACTTCCTCTGGATTGATTGATCTTTGGCTTTGACACTGGATTAGCTACTTTTTCTACAACCCTGAGTTACAGTGCCCCATCCTCCCAGAGCTTTGGGGTGGTGGGGAATTGGGGACAAAAGAGCCCCACCTGGCCTTGCTGCCTGTGGGAAGATCAGACTAAGAATTTTACCTGGCCCATGTGGAGGAGGTGCTCAAAGAGCCCCAGCCCCCTTAGGTGGGGAGCTGGGAAATACCTGCATTTGAATCCCCTCTGGTCTTTGGATGAAGGCATGCAGTGGGTGCTCAAAGAGCCCCAGCGGTCTGAAGCTGGGAGCCGGAAAATTCCTGCATTTGAAACCCTTCCCCTAGCGGACCCAGGAAGAGAAGTTTCTTTAACACAGTCTCTCATAACATAATAGATGGGAATCCCAGGTCCACAGGTATGCATGTAAAGAAAGCCTTCACAGAGTGACTGATTAGAGCTAGACTTCGGGAAATGAATTTAACTCTAGACACCTTTCTTGAAATTTTTCCCAAACAAGTGTATAAAGAAAATCTGTGTTTATCAGGGCCTTGCTGTTTTGTTTTGTGTTTTTCAGATTACTTTTTCCAGGTTGCAATGCCACTTCTAAAAGCCATAATATCTTATTTATATTCATTTCATTCACTTATTTCATTCATTCAAAAATATTTTTTATGCTCTCCTATTGACTTCAGTACTATTCTAGGCAGAGCCCCATGAGTCATGCAGCTTACACTCAAAAGGCAGAGATTGACAGAAATAAACACTAGTTTCTTTCTTTCCTTCCTTTTATAGGAGTTGACTTCCCCCTCTTCTGGGGCCAAAAGCAGGGAAGTGAGATATTTACTTTTTAACATTTTTTAGATTGGGAAATTGGACTTAAAACCAAAATGAGAAACCCAAACTAGAACTTCTCTGTGGAAGGAATCAGCCCTTCAGGTAATACTGGAAAGTCAAGTGTTAGAGGAAACTGGGAAACTGGAATATCAAGATGAACAAATGAGATATACTGCACTAAGCTGCAAGCAGACTACTCTGGGAAAAAGCACACGTACGTGATAAATACAGGCACAACTATTCTCTGAGGTCTTTTTGCTCAATTTTGGGGAGATTTTCTCACCTTAATGATTCAACTATTCCAACAAGTTATACACACATGCACATACACATGCACACCCCTATATATACATCTATAAACATAAATATGTGTGTGTGTATATATATATTTATATAAAATTGTTCTCAGTAATTCTTTTTTGTTCTGTTTTTTCTTCTTACTCTCCTCCCTATTTCTACTTTTATTAATAGTACACTGTTTGTATTCACATATATTATAGCTTGTCTAATCTTTTTAATGTAGCAAGGATAGTTTATTTGAGGTTTTATTCTCTCTGCAAAGATTGTTTCCTCCAAGTCATGTTTATTCCTTTCAAACCCTGTCTTTCATGTTCAAGGTTTTCTCTGGACATTGATGATCTCTCAAAAGTGGGGCAATGAACAGCTGACAGGAATCTCCTGAGGGTATGTGTGGGGCTTCTGGATTGATCTCAACGAGTCTTTTCATTGAGAGAATTTCTGATGGAGAATCCCTCTTTTCCATATATTATCTCTACCCTTACCTATGGCTTTTATTTTCCTGTCTACAGAGTAAGCTTTTCTTATTTCCTCTAGAGAGTTAGCCTCCTTTATCCTGTTGGGGCAGGCGAGATACACAGACTGGCTGAATGAAGTAGGAGAGGAATTGGGGATGTAACTGTTTCTCAGAATTCTCTAACTGCTTCTTTAATGGTCTTTCAGACAATTTTCTTGTTTTTAATTTTACCAATTTTCTTGTTTTTAATTTTACTTTCATATCTATTCCCAGAGGACTAATGTTGTCAATTCCAGAGACTTTGTAGATTCTGCAAAGCATATTTGTTTTTTTCTTGGCTTCTTCCACTGCTGGTTTAGGATTGAGCTTTCTTTAAACCCTTTAGTCAGTTACCACTCAGCCAGCTTTCAGAATTTTGCTGCCGTTGTCTCTTTTTTGCTTGTCCTTGTGGTTTTGTGCCCTTTAAAACGTTCTTTTCTGATGTTTTAATGTAGTTTTGGGAAAGAATAAAATAAATAGAAATTTACCTGAAGGTCTCTCTGGTTTTCCTAATTATTTAAAAAAGTACATTAAAAATTCAAAAATACATGAATTTAAGATTCAAGCAATTCGTCATTATATGAAAGAAAATGTGACTGTCTTTCCCCTCCTCTTGGATTTCATATTTTACTTTTCCTAAGATGAACAATTTTAACTATTTGATAATTATTTTTTCCAGTACTTTTCCTGTGCATTTGCATGCACTTGCTTATGTATGTATACATTAAAAAAATAATTGGGAGCATGCCAAATGCATGGCTTTATGAGTTGTTTCAGTTTGCTTGTTTTTTAAATTGGTAATCTTTCCATATAAATACAAGCAGATATGTCCCATGCTTTGAACAGCTGCTTAGTATTCTAGAATACTGGTACTATGCTTTGTTTGTCCTTTTCTCTATTTAGGAATATTGAATTTTTCATGTTTCCTCTATTACAGGGTCCCCAACCCCTGGGCCATAGTCTGTGGCCTTTTGGAACAGGGCGGCATAGCAGTAGGTGAGCAGAGGGCAATTGAGTGAAGCTTCATCTGTATACACAGCGATTCCCCATTGTTTGCATTACTGCCTGAGGTCCACCTCTGTCATATCAGTGCAACGTTAGATTCTCATAGGCATGTGAACCCTATTGTGAACTGCACACGCGAGGGATCTAGGTTGTATGCTTCTTAGGAGACTGTAATGCCTAATGATCTGTCACTGTCTCCCATCATCTCCAGATGGGACTGTCCAGTTACAGGAAAACAAGCTTAAGGCTCCCACTGATTCTACTTTATGGCGAGCTGTATAATTATTTCATTATATGTTACAATGTAATAATAGAAATAAAGTGCACAATAAATGTAGTATGCTTGAATCATCCAGAAAACATCTCTCACCCTTAGTCCATTAAAAACTTGTCCTTTTTTCCACCCTTTCCCCTTTTTTTTGAGACAGAGTCTTACTCTGTCCCCCAGGCTGGAGTGCAATGGCATGATCTCAGCAAACTGCAACCTCTGTCTCCTGGGTTCAAGTGATTCTTGGCCTCAGTCTCCTGCGCTGGGATTACAGGTGCCTGCCACCATGCTCAGCTATTTTTTTTTTTTTTTTTTTTTTTTTGTATTTTTAGTAGAGGTGGAGTTTCACCAGGTTGGCCAGGCTGGTCTCGAACTCCTGACCTCAGGTGATCCACCCACCTTGGCCTCCCAAAGTGCTGGGATTACAGGTGTGAGCTACTGCACCCAGCCTGAAAATCTTGTCTTCTGTTAAACTGGTTCCTGGTGCCAAAAAGGTTGGCAACCACTGCTCTATTACAACAATGCTGTGGTGAATATATTTGGACATTCTTTTGCACACGTACAAGTATTTCTTCAAGAAAAAGCTGGCGAGGTATAATGGTTTGTGGGTGTAATCCCTGTGCTTGGGGAAGCCAAGGCATAAGGATTGCTCGAGGCCAGAGGTTTGAGATCAGCCTGGAAAACATAGTAAGGCCTTGTCTGCACACACACACACACACACACACACACACACAGACACATGCACACACACACAGTTAGCTGGCTGTGGTGGTGAGGGCCTGAAATCCTATCTGGCTAGTCAGAAGGTCAAGGAAGAAGGATCCCTTGAGCCCTCAGCTGCCGTGATCTATGATCTCACCACTGGACTGCAGGCTGGGCAACAGAGCAGGGCCTTGTCTCTGAAAAGAAAAGAAAATGCTTAGTGGTTCCTAATGTAGGTATATGTTTTCTGAATTTAACTCAGTTGCACATACTGAATAATTTTTCCATTAAATTGACTAATTTTAATATTTTTATAGAAGCTTTTATTTGTTAAACATCGATATAAATAGGAAAAGAGTATCACCATAAATAGATGGTAACTATAAAAGTAAGTACAAATTTAATAAAAACAATATTATTGACATTCAAAGTGGATGATTGTCCTCTCTCTTTGTTGAAAGGAATAGTAACAAGTGTTGGAAAGATGTTAATATCATATTAGTACCAAATCAAAGACTTTCTTAAGTAATTTTTTTAAAAGAAAATTAGAATATATTTTTCACTGTGTGATTCAACATTATATGACTTCATGTTCACACACCACCTAAATTCATGTGCCATCAGTGAGTAGTCTCTCTCTCTAGTGCAATAGGTGTACCATCAACAGTATTATCTTCCTTTGTTGCTCCACCATGCTACCCCTCTTCTCAAAGATTCTTTAGATCTTCATTTTCTAGAGAATAAAGTAAATATTCTGAGATTGAAGGTTCATCAGCTGATCTCAACCAGCCTCAATATGGCCTTTTTCTGCATCTGTACTGCTTTTCGAGTTTTATAAAAGGACCTCTATGTATACGCAATTGCTTTGTTGTGACATTTCAGCTTTTGCATCTTTTCTTCCATTCTATTTATTGTACCTTCTCTAATACACCATTACTTCTCGTGAACAAGACCTGTGTGTTCTGTGTTCCATCTTCCCTTTTTAGATGTCCTTCGTTACCTAGCACAGTGCCCTCTACAGAGTAGATACTTCATCATTAGAAGGTAAATTACTGACTTCTAAGCTTTAATACTACAGATTCAGCTTTCGTTACACAAAAGATTAGTGGAGATGATACAACTGTGAGGGCATCTAAATTTTCATAACAGGACAATCAGAAAATTCTTTGTAATATTATAACATGATAAAACCCAATAGAAAGAGGACATTCTAGTGGCAGCAGACACTTTCATACTGAGTTTGGGATCATGTTTATCACATTTGTTGTCTTAATTTGGAAGCAAAAAGCTTCCATGTAACTTTTTATGAACTAGCAGATTTTCATGTTTCTAAGTCACTCTGAAACACATTTTATCTTAATAAGATTAACCCATGGAGCAAAAAAGACAGAAGACTCCTTATTATAATGCTCTGCATATAAGAATTTTTATCTTTTGGCTGCCAAACCTGTATTCTACACTGTCCAGCTTTAGAAAATGGATTGTTCTTAATGGGTGAGTTTGAGTTACAAAGGCAGAGAGCAGGTCAGTGGCCTGTCCCCTCAGTTGATAGGATTAGATATGAGTGAATAAAAGGCATGTGATGGGCTGTAGACTTTAGGGAGAAATCTCCCTAAAGTGCACGTTGGCAGTTTCTAGTGGCACTAACATTCTGTTTGCCTTACAAACTCTTTAAAATGCCATTAATGATGATATAATTGACATTGCTTTAATGATGGTATAATTGACTTCGCTTCCCCAGGAGCTCAGAGGATTGTGGGGAGGTGGAATAAAAAAAAATGCATCTCCTCTGAAGATTCTCCTCTAGCTACAAAATGTGGAAAGACAAGGACTCCTGTCAGTGT
Organism: Saguinus oedipus; assembly: GCA_031835075.1. Lineage (NCBI taxonomy): Eukaryota > Metazoa > Chordata > Mammalia > Primates > Cebidae > Saguinus > Saguinus oedipus. The sequence goes on from CM063170.1 coordinate 43,425,089, forward strand.
GTCATGTCATATTAATACAAAAATAAGCACAAAATCTATCCATTATCACACTTTTCCCAGTAGCCTATCTCATTATACATTATCATCCTAATTGACGCTTATCAGTATTATTCTGAATGGTTGATATAATGTTTTTTACACTAAATACCCCAAATTCTTCATGATCCATTTGTTCACATTGACCTCTCTTTAAAAAGCAATAGCTTAATCCCCGAAACACCCATGAATGTGTGTGACAGAGGAGACGTGGGCAGGGACTCAGGATTCAGTCTCTGCTATAACTGAATATGGTTGAAATCTTTATGAAAGGAATGACCTATTAGAGGTCAAAGATCAACTGCAGCATGTTGGAACCATAATTTAGAAAGACATATACCCAGATGTCAATAAGGTTTGAAATGAAACTGTCAGGTTTTTAACAAGGTCAGTTATATATTTATTTCTAGATTTGTGCTGGATCAGTGTATATTAACAATATTTTAATAAATGTTTTATGAACAATGGATTAGTAGAAGACATAGTAATTTCTAACTAGCATTTTATAACACCTATATTAGCAACGTGTGTTTTCTTATAGTATTTTACAGAAGATAAATCAGGTAAAAGACCAGAGAAAACCAGAGTATAAGCACAATTTAGATTCCTAAGGGAAGAGTTTCGTGTTTTGTTTTTGAGTAATGCCAGTAAAATTCTCCCCATTTATGCCAAATGGAAAATATCTATCTTATGATGACACTTGGTGTTGGAGAACTATTTCCGAGGCATTGCATTATTCTGAAGGGCCTTTTTAAGTCATTTAGGAAAGATCAAATTATGTGTAGTGATGTGAAATGTTGACATTGTCCACTTAATTGTAGGATACTTTTTTCATTTTTTCATCTTTTGATTTATTTTAAAGACAAGGTCTCACTCTGTTGCTTAGGCTGGAGTGCAGTGGTGCCATCATAGCTTACGGCAGCCTTCAACTCCTGGGCTCAAGCAATGTTTCTGTCTCAGCCTCTCAAAGTGCTGGGATTACAGATGTGAGTTACCATGCCTGGACTATGTGTAATTTTCAAACTATATGTAGTGTGTTCCTATCTTGGGGCATGCATAATTGTAAGAAAAACAGATCTATTCAAATGTGCTTCGGGAATTTGTGGTGAAAAATTGAGGAGAATCGCAAAGTCAGTTTTAGGAAGTATGGCCAGACCTTGAAGTGAATAGAGCAATAGAGAATCAATTCAAACTAGCTAAAGCAAAAGAGATATTTTTTTTCCCCCCAAATCTGAAGAGCATGGGTGAATCACTGTGGCTGTATCCAGGTGCACAGCCAATGTCAGTTGCTGCTTGTCTCTGTCCCTAAGCTGAGCTTTCTTTTGATTCAGCTTCATTCTTTGGTAGGCTCTTTTCTCATTGTGCTAAGACTGAACTTCACTTTACCTTTCCACATCTTAGCAACCCTTGTAAAAGAGATATTCTTTTTCCTAACAGTTGTTGCAAAAATTCTACACTTGACCCTTGCTGTTCCATGCTGGATCATGAGCTCCTGTCTAAATCAACTGTTACAACCCTATTTGAGGACACCTCTCTCTGTTGAACCATCACTAGAACAGGCAATGAATCAACACTACCACCACAAGTTGAGAGTAGGGGAGTGGTGATCTGAAGGAACACTGAAATCTTGAGAGAAGAAGATACAGTAGTTGCTGTTGATAACCCTCCTGGATCCCTTTACCAAGTGAGGACATCCATCCGTAAGCTGCTGTAAATAGGCTACTGCTGCTTCCTTCTTAGATAATTGACTTCAGCCAAAGGAAGCAGCTCATCCAAGAGGTGACCCACCCTCCCCAAGCAGCCTGCATCTAATGATGGATTCAAGGGGATAAAGGTCTGCCCTTGCTTCAAGGGCCGAATAGGTCTATAATCCAAGTTCTTAGAGCTCCAGGAAAGAACATATCCCTGATTAGCTTTCCAACCTCTCCCATCCCGCTTCCCTCACTCCCTTTTTCCCAAGAGCATGGTCTCAATAAATAACTCACTTCTCAAGCTCTGCTTCTAGAGAACCTAAGCTAAGACATTGGGAATGAATGTTGGACAGGCAAAATAATTAATATCTACTGTAGACAAGAACTGAGATATTTTTCTCTGTCTCTCAAGGATTTCAAGATTCCTGTAATGATTTCTTTCCTCATTTTAAAATTTATCTTTATTTATTTTTCAACTTCCAAGTTCAGGGGTACATGTGCAGGATGTGCAGTTTTGTTACATAGGTAAACTTATGGGAGTTTGTTGTGCAGATTATTTCATCACCCAGGTATTAAGCCTAGTATCCTTTATTTATTTTTCCTGATCCTCTCCCTCCTCTCATCCTCCACCTTCCCATAGGCCCCAGTGTGTGTTATTCCTCTCTATGTGTCCATGTATTCTCGTTATTTATTTCTCACTTATAAGTGAGAACTTGTGATATTTGGTTGTCTGTTCCTGCATTAGTTTGCTAAGGTTAATGGCCTCCAGCTCCATCCATGTTCCTTCAAAGGACGTGATCTCATTCTCTCTCTCTTTTTTTTTTTTCTTAGAGTGAGTTTCTTTTTTGTTTGAAAGAAAGAGAAAGAGAAAGGGGGAGAGAGCAGGAGTCCTGCTCTATTGCCCGGGCTGGAATGCAATCTAAAAATAGGTATAAAAACCTCTTCTATGCCGATAATTGTGCTTAACAGCGGAGACAGGAAGGAATAAGGGAAGAAAAAAACAAACAGCCAACCAATATTTCATTTAAGTCTGTAAAATGCTATGCAAATGCTGAAGAGTGATTCACATCCAATTATGTGGTCACTTTCAAAATAGGTGTAATGTGATACTGAGAAAAATGTATGTTCTGTGGACCTGGGGTGAAGAATTATATAAATATTCACTGAGTTGTTCCAGGTCTCAGTTCAAATCATAGATGTCCCTGTTAATTTTCTGTCTCGTTGATCCATCGAATATTAACAATGTGGTGTCAAAGTCTCCCATTATTATTGTGTGGGAGTTCAAGTCTCTTTATAAGTCATTAAGAACTTGTCTTATGTATCAGAGTTTTCCTGTATTGGGCGCATATATATTTATGATCATTGATTCCTGTTGTTGCATTGGTCCTTTTATCATTATGTAATGTCCTTCTTTGTTTCTTTCAGTCTTTGTTACTATTAAAGTCTGTTTTGTCAGAGACGCAAGTTACAACTCCTGTTTTTTTTTTCCTCTCCATTTGATTGATAAGTCTTCCATCAACCCTTTGTTTTGAGTCTTTGTGTGTCCTTGCTTATGAGATGAATCTGGATACAGTGTACTGATGGGTTTTGACTTTTTATTCAATTTGCCTGTCTGTTTCTTTTATTGGGGCATTTAATCCATTTAAATTTAGGATTAATATTGATATTTGTGAGTTTAATATTGTCATTTAATGCTAGCTGGCTATTTTGCCCATTAGTTGATATAGATTCTTCATTATGGAGATACTCTTTACCTTTTGATAAGTTTTTGGGATGACTGATACTGGTTGTTCCTTTCTGTGTATACTGCTTCTTTCAGAAGCTCTTGTAAAGCAGGCCTGGTGGTGATGAAATCTCTGAGTGCTTGCTTGTTCATGAAAAATGTAATTTTTCCTTCATTTATGAAGCTTAATTTGGGTGGATATGAGATTCTGGGTTGAAAATTCTTTTCTTTGAGGATATTGAGTATCAACCCCCACTCTCTTCTAGTTTGTAGGGTTTCAGCTGAGAGATCTGCTGTGAGTCTGATAGGCTTCCCTTTATGGGTAACCTGACCTTTCTCTCTAGCAGCTTTTAAAATTTTCTCCTTTATCTCAACCCTGGTGAATCTAACGATTATATGTCTTGGGGTTGCTCTACTTGAGGAATATCTTTGTGGTGGTCTCTGTATTACCTGGAGTTGAGTATTGTCCTGCCTTACTAGGTTAATAAAGTTTTCCTGACTAATATCCTGAAGAATATTTTCCAGCTTGGATTCATTCTCTTCATGACATTCAGGTACACCTATCAAACATGAATTAGGTCTTTTCATGTAGTCCCATATTTCTTGGACACTTTGCTCATTCCTTTTTACTCTTTATTCTCTAATCTTGTCTTCTCATTTCATTTCTTTCTTTTTTTTTTATTGCATTTTAGGTTTTGGGGTACATGTGCAGAACGTGCAAGATAGTTGCATAGGTACACACATGGCAGTGTGTTTTGCTGCCTTCCTCCCCTTCACCCACATTTGGCATTTCTCCCCAGGCTATCCCTCCCCAGCTCCCCCCACCCGCTGTCCCTCCCCTATTCCCCGCAATAGACCCCAGTGTGTAGTACCCCCTTCCCTGTGTCCATGTGTTCTCATTTTTCCTCACCCGCCTATGAGTGAGAGTATCTGGTATTTCTTTTTTTTTTTCTTTGAGAATAATCTAGTCATATTTTTTGAAATCACATAATTAGACTTTATAATATGTATACTTTTTCATATATAATTAGATCTTTGTAATTTCTTTTTCTTTGTAATTTTTATTGCATTTTAGGTTTTGGGGTACTTTGCAGAACGTGCAAGATAGTTGCATAGGTACACACATGGCAGTGTGTTTTGCTGCCTTCATCCCCTTAACCCACATTTGGCATTTCTTCCCAGGCTATCGCCCCCCAGCTCCCCCCCTGCTGTCCCTCCCCTATTCCCCCCAATAGACCCCAGTGTGTAGTACCCCCCTCCCTGTGTCCATGTGTTCTCATTTTTCTCACCCGCCTATGAGTGAGAATATGTGGTATTTCCTTTTCTGTTCTTATGTCAGTTTGCTGAGAATGACGTTCTCCAGATTCATCCATGTCCTTACAAAGGACATAAACTCGTCATTTTTGATTGCTGCATAATATTCCATGGTGTATATGTGCCACGTTTTCCCAGTCCAGTCTATCATCGATGGGCATTTGCGTTGGTTCCAGTTCTTTGCTATTGTAAACAGTGCTGCAATGAACATTCATGTGCATGTGTCCTTACAGTAGAATGATTTATATTCCTTTGGATATATACCCAGTAATGGGATTGCTGGGTCAAATGGAATTTCTATTTCTAGGTCCTTGAGGAATTGCCACACTGTCTTCCACAATCGTTGAACTAATTTACACTCCCACCAACAGTGTAAGAGTGTTCCTATTTCTCCACATCCTCTCCAGCATCTGTTGTCTCCAGATTTTTTAATGATCGCCATTCTAACTGGCGTGAGATGGTATCTCAATGTGGTTTTGATTTGCATTTCTCTAATGACCAGTGATGATGAGCATTTTTTCATGTGTTTGTTGGTCTCATATATGTCTTCTTTTGAAAAGTGTCTGTTCATATCCTTTGCCCATTTTTGAATGGGCTTGTTTTTTTCCTGTAAATCTGTTTGAGTTCTTTGTAAATTCTGGATATCAGCCCTTTGTCAGATGGGTAAACTGCAAAATTTTTTTCCCATTCTGATGGTTGCCGATTCACTCTAGAGACTGTTTCTTTTGCCGTGCAGAAGCTGTGGAGTTTGATTAGGTCCCGTTTGTCTATTTTGGCTTTTGTTGCCAATGCTTTTGGTGTTTTGGTCATGAAGTCCTTGCCTACTCCTATGTCCTGAATGGTTTTGCCTAGATTTTCTTCTAGGGTTTTTATGGTGCCAGGTCTTATGTTTAAGTCTTTAATCCATCTGGAATTAATTTTAGTGTAAGGTGTCAGGAAGGAGTCCAGTTTCTGCTTTCTGCACATGGGTAGCCAGTTTTCCCAACACCAGTTATTAAACAGGGAATCCTTTCCCCATTGCTTGTTTTTGTCAGGTTTATCAAAGATTGTATGGTTGTAGATATGTTGTGTTGCCTCTGATGCCTCTGTTCTGTTCCATTGGTCTATATCTCTGTTTTGGTACCAGTACCATGCTGTTTTGATTACTGTAGCCTTGTAGTATAGTTTGAAGTCTGGTAGTGTGATGCCTCCCGCTGTGTTCTTTTTGCTTAGAATTGACTTGGCTATGCGGCTCTCTTTTGGTTCCATATGAAGTTCATGGTGTTTTTTTCCAGTTCTGTGAATAAATTCAATGGTAGCTTGATGGGGATAGCGTTGAATTGTAAATTACTTTGGGCAGTATAGCCATTTTCACGATATTGATTCTTCCTAACCATGAACATGGGATGTTTCTCCATCTGTTTGTGTCCTCTCTTACTTCATTGAGCAGTGGTTTATAGTTTTCCTTGAAGAGGTCCCTTATGTTCCTTGTAAGTTGTATTCCTAGGTATTTTATTCTCTTTGTAGCAATTGTGAATGGCAGTTCGTTCTTGATTTGGTTTTCTTTAAGTCTGTTATTGGTGTATAGGAATGCTTATGATTTTTGCACATTGATTTTATATCCTGAGATTTTGCTGAAGTTGCTTATCAGTTTCAGGAGTTTTTGGGCTGAGGTGATGGGGTCTTCTAGGTATACTATCATGTCATCTGCAAATAGAGACAATTTGGCTTCCACCTTTCCTATTTGAATACCCTTTATTTCTTTTTCCTGCCTGATTGCTCTGGCTAGAACTTCCAGTACTATGTTGAATAGGATTGGTGAGAGAGGGCTTCCTTGTCTAGTGCCAGATTTCAAAGGGAATGCTTCCAGTTTTTGCCCATTCAGTATGATATTGGCTGTTGGTTTGTCGTAAATAGCTTTTATTACTTTGAGATACGTTCCATCAATACCAAGTTTATTGAGGGTTTTTAGCATAAAGGGCTGTTGAATTTTGTCAAATGCCTTCTCTGCATCAATTGAGATAATCATATGGTTTTTGTTTTTGGTTCTGTTTATGTTGTGAATTACGTTTATAGACTTTCGTATGTTGAACCAGCCTTGCATCCCCGGGATGAATCCTACTTGATCATGATGGATAAGTTTTTTAATGTGCTGTTGCAATCGGTTTGCCAGTATTTTATTGAAGATTTTTGCATCTATGTTCATCATGGATATTGGCCTGAAGTTTTCTTTTCTTGTTGAGTCTCTGTCAGGTTTTGGTATCAGGATGATGTTGGTCTCATAAAATGATTTGGGAAGGGTTCCCTCTTTTTGGATTCTTTGGAATAGTTTCAGAAGGAATGGTACCAGATCCTCTTTGTGTGTCTGGTAGAATTCAGCTGTGAACCCATCTGGACCTGGGCTTTTTTTGTGTGGTAGGCTCTTAATTGCTGCCTCAACTTCAGACCTTGTTATTGGTCTATTCATAGTTTCACCTTCCTCCTGGTTTAGGCTTGGGAGGACACAGGTGTCTGGGAATTTATCCATTTCTTCCAGGTTTACTAGTTTATGTGCATAGAGTTGTTCATAGTATTCTCTGATGATGGTTTGAATTTCTGTGGAATCTGTGGTGATTTCCCCTTTATCATTTTTTATTGCATCTATTTGGTTGTTCTCTCTTTTCTTTTTTATCAGTATGGCTAGTGGTCTATTTTGTTGATCTTTTCGAAAAACCAGCTCTTGGATTTATTGATTTTTTGAAGGGTTTTTCTTGTCTCTATCTCCTTCAGTTCTGCTCTGATCTTAGTTATTTCTTGTCTTCTGCTAGGTTTTGAGGTGTTTTTTTTTTATCTTGCTCCTCTAGCTCTTTCCATTTTGATGATAGGGTGTCAGTTTTGGATCTCTCCACTCTTCTCATGTGGGCACTTATTGCTATATATTTTCCTCTGGAGACTGCTTTAAATGTGTCCCAGAGAGTCTGGTATGTTGTGTCTTCATTCTCATTGGTTTTGAAGAACTTCTTTATTTCTGCCTTCATTTCATTGTTTATCCAATCAACATTCAAGAGCCAGTTGTTCAGTTTCCATAAAGCTGTGCGGTTCTGAGTTAGTTTCTGAATTCTGAGTTCTAACTTGATTGCACTATGGTCTGAGAGACTGTTTGTTATGATTTCAGTTGTTTTGCATTTGCTGAGGAGTGCTTTACTTCCAATTATGGGGTCGATTTTGGAGTAGGTGTGATGTGGTGCTGAGAAGAATGTATATTCTGTGGATTTGGGATGGAGAGTTCTGTAAATGTCTATCAGGTTTGCTTGTTCCAGGTCTGAGTTCAAGCCCTGGATATCCTTGTTAATTTTCTGTCTGGTTGATCTGTCTGATATTGACAGTGGAGTGTTAAAGTCTCCCACTATTATTGTGTGGGTGTCTAAGTCTCTTTGTAAGTCGTTAAGAACTTGCCTTATATATCTGGGTGCTCTTGTATTGGGTCCAGATATATTTAGGATCGTTAACTTTTGTTGTTGTATCGATCCTTTTACCATTATGTAATGACCTTCTTTGTCTCTTTTGATCTTTGTTGCTTTAAAGTCTATTTTATCAGAGACGAGAATTGCAACTCCTGCTTTGTTTTTGCTCTCCATTTGCTTGGTAAATCTTCCTCCATTCCTTTATTTTAGCCTTTTTGTATCCTTGCATGTGTAATGGGTTTCTTGGATACAGCACACAGATGGGTTTTGGTTTTTTATCCAATTTGCCAGTCTGTGTCTTTTGATTGGTACATTTAGCCCGTTTACATTTAGGGTTAATATTGTTATGTGTGAATTTGATACTGCCATTTTGATGCTAGCTGGCTGTTTTGCCCAATAGTTGATGCAGATTCTACATTTTGTTGATGCTCTTTAGCATTTGATATGTTTTTAGAATGGCTGGTACTGGTTGTTTCTTTCTACGTGTAGTGCCTCTTTCAGGATTGTAAAGCAGGCCTAGTGGTGACAAAATCTCTGAGTACTTTCTTGTTTGCGAAAGATTTTATTCTTCCTTCACTTTTGAAGCTCAGTTTGGCTGGATATGAAATTCTGGGTTGAAAGTTCTTTTCTTTAAGGATGTTGAATATTGGTCCCCACTCTCTTCTGGCTTGTAGAGTTTCTGCCAAGAAATCTCCTATGAGTCTGATGGGCTTCTTTTTGTGGGTGATCCAACCTTTCTCTCTGGCTGCCCTTAGTATATTCTCCTTCATTTCAACCCTGGTGAATCTGACAGTTATATGCCTTGGGGTTGCTCTTGTTGCGGAATGTCTTTGTGGTGTTCTCTGCATTTTATGGACTTGAGTATTGACCTGCCTTGCTAGGTTGGGGAAATTTTCCTGGATAATATCCTGAAGAGTATTTTCCAGCTTGGATTTATTCTCTTCTTCACATTCTGGTACACCTATCAAACGTAGGTTAGGTCTCTTTACATAGTCTCACATTTCTTGGAGATTTTGTTCATTCCTTTTTGGGCTTTTTTCTCTAATATTGGTTTCTCATTTTATTTCATTGAGTTGATCTTTGACTTCTGATATTCTTTTTTCTGCTTGGTCAATTCGGCTGTTGAAACTTGTGCATGCTTCTCAAAGTTTTCGTGTTTTTCAGCTCCTTCAATTCATTCATATTCCTCTCTAAGTTGTCCATTCTTGTTATCATTTCCTCAAGTCTTTTTTCAAATCTTTTGTCAAGGTTCTTAGTTTCTTTGCATTGATTTAGAACATGTTCTTTTAGCTCACGGAAGTTACTCATTATCCACCTTCTGAAGTCTGATTCCATCATTTTGTCACACTCATTCTCCGTCCAGCTTTGTTCCCTTGCTGGTGAGGAGTTTTGGTCCTTTGTAGGAGGCGAGGTGTTTTGGTTTTTGGTGTTTTCCTCCTTTTTGCACTGGTTTCTTCCCATCTTTGTGGATATATCCACCTGTCATCTGAATAGTTGCTGACTTTTCGATTGGGTCTCTGAGTAGATGCCCAGATTGTTGATGATGAAGTATTTCTGTTATGTAGTTTTCCTTCTAACAGTCTGGCCCATCTGCTGTACGAGTGCTGAGGTCCACTCCAGGCCCTGCTTGTCTGAGGTACACCTGTAGCAGCTGTGGAACAGTGAGGGATGCTACCAGTTTCTTCTTCTGCTATGTTTGTCCCAGATTGATGCTTGCCCAATGTCAGTCTGATTAGTCCTTTTTTGAGGTGCCTCTTTGTTTATACAGGGGTCGGGGAGCTGCTTGAGGAGACATTCTATACTTTATAGGAGCTCTAGTGCTGAGCTGTGAGCTTCGTTGTTCATTCAGGGCTGTTAGGCAGCTGCGTTTAGGTCTGCTGCAGCAAAACTTATAAAACCTCTGTTTTTTCCCCTCATACGCTCTGTCTCAGGGAGTTAGGGCTTTCTTTATGAGTATTTGTTGCACTGTCCTCCCCAGGTAGGAGGCAGTCTAGTCACTATTTGCCTGCCAAGGCTCTGCCCTGCTGTTGTGGTCTCCGCCCTGCTCCCGTGGGCTCCGCCCTGTTGGCCGAGTCTCTCTGTTATGGCGGGTTGCCTCGGCAATGGCAGGCTGCTTCAGCAATGGGAGTGTACCTCAATGGGGCGGAATGCATTGGTAGTGGCGGACGCCCCTCTCTGACCGAGCTGCACTGTCCTGGATTCAGCTGAGCCCGCAGTGAAACTCTCAACCCCGAGCGTTTTGAATTGCCGTTTTGTTTGTCCCTGTTGGGGTTGGACCCGCCGAGCCTGATCACCTGGCTCCCTGCCTCTGAGCCCTTTCTTTCTCTCTCTTTTTTTTTTTTAAGTTGAATGGTCGACTCTCTCACAGGTGTTTCAGTTGCCTGCTGATAGGGCACCGGGATCTGTGTGATTTCCCATGCAGCGACCCTCTGCACTGGCTCAAATGACACTTCCCAGTCATCTCCTGGTCTGGCTCACTGTCCAAGTCCCATTTAATCAGACGGATATGTTAATCTGCCCTCCCAAATCTCAGGTTGCCGGTTTAACAGGGCACCCAGACCAGTGTGTTTCGTGCAGGGTGCCGCTGTGCCATGGTGCCGGCCGTTGGCCGTGCAAGCCAAAAGGGTTGCGCTGTTGTCCTGTGTCCCTCCTACACCTGGGTATTTCCCCGTTCTGTGGGCAACAAAGATTCGTATGAAAATGCGGATAGGACTCACCCTCTGCGCCTTCATTGAGAGCTGCAATCCTGAGTTGTTCCTACCGTGCCATCTTGGAAATCCCCCTCATTTCATTTCATTAAGTTGGTCTTCGACCTCTGATATCCTTTCTTCTGCTTGATCAATTCGACTGTTAAAACCTGTGCATACTTCGCAGAGTTCTCGTATTGTATTCTTCAGTTCCATTAATTCACTTATATTCCTCTCTAGATTGTCTATTCTTGTTAGGATTTCATCAAACCTTTTTTCAAGGTTCTTAGTTTCTTTACATTGGGCCAGAACATGGTCTTTTAACTCACAGAAGTTTCTCATTATCCACCTTTTGAAAAGCCGAATTCTGTTATTGGAATGCACTTGTTCTCCATCAGGCCTTCTTCCCTTGTTGATGAGAAACTGTGATCCCCTATAGAGGGAGAGGCATTCTGATTTTGAGTATTCTCAGCCTTTTTATGCTGGTTTCTTCCTATCATTTTAAATTTATCCACCTGTCGTCTTTGTAATTACCGACTTTCAAATTAGGTCTCTGAGTGGACATCCAACTTGTTGATTCCCAGCACCAGAATCTGAGCAACCCACTGCGCCGGCTAAAACAGCGGCATTAAGATTTGTAGTGCTTTTCTGCCCGGGAATCTCCAGTCTGGCTTTCTTTTTGAGTCCCCTTTTCAATCAGCTGAATAGGCGACTCTGCCTTCCCGGAGCTCCAATCGTCGACCAAAAGGGGACCCAGTTCCATTTACTCTGCACCAAGAACCACCGCGCCAGGGCGCCAGCAAAACCGCCGCGCTGGCGACTCGTGGGGCTCCTCTGCTGGGAATCTCCTGGTCTGTGAGCAACAAAAATTTGTCTGAAAGTGTGGCGTCCTCTTGTTCTCTGTGCTTCCACTGGGAGCTACCATCCTGAGCTGTTAATAATCAGCCATCTTGGATCTCTCAATCTCATTCTCTTTATGGCTGCATAGTATTTCATGGTATATACACAGCACATTTTCTTTATCCAGTCCATCACTGATGAGCATTTGGGTTGATTAGTTTTTCTTAATGTCTACTTCATTCTTCCAGCTGAAGATGGCTCCCATAACTTGTCTGACCTCTGGGTTTCAGTTTTCTTGCTGATTCCTCTGCTTCTTTGTGACCTCTAAGTATTCAGATGCATATTGTAATGTTCATTTAAAAAATCTTCCTGACTGGGCACGGTGGCTCAAGCCTGTAATCCCAGCACTTTGGGAGGCCGAGGTGGGTGGATCACGAGGTCAACAGATCGAGACCATTCTGGTCAACATGGTGAAACCCCGTCTCTACTAAAAATACAAAAAATTAGCTGGGCATGGTGGTGCATGCCTGTAATCCCAGCTACTCAGGAGGCTGAGGCAGGAGAATTGCCTGAACCCAGGAGGCGGAGGTTGCGATGAGCCGAGATGGTGCCATTGCACTCCAGCCTGGGTAACAAGAGCGAAACTCTGTCTCAAAAAAAAAAAATCTTTATTTCCTAAATAATGTATTTGGCTACATGATTTCAAATAGCTATCCCTAATAACTTCCAAATTTAAATCTTTAACACTTTCTCTCCTGTGGATCCAGACTTATATGTCTAATGGTCTGACTATGACCTTTCTATTTAGATAGCCAACAAATATGTCCTATGTGATGGAAATCTTGATCCCACCCACCAAGTTCCTTAATCCCTGACTCTTCCTCATGATTATAGGAAGAGATTCTGGCTGATCAAGTACTCTGGCTGTTAGAGTGATCATTTTCTAACAGGCACCTTGGCTATTTGGCTTGCTCATCCTCTTCTGTGAGACTAGCACTTACAAAGCCATGTTGGCTTCTACTCCTGATGCAGATGAACCTACCAAGCCAGATCCTGCTTTTTTTTTAAAAAAAAAATTTAAATCATTATTATTTTTTAAATCGCATGGGATGGAAAGTAGAAGTAGTCAATGTAGGAAGAAAGAACATGAAACTGGGTCAGTCAGAAGCAGAGATCTTTATCTGGTGTAGCAACTTTCACACTATGGACATTTTGAACTAGATAATTCTTTCTAGTTCAAAGAGATAATTCCTTCCCTCCCTTCCTCCCTCCCTCCCTCCCTTCCTTCCTTCCCCCCTCTCCTTTCTTCCTTTCTTTTATTTTTTTTTCCTTTTCTTTCTTTCTTTTCATCTTGCTCTGTTGCCCAGGCTACAGCTGGAGCTTAGTGGTGTGATCTTGGCTCAGTGCAAGTGATTCTCCTGCCTCAGCCTCTCAGGTAGCTGGAATTACAGGCACTCACCACCACACCCAGCTAATTTTTGTATTTTTTGTAGAGACAGGGTTTCACTATGTTGGCTAGGCTGGTCTTGAACTCTGAACCTCAAGGATCCACCTGCCTCGGCCTCCTAAAGTGCTGGGATTACAGGCAGGAGCCACCATGCCCAGCCAACTAGATAATTCCTTGTTGTGGGAGACTGTCCTCTGTGTTATAGGGTACTTAGCAGCATCCATGGTCTCTATCCACCCTGGGACATGAGAGTAAAATATGCCCCTGGCAGTCAAAATTGCCCCTAGTTGAAAACTTCATATGGGAAAGTAGGTGTGTAGATTTCAGACTGTCACGAAACTCCTCAACCATTTATAGCCTCTCTTGTTGTGGAGAGAATCCAGTAAGGGGTGAAGAGAAGTATGGAAGTTTTTTTGTCAAGTTCTTCCTTGTGAGAGTAGAAGTTTTGATTAAAGTTTCTATTTCATGGGACAAGGTGAAAATAAATAGGGGTAAAGGGGATGGTATAAGAAGAAGTTTCCAGGAGAACTTTAGTGTATTGTATCTTTTCACAGTATGTTGAAATGTAGTTTATCTGTTTCCATGGAAATATGTGTTAAGCTAGGCTCATATCTCCAAACTGATCTGTTGAGCTATTTAGATCTAAAGCCATATGCTATTTAAAGTATCAGACGAATACAGCAAACTAGCAGTTTATACAACAGTTTATAGTGTTTCAGAACACAAAGAAATTTTATTTCTGACTTCTTACCTTACTTGCATAATTCTATGAAGAGGTGCATGGTAAATACAGGATTTGAGAGTCACCAACTCTACTCACTATTCGTCCTTGTTTTGTTTTATTTGTATTTTAGCCAGGTAGGTATTTCCCTTTGGTTGGATGGAAAAACAAGCAAAACAAAACAAAAGCTAAAATTGCTCTCTGCCCAACTTTTACAACATTGTCAGTCCTATTCTTTAATGTCTCCATTGATTCTTTTAATCTTTAATATACTTTAAATTTTATTTTATTTTTAAATTTTACTTATTTTATTTTTTTTTTAAAGATGGAGTTTTGCTCTTGTTGCCCAGGCTGGGGTGCAATGATATGATTTTGGCTCGCTGCAACCTCCACCTCCTGAGTTCAGGCAGTTCTCCTGCTTCAGCCGCCCAAGTATCTGGGATTACAGGTACATGCCACCATGCCTAGCTAATTTTTGTATTTTTAGTAGAGACCAGGCTGGTCTCAAACTCTCAACCTCAGGTGATCCACCTACTTCAGTCTCCCAAAGTGCTGGGATGGAGGCCACATAAAAATAAAATAAATTTATTTTATTTAATAAAATAAAATTTTATTAAAATTTATCTTAATAAATTCTATCTCTAGATCATTATGCTCTTTTTCCTTTCTTAGTTTACATTTTATTTTCTGCTCTTATTTCATAGAAGTTAGGTATTCTGGCATCCTTTTAAGGGGTGTTATAAAATTAGTAATGATTTTTTCTTTATTTCTACTAGTAAATGACTGTCAGAGTAATGCTCTTTTAATTCTTCAGTATGATATTCTCTTCTTAATGTTTTGCATGTATCATTCTTTGAGGAAATCTCTGTCTTTATCTCTATCCATTCTCAAATTAGGAGATCTTTATTCAGATTTTTTTTACCAGCAGGGTTGTATGTTTTCTTTATGGTGCTTCTCACTGTGTGCTAAATTCTTGTATCAAATCAACCACAAGAAAGTAGCTCACTTCCCAGTGCCTTACAGATTTCAGTACTGAGGTTCTTAGACACTCCTGCCTGGAAACTTTACATTCGAACTGATTTCAAATATAAAAATTATAAACCTTGCAATGTACTTCTTTCAGTCTCTTTCTTTTTTAGCTTTTCTAATAATACATTTTTTTCTTGTGATACTATACCTTCTAGGAGAAATGCACCTCTGGAGCCCCTCATTCTGTTTCACCCATTTATATTTTTGAAAGTTGTTATTCCCAAATACCAAGTACTGTCTCTACTATTTTAAGCCAGAAAGGATTTAATACTTTGGAAGAAGTCAGGACATTGTACAAGTATTGGGATGGTAGAGGGGGCATGACTGCTGCAGTTAGGAATAAAAGTCTTTTACCTCTGTGTCACTTAATCTAACTTTATTAACATACCGAGTGGGCATGTCCAGTAGGCTGGAAATAGGTCATGTGCCTGGGCTGGAAAGTGGGCCAATAGTACTCCTTTCTTTAAAAAAGAGAGCAGCAGGGTGTTGTCTCACACCAGAATACTCAAGTTGTGGGTCCAGTTGTTTCCTCCAAATAGAAATGTTGAAGTCCTAACCCCAAATACCTGTAAAGATGACCTTATTTAAAAACAGGATCAGATATAATCACGTTAAGAGGATAGGTCCTGATTCAATGCCTGATGTTTTTATGAGAAGGAGGACATTTGCACACTGACATACAAGGGGAGAACACCAAAACTGAAGTAGAGACTGGAGCACTGCAGCTGTAAGCCAAGGAACATTGAGGATTGCTGGCAGCCATCAAAACCTGGGAAGAGCCAAGGAAGGACCTTCCCCGAAAGCCTTCAGAGGGACCAATGGTCCTGCTGACACCTTGACTTCAGACTTCTAGCCTCCAATACTTGGAAAAAATAAATTTCTGTTGTTCTAAGTCATTTGGTTTAATATGTTATTACAGCCCTAAGAAATGAATATGATATACAATGGGGTATTCCTTTGAAATTGCAAACGGGGTGGGTAGATGATGGACAACCATTGAAATCCCAAGGTTCAGCACGGAGAGTGTATAAGAAAACGATATTCACCATACATCCCAAATTGGTACTCTGGTACTAGATGACTGCTTGCCGAGTTTTCTTATTGGTGCAGATCCTGGATCTCTCAGGCATGAGACTAGAGTGAAACAGGAACAATATGTCTTCCTACCTTCTCTCTGGGTTGTTCCGTTTGATGAACCCACGCATGGGTAAGGATTTTTTTCCCTTATCCAGTTTCATAAGCCATAGAGTTGTGAGAAATTCCTCCCAGATTTTGGCAATAGTGTATCTGTTCATCCTTATTTTAAGCTCTTTTTCAGTTGTTATTATGTGTGAATATTCATGAGACTTTTTGTTAGAAGTTAAAAGGAACTGCACGGAAGATATCTCTTTAAATTTCCCTATTATTATGATGATGATGATTATGATTATTCTCTCTTTTAAATTGCAGGTCCAAGTGAAGAAGGTTTAGGGAATAAGGGCAAAATGGGCACCAAGTTAGACATCAGGTCATATTTGGATTTACTCTAAAATTTTGTCAACTGTCTGTTCGCTGTCCTCTATAATATGGGACAGTTTTCCTATTTCTAGAGATTTCTAGATAATCTAGAGCTATCTTTACATGCGTACTGCAGTCTTAATTAACAAGTTATAGAACTGAACATTTTCCCTTTTGTAATGTCTTGGTTGGTTAGTCCTTGAATTATGTAATATGTAAATAGCATGAAGCCAATTTAAAGAACTTTAAAAGTAAAATTATGTACAAAAGTACTGAGCCAACAGAATTAAGAGTAAATGAATGTGGCTGCTTTTAAATAATAATTCAAAGTATTTAATGGAGGTAAGTTTCTAAACAAGTGTAAGAGAATGAAGACATAATCTTGGACTTGAAATACTTTTGAGAACATTTTGAGCAATAATTTGTTAGCTCGAAATTTATTTCAAATGTCTTTCCCAGGAATGTAATTGAAGGAAAACTGGTTAGTCTAATTTAGACCTTTATGTTCTATTTTAAACTTTAAACAAGTTAAAAAAGAATCCTGTCAGGGACATAACGAAAAGGTTTTTTCTTTTAAATCAGAAGTCTTTCTTTATTTTACTTATGTTGAAGATATGTTTTTTGATTAAAATGCAGGAAAAGCTATACTAGAGCAAATGTAAAGGCATCTGTTCTCAAAGATAAGGTATTTACAAATGAAGGCTATCCAAGATAATTTAAAAAGCAGTGAGACTTGATGAGGGGAAATCAGTATTTTATTTTTGTAATGTTACTGCTGTCAATCAACACTGCAGAGAAAAACAAGAAAGAAACAACAAAAGGACAAAGTCATTTATCTTTGAATGTTTAAAAAGTGCAGGTGCTGTCTCTGCATTGGTTTGCAAATGAACGGGTTTTCCTTCTTTTTACGTATTTTCATAGACCTCCCTGAACAAGGGGAAAGTATAATTTAGACAGAAGCTTCAGAGTCAGTGAAAATTGGTGTGTGTAGGAGCTTGTAAAATTAATTTTAGTTGCTAGGCCTTTAATACCAGGGAGTATCCTATGCACTGTGCCCTCTTAAATAATCCTTTTATGTTGCTAAGGGCAGATATATTTTGAAAGTGGCACCTCTATTAACCTTAGTTGTATGCCTTTTGGAAAAGAAGAAAAAAATCACTGGAATTATATTTTCAATGCTACTCATGCTGAACAATTGTAACGGAACATTAGTTTGAAATCTAAATGAAGTCTTGACTATTCTTTTCAGGTAGGAGAGAAACAAGGCAGGGAAGATAAACAAAGATGCTTCTCAGTCTGAATTTCTATTATGATATTGTGATGTTAAGTAGGAGCATCTAGAGGAAACTCAAGAATCAAAACAAGACACTTTAAAAGGGGGAGAGAATTATCTATGCAAGTCACAGCGCCAGACAGCTAGATGACAGTAACTAATGTTTCTTGAGTGCTTATCAGATGCCAGAAGAGCACTAAATAAATACAGTCCATGCTTCACCTCTATTTCCTCCCAGTCTCTCATCCTCATAGAACCCCCACCTAATATTATCATGCCAGTTTTATGGATAAAAAATCTCCCAGCATTTTAGGAGGTTGAGGTGGGAGGATTGCTTGAAGTTAATTATTTGAGACCAGTCTGGGCAACATAGCAAGATCCTATCTCCAAATAAATAAGTAAATAAGCCAGGCATGGAAGCATATGCCTGTAATCCCAGCTACGTGGGGGGCTGAGGTGGGAGGATCACTCCAGCCTAGAAGCTGGAGTCTTCAGAGAGCAATGATGGTGCCACTGTACTCTAGCCTAGGCATCAGAGTAAGACCTTGTCTTTAAAAAAAAAAAAAAAGAAAAAATTGAGGCACAGACAAGTTAATAAACTTGGCTAGGGTTCTCACCACTAGTGAATGTTGGACCTAAGATTTAATCCTTTGGACTGCCTCCTTACACCTTATTCTTAACAGCTTTCTCTATGCTGCTTGTAACACCGCCTCCATCTTAGATCTGATTTAAAAGTGTAGAAGATGAAGTTCAGTGAATGAGTAGGCTGATTATTTATAAATTTCCAGATGTATGATACTATGTGGACTGTGGTGGGCCTATGTTGATTTTGTCTGTTCAGCAACTCCTCTCTCTTATTTTGGTATCCACATCCTGATGTTGCTTAGGGGAACTATCCTTCCCTCATCATATTTGTCTTGGTACTCTGCATTTTCTAGGCTAATGGGTAGATATGAGACATAAGCCAGCCTAATCACATGCTCTCTTCCTGGAGTTTGAATCTTGATGGGGATGATAGAGACCTAAAATAGTTGCCGGGTTTTTTTATCCTGATAGAAGTGTCTAGTGGAGACTGACGGTTCTTGCAATGAACCGTGATTACTGAAGCTGCTCTGCTTGGGCCTTCTCCTAAGTCTGGGGTGTTGGCTTTTCTGTAGGCTGTCCCTTGTCCCTCCCAAGCATTCCTTTCTGCCTTAAGAGAACCAGATTCTATTTATTTTCCTTGCAGCCAAAGAACTTTAACAGTATCACTGACAACTGTTCCTTTTTCATGAGACTGACTTAGTGCTGTTGTGGGGAGCCTCCAACAGTTCAGTTTGTAACACCAAGACTAGGGTTCACAGCTTGTGGGAAAGGTGTAAGAGCTTTGGGCCTGTTGCTTTCTTTTCTTCCATTCATACATTTGCTACTTTGTGTCAAAAAAGTAAATTTTTTTTTTGGTAGAAGAACTGAAGACATTAATGAGACAATGCTCCATCACAAAAATTGTATTTAAATGCAGTTAGAGACCTCCTGTTATGTGTGTATACACACACACACACACACACTCTCTCTCTCTCTCTCTCTCTCTCTCTCTCTCTCTCTCTCTCTCTCTCTCTCTCTCTCTCTCTCTCTGGAGCGATTTACCCATCTATTCATTTCCTGTCTTCTACATATAAGCAAGTGTTTTCCAAAGGGTGTTTTGAGAAATGCTTTGTCTAAGTATTAATTAGTGTTGAAGGGTGGAGAAAGAAGCTTTTTTAAGTTAATTTCACTTGGAAAGCATGAGATTAAGCAATGTGTAACCAGTTTTTCACTATTATATGTGTTAATTGCAGATGAAGAAGAGGTATTCAACCTAAACATACTTGACCACAGCACTGTCATACATAATGTTGCTCAGATCATATAACATGAATCTTTCTGTTAAAAGAACAAATTTACACTCATGACTATTGAATATGTTGTAGCATTGCTAACCTTCGTTCAATTGTGTTCAGCACCCAAAGAGCCTTAGAATTAATTTACTGTTTTCTGTTCTCTGTGAATAGGTCTTTCCCAGTCTCTTGCTTGATGACTTTTTTCTAAGTGCTTAGGATACTATGCCTTATATTTTTCCTTTCCTTGGACTTTTTTTTTTAAAAAAGCTGATATTAATACCAAAACATTTCCTTCCACAGAACAAAACAACACAAAACAAATAAACAAAATCTAAATACCAATGGTTCTTCCTTAATGTCTGCCATAGGAAGTTAGCCAAATTCAATGAGATGAGTTCCATAGTAATAACTCAAGTTTGGTGACTTCTGAATCTAGTGCTGACCTGAATTTGCTGACCAGGAAGATCTTGTTGTCTAGAAAATGAACGTATTATACTAATAATCCTTGTGAGCAAGTTCTTTTTTCATGAATTCAACACATTAATTCAACCTGTATTAAAAGTGTAGAAGCATCTTATATTGGTTGTAGGGCCATAGTGACTATAATAGAATAGATGTGACCTTTCATGAAGGTTTCTATCTGATAGGGTAGAGAGAAAAAAAGAAACAATGACAGTACAGGTGGGTAGGTGCAGTGATGAGTGAAGTTTTATGGAAATACACAGAAAGGCTATCTGTATATGCGAAAGATAAGTTAATCATCATAAAAGGAAATGAGAGGGAAAGAATATTCTAAGCATAAAAGAAAACATGAATACATTTTTTATTGAGCATATAATTTGTGTCCCTGTGTTCTAGGCACTGGAGATAACACAGTTTCAGTTTATGTGAGAACACACATAAATAAGTGATTATTTATAGCCAAGTTTGGTTGAAACGTTAGAAAGAGGTTTCTATGGGGGTATACCCATAGAAAGGATTTGTAGCTAAAACATTACGAGATTGACTGACACACAGTAGCCAAGAGTTATTTAGTTGTCAAGTGCTACCTTAAAGCATCCCTAAAATAGATTGAGATGTATTTACAAGGCAGGGACTCTCTGGGACACAATTGTTTTCCCAACGTTGCTGTGAGATTTACCACCTACAGCTCAATTCTGTGCAGGGAACCTGTTACTACTGAGCTGTCTCAGAGATGCTGTGCTTCTTTTGTTCGTTGGCTCATTGTGTAATTCAAAGGCTTGGGAATTGTTTCTTCTTACACTCCTTCTATGGCTCAGATTTGAACCATTTGCTATTTATATATTTAATAGTGACCCTCTTTGTCACCCGAACACTGTACTTTGGCCACACTTGTTCCTCTTCTTTGAATGTGCCAAATTTCTCCCACTGCTGGGCTTCACATACATTTTCCTCTACACTTGAGGATGCTTCCTTCTGTCTTTGTTTTGAATAACTCAGTTTACTCATAGTTTAGGTCCTATCGAGGAGTTTTTCTTAGTACTGTCTGAGATCACCCGTTTCCTAAAGTAGGTTAGGATCCTCTGTAGGTTTTCTTCATGTACTTATTACCACAGCAGTTAGCAACACATGTAATTATGCTTTTGTTGTTTTTCTTTTTGACTTGACTAAAAGATTGATGAGGGTAGACACTGTGTTTGCATCTCTCTTGCTCTTTGCTGAATCTCCAGCGCCTACTACAGAGCCTCATTATTCTAGTAAGCATCCAGCAAAATAATGTTGGAATGAATGAATCAGTAAAGAATAAGACATGTTTTCATTTAGTTTTGCAGAGGATCAGAAAGGAGAAAATAGGTTGCAATGAAATGTCAAACTAGTATTTCAGATAATAGTAACTTAAATTTTGGAACATACGTGATATACCATCCAGGTTTTAAAAATTATTATAAATCTAGACAATAACTCTGCAAGGATACACTTGAAACTTACAGAGGCAAAGGACCTTGCTAAAGCTTACACTGCAGTCTGTGGAGAAGCAGATCTGTGTGACTCTAAAACTTCCTTCCACCATATTACACATTTCATAGCCTTTGATTGATAGATATTGTGGCTTGAGCAGGCTTGAAGTGAGTTATAGAGAGGTAACCAATGGCTGCGGGGGATCAAGCTGGCATAATATTCCTGAGTGAGAGTAATAAGGATGTTGACACTAGAAAAGCCTGATAAGGCAAAGAGAAACACACTGCCCTGAATCTACAGAGACGAAATACAGGGTCTAGACCAGGATGTTTTTGTTTAGTTTTTACTTGGGCAGAGGGGACACAAAGCCTAAGCCAGGAGACCAGGATCCAGTGGAATAGGGATCTCTTAGAGGTTTTGTTCAGAGAGATTCAGAGGTTGCTAGAATCTCAGAGGTCATGATCTAGAAAAGGGGAAGCATAGGCATCAACAAGAATGTGTGCCTCTGGTCTTTCTGACACATATTGTGCCTTGCAGGCCACCCTTACCCACTCTGCCTCCATTTCAGAGTCAGACCTAACCTCAGGACAGAGGCTAATTATTCTACATTTATTGTACATTTGTTACCACTCATGTGGTTAGACTCTTTTGCTTCTGGCCTCTCTTTTCTCCCTTTCTTTTTTTAGTGAGCTCCATTTGAAATTCCTGGACTCAGTTACTTCATTTCTCCTTTACTTTCCACTTGATATATATGTGTAGTGCCATTTTATTTTCAGTCTTAAATTGGCTAAATT
Organism: Saguinus oedipus; assembly: GCA_031835075.1. NCBI lineage: Eukaryota > Metazoa > Chordata > Mammalia > Primates > Cebidae > Saguinus > Saguinus oedipus. The sequence continues at coordinate 43,447,342 of CM063170.1, forward strand.
TCTTTTCCTGCCAGAAAAATGCCAAGCCCAATTTAAAATGTCCCATGTTGTTTTAATAAGACACATGAGTATACTGTGCCTGCTCTTGCTTCTATTTTACAGAGGGTCTTCTTAGAATATATATAGATATATATTTACATGTATGTGAATTTATATATATCCTAGAATATATATATATATATCCTAGAGTGTATCTATGTATATCCCAGAATATATATATTCTTAATGCGATGATGTGTATGTATGTGTCTGAGTGTGTATAAAGTTTTTTAATATGAGATGTTAAGTGTCTTGAATTGATCCCTGTGGAATTCTTCCATTATGTACAAGTTTGATTTGCTGTCAGTTTATTTTTCTACATTTTAATGTTTTTTGAAACAGTTTTCTAGATTATCTGAAATTAAAAATAAGTGTACCTTTTTTTTCTTTCATAGGCAAAATACTTGTCTTTGGTATGTGGTCTTCAGGTTCATTTACTGCCCTGGAGTGTTCAGAACACTACTGCCTGCTTCTCTAGAACACTGCTGCCTGCTTTTCTGAACCCTGTCTTATACCTGGGTTCATGCTGATCTGGGTGCAGGAAAGCCTTCCTAAATCACTGGTTACACTTCCTTGTTTTGAAATGAGGTTTTATTTCAATTTGTTTCCCAAAGCAGAAACATTCTGAGATTATGCTGGATAATAATAAAACAGCCACAAAATGAGACAAAAATAGCAAACACCATCCTGAATTAGAAATCATAATTTAAAACAATGAAAAAATGTTAGCATCTGCAGTGCTCTTTCTGTACAAGGACAGTTATTTATCTTGGTTAAGGATGTTTCAATTAAGAAGAAAATTGGATGATGCTTTAATTTCCCTGTGGCCCTTCAACACTTCTACAGAGGTAAACACAAGTTGCAAAGTATTATTTTTTTTATAAGTTTGCAAATATTTTATATATCAGCCTATGTGTGACTCTTTCAGGTCAGTTCTCCCTCATCTGCTTTCTTCTCTGAAGAGAGTTTATATTTAGGTATTATGATGTTAATGTTGTTGCCATCTTTATTAACATCATTATTGTCATTGGTCTTATACTTTTAACCAAAGCCAGCCATTGTCAAGGATTATCATCCCTAAATTCTAAATACATAATTTCTTTTTACAAGAAAAGTAAAGTTTCATGCTTTAACTTAATTTGAACATAGAGAGGGAGTTAAAAACAGAGTTACCAATTGATCCAGCAATCCCATGTATGGATATATACCCAAAGGATTATAAATCATCCTACCATAAAGACACATGCACTCGAATGTTCACTGCAGCACTGTTCACAGTAGCAAAGACATGGAATCATCCTAAGTGCCTGCCACTGACAGATTGGATGAAGAAAATGTGGTACTTATACACAATAGAATGCTATGCAGCCATAAACAAGAATGAGATCATGTCTTTTGTGGGCACATAGGTAGAGCTGGAGACCATTGTCATAAGTGAACTAATGCAGGCACAGAAAACCAAATACTGCATGTTCTCACATATTAAGTGGGAGCTAAATAATGAAAACTATTTGGATACTAGGCTTAGTACATGAGTGAAAAGTAATCTGTACAACAGACTCCTGTGACATGAGTTTACCTGTATGACAAACCTGCAACATGTACCCCTGAACTTCAAAATTAAAAGCAAAACAAAAACAAAAAAAGAAAGCCCCCTAAATAAATTTAGGTCCCAAATAGGTCCATTCTCAACAGTTGTTTCCCCTCATTTTACTAAAAGCAACAGAATAATATATTTTGTGCCATATTTCAGGTGGAAAATGTTGACATAATAAAGCTCAGGCCTGGCATGCTAAATAATCTTTCTTTTCTGCCGATATATCTAGAGGCCATAGAAGATGGTAACAAGCAATCATAAAACATCTCCTCCACCTAGATATTATTAATGTAACAAGAAGCTATCTCTCCATCCAGGAGAACCCAGGTATGCTTTTAAAATTCTCAACATGGAGTTTCAGGAATCCCCTACCAATTGATCCTAGTTGGCATATGATCTGATTATAAGATTCTTCTTTCCACAGGCCTTCAGACAGCAGCCGCATTCTCTCTTCCTTTCTTGCTATCTTAATCTTCTCTGGCCATTGTTCTCTTTGAGATGATAAAAGCAAAAGAGAGTTGTTTTTTAAGCACAGTACAAAAAGAAGGGAATGGAGGACAATGATAACTCTGCAATGTAGTAAAAAAAAAAAGCAAAAATCTAATAATTCTGAGTTATAGAATATGGACTAGGCTTTCTATCTATACTTTGGGTTAATGACTTAGCTTTGCTGAACTTAAGTTTTCCCACTTAAAAATGATTAGAATACCTTCTTTGTACATATATGAGAATTTTGTAAATATAAAAATAAAATGAAACAATAAATGCAAAACCTTTGGCATAAGAAAAACACTTAATGCCATATTATGAAATTATCCTTTGGTTACAGCAGTGTACTCATTAATCCAATCTTGTTACATCCCATTTCCAAAGTGGTTTCTTTTACATAAATCTCTATCACACAGCCACCCTGACTATAAGAAATTGGATTTGAAATGAACCTGATTCTTAGTCACCAATTCACAAGATAACCTGTTTTCTTTGTGGTAGTTATAAGGGGACTTCACAGGTAAACCAAGTAATATTGCCCTAATGGAAAAGTCTTGCCCACTGATGAGTCATGAGACCAATGAGATCTTTTCTTTTTGAGTTTAGATTCAAGCCTTGTATGGATATTCAGGTAATTGTGGGAGGAGAGGCCAAAAACGATAGATGGAGACATAAGCTTGATTTTTCTAAAAGGAGAGATTTGAAGAATGAAAGAGGTTCTTCTGCTTTCCTTGAAGAAGCCAACTGCCATGTTGCAGAGAGGTCCTCACAGGAGGGACCTGAAGATGACATCTAGGTGGCCCCAGGTTGGTCCTTGGTCAAGAATTAGCAAGACATCACTTGGACCCATTCAGTCTTCCATGTGTCACAAGGTTGCCTGGCCCACTACTGCCCTGTTTTATAAGAAAAAATTCTAGCTATAGAAAAAGGTGGCTCTTGGAAAAAGACATATAATGACTTCCTTAGGTAATGAGCCTAATTCTGCTTTAAATTACAATGAAACTGTCTATCTATGGTCGTTTTTTCCCTCTTTCCTCTTATCCCTGCATGGATAATATTAATCATAGTTTTAATTTAAAATGTTGAGTCTGTGGTTTTTGTATCTACACCATTCTCAAGCTTTAGAAGATTCTGAGGGTCCTGTACCATCCTGGATCCTTCAGCCCTTTGGATTCTGTGAACACCCCAGTATTCCTCTTTAAGCTTCAGCTAGTTCTGGATGTATTCCTCCCACCTGAAACTAAAAGAGTTTTATTTCTTTAAAATTCATAGCATTATATACATTTTCTAAGAAAGGTATTAATATTCATAATTTAGGGAGAGACACAGCTCAATTATTTGCCAAGGTTCTCACATTATTACATCTCAGATTATCTTACTCCAAAACCCGTATGCTTTCAGTCCCACTAAACTGAAAACTCCTTCTAAATTCTTTCTCTCAAACTAACAGCTCCTTCCAAATTCTTTCTCTCTTCCTCTCCCCACTTCTCACTTCCCTTTTCCCTTCCTCCCTTACCTTTTTTCTTCCTTCCTTTTTAATATTTGTTGAGTGAGGTTAAATGGAAAATTCCTTCTTCCTTTCCTTTCCTTTTCCTTTTCCTTTCCTTTCCTTCTTCTTTCGAGTCTAGCTATTTCACCCAGGTTGGAGTACAGTGGTATGATCTCAGCTCACTATAACCTCCACCTCCCCAATCCAAGCAATTCTCCTGCCTCATCCTTCTGAGTAGCAGGGACTACAGGAATGCTCTCATTTCTGTGGAAATCTCCCAATTTGAGTGACAAAGTAGTATTCACTTCAAAAACAAGACTGCATAGGAAGCTCTTCACCTTTTCAGGTTCTTGAGCCTCTTTACTCTGCCCAGCAGTGTGTTCATAAAAGAATGTTACAGGCAATGAAAAGGGAAATAATACTACAATGATTTAAAATCTACTTGGGGAGAGATGGTATATAACCCTAAGTAAAAATTAAAAATATATATATAAGTGCATGGTTAACATGCTTGATCACAAAATTAGAGAATTTAAAAACAGCTGCAAGGATAATCTTGGATGCTGATTGGGTTGATCTAGTAATATGTGCAAAAGGAGTTAGAGATTGCTGTCATTGGGAATCATTGGGGAGATAGTCTTATGACATTTCTATACCTTTCCTACCATCTTACTCTCATGCATTTACCTCTCAAAGGACCAGAGATGTCATACATTTATGCAACATTCACTGGGCACTTAGTGGGTACCAAGAGCTGTGCTAAGTGCTATGAAGAAAGGAATGATGGAGGCTTGGGTTTCAAGGACAGATGAATTGCTTTATCAAAATGTCAGTACCTTCTCATTCCTTTCCAGAAAACTTGACATTCCTACTTTTTAAAATACCATTCATATGTTTTCCATTTGCCCTCAACTTATATCCTAGGCAAAAGTCCCCAAAGAAGGCAATAGTTAAGGAACAGGAGTCTTCTAATCAATGAGTCTCTCCTATATCATCAGCGGGCAGGGGATTCATCAGAGTTTCATTTAAAAGCATTTCAAGGTTTGCTGCATTCATCCCTCCATCATCTACATTAGGTATTTCTCCTGTTATCCCTCCCCAATTCTGCCACTCCCTGCCATCCCTCCCTATGGCACGTGTATACCTATGTAACAAACCTGCACATTCTGCACATGTACCCTAGAACTTAAAGTATAATAAAAAAATAAAAGCATTTCAGGGGAAGCAAGTGGGTTACAGGGGAAGAGACTAGAAAATTTTTCCTAAAACTATATTGTACAGTGGGCATACTAATTTTATTATTTTATTTAGATGCTGTATTTGAGTTAGTGTGGGAAAAGAGGGAGAAAAGAAGATGGAGAATATTGAGAAAAATTGATAATTTCCCTGAGCTACCCCTTAATGCTGGAATTGTTGGTAGGACTGAGAAATGTTCTACTGTTTCTATAGCTGAGTGTCTTACAAACTGAGAGCCATCTCTAAAATTTAAGGAAAACCAGTTTCTATAGCAACACTCAAACCTTTTGAAATTTTGAATAGATAATTCTTTCTTACAACCAAAAATAGAGAGATGGAAATGTATTAAAGGCATATTTAATATAACTTGGGTAATATATATTCAGGGTAAGTATGTTCCTTCCATGACATGTCATAAATCCCAGAGCATTAAGTACTGATATACCTCAGTGGCTTAATTAGTTTTCACATTCAGACTGCTAGGAGCATTACCATCATATTTAGGGACATGTATTGTGGAGACTGCCTCTCTGGATTCATATCCTGGCTCAGATGCTAATTATACTCTCAAGTTGATTGACCTATCCACTCCTGAGTTTCTCACCTTTGCAATGAAAGCAAACGTAATATCTACTCATAGGATTTTTGCACATGTTAAGGAAATGAATATGTATAAGTAGCTTAGAATAGCACCCAGTAAATAATAACGGTTTAATAAATATTAACTGTTATAATTAGCAAGTTTTTCAGAGAGTAAGCAGCTTTCTCTTTTTATAGATACAATTGGAATTTATACATTTAAATCAATACAAGTTTAGCCACCATATTTTGGCCACCTGTGTTACACAAGGCATCATAATAGACACCGTTGGTAATTAAAAATGAACATTACATCATTTCTGCCCTTAAATTGTGTATTATTCAGTGGAAAAAGAGGAAAGAGAAGCAGACAACCACTAACTTCCCAGATTCCAATGGCAGAAGAGTTTATAGAAGGTCACGTTCTCAGCTTCTCTTCTTTTTAGCTTTAACTCCAGATATTCTAGCCTACATTTGGTTTTAGAAACACCAAGCTTATTCCTGCCTCAGGACCTTTGCATACCTATTTCTTCGCTGGATTGTGCTGTCTCAATTCTTACATTCTGGCTGATTCCTTCTGGTCACTCAGGTCTCAGCTAAGATGTCATCTCCTCAGGGAGGCCTTCCCAAAACACCCTTTCAAAAATTGGTTCCTCCTTGTCATTATCTATCAGAGTACTCTATTGTATTAGTCTCTGCATTTTCACAATTTATAATTGTTGATTTTAATTAACTTGTTTAATTACCTGTCTCATTGACTAGACTGAAGTTTTGTGAATAAAGAGACTATTTCTGTTTTATTCACAGGTTTTTCTCCAGTGCATTTCACAGTGTCTGATATCTAGTAGGTATTTATTGAATGAATGAATGAATCAACAAATGAATATAGTGAATGGAAAAATAGAGCAGGAATTAGTAGTTTTGACTAGGAATGCCACTAAGTTTTTTAAATTATAATTTTATAATAATTATTATTTATTTCATTTTATTTTTGAGACAGGGTTTCACTGTCACCCAGGCTAGAGTGCAGTGGCATGATCTTGGCCCAATTCAACCTCAACCTCCCAGTCTCAAGTGATCATCCCACCTCAGCCTCCCAAGTAGCTGGAACTACAGGTGTGCGCCACCACAGCTGGCTAATCTTTGCATTTTTTATAGAGACAAGGTTTAGCTGTGTTGCCCAGGCTGATCTCTAACTCCTGACCTCAACTAATCCCCCCACCTCGGCCTCCCCGAAGTGCTGGGATTACAGGCAAGAGCCACGGCACCCAGCCTTCCATTAAGTTTTTAAGAGAAAGGTGGACAATGTGGAATTGACTTTGTAGTGCTCAAGAGCACTACACAAGGAGGATTTTGATGCCCTTATCTGCCTTCTGTGGAGAATCTACCATCTGACCTTTAACACAACTGGAAGGTCATGTTTCAAGTCTCTTGTGTATTCTCAGAGCCAGCTTTTCCTTATCTAGCCCCTGTTATTGTATAGCTTTTCTTTTCATAGCCTTGTCATTCCAATCTTGTTTTTATTTATTTTTTTATTCCAATCTTGTTATCCTTCCACTTAGGGAAAGGTACAAGAATAGAGTGCCATCTTGTTGCCCTGAGGATCTAAGCAGGAGATTTTGTTTAAAACGTTCATATCCATACTCAAATTATGCATTCATCAGGGACTGCATAGATAGCACAATCATGTTTATGCAGCTGAGAGCAAGAAAAGATCAGGTGACTGACTGATGGACATCACTTAGCTAAGAGCTACGGGCTTCCATTAGCTATGATAACCAGTCTAATTTCACTGCCGAATGAGGGCTGTAAGATAATTAGGAAGAGTGCAGGCCAGAATGCCAGTGCATATTTCTCCTAAATTAATACAGGCTCATCAAATAGGTTATATTAAAAACAGACACTGTATGATACAAGATCATTGATTGGCTTAATTAATAGGAATCAACAGGCAGAGTCAGAGCCTGCATTAACCTTGGCAGTAGTTGAGAGTTTGGGAAAAGCAACTGAGCAAAAATGATCTGGTAGCGAATAAATCTGTGTTCACAAAATAGCTTCTGAAATAGAGTCTGGCTGTTGTGCATTGATGTAAATATTTTGACCTCCACACCGGGTCTTTCTTGCAAAGGTGTTTTTCTGGGAATATCTACTAGGATGGTGTTCTGGAACAAGGAGGAAACCTGACTACTGAAAACCAGATGGATGCTTCCAAGTTCACTGGTGGAGACAAATCAATTAAAAAGTTCAAGATTTTCTAACTCTGATAGCAAAAAGGACTCCAGAAATTAAAGCAAAAGGAAAATGCACAAAAAGATCAAGATTTAAAAGTGATATTGTCCAGTAGTTTAAGCAGTGCAGGCACTTATTATATAGCATTTCTGATAAAGTGGCTATCTAGCCCCACTTTACCTCTCTAGTAAGCTGTTAGCTCAGAAATCCCATATTCCATTTCATGAAGATTTCGGGGTATCTTACTTCCTAGGCCAGGGAGAAACTTTTGTTCTGGTTTCAGGGATATTCTAGGACATCTCCAGTTATTTCTGGTGCATTCATTTTTGGGTTGCCAGATTTAGCAAATAAAAATACGAATGCCCTGTTAAATTTGAATTTCAGATAAACATGTGATATTTGGGACATACCTATACTAAAAAAAAAATTGTTTTCTGAAATTCAAATTTAACTGGGTGTCCTGTATTTTATCTGGCAACAAGCACACATTGTTTTAATTTGCTTTGTTTTTAAGTGGAATATCTTGGATTCCCAGTGAAGAAGAATACCAAAATACGTTAAAACAAACCAAAACAAAAAACAGCACACCTGTATCTAGCGTTTTTCTGAATTAACTAACAGAAAATAAAATGAATATGACTCACTTTACTGCCCTCAAAGGTTTCAGTGTATACCAGGGAAGACAGACTTCAAAGTATATAATTCTACAACTGTTTAACCTATACTATTCTACATATTCATGAAAAAGTGGGGGTCACACAGGAGGGAGGGATCCCAAAATAGTTGAGGATTACTTTTCCAATTAGGGAGTAAGAATATCTTACACTAATAATGTATGCTCTTCTGCCATGCCCAGGACATAGAATAATGGATTAACTTGTTGGGAATCAGCATTCAGGCAATCATAACATATAGTCAATAATCTTTAATAGAACATTCAAAAAGCAATCTTAAAATTTGTAAAAGTGGTTATTTGGTAGAAATGGTTAAATAATTATAGCTAATTATACAGAGATGATTGTAGCACTGATCTGACCATTGGGGCTGTCCGTGTATATGGATCACCTGTGTGCTGACCGAGAGAAAATGGTTAGCTCTGATATGAGCCACTTTTGTAGCTGGTAAAAGACACTTCCATTATTTAAGTAAAGAAAAATAATATACAAGAGAAAAAATCAACATGTTTTCTGTATTCTTAATACTTAATGAGTTGACTCCATTCTTTCTTAAATAACTTTTTGGAGACTTGATCTTGCACCATTGAGACCAACTTTAACTGTTCTTTAGAAACCCAATATATACATGTTTTTGAGTTTTGTCATTCAAGATTAACCAGTTGTTGCTGATTAAGCTTAGATTTGGCAAAGATTCAGAGAAAGTAGTACTTTCACGTATTGGCAGTACCTAATTTATATTAAATGCTACATAAATATTTGTTGACTAAATACTGGTTCAATGAATACTCTCTTACAACAGAGTAAGTCTTTGACCTGAGACTGTGTAAGTGTTAAAGACAAGAGGTTTAATTCACTCATGGTTCTGCAAGCTGTATAGGAAACATGGCGCTGGCATCTGGTTTGCTTCTAGTGAGGTCTCAGGAAGTTTTCAATTATGGAGGAAGGTGAAGGGGAAGCTGGTGAATCATATGGGAAGACTGGGAGCAAGAGAAACCAGGGGGGTGCCACATTCTTAAACAACCAGAACTCTCATGAACTCAGAGTAAGAACTTGCTCATTGCTGCAAGAATGGTGCATAGCTTTCTGTGAGAGATCTGCCTTACGATCCAACACCTCCCACTAGGCCCCACCTCCAACACTGGGCATTACATTTCAACAGAAGATTTGGATGGAATAAATATCCAAACCATATCACACCGCAATTTTGTTTTTAGGAATAGGAATGAAGAAAATAATAATGGTGTGAAATGATTTAGGAATAAGACTGAGTGCAGAATTTTTATAATGGCTAAGAAAGGGGAAGGAAGCTAAGTAAAAGTAGGTTATTGAATTTAAAATATTATGGGTATCAGGATACTGAGGCAGGAGATTCGCTTGAACCCAGGATGGAGGTTGCAGTGAGCTGATATTGTGCCACTGCACTCTAGCCTGGGCAACAGAGCAAGACTCCCTCTCAAAAAAATGAAATAAAATACAATGCTATGGCTATATTATGCAATGAACTATTAACCAGCCATTAAAATTATTGTACAAGATGTACATTTATTGACATAGAAAAACATTCACAATATATTATTACAGAAAAAACAGTTTACCAGTGGTGGATATTCTAACATCCTATGATATATGTGTGCATGTGTTTGCACATGTGCTTAAGTATATGAAAAAAGCCTTGAAATGTCTGTATCAAATCCTAAAATTGATTATATCTGAATGACAGGATTCTTGATGACTTTTTTTCTTTTTGTTGTTTTTAGTTTAATTTTAAGTTCCAAGATACATGTGCAGGGTGTGCAGGTTTGTTACATAGGTAAATGTGTGCCATGGTGGTTTGCTGTACCTCTCAACCCATAATTTAGGTATTAAGCTCCGCATGCATTAGGATTCATCCTGATGCTCTTCCACCCCCTGTCCCAACATTTTTCTACACCAATTTATTTCTCCTTTCTTTGACTTCAGTAACATCTTAGATCCTTAGATATGGTTGCACAGGTTAAAGGCTTTTTTAGTTTTTGCAGCCTTTTGATCTTTACATTGAATAATTTCTATTGCTGTATCTTCAATTTCACTGGCTCATTTCTCTTTCATCTCCATTCTGCTATGTCGCCCATCCAGTAAATTTTTTATGAGTTTTCAGTTATCAAATTTCTATTTGATTCTTTTTTATAGTTTTAATTTTCCTTCTGAAAACTTATATTCATTCATTTCAATGTGTTCATCTTTATCTAATGGATGATTATTATAAAAGCTACTTTAAGGTCTTTGATATTCCTAACATCTGGGTTATCTCAGGCTTGGTATTTGTTGAGTATCTACTTCCTTAGATATTGGTTGGATAAATTTGGTTCTTTGTATGTTGAATGCTTTTGGATTGTATCTAAGATATTTTTAATATCAATGTTGATAGACTCTAGGTTCAGTTACATCCTCTGCAGAATGTTGTTTATTTCTTTATTGTGTAAGCAGGCAATTGGCTAGGTGGGTTCAGACCACAAGTTCTGATTCTCCTCCTTAGGGTGGTGGTTCCAATGTCATTTCAGTTTTTCAAGACTTTCTTATGCTTTTTGAATCTGCTTGGCACATGTGCATCTTAGGAGTTTGTCTTGAACTGGAACAGTGGTTTATATGTCAGTTCACTTCTTAAAGCCTTTGTTGATTTCTTTGAGTCTGTTCTGTACATGCACAGCTTGGGGTTAAGCTCAGGACTTAGGTCACTTCATACACGGAATCCCCTTCTTTGGTTCTTTCCTCTTTGGGATTTCTTTCATGCTCTTTAGCGTCCAGTGGTTTGTTTTCCTTATACCTTTGGCCAGAAAGATGTTTATCTCTCAGACTTTTAGCTTTCACTGTCATTATGAATTTCCTAGTGACTGGAATCTCACTTTGTTGGCCAATATTTAAATTTTGATTCTAGTTCTCAATTCATTTGCTATTATTTACTTTTCAGAATTCTCAAATAGTGCATTTTGCAGTCTGTTCAGAGTTTTTAGTTGTAACAGTGAAGAAATAACCTGTATCAAGTTCTCCATTTAGCTGGCACCTTATGTACCTTGATATTCCATTTTTCCTTAAGTGTTTATTTTCTTAATCTTCTTCTTTTTTTTTTAAATTGTGCTTTAAGTTCTGGGGCACATGTGCAGAACATGCAGGTTTGCTACATAGGTATACACGTTCCATGGTGGTTTGCTACATCCATCAACCTGTCATCTACATTAGGTATTTCTGCTGATGCTATCCCTCCCCTAGCCCCCTACCCTGACAGGCCCCAGTATATGATGTCCCTCTCCCTATGTCCATGTGTTCTCATTGTTCAACACCGACTTATGAGTGAGAATATGCAGTGTTTGGTTATATGTTCTTGTGTCAGTTTGCTGAGAATGATGGTTTCCAGCTTTATCCAAGTCCCTGCAAAGGACATGAACTCATCCTCTTTTATGGTTGCATAGTATTCCATGGTATATATGTGCCACATTTTCTTTATCCAGTCTATCATCGATGGGCATTTGGGTTGGTTTCAAGTCTTTGCTATTGTGAACAGTGCTGAAATGAACATACATGTGCATGTGTTTTTATAAAATAGAATGATTTGTAATCCTTTGGGTATACACCCAGTAATGGGATTGCTGGGTCAAATGGTATTTCTATTTCTAGATCCTTGAGAAATCGACATACTGTCTTCCACAATGATTGCACTAATTTACACTCCCACCAACAGTGTGAAAGTGTTTCTATTTCTCCACATCCTCTCCAGCATCTATTGTCTCCAGATTTTTTAATGATCGCCATTCTAACTGGCATGAGATGGTATCTCAATGTGGTTTTCATTTACATTTCTCTAATGACTAGTGATGATGAGCTTTTTTTCATGTTTGTTGAATGCATAAATGTCTTCTTCTTAGAAGTGTCTGGTAAAAAATTTTCTGCCATTAACATAAGCTACATGTAGGGGTAAATATGAACTTTAAAAAAATTTTTATTTTTCTATTGCTGCTGAGCAAATGTATTTTTTAATTTTAAAAGGAATAATTATTATGGGAAATACCATGGTTTTTCAGTAAATATTACCATGATTCAATCATTTTTCAATGATTAGATAATCAGACATGAAAATGGTAACCAATTTGGGTATATATATGGGAAAATAGGCAGTCTCCACTTATAACAGTGGTATGCAATTTAGTACAGTCTTTTTTCATAGTCAACATGGAAAGCTTGATAAATGTAATGTGTACATTTTCTTTGACCTAAAAGTTCAAATTTCAGGAATATATTATATGGAAACACCAATGCATTAAGTAACTGTTTGTATGTTAATTCTTGCATCATTATGTGAAAATTGGAAAGAAACTCATCAACATGGTGATAGTTCAATATACTACCATATTCCCATACCATAAACTTCTATGTAGCCATTAAAAAGAACATAACACCTGTATCTACTCAGAGAAAAAGATAGTGTCCACGATTTATGTCTGAGTAACAAGTGGGCTACCTAACATTATATTTATAGAAAATTCCCTTTATGTATATTTATTTATTAATAAATAATGTGCAGAATCATTGTCAAAAGACACATACATTTCTATTGCTGCATTTTCAGTTTCCCTGGCTCTTCTTTCATCTCCATTCTGCTATTAAGCCCATCCACTAAATATTTTTTTGATTTAAAATATTGTATTGTTTTGTTCTCAAATTTCCATTTGATTTTTTTAATAGTTTTAATTTTGCTTCTGAAAATATTCCTCTATGGAGATTGGAGATTGGACTGTTACGGAAACAAGGATACTTTTCATTATCTTTATTGCTTGACGATTTGGAAGACTAATAAGTATTTGCTTACATTTTTTTAATTGAAAAAACATATTTACAGATATTCCTAGAAAGAACTTCAAGCTCTCTGAGAAATTCAGATTTTTATCTTCTCTACAACTCATAATTAAATAATCCCTGCTGAACCTCAGGCAGATGACATGATGGCAGAGATAGGACTTAGCTTCAGGTGGCTGTCCTGGGAATTTTGTGGTACTACTCTAAATGGTAATGAAGAAAACCTATTGGACAACCATCTAGAAAGTGTTAGTATTTACCATTGAGGAAAAGCATGGGGTGACATGAGGGAGGCCAGGGGACACTGACTCTGAGACAGGGATCACAAATTCATACCTCCAAGCTTGCCTCAGGGTATATTTGAAGATTTGGTTATAGAGCAACAAAGGCTAGAGTCAGTAGTGAGTGATCCCACATACTCTGTGGAAATCAAGGGAAGGGTTTACATGCAACTTATTCCCACTTGCTAGGTTGACCACCTTAGCGGAGAAAAAGTAGCAGTTTCTTATCAAAGTCCAGGTCTTCAAATTAATTAACAAATGTAAAGTAACAAATGACAGGGTTGGTAGATCTAAGTTCAAGGGAAAAGAGAGCCTTGAGAGAAAACCTCTGAATTCTAGTATACTAAATGTCCAAACAACTTTACCTGGACACTTAGTCACCTACTGTCTCAAAGGATTTGAAAAATTATTTCATACATGTAAGACTCATTTTTATATTGCATGGTTCATGAGGGAGTGACTCCTTACTATGCTTTAATTTTCTTAAACTTGTATACTACTTGACATTTTTATATGACATTTTAATTTAATTTTGTTGTTTTTCATCTGTTTTCTCCACTACAATGTCAGCTCCATGAAGCACTTTGTTCTTTTGTTCTCTGCTGTAGACCCAGTATTGAAACGGTGCCTAACACTGACTGGGGACTCAATAAATGTCATTGATTAAAGAATGATGCATGAGGACTAGAAATGGGGTTTATACATTTTCCACCTCTTTCCTCACTTTAGTGTTAGGACTTTGACATCAATCAGGAAGAGGTCTTGCAAATCAAGAGAAGATGTGAAAGTGTCTTTTCCCTTCATCTTTTAAGTACTGTGAACTTGGCTCAGATTCTCCACTGTTGGCAATACATATGCTGGCAACACAACGGATTCTAAAACAGGAAGAATCACAGTATTTATTTTCCTATTTGAAAACTTGTGGCCATTTCCTCCCCAACTGGTACTAAGATTAATACATTTCAACCTGCCCTGTCCCAAATTTAGTTCATCCATTACATTACCATTTTCCCCTGATTCTGAAATGAGCCTTTGATTTCATATTTTAATATATCTGAAATATGAATATCTCTTACTATCATTGGTATCTTAGCAGTGTGTCATAGTTTAATTTTCAGTGTTTGGTATGTTGTACGATTAATGGATCTTAAATTTTGTGAAGTATGATATTTGGGTTTCTCATACTTCTGTTTTAGTATTTTAGAACATTCAGTGGAAATTAGTGTAGTAGGAAGAAAACTTCAGTTGTAAACAAAGGAACTGAATTTAGTTCTGCTAATTATGTAGGTGAAAATGAGCAGGAACTTCACCCTTCTGGGTCTCATTCTCTGTTTTATAAAATAGAAGAAGGCATTGATCTAATATTTTAGCGAGGGAACATTTGGTTGTGTTAACCTTAAATAATAAGATTCAGAAAACATGATTAAATATAGAATTTATTAGAGTATAAAACTTGAGGCTACACACTTGGAAATAGACTCCAAGAGAATGGGGTCAGTGTTCCTAAGTGGAGAGTTAAGGTTTCATTTGTATAGGGATGTTGGCATTTTCCATATAAGACTAGTGCATATACCTCTGCAACTTAGTTGGTCACAGATTGGTATGTTCCAAGGAAGATTATTTTATTACTCCACCATGAAGGGGGATAGTAATCTGAGGGGTCTTCTCTCTGATGTCATTTGGTCTTAATTATTTACAGAAAAAAAGGCAAAAGTTGTGGCTGCATTCTGTGTGACTCAGGTTGCATAGTCACATTCCTTTCAAGGCTCAGAAAAATTTAAAATTCTAACAGTTTTAAGTTTGAATTATTGAATTTCACAGTTGCCAGAAACAACTTCAGAGTGACTGAAGTGGATTACAAAATAAGCAAGAGCATCACATGTAAACCAAGGGCAGAAAGTGACTTAGTCTCATGAATTACTAATACTTGGGAGTAGAAAATTGTCAGAATGCAAGGAAAACATTTTCTTTTTTTCTCTCTTCTGATATCTTTCTCATTCTATGTACCTTCTCATTTTTTTCTGTCTTGATAAAGGAAAACTTCAGCTGAATTAATTTTTTTTTTTTTTTTTTTTTTGCCAATCATTGAGAGCTTGTAAGGTTGCTGAGGTTGGTTGGCCTTGAACTCTTGGCCTCGCCTTTGCAAGCGCCACGACATCTGGCCGGAGCCACTTTGGGCCCCCAGCTGAATTAAATTTAAAGGAGTTTAATTGAGCAACAAATGCTTTACGCACAGAAAATTGAAGTGAGGTTCAGAAACAGCTGGATTGGTTACAGATTGGCATTTGCCTTATTTGAATATGGTTCAAATAGTTTGCTATATTTGATTGACCAAAACTTGTTGATTAGCATGAGTGTAGGCTATGGTCTGTTTATACCTTCAATTTTTATAGTTCATGGTGTACAGAAAAACTTTTAGTCCAAACTTAAAATATGTAAGGAGGCAGCTTTTGGTTAAACTTTATTTAAGTCTGTTTTCTTTTTCTTCCATACTCCCTTCCCCTGCTTTGTGATGAATATGATTAAATATGGCTTCTTTAGCCTATAGTTTAGCCCCTGAGGCCAAGTGCCATGTTTGAAGTTCAAGACTAACCTGATTTATAATCTTGATCCAGGAATTCATACCAGTGACCAAATAGAGAGGAGTCATGAATTACAAACATGGCTGAGAAGTCTACTCCAGCATTTAAGGGAAGCTAATTCTCAGAAAAGAGGAGGAAAAACTAGGCAGATACTCCAGAGGTTTCTGCAGTGGCTACATAATCTCAGTGGACTCTTCAAGCTGTAAACCAAAAGTAAAATTCTAAGCCCCCCAACAGACTGACTGGATAATTTCTCTGGGCTAAGGGGATTCCAAAGATACCTGAAAAACTAGTTCAGGCCATGATGGGAACGGGGTTGGACATGCTCTCCTCCTGTTAGAATTCAGATACAACTGACTAGCATTAACATTAAAACAGAGACCTTAAGACTGACAGACAGTAACAATAAGATACTAAATTCCAACCTGACTCTAGGATAGCATGACAGATAGCAGGCCCTGAAAGAAATTAAAGCATTATTACCCCAAAATATATTTCTTTGATCTTTTGAAATGGCCCTGCAAAGCTATTTCTTGTAAGGAAAATTTATATTCCTTAGATAATCCCCTTACCTTTCCAGTCTATCGCTGATCCTGAAGAGATTAGTGAAGATTGTAGTACCTTTTAAATATCTGACTAGGAAACATTAGCCATCTATTGCTATAAGGGTGGTCACCTATGAGAGTTTATCTACATAATACGAACCTTGGTCTCCACAATTTCTTATCTTAACCCAAACACTCCTTTCTGTTGATAATAACTTATCTCTTTCAACCAATTGCCAATCTGAAAATCTTTGAGTCTACCTATGTCCTGTGAGACCCTGTTGCAAGCTGTCCCGCCTTCTGTGACAGAACCAATGTATACCTCACATGTATTAATGTCTTATGAAGTCTCCCTAAAATGTATAAATTCAACCTGTAACCACCTTGGACACATGCTCTCTGAACTTCCTGAGGCTATGTCAGAGGTGTTTGATCCAGAGCAAGTCCATCTTGAACAAGGGCTGGGTAGAATAAGGCTGACATCTATTGTGTTGCATTATTAGGAAGTTAAGACATTCTTAGTTGAGAGATCAGATAGGAGGTCAGCACAAGATACCTTGCTAACAGAGTGTGGTAAAGTACCTGGCTAAAACCACCAAAACCAAGATGGCAATGAGAGCGACCTTGAGATCATCCTCACTGCTACACTTCCAGCAGCACCATGACAGTTTACAAATGCCATGGCAACATCAAGAAGTTAGCCTATATGGTCTGTAAATGGGAAGAACCCTCAGTTCTGGGAATTGCCCACTCTTTCCTGGAAAACTCATGACTAATCCACTCCTTGTTTAGCATGTGATCAAGAAATAACTATAAACATGGGCAGCCAGCAGCCCTCGGGCTGCTCTGTCTATAGAGTAGCCACTCTTTTATTTCTTTACGTTCTTAGTAAACTTGCTTTCACTTTACTCTATGGTTTCACCCTGAATTCCTTCTTGTGCGAGATCCAATAACTCTCTCTTGGAATCTGGGTGGGGACACCTTTCTGGTAATAGCTGTGTCATGGGTTATGGTCATCACATTTGGCTCAGAATAAATCTCTTCATATATTTTACAGAATTTGGCTTTTTCATCAGTGAAGCTCTAAAATTGTGACAGCAGGAGGAGGCAGTCAAATGCATAAGCAAATAGGGGTGGGATTCCAGTGAAATCCCACCTCCAAGCCAAAGACAGTTTAAAGCCTGAAAGTCAAGCTACAAGTGAAATCCTCAGACTGGATTGCAAATTTGTCTTCCTGTTTGGTGTGCTTTCCTCTGATTGGCCTCCACCCTTTACCTATTTTACATATACTGACCCTTTCCTAATTGGTTTTCTATACTGTTGTGTTCACTTTTGAGTGGTGTCTTTGCTTTAACCTTTTTTGCATACTCACAGATCAATCAGCATGCACTCCAGATTCTGAGTCCCTAAAGGAACCCAGACCCAGCCACACAGGGGAACCATACCCCCACACCCCAGCATCCCCTCTCTGCTCAGAGCCATTTTCATCACTCAATTAAAATTCTTCTCTTGCCTCTTCTCCCTTCAATGTCCCACGTAGCCTCATTCTTCTTAGGCATGGTACAAGAGCTCAGAAACTGCTGAACATGGGTACAAGGTATAACACAGGTGAGCTGGGGCATGCCAGTGTGACTGAGCGAGGCCCAGGTGGGGTGTTGCTGTCCAGGATGAGGGGGTCCCCAGCTTGCAAAGTGACTGAGAAGAAGAATCCTGCATGAATTGAATGAGCCATGATGTAGGGAAAAAATTGAATTGTTTGCATAGTTCAAACTTTTCTCCTAAAGAATCATCTTGGTAAGATATTTTGGGAGGTGAATAACCTTTCCTTTATATCAGTTTAGTAATAAATATCTTACTGATAATTTCTGGACTTCTTTTCTCATGTTTAAAAAAGGCCTATGTATGATATGTCTGTATTTCACATTAGGCATTAAATTAGAGAGGAGAAAGCTTTAAAAGACATTAATATCATGATTTTTCAGTTTTTATAAATTAAAATAATTAGCAAAAGGATTTGTCATCATGAGGTATTCTTCAATCATTAGAAAGCAATTCAGCATCTTTCTTTAGAGTTTGTGTTTTTTCCCTTGTTTCCATTGAGTGAAACACTTTAATCTTATTGATGAATCTGTTTGCACTGTGACACTGTGTGTGTGTGAGAGAGAGAGAGAGAGTGAGAGAGAGGAGGTAGAAAAGAGGAGGGAACAAAGGCATTTATTTTACCTACACCAATATTTTCATTAGATACTTGGTGACAGGCATGGTAAAGGCTCATTCTTTTAGGGTAGTAAATTTTTTATGTTTGAGGCAAGTGGGAAAACCAAAGTCCATAAGGTTGAGATGCCTATGATAATCTTACACTGTGAGGAGAATGTGTAAGAGATCCTAGTGCTTCTGAAATGATAAAGAATAATGATAAAGTTCTTCTGAAATGGTAACTTGTATGCATCCATACTTTGTACCAGATTCTTTTTATATGGTAGCTCTAATACTTACAAAAATGTGGCATGCTATTATTCTTTTCAACTAATTGAAGAGAAAATTGAAGAACAGTAATGTTGGGTAGCTTGATCTAGGTTATACAGCTGGCTGTGGTGGAGCTGGGATTTAAATGCAGACATTTCTGATTCCAGAGCCTGTTCACTTTCAGTCTTTCTGCTTGCTCTTCAGGATTGAGATTCAGTGCATGACTTCTAGTTCCAATTTTTGTGACATTGCTCTGATATCTTAGACAGCTCACTTAACATTTCTATGAATCATTTTCATAAGGCATAATGTCTATCAAATAGAAATTGCTCAAAAAATATTTGCTTTTTTATTTTTTGAGGCAGAATCTTGCTGTGTCACTCAGGCTGGAGTGCAGTGGTGCGATCTTGGCTCACTGAATCCTCCGCCTCCCAGGTTCAAGTGATTCTCCTGCCTCAGTTTCCCTAGTAGCTGGAATTACAGACACACACCACCATGCCCGGATAATTTTTGTATTTTGAGTAAAGATGGGGTTTTGCCATATTGGCCAAACTGGTTTGGAATTCCTGATCTCAGGTGATCCACCCACCTTGGCCTCCCAAAGTGCTGGGATTCCAGGCAGAGCCACCATGCCCAGCGTCAAAAAGTATTGTGATAGTCACCTATATACGGAGTTAATTTGACAGCTGTCATTGTTGATATACTTAGAGACGATAGGGAGTAAGAATTTGGGCCTGCTGGTGCACCAATGTGACTTAGGGCTTATTAACTGTCTTTATGCTTTGGTTACTTAATGATAAAATAAGGAATCTTAACTGTCATTGAGTCATTATTAGGATTAGAATACATTTAAAAAATACTATGGTGCTAAATGCATAGAAATTACTCTATACATTTTAACTCCTCACCATTATAAGAGAAACTTTAAATGGGCAAGGACTTTGAAAACTGAGTGTTGAAAAAACAGAAGTTTGGACTTGGTTTCAATCCTTGCTTTGATGAGGTGGTAATTTCATTTCAATGTCTTTGGGACACAAAAAACTCACATTTCTCTGTGGCAGCTTCTGACCTTAGTTTGTAAACAGTCTAATGGGAAAAAAAGATAAGAATTCAAGAAACCATTAGAAGGCATGTAGAAACTTTCTGAGGTTTAACACCTAAGTTTAATTTTCCAGTTTTCTTTACTGAGGCACAGTTCTACAACCCTGAATGGCTATGACTTTTCATTAAGACTTAGAAATATGAGAGCACGATAGAGGAAAAAGGATGGAGAAAAACTAGTAACCAGTTTACACTTATGATCAGAATTTGAAAGAGTCAATGTGTCTGTGTGGTTGTACATTTGCTTATAATCCATATCTACTAATTTTAATGTAGAAAAATGACTAGTTTCCCTCCTACATGCCAGAATTTGTACAGAAATTGGTACTTTGTTACCTTTAAAAAATATGTTACTATAAAATATATAGCTGAAAAAAGGTTATCTTCCACCCTGTAATGTAATTATATAAATTTCTTTAGAATTCAACTTAGATTTGTGACTTTCATTCTTTGGAATTATGGGAATCTTGGAAATTTGTTTTTAGATGCTGTCTGTATTCCTTACCACTGCCCACTGGTAGATATTGATCTTCAAGTTCCAACCAACATCCTTAAATAGAATTGAATTTTGCTTCCCTTTGTCAATATAAAAATTCTCCTCCAAAAACTGCATTGTATTTACTGGAATATTAAGAATTCACTAGTAATTTATAAATAGACCTACTGGACAAGAATAAACCTTTTTCTTTATTAAAAGAACTTAAGTCCAATTGAGTGAAACCATAGGAGAATTAGAATAAAAGAGCTTATGAGACTTTGCAACAACTATAAAGAAAATGATGTGAAAATGTACGTTCTGAAGAATTTAAAGAAAATGTAATTCATTTTAAAATCTTATCACTATAATATCAATTTTGCACATTGTAAGATTCTCCATTTCACCTGTGGGCAGTAGAGAAATATTCAGGACTGAAATATTTAAAAGTGAAAGGTTATATGGTTTAAATTTATAAGAAGAGATGATATCTCAGATCTGCTTTCTTAGGACTCTGACAGCAGCATTTTTGAAAAATTCCTCTTCAGTCTAAAGCTGAAGGTGGAGCCCTTGTGCTGTGTCCAAGAGGCATTCTCAGCATTCACTCTTTCACACTTGCTTATGCAGTCAGTTCTGCAGTTTCCAAAAGGACACAATCTAGAAAAAAAAAAGGTGGATATTTTCTTTAACTTTTGGATTGTCACCTTGGATATCTTGTGGATAGATGGGATTTCACGGGACATGGGAAATCAACCAAAAGCCCTGTTGAGGTTTGGAGTTTGAGGTTTTTGGCAGTGACTTGTGGTTTTGGCTACTTCTTGGGGATGAGAGGAAACTGTCATTGTCAATGTCATTGTGGGAAGTTTCTCTGGAAATGTCTCTGCATGGCCTCAGTTTCACCATTTGTAAGATGAGTAGGTTCACATAGCTATCCAGATCAGCTTGCTCTGAAAGAATCAAACTGCCCATGCTCCAGGTATGAGGGCAAGGGGAGAAAACAGGTAAAAAACATTAACGCCCATGAAGTCCCTTAATCTGTGTGACCAGAACTTCACAATTGCTAACTCATTTTCTTTCCAACAAAAACCCTGTGAAGTAGATATTACTAGTACTCTTTTATAGATAAAGATGGTTGAGGTCAGTGACATTAATTTCTGCAAAGACACATACTGAAGAAGTGATAAGGCTGGGTTCTGGACCCAGCTTAGTCTAACTTCATTTTTGGGGGTATTGCTACTGTAATCAAACCTTTGTGTACACTTGCAACATAAAATATAAAAAATAGTCTTTTTTTGGAATTTATCTAGGTATAAGACAGATGCAGTTTTCCAAATGGCTGTCCAGTTGTCCCAGCCCTCCTTATTGTATAAGTCATCTTTTCCTTGCTGTTTTGAGGTGTCCATAATGTAGATTTCTGTGTACTTTTGGGTTCATTCTTGCATTTTCTATTATAGTCCATTGATAACCTCTGTCTGTTCATGTGCTGTTGCCACACTGCTTTAGTTATTTTGGCTTCATGATGTTTAACTCCTCTTTGGGCTAGTCCCTCTTATACTCTGATTTTTTTTTACGCAGATTTATTTTTTTCCTGGCTACTTTTGTGTGCTTATTTTGCCATATAAATCTTAAGAGTTAAGATTTCCCTACATTTACGGATTAAGGAGAAATAACATTTCTATGATGATGAGTCTTCCTTTATAAGAATACATTATACTTTCATTTATTTATCATTTTATATCTCTCGAGTATTTACATCTATTTGTTATTAAGATCTTGATAATTACTTATAATATTTATTGGAGATTTATTTTTTATTACTTTTGATTTTTTGGTATTTTATTCCATTCATTAGAAGTAGTTATTGTTTTTAGATATTAAAGCTATCATTTTTATATATTAATTTTACATCCAGCCTACTTATTTGTATTTGTTTTTTTGGTAACAAGTTTTTCACTTGGACTCTTGAATTTTTCTTGTATACAATCATATTATCTTCAAATGCTAAACAACTTTAGATTTTTAATTGTGTTAATTGGAAGTTCCAGAACAATGTCAAATAATTGAAGTGAGAAAGGATAGCCATCTGTTTTTGTTTTATAGAAATTGTTTTGTAACGTTAAATCATGTCTGCACTTCTGGTTCTACTCCAGTTGGCTATTATGTTAAATTATTTTAATATATTGCTGGATTCATTTTGCAGATGATTTTCTTTATCCTCACAAATGAAACTGATTTATAATTTCCTTTTGATTATACTCTTACTGGGTTTCATATCAAAATTAGTATTGCTTCATAAAATGAACTGTGAAGTTTTTCATCTTTTTCTATGGTCTGAAACAGTTTATAACAAAGGAATTATTTGTTCCTTGGTTTGGGAAAATGTGTCACTAAAACATGAGTGTTTCATTAATTATCTTTTTAATTCTTTGTATGGTAAGTAGTTTATTAACGTTTCTTACTGATTACAGATTCAGTATTCATAAAATATGTACTAAGAGAAGTGTTTATTTTTTTAGAGTTTTTGAGGCTGTACAGAATTTTCTGATAATTTTTTGGTAATATAAATAAAATATCATTTTTTCACTCCAATGAATTAATTGGCTAGGCAATGATTATCCTTGGCTGCTACATCACAAAAACAGAAATGGTCCACAATATCATCTATGAAGTTGTCTTATTAAATAATGGAATTCAAATTGTATGTAGATACAATTAGATGTTACAAATAGATGTAACTGCCCATATTCAGCAAATAAAGAATATAAAAGAATATATTAAACAGCACTGAAGGATATAATCAACAAAATCCAGACTGTAAGCAAACCACAGGATAAAAGACAACAACAACAACAACAACAACAAAATTACAGGGGAAAAGCAAGAGCTAAGGAGAGAAGGGAAACATCGGAAGAGACCTAGAAGACATGTCAACCAATTGTAATGTATGGATCTTGTTTGGATACTGGTTGAAACAAACAAACCAAAAAAATGATAAGAAATAAAAAATATGAAAACTTAAATATTCATACTGAATCTGTGATGGTGATAGAGTGCTGTCTTTAAAAAGAGATGCTACCTTTTAGTGATACACACTGAATATTTACAGTTGAAATGGTTTAATGTCTAAAACATGCTTCAAAATAATATAGGCTGCAGGGAGTGGATGGGGGTTAGCAATGGAACAAAATAAGCCATGGTAATTACTGAAGCTGGTTAATGGGTTGATCAAGTTTTATTCTTTCTATCTTTGAACATATTTGACATTTTTCAAAAACGAAAACCAAAAATACTTTGAATTTCCAGTTATGTTTTCTTTTTACATGATTAATATTGGCTATTTGATGTTTTCTTTTTTCATTTTTTGATAATGCTTTCCAGAAGTAAATAAGTCTGTTTTATTAATTTTTACAGAGGACGAGACTTCCATTTTATTCGTCTACATTTTCAAAATTTGATTGGTTTTCTATCATTTTCTGATTTTAAAAAATGGATCCCATTTTTCTTTCTTCAGCTTCTTTTTAGCTGTACCCCTAGATGCTGTCTAAGAGAGGAGTGCGGTTTGATTTTTTTCCCTGAATATTTAAATCCATAGTACGATATTTGATCATTCTCTTTCTTCTACAAGACTAAGAAGATTAATTTCATGATGCCACACATCTCTGTTTACTTTAATAATCTCTAGAAGGCAAAATTATACTGGACTTTCATTATCACTCCCATTTTTGTTATCTTTACAAGAGTTGTACATCACCAACCCCTCTTGTTAGAATCTCAAAGCTTCCTGTATCCTCTGGGACCTGCACTGTTGATCAGTAAACTGTCCTATGTCTTCTCTCTCCTCTTTGCATCATGTTCTGTTCTTATTGTGATCAAAATCTGTGTTTCTGTTGGTTCAATCCTCTTAAAAAACGGCTGTATTTTCCTCTTCCTTCCTGTTCCATGCACCTCAAGTAGATGCTAGGATTTGTATACTCATTTTCATTACCTCTTCTAGACCAGAACCCTGTCTTTCTTGAAAAGAAACCCCTGCTCCTTCTGGGAATGCATAGTACGTTTTCCCCATAATGTCCCTACCCTACTGCATTGTCGTTCTTATAACTTCAGTGCCTATTATGATGCTTGGCAAATCCAGTTACTATCCTTCAACATCTGGTCTCTTAATTCCTTGAACTTTTAATGATCTTTTCCCTTTAATCTATCAGTGTAGTTTTTGATGGTTATCATAGTTTAATTCTAACTTTTTCTTAATTTCTGTTTTTATAATATTTTAATATGAACACACTATGATTTTGAAAATATTTGAGAATAAACACAATATTTCTATCACCTAAATTCTACCATCAACATTTTATTCTACTTGCTTACCACATAGCTATTCGCCTACGCATTGCTCTATCTATGCATTAAGCCATTATATTCTCTTTTGGATAAATTTCAAAGCAAATTGCTCATTTCACTATATTTCTCTCTACATATTTCATCATACATGTCATTAACTATAGTTCAATATTCATTTAAATATTTATTTATTTATTTTTTTAGATAGACTCTCGCTTTGTGGCTCAGGCCGGAGTACAGTGGCACGAATTTGGCTCACTGCAACCTCCACCTCCTCGGTTCAAGCAATTATCCTGCCTTAGCCTCCCTAGTAGCTGGGATTACAGGTGTGCACTACCATGCCCAGCTAATTTTTGTATTTTTGATAGAGACAGGTTTGCCATGTTGGTCAGGCTGGTCTCGAACTCTGACCTCAAGTGATCTGCACACCTCAGCCTCCCAAAGTGCTGAGATTATAGGTATGAGCCACCATGCCTGGCCACTATTTAAAAATTATGTGCAATGAAATGCCCAACTCTTAAGTGTATCTTAGCTCAATTTTGCCAAATGCATATTGCAGTGTAATCCAAATCCAAATCAAGATATGGAATATTATTATAATCCTAGAATGTTTCCTCATGCCCTGTCCCGTTCAATCCCTTGCAGTTCCAGAGGCAAGCATTGTTTTGATTTTTTAGTTCTAAAGCTTTGCATTTGCTAGAATTTCATATGAATCAAATCAAATCGGTCTTTCTTTCTTGAACAGATTTTCTTGCTATACTTTAAAATTAATTTTTATTTAAATTTTTTATTTCAAATTGCGTTTAGATTTACAATAATATTGCAAAGATAGTACAGAGAGTTCTCATATACACCTCACCCAGTTTTTCCTACTGTTAACATTTTACATAACTGTGCTACATTTGTTACAATGAGGGAACCAACATCAGTACATTACTGTTAACAAATCTCTACACTTCATTTGAATTTTGATAGTTTTTAAAAATAATGTCCTTTGTTTGTTCCAGGATCCCATCCAAGATACCACTTTACATGTCTCTTTGGCTTTGTCTGGTTTGTCAGTGTTTCTCAGTCTCCTTATTTTTAATAACTTTAATAGCTTTGAGGTCAGTTTTTTTGTTGTTGTTTGTACCATATCCCTTATTTTGGGTTTGAAGTATTTTTTTCCATGATAAACATTAAGGAAGGAAAGAATATTACAGAGATGAAGTGCCATTCTTGTTATAGCATATTGAGATCTGGCTGAGGTGGTGTTCTTCAGGGTCTCCAGTGTAAAGCTACCTTTGCCTCCTTTCCATACTCTTATTCTTTCTAAGCAAGTCACTAAGTGAAGCCTACACTTAATGAGTGGAGAATTAAGTTCCTAGATGGGGCAATGTCTACATAAGTTATCTGAAATTCTGTATGGGATATCTGGTTCTTTTATGGAAAATTTATTTTTCCTTTACCAAAATTTAAAAAATTATTAATTTCTCATTATATTGTATTATAAGGTAATGACTAAATGGTCTTCTTGCAAATGTGGCTTCAGTAGGGGTTCAAAAATATGATTAATTTTTGTAAAATTTTTTTTTTTTTTTGAGACGGAGTTTCGCTCTTGTTACCCAGGCTGGAGTGCAATGCCGTGATCTCGGCTCACCGCAACCTCCGCCTCCTGGGTTCAGGCAATTCTCCTGCCTCAGCCTCCTGAGTAGCTGGGATTACAGGCACGTGCCACCATGCCCAGCTAATTTTTTTTTTTTTTTTGTATTTTTACAAAAAAAAAATGATGGGGTACAGATGGGGGTTTCACCATTTTGACCAGGATGGTTTTGATCTCTTGACCTCATGATCCACCTGCCTTGGCCTCCCAAAGTGCTGGGATTACAGGCTTGAGCCACTGTGCCCGGCCTAATTTTTGTAAATGTTTTAAGAGCATTCAAAAAAAGATTATATATTCTCTATTTCTTAGACATAAGAAACTTATTGCTACTCAAGTATTTTATGACCTTTTGCAATATTTGATTAGTTGATAATGTCATTTTAAATTAAGTATGTAAAGTCTCAACCTTATTATAATGTTTATGAGTTCTTATATTTTTCATGATTATTCATTTATATGTTTTTACCTTGTTTTATTAAGAGCATGAAGTTTTTTCTTCCTGTTTGTTTGCTTTTGGACGTAACATAATTTCTTTTAAAATGAAACAGCTTGCTCTAGTTAATTTGATACCTTCTGCCTTGAATTCTATATCTAATATTTGTATTATTATACTTGCTTTCATTTTGTTTGCACTTATAGGTGTGCCTTTGTTCATACCTTGCAGTTAGCCTTTTTTTTTATATTGTATGTAGCTATATAAACCTCAATTATATATATGTGTGTGTGTGTTTTCCTTATCAGAAGAATATAATCTGGTTACATATATAGCGATTCCTGACACACATAGAGGTATTCCTTTATTTTAATGTTTCTATTTACCTATATTTCCTTTTTCTTCTGTCTTATATTTTACTAAGTAAATTTTTTCTTTATTTTCTACTATTTTATTAATTTTAAGTCATATTAATTTTAGTAATTTCTCAAACTTTAATGAATAAATTTTAACCTAGTTTTCTAAAAATTTAAAATTGATTAATACTTATATCTTTCTGAAAACAAGATATAAATATCCTTCTACTTTTCTTTTCTTGGTGTTCTGCATATTTTCCCTTTTTTTTGCAATCACACTTTTAATTTCCAGTACAATATTGATTACCTTTTAAGATAGTGCTTTCTTGTTTTACTTACAAAATATGTGAAGTGTCAAAGTCTGTTTTTTAAAAAATATTATGTTGCTTACATAATGTCTATTTCCTCTAAAGACACTGTATGTCAGTTTTAATGCTTATTTTTATCTTTCTCTTTAATGTTTTTGTTGTCCTCAGATGTCTGAAGTTTGATTTTTTTTTTCAAATTTATACATAAAAGACAAAGTTGATTAAAAGTCTAGCTAGCACGTGAGTCCTCCACAGTTTTATTTGCTTGTTTAAGAAACAGGATTGTCACGGGATTGGGAGGACTACCTACCAGCCAAACCTTTGTAAATAATGTGTACAGGGATAGGTTGTCTTCTTAGGATGCATGGAGGGTAGATACCAATCTTAGACTCTCTACTTCTATCAAATTAAGGATGGCTTTACTCTGAGTATAGAATAATTTATTGTGGTAATAATAATATAACAATCACAATAGCAAACACTTCTTGAGTATTTTATATGAATTAACTAATATTTCCATAATTCTGTGAGGTAGAGACTATTATATATTATTTGATATAATGAATAAGAAACCATGTACCAAGGGCTTAATTTACTTGTTCTACTTTATGCATTTAATGTGTTAAGGCTGTGTAGCTATAAATATGAACACCACTAGTCATTCAGGCTCCAGAGACCATTCTCTTAACCACTGTAATTCTTGCTGTCTCTTACTTGAAGAAGAAAAAAAGAATTAATTTCAGTTTTGCACAGAGCTGCCTTTTCCCCACTGTATGTCTGAAGTTATCTTAGCTCATTTCTGCTTCATTTCTCGGCCCTATGCTTATGACAGGAAAATTCCTTTTTCAATTCCTCTCCTGTATGTCCTTCTCTACTCTTGTTACTATCATCAGCCCTCCCACTTTATTTAGAGTAGTGGCATCTAATAAAATTTTCTGCTATAATAGAAATGTCCTGTGGCTGTATTGTCCTATACGGAAGCCACTAGCCACTTGTGTGTTACCATATTGGACAGCATAGGTTTAGAGAACTGTTTTTCACTGTGTTCGATCTGGGGTGGATGTTGCAGTCAGCCTGTCTGTACCATGGATGTTGGCTGCACACTGGCCCACTCATTAATTGCCCTAAAGATTGCTTCATGTCCTGCTGCTTCTTCCAGTTCTTGTTGACTCTAAACTTGGAGTTTTGTTGTATCATCACTGGGAAAAGTGGCTCTGTAGTGCCCTCTCTTTTGTTTCTCTTTGATTGTTTCTCTTGAACTCTTCTGTCAATCTTACTCTATTTGCTCTCTGCTTTTCAGAAATTTCTTCAAAGTTTGACTCACTGATTAAATGATTTTCTGTTTCTGAGAGTTGGTCAGTGTTTAAGAAAAATACATTTGTTGGTATTTCCCTAAGGTTTTAGGAAGGAAATAAAAGGATGTATGTGTCATTATTTTATGATTTTGAGTTAAAGAGTTAATGTGCTTTCAGCGATTTTACATGACATGTAATGTAATGGATGAACAACTATAAGAAAAGTACTTTCTATTTTCTGAAGCCATTAAGAATATATTGTTCTTATTTAATATTTCAGAATAGAAGAAATGGTCCCTGTATCGTAGATAACTGTAAGCTATTTGGACATCTTTTAGATGAAAATAAGCAAGCACATCTGATTTTATATAATCTTTGCTCCTTTGTAAATAGTTGATAGTCCTCTTTTCCTTTCTCCCTTTCGCCTTCTTTAACTCTTCCCGTTTCCTTTCTCTTGCTGGTGCAGATTAGAAGTTCAAGTATACTGGTGAGTAAACTTTCCCTTATCAGTTTTTTTGGTGGGGGGTTATATGAACATTGTAGTATTTATGAAGTCTTATTGCTATTTCATTTCATATTATTTTTTGGCTTATTCACAATGAGCCACAATGGTCACTAAATAAAGGATGTGTTTCTGGAGGGACATCAATAATATTTCTGAATTGCAATAGGAAGTTAAGAGGCTGCACAGCAGATGATATCATAATGCCTCCTACTCACATACAACATTCTGATATGGGGATATGTGATGTTCATGATGTTTCAAACATTTATTCAGTTTGCAGAGTGTCATGATCATACTGTTCTTGGAGTGAGTGCAAGAGAGTAATTTTACTTTTGAATCATAGTGTAACAGTGAAGGCTTTTAAAGACAAGGCACGAGAATAGTAGGTGCTATTTTGGCTCTGAACAAAAATATTCCAGTGAACTCTATCTGCTTCCATCATGAAGGCACCTGGTGAGAAACACCTGCTGCTCTCCTCTTCTATCATAAAGCAACTTGATGTCAGGAAATAAAACTCTTCCACTGACATGTTCTGAAAAGAGAGGTTAAAAAATATTATATGTTGAGAAGGCTTTGATTTTGAGATGATAGATTAGGTCAACTGTACTTTTCCTTCTCAGGATGAGAAGTGTGTCAATATTTTTAATGACATTGGTCATGGACTATTATTTTATAGGATCTCCTTTCAGCAACAGACATTATTAATATTTTGTTCAATATTCTTTTAAAATATTTTCCATGATGTACATAAGTACACACACACACACACACACACACACACACACACACACACTTTTATAATACTATAACCATAGCAGACATACTAATTTAGCACTTGTAAATTCATGAACATTTCTTCATGTTGTTAAATATTCTTCTGCAATATCATTTTAAATGGCTACAATGTTTTAATGAATAAATGTGCTGTAATTTAACATCTCCTTATTAAACAATCACAAATAGTGCTGTGATAAACACATCTGCATAGTTATTTTTGACAATATCATCGATTATTTCCTTAGAGTGAGGTTTCACAACCTGGCACTACTGGTACTTGGGGAAGGATAATTATTTGTTGTAGTGGACCATCCTGCACACTGTGCAGTGTTTACCAGTATCCCTGGCCTCTAACCACTAGATGCCAGAAGCACCCCTACCCCAGTGGTGACAGCCAAAACTGTCTCAAGACATTGCCAAATGTCCTTGGAAGCCAAAATCTTCCCCCATTGTGAACCACTGCCATAGAGTAAACTATTTAAAGAAGAATTTCTCACACAAATCATATGCACAGATTTAATTTAAACAATCCATGTGTGTTTTATTTTCACTTTAAATAAGGTAATAGAAGAATATAAAGAGACCACTTTAAAATTTGTAAAAAATGTTTTTCCTAAACCAAGGGTGTCCAATCTTTTCGCTTCCTTAGACAACAGTGGAAGAATTGTCTTTGGCCAATTAGTGAACACTAATGATCACAAACAGTCTTATAATGTTTTTAAAAAGTTTAACAGTTTGTATTGGGCTGCATTTGCAGGTTGGACAAGCTTGCAAACCTTTCCTACCGACGTTCTTCAGGTGTAGTGTACCTGGTGGTAAATACAAGTGGGGTCCTATTTCATTGTTAGCTACAGAAAAATCTTTCTGTGTAGCTATAAAGTGCTACAGCTCACAGATATGGAATGAGAGAAGACCCAGCTCTCAAACTGCTTCTCATCTTTCTGACTGCATAATATTTCATAATTTCCGATTCTGTAACCACATTACGCATTTTTTACACCTGATGTTTTCCTTTTCTCAGCAGTAAAAGACTGATTGTTTGGATTTGGAATCAGTCAAAGTAAGATTCCAATATGATATTTTACCAGTTTCTAACTAGTTAACCTTTGGAGGCTTTAATCCTCAGCTTCTGTAGCTGTAAGATGGGTATAAGGTCTACTATCCAGAGTGGTTGGAAAAATTAAAAGTCAGATGTTTTAAGGCTCTTGAGAATGCTTGGCACCTACGAAGCACTCATAATAGTATCCCCTTCTCCAAATTAAAAGAATAGTAATTAATTTCCTCAAATTAATTACATGCCCCTCCACTCTCTAAGGAGGCATTTTAACAGTAAAAGTTGTCTTGAAAGTTTTCACTGGTGGAGTAGATGAAGTTGTGATATTTTAGGCACATAACTTATAATTGTATAAGAGACAGCATGATAGTTACTTACATTTAGTTATTTGGAACAGTATTTTATTGGATGTGGAAAACAATGCTAGAAATTTGATCTTCTATATATTTTAAATGTCATCCATTTTAATTTGATATTAGTATAATGGTGTGATAAATGTGAGTTAATTGTGACTGCCTGCTCAAAATTTCTTTATTGCTGGTGTGTGAGAGCAATGTCTGTTTTGGAGACCACTGACTGACTGAAGGTAGTTCGTTTGTTTGTTTTTCTGTTTCTGTGATTTTGGAGAGAGAAGAGGAGTTGTAAATGTCACTGACTCTCAGAATCCCCGCAATTCACTGTGTGTTGTTTCAACATTATTATGCACAAGGCTTCAT
Source organism: Saguinus oedipus (assembly GCA_031835075.1). Taxonomy (NCBI): domain Eukaryota; kingdom Metazoa; phylum Chordata; class Mammalia; order Primates; family Cebidae; genus Saguinus; species Saguinus oedipus. The sequence goes on from CM063170.1 coordinate 43,479,378, forward strand.
TATTCTTGCAGTTTTCAATCACAGCAGAAGTATATTTTAAATGTTCTCACCCTAGTCGTTCTCTCAAGATTGATTGAAATGGGAAGCAGGATGCAGCATTTCCCCAAGTCGCAGATAGCACCTGGGAAGATTTATTTCCCTCTCTTTTAGAAATGGAAAATAAAACACAAAATTCTTTCTCTTTTGAAAAATATAAACTGATTATCAGGTGACAACAATGCCCAAATTAACTCTTGTCCTAATCCCTCTCTCTAGTCCTCCTTTGAAATAAGAATACCTTGAAGAAATGGAGGCATTCTCTGATGGAAGGCATATACTATGATATCAGGTTTTAGAAGCTGGTGGAAGGGAGTGGGTTGTGTATATATATATATATATATATATGTGTGTGTATGTTTGTGCATACTCAGTCATGTTTTAATAGAGACCCAATATTCACTGGGTTCCTGATGTCTGACACGCTCTTTATACTGGACACTTACCATCCAGTTTTGCCTTCATACAGGCAAGATAAAAGAGAATCTAATGCCCCTCTCATGGTAAACATTTTTGTCAAAGAAAGAATAGGTGGGAAGTTAAGGTCCTATTGTATCCACATTGACTTCACCCCTGTTCCTGCTACCTTAGTGTTGCATTCTACAGACTTACAGTATTTTATACTTCCAGAAATTTCTATGTACACAAATAAAAAATATGTATACATTGTTTTCACAAATGAGAATCATAGCATGGAAATGGAAATCATGTGATAGCGGTTGCTATTCAAACTACTTTTCTTCACTTTGCAGTATCTTTGGGATAATTTCCATATCAGTATATATAGATTTACCTCATTCTTTCTATATCCTCATGACATTCCACTGCAAGGATTTACTATAATTAATTGAGCTACTTCCTTATTCAACACTGTAATATCATCTGTATGCCTCTCTGAACACTTATGTAGGGTTAAATTTATAAAAATAGGAATTACTGTTTCCAAATGTATGCATATTTAAAATTTAGATTCAACAACAAGAGTGCATCAATATATCCTCCCATAAGTGAGAATTTTTTTCCCCAGATTCTCAGATTGTTTAAGTTTTGGGGTAAAAATAACATTTAATTTTTGCCTTAATTTATTATTCTCGAATAATGAGTGAGATTGAGCATCTCTTCGTAAGCCTATTTGCCTGTGGATCTCCTGGAAATAAGTGATTTTATAATCATTATCAAGAGGGCCCTTTCATTGTACTGGTTGCATCTCTGTTTTGCACTTAGGGTCGCAAAGAAGCCAGAGTGGAGGCTGCAGGGATAATGGATTTAAATGAATTTTGGCTGTACCATCAAGCAGTCTGATCACTGAGGAAATATCAAAAGCTTCACCCAAGTGACTCATCATTCAAATTCCACAGAGGTAATATAATCACTTATATTGCTCAGTGTTTTGACTATTTGGTTGGCTGTGTGAGATCAATGGTGCCCACTTTCTCTGCTGGATTTTGCTTTGGGAAAGATATTTATTGGTTAGATCTCACATTACAACGCCGTCAGTGGCTTTGGGACCTGATTCCCAATACTCAGAAGCATAGAGCAAAATTATTTAACATCTTTGCCTCAGGTAACAATATCTACTTCATCGAGTTGGATCAGGCATCAAATTCTGTGGGGATATACTATTGTCCACTGAATACACTGTCCTTCATCTTGTTTCATTATTTTCTGAGGCTTTGCTTTGTACTGGATAGTGAAAAACTTGCAGCTAGAGATAAACCAAAGTGGCAGTTTTAGGAGGCATGTGAAATGAAAATGTGACTGGTCATGCATATGGATTATTAGATGTATAATGTATAATATAGCTTTCTATATGTAGTGTTACCTAGATTGGGCTCATGTGCTATTATTATGGTTTTAAAATTTAGTGCTTTTTTCATGAAGTTCAGATGGTCTGACTAGTTTATATTCTCTAACCACTTCTTGTATTACTCTTTCATTAGATTCTACTCTTAAAATTCACTGTATGGTCTCTACAGACAAGAAGCAAAGGTTCTGCACTGCTACAGCCTTCTGTTAAAAGACAGAGCATCCACATTTTCTTTCATTTTACTGTGAGACGGCCAGTCTGTTTTGTAGTCTCCCACACACACTTTTCTTCTCTCAAAGACATTTCCAAGTTTAATATTATATTTTTTAAAAGTCTGGAATCATGCAGGCTTTAAAAGGAATTAAAAACAAGAAATAACTCTCATATAGAGCCATTTACCACATCTCTCTAAAAATTACAGTGATGCCTTTGCTACTTAAATTATTGTAGAACTGCTAATGTCATCTACTTTTCAAAAGGATTGAAGTAAAACTGTTTAGAAGTGATGTCATTTACTAAAAAAAGGGCAGAATAAGGAATATATGTCTTTATATAGATATAAAATGATGAATATGGAAAATGAGACATTTCAAAGATTAATCTTAACAGGAAAGTCTTTTCCTATGTAAATATTTTATCGCTTTAAACTGTGTAATATTGGAGATTTTCCGGTAATTTGTGGTTTTGAAAGCCATACTGTCTTAGAATTTATTCATTTGAAGATGCTTTAGCTATTATTATGAGGGTACACTGACCAAAACAAATTATGTCTCATGTTATTCTTCATAGTACATCTAGTCTGGTCAAATGAAATCATGCACCTCCAAAATAATAGTGAAAGAAAGCTAAAAAAGAAGAAATTACATGTAATTGTGGTAAAAGATAAACATTTACTGGTCAGATAGAAAATATCAAAGACGTACTTGCTCTCTGTGCCTATGTAATCAGTGATTATAGTAATATTATTTTGTATAAAAAGACTTTTTAAACTGTATTAAAATTTTCTGTACTGAAGATGATAAAATTATTGAGAATGATCTCTAATTCTTACCAGAAAGAGACTTTGACATTGGGTAGGATCACTTTTACAGTCTATTCATTTATATTAGCATGTATTGAAGCTGTTTCTTGTACGCCTGCTGCTAGGTACAGAATTTGGGGTGTGTATGTTAGTGGTAAAAAGTTCATTAGTGTGTGTTAGCGGTGAAAAGTTCAGCAAAGCACAGGGTATGGAGAAGGATCTTATAAACAGTAAGCAATAATATAAATAAGAATGAGAAGTAGTCATCAAAGGTAAAAATGATATAATCACTGCTGATTTTAGTAGGTGTTTATTAACTTCCCACATTTAGTGAAGGCCTTGACTGTCCATTGTGAATATTATGTCATCCTCTCAACATCTAACTGCCTCTTCTTAGCTTATACTTACTGTGCAGTTTATAGATGGAAAAAATGTTTTCTAGGATATGTAATTCCTTTCTCTATGCTAGGGTGAGCAGGTCTGAGCCAATCTGTGCAAGGAATTCCCTTGCCCTAGTCAGTGTTTTAAAAATGGGACTTTGTGAATGTGAATGGGAAAAGCCACTTCTCCTGGGAAGAGCCATTCACATCTAGACTACAGGTCATGAGAGGTTTTCTGATAATGGCTGGAAAAGTTCTCTCTCACTATTCCGGGAGAACTTTTCGAAGTGATAATTTTGTTCATTCCTTTGCTTTGGATGAAGAAGCCTATAGCCCAACAATAGCCCCTTGTACCTATGAGGGAAAGCAAGCCTGCTGACTCCATGGAAGGCAGAACAGACGGAGAAAAAAAGAAACCCGGTTCTTGATTCTGTGGCTTAGCTACTGAAATCAAACCCATTCTGAAGACTCTTTTCTCTGGACTTCAACATTAGTGAGCCAATAATACACTTTTGCTGCTTATGCTAGTCTGAGTTATGTTTTCTCTTACCTTCAACTAGTCTAAATTACACCCAGAAGTTGTCTCTCCAATCTTCATAATGATTCTGTGAAATAGATGTTATTACTGTTATTTATATTTTAGGAGTGAGGAGACTGAAGCCTAGAAAGATCACTTTTCCTGAATCACAGTGGCACAAAGTGGAAAAGCCAGGACTTTACATACATAGTTGAATCCAACGACCACATTCCTAAGCACTGTATTCTACATCTTCATATGCTTTGTAGATCCAGAGACAATGTCAGCCAACCTAGAAATGTAGAAAACTTATCACTATGGTAGAAGCATCTGATCTGGCCTGTAGGTAGAACTTAAATCAACAAGAGATAGAGCTGAAGCAACAGCTTTAGAGTAGGGGAGGTAAAGTAGCTGAGGCTGGCATCTAATCTCTGTGTAGTTCCTTAAGGGGGTAATAGGAGATGGGACCCACAGGAAAGCTTGGGGGTTCCACAGAGGTTAGAAGACAAAGAGTGAGATCAGAAAGGCATGGCAAAATTAGATAGAGGGGTTAATAAAAGAAGTCCCTGAAATGGTCAAACAGTGAAGGAAGGAGAAGCATTGAGGCTGGTACCCACTACTTGTAGTTCTTGGAAAAAGGGGATGGTGGGGTAAAGGATGGGTTAGAAAAGAAAATGATCACCAGGATCTGCATACACTTAGGAGTTAATATCATCGTAATCAGGGAAGAGCCATGTTTCAGTTTAGGAGAGAAGGTGGAGGGAGTATTGCTGGAAGAACTGAGTCAGAATGTGTGTATAAAGGATCAGAAACGCACAGTGAAGGATTGATTACCAGAGGTATGGAGGAGAGATGTGTGAGGATAACTGCTGGGGGGAACACAATTGTGAGATGGCTAGTAGGCTGGAAGCATGTGCATTTTGGTCACTAATGAACAAAACTGGGAATTGTGGGAAGGAAAGAGGCTGTTTCCAGCTTAAGCGACTTCTCAGGTTGCATTTACATTCGTGGATTCCTTCACAGTTCTGACTGCTGGTGCATCATGTCCTGCCAGTAGAAGGGAACTGAGGTGGCTATGGCAACCTGAGAAACCTCAAACAGTATTAATATTCACAGACATATGGAGGCTGCAATCCTTTAAAAATAATAACATCAGCAGTGGCAGTGGCAACAGGAACAAGCATGGTAATTTGTAACTCTCACCTCTGGAGAAACACGGCGCTGCATATATTATTTTTTAATAATCAGTCACAAATTAACTAATTGCTGCAATCCTTAAACCAGCTTTTCCCTGTAGCTTGTCATTATCTGCAGATGTCAAAACAAGTAAAATAAATGGACTAGATTTCCTTTAGATGTTTGTTGATAATAATTGTTTTCCTCAAAAAAATTAAAAATTGTATGTCTGGCAGCAAAAGCTTCTTCCTTGGTTATTACTTTAAAGTTTCATTTTATCTTTGAATATCTGGTAGAGATTGCTACATTCTGCCTTCCTCCTTTTCTGAATCATCAAATTCAGTGGTTCATTTGAAGAACCACTGATTTAAATCTACTGTGTGGTTGCAATTATAAATGTACATTCCTGGTTTCCCACCCTAGAGATGTGGATCATTAAGTCTAGAATAGGACCCAGGAATTGGTATTTTGAGTGAGCTCCCCAGGTAAGTCTGATGGAGAGATGAGAAAGAAAGCTCTAGTCTTAGAGAGCTGGTGGCTGAGGCTTATGATAGGGAGGTGTGCTTTTCTGTTTTGGAAGTTGATTTAGTTCTTTTTCTAGCCCCATTCTTTCTTCTTCATCATGAATCTTTGCTCCTGGATACAGAATGTTATGATGGAAAAAACTCTGGAACCAGCCTAAGGTCTGGATTGGAGTCCTGGTGTGGCATTTATAAAAGGTGAACCGTAGACTGGGACAAGTAAACTTATTCTGAGTCTCAGTTTCTCCATCTGTGAAATGGCCATAAGTCTTCCTCAGAGCTCTAGCAATGTTTAGAGAGTATCTTATCCCATACCTATTACATAATAAGTGCTTAAGTAATACTGTTATTATGACCTTGATTTCTCTCTGGCACTAACTTGTTGCACCTGCCTCTGGAGTTGCCAGCACAGAAATGTCTCCTTGTAGAGGATTACATGTGTCATGCACATACGAGGGGAATTTTTCTGTTCTTTTACTCCCCTCGTTCTTTTTCCTGAGGCTTAGAATAAAAGCCCATTAGTGAGGACCTGAGCCCAACGATGAGGTGAAGAAAAGGAATTGGTCCTGAAGAGAAAACAGCAGAGCAAGGGCATGCCTGCCATGAAATTCTCAGAAACCCCAAGCCTGCGCAGGGTGCTAAATGAGGTATGGTGTCTATCAGCATTTGTAGTGTCTGTTGGAGGCACTGAGTAGAGGAAGTAGATGCTATTATCTTTGTTATATCTGCCTTTTTTAAAGTTGAGAAGCGGGAGTTTGTTGGGTACAGAAGTTAGAGAAGGATTCCCTTGTTAACATCGTCTTTTCTGTGTTCTGTGTCCCCTCTGTGTACTATAGACACAGAGAACTGGTGAAATGGTGGAGAGAGAAAGAATGCTCAAAGTTCTGTGTGTAGTGCTTGTGCATTCCACAAAACCTGTTACCCATCTGGTGTTTTGGCATGATAGAAGTTTCTAGTTTCAGAAATATCATTGAACAGGGCCCGACGGATAGGGGTAGATATTTTAACTTTTGGCTTGGATCACAGATTCCATAAAGATAGAATTTCTTGGAAATTCTCAATATATTTCTTAATGCAGCAATGGCAAAGGATTTTAATAGTTTTGACGTAGATTGTAAATTGATGGCTTATGGGCAAAATTTCTCTTTCAAAATACCTACATCTTATCAGTATTATATTTAAAAAATGAAATTTCTCCAACGCAAACAAATAATTAAACAAAAGCAATGAAGAAATTTTGCATTATATTCAAATGTCTGGCTTTTTTTGAATAATCCAAACACGTGGCAATAATGGCTAAGGAGCAGGAATTGAATGTATCAGTTTGCCACAGGCCCCACCGGCTCATTATGTTTCTTGCCTGGCCTGCAGAGGCATTGGTAGCTCAAACTTGAGCACCTGCTCTAGACTCAGAGTGCCCTGGTGTATAAGTCCCTGCTCTTCTAGTTATCCTATGTAATTCTGGGCAAGCTAGTTAATGTGTGTGTGTGTGTGTGTGTGTGTGTGTGTGTGTGTGTGTGTGTGTGTGTTTTGTCTGCAAAGTGTGTGTGTTTTGTCTGCAAAATAGGAAAGATGTCTTCGTCAGTTTGGGCTGCTATAACAGAATATCATAGACTGGGAGGCTTAAGCAACAAACATTTATTTCTTACAGTTCTGAAGTCTGGGAAGTCTAAGATCAAGGTGCCGGCAGATCCCATGTTTAATGGGACACTCCTCTTGCTATGCAGAAGGCCGTCTCCTCACATGGCAGAGAGAGACAGAAAGAAAAATATGGAGGAGAGACAGAGGGGAGAGGGGAGAAAAGCGGGTGGGGGGGAGAGAGAGAGAGAGAGAGGAGAGAGACAGAGAGAGAGGAGACACACACACACACACACACACACACACACACACACACACAGAGAGAGAGAGAGAGGGAGGAGAGAGAGAGAGAGAGAGAAAATACTCTGGTCACTTCATTTATAAAAGGCACTACTCCTACTCTACTTTCATGTCCTAATTACCTCCCAGAGGCCCTGCCTCCGATACCATCACATTGGGGATTTGGGCTTCATTATATGAATTTGGGGGGTGAGGACACAAACTTCAGTTTGTAGAAGGTGATGATAACATTTACATTCTAGGGTTATTAAGAGAGTTACATTAGGAAAGACGAGAGACTTAAAATACCTGGAAAAACTATAGAACATGGTGTCCATGGCAGCTAGCTGCTATTATCATGATTATTTTTGTTGTTGGATTAGCTGGGTTTTTTGCTCTTTGGGTAGCCTGGGCTGATATCTGTGGGGTGATCCTAACCACTCAGAGAGAGGATAAATTTTCTCTAGTTAAATGAGTGAAGTTTTGATGACTATTGTTTTCTGTTAAACAGGAATATATTTAAAACATATTCCTACTAATCTTACTGAATGAGGACAAGAGTACAATGAAAGAGAGTAAAATAGAGTGTGGTTTCTTTTATTATAAAAGTTTCAAAAACACAAAACAATTTTTTAAAAGTTTAAAGGACATTTGTATAACTTCAAACCAGATTCGATAACTGACATTACATCACATTTAATTTTTCTATTTTTCTTGGATCCCATGATTTACAGATTTCATAACTCTTCACCCTGAATCCTTCTGTCTACATTTATTAAGAAAAAACTGGCCAGGTGGGTGGCTCACACCTGTAATCCTAGCACTTTGGGAGGCCAAGGCAGGTGGATCACTTGAGGTCAGGAGTTTGAGACCAGCCTGGCCAACAAGGTGAAACCCAGCCTCTACTAAAAATACAAAAATTAGCCAGGGGTGATGGGCACACCCCTGTAATTCCAGCTACTTGGGAGACTGAGGCAGGAGAATTGCTTTAACCTGGGAGGCGGAGGTTGCAGTGAGCCAAGATTTCTCCACTGCACTCCGGCCTAGGCGACAGAGCAAGACTCAAAAAAAGAAAGAAAACACTTCCCTACAATACTGTTGTTATATCTCAGAAGAAATAATCCTAGTACCATATTATTTGTAATTCATATGTAAGTTTCCTCAATTGTCCTGCAGTCATCTTATGTGATTTTTTTTTAAAGAGGGGTCCAATGTTCATGTGTTTAGATGAATTTTAATCTCTTTTAATCTAGAGAAGTCCCTCCATCTTTTTTTTGTTCACATTTTAAAGTGAGATATAGTTGACATAAAACTGCCTATATTTAAAGTGTATAGTTGACATAAAACTGGACATATTTAAAGTATATAATTTGATAAGTTTAGACATGTATGGCAATCAAAGCAATGAACATGTACGTCATACCCCCAAAGCCTCTCGGTTCCTTTTTGTAAACTTTCTCTGTTGCCCCCACTCTACTTTCCTCCCTCATCTTCCGGTAACCATGGATCTTTCTGTCACTAGAGATAATTTGAATTTTCTAGACTTTCATGTAAAGAGAGTCATACAGTATGTACTATTTTGTGTCTGGCTTCTTTTCCTCGGTGTAACTATTTTGAGATTCCTCCATGTTTTTGTATATGTCCATAGTTCATTCTTTTGTTGCTGCGTCGAATTTCGTCTTGTGGATCTATCACAGTGTGTTTATCTGTTTACGTATTAATGCCCATCTGGGTTGTTTCCAGGATTTGGCTTTTACAAATAAAGTTGCTGTGACTATTTGTGGGCAAGTCTTTGTATAGACATATGCTTTTTTTGTCTTGAGTCTATTTCTAGATTGAAATGGCTGAATCATATAGTAGGTATATGCTTAACATTTTAAGAAACTGCAAAACTGTTTTCCAAAGTGGTTATAGCATTTTACATTTTTACCGGCAGTGCAAGAGAGTTCCAGTTCCTTCTTGCCAACATACTTGGTAAGGTACATTTTTTAAAAAATCTAGCCATTATAATGGCTGTGCCTCAATCTTCCTTCTTTCTTTTTTTTCTTGCTTACTTTCTTGCTCTCTTGCTTGCTTATTTTTTTGGTGTGTGTCTATTTTTGGTTTTCATGATACTCACTTTCAAAGAGTTCGAGAAAGTCACCTTGTAGAAAACCTGTATTCAGGAGTTTTTGAAAGTGTTTTAAAGGACACTTTATGGGCCCTTTTATTTTGCAGTCTTTGGTAGACAGTCACTTGTTGATTCTCTGGTTGTCAACTCTAGATGAGGATGGATACAAGGCAGGAGGCATCTGCCCATGGCATAATAGTGGGATTGTCTTGTGAAAATTTATTCTAAAAAAAAAATTAGTATTAAATCGTAAAAAAAAAATCTAATCCTATAAGAAAACTCAAATTTCACCCAGCATTGGACTTCAATATAGAAGTAGAGTATCTGGAGTGGCATGCCAAATTTCGTTGAATTGCACTTTTAAATGATATACTTCACTTTCTTACGCTAATATGGCAACAATTTCTGAATACAAATGGTTATTTCTGCTGTAAGTCCTCTCTCTTCTTTCCGAAGGAATTGACTAAACAAAAATATTTCAAAGGGCTACAGTTCCATTTGCCTAATTTCTTACATTTTGGGCCCTGACTGGGTAAAAACAATGAACTGTGAAATGTTTGACTCCATGAAAATGCCTTCCTTTTGACTAGTTCACTCGGTAACGATGACCAGCTATCTGACACTGATGCCCTTTAGAAATATTGCTGTGTATGGTAGGATATTTGTAGATGAATTGATAATAAGGACATTTGGGATAATACCCCCTCCCCATTTTAAAACATACTTTGGGCCGGGCGCGGTGGCTCAAGCCTGTAATCCCAGCACTTTGGGAGGCCGAGGCGGGTGGATCACGAGGTCAAGAGATCGAGACCATCCTGGTCAAAATGGTGAAACCCCGTCTCTACTAAAGATACAAAAAAAAAAAAATTAGCTGGGCATGGTGGCGCGTTCCTGTAATCCCAGCTACTCAGGAGGCTGAGGCAGGAGAATTGCCTGAACCCAGGAGGCAGAGGTTACAGTGAGCCGAGATCGTGCCATTGCACTCCAGCCTGGGTAACAAGAGCGAAACTCCGTCTCAAAAAAAAAAAACAAAACAAAAAACATACTTTGAGTCATAAACGAAGTTATAAAAGAAATACGTATCAGAAAACTAAGAAACCTTAAAACATGAGTAATAATTTCTTTTCTTGTTTCCTTTTTCTGTTCTCTTTTTTTAAGGTTATAAATTCACAGTTAAAGTGAACTCTTGAAACAAATTAGTAGATATTTGAGGTTTAATATTTAATACCTGGTCTCTTGAGGCTCTCAAGGCCACTTAGGATAAAGGTCACCTTATGAATTAGTATTCTCCAGAGGGGCAGAACTAATAGGACATATGTATATTGAAAGGGAGTTTATTAAAGAGAATTGGCTCACATGATCACAAGGTGAAGTCCCATGATAGGCCATCTGCAAGCTGAAGAAGAAAGAAGCCAGTAGTGGCTTGGTCTGAGTCCGGAAGCCTCAAAAGAAGGGAAGCTGACAGTGTAGCCTTCAGTCTGTTGACAGAAGGCCCAGGAACCTCTGGCAAACCCTGGTGTAAGTTTGAGAACCCAAATGCCAAAGAACCTGGAGTCTGATGTCCAAGGGCAGGAGGAATGGACAAAAGCATGTAGCACGGAAGGAAGATGAAAGGCAGAAGACTCAGCAAGCCAGCTTATTCCACCTTCTTCTGCATGCTTTGTTCTAGCCGTACTGGCAGCCAATTGGATGGTGCCCACCCATAATGAGTGTGAGTCTCCCTCTCCCAGTCCACTCACTCAAATGTCAATCTCCTCTGGCAGCACCCTCCCAGACATACCCAGAAACAATACGTTACCAGCTATCTAGGCATCCTTCAATTCAATCAACTTGACACCTAATATTAACCACACTTTATTTATATTATATTCCATACTGCAGTGAACCAGCAATCAGAAAAAGCTGTTTGGCTAATTAGTATGGAATTATTTAACAAGCTAGTCATCTTCGTGAACATATCCCCATGGGATAGCCTCGACAACTGAACACTGTCAAATCTTTTTCGGATGCAGATGATTAGAGGAAAGGCTTAAATTCTAAGAATAGATATATAACAAGAATAACCTCTTTCTATTGCAAGGTGGATCAAATTTTCTAAATGTCAGTGAATCATAATATTTCATAGCTAGAATGGATATCAGATATCACAATACTGAAACACCTAACAGTTATTATCTTCTTATATATCAGGTGCTATACTTTACATGCCTTATTTTATTTCATTCTTTTCAGCAGCACTTGCCCTTTGTACTATTATTTCTCCCATCTTAATGAAGAGTCTAAAACTAAAGAGTTTAAAGAAGTTAATTAAGGTTATATAACTAATTTTCCTAACACTTTCATCTTGCAGTTATGAGTTGATTAGGTACTTTCAAGGTCATTTGTAAGTAGCAATTTACTAGGAATTATTTTTGGACATGGGATTTAGGAAGTAAAAATTTCTGGTTGCCTGACCACAATTGTTGGTTTTCAGATCTTTCATGATTTAATGGGCCTGCCCAGAAGTTCTTTTTCCCGTTGCAAAGGCTCATAATACATGGAGACTCCAGAGCCTAGTTTGACTTTCCTGTGAGATGCTTATTGACTGAGCCATAGAAAACTCTGTGTTACTAAAGAAAAATTAAGTGATGTCTTGTGTGAATAAGTCTCATGTTAGTTGCTGAAGTAGGGGCTTACTGCTTGTTAGTTTTTTTCACCCTGTTCTGTAGGTCATGTCTACATTTAATGTAGTGGCAGGCAAGAAAAATGATAAAGAGAGAATGTGCAGGCAGAACAAATAATTTGTCAAACGACTTCCTCTAAGCATTAAAAATTGATTAATTAAGATAAATTATATCAAGTGTCCTGCATTTAGCATGAGAACTTCATTAAAGATAATAAAGCTTTGATTAGCTTTGCTGTGGAAGAGAATGTTCTGTAGGCAAAATGGAGGATGCCTCCTGGTCTTAGCTCATGTTGCTTTTGGATCTTGTTGATGGGCACTTATTTATTCCCCTTAATGTAAAAGTCCCATAGGCTGTGATGGTTGTGAGAATTAGCACACATAGATATGCTCAGGTTTCGAGAAGCTTCCAATAATAGCAACATCACAAAGAATAGAAATACCAAGAAAGAATTTTTGGTATGTGAGTAATAGTAACAGTGTTCTCTGCTCCAGATTTTGAGCCAATACAACTCTGTAACTTGGTTATAAGGCAAATGATAATCCTTATTTGATGGGTAAGGAATAAGAGCATTAGAGAAGTTAAATAACGTGGCCAAATAACTTTGCTACAATGTACAATGTACAAACCCCAGGTCTGCCTAAACCCAAGTCCTGTTCTCTGAATGATTATGCTGTATTTTGCCTTCCTCTTTACAGTGCCTTAAATAAAACATAAATAGTACATTTACTTAAACATTTCTCCTTTTTAAACAGAAGTTTGTTCTAATTTTCTATCATAATTAAGCTGTCATGTATATAAGAAATTACAAGTTTGAGATAAATTATAGGTAAAAACAACAGAGAATTAAAAATATATATTGCATTAGTAACAATCTCAGCAGGAAAGAGATGGTATATTCATATTAGGTAATTTGAGAAGAGTTTAATAAAGGTATTATTCTAAGAGTATTGGTAGGATAAATGTCTTAGTCTGCCCGGGCTGCCATAGGAAAATGCCAAAGACTGGGTGGCCTTAACAAAATAAATTTCTCACGGTTCTGAAGGTTGGAATTCTGAAGTCAGGGAGCCAGCGTGGCTAGATTCTTAATGAGGGTCACCTTCCTGACTTGTAGATGGCTGCCTTTTTACTCTATTTTCAAACAGCAAGAAAAGAAATGGGAGGAGAGAGGGAGAATGAGAGAAAGTGAGAGGGGGAGAAAGGAAGAGAGAGTCGAGAGAGAGAGAGAGAGAAAAGAGAAGAAAGAGAGAGCGTGTGCTCTGGTGTTTCTTCTCATAAGGGCACTAATTCTATAATGAAGATCCTACCCTCAAGACCTTTTCTAAACCTAATTATCCTCCAAATGCCCCATTTGCTAATACCATCGTGCTGTGGGGTAGGGCTTCAATATAGGAATGCTGAGAGGACACAATTCAGTCCACAACTATTAGGAAAACCACAGGGGAAACTTCAGTACCCTGAGACTAGAAACATTAGGAAGTTATTCTTAGATCTGAAAGAACTAGAGAGGGTTTGACCCCTATTCTGGAAAGACGGAAAATGGATGTGGTGTGGGCTCCCTGAAAGGAATGTTAACCCTAGCTGAGACATGCAGCCAGCCAGCAGCAACACCATCCTAACAGGAGTGGGTCCCCCACAATTCTGCCCCCCTCTGATTTCCCCCTGTGTTTCTCAGTGGTGGATGCTAACTGGAAGCTAGAGAAAAAAGAAGCCCATTGCGGTTGTTGTGTTTACTGCTCTGGTTTTCATCTTATTTTCTTTTGGGTACCTGGAGAGATTATACTTCCTTGTTTTACTATGTTTGTGTGGGGTCACACAGTTTGTTTCAGTCAATGAGTTGTGAGAGAATTGACAGTCATTTCTTCTAGACAGAAATAATCATTCATGCAATGCACTGTAAGACTATTTTTTTCCCATTGTCATAATGACCAGCAATATTTAGGTTGGTTGCTTGCTCTGTCCGCTGGTACCCAGAGTAAAATGGTGGCCATGTGGGATGAGAAAGAAATAGAACTTGGTTTAAAAGTCTCTTTGAGATTTTGGGATGGTTTGTTACCAGAATATAACATGCCCATCCTGATGGTCCTGATTTGCAGGAAGAATGAACAAACTTGTTTTTAATTTGGGCAGAACATTTGTAGAGGCTGTGATTACCAAAGGAGCTAATTTACATAATTTTGAAACTTTAGCTAGTCAATGTGTCCTTGTCATGACCTTAAAATTCAGAAGTTTAATATTCTATCTCACAGTAGAAGGATTTCTAAATATATCTCTTATTAACGCCAACACTTCTTTGCATATTGGAATGACACTCTAGCCCTTGAAATTGTAAGTTTGAGTGAGAACAACGCATGAAAGACAGATCAGAATCAGGCAGGCAGCTTCTCCTGGGAGGATAGGAATTAATTTGAGTTTGAATTTTTTCTTTTGATAGATATTCTATTATGCTCAACAATAGTGAGTAATTTTAAGATGGAGAATTGAAGTTGCCTAGGCCTGTTCTATTTTCTCATGTCTAGTTCACTCTTGTTATTCAAATGTGCCTCTCATTTATTACTTTTATTTCTTGATAAATAGGCCTATAGACATGTACGTTGCTTTTGTCCTGAATGTAGCACAGCATATTTACAAGAGTGTGAGGATTCAAAGTAGAGTGCCCCCAAACCAAGATCGTGCTTTAATAGCCTTCATCTTGCTTTGGGAAGGATATATAAATAATATATATATTTATTTATTTTATACGTTTAAAGTTAATCCAAACAAATACAAATATTAACCAACTACAACTCTTAACCAGTTTGTGTGTGTATGTGAAATTATTTTGGGCACATTATGCTAATGCAATCTTTATCAGTTTCAGTGAACAATTTCTCTGATAGTGGAGGGAAGTGGGATCAGATATGAATATGTATTTCTCAATCTTGTCCACTGTGTCTCCCAACATGTTAGCAACCAGCTCAAGAATCATATATGCAAATAACCAAGAATTTCAAAATGAGCTCTAGGATGTAGGGAATATAAAAGGACTTTTCTAAGTGACATTATTAGTGAAGATTAGTGGATGAATGGATCCTTCCAAAAAGGATGAAAGGTAATTAGAATCTTACTGATTACTGGCTCAGAGAATAAGATGAATAAAATTGGAGTGGGAGAGTTGTAAATAGTGTAGGGGGAAATCTGGCTGCTACTTAAGAAATGGACTATGGAAAAGAGAATTACTATGTTTGTTTTGTTTGGTGGAGTTAGTGGAAGAGGTCTTTGGAAGAGGGTATTGTTCTTGTAGGCCTTATACATAAGAAACCTAGTCAAGTAAATTCCTGTGAGGTAACTTCGTTGCATCCAAATCTGATTTATTAATTTCATATATTCTTTTTAAAAGTTTTAATATTTTACTACTAATAGCAACATTTGTCATATATTATACACCAATTTTTTAAAAGTTCATTTATTTAATTTACAAGTTAAATTGTATGTAATTACAATGGCAAATATGATTTTTTGATATATGTATACATTGAGGAATGGCTAAATCCAGCTATTTACCATACGCCTTATCTCACATACTTACCATTCGTTTTTGCAGTGAGGGTACTTAAAATATACTCTCTTAATAATTTTTAACTATAAAATATATTATTAGCTATAGCTATCAAGATGTACGATAGATCCCTCAAACTTATTTCTCCTGTCTAATTGCAATTTGATGTCCTGTGGCCAACTGTGCCTGATCCCAACCCACACTGTCATGCTACCAACCTCTGATAACCATCACTTTACTTTCTGCTTTTATGAGTTCCATGGATTTAGATTTCATATGTAAACGAGATCATGTGATATTTGTCTTCTTGGTCCTGGCTTATTTAATGTAATGTAATGTCCTTTAGGTTCATCCAGGCTGTTGCAAATGGAAAGAATGTCTTCATGTTTTTAAAGACTGAATAGTATTACGTTGTATATACACACTATATTTTCTTTATTCATTCATCCGTTGATGAACACTTAGCTTGATTCCGTATATTGGCTATTGTGAATAGGGCTGCAATGAACGTGATATTACAGGTGTCATTTTGACATTCTGATTTTATATTCTTTAGATATAGACCCAGTGGTAGGATTTATGGATCACATATATGGTAGTTTTGTTTTTAATTTTTTGTGGAATCTCCATACTGTTTTTTTTTTTAAATTTTATTTTTTTATCGCGTTTTAGGTTTTGGGGTACATGTGCAGAACATGCAAGATAGTTTCATAGGTACACACGTGGCAGTGTGTTTTGCTGCCTTCCGCCCCTTCACCCACATTTGGCATTTCTCCCCATGCTATCCCTCCCCAGCTCCCCACCGCTGTCACTCCCCTATTCCCCCCCATAGACCCCAGTGTGTAGTACTCCCTTCCCTGTGTACATGTGTTCTCATTGTTCATTACCTGCCTATGAGTGAGAATATGCGGTGTTTCATTTTCTGTTCTTGTGCCAGTTTGCTGAGAATGATGTTCTCCAGATTCATCCATGTCCCTACAAAGGACACGAACTCATCATTTTTGATTGCTGCATAATATTCTATGGTGTATATGTACTAAATTTTCCCAGACCAGTCTATCATTGATGGGCATTTGGGTTGGTTCCAGGACTTTGCTATTGTAAACAGTGCTGCAGTGAACATTCGTGTGCATGTGTCCTTATAGTAGAATGATTTTTAGTCCTTTGGATATATACCCAGTAAAGGGATTGCTGGGTCAAATGGAATTTCTATTTCTAAGTCCTTGAGGACTCGCCACACTGTCTTCCAATGGTTGAACTAATTTACACTCCCACCAGCAGTGTAAAAGTGTTCCTATTTCTCCACATCCTCTCCAGCATCTGTTGTCTCCAGATTTTTTAATGATCGCCATTCTAACTGGTGTGAGATGGTATCTCAATGTGGTTTTGATTTGCACCTCTCTAATGACCAGTGATGATGAGCATTTTTTCATATGTTTGTTGGCCTCATGTATGTCTTCTTTTGTAAAGTATCTGTTCATATCCTTTGCCCATTTTTGAATGGGCTTGTTTGTTTTTTTCCTGTAAATCTGTTTTGAGTTCTTTGTAAATTCTGGATATCAGCCCTTTGTCAGATGGGTAAACTGCAAAGACTTTTTCCCATTCTGTTGGTTGCCAATTCACTCTAGTGACTGTTTCTTTTGCCGTGCAGAAGCTGTGGAGTTTGATTAGGTCCCATTTGTCTATTTTGGCCTTTGTTGCCAATGCTTTTGGTGTTTTGGTCATGAAGTCCTTGCCTACTCCTATGTCCTGAATGGTTTTGCCTAGATTTTCTTCTAGGGTTTTTATGGTGCCCGGTCTTATGTTTAAGTCTTTAATCCATCTGGAGTTAATTTTAGTGTAAGGTGTCAGGAAGGGGTCCAGTTTCTGCTTTCTGCACATGGCTAGCCAGTTTTCCCAACACCATTTATTAAACAGTGAATCCTTTCCCCATTGCTTGTTTTTGTCAGGTTTATCAAAGATTGTATGGTTGTAGATATGCTGTGTTGCCTCCGATGCCTCTGTTCTGTTCCATTGGTCTATATATCTCTGTTTTGGTACCAGTGCCATGCCGTTTTGATTACTGTAGCCTTGTAGTATAGTTTGAAGTCTGGTAGTGTGATGACTCCCGCTGTGTTCTTTTTGCTTAGAATTGACTTGGCTATGCAGGCTCTCTTTTGGTTTCATATGAAGTTCAAGGTGGTTTTTTCCAGTTCTGTGAAGAAACTCAATGGTAGCTTGATGGGGATAGTGTTGATTCTGTAAATTACTTTGGGCAGTATAGCCATTTTCACGATATTGATTATTCCTAACCATGAACATGGAATGTTTCTCCATCTGTTTGTGTCCTCTCTTATTTCGTTGAAAAGTGGTTTGTAGATTTCCTTGAAGAGGTCCCTTACGTTCCTTGTAAGTTGTATTCCTAGGTAATTTATTCTCTTTGTAGCAGTTGTGAATGGCAGTTCATTCTTGATTTGGCTCTCTTTAAGTCTGTTATTGGTGTATAGGAATGCTTATGATTTTTGCACATGGATTTTTATATCCTGAGACTTTGCTGAAGTTGCTTATCAGTTTCAGGATTTTTTGGGCTGAGGTGATGGAGTCTTCTAGATACACTATCATGTCGTCTGCAAATAGAGACAATTTGGCTTCCTCCTTTCCTATTTGAATACCCTTTATTTCTTTGTCTTGCCTGATTGCTCTGGCCAGGACTTCCAGTACTATATTGAATAGGAGTGGTGAGAGAGGACATTTTTGTCTAGTGCCAGATTTCAAAGGGAATGCTTCCAGTTTTTGCCCATTCAGTATGATATTGGCTGTTGGTTTGTCATAAATAGCTTTTATTATTTTGAGGTACGTTCCATCAATACTGAGTTTAATGAGGGTTTTTTGCATAAAGGGCTGTTGAATTTTGTCAAATGCCTTCTCTGCATCAATTGAGATAATCATGTGGTTTTTGTTTTTGGTTCTGTTAATGTGGTGAATGACGTTTACAGAGTTGCGTATGTTGAACCCGCCTTGCATCCCTGGGATGAATCCTACTTGATCATGATGGATAAGCCTTTTGATGTGCTGTTGCAATTGGCTTGCCAATATTTTATTCAAGATTTTTGCATCTACGTTCATCATGAATATTGGCCTGAAGTTTTCTTTTTTTGTTGAGTGTCTGCCGGGTTTTGGTATCAGGATGATGTTGGTCTCATAAAATTAATTGGGAAGGATTCCCTCTTTTTGGATTATTTGGAATAGTTTCAGAAGAAATGGTACCAGCTCCTCTTTGTGTGTCTGGTAGAATTTGGCTGTGAACCCTTGTGTACCTGGGCATTTTTGTGTGGTAGGCTCTTAATTGCTGCCTCAACTTCAGACCTTGTTATTGGTCTATTCATAGTTTTGGCTTCCTCCTGGTTTAGGCTTGGGAGGACACAGGTGTCCAGGAATTTATCCATTTCTTCCTGGTTTACTAGTTTATGTGCATAGAGTTGTTTGTAGTATTCTCTGATGATGGTTTGAATTTCTGTGGAATCTGTGGTGATTTCCCCTTTATCGTTTTTTATTGCGTCTATTTGGTTATTCTCTCTTTTCTTTTTTATCAGTCTGGCTAGTGGTCTATTTTGTTGATCTTTTCAAAAAAACAGCTCTTGGATTTATTGATTTTTTGAAGGGTTTTTCGTGTCTCTATCTCCTTCAGTTCTGCTCTGATCTTAGTTATTTCTTGTCTTCTGCTAGGTTTTGAGTTTCTTTTGATCTTGCTCCTCTAGCTCTTTCAATTTTGATGATAGGGTGTCAATTTTGGATCTCTCCACTCTTCTCATGTGGGCACTTATTGCTATATATTTTCCTCTAGATACTGCTTTAAATGTGTCATTCTCCTTGGTTTCGAAGAACTTCTTTATTTCTGCCTTCATTTCATTGTTTATTCAATTAACATTCAAGAGCCAATTGTTCAGTTTCCATGAAGCTGTGCGGTTCTGAGTTAGTGTCTGAATTCTGAGTTCTAACTTGATTACACTATGGTCTGAGAGACTGTTTGTCATAATTTCAGTTGTTTTGCATTTGCTGAGGAGTGCTTTACTTCCAATTATGTGGTCAATTTTGGAGTAGGTGTGATGTGGTGCTGAGAAGAATGTATAATCTGTGGATTTGGGGTGGAGAGTTCTGTTAATGTCTATCAGGTTTGCTTGTTCCAGGTTTGAGTTCAAGTCCTGGATATCCTTGTTAATTTTCTGTCTGATTGATCTGTCTGATATTGACAGTGGAGTGTTAAAGTCTCCCACTATTATTGTGTGGGAGTCTAAGTCTCTTTGTAAGTCATTAAGAACTTGCCTTATATATCTGGGTGCTCCTGCATTGGGTCCATATATATTTAGAATCGTTAGCTCTTCTTGTTGTATCGATCCTTTTACCATTATGTAATGACCTTCTTTGTTCCTTTTGATCTTTGTTGTTTTAAAGTCTATTTTATCAGAGATGAGAATTGCAACTCCTGCTTTTTTTTTGCTCTCCATTTGCTTGGTAAATCTTCCTCCATCCCTTGATTTTGAGCCTTTGCGTATCCTTGCATGTGAGATGGGTTTCCTGGATACAGCACACCGATGGGTTTTGGCTTTTTATCCAATTTGCCAGTCTGTGTCTTTTGATTGGTGCATTTAGCCCATTTACATTTAGGGTTAATATCGTTATGTGTGCATTTGATACTGCCATTTTGATGCTAGCTGTCTGTTTTGCCCATTAGTTGATGCAGATTCTTCATTTTGTTGATGCTCTTTAGCATTTGGTATGTTTTTAGAATGGCTGGTACTGGTTGTTCCTTCCTAAGTGTAGTGCCTCTTTCAGGAGCTCTTGTAAAGCAGGCCTGGTGGTGACAAAATCTCTGAGTACTTGCTTGTTCACAAAGGATTTTAGTTTTCCTTCACTTATGAAGCTCAGTTTGGCTGGATATGAAATTCTGGGTTGAAAGTTGTTTTCTTTAAGGATGTTGAATATTGGCCTCCACTCTCTTCTGGCTTGTAGAGTTTCTGCCGAGAGATCTGCTATGAGTCTGATGGGCTTCCCTTTGTGGGTGACCCGACCTTTCTCTCTGGCTGCCCTTAGTATTTTCTCCTTCATTTCAACCCTGGTGAATCTGACGATTATGTGCCTTGGGATTGCTCTTCTTGCATAATATCTTTGTGGTGTTCTCTGTATTTCCTGGACTTGGATATTGGCCTGCCTTGCTAGGTTGGGGAAATTTTCCTGGATAATATCCTGAAGAGTATTTTCCAGCTTGGATTCGTTCTCTTCGTCACATTCAGGTACACCTATCAAACGTAGATTATGTCTCTTCACGTAGTTCCACATTTCTTGGAGACTTTGTTCATTTCTTTTTGTGCTTTTTTTCTCTAATCTTGGCTACTCATTTTATTTCATTGAGTTGATCTTCGACTTCTGATATCCTTTCTTCTGCTTGGTCAATTCGGCTGTTGAAACTTGTACATGGTTTGCGAAGTTCTCGTGTTGTGTTTTTCAGCTCCTTCAATTCATTCATATTCCTCTCTAAGTTGTCCATTCTTGTTATCATTTCCTCAAATCTTTTTTAAAGGTTCTTAGTTTCTTTGCATTGATTTAGAACATGTTCTTTTGGCTCACAGAAGGTTCTCATTACCCACCTTCTGAAGTCTGATTCCATTATTTCGTCACACTCATTCTCCGTCCAGCTTTGTTCCCTTGCTGGTGAGGAGTTTTCGTTCTTTGTAGGCGGCGAGGTGTTCTGGTCTTGGGTGTTTTCCTCCTTTTTGCGCTAGTTTCTTCCCATCTTTGTGGATTTATCCACCTGTTGTCTGAGTAGTTGATGATTTTTCTATTGGGTCTCTGAGTGGACGCCAAGATTGTTGATGATGAAGTATTTTTGTTTCTTTGTTTTCCTTCTAACAGTCTAGCCCCTCTGCTATAAGACTGTTGAGGTCCACTCCAGGCCCTGCTTGCCTGGGGTACACCTGTAGCAGCTGCAGAACAGTGAGGGATGCTACCAGATTCTTCTTCTGCTATTTTTGTCCCAGAATGATGCCCACCAAATGTCAGTATGATCAGTCCTTTTTGAGGTGACTCTTTGGGAATACGGGGGTCAGGGAGCTGCTTGAGGAGACGATCTGTACTTTATAGGAGCTCTAGTGCTGAGCTGTGAGCTCCGTTGTTCATTCAGGGCTACTAGGCAGGTACGTTTAAGTCTGCTGCAGCAGAACTCATAAAACCCCTTTTGTCTCTCATATGCTCTGTCTTGGGGAGTTAGGGCTTTCTTTATGAGTATCCATTGCACTGTTCTGCCCAGCTAGGAGGCAGTTTAGTCACTATTTGCCTGCCGAGGCTCCGCCCTTCTGCCTTGGGGTCCTACATGTTGCTGTGGGTTCTGACCTGCTGCCGTGGGCTCTGCCCTACTGTCGTGGGCTCTGCCCTGCTGCCGAGTGTAATTCCCTGCAGTCCTGCTTATATGGGTGTGGTTAGAACTGCTGTGGTGATGGTGGCCCACCTCTGTATTGGCGAGTCTCTCTGTTATGGCGGGTTGCCTTGGCAACAGCAGGCCTCTGTGCCTTCACTGAAAGCTGCAATCCTGAGTTGCTTCTACAGCGCCATCTTCCCCTGCTCCCATACTGTTTTTCTTACAATGGCTATCCTAATTTACATTCCCACCAACAGTGTAGAAGGATTTGCTTTTTTCCACATTTTTGCCAACTCTTGCTATCTTTTGTCTTTTTGATAACTGCCATTCTAACAGGTGTGAGGTGGTATCTCATGTAGTTTTAATTTGCTTATTCTCTGGTGATTAGTGATGTTGAACATTTTTTCATATACCTGTTGGTATTTGGTTATTTGTCTTCTTTTGAGAAATGTGTAGTCATGGCTTTTCTCATTTAAAAAAGTCAGGTTGTTTTTTCACTATTTAGTTGTTTGAGGTCCTTATATATTTTGGATATTAGCTCCCTATGATTTGTATGGTTTGCAAATGTATTCTCCCACTCATTTTTGTTTTTGTTTTTGTTTTTTTGTTTGAGACGGAGTTTCGCTCGTTACCCAGGCTGGAGTGCAGTGGCGCAATCTCGGCTCAGTGCAACCTCCACCTCCTGGGTTCAGGCAATTCTCCTGCCTCAGCCTCCTGAGTAGCTGGGATTACAGGCACGCGCCACCATGCCCAGCTAATTTTTTATATTTTTAGTAGAGACGGGGTTTCACCATGTTGACCAGGATGGTCTCGATCTCTTGACCTCGTGATCCACCCGCCTCGGCCTCCCAAAGTGCTGGGATTACAGGCGTGAGCCACTGCGCCTGGCCTTCTCCCACTCTTTATGTGAGCTCTTCACTCTGCTGATTGTTTCATTGCCTGTGCAGAAGCTTGTTAGCTCAACATAATCCCATTTGTCTATTTTTGCTTTTGTTGCCTGAGCCTTCAAGATCATATCCAAAAATCATGCCCAGACCAATGCCATGGAGCTTTTTTCCCCTATGTTTTCTTCTAGCAGTTTTACAATTTTGGATCTCAAATTTAATTCTTTAATCATTTTGAGTCAACTTTTATGTATGGTGTGAGAAGAAAGTCTAATTTCATTCTTTTTAATGTGTATATGCAGTGTATTCAGTACCATTTATTGAAGAGACTGTTCTTTTCCCACTGTGTGTTCTTGACATCTTTGTTGAAAATTAATTGATCCTTCACATTTGGATTTATTTCTGGGTTCTCTATTCTATTCCATTGGTTTGTTTGTCTGTTTGTATGCTAATAGTATGCTATTTTGGTTACTATAGATTTGTGGTAGATTTTGAAATGATGCCTCCAGTTTTGTTCTTTTTGTTGAAGATTGCTTAGGCCATTTGGGGTCTTTCGTGGTTCCACACAAATTTTAGAATTTAAGAAAATATTTCTGTGAGCAACTGCATATATTCTCATTCCCATTACACACAGAGTCATCTTTTGAGAAATTCACTTCAATGGTTTACTTTTCTACCTTAGTTCCTGCCATCTTTGCCGAATGCTCTGTTAGGGAGATAGAAACAGCTGTTAGATTAACACAGATGGCTAGACACGGGACTAGGAAACATAAATGGGGCAAGGAACTAAGAACTATATATAGGATAAATATGAAGGGAATCTGACAATTCCTAGCTAGTTCTGGATTAAAAATGAGTAGAGAGGTGGGTGCTTTAATACAAACTTCTTATACTAAATGGCCTCACTTTTGGAAAGTATAAATCCTCAGAAGAGAAAGATAATATAGGCCTTACAGTTCAAGTTTGTTGTTGTTTTTTTACAGACCAAGCAGCTGTTTACAGTTATTCCTACAGTCTACAGAATATTCTGTAGCTGGGAAAAATAGAACCAGGATGACCATGCTTTTGCAAGTAATTTCACCTTCTACTTTATGATATTATGAATATTTGTGACAAGCCCTTGTCATTTTAGGTAACAGATAAGTGCTTCCCTTGGTAACTTTAAAGCCCTTTGTTGTCTGGACTTGTACATGTTCTTTATCAATATGTATTACATACATTTAATGGAGGACTCAAAATCATTTTTCTATCTTCTTTTTAGAAGATTAAAAATACATAAGTACTCTCCTTTATATCCACAGAACAACTTAATGTTGACCATCTACATTTATAGTATAATATTGCTGATCAAATTCTTCTTGAAGCCTTATAAGATCCCCAGTCACTAAGAAAAATTAAAGTATGTTTTCTATCTATCGAGTGTATTCAGAAATTATTGAATTAAAAGATCTTCTGCCTTAATATTTAGCTAAGAGATAATTTAGTTAAACATAGTTTCTCAATGTTTGGGCTTTCTGTATAATGCAAAATATTTAGATTAGCTGATAAAATATCCAATTAAAATACAAAATGAAATTTTTGACTGTAACACATGAAGTATGTATCTAACGAGTTACTTATTGTCATTAAAATATATTTAAAAGTGGTTGTTAAATATATTATTGTCACCAATTTTAATTCTTATAAAATAAGGCAGCAAATGCAGGCATTCATTCACTATACTGAAAACAGCCTTGAAATATTGGCCAAGAGGGTACATAATCTTTCATCTATGAGTGAATTAGTTATTTCATCACTCTGATTTTAGGAATCCAAGCATCAGAGTTCTACAATGATCATTTGGACTCTAAAGGCAGATATTGTTTCTGTTTTTAGTCTTTTACAAAATGTAGTGCTCTGTTTACATGTTTCATAGCATGTACTTTGTTAAAACTTACTTTGGAGGTGTAGTTGGAAATTGTTATGGTTGTATGGGGATAGCTTCTTATGGCTGTGTCAGGTACCATGTGAGAATGTATAATGTGAGTTCTTGATGAGTTGTGTTTGAAATACATTTGAAGTAAAGCTAGTTTTAATCAGGAAAATGAAATGGATACATTTGGTGTTTGGACATTGCTTTGCTTTGAGATAGATTTGTCTCATATTAACTCTTTGCTTTGGGATAGATCTTTACAACAGCATTTGAATTAAAGGGAGGCAGATGAAAGTTGTGATCCAGCAATACCCCACATGAGATTATCTGGAAAAACTCGGACTTTTTTTATCTTCACAAAAATGGACTTTGATTGATCATTGTTGCTTTAAGTAGACAAATTCTCCAATGTGGGTGGGTCCCATGAGAATGAAATAGAAGAGTTGGGCTCATGATGAAAATTAAGCAGAATTAGCACTTGGCAAATAGTCTTGTTAGTTTTGAAAATAAGTAACATCTAGTTTCATTGTTCCCTTGGCCTTTTCCTTTCCATCCCTGATAGACTGATGTGTCCATCTGTCAACCTGAAGAAGTAAAGGACTGTGCATCTATAATATGTGTGTGACTATTTGACAACTCTAAGTAAAGGAGATCTGTTTTTTAAGGATCTTTTGGAAAAGGTGCCCAAAATTCCCACTGAACTGTTTTTTCCTTATCATCTCCCCTCCCCCAAATAAATGAGTTAGTAGTGGAACTTTTGCCTATGATCTACCTCTTGGAACGCTAAGATGAGAAAAAAAAATTAACTGTGTTATTTCCCCCTTTCATTTCATACTTCCTTTTGTGGTACATCTATGGTGTGCTACCCAAATTTCTTGCCTGCTCTTCCCCTTTTCCCAGCGTTTGCTACATTTAGCATCATGGTACTCATTCACTTAGTCGTTATTTTTAAAATTGTGTTAAGATTTATTGTATACATGTTTCAATTATTTTCTACTTATTTTGTTGACATCTCACAGCTGAGTGCCTACCAAGGAATTACTTCCCGAAAGGAATTGCTTTCTTGCCCAAGATTATGTCTCCTTTTCAGGAACAGCCTATTGAAAGACAGGCCAATGTGGGGCATAAGGGCTTGACTTTCTTGCTTTTATTTGGGACATTCCAACAACAGAGAACCCCAACTACAGAGATGCCCCATGGTATTAGCTGAGGTCTCTGTCACAACTGCATCACAGTTCAAGTTATCATTTTGTCCAGTACTCTATCTTTTCCATCACTGCTCTTGGATTTCATTTTGCAAGTATAATAAACTACTTGAAAACCTTAATCTCAGAGTCTGTTTCCTAGGAAATCTGACCTAGGACAGTTGGTATCAGCAAATTCTAAATGACAGTTATACTCTTAAATGAGATCTTGGAGATGGTTATGTGCAAGGCAACTGGCAATAAGGACACCATTACTGGTGGTACGTAGAATATAAATAGCCTGTGGCATGATGTAGCTGTCCAATTATTCAAACTTCCATTGGTAGTAAACCAAGATCAGATGCTGGTAGAAGGAAATAAACTAGAAGATTCAATATCTCAGGTATTTAAGAGCTTTTGGGGAAATAGTAATCATAAGACCTGTGGAACTGAATGTCTCTTGCTGAGTGCCCTTGATACAGTGGAGAAAGACAACAAAAGGCTGAGGGTGATTGATCACTGATTTATCTGTGAAAGGCAAAGGACTTCAGCAGTAAGATATAAAGAAACTCTAATTTCTCAAATCCAGAGAAAAGAGGGTCCTGAATATCAGGACCTGAACTGGGCTTCCTGACAGCAGAGAATTTGAGTTCTCAAGCCCCTCAATTCTGCCATGCAAGGTAAGAATCTTGGTTGAGAAGGAATGGAATGCTGAATTTGGGCTGGAGACATTTGAGTCAAAGTACCTGCAAAACTTAAAACTTCCAATTTCTGTCTGGGCGCAGTGGCTCACACCTGTAATTCCAGCACTTTAGGGGGCTGAGGCTGGTGGATCACCTGAGGTCAGGAGTTTGAGACCAGCCTGGCTAACATGGTGAAACCTCATCTCTACTAAAAATACAAAAATTAGCCGGGCATGGTGGCAGGTGCCTGTAATTCCAGCTACTTGAGAGGCTGAGGCAGGAGAATCATTTGAACCTAGGAGGCAGTAGTTGCAGTGAGCTGAGATCATGTCATTGCACTCCAGCCTTGGTGACAGAGTAATACTCTGTCTCAAAAAAACAACAACAAAAAAATCTTCGTTTCCATGAACCTTCTGGGCCTATAGACGTAGCTTATTCCAGCTGGGCACGGTGGCTCACGCCTGTAATCGCAGCAGCACTTTGGGAGGCTGAGGCAGGTGGATCACCTGAGGTCAGGAGTTTGAGACCAGCCTGGCCAACATGGTAAAACCTTGTATCTACTAAAAATACAAAAATTAGCTGGGTGTGGTGGCACATGCCTGTAATCCCAGCTGCTCTGGAGGCTGAGGCAGGAGAATCGCTTGAATCCATGAGGTGGAGGTTGCAGTGAGCGGAGATCATGCCATTGCACTCCAGCCTGGGTGACAAGAGTGAAACTTTGTCTCAAAAAGAAAAAAAAAAAGAAAAAAAGAAGTACCTCATTCCGTCTCATTAAAAACTAGCAGCACACATTACTTGGCAATGATTGCAAAATTAATACACCTAATCAACTTTCTTTTGGTTAGTGTTGGCAAGGTATATCTTTTTTCAACCTTTTACTTTTTAACCAATTTCTGTTTATATATTTAAAGTGAATTTCTTGTAAGGTGCGTATAGTTGCTTCTTCCTCTTCTCTAATTTATAATCTCTGCCATTTAATGAATACTTTACATCATTCACATTTGATGTGATTATTGATATGGTTATGTTTAAATCTTTTTTCTTGCTATTTATCTCCTATATACCCATGTGTTCTTTGTTTCATTTTCCTCTTTTTCTGCTTTCATTGGGATTGATTGTATTTTTTACGATTCTGTAATTCTTTGCTATTTCGTGGTTGATTTAGGATTTAAAATACAAATGTTTAAGTTATCACTGTTAACACTTAACTGCTTATATACCATTCTATTTATAGTGAAAATAGTGTAAAAACCTTAATATTCTCCCACTTTTCTGTTCCTTTTTTTTTTTTTTTGGTTGTTTCAGATGGGCGTTTAGATTCAGTCTCAGACTTTATCTTGACTGAAATTAGAAGTTCTTTGTTTTATATATGAATATACACCAGTAAAAACCTGTGCAGCAGTGGTACTAAACAACTAAATAGGCAACCATACTTTGAACAGCTAATGTCAAATTAGCCACTCTGGTTCTGGAAGTAGCCATGTTGGCAAAGACAAAGGCTACTCATGAGCCCACATGTTGGGCTTCAACTCACCTATGTTAATCCAGCTATGATACTATTTATGTGTAACCTGCCAGCAAAAGACAAATGCTGAACCCTTAATATGACACCATTCCTCAAGGCTAACTAGCCGTTTGATTATATTGGACTCCTCTCATACTGGAATGACAAGAGATTCATGTAGACTGGAATTCAAATTGATTTTGGGTATGATATAGGTTTTTGTGTTCATAGAGCTCAGGCTAGCTCCACTGTCCAAGGGGTTAGAAGTGTTACTGGCCTGCCAGAATGACAGAGTGATAAATAAGCAGCTTAGTAAGGGGATAGAACATCTTATGTGTTCTTAATCAATAACTATTATAATGTGCTGTATCCCTAATAAATGTTCTAGACTACATAAGTCTGGGAACCAAAGAAGTGGTAGAAGGAGTTGACCAGTTTGCTATCATTTTCAATGATTCTCTTATAGAATTTGTCTTTCTTATCCTCACAAATTTTTGTTGTATGGGTCTAGAGATTATGACTCCCAGGGGAAGAGTGCTTTCACCAGGAGACACAGCAAGGATCCTATTAAATTTTATGGCTAAGCTTTTAAACACTTTAGAATCCTTGTGCCAAGAAGTCAGAAGGCAAGTAAAGGAGGCACCTAGCAGTGACCAGTGACCCTCATGATCAGAGAAGGATGGGACTATTGTCCTCCAATGAACACCAGAGGATCCACTAGATGTTTCTTGGTACACCTCTGCCCAATTGTGATCATAAATGGACAAGTGCAGCAACCATAGTGTAAAAAAGCTGTGGTAGGCAGGGGCTTACATCCTGGGGCTTAGACTGGCAGAGGTGCTAACTGAGTGTGGTGGAAATCTAGAAGTGGTAACAGAGGAAAGAGATGATGAATATCAGTTGAGGCGCTGAGAACAGCTGCCATGGTGGAGAGGCTGTCATTTATCTCACTAACTTTTCACTTGTATGTGTCCTTAGGAAAATAAAATGACTGAATCCTGGAGGAAGTATTCGCAGATGAGGTGGACTTAATTGCTACTGATGGATAGGGGTGGAACAAAGGGTAGACTGGTGAATGTGGTGGTGTGTTGCCCTGATAACTACATCAGTATCAAGGCACTTGTTCCCCCAGCTTCTGGAGGTATTAACCGCTGAGAAGGCACAGCTGAGTCCCTCCCCAAAAATGCTCTCAGCAGGAGGCCTTTACCTCACCCACGTTTACATTTGTTCTTCAGGAGTAACTCACATCCAGTTACAAAGAAGGAGTTCAAGGGCCTGGTCTCCTTGGCTCAATTCAGCTCAACTTGGGAGCAGACTATTATAAGAGTAGGTTAGTTTCAGGGATCTCCAAGGGGTTGGCTACAGCCAACTTTTTCAGAGTTCAGCTTTTTCCACTGCTTACTTATTCTTTCACTTTCTTATGAATGTTGATACTGAAAGAATATCCTAATGAACTTCATGCCTATAAATTTCCATTTCAGAGTCTGCTCTCCAGGAAACTTAATCAATAGTGTCTTTCCTTACCCTTGTATAATTTTATGCCACAAAAAATATTCTTAGCCTTCAGTTAATATAAAATTGTATTTGGAGTATTAATATCAGATCTATAAGAAATTGTCACAAATGACTTCTTGTTGTGATCCAGAATTTATTAAGCTTTCCCTGATAAGAGTGTACTGATTTTCCTCTGGGGATCCACTTTTTTTTTCTCTTACTTTGTATGCTTTTCATGACATTGACTTATTCCCAGATCAAAAGGTTGACTTGAGATTTAGACCTAACCATTCGAAGTATCACTTTTCTCCTGAATTTGGAAAAGTTCAGGAATAAGTATGTCACTCAATAAGAGCCAATAAGGCACAACAAAACTTACATGAGCAGCGAAAGAAAGAGATATGTGAACTTTGCCTGTGGGTTTAAATCTGCAAGCCTGTGGTCTGGAACTGCTGGTAACCATTTTGCACTCTGGGAGAGTGGAACCTGTAGGTGAAGGGAGTCTAGGTTTTCATGTCATTATTGAACTCTTGGATCAAGACATACCTGAAGCAAACTTATTCTTGGAGTTTTAATTGTATGATTTCAGTAACTTCCTTTTTAAAAATAAGATATTTGTACTGAATTTCCTGAAAGTCTCATTGCTGAAGCAATATCTTGCTGAACTAAGTCATAGATATGTAAAATTAAATTACTAAAGTGCTTTGGATGGAGAAAACAACACAAAGAAAACTCTGATCTGAAAAGTATAAGGTACCATTTTGAACACTTCTAGGAGTTCTAAGGAAAGTTTAGGCTGATATTTTCCCCTTATCTTACAATATGTTCTATTCTTATTACTGTGATAATTACTGTAATCATATCAGCATGATCTAAAAAGGTCATGCAGTTAATAGTAGAGAAAACAGGAACACTTTGTTATATTTTGTCTGATTCTTAAATATGGTATTTGCAAATCTAGAATCTTCTTCAGGATAGAGAACAATGCCCCATTTATGGCAGAATTGCAGTGGCTAGGAACAGTCTATTTTAATATCTCTGAACCTCCTTTTCCTAATCTGTACAATGGGGAAAATTCTTCCTTCCCTACATGAAAGTTGTAAGGATAAAATGAAATGATATGCACATAGGTACTCTGTGTATTATACATGACTAAATAATTGTCTGTGGCTATTATTGGTGGGAATTCAGCAATAAATAAATAAATGATGCAATCCTAAATCTTCTGATTTGTTTATAGTAAGCTAAAATATAACATGGTATTGACATAGCTACCTAATTTTTAACTTCTTAAGGAAAACAATAAGTTTAAATATATAGGAGAGTCATTAAGGAGTTCATTACCTGTTTACTTACGTTTTCAGTTGGGCTTATTTGCAGTTAGGTGGATGAGAGTCTCTGTTCTTAAAGATTAATCCTTAGAGTCTAGGAGCAAACATTATCCAGACTTCCTTTCTGGGACTCCTTCTTTTGTTTTTATAAACTTTTGAGCATGCCCCTAAGCACTGAGTTTATGTCAGGATAGTGAAATGATCTGCCTATACATAAATTGCTTCCACTAAACTGAGAACTCCTTGAGGCCAGACGCTGTACCTGTTTTAATATTCTCTCAATGCCAGACAACTCACATTGATTTACACATTGCTAGTATTAAGTCTGTTTGTTCACGATTTAAATTTGTTGAATTTAAATTGAGGACATTCATTTTATAGGTTTTATAACTCTCCTAACATTTCTGTTATTTTTTGCTTTAGCTCTATTTTTTCTACCTGATTAATTTATAGTAGAGGATTAATCAAGTAGAAGAAGTCTTGATTATTAGATCAAACTTCCAGGGCTGTACGTGGACCAAATGAAAAAGACAGATATTAAATCCATTAGTAATTATTTAAAATACTTCTTCTTTTTTTTGTAGACAAAAATCTCTCTTTATTGCCCAGGCTGGAGTGCAGTGGTGTGATCATGGCTTGCTGCAGCTTTGGCTTCCCAGGCTGTAGCAATTCTCCTGCCTCAGCTTCCCCAGTAGCTGGGACTTCAGGCATGCACCAACCTGCCTGGATAAAATTTCATTTTTTTTGTAACGATGGAGTCTCTGTGTTATCCAGGCTGGTCTTGAACTCCTGTGCTCAAGTAATCTTCCTGCCTCAGCCTCCTAAAATGTTGGGATTATAGGCAACAGCCACCATGTTTGGTGATTTAAAATACTTGCAATCACAACAGTAATTTTAAGACCTTCTCTCAATCCCTTCCCTTCTCCAAAGAGAATCACTATTTACACACACCCATATATACACACACACACACATTTATTCTTATTTGGATTCCCAATGCTATGTATATGTATATGTGTATGTGCGCACGTGTGTGCGCGCGCGCACACACACACACACACATTTATTCTCATTTGGTACAGCTCAGGAAGTTTGATCTAATAATCTTCTAATTGATTAATCTTCTACCATAAATTAATCAAGTAGAAAAAATAGAGCTAAAGCAAAAAATAATAGATATGTTAAGAGAGTTTTAATAAATTGCTCTCTTTCTCTTTATGTACATACATACATATATGTATGCATGTATATACCAGTGCATATATATGTACATATATGTATATACTAGTGTATATATATATATATATATATGGTATATATATGCACTAGTATTAAATCTGTTTGTTCATTAAGCCATGTATAATATACCTGATTCCCAATGCTATATATATATATATACACACACTCACATATGTAGATATATAGAATATATATGTATATACATATATGATCATATGTGGTACATATATCATATATGATTCCCAGTGCTATATATATATATACATACACACATATACATAACATTGGGAATCATATATGATATGTAACACACATGATTACCAATGCTACACACACACACACACACACACACACACACACTCTCTCGTACAAATGCACCCTATCCACATGAATGATTTTGACACAAATAATATCATACTCTGAAGATTGTTTTGGAACTTGCTTTATTTTTAGTTTTCTTTTTTAATTAGTGATATATCTGAGATGACTATCCAAACCAGCATATAGAAATTGTTTCATGATTTAAATGGTTGCATTGCATCTACAGCATAGTATAATAATGATTAATATACATATTTTCCTACTGGTAAAATTTTCATTTGGTTTTAATTACAAAAAGAAACAATAATATTTTAGAATATTTATCTTTGACCATGTCAGAATTCTGTAGTGTAGGTTCCTAGAAGTGGAATTACTGAGTAAAAAGACATGCACATAGAATAGATGCCAAATTACCATCTAAAAAGGCTGCACAATTTCTACTTCCATCAATATGACAGTTTTCATCTCCATATCATTGTCAAATATGAATATTTATTATTTAACTTTTTACCAATTGATGTATAAAAACATCATATCTTATTGTTATTTTATTTGCATTTCCCTAGTTACCAGTGAAATTTTCTTGAACATCCAATTCCCTTTTTTTTGGAAACTCATATTCTCCAGTCCTTCTACTTAGATTTGAATCATTATTTCAGAAATTCGTGCATTATTAAATCGCATTATTTTTCTAGCAAAGGATGATAAGAGCAGTGACTCTTAATCATTTTAAATCTTTGAATTATTTGACTCTGTGACCTACTAAAAAACCAAAAGATATTCCCAATTACTTTCTCCATTTCTAAGCCAATTCCTATCTTCTAGATATCCTACTCACTGGGGCTCTGATTGGTAAGTATGCTGCATTTAAAGCAAGGTAGTTCTTTCTTCTCAAAAACTTTGAGAATGTACAATAGTAAGAAAAAATCATATCTACTATTGTTCAATGAGTTTCTTTTAAATTTAAACACATAACCAGGTTTATTGCATTTAATCCTTTCATCAGCCTTATGAAGAAGTTATTACTTATACTCATTTTACACATAGCTGAAGCTCAGAAAATTAAATCATTGTCCAAAGTTTCATAGTTAGTAGGTGTCCGACTCCAGAGCTATGGCGATTCTGTGGTTTCTTTATAGCCTCATCCTAGTCTGTCTCTAATTCATACTCCATAGACATTTCTTTTTTTTTAACATATAAAACTTTAATAGGAAATAAAACAGAGATTACAAAATGCTACCATTTGCTTTCTATGCAAATACTTCATTTACTCACTTGCTAAATAAAGCACACAACTCCAAATGCTAAATAATTCTGTTAGTCTGGGCAAAGGATATGAACAGAAACTTTACAAAAGAAGACATACATGAGGCCAACAAACACATGAAAAAATGCTCATCATCACTGGTCATTAGAGAGATGCAAATCAAAACCACATTGAGATACCATCTCACTCTGGTTAGAATGGCGATCATTAAAAAATCTGGAGACAACAGATGCTGGAGAGGATGTGGAGAAATAGGAATACTCTTACACTGTTGGTGGGAGTGTAAATTAGTTCAACCATTGTGGAAGACAGTGTGGTGATTCCTCAAGGATCTAGAAATAGAAATTCCATCTGACCCAGCAATCCCATTACTGGGTATATATCCAAAGGACTATAAATTGTTCTACTATAAGGACACATGCACACGAATGTTCACTGCAGCACTGTTTACAATAGCAAAGACCTGGAACCAACGCAAATGCCCATCGATGATAGACTGGACTGGGAAAATGTGGCACATATACACCATAGAATATTATGCAGCAATCAAAAATGACGAGTTTATGTCCTTTGTAAGGACATGGATGAATCTGGAGAACATCATTCTTAGCAAACTGACACAAGAACAGAAAAGGAAATACCACATATTCTCACTCATAGGCGGGTGAGAAAAATGAGAACACATGGACACGGGGAGGGGGGTACTACACACTGGGGTCTATTAGGGGGAATAGGGGAGGGACAGCGGCGGGGGGTGAGCTGGGGAGGGATAGCCTGGGGAGAAATGCCAAATATGGGTTAAGGGGAGGAAGGCAGCAAAACACACTGCCATGTGTGTACCTATGCAACTATCTTGCACGTTCTGCAAAGTACCCCAAAACCTAAAATGCAATAAAAATTAAATAATAATAATTCTGTTAGTCTGAATCTTTTAAACAATAAAATCTTGGTGAAAACCCAAAATCACCTAGTAAGGTATGTATGACCTTGTTTATTATCTATCATAAACATCAGGGTAATCCTTAGGACAGACAGTAGAACATTTATAGGCCTTGTAAAGAAAATATGACTAAATCTTAAGTCCTTCGACACCATAGCTACCAGCTTTCATTTACTGTGTTCTGTGAGAAAATTAAGTCATGATCAGGCTACTCTTTTCTCAGTTTTCCCAAGGATGGTATGCTACTAATATTCTATATACACAGGAGATAAGTTAATTCATTAAATATGATGGATGTCTTGGGCCATCAGGGCTCAATGCTGTCCTGGAATCCTTGTTGAGAAGTGCTGATAGACTGTCATCTTTCATGAGTCTCTGTCACTTGAGTGCTATTAATTGTTTAAACCTTAAAAACAGACACACATGAAAAATGACTCTTAGTGCCCATGAGATAACATTTCTGTGACTTTTTGATACCTGAATGTCACTCAAGTAGCAAGTTCACTTAGTAATAAACTTGTTCTACATATTACCTGACTATTGATATTTTTACTTTTAACTTCCCACTACTCAAAATATAGGATTTCTAAGAATTGTCATGGGGCCACAACCATGCTATGTTCTTCCAGAATTTTATTTTTTTGAATACTTGGTCTCCATTTTATTTATAATCTACAGACTTTTTTCTTCTTCCAGAATTTTTGTCAAAGATTTTGTAGTTAATTAAGAGAAATTAAGGAAATTGCCCAGTGTTCATAGCTGGTTAGTGACAATGTCTAGATTTCTGCTTAAGTCTATTGACTTCAAAGATCTTTGCATTAAAGTATTGTTTGTCCTAGGTAGCTAAAAAGATTGAAATAAATGCAAATGCCTTGTTTTGTTTTCTCATAACTACCTTCATAATTTGACAAACAACCACTCAAAAATGACAATAACAGTAACACTGACATCTAAAAACATCTGGGGAAAACACCAGCAGATAATATGCTGTAGTGAAAAACAAGTAAGTAATTTTTGATGTCATGAAAATGCAGACTAGATATAATTTAGATGAACGCTCAGTGAACACAGAGGCTTGCACTTCTTTACCTGTGATAAGAGGAGACACACTTATTGAGAGATACAAGGTTTCTATGAGAGATGCCTCCACTTGAAGTAGGTTAGATAAGGTGATCATAGCTGCTTTTAAAAGGGAGTGAACCTGCCAAACAGATGGAGATAACAATCTGCCCCACAGTACATGAACTGCATTCTGGGATCATTAGAACACTTTGCAGAAAGGAGGTAAAAGAGCAGAAGGGGAAATCTCCAAATTCACGCAAGTGCAGAAACCATGATTAGTGTCTTTGGGCTGACCTATGCTCATTATAATAGTAGAAGACACCCTTGGGTGGAGAATTAAGAGGCTTATGAGACATGCGATATATGTACTAGCATGTAAAGCAGGATCTTTGTAATCCCCTAAACTTGCTAAATAAGAGCAATCTGTTACTAATACCATAAAACTTTCCCCAATTCCCTGTAAATGAGGCTCTTAAGAATTCTGGAGAGACAGGTAAAACAAGAGATTGGACTCATTCCTACAACCTTGAAAGACATTTTGAATTTGATGATAACATGAGATCAGGCTGGCAGCTTGATAAAGAAGAAAGGTTTTATGAAGAGTTTATAGATGACCAAGTGTTGTGGCTCACACCTGTAATCTCAGCACTTTGGGAGGCCCAGGCAGACAGATTGCTTGAGGTCCAAAGTTCAAGACAAACCTTTCCAACATGGTGAAACCCTGTCTCTACTAAAAATACAAAAATTAGCTGGGCTGTGGTGGTGCATGCCTGTAATAATTGGTACTTGGGAGGCTGATGCAAGAGAATTGCTTGAACCCAGGAGTTGGAGGTTGCAGTGAGCTGGGATCCTGCCACTGCACTCCACTTCAGCCTGGGCACAGAGACAAAAAACAAAAAACAAGAAAAGAGTTTATAAAAGAGCTCCTGCCCATTATGACAATATTTTTCAGTCTCCCAATTTTTCTCATTCTTACTTCAGTTTCACTAACAACCCATATCCCATAAGCAATGAGGATACTAATGAGGAGACAGTTTTCACTAGCTTTTTGATGTTTGCTTTTCAGAGAACCTTTGCTCTATTGACATTCTGTGGTCTACAACCCTGCAATTAAGTTGTGGTTTCCAAGCATTCTAGACTCCCCAGTGCCTATTATAACAATTTAAATTTTGTGGTGGTTCTACCAGTATCAATAAATTTAAAAAATATATAATTTTCTTTGAATGTATGTGGGGTATTAAAAAAACATACTTTCTGCAGTATTAGCCAGTTTTTAGAAAGAAGAAAAAAACCTTATTTATCTTAAAAAAAAAAAAAAAAAAGAAAGAAACAAAGGTCGTGGGTTATTGTGATTGTGGAAAAAGGAATTTTTGTATCACTTTATGTGGGAAAACAACAATTTCAAAAACTTCACAGTTTATCTGTCTCTTGGTTATGACTGAAGGAAAAATATACAGTGTGCATATTTAATTTTTCTGCCCTTAGAACTGTTCTTTAAGATTATTTTTGGTTATTAGGTATCTCTCATGTGAATATATAGGATGAGGAGACATCCACATGTATGATTTAACCCAAGTATCATCTAACTTACACATTTTTCATATGAAATAATATAAAATTTAGTATCTGTGTATCATCTTGATCTTATTATACCATATATTGGGAATTACGTTTTTAGCTTCTCTTTAAAGCTTCTTGCCTCACTTTTCTCTTTTATTCAGTTCAGTTCCCTAATCTTCAATTCATGAACTGAAATGGGTAGAGGACTCATTGAACTGTCCCATACTGTAAGGAATATCAAGGAATCATAGAAGTCGTTTTAGCTTACTAGATGTAATTTCAGTGTATAATATTTGTAAGTGACAAGAATTATGTGTACACTCACTGCATGTGTGGGTATCTATTATCTATCATCATTTCATTCATTTCAGTTGTTTTATTGAGATTATCTAATGTGTCATTGTTATCATAATTTCCTTTCATTTTTATAAACAGTCTTTTAGTATTTTGAACATATCTATGATTATTGTCTATTAGTTTTTGTCTGCTAAGTTAAACATTTGGAAACTTTCAGAAACAGTTTTAGTGGATTTTTTTCCATTACTAGCAGTCATAATTTCATATTTCTTGTCAGATGTCATTTTTTTTCTTGTTGAAAACTGGACATTTTTGCCATATTGTAGCAACTCTGGATTCTGATCTTTCCCTAGCTGGGGATTTTTGCTGCTGCTATTTTGTTTATTTGTTTAGTAAGTTGCCTGCACTAATTCTGTGAAGCCTGTCTCCCTCTTAGTGGGCTCTGCTGTCTCTTCTGAGTGAATTTTTTTTCTTTTCTTTCTTTTTTTGGTTAAATCTGGCTTTCTAGGGGTCACCCTTGATTGAGCATAACTTGGTATTGGGCCAATGATTGGTCAGAGGTCATGTTTAATCATCTCAAGCCAGTAACGGTTCCACTTTTTACTAATAGATGTATTTGTGGCTTGGGGAATGCATTCAGAATTCAGTCAATTTGTAACTTTTCCCTGGTTTTCACTTTCTGCTTAGTCTGCTTGTTTCACCTCCGCATGAGTGCATGGCTTCATGCATAGCCTTCCAGACTACCAGGGATATGTAGTGCTTATCAAGGCCCACTCATTCCCTGCATCCTCCTGTTAAATTTCTGGCTAGTCTGCCAGTTTGTTACTAGACCCTTCCAGGATCATCACATCAGGATAGTTGTGACCTTTGGTTTTTTCCTATTCTTTTAACATCACTATGGTTACTGTTTCTGACAGCACCCAGTAACATGGTTTTTCTCCTGACCTCTGCTCCAAATTAAGACATCCCCTCCATGGGCAATAAAGCTGCTGGTTTCACAGCGTGACCCAACCTTATAGAGCTACTAAACTGATGGGTGCTGGGAAGGACAGATAGGGAGCAGCTTCAGGCTAAAACTTCACAGATTCCCACTGTTATTATCCAGGGTTTAGGTTTTTCTTTTTTTAATCTAAATGTCTTACTTTGTTTTATCCCTTTGCACCATTTCTAAAGAAATTGTACCTTTGGTCTATTCCAGAATCCTGAAATCTTAGTGTTAAACAATTTTGTTCAGTTTTGGAATTGTTTTTAGAGAAGAGGATTTAGTGAACTACTCTTTCCACCATCCCCAAAGTCCTGTTCAATCCAGTCACATTATAGCCGCTGTTCTGTTTAAGATTTCTTGAAAGTTTCTATCATTGAACACAATCAATTTCTTGGTTTTCTAGGCATTTGGCTTATGTTGCTTGCTAGTAGTTGTCCTTTATTTGTGTAGAATTTGCTCATAGTTGCCTGAAACGGCTGTATGATGTGAGGACGTTTTCTTTAACATTTCCCTTATCAAATGCTAATTTATTAATGTTACATTTGTTAGTACAGTGAAATTTTTCATTTAATTCTAGTATTTAGTTCTCCCTCTGAAGTATGTCTGTCTGACTCTACTCTGGAGATAGTCATGTGTAGTCTTGTGAGATGTGGAGGTTATAAAGTGAAAATTCTCAGAGGCTCTCCTCTTTCTCTTCCTATTCATCTCTTTGGTTGATGGGTTTTCTGAATCTTTTCAACCAGTTT
Organism: Saguinus oedipus; assembly: GCA_031835075.1. Lineage (NCBI taxonomy): Eukaryota > Metazoa > Chordata > Mammalia > Primates > Cebidae > Saguinus > Saguinus oedipus. The sequence goes on from CM063170.1 coordinate 43,518,804, forward strand.
CTAGATCCTAATCTGTATATCTGTTTTCAGGGCTTCCTCTTACATGTTTGTTTTCTTATTTATATTCTTTGTCTCTTTATAGTTGAAAGAACTAATACTACTTTAAAAATTACTTTTAAACCTTAACAATTTCTTGCTTATGTGGGATGGTAAAATGAAAGTTCTCTGTACTTAAGCCTAGAAAATATGAACTCTATGCTGATTCTCCTCATCTGCAAAATAAAGAGACTAGAGTAGTTCAATTTTAGGGTTGCCTCTAACTCTATTGTTCTGTGATCCTGTGAACTTGAATTCCTATGTTAACTGTGAAATATAACTGTTTAATACATTTGGTGTTATACATTAAAACCTATATAATCTTTGTGTATAATAAAAGGGATAGATACGTATTAATTAAGTGCTCACTTACTAAAATTGTCCTGAGAGGTGAATAACATTTAAGAATTGAAATTAATCTTTTTCTTTTTCCATGCCATGTTCTGAAACACAAACTGTGTTTTGGAGGTGATTAAGGCCCAGCAGCTTCCTCTTTCTCAGCTGGAGGAGCGCTGAGAAGTCAGTGCATGGGCAGCCAAGGTTTTAGTGTGAGTCAGAAATGGGACTTCAAACACTAAATAACCTTCCACTTCATACTCACCCATAGGGCTTTGGTCTTTCCTGAGCTTAGTGCTGATTTTAGAAACATATTTAGACCATTTTGAGTTGTGCTAATTATTCAGAGTATATTAAATATCAGTGTGAATATTGAGACTGAAAACATTCCCAACATATTTATTGCAACTACACACCCTGAGCACATGCTTTGTTTGTGAATGAGCCACTGTAATACTTCAACAAACACCATATAACAATGTATTAAGGCATAGTGCAGTGGCTCATGCCTGTAATCCCAGCACTTCAGGAGACTGTGGTAGGAGGATTACTTGAAGCCAGGAGTTTGAGACCAGCCTAGGCAACATAGAAAGAGCCTTTCTCTACAATAAAATAAATTAATTAACCTGGTATGGTAGTGTGCACCTATGGTCCTTGCTACTTGGATGGCTGGGATGGGGAAGAGGGTCTGATCTCAGGAGTTTGAGGCTGCAGTGAGCTATATGATCTTGCCATTACACTGTAGCCTGGGTGACAAGAAAGACCCTATCTCAAAAAAAAAAAAAAAAGATACTTATATCAAATACAACATATGTATAAGTTAATGCTAATTTTTTTTTTTTTTTTTTTTTTGAAACAAAGTCTTGCTCTGTTGCCCAGGCTGGAGTGCAGGGGCACAATCTTGGCTCACTGCAACCTCCACCTCTTGGGTTCAAGTGATTCTCACACCTCAGCCTCTTGAGTAGCTGGGATTACAACCATGAGCCATCACGCCCAGCTAATTTTTGTATTTTTAGTAGAGAGGGGATTTCACCATGTTAGTCAGGCTGGTCTTGAACTCCTAACTTCAAATGATCCACCTGCCTTGGCCTCCCACAGTGCTGGGATTACAGGCATGAGCCACAGCGCCCAGCCAGTAAATGCTAATTCTTATTTGAAACATTTTAAAGACATTATGGTCATTTATTTACTTGCTATTAAAGAGGGTAAATCTATATTTTTAAATATCTTTCCAATTTTCTGCTTTTTTTTTGTCGAGATTTAGCCTTAATCTTGGCTCTTTTGCTCCACCCAAATAATAAGAACTACCTTTTACTGACCATCTACTATGTTGTAAGCCCCATGTTAGGTGCTTTTCAAGGAGGACATCTGATTCTTGAAATAATCCTCCAAGGTAGGACTTGCTTTGTGGATGGGAAAACAGGCTAAAAAATGACTCAGGCACTCATAGCTTGTAGGTGGTAGAAACAGTTTTCAAAGACAATTCTGCCTCCAAAGCTTGCATCGTTTCCATTACTCCACATATATCCTCCCTCCCTACCTCCCCTGTCGGCTGTGATAAGGGATATATGTGGATGTTGGCTACTTTTTAATTTATTTTTTGATCTGTTCTGCATCTGTTCATTTTAGGAACTATCTTTTCCCCCCATACATCATGCAATTCTTTTTTTTTTCCCTTTTGAGACAGGGTTTAGCTCTGTTGCCTAGGCTGGAATGCAGTGTGGTGTTATCTTGGCTCACTGCAACCTCCACCTCCTGGGTTCAAGTGATTCTTGTGCCTTAGCCTCCCAAGTAGCTGGGATTATAGGCACGTGCCACCATGACCAGCTAATTTCTGCATATATTTTTTAGTAGAGATGGAGTTTCACTGTTTTAGCCAAGCTGGCTCGAATTCCTGGCCTCAAGTGATCCTCTTGCCTCAGCCTCCTAAAGTTCTGGGATTACAGGCATGAGCCACAGGGTCTGGCCTCCACATCCTGCAATTCTGAAAGGGAGGGTTCTTAAATATGTGGTCCCGGCCAGGCATGGTGGCTCACGGCTATAATCCCAGAACTTTGGGAGGGTGAGGTGGGCAGATAATTTGAATTCAGGAGTTTGAGACCAGCTTGACTAATTTGGTGAAATCTCATCTCTACTAAAATGCAAAAATTAGCTGAGCATGGTGGCGCCCACCTGTAATCTCAGCTACTTGGGAGACTGAGCCAGGAGAATCACTTGAACTGAGGTCACGCCATGGCACTCCAGCATGGGTGACAGAGTAAGACTCCCTTTAAATAAATAAACAAACAAAGATTTTTTTTAAAAATTTTTATTGCATTTTAGGTTTTGGGGTACATGTGCACAAAGTGCAACATAGTTGCATAGGTACACACATGGCAGTGTGTTATGCTGCCTTCCTCCCCTTCACCCACACTTGGCATTTCTCCCCAGGCTATCCCTCCCCAGCTCCCCCCCGCCCTGCTGTCACTCCCCCATTCCCCCAATAGACTCCAGTGTGTAGTAGACCCCCTCCCTGTGTCCATGTGTTCTCATTTTTCTCACCCGCCTATGAGTGAGAATATGCGGTATTTCCTTTTCTGTTCTTGTGTCAGTTTGCTGAGAATGATGTTCTCCAGATTCATCCATGTCCTTACAAGGGACAAAAACTCATCATTTTTGATTGCTGCATAATATTCCATGGTGTATATGTGCCACATTTTCCCTGTCCAGTCTATCATCGTTGGGCATTTGGGTTGGTTCCAGGACTTTGCTATTGTAAACAGTGCTGCAATGAACATTCGTGTGCATGTGTCCTTATAGTAGAACGATTTATAGTCCTTTGGATATATACCCAGTAAAGGGATTGCTGGGTCAGATGGAATTTCTATTTCTAGATCCTTGAGGAATTGCCACACTGTCTTCCACAACGGTTGAACTAATTTACACTCCCACCAACAGTGTAAGAGTGTTCCTATTTCTCCACATCCTCTCCAGCATCTGTTGTCTCCAGATTTTTTAATGATCGCCATTCTAACTGGCGTGAGATGGTATCTCAATGTGGTTTTGATTTGCATCTCTCTAATGACCAGTGATGATGAGCATTTTTTCATGTGTTTGTTGGCCTCATGTATGTCTTCTTTTGTAAAGTGTCTGTTCATATTCTTTGCCCATTTTTGAATGGGCTTGTTTGTTTTTTTCCTGTAAATCTGTTTGAGTTCTTTGTAAATTCTGGATATCAGCCCTTTGTCAGATGGGTAAACTGTAAAGATTTTTTTCCCATTCTGTTGGTTGCTGATTCACTCTAGTGACTGTTTCCTTTGCCGTGCAGAAGCTGTGGAGTTTGATTAGGTCCCATTTGTCTATTTTGGCTTTTGTTGCCAATGCTTTTGGTGTTTTGGTCATGAAGTCCTTGCCTACTCCTATGTCCTGAACGGTTTTGCCTAGATTTTCTTCTAGGGTTTTTATGGTGCCTGGTATTATGTTTAAGTCTTTAATTCATCTGGAGTTAATTTTAGTGTAAGGTGTCAGGAATGGGTCCAGTTTCTGCTTTCTGCACATGGCTAGCCAGTTTTCCCAACACCATTTATTAAACAGTGAATCCTTTCCCCATTGCTTGTTTTTGTCTGGTTTATCAAAGATTATATGGTTGTCGATATGTTGTGTTGCCTCCGATGCCTCTGTTCTGTTCCATTGGTCTATATATCTCTGTTTTGGTACCAGTACCATGTTGTTTTGATTACTGTAGCCTTGTAGTATAGTTTGAAGTCTGGTAGTGTGATGCCTCCCGCTGTGTTCTTTTTGCTTAGAATTGACTTGGCTATGCAGGCTCTCTTTTGGTTCCATATGAAGTTCATGGTGGTTTTTTCCAGTTCTGTGAAGAAATTCGATGGTAGTTTGATGGGGACAGCATTGATTGTGTATATTACTTTGGGCAGTATAGCCATTTTCACGATATTGATTCTTCCTAACCACGAACATGGAATGTTTCTCCATCTGTTTGTGTCCTCTTTATTTCATTGAGCAGTGGTTTGTAGTTTTCCTTAAAGAGGTCCCTTATGTTCCTTGTGAGTTGCATTCCTAGGTATTTTATTCTCTTTGTAGCAATTGTGAATGGCACTTCATTCTTGATTTGGTTCTCTTTAAGTCTTTTATTGGTGTATAGGAATGCTTGTGATTTTTGCACATTGATTTTATATCCTGAGACTTTGCTGAAGTTGCTTATCAGTTTCAGGAGTTTTTGGGCTGAGGTGATGGGGTCTTCTAGATATACTATCATGTCATCTGCAAATAGAGACAATTTGGCTTCCACCTTTCCTATTCGAATACCCTTTATTTCTTTTTCTTGCCTGATTGCTCTGGCTAGAATTTCCAGTACTATGTTGAATAGGAGTGGTGAGAGAGGGCATCCTTGTCTAGTGCCAGATATCAAAGGGAATGCTTCCAGTTTTTGCCCATTCAGTATGATATTGGCTGTTGGTTTGTCGTAAATAGCTTTTATTACTTTGAGATATGTTCCATCAATACCAAGTTTATTGAGGGTTTTTAGCATAAAGGGCTGTTGAATTTTGTCAAATGCCTTCTCTGCGTCAATTGAGATAATCATGTGGTTTTTGTTTTTGCTTCTGTTTATGTGGTGAATTACATTTATAGACTTGCGTATGTTGAACCAGCCTTGCATCCCCGGGATGAATCCTTCTTGATCATGATGGATAAGTTTTTTAATGTGCTGTTGCAATCGGTTTGCCAGTATTTTATGGAAGATTTTTGCATCTATGTTCATCATGGATATTGGCCTGAAGTTTTCTTTTCTTGTTGAGTGTCTGCCGGGTTTTGGTATCAGGATGATGTTGGTCTCATAAAATGATTTGGGAAGGGTTCCCTCTTTTTGAATTATTTGGAATAGTTTCAGAAGAAATGGTACCAGCTCCTCTTTGTGTGTCTGGTAGAATTCGGCTGTGAACCCATCTGGACCTGGGCTTTTTTTGTGTGGTGGGCTCTTAATTGCTGCCTGAACTTCAGACCTTGTTATTGGTCTATTCATAGTTTCAGCTTCCTCCTGGTTTAGGCTTGGGAGGACACAGGTGTCCAGGAATTTATCCATTTCTTCCTGGTTTATTAGTTTATGCACATAGAGTTGTTTGTAGTATTCTCTGATGATGGTTTGAATTTCTGTGGAATCTGTGATTTCCCCTTTATCATTTTTTATTGCATCTATTTGGTTGTTCTCTCTTTTCTTTTTCATCAGTCTGGCTAGTGGTCTATTTTGTTGATCTTTTCAAAAAACCAGCTATTGGATTTATTGATTTTTTGAAGGGTTTTTTGTGTCTTTATCTCGTTCAGTTCTGCTCTGATCTTAGTTATTTCTTGTCATCTGCCAGGTTTTGAGTTTTTTTGAACTTGCTCCTCTAGCTCTTTCAATTTTGATGTTAGGGTGTCAATTTTGGATCTCTCCACTCTTCTCATGTGGGCACTTATTGCTATATATTTTCCTCTAGATACTGCTTTAAATGTGTCCCAGAGATTCTGGTATGTCGTGTCTTGGTTCTCGTTGGTTTCGAAGAACTTCTTTATTTCTGCCTTCATTTCATTGTTTATCCAATCAACATTCAAGAGCCAGTTGTTCAGTTTCCATGAAGCTGTGCGGTTCTGAGTTAGTTTCTGAATTCTGAGTTCCAACTTGATTGCACTATAGTCTGAGAGACTGTTTGTCATAATTTCAGTTGTTTTGCATTTGCTAAGGAGTGCTTTGCTTCCAATTATGTGGTCAGTGTTGGAGTAGGTGTAATGTGGTGCTGAGAAGAATGTGTATTCTGTGGATTTGGGATGGAGAGTTCTGTAAATGTCTATCAGGTTTGCTTGTTCCAGGTCTGAGTTCAAGTCCTGAATATCCTTGTTAATTTTCTGTCTAGTTGATCTTTCTGATATTGACAGTGGAGTGTTAAAGTCTCCCACTATTATTGTGTGGGAGACTAAGTCTCTTTGTAAGTCATTAAGAACTTGCCTTATATATCTGGGTGCTCCTGTATTGGGTCCATATATATTTAGGATCATTATCTCTTTCCGTTGTATCGATCCTTTTACCATTATGTAATGACCTTCTTTGTCTCTTTTGATCTTTGTTGCTTTAAAGTCTATTATATCAGAGACGAGAATTGCAACTCCTGCTTTTTTTTGCTCTCCATTTGCTTGGTAAATCTTCCTCCATCCCTTTATTTTGAGCCTTTGTGTATCCTTGCATGTGAGATGGGTTTCCTGGATACAGCACACCGATGGGTTTTGGTTTTTTATCCAATTTTCCAGTCTGTGTCTTTTGATTGGTGCATTTAGCCCATTTACATTTAGGATTAATATTGTTATGTGTGAATTTGATACTGCCATTTTGATGCTAGCTGGCTGTTTTGCCCATTGGTCCATGTAGATTCTTCATTTTGTTGATGCTCTTTGGCATTTGGTATGCTTTTAGGATGGCTGGTACTGGTTGTTTCTTTCTATGTGTAGTGCCTCTTTCAGGAGCTCTTGTAAAGCAGGCCTAGTGGTGACAAAATCTCTGAGTACTTGCTTGTTCATGAAGGATTTTATTTCTCCTTCACTTATGAAGCTCAGTTTGGCTGGATATGAAATTCTGGGTTGAAAGTTCTTTTCTTTAAGGATGTTGAATATTGGCCCCCACTCTCTTCTGGCTTGTAGAGTCTCTGCTGAGAGATCTGCTGTGAGTCTGATGGGCTTCCCTTTGTGGGTGACCCGACCTTTCTCTCTGGCTGCCCTTAGTATTTTCTCCTTCGTTTCAACCCTGGTGAATCTGACGATTATGTGTCTTGGGGTTGCTCTTCTTGCGGAGTATCTTTGTGGTGTTCTCTGTATTTCCTGGAGTTGAGTATTGGCCTGCCTTGCTAGGTTGGGGAAATTTTCCTGGATAATATCCTGAAGAGTATTTTCCAGCTTGGATTCATTCTCTTCATCACATTCTGGTACACCTATCAAATGTAGGTTGGGTCTCTTCACATAGTCCCACATTTCTTGGAGATTTTGTTCATTCCTTTTTGCGTTTTTTTCTCTAATCTTGGTTTCTCGTTTTATTTCATTGAGTTGATCTTCGACTTCTGATATTCTTTTTTCTGCTTGGTCAATTCGGCTGTTGAAACTTGTGCATGCTTCACGAAGTTCTCATGTTGTTTTTTTCAGTTCCTTCAATTCATTCATATTCCTTTCTAAGTTGTCCATTCTTGTTATCAATTCCTCGAGTCTTTTTTCAAATCTTTTTTCAAGGTTCTTAGTTTCTTTGCATTGATTTAGAACATGTTCTTTTAGCTCACTGTACTTTCTCATTATCCACCTTCTGAAGTCTGATTCCATCATTTCGTCACACTCATTTTCCGTCCAGCTTTGTTCCCTTGCTGATGAGGAGTTTTGGTCCTTTGTAGGAGGTGAGGTGTTTTGGTTTCGGGTGTTTTCCTCCTTTTTGCACTGGTTTCTTCCCATCTTTGTGGATTTATCCACCTGTCATGTTAGTAGTTACTGACTTTTCAATTTCGTCTCTGAGTGGACGCCCAGATTGTTGATGATGAAGCATTTCTGTTATTTAGTTTTTCTTCTAATGGTCTAGCCCCTCTGCTGTACGAGTGCTGAGGTTCACTCCAGGTCCTGCTTGTCTGGGTTACACCTGTAGCAGCTGTGGAACAGTGAGGGACGCTACCAGTTTCTTCTTCTGCTTTCTTTGTTGCAGAATGATGTCCGCCAAATGTTAGTCTGATTAATCCTTTTCTGAGATGACTCTTTGGATATTCAGGGGTCAGGGAGCTGCTTGAGGAGACGGTCTGTACTTTATAGGAGCTCCAGTGCTGAGCTGTGAGCTCCGTTGTTCATTCAGGGTTGTTGGGGACCTGTGTTTATGTCTTCTGCAGCAGAACTCGTAAAACCCCCTTTTTTTTCCCCCTCAGATGCTCTGTCTCAGTGAGTTGGGGCTTTCTTTATGAGTATCTATTGCACTGTCCTGCCCTGCTAGGTGGCAGTCTGTTGACTATTTGCCTGCTGAGGCTCTGTCCTGCTAGCGAGGGTCCGCCCTGCTGCCGCATGGCTCCGTTATACTGTGGTGCGCTCCGCCCTCTTGGCGGAGTCTCTTTGTTATGGCGCTTGCCTCGGCAATGGGATGCTGCATCAGCAATGGGCGTGTACCTCAGTAGGGGCGGATTGCGTTCATAGTGGCAGATGCCTCTCCCCCACCGAGCTGCACCATCCTTTTTTCAGCTTAGCCCGCAGCAAAACTCTCAACCCTGAGCACCTCCAATCGCCACCCTGCTTTTCCCCGTGAGGGTGGGACCCGCCAAGCCCGATCACCTGGCTCCCTGCCTCAGAGCCTGTCCTCTCTCTCTCTCTCTTTCTCCCCAAGTTGAAAGGTTGACTCTCTCACTGGTGCCCCAGTAGCCTGCTGATAGGAGGCTGGGATCCGTGCGATCTCCGGTGCCGCTGCCCTCTGCACCAGCTCAAATCACGCTTCCCAGGAATCTCCTGCTCTGTATTGCTGTCCAAGTCCCGTTTAATCAGATGGACATGTCATTCTGCCCTTGCAGATCTCTGATTGCCGGTTTAACAGGGCACCCAGACCTGTGAGTTTTGTGCCGGGTGCCACTGCGCTGTGGTGCCGGCCAAACTGGCCGCGCAAGCTGTAACCCTGCCTGGGCTGGTGTCCCTTGTCTCTTCTACACCTGGGAATTTCCCCTTTCTGTGGGCAAGAAAGGTCCGTCTGAGAATGCGGCTAGGACTCACCCTCTGCACCTTCACTGAGAGCTGCAATCCTGAGTTGTTTCTATGGCGCCATCTTGGAAATCTGATTTTTTTTTTTTTTTTAAAAGAAGTATGTGGTCCTGAGTTTCCTACCAAAGCATGGGCATGTGAAGCAAATAGGGATGGCATAGTCAAAGAACTGACATAGACACTCAGGGGAGCTGTTTTTTTATTGAATTTGTAGGCTCTGAGGACCACATACACATTATCTCTGTCTTCATGTGGTGCAGGTTTAACTAGAGAAGTAGAGATTAGGCAAGGAGTGAGGTATATGATGACATTGTTTGAACCTATCACGTATCTGTGCCCGAGGCCACCTCAGCCCCCTGTCACTTCCAGGGTGAGTGAAACAATATATTCCTGCTGTTGCTTAAACCAGCTTCCTTGAGTTTCTGATATTTGCAACTAAAAAATTCTAGCTGAAAATTTCTAACACATTCTTACCCTTAAAGGACTTGAATAGTATGCAAAGCTTGCTCCTGATAGCCTTGGTTGATGTTTTTTTTAATTGTACTTTAGGTTCTGGGGTACATATGCAGATCATGCAGGATTGTTGCATAGCTACATACATGGCAATGTGGTTTTAAAATCAACCAAGGCAAGCCGCATTGCCTTGGTTGATTTAATACTATTTGGTGGTGGCATGGCTGCTACAGGTGACTGGCCCCAGCTCTTGTCGCTGGAGCTTCAGCAAGGGAGCCATTCTCTTTCCCCCTCGGGTATGTGAAATGAATGCTGACTAGGTTGAGATGCCGAGTCATCTTACACAGTTGGAAAGGGAAATGTTGGGGAATAAGATGCAAATGACTTCAAAATGATAAACCTTCTTCAGGTTACATTAAACTTGATGTGCCAAAGTTTCTGTTCTTGGTGCAGAATATTCATGTTTAGTGAGGTGTCCCAGAGGCTTCAAAACAGGTGTCACTTTCTAGAATTTTAGAGTGAAGAGAAATGTGCTTTCTGCTGATAATGTGCCTGAGGAGGAGTTATAGGTAAGCTGGTGAATCTTTTTTAACCATTTAAGTTCTGATAAGCCATTTTCTTCAAAAGCCGACAATTCAGAAAATATTGAGAGTGCCACAAAGGCTTTTATTCAATTCCTGGTAAACTTGTTTTTAACGGAGGATATGTGAAGAGCAAAAAGGCATAAATAAAAAGGTTTATTAACCCACCTTTTAATAAACCCTGATTAAACTCAGTATGAGGTACATGCATTATGTTAAAGTTATTAACTTCTAGACTCAGTTTAAAGTACAGTAAATCACATCTTGATGAACAACTTGGCCACCCTCTTTGCTCCATGGCAACAGGGTTAATGCCCATCAATGACAGACTGACTAAAGAAAATGTGGGACATATATACCATAGAATACTATGCAGCCATAAAAAAGGATGAGTTCATGTCCTTTGCTGGGGCATGGGTGAAACTGGAAACCATCATTCTCAGCAAACTAACACAGAAACAGAAAACCAAACACTGCATGTTTTCACACCTAAGTGGGTATTGAACAATGAGAACACATGAACACAGGGAGATAATCTCACACACAGGGCCCTGTCAGGGTGGACGGCTAGGGGAGGGATAGCATTAGGAGAAATACCTAATATAGATGACAGGTTGATGGGTGCAACAAACCACCGTGGCATGTGTATACCTATGTAACAAACCTGCATGTTCTGCACATGTATCTTAAAACTTAAATCAAAAAAAGTAAAAGGAAGCCAGATGAAGTCTTGATTCATTCAAGTTGGTAGGATTTATAACCACTCCCTGTTAGAATGCAAAGCCTTGCTGTCTTTTTATTTGCCAGCGTTTTTAGTGCTACTACAGGAAGATTTCTTAATAAATATTATTCAGTTGGATTTGGCTTGGGAGAAGCAAAGTCAGCCTCAGGAGAAAGTAAACAAGGTTAGATTAGAAAAACAAGAGAAGCCCTTCTACCTGAGGCAATTAAGAACAATGGGTGATGGATTAATTGAGAAAGTTATTTGGAGACTGAATCATAAAAAATGAATCACTCACACTCAACAGTGGAGTTAGGTCCTAATAAACTTACAGTAAATCAGAAATATTGCAATTCAAAATCCATTTAATACCCTGAAAGCCTATTGGAAAGTTGAAAAATTGTAAGTTGAACCATTCTAAGAATGGGACATTCTCTATTCCTTTGCCAATTTCATTGAAATAATTTGAGGCCTTCCTTCGAGATGAGCATCAATGATTGACGTTCTGCGTATTTTTTGTGGCTAAACTACACCCATGATGCTTTGTCTCCTACATCCTGTTTCCAGATTCTAATTCTTCAAAAAACGTCAGAATTTTAAAAATTTTGTGGAACTGCTGGCTTCCAGTCTCCACCTAGACTTTTGTGATTGTGATGACTCCACCTCATTTACACCAAATTCAATAGCAATTTTTGATAGTGGTCACATTTAGAATATGTTTTGAAACATCCAATTTAGTTTTCATAGCAAAACACCTTTTTATTCTTTTTGAATTCATATTTCAGTGGTTTTATTTTTTATGTTAATAAAATATTTTGATTACTTCAACAAGTGCAGCTAGTAGAAAGGCAATAGGGACAAAAAAACACCACAAATGACTCCTATAGCCCACCTGGTGGGCACATAATTGGGTAGGATGCTAGGAGGATGCCATGATATCGTGATATACTAAGAAAAATGTATTTGGCTTCTGTTTCTTGTTCCTAGCACGCAGCCTCTAAAACCCTTGAAGTCTCCAAAGTCATGTCTTTGAACACTAATAGGATGATTGGTGGCTGGGGGCCCCTACATAGCTTCATAATGGGGGCTAGTCACCAGAAAGAAAGGGAGGATTAGAGGGTTGGAACTTTCAGCCTAACAACCCAACCTTCAGGGAGGAGGCAGGAGCTGAAGATTGAGTCAATAACCAATGGCACATGATTTAATCAATCTTATGTATGTAAGGAAGCCTTTATAAAAATCCAAAAGAACTAGGTTTGAAGGGCTCAAGAGCTTTCAGGTTGCTGAACACATGGAGGTTCCTGGAGTGTGAGGTGTACAGAGAGAGTATGGAAGCTTCTTACTCCTCCCACACGCCTTGCCCTCTGCACCTCTTCCATCTGGCTGTTTATCTGTACCATTTATATCCTCTAAAACAAACCAGTCAGTGTAAGTGTTCCCTGAGTTCAGTGAGCCATTCTAGCAACATAATCAAACTCAAGAACTGGGTCATGGGAGCCTTGATTTATAGCTAGTTGGTTAAAAGCGCAGGTCACAACCTGTGGCTTATAAGAACATCTGAAGTGGGGACAGTCTTACGGCGCTGGGCTCTTAATATGTGAGACCTGGTAGTATCCTACCTCCAGGTAGGTAGTATTGGAATTAAAGTGAATTATAGGACAACCGGTTGATATGTACTATAGAACTGATTGTGGTGGGAAGAAATCCCCCAAACCCCTTTCATCATCAGAGGTGAACTGTGCTATGTTGAGTGTGTGAGACGAGGAAAAACACTTTGGTTTTCTTATGTCTTAAAGACTCCTATAATTTTATTATCACATGGATATTAGACAGTTTCCTGAGTTATCAGAGGGAATACAGTGGGTTTGTTAATCTAGTGAGTAGTTTAGTTGAAAGGTAAGAGTTTTTTCCAGAGGAAAGTATTCATAGAGAAGGAACCGGATTGCACATTGTACTTATTTATAGATTTTTAAAAAATGGCTGGACTTTTCCTCAGTGTACAAGTTAATTAAAACACAACTTGTATCATGAAAATAGATCCCTGACTGTGTCTCTGCTCTCAGAATGAATAAGCCAATTAGATGTGAAACTCTGGTTTCTGAAGTAGCAACGATGGGCAGGTTGGGAAGGTAATAGATGGATCCTTGCTTCGGTTTAAACAAGTGAAAGGAAAAGGCTGTAAAAAGTCTGGGATTGCTGGGATACACACTGTTCAAAATTCTGCCTTGAGACCTGACTCAGTCCCAAAGACATTCTCCATTGAACTTGTTATCTCACTATGTCATTGCCTATTCCCCAATGGGGAGGAGTGTCGTGATGGTAGAATTGGAAAGTGCCCATGACTGTCCGTCGTAACCTTGTATCCAGCATTTTCTCAGTCGAAATTTCACAGCCCTTCTTTGTAATCAGGTCCCAGTTCCATAGCCAAGCAAGGGAAGCTGAAAAATGACAGAATTGCAATGGTAAATGTTTAGTGGCTTAAAGTAGCCTGTAGGTCTTCAATCATTAATGCCTTCTTTTTTTCTACTAAGCAATGTTGCCATTAGAATTTATAGAAGCACGTTTTTAATGCATTATTGATGAATGGGGAATAAAACACTCATATTTTTAATGAAAAATACTGTTTGGGTATATTTGGGCCAACAGAATTGTTGAATATGTCATCTACTGAATATTTAATGGTTATAACCTTACTGGAGAGTAGAGTGGAAAGCAAGAGGATAAGAAATAATGTTCACATTTTGGTAGATGTGTAGTGGTAACTAGCTTCTACCGTTTATGCCATGAAAAACTGCTGGGGTTTGCTACAGGGACATGACAAGCTGCTGTCACTATTCATACTACAAATGGAAACTCAAAACCATTTCCATTTATCTTGCTTTCTGAATGTTGCCTCATCATCGGAACGCAAATCATAAATAATGAAATCTAAGCCATGGGTTTCTCCAGAGTTGTGGAATTGTGTTCCTCCTGATAAAAAAGACAGGTTTCAGATAAACAAGGCTTGTTCTTATGTGTGATCAAGGCTGAGGATTCTGTATGTTTTATGCACTTCCCAACCACGAAAAGGATGTGAAGCGTGAAGAAGTGGATCCTGGTCATGGGGTGGTGGCTCACACCTGTAATCCCAGCACTTTGGGAGGCTGAGGTAGGAAGATTGCTTGAGGCTACTAGTTCAAGACCAGGCTGGGTAACACAGAGATTTTTTTTTTTAAATTAGCCATGGATGGTAGCATGTGCTTGTAGTCCCAGCTACTCAGGAGGCTGAGATGGGAAGATTGCTAGAGCCAGGAGTTTGAAGTTATAGTGAGCTGTAATTATGGAACTGCACTCTACAGCCTGAGCAAGAGAGTGAGATCCTGTCTCAAAAACAAAGAGCTGGAGCGGCGGCTGAACCCTGAAGAAATGCTCCTAATATTAATGAAAGTCTATTTTACGTATGACATTACTTTGCCTTTATAGTATTAGATGACATTATGTAGAGAGAATTGTTTGCTATTAATATGGATAAGAAAATTAGATACTTTTTGGCTGGGCGCAGTGGCTCACACCTATAATCCCAGCACTTTAGGAGGCCGAGGCGGGTGGATCACGATGTCAAGAGATCGAGGCCATCCTGGTCAACATGGTGAAACCCTGTCTCTAATAAAAATACAAAAATTAGCTGGGCATGGTCGTGCACGCTTGTAGTCCCAGCTACTCGGGAGGCTGAGGCAGGAGAATTGCTTGAACCCAGGCTGTGGAGGTTGCAGTGAGCTGAGATCATGCCATTGCACTCCAGTCTGGGTAACAACAGTGAAACTCTCAAAAAAAAAAGAAAAAAAAAGAAAAAAAAAAAGAAAATTAGGTACTTTTTAATAGCTTGTTTCAAAGACTTCCTGACTCATTTCCCCCCTCACTTTGAGTTCTAGCTCTGACTTAGCCTGAAACTTCTAGTTAGGAAAAAAAAATGAGAAAAACTACATTTGGTTCCATAAGTAGAAACCTATAGTTAAAACCATTAGTGCATTTATATTATTATATTTTACCTGTGGAATTATAAATCAGCTAATGATAGTGAGTCCAGTTATAATTCTAGTTGTCTCTCCTGCTATTCCTTATGACAAGGTATTTTAAAATGTAAAAGTGTGCCAGGCACGGTGGCTCATGCCTGTAATCCTAGGACTTTGGGAGGCTGAGGCAGGCGGATCACAAGGTCAAGAGATCAAGACCATCCTGGCCAAAATGGTGAAACCCTGTCTCTACTAAAAAATACAAAAATTAGCTGGGCATGGTGGTGTGTGCCTGTAGTCCCAGCTACTTGGGAGGCTGAGGCAGGTGAATTGCTTGAACTCAGGAGGTGGAGGTTGCAGTGAGCCGAGATTGAGCCACTGCACTCCAGTCTGGTGCCTGGCAACAGAGTGAGACTTTGTCTCA
Organism: Saguinus oedipus; assembly: GCA_031835075.1. Classification (NCBI taxonomy): domain Eukaryota; kingdom Metazoa; phylum Chordata; class Mammalia; order Primates; family Cebidae; genus Saguinus; species Saguinus oedipus. Next base: position 43,534,077 of record CM063170.1, read on the forward strand.
AAAAAAAAAAAAATGTAAAAGTGTTTGCTTTTAGTAACTCTGGAGATTAATACAGATAAGCTGGTTAATGTTAAAAAAGTCTACTGAACTTTGCATTTGATCTTTAGCATTGAGAGGGGGTTGTGGGCACATATCTAAAATGAGATATTCTCACTTAGGTTAATAGAAATGTTATTGTAACCACTAAACATGGCTATTACAAATCTTCTCCTGTTGCCTTCATTAAAAAATAAAAATTAGGTCTTAAATAATTGAAGAAATATTAATGATTCATGCAGGTTAGAACACTTGAAGAGCTCAACTTGTCCTTTAAGACACCATGTCTTGTGATTGTCAGGTAATTGCATTTTTTTTCAGATTACCTGTGTTGATTTTCCAAGGACATGCACCTCATGCAGATTTATCTATTTATTAATGACTCAGCAAGTGAGGTACCAAAAAATGACCATCTTGCCTATTACATAATGACATTCTCCCTTTCAGAGTGGAGTATTTTGTATTTTCATTTGGCCGTACTGAAGGATAGGCTATCATATGATGGATAAAGTCTAGGTTCAAGTTCTAAAAGCTTTCAATATTTGGAAGTAAACAATTCAATTTTGTTCTGCCAAAAAGAATTGTTCTGCTTTTAGGGAAACTCTTTGTCTGCTAATTTGGAAAGAGAGGAGTAATATATCAGAAGCAGAAGAATGACTGATTCTCAACAACTAATGAAAATAAAGTAATTACAGGCTTTGGTTCAGCCATAATTTTGTGGCCAAATGTGAAAAGTTTTCATATAAGTGTGTGTATATATGTTCATAAATATAGATAGTAGTAGTTATATATATATATATACACACACACATATAAATGTATTAGATATTCTTTTTTTTTTTTTTTTTGAGATGGAGTTTCGCTCTTAGTACCCAGGCTGGGCTGGAGTGCAATGGTGCGATCTGGGCTCACTGCAACCTCCGCCTCCTGGGTTCAGGCAATTCTCCTGCCTCCACCTCCCGAGTAGCTGAGATTACAGGCACGCGCCACCATGCCCACCTAATTTTTGTATTTTTAGTAGAGACGGGGTTTAACCATTTTGACCAGGATGGTCTCGATCTCTTGACCTTGTGATCCACCCGCCTCCGCCTCCCAAAGATTAGATATTCTTAAATAGGACAAAGATGTTTTTGTATTTAGGGGTGCTATTGAATATTGAAAATATGACATATATTCTCACATGAGAATATGCCATATATACTTCTAGTTTATGGGAAAATATACTTAAATTTTACAACTGCTTGTGTAGTTTCAGTATTTCATTTTTTTATTGTTATTAGCTTATCAGAATGAGAAATGCAAAACTCAGTTGTTCTCAAGGGCTTAATGGCCAATCCTGTTCAATTTTTTCTATATGATTGATTTATTTTGAACGTTAATCAAGTCTGACCCTGATCTAAGAACTTGATGCTTCAGCATTCCAGGGACTTTGGCCTGAAGTGGGAGAGTAGGCAATTAATCACCTTTGGATGCCATCCAGATGTGCACCATTTAGTAGCATTATCAGTTTTTGCAGGCTTTGAAAGTATCATTTCAATATCAAATTTATTATAACTTGAAGACTGTTAAGTCAAATTGTTTAGGAAAGCTGATAAAGATATGTCATCATTGACCATATCAGACTACAATTGATTGCCTCATCCTGTAGCTCAGACCAACTATGATCAGAAGGAAATTACATATCACTGAATTATACTATTATTAATTATATGGCTAATACTAAAAATAGTAAGAGTAATATACTAAAGTGGAAGAAAGTTTTCAAACTTCAGACCTTCATTTATTATTAGGAAGCATTTGAATGCAAGATGGTTTTGATTGATTACATATCTGAATATTAATTTTTTGGTACCTTTTTTTTCCAGCTAATTTAGTCAGAATACCTTTCTGAAACTGTGTTTAGGACTTGGATCCAACTAAAATCCTCTATTAAAGGCTATTGGTGTAAAAACAAAATCATGATGTATTTTTTCTTTCTTGTTAAATAAAATGTAGATTTTTAGGATTTTTGAGGTCTGGTAGAGTCTAGTACATTTGTTGATACTACATACATGAGCTACTTGCATCTTTATATACTTATCCTGACAGCCCTTCTTTGACTATGGAAAAACTGTTTTCCTGTCTGAGACCAACACTTCCTCTGGTACATTAGCTTCCATTTTCCTGTGATTTTTCAAGGATATTATCTAGACATTTTTCTCTCTCCTGTAAATAATTTTTTTCTACTTTAATTTTTGATCAGCATAATCCCACGATGATGGAGATATACCCATTAAATAGATCTCTCAGTTGTACTTCCTCCCGTCACTCCTATCCCATTCTTCAGGAACTCTATAACAAAACGTCTAAAAATATCCATTTCTATCAGCCGTGCCCAAGATTTCTCCTCTCATTCACTCTTGGCCTTTCCACCCTCAATCTATCAACATTATGCTTGTCAAGATAATCAGTGATTTTCCCTTTATTTAGTCTAATGTTCAGTCCCCAGTTCTTATTTCATTTGACCTTTCAGATCATTTGACACGGGTGTTAATGCCCTAATTTTCAAGTTAGTTTTGTGGATGCCAGTTTTCTTGGTTGTTTTTGTACCTCACGGGGCTCTTTCTTTCAGTCTTTGCTGTTTCTCTTTATCTCCCCAACTTATTTTTGTTGCCTCAGGGCTAAATTCTTACATGGTGACTTTTCTTTATTCACACTGCCCTACTCTGTGAATCTTTCAGGTCTCATGACTTTAATATCTCCTAAATATTAACAACTCCGAAATTTGTCCCAATCTCGACCTCTTTCCTCATCTCCAAACTCATATATTCAAATGCCTACTTGTCATTTCATTTGATGTACTATAGATATATTAAGCTTAGTATTATATATTCTAGAGTGAACTCCAATTTTGCCCTTTCTTTTCCAACATTAGTCTTCTAAGAGTCTTTCTTACTTTAATAAATGAAAACTCTTTCCTTCCACTTGCTCAGACAAGACGAAACAAAATTAAAAAAAAAAATTAAAAATCCCCAAAGTAAGCAAAACAAAAGAACAAAACCAAAAACCATGCAGTTATCCTTTTATTTCTCTGTTTCTAAAAAATCCTACCTCTAGGTCTTCAAGAAATCCTGTTGGCTCTATTGTTAAAATGCACACAGAATTGATCTCTTTCTTGTCTCTTTCATCATGACCGTCATAGTTCAGCCTGCCCACATTACTGCTTTCGTCATCCAACTCACCTTCCTGCTTTTACACTTCTTCTATGGTCTATACTCAACACAGCAGCTAGAATATATTTTTTAAACATAAGTGATATCATGCCCTTCTTATCAGAATCTTCTAATTTCATCCAGAATAAATACTAAAAGACTTTTCAATAGTTTCATAGGTTTTCAAGATCAACCCCTCCACTCCTTCTTTAACTTAATTCTCTACTCCTTTCCATGGCACTCAGCTTCACAGTCATACTGGTCTCCTTGCTGTCCCTTCAGTACCGCACTTAAGCTCTTGCTCCAGAGACTTCCCAGATTCTTCTTTCTGGAACAAACACCTTTTCTCCAGATATCCCATGACTTACTACTCCCTTTCTGCAGGTCTTGTTCACATGTTGCCTTATTAATGGAACCTTTTCTTGTTACTGGATATAAAATAATATCACTTGTCCTAAGTTGCTACTAATTTGATATATTTTTTCTGTATAATATTTATCATTATTTGTTATACTATGCATTGTTTATTAATTTGTGTATTGTCTATTTTCTCCCACATAGAAAATATATGTTCAGTGTGGCCAATGTTAATGAACATATGAACTAAACATCTGTGTAATACTGACTAGTGCTTCTGAAACCTGAAGGATCATCACAATCATCTAAGTAGCTTGGTGTGTTAGTTCGTCCGTTTGCATTGGTATAAAGCATCGGTGTCCAAACTTTTGGCTTTCCTGGGCCACGTTGGAAGAAGAAAAATTGCCTTAGACCACACAAAAAATACACTAACACTAATGATAACTGAAAAGCTGAAAAAATTGCCAAAAACTCATGTTTTAAGGAAGTTTATGTATTTGTGTTGGGCCATAGTCAAAGTCATCCTGGGCCACATGTGGTCCATGGGCTGTGGGTTGGAAAATCATGCTATAAAAAATACCTGAGACTGGATAATTCATAAAGAAAAGAGGCTTTTTTGGTTTATGCTTCTGCACGCTGTATAGGTAGTAGTGTGGTGCCAGCATCTGCGTCTGGTGAGGGCTTCAGGAAGCTTCCTATCATGTTTTAAGGCAAAGGGGCAGCTGGTGTATCACATAGTGAGAGAGAGAGAAAAGGAGAAGCCAGGCTCCTTTAAACAACCAGCTCTCCAGTGAACCAAGAGAGTGAGAACTCACTTATTACCATGGAAGGGCATCAAGCTGTTTGTGAGGGATCTGTATCTATGACCCCAAAACCACTCGTCAGGCCCCACCCCTGACACTGGGGATCACATATCAACATGAGAGTTGGAAGGCATAAACATCCAAACCATACTACTTGCTAAAAGTGAAAACATCCAGTTTTTTTTTTTTTTTTTTTTTTTTTTTTTTTTTGCTTTGTCACTGCAACATCCAAATGGCCAGTAGAAAAGTGCTTGCTGCATAGTAGATGCTCAATAAATATTTGTTGAATGAAGGACTGAATGTGTGAATGAGATGCACTATCCACTGTCCAGGGTGGAAAATATGTGGTTTTATTTTATTTTATTTTTACTAATGCAGCTCTTATTCTATGTAACACTTAGTGCAAGGCACCAAAGCAAGTAGAAAGATATACTTTCTTTCATTTTTTTTTCTAGTTAAAGAGATTACCATCACAGCTACAAAAATTAAGACTTTATCTATTTCTTACAATTCCATAGAACAGTGTTCTCCAATATTTAGCCATTGAGTTCCACCGCCACCCCTTTTACATATTATTTATGTCTAAGTTACCATTATATGAAATAAGTAGAATGAAAATATAAAATTAAATTTAGAAGAATTCTTGGTGTCTAATGGAACAAAGGATTCTGACAGGGCTTTTTTACTTAGTTTCCTGTAGGTGGCTTTACCCCAATTACTTCTTAAAAGCTACTTTGAAATTGAATTCTAGGCAATATTTTTAAATTAAGCATATCACATTTATCCATTTCATATAATTCCCCAACTAAAATGATCTCTACACCTGTCAGGGATGTAGGCTATTCTGTAAGTAATATTACTTCAGAAGATAGAAAATATGCCAGAAAAATGGAAACATATCATCGCCCCTAAGCTTAGTTTCTGTCCTCTAGAAGCTAACAAATCTCTGATTATGAGGTTAGAAAATGAGCAGGCTAACTAAATATTAATGCAATATAGATCAGTGCTTTTAAAATATAGAGGACCACAACTGTCATCTAAGTAGCTTGTTAAAAATGCAAATTTCTAGATTTTTTTTTTCTTTCAGAGACTGATTTAATAAGTCTGAAATCGAGTCTGGGAAGCTGGGTATTTTAAGTTCCTAAATGATTCTAATGGACTAGGAGATGTTTGAACTATTGCTCTAGGCAATAAAGGTTAATGAACTAGAGTACGGCTGTCTTCCCTTGGAATGAGGTTTTCAGGTATCAAAAATGTCATTGGACTTTGATTAATATATAGGTCAGGTTCAGGTAGACAAACATAACTTGGAGTGGGAAATAACAGATTTATGGAGTAGCATAATTAGACATAAAACAGTTATGGTGCTCTTAACTGTAACATCAGATAAAACTAAAAAGAAGCCGAAATCATGAGGATATTTATTATCTATTTAACAAAAAGTCTAGATATGGGGACAGATTTTAGGATTAGCTAATTCAGCAGCACTATGATTCCCTTATGCTTTTTTATATCTTTTGGTAAATTACTGTTCTTGGTGACTTAAGTTTTACTATTAGGACCACCCTATCATGGTTGCTGTGTGATTGCTACAGCTCCAGGCATCATGTCCTCATACAATTACACCCATGAAGTGTATATGAAAGAAAGGAATAGTAGAGTTTCCTTTCATGTCTTTTAATTAGGAATGAAAACCATTCCTAGAACCTCTTAGCAGAATTCCCTTTATATTTCATTAAGCAGGATTGTGTTATGTACCAAATCTGAACTTCAGGGTTGTCTGAGAAGGTGAGTATCTGATGTTTTCAGCCTATATACTGCCAGGCAGTCTCTGCTAGCAAATAAGAAAACAGATAATGGCTGACGAGTGAGCACCCAAAGTGTTAAAACAAAAATGGTGACTTCCTGGTATAAAAATAGGAGAGTGCATATTTGTAATTTAAATTTGTGCACATGGCTCTCTCTTTCACTTTTCTTGCCAAGGCAAAGCCTTTCTCTAACTTTCAGGTATATGGTAGAATGTTTTTGTAAGTAAAAGAATGAAGACTTTAACACTCCACTGTCAATACTGAACAGATGAACAAGACAGAAAATTAACAAGGATATCCAAAACTTGAACTCAGATCTGGACCAAGCAAACCTAATAGACATCTACAGAACTCTCCACCCGGAATCCACAGAATATACATTCTTCTCAGTACCACATCACACTTACTCTAAATTGAACACATAATTGGAAGTAAATCACTCATCAGCAAATGCAAAATAACAGAAATCATAACAACCAGTCTCTCAGACAGCAGTGCAATCAAATTAGAACTCAGGACTAAGAAACTCACTCAAAACTGCACAACTACGTGGAAACTGAACAACCTGCTCCCGAATGACTACTGGATAAATAATGAAATGAAGGCAGAAATAAATCTATTCTTTGAAACCAATGTGAGTGAAGACATACGTACCAGAATCTCTGGGACACATTTAAAGCAGTGTCTAGAGGGAAATTTATAGCACTAAATGCCCACATGAGAAGCGAGGAAAGTTCTAAAATTGACACCCTATCATCAGAATTAAAAGAACTAGAGGGGCAAGATCAAACAAATTCAAAAGCTAGCAGAAGACAAGAAATAAATAAGATCAGAGCAGAACTGAAGGAGATAGAGACACAAAAAACTCTTCAAAAAATCAATAAATCCAGGAGCTAGTTTTTTGAAAAGATCAACGAACTAGACCACTAGCTAGGCTAATAAAAAGAAAGAGAGAATAATCAAATAGATGCAATAAAAAAACGATAAAGGGGATATCACCACTGATTCCACAGAAATACAAACTACCATCAGAGATTACTACAAACAACTCTATGCACATAAACCAGTAAATCTAGAAAAAATGGATAAATTCCTGAACACTTACACCCTTCCAAGCATAAACCAGGAAGAAGTTGAATCCCTGAATAGATTAATAACAAGGTATGAAGTTGAGGCAGCAATTAACAGCCTACCAATCAAAAGAAGTCCAGAACCAAAAGGTTTCAGAGCTGAATTCTATGAAACATACAAAGAGGAGCTGTACCATTCCTTCTGAAACTATTCCAAAAAATGCAAAAAGAGGAATATTCCCTAACTCATTTTATGAGAGCAACATCATCCTGATATCAAAACCTGGCAGAGACACAACTAAAAAAAAATTTCAGGTCAATATCCATGATAAACATTGATGCAAAAATCTTCAATAAAATACTGGCAAACTGATTGTAACAGCACATCAAAAAGATTATCCATCATGATCAAGTAGGCTTCATCCCAGGGATGCAGGCTGGTTCAACATATGCAAATTCCTGAGCATAATCCATCCAATAAACAGAACCAAAGACAAAAACCACCTAATTATCTCAATAGATGCAGGGAAGGCCTTCGACAAAATTCAACAGCCCTTTAATGCTAAAAACTTTCAATAAACTAGGTATCAATGGAACATATCTCAAAATAATAAAAGCCATTTATGACAAACCCACAACCAATATCATACTGAATGGGCAAAAGCAAACTGGAAGCATTCTCTTTGAAAACTGGCACTAGACAAGGATGCCCCCTCTCACCACTCCTATTCAATATAGTTTTGGAAGTTCTAGCCAGAGCAATCAGGCAAGAAAAGGAAATAAAGTGTATTCAATTAGGAAAAGAGGAAGTCAAATTGTCTCTGTTTGCAGATGATCTGATTGTATATTTAGAAGATCCCATCATCTCTGCCCAAAATATGATAAGCAACTTCAGCAAAGTCTCAGGATACAAAATCAGTGTTCCAAAATTACAAGCATTTCTATACACCAGTAACAGACAGAGAGCAAAATCATGAGCAAACTCCAATTCATAATTGCTACAAAGAGAGTAAAATACCTAGGATTACAACTAACAAAGGATGTGTAGGACCTCTTCAAGGAGAACTACAAACCACTGCTGAAGGAAATAAGAGAGGACACCAACAGATAGAAAAATATTCCATGCTCATGGCTAGGAAGAATCAATATCATGAAAATGGCCATACTGCCCCAAGTAATTTATAGATTCAATGCCATCCCCATCAAGCTACCACTGACCTTCTTCACAGAACTGGAAAAAAACCACCTTAAACTTTATATGGAACCAAAAGAGAGCCCGCATAGCCAACTCAATTCTAAGCAAAAAGAACAAAGCTGGAGGCATCACACTACCTGACTTAACACTATACTATAAGGCTACAGTAATCAAAACAGCAAGGTACTGCTATCAAAGCAGAGTTATAGACCAATGGAACAGCACAGAACAGAGGACTCGGAAGTAACACCACACACCTACAACCATCTGATCTTTGACAAACCTGACAAAAACAAGCAATGGGGAAAGGATTCCCTGTTTAATAAATGGTGTTGGGAAAACTGGCTAACCCTGTACAGAAAGGTGAAACTGGACCTATTCCTTACACCTGATACAAAAATTGACGCCAGATGGACTAGATTTAAACATAAGACCTAACACCATAAAAACCCTGGAAAAAAACCTAAGCAATACCCATTCAGGACATAGGCATAGGCAAGGACTTCATGACTAAAACACCAGAAGAATTGGCAACAAAAACCAAAATAGACAAATGGGATCTAATTAAACTTAGCAGCTTCTCCAAAGGAAAAGAAACGATCATTAGAGTGAACCAGCAACCAACGGAATGGGAAAAAATTTTTGCAAGCTACCCATCTGACAAAGGGCTAATATCCAGAATCTACAAAGAACAAAGACAAATTTACAAGAAAAAAACCAAAGAACCCCATCAAAAAGTGGGCAAAGGATATGAACAGGCATGTTTCAAAAGAAGACGTATATGAGGCCAACAAACATATGAAAAAATGCTCATCATCACTGGTCATTAGAGAAATACAAATCAAAACCACATTGAGATACCATCTCATGCCAGTTAGAATGGCGGTCGTTAAAAAATCAGGAGACAACAGATGCTGGAGAGGATGTGGAAAAATAGGAAGGCTTTTACACTGTTGGTGGGAGTATAAATTAGTTCAATCATTGTGAAAGACAGTGTGGTGATTCCTCAATGATCTAGACATAGAAATTCCATTTGACCCAGCGATCCCATTACTGGGTATATACTGGGTATATATTACTGGGTATTTATAATATCAAAGGATTATAAATTGTTCTGTTATGAAGACACATACCCATGCATGTTCATTGTGGCTCTGTTTACAACAGCAAAGACTTGGAACCAACCCAGATGCCCATCAAGGATATACTGGATAAAGAAAATGTGGCACATACACACCATGGAATACTATGCAGCCATAAAATAGATGAGTTCATGTCCTTTGCAGGGACATGGATGAGTCTGGGAACCATCATTCTGAGCAAACTAACACAAGAACAGAAAAGAAGCACCACATGTTCTCACTCATAAGTGGGTGTTGAATAATGAGAACACATGGGCACAGGGAGGGGGACATCACACACTGGGGTCTGTTGAGGGTTGGGGGGCTAGGGGAGCAATAACACTGGGTGGGGAGGTTGGGAAGGGATAACATTAGGAGAGATACCTAATATAGGTGAAGAGGGGTTGGATGCAGCAAACCACCATCGCATGTGTATACCTGTGTAACAATCCTGCATGAGCTGCACATGTATCCCAGAACTTAAAGTAAGTTAATTAAAAAAAGAAAAAAAGAATGAAGATAAGAATGTGTTCTTGAGGAGTCATATATACTTTAGTAAGTATAACTGTCTGTATAAGTTTTACTAGCCTTTTTCTTCCACGCCTAATTGGATTTTATAGATGTAGGGTTTTCTATAATGTAGATAAGATTTTTTTTTTTTCATAAAGTAGCCACTGAAAATATTTATTTTTAAATAAAATTTTAACTTTAAATTTATTTTAGATTTGTAGCAAAATTATGAAGATGTTAATAGTGTAGAGACTCCCATATGCAATACAGATACTTGGGTTACATTGTTGTTAATATCTTAAAGAAATATCATATATTTGCCATTATTTGTGAATAAATATCAATAAATTATTAACTGAAGTGCATAGTTTATTCAGGTTTGGTTTGTACCTAATGTCTTTTTTCCCTCTTCCCAGATACCACATTGCTTGTCTCCTTAGGTCTGTTTGACTATTAAAGATTCTCAGACTTTCTTTATTTTTAATGTCCTTGACAGTTTTGAGGAGTACTGGTTGGGTAATTTGTAAAATGTTCCTCAGTTGGAATTTGTTGATATTTTTCTCAGGATTAGACTGGAGTGATGTGTTCCTAGAGGAACAACAGAGGTAAAACGTGATTCTCATAACACTATATCCAGGGAACATACTAACAGCATCAGCTATCACTGTTGATATTCACCTTATTACCTGGCTGAGGTAGTGCTTGTTTCGTTTCTCCTCTGCAGAGTTACTCTTTTTTTTTTCTCTTTTTCATACTCTATACTTTGGGAAAGAACCACTCTGAGCAGCTCACACTTAAGGACTGAGGAATTATGCTCCATCTCCTTGAGGGGTCATTATCTACATTCACTCCTCAGAATTCTGAACAGATTTGTCTATCCTCCCCCATTTATTCACTCATTTGTTAATATCAGTATGGATTGATGAATGTTTATTTTATACTTTGGGTGGGAGAATAAATCCCTATGGTTTTAAGCCTCTGAGTTTATGTTAATTTGTTACAGGGACCCTGGAAAATAATACAGTTTAAATTTATGGCTTCAGCATCTTCTGTGTAGCTAAACAGGTCCTGGCTTTGTCTCTTTGGATAAGTCTTTCTCTTTAGATTTTGGGATGGCAGTTCACTGCAAATTCAGTTCTATAAAGAGTCCAAGAAAAGTCATTGATTTGCAGCTTGTCCTTATGTCCAGCTTTTTTTGGTAAGGATAGATATAATGACTTCCAAACTTACAAATGAAGTTCTAGGTTGTCATTTTTAGATCTATTTATTCCCCCAATTGGGATTTCTTTCCACTTTATGACAAATGTTCAATGGAAGATGTGAGTTCATTTACCTCTATCATGAATAGTCTCCTACTCATTCAACTTCTGGCAATACTTATTTAAGTCCTATATCAGAATGTCAGCTACTTGAAACTTTAGGTTTCCCTTCTCTGCCTAAGTACAACAAATCTTTCTCTCCACTCTCTTTGTTCACAAAGCACTTTGAAATTTCCTTGATTATGGTGCTTGACAAATTATAAGTATTTCCTCACTCAAAGTAAGTGTTCTTAGCATATTTTACATACATGATGCTCTTATTGCTATTTTAATTTAACTATTATTTTTATTTTTTTATATTTGTTTCTCACTTTAGAATATTTTCCTAAGTGAAATATGTGTACTTATTGTTCAACACTGTATCTCTGTTCATTTGTTGAACAAATATTTTTGAATATTTACTAAATGTTAGGCATTAATCTAGGAACTGGGATATAAGTAACAAGAAAAATGTGTTTACAGCCCTATTCCGGTTTAGTAGTAAACAAATAATACACACACACATACATACACATGCACACGACTATGTAAATAAAAGCACAGTGAAATAAATAAATGAGACTTAAGAATTAGGACTAACTGTATGTGTTAGGGATTAGTCTGCATAGACTTCTCTTTGGAGGTGACATTTAAGCTGACATTAAGCATGAGAAAGAATGAGAGAACAGAAGATAGTAGAATTGTGATTCAGCTTTCAGACTGAGAAATTGTATGTATGACACTAAGGTAGAAAGGAGTTTGAATTATTTCACACTGTGAACTCGTGAGAGAAGGACTATACCACATGACTTTGTATTCATTATGTATACATAGTAGTATATTTTGTTTGTTTTTTGTTTTTGTTTTTCAAGATAGGGTCTGCCTCTGTCTCTTAGGCTAGGCTGAAGTGCTGTGTTGCTGTCATGGCTCACTGATCATACTTGTGGACTCAAGTGATCCTCCTGCCTCAGCCTCCTGAGTAACTGTGACTACAGGTATGCACCTTCACATCCAGCTGATTTAAAAAACTTGCCCTTTGTAGCTACAGGGTCGCACTATCTTGACCAGGCTGGTTTTGAACTATTCTCAAGAGATCTTCTCAGCCTGAAGGGTTCTTCCTGCCTCAAGGGAGCCTCCCAACTTACCATCCCAAAATGCCGTGATGATAGGTGTGAGCCACTGCACTTGGCCGAAGCAGAGGGGTTTTTGGGTGGGTTGGCATTTAGTAGTTGTCTAGTAGCTGTCAAACCCCATAGTGGACTCACATGTTATTTCGTTTAATTCCACAGTAGTCTTGAAAGGTATTATCACTTTTATGTTGAAGAGGAAACTGAACCTCTGAAAAGCCGGATTTCTTACTCAAGGCCATGGAATGAATAAGTGGGAGAGGTGAGGAGAAATTAACAGACAGGTACACACACGCACACACACAGACACACACACATATTATTGTTTAGATGCAACATGGTATCGTGAATAGGGAAAAAAATCAGTGTGTATATATAAACAATAAACGAGTGTTGTTGAATAAATGAATGAGTTAAGGCTGAAAAGCCTTATAAATGTGGACATGTAAACACCATTATACTATAGTAGATTTAGTCTTTTATCATAAATATCTTTGACCGGGTATTTTAAGTTATCTAACTTTTGTAACTAAATTGTTCTAGCTACATTTTGCAATTCTCTGCTCATTTCTATGACAACCATTTATAGTGAACCAACGCTTATCACGCCTAGGATTGTCAGAAGCTCAGGTTTTCAAGCTGGAAGTTTATGTCATAGAAGCAGGAGAGAAAACATCAACCTGTGGACAACCATTAGCAGCAGATGTTATACCTAACCCACTATAGAAATGTATCACTTTCAGATGAACAGAACAAAATGCATTTTAATTTAGAAAATGTTTGGTGACATTTTATCCTCAACAGGTTCTAAAATGTGAGACCCTTTTCACCTGTAGCCTCTGCAACTGATAGCCTTCTGTTCACCAGCATGGAAAAATATGTCTCATATTAAGTGATGGCAGAAGCATCTGTTTCTGTCATTTTGGCTGTACATCAACTTCTCACATATGCAAATGATGTAAGCTCTTAAAAAAGAGACCCTTGATATAATTGACTTTGTACTAAAGGGTGTGAAATGTTTTGTTTTTGTTTTTGTTTTTGAGACACAGTATTGCTCTGTTCCCCAGGCTGCAGCGCAGCAGCACCATCTCTGCTCACTGTAACCTTTGCTTCCTGGGTTCAAGTGATCCTTCTGCCTCAGTCTCCCAAGTAGCTGGGACTACAGGTGTGTACCATGAGGGGTGTGAAATGTTATTCCAGACTGTGCTTTATCTGGTGGGTAAACTTTGAGTGAAATTCTTGACCAAAGACTTGGGAAATCTGATCGCTTCAGGGAATGTCAAAGCTAGATTAAAAATATGGAGAAATACAATGGCACATTTTTTATGCTAAATGGGGAAAATGGTTAACTTAGTATATAGGGCTGATTTTTTTGTGGGCTAGGGTCACAAAATCAGTTTCCAAGCTTTAGTTTATTCTGACCAGTTATGTGAACTTGAGCAGGCTGTTTTTTTGTTCCATATACAGTCCTAGAATCTGAGATACAAGGGCTTCACTGTCAAGGACAGGGCATTCCAAAATTAGAAAGGTCTACTACTGATGATATGTACGATGATTTTAAGCAGAAATATGGCACAGCATTCAATACCTTTGAATCTTATAAGTTGGTTTCCCTCTTGTTTACTCAGATTTTCTTAGGAGGAGGAAGCCTGAGTTTGGGCTAGTGTGTCCTTGGACCTCTCCAGTACTTTGTAATCTTCTTTGTTTTTTTTTGAGATGGAGTTTCCCACTGTTGCCCAGGCTGAAGTGCAGTGGCACCATCTCAGCTCACTGCAATGTCTGCCTCTCAGGTTCAAGTGATTCTCCTGCCTCAGCCTCCTGAGTAGCTGGGACTACAGGCACATGCCACCACGCCCAGCTAATTTTTGTATTTTTAGTAGAGATGGGGTTTCATCATGTTGGCCAGGATGGTCTCGATCTCCTGACCTTGTGATCGGCCTCCCTCAGCCTCCCAAAGTGCTGGGATTACAGGCATGAGCCACTATGCCTGGCCGTAATTGTCTTTATAATAGTGTGAGGCTCAAGCTCAGAGTCTTTGACCAAAAAAAAAAAAAAAAAAAAAAAAAAAAGCTAATTAGACTGCAATAATACTATTTTGTTTTCAACATATTAATTTTTAGATTACCTTCTATTTGTGGCTAATGCTACTGTTAATTAGTTTCTTCCAAAATTTTCTCACTTTAAATATAACCATTAAAGTAACGAAAGCATTTAATTTAAATAAAATAGTAAGCAATAGTAAAGATGGTACATAAATGAAGCAATTATTCATTCAATCAGCAAATATTATGTATCTACTAATGCCAGTCTCTGTTCTAAACATTGGGGAATATAGCAAAAACAAGCTAGATATAATTCCCTTTAGAAAGCTTAAATTTTTTTTTTTTGAGACAGAGTCTTGTTCTGTCGTCCAGGCTGGAGTGCAGTGGCACAATCTCGGCTCACTGCTACCTCTGCCTCCTGGGTTCAAGTGATTCTCCTATCTCAGCCTCCCAGGTAGCTGGGATTACAGACATGTGCCACCAAGCCCAGCTAATTTTTATATTTTTAGTAAAGACAGAGTTTCACCATGTTGTCCAGGCTGATCTGGAACTCCTGACTTCAGGCAATCCACCCACTTCAGCCTCCTAAAGTGCTGGGATTACAAGAATGAACCATCACATCTGGCCAGGAAGCTTAACATTGTGAGGAAAAATAAAATAACAAAACAAATTGAGTAAATATAAAATATTCTGTGTTGTGATAAATTACATGAAAATAAGGCAGGGTAAGTGATACAGAGAGAAAGTGTGTCTCTGTGTGTGTATGTGTGTACGTGTGTACTATTTTAGTTAGGATAGTCAGGAAACTGTTTTCTTAAGAGGAATGGAGTAAATGGAAGGAGTAATCTATGCAAAGGTCTTGGGGAATGTGACTGTAGCCAAAAAGTAGCAACTCTCCATGCCAGAAGCAGGATAAACTTGTTATACCAAAGAAACAGCAAAAAGCCATGTGGCTAGACTTGAGTGAGTAAGCAGATAATGTCGGAAGATGAGGTCAAGGAAGAGGAAAAGTGAGAGCATGCAGGGCCTCACTGGCGGTCATAGGGAGTTTGCATGGTATTCTGAGTATAATGGAAAGTCTCTGGAGATGCTTTAGTTGGTATATACCTCAATCTACTTTATTAAAGAAAACATTTTCATGATGCTGTTACAGAAGACTTCTATAATGGGGGTTTTGCACTAAGGGAGATAAAGTGAGTTCAACTCCAAATATAAGGACAAGTGATGATTATAGCCAAGGAGCAGGGTGGGGGTCAATGAACAGGTGGCAGATTACTAAGAAGAAGCATTAGGAGTAAGGAGGACTCTGGCTAAATGGACTTGACAGGATTCTTGCTGAACTCACACCAGAGTGATAAGATGTCAAGAGAGATCAGATACCAAAGGTGGGGATGAAGAATTTGATCAGCTATCAGTTTATCAGATTTCTGATAAACTGACCCAGCAGGATTCATGGCTAAAATTAGACTAAATGGGCTGAATAGAGCCCAAGGTTGAGGCCTACTGGTAAAAAAGGACTAAGAGGATATCGACTCTCATTTGGAAAAGGAGAGTGTCTTTGTATGCTTTATAATTTAGAAATACTTTTTGGAAGTTTTATAGGGACCTTAATACAGGGAGACACCCGTTGAAATGACAGGATGTCCAATTTGAACTGTTTTTCCAATGTTTCAGAGAAGCTTGATTTACTCTAATAAATAACAATAATAAAATTGAATATCAGTATGTGCGAGATTCTGTGTCAATTACAAGTTGACCATCCTTAATCTGAAAATCCAAAATTGGAAATGCTCCAAAACCTAAAAAGGTTTTAATGCCAACATAATGCTCAAAGAAAATGTAAGTCTGCGCATTTAGGATTTTGGATTCTTGGATTAAGAATGTTCAGCTGTTAAGTACAATGAAAATATTCCAATATCAAAAAAACATTAAAAAAAAAAGAAGTGACAGGATGAACAGAAGTGACTATAGTGTTCTAGGCGGGTGATGATGGCGGCTCTGACTCAGGACCACTAAGTTCAGTTACGTAGGTTGAGAAGTAAGCGCTGAAATATATCTAGAGATCTGTCCTTCAAGTGCCCTGACACAGGTTATATTCCATTGAAGGAAGGAGAGTCTTTTTAATTTAATTTAATTTGAAGTTCCAGGATACACATGCAAGATGTGCAAGTTTGCTACATAGGTAAACAGTATGCCATGGTAAATTGCTGTACAGATCAACCCGTTACCTAGGTATTAAGCCCAGCATGCATTAGCTATTTTTCCTGATGCTCTCCCTCCCCACAACCCCTTCTCTGACAGTGAGAAGTTGTTGTGTGTCCCAGTGTGTGTTGTTCCCCTCCCTGTGTCCATGTATTCTCATTGTTCATTCCCACTTATAAGTGAGAACATGGAGTGTTTGGTTTTCTGCTCCTGCATTAGTTTGCTGAGGAGAATAGCTTCTAGCTCCATCCATGTCCCTGCAAAGGAAATGATCTCATTCCTTTTTATGTCTGCATAGTATTCCATGGTGTATATGTACCACATTTTCTTTATCCAGTCTATCATTGATGGACATTAAAAAAAATCTTTGCAAAGTGATCTGCAAAGAGTTCCAAAAAGAATTTGGAACTCAAATAAAAGGTTACAAATGCCCACAGAAGGACAATATTTTTCTAAATCTCTTAGATGTCTCACTTTCTCATCTAACTATATACCTACCCCAAATGGGTACCTTTAAACTCTTGGCACGATGACAATTTTAAACTAATGGCATCCTTGCTTGTACTAGGGCTGTGCTGATGGAATTGGTGAGGAAAAAAATGGATTCAGATTGCATTTCAAAAGTTTAACCAATAAGATTTGCTAATGGATTGGATGTGTGGGTTGAAGAAAAGAGAAACATCAAGAATTTTTTCAATACTATTGGCTTGAACTACTGGATGATAGGTAGTGCCATTTACAGACTTGAGGAAGCCCAGGGAAGGAATAAAGTTGGACACTTAAAGGGGGGCAAGTTTTTTGTTAAAGAGTTTCATTTTGGACATATTAAATATGAGATGCCTATTAGATATCTCAGTGGTGATGTTTAATAAAAAGTAGTATATATGAATTTGGAACTCAAATAAAAGGTTACAAATGAATATATGTTTAAGAGGAAATGTATAGATGATATTTAAAGTCAAATGGATGATTAGTGAACAAGTGTAGATTGAGGCCAAACATTGAGTCCTGGAACATTTCAACTTTTAGAGATCAGGAAGAGAAGAAACTCTCAAAGACTGAAAAGGAGTGACCAATGAAGTAGGAGAAGATTTCAGGATAATGTGGTGTCCTAGAAGTTTGGTTAATAGTGCCTCAAGATGGACAGAGTGATCAACTGTAGTAAATACTGCTATCAGGTTTAGGAAAATGGGAACCGAGAATTGGTCATTGATTTGGCAAGATGGAGATAATTTATTACCTTGACAAATATAGCTTACTGGCATAAAAAAACAAAAAGCCTAATCAGAACTGATTGAAGAGAAACATGGAAGTGAAGAAATGGGATCCAGAAAAAATGCAAAAATAATTTTTTAAGCAGTCTTGCCATAAAGGGGGACTATAAAAGAAGAGTGATAGGTAAAAGGTGATGTTGGATTGAGGAGATTCGGTAGACAGTCATGCCCATTGGCATATACATAAGTAGCAACACCATTCCTATCAGTGAATCACGAAGATGGGAAGTGAATGATTGAGTTTTGAGAAACTTTTTCATATTATAATATTCCTCTGTTTATAGATAGAGATCTTAAAATCAGGAGGTAAAGTGGGTTGTTCACATTCTGCAACTTGCTAGTAGGCTAAGCTTTCTGATTCCTACCCCAGAATTACCCTAACCACCTATGTTGTTTGCGTGTGTCTAATCTCTGGGCTAGGGTACTTGGGAAAGGACAGAAAATTTATTATTATCTGTGTTCACATTGTCTTTAAGAGCTCAAAGATGAGAATATTTCAGAGAACAATGGATATCCAATATCAAAAGTACTGAATAGTTGAACTTGTGACACTGAGTTCTGTTGGCGTGCAGGGAGAGAAGAGTGATGACTGAATCATTGGTGAAAAGAATTTTGGGTAAAAAGAAAAACATAAATGGCAGACATTCAAGAATGATGCTGATGTCTTTATAAGACAATAAAGTGGGTAAATCGATTTGCACCAAGGGCAAGAAATGGGTAGCATCTGAAAATGAGATTGGTAGATAGGTGATTCTAGGTTGTTATTAAAGGACTCTGGGTTCTTGGCAGAAGTTTCAGCCTATTGTAGTAGGAATTGGAGAGCTACTGGAGATTTCTGAGGTGAGGAGTTGGATGACCAGAAACTGATATTATTTGTGGAAAGGGATGGAAGAATTCCTAAAAATTGAAGTTGAAGTCATAGTTGGCTACCGAGGTGACAGCAACAGGAATTCATGAAGGAAGGAAAGGTCATAGGGGATGTTCTATTTAATTTGAATGATGGGCCAAATATACAAGAAATTTTCAAGAGACTTTTGAAATCAAGTGTGGAGCGTAAATGAATGGGAGGAATTAAAGGTAGAATTTTATGAGGCCATTGGATGAAGTTGAGCGTTGAGTCTACAATGCTTAGTACAAGAGTTCTCTTGGAGGATGAAAGAAAAACAGAAACTCAAGACAGTTATTGAAAATATTCATACTCTAATGCTTTGAATTTCCATTTCTGCTACTCTGAACTGTGGTTAGTATTACCCACCCCACCTACCATACTCACAGTGGTTGAGAGGCTCTCATGGAGTGAGGGATAAGCATTCTTTGGAAAAATGTGGTGTTATTTCAGATGCAGTGTGAAACTTCAAAGACAAATGATATAAATGTGATCAAACAGGATGACATTACAAGTTATTTTTTAAAAAATAGCGAGATGGAGAAAAGGTAAAATTACATATCAGTATAAGTGACTTTCATATATTTCAGCGAGACTGGGTCTTGGATACTCCTGCACATAGGAGTTCCAACACTTAGTTCCAAACTTGAGTTGGAAGATGTAAAAACAACTGTTAAAGAAAAATTTTATTTTTTCTGATTCAAATTGAGAGAAAGCAAATTGTGTAACTGTTGCTTTAAAGAAGCAGCTGATAGCATATGTCAAGACAATTTGCAGCTATTATCACCTCTTAAAGATACTGAGAAAATTGAATTGCTGACTAATGTGGTTGGCGGTGAAGGACACCTTTCAGGAACCCAGTGACTGCAGTATCATCTTACTTTAAGATTCTGTCTTACAAAGTTGCATTTGAACAAAAGCTTCCCTCTTACAGTTATGTTTTAAGATACATCAAATTTGACTGTGTAAATAAAAATGTATATGCATATATTTACATAGTATGTATTTATATAATAGAATAAAATACATCCTCCCCACCCCATGCTGTTTCTCTTTTGCTTATAGAAACCAGTTGTGGGGAAGTGGGAGATTGGAAGGAATTTGGATGAAGAGAAAAGGAAAAACAAACTAACAGAAAGATAATTTCAAAGCTTTTTTTTAAAGTCATTTTTTGTACCTTACGAGGCAGATATCTTTGTTGCTTGTACATGTACCATTACCCGCTGGTGTCTTAAGCAAAGAAAGCCTGACTTGGTGTGAGTAAGTGTATACAGGGGAACTGAAAACTGCTTTGAATTAACATGTAAAATGCTGTCTGCCCTGTGGGTAGAGAACATTTTTGCAGATTACTTTACATTTGGGAAAATACTGTCTTTCTTTGGGAGTGTGTTTTCATGTAGGTGTGTGTATGCATTGTGTTCTGAAAGTTGAAGTATGATGCGGCATATCTTCTTCACCTTATGCTGGTGGTGACCCTTCAAAATACATTGTGCTTGGCATGTCCTAGTGACACAATGAACACTGTATATTTGGAGAACTGAGTAATGAAGGGGCCAAATATATTTAAATCCATCAAGATCTACTAGATTTGGAGTGTCAAAAGTTTACTCTGCTGTGCAGTGTTTAGCTGAAGCCTTCTGTGGCCTTTTTCCATATTGAATAATCAAATCAGAGAATGTACTCAAATGCTTAATTTTGTATCACCATGATACACACTAACCCAAAGTGACCATCGATGATGTTCTACTTCTATGCTTTGCCCTTCACCTTAAAGTTCCTTCTCCTTTCTCTTTATCCTTATTGTAAACTCATCACCTTCTTTTCTGTTCCTGGATCGGAATAAACGTTTCTTCATTACTCTCCATGCAGTTGTTAGGTTATCTGACTTTAGTCAGCCTCTCTACCTTGTGTAATTTAGCACCCATCTTCAGTGTTTCTTGAATTTTATCTAGGCCAGGTAAGCCCCTGAGGCACCTTCAGAAACAAGTGGGAGGTGCGCTAAGGTCCTCACTCAGATTCAGTTGAGTTTGCTAATTATTGGTCCTGGGGTTGAATCAGGATTCCAGAGAAGAAAAATGCTAACTCTTTTAGGACTCACAAGCATACTGCAGCCTATGAAATATCCATGAACATAATTTTAAAAGTAGTTCAGTGCATTCTCCCACACTGGAAAAGTACATTTTCAAAGGGAAATAAAAGTTAAGGCTGTTTCTTACTATAATCAGAGCCCTATTATTGAGGTGAAGCCAATTTTAAAATATAAGGATTTTTAGATACAGTAAACCCTAGAAAATTTTTATTTTAAACCTTTCTGTTCCTCACCTTTCTGGCTTTAAAGATAACCTTCAGAATATAAATTGATGCAGCAAGGGTTGAAGCCCAGAACCAAGAGTTCTGATGCAATATCTCAAAGAATGTTGCAGCCTCTGTCTTCTGTATAGATTGCTGAGAACACTGTCAGAACTGAAAATGGAATAGCAGTGAGGTTTTGTTAGACATTAACTCAGTACTTGCCTTGAGAATTTAAACTCGGCTACCATTTAGAGCACTTCATAGCCTGTTTTACCACAAACACCTGCCTCTTTTATTCTTGCATTTGATGGAAGGTTTCAGAGAGTATATGTCTTATACACTTCAAATGTATAAAGCAGAATAAAGAGCTGCATAGTTATGCATCCTAGAAGAAATAATTGGCTTGCAGCTATTTTTAACTTCAATTCCATTTATAGGAATTGTTTAGCATGTAATATGTACGAAGATTAAATGCGAAAACATAAAGATCAACATCTTCAAGGAGCTCACTGTCTGATGAGGATGGGTAGGACAGTTATGTAAAAATCATTACCATACTTATTATAAAAGTAATATATAGAAGCTCAGAAGTAGAAATGGCCCTGCCATTATTGCTATTATTATTTTAAATAATGATTATTTCTCAACAATAGCTATAATTAATATTTTGTGTTGGATACTATCCTAAGGGCTTTATTTTGTATCAGTTAATCCACCCAATGACCTGTGAGGTAAGGTACACATTCTATGTAGGTTAGAAAACAGCCTGAGAGGAGTTAAGTGGCTTGTCCTAGATCCTACAGTTCATAAGTGAAAAAGGAAGAATTTAACTTCTATTCCATCTGACTTTAAACCCTTTGTCTTAAATACTTTGTATAATTCCTTCCCTAGAAAGGTGAATGCTGATGTGGGATCTGGGAGATGAAAATTCCAGAAAGACAGTTTCAGAAATCTCAAAGAACTAGAGATGAGTTTTGGAGACATTCTTTGTTATATACTTTTTTCTTTATGCACTAGAGATTTCACAGCAACAGGCTTATTATGACCACAGCTGAAGAACACAAATAGAGTTAAGAAAATGTTTAAAGTATAAACAAGTTGCTAATTCATTGCAACCTACTGATAGCCACTCACCCCATGTAGGAGTCTGAACATATATATGTAAAAACAAATAGAAAACATTTTGCAGATTTTGAACTGCAAGATGGTTTAAATGTTACCTTACACATGAACCAAATCAGTTTTGTTTTACCCTCTGTTGGAAGGAGCTATCATAAATAGCATTTGGCTTTTCTTGGTATTTGGTTAATTTTAAGTAGAACACTGAAAAGGAACACATTTAGTGGTTAATTTAATTTACTCAAATCTAATGAAAAGATGTGCTCATTTCCATTTACTATCAACACATATAAATGGTAAATGTAGCTAAAACAATTAAAAAACCCTACTTTTAATGGATCTTTAGAAGTTAAAACTGTAATATGTATGCTGTCTTACCACTTTTAAAATAACTTATT
Organism: Saguinus oedipus; assembly: GCA_031835075.1. NCBI lineage: Eukaryota > Metazoa > Chordata > Mammalia > Primates > Cebidae > Saguinus > Saguinus oedipus. The sequence continues at coordinate 43,556,806 of CM063170.1, forward strand.
TATTCAAATATTCTCTACTAGTTTGTTTACTCCAATATGAATTTTAAAGATATATATATATGAATATTAGACATTTTTACATTTAGTGGGAAGCAAAAGTTGGTTACCTTTATTATCCTTAAAACTTCAAATTCTACTGATTATAACACCATTACTTATCTACCTTATAAGATAAAGCATTTTTAGTAACTTTGCTTGAAAATGAAACATTCTTATGGTGGATAATGATATGATCTTTGTATCAAAATTCTTATTTTGATATTTTCCTTAAATAATAATTTAGTTTTGGCCTACAAATAGAATGGAATTCTCATTAGAGTCTTACTGTCTTAAATTTCCATCTCATAATTGTCATTATTTTGATAATTATACTTTTATTTTCCTTTTGGCAAGTATCTCTTCTCACTTTTTAACCCACATAATTTGGATAAAGTCGACTCCTATCTCCTGACTTGTTCAGAATTGGGTACATTATTGGGTAGGTACATGGTACTCAATTCTAGAAGTGTGTAAGAATATATAGTTGGGAGAGAAGCTTGGAGGTGCTGAGAGCTTTCAACTGGGAAGAACTCATCAAATGATGCCAACACAGAGAAAAACTGTGCACGCTGTAGAAGGGTTGATGTCTGACAACATTGTTGGAGCACTTGGATCTAGCTGTGTCCAAAGGAAGAATGATTCATTAAATTCTTCAGTTTTTGAAGCCAAAAACCCTTCCTTTCTCCTTATCCTCTAAGGCAGTTTGAGTTGTTTCTGTCACATGCAACTCATAATGTTGACCAAAATATCATGGTATGTGGAAAAAACATGGGAAACAGAAGACCTAGAGTCTTCCCCAAAGTAATTTACCATGTAGTAGGATAAAGAAGATAGACAGGCATGCAATTACTAAAAAGCAATATAAAATATATTATTAGATGTCAGACTATGAAATAGTCTAAACATCTCATGACATACTTGCAGTAGACAGTATGAAATTTCTACTTAATATGTCGAACCTCTATTCAATCTTTATTAAACCTCTATTCAATTTTTTTTTTTTCTTGAGATGAAGTCTTGCTGTGTCACCAGGCTGGAGTGCAGTGGGGTGATCTCGGCTTACTGCATCCTCCGCCTCCCGGGTTCAGGGAATTCTGCTTCAGCCTCCTGAGTAGCTTGGATTACAGGCATGCACCACCACATCCAGCTAATTTTTGTATTTTTAGTAGAGACGGGGTTTCACCATGTTGGCCAGGATTGTCTTGGTCTCTTGACCTCTTGATCTGCCTGCCTTGGCCTCCCAAAGTCCTGGGATTATAGCCGTGAGCCACTGTGCCTGTCCCAATCTTAAACTACCTATTTGATATTTGAAAGTGCTGCCCCAGCTTCGGAGTCAACAGATATGAAGACAAAGTACCTGAAATGTTGCATGAAAGCACATGTACTTTGCATTAGATAAAAAAATTACAAGAAAATCTCAAGAAAAATAAAATCACCACATTTTACAATAGATAAAATATGTATAAGAAATTATAAGAAAATTAAACAACCAATACTTCCACAAATAGCAAAACCAATGACACAAATAAAAAAATTAAACAAAACAAAAATGGAGAAATAGTTTCTAAAACTGGCTATGTTAAGATTTTCCTTTGGTTCTTAATTGCCACTTGGAATTCTGTTGTCTAAGTTATTGTCTACCATCTCTAACCTAGAAACTAAATCCATTTCAAACCTCTCTCATTCCAACTTACTTTATTCATTCCTATGTACACAGGTAGGCTGGTGTGGCAGTCATATAGAGCAGAACAGTAAGAAGTCTCATTGAGCCCTGGAAATTCTAAAAGAGCTCCATGAATAGGTTTTTGGGCATCTGTGGTTCTCCAGAGGCTGTTTGTTGAATTTGGGGTAAATGTGCTTTCTTCCCCTAAGAGAATTCAAACTCTTATCAGTCTCTCAAAGGAATCTATGATCCAGAAAATGTTGGAATTTCCTTCTAATTTAGAGTTATTTATAAGAAATGATTTCTCTTAGTTACATATTAATATATATCATATTAAATTTTTGACCTGTTTAAATGAACTATGGACAGTGCTGATGTCCTAAATCAGTCTTAGAATTTAATACATTTTTTTTCCCTTGTAAAACATAACATACAGACCTGACTGTATTCATTCAGGTTCAGTCAAGTAATCATTGTTTCCATATGTTTAGCTTAAAAATATGTGACAGTATTACCTATTTCACAATTATATTTGATCAATTTACATTTATCAACTATTCCTGCTGTTCACGGATGTTAGCTTTATTATCCTTGGGGGCTTTCCTCTGTTTTTAAGGAACAAGATTTCATATAGCTCTTGACCCACACATCTCTCAGCTTTTTCACTATTAAAGTTCTATTTCTTTTTGAAATAAGCCTGGCACAGAAAGATACAATTTCTAGTTCAACAAAATCCTAGGGAAAACATTTGGTTGGCCTCACATGCCCTCCCCTGGTTTTCTGTGGCCAAGGGGGTAGATATATGGCTAGCAGTTCTAATTAGAATGTGTTTAAAGTGAGAAATGAAGATAAAAGAGCATCCCCACCCCCAAAAGTCCATTATTCACAGGAGATACTTGGTGTGATGGGAAAATAATAAATACTGGCTGGAAAAGTGCATTTTAAGAAGTAAAATGAAATATGCTACCAATATTTGAAATGGCATGGAAAGGTGATAGCTCAGTTTGAGCAATAGTGTTCATTCTGGGATATAAGAAATATAGATTAGAGAAATAGGCAAGGACCAGGTTGAAAGAACTATGTATATTCTGGTAAGAGATTCAAAATCCTGCAGGCCAGTATGTTATAAATATGGCAGCAGACTCATAGGATGGGGGGATTTGTTAAAATGCAGATTCACGAACTGAACAGTAAACACAAAGAATCCAGATCACGGGGTGCCTAAGAATCTACATTTTAATTTTAATTTTATTTATTTATTTTAATTTTCCTTTAAGTTCTGGGATACATGTGCAGAATGTGCAGGTTTGTTACATAGGGTTACATGCACCATGATGCTCTGTTGTATCTACCAACCCATCTTCTAGGTTTTAAGCCCTATATTCATTAGGTATTTGTCCTAACGTTCTCCTTCTCCTTGCTCCCCACCCCCAACAGACCCCAATGTGTGATATTCCTCTTCCTGCGTCCATGTGATCTCACTGTTCAACTCCCACTTACGAGTAAGAACATGTAGTGTTTCATTTTCTGTTCCTGTGTTAGTTTGCTGAGAATGATGTCTTCTTGCTTCATCCATGCCCCTGCAATGGACATGAACTCATTCTTTTTTATGGCTGCATAGTAGAGAATCTGCATATTTAAAATATACCTTGGGTAATGCTTATACACTCAACTAAAGATTGAGGGTTGCTATTAAATAGAATAGAAAACTAGTAAAAATAGAAAACTATACAGCAAAAATTAAAATATTTGTTAATATGACTACAGACTCCAGATTAAAGATTGCTCTATGTCAATGCATGTGTTTGAGGAGCCTGTGGGGTTCATATCCTGTGTGTACATCTCAGAGTGCTTTTGTTCCAGTTAAATATTTCCAAGAAAGCATCGTGCAGTGGGATAGAAATGTAAACATTCAATGGGAAACTCTAAAAAAACCTTGAATCCCCCAAAACATGAAGAATTATTAAATAAGACAGAAAGATTCTGAATGACATGTTAGTGAAAGGGGTATCATGTGTGATCTCTAAGGTTTACTGCTAGATCAGCATATTCTCTTTAATCAGGAAAAATTAGGTGTTAAATTGTTATCCAGTTGTGGTTACATTCATCGCTTAATTTTATTTCCTAGCATATATGAAATTAAGAAAGGGCTTTTGCTGCATTTGTTCTTGCCTACCAATGCAGAGAAGATGGATGAAGCCCAAGAAGTAGGACAAAGAGTTGCATCAGGGTTTTTAGAAATTAACTTCATTATTCTCTTCTGAACTTGGGGACAATTTCTTACAAAACCATTCTTTCTTCCAAGCTAGGAAAAGTGATTCTCCTAACCATTTCTGGCAATCTTTCTTGCTAGCAGAAATTCAGCAGTAGAATAATTTTCTCATAAGAGTAGTAAACACACACACACACACACACACACACACACACACACACACACACACACATAGACAATACATTCTCCGATGTTTGCTAGAATAAGCATGTATAATTTAATGGTTAATTAGTGAAAGCTTTGGCCCATGGAAGGAATGCTTAAAAGTTTGGCTTCTTTAAGGTGGAAAAAGGTAGTAAGTCAAATGTTTTAAGTTTATTTTTTAAATTAAAGTTATTTTAATTTTTTTTTTAAAATTTTCAGCACCTAGTTTAAAGACTCATAAAGTTCTACAAAGCTATAGGAAGAATATCTGTACCCAGGTTCTCCTGCCCATTTCTTGCATTCCAGAAGCAACCATTTGCAACAGAATTTTGTAGAAAGCACCTGCACATTTCTGAGCAACAGCTCATGGCACTATTCATTGATTTTTTTTTTTTTTTTTTTTTTTTTTCAGTTTTAACCAACATCTATTAACTTACCACTGAGGGAATGTGTTCTCTTTCCAGGTCCACAAGGGGGCGTAGTTCTAAGGGCAAGCACTTACTAGCACCATGCCCCACTTCCATCTCTCTCCATTCGGGAGATTTAATGGTTTCTGTTTTAATTTTCCCAGGTGCAGGAAAGGGTCAAAAGTCAGTCACTCCAGCGGAAGTTCTAAGGAACTCCTTTCATTAGCCCAGGGTCTTAGAGAAGGTGGGGGTTCCTCCCAGGTTAAAAGCCCCCTTCTTCCACACCCCTTTGGGACTCCATGTATGGGTCTCCTTCCACGAACATTCTCATGTGGAAGCCGTCTTTCTCTCTCTTGGGTTTTTCCTCTGGAGTCCCCTTCCACTCTCTCGAGGAAGCCTGTCTTCCTCTCCTAAACTCCATCTCTCTCTCTCTGTTCCCTTCCACTCAGTCTGGAAGCTGCTTTCCTCTCCTGGATTCCATCTGTCTGGATTCTCTCACTTAATGTGAGAGTTAGCTGTTTCTTTCTGTCTATCTAAATAAATTGCTTTCTACAAACACTTTTGAGTCCGATATTTACTTTTACGAGTGCCCTGCATTGTGGTCTCCTCTCCCATTCTTGGGGGAGTGACAGACCAAGAACCTGGAGAAACATCCTCTCAGGGGAACTGAGGGCTCCCCTGAACCTCAACATTATACTGCCATGGAGGAGGACAATTTACCTCTTCTTCATCACCTCTCCCAGTAGAGGCATGCATAAAAACATAACCTCTCATTCAGCCAAAATAGTTATGTCATTAATTTAAGTAGATGAAGTTTCAGACTTTCATTTACTATGATCTTGTAAATTCTAGTCAAAATAGAGCTGTGTAGTATTTTCTAACCACTATTCATTTGTTGCATAACTTCCTCTTTTTCCTTAATTGGCAACAGTAATAATTTTTCCATATACATGTGTGTATGTGTGTGTGTGTGTGCATATATATATATATTTTTTCTCATTTCTGTTACATTTTTCTATGTCTCCTTTCCTTTCAACCTGTTCAAACACATCAGGTATCCCATTACTTTTATCTTCTTTTCTTTTTTTTCTGAAATGGAGTCTTGCTCTGTTTCCCAGGCTAGAGTGCGGTGGCGCCATGGCGGCTTACTGCAACCTCCGCCTCCTGGGTTCAAGCAATTCTCCTGCCTTAGCCTCCCATGTACCTGAGACTATAGGTGCATGCCACCACGCACAGATAATTTGTGTATGTGTGTGTGTTTTTTTTTTTCCTAGAGGTGGGGTTTCACCATTTTGGTCATGCTAGTCTTGAACTTCTGACCTCAATGATCCACCCGCCTTGGCCTCCCAAAATGCTGGGATTTCAGGTGTGAGACACCATGCCCAGCCCTATCTTCTTGACAATGTTTCAGAACCTCTTTGAACTTTTCCAATCTATTCAGCTATACAACTGTGAACCTGGACTTTCCCTTCATTATCATCGAGGAGGATTTTCTTCATCTCTTACTTGGATTGGCCTCTCTATTTCCTGGATCCTATGACTTCGTTATTTTGGTGGAATATCTCTGGTAGTAACTATTTCCATGAAATGGTGAGTAGGATATTTTTGGAGACCTTGCATATCTGAAAATCTCTTCAGTCTATCAACATGCTTAGTAGATAATTTGGGTTGGAATAGAGTTCTAGGTTGGAAATATTTTTTTTTTTTTTTTTGCCAATCAATGAGAGCTTGTAAGGTTGCTGAGGTTGGTTGGCCTTGAACTCTTGGCCTCGCCTTCGCAAGCACCACGACATCCGGCCGGAGCCACTTTGGGCCTAGGTTGGAAATAATTTTATGTCAAAACTTTGAACTTATTATTTCATTCTCTGTTTCCAGTATTGATTTTGAAAAATCTGAAGTCATTCTTAAACATGAAACTTAATAAGTAATCTATCTGTTTTTCTATCCCTCTATGGAAGCTTTTTATATTTTTTCTTTCTCTCTAATGTTCTAAAATTTCAGAGGCATGCTTTGATTTTTTATTTACATTTTTTTTTCTGAACAACTTATGTGTTTTTTAAAGTTTGAGACTCAAATATCTTAGTATGGGAAAATTTTCATGAATTATTTTGTTTACATATTGCTCTTCTGTTATATATTGTTTCTCTGTTTTCCTCTTCTGCATTTTCATTATTAGATATTGAACCCCATGAATTGATTTTTGAATGTTTACAAATCTTTTTTCTTTGATTTTATACCCGTAGGAGATTTTATCAATATTATTGACCAACTCTTTATTGAGTCTTTCATTTCTGTTATTGTATTTTTGGTTTCTTGAACGCTCTTGGCCTGTGGAAAAAATATATACACACACATGTATATGTAATATATATAAAATTATGCTATTTTTGTTTCAGGGATACAAATTCATTTTATCTCTCTGAAGATATTAGTGATAGTTTTTGAAGCATTTATTTTTTCTGCACAGTTAGTTTCCTTTAAATAGCTTTTTTTTTTAGTTTCTATCGTTGGGTCTATATATTTTATATATTTGAAACTTTCCTCAGATGTTTGGTGATCTTTCCCTTTCTGTACACATTTAAGAGTGAAACACTGAAATGCTGATTGGAGGATCTGCCTGTGTGTTTGTGTATGTGAACGTGTTCAAATGTAAGCTTCATTTCATTGGTCAACACCTGATGTTTGTAACTTTAGACCTTGTTTCTTGAACTTGTTGGATGGCTCAGTAAAGATTCTTCCTAATAATTTCAGTATAATGTAAGCTTTAAGAGGACAGAATTTTCTGTTGGTTTTCAGCACTTAAAAAAATTTCTGACACATAGAGGCTCCATAAATTTTGCTGAATGCTGAGCAATATATATATATAAAACATATTATATATATTATATACATACATATATTTTAAAATTTTTTAAATTTTATTTATTTTAAAAATTTATTTTTCTGTAAGTTATTGGGGTACAGGTAGTATTTGGTTACAAGAGTAAGTTCTTCAGTGGCGATTTGTGATATTTTGGTGCACCCACCACTGGAGCAGTACACACTGCACCCTATTTGTAGTCTTTTTTCCCTTAACCCCTCTCACTCTTCCCCCAAGCCCCCAAAGTCCATTGTATCATTCTTTTATGCCTTTGCATCCTCATGGCTTAGCTGTGAGGCATTATATATATCATTATGCCTTTGTGTCCTCATAGCTTAGCTCCCACATATCAGTGAGAACATATTATATTTGGTTTTCCATTCCTGAGTTACTTCACTTAGAATATGGATCGCCAGTCTCATCCACGTCACTACAAATGCTGTTACTTCATTCCTTTTTATGGCTGTATAGTATTCCATCACACATGTGTGTGTGCGTGTGCACACACACACACACACATATCACAGTTTCTTTATCCACTTGTTGACTGATGGGCATTTGGGTTGGTTCCACAATTTTGCTATTGTGAATTGTGCTGTTATAAATATGCCTGTGCAAGTATCTTTTTCAAATAATGACTTCTTTTCCTCTGGGTAGGTACCCAGTAGTGGGATTGCTGGATCAAATGGTAGTTCTACTTTTAATTCTTTAAGGAATATCCCTATTGTTTTTTTTGGTGGCTGTGGTAGTTTACATTCTGATCAACAGTGCAGAAGTGTTCCCTGTTCACCACATCCATGCCAGCATTTACTGTATTTTGATTTTTTGATCATGGCCATTCTTGCAGGAGTAAGGTGGTATCACATTGTGGTTTTGATTTGCATTTCCCTGATCATTAGTGATGTTGAGCATTTTTTTAATATGTGTGTTGGCCATTTGTATATATTCTTTTGAAAATTGTCTATTCGTGTCCTTAGCCCATTTTTTGATGGGATTGTTTGCTTTTTTTCTTACTGATTCATTTGAGTTCACAGAGCAGTCAGACAAGAGAAAACTAAAGGGCATCCAAACCAATAAAGGGTAAATCAAACTGTCACTGATGATGATATGATTGTTTACCTTGAAAACCTTAAGGACTCCTCCAGAAAGTTCCTAGAACTGATAAAATAATTCAGCAAAATTTCTGGATACAAGATTTATATATACAAATCAATAGCTCTTCTATACACCAACAGTGAGTAAGCAGAGAATCAAATGAAGAACTCAATTCCTTTTTCAGTAGCTGCAAATATATAGATATATATTTAGGAATATACTTAACTAAGGAGTCAAAAAAAAAACCCTAAAAGGAAAACTGCAAAACACTGCCAAAAGAAATCATAGATGACACAAACAGATGGAAATATATCCCATGCTCATGGCTGGGTAGAATCAATATTGTAAAATGACGATACTGCCAAAAGTAATCCACAAATTCAACTCAATCCCCCTCAATCTACCACCATCATTCTTCACAGAATTAGAAAAAACAGTTTCGAAATTCATATGAAACCAAAAGGAGCCCACATAGCCAAAGCAAGACTAAGCAAAAAGAAGAAATCTTGAGGCATCACACTACCTGATTTCAAACTATACAATAAAGCCATAGTCACCAAAACAGTGTGGTACTGGTATGAAAATAGGAACATAGACCAATGGAATAGAATAGCAAACCCAGAAATAAACCCAAACACTAATAGCCAACTAATCTTCAGCAAAGAAAACAAAATCATAAAGTGGGGAAATGATACCCCTTTCAACAAATTGTCCTGGGATAATTGGCAAGCCACATGTAGGAGAATGGAACTGGATCCTCATTTCTCACCTTATACAAACATCGACTCAACATGTATTAAGGACCTAAACCTAAGACCTGAAACTGTAAAAATTCTAGAAGATAACATTGGAAAAATCTTTCTAGACATTGGCGTAGGCAAGGATTTCATGACCAAGAATGCAAAAGCAAATGCAATGGAAACAAAGATAAATAGCTGGGACCTAATTAAACTAAAGAGCTTTTGCATGGCAAAAGGAACAGTCAGCAGATTAAACAGCTCACAAAGTGGGGAAAATCTTCACAGTCTATATATCTGACAAAAGACTAATATACTTCTTATATTTTTTCTTGGAAATGTATTAATGCTGTAAATATATATGAAGAGTATATTTTGCTGTGTATTTGGGTATTATATCTCTGTAAAAGTGTCTTTAGAAGGTCTTATTGGAAGTTTTAAACTTTTATTTAGGATAATTTGTGACATCTCATTGAACAGTGAATTGCATATGAACTTAATTGTCTGGAGGGCTTAATTAGTCAATATTACAGAATTTTTAATTGATTCAGTTTATATATATTTTAACTTTGTTTTGAAAAGTTTTTTATTGGTAGCATTTTAGGAGATATAACTGACAAGGAACAGAATTTTTGGTGTACTGCCTTTTAGAAGACAGTAAGAACAAATTATTATTTGGGGCTCAAGCTCACAAGTTTGGATAACAAGGCCATTTGGTGTAAGGAATTGATGTTAAACTGCTATTTTGTGAGCCTTCATGACACTTGCCCACTAAATGACTCTCTCTGTCTTCTCAGTGAACTGAAACAGAATATCAATACCATAAACTGGGTAGCTTAAATGGCAGATGTTTATTTCTCACAGTTGAAGGCTGGAAATCTGAGATCAAGGAGGCAGCCAGCATGGTCAGGTTCTTTGTGAAAGTCCTCTTCCTGGTTCTATCTTCATACGGCTTTCTTCTCCACACACCATGAAATAGATCCCCTGTCTATTTATTTTTTAATTATTATTTAATAAAGTCACTAATCTCATTATGGCGACAAACCCTTGAGATCTAACTTATTTGTAGTTACCTTTGCAAAACTGCTTCTCCAAATACCATCACGGGAATTTAAAGAGACACAAATATTTAGTTCATAGCAATGACCGTTGCTTTATTTTATTTTTAAGCCATTTAATAGACTATTGCATTTATTAAAAATTAACATAAACCCAATCAAAATAAACTTTGTCCTTAAAGAAACTAACCCACATTTCCATGGACTTCTTTACTAATTTGCTACTGCCCTTCACAGCAGCATCTAAGCTAAACACCATATATTCTAAAGATTTTTGCCCATGGGGTCCCAGCATTTGATCTGTGCTTTAGGCTGAGTAGACTTAAGAGGATTACATGAAAATCACTACAGCCTTATTCTTCCTTGAAAATAAATGAGTCAAAAATTGGGTTCATTTATCCATACATTAGAAGATGCTGGATCTTGCGTCAACCCTCTTGTTGAATAGCTGTGTGTTCTTGGGAAACTATCTTCTTTTAAGGCTTTATCTGTAAAATAGAAATAGTGCCATCCTACTTACTCTCACAGGATAATGATAGTCAAATAAAGTGATATAATGGAAGTGCTCAAATGAAATATATAATCTGCTTTATGAAGGAAATTAGTTATTATTTAAAAGAAAGTACAGTAGGTTATATAAAAATAAGTATAGAATATATCATTGCCTCCAATATTTTAAAATCTAAGATAATGTATGGGCAGGAACATAAGTGCTCCCTGCACATTTTATTGTAACTGAAGAAAATTGTGAAATCTGGATATAAAACAAGTGTCGAGATTCTGGAAATGTGCCCATCTATGGAAGAGCTGTTGCCATCAACTAGAATGATGATTTCATTTAAAATTCTGATAAATGCTATTACAAGTTACTTTTTTTTGGAGGGCATTATTTTCTGCTCTTTTTGCTTGTTCATATTAGGGAAGTAGCAAAATTTGAAAGTAGGCATGTACCTGTGTGAATTCCTAAATGAAATGAGGTCATCAGGAAAAGAACAGCTCTTTCAGAATCTCTCTTTGGGCATTTCTGTTGTGACCTGGTCTTCACTTAAAGAGCTTCAGATGAGCCCAACAAGCCATGTTTGGTTTCCTAGCCTGTGCAGTGAAGCCCTTCTCCTCCCGCACATTAGATGGATATCATGGTCTTTCATGCTTCCATCACATCCATCTCCTTGGGCAGCTTCGTTCTTGTTCTTACATCTTATTGATTAGTTCCTCCTCATACAAGAATGTCTAGGTGGGGCCTGTCAGGGGGTGGGGTCTAGGGGAGAGATAGAATTAGGAGAAATACCTAATGTAGATGACATGGTGATGGATGCAGCAAACCACTGTAACACATATATAACTATATAACAAACCTGCATGTTCTTCACGTGTACCCCAGAACTTAAAGTATAATAAAAAAAAAAGTTTAGGTAGAATTATTGCTACTGTGGTGAAGTGGTTTGCCAGCCTTTATTGAAACCTAGAAAATAAGAAACAAGTGAAAGAGGGTCTCTGGCTTAAACATTTCTTATCTAAAGGTTGCCAATGGCTTCTGGTGCTCACTTCAGTTCACAGTGTTGGAAAGATTGACAGCATGTGAATGTATTTATTTTAATTTTCTTATAGGGATTTTATACATTTACCTATGCTAATGAAAGGGGCACTGTCTGTCTAGGTGCCCAACATTTGATATTTTTGAAAAGAATGTAAATCTTTGGGTAGAAGTCATGGCCCATCCGGTCATCACTTCCTAGACATTTAGTTGGCACTGCTGTCAGATTGATGAGGTGTGTGTGTGTGTGTGTGTGTGTGTGTGTGTGTGTGTGTGTGTGTATAAGGGGGGAAAGGGCCTATGTAATATTGCAGGAACACCCCTTAACAGAAGAACTATGTAGGCAACCCATGAACCTCCCTTTCCCAATGTGTGCATCTGGCTTCATATTCACCCATACAGCTGTGTTTAGCAACAGTCTTTCAGCGTGATGGGGTAATGCTTGGTGAAACTCTTGACCATTTTAAGTGTTTACTTTCTCACTAAAGCACAGCCTTGGAATTAGACAAATATTAAATTCAAAATTGATTGCCATTTGCAACTGTGCAACCTTGCATATGTTACTTAACCTCTCTGTGTCTCAGCTTCTGCACCTGTTAGTACTGAGGATAGTAACCTGACATAGGTTTATTGTGAGGTTTAGATGTATTATATGGTATATGAAAGACCTAAAATAGTACCTGACATGTAGAAGGAACTCAGTAAATATTAGAGATCTTCTATTCTTCTGTCACTCATTTTTATCCACTTGTGTTCATTCATTATAATAGCATTAGACATACCTGTTCAAAATTCCTATTAGTCAATATTTTACTTTACAGGATTTTACAATCTCAATTTCTCCAGAAACTTTACATCTTTCTACATCTTAAGTATGCATCTTGGAGACTCTTAGAAATAGTTCTGATTAGTAAACTTAATTAAAAAAAAGTTCCTTTAATAAATCTCTTTTGATGAGACTTTTTGGGTTATATAGTAAGAATTGCCTGAGGATAAAAATTAATTTGGTTTTAAATCAGTGCATTGCAATGATATATGTTGATATTATTAAACTCAACTTTCCTCTGACTTGAGGGCAAAACTTCTTAACCACCACTGAGTAGTGAGGCCACATGCTACAGAAACACATATGCTGAAGGGCTTCATAAACATTGCATATTCAGGATAAATTTTAATTTAACTCATTGGAGCAAGCCTAGGTATTTAATAACCATCAAAACACCATAGTTGAATGATATTAAGTTCATGGTGTACTTTGATTTGAATTATTTAAACACATTTAGCACAATCAAATCTTTTATCTCCTGTGGTTTTCTGAAAATTGACTCTATGATTGAAAATCGTTTTACTAAAGGAAAGAAATAGGGGAATTTGGTAGCAAGGAAGCTGGATTTCGAGATCCACTTATCCACTATTAAAAATTGTGTAGGCAGCAGTGAGGGATTTTTAAATTATTAAAATGCTGGCAGGGGATAACAGAGTTTGTGTGGTATCCCTTCCTTCTTTGCTCACCATGTTGAACATAAAACTAATGTAATCCCATGGGTCTCCTGTTTAAAATTTTTATCTTTTCATCACTGAGATCAGGAGTAAAAACTGACTTCTTTTCCAGGGTCTGGCTGGAAACAAAAATGAAATGGGCTGGGCAGGGCCGGTGGGCAACCAGATTGTGTATTTCTTTAAATGACTGCTGCCTTTCACCTTCATTATTGCGCCACATCTGAGTTTTCAAGAAAGAACAAAAATATACGTTTTTAAAATGTGAAATCTCCCTGTTACGTAACCTATAGGAAATGGAAAATGTGTCCTTTTATGAAACAAATTTGAGCTGCACTGACTATTTAATCATAAAACGGCAGATCCAACTGAATTTAATTTTCTTTTTTCCCTCAAGATTGACAGATAATGATTGTGTCTATTCCTAAGGTACAGTGTGATGTTTTGATACATGTGTGTATTATGTAATGATTAGCCTCATCAGGGATACTGCATCCCCATCAATGGCTGCTCTCATCCTTTACACTCATGGAACACCTGAACTCCAATGTTGAATTGTTTGACTTTTCCAGAACACATCACTTGCTTTCCTGCCTTTCTGCACTTTGCCTACTCTTCCATTGGTCCAGCACGCTCTTTCCTTATCTTCTCTTTTCATGCATCAGCTCAACAAAATTTGTATATTCTCTTAATATAAGTGTTAGCACTTGAGAAGTCTTCTGAGTTTTCTGGGAGCATCTGATTATGGGACCAAGGTGAATTCATTGGTCATTAATCTATACTTCCATAGTCCATTGCATTATAAGGACTTATTTGCATGTCTGTTTCATTATGACTCCTCCATCTCTGTTCACTCAGCTATTGCAGGGAGAGGAAGCACAGTAGCTGCAGACAAATTGTATATAGTTGTGTTTGGCAAGAAGAGACCCTATTTGTTTGTTATCATGGCACAGATTCAACCATTCTTGCTCAGGATAAAGCTACCATATGAAGACATAAGATAGGCTTCCAGGCTGTCCACCTGAGCTGCTTGGCAGAGTAGACATTTGACGTTTCTGAGTCAGCCTCATGGATCAGATGACCTATAGTTCCCTATTTTCTTGGGCTGGTTTTATAATCTTAGTTCTGTCTAAGCCAAGATAATCTTGTCTGACTTGATCCAGTCTCCCGGCCTTGGCACTTGAAGAGAGAAGCTTTATGAGGGAGGCACAAGAAGAGACCTTTTATCTTATAACTTGAGCTGCTGAGCATTTATTTCCCATGATCTGTACATAAAACTCATTCTAAACCACCAGTGTTACCCATCATGGTCACCCCAGAAACCAGCTTCTGATTCCAAGCAGATTGGGTCCTCTTCATAGGGGTAGGAGGAGGATCATATTAATCTTTATATCCTCAATGCCTAACAAACAGAAGGATCTCAAATAGTTGTGATATGAACAGTCTAGAGGGGAAAACAACTATGAAGATGGTGTAAGATCTTGGTTTTCCTTTATTGCTAACATTTTATGACCTGGGCTGTAGAATGTGCTACAGCTTCCATGACCAATTTTATATTTGCTAAACAAATAAAAATGAAGGCTGATATAACATTCCATTTACACTTTCTTCACATTTTAGGCACTTGGAGCAAGCAGAACAGAACTGACTGTGGTTTTATTTGCTCAGCCCTCATTGAACTTGGAGTTTACCCAGTGTTGGCTTAGCCCAGTCAGAGATTTCATCAGGATCAATTGCTGCTCTCACCACAGCTTCCTTGCTTTTGTACTTGGAGATTTATAGGATGAAAAAAAGATTTTTATTTTGAGGCCAAAAAGTCATTTTGAGTAATTATGAGACTGGTTGAACATACTGGGATGTTTCTTCTCCTGGCTTGGTCTAAAGATTTTTTAAAAGCCAATATCAGAAAGATACTCAAATTAAGAAATATTTACTCAACATTTTATAAATTTCATGGTCTGTACAAAGCATGTTACAGAAATATCTTTCGTCTGCATCTTACCTGTTGCAGATGAGAATCCTGAAACGCAAGCAGGCTAAATAATCACCCCTGGGGCTTAAGCGACTATCTGGCTTCAAAGTCTACCCTCTTTCTATGATACTACAATCTGTGAATGCAGTTTCACTTAAATTGTCTTCATAACTCAAATTTCTTGAAATGATTCTTTTGTTCCAGAGACCTCTAAATTAGGAGCAGCTTGATGATTGCCGAGCCTTCAGACATAAAAGGATGAATGAGTACCTCAAAACCTAAAACACAATAAAATATATAAAGCATGAATGAAAGTTCTATATTCAGGAAATAAGCTCTCTGAAACTCCTACATTTTATACTTTGGTGTTAGTCTTGCTTTCTGGTTTTTTTTTTTTTTTTTAGTATTTATGTTATGGAAAGATAAAAAGCAAACCTTTGGTAGTTACTACTTACTCTGCTTCTCTTCATGATGAGTGTGCTAAAATCAGCGATCAGTTGGCTTCATTTTAACACCAGCACCTCACTTGTACTTGGAACTTAGCATAAAAATTAGTATTGGGAAGTTTTGAAGACATTATTGATGCAATATCTAGTTTAATACTGAGTACAGGGAGAGAGGAAGTATTGGGCTTGGTTAAGAAAATGAGATTTGAAATTTCTGTCAGGAATATTTATATGTTGAAGTAGTAAAACATTTGACTAACAATAATTATAAGTGGGAGCTTATTTTCCTTCTCATGACAAGAAATCTGGAGATAGATGGCTGCTGGAATTGGGTTAATGGCTCTGTAATATCAGGGTTGGCTTATCTGCAACACTCTTGGTCTTTTTTATTTGGTGACAAGATGGCTGCCACAGCTCTAGGCATCAAGTCCGCATTCAAAGCGGAAGAAAGGAAGAGCAATTATGTCACTTCTGGCAGTTTCTTCAATCAGAAAACCAAAGGCTTTTCTAGACATTTCTTAAATCTACTTCTGTTTATATATTGTTGGCCAATAGTTGTCATGGCCATCTCTTGCTGTAAGAAAGGTTGGAAAATTGAGTATTTCACTTTCTAGCCAGTACAGAGGAAGGCAGTGTGAAAGAAGGATGACGCAACTGACTTTTCGATCTGCCAACTAATTACATTTGCTATTGAATCATCATTGCTGTAGGATTAAATCAAATGTCTGAAAATCACTTAGCAGAGAATAAGACTTGTAGGAAGCAGATATATCATAGTTATTATCGATATCAAGGAAATAAGAAGTGATTGCTAGCTTGGCAACCTCACCTCTTTGTTTATTAACTTATACTTTGTCTTCATGTGAGAAACTCACTAGAAATAATGATATTCTGTCTTTACTTTAAAAAGTAAAAATTTACCACTTTCTCATATTGAATTTCTATATTATAACTTTAACTGGTTTGATGAATTTAAGATTTAAACAAATGATTTCTAGTTTCTAGTTTGTAGTATTTCCTACTCCCACAGAAATATGGAAAAAATAATCATTATTTAAGGGCAGGGTACCATATTCTTCAAGCCTTTCTCTGCCCAGCAACATCATTTGATTCGTGCTAAAAAGAAAAAACAAGATTCTGAGAGGCTGAGCAAAAGGGAAATGATGTCCCCAATGCCCCAGATTTTCTTTTTATATTATTGATAATTTCCTGTCCCTCCATGAAATACGTCACAGAATAAGGTAAAATAATTTATTTAAGTATTTCACTTTATCTGGTGAGTATGCTCATGTTGATATGGTACTATCCTCGAGAAAGATGTGGAAAACTCGGCAAGAAGTGGAGGGTCTCTGTAAAATGATGTTTGATTTGTAACAACAAGAAATAAGTAGATTGATGGATTCTAGTTATCATCAGCTGTCTTTTATTGAAAATGCAAAAAGAGAAAAATATAGTAGCAAGAAATTGCATATACTCAAGGTAAATAAGATCTTATTTGACATTCTGGAATAGGGTTTTGTTTCTTTGCTCTGTAGTTTGTTTACTCAAAGCTCATAAGGATATTTTATTTTTCAGGTTAAATCTCTTCTTTGGAGATTTCTCTTCAGGTCTAAGATGACTTTTAGGTAAAAGGTGTACTGTAACTGTGAAATATTGACCTGGAAGCTGAATAAATAATACTGGTTAATTAGCATGTCACACCTGAAATGTACATATTTTTGATAGTAATGTTTAAAGCTATAATGAAGCATTTTATTTCAAAGTACTGAGGGAGAAAGGACGAAATGAAGAAAATTACTGTGTTCAGTTACTTAGCATATTCAGTCAAAACAGTAGATTAATCAGGTTTTAGAAAGAGTTTTACAAGTTCTGTTCTTTAAGGATGTTAAAAAAAAGAACTTTCAGCCCAGAATTTCATATCCTGCCAAACTAAGCTTCACAATTGAAGGAAAAATAAAATCTTTTATGAACAAGCAAGTACTCAGAGATTTTATTACCACCAGGACTGCTTTACAAAAACTTCTGAAAGGAGCATTACACACAGAAAGGAACAACCAGTCTTAGCCTTTCTAAAAATACATCAAAAAGTAAAGAGCATCAACATAAAGAAGAATTTACATCAACGAATGGATAAAATAGCCAGTTAACATCAAATGGCAGTAACCCTAAATTTAAATTGACTAAATCCCCCAATCAAAAGATAAGCCAAAACCTAACGGTATACTACATCCAGACCCATTTTATATCCAAAGACACACAAAGACTCAAAACAAAGGGTTGGAGAAAGATTTACCAACCAAATGGAGAGCTAAAATAAATAAACAAAAAGCAGGAGTTGCAATTCACGCATTTGATAAAACAGATTTCAAAGCAACAAAGATACAGTGGTAAAAGGATCAATGCAATAATAAGAGCTAAGAATCCTAACACCCAGATACATAAGACCCATAAAGAGATTTAGACTTAACGAGACAGAAAATTAATAAGGATATCTAGAACTTGAACTCAGATCTGGAACAAGTAAACTTAATAAGTATTTATAGAGCTTTCCACTTTAAATACACAAAATGTTGATCAGCCATTATTAATACCCATTTTTAGAATAGAGCTATATATTCCTGTTCTCTCTCCCTCTTTTTCTTCCTCTTTCTTCCTCTCCTCTAAAAAAAAAAAAAAAAAGTTTTACAAATATGACTAGGTGTATCAATTATCTATTGTCATGATAATGTTGTATAACATTATTACTCCAAATGGGACTCTGGGTAATAAATCAGCCCAAAACAAAGAAGTTTAAAATACATGCATTTATTATTTCTCTTGAGTCTGTGGGTTGGCCGCATAATTCTACCAATGTAGACCGGGTTGTCTTCAGCTGGGCCAGATCATACATCTGCTGTCAACATGCAGTCTAGGAAGAGACTATATAGACTGGGATGGCTTTTGCTTGGACAACTCAGCTTTACTCTGTAAGCCTCTCATATCTTTTCATCAGACCAGCCTAGCCATGCTCATTTGGTGTTGGTAAGTTCCAGGAATGAGTCAGCCCAATTATGCAGGAGAGCAAGCAGAAATATCCATTCTCTGCTTGCAACAGATTGACTAATATCCCATTGGGCAAAACAAGTCAAATGTTCAATCCCAGAGTCAGAGTGAGAGAGGAATACAGTTAAGGGCAAAGACCATAGGTGTAGGGAAGATAGTATTTGGGACTATTCATGTAACCAATCTACTACATCATCCTTGTTTTTATTTTTGTTTAGGAAGTGTAACAGAACAAGCTTTGTTCTCTGAGTACTTTGAGCAACTGTGGATGTAATGTTACTGATTGGCTGCAGTATCATTGAACTGGTTTGTATAGTAAACTAGTTTGCTTGTTTTTTTTTCAGATGGTAATGATGATATTCTTAGAACTGATACCATTTTTTGGAGAACTTTTTTGAAAACTTTAATTAATTGATCATCTCTTCACCATACAAATCTATATGTTTCTTCTCAAAGATCAAGGCTTACTCTTTCTTTCATATAGCAGTTATTTTACTTGATTAAAGGGAAGCCCTGTCAATGAGAAAAAAGAAAGTCTTTCAAGTGTTTCTGGAAGTAGATTATGCTAGACAATAGGAGAGGAAAGTATCTACTGATTGGGATAAATTCCATATTGGTATAATGCACCATTTTAAATATGACACTTGTTAAAGGTTTCTAGATTTAGGATGGTGCATAAATTGCATAGAGCCATTGAAAACTTTGCCCTATAAGCACCTTGGAGATGTGACTTTGTCATCATTGCTTAAATATCTGTTTGTATTTATGAAAAGTCACTGTCACTATTAGAAAAATAATGTTATTGCCATAAAATTTTTCTAACTTTTGAAAAATTTTCTTATATAAGAAGATACTCTGACAAACTCAGAATCTCACATTTTGCAGTTGAGGAAAGAAGTGTTTTCCTTAGGCAACTTGAGTTTCCAAGGCATATGTTAGAAATTACATATGCTTCTGGCTCACACTTAATTATTACTAACTTATTCTAATCTTCCCACTGTAAAGTAGAAAAAGTCCAGGCAAAAATTTCAACATGGGAACTTAAATGCATAAGGGAATAAAAAGTGAAAAACCACAGCAATTATTTTCTAAGATGTAAAGAAAATGCAAATGAGTAGTTTTCAAGTTTATGAAAGATATATGAAACCACATAAAGCAGCCATCTGTTAAAATACTACAAAAGCACAAATTTGGTTAGTTATTGACTGGTCTTAATAAGCTTGAATGTTGTTAGTTCAGCCACAAAGAATTTCAATCTAAAGTCAAATCTTCATTATTTTTCAATCAGCATTTCATGATCAGTGTCAAATCAACACAGCTCATGCATAGCAGCAGGTGGACCAGATGCTGAACATTAAATTAGCAAAATAACAAGGCAAAATTCTCCTTGCAAGCTCTGATTCTCTCCTTGCCTTCCTCCCACACATACAAATCCAGAGACAAAAGGAAAAATGATATTGGGACAAACTGCAGTTATATGGCACAGGGATTCTTATGTATTTAACCTTGTTTGTTTATATTTTAGTTTCTGTGATAGCATTGTATGTGATAAATAGCTGGTTGTCTGAGATGTCTCTATTATTTCTATAAAGATTATTTATACATTCTTAAGAATAGAACACTTGATAAACTCAATTCATAACTTAGATAATCTTGCTTCTACTTAAAATAATTTTCTGGCTACTATCTTTTCTATTCTACCTTCTCCACAGTATATACATCCACCACTTTTCAAAATGGCTGCTAGCCTAGTTGTGGATCTTACCAGGAAATAACAGTCTTTTATAGATAGAAAATAGCTATGTGTACAAATATTAAGAAAAATCATTTCAACTCAGCCTTCCTACCCTTGCAAGCTAATCAATCTGATCCTCATGGTATGTGTTTGAAGTTTGACTACTTTACCACTTTTAATCAGTATATTCTGTGTTGAAAATTACATAAAAGGGACAAAACTGTGCATGTTACAATTCTCAGAGCAGCTACAGTTTTTTCCTAAAGAAAACAAGGCTTTTACACTGCCTATATCACCTAGCAGCTGAGGGATGCTGAATTAGCTAAAATTCTACTCTTGACTCTTGATGGATTCTACTCTAATTACAAGAATAAAAAAACATTTTTTCCCCAAGAAGCACAGCTGTGCTTTTTATAGGCATTGTATTATTTATGATTTATTGCAAATTATAAGAAAATAAAAGTCATACTTGCATCCACAATTGCAGTTAAAGTGAATTTTATTCCTACAATTTTGCAACACAAACAAAAACAACTCAGTGTGTAGAATAATGATACCATTGAATATATATTTTTAATGTCACATTAAATGTAAAACAGATTATTTATGGTATTGTTACCAATAACACATATATCATTTTGAGTAAAACAAATTCTACTAAGTATCTTAAAATGCAATAAACATTTCTGCTATAAGTATTTATGAAGTTTGAGGAAGATTAAGTTTATAGAACTTAAAAAAGTGCTAGGCTTGTTTCTTGTATTACTAGTGGTAACATAACAAGTGAAAACTCTAGAAGATGAAGCTTTCTAAAGTATAAAAGATGAAACTATTAAAGATAGCCATGTCACATCCAATCACATAAAGAATTTTCCAGCAGCCTATGTGAGACATAACTTGAGCTCTGCTTGTGTTTGTGATAAGGTATGCCAGGTTTCCCAGCACAGGGTTCTGCTGGGTTATGGGTAAGTCCCCTTAATACTGGAGCAAGGATAGGTTTAACTGCATGTATGGAAAGAAGTTGATATAATGGATAACTTTCTGCTGTAGAAATAAACATAAGAGTGTAATTGTCAGGATGGCTATTATGAGAAGACTCCTTTTCCAAAAAAAAATCTGGAAGCCACAATGAATGAACTTCCTCAAAGTTAGTGAAATTCACAATGGCAGCTTTATAAATTCCAAGTGTTCTCTGATGATGTTTTCATTCTTTAAAACTGGTATCAGCAAACTGTAGCCCACAGGCCAAATGGGCCTGATTGTTTTCTGTTTTGTTTTGCTTTTTTCTTAGACCTGATTTAAGTTTACAAAATATTGAACAGAAAGTGTAGGGAGTTCCCATCTATTCAGTCCACCCTGACCACAGTTTCCATTGCTACTAACATCTTCCCTTTAGTGTATATTCATTAAAATTTGTGAACTAATATTGATGCATTATTATTAACTGAAGTCCATATTTACATTTGGGTTCACCCTTTGTGTTGTACATTTTATGGGTCTTTTCCAGTGCATCATGTCACATACACACTATTATAGTATCATATGGAATACCTTCACTGCCCTCAAATTCCCCCATGCTCCACCTATTTATCCTTCCCCTCCCTACCTGTAACCGTTGATGTTTTTATTGCCTTTATAGTTTGCCTTTTGCAGAATGTTAGATAGTGGGAAGCATACAGTATGTAGCCTTTTTAGACTGGCTTCTTTCACTTAACAGTATTCATTTAAGGTTCCTTTAGGTCTAGTCGTGATTTGATAGCACATTTATTCTAATTGCTGAATAATATCCCATTGTACAACTGTATAACAGGTTGCTTACCTTAATTGCTTTCCATTATTGGAGATTATGAATAAAGCAATTATAAACACCCATGTGCAGGTTTTTGCATGGACGTTAGTGTTTAACTTATTTAAGTAAATATCTAGGAGGACCATTGCTGGATCATTTGGTAATGTACTACGCTTAGCATTGTAAGAAACTGTCAAGATGTCTTCCAAAGCAGTTATATCATTTTGCATTGATACCAGCAATGAATGAGAGACTTTGTTGCTTCACATTCTTGCCAGCATTTAGTGTTGACAGTGTTTTGTATTTTAGCCACTCTAGTAGGTGCTTAGTGGTATCTCATAGCTGTTAATTGCCTGTTTTTGTAAATATAATTTTATTGAAACATAGCCATGCTCATTCATTTACATATTGCCTATGGCTGCTTTCATGTCATAATGGCAGAGTTGTCACAGACACCATATGGCCCACAAAGTCTAAACTGTTACTGTGTGGCTCTTCACAGAAAATGTCTGTGGAGATTTGCTTTGGAGTATTTTTTTCTGGCCCATCCCTTGATGACTTTTTAGAATTTATACAAAATATCTATCAGATATTTATGTTTGTTTCTCTAGAATAATCAAGAAGTATTGAAGATATTTTACTAGAGAAGTAGAGTAAATTAATTACCAATATAATAATTTAAAAGATCCATCCTTCAAAGAATTTGACCAGAATGACCTTTTTTGTTCTTCTCTTTGTTGAATAAAACACTTTTTGGGAGATATTGAATATATAACACTTGCTCAAAGCCAATAAAATATACCATAAACCTTATGGATACAAATAGAACAATCTTGAAACTATAAATGAAGTTTGCAGCATGTATATATGTGTGTACCTATATATGTAAATATTTACTAATCAAGGAAACTTTTCATGATTGAAAAAAATTCAGTTGTTATCAGGATTACTCCTTTATTCCCAACCTTCTTATTACACTCAGCAATAAAAATGAACACACTATCAATGCACACAATACCATGAATAATCTTAAGAGATGTCAGACACAAAAGAATACATGTTTTTCATATATATTTAGTATCAACCATTCATATAGTTATTTTGAAATATAGAGATTGGTTGCTTGGGAAAGAATGGCATGAAGTACATTGAAATATGGAAGCTATTGTGGCATTTAAAGGTAAAAATTAATTTATTCTCATGGGTTGCTTGTGAACTATTTATTTGTTTCACTATGTCTTGGAGTAATATTTCCCAAATCTGGTTGCCACATATTGCCATGTCCAAATCCAGTCCTGATTCATAATCTGAATTATGAAGCATCCAAAGTGATTCTGGCATAGTTGTTCCATCATTTTTGGTCATCATTTTTAAATCTACTATACCGAAATATCTAAGGAAGGAATTCTTTGGAAAGTGAGAACCAATATTCAGTATCTAAGTGATGCTTGGAGAGGTTAGTCCATTTTAATTGGTAATTAGTCTATTAGTGGTAAGTAAAATTTCTTTTGATGATGTGTGAAATGAAATGAAATATCTTTTGATGATATGTATGTGTCCAATCTCTTTCAGAAAGATTTTATTTTTGGAAATTGAAAATATGGATTTCCTCCTCTAATTCCTCTCTGGGGGGCAGGGGCGCTCTTCCAAAATGCAGATCTGGGACTGGCTCCCCTCTGAGACTCTCCGTTGTGACTCTCCTTTTCCCTCCAGAAATCTCCTTGGCCTAGCCTATGAGTCCTTCCACATGGGTCAGTAAGAAAAATGAAGCAGCCCTGCCACAGCATGCATGGCTTGGCAAGCAGACCCTGCTCCTGCTCTCCTCTTCAGCTGAGTGCCATGTGCCAGGCACAACATATTGGCCATCCTTGGAGGCCCTCACTGAGTCCCCTTCTCCCTGAATTCAGTCTTGTTCAATGAAGTAGCCAACATTTTGACTCACTGCTCATCCCATGAAGTCACCAACTATAAACTTCTGATTACATGGCCACATGTTGGCTGTGGATGTAATGCCTTTATCAAGTGTCACAGCCACAAAAATGTCAACAGTGGAATGATATTGAACTGCTGAGTCACTATAGTCATCTTTGGTGAAGCACTTAAGTTGTAATATTCTATTTCTCCTAAAATATTTATTTATTCATTCATTCATTCATTATATTTTGAGACAGAGTCTCACTCTGTCACCCAGGCTGGAGTGCAGTGGTGCGACCTATGCTCACTCCACCTCTGCCCCACGAGGTTCAAGCAGTTCTCCTGCCTCATCCTCCCGAGTAGCTGGGATTACAGATGCCTGCCACCAAACCCGGCTTATTTTTGTATTTTTAGTAGACGGGGTTTCACCATCTTGGCCAGGCTGGTCTTGAACTCCTGTCCTCGTAATCCACCCACCTCGGCCTCCCAAAGTTTTGAGATTACAGGTGTGAGCCACTGTGCCTGGCCTAAAATATTTATTTTTTAATTCTTGACCAGAAACCTCCATGAGAGTGAAGTAATATGCTGAGAAGAGAACAAAAGATCTGCCCTCTGAAGCAATGAAATTGTTTTCTGTGGCTGATTCTGCATCTACATACATATAGTTAAAAAAATCACACATGTTCTCTCTTGGTGTCTATTATTCTTCCTGTACTGCATTGCTGTGTATCCCATGGAAGTAAAATCACTGCAAAGGGAGAGGCACATCCATTTCTTTTCAAACCACATTTTAGCCTCCTGGGTTCAGTTTGGCACCTCTTCCCTACATTATCATGAAAGATTCCTCACTGGTGTCCCACTCTGAAGACAAGCTTCCCTACATCCCACTGTGGACCGCTGTTTGGTTCATCTTCCTAAACCATGTATAGGAGAGCAATTGCCCTCTACTTTTAAAGCTTACAGGTTTCTGGCAGGGCAAAGTTTTACAGTCTTTTACCTAGCATTTAAAGCCCTCTATAACTGGGTCTAACATGAGCCTTCTCCAATCAATCTGATTTTATAGCTGCTCTTCTGTGAAAGTCACTTTTACTCTGTGCCTCTACTTGTGCTATTTCATCTGCCTGGAATGCATTTCTCACCCAGCATTGCCGTGATAGAATTTCTCTTTCTTTTTAAAGCCCAGCTGAAATATTAATAGCATCTGGGTTTTGCCATCTATTGGACCCAGTAATAATCAATATCTTTTTTCTTTGTACTGCTGTGGCACGTAGCAATTTCACATAGCATCCTTGCTAATTTGTTTGAGTTCATTGTAGATTCTGGATATTAGTCCTTTGTCAGATGTATAGATAGTAAAGATTTTCTCCCACTCTGTGGGTTGTCTGTTTACTCTGCTGACTGATCCTTTTGCTGTGCAAAATCTCTTTAGTTTAAGCAATTTGTCTTTGTTTTTTATTGTATTTGCTTTTGGGTTCCTGGTCATGAAATCCTTGCCTAAGTCACTCTCCAGAAGGGTTGCAAAAAATGCAGAACCAACCCAAATGCCCATCAATCAACGAGTGGATAAAGAAACTGTGATATATGTATATATCTACACACACACACACACATTCCTTTTTGAGATATATACATATATATACACACACATATATACGTATATTGAGATATATATGTATATATATACGTGTGTGTATATATATCTATGTGTGTATATATATATGTATATATCTCAAAAAGGAATGAATTAATGGCATTCCCAGCAACCTGGATGAGATTGGACACTATCATTCTAAGCAAAGTAACTCAGGAATGGAAAAACATTCCTGAGAATGGTTTATAAGTGAGAACGTATGTTCTCACTTATAAGTGGGAGCTAAGTTATGAGGATGCAAAGGCATAAGAATGACACAATGGACTTTGGGGACTTAGGGGGAAAGGGTGGGCAAGGGGTGAGGGATATAATACTACAAATTGAGTGGCATTGTATCTGCTCAGGTGATGGGTGCACCAAAGTCTCACAACTCACCCCTAAAGAACTTACTCATGTAACCAAACACTACCTGTTCCCCAATAAGCTATGGAAATGAAAACATTTTTTAAAAAGTATCCTTGATCCTTATACTTCCCTTGGGTGGATATTTATAAACCTGACTTTGTATATAAATATATGTATTTCCTATTTCAGTGTTTCTGAAATTGGGGAATATTTTTAAAACTCTATGTATAGTTAGATTTTCTTTTTTCTGTGAATTTCTTATTTTGGTTTAACTTAAATTCATAGTGCCTTATGTCCAGTGATATATAGTCTATGCCTTGTCATCCTTTGCTGTGATGTGAATTTCCTGGGAGGCAAGTATCATGTCTTACACAATTTTCTATTTTCCACAGCTCCTTACACATAATAGGTAATCGATAATTCTTTTAAAAGGAACAAAATACATAAAATGATATAAAACTAAAAGATGTACTATTCTTTGGGCTCTTTGTGAAATAAGATCCTGCAAGTTTCTCTGGAAGTTCAAATAAAAAATCCCTCTCCATTCTTCATATCATTTGTGCCTATTGTACCCTTGTCATGTTTTACTGGAAGAAATATAATATGCTTTGTTTCTCATGATGTTTTGAGCATGATCTGTTAATTTTTTTCTCTGAGGTCCAGCTTCTGCTTTAGTTTTTATGCCAGAATGTTTAAGTAGGCAATAGTACCTTTTGCCTTGCTTTATTGAAGTAATTTTGCTCAGCCAGCAGGGAGGTCTGTTAGTAGCTTTCTTTGAATCTATTTACAACAAACTCTATTTATTAAGTGAAACTCTTTGCTCAATTTTGATGTTACTTTCTGAGCCTAAGTTAGAAGAAGCAGCAATTTGAATTGCTTCAAAAAGATCTTCAATTACTTATGTGCTTAGAATATTGAGAGATTTACCTGGAAATTTCAATTTTTCTCTCTTTTGTACCTTTAAGTTTCTTCTTCCATTTTTTAAAATAAGACTTTATTGTTTCAGAAATTTTCTTCACTTGATCCATAAACTAAAGCATATCCTTGTTATTTCTCTTTTGCCGCTGGGTTATTGATCTAATTTTTGAAGGATAAAAGCAAAATTAAAAAATAAGAAACCTAATCTACAATATCATGCAACAACTTAATTTTTGATTATTCTTTTCTAATCTCTAACTAGGTAACAAAAATAATTACAGCAGTGAATATGTTATGTTTACCTTTTGCCATGCTCTGAGGGAAGCATTTTACATCGATTATCTTATTTAATCTTCCAGTAAACCCATGGGGATGAATTATTATTATTTCTGTTAAATGTAAGCCAGATGGTATTACTTCTCTTCTCAAAGACCTCCAAGGCCTTCTCATTTCCTCTGAGGTTCTCGCTGTGTATTATGAGGCCTTTATGCTCTGTCCCCCAGCCAACACTCCACCATTTTCCTGACCTCCTCTGCCACCTTGCCATTCACCTTTCTGTATTGGCCACCTGCACCTCTTTTCTTGTTAGGCACAGTCTTGCCTCAGAGCGTTTGTACTTGCTGCCCCTGGAATGGCCTTTCCCTGGATGGTTATCTGCATGACTTGCTCCCTCACTGCCCTCAGGTCATCATCCAAAGTCATCTTCTCGGGGACACCTCACCTGGCCCTATCTAAAATGCCATCCCTCAGTAATTCATAACCCATTTTCTGCTTTCCTTATTTTGCTTTCTAAAATTTCTCATGTTTTCATATACTGTATATTTGTCTGCAGTCTTTTTTATTAACTCCCTCATTTAAAAGTGAAAGGAATTGGAGGCTCTTTTGTTGACTTCTGTATTCCCAGATCCTAAGACAGTGGCTCAAACATAATAGGTAAACAATAAATATCTGTTGAATGAATGTATGAATCAGAGATGTCAAGTAATTCAGGATCTTTTAATTGGTGGAGCAGATGATTTTATTTTTGCACATTCAACATTTAAATATATATTAAGAATTTGTTGGCTGGGTGCAGTCGCTCACACTTGTAATCCCAGTACTTTGGGAGACTGGGGCAGGTGGATCACCTGAGGTCAGGAGTTCGAGACTGGCCTGGCCAACATAGCAAAACCCTGTATCTACCAAAAATGTAAAAATTAGCAGGTATGATGGTGTGTGCCTGTAATCCCAGGCACTCGGGAGGCTGAGGCAAGTGAATTGCTTGAATGTGGGAAGTAGAGGTTGCAGTGAGACAAGATGGCACCATTGCACTCCAGCCTGGGTGACAGAGTAAGACTCTGTCTCAAAAAAATAAAATATAATATAAATAAATAATTTTTTTAAAAAAAAAGAATTTGTTATGTAAAAAACAGAAGATTACCTATAGCTTCCATAAGTGATACATCTATATTATATTTATTTGGCAATGTGGAACAAGACTTTGTGCAGAATTGACTTGGACAACTCGTAAATGTTTTTTAGAAACGTCGTTAGATGCATAATGCATTAAGTTGTCTTCTCTCAATTTGTTTTTTAATTGAAATGTGTGCATAATCTTCTCATCTCTGAACCACCAAATTATACTGCAGTCTGTTGATGAAGATTGATTCTGAGCATGTGGAACACATTTTAAACAAGAATGAATTTTGCTTGTCATTTGTAACGTAATGGCTAATGCACTGGAAACAGATTGCATGGACATTAAGCTTCTGTCTACACATCCTGTTTAACAACTCTAATAGTAAATATTTGCCTTGATGACTACTTCTGCTGAAGAGATACAAAGACTCATGGGCCCAAGTTCTTTCTAATAGTCTTACCCTTAATTTTTTTTTTAAATTATACTTAAGTTCTGGGATACATGTGCAGAATGTGTAGGTTTGTTACATAAGGTATACATGTTTCATGGTGGTTTGCTTCACCCATCAACCTGTCCTCTATATTAGGTATCTCTCCTAATGCTATCCCTCCTCTTTTCCCTGACCCCTCGACAGACCCTGGTGTGTGAAAGTCCCCTCCCTGTGCCAATATGTTCTCATTGTTCAACTCCTGCTTATGAGTGAGAACATTTGGTGTTTGGTTTTCTGAGGATGATAATTTCCAGCTTCATCTATGACCCTGCAAAGGACATGAACTCATCCTTTTTTATGGCTGCATAGTATTCTGTGGTGTATATGTGCCACATTTTCTTTATCTAGTCTATCATTGATGGGCATTTGGGTTGGTTCCAAGTCTTTGCTATTGTGAACAGTGCCACAATAAACATATGCGTGCATGTGTCTTTATAATAGAATGATTTATAATCCTTTGGGTATATACCCAGTAATGGAATTGCTGAGTCAAATGATATTTCTATTTCTAGATCCTTGAGGAATCACCACACTGTCTTCCTTTCAGTGGTTGAACTAATTTACACTACCATCAACACTGTAAAAGAATTCTTGTTTCTCCACATCCTCTCCAGCATCTGTTGTGTGCTGATTTTTAAAATGATCACCATTCTAACTGGTGTGAGATGGTATCTCAATAATGACCAGTGATGATGAGCTTTTTTTCATGTTTGTTGGCTGCATAAATGTCTTCTTTCAAGAAGTGTCTATTCATATTCCTTGCCCACTTTTGGATGGGGTTGTTTGTTTTTTATTTTTCTGGTAAATTTAAGTTCTTGGTAAATTCTGGTTATTAGCCCTTTGTCAGATGGGTAGATTGAAAAAATTTTCTCCATTCTGTTGGTTGTCGATTCACTCTAATTGTAGTTTCTGTTGGTGTGCAGAAGCTCTTTAGTTTAATTATATCCCATTTGTGTATTTTGGCTTTTATTGCCATTGCTTTTGGTGTTTTAGTCATGAAGTCCTTGCCTATGCCTATGTCCTGAATGGTATTGCTTAAGTTTTTGTCTACAGTTTTTATGTAGATAAAAAAGATGTTGTTTTAGATCTTATGTTTAAATCTTAAGTCCATCTTGAGTTAATTTTTGTATAAAGTATAAGGAAGGGGTCCAGTTTCAGCTTTCTGCATATGGCTAGCCAGTTTTCCCAACACCATTTGTTAAATGGGGAATCCTTTCTCCATTGCTTGTTTTTGTCCGGTTTG
The DNA here is from genome assembly GCA_031835075.1 of Saguinus oedipus. Lineage (NCBI taxonomy): Eukaryota > Metazoa > Chordata > Mammalia > Primates > Cebidae > Saguinus > Saguinus oedipus. The sequence continues at coordinate 43,587,056 of CM063170.1, forward strand.
CCAAAGATCAGATGGTTGTAGATGTGTGGCATTCTTTCTGAAGCCTCTGTTCTGTTCCACTGGTCTATATCTCTGTTTTGGTAGCAGTACCATGCTGTTTTGATTACAGTAGCCTTGTAGTATAGTTAGAAGTCAGGTAGCATGATGCCTCCAGCTTTGTATTTTTGCTTAGGATTGTCTTGGCTATGCAGACTCTCTTTTGGTTCCATATGAAGTTTAAAGTTGTTTTTTCCAGTTCTGTGAAGAAGGTCAATGGTAGCTTGATGGGGATAGCATTGAATCTATAAATTACTTTGGGCAGTATGGCCATTTTCACAATATTGATTCTTCCTAACCATGAGCATGGAATGTTTTTCCATCTGTTTGTGTCCTCTCTTATTTCCTTGAGCAGTGGTTTGTAGTTCTCCTTGAAGAAGTCCTTCACATTTCTTATTAGTTGTATTCCTAGGTATAGGAGATTTTGGGCTGAGTTGATGGAGTCTTCTAAATATACAATCACGTCATCTGCAAATAGAGAAAATTTGACTTTCCTTTTTCTAAATTGAATACCCTTTATTTCTTTTTCTTGCCTAATTGCCCTGGCCAGAACTTCCAATACTATGTTGAATAGGAGTGGTGAAAGAAAGCATCAATGTATTGTGCTGGTTTTCAAATGGATGCTTCCAGTTTTTGCCCATTCAGTATGATATTGGCTGTGGTTTTGCCATAAATAGCTCTTATTATTTTGAGATACATTTCATCAATACCTAGTTTATTAAGAGTTTTTAGCATAAAGGGATGTTAAATTTTGTTGAAGGCCTTCTCTGCATCTATTAAGATAATCATGTGGTTTTTGTCTTTGGTTCTATTTATGTGATGGATTACATTTATTTATTTGCATATATTGAACCAGCCTTGCATCCCAGGGATAAAGTCAATTTGATCATGATGGATAAGTTTTTTGATGTGCTGTTGGATTCGATTTGCCAGTATTTTATTGAGGATTTTTGCATTGATGTTCATCAGGGATAGTGGCCTGAAATTTTCTTTTTCACTTGTGTCTCTGCCAAATTTTGGTATCAGGATGATGCTGGCCTAAAAAATGAGTTAGGGAGGATTCTCTCTTTTTCTATTGTTTGAAATAATTTCAGAAGGAATTGTACCAGCTCCTCTTGGTACATCTGGTAGAATTAACCTGTGAACCCTTCTGGTCCTGGACTTTTGTTGGTTGGCAGGCTATTAATTCCTACTTCAATTCAGACTTTGTTATTTGTCTATTCAAGATTTCAACTTCTTCCTGGTTTAGTCTTGGGAGGGTGTAAGTGTCCAGGAATTTATCCACTTCTAGAGTTTCTGGTTTATTTGCATACAGTTGTTTATAGTATTTTCTGATGATAGTTTGTGTTTCTATGTGATGAGTGGTGATATACCCTTTATCATTTTTTATTGCATCTATTTGGTTCTCTTTTTTTTTTCTTTGTTAGTCTGACTAGTGGTCTATTTTGTTGATCTTTTCAGAAAACTAGATCCTGGCTTAATTTATTTTTGAAGGATTTTTTTTGTATCTCTATCTCCTTCAGTTCTACTCTAATCTTAGTTATTTCTTGACTTCTGCTAGCTTTTGAATTTGTTTGATCTTGCTCCTTTAGTTCTTTTAACTGTGACATTAGGATGTCAATTTTAGATTTTTCCTGGTTTCTTTTGTGGGCATTTAGTGCTATAAATTTCCCTGTAGACATTGCTTTAAATGTGTCCCAGAGATTCTGGTACATTGTGTCTTCATTCTCATTGGTTTCAAATAACATATTTATTTCTGCCTTCATTTCATTATTTATCTAGTAGTCATTCAGGAGCAGGTTGTTCAGTTTCCATGTAGTTGTGCAGTTTTGAGTGAGTTTCTTAGTCCTGAGTTCTAATTTGATTGCACTGTGGTCTGAGAGATTGTTTGTTATGATTTCTGTTCTTCTGCATTTGCTGAAGAGCATTTTACTTCCAATTATATGGTCATTTTTAAAATAAGTGTGATGTGGTGCTGAGAAGAATGTATATTCTGTTGATTTAGGGTGGAGAGTTCTGTAGGTATCTATTAGATCAGCTTGGTCCAGATCTGAATTCAAGTCCTGGATATCCTTATTAATTTTCTGTCTCGTTGATCTGTCTAATATTGACAGTAGGGTGTTAAAGTCTCCCACTATTATTATGTTGGAGTCCAAGTCTCTGTGTAGGTCTCTAAGAACTTGCTTTATGAGTCTGGGTGCTCCTGTATTGGTTACATGTGTATTTATGATAGCTCTTCTTGTTGCATTGATCCATTTACCATTATGTAATACCCTTCTTTGTCTCTTTTGATCTTTGTTGGTTTAAAGTCTGTTTTATCAGAAACTAGGATTGTAACTCCTGCTTTTTATTGCTTTCATTTGCTTGGTAAATATTCCTCTATCCCTTTATTTTGAGCCTATGTGTTTTTGCATGTGAGGTGGGTCTCCTGAATACAGCATACCAATGAGTCTTGATCCTTTTTCCAATTTGTCTGTCTGTGCCTTTTAATTGGGGCATTTAGCCCACTTACATTTCAGATTAATATTGTTATGTGTGAATTTGTTCCTGCCATTACGATGCTAGCCTGTTATTTTGCCCATTAGTTGATGTGGTTTCTTCATAGCATTAATGATCTTTACAATTTAGTATGCTTTTGCAGTGGCTGGTACTGGTTGTTCCTTTCCATGTTTAGTGCTTCCTTCAGGAGCTTCTTATAAGGTAGGCCTGGTGGTGAAAAAATCTCTGAGTGGTTGCTTGTTCATAAAGGATTTTATTTCTCCTTCACTTATGAAGCTTAGTTTGGCTGGATATGAAATTGTGGGTTCAAAATTTTTTTTATGGCTATCAAATATTGGCCCCACACTCTTCTGGCTTATAGGGTTTCTGACAAGAGATCTGCTGTGAGTCCAATGGGCTTCCCTTTGTGCGTAACCCAACCTTTCTCTCTGGCTTCCTTTAGCATTTTTGTCTTCATTTAAACCTTGGTGAATCTGACTATTATGTGTCTTGGGGTTGTTCTTCTCAAGGAGTGTCTTTGTGGTGTTCTCTGTATTTTCTGAATTTGAATGTTGGCCAGCCATGCTGTGTTGGGGAACTTCTGGATAATATCCTGAAGAGTGTTTTCCAACTTGGTTTCATTATTCTCGTTACTTTAGGTACACTGATCTAACATAGATTAGGTCTTTTCATGTAATCCCATATTTCTTGGAGGCTTTGTTTATTTTTTTCACTTTTTTTCTCTAATCTTGTCTTCTTTATTTATTTATTTATTTATTTATTTATTTTTTAAATTTTTATTGCATTATAGGTTTTGGGGTACATATGCAGAACGTGCAAGGTAGTTGCATAGGTACACACATGGCAGTGTGTTTTGCTGCCTTCCTCCCCTTCACCCACACTTGGCATTTATCCCCAGGCTATCCCTCCCCAGCTCCCCCACTATCTCTCCCCCATTCCCCCCAATAGACCCCAGTGTGTAGTAGACCCCCTCCCTGTGTCCATGTGTTCTCATTTTTCTCACCTGCCTATGAGTGAGAATATGTGGTATTTCTCTTTCTGTTCTTGTGTCAGTTTGCTGAGAATGATGTTCTCCAGATTCATCCATGTCCTTACAAAGGACACAAACTCATCATTTTTGATTGCTGCATAATATTCCATGGTGTATATATGCCACATTTTCCCAGTCCAGTCTATCATCAATGGGCATTTGGGTTGGTTCCAGGTCTTTGCTATTGTAAACAGTGCTGCAGTGAACATTCGTGTGCATGTGTCCTTATAGTAGAATGATTTATAGTCCTTTGGATATATACCCAGTAAAGGGATTGCTGGGTCAAATGGAATTTCTATTTCTAGGTCCTTGAGGAATTGCCACACTGTCTTCCACAATGGTTGAACTAATTTACACTCCCACCAGCAGTGTAAGAGTGTTCCTCTTTCTTCACATCCTCTCCAGCATCTGCTGTCTCCAGATTTTTTAATGATCGCCATTCTAACCGGCGTGAGATGGTATCTCAATGTGGTTTTGATTTGCATCTCTCTAATTACATTGAGTTGATCTTCAGTCTTTGATATCCTTTCTTCTGCTTGATCTATTTGGTTGTTGAAACTTGTGTATACCTGCCCAAGTAATTTATAGATTTAGTGCTATTCCCATCAAGCTACCAGTGACTTTCTTCACAGAATTGGAAAAAGCCACCTTAAACTTCATATGGAACCAAAAGAGAGCCTGTATAGCCAAGACAATCTTAAGCAAAAAAAAAAAAAACAAAAAAAAAAACAAAAAAAAAAACAAAAAAAACACACACAAAAAAATACACACACAAAGTTGGAGGCATCATGCTACCTGACTTCTAACTATACTACAAGGCTACTGTAATCAAAACATCATGGTACTGGTACCAAAACAGAGATATAGACCAGTGGAACAGAACAGAGGCCTCAGAAAGAATGCCATACAACTACAACCATCTGATCTTTGACACACCAGACAAAAACTAGCAATGGGGAAAAGATTCCCTGTTTAATAAATGGTGTTGGGAAAACTGGCTAGCTATATGCAGAAAGCTGAAACTGGACCCCTTCCTTATACTTTATACAAAAATTAACTGTAGATGGATTAAAGATTTAAACATAAGCCATAACACCATCAAAACTCTAGAAGAAAACCTAGGCAATACCATTCAGGACATAGACACTGGCAAGGACTTCATGACTAAAACACTAAAAGGAATAGCAACAAAAGCTCCAAAATAGACAAATGTATCTAATTAACCTTAAGAGCTTCTGCATAGTAAAAGGAACTATCAATAGAGAGAACCAGCAGTCAACATAATGAAAAAAAATTTTTTTGATCTACCCATCTGACAAAGCACTAATAATCAGAATTTACAAATAACTTATACAAATTTACAAGGAAAAGAGGCAAACAACCCCATCCAAAAGTGGGCAAGGGATGTGAACAGACACTTCTCAAAAGAAGACATTTATGCAGCCAACAAACATATGAAAAAAAGATCATCATCACTGGTCATTAGAGAAATGCAAATCAAAACCATATTGAGATATCAACTCACACCAGTTAGAGTGCTGATCATTAAAAAATCAGGAGACAACAGATGCTGGAGAGGATGTAGAGAATCAGGAATGCTTTTACAATGTTGGTGAAAGTGTAAATTAGTTCAACCATTGTGGAAGACAGTGTAGCGATTCCTCAAGTATCCAGAAATAGAAATATCATTTGACCCAGCAATCCCATTACTTGGTATATACCCAAAGGATTATAAATCGTTCTATTATAAAGACACATGCACGTGTATGTTTATTGCAGCACAGTTCACAGTAGCAAAGGCTTGGAACCAACCCATATGCTCATCAATGATTGACTGGACAAGGAAAATGTGGCACATATACACCATGGACTACTATGCAGCCATAAAAAAGATGAGTTCGTGTCCTTTGCAGGGACATGGATAAATCTGGAAACCTTCATTTTTAGCAAACTGACACAAGAACAGAATACCAAGCACCAAATGTTCTTACTCATAAGTGGGTGTTGAACAATGTGAACACATGGACACAGGGAGGGGAATATCACACACTGGGACCTGAGAGATGGGGGGCTAGGGGAGGAATAGCAGGGGGTGGTGGAATGGGGAGGGATAGCATTAGGAGAAATACCTAATGTAGATGAGGGGGTGATGGATGCAGCAAACCACCACCATGGCACATGTATACCTATGTAACAAACTTGCATGATCTGCACAGGTATCCCAAAATGTAAAATATAATAATAATAATAAAAGAAACTTGTGTATGCTTCACGAAATTCTCGTGCTGTGTTTTTCAGCTCCATCAGGTCATTTATGTTCTTATCTAAACTGGTTATTCTAGTTAGCAGTCCTTGTAACCTTTTATCAAGGTTCTTAGCTTTCTTGCATTGGATGAGAACAGGCTATTTTTATGCAGACTTGTTTGTTATTACCCACCTTCTGAAACCTGCTTCTGTTAATTCATGAAACTCATTCTTTGTCCAGTTTTTTTTTCTTGCTGGTGAGGCATGTGAACCCTTGAAAGAGAAGAGGCATTCTGGGTTTTGAATTTTCAGCCTTTTTTGCACTGGTTTCTCCTCATCTTCATGGATTTGTCTACCTTTGGTCTTTGATGGTGGTGACCTTTGGATGGGCTTTTTGAGTGGTTGTCCCTTTTGTTGATGTTGATGCTATTGCTTTCTGTCGTTTAGTTTTCCTTCTAACAGTCAGACCTCTCTTCTGCGAGTCTGCCGGAGTTTGCTGGAGTTTCACTCCAGATCCTGTTTGCCTGAGTATCACCAGCAGAGGCCACAGAACGGCAAAGATTGCTGCCGGTTGTTTCCTCTGGAAGCTTTGTCCCAGAGCAACACCAGCCAGATGCCAGCCAGTGGTCTCCTATACAGCTAATAGGAACAGAAAGTCATTTATTAAAGTGATCATATAGGCAGCCACCTTGTTAATGTTAAGGGCGATATGAACTGACTGATTTGATGGTTGCCTCTTCCTACCAGAGACCCCAATGCCTGAAATGGCTTGTGTATTTAATTTAGGTGTTCATAATTCTCGTCAACTTAATGATGTACATAAAGCTGAAATCAAATTACCACTTTCCCCCAGATAGAATATACACATTCTCTCTCTTTAAATATCCCTCTTTTAGAGACAGAAAAGATAATGTGTTTGATTGGAAAATGATAACGTAATGCCTGTTTGGTGGTTTGGGTTATCTAATGAAGTATTCAGAATTGCTCTGTTAGTGCTCTGGAGACCATTAGCACAATTGTATGTACGTTCTGGATAGAAAGGGATAGGACAAACATCTTAGCCTTGTATTCCAGACTATACTTCTTATGTTATACTATAAGCTTATGCTTTTCGGTTAGCATTTGAGTGATTTGTGTTTGAATCACAGTTTTATAAAACAACAATGCTTTATAAAATATCCTGTCATCTCCCAGTTTTTAATGTGCCACTGAGGTCTCTGATGCTCTGATTCTCTCTTTACTCCCTGTCTTAGGAAGCCTCAAGCTATGTATCTACTATTTTTTGAAACATCCCTTTTCCTCCAGTTAGATGTCAATCATTATACCTGGTCTCCAAATTTAGAATGGTAAAATCCTGGGGACTGAGTTTATTGAGAGAATTCCCTTTATATAGAGGAGAGAAGAGCAAAGGAAAAGAGAATGAGCAAAAAGAAATAAAAAAGACCAAATTTTTTATAACTGGGTGCTAAGTGTGTCTAGCATCAGTCAAGCATAAAATTTTCATTTTCACAATCAGAATTCGTTTTATGTAGGATCAGGCTTATTACTACGATTAACTCCATCAAGGCAAACCAGAATTGTGGAAACAGACATATTTTCTGTTCCTTTCTCATGGGAAGGGATAATTTTTGCTTCCACACATATGAACCAAAACACTATAACAGCAATTACCTCTTTAATTCCTCTAAAGGTAAAATTGAAGTTTGCCTTTGATTTGAACTTTATGCTAAAAGCATAATTGGGATAATGGCAGTTTTCTTTTTCTTCCTTTGGAGAATCTCCACCATACTTCTTTTCATTATTTCTGAACTCCTGAAAGACAGTACACATGGTGTGTCTCTGTCAAAATTTTGCTTTCAGACTCAGAATTAGTGCTCAGAATAATGTACATTTAATCACACTTATCTTGATATAAAGCATGCTTATTCAAGTCTTTATCTTCAAGATTCTCTTAAAAGCAGAGAAAATGGTAATTAAAGGACTGGTTCCCTTCCCACAAGCCTTAATATCATCATTTGTGGAAAAAGTATCTGCCATGTTCTTTGCTGCCAGGGTGAGCATCAAATTTCACATCCATGTTTATTTATTTGTTTACTTATTTATTTTATAGGTGGTTATCACTTTCTTGATTGTAGATACATGATTCTTGCCAAGGTTGTTTCTTATTTTGAGCAAAAAATTTCAGTGTATATATAAGTGGGGTGGTAAAGGTAAAATCATAATTTAATTGGAAGATGTGCTTTTGCAATGGATCAATCTTTCTCTGGCAGTCTTGGTCTGGGTCTCTCCCTACAGAAGCAGATCCTGAGACAAGACAAAGATTTGAGTACAAGTAGCTTCTTTGTCAGATGTAAGAAACATGGGTAGGTAGGAGGGGAAGAGAGTCGTGGAAATGGAGCTGGTCAATGTTGGGAGGACTGTAAAGGCAGCCTCTGCTGTCAGTGACTAAACTTTAGTACCTCTGGAGAATCCTAGGAAATAGTGTTGTAAGCTTAAAATAAAATCCTAAGTCCCCAGTGACTGAATGGACCCCCTTTTGTGGCCAACGAGATCCCAGAGAAACCTTAAAACTGAGTTCCCAGACATGGTGGGATCAGAGGTCAGAAATGCTTTGTTACTCCCCTTCTCTTTTTGGTTTAGACACAACTGATTGGCATTAATGTTAAAATAGAGATCATAGACTGACAGAATAGGCTCTTTGTGGCAATAAAATACCAAATTATAAACAAGACCTAAGGCCATGCTAGGTAAGGGTTAAGTCATGTACCCCTTTACTCAAAGAATAAACAACACTACCCACTCATTTGGTTCAGCAGCCTGCACTTCTCCATCCTTCTTTGACATAGATCCTAGTGCAGGGGTCCCTAACTGCTGCACACCCAGGCAGATCTCCAGGCATTTGGAGCACTTACTCTCCTGGATTAGGAGTTTATGTTGCTCTCTAATCCCCTGCAGAGAATTTGGGGTTGAGGAGGTTTGCCACCTCTAGGCTTAGGTCCACCTCTAAGTTTGGTGGCTGCCCACTGAATTCTCCCTAAGACTGGGGTTTCTGCCTGCCACTGAAGGATCTATAGGTGGATCTACTTGGTCTGTCTGTGCCCTTCATGGCCCACGTGGCACCCTGGGGCTGATCAGGGAGCTCAGACCTCTGGATCTTCACAAATTAGTCCATTGCCTGAGACCAGAGAGTTCTGGCCAGTAAACAAGGATCAAATATACATCCAACCATATTGACTGTAGCCAGCTCTTACCTGTAAGCACCAACTATTGGCATGTAGGTTGAAATACACAGCCCAGTATAAAATCTGCTAAAAAGAATGTATAGGGCTATAGAAGAGAAACCAAAAAACCCTACCCAGCATTCTCTATAGTCACATCCCCCAGGAAGGTGGAAAAAGGAAATAAAAAATAAAAATAATATAAGGAAAGAAAGAAAAAGGAAAATAATTCTACCTGCATGAAAATAATTACAAAAATTAGAAGTTTCATCATTTCCAGATGAGAAAAAAGAGCTCAAGAATTATAGCATCATGAAAAATCTAAATTTATTGGTACCACCAAGGGATCACATTAGCTCTCCAGCAGTGATCCTTAACCAAAATAGAAACTCAAAATGACAGATAAATAATTCAAAATATGGATTGAAAGGAAGCTCAATGAAATCCAAGGCAAGGTTAAAAAATCAATATACAGAAACTTCTAAAGAAATCCAAGAAATGAAGCAAGAGATAAACATCTTAAAAAGAAATCAATCAGAGCTTTTAGAATTGAAAATTTCATTTAAGAAATTCAAAATATAATGAAAAGCTTTATCAATAGAGTGAACCAAATGGAAGAAAGGATTTTGGAGCTTGAATACCAGTCTTTTGAATTAACCCAGTCAGAAAAAAAATTTTAAAAAGATAAAAAATAAAGTATTTGAGAAATATCATATTATGTAAGGTGATGAATTATTGACATTTCTGACAGAGGAGAAAAAGTAACATATTTGAGGGAATAAGTCAAGAAAACTCCCCTAATCTTGCTAAAGAGATAGATATCCAGATACAAGAATATCCAGATACAAGAAATCCAGAGAACATCTGTGAAACACTATGCAAATTGAACATCACCAAAGCAGATAATCAGCAGAATGTCCAAGGTCAAAGCTAAAGGAAAAATCGTAAAGTCAGCCATAGGATAAGAGAAAATCACATACAAAGGGAAACCCTTCAAGTGAGCAGAAGACTTCACAGCAGAAACCCTTACAAGCCTAGAGAGCTTAGGGACCTATTTTCAGCATTCTTAAAGAAAATAAATTCCAATCAAGAATTTCATATTCTAGCAAACTAAGCTTCATAAGCCAAGGAGAAATGAAAGCTTTTCCAGAGAATCAAGCTCTAAGTGAATCTGTTACTACCAGACCAGCCTTACAAGAACTCCTTAAGGGAGTTCTTAACATGGAAATGAAAAAGCAGCACTTGTTGCCATAAAAACACAGTTAGATACATAGCCTGAAGATCCTATAAAGCAACCATATGATAGAAACTACAAAGCAGCCAGTTAACAACTTCACAATAAGATCGAAACTTGACATATCAATCTTAAGATCAAAACTTGAAATATCAACATTAGCCTTGAATATAAACGGTCTCAATGCCAAATTTAAATGCACAGAGTGGCAAGTAGTATTGAAAAACAGTATCTGTCTGTCTGCTTCAAGAGACCGATTTCATGTATAATGACACTCATAGACTCAAAGTTAAGGGTTGGAGAAAGATCTATCATGCAAATGGAAAAGAAAAAGGAGGGTTCCTATTATATCAGATAAAACAGACTTTAATGCAGCAATAGTAAAAAAGGACTAAGAAAGGCATTATATTATGCTAATTGTTCTATTCAACAAGAAAACATAACTGTCCTAAATATGTATGTAACCAAAATTGGAGCACCCAGATTCATAAAGCAACTGCTTCTAGACACATGAAAAGACTTAGTCACACAATAAGTTTGGAACTTTAACATTCCATTGACAGCACTAGACAGATCATCAAGGTAGATGACTAAAAAAGAGATTCTGGATTTAAACTCAGAAATTCTGGATATAAACTTAACACTTGATCAGTTGGAACCAAGACATCTACAGAATACTGCACTTGTCAACTATAGAATATACATTCTTCTCAACTGCCTATGGAACATAATACAGGATCTATCACATGCTCAGCCATAAAGCAAATCTCAGTAAATTAAAAAACAAATAAAACCATACTGACCATAGTGTCAGACCAGAATGAAATACAAATAGAAAATAATATCAAGATCTCTGAAAACTATACAATTACATGGAAACTAAACAATTTGCTCCCCAGTGACTTTTATGAAATTAAGGAAAAAATAAAAAAAATATTTAAAGTAAGTGAAAACAGAGATACAGCCTACCAAAATGTATGAGATACAACAAAAGAAGTGTTAGGAAAAAGGTTTTTCTTTTTTAAGCTTTTATTGTAGGTTCAGTGGTACATGTGCAAGTTTTTATGTAGGTAAACTTTAATCACAGGGGCTTGCTGTACAGATCGTTTTGTCACCCAGGTATGAAGCCTAATACCCAATAATATTTTTTTCTGATCCTCTCCCTTTTCCCAACCTCCACCCTCAAGTAGACTCCACTGTGTGTTGTTTTTCTGTTTGCATTCATGGGTTCTCATCATTTAGCTTCCACTTATAAGTGAGAACATGTGGGTATTTGATTTTCTGTTCTTGTGTTGGTTTGCTCAGGATAATGGCTCTTAGCTCATCCATCTTCTTGCAAAAGACATAATCTCATTTTCTTTTATGACTGCATAGTATTCCATGGTATATATGTACTATATTTTCTATATCCAGTCTGTCATTGATGGGCACGTAGGTTGATGCCATGTCTTTGCTATTGTGAATAGTGCTGCAGTATACACACATGTGCATGTGTCTTTGTGGAAGAATGACTTATATTCCTTTCAGAATATACCCAGTAATGGGATTTCTGGGTCAAATGGTTAGTTCTGCTTTTAGCTCTCTGAGGAACCACCGTACTGCTTTCCACAATGGTTGCAGTAGTTTACACTCCCACCAACAGTGTATAAGCATTCCTTTTTAGAAGAAAAATTCATAGTGCTAAATGCATACCTTAAAGTTCTAGAAATATCTTAAATTAATCTTCTGACATCACAAGGAGAAGAACTAGGAAAACAGGATCAAAATAATCTGAAAGCTAGCAGAAGAAATAACTGAATCAGAACAGGCCTGAATAAAACTGAAACCCTTGAATCCATAAAAAAAATCAATAAAACCAAAAGTTGGTTATTTGAAAGGATAAATAAGATTGATAGCTTGCTAGCTATATTAACAAAGGAAAAAGAGAATAAATCCAAATAAGCACAATCAGAAATGAAAAAAGTGACATTATAACCAATATGACAGAAATGCAAAAGATACTCAGGGACTATTATGAACACCTCTATGCACACAAACTACAAAATCTAGAGGAAATTGATAAATTCCTGAAAACATACCATCTCCTGAGTATGAATCAGGAAAAAATTGAAATACTGAATAAGTTCCAAAATTGAATCAGCAATAAAAATTTACCAACCAAAAAGTCCTGGACCAGATGGATTGACACTCAAATTCTACCAGATATACAACAAATCACTGGTACCAGTCCTACTGAAATTACTCCAAATAATTGAGAAGGAGGACCTCCTCACTAATTCATTCTATGAAGCATCACCCTGATGGCAAAACCTGACAAACACACAATGAAAAAAAGAAAACGATTGGCCAATATCCCTGATGAGCATAAATGCAAAAATACCAACAAAATACATCAAAAAAGAATAACTCAAAAAAATAAGAGTCATTTATGACAAAATCACAATCAGTATTCTATTGAATGGTTGAAACTGGAAGCATTCCTCTTGAGAACTGGAGCAAGACAAGGATGACCATTCAACATAGTACTGGAAGTGTTAGCCAGAGCAATCATACAAAAGAAAGAATTAAAAGGCATCCACATAGGAAAAGTACAAGTCAAACTATCTCTCTTCATAAATTATATGATTTTACACCTAGAAAACCCTAAAGTTTTTATCAAAAGGCTCCTGGAACTGATAACTTCTGTAAAGTTTTGGGATACAAATTCAATGTACTTTGTGAGTAGCATTTCCGTACACCTAAATAATGTTAAAGCTTATAGGAAAATCAAGATCACAATTCCATCTACAATAACCCGCCCCCAACCCCTGTCCCCCGCTAGGAATACATCTAACCAAGGAGGTGAAAGATTTCTGCAAGGAGAAGTACAAAACATTGCAATAAGAAATCAGAGATGACATAAACAAATGAAAAAAAAATTCCATGCTCATGGGTTAGAAGAATTAACATTGTTAAAATAACCACATTGCTCAAAGCAATCTACAGATTCAGTGCTACTTCTATGAAACTATTAATATTATTTTCTACAGAATTAGAAAGAAACTGTTTTAAAATTCATATGGAACAAAACAATGGAGCCATCCTAAGCTGGAGACATCATGTTACCTGGCTTCAAACTGTACTATAAGGATACAGTAACCAAAAAAGCATGATACTAGCATAAAAACAGACATATGGTCCAATGAAACAGAATAGAGAACCAAGAAATAAGACTGTACGCCTACAGCCATCTAATCTTTGACAAAGTTGACAAAAATAAGCAATGAAGAAAGGACTCCCTGTTCAATAAATTGTACTGTAATAGCTGTCTAGCCATATTCAGAAAAATGAAACTGGACCCCAACCTTTCATTATATGCAAAAGTTAACTCCAGATGGATTAAGAACTTAACTGTAAGACCTCAAACTATAAAAATCTTCAAGTAAAATATAAGAAATACTATTCTGGATGTTGGCCTTAGGAAAAAATTTATGACTAAGTCCCTAAAAGCAATTGCAACCAAAACAAAAATTGCCAAGTGGGACCTAATTAAACCGAAGAGCTTATGCACAGCCAAAACAAAAAATAATCAAACAAACCAAAAAACCCCCACGAAACACAAAAAACAAGCAAACAACAACAACAAAACTATCAACAGAGTAAATAGACAACCTACGGAATAAAGTGCAACCTTATTGCACTTTAGGTTCTGGGGTGCATGTGCAGATCATGCAGGATTCTTGCATAGGTACATATGGGGCAATCTAGTTTGCTGCCTCCATCCCCCCATCACCTGTATCTGGCATTTCTTCCCATGTATTCCCTCCCCAACTTCCCTACCCCTTGCTGTCCCTCCCCTATTCCCCCGCAACAGACCCCAGTGTGTGATACTCCCTTCCCTGTGTCCATGTGCTCTCATTGTCCAACACCTAGCTATAAGTGAGAATAGGTGGTGTTTGATTTTCTATTCTTGTGTCAGGTTTCTGAGAATGATGGTTTCCAGATTCATCCATATCCCTACAAAGGACACAAACTCACTGTTTTTTATGGCTGCATAGTATTCCATGGTGTATATATGCCACATTTTTTAAGTCCAGTCTATCATCAGTGGGCATTTGGGTTGGTTCCAAGTCTTTGCTATTGTAAACAGTGCCACAATGAACATACATGTCCATGTGTCTTTGTAATAGAATGATTTATAATCCTTTGGATATATACCCAGTAATGGGATTGCTGGGTCAAATGGAATTTCTATTTCTAGGTCCTTGAGGAATCGCCACACTGTCTTCCACATTGGTTGAATTAATTTACACTCCCACCAACAGTGTAAAAGGGTTCCTATTTCTCCACATCTTCTCCAGCATCTGTTGTCTCCAGATTTTTTAATGATCACCATTCTAACTGGCATGAGATGGTATCTCAATGTGGTTTTGATTTGTATTTCTCTAATGACCAGTGATGATGAGCATGTTTTCATATATTTGTTGGCCTCATAAATGTCTTCTTTTGAAAAGTGTTCATATCCATCACCCATTTTTGAATGGTTTTTTTTTTTTTTTATTCTGCAAATCTGTTTTAGTTCTTTGTGGATTCTGGATATTAGCCCTTTGTCAGATGGGCAGATTGCAAAATTTTTTTTCCCATTCTGTTGGTTGCCAGTTTGCTCTAATGATTGTTTCTTTTGCTGTACAGAAGCTCTGGAGTTTAATGAAATCCCATTTGTCTATTTTGGCTTTGGTTGCCAATGCTTTTGGTGTTACAGTCATGAAGTCCTTGCCTAGGCCTATGTCCTGAATGGTTTGGCTAGGTTTTCTTCTAGGGTTTTTATGGTGTTAGGTATAGTTTGAAGTCAGGTAGCATGATGCCTCTAGGTTTGTTCTTTTTGCTTAGGATTGGCTATGTGGGCTCTCTTTTTGGTTCCATATGAAGTTTAAGGTGGTTTTTTCCACTTCCGTGAAGAGGGTCATAGGTAGCTTTATGGGGATAGCATTGCATGTATAAATTACTTTGGACAGTATGGCCATTTTCACAATATTGATTCTTTCTAACTATGAGCATGGAATGTTTTCCATCTGTTAGTGCCCTCTCTTATTTCCTTCAGCAGTGGTTTGTAGTTCTCCTTGAAGGGGTCATTTACATTCCTTGGTAGTTGTATTCCTAGGTATTTTGTTCTCTTTGTACCAATTGTGAATGGCAGTTCACTGTTGATTTGGCTCTCTTTAAGTCAGTTATTGGTGTGTAGGAATACTTGTGATTTCTGCGCATTGATTTTGTATCCTGAGACTTTGCTGAAGTTGCTTATCAGTTTCAGGAGATTTTGAGCCTAAGCATTCACTTTGAAATCTGGCACTAGACAAGGTTGCCCTCTATTCAATATAGTATTGGAAGTGGTACTGGTTGCTCCTTTCTATGTTTATTGCTTCTTTCAGGAGTTCTTGTAAGACATGCCTGTGATGAAATCTGTGAGCAATTGCTTGTTTGTAAAGGGTTTTATTTCTCCTTCACTTATGAAGCTCGGTTTGGTTGGATATGAAATTCTAGGTTGAAAGTTCTTTTCTTTAAGGATGTTGAATATTGGCCCCCACTCTCTTCTGGCTTGTAGGATTTCTAATGAGAGATCTGCTGTGAGTCTGATGGGCTTCCCTTTGTGGGTAACCCGACCTTTCTCTCTGGCTGCCCTTAGCATTTTTTCCTTCATCTCAACCCTGGTGAATTTGACGATAATGTACCTTGGGTTTGCTCTTCTTGAAGAATATCTTTGTGGTGTTCTCTGTGTTTCCTGGACTTGAATGTTGGCCTACCTTGCTAGGTTGGGGAAGTTCTGGATAATATCCTAAAGAGTGTTTTCCACCTTGGATTCATTCTTTCTGTCACCTTCAGGTACTCCTATCAAACTTGGATTAGGTCTTTTCACATAATTCCCTATTTCTTGGAGGCTTTGTTCATTTCTCTTCACTCTTTTTTCTCTAAACTTGCCATCTCATTTTATTCCATTGAGTTGATCTTCAGTCTCTGATATCCTTTCTTTTGCTTGGTCAATTCAGCTATTGAAACTTGCGTATGCTTTGCGAAGTTCTCGTGTTGTGTTTTTCACCTCCACCAAGTCATTTATATTCTTCTCGGAGCTGTTTACAGAATGGGTATTATTAAAAGTCAAAAAGACAACAGATACTGGCAAGACTACAGAGAGAAGGAAATGCTTATAAACTGTTGATGGGAATGTAAATTGGTTTAGCTACTGTGGACAGCAGTTTGGAGATTTCTCAAAGAACCTAGAACACCTTTCAAACCAGTAATGCCATTTCTGGGTATATATCCAAAAGAAAACAAATCTTTCTTCCAAGTGGGCAGATATTCCTGCATGTTCATTCCAGCACTATTCACAATAGCAAAGACATGAAATCAACCTAGGTGCCTATCACTGGAGGATTGGTTAAAGAAAATGTGTTAGATATATACTATGGCATATCACATGGCCATAAAAAAGAATGGAATCACATGTTTTTGAAGCAACATGGATGTAGCTGGAGGTCATTATCCTAAGCTAATTAACACAGGAAGAAGGAACCAAAATACCACAGGTTCTCACTTGTAAATGAGAACTAAACACTGAGTATTCAGAAACATAAAGATGGCAACAATAGAAATTGGGACTACTATGGGTGGGAGGCATGGATTGAAACTACCTTTTCGGTACGATAGTCTGTGACTGGGTGATGGAATCATTCATAACCTAAACCTTAGCATTATGCAATGTACCCACGTAACAAACCTGCATATGTACCCCTTTAATCTAAAATAAAAGTTGAAAAATACACCAAAAAAATACAAACACAAACTTGTTCCATTTGAGGTCAAACTGGCTTAGTAAATTATCCTCAGTTTCAGGCATACAGTGGCAGTCTTGGAATATATCCCCTGAACATATGAGGGGACTTTTCTTATCTTGGATTAGAGACTGATGTTAGTAACTTTCTTCAGATAAGAAGGCGGCTGACCACAAAGTGGTTCTGGCTTCTTTACAGAGATTGTGCACTTGTGTCCCTTTTTGTCCTGAATAGATCTTTTGATTTATAGTGTCTAATTGTAATACATCTAAATGTTAAGTCTCTACCCCAGGGCGAACATTGGTTGTATGTTACATGCATGTTTGTTCAATATGGGTGTGTCAGGACTACCTTTGTATTCATAGCCCCTCCTGTCACTTGAATATGTGTGTTTAGCCAATTCCTTTAGCATAAAGGTCCCACTCCAACTCCTTTGAAGTGTTTTTTGTTCTTGGCCTGAGGCATGCTTCTCAGCCTTTGGAATGGCCACCTTGCAGACTGTAACTCTTTAAAAGAAGTACAGTCTCCTCTTTTCTTTTATAAATTTATATCTGGTGTTTTTTAAGTTATTAGTATAAAACACACACTTTTCCTGTAGAATGGACAAGCTTGTCATTTGCCTGCTCTATGCAGGAAAAGCGGCCTTCCATGGCTTCCCAGATTTTTGGTAAAGAGATGCAGATATTGCCAGTTTGCATAATATTTGTGCAGGAGCAAATTGAAGTCACAACACCCAAGGGATATGGGCAGGGAACCAACAGCATCTGCTGGAGGCTGATAGTTTGCAATTTTATGTTCATCATTTCCACTTACAAAACATGTAAAACACCTAACACATATTCTTGGCCCGTATTTGTTACTCAGAAATTTACTTTCTTCTTACAGTTTTAGGAAGTTAAATCAGATTTTCACATCACACAATAACTTCTGACATGATTAATCTTTATACCTAAAGACTTAGGTTATTATCAATCAAAAGATAACTTCAAAACTAGTCTTATCAAATAATACTTTAGGGTGCTGTGTATTTAATCCAAATCATTTAAATAAGTTATCTTATAGCCCTGCTATTTGTGTTGAACTTTCTTCCTATGTTTTTATTTTATTTTGAGACAGAGTCTCGTGTTGCCCAGGCTGGAGTGCAGTGGCATGATCTTGGCTCACTGCCACCTCTGCCTCTTGGGTTCAAACAGTTCTCTTGCTTCAGTTTCCCAAGTAGCTGGGATTACAGGCACCCACTATCATGCCTGGCTAAATTTTTGTATTTTTTTTTTTTTTTTCAGTAGAGGTGGGGTTTCATCACCTTGGCCAGGCTGGTTTCAAACTCCTAACCTCAAGTGATCCGCCCGCCCTGGCCTCTCAAAGTGCAGGGATTACAGGCATGAGCCACCATGCCCATCCTCTTCATATGTTTTTAATGATTAGTGTAGACATATGTTAACCAGCCTACAGAACTACAGAATGCTAAAGCTAAAAATAACTGTACAGATTATAGAGTCAGGCCCTTTACCACCCCATAGCTGTTTATTAGGTGTGGAAACAAGTTCTATGAGAACAACTTGCTCAAAGTTTTATGCAAATAGTTTTTTTTTTTTCATAACCCTGCATAAAATAGCGAGAACTGTGGATTCAGGGTAAATGTCTTGTTTTTTGGGGACAGAAATTGTAAACTTCTAGAACTTACATGAAGGTCTGTTTCGCTGTTGTTGGCCATGTCTTGGAAGTTAAGCCATTTGTTTTTTGCATTTTTTGTTTGTTTGTTTTTTCTTCTTGGTGTAGAAGTATCATAATAGTAAGGTTTTCTTATCTAATGTCCATTACATGTTATTTAAATGGTCTACTTATTTATACATATATTTAAACTTGGGCTTGAACTTGACAGTCTGTGTCTTTCCTGAACCCAGTCTGCTGGGCCCATTTCACACTCACCATTCTGCTTTGATGCTTTAGTTCCTGTCAATTTACCTCAAGAAAACTTCCTGGACTGACTAATAGTATAAAGATATTATTAAAGCTGAGTGGAGTAAAATGCATAAGCAAGTAGAAATGTTTAAAATTCTTCCCATGCCTTATTCTTGATTTCTACTAGATACTTGAAATTTATAATAGGGAAACAGAATATCCAGACTTCAAACACTGACTTTCTTTTGATTTTACTAATTATTCTATGTTTCTCAACAGCAAGGCTACATGGTCCACAGAAATCTTGGAAATTATTAAGGGTGTATAAGAATTGCTAATTTAGAGAAATTTTCTTAGATGATAGTACATTTTTAATTGTCAAGGCAAAAATCCTTTTTAATAGAGATGACACTAAAATAAAAGGTATTCTCAAACAAATATAGTAATCTAAAAAAACCCAAGGGATGACACAAAGGAATTTCAGCTACATGAAAATTAAGAAAGTCACTCCCAGTTTATTCTTGAATCAAAGAGAAAATTATCATGAACATTGAAAACTCTAGAAAACATGTTCAAACCTATTGTTTATAGTACAAGCGATAATCAGTGTCTTAATGCCCACATTTAGGAAAGAAGGCAAAATTTAAAAAAACCTAGAGATAACAAGATATCTGAAGAAAACAGAATATTGAGAAAAAGGTGTCTCTCAATTTTATAAAATTTATAAAAAGGAAGGCAGAAAATTAAAAAAAAAACTCTTTAGAAAACCAGTATGAATCTAGTTCTTTGAAAATGCCAATAAACTCTTTAAAGTATATTAAGAAAAGTGATAGAGAATAAAAACATTGAAAATGACCTAATAGTAGCACACATGTTTGTTGAATGAGGAATTTATAGAGAGGGAACTATGTGCTAGGCATTCTACTAAGCACTTCAGTTAATCTTCACAATAACCCTTTGAGGTGAGCACCAGTTTCATCTCCATTTTACCAGTGAAAAAGAATGACAGAGACTAATATGTGCAAGACTACACAGCTGGGAATTAAACCCAGGCATTTTAACTCCAGCATCTTTGTTTCTAACCGTCAGCTAGAGATGTTAGTTCATATTCTCTTTGATGTAGTTCTAATAGGAAACCTCAGTGTGGGTTCTTTAAATCTCCTTTATAAGAATTTTAGTTTAAGGTACTATTTAAAGAAAATTTCCAGGAAAACACCTACTGGATGGCATCATACTTTTCAAAGATTGTTGTTGCAAATACATAGAAGTATCTTATGGATGATCACCTACTGCAAATGAGGGAAATCTAATATCTGATGATAGAAGGGGACTGGTGAACTTGAACTCTTTCAGCCATATGTTCTGTGATTTGTCTGGTTAACAGGGCGATCTCTGCAGAAGGGTATACATTTTTTCTCCTTTAAGGTCTGGCCATGGCTCTCAAGAGACATTAGTAACTGGTGGAAATTTCAGTAACATGAATTCTTTAATATCAAACTTTCTTTCTCATCAACTGAAACATTTTTTTCTGGAATAAGGAACAGACTAGAATTTACTGGAAAAAAGAATCTTATAGCTATGGTTGAGAGTTTACATTGGAAAGACTTTTCTCCTAAAACTACATTTTTTTAAACTACATTTTTTATCACACTTAGTATACTCATTACCTTGAACATGCACAATTTCCAAATGTATTCAACTATCTGCTTTTTTTTCTCAGTAATGGAAACCATGAATATGATATCTGAATCTAATTTAACAATTTGAATTTCCGTTAACACCACAGATAAAACTAATAAACTCTCAGGATAACATATAAGTTCTTGCAGAGGAAGGTTTTGTGATTTAAATTATGGAGGCACAAATTCCTAATATAAAATAAAAATATTCTCCCTAATTCAAGCATCTCAGAATACTTTTTTGTAAAAGAAAGAGTACTATGGAAATAAAGTCAACTAATTTTGGAAGGTATATTACTATCTGCTTCTTGGTTGAAGGCTAGTGACTGCCAGGCCTCCATGAAGGAAAAGATTCAAAGAAACAGTGTGGAGGCTGGTACAACATTTAAAGCAAAACAGGAAAATCCGTTAATTAGTTATTAAAAGGGTAGGAAATAGCATGTGTGTTCCATTAAACATCTAATTAAGTAGTTATTGAGTTAGTAAAAATATATTTTAAAACTCTTTTAGGAAAACACTATTACTGTACTGTAAACTAGTACTTATGTCAAATCTTTGTATTTATTTTCGTTAAATGCTTGAAGAGCTTGGCAAGAACTGAAACATAGTAGGTTCTCAAATATTTGCTTGTAGGAAAAGATTATTTACGTAAACTAGCAAAATATATTAATGCAGAGCAAACATTTTAGAGCTAAGGCAGAAAGACTTTTCTTTGTTGATACCTGATGAAAACTAAAGCAAGTTGTAAAATTCGTAGTTTTTCCAGGACTCTGAGAAGCTCTGTGGAAAGGTGCAGATGAAATACTGGTTTAGACGTTGTTTGCAATGGTAATGAAGCCAATGAACTTGGAAGATGAAAAGAGATTCACTTCTAAAGAATTAAAACCGGGTGCGGTGGCTCAGCCTATAATCCCGGCACTTTGGGAGGCCGAGGTGGGTGGATCACGAGGTCAAGAGATCAAGACTATCCTGGCCAACAAGGTGAAACCACGTCTCTAGTAAAAATACAAAAATTAGCTGGGCATGGTGACGTGTGCCTATAGTCCCAGCTTCTTGGGAGGCTGAGGCAGGAGAATTGCTTGAACCCAGGAGGCAGAGGTTGCAGTGAGCCGAGATCGTGTCATTGCACTCCAGTCTGGGTAACAACAGCGAAATCCGTCTCAAAAAAAAAAAAAAAAATTACAGTGGACTTTGTCAATTTATTAAATTATAAAAATCCAATCTATTTTAAGGCTAGTGGCAAAAGCTTCTTTTTATGTGATTGTCTTGGAAAATCCTTGTTTAGACCATCTTGACATATTAGGTTATAGAAGCATTTCTTTCAGGCTTAGGGAAATTTTAAACCTGAGTTTCTTTCAGTGGAATATAGATTTTTATTAAGGGCAAGTAAATTTTCCTGTTAATTTTCCAGCAAAATGCAAAGATCAAATGACCTGGCCACTAGTCATTAGAGATTCACCTCGGTCATAACCCAAAAGTTGTCTCATGAGAAAAGAATGAGAGGCCGGGCGTGGTGGTTTACGCCTGTAATCCCAGCACTTTGGGAGGCCAAGGCAGGTGGATCACGAGGTCAGAAGATAGAGACTATCCTCGCCAACATGGTGAAACCCTGTGTCTACTAAAAATACAAAAAATAGCTGGGTGTGGTGGCATGGGCCTATAGTCCCAGCTACTCAGGAGGCTGAGGCAAGAGAATTGCTTGAACCTGGGAGGCGGATGTTGCAGTGAGCTGAGATGGTTCCACTGCACTCCAGCCTGGGCCACAGAGCTAGACTCCATCTAAAAAAAAGAATGAGAAGAGGTGCAGGGGACGAAAGTTTTACAATCTTTAATATCACATTGCAGATGATTATTAATTCAAAATATTTTTAGCTCAGTTCTTCATAATCAGAGCTCATCAAACTATTGACTACATTCAAGAGGTAAGTAATTAAAAGGAAGACGTCAACATCATGAGTTAAATTTACCTAACCTCGGTGATTATTCTGGCCCATGTTAGTAGCTTGTGTGACTTCCTGAGATGAAATTTTTGGATTCAACAGTCAGATAATTATTGACTTGATGAACGTTTTAAGTATTTCATAACTTAAAATTTAGATAGGATCAATCTCAAGTGATAATCTTGAAATATTTTGTCCTTGAAAGAAAACTCTTAGGTAGAAAAGTGATAATTCAGTAACTTAACTTGACCTTTAAAAATTGTAGTTCAATAAATGGTTAAGGTTTTAAACAAGAAATCTTTGTTTTTAGATGATTTGAAATTTAAAATTAAAACATAATGAGAAGAAGGATTGAGATAAAGTACCAATGCACAGAATTTCCACAATTAGTAAAGTACCATAAAGTCGTTTTAGAGGTGTTGACATCTGCATAGTTTGCTTACAGTGGCTGTAATCTATTCAGAAGGTCCAATGGATGGGTCTTCAACTGGGCAGGTGGTTTCAAGAGAATGATACAGAGAAATTGTATTATTAACTTCTTCATGCAAAATCCAAGAATCCTTACTCTGACCTATCTACGCATTTAAATAGTTTGCTTAATGAAGAGTTGTGCCAGGACCATCACTAGCTAGATCTTGAGGCCGATTAAGGCTTGGGGGAAAGAAAGAAACCTTTATCAATTGATGCTCAATTAGCTTGGGATCTGTTTGATCTACATGGAGTTAAATTCTAGGCTCATTTACTACTTTTTCTTTAATTTATTATTTATGTCTCTTTTTAAGATTAAGAAATTGATATGAACTCACTATTAATAGTGAAAAATCAAGCAATGATGCATGAAGAGAGAGGTTTTTTTCCTCCATTCCACTCCTTTCCCACCCTAATCAGTGTTACTGGCATCAAGCATAGCTATCATTTCACCACTTTCTGCTTTTTTATGCAACTTTATGCAAAAGTACATCAAAAAATGTACATGCTTTGGTGATGTGTGTTTTCATAAAAGTGAATCACATTAAATATATTACTTGGGGCTGAGCGCGGTGGCTCAAGCCTGTAATCCCAGCACTTTGGGAGGCTGAGGCGGGTGGATCACGAGGTCAAGAGATCGAGACCATCCTGGTCAACATGGTGAAACCCTGTCTGTACTAAAAATACAAAAAAGTAGCTGGGCATGGTGGCGTGTGCCTGTAATCTCAGCTACTCAGGAGGCTGAGGCAGGAGAATTGCCTGAACCCAGGAAGCAGAGGTTGCAGTGAACCGAGATCGTGCCATTGCACTCCAGCCTGGGTAACAAGAGCGAAATTCCGTCTTAAAAAAAAAAAAAAAAAAAAAAAAAATATATATATATATATGTATATTACTTGGAAACTATATATCTTGTTTACAAGTGCAAATGGTCTCTCAAGACAATTGATATGTTGTTTCTGTATCAGAAACACCAGGATGACTTGATAAAACACAGATTACTACCCCACACCCTCTGAGATTTTGATTTAGAAGGCCTAGTGTAGAGACAGAGAGTAAGCATTTTGAACAAGTTTATTGGTGATGCTGTGACTACCTGTCCAAGGGCCACACTTTGAAAATCACTGGTCTAACCTAGTTTTCTTTTTGATAGCTATCCATTATTGCAAGTCATAGATGTGCTATGATTGTTCCAATCATTTCCTATTAGTAGTTCTTCATTTTCCCCTTTTGTTTTGCCACTATAAATTGCTATTGCAACAAACATCTTTGCTCATAACACAAGGGTTTTTATTTTTATAGGATAGATTCCCTAATGTGAGATTGGTAGGTCAAAGTTGGTAAACATTTACAATTTTAATATTCACCACTTAATTACCCTTCAAAAATGGTCATTGCAATTCACAAATTATTACACGTCAGAGATTATATCTCTGTTCCTTCTTGGTGCTGCATATCAGATGAATAAAAATGGCATCTTACTGTTTTAATTTGCATTCCTATAAGCCATAGAGAGTTAGGAGGATTTTTGTATTTTTATTAGTCATTTGGATTTCCTCTTCAGCCTTTGCCTCTGTCCATTTTTCCCTTCCACTCCTTTTCCATTTTCTCTGTCGTATTTATGGAAATCATTTTGTTTGATCTTTTATTTTTAAACTTTTATTTTAGGTTCAGGGATACACATGCAGGTTTGTTAGATAGGTAAACTCATGTCACAGGGGTTTGTTATATAGGTTATTTGTGACTCAGGTACTAAGCCTAGTACCCAGTAGTAACTTTTTCTGTTCTGCTGCCTTCACCCACCTCTCACCCGCTGGTAGGCCCTCTGTTGCTTTCTACCATGTGTCCATGTTTTCTCATCATTTAGCTCCCACTTATAAGTGAGAACATGAAGTATTTGGTTTTCTGTTCCTGAGTTAGTTTGCTAGGGATAATGACTTCCATCCATGTTCTGCAAAGGACATGAGGAGATCATTTTATACAGGGACCATAAATCTTTTATTTGACATAAATATTGAAAACATTGAAGATATTTTTCCAGTCTTTCATTTCTTTTAATATTGCTCATAGTATGTTTGCCATAAAATATGCTTTTATGTAATGAAATATATCTATACTTTTCATTACAACCTTTAGATTTTCTCTCTTGCTTATGATAATCTAAGATTACACGAATGTTCTTCCAAAGTTTCTTACAATATTTTAATTATTTTATGTTTTGCATTTAAATCTTCACTTCATCTGGAATTAATTTTAAAATATCATGTAAATTGGAATAAAAGTAGCAGCCATCTCCCCATTTTAGGGAATGGGACATTCTTGCCCTCAGTGTAATTTCTTCCAGAACTTTGGAGTTGGTATGAACATGTTCCAAGTGGGTAGGTGTCTGGGAGGCACCTGCTTGCTGATTTCCCTCAGGGAACCAGGATATCTGAGTCATCATTGGAAACCCCAAATACAGTAAGCTCTCTGCCCTGAGGCTAACCTCTAAGCTTTTGACACACATGTAAATGAATAATTTCTGGCTAACTCTTCGTCCCTAAGGACACCTCAGAAGTAGTGTCCTATGTCCCACCATGCCTTATATCCAAATATGGTATTACTTAGGGTGTTTGGAGTGAATCAGCCATTTGTGTTCAAGTTGCCCTCTTTTCAGAATAGAAACCTTACAAAAAACCTTAATACATGTTTACACACATTGGGTAACAAATTGGTAAATAGATATTAGCAAAAAACAAAAGCAGGAAAAGTCACCCATATTTCAACTACCAAGAGACAGATACTCCTAGCCTCTTGGTGTATAGCTTTTCAGATTTTATGAATAAATAAATAACAGATAAACAAATACATGAAAAAAATACCACTTTTGATGCTGCTTTAAATCTGTTTACCTATTTTTTGAAGCTTTTGTTTGCTTCCAATATTTTATTGTCATATATGCAAAGAGATAAACATCATTCTAGTTACATATTTTTTTGCGAAGATTTATTATTATCTCTTTAGTATAAATTCTTGGAGTAGTAGTTTTCTGACCAAAGTGTATGTTCATATATAAAAGGTTTCCAAATTTCCCTCTAAAATAATTTTAAAGCTCATACTCCCAAGCCATGTACAAGAATTCCCATCATTGCATAACTCTACAGAAGAAAGTTTATGCGACCAAGTACAAACCATTTTCTCTTTGAAAATAATTTATTCCTTCTATAATAGACATTTTATTGTTATTATTTGACTGCTAGGTACTTTGTTTTTCTTCCTATGGGCAGAAACCATTTGATTTTCTATGCTCAGGAGTATGTTTCACATCGGGGTGAATGAATTCTCCCTTTTTCAGGACTGAGCATGTGGTTCCTGTGAATATGTCAGTGTATATGATATTCTCATCCTCTATGGCTAAGCAGGTCACCAACCTAAGTTTTTGCATTAATTTGGGGATTTTACTAGAACAAGAGAAAAGAATAATCTCTCTCTCTCTCTCTCTCTCTCTCTCTCTCTCTCTCTCTAACTTTTAAAACAACATAAAAATTTAGAGCAGAAAATGGAAGCAGAAAAGGAAAATGGGGGAGAGAAAGAGAGGGACAGAAGGGGCAAGATAGTTTAGCTGTGTGTAAAGCCCAAACTACTACTGGACTTCCAAACACTTCCATTGTTGAGTATACACCTTCCCTTTACTTTTTATATTAAAGGCACAAATTCAGATGTTTGTTTTTAAGTTTTATAATCATTATTCAGTCATCTGGCATGTAGTATTAAGCTTTCAAAGTAAAATAACTATTTGTTAGTCATCACAAATATTTGGAACCAAATGAACAGATTTGCCATTTCTTAACACTTAACCACTACAAAATGATTACTATTTTGTTACAAAAAGCTTCACACAAGAGTAGGTTGTTTTTCTCCTTGAGAAAGAAGGAGAACAGCCATAAGAGAAAACTTTTATATTTTGTACCTTGCCCACCTGTGAGCTTTGATTGTATTAGCAGTCTAATGGCGACAAGCAATTTGGGTTCCCTGATCACCTCATTAATCACGTTAATGATGCGAGTCACCAAAAGGAAGGAGAGAAATCACTTGTCTTATCATTTGATGTCTTTTTATTAGGGGCCCCAATCAAGGGGTTTTAAAGACATTGACAGGGAAAACAAATAGGCAGTTGATATTAATTCCACTGAAAGTAATAATGAAGCAACCAGATTTAAATCAAGGTAGCAGTAACCCAGTGGGACCTCAGATAGCAAGGTGTTGGAATTCAAGTTACTTTTTGCATAAGTAAAATTACTTTAGGAGTAGCAAGAGCAGGTAGAGGTTGGGGAGGAAACAGATTTTGTTTTAATTATCAATGTTTAAATTACTTTTTAGGGAAACAACAGGTTGGAGAACAAGATCATTGTTTGAAAAGATGAACATTAACTCTGGAATTGATATTTATTTGCACCTCTCATTCCTAGGCTTGATAGGGCTCCAAAATTTATTATTGCACTTAATATCAAAGAGGATCACCTCTCTTTAGGGAATGTGTCAGGATTATATTTAGGGAGAAGAATAATTGCTACAGGTCAATGTTGAAGAGAAGTTGAAAACCATGCCACAACACAGCCCATTTTTCTTTTCTCTCTAAGATATTTTCAATTTTTATTTTAAATTCTTGGGGTACAAATGCAGGTTCACCACATGGTTATAATGCTGAAGTTTGGGGTAGGATTGGTTCTGTCACCCAGGTACTGGGTATAATACCCAAAAGTTAGTTTTCAGCCTCTGCCCCACTGCTTCTCTCTTCCCTCTATTAGTCCCTAGTGTCTGTTGTTGCCCTCCTTATGTCCATGAGTACTCAGAGGTTAGCTCCCACTTATCAGTGAGAACATGCAGTATTTGGTTTTCTGTTCCTGTGTTTATATGCTTAGGATAAAGGCCTCCAGCTGCATCCATGTTTCTGCAAAGGATGTGATGTCATTCTTTTTATGGGTACATGGTATTCCATGGAATATACACACCACAGTTTCTTTATCCAGTACGCTGTTGATGAGTATCTACGCTGTTGATTTCATGTCTTTGCTATCATGAATAGTGCTATAATGAACATATGACAGAACATCTTTCTGATAGCCAACAAGAAATTTGAACTTCCCATATGTGTGGTATGATGACATATAGATTTGGTTTAATTTGATTAAAGAAAAGAATGAGTACAGAAGTGCTAAAACGTACATTATTATAACATTTAATTAAATGCTGGGAGCCAGTTGTCAACAAGTATATGATCCCACTGAAAAATGTAAAAATATATGACATGTACTTTTGATTTTATTCATTCTATGTAGACAGAAATCAAGGACACTAGAGGTATTTTAACCTCTTGCTGATTACAATGATCAGATTTTGGCTTAATTGTGTTTTGTATCTTATACCGAGAGTATACGTAATATGTGCCAAGTACTGCACTAGGTTCAGAAAACCATGCCAGTACTGAACAAACAAAATTTTCCTAGTTTTTCTTGTTTAGAAAGTCACTATATACTTCATTCATTCATTCCTTAACAAATATTTTAGACAGTCTTGTAGAAAACAGGACTCTAATGATAAACATGATAATCAAGTTTCCTATCCTCTAGGAATTTATATACTTGTAGGGACAAAAACATGGTAAGCAGGTAAGTAAGATATTTTCTGATGTAGATAAGAACCATGAGAAACACAGAGCTGACTAAGGTATGAAGTTGTACAAAGTTAAGGAACATCTCTTTGAACAATTAAGATTTGAATTGAATCCCCAAATAAGAAGGAGTAAGCTATGTAGAGACTGGGTGAAGAAAGACTATTTCGTGTAGAGGAAAGTGAGTGCAAAGTTAGAATAAACTTTGAAATTTTGAGGGAACAGTGTCAGGATAGGAGGCTTGAGAAAGAGGCAAGTGCAATCCATGCAGAGCATTTTAGAAAATGGAAAGATTATACTTGATTCTTTATTTGTAGTATAATTTATCTATTTCATGATAGTCCTCTCTCTTTTTTTTAATGAAAATAATATTACAAAACAAAGAGCACAATGTTATTTTTTTAAGTGTGGTGTTAGGTTACATTTTTCAACTAAGTAAATTAGGAACATTCATGTACTTGATACATCACAGAACCTACCTATTGTGAGTTAATCTCGTTACTCCTATACCATATCACAGAGGTAACATGCCGTTGTGGTATTGGTTATACAACTTAATCATCAACCAACAGCCGAAAGTGTTTACACTGATTGATATTAAATATCTCCTTCTGACTTTAAGCCATTGATCAAAAGTTACTTAGGACTGACATAAGGTGGCTAATTAGGAAAATTTGGGAGAACTTTCTGCTTCATTACAGTTTGGGAAACACATTTTGGATTCTGATAATTTTTGAAAAGTTTTTCAAAATTATTTTTATTTTCATACTTCACTGCAGGGTTCTCTCCTGATTTTCAGATGCTTCTAGAATAAGAGATTCTGAGATCCCTTTCCAAGAGTCTGCAAAAAAGCAGACACTCTTTCTTTCTGAATGCCAGGTTTTACATTGTCCACTTCTAGTCTAGGTCTTGTGAATCTGTACTATCAGTAAATCACTAGTTTTAACGTCTTTGATATCCTTCAAAAGATAGATTGCTTCTGGAATAAACAACAAATCAATGTACTTTGTAATGTTTCCTCAGATGCTTACTTTGGTGAAGTCAAGACCTGACAGTTGGTAACATGTTCTTTTGTTGTTGCTGTTGTTACTATAACAGGTGGGAACCATGTTTTACTGTGTTCTATATCTCTGTATCTTTGTGTCTTAGTATGGTGTGGCACATAACCTTGCAATCACTGATGCAAATTATGAGGTTTTCTTCTAGCTGTAATTAAGTATAGTTGATAAAAATATGTATTTAAGGTATACCACATGATGCTTTGGCATATATATACATTGTGAAATGATTGTGATACCACAATCAAGCTAATTAACATGTCCATCACTCACCATTTCTTTTGTGAGGACATTTAGATCTACTCTCCCAGCAGATTTCAAGTATGCAATATAGTATTCTTAGCTATAATAACAATGCTATACATTAGACTCCAGAATTTATTCATGCTGGTTAAGTAAAACTTTGTACCCTTTGATCAACATGTCTGCATTTTCCTCATCACTCCTTCTAGATCCGCTGGAAACCACCATTGTACTATTTCTACGAGTTTGATTTTCTTTTTTATATTCTACAAGATCATGCACTGTTTGCCTTTCGGTGTTTTGCTTATTTCATTTAGTATTGTGTCCTCTAGGTGAAATAGACATGAATAGATGAAAGTAGGGGACTTACATACCCCACTTTAAACAATGAATAACATGGGAAAGAAGGAAATAAAAAAGGATCAGTGGAATTAAACAACACTATACACCAAATGGCCATAACAGACATATACAGAGCATTCTATCAAACAGCTGCTGAATACACATTTTTAAAAAAATGCACATAAAACATTTTCTGGGATAGCTCATATGTTAGGTGACAAAACAACTCTTTTTTTTATTGCATTTTAGGTTTTGGAGTACATGTGCAGAGCATGCAAGATGCATAGGTACACACATGGCAGTGTGTTTTGCTGCCTTCCTCCCCTTTACCCACATTTGGCAGTTCTCCCCAGGCTATTCCTCCCCAGCTCCCCCCCCCTTGCTGTCCCTCCGCTATTCCCCCCAATAGAACGCAGTGTGTAGTGCCCCCTTCCCTGTGTCCATGTGTTCTCATTTTTCATCACCCGCCTATGAGTGAGAATATGCGGTATTTCATTTTCTGTTCTTGTGTCAGTTTGCTGAGAATGATGTTCTCCAGATTCATCCATGTCCCTACAAAGGACCCGAACTCGTCATTTTTGATTGCTGCATAATATTCCAAGGTGTATATGTGCCACATGTCCCCAGTCCAGTCTATCATCGATGGGCATTTGGGTTGGTTCCAGGTCTTTGCTATTGTAAACAGTGCTGCAATGAACATTCGTGTGCATGTGTCCTTATAGTAGAACGATTTATAGTCCTTTGGATATATACCCAGTAATGGATTGCTGGGTCAAATGGGATTTCTATTTCTAAGGCCTTGAGGAATCGCCACACTGTCTTCCCCAATGGTTGAACTAATTTACACTCCCACCAACAGTGTAAGAGTGTTCCTGTTTCTCCACATCCTGATTGCCATTCCAACTGGCATGAGATGGTATCTCAATGTGGTTTTGATTTGCATCTCTCTAATGACCAGTGATGATGAGCATTTTTTCATGTGTTTGTTGGCCTCATGTATGTCTTCTTTTGTAAAGTGTCTGTTCATATCCTTTGCCCATTTTTGAATGGGCTTGTTTGTTTTTTTCCTGTAAATCTGTTTGAGTTCTTGGTAAATTCTGGATATCAGCCCTTTGTCAGATGGGTAAACTGCATACATTTTTTTCCCATTCTGTTGGTTGCCGATTCACTCTAGTGACTGTTTCTTTTGCCGTGCAGAAGCTGTGGAGTTTGATTAGGTCCCATTTGTCTCTTTTGGCTTTTGTTACCAATGCTTTTGGTGTTTTGCTCATGAAGTTCTTGCCTACTCATGTGTCCTGAATGGTTTTGTCTAGATTTTCTTCTAGGGTTTTAATGGTGCCAGGTCTTATGTTTAAGTCTTTAATCCATCTGGAGTTAATTTTAGTGTAAGGTGTCAGGAAGGGGTCCAGTTTCTGTTTTCTGCACATGGCTAGCCAGTTTTCCCAACACCATTTATTAAACAGGGTGTCCTTTCCCCATTGCTTGTTTTTGTCAGGTTTATCAAAGATTGTATGGTTGTAGATATGCTGTGTTGCCTCCAATGCCTCTGTTCTGTTCCATTGGTCTATATCTCTGTTTTGGTACCAGTACCATGCTGTTTTGATTACTGTAGCCTTGTAGTATAGTTTGAAGTCCGGTAGTGTGATGCCTCCCGCTGTGTTCTTTTTGCTTAGAATTGACTTGGCTATGCAGGCTCTCTTTTGGTTCCATATGAAGTTCATGGTGTTTTTTTTCAGTTCTGTAAAGAAAGTCAATGGTAGCTTGATGGGGATATCGTTGATTCTGTAAATTACTTTGGGCAGTATAGCCATTTTCACAATGTTGATTCTTCCTAACCATGAACATGGAATGTTTCTCCATCTGTTTGTGTCCTCTCTTATTTCGTTGAGCAGTGGTTTGTAGTTTTCCTTGAAGAGGTCCCTTGCGTTCCTTGTAAGTTGTATTCCTAGGTATTTTATTCTCTTTGTAGCAATTGTGGATGGCAGTTTTTCCTTAATTTGGCTCTCTTTAAGTCTGTTATTGGTGTATAGGAATGCTTGTGATTTTTGCACATTGATTTTATATCCTGTGACTTTGCTGAAGTTGCTTATCAGAAATGGAAACATATCGAAATTTCTTTTCTGACCACATATTATCTAAAATCAGAAATCAATACCAGGAAGAAAAATAGAAAATTCACAAATATATAGACAACAAACCACATACTCCTAAATAACCAATGGGTCAAATTAAAAAAATCAAAAGGGAAATTAAAAAATATCTTGAGATAAACATAAAGAAAAATACAATGTGTAGAAACTTATTCGATGCAGTGAAAGCAGTTATAAGATAGAAGTTTATAGTGGTAAATGACTACAAT
Organism: Saguinus oedipus; assembly: GCA_031835075.1. Taxonomy (NCBI): domain Eukaryota; kingdom Metazoa; phylum Chordata; class Mammalia; order Primates; family Cebidae; genus Saguinus; species Saguinus oedipus. The sequence goes on from CM063170.1 coordinate 43,619,761, forward strand.
AAAAAAGAAGTATCCCAAATAAACAATCTAACTTTGCACCTAAAGGAACTAGAAAAAGAAGAGCAAACTGAGCCTTATCCTGAGTTAGTAGAAGGAAGAAAATCATGACCGGAGCAGAAATAACTAAAACAGAGACCAGAAAAGTTCAGTGAAACTAAGAGTTGGTTTTTTGAAAAGATAAACAAAGTTAAGAAACCTTTAGCTAGATTAAACAAAAAAAACCAGAGAAGACTCAAATAAATAAGAAGTGAAAGTAAAGGCATGATAATTGATATCACAGAAATACAAATGTTTATGAGATTGCTCTGAACAATCATACACCAACAAATTAGAAAACCCAGAAGAAGTGGATAACTTCCTTGGAACATACAACCTACCAAGACTGAATCATAAAAACATACAAAATCTGAACAGGTTAATAATAAGTAAAGGGATTGTGTCAGTAATCAAAAACTTCCTCAAAAAGAAAAGCTCAGGACTTGATGGCTTCACTGATGAATTCTACCAGACATTTACAGAAGAGTTAGCCAACTTATCTCAAAGTGTTCCAAAATATTAAAGAGGAGGAACTACTTTCAACCTCATTTTACCAAACAAGTACTACCTTGATACTGAAGGTAGACAAGGACGCTACAAGAAAAGAAAATACAGCTATTATTTCTGATGAACATAGCTGCAAAAATCATCAACAAAATATTAGCAAATGGAATTCAATGTCACACTGAAGTGATGATTTACATCATGTAATGTCAGAATATGAGTACTCAATGGTAATGAGTTTTATTTCTTTTGTTGTCGTTGTTTGAAGTAATGCGAAATCGAGTTGGTGTTGGCTGCCTAGCTTGAAATGTCCTCCCCCTTAGAAGATTTTGAATGTTTAAAGTATTTGAATGATTGGTAGTACATTTATTATAAAACACGTATAAGTAATTGGCTCTTCCTTTATCCCAAGAAATAGCAGCTGGTTCTAAACAAAAAGTTTTTGGCTAATGATATAAAACTCCATAGCAATCTTCATTAGTCCTTTTGACAGAACCTTTAGTGTCAGTCAATGTAATTTTGTCTTAAAGCCCAGTCTCAGAAGATGACCTGCCCTGGAAACCTAAGACTGCTACCCATTGGTTTCTAAGTCTACTTCAGCTGATACTCATATAACAGGAACGTAAGTGTAGAGCTATGTGCAAAAACATTTTACCTTTCTTAGAAGCTGGTCCTTAGGGGACAACAGGCACAGTCTATACTTGAATATCCATTACTCACTGTGAATATTGGCTGAATTGTGCTGGCATGTAGGAGGAGAACCTATGACATTAATGCAGGGAGTTGTACCTTGACAATTCCTTTTGAAGGGAAACCTGACATATGGGAACTACAGACTTTGTTCGAGAAGTAATACCCAGGCTGATTTCACCAGTAGAAGCAGATCATCTCTGTTGCCTAAGCTAGCAGCTTGGGAAAACCATGTTACATCCTAAACACACTGAGGGTCTTTAAGTAATCTCTACATAATTGTATTTATAGTTAGAGGTAGAGAGACAGAAAGGGCAAAGGCAACAGTCCACTTCTCTAATCTCCAATTTGAACATATAGATATGTGGCTGGCAATTTAAGAAATAGTTATATCACTGCAATACCTGAGGTCTTGTACTAGGAGGAACCATGGAGTAGAGTTGGATCTAGATGGGCAATGGCAGTATGTGTTTTATTTTCTTTTATCTTTCCTTCCTTTGCATTTTTCCAGAAATGAGCATGAATTATATTTCAAATAAAAAAGGTATATTTAAAATTATATTCAGTATTTTCTGGTAACAAGTTTCAGCTACTATCTTTTACTCTCCTTCCTTTTCCAAAGGATTGAGTCCCGGGAGAATGCAAGGATTTTGAGACCTTATCTACTCATTTAAAAACATTCTTGAGATCCATCACAAGTAGCAGTTGTTATAAGAACTTTCTACTCTTTTGAACACTGAATCTACTGTGATAAACTTCATTTATCCTCCTTTTTGTGAACAGTACAGATCTATCTATCTTTTGTAGTGTGATTTGCTGTCTTATTTCATGACTCTGGATTGTTGCTTTTAGAGTGCTTGGAAAATGAATTTATTCTTTAATGTTGTTTGTCATGTTTCTCCTTTTTTAAGTTACTGTTCTAATGTATTTTTTGGTGTCTAAAATAACTCTTCGTCTGCTCAACATAACTCTTGTCTTTTCCTTTGTACTTGCCAACCATTTTATATTGGTAATTTGTGTAGGTCTATGCTAAGAGCCTCTTTGAAGAGAGGGTAAATTATAACTGCTTTGAACTCCCATCAAATCAAAACTTGTTATTTGAAATTCTGCCTGTGATTTCACTTTTACTAAACCATGGACAGTTTTGGCATAGTTCTCTTAATTTTTCTCCAGTCAATGAAAATTTGGGATTAAAGGAGTAATCTTTTTTGTTTTCCATTTCTAATGATGCATTTATTTAACTGGTCAAAATTATCACAGAATTTTAGAATAACAGATTTGGAGGGGGTCTCAGAAACCATCTGGTTCAGCCCTCTCATATGTCATGTTGAGATAAATGATCCTCAGAGCTCAAACACATGGTGACTGAACTAAAACTAGTCCAGAGCTCTGGTCTCCAGGCCCACATATAGCTTTCCTACTATATCTAGTTTATTTTACTCTCAATGGGAGATACAGTTTTATTTCCTGATTTTCAAAACAAGGTGAAATAAGGACTGCAATCTTGATTTATCAGGGGGACATTGGTTACAAACAATAGAATCTGATTTTCGCTGTTTAAGGCAAAAGAGAATTTGCTGAAAGGTTATCAGAGGCTCACTTAATTCTTTAGCACAGGGCTTCAAAATAAGGAGTAATTAGTGAAACTCAGAAGGAGAAACAGCATTTTTATTGAGCCAGATAGCCTTAATGTTCCCCTAAGCTTTACTAAGCTTTAGACAACTTTCTTCCTGACTATAGGCCTTTGACCTTTTCTTAGAGTATTTACTTTTAAAAACTTGCAACTATAAATTCTGCCCCTTTAAGATGTAAATCTTTTCCCAGGCTCCTACCAGTTTTGGAACCCAGTGATGTCTTTCTGAAGGACCTGGGAGCTGTCCCTTTGAAATATAATTTACCAAAAAAAAAAAAAAAAAAAAAAAAACCAACCAAACAAACAAAAAGAAAGCCTCCTAACTCCCAGTCTCCGTGGGAGAGTAGGAGCTTAACTTCAGTAAGAGACAATTAGCAAACACAGATGGATTAATTACATTGGCCAGTCTCCCACCTAAAGCCCTCCAGAAGTATCTACTGGCTCATTCAGGGCTTAAAAATTCTCAGCCATTTGTTATAACAGAGTTAAGTTCAATCTCTTTCTCCTATGGTGACAGTTTTGAATAAAATCTTTCTTGCCTGTTTAACTTGTTCCAGTGTAACTTTTCTTTAACATCATGATGCCACTAGTAAGAAGGACTAAAACTTCAATCATTTTCAGTGTCTTTTCCCTTTCTCAAAATTTAGCTGGAGGGAGGAATTATCTGTTTCCTCTAAGGGAAGGCAGGTCTCTAGATGATCTCACCAGATTTTATCCAGTGAGCTAACCCCTTAACAAGCTGCGTGCTGTTTGGAAGAGGAAATAAAATGCTGGACAGCCAAAACAAAACCAAAAACAAAAAACAACCCTTTAGACCCAAACCTTTACTCTCATTCTGAGTTTCTAATGCTTATATTAGGCCTGGGACTCTTTGGAAGTATATAAAGGAGCTATGTGAGAAGTGCCTACGATATCATTGCTTTATTTTTTTCCCATTCCAATATGGCACAACTCTTGGAGTGTGAACAATAAAGACTCCTTTGGGTTAAGGCGGAGATGGTATAAAGGTTTCATCTAGCATGAAAACCGCTACTTATTAGTAGTGGTTGCAATGAAATACTGGGTTGAGAATTATTCGCAAGTGACATCTGGGTTCCGCGGAACAGGTGAAAGAGTAGTGACTGGATTTAATTATCAAAGATTTTACTAGGGAAACACCTTTGAGAGAAATGGAGTAGGAACTGGGGAAGGTGGGAGAACCATTATACTGCAACTTAAGTCTGATCCTGAGTGAAGATGACAGAAAAAGAAGGTGTGTGAATGCATCTTGGACCACTGTGCATGTAAGGAGGATATGGCAATGCCACTAGGAATCTTCATATTAAAGTTGGCTGTCAGAGGAGTCTCATGTTTCCCAGGGATGGACCTGTCTTAAAAGCCCTGCTGTGTTCAGTCACTGGCCTCAGCACAAATGCAGACAAGGGTTTCAGAGTGTAGCAGCTGAGTCCTTGGCCAGTGAAGCTTCCCGTCATTGACTTCTGCAGGCAAATTCCTATGAACACCATACTATGTAACTGTTATCCTGAGTTACAGATATCAAACCCTTTAGTTTAGACTAAAAGAATCCCAATGACATTCAAATTAATAGTGGTGGTGCAGGAAGCAAATGAATGTCTACTTGTAGAGAGATTGATTAGATATCCTTGTTTACCGAATAGGATATATTCAACAGCAAATAATGAAAAAATTAGAACAGGTGCTTTAGCAATAATACACTGAATTATCTCACATAACAAGAAGCATCTAGGTGGGCAATTCAAGATTTGTTCAGTGTCTGATGTCATCAAGAAGCCAGACACTTTTTATCCTTATGTTCTGCCATCCTTGACCTGTTTTTCTTTTCTCTCTCTCTCTTTTTTTTAAATCTTGAGTTGTAGTAACTAACTGTCTAGCAGCTACACAATGGCTGCTAAATTCTGGGAAGCATAGACTGCTCTTCCAGAAACCCCCAGCATATTTCCTCTTATGTTTGATTGGCTAAACATCATTCACATGCCATTAATTTGTGTCAAAGGCAATGGAATTAGTAAATAAAAGAATGACTTTTTCCCATCAATGAATTAGAAATATAAATATTTATTGCCCCATTCCCAGGATTGGAAGAGGTGCCTACTTTCCTTAAATACAATGTATTGCTGGCAATCTGATACCTAAACAAACCTAGTGTCGCTGTTAGCCAGGGAGAAGGGTGAGAAAGGCAGTTATGCAGGGAATCAACATTGTCAGCTATGACTCCATACCTAGGGAGGTTTTGAGTGTGTAGACTTGTGCAGTGTTAGATCTGAAGAAAATCTGGAGCATGAACACTTCCCAAGAATAACAGAGATAGAAACTATAAGATTGGTAAAAAGAGGGCTTTATAGGTCTCAGAAAAGCCCTAGAAAGTTAAAAAATATTTTTGCCAGGCACATATTAAAAGGGTAATTGGGAAACTAGAAGAAAAGGGAGGATACAAGATGGCTGAATAGGAACAGCTCTGGATTGCAGTTCCCAGCGAAAATGCAGAGGATGAGTGGTCACCGCATTTCCAAACAAATTTTTACTGCTCACAGACCAGGAGATTCCTGGGTGGAAAAGTGACACGAGTCTCCAGCACGGCTGTTTCAGCTGGCACAGCAAGTCTCTGCACAAAAACTCACACAAATCCAGGCACCATTTAAACTGGTGATTGGAACACCTGGGAGACAGAGTTGCCCATTCAACTGAAAAAAAGGGGGCTGAAATAGGGAACCAGGTGATCTGGCTCAGAAGGTCCCACCCCCACAAAGACCAGCAATCTGAAATGCTCTGGACTGAGAGTTTCACAGCAAGCACAGCTGGACCTGGGATGGTCCAGCTCTGTGGAGGGTAGAGCATCTACAATTACCAAGGCAGTCTACCACTACTAAGGCAGTCCGCCATTATTGAGGCAGTCTGCCATTACTGAGGCAGTCTGCCATTACAGAGACAGTCCGCCATTACTGAGGCAGACCACTATTACCAAGGCAGTTCTAACTATTCCCCTATAAACAAAACTGGCAAGGAAACTCACACAGCAGCTGGGCAGAGCCCACAGCAGCTCAGCAATGCCTCTGCTGGCAGACTGTGACTAGGCTACCTCCTCACTGTGCAGGGCATCTCTGAAAAAAGGCAACAGAATGACAGGAACTTATAAATAAGGCCCCACCTTCCTGGGACAGAGCACCAGGGAAAAAATGGCAGTTATGGGTTCCACTGCAGCAGATATAAATGTACCTGCCCAGCAGCTCTGAACAGAACAATGGAGCTCAGAGCTCAGCACTTGAGCTCCTATAAGGGACAGACTGACTCCTAAAGCAGCTCCCCAACCCCCTTATAACCAAAGAGACATCTCATAAATGAGAGCTCAGGCTGACATTTGGCTGATATCCTTCTGGGACAAAGATAACAGAAGAAGAAACTGGCAGCAATCCTAATTGTTCTGCAGCTGCTGCAGGTGATCCCCAGGCAAGCAGGGTCAGGAGCGGACCTCCATCAGTCCTACAGCAGGGGGGCCTGTTAGAAGGAAAACTAAGAAACAGAAATAAATAACTTCATCTCCTACAAAAAGGACATCCACTCAGAGACCCCATCTGAAAGTCACCAACGACAAAGACCACAGGTAGATAAATCCATAAAGATGGGAAGAAACTAACATAAAATGGATGAAAATACCCAAAACCAGAATGCCTCTCCTCCTCCAAGGGATCACAACTTCTCACCAGCAAAGGAACAAAGCTGGATGGAGAATGAGTCTGATAAAGGGATGGAGAATTGACAGAAACATGCTTCAGAAGGTGGGTAATAAGAAACGTCTCTGAGTTGAAAGATCACGTTCTAACCCAATGCAATGAAACTAAGAACATGGAAAAAAGGGTTGACGAAATGCTAATGAGAATAAACAGCTTAGAGAGGAATATAAATGACTTCATGGAGGTGAAAAACACAACACGAGAACTTCGTGAAGCATACACAAGTTTCAATAGCTGAATCAACCAAACAGAAGAAAGGATATCAGAGATTGAGGATCAACTCAATGAAATAAAATGAGAAGGCAAGATTAGAGAAAAAAAGAATAAAAAGGAATGAACAAAGCCTCCAAGAAATATGGGATTACCTGAAAAGACCTAATCTACTTTTGATAGATGTAACTGAATGTGACAGAGAGAATGAATCCAAGCTGGAAAACACCCTTCAAGATATTATCCAGGGGAACTTTCCTAACCTAGCAAGGCAGGCCAACATTCAATTCCAGGAAATACAGAGAACACCACAAAGATATTCCTCAAGAAGAACAACCCAAGGCACATAGTCGTCAGATTCACCAGGGTTGAAATGAAGGAAAATATGCTAAGGGCAGCCAGAGAGAAAGGTTGGGTTTCTGACAAATGTAAGCCCACCAGACTCACAGCGGATCTCTTGGCAGAAAACCTACAAGCCAGAAGAGAGTAGGAGTCAATATTCAACATCCTTAAAGAAAAGAACTTTCAAACTAGAATTTCATATTCAGCCAAACTAAGCTTCATAAGCAAAGAAGAAGAAATAAAATCCTTTATAAACAAGCAATTGCGCAGAGATTTCATCACCACCAGGCCTGCTTTACAAGAGCTCCTGAAAGAAGCACTAAGCATAGAAAGGAACAACCAGTATTAGCTATGCCAAAAATGAACCAAATGCTAAAGAGCATTGACATAATGAGAAACAGCATGAACTAATGGGCAAACAACCAGCTCTCACAAAATGGCAGGATCATATTCACACATAACAATATTAACCTTAAATGTAAATGGGCTAAATGCTCCATCAAAAGACACAGACTGGCAAATTGGATAAAATGTCAAAAGCCATTGGTGTGTTGTATCCAGGAAACCCATCTCACATGCAAGAATACACATAGGCTTGAAATAAAGGGATGGAGGAAGATCTACCAAGCAAATGGAGAGCAACAAAAAGCAGGAGTTGCAGTCCTTGTCTCCGATAAAATAGACTTTAAACAACAAAAATCAAAAGAGACAAAGAAGGTCATTACATAATGGTAAAGGATCAATGCAACAAGAAGAGCTAATGATCCTAAATATATATGCACCCAATAGAGGAGCACCCCGATACATACAGCAAGTTCTTAATGACCTACAAAGAGACAGACTCCCACCCAGTAATAGTGGGAGAATTGAACACTCAACTGTCAATGTTAGACAGATCAATGAGACAGAAAATTAACAAGGATATTAAGGACTTGAACTCAGATTGGGACCAAGCAAACCTAATAGACATTTACAGAAATCTCCACCCCAAATCCAGAGAATATATATTCTTCTCAGCACCACATCACACTTACTCTAAAATTGAGCACATAATTTGAAGTAAATCACTCCTCAGCAAATGCAAAAGAATGGAAATCATAACAAACAGTCTCTCAGACCACAGTACAATCAAATTAGAACTCAGAATTCAGAAACTCACTCAGAACTGCACAACTTCATGGAAACTGAACAACTGGCTCTTGAATGTTGACTTGGATAAACAATGAAATGAAGACAGAAATAAAGATGTTCTTGGAAACCAATGAGAACGAAGACACAACATACCAGAATCTCTGGAACACATTTAAAGCAGTGTCTAGAGGGAAATTTATAGCACTGAATACCAACATGAGAAGCAAGGAAAGATCTAAAATTGATACCCTATCATCATAATTGAAAGAGCTGGAGGAGCAAGATCAAAAAACTCAAAAACTAGCAGAAAACAAGAAATAACTAATCTCAAAGCAGAACTGAAGGAGATAAAGACACAAAAATCACTCAAAAAAATCAATAAATCCAGGAGCTGGTTTTTTGAAAAGATCAACAAAATAGATCATTAGCCAGATTAATAAAAAAGAAAAGAAGAATCAAGTAGATGCAATAAAAACTGATAAAGGGAATATCACCACAGATTCCACAGAAATACAAACCACCATCAAGATTACTACAAACAACTCTATGGACAAAAACCAGTAGAGCTGGAAGAAATGGATAAATTCCTAGACACTTACATGCTCCCAAGGCTAAATCAGGAAGAAGTTGAAACCCTGAATAGACCAGTGACAAGGGCTGAAGTTGAGGCAGCAATTAGTAGCTTACCAACCAAAAAACTCCCAGATCCAGATGGGTTCACAGCTGAATTCTACCAGACATATAAAGAGGAGCTGGTTCCACTCCTTCTGAAACTATTCCAAACAATACAAAGAGGAATTCCTCCCCAAATCATTTTATGAGACGAACATCATCCTGATACTAAAACCCGGCAGAAACTCAACAAGAAAAAAAAACTTCAGGCCAATATCCATGATGAACATAGATACAAAAATCTTCAATGAAATACTGACAAACTGATTGCAACAGCACATGAAAAAGCTTGTCCATCACGATCAAGTAGGCTTCATCCTGTGGGTGCAAGGCAGATTCAACATACACAAGTCTATAAACGTAATTCACCACATAAACAGAACCAAAGGCAAAAACGACCGGATTATCTCAATAGATATAGAGATGGCCTCTGACAAGATCTAACAGCCATTTATGCTAAAAACTCTCAATAAACTAGGTATCAATGGAACATATCTCAAAATAATAAAAGCTATTTATGACAAACCAACAGCCGATATCATACTGAATGGGCAAAAACTGGAAGCATTCCCTTTGAAATCTGGCAGTAGACAAGGATGCCCTCTCTCACCACTCCTATTCAATATAGTATTGGAAGTTCTAGCCAAAGCAATCAGACAAGAAAAAGAAATAAAATGTATTCAGTTAGGAAAGGAGGAAGTCAAATTGTCTCTATTTGCAGACGACATGATTGTATATTTAGAAGACCCTATCATCTCAGTCCAAAATCTCCTTAAACTGATAAGCAACTTCAGCAAAGTCTCAGGATACAAAATCAATGTGCAAAAATCAAAAGCATTTCTATACACCAACAACGACTTAAAGAGAGCCAAATCAGGAGGAAACTGCCATTCACAATTGCTACAAAGAGAATGAAATACCTAGGAATACAACTAACAAAGGATGTAAAGGACTCTTCAAGGAGAACTACAAACCACTGCTCAACAAAATAAGAGAAGACACAAACAGTTGGAGAAACATTCCGTGCTTATTGTTAGGAAGAATTAATATCATGAAAATTGCCATACTGCCCACAGTATAGATTCGATACTATCTGCATCAAGCTACCAATGGCCTACTTCACAGAACTGGAAAAAACCACTTTAAACTTCATATGGAAACAAAAGAGAGCCTGCATAGCCAAGTCAATTCTAAGCAAAAAGAACAAAGCTGGAGGCATCATGCTACCTGACTTCAAACTATACTACAAGTCTGCAGTAATCAAAACAGCATGGTACTGGTACCAAAACAGAGATACAGACCAATGGAACTGAACAGAGACCTCGGAGGCAATGCTACACATCTATGACCATGTGATCTCTGACAAACCTGATAAAAACATGCAATGGGGAAAAGATTCCCTGTTCAATAAATGGTGTTGGGAAAACTGGCTAGCCATGTGCAGAAAGCAGAAACTAGACCCCTTCTTTACACCTTCCACTAAAATTAATTCCAGATGAATTAAAGACTTAAACATAAGACCTAACACCATAAAAACCTTAGAAGGAAACCTAGGCAAAACCATTCAGGACATAGGCATAGGCAAGGACTTCATGAGTAAAACACAAAAAGCATTGGCAACAAAAGCCAAAATAGACAAATGGGACCTGGTTAAACTCCAGAGCTTCTGCACAGCAAAAAGAAACCATCATTAGAGTGAATTGGCAACCAATAGAATGGGGAACAATTTTTGCAATCTACCCATATGACAAAGGACTTATATCCAAAATCTACAAAGAACTAAAACAGATTTACAAGAAACAAACAAACAAACCCATTCAAAAGTGGGCAAAGGATATGAACAGATACTTTTCAAAAGAAGACATGTATGAAGCCAACAAACATATGAAAAAATGTTCATCATCACTGGTCATTAGAGAAATGCAAATCAAAACCACATTGAGATATCATCTCACACCAGTTAGAATGGTGATCATGAAAAAATCTGGAGACAACAGTTGCTGGAGAGGATGTGGAGAAATAGGAACACTTTTACATGTTGGTGGGAGTGTAAATTAGTTCAACCATTGTGGAAGACAGTGTGGCAATTCCTCAAGGACCTAGAAATAGAAATTCCATTTGACCCAGCAATCTCAGTACTAGTTATATATCCCAAGGTTTATAAATCGTTTTGTTATAAGGACACTGTACATGTATGTTCATTGCAACACTGTTTACAATAGCAAAGACCTGGAATCAACCCAAATGCCCATTGATGATAGACTGGACAGGGAAAATGTGGCACATATACACCATGGAATACTATGCAGCCATAAAAAAACAATGAGTTCATGTCCTTTGTAGGGACATGGATGAATCTGGAAACCATCATTCTCAGCAAACTGACACAAGAACAAAAAACCAAGCACTGCATGTTCTCACTCATAAGTTAGTGTTGAACAGTGCAAACACATGGACACAGGGAGGGGAGCATCACACAGTGATGCCTGTGGTGGGGGAACTAGTGGAGGGACATTGGGGGTTAGGGTGTTGGGGAGGGATGACATGGGGAGAAATGCCAGATATAGGTAATGGGGATGGAGGCAGCAGACCACATTGCCATATATGTACCTAAGCAAAAATCCTGCATGTTCTTTACATGTACCCCAGAACCTAAAAGGCAATTATACATATATATAATATAATTATATATATATTGCAATTATAGATATATAATTTATATATATAATGCAATTATAGATATATAATTTATATATATAATGCAATTATAGATATATAATTTATATATATAATGCAATTATAGATATATAATTTATATATAATGCAATTATATATAATTTATATATAATGCAATTATATATATAATTTATATATAATTATATATAAATATTATATATATTATGTATATATATACATTATTATAATTATGTGTATATATATTATGTATATATATAATTATACATGTATCTATATATACATGTATAATTATACATGTATATATATGTATATATACATATAATTATGTATATATATACATAATGCATATATATATAATTTATATATATATAAAATGAAACTAGGAAAAAGAGAAAAGTAAATTCAAATGAAACAGGAAAGGAAACAATCGATGTCTGCATTGATTTGAAAAAAAACAACGTATAATTGGAATAAGTTTCTGGAAATAAATTTGGCAATGATGTTAAATGTGTTGCATTTATGCGTGTGTGTGTGTGTGTGTGTGTGTGTGTGTGTGTGTGTGTGTGTGTGTCTGTATGTATATATGCAGTATCTACTGGCTCACTCACTGCTTAAAAATTTTCAGCCATTTGTTGTAACAGAGTTAAGTTCAATCTCGTGTGTGTGTGTGTGTGTGTGTATACATTCCCAGGATTGCAAGAGGTGTCTGTTTTCCTTAAATACAATGTATTGCTGCAATCTGATACATTCTGACCCCAATGGATGTACACACACACACACACACGACTGGCTCAAAAATTCTCTCAATAACATTTCTATGGAAATACCCAAGTAGACATGCAAAGTTTTACACATAAGCATTATCAAAGCCTTGCTTATAATTATATAGGCCTGCAAACAAGTAAAACTTTATGTTTTTTGAAGGATATTTAATTATTTTATATATGATAAATGGTTCTTTGGGGAAAAAAGCAAGTTTACAAAAATATATCCTTAGGAAGAAAAATAGCAACATATTCAGAATTGGCATTTTCACATGTTAGAATTGCTGTCACTTTTTAATGCTATTTTTCATACTGCTGGGTGTTCTTCCAAAATGTATGCAGTACATATGAAACAAATTCTCTGAAAGATATCACTTCAATTTTGCGCAGAGTTGAATTTGAATATAACATTGATTTTAAATGCAGAATCTTATGGTCAGCCACGGAAGTTTTTCTAACTTTTGATGTAGAGTTTACATGGCATGTGATAAGAACTCATTTATAACTCACAGCCTGTAGATGAGGAAACTGAGGGCAGATAGTCTGAGTAACTTATTCATGTGCTTATAAATGGAACCTTCCTGTCTCACTTGGAAGACTATTACTAAGCCACTAAAATCTGCCTAAATACTGTTGGTTCTCAATTCAGCAGTTAGACTGGGCATTTGAAAATCTAAGTCCAAGAATGGAACACACTCAGACTTCTAGAGGCTTCTCATCATGCTCAGTAACCTCCACAAGCCTTAGCATGGGCAAGCTATCTGCCTACCTCATCTTGTACAACACTCAGTCTAGTCACAATGGCTTTCTCATGCTCCTTAGATCTGCCAAGCTTATTCCTCTTGAGGACAGGTGCTTTTCTAGGAAAAAACACCTTTGACTCCCTTTTCTTGGAATACTCTTCTATTAGATCTTAAAATGGCTCATTTCCCTATCTTCATTCAAGTTTTTGCTTTAATTCTTTCTCCCTGAAGAGGCCTTCCCTGACTACTTTATCACATCCGGTCTCCTCTCTCCATCACGCCTCCGTTATTATTATAGATTCATATCATTTTTTTAATAACATGGACTGTTCTACTCTATGCTTAGTTGTCTGTCTTCACTCCTGGAATGTAAGCCCTGTAAGGGAAAATATTTTATCTTGCTCTATACAATATCCCTAGTGTCTGAGTGACTGAGATATAGTATAAGCTCAATAAAATGTGTTCAATAAATGTATCAGTGACAGAATCCATGTTTTTTTGATCCCAGATAACATGTTCTTTTCTTTATACCTCAATCAGAATAATTATATGGTCATAGATTATTTTAGAAATGTATGAGTTAATAGTGTATTAGAATATGCTTATCATAATTCCTCATTAAAACTAGAACATCAAGCTGTTATTTATAAAATAGTCGTGCATTTTCTGAGTTTAATTCAGAGAAGAGAACATTTATACTCACCAGAAACTCAGTTCCGTTTATGAAATTTTATTAAAATTTATTTTTGCCTACTGCTGAAGCTCTGCTATGAATAAAAATAGGTAATTAAGTAGTAAACTATTTATGATGTATTTTAGCCATTAGTAAACTATAAGTATTCAAAGGATCATTAGTATGGAAGTGTATGATGATGGAAAAGTTTAGCATGGCATTTACAGTAAATTATACAACACTTTAAAGCAAAGCGAATGTTTCAGTAATGTGTTAATGATTCTTGGATATAATGTCAAGTGACTGAAATGATGGTAGATGGGCAATGAGAAATGAGTTTGAAGCTGATGAGTTCTTGATGATATTTCATCATTTGCCCTTTTATTGATCTTAGTATTCAAAATTCAACTTGAGTTACATCTTTAAATAATTAATAAATATCTCATTTCTAAGTGACATATATTCTATTTTCATTATTCCATTTCAGGTCTTAGCTTTAATAAAAATTATATCTTTGACCAACATCTCCATTTAGACAAGAGGAATAGGCTGTGGTGATGTATTATATGTCATGGTGACTATAGTTAATAATAATGTATTATATATTTCAAAATAGCTTAAAAATAGCTTTTAAGTGTTTTCACCATAGAGTAATGTGAGGTATTTGAGGTGATGGGTATGAGCCATACCCACAGAAGATGGCTAACTTAATAAATGTGTGTGTTCTGGCTGCTCCACCAACAGGCTGGTCGCATCTCTCTCCCTTGCATGGGTCTCCCTTTCCTTGAGACACAGTGATTGAAATTAGGTCAATTAATAACCCTACAATGGCCTCTCAGTGTTTAAGTGAAAGAAAGATGTCTCTCACTTTAATTCAAAAGCTTAATGATTAAGCTTAGTGAAGAAGTCATGTGTGATGCTCAGAAAGGCTGGAAGCTATATCTCTTGCACCAAACAGTTAACCAAGTTCTGAATGCAAAGGAAAAGTTATCGAAGGAGCTTTAAAGGACTACTCCAGGGAACCGATAAATGCTAAGAAGAGAAAATAGCCTTATTGCTGATATGATGAAAATTTTCATGGTCTGGATGTAAGATCAAACCAACCATAACATTCCCTTAACCCAAGACCTAATCCAGAGCAAGATTCTAACTCTTCAATCTATGAAGGCTGAGAGGTAAGAAAATGCAGAAGAAACATTGGAGGCCAGCAGAGGTCAGTTGATGAGGTTTAAGAAAAGAAGCATTCTATATTACATCAAAATGCAAGGTAAAGCAGTAAAGGCTGATGTAGAAGCTGCAGCAAGTTATCTAGAAAATCGAGCTGAGATAATTAATGAAGATGGCTACACTAAATAATATATTTTCTATATAGATAAACCATCCTCCTATGGGAAGAAGATAACATCTAGAATTTTCATAATTAGAAAGGAGAAGTCAGTGCCTGGCTTCAAAGTTTCAAAGACCCAACTTACTCTTTGGTTAGGGGCAAATGCAGCTAGTGAATTTAAGTTGAAGTCAGTGCTCATTTACCCCTCTAAAAATCCAATAGCCGTTAATAATCATGCTAACTCTACTCTGCCTGCACTCTGTAAATGAAGCAACAAAGCCTGAACATTAGCACGTCTTTTGGCAACATTGTTTACTAAATATTTTAAACCCATAATTGAGGCCTACTGCTTAGAAAACAAAAAGGACTTTTTTCAAATTATTACTGACCATTGACAATGCACCTGGTCACCCATGAGCTCTTATGGAGATATACAAGAAGATTAATGTTGTTTTCATGCCTGCTAACACACATCTATTCTGCAGCCTATGGTGCAAGAAATAATTTTGGCTTTCGAGTCTTTTTATTTAAGAAATACATTTTGTAAGGCTGTAGCTGCCATATAGTAATTTCTCTAATGGGCAAAGTAAATTGAAAACCTTCTGGAAAGGACTCACCATTCCAGATGTCATTGAGAACATTTGTGATTCATGAGAGGAGGTCAAAATAGCAATATTAATAGGAGTTTAGAAGAAGCATATTCCCACTTCCAAAAATGACTGAGAGGTTCAGGACTTCAGTGGAAGAAGTAACTGCAGATGTGGTGGAAATGGCTAGGAAACTGGAATTAGAAGTGGAGTCTGAAGATGCTACTGAATTGCTGCAATCTCATGATAAAATGTGAACTGATGAGGAGTTTCTTCTTGTGGATGAGCAAAGAAAGTGGTTTTCTAGAGAAGAAATCTATTCCTGGTGAAGATGCTGTGAACATTATTGAAATGACAACAAAATATTTAGAGTATTACATAAACTTAGTTGATAAAGCATCAGCCGCATTTGAGAGACTTGGTGTTGGTTTTGAAACAAGCTCCACTATAGGTAAAATGCTGTTAAACAGCATCACGTGGGATGGAGAGAAAGTTTTCATTAAAGGAAGAGTCAGTCAATGTGTCAAATATTTTTGTTGTCTTATTTTTAAAAATTGCCACAGCCCTTCTGAACTTTGGCAGCTATTTCCTGATCAGTCAGTAGCCATAAGCACTGAAGTCAGACCATCCATCAACAAAAAGATTATTCACTGAAGGCTCAGATGATTGTTAACATTTTTTAGCAATAAAGTATTTTTAAGTTAACATACATTATTTTGTAGATATGCTATTATACACTTAATATTCTACAGTATAATCTAAACATAACTCTTTTCTTTTCTTTTTGAGACAGAGTCTGGCTCTGTTACCCAGGCAGCAGTGCAGGGGCGCAATCTCGGCTCACTGCAACCTCCACCTCCTGGATTCAAGTGGTTCTTCTGCCTCAGCCTCCCAAGTAGCTGGGACTACAGGCGCATGCCACCATGCCCAGATCTCTCTCTCTTTTTTTTTTTTTTTTTTTTTGCATTTTTAGTAGAGATGGGGTTTAACCGTGTTAACCAGGATGGTCTCAATTTCCTGACCTCTTGATCTGCCCACCTTTGTCTCCCAAAGTGCTGTGATTACAGGCATGAACAGCAATGCTCAGCCAACATAACTTTAATAGGAACTGGGAAAGCAAAAAAATTGTGTGATTTGCTGTATTATGATGGTCTGGAACTGAACTTGCAATATCTTGGTGGTATGCTTGTGTTAATAAAGGCTGTCTGAGAAGACAATTATAAACCTATGTATCTTTGTTTAGTTAAGTATTTCCTATAATTTTGACTCTACAGAAACCTTATGTAAGTAAGTATATAGATGTATATATATGTATTATTGCATAATATGTTAGCACTTCTTGGAACAACTGTTTTCCTTAGAATTTTTTTTGGGAAATGCTGATTGAGAAAGATTAGAAATGTTTGAGACTTCAGCTTCTCATGACATCCAAATTAATTAACTTTCTTCTGGAAATAAAAGTCTTATAATTTCATTTCAGTGCTCTGAAATCAAGATGGCATATGCATTAATGCTGACCAAAACACTCATTTTAAACTGGGGAAAGATTAAGAACAAAATCTTAAGATCTAAGAAGAGTTGTGAAATTGGAGGCATCAATAGGACACCCTATGGTCAGCATGTTTCAAATGAGAGAAAAAAATCATCTTTTTGCAGCAAAAAGTGCCAGATTATAGTTTTTGTTTTAGTTTCTTACTCATAGTGGGTTTTGAATTCAGTTGGTTGTCAGCTAGGCTCATATTTGAAGATTATGTCATGATGCCCCTTACCACTTACCACTTTGTCACCCATTTATTTGGCAAGTATTTACTGAATGCTTACACTGTACTGGCTGCTGGTTATACATTAGTGAAACAAAGCCTAGCTCTCATAAAGCTCACATTCTTGTGGGAAAAACAAGGAATAAGCAAGTAAACAATGTGCACAACATCTAATTAACTGTCGCCATACATGAAGCATGTAAGAGATGATGCATATATTAATATAAGCCAGATTTAGTCATTTCACAGAGTACATATATTTCAAAAGAACATGTACACAATAAATACATACAATTTTTATATGTCGAAGAGAAAAAAAGAATTAATTACCAGGTGTTTGGTGGAGAATAAGGGTGTGAGGAGAGGATGTTTCTCTTTAGATGGGGTGACTCTGAAAGGACTCTTGGAGAAGATGGCATTAGGTTGGGTCCAGGAAGATTAAAAGGAACAACAGGGATAAGCAGAGAAAATAAAATAAAACTCCAGGCAAACAGTTCAACACATGCAGAAATCCTGAAGTGGGAAAGACTCAGCTCTGTGGCTCAGTGTCAGTGAGTACACTGGAGAGTGCTGATGGAGTGTAGATGGGCCAAGTAGGCAGAGCCCAATCTTGCAGAGCCTCACCTTTGACCATAAAAAGAGGTTTAAGTTTTATTTGAAATTCATTTGCATGCTACTGAAAGCTTTTGTCTTAAAGTAATATGTTTTCTAGAACAGTTTTAGGTTCACAGCAAAATAATGAAGAATTTTAATCAGGAAATGATGTGGTGATGATTATATTTTTCTATGATCACTATGGCTAATATTAATTTGGGTAGGGTGTGAGTTTAGAAGCAGGGAAGTCGGGCAGGGAGACAATGCCGATGTGCAGAGATCAGATAGTCGCTTTCACAAAGGTAGGGGCAGCAGAGTTGGAGAATAATGTATGGGTTCTGTGAATATTTTGCATATGGCAACAATAGATTTGCTGATAAATTTTATGAGCTGTGGGAAAGAGAAATTGGGTGCCTGGAAGGCAATTTAATGTCATAGGGAAAGCTAAGGGAGGGACAGATATGAAGGGAGAAGATAATCTGGAATTGGGTTTTGGAGATTTCTATGGAATAACCTAGTGGAGAAGTGAATGTGAAGTGGATATGAATCTGGAACTCGGAGGAGAGATAGACATTGGAGCTTCCTATTTGGGGGATCTTATACATTGATTACAACATTCCAGAAAATGTAATAAACAGAATCTCATCAAATGTAAGAAAGACTCCCTACCAAGTTTTTGTTCCCTAGAGGCAAGTCCTTTATACATGTCATTTTAATTATATGTCAGATTGAAAAAACTCTATTTTCCTCATTTATATTTTAAAATCAAAAATTAAATAAGTCTGATTCTTGACATTTCATGTATATAATTCCAGAAGCAGAGGGAAGAACCAGTTACATGCTACTCAGAGGTGGGCAGTATGCCACCCAGCGGTAAAATCACCCTGAATAGCTCACGCCTGATTATCACCTAATGGACAGATTCATTGTGGATGTAACCATGTATACCCCCCGCTTTTTTTTACTGGTTTTGTAATTCATTTATAAGCCGATGGTGATGACTCAGTAAAATTCAAATACACATTGTATATTTCACTTTTCTTGCATTTTTAGAATGATGACCTTTGGGTTAATCTACATGATAGAACTGAGATTCATTTTAATGAGGGAAAATGAAATGTAGCGTGATTAAGAAGCCCTGGTCTAAGACACACCCTTATCTACATCTCATATCTGCTCTTTATGACTTGGAGGGTATCACTTTATCTCACTTATATTTAGTTTTTCCCTGAATCTTATGAAGCTTAAACAAATATCCAAGGACAATTTAAACTGAAGTAAGTTTTGAAGTAAGAATGTCCTTAAGTTTCCATTTATTTGGCTGTGTTGTCAGAGCTGTAAATACATTTAGCCTCTGTTTTTCTTTTTCTTTTTTTTTTTTTTTTTTGAGACGGAGTTTCGCTCTTGTTACCCAGGCTGGAGTGCAATGGCGCGATCTCGGCTCACTGCAACCTCTGCCTCCTGGGTTCAGACAATTCTCCTGCCTCAGCTTCCTGAGTAGCTGGGATTACAGGCACGCACCACCATGCCCAGCTAATTTTCTGTATTTTTTTTAGTAGAGATAGGGTTTCACTCTGTTTTTCTTATTGGCATATGGTTATAGGATCTCAGAGATTAAATGCTTTTCTGTATATGTATGGTATTGGTAGATATAAAATATAGACTGTTCATTTCATGCATGTGTTCTCTTTCTACTAAGGGAAAAAATAAACATTTATAAAGAGTTGTTCTGCTCTTCGCTTTATTGACTGACAAGAACACAGTTTTTTGATTCTGGAATTCTTTTTGTTGACAATTATGTACCTTCTTTCCATTTAATTTTATTTCCATTATGTCCCAAAAGTAATTAACTCTGCATTTTAGAAAATATAGAAGCTAAAGGGAGTGATTTGAAAGCGCTGTTGATTAGTTTTCTTATTTATAATAGTTCAGGCTGTGTTAAACTTTATCACAAACTTTTAAAATGTGAGAACCACTTGTGTGTTTGTGTCTGGATGAAAATTATGTCTGAGAGAAAAACAAAATTATCTCGAAGAGACTGAGAAATAAAACAAGGTAAAAAAATAAAACAAAGCAAAAACAACACCAAAACTGTTGTCTTCCCAACTTATTTATATAAGAATAACATGAATATTTTACATAAGCTTTCAAAGTAGAATTTATTTGCGGTTATACATTAGATTTAATTTGTGGACAATCAAGTTCCTCATGGGTTCCTACTTATACTAAATTGTCTTGCCCAGCAATAACAAATATGACCAGCATTTTAGTTATCAAGTACAGGTAACTATTCCAGATTTACGTCTGCAGACCAGACCTCCTGGGAGCTGCAGACTCTCTATTCCAAATGCTTACTCAGCATCACCACCTGGAGGTCACAAAGATATGTCTAAAGTGAAACACTTCCCGTACCAAATCTGTTTCTTCTCTAATATTTATCAAAAATTATCCAAGAATATAGGCATGTTCTGTAATCCAGGCACTTCATGAGTTACTACAGTACAGCAGAGAACAAGACAGTGTCTCCCTTTATGGGGGTCCAGTGAGCAGAATCCAGAAGTAGAAATGGAAGTATCTTCATGGATACTTCCTCTTCCATAGCTAATTTATCATCAAGTCATGCCATTTTTATATCAGTTCATCTACTTTTTAACTCTATGACTAGCGTAAGCCACAATTTTTAGCCACTATACCACTTATGTCCTCTAAAGTGTACTTCTCATAGCTACTCTGCACTTTTCTAAACCAATTCCTGCAAGGGATAGGTATAGTAGTCTTTGAAAACACAGTTTTCTTGCCACATGATATTCTCTCCTCTTAAAATCCTACAGTGACTTTCTATTGTTCCTATTTTAAAACTACAGTTTTTAACATATCCCTGAGGGTGCCAAATAATCTGGCCTCAGCTGGGCTTTCTGGCCTGACCTCCTATTTCTCTTTCTCCTTTATCTCTGTACTTCATCCATATTTTCATTTTTAAATTTATTCCGTGTCTCTTGGTACAGTCTTACTTATCTTTTCTTCTTCATCTCAAATCTCATTTTCTCTATAAACCCTTCCTTAACCATTCAGACAAAATCGAGTTATCATTATATGCATTTATTACCTCCTGAACGTCATAAAGTATGCTTCATATGTTTGTATAAAATGAGTTAATATCTGTCTTTTCTAATGGTGTACAAATTTCATAATGGAAGAGATTTCCATCTGTTATTTTTAATTTTATACGTTATACATCTAGAAAAATGTCTAGCACACAGCAGATGCACAATAGATAAAATATTGATGCTTCAGTCATATGTCATATTATACTTATCAAGACCTATATATATCTATATAAATATATAGATAATTATTATTACACAAGTGTATATTTGAAATAACAGTGTTTAAAGAAATGGAAAGGACATGGTTTTGAGGACAAACAGGGAGTTCGTTCTAGGGAAAGAACATTGCAGGTGGGTATTGAAAGATGTGATGCAGCATTATGAGGCAGTAAGTGAGGTCACATGATCTCTGTGTGTAGGCGGAGTTAGTAAAAGTAAAGCACAAATAGGAAGGTGCAACCAGGAGCAGAGGGGTTGGCCAGAACAGATCAGGTGTGGGGTTTGCATAATGGAAGGAAAAAATGGAAAGTCAGGTAGGGGCCTAGGGTAAATGCTAAACTCATAAGGACTGCCTTTATTCCATATGCAAAGGAGCAGGAGCACATCAAAGATACGTGGCAAGGGAATACTAACAGCAAGAATATTTTGGTTGTAAATAATAGAACCTTGGTTCCAACCAGCTTGAGCAAAAAGGGAATTGATCTCATCTAGTTCGAACAAAGTAGAAACATAGCAGGAGTAGTTGTGGCTGGGCTCAGATGCTCAGATGATACTGTGAGGAATCTTTCTCCACCTCTGGGCTCATTTTTTTTTCCTCTGGCTGTTTTCATTCTTCTGCATTAAGATGACCATTAGGAGCTCCAAGGTTGTATCCCTAATTGCTTTCAGTAGAGAGAGACATTCTATGTCTCTTTGCTCCAGGGTAAAGAAAACCAAAATAATAATAATAATAAAAAAAAAGGCAAAACCCAAAAAACTCCATGAATGGCCTGGATTAATTCATATGCCCATTCTGAACCAATCACTGCGGCCAGGAAGAAGGCACAGCAACACTGTTTGTAAGGCTTAGTGCATAATGAAAATGTGAAGTTTCTTGTTCAAAAAGTAAGAGTGCTGTTAAAGGTGATTAAATATGAAGTTTCTTTCTTCCGTGCTCACATTCAACTTGTCATGGTGTTTTTTATTTGCTGTTTAATGTCATTCTAAGTAAAGAAAATTTAAATTTTAAATGCAGAGCATAGATTTTATCATTTGTCTTTATAAGCATAATGCCAGTTTCAAATGACATTTAATTCATATACAAATTCATCAAAATTACAAAATGTATGTTGTATAAACTTTCCCATGCATATGAATTTTGTTCTTACCAGAACTGTAGAGATGCTGCATCATACTAACTTCACTTGTCACTCTGTCCTCATTCTGTCAGTACTCTCTAGGTCCCGCTCATTGATGAGTAAGGAAGGACCAAAAGGAAAAGGAACTTTGAGTTGACCTGTTCTTTCCTTTCCTTCTAGAATGTCATCATTTTCAGCTAAGTGGTTGCCTAATACAGGAATGTTACACTGGAAAAAATGAATATGATAGGGTTCTCTGGTCACCTGTGTTTCTTAGAATTCAATTGCCTTCTTTTTTTATTGGAGGAAATTCTGGCTCAAAAGAAAAATGTGGTTTTCTGGGCCCTCAGTTATTCAGTTTTAGGTGCAAATGTTACCTACTTGCTTTGAATCTCACTGACCTTGAATATACTGAAATTCTGTATTCATGGGGCCATGTGAATACTATGTGCAAATGTTATAAGTGAGTGGGGTAGCATGGGGTGATGGACATTGTGTGTATTTACTCTGCTCACATGGAAAACTTATAGTCCCATTGGATTTTACTTAAAAAACAACAAGTTCAGAAACAAAATTACACCTATTTTGAGACAGAGGCTGTATGCATTAAGCAAGTGTGAGATACTTCTGACTGCAAGATCCTGTATATTTACATGACTCACATGTTCCCCGTTCCCCAGTGAAGCTGGCCCAGCAAGGGTACAAGGAATATTCTGTCTTGGTTTGGATCACTTGCTCACCCCTGGAGCTGTAATTCTCAATCAAAACGGTCTGATTCAAAAAGGAGGAGGGGATGATTCTCCAAGAAAAAAGGAGAATGGATTTTGGGCAAATGCAACAGATATTCATTATAGGAACAGATAATCAGACGGAATTGTCTATTCTCTTTTCCTCATCCACAAGATCCAAAAAAGTATCCAGCCAAATAATAATTGGAATTCTTTTTTCTTGCAAAGTATCTCTTTATTTCTTGCTTTGCTTCATGGGAAATTCACCTCTGTTAAGAAAGAATAGTCTAATCTGTCCTTATCTATTTTCAGAATTGGTGCTATCTAGTACCTGTGAATAATGTTAAATAGGAAATCTGCTGACTGTGAATGGAGATTACCATATCTAAAATGTGAGACTCCAAAGAAAATTTGCTTCAGAATGTTGCTGATGGTGCTTAGCCCTGTGGAAGGTTGATTCCATGTGCTTGAGTTGTTTTATCATGTGACCATGTGTACATTTCCTTGTTATTTTTCCAAGATCAAGATGCTAGAAAGTACAATTTTCTTATTTGTATTTGATAATAATGCAAAAATAATGCATGAAACATAGTGCAAGCTTATTAGATATTTTACTGAATTTTGAATGAGTGTCATACTGCATGAGTGTTGTTCTTTAGTGTTTACTCAGAGGGGTTCTATTTTCTAGATTTAAGTAGTAGTGACCATAATAGCTGGATGCAATATTCATTTAGACTTAAGAAATACATCATTTTGTCATTCTAAATAATTTTCTTGGGTGTCCACTGTCCAGGTCTCCACTTGCAAAAGTATATCTAAAGATTTTCCAGATTTTGGAAAGCTGTTTATTTTGGGAAGGTTGAAATATCCCATGGCTCCCCACTGCCTTCAATGTAAAACATAGTTTAGTAAGACAAGATTGGTCACATGGACTGCTTATACTTTTTCACCCCAATGTCTGTACCTGGATCCTCTTTCTGCCTAGAATACCCTTTCTCCAGATATGCAAAAGGCTTGCTATTCACTTGTTTTAGGTGTTTTCTCAAATGTTATCATCTTGGTGAAGCTTCCACTGAACATACTATTTAAAATTGAACGTTGTAGTGTAGTTTGAAGTCTGGTAGTGTAATGCCTCCTGTTGTTCTTTTTGCTTAGAATTGACTTGGCTATGCGGGTTCTCTTTTGGTTCCATATAAAGTTTAAGGTGGTTTTTTCCAGTTCTATGAAGAAGGTCATTGGTAGCTTGATGGGGATAGCATTGAATCTATAAATTACTTTGGGCAGTATGGCCATTCAAACTATACTACAAGGCTACAGTAATCAAAACAGCATGGTACTGGTACCAAAACAGAGATATAGACCAATGGAACAGAACAGAGGCCTCAGAGGCAACACAACATATCTACAACCATCTGATCTTTGACAAACCTGACAAAAAACAAGCAAAGGGGAAAGGATTCCCTGTTTAATAAATGGTGTTGGGAAAACTGGCTAGCCATGTGCAGAAAGCAGAAACTGGACCCCTTCCTGACACCTTACACTAAAATTAACTCCAGATGGATTAAAGACTTAAACATAAGACCTAACACCATAAAAACCCTAGAAGAAAATCTAGGCAAAACCATTCAGGACATAGGAGTAGGTAAGGACTTCATGACTAAAACACCGAAAGCATTGGCAACAAAAGCCAAAATAGACAAATGGGACCTAATCAAACTCCCCAGCTTCTGCACGGCAAAAGAAACAGTCATTAGAGGGAATCGGCAACCAACAGAATGGGAAAAAATTTTTGCAGTTTACCCATCTGACAAAGGGCTGATATCCAGAATTTACAAAGAACTCAAACAGATTTACAAGAAAAAAACAAACAAGCCCATTCAAAAATGGGCAAAGGATATGAACAGACTCTTTACAAAGGAGACATGCATGAGGCCAACAAACATATGAAAAAATGCTCATCATCACTGGTCATTAGAGAAATGCAAATCAAAACTACATTGAGATACCATCTCATGCCAGTTAGAATGGCAATCATTAAAAAATCTGGAGACAACAGATGCTGGAGAGGATGTGGAGAAATAGGAACACTCTTACACTGCTGGTGGGAGTGTAAATTAGTTCAACCATTATGGAAGCCAGTGTGGCGATTCCTCAAGGACCTACAAATAGAAATTCTATTTGACCCAGCAATCCCATTACTGGGTATATATCCAAAGGACTATAAATCGTTCTACTATAAGGACATATGCACATGAATGTTCACTGCAGCACTGTTTACAATAGCAAAGACCTGGAACCAATCCAAATGTCCATTGATGATAGACTGGACAGGGAAAATGTGGCACATATACACCATGGAATATTATGCAGCTATCAAAAACAATGAGTTTGTGTCCTTTGTAGGGACATGGATGAATCTGGAGAACATCATTCTCAGCAAACTGACACAAGAACAGAAAATGAAATGCTGCATGTTCTCACTCATAGGTAGGTGTTGAACAATGAGAACACATGGACACAGGGAGGGGAGCACTACCCACTGGGGTCTGCTGGGGGGAATAGGGGAGGGACAGTGGGGCATGGGGAGTTGGGGAGAGATAGCATGGGGAGAAATGCCAGATATAGGTGAAGGGGAGGAAGGCAGCAAATCACACTCCCACGTGTGTACCTATGCAACTATCTTGCATGTTCTTCACATGTACCCCAAAACCTAAAATGCAATTAAAAAAATAATAAAATTGAGCCTCTCTTCCCATCATGGCATTTTTATTCCCCTTTCCTGTTTATTTTTCTCTAAAGCACTTATATCATTTGCCAGATAATATATATAACTTATTAATTTTTATGTGTCTGTCCCTAGATTCTACAAGGTAAATCCAAGAGATCAAGGGCTTGTTCTAGTTTATTTGTCACTGTATGTTGAGTATCAAATAGTTGCTGGCTCATACTATGCTTAGTAAATATTTGTTCCAACTCTATTGAGTTGGAAAAGACCATGGCCCACCATGGAGACTGTGGTAGCCCATGATGGGCCATAGATCACATTTGGAGAAAACTGACTGATAAAGCAGCAATTTATTAGGATATTAAAATATTTATTTTTCAAAGTCCTTGGATTTGCATCTTTTGACCCTTTCCTTAAATTTGAGAAATTCTCTGTGTCACTAAAGGTCATCTGAGCAGTATGCATGTTGGTATTTTTCCAGCTCAAAGTCCATTCTTATAAAGGAGATTAGAACTGGATGGTCCAGTACCTGCTGAAAACAAAAGTAAATTAAAAGATTGAGTTGTGATGGAATAGAATAGTCTTAATCAGCAAATCAAACCAAAACCAAACTTATCCTTTATAATTCTATTTTGGTTTCCACCTAATAAGTTGAATTTACTTTCTGACTTCAGTTTTTTTCCTTCTAGACTCTCTTCTCATGTCCAGAATGGTGAAAACTGAAGTCAGATTAATTCTTTAGAGCTGGGCTTATAATAATAAAATTGCTAAAAAAAAGATACCAGTGGGATAGCAAAAGATAGTTCATGAAATGAAACAGCAGGTTAGTTGGAGGACTGATTTCTGTGAGTAACTAACATGTAATGAGCATTTGCCATATACTAAATAACTTGTATATATACTAAATACCTTGTATATAGCATTTGCTATATACTAAATACCATGAATAGGTGTTATTCATGTATATACATGAATTTTATTAGTTAATTCAAATAATTCTATGATATTACTATTATTATTTTCCTTTTACTAATGCAAAGCTGAAGCTCATGGAAATTAAATTCTTTACAATCAAACAAATACTAATTACAGAATCCGAAATTCAACCCCATGTCAGCTCTTAACCCA
Source organism: Saguinus oedipus (assembly GCA_031835075.1). Lineage (NCBI taxonomy): Eukaryota > Metazoa > Chordata > Mammalia > Primates > Cebidae > Saguinus > Saguinus oedipus. The sequence goes on from CM063170.1 coordinate 43,646,898, forward strand.
AAGTTTATGCTCTAACCAGTATATGCTGGACTGCATTAGAGAACTTAAATTTTTTAGCAGAATAAATGGATTTCATTGATTGGTGATTTCTTCAGATAGGTGGTTGAAGCCTCTTATATTTACATTCGTTCAATTCTTTGCACTTTTCAAAATATTTTTATATTCCCTCCCTCAGTCTTTTTCTCCGTCTCTTTCTTTACCTCTCTCTCAGACTTTCTGTCTGTGTCTTTGTATCCCTCTCTCTCTATCTCTCCCAGCCTTATAAATGTCTTTATTTTATTTTAATTTTTGCTAGAAGCTACTGTTGGTTTGGTTTTTGATGATTGAAAAGACCAGTATATAATTGTTCTCTGAGATATCCTTGGAATGAATGAAATAAATGGATACTTTTCAGGTCTGTCTTTTTTCAACTGTAAATTGGTTGAAATGAGACAACTTTATTAATAAAAATTTGATGGTAATTGGGACAGCAGCTAGGCTATATTAAAATTAAAAATACCTTTTGATATGCAAATATTTTCTTCCTTAGGACAATTAATCACATACATATGGTTTCAGGAGAATATTTAAATCACTTCCCGCCGTAGTTTTCAAGGACCTTAAAAGCCTTCACATACTTACTTCTAAAGGCACAGTGTTAAACAGCTGAACCGACCCTCTATGAGCATTTGTTTTTGTTATTTTATTTTGTGTATTGGAAAACAATGCATAGAAAGTTGACTTGTGTGAAATCACAGCTAATAAGTGGCTAAGTAAGATTTGAACCCAGATATACTGGTTTTTTTTTTTTCCTAAAAGTCATTTATCCAAATCACATTAACATAAAATGCACAAACAATACTTGCAAACTCAAACATAGTTCTACAAAATAGCATGAGAGCTTAATTAAATTACTGTATCGAATTCTAAATACTAATGTAATATTTCTCTTATGAGGCCATAATCCAGAATTTCCCCTAATTTGGATAGTCCTCTACCCTTGTTTTCTTAGAGAGAGTGGAGATTGAGTTTGCTCCATCTACTAATACTGCTGCCTTTGCTCCTACTGCTACAGTTTCAAGCAATCCTTTATTTATTGAGTACCTAAGAGAGCTAGGTGCTGTGATGGATACATTACACGTTTATTAGTGGGGTCAGTCAGGAAACAGATACCACCCTAACTATTTTGAGAGGAAAGAAATTTAATACGGGGATTAGGTGCTTAGAAAATCACTGAATGGTCTCCAAGAGTAAAGGTCAAGAAAGGCTATGAAAGGCTATCACTTGTTTTCTATTTGCTGTAGATATTTAGAAGATCAGGAAATTGCTGCTTTCACTCATGTTAAGAAAATATGTAAAATGTGTAGAATCAAGGAAGGTGACTCGAGGAGAGAAGGTCAAATGACTGCTTGTCACTGCCAGAGGAAGAGAAATATGCTTCGGCCATCTTCTGTCTTACAAGTTCACCAAAGTAGAACCCAATCTGTATCCAGAATCCTGTCAGCAAAGGAGCCTGGGAAATACAGCTCTTTAGCTTCTAGTCTTTGCTCAAAAGGGAAAGCACAGAAAAGGGTGAAAAGGCTTCCAAATTTCAACAGACAACTTACAGCAGACTACTTACTGTCTCGTTAAATTCTGTGAGTAAGCATTGTAGATGAGGAGACCTGAGACTTAGAAATATTAAGGAACCTGTTTCAGTAGCCCTGGCTTGCATAATAGGCAGGCCAAAAATGTTTGGTAAAGCAGAGATGTGATAAAAACAATGAAATAATTTGCATTTAGTATTTCTAAAAGATGCATTTAGACAGTCATTGTGGGAAACGGTGGGGACTTCACTGAACTTCCTTGCTCTGATTTTATGACCCTGTCTCTATGTTATCTACCTATCTATTTTGAACTATAAAAATAGTGAGGGTGTGACCTATAGTCACACAGCTGAACAGTGGAAGAAGCAGAATTTGAATTCAGAAAGTCTCACTCTGGTACCTGGAATTAACCACTAAGCCCAATGTGTTGTCGTTGAGGGCACTCTACTTAACATGATTATTTGTTAATTTGGCATTCACTGTCATAACCTCTGTTTTATTTATCCTGTGTCTGCAAAATATACTTTACTTACTGTCACCCTATTCTGAGAGAAAAAGAATTAAGGTTGCATTATATTTTAGACCTATTGCTTCAAACTATAGAGCGAACAGTCAAGTATTTTTCTCCTTGAAGAAATAAAGATCTCAAAGTAAATAGTCTTGACTTTTAGGGTGAAGTGAAACCAAGAAAACACACATGAGAATAAGGGAATGCAGGTTTCATATTATATAAGCGATGGCAACCACCCAGCTATGAAGACAAGAAATGGAGGGGGCTGCATGTTATTGGGAAAAAGGTGTCAAGCATTGCACCAACAGTCAGCACCCTTGGGATCTAATCCCAACTACTTTTGTGCCTTCTAGAAAATTACTTAAACTCTGTGGATGCATTGCATAAATGTGAAAATTGGGGTTAGGTAATTGCAAAGATTTTTTTCTGCTCTGAAATTCAAATTTTGTGGTTTGTGAAACATTACAACCAAATAAAGTTTGTGCTTGCTTACCATCAAGAGCTGACATTTTTCTTTTGTCTTTGAGATTTTCAAAGTTTAATAATTTTGAAATGAGGCAATTTTGAGGTAACTTATTTCAGGACAGATTTTTCATATTTCTGAGTACATTTCAGACAGGCAAATTTTTCACTTTTAAACATTTCTGTATCTGTTGCTTATATTTTTAGTCCCAGCAGACAACTCCCAAGCTATTTAAAGAAAAAGATTTTTACAGATAATTGCTAAATTTGCAAGTTTATAGAATGCGTATCAGTTTTAGACCAGAGAAAACTAATTAGAATGTAAGTTGGAAAAATAGCTTTGCCTGCTCAATATCTGATTATTTTGAAGTTTAAAGCTGAACTTTTATTAAAATTAAACTGCTTTTGTGTTTTTCTTCATTTGAGTTTTAAAACTGATAGGCTAGAAAACCTAGCCATTTTAACCAACCCCCAGTAAAGTGATTAATTCGAGGTATAGCTTCTTCTCTATCCAAATTGAATTAATATAGTAGAAGAAATGGATCACTCTTTTTCATCTGATTACTTTTAATTGGTTCCAGCTTAATAAGTGAACATTACTTTAATGAAGTTCCTGAGTTTATTATGGTCTGGAGCTTGTTGGTGTGAGGTGGTGTGCCGTGGTTCCAGAATTAACCTGTCACCTTAGGGCATAGCTGCTTTATACTTGTACAACATTTTGTCTTTTAGGGATGGAATATAAGTTTACTCATTATCTAGGGCATAGGATGCATAGGGTAGAGGGCTATCTTAACCGCTGTATCTGCTCATTTAGAAAATGTGCTGTGATGGACAAGCATTGGAAAGAGAGAGAGAAAGGTAAGGAAGTAAGGAAGAGCTCAAAGAAGTAACATGTAGCAGTTCTTTTCCATAGCTGGTGTCATACATGGGTAAAAGCATGGTCCTAGAGTCAAAGAAAACTTGGTTCTAGTGTCAATGAGTCACCAGTTATACCTATTTTGTAGGACATGACACCTTATCTCTCTGGGTCTCAGTTTCCTTACAATGAGGGGTTGACCCTGGTGATTTTACCTGCTCTGAGATTCCATGATCCTATTGTTTTCAATTACTGGAAAATTCACCATAGTTCATTCAGTCTTTGGTAGTTCATTTCAGGCTCATCTTTTTTTTAATGTTTTAGTAAGCAAAATAAGAAAGAGACTTGATAGAAATTGACACACAGAGAGAGCCATTCAGGGAGACAATCTTATCCTTCAATAGAACCAATTCTATCCACTTCAGGAAGGTCAGATTACTTTGTCCTGCAACTCTTTGCTTGAGCCTTTTTTTTTTTCCAGAAGTTTTACCTCTCAGAATTTGCTAAAACGTTGCTCTATTCTTTAAATTTCTTGTATGTTGAGGATAAGTGTTCATCTTTCTTATGTATACGTTTTTAGGGTACTTAATTTCTTAATATTTGGAGATACATAGTCAATGAATGCTATTTTTCTTTTTATAAAAGCTCATAAATGTAAACATTTAATTTTCTTTTCTAAATTCTTTGAATTCTTTTTAATTCTTGTGATGGATATTTGATTTTAATAAACTTTTAAATATAAAATAGTTTTAGATTTATACAAAAGTTGTGCAGTAGATACCCCACACCTGATTTTACCTATTATTAATATCTTTCTTTAGTATGATACTCTTATTATAATTAATGAGACAGCGCTGACGTATTATTGTCAACTAAAGTTCACATTTTTCTAAGATTTTCTTATTTTTTGGCTAAGTTCCTTTTTTTCTGTTCTAGGAGTCTATATATGACGTCACATTTCACGAAGGCCTGTTTCCTTAGGCTCCTCCTGGTCAGGACTGCTTCTCAAACTTTGCTTGATTTTGTTGACCTTGATGGTTTTGAAGAAGTTCTGTTCATGCAATTTGTAGAATGGTTTTCAGTAGTGATTTATATTGTGATTTACTTATGATTAGACTGGTGTTATGGGGGTTTGGGAAGGGAGTCCCCAGAAGCAAAGTGTCATTATCATTATATCATAGCAAGGGTACATACTAATCAACATATGTAACCACCTTGATTATCTGGCTGAATTCGTGTTTTCAGGTTGCTCCACTATAGAGTTATGTTTTTCTCCTCTTTCACACTTTATTCTTTGGAAGGAAATCATATACATAGTCTACACTTTAAGGATAGGAGTTATGTTTTACCTCCTTGAGAATGGAGTATCTTTGTAAACTATTTGGAATTCTTTGGCATGAGAAGCTTCTTTCTTCTCTCTTATCTGTTTATTTAATTAGCTCTTTATATTGGTATGGGTTTATGGATATTTATTTTATATTTTATGTGATAATTCAATATAATTTTATTATTACTCTTCCTGCTTTGGTCATTAGGGGCTTTTGCAGTTAGTTCATGTGCCATTATTTTGTCATATACCCATCAATGTGGGTTTTGTTTCTTCTTATTCTTGAATGTAACATGCTCCAGACTCATCTTGTACATGTACTGCCCCAGTCCTAGAATCAGAATTTCTCTAAAGATATTTGGTTCCTTTATGGGAGAGAGGTGTTAGAAACCAAAATCTGAGCTTTAGGTGTTGCTGCTAGTGTGTTGTCTCTTGTAGATCATTATAGCTGACAGAACAAGAACATATATGTGTGCATGCTAAATTGTGCATAAACACACACACACACCTCTTAACATTTCCATCTGTATCTACATTAAGCTAGACAAGAGTTCATACTGATGTACCCAACTATAACCATTACCACATGGATTATTCTATTCTTGTCTCTGCTTGTCTGTTATCTACGACTCCAATAGTGAGAAATCTTTCTGTCACCATCCATCATCCATTTACTTTATTGTAAAATTACAATATAACGTGTAGTTTTTTCTAATAACTCTTAACTATATCTCCATGGAAACAACTTTATCAAGGAGAGTTTAGTGCTTATGCTAAATTTCCTTTGCATTTAGTCTTACATTCTTCACTCCTTTCCAAACTTACTTAGATGAGCACACTCTTCAGCAAAATTATTCCATGCATTTTTTCATGCATTTTTAATAGTTATGTTCTTTGGTCAATGTCTGCTTTCCAAATTTGAATGGGTTTTTTTTTTTACAGATTTTTTTTTTTTTTTTGTGAATGTCAACTTAATGTCTTTGGTTATTCTGTTTTAATTCTTTTAGTTACTTCTCATCCCTTTCTTTATTCACACCTTCCCATGAATGTATCTGCTAGCATGCCATTTCTTGCATAGTATTATGATTACTTGTTTACATATCCTTTTTTTTGAGATGAAGTTTTGCTGTTGTTGTCCAGGCTGGAGTGCAGTGGCACGATCTTGGCTCACTGCAACCTCCCTGTCCCAGGTTTAACGATTCCCCTGCCTCAGCCTCTCAAGTAGCTGGGATTACAGGCATGTGCCAAAACACCCAACTAATTTTGTATTTTCAGTAGAGATGGGGTTTCTCCATATTGGTTAGGCTGATCTCAAACTCCCAACCTCAAGTAATTTGCCCGCCTTCACCTCCCGAAGTGTTGGGATTATAGGCGTGAGCCACTGCTCCCAGCCTGTTTACATGTCTGTCTTATTCTCCACTGATATGTTGGATTTTGTCCTCACCCAAATCTCATGTTGAATTATAATCTCCTGTGCTTGAGATGGGTCCTGGTGGGAGGTGTTTGGATCCTGGGGACAGATCTCTTATGGCTTGATGTTGCCTTTGTGATAGTGAGTTCTTACAAGCGCCCATAATTTAAAAGTGCATAGCTCCTCCTCCCCACTCTCTCTCTTGCTCCTGCTTTCACCATGTGAATTTCCTGCTTCTGCCTCACCTTTCATCAAGAGTAAAAGATTCTTGAGGCCTCCTCAGAAGCAGATGCTGGCATTGTTTCCTGTACAGCCTGCAGAACTGTTGGCCAATTACATCTCATTTCTCAGAAATTACCCAGTCTCAGGTATTTCTTTATAGCAATGCAAGAATGGCCTAATACCAGGCACTGCACAATATACTCTTCCTTAGCTGAAATTAAATTATCTTCTCCCTAGTTCCTAGTATAACATTTGTGATTTAGTAAGTGCCAATTAAATGTTTGGATCAATGAGTTTTTGAGTCTTAGGTGAACAGAGCAGCATTTCATGTACCAGGCTTACATAGTTGGGTGCCTTCAGATAGAAAGTTAACCTGCTTTTTAGGTGTTTATATGTAGCATTTGACCTAATACACAGTGTAATGTGCAAGAGTGGAGTCTCTGTAGTCAAAATGCTTAGTGGCGAATCCTGGCTCCACCACTGACAAGTTAGATGACCTTGGAAAGAGAACTTAACTTCTTTATCCCCCAGTCCTTTCCTCTGTAAAACGTGAGTAATAAGAAAATCAAGCTCACAGCATTATCCTGACTTGAATGAGAAAATACTTATAAAAGCATTTGACACAAGGCCTAGCACATATAACTTTAAAAAGGCAAACATTATTATTATTGAATTACTTCATACAATGTTTTCTTTAGAGGCATATCTAAACTATTCTTTCTCTTTTTCTATTTCCTTTGATAGAATATTTTAATCTAAGTTCTCTTCCTTTATTTCTAGAGATTTGATTATTTTCCTCCTAATATTTGTGTGTGTTTATGTCCTTTTCCTGAGCAGTGAGCAAACTGATTATTTTTCAGAACATACTCCCTAGCTTGGCTTCAGGCTTGAGAGGTAATTATTTTGGCATTATCTTCCACTGCCCTGTATTTGCCATCTGTTGGCAACATCACTGAAATCATCTGAGTCTTCTGTATTCTGGCAGGATTTTATCTTTTTATTGGCTCTACCTCCAACTTAAGTTTTATCTACCAAATGGGAAATTTGGCTAATTTCTGAAGTAGGTCCGAATATTTCAGGGTTTTGTAGGACATCTGTAGTTTGCAGTTTGGAAAGGTACCTGTTTTCTTTCCTTAAACTCTATTAAATATGAGAGAAAAGAATAACTTAAAAAGAAAAGCAATGGCTAAATTTAGTGTTAATTTCGGTTTATGCTATAATTTTATTAATTCAGAACTATCCAAAAAATGACTCAACTTTGTAATTTCTACACTACAAATGGAAATTATCTATTAACACTGAGACTTTCTTTTTTAAAGAGAATCCATGTCTTACAGTACTTCAACATGACTGTCTAGTTCTTGATTCTGTCAATTTCCCGATAGGTCTTACAATTGCTTGATGTTCTTTTAAAATGCCATTTTCAAGGACTATTCAACAGGCTGAGTTTGCATCCCCAGAATCACTGCTTTTCAGGTCATATGAAGGATATTCTCACTCTGTCACCTTCTTCTTTTCCCGTGCACGTTTGTTATTTATCTTGCTTCTGGATCTACGCCAAAGCTGCCTATAAATCTTAGCAGAGTGCCTCTTAGCCTCTGGACTCCCTTATCTGTCATGGAAGCATATTCTTGAAAGAACTGCAGGAGGGAAATGATAATGAGTGCTCCTCTCATTTTCCCCATTCTTTCTTTCAGACTTGCCAAATAAACTGCTTATTTCACAGAAGGATGGTACTGGCTGAAAGGTGCTTCCTTGAAACTGAGAGATTGCTGCCTTAGACAGGTACATCCTTGAAGATGTATTTGATTTGCATTTTAATTGTTAGATCTAAAAATCTGTGACATGAACTATTGAAAATACTAGCCTGAAACTTTAGTTATCTGCATTGTTTCTGTTTGCATTCTATATAGTGTGTCACTTAGGAACATACTGAAGAAAATTAAATATATATGTTTGGTTATACATTAGAGTTTCACATTTATTTGATAAAAGCCACAACTACCCTTTAGACAATAAATACATACATAAATAATAAAAAGATTGATAATGTCTAGTGTTGGTAAAAGTATAGGGAAGTAGTTACAATCATTCTTATATCTTGCAGACAAATATTGATTGCAGCAACATTTTGGGGAGGTTAATATGGCAGCATGTAGCCAAGCTTTGAGAATTTTTTATTTCTTTATCAATTCATTTAATAAAAATCAGTTGAGCACTTACTATGTGCCAGGAACCATTTTAGTTACTGGGGATATGGCAGTGAAAAAAAGTAAGTTCTTACTGCTGTGGGTCATACTCTTATTTGGAGTAGGACTAGAAACAGAAAATACATAAACAAGTAAATCCAAAGTATTTCAGATGTATTTAATGCTTTGAACAAATAAGGTGAGGTAGAAGGAGAAGAACTACTTCTTTTGAGGAGGTATGTTACTGGTTTTATGTAACATGTTCAGGAAGGGCCCCGCTGAGAAGGTGACATGGGAGTGAAGACCTGAAGTATGTGAGAGTGGGGCATGCAGAGACCTAAGCAAAGAGAGCTCCAAGTAGAGGGAACAAGCAAATGCAAGAAATTCTAAGGTGAAGGCTTGCATCATTTTAGATTCATGGAATATGCTGAGGCCAGTGTGTCTGGAGTGAAGTGACTGTGGTAGGGAGTGGTAGGAGATGAGGTCAAAATGATACCAAGGATGAAGATGAGCAATTCACAAAGAGACACACAGGTCATCAAAGGTCTTTGTCTTTTGCTCTAAGAGAACTGGCAAACCACTGATGGATTGGGGCAGAAGACTGATGCAGTCTTAATTCTGATTTTTATGTACATGATAAAAGAGCAAGGACAGAACAGGCACACTAGTTAGACTATTATAGGAATCTGCAGGCTGTTGCTTTTAATTTCCATGTAAATAAACACATCAGAACGTAAGACTCTATATGCAGGGGTGTTTGTTGCAGCACTGTTATGTCACTTCATTACAGAAAACCCTGAATGCTATATTGATAGGAGACTGCTTGGATAAATACTGCTACCTCCATACAATGGAATAGCATTTGTGTATTAAAAGAGTAAATTAGGACTGAGTGTGGTGGCTCACACCTTTAATCCCAGCACTTTGGGAAGCCTAGGCAAGAAGACTGCTTGAGGCCAGCACAATAAGACTCCATCTACAAAAATTTTTTAAAAATTGAAACCTTAGCTGGGTATCATGGTGTGGACCTGTAATTCTAGCTACTTAAGAAGCTGAAGTGGAAGGATTGCTTGAGCCTAGAAGTTTGAGGCTGTAGGGAGCTATGATCACATCATTGTACTCTAGCCTGGGCAGCAGAGTAAGACCTGTCTCAAAAATAAAAAAAGAATGAGTTAGAATTTTGGTCTGATGTCAAAGCTTGTACTTTTCTGTGCTTTAACTCCTACATTATATAACTTCAAGTCGAATGGTTCTTTTCTTAATGGGAATAAGGCCACGAGTCTTTGAAGGCTAGAAACCCATTAATGTTTATTTTCATACTCAGACAGTTTATGATCTAGCATAATTGTTATCATATAAGACTCACTTAATACTTAGTTATTTAATAAATTGGGTGAAAATTATAACTAAATATCCTGTCATTTTAATCTTTGCCATAGAAATTACATATACTAACACCGAAAAAATTTTTCATAATTTACTTTTTTTCCAAATGGAAATCTCCCTTGTGAGTAAGATTGTAGACTAGCACAAACATGCCGAATGTCTTTGTGTGTGAATTAGTAAGCGTCATGTGAGGAAGAGCTATAACTTACTATTTGAGGTCTCTGTGTAAACCTTGCAAAGGAAATCACATCTGAATGCTCCTTTATTGTATCATGTGCAGAACTCTGAATTCTGAATGAAATTTAGGTTCAGGCAATTAAGTCCATAAAAAGTTTGTTCTTTATGTGGATTTATTTTCTTCCACTTTTATTTTAAATTCAGGGGTTATATGTGCAGGTTTGTTATAAGGGCAAATTGCATGATGCTAAGGTTCGGGGTTCTTTACACTTAAAGAATGTAAAGCACATTGGGTAGGACAAGCTTCATCTCTCATTTTGATATAATTTTTAAAAGGACAAATATCTGGCTGGGCGTGGTGGCTCATGCCTGTAATCCCAGCATGTTAGGAGACTGGGGCTGGTGGATTTCCAGAGGTCAGGCGTTTGATAACAGGCTGGCCAAAATGGTGAAACCCCATCTCTACTAAAAATACAAAAACTAGCTGGGCATGGTGGCAGGCACCTGTAATCCCAGCTACTTTAGAGGCTGAGGCAGGAGAATCACTTGAACCTGGGAGGCAGAGGTTGCAGTGAACAGAGGTTGCACCATTGCACTCCAGCCTGGGTGACAAAAGGAAGACTCGTCTCAAAAAAAAAAAAAAAAAAAAAGACGCATGTCTTTATTTTACTAATAGTTAATTATTTACACTCAGTTTTTCTGGTATCTAAAACTTTGATTCTCACTGCAGTGAACATTTAAAGTAATTTTTCAGTAGGATTTCCCTGCCCAATACTTCCTTTACAAACTTCTTTGAAGTAATATTACCCTAATGTTGTTCTTGAGTTGTATTAAACCCTCAAATATAAAACAATTGAAAATTATTATATTCTGAAGATAATGCATATATATATAGATAGATATTTCAAGTGATATTAACCATAAGTAGAAAAATGTACATAGAAGAATGTTATTATCCATGATCTCATCAGCTGGTTATATCCATATAACATTTTGTTGAGTAATCTTCCGTGCTGTCATTGATTCATTCATTGGTTCATCTATTTAGTCCTTCAGTTTGTTTAATAAATGTTATTGTTTTCCTGCTGTGTGCCAGGTACTAGGTGTTGGGAATACATTAGTGAAATAAGCCTATGAGGTCTTTGACCTCAAGAAGCAAATAATACAGGAGGAGACTCAGATAATAAAGATATGTTTATGTTTATGTACGTAAAATATCATATATTGAGAAATTCCATGAAAAGAAATAAAGTAGGGTGTGGGGAAAGGAACATGAGGATGGGGTGCTTGGTGCTGTTTTAATTTTTATTATTTTTGTATTTCAATCGTTTATTGGGGAACAGGTGGTGTTTGGTTACATTAGTAAGTTCTTTAGTGGTGATTCATGAGATTTTGGTGCACCCATGACCTGAGCAATGTACAATGCACAGTATTTGTAGTCTTTTATCCCTCACACCCTTCCTACCCTTTCCTCCTGAGTCCCCAAAGTTTATTGTTTCATTCTTACGCCTTTGCATCCTCATTGCTTAACTCCCATGTATGAGTGAGAACATAGATGTTTGGTTTTCTGTTTCAGAGTTACCTGACTTAGAATAATAGTCTCCAATCTCATCCAGGTCACTGTGTATGCTATTAACTCATTCCTTTCTATGACTGAGTAGTATTCCAGTGTGTGTGTATGTATGTATATATATATATACACACACACAGAGTTTTTTTTTATTGACTCATTGCTTTATGGGCATTTGGGTTGGTTCTATGATTTTGCAATTGTGAATTGTGCTGCTATAAACATGCATGCCCAAGAATTTCTTTTGTGTAATGACTTCTTTTCCTCTGGGAAGATACCCAGTAGTGGGATTGCTGGATCAAATGGTAGTTCTATTTTTAATTCTTTAAATAATCTACATAGTGTTTCCATAGTGGTTGTCCTAGTTTACATTTCCAACAGCAGTGTAGAAGTGTTCCCTGTTTAATGCATCTATGCCAACATCTACTGTTTTTAGGGTTTATGATTATGGCCATTCTTGCAGGAGTAAGATGGTATCACATTGTGGTTTTAATTTGCATTTCCCTGATCATTAGTGATGTTGAGCATTTTTCATGTTTGTTGGATGTTTGCATATCTTCTTTTGAGAATTATCTACTCATGCCCTCAGCCCACTTCTTGATGGAATTTTTGTTTTTTTCTTGTTGATTTGTTTGAATTCAGGCTGATGTATAGGTTGTGAAGATTTTTTCTCACTCTGAAGGATTGTCTTTTTACTCTGCTATTTCTTTTGGCATGCAAAAGCTCTTTAGTTTAACTAAGGTCTAGCAATTTATCTTTGTTTTCATTGCATTTGTTTTTGGGTTCTTGGTCATGAAATCCTTGCCTAAGCCAATATGTAGAAGGGTTTTTCCAATGTTTTCTTCTAGAATTTTTATAGTTTCAGGTCTTAGATTTAACTCTTTATCCAGCTTGAGTTTATTTTTGTATAAGGTGAGAGGTTAGGATCCAGTTTCATTCTGCTGCATGTGGCTAGCCAATTATCCAAGTGCTGTTTTTGAAAAGGATGTCCTTCCTCCACTTTATGTTTTTGTTTGCTCTGTTGAATATCAGTTGGCTTTAAGTATTTGGGATTATTTCTGGGTTCTCTATTTTGCTTCATTGATCTATGTGCCTATTTTTATACTAACACTATGCTGTTTTGGTGATTATGGCCTTATGGTATAGTTTGAAATCAGGTAATGTGATGCTCCAGATTTGTTCCTTTGCTTAGTCTTGCTTTGGCTATGTGGGCTATGAATTTTAGAATTGTTTCTTCTAATTCTATGAAGAATGATAGTAGTATTTTGATGGGAATTGCATTGAATTTGTAGATTGCTTTTGGCAGTATGGTCATTTTCACAATACTGATTCTACCCATCCATGAGCATGGGATGTGTTTCCATTTGCTTGTGTCATCTATGATTTCTTTCTGCAGCGTTTTGTAGTTTTCCTTGTAGAAGTGTTTCACTTCTTCAGTTAGGTATATTCCTAAGAATATATATATATATATATTTTTGCAGCTATTGTGAAAGGGATTGGGTTCTTGATTTGATTCTCAGCTTTGTTGCTGTTGGTGTATAGAAAAGCTACTGATTTGTGTACATTAATTTTGTATCCAGAAACTGCTGAATTCTTTTATCACTTCTAGGAGCTTTCTGCAGGAGTCTTAAGGATTTTCTAGGTAAACAATCATAGCATCAGCAAATAGTGGCAGTTTGACTCCCTCTTTACGGATTTGGATGCCCTTTATTTCTTTTGCTTGTCTGATTGCTCTGGCTAGGATTTTCAGTACTATGTTGAAGAGTAGTGGTGAGAATGGGCATCTTTTCCTTGTTCCAGTTTTCAGAGGGAACTCCCAACTTTTCCCCATTCAGTAATACATTGGCTGTGAGTTTATCATAGATGGCTTTTATTATATTGAGGTATTGTCCTTTGTGCCAATTTTTCTGAGTTTTAGTCATAAAGGGATGCTGGATTTTGTTCAACAATGCTTTTTCTGCCTCTATTGAGATGATCATGTGATTTTTGTTTTTAATTCTGTTTATGTGGTGTATCAAATTTATTGATTTGCATATGTTCAACCATCCCTGAACGCCCTTGGTATGAAAGCCACTTGGTCATGGTAGATTATCTTTTTGATATGTTGTTGGATTTGGTTAACTAGTATTTTGTTAAGAATTTTAGTGTCTATGTTCATCAGGGATATTGGTCTATAGTTTTATTTTTGGTTATGTTCTTTTCTGGTTTTGGTGTTAGGGTGATAATGGCTTCATAGAATGATTTAAGGAGGGTTCCCTCTTTCTCTATCTTGTGGAATAGTGTCAAGAGGATTGGTATTAATTCTTTGAGTGTCTGGTAGAATTCTGCTGTGAATCCTTCTGGTCTTGGACTTTTTTTGTTGGTAACTTTAAAATTACCATTTCAGTCTTACTGCTTGTTATTGGTCTGTTCAGGGTATCTAATTCTTTCTGAGTTAAGCTAGGAGAGTTGTATCTTGCCAGGAATTTATCCATTTCTCCTGGTTTTCTAGTTTATGCACATTAAGGTGTTTATAGTAGCCTTGAGTGATCTCTTGTATTTCTGTAGTGTCAGTTGTAAAATCTCCCATTTTGTTTCTTATTGAGCTTATATGGATTTTCTCTCTTCTTTTCTTTGTTAGTCTTGCTAATGGCCTATGACTTTTATTTATCTTTTCAAAGAACCAGGTTTTTCTTTCATTTATCTTTTGTATATATTTTTTTGTTTCAATTTCATTTAGTTCTGTTCTGATCTTGCTTTTTTCCTTTCTTCTGCTAGGTTTGGGTATAATTTTTATTGTTTCTCTAGTTGCTTGAGGTGTGACTTCGATTGTCTGTTTGTGCTCTTTCAGACTTTTTGATGGAGGTGTTTAGGGCTGTGAACTTTCTTCTTAGCACTGCCTTTGCTGTGTCCCAGAGTTTTTAATAGGTTGTGTCACTATTGTCATTCATAAACAATTTTAATTTCAATCTTAATTTCATTTTTGACCCAAAGATCATCCATGAGCAGATTGTTTACTCACCATGTATTTGCATGGTTTTGAAAGTTTCTTTTTTAGTTGATTTCCAGTTTTATTACACTGTGGTCTGAGAGAGTGCTTGATATAATTTTAATTTTCTTAAATTTATTGAGGCTCATTTTGTGGCCTATCATATAGTCTTTCTTGGAGAAAATTCCATACGCTGTTGAATAAAATGTATATGTTGGGCCAGGTGTGGTGGCTCACACCTGTAATCCCAGCACTTTGGGAGGCTGAGGCTGGCAGGGTTCACCTGAGTTCAGAAGTTCAAGACCAGCCTGACCAACATGGAGAAACCCCATCTCTACTAAAAATACAGAAAAAAATTAGCTGGGCATTGTGGCACATGCCTGTAATCCCATCTACTTACAAGGCTGAGGCAGGATAATTGCTTGAACCTGGGAGGCAGAGGTTGCGGTGAGCCAAGATAGCACCATTGCACTCCAGCCTGGCAAGAGTGAGACTCCATCTCAAAAAAAAAAAAAAAAAAAAAAAAAAAAAAAACTGAATCTATATTCTGTGGTTGTTAGATGGAATGTTCCAAATATATCTGTTAAGTCCATTTGTTCCAGGTTATAGATTAAATCAATTGTTTCTTTGTTAACTTTCTGTCTTGATGACCTGTCTAGTGGTGTCAGTGGAGTACTGAAGTCTCCTACTCTTAATTGTGTTGCTGTTTATCTCATTTCTTAGGTCTATTAGTAATTGTTTTATAAATTTTAGAGTGCCAGTGTTAGGTACATATATGTTTAGATTGTGATATATTCCTGTTAGACAAGATCTTTTATTATTATATAATGTCCCTCTTTGTCTTTTTAAACTTCTGTTTCTTTAAAGTTTGTTTTGTCTGATATCTGCATAGCTACTCCTGCTTGGTTTTGGTGTCCATTTGCCTGAAATGTCTTTTTCTACCTCTTTACCTTAAGTTTGTGTGAATCCTTACACATTAGGTGAGTCTCTTGAAGGCAGCAGATAGTTTGTTGGTGAATTCTTATCCATGCTGCAATTCTGTATGTTTTTTTTTAATTTTTTATTGCATTATAGGTTTGGGGGTACATGTGCAGAACATGCAAGGTAGTTGCATAGGTACACACATGGCAGTGTGTTTTGCTGCCTTCCTCCCCTTCACCCACACTTGGCATTCATCCCAAGGCTATCCCTCCCCAGCCCCCGCTGCTGTCCCTCCCCCATTCCCCCCAATAGACCCCAGTGTGTAGTAGACCCCCTCCCTGTGTCCATGTGTTTTCATTTTTCTCACCCGCCTATGAGTGAGAATATGCGGTATTTCTTTTTCTGTTCTTGTGTCAGTTTGCTGAGAATGATGTTCTCCAGATTCATCCATGTCCTTACAAAGGACACAAACTCATCATTTTTGATTGCTGCATAATATTCCATGGTGTATATGTGCCACATTTTCCCAGTCCAGTCTATCATCATTGGGCATTTGGGTTGGTTCCAGGTCTTTGCTATTGTAAACAGTGCTGCAATGAACATTGGTGTGCATGTATCCTTACAGTAGAATGATTTATAGTCCTTTGGATACATACCCAGTAATGGTATTGCTGGGTCAAATGGAATTTCTATTTGTAGGTCCTTGAGGAATCGCCACACTGTCTTCCACAATGGCTGAACTACTTTACACTCCCACCAACAGTGTAAGAGTGTTCCTATTTCTCCACATCCTCTCTAGCGTCTGTTGTCTCCAGCTTTTTTAATGATCGCCATTCTAACCGGCGTGAGATGGTATCTCAATGTGGTTTTGATTTGCATCTCTCTAATGACCAGTGATGATGAGCATTTTTTCACGTGTTTGTTGGCCTCATGTATGTCTTCTTTTGTAAAGTGTCTGTTCATATCCTTTGCCCATTTTTGAATGGGCTTGTTTGTTTTTTTCCTGTAAATCTGTTTGAGTTCTTTGTAAATTCTGGATATCAGCCCTTTGTCAGATGCATAGACTGCAAAGATTTTTTCCCATTCTGATGGTTGCCAATTCACTCTAGTGACTGTTTCGTTTGCCGTGCAGAAGCTGTGGAGTTTGATTAGGTCTCATTTGTCTCTTTTGGCTTTTGTTGCCAATGCTTTTGGTGTTTTGGTCATGAAGTCCTTGCCTACTCCTATGTCCTGAATGGTTTTGCCTAGATTTTCTTCTAGGGTTTTTATGGTGTCGGGTCTTATGTTTAAGTCTTTAATCCATCTGGAGTTAATTTTAGTGTAAGGTGTCAGGAAGGGGTCCATTTTGTGCTTTCTGCACATGGCTAGCCAGTTTTCCCAACACCATTTATTAAACAGGGAATCCTTTCCCCATTGCTTGTTTTTGTCTGGTTTATCGAAGATTATATGGTTGTAGATATGTTGTGTTGCCTCCGATGCTTCTGTTCTGTTCCATTGGTCTATATCTCTGTTTTGGTACCAGTACCATGCTGTTTTGATTACTGTAGCCTTGTAGTATAGTTTGAAGTCTGCTAGTGTGATGCCTCCCGCTGTGTTCTTTTTGCTTAGAATTGACTTGGCTATGTGGGCTCTCTTTTGGTTCCATATGAGGTTCATGGTGGTTTTTTCCAGTTCTGTGAAGAAATTCAGTGGTAGTTTGATGGGGATAGCATTGATTGTGTAAATTACTTTGGGCAGTATAGCCATTTTTATGATATTGATTCTTCCTAACCACGAACATGGAATGTTTCTCCATCTGTTTGTGTCCTCTCTTATTTCGTTGAGCAGTGGTTTGTAGTTTTCCTTAAAGAGGTCCCTTACGTTCCTTGTGAGTTGTATTCCTAGGTATTTTATTTTCTTTGTAGCAATTGTGAATGGCAGTTCGTTCTTGATTTGGTTCTCTTTAAGTCTTTTATTGGTGTATAGGAATGCTTGTGATTTTTGCACATTGATTTTATATACTGAGACTTTGCTGAAGTTGCTTATCAGTTTCAGAAGCTTTTGGGCTGAGGTGATGGGGTCTTCTAGTTATACTATCATGTCCTCTGCAAATAGAGACAATTTGGCTTCCACCTTTCCTATTTGAATACCCTTTATTTCTTTTTCTTGCCTGATTGCTCTGGCTAGAACTTCCAGTACTATGTTGAATAAGAGTGGTGAGAGAGGGCATCCTTGTCTAGTGCCCAATTTCAAAGGGAATGCTTCCAGTTTTTGCCCATTAAGTATGATATTGGCTGTTGGTTTGTTGTAAATAGCTTTTATTAGTTTGAGATATGTTCCATCAATACCAAGTTTATTGAGGGTTTTTAGCATAAATGGCTGTTGAATTTTGTCAAATGCCTTCTCTGCATCAATTGAGATAATCATGTGGTTTTTGTTTTTGCTTCTGTTTATGTGGTGAATTACATTTATAGACTTGCGTATGTTGAACCAGCCTTGCATCCCCGGGATGAATCCTACTTGATCATGATGGATAAGTTTTTTAATGTGCTGTTGCAATCGGTTTGCCAGTATTTTATTGAAGATTTTTGCATCTATGTTCATCATGGATATTGGCCTGAAGTTTTCTTTTCTTGTTGAGTCTCTGCCGGGTTTTGGTATCAGGATGATGTTGGTCTCATAGAATGATTTGTTAAGGGTTCCCTCTTTTTGAATTATTTGGAATAGTTTCAGAAGGAATGGTACCAGATCCTCTTTGTGTGTCTGGTAGAATTCAGCTGTGAACCCGTCTGGACCTGGGCTTTTTTTGTGTGGTAGGCTCTTAATTGCTGCCTCAACTTCAGACTTTGTTATTGGTCTATTCATAGTTTTGGCTTCCTCCTGGTTTAGGCTTGGGAGGACACAGGCGTCCAGGAATTTATCCATTTCTTCCTGGTTTACTAGTTTATGTGCATAGAGTTGTTTGTAGTATTCTCTGATGATGGTTTGAATTTCTGTGGAATCCGTGGTGATTTCCCGATTGTCGTTCTTTATTGCATCTATTTGGTTGTTCTCTCTTTTCTTTTTTATCAGTCTGGCTAGTGGTCTGTCTATTTTGTTGATATTTTTGAAAAACCAGCTCTTGGATTTATTGATTTTTTGAAGGGTTTTTCGTGTCTCTGTCTCCTTCAGTTCTGCTCCGATCTTAGTTATTTCTTGTCTTCGGCTATGTTTTGAGCTTTTTTTGATCTTGCTCCTCTAGCTCTTTCAATTTTGATGATAGGGTGTCAATTTTGGATCTCTCCACTCTTCTCATGTGGGCACTTATTGCTATATATTTTCCTCTACAGACTGCTTTAAATGTGTCCCAGAGATTCTGGTACGTTGTGTCTTCATTCTCATTGGTTTCAAAGAACTTCTTTATTTCTGCTTTCATTTCATTGTTTATCCAATCAACATTCAAGAGCCAGTTCTTCAGTTTCCATGAAGCTGTGCAGTTCTGAGTTTTTTTCTGAATTCTGAGTTCCAACTTGATTGCACTATGGTCTGAGAGACTGTTTGTTATGATTTCAGTTGTTTTGCATTTGCTGAGGAGTGCTTTACTTCCAATTATGTGGTCAATTTTGGAGTAGGTGTGATGTGGTACTGAGAAGAATGTATATTCTGTGGAATTGGGATGGAGAGTTCTGTAAATATCTATCAGGTTTGCTTGTTCCAGGTCTGAGTTCAAGTTCTGGATATCCTTGTTAATTTTCTGTCTGGTTGATCTGTCTGATATTGACAGTGGAGTGTTAAAGTCTCCCACTATTATTGTGTGGGAGTCTAAGTCTCTTTGTAAGTCATTAAGAACTTGCCTTATATATCTGGGTGCTCCTGCATTGGGTCCATATATATTTAGAATCATTCACTCTTCTTGTTGTATCAATCCTTTTATCATTATGTAACGACCTTCTTTGTTTCTTTTCATCTTTGTTGCTTTAAAGTCTATTTTGTCAGAGACGAGAATTGCAACTCCTGCTTTTTTTTGCTCTCCATTTGCTTGGTAAATCTTCCTCCATCCCTTGATTTTGAGCCTTTGTGTATCCTTGCATGTGAGATGGGTTTCCTGGATACAGCACACCGATGGGTTTTGTTTTTTTATCCAATTTGCCAGTCTGTGTCTTTTGATTGGTGCATTTAGCCCATTTACATTTAGGGTTAATATTATTATGTGTGAATTTGATACTGCCATTTTGATGCTAACTGGCTGTTTTGCCCACTGGTTCATGTAGATTCTTCATTTTGTTGATGCTCTTTGGCATTTGGTATGCTTTTAGGATGGCTGGTACTGGTTATTTCTTTCTATGTGTAGTGCCTCTTTCAGGAGCTCTTGTAAAGCAGGCCTGGTGGTGACAAAATCTCTGAGTACTTGCTTGTTTGTGAAGGATTTTATTTTTTCTTCACTTCTGAAGCTCAGTTTGGCTGGATATGAAATTCTGGGTTGAAAGTTCTTTTCTTTAAGGATGTTGAATATTGGCCCCCACTCTCTTCAGGCTTGTAGAGTTTCTGCCGAGAGATCTGCTGTGAGTCTGATGGGCTTCCCTTTTGGGTGACCCGAACTTTCTCTCTGGCTGCCCCTAATATTTCCTCCTTCATTTCAACCCTGGTGAATCTGACGATTATGTGCCTTGGGGTTGCTCTTCTTGCGGAGTATCTTTGTGGTGTTCTCTGTATTTCCTGGAGTTGAGTATTGACCTTTCTTGCTAGGTTGGGGAAATTTTCATGGATAATATCCTGAAGTGTATTTTGCAGCTTGGATTCATTCTCTTCATCACATTCTGGTACACCTATCAAACGTAGGTTGGGTCTCTTCACATAGTCTCATATTTCTTGGAGATTTTGTTCATTCCTTTTTGCGCTTTTTTCTTTAATGTTGGTTTCTCATTTTATTTCATTGAGTTGATCTTCAACTTCTGATATTCTTTCTTCTGCTTGGTCAATTTGGCTGTTGAAACTTGTGCATGCTTTGCAATGTTCTCGTATTGTGTTTTTCAGCTCCTTCAAATCATTCATATTCCTCTCTAAGTTGTCCATTCTTGTTATCATTTCCTCGAATCTTTTTTCAAGGTTCTTAGTTTCTTTGCATTGATTTAGAACATGTTCTTTTAGCTCACTGAAGTTTCTCATTATCCACTTTCTGAAGTCTGATTCCGTCATTTCGTCACACTCATTCTCCATCCAGCTTTGTTCCCTTGCTGGTGAGGAATTTTGGTCCTTTTTAGGAGGTGAGGTCTTTTGGTTTCAGGTGTTTTCCTACTTTTTGCGCTGGTTTCTTCCCATCTTTATCGATTTATCCACCTGTAGTCTTAGTAGTTGCTGATATTTCAATTGGGTCTCTGTGTGGATGCCGAGATTGTTGATGATGAAGTATTTCTGTTACTTAGTTTTCCTTCTAATGGTCTAGCCCCTCTGCTGTACAAGTGCTGAGGTGCACTCCAGGCCCTGCTTTTCTGGGGTCCACCTGTAGCAGCTGCGGAACAGTGAGGGATGCTACCAGCTTCTTCTTCTGCTATCTTTGTTCCAGAATGATGCCCGCCAAATGTCAGTCTGATTAGTCCTTTTTTGAGGTGACTCTTTGGATATACAGGGGTCAGGGAGCTGCTTGAGGAGACGGTCTGTGCTTTATAGGAGCTCCAGTGCTGAGCTGTGAGCTCCGTTGTTCATTCAGGGTTGCTGGGAGGATGTGTTTATGTCTGCTGCAACAGAACTCATAAACCCCCCCCCACTTTTTTTTCCCCCTTAGATGCTCTGTCTCAGGGGGTTGGGGCTTTCCTTATGAGTATCTGTTGCACTGTCCTGCC
The DNA here is from genome assembly GCA_031835075.1 of Saguinus oedipus. Classification (NCBI taxonomy): domain Eukaryota; kingdom Metazoa; phylum Chordata; class Mammalia; order Primates; family Cebidae; genus Saguinus; species Saguinus oedipus. The sequence goes on from CM063170.1 coordinate 43,668,261, forward strand.
CCGCTAGGAGGCAGTCTATTCACTATTTGCCTGCCGGGGCTCTGCCCTGCTAGCGCGGGTCCACCCTGCTGTGGTGGGGCTCCGTTCTGCTGTGGAGCGCTCCGTTCTGCTGGCAGAGTCTCTCTGTTATGGCAGGTTGCCTTGGCAATGGCAGGCTGTGTCAGCCCTGGGCGGTACTGCAGTAGGGGCGGATTGCGTCTGTAGTGGCGGATGCCCCTCCCCAACCGGGCTGCACCGTCCTATACGCCAGCAGCTAAACTCTCAGTCCCGAACACCTCCAATCACCGCCCTGCTTGTCCCTGTGAGGGTGGGACCTGCTGAGCCTGATCACCCAGCTCCCTGCCTCAGAGTCCGTCCTCTCTCTCTCTCTCTTCCTCTCCCCAAGCTGAACGGTCGACTCTCTCACTGGCACCCCAGTAGCCTGCTGATAGGGCACTGGGATCCGTGCGATCTCCCGTGCCGCTGCCCACTGCACCGGCTCAGATCACGTTTCCCAGGAATCTCCTGGTCTGGCTCATTGTCCAAGTCCCGTTTAATCAGATGGACATGCCAATCTGCCCTTCCAAATTTCAGATTGCTGGTTTAACAGGGCGCCCAGACCAGTGAGTTCCGTGCCGGGTCCCGCTGTGCTACGGCACCAGCCGAACTGGCCGTGCAAGCCGGCTGCGCTAGCGTCCTGTGTCTGTCCCACACCTGGGACTTCCAACGCTCTGTGGGCAAAAAAGGTCCATCCGAGAATGCGGCTAGGACTCACCCTCTGCGCCTTCACTGAGAGCCGCAATCCTGAGTCGCCTCTATGATGCCATCTTGGAAGCCTCCCCAGTCAATTCTGTATGTTTTAAGTGGAGCATTTAGGCCATTTATGTTTAATGTTAGTATTAAAACATGAGGTAAAATTCCATTCATCATGCTATTTGTTGCCTATATACCTTGGTTCTTTGTTTTCTATGTTTCTTTTTTAAAATTGTATTTTTGTTTTCAAGGTCCTATGAGATTTATGCATTAAAGAGATTTATTTACTTCCACTTTTATTTTAAATTCAGGGAGTATATGTGCAGGTTTGTTATAAAGGTAAATTGCATGGTGCTAAGGTTTGCAATTCTTCACACTTAAAGAACATTCTCCCATTTTGTAGATTGCCTGCTCAGTCTGATGCTAGTTGCTTTTGCTGTGCAGAAGCTCTTTAATTACATCTCATTAGTCAATTTTAGCTTTTGTTGCATTTGCTTTTGGTGGTTTTCTTATGAAATCTTTGCCCATGCCTATGTCCTGAATGGTATTGCCTAGGTTTTCTTCTAGGATTTTTATGGTTTGGGGCTTTACATTTAAGTGTTTAATCCATCTTGAGTTAATTTTTGTAGAAGGTATAAGGAAGGGGTCCAGTTTCAATTTTCTGCATATGGCTAGCCAGTTTACCTGACACCATTTATTAAATAGGGAATCCTTTCCCCATTGCTTATTTTTGTCAGGTGTGTTGAAGATCAGATGGTTGTAGATGTATGGGTGTCATTTCTGAAGTCTCTCTTCTGTTCCCTTGGTCTATGTGTCTGTTTTGGTACCAGTTCTTTGCTTTTTTGGTTTGTAGTATAGTTTGAAGGAAGTCAGGTAGTGTGATGCCTCCAGCTTTGTTGTTTTTACTTAGGATTACTGACTATACAGGCTCTTTTTTAGTTTCATATGAAATTTAGTATTTTCTAATTCCATGAAGAATATCAACCATAGTTTGATGGGAATAGCACTGAATCTATAAATTACCTTGGGCAGTATGGCCATTTTCACAATATTGATTCCTTTTTATCTATGAGGATGGAATGCTTTTCCATTTATTGTATCTTCTCTTATTTCTTTGAGCAGTGGTTTTAGTTCTTCTTGAAGAGGTCCTTCACATCTATCATTAGTTGTATTCCTAGGTATTTTACTCTTCTTGTAGCAATTGTGAATGGGAATTCATTGAGGATTTGGATCTCTGCTTGTCTGTTGTTAGTATATAGGAATGCTTGTGATTTTTGCACATTGATTTTGTATCTTGAAACTTTGCTGAAATTGCTTATCAGTTTAAGGAGTTTTGGAGCTGAGATGACGGAGTTTTCTTAATATAGAATGATGTCACCTGCAAACAGAGACAATTTGACTTCCTCTCTTTCTACTTGAATACCCTTTATTTATTTCTTTTGCACGATTGTCCTGGCCAGAACTTCCAATACTATGTTGAATAGGAGTGGGGAGGGAGGGCATCCTTATCTTTGTGCCAGTTTTCAAAGGAAATGATTCCAACTTTTGCCTGGTCAGTATGATATTGGCTGTGGGTTCCTCATGAATAGCTCTTATTATTTTGATATATGTTCATCAATACCTATTTTATTGAGAGTTTTTAACATGAAGTGGTGTTGAATTTTATCAAAGGCCTTTTCTGCATCTATTGAGATGATCATGTGGTTTTTGTCATTGGTTCTGTTTATGTGATGAATGACGTTTATTAATTGTATGTATTGAACCAGACTTGCATCTCCAAGGATGAAGCCAACTTGAGCATGGTGGATAAGTTTTTTGATGTGTTACTGGATTTAGTTTGCCAGAATTTTATTGAGGATTTTTGCATCAATGTTCATCAGGGATATTGGCCTGAAGTTTAATACTAAGATCGGAACAGAACTGAAGGAGATAGAGACATGAAAAACCCTTCAAAAAAATCAGTGATTTAAGGAGCTGTTTCTTTTTTTGAAAAAATTAACAAAATAGATAGAGTGCTAGCCAGACTAATAAAAAAGAAAAGAGAGAAGTTCAAACAGACAGAATAAAAAATGATAAAAGGGATGTCACCACCAGCCCCAGAAATACAAACTACCATTAGAGAATACTATAAACACCTCTATGCAAATTAACTAGAAAATCTAGAAGATATGGACAAATTCCTGAATACAGACACCCTCCCAAGACTAAACCAGGAAGAAGTTGAATCCCTGAATAAACCAATAACAAGTTCTGAAATTGAGGCAGTAATTAATAGCCTAGCAACCAAAAAAAAAAAAAAAAAAAAACAAAGCCCAGAACCAGACGGATTCACAGCTGAATTCTACTAGAGGTACAAAAAGAAGTTGGTACCATTCCTTCTGAAACGATTCCAAACATTTGAAAAGGAGGGATGCCTCCCTAACACATTTTATGAAGCCAGCATCATCCTGATACCAAAACTTGGGAGAGACACAACAAAAAATGAGTAATATTTTACATTATAAACAGAACATATTTTTTTTTAGGTATTCACCTGACAAGATTGTTTCCCAATTTTGGCTCCCAAAAATAAGGCATTTATTAATATTTAGGTACAAGACTTTTATGGACTGAAGTTTAATTTTTCTTTTTTAGGTAACTAGGAGTGGAATTTCTTAGTTGAATGGTAAATATATGTTGATATATAAGGAAATGCTAAATTGTTTTCCATTTTTTACCATTCTGTGTAACTGCCAGCAATGTATGAAAATTCCATTTGCTCCACATCCTTGCTAGCACTTTTTAATTTTAGCCTTTTAGGGGTTATGTAGTGGTTTTAATTTGCATTTCCATGATAACTAATAATGTTGAGCATTTTGAAATATACTTGCTGGTCATTCTTACGTCTTTTTATGTGAAATGTCTCTTCAAATATTTTGCCTATTGAAAAAATATTTTCCTCTTATTATTGACTTGCCATCATTCTTCATATATTCTGGATATATGTGCTTTGTCAGATGTATATTTTGTGATTATTTACTCTAAGACTGTAAATAATTTTCTTAATTCTATCTTTTTTCTATCTCATTTTCTTAATTATATCTTTTAAAGAGCAAACATCATTTTTAGCAAATTTTCATAAAGTCAAATTTATTAAATTATCTTATGGTTCATGGTTCATACTTTTTGTCTCTTATTGAAAGTATTTTTTTTTTTTTTTTGAGACGGAGTTTTGCTCTTGTTACCCAGACTGGAGTGCAATGGCACGATCTCAGCTCACTGCAACCTCCGCCTCCTGGGTTCAAGCAATTCGCCTGCCTCAGCCTCCCGAGTAGCTGGGACTACAGGTACACACCACCATGCCCAGCTAATTTTTGTATTTTTAGTAGAGATGGGGTTTCAGCATGTTGACCAGGATGGTCTTGATCTCTTGACCTCGTGATCCCCCTGCCTTGGCCTGCCAAAGTGCTGGGATTATAGGCTTGAGCCACCGTGCCCGGCCTCCTATTGAAAATATTTTTGCATCTCCAAAATAAAATGATTTTTCCTGATTTTTCTTCTAATATTTTGGTAGTTCTAACTTTTATGTTTCAAGTTAAATTTGGTGTGTGTTGTGAGATCATTCTTGAGGTCAAATTTTCTTGCTATGTTTAAATATTCTACAGTTTTGTACTGTTCTCTTCATACAGTGTATCAATTACTGAGAGAGGAGAGTTGAAATCCTCAACTCTCTAATTGTAGTTGTGGATTTGCCTTACTTCTTTTAAGTCTGGTGGTTTCTGTTTAAAGTATTTTGAGTTTGTAAGTATATATATGTTTATATCTTCTTGGTAAACTGTCACCTTCATCATATGTAATGTCCTACTTTATCCCTGATGGTATTTCTTGTTGTCAAGTCAGCATTAATATCTAGCTTTCTTATGATTAGTATTTTCATGATGCTTACACACACACACACACACACATACACATACACATGTATAGGCATATCTCTTGCTATTTGTTCTCTACTCTTCCCATCTGATCTTTGTTCATAGTTTTCACTCCTGTTCTATTTTGAATTAATCAATATTTTTTTGTATTTTATTTTTATCTCCACTATTTGAATATAAGATATACCACATATTTTGTTATAAAATTTTATACATGTCTAACATATCAAATGCTATCTTCAAATAATGTTATACCGTGTAGCATTAAAGATCCTTTATTTTTGTTATTGTTGCCATGTTTTTATATGTTAAAGGTACAATATTATATGCTTAAAAGTCTGCTTTAAATGAGAGATTTTAAAAGACACTAAAAATGAGAAAAATGTGGGGTTTTTTTGGCACTCTGTCTCTTTGGATAGATTCAAATTTGTATCTAATGCCTTTTTTTTTTTTTTTTGCCTGAAGAAGTTATTTTAACACTTACTGTACTGAAGAATTGCTTTCATTTATTTGTAAAGATTTCATTTCATCTTAATTTTGAAGGCAATTTCCTTAAATAAAATAGTCTACATTTACTGGGTTTTCTTTTATTATTTCAGACATTTAAATCTTTTCCGATTTCTGTTGAGAAGTTAGTTGTTCTTACTGCTGTTCCTGTAAGTAATGTCTATTTTTGCTTGATGCTTTTAAAATTTTGTCTTTTTCACTAGTTTAGGTGGTTTGATTACGGTGCCCTTAGTGTGGTATTCCTTGTATTTATCTTGCCAATAGTGTGTTCCACTTCTTACAATATCTATATAGATTTTATCCAATTCAGAAAAAATATAGCCTTTATTTCTTTAAATATTTTATCTGTCTTTCCTTCTCTTTATCAAAGACTCCATTATGAATATGTTAAATTATTTCATATTATTACACAATTTATTCAATCCCTCTTAGTTTGTTCTTATATTTATTAATATATTTTATTGTGAATATTTGAGGTTTAAATAGTGATATTATGGAATACATGTAGATAGTACAATGGTTACTAAAGTGAAACAAATTAACATATCTATCATCTCACATAGTTACCTTTTTGTGACAAGAGCAATTAAAATGTATTTAGTTAATAAAAATCCCCAATGCAATACCGTATTTTTTTAAAAGTTTATTTTCATAGTTTATTGGGAAACAGGTCATGTTAGGTTACATAACAAGTTCTTTAGTGGTGATTTGTAAGATTTTGGTACACCCATCACCCGAGAAGTGTACAATGCATCAAATTTGTAGCCTTTTATCCCTCACCTTCTTCTCATCCTTTCCCTCTTAGTCCCTGTGAGTCTACTGTGTCCTACTCATGTCTTTGCAACCTCATAGCTGAGCTGCCACTTATGAATGAGAATGATGTTTGGTTTTCCATTTCGGAGCTACTTTACTTAGAATAGTAGTCTCTAATCTCTTCCAGGTTGCTGCAAATATCAATAATTCATTCCTTTTTAATTCTAAGTAGTATTCCATCATGTTTATATACCATAGTTTCTTTATCTACTAGTCCAATACAATATAGTTTTGTTAACTATATCTCTCATCCTGAACATTAGATTGCTAAACTTGTTTGTTCATTAATTCGTATCCTTTGATCTATATCTGTGTATTCTTTGACCTATAACTTTATTTTTGAGCACTTTTTCTCTCTCTGCTTTATGTTGTATTGTTTCTATTACTAAATTTCAGTGATTTAATATTCTACACTGTTTAAATTGCTATTTATTCCATGCAGTGGTTTTTTCCCTTTTTGAAAGTCCCGTTTGGCTCTTCTCATATTAATGATTTTCTTGAATGTTTGAACATATTAAGCATCTTTCTAACAGATGCTTTAAAATTCTTTTCTACTAGTTCTGTCATATCTACTTTTCTTGTTTTTTTTTTTTTTTGTTTTTTATCCATTGACTGATTTTTCTTCTGTAATGGGTCATAGTTTTCTACTTCTAAAAATTTGCAGGCCAGGTACAGTGGCTCATGCCTGTAATCCCAGCACTTTGGGAGGCCAAGGTGGGTGGATCACAAGGTCAGGAGATCAAGACCATCCTGACAAAGTGGTGAAACCCTGTCTCTACTAAAATACAAAAGGATTAGTCAGGTGTGGTGGTGCACAACTGTAGTCCCAGCTACTCAAAAGGCTGAGGCAGGGGAATTGCTTGAGCTTGGGCAGCAGAGGATGCCATGAGCTGAGATTGTGCCACTGTACTACAGCCTGGGTGACAGAGCAAGACTTTATCTCAAAAAAAAAAAAAAAGAATTTTAAAATAATTTTTAATTGAATACTGAACCGTATAAATTTTGTGTTTTTTGAGTGTTAGACTGTGTTGGCATTCTTTAAAAAGGTTGCACTTTGAAGGTGGTTACTTGAGTGTAAGCATGAAAATTACAAAGCTTGCTTTTAAACCTTGTGAGGAGAGATTTGGAGAAAGCTTTACTCAGGACCGCAAAATCTATCAACCTTCTGGTCTCTTGACTAAATACCCTTGATGTTCAGCAAGGAATTCTTTTTATATAGCTCATCAAAGTTTGAGTCATACCCAGTACTTTGTGAACTCTAGTATTCATTTTATAGCAAATCAATTGCCTTGACTTTTGGGATTTCATTTTATGCATGCATGTCTTGAATAGATTTAAGAAGAACCTTATGCAAATTCCCGAAGCTCATTTTCTTTATATTTCCCTTCTTTCCAGTTCTTTAAACCTCAGCTAGCCTCTTCCAAATCCTGACTCTATCTTCTCAAATAAGCAAGACTACTGTCCTATCATTAGGATCTTCCTTTTGCAACATGTTTTGTAAAGTTTCTCCAGGCAAAGATCTGATTTAATCATAGGATTCACCTCTTTAGTTAACAATGTGCCATAGTAATGTATTCTTTCCAGTGAGTGTAAACACACATTCTTTTCAATGCCTTCATAATATTTCATTGCATAGATCTTCATAATTTATAACCAATATCTTTATTGATGAGCACTTAGATTAGTTCCATTTGGTGGCATTACTATAATGCTGTAAAAATAATTCTAATGAATATACTTTTGCGTTAATATTATTTGATGATTTCTCTGCAATAAACACTAAATTTAAATTTGAGATCAAAGGTGATTCACCTCATATTTGATAGATACTGTTACACACAACTCAGGAAATATACTAGTTAATCCTTACATATAGTGAATATAGCTAACGGTATATTTATTTTTTATTAATAGTTAATTTTTTTTAAATTTGCATTTTTCTGTAACAAAAGCACTATTAAGAAGAAAGTTTATACCTATAAGCGCCTACATCAAAAGAGTTGAAAAACTTTAAATAAAAAATCTAATGATGCATCTTAAAGAACTGAAAAAGCAAGAGCAAAGAAACTCCCAAATTAGTAAAAGAAAAGAAATAATAAAGATCAGAGCAGAAGTAAATAAATTTGAAATTAAGAAAATAATTCAAAAGATCAGTAAAGCAAAAATTTTTTTAAGTTAAACAAAATTGACAAACCTTTAACCAGACTAAGGAAAAAAGGAAAAAGATCTAAATAAATAAAATCAGAAATGAAAAAGGAGACAATACAACTGATACTACAGAAATTCCACACATCATTAGTGGCTACTGTGAGCACTATATGCCAGTAAAATCTAAAAGAAATGGACATATTCCTAGATACATAGAACCTACCAAGATTGAACCAAGAAGAAATTCAAAACTTGTGCAAACCAAGTAAATTTAAGTCATAATAAAAACTCTCCCAGTAAAGGAAAGCCTAGACCTTATGGCTTTATTGCTTAATTCTACCAAACATTTAAAGAAGAGCTATTATCAATCCTACTCAAATGATTCCAAAAAATAGAGGAGGCAGGAATACTTCTAAATTCATTTTATGAAACCAGAATTATCCTGATACCCAAACCAGAAAAAGACATATCAGAGAATACTAAAAGCCAATATTTTTGATGAATATTGATGCAAAAATCCTCAACAAAATACTAGCAAATCAAATTAAACAATACATTAAAAAGAGCACTCATAATGACAAAGTGGCATTTATCCCTGAGATGCAAGGATGGTTCAACCTACAAAAATCAATCAATATGATACATTATATCAGCAAAATAAAGGATAAAAACCATGTGATTATTTCAAGTAATGCTGAAGAAAAATTTGGTAAAATTCAGCATCCCTTCATGATAAAAACCCTAAAAAAACTTGGGGATATGAGTAACATACTTAAACATAATAAAAACCATATACAACAGACCCACAGCTGTATCATACTGAATGGGAACAAAACTGAGAGCCTTTTCCTTGAGATCTAGAACACAACAAGAATGCTGCTTTCTCCACTGTTGTTCAACATAGTGCAGGAAGTCCTAGCTAGAGCAATCAGACAAAATAAAGGGCACCTAAATTTGAATGGCAGTCAAATTTTCCTTGTATGTTGATAACATGATCTTATATTTGGAAAAACATGAAGGCTGAAGAAAAAAGTTATTAGAACTGATAAATTCAGTAAAGTTGAAGCTTACAAAATTAACATACAAAAATCAGTAGCATTTATATATGCAACAATGAGCAATCTGAAAAAAAAGTAACTCAATTTACAGTAGCCACAAATAAAATTGAATACCTAGGAATTAGCTAAACTGAACAAGTCAAAGATCTCTATCATTAAAAGTATAAAGCACTGATGAAGGAAATTGAAGAGGTCACCAAAAAATTGAAAAGTATTTTGTGTTCATCAGTTGGAATAATCAATATTGTTAAAATGTCCATACTATCAAAAGCAATCTACAGATTTAATGCAATCCTTATTAAAATATCAAAGACATTCTTCACAGAAATAGAAAAAACAATTCTAAAATTTATGTGGAACCATGAAAGACCTAGAATAACCAAAGTTATCCTAAGCAAGAGAAAAGAACTGGAGGAAACACATTCTTGAATTAAAATTATACTGCAGAGCCATAATAATCCAAACAACATGGTACTGGCATGAAAACAGACACATAGACCAATGGAATAGAACAGAGAACCCAGAAACAAACCCACACACTTAAAATGAATTCATTTTTCACAAAGGTGCCAAGACTACATGCTGGAGAAAAGACAGTTTCTTCAATAAATAGTGCTGGAAAATCTAGATATCAATAAGTGAAGAATGAAACTAGATCCCTGTCTCTTACCATATATAAAAATCAAATCAAAATGGATTAAAGACTTCAACCTAAGATCTCAAACTTTAAAACTACTATGTGAAAACATTGAGGAAAATCTCTAGGACACTGGTCTGGGCAAAGATTTCTTGAGTAATACCCCACAAACTCAAACAACTAAAGCAAAAATGAACAAATGGAATCATGTTGAGTTAAAAAGCTTCTGCACAGCAAAAGAAACAACCAAAACGGTGGAGACAACCCACAGAATGGGAGAAAGTATTTGCAAATTAACCATCAGATAAGGGATTTATAACCAGAATATGTAAGGAACTCAACTCTATGTGGAAAAAAAATCAATTTAATAAAAAAATTGGCAAAAGATTTAAATAGACATTTCTCAGAAGAAGACATATAAATGGCAAATAGGCATATGAAAATGTGCTCAAAATCATTGATCATCAGGGAAATGCAAAGCAAGACTACAGTGAGATATCATTTTACACCAGTTAAAATGGCTTATATCCAATAGACAGGCAATAACAAATGCTGGTGAGGATGTGGTGAAAGGAAACCCTCGTATACTGTTGGTGGGAATGTAAATTAGTACAACCGCTATGGAGAAGAGTTTGGAGGTTCCTCAAAAAACTAATAATAGACCTATTGTATAATCCTGCAATCCCACTGCTGGGCACATACCCAAAAGAAAGAAAATCAATATATCAAAAAGCTATCTGAATTCTCATGTTTATTGCAACATTATTCACCACAGATAAGATTTGGAAACAACCCAAGTGTCCATCAACAGATTGCACAATAGGGTGCCAATAGTCAATAATAACTTAATTTATGTTTTAAAATAACTAAAAGTATAATCAGATTGTTTGAAATGCAAAAGATAAATGCTTGACAGGATGGATACCCCATTCTCCATGACATGATTATTTCACATTGCATGCTTGTATCAAAACATCTCATGTATCCCACAAATATATACACCTACTTTTTATTTGCTATTAAGGAAATGTAATGCACCTTTTATAAACTTTAATAGCAGCATTTTATTATTCAAATTTCTAAAAGTTTTATGTTTTTAAACCAACCTCTTTTTATGTAGTTTTGAATTTTAGCAGCATATTTACAATGATTTTCTGTGTGTTAGCAGTTATTTTGAAAATAGTTTTTTTCTGTTAATCTCTATTGATAAGTGTGTTCACATACTTTTAAAAGCTGGATGTTTAATAAAAAAGATTGACTATCATGTTACTGTGTTTCTTAAAATCATCTATGTTTATGTTTATCCTATATTTGAACATCTGTGTCACTCCACTTTTTTAGGTTTGTTAATATTGAGAAGAGTATTAGCTATAATAAATTTTAAAATCCTTGTAAGAGTAAATTACTATGATGATTTTGTTCTTGTATTAGGAATAGGCATTTCACTATAATTATATAGCCTGTAACTTTTAAAAATATTTTGAGAAAATATTAGTTTTGAATTGTTATTATGTGTCAGTTGGGTAATATTATTTTCTGTTGTTACCTTACATGCATAGTATCAAATATGCCTCTCAAATTACAAAGCAAAAGGTAAAATGTAACTATAATGTACCTATTAATAAATGGCAAAAGTGCTAGAAATGAAGGTTAAACCAGAATTGTTTACTTTCAGTAAGATTCCAGTTATGAAAACTTGCAAGCACAACACTAGATTAAATTTTCATTTTTGTTTCTAGCTTGGTCTTGTTATGTCTGAGGTCCTGCTTTTGGAAAATAAGTCCTTTGACATGATTTGCTTTGAGTAAGAGATGCTCATTAACATTAGGATTTAGATATTAACAGTTAAATGTTAGACTATAGATGAGTTAGTTATCTTTTGTTGCTACTTATGATATTGCCTTAAAACCTTGAGAAGGTCTGTTGATAATGTCCATTTCTAACTGAAGTCATGTTTTTCACAGGACTTCAGCTAAAAGAATATTTATGCCCACACATAAACACATGCCACGCACACACACACACATCATATGCTCTGAAGGTGCATTCAGTCTTGGAACTGTGCAGACTGATAATCATTAAAATATGTTTAGTACTTGCCCATTTGCATTAAAATGGATTCTGAGATCCTTCCAGAACTCTGATCTGATATTTTCAATGACATTAGAAGATCTTTGAGAGGATGGCATATGGGAAAATAGCATATCATAGTTTATAAGTATACAAGGGAGGTGTATATTATGATTTTAACCTGTATTTCCAAGGTAAAAATATAGTCCTTATCATAAAGCTAGTTATCATATTTTTTCACTTCTGGTTATTTAAGGTGTTCTTTATTTATCTAAACTTTGCAGGAAAAAAATGGTTCAATAGTTTGCATGTAAATTATTCCCTTGTCTGGTTATAGATAAATATACAGTGGAAAATGCTAATTAAAACAAGTCTGGTTATTCAAATACTGCATTATTCAAGAAAATTCTCTAATATTTAATTTAATTTTTTGTTAGGTTTTTAACAATCTCTAGGACCTTTTGTTGTTAGAATTAATAAGTGAGTAATCAAAAACACATATAAGCATAAGAGTATTAAGATCTAATATCATTATTCATAAAAAACACTTTAATAGTGGATTCTATAAGATATATCAAATATTTATTATTTTACAAAACCTGATGGTAACATTCTCTGTGTTGCCTGAGGGCAGCAATTTCTCAGTGAAATGTTTTGTTATGACAATATTTTATGGTTCTTGTTGTGGTGTACGTTATAGCTAAAACAAATTGTGTTCTGAAAGCAGTTCCTTTAAAAGATAAAATAGTAAAATATGTTATACCTAGTGGCCAAGGGCAGCTCTTATCTCTTTAAAGAGATTTTAATAAAAATATCAATTTCATTTTGATTTACTACAGTGTCTAAATACTTACATATTATTTGGGAATGCACAATGAAACTATTCAAGCATTGTACTTTGTTAGCATGCAAAGCATTAATGTCTGTTTTTAAAAACTATTTTTCAGGCTCATTTGTTGATGATAGTCAAGCTTTAATTAAATAAAAGTGTTGGTATTAATCAAAAGAGATTGAAAATGAGAAAAAATTATACCAACCTGGCAAATCTTGCTGCTTTGGTGTAAAGCCGTTGTATTTAAAATGGAAATTTTAAAACAGTCTCTATAGTGTTACTCAATAAGGGACTATACTGACTAGATTCCTTCAAATTTGCTAAGCAATGTTTTTCTAATTTACTTAAATAATATCCAATGAAATACAAGCATAATACTGCTGTTTAATTTTAGAATAACTCAGAGATTGTTATTAGCATTCAGATTAATGATACTTTTTTTTCTGGAGGAGCTAGCTGATGTATAACATTTAAATATTTTGAAGGAGATTCTCACTGTGTTAAAACTATTTACATCACCCCATCAATTGAAAAAGAGATGTTATTTTAATAAAAATTGTTTTGTGTTGCTGAATACACTATCTTAAAGATGATAGTTTTTCATTTTAACCAGACCATGCAATTATAGCTTAATAAAATTTGGATCATTTCAGAAATGGAAGCAAGATTGATTAATGTTAAGATTTTTTTCTTGCACAAGAGTAGAGAAATCTATTTCTAATTACCTTTAGCTTAGAAAGTATAGAGGAGGAATTATTTTCCTTTTGCCTCATTAGGTTCTCTACTCGGTCTCTGAAACAAAAGTAAGATTAACAAGAGAAGAGCATAAACATTTATTTAATATAAAAGTCACTTATATGAAAGTTTTAATAAAGAGATTAAGACTCAAATATATGATTAAATCTGAGTGATTTTACACTAAGTTTGATAAAGAGTGAAAAGTCAGAGAAAAAGCTAGGCTTTTTTCTCCCAGTTCATTGGGGGAAACTTATTCTTCAGTAAAGCCTGTGCCTTCAGATTCTTCTTGAAGTTCCTCCATCTTTGGAGAAAGGAGGCTTCTTTCTTCCAGGGACAGGGTGGGTACCTCTCACTTGAAATTCTATGATCTGCCTCAGGGAAGATGGTCAGAGAATCTTCTAGCAACTACCATTTCTCAAATGACTCCAGCTAAATTATTATATATGCCATGTTTTCATATTTCGGGGTATCATGCCATGAACCCCATCATTCATTCACCTGAAACCTCCCCAAGAAGCTTCATGATTCAAAAGCTGAGTTGGTAGATTGCCCCACATCCCATTGAACTAGTCTCTCAGCCCTCTGAACAGTTCTATCCAGTTAAACAGTTGTATCTAATTTTGGGAGGCAGTGGTATAGATGGGCGTAGTCGACCACCCAAATTAAGTCTCTATATGAAATGAGCAATGAGGCATTTAATTGGAGGTCTATTTATGATAATAACAGAGAAACAAAGATTAGTGGTTGTGTCAAGTTAAGGGCAGATGGAAGTCAATTAGGATTTTTAGATGTTGAGATTCAATAATTTTAAGATGTTAAAGATAGCAGTAGCAATTTTATAGATTTTCCTGATTTACAGTTTGAATATCTTTGGTTATGTCACTGGGTGTTCCAGTGAACTTTCTGAGTCACCCACATGGCAACAGGAATGAAGTTTGTCTATATATAATGTATTGTGAAGATTTTTCTTAAGTTTGTATCAAATACTCCAGTGTCAGCCTACAGGTCCTTAGGAAAAGGGCAGTTTTTGTTCCCAATAATTCCAAGTCATAAAGGAGAAAATACAGGAACATTGATTTGGAGAGTTGTAGCCAGATATTGGAGAAAACTATTAAGAATTAAAGACTCAGCCATTTATAGTTACATAACAAAACTTTACAGTGAGCAGGACTAGATTTTATTATCCATATATGTGTCCAATAGTTTTTCACTGAAACATTGTTTTCCCTCCACAGTCACCCAGCTTATGTCAAATATAATTACAGTAAGAGTAATTTGCTTATAGTCTCATTAAACTTGGCCTGATTATTTACCTAAAAGTGGCAAGATCAGTAATTGACCACATAGGCTCTTCTTTGCTTTGGTAAAACTTTTCATAAGGAATTTCAAATTAGATATTTAAAAGCCCTGGAGGCTAGGAAGCAAATCAGAGGAGCTTGTCATCAAATGTCATCTATAATACCTATAGATTTCAATGAATTCCTCTCTTCTCAACATTTCCAGTATCTGGAAGTTTCCTGGTCCTACCAGCAAGCAACCTTCCTTAGTTATCTGTAAGTTCAGCAATCCTGTAAGTGCAATACCAGGTTGCTTTCTTGTTTGTTTTGTTTTTCCCAAGAGAGTATTGAAAGCATTGACTCAATAAAGTCAGCCTTAGTTTCTTAAAACTGGACATTCCAGTGAAAGCCTTGCTAATGTAACCAATGTTTCCAATTATGTCCAGTTACAAGGGTAACAGATTCTTATTGAACTTCTGCAAATAACCATATTGTCATAAAAATATGAATATTTAATAAGAGTTTCTGAATTTTGGAGGGATCAGATAGGAAGAAAAAAATAAAAGTTTCATTTTTGTTTATAATGGCTTAACTTTACCAAATAGCTGTAAGCTATAGGTAGCTTAAGAGAAAAGAAAAAAGTCATTAATTAGACCTGAAAACAAGTCATTGAAGAGCTATCAATTTTCCAAAACAAAAACCATAACAATTATAAATCAGTTCATTCAGTTCCATGTAATTAACTATTGTTTGCTTGATCTTGGGTTAGCAGTTTTGTTACAGAAGCAGAAGGCTAGGAGAGCCAGTGTAACACCATTTTAAAGTCAACTCCATCTTAAAACAAGCAAGGCACGTTCCTTGTCAGTCACAACCCATGGAACTGAGATGTTTAGAGTTGAGGAAACAGCCTAAAGATACCCATAAGGACACACTCCTACAATAGTAGAGAGTCCAGATGTCCCAAATACCCATAAAAATATATATGCTTTCAAGAAAATAACACTTATGCTTTGATGTACTGACTAAAATGTCAAGGGCAGTTTCCTTTAAATCAATAGAATAATAAATTTTGTCATTCTGTCTGCTCACCTGCATGTAGGCACAGTTTAGTTTAGTCTTGGCATAGGCAAGACCCCATACATAAAAAACTTAAAGCAAATATGGTGTGCTTTTCCACTTGCATTCTGAGGAAATCATACTCTGCAATGGAGTAACTTTGAATAAACTTGGTTCTTTCAAAGCACTCTGAGACTCTCCTTGAATTTCTTCTTGCATAAGACCCAAGAACCATCTCTGAGGGTCTGGATCTAGACCTCTTTTTCTGGTAACAGTTTCAATAACACATTAAATTCTTCATTAGAGTTTTGGAAATTCTTACACAGTCCAATGGCATGACCTTAAAGTTATCATAAATCTGTACTTTGCAAAAGCTTTCAGGAAAGCATGAAAATAAAACGGTATCTTTAAATGACAAAATACTTCAAATGACTAACAACTATAATGAAGGTTAAGTATCACTTTTTATTTTACAATGTTTCTCATGTGACTTAGAATATAAAACATTTTAATATCTCTCTTTTTATAAGGATAATAAATATATATATTTATTACTCCCCCCCCCCCACCCGCCGACCAGGGCCCTCTGGAAAATCCTAAAGTTAGTTTGAGAGTGAAAAGATTCCATTTAGATTTGATTTTAGGAAGTTTGTAAAAAATATTAAAAGGTTTGAATAACTGAGATCAAAGATTACTAAGAAACTGTGTGTGTGTGTATACATATATATGTATGTATATATATATGTATGTATGTGTGTGTGTGTATATATATATATACACATAGAGAGAGAGAGAGAGTTAGCTATTTAACCAAAGTGACAAAAAAAAAATTCCAAAGACAAAGGCAAATAAAGAAGTTTACATTGTCTTAAGAAAAATGTAACTCCTTTAATTTTGAGAAGACTTTGTTTTCCGAAGTAGCAAAGACCCAATTAAATTGACATAAATTATAGGAAATTATTTACATAGAAAAAAAAATCCTTGTGTCCTAGGCAGCCTCCTTATATGATAAAGAAACATCCTGTTACTGCTTAATACTAAGAGCAGGTCAATAATCCAAGAAAAGTTTGTCATTCTAGTTTTACTTCAGTACACTTTTGAAATCAAGGGTCAGTATGTTTTAAAAACTTATAAGTAAATCCATTCAATCTTAGCAACTTGAGTACACAGAAAATTCCTTTTTTAAAAAATTGAGATGGAGTTTCGCTCTTGTTACCCAGGCTGGAGTGCAATGGCACGATCTTGGCTCACCGCAACCTCCGCCTCCTGGGTTCAGGCAATTCTCCTGCCTCAGCCTCCCGAGTAGCTGGGATTACAGACATGTGCTACCATGCCCAGCTAATTTTGTATTTTTAGTAGAGATGGGGTTTCTCCATGTTGGTCAGACTGGTCTCCAACTCCCATCCTCAGGTGATCCACCAGCCTCAGCTTCCCAAAGTGCTGGGATTACAGGCATGAGCCACCACACCCAGCCTAAACTTATGTTTTTTACTGAGTGTTTTGAGTTTTTATCTTATGATTTTTACTTAATAATTTTCATATCTTTAATATTTAATACATTTAATCTATTAATATATTTAATATTTAAAATTAATATGAATTTAAAGTATGTATTACTTAACTTAGCATAGCATTAAGGTGGCAAGTTACCAAAAAATTTTTGGAAACAGTTTTCAGGCAGACGTACTATAATACCAAACAAAGTTAACCATCATGTCAAATTATTTTCTAACATATGTATATTAAGCAAGTATCAAACATCACAGAGGCAAAGAAACTAAAAATTGTAGATAAACTTTTTTTCTTTTTTCCTGCCATGCTTGATATACAGTAAGCAATTCTGTCTCTCTCTCTCTCTCTCTCTCTCTCTCTCTCTCTCTCTCTCTCTCTTTTTGGGGGGTGGCAAGCATGTGAATAGGACTGTTTTTATTTCTAAATTTATTTTAAAAATTGATATTTTAACTAGATTAATATTCATTCATGGCATTGGAACATTTTTATCATTTTTTTTTATTTTACTTTAGGTTCTGGGGTATATGTCCAGATCATGCAGGATTGTTGCATAGGTACATACATTGCAATGTGGTTTGCTGCCTCCATTCCCCCGTCACCTATATCTGGCATTTCTCCCCATGTTATCCCTCAACCTCCCCACCTGCTGCTATCCCTCCCCTAGCCCCTGTCCAGCAGACTCCAGTGTGTGATGCTCCCCTTCCTGTGTCCATGTGTTCTCATTGTTCAATATCCACCTATGAGTGAGAACATGCAGTGTTTAATATTCTGTTCTTGTGTCAGTTTGCTGAGAATGATGGTTTTCTGATTCATCCGTGTCCCTACAAGGGACATGAACTCATCGTTTTTTATGGCTGCATAGTATTCTAGGGGGTATATGTGCCTCATTTTCCTTGTCCAGTCTAGTTCAACAATTGTGGAAGACAGTGTGGCAATTCCTCATCATTCTTAAAATGGAAATCACTTGGATTTGAAATGATGGGACAGCAGGCTATGGAGAGCTAGTGGAAATGCTACTCTTTTTTTTTTTTTTTTGGTTTTGAAATGGAGTCTTGCTCTATCATACAGGCTGGAGTGCAGTTTCACCATCTCCACTCACTGCAACGTCCACCTCCCGAGTTCAAGCAGTTCTCCTGCCTCAACCTCCCAAGTAGCCAGAATTACAAGCATGTGCCACCATGCCCGGCTAATTTTTGTATTTTTAGTGGAGATGGGGTTTCACCACATTGGCCAGGCTGTTCTCGAACTCCTGACCTTAGGTGATCTTCCCACCTTGGCCTACCCGAAGTTCTAGGATTACAGGCATGAGCCACTGTGCCTGCCTGGTATTGCTACTCTTATACACCATCTACCTTTTTCTTCTTTTGGCCATGCTTACAGCACTCCAGACTGTTTTTCCCAGTTCCTCCCTTTCTCCTTTTCCATTTCTTTCTCCTCTTTCCATTATCCTCCACTGCTCAAACATGGTGAAATTTGAACAAAAGAGGAATAAGAAAATATTTCTTCGAGTCTCTGGTTTAATCTCTCATAATAAACCACAGACATGATTTCTTCAAATAATTCTGTATTCCTAGAGAACCTTTTAATATGTTGGTCTTGAAGTACCTTCATGTATATATATGTTCATACATTTATTTTTCAAATACTTATGAGTACCTCACTAATTCCTGGAGATATATGAGAATGCATCCTCCTTTCCCTCAGGAACCCATTGTCTGCCATCCTTTCTATAAATTAAAAAAATAGCAATTAGAATAAGAAACAAACAAATAGTAACAACAAAGTAGAACTGGGATGATTTCTTATGTTCTTTCTCTTTAGATATCAAACCTTACCATGTCACTGTCTACTTTCTTGGAGTTTGGAACACTGAATGGATGGATGGACAAAAGGATGAAATAGATGGGTTAATGAACATTATCTGCTGACTGAGATTCAAAGACCTTAGTATGTAGTCTTAGGTTTCCAAAGAGAGAGCCTGAGTCTGCAGAGCAAAAAAAAAAAAAAAAAAAAAAAAAAAAAGGGAAATTTGAGAGCTTTCTACAATAAGAAAGTGCATGTCTTGTTAAGGACATATAATGAGTAGATGTATTCTAACAGCACCATGTAAATTGCCTGTGTTCAATAAGTACTTGAAGTTTCAAATAGCTCATAAAGGGAATGAAGGGAAAAGAAATTTTGAGAGGTTTTTGATGGCCAAGTATATATACAACATTTTATATATATGTGTGTATACATACATATATAGTATGCATACATACACACTATACACACATACTTTTTATATGCACACATAAAAATATAATATGTATATGCACATATATAATCACATAATTTCTAATATTTTATAGTTTACTGAATGACTTAAGTAACCGTTTAATTTTTCAAGAGCTTTAGGTGACTTTGTTCAAAAAATAGGGCTAATGTCAGAAGTGGACTAGACTTTGATCCCTGGACATACGACACAATGTTTTTACTTCCAGATGTCTCGCTTTTATCCATTTATACATATTTTCTCCCTTCTTCATTATCAAACATATTTGAAATAAGTTAATAATTATTATTCTTTTTTAATCTGGTCTCAGAAAGCCAGTAGTTCATTTTTTCAAAGGCATGCAGATAATGTAGAATTAGAATTTCTTATGATGGAAGAGGTGGAAAAATCATAGTGGCTAGAACATCTTCACATTTCACACGTCTAAATAAAGCTGGTCTTTGCTATTCTCTCAAAGGATTCACTATAAAATGTGAGGAGAAAGAAGCATCTGTCATGCTGAGGCATGGAAATTGAAATAGGCATCACAAAGGCTTTTTCCAAACAACAGCAAAGCAAATGTGAACCTGGCTTCCTGCTGACTTCCATGCCCTTCCTGGTTTGAATCTTTGACATGTCTGATAGGTCTGCCAGTTTTATAACTTGCTTTAATTTAAACTTTGATTCTTTTTTGTTTTTAGATAATTATATTTTAATATGGTTGACCAAGACAAACATAATCCATGAAAGATTTTACTTATTTTTATTGAGGTATATTTGAAAATTAAAACTTGTACATACTTAAAGTGTGCAAGTTGACAATTTGACATAAATATACATTATGAAATAGTCACCACAATTAAGGTAATTAGTATATTTATCATCTCAGAGGGTTCCTTCCTTCCTTCCTTCCTTCCTTCCTTCCTTCCTTCCTCCCTTCTTCCTTCCTTCCCTCCTTCCTCCTTCCTTCCCTCCTTCCCTCCTTCCTTCTTTTGTGATAAGAACATTTAAAATCAACAATCTTTGGAAATATCAAATGCACAAAAATATTATTAATTATGGTCACTTTCTTGTAAATTAGATATCCAGAATTTCTTCATCTTACATAATTGAAACTTTGTACCACGCGACCACCATCTCTCCATTTTACTGTTCTCCTCCAGCCCCTGGTAACCTTCATTTTATTCTCTGCTTCTATGAGTGGAGCCTGTTCATGGTTCTTCCCAAGGGTGCCAAGCATACAAAATGAGAAAAGAATAGTTTCTTCAATAAATGGTTTAGGAAGACTGGATATCCACATGCAGAAAAATAAAATTTGACCCTATTTCATATCATATACAAAGATGAATTCAACATAGTAAATACATAAGATTAATAACATTAAATGTAATATTTTAAACCATGAAACTACTAGAAGAAGCCATATGGAAAACCTTCTTGAAATATAATTTTTTTATATATGTTACCAAAAGCATAGGAAACAAAAGCAAAAATAAACAAATAGTATTAAATCAAACCAAAAAGCTCCTGCAATCTATAGACTTAAAAAGGCAACCTAGGAAACAAAAGAAAATATTTGCACACTATATATCTGAAAAGGGGTTAATATCCAAAATATGTAAGGAACTCATTCAACTCAATAGCAAGCAAAACATCCAAAATGAAAAAATAACTGCATTAAAAAATGATCAAAGGACCAGAAAAGATATTTCTCAAAAGAACCCATATGAATAGTCAAGAATTGTATGAAAAGGTGCTCAATGTTGCTAATCATTAGGGAAATGCAAATCAAAATCATCTCACACATGTTAGAATGTCTATCATGAAAAATATAAAAGATAGGGCCGAGTGTGGTGGCTCATGCCTGTAATCCCAGCAGTTTGGGAGGCTGAGGCAGATCAAGAGTTCTGGCAACATGGTAAAACCCTGTTCCTACTAAAAACTAGAAAAGTTAGCTGGGTGTGGTGGCAGACACCTGTAATCCCAGCTACTTGGAAGGCTGAAGCAGGAGAATCGCTTGAACCCAGGAGGCAGAGGTTGCAGTGAGCCAAGATCATGCCATTGCACTCCAGTCCGGGTAACAGGAACAAAACTTCATCTAAAAAAAGTATATACAAATATGTATATACTTTATATATGTATATATGTATATATACATACAGATATACGTGGATCTATATATATATATATGATAAGTATTGAGCAAAGATATGGAGAAGAGAAACCTTGCATACTATTGTTGAGAATATAAATTGGTGTAGCCATTATGGAAAACAGTATGCAGATTCCTTAAAAAATTAAAAATTGAACTATATTATTATCCAGGAATCCTACTACTAGGTAATGAAATCAGTACCTTAAAGAGATATATGTACTCTCATGTTTAGTATTTTTCACAATAGCCAAGACATGGAAACAACCTAAATGTTTGTGCAAAGATGAAGCAATAAAAAATGATATGTATATATCTGTGTGTGTGTGTGTGTGTGTGTGTATATACAGACTTTTAATATGCACACACACACATACATCTGTACATATAATGGAATATTATTCAGTCTTTAAAAAGAAAGAAATTTTGTCATGTGCAATAACATAGATGAAACTGGAGGACATTGATGTTAAATGACATAAGAGAGAAAGATACTGCATGATCTCATTTATATGTGAAAGCTAAAAATAGTTCAACTCATTGAAGCAGAAAGCAGTTTATTTTTTTTTGCACAATTTGTTCCTAGGTTAAATTTATAGTTTTATAATCTTAGAGTAGAGATGAGCTTGATTGACTAGTAAATCTCAGTAGAAAAACTTACAACTCTGGAGACATGTTTGCTTTTATTGGGTGAGAAAAATGAGAACACATGGACACAGGGAGGGGGTCTACTACACACTGGGGTCTATTGGGGGAAGGGGGGAGGGACAGTGGGGGGGGCTGGGGAGGGATAGCCTGGGGATAAATGCGAAGTGTGGGTGAAGGGGAGGAAGGCAGCAAAGCACACTGACATGTGTGTACCTATGCAACTATCTTGCACACTCTGCACATGTACCCCAAAACCTATAATGCAATACAAATTTTAAAAAAAATCTTAAAACTAGCTTTATATATCAAAGAATATCCCACCTCATGTGAATCAAAAAAAAAAAAGAAGAAAAAGAAAAAGTTCGGATGTTTCTATATTTCTGAGAGTTTCAGGAATAATTAGTTTATATAAGTACTCATTCATCTCTAAACAATTTTGAATAGAACTCCTTTAATGGATTTTATAAGTTAATTTGGTAATATTACCTGGAGTTGGAAAAATATCACACCTATGCAACATACATATTACTACATAGACATACACATACATACAGATAGACACAAAGAGACTAGCTTTTATTCTAAAATTGCAGCCAAGAGTCAGTAAAATAGTAATAGAAACTCACTGCCTTATATCTGCTTCATATTTTTATCTAAATTGTATTTCAGATAAATGGGACAAGTTGAGGGTCCCTATTCAATATGAGGGCAAATACTTCTCACCAGTATTTGTGGAGATTTCTAGATTTCCTTTGCCCTGATATGTAATCTTAGGGAGGATGTAAGCTACATTTTAGGGAGTGACTGGAGAAACATCCAGCCGCTGTCTGGAGGTCTTCAAAGCACATCTGAGTGGATGAAATATTGTTTATTATCAATTAGCCTTTTTTCTTACCAACCTCAGTTATTTGCTTTTGGAGGATCCGAGTCCCTAACAACAAAGGGACCTAAAATTCAGTGATTGAAAGGCTGACTTGGAAAAGGGTAGGACCTTGGGGAGGAACCTTGGAATTCAGGAAAACAAAATGAAGATGGAAGGTGACAAAAGGAGTACGGAAGAGCAGAAGCAGTGGGGAGAAAGAGATCATGGGGAGCCAGTGTGTGGAGATCAGAAGTTCCCGAAGAAGCCAGTGAAATTCCAAATTATCCTCAGCAGATCATGCCAAGAGAAGAAGGCGGGTAGCACTGGCATAGCATAGAGTCAGTATGATTTTGAGAAAAGAGTGTTAGTCGACAGGTTCCCATGGAAAGAACAATGTAAATAGAAAGAACGATAGGTCTTAGAAAATAACTCCTACCAGGTTATGACTATCATCAGCTTCTGATTAGGCCAACTTCTGACCTTAGAGCACTTTAAAAATTGGGGCCGAACAATAAATATTCCTGGTGGGACTTAACTCCCCCCCACTTTTTTTTTTTTTCCCCAAGAGTACATCTATTCCAAGTGACTCAAACCACCAAAACCAGAAAGCCTTTTTTGGCTTATCCATGGACAGAAGAGGTATCCCACAAGAAATTTCAAAAGATACAGACATCCCAAGATCCAAAATTATTTCCAAAGATAGCCAAAGAGAAAACAGATGAAGACACCAATCTCTCCACCTCACCAGAAGCAGCAAAAGGTTGGTAAGACATTAGCAGCAAATGATGTGCAAACTACATTTCTGTCGAGCCTATTCTTGACATCCCCAGTATAATGGTTGACTGCCTGCAGATGTGGGCCCAACAGTCTGTCGACCCAAGCAGGTAAAAAGTCAAGCCAAGCCTCCAGGACACTAAACAAGACAAACAGGAAACCAATATTTGTCCCAGACAGGATCAATAGCCAATGGATACCCAGAAAACAAGTTCACAAGAGTCACAACTCAGAAAGTTTGTTCTTACAAATACTTTTCTCCTGCAAATCTGAATTTGGAAAGGAAGTGACAAGAAAATGGCTTTATTAATACCTTCCTCTCTTGATCAGGTGCTCTGGACAGAGACGCCGGAAACTGACATAGTAACAATTCTTATCTTCTGTCAGATTTGACCGTTGTCCCAGACTTCAACTGTAGTCCCTGGGGTGAATAGAGTGTTCCAGGCTTTTTCTGTCTCTTTGTGGTCAATAGAAACTGTAAGAGACGGAGAAAAATCTTTTCATTCTGCCCTTCTAGGTTCTCAGCTGGAGTTTTATGACTAAAGAGAGATTACCAGGAAAAGATCATGCTAATTCATTTAAAATATGTTTTATGTGACATGGGAGCCTCCTAAGGAATAATAAATGGTTAAGTCCAAGTGTTTTCATACTAAGTTTGATTAAAAATGGAGAGTTACAGAAAAAAATGTAACAGGACAAAAGGGTATGAGCAAAGTATAGTAAACTGGAGGATTCTTAGTAAGGCTTATTCATGAAGATTCCTTTGGAATTTCTCCATCTTCGGGTGTAAGGAGACTCCTTTCCTTTGGGTATAGGGAGAGCACCTATACAGGTCTTATGACCTGCTTCAGGAAAGTAGATCAGAGAGTCCTTCCAGCATGTGCCATTTCTCAAAATTCCTTTAGCTAAAACTATTCAGTTTCCCATAGTGTCCTGGTTTGGGGTAGCATGCCCTGAACCCCGGCAAAGATTATAGTATTCTGGAAACTGTCTCCGAGTTAATGCATCATACCAAAAGCGTGTTGCAGGTGAATTTTATGTGGTTCACCTACCCCTAAAGCACTATTAGAGTTTTCCTTTTAATTTTTATCAAAGAACAGCTTTAGATCTAAGTTTCTCTAGTATTTCTCTGATGCTCTTTTTTTTTTTTAGGTTTCTCCTCCCTTCTTGTTCTTGTTCTTCTTGTTCTTGTCCTCCTCCACCTCCTCCTCCTCCTTCTTTTTTGGTAAATTTCTTTCATCAGTGCAATCCATGTATGTTAAGCATCCAAAGAGCTGTAGTCTTCTCAGCCAACACATATTTCTCTTCATAAAAAAAACTTATGAAAAATTTAAAACATATACAATAGTAGATACAGAAATATGATACCCCATGTATCTATCAACAGTTTAAACAATTTTCAACTCATGTCTAAATTTATTCACATTATTAACTATTTAATAAATTTCCCTTTGTAGATTATTTTGACAAAAACCCTGTATTTCATATAGCTTCATCTGTAAAATTTTCAACATAAATGTTAGAAATTCTGCTTTTAAAATAACCAATATTGTTATCACACCCTCCTTTGACTCACCCCCGCCCATAAAAATCACAGTCATTGTTTAGCATCATTAAATATCCAATGCCCTCATCTCTCCTCTTGTCCTGTGTTTTTTCTTTGTTTGTCTGTGTTTTAATTTAGTTGTATTAGGATTGAAATAACAAAGCCAATACATTGTGCCTGGTGAACTGGTAAATCTTTTTTTTTTTTTTTTTTTTTTGAGACAGAGTCTTGCTCTGTCAGCCAGGCTGGAGTGCAGTGGTGCAATCTTGGCTCACTGCAACCTCTGCCTCCCAGGTTCAAGCAATTCCCCTGCCTCAGACTCCTGAGTAGGTGGGACTACAGGCACACACCACCATGCCTGGCTAGTTTTTTGTGTTTTTAGGAGAGATGATGTTTCACAATGCTTGCCAGGTTGGTCTTAAACTCCTGACCTCGTGATCCACTTGCCTTGGCCTCCCAAAGTGCTGGGAGTACAGGTAGGAGCCACCACACCCAGCCCTGTGCCTGGTGAATTTTTAGATGAGTATTTCTGAAGTGTATATACTGTGCAAGGAAGAAAAGCATGTGTGATTAGAATATAAAGTGTGGTGAAATATTCTGGCATTCAATGATTTTAAAATATAGTTTAGGAGATAAATCACACTGAGGCAAAAATAATATGTAGCTCAGAGGCTATACAGCTTGAAGAATACTGTTTTCATAGGAAGATGCCTCGAATATAGTAATTTTCCCTCCCAAGAAAGAATCAACTATAGATTCTGGGGATGTTAGGGTTTAAGGAGATTTTAAACATAATATGGTTGTTCCCCTCTATTCATTATTATTATTATTTTTAAGTTGTTTTAAATTATTATGGATATATAATAGTTATATATATTTATGATGTTCATGTGAGTTTTTGATACAAGCATACAATGTGTAATGATCAAATCAGGGTAATTGGGATATCCACCATCTCAAGCATTTATTATTTCTTTGTGTTAGGAACATTCTAATTTCACTTCTTTAATTATTTTGAAATATGCAATAAATGATTGTTAACTATGGCCACATGTTGTGCCCCTGAACACCAGATCTCATTCCTTTTATCTAAGTGTATTTGTGTATCCATTAACCATACCCTCTTTATTCCCAGCTCTTATTTTTCTTCCTATCCTTTGGTAGCCGTAATTCTACTTTCTATCTCTGTAAGTTCATGTTTTTTTATGTTCTCATCTGTGAGTGAGAACATGTGATATTTGTCTTTATGTGTTTTATTTCAATTAACATAGTATTATCTAGTCCCACCCATATTTTTGCAAATGACAAGATTCCATTTTTTATGGCTGAATGGTATTCCATTGTATATATGTACCACATTTTTCTTTAGCCATTCATTTAACGATGGACACTTAGGCTTATTCCATAACTTGATTATTGTGAATAGTGCTGCAATAAAGATGGGAATGGAGATATTTCTTAGATAATACTAATTTTCTTTCATTGGGATATATACTCAGGAGTGAAATTCCTGGATCATATGATAGCTCTAGTCATAGTTTTTTTGGAAGCCTCCATAACCTTTCATCAGAATGGCTGTACTACTGGCATTCCTACCAACAGAGTATGAAAGTTCCCCTTTTTTACGTCTTTGCCAGCATCCATTATTACTTTTCTTTTGCATAAAAGCCATTTTAACTTGGGTCCGATGATATCTCATTGTAGTTTTCATTTGCATTTCTCTCATGATTAGTAATATTAATATTGAGCATTTTTTCATATACCTGTTGGCAATTTGTGTCTTCTTTTGAGAAATGTGTATGCAGATCTTTTGCCCATTTTCTAATCAAATTATTAGTTGAGATATTTGGGCTTCTTATATACTCTGGTTATTAATCCCTTGTCAGATGAGTAGTTTACAAATATTTTCTCCCATTCTGTGTGTTGTTTCTTCACTTTGTTGATGGTTTCCTTTGCTGTACAGAAGTTCGACTTAATGTGATCTCGTTTATGTATTTTTGCTTTGGTTGCCTGTGCCTGTGGGATGTGTTTGTCTTTGCCCACTCTAATATCCTGGAGATTTTTCCCAATGTTGTCTTGTAAGTAGTTTCATAGTTTGAAGTCATAGATTAAGACTTTAATAATTTTGATTTGATTTTTGTATATGGTGAGAGATAGGGGTCTAGTTTCCTTTTTCTGCATATGAACAACCAGTTTTCCCAATACAATTTGTTGAAAAGACTGTTCGTTCTTTAATGCATATTCTTGGAGCCTTTCTCAGAAATGAGTGGACTGTTGTATTAGTTCACTTTCACACTGCTCTAAAGAACTTCCCAGACTGGGTATTTTATTTTTTGCTTTTATTTTCATTTATTATTGTTATTATTATTATTTTTGCTCAAGGTAACAGTTTTTTTTTTAATTGTACTTTAAGTTCTGGGATACATGTGCAGAATGTGCAAGTTTGTACTATAGGTATACACATGCCATGGTGGTTTGCTGCACCAATCAACCGGTGATCTATATTAGGCATTTCTCCTAATGCTATTCCTTCCCTTGCCCACTACCGCTCTACAGGTACCAATGTGTGATGTTCCCCTCCCTGTGTCCATGTGTTCTCGTTGTTCAACTCCCACTTATGAGTGAGAACATGCAGTGTTTGGTTTTCTGTTCCTGTGTTAGTTTGCTGAGAATGATGGTTTCCAGCTTCATTCATGTCCCTGGAAAAGACATAAACTTATCCTCTTTTATGGCTGCATAGTATTCCATGGTGTATATGTGCCATGGTTTCTTTATCCAGTCTATCTTCGATGGGCATTTGGGTTGGTTCTAGGTCTTTGCTATTGTGAATAGTGCTGCAGTAAACATACATGTGTATGTATCTTTATAGTAGAATGATTTATAATCCTTTAGGTATATAGCCAGTAATGGGATTGCAGGGTCAAACGGTATTTCTAGTTCTAGATTCTTGAGGTATTGCCACATTGTTTTCCACAATGCTTGAACTAATTTACACTCCATCAACAATATAAAAGCATTCCCATTTCTCCACATCCTCTGAGCATCTGTTGTTTCCTGACTTTTTAGTGATCACCATTCTAACTGGCATGAGATGGTATCTCATTTTGGTTTTTATTTGCATTTCTCTAATGACCTGTGATGATGAGCTTTTTTTTTCATATGCTTGTTAGCTGCATAAATGTCTTCTTTTCAGAAGTGTCTGTTCATAACTTCGTCCACCTTTTGATGGGGTGGTTTTTTTTTTTTTTTTTTTGTAAATTTGTTTAAGTTTTCTGTAGATTCTAGATGTCAGCCCTTTTTCAGATGGGTAGATTGCAAAATTTTTTTCCCATTCTGTAGGTTGCCTGTTCACACTGATCCTAGTTTATTTTGCTGTGCAGAAGCTCTCTAGTTTATTTAGATCCCGTTTGTCTATTTTGCTTTTGTTGCCATTGCTTTTGGTGTTTTAGTCATGACATCTTTGCCCATACCTCTGTCCTAAATGGTATTGCCTAGGTTTTCTTCCATGGTTTTGATGGTTTTAGGTCCTACATTTAAGTCTTTAATCCTCCTTGAGTTAATATTTCGTGTAAAGTGTAAGCAAGGGGTCCAATTTCAGTTTTCTGTATATGGCTAGCCAGTTTTCCCAACACAATGTATTAAATAGGAAATCCTTTCCCCATTGCTTGTTTTTGTCACATTTGTCAAAGATTAGATGGTTGTGGATATGTGGTGTTATTTCTGAGGCCTCTGTTCTGTTCCATTGGTCTATATATCTGTTTTGGTACCAGTACTATGCTGTTTTGGTTACTGTAGCCTTGTAGCATAATTTGAAGTCAGGTAGCGTGATGCCTCCAGCTTTCTTCTTTTTTTAATTTTTATTGCATTTTAGGTTTTGGGGTACATGTGCAGAATGTGCAAGATAGTTGCATAGGTATACACATGGCAGTGTGTTTTGCTGCCTTCCACTCCTTAACCCACATTTGGCATTTCTCCCCAGGCTATCCCTCCCTAGCTCCCCCCACTTTGTCCCTCCTGTATTCCCCACAATAGACCCCAGTGTGTAGTACCCCCGTCCCTGTGTCCATGTGTTGTCATTTTTCTCACCCACCTATGAGTGAGAATATGTGGTATTTTCTTTTCTGTTCTTGTGTCAGTTTGCTGAGAATGATGTTCTCCAGATTCATCCATGTCCTTACAAAGGACATAAACTCGTCATTTTTGATTGCTGCATAATATTCCATGGTGTATATGTGTCACATTTTCCCAGTCCAGTCTATCATCGATGGGCATTTGGGTTGGTTCCAGGTCTTTGCTATTGTAAACAGTGCTGCAATGAACATTCGTGTGCATGTGTCCTTATAGTAGAATGATTTATAGTCCTTTGGATATATACCCAGTAATGGGATTGCTGGGTCAAATGGAATTTCTATTTCTAGGTCCTTGAGGAATCACCACACTGTCTTCCACAATGGTTAAACTAATTTACACTCCCACCAACAGTGTAAGAGTGTTCCTATTTCTCCACATCCTCTCTAGCATCTGTTATCTCCAGCTTTTTTAATGATCGCCATTCTAACCGGCGGGAGATGGTATCTCAATGTGGTTTTGATTTGCATCTCTCTAATGACCAGTGATGATGAGCATTTTTTCATGTGTTTGTTGGCCTCATGTATGTCTTCTTTTGTAAAGTGTCTGTTCATGTCCTTTGCCCATTTATGAATGGGCTTGTTTGTTTTCTTCCTGTAAATCTGTTTGAGTTCTTTGTAAATTCTGGATATCAGCCCTTTGTCAGATGGGTAAAGTGCAAAGATTTTTTCTCAATCTGTTGGTTGCCGATTCACTCTAGTGACTGTTTCTTTTGCCGTGCAAAAGCTGTGGAGTTTGATTAGGTCCCATTTGTCTATTTTGGCTTTTCTTGCCAATGCTTTTGGTGTTTTGGTCATGAAGTCCTTGCCTACTCCTATGTCCTGAATGGTTTTGCCTAGATTTTCTTCTAGGGTTTTTATGGTGCCACATCTTATGTTTAAGTCTTTAATCCATCTGCAGTTAATTTTAGTGTAAGGTGTCAGGAAGGGGTCCAGTTTCTGCTTTCTGCACATGGCTAACCAGTTTTCCCAACACCATTTGTTAAACAGGGAATCCTTTCCCCATTGCTTGTTTTTGTCTGGTGTATCAAAGATTATATGGTTGTAGATGTGTTGTGTTGCCTCCGATGCCTCTGTTCCGTTCCATTGGTCTATATCTCAGTTTTGGTACCAGTACCATGCTGTTTTGATTACTGTAGCCTTGTAGTATAGTTTGAAGTCTGGTAGTGTGATGCCTCCCGCTGTGTTCTTTTTGCTTAGAATTGACTTGGCTATGCGGGCTCTCTTTTGGTTCCATATGAAGTTCATGGTGGTTTTTTCCAGTTCTGTGAGGAAATTCAATGGTAGCTTGATGGGGATAGTGTTGATTCTGTAAATTACTTTGAGCAGTATAGCCATTTTCACGATATTGATTCTTCCTAACCATGAACATGGAATGCTTCTCCATCTGTTTGTGTCCTCTCTTATTTCGTTGAGCAGTGGTTTGTAGTTTTCCTTAAAGAGGTTTCTTATGTTCCTTGTAAGTTGTATTCCTAGGTATTTTATTTTCTTTGTAGCAACTGTGAGTGGCAGTTCATTCTTGATTTGGTTCCCTTTAAGTCTGTTATTGGTGTATAGGAATGCTTGTGATTTTTGCACATTGATTTTATATCCCAAGACTTTGCTGAAGTTGCTTATCAGTTTCAGGAGTTTTTGGGTTGAGGTGATGGGGTCTTCTAGGTACACTATCATGTCATCTGCAAATAGAGACAATTTGGCTTCCTCCTTTCCTATTTGAATACCCTTTATTTATTTTTCTTGCCTGATTGCTCTGGCTAGTACTTCCAGTACTATGTTGAATAGGAGTGGTGAGAGAGGGCATCCTTGTCTAGTGCCGGATTTCAAAGGGAATGCTTCCAGTTTTTGCCCATTAAGTATGATATTGGCTGTTGGTTTGTCGTAAAAAACTTTTATTACTTTGAGATATGTTCCATCAATACCGAGTTTATTGAGAGTTTTTAGCATAAAGGGCTGTTGAATTTTGTCAAATGCCTTCTCTGCGTCAATTGAGATAATCATGTGGTTTTTGTTTTTGGTTCTGTTTATGTGGTGAATTACGTTTATAGACTTGCGTATGTTGAACCAGCCTTGCATGCCCGGGATGAATTCTACTTGATCATGATGGATAAGTTTTTTAATGTGCTGTTGCAATCGGTTTGCCAGTACTTTATTGAAGATTTTTTGCCTCTATGTTTATCATGGATATTGGCCTGAAGTTTTCTTTTCTTGTTGAGTGTCTGCCGGGTTTTGGTATCAGGATGATGTTGGTCTCATAAAATGATTTGGGAAGGGTTCCCTCTTTTTGGATTATTTGGAATAGTTTCAGAAGGAATGATACCAGCTCCTCTTTGTGTGTCTGGTAGAATTCAGCTGTGAACCCATCTGGACCTGGGCTTTTTTTGTGTGGTAGGCTCTTAATTGCTGCCTCAACTTCAGACCTTGTTATTGGTCTATTCATAGTTTCAGCTTCCTCCTGGTTTAGGCTTGGGAGGACACAGGTGTCCAGGAATTTATCCATTTCTTCCTGGTTTACTAGATTATGTGCATAAAGTTGTTCGTAGTATTCTCTGATGATGGTTTGAATTTCTGTGGAATCTGTGGTGATTTCCCCTTTATTGTTTTTTATTGCATCTATTTGGTTTTTCTCTCTTTTCTTTTTTATCACTCTGGCTAGTGGTCTGTCTATTTTGTTGATCTTTTTGAAAAACCAGCTCTTGGATTTATTGATTTTTTGAAGGGTTTTTCTTGTCTCTATCTCCTTCAGTTCTGCTCTGATCTTAGTTATTTCTTGTCTTCGGCTAGGTTTTGAGTTTTTATGATCTTGTTCCTCTAGCTCTCTCAATTTTGATGATACGGTGTCAATTTTGGATCTCTCCACTCTTCTCATATGGGCACTTATTGCTATATATTTTCCTCTGGAGACTGCTTTAAATGTGTCCCAGAGATTCTGGTATGTTGTGTCTTCATTCTCGTTGGTTTCAAGGAACTTCTTTATTTCTGCCTTCATTTCATTGTTTATCCAATCAACATTCAAGAGCCAGTTGTTCAGTTTCCATGAAACTGTGCAGTTCTGTGTTAGTTTCTGAATTCTGAGTTCCAACTTGATTGCACTATGGTCTGAGAGACTGTTTGTTATGATTTCAGTTGTTTTGCATTTGCTGAGGAGTGCTTTACTTCCTATTATGTGGTCAATTTTGGAGTAGGTGTGATGTGGTGCTGAGAAGAATGTATATTCTGTAGATTTGGGATGGAGAGTTCTGTAAATGTCTATCAGGTTTGCTTGTTCCAGGTCTGAGTTCAAGCCCTGGATATCCTTGTTAATTTTCTGTCTGGTTGATCTGTCTGCTATTGACAGTGGAGTGTTAAAGTCTCCCACTATTATTGTGTGGGAGTCTAAGTCTCTTTGTAAGTCATTAAGAACTAACCTTATATATCTGGGTGCTCCTGTATTGGGTCCATATATATTTAGGATCGTTAGCTCTTGTTGTATCGATCCTTTTACCATTATGTAATGACCTTCTTTGTCTCTTTTGATCTTTGTTGCTTTAAAGTCTATTTTATCAGAGACGAGAATTGGAACTCCTGCTTTTTTCTGCTCTCCATTTGCTTGGTAAATCTTCCTCCATCCCTTGATTTTGAGCCTTTGTGTATCCTTGCATGTGATATGGGATTCCTGGATACAGCACACCAATGGGTTTTGGTTTTTTATCCAATTTTCCAGTCTGTGTCTTTTGATTGGTGCATTTAGCCCATTTACATTTATGGTTAATATTGTTATGTGTGAGTTTGATACTGCCATTTTGATGCTAGCTGGCTGTTTTGTCCCTTGGTTGATGCAGATTCTTCATTTTGTTGATGCTCTTTAGCATTTGGTATGTTCTTAGAATGGCTGGTACTGGTTGTTCCTTTCTATGTGTAGTGCCTCTTTCAAGAGCTTTTGTAAAGTAGGCCTGGTGGGGACAAAATCTCTGAGTTCTTGCTTGTTGGCAAAAGATTTTATTTTTCCTTCACTTCTGAAGCTCAGTTTGGCTGGATATGAAATTCTGGTTTGAAAGTTGTTTTCTTTAAGGATGTTGAATATTGGCCCCCACTCTCTTCTGGCTTGTAGAGTTTCTGCCGAGAGATCTGCTGTGAGTCTGATGGGCTTCCCTTTGTGGGTGACCCGACCCTTCTCTGGCTGCCCTTAGTATTTTCTCCTTCATTTCAACCCTGGCAAATCTGACGATTATGTGCCTTGGGGTTGCTCTTCTTGCAGAATATCTTTGTGGTGTTCTCTGTATTTCCTGGAGTTGAGTATTGGCCTGCCTTGCTAGGTTGGGGAAATTTTCGTGGATAATATCCTGAAGAGTGTTTTCCAGCTTGGATTCATTCCCTTCATCACGTTCTGGTACACCTATCAAACGTAGGTTAGGTCTCTTCACATAGTTCCACATTTCTTGGAGATTTTGTTTATTCCTATTTGTGCTTTTTTCCCTAATCTTGGTTTCTCTTTTTATTTCATTGAATTGAATGGTTAACTCTCTCACAGGCACCCCAGTCGCCTGCTTATTCGCCACTGGGATCTGTGCAATCTCCCGTGCTGCGGCCCACTGCACCGGCTCAAATCACTCTTCCCAGGAATCTTCTGGTCTGGCTCACCATCCAAGTCCCGTTCATTCAAATGGGCATGTCAGTCTGCCCTCCCAAAACTCAGATTGCCGGTTTAACAGGGCACCCAGACCAGTGATCTTTGTGTGGGCTGCCACTGTGCCGTGGCACCGGCTGAATGGCCACGCAAGCCTAAAGGGCTGTGCTGCTCTCCTGTGTCTCTCCTGCGCCTTGGAATTTCACCATTCTTTGGTTAACAAAGATCCGTCTGAAAATGCGGCTAGGACTCACCCTCTGCGCCTTCACTGAGAGCTGCAATCCTGAGTTGTATTTACAGTGCCATCTTGGAAACTCCCCCCTGTTCTTTTTGCTTAGGATTTTCTTGGCTATATGAGCTTTTTTTGTTGTTCCATATAACATTTAAAGTAGTTTTTTCTAATTCTTTGAAGAAATTCAGTGGTAGCTTGATGAGAATAGCATTGAATCTATAAATTACTTTGGGCAGTATGGCCATTTTCACAATATTGATTTTTCCTATTTATGAGCATGGAATGTTTTTCCATTTATTTATGTCCTCTCTTATTTCTTTGAGCACTGGTTTGTAGTTCTCCCTGAAGGGGTCCTTCAAATTCCTTGTATGTTGTATTCCTAGGCATTTTATTCTCTTTGTAGCAATGAATGGGAGTTCACTCATGATTTGACTCTCTGTCTATTATTAGTGTATAGAAATGCTTGTGATTTTTGCACATTGATTTTGTATTCTGAGACTTTGCTGAAGTTGCTTTTCAGCTTGAGATTTGGGACTGAGATGATGGGGTTTTCTAAATATACAATCATTTTATCTGCAAACATAGAAAATTTGACTTCCTTGCTTCCTGTTTTAATACACTTTTTTCATTTTCTTGCCTGATTGCCCTGGCCAGATCTTCCAATACTGTGTTGAATAGGAGTGGTGAGAGAGGGCATCCTTGTCTTGTGCCCGCTTTCAAAAGGAATGCTTCCAACTTTTGCCCATTCAGTATGATATTGGGTATGGGTTTGTCATAAATAGCTCTTAGTATTCTGAGATACATTCCATCAATACCTAGTTTACTGAGAAATTTTAGCATCAAGGGATGTTGAATTTTAAGTCATTTTCTAAATCTGTTGAGATAATCATGTGGCTTTTGTCACCAGATTATGTTTATTAATAAATTATGATTGTTTATTTGCATATGTTAAACCAGGCATGCATCCCAGGGAAGTGAACTTGATCATGATGGATAAGGTTTTTTTATGTGCTGCTGGATTCAGTTTGCCAGTATTTTATTGAAGATTTTTGCATCGATATTCATCAGGGATACTGGCCTGAAATTTTCTTTTTTTGTTGTGCCTCTGCCAGGTTTCGGTATCAGGATGATGCTGGCTTCATAAAATGAGTTAGGGAGAAGTCCCTTTTTATCTATTTTTTGTAATAGTTTCAGAAAGAATGGTACCAGCTCTTCTTTGAACCTCTGGTAGAATATGACTGTAAATCTGTTTGGTTCGGGGCTTTTTCTTGATTGGTAGGCTATTAATTACTGCCTCAATTTCAGAGCTTGTTATTGGTCTATTCAGGGATTCAGCTTCTTTCTAGTTTAGTTTTGGGAGGGTGTATGTGTCCAGGAATTTATCCATTTCTTTTAGATTTTTTTAGTTTTACATTTATTCTAGATTTACATAGAAGTTTTTATAGTATTCTCTGGTCATGTTTAGTTCTGCAGGATCAGTTGTGATACCTACATTATCATTTTTTATTGTGTCTATTTGAGTCTTCTCTCTTTTCTTCTTTATTAGTCTTGTTGGTGGTCTATCAGTTTTGTTGATCTTTTCAAATAACTGGATTCCTTGATTTTTTTTTAAGGGTTTTTCATGTCTCTATCTCTTTCAGTCCTGCTCTCATCTTAGCTATCTCTTGTCTTCCGCTAGCTTTTGAATTTGTTTGACCTTGCTTCTCTAGTTTGTTTAATTGTGATGTTATGGTGTTGATTTTAGATCTTCCCCGCTTTCTTTTGTCAGCATTTAGTACTATAAATTTACCTCTAAACACTGCTTTAGCTGTGTCCTAGAGTTTCTGGTATGTTATGTCTTTGTTCTCATTGGTTTCAAAGAACATCTTTGTTTCTGCCTTAATTCGCTTATTTAATCAGTAGTAATTTAGGAGTAGGTTCTTCAGTTACCATATAGTTGTGTGGTTTTTAGTGAGTTTCTTAATCCTGATTTCCAATTTGATTGCAATGTGGTCTGAAAGACTGTTTTTTATAATTTCCATTCTTTTGCATTAGCTGAGGAATGTTTTACTTCCAATTATGCAGTCAATTTTAGAATAAGTGCATAGTGGTGCTGAGAAGAAAGTATATTCTGTTGATTTGGGGTGGAGTCTAAGTCTCTTTGTAGCTCTCTAAGAACTTGCTTTATGAATATGGGCATTTCTGTATTGGGTGCATATATATCTAGGATAGTTAGCTTTTCTTGTTGCATTGATCCCTTTACCATTATGTCATGCCCTTCTTTGTGTCTTTTGATCTTTGCTGGTTTGTAGTCTGTTTTATCTAGGATTACAACCTCTGCTTTTTTTTTTTTTTTTTTGCTTTTCATTTGCTGGGTAAATATTCCTCCATCCCTGTATTTTAAGCCTATCTGCTGGTTATATAAGCATCTGATATTTTGCCTGCTTTCACTCTCTCTCTCACCTGCTTTCACTCTCTCTCTCACCTGCCATGTGCTTCCCTTCATGCCTCCTTAGCCACACAGAACTGTAAGTCAATTAAACCTCTTTTCTTTATAAACTACCCAGTCTCCTGAATACAGCACACTGATGGGTCTTGACTCTTTATCCAATTTTCCAGGCTGTGTCTTTTAATAGGTGTATTTAGCTTATTTACATTTAAGGTTAATATTGTTATATGTGAATTTGATCCTGTCACTATGATACCAGCTGGTATT
The DNA here is from genome assembly GCA_031835075.1 of Saguinus oedipus. Lineage (NCBI taxonomy): Eukaryota > Metazoa > Chordata > Mammalia > Primates > Cebidae > Saguinus > Saguinus oedipus. The sequence continues at coordinate 43,705,445 of CM063170.1, forward strand.
TTGCCTGTTAGTTGATGCAGTTTCTTCACAGCGTGAATGGTCTTTACAATTTGGTATGTTTTTGCAGTGGCTGGTATGAATTTTTTCTTTCCATATTTATTTCTTCCTTTGGGAGCTCTTTTAAGGCAGGCCTGCTGGTGACAAAATCTCTCAGCATTTGCTTGTCTGTAAAAGATTTTATCTCTCCTTCACTTATGAAGCTTAGTTTGGCTGAATATAAAATTCTGGGTTGAAAATTCTTTGTTTAAAAAATGTTGAATATTGGCCCCAACTTTCTTCTGGCTTGTAGGGTTTCTGCCAAGAGATCCGCTGTTAGTCTGATGGGCTTCCCCTTGTGAGTAACCCAACCTTTCTCTCTGACTGACCTTAACATTATTCCTTCATTTCAACCTTGGTGAATCTGATGATTATGTGTCTTGGGGTTGCTCTTCTTGAGGAGTATCTTTGTGGTGTTCTCTGTATTTCCTGAATTTGAATGTTGTCCTGTCTTTTTAAGTTGTGGAAGTTCTGCTGGATAATATCCTGAAGAGTGGTTTCCAGCTTCGTTCCATTCTTCCTATCACTTTCAGGTACACCAGTCAAACATAGGTTTGGTCTTTTCACATATTCCCATGTTTCTTGGAGGCTTTGTTCATTCCTTTTCATTCTTTTATCTCTAATCTTGTCTTCATGCTTTATTTCATTACATTAGTCTTTAATTTCTGATATCCTTTCTTCCTCTTGATCTATTTGGCTATTAATATTTGTGTATGTTTCTTGGAGTTCTTGTGCTGTGTTTTTCAGCCCCATTAGTCGTTTATGTTCTTTCTAAACTGGTTATTATAGATAGCAATTCCTATAATGTTTTTTCAAGGTTCTTAGCTTTTTCACAGTGGATTAGAACATGATCCATTAGCTTTGAGGAGATTGTTATTACCCATCTTCTGAAGCCTACTTCTGTCAATTTATCACACTCATTCTATGTCCAGTTTTGTTCACTTGCTGGTGAGAAGTTGTGATCCTTTGGAGGAGAAGAAGCATTCTGGTTTTTAAATTTTTCAGCCTTCTTGAGCTGGTTTTTCCTCATCTTCATGGATTTATCTACCTTAGGTCTCTGATATTGGTAACCTTTTTCATTTCTGAATTTATTTATTTGGGTCTTTTTTTTTCTTTGTATGGATAAAAGGTTTGTCAGTTTTGTTTACCTTTTCAGTAAACCAACTTTTTCTCCTGTTGATATTTTGTATTGTTAGTTTAGCCTAAATTTTATTTATTTCTGCTCTGATCTTCATTTTCTTTTCTTTTTCTAATTTTGGGTTTGGTTTGTACTTGCTTTTATAGTTCTTTAAGATGCACTCTGATGTTTATTTGATTTTTCTATTTTTTTAATGTAGGCATTTATTGCTATAAACTTTTCTCTTAGTACTACTTTGCTCTGTCCCATAGCTTTAGGTATGCTGTGTTTCCATTTTCATTTATCATATAATTTTTAAAAATTTTCTTTAATTCTTATTTACATTATGATTTTTATAATTTCATTCTTAATTTTTCTTATTATAGGCATTTATCACTATAAATTTCTCTCTTAGTACAGCTTTTGCTCTATGTCATAGGTCTTGTATGTTGTGTTTCAATTTTTATTAAAACTTGATTTTTAAAATTTCATTCTTATTTTTTATTGCCTTAATGTTTATTCAAACACATATTGTTTAATTTCTATGTTTCATAGTTTCAAAGTTTCTCATGTTATTAACTTTTAGTTTTATTCCATTGCAATAAGAAAAACTACTTGATATGACTATAATTAAAGTTTTTTTGATAATTCTTTTGTGTTCTAACATATGGTCTTTCCTTGAGAATGTTTTATGTGCTGAGGAGAAGGACATGTATTTTGCAGCTCTTAAATGCATGTTCTGTAAGTATCCGTTATGTCCATTGGTCTATATTACAACTTAAGTTTGTTGTATCCTTGTTGATTTCCTGTCTTGATAATCTGTGCCTTGCTAAAAATTGGTTGTTGGGGCATTACTGTATTGGAATCTATCTTTCTCTTTAGTTCTAATAATATTAGAACTAAATTATAATATAATTATATTATATGTCTAAGTGCTCCAGCACTGAATGCATACATATTTGCATTAGTAATATTCTTTTGCTGATTTGAACCCTTTATCATTATGAGTGACCTTTTTGTCTCTTTATAAACTTTATGTCTTGAAATCTATTTTGTCTGATATAGGTATAGCTACTTCTCTTTGTTTGGTTTCCATTGGCATGGAGGTTTTTTTTTTTTTTAACTTTTCTTCTATTTCAGTCCATTTGTCTCTGTTTAGATGAAATGGATTTCTTGCAGGCAGCACAGAGCACGGAGTCAAGTTTTATTTTTAATCCATTAAACCCACTGTATGTTTTTAATTGAAATTTCAATTTTATTATTGATATTAAAAGACTTACTACTGCCATTTAAAAAATTTGTTCTCAGGTTGTTTTGTTGGTACTCTCTTCCTTTTTCATTCTTCCTGTTTTCCTTTTACAAAAGTGATTTTCGCTGGTAGTATGTTTTATTTTCTTGCTTTTTAGATTTTGTGTATCTGTTATAGATGTTTATTTTGTGATTACCATTAGGCTTGCAAATAATCCCTTATAACCAGTTATTTGTAACTGATGACAATTTAACTCTCATCGCAAAGGACATATCTAACAATTAAAGAGAAAACTCAAAGACTCTCCACATTAAATTCCATCATCCCCTCCCTGCTTTTTGAGTTTTTGTTTTCTCTTTTATTTCCTTATATTGTCTATCTCCTTTAAAAAATTACTGTAGCTATTATTTTTGTTTGGTTTATCTTTTATGTAAAGATATGAGTGGTTTACATACTGCAGTTACAGTGTTAGAGTATTCTGTATTTGTCTGTGTACTTACTTTTACCAGTGAGTTTTATAACTTCAGATGATTTCTTGTTGCTCATTAATGTTATTTTATTTCAGATTGAATACCTCGCTTTTTAAGACAGGTCTGTTGTTGAGAAAATCTGTCCATTTTGTTTGTTTGTCTGGAAAGTTTTTACTTTTCCTTCATGTTTAAAGGATAATTTTTGTGAGATGTGCTATTCTAGGTTGAAAGTTCTTTTCTTTCAGCACTTTGAGTATGTCATCCCACTTCCTCCTAGCTTGTAAGATTTTCTCTGAAAAGTTAATTGCCGAAGTTATCAGAGCTCTTTTATATGTTATATTTTTTTCTCTTGCTGCTTTTAGAATTTGTTCTTTGACTTTTGATGGTTACTGTTACATGCCTTGAAGTAGTCTTATTTGTGTTGAATCTGACTGGTGTTCTTTGACCCTCTTGTAACTGGATATTGATATCTTTCCCTAGGTTTGAAACATTATTTGTTGCTATTATCTTGAGTATACTTTCTACCCCATTCTCTCCTTTTAAGGCCAATAATTCTTAGAATTATCTTCTTGAGACTATTTTCTAAATCTTGTATATGTGGATTTTTTTGTTTGATTTTTCAATTCAGTTTTTTAAATTCCCAAAATATACATGCATATACACATATTATACACTCAGAAGTTGGTTGGGTTGCCATTATATAGTATAACAAATTTCTTTTCTTTATTATTTTTTAATTGCATTTTAGGTTTTGGGGTACATGTGCAAGATAGTTGCATAGGTACACATGGCAGTGTGTTTTCCTGCCTTCCTCCCCTTAACCCACATTTGGCATTTGTCCCCAGGCTATCCCTCCCCAGATCCCCCTGACCACTGTCCCTCCCCTATTCCCCCCAATAGACCCCAGTGTGTAGTACCCCCTTCCCTGTGTCCATGTGTTCTCATTTTTCCTCACCCACCTATGAGTGAGAATATGTGGTATTTCATTTTCTGTTCTTCCGTCAGTTTGCTGAGAATTATGTTCTCCGGATTCATCCATGTCCCTACAAAGGACACGAACTCATCATTTTTGATTGCTGCATAATATTCCATGGTGTATATGTGCCACATTTTCCCAGTCCAGTCTATCGTCGATGGGCATTTGGGTTGGTTCCAGGTCTTTGCTATTGTAAACAGTGCTGCAACGAACATTCGTGTGCATGTGTCCTTACAATAGAATGATTTATAGTCCTTTGGATATATACCCAGTAATAGGATTGCTGGGTCAAATGGAACTTCTATTTCTAAGGCCTTGAGGAATCACCACACTGTCTTCCACAATGGTTGAACTAATTTGCACTCCCACCAACAGTGTAAGAGTGTTCCTATTTCTCCGCATCCTCTCCAGCATCTGCTGTCTCCAGGTTTTTTAATGATCGCCATTCTAACTGGCGTGAGATGGTATCTCAATGTGGTTTTGATTTGTATCTCTCTAATGACCAGTGATAATGAGCAGTTTTTCATGTTTGTTGGCCTCATGTATGTCTTCTTTTGTAAAGTTCTTCTTCTGTTCATATCCGTTGCCCATTTATGAATGGGCTTGTTTGTTTTTTTTTCTGTAAATCTGTTTGAGTTCTTTGTAAATTCTGGATATCAGCCCTTTGTCAGATGGGTAAACTGCAAAAAATTTTTTCCATTTTGTTGGTTGCTGATTCACTCTAGAGACTGTTTCTTTTGCCATGCAAAAGCTGTGGAGTTTGATTAGGTCCCATTTGTCTATTTTGGCTTTTGTTGCCAATGCTTTTGGTGTTTTGGTCATGAAGTCCTTGCCTACTCCTATGTCCTGAATGGTTTTGCCTAGATTTTCTTCTAGGGTTTTTATGGTGCCACATCTTATGTTTAAGTCTTTAATCCATCTGGAGTTAATTTTAGTGTAAGGTGTCAGGAAGGGGTCCAGTTTCTGCTTTCTGCACAAGGCTAGCCAGTTTTCCCAACATCATTTATTAAACAGGGAATCCTTTCCCCATTGCTTGTTTTTGTCAGGTTTATCAAAGATTATATGGTTTTAGATATGCTGTGTTGCCTCCAATGCCTCTGTTCTGTTCCATTGGTCTATATCTCTGTTTTGGTACCAGTACCATGCTGTTTTGATTACTGTAGCCTTGTAGTATAGTTTGAAGTCTGGTAGTGTGTTGCCTCCTGCTGTGTTCTTTTTGCTTAGAATTGACTTGGCTATGTGGGCTCTCTTTTGGTTCCATATGAAGTTCATGGTGGTTTATTCCAGTTCTGTGAAGAAATTCAATGGTAGCTTGATGTGGATAGCGTTGATTCTGTAAATTAATTTGAGCAATATAGCCATTTTCATGATATTAATTCTTCCTAACCATGAACATGGAATATTTCTTTATCTGTTTGTGTCCTCTATTATTTCATTGAGCAGTGGTTTGTAGTTTTCCTTGAAGAGGTTTCTTATGTTCCTTGTAAGTTGTATTCCTAGGTATTTTATTCTCTTTGTAGCAATTGGGAATGGCAGTTTGTTCTTGATTTGGCTCTCTTTAAGTCTGTTACTGATGTGTAGGAATACTTGTGATTTTTGCACATTGATTTTATATCCTGAGACTTTGCTGAAGTTGCTTATTAGTTTCAGGAGTTTTTGGGCTGAGGTGATGCAGTCTTCTAGGTATACTATCATGTCATCTGCAAATAAAGACAATTTGGCTTCCACCTTTCCTATTTGAATACCCTTTATTTATTTTTCTTGCCTGATTGCTCTGGCTAGAACTTCCAGTACTATATTGAATAGGAGTGGTAAGAGAGGGCATCCTTGTCTAGTGCCGGATTTCAAAGGGAATGCTTCCTGTTTTTGCCCAATTAAGTATGATATTGGCTGTTGGTATGTCATAAATAGCTTTTATTACTTTGAGATACGTTCCATCAATACCAAATTTATTGAGGGTTTTTAGCATAAAGGGCTGTTGAATTTTGTCAAAGGTCTTCTCTGCTTCAATTGAGATAATCATGTGGTATTTGTTTTTGGTTCTGTTTATGTGCTGAATGATGTTTATAGACTTGCATATGTTGAATCAGCCTTGCATCCCTGGGATGAATCCTACTTGATCATGATGGATAAGTTTTTTAATGTGCTGTTGCAATCGGTTTGCCAGTATTTTATGGAAGATTTTTGCATCTATGTTCATATGGATATTGGCCTGAAGTTTTCTTTTCTTGTTGAGTGTCTGCCGGGATTTGGTATCAGGATGATGTTGGTCTCATAAAATGATTTGGGAAGGATTCCCTCTTTTTGGATTATTTGGAATAGTTTCAGAAGGAATGGTACCAGATCCTCTTTGTGTGTTTTGTAGAATTAGGCTGTGAACCCATCTGGACCTGGGCTTTTTTTGTGTGGTAGGCTCTTAATTGCTGCCTCAACTTCAGACCTTGTTATTGGTCTATTCATAGTTTTGGCTTCCTCCTGGTTTAGGCTTGGGAGGACACAGGTGTCCAGGTATTTATCCATTTCTTCCAGGTTTACTAGTTTATGTGCATAGAGTTGTTTGTAGTATTCTCTGATGATGGTTTGAATTTCTGTGGAATCTGTGGTGATTTCCCCTTTATTGTTTTTTATTGCATCTATTTGGTTGTTCTCTCTCTTCTTTTTCATCAGTCTGGCTAGTGGTCTGTCTATTTTGTTGATCTTTTCGAAAAACCAGCTCTTGGATTTATTGATTTTTTGAAGGGTTTTTCGTGTCTCTATCTCCTTCAGTTCTGCTCTGATCTTAGTTATTTCTTGTCTTCTGCTAGGTTTTAAGTTTTTTTGATCTTGTTCCTCTAGCTCTTTCAATTTTGATAATAGGGTGTCAATTTTGGATCTCTCCACTCTTCTCATATGTGCACTTACTGCTGTATATTTTTCTCTGGAGACTGCTTTAAATGTGTCCCAGAGATTCTGGTATGTTGTGTCTTCGTTCTCGTTGGTTTTGAAGAACTTCTTTATTTCTGCCTTTATTTCATTGTTTATCCAATCAACATTCAAGAGCCAGTTGTTCAGTTTCCATGAAGCTGTGCAGTTCTAAGTTAGTTTCTGAATTCTGAGTTCTAACTTTATTGCACTATGGTCTGAGAGACTGTTTGTCATAAATTCAGTTGTTTTGCATTTGCTGAGGAGTGCTTTGCTTCCAATTATGTGGTCAATTTTGGAGTAGGTGTGATGTGGTGCTGAGAAGAATGTATATTCTGTGGATTTGGGATGGAGAGTTCTGTAAATGTCTATCAGGTTTGCTTGTTCCAGGTCTGAGTTCAAGCCCTGGATATCCTTGTTAATTTTCCGTCTGGTTGATCTGTCTGCTATTGACAGTGGAGTGTTAAAGTCTCCCACTATTATTGTGTGGGTGTCTAAGTCTCTTTGTAAGTCGTTAAGAACTTGCCTTATATCTGTGCTCCTGTATTGGGTTCATATATATTTAGGATCATTAGCTCTTCTTCTTGTATCGATCCTTTTACCATTATGTAATGACCTTCTTTGTCTCTTTTGATCTGTTGCTTTAAAGTCTATTTTATCAGAGACGAGAATTGCAACTCCTTTTTTTTTTTTTTTTTGCTCTCCATTTGCTTGGTAAATCTTCCTCCATCTCTTTATTTTGAGCCTTTGTGTATCCTTGCATGTGAGATGGGTTTCCTGGATACAGCACATTGATGGGTTTTGTTTTTTTATCCAATTTGCCAATCTGTGTCTTTTGATTGGTACATTTAGCCCATTTACATTTAGGGTTAATATTGTTATGTGTGAATTTGATACTGCCGTTTTGATGCTAGCTGGCTGTTTTGCCCATTAGTTGATGCAGATTTTGCCCATTAGTTGATTCATTTTGTTGATGATCTTTAGCATTTGGTATGTTTTTAGAATGGCTGGTACTGGTTGTTCCTTTCTATGTGTAGTGCCTCTTTCAGGAGCTCTTATAAAGCAGGCCTGGTGGGGACAAAATCTCTGAGTACTTGCTTGTTGGCAAAAGATTTTATTCTTCCTTTTCCTCTGAAGCTCAGTTTGGCTGGATATGAAATTCTGGGTTGAAAGTTGTTTTCTTTAAGGATGTTGAATATTGGCCCCCACTCTCTTCTGGCTTGTAGAGTCTCTGCCGAGAGATCTGCTGTGAGTCTGATGGGCTTCCCTTTGTGGGTGACCCGACCTTTCTCTCTGGCTGCCCTTAGTATTTTCTCCTTCATTTCAACCCTGGTGAATCTGATGATTATGTGCCTTGGGGTTGCTCTTCTTGTGGAATATATTTGTGATGTTCTCTGTATTTCCTGGACTTGAGTTTTGGCCTGCCTTGGTAGGTTGCGGAAATTTTCCTGGATAATATCCTGAAGAGTATTTTCCAGATTGGATTCATTCTCTTCTTCACATTCTGGTACACCTATCAAATGTAGGTTAGGTCTCTTCACATAGTCCCACATTTCTTGGAGATTTTGTTCATTCCTTTTTGCACTTTTTTCTCTAATCTTGGTTTCTCATTTTATTTCATTTAGTTGATCTTCAACTTCTGATATTCTTTTTTTTGCTTGGTCAGTTTGGCTGTTAAAACTTGTGGATGCTTTGTGAAGTTTTCATGTTGTGTTTTTCACCTCTTTCAATTCACTCATATTTCTCTCTAAGTTGTCCATTCTTTTTATCATTTCCTCAATTATTTTTTCAAATCTGTTTTTAAGGTTCTTAGTTTGTTTGCATTGAGTTAGAACACGTTTTTTTAGCTCATGAAAGTTTCTCATTATCCACCTTCTGAAGTCTGATTCCATCATTTCCTCACACTCATTCTTTGTCCAGCTTTGTTCCCTTGCTGGAGAGGAGTTTTGGTCCTTTGTAGAAGGTGAGGTGTTTTGATTTTTGGTGTTTTCCTCCTTTTTGTGCTGGTTTCTTCCCATCTTTGTGGATTTATCCAACTGTCGTCTGAGTAGTTGCTGACTTTTTGATTGGATCTCTGAGTAGACGCCCAGGTTGTTGATGATGAAGTATTTCTTTTACTCAGTTTTCCTTCTAACAGTCTAGCCCCTCTACTGTATGACTGCTGAGGTCCACTCCAGTCCCTGCTTGTCTGGGGTACACCTGTAGCAGCTGCAGAACAGTGAGTGATGCTACCAGTTTCTTCTTCTGCTATTTTTGTCCTAGATTGATGGCCACCGAATGTCAGTCTGATTAGTCTTCTTTCGACGTGCGTTTTTGTTTATACACGGGTCAGGGAGCTGCTTGAGGAGATGGTCTGTACTTTATGGGAGCTCTAATCCTGAGCTGTGAGCTCCATTGTTCATTCAGGGCTGTTAGGCAGGTGCGTTTAGGTCTGCTGCAGCAGAACTTATAACCCCCCCCCCCCTTTTTTTCCCTCTGATGCTCTGTCTCAGGGAGTTAGGGCTTTCTTTATGAGTATCTGTTGCACTGTGCTGCTCACCTAGGAGGCAGTCTAGTCACTATTTGCCTGCCGAGGCTCCGCCCTGCTACTGCGGGGTCTGCCCTGCTGTCGTGGGCTCTGCCCTGCTGCCATAGGCTCTGTTCAAATGTCGTGGGCTTTGCCCTTTTGCTGTGGGCTCTGCCCTGTTGGCAGAGTCTCCCTGTTATTGCGGGTGCCTTGGCAACAGCAGGCTGTTTCAGCATTGGGAGTGTACCTCAGTAGGGGCGGAATGTGTCAGTAGTGGCGGACACCCCTCTTCCACCCAGCTGCACTGTACTGGATTCACCTGAGCCCGCAGTGAAACTCTCAACCCTGAGCATTTCGAATCGACATTTTGTTTGTCCTTGTGGGGGTGGGATCTGCCGAGCCCGATCACCTGGCTCCCTGCCTCACAGCCCTCTTTTTCTTTCTCTCTCACAGGTGTTTCAGTCTCCTGCTGATAGGGCACCAGGATCTGTGTGATTTCCTGTGCAGCAACCCACTGCACTGGCTCAAATGACACTTCCTGGGAATCTCCTGGTCTGGCTCACTGTCCAAGTCCCATTTAATAAGATGGATATGTTTATCTGCCCTCCCAAATCTCAGATTGCCAGTTTAACAGGGCACCCAGACCAGTGTGTTTTGTGCGGGGTGCCGCTGCACTGGGGCACCAGCTAAAATGGCCAGGTGAGCCGAAAGGGCTGCGCTGGTGTCCCGTGTCCCTCCTACACCTGGGAATTTCCCCGTTCTGTGGGCAACAAAGATCCATCTGAAAATGCGGCTAGGACTCACCCTCTGCGCCTTCACTGAGAGCTGCAATCTTGAGTTGTTTGTATTGCACCATCTTGGAAATCACAAATCATGTTTTATTCTTTTTCATTCTTATTTTCTCTTCTGATTGTGTAATTTTATATAGACTATCTCAAACTCATTAATTTTTTTCTTCTGCTTTAAGCAATTTTGTCATTGAGTGACTCTAATGCATTTTTTAGTTTGTTAATTGAATATTTCAGTTCAAGAATTTCTGCTTGATTTTTTAGAAAATTTTTGTTTAATTTCTTTCTTACATTTTTATAATAGAATTCTGAATTACCTCTCTGGTACCTTGTATTCATTCAACTTCCTCAAAGCAGTTATTTTGAATTCCCTGCTTGAGAGGTCATATATTGTCATTATTCCAGGATTGGTCACAGATGCCTTATTTAGTTCATTTGGTGAGGTCATGTTTTCCTGAATGTTCTTGATTTTTGAGAACATTTGTCAATGTCTGGGCATTGAAAAGGCAGGTTTTTATTTGAATCTTTGCAGTCTGAGTTTGTTTATATTTGTCTTTCTTTAGAGGGCTTACCAATAACTCAAAGGGGACTAAGTGTTGTGACCTAAGCCTGTGGTCCCTGCAGCATTTCCACATGAGAGGGATTTCTAAGCTACTCTTATGGACTCCTAGATACACAGACTTGGTTGACTTGGGGAAGACAAAGGAAAATTCCCTGGGTTACCAGGCAAAGTCTCTCACTCTCTTCCTTCTCTACTCCCCAATTGCAAGTACTATTTCTTTGTAAGGGAGTATTTCTCTGTCCTTGGAGATGTAAAGTCTCTCACTCTCTTCCTTCTCTTCTTTCCAATTGCAAGTACTATTTCATTGTAAGGGAGTATTTCTCTGTCCTTGCAGATGTGGGTGGGGTGACACAGGCACTCCTGTGGCCACCAAGCTGGCACCATGTTGGATCACACCTGAAGCCCACAGCTTTCAAGACCATCATAGTACTAGAGTTCACCCAAGACCTGAGGCCACTACTGTCTGGCTGTCACAGGTACTGTGATTACCCACGTTTTGTTTTGTTTTGTTTTGTGAAGGTCTGTGCTTGCATGGATAGCTATTTAATTCGGTGTTCCTCTGGGGATCCTGAAAAACTCTATTTGGCCATCTTGCTTTACCTTCCTTAATCCCCTTCATTTAGAGATTAAAATGCAGGTCATGAGAAGATAAGAAGTTTGCTTATCTGAAAATATCCAAATATCACTTTTTTTCCTCCCTTAAAATAAAATAGTTGTGATAATATCTTTTGCTTTTAAATGTTCACTTTTAGTAGTTAAATCCCAGAAGACAATGTTAGTTTTAGGAGCATGTTTAAATTAAGAAGTTCTTATTTCCATTTAAGTTTAAGAAGGTAAACAAACTGATAATCTGAAGTCGAGATAGCAATTAAGAGCCTGCCACATAAAAAAAGCCCAGGCCCAGATGGGTTCACAGCCGAATTCTACCAGACACACAAAGAAGAGCTGGTATCATTCCTTCTAAAACTATTCCAAATAATCCAAAAAGAGGGAATCCTTCCCAAATCATTTTATGAGACCAACATCATCCTGATACCAAAACCCGGCAGAGACTCAACAAGAAAAGAAAACTTCAGGCCGATATCCATGATGAACATAAATGCAGAAATCTTCAATAAAATATTGGCAAGCTGATTGTAACAGCAGATCAAAAAGCTTATCTATCATGATCAAGTAGGATTCATCCCGGGGATGCAAGGCTGGTTCAACATAAGTTGTTGAGGAGAATAGCCATTAGGAGGATTAATGATGCTGTTGCTTGAATTAAAAAATATTTGGTTGATGCTTCTGTGGATCGGGGTTTTGTGTTTTTGGCTAGCATTGGAATAATAGCTAGTATATTTAAGTCTATAAATGTAATTCACCACATAAACAGAACCAAAAACAAAAACCACATGATTATCTCAATTGACGCAGAGAAGGCATTTGACAAAATTCAACAGCCCTTTATGCTAAAAACCCTCAATAAACTCGGTATTGATGGAACATATCTCAAAAGAATAAAAGCTATTTATGACAAACCAACAGCCAATATCATACTTAACGGGCAAAAACTGGAAGCATTCCCTTTGAAATGTGACACTAGACAAGGATGCCCTCTTTCACCACTCCTATTCAATATAGTACTGGAAGTTCTAGCCAGAGCAATCAGGCAAGAAAAATAAATAAAGGGTATTCAAATAGGAAAGGAGGAAGCCAAATTGTTTCTATTTGCAGACAACATGATAGTATACCTAGAAGACCCCATCGCCTCAGCCCAAAAACTTCTGAAACTGATAAACAACTTCAGCAAAGTCTCAGGATGTAAAATCAATGTGCAAAAATCACAAGCATTTTTATACACCAATAACAGACTTAAAGAGAGCCAAATCAAGAACGAACTGCCATTCACAATTGCTACAAAGAAAATAAAATACCTAGGAATACAACTCACAAAGAACGTAAGGGACCTCTTCAAGGAAAACTACAAACCACTGCTCAATGAAATAATAGAGGACACAAACAGATGGAGAAACATTCCATGTTCATGGTTAGGAAGAATCAATATCGTGAAAATGGCCATACTGCCCAAAGTAATTTACAGAATCAATGCTATCCCCATCAAGCTACCATTGACTTTCTTCACAGAACTGGAAAAAACCACCTTAAACTTCATATGGAAACAAAATAGAGCCCACATAGCCAAGTCAATTCTAAGCAAAAAGAACACAGCGGGAGGCATCACACTACTGGACTTCAAACTATACTAAAAGGCTACAGTAAACAAAACAGCATGGTACTGGGACCAAAACAGAGATATAGACCAATGGAACAGAACAGAGGCATCAGAGGCAACACAACCTATCTACAACCATACAATCTTGATAAACCTGACAAAAACAAGCAATGGGGAAAGGATTCCCTGTTTAATAAATGGTGTTGGGAAAACTGGCTAGCCTTGTGAAGAAAGCAGAAACTGGACCCCTTCCTGACACCTTACACTAAAATTAACTCCAGATGGATTAAAGACTTAAACATAAGACCTGGTACCATAAAAACCCTAGAAGATAATCTAGGCAAAACCATTCAGGACATAGGAGTAGGCAAGGACTTCATGACCAAAACACCAAAAGCATTGGCAACAAAAGCCAAAAGAGACAAATGGGACCTAATCAAACTCCACAGCTTCTGCACGGCAAAAGAAACAGTCACTAGAGTGAATTGGCAACCAACAGAATGGGAAAAAATTTTTGCAGTTTACCCATCTGACAAAGGGCTGATATCCAGAATTTACAAAGAACTCAAACAGATTAACAAGAAAAAAAGAAACAAGCCCATCCAAAATGGGCAAAGGATATGAACAGACACTTTACAAAAGAAGACATACATGAGGCCAACAAACATATGAAAAAATGCTCAGCATCACTGGTCATTAGAGAAATGCAAATCAAAACCACATTGAGATATCATTTCACACCAATTAGAATGGCAATCATTAAAAAATCTGGAGACAACAGATGCTGGAGAGGATGTGGAGAAATAGGGACACTTCTACACTGCTGGTGGGAGTCGTAAATTAGTTCAACCATTGTGGAAGACAGTGTGGCGAGTCCTCAGGGACCTAGAAATAGAAATTCCATTTGACCCAGCAATCCCATCACTGGGTATATATTCAAAGGACTATAAATCATTCTACTATAAGGACACATGCACATGAGTGTTCATTGCAGCACTGTTTACAATAGCAAAGACCTGGAACCAACCCAAATGCCCATCGATGATAGACTGGACTGGGAAAAGTTGGCACATATACACCATGGAATATTATACAGCAATAAAAAATGATGAGTTCATGTCCTTTGTAGGTACATGGATGAATCTGGAGAACATCATTCTCAGCAAACTGTCAGAAGAACAGAAAATAAAACTCTGCATATTCTCACTGATAGGCGGGTGATGAACAATGAGAACACATGGACACAGTGAAGGGAGTACTACACACTGGCGTCTATTGGGAGGAATAGGGGAGGAATAGCGGGTGGGGAGATGAGGAGGGATAGCATGGGGAGAAATGCCAAATGTGGGTGAAGGGGCGGAAGGCAGCAAAACACACTGCCATGTGTGTACCTATGCAACTGTCTTGCATGTTCTGCACATGTACCCCAAAATGTAAAATGCAATAAAAAATTAAAAATTAAAAACAAACAAAGAAACAAACAAAAAAACTGATATTAAGCCCCCATCAAGTATCTCATACTTAAGCAAAGAACCAAACTCATAGTTTGTGACTGTATTAGTTTGTTCCCACACTGCCATAAAGATACTACCCGAGACTGGGTAATTTATAAACCAAGGAGGTTTAGTTGAGATACAGTTTCACATCGGTGGGGTGGCTCAGAAAACTTACAATCATTGTGGATGGGGAAGCAGGTACCTTCTTCAGAAGGTGGCAGGAGAGGAAGTGAATGAGAGAGAGAAGGGGAAAGAGCTCCTTATAAAACCAGCAGATGTCATGAAAACTCGCTCACTATCACAAGAACAGCTTGGGGAAAACCGCCCCTATGGCCAGTCACTTACCCCCAGATCTCTCCCTCAACACTTGAGTATTACAATTCAATGTGAGATTTGGGTGGGAACACAAAGCCTAACCATACCAGTGGCTTTATTAAAACTTTCTTTCAAAATATGTTTTACACTTTCTATGACTCAGGAAATTTCCATCTTCATATCAGGCTAAAGAAACAAGAAATACGGTAGGAAAATAATTAGACTTTTAAGTATTGAGAAGTTTAGAGCCCAAATATTTTATATGCAGACCATAACACTCATATTTTTTTGTTTAAATATGAATCTGGTCTAAGGGCTCACATTTTTATATAAGTGTTTTAGTTCTAGTATCAGGTAACAATGGGGCAGCCTTGTGATCTATAAAATCAAAAGGTAGTGACTCAGAGGACCATTTCTGGATGACATTGAGATGGTGAATCTTGCCTACAATAGAACTATGTTAGGGGACCTTGGAAGTAGTAGTTGCCTTCATGGCCTCAGTGGCATGGCCTCTGCCCTGAACGGCCTCTGCCCTGCACACTGCAGCATGGCTCTGCTGCTATCCCAGGGTCAATAGGGTATGTCCTGCCAATAGTGGTTTTCCACCCTGATCTGCAAGCAATGGATCATGTTCTGCTGGTGTGCAATAATGGGCAGCAGCTGGCACTGCATCCTGATTCACTGCCTGCCAGGAGTGTGAGTGCAGTCAAAGAGCGTGGTAAGAAACACGGTGCCTGCAGCCATATACCCCCTGAAATCTGTGTCTCCCAGGCTGACGCTGCTGACACTGTATCAAAAGTGCACTTGCCTCCTTTTTTCTTTTTTTAGACTATGAAGTGACAAAGACAGTTTGCTGACTAAAAATGAAGGTTCTTTTAGATTTTAGGGATTGAACTCAAATCTCCAGCAAATTCACAGTATAAATACAGAAGGATGAGAAAAGGGACAACACACCAGGTTTAGTCTTGCCTCTAGGTCTTTATGCTGTAAATGGAAGTTCCACTCATATTACTAGCAGGGGTGAGGAATGGATAAATTCAATGATGACCAGAGTAATGCCATTGGATTAATGCATATCTGCTGCATGGGCAGAGAGCAATACTCTTTGATACTAATCCTTAATGAAAGTTGAAAATAGAATACAGTTATATGGAGTTTTCTACAGAGATTGCCTGACTGGCTACCTGAGGTAGCATTATTGTATTTTATTGTAATTGAGGGCAGCAGGCAGAACATATTTTAGTTAAAATATAGACTATTTCAGTATTTCAGGGTTGAATGATACAAGATAACCTATTGTATAGAGCACCAATGACATAAATAACTCCATCTTAGGAAAATACTCCATCTTACATTTCAAAAGGCACCTTGCCAACAGGGACTAGATGTTTTGCCTGAACAATAGAGGCTGTACCCAACCAGAATAAGAACATAACCAAGTACACTCTTCCACTATCAGCCCTCACCAGAGAATTCTGTGGACATAAAAAGAGCTGGACTTACAGCGGCTCACAATGGCTCTCTTAACAGACACTGTCTTTATAGCATTTGTGATAAGCAACTGGCAACTGCCACCAAAGGCTCTTTCCACTTCAAAGACTCTTTTCTGAAAGACCAGAGGCCATCTGGGCCAGATCAGGATATTAGTTTGGCCTATATCACTCTCCATGAACTGGTTTGCTAATCTTTTTTTGCTATCCCTTTTCTCTTGATGTTAAATGTCACTTAGTTTGTCGTGGAATGTTTAATCTGTAACACTTATATATTGTTTAAGTGTACTATTATGTATGGTTGGCAATATTGACTGACTCGTGAAGTGGCTAGAGCAGTGTGCCCACAGTTCTAATTACCAAGTGAATGGGAATTACTAAGGAGAACTTCCTCCTTGGGAACTCCATGTAGCTGATGGCTTTTATGATTGAGATAGTGGCAATAACAGTCTGACATATGGGGAAGACACAGACATGCGTGGATCTGATTATCCGGACTTTGCACCACTCATGATACATATTGACAAGGATCTTCCCAGGATGCCAGGTAATTAATTTAGAAAGAGTAATATTAAAGGGGACTTCCAGATGTTCTTTTTCTTATAGAGCAACCTACATACAGGGAAGCCAAATATTGCATAGTTATTTGATAAGCACAAAATAAGAGCTATAAGGATAAATAGATTATTACCAGTTATTCAAGAATATCTGGTAATGATAACTTGATTCATCCATTTCTATAATGAGAGTCACTGAGACTTGCCTGGTCATGTTTCTAGACTACAGCAGTTCTTCCCCGTCTTTATTTTATTCATGCTGAACCCAATCTCATTTTTATCTTTTCATTCTTACCACCCCATAGGTAGTGAGATGCCTAATATTCCAAAATTAATATTATTTGCTTTGCATAGCTTTACAACATTTTAACATGGTTATTTTTACTAATGATGTATAGATTTAAAAAATATATGTTTGACTTACAGTTTCCTTTTGAATAAATATACTTTAAAAAAATATATATCTTTATGCCTCATGTCCCCTTTCCTTCTAATATTTTACTTCTTTTTTACTTTAAATTATTTTTCAAATAGCTTTCAGGGTGATTAATTCACACACAAATACATACTACACACACACACACACACACACACACACACACACACACGTCTGTTTTTGGCTACCTAGAATCAACTCATGCTTTAGGTAACCACACCTCTGATTCCTCTGGTACATCACTCTTCTTCCACTTGAGTCCACATGCTTCCAAGGTGTTGAACCTATCTGAAACCAGGAATCATTATATGCCTATATGCCTTGGACATACCCCAATAAGACACAGAATTTCCTTGATACAGTGATCAAATCACGGATGGCACATGACCCAGTCAGAACATGGACAATAAGGGCTCTTTCTTTTCCTCTTCCCACTTTTTGCTTTTTTTTCTCCTTCCTTCCCAGTCTTTCTTTTCCACCTTCTCTTTCTCATTCCTCTTCCTCTTATTCCTTCTTCTCCTCTTCCTTTTTTCTCTACTCCTTTCTTCTCTGAGAGAACTTTCTTCCTGGTCCAAGAATGACTTACTATAGTAACATTATAAATAGCAGGATATCAAGTGGTTAAATTGCATTTAACTAATGCAATATTCTTTAAAAACATAAAAACATAGTTTTTTGACTCATAATAACTTGTGGTTTTAAAATATAGTCAAAAATCTTTGACATTCCTCTCCTCAAAAGATGGAGCCTGTATTAGTCCATTTTCATGCTGCTATGAAGAAATACGCAAGACTGGGTAATTTATAAAGAAAAGAGGTTTAGTTGACTCACAATTCTATCTGGCTGAGGAGGCCACAGGAAACTTATGGCAGAAGGTACCTCTTCACAGGGCAGCAGGAATGAGAATGAGTGCCAGCAGGGGAAATGTCAGATGCTTTCAAAACCATCAGATCTCATGAGAACTCACTCACTATCATGAGAAGAGCATGGGGGAAACTGCCCCCATGATTCAATTACCTCCCACCAGTTCCTTCCCATGACACAAGGGATTATGGGATTAACATTCAAGATGAGATTTGGGTGGGTGCACAAAACCAAACCATTTAATTCCTTCCCAACCCCTCTCAAATTTCATGTCTTCACATTTCAAACCACAATCAAACCCTTCCAACAGTACCCCAAAGTCTTAACTCATTCCAGCATTAACTCAAAAGTCCAAGTCCAAAGTCTCATCTGAGACACGGCAAATCTGTTCTGTCTATTAGGCTGTAAAATCGAAAGCAAGTTAGTTACTTACTAGATACAATGGGGTACAGGCACTGGGTAAATATAACCATTCCAAATGGAAGATATTGGCCAAAACAAAGGGACAACAGTCCCCATGCAAGTCCACATCTAGTAGAGCAGTCATTAACTCTTAAAGTTCTAAAGTGATCTTTAACTTCATGTCTCACATCCAGATCATGTTGATGCAAGAGGTGGGTTCCCATGGCCTTGGGTAGCTCTGCCCCTGTGACTTTGCAGGGTACATCCTCCTTCCCAGCTGCTTCCAGAGGCTGGCACTGAATGTCAGGGACATTCAGGCACACAATGCAAACTATAGGTAGATCTATCATTTTGGGGCCTAGAGGATGACGGCCTTCTTCTCACAGCTCCACCAGGTGGTGACCCTGTAAGGATTCTGTGTGGGGGCTCCAACCCTACATTTCCCTTCTGCCCTGTCCTAGCAGAGATTCTCCATGAGGGCTCTGCCCCTGCAACAAACTTCTTCTTCTTTTTTTTTTTTTTTTTTTTTTTGAGATGGAGTATTACTCTGTCACCTAGGCTGGAGTGCAGTGGCACTATCTTGACTCACTGCAACTTCTGCCTCCCAGGTTCATATGATTCTCCCACCTCAACCTCTCAAGTAGTTGGCATTACAGGCATGCACCACCATGCCTTGCTAACTTTTTTTTTGTTTGTATTTTTAGTAGGTACGGTGTTTCACCGTGTTGGCCAGACTGGTCTTGAACTCCTGACCTCAAGTGATCTGCCTGCCTCAGCCTCCCAAAGTGCTGAGACTACAGGCATGAGCCACCATGCCTGGCCAGTAGTAAACTTCTGCCTAGACATCCAGGTGTTTCTATACATCCTGTGAAATCTAGGCAGAGGTTCCCAGATATCAATTTTGACTTCTGTGCACCTGCAGTCCCAACACCAAGTGTGATACACCAAGGCCTGGGGCTTATATCCTCTGAAGTAATGGTCTGAGCTGTACGTTGACCCTGTTTAGCCATGGCCAAGATGCAAGCACCAAGTTCTGAGACTGCACAAAGCAGCATGGCCAAGCCCAGGCCTGTGCAACCATTCTTTCCTTTTAAGCCTCCTCCTCTGTGATGGAAGGGGCTGCCATGAAGACCTCTGATATGCCCTGATGACATTTTACCCACTGTCTTATTTACATTTGGCTCCTCATTACTTATGCAAATGTCTGCAACCAGCTTGAGTTTCTCCCCAGAAACCGTTTTTCTTTTTTCCTGCATCACAAGACTGCGAATTTTCCAAACTTTTATGCTCTGCTTTCCCTTGAATGCTTTGCCGCTGAGAAATTTCTTCCGCCAGGTACCCTAAACTATCTCTCTTAAGTTCAAACTTCCACAGATCTCTGGGGCAAGAGCAAAAGGATGCCAGTCTCTTTGCTAAAGTATAGCAACAATTTATTTATTTATTTATTTATTTAAGATGGAGTCTTGCCCTGTTGCCAGACTGGAGTGCACCAGTGCAATCTTGGCTTACTGCACCTTCCACCTCCCAAGTTCAAGTATTTCTCTGCCTCAGCCTCCCGAGTAGCTGGGACTACAGATGCGTGCACCACACCCAGCTAATTTTTTATATTTTAGTAGAGACAAGGTTTCACCATGTTGGCCAGGATGGTCTTGATCTCCTGACCTCATAATCTGCCTACCTTGGCCTCCCAAAGTGTGGGATTACAGGCGTGAGCTACTGTGCCTGCCCAGCAAGAATTACCTTTATTCCAGTTCCCAAGAAATTCCTTATCTCCATCTGACACCACCTTAGCCTGGACTTTGTTGTCCATATCACTATCAGCCTTTTGGTTAAAATCATTCAGCAAATCTCTAGGAAATTCTAAACTTTCCCACATTTTCCTGTCTTCCTCTGAGCCCTCTAAACTGTTCCAGTCTCTGCCTATTACCCAGTTCCAAAGTCGCTTCCACACTTTTGGGTATCCTTATAGCAGCACTCTACTCCCTTGGTACCAATTTACTGTATTAGTCCATTCTCATGCTGCTATGAAGAAATACCCGAGACTGGGTACTTTATAAAGAAAGCATTTAACTGACTTACAGTTCTGTATGGCTGGGAGGCCTCAGGAAACCTATAATTATCATCTCTTCATGGAGAGGCAGGAGAGACAATGCATACCAGGAGGGGACATGCCAGATGCTTACAAAACCATCAGATCTCCTGAGAACTCATTCACTATCACAAGAACAGCCTGGGGGAAACCCTGCCTCCCATGATTTAGTTAGCTCCCACTGGGTCCCTTCCATGACAAGATTATGGGATTACAATTCAAGATGAGACTTGGGTGGGAACACCAAACCAAACCATATCAGAGCTTAACTTCCCTCCTCTTGAGTATGGGCTGGACTTTGTGATTTGCCTCTAATGAGTAAGATGTAATAGAAGTAATGTTGTGTCATTTCCAAGAGTATTTCATAGAAGACATTGGAGAATCCACCTTCATTTCTTTTGATTTTTCACTTCTTCTGGTGGAAGTTGGCCCTCTTGTCATGAGGACACTCAAGCAGTGTTATGGAGAGGTCTATGCATCAAGAAACTGAGGCCTTCTGCCAAGAGATAGCATCAACTTGCCACCTATGTGAAAGAACCATCTTGGGCAGATTCTCCAGTGCCATTCAAACTTTTATAAAAGTATTTCTTCAGTTGATGTCATGATAACAGCCTCATGTGAAACCCTGAGCCAGAATCACTAGGCTAAGTAGCTCCACATCCCATCTACAGAAAATGTGAAGTAAGGTCTTAGTCCCTTGATCTGTTGCTTACAAGAAAACACCTGAAACATGGTAATTTATACAGAAAAGAAATTTATTTCTTGCAGTTATAGATGCTGAGAAGTCCATGGTCAAGAGATCATATTGGGTGAGGGCCTTCTTGCTAGTAGGAAGTCTGCAGAGTCCTGAAGCAGTACAGGGCCTCACATGATGAGGTGGCTGAGGTTGCTAGCTCAGAACCCTCTATTTCTTATAAATCCAGCAGTCCTTTCCATGATAACCCATTAATGCATTAACCTATTAATCCATGAATAGATTAATCCATTCATGAGGGCAGGACCATCAAGATGCAATCACCTCTTAAAGGCGCTACTGCTCAATACTGCCATATTGCGAATTAAATTTTTATGAGCTCTGGAGGGGACAAATATTCAAGCCATAGCATAATACATATTTATTGTTTTAAGGCACGAAATTTTGAGGCAATTTGTAATGCTTAATGATCAGCATGGATGGAGAAGATTTTGGTTTAACTTGAGTGTCTATAAAGCTGTTTTTCTTCCCATAGTTATAAATTATGACTTGGAATTTTATTTTTAAAAGTGACTTTAAAAAGCCTTTTGATTTGCTTTATGACAGGTAATTAAAAGAGAACAAAATAGGATACTTTAACATTTGAAAAAATACCCACAGAGTAGTATTTACTCTTAAAACAATATTCAAAAGTCTTAAATATTGGTGTAGATGTAAGCTAGACATTAACAAAGGTTTTATTGATGTATATAATTTCAATTAAATTGCTGGAAACTTCATTTTAATGCCCTAATAACTGTGTAACCATCTGCATAAGATGTTCTTGGTTCTCAAGGGGCATCTCAAAATCCCTGATGCCTAATGAAGTCATTCATTCAATCTGATCGAATATTCATTGAGCAGCTACTATGCACCAGCCACTGTTTTAGGTTCTTGATATTTTTAAGCCAGACTTTCTGATGAATTAGGTCGATTTTGGGACCATCTGTCCATTTTGTCTCTGTCGCTATTCCACACCACATGGACCCAGATGAAGAAATTGGCTTTTCCCATTACTTCCACCAAACTACTTATTTTATAACATTTTGTGTCAAGGTTTTCCTGGATTTTTGACAATATGGAGAATTTTGCAGTGAAGTAACACATACAATTTTAAATTCACTGTAAGAAATTCCTGTTTTGGGAAGTCCTGTAGCTATTTCTGTAAATCGAGCTCCAGACTCCCTGGTTGTGTTTCTTGGCCCCCTTGCCCTTCATCCTTTCGTCTTTGTTCCCTCACTTTCCCCACCATCAGAGTTCTATTTATTTTTACTGCAGAACATTTTAGCTATTTCTTCTGTCATCTTGACTTTTGCCAACTTATAACCACATGCATTTTCTCCTAACTCATATTCTTATCAAGGTGTTTTCCTAAAAATTTGTTTTCCTCTCTAAAAGTAAATCTGATACTATCTGTTAAAGAAATAATTTTTGTACTATGCCAATTATTTTCTTCCAGAATTGATAAGTGCTATGATACATTGATGAATAACATTCAGAAAACTGGTTGAACTAGACTTAAAGGTAGTGCAAAGATTATTTGCTGTGCAACCAGATACGCTTTCTGCAAATGTTTAATTACCAGTGAATTAGGAACATCTAAGGGTAGTCATATAGTTGAAAAGGAAAAACAAACTCAGTTTTTCCCACTATACTCTCACAAAACACTTCTGATATCAGATGTGGGTGTCTTTCTCCTCAGCAACAAGCAATTAATTCTGCAGTGGACATTAGCTCAGTGTCTTTTAATTCAACTCAGTTCTGACGCTATCTACCTGGAGGTTGCATAGATTGCACAGGTTGAGAGCTCAGTCCCTACAAGACTACCCTAACTTCAATTGCCAGTAGCAAGCCTCAGGTTATTTTTCCTGTGGTGCTGACTGACTAGCTGTAAGTCGAGATTTCCATGATGGCTACCATTTTGAGTGTGATTAATTTGCTAGAGGAACTCACAGAACTCAGGAAAGCACATTTACCAGTTTCTAATAAAGAATATTACAAAGAATATAGACAAAGAGATGCGCAGAGTAAGGCATGTGGGAAGGGATGTGGAGCTCCCATGCCCTCTTGGGTGTGACACTCTCCAAGCATTTCCATACATTTGGCTCTCTGAAAGCTCACTGAGAGCCAGTCTTTTTTTTTTTTTTTTTTTTTTTCCCACCAGCAAAGTCTCACTCTGTTGTGCAGGCTGGACAATCTTCACCTCCCGGGTTCAAGTGATTCTCCTGCTTCAGCCTCCTGAGTAGCTGGGATTACAGGTGCCTGCCACCACACCCAGCTAATTTTTGTATTTTTAGTAGAGACAGGGTCTCACCATGCTGGTCAGTCTGGTCTCAAACTCTTGACCTTGTGATCTGCCCTCCTTGGCCTCCGAAGTGCTGAGATTACAGGCATGAGCCACCATGCCCAGCTGTCCTTTTGTTTTTTATGGAAGTTTTATTACTTAGATATGATTGATTAAATCACCATCCACTTTGGTTAACTTAACCCCCTTCCACTGTCCCTAGTCCCTCCCTAGAGGTTGGAGTTGGAGTGGAAAGTCCCAACCTTCTAATACTGCTTTGTTCTTTCTGGTGCCCAGCCCCATTCTGAAGTTATCTAGGGGCTGCCAGCCATTAGCCAACTCATTAGCACATAAAACGACATTACATTGGTGATTCTACAGATTTTAGAAGTTGTATGCCAGGAAATGGGGAAGAACAAATACATATTTTATAATATCACAAGAGTCCAAAGAGGCTATTATTTCTAGATAAATGAATTTTCAAAAATCTTCAATGTTTAATTTAAACACAAAATTTGGCTTTTTTTCCGACCTTTTTTTCTGTTGCCTGACACAGCAGTTCCATCCACACCATAGATGATGTTGACATTAGAATAATTATACCATAAAAAGGCTAGGCTATAAATAATAACTTTTTATGTGAGAAAATAGCAGGGAGAATAGTGAGATTGAGAAATCTCTGTTTTGGGAAAAGTTATTAGAAAATATTTGCTTTTGGCTTGGCGCGGTAGCTCATGCCTGTAATCCCAGCACTTGGGAAGATGAGGGGGCCTGATGAGATGGAGACCATCCTGGACAACGAGGTGAAACCCATCTCTACTGAAAATACAAAAATTAGCCGGGTGTGGTGGTGCATGCTTGTAGTCCCAGCTACTCGGGAGGGTGAGAATCACTTGAACCTGGGAGGCGGAGTTGCAGTAAACTGAGATCGTGCCACTGCACTCCAGCTTGGTGACAGAGTGAAACTCCGCCTCAAAAAAAAAAAAAAAAAAAAAAAAAAAAAAAAAAAGACAAAGAAAATATTTGCTCTTTTTATTTCTTTTTCACTTACTTCATTTGGATTTACACAGATTTTAACTTTCAGAGGACAGAAATATGTGAATCTCTTTGAAAGTTTTGAAAACAAAATGTTTTAACTTTAAAATTGGAAGTATAGGGCAGGTTTATTATTTAACTGTTGTTACCTTTAAACAAACAGACAAAACAGTTTTAGATATGTAGATTCTAATGAATTTGTTTTTTTTTTCCTATCAATTGAAGCATTGCTATTGTATGGCTCTGTGTCCCCACCCATATCACACCTTGAATTATAATAATCCCCACATGTTGTGGGAGCGACCCAGTGGGAGGTAATTGAATCATTGTTGGTTTCTCCTGTGCTATTCTCATGGTAGTGAATAAGTCTCACAAGATCTGACGGTTTTTTTTTTTTTTTGAGACGGAGTTTCGCTCTTGTTACCCAGGCTGGAGTGCTATGGCGCCATCTCGGCTCACCGCAACCACCGCCTCCTGGGTTCAGGCAATTCTCCTGCCTCAGCCTCCTGAGTAGCTGGGATTACAGGCATATGCCACCATGCCCAGCTAATGTTTTGTATTTTTAGTAGAGACAGGGTTTCATCATGTTGACCAAGATGGTCTTGATCTCTTGACCTCGTGATCCACCTGCCTCGGCCTCCCAAAATACTGGAATTACAGGCTTGAGCCACCGTGCCCGGCCGATCTGATGGTTTTATAAAGGGCAGTTCCCCTGTACACACTCGCTCTCTTGCCTACTGCCGTGTAAGATGCCTTTCTCCTCCTTCACCTTCTGCCGTGATTGTGAGACCTCCGCAGCCATGTGGAATTGTGAGTCAACCTCTTTCCTTTATAAAGAACCCAATCTTATATATCTCTTTATTAGCAGCGTGAGAACAGACTAATACAAGCATATCTTTTGACATTGCATTATTTACCAATTTTGTTGGCAATACTCTGCTGTTGTAGTTGGCGGACAGAAAATTAGAGAATAATATAAAACTGTTTCTTTTAAATGTAAAAACCTAGAAAAAGAGTTGTCTTTGACAAAACACAATGTCCAAGTAATTATCTTTTTTCTTTCCATTACCTTTCCTTTCCTTTTCTTTCCTCTTTTTTGTTGTTTCTTCTTTTTCACTCTCATCTGATCTATTATGGGTTGGAGAACTTAAAAACTATGCAAAATGCAATTGCTATGTGGGATCATGGCATGTATTCAGACAGATGTATTTCTTTGCCCAGGCAAGGATCTATCACTTTTCTTCTACTAGAAATAGTTAGAGGGTGTAGGACTACTTTAAAAATGACTCTAGTAGATCCTTGTGAATATAGTTAACTGATTTTTAATAAAGGAACAAAGATAATATAATTGAGCAAAGGGAGTCTTTCAACAAGTGGTGCTGGAGCAACTGGACATCACCATGCAAAACTAAAGCTTGATATTAAGCATGCCATTTATGCTCTTCTGCAACCATTTTATTAAGCTATCAAAATAAATAGGTTGTATCTACTGAGTCCTAAGCTGTCTTATAGTTCTTAAGATGTTAGGGTCCATTTTTACTAAGTAACTCTTGTATTAAAGAGTATCATTGGCTGGGTATGGTGGCTTATGCCTGTAATCCCAGTACTTTGAGGAGGCTGAGGCAGATGGATCACCTGAAGTCGGGAGTTTGAGACCAGCCTGACCAACATGGAGAAGCCCCATCTCTGCTAAAAGTAGAAAATTCCAGGCTTGGTTGTGCATGCCTGTCATTCCAGCTACTCAGGAGGCTGAAGCAGGAGAATAGCTTGAACCTGGGAGGCAGAGGTTGCAGTGAGCTGAGTTAGCGCCATTGCACTGCAGCCTGGGCAACAAGAGAGAAACTCCATCTCAAAAAAAAGTGTCATTATTTAATATAAGATCCATGGCTGTTTCAATAGCACTTAATAATACAATACTTACTGTATTACCCTTCGACCCTCCAAATAAACAAAATTTCAAAATTGAATTTACATCATTAATTAGCAATTGTTCATTTTTACAGCATAATATTTAAGTTAGGGGATATGAGGAAAAGAGTAAACATCACTCAAGGATTTAACCTCCTCTTCTACGGAAGGGATTAATACATTTTTGGTTATACATGGAATAGTTATATCATGTTAGGTGGAAGTACAACCTTATTTCATTTATGTGGAGACTAAGTATGATTTAAAGACATGAGTATGGGTGTCAAGTTGACAAGGAATGGACTTGTGGCTCGTTTGTGGTGTCAACTTGATTGGATTAAGGAATGTTTAGATAGCAGATAAAGCATTACTTATTCTCTGCTTCAGTTGGTCTGGGCCCATCCTTTTCTGCTGAAAGGGAAGCCCAAGTGGTTTTGCTTTGGATTTCAATGATGAGGCTACCCCAGCTGTGTTTGTGAGGGTGTTTCCAAAGGAGATTGGCCTGTGGATCAGTGGACTGAGTGTGGAAGATCCACCCTTCCACCCTCAATGTATGTGGCACTGTTTAATCAGCTGGGGTCCCCAATGGAACAAAAAGGCAAAGGAAAGGTTAATTGTTTCCTCTCTTTTTTGGAGCTGAGGTTTCCTTCTTCCCCTGACCTTGGATATCAGAAAACTAGGTTCTCTTGGACTCCAAGAATCCCCCAAGAGCCTTAGCCTCGGACTGAGAATTATACCATCAATTTCCTTGGTTCTGAGGCTTTTAGACATGGACTGAGCCACGTTATCAGATTTCTTGGTTTTCCAGTTTGTGGGTGGCCTATCATGGGAATTCTCAGCCTCCATACTCAAACCAGGCAATTCTGATAAATCCCTTTTAGTATTTGTCTCTACCTATCCTATCAGTTCTCTCTCTAAAGAACCCTCATTAAAACATCAGTGTAAATGGACATTTGTTGATATCTTCTTTGCCAACCCTCTCCTCAGTTCCTTTTCCAAATGGTCACCAATTTCCACTTGGGCATCTAGTGCTGGAGTGGGGCTGGAATACCTAGGCCAAGCCAATCAGAGCATTTCATTTCATTGGTCACACACTTTGGTTAAGGACTTGCTATCCCAATCCCACGTCACCTAAATTGATTCAGAGTGACATTCAGTTTGCTGGGAATTCTGGAGCAAAATGACCCCTTTTACTACTAAATATGAATGAAGAAACAGGGAGCCCTTGGTATTAACAGTCATTTGAGATGCTAAAATAAATCATTTTTAGGGAGATGTAAGTATCTTGGGAGGCAGAGTGAAATGGGAGAAGCATACACACACAGATACACACACCTACACAAATTTTGTGACACAATTAAGCCTGAGATTTATGTGAGTGAATAAAGTCTCCTTGTATTTTAAGCCAGTTTGAGTTAGGTTTCCTTCTATTGGTAACCAAAACCAATCTTCACGTCTGAGTGTGCCAGCTGAGGAAATTGATGGAGCTAATAACAATTTTAGGATGATCAAAGCAAATATATGACAGGAAAAACTAGAAGAGATCCTTCAAATAATGTGAAGCATCCTCAGCTTGTTAAAGGGAATGGTAATGTAGTAGAAAAAGCATGGACTCTGAGGTTTGGTAGACATCCCTTTAAATTCTGACTCATTTGCTTAGCATAAACATTTGCAAATATTTATTGATCATTTGCCATGTGCCACTATCTCATGTAATCCTCTTAATTAGTCTATTATTTTACAAATGAGGAGACTGAGAATAGAGAAACAAATCCAAAATGTACAAGTTAGTATGGGGCACAGGTAGTTTTCAAACCTTTGTGTACACCATGGCATGTTTTTACTTTTATTCTCTACATCTTTGAAAAGTGATGATCCATGTGTATTTTATTTGGCCCATGCATTGTGTTTTTAAAATGTTTGAGTCAGCATATAAACATTGGAATATTGGATAATTTCATGTAAAAAATCTGAACTTGCATCTTCACTTAAAAAATGAGGTCTGACCCCCCCAGGTCTGCATACCCATGGGAACTGTCAGCCGGAAAGGTACAGTGGCTGCATGCATTTGACCATGAAATATCTGCTACGGTTTTCCATAATTTTCATCCTTCTGTGTTGTTGCCCTGACTCCAAAGCTGTGTCAGTAAGTAGTGGTCACTTATTTCTTTTTCTAGTAGGGATATAATTATTTGTACTTGGGAAAAAAGAGGATTAATCTAGAGGGTGAAACTTTACAAGTAATGAGAGACTAAAAGTAATTTTACCTGCTTGGCCTCTGTGAACACCTAAGTTTGCAAATATTTCATTAAATCTTGCTTTTTTGTGTGCAATTTTGAGAAAACCTTTTTTACTTCTCCAAGGTTTCTTTTCCTTATTTTAAAATGGAGATTATGCTGCAGGGTTAAATAAGATAAACTACTTAAACAACCCAGCCAAACACTTGAAATATAGTAATTGTTTAGAAAGAGAAGCCTTAGCTCTCTTCCTCACTGTGTGTGTGTGTGTGTGTGTGTGTGTGTGTGTGTGTGTGTGTGTGTAATGAATCTGGCCTATTATTACCATAATAAATAGTGAACACATCATGTTTACATTAATAGATTTGCTGTGTGTATCATATGCAAAATATGATCTATTTAATCTTATGCATCATTGGCTTGTGGATGGTGCCTTTCTATTTTGAGGACTGCAAGGAAAAAGTAATTAGTACCATGTGGAAGACACCCCAGTGGGCTGAAGCTTCCCATGGTATGAGAGAAATCAAACAAGTGTCTGTTTTCTTAAAATGCCATCTAGGAGAGGAGATTTCTGACAGAAAGAGGCCAAATTGAACATCTAGAATGAAATGGATACTGACTGTCAGGAGAAGGAGGCACTTTAATTGGTGATGATACTGTCACAGTTTGCCAGTAGCTGTCACCATGGGAGTGACCCCTACCAAGGAATGTTAGTCAAATGAGAGAAGAAAAGTATGTCCTTCTCAGACTATTGTCTTTTTGGAGCCATGCAGTTTATCAGGTAAAATAAGAATTTTGTGATAAGAAAGTCGGTATCAATCTCTATCTTTAACTTTGGAGAAAAAATAGATTTCCTTTCTTAGTGTCTCTTTAAACAAGTGATTTATGTTTGAATCTAAATCCACTGTAGAAACACAAAATTACAGCATTAGATAAGACATCTAGAAAACCCCACATGGATTATTATAAGAAGTCAAGACAAAAATATTTATATTCATTAAAATATTCTGAAATGTAACTCGTCATCGAAAGGATTGAATAATAGCACTTTAAAGCAGCCAAAAATAATAGTATTTAATGTAATGTTTCTATTGTCCTTAGCAACTTCTCTGAATTTTTCCTGCGGTTAACTAGACACTAGAAACAAGATCTTTCAGTTTTCAGAGCAATGACCTTTTCATTATCCTATACCTTCCTACTGTGGTTATTTTTTGAGCTAATGCTCCGATATCAGACACTAGTTAAGGTTTTGTTTTTAAAATATAATTGGAATAGACTATTTATGATCTTTGCAGCCCCCTTAACTTATTGGAGACTGCTTCCTTTCTCATGCAGGTAATTGCTCTCATGTGCATCAGAGGGAACTTTTATGTTTTTGTTCAATATAATTCTAGCTCTCTGGCCACAGCTGATTTGTTGAAAAAATACATGTATAAACCAATTCAGTCAAATTAATTATTTTCATGAGAATTTGGAGTAGGGATTTAAAAAAAAAAGATTAGAATAGGAGTATATACTGTGCAATTTTGCACAGTAGCAGATACTGACCAAAAAAGTGCTACTGTACCTTGCTCATTTTGCAGATTTGAAGCCGAAACACAGTTTAGGTACTTACTGGAAGTCCACATGTGGCAACCTGCAAACAATGCTTATTTATAGTGTATCTGATAGAGTTAGGAAGTTTCGTCTTTCGAGTAAGAGTAATGCTGCAACATATTTTTTTTCTGAAATGTTTTAAAATAGAAATACACCTAATTGTTATTGGTTAAAAAAAAGCCATATGAAGGTTGGTTTGTTTTTTTTTTAAACCTAGATTACATTAGTCCAAAAGAACTAAATTAGGATACTTGTACTGTATCAAAATGGTAATCATAACAGACATCAACAGAATTACTGAATTAACAATGAGAAAGAGAGAAGTATACCTATTACGTGGATATATGGGTCAGCCTGGATACACAACAGAGTAGTAACCTGTGGAAAAAAACATAGAATATCCTCTTAGACACTGTTCCTCATAATGCGCTGATAGAATTCACATAGCTCTTTATAAACAAGATTGATGTACATACGTTTGACTTTGTCTCGCTGTTGGTTAACTGTAAGGTTAGGGAGAAGAAAAAAAAATTAAAAGGGTAGGTATAGGCGAGGGTTTATTTTAAAAAGCTAAGTCTTTAATTATAACCATTAACTTACAACTAACTTGGTATTTTTAAGTTGATATTTTATATAAAATTTTATAAAAAGGAAACTATGCCATTACTATAAATGGAATATCATTTTATACATCATAACCAGCAGGTAATAAAATTTAAAAAATAATTAGAAATCATGAGAAATTTATTAAAATATATTTCTAAAAAAAAAAGGCCTACTAGGGACACATCCACTTGTAGACAAGAGTAAGGAAAACCACACAATGATTAAAGGAATTTAGTATAGCAGTTACGTCTCAGGAGTATAGAGGTGTTATGTTCAGATAGAAGAATGAAGAGGCCTTCAAAAAGTATCTGGAAGGATCTACTCCTTAAACTGGTTTCCAGATGCTGGGTTCTTGTTTTGTCATTCTTTAAGCTACACTCTTAACAAATTTAAATGTTAAATATGCTATTTTCTATGTGAAAATAGTTCATCATTTAAAAATAAAACAAGGGCCGGGTACAGTGGCTCATGCCTGTAATCCCAGCACTTTGGGAAGCTGAGGCAGGAGATCGAGACCATCCTGGCCAACACAGTGAAACCCCATCTCTACCAAAATACCAAAAATTAGCCAGGCTTGGTGGCGGGTGCCTGTAATCCAGGCTACTTGGGAGGCTGACGCACAAGAATTGCTTTAATCTGGGAGGCAGAGGTTGCAGTGAGCCGAGACTGCACCATTGCCTTAGCCTAGGTGACAGAGTGAGACTCTTTCTCAATAAATAAATAAATAAATAAATATAAAAATAAAACAAGACATTCTTGATTACTTCATGATGCTACATTTCCAAAATGCTAAAGAAAGGAAACATTATTTTCTCACCTGTGCATAATTCAAATTGATTCTATTTCTTTATTTCTTCCATGGAGCATACCTAAGGTCCTTTTACAGGAAAGCAGTTTATTGATCATTTATTTATATTTTGCCCAGTGACATTTCTCATTTTATATCCTACTTTAAGTCTTTAAGATATGCTGAAAGAAATAATACCAATTTCATGTTTGGATATGGGTAATCAAATGTGCAGCTAAGTAAGTAAAATATAAGTCATTACTGTCAAATACCATTAGAGACCTCTTTATCAAAGAAACCATTTTTGTTATTAGATGCTTTAAAAGCCCTTCAGAACATTGATAAATGACAAAAGTCGTTTGATCAGAAAAGACTATTTTGAGGTTTCAATTAATTTCTTTCTGTAGAGATAAACTGGAAATAATTTTTATGGTAAGCACATGAAATTGAAGGTTGGGAGAGAGAATGTGTAGTAAAGGAAAACAATAGAAATTCATGTGGATGACATTCTATATTTTTCTTTACGTATTAGCCTCTGCTCTTCATGGATGGCTCCTTCTTATTCTTAGGTAATACTGCCCGAACATTTTGATCCACTAAGCAAGAAATAATTTCTGACTCCACTTTCTCAAATGATGTAACCTTCAACCCATGCCACTTTTAATTTCCCAATAGTTATTATCTGGAGCTGATAAGAGGCAGAAGAGGAAAGACAAGAACCATTTAGGGAAAAGTCTTATGTTCCTGTCTTTGCATAGTGCCAAAAATGATACAAAGAGTGGTAAAGATTGAAGACACCTGAGTTACAGGGAAGTTATTTCTACTGATAATCTTTTCTTCTCTTATTTCTCAGTGTGATTCTGAGGTCAGGATATCTAATTATTTTCAGCATGAAAATTCCCTTATGCAAAAATAAGAAATTCTAGTTCAGAAACAGCAGTGGATTTGCTCAAAGTTTAATTTTCCTTATATGCATAAGACATCTTCTAAAATCAATTCATTAAAAATATCTGTGTAGCAAGACACGAACTTGCAGAACAGAAGCTCTGAACTTTAAGTGTTTAGAGATATGTACACTTTTAGTGTACAGAAAACCTATGGTTTTCTTTTAAGAATCAAGGAGGATTATCTTTCAGTCATTTGCTTTAGAAGCACTACGAGAGGTAAAAGGACTTTGGGGACTTTTGCTATTATAACATTTTGCCTTTACTCTTCATATGAGTGTGGTTCTTTAGTTGCAAGCAAAAGAAAACAAAACCAAACCAAAAAATGGCTCTGATAAGGCTAAGCAAAGTAGGGATTTGTCGGAAGGATATGGAATAGTTCAGAGAATTGAACAGAAGTATAAAGATATAATGTTTAGAAATGACCACAATCACTCTGAAAATTCAGGTAAAAAAATAGACTTTAAAAAAATGTTTGCTTTAACTTCTGGGATACATGTGCAGAATGTGCAGGCTTGTTACACAGGTATACATGAGCCATGGTGGTTTGCTGCACCCATCATCTAGGTTTTAAGCCCTGAATGTATTAGGGATTTGTCCTAATGTTCTCTCTTCCCTTGCACCCCACCCCCTGACAGGCCCTGGTGTGTGATGTTCGCCTCCCTGTTTCCATGTGTTCTCATTGTTCAACTCCCACTTATGAGTGAGAACACGTGGTGTTTGGTTTTCTGTTCCAGTGTTAGTTTGCTGAGAATGATGGCTTCCAGCTTCATCTGTGTCCCTGCAAAGGACATGAACTCATTCTTTTTCATAGCTGCATAGTATCCCATGGTATATATGTGCCACATTTTCTTTATGCAGTTTATCATTGATGGGCATTTGGATTGGTTTCAAGTCTTTGCTATTGTAAATAATGCTGCAATAAACATACATATGCATTTATCTTTGTAATAGGATGATTCTAAAAATGGATGACTTTTAATAGGGCACTACTGGTGGATGAGTGAGTCCAAGTTTCTTTTTATCTGTGAGTCCTTATGCTTAAGATTCAAGTTCCGGGAAGAAAACATCTGGCCTTCTGCCTACTCTTGGCCAGAAGTTGTAGGGGACCTTGATTGATTGTCTTGCTAAATTTATATACAAAGAAAATTCAAGGACTTTTAACTAAAATAAATAAATAAATAAATAAATAAAAAAGGAATTAATGCTAGGATAGCAGTAAAAAACAAACTACAAGCTAGAAATAAGCAAACAAAAATTTAAAATATTTTCTTGCCACAGCGCCGGAATTGCAAGGACGCACTCCCAGGAAGTGTATGCTTTCTCACAGCTCTCTTGCTTTTAAAATGACATGATTTCTGTGGTTATCCAATTTACCATATTAAAAATGGGTGATGTTCACAACTTTCCAATTAAAATAAGTTGAAAAAAAGGCAAAAGTGGAAGTATGAACAGTCTGAAAAGCATTACTGAATGTAGCAATCTGGACTACACAGATTCTTAGAACTAAATGAATGAATCTACATTTTGTTATTCATTAAATGGATGTTTATGTCAAGAGATGGCTGTTTAACCATATTTTATTACATTCCACTATTCCCTCAAATTAACAAGAATTTCTTTTGCCTCTGTTGAGCAAAAAACCCCACATGACTAATTTAGTGGACTCAGGCAAAAAAATGTGCTTTAAGATTCAGTTAAGTGAAATTAATAGCTGGTTGGGGAACTAAGGTACTCGTGTTCTTACACAGAAGAGCAGCTTCTTCAGGTTTCTCATCTGGTAGCAAAGATCTAAATGGCAGAACTCCCAGTGTTACCACTCTGTCTGGAATGTGGGTTGATAAACCTTTCCCCTTGGAGAAATTGGCAATGCATATTGTCTATTTGCAGTTTAGTGGTTCTATTTTATGGTACCATTATTTTCTAAAATATGGGAACTTTTATTCATTGAATCACTGCCAAATATTTATTGTCCAATCAAAACTGGATGAGATTAAAACCCATTTGATTTTCATTTTAATTTGTGGGAGGCCTATCAACATTTTTCCTGGAAAGTTTCTTTAAAAACAATGAATTGTTCTATAGTTTGAATTTTGACATTGCAGAGTCTCAAGAACCCATGGACAGGACAGGTGAATCTCATCAGGTAGACATTAAGCTTTTGCAGATTCAGCTGGAGCAAGGGAGTGAGAAAGGGGAGGAAAAAAATAGAGGGAGAGAAAGGAAAATTCCAATGTTGGAAGAAAAATAGATTTTATTGGACTTATTGAGAGAGGATATCGTTATGTCCAATTTAGCTATAGGTATGAAAGTTTTGCTTCATGCACTGATTTTAAAAATCAAAATATTTTATAAGCAGAAATCAAATTCTTGGCCAGGTGCACTAGCTCATATCTGTAATCCCAGCACTTTGGGAGGACAAAGCAATTTGATCTCTTGAGTTCAGAAATTCAGGGCTAGCCTCGGCAACATAGTGAGATCTCATTTCTGTGAAAAATACAAAAATTAGCCTGGCGTGGTGAGGTGTGCCTGTAGTTCCAGCTACTTGGGAGGCTGAGGCAGGTGGAATGATTGAGTGGGGAGGTCAAGGCTTCAGTGAGCCATGATCATGCCACTGCACTTCAGCCTGGGTGACAGAGTGAGACCTTATTGCCAAAACAAAACAAAATAAACAAACAAGAACAACACACACACACAAAACAAAAAACAAAAATTCTGTGTAAAAGAACTGGAAGATATCTTAGTAGTGTTTTCAAGATACAACCCTCTGATACCTTTCTCAAAATCACCTGCTGGTGCTTGGTAAAAATGCAGATTCATTAGCTCACTGCAGACTACTGGATGAAAGTTTTTGATGATGAGTCTCTAGAATCCACATATTACTAGTTTTCCTTGGGGACTGTGATGAATTAAATTGAAAAAAACATTGTCTAATCAGTAACACAGAATGCCTCCTTTATTTTTAGAAGGAATGTCTCTGAGGAGCAGAATGGTAAAGTGATCTGCCAGGGTAGCATAGTGTGTTAATCAATATTAATATGCTTTCTGATTCAATAACTTGTGCTTTTCACCTGCACACTATTTTTTAACTTTCATGCATCACCTCTAAATAAGGATAGTCAGATGTTTGTTATATAATAGTCACAATAATGAATAATGAAAGAATTGAGCTTAAATACATTTTTTTAGTGGGTACTAGAGAAGGCAATAAAAATAGATAAAAAGGGAATAATGGTAGAGTAGTCAGCATATGGTCAACATGTCATGATATAATCCGTATTCCAGTATTTGTGACATCCCTATTGTAGACTTAGCCTACATCACACATATTCTACAGATTCCCTGACTTTGTCTTCATGTTTATAAAAATATTGTGAAAATTTAAACATTACAGAAAAATATAATATGGGAAATGTCTTCCATAATTCCACCACTAATATCACCACTGTGGTAAAAAAGTTGTCTACCTAATATCCATTATCCATTTCTTCCTTGGTAAGAGTTGCTCGAATTGTAGAAATGGGGTAGGGAAGTAGCAAGATCTGCACGAAACAAAACTGCAAGTCCCAGTCTCATCTGCAAATAAAAATTACTAATGCAATGTAAGCAGAAGTCATTTGGTAAGGATTCCAGGAAAATTTTATAAAGGAATCAACTTGGCAAAGAGATGTTT
This sequence comes from Saguinus oedipus, assembly GCA_031835075.1. NCBI lineage: Eukaryota > Metazoa > Chordata > Mammalia > Primates > Cebidae > Saguinus > Saguinus oedipus. The sequence goes on from CM063170.1 coordinate 43,741,717, forward strand.
CCTGTTTATCCTTCCCCTCTTCTCTTCTTCCTTCCTGTAATGGGGACGTGACAGCTGGAGTGCATCTGGTTTTTTTTTTGTTGAGTTCAGGAATTCAAACTTGAAAATGAAAATCATGTGTTAATGATGGTGGGGCAGGAAGATGAAAGGGGCCTGGGGTGAGAATATTGTGGATATTCTATAACAGCTTTTGTCTGCCTAGCTCTTCTGGATTTCCTTAATAAAAGAAAATAAAACTTTGTCTTGCTCAATCAATTGCTGTTGCAGGTCTCTGCTTTAGCAGCTGAATGCAATTCCAAACTCACATGACACCCTTAACAATTTGTTGTTTGTTCTTAGTCTGCTTTCCAGGAAACCATCTTTATTCCATGGGAAGATGGCAGGAAGACTAAGCTATATAGGGAAAAGAATGAGAGTCAGTCTGGTGTAGAAAGGTATGAGACAAAGAAAGACACAGCAAGGACAAAAATGATGAGAGTCATTAAAAATTTTAAGAGTCCTTCCTGGGAGCTTTACTTTTATTTATACAATAAATACATGAGCATATATAAAGTATCCTGTAGAAGGCTTGGTTTTTGTCAGGCTAGTAGCTTTTATTTCATTTGTTGGTAGGTATAGCTTGATTTCAAAGGGCCACCACCCATCCTATATTCTTAGATCTTAAGGTTTAAATGAGATCCACCAGACCTTTTGCCATCATTGTTAGGCAAATGACCCAGAACTAGTCAAAACAACCTGATGGAATGGAAGAGCTCATGTTTTGCTAGCTGTGAGGAGCCTGGAAACTTAGAGCTGCCTATAAATATCTCAAAAGAGAACCTGCCTGAAGATGATGCCAACATAATAAACCAGGATTGAGAGATAGAGAGAAATGTATTTCTGATGAAATTACTGTAAACAAGTTCTCTGATTTTGTACAAATTGTCCAGGGCATCACTTTAGAAAACATTGTTTCATATTTTAACCTTACCGAAGAGGCTAGAGGAGTACCTTAAAAGAATCAGAAACCTATTTTATTAATGTTTCTCATAATATTTTCTTATTTCTCATGTATATTAAACTGTATTTCCATTGTTTGTGGCTTATCGTATTTGGATTCTGCACTTTCTTGATCACATCATTCTAGGTATTGACAACCTCATTTGTCTTCTCATTTTACTTGTAGGGAGAGTCAAATCTGGTGAGACTGAGACTTGGTACTAGTAATTGGATGTGAAAGCTTCATCCTTTCTTATAATCTGTACCCTGAAAGTAGGTTTTTGTTCCTAGAAAAGGCAAAAACGCTTTTGCCATATTCATAGAACCCTCAAATTCCAAAACACCATTCAATAATCCCCCAGAGTACTATAACTGATGTTAAACTAACACAAAAACAATCTCTTTTTCCCTAGCTGATGATTCTCTGCAATATTTTCTCAAAGACCGTACCTTGGTGGGCCATTCTGTTCTGCCTCTTTAGCTATTGAGCCTACAATATGATTTTGTTAGCTCCAAAATATGTCTTCATATCATAATCATTGCTGCAATAAATGGGATAACAGAGTATCTATCAAGTAAGGCTTTGCTGGACCCAGGAGAGTTGTATATTACATAAGAAACAAACATGAATTCAAGCCTGAAAAGCATAAAACATCCTTCCATAGCAGAAACAGGATAACCGGTAAACTACAAATTTAGATGTTTCTACAATTAGAAGTCTAATGGTAGCTCTTATCAGTATGTTTCTATATAATGTTATTTGAAGTTATTGGAATATATTCTATTAGAAAAAGCAACATGGTAAGTCACATGAATGAATAAATTCATACGCAGACATTCTTTTTTTCACTTTCTTTTTTAGTTCAAGAAAAATGTGGAGTACAATTTCTAAACAACTAACTGCCTAAGTCCCCACTTACATTCGTTGGTTTGCTCAATTAATCATGCAATTATACAGAAAATACTGGAGGATCTTCTCTAGAATACATTGGAATCACCCAAAATGCACGGTATAAATGCAGATTATCAAGCCTCATTCTCTGAGTAAAAGATAGAGTATAGTTTTTCCAGGTTTTTCAGATACTCCTGATTTAGGTGGACCTTAAACTACACTTAAGAAAATACTACTGCCTTCCTGTATCATATTCACCCAAACATCAGATGTGACTGAAAATATCAAAAATACTTAAAATTCCTGCAGGGCTGGGTGCAGCAAGCAAGCAACCAATGTGCAAAATATAAGAAGGCATCAACTCTCAGAATCAATTCGGCTGGTTTTTTTCTTTCCTTTTTCTTCAAAGAGTCTCACTTTGCCACCCAGGCTGCAGTGCAGTGGTGCAATCTTGGCTCACTGCAACCTCCACCTCCTGAGTTCAAGCGATTTTCCTGCCTCAGCCTCCCAAGTAGCTAGGATTACAGGCCTGTGCCACCGCACCCAGGTAATATTTTGTATTTTTAGTAGAGACAGGGTTTCCCTATATTGGCCAGACTGGTATCAAATTCCTAGTCTCAAGTGATTTTTCCACCTTGGCCTCCCAAAGTTCTGGGATTACGGGCGTAAGCCAGAGCCCAGTCCTGACTCTGCTCTTGTGAAAGCTGAGAGTACTGTGTTATTTTACTATCTGACCTACCTATGGATTTAGCCAACCTAACGTTGTTGAATTCTTAAGCCACCGCCCCCCATCTCATCAGGTGAGCCCTGCATTCATCGTAACTTTGACTTTCTAGATTCTCAGATGCAGCAAATACCAACCAGTTCAGATGCTTGTCACACAGATGAACATTATGTAACTTTCTCTCCTCAGCACAAGATTTACTTTCAGATCATCAGTGAGTTAATTGAACAAATGGGCAAAAGTCTTGCCAAAATCTGAGAAGATGTCCTCTGACCTTGTAAGTAGTTTTAAGTGTAATTTCATTTAAATAGCTCAAAGCTTTTAGCCAAATAAAACTTGGCAGTTCAATAATATTTGGGGAGGGTAAGAACAGATACTGTGTCAATGAACCAAGTGAATAAATTTTTTATAGAAGTCAGTCATATTAGTTGTATTTTCAAAGATGGTACTGATCACATCAGTATTTACGTATCTGTTAAAATATTTGGGTTTATCTAATCCATATTTTCCTTTATCATATGTTAATACTGGATACATGTAAAACCTCAAAGTGAGGTTATCTGCAAGCAGAGGGGCCCTGAATGTGTCTAAATGGAATAATGATATGTTCCTCCTACCAACAGATAACATTGCAGTTATTAATTAACGATTGTACTAGAACATGTGTGAACTCTCACACTTCAGGGGTGCTTGTTTTTCATCCTCGAAGTTCTTTATTTCAAAAAAGGTTAAAGATCTATACCTTAACAAAAGAGAGACAGCCTCATTTGCTCTATAGTGTGTACTAAACTTAAATATTCTTGTTATAATATGCTAGTTGGAAAGAGATTTATACTCTTAAATAATGCCAAGACTTTCCTTAACCCCATTTCTGTGGATATTGTTTGCTTTTCAGCATTTCAATTCTTGCTGATCTTATTTCAGCATACCACATAATTAGAATTGTACAAATTCTAACTATTCAATCATCTCTTCCCTCCCCTATGAAATGTGCTAACAGGATGTGAAATGGAGGTGGGCTCCCTGTGTTCTTGCTTTGAGTCTAAAGGAAGTTAAATATAAAAACTCAGGAAGTGTCTGAACACACCTCCATTTCAATGTGATCCTCAGTTAGTACATTTCCCTTGAGGTAGGCAGAAAAATGTGAATATATTTTTTTAACCTATCCAATTTCAACCTAAAGCTTCATCTGAAAATTTTCCTTTTGCCCCATCAACTGAGTGCCCTAGATTATAGAGAAATGGAGAAAGAAAAAAGAACTTGGCTTAACCATTTCCTATCTTGTGATATTTTATATCATATGCTGCTAGTCTCACCAGAAATAAATATATGTTAACTCACATATCCAAATCTATGAAAAGGAACATGAATTGGAACCAACTAAATTATATTGACGACATATACAAATGCATTAAGCTTTTAAAAACATCTGAACTTTAGAATACTGGTCCATACATGTCTTTCAGAGAGTCTTTCCAATGAAGAAAAAAAGATTTCTTGTGATTTTTATTATTTTCAAATTCAGCAAAGGAGATGAATTCATTTCCCTAGTGCTATGGTTTGAATGTGTGTTTAAGTTTATATGTGGGACCTAATCCCCAAAGTGATAGTATTAAAAGGTGGGGTGCACAGGAGGTGATTAGGCTATGAGGGTTCCACTTTCATGGATGGGATTAGTGCCCTTATAAAAGGACTTGAGGGAGCAAGTTTGTCCCCTTTGCCCTTATGCCATGTGAAGACACATAGAAGGCACCATCCAGTAGGAACAGCCCTCGCCAGACAGTGAATTTGCTGGTGCCACAGTCTTAGACTTCTCAGCCTCTAGAACTGTGAAAAACAAATTTCTGCTATTTAGCAATTGCCCAGTCTATGGTATTTTATTGTAACAGCAGGAACCAACTAAGACACCTAATTCAACTTAATATGGTTTGGCTGTGTCCCCACCCAAATCTCATCTTGGAATTATAGTTTCCATAATCCCCATATGTTGTGGGAGGGACCAGGTGGAAACAATTGCATCATGGGGGCAGTTTCCCCATTCTCGTGATAGTGAGTTAGTTCTCACGAAGTTGTATAAGGGGCTTTTCTGCCCTCTTGCTATGCACTTTTTGTTGCCTCTATATGAAGGAGGATGTGTTTGCTCCCTCTCCTGCCATGGTTGCTAAGTTTCCTGAGGCTTCCTGAGCCATGCTGAACTGTGAGTCAATTAAACCATTTTCCTTTATAAATTACCTAGTCCTGGGTATATGTTGGTTAGCAGCGTGAGAATGGACTAATAATGAAGCTGCAGTGGGCTTTGCCTTACTAGTTTCAATCTCCAATACATGTGGCCTAGATTACATTCAAAATCTAACTTTACTTCAATGCTGGGTTAACCGTATGGCCGCAGTGGCTGGCATGAAATTAACCAACCCTAAATGTTAGCATGGCTTAGTCCAACTTTTGTTTATTACTAAAGATTTAGTAATAAAGTGTTTTGAGCTGCATTTGTGCATGCTTGTTACCTGCTTCTTTTGATCCGGGTGATCTATTAGAAGGAGGAGGAGGAAAAATGAAACCTAAAATATCTTTGGTTGTATGGTAGGGGTGGAAGGTAATTTTGTCGGGGTCTGATGAAACTACTGAAGGGTTACTAGATTCTGAAGCCTGAAAATTCAGCTCTAAAATGTAGCCCAATTGGAGACATTTGTGAACTTGACCCTTTCTAGAGCTTTTGGGAAATTCAGGTAAATAGAGACACTTGAATTTCTGGACTCAAGATTATAGATGGTGTCTTCTCTATTTTTCTCACGTGTTACAATGAAGCATTGATAATTAACACATTTATCAGTTCCTTATACTTTTAGCACAGATCTTGTTTAATAGAATATAGACAGAAGTCTCAACATTTGAGAACTGCCAGAAAAGGAGAAGAGAGCACTTGCTTTTCAAGAGCATACTGGATAACTTCAGCACAAGGCAGAATAAGGGCATTTAGCTCAGAGGGAGGAGAAAGAGAGCGGCCTTGGATACTGCTTATTTTAGTTTTCCTTAAGGCTGCCCACACAAAGTTTTCAGTCAGTGACTCATCAAATTTCATTCTGCTAGATATGATGCTAAATTTTGTCTGTCTTAAAATGTTCAACAAGAATTTTCTGCCGAGTAAATGTATTTCCGGTGAGCAGAGGTTATTAAGAATATTTGTACCATGGATCCCTCTGGCACCTGGTGAAACCTGTAGATCCCCCTCTTCTAAAGTTATTGAGGGCATAAAACACCTAAGATGAAAGAAAACCTATATTTAAATACATTTCACAAAATATAGTAAAAACAAACTTGTTACATGGTAATATATGCACTTCTTCAACACATTTATTAATCGAATCCATGATTAATTATTCCTATATTTTGACATAGTGGTGGACATAAATAATATTTTGAACTATTTTCACAACTTAAACATATTAATAATATGAAAGTTGTGATTTCTCTTGATGAGAACCACAGATCTTAACAGTACTGTGGTCTGTTGCTTACATTCATAGTTTAAAGAAAGGCTAAATCAGTTACAGGTTAGTGGGAAAAGGGGATTTAATTGTATTCATTCAAGTTCTTGGACCTCTTGAGTTCCATACGTGGTCTCCTGGGTGGCTTGAGCTTTCCAGGTTAAAAATTCTTGCTATATAGATTAAGGTGAATAAGATGCAACCAGGTTTCCTTTTTACCTGTCAAATAATAGTTTTGATGTATTTCTCATAACATAAACTATAAAAATTGAAAATAGCTATCTTTGAGATGATATTTGTATATGGAAGTTAGGTCCAGATTTTGTTCTTTTTTTTCTTTTAATTTTTTTTCTTTATGAAACTAAGTGATCTGTTGTCATTTTTACCACCATTTAATGCATTTTAATAAAATTCCTGTAGTGTTGTGTGCTTTGACTTTGCTGGAAAAAGGTGTCTATTATAATGTTAGACTATAAAATTAAATAAAGGGAGATATCAGAAATAACACATTGCCATGGTAATTTTTTTTAAAACAGTAGATTGATCACTAGCATTTCGCTGTAAGATGTTATTAATTTGTCTCAGTCAGGACCCAAACAGCAAGCCATTTCATGTTGATCACAGAAAAAAATTGGCATTAAGTTCCCTTAGCTTCATTGTGAGTGTGCTCTACAGCTCATTTCATGAACAATGAAAATACATAGATGCTAATGAAAACTATGAGAATACTATGCAAAATATCTCAGAGAAAGAAAGCAAAGGTGCGGGGGGAGGTCATAATGGTTTCTAGCACTGTGTTTAAAAGTCTTGGAACTTGCATTTTCATAGTGAAAGAAAACAATTTTTAATAGCAAGCTAGGTTTGTCATCTAAAATGTCCAAGTTATGTTTTGTTTTTATTTTCCAAAAAGTTGAATTTCTGACAAACACAATGAGAAGAAACCAATGGAAATTATAATTCCAGACCAAAAGTTCTGACTCAAATGTTGACAAAGATCAGGTAGGAAACATAGTCTAAGAGGAGGCCAGGTATAAAATAGAACAGAGTTTGTGCGATGACCAGGGTTACAAGGTTTGGAGTATAAGTGAAAAAAATGGCTGTGTAGCCAATAAGAATTTCAGTCTTCTACTAGGCTGTTATGTCTGGACTTGTGACCTTCTTGATCTTACATGGATACAAACAAATGTCCTTGTTTCTTTGGTTTCTCGGCTGAAAGAGTTTTAGAAAGAGGTTTCTGGAGCCACACTGTCCATAATTTGACAGAGTGAGTAGAGACAGGAAAACGTATATTCTTAAAAGAGCAAGATTGCTTTCCATTCTCATTCTTCTGGTCTGTCCACCATATTACAGCAATATTGACCAACTTGATCTTTCCTTTTGTCACATTCTTACCACCATATTTCTACCTTGATTTATTATTTAGCAGTGGGCTTTCATGCAATTTTTAAATTTTTGGTTTCCTACCATAGATTGTATATGACTTATCCAGTGTTCACAGTAGTACTACAAAATAAACAAAATAACTAGCCTTAAGTCTATAGGGTTTTGCTGATTGGAACTGGGCTTGACTGACATGGCTGTACTTAGGTGGTCTCAGCTAGGCTTGCATATGCCTCTGCAGCCAAGAATTAGCTTGAAGGGGCTGTTCATCTTGGCTGGCTCACTCACATGTTTGGTTGAGGGTCAGCTATCTGTCGCCTAATCTAGGATGTCCTCATCTGGGCTGACTTGAATAGTTTGGCTCTCCTAGCCCTTTCTTCAACAGGCAAGCCCAAGTATGTTCTTCCTATTGTATAGATGCTCCTTGACTTATGATGGGGTTACATTCCAATAAACCTATTGTAAGTGAAAAATATTTAAGTCAGAAATGCATTTGATACCTTGCTAAAGCCATCATAAAGTTTAAAAATTGTTAAGTTGAACCATAGTAACTCAGGGACCATCCATTACTAGCAGAGGACAAGAGACAAGCCCAAGCACATTTTCAATCTTATTCATGAGTCACTTTGCTAGTATTTCATTGACTAAATAAAGTCACCAAACCAACCTGGTTCATGAGTAAGAGAATAAACGCAAATAAAAAAGTCACAAAGAGATATCACTTTACACCCATTAGGCTAGAAAAACAGAACAAAATGAAATGAAACCTGAAAATAACAAGTGTTGGCAAGGATATAGAGAAATTGCAACACTTGTGCATTGTTGGGTAGGGATATAAAATGATGGAGCTGCTATAGAAAATGGTATGGTGATTCTTCAAAAATTTAAACATAGGATTACAACGTGATCCAGCAATTCCACCTGTAGGTATATACTCAAAGAATTTAAAGAACATAATTTATTTTTCCAATAATTGAAAAATTGGATTCTAACAGATGTTTGCTAACCCTTGTTCAAGAGCAACATTATTTACAGAAGCCAGAATTGAAAGCAACCCGGGTGTTCATTAACGAATGAATGGATAAACAAAATGTGGTACCTATATGCAATGAACTATTATCCAGTCTTTAAAAATGGGAATTTTGATGCATGCTAGAGTGTGGTTGAAACTTGAAAAAATTATGCTGTGAATTATGCCAGAAACAAAAGGATAAATATTGTATGATTCCACTTCTACTAGAGTAGTCAAATTCGTAGCAAGTAGAGTTGTGGTTGCCAAGAACTAGAGTTGTTCCAGGGACTGGAATTGGGAATTAATATTTAATAGACACAGGGTTTCAGTTGGGGAAGATAAAAAGTTCTGAAGATGGATGGTGGTAATAGTTGCATAATGTGAATATACTTCATGCCACAGAATTGTATACTCAAATAGCTAAAACAATAAAATTTATGTTATGTATATTTTTCTACAGGAAAAAAATACACAAGAGAGCAAGGGTATACATTCAACCTCATCAGTAATTATTAGTGGCAGTCATGTAGCAAAATGGGTGCACAGAAAGGCAAAGAATTAGAGACATTCATGCAGTATCTACCACAGTGGGAGTTTTTAAAGGTGGTAGGTAGCACTTTTATCAAAGCACTAGACTATTACAAAGCACTACAATACTACATTTTCTTCCAAGTGGTCTGATATGTATAATAGATTTTAAAAATTATAGAGAGGTTTATACCAGTCTTAGCATTGCACTCTAATGCAATAGGAGTTTAAATTTCAGTCCAGAGTTCAAGAATACCAGTGATGGCACACCCAACCATGTTCGCACACAAAATACTAGTTACAGTGACAAATTTGAGTTATAGAGAACAATTCAAAACCTGTTTAGGTTTTCTTATGATGCGTATCATATGATGCATATAATAACTAAATAATTAAAATGAATTGTATCAAATGGATACCATTAAGATATCTGCTGCTGTGCACAGTGGTTCACTTCTATAATTCCAGCACTTTGGGAGGCTGAGGCAGGAGGATCACTTGAGGCCAGGAGTTCAACACCAGTCTGGGCAACACAGTGAGACCTCATCTCCACAAAAATGTTCTTGAAAAATTTGCCAGGTGCAGTGGCACACATCTCAGCCAGTTGGGAGGCTGAGGCAGGAGGGTTTTTCAAGCCCAGGAGTTTGAGGCTGTAGTGAGCTATGATTGTACCACTACACTCCAAATACGGTGACAGAGCATGAGACCCTGTTTCTTTTTTTTAAAATGGAAAAAGAAAAGGTATCTGGGAAAACAAGGTCGAACACCTTATTTAATAAATTCAATTACTTTTCAGCAGTTCTATAAAGTTATATAAATCTGGAGTTGCTGTATTATTTGTTACATGTCATTGTGATTTCAGCTTAGTGTATTTAAATGTTAATTAAAATTATGGACTGTTTTTCACAATTTCCTTCTTAATCTAGGCTGTTACCAATTTCCTCAGTAGTGAAAATGCTTGTGGTTCTCATAGCCAAGGAATCTGCCCAGTATTTATACAAGAGCATCATCAGATATTTCTAATTTATTAAAATGCCCATGTGTATTTTTTGAATAATTGGGTAATAACTCCATTCATAAGGGAAATTTGTGTAAGTTCTAATTTAATTTATAGAAAACAACATTTAGTACATTTTTAAAGCAATCATAGTACAAATAGTACTGATATTTGTTTTAGTATTACTAATGCTTTTTGGTTTTTATTTTTATTATTAATTTTCAAGGGATAAAAACCATGAAAGTAAAGTAAGATGGAAATCATTCTTAATCATGTGAGCTATAGAGTTGAATATTCAAATATATTGTTTTAAAATTTATTTTATTATTGTAGCTTTTTGAGGCAGATAAAGTTAATATTATGCCTATGTTATAGGCATAATATTAACTTTATCTGCCTCAAAAAGTTGGGGAAGATAAAAAGTTCTGAAGATGGATGGTGGTAATAGTTGCATAATGTGAATATACTTCATGCCACAGAATTGTATACTCAAATAGCTAAAACAATAAAATTTATGTTATGTATATTTTTCTACAGGAAAAAAATACACAAGAGAGCAAGGGTATACATTCAACCTCATCAGTAATTATTAGTGGCAGTCATGTAGCAAAATGGGTGCACAGAAAGGCAAAGAATTAGAGACATTCATGCAGTATCTACCACAGTGGGAGTTTTTAAAGGTGGTAGGTAGCACTTTTATCAAAGCAAATGAAAAAGTAACTTTTTTAAGGTCACCACATTGGTTAGTGTTGGAAGAAGAATAAGATACCAAAACCATCACCTGCTAGAGCTGTGGCATGTGATACAGCAGCCACTAGTTGTGAAGGTATTGAGGATTTAAAATGTTAATACTCTGAGATGAGATACACTGTGAGAGTAAGAAAAACACTGGATTCCAAACATAATACTAGAAAACAAACGGAAAATGTCTCATTAATAATTATATATTAATTGAATGTTGAAATAAGATTTTAGATTTATGGGGTTAAATAAAAAATTAATTTCATTTTTTAATTTTTTTATGTGACCACTAGAAAAGCTAAAATTTTACAGATGGCTCTCATTCTATTTCTCATGGACAGTACTATCCTAGAATATTTTTTCTGCTGCTTTGGGCTAAATATCTAAGCCTGGGGTCTGAATTATCTGTATAAGTTCCTATGGGGTGATTCACAGTTTATAAATGACTAGATGTTTAGTAGTACTTACAATTTTTAAACAGTCTTACTAATAAGAATAAACAATTGTTCGTTGACTTTTTCTCACATGCCTTGCCCAAAGCAATAGAGAAAAATAAAGTTTACTTAAGACTTCCACATAAAATGTGAGGCCCAAACATAGAATTTAAAATTTCCTAGGAGGCACATTAGAAGAAGAAGAAAAAACAGTGACATTAATTTAGTCATGTAGTTTGTTCGATTCAATGTGTCTAAAGCAACCAGAGTAGTAATATTTTTAACAAAAGTGTTTATATATCTCTCTCTACTTCTTATAACCTACCCTTGCCTTTCTATTGTTATTAAGGTAATTAAAATTCTTACCGTGGTAAAATTCTTATCATGATCTATCCAGCCTTACCTACTTTTTCTCAATCTTTCTCTCCACTCCCTTCCTACTACCAGCGCTATTCTACTGTCTTCTTTCATAGTTTTCAACCCTCCAGCATCCTCTCACTTATCCCAGGTTTCTGTGCACTGCTTTCTCCTTGTGGAACACCGTTTTCTTTTTGCCTGGTTAACTCCTGTTAATTCTCCCTGTTTCAGTACAAGATTATCATTTCCTCATGGACGATTTCCTTGAATGTCAAATGTAGGTCAGTTATTTTTTATAAAATGTGCTCACAGTAGCCCTAAAAGTAAATTTATCTAATATACTTTGGATAAATTATGCATATTTAAATGAAAAGTTCACTAAAATGATTATTTGACTGATGTCTATATGCCCTAGTAGACTCCAAGAGTCATGAAAGTGGTCTTCCTGTCTTTTTTTTTTTTTTTTCAATACTATATTCCCAGTACACAGTACCTGACACAGAGTAGGCACTCAATAAATATTAGATTAATGATATATAAGTGAATCAACTCATAGCTGGACATTCTTTGGGGTATGTATAATGCGCTATCTAAAATAAGATTCAAGATGTTTAATTTAAATAAGGTCCACTGACATTTTTATAGCTATTTTATCTTTCCTATTTGTTTTGCAAAGTAATTCAGTTTTCAAATAAAAATTAGATTCATCATTATAGTGTATCTTTGAATACTTGAGCATTGTCAGTCATATTGCTCAACATATACCAGTATTATGTACTTGGTTAACACAACAACCCTAAGAGAAAAATGGACATTTCTACTTTTAGGGCAAAACGTTAAGTTATGGAAAGTGAGATGGCTTTGCTTCAACTTAAAGGGACAACAATAATTACGAAACATTTGGAAATGGTGTTGTGTGTATACATGTGTGCACGCACACATGTGAGAGCCAGAGAGAGGTGGGGAACACACAAAGTCCAAGGCTAGATTTTCAAGTACTGCAGAAAAATAAGAACTGATACCTAAATGATGGCTTAATGGCACAGAGCGATCCCTTATCTAAGAAATACTAATATATGTCTGGTAAGTAATTCTGAAGAATGTAGACTATTTCATTCATTCATTTATTTGAGACCGAGTCTCACTCTGTCTTCCAGGCTGGAGTACAGTGGCATGGTCTCAACTCACTGCAGCCTCCACCTCCTGGGTTCAAATGATTTTCCTGCCTCAGCCTCCCCAGTAGCTGGGACTATAGGCATGTGCCACTATGTTCAGCTAATATTTTGTATTTTTAGTAGAGAGAGGGTTTCACTATGTTGGCTAGGATGGTCTAGAACTCCTGACCTCAAGTGATCCACCCACCTTGGCCTCCCAAAGTGCTGCGATACAGTTGTAAGCCACTGCCCCTGGTCCCTTACCTTTTAAAATTTATATATTTTTAATATTCTTAAGACAGGGTCTCACTCTGTTGCCCAGGCTGGAGTGCAGTGGTGCCATCTCTGTTCATTGCAGCATCAGCCTCTGGGGCTCAAGTGATCTTCCTACTTCAGCTCCTGAGTAGCTGGGACTATAGGCACATACCACCATGCTTGGCTAATTTTTGTATTTTTGGTAGAGATGAGGTTTTGCTATTTTGTCTGGGCTAGTCTTGAACTCCTGGACTCCAGTAATAAAGCCTGCCTTGCCTCCCAAAGTGCTGGGAATAAAGGTGTGAGCCTCTGTGCCCAGCCTGACCCTTACCTTTTAAAAGGATTTTCATCAACAAGTTAATTTATTTTATATTATTTAAGGCAAATTTTCTAGTTGCTAATAAAATATGCTTAAGTACCCAAAGGTTTTCAGAGTATGGGACCTGAACTGGGAGCATATGCATAATCCAGAAACTTGTTAAAAATGCACATTCTTGACCCCTAACCCAAGCCTACAGAATCAGAAATTCCTGGAGTGCATGCAGCTCAGGAGGTGGTGGTGGTGGTTGTTTTTTGGAGATGGAGTCTCACTCTGTCACCCAGGCTGGAGTGCAGTGGCACAATCTTGGCTCACTGCAACCTCCACCTCCGGTTCAACTGATTCTCTTGCCTCAGCCTCCTGAGTAGCTGGGATTACAGGCAAATGCCACCACTCCCTGCTAATTTTTTCTATTTTTAGTAGAGACGGTGTTTCACCATGTTGGCCGGTCTTGTCTCGAACTTCTGACCTCATGATCCACCCACCTTGGCCTCCCAGACTTCTAGGATAACAGGCGTAAGCCACCCCTCCAGGCAGTTTTTAATTTTTTTTAAATTGTACTTTAAGCTCTGGGGTACATGTGTACATCCTGCAGGGTTGTTGCATACGTACACACATGCCATGGTGGTTTGCAGTCTCCATCTCCCTGTCACCTACATCAGGCATTTCTCTCAGTGTTTTCCCTCCCCAGTCTCCCCACCCCCACTGTTTCTCCCCTAGCCACCCACCCCCCAATCTACTCCAGTGTGTGATGTTCCCCTCCCTATTCCCATGTGTTCTCATTGTTCAACATCCGCCTGTGAGTGAGAGCATGAGGTGTTTGGTTTTGTGTTCTTGTGTCAGTTTGCTGAGAATGATGGTTTCCAGATTCATCCATGTCCCTACAAGGGACACAAACTCATTGTTTTTTATGGCTGCATAGTATTCCATGGTGTATATGTGCCACATTTTCTTTGTCCAGTCTATCATCGATGGGCATTTGGGTTGGATCCAAGTTTTTGCTATTGTAAACAGTGCCAAAATGAACATATATGTGCATGTGTCTTTATTGTAGAACGATTTATAATCCCTTGGGTGTATACCAGTGATGGAATTGCTGGGTCAAATGGAATTTCTATTTCTAAATCCTTCAGGAATTGACACACAGTCTTCCACAATGATTGAACTAATTTACACTTTCACCAACAGTGTCAAAGTGTTCCTATTTCTCCACATCCTCTCCAGCATCTGTTGTCTCTAGATTATTTAATGATCACCATTCTAACTGGTGTGTGATGGTGTCTCAACGTGGTTATGATTTGCATTTCTCTAATGACCAGTGATGATGAGCATTTTTTTCACATGGAGTTTGTGTTTTAACAAACATCAACATTTTAGTATTTGAGAACAAGTGAAGTAGACTATTAAGATTTAAGGAGCATTCTCATTAATAGCCTCAAAAATATTGAGTGAATGCCAAAACATTACGGGAGTCTTCCTTGAACAATGGAAAATGATGACTCTTAGAAGACTTCTGTTCTTTACAAAACAAAATACAACTGATTTTTACATTTCAAATGTACTTCTCTATAAAATTTCTATTTCAGGCACCAAATTCTCAACTATTTTCATAAAAATCAAGGTTTCTGAATCAAGAAAACATTTGGAACATTTATAATTAGTTATGTATTGGAAAATTGGCTCTGACATAAAAAACTGCCCAGATTTGTTGCACTTAACTGATTTCTATGTTTTATGTTTTTCCCAAATGGCCAATTTCAAGCTACCAGTAGAGTCATTATGATTTGACTGAGTGTAGGATTGAAGAAATGCTCAGAACAGAACAGTTCTATTTTTTCTTTTCTTTCTTTCTTTTTTTTTTTTTTGAGGAAGGAGAGAGACTCTTTAGAAAGGTCTATTTTGCCCAATTCAGTCACATAGAAAAATTTTTTTTACTGTGTATTCTTTTTTCCCTTCTTAAAAATAACTCATGAGTCTTCACACAAAGTATTCTTATATATGAATAATATTTTGGCTTTTAAATGGCTGCTGGCCACTTGATTATAATATCTTTTATTATAAAATATGTGTTGAATTCTCAGCAATTTATGCATGCAGAAGGGTCCTTTGCAATGGGAAGTATTTGGAACATGTATAATTCAAGTTGGATTTTGGATAGATATCCCAGCTATATATTTTACTTAGGGATTCCTTTGGTAAGTAGAGTCAATCCTCAATAATTTCATACTATAATAAAAACCAAGAGTTTTGGGTAACTAAGAATCAACATTTCAGTTATTCAAAAAGTTATTGAAATGTAATTATCATTGAAAATGGTGCCAATGAGTAAAAACAAACATTGGAAGTGAGGGCATTTTTTTTCTCAGTTGGTAAAAAAGCAAATCTGGTGTGTTATAATTGGTGATGAGGACTTTTTAAACAAATATGGCTAGTTATTATTTCTAGTCTGTTTACTGTCCTGGTTTTCAAAATATTTCAATGCTTCCTTAGGTCTTCTTGCATTTTTTTTTCTTTTAAAATGACATGCTATTGCCATTTTATTTTTATTTTAATTTTTTTATTGTCCTTTAGGTTCTAGGATACAGTGCTGATCATGCAGGATTATTGGATAGGTACATATTTGGCCAGGTGGTTTGCTTCCTCCATCCCTCCATCACCTGCAACTGGCATCTCTCCCCATGTTATCCCTTCCAGCCTCCCCTCCTCCTGCTGTCCCTCCATTGGCCCCTACCTTCTGACCCAAGTGTGTAATGCTCCTTTCCCTGTGTTCATGTGTTCTCATTGTTCAGTACCCACTTATAAGTGAGAACATGCGGTGTTTGGTTTTCTGTTCTTATGTCAGTTTGCTGAGAATGATGGTTTCCAGATTCATCCATGTCCCCATAAAGGGCACGAATGCATCGTTTTTTGAAGTCAGGTAATGAGGTGCCTCCAGCTTTGTTCTTTTTGCTAAGGATAGTCTTGGCCATGCGGGCTCTCTTTTGATTCCATATGAAGTTTAAAGTGTTTTTTTCCACTTCTGTGAAGAAGATCAATGGTAGCTTGATGGGGATGGCATTGAATCTATAAATGCTTTGGGCAGTATGGCCATTTTCATGATAGTGATTCTTCCTAACCATGAGCATGTAATGTTTTTCCATCTGTTTGTGTCCACTCTTATTTCCTTGAGTAGTGGTTTGTAGTTCTCTTTGAAGAGGTCCTTCACATCCTTTGTTAGCTGTATTCTTAGATATTTTATTCTCTTTGTAGCAATTATGAATGGCAGTTCACTTACGATTTGGCTCTCTGTTTGTCTGTTATTGGTATACAGGAATGCTTGTGATTTCTACACATCGATTTTGTATCCTGAGACAAGTTGCTTAAGGAGATTTTGGGCTGAGATGATGGATCTTCTAAATATACAATCATGTCTGCAAATAGAGACAATTTGACTTCCTGTTTTGCTACTTGTGTACCCTTTATTTCTTTTTCTTGTTAATTGCTCTGTCTAGAACTTCTAATACTATATTGAATAGGAATGGTCGGCATCCTTGTCTAGTGCCAGTTTTCAAAGGGAATGCTTCCAATTTTTGCCCATTCAGTATGATATTGGCTGTGGGTTTGTCATAAATACCTTTTATTATTTTGAGATACATTCCATCAATACCTAGTTTATTGAGAGTTTTTAGCATAAAGGGCTGTTGAATTTTTTCAAAGGCCTCCTCTGTGTCTATTGAAATAATCATGTGGTTTTTGTCTTTGGTTCTGTTTATTGGATGGATTATGTTTAGAGATTTGCATATGTTGAACCAGCCTTGCATCCCCGGGATGAAGCCTACTTGATCATGATGAATATGCATTTTGATGTGCTATTGCATTTGGTTTGCCCATATTTTATTGAAGAGTTTTACGTCGATATTTATTATGGATATTGGCCTGAAGATTTCTTTTATAGTTGAGTCTCTGCCGGGTTTTCATATCAGGATGATGTTGGTCTCATAAAATGAGTTAGGGAGGATTCCCTCTTTTTGTATGGTTTGATATAGTTTCAGGAGTGGAACCTGCTCCTCTTTGTATGTCTGGTAGAATTTGGCTGTAAACTCATCTGGGCCTGGACTTTTTTTTGACTGGTAGGCTATTAATTGCTGCCTCAACTTCAGATCTTGTTATTGGTCTATTTTGGGATTCAGCTTCTTTCTGGTTTAGTCTTGGGAGGGTATAAGTGTCCAGGAATTTATCAATTTCTTCTGGATTTGCTGGGTTATGTGCATAGAGTTGTTTGTAGTAATCTCTGATAGTGGTTTGTATTTCTCTGGCTTTGGTTGTGATGTCCCCTTTATCATTTTTTTATTGCATCTATTTGATTCTTTTTTCTTTTTTATTAGCTGGCTAGTGGTCTGTCTACATTGTTGATTTTTTTTCAAAGAACCAGCTCCTGGTTTTATTGATTTTTTTGAAGGGATTTTGTGTGTATGTGTATGTGTGTGTTTCTGTCTCCTTCAGTTCTGCTGTAATGTTAATTATTTCTTGTCTTCTGCTAGCTTTTGAATGTTTTTGATCTTGCTCCTCTAGCTCTTTCAATTTTGATGATAGGGTGTCAATTTTAGATCTTTCCTTATTTCTCATGTGGGTCTTCATTGCTATAAATTTCCCTCTAAACACTGCTTTAAGAGTGTCCCAGAGATTTTGGTACGTTGTGTTTTCATTCTATTTGATTTTGAAGAACATCTTTATTTCTGTCTTCATTTCAATGTTTATCCAGTTGACACTCAGAAGCAAGTTGTTCAGTTTCCATGTAGTTGTGCAGTTTTGAGTGAGTTTCTTAATCCTGAGTTGTAATTTGATTGTTCTGTGGTCTGATAGACTGTTTGTTATGATTTCCGTTCTTTTGCATTTGCTTCCAATTATGTTGTGTGATTTACTTCAAATTATGTAGTCAATTTGAGAGTAAGTGTGATGTGGTGCTGAGAAGAATGTATGTTCTGTGGATTTGGGGTGGAGTGTTTTGTAGATGTCTATTAGGTATGCTTGGTCCACATCTGCGTTCAGGTCCTGGATGTCCTTGTTAATTTTCTGTCTCATTGAGCTGTCTGGAATTGACAGTGGAGTGTTGAAGTCTCCCACTATTATTGTGCGGAAGTCTAAATCTCCTTTTAGGACGTTAAGAACTTGATTTATGTATCTGGGTGTTCCTGTGTTGGGTGCATATATATTTAGGATAGTTAGCTCTTCTTGTTGGATTGATCCTTTTACCATTATGTAGTGCCCTTCTTTGTCTCTTTTGAGCTTTGTTGGTTTGAAGTCCATTTTATCAGAGACTAGGATTGCAACCCCTGCTTTTTGTTCTCCATTTGCTTGGTAAATCTTCTTCCATCCCTTTATTTTGAGTCTATGTGTGTCTTTGCACATGAGATGGGTTTCCTGAATACAGCATACTGATGGGTCTTGACTTTTTATCCAGTTTGCCAGTCTGTTTTTCTTGATTGGGACATTTAGGCTATTTACATTTAATGTTAATATTTTTATGTGTGAATTTGATTCTGCCCTTTTGTTACTAGCTGGCTTCTTATCTGTTAGTTGACTTGGTTTTCTCATTGCAATGGTCTTTGCCATTTGGTACGCTTTTGCATTGGCTGGTACTGGTTGTTCCTTTCCATGTTTAGTGTTTCCTTCAGAAGCCATTGTAAGGCAGGTCTGGTGGTGATGAAAGCTCTCAGTAATTGCTTGTCAGTAAAGGATTTTGTTTCTCCTTCATTTGTTAAGCTTAGTTTCGCTGGATATGAGGTTCTGTGTTGAAAGTTCTTTTCTTTAAGGATGTTGAATATTGGCCCCACTCTCTTCTGGCTTGTACGGTTTCTGCCAATAGATCTGCTGTGAGTTTATTGGGCTTCCCTTTGTGGGTGACCCAACCTTTCTCTCTGGCTGCCTTTAGCATTTTTTCCTTCACTTCAACCCTGGAGGTGAATCTGATGATTATGTGCCTTGGGGTTGCTCTTTTTGAGGAGTATCTTGGTGGAGTTCTCTGTATTTCTTGGATTTAAATGTTGGACTGCCTTGCTAGGCTGGGGAAGTTCTCCTGGATAATATTCTAGATACTGTTTTCGAGCTTGGATTCATTCTCCCCATCACATTCAGGTACACTGATCAAGCACAGATTAGGTCTTTTCACATAATCCCATATTTCTTGGAGGCTTTGTTCATTTCTTTTCACTCTTTTTTCTCTAGTCTTGCCTTCTCATTTTATTTCATTGAGTTGATCTTCAGTCTCTGATGACTTTTCTTCTGCTTGATCAATTTGGCTATTGAAACATGTGTTTGCTTTGCTTAGTTCTCATGCTGTGTTTTTCAGCTCCATGAAGTTGTTTATGTTCTTCTCTAAGCTGGTTATACTAATTAGCATTTTGTCTAACCTTTTTTTCAAGGTTTTTAGTTTCTTTGCATTAGGTTAGTACATGTTCCTTTAGCTCAGAGAAGTTTGTTATTACCCACCTTCTGAAGCTTGTTTCTGTCAATTTCTCAAACTCATTCTCTGTCATGTTTTCTTCCCTTTTTGGTGAGGAATTGTGATCCCTTGAAGGAGAAGAGGCATTCTGTCTTTCATGGTTTCATCCTTTTTGTGCAGGTTTCTTCCCATCTTCATGGATTTATCTAGCTTTGATCTCAGGGAGCTGCTTGATGAGGTTGCTTGTTTGCCTCTGGAGACACTGCTGGGTTGCCAGGGACTCTGCCCACTTGCTAGGTAGGCTTCCTGTGTCTTTTATTGACACAGGGAGATTAGGCCCACCTCTTTAATGGCTGATGCCCTTTCATCTACGAAGCTGGATCATTCAGGGTTCAGCTAGGACTGAAGTATTGGCTGCAAAACGCTGAAGTGTTAGGGCTTCAGCCCACTGGGGTCTGTGGGGGAGGGACCCTCCCAGCTGCACCATCTGCCTCTCCGCTTTCAGCTCCCTCTCTCTCAGGGTGGGAGGGTGACAGTAGCTCAGTCTGCAGCTCTCTTGGCTGGCTTATACATTTGCTTAGATCTGTGCTGAGAATCCACAGCACTGGCCCAGATTGTTATTCAACTGTGCACTTGCAATTTCTGGTGCTTGACCGGCGAAGATACCCTGTTTTGTGGATTGCTGAGGCTTTGGGGGAAGTGCCATTTCTGGATCAGGGTGCCAGGAGAGAGCCCCAAATTCTCTGGTCAGATACACTTTCTGGGTGAAGCAGCACCCCTCTCCACCTCGGTCTGCCCTGCCTGGGCTGTGCTCACCATTTGACCAGTCCCATTGAAATGAACCTGGTACCTCAGTTGGAGCTAAGACATCTCTTGTTTTCTGTGTCTCTCTCACTGGATGTTGTGCACTGGAACTGTCTCTATTCAGCCATCTTGTCCCTCCCCCTTCACTCTTGCCATTTTAAGAGAAAAAAGTGCTAATATTAATGTTAGTAAACATCTGTTTTGAGTATGCATCTACTATGCTCAGAGAGGTTCGATATCTCCCACTTCTCACAGTATAAAACCCAGCAGTTTATCTTAGTACTCAATCCCTTTGAGTATTTGGCCCTTCCTATCTTTCCATTTTAATTTTCTACCACGGTTCTACAAATATTCATGCACTTTGCCATCTGTGTGGATACCTGTAATATGCTTTTTCTACCCATGATATTCCTCCTGTGTCTCATAACTAGAAGTACTATGCATACTTTTTATCCTAGTGCACAGCTCATGTTCTCACCAAATTTTGTCATCCTTCCTCCCTACTACTGTAGGTGAACAGTGCAATACAGCAATTAGAGTCACTGCCAGGGTTTGAACATTTAGCAGCTATGCTATCTTTTTTACATTATTAAACTACTCTCAGTGTTTCTTTATCTGTAAAGTGGGTTTAATAATAACTGTTTTATAAGTTGCATTGTGAGGATTATGTAAGAAAAGACCTGTAAAGCATTTAGTAACATCTTTGGCAAGAATTATTAACCATGGCTTTATTTTTTTCTGATTTGTACTCAAAAGCTATATTCAAACACTTGTTTGGACCTTAGATGT
Organism: Saguinus oedipus; assembly: GCA_031835075.1. Classification (NCBI taxonomy): domain Eukaryota; kingdom Metazoa; phylum Chordata; class Mammalia; order Primates; family Cebidae; genus Saguinus; species Saguinus oedipus. Next base: position 43,762,987 of record CM063170.1, read on the forward strand.
TTTCTTGTATTATACTTTTATATACTTACTGGGTTGTGAATATAACTGTAGAATCTTGGCCATAAGGACATACTTTCAGCCTTCTCGATAATATCTAACATATGCCTTTTCTTGCAACTAGTATATGCCAGGTTAACAATGAATGAATAAATAAAATAGAAGAGTATAAGAAACACTGATTGGATTATTGGGAAAACAAGGCTGTCTCAGCTCTGCTGACATCTTGTGTCATATTAGCTATTAATAACTGACTTCTTCGAAAGTCAATGTCTTTATTCCAAATATAAATGGAACTAGTAGGTAATATCTATGTTATTTTTCAATGGCAGAGTATAACTATCTGAGATATAGCTTAATTCTCCTAATGTAAATATAGGCTGTTTGTTATAATTACTTAATTTTTCTATTGAAAACTTTTTATTTTATTGTACTTCATTTTTAAGTCCTCAGATGCTCAGAACTGAGATGATAATACTCCTTAATTCATGTTACACAATTACTCCTTATCTGTGGAAGACTGTTTTTTCTTTTTAAAAATTGTGTTTCGTAGTGTAATTTGAAGTCAGGTAGCATGATGGCTCCATCTTTGTATTTTTTTGCTTAGGATTGTCTTGGCTATGTGGGCTCCTCTTTGGTTCCATATGAAGCTTAAGGTAGTTTTTTCCACTTCTGGGAAGAAGGTCAATGGTGGCTTGATGGGGATAGCATTTAATCTATAAATTACTTTGGGCAATATGACCATTTTCACAATATTGATTCTTCCTAATCATGAGCATGAAATGTTTTTTCCATCTGTTTGTGTCCTCTCTTATTTCCTTGAGCAGTGGTTTGCAGTTCTCCTTGAAGAGATCCTTCATGTCCCTTGTTAGTTGTATTCCTAGGAATTGTATTCTCTTTGTAGCAATTGTGAAGGGGAATTTGCTCATGATTTGGCTCTCTGTCTGTTATTGGTGTATAGAAATGCTTGTGATTTTTGCACATTGATTTTGTATTCTGAAACTTTGCTGAAGTTTCTTATCATCTTAGTGAGATTTTGAGCTGAGAGGATGGGGTCTTCTGAATATACAATCATGTCATCTGCAAATAGACAGTTTGACTCCCTCTTTTCCTAGTTGAATACTGTTTATTTCTTTTTCTTGCCTGATTGCTGTGACCAGAACTTCCAAATACTATATTGAATAGGAGTGGTGAGAAAGGGCACCCTTGTCTTGTGCCAGTTTTCAAAGGAAATGCTTCCAGTTTTTGCCCATTCAGTATGATATTGGCTGTGGATTTGTCATAAATAGCTTTTATTATATTGAGATATGTTCCATCAATACCTAGTTTATTAAGAGTTTTTAGCATAAAGGGCTACTGAATTTTGCTGAAGGCATTCTCTGCATCTGTTGAGATAATTATTTGGCTTTTGTCTTTGGTTCTGTTTATGTGATGATTATGTTTATAGATTTGCGTATGTCGAACCAGCCTTGCATGCCAGGGATGAAGCCTACCTTAATCAAAGTAGCATGGAACTGGTACCAAAACAGAGATATAGACCAATGGGACAGAACAGAGGCCTCAGAAAGAACGCCACATATCTACAACCATCTGATCTTAGACAAACTTGACAAAAACAAGCAATGGGGAAAGGATTCCCTGTTTAATAAATGGCGTTGGGAAAACTGGCTAGTCATATGCAGAAAGCTGAAACTGGATGCCTTCCTTACACCTTATACAAAAATTAAATCCAGATAGATTAAAGATTTCAACATAAGACCTAACACCATAAAAACCCTAGAAGAAAACCTAGGCAATATCATTCAGGACATAGGCATAGGCAAGGATTTCATGACTAAAATGCCAAAAGCAATGGGAACAAAAGCCAAAATAGACAATTGGGATCTAATTAAACTTAAGAGCTTATGCACAGCAAAATAAACTATCATTAGAGTGAACCAGCAACCAACAATTTTTACAGGAAAAAATTTTTGCAATCTACCCATCTGAAAAAGGGCCACTATCCAGAATCAACAAAGAATTTAACAAATTTACAGGAAAAAAAAAAACAACCCATCAAAAAGTGGGTGAAGTATATGAACAGACACTTTTCAAAAGAAGACATTTATACAGCCAACAAATATATGAAAAAATGCTTATGATCACTTGTCATTAGAGCAATACATATCAAAACCACATTGAGATATCATCTCATGCCAGTTAGGATGATGATCATTAAAAAATCAGGAGATAACAGATGGTGGAGAGGATGTGGAGAAATAGGAATGCTACTGTTGGTAGCAGTGTAAATTAGTTCAACCATTGTGGAAGACAGTGTGGCAATTCCTCAAGGATCTAGGAATAGAAATACCATTTGACCCTGCAACCCCATTACTCTGTATATACCCAAAGGATTATAAATCATTCTGTTATATGTTCATTGCAGCACCATTTACAATAGCAAAGACTTGGAACCAACCCAATGCCCATCAATGATAGACTAGATAAAGAAAATGTGGCACATACACACCACGGAATACTATGCGGCCATAAAAAAGGATGAGTTCACGTCCTTTGCAGGGTCATGGATGAAGCTGGAAACTGTCATTCTCAGCAAACTGACACCAGAACAGAAAACCAAACACTGCATGTTCTCACTCATAAGTGGGTGTTGAACAATGAGAACACATGGCCACAGGGAGGGGAACATCACACACTGGGGACTGTCAGGGGCTGGCGGAGCTAGGGGAGGGCTAGCAGTGGTGGTGGGGGGGAGATTTTGGAGGGATAATGCTAGGAGAAATACCTAATGTAGATGATGGGGGATGGATGCAGTGAACCACCATGGCATGTGTATGCCTGTGTAACAATCTTGTACAATCTGCACATGCACCCCAGAACTTAAAAGTATAATAAAAACAAATTGTGTTATATGCATTTCTCTTGAACTTATATATTCTGTGGCTTAGAGATTTAAATATGACAGTAAAATTATAAAAGCAGTAGAAGAAAACGCACAAAACAAAATAACAACCAGAGCAAAAATAATTTTTCCTGGTCACTTCTTTCATTGTACATTTCTCAACACCCCATAACTAAGAGGATCTGTCATTTCTGCATCAAATATACCTCTTTGCCTTTTCATCTAGCCATGTCCTCCACTAGTACACCAGTTGAGGACATGATCATCTTTCTTTCAGATTATTGTAGTAACCTCCTCTGAAATGACTTTTCTGTCATTCATTCTTCAGATTTTTGTTAGGCTCATCCTTTATAAGCTTATTTATTTATTTAGTGTAAGCTAATTTGAAATGTGTTTTGCTTTTTGCAATCAGAATAATCTTATGATAAAAAACTTTTAAAAAGTAACATCTACATTAAATTATTATTAATTTTTGTAGGTACATAGCAGGTGTATATATTTGTGGGTTACATAAATTATTTTGATATAGGCATGCAATATGTTTAATGACATCAGGTAAATGGAGTATTCATCACTTCCTGCACTTATCCTTTGTTACAAACAACCCAGTAATACTCTTTCAGTTATTTTCAAATGTACAGTTAAATTATTTTTTACCACAGTTTTTTAAGAGTAGAAATAAATTTTATAGTGAGTCTGTCTCGTACGATTCACTCACTTTGTAGAAAATTTCTCTTTTACTCAGATTTATTTGAGATGATAAATAGCCATGTAAAATCTAGGTTTATTCACACTAAGTGCTTTCCTTTTTCTCTTTAACAAAAACTTGTGGTTTTTTTTTTTCTTTCTCAGCAAGAACCAGCATTATTCAATTAGCAACTTCCTATAGAATCAACCTAGTTGATATAGTTTTAGTGGATTATGAGTCAAAAATAGGAATGTATTTATGTCTTTGCTATATGTTTGATGGCAAATTAGTGTTTTCAATTCCTCATTATATCTATAAATCAGATCATTAAGTAAACAAATTATTTGAATTATCAAATGCAACATAATTTCTTCTGATCCAAGCAATTTTGGGATGATCCTACTATTAAATATTATCAGGAAGAATATTAAGAGTGTAGACAAGTAGTGGTTGAACTGCTCTCAAAATGTGAATTATCTGCACATTCGGAAATGTTTCAGAAATTTAATTTCCATCTTCCACTTCAATGTGTATGGCAGCAAATATTAATTCACCCTATACTACTCCTAGCATTATGAAGAACAAAACAGCAGCATATGCAGTATTTTTGTAGAATTGTCATCTACTTGGAAATACAGAGAATAGTATTTTAGATGCCTACAGCTTTTGGAAGGTGACATTTTTGCCTTATCTGATATACATTGCCTTTAGTTAATTTCTTTGGTCAAATAAAGGATTCTTTGATTTTCCTTTATGAAAGTTGCCAGAAAATTTTCCAAGTCAAAAATCAAAATTCTCTGAAATTATTTAGAATTCTCTAATTATTAGTTTTATTTTTTTTCAATGAAAGCTACCTCAAGCTCCAATATTCTTTCCCCATTCAGTTTATATCAGTTGTTATTTAGCATAGGTCAATGATTTAGTTCAGATCATTTCTTTTGCCTCTGTAACATGGTACTTAAATTCTAATTTAACTTTTCTATGTATGTTTACATTTCATTCTCAGTTAGTAGTATACTCTTTAGGTTAAGCGTTGTGTTAGACAACATGTGTAGGAAAACATGCTGGACCTATTGTCAGAAATCCCAGGTTCAAGTCCGAATTCTGACACTGTCTTTCTGAACTTGGGCAAATAGCAATCTCTCCGGAATCTGTTTTGCAGTGAGCTACCTTACTTTTCATTGTGTGTGTTAAGTGAAATATAGTGAGATCCCTTTGTAAGCTCTAGAGAGCCCTAGAGTTATAAGGTGCTTTTTTTCTCTTTTGTGGACCCATCACCACATTGTAGAAAAAGAGCTCAGATATTGATAAATAAAGAATTTTTCAAGGCTTAATGAAAATAAAAAAGAATTCACTATATTCCAAAGGATTCACTGAGTTTCTACAGTACTCATAGATATTATTTAAAGTAATTAATTTCCCCTATCAAGTGGTCATAGAGCATGAACAAGAACAGAATATGATAAGGTTTCAGAGTATTACATTTTCTTCACAGAATTTCAACATGTTTCCAAATGTCTAGGTTGTTGTGAAGAATTCATTTAAACATCAGATAACTTTTACTCTTTTCCTTTCATATAGAAATGGGATCTTAATGTGACATATATTTGTGTTCGAAACTCAGCCACAATCCAAATAAACAGTGTCCTCAGTTTTATCCAAATAAAAATTATTTTGTCTCTTTTGGGGAAGATAATTAATTAGAAGAAAATAATTTTTCTCAAGACATTTACTTAAACACACATGTCATACCCACTTAAATACTTACTTATCTTCATGATTTTAGAAATTCAGCCTACATAATTTTTCATCCAGAGCTCAAAGGACATTTGCTAACTGAATTTAGAGCTCTCTAAGTAAGTAGTTTAGTTACAACTAAACAAAAAAGGATGAATTGCTTTCTATGTTAGTGAATAATAGTCATGTTAACCACTGAAATAAATGAAAATGATTTCAACTCCAGAAACTGGCTGATCTTTGAAGCTAGGTAGGGTGTATAGAAATAATACAGTCAGCAATTTTTGCCTCATGTACCTTTCCTATGATGCATTTACAATCTGTACATCTCATTTATCAGCTGTTGTTGCAACTGTACTTCCAGATTTTATATAAACCAAAACATATAATCTAAGAAATAAACATGAAAGAATTCATTTCATTCCTTTAATGTAGAATCAAATGTATTTTTTAAAAAATCACAGTAGAAATATAGCATATGCTTTCTTAATGCAAAGTTATTTTCTTTCACTTTGAGCATATTTTCAAATCATATAAAATAAAATTTCCTATTAATGGCATATTATGGAAAATCTAAATAGTGCATGCAAAATATAACCTTTTCTAAATTATGACTCATATTGCTTGACAGATTAGTCAGTCACATGATTTGATTCTGTGCTTGTTTGTGCTCAGTGTGATTTCAGAACCTGAAACTAAGTAATTAAAATCTACCTTATCTCACGAAGTCAGTGGGAGAGGCTCATTATGAATCCAGAAACAGACTTATGGGCCTGTGGTCATGCATCAGAAAGAAGAGCTGAGATTGTGTTTATGCCTTCAGAAAGTTTAGTCATCCATCTTTGGAGTTTCAGCACCAGAAACAGTAGTCTTCTGACTGGTGGCAGAAAGGGACTGAAAAATTCAATTAGGGCTGTAGTTATTTTTCAAAAATACCATTTCTGTATTATCCAGCCAGTTTACTAAAGGATGAGGTAAAATGTAGAATAATCTATCAGATTATTAATTAGATGATATTCTAGCTTACTTTAGGATCTTACACTCATAGAGACCTGGTTTGTAGGCAACATTTTTACTTAGTAGCCAAAGGACTTGCCCTATATCTTATCCAACTCTTTTTCACTCTCCGGCAACTTCTGCTCATTTTCTTTGTAAAATGTTTGTATAATGTTGAGTAAAGGGAAAGTAAAAAAACAAAAAAGACCACTTTATTGACAGCACTTGTGGGGGAAGACTTTTTCATGTGGATGTATAAGATATTGCCATAAATAACTTTTCAGCCACATATTTATTTTTACTCTCTCTATTTCTCATATATACCAAATTAACCTTTTTAATGAAACTATGTTTCTAAGGCCAGTAACAATTAGTGTCAATTCTTATTCATTGGATCATTCAGGTTCATTTTACAAATATTTATTTGGCATCTCTGTACTGAGTACACTTCTGCGTATGGAGATTAAAAGAGATAAATACAACTGTTAAAATTCCTGCACTCCTGTGTGAGTCTAGTGGGAAAGCAGGCATTAAAAAACCTAAGACAAAAACTATATAGTTGTGATACCTATGAAAAAGGAAATATGCAAGGTATCATTAGAGTACATAAGCGCTGGGAACAAACACTTGATGAGATTTGAAATTGGTCAGAAAACACTTATAAGAAGAGATGCCTTGATTTCTTGCCTGCCTATCAGTTATAACCTCAGAAATGGAATTTACATACTAACTGTTTTCTTTTTCTCCAAACTATAACCTGTACAGTGGTCAGCATGATCTTTGCCATGTTTAAATATGATCATGCTTGCCTCCTGATTGATTCCTTTCAGCAGCTTCACAGCTCTTTAAGACTGAAATCCTTGTTAGGAGTAATTAGAAACTGTCATGACTGCATCTCTCGCTCTCTTTGGCACCCCGTTTCTTTTATGGTGCCTTCATTCTCAGACATACTCTTGTCATGTGAAGGCAAAGGCAGCCTCCCTAAAGATTTGTATTTATGCATTCCTAACAGTCCTTCATCTTAGTTCCCCAGATTGCATGGAGCACAGGAAAGAAGGCTGCCAAAAGAGATATGAACAACAAATAACACATACTCTCGCTGTATAATTAAAATAAATTATTCTGCATATAGTGTGTTTCCAACTGTCACTAATGCTCTCTATATTTAAATAACTATAGTTAAACAAGTATGTAAAGTAATTTGCTACAGTGAATTCCCACATATTGAGATAATTTTAAACCTTCATGGAGATATTAGGACTGAGGTGGAAGTTTGTGAGAAAAATTATTTTATACTCTATGGTCTAGTTCTAGGAAATGAATTTAAATGATACTGTGAACTTCTTTAATAATATTAAATACAGTTAACATTATTCATTACCTACTATATTCTACAAACTTTATTAGCTTGAAATTCTTTTCATAAGTTTCTTTCTCCCCTTTTTCTTCCTTTTCAGTTTTTGATGAGAACTGTGGAAAATTTCAAGCTTTCTAAGATATAACATGAAGCATTTCTTCTTAATGTGAGTTTTGTTAATTGATAATATGATATTGCAGCATAAAAGTTATATTAGGCAAACCCCATCACAAGGCTGCTTTTCCTCTTGTATTATATAGCTTCTATGTGGTCCTTTCGCTAATGTCCAAGAGGAAAAACAAAGCCAAAATCTTATCTCTAATACCAAGATCATGGCATGTGTAGCAGGTCAAGCATGTGAAAATGCAAATCATTTGAAGGCTATAAAAATTAGAATAATAAGTTATGTATGTCTGTAAGCCATTGGTCTATAACTGAACAGAGTGTATTGTTGGCTTCAAGCTAGAAAGGTTATGAGTCAAATGCAATTAATGCTGTAGCATAGTTATGTACTTTGAGATTAGCAAGTAGCTATGTATGTTTCCTGATAGATAAGGTAGGTATATTTCCTAAAAATATTTCATTAAGAAGTTTAGGACTCACTCAGTTATTCACCTTTGAATTATATATGGCTATCTATATTTACATATATATTTGTTTCATTTTATTGTTTTGTTTTAGATGCATACATTTGTGATTTCCAGGAAAATTATGTTGCTTTTTATGTCTTCATTATTTTTATGATTATAGTTATTTCTGTGAGATTTCAAAACACTGAAATAGTTGGCCATCCAACAGTTAAAATCCGATAGTAGTAAAATGATGGAAATCCTGATAACTGTGACTATTCTTTATGTCAGTTTTTTCTTAAAATCTGTATTAACAAAATGCCTTGATTTAGAATTAGCATGAAGTAATACATAAGCTTATTCCCCATCTTTCGGTATCTTAATAGTTTAAATTGATGTCATATTTAAAGACAAAATTCACACAAGAAGAGACACTTTGAATACAGAAAATTCTCTAAAATGCCTCTCTCAATAAAATGAGAAGACAAGAATAGAGAAAAAAGGATAAAAAGAAATGAGCAAAGTCTCCAAGAAATATGGGACTATGTGAAAAGACCTAATTTACGTTTGATAGGTGTACCTGAATGTCATGAAGAGAATGAATCCAAGCTGGAAAATACTCTTCAGGATATTATTGAGGAAAACTTTACCAATCTAGCAAAGCAGGATAATATTCAACCCCTGGTAATACAGAGAACACCACAAAGATATTCCTCAAGAAGAGCAACCCCAAGGCACATAATCGTCAGATTCACCAGGGTTGAAATGAAGGAGAAAATACTAAGGGCGGCCAGAGAGAAAGGTCAGGTTACCCACAAAGGGAAGCCTATCAGACTTACAGCAGATCTCTCAGCAGAAACCCTACAAGCCTGAAGAGAGTGGGGGCCAATATTCAACATCCTTAAAGAAAAAGAACTTTCAGGCCAGAATTTCCTATCCTGCCAAACTAGGCTTCACAATTGAAGGAAAAATAAAATCTTTTATGAACAAGCAAGTACTCAGAGATTTTATTACCACCAGGCCTGCTTTGCAAAAGCTTCTGTTCCATTATACATAGAAAGGAACAACCAGTATTAGCCTTTCTAAAAATATAAGTAAAGAGCATCAAAATAAAGAACAATTTATATAAACGAATGGATAAAATAGCCAGTTAACATCAAATGGCAGTAACCCTAAATTTAAGCCGACTAAATCCCCCAATCAAAAGATACAGCCAAAACCTAACGGCATGCTGCATCCAGACCCATTTCACATGCAAGGATACACGAAGACTCAAAACAAAGGGATGGAGAAAGATTTACCAACCTAATGGAGAGCAAAAACAAATAAATAAACAAAAAGCAGGAGTTGCAATTCTCGCATCTGATAAAATAGATTTCAAAGTAACAAAGATATAGTGGTAAAAGGATCAATGCAACAATAAGAGCTAACAATCTTAACACCCAGATTCATAAGATCCATAAAGAGATTTAGACTCAACGAGACAGAAAATTGATGAGGACAACCAGGACTTGAACTCAGATCTGGAATAAGTAAAGTTAATAAGTATTTATAGAGCTCTCCATTTTAAATACACAAAATATACATTCTCCACTTTAAATACACAAAATATTGATCGGCCATTATTAATACCCATTTTTAGAATAAAGCAATATTCCCGTTCTCTCTCCCTCTTTTTCTTCCTCTTTATTCCTCTCCTTTACTCCTTTTTTTCTCTTTCTTTTTTTCTTTCCTTTAAAAAAAAAGAAAAGAAAAGAAAAAAAAATGCCTCTCTCAATCAAGTTCTATCTTGTGATACTTTTGTAAGTTATTTTGAGGCAAAGTCACTATTATTTACATTTATTGTTAAGCTGTTAATCTCCTAAATGTTTTGATAGGAACAATTGATTTTATTTTCACAACATGTCCCTTAGATAAATACAATAATAATTCCAATAATTAATTATAGGTGAGGTATATTAATCTTTATTCTACAGTAGAACAGTTAATTTGAAAGGGACTGGAATCCAAAACTTTTTCTTTCTGACCAGACTCTACACTTTTCATGATAAATTACAGATCAGAGAACAGCCCAGTTTATGTGGCCCAGAGCTTCACCTAGAAATCACATTACAATACTGGATTTTTATTGGAATATTGTTTGGTTGTTTATTCTATTTGGCTAAACTGCCAGGTATACAAAATTCCCCATAATGTGCTGTACAGTAATATTGCTTGTCACTTTAAACATAGATAGAATTCTCAAAGCCTCCCTTGGATTCCCCCAGAATATCCATGTGTATTTGGAATTGTATAGGAAAATGCAACTGAAGAGTTTCTCTGCAGTGGCCTTGATGAATATGTTCCTGAGATGAAGAAATTAGCCAGCTGTCTGAGAAATAAAAAGATTGCAAAGTTTTTACCAGTTCTTGAATTCACTGGCTTTCTCAACAGTTTGTAATTAGATCTGAAGATGACTTTCAGTGAAATTAAGATGATCCTTTTTGATCTATCTCAGGGGTTCTCAACCTCAGCGCCATTAACATTTCGAATAGATAATGATGTGATATGAGGAGGGCTGTCCTGTGCATGTAGGATGATTCACAGCATCCATGGCCTCTGCCTATTAGATGCCAATCTCAGCCCGCTGTTATGACAAACAATATCTCCAGGTGTTGCCAATGTCTCACGGAAGTGGGCCAAAATAGTTCCCAGTTGAAAACCACTGATTTAGATGTAAACACTTCCCATAAAGACAAATTTTCTCCTTATTTTATGGAATATAAATAAATGTCTAGCCTTTTTCTGAATAATGAATATCTTCATTTTGTTGTGGTTGAAGGGAAATTCCTAAGTGACCACTATTCTGTGCTTTCTTTTAGAATCATTAACTACACTGCTCTCTCAAGCCAATTATTATCATATAAAAGGTTTTCAAGGCCTGTGTGAGTGTTCAAAGGTCACATCTGTAGTGAAATGGCAAATCTTTTTATCTGAGAACTCAGTAAATAAAAAGCTACTGTTCAAGGGTAAGAAGCAGCCATGAACTATTTTTTTTTCCCAATAAATCTGCCCTTCCCTGCAATCTCAGACACTGTGTTGAGGCAGGGATGCCAGCTTAAAAGACTCATCATTCAAAAGGCTCATTATGTTATTTCTTTGTCTTACCATTGGGCCTTGGTTGAAGCTATTCTGGACAACTCCTCCAAGTTATCTAACTTCCAGTCTCAAAGATCAGGATATCAGGCATAGTTTCTTTTTCTCTCACAGACTCTCGCCTTCTTAGGCATATAAGTTCACTTTTTCTGAGAAATCAACTTGGAATATCAAGAAGTGAAATAGATTGGCTAAGGTACTCAAAACATAACAACTGGTACCCATTTCTCTACATTTTCATAACTAAGACATCTGAATAACCTTTTTAGAGGCAAAAGTATCTTCAAGGTGACTCTCCATCCATTTCTGTATTATAAAATAGGAGCCAACTTCTGTTTCCAAAAGACAACTTATCTCCTAAGCTAAATGGTGAGGAATTTTTGCTATCGGTTATTCTACCAGATAGTGATGTAATCTCCTTGCAAATGCAATCTGTTTTTCTGATGAATTGCCAATGTTCAGTGGCCACAGATAGCGGTGAGGACAGGGAAGAAAACCCCATAGGCATAGGTGTCCTTGTTTGAGGATGTCATTAAGAAGTCCATTCTGGTTTATGGCCAGATGCTTCCTTGTTGCCTTTGTACAAGGCCAGTCCACTCATTTGTGTTTGGTGGTACAAAGAACTATTTTTGTTGTTGAGTGCAATTGCCTCCATTTAGAAGTACTTAAAATGAGCACATGCACTTTCTGGAAAGCTCTTTCACTTTCATTTTATTAAATGATTTATTGGATGCCTCCCAAAATGATTACCTAGAAATGTCAGGTAAAGGTTAATTCAATACCATGGGGCAGAGTGGTGTTAGACTTGTGTGGTATGAGGCTGATTACAGCATTTGCCTTAGGAAAGGAAAGGGAATAATTTAGTGTAACACCATGGGTACCTGACATTATTTTTCAATTTACCTGTTGATCAAGAAATACATTTCTGAGTGTCTTTTCCATCTCAAAAAAGTGGAAATATTTTTGAAAGAATGGTCTTACTTCACTATTTGAAAATATATATTGAAATAATTTAGGAATATTTTTCATTCTACTGAAACACTGTCTTCATATAAGATTATACTATGGAAAAAAGAAGAGGCATGACGTGGAGACAAAGGAAAGTACATTTTGGCAGATATATTATTATATAAAATTTGTGAGGTCTGGAAACTCTGAATTAGAAAGTGTGAGTTTGATTACTGGCTCCATGGTCTCTGTACTAAATAGACGACATTAGGACAATTCATCTTCTTAAGCTTTAGTTTCCTCATCCGGAATATAGAAAATGCAGAACACAGTTTACTTCACACAAACATGCTCAGTCCACACATTTTCTTATTCAACAAACATTCATTGAGCACCAGCTGTGTCCTGAGAATGGTTTTAAGCTCTGGAAGCAAGAGGGAGCTGAAACAAGCCCATTCTGCTGCCTTCATGGAGCCTGTGAGTTGGGGGTTTGTGAGCTTGGTTAGAAAGACAGCTATGAATTAAATAATCATATAAACATGTGTGAAATGTTAACTGTGATAATTGCTGTCAAATAAAACAATGCAGTGTTATAACTTTGAGACACATTCTGAGTCTGAGAGAGCAGGAAACTTCCTTGAGAAAGTGACAGTATAGCTAGATCCCAAAGATGAATAGAAGTTAACTAAGTATAATGGTCTGCATATTTGTATCCCCTGAAAACTCATATGTTGAAATCTACTCACCATTGTGATGATATTGGTAGGTGGGGAATTTGAGAAGTGATTAGATTATAAGGTGCTCTCATGGTTGGGATTACTGCCCCTAGAAAAGAGGCCTTAGGCAGCCGCCTTGCCCCTTCTACCTGCGAGCACACAGAAGACATCCTCTATGAATGAGAATGTGGGCCTTCACCAGATATTGAATTTTTAGGGTCTTGATCCAGAATTTCCTTGCTTCCAGAACTGTGAGCAAGCCACCCAGTCTCTGCCATTTGTTATAGCAGTCCAAACGACCTAAGACACTAAGGGATAGTGGGGAAAGAAAGGGGAGAGTAATGTAGGCAAAGACCCTGTATCCACAGAGAGTGTCAGAGAAAAGTAGTGAAGGCCAGGGTGGTAGCTGCCTCAGTAATGAGAGAGAAGCGTAACGGGTAGTGCAGCTGCTGGGGGGGATGCTAGTGGGGTTTAAATATGTAGGGCTTTTTAGACTATATTATGGATTCTGTTTTTTTTTTAATTAATACTTTTGAGAAGCCACTAAATAAATTTAAGAAGAATGAAGTGCTGGTGGTGGATATGTAAGTATGTCGTATTTTGAACTCTGATTACAGTGAAGAAGATGGGGGGACGGGATAGATCCTGCAGTAGGCTAAGTGAGGGCTGAGGGCACCTTGGGTTAGGGAGACAGTAGAGGGGAGGGGTAAAGGTTAATAGCATTGAGAAGGTAAAGTCAATATATATATTAGCTATAATTATTGTTGTGACTATGGTTCTTATGCCATGTGATCAAACTACTGATGTTCTTCCTTTTGAGTTGGAACCAATTGCTTATTCAGGCTTAATGATATGGTTTGACTCTGTGTCCCCACCCAAATCTCATCTCAAATTGTAATCCCCATGTGTCCAGGGAGGGACCTGGTGGGAGGTGCTTGGATTACGGGGGAAGATTTTCCCCATGCTCTTCTTGTGATAGTGAGTTCTCATAAGATTTCATGGTTTAAAAGTGTGGTGCTTTCTCTTCACTCTCTCTCTCACCTGCCACTATGTGAGATGCACTTGCTTCCCTTTGCCTTCCATCATGATTGTACGTTTCTTGAGGCCTCCTAACCATGTTTCCTGTTAAGCCTATGGAACCGTGAGTCAATTAAACCTCCTTTTCTTATAAATTACCCAGTCTCAGGTTGTTCTTTATAGCAATGTGAGAACAAACTAATACACTTAGGAAAATTTGATGCCAATGTATAACCCCCTTCTTCACATATTTATTATTTGATAATCATCATCTTTAAGGAAAAATATCCACCCAGTAAGTTGAGACCAAGCACAGGTGCCAGGGGCCCGCTGGTCAGGAATCCCCAGTGCTCTCCAGGCAGGCCCATACTCCTCTGTGCTCTTGGATGATGACAGTATTACCCTGTCATTTCTTTGCAAACTGCAGCCCCAGCAAGCCATGTCACTTTTATTGGACTCTAGTGGATTCTGAGAGATCCAATAGGAGATCTTAAGTTGCACTGAGCACTACTGTCTCCTTGTGGATTCTAGGGTTTCCAACAGGAACGGTGCATCTCTGCTGAGAAGACCCATGGGCAGCTTAACCATCGGTTGTCCTAAATTGCCATGTTTTTGATCCAGGTTCCCCATTTTTTTGGTGATGAGGTATAGATTTAAAATTTTTCATTTTCTCCTATGTTACTTGAAGGGCAAAATAAAAAAAAATCACATTGCATGGAATTGGCAATCTGGTGCATAGCAATGACTAAGTCTCTATTCTTGGATACCTGACTCCCTTTAATCCTCATTTGGAGTTCTGACAGTTAGTGTATAAACTTGAACTCACTTCTTTTTCCTGACTGCATTCAAGATGTTGTACTAGGAAGACGGGGACAGAAGTATCTACATACTCAAGAATATTTTGAAGTTAAAACATTATATTCATTTCTATGAATATCTTCATGTCAATTATTTATTTATTCCACAAATTTTAAGCATATTTTAAGTGCCTGAAACTGTTGAGTAAAGAAAACAGATACAAACACAAAATATGTCTGTTCTTTTGGTATTTGTACTCCGATTAGGATGGGATGGAGTGGGGTTGAGACTGCGATCCCTTCCTAGAATTCAGTCCCGCCAGCCCATGCCCTGGCCCTGACATATAAAAGGAATGCACTCTGGTCTGATCCAGCACATCTCTCACTACTGGTCAAGGAGTGGCCACTTGCTTCTCTCTGGAGATCACGATCTAACTAAATGGTACCTGAATTCCCTGTCCAAACAACTTCAAACCCATAGTTTTAGGGAGTGCACAGGCCTATTTCCTGGGTCCATTTGCACAAGACAAAGTATACTACTGTTGTATTCCCTTCTATGTCTGAGGAGTGGCCAGGGGAATTATAGTTTACCTGGCATATGAGATGGACACTGTAGATGGAACATGGATACAAATGCACTGGTGTGTCTCACATACGAACATGAGACCCATTCCAGTATGAGACAATGTCAAGGGTGGGAGGAAAAAGGGGTTGGGGTATGGGTGAGGGTTGATTTCCTTCTCTAATGCTGTTATATTCTGGTATAGAACACCAAGCAGTCAAAAGTTTTACATTTGAACTTGGCCTTTCATTACCAACCCATTTTTGTCAAGGTAGGAAGGTAAAATGTATTTTACTTAGTTTTATTCCTTTATTTCTAAACTTCTAAATATTTAAACATGCATTAGTAGGCCTTAAAAATCTTAGGAGAAGGTTTATTAGATAGGTGTTTAATCAACAGGTAAGCAAATACCTGAAGACAATCATTGTAGACAGTGATAAACGTATGAATATAATAAGTCAGGGAGATGTGACCGTGACTTCCGAAAATGGCAGCTCTATTAGACTGGTTGCTGAAGAAACTTCTCTTTGAACAAGCAGCAGATAAATGAAGTAAATAGGAAGGCATTCATCAGAAAGATCTTAGTGCAGGTCATTTCTGTGAATGGAAAAAGATGCAAAGGGTCTAAGGAAGAGAGGCACTTGATGCATCCAATAGAAATAGAGCCAATAAAAAGGACAGTGCAATTGGAGTGTAGTAAACTCAAGTACCTAATATATCTTGGAGTTAGAGAAGTCTGCAGGAGCCAGATCCTATAGGACCTTGAAAATCACAGTTTAGAATATGGATTGATTCCAAATACAATTTAAAACACTGGAACATTTTACACAGCAGAGTAGTGTGTTATGATTTATGTTTTACAATGATCATTCTGGCCATCCAGTAGCAAATAAATAGTGGAGACACAGTAACAGAAATAAGAAAATCATATAAGACTATTACAATGGTACAAGTTAATGTTGATAGTGGCTTGGATTATGTTTCTGGTACTCTGCCAGGCATTTGGTGTGAAAATGTTTTGCTTGAATACGTGCTAAGAACTTTTCTATGACTCCAGCCTGAGTGACAGAGTGAGACCATGTCTCTAAAAAGAAAATATATAAAATATAGAACATAACTATGATATTGAGTTTTATGGAAACTTCTTTTTTTTAATCTTGATAACATCCTTTAATAAACATTGTATCTTACATGTAAATTAATTTGGACAATTTCCAATTATAAAGTTAATCCCCCACAAAAGGGCTCTGCTAGCAACTAATTACATGTTGAATTCCTTTAGGGACAACACTGTTGAGCCCATGCCTTAGCAAACTGACTATTCATTCAGTAGTCTTCCTCTTTCAGACAGCACCACTGTGCCCCCTCCACATGTGATGCTAACGACATCAGAAAGTCAAACCAAATTATTTAAAATACGGCGGGGGGTGGGGAGTTGGGGAGAGATAGCATGGGGAGAAATGCCAGATGTGGGTGAAGGGGAGGAAGGCAGCAAATCACACTGCCACGTGTGTACCTATGCAACTATCTTGCATGTTCTTCACATGTACCCCCAAACCTAAAATGCAATAAAAAAAAAAAACTATTTGAAGATGAAATATAGCAGACTGCAGTTTGAGTTCTGTGGTGGGTCACCACTTAAGGCTCAGGCTGAGTTCTGTGGTGGATCACCCCTTAAGGCTCAGACTGAGTTCTGTGGTGGGTCACCTCTTAAGGCTCAGGCTGAGTTCTGTGGTGGGTCACCTCTTAAGAGCTGAAAGTGGAAAATGGTTAGAAGGGAACAGGAAAAAGTATGGGGAAATAGCACAAATTTATTCCAGTGTCATGTCAGATGAAATTAAAGTTGAAATCCTTGGCTTATTCATAAAACTGTGGTGTATCATGTGAGGTCTTTGCATAATGAATGACTAAGCAATGTTTTCACTTTATGCTGCTGAATTATTAACAGGTACGGTGAAATTTACAAACACCAGAAAGTTCAGTTTACCCAGCAGGTATTTCCTGAAGGACCACTGTACATAGATTAAACCAGGGAACAGGAGGAATCTTTAATTCTTGACTTAGAAGTCCTAGAGGACTAGAGGAGGTCACGATTTAGTAATGGCTTTGATTTGTAAATCTTTACAGCCTACTTTTTGATTGTTATACAGTTTGCAGGTTTTCTTTTGTTTGTTTTTATTTGCCCACTTTATTTTCCTTGATACTGTCTTCTTTACATGCAAACTTTCAAAAAAAGGAGGCTTTATGAATTGCAGTATTTTCTTTAACACAGCCCCATTCCCATGGATGTCTTTATTATTTAGTGTAACGGTTATTATCCCCTAAATTTTTGTCCAGAGTGTAAATTGCTCCTTAGGTTCTTTTAATGTTCTAATCACCATGAAATGTAATGAACCTGTCTCTGGTCTTATCTTTTGTTCAAAGTATCTAGGTACCATTAAACTAGATCTTGATTTTGTGATTAAATGGCAAAAGCACTTTCTTAGGTAAAAGGAATATATTGTCTGCCATGTGGGCGTCATTTAAAAATAACAAAATACATTTTTTTGCACTGTGACTTCCATCGTGCTTATGGTATCCTTGTTAGAAATGATAATTCCTTTTGCTTTTAAATGATTTTTTCCTTGACTTTTAGACTTGCACAAAATTTATATTTCCATATGGCTTTTATAAAAATATCTTTCTGATGCTCACATTGTCACTAATAATATGAATGATAATCAAGATATACAACCCATGTAACTATATACATGAAGGGATTATCTACATGATTTTATGTCATCTTTACAACAACCTATAAAGTATCCATAACAGATTTTGCAAAATCTGCATTTTTATAAAACTGGCATTGTTTGTTCACTCTCTTTAAAAAAATCCACACTATAATGTAAACACTATGAAGTCAAGGATTTCGTCTATTTCCCTGTTATTCTTCAGTGCTTGCCTGATGCCAGATCCAAAGGTGATACTTAACCTGACTTTCTAAAGACATGACAGTCAGAGATTAAATGGCTTGCCTACAGTAACACAACTACTGTAGAGCAGTCCTACTCCAAAGACTGTTCTTAGTGAGCTTTATACGTAGTTTCAAGAGGGACATTCATTGCCCTGCTGCGATTAGAATTAGGGATTCTTTATGCCATTTGGATTTATCTAATAATGGTGGAGCTAAAGTTCTAATATATTTTACATTATCTAATTTGGGAGAATGTTTTATTCTAGATAAATAGCATCAGATTCTTATTAAACACAAATAACTTGCTGTAGGGCTTTTCTTCTTCATGTTCCAATTTAGTCCTAACAGAACTGAGCAATGAATGTCAACTTCCCCTTTCTCAGATAACCCATATAAAGTTATGTTTTTCATAGCCTATCTAATTAAAGTCTTCCTATCCTACCGTAAATGAGTTTAGACATAGTAAATTCACCTTTCTGGGGAAATTATCGATCTTTCCATCATTGTTCTAATGACAAACGGGTGATTTCACATTTCCTGCTGCAGTGAGTTTCAGCTCCTCCTCTGAGCATTCAAGATGCTTGCTTTTACTCTCTTCTAAACATTGAAACCCAGTTATATCTTCAGTACTGACTTCCAGAAAGTTCTTCTGATATTGAGGAAAAAGAGAGAAAGGAATTAGGCAGATAGCTAGCACAAGTCCTTGGTAGAATTCCTTTTTTTCTAACAAAGGAACAGCCTAAAAGATCAGGCCACAAGCATAGATGAGGAGGCAAGGTCCACTACACAGATGCTTTCTGTGTAAGTTAACTAGGAAGGGCCACATATGCATGTGGTAGGCTTCAGTGAGCGCATTCCTTTCCTTTTCTGGACATATTTAGATAAGGGTGCTCGCACAGGGGAGGGGGAAGGAAGGTTTGCTTGAAACATGCCTAAGAGGAGTAACAAAACCCAGCACGTCCGCAATGGAGAATCCCACCCTTACACATAGGCAGTAAGGGAAATGAAACAACATGGAGTAACTTAGGCTGAGTCCACATATACACTACAAGGATAGGGACGAGCTGTCAGGAATTCACACCTTATGCAAATGAATACCTAGTCCTAACCAGTTCTTTACATCTGATATAAATGAAATATCACACCCTACCAGACTGTTTATAAAATCCCTAGTATCCAACTTTAGAATGGCAACCCTGTTTCGGGCCCCCTCTCCATTGCTGAGAGCTTTCTCCTTTTGCTTATTAAACTTTTGCTCCAACCTCACCCTTGTGGCCCTATTCCTTAATTATCTTGGTGGTGAGACAAAGAACTCCAGGTCTTATTTTGAACAACAAAACTGAAACATTGTGGTGCATTGGCAAGGCTGGTGCAATACTGTATAACCTAGAAAGGCTGGAGGGCTGTCTCTCTAGCCGAGGCTGAGATCATCCACTTGTGTACTTTTGTTTGTGCTGTTGTTATTGTCATACCTGAGCAAGTTTAAACAGAAGTGCCACACACTGAGTTTGAGAGTCCACCTTTATTCGGCGGGTGTCTGAGAGTCAGTCAGCTGAGCTCAAACCTCTTGGCTCAGAACAAAGGGCGGTCAACATTTTTATACCAGTTTAGGGTCAGGGGGCAGCAAGCAGATTATTACAGAAGCAGAAGGAGCACCTTAGGAGAAAAGGGGAGCCTAACAGAAAGTTCTACTAAAAATTGTTTTTGGGTTAACAGTTACACAGTTGCAGATACAGGATGTACAGGGCTGGTGGGCCCTGTTTCTCAGAAAATTGGTGTCAGGTGTCTCAGACAGCAAGCTTTTGGAACAGAATGCTTACATAGCTCAGGGTTGGTAAAATGGAGTTAGCAGGATTGTTTAAAATGTATTCATTATAGCCAAGCTCAAGCCAGGGTATTTCATTATCCCCTCAAATAACACCAGCTTACATGAAGCTTACATGAAGTAAGTAAGTCTGCTTACATGAAGCTTGCTGTCTCCCAGGGCAGAACAGAGGTAATATCTCCTTTTACAACTTGTGTCTCTTATGGCTCTCTCCTATGGACTAGGCCAATGGTGTATGCCACATCCCCTCAGGGTGGCAGCTTTTTGTGACAAGGCCTGAGTTTGAACCTCTGTGAGTGCCTTAAGCAATGCCTACTTCACAGTGAACAGAATATTCTGTACTTAGTAGAAGGGTTCTGTGCTTAGCAGAAGGGTTCACGTCATTTCTTCTTTTGCTCTTTCTGTGTGACAAGCCTCTATTTGAACAATCAGGATTTTGAATATCAATTGAGAAGGATTTAGATTCTTTAGGTTGGAGCATCTATATAGACAACAGAATTTCTCTTTGAATATTAACACCCCTTTATTCTTCCCCAGTAAGGACATTCCTCTAAGAAAGGGTCAGGAGGAAGGAAAAATACAAGTCCCTCAAATAGAAATGCTGTGATTATTTTTATAATATGTGGGATAGTGTTGATACAATCCACTAACTCCCCCGCATATGGTACACACCAATTCTTTATTTTTCCATTCAGTAATTTCTTCATTCAGAATCTGTCTTGGACAGTCACCAGATAATTCCCTTCTTCCTTTGATTGTTCTCCCTTTTCTCCAGTTTCTAGTTCTTTTGTCTTCTTTACCTCTTTGAAGATCCTATTATTTCATACTGAATGGTACTTCCTGCACTCAGAAGCCTCACGTGTTTTGGGAAAGCAATTTAAGTTCTTGATGTGCTTTATGGTGAAACACTGTTGGCAAACAAACTTTTATTTGGGTAATAAATGTTTTTTCACAAAATAGTGAAGGATCTAAAATGTGAGAACTGTGAAAAATACATGTGCTATGTGAGCAGGACCTTGTTAGCTCATTATAGAATTCCCTGATCTTAGTAAGTACTCAAGAAATATTTGGTAAATGTATGTCTGCCCCTCTGCTCTGCTTTTTTAAACTAAATTCTTAGTGAGGGATGAGAATGTTGGGAGATATGAAACAAAATGTCTGGGAGATGGAAAGAAATTCTCTTGCTGCAAATAAATAAAAATGAGATGAACTGATTTTTTAATGTTTCTTCAGTGTTGCCACCTCTATTAAGGACCTCTCAATTCTTCAAATACAGAATAAGGAATTTAACCTGTCACAGTATCATTTTGAAAGGGTCTGCAGTTTGAGTACAAGGAATTCAAGTCTTATCTCTCTGGTTTTGTTTAGGAAAAATTTAATAGCACAATGTAAATAGCACCACAGAGAAACTTACCTTGTGGCAATTTGGACTTGCAGTCACTACCCTTGATTACTGTTTCATTCAAAGAATTTTCAGGGTCGGGTGTGGTGGCTCACGCCTGTAATCCCAGCACTTTGGGAGGCCGAGGCGGGTGGATCACGAGGTCAAGAGATCGAGACCATCCTGGTCAACATGGTGAAACCCCATCTCCACTAAAAACACAAAAAATTAGCTGGGCATGGTGGCACGTGCCTGTAATCCCAGCTACTCAGGAGGCTGAGGCCGGAGAATTGCCTAAACCCAGGAGGCGGAGGTTGCGGTGAGCCGAGTTCACGCCATTGCACTCCAGCCTGGGTAACAAGAGGGAAACTCCATCTCAAAAACAAAACAAAACAAAACAAAACAAACGAACTTTCAGTCAGCCTTTTTCCCTTTTGGAATGAGGTTCACACATCTTTTATCTTTTGGCATCTTGAAATCATAGTTGAAACACTTTGCTAATGTAAGACATTCCCATTGTTTTCGGCAGTATATGATTTAGGTTTTCTTGATACAATTTTAGTTTCCTTGGCTGGCTTCGCTTTAAAACTATTGCTCAGACTACTCTGATAAAGGGTATTTTGTGTATGGTTTCCCAAGGAGAAATTTTAAACTCTTCTTAGCAAATGTGGAGAGAAGCAGGGGTTTGCCTTCATCAGTAATGGCTAAAATCAACCAATCCATCTACCTTGCAATCTATATCTTCTAAGAGCTTCTGCTAATTATCCTTATTTACCTACTTCATATGCTTGTGGAAGCTATTCCATATTTGAGTTGACTGTATTTTTTTTTTTTTTTTTGAGAAGCAATGTCTGATCACATTCTGTTCTTGCCTCTTCTGAAGGATGTCTATCTCATCCTTTGACTTTTGCTGTATTCTGGGCTGAACTTGAGATATTTTCTGTCTGTATCTTATCTTGCCTACTATGTTCCAAGCCACTTAAATATAGGAAATATTTCTTTTATATTTTTTATATTTCTCAAAAACAGATAGGTGTTGAGGCCCCATTAAATATATATTTTTTTCAGGACCCAATTTGGGTAACTCTGCACAAGGGAGGCAGGACTGGGAGTTAGAAAATGCAGCATGAGAAGTCTTCATCTTAAATGAAGCTATACATTTAGCATTACTGGTGATCTACCCCTATCTGTCCAAGGAATATGGCTCAAAGAATGATCATTGTGCAAACTCAGGGTCTCTGTCCCAGAGCTAGTGTGGGCTGTAAATATTGCTTGACTTCTCTTTCTTTAAAGGGTACAAAGTCTGTGTTGTATATTGTGTGTGTGCATGATGTGTTGTTTTGGGAGAATGAGCAACAGCAGATCCAGGCCGGGAGTGGAGCTCGCAGCTGGCAATAATCCTTAGCTGACTTTTCCCAACAGACAGTGAGTAGTTCTAAAACTACTCTAACCATACATTTGGAATTAAAGCCATGTTCTTCTTATAGCCCAGAAGGACTTCCATCATTTGGATCTTATTTTCCACTGCACCAGTGTCTTGAACCAGTTTCCCTCCTATACACAACATCTGAGAAATACTGGCTTTCCTTTTGTCTCTGTGGCACATTCTGGGTCTTCCCATGGGCCAGAGCTCTCTTATCCATGACTGATGTTAAATCCCTAATTCACATTCCATTTGTGATCTTTCTGGTTAACTCCTCTGTGTCTTTTATATCTTAGTGCAAATGTTATTCCTTCGGGAAGATGTCCTTGCCACCCCAATCGAAATGATAGAAGTTTGATTCCACAGGTTATTCTCATTTACAGTTTATTCTTTCCTTTACAGTCTCACAGTTTGTAAAACTGCCATGAATTCT
Source organism: Saguinus oedipus (assembly GCA_031835075.1). Lineage (NCBI taxonomy): Eukaryota > Metazoa > Chordata > Mammalia > Primates > Cebidae > Saguinus > Saguinus oedipus. The sequence goes on from CM063170.1 coordinate 43,786,426, forward strand.
TTTTAAATGCCTCATTAAATGCAAAAAGTGAGGTTTACTGCTATATTGACAATACTCTGCTTGAGGTCTGGCACATAGTAAATCTCAATAATTTTTTTTTTGTATGAATGAACTGCCAAGGAAAACTAAGGAAACAGCAGATCTAAACTATGTAGCCAAAGGAAGGGATTGTTATCTCTTGGTATAAAATATAAATGATGCATCTGAAAGAAATTTATGCAGCGTTTCCTCTTCTCTATAAACATCAATGTGTGTTTTTATAGAGAATGGGTGGTTCAAGAGTATTTTTAAAATGATAAGTGTGTCTCCAGGTTTTTCAGTGGTGCTATTCACTTTGTCTGGTACACTGTTTCTACAAGTGGCAACTCCGTTTTTACTCCCTCTTCACATACGCTATCTTTTAATTTGGTAATTTCCATTTGTCTTCCAGCTTGCAGTCCAAACCTATACCCTCAGAAAGACTTTCTGCGGTTTTATAAATTAAGCTAAACCCATTACTATATACTGTTAAAGCACTCTGTCCATTGCTTTTCTAAAACTTCTCACATTTCATTCACTCAGTATTCAACAAATGTCCATGTGCAATAAAATCTTGATCCATCAGGTTTGGGAGATTCCAACACTGCACATTCCAAAGAAAGAGCTGTCGCTTGACTGGCTTCTGAGAGAGCACATTGAAATGTCCCTTGAAATACACTGCCCGATAAAAGTATCTCTTTGTATACCTGGGGCCTTGGGCTCTGGCAGGTACTTTATGCTAACACTGTGACTTATGGCAGAGCCTTGGGCAATGCTATATCAGTTTGACTTTGAAAGGGACTAAAGATCAAGTAACTAAGGTCAGTTACATGTGGGTCCATGCCTATGTGAGTGACTCCAAACAAAAACCCTGGCTAAGAAGGGCCAGGTGTGCTTCTCTGGTAAGCAATACATGCTATGTGTTGTCACAAATCGTTACTGGGAGAATTAAGTGTTGTCTGTATGACTCCCTGTTGAGAGGAAAACGAACCTTGTGCCAGTTCTCTCTTGAAATCTACTATATATGCCTTTTTTTCTTTGTTGATATTAATCTGTATCATTTTGCTGCAATAAGCCATAACCATGAGTATAACAGCTTTACTGAATTCTGTGAGTACTTCTAGTAAATCACTGAGCCTGAGGATGGTATGGGAACCTTGACAGTACAGGTCTGATGTGGGATATCCACAAGGGGAAGAATATACAGTGATGAAAGAAGTAGACACAAAGTAGCCTTTTTTTCTAAAAGATAGATTTGCTGATGGAGGAGTCAAACTGTAAAAAGACAAATACATAGTTACAAGTAAAAGTAAGCCCTATAAGCAAAACAAACAGGATAAAACCACAGAGTTTAGTAGAAGAATCTGTGTTTCTTGCCAGACTATCAACTCTGTGAGAGAAACTGTGTGCTTTTGATTTATAATTTATCTTTAAAATGTAACAGATTTCTGGCAGAGAATAGATACTCAATGAATACTTGTTGACTTAAATAAAATCGAATTCCTAGTTCCTTTCCCACAGCTGCCTTTTTCCACGCTGAAATTTTCATTAGCAGAGTGAATTGAATTTGGGATGATAAAAGGTACAGGGCACAGCTAGGTTACATATTAAACTCTGTGTGTGTGTGTGTGTGTGTGTGTGTGTGTGTGTGTGTGTGTTAGGCCTTACATAATAAATGCTTTTTTCCATTCCTGTGTGTCAAAGGAAAATAATGATGAGTTTACGAGAGATCGCTCAGATCATTTTTATGAAATGTTTGCCTGTGATCAACAGTGGTCATAACGGGAATCATGAAAATTATTTTAGGAAAAAATTTTCTTTGGTATTTATGTTCTTTAAAAAAGTGTGTGTGTGTGTGTGTGTGTGTGTGTGTGTGTGTGTGTAATATTTTATAAATATATTTATATTTATAATATTTTATATATATTTTAAAAGTGTGTGTATATATATAATATTTTATAAATATATTATTATTTATAATATTTTATATATATTTTAAAAGTGTGTGTGTGTGTGTGTATATATATACCATTGCTTGTTAGCCACATTTGAAGTGGGAGAAATGACTGCAATATGCCATAATAGGAATAGTATGATCTTTGGATTTAGACAGGTAAAGGCTTGAAATTTCAGTTTTAGCATTCAGTAATTGAATAAACTCAGAAAAACAACTTTTTTTCTTTAGCCCCAGTTTTTTCATCTGTAGAACAGTAAGAGCAGTAAAAGGGAGACCTAGATTAATTTAGAGGTTGGATTTATAGTTGTAAATCACTTAATATCTTACAGATACTTTCACAGACACAGGCTGGCTTTACCCCAGAAACTATTTCAATCATCTTCAGGTTGTCCTCGTTAATTCTGTGTTGCTACAACAAAATGCCACAGACTGCATAATTTATTTTAAAAATGCATTTATTTAACTCACAGTTTTGGAGGCTGAGGAGCCGAAGAGCATGATGCAGGCATCTGGTGAGGGTCTTCTTGCTGCATTACAACTTGGGGAGGGCATCAAATGGTAAGAAGGGGTATGCATGTCAATGCAGGTCTCTCTCTTCTTACAGTTACCAGTCCCATCATGGGTGCCCTGCCCCTACTGACCCAAGTAACCTTATTTAATCGTAATTATCTGCCAAAGGACCCAACTCTAATCTACATTTGAATTTGGGGATTAGCTTTCAAACACGCAAACTTTTGGAGGACACATTCAAGCCATTGCACACATCATTTGTGATGAAGGAATTCTGCCCGAGGATTATGAAAATGGCAGAACACCTGGCATCCAACATTAAACAGATGAACTTGGCAGCAGTGGTTTATTAGTTACATGTATTCACAGCCAGAGGAAGGTAGACATTGTGCCATGCAGGGCTACACAAGACGTGCACTCAGGAATACAGGGAACAACCGGGGCTGTGGGAAGCAGGTTTTGCAGTACCAAGAAGCTAAAGTTACCTCCAGCTCCTATGTGAGGATGGGATTGGCTTGTTTTAACAATTCCAGGGGCTGGCAAGAAACTGTAACCTGCTACTCAGGGATAAGCAGGAACTGTTCCTGGTCTCCTTGATAGGGAAGGCTGTGTGGCTGGGGAGCCTTATAAGCAGAAGCATGGTGGAGAAGAAAACTTGCAATTAGGCCAGATGAGGTTCCCTGGCTTCTCCCAGGTGTCAGGGCATCACTTAATGTTGGGCTTTATTTTTAGGCCTTAAATAATAGATGCTTTCTTTCATTTGTTTATAAAACTAGGACTGTGAAGTAGGTAATATTGCTTTAAAATTTTGAAAGAAATTTACGATACTGTCATAATAAAAAGTGAATTAGAAGGCAAAAGGCATTGGGAGGCTGAGGCAGGTGGATCACCTGAGGTCAGGAGTTTGAGACCAGCCTGACCAACATGGTGAAACCCCGTCTCTACTACAAATATAAAAAATTAGCTGAGAGTGGTGGTTCATGTCTGTAATCTCAGCTACTTGGGAGGCTAAGGCCGGAGAATCGCCTGAACCCAGGAACTGGAGGTTACAGTGAGCCAAGATCGCTCTGCTGCACTCCAGCCTGGGCAACAAGAGTAAAACTCTGTCATAAAAAAAAAAGGTGAAAGGTAAGATTATTTATTCATAAAATTTATGCATAAAATATCATGTATGAATACATGTAAATCTAGATATCTATGTGCATATAAGTACTTTGATATTTAAGAGTTATTCAGTGCACCTAGTAAAACAGAAAAAAACATTTATCCTTGCAATTATATGAAATTAAGATTCTTGATAAGTAAAGTCCTGGTAAAATGAAGGTAAAGTCTAACCAACCAAATGTCTTATCAACTTCTACCAAAACCCCGAGTCATCTCACCAAAAATATATTCTTGCTTAAAAATCTTCCATCACTTTTCTCTGTTCTCAGGATAAAGATCAACACTTTTTTACTTATGGTGTCTACAGGACCTCATGTGTTGAGGGCTTTTCCTCACTTGCTTTAACTCATTTACACTGACCTTCCATCAGCCATGTCTACTTTCCATGTCCACTCCAAACATAAAACTTTGTCCATGTTTTTGAAATCCTTTCTCTTCTTCTATCTTTCCTTGGTTCTCCTCGTTAACTTAATTTCATCCTCTAGGTTTGCTCAAATAATATTTGTTTTCTGGGAGTATTTTCCTGATGTCTCCTTTTTAAAACCATAGTATGCTCTCTATCTACTCTTCATAAAACTTACCACATTATATTTATTTATGTGACATTTTATTTGTTTTAAGTAATTATAGATTTGTTTGTAAGTTAACCTTTGAAGGAAAGGAAATATCTTTTTTACTTCTTTTTTTAATACTACTTAATTCCTTAAAAAGTCTATTATATAGTAGGGTAGATAGTTAATGCATATTTTAAACTGAATTAATAAATTCCATGTATTCACAGCATGGTTCAAGGATTAGCACAGCCTGGTGTAGAGTAAGATATCCTGGGATGACAGGCTACTACATTCTGTATTACCTTTTCATTCAGGGGAATGACTCCTCTATAGTTTGAACCTATAAAAGTATAAGAAAGAAAGCTCTATTGAACTCTGAAAAAAAATCATGTCATAAAGACCACATCAATTGACCATACTTCAAACAGTAATATTTTCTCATAAGTTTCTACTAGAATGATATTCCTAGTAGAAGTGGAGGTTTACTGAGAATAGTTATATAAAATCTTATGCTAACACTTAAGAGTATGAGCAAGTAAATTTTAAAGAGCCTAAAAGTATCTAGCAAAAATTCAAAATGCATATTTATAATAATTTTACAGCCAGAAAAATGATGAATATGTGAGTTTTTATGGCAACAATATTAGAGAAAGAAAAATACTCTGGTAATTAAAGAGAAAGTGTTGTCTCTACTGATAGGTCAAGTTGTACTTCACTAGAGGTGCTATTTTTGTTTTCACTTGTCAGGATCTATATTAATTCATTTCACACTACTATAAAGAACCACCTGAGACTGGATAATTTATTAAAAGAAGAGGTTTAATTGACTCACATTTCTTTGTGGCTGGGAAGTCCTCAGGAAACTTACAATCAATGAAGAAGGAGAAGGGGAAGCAAGACACATCTAACATGGAAGCAGGAGTGAGGGGACTGCCACACACTTTAACCATCACAAGAATAGCATGAGGGAAACTATACCCATGATCCAATCACTTCCCACCAAGTCCATCCTTGACATGTGAGAATTACAATTTAAGATGAGATTTGGGTGGGGATATAGAGTCAAATCATGTAATTCTGCCCAGGGTCCCTCCAAAATCTCCCGTCCTTCTCACATTTCAAAACACAATCATGCCTTCCCACCAGTTACTCAAAGTTTTAACTCATTCCAGTATTAATCCAAAAATCCAAGTCCATGGTCTCATATGAGACAAAATACCTTCTACCTATGATCCTTCAAAGTAAAAAGCAAGTTAGTTACTTCTAAGATATGATGGTGGTACAGGAATTGGGTAAATGCTTACATTCCAAATGGCAGAAATTGGGCATAACAAAGGGGCTACAAGCAAGTTCGAAATCCAGCAGGGTAGTCACTGAATCTTATAGCTTCAAAATAATCTCCTTTGACTCTGTGTCTCACATCCAGGCCATGCTGATGCAAGGGGTGGGCTCCCAAAGCCTTCTGGAGCTCCACCTCTGTGGTTCTGCCAGGTCCAGCCACCATGGCTGCTTTCATGAGTTAGCATTGAATCTCTGCGGCTTTTCCAGGTACACAATATAAGCTGTTGGTGGATCTACCATTCTGGGGTCTGTGGATGCTTGCCTTCTTCTCACAGCTCCAGTAGGCAGTGCCCAAGTGGGAACTCTGGGGCTACAACTCCATATAACCCTCTGCATTGCCCTAGCAGAGGTTCTCTATGAGAACTCTGCCCCTGCAGCAGACTTCTACCTAGACATCCAATCATTATCATACATCCTCTAAAATCTAGGAGGAGGCTCCCAAAACTCAGCTCTTGCTTTCTGTGCACCCACAGGCAGCCCAACACACCATAGAAGCCAGCAAGGCTTGGGGCATGCACACTCTGAAGCAAAAACCTGAGTTGTACTTTGACCCCTTTTCATCACAGCTGAAATTGGAGTAGCTGGGACACAAGTTGCCATGTCCTGAGGCTGCACAGAACAGTAAAGCCTTGGGTCTGCACCACAAAACCATTTTTTTCCTCCTAGGCCTCTATTCTTGTTATGGGAGGGGCTGCCATGAAGGTCTCTGGAATACCCCATTGTCTTGGCTATTAACATTTAACATTTGACTTTTCATTAGTTTTACAAATTTCTGAAGCCTTCTTGAATTTGTTCCCAGAAAATGTTTTTCTTTTCTTTTCTTTTCTACTGAATGGTCAAACTCTAAAATTTCCAACCTTTTATGCTCTGCTTCACTTTTAAACATATGTTTCCATTTCAGACTATCTCTTTGTGAACATATGGGACTGTCTGCTGTTAGGAGCATCTAGGCCACCTCTTGAATGCCTTGCTGCCTAGAAATTTCTTCAACTAGTTACCCTAAATCATTGCTCTCAAGTTCAAAGTTACACAGATCTTAAAATTGGGGCAAAATGCCACCAATCTTTTTGCTAAAGCATAGTAAGAGTGACCATTACCCCAGTTCCCAGTAAGTTCCTCATTTTCATCTGAGACCTCCTCAGCTTGGACTTCATTGTCTAAATCACTATCAGCATTTTTGTCAAAACTATTTAACAAGTCCTTAGGAAGTTCTGAACTTTCCTGCATCTCCCTGTCTTCTGAGCCCTCCAAACTGATGGTCAAAACCATTTAAAAAGTCTCTAGAAAGTTCCAGACTTTCCCAATCTTCCTGTTTTCTGGAACAGCCCTCCAAACTGTTCCAAATTCTACTGCTACCCAGTTACAAAGTCACTTCCACATTTTCAGGTATCTTCTTAGCAGTGCCGTACTCCCAGTACAAATTTTCTGTATTCATCAATTTTCACACTGTGATAAACAACTATCTGAGACTAGGTAGTTTATAAAAAAAAAAAAAGAGGTTTAACTGACTCACAGTTCCACATGGCTGGGGAGGCCTCAGGAAAATTACAATCATGGCAGAAGGTGAAGGGGAGGGCAGACACATCTTATGTGGTGGTAGGAGAGGGAATGGGGAACTGCCCCAGATCTTGTGAGGATTCACTTACCATCACAGGAACAGCATGGGGGAAACCACCCTCATGATCCAATCACCTCCCACCATATCCCTCCCTTAACATGTTGGGATTACAATTCATGATGAGATTTGGGTGGGTACACAGAGCAAAACCGTATCAGGGTTTTACAGAAAGATTGGTCTTTTACATATTTCTCATGTAACAAAGAGTCTGTATATAATAACTTCTCAAAGATGAACTTTTTCGGCCTCCAAAGTTAATATGACAGTAAATATTTTAATTACAATAAAAGTAGTTAAAGTAAAATTAAGGCAGTAGAGGCTAAATTGAACTATTAGGTTACAGATCGCTTTCAGAGAATCTTATTAGGCAGCGAATTCAGGAAAAGAAAAAAAAAATCCATCAGCAATTTGTAAAAATGGTCAAATGGCTTGCTGACTAATCACTTCCTGGTGATACTTAGATGGCTATACCAAATAGTGAGGGACTTCTCATGGGATCTGATGGTTTTTAAAGTGGCAGTGTTTTCCTGTGCTCTCTCCCTCTCCTGTCACCTTATGAAGAAGGTATCTGCCTGTCCTTCACATTCTGCCATGATGGTAAGTTTCCTGAGGCCTCATGAGCCATGTGGAACTGTGAGTCAATTCAACTTTTGTTTATACATTGCCCAGTCTCAGCTAGTATCTTTATAACAGTGTAAAAATGAACTATTGTAGAGAATTGGTACTGGGAGTGGGGCACTGCTCTAAAGATGACCTGAAAATGTGGAATTGACATTGAAACTGGGTGATAGAGGTTGGAACAATTTGGAGGTCTGTTCCAGAAGACAGGAAGATTGGGAAAGTCTGTAACTTTCTAGAGACTTGTTAAATGGTTTTGATCAAAATGCTGATAGTGATATGGACAATGAAGTTCCAACTGAGGAGTTCTCAGAGGAAGATGATAAACTTATTGGGAACTGGAACAAAGGTCACTTGTACTATGCTTTAGCAAAGAGATTGATGTCATTTTGTCCCTGCCCTAGAGTTCTGAGGAACTTTGAACTTAAGAGATAATTTAGGGTTTCTAGTGGAAGAAATTTCTAAGCAGTAATTTCAAGAGGTTACCAGGCTGATTCTGAAAGCATTTAGTCATACGGGTTAACAAAGAGATGGTCTGAAATTGGAACTTATGTTTACAAGGGAAGCAGAGCACAAAAGTTTGAAAAATTTGCAGCCTGATCATGTAGTAGAAAAGAAAAGAAAAAAAATTTTTTTCTGGGGACAAATTCAAGATGGCTGTGGAAATGTGCATGAGTAATGAAAAGCCAATTGTTAATAGCCAAAGCAATGGGGAAAGTTTCTCCAGGGCATTTTAGAGATCTTCATGGCAGCTCCTCCCTTCACAGTCCTGGAGGCCTAGGGCTGGAAACTGGTTTTGTGGGCCACGCCCAGGGCCCTGTTTCTCTGTGCCATTTCAGGACATGGCACCCTGTGTCCCAGCCATTCCAACTTTTGGCTAATAGGAGCCAATGTATAGCTCAGGGTGTTGCTTCAGAGGGTAGCAGCTCCAGGTCTTGGTGGTTTTCATGTAGTGTTGGGCCTGTGGATGTGCAGAAGACAAGAGTTGAGTTTTGGGAGCCTCTGGGTAGATTTCAGAGGATGTATGAAAATGCATAGATGTCCAGGCAGAAGTCTGCTGCTGGGGCAGAGTTCTCATGGAGAACTTCTGCTAGGGCAACAAGAGGGGGATGTGGATTTTGAGCTCCAAACAGAGTTCCCACTGGGGCACTGCCTAGTGGAACTGTGAGAAGGCCAGTGTCCTCCAGACTTCAGATTGGTAGATCTATCAACAGCTTGCACCATGAATGCCTGGCATTCACAGGCACTGAATGCCAGCCCATGAAATCAGCCATGGGGGCTGGACCCAGAGCCACAGAGGTGGAGCTGCCCAAGACTTTGGGAGCCCATCCCTTGTATCAGCATGCTGTAAATGTGAGACATGGAGTCAAAGGAGATGATTCTGAACTATGAGATTCAGTGAATGCCCTGTTGGGGTTTGGACTTGCATGGGGCATGCAGCCCCTTTGTTTCAACCAATTTTTGCCATTTGCAATGGAAGCACATACCTAATGTCTGTACCCCCATCGTATCTTGGAAGTATAATAACTAACTTGCCTTTTATTTTACAGGCTCATATGTGGAAGGGACTTGCCTTGTCTTGGATGAGACTTTGAACCTGGACTTTTGGGTTAATGCTGGAATGAGCTAAGACCTTGGGGGATTGTTGGGAAGGCAGGATTGTGTTTCAAAACATGAGACATGAGATTTGGGAGGGGCCAGGGTGCAATGATATGGTTTGGCTCTGTGTCCCCACTCAAATATTATTTCTAATTTTAATGGCCATAATCCCCACGTTTTGATGGAGAGACCTGGCAGTAGGTGATTAAATCATTGGGGCAGTTTCCTCCATGCTGTTCTCATGTTAATGAGGGAGTTCCCACAAGATCTGATGTTTTAAATGTGGCAGTTTCTTCTATATGCTCTCTCTTTCCTGCCATCTTGTGAAGAAGGTGCCTACTTCCCCTTCATCTTCCACCATGATTGTAAGTTTCCTGAGCCCTCCCCAGCAATACAGAACTGTGAGTCAATCAAACCTTTTTAGTTTATATATTACCCAGTCTCAGGTAGTATCTTTATAGCAGTGTGAAAACAAACTAATGCAAGAGGTAAGGGCCAGTGGCTGCCAACAGTGACTGGACTAAGAGGTGAGGCAAAGATAATTTGATGTGATGCAGAAGACATGTTCAGTTGTGGTCCTACAGTGATTTTATAGAATAAAACAAATACTTTTTCTTCTTCTGAGTCTTGATGTCAATTTACTGTGAGGCAGACTTTCTGCTTACTGTTGACACCAATACAGAAATGTAGGTTTTGTATTACCGACCGAGATATTTTTTGCTTCTGACAGTTAGCTAAACTTTTGAATATTGTGGAACAAAAAAAATTACCTGTTGCCTAGAAGGTGCAAATTAAATGGTTGAAATTTTCTCATGCATTTTGATCAATAGAGAGTAAGCCATAAAATACAGAATTTATAGTAGGCATTGGGGAAAAGTTTAAACCAGACAAAGTGTGGTGGCTCAGTCCTGTAATCCCAGCAATTTGGGAGGTGGGTGGATCATGAGGTCAGGGGTTTGAGACCAGCCTGACCAACATGGTGAAACCCCATCTCTACTGAAAATCCAAAACTTAGCTGGGTGGTAGGGCGCACCTGTAATCCCAGCTACTCAGGAGGCTGAGGCAGGAGAATTGCTTGATGAACCCAGGAGGCAGAAGTTGCAGTGAGCTAAGATCATACCATTGCACCTCTATGGGTTTTCACCTATATAGGAATAAAGCTACATATTGAACTAATCAAGGCTGTAAGGACTATATTCTGAAGACTTCCGAGAATGCCTGGGCAACAGAGAGAGAATCTGTCTCAAAAACAAAACAAAACAAAACAAAAACAAACCAAAACACAAATAAATAGAACAATTGTCAGTTTTTAATTACCAGAATTCTTTTGACTACAGGATCCAGAAGCCCAGTAAAACTTAATTAAGAAAGAGCAAGATATTGTGTTATATATCTGGGACATCCAGGATGTAAGATTGATGTAATGCCATTTTAATCCAAAGGCTGAACAAATGTCATCAGTGTATTTATTTTCCTTCCTCTGTTCTCTCAATTTTGATGTCTGCTATATATCAGTCATACTTTCTGCTTTTCAAAATGGGATCTTTTTAAAAATTTTAATTTTATTTAATTTTAGATTCATAGGTGGGTAAATATGCGTGTTCACTATGTGTGTACATCGCATTATGGTGGGGACTGGACTTCTAGTGCACCCATTACCCAAAGAGTTAACATTGTACCCATTAGGTAATTTTTAAACTATTGCACCCCCCATCTTCCCTTCTTTTGGAGTGGTCAGTGTCTATTATTTTTATATCATTTTGTGCCCACTGTTTAGCTCCCACTTAATAAGTGAGAACATGCAGTATTTGGTTTTCTGTTTTTGAATTAATTCACTTAAGGCAATGATCTCCAGCTCCGTCCATTTTGCCACAGAGGACATGATTTCATTTTGCTATGGTTGCATGGTATTTCATTTTATATATATATATATACCACAGTTTCTTTTTCCAGTCAGCCCTTGATGAATATTTAGGTTGGTTCAATGACTTTGCTACTGTGACTAGTGTTGCTATGAACATATGAGTACAGGTATCTTTTTATATGTAATTTCTTTTCCTTAGGGTAGATACTCAGCAGTGGGATTGCTGGATCAAATGGTAGTTCTACCTTTAGTTTTTTGAGAAGTTTCCATACTGCTTTTCATAGAAGTAAAACTAATTTACATTCCTACCAACAATGTATAAGCATTTGTTTTTCTCTTCATCCATGTGAACATCTGTTGTTTTTAACATTTCAATAATGGCATTGCTCTGATGAATAGTGACTTTGAACATTTTTCCATGTTTTTTTTTTTTTAATGCAGTCAGCAAAACTGTAGCCAGCAGCACTGTCTTCTTTGTCCTTGATGCTTTAACATCAAATGATGACCCTACATTCATAGTTTCATGAAAATCACATGGAATAAAGGAGAGATGTTGAGGAAAAACAAAACAAAATATATGTTCACTGTCACTAGAAGGGCTGCACTGCAGGAAATTTAGGGTATACTAGGAGAGAAAATCAATGTCCAGTGATTAGGCTTTTGTTTGATCAATAAAAAATAAACTACAGTCACCTATGTGGGAATAAAGCTATATGTTGAACTAATCAAGGCTGTAGGGACTATATTTTGAAGACTTCCTAGAATGTCACTGAGTATCATAAAATACTAAATGTTAAAGTACGAAGATAACCCACTCTAATGCCTTTATTATATAGAGAAGAAAAACTGAGATTCGGAGAAAAGAATGACTTTCCCAAGGATACTTACACAAAGTCTTTGGGATGCATATTGAGGAGGGGTGGAGAAGCATGGCGATAACAGTCAGGAAACAAATTTAGGGACATGCAGATTAACTTTGCATTTCCTGAGGCTTATAAAATGGGGAAAGATTTTTTAAAAGTATATTCTTAATGCTTAAAAGTTACAAAACCTCAGGGTTGAGTGTTTTTTTTTTTTTAATTTGGTAGAAATTTTTCTCACTCTGCAAACAGTGAAGACTTGCTACAGAAAATTATAAAATTCTGAATATTCAGACAAGCAAAAATAAAAGAAATCTACCACCATAGCTTCTAGACTGTGGTTGGCATCATTGTATATATTACTAAGCCCAGTTTTGATTATTATGAATTGTGACATATAGGAAAAGAGATATGAGGTATATGATCAGATATATTAGGTATATATATTTTTCCACTGAATAGTGCTTCAGTTATTTTGTTATAATCAAGGATTTAAGAATGCTTTTGTAAAGTAACTCTTTATGCAAGTTCTTAATTATCCCTGAAAAAAATTTATGAAAGTAAAATTTCCACAAGAAAGTGATTAAATTATTTAAGAGTTCTGTTTTTATTTTTAAGTAAAATTGAATGTAGATTAAATATCGTAATAACTGTCTTTAAGGAAAGGAAAGGAGGGGGGCCCAAAGTGGCTCCGGCCGGATGTCGTGGCGCTTGCGAAGGTGAGGCCAAGAGTTCAAGGCCAACCAACCTCAGCAACCTTACAAGCTCTCATTGATTGGCAAAAAAAAAAAAAAAAAAAAAAAAGAAAAGGAAAGGAAAAGAAAAGTCAGTCCATTATATTCCATTTCTTTTTATTCCAAAAGTAACCAGTCATCTCTTTACCAGCAATGGTCTTATGACATTTATGTCTCGCTCAAGGGTAATTAACAGAAATATTAGTTTTGAAATTAATATCCCATGGAGAATATATTTTATAGCAGTTCTGAAGGATTTTAAGGCAGCTAATGACCTTTTTCATTTGTCAAAATTTATTCATGATTTTTGAAATGTGAAAACATTTAGTAGTACATTCGACCAATAAAATAGTAAAACTGGTATTTAATAGACACTAAATAAGACACTGAAATCTTACAAGTATGGATCCCTCAGATTGTTATCACTTACTCAAATACGTCTTATAGTTGTTTTAGTTGATAGTTTGCGTACGTTTATTTAAAACAATTACTGAGCATTGAACATTTTTGAAAATTCACTGCCTCACACTTGGCTTTATACACAATATACTTCAATGGTTATTAGAATAAACAAATGAGTGTTATATGTAAATTTTTGGTGCTGCAAAAGAAGTAGCACTCAAATATAAATTTTCTCTCAGCAAGGCAACTTTACTTTCTGAAGAAAGTGTACACTCACCATCAGTTTGCCACAAGAATACTGGCAGGACAAAAGAAAGGCAGACATATTTATCCCTTATGGACTAGACCCTACTGCTGAGCCCTGCTTCCATTGGCTGGAGCTGAGCCTCACAATCTAAACTATAGTGATTGGCTAATAACTCAAAACTTTTCCTAAAAGGGTAAAGGCAAGAGAGAACAAAGGAAAAGAGAAAATTATTTACAAAAGACTTAAAGAAGTAATTAACATTTCCAAATAATGAAGGGGAATTAACTATGGGCTGAGGCCTGCCTGTGTTTGTCCAGATATGTCAGGGTAAATATCTGGGCCATAGTATAAGAACTAGGAAGACAGAATATACCTATTTCTTTCTTATAACTAACAGCTACTTAGGATTATTAACAAAAGGCTTTAGAGTAAATCAACCTTTGATGAAGCTATTATTCATTCTTAATAAGAAGAAAGCTTTGAAGAGGAACTTCGGTTTACTCTTATTTTCTGCAATGAGTGAATAAATTGGTGCTTTCCCAATTTTATATTCATGAATTACAAGACCAGGTTAAAATATTATAGATTTAAACTCTATAAATATTTATTATTCTAGTGGTATATAATAAAAGAGGCATTTGACCTGTTGTATATCTGAATTTGCTGCAATTTAGCAGTAAATGGGTCTACATGCGTACATATATATATATGTGTGTGTGTGTGTCTTTGACATTAATTGTATGTATGTCACTAAATGTGATAGTAATTATAATGTACTTGGGCATGTGTACTCTTAAATAGGTGAATTAACAAAGAGAATTTATTAATACTCATTTCAAATAACCATATTTAACAATATTCTTAAGAATTAAAAACTCCAATCCTGACATTAATTGATTAAGCAAGCGTATGTGAATTTGATTTAAAAAACTCAATGTAATGACTAAGCTATCTACTTGTATATGGATTCATATGCCACTTTTCGACAGAAAATAACCAAAAAAGAAGCATAGGATCATGCCTATTTAAAAATAAAAGCCACTGCCAATAGTTTTATATTTTCTTTTTGAGTGTATTTCAGATAGTCAACTAGTCAGCAAAATCCTTCCCTTGGGAACCCATTACATATTAAAATCATGTTTCTAAGGACCGTGATACTATAAAACACATAGTTTTTTTGTATACAAGCCAATACATAGAAAGTGACCTAACCTATGAGAACATTCTAACAATCCTTACTGGGTAGAAAGTAGGCACAATTCCTTCAAGAAAACTAAAAGCCCACTTGGGGGCATGTGAATTTATCTGTTGCATTTGAATCCATTTCCAGGTCCAACAATTATGTTCAAAAATCGTTTTCAGTGCTAGGCCAATTAGCATTATTCAATTAACATATGACTTCTGGGAATCTGAGACCAGAAATAGCTAAAAATGCCAGTAAGCTTTGCCCAGAAAGTGCTCTTGTTTCAGAGACCTGGACAACACAGCCCAAAACAGCCAGCTCATAGCAATTTTCTCTGTATGGCAAAAGCAGGCACATAAAGTTGTGTAGTATGAATGCTCTAAATGAAGAGAAATGTTTTATCATTTGTTTTGCCCACAAACCCATGCTGGGTTTACACAGTATGGGCATACTCTTTGGGCAAAGCACAGTATTTGCAGTGCTGGACATGCTTTGTAATGTATCAAGGTAAAATATGAGTATATAAATGTAATAATACATAGTCAGAAGCCCAAGCTTTAGAGTCAGACTTGGGTTCATATTAGCTTCTGCAACTTGGTAATTATATGACTTTGGAAATGATACTTACCCTCTCTGAATCCTAACTTCCTTACCTGTAAAATGAAGATAGTGAGAATTACTTTGTAGTGTTGTAATAATTGGACAGCATACCTATGTCTCTTCAACATACAATTTTCGTACTATATTAATTTGAATGAATAATGCTACATAGATATTTTTATCTTCAGAAGTCTTTTTCTGGGACTTTGAAATTGTGTTCTTGAAAGATAATATTTCATTCATGTTGGCAATAATTAAATGAGTAAAATATTGACTTTTTAATAATAAAAAAGAAAAAGATACAATTTATTCTTTTTCACACAGTCTAAGGTAACTGATGTTAACAGTTTGATTACTGTTAACATTTTTTTCATACATTTTCTTTTTTTAAAAAGAAGACTAGCCAGGCATGGTGGCTTAGGCCTGTAATACTAGAAATTTGGGAGGCCAAGGTGTGTGGATTACCTGAGGTCAGGAGTTTGAGACCAGTTTGGCCAACATGGTGAAACTTGGTCCCTACTAAAAATGCAAAAATTAGCCAGGCATGATGGTAAGATCCTATAATCCCAGCTACTCAGGAGGCTGAGGCAGGAGAATCACTTGAACCCAGGGGGTGGGGGCGGGGAGGTCAGAGGTTGCAGTGAGCTGAGATCACACCACTTTACTCCAGCCTGTGTGAAGGAGCGAAACTCCATGTCTAAAAAAAGGCTTTATGTGTATATTATAGTATGATTTTTGTTCATCTGTTAAAATAGGATTATTCCCTAATTTAATTTTTCACTCACCAAGGTACTTTAATATTTTTCATATTTTTGTAGCTAAAATATTTTTAATATGTGCATTATATCCTACAGTATGAAACTTATTCAAATATTCCTCAATTGGCAAATAAAGAGTTTCCTCTGATATTTCAGCACTATGGCTATAAATAATAATCAGATCATGTTAAATACTTTTTCATTTTGTCAGAACAAAATCTAATTTACTAAAGCCTGGGGAGAAAACTCTCTTTAATGTACTCATGCTGATGGCCATGATATTAACAACACCATCATTTTCAGAATGACCATATGCGTTAATGATGCTGCTAAATTGCAATTCGTTTTTGGTAGATGAACCCATATACAAGTGGATAGCTTAATGAGCATGTAGAGTTTATTATTCAAACTCACATACACTGCTTTAATCAATTAATGACAGGATTAGGGCTTTTAACTCTTAAGAATATGTTGAATATGCGTGTAATGAGTATTAATGAATGTTCTTTGTTAGTTCAGCCTACTTAAAGGTACATATGCATAAGTACATTATAATTATTACATTCAGCAACATACCTAAAATCAATGCAAAGGTAGACAAGCCAGTTGTTTCATATTTGTATGTATTATGCATGCTGTAATGTTTTTTTCACATATAATATTTATATATTATGTGTGCCTTAATATTTTTATATATCATGTTTTGTCCTGTAGTTTAATGTATTTCAGAAGAAATTTTAGGATTCAACAAAAAAATATAATCATCTGTGACATACGTCTGTTTGACACTTAATGAATATGTAGCTGGGAACATGAGGAGAGGTGGCTGATTCATGGGGACAACCTCACTGGAGGGCACAAAACTATCTCTTTTAATTTCTTTAGGCTATTTATCTTTTGTAATTTTACAGACCAAGAAAAATCCTTAGGAATTTTTAAACAACTTTACTGAGGTGTAATTAATACACAATAAACTGCACATATTTAAGATAAACAATTTGAGAATTTTTTCATGTATATATATGGAAACATCGCTGTTAAAGATAACAAACACATGTGATAAGCATTGTCCCCTAAATTTTCTTTGTGCACCTTTATAATCCTTTCTCCTTCCAGACCCTCTCTTCTCAGGCAACCACTGATCTATTTCCTTTAGTGGTAGCTTTGCATTTTCTATAATTTTATATAAATGGAATAATACAGTATATAATTTTTCTAGGTTCTTTTACTCTGCATAGTTATTTTGAATTTCATGCAGTTTTGCAAGTACTAGGAGTTAATTGCTTTATTTTGTTAAGTAGTATTCCATTGCATGCCTGTATCACAGTTTATTTTCATCTGGTAATAGAAAATAGGCTGTATCTACTTTTTGGCTATTACAAAAGGAGCTGCTGTGATCATTTGTGTACTTATCTTTGTATGAATATGCTTTCAGTGCTGTTAGGTTGGATTGGAATGTCTAGGTTATATGTTGGGTGTATATTTAATTTTTCCAGAAACCATCAAACTAGTTCTACTCAGTTGACACGTTTTACGTTCCTACCAGTAGTGTGTGAGAGTTCCAGCTGCTCCAAACCCTTACCAACACTTGATACAGTCAGTCTTTTTAATTTCAGTGAATCCAATATGTCTCTAGTGGTATCTCTCTATGGTTTTAATTATAAATAGTTGTATTGTTTAGGAAATAATGACAAGAAAAAAGTCTGTATATGTTCAGTTCAGACACACTATTTAATTATTTTTCTGAATATTTTTGATCTGTGCTTGGTTGAATCCACAGATATGGAACCCACTGCTACTAAGGGCCAACTGTGTATGTATACATGAGGTCAATATTGAGCTAATCACCAGATGTCACATATTCATCTTGTTTGAGCTCTCCCTAGGGATATCTCCCAGATACCCCTGAATCCCATGACAGAGAAAACTTCACACCACTTTTCTTAGTCCCTCTACCGTACTCTTCCAAAGCCTGAAGCTTTATGTATACCCATCAACCCCATCAACTCTTTGGCTCAGGAAGTATGAAGAGCCCAGAGTTGAAATAGACACAAAGGAGCTTTTATCAGGTTACAATGGTCCAAATTTTATTGCAGACATAGTCACTGTTTATATGCAGTGAGTTTACTCTGGGAGTTAGGATGAAGGTAAAGATTTTATCAGTTAAATGCAGTAATTTAAAAAGTAATAAAAAAGAAAAATACTACATATATACATATTTATAAGCTGTGTATATATACATATATATGTAACTGTGTATATATATGTCCATATATATGCACAGTTTGTTCATATATAATATACAATATGGTATATATATTCTGAATATATATTTCCATTGGTTCTGTTTATTTTGAGAATTCTTATACAATCCATAAGTGTTTAATTATTTTTATGCAAACAAAAATATTTTAATGTCAAGTTTGAATTACTCATTTCTACTATAAAAACATGATGGATTTTTTCTATATCAATCTTGGTATCTGTATTAACTTTACTTATTAAGTCTGGTAAAAAATTTTAATAGGTTAGTTTTTTTTTTTTGAGATGAAGTCTCACTCTGTCGCCCAGGCTAGAGTGCAGTGGCACAGTCTTGGCTCACTGCAATCTCCACCTCCCGGGTTCAAGTGATACTCCTGTCTTAGCCTCCTGAGTAGATGGTATTATAGATGTGTATCATCACGTCCAGACAATTTTTGTATTTTCAGTAGAGACAGGGTTTCATCAGGTTGGCCAGGCTAGTCTTGAACTCCTAACCTCAGGTGATCTCACCCGCCTTGTCCTCCTGAAGTGCTGGGATTACAGGCATGAACCACTGCTCCCGGCCAGGTTAAATAGAATTTATGTACCTAATCATGTTGTCTACAGATAAAAAGTTACTGTTTTTCTAATCTGGATGCCTTTTGTTTCTTTTTCTTGCTTTATTTTAGTGACTAGAGCCTCCAGCATAATGCTGGAAAGAAATAGCAAGAACAGACATCTTTATCTTATTGCTGTTACTGGGGAAAGCTTCTTGGGAATATAAACTTTGTTCTGTTTGTTCTCTAAATGCCTGGCACTTAGTAGGTGCTAATATTATTTGACACATCTTTGAATGAGCATACCATAAATGCTATGTAATGTTTTACATGGATTAATTCATTCAGTCTTCACAACAACACCATGATATGTAAACTAGCATTATTGCCGTTTAAAACATCAGAGAAATAAGGAATAGGTACTTTAAGACTAGTACCTATTGAACCATGATATAACACTTTGACATTAGACAGAGTTAGAAACATATGCAAAGGTGTTGTCTCCTCTATTGCTTTTTAATAGAGAAGGTTACTATTTTTCATTTCACTATTATTTTTATATTGTTATATTCATTTACTATTATTTTTAGATTATTACATTCAACTGATTAAATCTCTATCTTCATGCTAACTCCCAGAGTAAACTCACTGCATGTGAACAGTGATTATGTCTGCAATAAAATTGGACCTCTCAGCAAGTATGGTAACCTGATCGTAGCTCCCTTGTGTCTATTTCAGCTCTGGGCTTCTGATACTTTCTGAGCCAGAGTTCATGGGGTTGATGGGTATACATAAAGCTTCAGGCTTTGGCAGAGTATGGTGGAGGGACTAAGAAAAGTAAGTGTGAAGTTTGTGAAGTTTTCTGTCATGAGATTGAGGGATATGTGGAGAATCTAGAGTTGAGGACCAGAAGTTAGATAACTTAGGGAGAGCTTGAACAAGATGAATATCTGACATCCATCCAGTGATCAGCTCAATCATGATGTCATGTAAGTAGTTAAGATCCCCATAATCCCAAAGCATCCCAGAACTTGAATGGATGAGTGGAGCTTGATGAGTTCTGGGAATCAGAACACACAGAAACTTTCTGTCTGTCTCAACAGGAAACTAACAGTCTGCCAACTTTGACATTTAGGGATATCGACCACTTTGTTTCTGCCAACTACAGTACTTTATGTATTCCCACAACAAACAGACCGTTCCTCTAGTGAGCCAACCACGTGACATCAATGGGTGACCAAGAATCAGGAGAGACTTACAAAGACTTTGAACACTGTGACAATTCTGTGTTAACAAAACTGAAATCAGAAGAAAGCAGAATATTTTTCAGGAAAATAAATATAAGTCATCAAAATTTACACAAGAAGTGGGAAACATAAATTACCACAAATAAATAGGAAGGGTGGTATTTACCATTGATTAATAATTAGGACTTGAGAGATTCAACACTGAGTTTTAGCTTTGTTTTCACTTTGATTTGAAGAATAGTAATTCTAACGGTATTTGAACTAATCCAATAACATGTAAAGTGATGGATTGTTTTGCAATCCATTTTCTTGTGAAGGCAGTATTGCTATAATAACTATAAAGATAGTTAGGAAACTGTAGACTATTTTTACCTTCAAATGTGGAGCAAAATTCTTGTCAAAATATTAGCAAATGGCTTAGGAATGTATCAAAAAATAAGAAACTATTGTAAAGCAGGATTTTTTCTAAGGAATAGAAGTTTAATATCCAAAAATATGTAACTTAATACATTGTATTAACACACCAAATAATTCATCTCAATAAATAGTAAAATGTATTTCACAAAATTCAACAGCTCTATCTACAATTTCTGGTATAAAGAAAATATCCAAAAGAGCACTAATAAGATACAGAGGATAGAAGCTTTAAAAATTAATTTCATATATAGGCAAATATGTTACAGTAGTCACAGAATACATTTCATAGTGGATCTGAGGTGTTTTAATAAAATTAATCACTTTTTATATTTCTTAAATATTTGAAATTCTGCAAAGGTGAATTTTTTAAGGTATATGACATGAAGTCAACAGTCTTGCTAAAAAATGAAACTGTTTGAATTGTTAGCTGAACTGGTATATCTATTATAAATACCATTTATGCCTTAAAAGTTCTTAAACATTCAATAAGTCTAGTGTAAACACTGGAAAAACTAAAATGAAACACTGTCTTTGCTGATGAATTATATTTCTATAAAATGGCTAAAGCAGAAAAATAAAATATGTATATATTTGGAAAGACATACAGTTCATCAGTAGATTAGATAATATATGGAGATAAGAAATAATGGAGACAAGAAATGTAATTGATACCTGTTTTTCTACTCTAGCAATACTTAAAATATAGCAAAACTTATTGTTAAAATAATTAACTATGGCAAATATATACTGAAAACTATTTAGTAATGAGTTCAGGAAAAAGAGACACATGATTTATGTGAGAATTTTTTTTTGAAACTCATGATCTTATTAAATGGAAAACATGATCTCATTAAATGGAAAAGCAAATAATATTCTTAGATGGAAAGACTTCTTATAAAAAGGTCAATTGTCCCCAAATTAACATAAATTTAATGCAATTCTATTTAGAATACCACATAAATATTTAATTATATAATATGGTCTTAATGCTTGCAAAAAACCTGAAGAACAAGAGAATATACTATAAAGTGCCTGCAACTAATTTATTTATTTATTTATTTTTAATTTTTTATTGCATTTTAGGTTTTGGGATTCATGTGCAGAACGTGCAAGATAGTTGCATAGGTACACATATGGCAGTGTGTTTTGCTGCCTTCCTCCCCTTCACCCACATTTGGCATTTCTCCCCAGGCTATCCCTCCCCAGCTCCCCGCCGCTGTCCCTCCCCTATTCCCCCCAATAGACCCCAGTGTGTAGTACCCCCCTCCCTGTGTCCATGTGTTCTCTTTTTTCTCACCCGCCTATGAGTGAGAATATGTGGTATTTCCTTTTCTGTTCTTGTGTCAGTTTGCTGAGAATGATGTTCTCCAGATTCATCCATGTCCTTACAAAGGACATAAACTCGTCATTTTTGATTGCTGCATAATATTCCATGGTGTGTATGTGCCACATTTTCCCAGTCCAGTCTATCATCAATGGGCATTTCGGTTGGTTCCAGTTCTTTGCTATTGTTAACAGTGCTGCAATGAACATTCGTGTGCATGTGTCCTTATAGTAGAACAATTTATATTCCTTTGGATATATACCCAGTAATGGGATTGCTGGGTCAAATGGAATTTCTATTTCTAGGTCCTTGAGGAATCACCACACTGTCTTCCACAATGGTTGAACTAATCTACACTCCCACCAACAGTGTAAGAGTGTTCCTCTTTCTCCAAATCCTCTCCAGCATCTGTTGTCTCCAGCTTTTTTAATGATCGCCATTCTAACTGGCGTGAGATGGTATCTCAATGTGGTTTTGATTTGCATCTCTCTAATGACCAATGATGATGAGCATTTTTTCATGTGTTTGTTGGCCTCGTGTATATCTTCTTTTGTAAAGTGTCTGTTCATATCCTTTGCCCATTTTTGAATGGGCTTGTTTGTTTTTTTCCTGTAAATCTGTTTGAGTTCTTTGTAGATTCTGGATATCAGCCCTTTGTCAGTTGGGTAAACTGCAAAGATTTTGTCCCAATCTGTTGGTTGCCGATTCTAGTGATTGTTTCTTTTGCTGTGCAAAAGCTGTGGCATTTGATTAGGTCCCATTTGTCTATTTTGGCTTTTGTTGCCAATGCTTTTGGTGTTTTGGTCATGAAGTCCTTGCCTACTCCTATGTCCTGAATGGCTTTGCCTAGATTTTCTTCTAGGGTTTTTATGGTGTCAGGTCTTATGTTTAAGTCTTTAATCCATCTGGAGTTAATTTTAGTGTAAGGTGTCAGGAAGGGGTCCAGTTTCTGCTTTCTGCACATGGCTAACCAGTTTTCCCAACACCATTTGTTAAACAGGGAATCCTTTCCCCATTGCTTGTTTTTGTCTGGTTTATCAAAGATTATATGGTTGTAGATATGTTGATTTGCCTCCGATGCCTCTGTTCTGTTTCATTGGTCTATATCTCTGTTTTGATACCAGTACCATGCTGTTTTGATTACTGTAGCCTTGTAGTATAGTTTGAAGTCTGGTAGTGTGATGCCTCCCGCTGTATTCTTTTTGCTTAGAATTGACTTGGCTATGCGGGCTCTCGTTTGGTTCCATATGAAGTTTATGGTGGTTTTTTCCAGTTCTGTGAGGAAATTCAATGGGAGCTTGATGGGGATAGTGTTGATTGTGTAAATTACTTTGGGCAGTATAGCCATTTTCACGATATTGATTCTTCCTAACCATGAACATGGAATGTTTCTCCATCTGTTTGTGTCCTCTCTTATTTCGTTGAACAGTGGTTTGTAGTTTTCCTTGAAGAGGTCCCTTACATTCCTTGTAAGTTGTATTCCTAGGTATTTTATTCTCTTTGTAGCAATTGTGAATGGCAGTTCATTATTGATTTGGTTCTCTTTAAGTCTGTTATTGGTGTATAGGAATGCTTGTTATTTTTGCACATTGATTTTATATCCTGAGACTTTGCTGAAGTTGCTTATCAGTTTCAGGAGTTTTTGGGCTGAGGTGATGGGGTCTTCTAGGTATACTATCATGTCGTCTGCAAATAGAGATAATTTGGCTTCCTCCTTTCCTATTCGAATACCCTTTATTTATTTTTCTTGCCTGATTGCTCTGGCTAGAACTTCTAGTACTATATTGAATAGGAGTGGTGAGAGAGGGCATCCTTGACTCGTGCCAGATTTCAAAGGGAATGCTTCCAGTTTTTGCCCATTAAGTATGATACTGGCTGTTGGTTTGTTTTAAATAGCTTTTATTGCTTTGAGATATGTTCCATCAATACCGAGTTTATTGAGAGTTTTTAGCATAAAGGGCTGTTGAATTTTGTCAAATGCCTTCTCTGTGTCAATTGAGATAATCATGTGGTTTTTGTTTTTGGTTCTGTTAATGTGGTGAATGATGTTTATAGACTTGCATGTGTTGAACCAGCCTTGCATGCCTGGGATGAATCCTACTTGATCATGATGGATAACTTTTTAATGTGCTGTTGCAATCGGTTTGCCAGTATTTTATTGAAGATTTTTGCATCTATGTTTATCATGGATATTGGCCTGAAGTTTTCTTTTCTTGTTGAGTCTCTGCCGGGTTTTGGTATCAGGATGATGTTGGTCTCATAAAATGATTTGGGAAGGGTTCCCTCTTTTTGGATTCTTTGGAATAGTTTCAGAAGGAATGGTACCAGCTCCTCTTTGTGTGTCTGGTAGAATTCAGCTGTGAACCCATCTGGACCAGGGCTTCTTTTGTGCGGTAGGCTCTTTATTGCTCCCTCGACTTCAGATCTTGTTATTGGTCTATTCATAGTTTTGGCTTCCTCCTGGTTTAGGCTTGGGAGGACACAGGTGTCCAAGAATTTATCCATTTCTTCCTGGTTTTCTAGTTTATGTGCATAGAGTTGTTTGTAGTATTCTCTGATGATGGTTTGAATTTCTGTGGAATCTGTGGTGATTTACCCTTTATCGTTTTTTATTGCATCTATTTCGTTGTTCTCTCTCTTCTTTTTTATTAGTCTGGCTAGTGGTCTCTCTATTTTGTTGATCTTTTTGAAAAACCAGCTCTTGGATTTATTGATTTTTTGAAGGGTTTTTCGTGTCTCTATCTCCTTCATTTCTGCTCTGATCTTAGTTATTTCTTGTCTTCGGCTAGGTTTTGAGTTTTTATGATCTTGCTCCTCTAGCTCTTTCAATTTTGACGATAGGGTGTCAATTTTGGATCTCTCCACTCTTCTCATATGGGCACTTATTGCTATATATTTTCCTCTACAGACTGCTTTAAATGTGTCCCAGAGATTCTGGCATGTTGTGTCTTCATTCTCGTTGGTTTCAAAGAACTTCTTTATTTCTGCCTTCATTTCATTGTTTATCCATTCAACATTCAAGAGCCAGTTGTTCAGTTTCCATGAAGCTGTGCAGTTCTGAGTTGGTTTCTGAATTCAGAGTTCTAACTTGATTGCACTATGGTCTGAGAGACTGTTTGTTATGATTTCAGTTGTTTTGCATTTGCTGAGAAGTGCTTTACTTCCATTTATGTGGTCAGTTTTGGAGTAAGTGTGATGTGGTGCTGAGAAGAATGTATATTGTGTGGATTTGGGGTGGAGAGTTCTGTAAATGTCTATCAGGTTTGCTTGTTCCAGGTCTGAGTTCAAGTCCTGGATATCCTTGTTAATTTTCTGTCTGGTTGATCTGTCTGATGCTGACAGTGGAGTGTTAAAGTCTCCCACTATTATTGTGTGGGAGTCTAAGTCTCTTTGTAGGTCTTTAAGACCTTGCCTTATATATCTGGGTGCTCCTGTATTGGGTCCATATATATTTAGGATCATTAGCTCTTCTTGTACTATTGATCCTTTTACCATTATATAATGACCTTCTTTGTGTCTTTTGATCTTTGTTGCTTTAAAGTCTATTTTATCAGAGATGAGAATTGCAACTCCTGCTTTTTTTTGCTCTCCATTTGCTTGGTAAATCTTCCTCCATCCCTTTATTTTGAGCCTTTGTGAATCTTTGCATGTGAGATGCATTTCCTGGATACAGCACACTGATGGGTTTTGTTTTTTTATCCAATTTGCCAGTCTGTGTCTTTTGATTGGTGCATTTAACCCATTTACATTTAGGGTTAATATTGTTATGTGTGAGTTTGATACTGCCATTTTGATACTATCTGGCTGTTTTGTCCCTTGGTTGATGCAGATTCTTCATTTTGTTGATGCTCTTTAGCATTTGGTATGTTTTTAGAATGGCTGGTACTGGTTGTTCCTTCCTATGTGTAGTGCCTCTTTCAGGAGCTCTTGTAAAGCAGGCCTGGTGGGGACAAAATCTCCGAGTTCTTGCTTGTTGGCAAAAGATTTTATTCTTCCTTCATTTATGAAGCTCAGTTTGGCTGGATATGAAATTCTGGGTTGAAAGTTTTTTTTCTTTAAGGATGTTGAATATTGGTGTCCACTCTCTTCTGGCTTGTAGAGTTTCTGCCGAGAGATGTGCTGTGAGTCTGATGGACTTCCCTTTGTGGGTGACCCGACCCTTCTCTCTGGCTGCTCTTTGCATTTTCTCCTTCATTGCAACCCTGGTGAATCTGACGATTATGTGCCTTGGGGTTGCTCTTCTTGCAGAATATCTTTGTGGTGTTCTCTGTATTTCCCGGAGTTGAGTATTGGCCTGCCTTGCTAAGTTGGGGAAAGTTTTGTGGATAATATCCTGAAGAGTGTTTTCCAGCTTGGATTCATTCTCTTCGTCACATTCTGGTACGCCTATCAAACGTAGGTTAGGTCTCTTCACATAGTCCCACATTTCTTGGAGATTTTGTTCATTCCTCTTTGCGCTTTTTTCTCTAATCTTGGTTTCTCTTTTTATTTCATTGAGTTGATCTTTGACTTCTGATATTCTTTCTTCTGCCTGGTCAATTCGGCTGTTGAAACTTGTGCATGCTTCGTGAAGTTCTCATGTTGTGTTTTTCAGCTCCTTCAGTTCATTCATATTCCTCTCTAAGTTGTCCATTCTTGTTATCATTTCCTCGAATCTTTTTTCAAATCTTTTTTCAAGGTTCTTAGTTTCTTTGCATTGATTTAGAACATGTACTTTTAGCTCACTGAAGTTTCTCATTATCCACCTTCTGAAGTCTGATTCCGTCATTTCATCACTCTCATTCTCCATCCAGCTTTGTTCCCTTGCTAGTGAGGAGTTTTAGTCCTTTGTAGGAGGTGAGATGTTTTGGTTTTGGGTGTTTTCCTACTTTTTGTGCTGGTTTCTTCCCATCTTTGTGGATTTATCCACCTGTCGTCTTAGTAGTTGCTGACTTTTCGATTGGGTCTCTGGGTGGACGCCCAGATTGTTGATGATGAAGTATTTCTGTTATTTAGTTTTCCTTCTAATGGTTTATCCCCTCTGCTGTACGAGTGCTGAGGTCCACTCCAGGCCCTGCTTGTCTGGGTTACACCTGTAGCAGCTGGGGAACAGTGAGGGATGCTACCCGTTTCTTCTTCTGCTATCTTTGTCTCAGAATGATGCCTGCCAAACGTCAGTCTGATTAGTCCTTTTTTGAGGTGGCTCTTTGGATATACAGGGGTCAGGGAGCTGCTTGAGGAGATGGTCTGTACTTTATAGGAGCTCCAGTGCTGAGCTTTGAGCTCCTTTGTTCATTCAGGTTTGCTGGGCAAATGTGTCTGCTGCAGGAGAACTTATAAAAGCCCCCCCCCCTTTTTTTTTCCCCTCAGATGCTCTGTCTCAGGGAGTTGGGGCTTTCTTTATGAGTATCTGTTGCACTGTCCTGCCCAGCTAGGAGGCAGTCTATTCACTATTTGCCTTCTGGGCCTCCGCCCTGCTAGTGCGGGTCCGCCCTGCTGTGGCAGGGCTCTGTTCTACTGTGGTGCACTCCTCCCTGTTGGCTTCTCTCTGTTATGGCTAGTTGCCTCAGCAACGGCAGGCTGCATCAGCAGTGGGCGGTACCACAGTAGGGGTGGATTGTGTCCGTAGTGGCGGACGCCCCTTCCCCACCGACCTGCACCGGTTGAATTCAGCTGACCCCACTGCAAAACTCTCAACCCCGAGCGCCTCAAATCACCATGCTGCTTGTCCCCGTGAGGGTGGGACTCGCCGAGCCCGATCACCTGGCTCCCTGCCTCAGAGTCCCTCCTCTCTCTCTCTTTTTCTTTCCAAATTGAATGATTGATTCTCTCACAGGTGCCCCAGTCGCCTGCTGATTGGGCACTGTGATCCGTGTGATCTCCCCTCTGGTGGCCCACTGCAGTGGCACAAATTGCTATTCCCAGGAATCTCCTGGTCTTGCTCACCATCCAAGTCCTATTCAGTCAAATGGACATGTCAATCTGCCCTCCTAAAACTCAGATTGCCAGTTTAACAGGGCACCCAGACCAGTGAGCTTTGTGCGGGCTGCCTCTGCGCCATAGCACGGCGCTGGCCAAAGCGGCCATGCAAGCGGGCTATGCTGCTCTCCTGTGTCTCTCCTACACCTGGGAATTTGCCAGTTCTGTGGGCTACAAAAGTCCGATTGAAAATGCAGCTAGGACTCACCCTCTGCGCCTTCACTGAGAGCTGCAATCCTGAGTTGCTTCTATGATGCCATCTTCAACTTTCTTCTGCCTGCAACTAATTTAATATGGTTGTACTATGTTGAGTAAGCAAGTAAATCAGTGGACACAAATATGTCCCAGAAATTTTGAGAAAGGAAATACATGATATAAATATGATAAACAATCAACCATACAATGGATGTGTGAAAGGAAAATATCCCCCAAATCACTAAGGAAAACTCGAGCTGGAAACTGCATAGGGGAAACCTGCCTCCCATTCTATTAAAAGCCTCTGCTTATTGAGATAGATGCAGATCTGATTTGCCTTCTTTGGAAAGGCTAATCAGAAACTTAAAATAATGTAACTGTGTATCATTTGTCTGTGACCTGGAAGCTCCTTCCCAGCTTGGCTTCAAGTATTCCTGTCTTTTCTTCAAGTTGTCCCGCCTTTCCAGACCAAACCAATGTACTTCTTACATATATTGATTGATGTCTTGTGTCTCCCTAAAATGTATAAAACCAAATGGTGCCCTGACCACTTTGGGCACATGTCATCAGGACTTCCTGAGTCTGTGTCATGGGCACATCCTCAACCTTGGCAAAATAAACTTTCTAAAATAACTGAGACCTTTCTCAAATTTTCGGGGTTCACAGGTGATAGTTTAATTTAGTATGGGAATAGGTCGGTGGTAACACCTTTGAAATAGCTCTAAAAGAAAATGATAGTGGATCCTCCTTCTCCTACTATGTTTAAAATTAAATGTTATAAGCATTAAAACTTCATATTCAAAGGACAGAACAATAAAAGCCTTGCAAAAATATGTAGAAGACTATATCTACAATCTCAAGGTAGTGGGAGCCTTCTTAATTAAGAGCAAATACATAAAACTTAAAGAACAACAAGAGAAAAGGTAAAAATTATTTAAAATAAAAAAAGTTATAGTAAAAGCCTACCAATAATTATTATAAACAAATTGATAAAACTGAAATAAATGCTAAAAATTAAGAAAATCCTGCTTCCTTAAGTCTTAAAAATGGAATGGTTGTGGGAAAAATATACTCTCATGTTTTGCTGCAAAAAATTCAAAAAGATTTTAAGTGGGGACAATGGCTGAAATTTTTTTGAGCTGTTTAATGCAATATTATGCATCATTAAAAAAATGAACTAAAGGTTTACCATCTGAATAGTAGGGACCTCTCAGATTATTGTTTAATAACAAAAAATGTAGGAATGTTTCATATGTGACCTTATTTTAGTACAATGACCAACACTGCTCCTCTTACATTTTGCAGGCATATATTTGTAATCATCTTTGGGAAATCTCAGTTATTCTTTTCAGAAACATATATTCAGAGTCTACTATATACCACACACTGCTCTAGGGGTTAGGCCAAAGATTCACTGGACAGAAAAATCTCTGCCCTCTTGGAGCTAATAATTCAAGTGGGGAGAAACTAACAACAAAAAATAATAAAGAGAGGATTCAAAGAATAAGGCAGAGATTAGTTGATAATGGTCTTGGTAGAAAATCAGTTTGGATTTTATTCTTAATACAGTGTAAAGTCACTGTAGGGTTTTGTTCAGGGGAGTGACATGGATTGATATATTGTTGTAAAAGGTTATCCTGGCTGCTCTTTTTGTTGGAAAATGCACTGTGGAAGAGCGAAGAATATAGGCAGTGATCTATTTTGGATACTATGGCAGTTTCCTGGGAAGAGATGACGGTGGTTTGGACCAGGTGGTAGCTGTGGGGATGGACAAAAGTGGATACACTGAGGTTCTGTTTTATAGGTAGAATAAAACAGGGCTTGCTAGAGATTGCATGGAGAGAATGAGGCTATGCAAGGAGTCTGGGATGGCGTATAGTAGTTTTATTCATGCTACAGAGTAGATGGTGGCATTTCTTTTTGCCTCGGTGAAAACTGGTAGAAGAGTAGATTTTATAAATTATAACATAGAGTTGATTTTTTGGAGTACTAAGTTTAATATATTTACTACATATCTATCCAACTGGAAAGATTAAATAAGCAATTGAATGAATCGATATGGAGTATAGTGGAGGAGACTGACCTGGACAAATAAAGTTTAAAGATATCAGCAGTACATAATTGGTATTCATAGATGTAGTCCTACATGAAAGAACCCAGGAGGAGAATGTAATAAAGACAAAGACCCACGCCTGAGTTCCTGCTGCTGAAATCACCTCTAAGTTTGTTAAAACTTGAAACTTTTTAGTGTTGAATATGGTTGATTCACTATACAAAAGAAGAGTTCAGTTAAAGTGCATTAAGGTAGTCATATTAATTATTGATAAATTCCATGTAGATGATTACTTGCTTCTAAATAATTAAGGACACACTTTAGGGTATGTGGTTCCCTTTAATGCTAAAATTGATCCTGTAGTCCTACAGTATCATTTTTGGTGTTTTCCCATAATCAATTTATTAATTATCTCATGATAATAAAGACTTGCATAAATGTAATAATTGATACTTCCTAGAATTGTGAAGTTTCAGAGGTTGCAATATTCCAGATCATGTGAAAATTTTCAGAGGTGTTTGGTTCGAAATTAGAATTTAGAGACCATAAAATTTTAATGAAAAAGATTCTCAAAGGTAGAAGAGGCATGGTTTTCAATGGGGAATAGCTCAGAGTGAGAAATGAAAGGTGCTTCTTGTTGTTGCTGCTGTTTATGAGACTAGTTGAACTAATTTTCTTTAGCAGGCATAAAAAATAAATAGACTCCTTTTCCTCTGGGCAACAGCACTCTTAGCTTAACAGTTCTGCTAGAGTTAAAGTTGTAGTTGTGTGACCCACACGGAAATTCTCATGGAATCCAGGGAGAGTTTTTATTTAGAGCCTTGTAGATTTCCAAGGATAGCTCTGTAATTGGAAAAGCCTTGGCTTCTGGGTCTTGAGGGGAAAGCAAGAAGAAGAGATAGGTATTTCATATCAAGCAGAACTTTAAGTGGGATTTAAAATTTTCATCTGAGCAAGTTTCATGAGAAAACATTTTTCAGTTCCTGAATTTTCAGTGTGTCTATCTTTTTCCTAAAAGTTATTGCTTTTCTTTTAAATGTAATTATTAAGAAGTATGAATTTGAATGGCAGATAATATAATCTGGCTGTGTCCCTACCCAAATCTCATAATCTCATTTTGAATTGTAGCTCCCACAATTCCCTGATGCTGTGGGAAGGAACCTGTGGGAGATAATTGAATCATGGGGGTTGTATCCAACATACTGTTCTCATGGTAGTGAATAAGTCTCATGAGATCTGATGTTTTATAATGGGAAACCCCTTTTGCTCGGCTCACATTCTCTTCTCTTGTCTGCTGCCACATGAGACGTGCTTTTCACCTTCTGCCATGGTTGTGTGGCCTCCACAGTCATGTGGAACTGTGAGTCCATTAAACCTCTTTCTTTTGTAAATTGCCAGTCTCAAGTATGTCTTTATCAGCAGTGTGAGAATGGGCTAATATAGTAGATAATTGCATGTTAATTTATTCTTTACTAATTCAAAAATTTATGATGGTGGTAATTTCAATTTATATCAATGTAAAAAAGCTCTTTCTTCACAAAGGTTAGTTAAGATAATGCTCCATTTTAAAAAACATTTTTTGACTTTTGTTGCCAATTCTTTTGGTGTTTTAGTCATGAAGACCTTGCCTATGCTTATGTCCTGAATGGTTTTGCCTAGGTTTTCTTCTAGGATTTTTATGGTGTTAGGTATTTTGTGTAAATCTTTAATCCATCTGGAGTTAATTTTAGTATAAGGTGTCAGGAAGGGGTCTAGTCCAGTTAGAATGATGGTCATTAAAATATCTGGAGACAACAAATGCTGGAGAGGATGTGGAGAAATTGGAATGTTTTCACACTGCTGGTGGTAGTGTAAAGTAGTTCAACCATTGTGGAAGACAGTGTGGCGATTCCTCAAGGATCTAAAAATAGAAATTTCATTTGACCCAGCAATCCCATTACTGGGTATATATTCAAAGAACTATAAATTTTTCTGTTAATAAAGACACATACACACATATGTTCATTGTGGCACTGTTTACAAATGCAAAGACCTGGAACCAACCCAAATGCCCATCAGTAATACAGTGGACAAAGAAAATGTGGCATATATACACCGTGGAATACTACACAGCCATAAAAATGATGAGTTTGTGTTCTTTGTAGGGACATGGATGAATCTTGAAACCATCCTTCTCAGCAAACTGACAGAAGAACAGAAAATCAAACACTATATGTTCTCACTCGTAGGCAGGTGTTGAACAATGAGAACATGTGGACATAGGGAGGGAAGCCTCACACACTGGGGTCTGTTGGAGGGGCTAAGGGAGGGACAGTGTGGTGGAGGTAGGAATAACATGGGGAGAAATGCCAGTTATAGGTGATGGGGGAATGGAGACAGCAAACCACCTTGCCATGTATGTATCCATGCAACAATTCTGTGTGATCTGCACATGTACCTTAGAACCTAAAGTACAATAAAAAATAAAATAAAATTCAGAAAAAAAACCCAACATTTCTTTTTCAGGTATCTTAAGCCCCCAAAGTGACACACATTTATATACTGATAATTAATAGAGTAGGTTGCAAATTAATCTTATATCTTAACCAAGGAAGAAATAAGATTTCTATTAGGCAGTTCTTACTATTTTACATATGAACATTTAAAAATCAGAATCTTTAAAAAATCTATTTAAGAAAAAATAAAATCTCACAAAATTAAAAGTATTTCTCTTGACAAATATTTTTTAAATGTTGGCAGAACAAACCTAGTAAGATGTTTATATATTAATATAAGATTTTGACAGGCCTTGTGCATTGCACACTACTCCTGTTCTTAGTTGTGAAGAATGAAAAAACCTGAATGCTTCATTAGAAAATACTGATGGGTCTTGACTCTATCCACTTTGCCAGTCTGTGTCTTTTGGTTGGGGCATTTAGCCCATTTAAATTTAAGGTTAATATTGTTATGTGTGAATTTGATCCTGCCATTTTTATACTAGCTGTTTGATTTTCCGTTAGTTGATGCAGTTTCTTCATTGTGTCACTGGTCTTTACCACTTGGTATGTTTTTGCAGTGGCTGGGACTGGTTGTTCCTTTCCATGTTTAGTTCTTCCTTCAGGAGCTCTTGTAAGGCAGGCCTGGAATAGTCAAGACCCATCAGTGTGCTGTATTCAGGAGACCCATCTCACATGCAAAGACATAGCCTTAAAATAAAGGGATGAAGGAAGATTTACCAAGGAAATGAAGAGCAAAAAAAAAAAAAAAAAAAAAAACAACAAACCAGAGGGGTTGCAATCCTAGTCTCTGATAAAACACACTTTAAACCAACAAAGATCAAGAGACAAGAAGGACATTATATAATGCTAAAGAGATCAATGCAACAAGAAGAGCCAAGTATCCTAAATATATACCCACCCAATACAGGAGCACCCATATACATAAAGCAAATTCTTAGAGACCTATAAAGAGACTTAGACTCCCTCACAATAATAGTTGGAGACTTTAACGCTCCATTGACAATATTGGACAGATCAATGAGACAGAAAATTAACAAGGATATCCTGGACTTGAACTGAGATCTGGACCAAGCAGACCTAATAGACATCTACAGAACTCTTCACTCCAAATCCACAGAATATACATTCTTCTCAGCACCACATTGCACTTACTCTAAAATTGACCACATAATTGGAAGTAAATCACTCCTCAGCACATGCAAAAGAATGGAAATCATAACAACCAGTCTCTTAGACCACAGTGCAATCAAATTAGAGCTCAGGATTAAGAAAAGCACTCAAAACTGCACAACTACATGGAAACTGAACAACCTGCTCCTGAATGACTACTGGATAAATAATGACATAAAGGCAGAAATACAGATGTTCTTTGAAACCAATGAGAATGAAGACACAATGTACCAGAATCTCTGGAACACATTTAAAGCAATATCTAGAGGGAAATTTATAGTACTAAATGCCAAAGTGAGAAGCAAGGAAAGGTTTAAAATTGACACCCTAACATCACAATTAAAAGAGCTAGAGGAGCAAGATCAAACAAGTTCAAAAGCTAACAGAAGACAAGAAATAACTAAGATCAGAGCAGAACTGAAGGAGCTAGAGATACAAAAAAACCCTTCAAATAATCAATGAATCCAGCAGCTGGTTTTTTGAAAAGATTGACAAAATAGACCACTAGCGAGACTAATAAGAAAAGAGAGAAGAATTGAATAGATTGGAACCACCCCAAATGCCTACCAAAGATAGACTGGATAAAGAAAATGTGGCACATATACACCATGGAATACTATGCAGCCACAAAAAAGGATGAGTTCATGTTCTTTGCAGGGACATGGATGACACTGGAAACCATCATTTTCAGCAAACTGACACAAGAACAGAAAACCACACCTTGCATGTTCTCACTCACAAGTGGATGTTGAACAATGAGAACACATGGACACAGGGAGGGGAACATCACACACTGGGGCCTTTTGGGGTGGAAGAGCTGGGGAAGGATACCAGGGGGTAAGGGAATTTGGGAGGGATAACATTAGGAGAAATACCTAATGTAGATGGCGGGGGAATGGATGCAGAAAACCGCCATGGCATGTGTATATCTGTATAAAAATCCTGCACGATCTGCACATGTATCCCAGAACTTAGAGTTTAATAAAAAAAGAAAATACTTTAGAATGCAACAGATATAAGCACAGTTAACTTTGCTTAATTTCACTTTGACATTATTTATATGTTTTGCCTATGATTTTCTAGAATTTTGAAATGCAACTTACCTTAAGGCATTTTTTGATAGGATCTCTTATAATTTGAGGGTAAAAAAGTATCTACCCTATGACCTCCTCTCCAAAAAATAAAAATAAATAAGAGGACGTCTGATATTTTTGCAAAAAACCTCTCTAAAGTCTCTTAAGAACAGGAGGGAGAAAGTCATGAATCATGGATATTTAATCTAGGGTTTAGTAATTTTGAAATCTAAGAATTCAGAACCAATACTTCTAAACTAACTTTTGTGATATAAACTATAATTTGTTCTCCCTCATCCATACAG
Organism: Saguinus oedipus; assembly: GCA_031835075.1. NCBI lineage: Eukaryota > Metazoa > Chordata > Mammalia > Primates > Cebidae > Saguinus > Saguinus oedipus. The sequence continues at coordinate 43,821,491 of CM063170.1, forward strand.
ACATTGCTAATCAATCATGCCTCCACACAGCACCTTTGGAAGTGCTCGCAATCCTTTTGAACACAGTCTTCTGGGAAGCTGCTCTGATATTAGACCTGACAGAAGATGAAATCTATTTTTCATCCTCTTCTTAAGGCATAGGCATGGGAAGAATAAAATAACCAAAATGCATGAAAGTATATAAAAAGAGAATTTTAAATACAAAAATTATGTCAGTGAAAAGGATTATGAAAGAAGACTTAATGGGGAATTATAGGCTGGATACAGTATGATTAATAACTGTAGTAGTTGTCATTGAGAAGCTGTGAAATACTTTACATCTATTCTAGATTTTTAGAGGTAGAAGACATTTTGGACATTATCTAGTCTAATTGTCATCAATTCAAATGAGGAAATTGTTAGCATAGAGATGTTAAACGTTTTGTACAGTGTCATAAAGCTAGTTAACAGTAAATTTGATTTCAGCACTAAATAGAGTTTGTGCCTCGCTTAGTGACAGGGATGTGTTCTGAGAAAGGCGTTGTTAAGTTTTCCTTGTTGTGGAATCATCACAGAGTGAATGTACACAAACTTGGATAGTATGTGTACACCTAGGCTGTATGCTATAGCCCATTGGTCCTAGGCTACAAATCCATAACAGCATGTTACTGGCAACTGTAACACAATTATAAGAATTTGTCTAAACACACCTAAACATAGAAAAGGTCCAGTAAAAATATGGTACTACAGTCTTATGAGAGCATTGTTGATATGCAGTTCACTGTTGACTGAAATGTTATGTGGCACATGATTGTATACAGAGTTTCTTGCAGTGTGTTTTGCTCTGTGACTTCCTGCAGACTGGTCTATGTGGCCCTCTTCACTCTTTCCCCTTCCTTTCCCTCACACACATAACCTAGAAAACTCAGCAAAATAGACATCAAGGCAGACCCACAGGGGTGTTCTCCAAATGTTACAAATTCACACATAACTGCATGATTTTTGTGTTATCTGTACTCTGTACTTTCTGACTACAAGATAAATTACATTTAGGCCTGTGACCTAAATGTAATTTTACACATGCATTTTGTTTGTATTATCTTTTAGAAATGTTTTCAGAAATGCAAAAAAATTAAAAGACTGGGTAGCTCTGGACATACATTTTCAAAGGCAGCAATCTGGTGGGATTGGCTGAAACCTTCAGTGAAATATGGGGTCTCCACTTCACCAAAGTCCTCACCATTTCCCCTTGTCTCTGATCCCAATATTGAACAACATTTGCCCTTCATCATCAAACTTATATAGCATATAAGTTTATCCTCATTGGAGATCTGTCAAAAGATGGATGACAAAAATATAGAGCAAGATGGCAGTGTGATTTTTCTCCACCTGGACTCACTTTACTTTTGAATTTCACTGTCTAAACCCTGTAAACATTGGAGTTAATGTTTGACCAGACTGTATTATACGCTTGTGGCAGCAGAACTACATTAGAAATTAAATTTAAAAGCACAAGACCATATAATCTTTTAAAAATTACCAATATTAAAGAAAATAAGGTGTAACAAAATTGGTTAGCCATTTCCTTTATACCTATTATTTTTCCAGGTACATACTTTTCTGCTCATCATTTGCCCTTAAGAAATGACTAAAAATATATCTCCTTCTGAAGTTTGGTATTTATTATAAATCTGGCCACCTTCATCACACTTCTAAATGTCAAATGATTTAGAAACACATGGCAAAGTAGTGTTTTAGCATCAGATGAATTCTACAGCACAAACATTAAAACCACAATTAAACCTGTGACTATTGTGAGGCAGATTTTTCAGCAATAGAGAAGACTCATGGCTAAATTATTTTACTCTTCAACAGAGTGACTTGTCAGGCTGCACTGTTTCCATTTACAATGAACATTTATGTACGCATTCTAGGCAACCTTGGCTAGTGATGGATTGATATACCAGCTATGTCTTAGTAAAATCATAAAGAATAACTCTGGTCTTCTCATTACTTGACTTTTACATAACTTAGACATTGATTTAAATGGCATCTTATTTTCAAGGAAATATTCATCTTTCAATATTTTAAGATCCACATATTATACATGTACTTCTAAATACAAAGAAACCTATGTATGAAGAGAGACTCTCCTGGCTTCTTTGTAATAAATGATAGTGTAGCTTATTTCTCTACTCAATCCTCTAGTCTTCACAGTGGCACATTTGACCTTTGGCGTACATTTTTCTCTGTCAAAGACTTCTGATTTGAATCTTATTAAAAACATAACACTCAGTGCTATATAATTCTATCAGGAAAGAGAATCCCAGAAGAACTGTTTTTAAAGTTAAGCAGTGAAATATGAAAATATCTGCCCAAATTCCTTATTTGGAGCAAAGATGAAAAAATAGCACTTGCTCTCCCATTTTCTTCTTGCTGCTGCTTTTTTTTTTTTAACTCAGTTTTTAGGGAAAAAAGAGAAATAATCACACATTTTGTGGTATGTCTCTGGGTTCTATTGTCAGATGTTCTTGGAAAGTTACAGACCATTTTTAACAGAAGGTGCAGTCCAAAAGTCCTTCTTCAGTCTCTGTCTCTCTGTACAGAATAAAATGCAATCATAGACTTCTGTAATGGCAGACAATTGGATGTGAGGTTTTATATCTGTTATTAACCACTGCCACCTCTTCTTTATGCTGTTTTCATCTTTTCTCTTATTTTCTTTATGTTCTTTGCTCCTCAGTCCTTTATTATTTTCAACTTAACCTGGCTTGCTTGGTCCTTCTAGCCTTATCACATAATTGAAAATTTGAATCTCAGCTATGTGACCTATGGCAAACTGTTTATTTTGAGTGAGTCTCTGCTTTCTCATTTGAAAATGAAAATAATGATAGTTCCTTATTCATGCTATTTTTTGAATAATAATTGTTGCAAAGTATTTTGCACAGTGCCTGGAAGATAATAATTACTCAATTCAAATATATTAGGTAATTATAGAATAATTAGTATTTTATGGATTTCCTGGATTTAAGAGTTGGGGGTTGCTGAGTGCTGAGGAAATTCTCTCATTTTTATGAAAGAATTATACCTGAAAGAAAAGTGTACTTTCTTTTGTTTCATTTCTGAAAAGGATTTTGTTCAGTTGACATAGAGCTGTGTAACTTGCTTTTCAGTCAAATCTACCTTTACATTGTCAACAAAAGCCAAAATAGACAAATGGGACCTAATCAAACTCCATAGCTTTTGCATGGCAAAAGAAACAGTCACTAGAGAGAATCGGCAACCAACAGATTGGGACAAAATCTTTGCAGTTTACCCAACTGACAAAGGGCTAATATCCAGAAGCTACAAAGAACTCAAACAGATTTACAGGAAAAAAACAAACAAGCCCATTCAAAAATGGGCAAAGGATATGAACAGACACTTTTCAAAAGAAGACATACATGAGGCCAAAAAACACATGAAAAAATGCTCATCATCACTGGTCATTAGAGAGATGCAAATCAAAACCACATTGAGATACCATCTCATGCCAGTTAGAATGGTGATCATTAAAAAAGCTGGAGACAACAGATGCTGGAGAGGATGTGGAGAAATAGGAACACTCTTACACTGTTGGTGGGGGTGTAAATTAGTTCAACCATTGTGGAAGACAGTGTGGCGATTCCTCAAGGACCTAGAAATAGAAATTCCATTTGACCCAGCAATCCCATTACTGGGTATATATCCAAAGGAATATAAATCATTCTACTATAAGGACACATGCACACGAATGTTCATTGCAGCACTGTTTACAATAGCAAAGACCTGGAACCAACCCAAATGCCCATTGATGATAGACTGGACTTGGAAAATGTGGCACATATACACCATGGAATATTATGCAGCAATCAAAAATGATGAGTTTATGTCCTTTGTAAGGACATGGATGAATCTGAAGAACATCATTCTCAGCAAACTGACACAAGAACAGAAAAGGAAATACCACATATTCTCACTCATAGGCGGGTGAGAAAAATGAGAACACATGGACACAGGGAGGGGTGTACTACACACTGGGGTCTATTGGGGGGAATAGGGGAGGGACAGTGCAGGGGGGAGCTGGGGAGGGATAGCCTGGGGAGAAATGCCAAATGTGGGTGAAGGGGAGGAAGGCAGCAAAACACACTGCCATATGTGTACCTATGCAACTATCTTGCACGTTCTGCACATGTACCCCAAAACCTAAAATGCAATAAAAATTAAAAAATAAAAAGATTACATAGAGAGAAAAAAAATCTACCTTTAATCAGAAATCTGGTCAGCATGGTTCTTTCCCATAAAATGAGGTGACATAGGTCATGAAATAAATTCTCAAAGGATATGTAGTACTTCTCTGTCTTCCTTAGTTTTGAATCTCTTGTACATTAGAAGCTTTTTTTTTTTTTTTTTTCAGAAAATGACGTGAGTTGTGTAGGAGACATGGAAAGAAATAAAAAATGAGAATAGATGTGAAATTGGACACCAATGACTAAACTGTCAGTCAATGACAAGGGATAAACTCTATGTAATATTTTATTTATTTTGTTTCTTAGTGTGACCTTGATTTTTTGAGTCAACATTTAAAAATCAGTATGTTGTACATAAATAGTCAGATTTTTGGCTAGTCTTAAAGATCATATTTGATTTACCTTCTGAAATTGGTATGTATTAATTTCCAGCTTTGAACACAAAGATTGACACTGTCATAGTCACTCAATTTATATTTGTTAAACACATTACAGAATGACTATGCTATGCAAAAAATACAGAGCACTTGTGATTAAGTAAATAATGCCTTTTGTATGCAAAGAGAGAACACAAGAAAGTGAGTGAAATATTTTTTCTTTCTGTCTTAAAATAGCTTTGCAAAATGACTTACATATACCAGTCATTAAGAATGCCTATTACAAGGTTGAAAACGAACTGTTGAATACTATGCTCACTACCTGGTTGACAAGATCAATCGTACCCCAAATCTCAGCATTATGTCATATGCCCATGTAACAAACTAGCACATCATGCACCCCCGAATCTAAAATAAAAGTTGAAATTATAGATATAAAATAAATGGTTATTAGAAATCCTGGATGATTTTTTCCCCAAAATACTTTATTTGGGAATATTATAAGCTCCTGCAATCTATAATCTTGACTGTCCCTCAATCTTCTGAAATTACATTCTTAAGATTTCAAGTGGTATCTTGTTGCTCAACTCCAGTGACAATTTCTCAACTCTTATGTTGTTTCTGTTTTTCTAATATTTGATATATTTTGCTCTTCTATTCTTTGGATTTTCCCTCATTGGAATTTTGCTAATATTCCAATGGGAATATTTGCTGATATTCTAATATTGAAAACCTGGTTTGTACCAAGCATTGTTTTACTCTCTTCATGATAGTCTCATGAAGAAAGTACTTAACATCTCCATTATTAAAGATGGGGAGCTGTGTACAAGCTCATTCAGCTGGCACATAGAAGCAATACAATCACCAGGGTCTTCTCTGACCACTTTACTATGTGGTTTAGTCAGTAGAACCGACTGACTGAACTTTTATTATCTGCTCTGTCTTAAAAATGATAACCACAAAACAGTCATTCACTTCGTTTCCTTTCTTCCTTTAAAATTAGTGTTCTTTGATCACATCCCATGGATTTTGAAATGAAAAGTATTTTCAGCAATTGAGCTTTTTAATTGCCTTTCTTTTGCCTTAAAGCTTAGAAGAATGTTTTTGACTATTCAGTGGGTTGAATGTGTAATAATTTTAACTTTTGCTTTCTATTGTTTTTTTAAATGAGATTGTAGTCACTTAATATGATTTATAGTCTTTCTAATATAAATAATTTAATTTATTAATTTTTTTCCTCGTGGCCAAATATACTATCAAAATTTTATTGTTTCTTGGGGACTTGAAAAGAAAATACACTTTTTTTCCCGCAACATACTAAGTTCAATGTGAGTTCCTATTCATTTCTTTTCTTTTTCTTTTTTTCTTTTTTATTGATCTTTGGACTCTGGGGTACATGTGCACATCCTACATCCTGCAGGATTGTTGCATAGGTACATACATGCCATGGTGGTTTGCTGTCTCCATCCCCTGCCCCCTGTGACCGGTATCAGGTATTTCTCCAAGTGTTATCCATCCCCATCCTCCCTTTCCCCACCATCCCTCCCTTTTCCTCCCCTCCACCCCCTACCTAATCCAGTGAGTGTGGTTCCCTTCCCTGTGTCCAAGTGTTCTCATTGTTCATCACCCACCTATGAGTGAAAACATGTGGTGTTTAATTTTCTGTTCTTATGTCAGTTTGCTGAGAATGATGGTTTCTAGATACATCCATGTCTCTAAAAAGGACACAAACTCATTGTTTTTTATGGCTGCATAGTATTCCATGATGTATATGTGCCACATTTTCCTTGTCCAGTACATCATTAATGGGCATTTGAGTTGCTTCCGGGTCTTTGCTATTGTAAACAGTGCCACAGTGAACATACCTGTGCATGTGTCTTTATAACAAAACAATTTATAACCCTCTGGATATATACCCAGTAAATTCAAATGGAATTTCTGTTTCTAGGTCCTTAAGGAATAGCAACACTGTCTTCCACAATGGTTGAACTAATTTACATTCCCACCAACAGTGTAAAAGTGTTCCTATTTCTCCACATTTTCTCCAGCATCTGTTGTCTCCTGATTTCTTAATGATTACCATTCTAACTGGCATGAGATGGTATCTCAATGTGGTTTTGATTTTCATTTCTCTAATGACCAGTGATGATGAGCATTTCTTTATATGTTTGTTGGCTGTATAAATGTCTTCTTTTGAAAAGTGTCTGTTCATATCCTTTGCCCACTTTGAATGGGTTTGTTTTTTCTTGTAAATTTGTCTTAGTTCTTTGTAGATTCTGGATATTAGCCCTTTGTTAGATGGGTAGCTTGCAAAATTTTTTTCCCATTCCGTTGGTTGCTAGTTCACTCTAATGATCATTTCTTTTCCTTTGGAGAAGCTGCTAAGTTTAATTAGATCTCATTTGTCTATTTTGGCTTTTGTTGCCAATGCTTTTGGTGTTTTAGTCATGAAGTCCTTGCCTGTGCCTATGTCCTGAATGGTATTGCCTAGGTTTTCTTCTACGGTTTTTATGGTGTTAGTTCTTATGTTTAAATCTTTAATCCATTTGGAGTTAATTTTAAAGAAGTCAGGAATGGGTTCAGTTTCAGCTTCCTGCACATGGCTAGCCAGTTTTCCCAACACCATTTATTATTCAGGGAATCTTTTCCCCATTGCTTGTTTTTGTCTGGTTTTTCAAAGATCAGATGGATGTAGATGTGTAGTGTTGCTTCCAAGGCCTCTGTTCTGTTCCATTGGTCTATATCTCTGTTTTGGTACCAGCACCATCCTGTTTTGATTACTGTAGCCTTTTAGTATAGCTTGAATTCAGGTAGCATGATGCCTGCAGCTTTGTGCTTTTTGGTTAGGATTGTCTTGGCTATGCAGTCTCTCTTTTGGTTCCATATGAAGTTTAAAGTGATTTTTTTCAATTCTGTGAAGAAAGTCAATCAATGTAGCTTGATGGGGGTAGCATTGAATTTATAAATTACTATGGGCAGTATGGCCCTTTTCACAATATTGATTCTTCCTAACCATGAGCATGGAATGTTTTTCTATCTGTTTGTGTCCTCTCTTATTTTGTTGAATGGCGGTTTGTAGTTCTCCTTGAAGAGATCTTTTACATCTTTTGTTAGTTGTATTCCTAGGTGTTTTATTCTCTTTGTAGCAATTGTGAATGGGAGTTCACTCATGATCTGGCTCTTTGTTTGTCTGTTGTTGGTGTATTGGAATGCTTGTGATTTCTTCACATTGATTTTGTATCCTGAGACTTTGCTGAAATTGCTTATCAGCTTAAGGAGGTTTGGGGCTAAGATGATGGAGTCTTCTATAGGACCATGTCATCTGCAAATAGGGACAATTTGACTTCTTTTCCTGATTGAATGACCTTTATTTCTTTTTCTTACCTAATTGCTCTGGCTAGAACTTCCAATACTACATTGAATAGGAGTAATGAGAGAGAACATCCCTGTCTAGTGCCAGTTTTTAAAGGGAATGCTTCTAGTTTTTGCCCATTCAGTATGATATTGGCTGTGGGTTTGTAGTAAATAGCTTTTATTATTTTAAGATAAATTCCATCGATACCTAGTTTATTGAGAGTTTTTAACATAAAGCGCTGTTGAATTTTGTCAAAGGCTTTCTCAGTATCTATTGAGATATTCATGTGGTTTTTGTCTTTTGTTCTGTTTATGTGGTGGGTTACATTTATAGATTTGTGTATGTCAAACCAGCCTTGCATCCCTGGGATGAAGCCTACTTGTTTATGGTGGATAAGCTTTTTGATGTGCTGTTGCAATCGGTTTGCCCATATTTTATTGAAGATTTTTGCATTAATGTTCATCATGGATATTGGCCTGTAGTTTTCTTTTTTAGTTGTGTCTCTTCTGGGTTTTGGTATCCAGATGATGTTGGTCTCATGGGAAGAGTTAGGGAGGATTCCCTCTTTTTGTCTTGTTTGGAATAGTTTCAACAAGAATGGTACCAGCTCCTCTTGGTACGTCTGGTAAAATTCGGCTTTGAACCCATCTGTACTGACTCTTTTTGGTTGTTAGGCTATTAATTGCTGCCTCAACTTCAGACCTTGTTATTGGTCTATTTAGGGTTTCAACTTCTTCCTGGCTTAGTCTTGAGAGTGTGGAAGTATCCAGGAATTTATCCATTTCTTCCAGATTTACTGGTTTATGTGCATAGAGCTAATTTTAGTAATCTCTAATGGTAGTTTTTGTTTCCAAGGAATCAGTAGTGATCTCCCTTTATCATTTTTTTATTGCTTCTATTAGATTCTCCTCTCTTTTCTTTTTTATTAGTCTAGCTAGCAGTCTGTCTATTTTGTTGATCCTTTCAAAAACCAGCTCCTGGATTTATTGATTTTTTTAAGGGTTTTTTATGTCTCTATCTCTTTCAGTTCTGCTCTGATCTTAGTTATTTCTTGTCTTCTGCTTGCTTTTGAATGTTTTTGATCTTGCTCCTCTAACTTTTTCAATTTTGACAATAGGGTACTGATTTTAGATCTTTCCTTGCTTCTCATGTGGGCATTTATTGCTATAAATTTCCCTCTAGACACTGCTTTAAATGTGTCCCAGAGATTCTAGTATGTTGTGTCTTTGTTCTAATTGGTTTCAAAGAACGTTTTTATTTCTGCCTTCATTTCATTATTTATCCATTCGTCATTCAGGAGGAGGTTGTTCAGTTTCCACGGGATTGTATAGTTTTGAGTGCTTTTCCTAATCCTGAGTTCTAATTTGATTGTGCTGTGGTATGAGAGACTGTTATGATTTCTGTTCTTTTGCATTTGCTGAAGAGTGATGTACTTCCCATTATGTGGTCAATTTTAGAGTAAGTGTGATGTGGTGCTGTGAAGAATGTGTATTCTTCGGATTTGGGGTGGAGTGTCCTATAAATGTCTATTAAGTCTGCTTGGTCCAGATCTGTATTCAAGTCCTGGATATTATTGTTGACTTTCTGTTTCGTTGATTTGTCCCATATTGTCAGTGGAACTTTAAAGTCTCCACTATTATTGTGGGGGAGTCTAAGTCTCTTTGTAGGTCATTAAGAACTTGCTTTATGTATCTGGGTGCTCCTGCACTGGGAGCATATATTTTTAGGATAGTTAGCTGTTCTTTGTTGGTTTGAAGTCTGTTTTATCAGAGACTAGGATTGCAACCCCTGCTTTCTTTTTGCTCTCCATTTTCTTGGTAAATCTTCTTCCATCTTTTAATTTTGAGGCTATGTGAGTCTCTGCATATGAGATGGGTCTCCCGAATACAGCAAACCGATGGGTCTTGACTTTTTCTCCAGTTCGCCAGCCTGTGTCTTTTGATTGGGGCATTTAGCCCATTTACATTCAACGTTAATATTGTTATGTTTGAATTTGGTCCTGCCATTTTGTTACTGGCTGGTTGTTTTGCCTGTTAATTAATGCAGTTTCTTCATTGTGTTTTTGTTCTTTACCATTTGGTATGTTTTTGTAATGGCTGGTACTGGTTGTTCCTTTCCATGTTTAGTACTTTATTCAGGAGCTCTTGTAAGGCAGATCTTGTAGTGATGAAATCTTTCATCAAATGCTTGTCCATAAAGGATTTTATCTCCTTCATTTATGAATCTTAGTTTAGCCAGATATGAAATCCTGGGTTGAAAGTTCTTTTCTTTAAGGATGTTGAATATTGGCCTCACTCCCTTTTAGCTTGTAGGGTTTCTGCCGAGAGATCTGTTGTGAGTCTGATGGGCTTTCCTTTGTGGGTGACACGACCTTTCTCTCTGGCTGCCCATAGCATTTTTTCCTTCATTTCAACCCTAGTGAATCAGGATTATGTGTCTTGGGGTTGCTATTCTTGAGGAGTATCTTTTGGTGTTCCCTTTATTTACTAGATTTGAATGTTGTTGGCCTGCCTCATTAGGTTGGGGAAGTTCTCTTGGATAATATCCTGAAGAATGTTTTCCAGTTTGGTTTCATTCTCCTCATTACATTCAGCTAAGCCGATCAAGCATAGATTAGGTCTCTTCACATATTCCCATAGTCCTTGGAGGCTTTGTTCATTTTTTTTCACTCTTTTTTCTCTAATCTTGCCTTCTCCTTTTATTTCATTGACTTCATCTTCAATCTCTGATATCCTTTCTTCTGGTTGATCGATTTAGCTGTTGAAACCTGTATATGACTTGCAAAGTTCTCATGCTATGTTTTTCAGCTCCATCAAGTCATTTATGTTCTTCTCTAAGCTGATTGTTCTAGTTAGCATGTTGTCTAACCTTTTTTTCAAGGTTCTTAGTTTCTTTGCATTGGATTAGAACATGGTCTTTTAACTCAGAGAAGTTTGTTATTACCAACCTTATGAAGCCTGCTTCTGTCAATTCATCAAACTCATTCTCTGTCTTGTTTTGTTCCCTTGATTGTGAGGAGTTGTGATCCCTGAGATGAGAATAAGTGTTCTGGTCTTTGATGGTTCATCCTTTTTGCTCTGGTTTCTTCCCATCTTTGTGGTTTTATCTCCCTTTGGTCTTTGAACTTGGTGATTTTGGGAGGAATTTCTGAGTGGACGTCCTTTCTATTGCAGTTGGAGCTATGTCTTTTTTGGCCTGTAGAGGTGCTGCTGGGCTGCCTCGGATTCAGTCATATTGCTGGGTGGGTGGTGTTCTGGAGTTTGTTTAGGCAGATGAGATTAGCCTCGCCTTCCCAATGGCGTCTCTCCTTCCCTGAGCTGAATCTTCCTGGTCAGGGTCAAACTGGTGTATTTGCTGCGAAGCTCTTTAGTGTTCTGGCTTCAGTTTGAGTTTTGTGGAGGTGTGGCCTTCCAGGCCTTATGGCCTATTTCTCTGCTTTCAACTCTGCCTCTTTCTGTGGGATAGGTAGTTCTGTCCTGTTGGCTTAGTTCAAACTTCTGCCCAGGTCCCTGCTGACACCTTGCGGCACCAGGCAGGAGCTGTAGCTCAGATTTGCATTGACAGCCTATGGCCCCCCTCAGTTCGGTGGGGCTCTTGTGGACCGTGGGTTGCAGGAGGGATGAGGAAAACACAGGATCTGAATCAGAGCACTGAGGGGGTGAAGTCCCTGACCCTTCAAACTGGCTGCATATTCCATGTAGGGACACGCCCCGCCCTGTCTTGGTTCATCCTCCCTGGGCTGCTCTCACCCTGCTTCTGCTCTGGCTCACCTTCCCTGGGCTATTTTCAGTGACCTACCAGTCCCACCGAAATAAATCTGGTACCTCACTTGGAATTGTGAAGTCCTCAAGTCCTCTAGCCCTCTGCCTCTTATTTGCTGGGAGCTGCATTCCAGTGTTGCTTCTTCCCGGCCATCTTGGCATGCCCCCCTGATTTTGCTTTCTTATGTCACTTTTGAATTTTTATTTGGGTAAAAAAAAGAGCTATATTAAAATATCTTGTTATACATATTTATTTGTCCTTGTATACTTAGATTGGTACTCAGTCCAAAAATTAACTGCAATTATGTGTTTCTTATGTTAATATAGGACCTTGCTAGTAATACAGTAACCAGTGAATATTTAACTATATCTATTATGTAATCTCAGCAGGAAGCCCCAGATTTCAGACACATAGTTGGCACTCCAATATTTGTTGTGTAAATAAATTACTGCAAAGTAGTTTACTGGGTCATGCACATAGTTCCTCCAGTCTATTTTATCCAAGGATGAACACAGGGGCAAAACTATATGTTACGTCTCTCTGAAGTTAAGTTATTGGACACATCTGTAAGATAATGCATGCTTCATTGCTAGAAAATTAACTGAATTTCAAAAATCAATATTTTTGGTCTATATTTGTTCTATATTCCTAGATAAATTTTGCTTGAAGTCTAATTAGTTTTATTGTTTTAAATTTAGCTTAAGATGTTATAATAGTAGCAGTCTTGGTTTAAAACTCTGTGTTCAAAAATATTCTGCATGAACATTAGAGTCCCAAGTTAGAAGCAAGGTCAGTATTTGTACTAAATTTTCCTCCCTTACATTCACAATATCATTTACTTGAAATTTGTTTTTCGATTAATGTTGCTCAGTTCTCATGTATAATGCTATTTGTCTAAGAATTTATTTAGTAAAATTTAGACAATCAAATATGCCTCATTCTATAAACCTGGGAATATTTCTTATTTCTCTACTTGATAAAGGTGCAGTCAGTATCTTTGAATATTGCTGTCAGGTGGTGAGATACATCTTTGAAGACTCCTTTTATTAATACTTCATCTTCAAAAGAAAATGAAAAAAGTTTCAGTATATCCTCCTTTCCAGATTTTTTCATTTTGTGATGTTTTAGTTTTGTATTCATTTTATTTAAAATCAAATATTTATATTATTGGATATAAGTAGCTTTTATCTAAAATATAATTTAAAATATTATAATAATTTTTGATGAATTTGAACACATGTAAAACAAAAGTCCCCCAACAACTAACTTGTAATATAACAGTTGACCACAACACCTGTTATAACTATTACATCTATACTTTTTTCTACTTTTACACTATTTATACTTTAAGCTCATTCTATTTCATCTAGGGATCAGTATATCCACTTTATTAACCAAGAAGATCAGAATTACCATATCAGACTGATTGAGGTTATAGATACAAATCAATACTGAAAGATTTTGTGGATGTGAGAATTGAGTGGGCCTTCAAGGTTCTTCCACTTCAGCTCAAACACCTGTCTCAGATAGTCTTCACTTCCTATTTCAGGGACTTTTAAAATTGTCCAAGGCACAAACAATTTGATAAGTTCCGATTCATTTCTAGTCATTTCTCCTATAACTGAAATCTGTTCAAGTTATTTTTAAGTGTCATTACACAAGCTTAGTTATACGATGCAGGCACAACTCAGCCCTGGTTGAGTTTGCTTCAACCAGAAGATTCAGATCAGTCTGTCTCCCTCTAGCCCCATTTTTGAATTTTGTTTATTGTACATTCATTAATCATTAAGAATCACAATGTTGGGTGTTACACAGAAGTCTTCATACTCTCCTCTTCTTGGCCCTTCTTAATGACAAAGAATCTAACTTATTTTTACACTCGTGAAAGCATCAAGCATACCATATTTTTAAAATTACTTTAGATATAATTAGCACTTTTTTATTAATAAAGTTTTCTCAGGAAAGACTTAGGTTATGATCCAGTGCAGAAAATCCACATTTTTTAAAACAAGAAACAACTGCATTTAAGAAGAGAGTATAATCATATCTAAGCCAAAAATAATAGTTCAAATGCAGTTTTAATGAAAAGGAACTGTAGCCCAATTTCTTTTCAACTGTCTAAGGGAATTGAACTATAGGGATGAATTTGCAGATAAACAGAATTTTTTCTATCTTTCTGCTTCTCTTTACATATATATGCATTTATGTATGTCTCTGTATATCTTATATTAATAAATGTGCATATATGTATATGTATGTATATTTATATATGCACTTATAGATGCAAATAAGATAGATATAGATATAGAGACATTTAAAATCAAACATAGATATATGTAAAAGTAAAAATTCCAATAACCTTCATGGAATGACAGTTTAGTTAAGTAGCGCAGGCAATGAAGTCTAAGTGTAGACTGTTTTAGAGTTGAGCAGTGGATTTTGCTTCTGATGACTTTTAATATTCGATTCTTATCTCTCTTGCATTTACTCTTTTTCCATACCTATAAAAAGAGCATCTTAATAACTGCTTTGCTTTATTCTCATTTTGGCATTATGAAGGACAGAGTCATGCTTACAGTAAATGCTCGATAAATGTGGCTGCTATTATTATTCACATTGTCTTGATATTCTGGAATGTATGTAGAACGTGAAACATAAACTGAAACACCTCTTCTTTCTCTCACATTTCTACTTCTTTGAGCCAGTTTCATCTCCAGATACATCTGTTTGTCTTAATAATTGAGTGAGAGTTGAACATAAAGACATTTGCTTTTTTTGTAAAACAGAGATAAATTGCTCCCTGTTTTCTTTTCCAGTTTTAATTTCACCCCAAATCTACAGCTGAGAGTGGAGCCACCTTTACAGAAAGAGGCTCTCAGTTTGTACTCAGCAAAAACGAATATCCAAATATTCATGCTTGTTCCACTCAGTCCTTGTTTTGGACTTGGAGTGTTCATGTTTATCTTCAGTCATCAGACTTGGCATTGCTTTATCTCTTACCATGGCTCATTGCAAATAACCTGCTAGTGTTCTGTCCTATCCATAGTCAAAAATGGAAAGTTGCCCTGAAAGAATTGATCATTAGGAGCCCTTCTATTTCTATCATTTGTCCAAAAGCTTTTAGTCCAACTTGCATGGGGAAAGAATTTCAGGTCTGCCTTTAGTGACTACAGTGGTACTCACTGTTTCAGCTTTCCTCCTGCATTTTAGAATATTTGACAAAAAAGTTGTTGAATCAGATAAAAATGCCACAAAATGTATTTGAGCCAGTATTTTAGAAATAGGATGGGATTTTTGACAACCCCTTTCAATTTATAATATATGATACCAAAATGGGTTCCAATTTCTAATAGTTTAGTATGGCTAAAGTCTAAATGCTGGTTGGTTTAAACCTACAGCCATGGCTGCCTATTGATGTGCCTTTCAAACACCACAAAAGGAAATCTACTGTACTGTCCTTACTAAATCTGAGCCATTAAAGACCATGAAACATTGGCAAGAAGTATACAGCTATCCGTGTTTGTTTGTTGTACTATAAACTAGAACTGTCTGGTCAAAGATAAACTCAGCTGGGATAAGCCAAAAGCCATCATTGTATTTGAATTATACAAAACCTGGTAAGACCTAAGGTATAATTCTCAAACTTAAGCATAAAAAAAAAAACCTAGCATTAAGCTCTGGCAAAAAGTTCAGCTTTACAATATCCATATCCAGTAGAGTCCTTGGCATTCAGATTATTACACTGAGATTCTAGAAACAACATGACATTTCATAATAGGCCACCAGACTGTTGCAAATGCTGGACATAAAAAGGCCCTTTAACAAATTTATTTTGGAAAAGATATTCAAACCCAGTGTGTTATTTTTTCTCTCTATTATAAAGTGCTATTTTAAATTCAATTAAAAAGACCTAAATAGCACTAAAATGACTGACAAGGGAATTATTGGCCAAATTTTAATAGGTAAAGGCAGCATAGGTTTCAGTTGGAAACTTTTTTTTTTTTTTTTAGCACTAGCACTCAGGAATGTACAGTTGGAAACATTTTTAAAGCTGTTATCCAATGCTTGATGGTCACTGCATCTCACGTCATCTTTTTTTGGGTTAAGGTAACAATTCTATTCTGAGTAGGAGGAAATTTGCTGTGGTTCACTTATAGTGAATCAAGCAACATCTGCAATATGGTATAGCTAGATTAGTAAACCTGTAATTGAGGACTGAAAATAACGAATGAATTTTTCTTCTCTCACTTTCTGCTTTACTTCCTGAATAGTTTCTTGCTCATTATGTTTAATTTAGGCAAAGTTACAGCCACTGAAGGGTGGAGTAAACTGCTATCTTCAGAGACAGTGTTTCAGGATGAACTCATTTCCCCTCCACTGCAATTATTCGCGTTTAAACAATATTTCTTTGCAAATTCATGCAAAGATAATTAGAAGTTACGTGTGTTTTGTTTCCTCCTCAAAATTTATCACTCAGAGATTTAGACTAAAGCATTTTTAATTGTTTTGGGCTAGGATGCAGTGTTTAAATGTAGTCAAACCATCTAGAGATAATATTTTAAAGATGTGGTTTGAACTAGCAAAATAAAAGCATAAGACACTGCTCCATATCATTAGGAGCGAGTCTAATTAAAAGGAGAACAGAGAGGGACCGGGGAAGTGAAATGCTAAAGAGAGAAGAATTACATGGTTGAATAGAGTCATATATGCAAAAAATAAAACATGATTCGGCTAGTAATCAGAAAACTTAAAATTGTAGCCTTTGTCTAGTCAATTTTTTCCTCATCGTCTCTGTTACTTTGTGTGTAAAAGGCTGAGATTAGGTAATTCTATTGGTCATTACCAGCTTTATTTTTGTGGTAGCATAAGGTAACTAGCCATGGAAGAGGTGGGTCATGTAGAAGGTCATTTTTGTTTCTACAGAAAAGCATGTCGTTGAGCAAAAACACTTTTGTAGAGAAAAAGTGCAAACCACTACCTGTTTCATTTTTGTATGTAATCTTAAAGTAGCACACAGTATAAACGTTTCTCTGTGTCCTAAATTCTAAGACAGTGGTTCTTAAAGTAGGATCCATGAACCCCTAAGGATCCCTGAGACCTTTTCAAGGAGGTCCACAAGGTGAGAGCTAATCTCATAATAACACTAAGACATTATTTGCTATTTTTGGTTTTTGAAATTTGCCCTAATGGTACAAAAACAGTAGTGGGTAAAATTGCTGGAGGCTTACTACAAATCACTGCACTAGCACTAAACTGGGCTAGGAGTCATTTTATATATATATATATATATATATATATATATATATATATATATATATATAAAATGATATATTAAATATATATACATATATTAACCACTGGGTACTCACAGCTAAATATAAGACTGATTTCATATTCTTAATTAACAATCAAAACATCTTTTTGTAATAAATCTCAACATTTGAGTACACACATCTTTTTTAATATTCTGTGTGACACATTAGGAAGTATATTTAAAACCCTCTACATACTGAAGTATGGTAGCTTTTAGAATTACAAGCTGAACTAACCCTATTTTTTTCACTAAGTACTCTTTTTCAATTTTCTTATCTGTGTGATGCTGAATTTTCTTCATATATTTGAACCAAAATGACAAATCACAACAAAATTTTTTCAGAAGAAAAAAAGAGAATACTGCTGTCTTGTATCAAGCAAGACACTAAAGAAGTTTGCAAAAATGTGGAATGATAATGTAGTTCTCAGTAAATTATTTTCGTTTCAGAGTATATGGTTATTTTCATCAAAATATATTATTCATGTGAATAGGTAATAATAGGTTTATCACTGTTATTTTAAAAGGAATTAATATACATTTTAAAATTTCTCAATTTCCATTTCAAATTTGGTAAATGTAGATTGAAAAATCTCACAGACATAAAGGCTCTTAGGAGTCTTTAATAATTTTTGAGGTTATAAAGGGATTGTGAGACCTAAAGAAACTTGAGCACAGTTCCTCTCTGTGGCTCCTGGAAATCACATCTGATTTGCGTTTTTGTGTCCTGGGGATGTCCCCTCTGCAGTGAAAGTTTACCAACATATTTTCTCTCAGGAAAAAATAGAGAAAAGAGCCATCTTTGAGAGGAGACAAATCTTGCCTCTTTCAGAGTCCTAGAGCTACATGCTGGACAATGTTTTAGGCTGGAAGAGAAAGGACAATGCTTAGGACTGATCTTGAAACAGATCCTTGAGGCACTCAAAATCTGTCATTCTTCCTTCGTTTGTATTTTTTTTTAATCTGCTTTAAAAATTCTAAAATTGCTCTGGAGGTTTTTAATAGGCTTATATAGAGTGAAGATGGTTACTGTAAGATAATATACTAGGAGATGGGAATTATTTCTTTTGGTCTTGTACAGCAATTCAAAGGAAGTTCAAGGAAGCCTACACAAAAAGTTTATGAGCCACTGGATGAATCTGCAAAGGCATCAATTTATCTTAGTTGCTGAAATAACATCGAATCAATCATAAAAGGTAAAATCAACTACTGGAAATGGGTGTAACAGATTGTGTAAATGAAGCATTGCATATGCATTATAAGAGCTAACTGCATGGTAATGCACTTTAGGCTAGACCTTATTGCTAATTTACCAAATTGCACTGCAGAGTGGAGTGAAAGCCAGTAGATTAACAGACTCTGCTCAGAGCCAGGCAGGACACAGCTAGCGAATGGTGATTTGTTGGTGTGCATGCCATTTGTTACCTATTGGGAGTAAATCCTGGTTGGGAATACATAATAAATTATAAACTTGTCCTGTGCTCAGCCAGAGACTCATTTGTTAGTTTCTCTCCTTCTCTTCTGTTTTTACAGAGTATTTTATGGGCTACTAAATTAAATTGTACTGGCTGTTCTTTGAGGGAGCTAGAAGAATCTCTCACAAATGTTATTCAGCATAAACACAAACATTCTTAAACATAATTGTGGGAGCAGAAAAAGGCCAATGTACAGTATGTGTGGAGTGCTTATGAATGTCAATTTCTGCACTTGGCTTGGTGAGGGAGAATGCAAGAAGCCAGAAGAAAAACCTATTATTATTATTACGCAATCAGGGGCCCATAGTGAATCAATGACATAGCAGAGCATTAGCAAGTATGGAATTTATGAATTCTAAAGTAGAATGCAAGATATCAGAAGAGAATCCAGGGAGTAGTAATGTATTTAAAACAAAAACTGGAATGATATGGCTTTGAAAATCTTTGAAACCATTATAAGATTTTTTGCTGACTTTAAACATTGTTACATAATAGATGTACATATTTTTGGGGTGCTTTTGATATTTTGATATATTCAAATAATCTGAAAAGATCAAATCAAGGTAATTGGTACATCCATCACATTAAATTTGTATCTTTTCTTTATGCTAGGAACATTCAAATTATTCTCTTCTAGCTATTTTGAAATGTACAGATTATTGTTCACTATAGTTTCCCTAGGTATCTATCAAACACTAGGTCTTATTTCTTCTATCTAATCCACTGAATATTAACACCCATTAATCAATTTCTCTTTGTCCTTCATTTCTCCTTCCCTCCCTGCCCTCTGGTAACCATCATTCTACTGTCTATCTTCATGAGATTTATGTTTTCAGTTCCCACATATGATTGAGAATATGAGATATTTGTCTTTCTTTACCTGTCTTATTTCACTTAACATAATGACCTCTGGTTCCATCCACATTGTTGCAAATAATAGTATTTAATTCTTTTTTTATGGATGAATAATATTCCATTTGTGTATATAACACATTTTCTTTATCCATTCATCTTTTGATGGACACCTAGGTTGATATCATATCTTGGCAATTGTGACTAGATCTGCAATAAACATGGCAGTGCAGATACCTCTTTAATATACTGGTTTTTTATTTTTATTTTTTGTGTAATTACCCTGTAGCAGAATTGCTGGATCATATGGTAGTTCTATTTATAGCTTCTCGATGAATTTCAACCCTGTTTTCCATAGTGTGTGTGCTAATTTATATTCCTACCAACAGTTATGAGGGTTCTTTTCTCATCACAGTCGCCAACATTCATAATTCCCAGACTTTTTGCTGAAAACCATTTTAACTGGCAGGAGACAATATCTCATTGTGATTTCGATTAAAATGTCTGTGATAAGGGATGTTGAGTGTTCATTTTTTATACCTGTTTGTCCTTTGTTTATCCTCCTTTGAGAAATGTCTATTTAGACCTTTTGCCCATTTTTAAATGCATTAGTGTTTTTTCTGTTGGCTCCTTATATCTTCTTATTATCAATACCTTGTCATATGAATAATTGATAAATATTTTCTCCTGCTTTGTGGGTTGTCTATTCACTTTGTTGATTGTTTTATTTACTGTGCTGTTGCCTGTGCTTTTGAGGTCTTACAAAGAGGTTTTGCCTAAACCAGTATCCTAGAGTGTTTCCCAAATGTTGTTAAAATATCAATGCTATCAAAAGCAATTATATATTTGGTGCGATCCCTATCAAAATATCAATATAATTCTTTAAGGAAATAGGAAAAAAAATTCTAAAATTTGTATGGAACCACAGAAGATCTTTCTTTTTGTGGTTCCATATAAATAGCCCAAGTAATCTTGAGGAAAACCACCAACAACAAAAACAACAAACAAAGCTGGCAGCATCACACTACCTGACTTCTTCAAAATGTAATACAAAACCGTAGTAACTGTATCAGCTTACCAGGCCCTATCTCTCACCATGTACAAAAATCAACTCAGAGTGGATTAAAGACTTAAATCTAAGACCTGAAACTATGAAACTGCTGAAATACTATAAAAATATCTTTAATATAAAAAAAATTTAGACAAAAATGTGATAGTATTCTTTATCACCATGCATATTTAACAATTTTAATTTTTTTCTTTTTTTTTTTTAAGAAATGATGCCTTTGTGAGCATGTGATATTGGTCTTTCTTATAGTCTGCCCACTGCCCTTTTTATTATTATCTTATTCTGCCATAAGTTTTATTTTCACATGTTTTGAGTGCATGCATCCTCAGGAATACAAAAACCTGCCTTTATTTTAAGTATACTTTGTACACACCTGTAAGCTCCTCTTTCCGATATGGCAGATATTCTTTCCTCTTGTCCTTGGGTTCTGGATATAGAGTAAGAAGTGGGTGATTTTTAGCCAAAATGTTATGATGACCTCAGTGAGCAGTTCACATAGTGGTGTTTTTGGTTAAAGTCCTAATTAGCCTTCTGTAGTTAATGAGTGTGTGGGTTATGAATCTATTCATTATTATGAATGATACAGCCAGTGAATAAAATTTGCCAGTTTTTCAGAAAGACATAATTATTTATGAAAAGGCTTTGCCCCAGATATGGAAATCATAATAATTAGATTTAATCTTTCTGTGACTTATGTGTTTTTTCTCAGGGAAACAGATGTCTAGAGAGTGCTAATTACTAGCAGTTGAAAGTTTCCTATATAGACAAATCAGAAAGTTAGGAGGCTAAACCCTGGAACTTTTAGCATCAGTTAGCCATGTGCCTTTAGAAAAGAGGCACTCCCTGGAGGCTTCCTGTCTGTTATTGGTACATTGGTCTTACATAATATTACCAGCTGTTTATCCCTGGAAAAGCAACGAATTTTAAGGCACTTTCCATAAATGCTTAAATAGATAAAACAAGCTTGTTTGCAAAAAATTGTTAACTTAGTCAAAACTGGCCCATGAATAAAATGTTATACCAGGAAAAGAAATAGAAATCACCTCTTTTGGTTAGGACACTGAGTTTCAAAGTCAAAAATGAGCTGGGGCTTTATGATGGTTGACAAGAGACATCTGATACTTCTCTATCCACAAAGAAGAACCAAAATAGCAAGTAGTTAATCACATTTCTAATAGTTTACCTAAGAGAGAATGCTGGAATTCAACAGATAATTGACAGGAAAAAAAAAAAAAAAACAATGCAAGGAAGGGGACATGAGGTGGCTTGCTCAGCTGGGATCCATTGGAAGCTGGAGATGCTCCCCAGTGCAGGGAAAGGGTGAGTGACCCCAAGTGGTCCACATTCCTACCATGAACTACTGCAGGTATAGCCATGGGGAAGCTTCTTGATTCTCATAGTTCCTGAGACTAATAGGCAGCTGTCTGGAGAGTAGCTCAAAAAGAGACAGAAGGGATTACATCAAGCTAAAAGCTTCTGCACAGCAAAGAAAACCAACAAAATGAAGAGAGAAGCCACAGAATGGGAGAAAATATTTGTCAATTATTCATATGACAAGGTATTAATAATAAGAATATATAAAGAACTCTAACAACTCAATGGAAAACAATAATCCAATTAAAAAATAAGCAAAAGATCTGAATGTTTCTTAAGAGAAGATATACAAAAGGCATATTAAAAAATATTCACCATCACTAATCACAGAAATGCAAATTCTAACTGCAATGAAATATGTCACTCTATTTAAACTGTTTTTTATCAAAAAGTCAGGAAATTATGGATGCTAGTGAGTATATGGAGAAAAAGCTGACCCCATGGTCAACATTTCTACATGAACTCCTGCAATTAAAGCCAAGAGAGAGGCCCAGAATCCTCATGGGCCCTGAGACTAATATAGGGAGCTATTAGAGAGTAGGCAATGAGATTGTGTCAGAGAGAGAGCTCACACATACCCCAAGTCCTAAGCAGTTACACAGTAAGTCACCATTTTGGTAGCCTAGCCCCCACTAGACTGCATCTTGTACTGGGACCCAAGAGCTCTGGCATCTCACATCCTTGGAGGCTCATGGATATCCCCTACATGTACCCAGATACTGCTGCTGGCTGCTGCCTCAAGGGCAAAATCATGATCCATTAGCAGCAACCCCACCAGCTCCAGTAGCAGGGCCACTGCACATTTGAAAACACATTAAGGAAAGGGTACACTACTTATAGTTACTGCCAGCTGGTTATACCTGTTTGCTCTCCAGCTACCTATGTATGGCTGCTGCCTCTGAAACCAACCCTGCCTTCCCAGGAGCTGGGCCACAGTACAACCACTCCCACCCCAACCTGAGCATTCTTCCAGGGGTTTGGAATCACTCTGCCTCTGTCTATCACAGCCATCCTATACACATGACAAGGGGACCTGAGAAAAAGGTTGCCTAATCTAACCTATAATCCCTATAGCCTAACGCACCATCCAGTGGCCTGGGGATTGTCCTGCCCTATCAACAACCATTTATACCTCAGCACTCCTCCCAAGGGCCTGAGCCCAACCAACCTGTTGCTGCCACCACAGCTGGCCTCCACATGCACACACACCACATGCAGGCCTAGGATCTGGCCTATCCAGGCCATTGCAGTCATCACCAAAACCACTACAGACTATTTGGGAGCCAGATGATTGTTCCACCACTGCTATTGTCATTGCCCATGCCTCATCTGCTGCCCAGGGCCTCAAGGAGTCACCCATCTACCTGACCACTGCTGCCATTCCTAGCAACTGAGGAAGCCACTTGGAAACCCAAGAATTGGCCTGCCTGGATTTGCTAACAGCGCTACCAGCATACTCGGCTTCCCTGGGCACCAAGGCATGCTCAGACCACCAATGCCACCACTGGGGCCTGAGGATTGGCCCAGATGATGTTCCAATACCCAGCAAAATTTCATCACAGCCTCCACTAACACCCACACTCTAAGCCACTGTGAAAATCGTAGACACTACTGATGTTGTTTTCAAAGAAATCATGCTAAGACTGTGTGCACCACTGCACACCCCCAGGATCAAAGTCAAAGCACCCTATCCAACCAACACCATGGGTACATCTTCAGGAAAAAGTCCTCCACCATGATAGCAATTTCAAAAAATTGTAAGAATTAATTTTTATACCAGATGCACAGATACCAATATAAAGGACAAATGAAAAATGGAAAAGCAAGAACATATCACACCTCCAGAAAAATCCACAGTAATTCTCCAGCAACAGATTCCAGTGAAAAAGAAATTTATAAAGTCCCAGATAAATAATTAAAAATAATGATATTGAAGAATCTCAATGAGATGCAATAGAATATAAAAAATGCTAAGAAATAAAGTAGGACATGAATGAGAAATTTAAAAGGCATAGATATCAAAAAATCAAACAAATTCTGGAATTTAAACATTCATTCAATGAAATGAAAAATACATTCAAAAACTTCAACAGTAGATTGGATTCAACAGTAAAAAGGAATTCCAGATTTTGAAGCAATGACTTTTAAAATAGCCTAGTCAGAAAAAAATAAAGAGAAAAGAATAGAAGAGAATGAACAAACCCCACATGACATGTGGAATACCATTATCCTAACAAATAGTTACAAAGATGAAACCAAAGAGTTTCATCTTTGAAACTATTTGTTACCTGGTTTCATCTTTGTAACTATTTGTTACATAGTTGGTAACAAATAGTAACATAGTTATGTAACTATTTGTTACATAGTTAGTTGTATATAACATATTAGTTAAATAGCAAGACTGACTAAAATACAAAAAGAGAAAACTCAAAATCCCAAGCGAGGAAGGAGACATTACAATTGATAACCATATGAACATAAGATTATCAGAGACTATTATAAAATTCTATATGCTAACAAAATATAAAGTCTAGAGGAAATGGATAAATTTCTGGACACATACAACCTACCAAGGTTGACTCATAAAGAAAGAGAAAACCTGAACATACCAATAATGTGTAAGGAGATTTAGTTAGTAATAAAAATCTTCCAACAAAGGAATCTCTGGGAGCAAATCATCACTACTGAATTCTATCAAAGTTACAAAGAAAAACTAACACACATTGATTCTCCTTGGATTATCTTAAAAAAAAAAAAGACTAGGAGGGAATTATCCCCAACTCATTCTATGAGGCCAGCATTATACTGATACCAAAAACGGACAAAGACACAATAAAAAAATAAAACCATAGACCAATATCCTTGATGAATATAGATGCAAAAATTCTTAACTAATTACTAGCAAACTAATCCATTAATACATCAAAAGAGATGATACAGCATTGATCAAGCAGAATTTATCCCAGGGAGGCAAGGATGGTTTGATATACATAAATCATTAAATAGAATATATTATAAAAACAGAATAAAAGACAAAAACCATATTATTATCTCAATAGATGCAGAACATGCCTTTTATAAAATTTAACATTCATTCATGATAAACTAAGTATAGAAGAAACGTACCTCAACATAATTGAGGCCATATATTATAAACTCACAGCAAACATCATACCAAATAGAGAAAGGTTGAAAGTCTTTTCTTTAAGAACTGAAATAAGACAATAATGTCTACTTTCACCATTCCTATTCAACATACAACTGGAATCCTAGCCAGAGCAATCAGTCAGGAGGAAAAACTAAAAAGCATCCAAATTGGGAAAGACTAAGACAAATTGTTCTTTGCAGATGACTTAATCTTATGCCCGAAAAACCTAAAGAATTCACCAAGAAAATCTTAGATCTGATAAATGAATAAGGTAAAGTTGCAGGATACAATATCAACATACAAAAAAAGAATCACTGTTATTTCTATACCACAGCTGAGATAGATAAAGCAATCTCATTTACAACAGCTACAAAAAATAAAGTACCTAGGAATCAATTTAATTAAGAAGGTGAAAGACCTCTATGAGGAAAACAACTCTGATAAAATAAATTGAAGAGGACACAAGGAACTGGAAAAAAATCTCCCATGCTTTTAGATTGGAAGACTTAACATCATTAAAATGACCATGCTATTCAAAGAAATCTGCTGATTTAAGGCAATCCCTATGAAAATACCAATGTCATTTTTCACGAAGATAGAACAAAGTTTTAAAAGTTGTATGGAACTGAAAAAGAGCATGATTAGCTAACACAGTCCTGAGTAAAAAGGACAAAGCTTTCTTTTTGGCATCATACTACCTGACTTCCAAATACATTACAAGGCTCTAGTAGCCAAAAGAACATGGCATTGGTATAAACACAGACATGTAAACCTGTAGAACAGAATGGAGAATTCAGAAATCCATATATTACAGCCAACTTATTTTCAACAAAGGCACCAAGGACACCCTCTTCAATAAATGGTGCTGGGAAGACTGGATAACCATATGCACAGGAATGAAATTAGACCCCCTCTCTTTTCATCATATGTAAAAATTAACTCAAGATGGTTTAAATACTTAAATGTAAGACCCCAAACTAAAAAATTACTAGAATAAGACATGTGAAAACTCTTCACGAAATTGATCAAATCAAAGATTTTATGGCTAAGACCTCAAAAGCACAAACAACAAAACCAAAAAAATTAAACTGAAAAGCTTCTGAATGGTAAAGGAAACAACAGAGTGAAGAATGGGAGAAAATATTTTCAAACTATTCCTCTGGCAAGAGAATATACAAGAAC
The DNA here is from genome assembly GCA_031835075.1 of Saguinus oedipus. Lineage (NCBI taxonomy): Eukaryota > Metazoa > Chordata > Mammalia > Primates > Cebidae > Saguinus > Saguinus oedipus. The sequence continues at coordinate 43,847,643 of CM063170.1, forward strand.
ATCAAAATCCAAACTATACAAAGTCCAGAATATACAAGAACCAAAATATACAAAATCCATACTATCTGAGAATCTCAAAAACTAAAAAAAAAAAAAAAAAAAAAAAAAAAAACCCACAAGTAATTGCATTAAAATTAGCAAAGGATATGAATAGATATTTCTCAAAACAAATGGCCAACAGGTATATGAGAAAATGCTAAATATCACTAATTGTTAGGAAAATGCAAATAAAAGCCACAATGAAATATCTCACCCCAGTTATAATGATTACTAAAAAGAGAAAAAAAAAGACAGATGCTAGCAAAGTTGAAGGGAAAAGGAAAATCTCATACACTGTTGGCAAGAATATAAATTAGTGTAGCCACTATGTAAACAGTAAGATGATTTCTCAGAAAACTGAAAACAGAACTGCCACATGATTCAGGAATCCCACTACCGGGTATTTATTCAAAGGAATAGAAATTAATATATCAAAAAGATATCTGCACTCTTACATTTGCTGCAGCACTATTAATAATAGCAAAAATATAAAATTAATCTAAGTGTCAATGGATAAATGTAGAAAATGTGGTATATATACAAATGTAATATAATTCAGTCACAAAAAATTACAAAACCATGTCATTCACAGTGACATGAATGGAACTGGAGGTCATTATGTTAGGGGAAATAAATAAGACACAGAAAGACAAGTGTCAATGTTCTCACTCATATGTGGGAGCTAACAAAGTTGATCACATGGAGGTAGAGTAGAATGAAAGGTACCAGTGGCTCGGAAGGGAGTGTAGGTGGTGGTAGGATGATGCAGAGAGGTTGGTTAATGGGTACAAACATAATAAATAGAAGGAAAAATTTCTATTTTTCCATAGCAGAACAGAGTGACTATAGTTAGCAACAACATATTGTATATTTCAAAACAGCTGAAAGACTGGACTTGAAATTTTCATAACACATAGAAATGATAGACACTCCAAATGCCCTGACTTGATCATTACACAGTCTATGCATGTTACAAAATACCACATATACTCCAAAATATGTACATGTATTACGTATCAACTTTAAAAAGGTAAATTTAAGTGTGCTTCATTTTTTAAAAATTGACTTGTTTAAGCATCTGACAATCAGTCAAAAACTGACAGGTAATGGGTACTGAACTCCTCAGTCTAGATTTAATTTTTCTTGAATTAAGTAAAATAATATGCACTCATTAAGCTTAATAAAAAACTTAATTTGAAAAAAATCTCATTAAAAATAAAAGATATTGCTGGTGGCACTTGTGGTTAAGGATGGATGTTTCTGTATTTTTATATAATGCCGTCATATAATTAAATTAGAATGGGGACAATCTTTAGAGATTATCCATCTAATTTAATTGAGTCTGAATTTTAGACCCAAGTCCTTATTTTGGATGAAAATGGCATGGTAATGATAGGTTATGTGATATGAAATGTTATATAGCCTCTTCTCCTAGCTTCCAGTTCAATGTGCTTTTGAAGCCATCAGCTTGTCTTTAACAAGTCAAAATATTCATTCTGCCTACTAACTTCCCACAAATCTTTACCTCTTTCATCTCTCCCTCCAACATGAATTTCTACTTGTCTGGCTGAGCTGAGGAAGGGTGTACTTGCAATTTAATAAAATCTTTTTCAAGTATTAACATTGATTCTAAGAAAAGAGGTATGCAATACATAGGTACACCTGCCTCGTAATTACATTTCAATCTTGCATCCTTGGCATTGCAGCTTTAATGGATATAAGTGTGGATTCCAAAACCTGACTGCTTAAACTCTACTGCCCTATGTAATACTGAGCAAGCAACAATTTGTATTTCACTATCTGAGAAAACAAGGTTATTAATACTGAGTACCTCCTAGATTTTTGTGAATATTAAATGAACTGGTATTCATAAAGCTCTTAGAAAAGTGCCTGATACACAGTATGTACTTAGTAAATGTGAGCTATTATTTTTTATATGATTAGGCAGAAACAAATTAGCATATAAAATAATATTAATCATAAATATATTGTTTCCAAATGCCACACAGGCATAAGTCCTTATATTAATTACAGTCATTACTGCAGAACCGTTCTCTGGGTGGCCTCAAATCAACTCAGTTCTTCCAACTTTCATGCTTGTTGTGCTCAAAAATAACTGTAGAGTGTGCTGGGAATACAACATCCTGAGGTAAGGGGGATCTGGCCACAACAGTGCATGCTAATTACCAGCCCCCTGCAGAAACAAGATATCCTTCAAAGCTTTAGCCCAGTGAGTTATGTTGCCCCTAGGGTATAAAACCCAGGGTGGGCTGCTTTGTAGGGTCTCTCAGCTGTGGTGCAAGTGGGGAATGTGTAGTCTAAACCCGAAGCAGCTTTCCTGAGCCTTAGGGGACCAGTTCATAGCCAATTCTAGCCTTCTGTCCCTTCATGCCTATTTGTAAGTAATAAATCTGCCTCATGTTAACTTGTTGGATTTAACTGTGTTCTTCCTTATCAGATTCAGACAAGTTGGTAACCAGTGCACAGTAAACCTGCTTCACAATCACAAAAAACCCAAACTGATAATTAGTCTAATTTTATAGATAACAGTACTGAGACCCAGAATAATTAGATTACTTGTTTGAGGCAATATAGCTAGTCACTGACAGCTGGCTTCCAAAACTCAGATTGCTGATACATTTAAATCCTATGTTTATGAAACTTTTTTGATCCAGATTTCAGGGTTCATTGATTGCTTTCTAAATTTTCTAGTAGCATACATGTATAGGCTTTTTTATCTCTTAAAAATAGAAAATTACAATTAATTGACAAGCAGTGGTAGCTGAGTGGTTTTTCTAGGGATCTTCATAAAGAATAAGTTTGTGCTACGAAACATAGAAGGTTTTGTAATGCTTTGGGTGAATTCCAGAATTTAGAGCGGGGAGCACTTTATTTAGCACTGAAAAACTCCTGCTCTGAGGGATGACTGAAGAAGGTGTGAACTGGAAGATCAGCCACCTCTATGTCCTGACTCAGGCTGCTCTTTAAGGACTGCACTGACAGAGTTAATTACCCTACAGACTGGTGTCATCAGCAAGTGGGCAAGTGTGAAAGTAAAGGAGACCAGAGCAAGAGCTGTGGGACCTCAGTTGCAGCAGCCTGCCCGTGCTGCCAGTGACTTAAAAATGAATGGGCAGGGAGGGTCTGTGCTCTCAGCTAAGTGAAACACTGTCATTTTCTAGCTCTTTCTTTTTAGGTGTTTCGGTTTTTAGGCAAAGACAGTCACTTCTTCAAAGCATTCTCACATCCTCATGTATATGTTTGTTTTGGATGTTGTATCCACATCTCTAACTTTGGATGTTCTGAAATGGAACTCATTCTTTCTTTACACTACTCTCTTCACTTCTTCAAGCCAGGTGTTTATAGAGTGTCTTCATTTCAGCAAATGATGCTCTAGTCTATCAAGGTGGAAAATTAGAAATGTGTATGTTGTCCTTGCCACATTTCTCTTCTCCTACTTCAGCTCCTCAGACTAAGTTGGGTCACTGTTTTGTCTCTCATGATACTATGAGATTTTTCATTTGTAGAACTTATGAAATTTTACAATCACAGATTCATGCTTGGGACTATTTTATGCTATATATTTGTCACTTCATTGACCTGCAAGCTGCACAAAAGCAAGGATCATATGTATGTTTGCTCATCAATGCTTTTGTATCTATATAGCTACAATGTTTATCACAAGGAACTCAAAAATTAAGTGTTGAATGAATCATCCCTTTCTGTGCTACAGTATTTACAATGCCATGTCTCTAGACAAGGAATTACTTATAATGGCAACTATCAAAAAGGAATGGAACAACCCTGGAAATGGTGATGTGTTCATCATTGCTTTCCAGCAAACATCTGGATGATCTTCTGTCATTTTGAATTTAGAAATGTTTGGATTAGATGATCTTTAAGTCCACCCCACATCATGGTTTATTATTCTGTTGTGGTCATTCAAACCAAATAGATTGGCATAATGAGAGCTTTGCTTTAGAGTGTCAGGAGACCTGAGTTTTAGTTAAAATCTCAGTAACCTTGAACTGCTCACTTCCACTATCTGTAACTGTTTTTGCATCTTTAAAATAAGGTACATTAGTAAGGATAAGTTAGGTTATTGAGAAATAACAAGTAACCCTATTAACTCAGGAAGATTTCCTTCTTACTCAGTTTATATTATGTTGGTGGGCAAAGGTTTCTGGCATCACATCATCACTCAGAAGCCAGCAGATGGAGGGATGCTTCTCTTTAAGTTGAACCATTGTGAATGTTAGCCTTCTATACTTGCCTCATCGTTGGAAGAGAGAGATCAGAGAGCTGAGCATAAGCCTTTAACTGCTTTGTCTCAGAAGTGACAGGTTATCACTCTGCTCACATCTCATTTGTGAGAAGCAGCCATTGGCTTCCTGTAACTTTAAGAAAACTGAGAAATATATGGGAACAAATGGAACATTTGGTGAGTGTGACTGCTTCTTCTACATGAAAAAATTATGACTTTTTGTTGTTTTCTTAAGCAATAGAAACACTTCTTACAATAAAATATATAAACATATGAATGTTATACTTACATTTTTATAGACTTTTTTATACATAATAGTGACTCTGTAATAATGAAAGCACGTCCAGAGAGGGCTGAACCCCTGCCTGCTTGGTCCTATACTTCATAGCAACTTGCCATGTGATTACACCCAAGGTGCCATGGAAACTGCCTAGTCTGATGGTCTCAGAGATTACTTCTAACTTTTAAAATTATATTTGTAAATAATGCTCCCATCTGTAAATGTATTAGGTGACTATATACAGCTGTCAAAAGCATGTTATCAATTCTTAGGGATTTTTAACAATTTCTTTTTTAATTGCAAACATGGTATACACTATTAAAAAAGCAAAACAATGAAACAATTTGTTATTATTCCTAACAAAATTATTTTTATTTGCCTTTGTCTCATCTACATTTATATATAATTACATTGTGTAACTTTATATTTTTATTTCATATTTTATTTAAATATGGTCTTTTTAATGATTATTTTTTATAAATACAAAATTAAGGAGTATAATTAATGAAACAAATCTTAAATATAATAGTGCAGATTCTTAACTCTGTATCTAAAAAATGTGTCAGTACAATAATAGCAGGTTAGGTTTTGAAAAGGAATTCAAAAATTAGAAATAAAATGAATAAATCTAAAAATATTTGCTTCAAGGAGGATTAGTAAGCTGAATAGAAGACTCTATGAACCAAATACATTATTTGAACCCAAACTAGAGTTTTATTAATACTTTGCTGACAGTACTGTGTCATGCATTGTCTAAGCACTTCATATGAATTATCTCACTTCTCATAACAATCTATGAAAAATAGATAAACTTATTTTACAAATTATTTAACAGCAGAAAACTGAGGCTCAAAGAGTTTAGTATTTTGTATGGAGTTAGCCAAATAGATAGTGCCTTATCCTGGCCTCAAACCAGCATCTATCTGTCCAGCCTACACCTCTACCTTCTGTTATATTAATATTAAGAGATGTTTTAAGGCAGTTGTCTATGGTGTGGGCAAGTTGGTAAATAGATGTTGCAATTCTCTTGCCAACCTTTTCCAATACCACTGTTTGTTTTCCTTTTAAAATTATCTGCATTAAAAATTGTATTAATATTTAGTTTAAAGATATAAAATATAAATAAAATTGTTAAAGTTTTTAATGCCACTATATTTTCATGTGGTTCCATGGATTATGTTATCATAGAACTAATGAGAATAAACAAATGATAAATTACTCTGTAGGTTAATATTGTTTCTGTTTTTTTACCCAATAAAATATGTTTAGTATATTATATAAATTGAGTTCAGCAAGGAAACAACTTGTTTTGACTGTCTTCGACCCAGTGTAAACCATATTAATGATACTAATAGTGTTACAAAAGTGAGAAAAGTTGTAAACAAACACTGATTATTAATTATTCAACTATTAAGTAATTTGAGTCTAAAGGACCTTGACCTATATGTAGCATTAGCAAATGGATATAGGAGCAAAGAAAGTAAAATTGAATATTGATATGGTTTGGCTGCATCCTCACCCAAATCTCAACTTGACTTGTATCTCCTGAAATTCCCAGGTGTTGTGGGAGGGACCCAGGGGGGAAGTAATTGAATCATGGGGGCTGGTCTTTCCTGTACTGTTGTCATGATGGTGAATAAGTCTCATGAGATCTGATGGGTTTATCAGGGGCTTCTGCTTTTGCTTCTTCCTTCTTTGCTCTTGCCCCCACCACATAAGAAGTGCCTTTCTCCTCCTGCCATGATTCTGAGGCCTCTCCAGCCATGTGGAACTGTAAGTCCAATTAAACCTCTCTTTCTTCCCAGTCTTGCATATGTCTTCAGCAGCAGCATGAAAATGGACTAATACAAATATTCATTTTCTTCTTAATAATATGTTTATCTTAATATCAGTGAATTTAATAACATTGTACTTTAAAAGATGCAGCACAATAATAATCTTATTGGTGACCTTTATCTCCTGAATTAGAGATCCAAATTTTGTTCCTAAGTCAAGATACAGACTACAGATGTGTTTTTCTTCTGTCCCAAGTAGTGTTAATAATTATTTGTCTATATTTTGAATTTGGGATTATGATAGGTAGAATAATGACACCCCAAAGATGTCATTATTAGACACGCCCTAAGCCAAGAACTCATGAGTATGTTACATTGTGTAGCAAATGGGACTTTACTCACATTAAGGTTACAGACCAGTGCTTAAAATAAGGAGATTATCCTAGATTTCCCAGTTGAAGCAGGCCCAATCTATTAACATTTAAAAACAAAATGTTTTACTTATCTTGAAGGCAAACAGATGTGGCATCAGGGAAAGTCTGACTATCCAAATCATTAAAGAGAGATTGAATTTACCATTGTTCAAGGGAGGCCATATGCAAAGCATGGGAAGGATTGAAGGTAACTTTGAGTAGCAAAGACTGTTCCCAGAGAGGAAATGGTGACTTAGTCCTACAACTAACAGGAATCGAATTGTGCAAAACTTGAATGAGATTAGAAGAAAATTCATCCTAGGAGTCTCAAAAAATAAATATAACTTGCCAACGTCTTGATTTCAGACCTGAAAGACTCTCAGCAAAGGACTCAGTCCTGCTGTACCAGGATTTCTGACCTACAGAACTGTGAGAAAATAAAGGAGTGTTATTTTAAACCCCCTAAATTTATGATAATTTATGACAGCAAGGTAACACTAATGTTGAGATATCTCTCATAGAAATTCATGATTCTGCATAGACTTTCTGGTTTGGCTGCAGGAGATTGGAGTTAAGTAGTAGCTGTCTTATTTGGTTGGAGCCCATGATTCTTTTTTACTCATTAACACCTGACCACTTTACACAAATACATACCATACTTTTCCAATTGCCATTTGTATTTTCAACAATTGTTCTCAAATTTAGAAGAGAGACATCAGCAAGATGGTGAAATACGAAGCCCTGGGCCCTCCTTCCTTCCACAAATACATTGATTTGACAAAAATTCATGGACAGATTCCCTTTGTAAGAAACCAAGAAACTGGTTAAGAGGCTCTTATACCCCAGGTGAGTACAAAATCGGCCACATCGAAGATGCTTGGGAAGTTCAAGATACTTTCTTGCCATAATTTCTAAACTGGCATAGTACTATATGATTGAGATGAATCTCCCCACATCCAAGTTTCCTGCTGGGGGCGAGAGGACTTATACCATATGACCAGTATTCCAACTCTTTTAGCAGCTACCCAGGTAGGAGTGGATACAGCTCTGTCCAGGTTCTTAGAGCACTGATGAAGCTTGGCATTCTCTAGTGGCCCAAGACCAATAAGAGCAGTGACAGTGCTGTGGGCAGGTGGTTACCGTAGCCCCTGCATTTGGCTTTTCACAGAGAAAGTGAATGAAAACTCCACTTTGGTAGTAAGTTGGACAAAAAATCCAACGACTCAACTTTTCTGGAGGATTCCTGAGGAATTGGCTTCAGTATTGCTTTTGTCAGAATGCTGGTGGACCTGGCACTCTAGACATCTGGGGGTCATTAAGAACAAAGAAAGCAGATTGGACTAGCATGAAGGTTTGAGGGGCTCCCAGATTCTCTGGTCAGGCTGATAGGGGAGAGTCTGCTGTGAAGTCACCTGAACACTAGGACAGTGTTCAGCCTGTGAACACTAGGAGAAGTGGCTGCTTTTTCTAATGCCAGGCCACCAACACAGACAGTCAAACAAATACAAAACAAAAGAAATATGTTACAAGCAAAATACAAATATGAATTTCTGGAAAATGACCTCAGTCAAATGGAGATATATGATGTAGCAGATAGAGAATTAAAAATAACCACCATAAAGATGGTCACTGAGGTCAGGAGGACAATGTGTGAACAAAATTAATTTCAACAAACAAATAGAAAACTTGAAAAATACTAAGCAGAAATTATGAAAAACAACACAGTTAACTAACCAAATAAATCAGTAGAGTAATTCAAAAGCAGACTAGATAAAGCAGAAGAAAAGATTATCAAACTTAAAGATGTCATTAGCAATTATTCAGTCAGAAGACAAATAAAAGAATAAAAAAGACTAAAGAAATTCAAGGAGCTTATGAACAGCATTAAGCTTACCAAATAGATAATATGAGATTGCAGAAGGAAAAGAGAAAGAAATGACCAGACAGCATATTCAAAGAAATAATGGCCCTAAACTTCCCAATTCTGAGGAAGGAAATGAATATCCAGAATGAGAAAGCCTAAAGGATCCCAAATAAGAAGAACCTGAATAAGTGCACACTGGAATAAATTATAATGAAATTGTCAAATGTTGAAGAGAAAAAGAATTTTGAAAGCATCAAGATAAAATCATTTTTTCACGTATAAGGGAATCCTCATGTAAACTATTGGCTAGTTGTTCAGCAGAAACCTTGCAGACCAAAAGGCAGTGAGATGATAAATTCTGAGTGCTGAAAGAAAAGAAATCAAACCAAATCAAGAGAACTGCAAACAAGAATACTATCCTCAGCAATGCTCTCCTTTAAAAATGAAGTAGGAGAGATTTCTCAAGCAAATAAAAGCTAATAAAGTTCATCACTACTAGAACTTCCCTATTAGAAATGCTAAAGGTTATAGGAAGGCAGTGTGTTGGGAAAAAAAAAAAATGTTAAAGAAACTTCTTAAAGCCAAAACAAAAAGTTACTTAAGAGCAATAAAATAGTATAAAAAATAAGAAACTTGGCAAGTTAAGTATATACACAAATATAGAATGCTGTAAATACTGTAGTAGTGGTGTGTAAATCATTTTAAATTCTAGTATAAAAGTTAAAAGACAAAAGTATTAAAAACTATCAAAAATGTTGATGGATACACAATACAAATAAATGTACATCATGACATCAATAACATAAGGTGTCACGAGGGAGAGTAACAGTGTAGGTTTTTTGTATGCAATTGAATTTAAGTTGCTATGACCTTAAAATAGACTGTTATAACTGTGAAACATTTTCTATAAGCCCTATGGTAATCACAAAGAAAACATCTATAGAAGATATGCAAATAGGGCCGGGTACTGTGGCTCATGCCTGTATAATCCCAGCACTTCGGGAGGCCGAGGTGGGTGGGTCACAAGTCAGGAGTTCAAGACCGGCCTCACCAACATGGTGAAACACCATATCTACTAAAATTACAAAAAATTAGCCAGGCGTGGTGCTGGGTGCCTGTAATCCCAGCTGCTAGAGAGGCTGAGGCAGAGAACTGGTTGAACCTGGGAGGAGGAGGTTGCAGTGAGTTGAGATGGCACCACTGCACTCCAGCCTGGGAGACAGAGTGAGACTCTGTCCCCTCAAAAAGAAGATACATAATAGAAAGAGAAAGGAATCAAAATACATCACTACAAAAACTCAGCAAAGCATAAAGGAGGAAAGCAAGAGAGTGAGTGACAAAAGAACTACCAGATATACAAAACAACTAAAGTACAAATAGTAAGTTTTTATTAATAATTATTTTAAATGTTTATGAAATCTCCTCAACCAAAAGAAATAAAGTGGATAAATTCATCAAAAAACAAGATACAATTATATGTTGTCTACAAGTAATTTTAGGTTTTAAGACACACACTTTGAGTGTTAAAGGAGGAAGAAATCCCGTGAAATGAGAACAACAACAACATAAAGGAGCAGAGTAGCTGTACTTATTTCACACAAAACCGAATTTCAATCAAAACCGTCAGAAGACACAAAGAGGAATATTATATAATAATAAAATAATAAATTTGTCAGAAGACATAAAATAAATAGGTATCACTCATCATCAGAGCACCTAAATATACAAAGAAAACATTGACAGAACTGCAGGTAGAAATAGACAGCAATAAAATAATAGTAAGAGATTTTAATGCCTCATGTTTAATAATGGATAGAAAAGCAGAGAGAAAGTTAACAAATAAATTGAAAACATTAACAACTCTAAAATGGACTTAACAGACATATAGAGAACATTCCACTCAATAGCAGCAGAAAATACATTTTTTTAAAGCATACATGGAACAGTTTGGAGCAGAGATCACATTTTGGCTCACAGAAAATTCTTATGAAATTTAAAAGAATAAAATCATACCAAGTATCTTTTGATTGACTGAAACTGGACATCAATGGCAAAAGGAAAACTGAAAAATTCACAAGTATGTATAAACTAAACACCACACTTTTGAACAACCATGGGGTCAAAGAAGAAATCAAAGGGAAATTAGAAAATATCTTGAGACAAATAAAAATAAAAATACAACTTACCAATAACTATGGGTTGTAGCAAGAATAGTAACAAGAGGGATACAAGCACAGTACCCATATACATGGTACATGCATATATTTAAAAAAAGGATGATTTCAAATAAAAAAACTAATTTTACACCTCAAGGAACTAAAAAATGAAGCAAAAACAAAGGCCAAAATTGACCCAAAGAGAAAATAGTAAAGACTAGAGAAGAAATAGACAAAATAGAGACTAGAAAAACAATAGAAAAATCAATGAGTTGGTTTCTGTTAAAGATAAACAAAATTTAAAAAAAAACATTACTTAGCCTAGGAAAATAAGAGGGAAGATTCAAGTAAATAAAATTAGAAATGAAAATGGAGACATTACCACAGATGCCTCAGAAATAAAAAGGATCGTTAGAAGTTACTATAAACAGTTTTATGTCTGCAAACTGGGTAACCTAGAAGAATTAAATATATTTTTAGAACAGGCAGCCTACTTAGACTGAATCATAAAGAAATAAAAAGTCTGAATCGATCTATATTGAATCAAAGGGGATTGAATCAGTAATTTTAAAATCTCCAAACAAAATAGCCCGGGACTAGATAGCTTCATCAATTTATCAACATTTAAGGAAGAAATAATTCCAATCCTTCTCCAACTCAAAAAATAGAAATAGAAGGAATACTACCAAAGTCATTTTATCAGACCTGCATTACCCTGATACTAAAGTGAGAAAAAGATAGCTCAAGAAAACAAAACTTCAGGCCAGTATCTCTAATGAATATAGATACAGAAAGCCTTAACAGAATACTAGTGAACTGAATTCAATAACACGTTAAAAGAACCATACACCATGATCAAGTGGGAATTTTCCCTGGGATACAAGTATGTTTTAACTCATGCAAATCAATTTATGTGTACCACATTAACAGATTGAAAGAAAAAAGTCACATGATCATTTCAACTAATGCAGAAAACCATTTGACAACAATAAACACCCTTTCAATATTAAAAAGATACTCTGAGAATGATGTTCTCAGCAAACTGACACAAGAACAGAAAAGGAAATACCACAGATTCTCACTCATAGGCGGGTGAGAAAAATGAGAACACATGGACACAGGGAGGGGGGTACTACACACTGGGGTCTATTGGGGGGAATAGGGGAGGGACAGCGGGGGGGGGGAGCTGGGGAGGGATAGCCTGGGGAGAAATGCCAAATGTGGGTTAAGGGGAGGAAGGCAGCAAAACACACTGCCATGTGTGTACCTATGCAACTATCTTGCACGTTCTGCACATGTACCCCAAAACCTAAAATGCAATAAAAATTTTAAAATGAAAAAATAAAAAGATACTCTGCAAACTATTTATAGATGGAATGTACCTCCACATAATGTATGCCATATATGACAAGCCCACATCTAACATCATAATAAATTGTGAAAAACTGTAAGCTTTTCCAGTAAGATCAGAAATAAGGCAAGGATAGTACCAGAAATTCAAACACAGAGCAATTAGTCAAGAAAAAAAAAACAAGAGACATCCAAATAAAACAAGAAGAATTAAAATAATTTCTATTCACAGATGACATGACATAGAGAATTCTAAAACCTACACAAAAAAGTTGTTAGAACTAATAATTCCAGAATATTTGAAAGATACAAAATAAGCACATAAAGCACAGTTGCTTTTCTATGAACTAACGAACTGTCCTCTTCAAAAATTAAGAATACAATTCCATTTACCATACCATCAAAATGAAGAAAATACTTAGCAAAAATCTAAACGGAGGCAAAGCACTTGTACACAGAAAACTACAAAACATTGATGAATGAAATTGAAGACTGCACATGCAAGTGGAAAGTTACCAGTGTTCATAGATTGGAAGACTTAATGTTGTTAAAGTGTTCACATTACCCATAGCAATCTACAGATAAAATGTAATTATTATCAAAATTCCAATGACATTTAAAAAAAAATAGATAATCCTAAAACTATATGAAACCAAAAAGACCCTAAATATCCAAAACTACCTTGATAAAGAAAAACAAAACTGGAGGCATCAGATGTCCTGATTTCAAAATATAGTACAAATTGCTGGTGTGTGGCCCATGCCTATAATCTTAGCTCTTAAGGAGGCAGAGGATAGCTTGAGCCCAGGAGTTTGATACCTGCCTGGGCAATATAGCAAGAACCCATTCTCCACAAAAAGGAATAAAAAACAAGACAAAATGTAGTACAAAGCAATAGTAATTAAAGCAGCATAGTAATTTCATAAATATAGACTTGGAAAAATGAAACAGAACAGAGTCCAGAAATTGAATGCATGTATAGTCAATTGATCTTCAACTAAGATGCCAAGAATATTCAATCAAGAAAGGATAGTCTATTCAACAATGGTGCTGGATATCCACATGGAAGATAATGAAATTGGACCCACATCATAGATATTTAAAAATCTCAAAAGTGATTAAAAATGTAAAACTCAAACTTTAAAACTCCTAGAAATAAACAAAGGAAAAGCTTTATATGACATTGGTCTTGGTAGTTATTCATGGATACGACACTGAAAGCACAGGCAACAAAAGCAAAATAGACAAGTTGAATTTGTGTAAAACTAAAAAGATGTAAATGAAAAGATTCTGTATATCTAAAGAAACAATGAACAGAATAATGAAAAGGCAACCTATGGAATGGAAGAAAATACCTGTAAGCTAAATATTAGATAAAATGTTAATTTCCAAAATACATAAGGAAAAACCCAAAAGCAATAAAAATAACAATCCAATTTTTAAAATGGCTAAAGATTTAAGTAAATATTTATCTAAAGAAGACATATAGTAGACTGACATGCATATAAAAATGCTAAATGTCACTTATTAGATAAATGCAAATCAAAATCACAATGAGCTATTTCTTCACATTTGGTAGGAAGGCTATTTTTTTAACAAAAAGAAATGATAAATGTTGGGAAAATGTGAAGAAATTGGAACTCCTGTATACTGTTTGTCATAAAGCAAAAAGATGCAGTTGCTATAAAAATTAATTCAAAGATTCCTAAAAATTTAGAAATGAAATTATTACACGGTCCAGCAATCCCACATCCAGATATTTATCAAAATAATTAAAATCAGTGTGTTTAAATGATATTACCATTTCAATGGTCATCACAGCATTATTCACAAGATCCAAGATGTGGAAACAATCTAAATGTCTGTTCATGGATGAATGGATAAGGAAAATATGGTACATACATACAGTGAAATATTATTCAGCCTTAAAAAAATAAGGGGATCCTATAATATGCAACAGCATGGATGAACCTTGAAGTCCTTATGCTCAGCATAACAAGCCAGCTATTGGTCTACAAATACTGTATTATATCACTTATATGAGGTAATTTACATAGTGAACCAGATAAAATCAGAGTAGATTGAAGGTTGGGGAAACAGGGAGTTACTGATCAAAGGTCATAAAATTTCAATTGTACAAGATGAATAAGTTTTAGAAATCTGTTGTACAACATTGTGTCTACAGTTAATAATATGTTATACACTTAAACTTTGTTGAGAAACAAAGAACTAAAAGTAGATCAAGTATTTGATCCAGCAATCCTACTACTGAGTATATACCCAAAATAAGTAGTCATTCTGTCAGAAAGACACCTGTACATATATGTTTTTCACAGTATAATTTACAGTCACAAAGCTGTGGAACCAATCTAAGTGCCCATCAATCAAGGAGTGGATAAAGAAAATATTGTACATGTATACCATAGAATACTACTCAGCCATAACAAGAATGAAATAATGTGTTGTGCAGTAAGTTCAATGGAGCTGGGGTCCATTATTCTAAATGAAGTCACCCGGGGAGAAACCAAATACCATGTATTCTCACTTATAAGTGGGAGCTAAACTATGGGTACACAAAGGCATACAGAGTGGTATAATGGAAGTTGGAGACATGGGAGGAGGGAAGGGAGGATGTGATTTTTAAAACCCTGTATATTGTGTACAGTGTACAGTACTCAGGTGATGGGTGCAGTAAAATCTCATTCACTGTATAATTCATCCATGTAACCAAAAACTGCATGTATTCCAAAAGCTATTGAAAGAAAAATATATTTATTTTAAAAAACTATAAATAAATGCCCACCCAACCCCCAAAATTGTTGAGAAGATAGATCTTATGTTTTTGCCACAATAAAATGAAGTTTAAAATTAATTAATTAAAATTTCCAGGAAACTGGAACCCATGATCAATTGGGGATTTTTTAAATTCCTCCTCCAATGTCCTTGACATCAGAATTCCTTATTTTGCCACATTAGACCAGACTCTGTCCTTCACTTCTATTTCTCTCATTTTCTTTATTTTTAACAGAGCTCAGTGGACTCAACAAAGTTTGTTGCTGTGGAAACACAAACCTTTCCTTTTACAAGTATTTTTCAAGAATAAATGTCATCATGCAATTCTTTGCTCAAGTTTTTTTTTTTTAATGCTGCAGTTCCTAAGGCGTTTCCTTCCTCCATTTATTGAATGATGTTGGACAAATGTTTTTACTGCAAATTCCAAGTAAAGACACTGCTCCAGTATTTTAACTTTAATTGTAGTTGTGTCATATGAGGTCAGGGCCTAAGACTAGCAGGAATAAATTTTGTCAATTTTCTTTCTAGTGGAATTATTTAGCACTAAATAATAGTGAAACAAACATCTGCCTGGGCTACAGGTTAAATAATCTTTCAGTTCCAAATACATGGATGTTTTTTGTTCTAGTGATTGGATAATTTCCCCCCAAAATTATATTATTTATTATATATTAAAATAAATTTTAATTATTAAATAAATTTTAATATTTATTATTTTATTAAAATAAATAATTAATAAACTGCCAAGATATTTATACAAATTTATTTGTGCAAATAAATTTATAGGCAGGCAATGATGAGAGGAGAGGAGAGAAAGAGAATGAAATTTTGAGGGAAGAAAGCTGTAATTTGTCAAAATAGCAGAATAGCTGTCACCAGTAATAGAATCTTGCCTGTCCATTGGCCTTTCGCCTCTCATATTGTCTACTTACTCTACTCATGAGATTTCTAGAGACGTTAGTTTATTTTTGTTAAGTATATATAAAAATGCAACAAACTTCACTGATATTCAGAAAATGAGTAATTTTCATATTGAACGCATATTACAGAACTCAGGCCTCTATGTTTATCTTAATTTAAAGTTAAAGTCAATTTTTTTGATAAAGCAGCAATTCTAATTAGAGAAATAAAAAGATAGAGAGTATCTTCAAGCTTCACACAGAAATCCCAATGATGGAAAGCATGCCAATTTGGATGCAAAGAAAATGGTTTTTACTGGCTAACAAAATCCCTAGAGCTGTGTTATTGAGGAAAATACTACAGATTCACAATGGTTCGTTGGCTTCAGGGCCTCTTGTCATTAGGATTGCTGGTTTGCAGCCAAGTAGATATGGCCTCACTTTCCTCTTAGTCTTCTCTTACTAAGAAGCCATCTGCAACACTTTCATGGACAGTACTTCCTGGTGTCAAAAATGTTACTACAGACTTTCTGCTATCAAATAGATTACTATGGAATGTAGGGAATATATTAAATACAGAAAAGGACCAGTTTGCGCTGGGTGCAGTGGCTCATGCCTTTAGCACTTTAAGAGGCCAAGAGAAGCAGATCACCTGAGGTCAGTAGTTTGAGACCAGCCTGGGCAACATGGTAAAACACCATCTCTACTAAAATTACAGAAATTAGCTGGGCATGGTGGTGGATGCCTGTAGTCCCAGCTACTCTATAGGCTGAGGCAGGAGAGTGGCTTGAATCCGGGGAGTTGACGTTGCAGTTAGCCAAGATCACATCACTGCACTGCAGCCTGGGTGACAGAGCCAGGCTGAGAGAGAGAGAGAGAGAGAGAGAGAGAGAGAGAGAGAGAGAGAGAGAGAGAGAGAAAAGTAGTTTGAGCTATCTAGAGCCCTTAAACTTTCTCATTTGAGAATTGCTTTTTCCTTCCTCATTTCCCTGAGCTCTTTATCCTCTCTAGTTCTTTCTGGCTTTTAATCTTGATTCAGGCTGTGTTCTCCCAAAGACTTCATTTTCTAACTGGAGAAAAATTATAGGTGTATTATTTCATTCATTCAACAAATATGCCCTGAATGCCTACTACTACATACTGGGTACTCTTATAGGTGTTTGGGGATAAAGGCCTCCGTTCGCATGATGCTTACATTCTAATGAGGGGAGACAGATAATAAATAACAAATATGAAAAGGAAGTAAATTGTCTAACATGTTGGAAGGCAATAAAAGTCATGAGAGTAAAAAGGAAAAGGTCAAACAGAGAATAGGGATTAAGAATGTATAAGGGCCGGTCAGGTTGCAACTTGTGGTGGTTAGGATGATCCTTGAGAAGGTGACCTGAATAGAGTCTAAAGAGAGTGGGGGATTCATTTTGATAATTCAGGCAGAAGAAGTAGCTGATATAAAGGTTTTCAGGTGGGAGTGTGTTTGAACATTCAAATAGCAGGGAGACCCTGTATCTGGTGGGGAGTGAGGGAGGAGGAGAGGTAAGGAGTGGGGTAAGAGGGAAGTGAGGCTGCTGTAGCTGTGCAGAGGCTATGGGGCACAGGTCACATAAGGCCTTCAAATTCCCTTTGGGAAGTTTGTCTTTGACTCTGCATGAGGAGGAGCCATGCATAGCAGGGTTTTGAACTAAGAAGTGCCAGGATCTGACTCATCTTTCCAAAAGACCACTCTGGCAGCTGTGTTGGGAATAATTGTTACCATGTATTATATTGAGTCTTTTGCCACATTCTATAACCTGACTGTTTTGTTTGTTGGTTTTTGTAGATAACTATGATCAAGTTCACCTCTAAGCCTTTCACAATAAATGTTAAACATGTGTTGAATTCTTTCTATTTTTAAATAGAAAAGTTATCAGAACAATGATAAAAAATGTTTTTCTCTTTTCCAAATCCAAATATAAATTGGCTAATTTAAGAAAACTTTCTCTGACTACTTATTATCACTCTTATAAATTTGAGATGCCTCAGGGAAGTTTTGCAGGCTAAACCCTGTTTTTCTTTTGCTGCTTTTTGTTTTTTACAGCTCATAAGCCGATCTTACTTACTACAAGAGTTAATAAATTTTTAACAGTTTTCTACAACTTACTCCGAGTATTAGTTTTAATTAGTAATTAAAAAAAAAAACTTTTGTGGAAGAGTTCATGTAAAAAATTGTATGTGCTCCCAGCTGCTCTTAATTCAACTGAAAGTGTTATGTTATATAAACCTAATCACTTGGTTTGAAACCCTGAAGCAAAAGAAAACGTTGATTAATCAAAGTAAATGGGTTTGTTGACTTGTTCCTTGCCTTGACCAGAAGGTTAATTTGTTTCACTCTTTGTTCCTTCACTGGTTTTAATTTACAGCAGGATTGATACAAAAAATGCTTATTCCTGAATATAAGATGATCTAAAATTACATTGTGATTAACTTATAAGGGTTGATACAACTTTATCAAAGCACTATTAAATAAAACTTTCACTTTTTATTGTTGGAAACTGTTCTGTGAATTAAATGAAATCACTTAATATTTATTTATTTATTTTTGATTGGTAATATGTTCTTTTACTATTATATGGGGCACGTTTTAGCAGACCTGTCCAAAGAATTTTTAATTATCCAGGCATGAGAATGAACTTTGTTCAACCCACTCATTACTATTAATTAGTTTCCAGATTTAATCAAGTCACACGTTAACATGTAGATTTTTCAAATAATTTCTATTTAGTCGAAAAGAACCCCAAAAGTTATGGTTTATTGCTTTGTGTGTCATTAGCCAGTTTTGTATCTAACCTAGTATTCTTGCTCTAACTTTGTTCTAAATTCTTATGAAAACCTACATCCTCAAAATGCTGTGGAGAAGCTTTAGCATCGCGTTGTTTCCCTCATTAATTAATGAATTAAATAGCATCCTTGACTCATTTTCCTTTTATATTTGTATGAGAGTTATGTTTTCAGACCATAGTGCAATCTCAAAAAATCACTTAATATTTAAATTAAAACAAGTTTAATTTTATTGCAGTCTACTTAGAGACCTGATTCTTAACCTAAAAAGTCAATTATATAACTATGTTAAAAGTGCTATGTGACGTTGTCATATGATCCTGTATCAATACTACATATATTTGTGTTTAAAATATCCAGTCATTTTCTCAGAGCTTTCACAGTATCAGTGAAACTGTTCAGCAACTCTGAACTGCAGTAAATTTATTTAAAAACAAAAAGAAAAAAAGGAAAACTATCAAGAAATGCTGAGGATGCTGTCAGATTTTTCAAAACTTTAGGTATAAAATATGGTCTAATATCTACACAAAATAGATTTTAAAATTCTGAGTCATGTGAAATAAAGATATAAGTTCAAGTCACCAAAGTGATAAGAAAATAAATGAACAACAGTTTCTCAGTTACCGCATTTCAATTTTCCTCTGTTTTGTGGAATAAACCTGACAAAGAAACTAGACAAAATGATCATAAAGCCATTTAATTTTGCCAATGGTTTTCATGAGAAAATTCAACTGATGGGAAAGTTCCCCAACACCCAACGAATTTGTTTAACAAATACTTACCATGTGCCTATCATATATTAGACACTGTATTAATTACTGGGACAACAATAGCAAATGAGACATTTATTCTTCATCTTCAGGGGTTCGATACTCTGGAAGGAAAGAAAGATTAAAAATAAATAGATGAATAATTTAAATAATTATACATTCTAGTATGAGCCATACTAGATGGCTAATAAAGGATAGATGGCTAATAAAATAAAGGACTAGATGGCTAATAAAACTAATAAAGGACTTAGGTAATAATTAAGGAAAAGTGACTTTTGCAAAACCTCTCTGTCAAGCTGCCATCAAATAAAACCCTAAAGGATGGAAAGGAACTGACCACATGAAGGAGAGCAGACTGGTCCACAGAGGAAATCGGAAAAGTTGCCAGGCAGAGCAAGTGGAGACAGCTTGTAAAAAAATTCTGAGGGGGAAATGAGGTTTTGAAGGAAACTGATCAACAAGCAGAGCCAGCTGGGGGTGAAGAGGGAGTGAGGCCAGTTCTAAATCATAAGGGGTTTTGAAGTGTGTGGTAGACAATGTGCAGTGGGGATCTGCCAGAAGGCTTCGGTTAGGATAATGACAATCCTATTTAGATTTTTATAAGTTTATTCCAACTGTCAAAGAGAGAATATATTGTGGTTAGAGTAAAAAAAATGGTGGGAGCTGTCTATTGGAATAATTGGAGAATACATGGCAGTGACTTCGACTAGAAAGTAGCAGTGATGATGAGGCATGTTCATTCATTCAAGACATTTTTATAGGTGTACTATTACAGCCTGCTCATGGGTTGAATTTTGGGGGTGAGAAGTGAAAAAGGAGAAAACAGAAATTTCTAGTTTGAGCACCCAGGGGAATTGTGACACTCAGAAAACAGGTTTGAGAGGACAAATCAAGTTAGTCTGATTTTGGACATCGTGAGGCCAAAAATAGCTTTGAGATATTTAAGCAAAAGCAGACATGTGAAGCTTCATTTCAGAAGAAAAGTTTGGGTTAGATTTGAAAGTGTTATATAACTATGACATATTGTAGTATATACCAATATGTAACATATTTATAACTTTTGAGTTATGTATGTATATATACACATATGTACATGTTTATAGGTATGTGTGCATGTGTGTGTGTGTGTATATATATATATGTATATAATATATATATAAAATGTGGTATAAAATAGGTTGTTCCTTCTGCTGGAAGACAAATAACCTCTATGTTATCCTGTGCATATGTATATGTGTGTGTGTATATATATACAGGCAGCCTTGGTGGAGGACTAAGTTAAAATTTACTTACATAATTTTGCTTCCTAGGAGTGCTTTCTAGCTTCTTCCTAATCAGACTTGACCCTTCTTGCAGTTCCAGCCTCTCTCTTCTCTCTAGTGGATCATAGGACACCGTCTCCCTTTCTGTGACCAATTCCTTTTTTACAGCAATATTTAGTTATCTTCTTTCTTTAACATTCAGAGGTAGTGGTTGTGTTGAAATGTCATGCCATTCTCCAACAATATAATAAAACTGTGAAAAGGTCTTTAAAGAATATTTATTGTAATGATTCTCCCTCTGCTGCCACCACCTGTATTCTTTTATAGATAAGATAATAAGAAAAGGAAACAAGTTTCCTCAAGTTCTGATAACTGGGAAAGGTCAAGTAGGGTCTTAAATTCAAGTCAACTAATCCCAGATTCTCCATTTTTTAAACCATCAAAATTCTCTTTATTTAGTCCTTATGTTTGAAATAGCCTTGCACAAATTAACTTAAAGTAGGGGTTATGTTACATTGAAACTGAGATAATCTAAAACATTTGATTTTGTAAGCTCTGCTATAAATTACATCCCTCTTCTGTATAAGTAAAGGATGTTTTTAGAACCTAAATAAAATTTTAAGAATTCGAAGCTAGAAGTATTGTAGAGATCAATCCTAATCGAAATGCAAAGAATTTATATATCTTCCCCAAGGTCAGGCAACTTGCTGGAAGAAAAGTCCAGGCTGGAGACAAATTTCTCTAAGGTTTTCTCTAGAGCTTTTCTCACCATAAAGGATGGTAAGGAAATAAACATATGAAACAGAGCTCATCATCAGTGGTCATTATATGTGATGACTTTTGAAAAGTGTCTGTTCATATCTTTGCCCACTTTTGGATGGGGTCGGTTTTTTTTTTTTTTTTTGTAAATTTGTTTAAGTTCTCTGTAGATTTTGGATATTAGCCCTTTGTCAGATGGGTAGATTGCAAAAATTTTTTCCCATTGTGTTGGTTGCCAGTTCCCTCTATTAATAGTTTCATTTGCTGTGCAGAAGCTCTTACATTTAATTAGATCTCATTTGTCTATTTTGGCTTTTGTTGCCATTGCTTTTGGTGTTTTAGTCATGAAGTCCTTGCCCATGCCTGTGTCCTAAATGGTATTGCCTCGGTTTTCCTCTAGAGTTTTTATGGTGTTGGGCCTCATCTTTAAATCTTTAATCTATCTAGAGTTAATTTTTTATAAAGTGTAAGGAAGAGTTCCAGTTTCAGCTTTCTGCATATGGCTACCCAGTTTTCCCAACACCATTTATTAAATAGGGAATTCATTCCCCATTGCTTGTTTTTGTCAGGTTTTTCAAAGATCACATTGTTGTAGTTGTGTGGTGTTCTTTCTGAGGCCTCTGTTCTGTTCCATTGACCTATATTTCTGTTTTGTTACCAGTACCATGCTGTTTTGAGTATAGTAGCCTTGTAGTATAGTTTGAAGTCAGGTAGTGTGATGCCTCCAGCTTTTTTGTTTGTTTGTTTAGGATTATCTTGGCTATGTGGGCTCCTTTTTGGTTCCATATGAAGTTTAAGGTGGTTAAAAAATATTTAAATGATTGGTCCGGTATGTTGAGTATCCGTCTATCACACTTTAGTGATTCCAGGTGGTTTAAATATTATCAGACCACATGTCTAGCTAATAAGTATAGCTCAATTTATTCATCAAAAATTACTTTAAATAAAGATAGCTAATTTAAATATTACCAAATGTAAAATGAAAACTGGAAAGTTTTTAATGTCATGTGTAGTTAGTCAACTCTCTCACAAATCTTTAAATCTCTGTTTCATCCAAACTTGGTCTGATTTTGAAGCTAGATTCCTATTGGGATGTCTGACACTTGTCAGAAATTGGCCTTTACAAGTATTTTCTTTCTTTTCAACTGTAAAAGACAGTGAGGAATAATGGGGAGTGTGCCTGTTGAAAACCAGTGGGTTTTAATCCAGGCTAAATCACTAACTTGCTGTGTCATATGGGCAAATCTTAGCATTTTATAACATGTTATAAAATGAGGGATTCTATTAAATATTTCTTTAAACATTTGCATATCTGAAGGTCCATATATGTAATACTATCTCTCTGTCTGCATAACTCTACTGCTTTAATTGCTTAATTAAAAACAAAAACAAAAATGTATTTGTGAGCTCTTATCCTTTCTCTCTTTTAGGAATTTGATTAGCAGCTATAGGAATTCGTTCCCTAGCAACAGTTCAGCACATCCTTGAGTTTCAGAAAACTTTAGATAATGAAGCTTATACATTTCCACAAAATGTAACATCCAAAACCAACATTTAAAAATAATTTATCAAAGTTTTGAAAATAGAGTTAGGGTGGTTTCTGAGAGAAGTGGATGTAAAACCAGTGGACCAGAAGCATTCTATGTAGTCAAGAGATTATGACACATATAGAGATCAGTAAGAAGTCTGACCTGAAAGAAGAAAGTGCTTGTGCTGGGCACATTATATATATAAAAGTGTCTTGAAACTGTTCTAAATCCTGATGGAGGTGGTGACCACATGAATCTACATATGAGATAAAATTTCATAGACCTACACACACACACACACACACACACACACACACACACACAAGCACACCCAAAAATGAATAAAATGTAAATTAAGTCTGTCATTAATAGTATTTTATCAGTGCCAGTCTCCTGGTTTTAATAATGTAGTATGGTTAGGTAAGATGTTAATACAGCAGAAGCTGAGTGAAGGTTACATGGAACTCTCAGTGCTGTATTCACAACTTATGAGTCTAAAGTTATTCCAATAGGAAAAGTTTTTGAAGGAATTTGAGTGCCAGAAGAACTTTACTTTCAAAGTGCCTTCAATAGACTAGACTAGAATGAATTTCATTCTAATACCTTCTATATCCTCTTATTTTATACCCACTACTTGAGTTATATATATAAATTGTACTTTAGGTTCTGGGCTACATGTGCAGATCATTAAGGAGCCATTAGAACTGAGATCCTAGGATCGTAATCTGAGATTGGCTCACCTCTTCTTCTGTCCCCCAGGTGCTTGTTGGATATCTACCTTGTGGTTGTATGCAATCAAACAGAAAAGGTTTTGCAGTCAGGTGGTTTAGAATTAACTCCAGATTTGACTGTGTCTCAGATTTCTTATTTGGAAAAATAGATATAATAACAATATCCATCTCACAGGGCTATTGCATGAATTAAATAAGGTACTAAATGTAAAATCCTCTTGGAAAAGTGATTGGCATATAATAAGCTCATATTACAATGAGTGATGCATTTAAAGGAACAAAGCATGAAGCTTTCACTCTCAGGCCTTTACCTGAGCTTGGGAACCAGGCCAAACCTCATCATGCAATTAAGTGCTAAACCCTGTGTTGCTACTGATGATGAGCATAATAAGATACAAAGAAAGATTAAACCAGCTGGGTGTGGAGGCTCATGTCTGTAATCCCAGCACTTTTGAAAGGCTGAGGTGGGTGAATCACCTAAGGTCAGAAGTTCAAGGCCAGCCTGGCCAACATGGTGAACCCCTGTCTACTAAAAATACAAAAATTAGCTGGGTGTAGTGGTGGGTGCCTGTAATCCCAGCTACTTGGGAGGCTGAGGCAGGAGAATCGTTGAACTAGGGAGGCAGAGGTTGCAGTGAGCCAAGATGCATTCTTGGTAATAAAACAGATGTTAGTTATTTAAATCATGCTGATATACTAGAGATTATGTTACTTATTAAGTACTTTAAGTATACTTATATTTAAAGTTTCTCTATGTAAATAGCACTAATATTGTATCCACAAACTATTGTTCAATACTAAAAGTTTGAAATAATATGCTTGCTGGAGGTACCAAGGTTAGCTGCAAGAAATCAAGCAGATGATAAGAAAATGTATAATAAACCCTGATGACAGAGATTTCTATTTTGAGCAGTGATAGTATTTTTAAACACCAGATATTTATTTATGAAGTTATTTTTTGTAAGGGAACGTTGATGTGCCTCACTTTGCTTATATGATTTTTTTAAACTTGTACTTAATCAAAAAATACTTTCAAGTGTTTCTTTTGCCTTTGATAAGTTTAGGCAGCTATAATTATGCAAAAAGGAAATTCATTTTTTACTTTCAATAAATTTCATCCTCATTATTTGACTGTTAATGAGATCTACATTTTATTTAAGTCAACAATTCTTTTTTCAAGGAAAGATTCAATTTTTGTAAGCAAACATGTAATATTAAAACTGCTTAGTGTGGCTCCAAGTATCCTAGTTTCTTTGCTTTTCCTATTTAAATTGTCCAAAGCAAAAAATGAACTATGCTTTGCCATGGAAAGGGGGATAAAGTAATTCATCCTCTGCAGCTATTGAGTTTAGCAACAACCCACATTCCCAGATGAGATGATCAGCTTCATCTGCTCACTCTTACAATAATATTCTCCAGCTCTATAAGAAATGCAATTTGAAGAGGTTTTATTTTCAAAAGGCATGAATGGATACTTTACAATGGCAATAAAATAATATTTAATTATATAAATTTGCTTTTATTATGCCATGGTGCTTCCACTGATATTCTTTTCATTCTCAGATTACCATACTGAAAGCTTCTGTAGATGAATCTTAATTGCTATGTTTTTAATGAACTCCTTTTTTTAAAAAAGGAAAATGCCAGATACTGTGATAAGTACATCATATCTTGTTCAAGATCAAACAAATAATAAGTAATGGAACTAGTAAATTTGCATTAATACTTAAATTATTAATCCATGCTGATTATTCAAATTTTTCAAAGAAAAGTTGAATAATTCTATTTTCTACAAGACCAAAACTAAATCTTTTCAGAGACACAATTTATAGATATTTGTGTGTGTGTGTTTTTTAACACAGTTTAAAGATATATTAAAAGATAATTTCAATTACATTTTGTTAATGAATATTAAAAGAGGGTGAATATTACAATGTATTTAATTCTATACTATCATGTTATTTTAAGAATTTTTAAATTTTATTTAAAAGTAACATGTACTTAATAATGTATTCATTGTAGAAAAGGCGAAGAAATAGAAAAAACATAAAGAGCACAATAGAGTCATCTTAAAATTTGGCATATTTCTGCATTTTCTTTTCTCTCATTTCCTCAGTTCTTTCCTTCCTTCTTGACCTTTAACAATGAACTAAGATCCTATTGAGTGCCAGTGACTCTGCTAAGAGTCAGAAGTTCCAGAAATAAAGAAGTCAAAAGTCACCCTTTACCTCATGAATGGCAGAGATGTTACAATAACTTGTTTGGCATGTATTTTTCTACAATTTTTATGTTATTATATTAAGTACTCTTCCCTTTCTAATTTATTTTTCTTGATTTTTATGTATGAAAGTACTGTGCCACTCTAATAGCTGATAGATTATTTACTAATGGTTTCTACTTTTCATATTAGGGCTTAATTTGTTTTATTTTAATTCCACATTCATTTATTTTATTGCATTTAAATCTTTAAAAACCTTAGAATAATGGGGAATGTGCCTGTTGAAAATAAGTGGATTTTAATCCAGGCTAAATCACTAACTTGCTGTGTCACATGGGCAAATCTCGGCATTTTATAACGTTATAAAATGAGGTTTATTGAATAAGGAGTCATTTCCCCATTGCTTACTATTGTGGACTTTGTCAAAGATCTGATAGTTGAAGATGTGTGCCTTTATTCTTGGGTTTTCTACTCTGTTCCGTTGTTCTATGTGTCTGATTTTGTACCAGTACCATGCTGTGTTGGTTACTATATTAGTCTGTTCTCAGGCTACTGATAAAGACATACCTGAAATTGGGTAATTTGCAAAGAAAAAGAGGTTTAATGGACTTAGTTTTCCATAGCTGGGGAGGTCTTACAATCATGGTGGAAGGCAAAAGGTATGTCTTACATGGTGGCAGACAAGAGAAGGAGAACCAAGTGAAAGCAGTTTCCCCTTATAAAACCATCAGATCTCGTAAGACTTATTCACTACCAGGAGAACAACATGGGGAAAACTGCCCCATGATTCAGTTATCACCCACTGCATCCCTCCTACAAAGTGGGAATTATGGGAGCTACAATTCAAGATGAGATTTAGGTGGGGATACAGCCAAACCATATCAGTTACCATAGCTTAAGAGTATTAGTTTGAAGTTGGATAGTATGATGCCTTTGGCTTTGTTACTTCTGCTTAGGATTGTTAAGCTATTTAGGTTCTTTTGTAGTTCCATATGAATTCGAGAATAGTTTTTCCTAGTCATGTAAAAATGACTTTGGTAGTTTGATAGAAATAACATCAACTCTATAAATTGCTTTGGGCAGTATGGCCATTTTAACAGTATTGGTTTGTCCTTTCCATGAGCATGGAATGTTTTACCATTTGTTTGTGTCATCTCTGATTTATTTGAGTAGGTTTTTATAACTATTGCTATAGAGATCTTTTATTTCCCTGGTTAGCTGTATCACTAAGTATTTTATTCTTGTGGTTATTGAAAAAGGGTTTGTGTTCTTGATATGGCTCTGTTTGGATGTTGCTGGTACATAGAAATGCTACTAATTTTTATACATATGGTTTGTATCCTGAAACTTTGCTAAAGCTGTTTATCAGATATATAAGCTTTTGGGCAAAAATTATGGTGTTTTCTAGGTATAGATTTATATAATTTACAAAGAGAATTATTTTGACTTCGTTTCTTCCTATTCAGATGCCTTTTATTTCTTTCTCTCTTGCTTGATTGCTCTGCTTGAGACTTCCAGTACTATGCTGAATAGAAGTGGTAAGACTGACCATCCTTCTCTTGGTCTGGTTTTCTAAAGGAATGCTTCCAGCTACTTCCTGCTTAGCATTATGTTGGCTGTAGCTTTGTCATAGATGACTCTTACTATGTTGAGAAATGTTCCTATGATGCCTAGTTTTTTGTCAGGGGTTTTAACATGAAGGGATATGGAATTTTGTCAAAAGTTTATTTTTTTGGCTCTGTTGAGATGATCATGTGGTTTTTGTCTTTTTGTTTTTGTGATGAATCACATTTATTGATTTCTGTATGTTGAACCAACCTTGACTCTCAGGAATAAAGTCTATTTGATCATGTTTGATTGTTTTTTTATGTGCTACTAGATTTGTTTTGCTAGTATTTTGTTGAAAATATTTGCATCTATGTCATCAGGGAAATTAACCTAACATTTTGTTTTTTTAATGTGTCTCTGCCAGATCTGAAACATGAAAAGGGAAATAAAAGTATGCACATTTTTTCGATTTTCACAGGAGATAGTCACTGGATGCTGTATATTTCTTGTGACATTTTTTAAAAAACTACATAGACAAATGGATAAATTCCTGGACACCTGTGTCCTCCCAAGCCTAAACCAGGAGGAAGCTGAAACTATGAATAGACCAATAACAAGGTCTGAAGTCGAGGCAGTAATTAAGAGCCTACCACATAAAAAAAGCCCTGGTCCAGATGGGTTCACAGCCAAATTCTACCAGACACACAAAGAGGATCTGGTACCATTCCTTCTGAAACTATTCCAAATAATCCAAAAAGAGGGAACCCTTCCCAAATCATTTTATGAGACCAACATCATCCTGATAACAAAACCAGGCAGAGACTCAACAAGAAAAGAAAACTTCAGGCCAATATCCATGATGAACATAGATGCAAAAATCTTCAATAAAATACTGGCAAACCGATTGCAACAGCACATTAAAAAACTTATCCATCATGATCAAGTAGGATTCATCCCGGGGATGCAAGGCTGGTTCAACATACGCAAGTCTATAAATGTAATTCACCACATAAACAGAAGCAAAAACAAAAACCACATGATTATCTCAATTGATGCAAAGAAGGCATTTGACAAAATTCAACAGCCCTTTATGCTAAAAACCCTCAATAAACTTGGTATTGATGGAACATATCTCAAAGTAATAAAAGCTATTTACAACAAACCAACAGCCAATATCATACTTAATGGGCAAAAACTGGAAGCATTCCCTTTGATATCTGGCACTAGACAAGGATACCCTCTCTCACCACTCCTATTCAACATAGTACTAGAAGTTCTAGCCAGAGCAATCAGGCAAGAAAAAGAAATAAAGGGTATTCAAATAGGAAAGGTGGAAGCCAAATTATCTCTATTTGCAGATGACATGATAGTATACCTAGAAGACCCCATCATCGCAGCCCAAAAGCTCCTGAAACTGATAAGCAACTTCAGCAAAGTCTCAGGATATAAAATCAATGTGCAAAAATCACAAGCATTCCTATACACCAATAAAAGACTTAAAGAGAACCAAATCAAGAAGGAACTGCCATTCACAATTGCTACAAAGAAAATAAAATACCTAGGAATCCAACTCACAAGGAATGTAAGGGACCTCTTTAAAGAAAACTACAAACCACTGCTCAACAAAATAAGACAGGACACAAACAGATGGAGAAACATTCCATGTTCGTGGTTAGGAATAATCAATATCGTGAAAATGGCTATACTGCCCAAAGTAATTTATACAATCAATGCTATCCCCATCAAACTACCATTGAATTTCTTCACAGAAGTGGAAAAAACCACCATGAACTTCATATGGAACCAAAAGAGAGCCCTCATAGCCAAGTCAATTCTAAGCAAAAACAACACAGTGGGAGGCATCACACTACCAGACTTCAAACTATACTACAAGGCTACAGTAATCTAAACAGCATGGTACTGGTACCAAAACAGAGATATAGACCAATGGAACAGAACAGAGGCATCGGAGGCAACACAACGTATCTACAACCATATAATCTTTGATAAACCAGACAAAAACAAGCAATGGGGAAAGGATTCCCTGTTTAATAAATGGTGTTGGGAAAACTGGCTAGCCATGTGCAGAAAGCAGAAACTGGACCTCTTCCTGACACCTTACACTAAAATTAACTCCAGATGGATTAAAGACTTAAACATAAGATCTGGCACCATAAAATCCCTAAAAGAAAATCTAGGCAAAACCATTCAGGACATAGGAGTAGGCAAGGACTTCATGACCAAAACACCAAAAGCATTGGCAACAAAAGCCAAAATAGACAAATGGGACCTAATCAAACTCCACAGCTTTTGCACAGCAAAAGAAATAGTCACTAGAGTGAATCGGCAACCATCAGAATGGGAAAAAATCTTTGCAGTTTATGCATCTGACAAAGGGCTGATATCCAGAATTTACAAAGAACTCAAACAGATTTACAGGAAAAAAACAAACAAGCCCATTCAAAAATGGGCAAAGGATATGAACAGACACTTTACAAAAGAAGACATACATAAGGCCAACAAACACATGAAAAAATGCTCATCATCACTGGTCATTAGAGAGATGCAAGTCAAAACCACATTGAGATACCATCTCATGCCAGTTAGAATGGTGATCATTAAAAAATCTGGAGATAGCAGATGCTGGAGAGGATGTGGAGAAATAGGAACACTCTTACACTGTTGGTGGGAGTGTAAATTAGTTCAGCCATTGTGGAAGACAGTGTGGCGATTCCTCAAGGACCTAGAAATAGAAATTCCATTTGACCCAGCAATCCCATTACTGGGTATATATCCAAAGGACTATAAATCATTCTACTATAAGGACACATGCACACGAATGTTCATTGCAGCACTGTTTACAATAGCAAAGACCTGGAACCAACCCAAATGCCCATCGATGATAGACTGGACTGGGAAAATGTGGCACATATACACCATGGAATATTATGCAGCAATAAAAAATGATGAGTTTTTGTCCTTTGTAAGGACATGGATGAATCTGGAGAACATTATTCTCAGCAAACTGACACAAGAACAGAAAAGGAAATGCCACATATTCTCACTCATAGGCGGGTGAGAAAAATGAGAACACATGGACACAGGGAGGGGGTCTACTACACACTGGGGTCAATTGGGGGGAATGGGGAGGGACAGTCAGGGGGGAGCTGGGGAGGGATAGCCGGGGGGAGAAATGCCAAGTGTGGGTGAAGGGGAGGAAGGCAGCAAAACACACTGCCATGTGTGTACCTAAGCAACTATCTTGCACGTTCTGCACATGTACCCCAAAACCTAAAATGCAATAAAAATTTTAAAAAAAACTACATAGACATAATTTTGAAACATAAAGGTATAACTATCAAATATTACTGTAAATACACACACACACACACACACACACACACACACACATACATATTTGACTGACTTATTAAAAGTCAAATATTTTTAGTTTGAGTAAATACTTCTATTTTCAATATATGTTATGCTATATATCAGGCTTGTCTGGATGAGCCCAGAATGGATTTGAATGCCGCCTAACACAAATTCATAAACTTTCTTAAAACATTCTGAGATTTTTTTGTGTTGTTTTCATTTTTTCTTTTAGCTCATCAGCTATCATTAGTGTTCGTGTAGTTTTATGTGTAGTCCAAAACAATTCTTCTTCCAGTGTGGCCCAGGGAAGCTGAAAGATTGGACAACCCTGCTATATGTTATGTATGCAAGATTACACAAAATGTAAAACTCAGAGAAATGGTCAAAAGAATACTGGGCAAATGTAAATGAAAGAAAGCAAAGGCCATGCAATCTAACAATCATGTCTCTAGATATTTATTCAATTATTTTGAAAACTCTGTCCACACAAAACCCTTGATGCAAATGTTTATAGCAGTTTTATTATAATTATCCCAAACTGGAAGCAGCCAATTAACAGCAATACACTTTGTATGGAAATAAACACTGATGGATAGACATCAATACAATGGCATATTATTCAGCAATAAAAAGAAATGATCTATCAAGCCACAGATTGTCATGGATGAATCCTAAATGCGTATTGCTAAGTAAATAAAGCTAGTCTGAAAGAGCTAAATAGTGTCTGATTCCAGTTATATGACACTTCTGGAAAAGCCAAAATGACAGAGATTATTAAAAAAATTAGTAGCTGCCTAGAGTTTGTGAGGAGTTGGGTGGGGTTGAAAAGTTAATATATAGGGATTTCTTAGGTTGGTAAAACTGTGTATAGTACTGTAATGGTGAATACATGACACTATACATTTGCCAAAACTCATAAAACTTTATACATAGCACAAACAGTAAACTTTAATGTATGCACATTTTAAAAATATCATTTGGTGTAGATCAAGGGATTCAGGTGTGGAATGCAGAATATGAAAAACAAACTAACTGTATTACAAATGTATTAATCTCAATGAAGACAGGCAGGTGTGAGGAAGATACTGACCTCTGTAAATTTAGAAATGAATAGAGTGCGTAAGACAAAAGGCCAATTATAAATAAATAAAAACACACACAAAACCAAAAACACCCCAAAAAGCTAGCAGTATACAAATACCGTAGTGTAGATGATTAAGTTATTTCCCATGGGATTATAGACAATTTACTCATTATTCTGTGATATGTACATCTTGGAATTGAACAATTAAGTGAGTAAATAACAGATGGTGGGAGCTGTGTTTATCCTGTTGGAGTGGGGATTTATAAATAAGCAAGAAGGCTGTAATGAACCCTGGGGTAATGGTTTAGAGTTGGAGATATTCGTGCAAACTGTTGTGTAGCTTGATATAGATGATATTGATACAGATGGATATACATATGTGGTGTTTATGTGTGTATGTTTGTGTGTAAATTAATAGAAATATGCAAACACATGGGTTAGTATACAAATGTCTGTTTTCTTATTCTGTCAGTTAAGAAATCTTAGAACTGGGGACACCCCAGTAGCAACGAGTACAGATTGGGTCCAGATCTTACTTTCTAGTACCAACTTCCAAAACAAAACAAAATAAAAATGAAAACAAATCAGAACTCTTCGGAGAAATGCTTACTCTGGGGCTGTGGTGTAAAATGTACAAATGAATCTGGGGCATCATGTAGTGCCAGAAAATAAGAAGGTTCCTAATAATAATAGTAAGATATATCAAAAGGACACAGGAGCCAACTCAAAGAGCTCACAATGATCATCTTTGGAAAATACAACCTTCAACAGAAAGATAGGTATTGGAAATAAAATGAGTTAGTTAATGCATTCAGAGGTATGTATATGTAAACATTAAAATTCAATTATGGTATTTTTGGTTTTGAGAATAGGTCAAGGAGTCTGTGAAAGTCTCTAAAAAAGAGGCGTCATTTCAAGTGCAGTTATCTTGGACAGGTACACTAGCTCAGAGAACCCAGTCCTCTCGTTTCTAGGGATGGACTTGAAGAAAAATATACTGAGTTGCAAGAAAACTGATATAAGACTGCAGAACTATACAAACCTTTTATCCTTTCACCTGTATAAGTAAAAAGATGATGCTGAATGTATATTCAGCAGAGTTAAAGTTGACAGAAAATATGTTTTCTTGTTTACCTTGCAATGAAGCCTCCACTATATTATATAATTACAATATAATATAATATTGTAATTTTAAAGTCCACCTATAACTGAATCCCTAGAAATTAGACAGAGAAAGATGTGATCCAGTTAGCTTTACCTTTGGAATATGTTCACGGAGGTGTCTGGGAGGAATCTGACTCACAGACAAAGGATGAGAAATATAATTTGAGTTTCATTTGGGCATATGTTCACTAGTATGTCTGAGAAATTATAGATGTATTGTTTGTCACACATTTTCTTCTTAAAATATCCCCAAAATGCCAAAAATCAAATAGTTTTACACTGATGTTATCTTCCACGCATTAACTATCTATGTTCCTGCCTATAGAGGAGAAGCCCTGAGAATTATTAAGTGTTTCTTCCTCTCAACATAATAGATGGTGATGGTAGCAATTTTAATGTATGTAGCAAACTATTACTTATTTAACTTTGCCTACCCTTAAGACTGTCTTGAGTGAAAATCAGAGAGAGAATTGTTAAGTCAGGGATGTCTTCTGTTGTAATAGAGATGTAAATGAAACGAAATTTACATAATTTGGGAAAATAGTGTATGTTACCAACTTGAAATCCTAGAGGTAGAAAGAGTTCTGGTATTAGTTGTTGCTGTGACTTATTGCTATCATCATCCCTCCAATTCTATTTACCTATCTGCTTTGCTGAACTACTGTAGTATCAGTTTTTCCACAGGTTGGTTTTTTTATGATTGCAAGATGACTGCCAGTTAATTAAGACAAAGTACTTTTTAATTTACAAGCAGCACAAGAAAGAGAAACATTTCATTCAAGCATGCAATAAGATCATCCCTTCTAGTGAAACAGGCAATCCATTTTGAGTGTAAGAAGAAATATTCTCCTAGGTATTGGTAAAGATTGAAAATAAAAACAAGGATTTAAAAATTTCGAAGTATGAAATCAATAGGCTATATGTAATATATAAATATAAAATGTTGTATGTTGCAGAGGATATATAGATTTTAAAATGAATGTTGATTATTTATATTCTAGGTTATTAAAACCGATATCTTTTTTTTTAACAATTAATTTTTTTATTGCATTTTAGGTTTTGGGGTACATATGAAGAACATGCAATTTCATAGGTACACTCATGGCAGTGTGATTCGCTGCCTTCCTCCCCAACACCTATATCTGGCATTTCTCCCCATGCTATCTCTCCCCAACTCCCCACCCCCTGCTGTCCCTCCCCTATTTCCCCTCGACAGACCCTAGTGTGTGATGCTCCCCTCCCTGTGTCCATGTGTTCTCATTGTTTAGTGCTCACTTATGAGTGAGAACATACAGTGTTTGATTTTCTGTTCTTGTGTCAGAAATTTCTCAAAGTAGATACTGTACCATTTGCCTTACCGTTATTAACACCATACACTAAAAATAAATTACAAAATGTTTAACTAGAAACCCTTATACATTTGAAAATGAAAGGAAATGCTAAACTCTAAAGATAAAATAGAAATCATGCGGCAAGTATATACTCTTTGGTAGATAACAACAAAGGAGCCATTGAAGATTAAAACTTGTATGCCATTCTGCAAAAGGTGTATCACATGGGTCTATTGTCTTGTTGTTTTTTACTGTTAAGCAATAAAAAGAAAATAGGAATTAAATTTTAGAAATTATCCAAAGGACTATGAAATAGAGATATTAGTAAATGGATAAATTCTTAAAACAGAAAACAGAAGGCAATAAAAATAAAATAATACACTAATCTCAAAGGATACAAGTAGAAAGTCCATGTATATAATTCAACATTAAAAATATAACTAGTGGTCCAAAAAACAACAAATTTTGTGTCTTCTCTTCTATAGTAGCTATCTCCTTCAAACAACTATTTATCCCATATATATATATATATATATATATATATATATATACACACATACATATATATATATACACACACACATACATATACATATATATACACATACATATATATATGTGTATATATATATGTATATATACATATATATATGTGTATATATATATGTATATATACATATATATATATATGTAATGTTGCTTAAGACATATGATGATTTCAAACAGCAATTCTCAAAGTTTATACAGTGGCCCTTTCAAAAGGCCAATGGTTCTAGTGACTCACCTGCTAACTTCTTAGATTTACTGGTCAGAATAAAAACAATATCCTCTGAAATCTCAAATACTAAGAATATACTGGTCTTGGTGAAGCATCATTGTGAAGCATCAATGAGTGACTGACTCCTGTATGTTAAATATTAAAAGTAAGTTATTCAGGTCAAAATCCTCAGTGTAGATTTCATTATCCAGAGATCCAGATTAGCTAGATAAATCCTGTGGACTGTCAGTCATGTATAAGGACAGTTCAGTAGAATTGTTTTTAGTTTGTTTGCTCTCTCAGATTATCATTGCACTGATCTGGCACACAAAATGTTGGTCTAGGTTTGAAGACTGGTAATGATATCAACTCTAAGTTGGATCAAGCTGGTTTTAATTTAATTTACATTCTAATCAAGCACCAAGCATGGCCACAGTTACACGGCAGTTAAGAATATAAATATGAGTGAGCATTACAGCTTCCCACCATCTCCCTCGTTTGTTGGGGAGATGAACCTCAACTTCAGAGGCCAACGCAGTCTATGAAGAGAGAACAACTCTCCAAGTCCAAAGAATGCTGAGCCACAGGCCCACACTGCAAGAGGAGATGCTAGCACTCAAGAGTCCGCTGAGGACAGTAGAAGATATGCAGCAGAGACTCTCCATCGCTAGCATCAGAATTAATTAGAAGGCTTGTTAAGGTACAGAGTACCATACGCTTATACGCAGTTTCTGATTTAGTAGACCTCAGGGAGGGTCCGGAATATCATTTTCACAAGTTCCCAAGTAGTGTTGCTGATATTGCTGATGCAGGGACTACCTGTTGAAAACCAGAGAAGAAGATATTTTTATGTTTTGCTTTCTAACTTAGATATTAAGTCCATAACCTGAATGTGGCTTACCAGAAACTGTCTAGTGTTAAAGTATAGTATGTACATTATGAAAAATGACATTAGGTTGAAATTGTTCCCACCAGAATTAAGCACTTATCTAGGTAATTCAGACACAAGCCTTCTCCTCTCTCAATTATAGAAGCAGAGTCAAGTGGTTTAATAAGCAGGATTTAGAAATGTTATTGGCCATGACAGTTTTTTTGGACTATAAATAGCAGGCTCTTACAGTTTTTATTTATGAATATTGATTTGCATCAGAAACTTGAGAAGGTCAACCAACTTGTCATTGAATCCATTATTACAGTGAATATAGATGAATGCACTTAAAGAGGCAGCAGTAATTGCAACATTGAAAAGTTTGCAGTTTAAGGTTCTTTTTGTTAACCAAAACAGGGCCAGGGTTTCATCATCTACATTTATTATGATGGTGATGAAGCCCTAATCCAGTAAGGGAAGTGAGATAATTTTTTAGCCCTAATGTTAAAAATAATTAGCAAAAATTTCCTAGTGAAAATTATTTGTCTAAATGATAACTTTATGTAAGGAAATTTGGCTGTGGGAAAACCATAATTAAGGTTGGGCTTTTTCTGAAGAGGATTAAAATTTAACTTAAAATATAAATTTAAACTATTTTTGAAAAATTTAAAAGATACCTTGAAAGTATATTTCAGTGAGCAAGAATTTAAAAGCCTCCAACACATTTCTACAAGATCTAAATTATGCAGATTCAAATAGTGTTTAAGAGTTCTCAAAAGTGTTTCTTAAATTCATTTTTAATTAAAATGTTAAGTAATTGTGCATAATATGCCCTTGAGTTTTTCTTGGTATAAATTAGGAATTCAGCAATTCCTTGATATTTCCAATTAAAATATCAACAACAGTTGAGATTATAGAGGTATTCCAAAGAATTTGCTAAGAAACAGCCAAATCCTTAGTTATCAAAATTAATTATTTCAAAAGGCAAACATTTAAGAAAATATGAGAAATTGGTTTAAACAGATTCCTAATTCGATCTGCTTCTTGAAAAATTTCAAAAATCTTCAAATAATTTTGAACCCTTTGATTTTTCTTTCTTTTTTTTTTTGATATAGAGTCTGGCTTTGTCACCCCAATTGGGTGCAATGGCGTAATGTTGGCTCACTCTATCCTCTGCCTTCTGGGCTGGCTTAAGCCATCCTACCACCTCAGCCTCCCAAGCAGCAGGGACTACAGGCATGCATCACCACACTCAGGTAATGTTTGTATGTTTTGAAGAGATGGGGTTTCACCATGTTGCCCTGGCTGGTCTTGAACTCCTGAAGTCAAGCAGTCCACCTGCCTCTGCCTCCCAAAGTGCTGGGATTTACAGGTGTAAGCCATTGCTGTGCCCAGCCACTTTTGAACTCATGTAAGTTCCAAAGCCTGTTCCTCAAATTTTACCCCCAAAATCCAATGAAATTCCATAGAATGAACATATGTGTTTTCCTAAAATGTAAAAGAAAAAATACAGAAATAATCCCACTTAGCTTGCCTGTGACAACCAGAAAATACAAAATGAATTCTGTTTTGACTAAGACAATTCCTGTAATGGGAACTATAAGTAAAACAATCAGTGGTTTTCTATTTTTTCGCAGTTTGGTGAAGTGAGAGCTATTTGGTATATGGAACAATGATGATTTATTTAATATTCT
Source organism: Saguinus oedipus (assembly GCA_031835075.1). Taxonomy (NCBI): domain Eukaryota; kingdom Metazoa; phylum Chordata; class Mammalia; order Primates; family Cebidae; genus Saguinus; species Saguinus oedipus. The sequence goes on from CM063170.1 coordinate 43,885,380, forward strand.
ATTTGTTTATGAAATAAATATTTAATGGATGTGTACTATATATCTAGCACTGTCTAAAGCTGGGGATAAAGTATTCAGAGAGATAGTCATGATCCTGCCTTCATGGAGCATACATTGTAGGGGGCACTACAGCAATAAACAAATACAAAACAAATAAATTGATAATGACAAATTATAATAAATGCTATGATGGAAATAATGCAGTCGTTGCCATAGATAAAAATGAAGGGAGGCAGTAATTTAGAGAAATCGTTTAAAAAATGTTGCCTTGGCTTTTAATGCAAAGAAAATGAGATGTGCACGGGCAGAGGATGAATAAAAAATAGGTTATTAGTCTGAACTGAACCTAGTTAATGTGGGGTCGTTAACCTAAGGTTTCTCTCTGAAGCTCTGAGTTAACTCAGGGTTAACCCCTGGATTCCGCTGCTTTACTGGTGTTTCATGTACAGCTAGCAGGATTAGGAGCTCAAGCTTTTACTAATACATACATTTTCCACCTAAGTCACCTTAGGTTTGAACAGTTTTTTAAAAATATATGCTTATAGAACAGGAGTCCTATTGTCTTCTGACTACTGCCCCCACCCCACCATATCACAAGAGAATGAAATCATAGGAATGCAGCTGATATTAAACCTTTCTGAGGTTTTGCTTCTAGTTCTTTAACACAAACATAGCTCCCGTTATGTTGTTTCCTATCCTTTCCTACTAGAAGGTACTCTTTCTTTTCTCAGGGGAATAGAGGCTGGATTAATTTTGATAAATTATTTTTTTAAAAATTTGGCTAGGCCTCTGGCTCACATCTGTAACCCCAACATTTAGGCAGGCTAAGGTAGTTAGATCACTTGAGGCTAGGAGTTTGAGACCAGCCTGGGCAATGTTGTGAGACCCCATCTCTGCTAAAAGTAAAAATTAGATTTAAAAAAAATTAGCTGGTTGTGGTGTGTACCTGTGGTCCTAGCTACTCCAGAGGCTGAGATGAAAAATCATTTAAACTCAGGAGGTTGAGGCTACATGAGCCATAATTTTGCCACTGCACTCCAGCCTGCCTGACAGAGCAAAACCTTGTCTCAAAAAAAAAAGTAACATTGTTACACATTGCAAAAACAAAACAATAACAACAAAAAACAAAAAAGACATAACAAAGCCTATAATTGTTAAAATCCCCCTTACCACTCACTAGAGATAATTATTAATAATAAATTTATATTCTTTTTTCAGATATATTTAAAGTGATCTAATAGTCCATAGATTTTTTTTTTTTGGATAAACATAGAAATTGAGTCTTCTCAAGTTTTACAAAAAAGATACTTGCACAGGCATGTTTATAGCAGCACAATTCACAATTGCAGAATTGTGGAACCAACCCAAATGTCTATCAATCTATGACTGATAAAGAAACTAATATACATATAAGATGAATACTACTCAGCCATAAAAAGGAATGAATTAATGGCATTTTCAGCACCCTGGATAAGATTGCAGATTATTATTCTAAATGAAGTTACTCAGGAATGGAAAACCAAACATTGTATGTTCTCATTGATATGTGGGCACTAAGCCAAAAGGACGCAAAGGCATAAGGATACAATCTGACTTTGGGACTTGCGGGAAAGCATGTGAGGGGGCAAGGAATAAAAGACTACAAATGGGGTACAGTGTATACTTTTCAGGTGATGGGTACACCAAAATCTCACAAATCATCACTGAAGAACTTAATTTATGTAACTAAATACCACCTGTACCCCAATAACTTACAGAAACATTAAAATTAAATAATTAAAAAAAAAAGGAATCTTCTCAGCCTAAAGCTTGAAACTTAATTTGTTTTATCTGAGTTCCTTCCTCATGAAAGGACTCCCAGGCCTTTCAAAAAATATCAAAGAATGTAAACTCACCAGATCACTGCATCCAGACAATGAGAGCCAGGCTCCTCATTTTACCTCCTTACCCCTATCTACTTCCTCTTTTTGCACACAATATTGCATTTCTTCCCTGCTATATAAACCCTTAATTTTAGTTAATTAGGGAGATGGATTTGAGACCAATCTCTCGTCTCCTTGACTGAAGGACCCAATTAAAGCCTTCTTCCCTGGCAGTACTCGTCTCAGTGATAGCTTCACTCTATGGTGAGCAGCAGGACCTAGACTAAACCCCTGGTGTTTTGGTAACAGATTTTGGTTCCCTGACTGAGAATGCATTGCTAGTAGATCTGCTACCATGGGCCAGGAGTCTCAGAAGTCCACATAAGCAGCTGCCAGCCCAATTTTGTCTGGAGGTGTGTTTCCTTCTCTCTGGCCCTACCACTGCCAGCCCCAACTATGTTCCTGATTGCCTTGGAAGAACAGTCTTTGCATTTGACATCTGCATCCAGATAAGTAAGTGTCCTTTGTGGGCCAAGAGAGCAAAATCTGATCCTCTCAATTTGGAAAATGTGTAAAGGAATTTACATTTGCAGGTTGAAAAAGCCCAATTGACTGAGAGTAGGAAGTACGTGACTGTTTCAGTTTGGACACTCTTGGGGCTCATTTGCTGCTGCTGCAGTTGGGTTATGTTTTGGTTATTGTGTGTGTGTCATGGGAAAATAGAATTAGAAAGCTTATAACCTTTTGTAATGCAGTTTGGAATTTGGAGTTTGCTGTTGCATAGGAATGTATGATGAGGTTTCATGTCTCCAGGCTTTGATGCTGCTGTTCTAAGCAGAGTTGGGCCTAGTTAGTATGCAATGTTCTTCTGTGGTGCTGTTTGACCCCAGTGTGTTTTGGAGGTTGGGGAGGTTTGGCCTTTAAAAATCAAGCTGCCATAAAAACAGTTTTGTCCGACATTTTGGATCAGAGCCTTCATCGGATTACCTATTGGGGTAGAGTGTAGTCAATGGAAACCTGTGAGTTTCCATTGCTATCTCGTAGCTGGAGTTCTAAAATGAAAGCTATTGGATCTGTGTTTATGTGTATGTATACGTGTGTTGATGTATATACATTTATTATATTATATGTTTTGTCTGCCAAACTGGCTTATAAATAAAAGACCATTCATAAATTAAGAAAGTCTAAAGTATTTTTCAAGTTCACATAACTTAAATATGAACATTTAATGAACAATCTGGCTTTAAAATTATTAATAAAGTAAAAATAGAAATGTCTTTTGAATTGCCAGTGTACATTTTTATATGGGTTTTAAATTTTTCTCTGCTAGATACGTTGAGGTGTCAGGGTTTGCCTAGAAGATGTAAAGACTATAAACCCAACTAAAATAAAATGATATTGGTTTGTGTGCCTTCTATAACAAACAAGACTAATTTAATGTGAGGTAAATTATCTGTGTTATTGGCAAAAATACCTATCTATTTAACTTTAAGGTTCTTACTTGGGTGATCACTTGCTGCTCACTGGCTATACATTTTTCTAGTGTAATCTAGACAAACTTAGAAATGAAAGAATTGTGTACATGTAAATGGGATAAATTTTATAGGTGAAAATTTGGTGTAATTTAAAATCTTAAAATTATTTTTGATGCTCATTGGATGTCTGGGCCATTTCCAATTATGAAAAAGTTATATGGAGAAACATATTTCTAAAAATTGTGGAATAAGTTTCATCTGTAAAATGCCAGCATCTGATAGACAGCTCAGGAATTCATGCTTCCTAGGTTTTCACTAAAATTTAAGGAAAAGGATTATAGTTAGTATATAATTCTGAATATAAAATATGCCAAAGAAGATATATTCTTAGAAAAAGAAAAATTTTGTCTAATTCAGAATTTATCCTAAGATTAATTCAAAACATGGACTTGAAAAGGTTATTATCTGGATAAATACCTAATGTAGGTGACGGGAGTATGGAGGCAGCAAACCAGCATGACATGTGTATGCCTATGTAACAGTCCTGCAAGATCTTCACATGTATCCCAGAAAATAAAGTATAATTAATATATATATAATAAGTAAAATAAAAATAAAAAAAAGGTTATTTATGAAACAAGGTAGAAAGAAAGCAGTAAATAGGAGAGAGATGAAAAAAATTATGGATATAAAATTGTATCTTTTGGTAAGAAAAGTTATAAAGAAACAAGAATACTTTTGTGCAAAACAGGATCTTGTATGGTAAATATTTGTCCTAAATTAAAATAACTGCTTATTTTTTTTAAAAAAAGGGAGAATGATAATTTAGGAGAGAACAGAAAGTCCAAACAATTCATAGATGGTCTGTGTAAGTCATTGTTCATTTTTTTGGTTTTCTCTGTGCCAGTCTTCATTCACATACAGAGAAAATAGAAACTTGAAAAAGTTTAAATAGTAAAATAGTCTTTGAAACCTAATAAAAAATTAGAGAATTTGGCTAATTAACATTGCTCATAGTTAAGGCTCTTAATCTTGATGAAGGTAAAGTAAGAAATATTAAAAAAAAATGCATTGGCAGTTTAGCAGTTCTTTTTTAATATAGCTAAGCATGAAGCCAGGTTTATCATGGAGCTAAATTTCATATAAATACTTGCACTACTTCACACTGTCTTTGCTGTTCTGTGTAAATAATACTAGCACTAAAGAGCTTATTAGTCACTTGCCTAAAGAGAATTTTTTGATTGCACAAAACATACAGTGGTATTGGTGGACTTAAAGAAATTAATTTGTATACCAGGAAGAAAATGTCCATCATGTGCTTTTTTTTTAAGTCTCTGGATAACACTGTACACCTCTAATTTAGAGAGCTATTAAGAGCTTGAAGGTTCCTGGCAAAAAACAAAAAAAATAATTAATTAATTAAAAATAAATAAATAAATGACTTACTTTTCTAAGTTCTGAGGCAAAATAATATGTTACTTACCTTGTTACTTGGAAAAGTAGATGTGAGTAGAAATGCTTATATGGTGTTTATATCCAAAGTAATTTAGTTAAATTACTAATTTGAGTTAGTCTCAGATCTTTTCTTACTTACAATAAGAAAAACTGTGATATGTATACAAAATTTTAGTGTTTAGGAAAGACTGGCTTTTTCCTTAAAGAAATAATTTTGACTGGGATTTCTCTCATACTACTTTAGTTGTGTTGTGTTTACTGTTATTAGCATTAAGGGACATTCACCTGGTTTAAGTATTAGTAAAAAACACTTTTACAAATGAAAAATGTGGAAATTTTTAATGTTTTTTTTTTTTTTTTTTTTTTTTACTCAAATCATTTATCACTGATGGGCCTTCATGTGAGTACTTGAAAACAAAATATGTACAAGTGTTGCACTGGATTGAAGATTTCAGCGGTGAAAGTTACCTAATAAGTTATCAGTGCTGTATCTGGAAACCAGTCTCAGAAATATTTGATGATGCCCTTTTAAATATCTGAAAAGAAATTATTGTGAAGTTTGTCCTTGTTTTGTAGTATAGAATTTAAGTGAAAGATTATTTATTTTCATACTGAGTTTCCAGAACTGAAATTTGCATTTACCATTTGTTTTTACTGATGGATAGAAAAGTTAGTTGTCTTACTTTGATAAGTTTGGCACAGGACTTAGCACATTTGTGATGCTTTTGGTCACAGTCCTGTCACTAGAAGGCTAGCAGTTACACATATGCAATGAGTAACCTAACTACTTTAATACAGTGGATTGAAGTGTTGCAGGCAGTAACTACTAGATACCAAATCACTGTTTTAATATGTGATATGTTGGAGAGAATGATAGGAATTTCTGTAGTATAAATATCTTATTAACTAATCCTTGCACTGCTAAGTTACAGAGCTTTGACTCCTGGTTCTGAAAAAGGCACTGACCCCTGCTAAATCTTGAACTTTGACCCCTATGCAAAGCCTTGTCTTCAGACCTGGGAGAAGGTGACAAACAAAATGAACTGCTATTGTGAGACACACGGTTGAAAATTAAAACTCTTCAACCTTCTCCTCAGACTGTTGTGGAAGAGGAGGGTGTATGAGATTTTAAGAACTGATTTTGAGAGATAAGATTAGTTGAGTTTTCCTATAAATTAAACATGGATATCAAAAGTACTCTGATGAAAGACCAGCATCTGAGTCCATGTGTTAGAATTACAGGGTTTTCTTGTAGCATTTATCTGCTCTTTAATGGAAAATTGCAAAAGGTTATAAAAGGTTTATAGAAATCTTAACTTATGGTCCAACTGATGAAAATTAGATTTGTTTACAAGGTTTTATTAAAACTAGCTTTAATATTAATAATACATTATACAAAGATAGAATGCAATTTGATTTTCTGTTTGAACAAAATTTTCATGCAAGAGAGAATAAGAGATTTTGTTTAACTTTTGTGGAAAACTATAGAAGAAAACAAGGAGTTTGAGAGACAGATTTCATTGAACTCATGCTGTCTTTATTAATTCTTATTGTTTGGGAAACTGTGTCTCTTCTCTATCAATAAGTAAATATTTTTTGTTTCATCATTTTGGCTAAATCAATGCTATTTTATAGTAATTTGTGATTCTATTGTGTGATACCAAGTGTCCTAAACCTTTCATATTTGACAGACTTCCCAATAGCAAAATTTAAGTTCTAAATTCAGTCTTCTGACTTCAAACTAACATGTTTTTGGTTATCGGGTCTCTTAAAGTCCAAGAGAAACATATTAGGCTTATTTGATATGTTAGAATTATATAGGAAGCACTATCAAATGTGAGGTGGTATTTAACTTTCTTTGGGTTATATTTATATAGATATGTTGTTAATATGCATTCCAGGATTGTATGAGATTCCTGACATTCTAGTATGTCTGAGTATATGTTGTCAGTACTGATTATTATTATTTAAATTGTTGTATGCCAACAGAAATAGCCAAAATTTCTTGTTAACTGCATCTTTAGTTATGGTTGTCCTAATACTTTTGTCATCCACAATTGTTGTTTTGCATTGATTCTTCTCAAAAAGTAACTTACAATCAGCTACAGTCCAGGGATTGCTTCTTTGGAGGAGTTTATGGAAAGGACTCTTGAATGAAGGTTTCTGGTAAATTTGGAGATTGTGTCACTGGATTATGGAGAAAACTACCAGGCTTTTAATTAAAAAGTTGATGTGTTTGTAGAGATTGTTAACCCAATCTAAAGGAAAGCCAGAGTTGATTGCATTGACCAGACTAATAAAAGAATGAAAATTTTTTTATTACTTTTTTGGTTTGAAATGTTGCTGGTTCTTTTTGTTTCTTAGAGTCTGGAGAATTCTTTTCTTTAGACCTATTTATAAACTTTAAGTGCACTTGAAATCTATTGAGTAGATTATACTTTTGTAAACAGAATTTGAAGCTTATTTCTCTCTCTGCTTAATTTCACCACAATTTTAAAACTACTTGTGAATATTCTTAATTCATAGGAATGTGTTTGTTTGCATATGGCTAATAAGAACGTGTTTCTTTTATAATAGGACCTCTTTGGAAGCATTAGTTATTTCTTCAAATATTTGACTGAAATGGCCTTCTAAGAGGTTCCAGCAAAGCCAAGTAGCAAAGCCTAGGTGGTATATGGGTAATCAGGCCAACTATATTGGACTGATGCTTATTTTGCAGATAGGTTGGTTCTACTGTGATTTGTCTTTGATGGAAGTGGGAAATAAAAGGACTGTGTTTTCATAGAAAACTATGGTATTAGACTAGCCTTTGATTCCTGAGTGACCATGTGGACACTTTTGGTATAGAGCTGCCCACAAAGCCCCTCCTCAGCATGAAGCAGCCAGAAAGACTGACAACCAGATTCTCCATGATTGAGGAATTGAAAAAGAGAAAGGGAAAGCTAAAACAGACCTAGTAGTCGTCCCATAAATGCTTCTTTTGGATGAACATAAAAATTGATCCTTATCTTAAAACCTGAAATTTACATTTGTTTTATCTGAGCTTCTTCCTCAGGAAAGGATGCTCAGGCCTCTCAAAAAGTATCAAAGAACTGAAACTCACCAGATCACTGCATCTAGACAGTGAGATACTAGACCCCTCATTTTGTTTTCTTACCCTTCCCTGGTTCCTGTTTTCCAACACATGATTACATTTTTTTTTCCTGCTATATAACCTCCTCCCTAATATTAGTCAGTAAGTTGAGTTTGAGACTAGCATCTCCTTGGCTGCAGTACTCCATTAAAGCCTTCTTCCCTGGAAATACTTCTTGTCTCAGTGATTGTCTTTCTGTGTGGTGAGTAGCAGGACCTAGACTGAACCCCTGGTGTTTCAGTTACAGTATTATGCTAGTGTGTTCACATATACACTGAGGATATATACTCAACTATACTATATTTTATCCAGTGTTGCCATAGTTATTAACAATTTCCTCAATTTTGATGACTTAAAATAAGAGTTCCACCTTCTTTTTACACTACATCTCATAGATTGGTTGTCAGGAGAGATACATTCTTAATAGTTACTCAGAATCCATGCTATTGGAGAATCTATATCTGGAAACTCGGCAGTCACATGCCAGAACTCTTAATTCCCCAAGCAGCAAGTAAATGTTTTGGCCTAGAAGCGAACCATGTAACTTACTCACAGCTCATTGTACAAAACTCATCACCTGTTTTCATCCAACTACAGGAGGCCAAAGAACTATAATCCTGCTATGAGTTCAGAAGACAGGAATAAATATTTGTAGAGAATGTTATGTCCTAGCGCGTTTAAACAGAAGCGCCACATTCTGAGTTTGAGAGTCCACTTTTAATGGCCAGCGTCTGAGAGTCAGCTAGAGCTCAAACCTGTCAGCCAAGAACAAAGGGCGGTCAACATTTTTAAAGCAGTTTAGGGTCAAGGGGCGGTAAGCAGATTATTACAGAAGCAGAAGGAGCAGGTTAGGGGAAGTGTGTGTTGGGGGTTGCCTAACAACAAAATTCTATTTAAATTTGTTTTTTTACTCAGGATGTGGGGTAGGCAGTTACACTGTTGCAGGTATAGGATGTAGAGGGTGAGTGGGCCCTGTTTCTCAGAAAATTGGTTACAAAGATGCCAGGTGTCTCAGACCACAGGCTCTCAGAACAGAATGCCCTACATAACACAGGGTGGGTAAAATGGAGGTAGCGGGATTGTTCAAAATGTGTTCATTACAGCCAAGCTAGGGTATTTCAAATAGTCCTAGCAGTGATCACAAGTTTCCATCATTTACTTTTATCATTCAAGTATATGCAGGAACATTCATTCCTCACTTCTTAGATACGTTTATTTTTATTATTTTTTTTGAGACCATATTAAATCACAATTAGAAAAATACAACCTTCAAGGTAATAACTTCTGTTATTCTTGTTACACTAATCAAGGAAGACATTTTAAAAAAATCTGTGTAATTCTGAATGTTTAGAGACTGACTCAAGCAAAACAAAAATCCATTTTGTTATACGGAAGGGAGCCACTCCAAAATCAAGGACAGAGAGTTCATTTGAATTAACATTGACACTGGATATAGATTTAGGAATATATTGACATCATTTGTGGTTCTAGGTTCTGGGGATACTCAGAGGCAAATAAATAATATGTCTTCTCATCTTTCCTAGTTTTCACAAAGATATTTGACCTCTGAAATAGTTATATTAGGTTTCTCTGGAGCCAAAAAATTCCAATAACCCAGTAGCTTATAATGATAATTTAATTTCTTACAGATGTTATAAAGCTGTAGGAAGGCTTCAATTCTGATGGGATCTCCTAGGCTCTGTGTGTCTATTAATTTCAGAACCCAAGCTGTAGAAATAGCCAGCAACTTTCTAGAACTTGCAGTTCTTAGGATGGATATGTCAGAGCAAGAGGATCAGCACCAAGTCACACAACTATCTTCCAAGCTTCTGCCCAAATGCAGCAAAAACCACAGCTCACATTCCATTGGCTATAGAGCAAGTTACATGATCAAGCCACAAATCAGTGGGATGGGGCAAGAAATTGTATTCTACCTATAAGGAAGCATGGAAAAGGGTACAGAGGAAGCAACTAATTATAAACAGATAATAAATTCAGCAACACTGGTAAATGTTGGCCTCACAGCCTCTGTTTTTTGCTGTATTTGATATCATCACTTCAGCATTCTTATACACACATGTAACCATGTAAGAATTCATTTTCACAATGCTTATCATTGCTTTTTGTAACAGAGATTAGCACCATATCAAGAATTGACGTACAGAGACCAATTTTAGTTGAAGTTATTATTTATTCACATATTTACTTAATCGCCTATTTATTCACTGATTCAACAAATTTGTTGAATACCTACTGTGTGCCAGACACTGATCTAGGTACTATAAATTCAGAAGTGAATAAATTAGACATACTTATGCAGAGTATAGGCTTGTTGGGAAGGAGACAAAATTTAAAACATGAATAATTAAAAATATCCAGACAATAATACCTATCATATGGATGAATAAAAATGAATAAAGAGTTTGAGAGATTTTGGTTACGTCTGTTTAGATTAGGAGACCAAGGACACTTGAATGGAGTGATGAATGAAAAGAGAGAGCAAGACATGTAACTATCTGGGAGGAGACTGAGATAGGCAGAAGGAAGACCAAGTGCAAAAGGCTGGAGGCATGATCATGCTTTTATTATGTGTATAAAAAACTGCCAAATAGTCTAGAATAGTGTAAGAGGAGAGAAGGTAAAATCTAGGTCAGGAAGTAGTCAAATGTAAGGTCATAATGGAGCTTTCAAGCAACAGTGAGAAGGTGGAGTTTTATTTTGAATAATAATGAACCTCATTGGAAGATTAGAGCAGAGCATGTTACTCTACTAATTCAAGTGTTATCAGAAACTTTTCTCTCACTTTAAAACATTTTTATCTATGTATCTATTCATTTATTATTTTTAATTGACACATAGTTTGGTACACTGACACATTTAATTTGATACGTATATATATTGTGTGATGATCAGTTCAGGGTATTTAGCATTTTCATCACCAAATGTCTTTCTTCTAGCTATTTTGAATATATGAGAAAGTCAAACAACTCAAGAGCAATACAAAACAAAACAAATAATCTGATGTAAAAAATGAATAAAACACCTCAATAAACATCTCTCAAAAAAAGATATACAAATGGCCAACAAGTGTTTGAAAAAATGTTCAATGTCGCTAATCGTCAGGGAACTACAAATCAAAATCACGATATATCACCTCATGCCAGATAGAATGGCTATTAGCAAAAAGACAAAAGTTAACAAATTCTGGTGAGTATGTGAAGAAAGGAGAACTCATGCACTGTTGGGAGGAATGCAAGTTAGTTCAGAACATTTTTTAGCTTGAAATGATGTGTTCCATTTCCAACAACTTGTTTTATGCTTTTCTTACATATCTTGATATACTTTCGTATGCTTATTCTAAGTGTGGTGGTGGTGGTGTTATCATTCTTCTCCAGAGCTCTCATATCCTTAAGTATATTGGGGCTTGTTTTGCTTGTCCATTTCTTCGTTTGTGTTGATAGGATCCCATGGATCTTGTGGTAATTTTACTTTGTGTAAAGTAAAATTGCTTGCACTTTAAGTGGTGACAGCCTACTAGTGGTGTAAGTCACTGTACTCTGTACCTGGGGGCTGATGCTATAACAGTTGCCAAGTTATTGGTCACCTCTGGATGCTCAGAAGGAAGCTTCTCTGCTCCTTGTGCTCCTCTTAGATATTCAGTTGAATGGACAGGGTGGTTTCAAGTCACTTCTTCAGCAATTACTGAGTGCTTGGACAACTCTAAGAACAGACCTGCTCTTGACATCTAGTTTCTGTCTTAGTCCTCTCTGATGCTGCTGTCTAACCTCACTTCTGATCCAGAGGAACTGTCTTCATCAGGAGGAATGCATAGTTGGGACACATCTGTATCCCGCCTGTCTGCTCTTCCCACTAGCTGCTTACTCAGCAAAGGTAGACAGATGAGAACTAAGAGGCTAACCAAGTTGAGATTCATACCAAGTTGGGATTCACTGAAGCTACCATTTTCTAAAAATCTGTTGACTCTAGAAAAAAATATTGCGTATCTGTGGGACTTTCCTAAGTACTAGATAAAACTAATATTCTCAGTCATTGAAGTACAGCAAAAATGCATTTCCAAATGCCATTTTCATTTTATATGTTTATTTTGTAACCATGTAGAAGAAATATAATAATTAGGATATAAAATAGCTGTTAGGAAAGGGCCATTTGCTTCTAGTTTGAGTACTGAAAATATGGTATTTAATTCCTTGGTAATAATCAGTTTCATGCTGAGTTTGCAAATATCCATGTAATAAAGTACTCCTTCCTAGTAAGTCATTGATATACCTACAGAGGGGATTTTTTTCTTGTAATACTGGAGAGTTATGCCATGTGACTTACTCAAAGTGGGCTTAAAGGCATGTGAAACATTTGTAATGCTCAGTCACAAGGTGTTAATTTGTGGACTTGGCCATAGTTGAAAGTTTATGAGTCCACTCAGTGAACTCAACTCTATTACAAAATAGAAACAACTGTGAAAACAATGGGAAACATGATTCTTCTTGAGCTTTAGAAACACTTAAGTGAAGATACAGCAGATAAAAAGTTTGAAGAGAGAAAAATGAGTAGCACCATCTGTGACAGATGAAAAAGCATAGACTTGATAAATTCAATTTCACTGTAAAAAATTAGAGAAAAAATTAGAAAATTATGAAGATGGTAACAAATATATCCACTATAAACTGGTTTGGAAAGTATTACTATCAGCAGTTCAGATGGTTTCTTTCCAGGTTTTTCTACACACACACACACACACACACACACACACACACACACACACACAAATACATATTTGTTTTCTCTCTCTCTCTGTTTACTCACTTAGTACTTTGTGTACTTTTTTGTATAATGAGCTTGCCATTTCAAATTGTATTCTTATTACTCTTTCATAAATACCAATACTTAATCTATAGTAAATGATTAAAACAGATGGAGGCAAAATCCTCACTGTTGAGAAATATAGAGCATGTTGGACTTATACTCAGAATTGTCCCTTACATGACCAAACTAGGAAACCTCATCTGCACAGTCACATGGTTAGAGTCAACTAATAGAGCGTCTTTGTTTCTTGTTGATATGGTCATTATACAAATGACTTTTTCTGAATATCTAAATGGTGAATCTGCCTATGTAAATCACTAACTATATGAGGTTAACATTTATGGATATTCAGAAAAACAAATTTTCTGAATCATGAAAACATTTATTTTTGAGCTAAAATGGAGTTCATAAAGTAAGTAATTTCTATGGACTGGTGAATTAAGATTGGTAAATTTATAACTTCCTTTAAAAAGGACGATGGTTCAAATTTTCTTAATATATACTTGCTTTTTCTATTAGCATTTTTATATAAAATTTAAAATTAAGGGATTGAATAATTTATTCTATTTCATTACATGAAAAAGTAAGGCATTAATTAAGTATATGTTTTGAATATTTAACTAAAATGTGAAGTTAGTCTACGTAGGCTTTATGCTAAAATTTCAAACTCTATTTTCTTTAATTTCAGTTAGTGTTTCTCTTAAATCTCCATGGAAACTTGTTAGACAAAGTGCAGATTTTATTATAAAAATTGCTCCACACTAACTAAGGATATACTTGTCAACATTTTAGCTAATACATACTTGGTATAATATTTATTTCACAATAAACAGATGTTTTGTTACACAAATATGTACAGTTCTAATTCAACTTTACTTAATCTTATTTTTTTTATTGACAAAAATGAATATATTCTAGTGGTGAACTGACATAAATATAAGACTGCGACTTTAAATTTACTTTGTTAATGTTGTGACATTGATATATTGAGGGTTTTTTTCTTTTTTTTTTTTTTTGGAAGATCTATAAGACATGCTGTTAGACAGATTTTTTTTTTTTTTTTTTTTTTTTTTTTTTTGAGACGGAGTTTCGTTCATTACCCAGGCTGGAGTGCAATGGCACGATCTCGGCTCATGGCAACCTCCGCCTCCTGGGTTCAGGCAATTCTCCTGCCTCAGCCTCCTGAGTAGCTGGGATTACAGGCATGTGCCACCATGTCCAGCTAATTTTTTGTATTTTTAGTAGAGATGGGGTTTTACCATGTTGACCAGGATGGTCTCAATCTCTTGACCTTGTGATCCACCTGCCTCAGCCTCCCAAAGTGCTGGGATTACAGGCGTGAGCCACTGCGTCTGGCCGACAGATATTTTTTTAAATTAATTATCCAGTTTATTTAGCTGCTTTGTGCTAAAGCTCGATTTTAGAAAAAAAATAACTCATGACTCTTAAAAATATAAAATGACTACAGCATAAATTTTATTTAACTAACGAGTTTATGAGAAAACAAGATGTTAAACTAGTTCAAAGAACGATTTGAATAACTGCAGTGTGTGTATGTTTGTGTGTGTGTATGTGTGTGTGTGCAAGATTATATAAATGAATTTGTGAACAGATTCGAAGATGGTTAATATCATATAGGATGTTAAATGTAAAATTTGTTATTTATTCTACAAGGCATAAATCAATTGGATTTTCACCAGACAAAATTCATTTGCATTGTTATGGATAAGAATAATTTACATTTTTGCCAGATTTCATCAAGTTAGTTTCTGCCACTAGAGATATATAAAATTGAGTAATCAATAGAAAGTAAGATCAAGATGTTCAGCTTATGGAATTGAACAATCCCCATGGGGTCCACTAGAAAATTTGGATCATGATCCTCAAGGATATCCATTAATTTGTCTTGCCCTTTTCCAAGTTTTGGATAATTTTCCCCATTTGTGATTTAACTCTGCTTGAAGAAATGAATTTTAATAAACTGCTTTTCCAAAGTTTCTTCTTAAGGCAGAATAACACCAATAAAAAAAGAAAACAGAGAAGAGGAGTTTTTTTTTTTTTTAATGACAAGTCTGGATATAAATCTCAGGCCAACAGATCTTATTTATGGTAGGAATTATTGATTATTTTATTTATTTTTAAAAGTTTATATTTTTGAGACAGGGTCTTTGTCACCCAGGCTGGAGTGCACTGGTACAATCTCGGATTACTGCAACCTCTGCTTCCTAGCCTCTCTGGGCTCCAACAATCCTCCCACCGTAGCTCCCTGAGTAGCTGGGACCACAGGCTTGCACCAGCTTGCCCGGTTTGTGTGTGTGTATTTTGTAGAGACAGGGTTTTATCATGTTGCCCAGGCTGGTCTTGAAGTCCTCTGCTTAAGTCATCTGCCTGCTGTGGCCTCCCAAAGTTCTGGGATTATAGGCATGAGCCACCATACCCTGCCAAATGTTTCCATTATTTTAAGTATCATATGACTCCATATAAAAGCAACACAGTACCTAGTAGTCTTTTGGCATTTCCATCCAGCTCATATTTCTAAGATTTGAAAGGTTTTGTATTCTGGGTTTCTAACCTGGATGCCTTGGGTTTGTTGAGCAAACACATAGAAATTATAGTTAGTTAATTATATATAGGCATACATTGTGTATGAGGAGGAGATTAGCTATGTTCAGGGCAGAAAATGACCCAAAGGTGTTGATTAGTAACCCTCAACTGTGTTACTGTGAATAATTTTGAATGTTTAATAGACCTCATAACCAAAATACCAAAACTAATTTATCTTCATATCTCTAATCACTAGATTAACACATTTTGCTATGATTTGCAAACCTTTGTATTAGTTTGTTCTTGCATTGCTATAAAGAAATACGTGAGGCCAGGTGTGGTGGCTCACACCTGTAATCCCAGCACTTTAGGATACTGAGGTGAGTGGATAATCTGAGGTCAGGAGTTTGAGACATGTGTGGCCAACATGGTGAAACCCCATGTCTACTAAAAATACAAAAATTAGCTGGGTTGTGGTGGTAGGCACCTATAATCCCAGCTACTTGGGGGGCTGAGACAGGAAAATCGCTTAAACCCAGGAGGCAGAGGTTGCAGTGAACTGAGACTATGCCATTGCACTCCAGGCTGGGCAACAAGTCAAACTTTTATCTCAACAATAAATAAATAAATAAATAAGAAATACGTGAGACTGGGTAATGTACAAAGAAAAGAGGTTTAATCGGCTCACAGTTCTGCAGACTGTAGAAGCATAGTGGCTTCTGTTCAGCTTCTGTAGAGGCTGCAGGAAACTTACAATCATGGTAGTAGGTGAAGGGGAAGCAGGCACCTCATATGGCATGAGCTGGAGGAATGGTGGGAAAGGGCTACACACTTTTAAATAACCAGATCTCAGGATAATTCATTCATTCACTATCACTAGAATAGCACCCAGGGGCTGGTGCTAAAGCATTTGTGAGATAGCACCCCTATGATCCAATCACCCAGGCCCCAGCTCCAACATTGGGGATTGTAATTGAACAGGAGATTTGGATAGGGACACAGATCCCAGCCATATCAACACTTTCCAAGTGATGAGAAATTGACATTTCAAAGAAAATAAAAGTTATTATGCTACAACATTTACTTCTTTGCTCCTTGCTGTTTCTAAACATGCCTAAATTCCGAAGGTCATTTTATCTTCCTGTTTCATCTGAGATAAGCATTTTTTTTTTACCTTTTCTAAGATTAAGGCTCTATTACAAATTATTTAGAACTTTGTGCATTAGTTTTTGTCTTTCTCTCCATTTACTTTGTATAAAAGCGCTTTGTTTAAAAACACACTTAGGTATTCCTATTTGCCCCTCCTTCTATGGAAAAAAATAAACAATAAAGCTGCACTCACACTTAACACCTTTAGCTAAACTAAATTTAGTTACTCTCTTCCATCCTTCTGGAAATTTTATACTTAGTAGTGTTGTTTCCACATCATCCTTTCATTTCAGCTCTTCAGTCCATGGACACCGGGTTTGTATTCCTGTTACACAGACAGTCTTCTTTCAAAGTCTAATGGCTTGTTTTTCAATTGCTAAACCCAGTGGCCTGTTTCAGTTTTTTTCTTTGACCTTTTTTCTGTGTTTTACAGTCTTGTCACAATCCCCTCTGCTTTTCTTCCTTAGAGGAATCTTTTGAGGCTTTCAGAAAATCATTCTACCTCACTACCTGCCCACTCCTCACCTCCATGCCCCTAGCTTTCCTCTGAACTTTTGACTTCTCCTCATTCTCCTTTATTCCTTAATGTCCTTGATTCTTTATTTTTCCTTCTTGCTGTCTCTGAGTGATGCTTTTTACTCCCTAAATTTCAAGTGCCATCTTGAGTTGTTTATTCCAACAGCGTCTCTTGCACCTGACTCCTCTCCTTTGTTACTAAAACCAAGTGAATTTGTAATTCAAACTTAAAATGTAAAAAATTGAATTCATTGCCTTTAGGATTTTTCTTTTTATTTTCTATCTTGTTGAGTGACATTATCACTGAAAATATATGCAGGAAGGTTTAGCATCATCCTTAACTTCTGCCTTGTCCCTCGTTTCTCTATTTCTATTTGTTCTATTTTTCTATGATGGAATCTATTATAAACCTTATTGATTAGCTTCCTTAATGTTACCACTGCTCTAACTAAATCTTGTGTTCGAATTGCTCTCTGCTGTTTTAAGTACTGAAAATGTAAAAACGATAACAACAACCCTGCTTCAGCTATACTGGCCACACTATTCTTTGCATTCTGTGCTCTGTTAACACTGAACATTTCATGATTCTCAAACTGTCCATGAGTTTCAAAACTCCAGTTCTTTACCCAATCTGTGTGCTTTTTAGAGATTGTCATCTCATATTTTCTCAGTATAGCAAGCTCCTACTTATTCATCAAGGCTTAGTAGAAACATCATCTTCTCTATGGACATTTTCTTGGCTCCCCCAGTAGAATCAAGTGCTGTTCTCTGTGAATAGGGTTTTGCTACACAATAGTGCGATCTGTTTATCTGCCTGCTTTCCCCATGATTTGAGAGTAAGGAATGTGGCTTATTTATCCTTTTATTTTCAGTTCCTGTTGCAAATATCAATAAATGCCTTTTGACTGAATAGGAACATTATGGTGGAATGAAAGATTTGTCATTGTTTAAGGATCATGTCATGAAATTCTTCATGTAAATTTGATCTCACTCTTACCATTAGCATTGGTTTGTGAGATCTTTTCAAATGAGTGTGTGTGTGTGTGTGTGTGTGTGTGTGTGTGTGTGTGTGTCTGTGTATAAGAATGAAATGATAGTCAAAACTGACTCCTCCCTGAGGGTTAATTCTCCTTCATAAATTACAAAATTTTCTGTAGGATCTTAGATTTTTGTAAACATGAGCCATTTCAATGCTTTTGGCCATACCGCCTTTGTGGTCATGTATAAAATTCATCTTTCAGCTGACACTTGTGCTTTGATTCAGGTTTGCTACATATTTAGAATTTTGAAAAGCAACAACACTAATGGCACAGGAGTTCTGAGTTCTTATTTTGACTCAGCAAATGTTTTCATTAATAATTTTGTTGGCAAAATATGATGTTCCTAACAAATGATTTTAATTTATCATAACTTCTGACAAAAAATACTTGGGTGAAAAAATATTCATTGCATCTTTATGAACATCTCCCATATAATGTACCAACTATAACTTAAATGTCTTCTCTATGTCCAGTACTTCTACATGGTCAATAGACTATGGTGGGCCATTTGGCAAAACTGACTTTTCAAGAAGAAACAAGCATATTTTGATAAAAATAATCCTGTAACTCAAGGTCAGTGAGTAATTGATGAACTTGTACGAGTTTATTATATCTCTTTTTATCTTACAGCTAATTGTCAGTATCACATTTTTTGTGAATTATAATCCTTCATGGAACAAAAATGTTCCATGTGGCAACTTCAAAGACAACCTGCTGAGAAACCAAGAGAATATTTAATAATGCTTATGAACAGTGAAGCATGAATGATCAAATGAAGGTCTTTCCAGTTAGCTATTGATTATTCTATCATGGCAGGTAACTTCAAACACCACACACAATCTTTTGAATATTTCTTTCATCTCCTAATACTTCTCTCTATCACTAGAAGAAATTACTTTTCTTGACTTTCCATAACAGGCAAATCTGTTTTGTATTATTTATTGATCTTATAATATTCTTGGAAGGATAAATGAGACTCATCAAGTTAAAATATGTTATAATTGTAGGAGCCTTAAAGGTAACCCTTATATTCTCATATACTTAATGCAGAAGAAAACTGTTAGTTCTCAGAGAAAGGACTTCTAGAACACTGTTCAGTACTTAAAAGTTTAAGTTGAAAGTAAACATTTATTTTAGAGTTTTTAACAATATATGTCAAAGTGCCATTTGGCAAGTATCCCTTAACATCCAGAAAACTAGTAAAGAGCAGATTGGTTACATCTTAGCTTACTAGTCCTTATGGTTATCTCCTTTTCTAAAATGACAAAAGAACTTGAAGAATTAGTTTTGGAACAAAAAAGAAAATATACTCTGCTCAATAAACACCATTCAGATATGATAACAGTCTTCAAGGTGGCAGCAGTCATGAAAGCAATAAACAATTTAGTTGGTCTTGTGTAAGCTACTATCTTACTAATCATGTTTGAAAGTCACTCGATTGTAGCTATTGCATATATGTTGAATAAAGCCAATTTGAAATTATTTAATTTGAGAATGAATATTTCTTTATAAGCCAAAAATAATGTAATTATGCTATATTAGCTGCTATTAAAAATAAACCATAGTATGTAATTCACATATAAGGTTGAAAGCTCTTTGGGATTCATTTTCCACCTGGGGAATCTGATTATATCTTGTGGATTTTTTCATTCTTCCAAACAATGGTCAATTAATATTTCATGCAATCTTTCAGAACTGTTCATACCTTGTCCCCACTATGGTTACCTTATTGGGTTCACAGATGTACACTTGTTTCTTCTCACATTAAAACATGTCAGAAGCTTTTTAAAGAAGAGCTGGGCTTCACAGAAAAAGAGCTGTGTGCTTAGGTTGACAGTAAAGAGGAAAGACTTTATGAGGCTGACCTTAGACAAGAGAGCCTATACACCTATATAAGCCTATATAGGTTCTTATTTGTTATTATATTGCTTCAGAGAGGTTATGATTTATGATATATTTACTTATATAAAATAACAAATCAGAATATAGAACCAATCTTTCTGTATTTTTTTATTATTGCAACAATGCATTGATTTTTTTTTCACAGCATTTACATAACATACTGAGGGTTAGAACTATAATAATCAACTTTTCTCTTTTTCTAAAGACTCTTCTGTGTCATAAGATTTACCAATATTGTAAAAATATTAATAAAAATAGCCCATTCTTACATTTATGCAGCATTCTTCTAAAAGCTTCATGATTCACCATTTCACTCATTTCCATGGCAACCATGTAAGTCAGGTTTTTCGAAACTAAATATTACAAAGGAAACTAGAAAATCCAGATGAAGCTTTGGATTCTTGCTCACCTAGGTAAATCAGTGTGTCTGACATGTGCTCCAAAGGTCAATACCTTAATGAGATTCTTTTGGAAGCTGATATTTGATATTATGTTCTCAACCTCTTAAAGGATATTAATGTATCTACCTTTCAAAATATAAGTTTGAGAAAAATAACAGTTTCCTTACCCTTCCCAGTCCCTCCCCATCACCAGTTCTTCTTCCATTCATGGGAAATCTTTGTAAAAGTATATAAATTCCACGTATTCTTAAAATATCTTAAACAGATAAATGAAATTGGAAACCAATGAAAGATTAATGTATTTTCATTGATTCTACATAGATTTGTTGAATTCCTACTATGTTTTATAAATTAGTTGGGGCACTGAAGATGCAGCAGTAAACAAAACAGGTCTCCTGCTTTCATAGCTGTTATATGCCAGTGGGAGAAGAAAAACAATATTAAAACGTAATAGTCAGAAGACTTATGAAGAACATAATACCAGGTAATTTGTTTTGAAGAGAAAACACAAATAATATTAAGAAAAAAAGTGGCATTTCAGAGAGATTGAGTATAAACTGCAAGTAAAATTTTTCCTGATTTGTGAATCCCTGACACCTCTAAGAAACACGTGTAAGACACAATAAACCAGGAAGTCACAAGCAATAAAGAAAACTGCATGAAGCAATGTGATCCTGTAGAAGCAGACTATTTCCATTTGTAATCATGAAGCCCTACTCTCCACTGGCCAGTCAATGAAACAGTGTGGTCCCCATCTACTCTAAACCTAAGTTTTATTCTCTCTCCCTTTAATTTTTTTTCTAGCCATATTGCATGCTTACAATTCAGGGTCCCTCCTCCTGCCTTACAGTTTATCTTGCCTCTGGAACTTGTGCATGCTTTGGTGTATTACTGGAATGCTTTGCCTATTATGCCATACTCCTTCAGAAATCAGCTTAAGTAATTCCTGGCATTCCTCTCTAACCTGTCAAGTCTTTGTAAGGTATCTCTTCTTACAGGATTCAGTGACACCCTATATAGAGGTTTCATCTTATATATTCTCATTATTATTTTTATTAAAACTTAATTGTCTGTACTCTTGTAATAGAATATCTAAAAGACTGGTTATTGTATATCCATCCCTAATAATTTATATGTTATTTGATGAAATACATAGACATGAGACAGGAAAAGTGAGACAAATCTTTTGTGTAACAACTTTATTAAAATACAATTCACATACCATACAATTAAGTCATTTAAAGTATAAAATTCAATGATTTTTAGAATATTTACAGTTGTTCAACAATCACCATAATAAGTTTTAAAACATCTTTACCCATTCCCTCCTTCCCCAATTCTTCCATCCCTCTTGCCATAAGCAGCTACTAGTATATGTTTTGTCTCCATAACTTTGCCTATTCTAGACATTTAAGATAAAGTGAAGCACATACTATGTGGTATTGTGTGATGGGCTTCTCACACTTGGCATGTATGTATCAGTTTTTATTTTTATTTTTTGAGACAGTTTCGCTCTTGTTGCCCAGGTTGGAGTGCAATGGCACAATCTCGGCTCACTGCAACCTCCACCTTCTGGGTTCAAGTGATTCTCCTCAGCCAACTGAGTTTGTAATTAGTTTTTATTGCTGAAAAATGTTCCAATGTATGATAATGTATCCATATTTTGTTTATTCATTTATCACTTGATGGACATTGGGTTGTTTCTACCTTTTGACTATTATGAATAAAGCTTCCGTGAATATTTATGGGCAAGTTTTTGTGGATACATTTTCATTTCTCTTGAATATATACCTAGTAATGCAATTGCTAGATCATATATTAGCTCTGTGTTTAATCATTTGAGGAATAGCCACACCATTTTCTAAAGTGGCTCCAGTATTATATTTCTACCAGTAGCATATGAGTTTTGATTCTCTATATCCTCTCGAACGCTGATTATTTATCTTTTTGGTATAACCACCACAGTGACTATGAGGTGGTATCTCATCTGTGATGTTGATTTACATTTCCCTAATCACTAATGGTACTGAACATGTTTCCCATGTACTTATTGGTTATTTGTGTATCTTCTTTGAAAAGATAGCTATTCAAATTCTTTGTCTATTTTAAAACTGGGTTACATGATTTACTACTGACTTTAAGAGTTTTTTAGATAGTCTAGCTATAAGTCCCATATCAGACATATAATTTGCAAATATTCTCTCCCATTTTCTGGGTTTTTTAAATTTTATTGATAATGTTTTTTTGAAGTGCAAATGTCTTTAATATTGAGAAGGTCAAATTTATCAATATATTTGTTGTTGCTTGTGTTTTTGGTGTCTTATCTAAGAAAATATTACCAAACCTAAGGATGTTAAGATTTGTTCCTATGTTCTTTTGCCAAGAGTGTTATAGTGTTATTTCTCACTTATAGGTTATTAATTCACTTTCAGTTAATTCTGGTACATGGTGTGATATAGGGGTGCAACTTTTTCCTTCTGTGAATGGATATCCAGTTCTCCCAGCATCATTTGTTGAGATGATTTCTTTTTCCCCCCATTAAATTGTCTCAGAACCTTTATTGAGAATCAATTGATAATGAATGTGAGAGTTTATTTCTGGATACTAGGTTCTATTCCTTTGATCTGTTCTATCTTTATACAAATAGTATGCTGTTTTCATTACTGTAGGTTTGCCTTAAGTTTGCAATTGATAAGTGTCACACCTCTAAATTTGTTCTTCTTTTTCAAGAATGTTTTTACTATTACCAGGTTACTTGAGTTTCCATATGAATTTTAAAAGCAAATTGTCAATTTTTACAGAGAAACCTGCTGGGATTCTGATGGGAATTGCATTGAATCTATAGGTCGATTGGGGGGATTATTTCTGTTAGGAATTTATTTTCTTAAAACTCTGAAGCTTAGAAGTCTATGATCAGAGGATCAGCATGGTTGGTTTCTTCTGGAGCTTCTCTCCTTGGCTCATAGACGGGCAACATCTACCTGTGTTTTTACATCATTTTTCCCAATATGTGTATCTGTGTGCAAATTTTCTGTTCTTATAAGGACATCAGTCATTTTAGATAAGGTCCATCCTAATGACTTTATTTTAACCTAATTACCTCTTTAAAGACGCTGTATCAAAATATAATCACATTCTCAGGTCCTGAGGATTAATTAGGATGTCAACATATAAATGTTGGAAGCAGGGCACAACTTATTCCATAATAACAGCCAACTAAACAATATTAGATCTTTCAATCTATCAGCATAGAATGGCTTTCTGTTTATTTGGAACTTCTTAATTTCTCTGAAAAATATTTTGGCATTTCCAGAGTATAAATTTTGCATTCCATTTTGTAAAATTTATTTCTAAGCACTTTATTTATTTTTGATGCTATTTTAAAATAAAATAATTTTCTTAATTTTATTTTTATTTGATTGCAAGCATATAGAAACACACTGAATTTTATATATTTATTTTGCAAACTTTCTGAACATTTTATTAGTCATAATAGTTTTTTAGACAAATTTTTAAAATTTTCTGTATATAAGATTATGCTATTTAGGAAGAGAGATAGTGTTACTTCCTTGTTGTCACTTTAAATGCCTTTATTTTTCTTACTCAATTTCCCTCCTTAGAAGTCTTAAAAGAATATTAAGTGGAAATGGCAAGAGAATACATTCTTGTTTTGTTAAAAGACTTAGAGAAAAATAATATAATTTTTCACCATTAAGTATAATTGTAGTTATGGGTTTTTATAGATACCCTTTATAAGGTTGAAGAAGTTCCTTTCTATTCTGTTTGTTGAATATTTCTATCATGAATGTTTTGGATATGGTCAAATACTCTTTCTGACTCTATTGAGTTGATGAGGTGAGTTTCATATTTATTCTGTTGACATGGTGTGTTATATTAACTTATTTTTGAATTTTCAACCAACTTTGCATTCCTGGAATAAACACCACTTTGTCATGCATGGTATACAATCCTTTATTTTTGAAAAACAGTTATGCTAGTTATAGAATTCTTGGTTGACAGGTTTTGTCCTCCCACCTCCCAAGCATTGGTTGAGTATTATTTGTCAACTGTCTTCTGCTCTCCATTGTTTCTGAAGAGATGTCTGCTGCTAATTTTATTGGGGTTTTCTTGTAGGTGATGAATTATTTATTTATTTATTGCCTCTTTTTAGATGATATTTTTCCTTGACTTTGACTTTCAGAGTTTTCATTATGGTGTCTCTATGTGTATATTTCTTGGTTTTAATTGTATTTGGAGTTTGTTAAGCTTTTTGGAAGTATAGGTGGTTGTTTCTTAATAAATTTGGAATTTTATACTTCAAGCATTATTTTTCCCAATATTTTTTCTCTCTTATGTGTATGTTAGTGTGATTAAAGGTGTTCCACATTTCTCTGAGAGTCTGTTTTTTTTTCATTCTGTTTGCTCTGTTTCTCAGATTGCATGAACTTTGCTAATTTATCTTCAAATTCACTAATTCTTTATTTTGTTAGTACATACCTATTGTTGAGTCACTTTGACAAATATTTTATTTCAGTTATTGTACTTTCAGTTCCATAATTCTATTTGGTTATTTTTTAAGTTCTATTCCTTTGGTGATATTGTCCACTTACTTGATAAGCCATTGTCACCATTATTATGGTTTCATTTAGTTCTTTGACCATACAGCAAATTTCAAGTCTTTGTTAAATCTAATGTCTTGTCACTTTCAGTTTCGGTTCACTGCTTTCTCTCTGGTATATGAGTCACACATTGCTGTTCTTTAGTTTCATAATTTTTGTTGGAAAATGTGCATTTTATATAATATGTTAATGTATTATAGTCACTAATATTAATATACTTATAGAATAGAATATATCTTAATATATTATAAAATATGTTTACATATTGATATATGTTAATAGTCAATATGACTAATAATATATGTTATATTACAAACATTATGTTAATAACATATAATTAATATATTACATATTATATATTATTATAATATATATTATACATTGTTACTAATATGTTAATACAGAATATTATTCTATAGGCCCCATTATTCCATGGCCCCATTATTCTCAGTATCCTGTCCCTTACAAGTGAGGGTTAGGTACAAGGAGAACTCTTACTTTCTTGACTGCACTCCCTGAAATTTTATTTCTATAACATATAGCTGGGGGTGAGGGATGGGATGAGAAATGCTGACATCCAGCTCTTCTTGTGAATTAATAATATATTAATATAGAATATATTAGTGTACAATGTTATATATTAATATTAATATATTATCGTGACATTTATCATATATTGACATATAGTGACTCTGGCTACTGGTCTTCATTTGGACTTCTTATTGTCATTTGCTTACTTATTTAATAACTGACTGGAGTGTTTTAGTAAGATCTATTTCTCTTGCATTGTGAATCCTCTGATGTTGCTTCTCAGAGGGTTCAGCCTTTGGGATGTAGTTATTCTGAAATGATAATGGTTTTAGCAGGCCCATCTTTGATTGTCCTTTTGCACTACCACCACATCCAGCTGTTAAGCTTCACTAAGTTCCAGTTAATTGTTTTATTATTTTCAACAATGCCTTGGTGCATAAATTTTTCCACATACTTGGCCGGGCGCGGTGGCTCAAGCCTGTAATCCCAGCACTTTGGGAGGCCGAGGCGGGTGGATCACGAGGTCAAGAGATCGAGACCATCCTGGTCAACATGGTGAAACCCCGTCTCTACTAAAGATACAAAAAATTAGCTGGGCATGGTGGTGCGTGCCTATAATCCCAGCTACTCAGGAGGCTGAGGCAGGAGAAGTGCCTGAACCCAGGAGGCGGAGGTTGCAGTGAGCCGAGATCGCGCCATTGCACTCCAGCCTGGGTAACAAGAGCGAAACTCCGTCTCAAAAAAAAAAAAATTTTTTTCCACATACTTGATTCACTTTAATCAGGTTTCTTTTCAGGGATAATTTTTGAGGTTAGTGTTAGAAGTTTTTTTTTAGTTCCAGGAAGGGCCTTACCTCCTTTTCCTGGTTCTCTGTGGTAAGCTAGTTTGTCAGTGGTATAGTTTATATCTCTAATAAAGTTACCAATTTCCCATTAATTACTTTCCAACAAAAGAGCTTGGTTAGGCATTTCTTTGGAGAGACCTTTGAAGCTATCTGTTTATGGCCTACCTTTTCTCCCTGGGAAAGTCTCTGACCCAGGACTTCTGAACTGGTGATAAGGACAGTGGCATGCTTCTCTCTGTGAGATACCCATGAAGTTTTCTTTTGTCTTCTTAGCAGGGCTCTGTGGCACAGATTCTTTGCCCTAAAGATGAACCACGTGAGGGCAATTAGGGCCCCATTATTCTCAGTATCCTCTGCTGCACAAGTGAGGGTTAGGTGTAAGGAGAGCTCTTGCCCTCTCAACTACACTCCCTGGAACTTAATTTCTGTAACTATAGCTGGGGGTGAGGGATGGGATGAGAAATGCCAGCTCTTCCTGGGAATATAGCAACAATACCATAACTCTTGATTGGTTTCTGAGAAAAAGGGAGCTCTGTTCATGGCTACACTAAATTGTGTTGGAGTTTCCATCATGCTAGGCTGGGTGGGAGGAAGGAGGGAGCAGTTCATGCTTCAAATTCGCCAGACTTTCAGTGTTCTTACTGAATTTCAGTGGATTTTCTTGATTAAATATTTCTTCATTTTCCTCTATGTCCTTAAGAATAAGGTGAGAGACTTTAAATACTTTTAAAATGAATTTTCACTCCTTTCCTTGGGGAGCTGGTCTGCAGAGCTCCTCCCTTTTATATTTTAGAAGTGCATATTGAGACTACTTTTAAAAATGACCATCTGTCCTTGCCTGGTATATGTATGCATTGATGTGCTGAGGTACTTATTTACTTTATTTTCCAGAGTTTAGTTTTAAGGTTCTGTTAATTAGAATGAGCTCAAATTGGAAATAATGCTTTATTAGTAGGGAGAGGGTTACGCAGCTCTTTGGCTGGTAATATGAATATCTGTTTTTCAATCCTTTTTAGTCATTTTGATGCTCTACTTTGTGTAATAACCAACCAGACTTTCAACCTGTTTGGGCTTTCTAACAATTATGTGACCCTAAAATATCAATGGATAGCAAATCTTTATTGATATATACCTAAATTGTAGGTATCACCGATTCTGATATTTTAGCATAATAATAAAGATATATGTTTAAATTGAGACATTCATAAATAGCACTCAAAAATAACATTTTTGAAACTGGGCATTACTCAAATATGCAAAACAGAAACTCTTCTATTTGAGGTTTCTGCTATTTCCTGTCCCTAATCTATGTTACTTGGATTTTTAAACATACAGAAACATTGAAAGAAAAATGAATACATATATATATATATATGTATACATAAAATCTATATTCAACAATAATTGGTATTTGTTATTGTGATTCTTAAGCAAATATTCTGACAGATTTGCTTTATTTATCTATCTTGTTGAATACTTAGAATTTAAATCATATACTTATAATTCTTTATTTCTAAATTCTTAGTATACATCTTCTAAGATATTAGTAGGTCTCACTAACTTGTGCTGCTATTTTTAGTATTTTTACCAAAAAGAAAATATCTATATATATATATTATATGCATATAATATATATGCATATTATTTTCTGGGAAAGTGGAATCTTTACAGATTTATTAGCAAATACATTACTTTGGCTTTTCATAAATAACTTGAGAACTCTAATTTATTTGTAAACAAAATTCATACATTTGTTCACTTGTTGAAAATTTATAATAATGGTGAAACATTGATTAAAGTATACATACAGGAATCAGATCATTTCGAAAGGAAAGTACACATTAACACATTGACAAGCATGACTTTAGAGGTTTTTTTTTGGTATTTGATTAATGACTTACGAAAATAATGAAATAAACTATTGAGTTTTTAACAGTAAACACATTTTAAATGTTAAGTAATCATGAATTTAAACAATGAAGTTAATAAAGTTCATTTAGTACAAGAAACAGTGAGATTTTATTAGCTAGTTTGAAAATTACATTTTCCCCCACGAGTGAATTTAAATGAGCTTCATTGGCTGTTAAGCCATTAATCAAGCTTTTATTTGTATTTGGAAAGTGCTTGGCATCATTCAGGTAACCTTTCTGTAAATTAGCTGGTTTCTGCATCTGTGCTTTCTGTTTTAGCTAATAAACTCAACATGCACAGATAGTGAATTGGAGGATGATCTACTATTTTCTCTGATGAGTTCATATTTGATTTCTTTAAACTTCAGATAATCATGTATGGTGATTTAAAACATCTTTTTTGTTGTTGTTGTGGCTCTTAATGAATATTTTCCATTATTGTAAGAATTTGGAGAAAGCTGAATTTGGAGAAAACTCTTTACTTTTATCTGTGGGGTAGGATTTGTGAAGTTGTAGATAAGAAGAGGCAAGGATTACATGGATGAAGATGCAAGCACAGAAAGGTGTGAGAAATCTTTATGAATTGTCCCTCTTTGATTTGATAGATTGTGGGATTTTTTGTTTGTTTGTTTTTTGTTTTTGCCTGTTAGTGGACTGTTCTGATTTTACCATTTCAGCAAGGAAAAGCTTGATAACAGCTTTTGCAGGCAGAAAGGTGAATAAGGCAATATAATCTCAGTATGTATATTGGGATTTAACTCAAGAAATTTGTTATTCTGTTTTTACTAATTCTTATTCAACTGAGAATTACCTGATTGTTACTTTATTTGTCACACAAGTGGCTATTTTAGAAATTATTCTTGACCTACTGTCGGTCACCACTTCCATGCTAGTCATCCTCTTACCTTCTCCTTGAACTGACTGGATTAGTGATATCTGCCGTTAAATAACAAAACCGAGTTATCACAAGCAGGATTAAATCAAACATGCATAAATATTCCAAATTAGTTGCCTGTCATTCAGTAGATTGCAGTCTTTCCATGTTGACTATGCCCAGGACCTGAAATGCATACAGCCTCAGATAGAGAATGCAAGGTTGAGGTTAAGCATAGAGAAAGTGCCCACAATGCATGATTTGGGACATCAAAAGGTCTTCCTTGACTGAAAATAGTTTTCTGAACAGGTACCCAAATTGACTGAGGTTAGCAGTTCTTCCTAAAAGTAATATTTAAGATTGTTCAAATTATTATAGCTAATGGAATGGTGTTGTATCAGAAAAGAATATGTTGAGTGTGTTTGTGTGTGGGCAGTGTCATGCCATGATTATGAAAGAGAGGAATAAAATATTTGGAATCCAGTGCTCTGTCCTGATTCTAAGTAAGGATACCAAGTGATAGAGTAGGGAATAGAGAGAGGAAAGGAGCTATGTTTTCAGATTTCCTTATATTTATGTTGTCATTTATACATGACCTAAGAAGACATGCTCATGTTTAGGGAAGAATGAACATGCCATTCAAATATCTGCTTGATGTATACTTTCTAAAGCAGGAATCCTCATATCTTCTAATGTTTAGTATATGCCTATAAAGCATCATTTTCCCTATGAATCTAACATTTATTCATGGTATTAAACTGCAATTTCTTTTTAATAGCATTTCTGGACATATATGTTTAAAAAGTAACAACTTAGGCTTTTATGGCCATTGCAAAACAATTTTTAAAATGCTTCATGTGTATATTATTTTCTTATGTTTAACTTTTTGTCACACACACACACACACACACACATACACACAGAACAAGAACAGCATAGGTGAAGCCTTAGTATGTACTATGTTGAAATGATAACAATGTTTTTGAGTGTAAAAATGATTCTAGAGATTGTCTACTGATACTGAAACAAAAATAATTGAATATAAAATATTTTAGACATCTATGTTAGAGCTTATGGATTCAGGATTTTACATTTTTTTTTTTTTTTTACAAAACAAAAGAATAACTTTTGAAAAGTGTTAAAGATGAAACCCTCTATCATGCAATTTGAGAACTTCTCTAATCTGTTATTAGTTTGGTAAATTGAAGATTTTGGAGGTTTGGTAATTTAACCAGCTGAAAATACATATAACCTACCTGGATACCATAAAAGTTATGACCAAATGCCTATCTCATATCCAGATACATTATTTATCCATCCTTCTTTCCATCTATTCATCCATTCATCCAATTATTCATCAAACATTTATTAAAAGCCTAGTAGGAGCACAGAATTATGAACATGGTAGACAGGGTTCTTGTTCTTTTACAACTTATATCTTACTCGGAACAAACTAACTACAAGTAAATAAGTAAAGTAGATAGATTTCATGATTCCAAGATGAAATCAGCCTGAATATTTGTGGATATTTCTCTCAATGTTTGCCTGGTGTCCTTGTTGTAAAGGCAGTTGGAGAAGTCTATCTGTGGAGAAAATATATAGCCTCGGATCCAAATGTTGAAAACAAGCTCTCTTTTAAAAAAATTTGAGGAAATACTCTAGGCAAATGAAACAACATGTGTGACGGTGTTGAGGCAAAAATAATAGAAGTAGGTAGAAGACTTACTCACTCGACAAATAGCCTTTGCATGCTTAGTATGTGCCAGGCACCCAATAGGGTAATGTTGGGGTACTTGCACTTTACCAATAACATTTTCATTGTGTCTTTTTCTAACAAAAATAGATCATAAGTGTAGGCTCTAAAATCATTCTGCTTGAATTAAAATTCTGATTCTGCCAATTGTCATATGAATGATTTTGCAGAAATCATTAAGCCTATCTATGTCTCCATTTTCCATCTAAAAAAATGGCATTTTTTTTCTATTACATAGGATATTTGCAGGGTTAGATGAATTAATTTTTATATAGACACTAGAATAGTACCTGGCATGTAGTAAGTACTCAGTAAATGAGAGATATTGTCATTATTATTTTAGTGAACCTTAATGATCTAGTTTATTTTTTAAATGCTTGTGAATTTTCTGTATATTCAATTGCTTTAATTTTATTTTCAGGAATTTTATTTGGAAATTTGTCTTTTTTTTTTTCCTTTGGAAACAATCAGAAGGAACATTGGAATACATTCAGTTAATTCACCATTCTCTGTATTTCCCCAAATAGCACCAGTGACCTGCCCTATAATCACATTTGGAAAACAGTTCACCTGTACTTGCAAAATCAAACCACTTTGTCTTTCTGGATTTTCAATTGATTTATATATTAACTGTTTTCTCTCTAATTCTATGAGAGAATTGACAGGGAGC
This sequence comes from Saguinus oedipus, assembly GCA_031835075.1. Taxonomy (NCBI): domain Eukaryota; kingdom Metazoa; phylum Chordata; class Mammalia; order Primates; family Cebidae; genus Saguinus; species Saguinus oedipus. Next base: position 43,916,879 of record CM063170.1, read on the forward strand.
TGAATATTACTACTTCAATTTAGTTTTGATTCCTCAATGAATCATACCATATCCAAAAAGTAGTAAAAAGTTAGTGAAATAATAACAAATAATTCTATGACACTTAGAAAACATGTTAGCTATTGCTATTTTATGTCAATGCTGGTTCCTTTTCCCTCTTATTCTTATTTTGACTTCAAGTGTTTCTATTTTATTTGCAAAAATTATTTGTTTTAGATTTTGTGACAACATTTTGAATATTTTCTTCAGTGATTTATTTAAGCCTGTTTTTGTTATGTTGCTTTGCTATTGTTGTCTTTGTGCTCATATTTTTAATTACATTCTGGGGAGAAGTAGAGAATACATCTATTTTGAGTGAATGAATAAATGATTATATGAATGACTGGAACATTCTGTATCTTATTGTTAAAACTGAATTTATTAGCTGCATTTTCCTCTGTGTAATTATTTCGACAAACAAAATTGACTATGACATTGTGGCTTACATTGCCCTTACATACAGATGCTTTAAAAAAACACCAGAGCAATATTATATCTTCAATGATTTTAAAAAGCAATCAAAGCAATCCAGTGGGAGAATTAGCCTTTTCATGCTTAATAAACTACCCAATTAATAAGAGTACATTTGTTAAGTTTTAGTCAACAAATATTTGTTTACTGGGACTGTTAAAGCCAAATAATCCACTTTCAAAATCTGGCTTTAACCATGACTAGCTGCATAACCTTGAATAAGAGTGTTCTATGACCACCACTATGTTATTACTATCTACCAAACACTGTCCTAGGTGCTGAATTCAGGAGGTACTTGGCAGTTATGCAGGTAAAATTTTCTGCAAGAAGCAGAAAGAAAGTTGTGCTTTGATGATCAAATGTCCTCTTGAAGCTGAGAAAGAAGAAGCCCAATTCTTTTGTGGCTCTGCTTTCTTTCTCCTAGGTGGGAAAAATCAAACAAGACAGTCTTCCTGAGCCCTGTGAGCTATTTTCAATTCCTGCAGTCATATGTTGGCTTTTGTAGATGATGAAAAGAATTGAATGTTACTATTTATCTGAAATTCAGATCCTTTTTCATTGGGATGTTAAAATATTTTGAAACCATCTCAAATTTACAGGAAAGGACAAATTACTTTTTATTCCTGTAACATTTCAGAGGGTAACCTGATGCCTCGTTGCCACCTAATACTTTAGTGTGTACTTACTACATTTTTGGCTTAACCAATTGCTTTAGAATTTTTCTTATGCTACCCATAGCTTTGAAATTTATCTTTTATTCTTTTGAAGCAATAGAACATTGGTCTACCTGCAGAATATTCCCCATTATTTTACATCATCACATTTGCAAAGATGCCAAAATCAATAAATTAACACAGACATATTACTGTCATAAATACACTAATCCTATTCTAGTTATACCAGTTATCCCAGTATTTTTTTTTTATAACCAGAAGAGCAGTTCAGAGTCTCACTGCATTTGGTTGTCATGGACCTTTACTCTCTTTCATTTTGGAACAATTTCTCTTCAGGTTTTTCTTGACTTTCATGGCCTTGACACTTTTGAAGATGAGACTAGTTATTTTTTCAAACGTCCTTCAATTTGTGTCTGTCTTTTGCTTACTCATGACTATATTAAATTCTGAATTTTTATCAGGAATGCTGCAGAAGTGATGGTGTGTCCTTCTCCCTGCACCCTATCAGGTGACACATAATTCTGATCTGCTGAACTACTAATGATGTTCACTTTGATGACTGATTAAGTCGGTGTCTGCCAGGCGCTATTTTCTCTTTTGTAGTTAATAAATATTTTGTGGGGCCTTACTTTTATTCTACCCCATTCTTCATCAAATTATAGACTCATCGCTTTCTATTTTTGCCAATGCTTTTTAACTCATCACTTTGGTTATTTTGATTGTCTAATTGCCTCAGATTTGGCCAACAAGAGCCCCTTCAAGTTTTCTGTGTGTCCCTTTGACATGGCCTATAATTCCTTTAATACTGGCTTGCTTTCTAGCACAAAAATATGTCCCAGGCTCCTCTTTTACTTTTGCTGCCTCTGTTTTGGAAGCAGTCGTTTTTATAATTAGTCTAAGTGCCTTTTGATGTAGATGAGTATTAAAAAAAAACCAGGAGCTAAGCATTAGGTATGCTTGTCATTAAGGGTAGTTTTGGTTCTAGGCCATGTCAGCAAATGCCGTAAGTATAGGCACACATATATGCATGTGCACTTACTTCCACATTTATTTTTAAGTCTATTATATATTAAAAACCATAAATTCACATACATTTCCAATTTCACTTTGTCTCCTCAGGGATCATAACAGAGGTCATTTTTGCCTAGTTATAGCGCTGTTCTCTGACATAAGACTGGCTCCTATTATTCTTATATGTGTACTTATTTGGCCAATTCCCTGTACATAACCAATCTTCTGTTGCTATTGCCATCCTTTCTCTGTGCTGATGCCGTCTTCACACTGGTCATCTCTGAATTCCTACTCTTGGATACTTGCTCATGCTATAGCATGTTCTCATGCTGCTGGGCTCATGTCATGCTGGACCACACTCTTATGGGGATGCTTGACTTATCCTGCTCAGGCTGTGCCAGAAGCATCTGGGTACACTGATCCTCCCTCTCCCCACCATGGATGCCCTTCTCATCCTGGTGGGCTCTGGCACTTCATACTACCCTTCTTCAGGTTTGTCCCCCATGCCTCATTCAGGCTCTAATATTCTGCTTGGAGCTTCACATTTGTGGAGACACTTTAGGCCACTTCTCTCCAGGCCACCACATTTCCCCTATGCCAGTGTATAAAAACTTACTTAGCTTTACTCTACTTAATGGCTTTGGGATTGAATTATTAAGAACCCTGCTGAATGACTCTGTGTATACGCTGAAACCCACTGAATTGTACACTTTGAAAAGAGTGAATTTTATGTGAATTACATCTCAGTGAAACTGCTATTTAAGTCCTCCATAGTGAGAGAGTTGTGGTAGAACATGGCAGGGGGTGGCCACTAAAACAAGTTACCAGAAGACAAAAGGTAACGAATTCTGTTCAGGATGTGGAGAAAGGGGAACTCATACACTGTTGCTGGGATTGTAAATTAGCACAGCCATTACAGACAATAAAATGAAGGTTTCTCAAAAATTGAAAATAAAACTACTATGTGATTCAACAATCCCACTACTGGGTATATATCCAAAGGAAATTAAACCAGTATGTCAAAGTTTAATTTGTCAAAAAAATCTACACTCCCACATTTACTGCAGTGCTATTCACAATAGCCAAGATAATGAATCAACCTAAATGTTCACAGATTGATCCATGGATTTTTGAAAATGTGGTATACCTTCATAATGAAATACTATTCAGCCAAAAAAGAGAACAACATCCTTTCTTTTGTGACTACATGATGAGCTCAGAGAACATTATGTTAAGTGAAATAAGCTAAGCACAGGACAAATGACAGATGCTCACTCATACATGGAATCTTTAAAAAGACTACACATTGTGTGCAGTGTCCACTGAATGGGTGATGAGTATACCTCAAAAGTCACAGTTGGGAATAATAAATTCTGGCATTCTGTAGATCAGGGTGACTATAGTCAACAACAATGTATTGTATACTTCCAAATAGCTGGAAGGGAGGCTTTTGAATGTTTTCACAACAACAAAAAAAGATAAGCGTTTGAGGTGATGGATACACTAGTTACCCTGATTACACAATGTATACATGCATGAAACCATCACACTGTATCCCATAAATATGTACAATTCTTATGTGTCAACCAAAAACCAACGAAAACTAAAATAACAACAAAACAATGGAAGGAAGCCACATTCCTGCCTGACCTGATGAAGCTGAGTAGCCCCAGCAGTCTGGACCATTCACCTCTGGTCTCTGGTTTCAGAAATATATTAACTGTATCTTTAAAAAAGTTACATAAGCAGCTTTGTTGTTCTTGTGGGTCTCAAGCCACAGGCAAATATTAAAATGTTTTAAATGAAACCTTACAAAGTAAAAGTGAGTTAGATAAAATTTGTATGACAAATTCAAAGTTACCTTAGCAAGTGAAGTAATAGGCATGGGAAGTTTGGGTTTTTCAAACTGTGTGTGAAGTTATCTGTTAAGGAGACTCAAAGATAAGATTTCACTTTTGACCCTGACAATTGGAAATATTGGATCAAATATCTTGTTAGTAGAAAAACAATAGTAGCCGTAATTAGAATGGAATAGAGTAATAAGACTGCTGAGACTCTGGAAAAAAATAGACTATTGATAATGTAGTTCAATGGCCAAAAAAGACCAATTAAAGCAAGAAATATTAGCATTTCTTGTAATAGTGAATGTTTGAAGCAGTCCACATATTTGGTTTTAGAGAAATTTATTAGATAAGTTGTGGTTCATCAAATACTGAAAGACTAAGCAGCCATTAGGGACTGAAAAAATGTTTTCTTGACATGGGAGAAAACTTATGACATAAACACATTTTGGGAAGAATTCTGTTTATATAGTATAAACTAGATGAAAATAGCATGTGTGCTATAATCCCAATTTAATTTTTAAAATAAGGTCGACATTTGAAATAAAATAGAATGTTGATTGAATTTTTCTGGAGTGGTGAAATTACATGTAATTTTTAAAATTTGTGGTTGTAAATGGTTTCCAAGTAATATCATATCAAATTGCTTCTATGCTCAGAAAAATGAAAATAAGTTTTATTTAGAAAAAGTGGTTTTCCTATGGTCAGATGTAGATAATACTAAAATGAAATGCAAGCTGGAGTGCTTCATTTATCAATGAGAATTTAATTTTGCTATTTCCTTTTATGTATAACAGGCTATGTCAACTTGACTGTGCAAGATTATGTATCCATTAACTGATATTTTGTATTTTTAACCCTTTTCTTCTGAATGCTAGTAGTATAGTCTGCTTATATAAAGAAATACTTACCATTGTGTTATAATTGCCTACAGTTTTCAGTACAATAACATACTGTAAATATTTGTAGCCTAGAAACAAGAGGCTGTATCATACAGCTTAGGTGTGTGGTAGACTACACCATCAAGGTTTATGTAAATAACTCTATGATGTTCACACAGCAATGACATCATCTAATGACACATTTCTCAGGAAATATCCCTGTTGTTAAGTGATGCATGACTGTATATGTTTTGACTCTGCTATGATTCTAAAAACAGCCCTTTGTTTCCTAATTGATTTTTGAAGAAAATCAGTCGTAAAGACTATAATTCTAACTGTTAAAACATGAAAATTTGAGAAGTGGAGATTAGTTAGGACATAATGTTTGACTTAGATTTAACTAGGTAAGTTTGGTACTACTGGTTTGAATTTTGGTCCTTTAATGTTATTTATGGGAAGGAAGCAAATGCTGGAGAGGTTGAAATTCAATGATTAAGTTTATTTTAATATTACTGGCCTTGAAAGGATTTTTCTTTATCTTAAAATAAAAATTTCTCTAAAGTACTTAAAGCAAAATATCTGCTCAAATTAATTTGTTCCTATTACATTGTTTTTCTAGATAAGAGAACAAATGTTAATATTTGAGCTTTTCATTTCTCATCTGAAGTTTTTATTTTTATTTTTAAATGGGCTCTCCTTTGATTGCAGCCTTGCCTTCAGCTATGACAACCCATGAGTACATCTAAATGCCATATAAAACCTCAACTCTCCTAACAGGAAGGGGAGGAATCTCAGTGTGACTGTTTAAACATAAAAAAAGTAAAATGAAATAATCTCTCCCAGTCTGAGGCTTGTCTTTTCACTGCCTGAGCCATGTCTTTAACAGAATAGTTTTTAATTTTAATGAAGTCCAATTTATCATTTTTTTTTTTTTGAGATTACACTTTGGATGACATAGCTAAAAACTTATCACCAAAACCAAGGTCACACATATTTTTTCCCTTAATAATTGATTTTAGGAGTGTAAATAATGTTTAGTGCAGAAAGCTCCTATGATTTGTACAATAAATGATTTTTAAAGTTGTCACATATGCATTTTTATTTTTTATTTACAAGAAAGTTGACAGTTTGGTACAAGAGGCTGTCATAAAATACTGCTTATACATATACAGAAATTAAGTCAATGTCATTTAAAGTCTTTTGTAAAATACTTCTAACTGCAGTGCCACACAATTAAGGATTAACTTTCTTTCATTATTATTAGAATTGCATATATAATAGGGCAATTCCACTCTCATTGTGTGTAGATAATTTCCATTATCATTATTTGGAGTTATATATGTAAGAAGAAAGGAAAACATTTAAACTTTATGGGGAAAAACCATTACTAGCTATCTACAAGGCCAAATTCTCTCAACCAGTAGATGTCATTCTCTCTCTATTTTAATGTGAATTTCTAATCTCTGCCTTTAGTTATCCGTTCTTAAGACAAGTAATGATAACCTGGTTCATTTCAGCCTGCATTTCTCCTGGTCATTTTTCCATGTCGGTATCTTTTCCCTTCCATAGTAGGAAGAATGCCAGAGAGTGAAATAGGAGCACTTTGACAGCAGTGACAGTCGATAAGCTCCTATCTTTCATTCACTTAGACCTTGGTGTGGGGATATTTGTCTACTTGTTCGTTCAATTTACAGTAAAACACTGATTAACTTGAAAAGGAGAGGCATTCTTCTCTCACCTGTCTTTCAGAGTGGGGAAGGAAAAATCTATTTAAAATTTTGGTAAGTTACCAAGAAATTCAAGCCCTCTGCAAGCTCTGTTGAAGTTTCCCATTAAATAAATTCAGCCCTCTAGATGTAGATGGTATAGCTATCACCTCCCACTTGAAATGACCGTGACTCACCATGAGCCAGTTCTCTGGCTTCCCTTTGTTGCTCTCTTTATGTACTTATGCCTGCAGTACGGACTCATTAAAGAGTAAAAGTTTGGGAAGTAGGGACACCACCCACATTAACTGGTATTAATTCAGACAATAAGCATTGATGGAGATCTGATTGTTTTAGTATTTAGGCAGTGTGAACACCATGGTGAATGATATAGCAATTGCATGCAGGGCACTGAAGGAGGGCAGGATGTACTGCGAATTCAGACGAATACAGCCAATGACCATCCAGTATGAAAATACCACAAAAGAGCTAAATAGGATATATTGAAAGCACATGGAAAGGATATTTTCTAGTCTTGGGAGATCAATAAAGGGTTTCCAGAGAATATAATTCCTGAGCAGAATTATAAAATCTTGGTAAGAAATATCTTGGAGGAAGAGGCTGGGAATGGCTAGGAAAAGACAAAACAGAATTACAGGAAAAGGGCATATGCTTTCTTCATCATTTTATTTCCAGAATGTAGAACAATAAATTATACATACATTTTTATTGAATGAGTGGATGGGTAAATTATTTAAAAAATTCAAGACCAGGCTTGCCGCAATGGCTCATGCCTGTAATCCCAGCACTTTGGGAGGCCGAGGCGGGTGGATCACAAGGTCAAGAGATCGAGACCATCCTGGTCAACATGGTGAAACCCCGTCTCTACTAAAAAATACAAAAATTAGCTGGGCATGGTGGTGCGTGCCTGTAATCCCAGCTACTCGGGAGGCTGAGGCAGGAGAATTGCCTGAACCCAGGAGGCAGAGGTTGCCATGAGCCGAGATCACGCCATTGCACTCCAGCCTGGGTAACACGAGCAAAATTCCGTCTCAAAAAATAAAAATAAAAAAATTCAAGGCCAAATTGGAGAGACTAAATTCTCCTAAATATAAAACAATTAGTGTGCCTACTATTTTTAATAGCCACTTACTCATATTGCTAGGAGAGAAATATTATAAAATAAAATACTATTTTCTTGATGGTATAGTTTGGTTCTGTGTTCCTACCCAAATCTCATCTTGAATTTCACTTCCATAATTCCCGCATGTTGTGGGAGGGAACTGGTGGGAGATAATTTGAATCATGGGGGTGATTTTTCCCCATACTGTTCTCATGGTAGTGAGAAGATTTGATTGTTTTATCAGGGGTTTCTGCTTTTGCATACTTCTCATTTTCTCTTGCTGCCACCTTGTAAGAAGTGCCTTTTGCCTTCCACTGAGGAAAAGGGAGGCTGAGGCCTCCCCAGCCAGGTGGAACTGTAAGTCCAATTAAGCATCTTTTTCTTCTTGGTCTCGGGTATGTCTTTAAGCAGCATGAAAATGGACTAATACAGTAAATTGGTTCCAGCAGAGTAGGGTGGTGCTGCAAAGATACCCAAAAATATGGAATCAACTTTGGAGCTGGGTAACAGGCAGAGTTTGGAAGAGTTTGGAGGGCTCAGAAGAAGATAAGAAAATGTGAGAAAGTTTGAAACTTCCTAAAGACTTGTTGAATGTCATTGGCCAAAATGCTGGTGCTAATATGAACAATAACATCCAGGCTGAGCTGGTCTCAGATGGAGATGAGGAACTTGCTGGGAACTGGAGCAAAGGTGACTCTTGTTATGTTTTAGCAAAGTGACTGGTGGCATTTTGCCCCTGCCCCAGAGGTTTGTGGAACTTTGAACTTGAGATGATTTAGGGAATCTGGTAGAAGAAATTTCTAGGCAGCAAAACATTCAGATACGACTTGGGTGCTGTGAAAGGCATTCAGTTTAATAAGGGAAGCACAGCATCACAGTTTGGAGAATTTGCAGCCTGGCAATGTGATAGAAAAGAAAAACTCATTTTCATTTTCTGAGGAGAAATTCAAGTTAGCTGCAGAAATATGCATAAGTAATGAGGAGCCAAATGTTAATCCCCAAGACAATGAGGAAAATGTGTCCAGAGCATGTCAGAGGTCTTCACAGCAGCCCCTCCTATCACAGGCCTGGAGGGCTAGAAAAAAAGGATGAACCAGGCCCAAGGTCCTTATGCTGTGTGCAGTCTAGGGTCTTAGTGCCCTGTGTCCCAGCCATTCCAGCAGTGACCAAAAGGGGCCAAGGTACAGCTCAGGCTGTTGCTTCAGAGGATGGAAGCCCCAGGTCTAGGCAGCTTCCATGTGAGCTGTTGAGCCTGTGGGTGCACAGAAGTCAGGAATTAGTATTTAGGAACCTCCACCTAGATTTCAGAATATGTATGGAAACTCCTAGAAACCCTGACAAAGATATGCTGCAGGGGCAGGGCCCTCTAGGAGAACCTCTGTTAGGGCAGTGCAGAAAAGAAATGTGGGGTCAGAGTCCTCACACAGAGTCCCTACTGGGGCACCACTATGATGGAGCTGTGAGAAGAAGGCCACTGTCCTGCAGACCCTGCAATGGTAGATCCACTGACAGCTTGCACTGTGCACCTGGAAAAGCCACATACACTCAATACTAGGCTGTGAAAGTAGCCAGGAGGAGGGCTATACTCTGCAAAGCCACAGAGATGGAGCTGCCCAAGACCATGGGAACCCACCCCTTGCATCAGCATGACCTGGATGTGAGACCTGGAGTCAAAGGAGATCACTTTGGAGCTTTAATATTTTATTGCCCTTTGAATTTCAGACTTGCTCAAACCCTGCAACCCCTTTGTTTTGGCCAATTTCTCCCCTTTGGGATGGCTGTATTTACCCATTTTGTATGTCCATTGTGTCCAGGAAGTAACTAGCTTGCTTTTGATTTTATAGGCTCATAGACAGAAGGGACTTGCCTTGTCTCAGATGAGACTTTGGACTGCGGACGTTTGGATTAATGCTGAAATGAGTTAAGACTTTGGGGGACTGTTGGGAAGGCATGATCAGTTCTGAAATGTGAAGACTTGGGATTTGGAGGGGCTGAGGTGGAATGATACGGTTTGGCTCCGTGTCCCCACCCAAATCTCATCTTGAATTGTACTCCCATAATTTCCATGTGTGTAGGAGAAACCTGATGGGAGATAATTTGAAACACAGGGGCGCTTTCCTCCATGCTGTTCTCATGGTAGTGAATAAGTCTCATGAGATCTGATAGTTTTATCAGGGATTTCTGCTTTTGCATCCTTCTCATTTTCTCTTGCTGTCACCATGTAAGAAGTGCCTTTTGCTTCCTCCATGATTCAGAGGCCTCCTCAGCCATGTGGAAGTTTAAGTCCAATAAAACCTCTTTTTCTTCCCATTCTCTGGTATGTCTTTATCAGCAGCGTGAACTAATATGCTTCAATTAGTAGATTCTCCAGAAGACCTCATCACTTTGGAGAACACAGTTTCAAAATGTTCTTAATGACTGGCCATAATGCCAGAATATTAAATATGTAGTTCCAGGGTGCTGCAGGTGCTTTTTAAAATTTGAGAAAATATAGAGTCTAAATAGATGAACTTTGAAATAGGATTAGGCATTTTAAATTTAAATCATGCCATTTGTAAGCTTTTAAGCTCCTAATTACTATTCACTTGATTTTCTCTTTATGTCTTTTAAAAACAGGGAAAAATGGTTATTTAGCCTAAGTAGGTCTTTTCACAATTCCATTGATCATAAATGTCATGACTTCTCTATCAATTTGGATAGGATTCAGCACAGGTTACCTCATTTTTGTGTTGTCTCTCCCAATCAGCTAACTAAAATGACTACTAAATATCATTAGTGTTGTTCATGTGGTTTAATAAATAGAGGTTACAGTCATCAGAGTTCTCAAGTTTAGAGGACTTGTGCACCTATTGAAAAGTTAGATCATTCTGATGGTTGCTGATTCACTCTAGTGACTGTTTCTTTTGCCGTGCAGAAGCTGTGGAGTTTGATTAGGTCCCATTTGTCTATTTTGGCTTTTGTTGCCAATGCTTTTGGTGTTTTGGTCATGAAGTCCTTGCCTACTCCTATGTCCTGAACGGTTTTGCCTAGATTTTCTTCTAGGGTTTTTATGGTGTCAGGTCTTACGTTTAAGTCTTTACATATCTGACAAAGGGCTGATATCCAGAATTTACAAAGAACTCAAACAGATTTACAGAAAAAAAAACAAGCCCATTCAAAAATGGGCAAAGGTTGTGAACAGAAACTTTACAAAAGAAGACATACATGAGGCCAACAAACATATGAAAAAGTGCTCATCATCATTGGTCATTAGAGAGATGCAAATCAAAACCACATTGAGATATCATCTCACACCAGTTAGAATGGCGATCATTAAAAAATCTGGAGACAGCAGATGCTGGAGAGGATGTGGAGAAATAGGAACACTCTTACACTGTTAGTGGGAATGTAAATTAGTTCAACCATTGTGGAAGACAGTGTGGCGATTCCTCAGGGACCTAGAAATAGAAATTCCATTTGACCCAGCAATCCCATTACTGGGTATCTATCCAAAAGACTATAAATCGTTCTACTATAAGGACACATGCACACGAATGTTCATTGCAGCACTGTTTACAATAACAAAGACCTGGAACCAACCCAAATGCCCATCGATGATAGACTGGACTGGGAAAATGTGGCACATATACACCATGGAGTATTATGCAGCAATCAAAAATGATGAGTTTTTGTCCTTTGTAAGGACATGGATGAATCTAGAGAACATCATTCTCAGCAAACTGATACAAGAACAGAAAAAGAAATACTGCATATACTCACTCATAGGTGGGTGAGAAAAATGAGAACACATGGACACAGAGAGGCGGTCTACTATACACTGGGGACTGTTGGGGGAAATGGGGGAGGGACACCGGGGGGGGCTGGGGGGGATAGCCTGGGGATGAATGCCAAGTGTGGGTGAAGGGGAGGAAGGCAGCAAAACACACTGCCATGTGTGTACCTATGCAACTATCTTGCACGTTCTGCACATGTACCCCAAAACCTATAATGCAATAAAAATTAAAAAAAAAAAAAAGTTAGATCAGAATAAGGAAAATAGAACTTCTCTAAAAACTAGAATAAAGTGTTTGAGTGTTAATATGTTTTGAGGTGTTTTTGTAGTAGAAACTTTTAAAGTGTAAAACTTATTTTTGTTTTAAAGAGAGGGATCAGACACTACCATATTGGAATACTTGTAATAACTGGTAACTTTAAAATATCTTATAGCTCTTCCACAAGTGGTCCAATTAAAAAGAAAAATCTAACCACTGCCCACCCTCATGCATTTTACCCCTTGATTTGGGTGTCCAATAATCTTCTCTAAGAGGAGTCAGAATGCCTTGAGAGGTGAGTGCTGGAAGGAAAAGGAGCTAACTTAAGGGGTTTGTATTGATTAAGAAATCTGAGGACAAGATTAGTAAAAATAATGCCAGTGACAACAGCAATCAAAGCTAATAAAATAATTTTAGTTTGTTAAGGGTCACGTGTTCTTGAAACTTAGAAAATATAGAGTGTAATAAAGGTTAATATTTGATAGGCATTCATTGTTGTGGATGTACCAGTGGATGTTTACTGCTATATTTATTCTTTGTGAGGTGGCATCTGTTCTGATGAATTGACATTTGAACTCTCCTAGTTGTTAAGTAATTTAAATAGTACTCCTTGTTATGAATTTGTTTTTCCTAACTAGCAGTATAGATAGATAGATAATATGCATATGTGTATATGTGTATGTGTGTACATACATGTTTTAAAAAGTGTTTATAGGCCAGTCCTGGCATGGTGGCTCATGGCTGTAATCACAGGACTTTGGGAGGCCAAGGCAGGTGAATCACCTGAGGTCAGGAGTTTGAAACCAGCCTGGCTAACATGGTGAAACCTTGTCTCTACTAAAACTTCAAAAATTAGCTGGGCATGGTGGCACATTTCTGTAATCCCAGCTACTTGGGAGCCTGAAGCAGGAGAATCACGAACCCAGGAGGTAGAGGTTGCAGTGAGCTGAGATCAGGCCACTGCACTCCAGCCTGGGTGGCAGAGTGAGATTCCATCTCAAAAAAAAAAAATAGTATTTATAGTATTCATTAGGAATCTGCCAATAATGTATGTGTGTATCCGGATAGTAAAGAATAAACGCAGAGAGTTGTAAGTTACAAACAATAGTCTTTGAAATCTGAGAACTCTATTTATCAAAAGGAACACTAAGTCTGTATATAATTATCAAGTAGCAAAAGTTATATAGTATGTCCCTGGATAACAAATTAGGCACATTTCTCAAAAATAGAATTTCACTACCTAGACTCAATCCCTTATTTTTTAGGAGATAAAACCTCTAGATAGCCTTGCTAATTGTAATACTATGTTAAAAAGGAATGCATCAACTTTCAAAGAATTCTAAGAGAACAGGTCAGTGTGTCAAACTGACAGAACAATGAGTTACGTAACGCAAACTAAGCAGGGCTTTAAAAATCTATCACTTTGGCAGGAGATCCCAACCTGAGAGAACTGAAATCTATTCCAGAGGCATGGACCTTAAACAAAAAGTCTTATTGACATAACAAGTGCAATTTATCTATAAAAAGGGCAAGGTCGGCCTCAGTACCAGTGACTTTAATTTGAATCACCTTGGAAGAAGTCAGTTAAGTCCTGAGCCCTGATCAAGAATCAATTGATCAGTGACCCAGATTCTATCACCTTAGTTAGGCTAAGAAAGAATTCTCTTTCTTAGAATTACTGCATTTACCGAAAGGTTTCATAGTAATTTTTCTGATACCCTAAAGAGATCTCAAACTAAGCCTATCATTATTTTAAGATGGTATAAAACTAGTTTAAAATAAAGACAAACTTCTTAAAACATTGGTGTTATTTTCAGAATAAATTTGTGTAAGTATAGAACATTACATCATGCTTGTATTTGTGTGATTTTGTCTACTTTTAAAGGTGTTTGAAACATTCAAATGAATTGGATACATCATGGTAGGCAGAATAATTCTTGCACTCCCCTTCCAAATGTCCACTTCCAAATCCTCATTGCCTGTGACTATGCTATGTTATAGGGCAAAAGGGACTCTGCAGATGTGATTAAGGAAAGGACTCTAGATCAAAGAATATGCTTGGTTTTCCAGGTGGGCTCAAACTAATCATGAGTCCTTTAGATTGGAGAACATTTTTCTGCAGCACTCAGAAAAATATATGACTTTGTAAGAAGGATCAGAAAGATTCAATGTTGCTGGTTCTGAAGATGGCCATGGGCCAAGAAATGTGAGTATCCTCTCATAAGCTGGAAAATTGCAAGGAAACAGATTCTCCCTGATAGCCTCCAGATAACATAGCACTCCTAACACTTTGGTTTTAGTTCAGTGAAACCTATGTCAGACTTACAGTCAAAACTGTAAGAGAATACATTTGTGTTGTTTTCATTATTTGGTTGTTGAAATGTGTTATAGCAATAATACATACATCAAATGTATAATATAGTTTAAATTGTTTAATGGACTTTACTTAATTATGAATATGTTCAATGATAAAATATTTAAATAAAATTTACTACTAAAGTTATATTTGTTTGGTAGGATATACATTTTTGATACTTAGAACAGTTGCAAGTATATTGTAGACATTTAATAAGTACTTTTAATGTTAATAAATTTATATGAATTTGTATTTGATAATCACCAAATGCAGTATAAATAGTTCCTTGTCTTCCTTTACATGAACAGAAATCTTTCATGAAATGGTCCATCAACAGGTATAAAATAACATCTTCAGAGAAGGTTGCTAAGATATAAAATATCTGTGAATTTTAGAATTTTAACAAGATTGTAGAAAGAAGGATGACTTGAATATTTGATTAGATTTAAAGTTATTTCTTTCATTTGATATTACTTTATTTATTTATTTATTTATTTATTTATTTATTTATTTAGCAAGATATGGGGTCTTGCTCAGTTGCCCAGGCTGGAGTACAGTGATGCTATCTTGGCTCACTGCAACCTCCCCCTCCTGGATTCAAGTGATCCTCATGCCTCAGCCTCTTGAGTAGCTGGGAGCTGGGTACCACCATCTTGACTAATTTTTGTATTTTCAGTAGAGATGGGGCTTGCCATGTTGGCCAGGCTGGTCTCAAACTCCTGGCTTCATGTTATCTGCCTGCCTCAGACTCCCAAAGTACTGGAATTACAGGCATGAGCCAATGTACCTGGCCTGATATTACTTTAATATTTGATATGAAAGCTATGTACTGGACAATCTTCAAATTGTGAATTGTGATCTCTAGCTTATTGATCCATGTGATTTCCACAGGAACAGCCATGTCAAACCTCATCCCTAGCCCCTGTTAATTATTTATTGTTTTAAGGGGGGTCAGAGGTTTCATCTCAAGAGCTAGTCATATTGGTCAGCTCTTTAAGAAACAGTTCAGGCATTGTGTTAGGCACTTTCTTAATTTCAGCTAATGAATGATTCCTTCCCTAGGATTTTTTTTTACATGAATCTAAAAGAGAACAGGAACTTTTACTCTAGGGACTGAGCTTCAATATTCAAAAATCCGGTATTTATGGAAACCACTCTCTATACCTTGAGGAGAAGGTCAGCTTCTAGCAATAGAAATAATGAAGCTGATACCTAAAGAGACACAAAGACAGAAAATGCAGGAACTCTGAGTGCCAAATTCTAGCTGTCCCTGAAACCCAGTTGTACTTTGCCTTCTCCTATTTGGTAAGATTTCACTTGAAAATGGCAGTAGCTTAATGTAATGAAAAGCCCAGGAGTCATCTGGCTTTAAGTTCAGTGTAATCAAGGACTCAAATAAATAATGTAATCTGAACTGTTTTGTTATTTTCAAAGTTCAGATAAACCTTCCACTTAATTGGAACATCTTGGACAAACTAATGATCTCTAATTATCCACAGAACTTCCAGAAGCCCAAATACTAAGTTCAAATAATAAGAGATAGAGAAAAAGAGAGAGAGAAAGAAAGAGTGCTTTAAGAACTAATGTGTGATTCTTGACATTGTGTTTTCCCAGGCTATGTAATCACCTAAGGCATCTGTCAGGTAACAGCCTTCATCATTCTGGCCCCTAATACCCTACAATGTGCATACCCTCTTTGCTGACCCATCATGAGCAAGCAGAATGTGTGAGAAATAAGCATCTGTGCTTTAATTTAAAAATATTTAGGGGTTGATTATTACAGTGATAGAATGGAGCCTATCCTGACCACTATAAAAATAGGCACTGAAATGAGATGTTATAAAACAGAAAACCTAATCTATGTGGCATTGACTTCAGGGCCTGTAGGAAAGTGGTGAGAAAAATGTTCCAGGTGGAAAAATCATGATTCATCTATGAAGTGGTGAAAGATTTAGCAAAATTGTCTACACTAACTTTGCAGACATATAACATGCCTAGTGATTTTGAATTCTAGGTGAAAATACTAGAAAACAGAATGTTATTAGTGTGTTTCCTTATTTTTCTTGTCCTCTAATAAGACACCTGTGAGCAATAGTTACACTCAGGAAATTATTTGCCATTATGCAAGCATGAATAAAAGGGACAGGAGAGTGTCTAGAAATACAGGAAATTTCAAGGTTGGAAGAGGCCTGTGGATTTTTATTTCTAATGGGTAAAAGATAACACTGAGAAGAGATGTGCACTACAAATTCAATTAGAACTCAGACCTGAAGCAAGGATTCAGTAGAAAGTAAAGCCAACTTTTCCTTTATCATTAAAGTGGTATCGAATAAATCCTTTCAGTTGGATAAAAATGGCCCAGGATAAAGCGAGCAATGGGACGAAAGACTAAGCTGATCCATGGAGACAGAGAGACTCACCATCCTCACATTTAAATAGAAATAGAGGCATCTCTCCAAAAGACTTGTGGGTATGGCTATTGCATAAGTAAAGACCACTAGACTCAGATACCTCTGAAACTCACTAAATTTTGAAAGCAGTGAATTGCCATAAGAAGAAACAGGCTGTGGCTGTTTGAGACTGAAAATGACTTTGTGTTTCCAAAGTTCTGATGGGCAGAACCAGTGTTAGTCTCCAAGGAAGGCAGACATATTCA
Source organism: Saguinus oedipus (assembly GCA_031835075.1). Taxonomy (NCBI): domain Eukaryota; kingdom Metazoa; phylum Chordata; class Mammalia; order Primates; family Cebidae; genus Saguinus; species Saguinus oedipus. The sequence goes on from CM063170.1 coordinate 43,933,668, forward strand.
GCTTGCTCTCTTCAGATCTAATGATATCATATGCTGGAAAAGGAAGTTTTCTCCAAAAGTTACAGCCAAGAGCCAAGGGAGACAAAGACTAAAGAATGGTTGGAATTAGAGCCTAACCAAAGAAACTTCTAAAGCCCCCAGAGTCAAACGCCTCACAATGTGTGTTATTTCTCAAGTACTTGAGGTCAGTGTTTTCCATGGGATGCCATTATTCACCTCTCTGTATAAAAGTATTTATTATAGAAATCCTATCTCCTTTTCACTATTGTATATTGAATGTGTGTTTGTTAGTTTGAGTGTCTGTATCAAGCAGACCAGATAAAGATAAAAACAGAAATTTCAAACTTTAGGCTTAAAGACATATTTGGATGGGATTTTGGAGTTGTCCCTTGGGTGGAAAGGTGGTGAGTATATTTTTCAAATAAGAAAAAGCAAACAGAATATTATGAATATAGGAACAGTCCATGAGAATCATTTGGGCGACTTACAAGCGTTTAATAACCTTCTGGCCCATGGTAGAAGTACCCTTCTCTGATAATTCGAATTCAATAATGGCCTCATGATTACTTTTGGCCAATGAATTTAGAGGGAAAGGGATGTTTACTGTTTGCCAAATTCTCTCTTCCCTTGCTCAGTAATCATGGAAGTCTGTGTCAAGATGGAGTCTCTGTTAGCCTGAGCCCTTGAGTGCCTGCAATAAGCCAAGACCCTTTGCCAGCCTACAGCATAGTCTACCCTATCCTGACAAATAGAGTCCACTTTACTGTTTAGAAAGAACTCTCAGAAGTGAGTTTTGATGGTTATAATTGTTATAGCATGGACCACAATTCTATCCTTGAACAAATCATTGATAGCAAAGAATAAAGTATGCTGAGTAGTTTCAGAACAGGCTACATGACCTTAGAGATTACAGTAGTGTTGATATCATCGAACAACTTTGGGATAAGGAGAAAAAGTTGATTTTCACAGATCTGACATTTAATGGATGTTCTGTTTATAGAAGTGGTTGAATGGATGTGGGACAATAAAATCAACACCTACCTGATCCACCAATAATTCTACATTATCTGTATCATATGCATGTAACTCTTTGATAGTTCTACTCTTCTGTGGATTTTATGAGACATAATGGCATTACTTTAACATTTTTTTCCTTGAGAAAGATTGAGCTGGCTGATAGTCATTGTCAATGTGACAAGCTAACCAAAATCAAAGCTCTAAATTTTTAAAATAAAAGTTATCAAATTAGATGAATATGCTATCATGATAAATGCTGGTGTTTCCCACCATTTCCTAAGCTCTAAGACATAGAAGAATCTCAGAGGATGACTGTATCACATGAGCACAGATTACCCTCAAAGACAGAATTTCCACTGGGCTTCTTAAAGAATTTCTAAATATTCCAAATATGGTATTTCAAAAAGTCAGTTTTTCCCCACCTCTCAGTTCACACTAACTCTGAAAACTGGTTAGTTTGTAGATTGTAACTATGAAGAATACTATCCTTGGGATTGCTTTTCTTATTCATGATAATGTTGACATGCCTTGTGTACTCAGACTTCAGAGTTTACACACACACACACACACACACACACACACACAAACACACACACACACATTAAAGTAACTGGATAAATGCACTTCCAGATCTACTTTAGGACAACTCTGATATGAATTGACCTTTGAGCTATTACAATGAGAACTTCAATATGACTTTAAAGCAAAGGACATCCACACAGTTGATTTTGTTGTTTTGGTGTGAGCAATTAACTGTATAATTTATTTTTCTGCCAACAACATTTTATTTGTCTAGGCTTGCCAAGGGAAGGACCAAGTAAAATCCTTTCTTGAGTAGAGGAATCTTTAAAAGATTTGAGGCTTCTTTAACATCTAACCTTAGATGTGGCTTTCATCTGTAACCCATATAACCTATATGGCCAAGCTCCACAATTATCTTGTCCTTATAATCCAGAGAGGCCAAAGGATTGTAACAGCTTTGTTTCAATCCCTTGGCTAATAGAGAAGGAGTCTAAGTGATCCTGAATTATAGCTTGCTCCCAAAACTGGATGGACTACTGTGTCTGTATAATCACATGGTTTAAAAATGCCTGAAGTAGGCTCAATGCGGTGGCTCATGCCTGTAATCCCAGCACTTTGGGAGGCCGAGGCAGGCAGATCACCTGAGGTCAGTAGTTCGAGATTAGTCTAGTTTACATGAATAAACCCCACCTCTACTAAAAATACAAAATTAGCTGGACATGGTGGCAGGCACCTGTAATCGCAGCTACTCAGGAGGCTGAGGCAAGAGAATCGCTTGAACCCAGAAGGAGGTGAGCCGAGATCCTGCCACTGCACTCCAGCCTGGGCAACAAAAGCAGAATTCTGTCTCAAAAAAAAAAAAAAGCATGAAGTAGGCTTAAAGTTTCGTGGAGAATGGAGCTAAGTAGAGGAGAATTACCTACTTCTACTATCTGGTGTTTAATTCCCCTCTACTTAGCTCTATTCTGCACATTCCAGCTAAAACCAGAATGATATTGTCACATTTGCCTATGGGATAAAATTACAGATCTTCCCTGACCCAGTCTCTACTCTCCAGCAACTTCGTACTGAAATAACACCATATTATTTTAAATTCTTTGCATACTCTGTGTAGTTCACTCCTTTAAATATTTGCTCAAGTTACTCCTTCTGCTTAGAATGCCCCCCTTACTATATTTTTCATTAGTCTCATTCTAACTCTTCCTTCTTTCGGGTCAGGTGGCATAACCTCCACATAGCTTTCTCTGAGTCATCATATTACAAAATGCCCTCTCTTTGTGTTCTTATAGCAAAAGACAAATACTAATTCTATTTCGTTGAGATTATTTGTTTGTATCTCTCCCCCAACTTCTTTGAAGTACATGACTATTGTGAATACATCCTTCATGTCCAAGGAACTTCTTCCCACCTTCCACCCCTGCCCCTGCACACACATCAACTCATTTCCTATCACAAAAAAGTATTCTATAAATATTTGTTGAACTGAGTAAAATAGATTTACCCTAAAACAACCTAGAAGAGTACACAAAGCACTGAAATTAAAGCACTGATGTATTTAGTTTAAAAATAAATGCCAGAGTGGTGCTAATGAAGTTAGAGTCATAAATTTGATGCCTATCAAAATCCATCTTCTGACTATGTCTGACTTTCTGACTATATCTGACTGACTGAATTTGAAAATACTGTGTTATTGGTTTGGATTATTGTTTCTACTTTTTATAATGGGGACGTTTCTATTCCTCTTTTATTCTCAGTTTAAGTATTATCCCTTACATTCTTTAGATATCTTTTATACTTTTCTCTTACTCTTAAAGCTCATTGTGAATAAATAACTCTAGTATGATACATATCACATTATGTTATAATTACATATTCATGTGTCTCTCTGCATGTTCTTAAATTCAGTACTCCTTAAGGGGAGGATTTTTTTTTCTTCATTTTTCCTCTCTCACCTTCTAATCATTGTTTAGTACAATGCTCAAAGTTGGATATTGGATATACCACTTAGTTTCTTCACTCCGCTGGTCTCTACCATTGTCTCAGAAGCGTGTTCCGTGGATGGTAAGGAGGATTAAGATTTAGAGAACAATTGACAAATTATCACCAACTAGAGGAATAAAAGCTTAAAGTACATGGTGGCTTCAAGGGCAGCAAACACTGGATTCCCACACCAATTTCTATGCTGGCACATCTGCTATGGAGCCTAGAGACCTGGCTTTAAACTTTGGCTTGTCATGTATTTTGGTGACTTTAAGTACTATATTTGACACATCAGAGTTTAACTTTTTTCATCTGTAAAATGGAATTAATTCATAAAGTGTTGGTTGTAAGTAACAGAGATACATACCCAACTACATTGACCAGAAAGGGAATCTGACTGACTGGAATTCATGGAGAATTTTGGCTTTAGGCATGGTGGTTCAGAGGTTCAAAAGATATTTCTAGGTCAGTGTTACTCTTTTCGTCTGTTAGCCTTCTTTTCCTCTGCTCAGTTTCACTCTCAAACTCTTCCTGTATTACAAAAGAAGGCCTCTGTCACCCCAAGACTTATATCCCCACAATGAATAAGCCCAGAAGAATTTTCCATTCCAGCAACCTAGGAATTACCTGATTGGCCTTGCTGGAGTTATTACTGTGGCCAGGAGATTGACGGTGCTCTCAATGGCCAGTCTAGGGTTTACCCTCCCTCCCTTTGGTTGGAGAAGGTAGTCTTCTTAATTGAAAACATCCAGGAGTCCACACAGGGTATGCAGTAATGCTCCAACAGAAGCCAAAGAAAGGAGAGGGACATTTCAGACAGACAGAAAACTGTATCTCCCAGGGTTTGTTACATTGATTGGTTCTAACAAATATTTATTGAGATCATCTCTCAAACAATGGTTGCAGAGATTAAAGATAATTGATGTAAAGTGCTTAGTTCACAACTTAGCATATGGCCAACACTCCAAAAAAGGTAATGGTTAGTATTATTAATTTAAACCAAAGAGAATGCATTACATATCTAACCCATACCTGCTATTCATTTATATTTAAAAGTAGTTTCTGAAGGGAATATTGATTCAAAGATTAAGTTCTAAAATTGTGATATATAGGCACTGTAACTGTTTTACAGTACCTTTTATCATTCAGATTAAATTCTTTGAGAATATTAAAACAACAATAACATCAAAATTTCAAAGCCTGTTGGAAAAACCTCATTACAATAAAATAATGAGGGCTCTAAGTATTTTGGTGTAAAAATGATTCTCATTATGAAACCCTACTGTCTTTGAAGCCACCTCTCCCTGCAGTGTCTTCAAATGAATTTAATTTTCTATGGCTCTATCGAAGGGTCATATGGCTGAAAGTCAAGATGTCACTCAACTGTGTCCCAGCATTATGAGGAGACATTCCTCTGAAGGAGCTTTTTTATTTATCTTATTGCTGGCTTTAATTTGATTGTGAATCAATGCTTTAGAGATAAGCAGGAATCTAAAAGACTTGCTGGGCTCAGTGAAATGTAAATTCTTGGAGGAAGGTAGAGATCTAGGACCTGGTGCAGAAAGCTAGGGCCATCTGCCCAGAAGAGAAACAACTACCAGTCAGGAGAGCGTGTTTTTAAAACAGGCTCTGGCTTCCATTTGTGGTTTTGAGCTAAATACTTAACATCTCTGGATGTTAGTGTTCATATTTCTAAAATGGAACAACTTACTTGCTAGGATTGAAAAAATATGCTTTAAAATATGTACACTCTGATCTTTATTTAGAGACTTTCAGATAACTCAGGGCACAACCTCTCAAGTAAAATTATTAATTAAGCAAATAAAAAATATAATAATGCTTAATTCTTTTTGCTTAATAGGGTTAGATCTCATAGTGCAGAAATTCTCATACAGTGGTAATATTGCTTAATTACAAGGAACTTCCTGCCAGAACATTGTAACTTTTATGTATTTTAATCCACTGTTAACTCTGTGAGTTGTGTTAGTAAGTCACAGAGCAGGCATTTGAACCCTAATCTTCTTTCAACTTTATTTTTCCCATGTGCTATACTGCCTGCTCTATCTTCAATAAGAAAACAAATCATAAAAAAGACGCAGTAAGAGAGGATGAGAATAATAGTTAGAAATTAGGCTATGTTATTAATGGATCAAAAGGATATAAGCCCTTGGGAGCCAATGAAAATATCTACTGCTTTCCCACTGTGCATAGAATGGATCCACCTCATCTGGATATTGCAAATGAGACCCCCAAAGGCCAGAGGGCTTTGAGATATCTTGGGTATGCGTAGTTTTTTATATGACTGTAATTGAAATTCCATTGCTACTCATTTTTTATGTTTCCCTTAATGATTTCCTTTGCATTACTTGAAGGGCCGGGAACTACTGCTACAATTTCCTAGAACCCGAGCTTCCTCTCTGGATTTGAGTACTTTGATTTGAAACCATGGGTGCTGGTCTTGCTGGGCCTGGCCAGCAGAATATGAGCATTCTAAGGCCCTTTGACAAATAAAGGTGCCTAATTGGAAGGATGATACTTCCATCTTATTTTAGCATTATAAAGGATTACAGCTGGAAAGAGGAAAATCAACCCAAGCAATCTTGTCTTTTGCCTCCTTTCAAAGATACATCTTACATTTGCTTTCTTTCTTTCTTTTTTTTTTTCCAGTTCTGGTTTCTGCCATTCAGTTTGTTATTCTGATAAGCACAGACTCAGAGGGAACAGAATTGCAGGGCTGCCTTCCTTGATGCATATTAAAGCCTTCTCTGCGTTAAGGATAGAGGCATGGAGTTAACAAAAATAGAAAATTATATTGCACAACTTACTAAGTCTTCCAAAATCATAATGTGTCTCCATGGTAAGTTATTGATTGCTTGCTTTGAGATGAAGCTATGCTGAATCTGTGGTTCAGTTTGTGACATTGACTAAAAACAAAACTCTGAAAAGGACTGAACACTGTTTGTTCCAATTGCCATTTTTCCCTGTATTTTTAAATGCGAAAACACGACCAGACCTAGTTTGCATTTGTGCCTTGGAACCACTGTTCATAATTTGAGTGACTCAACACAAATCATTGAAGCTGAATGTGTCATGTCATGCGGCAAAATTAAAATATACCTTATTGCTTTATGGGGACATGCACTTCCCCCAAAATTTGTGTTATAAAAGACCAATTTGTGTTTTAAACAATGAAATGCTTAGTAAGTAACTGCTGCATGTGAATAAAACACATTAGTTCAAGGACTACTGAAAAGATAAGCAGATGGTGCTATCAAGTCTTCAGCACATTTTGATGGTCTCAATGCATATGTAGTTAAAGAGGACTTTATTAATATTACCTTTTATTATAAGTGGTCACATAATTTCATTGAAAATATCTGTAAGGCTCACTTTACAACGTAAACCTCTAGCGGACCTGATATCTTTGGTTATTCTTTTAGAGATAAATCTTCATCTATTTCTATAGCCTTCAAGTTAGAGATGCCAGGGATTCAGTTTAATAAATAAATTCAGATTTCACTTTTTTCCTTCTCTTTTTCTGAAGTTATTTTCCATAGGACCTTTAGGGTTTTTTATATCTAGGAGCATTTGATCATGTGCTAAATGGAATCCTGTATCTAAGATGTTCTTTGTTAAGATTTCTAACTAAGGGTTGGTCTTCAGCTTGATGCGTTTGTTTGTTTAGCTCTTCTATAATCTTTTATAGTAAAATCTGTTATCTGTGACACATGACTGTTTACTTCTCCCTAGAGCTGTGTACGATCTCTCTAGGTATCTTTAATAATATTCTATAACTGATAATACTAAAAGTGATACCTCATTAGTTGCCTATTATGTGGAGGGCACTCTGGTAGCCACTGGGAATATAATAATGAATAACTGAGTGATCGACGTGAGATATTTGATTTCAAAGATCTTAAAATATAGCATGCCTCCCATTTTAAGGGTAAAGAAAATAAGGCCCAGAGTTAGTAACATACCCAAATTAACACAGGGAATAATTTCTAGAATCAAGAGTCAAAAGCAGATCTGTCTGACTCTAAAGTCCATACTATTTGCTCTCTGTTATACCTACTAATTTTTTTTACATTTAATAATGGAGATCAAATGGCTCAGATTCAATGCTGCAAAAAGAAAGACTCTGAAAAGATAATCTGTTTCTTCCAGATATGAGTTAGATGCCATTCTGCAGTATATACTCAAATGTTGTCCAATGGAAAAATAGATCAACATGCTAAGGAAACACAGAAAAGATGTAGACAAATTGATAATGGTATGTCATATGAAAAGTGCCTAGTCTGGTTCAGCAACCAGAAAGGGGTGTCAAAGCACAGGTCAGATCCGCTCAAGAAGGTTTACGGTTCAAGAATGAAGGAAATGTTATAGGGACTTGGAAACAAGATTTATAGTATTCAAATATGGCAGCATTTTGCCTTGGTTTTTAGGTAGGTTGAGGCAACCTATAAAATTTAAAATGAGATGAGAAAGAGTAATAATGAGACTCATTATTTTTCATTTAACATTTATTTTGCACATGAACTCTGCTATCCTTTTTACATAGTAATCAATTAAAAGAACTCATATGAACAGATGCTGTTAATTCCATTTTAGAGAAGCGGAAACTGAATCAGAGAGTTTATTTGACTCTCCCAAGCTAACACAGCTAGAAATACACACAGCCTTAATTTAAATCAGGTCTGTCTGACTTTCTTGCTATATTCTGCCTCCTCTGTGGAGTGAAACAGCATAAAATAGCACAACTGTTGACCACAGATCCAAAAATTGAATGCGTATTTCTTCTTTATGATGCTCTGCCAATATTTTGATTCTTTCTACTTTAGAATTCTGTGTGCTGTTTTCCTTATTTGTTTATATTGATTTTGAATGATTGGTCCTTGGAACCTGTATTGTAAACATTGTGTCTTTGAAATTTTGTTGTCAGTGAAGCTGAATTTTTACTCTTGTTGATCTGTGATTGAGATGACTAAGTGGCAGTCAAAATGCTTTTTACTTTTCTGTAGCAATAGAGGCATGGTTGTATGATGGTTTCCCGGACCGAGATTACTGTTCTGGCCCCTCTCACATCTGTACTTGGCCATGCACCTCGTTTTTATTAATGAAATGTGAGTGGAATGTCTGTGTATTTCTTCTGGGTTATGGCCTCTAAAAAGTGGGTGTGCTCTTTATTCTCTTTGTCTGACAGGGCATAGAAATTGATAGGGATCTAGGTAAGGCAGAAGAGAAGTACAAGCTCCATATTACTGTGAAGAAAAGGGCCACCTGCCAACACCACCTACTTTACACTGAGAAAGAAGTGAGAAACTATTGTGTTTGAGCCGTTAGAATTTTGTGTATTTTTAGAGTACTTTAGCCTAATATAACTAACATGTCTACTATCACAACATAGGTCATGTTTTCTAAGAGTAACAATGGAAAATCATTCTGTTTTATCTTCTAAAACAATGCTCTTGCAAGCTACCTAATAACTATCTTAATTTCTTTATGACATGAATTTTAGAATTGCATTGTAAACTGTGGCTTGAATACTTAAGTCAGCCTTTTTTCTACTGCAAAGTGCAGAATAAATAAAAATCATGCTTTTAACAATCATATCATGTTCTAAGACATAATGAATAAATGTTTACTGAAGTCTTATATGTGTCTAATCACAGAGCCTTAGATGTGCTTTGTACTGAATCCATCTTCAGGAAAAGAGATTTCTTTCTACAAATGTGCCAGAATATTATGCAACATATTTCATCTTTTTTTTCGCAACCTGATGATTCTGTTCTTTCCAAATTGTTATTGTTCTTTAAAACTTTAATTTTTCATCTGAGTAAAAGTTATATTACCCTTATAGATGTTTCAGAGAGAGAAGCTTATGGTTAGGCAAATCCTGAAAGGCATTCTACATGAATACTTATGTTAGGAGCTCTGCCACCTACAGAGTCTTGAAGTAATATCCAATCCCTTCTAGTTTTCATACATTGGAACAGTGGCCTCTCATGCAGACATTTTGAATACATGCTAAAAGTAATTATTTCCAAGCAAGTTCTCTAGTGGTCAGGAAGGATAAGGGACAACCTTCTGTCATTTCAGCTTTTATTTGAATTTAAACATTCATTTTTATTTTTTAGCCAATAAAATCCTCAATACTGACTTGGTGGCCAAGATCTTCAGTTACTGCCTGTCTTGAGTAACCCTGCTGTGTAGTGCTTGGAGAATGATCTGTCATTTAAAAAATTAAACTACCTAAAGACTGGAGCAGGACACTTTTGCTAGAGAACAGCTTCTCACTTTGAAACCCAATTAACAAAATCTCAGAGCAGGGAAGAATAGAAAAGCAGGCCGGGCGCGGTGGCTTACGCCTGTAATCCCAGCACTTTGGGAGGCCGAGGCGGGTGGATCACGAGGTCAAGAGATCGAGACCATCCTGGTCAACGCGGTGAATCCCCGTCTCTACTAAAAATACAAAAAATTAGCCGGGCATGGTGTCGCGTGCCTGTAATCCCAGCTACTCAGGAGGCTGAGACAGGAGAATTGCCTGAACCCAGGAGGCGGAGGTTGCAGTGAGCCGAGATCGCGCCATTGCACTCAAGCCTGGGTAACAAGAGCGAAACTCCGTCTCAAAAAAAAAAAAAAGGAAAAGAAATGCTGTTGTATAAGTAAATTTTCCTACCTTCTCTTGAGCCTCCCAGGACTTTCTCATAGATTTCTTTGTCATGGCCTTGCAAAGGCAGTCTCATTATCGGATGGAACCTAGGAAGATCTGTCCTATGTTTATATTAGTGTGTTTGTGATGTTTTCTTTTTCTCTGAAAAGGTTTTTTTTTTTTTTTTTTTTTTTTAAATAATAATTACTTGAGTTACACTAAATTGGGTTCAAATTCCAGCCCTCAGCCTTTCTAGCAGTGTTGTTCTAGCCTCAGTTAACTGCCTGCAAATTACAGGTGATAATATTTATCACAAACACAATTGCTGCGAGAAGCAAATAAGTTACTGCCTTAAATGGCTCTGCTCAGTTTCTTCCGTATAGTAAATGCAAAATAAATGTCAGCCTCTTTTCTGTTGTTGTTGATACTGGTTGTTTATAGCAAAAGTATGTCGTTATAAATTCTCTTTTCCCTTCAGATTGATGCCTTCTTCTTTTTTAGTAGTTGTAATGCATTTAATCCTGTTTTGTAGCGTTGAGAGCATTTTGTATTTTTAACATGACTCTCCTCTCTTCCTTGATACATTTCATTTCATAGTTGGTTAGTGATTCTGTTTCCTCCATGTCCAAGCACTTTAGAAGATAGCATTATTACAACACACATTTAATTGAACATTTTAGATGGTTCCTAAATGGTAGCAATTGAATGCCTTTTTTTCTTCTAATTTTTATGGTGTTTACCACTGTAAAAGTGGTAAGAAAAGTTCAGTTAAGTAAAAATTCTGGTGCATATATTGTGAGCTAGTTAAAAGTCTTATATTATTGAGAGATACTGTAGTGTAATTATCTTGAATGTGGACCTGGAGCCAGACTAGTGGAATTTGAATCTTGTCTTTGACTCTTAATGGTTGTGTGTCTTTTTAAGATCACTTCAACTCTCTACCTCAGCTCTTCATCTGTAAAGTGGGCACAAAGATATTGTCTACTTCTTAGAGCTGCTGTGAGTATAAAATTAGCCAATGTATGTAAAATGCTTAGAGGATAGTACCTGGTTCATAATAAAGCTTCTGTGTTTTGGCTTTGTTATTATTATTATTATGATAGGTCTCACTGGCTTATAGCTTAATGATGAGTTTGCTGTTGTGCTTTGTATACGATTTGCTTATTATACAAACTTTAAGTATTGAGTATTTCACAAGGCACTAAGGAACCACTTAAAGATTTTAAAGGTGTAAGGTGTAATGAGATCAGTGACCTGCATTATAAATATATGTCACTCAACCTTGTTGTGACTTACCTGCTGGAGTGGGCCAGAACAGATTCCGCAGACCCACTGCCAGACCATTGTCGGAACTCCTAACTAGCTATGAGAAGGAGGTAGTATTCTAGGCTAGAACTGATGAAAATATATGTAAAAAAAGATTAGAACTGAGAGGTATTTAAGATTCATATAAATCACTAACCTTACATATTTTTGTGATTAACTGGATATGAAGGTAAGATGTAAGTTTTAAGAATGACATATTTCCCACTTGTACAAGATAGATCAAAGATTCAATTACTGTAATAAAGAAAGCACCATGTACCTATGCAGCAGTCTAGCTTGTTCTGCGCATGTACCCCAGAATGTAAATTTCAATAAAATATATTAAAAAAAAAGAAATGGACAAAAAGTAGTTTGGAAGTTGAAATGACCTTAAGTTCTATTTTGGACATGTGGAATTTGAGGTGTTTTAGGATCTTTGAAAGGCTATGTCAACTCATCAGTTGGACACATGTGGTTAGTTGATGCTCCAAGAAGAGATCTAAGAGATAGGGATAAATTTTGTGAGTCATCATCATATATGCACCTATAAAGCTAGGGGATGAGTGAGATTACTGAGGCAGAGAACCTTGAGTAGAAGAATTAGGAAGCAGCCTTGAGAAAGTCCACAATTTTATAGCCAAGAAGTGGAGTCTAAGAGAGAGAGGTGGGGGGAGGGGAGAGAGGAGAGTCAGAAAAGAGGGTACAGAGAGAAAGAGGGAGAGAGGAAAAGAGAAAAGGAGGAAGAGAAGGGAGAGGGAGAGGGAAGAAAAGAGAAAATAAGAGAGAGGAGGAGAAACGGAGAGGGAAAAAGGAGGAGGCAAGAAACTTTTAAAAAGAAAGGAAAATCAGGAACTTGTACACAGGACCCAAGGAAAGAGAGAAAGAGAAGGATAAGCCAATGAAGATGGGAATAAGAAGGAAAAGGAGGGTGAGAAAATGAACATCAGAATAGATGGCTTTTCCAGCAAATTTAGCTAGGAAGCGGGGAAGAGTGACTGGACGGGAGTCCATACAAACATTAGGGTCAGGAGAACATTTAAATTAATTAATCACCATCCTTAAAAGGCAGTTTGTTGTGTATTTAAAGCCAATGGAAGAAACAATTTAAGAGCATTTAAAGATTGTAGAGAGAAAAATTACTATAGACAGGATAAGATTCTTGCAAAGGTGGCAGGGATGGGTACAAGCAACAGGTACAGAAGGAAGTCACTAGAACAGTGGATCTCAGCTGGGAGTGATTTTTACCTCTTCTCTTCCCTCAGCACTTTTGGGTAATTCTGGAGATACTTTTAAAAAATCTATTTATTTATTATTTATTTTTTTTGACATGGAGTCTTGATATGTCACCCAGTCTGGAGTGCAGTGGTGTGATCTCACTGTAACCTCTACCTCCCAGGTTCAAGCAATTCTCCTGCCTCAGCCTCCTGAGTAGCTTGGACTACAGGTACCCACCACCATGCTCAGTTAATTTTTGTGATTCTAGTAGAGGCGTGTTTTCACCACGTTGGCCAGGCTGGTCTTGAACTCCTGACCTCAAATGATATACCCACCTCAGCCTCCTAAAGTGCTGGGATTACAGGCATGAGCCACTGGGCTCAGCCTGGAGATAGTTTTGATTGTCACACTGTGGACAGTGGTGCTACTGGCATTTAGTGGGTTGATGCCAGAGACAGTGCTAAACATCCTGCAATGCATAGGACTGCCCCCTACAGCAAAGAATCCAAAATGTCAGTAAGGTCAATGATGAGAAACCATGTATAGAAGGACAGAAAACAACTTCAGTGCAGGAGAAAGGAAGAAGAATAGGATGTGGGGAGAAGTAAGTATATATTTTTAAATTCAATATGAGCACATCGTGAGTGCTCAATAGATATTAACCATGATTTTTATCATGTGGTTAGATTATTTCTCATTATGTTGTTACTTCCTAGTATGACCTGAGTAATGAGACATTTTTTTAAAAAAGGCTATCAGCCGAATTTGTTAGTTGTTATAATTTATTTTTAAGCATGAATTCACATATTATAAGTGCTCTTGACCTCCCCATAATGAATTTCACCCTCTTTTATTTAAAAAGTTATTGACATCTTCTGTACCTAAGTCACTTGAATTAAATTTGGAATACCTAAGAATAAACTAGATTTATTTCTCTTAAATAATATACAAAATATCTAGTGGATTTGTGGAATTAAGGCACAGTGGAACCAATAAGCCTTGGGACCAATAAGCCTTTCTTTAACCTCCAGTTTTAAGCATTTGCTAGCTAAATAATTTCAGGTATGTTAATTAACCACTGTAGACTTTCAGTGTTTATCTACAACATGGAAGTAGAGCCATTCTTCTCACAAGTGACTATCCATGTTAGAGACTGATGTCGGCAAAGCATCCAGCTCCAGATCTGAAATATCCTGAAACTTGAGGAAATGCTAGCAATTGGTACTCCGGCTGTTGGTGGTATGATAAAAATTTCTTTTAGTCCTACTAAGCACATTATAAAATATTCATTGGTCGAAATGCCCCCTGTGGCATATTGGGCATGTAAAACTGTTTTTAGTTGTTCATGGTAAATACAGAAATAATCCTTGAATCCTTATGTTCACCTCAAGTTCAAAAGTTTGTGAATCTAAAAATCAGGAGTTATTTGCCCTGAGTTTTATAAAATGAATTTTTCTTGTTTGATACTATGAGAAAATGAACTCTGTTATAATGAACTCATAGACTGATAGGTAGGGATGCTTAGAAACTATTAGCAGTAAATTATTAGGTGTTTTACAAAACTAAAATAAAAACAAACAAAATCCCACCAGTTTTTAGCCTGGTCTTTGGCAGTTTTATGTCCTTGTGATACAAAAGTATAAAACAGCAAGCGTTCCCAGGTACAGGCCTGGTCCCAAACAGGGAGTGTTGAAAATATACTTTTGATTAGAAACTAAGGCTAGAGTAAGATGGAGACAAATCAAGAGGCCTGGTCAAGAGCCCGTATTGATGTTCTTGGCCTCTGTTGGAATCTGTGTTCTCAATCTTGCATTGATCAATGACAAAAAATATAAAGGACAATGTAGTACCTACTTGATTTCTTCCCCTTCCCATTTGATAACAGCACCTCCGTTTCCTTTTGGGAAGTTGCCTTTCCTCTGTGCAGTTTTCCTGAAATTACCAGACTATTCTGGCTTCTCTTAGCATAGTGTCCCAAGTTAAGCCACACATGTTCCTATGGGAATTTGAACATTGAGTAGAGGTTACCTAATTCTTGTTCTTTCCTGAATGTGGCTCATGGGTCTATCTTTGAATTTGTGTAATATGACAACCTTCTAGAAAACTCCTTATCTTTTGTGCTTATTCAATGTGGGTTTGTGTTGATTACAACCAACAAAATCCCAATGGACACATGAAGTACTAATACTAGAGACTAGATAAATAGTAGTCCTGGGACCAGCGAATGACTAGAGAAGTATTATTGTTTAGCTGCTAAGGGGCAATGGGAAATATCTGCCTACTACTCTCATACTCAACAAGACTCTCTAACTTTGTCTTTAAAAAATCCCAGTGAGAGAGTGGTTTCATCTCCATTAAGATATGAATATCTCACTGACTTCCTCGCAAATCTTTTCCATTTTTCTAAGACTCTTTTGCTTGGCTCAGAGCATTATTCAATCAAACAAGACGCATTTTTTGTTGAATGAACACATTTATTCTTATGCTTTGAGTCTGCAGTTGCCAAAAAGGAAATCAAACCAATTCATTCATAAAAATAGATTGAGCTGCATGTGCTCATCTTTCATCATTGTGTTCAAGGTAGAGCTGTACTTGCTTCTATTTTAAGAATGAAAAACAAATTTCTAGAAGAGATAAATTGGCATTGAATAATCCCTATATAATCAGAAGATTAAATGTCAAATAATAATTGTATTTGGACCCAGAGATTGAAGCCACTTCAATAATGATACTCATTAGAATTTTTGTTTCTCTCCTCTGGCCTATATAGGAGCAACAAATGCTTAATGTCCTCATGGACATAACCAATGTAAACATGATGATTATTCCTGGTATGATGTCATCCTTGCAGATCACTGGATTGAAGGCTCCAATTTCTTGCCATGTCTCATCTAAGCAAAAATGAATCTTTCTGAGGATGCAATAACATATGTTTAGGCTGTGGGGAAAAAGTGGGATGTTAGTCTATCTGTAAATGACTTACTAGCAAGAAAATATTTATTTTTCTTTGGTTTGTTCTAACAGAGTTTCTTTTAATAATAGAAGACTGTGAAGATCCATGCCAGACCAATCCTACTTGGGATTATAAGATTGTTTATTGTTCTCCCCCACAAAAACTCTTTGTAAATGTAGCAGAACTGGATATGCATAGAGTATGGAAGGCTCAATTTTCATTATTGACTAAGACTCTCAGAATGCATTCCAGTTTTGGATCTTTTTAATTTACAAAGTGGTATAGCATTTCACCAAGACTCAGAGGGGTACTTGCTAAATATGTTTATATCATTTTTTTCTCTGTGTTTTACTTCACATGATAGTCTTTTATTAATAGAAAAAGAAAAAAGAATAGGGAATTTGTATTAGACATCAATGAACAAACAAACACAATCTTTATATACATGAAAATATTTTAAATGTCAGAACCATAGGCTCTGGGTTTCAGTAATAGAGTTAAACACATAACTTAAAAGTGTCATGCAACCAAAACACAGAACAAATGGAATCTAGATGTGGCTTGGCCATAATTTCCCATATGACCTTGAAAAAGTCACTTATTTAACCCAACATCTACTTGGTTTACTTATCTATAAAATAAAATGGCTGAACATTAGGTCAGGAGTTTTATCTTCTTGACTCTGAGTCAGATCTAGGTCACAGAAATGTTTTATTTGATCATCATGCAACTTTTAGAAATTGAGGTTGATGCATTTTGTCAGGGGATTGTCTGCCATTTTCTAAAAGCTCTATCACTCTATGATGACAATTGATTCTATAACTCCCTTCAGGAGATAGTGATTGTGGACAATTACAGTCTAAAAATCTTATTCTAAGTATCTGGATTTAGAATGAGCCAGCTAATCCTGTTTGAGCTTACTCAGTGCACTTGAATAGCAGAAAGAATAAAGAGCCAAATTATGTAATTAATTTGATCATGTAGTCAATTACGACTTTAGAGTAAATTTCTAATTTTCCTAGGTATGTCTACAAAATCTAGGAAAGTTTTGGTATTTATTTGATTATGTGTAGCCTCAGATAAATATGTGCATGCTATAAAAACTAAGAAGTTTTTAAATTGCACAGCTCATGGAAAGTTCTTTATTTAAATCCATGCTAACAGTCTGAAATAGGATAGTGAGTTCTATTACTTAATGATTTTTATATTGGAGAAATGTATTTCTACAGAATGACAAAGTCTTTCCTTTGTCTAATACTATTAATTTAAAAATTGCTGTTGAGTCAAATGGTATTTCTAGTTCTAGATCCTTGAGGAATCACCACACTGTCTTCCACAATGGCTGAACTAATTTATACTCCCATTACTGGGTATATACCCAAAGATTGTAAATCATTCTATTATGAAGACATATGCACACATATGTTTATTGTGACACTGTTCACAATAGCAAAGATTTGGGACCAACCCAAATCCAATAAATGATAGACTGGATAAAGAAAATGTGGCACATATACACCATGGAATACTATGCAGCTCTAAAGAGGGGTGAGTTCATGTCCTTTGCAGGGACATGGATAAAGCTGGAAACCATCATTGTTAGTAAACTGACACAAGAACAGAAAACCAAACACTGCATGTTCTCACTCATAAGTGAGTGTTGACCAATGAGAACACATGGACACAGGGAGGGGAACATCACACACACACTGGGGCTGTAGAAGTGCGGGGAGATAGGGAAGGGATAGCAGGTGGTTGGGGGATAGGGGAGGGGGAGCATTAGGAGAAATGCCTAATGTAGATGATGGGGTGATGGATGCAGCAAACCACAGTGGCACGTGTATACCTATGTAACAAACCTGCATGTTCTGCACGTGTACCCCAGAACTTGTGTGTGTGCATTTTTGTGTGTGTGTGTATACACAACTAGGTCCTTGGTTTAGCAACTCAGTGTTAAGTGGGCTTGTGCATATGTGTTTTTGTGTGGAGAGGTAGCATGTAAATTAATAATGCAATACTGTATAATTCAAAAAGAATAAAAATTACTGTTATATTCCAATTTTAAAATTGTCTGGTTGTAAGAGACTTTGGAGCATACATAGGATATCTTCTCGGGAGCATCTGTCAGCTGATTATCTAGCCTATACCTGAACCCCTCTAATGACAGAAAGTTCCCTGCTTTGCTGCATTGTCTTTTCACTTGTGGAGACCTGTAATTGCTAGGTGTATTTTAATTCAAATTTCTTGTGCTAATGTACTGTTCTAATGACAATACTTCTAAAACTTTTCTTGTCCTGGCTAATCATCTTGATTGTTTCAAAGTTTGTTCCTGTGACACAGTTTCCAAACACTTCACGTATCCCTTTGTATAGGCTCTCAAAGTTCTGAGCAATGTCTACTTAATGTGACCCATACAGAATATTGTGCCCTGTTGTGTCCCTTAAGCTAGACAATAGTTTTATTTTTGTAGTCTCAGATTTTATTAGCTTTTTAGTACCTGTTCATTAAAGTGTCCATGAGAGATTATTTTTTGAGTATAGTTTTAAGTATATTCTCTCATATCCATATTTAGACAATTGACTTTTTTGTTTTCTTATTTTAGTTTTATTGATTTGATGTATTGCAAGATCTTCATAGACAGTTGGCTTATTTTGAGCAATTGACTTTTTGACTATAAATGCATAATTTTACCTAACACCTCATTTTATTCTTGTAATAAGTTTTACAGATATGGAGGAAAGATATTATTTCCATTTTTTTTTTTATAAAATAGTGATTTACAAAGAAACTTAAATTTATATAGCAAATTAGTGGCAGCATTAAATATCAAAACTGATGTATTTTTTATTTGATGGCAAAATGTGTAACGTTGACTAATAATTTAGAAATAGAAATGCTTTTGCGTGGTAACCTGTGTTGGTAACAAATAGTTGGGATAAGAAATAAAAACGCTGATTATTTAATCCATTCCCCTCTTTTTACTTCATTACCATAAATTTTTTTTTTTGTATTTCTATGTAACTTCTTAATATTGGAAGAATTTTTCGTTATCCAGTTACACAAATCAGTCATGTAACAGAAAAGATCTACATTTGCTTTTGCTTTATCCTATGGAACCGTAGGCATTATGTTTTAGAGCTACACGGTTCTTTTCAGATCCACAGCTATAACAGGCATTTGTCTTACCAAACTGAATATTTGCTCAGTTTGAGTCTCAGGTTCAGCTGTTTATATTCAGTGTTTAAATGAGAATTCTCTAGTGACCAAGCTGGAAATTACTGTACATTGTAGCTTTTACCTAAGAAACACAATTAAAAGATGAGCAATTAGAGTTTCAGTGAATTAGAGATTAGCATCTCCTTTATTTTCCAGGAGATTCCTTAAATATTCTGCTTAGTTGTCTCTTCTGAAGATATTTCTGCTCTTAATAGTACCTTCCTCTGAGGTGGAATAGAGCACATGTTTATCAGTCTCAAAGCAACAGTGTAGGCTCTCTTTAAATACATGAAATAGCTGGGAAATGCTTACCTGAAAACAAGTTTTTTCTTTACACAATCATGTGTAACCCTTATGTGATGGTTTATCCCATCCCCATATGTAGATTGGTGTGGGTGGGTGCTACCAACAAACTTTTCACTTCCAGCCCAGAGCTATAAAATTCCGTGTCCAAGGGCACAGAATCGACTCACTCAATATTAGTGTTCAAAAAATGCCAAAGACAGTTCTGTTCTCTCAAGCATTCCATTTGGTCTAATTGAGCTTCACTAACCTTTTCTCTTTGACAGAACAACTTTGAATGCATGTCAGGAGTGAGCTTTATAAATATTTATTGAATAAAATAGCTTGTTTGGATATGAAATGAGTTTAGAGATGGGAATTAAGGACAGTGAAACTCTAACTTTCTGATGTAGAAAGTGTGTGCTGAGAGAATGCCCAACATCAAATTTTAAATAACTGATTTTGTTTTCAGTATTAAACTTAATGTAGTGCTATATTAGAAGTTGAGGACTCGCATTTGTCAGTGGCTTATAAAAACTAATGGAAGGAATAGAAATTGTCAGTTGGTATATCATTCATTTGTCTGATTATCCATTTCTCAATTTTTTTTATGAATGACTTAAGGTCATTTACAAACATACATGTTTTTAATTATATAAGGAAATCTAAACAAAACAACAAAATATAATAAATCCAGGGATGATGTCTGTAGCAAAATTACACTATTGGCTCTGTTCGCATAAATAATGTAAGAATTGGACTCTGAAAACTTAAAAGAGTTTTTACAATTTGTTGTCCTGTTTAATATGGATCAGAATGAGTCACCATGAATTAATCTTTTTAGGCCACAGAAATCTTATAAGACATAGACTTCCCAAAACTATATAGAGATTAAAACACCAAGTCAGAGCTTGCTTGTTATATTAATGTGGTTATTACTAAGAGATGAGGGATTGTGGAGAGAGGTGTAATTGTCTGGGAGTTTAGAGTTGTGGATTTCTGGACATTGTTCATTCATTGTCCATTCTAAACATTGTTCTAAACATTGTTCATTCATTTCGCAGGCCGAAACCGTGATGGATTTTGGGTGCAGATGATTTCAGAGTTGAATAGAATATGGTTTCTTTTTTGAAAATTTCACAGTGTGGTGGCACAGCAAATGCTGTGGCAAGTTCTTAAATTAGAAAGTGTACAATTCTACAGGGACAGAATTCTGTGAGATGGAATGCTAAAGCCCTCATCATATGATCTAAGTATTAAAGACTGCTAATTCAGAAATCACAAGGTAAAGAAAGAGGAAAAAATACAGAAGTAGGGTAAACAAGACAGAGCTATTGAAGAGCATACCTACCTTGAAATCTGGTACTGGAAGAAAAGTTGTAAATATGTTTTTATTTTTATTTATTTATTTTTTTTAGTGATTTGGGGAGTGGAGGAGAGAAAGCGATGGAAGGTGCTGGAGGGCTGGGGTGTAAGTTGGGGACAGATTATGAGACGACCACACACTTTTTTTTTTGAAAAAAAGGAGAGAAGGAGAGGAAGAAAGAGGAAGAAAAAGAGGGAGAGAGAACAGGAATATTGCTTTATTCTATGAATGGGTACTAATAATGGCCGATCAATATTTTGTGTATTTAAAGTGGAGAATGTATATTTTGTGTATTTAAAGTGGAGAGCTCTATAAATACTTATTAAGTTTACTTGTTCTGGATCTGAGTTCAAGTTCTGGATATCCTTATTAATTTTCTGTCTCATTGAGTCTAAATCTCTTTATGGGTCTTATGTATCTAGGTGTTAGGATCCTTAGCTCTTATTATTGCATTGATCCTTTTACCACTGTATCTTTGTTGCTTTGAAATCTGTTTTATCAAATGCATGAATTGCAATTCCTGCTTTTTATTTATTTATATATTTTTGCTCTCTATTTGGTTGGTAAATCTTTCTCCAACCCTTTGTTTTGAGTCTTTGTGTATCTTTGGATATAAAATGGGTCTGGATGTAGCATACTGTTAGGTTTTGGCTGTATCTTTTGATTGGGGGATTTAGTCGATTTAAATTTAGGGTTACTGCCATTTGATGTTAACTGGCTATTATATCCATTCGTTGATGTAAATTCTTCTTTATGTTGATGCCTTTACTTTTTGGTATATTTTTAGAAAGGCTAATACTGTTTGTTCCTTTCAATAAATATGTTTTTAAAAGTAGTATAACTTACTTACTTAACAGTGATATTAGGTTTCCATGAGTTGTATTTCCCATACTTTTTTTTTTTTGAATGAATAACACAATTTTTACTTAAACAAAAGTAAAGACAAATTTAACCAAAGTCATAAGTCAAAATCTAAAAATCATTAAAGAAAACTTGACCTTGAATATCTTGGCCTTGAAAGTAGTTTGCACAAAAAAGTACAAAAAAGTAAAGAACATCTTTCATTCTAACTCCTCAAAATGATACCAATCTTGTCTTCCAAAAAATTCCTTTATTCTTCAATCTCCTCCATAAACTAAGTACCTTATTTTCTTTTATTGCATTTTAGGTTTTGGGGTACATGTGCAGAACGTGCAAGTTAGTTGCATAGGTACACACATGGCAGTGTGTTTTGCTGCCTTCCTCCCCTTCATCCACATTTAGCTTTTCATCCCAGGCTATCCCTCCCCAGCTCCCCCCTATTGTCCCTCCCCTATTCCCCCCAATAGACCCCAGTGTGTAGTACCCCCTTCCCTGTGTCCATGTGTTCTCATTTTTCTCACCCGCCTATGAGTGAGAATATGTGGTATTTCGTTTTCTGTTCTTGTGTCAGTTTGCTGAGAATGATGTTCTCCAGATTCATCCATGTCCTTACAAAGGACAAAAACTCATCATTTTTGATTGCTGCATAATATTCCATGGTGTATATGTGCCACATTTTCCTAGTCCAGTCTATCATCGATGGGCATTTGGGTTGGTTCCAGGTCTTTGCTATTGTAAACAGTGCTGCAATGAACATTCGTGTGCATGTGTCTTTGTAGTAGAGTGATTTATAGTCCTTTGGATATATACCCAGTAATGGGATTGCTGGGTCAAATGGAATTTCTATTTCTAGGTCCTTGAGGAATCACCACACTGTCTTCCACAATGGTTGAACTAATTTACACTCCCACCAACAGTGTAAGAGTGTTCCTATTTCTCTGTATCCTCTCCAGCATCTGTTGTCTCCAGATTTTTTAATGATCGCCATTCTAACTGGCGTGAGATGGTATCTCAATGTGGTTTTGATTTGCATCTCTCTAATGACCAGTGATGATGAGCATTTTTTCATGTGTTTGTTGGCCTCATGTATGTCTTCTTTTGTAAAGTGTCTGTTCATATCCTTTGCCCATTTTTGAATGGGCTTGATTGTTTTTTTCCTGTAAATCTGTTTGAGTTCTTTGTAAATTCTGGATATCAGCCCTTTGTCAGATGCATAAACTGCAAAGATTTTTTTCCCATTCTGATGGTTGCCGATTCACTCTAGTGACTGTTTCTTTTGCCATGCAGAAGCTGTGGAGTTTGGTTAGGTCCCATTTGTCTATTTTGGCTTTTGTTGCCAATGCTTTTGGTGTTTTGGTCATGAAGTCCTTGCCTACTCCTATGTCCTGAATGGTTTTGCCTAGAATTTCTTCTAGGGTTTTTATGGTGCCAGGTCTTATGTTTAAGTCTTTAATCCATCTGGAGTTAATTTTAGTGTAAGGTGTCAGGAAGGGGTCCAGTTTCTGCTTTCTGCACATGGCTAGCCAGTTTTCCCAACACCATTTATTAAACAGGGAATCCTTTCCCCATTGCTTGTTTTTGTCTGGTTTATCAAAGATTATATGATTGTAGATATGTTGATTTGCCTCCGATGCCTCTGTTCTGTTCCATTGGTCTATATCTCTGTTTTGGTACCAGTACCATGCTGTTTAGATTACTGTAGCTTTGTAGTATAGTTAGAAGTCTGGTAGTGTGATGCCTCCCGCTGTGTTCTTTTTGCTTAGAATTGACTTGGCTATGCGGGCTCTCTTTTGGTTCCATATGAAGTTCATGGTTGTTTTCTCCAGTTCTATGAAGAAATTCAATGGTAGCTTGATGGGGATAGCATTGATTCTGTAAATTACTTTGGGCAGTATAGCCATTTTCACGGTATTGATTCTTCCTAACCATTAACATGGAATGTTTCTCTATCTGTTTGTGTCCTCTCTTATTTTGTTGAGCAGTGGTTTGTAGTTTTCCTTGAAGAGGTCCCTTATGTTCCTTGTAAGTTGTATTCCTAGGTATTTTATTCTCTTTGTAGCAATTGTGAATGGCAGTTCTTTCTTGATTTCATTCTCTTTAAGTCTGTTATTGGTGTATAGGAATGCTTGTGATTTTTGCACATTGATTTTATATCCTGAGACTTCAAGTTGCTTATCAGTTTCAGGAGTTTCTGGGCTGAGGTAATGGGGTCTTCTAGGTATACTATCATGTCGTATGGAAATCGAGACAATTTGGCTTCCACCTATCCTATTCGAATACCCTTTATTTCTTTTTCTTGCCTGATTGCTCTGGCTAGAACTTCCAGTACTATGTTGAATAGGAGTGGTGAGAGAGGGCATCCTTGTCTAGTACCAGATTTCAAAGGGAATGCTTCCAGTTTTTGCCCATTAAGTATGATATTGGCTGTTGGTTTGTCTTAAATAGCTTTTATTACTTTCAGATATGTTCCATCAATACCAAGTTTATTTAGGGTTTTTAGCATAAAGGGCTGTTGAATTTTGTCAAATGCCTTCTCTGTGTCAATTGAGATAATCATGTGGTTTTTGTTTTTGCTTCTGTTTATGTGGTGAATTACATTTATAGACTTGCATATGTTGAACGAGCCTTGCATCCCCGGCATGAATCCCACTTGATCATGATGGGTAAGTTTTTTAATGTGCTGTTGCAATCGGTTTGCCAGTATTTTATTGAAGATTTTTGCATCTACATTCATCATGGATATTGGCCTGAAGTTTTCTTTTCTTGTTGAATCTCTGCCGGGTTTGGGTATCAGGATGATGCTGGTCTCATAAAATGATTTTGGAAGGGTTCCCTCTTTTTGAATTATTTGGAATAGTTTCAGAAGGAATGGTACCAGCTCCTCTTTGTGTGTCTGGTAGAATTCGGCTGTGAACCCATCTGGACCTGGGCTTTTTTTTTGTGGTAGGCTCTTAATTGCTGCCTCAACTTCAGACCTTGTTATTGGTCTATTCATAGTTTCAGCTTCCTCCTGGTTTAGGCTTGGGAGGACACAGGTGTCCAGGAATTTATCCATTTCTTCCTGGTTTACTAGTTTATGTGCATAGAGTTGTTTGTAGTATTCTATATTTCCCATACTACCCAAAATAAGCATCTCTGATAAGCAAGACTTACTGCTTTACTGTTACAGGTTTGAAGTTAAAAAAAAATAAGAAATACATTTTTTTAATTTAACTAAGTTTTTTACTAAAATTTTTATTCTTTTGCATTATATTAATCGTGATAATTATTGGTGATCTCTCTGTTGCCATCAAATACCACCCATGGAAAGTTTTGGATTGTTCCTTAAAATGTAAGGTTAATGATATCCGGGAAAATCTACTTCGGTTAGAGTACACATATGAAGAATAGGCTGAGTAAGCTATAGCAGGAAGAAATGGTTTTCTGGAAATAGAAGCAGAGGCGACTTTTGTGGTTAAAAATAATCATTTGAGTATTTTATCAGTTAGGGAGCCATTTCTGTAAATAATCCTCTCTTTTAAAGATTCAAAGCTAACAAAACTTTTTTTTTTAAGGGAGAGTAGTTAAAATAATTCTTCTGAAAGTGAAAAAAAAAGGACAGGAGTCATATTTTGGCTTTAACATATACTAGTTCAATGTGAGGAAAAATGCTCATTCTTTTCTGCAACACTGTTTTTGTTCGTTTGTTGTTGTTGTTGATTCTGTTTGTTCACCAAAAGGGAGAAAAATCCAATCTGATTTTTCAGACTGTGGATCAGTGGTTGGGCCATTGCTACTAGTGGTTAGGGTCACGTTGTATCTTTTCTTTCTACTGTCTTCCTTGTCTCCAGGACTTGTAAAAGGACTAAGTTGAACTTCCTTATGGGAGGGTCATTTCCACTTCTTGTATCTCTCTGCTTCCTTTTAGAACATTCCCTAAACCTTAGGAAATCATCCTGATTGGGTTGTATCTGGTAAGACAGACAAGCCTTCTTAGGGCTGGAGTCTAAAGTGATGTATTTGAGCTAGCTTACAAGAAAGTCTTCCATTTGGATATTCTTGCTATCCCTCTAAAAATTAGAGCAATATTTTGGGTTTATGTTTGATAGTATTGTATGTATTTAGCTTCCTCAGCATTCATATAAGAAATATTTGATAAAAGGGGATTTTGGGGTTCCTAGGCTCTTATCCAAATTTTATCAAATTGTACCTCAAATGTAATCACAATGACTAATATTTGCTTTTGAAAATTAGATATCCAGAGACTTAAAAAATGTTACTCTCTGAGCTGGGGCTTGTTAAATAATTGATCACATCTTTAAAATGGTTTTAACCCTCACTCAAAGGTTTAAAGAATAAAATGAGTTACTATACTTTGCATATTGCCTATTAGCATATAGTAAGGGCTTAATAAGTTTTATTTATCAAACCCTAAGTATTTGAGGACAGAAAATTGGTTTATTCACTATTGTTTCTTCAACACTATGTATATTGTGTACAAACACACACACAAACACACACTCTCTCTCTCCTCTCTCTCATTCTCTTCCTAAATGAATAAAATGAAAGAAGGGAATGTTAAAATGTTTTTACAGTGTAGAACATCAAATAATCATCTATTTGGATTTCTGGAATATATTTTCTAATTGGTATGGGAAGGAAAAGAGAAGAGACCTTTTTTGGAGTAAAATAAAAAGACGTCATGTTTTTGTAAAATGTGACAGTTTTCAGGCAGCAGAGGACAATGGGTATCTGAAGAATTTGTGAAGAAGCAAGAGATAAGATGCTCATTTATGATGTAGTTTTAAAACTAAGTTTTAATGTTTTCATCCAACACATACTGTGTGCTTATGTGTGTATACATATGTATATATTATAAAACTATGTACATAATTTGTACATTAAAAATTATCAAATAATGATAAAATAATATACTAAAATTATTTTCCCAATTCAGAATGCAATTGTACTTGAATAAACTAGACTATAAAATGGGGTGATATTTACTGCATATTACATAAAGTATATGCTATACATTTATTTTAACTTAGTTGATGTTTTTATGGACAAATCATAGTCATAAATGGGGTTTCTCCTGTCAGAACATTTAGTTTAATCTGTGGCTTTTCCAAGAAAATGCTAAACTTTTGCAAACTTTCTTTCCCATCTGCTTATGAATTGGTTGCTTGAGCTATTTAAGTTTTCTTTTCCTAAAAAAAAGACAAAGGAAGTAAAACAATTGAATATTGAATTTAAAATGATAGATAACTTCTATTTTTATAACTTTCATTCCATTTTTCTTTCTTCTCATATCATCATTTAATATTCTCCCAATAAAGAAAATGCTGCTTCAAACATGTGATTGTGAATAAGTAATCCCAAAGATTTTGGAATTTTGCCTTGCATACAGCCTGATTTAAATATTTATTATTTTCTTTCCCTTCAAAATAATAGTATCACTCAGCTATCTACTTCCTTTTTTGAATGTAATTTTTAGGGCTTTTAAAATTACTTTCTTTGTGTGGTTTCCTGAGAAACCACTTAATAAAATATTTGTGTTTCTAAATAGGGGATTGTTATTTGAAAATTTATTGATCCTCTTTATCATTCTGTTGTCAAGAACATTTGCAGTAGACACTTTTTTGAGATTTCTGCTATGGACATAGGCAACTGGGTATATACCCCTCTCCGCAAATGACCATGAAGAATTGGTCATAAATTATCCAAAGTAGATCAGACTATTTCTCGAAATAATTTGAAATTGAAGTATGGTGAGATAATATATTAATTTGGATGCTGTGGGGCTGCTATGTCAGCTTGGAAGCAGAGAAACCAGTCGTTAGGGAAAGAAACATCAAGCAGATACATAATGAAAAGAGATGAGAGACCGTGAACATGAGAGGGTGGGAGAGAGAAGAAGGGAAGACAGATACTGACAGGCATTAAGGAACCTTCATCTGAAACAAACAATTAAGAGAGTATCCATTCATTCTTTTATTTGTTTAATACATTTTTACTATTATTTGTCAGGTATTGTTAAAGATTCTAATGACAAAGTGGTAAATGAGAGACTTGAGCCTTTTTCTAATGGAGATTTTATTCTAGTAAGATAGGTTCCTAGTGAATAAACAAAGATATGTTATAATTTAGGATAATGATGAGTAATGTGAAGCATTGTAAAGTAGAATAAAGGGTTAACTTGTGAGTGGAGAGGAGAGAAAAGGCCTCTGTGATGAGGTAACATTTTCAGAGCCTATACTAGGCAACTAACAGTGCTAATTTTCTATTCTACAATTATTTTCCTAGAGTTGCTAGCTCAGTAATTATATGATCATAAATTGCTGTAGGTAATAGCATAATCACATGTTTTCTTTCTATATACGAAGGATCAATACATTTAAAACCTCAACATCCCTTTCCTGACTGTCCTGAAGTTTGACTCCTGAGGAGACACCACATATTTTTGTTTTAATTTTTGTTAAAGAAGTCCCTGCCCATTCCTGATACCGATCTTCTTATTTTCTAGAGTAATTAATGCTAGTTGCTACAATACCCAAATCCCATAATCTCAGTGGCTTGACCCGATATAAGTGCATTTCTTATCTCACAGTCTGAAACAGTTTGGGAAGCTTTCCAAAGTGGCTGTCCTCCAAATGGTGACTCAAGAATGCCAGCATCTTCAATCTTCTAGCTGTCCCATCTGGAACAGGCAGGCTTTAAAGTCACTATAGCAGATGAAGAGGATGCCCATCAGTTCCTAATTGCCTTGGAGATACTCACTGTTGCCACTCAAATTTCTTTGACTAAATTATTCCTATGACTCCAACCTAACTGCATGGGATTAGGAAATGTGCAAGAGAATGGGGATATTTGCTGGACATTAACAATGACTTTTGCAAGGGATATAGTTTGAAAACAGAGCCCCAGGTTTTGGTGGTGGATGGACTATAAAGATGAGAGAGAAAGTGGAAAAGCAGAGATGATTCCTAAGTTTCGCCTTGTGTACTTGGGAGAATGGTTGGAAAGGTCATTGATATAAGTACAAACCTGACTTTAATAGTAATCAAGTATGTGATTTACTATAGCTACAGCCATAGCAGTTATTTCTTGGTACCATTGTAATTGATTTAGAGATCTGATGATATACCTCATTTTATCAAATTCTTTTTAGTTCATAAAGATGAGGTGCTTATTTTCTCTAAATTTGGTTTTCAGCTCCATATTAGACTTTTATGGAATGAAGAATTTTATGGTACATTTATTTATTCAATATATCATTCCAGAACACATATTGAATGCTTACTCTGTACTAGGTACTGAAGATAAAAAATAAATAAGATATAATTCCTTATCTCAAAGAGCTCAAAGGTAAGTACAAATTTTAAAACAGTGATAAGCCCAAGTCTGTGAAATTTGTATCTCATATGATGACAGGGGAATATATTAAGTGACCTTTAAATATTTCTTCCCAATCTGTCTGTGGTTTGATAAATCTAGGAATCTTTGGAGCACTTTCCTCCATCTAAATTTATTTTAACTGTCTGGTTTGAGCTCTAAGCTGAGTGAATCTGGCTTTGATTCTGCTAAGATTGTCCCTTATGGGCTTGGTAGCAAATATAAAGCAGATGTTCATAAAATATTTTAGGATAGCATACTTTGGCTATTAAAAGCACTATGTAAAAATGAATTTCCTTCTAGCGTATCATGTGTAGCCAAATAAAATAACTTGATGAGGTGGAAAAATCTCTAAGATGTTCATCACCCATTGGGTTCATCTCAGCTTTGGATGAGTCACAGGTCACTGAATTAATAAATTAATTAAGCAAATTATTAAACAACGAAAAAGGCACTTCCCTAAGTACATGGGATAGAGCAGTGACCCAAGTGGACAGAAATTCCTCTGTCAAGGAGAATACATTTGAGAGGAGGAAGTTAATAGGCAGAATAATGGCCTCAAAAGATACCTACATCCCAGTCTCTGGAACCTGTGATTATATTACCTTATATAGCAAAGGGATTTTGCAAATGTGATTAAGAATTTTGAGTTAGGAAGATTATCCTAGATTTTCAGGCTGCCCAATATAATTACAAGGATTCTCGTAAGAAAAAATGAAAAGCAGATGAGTTAGCTCAGAGAAGGAGGTGTGCCTACAGAAGCAGAGGCCCAAGTACTGTAGTTGTTGACTTTGCAAAAGGAGGAATGGGGCCATGATCCAAGGGATGCCAGCAATCTTCAGAGGCTGGAGAGGGCAAGGAAATGAATTCTCTTTATAGCCTCTAGAAGAAACAAAGCCCTGCTGACACCTTGGACTTTAGCCTAGTAACTTCCATCTTGAAATTCTGACCTCCAGAACTGTAAGATAATAAATTTGTGTTATTTTAAGATGGAGTATGTAGTAATTTGTTACAATGGCCATAGGAACCTAGTATAGGAAGTTCAGAAATAACAAATAAGTAAAACACTTTTAATGACATAAGATAAATGCTTTGGAGAAATTAAAAATTTTGAAGAAGGGGGTGATAATTTCAAATGGATAAGTCAGAAAATGACTACATGGGTCAGTGAAGTTTGTGAGAGATATGAGGCTGGTGAAGGAGTGAGTCATGCAGATATATGAGGGAAAGCATCCCAAGCAGAGAAAATAGTAAGCTCAGAGTACAGAGTGTTGCTTGATGTGTTAAAAAGTGAGAAAGGAGGCCGGGCGCGGTGGCTCAAGTAATCCCAGCACTTTGGGAGGCCGAGGCGGGTGGATCACGAGGTCAAGATATCGAGACCATCCTGGTCAACATGGTGAAACCCCGTCTCTACTAAAGATACAAAAAATTAGCTGGGCATGGTGGCGCGTGCCTGTAAATCCAGCTACTCAGAAGGCTGAGGCAGAAGAATTGCCTGAACCCAGGAGGTGGAGGTTGTGGTGAGCCGAGATCGCGCCATTGCACTCCAGCCTGGGTAACAAGAGCGAAACTCCTTCTCAAAAAAAAAAAAAAATAAATAAATAAATAAAAGTGAGAAAGGGTCCAGTAAGACTGAAACTCAGTGAGATGTGGCCAGAGTGCTAGGAGAGGAGATCAGAGAGAACAAGAAGTAGAGTTCTGAGGCAGTGCTTCTTAACTTTAGATGTATGCCAGATGCCCTTATTAAGAGCTATATAATTAGTGAGGACCATATATCACCTCCAGATATTCTTATTGAATTTGTTTGTGGTGAGTTTCAGGCTGGAGTAGTGGTTAAAGATCTCCAGGTGATTGTAAGGTACATCCAGGGTTGAGAACCACTGGTATCAGGTCATGCAGACCATTGTACACAAAACAAAACAGAGAACTGGGTTAGACTTTGATTGAGATAAGAAGTTGTGGAATGATTTTCAGGAAAGGAGTGACATAACTCAGGATTTTAACATAACTGTTTTGGCTGCTCTATTGAAAACAGATTGCATGGTATTTAAAGCAACACAACTAGCTAATATCAGCAAGAGAATGTGGGGAGAGTTTTTTAAAAAAAGGAGAAGGACTAGGAAGTGAGAGATGATGAATTAGGGAAATAACCTAAAAAGGTGAATAAATACCGGCCACAGAAATAGAAAAAAACAAAACAAAAACAGATGACTATGGTGTCTATAATCTAAGTGAATAATGTGTTTCAAGGAGTACAAGGAATAAAATGTATGTCACAACAGGATGGATTCTCTGTCACAGATTCTGAAACCAATTGTTGCACATGCAGTTTTCATTAGGGGCTACCAGTGGGAGTAAAATCTGTGGAAGCAGAAGGAAGCAAGTTAGGGCAATGAGAGAGGTAGAGCTGAAATGCAGGTATGATGACAGCTTAGGTTGATCCCACAGAGTGAAAATGGCCCATCAGAATTGTCCCTTTCTGGGCAGAAATGTCTGGGCTTTCACCACCCCGCTCCCCCAACCACAACTAGTCTCTGAATGTGTGCTTCCTTGGGAAGGGTGTATCCTTGAACTCAGTGACTCTCCACAACTGAGGCAATCCCTTAAGTTTATACCAGCTCAAGGCTGCTAGTTGTCATCACTCCTAGCAGCGAAGGCCACAGGTCTTCTTGAGGGACACATCCCTGTGTCTATTACAATTCACCCCATGCACTCAGATTCTATTCATTATACATTTTCAAAGAGCAGTTCCCCCAAGATTCCAATGGTCCTCTCTGCCTGGGGTAAACCACTTCTCACCAAGTATCAGCCTATAGGAAGAGGCAGAGGCCTATGGAGTACACACCCACTCCTTTTAAAGGTGATATCCAGACATTGTACGTTTAATTTTTTTCACATCGCAATGGCCAAACTCTATCACACGGCCAGGCACAGATGCAAGGTTTGCTGGGGTATGTGGTATAGCTGCGTGGCCACATGCCCATCCAAATCTGTAGGAGGAGTCGGGAACTAAATATTAGGGGACAAACTAAATTCAGTCATACCTGTCCTATGCACAATAAACTCCATATTGAAACTTACGTACAGCCTACCATGTGATTTTATCTAAATTTAACTATAAGATTAGCTCAAAGTAAAATTTGTTTTTTTTGCGATGGATTTCACATTCGCACTAGTCAGTCTAATCCCAGAGCTTAGATTAACTACTGTGGCATGCTGCTATTCTATAATAACATTTGACAGAAGGGAAGGAGTTTGTTTTTCCAAGTTTTCTTTATCTGCTACCTTCAGTTACGTATTTCTGGTTTATCTCAGGGTATTTTCCTCTAAGTTACTCCTTTATTTCTCCTGATTTCATTGTAGGGCTTTTGACACAGTAAATGGTTAAGCAATATTAACTGACAGATATATCAATTGAGACTTTATATTACAGTCAGCTAGAATTTTGTGTTTTTATTGAGTTGAAATTCAAGTCCCCAAAAAGTCAAAAGCAAGGAACATCTACGTGTAAATTTGGCATAGTATTATTGCTCTCAGAACAAAAGATGAGGACAGATAATAGCCATAATAATGCTTGATAGTTGTGTTTGAAATCTTTAAAAAGATCCTTTGGGAGAGTCTTAGTTTCTTTTCAGTTTTTACTCTTAGAAACTATGTTGATATAAAATCTTTGTGTTTATTTCATGTTTACTCTGTGTTTGTGACATGACACTTTTCTAAGTGCATTTTTCTTCTTCATATTTTACCTTCTGAATTCTGAGACTAAATTGATGCCAAAACTGGTGAGAATAATCAGAGTGGTCCTGTAAGACATTTTGGCAAAATGTATCACGTGCTTTGAACTATTTATTTTTTAATTTATTAATTTCCATTTGGGGGAACTGCAACTCAAAGAAACCCCTAAAAATGAAAAAAACATGCACAAAGATGTTTATATCAAAATAAATAACAGTTTCTAATAGTAAAAACTGAAAAGACACTAAATGTCTAATTATAAGAGAACTGTTGAATAACGTTACACTCAATACAAAACAGGTAGCCATTAAAAGTAACAAAATATTCATAATCATAAGTACAAACAGTCAAGATACTGATAGCCAGCATGTACTCAGTGTTTATGACACTTTTCTAAGTAAGTTACATTTGTAAACTTATTGAATTCTCGTAACAACTCTGTAAAGGAAGCAGTGATACCGTTCCTGTTATACAAACAAGGAAGTCTAGGAACAGAACATTTGTAGTGTTTTGACAAAGGTCATAAAGAAAGTAAATGACAAGGATGATATTTCAACCAAGACACTGAGGCTTCAGAAGCCATGCTCTTGATTGCCAAATGATGTTGCCTTGTCTTTATAGTAAGTAGGTTTGCTGAGACAAAATTTTATTTTATCTCCTAAAGGACAGCAGCGATTTTTGCAACTGGAAGTTTGTCTTGGAATTAATGAGCTCATTTACATAAGGTGCCTGGGAACTTTTTTAGAGAGCTAGGATCAAGACCCAACTCTTTTCTCCTAAGATATTTGGACTGAGGAAGCCCTGAATGAGGTCCTGGGATCAGGTCAAAGCAATGTAACCTAAGAAATGAAATATCAATAAAAGTAGAAGGGCACAGCATGATTGAATAAGCTCTTCTCTGCTCTAAAACTACAGGTAAAAAAAAAAAAAACAACAATGATATTGTTCTTTATGGGTGACACAGGAATATATGCTAGCAAGGCTTCAGCAAAATGGCTCTTGTGACTGAATCTGAATAGTTATAATATTGGAATCCAAGGCCAGTGATGGCGTGAAACATTCTTAGATCCTGTATCACTGATGGAAAGATTGTCCATCTTCCATCTTAAAGAAATTCTGTGACCTGCCTGGAAAAGCATTAACTTCTTCAAAAGAAGGTTCAGGTCCAAGCATTAGCACCAGAACTGTACAGGATGCTGGTATGTTTCAGCATTGACAGGGGCAACTGCCTTTCTTGAGGTTTCATTTTAACCCCATGTTTTGGGAACTGTTTGGACCAGACTAATCAGCTATAAATTCTGGAATTTTTCACCTTTTATCTTCCAAGGCAGTGGTGGTACATATTCTGGATAAAGTAAGAAAACTAGAGCAAATTGTACTTGTCTTTTGAATGACAGAATGATAAGTGAAGTGTGTTTGTGTATGTGTGTGTGTAAAGAACATGACAGTTCAATTTAAATACTGCACATTGGACCCAAACTGTAAAGATAAACAGCATGGCTTCAATTGATGGTTTGGAAAACAAAACAGATCATACATGAATGAGGAAGAGAAATGTAAGGAAATACACTAACATGTTAACATTGTTTTATGCTAG
This sequence comes from Saguinus oedipus, assembly GCA_031835075.1. Taxonomy (NCBI): domain Eukaryota; kingdom Metazoa; phylum Chordata; class Mammalia; order Primates; family Cebidae; genus Saguinus; species Saguinus oedipus. Next base: position 43,967,743 of record CM063170.1, read on the forward strand.
TGGCTCCTAGGATATTGAAAATGTTCTTTCTATTTAACCTTTTTTAAGGCATAGGCATTACCTTTCTAATAAAAAATAAAGGTAACATTAACTTTTTAATAACTATTACTGGGGAATGAGTTGTGTTTTTTCATGATTTTTAAGCGATTAAACATATCAATTTTCTTATTCTATTATTTAAATAATTTTTTTTTAATCACTGGACCATTTGAAAAAGAATCAGTGTTTAAAAAAATTTGTGTCCAGCATCTCCATAGACCAAACATGATTCAGCATTTTACTTGTATAGTGCACTGCCTTCTAAATAGACAACATAAGGACCTCAGGGAAACACCAAGGATGTGCATTTTTGATCTATGCACACAGTAAATCTCAAGAAAAACAGCCCTTTACTCAATTCATCTCAAAATGCCCAAATCAGCCATGCATTAAAATTCAGTGGTTCAGGAAAATTCTCCCCAATGTCATCGTCATAACCTCTTACAGGGAGCAAGGATAATTCTATAAAGATGTTCTCTGCATTTTAACACCCTTTTAGTCTGCACCTTTGGTGTATGAAAATTAAATTAAAAGAAACAAATTAAATTACCAAATTTTATCATGTGTTGACTTTTTGCATTCCTTTAAAGCTAAAGTAATTTAGGTTTGTTTTTGACGGTTGCTTGGGGTTGCTAACCCGGAGAAAATCACCGAGACATATTTGTTCATCTAGTGAGCAGTCCCTGATTTCACTGGTTTCTTTTCAGAGAGGTAAATTGTAATAGATGCTGTCAGTAAATGCTTTGCTTTTCCTAATTCTGATTTTATGGTCCTGGGAAAAGATAATAAAATGCCAGATATATGGTTAGTCCCAGTAAGCAAATCAGGGTTTATATAACCTTTGAGAGTTCAAATATTTAATGGTAGACCTCTTTTAACTTTTGGAATGGTGATCCAATCAGGGTCACTGTGTACTGCTGTTTGTGTAATGCACTGCAGGATTCTATGGAGTGATATTCACTGTACTATCTTATGAATGCAATAAATCAGGAGAAATTATTAAGTGTTTTGGTGGTGTACTAGAAAGAACATTGTTCTGAGAGCTAGAAAAATGTGATTCCTTCCCTGACTTTGCTAAGGTTAAGCCATGATTTTGATGAAAATTGTGAAGAATAAATATATAATCTGGGTTATGTTGATGATTATAATGGCCATTCTATATTAGTATCTGTTTTTTCATTATACTTAAGGTGCTATTGACAAGCTGTTTAAAATGGAAGCAATTGGCATTTTAAAAATAACAGCTTTATTGAGATATAACTCATATAGCATACAATTCATCTGTTTAAAGTATAGTTTTTCATATATTCATGAAGTTGTGCAATCATTGTCATTATTTCAGAACAATTTCACCACCCCAAAAAGAAGCCTCATTCCTGCACCCCCGACCAACAGGAATCATACCCCTTGACTAAGGAGCCACCTAGAAACCTCATTCCAAATAGCAGTCAGGTCCCATTTCCCTCCAAATTCTCAGAAACCCTAGGGAACCACTAATCTGCTTTCTGTGTCTATTCATTTGCCTTTTCTGGACATTTCATACAAATGGAATCATGCAATAGGTTGTCTATTGTGACTGACTTCTTTCATTCAGCATAATGTTTCAAGGTTTGTCCCTGTTGCTGCATGAAGCAGAACTTCCTTTCTTTGTATAGTTAAATATATTTCATTGTGTGAATATATCACATTTACTTAACAATTCATCACTTGATTGATGCTTGGGTTCTCTATTTTTGGATATTATGAATAATACTGCTCTGAATGTGTAACAATGTTTATAGGAACATATGTTTTTTATTTTCTTGGGATATATAATTAGGAGTGAAATTTCTGGGTAAATGCTGAATATATTTAATACTTTGTGGCATGTCTAGATTCTTTTCCAAAATGGCTGTAGCATTTACAATTCTACAAGCAGTGTGTGATGGATCCATTTCCTTCACATTCTCAAGAATAGTTGTTATTACCTGTCCTTTTCCTTACAGCCAACCTAATGCATACAAAGTAGTAACTCAGTGTGCTTTTGATTTGCATTTCCCTGGTGATAATGATGCGCTTATTGGCCATTTGTATACCTTCTTTAGAAAACTCTTTTATTCTACAATCAATTTTTAATTTAGTGTTTCTCAAACAACAATACTTTTATAGAACTTTGAAAGATTCAAATTTGGAGTAAGTTTGAGAATATTTGATGTTTTTCATTCCAGCTTGAATATTCCATCATCTTTTATAATATGTGCGATCTGAAGAGAATATATATAGCCCGTAGTGTCCCTCCCCACCAGGCTGTAAGCTCAAAGAAGACAGAGATGGTCTCTTCCAGTAACTGTTGTTTGTAGCAACTAGTAGAGTTCTTCTAAAATGATAGATACTAAAACAATATTTGATTGATGAATGAACAGAGACACTTCAAAGACACTGATTCTATATTTCTGAAGCTGATTATATTACCTTTTCTACACCCTCTCCTCCTAGACCATATTTATTTTGGAATCCTTAAAAGTTGTAGTAAATCTTAATCATTTGCAACTTAAACAAAAATTGCTAATTTGATTTGAGAGAAATGCCATACTAATCAGGAAAAGAAGATGACTCAGATCCTAACTTTCAGGTTTTAACAAGCATTTTCTTATTTCTGTCACTAGTCCATATTCACCAAGTGCCTGGCAGAAAACATCCAGGTTAATGCCATAATATAATAATCAGAGACTATTGTTTTGCTGCTGAAGCAATGTTCTATATATCCTGGCCCTGGTGATTCTAAGCTGTCTGTTTTATAGATTTTGCAAGTGGAAGATGAACAATAACATGCCTCCTGGCAGCCTGCCCATTGGTAAGTCTGAGTGAGTGAAATGCTGTCTCTCCTATCCTCAGCAAGCAGCTATAAAAGAAGCCAGGGATTAGGTGTTAAACTGTGTTCCCATTAATTTGAATTATCCAAGTCTTAATTTCCCAGTATCTCACAATTTGACTGTATTTGGAAAAGGCTCTGTAGAAAGGTAATTAATTAAAATTAGGTCATAAGGGTGGTCACTAATCCAATATGACTCTGTTTTTAAAGAGGAGATTAGGACACAGACACACACAGAGGAGAGACTGTGAGAAGCTACAAGGAGAATATAGCTATCTACAAAACAAGAAGACCTTGGCAGAAACCAACTCTGCTGACACCTAGATCTCAGACTTCTAGCCTCCAGAATTCTGGGAAAGATAAAATTTCTGTTGTTTAAGCCACCAGTTTCTGGTACTTTGATATGGCCACTCTAGCAGAAAAATACACTGAGTATGGGCTACATGAAGCTATAGGGTAATATGCTTTGAATCTGTGCCCAGCCCAAATCTGATGTGGAGTGGTAGTCTCCAGTGTTCCAGGTGGGACCAGGTGGGAGGTGACTGCATCATGGGTGTAGGTGTCTCATAAATGGTTTAGCAGCATCCCCCCTTGGTACTGTATAATGAGCAAGTTCTCATGAGATCTATTTGTTTCACAAATGTGAAACCCCTCCCCCGCCTGCCCCAAACTTCTTCCTGCTCCAGCTCTGTAAGACCAGCCTGCATCCCCTTTGCCTTCTGCTGTGATTGTGTTTCCCGAGGCCTCCCCAGAAGCAGATGCTGCCATGTTTCCTGTACAGCCTGCAGAACCATGAGCCAACTAAACGTCTTTCTTTATAAATTACCCAGTTTCAGATATTTATAGCAGTGTGAGAACAAACTAATGCAGAGGGTATATCTTGAATTGACTGTGGCAGTATTGATGGCTTTCTACTAGGGTAATAGAGAGAATCAGGAAGTTGAGATGATATGTGTCTATCCAAAAGCAGAAGAATCTAGAACAAAAGCATTCATATCCTTTATCTTTTTATTCAACATTTTCTCAATATTGCTTTGAGCTGAGAGCCAGGAGTACTTTTCTAGTTTCCAAAGCCACATTTTAAATAAAAAAAAGAGCATGGTAGGCATTCAAAATAACAAATGAAAACTTTCTGTGTTCGTATTTCGACTTAAATGATGGACTGCTCCTAAGTGGCTATTATTTTCTTTTCTTTCTCTCTCTCTCTCTTTTTGTTTTTGATTTTCGTTACCTTAATATTTTCCTGTGTCATTAAGAGTTATTAGAACACTAAAACCACAAATAGCCGGGTGTTAACATTTTTCTTGTGGTTAAATATAAATAACAAAATTTATTATATTAACTCTTTTTATGGGTACAACTCCATGGCATTAAGTCTATTCACACTGTTGTGCAGTCACCACCATCCATCTTCAGAACTTCTTAAGAAATCTTCCCCAACTCTGGTGATAACTTTTAAATAACTGTTTCCATTGAAACTACCCCTTTCTTATGCCTTATGCAAAAATTAACTCAAGATAGATTAAAACCTTAGATATAAAACCTCAAACTATAAAATCCCTAGAACAAAATCTAGGCAATACCATGCATGACATAGGTAGGCAAGGTCAAAGATTTCAGTTGTGACAAAAGCAAAAACTGGCAAATGGGATCTGATTAAACTAAAGAGCTTCTTCACAGCAAAAGAAACTATCATCACAGTAAATAGATAACCTACAGAATGGGAGAAAAATTTTGCAATCTATCCATCTGACAAAGGTCTAATATCCAGAATATACAAGGAACTTAAATGAATTTACAAGAAAAAAAAACCATTAAAAAGTGGGCAAAGACATGAACAAGCTTAACACCACTGATTATTAGAGAAATGCAAATCAAAACTACCATGAGATACCATGTCACTCCAGTCAGAATGGCAATTATTAAAAAGTTGAGAAACAACAGATTCTGGTGAAGCTATGGAGACACAGGAATGCTTTTACACTGTCGATGGGAATGTAAGTGAGTTCAATCATTGTGGAAGACAGTGTGGCAATTCTTTAGAGATTTAGAATGAGAAATACCATTTGACCCAGCAATCCCATTGCTGGGTATATAAAGGAATATAAGTCATTCTATTATGGTGATACACACATGTGTATGTTCACTGCAGCACTATTCATAGTAGCAAAGACATAGAATCAACCCAAGTGCCCATCAGTGATAGACTGTATAAAAGAAATGTGGTACGTGTACCCATATACTATGCAGCTCTAAAAAGGAATGAGATCATGTTCTTTGCAGGGACGTGGATGGAGTTGGAAGCCATTATCCTCAGCAAACTAATGCAGGAGCAGAAAACCAAGCACCACATGTTCTTACCTATAAGAGGGAGCTGAACCATAAAAACACGTGGACACATGGAGGGGAATAACATACACTGGGGCCTGTCTGGGGACAGGGAAGGGAAGGGAGAGCATCAGGATAAATAGCTAATGCATGTGGGGCTTAATACCTAGGTGATGGGTTGATAGGTTCAGTAAACCATGATGGCACATGTTCACCTATGTAACAAACCTGCACATCTTACACATGTATCCTGGAACTTAAGTAATTTTTTTAAAATAAGTTTTTCCTTCTGATTTGTAACTGGATGAGTAATTCTAATTCTGTTTTTGGTTTTTGTTTTTGAGACAGGGTCTCCACTGTTACCCAAGCTGGAGCGTAGTGGTGTGTTCACGGCTCACAGCAGCCTCAAACACTGGGTTTAAGTGATCCTCCTGCCTTGGCCTCCCAGAGTGCTAAAATTACAGGTAAGAGCCACTGTACCTGGACTGGGTGAATAATTCTAATAAGCATAGGAGGAAGTTTCCAGTGAAGTCTTGTAGGAATCTCTCTCCCTCCTAAGCACTCTTCTTCATTCCTTTCTTCCTCTCTCTCCACTTTTTCCCATCCAATGTCCTTAATAAATAATGACCCTTTACAAATGTGACTATAAGAATGATATGTCTTTGTTTTCTTTCATGATATCTTTTCCATACAAAAGTGTGAATGCTTTAATTGTTCATATTTAGCATAACAATGAATATAATAGGTTTCTTTCCCCTGGTTCCTATATGTCTACTGTTTATAATTACATTATTTTTAATGTAATTTTTACTGGTGGGGACAAGTAAAAATTTCATTTTTACTGGTGGGGACAAGCTGCTATTTGGGAGTTTTATTGTACATTCTATTGTACTAATGGCCTCATACCTTTGCTTATAGTAAAATATATTTATCTATTATATGAAAGTAATTTATAAATAATTTCTCCTCATAATAAACTTTTTCTGTTTTCTTATTGTCCAAAAGGAGATATTGAGAATAGTCTACCTCTATTATTGTGTCCATTTTTAATGATCTATTCATGTATTTTTTTCTGAGATATGTTAGTACTTTTAGCTCCAGACTGTCATGATGTTTTCACGAATAGTATATATTTTCTATGCCATCAAGCCTTACTTAGTGCTTAAATTATGTACTTGCAGCCACTGTATCATTATCTATTTAGATTGAACTGTGTACTCTGCAAAGTTAATTGCTTGCCCTTATTCAGTTTGTTCTCTAGTAATGAGTCCTCCATTGTAACATTTGTATTTCTGATTACAGTTCTTTCCTAAATTTTTTTCTCAGAAAAATTAAAAAAATTTACTTAATCATGCTTTTTCTAGGTTTATCTGTTGCAATTTCTTTCTGGATTACTTATTATTTGTAGATAGTACTCTTGGATTCATCTTTCAACTCTCTAATGCTTTCTTATTATTTTCCTTTATTATTATTATTTTTTGCATTAGCTTACGGCAAAATTGAATGATTTTTTAAAATGGCATCTTATGTGGAATTTTTTGGTGGTTTTAATCTCTTAATCTTTCAGATTATTAACTTGGATTTCAACAATGCCCATTCAATTAATTCCTGAACTTTATAGCTATATATTTTCAATTTCAATTTCTGACTCTCTTAATGCTCAGGTTGAACTATAAGGTAGATATCTAAACTTAATACCACTGGAACGAGAAATTATCTGTATCACTGATCTCAGAAATATGTTAGCATCAACAATCAGCACTTGTCTGCTCAGTATGATTGTTTTATGGCCAAAAGCCCAGGTTATATTTCACTGATAGTTCACACTTCTTTAGAGCGTCCTATATATGTCATTATAAATTCAATATGTAAAACAACAATACAATCTTTAAAGGAGATAAAGAGATTCTCAAAAGCATTTAAATATTACTTAATATTTATGGACTATTTCATAAAATTTTAGATCATCTCTTATACTGCTGATTGCTGATTTCATAATTTTCTATGTTCCTCTGGCAAGGTGTCTTAAGAAGAAGCTTTGTAGTGACTAAATCGGAATACAATTGAATTGTCATACATTATTGAAGTTAATTCAGAGAAATATTTTCTAAACTTTTTTTTTGAGACAGAGTTTCGCTCTTGTTTCCCAGGCTGGAGTGCAATGGTGCGATATCGGCTCACTGCAACCTCCGCCTCCTGGGTTCAAGTAATTCTCCTGCCTCAGCCTCCTCAACCTCCCAAGTAGCTGGGACTACAGACCCACACACCACCACACCCAGCTAATTTTTGTATTTTTAGTAGAGACGAGGTTTCATCTTGTTGACCAAGATGGTCTGGATCTCTTGACCTCGTGATCCACCCACCTCGGCCTCCCAAAGTGCTGGGATTATTGGCGTGAGCCACTGGGCCCGGCCTAAACTTTTGTTTTTTAAGGCAGCAAAACACTTTAAAAAATGGCATTTTATGTGGAATTATTTTCTGGTTTGAAAATACGTCTACAAATTTTCTTTCCTCTGATTCACGTATGTCTACTCCTTCAATGCTCCTTCCTCCAGCAAGTGGTGTCTAATTCTTCTTGCTTTGAGTGTAGGCTAGACTTACTGACTCACCTCTAATAGAACATGGCAGAAATGACAGGAAGGAACTAGGTCAAGAAGGACACTGTGCCCTCTCTTGAGTCACTCACTCTGGAAGAGGCTAACTGCCATGTCATGAGGGCTAGCCACATGAAGAAGCCCATGTGGTAAGGAACTGAAGCCTTTAGCTAATAGCCATGTTAATGAGTCATCCTGGAGCCAGATGACTGCAGCATTGACCAACACCTTAATTGCAACCTCATGTGTGACCCCAAATCATAACAGCACAGCTAAGCTGCTCCTAGATTGCTGACTCTCAAAACCGTGTAAAAAAATAATTTTTAGGTGGTTAAGCTTTAGGAATAATTTGTTATACAGTAATAGCTAGCTGCATATAAAGTCGTGCCAATTCAAGTGCCAATATATAAAATAGTTTTAAATAGGCTGGGCGTGGTGGCTCATGTTTGTAATCCCAGCACTTTGGGAGGTGGAGACGGGCAGATCGCGAGGTCAAGAGATCAAGACCAACCTGGTCAACATGGGGAAACCCCCTCTGTACTAAAAATACAAATATTAGCTGAGTGTGGTGGCTCATGCCTCACCCAGTTACTTAGAAGTCTGAGGCAGGAGAATCGCTTGACTCCAAGAGGTGGAGGTTGCAGTGAGCCAAGATCATGCCACTGCACTCCAGCCTGGAGACAGAATAAGACTACGTTTCTTTCTTTCTTTCTTTCTTTCTTTCTTTTTGAGACGGTGTTTTGCTCTTGTTACCCAGGCTGGAGTGCAATGGCGCCATCTTGACTCACCGCAACCTGGGTTCAGGCAATTCTCCTGCCTCAGCCTCCCGAGTAGCTGGGATTACAGGCACGCGCCACCATGCCCAGCTAATTTTTTGTATTTTTAGTAGAGATGGGGTTTCACCATGTTGACCAGGATGGTCTCGATCTCTTGACCTCGTGATCCACCCACCTCGGCCTCCCAAAGTGCTGGGATTACAGGCTTGAGCCACCGCACCCGGCCAAGACTCCTTTTAAAAAACAAAAAAAGTTTTAAATAGAACTGCTATTTTCAAAGCAGGTTAAGGAGGAACCAGGAGAAATTCAATTCTCTGGGCCTCTCCTTCATCCCCAGATGTGATCTGAGAAACACCTCAGCATGGTCATAGTAACTTACATAAAATGGATTGTGACATGTTTGTGTAAAATCCACTTTGTAGTTTTGAGCTGATGATTTAACTTGATAATCATTTGCTGAGTCCAGAATTATCTTTCTATAAGGAAAGGAAAGAAGATCCTTGCTCTACCACATCCCAACTTTCCCAAACTTGTCCTTTAATAGCCAAGAAGAGTCTACAGACCGAAGTGATGTATCATTCCTTTCCCAGCTTTTGAACATGAAGAGAGAAGCATTTTGATATTTTATATGCGGTGTGTGTATATATTGGATGCATGTATGTGCATGCATGTGGATATTCTGAGATATTTATTTTTAGAGCTCTTAGTTATGGTCTATGAAAGCTATTTTGGTGTAACAAGACCAAAATTAAATCCTGGGCATATCACCTTCCTGTAATGGGAACTTTGAAAAACTATTCATCTTTTAGAGGCTGTTTTCTTACCTGTAAAATGAGAACTATATTTATAGTTCAAAGGATTTTCAAGATGACGAGTTTTTTTTTTTTGGCAAAATATATGTTTGTGTATGTCTTACCACAATTTCTTTCACAAAGCAGGCACTTAATAAATGTTTCTTATTTTTCTCTTTGCCATTGCTTTTCACTTTTTTCTTGATGCAAACATATTAACTGAAATAATAATGCACATTCTTCTCTCTCACATTCTTTCTTTTGTCCTGACTCAAAAATAAAGCAGCTTAAACCTAATGTAAATTAAAATCAACTATGTATAGAAACCACATTAGCTGAATTTTTGCTTTGTTCATGTTTTCTTTTCTTAGTTTATTCTCTTTCCATTCTAAAGAGTTTTATTGTATGTATAGGTCTTGTTATAGTTGTTTAGTAAGCTGATTCAAATCCTTTCTCAAAGTAGGGAAGGTATATAATTATAAATTAAACAAACAAACATACTTTGGTTTCCTAAAGTGGAGAGGTATTTAGATTAATAGAAAATAAATTGTAACTCTTGAACACTGAACATTCAATATCCTTTAAGCTGTAACATTTTTTTTAACATATATAGTGGTTGAGAATGAGAGCTATAAATGACTTCCATGGACTCTCACAGGCTTAAGAATAATGCATTTATGTAATACTTTTGCTTATTCTTACTATTGAGAGCTATAAGAAACTTTCTCCGACTTTTTTGATTGAAGACTATTCATAAGTTAAAATTGTACTGACCTGGGGCCTCAGCCCGATGCTTAAACGTGAATCAATACAAATTTTAGTAAAATAAGGTGTAGAAAAATTCCTGAATATCTGTCCTCTGTTCTCCTCTTAGGATTTGATATTCTGTTTTTCAAATCAAAGTACTTGATGCTTATTTAATACATTTTCTATCGTTCCTTTTGTTGCCAGCTATGTGTTTCAGAATGCATTTGCTAGAGATCTTTGCAACGATTGAGTTACAGCCCCAAATGAAAAGGAATATATAGATAGAAATGTGAAGATTTTAGGATGCCCTATTTCATGCATAACATCAAGGTCATTTTTGTTATCCAATGTAGTGTATAGCCAATTCCCATGTGGTAGTGTTTTGAATGATTGCATATTACATATAACACAAGCTCTAGCCTTTGTTATGCTGTCAATGCTGTGGAAGAGGCTCAAAATAAGAGACTGAAGAACACATTGTTTTATTAGTGTTTACACATTTCCTACTTAATATAACTAACTGGGAACTAAAGATTATCTCTCTCCATTTCATAAATCACATTTAAATGGCAGAACAAAATTTTTTTGAAAATCAAATTTTTTTTTCTTTTTTTCTTTTATTGCATTTTAGGTTTTGGCGTACATTTGAAGAACATGCAAGATAGTTGCATAGGTACACACAAGGCAGCATGATTTGCTGCCTTCCTCCCCTTCATCTATATCTGGCATTTCTCCCCATGCTATCTCTCCCCAACTCCCCACCACCCACTGTCCCTCCCCTATTTCCCCCCAACAGACCCCAGTGTGTGATGCTCCCCTCCCTGTGTCCATGTGTTCTGATTGTTCAACACCCACCTATGAGTGAGAACATGTGGTGTTCGATTTTCTGTTCTTGTGTCAATTTGCTGAGAATGATGGTTTCCAGGTTCATCCATGTCCCTACAAAGGACACAAACTCATCATTTTTTATGGCTACATAATATTCCATGGTGTGAAAATCAAACAGTTTAAGGGTTCTGCTTAAATCAATATTCCATCTATAAAAACAAAACATTATTTACAAAAATCTAACTATATTTCCTTAATTGGAGTGGAGGGGGTTTTCTCTTATTATCCTTTTTGTTAAAAATCATATTGTTATTTTAGTGATCATAAATTAATGTTTTAATTATATTACATTCTAAAATAGTTTTTATTTGTATGTGGGCAATAAGAGTTTGTATGTGAACTCAGTACCTTAGTGTGGCCACCAAGCAGCATAGTGCACTACAGCCCAGAGCTCCTGGGCTCAAGCTGTCCTCCCACTGAACCCTCCGGAGTAGTTGGGACTACAGGCACATGCCACCACACCTGGCCTGTTTCTCATTTTAAATCTAACTGTATTTCCCAGTGGCTATTTATTCACAGGTGTGATCCTACTAGTAATCAGCATGGGAGTTTTTTTTTTTTTAAGTTGCAAGATTAAAAAAAAAATTTTATGTGTTGTATATTTTATTTGTTTTTATTTATATTTTATTGTATTATATTTTTTTAAGTTCCAGGGTACCTGTGCAGGTTGTGCAGGTTTCTTACATAGGTAAACATGTGCCATGGTGATTTGCTGCTCCTGTCAACCCAGCACCTAGATGTTAAGCCCAGTATGCATTAACTCTTTTCCCTAATGCTCTCCTCTACTGCTCCCTGTCCTCCCACAGCAGGCCTCAGTGTGTGTTGTTCCCCTCCCTGCCTCCATGTGTTCTCATTGTTCAGCTCCCACTTATAAGTAAGAACAAAGGATGGGAGTTTTGACCTGCCCTGTTTCTGACCTGGGCCAGTTTGCCTCTCCTTAGGCAATGTGGGGACTCCTGCTCCAGAGAGGTTATCACATTAATCCTGAACTCAGTACCTTAGTGTGGCCACCAAGCAGCATAGTGCACTACAGCCCAGAGCTCCTGGGCTCAAGCTGTCCTCCCACTGAACCCTCCAGAGTAGTTGGGACTACAGGCACATGCCACCACACCTGGCCTGTTTCTCATTTTAAATGAGGCAAAATATGATAATCCTCCGAACCAATATCTTAAAACATAGTTAAAACACAGTGAATTGCCCACATACAAATAAAAACTATTTTAGAATGTAACATAATTAAAACATTAATTTATGATCACTAAAATAACAATATGATTTTTAACAAAAAGGATAATAAGAGAAAACCCCCTCCACTCCAATTAAGGAATTTCCAGAAAGAACCAGTGGCCCATACAGAAGAAAGAAATAATTTCCCATAAGTGACTGTTCTCAGAAAATCCCTAGAATTACATGATTATTAATACTATTATTATTTTTTGTTTTTGAAATGGAGTCTCACACTGTCACCTGGGCTGGAGTGCAGTGGCGCAATCTTGGCTCACTACAACCTCTGCCTCCTGGGCTCAACCGATTCTTCTGCCTCAGCCTCCAGAGTAGCTGGGATTACAGGTGCCCACCACCATGCCCATCTAATTTTTTGTATTTTTAGTGATGGGTTTTCACCATGTTGGCCATGCTGGTCTCAAACTTCTGATCTTGTGATTAGCCCACCTTGGCCTTCCAAAGTGCTGGCATTACAGGCGTGAGCCACTATGCCCCGCCAGGATAACATGATTATTAAAGGAATCTAATTAAATTTAAAAGCTTCTGAACAGCAACAGAAACTAACAATAGGGTGAACCAGCAACCAACAGAATTCGAAAAAATTTTTGCAATCTACCCATCTGACAAAGGGCGAATACCCCAAATCTATAAAGAACTTAAACAAATTTACAAGAAAAAAACAACCCCATCAAAAAGTAAGCAGAGGATACGAACAGACACTTTTCAAAAGAAGACATTTATGCAGCCAACAAATATATGAAAATATCCTAATTATGACTGGTCATTAGAGAAATGCAAATCAAAACCACATTGAGATACCACCTCACACCAGTTATAATGGCAATCATTAAAAAATCAGGAGATAACAGATGCTGGAGAGGATGTGGAGAAATAGGAACACTTTTACACTGTTGGTGGGAGTGTAAATTAATTCAACCATTGTGGAAGACAGTGTGTTGATTCCTCACAGATCTAGAAATAGAAATACAATTTGACCCAGCAATCCCATTACTGTATATATACCCAAAGGATTACAAATCATTCTATTATAAAGACATGCACACGTGTGTTTATTGCCACATTGTTCCCGATAGCAAAGACTTGGAACCAACCCAAATGCCCATCGATGACAGGTTGGATAAAAGAAATGTGGCACATATACACATGGAATACTATGCAGCCATAAAAATGGATGAGTTCATGTCCTTTGCAGGGACATGAATGAAACTGGAAACCATCATTTTCAGCAAACTGACACCATAACAGAAAACCAAACACCGTATGTTCTCACTCATAAGTGGGTGTTGAACAATGAGAACACACAGACATAGGGAGGGGAACATCACACACTGGGGCCAGGAGGGTGTGGGGCTAGGGGACGAACAGCAGTGGGTGGGGGGATTGGGGAGGGATAGCATTAGGAGAAATACCTAATGTAGATGACGGGGCAATGGATGCAGAAAACCACCACCATGGCATGGGTATACCTATGTAACAAACCTGCACAATCTGCACATGTACCCCAGAAATTAAAGTATAATAAATTAACCCCCCACCCCAGTAAAAAAAAGGCATTAAGATCTGGGAGAGTGAATGGGTTGGAGCAAAGGCTGAGCCCGTTTCTTCAGATAAAGTTGGAGATCTATAGGAGGACACTGTCTTTAGTGAGCTTTGAGGCAGAGGAAGTATGAAGCCATGCCCCATATAAATTTAAGGGCAGGTGAGGCGCTTCCAACACTGGAAAGGCATGCTGCTTCTCTTCTCTAAAAGAAAACTTCAGGAACTATGTTACCTTTCCCTCATCACTCCTCCAAGTTTCTCTTGGAAATTTAGTTCTTTATGCATTGCAAGGCAGACAAGATATTTTGCTTAGATGTGGGAAATATACTTTAGCTTCTAATAGGAATCAAACTAAAACTCATTCATATATACCTACAATGAACAAAGATGTGTTCTATAATAGCTTGACAATCAGACATATATTGTTTCTAATTTGCATCACAACAAACCAATAAAGTGATGTCTAAATGCTCTGAAAAAGAAGAATATTATAGTTAAAATACAATTTCAGTCAATCTTCACAAATGAGGACAGAATAAATCAATTTTTAGACTTAACCAGGAATTAAAACATTTATCCCCAAACCTAATTCTGGTTTTTGGTTTTTGCTTAATATACTTCATCAAAAAATGAGTAAATTTGAAAAAAGTGTAATGTTTAGTATATAAAATATTGTGTTGAATATAGTCATTTAAACTCATAATTAGTTCTAAATAAATGTTAATAATACAGATTTGACAATCAGGAACAAAAATTACAAATTATTTCAACAAAATCTAGGAGACAAAAAAAGGAAGATAAAAGATATGGTAACATCTTGATTTATTCAAGGGATACACTGTAGATATTTATTAATTATCATTAATACAATATAGGTAAATATAATAGTTACATAATTACTAGATTTTTATGTGTTTATAAATATATATACATATACATGTATATAGGTATATGTATATGTATATATCCAAACAAATAGAGAAAAGGAAGTAAAATATATCCAGCTGAGCAAATTTAGAAAAAGAAAAAATACAAATCACATGGAAATATGACACACACAAAAAATAACAGGAGTAATTGATTCTAAATAGTAATAATTCTAATGTTTAAAGTATATTTTCCTTTGAAAAGTTTCTTCTAAAATAATTACACAATTCATTTAGTGAGTGATGTTTACAATAAAACTCAGACTTCATCATTATGCAATCTATCCATATTACAAAAGTTCACTTGTACTCCTTAAATGCATGCAAATTAAAACAAAAAAAGTCAATTTAGAAGATATTTATAAGAAACATGTAACAAGTTAAAATATAGATTGAGTATCTCTTATCCTAAATGTTTGAGATCAGAAGCATTTTGGATTTTAAATTCTTTTTGATTTTGGAAAGTTTGTATTAGACTTACAGGTTGAGTATTCAAAATCCAAAAATCTAAAATCCAAAATGCTGTAATGAGCATTTCCTTTGAGAATCATGTTGGTGCTCAAAATAATTTCAGGCTTTGGAATTCTTTAAATTTCTGACTTGGGATGCTCAACCTGTATAAGAATGTGGAAATTATTATAGAAATAAAACCACATAGAAATAGCAATGATGATAGTTACATAAGCAAAAGTTGATTTTAAGGCAAAAGGCATTAGATTAAATGGGAATATTTAACATAGTTTAACTATAGAAGTCACTGACAAGTTATGGAAATAATGTAGAAACAATACAAACAACAACTTCTAGCATTAAAATGTATTTGATGTCAATTGGTAAAGAGAAAAGAATTTGATAAAATACATTAATTAACTCATTTACTTGACAAATTATTTTGAATACTTCAGCTGTTTGTATTAGATATCAGGGATACAGCAATAAAACAAAAGAAAACATACAAGGAATTTTCAAGGAATTCACATTCTATTGTAGGGGGAATAATCACTCCCCAAATATATATCCATTAGGTGAGATGGTAATAAGTAATTTAAAGAAAAATAAAGAAACATAAAAAATAATGAGCCAGGGCTATTTTATACAAGGTAGTCAGAGCAAGCCTCCTCAAAGATTTGGTATTTGTGTGCAGAGCACAAGGGAAAAACAATACAAGCCATGCTTATATCGTATGCAGTAGCATTCCAGGAAGAAGAAACAGCCAATACAATGCAAGGTAGGGTGATGTCTAGACAAGAGGTCAGACTGGATGGAGTGGAACAAATGTGAAATCAAAAAGCAAATAGGAGCCCAGATCATGCCTCCTATTATCCCTTTATCCCTATTATCCCTCAGGGATATGTGTCATGGTAAAGACTTTGGATATTATTCTATGAAATGGATAAGTCACTGGAGTATGTTAACCAAATAAGTCTTATAATCTGACTTTGTATTATGATTATATATTTAAAACAATCTGTACTGCAGTGAAGAGAATAGTCTAGAGGGATGCAAGCACTGACACAGGCAGAATAGGTGAGAGACGATGATACCACCCTGAATCAGGGTGTTATAAATGAAGGTTTTCAGAGGGGGTAATGAAACTCTGGGTTTTGAAGGTTTGTATTTTTTGACATATTGGCATGAGATGAGAGTGAATTAAGAGCCAAGAATGACTCTAGAATTTTGGTTTGAGTAACTGAGGGAATTATGAAGAAAAGAAAGATTGTAGGAAACACTAGTTTGAGGGAACTACTCAAGGATTCTATTTATAACCTGATTAGTTTGAGATGTCTATAAGACAGTCAGACGAAGATGCTGATTTGGCAGTAGAAATAGGAGTCTGGATTTTATAGTTAATGTCTAACCTGGATGTGGAAATATAGAGTTGACAGTACTTATTATAATATACTAATACGTAAATTGATTTATAAGGATAAAACTAGAATGAGTCCAAAGTCTGACCTTGGACACTTCAATGATTAGAAGAGGAGGGGCTAGAAAATAAAAGAGTAAAGGAGTAGGAAGATAATCGAAGACCAAGTGAAATACTTTAAGAAGAAAGGAGCTCTGAAATGACAAATGTTATTGATAGACCAAGTTAAGATAAGGATTGATCATTGACTGTTGAATTTGGTATTTTGAGAAATGACATGAAAAATACTCTGATAAGAATAAGAGATAATATAAGAAGAGGAAGTGAACACTGAAATTATAAACTGCTTTTCTGGAGGAGCTTTGTTGTAAAGAGGAAGAGGGATATGGGGCAATCGCTGGTATACAGGAAGAATTCCTTTTAGTTGCATGGTTATTATTTAAGTATGTTTTCATGCTGATGGGACTGAGACAGTAAAGAAAGGGAAATTCAGATGGGAGAGAAAAATTGCAATAATAGTGTGTCTGAGTGACTTAGACTTGGCATGTAAGTGAACAGGTGCACAGCCATACATTAATCAGAAATTAATACAAAAAATATAAATTTAGTTATGCTAAAGTGAAAAATATCCCCAAAATTTCAGTGGAGTAAAATAGCAAATGTTCATTTTTCACTTAAAATTTATTTGCATTGAAGATCAGAACTGATTTGTGTTGTGTTGTCTTTGGTCTGTAATCCAGATAGACAAAGTAGTCTTTATCTGGAACATTTTTTACAGACAGCGAAAACCAGACATGTGGACCATGAGATGCTACTATACTTCTGATCAGAGTAAACACATTTTATTTTTTCCAACATTTCATGAATGAAAACAAGTCACGTGGTCACTCCTGGGCTCAGTGAGATGGGGATGTATAATCTTCCCATAAATTTGGAAGCCAAGGAAAGTGTCTGCTGCTAGCATCACTCCTTCTGTAGCAACTCTCACTAGTTGTTTTTTGTTAGTTTGTTTTTGTTGGGGAGTGCTGGGGTAAGGGACAGTTATCAGTACTTTTTTAGGTTCTTCTATTTCTCAGAAATCAAACTCAAGCACGAGCCCTATCTCACACTACACTTCTCTAGGTCTTTTGGTTTCTGCTTTCTCTGTCACAAATGACAGAGCTGATTACTCTGGCCTAAGCAGGGTTATGCCTTGTTTAGGTGTTGAATTGGGTTATGCAAATAAGGCATTAAATATTTTGAAATCAACTATATTTTAAAAAAGGAGGATTAAAGTATAATGAATCAAAGTGGTATATTTGTTTTGGAATGAGTGAAAGCTCAATAATCATTTGCTGACTGGCATATTTTCTATATTTTAGTATTGACCTAGGAAATCAATTATATATAGGTCAAGTTGTACAAATCAAGCATAGCAAATGAATGCAGCAAGTAGCACATATAGACTGGACAGGAAAAAAACTGACATTTAACCAAACAAAGCTGTAACTTTTAATGACTTGTCTTTTTACCATACTTCTCTGTCAACTATTGTCACAGAATCATATTAACATAAAGCAGTCTTTGTTTCTGACTTACTTTTTGTATTAAGGCCATACATCTTTCGCCTTTGTGGCCTTGGCTTAAGTGTGTAACTTCTAACATCATTTATGCATTATTGGAATCAATAAAATATTGAAACAATGGGGATTATGTTCTGAGTGTTGCTGTGATCATAATTTTTATGTTCAAAGTAAAAACTGCAGGTCATAGGATAATGAGATGCCAAAAAAAAAGAAACTTCTCTATTTCTATGGAGACTTATGCAATGATTTTATTTGAAATTGGCGGTTTCAAAGACATAATTTTGCAGTGTTTTGGGCACAAAAGTGCTTTAAGTTAGATTCTTTCCTCTTAATCGCATTGTCTGATCTGGGTTTGCCAGCTAAACACAAAACTCCCCATGGGAGCTTGTTGTCACCATAGCAACCAGATTGCAGTTTCCAGTACCTTTGTAATGAAGTGCTGACATGTTTTCAGCACAAGGTGCTAAGTGGAGGTTTGTTTCACTAATTAGGTGGCAAAAATAATTCCTTCATGATCGATGATGTCACAAATTATACAGTAGATAAACCTGAAAAAATGTGTTTACTAGGACTTTATATCTTAGAGAGAGAAGTAAAATAGTAAAGTCATCTTTAAATTTCTCTGGTTAACTAGTAGGATATTTGCTGTATCCTGAGGATGAATTTAATACTATTCTAGTTCTTTAGAGGTTTATAATTGAGGTAAACTTAGGAGATATATAAACCTTAAAGTAGTTTTTTATGAAATCCTTCTAAATAGAATATGGACCAAAGCCTCTTAATTCAGAGTAAGTAAGAAGAACCACATAACAATTCCCAAATGTGGATATCCTTAGTTCAGGGACTTACAAGTGATCAGGACTGTTGAGATAGTGAGTTTTCATTAAATTAAGAGTCATCCATTCCCGAGAACAATTGGAAGAGTTGCCCTTTCCACTTGCCTCCCCATGGTCCTCAATAATGAAAACTTCTTTATTCTTCAGTTAATCAGAACCCTCTACTCTTTTCCTCTTTGTCTATTCCTGGCCTTTTCTCAAACCCTGTTTTTATAAATGCACAGGGTGCTGATCGAGAAAAAAATATCAAAAAGAAGTCTAGTGATCATTTCTTCATCTAAGACTCCAGGGGAGACACAGTCACTTTTTGATCAAGGACATATACTTAGGCCAAAACCTTCTTCGAGTCTTTGTTTCTACTTTGGCCTAGGCTAGGAGAAGAGAAAGACTGTTCTCAGAATATACACTGAGATGTAACATGTAACCCTGACATATATTTATGAAGCACTTAATATAGCACCTAACACAAAATATGTAAAGAATAATGGGTATCTATTGTTAAAAATAATAGCAATCATGATAAAATTAATACACTGTGGCTGTATATGCTGCCATAATTTGGAATAGGCTATGCATAGTGAGATAATCTAGGACAGACCATGCATGGTCAAATAATCTGGGGAAGACTGCACATAGTTCAGGATTTCAGGGAAGGAAAAGATTACTTCATAATGAATTGATTATATACATATTTATAAGGAAGAATGGCATTTTAATGATCAGAAGAGAGTTTAGAAGAGTATTCTTAAGGTTATCATGACTTATGAAATTAGAAACAGGTAATGAACAATGTGTGAAGGACTATGTCAAGTAAAGTGACAATAGGGTTGATCTGGGAAGTTTCATGTGAGGTAGTTTAGGTCATTTTCTTAACTATCACAGAGAAAAATGAGGTGCAAAGGTAATCTTGTTAGGATATTTTTCTTCTCAGGGCTGACTCAGCTGTTCTGGCTATCTAAGTACATGACAGCCCCTTCTATTACTTCCTGGTGGAATTACTTGGAGATGTGGGCTTGGGTAAAGAGGATGATCTTACCAAATGCAAGAGGGTCTTTTTTTTTTTTTTTTTGGTCAAAGTATCTTCTTCAGGATAGCCCACATGGCCTACCAGTGACTCTGAACCTAGATTCTCTTCACATGCTCTCTTCAATAAGCAGAGGGTCTGTGAGTTATTTTCAATGTTTCAAATGCCTAACGGAGACCACATATTACCTACTCTTCGTTTATATCTGCACACCAAATTAAACTGATATCCAACAATACTTCACTCTAGCTCATGCTGATCTGTGATAATTATACAGTCACATGTGTCTTCATGGTTCAAAAATTCTTTTTTTTCTTTTTTATTGCATTTTAGGTTTTGGGTTACATGTGCAGAACATGCAAGATAGTTGCATAGGTACACACATGGCAGTGTGCTTTGCTGCATTCCTCCCTTTCACCCACATCTGGCATTTCTCCCCATGCTATCCCTCCCCAGCTCCCCCCACCCAGCTGTCCCTCCCCTATTCCCCCCAATAGACCCCAGTGTGTAGTGCTCCCTTCCCTGTGTCCATGTGTTATCATGGTTTGAGAGATATTTTACAAAAGCTCAGGGTCCGTGATTAATATGGTTTGGCTGTTTGTCTGCCCAATTCTTATATTGAAATTTAGTCTCCAACATTGGAGGTGGAGCCTGGGGGGAGGTGATTGTATTATGGGGGAAGATTTATCATGAATGGTTTAGCAATGTCCCTCTTGGTACTGTCCTCGTGATAGTGAGTGAGTTCTCTTGATATCTGGTCATTAAGTGTGTAGCACCTCGCTCCCTGTTTTCATGCTCCTGCTCTGGCTGTAGGATGTGCCTGCTCTCCCTTTGCCTTCCACCATGATTGCAAATTTCCTGAGGCCTTTCCAGAAGCTGAGCGGACACCAGCATCTTGCTTCCTGTACAGCCTGCAGAACCATGAGCTAGTTAAGCCCCCTTTTTAATAAATTACCCAGTCTCAGGTCTCTCTTTATAGAAATGTGAGAATGGACTAATACAATGATCTAGAAAAGGAAATAAAAGAAATATGGTGCTAAAATTTGGAGAATTGCTGATTTGTATTTGCCAAAGCTCAGAGTGCCTTGGGTTTATCTCTGAAGAGAAAAGAAATAAACGGATTGAAAATGATCTGTCAATAGTCTTTCTTTTCAGGCAGTATTAAGAAATATTAATAAGATTGAGTATTAAGAAAATACACAAGTACTAACTCTCCATTAAGTAAGCCATTCATCATCTGGGTGGAGAGTTAGCACTTATTTTCAATAAAATTACCTCCAAGAGAAACTCAACTGGGTATAAACAACTCATTTTATTTGATAAAATAATGAAAGAATTGTCACAAATTATTAGTGTGTGTGTCCCTGCTTCTGTATTTTTGCCCCTCACAGCTGCATTAATATGATTACTCTAACGAAAGAAACAGATGTTGGCTGGGAGAGCAAGACTACACAAGCCACACAGATAATTGTATAATTAGCCTTCAACTATACATTGTACCTTGTTGAAAGCAGTGTCATGCATCTATAGGAATCTCTTAATACAATAGAGATCAGCACATCCCGCAGGTTTGCAAATCCCACCCTTTTCTCCTGTGCTTTGTCTTCTCTCCTTTCATCTAAATTAGTGTGACAGGGGCTTAGACATGAACATTTTAAAATACCTTTTATCATTTCAATTCATCACCCTAAATTAAGGAACAAGTTTTCCAATTTTCAAAAATTTAATTGCCTATAGTTACTGCTCTAAAATGGCAAAACACAAAACGACGTTAATCTGCTGCTGCTTTACATAGCATAGAAAGGCATTCTGATAGATTCCTAGTCTTCCCCAGGTCACCATGCCATTGCATTTCCCAAAGAGCGGAGTATGAGATAGAATGCTTTCAAAAACAACCATTAAAAACCCTATCAAAGGCAGTCATTCACCTTAGATGACAAGACGTCTGGGGTATGTGGTTCCAAGGTTGACTCAATAGCCATTGTTGGTGCAGCATCTCTGGTTCTCTTGTTCCTGCCTTCATGGCTAAAGGATGGCGGCAGCATTGTTAAGCCTCAGGCCCTTATAGGTAAGAATCTTACGCAGGAAGCAAAACAGGTGAATAGAAACAGGTTTTCTTGGAGTGCCTCTTTTCAAGGAGGAAAATCTTTTTCTGGAGCATACAATGAATTTAGAGTACGTTTTTTGGCAAGAACTGCATCACTTGTTCATTCTGAGACCAGTTGCAGGTAAAGAAAATATCATTCCAATAATTTGCTTAGACCAGTCATAATTCATTTTTCAGAGATAGGCATATGGCTGCTCAAACAAAATTGGATCGTTAGCAAGCAAGAAAGCCTGGCTGTTGTGTAGGCACTTTAGAATAACTGTTAGAGGGCTCTGATGTAAACACAAGTCTTTCCTTAATTGCACAGCTTGACTTCTTTACTACTATGCTACAACATTAACAAATTAAAATTGTACAGTTTCACATTTTAACCAGGGGTTAACATTTAGGTTATCTTCCAAACCACCGGGAGGAGAAAGTAGAAGTGGGTATAATTTTCAGCATTTCACTGAGATGCAGAAGTTTCTGGGTGAAGGAATTTGCCCAGGGTTGCACAGCCAAAAACATGTAATCTGGATCTTAATGTCTTCTTACTGCAATCTGATGCTCTTTTTAAAAATATTCCACTGTGGTCTTTTGTAGCAATGAAAGTCACTTTGTCTTCCCCCTTGCCATGCTTGTGAATAGCAGAAGTCCTTCACTTTCTCTTCACCTCATGCTACAGGAGTATTATGAAATTATAAACAAGGAAGTTTATAATCCCAAAAGACCATATATTCTTCATTGATTAATTCAAGCCTCTACCAAGCACTGTAGTAAGTTATGGTGATAACAGAAGACAAGATATTCATGGTCCCTGAAGCTTAGAATCTGAGAAAGGTGACAGAACATGGAATACTTAATCAATTAAAGTCTGAGACATACTTTGAAGGGGAAATATAGGGCGTTGAAAGTACTTAGTCAAAGCATCAAATCAGGTCAATGGGAAAGGTGGTTAGAAAAAATTTCCAGAAGAATTGCTATTTAATCAGAAACTTAGAAGGTCACAAAGAGGGAAAAGACAGTGATCAATATGCAGTAGTTGCTAAATAAATGTTGTTGAGTGTCTTTACAAAAAGGTCTTTATTGAGATATAATTCACATAGCATACAATTCACCCATTTAAACTGTATGTTTGAATGGTTTCTAGCATATTCTGAGAGTTGCGTGTCCATGAACAAAACTGATTTTAGAATATTTTTATTACTCCTGAAAGTAACCACTAATACCCTATCCATTACCCTGTAAAATCCCGCTATCCACTTCGCTAACCTACTTACTGTCTTTATAAATTTGTTTATTCTAGACATTTCATATAAATAAATTATCAAAATATGTAGTTTCTTTGTAACTTAATTCGTGTTGTAGGAGGCATCAGTATTTCATTCCTTTTTATTGCCAAATAGTATTCCGTTTTATGGATATAACACATTTTATTTATTTGCTTATCAGTTGATGGGCATTTGGGTTGTTCTCATTTGTTTAGTATTATAAATAATTTTTTCTGGACATACACTTTCACCTGTACCTGTGAGTGAAATTGCTGCATCAATGTTTAACATTTTGAGAAACTGCCAGACTGTTTTTCCAGGGAATGCACCATTTTACATTCTCACCAACAACATATGATGGTTTCATATCCTTATCAACACTTGCTAATTGTCCTTTGTTTTTGATTACAACCATCCTAGTGTGTGTAAAGAAGCATCTCATCATGGTTTTGATTTTAATTTTCTGGTTGGTTAATAAAGTTGAGAATCTTTTCATGTACTTATAGGTCAGTTGCATATCTGCTTTTGTCCTTCATGGTGCAAAAAGTATTTAATTAACATATCAGTGTAGAAAAACACATGTCTTGTAGCTCATTGATATGGAAAGCCAGTACAGATCCTTATTTTTACTTTTAAAACCTCAAAGGATTGGGAATTAAGCTACTACATTTTTTTCCTAGATATGTGACATGTGTTTTCTCATAATATTCTACCAAACATTGTACTAAACCAAAGCAGAGACAATCAGTAAATTTTTTAGCTTCTGCTCATATTGAGCTCAATCAGGGGAACACTGTCTTGGTAGAAGAGATTTTGACAGGAAGAAGAAGGAATTACAGAGTCTGTACCTACTCCAAAAGTGAGACTAACAAACTGGTTTAAACAGAAAGAATTTTCTGCAAATCTGCACAGACACGCTTATCATGCTGTAAGAACAGAATACCTTTTGGTCTGTCTCCAACACACAGCATGCATTCATCGATGCCCGGTAAAATGGGAACAAAGGAGAACGTAGGAAGCATTTTTGCCTTCATAGCACTAAAGACTAAAAAGCACACAGCATATAATCATTTGGTCTTTGAATAATGAAAATTTCAAGATGATAACCACTAGGTAAGCTTGAGTATATTCATCAATATATATATTTTTAAATAATGCTTAAGAGACACTTCTAGAAAGAGTGGTACTACATCAAGACCAGAAGAAGACATAGTGACACAATGACTGCTAATGTTAAGACTAATAGTTGATTTTCACCTGTAGTTTTTAGGTAAAGGTCATCTCTTTCATCAGTTGATTCCTAAAGACAAGACAAGCTGTCATCTTAGAAGATTCAGAAATATCAGGACAGGCAGCTGGCTTGAGTAACATGCTAGATAAATATTTTAAAAACCCATTGAGACTGAAGGACTGAAACTCTGAACCATGTAAAAAAGAGCTGTGAGTGTGCAGAAAGATTGATGTAAAGTTGCTGGGACAAAGAGGGCTCTTGATGGTGAGTTATTCCATGCTGTGAACATGCCAACATGTATCCTGGGCCAGGCGCCCTCCGGGTGAAATGCTTGACATGAGCTTGCTTTGGAGAAGTCTGACTCAGAAACATCTGAGACAGGTGTTTACTTGGGGAGGAGAGGAGTATCAGGGTTACTAAACACTTCAGGGAAACTATAAAGTTAATGAATACAAGAAGGTGTTTCAGGAGAAATATGTCTAGGAGAGTCAGGTCGTTATGGTTTTGGCCAATCAATACCTCACATGAAGGAACAGGTGCAGAACATAGTAAGACTTTCAAAATATATTTGTATGTCATTATTAGCTGATCCTATTTGCCTTTTGGGCTAGTCACGTCAGAATGATCTCATTAATTGGCTAGAGGTAGGACCGAGTGTTTCGGATCGTTCTGGGAAGCTAGCATAGACGATGATTTGCACGATGAAGTCACCACTAAACCACTGCTTATCCCAATCCCAACCTTGTTTCTAAAAGTCTCTCTTAAGCATTATTTAAAATATATGTTTTTTAAATAATATATATATTTTAATATATATTTTAAATATATTTAAAAAACGTTTAAAAATAATGCTGCAGAGAGACTTTGAATAATGAAAGTCTCTTTATTTGAAATTTTCATTATTCAAAGATTCATCTCTCTCTCTCTATATATATATAGCTTCTTCTATATGTATATATATACATATATATATGTGTATATATATATATATATACACATATATATATGTGTATATATATATATATATAGAGAGAGAGAGAGATGAATCTATCTATCTATGTATATGTAGAGAGAGAGATGAATACTTGTGAATACTTGTTTTTCTTCTCTGTAGTCTAGAAATTGTTATATATATATATATATACACACATATATATATATAGTGAGAGAGAGAGAGAGATGAATGCTTGTTTTTCTTCTCTGTAATCTAGAAATTGTTCTATATATGTATATATGTGTGTGTATATATATATATATATATAGTGAGAAAGAGAGAGAGAGATAGATGAATGCTTGTTTTTCTTTTCTGTAGTCTAGAAATTGTTCTTTAAAAGCTGTCAGACCTGTAGTGTAAACAGCATTTCAAATATGTCACCAAACACTTCAACTTTATGGTGTTGTAAGGTTGTAAAGGCTGCCATGTTAAATCCAAGTATCTGCTCCAGCAGCTGGTCTTTAATATACTTTTCTCCCAAAGAAATACATTCATTAAAAATAGGCATGTAGGTGAGTTTATTCCTTAGGTGTCTTCAAACTCCTGGCAGTCTGTGTCCAATAAATTTCTCTGTAATAACTGCAACTGATTATCCACCATAATGTCATATAAATATCCAGTCACAGCATAAAATTCTTCAGCAGAGGTGGAGAAGAAATTAAGACAATAAGAATTTCACTTCCTCTAAAGTGTTCATACTCCCTTCTGGAGCAGCCCCCTTAGTTTCCTACCTGACCCACAACCCAACAGACAGCTCTGTGTGTTGCTGTGGCTGTCTCTGTACAACCCTGCTTTCGATGAACGCCTATCAAATTCTTTGCCATTTTAAAATTGGGTTATTTATCTTTTTATTATACAGTTGTAAGAATTCTTTATATATTCTTGGCGTAAGTCCCCCATTAGATATATTATTTACACAAAATGTCTACTGTGTTGAATTCTTTTTCCTTCTTACTGGTGTCATTTGAAGCAAAGAAAAAAAAAAAATCTTTTCAGACGGGCGCAGTGGCTCACACCTGTAATCCCAGCCCTTTGGGAAGCCAAGGTTGGTGGATCACCTGAGGTCAGGAGTTTGAGACCAAAGTAAACAACATGGTGAAACCCTGTCTCTACTAAAAATACAAAATTATCTGGACTTGGTGGTTGGTGGTGGGTTCTGTAGTCCCAGCTACTCAGGAGGCTGAGGCAGGAGAATTGTTCGAAGCCAGGAGGTGGAGGTTGCAGTGAGCCAAGATAGCACCATTGCACTCCAACCTGGGCAACAAGAGCAAAATTCTGTCTCAAAAAAAAAAGTTTTCAATTTTGATAATGCCTGGTCATTTGTTTTCGTTGACAATAATGTGTTTTGTGTCATATATTAAAAATATTTGCATAATTCAGGATCACGAAGATTATACCTACATTTTCTTTTAAGATTTTATAGTTACTTTTATTGCTTCTAAGATTGTATAGTTTTGTTATAACTCTTAACACTTAGGATATTGATTACATTTTGAGCTAATTTTTGTATAGGATGTCAACTGAATGGTTGAGATTCTAATTCCTGTCAGTCTGTGCTGACTGTGGGACTGTGGTCTGTGTAGCAACATAAGCCTTACCTGGGACTCTTATGGGATCAGAATGCAAATACTCAGGTCTCTATCCCAAATCTCTCAGTTATGACCTTTGAGGGTATAGCACAGAATCTGCATTTTTACAAGTTCACAGGTGGTTCTTATATACTCTAAAATTTGGAAGGTGTTAGCTTTGAGAGTTGCCAACAACTTTTCCATTCATTCCTATTAACCTCCTCTCCAGCTCTACCATGGGAAAGTATCACTTTAATGGTAATTTGCAGAACACCTTTTATTTTAAAATGGTAGATAGCAACCCTCTATGTTCAGCAAAGGGTGACTCAACATCCCAGACTGTTTCAAACCAAAAGAGCTAAAGGATCACCTTGTCCAACTACTGCTTTTAATATAGGAGAGTTCATGAGGAAATCCAGAGTCTATATTCTCATATGGTTTAAACACTGGCTTAAATTTATGTTCAGGTAAAATTTTCTATAGGTGAACAAAAGCCCATAGACTCTAATTGTGTGGGCTCTGACTTATGCAACACATGCATGCACACACACATTTGTTTTTAAAAATTTCCTTTCCAATATATTAGGACATGAACAAATACAAAATTCCATTTGTTGGTGAAACGTTTGTTCTGAGGAAAAACAGTTATTTTACAAATTGTCTGCAGCTTGAAAACTGAGAAGACATAGTAATACAATATACATGGTTCTAAGCTCATCACAGTTTACTACTGTATTCTGTAATGTGGTTAGCTATTTATTTCAGCCTTTTCTGATATATTTTGATGTAGCAAGCATCTCAGCAGTAAAAATATAAGAAAGACAATTCCAGAGTATGAAGTTTTGATCACATGCTTTTAAAGGAGGAAAACAGTCAATATATTAAAGAAAAATCAACTTATGCATGAATTCTAGGATATATGGGGTTGTTTGAATAAGAGATAAAAAGCACCCTATGCCCTGAAGACACGTATCATTTGGTAACTCTTAAAATAACTATTTGAAACTAGATGGTATTGATACTGTCCTTTTTATCTATGTCTACTAGACACAAACACCCACACACATTCACACACATGCATAAAAAATAAACCATTCAAAACACCCCAGTCTCCTGTATATCTAGAATATGTTTTATCCTGGCTTATCGTATAATTCTACAAAGGACTGAGTCACCAGATCATTGCTTATAAGTATGTTTGGTCTCAGACTTGGAACTTTTGAACATACAGATTATTATAATTGCAGGTTAAGCAAAAGCTCTATGTTGGTTCATATTCATGTCATGTCCTTTGAGAAATGTCAACTCTTCTCTTGTTTTAAAAAAAGAAAGGAAAATTATTATTGCATAGATGGAAAAAATTCTGGCCTACATGTGACTGACTTCCCTTCCCATTGCCAAGGATAAACAGTACAAGTAGAGTTGTTCCTGCCAGGTAGAGGTTTTATCTCAAAGAAGTTTCAATGTATAAGATTTATATTTATGAAATAAATGTTTATAGCTCTCCATGGAGATTAGAAGTGTTTAAGAACTTAAACTCTGTAGCCACATAGACCTGCATTCAAATACTGCCTCTATCAGCTACTAGTATGGAACTCTGGACATGTTACAATTCTAAGTCTTAGTTACTTTCTCTCTAACGCTGAAGGAGTGTGGATACCTACCTCCTTGTCCTTATTTGAAGACAAATCCGTAAATTCATATATCCAAGTAATCCAATTAAATCCCTGAGCCCATTCTGTAATTTCAAGGTTATTTATAGAAGGGCTAAAGGTGATGACCTAAAGAGTACCAATTTTTAAATAAAATGTTTTCCAGAGAACATACTCATCCCTTCTAGTGACTGTCTCTTGCTGTCATGATCCTAAGTACATATGGGTTAGTAATTAATTTTCTGTTTGAGCCATCTTGTAGATTTCTCTAAGCTTCATTCATTTATATAAACCCAATCTCAAATATCCATAGAATTTATAATTCCAAGTTCACAGTTGACTTCATAGCTCTCAACAGTTATATATTTTCCAATGATTAACTTGCAGAGAGTATTACCTTGACAGATGATAAATATTTTTGTCTTTTCTTTCCCTCATGGATCTTACAGAAACACCTAGAAAGCCCGTAAGAATGGAAGGGAGAGAAGCTCTTTATTGTGGCTTGGCCAATGACTGCTGCTTTTAGCATGCCAGTGTCTATGGGCAAAACACAAAAAGAAAATTGTACTTAAAAAAATAGTGTTCCCTGTGATCTGCAGAAAAGTTTGGAAATTCACTTGGTTTTCTCAGGAAATTAAAGAGCAAGAAAAGTTTTACTGAAAAGATTAAGACAATTTTTAGATTACAAACACTTTCTGGGCAAGGATTCAAACCAATTCAAATAAGCAGCATAGAGGAGAATAAGGGAGGATTCAAGGACAACTGGGTATCACAAAATTGCAGGGTTAGGTTAATTGGTATGGGTGGGAAGGCTTCCTATCAGGTTTAAGCAGTGAGCGTGTCTAAATAATGCTGAGAAAATTAAGTTAGAAAGTGTACACACAACACTTAGGAACCATGTTGATTGCATTTCTGCTTAAACCAGAGATTGAGCTAACGGAAATCTTTTTCTGTTTATTCACATGTGCAAGAGAGAAAGGACATCTAGAATTAAATCTGAAGGCAGGCTCATGAGCTGAGTTTGTTGTCTGAAACACTAATACAATGATCCTGGTTGCAGATCTTTTTAGAAGTGCTTTTACTTACTTAGCTTCTCACTTATGTCAAATAAAATTTAATCAGTGAAAGTACATAAGCTCAATTGCAGAAGGTAGGAAAAGCAAGCATAAACAGTTTTCTAAAACTTTGTATATAATCATCATGGCAGTCAAAGTTGATTTTACAAATATTTTTGTTCTGTTTTTCATTTAGTCTTTTTAAAAGAGTACATATTTGCTAAATCCAAGCTTTAAACCTGACTTTTTTTATTTGCAAAAAAATTGGACGTCCTTGCTTGGAAAAGAGAATGTTGAGCTATTTACATAGAATATTACTAATCCTATCACAAAAGGAGAGGGAAAGAGAGGGGTGATTCAGATAATCAGTTAATGTTTGTAAACCTAACAATATTCCATTTCATGCCCTTCATTCATACATAAAATTACTTATCCCAAATATCTGGCACTGTTATAAGTAGTCAATACCATTCTTTAAAACTTACAGTACATCAGTTATTCTTGAGTTTTTAGTTTCCTTATTGAAAGCAACTGAAATAAACTCTCAATATCCTGAGGAAAGAAAGAAATTAAATAAACAGCTTTAGGAATTCACAGAGTAGACTAAAGGCTGGAGAACCAGACTTGTAAGGTATTAGGACGGCAAGAGAGGTAGAGGAAAAGCTTGCCTGAGGCTTGGAAGCAGGGAGCTCTATACCATATTTAAGAATACAACTGTTCTGGCCAGGCACAGTGGCTCACACCTGTAATCCCAGCACTATGGGAGGCCGAGGCAGGTGGATCACCTGAGGTCAGGAGTTCAAAACCAGCCTGGCCAACATGGTGAAACACTGTCTCTATTAAAAATACAAAATTAGTCAGGCATGGTGGCACATGCCTGTAATCCCATCTATTCAGGTGGCTGAGACAGAAGAATTCCTTGAACCCGGGAGGTGGAGGTTGCAGTGAGCCGAGATTGTGCCACTGCACTCCAGCCTGGGCAACAAGAGTGGAAAAAAGAAAGCATACAACTGTTCTTCCTGTTTACCTCCCAGTCAAGTAAAATAGAGTAGATTTGGGACCTTGTGATAAGTGCATGTATGTCCATATGGCTGTCAATTAAGTGGGCAGAATAGGATTGTATAGCTCTTGTGTGCCCAGCTTCTATAGAGGGATGTGATGTTCAGTAACCCACCAATTATATTTGCAATGAAGAATTGCCCTCCAAGGAGGGAGGGCATTGAATGCTTCACACACACACACACACACACACGCACTTATACAAATACACTCTATTTAGTGTTCATAAAATGCTTATTTTTATTTATA
Source organism: Saguinus oedipus (assembly GCA_031835075.1). NCBI lineage: Eukaryota > Metazoa > Chordata > Mammalia > Primates > Cebidae > Saguinus > Saguinus oedipus. The sequence goes on from CM063170.1 coordinate 43,998,924, forward strand.
GCATTTGAGTCAGGTAAGAGTAAATGAACCTAGTATAGCAAGACAGTTATCTGTAATGACTTGCCTGTAAAGGTTTGTTAGAGCTAGTCACAGCCTACAAAGAAAGTTCTGGAATATGTATTCTATAAACATATATGTTTTTATTGATATATAATGGTTATATATTTTGGGGGTATATGTAATATTTCAGTACTTGCATACAATGTATAATGATCAAATCAGAGTAATTGGGACATCTGTCACCTCTAACATTTGTCTTTTCTTTGTGCTGGAAACATTTAAATTCTTTTCTAGCTATGTTGAAATAAACAAATTATTGTCAACTATAACTTTCCTAGTGTACTATCTGTATTCTATGAATTTTAAATTGGCACAAAATAAATAGTGTTTCTAGTGAAAATTTCCTTTGAAGATATTGGGGAAGAATCATGATTCCATGATTCAACAAGATGTCATGCTTTAAATAACCTTTTCTTTTTTAGAGATGAGGTCTCACTTTATTGTCCAAGCTGAAATGTAATGTTGCAATCATAGCTCACTGAAGTCTCAAATTCCTGAGCTTCAGCAATCCTTCCATCTCAGTTTCCTAAGTAGCTGGAACCACAGATGTGTGCCACCATGCCCAAGTATTAAAAATTTATTTTTGTAGAAAGGGGGTTTCACCATATTATCTAGGCTGGTCTTGAACTCCTGGACTCAAGCATTCTGCCTCCCTCAGCCTCCTGAAGTGTTGGGATTACAGGTGTGAACCACTGCACGCAGTCAAAACTTTGTTAATATTAACAAATACTAACTTTTAAAATATATGTAATAATAAACCAGATATAAGTCAAGAGAATCATCTCAGTTAGACCTGCTATCTAGATTCAGAACCAGGGTTGGATTTAAGGCATAATAGAGAGTATAAAGATGTATTTGGGGTAACTTGACTATTTAACTGTTTACTATGGTTTGAATGTTTGAATGTGTCCCCTACGAAATTTATGTTGAAACTTAGTACTCATTGTGTTGGTATTAAGAGTTAGGGCCTTTTGAGAAATGATTAAGTCATGAGTTCTCTGCCCTTATAAATGAATTAGTGCCTTATCAAGAAGCTGGAGGAAAATAGCTTGGGTCCTTTCCCTCTTTTGCTCCTCTGCCATATGAGGACACAGCATTCAAGGCGCCGTCTTGAAAGCAGAGAACTGGCTCACAGCAGATATTGACCTCAAATTTTCCAATTTCCAGAACTGTGAGAAATAAATTTCTATTATTTATAAATTATTTAGTTACATGTATTTTTTTTTAGCAGCACAAAACATAGACATTTCTCTATCCAGCACAAAACATAGACATTTCTCTATCCAGTATCTCAAAAAGTAGTAATATCAGTGGACAAAAAATATTGGTGCATGACTTCTATGTTCTTTCCCTTTTAAATTTAGTTTTTATTAGAGTTTTTAATTTGTTTCTAAGAGGTGTCTACTTCAAATTTTACTCATCATTTGAAGTTTTTGGAGATGTTACCGCAATTAGATATATGGGCTCTCTTAGCTCCATGTGATTTGTGCCAAAAGAGAGCAGGACACTGAGGAATAAACAATGCATTGTGCAGCAAAATGAATGAGTTATTATTATTATTATTTTGTAGAGATGAAGACTCATTATGGGGCCCAGGCTAGTCTGGAACTCCAGGGCTCAAGAACCCCTCTGCTTCAGCCTCCCAAAGTGTGGGATTATAGGCATGAGTCAGTGTTCAGTCCCAAATGAATGATTTAGGCTAAAAACAATGTTTATACTTTGGCTTTTTATTGTTGTTTCTGTTGCTGTTCTTCAAAACTATTTTCAAGGCTTGCCTAAGTGCATAAGGAGTTGAATTTTAATCTTCTAAATGAAAAACTCCATATTTCATTAAAGAAAAAATATGCAGTTTTTCTTCTGAATTACTGTGACTATGAATTTATTTCACTGGAATGCAATTTAAAAACCATTACACTAATTTATTATGCAAATGTATCAAAATTGACAGTCAATTTTTATTTTGCTTAGAACTCATTGAACACTGAGTAATGTAATGGGGGTAAAAGTGACTTGATATCAAAACAAAAATAAAGTAGGAATTAAACTGGCAATTTGCAAAAAGCATAAATTATTTCAAATGAAAACTCCCTGGATGAGTGGCAGAAACCCATTAGGACAAGCAAAATTGTAGTCCATTCTCTGAGAACCTGAGCCATGGGTTGCAGTAAGTCAAGTTCCCTGTGAAGTGTCATGACCTCCTTTAAAGTCTTCACTGGCACGTTGGATATGGTTCTTGGTTGCAAACAGCGAAAGCAGACTTTGGCTGATTAAACAGACAATGAGTTTGTTAAAAGGATATTGGGAGTTTGTATAATTGTTGAGGTCCTAGAAAACAAACTCAAAGTTATGCAGCCAGAAACTATGTTCAAAACTGAATAATAAATTCATTTATTGATAAAACTGAAAGTGTAGCTTGGTCTTATAATTTTCAGATACTGCTACTGTTGCTATAAAGAGAAAGTGGTCCATCATTACCCCCTCCCTTTTTTAATGACTGGTTCTGATAGACTTACCAGGCTAAGGATAGGTCACATGACTCTCTGTCACAGCCCTGTAGCTCTTACAGTGGAAGACGGACAGTCAGAAGATGAGGAAGTCCCCAAACACAGGAACGAGGTTCACTGTTCCAAAAGTGGGAGTGTAGAATTCATTATTTATTTTCTGTAGGGAATTCATAAAAACCCCAGAAATTATACTCTAATGTAATTATATAAAGGATATTTTAAAAGAGCCTCCAAAATATTTTCCCTCATCAGGATTTCCCATTAAAGTAAACATCTAAAAAATATATATCAAGGCTAGGTGCAGTGGCTCACACCTGTTAATTCTAACATTTTGGGAGGCCGAAGCGGGATGATCACATTAGGTCAGGAGTTTGAGACCAGCCAGGCCAACATGTTGAAACCCCATCTCTACTAAAAATACAAAAATTAGCCAGGCATGGTGGTATGTGCCCGTAATCCCAGCTTACTTGGGAAGCTGAGGCAGGAGAATTACTTGAACCCGGGAGACGGAGGTTGCAGTGAGCAGAGATTGATCGTGCCACTGCACTCCAGCCTGGACAACAGAGCAAGACTCCTATATATTTATATATGTATGTGACATTTGGAAGAAAGATGCTAGTAAACTCCTATCACCATAAATCTTAAGTAAAATTTAAGTCCTTTTTCCTGGCTGACAGACTGGAATATGGAAATATGATTACATTTTTGAAGAATGGAGGAATGTGGTGAGGCAAAAGGCTAAGGAACAACTTCATTACCATCCCCTGAATTTTCAGTGAGATACTAATGTAGGTGATACTGTGAAATAACTTTGTAGAAGAAATTTTAGAATATTAATCGACTCCGTTTAACATAAAGAGATTAATCTCATGAGTCTTTAAAAGCAGAAGTGGGAGAAGAAGTGTCAGAGAGACGTAGAATAGAGAAGTAAGAGGAGAAATGAGGCTAACAGGGAGATCAGAGAGATGCAAAGCATGAAGACCAACTGTGCTCCTGGCTTTGAAGATGGAGGGAAGAAAGCTGTGAGCCAAGATGGGCATTTCAACTGCCAGAAGTTGAGAACGACCCACTTCACCCACTGCTACCAGCAAGCAAGAAAATGAGAATCTCAGACATACAATTGTAAAGATCTGAATTTGGCTAACAACCCGAATAACCTTGGAAACAAATTTGTCCCTGGAGATGCCAGAAAGTAACACAGTAACATGTTGATTCTGCCCTTGCGAAACCTGGAACAGAAAACTATCTGAACCCGGGGAATGCCTAGATGTCTAACCCACAGAATTCTCACATAATAATTTTCTGTTGTTTAAGTCACTGTGTTCATAGTAATTTGTTTTGGTAGCAATAGAAAACGTATAAAAGGACAAAAGTGGCTGAGATGTGGAATAAAAGCTGGTCTTTCAACAAGTGAGCCATATAGATAAGACAGCATACCAGCACCAAGTGTCTTGGGTATAGATGTTCAGAGATGGGAAGCAGAATTTGGAAGAAAGAGGAAAAGTACAGTGAACAGGAATTTGAGGACTATTGAAGACATATTTGATGTTCATTCCTGCTCTTGGGTTTTCACTCCAAATACACCTCTCCTTATAGAATATTACTATCATTTACAGATTAAAAGATCGTTACTTTAAATCTGCAAGTGGGAATGAATGCCAAGTGTGGGTGAAGGGGAGGAAGGCAGCAAAACACACTGCCATGTGTGTACCTATGCAACTATCTTGCACGTTCTGCACATGTACCCCAAAACCTATAATGCAATAAAAATTAAAAAAAATAAAAATTAAAAAATAAAAATAAATCTGCAAGAATGACCAATAAAAATGGAGAAAAATTTAGAATTTTTACAGATTGGTACAGTGAGCAAAATATGTTTCATTGATACACAGACCCTCATAATATAGTCAGAACTCTTTTCAGTAATTTCCTGAATGGATATGTGGATATAGTCATAAAGTATGCCAATATTAGATCCTGAATATTTGTTTAGAAAGTTATCCTTCATTCCCCAAACACTGAATATATTTTTTAAACAATGACAATATTTGCTTTTATTTGTTTATTCTTCTATGATTATAAACATTTGAGGAGGCTTTGGTTTAAAAACAGAGAAAAAATGGTAATGGATGGGTTGAGCTATTTCCAAATAGACATTTGTTTTAATTACCTGTGATAAGAAGATAAAGACTGTTGGTGAATGAATGGAACACTGTTAAAAGTTTGTTATCAGATTTTAATGTATGACCAAATTGAGAATTTGGAATGTTGGGAGACAATCATGTCTGGGATTGACAACAACTAAGCAATTCTGGAGGTAATGAGAGAGAATCAAAGTACTCTAGCTAAAGGAGCTAGACGTAGGAGTAGAATGTTCCATGAGCTCGAGGTAGGATTAGAATACTATGTATTTTTATTCATATTGTCTTTTGACCTATCACCTGAGAGTACATTTCAAGTGCTGCAAAACACTGAAAAAGTCACTTAAAATTGAGAAATTAAGAACAATATATATTAAAAACAAAATGAACAATAAAAATATTTTTCTATGTCAGCCACACATCTATGCTGGAATAATTAAAAACAGTAATTCTAAATGACTTTTAAAATAAAATAACGTTATCAGCACACATAATTTGAAAGTCTCTGTGTAAACTTGGCCTTGTCACTGGTTTTAAGACATCACTGGGGACTCTGAGTTGTCAGCTACATCATAAGTTTTGTTTTTATCACAATAGAAAAAAATGAATGTGTAGCAATCCTAGTTGTCAAACAAACCATATAACACTATGCAAAAGAGAGGCAGAAATGGCTTCTGATAGCTTTTTTTTTTAAAACTATCAAAGAAAGCAAGCTCCCTGTATCCCAAGAAAATACCTACTCTTTCTGCTTTGACCTCAAGTCAGTCACATGCCTTATTTTTCACCCAGTCTCAATTACAGTAAATCACTATATAGTGAATGGCTTCGGCCTAAATTAGTTGAATTAATAGAACCCACAACTGGGAGATAGAGTCCATCTCTACCAAACACATGCCTTCACAAAATAATTGTTGGGGTAACCATCTTAATGCCTACTGTGATCTCCATCTGAAAATCTGAGACTCCCTCCTTGATTCCTTAAAAATGATTAGCTCCCATAATAATTTGCGCATCTCTCACGATAAGAATTTTTTGTTTGTAGATTTTCTATGTCTGTTGCTGCATTTTTATCCAAAATTTTATAGTGAAAATTGTCATACAGAGAAGTTGAAAGAATTATAGATTCAACATTTATGTTTATTCTCCACCTAGATTCCACAATTGTCAATTTGCTATATTTGCATTGTCACATATCTGTCCATGCATGTATTGATCCATTAATCAAATTTACTATATCCTGCTGGATTTTAGTCTGTTTGAGGGAAAGAGAACTTCTGTATTGTTCAATGTTGTATCCTCTGCATACTAGCATATAACCAGAGAAATGTGATAGCCGTGATAGCTCACAGCCCAATTTAAGAGGTCACTAAGCAATACCATATGTCAAAGTCAACATGAATTTTAGACCATGCCTTTGAAAATGAGTGCAAAATTAGGGATATTAATGTTTTATCAGTAATCGGGTACATGAGCAGAAATCTACATACACATGTTGGTTGTATGGATTCTTGTCAAATGACTATTAAATGTGATTTAGGGTTATTCATATCTATTTTCCTTTAGCCAGGTCTCATTCAAAACATAGTTTATGAAATAATTTTGGTGGAATTAAACTTGGAATGTTCATAATTGCATAATTAATTATAATCAACTTTAATTACATTTGCTAATTAATGCAAGTTCATAAGCATGGCACTTTGTGCAGTGACTCACAGCAGTAGGTGTGAGAAAGATGGTGATTTGAGTATGATAATAATTCAAGAATTCTTCTTTATGGTTTCTTCTAAAAACCTCCAACAGGCAGCTTCCAAAGGTCAGTGGGGTCACATTTGTTCTTTCACACCCAGACTGTTGGCAAAGGTTAAGGGTTCATTTGGCAATCAAGAGCAATGTCAGTTTAAGTGCTGCTAAAGCCACCTGTGAAGTGATAATGTCAGCAGGACAACTGAACAACTCTAATCTTACCTGTTAGAGCAGAGAGGTGATCTTTCAATAGCATTTAAAGAGAATGACATTTAAACTATATGACTACTGCAGGAATCATTTCAAAACCCTTTTAAAAGAGAAAAAATACCAATAACTTTGTAGTTGGAATTGGGACATCTGCTTCTACAAGCTCAGAGATACCAGGGTTCTCAACACACAGAAGGTAGATGTGGCTAATTTTATCCTTTTTTTTATTCCTCAAGTGGATGTAAACTCAGGAAGCATGCCTTATGCAAGTTAAATCCTTTTTTTTTTTATTTTTCAAAAAAGACATTTCTATTGGGAATGTAAAAACTGGCTTACGTTTATGATTTAAAATTGTCTTTCTGTTGTGAAACACATTTTAGTGATTAATGCAAACAACAAAGCTTTGAAGTTTTAAGTGTGTTTCATATATTTCCACTGGTTACACATAAACATTCTTTTGTATTCTTTGTTAATAAACTTGAGTAGCACAGCAAATTTTATTATCCCTATTTAACTGATGAAACATTGACAACCACGGGAAAAAAGTGATAGGCTTTTAGGACCAGGTCTACTGCCTCTTAACTCCATTGTATTTTCTTACCTCTTGACAACTATCTTCTTGCCTTATAAAGAAGCTATATCTTTTCAGTAAATAATACTATATTTTCACAATGAAAAGAATCTGTGGAATTTTGGGAGCCAATGAGAGAATAAGTGGATATGTTTACCTACATTACATTGGATTTGTGTAGTGATTTCTGGGGCTAAGGCCAGGAATATATTTTTGCAACCGCCATCTTTTTTTTCCTTAATTGCCTTCCAACATAGAGAGTAGAATTTCCATATGAAGGTGATTTTTAATTATAAGTAAGCAACCTCAGTGTTGCACCCTAGTAAATATTTCTTTCATTTGGTCTAAAATATATTAACAGGACTCTTTCTGGTACAAATGCCAGAAACCCACTTATAAGGCTTACACAAAACAGGACTTTTATAGCCCCAGGAAATAAAAATCTACCTGGGAAGCCCTAAGCTTCTGACAGAGCTGAGTCCAGGTGCTCAAATGATGTTTTCAGGGTTTTTTCTCCTTCCTTTGCTTGAGTCTGCTTTCTTTTAGGGTGACTTTAGTCTCTGGTTAGTCTTCCTTTAAGGTAGAAGAAGAACTAACAGCAGATCCAGGCTCACATCCTATTTGCTTAGCAATACTCGTTCATTTTTTTGCATGAACATACATTTGTTTGTAAACAAAAGTAGTACCTACTTGTGTTGTACAGCATGATGTTTTTAAATATGTATATGTTATAAAATGATAAGCACAATCAAGCTAATTAACATATCCATTACCTTACATAGTTATCATTGTGCGTGTGTTTGTGCATGTATATGTGCTAAGAATACTTAATATCTATATTCTTTGTACATTTCTAGTATATAATACATTATTATTAACTGTAGTCACCATACTTTACATTCGATTTCCAGAACTTATTTATCTTACAGTTAAAAGTATGTGCTGTAATCAACCTCCCATTTCCCCTAGGCCTTGATCCTTGATAACTACACTTCTCTCTGTTTCTATGAGCTCAACTTTTTAAGACTCTACAAGCAATAGAAATCATACAATATTTGTCTTTCTATATCTGGCTATTTCAATTACTTAACATAATGTCCTCAGGGTTTATTCATATAGCAAATAGCAGAATTTCCTTCTCCTTTAAAGCTTAATAATATTCCACTGTGTGTGTATATATACATATGGTGTGAATGTACAATTTCTACATATACAATATACAATCTAAGTGTTTCTTAAAGATGAATGGATAGAGAAATTGTAATAGATATTGTAATATATATAGTTTAGATTTATTATATGTTATAATTTTCTAATCCATTGCTCTGTTGAGAGATGTTTAGACTGTTTCCATATTTTGACTATTGTGAATAATGCTGCAATGAACATAGGAGTGTAGATTTAGCTCTGAATAGTGATTTTATTTCCTTTGGATATTTACCCAGAAATGAGATTCTGCTGGATCATATGGTAGATTTTTTTTTTTGAGGAGCCTCCATGCTGTTTTCCATGATTTTTACCAATTTGCATTCCCATCAACAGTATGTAAGGGCTCCCTTTTCTCTACATCTCTACCAGGACTTGTTATCATTTGGCTTTTTATGATAATAGCCATCCTAACAGGTATGAGGCTTTATGTCCTTGTGGCTTTCCTTTGCATTTTCATGATGAATAGTTAACATTGAACATCTTTTTATATCTCTTTTGGTCATTTGTATGTTTTCTTTAGAAAAATATGTATTCAGTTCTTTTGCCTGTATTTTAACAGGGTCGTTAGCTTTTTTTTTCTTTTCTTGCAATTGAGTTGAATGAGTTTCTTCTATATTTTGAATATTAACTCTGTATCAGATATGTCGCTTGCAAACATTTTCTCTCATTCCATAAGGTGTCTTTTCATTTTGTTGATTATTTTCTTTGCTGTGCAATAACTATCTAGTTTGATGTAGTCCTATTTGTCTTTTTTGCTTTTGTTTTCTGTGACTTTTGGCTCATATCTAAAAAACGATTGCCAGCACTAACATCATAAAACTTTTCCCCTATTTTCTTTTAAGTGTTTTACAGTTTAGGTCTTATAAATGTATTAGGTGTTAAATACATTGTGAGTTGATTTTTGTGTTTGATGAAACATAAGGATTTAATTTAATTTAATTTAATTTTTGTATGTGGATATTCAGTTTTCTCAACAACACTTATTGAAGTGTCCATCCTTCCCCATTGAATATATTTGAGGCCTTTATCAAAGAGTGGTTGATTGTATACATATGAGTTTATTTCTGGGCTTTCTATTCTTTTCTATCGATGTGTTTTTTAATGTCAGTACCATACTGTTTTGATTACTATAGCTTTGTAATATAACTTGAAATCAGGAAGTGTGATGCCTTCAGTTTTTTTTTTTGTTTAAGATTGCTTTTGATATTTGGAGGCTTTTATAGTTTTGTATGCATTTTTGGATTGTTTTTCTATTTCTATGAAAAAATACCAGTGGAATTTTAATCTGTAGATTGCTTTGGAGAGAATGGTCATTTTTGACAATGTGGATTATTTTGATTCATAAACATGAGATATATTTCCATTTACTTATGACTCCTTAGATTTATTTCATCAGTATTTTACAATTTTTTAGTACACATATCTTTTGCCTTCTTGGTTAAATTTATTCCTAAGTATTTTTTGATACTATTGCAAATGATATTGTTTTCTTGATTTCTTTTTCCATAGTCTGTTGTTAGTGTATAGAAACACTACTGATTTTTGCATGCTGAACTTGTCCTGTAACTTGCGTGCATTTTAAAAATTATTTATAAGAGTTTTCTTGGTAGAGTCTTTAGCATTTTCTATATATGAACTTATGCTTTATGAACACAGAGACAATTATACTTCTTTTTAATTTGGATGCCTTTTCTTCCTTTCTTTTTTTGTTCTCTCTTTTCTTTTTGCCTACTTGCTCTAGTGAGGGCTTTCAGAGCTATGTTGAATAGAAAAGGTAAGAGTAGGAATCCTTGTCTTATTCTTGATCTTAGAGGAAAAACTTTAAGCTTTTCCCATTAAGTATGATTTTAGAGTGAGCTTGTCATATATAGAATTTACTATATGGAAGACTATTCCTTCTATACCTAACTTTTGAGAGCTCTAATCATGAAAATATCCTGGATTTTGTCAATAGCTTTTTCTAAATCTATCGGGGTGATCATATTATTTTTATTCTTAATTCTATTAATGTGGTATATTACATTTATTGATTAGCATTCCTTTTTGAAAGAGACTGTCTTTCCTAACTCAGTCCCCTAAAGAAATCCTGGGCTTGAGGACACTGGGCTTCATTGGGTCATTTGACCATATTGAATTAATTAAAAATATGTCCCTCTGACTGACAATATGCTTAACTCCCAATCACATGCATAAGATAGGTTTGTATTTTAGAATAAAATCAAGCTTTATTTAGCAGGCAGGAAAAGGGGCACTGGCAGATTCAGCAGCATCACTATACCAAGTTTAAATAGAACAATGGATTACATATGAGGAAAAGAGTGGCAAAAATGTAATTTTACAAGGCCTAGTTTTTTTTATTGTTGTTATTTGTTTTTGTTTGTTTGTTTGTTTGTTTAAGAGGGAGTCTTCCTCTATCACCTAGCCTGGAGTGCAGTGGTATAATCTTGGCTCACTGCAACCTCCACCTCCTGGGTTCAAGTGATTCTCCTGCCTCAGCCTTCCAAGCAGTTGAAATTACAGGTGCCTGCCACCACACCTGGCTAATTTTTGTATTTTAGCAGAGATGAGGTTTCACCATGTTGGTCAGGCTGGTCTTAAACCACCACACCTGGCTAATTTTTGTATTTTAGTAGAGATGAGGTTTCACCATGTTGGTCAGGCTGGGCTCCCTAAGTGCTGGGATTATAGGCATGAGCCATCATGCCTGGCTGGTTTTTTGAGAGACATAAGTTGACTTTAATTCTATGGTATAAATCAGTTATTTATCATTAAAATATAAAATATAATGAACTATCAAGTATTTGTGGAGTATCAATATACATTGTAGTATTCCAAAGTCCAGTACACATTTAAAGATTGTAAGTAAAGAACAAGCATTAGAAAACCAATTAATTAATGTCATATCTTTACTTTTATTGCCAAATACATAATTTGAAAGAGAAATTTATTTAATTTATTACCTTTTTTCTTCTTCTGGTCATTACATGTTGGCAAACTTAATTTTATAAATATATACATTCCTTGCCAAAATATTATCTTTGCAAAGTCCAGGAAGCTGTTAAAAATATTTTCAATTTTCCCTGGAAAATATACTTCAGGATATCACCCAGGATAACTTATCAAACCTAGAAAGACAGGCCAACATTCAAAGTTAAGAAATGCAGAAAATTTCAGTAAGATACTCCATGAGAAGACCATCCCCAAGACATATAATCTTCAGATTCTCTAAGGTCAAAATCAAAGAAAAAGTGTTCAGGGCAGCTGGAGAGAAACACAAGGTCACCTACAAAGGGAAGCCCATCAGACTAACAGATGGCCTCTCAGTGGAAACCCTCCTAGTCAGAAGAGATTGGGGGTCAATATTCAGTATTCTTAAAGAAAAGAATTTCCAACCCAGAATTTAATATCTGGCCAAACTAAGCTTCGTAAGCAAAGGAGAAATAAGATCCCTTTCACACACAAAAAAATGCTGAAGGAATATGTTACCTTCAGAACTGCCTTACAAGAGCTCCTCAAGGAAGCACTAAATAAAGGGAAAGGAAAAACTGTTACCAGCCACTAGAAAAGCACACTGAAGTACACAGACAAGTGACATTAGGAAACACATAAAGAAGACTGCAAAATAACCAACTAGCATCATGCTGACAGGATCTAATTCACACATAACATTACTAACCTTAAATATAGGCCCCAATTAAAAGACACAGAATGGCAAATTGGATAAAGAGTCAAGACCTATTTGTATGCTGTCATCAAGAGACCCATCACACATGCAAAGACATACGTAGGCTCAAAATAAAGGGATGGAGAAATACTTACCAAGCTAATGGAAAGCTGAAAAAAGCAAAGGTTGCAATGCTAATTTCTGACAAATCAATCTTTAAAGCAACAAAGATCAAAAGACAAAGAAGTTCATTACATAATCATAAAGAATTCAATTCAACGAGAAGAGCTAACTATCCTAAATATATATGCACCCAATATAGGAGCATCGAGATTCATAAAACATGTTATTAGAGACCTACAAAGAAACTTAGATGGCCACATAATAATAATGGGAGACTTTAACACCCCATTGACAATATTAGATCATCAAGACAGAAAATTAGCAAAGATATTCAGGACCTGAACTCATCTCTGGATCAAGTGGACCTGTTAGATACCGTTAGTATTCTCCACTTAAAAACAAAATCATATACATTCTTCTCGTCACCACACAGCACTTACTCTAACATTAATCACATAATCAGAAGTAAAACACTTCTTAGCAAATGCAACAGAATTGAAATCATAATAAGCAGTCTCAGACCACAGCTCGATCAAATTAGAACTCAAGTCTAAGAAGTTCATTCAAAGCCCTATAACTACATGGAAATAGAACAACCCTGTCAAGTAATAAAATTAAGGCAGAAATCAAGATGTTCTTTGAAACAAATGTGGACAAAGTTACAATGTGCCATAATCACTGGGACTCAGCTAAGCTAGTGTTAAAAGGGAAATTTATAGTACTAAATGCCCACATCAGAAAGCTAGAGAGATCTCAAGTTAACAACCTCACATCACAACTAAAAGAATTAGGGAATCAAGAGAAAACACACCCCAAAGCTAGCAGAAAATAAGAAATAACCAAGATCAGAGTGGAATTGGAGGAGATGGGGACAAGAAAAGACCTTCAAAAGGTCAAGAAATCCAGGAGCTTTTTTTTGGAAGAACAATAATAAAATAGATTACTAGCTACACTAATAAAGAAGAAAAGAGAGAAGATTCAAATACACACAATCAGAAATAATAAGGGATATATCACCACTGACCACACAGAAATAAAAAAAAAATCAGAAAATGCTATAAACAACTCTATGCACATAAACTAGAAAATTTAGAAGAAATTGATAAAATTCCTGGACACACACACTCACCAATACTTAGCCAGGAAGAAACGGAATCCCTGAATAGACCAACAACAAATTCTGAAATTGAGGCAGTAATAAGTAGCCTACTAACCAAAAATAGCCCAGGACCAGACAGATTCACAGCTGAATTCTACCAGAGTTACAGGGAAGAGCTGGTACCATTCCTATTGAAACTATTCCAAACAATTGAAAAGGAGGAACTCTTTTCTCTCTAACTCATTTTACGAGGCCAGAATCATCCTGATACCAAAATCTGGCAGAGATACAATAACAACAACAAAAATAAAACTTTAGGCCAATATCCTTGATGAACATTGATGCAAAAATCCTCAATAAAATACTGGCAGCATGAATTCAGTAGCACATCAAAAAGCTTATCCACCACGATCAAGCTGGCTTCATCCTCAGGATATCAGTTTGGTTCAACATATGCAAATCAATAAGTATGATTCATCGCATAAACAGATCTAAAGACAAAACCCACATGATTGTCTCAATAGATGCAGAAAAGGCCCTTGATAAAATCCAACATCCCTTTATGTTAAAAACACTGAATAAACTAGATATCATAGAAACATACCCCCCTGTCATATATGACAAACCCACTGCCAAACTCATGCTGAATGGGCAAAAGATGAAGCATTTCCCTTGAAAACCAGCACGAGACAAAGATGACCTCACTTGCCACTCCTGTTCAACACAGTATTTGAAGTTCTGGCCAGGGCAATCAGGCAAAGGAAAGAAAGAAGGGGTATTCAAATAAGGGCTATTTAGATAGGAAGAGAGGAAGTCAAACTATCTTTCTTTGCAAATGACATGATCCTACATCTAGAAAACGCCATCATCTCAGCCCCAGAATTTCTTAAGCTGATAAGCAACTTCAGCAAAGTCTGATAAAATATCAATGTGCAAAAATGGCTAGCATTCCTATATACCAACAATAGGCAAGTTGAGAATCAAATCATGAATGAACTCACATTCACGATTTCCACAAAAAGAATAACATACCTAGGAATATAGCTAACAAGGGAAGCGGAGGGACATCTTTAAGGAGAAGTGTAAACCATGCTCAAAGAAATCAGAGTAGACACAAACAAATAGAAAAACATTCCATGCTTATGGATAGAAAGAATCAGTTTCATAAGAATGGCCATACTGTCCAAAGTAAATTGTAGATTCAATGCGATCTCCTTTAAACTACCATTGATATTCTTCACAGAATTTGAAAAAACTATTTTATAAAATTTATTTGAAACCAAAAAAACCCCGAATAACCAAGGTAACCCTAAACAAAAAGAATAATGCTAGAGCCATCACATTACCCATCTTTAAACTATACTATGAGGCTACAGTAACCAAAACAGCATGGTACTCATAAAAAAACAGACACATAGTCCAATGGAACATAATAAATAGCCTAAAAATAAAGCTGCACACCCACAACCATCTGATCTTTGACAAAGGTGACAAAAGTAACTATGGGAAAAGACTCCATATTAATAAATCGTGCTGGGTTAACTGGCTAGCCATATACAGAAGATTGAGGCTGGACCCTTCCTTATAACATATACAAAAATCAACTAAAGATGGATTAAATGCTTAAATGTAAAATTTAAAATTTCAAAAACTCTAGAAAATAATCTAGGAACTACCATTCTGAACATAGGCCTCGGCAAAGATTTCAGGATGAAGATGCCAAAAGCAACTGCAATAAAAACAAAAATTGATGAATGGAATCTAATTAGATGAAAGAACTTCTGTACAGGAAAAGAAACTACAAACAGAGTAAACAAACAACCTACAGAATAGGAGGAAATATTTACAAACTATGCATCTGACAAAGATAAAATCCAGAATTCATAAGGAACTTAATTTTTAGATGGTGCTATGGTTTGTGCAGCAAACCACCATGGCACATGTTTACCTATGTAACAAACCTGTAGTTCTTGTGCCTGTACACCGAACTTGGAATAAAAGTTGGAAATAAAAATATATTTATTTTCAATTTTCACTTTTACATGCTAAGATAATTCAGAAAGAATATGTCAGCAAGAATTGGCCTATCTTGTTGATGCAAACAAAAATTTGCATTTGATCATCAAAATTTTGATGGTGAAAATTTGATGGTCATCAAAATTTTGTTTGCATAAAGCTGTTACGCAAAAAAAAAGCATTAATTTCCTCCAGTCTAGTCTGGTGCTGGTTATAGTGAAATGTAATTGGACAAGGACTATCAAATGCAGTGGTCAGATATTTGGGCCTTAGAATCAAACAGCACTGGGTGGCATCCTAGCTTTGCCACTGTCTAGCTATGTGACTGAACAGGTTGCCTTGTCAATTTTCAGTTTCCTCATCTTTGAAATTAAGAACAAATAATATTCTTCAAAAGATGGTTACAATTCTATGAGATACAATAGTTGAAACATTTATGGTAGTTCCTGGTACAAAATAAGCATTCACTTAGTCATTCTTTATCTCTTTATTAAAACATGATAGGTAATGACTGCTAAACCGTAGTGAATCAGGGTATACCATTTTTAGCTGGCTCTTTGAAACTCTGGTTTGCTATATCAGTGAACTACCTTCTCAAACTATTTGGAAATACACTACTTGCTCCTAATAGGAATGAATTAGAGTTTCATCAGCTTCAGTGTGCATAAGACTGTAATTAACAAGTAAAATGAACATAGACCATCTAAAAGTCATTAGAGTATGGGAAGAAAAATCCATTTGAACAAAAGTATAATTCTCTGCATGTTTACTCACTTAGCAGAAGACATTTGAGGAGACATAATTTACTCACTAATGTGTCAGCAGATCACGGATGAAACTGCTCATAACCTCCTGCTGTCATTGTCATGAAATGCAGTGAACATTAAATGAAAAACCTGAGTGCTTGGCTCTACAATCTGTGAATCAAACATAAAAATCTTTTGTGTATTTTATTTTTTTTCAGTATGAATATTAGAATGTCAGGTTTACATTGATCATTTGCTGTTTTGATATTTATTGCAGTAAATGGCTTTTCTAAGATGTCCTTAAGGAATACTCATAAAATAATCACTATCCCTATTTCTTTGCCATTGGACACAGGGAAATCAGTGTTTGTAACAAATGCCAAACCTATATAACCTTAATTATATCCCTAGTCTTCAAAGACTGACATTCTGAGATTAAATGGAATCTGATAATGTTTTGAAAAAAGAAAGAAAAAAATTCTGTCCCTATTCACAGGGCTGGGTGGTGAGAGGGATTTGATAATCACTGCAAAGTGTTTGGGACATTATGATGGCAATTAGTCGTGTACCTTGCTGAAGTGATGGCTTAAATAGCTGACAAAACTTTCTTTGGTGAGTACTTTTGTATCTGCCAATGGGTTCATCTTGCCTGCTGCCTAGACAGACCCGATTTACCAAGACATGGGAATTGCAATAGAGAAAGGGTAATTCATGCAGAGCTGGCTGTGCAGGAGACTGGAGTTTTATTATTACCCAAATCATTCTCCCCAAGTATTCAGGGATCAGTGCTTTTAAAGACAACTTGGTGGGTGTGGGGAAGCCAGTGAGCCAGGAGTGCTGATTGGTCAGGTCAGAGATGAAATTATAGGGAGTGAAAGCAGTCTTCTCGCCACTGAGTCAGTTTTTGGGTTCCTTGCAAAGTTAGTTCAGCCTATGTCCAGGAATGAACAAGGAGGACAGCTTGGAGGTGGTTAGGTCAGATCTCTTTCACTGTCTCAGTTACAATTTTGCAATGGTGGTTTCACTTTGCCTAACTCACACCGCTCTTACTCTGTCTTGCATTATTATGTTTTTAGCATCCTCAAAATAAGAGAAATGAAAGAATATTGCATAAGTGCAAAATCTACCTTGTAAACTCAAGTGTATGAAATGATTTTGAGGGCCTAATGATAACAGGGTCTTTATACTTACTAAAATGAAATTACATTATCAAAGAAAGATGCAAAAGGCAGATAAAGGGGAGGGCCCCTGTAGAATCTCCGACTTGCTTGCACATTGAGAGAAGGAGGTGGAGCCATGGGAAGTCCATGCCTTGTGCAAGGGGGAGGGGCCTGGTCTCTTCAGCTCGGTATGGTGGCCTGGAATCAGTCTGTGAGGTGGGGGGCCTGCTAGCAGAATCCGCTCTCGCTTTGCTGAGGGTTTATTTTTATTTTTTTCCTGTTACCCAATATATTCCACTCTAATTGTCCTCAGGTGTCCGCATTCCTAATCTCTCCTGGTCCTGTGACAGGAACCTGGTTTCAACTGAACTAAGGAGCAAAATTCTGAAAAACTATTATTGCCCTCTCTTTACTTTTATTGAAAATCACACACACAGACACACGCACATACACACACACACCAGATATGTGACTCTTTTGAGCTTGTTCCTGAGCTGATAACTGGTAACCTAGAAAAAAGTAAGATCATCTCTGCCTTGAAGCTTCATGTAATCCTCTATAAGATTATGTAGATTCAATAATTACTTAACAATTTAAACATTGATATATTAGTATTATATTAACAACTGTTTCTAAAATACAAAGGCTAGATTACAAACTTCATTGATGCATAGGATATAAAAACTATTAAACGCTTAAAATACACCAAAGGATTCTATAACTTTTTTAGCAGAACCAATGTTTTAACATTTGAGTTTTAAAAATTTCAAATATAGAGAGAACTTGAAATAATTTTAGAGTGAATACCATATTTTAAGAACCTAGATTCTACCATTAAAATTTTAACTATACATCTATCAATATATCCACAGAAATCTACTTTAAAATTAAATCTTCCATGGAACCTCAATATTTCCTAAAACAGATAATAAATGCAGTGCTTCTCTGGTCACAGCAGAGCTCAGTGCCCAAAAGTCTACTTGTTCTGTTTAGCTCTTCAGTAAGGGAACCCCTTTGTCAGTTCCACTGTGCACAATTTGACAACCAATGATCTAGTCAGAGCCTCCTCATTATTTTGAGGATTAAACAAAAAACAGAAAACACGAAGATGCAGTAACTTGCCATGATGAATTCAAGGCTGCCTTTTTTTTTTTTTTTTTTTTTTTTTTAGATGGAGTCTCGCTGTGTCACCAGGCTGGAGTGCGGTGGTGTGATCTTGGCTCACTGCAACCTCCGCCTCCCGGGTTCAAGCGATTTTCCTGCCTCAGGCTCCCAAGTAACTGGGACTACAGGCATGCACCATCACGCCCAGCCAAATTTTGTATTTTTAGTAGGGACGGGGTTTCACCATGTTAGCCAGGATGGTCTCAATCTCTTGACCACGTGATCCGTCCGCCTCGGACTCCCAAAGTATTGGGATTACAGGCGTGCACCACCGAGCAGGAGCCAAGGCTGCCTTTTAAGCTGCTGCCAGACCTGGAACTAGAATTTATTTTTCTCTGTCTTTGCTGTTGATGTACTACTGTTTAAAACTCACTTTGAGTTGCTTAGATAGTTGTCAGGATAGCTGCATCCATCTACATATTCTGTATTCTGAAAGCATTGAAAGTAGTGTGGTGCTGGTTACAATGAGTGTGTAATAGCTTAACCCATATGCTACAAGCAAAGTAGTTATTTTGGGTCAAAGGTCAGGCTTATGTTTAAGCTATGAGGGCACAGGTAATTCTGGTGATCATCAAAAATTAAATCTTACCATAGGCTTAGATCATTGTACAAATACTCTTAAGTAACATCTCTTTACTTGCTGTTTGATCAATTTATTCATTGGTTTACTCATGCATTTATTCATACGGCTTCTCTTTGGTAGTCTTACTTTAAGTCAGTTGCATAGCATTTGATTTTTTTTAAATATAGGACTTTGATATTTATGATTTTCTCTATGAAAGTATTTTTCTTTTAGCTTTTTCAGAGGTTGACTTAATTAACTTCCAGGCTCCCATTAAATATCATTTCCTCGGAAATGCCTTTCTTGGCCCACCTCAGGGTGTCTCACTCAGTCCTGCAAAACACATCACTTACTGTATTTCTTTCACAGCACTTTCATTGTTTGTAATTATCTGGCTTTTGTTTTGGTTGTTTATTTTCTCTTTAATATTCAACACATGTTGCGTGATGGCGGGACCAGAACAAAAGCCTGGCTTGTAGTTAATGTGCCTTTATTCATATCTTTGTTTTTATCTGAATATCTACTATGAGGCAGTCACGGTTTAGACTCCAAAATACTACAACAGATAAGAGAAAAAATCCTTTATCAATTTTACGTTTTCATAAGGAATGACACAGACACACCATAAAAGTAGGTAAATAAAATGACAAAAATCTACAATAATTTGAAACATAGGAAAAGGATGGAGAGTGATGGAAGGTGGTCTTTTAAAAATGGTAGTCAGGCCAGCTACCATGGCTTATGCTTGTAATCCCAGCACTTTGGGAGTCCAAAGTGGGAGAATTGCTTAAGACCAGGAGTTTGAAACCAGCCTGGGCAAGAAGGTGAAATCCCTTCTCTAAAAAAAAAAGAAAATTAGCCAGATTTCATGATGCTCGCATGTAGTCCCAGCTACTTGGGAGGCTGAAGTGGGAAGATTGCTTGAGCACAGGAGTTCGAGGCTGCAGTGAGCTGTGATCATGCTATCTCAGTCTAGCCTGGGCAATAGATTGAGACCTCCATCTGAAAAATTAAAAATATGAAAAATAAATAAATAAACGTGGTAGTCAGAGAAAGTGTCCTTGGGAGGTGCTGTTTTAGTATTGGTATGAATAAAGTGAAGGAGGAAGTACTTGAGACATCTGGGAGAAGAGCCTTCCAAACAGAAGGAATCGCATATGCAAAAATCCCTGAGGTTTCTGACATGTTCAAAGAACAAGAAAAATTTAATTAAGCCTGGAGAGAAGTGGTTGCAATATAAAATCGTAAGTGAGATATTCTGGGACCACGCTAACACTTTATATTGTATTATGAAAAAAAGTGACAGCATCTATGAAAAGGTTTCTGCAGAGAGCAGTGATTGGTTTGATTTATATTGGGCAAGAGTCACTCTGGTTAATGTGTGGAGAACAGCGTGACACTTGGGTGTCAAAGTAAAACAGAAACTAGTTAGAAGGATGTTGAATGGTCCAGGTCGGAGAAGATGATGCCACTGAGGCATGAGAATAAGGTCTGGGGGCAGAGAACCTAAGGACTTCCTAGAACTAAATCAAATGGGGAAAAAAATCCCTAACTTTCTAAGACCAAGAGAGTAACTTTGTACCTCTACTTCAGCTATGACTGGAAACATCCTCTTCATTTGCAAAGGATGTACACCAAGTAAATAACTTTGTAACTTCACTTCATCCTCTTTATTTACATACACTGCATATTCTCAGTCATAAGTGGGAGTCGAACAGTGAGAACACATGGACACAGCAAGAGAAGCATCACACACTGGGGCCCATTGAAGGATGGGGAGCCAGGGGTGAGAGAGCATTAGGACAAATGGTAGTCAATGGTAGATGATGGGTTGATGGATACAGCAAACCACCATGGCATATGTATACCTTTGTAACAAATCTGCATGTTCTGTACATGTATCCCAGAATTTAAAGTATATAAAAAAAGCCAATTATGAGATCTTCAGGGAACTCCCCAAAGGAAAGCCAGATTCTCATACAAGAAGGTAAAGGAAGTGTTAGAGCAGTATTTTAGATTTCGTAGGATTTGACAAACACTATGGTGCTCAATGAATATTTGTTGAGTGAACAAGTATTTTCTATTCAGATCAGCATTTTGTGTTTACAACAGTGATCACATCATGTTGGATTAAGAGTAACTATTTGAGCACCTCTGTCTTATTCATTTAATCAGGATTTTTATTGTGGAATACCAACAAAGATAATTTTACTAGCTCTCAGTGCGCCCTTAGGAGTTCTATATTACTGATCATAGATTTACATGAAGATGTAGGGTCCCTATTGTTTAAATATCATATGGATAAGTTATAAAATATAAAATATAAAAATGGACAATAGCCAGACTATAGATGAAAGTGGAAACTCTAATCTACAAACTCTTTGATCTGGGAAGCCAAACTGTAACTTCTGCAGCAATCAGTCCAAAATGCCTAGGACTGGATTAATAACTGCCAACTTCCCTATATTTGCCTCTGCTTTCAATTCAGGCCAACTAGGGAAAGTCAAATATGCTTCCGAAACCATTCATGTAAATTGCCAACTTTTAGTTAGTCCACCTACTGCTTTCTTATGTCAATCTCCAATCAGAAAAAGAACCTGAAGGCTTCTTTTTCCTAACTATAGAGTTTGGTCTTCCTCCAGTCTGCCATTGAGTCTTTGTTAAACACAAGTGATGGTGACTATCTTCTTTGCTGTTGAAAACTCTGAATAAATATCCCGTGTTTTAATTTGGGTGCTGCTCTGGTATGAATGTTTATGCTCCCCAAAAGTTTATATGTTGAAAGCCTTATCAGCAATGTGATAATGTAAGGAGGCAGAGACTTTGGGAGATTATTAGATTGTGAGGGTGGAGCAATCATGAATAGTTTAGTGCCCTAATGAAAGAGAACCCAGAAAGCTGCCTTGATTTTTCCACCAGGTGTGGAAACAGAGAAGTCATTATCTATGAGTCAGGAATTAGGGCCTCACCAGACTGAATCTGCCAACATCTTGATCTTGGAATTTCCAGCCTCCAGAACTGTAAGTAATAAATTTCCTTTATTTATAAGCTACTCTGTCTATGATATTTTGTTATAGCAGACCAAATGAACTAAGACAGATAGTTTTTGTTTATTAAGAATATATAATGTAGGTAATAACAATGGAGCCATTAAACTGTTAAAGCATATATTAATAAAGTACTTAGATAAAATATTCTAATAGAAGTAGTTATTTTAATTTTATTTTTTAAGAATACTGATAGCTGTAATTTTGTAAAAGATCTAAGGCACAGTTTAAATTTTTAACTATTAAGATACTTAATATAAAATTAGTTTTAGAAATTTTTAGAAATAAGATTAGATGTTGCATTTAACATATTTAAAATAATTGATCTTTCCCCATAGAAGATGTGTGATAATGCACATAAATATTTTAAGCTGTATTTTAAATATACTAGTCACTCAAAATTATAATTTAACTAATACATAAAACATTGTCATATAGTACATGGGCTCATGGGCTTGAATGAAATATATAATTTTGAACATGAGCAGTGGGTTATGTAGTCAGAGACTATGTGTGTGTATGAAAAATGTTTAAAGTTTTTTTCAATAAAACAATGTCCTTTGGTAAATTTTAAATAATCAATCCATTTTACAATCCTGATAGTTCTGCTTTAAAAAGCAGTAAGTTGTTTATAAAATCCTGAGCTATATATCTTTCTTCTTTGTAAGCTGTTAAGATTAGTATTCTTCTCCCATATTTTAACTAAAGAGACATCAAAAAGGGTATTTGCTATGCAAGGCCATGCTGTATGCTTACTGGAGGCTTCTTACACAACTAGAAATAATGGAATAATTCCTTAAAGAGAGGCTTTATGTTTTAGGAAGTTCTTTCGGTAGGCTTAAGGTGATGAATTTCATATAAAAATGTTATTTGCAGTTATAAATATTTCTTGTGGCAGCAATATTACTAATAATCTTTCATTTAAAATGCATAACATATAACTTCACAATTACATTGTGACTGTGGTGGTTCTTAACATTAGAACTCTGGACTAATAGAGCATCACCTGGCTACTTTCAAAAATGAAAATTCTCTAATCCCATCCCAGATCTACTGAATGAGAAACTTTGGGAAAGGGTCCAGAAATTTATGTTTAGTAAGCCTTCCTGGTGAGTGTGGTGCCTGCTAAAATTAGAGATCCCCCAACTATATAATCCCCCTTTAGTTAAACCATGGAAAATGTCAATAATAGCAACACAAAAAGAATGTTTATTTTACTCAATAAACACAATTCAGTATTTTTAGCACCCACTCTTTCCACAAGATAGGCTAGAAATTAAAATATTCAACTGAAGTCTTATAAAAATTACTAAATCGACCAAATATTTTGTTCCCAGGGAGATAAGGCAGTCAGAAAGTTTTATGAGTTTGAAGTGTGAGGCAGTAGTTCACAAGGGTTACTGTGATTTCTTCCCTAAAGGTTTTTGCTTATTTGGGTAAATAAGTTAATTTACTAAAACTGATAATACTATGCATTAAGAATCCTCAAGAAATATTTCACAGTCCTCTAAATGAGCATGAAAAATATAGCCTTAATTCTTTGAGTATTAATTTTAGTTATTTATAATACAGAGAAAATCCCAAACACAAATGCTTTCATGGGCCATGGTGGTAACTTGAAGGAGATCAGGTGGAATGGAACCATCATTTCTACACAGAGAACGCTTTCTTCCATTTAGACTAAAATATCCAGGCCTTTTAGTTTGTCATGATCTTTTCTCTTCTCACAGAGACAGGGGAGGAGATAATAAATCCCATTTCTTCTGATTCTAGGAAAACTGCTATGCATCACAATGATGAATATGAACAAACACTCCGTCTCCGTATGAGACAGGGAATAAGGAGAGGTGGAGATTGTGACAAACTTCAAATGATGTAATGTCTTAATGGCAGGACAGGGTACTGCTAGATGGGACAGAGCTTCTTCTCAACAGCTGCCAATCATGGCTGGTTGAATGTGAAGTCTTCAAAAGGTTTAGCCCCAACTCTCTCCACAAGATAGGCCAGAAATCAAAATTTCCATCTAAACTTACCAGATTGGCCCAATAGGTCCTTCATTGTTTGGCAGCTGGCAAATTTTATGTAAAGAGTTTTATTGAGGTGAAAAGTGAGCTTACCATCTTGTTTTTTTGTCTTGGAGAAGAGAATATGGATGCAGGAGGATCAAGAGTTTTCCCCATGATACATACATCAAAAATTTCTGAATTAGAACTGCATAATATCCAGGGTGCAATGGCTCACACCTGTAATCCCAGCACTTTGGGAGGACAAGGTGGACTGATCACCTGAGGTCAGGAGTTTGAGACCAGCCTGACAAACATGGAGAAACCCCATCTCTACCAAAAATACAAAATAAGCCAGGTGTGGTTGGTGCATGCCCATAATCCCAGCTACTTTGGAGGCTAAGGCAGGTGAATCTCTTGAACCCAGGAGGCAGAGGTTGTGTTGAGCTGAGATCACACCATTGCACTCCAGCCTGGGCAACAACAGGGAAACTCCATTTCAAAATAAATAAATAAATAAATAACGATATAATATTTTTAATTAGACAAAAGTAAGGGGGCATATTTTCCTAGCATGTTAACTTTTCCCTGATTTCTAACAAGCAGATTTTAGAGGTGACATCACCTTTATACTTACAATAGCTTAATCATAAGAGGCTTTTGTAAAATTTCTTCTTCGTCACCTCCCCCTACACACTCTATTCCCATTTCTCTTTTCATTGTAGGCAGTCATTCTATCATGCTTAATGAATTCACTTTTATTTATATGTGTTCTTGCTAAATAGGTATTGTTACTTTATATGGAGGTATTTTTAAATTTACATAGAAGCAATTGGATTTATAAAGGAACTCGGTAAATTACTGTAAAATCTCCAGCTATGTTAATCTTTAAAGTGACACACAATTATTTAAACTGAAAATGATCTCTGCTTTATTGAAATGCAATGAAAAATAATTTTTATAAGATACTTCGACAGCTTTTGTGGAAGTTATGGTTTTGAAAGACAATTTTTATTTTTTCCTCAATTTTCTGTTTGTCCATTAGAGCATAATATTTGAGTAGGCACTAAATCTGAAAAAGAAAACCTGTTTTGCAGTTTCTTTCCATTAATTTTAGGGTCAATATATCTAGTTAACTAAAATAAATAAAAGTATATATTGAGAGTAAAAGTTCACATTAGGATTTCTTTTCTTTAAAGTCTCATAAAATAAAACACTCAAATATTTGGAGCTATGTACTAAAATGACAGACAATTGTATACATAAAGTAGCATTTAAATTTAATGTTCTCCTGCCCTTAGGTATTAAGTTTATTTTTCTCATTCATTTTCTGAAGTGACAATATGCAGACATAAAAATAGACATATTATCAGACCATGCTACATAATGGATAATTATTACTCTGGAGATATAGTAAAAAGATTTCCCCTGTGTCTTTACATCAATATTTTTTTTCCTGAGTGACAATACATTTTCTGTGGTTAACATTTCATTTATTGACTGTCATTTTTGCCGCAACTTTTTCTCCTTTTGTTCTAAGATATTCTGTCAGTCTCAGATTCCCAAGAAAGGACATGGTTTTCTAAATATGGACAGAAGTATCATAAAAGAGGGAAATGAAGTACTTTCAGAACTAATCCAAGCAACAAGGAATCATTAGGGTATATAATAATCTTACTTTTGAATATAGATGTAAACATACTGAATAGTTATTTTCAAAGTATGTCTACAGTATAGTAAATAATTTTATGTGATTCAGTTGACTTTATTTCAGGAAGGCAAGCTTGGTTCAACATCTCTAATGAATCACATTAATAAACAAAGCAGAGCAAAATTGTCTTGGGTGCTGCTAAAGATCATTATAGAGATTTAAACACAAATTCCTAAAGAAAACACATAATAAACTAATACTGAATTTTTTTTTTAAATGCAGAACTATAGTATTAAATGAGAACCCCAAATATAACAATGAAACATTGAAGATATTTCTATTAACAGGAGCTGAAACAAGGATTCCTACTATTAATCTATTTTGTTAACATTATTTTGAAAATCTTAGCCTATGTAATGAGAAAAGAATATTAAATAATAAATAAACATTGGTTTCAGTGGAAGGAGAGACCCAGAAAAATTTTCATTAAGAAGAAGGATTTCTTGGGAGGCCGAGGCGGTGGATCATGAGGTCAAGAGATTGAGACCATCCTGGTCAACATGGTAAAACCCCGTCTCTACTAAAAATACAAAAAATTAGCTGGGCATGGTGGCACGTGCCTGTAATCCCAGCTACTCAGGAGGCTGAGGCAGGAGAATTGCCTGAACTCAGGAGGCGGAGGTTGCGGTGAGCCGAGATTGCTCCATTGCACTCTAGCCTGGGTAACAAGAGCGAAACTCCGTCTCAAAAAAAAAAGAAGGATTTCATGAGAGGTGCAAGTTTGACATATGAAGGGTCAGGATTTAGGGTAGGAGAAAGCCTGAATAGGGAACCTCTTGCCATTTGCCATTCCTGCTTGTAAAGTTGTCAAGGTCCTTGAGAATTTTAAAGTCAAAGGTACCATTTTTGGGCCATCAGCTGTCATTATCTAATTTTTACTGGGGCCAGACCATGTTGCAATAAAAAGCAAAAGGCTTTGGCTTTAGGCTACCCCATAAGCCAAGTTTAGCAAGGTTGTGAAGGAGACACCCCAGTGCAGAGGATGTAGGAATGTGGGGGTGATTGGCACCCATGTGGACTGGTAGGAGGAGGGCGAAGCTGTCTGTTTTTGCTCTAGTTATCCGCATACGAGAGACAGAGACCCAGACTCCTCTTTTTGAAGAGAATGGTCAAACTGAGAACAAACCGGGCATCCCAAGACTTCTTCTAGATTAGTCACTCTGGTCCTCCAAGGACCAGGATGGCAGACCTGACTTTCTGGGTACTGCAAGAAAGCCAGGGGAAGGCAAATCTCACCAGTCGGCTGGATTGTTGTTGGATGTTCTGATGTTGGATGTTCTGGTTGGAACTGGCAAAGGGCCTCCTAGACTGACATTACACAAGGAACACACACAGGGGTTGGAGGAGGGAGAGAGAGAGAGAGACTGAGAAGGGAGGAAGGAGGAAGAGGAGACAAGGGTTGGAGAGTGAAATACCATTGCGGATGGTCAGAGGTGGATCCCTGAGACTTGAGGGTTTTGAGAGCCCACCTGCAAGTAGCCCTAGCCTGACCCTCGCAGTTCTCTTCATATTAGTTGTTCTCCTCATGCAAATCACTCAAAAAATGAAGTGAGAGATGGGGTGGGTGGCCAGAGACTCTCAGGATCCAGGAGTTTGCACAAGATGAGCTGCTGCTGCTGACTACTGCTTCCTGGGTTGCAAGAGAGCCTCTACCCCAATACCCATCCTGGGTTTCAGTACCACATGTAAGAGTTAAAAAGTTAAAGAAGAAAGAAACACAAAAAGTGGTTCAGCAGTCAAAGACGGGTTTATTTTGGAGAATAAACCTGAAAGGGGCTTCTGGCAATTTCCATCAGGAGCATTCTCTCTTACAGACTAAGGATATTTAAGGGTTTAGGGAGTGAGAGCTTATCGCAGGTTCAGAATGTTTCTGTGTAGAGGAGTTTGATTGCAGGGTTGGAATGTCTGGTGGAGAGGAGGTTATAACAGAGTTGGCATGTTTGTGGTCAGAGGGGTTTTATCTCAGGGTTGGAATGTTTCTAGTCAGAGATGTCCCTTGTGGCTTATGATCATGCTGACATTAGCCATTAGGCTGATGTTTTTGGGCTGGATTTAATCAAGGGGAACTTAAAATGATGTTGTTTGTCCAAGATGGTGATGCTCTTGCTTTATCGCTTTGCAGAAAGGTATTCATCTCTAAAATTAATGGATAATCATTATTTATAGGATGAGACAACTCCCTAAATATAGTAACGCAAACCTGTTATGAAGTCTCATACATGTTACCACTAATGATTCTTTGTCAAACTTGGAGGTCTAGAGTCACATGAAATGGAGTCCTAGAAATTGAGAGAACCTACCTAAGGAGGGTAATTGTTATCCTATTACCAGTAATTAAAGGAGAGATCCAAAGGGAAGAGTCTAAAGGAACATGGATCTTTGGCTCATTGTTATGGCATTGGCAAAGAATGTGCTTTTCACTGAACAGGAAGAAATACCATAGTTCCTCTGGTGTGTATCCTACAGTGGACTTCATCAAGCCAATGGTCAGTAAAGGCTAGGAAAAATCGTGACAAACTGCATAGATATTGCATATGGTACCTGTAAAATGACAATGCATCTCACTAGCTCTAGTACTATTTTATATTCACGTTAAGATATTTTAAAAATAATAAATTTGGGCAATCTTTCAGGATTTGAAACAAATATTCATCCAGTAGTTCATTAACTGGGTCTTCCCTGAAAGTTTTGAGTAGCAAACATATCTCAAATAGTTGAATTAGCTGCCGATATTTAACAGTCAATAAATTCACACAAAGTCTATACTTCTTTCTTCTTGTGTAAAAAAAAATGGCAGAATAATACAGCACCAGCCTCTATTCCTACATGGCAGATATCGACTGTAGGTTAGAAGCTGCTGGAACTATCTGGCCCTGTAGACTTTGGAGATAGTGACCTCCAACTTTGTGAGTGGCTCTATTTTTTTTTTCTCCTGAGACAGAAGCAAATTGAATGTGAATATGACTGGCCACTATACTATTCCAGGGTATCATCTTAAAAGTTTCCCTTGGATGATTCTACTTTTGGACAAGAACACTTTTTAGTACGAAAATAAGTTGCAACTTGAAGTGCTCACACAGCCTTCACAGATAGAAGCAGAAGTAGACTGTGAGTTGACTTCTGTGTTTCAGCTTTTGTTTGTTTGCTTGTTTTGCTTAAAACCTGCTGTAGCCTCCCAGCAGAGAATAATCACTTTTGTGGCCTGTGATTACAGTTTGACTGATTTTGATAATTCCCTCTCAAGACAGATGAACAAGCTTATGAGTTAGAAAATAGTTTGAAATCCAGTTACAAAAGGTATATATTTTTTTGTGATAGGGTCTTGTCTTGTTGCCCAGGCTGGAGTACAGTGCCACAATCTCTGCACACTGCAGTCTCCACCTCCCAAGCACAAGTAATTCTCCTGCCTCAGGCTCCTGAGTAGCTGGGATTACTGGCTTGTGCCACCAGCCCCAGCTAATTTTTGTATTTTCAGTAGAGATGAGGTTTCACTATGGTGGCCAGGCTAGTCTTGATCTCCTGACCTCAAGTGATTTACCCACCTTGGCTCCCAAAGTGCTTGGATTACAGGCATGAGCCACCACATCTGGCCACAGTTATAAGGTATTAATGTTCAGTGATGGTGGCTTGAAGCTTTGTGAACATTTGTTACCAAGAGATACATTAAAACTAAAACCCCAGTATAAACTGGAAACAAAGGGTAGAGTAGCAGTGAAAAGTACTAGTTATGCTAGGCCCTTGTTGGAAGAATTTACAAAGATTAATTTTATTTTGATTTTTATTATAGCATCATGGGCGTTTCCTGCAAGAGTTAGTTCTCCTGAAAAAGGATGCTAAGGTGGGAACAAAGCCATTAAGCCATTAATCCTAAACAGCCCAGTGGGACAGCTGTCAAAACAATTAATTAATCTGGCCTAACTGAGCCCCGATATTAGGGTATAAGCAACTTAAATTAAATCTGCAGCCACAAATTATTTTGGCCAGATTTAACCAGGTGAGTCAGCTTCATTGAAACCACAGTTAAGTCACATTTCAAGTTATTTGTGAAAGAGCACCAAAGTATTTTAAGTAGGAATGGAGAAACAAAATTGGTAATAATAGCCAGCATTTATTTGGACAATGTGCTAAGTAATCACTTTGCATATGTATCTCATTTAACAGTCATAACCACCCAATGATATAAGTTTTCCACATTTGAAAGATGTGAATCCAGCGTTTAGAGGAGCCAAATAAGGTATCCACATCATGCGGATAGTCAGAGAAGGTAACTCTGAGAATCAAATTTTCCTGCATGTTGTGCTCTTCCCTGTATAGAACAGAGGAGTAGGGGTACTTACGAGTTAAATCACTTTTTGTTTTTCTACTCTATGGTGATTCCTAAAGCATTTATCATCCAGTAAAATTAGTCAGAGACCCATTGGTAGCCTTTCAAACATGACCATTTTCTTCTCCAATTCAACATTTTGTGTTTGTCTCCTGTTTTGCTAATGATTTCAAGTTGCTTATTGGATGTGACGATATGTCATCTGTGAAGCTATTTTTTAGAGAAACTCTATGTATCCATGTGTACAAAAGATTCTACATCTTAAGCAGTCTTGATGACTCCTATAGTAATAACAGTAATGGTGATGGCACTAACAAAATAATCATCAATAAATATCTATTAAATACGTACCATGTGGCACACGCAGTGCTCGAATTTTATTCAAAGCCTGGGTCTTTTATATCATCAAAATCTTATAATTGCAACATAGGAAAATGGTACCTCACAAACAGTATTTACTTGACCTTGAAAAATGTTTTATTTCTCTTTACATCCAGAATACTATGTGGAAAATACTGTTTTCCTCTTAGGTTTGTTGTGAAATGCTCATGAGAAAATGTGAATGAATATAAAAACAATAAATTCAGCAGAACACAATACAGTTGAAGGCTTTGGAATAAGATGAGCCTGAATTAGGGTTGCCCAATTTAGCAAATAAAAATATTGGATACCCAGTTAAATTTGAATGTCAGATAAACAACAGTTTTAAAAAATATCTCTTAATTGCATGTCCCTCACTAGGAATGTGACCTTAGGCAATTTCTCTAAATCTCAATTTCTCCGTCTCTAATAGAGCCACCACTTGGATCTTACAAGGTTGTGAAGATAAGTCAGTAGCATAAAGGACTTAGCACTCAGTCTGTCACAGAATAGTTGATCAGTAGACTGTTGATTTTGAACACTTCAAGCATGAGATCCCTAAAGCATGTGAAGTTAACTTTCCAAAATTACTTCTAGCCATTCAATAGCTAACAAGAAGTCTATAATAATGGGGAAGTTGAAGATCTAGCCACTGAATTCTAAAATCAAGGTATGTCAGAACAAAATATATATTTGATGTTATCTTATCTAGTGGATAATCTTTCTTATGAATAAGAAAGGGGTAGAAAATCAGATAAGCCTACAGCCGTGGTTAGTATATAAATCTCTTAAATATTCATCAATAATATTTTTCTACTGTAGCAACCTATTTACAGGAGATGCTGCTGAAAGATGGTTCATAGCTCTAATTTTATCTGTCTCTATTATCTGTGTCATCAGGGAGGCACCTGTAGCAATTTCAAGTTTCTTTTTGTAACATGAATAATATTTAGTTCTATCATGTAGATACAGCATCTGGTAACTTACCTAACTACATCTGAGTTAATAAACAGTGGTATTTTTAAATCACTGCCAATAAAATAATCTTTCCAAGCATAATTCTTAGTCACCAATCACCATCATCTAAATGTGAAAACATGATGAACTTTGCACACTTGCTCAGCAAGCTTTTTAAGTACATCTGACTTCTCAACCTAGTAGCAGAAAAGAACTTACCTCAGAGCACTGACTTCATCTCTAGTTGATAGTTTATTTTTATCCAAAACAAATATAACAAATACCTTTACCAATCGATAATGAGCATGTCCGTTTTGCTGACACTGAGCTCTTCAGTAGGCACTTTGCAAAGTGAAGCTCATTTTCATTCAAGTACACATAATTCTGCAAGGTGTAATTCACATTTCTGATAACGAATATAATTTTCCATTAACTTTGTTGCAACATAGAACATAAGTACTAATATTACTTTAGCTCTAATGTATTAATTTTTATATATGACATAATTTTAAAAGAGCAATCCAAATTTCCATCTGGATGTTGTGAACTGCTGTTTTTACAGATGTTAGATGTTATTATTTACTACTGGGAGAGTTCAAATAATTTACTCTCACATAAGACAGACTTGGGTTTGTATTTTAGTCCTGACATCTACAAAATATATTTTATTGGGCCAGTTACTTAAGTACTCTGAATTTCAGTTTTCTCATTTTGAAGATGAACACACAAATAGTACTTACAGTGTAGGAATTTTTTTTTGTCCAAAGGAATTTTATCATATACATGAGCTGAAGACAGATAAATTTTTAAGTGTAAAAAACCTCAGAGGAAAAGCCTTTGGTGAAGAAGTTCATCAAGCAAAATCTTTTTTAAAAATACAAGATTTTGACTTGCTATATATCTTCACAATATTGCTATTATTTTTAAAAACTGAGTGATGATAACTGTGGGTTATCAAATTTTTCATACAGATGTAGTAGAATTGGTTCTTTGCTGTTCTAGGTTTTCTCTCTTCTTTCTTCTTCTGTCTCTCTTCTTTTTTTCTTGCCCTTTCATTTAACAAAACTAAAACATATTTTGGAGTCACATTAAAGCATTTGAATGACATGTAGGTAATCCAGTACCTGTGCCTACCAAGTATTGAGGACTTGTAGTGTCTAAGTTCAAATGTGAGTACTGCAACTATAAAGATCACACCTTGAAAAAGTGAATCAAGAGGAGCGAGGAAGATGGTGCTGTAGGACCAACTCAGGATTGCAGCTCCCAGTGAAAGCACAGAGGGTGAGTGGATGCTGCATTTCCAGACGGATCTTTATTGCCCACAGACCAGGAGATTCCCAGGTGTAGGAGCCCCATGGGTCGCCAGTGCAGCAATTTGGGCCGGTGCGACTGTTTTGGCCGGGGCCGCAGTGCAGTGGCACTCTGTACAAAGTACACTGGTTTGGTTGCCCTGTTAAACTGGCAATTGGAGATTTTGGAAGGCAGATTAGCACATTCATCTGATTAAACAGGACTTAAACAGAAAGCCAGGCCAGGAGATTCCCGGGCAGCAATGTTGCTTCAGCCGGTGTAGTGGGTCGCTGCATGGGAAATCACACAGTTCCTGATGCCCTTTCAGCAGGTGACTGGAACACCTGGGAGAGAGTCAACCATTCAACTTAAAAAAAAAGGGCTCTGAGGCAGAGACCCAGGTGATCAGGCTTGGTGGGTCCCACCCCCACAAAAACAAACAAAACAGCAATTGGAAATGCTCAGGGTTGAGAGTTTCACGGCAGGCACAGCTGAACCCAGGACAGTGTAGATCAGTGGGGGAGAGGCGTCGCCATTACTGAGGCACTTGACCCCTACGGACGTACTCTGCCATTGCTGATGCAGCCTGCTGTTGCCAAGGCAACCTGCCATAACAGAGAGAGTCCGCGATTACAGAGGCGGGCCACCATGGCCACGGCAGATCTAAATACACCCATATAAACAGGACTACAGGGAATTAGACACAGCAGCAGGGTGGAGCCCATGACAGCAGGGCAGAGCCCACGGCAAGAGGGCGGAGCCCACGGCAACAGGGTGGAGAACACGGCAGCTCAGCATAGCCACTACAGGCAGGCAGTGACTAGACTGCCTCCTCACTGGGCACGACAGTGCAATGGATACTCATAAATAAAGCCCTAACTCCCTGGGACAGAGCACCTGAGGAAAAAAAAGGGGGCATTATGAATTCTGCTGCAACAGACTTAAACATACCTGCCTAGCAGCCCTGAATGAACAATGGAGCTCACAGCTCAGCATTTGAGCTCCTATAAAATACAGACTGTCTCCTCAAGCAGCTCCCTGGCCCCCATATATCCAAAGAGTCATGTCACAAAGGACTGATCAGACTGACATTTGGCGGGCATCATTCAGGGACAAAGATAGCAGAAGAATCTGGTAGCAACCCTCACGGTTCTGCAGCTGCTACAGGAGTTCCCAGGCAAGAGGGCCAGGAGTGGACTTTAGCAGTCCTACAGCAGAGGGGCCAAACTGTTAGAAGGAAAACTAAGAAAAAGAAATACTTCATCATCAGCAATTTGGACGTCCACTCAAGGACCAATTGGGAAATCAGCAACTACTCAGACGACAGGTGGATAAATCCACAAATATGGGAATAAACCAGTGCAAAAAGGAGGAAAACACCCGAAACCAGAACACCTTGCCTCCTAGAAGGGACCACAACTCCTCACCAGCAAGGGAACAAAGCTGGACAGAGAATGAGTGTGATGAAATGACAGAATCAGACTTCAGAAGTTGGGTAATGAGAAACTTCCATGAGCTAAAAGAATATGTTCAAACTCAATGCAAAGAAACTAAGAACCTTGAAAAAAGATTTGAGGAAATGATAACAAGAATGTACAACTTAGAGAGGAATATGAGTGAATTGAAGGAGGTGAAAAACACAACACAAGAACTTCGCAAAGCATGCACAAGTTTCAACAGCTGAATTGACCAAGCAGAAGAAAGGATATCAGAAGTCAAAGATCAACTCAATGAAATAAAATGAGTAGCCAAGATTAGAGAAAAAAAGCACAAAAATGAACAAACAAAGTCTCCAAGAAATGTGGGACTATGTGAAGAGGCCTAATCTATGTTTGATAGGTGTACCTGAATGTGACGAAGAGAATGAATCCAAGCTGGAAAATACTCTTCAGGATATTATCCAGCAAAATTTCCCCAACCTAGCAAGGCAGGCCAATATTCAAGTCCAGGAAATACAGAGAACACCACAAAGATATTCCACAAGAAGAGCAACCCCAAGGCACATAATCATCGGATTCACCAGGGTTGAAACGAAGGAGAAAATACTAAGAGCAGCCAGAGAGAAAGGTCAGGACACCCACAAAGGGAAGCCCATCAGACTCACAGCAGATCTCTTGGCAGAAACCCTACAAACCAGAAGAGAGTGGGGGCCAATATTCAATATCCTTAAAGAAAAGAACTTTCAACCCAGAATTTCATATCCAGCCAAACTGAGCTTCATAAATGAAGGAAAAATAAAATCCTTTGCGAACAAGCAAGAACTCAGAGATTTTGTCACCACCAGGCCTGCTTTACAAAAGCTCCTGAAAGAGGCACTACACATAGAAAGGAACAACCAGTACCAGCCATTCCAAAAACATGCCAAATGCTAAAGAGCATCAACAAAATGAAGAATCTGTATCAACTAATGGGCTAAACAGCCAGCTAGCATCAAAATGGCACATAACAATATTAACCCTAAATGTAAATGGGCTAAATGCACCAATCAAAAGACACAGACTGGCAAATTGGATAAAAAGCCAAAACCCATCGGTGTGCATGTCACATGCAAGGATACACAAAGGCTCAAAATAAAGGGATGGAGGAAGATTTACCAAGCAGATGGAGAGCAAAAAAAAAAGCAGGAGTTGCAATTCTCGTCTCTGATAAAATATACTTTAAAGCAACAAAGATCAAAAGAGACAAAGAAGGACAATACATAATGGTAAAAGGATCAATACAACAAGAAGAGCTAATGATCCTAAATATATATGGACCCAATACAGGAGCACCCAGATATATAAGGCAAGTTCTTAATGACTTACAAAGAGACTTAGACTCCCACCCAATAATAGTGGGAGACTTTAACACTCCACCATCAATACTAGACAGATTAACCAGACAGAAAATTAACAGTGGGAGACTTTAACACTCCACTGTCAATATTAGACAGATCAACCAAACAGAAAATTAACAAGGATATCCAGTTGTAACACAACTGAAATCATAACAAACAGTCTCTCAGACCATAGTGCAATCAAGTTAGAACTCAGAATTCAGAAAATAACTCAGAACCTCACAGCTTCATGGAAACTGAACAACTGGCTCTTGAATGTTGATTGGATAAACAATGAAATGAAGGCAGAAATAAAGAAGTTCTTCGAAACCAACGAGAATGAAGACACAACATACCAGAATCTCTGGGACACATTTAAAGCAGTCTCTAGAGGAAAATATATAGCAATAAGTCCCCACATGAGAAGAGTGGAGAGAACCAAAATTGACACCCTATTGTCAAAATTGAAAGAGCTAGAGGAGCAAGATCAAAAACCTCAAAACCTAGCCGAAGACAAGAAATAACTAAGATCAGAGCAGAACTGAAGGAGATAGAGACACGAAAAACCCTTCAAAAAATCAATAAATCCAAGAGCTGGTTTTTTGAAAAGATCAACAAAATAGACCACTAGCCAGACTGATAAAAAAGAAAAGAGAGAATAACCAAATAGATGCAATGAGAAACGATAAAGGGGAAATCACCACAGATTCCACAGAAATTCGAACCATCATCAGAGAATATTACAGACAACTCTATGCATATAAACTAGTAAACCTGAAAGAAATGGATAAATTCCTGGACACTTGTGTTCTCCCAAGCCTAAACCAGGAGGAAGCCAAAACTATGAATAGACCAATAACAAGGTCTGAAGTTGAGGCAGCAATTAAGAGCCTACCACACAAAAAAAGCCCAGGTCCAGATGGGTTCACAGCCGAATTCTACCAGACACACAAAGAGGATCTGGTACCATTCCTTCTGAAACTATTCCAAATAATCCAAAAAGAGGGAATCCTTCCCAAATCATTTTATGAGACCAACATCATCCTGATACCAAAATCCGGCAGAGACTCAACAAAAACAAGAAAACTTCAGGCCAATATCAATGATGAACATAGAAGCAAAAATCTTCAATAAAATACTGGCAAACCGATTGCAACAGCACATCAAAAAGCTTATCCACCATGATCAAATAGGATTCATCCCGGGGATGCAAGGCTGGTTCAACATACGCAAGTCTATAAACGTAATTCACCACATAAACAGAACCAAAAACAAAAACCACATGATTATCTCAATTGATGCAGACAAGGCATTTGACAAAATTCAGCAGCCCTTTATGCTAAAAACTGTCAATAAACTCGGTATTGATGGAACGTATCTAAAAATAATGAAAGCTATTTACAACAAACCAACAGCCAATATCATACTGAATGGGCAAAAACTGGAAGCATTCCCTTTGAAATCTGGCACTAGACAAGGATGCCCTCTCTCTCCACTCCTATTCAATATAGTACTGGAAGTTCTAGCCAGAGCAATCAGGCAAGAAAAATAAATAAAGGGTATTCAAATAGGAAAGGTGGAAGCCAAATTGTCTCTCTTTGCAGACGACAAGATAGTATATCTAGAAGACCCCATCGTCTCAGCCCAGAAACTCCTGAAACTGATAAACAACTTCAGCAAAGTCTCAAGATATGAAATCATTGTGCAAAAATCACAATCATTCCTATACACCAATAACAGACTTAAAGAGACCAAATCAAGAATGAACTGCCATTCACAATTGCTACAAAGAGAATAAAATACCTAGGAATACAACTAACAAGGAACATAAGGGACCTCTTCAGGGAGAATTACAAACCACTGCTCAATGAAATAAGAGAGGACACAAACAGATGGAGAAACATTCCATGTTCATGGTTAGGAAGAATCAATATCGTGAAAATGGCCATACTTCCCAAAGTTATTTACAGACTCAAGGCTATCCCCATCAAGCTACCATTGACTTTCTTCACAGAACTGGAAAAAACCACCTTGAACTTCATATGGAACCAAAAGAGAGCCGGCATAGCCAAGTCAATTCTAAGCAAAAAGAACACAGCAGGAGGCATCACACGACTGGACTTCAAACTATACTACAATAATCAAACTTCAAACTATGCTACAGTAATCAAAACAGCATGGTAGTGGTACCAAAACAGAGGTATAGACCAATGGAACAGAACAGAGGTATCGGAGGCAACACAACATAGCTACAACCATACAGTCTTTGATAAACCTGACAAAAACAAGCAATGGGGAAAATATTCCCTGTTTAATAAGTGGTTTTGGGAAAACTGGCTAGCCATGTGCAGAAAGCAGAAACTGGACCCCTTCCTGACACCTTACACTAAAATTAACTCCAGATGAATTAAAGACTTAAACATAAGACCCGGCACCATAAAAACCCTAGAAGAAAATCTAGGCAAAACCATTCAGGACATAGGAGTAGGCAAGGACTTCATGACCAAAACACCAAAAGCATTGGCAACAAAAGCCAAAATAGACAAATGGACCTAATCAAACTCCCACATCTTCTGCATGGCAAAAGAAACAGCCACTAGAGTGAATCGGCAACCAACAGAGTGGGGAAAAATTTTTGCACTTTACCCATCTGACAAAGGGCTGATATCCAGAATTTACAAAGAAATCAAACAGATTTACAGGAAAAAAACAAGCCCATTCAAAAATGGGCAAAGGATATGAACAGACACTTTACAAAAGAAGACATACAAGAGGCCAAGAAACATTTGAAAAAATGTTCATCATCACTGGTCATTAGAGAAATGCAAATCAAAACTACATTGAGATACCATCTCATGCCAGTTAGAATGGCGATCATTTAAAAATCTGGAGACAACAGATGCTGAAGAGGATGTGGAGAGATAGGAACACTCTTACACTGTTGGTGGGAGTGTAAATTAGTTCAACCATTGTGGAAGACAGTGTGGCGATTCCTCAAGGACCTAGAAATAGAAATTCCATTTGACCCAGCAATCCCTTTACTGGGTATATATCCAAAGGACTATAAATTGTTCTACTATAAGGACACATGAACATGAATGTTCGTTGCAGCACTGTTTACAGTAGCAAAGACCTGGAACCAACCCAAATGCCCATCAATGATAGACTGGACTGGGAAAATGTGGCACATATACACCATGGAATATTATGCAGCAATGAAAAACGATGAGTTCGTTTCCTCTGTAGGGACATGGATGAATCTGGGGAACATCATTCTCAGCAAACTGACACAAGAACAGAAAATGAAATACCGCATATTCTCACTCACAGGCAGGTGATGAACAATGAGAACACATGGACACAGGGAAGGGAGCACTACACACTGGGGTCTATTGGGGGGAATAGGGGAGGGACAGTGGTGGGGGGGAGCTGAGGAGGGATAGCATGGGGAGAAATGCCAGATATGGGTGAAGGGGAGGAAGGCAGCAAATCACACTGCCATGTGTGTACCTATGCAAGTATCTTGCATGTTCTGCACATGCACCCCAAAACCTAAAATGCAATAAAAAAAGAAAAGAAAAAGAAAAAGGGAATCAAAAGCCACACATGACAGTCTTGAGAGATGTTGTATATGACCAAAAATTTACAGCCATATTTGATTCATTATTGTAGATATTCTTCTCATTTATATGACTGTTTCAAAATCCTTCAAATGAACATCAAAACACTTCAAATTTATATTGTAATTATTAAATAGTTTATACAAAAATAAGCAGGTTTTCAAGGCCAAGCAAAGTTTTGTTTGCAGCCATAACAGATTTTGTACACATGTGTGAATCTTTTTTTTTTTGAGATGGACTTTCACTCTTGTTATCCAGGCTGGAGTGCACTGGTGTGATCTCGGCTCGCTGCAACCTCCACCTCCTGAGTTCAAGCAATTCTCCTATCTCAGCTTCCTGAGTAGCTGGGACTACAGGCGTGTGCCACCATGCCCAGCTAATTTTTGTATTTTTAGTAGAGACGGGGTTTCACCTTGTTGATCAGGATGGTTTCGATCTCTTGACCTTGTGATCCACCTGCCTTGTCCTCCCAAAGTGCTGGGATTACAGGTGTGAGCCACCGCGCCTGGTCCCACATGTGTGAATCTTTATTGTAGTATCTCAACATGATAATTATGTTTGACAGTCATTGGCTTTTGGATTGCACAACAGCATGGAATCTTGTGAGGATTCAGTGAAACTGCATGGAAAGCACTTGAGCTAGGGATTTATAGAAAATACTAAACAAAGCCTATGTTTTCTTTCAATTACCATCATTATGCTTTCAATTTTTCTATTGTTTCCTTGATTATTCCATCACTACTTCTAATGACTCAATTTGTATATTAGAGAATATTATTTCATGGAAATACGTGTGAATCTTAGAAACAGACAGGTAATTTTGGCAAAGAAATTATGTAACAGACTTCTGTTAGCAGAGGAGAGTTCATGGAGGAAAAGGGACCGTGAAATCCAACGTTGTGGTCATCCCTCAGAACTTGGCCTTTTTTCTAACACCTTCATGGAATAATATCTGACAGTTGGTTACATGATGTGTCTCAGTTTATATATGATTGAGAAATAAAAAGTGGGTGCTCACCTAGGCGTGATGATACTTTTTAAAAATATTTTCTAAATTTTTGTGAATACATAGTAGCTATATATATTTTTCCTGTACACCAGATATTTTGATACAGGTATGCAACGTGAAATAATCACTTCATGGAAAATGGGGTATCCATCCCCTCAAGCATGTACCTTTTATGTTACAAATAATCCAATTACACCATTTCAGTTATTTAAAAATGTACAATTAAGTAAAGGTGTGATGATACTTGGTTTAGTTCTGGAATCCACAATTCTACTGACTGTTGAGAATCGTGATCACCAAATCAAGAAGGTGTATAAAATAACAAGTGACCAGCAGAAAGACATTATATAGCAAACACAGAAACTACTATACAAAAATTTCTGAATGTGTTTCAGTTTTGGAAGACATCTATGTAAAGTTCAGAGAAGGTACTTGTCTTGGGAACAGAATTAGTTGGAATTGCTTTTCAGCACGTGGATCTAGAAGAAATTTGCTCTGAAGGTCATAAAACCTGATACTAAATACTCTACAGAGAAAAAAACATTGTCATGATGAGAGCAGGTTAGACTCAATGTTTTGTCAAGTATGCAGTTGATAACATTTGAGAATAAACTATAGAAAGAGCTGTCTTTCATTATCTGCTTTTTTTTAAATTATAAGGTACAGTATATGGTTTTGCAATCAATAAGATAAAAACAAGGTTTTTTGTAAAAATTTATATAAATATACATGCAGATCATTAAGGAGACTTAATTATTATTGCCATTATCATTTATAATTATAAAGTCACTGGAGTATGGGCACCACTGACATGACTATGAGTTTAAACTGTGTGCCATCACTTATTAGCTGTTGGACTTTGGCCGTATCTCAATTTCATCATCTGTAATATGGGTTCTTGCTGAGAGGATTCAATGAGTTAATACTTATAGAACAGAAGAAACTAAGTATGCTGCAGTTACTAAAAGTTAACTATTAAAGCACTGAGTAAAATGCATGCTCTTCCTTATATAGCAATTTTTAAATTCATGCCAGAATATGATATGTATTATATATTTTATAATATATTTATTTGTAAGACTAGAGGGATGAACATAGCAGACAGATGCCCAAGATATGTTGGTTGTGAGAATAAAGAGTCATAATTGTCATAATTTAAATAACATCTAGCAAGAAAAAATATTTTTATATAATGTGCTTCTTTCATATACGTCTATTAATATTGAAACAATCCACTTTGTGAAGATTTGTGACTTTTTTTAAAATAAATTTCTTCCTGTTTGCTGAATGGGTCACACAGGCTGGAAGTAATTTTTAAATACTGTGAAATTTTGAGCCATTAACATATGGTATCAATGTTTCATTCTGATGACCGTAGCAGGGGAGGCACTGTGAAGGTTGGCAGCAGAAACAAAAATTTTACAAAGCACAGTCTATGCTGTGATGTTCAAATAACTCCAAGTATCACTGGAATTTATTTGAGTCCAAATTTACTCCAAAAACTCAGTATAGATTTTTCAATAGTCATACAAATAGCCTACTTACACACAGTGATCTATCTGATGGAAATCATACTAAAAATCTGTCAAGAAAGACATGCCATTACTTGCTATTTGCAGCTTAATTTGCAGATGAATAATAGTATGCGTTCAAAAAATTGGTGCTTCCTCTCTGTTACCCCACTGTTTGCATATGACAATAATTGTTATCACAGCAACACAGACATTTACCATGTGCTCGGTACTTTACTAAATCTCATATGCTGTCTCATTTAAACATCCAATAATGCTATCAATTAATCACTTGTTATTTTCATATATTATCCTTAGGAAACTATGGCCTAAAGAAGTTACCTGACCATGGTAACCAAACTAATATGTAGGGCTGTTCAGGATTGAACCCAGGTCTCTTGTTCTCCAGTCTCTAATTATCCTAGAAACATTTTGATGGCTCATGAGAGCTGGTCCAGTGCTCAAGGATCATCTAATCTGAATACATCTTGATTTTACGCTATTACATTCTATATTTGTAAGAAGTATGTTTAAAGATATTTGATCAGTTGACACGGTGTTTATTAACTAGGAAATAAGCTTACTCCTTAAAATTTAGTGGAAAACGGTCTGTTTTCACTTCAACAGTTGAATGTGAGGTGTAATCTAATAGTTCTGAGGGTGTGGATTGCTCCAG
This sequence comes from Saguinus oedipus, assembly GCA_031835075.1. Lineage (NCBI taxonomy): Eukaryota > Metazoa > Chordata > Mammalia > Primates > Cebidae > Saguinus > Saguinus oedipus. The sequence continues at coordinate 44,041,219 of CM063170.1, forward strand.
TCTGATCATTTACAATTAAATGATTTATGGAATAGACATTAAATGGCGGTGAAGCTGGATAAGTTACTCCCTTTTCAATTCAATTTAGAAGAATATACTTTCATTTATGGGAGTGATACACAGTAAAATTTGTTTATGTAAATAAAGTAATAGCAGTGTAAGTTTCATTTGGGTGTAGCAGTTTTGCAATAGAAGTAAAACAATGGTTGATGTTTGGAAAGCACTGTAATTCAAGTAAGTTTTCAGAATCACACAGCTTTGAGTTTAAATTCTGCCACTCAGTCCAGCTACCTCCCCTTCTACATACCCTACCCTGCCAGGGTGTCCTACTGTCTAAACCTCAGGAAAATCATTAATCTCTTTGCCTTTTCAAGTGAAAATATGAGATACTGGACATGAGGATATAAATGTTACAGAATTCTTTTCTTATTAAATGTCTCTCTATTATACCTAGTGCTTAGCTCAGGGATAGGTATCTTTGTAGTAATCATCTATAGGTTGAGGTAATAACGTTATTCTTTTCCAGGTTTTTATTCTCTTTCTCATTTCCATGCCTCATATTGGCTATCTCTGTATCAAAAATTAAATATCACACTAAGTAACTGAAAAAAATGCCTAACTTTCTAGAATATAACCATCTCTACCTTTAAGTAAATTTAAGTCCTTTATATAATGAGAGTAGTGTTTATAACAATGGCAGTATTGCAGTATCAAAATTGCTCATCAAATGAAATATTTATATAAGCTAAATAAATTGTTTAATTGAGTCATCCTTTTTTGGGGGGGGGATGGATTCTCACTCTGTAGCCCAGGCTGGAGTGCGGGGGCGCGATCTTGGCTCACTGTGACCTTTGACTCCCGGGTCCCGGGTCCAGCAATTCTCCTACCTCAGCCTCCCATGTAGGTGGAATTACAGGCATGAGCCACCATTTCCAGCTAATTATTGTATTTTTTAGTAGAGACGAGGTTTCACTATGTTGGCTAGTCTGGTCTTGAATTCCTGACCTCGTTATCTGCCTGTCTCGGTCTCCCAAAGTGCTGGAATTACATGCATGAGCCACTGCACCTGGCTGAGTCATCCTTTTTTTTTTTTTAAAGTCACAAGTCATGCAAATGCTGAGTGGTTATACATAATGTGAATTGTGAGACGAATCAGAATGTGACCATACAGCTTTATCATAGAAAAAAATAAGGGTCAGGAAATTAAATTTCCTTACAGATAGTTCTAAACAGTTATTGTGGGATTCATTGGAAAAAAAGTAAATGGTGATGGTGCATGATTTTATGTTCTTAATAACAGGAAGTGGCAGAGCAACTTTTCTTACATGCTTCTGAGGGGATTAAATCTGGTTGCATGGGAATAAATGTTTGAATTCCATGGAGAATCTAAAATTCTCACTAAGATTTTTCCTTTTACAGGGCCTTTGCACATGTTGATTTAATGATTGCACATGCCACCCCATCACCTAGTTGGCTTTTTCTTTTCTTTTACATGATTGCTTCTTATTGTGCTTACAAATCATCTGACATCTAGAGGCCTTGTTCAAAAGCAGACACTGATTCAGTATGTTTTGAGTAAGCCCTGAGATTCTTTACTTAAAAGCTCCTAAGTAATGATGATGCTTTCATTGCCAGGCTGTATGTTGAAAGTAGGTGTTTTATTATCTCCTTAGAAAAACTTTCCATGATCTTGTCACTTAAAGTAGTTTTTTCCCTGTCATTCCTATTCCAGTACTCTGTTTATTTAATGGCCTTTATTTCACAGTTTTAATTATTTTATTTGCTTATTTCTTGATTGTCTATTGTTTCTAGATTGAAAATTGCACAAGGTCAGGGACTAGGTTATGTTGCTCACAATATCTCTAGAGCCTGACATCTAGTAGAAGATCAATTAATAGATAAGCAAATGAATAAAAAAACTACCTCTGGGTTACACCAGTGTGTCATAGTTTTACTTAGATCAATGTTTCTAAAATTTTAGAATATATCAGAATCCCCAAAAGGGCTTGTTAAAATGAAGATTGCTGGAATACCCAATGCAAAGTTTCTGATTAAGTAGGTCTGGGGTAGAATCTGAAAATTTGCAATTCTGAGTTCCAAGGTGTTGCTGATGCTGCTGGTCCAGAAAACATACTTTGAAAACAACTGACCTGTAACACAAGATATAGTTAACTAATCACCAGCCTCAAAAGATTATCCTGAAAAGCTGATGCCAGTCCTGGAGAAATACTTGATTTAATTTCTTTACTTATTTGGCACTTAGGATTCAGTTTTCAGTATTAGCCTAACAATTGTGAGTATATATGTAATTACTATGCATTTTATTTTTCATATGTATATATCTCCTTGAGGAAAGGAGAGGGAAGATTTGATGTCCATTCCTGCAGCAGATCTTATGAATTGCAGTCACACCAGGTTTCTTTTTAAGTCCCAAGGAATGTTGCTTGCTCACTGCTTTTTGACATTTTGCAAGCATCAAGGCTAGCCCCTGAGATCATCCACTTTGTTTGAGTTCCTTCACAATAGCTCAGAGACCAATAGAACTTTTCTTTCCTTTCTCTTTTTTTCTTTTAGCTTTCAAAACCTCACCTTCTTGCTCAAATTTTATTCTCTTCTCTTTTTCTGTTTGCAATGATGAAGCATCACCAGAAAATGGAGACAAATGAATAATTGCTGCATACGCTTTCTAAAGCGTGGAAAAACATTGAAGTCATTATTGTAACGTATGCTGTGAATTTTAAGAGAGAGTATATGATATCTCATTCTTCCTTTAATTATCTCCAGAAAATAGTAACATGGGTAATGAGAATTAGAATTTTAGCCACAGGCAAGATATTAATGTGAAATAGCATTTTCATTTAATTATTGATTAATAAAAAGTATATTAAAGGGAAATTAAGCATGTATTCAGTGTAAAAAAAGTTAATATAAGCAAGCATTTTTTAAGATGTGCGTTTTAATAGGTTGTGAATTAAGATTATTTAAAGGCTGTCAGAAATGTCTCTCTGCATGAAGATAATTTTAATAAATTCAAAAATATGTCATTTTCACAATAAACCCAAGAACCGTATGAAATAACATTATTTTTATTTGAAATGACTAATCCTTATAATTACATTTTAAATTTCCACTGATTTTTTTCTCTTGAAAGTCTCCCTCCACATCGAGATCTGATAAAATTATGATAAAAATTACTCTTAAATTATACACAAAGGGGTTGGAAAATTATCAAAATTTGAATGAAAATGTTTTATGCTTCCAGCTCGGTTCTCTGACTTGTATTTTATTGTTTCTCTAAGTTTTCACATTATTCTTATATAATTTTCTAAGCCATTATCTTATTAGTTCTGTGATGCCTTGGTAGATTGGAATTTGATTTTTAGGACTTAATGATACATGGTGTTAGTTTGAGGTAATAAAAGAGAAACATGTCTTGGCCTTTAATATTTTTTTTATCTTTTTGGAAAATTTCTATTGCTCTAGATAAACCAGTGATATGAGAGAAAATGTGATATGGAAGTCATAAGGTCTGCCATTTTATTACAGGTTTATTTGAGCTAATTACAGCAAAAATGCCATATTTGTTTTCAGCAATTCATTTGCTGGACAGTTCTTCAAGCAGCCAGGAGAAAGCTGCTAGAGACAATTTCAGCAATGCAGAGACTCCTTAATTAAGCTCTGGCTGATGTTCCAGAACCTCTCTTCAATGCCTGGGGAAGTAACATTACTGTGTTTATTTAGAAGATACCTCTTGCCCTAGGGCTTTCAGGTCTTAATACAATCAGAATGCCAGTCTGTCCTAAAAATAAAAAAATCAAGCATTATGTTTAAATTTATAGCAAGTACCTGTACTTTTCTGTAAATATGAATTTCATTGATTAAAATATTTCAGATTCCAATCTATCTGGTCCTCATCAAAAGAGTCTTATTTATAAGGAAGTAGTAAGAAAAATAATGGGACTCTCTGTTCTTGATTAATCTTCAACCAACTTCCTTTATAGGACTACATAGTTACAAATCTGATTAGGTAAATTAGAACTTCCCTTGAGAAAATTTAATATTTTCCTGAGTTTTTAAAACCAGAAAAGATATTTATTTGCATATTTAACTATTTATATGTAATTATGTTTTATCTCCCATCTTACCCAGCATACTTATTCCAGGAATATTTAAGGTGGCTTATAAAAGAAAATATAGTAGAGAGAGGGTGAAAAAAATTAAAACAAGGCCAAAAAATGAGGCAAATAGAAATAAAGATATGGAAAATATAGGCCTTACAACCTCACACACAACTTTACCAAAGAGTATACAGAGATGGCAAATGGGCAAATGAAAAGATATTTAACATCATCAGCCAATAGGGGAATGAAAATTATGACCACGATGTGATACCTTTTTGCACTTATTAGAATGGCTAAAATAGCCAATACCAGGTACTTGAGAAAATGTAAAATAACTGGCATTTTCATCCACTGCTGTTGGAAATGTAAAATGTCACTGAAAAACAGTTTGGCAGTTTATTACATAGTTAAAAGCAGACTTACCTTATGACCCAGCAACTCCTCATCTCAGTGTTTACCTTACAGAAATGAATTTATATTCTCACAAAACATATATTTATAGCAACTATGTTCATAATTGCCAAAAACTGGAAAACGCCCCATGAAATCCTTCAATGGGTAAATACATAAATTGTAGTATATCTGTACAGTGGGACACTTCTCAAAAATAAAAAGGAATAAACTATTGATACATAAAAAAACATGCATGTAAATCAAAGGCATTATGCTCAGTGAAAGTAGCTATTCTCATAGGGTTACATACTGTATGGTTTTATTTATAAAATATTCTGGAAAAATTGGTATTGATGGAGAACAGATTAACAGAACAGAGGATGGAGGAAGAGTATGATTACAAAGTGGTAGGAGAGAGCACGAGGGAGTTTTCTGGGTGATGGAACTATTCTGCATTTTGATTGTGGTGATACATTCATAAATATATATTTTAAAGTGCATATACTTATACACTGGAAAAGTTGACTTTATTGTATAATTTAATAAATAACTTTAAAAAAACCCACACATTTGCAAGAATTAAAACCACAATTTTACATCCGAGTTCTGTCCATACGTCAAAGAATATAACAGTACCCATAGTTATATGGGTGAAATACAGCTAGCTACTCAGGGTTATATCTATTCCTAATAGAATAATATAATACCTATGTCTATTATAATAAAAACATCTTTTTAATAACCTGAAGTATATATCAGTAATAAATCATAATTGTATTCTACCTCTTGCATGTCTGACCGCTTCTTTTTGTCTTTTTTGTGTCTCTGTTCCTCTATCTGCTTTTGAAGTATAGCTATTCTCTAGGTTGTGTCTACCATCCTAATTTATTCTAGCTCAGAAACATCTCCCTGAAATTTTGGTCTAATGGCTTAACCTAAAATCTCCTTGCTTAGGATGACTTCTAAATTTGTACCTGAAGTCCAAATATCTTTTTATATCTCTTACAGTTCTGTGTATAATATACCCTCTTAGACACCATGCTAGTCCAAAAAATCCCCATACCCCAAACAATTTAATTAGTAGTCTTTCTTCTAAAATCTAAGATTCTTCTGAAATCACTGACCTCTTGATCACTAAAGCTAGAAGCATCACATTTCACCAACTTCTTATACTCACCCTCTCTCATAATATTAGTTAATAAATATAGTTGATTCGTTCAATTTTGCATTTTTCCCATCATAAAAACTTAAAGCCTTAGTCATATGTACTTTGGAGTATTAGAGCAACCTTCCTTATGGTCCTTTGGCTCCTATCTCTTATATCTAAACCTCACTGCTATACTCTTATCAGCATTACTTTATAAACTCAGATGGATTCTTCCTATGTTGACTGAAAATATTTTAATTTCACAGAAAAGAAAAATCCAAACTTCATATGGTATTTAACTTTCAATAATCTGTGACATTATCTAGCACTGAGTACGTTTTCATCACTACCTAACAATGTACCATCCACCTCGGCTGTGGCCTTTTCCTATGTTTTGCTATTCCTTGAAGCTATTATATTCCTGGCCAAGTACTTCACTTTATATGTGTGATACCCTGTATATGTCCTCTCCTCCCCTCCCCTCCTGTCCCCTCCCCTCCCTTGCTCTCCCTTCTCCTTCTCTTCTGGTCTCCCTGTTAGAATTCTATGTACTTCACATTTCTACTCTTACAACTTATCTTTTCTATAGACTCCCTCAGTTAAGGAATTTGGAAATCATTTTACCCTCCTTTGAGCATTCATAAAATGATTTTATACATTCACTTATGGCACTAAATTATTTATTTTTATTTCTTTTATTATACAGGCCTATCATCTTCCCCACTGGGATTACAGCCTTCTTAAGAGATGCAATCATATATTAATCACACTTCCTTGCCTTAAATCCTTTTTGGAAAAAGGTGCAGCACAAGTACATGTATAAACAAATAATCTTCATTTTCTTGTTATATCTGGAACAATGCCCCTCACTTAGAAGATACACAATGAATGCTTGCTCTAAGAATGAATGGATGAGTGAATAGCAGATGGATTAAGCTGGCTAGGGAGTGTTGGAAATGTTACCCTGTATATTACAATTTCAGGAAGGTAATCATTAACAATAATATGTTATTACAAATACCATTCTGCATGATTGGTTAATGTCAACATTTATTTATTGTGCACTTATACATATCTCCAAAGGCCAAAGTATATTTTTATCCTATCATCTACCTGCTCAAAAATTCAATGTCTATCTGGGTGCACTTCAGATGAAATTTAAACTTTCCTTTTTTGTTCATGGATGACATTTTTATTAGCTGTGCTCTTCATCCAGTATGCCAGCACATATCTGGATATATAAATACTGTGTTTCTCAGTATTGTCTCTGATCCTCCCTCCCTGTTGTCTTTTTTCTTTCTTCTTTCTTCTTCCTTTCTTCTCTGTTTTCCTCAACTGCTTCCTCATCCCTCCTTTACCTCCATTCTCTCTCCTTTGTAAAAGTTATATTTTAACATTGTTTTGCTGCTTATTATCTGCTACATCCTGATCTGAGAATGCCTCAGACACCATGAAATAGTTACTGTACTTAGGGAGCTCACAGTCTAGCGTGAGCCAAGTCAGGTTTTCTGTTTTCGTTTTTGTTCCCACTGCTCTCAATAAGACTCATACTCACTCTCACTGTGGCACAACCCTCCACGGCTCTGCTCAGTCTTCACATGACACTTGAAATAATGCCCTCTCCCTCCCCTTCATCCATGCTTTCTCCAAAACGGAAAAACCTTTTATAAGCATCTCTCAGCAGAAGTGAGCTACGCTACATTTGCCACTCTGCTTCTTATTCCGTTAGTAGTTGTGATTCATTTTTACAACGTCATGCTGCCATTCGTGTTCTTTAGGTGGCCGTTTCAAGCTTATTGTCATATGTTAGTCAAGGTTACTGAGTAGTTTTATTTTGCGTTTTTTTAGCAGCCCTCATTCATTGTTCCTAAAAAGAGTCCTCATGGGAAATGTGCTTAATCAATTGATCCCTGAAAATATTAACAAGAACTGATTGAGAAGAAAAAAAAAGACTGGTTGAGTAAAAACAAAAGTTTACTTAGGAATATTTGTTAGCTTTTTTTTGGAATAAAATAGTGTACAGTAAACTCAGGAAGAATAGAGTCAATTGTCAATAGTGTTTATCTCTGGATATAGGATTTAGAGAACTTTGACATTCTTCTTTGTACAATTCTGTATTTCAACAGTTATTTTTAAATGTACTGTATTTATTGAAATAAGTAAAGTAAATGTAATAAATCTTAATATTTTGTACTGAATGTCAACATTTTACAAAATTGGAATTGTAGATTTCCAAAGACAAACCACATATGTTTTGCCTTCCAGGAGATATTTTAGGTTATCAGTAAATATATAGAGACATATATATGAAAGCTCTGCCAAGGATCTTTTACTCTATACTTGATCCTGCTCGAGGACATTATTATTCACTATGGAACAATAGAGGGCAGTAGAATAATGGTTCATAGAGCTTATTTAGCAAAACTAACCAAATCCCTCATTCTAACCCTTCGAAAAATTATCAAAATAGGTCTGACACATATATGAAAGTAAAAAAAAGTTAGTATCATGATTTTTGCTTTTTATTTGCCAAAAATAAAGTTTAACCTGAGTGTGGAAAAGACAACTTAGAAGTGTTCAGAATCTGATAGTATTTATTTGACCTTGTGTTAACTTTCCTGGGCTTTGAGCTTTCCATGAGAATGTTAATAAGTAGTATTTATACTTTTAATTGATCTATAATGTAGGATTTATCTATTCACAAACAACTTTAGAGAAAAAGAAAACAATCAGTTTAATCTAGCTACTGGGTACTTAATGGCTGTTAACAAAATAACACCTTAAATGACTGAATTAAACTGTTTTCAAATGTGCTTGTTCATACTGGTTATGTAAAAATCGACTTAAGGCAACTGAATATCCTCAGATGTAAGGTTGACAGAATGCAGCCCAGGGAAATTACGATTAAAGAGGCTTTTACTGGTGCCATGCAGAGCGGTATTGGAGCCTAAGGCAAAAGTAAAAAATCAGCATTATGATTACTCAAAATGTTTATGTTTTGTTTATCATAGATGTTTGACATTAATTTTAACTTTAAAATTATTTCACTAAAATATTATTTATCTTAATTTCTGGTTTGCTTGTCATTTTGGTAGCTCCTTATTCTGTCCCTGAGGTCAGTACCTTACTTTCTTCACCTTAATGCCAGTCCTGGTAGCTACTCAAACCAATACCCAGTTGAGTCACAGCAACATTAGGAAAACTTGCACTGGGGAGAATGATAGAAAAGGAAAGAAAAATGTAGAACTAGTACTCAGAAAGATGATCATTAGTAGAGTGCCCTGCTATGCAGAATTCAAAGTGCGATACATAATGAAATACATTTCAATAAATCATGCTTTAAGCCTACTTGGAATGCAGCTCTCTTTCCTTCAAGAGCAAGAATGAACTACAACCTTGGTCATATATGTGTCTATATCTATATTATAAAATGCATTTGTTTAATTTCTAATTTCAGAGAGAAAAGCAAACTAAAGCAAATCACATTGGATATAAACATTATCTTGAATTCATATCTTCATTCAGTAATCTGCTTTCCTCCTCAGAACCTAGATTACCATGTCAGATCATGTCTGTCCTAAGAAGCATGTTAGTGCCAACAATACTGCAGCTTCTGGAAAAACTTTACCTGCCCTGATATCAAGGAACCTGGCTCTGTGCCATCTGACTTTCTGTAAGTCATATAAATAGGGAAAATTAAGAGAGGGATGGATGGATAGATGGATGGATGGATGGAAGGACAGGCAGATAGATATATGATAGATAGATAGATAGATAGATAGATAGATAGATAGATAGATAGATGATAGATAGATATATATGTTGGGTTAAAATAACCCAGCCAGGGACAACAAGAGAGTGAATTCTAGCCAGTCTTCCTCTTTCTAGTCTTGAGCTTAACAGAATTTCCATAGGCATCCATTTAGGAGTTCAAATTGTGTACCTTAAAAAACAGTGTAGCAATGAATAAAGAGAAAAAGAATTCTGTCCTCAGATAAGTTGTGCCATTGGTATGTACCCCCCATTGGAGAATTATATTAAAGACTCAAAAAAGTCTTGAAGACTTTCTCTGAATGACGAAGCCAGCATTTCTCAAATCTACTTGACATTGGAAGATAAACTTTTTAAAAAAACATAACCTTGTGAAACAAATGTTTCACAGACTTAGTATTCTCTGCACAATGCAATTTAGAAAATGTTAACCTATATTCATAATATAGAGGCTTTAGTTACATCTTGGTGTGAGTCTTGTGGTTGGTTATTAATAATATTAAAAATAGGAATGATAACCATAGTAACTAACATTTGAATTGAATTTTTTTGTCTGGATTGGGACTGTTCAGAAACATACAACTTTACCAGCTTCTTCTTTCCTTCCCTCATGCTATATTCTTCCTTTGTCAAATTATTAACACTTCAGAAAATACACACACCACAAGTTAGAAAATATTTGGCTTATACAACAAAATGTGAACATGCATAGAAATAATGATTGATGCTTGGAGCATATGTGGGCATTTCAAACATAATAGGAACAACCTTTTTCATGACCTAATTTGTATCACACCACACCAGTCTCTTAGTTCTGAACATTTATATCTTCATATCATAGTTGTTGTGCATCTCTTATCTAACTCGCTAAATGAATAGTTCCATGAAAGCAAGAAGTTCCTATTGCAAATGCTTTAGATCATTGCTACTATATTCCCTGCAGCTGTCTTTATACCAGATACAGGTAGGGCTGTGGAATGTATTTATTGAATAAACCCATTTCTGGAACTTTGTTTTCTAAAATTTTAGACATTTTTCCATCTTTTATATGAGACTGTGCTTATTTGTAAGATAGTCTATTACATTTTTCAAATGGAACCTGTGATTTAAAAGAAGGATTTAATCGCTCTAAAAGTTAGTTTTACATTTAGTGAAAGGATGTGCATAGGAAGAGATTTTCTTCCATTGCATTCCCATACCCTAAAAAGAAATTGTCTTCAACATCAAAACCTTAAGGTATGGTATACTTTTTTTTTCTTCTATTTTAGCATCTTATAGCATATCCCAACTTACAAATGACCAAGAAATGGATACTTAGGCTGTGCCCATGGCAGAAACATTCTTTTACATATCCCAGACACAAAGCTTATTCTGTCTGATCAAGAAATATTAGGTCATACTGTGAGCACTTTGATATTTCTGTCTGTCTATTAACCACTCAGATGTGTTATTGAAATATGATGGTCAAGTTGATAGGACCTTCTAGTTGGGAGGGCCTTCCTGAAGTTTGATTTGTAAACATCACCTTTAAACTTCTGATGGTGGACTCAAATTTCTTGCTCATTCAGTGAAAATGATTTTTGAGACTTTATATCTACAACTTTGGTGACTACTGAGGCTTTCCTTCTTCAACTCATTACTGTTGTTACTGGATTAATTACACACACACACACACATTCACACACATATACTTTTACATGTTCCAGACATAAATTTTACAATCAAGATGTATATTATATGTACATATATGTATGTATGTGTGTGTGTGTGTGTATATATATATATATATATATATATATATATATATGTGCGCATCAACTCACAATTCCATTCATTGGATGTTAGCTTACTTTGAATGTTTATCTCTTGAAGATAATTCTTAGAACAATTCAAGAGGCAACCCAATTCTGTTTTAATTTATAGATCATTAAATGTTGCTAGAAAGAAGCAAGAGAGTCATTATAAATATAAACTGCCTCATAACTATATTGACCCAACATCTAACAACACTGACCTACTTTCAGTGTATATTTAATTAAAATAACATTAGACGGAACAAAATTAACTTTAGAGAATAACTGAAGCAAATGGCTATAATAAATACAATTATCTATTACCTAGTGTCACATCATTAAAAGACTTTTATCAATATATCTTCTGGAAGATAATTGCCTATTAATATTTGGTTATAAAATATTTCCTCATGAACATTTAATGTTGTCTTACCATCAGGATAATAGGGAGTTTTTCAGTCTGAATGTTTTTAATATTATTTGTGAAGGAGATAGTTTGATGTCTAAATAATTCTTCATAATACACAAAAGAAAAAGAATCACTTGAGATTTAAATTAAAACCCTTAAATTAAAAAAAAAAATGACAGAAAAAGTTGTTTCCAAACTTTCTAATGAAAGAGAATGAAAAGTAAGCATAATCAGCATAGCAAATGTGGGTGGGGGCTGGGTATAATCCTAGCACTTTGGGAGGCTGTGGCAGGGCAGGATCACTTGGGGTTGGGAGTTCGAGACCAGCCTGGTCAACATGGTGAAAATCCATCTCTACTAAAAATACAGGCCAAGTGCGGTGGCTCACACCTGTAATCCCAGCACTTTGGGAGGCCCAGGTGGGCAGATCATGAGGTCAGGAGATCGAGACCATCCTGGACAACCTAGTGAAACCCTGTTTCCACTACAATACAAAAACTTAGCTGGGCATGGTGGCACTAACCTGTAGTCCCAGCTGATCAGGAGGCTAAGTCAGGGAAATCTCTTGAACCTGTGAGGTGGAGGTTGCAGTGAACCCAGATTGTACCACTGCACTCCAGCTTGAAGTCAGACCAAGGCTCTGACTCAAAAACAAAAAAAAGTTAGCTAGGCATGGTGGTGGGTGCCTGTAAACCTAGCTACTCTGGAAGCTGAGGCAGGAGAATTGCTTAAACTCAGGAGGTGGAGGTTGCATTGAGCCAAGATGGTACCCCTGTGCCCCAGCTTGGGCAACACAGTGACACTCTGCAAAAAACAAAAACAAAAGAAAACAAAGCAAAAATGAAAATGTATTGAAAATGTAGCTGGGTATACTTGCTTGGTATGAAACAAAGAAATTGGACAATTCAGCTCATTTTCATTCTTAAAGGCAACAATAGAGCAATTTGGTATAGTTGTAATACTATATCAGCAAGTAAATGTTAACAGAATTCAGGAGAAAAGGGTATGCCAAGAGCTTTTTATTGTGATAAAAGTTCTTTTATTTTGGTAGTAGAACATAGCAGTCTCAGGCTATTTAAACGTTATAGTTCCTTTAGTTCATAAGCATTTCTGGAATCTCTCCTTAAGAAGAATTTCACAGTAAGTAAATTATAACATCTACAATATCACTCCTTCTTGGTCTAAACATGGAAGGCTAGTGCCTTTGCTGTTGCTTAGAGTTTTGTTTGTTTTTAGATGCACATAGGTAGTTAAAAATAGAATGTTAAAAGGTGAGCAATTTGGCTACTTGGTTGTAACTATTATATAAGAAGACTAAATTTTACCCTGTGAGGACAGAGTGCAAAATGAGTAGAAGAAATGTAGCTCTTTAAATGTTTTAAAATTTCTCATTCGGAGTTACTTTGGACCAACTGTAAACGGAAGAGATGATACATAATCATCAGCTTGTGAGGTCCTGGGAGGATTCCAGATTCTCTTCCTCAGTACACACACAGAACATCTCAAGATAGGAAGAGAAGTCCATCTGGTCACATGCTAGTACTATCAAAATGTTTCTTTAACTATAGAGACTAACATAGAAATTAGTACTAATAATAATTCTGCGGGATTCTAAAACTGATGTTTCCGAGATGGTGAGGATTGGATGGAGAGTAAGAAGACTGTGATCTCAAGGAAGTAACAGTAATGCACCCATGTTAAAAGAAACAATATTGTCTTCATAGGAGATTACATCCATCTTTCCACTAGAAACCCATGCCTAGCCTTACTAGCACAGGGTAAGTGATCAAAAAATGTTTGACAATACAAACCTGTCATCATAATAAGGAATCATGACCTTATTGATATCACTGATTGTCCTTCATGATATTTTTGGTCATGTTCTACATGTGCCTTCTGTCTTCCAGAAGGAGCTTAAAACTGTGGTTGGCCTAGGGTAAAGGGAAGAAGATGAATCTAAAGACCTGAGGAAATCTTAAAGGAGGAAGTAATGGTAAAATCCTCCAGTTTTCAGACAAAAACCTTTCTCCAGAAGATAGTACCGTAGCTGTTTGCTGCAATTGAGAAATGGAGCAGTGAATAAGCTTTACTAGCTCTTTGACAATTAAAATAACGATAATTACTTAAGTACATGAGAATTCCTGATTCCAGTGCATGGTATATAGAAGTTTCTAAATATGGTGATATAAAGCACAGACATCTTTTGGGTAATTATTACTTGGGATTTCCTTCCAATTCCAATTCCTTCATTCTTTGCTCCTGAGGAATAGGAGCAAAGAATGAAGAGGGCAACTATGAACAAAACTTTGCAAAAGTTCTGGAGTGGCCATTCTGTAGGATTCTCAGTTGCTTTTAATTACATTTTTATTACTTTAAATATCTTGTTCAATTTAAAACCCAGCATATAACCATTTTCCCATTTATGTGATTCAGATGTTTATGAGTGAAAATGTTCTACATGTGTAATGCTTGATGATTATATTACTAATGTTTATTTTATATATTTTACATAACAAATATTTTTATATAGTAATTAACTTTTTTTATACCCAAAATTAAAAATAGAGTTAATATAAAATATAATGCAGATGTCTAAGTCACTAAGAATCGGTGTTATTTTCTTAGTTGTTAATGGAATGCAAAACCACATGGAAAACAATATTTATCAGCTAGAAATACATGATTTATCATTCTTTCAGTGGGATGAGTATTTCTCTTCCATGAGTTTCCTGGGCAGGTTAGCTGTTTGATCTCGTTGATTTGTTTGGAGGCTTACTGAATTGAAAACGGCAGTCAGCACAAAATTTGTTTTTCAATAAGACCCTGGCAATTTTGTCAGTATTGGATTCACACTCCAATGGCAAGAATGGAAACGCTTGATGATGGGCTCTTTTTCATAGTTTAACAAAACTCAGACTCTGGTAAGTGACTTTGCTGTTATGCTGATGTAGATTTCTCATGACCATTGAAAAATTCTGGAATAGATGCAGCTTTTGAAATATTTTGTTATGATCTTTTTGTTAGTTTTACATTTGAGTGAACCCAGCCAAGAACTTTGAATTAACTTTTAAATTGAGCTCACTTTCTTTTCTTCACATGGCTTTTCCTGAGCCTTCCTCTACAGGCCAGTGCCTGTATTAGTTTTCCAGGGCAGCTGTAACAGATGACCACAAATGGGTGGCTTAAAACAACAGAAATTAACCCACAAATGCTTTAGGAGGGAATAAATCTGAAATTCAGATGTTGGCAGGATTAGTCTCTTCTGGAGGCTTTGAGGGAAATTCTGTTCCATGCCTCTCTCTTGGTTTCTGCTGGGTGCCAGAAATCTTGGGCATTGCTTGGCTTGTAGCTGCATGGCCCTGATTCCTGCCACTGTAATGCCTTCTTCCCTGTGTGTGCCTCTCTGTGCCTGCTGTTCTTTCTATAGGAACATCAGTCATTAAAATTAGGATTTACCCTAGTCCAGTCTGACCTCATTTTGACTAATTATGTTAGCAAAGGCAGCCACATTCTAAGGTTCCAGGTGAACATGAATTTTGGGAGATACTATTCAACCTACTACTCCGTATATTAGATTCTTCTTCAGAGTTAAACCTCAGACTGTGTCAATTCTCTGGAGCGGATTTCTCATTACCACTGAAGGAGTCTAGAGTCTATAAAATGTACTGTGACTCTCTATTGAGACAGAGCCCTGGTCTCTGTACTTCAGTAACGTCTGTGTGCAAATTTATCTTATCAGTTACCATTCCAGAACAAAATAATTTCCATGCCTTTTTTTTCTCCTTTAGGATGCAAGATTTTTGAGGAGTGGTAATGTAGTGGCACTATTGAAATCTCGTATTTCAGCACCTATCCAGAATATACAGGCAAAATGTTGACATTGTTTACTGAATTGTTCATTTATTTATCTTTGCATTTATTTAATATCTTTGAATTATTCATTTAAATATTTATCGAATGCCTACTATGTCATGCCATAACAAATATAGCAATGGGAGAAGATAATAATCTATTTTAAATCATATACCTGTTCTGGATCACATGCCTACTTAAATATTAGTTCAACAATTTCCTGGGAACTATGCATATGTACACATAGTTTACCATACAGTTCGACAGAGTTCATAGAACACAGAGATCTGTGGATTCTTGGTTAAAAATTCCTGGCATTTGTCCTATGTATACTATTCATTTTGCTTTAATGTTCTCATTCTCAGAATATTTGCAAGGCTCATCATAATACATTATACTTGTCTTATCAGTTGGAATCTCTTTGGCGTAACAAATCTCAACTAGCATCTCATTAGATCAGTACAGTTTAATTTTTCTCACTTAAATCTTTCGAAGATCAGAAAATGATACCCTGAAATGAAGGCCTCAGAAGCAAAAGTTTTTCTCTGATCTTCACCTGCCCTTCTATATTTGGTCCCTTGTCTCCCTGAGGCTAGCCATAGAAACTAGAATCTCTCTTCCCCAAGGTGGGTAATAGAAACCAGAAGCCTTTTCCCCAAAGCCAGCCATAAAACCTAAGAACATTACTCATATCTTCCCCTCTGCCTCTCTGTGTAAAAACTGGTCCTAAAGAAATTATCTGACCTACACTTTTTGATTACAGGTTTTAAGACCCCCATTCCAGACAGGGTCCTGCCCCATACCTGAAAGGAGAAACTGCTGCATAGACAAGCAAAGAAGAATCTAAACAGTCAGGTCTTTTGGGGCTTCTCTGTTCCATTTATTAGCATTAGATCTTACCCTTTTTGTCCAATCATATTTCTATATGGCTCTTTAAACTTTGGTGAACCCAAGCATAAAAAATGGAGTTTCCCTTGTTTCTTTGAGATCTTCCTTCTGAAGGCTTCTGGTCAAATACATCTGTATATGTTTTCTCTTACTAAGCTGTCTTTTATTGGTGATTTCCAGTGACCTTCAGAGGGCGAAAGGGGAACTTTTTTCTTGAACCTACAACACCAATTCTAGAGATTGACAGTTGCTGAAATTCATTCAGTTCTTCAACGACTTTTTCCAAACCCAACCCCTTTCAAGTATCTACTCTCCTTTCCTTAGGAAAGGTGTTAATTTTGACACCATGTTTTCATCCAAACAGTGAAAGCAGTAGTTGGCTGAGAAAGTAAACTTACCTTCTTTTACCTCCTATTAGAGGGTAAAATTCTATTAACACCCTAGAAGACTTCCTGTTCTGTGGAATCAGCCAGAAGAGTAACATAGAAACCTCTGGGTGCTAGCAATACTGGAGGATTAATATCGACCCATGACCAGATTTGATCTCTAGTTAGATCTATATGCAGAATTCTGTATTTCTTTAAAAAATATAAATTAGAGTTTCTTGTTTTCTCATCCTGAGGATGCAGCAAACAAAGTTTTCTTTTGTCTCCACTTCTAAAAGCTGATTAGCAATAAGGATAGGATTAGAAATTCAGCTAGCAGCTTCTTATCTAGAGCTGATCTTACCTTATAATACTGACAAAAGCTGTTCTGTGATGAGAAGGAACTGGCAAGATTAGCATTTTTAGAATGGAATTTGGAAAATAATTATTAATTTTCCAAATTTCCTTCAAGAAAAACATTCAGATGTATAGCAGCAGATGTTTTTCTTCTGATCGGCATTCATTACTCTCTCTTCAGGTAACCTCATTCTAATTTTGCATTGTGGAATCACTATACTCTCACATTCATGAAATCAAGAATTCTGAGCCTACCCTGTTATTCTAGGAATTGACAAGTGAGCAGCATCTGGTCAATTATCATACTCTACCTCTGACCCATCGGTATTTGATTTTTATATGCACACACAAGAGGAAAATAAGACACAAATTTGTAACTCTTGCTGACACTATCAGGAGTTAGACACAATCTGATGTGGTTTGAGTATTTATCCCCACCCAGATCCATGTTGAAATGTAATTCTCAGTGTTGGAGGTGATGCTTCATGGGAGGTATTTTGATCATAGAAGCAGATCCTTCATAGCTTGGGGCTGTCCTCATGACAGAGAGTTCTTAAGAGCTGGTTGTTTTAAGGTGTGGCACCTCACTTCCCTCTCCTCCTCCTGCTTTCACCACGTGAAGTGTCTGCTCCTGCTTTACCTTCTGTTTGCCATGAGCAAAAGCTCCCTGAGGCCTCCCCAGAAGCTGAGCACCATGCTTCCTTAACAGCCTGCAGAACCATGAGCCAATTAATTCTCCTTTCTTTATAAAGGACTCAGTCTCAGATATTTTTCATAGCAATGCAAGAATGGCCTCATATGCAATATTTAGGCTAATATTGCTAAATTGGTGGAGTAGATAAGGCTGAATGACAACTTGGCAATAACTCAAGGGAATGAGAAAGAGAAGAAAGAGGGGCTTCTTTATTTGCTGAACATTTTTATAGTACAGGAAGTATTTGAAGTGTCTTACATAAAGTATCTTATTCAGTCTTCCTACATTCCTATAAAGTAACACGATTGCCTCTACTATCAGATGAGATTTAAGAGATGAAGTGACTCATCCAAGATTACACATTACCAAGAAAGAATTTGAACTCATATCTCAGGGATATGGAGATAGTTTATATTTACCATCTCACTCCATTCTGAGTATTGATACCTTAAGGGTATATATATTAATTTATGCACATGGTAAAGTTACTAATATATATCGAGATAAAAGTAAGTATAGTGTAGTGTTTCTTTGTCATATTATATCAACTACATTGGTCCTAATTAGGGGGTTTCATCTCTGTTCAGAGAATGTTTCCAATGACCAAATTGGTGACTGTGAAATAACTCTCTTCTATGGTTTGCTGGACCAAATGGACATTGACAGTTGTCCTCTATGTAAGAATAATTCAGTAGCATAGCTACTGACAACCACACTTAGGTTAATAAAACCATGATGCACCCACTTGCTCAGGTTAAAATCTAGGGTCCTTTAACCTCCTTCCTTTTTCTTATTGCTTATATCCATTAGCAAATCCATTCTGTTTTACATCCAACATATAGTTTGGATTGACTATTTCCCACAATTTCCTCTACTGGCCCTCGTCATATCACTATTGTAGTGAAAATGTTGCAACAACCTGCCTCTTGCAGTTCCTACTTCTGCTGCTCTGTTGCATCCTTTAGTTCATTCTTCACAAAGTCACTTGACTGATCTAAAAATAAAAATCAGTTTGTCTCACTTTCCTGTTTAAAATGCTTCAAATGGCTTCAAATCGCAATTAAAATAAAGTCCTAATGTATTGCCGTGTCTACAAGACTCTAATACCTTCCTTCTGTCCGTAAATTCACCACTATCATTCTTTCTCTTTTCCGAACTGTAGCAACACTAGTTTTTTTTTCTTCCTTTTTTAAATTTCTTATGCACACTGAAGATGTCTCTGTTTCAGGCATTTTTGCATTTGCAGTTCTCTCTTCTCAAAATTCCATACTCCTTTGTCTTTGTAACGCTAATGTCTACTCATCATTTAGCTGTCAGCTCAAGTGTCACCCCTAAGGATGACTTTTCTGAACACCCTACCCAAAACAACCCATTATGTGAGCCACCTCTCTCCCATTAGCCTGTTTTATTTTCTTCACAGAGTATGTCACTATTTGACATTGTCTTGTTTATGTATTTGTTTATGGTTTTCATTGTCTTCCTTCTCTTCGGCTTACTCAAGTCCCAGTAGACTTGAAGTCCCTTGAGAGTAGGGACCTGCTTTGTCTTGTGCATAGAACAGTATCTAGCATGCACTATATACTAAATAGTAATTATTGAATGAATGAGTGAATTGGATTTGGAATGAAAATCAGTGAGAGAGTCAACATGAAAAGTTGACCTGAGTCCATTTCTCAGTATTTGTTTACCTCTTTTATGCATGTATGCATTTATTCTGCGTTGGATACAACTTGGAAAACAGATGACTGTCAAAATATTGAACCTCAAAATGTATTTTGATATAGTTTGAAGTGGCTGTTCAGAGGGACTGCAGACAGAAGTAATCCTGCAATGCTGCCTTTTGTGGGAGAGAATTGCATCTGCAGTGAAAATCTGCATGGGTATTGCCAGTTTTTCCTGAGACCCTTCCTTCTCCAACTCTAGAAAAGGTTAAGTAAGAGTCTGACACTTTTAAAGGTCTGAAAGAAATATTGACCCTCTAGACTCTGAGGGCTGCTATCGGTGAGGTTTTGTCTGTATAACAGGAGATGTTTTGCTGGCCAGGTCACCTCTTCTTCCTTTTCCATAACCTGTTTTGCCACCATAAAATGTTTTGCCATGCTCTCAGCCCCCATTCTTTTTGTCATTTCAAGATGGTATAAAAGCATCAGCCATCGAGCTGTTTCTTAGAGTTGTCATATTTAATATAATTCCTGTGCACACATGTGCACGTAAAAAATATGAATGCATTTTTCTTATTAATCTGTGTATTATCAGTTTGTTTTATAGACTCACATTACTGAAACATTAAAGGAAAAATGTAAACCTCTTTACAGTACTGAGGGAGCAACAGAGCCCTGTGGAAATGTGACCATATGAGAAAAAGGCTATCTATACTGTCTTACTTATGTAGCTCTATGCCTTTGAACCCAAATGTTCAATATGAAAATCAAAGAAGAAAGCTTTTATTTGAAAATGAAATCTCTACAGAGGAGATTAGCATGTTATTGACATTTGTGCCCAAAATTTCTTTCTCAGAAATGAACAGTTGCCAGGGGTGAAGGACAAAGGGCCATACAATTTCCCTCAATAGCAGCCACCATACTTAATTTTTTTCTTGGCTCAAATACATTCAATTTTAGAATCATCATTAAATTAAAATATCATCTGCCCCTAAAAGATTGTGTATACACCCCCCACAGACACACATTAGAGATGAATGTTTTGTAAAGCGTAATAGGCTAGATTGTATTTTGCTATTTTCATAATGTCACAGCACAGCATTTCGTTCATTTTGGTCTAAAAATAAAATGTTTTATTAATCAGCAAAATGAGATTATTCATTGCAGACCGTCATCATGTTCATGAAGATACATGGCTCGAAGTTAATTAGAGATAGCTTTCAACTTACTAATCATTTGGTTATCCAAAATTTATTCCACCCACTTGTGTAGTTTTCCCATAGAAATAATACCATGAAACAAATTTATGAGTGTACCAGTGCTGTTCAATAGAGCTCTCAATAATAATGGAAATATTCCATATTTGTATTCTTCATAAATGGTAGCCACTAGGCACATGTGGCCACTGAGCACTGAAAAGATGGCTAGCATAATTGAGTCATTGATTTTTTTTTTTTTTTTTTGAGATAGAGTCTTGTTCTGTCACTCAGGCTGGAGTGCAGTGGCATGATTTTGAATCACTGCAACCTCTGCCTTTCAGGTTGAAGTGATTCTCCTGCCTCAGCCTCCTGAGTAGCTGGGATTACAGGCATGTGCACCCATGCCCAGCTAATTTTTGTACTTTTAGTAGAGACAGGGTTTTGCCATGCTGGCCAGGCTGGTCTCGAACTCCTGACCTCGTGATCTGCCTGCTGATTTAAAAATTTTATTTAACTTTAATTAACTTATTTTAAATAACCATGTGTAGCTAGTGGCTTCTGTATTAGCAGAGATAAACAACAATATCCTTAATGAAACTATACATTCAGAACTGGGCAGTATGAATTAAACTATCTACAGATAGTTTAATTAGTTTACCAAATCATGCAATTACCTTTTTCATAAAACATTTGCATTTTGACTATGAGAACAAATTTGGACAAATAGGCCACACTCATTCTCCTGAAATTCATGGACTCCTCTTGCTTACATAAAGAATTCCAAGAAGTAGAGGTTTAATCACAAACTGGTAATTGGTAATAACTATTCCAAGAAGTACTGTATCCTTTAGCCAATCATCCAGTCACTTATTTTTGTTAACCCGTGGTATTTCTATATGAATAGACTGCAAGTACCTTGCTATTTCTCTTCAGTTTATCCTTAAAAATCTGAACAAACATGAAAAAATGCTCATCATCACTAGTCATTAGAGAATTGCAAATCAAAACCACATTGAGATACTATCTCACGCCAGTTAGAATGGTGATCATTAAAAAATCTGGAGACAACAGATGCTGGAGAGGATGTGAAGAAATAGGAACACTTTTGCAATGTTGGTGGGAAGGTAAATTAGTTCAACCATTTTGGAAGACAGTGTGTTGATTCCTTAAGGACCTAGAAATAGAAATTCCATTTGACCCAGCAATCCCATTACTGGGTATATATCCAAAGGGTTATAAATCATTCTATTATAAAGACACATGCACATGCATGTTCACTGTGGCACTGTTTGCAATAGCAAAGACCTGGAACCAACCCAAATGTCCATCAGTGATAGACTGGACAGAAAAAAATGTGGCACATATACACCATGAAATACTATGTAGCCATAAAAATTCATTCATGTCCTTTTTAGGGACATGGATGAGTCTGGAAACCATCATTCTCAGCAAACTGACACAAGAACAGAAAACCAAACACTGCATGTTCTCACTCATAGGCTTGTGTTGAACAATGAGAATATGTGGACTCAGGGAGAGGAGCATCACACACTGGGGGCAGTTGCAGGGGTGGCTAGGGAAGGGACAGCGGGGGTGGGGAGGGTGGTGAGGGATAAAATGGGGAGAAATGCCGGATATAGTCAAAGGGGGAATAGAGGCCACAAACCACCTGGTTATGCATGCACCTATGCAACAACCCTGCATGACCTGCACATGTACCCCAGAATCTAAAGTAAAATTAAAAAATCTGCTTGTAACTGCCCCAACTTGGAACACCTCTCAAACTTTGTTGTAAGTGTGTTTTCTGTGTTGCAATCCTCAAATTTGGCTCAAACAAGCTCTCTACTTATGTTAATTTTGCCTCACTTTTTTTGTTAAGTTGACAGCTGTTATTGTCAAATCATTGTCTACATTGGTAAGTCATGTGTGATAATCAGGTACCCTGAAAGGGCAGTAGGGAGAGTCTGGAAGCAAGGGGTCCTTCTAAGGTACAGGGGAGTCATGTACTAGTAGATTTTCATTACGCATTTACTTTAGAACTTAAACTCTCACAACAGCTAATAAATCTATTAAATATATTGAAATATGAAGACAATATTTAAAAATGTGCAAGGATAAACACTTTAGAATCCTTCACTCACCCTCCACCTCTTAACCTCTAGGGACTTCATAATTGTAGATAAAGCAAAATGATGAGATTTTCATACATCTGCATATAGACTTTGTATTTTTCTTTCCTTTGTCTACTTCAGTGTTTCTCAACTTTTAGTAAGCAAATTATTTTATGGACTAGGTTGAGTACGCAGAATTATGTGACGTATATTCTCTAGATAATTTAAGGGCAGTTTTTACGTAATTGATCTTACCTTCCTTGCTGAGTTGACTAACTTCTGTGTGACTCTTCTACCTCTTTCAGTACTTAATCCTTGCACTTTTGTTAAAAATTATTTCCTCCCCGCAAGGTTATGAAGTAGATCAATTGAGCATTGCTTCAACCACATTTAAAGCACTTTTTAAAAAAATTGAAACCTGCAATTATCTGATTTTTCAAAGGGTTTGTATGCCCAACGGCCTAATTGCTAAGAGCAGAGTTTCAAATAACCTAATACGTTTCAAGCTTCTGAATACTCAATGATACTATCTATTTCCATTTCTGTCTTTTGTAATGTGTGTCAGGCCAGCTGAAGCTATGCATTTTTACAATCTTTTCAGGGACAACTTATGAAAAATTTTCTTTGAGATTTTAATTGCAGAAAAGTGAATATTCCTTTCTTGAATTCTTAGATTTTTAAAATAAGTTTCTTAATCTTTGCTTACCTGGAAATCACATTAGATAATTTAAGATTGTCCAGTAATTCATCTCTTTATGTGGATTAGTAAATTCCTCAGCATCATGTTGGAGGCTGTTTGGGAAGTAAAAAAAAAATCTCATAATGGTACCAGTATTTAGATATTTAACAATATAGTTGTCATGAAGTAATCATAGATGAAAGAAATGTGAATGATCATCATTTTAGGGCTTGACTTATAAGTTACCAACTATTTTACAAGTCTACATGTGTCTAAGTGTTTAAATCAGTGATTTTTTACAAGCATATACTTGTTTTGTAAATCCTCTTGCAGGTTAACAAATTTTGATCAATATATAAAATATAATTATACTTCTAAACACACACACACACACACACACACACACAGAGAGAGAGAGAGAGAGAGAGAGAATTGGTATTTCTCTGACAAAAAGTTTTGCTTATATTCTTAAACACAGATGTTTACACAGAGGAACATACATTTAGAAAAAATACTTGGATAATTTATTAAATGAGAATAGCCCAAGTCTTACCATCTTTAAGAAACCCAAAGTTTCTCTACAGTCCTCTGTACTCAAGTGTGTCTGCATCATTCAGTTGACACTGTCTTAAATTCTTCTACAATACCATATGCAAATGTGCTCACTTTTTGACAAAAGCAAATACTTCTGTGTGTCTTGCTTTTAACACCAAATGGCAAGATGAGTGAGAGGACAGAGATAGTGCCTCATGTTTTTGAACAATTCCAGAAAGCATAGGTGCATGTTGCATACTGGGTTATCCATGTTCATCTTCAAAGGCTTCTACTCCTGAATGACATCATGCATACATTTCCTCATAAAATATCTTTGCTGTCTTCATTTCTTGGCTTAGGTCTTATTTTCTGATCATGTCACAATTTATCAACTTATTTTTACACATATTATTAGGTACATTTTATGTGCCAGCAACTTTACTATTTTTAAATGGTTGTTGCCTGGAAGAAAATCACAGTGTAGTGACATTATCCTTTCATCATTATTCCACAGTCTTATTTACCTTCTTTATCACTTTGATTTATAAGACTATCATAGATATTTACTGAGCACTTACTAGAAGCTCAATACTTACTGAATAAAAGAAATATATAAATGTGCAGGACACTGTGCTAGGCACTGAAGTTTAAAAAATCAATTACGTTGCTGTGTGTTGAAGTGGAATTCTGGTACTGCAAGCGTATTAAGAGGCTGGAAATTATTTTTGTCTTTTCTATAATATGAGAAAAAATATTATTCCTCCCTTCCTTCCTAGAAAAATAAGCAAAAGACAAATCTAATGAATGAAATGTAAATAGGGCTTCAAAACTCATTACATTTACTCAGAAGAGAGGCTATGTTATTTAAGGTTTTCAGTCTTAGGAATCAGAAATCAGTTTGAAAAACAAATAATCCCATTACCACCACCCATGTTCTTCTGACCCAAATAGCTGTTACACAGTATGTCATCCCTCCATGTGACCCTACCTATGCAAAATAGCTGCTCCTTGAGATAGGTTTAACCTTTATTACTGGGATAAGTGCACTTTTCAAGCTGTAGCACAGAAATGCTCTTCCAAGGGAAGTCAAGAGCAATAATTTCTCTACGTTGAGTGAGGAATTAGGGAATAAGGATGGCTTTATGATTTTTTAAAAATATCTTTAGCATTTTTTTAAGCCAAGAGAAAAGTCTGGTTCTCAATTTAGAAAGAATTCTATAACATAAACACTCTATATTAGATATTCCTAACCACTTTCTACCCTTTAGTAATCCTACAACATTTTATTTGTATAATTGTCCAATAACCTTTATTGAACTGTAGTAAGGAGCCAAGCATTGAAGACTTAATCCGCCTTAAAGAGTTCCCATCTTGCATGAGAGAAAATCACATGTGGCAGGGTTTCTGGCACTGTAAATCAGACTTATATAACTAAAATTTAGAGCTAAGCAACCAGTAACAACTCTGTAGTAATGATTTGCATCTAATGCCAATCATTAGATGCAAAACAGTAGGGAAAACTGTTTAAACTGTGTTAGTGACAGGTTTAAACAGAAACGGGTTTGACTCTTTTACTGTGGCCTGGGGAGAGGAGAGATACCGGTATTCCTATTGCAAAGGGATATAAAGGAAGATGTGAACCAATTCAATAAACAAAATTTCACAGTGGAACATGAGCTTCAGACAAGTGGATTCTTAGTCACTGCATGGTGACTGGTCCTGATATGATTAAGAACAATGGGTAAAGTTTTTTTTGGCAGGTAGAGATCAGGTTTGCTAGTTAAAAGATTTAATTCACTTAGAAGTACTTGTTGAGATGTGGAGTACTTCACTCTGTAGGCAACCCAGTGTTAAAGAGCATCTCGTTTAGTTACAGATTGTTGAAGTTCTGTGGAGTATGAGAATTGATGGAGGAGGCATCAGCAGCATCAAAATTGAAATACTATTTGTAAGCGAATATAAGCTCAGGGAAGCTCCAGAAATATAACTTGTGAGAGATTTTAAGGAATTATATTTCCCATGTGTACAGAAGAGGATTAGGAGTCAGTAAAAATTGGGTAGTGCATTCAAGATTGGTGGGACGTGGAGACATTAGGATAATATGTGAAAAATAAAGTATAACTATTTATTGGTAGTTTTATAATCGGCACATTCCTACCTGTGAATTGTTTTACTGTGTACCGGGCAAATCTGGGCCACCTAGGTCCCATTATCTTTATCAGTATTCCTGCTTAACATTCTTAAAAGATTTACCATGCATAATTGTAATCACTCTCATTTTCTTGACTCACACTAACAAGCATGAAAGGTCCAACATAAAGACTAATGTGATGGAGCTTCACATCCAAGAAGATAATTTAGGCAGTAGTGGACAGGAAGACACAATAGCAGTGTTACACAATGGAAAATAATGTGTATGTGTGTGTGTGTGTGTGTGTGTGTGTGTGTGTGTGTGTGTGTAAGACAGAGAGAGAGAGAGAGAGAGAGAGAATGCACATGCTAAAAAATGGGCTTCTAAACTGATGAAGAATCAATTGAGCTAATAAAAAATATTATGTCCAGGAAAGTCCTCAGTTTGATAACAAATTCATGATGGAAGAAAAAAGAACCCACAAGAATAACAAGTAATACATCATGTTGTGATTTCTTTCAATGACAAAAAATTTAGTATTTAACTTATCTCAGATGACCTCCAAGGGGATAATGATTTGTTTCTAAGTAGCATTGTAAGAATTATTTGGAAAATATCTGAAAGAATTGTCAAAATAGAAAAATTACAATACATTTAGTTTAAAAATCTTAATTGTCTTTTATTTGTGATTCTACAATGAGGAAACACCTTATTCTATAAAATAGAGTAAGTGTTCTGATGAGCTAAGCAGAGGAATTGGCTTCAATAGGCAGAAAAGGACTGAAGAAATCAGAAACAGAAAACAAAAAGTGGATTGCTCAATTCCAAGTTACTTTCCTTGTGGGTTTAAAACACATGTGGACTTCCTTGTTACAATGACTCATGTTTCCTGGAATCTACAGATTTGGGGAAAACTAGCCCCCTTCACAGTTTCCATTCATTACATGGCACTTTATACAAGTGATTCCATTCAGGTGTAGTCTGGTCTGATGGGGCCTAGTACAGGAGCCTAAAACAACGGCCTCCCATAAATTTGTTTTGCAGTATTTAAAAAAAAACATAAAATGAACCATAATGTTAAAGAATTTATTTCTGATAAACAAATTTCTGGATTCTTGAAATCGTATGAATTTCTTCCAATAGTTCTGAACTGAGGAATGCTGTGCTCAACTCTATCCTCTTTGAAGTCTTTTTAAAATCTTTACCAACAATTTAATGTATTTTGGAAAATGTGTGCATTTCTTATTCAGCAAAATATCCATGAGGTCTTTTGCCACTATAATTTAGGAAACATCTCTATATATGACTCTTTAGCAACTTAAGAAATGTATTTTAATCCAATTCACTGGAATCTTTAAATGACTACTTTGGTGTGTGTATGTATGTATGTATGTGTGTGTATGTATGTATGTATGTGTGTGTGTGTGTGTGTGTGTGTGTGTGTTGTACTTTCTAGTCAACCCTAGCTATACATTGACAGCACCTGGGGAGCTTTGAAATAATGCCAATGTGTGAATTTCATCACCAGAAAATCTTGACTCTTGTTTGGTTGGTTCATTGAGATCTAGATGTGAGTATTTTGTAAAAAGCTCCTCATGGTTTTTTTTTTTTTTAATATTCTGTTATGGTTGAGAAGTACCGTTTTAGAGGAAAACAATTTTCTTTTGATCTTATAATCCTTAACAGTTTCCCAATGCTGATTAATTATATTTCTGTATGGTTTAAATTGTCAGGGTCATGGTAGAAATGAGTTCTTATAAGAGCCATGTCTGTCTTGATCCCATTCTCAGACGATAATTGTTTATAAAAGAATCTTTAAAATCAATAAGCATGATCCATAGTTTCCAAAGGTCAATATGAGAACAGTATTGTAGTCTATTTGTTTCAATAATTATTATCATGCATTACTCTAAAATGTTATTGGAACAGAAGTTTCATCCCTTGATTTGACCACATTAAACAGTTGTATATAAAAATGTGATGTTTCTATTTTAAAGATTGAGAAACTGAACAAAAACATATTGAGTTGTGTCTAAACAAGCCATCTCTTTAGAGTTTACTATGATTCATTAGAATTGTTTCAAGACCTGCTTTGCTGAAAGGAACTAGCTTCATATTGACATAAACCAATAGAAGAGGTTGATATTGGGAGTGAATGCAAAATGTAATTAGAAAGGCAGATGAGTAATATAGATGAGAACAGAAATTAAATGTCACAAAGCAAAATATTCTAAGTTTAGAGACAGAGGCATTAACATTTAATATGACTTCTGCTTCTGATTCTTAAATACATTTTTTTCCCTAATAGCTTCTTTCTTAATACCTGATTGCACTTGACTTTTTGGTGCACCTTGCTGATTAGCAAACTGGCTTCATCAGGATGAAAATGTGTGTGTTTTTCAGGAGCAGATGTGTTGCAAGAGGCTTCAAGAAAAGTAAAATATTTCTACAGTGTTAATGTTTATGATCGAATGAATAGAAAACGGTGTGGACACAAAATAGTCAAATTCCTCCTAGAAGTCAATTGCTTCACTCTTGCCATATTCTCGTGGGATCCCAAAGGCATCTCAAGGACCTTTTCAATGTATTCTCTTGAAACACTGGCTGTTCTTGGCAACACACTTAAGATTGTAGCTCCACTGCAGCGGAAAGAATGCTAATCCCAGTCAGGGGATCTAAAGTTCATGAGACTCTACAGACAAGGAGGGCACTATTTTAGGGAAAAAATAAATCTCTCTGAAATAAATCTTTGGTAAAAACAACTTACCAAAGTTTAATAAGCCTATTATTGTATTTTAAATAAGCTCTGCTATTTTATTACCCCTAATAATAAATATACATTAAAATTTATTTAAAAAGTCACAGGGGATGCTCTGGATTAGAAGCAATTTTTGAAGTTTAATAGACTGTAAGTTCCTTTATTGCACTAAAATATTAAATTATTACTTTTACAAAAATCAGAATATTTATGCATAGCATGTTGTCCAGAAATACATTTTCAAATAGCTTCTGTGTTTGTAACTATTTTATTTTGAAACATTATATAGACAGATTACCTAGAGAATTACCAGTGGGTATATCACGTGGGAAAATTCTCCCCCCAACACAAACATACAAACACACTAGAGTGCTATGGGGAGATTTTAATGTCCTCTAAATTCAAGAGAGATTTTCTTTTCTCCCTCATGTCTTAGCAATAAACTAATCCTGTCCTCTGCAGTGGATAAGGGAATAATCAGGCAAATAGAAGTGCATGCGCCAGGGATATTATGACAAAAGAAAGCAGCCAAACTTAAATTTCATTTTATGGTCAACTTACAAACAGTTTTGTAAGTTGTTCATTGCTTTCCAACAGTGAACAGTAGGGCTGACATGGATGGGTGGTAAGCTCCAGGATATTTTTCTGCCTAAAGATCTATCTTTCCTTTCCTGTAGAATATCTCAAATTGCTTCATGAAAAAAAATGTCATTGGCCACATGCATCTAGCATAGCTCTGCTTGGACTGCAAATTCAGTTGTCTTTCCTATGAATGTTACTATGGGTTGAGTTCAATAACTTAAGGTTATTTAATTAACAATTTTCAGTTGATACTATATGGTACCTGATACATTGTAGGCAGGTACAACATAGGCTTAATGGTGTAAGAGCAGATAAGCCAGTCTTTGAAATAGCAAGGAAAAGAAACTATCGATAATTTTAGCAGAAAATAAATGTACCTAAGGACAATGATAAGATACAGGCCAAATATCCAATTATAAGTTTCCTCCCTGACCTTTTGTATACTTTTGAATGAAATATACAAAAGTATGTAAAAGGTATACTTTTGGCTGCTTGACTAGCCAACAGATGAATGTGAAACTCCAGCCCGGGGTTTTCTTCTGGGAAATTGGATCTTGCCCAGTTCATGGCTGAAAGTGATTTTCTTAAGTCATCACCTCTCTTCAGGACAATATAAGGTGCTCATCATCGACCGAAAGTGATTTTCTAATTGTTTCTATTTCCTAAGTTATCCAGGTTTCAATTGTGCTTGACTTATGAAGTTTGTTGCTTCATATATATTCTTTTTACATGTTTATAATCCTGTACATAGGAGTTTCTTTCTACTGAAAGTTTAATTTCTCTCCAAACGTAAATGCGGTATGTTAATATAAACTATGCTGAAGAAAAGCATCACTCATTTCTTAATCTCTTTGCCTCAAAATGAACAAAAAAATCAACAAACAAGTGAACACATAGCTTACTTCTTCTGCAAGACCTCACAGCATTTTGGTTCCAGAAGGTAATACATTTTTTAAAAAAAATCTTTTTCTTTTGGTAACTTGTACATCTGGCTGACCTGAAGTTCGTGATTTGTCACTTTAGTTGATATTAAGCTTTTACTTCCAGGAAAATTACTACACGTGCTATTGAATTGTACCCTTGCTAATTAAGGCCAAGACTCCTTTTAAACAAGTGTATCATATATGATAAGCTTGGTGAGTCATTTAAAAAGAGGCAGCTGCTGAGAGAAAAATCAAACCGAAATTTGCTCTGCTAAGGTCAAGTCTCCACATTCAAAGTTAAGTGGAAGATGAGTGTAAGAATTTGTATGGTTTGCACAGAACTTAATTTTGTAATTATGGGGGATTTGTGGTTTGTTTTCTCTGCCTTAATGTACCATGAAGGATGAAATAAGGCTCAAGTCACTATGTATTTTTGTTGTAAAGGTAGAGGGTTAAATTGACTCATAATCAAGAAATATTCATTTTCAAAATAGCAGAGTCAGCTGCTACTGTATGATGTAGTTTTCTTGCTAGGAACACATTTCATGCAATATTGGGGTCATTTCTTCATTGCTGTGGGTAGGGTCTGGAGAGTTTCATGTATGTAGTGCCTCCTAGAATTCAGTGTCATGAATATTCCTGTAGGGAAGGGTGGCTAGTTTTGCAATGCCTTTTACTCTTACTTGTGAAGCCAGTGAAGTTTAGTTTGCACTCCTCACAGCAGGAAGAATTGTAGGCATTATTCCACCTGTCCTATGCTCTTTTGACTTTCTCTATGGCTTCCTTGACAGAAAATGCTAGAATATGTCAGATTCTTTTTTCTTCCCCTAGGAATTTTCAGCAGTCTCCTCAGTTCCTTTCACTCCCACGCTTCTTGGAAGTTCTTACTGCTAGAGTAGTTGGTATGTTTATTTTGTTTGCCCTAAAGCCAAAACATGATACATTGCATTACTTAACAAACCAAATACACAGTGTTAAAAACCCTCGAAAGAAATGTCTTTAAAATATAGATGAAGACTGTAAATAGACTACTTAAAACTCTATTTTTCTAACTGTGAGCCATTATTTAGTCAATTTGTTAAAGCATGAATTCCATTATGCTGTTGACACATTGCTAGGTACTGTTTGGCTTTTTTCCATCTGTCCAAGGAAAGATACATGAAGAAATTAAAATCGAATATGTTGATTTCTAAAAATTCTTCATTTAAGTGAAAATATTGTATAAATTTACCAAACTATAAAGTCATTTTCAGATTGCTATGTTTCCATGTCATTTTTGTTTCCATCTGTTATAAAATACCTTTGGGATTGAATGTGAGTAACTATGGCCTTAAGCCACATAGCAACAATATCTTCAAAATTCTCTTTGAACATTGCTTGAAACAACAATGAAATTAATGAGCTCTTCATAAATTAAATGGTCATTGTGCACTGTATAATTTTTTGGTGAATTGGATTATGAGATAGTTGTATAAAAAGCTAATCAATTATCTTCTATATTTAATTTTTCTATGCTTGAGAGCTTTAATTCAGAATCCAAATGATGTTTTTGCCTAGAGGGGAAACTATATTTCTAAACTTAACTAAATAATTGGACATCTGCCTATTTATGTTTTTTAATAGAGTAACATATATTTTTTTAAGGTTCTGTTGAAGGTTTCATCCCTATAGTCTTTATTTAACTAAATAAATATTTCCACATAAATTTGAAAAAATATACAGAATACAGATTTACTAAAGAAACACAAATATACTTATAAAATATGCAGAAATTACAGAATTAAATCTTTCATCTGAAATGAAAGATACATGGGAACAAATAGATAGATGATAGCTAGATGGATAGATAGAGAGATGATAGATTGAAAAATGGAAGGAGATAAGGTTTTATGTAGTGTTTCTATAGAAATGTACAAGAATGTTAAAGTTATTCAATTTGGAACTATTGCTTCACTTATTTTCCGGTGCAAACCAGATGTATCTGTGCACAAGTTGTAAAAATGAAACAGAACAGGGGCACCCTCTAAGAGGCCTGCCAGGCACCCTGCAACACTCCCCAATCAGCATGGAGATAATGGAAAATCTTGAGTTCCTTCTGGGGAACCTAACTAAGCACCTAACTAGCACTAAGAAGTAACTGAGTAACATTATAAGCAAGAAGGTAATAGTAGCTTAAAACACTATTAGCCATGGAGGTTAGAGTTATGAGATGTTCCCTATAGAAACTGAAGATAACATACGTTTCTGAGTTGTTTTTCAGGAATCTGGACTCCACATCACAGAGATTCACTGGAACGTAGACCTCAGGTATAAGGGAACTGAGGATTGACCTCTGACAGGGGTTCTTTGTTGTGAAATTCATCCTGAGGGTTTTGGAGGAAGTCACACCCACAGTTAGAGCTAACATTCTTTTCTGCTGACCCCAAAACTTTACCTTCTTTTTTTTTTTTTTTTTGAGCCAGAGTTTCACTTTTGTTACCCAGGCTGGAGTGCAATGGCGGGTCTCGGCTCACTGCATCCTCCGCCTCCTGGGTTCAGGCAATTCTCCTGCCTCAGCCTCCTCAGTAGCTGGGATTACAGGCACGCGCCACCATGCCCAGCTAATTTTTTGTATTTTTAGTAGAGATGGGGTTTCACCATGTTGACCAGGATGGTCTCGATCTCTTGACCTCGTGATCCACCCCCTCGGCCTCCCAAAGTGCTGGGATTTCAGGCTTGAGCCACCACACCCGGCCATAGCTTTACCTTCTTAACCAATTGAAATATCAGAAATATCTTTGAAACTACCTATGACCTATAAGCCCCTGCTTTGAGATGTCTTGTCTTTTTAGGTCAAATCAATGAATAGACTCTATGTATTGATTTATGAGGTTGCTTTAACTGCCTCCCTGCCTTTAAACATCCTTAACCTGCAAGCCATAGGGAAAATTGGGTCTTGCCTTTGAGCTACCCAATTCTCTTTGCTTGGTGCCCTGCAATCACCCTCCTTTTTCCCACTGGAAACCTCTGTGTAGACATATGGCCTTGTTGAACCAGAAGAGCAGACTCTGCTTCAGTTTGGTAACAAAAGTATGGTAAAGTAGTGGCATGTCGATTTACCTAGCTTCTTTTTATTTGTAATTATTTCAGAAAGCCAGGTAAAACCATTAATGAATGACTGATTCCAGAATCTTTGAGAAAGTTTTAAGACAAAGTGTCATCTAAGCTGGGCTAAAATATTTATAGATATATGAATTATCAGTATTACTTTTTTGTAATACCATGGTTCGTATTCTTCAAAACAAAGAAAAAGATACACTAGTTTCTATATATCTGCATCTGGTAGCTTCAGTGCCCAATTATTTATTAACAATTACTTTATTCCTCTTTTATCTTATATCTCTTCTTCTACTACTTCTCTCTAAAAGAGAATTTAAATGTCATCAAATACTTATATATATAATTTATATGCACATAAGACATATATTTGATATGATATATATATGTATATGTGTGTATGTATATGTGTGTGTGCATATATTTGTGTGTGTATATGTATATATATGGTTGGTACAAAACTAATTGCAGTTTTGCCATTGAAAGTAACAGGAAAACCTGCAATTACTTTTGCACCAACCTATACGGTATATATATGTGTGTGTATATGTATTCTAATCTAATATCCCTATCAAGCTAGCAGCATCTCTTATTCTTTTCATCTAGGATCAACTTGCTTGAGAGAATGTCTACTTGTTTATTGCTTGTACATCAAACATTCAACACAAGATCATTTGTCTTCTTCCCTTACCACTCAACAAGGATAGGAATAAGTCTCTAGATATTAAATACAGTGGCCATTTTTCAGGCATTATCTGACTCGATTTTGTCAGATAATGTTTGTTTGTCACTATTAATAACAACTACTGTATCAATATTGATACATTGTTTGTCACTGTTGATAAAACTACTTCTTCCCTAAAACCTGTTCTTTTCTAAACTCTCTCTTCTTCCATTTCTTTCTGTGAATAATTCTTTCTGCTTTTTTTTAGGGCCCTCTTACCATGTTAGTTCTAGTGTGTCTCTGAAGTTTGTACTAAGCATACTTTTCTGAAGTCTACACTCTCTAAGATACCTCACTTGATCTCATGGCCTTTAAGAGGTGATTAGGTCATGAGGACTCTTCCCTTATGAATGATTAAATGCCATTATCCAGGTAGTGGGTTAATTATTGTGGGAGTAATATCCTGATTTAAAAAAATGAAAATTTTCTGATTTTCTCTCTCTGTCTCTTGTGCTCACTAGTTCCCTCACCATTCTGCATTTTTGCCCTTCTACCCATTTGCCATGTGATGAAAGCCTTGCCAGATGCCTTTGCCATGCTCTTAGACTTCCCAGCCTCCAGAACCATGAGCCAAATACAATTTTATTTTATAAACTACCAAGTCTTTCTCATTCTGTTATAGCAGCAGAAAATATACTAAGACAACCAGTATATTTATCATTTCAATGAGCACTTGGCATCTATAATCTTTACCTAGATGTTTTAGGAAACCAAGTATTATTAATTAAATGTTAAAAAATAACTAGATTAACATTTTAGCTTGCAATGGCATGTAAACCTTGACTTCTCCTCCTTTTTCCAGTATTTTTCAATTCAACAGTCACACATCTATAATAATAACACAGCTGCAAATCTATGTGTTGTACCATACTCCAGGCCCAGTGGGACCTGCAGGTCCACTGGGCAATCATTTATGAAAGTTACAAAGCACATTAAGTGAATTTACCTTCTGGATGTGGATGTCTACATATGTAGCTTAGGAAATGCAAAGCCAGCTACAAGGTATTATTTTCTCCTCATGGCAAAAGCAATTAGTATGCTAAAAAGCATGTGTCCTTCTGGGTCATTTTTGTTGCAAAATTTTTGCATGCAAAGCAGTCTTATTAAGGATAAACAGGGCTTTCTTGTGAAAAGAGACAGCAGCAATCTTAGCTTCTGATATCAGGTGCATATGCACACACACACACACACACACACAGAACACACATAAACATTAGAAAAGCAACACAATTCATAACAATTTGGAATCTATTGATTGTCATTTTTGCAAATAACTACAAATTGATACCCATTTTAGAAAATGTAATTGTGAAACAACTTGTTGAAGTATAGCATACTTAGGCTACAATTTTGTAGGACATTTAGGGTAATGCACATGCCAGACTTTGAAAAATGTTGTTTAAAAAAGAAATAAATATCTTTATTAAGTTGTTTGTGATTTCCAAGAAGAGACAAGGTCAGATTATCTTTGTTGCTCTGGATTTATTATAAGGACACATGAAAGGAAAATAGCTGGGGAAACATCCTTGGCAGCTTGACATTTATTTTGGATCTCAGACTTCCAAGCTCATATAAATGATCTCATAGAGAATAGAGGCCTGAGTTCAGTATTATTTAAAGAATTGGAGCTAGACTCCAGTAGCTTGCTTCTTCCTGTGTACCTAGAATTTGTACTTCCCAGAGAGAGGATTTGATTAGGATAAAGTACCAACTCAGGGATCAGTTGCTTCTCTTGTATCTGATCTCCACAGAATGACCTTGACTTAGAAACCATTCACTGTCCCACCAGAGAAAGCCAGTGATGTTTTGTTGATGCTGCAGATATGACATAAGCAATCATATTCCAGAGAAACCACTTGGAATTGCTTTTCTACAAGAAGCATACTGTGAAAGACTCTAAATGCTGGTATAAAATAAACTTCTTTCAAAATTACTAAACCGTTTTTCAAAATTTAAAATAAAACAAAATATGGAGCCCTAGAGTACTTGCTAGGGTAGGTTAGGTCATACTGTGGTAAAAATTTGTTCCCAAATGCCACTGGCTTAACACAGCCACGATATATTTCTTGCTCATTTAATCTGCAGATCAGTGACCATGCCATGTTTGAAATCTGAATGCTGCATTTGACTACCAATTAGGCCAAAATGCTTCGATATTTTGACATCATCATCATCTCAAAGTCTCACTCCCGGAGAATAAAAAATTTTGCAAACTCACACCCATACTATATACTGTACATTGAGTAATACCTATTAATTCCACACAGAGTCAGTTGTCCAGAGCTAGTCATATAACCTCAGCTTCAGCCAGGTGCAATGGGAAGTGTGGAGAAGCTATCCAGTGAGTATACAATTCTGTTGTCACACTCTGTTTCCTCATCTTAAAACTAGTCATGCTCACAATAAGGCATAGGATTATTATAAGTCAGTGACATATAGTAGTAATTTAGGACCACTGTATAACAAATGAAACAATAAATCTAATGTGCTTAGGACATATTTGTCAAATAGCAAATACTAAAAGAATAATAGCCACCATTATTATAGTGTCAGAAAAGGAACTATTTGCATGACAGGTGCCTAGAGTTTCATAGATTCTTTTTATAGTACATTATAATTTTAAGGATCACTTCAAAACAATTTCATGATCTTTAGATATTATTTTTATTTCCTTCATCTATTTTTTCCTTGGTGATTTTACTTTCATCTGATTAAATGACATTTTGACAATAGTTTGAAACACTTGAGCATTTGATTTTATCATAATAATGGAAAACATTGTTTTCAAGAGGGAGCTTGGTTTATGACTGCAGGTACCGATGTATTTGGATTAGACTTAGATATTGGACATCAGGAAACTTTTAACTAAAATTTTATGTTCTTTCCATTGATTTAGTGGGCCATACTTATTCAAATCCATTCAAGTCAATGTGTTTATTTTGTGCATATAACTGCGTTCTAGAAGCTACAAAGATGAATCAGGCATATCTGTTGCCTCAAAAAGTTACAATATTGATGACTAGGTAGAAAAATATATACGTAGTGATAATACATGCAGATTAAGTTCTAAGGGTCAGTAAAATGTATAATATTCAGCCAGGTAGCCATGGAAGGTAACTCAAAGGAGAAGGGTTTTAGAGATAATGTCAATAGATGTACAGGATTTCGGAAGGTGGAGAGAGCAGTCCCTAGCCTAGAAACAAAGAATGTTATGATGTACACTTGGAAAAAATAGACTAAGCTCATGTAAAGGGCTTTTGAAGACTATAGTGACAAATATTGTTTAACCTGCTAAGTAAAGTGGATCTGCAGAAACTTTATTTTTATTTCTTTCACATACCATAGCCAGGTTTTACATAGACAAAAATTTCCCTACTTAAAAAAAAAAATAGAAAGTTTCTAAATTTAACATTTTTTTCCCATAAAAAGTATGAAACTTTATGTCTCCAAAAACTGTTTGACCTTGTACTACCACTTTTTCTTCTGAAATATTTTCCAATTAACCTTCAGTCCATTCTAAACCTGATAAAACAAATGAAACAATGCACCCAATATAGATGGTAAGAGCTAATGTGTATGTAAGTTAATGCTGCAGCTTTCCATTTTTCTTTCTGAGACTTTTGGGAGCTTTGAAGGAGTGGGAAGAAAATCAAATGAAGGATTTTTGAAAATTTGTCAAGATTTTCCAAATAGAAAACTGTTTAAAATAAATTAATGGAAGGCCTGATATTTTTGCACATATAAGAAAGTTTCCAGTAAGATTTTTTTACTTGTTGGATCTGTCACATAGAAGGATGGTGTGATTAGTATATTCAACCTTAATATTTGAAAAACTGATTAGATTAAATACAACATGACAATAGTTTGAAATTATATTTGGCTGATGAGTTTGATGTTGATTTGTGAAGAACAATGTCACCAGAAAAAGTTTTATTGTATCTGGAGAAATTAGGCCTTAGAAAGAATTCTTTTCAAAATAATTCCTTGTTGAATTGTAAATACGTTTCCTTTGGTTACAAGCCACGGGAAACATGATAGTTATATTTTCATTTAGTAATAACCTTTTTAAAAAAGTTCTGGTTGATATTTTTAAAATAACTGCTAATTATGTACAGCAGTGTCCTGCAGCAAACCATGGAGTATGCATTTTAAATATCAAGTAATAATATAAATTATACTAAGAGTCTTGTTATAATTACATGTGCCAAAAAACAGAGTACATAAAGATAAATATTAACTTTAATCTGTTTACATATATAAATAGATGTATACAGGTACCTGAATAAATGTTACAGTGAAAATATTATTTCTAAATGCATCAGGCTTTAGTTTCGTTATACATTGATGGCACACTATAAGGGACATGAGCAAAAATAATGGAGGCTTTTCATTTTTTTGCGATGGATTATTTTCTGCTATTCATTTGGCAGAGGCCTATAATAAACTTGATTGTTTCTTTTGGCTTTGTTTCAGTTCAAAACTGGAAATCGTGGTTGCTTCAGAGTCACTTAATGCTATTGTACTTAGAACCATTATGCTCTTGTCATTTTGCAAAATTATGTATGAGAAATGATTCTGAGCAAGCATTCTTGGACATGGGAAAGAATTTCTACTATTTAGCCAAACAACATCAATTTCAGTTTGTACTCAGTGTAAATGCAAATACCTAAACACAATGTTGTTAAAGAATAAGTGACAACCTACAGAATGAGAGAAAATGTCTTTAAGATATACACTGACAAGGGGTTAATGTCCAAAATACATAAGGAACTCAAACAATTTAACAGCAAAAAATCAAAAAACCTCATTTTAAAATGAGCAAAAGATTGAAGTAGAAATTTCTCAAAAAAAGAGAGAAATTGTCAGCAGGTATATAAAAATATTACTCCACATCACTAAACATCAAGGATATGTAAATCAAAACCACAATGAGGTATCTCCCCAGTTAGAAAGGCTATTACCAAAAGACAAAGATAACAGGTATTGGCATGGATGTGGAGAAAGGGGAACTCTTACACACTATCAGAGAAAATGTAAGTTAGTACAGCTACTATGAAAAATCATATGGAAATTTTGCAAAAATTCAAAATAGAACTAACATATTATTCAGCAATTTTTCTACTGAGTATATATGCAAAAAATGAATCAGTATGTCCAAGAGATACCTGCACTTTCATGTATATACACAATAGCCAAGACACAGAATCACTCTAAGTGTACATTGATAGGTGAATGAATAAGGAAAATATACAGAAATGAATAAACAAATAAATAAGAAATGAATGAGAAAAATATACAGAATATACTATTGAGTCATAAAAGAAAAAGAATTCCGTAATTTGCAACCACATGAATGAACCTGGAGGACATTAAGCCAGGCCCAGAAAGACAAGTATCTCATGATCTCACTCATATGTGGAATCTTAAAAAGTTTATATTATATAAGGTAGAGAGTATAATGGTGGTTACCAGAAGCAGAGGTGGTTGGGGGAGATAGAGAGATGGGAAGATGTTGTTGGTCAAAGGATACATAATAAGATGGAGGAAAATGTCATGAGATCTATTGTGTAGCAAGGTGACTATAGTTAAGGGTGATATATTCTATTCATAAAAAAATGTAAGAAAGTGTTTTTTTTATGTGCCCTACCCACAGAAAAGATAAGCGTTATTTATAAAAGGATAACTAGAGGTAATGCATTTGTTAACTAGGTAGATTTAACCATTTCACGATGTGTGTGTGTGTGTGTGTGTGTGTGTGTGTAAAATGCTGTATATATCATGAAAGTATATATTATATACTTTATGTTGTGCATGATAAAAACATACAATATTATCTGTCATCTTAGCAAAATTTAAAAACAAAGATGGTATTGTTGATGAGAATATACTGACATGCTATATTGTTAGGAATGTCTATAGAATGTTTTTCATAATTAAAGGCATGTTCTTATTAGTTTAAAAATACTCTCTTTACCAACATTGTGATATATTTATAATCTGAGATGTATTATATTAATAACTGTCTACTTGAGATAAATGCAGACGCTTTCCTTCTAAAAATGACTGTTATTTTAAAAAGGTATAAAAATTTTTATCTTTTTTGCTTCTTTACTTCTGATTCAAGGAATTCCACAAGTTTCTCAGACAGTTGACTTTCCAGAGTGAAACTTTACAGAAAGAAGCCTGATATGGTAATTGAAGGGGGATGCTCTTAAAGATATGAACTATTTGGTGAGTTCAGGATATGCCATCTCAAAGCCGAGATGACGGAATGGGATAAGGATATACAGCTTCCAAGTTGTTCTTTAAGCTCATCTCCAAAAGGGTAAAATCTCATTTTATTATGTTTGATAATATATTTAAAAATAGCAACAGCTTATTGAGGGTTGCTATGTTTTTCTTACTTGATTTATTATTATTCCACTAATCCATATTAAGTTTACTTTAAATGCTTTTGAAATTTTCAAATATAATCAGCTCTTTTTCTAGAAATTCTGTTTTCTTCTGTTGAGCTGTAGGTCAGTTCTCTTATTCAGTGCCATATAGTTGAAATTACAGTATATTTGCATGGTATTTACTTTTCAGTAATCATAGGACATTCAATAATCTATCTATTTCTTCCCTTTTCTTTCACCAAATATTTTCCACATGCCTGCCCTCTTTTGAGCCTGATTCCTGAGGAATTGAGGAAGCTCTTGTGTTCATAGTATGCCATATGATATATATTTCCACATATACATCATTGTTCCCCATTGAAGTGTTCTGAGAAAGTTATACCTTCCTGCCCATCTGCACATTTCCCCTTTATTTTTTCTACTTGAAGCCATACATCCCATTCCAACGCCTTCCTCGCCCATAGTTTTCAGCTCAAAATGAGAACTTTTTGTTTCAACTAGTGTAAGTCATTCATTGAAAGGGGTAATAACTCAATAGGGATCAAGAAATGACTAGAAAAAATGGTTAAGAACAGAGTTATATTTTCCAAGTAAAAGGAGAACAAACATGATAAAATAAAAGTACACTAAGTTTCATGTCTGGATAAATGTCGATTTCATCATTTGGTCTTCATGCCTAACAACTCTCTTAAGGAATAACATCAGAGCAAATCTGAAATCTCCTCATGCATGCATAAATTCTAACTTTCATTCTCATTTACATGCAATAACCAGTAGATGCTCCTGGAAACTAACTAGCAAAATATACATTACTCTCAGCCATCGTAAACATCTATTCACATTTCTTCCAGAAAAGCACTTTCTTATAAAGCTATATTAGGAGTTGGCATACTCTGTAGCATTTTGTTATAAGAAGAAGTTGTTTGAAAAGTCGTTGGTAGTCTGCCCCACGTTTGTTTAAAGAATTACCATATTTGTACCTACAGGCAATTTTTCTGTCTGACATATTTTCTTCAAAACAATGATTTCCAAAAATGTAGTTGTGCATTACAATGCTGGAGGGAGTTTTACAAAAGCTAGATGAATAGCTATCTAGATTTGGTGAATCAGAATTCCTAGGCTGGGAGCAGTAATCTGCATTTTTATCAAGCTGCGTGTATTAGTCCGTTCTCACACTGCTATTAAGAATATTATGGGAGACTGGGTAATTGTAAAGGAGAGAGGTTTAATTGACTCACAGTTCTGGAGGCTTTAAAGGGAGTGTGGCTAGGAGCCCTCAGGAAACTTACAATCATGGCAGAAGGTGAAGAGGAAGCAGGCACCTTCTTTTCAAGGTGGCAGGAGGGAATGTGTGAAAGAATGAGGAAGTGACAGACTTTAAAGCCATCAGCTCTCATGAGAACACACAATCACAAGAAAAGCATGCAAGGAAACTGCCCCTATGATCCAATCACCTCCCACCTCTACTGACACATGGAGATTATAATTCAAAATGAGATTTGGGTGGGGACCCAAAGCCAAACCATATCACTCTGTGACCGGGATCTTGAAAACACTACTCTGAGTCTTTTTATGCTCATTCTGACCATCTTTTTAAAAAAAATTTTTATTTTTTATTGCATTTTAGGTTTTGGGGTACATGTGCAGAACATGCAAGATAGTTGCATAGGTACACACATGGCAGTTTGTTTTGCTGCCTTCCGCCCCTTCACTTACATTTGGCATTTCTCCCCATGCTATCCCTCCCCTGCTCCCCACCGCTGTCCCTCCCCTATTCCCCCCAATAGACCCCAGTGTGTAGTACTCCCTTCCCTGTGTCCATGGTGTTCTCATTGTTCATCATTCTGAACATTTTAGATGAATAGATTTTAAACCTAGTCAGTTATCTAAATCATCTTGGGGGCTTTTAAAATACATAATATTCGCAGGTCCCATCCACAAAATCATGATTATGTAGATCTAAAGATGGTCAACCAGAATCTGGAATTTTCAAAGCATCTCAGATGATGCTTTTCAGAGCTATATTTAAGAATGCCACTTTGAAAAATATCAATAGCAATCTTATCTGTAATATTCTGAAGGTTTAGAAAAATCCAAGTTTGGGAATCATCTGGTTTTTTAAAAATGCACAGAGTAAATCAAAGTATTTGACTGCTTAAATGTTAAAAAGTAAAATATCTATTGTTTACATTTCTTAAAAATCATGTTATTACACTGTTGTATTTTTTAAAAATGTGTGCCAGATTTTCATTGCAATGTTTAGTACATTTTACCTATTACAAATATGTATATGTATACAAATGGACTATCTGAAGTGGGTCTCCTTCCTAGTTATACTATCCTGTTCAATCCCTGAAAAACTTATTAGAATGTTTTATTTATTTGTTATTATGTCTTTTCTTCTTAGAATATTAACTCCACCAGGATAAGAACTCTATGCTATATTCACTAGTGCACTCCTAGGGCCTAGAGCATTGACTGGTACATGGTTGATGCTCAATACATATTTATTGAAAGAACAGATGTATATTATACATGTATATAATATTTATGTATAGATAGTATATGCAAAACATGTATCTATATATGAAATTGACATATTAACCAATCACTCATACACATGCACACATACACAATGTAGGTATGATTTCCTAGCTGCTAACAAAAGCACATTTTATTAATCATGAAATTTCTCTTATACACAAAGGCATTTCATTGTCTTCGAAATCCCAAATAAAAAGGAAGTTTAGTAGTCAAAAATATAACTTCATTTCTTTCATCTGAGAGGGACCTGCAGGCTGTGATTTGGATTTCTATTAGCATTTTTCAAGAGGAGTCACACTGCTCCTCAGGTGTTATGAATCACTCACACTTAATGTACTACCTGAAGAGCAGCTGAATCATCCTGGAATCACGGTGCCTCACGAGGAATGTGTCAACAATTTAATTTCATTCACATGATGGAAAGTGTAGTTAACGACACTGTTATATTGTCACATTGCCGAACTTCAGAATCAAGTCACTAAAAATATTTTCTCACTTTGTAAGCTAGTGAGGATTCTAAAAGCTTGACTCTAAAAAACATCTTTAAAAGATGAGGTCTTTATGACTGCATATTTTGTCTCTGGGTAGTAACCTTTCCAATTGAAGAGTATATCTCAGAGGTATTCAGCTTAGGGGATTCTTGGTTCCTCAGACAAGTTAGAGCACTGCGTGTGCCTCTGCATGAGGAGACTGGTGTAGGTAGGGCATACTCAATATTTTCTTCACTTACACATTCATTCATTAAACAATCTTCACTCTAGTACCTTTTGTATTTCAGGTACTGTGTCAGGCCTCCTATAGGAAATGAAGGACAGTATTAACGATGGATTCAGTACAATGTGGTAGGAGCTAGAACAGTGGTATATACAGAGGCCTTTGAGTCAAACAAGGGCATCTATAGGCAGTGGTATCAAGGATGGCTGCCTGGAGCTGCAGGTACTTGTGCCGAGTCTTGAGGATGGGTAACATTTACTCATTCCACACATATTTATTGAGTGCCTTCTTCGGAACCAGGCTTAACTCTGGGCATACTGTGGAGAAACTAAACAGACATGTACACTGCCCTCATGGAACTTGCAGACTGGGAGGGAGCACAGGCAAAAAACAA
Organism: Saguinus oedipus; assembly: GCA_031835075.1. Taxonomy (NCBI): domain Eukaryota; kingdom Metazoa; phylum Chordata; class Mammalia; order Primates; family Cebidae; genus Saguinus; species Saguinus oedipus. The sequence goes on from CM063170.1 coordinate 44,085,454, forward strand.
ATAGTCACCAAGTAAAAATATGTGATAAGTGAGGGAAAAATGCAAAATGCTGTAGGACCATTGCAGCTGGACCAAAATTTTTATTAATTGCTCAAGATAAATGTTTCTTTGAAGAAATGGCATTTGAGCTGACTTCTTGTTAAGCAGGAGTTAGCTAAGCAAGGACAGTGAGAAGAGAGTATCCCAGATCACAAGAACAGAGTTTCCTTTATTTTATTCAAAGAACTTTGGTCTAAAAAATGCAAAATAAAGAAAATGGGATTTTACATCATTAACTTTACTAAGCATTTTGTTAATTTAAAATTTTAGAACTCAAGCCAAAAGTGCAGATTTGAAAAATAATATAAAAATAGCCTGAAAAATGCCTTTATTCTTTTTAAATTGTTTCGCCTGTTTTTAATTTTTAATTTTTATGGGTAGATAGTAGATGTATATGTTTTTAGGGTACATGAGATACTTTGATACAGGCACATAATGTGTAATAATCACATCAAGGTAAATGGAGTATCTATCACCACAAGCATTGATGATTTCTTTGTTACTGACATTCCAGTTATAGTTTTTTAGTTATTTTAAAATGGATAATAGATTCATGTTGACTGTAATCATTGTGTTGTGCTATCATATACTAGATCTTACTCATTCTAAGTGTATTTTTGTACGCTCTGGGGTTTTACTTATTTATTTTTAAATTATCAAAGAGGAGCAAGAGGTACTTTAGAAAGAGTTGCCTAGAATGTTGTTTGTTTTTTTCAATTATGTAGTCGCTTTTGATTTTATGATTTTATTGCCATTGGGTTTTTTTTAATGTTCACACATCAGCTTATATTTGGTTCAATGCAGCCACTGAACACTGTAAAATACACACAGACTATACCAACTGTAGAATTACGACCTTTCTAACTTTTCCCTCTTCAACAAACTTTTCTAGTTATTGTTCTCTAGCCATGATAATTTACTCTTTCCAGATTGCATTCTTTGTCCATCTCCACTTTGAGTACATTTATGTTCTCAGTCAGTATTACCATCATGCAATACAGCACCTTCATTAGGTCTCTGCTTCTGGGCTTCAGTGACGCAAATGCTTTCTCATGTGTAAAGGGGCAAAGACTTTCATTTGGTTTTTAATCTAAGAGGGCAATAGAGAAATCAGTTTCTAAACCAAGAACTCCAAGTCTTCTTTGAGGAACTGACTTTTAAACTGAACATTGATGAAATTGGCCGTGTAGTAACAAGAGAGAGAAGACACTCTAAGAGAATAAGGGAGAGACAGACATTTCAGGCACTGGGACCTGGCATGTACAGAATGAAAGCATTGACTCATTCAAGGGACCGTTGTTAGTTTTGAGGCCTATACTGAAGGGTAAATACAGAGAAAAAAGAAACAGAGGTGTGTTTCAGTGTTTGTTTTATTTAGAGGAAGGAAATCAGAGAAAGGAAGATGAAAGAATGATCAATTTTTTTTTTTTTTTTTTTTTTTTTTTTTTGAGACTGAGTTTCACGCTTGTTACCCAGGCTGGAGTGCAATGGCGCGATCTCGGCTCACTGCAACCTCTGCCTCCTGGGTTCAGGCACTTCTCCCCGCCAGCCACCTGAGTAGCTGGGATTACAGACACGCGCCACCATGCCCAGATAATTTTTTTTTTTTTTTTTTTTTAAGAGAGACGAGGTTTCACCACGTTGACCAGGATGGTCTCGATCTCTTGACCTCGTGATCCACCCGCCTCGGCCTCCCAAAGTGCTGGGATTACAGGCATGAGCCACCGCGCCCGGCCCGATGATCGATTCTTACAGTGAACCTTGTGGCTTTGTCTCTCCAGTATCAGTTCTTGCTTCATCTTGCAATAGCTCCCACTTTCCATGGGTTCCTCTCTCCCCTTAAGTCCAGGTGGTTTGATGAGAATTGAACGAACCCCTGGTTCTAAGCCTGCCTACAATCTGATAATTATATCTCCTTGGCCAAAATGATTGGTTCAGAGTTTGACTTATTACCCAATTAGGGACAATGACTTCAATTCCAGAAACTTTTCCAAAACTTTTGGGAGGAGGGAATCTCTCTCTTAAATAAAATTGGCACTGGAAGCTTGTAAGGTTGGCATAGCAAAGGCCAATATAGAGTCAATCCAATAAGGAGGAATACAGAAATTAATGATTGTGAGAAAACTACCAGCACATAAGACATTGTTTGACCTTACAGGCACAATCACATCCTAAGCTATAGGCATTACAGTGACATGAACCAAAACATTTTCTTTTAACATAAAGTAAGCTTGGGTTGGGTTTCTGTTCTTGCAATTAAAGGTCCTAAATTATATAAAGTTTAACAGGAGAAAGTTCTGTTCTCCTAAATCTAAAACATCAACATTTCTGGAGCTTCTCAATTTCAATAGCACATCACAGGTTTCCTTCATCTTAATTTTTCAAATTGACAGCTCGTTATTACGCTGGACTTACCTTTTTAAAAAAATTAGAATGGGAAAATATTTCATTTATCGTCTTTCTAGTTTTGTTTTTCCTAAAGCTAGTAATACATTAAGAGTAAATGCATATTCTATATTAAAGTTTTACTTCTATCCCAAAATCATGCATAGTAAATGATTTCTTGCTTTTTCTAGAAATGTCTTGCTAGAAAAAATTGATCTTAAGCCCTTGGTTATCCAACAATAGATGTTTTATTTTTAGCATTATCTTTTTTGCTTATTCTACAACAAATATTATGTCTTTCAACTGATATTTCAGAATATTAAGCAATTTTTGCATCTTCCTAAAGATGCCAATAAAGATTTAGCTTCCTTAAATGATTGCCTAGAGCCTACATAATCTCCTTTAAATCTTCTAGGATATTTGATCTGCTGATCCAAAGAGTTTCTTCAGTAATATGTTTTCTACTTTATTGATCTGATAAACTGACTGAAACAGAAACTGAGGTACTAGTGTCATAAAAAATGAGAAAGTTCAGTGAGACAAAGCCTATACTTAGAGTTAATTACATATTTATAGAGATAAAAGCAGCTGCTATATTACATTGGAGATTTAAATTTTTTAAATTCCAATGTTAAAAAAGGAACATTTTAATTTATTCACAATCTCTAATCTAAATACACTAATAATATTTCCCTTAATTCCACACATAGTTGAAGATATATTAAGGAGCACCCTAAACCCAAATTACATGTGGATATTTTAGAGGCACAATAGAGCTGCTAAGTTTGAGATAATGAGAGCTGATTTCAGTAAAAAGCATGCTAAAATGGCGTGGTGAAAAGTAACGCTCAGCCACAAAGACCACCCTGTTGAGAAGGTCCAGTCTCGTTTCTTTCTTTTTTTTTGAGACGGAGTTTCACTCTTGTTACCCAGGCTGGAGTGCAATGGCACGATCTCGGCTCACCGCAACCTCCGCCTCCTGGGTTCAGGCAATTCTCCTGCCTCAGCCTCCTGAGTAGCTGGGATTACAGGCACGCACCACCACGCCCAGCTAATTTTTTGTATTTTTAGTAGAGACGGGGTTTCACCATGTTGACCAGGATGGTTTCGATCTCTTGACCTCGTGATCTACCTGCCTCGGCCTCCCAAAGTGCTGGGATTACAGGCGTGAGCCACGGTGCCCGGCCGGCTGTTGTTTCTTAAAGAGGCATTTGGGCAAATGGTCAAGTAAACAGACTAGAACCGGGCTTTGAAAATGATGAGCAAGTTGTGTTTGTTGATGGGGGAATATGTGAGAGAGATAGAGAATAAGCATAGAGTATTTATTAAGAGCCTAGGCTTAGCTGACATTCAAATGCAAATTAAAATTTGAACCCACAACTTACTAACAGAGTGGTCTTGGTCAAGTGACTTCACTTTTTTAATTGCATTTTAATTTTTAATTTGTATGGATACATAATTGTACATATTTAGGGGATGTGTGCAATAGTTTAATACAAGAACATAATGTTCAATGACCAAATTAGAGTAATCAGGAAATTCATCACCTCAAACATTTATTATTTACTTATTAGGAACATTCCAATTCTGTTCTTTTAGTTATATTACAATATATAACATTATTGTTAACTATAGTTGCCTTATTGTGCTACTGAACGTGAGATCTTATTTTTTTTTAATCTAACTATTTGTGTACCCATTAGCCAATCCATATTTAATCCCCCTGACCCACCACCCTTCCCAACATCTGGTAACCATTGTTGTACTCTCTACTTACATGAGACCAACGTTTTAGCTCCCACATATGACTGAGATATGCAGTATTTGTCATTCTATGCCTAGCTTATTTTATGAAATATGACCTGCAGTTCTATCCATGTTGTTACAAATGACAGGATTTTATTTTTTAATGGCTGAATAATACACCACTGTGTATAGATACACCATGTTTTCTTTATCCATTCATCTATTGATGGACACTTAGGTTGATTCCATATCCTGGCTATTGTGAATAGGGCTGCAATGAACTTGCAGGTGCAAATATTTCTTCAATATAATGATTTCCCTTTTTTGAGGCAGGATGAGTATACAGACATTAGTGGAATTGCTGGATCATGTGTTAGTTATATTTTTAGTTTTTTTGAGGCACCTCCAAATTGTTCTCCATAGTATCTGTACTAATTTATATTCCCATCAAAAGTGTACAAGGGTTCTCCTTTCTTGGCATTCTCACCAACATCTGTTATTATCTTTTTATAAAAGCACTCTAACTGATATCTCATTGCAATTTTGATTTGAAGTTTTATCATGATTAGCCACATTGAACATATTTTCATATACATTTTGGCCATTTGTATGTCTTCTCTTGAAAAATGTCTATTCAGATCATTTACCCATTTTTAAATCAGATTTTGTTTTTTGCTATTGAGTTGATTGAACTTTTTATATATTCTGGTGATAAATCACTTGTCAAAGGGGCAGTTTGCAAATATTTTCTCTTTTTCTGTGGGTTGTATTTTCACTTTGTTATTTTATTTGCTGTGCAGAAGCTTTTTAGCTTTATGTGATCTCATTTGTCTATTTTTATTTTGTTGCTTGCACTTTTGGGGTCTTAAGAAATCTTTGTTCAGATCAATGTTTTAGAGCATTTCTCCAAAGTTTTCTTCCAGTAGTTTGATAGTTTCAGATATAAAATTTAAATATTTGATCCATTTTTATTTGATTTTTTTTGTATATTGTGAGACATAAGGTTTAATTTCACTCTTCTGCATGTGGATAAATAGTTTTCTCAGCACCATTTATTGAAGAGACTATCCTTTCCTAAAAATATGTTCTTGGCAGCTTTGTCAAAAATGAGTTGACTATAATTGTGTAGTTTTATTTCTGGGTTCTCTATTCTGTTCTATTGGTCTATGTGTCTGTTTTCATACCAGTACCATACTGTTTTAGTTACTAAAGCTTTGTAACATAATTTGAAATCAGGCAATATGATGCTTTCAACTCTGTTCTTTTTGCTCAGGATTGCTTTGGTTATTTGGGGTCTTTTGTGGTTCCATATAAATTTTGAGATTTTTTTCTATTTCTGAGAAAAATGAATAGACTTTACTTTGAATTTGATTAACTCTTGGGGAGCCTCAGTTGTCTCATCCTGGCAAGTGGCTCAATATGGATGTCAGTTTCTTCATGTGTATAAAAAGTAGAGATAGAGACCATCCTGGTCAAAATGGTGAAACCACCTCTCTACTAAAGATACAAAAAATTAGCTGGGCATGGTGGCACGTGCCTATAATCCCAGCTACTCAGGAGGCTGAGGCAGGAGAATTGCTTGAATCCAGGAGGCGGAGGTTGTGGTGAGCTGAGATCGCGCCATTGCACTCCAGCCTGGGTAACAAAAGCGAAACTCTGTCTCAAAAAAATAAAATTAAATTAAATTTAAAAAGTCGATGATATCAACATTATGAACTGTTGAGAAATTTAATGAGAGCATTTACATAAAGCTCTTTGTAGAGTGTCTGATATTTAATAAGTACTCAGCAAATGTTAAATATTATAATTATAACTAAGATGGTGACAGCAAATTATTGTTTGGGATTCTGGAAGTCAAGAGGATCTGAGAAGTAAGACCATATTATTCAGAAAAGAAAAACTGCACTAGCTTGAGGACAGAAGCTTAGTCTTAGAAGGACAAATAGCATTCTGCTGTCTGCCAAGCAGGAATCACACAAAGATAGTAGGTCAATAAGTGTGGATTGTGAGAGGGATAGAGAGAGATATTAAAAGTGTCTAGTCTATTCTGCCCCATACTCTCAGCACTGCACAGATCTTTGGGCTTATATAAAGTTCAATTCTATTGCAATACCCCAAGGGCTAATGGAGTTGGGATTACGTTGACACTTTCCATCTGGTTCAACATTATCAAATGAGATGTCCAAGAGCTTCAAATTAGACAATCAGTAGATCCAGCTGTGTGAATTAGAACTGGCAAAGGCAGGGATATGAAACTACATGATCCATGCCAAGCTCTATGGAACAATGCCAACAACTACTACTTGTAATTGTTGTGATTTCCTTTAACAATGCCAACAACTACTACTTGTAATTGTTGTGACACTTTCTACTCTTGACTTACCTGATAACCAGGGTTGCCAGATTTAGCAAATAAATAATACAAGGTGCTCAGTTACATTTGTTTACCAGAGAAGCTATGACTAATTTTAAATATAGGTATTTCCCAAATGTTGCATATATTTAATAACCTCAGTGATAACTCACTTTCCTGAATTTTTTTTCCTCTGCTATACATCCTGAGTCTTCATTGGTGATTCCTTCTCCCGATGAAAGACATTGACCTCGTATCCCATGGTCAAACTTCTTCCTACCTTGTAAACTTAGCATATGGTATTGTCTTTGAAAAAAATCATTCTACCACGGTTAGCCTGTCTGCGTTAGGCTTATCCTTTAATTCTGGACATACTCATATTATCCCCACATTAAGTTAAATTCTTTATCATATAGTTTCACAGCACAATTTGCAGTGCATATTACGTTTACATTGTTGAATGTTGATTGCTATCTTTTAGCTAAACTCTATGGGGAAAGAATGTTTGACTTAATCTCTACTGAGTCTCCTGCACTTGGGACAGAAAACATACTTAATAAACATGTGTATAATGTAGCAGGAATAACTTTTGTTACTATGATTATTAACAAGCACTAGTATTTTGCTCTGCATTTTTCCAAAATATTTTAAAAATACTAAAAAGTATGCTTCTATTACATACTAATGAGATGTTAGTCATCAACAAGTTTCCATTGAGTATTGATTATTCCTGTTTTCTAATATAATAATACATATTAACTGAGCACCTGTAATATCCCCAGTGCTGTGGGAAGTGCTTACAATGTTCAGTTGTATCCACAGTCAATCATAATAAAATCAATTTTAATTCACAGAACATTAATTAATAATCTAGAATGTCAGCTGGTTAACTTAATATTTGGCAGGATATTGTTATTTGGAAAAAAAATTACTTATAAACCAAGGATAATATGTAATATGGGCAGGACGACTCAAGATATCAAGCACAAAATGGAAAGCTTTTGGTGAGTAAAGATAGTGGCAGCGTAAAGAGATAATCTCACAATATTCAATAATTTGATTCTTTCTTTTCCAATAGTTAGAGGTCATCTCTGTCTAGATGATGAATATTACAATTATTAGACTCAAATAAGATACTTATTGACTGTACATTTTTAGATAATATCTTTTGTTTTACTAAGCCATTAAAAATAACTGTCATAACTCATCCCACCAGTACTATAATTTTCTAAATATTATCATTTGTTCAGTTATAAATATTTTTAAATGATGTTCAATGTTGAAAAGCCACAGATGTCTTATCAATAATATAATTACAAATTATTTCTTTGTTGTGAATAGCTCCCATATGATGAGTAATTTTACTCATATAAATGAGTATATGTTTATTCAGTTTCTGCAAATGATATTACCTACCTTTTTTAAATGCTTAGTATCTACCCTTTCTGAGGACTGTAACTCCCTGTTCCAATAATACAAGTTGTTTTAAATTATTCAGAGACAAGAGAAAATATCAAACAAAGAAATTGTCAAGATTTTACTGCAGTTACTAGACTATATTAATACAAGTTTCTACAATAAAGTCAAGGTTGGATACAACCAAATTTTTGTATTATTTATCTTATTTTAATGCATGTATAATAGAAGTTTAGTGTGCTTGCACACATACTTTGTTTTATTGTGCTTTATTTCTTGCACTCCAAATATATTATGTTTCTTAGATATTGATGGTTTGTGACAACCCTGTGTCAAGCAAGTATTTTGGAATAATTTTTCTAATAGCATCTGCTCACTTGGTGTCTCTGTGTCATGTTATGGTAATTCTTACAAAATGTTAAACTTTTTCAGTTTTATAATACATGTTATGGTGTTCTGTGATCAGGGATCTTTGATGTGACTGTTGTAATTGTTTTGAGGGTACCACAAACCACATGAATATAAGATGATGGACTTAATAAATGCAGGTGTTCTGACTGCTTCATCGAGCAGCTGTTCTCCCATAGCTTCCTCTCTCTTCCAGCCTCCCTATTTCCTAAGACACAACAATATTGAAATTAGCCCTGTCAATAATGCTAGAGTGGGCTCTATATGTTTGAGTGAAAGAAATAGTTACAAGTAACTCTTTAAATAAAAGTTTCTCATTTCAAATAAAAATCTAGAAATGATTTAGTTTAGTGAAGAAGGTATGTCAGAAGCCAAAATAGGCCAAAAAGCTAGGCCTCTTGGGCCACATAGTTAACCAAGTTGTGTATGTGAAGAAAAAGTTATTGAAGGAAATGAAATGTGCTATTCCAGTGAACACACGAATGATAACAAAGGGAAATAGCTTTATTGCTGATATGGAGAAGGTTTTAGTGGTCTGGCTGGAAGACCAAATTGGCCATAGGTGTTCCTTAAGTCAAAACATAAGCCAGAGCAAGGCCCTGTCTTCAATCACATAAGGGCTAAGAGAGACAAGGGAGCTACAGAAGAAAAGGAAGGTAACAGAGGTTTGTTCTTGGAGTTTAAGGAAATAAGACATCTCAGGATACAAAATCATTGTGCAGAAATCACAAGCATTTCTATACACTGATAACAGACTAACACAGAGCCAAATCATGAGCGAACTGCTATTCACAATTGCTACAAAGAGAATAAGACACCTAGGAATACAACTAACAAAGGATGTAAAGGACCTTTTCGAGGAGAACTACAAACCACTGCTCAAGGAAATAAGAGAGGACACAAACAGATGGGGAAACATTCCATGCTCATGGTTAGGAAGAATCAATATCATGAAAATGGCCACAGTGCCCAAAGTAATTTATAGATTCAACACTATCCCCATCAAACTACCAAAGACCTTCTTCACAGAACTGGAAAAAACCACCTTAAAATTCATATGGAACCAAAAGAGAGCCTGCATAGCCAAGACAATTCTAAGCAAAAAGAACAAAGCTGGAGGCATTATGCTACCATGTAGAAAGAGTACGGACTTCTCAGCATCTATCCCAACATTCCCATGCAATACTCTCATCATGGAGAATTCAACTCTGAAAATGGCATTAAAAATTGCATTTTTTGAGAGTCTTAAAATAGAGCTGTTAACATATTAGCAATCTGTTAGCAGTCTGGACTGTCATGAGCAAGAACCCACACACAGTATGAGCCATTATTTATTTTTGGTCACACCAAGAAAGTACAACATTTATTTTAATAAACTAAGGCATAAAAATCCCCAGCAGGTTGAGATGCACTGAATGGGATATTGATAGACAACAAAATGTTGTTGACTCTTTATGAGGACAGAAGACAGACTGGGAGCTTGCAGCTTGATTTCAACTCCTATAAAAATAGGCAAGCCATTCTCTTGGTCACTCTAGGAAGGAATCTCAATTACTATGCTAGCTTTTTCCTCAAGTGGTGATTGGTTGAAGCTATGATTTACAATCCACAAGGATTGTTTTTCAAAGAGATACTCGGTTGGAAACATGAAACAGTATGCTCTTAGCCAGCTGTACTGAGTTATTTTTATTCCCCTTTGGGAATAGGAAAGTATGATTCTGCACATACAGTACATGATTATGGCAAGACATTTTAAATGGGACAGTATTGGGCATGAATGTGTAGATACCAGTGTGAACATTGGGCAGTGCCTGCAGAGCATAATTCATACTACCTATCTCTGGTGGTTGACATCCTGAAAAGGAGAAGCTCATAGTAATCTTATTATTATACATAATGCATGTATATCTATGGAGATAACTTTTATGCTTAACTTTTTAATTTGGTCTTTCACTTGGAGTCAGAAGAGGAAAATTACTGACTTGAAACACAGAGGCTGAAGAAAAGAAAATAGAAATAGGGCTTTAATGAGAATCCATAGGCTGGTGTGTAGTGCACAGACTGTACTTGCATAAGAATTACAGGCCCCTCAAATGAAGGAATTTCTGCAGGCGAATGGCCATCACAGGTGGGAAGCAATTTTAGACATAGTGGCTTCCTCACTAGAGACCTGGGACCAGAATAAGAGACATCATTACTACAATAATGTACTGCGCAAGATGAAAACTGCATCAGCAGAGAAATCCTATCTGCTTACATGAGAGAATAATTTCTGTTTTCTTTTCACTTATAGTAGAAGTAGTCACATGCTTTTTTCTCTCTTTCTTCTGAAAACCTTCTTTTTTTTTTCCAGAAACTCATAAACCATTGTCCACAACCATAACTGACTGTTTTCTCAAGAGTGAGTTCTTAACCTTATTCTCTTTGGTTGAAGAATTAAGTGAACTGACCTAGTTAGGCTGAGTTTTGAAGAGATAGGACAGGTGGTGGAAGTATTTCTTACTTGCAATAGCATATTGATGGAGCCCAAGAAAAGTTCAGTTTCATACATTATGAGGGCTAGAGTTCAAAAGAGTATATGCATAAGTTTGCAAAACAAGTTGCAGGCATTTGGAACTGGAATGCTGAGCTCTGCAATTTCAGTATTGGGTTGAAAAGGTGAGTTGATGTGGAACTTCTGGCATCTGGACATTTTCAGGAAGCTGTTGCATGGAAGAGATACATTCACTTAAAAGGTTTGAGGACATTTACTCTGTATAACAGTGTTAGAAATGCAGCTGTGAGTAAGAAAACACTATGCTGGCTCTCATGAAGCTTATAGTCTCATACTAGTTTTTATCAAAAAGATATTGTTTTTCTTGGGAAATGATTTGGCTTTTATATTGTTTTCAATGGCTTGTATATCAGGTTATGTGTTTGTTTTAAATAAGCCAATGTACAATACTCTGCAGTAAAGGAATTTTATTTTTATTTTTTCCCAATTCATCATGAAAATGAAGTGTGCTGATCAAACATTTCATCAGGCAATGTATAGATTTTTGGATTCTCCAAAGTGATTAATTTTCTGGCACTATATTTAATCTTCTAGAGATAAACTAGAAAGATGAATATTTCAATTGGCAGGAATAGCTGCTTATTCATCTCAGTTTTCAACATTAAAAAAAAAGGACAAAAGCATAAAAGCAAGCAAGTAAGAAAAGACAAGATTCCTTTTTTTTTTTTTTTTTTTTTTTTTTTTTGCCAATCAATGAGAGCTTGTAAGGTTGCTGAGGTTGGTTGGCCTTGAACTCTTGGCCTCGCCTTCGCAAGCGCCACGATATCCGGCCGGAGCCACTTTGGGCCCCGAAAAGACAAGATTCCTTGAAGTATTTTGTGGAAATTTATCTCCTTGCCTTAATGTAGTCAGTAGCCATAGCTTTATTAACCCATGGCAATTGACCCAATCAAATCACACTTTTGTATCTTTGGAATTTTTATTTCACTAGAAATTTCTCTCCACTTTGATATTCCATATCTCTGTAGCACTTTTGCTACTTAGATTATCTCTGTCTCACTGGTTTAATTATTTTCCTTTTGAAACTGCTTAATTTCCAGAGATAAATGATTTTATCATAAAAATGTAATTCAGATAAATATCAGTTTTAAAAACACACAAGGAAATATAATGTTTTAAATAATAAACATTGACATGCTTTAGATTTGTGTCCCCACCCAAATCTCATGTCAAATTTTAGTACCCAGTGTTGGAGGAGGGGCCTTGTAAGAGGTGATTTGATCCTGGGATCAAATATCCCCCTTGCTATTATCATGATAGTGAGTCATCATGGGGTCTGGTTATTTAAAAGTGTGGAGCATCTCCCCTTTTACTCTCTTCCACCTGCTCTGGCCATGTGAAGAAATGTCTCCTTCCTATTTACCTTCTGCCATGATTGTAAGTTTCCTGAGTCCTCCCCAGTCATGCTTCCTGTACAGCTTCTGTAATCATGAGCCAATTAAACCTCTTTTCTTTATAAATTACCCAGTCTCATATATTTTTTATATCAGTGTGAGAAGAGACTAATACAGAAAACCGATACCAAGAAGTGGGGCACTGCTATAAAGATACCTGAAAATATGAAAGCAGCTTTGGAGTTGGGTAATGGGAAGAGGTTGGAAGAGGGTGGAGGGCTCAGAAGAAGAAAGCAAGATAAGGGAACATTTGGAACTTCCTAGATACTTGTTATATTCTTGTGACCAAATTGCTGATTGTGATATAGACAATGAAGTCCAGGCTGAAGAGGTCTCAGATGGAGATGTGGAACTTACTGAGAACTGAAGCAAGAACCACTTTTGTTATTTCTTGACAAAGAGTTTGGAGATATTGTGCCCCTGCTCTAGAAATCTGTGGAACTTTGAACTTGAGAGTGATGATTTAGGGCACTTGGTAGAAGAAATTTCTAAGCAGCAAGACATTCAAGATATGACCTGGCTGCTTCTAGAAGCTTAATCTTATATTCATGAGCAAAAAAGATGTAAAACTAAAACATATATTTAAAAGGGAAGCAGAATATAAAAATTTGAAAAGTTTGCAACCTGGCCATATGGTAGGAAAGAAAAACCCATTTTTTGGGAATAAATTAAGCTGGCTTCAGAAATTTGCATAAGTAAAGGGGAGCCAAATGTCAGTAGTCAAGAAAATGGGGATAATGCCTTGAAGGCATTTCAGAGACCTTCAAAGCAGCTTCTCCCATTGCAGTCCTGGAGGCATATGAAGGAAGAATGATTTCATGGGCCAGGGCGAGGGCTAGGGCCCTCCTGCTCTGTGCAGGTTCAGGACATGGCACCCTGAATTGTACTTCTTCCAGCTCCAGCCATGACTAAAAAGAGGCAATATAAGCTCAGGCTGTTGTTTAAGAAGGTACAAGCCATAAGCCTTGATGGCTTTCATGTGGTGTTAAATCTATAGGGGTGTAGGGTGTGAGAGTTGATGTTTGGGAGCCTGCACCTATATTTCAGAGGATGTATTGAAATGCCTGAATGTCCAGGCAGAAGTCTGCTTCAGGAACGGAGGCTTCATGGAGAATGTCTACGAGGGCAAGTGCCAAGAGGAAATGTGGGTTTGGAGCCCCCATATAGAGTCTCCACAGGGGGACTGCTTATTGGACCTGTGAGAATAGGTCTACCATCCTTCAGACCGTACAATAGAATGGCAGATCCACTGACAGCTTGTATCATGCTTTTGGAAAAGTCTCAGGCATTCAACACCAGCCCATGAAAGCAGCTGCAGGGGCTGTACCCTGCAAAGCCATAGAAGCAGAGCTTCCCAGGATCTTGGGATCTCACCCCTTGGATCAGTGTTGTCTAGATCTGAGACATGTGGTCAAAGGAGATTATATTGGAGTTTTAAGATGTAATGACTGACCTGCTGGGTTTTGGATTTGCACACGGCCTGTTGTTCCTGCTTTTTGCTGATTTCTCCTTTTTGGAAAGAGAGTATTTATCCAATGCATTCCCCCTGTTGCATCTTGGAAATAACTAACTTGTTTTGATTTTATAGGCTCATAGGTGGAAACAACTAACCTTGCCTCAGATGAGCTGTTAGACTGAACTTTTTTGTTAATGCTGAAGTGAGTTAAGAGTTGAGGGATTATTGAGAGAGTGATTGTGTTTTGCAAAGTGTAAAGGACATGAGATTTGAGAGGGGTGGGGACAGAATGATATGGTTTGGATTTGTGTCCCTACCTAAATCTCATGCCAAATTGTAATCCCCATTTTTGGAAGAGAGGCCTGGTAGGAAGTGATTGAATACTGAGGGTGGACTTCCTCCTTGCTGTTCTTGCAACAGTGAGTGAGTTTTCGTGAGATGCATTTGTTTAAAAGTATTTGGGAGGGTGGATAACATGGGGAGAAATGCCGGATATAGTCAAAGGAGGAATAGAGGCAGCACACCACCTGGTTATATATGCACCTATGCAACAACCCTGCGTGACCTGCACATATACCCCAGAACCTAACGTAAAAAAAGAAAAAGTATACAGTGCCTCCCCTTTCTTTCTCTTCCTCCTGCTCTGGCCATATGAAAAGATGCCTCCTTCCTCTTCACCTTCTGCCATGATTGTAAGTTTCCTGAGACTTCCTCAACCATGCTTCAGGTACAGCCTGTGAAACCATGAGCCAGTAAAATATCTTTTCTTTATAAATTATTTGACTTAGTTTTTTTTTAGCAGTTCAAAAATGGACTAAAGCAAATGTGTTATTAAGTTCTACTAGATATTTATAATTTCTAGTTTCAGAATTTCAAAACCAATAACTTCCTGCCATACTAAGTCATGCAGCTCATGCGAATGGTGAGTTTTAGAAAATAAGAGTCTGGCTTTTGCATCTTGTTGAAACCATTCCTAGACCTCTTTTTTTTCTATTGGAGAAGCTGATACTAAATCTCTCAAAGTGAAATCTGTTCTCATCATTGCCCTGGTATACACAACAGCTTAACTGGCTTTTCTGTTCTTAGGAACCTAGGAAAGCCACTGTTTCAGAAAGAGCTATGAGAAATTATTTAGCCATTCTGTGAGAAATTAAAATTAGCCCAGTGATTTTTGTGAAGAATAACTTATTTAATGTGACTCCTAGAGGACAGAAAAAAAAAAGTCCCATCACTAACAGCCAGATCCCAGCCTTTCTTGGTTAAAGCACAGGTATTAAAAAAAGAGTCTCCCCTGAGTGTGGAAGCCATTCACTTCATTGAACTGGTAATGAGATTTATGGTAACTATAGAGAACCATGTATATGAATATCTTGCTATTCATTAGCTGAAAAATCCTGGGTAAATTACTTATTTGCACAGAAGACACTTCAATTAGAAAATGGCCATAACAATAAAACCTACCTCATAGAGTTGTTATGCACACCAAATGAGTTAATATTAAAAGCATTGAATACTGCCATTTGAGAAGCACTTTATTGTTTTGGTGCTCTATAAACAAAATTAAAAAGACATCAGAATAAAAAATATAGTGCATCAGTGATTACTTGCACACCGAGTCTTCATCAAATATTAGATTTCCATCCTCAATTCCTTTTTCCTATATGAGAAAAGAGGTGGAATAAAAAACTAACTTCAAAGTATATGAGAGTCTTCAGAGTGTGATCATTAGTTGCCATGCTCCCTAGGTTCAAATCCTGACTACTATGGACTTGTGTGATCTTAGGCAAATGTCTTAAACCACACTGTGCTTTATTTTTGTCATTTGTGAAACAATAGTACTTGACACATAAAATTATTTTATGAGAATTAATTAACATGACAGATTATACAGATTTAGCCATTACAATGCTATTTTAAATTTTCTCTTTTTTTTTCTTTTAAGTTCTGGGATGTATGTGCTGAACGTGCATGTTTGTTACATAGGTATACATGTACCATGGTGGTTTGCTGCACTGTTCAACCAGTCATCTAGGTTTTAAGCCCTACATGCATTAGGTATTTGTCCCAATGCTCTCTCTGCCCTCCCCCCAACCCCCGACAAGTCTCAGTGTGTGATATGCCTCTCCCTGTGTCCATGTGTCCTCATTCTTCAACTCCCATTTATGACTGAGAACACATGATGTTTGGTTTTCTGTTCCTGTGATAGTTTGCTGAGGATTATGATTTCCAGCTTCATTCATGTCCCTGCAAAGGACATGAGCTCATTTTTCTGTATGGCTGCATAGTATTCCATGGTGTATGTTTGCTACATTTTTTATATCCAGTCTATCACTGATGGGCATTTGAGTTGGTTCCAAATCTTTGCTATTTGAAATAGTGCTGAAACAAACGTATGTGTGCATGTTTTTTATAGTAGAATAACTTTTAATCTTTTGGGTATATACCCAGTATTGGGAATGCTGGGTCAAATATTTCTGGTTCTAGATCCTTCAGAAATTGCCACACTGTCTTCCACAATGGTTGAACTAATATACACTCCCATCAACAGTGTAAAAGCATTCCTATTTCTCCACATCCTCACCAGCATGTTGTTTCCAGACTTTTTTTTTTTAAATTTTTATTGCATTATAGGTTTGGGGGTACATGTGCAGAACAAGCAAGATAGTTGCATAGGTACACACATGGCACTGTGCTTTGCTGCTTTCCTCCCCTTCACCCACACTTGGTATTCATCCCCAGGCTATCCCCCCCAGCCTAACTGGCATGAGATGGTATCTCATGGTTTTCACATGTATTTCTCTGATGAACAGTGATGATGAGCTGTTTTTCATGTTTGTTGGCTGCATAAATGTCTTCTTTTAAGAGGTGTCTGTTCATATCCTTCACCCACTGTTTTGATGGGGTTGTTTGCTTTTTCCTTGTAAATTTGTTTAAGTTCCTTGTATATTCTGGATATTAGCCCTTTGTCAGATGAATAGATTGCAAAATTTTTCTCCCATCTGTATGTTGCCTTTCATTCTGATGATTTTTTCTTTTACTGGGCAGAAGTTCTTTAGTTTAATTAGATCCCAATTATCAATTTTGGCTTTTATTACACTTGCTTTTGGTATTTTAGCCCATGCTTATGTTCTGAATGGTATTGCCTAGGTGGTCTTCTAGGGTTTTTATGGTTTTATGTTTAAGTCTTTAATCCATCTTGAGTTATTTTTTATACAAAGTATGAGAAAAGGGTCCAGTTTCTGTTTTCTGCATATGGCTAGCCAATTTTCCCAGTCATTTATTAAATAGGGAATCCTTTCCCCATTGCTTGTTTTTGTCAGGTTTGTTGAAGATCAGATGGTGGTACATGTATGATGTTATTTCTGAGGCCCCTGTGCTGTTCCATTGGTCTCTATATCTGGTTTAGTACCAGTACCGTGGTGTTTTGGTTACTGTAGCCTTATAGTACAGTTTTAAGTCAGGTAGCATGATACCTCCAGATTTTGTCCTTTTGCTTAGAATAGTCTTGGCCACATGGACTCTTTTTTGGTTCCATATGAAATTTAAAGTAGTTTATTTTTGATTCTTTGAAGAAAGTCAATGGTAGCTTGATGGGAATAGCATTGAATCTATAAATTGCTTTGGGCAGTATGGCCATTTCCATCATATTGGTTCTTCCTATCCATGAGCATGGAATATTTTTTTATTTGTTTGTGTCCTGTCTTATTTCCTTGAACAGTGGTGTCTGGTTCTCCTTGAAGAGGTCCTTCACATCCCCTGTAAGTTGTATTACTAGGCGTTTTATTTTCTTTGTAGCAATTGTGAATGGGAGTTAACTCATTATTTGGCTCTCTGTTTGTCTATTAGTGGTGTATCATAATGCTTGTGATTTTTGCCTGTTGATTTTGTATCCTGAGGCTTTGTCGTATCCTGAGACTTAAGAGTTTTGGGACTGAGATGATGGGGTTTTCTAAATATACAATCATGTTATTGGCAAATAGAAGCAGTTTGACTTCCTCCTTTTCTATCTGAATATGCTTTATTTCTTTCTCTTGCCTGATTGCTCTGGCCAGAACTTCAAACACTATGTTGAATAGGAATAGTAAAAAAGGACATTCTTGTTTTGTGCTGGTTTTCAAAGGGAAACTTTATCCCAGCGGTGCACTAGGCTGATGCCAGACCCTGTTGGGAGGTCTCTCCCAGGTAGAGGGCATGGGGGTCAGGAACCTGCTTGAGGAGGCAGTCTGTCCCTTAGTAGATCTTGAGTGTTGTGCTGGGAGAATCCTCCTTGTCAGGATCTGCTGCTGTTTTCAGAGCTGACAAGTAGGAATGTTGAAGTCTTCTGAAGCTGTACCAACAGCTGCCCCTTCCCCCAGGTGCTCTGTCGCAGGGCACCTATAAGCCCCTGACTGGGGCTGCTGCCCAGTAAAAAGAAATCTAGATAGACAGCCTGGCCACAGCCACTTTGTGGCACTGTGTTGGGTTCCACCCAGTCTGAATTCCCGACGTCCTTAGCACTGTCAGGGGAAAACTACCTACTCAAGCCTCAAAAATGGCAGACTGATCACCCACCAAGCTTGATTGTCCCAGGTCAACTTCAGACTGTTGTGCTGGCAGTGAGAATTTTAAGCCAGTGGTTCTTAGCTTGCTGGGCTCTCTGAAAGTGGGACCTACTGAGAGAGACCATTTGGCTCCCTGGCTTCAACCCCCTTTCTAGGGGAGTGAACAGTTAGTTCTGTCTTGCTGGAGTTCCAGGTGCCAATGGGGTATGAAAAAATAAAAATAAAAAAACTCCTGCCACTAGTGTCTGCCCAAACAGCTGCCCATTTTTGCTTTAAACCCAAGGCACACAAGGTAATCTCCTAGTCTGCAGATTGCAAAATCCATGGGAAAAATGTAGTATCTGGGTTGGATAGCACAGTGCCTCATGGCTTCCCTGGGCTGGGAAAGCGAGGCCCCTTGCTCCTCATACTTCCTGGATGAGGCAATGCCCACCCTGCTTCTGCATGCCCTCCATGAGCAGCACCCACTGCCAAACCAGTCCCAGTGAGATGAACAGGGTACCTCAGTTGGAAATGCAAAAATCACCTACCTTCTGCATTGATCTCTCTGGGAGCTGCAGACTAGAGCTGTTCTTATTCCACCATCTTCACAGATTGCCCTATAAATTTTTGATGATGCTGTTTTTATTATTATTGTTCGTATATTACATACCAACAGTTGAATAAAATATTAAATAAAGAGATGACAGAGGTAACATATTTCACCCAAGTTAGACTGGTTAGTTTTTTAAAGAATGGTGTCTCAACTTTATTTTTATTATCATTGGCATACCTATGAATTTAGTGAATAGTGTGGGGATTGCTCCTATGAAGGGCCCCTGACAGGACCCTCGCCATCTTGAGCTTGAGCCCATACAAGTTTCTTCTCTCCTGGAGGCTGTTGAGCTAAGGGAAAAAAGGAAGTCTGGTTGCACTGATTCTTTAATCATATATTTTTGCCTCTGACATTTGCAACAGAATGGCTGAGCTCAGGCCTTGTGGTCTAACAAGACATTGTGTGGTTTACTAGACATTGTGTGCCTCATAGTTCTTTCTCTGCACAATAAATTTATAACTCTGTTTATTTCCGCTAACTCACTCATATTGTCTGCATGTAATCCTATAAGAATAGATAAAGATTATCTCTATTTAGAATGACATTTGGAAAGTTCCAGCTGTAGCTTGTTAATTATCTTACCTGCTTGCTTGACTGAATTTAGATAAACACATGTTTAGATTTATGACCCCCTTTTTTGCACACTTTATTGTCCCTTTACTGTACACCCTTTGATTATGAGTCATACTTTCTGTACCCCTTTTTTGTGATTCTTGTTCTTGATTTTATTTCAAGATACAATGGAATGTATGTCACTCCTTAAACACTGAAAAGTATATAACCTATGGTTATATACTATATATGCACAAATAAATTTGCATATATGCACAAATAAATTTGCTGTCCGAGCATTGCCTGACAGTCCTCCAGACCCCACTTTCTATCTCTCTTTTCTTCTGCACACTCCCTCTTCCAGGTTGAGAACATTTGAGTGGGGCTGAGGCTCTCCACTGTTCGAAAGCCTGCTGGCAAACGTGTCGGACCCCCACAGTATAGTGTCACAAAACTAAGTAAAATAGGGTGTCAAAACAAGCTAAAAAACTAAGAAACTATTTCTTTACTGGTCATCTAAAGACTAGTATCATTGTACTCAAATATATGAAATTGAGTATTTTATTACCAAGATGGCTTTCCTACTATGTGAAATGATTGCTTTCCTTATATAAAGTATATCAAAATTAGCTTCTGAAATTTTGCCCTCAGGTTGCAGAGCTGGAAGAGAAACTGTTGTCAGGAACACGATGGAACCAGGTAAAGATATTCAGGGAGTGAAATGCATCCAGGGGGGTCTTAACAAACCTGGGCTGGAAAAAGAGTTTGATAGTTCAACTTTCACAAAAAATGTGGAGTAGAAAGGAGTGAAAAATCTGGTTTCCTCCTCCACTGTTTTCCATTTCATTACTGAAGTATTTCAATTCTCTGGACAATGAAACAAGGGAGTACATGATAGATGGCTGTCCAAAGGCAATATTCCTTTTCAGCACCAATAATATTTTAAGTTTACACTAAAATACCAGGTGGGACCTCTATGATGATTTTAGCTTAAGGCAATGCTAAATCCTGAGAATTGCTGAAGCACTTTGAAGAACAGCATCCCAAGCTCTATTCTACAAGCTGGCTTTGATGATTGATAAATTATAATGGCAATTAATGTACTTAATTTCAAAAATTAAATAGATACCTATTTTCTTTCAAGTTTGTTACAGTATGCAGCATTTTTTCAAAGATATTCAGACTCATTTGCTGTTTGCCTCAGGTTTAGTATTCATTGCCTGCCTTCCTGCAGCTCTTCAGTAGGTCTCTCTGACATGAACCCACCTGAGGTATGTCAGTGTGTTTCCACTACCCAATTGTTCTATACTTGAAATCAAAAGAATGGCATCTTTCTCTAGTGTAACTTCTGAAAATTGGATGCTTTATTTGAAAACACAAAGAAAATGTGACTCTTTCTCATGTTGTTCTTCTCCCTGCAGGGAGGCCATTACACTAATGCCTTCAGGAGCTCAGATTGCTTTGTTGGATGCTTTGAAATGTCTGGTCATTATAATTTAGTCATTCAAGACCCCTAACTTAAAAATTCTAGTTATGGAATAATTGTGATGCCATAGGAAGCAAATTAAGCAAGCTGTCTACTCTTGGGAAATGTTAACAAATGCCTATGGATACTGAAAAGAGTCCATGGGGAAGAAAATGAGCCACCCAAGGTCGGAATAACTTACTACACTGTTAATAATCTCTTCTTTCTTATTCAGGGGCTATTTGTTTTTATTAAATACCAAAACACTGAGGCATTGAAAATATTGAACTCTAGCTGTTTTGATAAAAAGTACAATATAGATTTTTTTTTTAAGTTTAGCTAACAGTTTTTGAAAGCTGGTTATTGGTCAGACCCTGTGCCTAAGACTTTATATATACATAGTCCTTCACCTAATCTTCACAATGCTCTGTGATCTAAGGCTTTTACCAATATTCAATGAGATAACGTAGAAGAAATACTGGCAATAAACAGCTTCTGACACATAGTAATTGTGGTATTTTGATTTTTCTTACTTATTGAAATTAGGTGAGACTTAAGCATACATAGGCATGATATATATAACCATAAATGCTTATGCTAATTGCAATGTTCAAAAAAATTTAAACACATGCGAATTATAAATTGACTTAAGAGAATTGTATCTGACTTGGTTCGTTCAGATATTCTCATCTGTATTTCTTATATACTGATCACTATGAAGACATGAAGATTTACTTTTATTTATTTTTTATTTTTTATAGCATTTTAGTTTTTGGGGTACATGTGAAGAACATGGAAGATTGTTGCATAGGTACACACATGGCAGTGTGATTTGCTGCCTTCTTTCCCATCACCTATATCTGGCATTTCTCCCCATGCTATTTCTCACCAATTCCCCACCCCCCGCTGTCCCTCCTTTATTTCCCCCTCCCTGACAGACCCCAGTGTGTGATGCTCCCCTCCTTGTGTCCATGTGTTCTCATTTAAAGTGGCCTTTGGAGAGCATGTAATGAAATTGGAAAATCATTCTAAGCTAGCAGAAAATTTATGGAATAATAGATGTTGGTATACAGTCAAATGCTAAGTGGTAAGATGTGGACAACTTACTAAAAATAGAGTTTGGAGAATTTTCCTGGAGGAAATAAAGCTTACTTAAGTTCAAAATTGAAAGCTTAGGTGATATTATTTTAAAGAGGAAAGAAAAAAAAGAAAACTGTAATACCCAAGGTTTCTCAGTGGGAAATGAGTTCTTAAAGATTCTTAATGCTCATGGATGGAAACAATAAATATTGTTAATATGGCTATGCTACCCAAAGCAATTTACAGATTCAATTCTATTCTTATAAAACTGTCAATGACATTC
This sequence comes from Saguinus oedipus, assembly GCA_031835075.1. Taxonomy (NCBI): domain Eukaryota; kingdom Metazoa; phylum Chordata; class Mammalia; order Primates; family Cebidae; genus Saguinus; species Saguinus oedipus. The sequence continues at coordinate 44,107,721 of CM063170.1, forward strand.
TTCAATAAAACTAGAAAATGCTATTTTAAAATTCATATGGAACCAAAAAAGAGCCTGAATAGCCAAGGCAATTCTAAACAAAAGAAAAGCTGGGGGCATCATATTACCTGATTTCAAACTATACTACAAGGCCACAGTAACCAAAACGGCATGATATTGGTACAAAAACAGACACATAGAACAATGGAACAGAATGAAGAGCCCAGAAATACAGCTGCACAACTAAAACCATTTGATCTTCAATAAAGGTGACAAAAACAAGCAATGGAAAAAAGACTTCCTCTTCAATGAATAATTCTGGGATAACTGGCTGGCCATATACAGAAGATTGAAGCTGGATCCCTTCCTTACACTATATACAAAAATCAATTCAAGATGGATTAAAAACTTCAATGTAAAACTTAAAACTTTTAAAACCCTGGGAGATAACCTAGGAAATGCCATTCTGAACATAGGCCTTGGCAAAGATTTTGTGACAAAGTTTCCAAAAGCAATTGCAACAGCAAAAAAGTGACAGATGGGACCTAATTAAACTAAACAGCTTCTGGACAGGAGAAGAAACTACCAACAGAATAAACAGGCAACCTACAGAATTAGAGAAAACATTTGCAAACTATGCAACCAACAAAGGTCTAAAATCCAGAATCTATAAGGAACTCAAATAAACAAGCAAAGGGCAAGGCATTGGCTCACACTTGTAATCCCAACACTTTGGGAGGCCGAGGCAGGTGGATCACCTGAGGTCCAAAGTTCAAGACCAACCTGACTAACATGGTGAAACCCCATCTCTGCTAAAAATACAAGAATTATCTGGGCATGGTAGTGGGGATCTGTAATCCCAGCTACTCTGGAAGCTGAGGCAGGAGAATTGCTTCAACCTCGGAGGTGAAGATTGCAGTGAGCCAAGATCACACCACTGCACTCCAGCCTGGGCAATAGATCAAAACTCTGTCTCAAAATAAAATAAATAAATAAATAAATAAATAAATAAATAAATAAAATCAACAAGCAAAAAATAACCCCATTAAAAAGTTGGCAAAGGATATGAACAAACACTTATCAAAAGAAGACATACATGTGGCCAAAAAGAATATGAAGAAACACTCAACATCACTAATCTCTAAAGCAGGGGTCCCCAGCTACCACGTTATGGACCAGTAGCAGTCTATGGCATTAGATTCTCATAGGAGCATGAATGCTACTGTGAACTGTGCAAGGAATCTAGGTTGTGCATTCCTTATAAATATCTAAAGATCTAAGGTGGAACAGTTTTATCCCGAAAGCATCCCAACCTCATCCATGCAAAAATTGTCATCCACCAAACCAGTCTCTGATGCTAAACAGTTTGGAAACTGCTGCTTTAGAGAAATGCAGATCAAATCCACAGTGGAATACTATCTCACACCAGTCAGAATGGTTACTATTAAAAAGTTAAAAAATAACAGATGCTGTTGAGGTTGTAGAAAAAAGGGAATGCTTATACACTGGTCATGGGAATGTAAATTAATTGGGCCATTATGGAAAGCAGTTTGGTGATTTCTTAAAGAACTTATAACAGAACTACCTTTTGACCCAGCGATCCTATTATTGGGTATATACCCAAAGGACTATAAATCATGCTATCATAAAGGCACAGGCAGTCATATATTCATTGCAGCTGTATCACAACAGCAAAGCCATGGAATCAATCTAAATGCCCATCAATGGTAGACTGGATAAAGAAAATATGGTACATATGCGTCATGGGATACTACACAGCCATAAAAATAATAAAGTTATAGTCCTTTGCAGCAACATGCATGGAACTGTGGGCCATGACCCTAAGTGAACTGAAAAGTAAAATACTGGATGTTCTCTTAAAAATAGAAGCTAAATATTGAGTAGACATAGGCACAATGAAAGGACCGACAGACACTGGGGCCTACTTGGAGATGGAGGTGCATAGGAGTCAGAAGATTGAAGAAAACCTACCTATTTGGTACTATGCTCATTACATGAATGGCAAAATAATCTGTACAACAAACCCCCATGATATGCAACTTACTTACAAACAAACCTGCATGTGTACTCCTGAACCTAAAATAAAATTAAAAAAAATAATAAAAGTTAATATAATCTTTGACCAAAAGTACTCTAAAAATTCATGACTCATCACAAATATAATTCCACTGTTTGTCTTACAGCCCAACATTCTATTTATTTACTCCAGCCAAAGACCTTTAATTGGACCTAAAACAAATGTTCCATGTCTTAACATTGGGAGGGCTAAAGCCAGCGTCTCACTAAGTGGTCGCTCCTACACCCGAACCCTACTCCTGAGTGAAAGTTGAAGAAAATCCACCTTCTAAAAGGGGAATGGATGTGCTGAAACTACATGTTAGAATTGACATTTCAGGCTGAAGTGAGTCTGCTAATTTCAATGTGGGTTATTAGCATTTGAGGTCTTTCATCTTCCCCTTACTTATATGCTGCCCTTTGTCTGTTATAGTTACATATTTATTAATATTTTGTAACTTACTTTGAGAAATGAAGCCACTGGCATCAAATGCTCATATGCTCTTGCAATCTTGTTAGTTATCTATATTTGCAAGAGGTCTTCATGAAACATGAGGTAGGACTTCTATTTATGATATTCCCTATACATTATCTGTGCTTTCCATATTCTGTGTTTTGCTTCTCATAGATCTCTCTTTCTCTGATATCCCTTTCACCTCCTTTGATAAACAGAATAATGCCACCCCTCCACACACGAAATGTATTTTTCTCATTCCCTGGAATCTATGTATATGTTATGTTACATGGCAAAATTGAATTAAGGTTGCAGATTAAGGTTGATATCAGTTGACCTTGAAATAAGGAGATTATCATGAATTATAATCTCCCTGATCTGGTATAAATACAAAGGAATATTTTTGGTTGTTTATTTTGAGATAGTGTCTCTCTCTGTCACCCAGGATGGAGTGCAGTGGTGCAATCTTGGCTCACTGCAACCTCTGCCTCCTGGGTTTAAGCAATTTCACCTGCCTCAGCCACCCAAGTAGCTGAGATTTTTGTATTTTTAGTAGAGATGGGGCCTGCCACCACAGCTGGCTAATTTTTGTATTTTTAGTAGAGATGGGTTTTCACCATGTTAGCCAGGTTGGTCTTGAACTCCTGACCTCAAGTGATATGCCTGCCTCCGCCTCCCAAAGTGAACGCAAAGGATTTAAAATGTGCAAAAAGGATACAGAAGAGGAGAGTTATAGGGCGATGTTACTACGTAAGAAAGACACAAACAGATGCAAAGTTGATGGCCTTGAAGGTGGAGGAAGAAGATCACATGCCAAGAAATGTGGGCAGCCTCTGGAAGCTGAATAGGTAAAGAGACAGAAACTCCCACAGAACCTTCAGAGAGTAATGCTTACACCTTGATTTTCAGCCCAGGAGACTCATGCCAAACTCCCAGACTACAGAACTGTAATGTAATAATCGAATGATGTTTCAGCCACTAAATTTGTGATAATTTGTTACAACAGCAACAGGAAACCTTCACAATTCAAAATATATAATGTAGATTCTATGATCATAGGAGCTCCGCTCCATTGTAAAATTTGATGTCTTTCATACTTGCTGAAACTATGACATATAGAAGAAACTTAGTAGAATGTCTGTTGGATTGATGAACAGATAGAGGCCTCCTCATATAAAGGTGGCAATCTATATGCCAGGTTGAGCAATTATGAGGACCCATATTATAACATGTGGGGACAGTGGTTTCTACTCAGTAGGCAATATACTATAGGTATATTGGCAAGGAATGGCATTGAAATATATATATCTGAAATCCAGCAAAAAAGGATAAAGATGAGATCAAGTACTGCTGCAGAAAATCAAGTACTATACAAGAGGTACGAAATAGAATCTACCAAGGCAAAGACAGTATTAGAAATAAAGAGCAGGACAAAGAGAAGGAGACTTTCTCTGAGAGTGAGAGGCTTCTGGCTATAGGGTTGTGTGTCTGGGGTACACTTTCCTAAGGTGGAGTTCAAGAGAAATGATTTGAACCTAATGGGTGACTCTGGATTATATCCATTCACTATGATTACTTTGTTGTTATTGTTGTTTTAACTGAAAAAAATCTCTTAATGTTTCAATGTATAAACTTTGAAATGGGCCAGACTGAGTTCTATTTCTGTCTTTTACATACTATGTGGGTCTCAGTTCCTGATTTGTAAAATTTGGGTAACAACCATACTTGTATCACAGAATTGGCACAAAGCATTTAAATATCTTAGGTGCCCAGCATCCCAGTAAGCATACCAATGAATAACTTTCATTACTACAATGATAATTAGATAACATTTATAAATTTAGCAAGACAAAAGCCTATCATGTTTGGCACACTGATGCCACCATCAATCGCAGCTGAAAAAGTGCCCTATATTCCCAAAGGTTCTAAAATTGGCAAAATCTGCATTCCACTCCAGTGCAGTCTTATGGAGCATTCTACTGAATGTTACAGAAAAATGGGTTAATTTTAGCTGTCACAGCTGGATATTTATTAAATGGAAGCCTTTCATCAGCAAGAGCAGAAATTTCAAAACACATGCAGAGGCATTCTCTTATGTAATTAGGACATGTAAGTTATTGACATTTCTATTCCAAATGGTTTACAAAATCATGCATTCTATAGGTATATACATACATATTCTAGGCCTTGTAGGTATTAAAAGAAATATAATACCACCTCTAGCCCCCAAAAGGAACATTTTAACTATATAAAATGATTATTGAGAACAAGATTGTGTGTAATCAACTGCTAATTTTTTGCAACAGAAAACCAGTAAATGGCCAGTTTACATACCAAATGTTAGTTGTGTGTTTGAGAAAACAACATTTAAAAGAGCACTACGAGAGACCGATGGTGGCTACTATAATCTAAGAAGGCTTCATTGAGAATTGGGATTTTATTTGGGGTTTGAAGCATTGGTGGAGAACAATGGTGGCAATTTCTGAAAGGAGAAATAGTATCAAAAAGAATTCGGGGAAGCATGACCATATTTAAAAAAATGAGGGACCAGTGATAGCCATCCACCTCCAAGTAAAGATTTATAGAGTAGACAGCTGGATATGATTTCAATTTCTGGAAATTTTGTTCAAGCCCTCTAGTTATTCCAAATGAGGACAGGGCTGACATTCAGTAGATGACATTCCAAACCTAGTGCTATTATTTTTGTCATAGCTTTACCTTGGCTCTTTGTTTTAATCTGTAACTCATGGTTACTGTACTCAGACTGGCAGCAGAAAAAGAGAAATGGAAAGAGATGAAGTAAGAAAATCAGGTTTAATGTTAAGCTAACCATGTCTTCTCATAAGAAATTCAGAACTTCTTTACTAATTGGCTCTATTATATATAATTTGACTGTTGAGAAAGTTTTTGCAAGAGAAGGAAAATAAATGAGGAGCAACATGCAGATGTTCAAGTATCAGGCTCATTAATTAGATATGTATGAACTAATTCTAATATCCTACTTGCTGTGCCTTAAGGAATTGATAGGAAGGTTAAAGATATTTTATTTCAAGCCAATCTTTTTTTAAGTTCTGTGATAAAGCTAAGTCAATATTATTGTATAAATGTTCTAATCCTGGATGGATAAAACCTTACCATTTTCTCAAATTTCGTTATTTGCTTACTCAATTGAAGTTTAAAATATACACTTATTCGTGTATCACTTTCATTATTTTGCCATTTTTGCACACCAAAAGCTTGTTAATTTTTAAATATTTGTCTTTACATAAATTTTCCAAATTATTAAATAAATGTATTTTAAGAGATAACACATTTTATTCTGAGAAGAAAATATGTCATGTTAGTATAATAAAACCAAAATATTGTTAAATCTTATCTATAAATATGGTTGCTTCTTGAAGATTCTGAGTCAGAAGGCTTCACTCTCTTAGTTCAAAAAGCAAGATTTCTAAAAGGAGGAATCACAGAAAATGAAAACAGCATAAATTACTAAAAATATGATTCAATATTATTTTACCCTATGTTCAGGTACTGTATAAAAGCATCTACCTTACCGTTGCTTCTGTGAGAGGCAGCTGTGACAGGGAAAGAAGGCAAAATAGGTGATATGAGCCTGTCACTACCTAACTGGGCAGGGACACAGTTCTGTTTTTCATACATGACGTGTCCTGTATCATTTTTATTTTCTGCAACCTCTACTCTGATATAGGTAATTTATACATAAGTAATTAAAAATTATCATAATATTCCACTATAATGTTAATGTTCTACAGTATTTTAACCTCAGTAAAACTGATCCATTCATTTATTCATTAACTCGTTTAAGATATTCATTGAATAATTACCTGATGTCAGACATTTTTCTGGGTACCAGAGACTCAGTAGCTAATAAAACAGACAAAAAGAAATCTCTGTCTTCAGAAAAAAAAATTAACAATTAAATGTTATGTAGGTAGACAGCTATAAATATAGATACCGATATGTACATAGTGATCAGTGGTATAGAGAGAGGATTATACTGTAGGAAATAAGGAAATACAGGGAAGTTTCAAAATGAAGGGCAGAAAAGGACTTGATGGAAGCACGATATTTGACCTAAGCCCCAACTGAGATGAAGAATGAAATTGATACACGGATATGAAATATCTTGAAGAAGAATGTTACAGGCAGAGGAATGAGCTTCAATATACCCTTAAGCAACGAGAGGTGAGATCATATAGGATATTTTAAGTCATTGGATGGGTTTTGGCTTTGAATCTGAGTAAAATAGGCAGTCATTGTTGGTTTAGAAATAATATGTTTTGAGGTACATTTCAAAAAAATAACTAGACTGTTGCATAAATAATGAGCTGTTTAAATATTAAGAAACTGCAGGGTAGCTAAAGATAGCAAAACACTTGGATAGCTATGGACATTACCCAGGCAAGAGATATTCTTGACTTGGACCAGAGTGGTAGTAGAGGTGACGAGTTTTCTGAAGATATTGGAAAATAGAGCCAATAGAAAATGCTGATTGATTGCAAGTTGGGAATGAATCCAGAGGTTTGGCCTTAGCAATTGGAAGGATTATATCCCCATTAACTGAGATGGACAAGATTGTGTGAGGAATAAATTTGAGGGATTGAGGAGTGGAAAAACTTAGATTGATATGCTATAATTTTGAGATGTCTATTATTATACATGCAAGTGGAGATGTCTGATAAGAAGTTGAACATTTAAGAATGAAAGTTCATAGGAGAAGCTTGGATTAGAAAAATAACTTTGGGAGACATTATTTTTAAATAGTAATTTAAAAGAATAAAACCATACAAATCAATACAACGAAAAGCACAAATAGTTTAAAACTTAGCTTTCTTTATTGGTCGGGGATGTGAGGTGAAATAAACAAAGAAGATTAGAGGCAACAGACTGATAGGAAGGAACCAATAAAAAAGTGAATGGGAAGATATTGGAAAAAGTGAGTATATAAAATTTTCAGAATGTTTTGATGTAAATGAGAATGAAGTATTTGTGTTAGATGGAGAGGGAAATGAGGTCAAGGGAGGATTTGCTTTATGTGATGGCAGAAATTACAATGTATATGTCAGCTGAGGGAAAGCATATAGAAGAAAAAGAAGAAATTATGGTGTCAGAATGATGTGAGTAAACCACTGGATCCATGTCCTTGAATAGGCAAAAGAACATGGGATCTAGTGCACGAATGGAAGAGTTGGATTTCAATGACAATGTGAACAGTATTTTTGCAGTATTGGAAAAAAAATAATAGGAGCATGTGGGCCCAAGTCGTCTCTGTTCCATAACTGAATCCTTCTTCCTTTTTATAGAAGTTATATAATCTTCAATGCTTTTTTGTGTTCTTTATATCCTAGAATTTCATCCAAGGCACAGATTAAATTTTCTTCTCTTCAAAGCCTTCTTTAGTAACAATAGTTCATATGGTCGACTGTCCATCTTGAATGCCAATAACACATAGTAACAGATACAACATATTTTGGTATTTACATATAATCAATTATTTTGCCCTCCATTTCCATATCAAAAGCCAAAGATCTCTCTACTGTATTGATACAACCATCTTATGAACCCATACACTTTTAACAGCCTAATAAGTTGTTCTTTATTTTTGAGAAGTCATGTGTGACTTCTTCCTCCATAGTTGAATCCTTTCTGTTTTAGCCTCTAGAATATTTAGGACATATTTCTTTTATACCAATCCTCCATCTTCATTGTATATATTTTTGTTGATCTTCCTTATGGAGTCTTCTGAATAGGGTTTTTATGTTATTTATATTTACATTGCCATCCTAGGCAAATCATCTTGTACATCACAGGTGCTGAAATTGTGAATGAAGAAATAAAATGATAGCATTATGTTTCATATATGAGTATGTACTGATTGAATTACATTAAATTATTGTCTCACACAATTTAAAAACAGTATTACCTTATGGGTACTAAAAGTAGTCATTCCATTTTCTAAAAAATTTTATTAAATGGAATTGAGACATAGGAAGGAAGACTACTTATTCCTGACATGAGGCAGAGTATGTGTATTATTGTTTATATGATAAATACAAGTCTTATTGATGATGGTCTTAGTCTAAAAATGCTTCAACCTTAGGCATTTATGAAGAGTGTTTAATTTTCATTGATGCTTATGTTTTATTCTCTTCTTTAGAGTTATTTATTCATGGCTTTCCAACTCCCCTCATTTTAACAGTTGGTCTGTGTCCCAATTTTTCATTGAATCATTTATTTACTAAATGATTATTACTGTCTACATTATAGGAATGTCATAATATTAGTTCTGGGATAATTTAATGTTGTCTACATAACAAATGTTTAGAAAAGAAAGTCGAAAATTATGAAAGAAAAAAATAGAAAAGATAAAAGCAAGATATGTCCAGGTAATTTTACTGAAAGTGGATTGCTGATTCAGATTTGTGAGGCAGCTTCAGGCAACTAGGAAAGTTTATTGAGATAATTTATAACTGCCACAAAATACATATCTATCAGCCTTCCTTCTGTTTCTCTAATGAACTAATCTCTGAAGCTTCCATCTCCTCTGGAACCTTTATATGAGAAGAACACTCTTACCTTAATTATTCCTTTTTCTGGAAAATTCTCCATTTTTGTATTTTGGTTTAGACGTCATCCCCTCAAATCAAAATTGCAACCCCTTGTCTGCCCCTTTCTTGTTCCTTATTTTATCTCAGTCACCATGTTTTTCTCAAAATGTCTACAGCAAATAGAGACTAGCATTTATTTCTGTGCTTAAATAAGCTTTATTTAGCACAGTACTTCACATACAGTTTACAATTAATACATATTTTAATGAACAAATGAATATTATATGGATGCATGGATGGATGGATGCATGGAAGTATGGACAGTGAATGTGTATGTGCAACACTTGGGCCTATTATTTTTTATTGTGGAATTAAAATATCTAATATTATTGTGTTAGGTTATTTTTGCATTGTTAGAAATACATGAGATTTGGTAATTTATGAGAAAAGTTCTGCAGGCTCACAGATATGCAGGCTATAAAGGAAGCATGGTGCCAACATCTGCTCAGCTTTTGGTGATAGCCTCTGGAAGCCTACAATCATGGAAGAAGGTGAAGAGAAAGCAGGCATCTCAAGTGCAGAAACAAGAAAGATGGGAGGGGAGGTGCCCCACTTTTAAACAACCATATCTCACGAGTATTCAACATCCTTAAAGAAAAGAACTTTCAACCTAGAATTTCATATCCAGCCAAACTAAGCTTCATAAGTGAAGGAGAAATAAAATCCTTTGTGAACAAGCAATTGCTGAGAGATTTCGTGACCAACAAGTCTGCCTTACAAGGGCTCCTGAAAGAAGCACTAAACATAGAAAGGAACAACCAGTACCAGCCACACCCTGTACCAAATGGTAAAGAGGATTGACACAATGAAAAGACTGTCAACTAATGGGCAAAACCACCAACTAGCATCAAAATGGCAGGATCAAATTCACACATAACAATATTAACCTTAAATGTAAATGGGCTAAATGTCCCAGTCAAGACAAAGACTGGCAAATTGGATAAAAAGTCAAAACCCATCCGTGGGCTGTATTCAAGAAACCAGTCTCACATGCAAGGACACACATAGGCTAAAAGTAAAGGGATGGAGGAAGATTTATCAAGCAAATGGAAAGCAAAAAGGAGTTGCAATCCTAGTCTCTGATAAAATGGACTTTAAACCAACAAAGATCAAAATAGATAAAGAAGGGCATTGCATAATGGTAAAAGTATCAATGTAACAAGAAGAGCTAATGATTCTAAATATATATATGCACGCAATACAGGAGCACTCAGATACATTAAGTAAGTTCTTAATGACCTACAAAGAGACTTAGACTCCCACACATTAATAATGGGAGACTTCAACACTCCAATGTCAGTATTAGACAGATCAATAGACAGAAAATTAACAAGGATATTGAGGACTGGAACTCCGATCTGGACCAAGCAAACCTAATAGACTTCTACAGAATTCTCCACCCCAAATCCACAGAATATACATTCTTCTCAGTACCACATAGCACCTACTCTAAAACTGACCACATAATTGGAACTATACTCAGCATATGAAAAATAAAGGAAATAGTAACAAACAGTCTCTCAGACCACAGTACAATTAAATTAGAACTCAGGATTAAGAAACTAACTCAGAATCTCACAACTTCATGGAAACTGAACAACTGGCTCTTGAATGTTGACTGGATAAACAATGAAATGAAGAGAGAAATAAAGATGTTCTTTGAAACCAACAAGAATGAAGACACAAGATACCAGAATCTCTGGGACACATTTAAAGCAGTGACTAGAGGGAAATTTATAGCAATAAATGCCCATCAGAGAAGTGAGGAAAGATCTAAAATTGACACCCTATCATCAAAATTGAAAGAGCAAGACAGCAAGATTAAAACAACTCAAAAGCTAGTAGAAGACAAGAAATAACGAAGATCAGAGCAGAACTGAAGGAGACAGAGACACAACAATAAAAATCAATAAATCCAGGAGCTGGTTTTTGAAAAGATCAACAAAATAGACTGCTAGCCAGATTAACAAAAAAGAAAAGGGCAAGAATCAAATAGATGCAATAAAAAATGATAAAGGGGATATCACCACCAATTCCACAGAAATACAAATTACCATCAGAGATTACTACAAACAACTCCATGCACATAAACAAGTAAACATGGAAGAAATGGAAAAATTCCTGGACACTTGCACCCTTCCAAGCCTAAAGCAGGAAGAAGTTCAAACCCTGAACAGACCAATAGCAAAGGCTGAAGTTGAGGCAGCAATTAATAGCCTACGAACTAAAAAAGCCCAGGTCCAGATGGGTTCACAGCCAAATTCTACCAGACGTACAAGAAGAGCTGGTACCATCCTTCTAAAACTATTCCAAACAATCCAAAAAGAGGGAATCCTTACCAAATCATTTTATGAGACCAACATCACCCTGATCCCAAAACCCAGCAGAGACTCAACAAAAAAAGAAAACTTCCGGCCAATATCCATGATGAACATAGAGGCAAAAATCTTCAATAAAATACTGGCAAACCAATTGCAACAGCACATCAAAAAGCTAATCCATCACTACCAATTAGGCTTCATTATGGGGATGCAAGCCTGGTTCAAAACACGCAAGTCTATACACATAATCCACCACATAAACAGAAGCAAAGACAAATACCACATGATTATCTCAATAGATGTATAGAATGCCTTTGACAAAATTTAACAGCCCTTTATGCTAAAAACTCTCAATTTGCTTTGTATCAATAGAATGTATCTCAAAATAGTAAAAGCTATTTATGACAAACCCACAGCCAATATCATACTGAATGGGCAAAAACTGGAAGCATTCCCTTTGAAATCTGGCACTAGACAAGGGTGCCCTCTCTCACCAGTCCTAGTCAATATAGTATTGGAAGTTCTAGCCACAGCAATCAGGCAAGAAAAAGAAATAAAGAGTATTCAATTAGGAAAGGAGGAAGTCAGATTCTCTCTATTTGCAGATGACATGATTATATATTTAGAAGACACCATAATCTCAGCCCAGAATCTCCTGAAACTAATAAGCAACTTCAGCAAAGTCTCAGGATACAAAAATTAATGTGCAGAAATCACAAGCATTTCTATACACCAATAACAGACTTAAGGAGAACCAAATCAAGAATAAACTGCCATTCACAATTTCTACAAAGAGAATAAAATACCTAGGAATACAACTACCAAAGGCTGTAAAGGACCTCTTCAAGGAGAACTACAAACCACTGCTCATGGAAATAAAAGAGGACACAAACAGATGGAAAGACATTCCATGCTCATGGTTAGGAAGAATCAATATTGTGAAAATGGCCATAATACCCAAAGTAATAGATTCAATGCTATCCCCATCAAACTACCAATGACCTTCTTCACAGAACTGGAAAAAAAACACCTTAAACTTCATATGGAACCAAAAGTGAGCCTGCAGAGCTAAGACAATCCTAAGCGAAAAGAACAAGGCTGGAGGCACAACATTACCTGACTTCAAACTATACTACAAGGCTACAGTAATCAAAACAGCATGGTAATGGTACCAAAACAGAGATATAGACCAATGGAACAGAACAGAGGCCTCAGAAAGAATGCCACACATCTACAACCATCTCATCTTCGACAAACCTGACAAAAGCAAGCAATGGGGAAAGGATTCCCTCATTAATAAATGGTGTTGGGAAAACTGGCTACCCATATGCAGAAAGCAGAAACTGGCCCCCTTCCTGACACCTTACACTAAAATTAACTCCAGATGGATTACAGAATTAAACATAAGACCTAACACCATAGAAACCCTAGAAGAATACCTAGGCAAAACCATTCAGGACATAGGCATAGGTAAGGACTTCATGACTAAAACACCAAAAGCATTGGCAACAAAAGCCAAAATAGACAAATGGGACCTAATTAAACTCCAGAGCTTCAGTATAGCAAAAGAAAACATCATTAACGTAAACTGGTAACCAAAAGAATCAGAAAAACTTTTTGCAATCTACCCATCTGACAAAGGGCTAATATCCAGAATCTACAAAGAACTAAAATAGATTTGCAAGAAAACAAACAGACAAACCCATTCAAAAGTTGGCAATGGATATGAACAGTCACTTTTCAAAGGACGACATATATGAGGCCAACAAATATATGAAAAAATGCACATCATCACTGGTCATTAGAGAAATGCAAATCTAAACTACATTGAGATACCATCTCATGCAAGTTAGAATGTCCATCATCAAAAAATCTGGAGACAACAGATGCTGGAGAGGATGTGGAGAAATAGGAACACTTTTTTACTGTTGGTGGGAGTGTAAACTAGTTCCACCATTGTGGAAGACAGCATGGCATTTCCTCAAGGATCTAGAAATGGAAATTCCATTTCACCCAGCAATCCCATTACTGGGTATATATCCAAAGGACTATAAATTGTTCTATTATAAAGACACATGCACACATATGTTCATTGAGGTACTGTTTACAATAGCAAAGACCTGGAACCAACCCAAATGCCCACTGATGATAGAATGGAAAGGGAAATTGTGGCACATATACCCCATGGAATACTGTGCAACCATAAAAAACAATGAGTTCATGTCCTTTGTAGGGACATGGATGAAACTGGAAACCATCATTCTCAGCAAACTGACAGAAGAACAGAAAATCAAGCACAGCATGTTCTCACTCATAGGTGGGTGTTGAACAATGAAGACACATGGACACAGGGAGAGGAACATCACACACTGGGATCTGTTGAGGGGCAATAGGAGAGGGACGGCAGAGGGTAGGGAGGTGGCTGCTTAGAAATTTATTCCACCAAATACCCCAGGTCATGATACTCCCAAGTTCAAATTTTCACAGATCCCTAGAGTGATGACACAATACAATTACGTCCTTTGCTAAAGTATAGCAAAGGTGATCCTTCATCCAGTTTCCAATACATTCCTCATTTTCATTTGAGACTTCATTCATTGTTCATATCACAACCAGCATTTTGATCACAGCATTTAACCAGTCTCTAAGAAGTTCCAGATTTTTCCTGTCTTCCTCTAAACCCTCCAAAGTCTTCCAATATCTTCCTGTTTCCCAGTTCCAAAGCTACTTCAACATTTTTCGGTATCTTTACAGCAAGTACCAATTTTCTGTGTTAGACTTTTTGTGAATTGCTATAAAGAAACACCTTAGACTGAGTGATTTATAAGAAAAAGGTTTAATTTTCTCATAGTTCTGCAGGCTATACAGGAAGCATGGTGCCACCATCTGTTTGGCTTCTGATGAAGGCCTCAGGAAGCTTAAAATCATGGTGGAGGAGGAAATGGGAGCAGACATTTCACCTGCTGGGAGCAGAGGCAAAAAAGATGGGGGTATGTGCCATACTTTTAAGTAAGCAGATCGCACGAGAACTTTGTATCATGAGAACACCACCAAGCCATAAGGAATCTGCCTCCATGGCCCAATAACTTCCCACCAGGCCTCACTTTCAACACTGGGGGTTACAATTTAATATGATATTTGAGACATCCAAAATATATCAATTATTAAGGGTTTTTGTATGTTGAGTAAAATAGGATAGTTCCTAGCTTTCATTAAAATATGATTTTAATGATTGCGGAATGTGTCACTGATTAGATGTACCATACAGTCTGTTTGTAAGTCAAACATTATGAGAAGGCTTTATTAATTCATCAGTTCTACACTTCACAATGATCCTGCAATGTAAATAGTATTATTATTTTACAGATTGAGAATCTGAGCCTTGGTAAAGTAAATCAAACTTCTTAAGTTCCTGTAGCCAATATGTAGAAGAACAGAGTATTTAAACTGGAACTGACTTATAAAATTACTCTTTCCATCAAACCAAGCTACATCTATGTAGACTGTTAACATTGTAATAATACTATTAATAAATTCATCATAAACATATAGCATATTATGCATTATTTTCCAAATAAATCTTGATCATAATAAATTATTGGTACATTGATAAAAAATATAATATTACTACTCACTGTAATAATAATCATGACATATACAGGTTGCAAAATGGTGGCCTCTGAAACAAATATACCTAGATTTTTTTGAGGGGAGAGGAAGAAAAGGAAGTAGTAAAGTGTTTTTAAAATTTTTTACATTTAAGTCAATGCTTTGTGAATTATGAGAATTCTCACACAAACACACACATACATAGCTTCATGTACACATATATCCACATAGTTGGCTTCTCCTAAGCAATCTATAGTTTTTTAAATACTAGACTCCATTCTTGCTAGAAACAGTGAGTTGGAACCTGACCTGCTGCCACTTTAGTGAGACAGCATCTTCCAGTTCACCGTTTCCAGCAGGCAGTTTATTTCGACTACCTGTCTAGCAACTGTAGACGTTTGCATTTTTAGCCAATTAAAGAGTATGTTGAAGAACTCTTTTTTAACATGCAATCTTAAGAAAATTCATTTTTTCTTATTCTTTATTTCTCTATGTAGTTGAATTATATCAATGGCTGCAAAAGGTAGGAAGGGAGAAGTTCTGACTTCTGAAGACGGCTGCCTCTTTCTGTCTCTAGGGGCACTATGTTAAATGTTATTAACAGAGATTGAAAAACACTCTACTGCAAAAATTACACTTAATGTGAAAATGAAGTAATAAAATTACTTTTAATCATTGAAGAAAAATTTACATCTAGTTCCATGATACTGATAAATGCTTGATTAAGCTATAATAGCATACATTTGAGAAGAGAGAAAAATCTAAGATTAATCATCATTCAAAACTCCAGCTTAGTTTCAGTTTATACTGCATGTTCACTTTTAAAAGAATTTTTATAGATTCACTTGAATCTCAATTGATTTAAAAAGACCACAAACAAAAAACCAGTTAATTAATCCCCAAGTCACCGTGATTTGATTATTCTTTTGTGTTTTCAGTGACATGAGGTTAGTTGGATGAGAGTTAAGAGAAACATTTTATAATTTAAAATTATGTATTTTGTTTTGTCCATGACTATATGAGTTACAGAATAAAACAGCTCTTGTATTACATATAAAAGCTAATTAATGGCCTAATGAATGGTTCAGGTATCTGTTGTATGAGGATAACTGACGATCAAAACATATCTATAAGTTTGCCTTCGGTCTTTTAAAGAAGAGATTGAGGAAAAAACAATAAATAAATAATGAGTGTGTGATTTTCATGTAACCATGCAAACAATTAATATCTGTTACTCTGGCCTCCTTTATTTAAAACAAGGCAAAAAGAAGCCAGTAGGACCAAAATTGTCCTTTAGAAAGCTGAGAAACTTCAATATCACAATAAAACCAGACTCCCTTCACATGTAGGGTTTTTATATATGTAACATTCAAATGTAATCATAACATCTAAATCTACCACATGCAACTATTTGAGCATGTATATCAATGTCATCTGAGCCCTCCTGATTATAAACAAACAGTACCTGCTAGCCAATACTTTAAATAGAACTTTACCAGCATTATTTTATTATTCAACTAATTTAAAACTACTCAGGTGTAGACATATAAAACACAAAGGTGTTCCACAGATATCCAGATAATCATTGTGTATTTACATGAAATGCTAATGTTCCATAAAAACACTTTGAGAATTCAAAACAAATCATAGCTTAAAATATTTAAAAAATACTACTGTCAAGAGTGATAATCTTAAGAATTTTGGAGTCTTTTACATGAAAGGCCCATTGTGAATTTAGAGAACCATAATTTAGGGAACACTGGCTAGAGATGCCTAACTAAGAGCCTGGTACCAAGTAGGAAAATGACTTAGATCTATTTAAATATGCCCAATTACTTTCACATCCAAGGGTTGTAAATACCATCAAGTTGACTCAGCATTTTCTGATATTTCTTTCTGCATAGATTTATTTTATTTATTTATTTATTTAAAGACAGAGTCTCACTCTGTTGCCCAGACTGGAGTACAGTAGTGTGATCTCTGCTCACTGCAACCTTTGCCTCCCAGTTTCAAGTGATTCTTCTGCATCAGCCTCCCAAGTACCTGGAATTACAAATGTCCACTGCCACACCTGGCTATTTTTTTTTTTTTTTTTTAGTAGAGACAGGGTTTCAACATGTTGGCCAGTCTGGTCTCAAGATCCTGGTCTCAAGTGATCTGCTTGCCTCGGCCTCCCAAAGTGCTGGGATGTGAACCAATGCATCCAGCCCTTTCTGCATAAATTTAAATATATACTTCTAAAATATATGTATAAAAAGTCAAGTAATAAAGACTATTTTCCTTTTTTCATAGATAATAAAAGAAAGTGAAAAATAAACTATTCTCATATTCAACAATGAAGATATATTTTATACTAGTTGAGTAATTTTAAATATATTGACATATTAATTTTTTTAACTACTTTTTCTATATCATATAGCTAAAAACTAATATATATTGAACATTTTTGTGTCATGAGTTGCACCAAATGTTTAATATGCACTGTTTACAAGTAACTCCATTTGATATGAGGCATCTGCAGATAAATATCTTTCTTTTTTTTTTTTGAGACCGAGTCTTGCTCTGTCATCCAGTGTGAATTGCAGTGGCGTGGTCTCAGCTCCCTGCAGCCTCCGCCTCCTGAGTTCATTCAAGTGGTTTTTGTGCTTCAGTCTCCTGAGTAGCTGAGACTACAGGCATGCACCACCACACCTGGCTAACTTTGTATTTTTTAGTAGAAATGGAGTTTGGCCATATTGGCTAGACTGAGGTAGAAGGATATGGCTTGAGCCTGGAAGGCAGAGGTTGCAGTGAGCCGTGATGGAACCACTGCATTCCAGCCTGGGTGAAAGAGCAAGACCCTGTCTCTAATAATAATAATAGTAATAATAATAACTCAAGAATGTAGTGAAAAACTCATTAAAGAGATTTAAATATTTTACTATATTTACCTAATGCAAACAAAACAGTAAAAGAAATAAAGGTACAAAAAAACTCATGAAACATATAGAAAACAAGTAACATGGTAAATAAAAATTCAACTACATTATAATAACATTAAATCTAAATGGATAAAATAATGAAGAGGCAAAGACTATCAGACTGCATTTCAAAAGAAAAATATATCCTATTGTGTGTTGTCTACAGAAGGCAGACTTTAGATTCAAATACATAAATAAGTTAAATATAAAGTTTGAAAAATGATTTGTAATAAAAAGAGCAAACATAAAAATACTAATGTAGTGTATCCAGGCATGGTGGTGTACACCTGCAGTTAAAGTTACTTGGGAGGTTGAGGAGCAGTGATCACTTGATCAAAGGAGTTCAAAGCCAACTGGAAAAAGAGAGAGAACCTGTCTCAAAGGAAATAATAATAATAATAATACCGGTGTGGCTATGCTACACCAGCATCAGGCAAAACTGATTTAAATTTTCAATAAATTTTAAATTTTAAAAATTATACAATGGTAAAATATATTGCAGAATGAAAAGAGGGTCGTCAGCAAGTTATAACAACTATAACCATATATGTAATGAAAAACTGCAACATAGTAGTCACTTCGGAAAAAGTCTGGCAGTGCCATAATAATCATAAAGTTATCATTTGACCCAACAATTCCACCCCCAGGCATATAAGAACAATATATACTGAAAAACATATACATTCATTTTCATAGCAGCATTATTCATAATAGAAAAAAATGGATGCAGCATAGATGTCCATCAACTGATGAATGGATAAAGAAAATGTGGTGGAAACATACGATTTAATGTTATTCATTGACAAAAAGAAATAAGTACTGATGAATGCTCCAACATGGATGAACCTTGAAAAAATTATGCTAAGTGAATGGAACCACTTACAAAGGACCACTTTGTATACTTTGAATACTTCCATCTGAATGAAATTTCCAGAATAGGCAAAGGTATAGAGAGGAAAGCAAGTTAGTGGTTTTCCACAGCTGGATAAGAGGGGAGGATTGAGAGAAACTGATAATAGGTATGTGGTTTCTTTTGGGGTGGTAAAAATATTTAAAAATTGTGCTAATGAAAGCACAACTCCATGAATTTACTAAAACTTATGAATTGTATACTTTAAATAGGCAAATGGTATGGATATGTGAAATATATCTCAATAAACCATTGAAAAGCAAACAAAAAGAAATATGTATATACAAGAAAAGAAGAATTCAAAGTCAGAATTGTGAGCAACCACTGGCCTGCAGCCTACTAGAGTATCAGATGATAATGTAGCCTACAGGAGTGGAGATTTCAACAGGCAAATGAAAGTCAGAAAGTGACATTATGCTTGTGCATCATGAGGAGTAAGTTCTGAGATTTTTGCCTGAATTGAAAATCTGATAAGTACTGTCCCTTTTGTAAGATAGTCTAGATCCTCTCATGGTCTGGAGATAAAATACAAAAGAAAGCCATAGGCCGGGCGCGGTGGCTCAAGCCTGTCATCCCAGCACTTTGGGTGGCCAAGGCGGGTGGATCACGAGGTGAAGAGATCGAGACCATCCAGGTCAACATGGTGAAAACCCATCTCTACTAAAGATACAAAAAATTAGCTGGGCACAGTGGCGCGTGCCTGTAATCCCAGCTACTCGGGAGGCTGAGGCAGGAGAATTGCCTGAACCCAGGAGGCGGAGGTTGCAGTGAGCCGAGATCGCGCCATTGCACTCCAGCCTGGGTAACAAGAGCAAAACTCCATCTCAAAAAAAAAAAAAAAAAAAAAGAAAGAAAGCCATAGTTAGAAATAGGACTCCCAGCCATATCTACGAAGAGGTAATTGGTCAAACTTCAACACTATTTACCTAATAGAAATATTATTAATTAAGATTATTAACAAAAAAACTTCCCAGAACCAATAATCTTAAGCACCCTATAGAGACAATGAAGAATCATCCTCAGAGTATGTTGCCTTCACACTTCAGGCTATGAACAATTCTTTGGGGGGCAAAAATGATTTAAAAATTAAGTAAACACCTCTTATAAGCACACATTTACTGTTAAAAATTATAAAACACAAAAGATAATAAATCACCAAGACATTGTCAAGTGCTACTAATTGGAGATTTTAAATACCAACAAACATAGGTGATATATGACACGGAGGTTACAGAAGATACCATAGTTGTTTACTTAAAGTGATTTTACTACTTTTCTTTACCTGGTAGGTTGTGGAATGATTACTTATTTGATTTGGAGTCTCCTGAATGAGCCACAAATTGACCTGTTTTTAACTATTCTTTGCACTCTGTTCTTCATCAATTTATGTCTAGTTTTGGTCTTCTATTGCTGCCTATCATCTATCACTTACCAAAAATTTGCTTAAGTTCTACTTGATTTTTCTCTATTTTAATATCCCTTCAATGATTTCTGATCCAGCATTTTAAAGTCTGTCTCCTGCTCTGACTGTTCCCAAATCCCCCCTAAACACACTGATTTTCTCCTCCCTCAGACATGTTGTTACTCTTCTGTTACTCTTCAATTACTTAGAACTTACTGTGGCACAGTTTTTCTAGAGTTGTATTTATGTCTGTTTCCTGCTATAGATTACAACTTTTTGGAAAGCAAAGACAGTTGGTAATCATTCTCCTCCTCCCCGCAACTCCTACCTCCCATGTACACTACAAAGATCTGTCACATAACAAGGCAAAATAATGAACATTAAAAGTCCAGTCATAAAAATAGAAATGAAAAAAAAAAGTTGAAAAAAATTTTACAGTCATTTTCTTAAGATTTCCCACAATTATCAGGAAGATTTTAAGATATCAACAATGAATACCTTGTTACCGTTAGGAAGCTGAGTGAAATTAAGGAAAATCTCCTGCTCCTGACTATCAGCAATAATAATAGCTACTGGGCACTGTACTCTACATGCACTGTCTCATGTGATCCTCACTATAACTCAATTTTCTACTTTATAAATGAGACATAGGTTAAGATTAAGTATCTCACTCACGTTATTCCAGCTGAATAGGGATAAATATCAGATTTGAAGCCAGGCCTGTATGATTTCTTAACTATTTCAAAGAGTCGTAATTTTTTTTTTTCCAGTATGTTTACCAATGCAGAAGAAAACCCCAGAATTATGCTGTGAGGAAATGTGGGCATTTTCTTGAGTTTCTGATTTCTTGTCTAGGTAATTTACCTCCAAAAATTAAAAGAGCCATGATTACCAGATGAGCTTACTCACTATTAAGAAAATATTGTCACATGGCATTTCTGGATTTTCTCCCCTTTATCCACCCAGGTTCACATCAGTTTACTTTCATGTTGCATTAAACAATCAGAGATTTTGACAGTTTCATATGTATTGCACAATAAGATGAGAAAATTATGATTATGAAATGTATACAGTAATAGATACTTGAAAACAGAACATCTGTCAAGTGTTGCCATATCTCTGATTTAAAATGTTTATGAATTCATAGAAAGATGCCTGTTGGTAACCACGATATTCATCCATCTTCCCTGGCACATATTAATTGCACTCCTGGCATGTGTTCATAGAATTATGGAAAAGTTTTTTTTTTTAAAGATGGAGGAAAAAATATGTGCTGTGTTGTTAAGAAAAAAATTATCAATAATATATTTATAAACCATAGAGCATAGTTTAAATCCTTAGTGTGACAGTGAGAAGATCTGAACATTGGAGCCAGTAAATCAAATTTAAATAAATCCCAATTTTTCTACTTAGTAACAACTGTGTGATTGAGAAAAAGTCACTCAATTGCCTGGACCTCTTTTCTTAGTAATCTACTTAATTAATAGATAATATTTGCTTCAAAATGTTTTTCATATAAATTCAATCAGTTAAATTGGGTAAAAACCCATAGTTCAATATGTGAAATAATTAATATTACTTAACTTTGTTAAAATCTTTGATGATATCTTCTTAGAATAATTCAACAGGTCATTTGCTGATTATAAAGACATTATATATAAACTATACATGTAAAAATATGTATAAGTATAACCTCTTAATTACAAACAATATCTAACTATAAATGACTATAACATTATATATATGAATATAATCATATTAAAGTATTAAGGAGATATTTTAATTAATTTGTGAAGTATACAGCTTTAGAATCATATGATTAGATGCAGATACTGGCTCTACCATATACCATCTTTGTGACCTGAAGTATGTAACCCAAATGCAGAAAGCCTCAGTTACATTATCTGTGAAATGGACATACTAATAGAACTTGCTTCACTGTGTTTTTCTGAAAAGTAAATGATGTATGTGTAATATAGCACTTTGCATGTAGTGAATACTCAGTAGATGCTAGGCAATTCTGTCATTTCCACTTAATCAGGAAAAAGAGGTTTAGTTAAGTGCTTTGCCTAAAAATGAATAGAATCAGGACTTGAATTTGGTTCCATTCAATTTTAAAACTCATTCTCTTTTTTCTAAATATATAGCCATTTACATCCTGTTGATTCATATACCCTATCCATGGAATGTTGTCTTTGTGCTCTTGTATATCTGATGCCTGTAATGATTATCTTGCAATACAAATTGATTTCATTACAGCTCACCAATAAAATAATCCAATCCTCCATATGAAATAATTTAAACTTGCTTTTAGTTGGTTCTTTCTTAAAATTAAATTTGAGACCATCAGGAGGGTCTCAGTGTGAGAATAAAATCAAAGAAGAATGATGTTAATGTAATCCACATTAACAGCAAGCATAATTATTATGATCCATTGTAAAAAAATGTGTAAGACTTGCATATGAATGGTTTTCATTAACAAAATATCATTAAATGATAATTATATAGTGATTTTGCATTCACTATTAGAATTTATAAATATTATGTTATTTCACCCTTACAAAAGCTTTACAAGATAGGTTAGAGAAGTGGTTTTACAGACAGTCATGAAACCAGTGCTTAGGGAATTAACATATTACAGTGTTAGTAGGTGATGGAGCTGAGTTTCAATCCTGGGCATCCCTATTACCGAGCCCAGGTACTTTCAGCATGAAATCAGAAGTGCTTTACAATTCAGTCACATCCAACTTAAACCCTGATGCATTGGTTTCCCCAGCTAACATTTACTTTGAAAACAAATACAGAATAAATGGTATTTAAAATTAAAAGTAGTCACTGTTTTTTATGCTGGACATTATGTTGGCAAATGAGAAAGGCTACTGTAGGGTGAATGCTTGTTATTGCAAGAGATCTGGAGTGTATTTGTGTATTTCAAATGAGACTTCAACTGCATGTCCTCCATGTGGCCACCAATGGAAATACACAATGACATAAACTGATAAAGTGGGAAGACTGTTTCGCTGTGTTTTATCCATCTCCATGAGAAATGCTGTGTCATCACCCAGACTGCAATTGCATCCTTTCCACTGATAGCCTTTCTGTGTATCTAGTAAGACCTTAGTAAAAAATCAAATTATGATAAGACAATAAAACACTATGCGTTATGTCCTCAAGCCTGAAGAAACAGTGCTATGGAAAAATATATACTTGATTTGCCTGTCAGCACAACCTTGCTTATCAAAAAGATGTTTCAGACAGCTGACTTAAAATGACTCATAAACTCTGACCATCCCCAAAGGGAAAAAATCACTTTATCAAAATGACAACCAGACAGGCCATGTGCTCTTTTGCCCTGTGATTTCTATGCCATGGCCCTTAGCTTCCTAATCAAAATCTCTTTGACTTGTTGCCCTCTGTTCTGCAAACTCTGATTCTATTTATAACTACAGATTATCCACTCTAAGACATAGAGCTGATATAGATACCAAAAAAATCATTAGATGAATCATTGATTGACAGGTTCTATAAATATCTGGGGCCTGGGATAGAATATGAACTACAACAAAAGCAAAATCTTATTCTTACAATTTTTAATTTAGGTAGCAGAATATGGGAGTTAACAGTGCAGCTTCTCAGTCTGAATCCATTCTCTTCTCACTAGCTGTGACATCGGACAACTTAACTTCTCAATTCCTTCAGTTTTCTCATCTCTAGAATTAGATAATTAGGGTGTCTAAGCATTCAGAGTTATTGGGAATTAAGTAAAATATGTTAATTGCTTAGAATAGTTTATAGTATTAAATAAGCCATCAGTCAATGCTACCTATTATATCATTTGATCTACACACAAATTCTGTGAAATTGGCACTTTAAGCTGTAGGCTCAATTCATATGTGAAAAAATTTTCCCCGAATGGTCAAATGAAAGAAGGCTACTTCTAGCATGTCAGGGTGAGGAGAGTGGCAAATCCTCTCCCCAAAAGCAATTACACACTTGGATAGGACTGCAAAAAATGACTCTATATGGTCTGGGATGCAGCTTAAAGCATACAGCAAACTGATAGAGGTCTTTTGTTTTTTGTTTTCATGAGAAAGTACTAAATTTCAGACTATTCAAGAATAGTAGGAGTTTATCGTGTTCTTGCCTGGAGCATTCCTGTCACCATCTCTCAGTTAAGTTGGCATGGTAATTCTATCACAGACGATGATCTAAGAAAATCAGCAGCTCTGAGACTGGAAAAGGGATTAATTAATTTCTAGTAGAAGACAGGAAACCCATATCCAGCAGAGGAAGGGAAAGGCCTGAATATATCCTAGACTAAGATTGTAGTCCCAGTTGAGGTGAGCAACAGACTAAGCAGGGATTTAACAGGAGAATCCGGGAGGCGAGATGGCCAGAGACAGGCTTGATATACTCTGAGTATGCTTGACTGAACACAGAGTCTGCCCACATTTGCTTCCAAGGTTGGAGATAGCTCAACATATCTACATATTACTGGCTTGCAGGAGGCTGGGCAAACATCCAAAAGATACATGAGAGGTTCCAGCAAAAAGTATATCAGGGCAGATTAAAAACTGGCTAACTTTGAGTTTACCATGCAGACTATACACACAGACACATGAATCAATCCTGAATTGCACAATACTGTAAGCAATGCCTCCTTAAATTTTTCTTCCAAGCCTCCTTGCTTTCCTCACCTTAGTCCTGGCCCTGCAATGCAGACATACAGCTACTTCTAAGCTGCCATGCTTAAAATAATAATAACAATCATAATAAATTGAGTATCAGCTGACATTCACTGTAAGAAAGACAGATGTAATTAATTTAGTCTGGACATGATACTTAATTTAAAAAAAAGAACAATTGTTGGGGGTAAATAAAAATCAGAAACCACAGTTGTTGCCGTCTCATCTAGAATGTCTCCTTCAGAGACTTCCAGTAGTATTTCTTGAAAGACAAGTTTACTAGCAATAAATTATATTAGTCTTGGTTTATCTAGAAATGTCTTTTCTCACCATCATTTCTGAAGGATAGTTTTGCTAGATAAAGAATTCTTGCCCAATTTTTTTTCTTTTATTTCAGTCATTCATCCCTTTGCTTACCGGTTTCTATTACATCAGATTAGAAGTCTGCCATTCATCATTGTTCCATTGTACTGAGGAATTATTTCTTCCTTTATGCCTAACTCAAAATCATGATGATTTTATCCTATGTTAGCTCATAAAGTTTTATAGTTTTATTAAGGTTTTAGATTTACATGTATGTTTGTCTAAGTTTTTTTTATATATTGCTATAAAAATGCCACAGACTGGGTAACTTATAAATAAATTACTGCTTTTTTAAGCATTCTGGAGGCCAAGACATCCAAGGTAAAGGGGCCTACATCTGGTGAAGGTCTTCTTGCTGCTTCATTCCATTGCGGAAGGCAGAAGGGTAAGAGCGCACAACAGAACAAGCCAGCAAGGGGAGTTCAAAGTTGCTTTTATAAAAAGGCCACTCTCTTAACAACTAACACAGTCCCATGATAATGATACTAATTCATTCACAAGGGCAGAGTCCTCATAACCTAATAATATCTTATTAGGCCGTACTTTTCAGTACTTCTGTATTGGGGATTAAGTTTCTAACACATGAACTTTGGGGACGCATTTAAATCATAGCAGCATCCACTTTGAGTTGTCTTTTGTATATGTTGTTGATTTACAGGCAGAATATTGTTTTTATTTTCTTTTTATGTCTTTTTTCATCTAAGTATATCCAATTGATTTTACTCTATTTGTCAAAATAGCTATCTTTTCTCCATTAAAATACCTTTGTATCTGTGTAAACAATCAGTTGTCCATACAGGTTTGGGAATACTTGTGGACTCTATAGTGCACTTGAGCAAAATGTACATTCTGACATTATTGTGTGTTCTAGAAATATCCAAAAATGTGAATTATTAAAATTAGTTTGATAAATGTTGTTCTGGTTTTCTACATCTTTCTACATCTTTCTTTCCTTACATCCTTAGAAGATACTACCTTATATGTTCTTCCTTTCTTCAGTGTTGATTTTGGACTTTGTTTTCCTCTAGCTGCTTTTAATATTTCTAGTTAACATGTTTCATTAATTTATCAGAGAACTGCTTGGTACTTCCAACATACCTGTAGATTTGTTTTAGCGTTTCAGACACTATAAACATAGAGGTTGGAAATAATAAAAAATTGGCAGTGTAATTGAGAAGTTTCTTAGGGAAGCTTTTGCTTTTCCTAAATGATACTGGTATGAAAACAAAATCTTATGCTTTATCTTTCTTTGCTGGCATTGTTTTTTTCTTGTCTAATCTCTCAATGAAGATATAGTTATCCAAGGATCATTTTCTCTTGTAGGAGTCCCCCCACCTTGCACTGCCCAAAGCTTTATCCATCAAGTTTTATGCAGCTGCCAGTATCAAACACCCCAGTTTCTTAAGTGGTAAATGCCCTTTAGAGCAGCTGATGCTTCAGTCATTTCATAGTCTAGTGAGGAGATAGCTAGGTATATGGATATACATTTTAATATACATAGGCATAAATATACATATACATGTGCATATACATACATATACACATAAAATTACTATATTGGACAGAAGAGATTATCCTACCATGTGTTGTATGTTTCATTATGTATAATTGGTTTAACTCAAACTGACAAAAAACTCATGAATAAAATGTCTATTTCAGTAGTTACTTATCACATTGAAAGTTGGTTTAGGGCAAATATAGCTGCCCTACTGAATTTTTTGAAATGAAACTCTGGGAAATATAAAGTAAGTAGATCATAGGCCCTAGATAGTCAACTAAATCCTTTATTCTATTCAAAAATTTTTTTAAAGAAATTGGCGTTGACCAAATCATCTTCTTTTACCCTAGGAATATTCCTTAGTTCATTTTTTTTTTCTCAGTAACTCCAAAACTTAACTTCTGGAGATTTTCAAAATACAAAATTTCCTTCATATTATGTTGTTTTTTCTTTTACTTTTATAATTTATAATAGCTTTCTTTGTTCCTAGTACTTGTGAGAATTTTAGTCTTTTTATGATGGTCAATTTATGAGAAACAAGTTTACTTCCTCATTAATTTGATGTATCACCATATCCAAAGAGTGTTCTTTCTCTGGAAAGAAAATGGTCATGCAAATTTCCATGTAGAGTGGTATTAAAGAAATCAGGATCTGAAAAACAACAACAACAAAAGAACCGTCATGGAATAAGAATTAGAATAATCTAATGAAATTATAATAAATAGCTGATCACCAAAATATAAGATAAAATCATTCACATATTAGATGAAATAGAAGGATGCTTTATACAAAATGTCCTCCTTACTGTGGGCTGCTTTTACTGTAGGATGGGACATTGGTTATATGCTGTTTTGGAGTGTATAGAGTAGAAAATTCATACAGGATTACATAGATACCTGTCTGATTTCTATTTGGTTCCAAGTTACCAATATATTATATCATAAAGCCTGAAAAAAATAATATTGCTAGACAGATCTTGTTAATGATTATGTGGATCAAATGAGTTATTAACTACAAATTATTGGAAATAGCTAATTATCAGAGAATGAATTTGTTGCTCAGCTTTTTAGGATTTGCAGTTTTAATACTCCTAACATATTAAACAGATGAGTACTATTGTGAAGTCTATTAAATGTAATAATCAGGGTTTTCGGAAATAAAGTCAGTAATTGAAGGTTTTACAATTTATTAGTGCTGGAAGTAGGATCCATTTGATCAGACTGCTACAAACCACCACGTGGGGCCTAAAGTTTTGGCTAAATTTTTCAACCAGGTGACTTGCTAAATATATTTTAAAACGTAAGACCTACTTATCTCCCATGACAAATAGTGATTTAACTATCATCCATATAAGTCTGTATCAGCTTTAAACACATCATGCTGGATTTTAGTAGCAATCAATTAATCCACTCCTAACTATATGCAAAGATGGAAACTATGTATAGAATCATGCAACTCTTATTTTGTAAATGTTCTAAGAATTATTAAGTTTTCAAATTTTGAAAACTTTATATTTCACTTCCCTGCAGCAAATAATATGACAGAAATCCCTTTAATCAACGTGCATTCATTATTACAAAATAAAACATGACTTTAATAAAAACATAAACTACATCTTTAAATACAAAAACTTTTTTTTTTTCAGCTGAAATAGATGATTTAGAGAGGACAAAGGATACTTCTATGACAATAATATAAAAATGGTGAGGAAATGTGTGATCCAAAAGAAACTATCATCAGAATAAACAGGCAACTTACAAAATTGGATAAAATTATTGCATTCTATCAATCTGACAAATCAAAATCACTGATTACTAAAGAAATGCAAATAAAAACCAAACCACAATGAGATACTGTCTCACACCAGTCAGATTGGCTATGAAGGTGAAAGAAAGTCCTTTATGGGAAAGCAATTGTTGAGAGACTTCATCATCACCAGGCCTGCCTTACAAGAGCTTCTGAAAGAAGCACTAAACAAGGAAAGGAATGACCAGTACCAGCCACTCCAAAAACATACCAAATGGTAAAGACCATCGACACAATAAAGAAAATGTGTCAACTAATGGGCAAAACATCCAGCTAGCATCAAAATGGCAGGATCAAATTCACACATAACAATATTAACCTTAAATGTAAATGGACTAAATGCCCCAATCAAAAGACAATGACAGGCAAATTGTATAAAAAGTCAAAACCCATCAGTGTGCTGTATTCAGGAAACACATCTCAAGTGCAAGGACAAACATAGGCTAAAAGTAAAGGGATGGAGGAAGATTTATCAAGCAAATGGAAAGCACAAAAAAGTAGGAGTTGCAATCCTAGTCTCTGATAAAATGGACTTTTAACCAATAAGGATCAAAAGAGACAAAGAAGGGCATTACATAATGGTAAAAGGATCAATGCATCAAGAAGAACTAATGATTCTAAATATATATGCACTCAATACAGGAGCAGGTACATAAAGCAAGCTCTTAACGACCTACAAAGAGACTTAGATTCCCACACAATAATAATGAGAGACTTTAACATTCCACTGTCAATATTAGACAGATCAATGAGACAAAAAATCAACAAGAATATCCAGGACTTGAACTCAGATCTGAACCAAGTGGACTTAATAGACATCTACAGAAATCTCCACCCCAAATTCACAGAATATACATTCTTCTCAGCACCACATGACACCTACTCTAATATTGCCAACATAATTGAAAGTAAATCACTTCTGAGCAAATGCAAAAGAAGGGAAATCATAACAAACAGTCTCTCAGACCACAGTGCAATCAAATTAGAGCTCAGAATTAAGAAACTAACTCAGAATCTCACAACTTCATGGGAACTGGAACAACTGGCTCTTGAATGTCAACTGGATAAACAATGAAATGAAGGCAGAAATAAAGATGTTCTTTGAAACCAACAAGAATGAAGACACAACATACCAGAATCTCTGGGACACATTTAAAGCAGTGTCTAGAGGGAAATTTATAGCAATAAGTGCCCACCAGAGAAGTGAGAAAAGATCTAAAATTGACACCCTATCATCAAAATTGAAAGAGCTAGAGGAGCAAGATGAAAATAACTCAAAAGCTAGCAAAAGACAAGAAATAACTAAGATCAGAGCAGAACTGAAGGAGATAGAGACACAAAAAAACCCTTAAAAAATTAATAAATCCAGGGTTTTTTTTTTGAAAAGATCAATTAAATAGACCTCTAGCCAGTTTAATAATAAAGAAAAGGGAAAAGAATCAAATACATGCTATAAAAAAAAACAATAAAGGGGATATCATCCCCTTTATTTCTGCTGACTCCACAGAAATACAAACTACAAGCAGAGATTACTACGAACAACTCTATGCATATAAACAAGTAAACATGGAAGAAATGGATAAATTCCTGGACACTTGCACCCTTCCAAGCCTAAACCAGGAAGAAGTTGAAACCCTGGACAGATCAATAGCAAGAGCTGAAGTGGAGGCAACAATTAATAGCCTACCAACCAAATAAAGTCCAGGTCCAGACATGTTCACACCTGAATTCTACCAGACATACAAAGAGGAGCTGGTACCATTCCTTCTGAAACTATTCCAAACAACACAAAAAGAGGAACTCTTTCCCAAATCATTTTATGAGACCAACATCATCCTGATACCAAAACCTGGCAGAGACTCAACAAAAAAAGATAACTTCAGGCCAATATCCATGATGAACATAGATGCAAAAATCTTCAATAATATACTGGCAAACCAATTGCAACAGCACATCAAAAAGCTTATCCATCATGATCAAGTAGGCTTCATTATGGGGATGCAAGGCTGGTTCAACATACACAAGTCTATAAATCTAATCCACCACATAAACAGGACCAAAGACAAAAACTACATGATTATCTCAATAGATGCCAAGAAGGCCTTTGACAAAATTCAACAGCCCTTCATGCTAAAAATTCACAATAAACCAGGTATCAAAGGAACAGATCTCAAAAGAATAAATGATATTTATGACAAACCTACAGCCAATGTCATACTGAATGGGAAAAAACAGGAAGCATTCCCTCTGAAATCTGGCACTAGACAAGGATGCCCTCTCTCACCACTCCTATTCAATATAGTATTGGAAGTTCTAC
The DNA here is from genome assembly GCA_031835075.1 of Saguinus oedipus. Taxonomy (NCBI): domain Eukaryota; kingdom Metazoa; phylum Chordata; class Mammalia; order Primates; family Cebidae; genus Saguinus; species Saguinus oedipus. The sequence goes on from CM063170.1 coordinate 44,138,730, forward strand.
CCAAAGCAATTAAATAAGAAAAAAAAATAAAGGATATTCAATTAGGAAAAGAGGAAGTCAAATGGTCTCTATTTGCAGATGACATGATTGTATATTTAGAAGACCCTATCATCATAGCCCCAAATGTCCTGAAACTGATAAGCAACTTCAGTAAACTCTCAGGATACAAAATCATTGTGAAAAAATCACAAGCATTTCTATACACCAATAACAGACTAACACAGCCAAATCATGAGCAAACTCTCATTCACAATTGCTGCAAAGAGAATAAGATACCTAGGAATACAACTAACAAAGGATGTAAAGGACCTCTTCAAGGAAAACAACAAACTACTGCTCAAGGAAATAAGAGAGGACACAAACAAATGGAGAAACATTCCATGCTCATGGTTAGGAAGAATCAATATCGTGAAGATGGCCATACTGCCCAAAGTTATTTATAGGATCAATGCTATCCTCATCAAGTTACCAATGAGCTTCTTCACAGAACTGGAAAAAACCACCTTAAACTTCATATGGAACCAAAAGAGAGCCCACATAGCCAAGACAATCCTAAACAAAAAGAGCAAAGCTGTAGGCATCATGCTACCTGATTTCAAACTATACTATAAAGCTACAGTAATCAAAACAGCATGGTACTGGTATCAAAACAGAGATATAGACCAATGGAACAGAACAAAGGCCTTGGAGGGAATGCCACACATCAACAACCATCTGATCTTCGGCAAAACTGACAAAAACAAGCAATGGGGAAAGGATTCTCTGTTCAATAAATGGTGTTGGGAAAACTGGCTAGCCATGTGCAGAAAGCAGAAACTGGAACCCTTCCTGACACCTTATATTAAAATTAACTCCAGATGGATTAAAGACTTAAACATAAGACCTAACACCATAAAAACCCTAGAAGAAAACCCAGGCAAAACTATTCAGGACATAGGCATAGGCAAGGACTTCATGACTAAAACACCAAAAGTTCTGGCAACAAGAACCAAAATAGAGAAATGGGACCTAGTTAACCTCTAGAGCTTCTGTACAGCAAGAGAAAGATCATTAGAGTGAACTGGCAACCAATAGAATGGGAAAAATTTTTGCAATTGACCCATCTGACAAAGGGCTGATATCCAGAATCCACAAAGAACTAAAACAGATTTACAAGTAAAAAACAAACCCATCCAAAAGTGGGTGAAGAATATGAACAGAGACTTTTCAACAGAAGACATATATGATGCAAACAAACATAGGAAAAAATATTCATCATTACTGGTCATTAGAGAAATATAAATCAAAACCACATTGAGATACCACCTCACACCAGTTAGAATGGTGATCATTAAAAAATCTGGAGACAACAGATGCTGGAGAGGATGTGGAGAAGTAGGAACACTTTTACACTGCTGGTGGGAGTGTAAATTAGTTCAGCCATTGTGGAAGACAGTGTGGTGCTTCCTCAAGGACCTAGAAATAGAAATTCTATTTGACCCAGCAATCCCATTACTGGGTATATACCCAAAGGATTATAATTATGAAACATGCATATGTATGTTAATTATGGCACTGTTTACAATAGCAAAGAACTGGAACCAACCCAAATACCAGTTGACGATAGACTGGACAAGGAAAATGTGGCACATATACACCATGGAATACTATGCAGCCATAAAAAATGATGAGTTTGTATCCTTTGTCAGGACATGGATGAATCTGGAAACCATCATTCTCAGCAAACTGACACAAGAACAGAAAATCAAACACCACATGTTCTCACTCATAGGTGGGTGTTGAATAATGAGAACACATGGACACAGAGGGGAGCATCACACACTGGGGTCTGTTGAGGGGGAAAGGGAGGGACAGTGGGAGGGTGTGGAGGTTGGGGAGGGTGACATGGGGAGAAATACCAGATGTAGGTGATGGTGGGATGGAGGCAACAAACCACATTGCCATGTATGTACCTAGGGAGCAACCTGCATGATCTGCACGTGTACCCCTGAATGTAAAGTACAATTAAAAAAAAAAGTCAGAAACAGCAGATGCTGACAAGGTTGTGGAGAAAAAGGAATGCTTTTACACTGTTGGGGGGAATAAATTAGTTCAACCATTGCAGAAGACAGTGTGGTGATTCCTCAAAGACCTAGAGGCAGAAATCCCATTTGATCCAGCAATCCCATTACCGGATATACACCCAAAGAAATATAAATATTTGTGTTATAAAGATGTGTGCACGTGTATGTCCATTGCAGCACTATTCATGAGCAAAGACATGGAGTCAACCTAAATGCCCATCAATGAAAGACTGGATAAAGAAAATGTGGTACATATACACCATAGAATACCATGCAGCCATTATATGGAATGCGATCATGTCTTTTGCAGGGACATGGATGTAGCTGGAAGCAATTACCCTCAGCAAACTAATCAGGAACAGAAAACCAAATACCACATGTTCTCACTTATAGGTGGGAGATAAATGATGAGAACATATGGACACATGGGGAACAACAAACACTGGGGCCTGTTGGAGGGCGGGGATTGAGAGGAGGGAGAACATCAGGAAGAATAGCTAATGGATGCTAGGTGATTGGTGATCTGTGCAGCCAACCACCATGGCACATGGAACTGCGGACTTAAAATAAAAGTCGGAATTCAAAAAAATAAAATAAAAATAAAATGAATAAAATAAAAAGAAAAAAGAAATGCATCCTTCAAAGCCTTCAGGTACATGCCTCTGAGGTATATAGGGCACACCAGTTTCAATAAACCCAACGGCTTTCTATGGATTATTTTATTATTTTGCTCATTCCTCCAATTTTAAACTTCCCTTAGTGCTTGCAGCAGTTTACTATCAGTATTATCAGTGCTGATGCCTATTTTTATAATCTTGCTCTTTCTTAGAAGTGCATTTTATAGAGCTGTGCTAACTCTCTGCCTTTGCGATATATTGCCTAAAATTCTTAAACGATCTCTTTCACATCTTTAGCTCCCTTGTTTGCACTTACCATTGAGTTACTGATAAATTGTATCAAGGTAAACGGAATTTTTATCATTTTATCATATTTAATTTTCTTCTGAGGTACTGTTTTCTGGTTAACAACATTTTCTTGCTCTCTGATAAAGTGTCTCTTTAATCTTCTGAATGCTGCAATTATAGAACTGTCTTCTAAAAACACTGTGAAATTAGCAAACAAAAACATTTTCTGTATTCAGTTTAAGTGCCTTCCCCACAAACTATGTTTTCAGCACTTATTAACCCCAGCTACATATAAAAAAGTGTGCTGAGATTCTACTTTAGAACTGAGTATATGGAATACTAAAAAGTTTTACAGAAGAATCAAATATACTTGAAATATATATAATAAATTCATTTCTGAAGTGTAATCCTATCATATGTTTTCTTATTTATTTCAATAACATCTTTCATTTGTATGTGGTCTTTGGCTAATGAAAGAATGGCTTCATTTAAGTATGTTTATATATTTATATATATATATGTAAATAAACACAAAATTATTAAACAATTATAGAAAGTTGAGCTGACCTTTTTTTTTCTTTGTTTTTTGAGATGGAGTTTAGTTCTTGTTGCTCAGGCTGAAATACAACGGCGCAATCTCGGCTCACCGCAACCTCCACCTCCTGAGTTCAAGAGATTCTCCTGCCTCAGCCTCCCGAGTACCTGGGATTACAGGCAAGTGCCATCATGCCTGGCTAATTTTGTATTTTTAGTAGAGACAGGGTTTCTCCATGTTGGTCAGGCTGGTCTCCAACTCCGGACCTCAGGTGATCTGTCCCCCTCCGTCTCCCAAAGTGTTAAGATTACAGGTGTGAGCCACCATGCCTGGCAGAGTTGACCTTTTTTTCTGGCTTCAAATACCTTTCTGACCAGCAATGCAAATTTGCTCAGAGAAGACTAATTTAAAGTCACGATAACTGAAGTCTTGTAATGTGTTTTGTCTTTTGAAAATATGCATACATACTGACTTTGTATTTTGCCTTAATTAAATCTAGTAATTGACAATTTTAAAAGACTATAAGAATGAGAAAATTATGGAATTACCACCAAAATTTAACACGGATAAAAATTCTTTCTCTGTTTTCTGGATTGTCTTGAATTATCTTCATAGAGCTATTGTTTTAAAAACTTTTTTCCTTATTCCTTGCTTTCAAACTTTCCTTTTAGCTGCTCAAAGATTGGAGTCCAACTAAAAACATTTGTAATTCTAGATTAATGTTAACTTTGTAGTGAAAAATAATAGAAGCGGAGAAAACTAAAAGCAATAGATCACATGAAAATTTCTATTTTTGTGGGAAATTCAAATGTATTCTAATGGTCTTGTGATCACTTTACATATTACTAGAGGAGATATCAGTGAACCAAAAAAAAAAAAATCTATATCCAAGTGTCATAGGCTGTAGAAGAAAATAGTTAACCTTGGGAATAAATGAATAAGAATAAGCCAGGTGAGGAAAAAATGAGAACACATGGACACAGGGAAGGGGGTACTACACACTGGGGTCTATTGGGGGGAATAGGGGAGGGACAGCGGGGGGGGGGAGATGGGGAGGGATAGCCTGGGGAGAAATGCCAAATGTGGGTGAAGGGGAGGAAGACAGCAAAACACACTGCCATGTGTGTACCTATGCAACTATCTTGCATGTTCTGCACATGTACCCCAAAACCTAAAATGCAATAAAAATAAAAATTAAAATTAAAAAAAGAATAAGAATGTATGATTCTTAAATACCTAATTACTTCATGTGCTATGCATGAAGCAAATATTTCATATTTTATATACATACACAAAGGCACTTTGCAAAATAACTCACATTTTGGTCTTTAAGAGATTATCATATTTACATATGCAACAAGTCACATAAGAAAGATGTGAAAACTAACTTTAACTTTGAAATATATGAGATAGACCTCTGCTTTCTAGGAAGGGAGGAGTACATTTTCTGGGTTCTAGAAATGGAGAAGTAACTAGGCCAAACTTATCACAAGAAAAAAATTATACAATCTCAACAAAATATAAGAAGTAGCTATTTGAAGATACTGAAAATGGACCAAAAGTTGGGAGAAATGAGAGGAACATACATCTTAAAAGATAAACTGTCATATTTCAGTTCTGCTAGAGCAGCAATGAGATGCTATTTATTAATTTGAAGTTGGAAAGTGTTAAATTTGAAAGAATAGCCAGCAAGAAAGAATGGGAGGGTGAGGGTATTCAGGAGGAAGAACCATAAAAGACCAAAAATCTACATTTAAAATCCACCCCAAAAATTGAATGAATACTAATCTATGTATGGACATGTGAGTCCCTAAAGAAGTCTGAGGTGGGTATGTCACCTGAGGCCATGAGTTTAAGACTAGCCTGGCCAACATGGTGAAACCTCATCTCTACTAAAAATACAAAAATTAGCTGGGCATGGTGGCAGATGCCTGTAGTCCCAGTTACTTGGGAGGCTGAGTCAGGAGAATCACTTGAATTCAGGAGGCAGAGGTTGCAGTGAGCCCAGATCACACCACTGCACTCCAGACTGGCTGAAAAAAAAAAGAAAAGAAAATATATGGTAGTGTAGCAGTGGTAATGTGGTAATGTAAAGAATGCGTAGAAGGCACAGAACAGGACTTTGGAGATAAGGATTAAAGTCTCAGTAATATTGCTGAGTTAGTTGCGTGTTCTGAAAGGTTTCATTTGTTTTTTTCTGTAAACCAAATAAGATAAAACAAGTTGAAAATGTTGCGACATGATATAAAATGGGAAGTATGAAGTTTTATCAACATTTTATCTTCACTTATAAAAGTTCTTTTTTTTTGAGAAAGGGTCTTGCTCTGTCACCTAGGCTGGGGTCAGCGGCACGATCTCAGCTCACTGCAACTTCTGCCTCCCAGGTTCAAGCAATTTTCCTGCCTCAGCCTCCCAAGTAGCTGGGATAGCACACATGTGCCACCATGCTCAGCTAATTTTTGTGCTTTTAGTAGAAACAAGGTTTTGTCATGTTAGCCAGGCTGGTCTTGAACTGCTGGCCTCAAGTGATCCACCTGCCTCGGCCTCCCAAAGTGCTGGGATTTCAGTCTTGAGCCACCGTGCCTGGCAAAAGTCGTTTGTTTTAACTATTCACATGATCATTGTTTTCTTCAGCTACTATTTAAATTAGAGAATGTGACACATAATCTCTCTGTAACTATATTAAAATTGGGGAAAATAAAATAACAGTGTGTTCTCTGATTTTTCCAAAGCAGACAGATATTCCAATAAACAAAGTTTTCTATTCATGCTCTCAAGTGAAATGCTGGAAATTTGCAATAAATATTGGATGGTGAAATAACAATTTCCACCAACCAAGTACTTATCAAATTTCCACCAACCAAGTATTTATCAAATCTCCACCAATCAAGTATTTATCAAATGTTTTCAAAATTATATATCCTTCATGATTTTCTGTATTTTTGTTCTGTCATTTACTGAAATACAAGTTGGAGGATACAGCAGGGTATTGAAACCTTTCTATATTTACAAATTTGTTTTTTTCTCCTTGAAATTTGATCATGTTTTTAAAAGCTCTGTTATCAGTGCAAAATGTTCAGGATGGTGATGTCCCTTGAAAAATTGATACCTTTCTTATTATAAAATGATTGTCTCTGATACCATTTTTTGCTTTAAAATATACTTTATCTTCCATTTTCTTTTAATTATTTTTAGTAAAATACAGCTGTATATGTCCTTTTACTTTTAACTAATTTGTGTCTTTACAAGAAAATGTTTCTCATAGGCAGCATATAGATGGGTCTATCTAATCTGAAAACCCCTCACTTTTAATTGGAGTACTTAGATCATTTATATTTAATGGTTATTATTATGGCTAGGCTTAAATCTATCTTCTCATTTTTTTTTCTCTATGTCTTATATGTTATTTGTTTTCATGTTGCTTTTTTTGCTTTCTTCTAGAGGAAAATTTAAATTTATGTATTTTTATCTCCATTGTTGATTTAGCTACAACTTTTCCTTTTGCAAAGCTAGCAGTTGCTAAGTTTATAGTATATATTTGTACCCTTCACAGACTGTCTTCAAATGATACTATACTTCTTGCACAGTAAAGAATCTTACACTAAAGAGTTTTCTTTCTAAATTCCCACTTCCATGTTATTGTTGTCATTCATTTTACTCTTATTTAGTATAAAAAATGCAAAACATTGTTATTTAGTTTAAAATTTTGTTATTTACTTTGTGATGAAATGTACATAAGAAAATCATATATTTTTCTTGTTACTATTTTCATTGTTTCTTATTCTTTTTGCATTTCCATATTTTCATTAAATATCATTTATTTTTCTATCCAAAGGACTTCCTTTAATATCTCTTGTAAGGCTGTTTTGTTAAGAAATAGTATTTTTCAGTGTTTCTTTTTTTTTTTTAAGATGGAGTTTTGCTGTTGTTACCCAGACTGGAGTGCAATGGCACAATCTTGGCTTACCGCAACCTCCACCTCCTGGGTTCAAGCAATTCTCCTGCCTCAGCCTCCCGAGTAGCTGGGACTTCAGGCACGCACCACCATGCCCAGCTAATTTTTGTATTTTTAGTAGAGACGGGTTTTCACCTTGTTGACCAGGATGGTCTCGATCTCTTGACCTCATGATCCACCCACCTCGGCCTTCCAAAGTGCTGGGATTATAGGCATGAGCCACCGTGCCCAGCTTTTTCAGTGTTTCTAAGTCTGATAAATTCTTTATTTCATGTTTGTTGTTGAAATATATGTTAACTCTTTTAAAATTTCTAATTGCTAGATACATTGCTTTAGTACTTTAAACAAAATGCTGTACTATCTTCTTGCTTAAATTGATTATGATAATAAATCCTGTTATTTTTATCTTTTCTTCCCTTTATACTTAACTCACCATTTTATTAAAATTAAAAAAAATTCTTAAACATTAAAGTTTTTATCACTGATTTGAGTAATTTGGTTTTGAAGTGCTTTGATACAGTTTTTTTTTTTTTTTTTCCTGTTTGTGCTGCTTAGGGTTCGTAGAGCTCTTCTGAAAGATTGGAGACATCATTTCTTCAAATATTTCACTGCTCCTATCTTCCCTTTGGATACCACAATTCTATATGTAATGTGTCTTAAAGTTCCCTCACAGCTTACTGATACACTTTTCTTTTTTAAATTGTTTTTCTCTTTTTGTTACATTTTGTACAGTATCTGTTGCTATGTATTCAAGTTCACTAATCTCTATTGCCTGGGCTGTGCAAAGAAACTCCTGGGCTCAAGCAATCCTCCTGCCTCAGCTTCCCAAGCAGCTATGACCACAGGTGCACACCACCACTCCTGGGTATTTTTAAATTTTTTGTTTATTCTGGAGAAGGGGTCTTACTATGTTGCCCAGGCTAGTCTCAAACTCCTGGCCTCAAGTAATTCCCTCACCTCAGCCTCTAAAGTATTGAGATTACAGGCATAAGGCATTATACCCAACTTGTTTTTAAGCTGTGTATAATCTAGTGCTAATAACTCCCCAATACTGAGACAAGACCTTTATGAGTACCCTACCCTCTAACTCATAAAGATTTTACTAAGTTGTGGGAATAGGTGGTATTCTAGTCTTGTGTAGTGAGGTGTTGACTACTCTTTATTATCTAACATACTTTCATTTAGTAAGTTTGTTTTTACTTTTTTCTTTGTATTCTTTGTTCCTTTGCTTCTCTTTCCTTCTGTTTTTTGCTCACATCCTCTTTTCTTCTCCTTTTCTTAATACTGCTTAAACCCCTTAATTTCTTCCATTTCTCTATTTTTTTCCTTGTATTTTTGAGAAAACTGAAAGTGCCTTATCTGTAGACAGCACTGTACTCAGATCTGGGAGAGATTGTTAAAAGTATATAATATGGCCTTTGCGATATTCTATTTAGAGAAATAGAGCATGACAATGATGCCTGCATTGCCAAATGTATTTTAAACATTAAAAGTTCTGAAGGTACTGCTTGCAGATGGACGTATATTAAGATTGGGTCATAAAAAGAATTCAAGTTGGCATTTGAGGTCAGTTTACCTCTCCAAAGTGAAGTCCCAGACACCGGGATAGGACACGAGAAGGAAGAGCGGTAAGGGGCAGAGTATATGTAAGTGAGATTTGTGAATCACGTTAAAACAGTCTAAATAAGCGATGCTAAAGAGATTTTTTTCTAGTTTTTCAAATAATTAGGACTCACTAAATGATTTTGTATATGAATGTGTTAGAAACAAAGTTTGTTCCCCCCAAAACAAAGTCTTTGGGTAAAAGACTACTCTTGATGTTTCACTATTCAAATTCCATAAAAGGTACCCACCAATTTACATTTATAGCTGAGAAACTGTGGTGGCACATCTAGAAATTACTTAGTTATTAAAAGTAGTCTCTTAAGTAGAATTCAAGCATCCTTAGTTACCCACCTGTAATCCTGGACTCAAGGAAATATTTGAGTTTCTTATAAATATCCTTTTCTTTTTCCTAGAGACTGACTGTCATGCCAAGGTCTAGTTTGACAGCAAGTTTTGACCGTTTTTTCTGATCATCATCCACATGCTTACTCTAAAGCCAATATCTATTTCTTTTTAAGTGCCATGTCTGAGAAAAGATCCCATTTTTTAAATAAACCCACATGAGCCGAATCTAGATCTTATGAAACAGGGATAACCAAAGCTGCAGCTACACTTAACTCTATCTTGGCCAAAGTAGTCAATTTCCTCACAGCTTCAGAAAAATTACTTTTGCAAATAAATTTTATTGGAAATAAAAATACATTTTTACAATGAATACTGTTCAGTTCTTTCTTATTTTTAATAATCAGATGTTACATATTTGTGCTATAAGCCCAGAATGAGAAAGTTGTACCAATTGTGTCAATATTGAATAACAGTTTTCCTGATCAATTGCCAGTAATACGAATAAATTTTATCATTTAAAATATGTGGGAGGTATTTTGAATATCACAAGCCCGAACTAAAATCTTCCTCCTCATAGCATACATATTTAATTTCTCAATTCTTTTTTTCTTTTGAAATATACCTAGAATTGACTTTAAACATTAGAAATACATGGATATCTTAAAAAATCAAATCTATTTATCATTTGCTTTACTAAAGTTTCTGAGAGTTTTTTTCCTGTTTTAATTTTTTGTTTTTAAATTTCAAATTTTATTTTAGATGCAGGGGTACATGTCAAGGTTTCTCACCTGGGAATGTTGTGTGAGGCTGAGGTTTGGGGTATGGATCCCATCACCCTGGGTAATGAGCAGTACTTAATAGGTAGTTTTTCAACTCACTATCCCCCCACCCTCTAGTCGTCCTGCGTGTCTATTTTCTCCATATTTATGTCCATGTGTGCTCAGTGTTTGACTCCTGCTTATGAGTGAGAACATGCAGGGTTTGATTTTCTGTTCCTAAGTTCATTCGCTTAGGTTTATGGCCTCCAGCTCCGTCCATTTTGCTGCATTTTATCTTAGGCTGCCAGTACTTTATGCCATCTTACAATCTCTACCATTACTCTTTTAATTGATATTACATTTAAAATATTTACAAATCATGAGAAAGGTAATTTGCTACAATATTTTTTAGTTTAACTTTGTAAAATGAGAAGTGATGAGTGATCCATTAAAAAATATTTACAGAATTGCAACCGGGGCTTTATCAATGTGCTGTTTTATGTGGATATAAAATTATCTCATCCCACTAGGTTAATCTTGGTGGAAAAACTTTAAATAAAATTAGACACAGATACCATGTATTGAAGACATACCATATGGCATCATCTGTACTATTTGCTTTATGTACATAATCTCACGTATTCATCTCTAATGGCATTTATAAATTTAACCTGTTCATTATCAATGTTTATGTGTGGCAGAAAAACACACATTCTTAGAGGCAAGGCTAGGTGTTATATCTGAGGTTTCACATAAAATAATCTAATCTTTTAAAATATTTTTCTAAGCAATGTATCTATGCTACTTCTCCCCTTCCCCAATATAAGTTCATTTTGTTGAAACCTTGAAAAATATATAGTTAAATTCTCACAAAACCCTATAAATTTGAGATTATAAACCTAAATTTAAAAACTAGGAAGTGGTATAACTGGTATTTAAATCTATAACACTATAAATCAATCTATGCACTTCCAATGTACAAATTTTAACTTTCTATGAATTACTTTGAATCATTAGTTATTTTTGCATGAGCCCCACTGTTATCCCCTTTCTCACATTTATTAATAGTGTTTAGGTCTCTGTCTCATAGTCTTTGTATGTATAGTTGTATAGTATAGGGCTTTATACCGAATGGAATCTCATTACCTGTTCGTGGTTCGTTACCACTATGATTATAAGGCAGGACAAGAAGAATACATTAGAATTACATGGGAAGCTTTTTTAAACTTCACACACAGCATTAAAGGATCCTAGTTGTCCCTTCTGTAGTAAGCCAGTAGTAATCATGGGAATATATAATATCCTTCAAGAATATTGGGCTGTACTTTGGAAGAAATGACTTGTGGCTCTAGCTGCATCATCTTTTTCAGAGCAATAATTGTCATGCTACTCAAAGTATCTTCTGTGAGCCAATGCCAATCCACAGACTCCTAAGAGTTTGTAATGAATATAAACACTGAGAGAAAATATTTTAAAATTTAACATATCAACAGGCTTGTATATTCCATTTTTCTTTGTGTTTTATTTTACTTTTTTTTTTTTTTTTTTTGAGATGGAGTTTCGCTGTTGTTACCCAGGCTGGAGTGCAATGGCGCGATCTCGGCTCACTGCAACCTCCGCCTCCTGGGATCAGGAAATTCTCCTGCCTCAGCCTCCTGAGTAGCTGGGATTATAGGCACGTACCACCATGCCAAGCTAATTTTCGTAATTTTAGTAAAGACGGGGTTTCACCATGTATTTTACTATTTTTTAAATTACATTTTTAAATTCAATCCACATAGAATAAACTATAAATTAAAAATATACAACAAGCACTCACCTTGCACCACAGATAGTTTGAGGAAAAGTAAGCAGTAGCATTTTTTTGGCATTCGGAATTATTATTCTCTTATTGATGTTCCTGATGCACACAAGCCCCAAAATTGGGGGTTAGCCTGAGTGGGTTCTTGTATTTGCTCAGGAAGAATTCAAGAGTGAGCTAGCAGTGGAAGAAAGCAAGTTAGTAGAAGCAGCAGTGTACAGCACAGTGACTGCCCCTTGTGGATCAGGGCTAAACCATAGGCAGTGCACCCAGAGTAGCAGCATAGGGACTCATGGCTGGCAGTATTTGTACCTACTTTTAATTACATGCAAATTAAGGGGAGAATTATTCAGAAATTTCTAGAAAAGAGGCAGGGAGTTCCAGGTGTTGCCATAGCATTTGTATACTGTCATGGCACTGGTTTGAGTGCTTTATGCTGATGAACAGCTAGGGCAACTAGAGATTGCCTTTGGCATCAATCACTAGTTCCAACTGGCTTCTTCCTTTCATCCTGTCAGGACCTAGAAGTAAGCCTTGCCAGTCTCCTATCTCATTCCTATGACTGGTTATTACATAGCATATGCCTAGTGTATTCTTAGAGGGTTTCCCAGAACATGGAGATGACTGACAGAATAGATTTGACTATTAATATGTACTTAGTCATGGTGTATTTTATTTTGTTTATGTAATATCTGGAAGGGCATTAGGCAGAGAAAAGTGTGGAATGAAAATTGCTGATGTGGTTGGGAGCTGTGTCCCCACCCATATCTCATGTTGAACTGTAATCCCCAGGTGGGGTCTAGTGGGAGGTGATTAGGTCCTGGGAGCAGAGTTCTTATTAATTATTTAGTATTAGCCCTCTTGGTACACGAGCTCTGACTGTTTAAAGGTGTGTAGCACCACCCTGTTTGTTCTCTCTTCCTCCCACTGCAACACTGTAAGATGTGCCTGCTTCTTCACCTTCTTCCGTGATTGGAAGTTTCCTGAGGCTTCCCCAGAAGTCATTGTGCTTCCTGTACTTATAAAAACTAGAAGTTTAATTGACTCACAGCCTGAAGAACTGTGAGTCAATTAAACTTCTAGTTTTTATAAATTACTCAGTTTTGGGTATTTCTTTATATTAATGCAAGAGCGAACTTATACAACTTCCAACAACCGTGCCCTAAGTCTAGCCTGTCCAGAAGCCTTTTCTGTCTCTGATCCTTATTATCACTAGAAGTACTACTTGGAAAGGAGGGATGAATCTGTGCCACAGTGGAATCCTAAGTGTTTTGACATCCTGGCTTATATCTTCCAACTTTCAATATTAACCAATGTTGGCAATGGAAATAAAGGCAACTGGATTTCCTAAGAGAGTTGGGAGTTAAAGGAGAGGCAGAAAGAGGTACATTCTAGTGGTGTAACAGGCTTTCTTTTCCATAATAAAGTATAATAGTGATGTAACACCTGTATAATTACGCACATACATTCAAGTACTCTATTCCATGTTTCTAAGATGCAGATCAGCTGACCTTTCTGCTTTCTGAAAACGAAATTAAACAAGTACTTTCTGGTCTATAATATTAAAAAAATGTAATATAACATAAGCTAATACAAGATATCAAGGAAAGATATTAGGCAAACAGGGTTAAATAATTTACAAGTTTTTCTTCCATCTATTCTGAACATAAATGGTGAAAGCCAGATGTGGAGAAAAGATACAAAGCAGAAGATAGAATATTGCTGTTAAAAGACTGTAGTGCAAAAACAAAAACCACAAATGAAAATGAAGATCAATAGCTAACAGTCTATTTTCCTTTTAAGAAGGTAGTAAAATTCATTCAAGAAATACTTTCCTGGTGTACGTGCCTTATAGAGATTGTTTCCATTTCTCTGTCCCAGGAAACATAAACAGCACATCTTTATAGGGGCAGTGTATGTCCATAAAACAAATACTGCCAAGTAGAATGTTAAGAAGAGTCTGTTGAAATATCTGCCAGAGAGATAATTTAGGTTAGGCTCTCTGTTTTAATAAAAGTACATGAAGCATAACAGTAACATTCTCTACTCTCTTTTAAAGCAAAAGGAAAGGAAAGCCTCACTCTAAAACCCTTTAAAGATATCAGAATTAATTGTAAACTGTGAAATATGCCCTAGTTCTGACTCTGATTGGATTCCAGAAAAAGAAAGAGAGAATTAGAAAATGAAGAAGTGCTGTAAACTAAGTCACAATGCGGTGACATATTGATTTGGAACAAAAAATCCATTTCCAACAAACATCATTTAAATCACTGGGCTATTCAACAAGGGCTGCCTTAAATGGGTTACCTTACATGAACCCCAAATTATTCCTTGTCAAGAAGGAAGACAAACACCTACATAGAAGGATTTCTGATTTTTTTTTTTTTTGAGCTTAACACAGCAATTAAGAGGTAATGGACAAAAATATAAAAAAATAAATGATAAAACCAATGGTCTGTGTTGCATGGCAACAGAGAGTTTAGAGAATAGCCCTTCACTTCTTTCAGTAACCGATATCCCCAGAGGCAAAACAGAAGCACAGAACTGTTTTGCATATGGATTTCAATACCACACAGACTTCTGCTATAACCATATGTCCTACACAAAGAATCATGCCACTAAATTAGGGAAACCTTGCCTTTTGCTCAGGAAACAACCACACTTACAGATGTAATGACAGTTTGGGAGGCAGATTCACATATCTATTTTGAAAACACTCATAAGGACAGTCTCATAGAAATAAGTATATGGACAAAAGTCTTGCACTCTTATTTGTAGATCTTTCTGGTTATAGAAATTGAGGACGTCTGGTGTATTATTTATTGCTGTATGACAAATTACCCAAAAATGAGCAGACGAAAACAAACAAAATAATATTATTTCACAGAGTTTCTTAGACTCAGGAATCTGAGACCAGCTTAACTGAGTAGCTATGACTCAGCATCGATCCTGTGCTTGGAGTTAAGCTGCTGATTGAGGCCGCTGTCTTATCTGGAAGTGCCACTTCCAAGCTCACTCATCTGTCCATTGGCAGAAGACTATTTCCTCACCATGAAGGGCTCTCCATATGCTGCCTATGACGTAGTTTTACTGGAGAATAAGAACCAGCAGAGAGAGGAAGAAAGAGTGAGACACACACACACACACACACACACACACACACACACAAGCAGAGAGAGAGAGAGAGAGAGAGAGAGAGAGAGAGAGAGAAAGAGAGAGATTGACACCACAGTGGCGGGGAGGGGTTGCCTAGGAAGCAGGTCTGAAAGGCTGGTTACCAGAGTCTACCCTCTGGCTCCAAAAGATCCAAGTTTCTCCCACATGCAAAATACACTCACATCCTGCCATACCTCCCAATCCCTCACCAAATCTTATCCCATTACCATTTCAGAAAAACCTGCAGTATCCTCCTATCTAAATCAAGTCTAGATGAGGGTACATCTCCCATTTGTGGCTTCTTATGTGCTACTCCCTAAACAGAGTTCCTCCTGCAAGTCTGTGAAATACACATGGTATCTGCCCCTACACACCCAACAAAAAATTGCTGCTAACCACTACAGACTACAGTTTCACAAGGGAGAAAATGAGAAGCACAGAGTCGTGGATCCATGGCAATTTTGAAATGTATCCAGGCACATGTAGGAAGTTCCTTGATTAGGACTCAGTCCTGTTACTCCTGGAAATGATTCTCCAGAACTTTCAACTCCACCCTCAGAGGTTTTCATTCTTCCCGGTAAGCAATGGCTTCTGCCATCTAAGTCACCTTTCCTTTGCCATAAAATGAAGCCCTGGCTTTTAAGAATGAGTAGCTCTTCAGCCTGTTTCTGGTTTGTCAAAATTTAGGGTTCCAAAAGTTTCTTTTCATTTTGTACTGTTTCTGTCACTTTTTCTCCTATGTTTCTGCATCTATGATTTTTCTTAAAGATTTGATGCATCACCTGTGATTACTAATAGGATCACTTCATTAGACAAAAGCCATACCCACAAATGTCTTCAGGATAATAACTTCTCTACCCTATCCCTTTGCTATGGAACACATCCTTAAGTTTCTTAGGAGCTTTATTGTTTGATTCAGAGACTGAATTATACTCTTAGAGAAAATTTTGTAAGAATACAGAAAGTCTAAATAAAACTGTAATAAAATTGGCTCAGTTGACAGTATAGAATCCTCCAGCCAACAACCACATCCAAAGAATATGCATGCCACTACGTACAGATGGAAAAGTCATTAAGGCAAACTGGACAATAAAGACAACCCCAATAAACTTAGAAGTAAAAACACGCAGAGTAGGGTCTTCCACACAGGGTATAAGTGTACTTTTCACTTTTTCTCTTG
Source organism: Saguinus oedipus (assembly GCA_031835075.1). Lineage (NCBI taxonomy): Eukaryota > Metazoa > Chordata > Mammalia > Primates > Cebidae > Saguinus > Saguinus oedipus. Next base: position 44,155,033 of record CM063170.1, read on the forward strand.
CTAGTTACAGTTAAAAATCATGGAGATTATATACAAAGCCACAGAAGAAGACTATGGTAGGTGAAAAGATGATAGACCAGCCAAGAACATTAGATAGAAGTAACAGGTGGTAGAGTTTCGTCGTTTTCTTTTGTTTCATTTGTCATAGACTCAGTGCTGTTATAATCACTAAACCCCAAATGTCAATGAATGAGAGTAAAAAGCCCCAGGAAAATCCCATTCTGGCCATCCAAAGATCAGAAAAGGGCAGCCTAGCCATAGAGAAAATATGTAGACCATAACTGCCATATTCCAACCTTACCACAGGAAAAGAAACTGTGGTCTCACTACTCAAACTGTCAGTGAAGGTGAACAACGGGAGCCTCGACTTTTCTTCTTACCAAGATATGAAGAAACGTCCCTCCCTTTTTTGCCTGGGTAGTGTCAGAGAAGATCAAGTGGGGACTGAAGACTTTCATCCCCCTGGTAGAGAGCACATGGGAAGCCTGGACTTTCTCTCCCACCCAGCAGTAAATATCTGTTCATCCTCTTCCCCATTGGATTGGTGTCAGAAAAGACCATGTGGGAAACCTGAACTTTCATGATCTTCCAGGATACTGGACTTCCTACCTCCTTGAAGGATTCAAGAAAGGCATGAGGGGAGCAATGTGAGGCAGCCCTGCCACTCCCAGCCAGGGTGGTGACAGTGGAGGACTAGTGGGATCCTATACTCCCATCTATCCTTGCCCAGCTGTAATGAAGCGCCATTCTTCCTCACCAGGATGTCAACAGAAACCAAGTGGGGAACAGAGACTAGGTTGAAATGAAGCTTGGTTGAGTAGCCCACATGGGTGTCCAGACTCTGTTTTTCTCTTTCCGTTTATTAGCTCCACTCTGGTTGGCTCCCTTCTTTGTAGACTTTCACTTTGTGAGAATGAAATGACTACTATCAGCTCCAAGGACAATGCTACTATTGGTACCCGTATGTAATAGTGTATCTATTCTAGATATAGATATTCCGTATCTAGTTAAAAAGAAAATGCTTGCTTATTAATGCTTCCAACAATAATCCTGCAATTGAGTCCTCTTAGGGACATGCTGTCTGAATTTCCTCATGTGTCCATTTATTAATAAATCACCACAGGAAAAGAATATGGGACTAATTTAGGAATTTAGTCACTCACTTCCTGTCTTCTTCAAACCATATTTAGGATATTGTTGCAAAAGGGAAGATGAATGGGCACTGGAGAAGCAATTAACAAAAGTTTGCTGAAACATAAATTCAGTTTTGGGTACACATGTACAATACCTATTATTTTGCAACTTTTTTCACTTATCAACTTGGTTTTTTTTTTTTTTGAGATGGAGTTTCCCTCTTGCTACCCAGGCTGGAGTGCAATGGTGCGATCTCGGCTCACTGCAACCTCCGCCTCCTGGGTTCAGGCAATTCTCCTGCCTCAGCCTCTGAGTAGCTGGGATTACAGGCACGCACCACCATGCCCAGCTAATTTTTTTGTATTTTTAGTAGAGATGGGGTTTCACCATGTTGACCAGGATGGTCTCGATCTCTTGACCTCGTGATTCACCCGCCTCGGCTCAATTCAAAATCTATAAAATTATTTTACTCTTCTCAAAGACTCTGTGGTATTTCATTGTATAGGCATCCTACATTCTTTTCATGAACAGGGAGGTCATTTTACATTTTATGTTTTGTTTGGTTTGGAAAGGGTTTTTTTTTTTTTGCTATTATAAGCTGTGACACAATAAATAACTTTGTATATAAATTTGTTTTAAAACAATTCATTGGAGTTACAATTGCAGTAAATTTCAAAGAAACAATAAACACTTTTCTTTCTTGCCTTCAAGAATTCACTGGAGGATAAAACAATTTCAAGTATGAAAAAAATTGATCGTCACTTGATGTTATATGAACATAGCAGATGGTAAGAGTAATGTGTAATTTTAACACATTTCAGGTTTCTGTAGCATGTTAGATATTAAAACATCATATCCTTCTTCTTCCTCAACACATTCATTTTAAGCTTCTTAAATTCTCAGCCACATAGTACAGTTTATAACATAAAATAGAAAAGTGAGACGCTCAGCTTCGTCTCCAATTTTAGTCAGATGAACACACACATAGCCACTTCTTCACCATAAATACTTCAGTGAGCCTGATACAGCTTAATGTTTTCTGATGCTTTTGTTCAATGCTCCAGTTTCCTATTTTGAAATATCCCTGCTAGTTTATGAGCAATTCTTAAAATGCTATGTGAGTACCAACAGCAGATGCCTCAGTACACCTATTTTGTCAAGAATATCAGGCTATCCAAGAGGCTATTTACAGCTATAGAAATTTTGTTTTCATTTCCATAAGAGAATAGTGATGAGGTTTTAGTATAAAATGTGTTTCATAAACAAAAGAGAAAATGAGAGGTTTAATTTTTTAAAAATAATTTTGGTTTTCTGATGAAAGATGGTCATTTCTGTTGATTCTTTCTGCTGATGAATTTACTCCCCTTTCATTTATCCTTCAGCCTATGTGATGATTCATTCTTTTGTACCAGTTTACGATAAATTATTGAGGATTTTAATTTTATTTTTCCATTTTAAACCCTACTACCAAGAATAAATGTGTCTTCCCTGAATACAGAATTTGTTTAAAAATGATACGTAGAGGTTGCAATTGTTTAAAGCTTCCATGTATTTTTTTTTTTTCACGTGGAAGCTAACCAACATAGCACAGATAATTTGAGTATTTATTGTATCCTCTGGATTTTGGGTGGAACTATATTCATGGTCTCCTTCATCACTGGGAAAACTGTTGGGATAGAGAGTCATAAATAACTTCATCTCACTAATGGAGAAACTGAACCGTTTCTGCCTTCCTCTGCTCTTGTCTCTTGTACCAGTAGCACCAGACCTATACTTGTAGTCAAGTTCTATTTTTACTACATCCGTCTGCTGCCAATATATTATGTCCTCCATGTTTGTTTGTATCGATCTTATATTTTTTATTTTGTTTGCCTACTATTTTTTCTTGCATTTCAGAACATTTTTCCCCTTTCTCATCATATTCCTCCTTCTGGAGTAGGTTTTTTTTTTTTTTTGAAAGAAATTCAGTCACTAAGGGAATATGCATGGGAAACTCCTTATTTTTAGTAATTTGAAGTTGTCTTTATCCTTATTCTTGGAACAGTTTGCCTAAATTGAGTGTGTAGTACCATTAGACAGTTATTTTTCTCAGTAAATTAAAGATATTATTTCATTCTCTTGATTTTGGTGTTGCTATTGGTAAGTCAACCTAAGAGAACAAGAAGTGGGCTGAAACCAAGTTGTCTGACCAGAATTTTCATTAGTTTACAGAGATAAGTGACTGCCTATATATTGTTGAACTATAAGGTGTGAGTTACAGTGTCTATATGGCATTTTATGGCTTAGCCCAATTGGCAAGTGGCTTCAAGAGATACTTATTTAGCTTAAGGATGAGTGATACGACTGCTGTTTTATTCCAATGCTTCCCTGGACCTGATAATTTAAAGGGGTTTGCATTTCTCAGATAAAAAATATTGTCTTTCTTCTTTTTTTCAGTTATTTTGTGTATATGTGTGGGCAGGTGGGGGTCGCTGTTTTCTTTCTGGATTATTTGAAGAGCTTTTCTACATGTTTTTGTTCTGCAAAATTACCTGCAGTGTGTTTAGCTATGAATTTTTATTTATTCTATCTGGGGTTTATTGACAACCTAGAATACATCATTGCATAGTTTTTCATCAGTTCTAGAACTTTCTTAGTCATAACTTGTCTTAAAAGACTTTATTATTTTAGGGCAGTTTTAGACTTGCACCAAAATTGAGAGGAAGGTATGGAGAGTTCCCATATACTCCCTGTCCCCACACATGCATATCTTCCCAATTATCAACATCCACCACCAGGGTGGTATATATTTTACAACTGATGAACATACATTAGCAGGTCGTAATCACCCAAAAGTCATAATTTACATTAGAGTTCACTCTTGGTATTGTACATTCTCTGGGTTTGGACAAATGTATTGTGACGTATAGTATCATATGTAGTACTTCACTAAAAATGCTCTGGGTTCCACCTGTTCATGCCCCTGTCCCCAACCCTTAGCAACCTCTAATCTTTTTACTGTCTTCAAAGTTTGTCTTTATGAGAATGTCATGTACCAGGAATCACAGAGTATGTAGCCTTTTCACATTTGGCTCTTTCACTTGGTAATATGAATTTAAGTGTCCCAAGTCTTTTTTTTTTAGATGGAGTCATGCTCTGTCACCCAGGCTGGAGTGAAGTGGTGAGATTTCATCTCACTGCAACTTCCGCCTCCTGGGTTCAAGTGATTCTCCTGTCTCAGCCTCCCAAGTAGCTGGGACTACAGGTGCACTCCCCCATGCTTGGCTAATGTTTTGTATTTTAGTAGAGACAAGGTCTCACCATACTGGTTATGCTGGTCTCGAACTTCTGACCTCAGGTGATCCACCTGCCTCGGCCTCCCAAAGTAGTGCAATTACAGGCGTGGGACACTGCACCCAACCTCCCATGTCTTTTCATGACTTGATAACTGATTTACTTTTAGTGCCAAATTATATTTTATTTCTTGGATGTACCACAGTTTATCAATGCATTAACTTGTTGAAAAATATCTTGGTTCTTTCCAAATGTTGGCTGTTATAAAACGTATTTGTGAAGGTTTTTGTGTGGGTATGTTTTTTAATCCTTTGAGTAGATACCAACAAATGAAATTTCTGAACAATATGATTAGAAGATGTTTAGTTTTGAAAGAAACTTTCAAACTGTCTTCCAAAGAGGCTGTATTTTTTATTCCCACCAGCAATGAATGAGAATTCCTGCTGTTCCACTACCTTGCCAACGTTTGGTGTTGTAAGTGTTCTGGATTTTGACTATTCTATAGATGTGTAGTGGTATCTCATTGTTGTTTACTTGCATTTCCGTGATGATGTGGTATGGAACATCTGTTCATATGCTTATTTGCAATGTGAATAGCTTCTTTGGTGAGCTCTTTGGCCAATTTTAAGATCGAGTTATCTGTTTTCTTATGGGTGAGTTTTAGGAGTTCTTTGTATAGTTTGGAGTCCTTTATCAGATACGTTTTTCTGCAAATATTTTGTTCCAGCCTATAGTATGTTTTCTTATTCTCTTGACTTTGTCTTGCATAGAACACATTTTTTAAATGAAGCTCAGTTTATTAATTATTTCTTTTAGAAACAGTGTATTTTGTGTTGTCAATAGTGTATTTTGTGTTGTCACTCTGCAATGAACTGGCTGCCTGAGGCACATTGCCAAAATTATGGCATGAGTCATTGGGGAAAGAAAAAATAAACAAACAAATACTTTACTACAATTGAGCATGCTTGGTTCATCTGCACATGCTTAAGTTATGTGACTTGCAACCTGGCTCTGAATGAATGGGTGCACTGTGGTTATGGTGTTGTATCTAAAAGTCATCAAAATACTCAAGGTTATTTAGGTTTTCTCCAATGTTATCTTCTAAGAGTTTCATAATTTTAATTTTACATTTAGTTCTATGACTCATTTTGAGTTAACTTTGTTGAGGGTATTAGCTCTGTGTCTAGGTTTATATTTTGCATGTAGATATTTAGTTGTTTTAACATGTGTTGAAAAGACTATCTTTTCTCCATTCTGCTGCCTTTGTTCTTTTCTCAAAGATCAGTTGACTCTATGTGGGTCTATTTCTGAGCTCTCTGGTATGTTCTGTTGATCTACTTGTGTCTTACTTCACCAACATACACAGTTTTTTTATTTCTATAGCTTTTATAGTAAGTCTTGAAGTCAAGGAGTATCAGTCCTTTAACTTTGTTCTTCTTCACTACTGGAATGACTATTTTGGGACTTTTGCCCTCTGTATATACACTTTAGACTCAGTTTTTCAATATACATGAAATACTGATACAATTTTGATTGGGATTGCATTCAGTGTATAGATCATCTTCGTTCACACTGATATCTTGACAATATTGAATCTGCATTTTTATAAACATGAAATATCTCCCTATTTATTTCTTCTCTGAACTTATAATATTATACACAGTATTTCACTAAAAATGCTCTGTGCTCCACTTATTTATCCCTCTGTATCCAATTAGAGTTTTATAGTTTTTCTCCTATAGATCTTGTACATATTTGTTATATTTATACCTATTTCATTTTGGGGCTACTAATGGTTATTGTGTTTTCAATTTCAAACTTCATTTGTTTATTGCAAGTACTTTATATAGGAAAGTAAATGACTTTTGTGTACCAACCTTGTATCCTACAACCTTCTTCTAATTATTAGTTCTAGAAGGATTTTTTAAAATGTTTTTGGATTTTCTATATAGATAATCATGTCATCAATAAGCAAAAACAATTTTGTTTCTTCCTTCTCCATCTGTGTATCTTTTATGCCCATTGCTTGTCTTATTTTACTAGCTGTCACCTATCATTGAAAAAAATTACCTCACTTCATTAATCATTAATCCTATTCTATCCTAGAAGTTAGATACTATACTAACACTTAGTTAAATGAGTTTCCATATATTCATCTCTTTATACTAAATTGTCAGACATTTCTTCAGACCCATCTTCCAGTTCATTAATTTGCCCTTTCATTGTGATAAATGTGCTAGCTAATCTACCTAATTCATTTTATGATGTTAAATTTCAACAAATTTTATTCATTTTTTGCATAGATCCCGTTTCATTTTTAAAACTCTCTCCTTATACATTCATCTTGATACCATTTTAACAATCTTGAACATACTAAAAAATGTATGTTCTTTTCTTTCTGATTAAACCAATATTTGGTTCTGATTTTGCTATTGTCTCCTGTCCCTTGATCATAATGTCTTGTTTACTTGCATATCCTGCATATTTTTTTTTGTCAATTGTCAGTACATGCTCTGTGGAAAATGTACCTATGGACCTTCTTTGGAACACTGAAATCATGTTTTTCCATAGAGTACATGCATGTACTCTTGACATGCAATTATGCGTATTCTCAACCTAATACAAATTTTTACCAATGAATTGTTATAAATATTGGTTCTATCTCTTAGTAGCTCTGTGACTTTTGATCAGGTACTTAACTTCTTCATATCATAAGTTTTGCATTCAAAAATTGGTAATTATAGTACTTAGCTAATAAGTTGTTGTAAAGTAGTATAGTGTCATATAATATCAACTCTGAATTTTTCAACTTGACAGAAATAATTAGTAATTCTAAAATTTGCCTAAAAAATGTGTCATTATTTTGAAAATTAGGATTATAAAATTTACTTTATTTGTGATATATAAATGGAACTGAAATTTCAATCAAAATAAAACAATAATGCTAATAAGGTAAGGCCGGAGACATTTAAAATGTGTTTGTTTCTACCCCTAGTACTTGTTTATCTTTCCCTTCTCTTTGCAGTATATACTGGGGAAGTAAACAAGAGAATGCCTAATTTCCTGACTGCCACTGGCATGTGCACACTATACAAACTGATGGTTATGAAGAGATGGTAGAATATTTACTATTTTTGGCTTGAGGTTGTATCTGTCCAGACTAATCTTTTAGAAAGTATTTGTTTTCTCCTTAGTGATTTCATCTTGTCTTCTCTTGTTTCTTCCCAGGTTCACAGAAAACAGAAATTCTTTACATAGTCTTCTGATCAATAGAATCAAAGCCTTTTCTCTGTAAATACTGGCTAGAAAGTTGCTAACTTCCATAATAAGGAAATGGAAAAATAAGTTTCTTTTCCAATAAAACCACAAAAGCCATGGTTTTAAAAGGTAATTTTACTTAGAAAATAAGTAACATTAAAAAAACACTTCCATAAAGGTTAGATAGAATGAAAAAAAAAAAAAGAAAGTATTTCCCTGACATTATTTCTTCCACCAACAGCAACTCATCCCCAGATCCCTAACAATGATTTCAGAAAACTGGTACGTGCCATGATGCATGCGGTTTACTCCCTGGATGGCAAAAACAGAGTGTAACTCTCGCCTTCTTTTTATCATTTGATTTTACCTGGTCTGCACAAATTTATGATATTCTCTCTTTTCCCACTTGAGCTGTGGTCCAAATGTAAGTTTTGCATTTAGCTATAAAGCCTCCATCTTTGTTTTGTAGAAAGTGCTTTAGAAAAAACGTCCTGTGGCCAGGCATGGTGGCTCACACCTGTAATCCCAGTACTTTGGGAGACTGAGGTGGGCGGATCACCTGAGGTCAGGAGTCCAAGAGCAATCTGACTAACATGGTGAAGCCCCATCTCTACTAAAAATACAAAAAAGTTAGCCTGGCGTGGTGGTGGACGCCTGTAGTCCCAGCTACTCAGGAGGCTGAGGGAGAAGAATCCCTTGAACCTGAGAAGTGGAGGTTGCAGTGAGCCCGGATCTTGCCACTGCACTCCAGCCTGGGTGACATAGCGAGACTCTATCTCAAAAAAGGAAAAAGGAGAGAGAGAGAGAGAGAGAGAGAGAGAGAGAGAGAGAAAATGTCCTGAGCTTTCACCTTGACTCCTCCACTTACTGTACTTAACTTTTTTTTTTTTTACAAAATATGATTTTTATTTTGTACATCTATCCTCTTCTTTCCTTAGGAGGTAAAGGATGTATCTCAAAGTAGGAACATGAATGTTCCATGAATAATGATCAAATCTAATAATGATTATTAAAACTTAAAATTTCTAAGAGAATAAGAACATACAACCATTTAAAAAAATCACATGTGCCAACACTCTGAGAAGTAATAGAAAAGCATAAACAACTAAATAAGGCTTTGGGTGTTATAATTTTCAATAACGTTGAGAATATCTTCTACGTAGCATTTATATAATAATAATCATAATAAAATATTGTGTACTGAGTGTTCAGTAATGGTTGATTGTGTCGAGGTTAGGAAGAATAAGCATGGCTTTTTAAGAGGTAGACTCTGCAGAGAGGAGACAGTGGGGCCGGGTGCAGTGGCTCAGGCCTGTAATCACAGCACTATGGGAGGCCGAGGCAGGTGGATTACAAGGTCAGGAGTTTGAGACCAGCCTGGTCAATGTGGTGAAATCCCGTATCTACTAAAAATACAAAAATTATCTGTGCATAGTGGCATGCATCTGCTGTTCCAACTACTTGGGAGGCTGAGGCAGTTGAATTGCTTGAATCTGGGAGGCAGAAGAAAAAGAAAGAAAGAAAAAGGAAAGAATAAAGAAAGAAAGAGAAAGAAAGAAAGAGATCATGATTTCAATCCTAATTTCAGCATCATGTAATCTTTCAGCATCAAGTAATCCACTTTGATCTAATAAAACCTTTTTGAAGGAGGTTCAAATTAAAATAGGAACAAAAGATTTCTGCAGGATGTACAGATGTAGTTGTGAGGCTAAAATATTTGTTTTGAAAGTAGCAATTTACTTTCCATGGAGTCCATATGTGTGGTAGGAGCTCAGTAACATTTGCTTTGAATGTACAGTCTATGAAATCAAATTAGTCTAATCAGAATATATGGCAATAGAAACAGTCCCTAATGCCTTTAAATAAAGTAAGTAAATAAAGGCTAGCATGCACATATTGTTACTCATTATTCAAAAAGTAAATTTTGAAATGTAAAAAACTTCGAAGATTTAAAAATAAGCATGTAATCTTTTGTCTTGAAGAAAAATAAGTATTTAAAATAATTATATGTGATTTTATATTTACCACTGATTGTACAATAAAATACTAAAGAATTCTATATTTACATGCTTAAAACACTTTTTCTGGATTGTTAGTGATTTTCTCATCATTGATACCTTTCTGTTTTTGCAAAATATTTATAATGATGATATATTATGGTTATAATAAACAACTTTTATTTTAGATTAATAGAAAGGCAAGGAAGGGAGATGTCTTTTAGAGAAAAGAGTGAATAAGACAGCAGACACATATTTTATTTATCTTTTGCTTCAGCTTTGCAAGAGATAAAGGAAGTTGACTTAAATAACTGATTTTTTTATTCTGTTAGAAAGTTGAAAGTTGCTAAGTGGTTAAGCTTGGTGGAGGTATTCTGCACTGCTCTGGCAGAAAAACGCCTCTTGTATGCCATTTATTTAGCCTGTGTTTTGAGATAAAAGAATTAGAGATACTTCCAAAAGGTGCTGCCTTATCCAAACAAATGAAATCTGCTTATTAATTTAAGTATCTAAGCAACCGTTTCTCTGGGATCTGAAAGGAGGAATCAATATATGATTTAGCCTTTTAAAATTTTATTATCTAAATAGAGGGGACAGGCTTAACATATTTGAAATGATTTTAGAACAGACTAAGTCAAGTTCTTTTAATTAAGCATGCAACAGTTGACCATAGACTGCTGGGGAATTAGGAATCCAGATAACAAAAGAAAATTTTCACTGTTTTGAGGGGATTTTCAATAAAGCTTTTATAAAAGGTCTTAAGATGAGTTTGGAAGCAAAGTTTTGGATTAATGGAAGGCTAGAAGGGCAATTCCTAAAAATAATTGAGAATAGTTCAGAAAATAACAGGAAAGAATCGAGAATTTTCTTCAGTCCTAAACTGGAGTGAAGAGAGAGGGGTGCTCAGTAGAGTAGCGTCACAGCATTTACGAATTTGTTTTGACCTTATAAATTAACTGTTCACTCTAGCACAACATAACTAAACTTTAAGAGTGTGGGAGAGGAGGTGTGGTGTATATTCTGGATTGACTCACTCATCTGCTCCCACTTTCTTCTAGTTTCCTTTCAGTGCTCAGAGAGATAAGGAACATCGATTGCACTCGGGATACAAGCCGATTTAGGTTCCACCGTCAGAAACGGTGTATGAACTTTAAAAAGTTGGAGTGGAAGACAAGACCGTGGCCACATTTTGCTGCTATTCGCTTTTCACCTCTCCAGCACAGTCTTAAAAACATTTCTCTCTCTCTCTCTTTTGTTTTTTCTGCATAAACTATAGAATATTTCTTGTGTGGAGTCCTTAGCTTTGTGACTGCAGAGAGGTAAGACGTGGGAAATCATGACTTCCTGGTGGCAGCCTCATGACCCAGATCACAACACACAGATGTGGTACAGCCAGCAGAGGTGGTGATGTCCTTTTGACTTCCTGACTTTCTTTCCATGGCAGAAGAAGTAACCCTCTTGCTAATTGAGGTCTATGGTGTTGTTCCTGGAATCTCCATCTCTAACCTATTTGCGAGTCCTTCCAAAAATCTTATATTACATCTTTTCTTGTTTAAATTATTTAGAATGGTTTGTGGTATCTGTAAACACTGACCAGTGCAACCACAATGAATATTAGAAATATGGAAAGAAGGGAAGCAGATGGCTCAATAGTTTGCAACATGATTGCTAGAAATACAGTTTGTATATGGGCTTTGTTAAGGGTCTGTTTGGCTGCAGCTAGATGCTTGACCACTAATGTCTTGTCTGCATAGTAATGATAAACTCATTGATTACTACATCTATATTTATAACTACTTAGTAATATAACTTATTTGAGCAACTCATCCAGGCAAAATAAATTTCTTTTTAGTCCTCTTTTATTTCACATGGGAATCTATATACAGTCATACTTAATTTTATCATGTATTGCAGATATTGCATTGTTTACAAACTGAAGATTTGTGGCAACCCCATGACAAGCAAGTCCACCAAAGCCACTTTTCAGCAGCATCTGCTCACTTCCTGCCTCTGTGCCAATTATGGTAATTCTCACAATATGCCACCACACCTGGTTAATTTTTGTATGTTTTGTGGAGATGAAGTTTTGCCATGTTGCCCAGGCCAGTCTGGAGCTCCTGAGTTCAAGTGATCCACCTGCCTCGGCTTCCCAAAGTCCTGGGATGACAGGTGTGAGCCACCGTGCCTGGCCTGTAATCTTTGATGTTACTTTCGTAATTGTCTTGAGATGCCACAAACTGTGTCAATATAAAACAATGTACTTAATAAATGTGTGTGTTACGACTGTTCTACCAACCAATCAATGAGAGATTGATTCCCTCATCTCTCTGCATCTCCTGAGGCCCTTCTATGTCCTGAGAAAGAACAATATTGAAATTAGTCCAGTTAATGTAACCCTATAATAGCTTCTAGTGGTCAAGTGAAAGGAAGAGTCCCACATCTCTCACTTTAAATTAAAAGCTAGAAATGATCAAGCTTAGTCATGAAGACATGCCAAAAGCTGAGACAGGCTGAAAGCTAGGCCTCTTGACACCAGTTAGCTAAGTTGTGAATGCAAGTGAAACAGCCTGACTGTTGAAATGGATAAAGTTTGAGTGGTCTGCATAGATCAAACCATCTACAATGGTTAAGCCAAAGACTAATCTAGAGCAAGGCTCTAACAATTCTATTCTGTTCTTCAATTCTATGAAGGCTGAGAAAAATAAGAAAGCTACAGAATGATAGTTTGAATATTATATTCAAATAACAGCAAAGGTTAATATTAATATATCTGAATATTAATAGCAGAGGTTGGTTCATGAAGTTTAAGGAAAGAAGATGTCTCTATAACCATAAAAGTGCAATGGGAAGGCATAAATGCTGATGTAGAAGCTACCGCAAGTTATTCTGAAGATCTAATTGGTGAAGACGGCAACACTAAAAAACACATTTTCAATATAGACAAAATAGCCTTCCATTGGAAGAAGATGCCATCTAGAACTTTCATAGATAAAGAGGAGAAGTCAATGTCTGACTTCAAAGCTTCAAAGGACAGGCTGCCTCTCTTGTTAGGGGTTAAGGCAGCTGGTAACTTTAAGTTAAAGTGAATGCCCATTTAACATTAAAAAAAATCTTAGGACCCTTAAGAATTATGCTAAATTTATTCTGCCTGTGCTGTATAAATGAAACAGCAAAGCCTGGCTGACAACACATCTGTTTATTGCAGTTTTGATAGTAAAAGGCTGTCAAACAGCATTGCATGTTACAGAGAAATCTTTTGTGAAATAATCAACTGATGTGGCAAACTTTGTTGTTTTATTTTAAGAAATTGCCTCAACTGCCCCTGCCTTCCAGCAAACATTATTCTGATCAATCAGCATTCATCATCGTTGGGTAAGAAGATCCTTCACCAGCAAAAAGATTATGACTGGCTAAAGGTCCTGATAACTCCTACTAGCATTTTTTTTTTTTTTCTGTAAGAGTGTAAGACCAAGCTGGGCACAGTGGCTCACGCCTGTAATCCTGGCACTTTGGGAGGCCGGGGCGGGTGGATCATGAGGTCAAGAGAGATCGAGACCATCCTGGTCAACATGGTGAAACCCCATCTTTACTAAAAATACAAAAAAATTAGCTGAGCATGGTGGTGCATGCCTGTAATCCCAGCTACTCAGGAGGCTGAGGCAGGAGAATTGCCTGAACACAGGAAGTGGAGGTTGCAGTGAGCCGAGATTGCGCCATTGCCCTCCAGCCTTGGTAACAAAAGCGAAACTCTGTCTAAAAAAAAAAAAAAGAGTGTGAGACCTGCTTATATGTAGCAGGGATTTTTTTAAATTGCATTTTAGGTTTTGGGTACATGTGAAGAACATGTAAGATTGTTGCATAGACACCCAAATGACAGTGTGGTTTGCTGCCTTCCTCCCCATCACCTATATCTGGCATTTCTCCCCATGTTATATATACTTTTTTGACACACAAAAAAAGTGTCAGTATACAATTGCTATTGTATACAGTAGAAAATTGTATGCAATAACATTTTTGACACAATGCTATTGCATACAATTCTGGATTAGTGATTTGTTTCATTGTGATATTTGCTTTATTTCAGTGGTCTGAAACCAAACACAAAATATCTCTAAGGTATACCTGTATTTGATTGTTATCTTAAAAGGCAGAAATATTTAAATGTTCAAATATAAAGAAATAATTGTTGTTTCTTATTTATTTTCCATTTTTGTTAGATTAGCTTCACCTTTGGCAACTCTGGTTGCTATGGTGAAAACACCATAACTCTGTTTTCTCATCTCGGAGACAAAAGTAAAAACTCAAATCAACTTCATAGGATTGTCATGAAGAATAAATTAATTAATGTATTGGGTCAGGAGGGTCCACAAGACCCACCTGAGGCTTGATGATTCAATGAAACAATTCACGTTATTAAAAAAATTGCTATACTAATAGTTATTGTTTATTACAGAGAACAGATACAGAGATTAGAATTGGCAAAGGGAAAAGGCCCATGGGGTGAAGGCCAGGAGAAACCAAGCACAAGCTTCTTTCCAGTGGAGTTCCATGGGGATGCACGTAACTATCCCAGCAACAATGTGTGACAACACATGCAAAGTACTGACCATCAGGGAAACTCCTCCCAGCTTTGGTCACCAGGGTTATTTATTTATTTATTTATTTATTTATTTAGATTGCATTTTAGGTTTTGGGGTACATGTGTTTTTATTGGTTGTCAGTCATGCACACATTCAGTGCCCGGCTGACTGACTTCACCCACCAGACTGTAGCTCCAAGAGCAAAATCAAGTATTCCTCATAAATGATATGGTTAGGATAAACTTTTCTGGTCAAATTGCCAGAACATATCCCAAGGCCTTAGGTTTATGGAAACATTATCAGGCAGGGTATTCCAGGAGCTCAGAAATTGTTTTCAGGAGATAAATGGAGTGGGGGAGGTAGGAGGTTGCAGCAACTTGCTAAACATTTCACAAGGAAAAATCAGCTGTAGAAAATCCTCATTCATCAAAGGGTCGCTGTATTCTTGGGCATAAAAACTTGACTGCACATATTTCCAGCTGTGCTAACGTTAAAATTTCCCTAAAGGTTTTGTTGGGAGTAACAAGAGAAAAATGGTGAATCTAAATCTACAGAGTGATTGAAGAGGCATGGGTTAGTACATGTGAACACTGAATATGCAAATCAATAAGAAAACAAATTTATCCTTGAGGCAAAAAAAAAGCAATGCAGTGAAAAAAAAAATAAGGTTAACTTCATCAGGAAGCATTAACCATAATATGTATTCTCATTCACATACTTTAGGAAAATGAGAAGAATAGCTGTAATTTATTGATTTGTTTCACCCAAATATTAATTGCTACTGAATACCTATCATTCACTCATTTATTCATCCATTCACTTAACCAACAAGTATGGAATACCCAATATGTGATAGGTACTTTTCTAGGCATTGAACCCAATGAGCAGAGTAGGTTAAAGGCCTACTCTCATGCAACTTACTTTGTACTAAAGGAAACAACAATAAACAAATGTATAAAACCATTTCAAGTGATGTTAAATGGCACTGAGAAAATAATAACTGAAGCAATAAAGCCTTAGGTTTTATAGAAGCAGTTGAACTTTCTCATTTTAACTACATATCTGGAAGCCTTAGGGAGAAATTGAAAGACTACCAATTCCTATAAAACCGGTGCGGTGGCTCAAGCCTATAATCCCAGCACTTTGGGAGGCCAAGGCAGGTGGATCACCCGAGGCGGGTGGTCAAGAGGTCGAGACCATCCTGGTCAACATGGTGAAACCCCATATCTACTAAAAATACAACAAAACTAGCTGGGCATCGTGGCGCGTGCCTGTAATCCCAGCTACTCAGGAGGCTGAGGCAGGAGAATTGCCTGAACCCAGGAGGCGGAGGTTGGGGTGAGCCGAGATCGCGCCATTACACTCCAGCCTGGGTAACAAGAGCGAAACTCTGTCTCAAAACAAACAAACAAACAAACAAAAACGTATCTATGAAGATATTTCGTTAGTTTCCAAATGTAACAAACTATAAATTTGGTGGCTAAAAACAGCACATATTTATTATCTTACAGTTTTGGAGCTAAAAAATCTGAAATGGGGTCCCATTGGACTAAATCAAGGTACAGCAGGGCTGTGTTCCTTCTGAATGGTTCCTTCTAGAGGAAAATTGTTTTTTCATACTTTTTCCAACTTGTAAAGGCTGCCTATGTTACTTGGCTTGTGGCTTCTTTCCATTGTCATACCAAGCAATAGCCACTAAATCTTTCTGATGCTGTATCAGTTTTAACAGTGACTCTTCTCTCTCCCTCTTCTACCTTTTTCTAGCCCTTGGATTACTCTGGGCACACAAAGATAATCTAATATAATCTTTCTATTTTAAAGTTAGCTGGTTAGCCACCTTAAATCCATCTGCAATCTTAAATCCCCTTTGCCGTATATCACAACATATTTGTAGCTTCTGGAAATTTGGATATGGATATCTTTGTGGGAGCCATTTTTCTTCTGCCTACCAGTGAGTTGCACTTCCTTGAATGCAAAAGAAGTGATTTCTCTATATAACACCCAAAGGTTACATTTGTTTGAGTGTTTCCTCTCTATTTTATTATGTGAAATTTGATATTTAAAAATCTAAAATTACCATCTCTTGGTTTTGCAGGTATTTTTTTAAAGTGCAAAATGTCTCAATATGGAAAATCCATTTGAGTACATGGACAATTTCACATACCCATGTAGATTTGAGAATACCTAATTTAGAGGGTAAATAAAAAATCAGAATACAGTTTGCAAAACCATTGTTTGCTTCATACAGGAAATGCATTATGCAAAGCATTGCTATATATGTGTCTGACTACAGGTAAAGACAGAGAATGTCGTCTAAAATTGCGACATAGTGAAAGAAGCCAAGGGAAAAGGCAGGCAGTAAAAATTGCTCCAGTTGGAATTAGATATTCTGGTCAGTACCACTGAAGAGGCAAGGCAGTGCAGGCTAGCCAAATTTAATTGATAATTCTTCTCATTTTATATCTAGGGTCAGGCATGGATATGGCATTCTGCCATCCTTTATTATATATCTGTTAATCACAGTAACAATTTTCATTCAGTTTTCTTAGAATCCTTTTTTTTCTTCTTCTTGCTAGTTGAAATACAAAATTTGTATAGTATGCTATTCATCTCCTATCTTCATGGGGAGGACCCAAATATTACTTATCACACCAAATAATTGAGTAAAACCAAGGTCCATCTGGGAAATTTCCAGTGTTTAAGGGCAAGTAGAAAAGGTGCATGGACAGCCGGGCGCGGTGGCTCACGCCTATAATCCCAGCACTTTGGGAGGCCGAGGTGGGTGGATCACAAGGTCAAGAGATCAAGACCATCCTGGCAAACATGGTGAAACCCTGTCTCTACTAAATACAAAAAAATTAGCCAGGTATGGTGGCACATGCCTGTAATCCCAGCTACTTGGGAGGCTGAGACAGGAGAATGGTTTGAACCCAGGAGGCGGAGGTTGCGGTGAGCCGAGAATGCAAATGCGCCATTGCACTCCAGCCTGGGCAACAAGAGCGAAACTCCTTCTCAAAAAAAAAAAAAAAAAAAAAAAAAGGTACATGGAGTACATGAAATAATATAATTTGAGAATACAAAGGGCAAATCATTTTTAAATGGAGACCAAGTCCTCACTGATCTCAATTCCCAATTACTATTTGAAAATACTCATGATGTTTATTATGGGATGTGTCTTATTTATAGTGATGGGGTTGGGGAGGATTGTTGGATTTATTCAGGATGGTAGAGGTACACGTATTTCAGTGGCTAACCCTGGAGACACAGGCAAAAAATTATTAAGCAAATTTGACCCTCAGATATCGACCTGTCACTTAAGAGATAATGTCTAGATAATCTATTTTATTCCAATTAGAACCACCCTAAATATATGTCTTGTTTTTAATAAAAGAAGTTTGTAAAAGTATCAAAATGTATCCTTTTGAACTAAGGTGAAATTATGCATAGCCTACTTCCCCAGTATGATGAGAGACATGGTAGCAATCTAGCCTCAGAAGAAACTGAGACCAAGACTGTCTTCTCCTATTGCCAGAAGACTCCAGATTTCCCTGGATAGTCAGTGATTGTAGTATCAGAGGTATTGCTATGGACATTGTTAAAATTAGTGAAATGGGAAAAGTTCTCACAGGATGTGAGATGGGTGTGTGGCTCGCTTCTTCAGTGCCCTGCTGTTCAAACCTCTAGAGGAGCAGACAGATGCGCAGGCTGTGGTCGCCCCACGGCAGTGTCCAGGGGTGAATGTTTACAGCTCCTGAAGCCCCAGTGGGCGTGTGTTACAGGGTGCTCTTTTAGTTTGCCGTCTGTAGGTGGCTTGTATTAACCAGCTAAATTAGACCCTCTACCTTGTCACAAGGACAGAGGGCTTTCCGTGCCCTGGTTCTTGCCTTGGTGTACCAGAAGAATCAGATCATTTGGGCTTGGAGAATGAGTGCAAGGTTTTATTCGAGTGGAAGTAGCTCTCAGCAGATGGGGGAGCCAGAAGGGAGATAGTTTTCCCCTAAAGTCAGGGCGTCGGTGGCTGGGACTGTCCTCCGACTGCCGTGGCCAAATTCCACGTTGTCCTGCCAGTTGGAGGCCTGCTGGCCTGCTGGTGCCTGCTGTCCTGCCAGTGCATGTTGGTGCCCAGTGTGGTCCTCCGCTGATGTGCTTCTCTCGACGCCCAGCTGCCTCTATGCCTCCTTTCGCCAATCCACTCCTCAATGTCCAGCCTGTTGTGTGTCTGCCCGCTAAGGTCTGGAGTTTTTATAGGGCCAGGTTGGTGGCCACGTAGGCTAGGGTAGTCTTGGAAAATGCAACATTTGGAATCCAAAGCAGGAGTGCCTGTCCTACCTAGGTCCTTGGAATGGAGTCCTAGCCAGGGACCACATCCTCCTCTACCCCGCACTTCTTGTCCCTGCTCTGTATCATTTAATGGGACCACACTCTTCCCTTCTCAGAACTCTCGTATCATTACAATCAATTTCCCTGTGGCTGTGACTATTGAGCTCCAAAAGAACATAACTTAAGATAAATTTCATTTGTCTGAAAGAATTCGTTGGAGAGTTTCATGGCTCATGTGATGCACCCTATGTCACTGAAACCAGTAAACCTTCTGATTTTCATTTACCTCAAAATAAATAAATTTGTATATTTTATAAACTCTAAAATTATAGTTGTGTTTAAGTTCCCTTCCATCTATTGCATCTCTCTAAACACAACCCCATGAGTGCCTGTATCCTTGGGGTGGAGTGGGAAAATAATGTAATAGAAGAAAACTTACTAAGGAAGTCTGCATTGAATTGCAATATATGTGGTCTATTTTGTAAGAAATTGGAGTTTTCTTTGTTAATCTAGACAGTCCAAGACCAGACTGCTTGAATGTCCTAGTCCAAATGACAAATGTCTCTATTTCTAGAGTTTACACATAGAAAAAGAAAAAAAAATTCTTGATCTCCCTTCATACTCTTGTTTACAAAAGGCTTTAACTAGGTCTTAGGTCTGGGGATTCATTCAAAAGTATTATTCTAGTTCAGCTAGCTGTGAATGAATAGAACAAAGGGAAGTCATTATCCCAGGAAGGTTTTAAAGTTTCCTGAAGTCACTTGCGATGCCATTTTAATAGCATAATAAAGAACCATTCTGGCTAAAATGTGCTGGGGGGCTTGACCACTAACATCATGGAGGAATGGAGGGAAAACAAGCGCAAGCATTGGACCAGGGTGAGAAGAAGAGGATACCTGCAAAGTGCATAGTACTCATGGTTGGCCATAGGCAGTACCTTCTCTCTTGAGCTGAGACTTTTCTGTCCAAAAATACAGGATTGAAAGCTCAGAAGTGACTTTCATTTTCACTGAAGGCTTAAGAAAAGAGGTAGAGCATTATATTGACCTGGTTTACAAATCAAGCTTCCACTTGAGAGTTCTCCTAGAAAAAAAGATTGAATCCTAGATTTTATGTGATGTGCCTAAAAATTCCTTTGCTTTATGAAATAGAATTTTACTTATGAGTTTCATTCATTTCTTGATTGATTCTTATTCATCAAATATTTGTTGAAAATATAGTCTGTGGCAATTAATGTTCAGCAATCAATAAATACATAATGGTTCTCTTCCACCTGAATGCTGTGTGGATTTAATTAAGTTCTCATTTTATTATAATCTCAGGCATTCCTT
The DNA here is from genome assembly GCA_031835075.1 of Saguinus oedipus. NCBI lineage: Eukaryota > Metazoa > Chordata > Mammalia > Primates > Cebidae > Saguinus > Saguinus oedipus. The sequence goes on from CM063170.1 coordinate 44,174,926, forward strand.
AAATTGATAAGAGGGAAATATTGAATGTGAAAGAAGAGCTAAATTTATTAGTGGGTAGATTAAATGATATTTTATTTGGTATAATTCAGGCAGCATAAAATATCCTCCTGCAATAATTCTACCACTACCTTTTTTTCTAAATCCTAAAAATTCATAATTAATAAGTCATGAGGTTATTAATTATGGGACTTCTATAAAAAGGAAAAGTGCCTGTAGAAATGGGAATTCTAAAAAAAAGGAAAAACATATTAAGTCATGAATATTCAGCAATAAACATTCAATGAATATTAATTATAGACCTATTTTGGGTTAGGCTTAGTTTTCTAACAGAGAATTCTAAAAGAAAGGAATAGTTCAAGAGAAATGGAAGTAACTATGAATCTATTAATTTATTTAATGCCTTAATATATTAATTTATTTAAAGCCTTAATATATTTTGTAGAACATACTATACTGGAACTGTGGTCTTTGAGCAGTATCGCTTTTCTCTGGCCAGATTTTAAATAAAATGAGAAATAAGACAAAATGTAAGATACAGGGGAGATGTAAATATCACCACTTTTATTAATAAAAACCAAGTTAAAGAATATAGCTTTGTGTAAAAACAAATAGGCCTGGTAATTAATCCCCCAAATTAGGCAGACTTATCTATCATGCCATGTTGGGCATGCAATGTTGGGCTGAGGCAGCCTCTCATGTGTGCAAAGACAGATCAGGTCGGAGTGATCTCTGTGGGCAGCAGCTCATGTCCATGTAAGAAAAAAAGTTGGGGAGAGAAATTTAAACATGCTTCATTTATTCCTTCAAAATTTATCAACCAGATAAGTCATTCCACTTCCTCTGAGGGAGGGAGGAAAGAGGCCAAGTTAAGAATTATACCAACTGACTTTTACACCTTGACCTGGACAGAAGCACCAGAATGGTTGCACCCAACACTAAAGACTGTACTGGGAATAGAAAGATATATAAGACAGTGCACTTCCCTTCAAAGAGCTTACAAGAGTCACAACAAGCAGGTAAAATAGAACACCCCTCAGTTTTAGAATCTCAGATGCTCATCTGTAAAATAAGAATGATAACACCAACCTCACATATTTTTTGTTTGAATTCAGTGAGATTTTGTATACAAAGTATGTAGCATTATATCTAGCTTAAGAAATAATTTAATAGATGTTTGTTTCTCATCTCTGCTTTCCACATTCAGATTGCCTCTACACTGTGTAGAATGGAATAGGTTCTATGTGTTTACAATATTCTAGACCTTTAAGAAGTCTTTAACAAACAGAAGATCAAAGTTATAAGCACTTTATTTTGGGACTGTGAGTCAGAAGATAGGCATTTGATAGCTTCGAGCATTAAAGAAACAGAAAATAATTTAGCCTTTACCTGCCCCTGATAAAGACTGATGTAGTAAACATTGGCCCAGAACAAACCAGCAGTAAACTAATATAACTTTGTTTCTTGTGGTGCAGCAGTCTTAGCCTCCAGCTGAAAAAAATGGAAACAATTACATACTCAAAAGTATAATCGAGTTCTTGAAAGACAGAATCTGTCAATTTTAAAATTTTGAGAATAGATGTCTTTCAAGAATGAGGACAAACTAAAGAAATTATTAGAGGAAAAAAACAGACTGTTTAACAACCATAGATCCTCATTTAAAAAAACTTTCAAGCAGAAGAGAAATGACACTCAGTGAAATGACACTAGAATGAAAGTTTGAGTTGCAAAGAGTAAAAATGTATGTAAAAATTGCTAAATATGCGATACATACGAACAAACAGTACAAATACTGTTAATTAAATCCCCAAATTAGGTAGACTTACCTGTAATGCCATGTTCGGCATGTATTTGTACTGTTTGTTCATATGTATCGCATATTTACAATACAATAAACATAAAATACAATATTTATTGTGTTTTACAAATAGTGTTTGTAAAATAGCATTAAAATAATGCTTAATTAATGGTGTTAAAAATAAAAACTTTGGTCAAAAATAATATAAGTTGTTAGGCTGGCAGAGTTAAACATATAAACTTATCTTCTTTGAATGGAAGATAGATATTGTTTGAATTTAGAACTTGTGAAATGGACATGTACATTTATTGAAGTTAAACACTTAAAATGGAATCTATATTTAGAAACATCTAACTTAGCAGAGGTTACAAATTGAGACAAAATTTTTTTTTTATTTTTATTTTTTATTGTACTTTAGGGGTACATGTGCAGATCATGCAGGATTGTTGCATAGGTACACACATGACAATGTGGTTTGCTGCTCCATCCCCCTGTAATCTCCACCTGGCTTTTCTCCCCCATGTTATCCCTCCCTGACTTCCCCACCTGCCCCTGCTGTCCCTGCCTTGGCCCCCGCAACAGACCCCAGTGTGTGATGCTCCCTGCCTTGTGTCCAGGCATTCCTATTGTTCAACACCCATCTATGAGTGAGAACATGTGGTGTTTGATTTTCTGTTCTTGTGTCACTTTGCTGAGAATGTTGGTTTCCAGATTCATCCATGTCCCTACAAAGGACATGAACTCATCGTTTTTTATGGCTGCATAGTATTCATGGTGTATATATGCCACATTTTCCTTGTCCAGTCTATCTTCGATGGGCATTTGGGTTGGTTCCAGGTCTTTGGTATTGTAAACAGTGCTGCTGTGAACATACATGTGCCTGTGTCGTTATAATAGAACAATTTACAATTCCTTTAGATATATACCTAGTAATGGGATTGCTGAGTCAAATGGAATTTCTATTTTTAGATCCTTGAGGAAGCACCACACTGTCTTCCACAATGGCCGAACTAGTTTACACTCCCACCAACAGTGTAAAAGTGTTCCTATTTCTCCACATCCTCTCCAGCCTCTGTTGTCCCCAGATTTTTTAATGATCACCATTCTAACTGGTGTGAGATGGTATCTCAATGTGGTTTTGATTTGCATTTCTCTAATAATCAGTGATGATGAGCATCTTTTCATATGTTTATTGGCCTCATATATGTCTTCTTTTGAAAAGTGTCTGTTCATATACTTCACCTACTTTTTGATGGGTTTGTTTGTTTTTTTTTCTTGTAAATCTGTTTTAGCTCTTTGTAGATTCTGAATATTAGCCTTTTTGTCAGATGGGTAGATTTCAAAAACGTTTTCCCATTCTGTTGGTTGCTGGTTCACTCTAATAATTATTTCTTTTGCTAGACAGAAGCTCTGGAGTTTAACTAGGTCACATTTGTCTATTTTGGCTTTTGTTGCCAACGCTTTTGGTATTTTAGTCATGAAGTCCTTGCCTATGCCGATGTCCTCAATGGTTTTGCCTAGGTTTTCTTCTAGGGTTTTTATGGTGTTAGGTCTTATGTTTAATTCTTTAATCCATCCAGAGTTAATTTTAATGCAAGGTGTCAGGAAGGGGTCCAGTTTCTGCTTTCTGCACATGGCTAGCCAGTTTCCCAACACCATTTATTAAACAGGGAATCCCTTCTCTGTTGCTTGTTTTTGAGAGGTTTGTCAAAGATCAGATGGTTGTAGATGTGTGGCATTGCCTCCAAGGCTTCTGTTCTGTTCCCTTGGTCTATATCTCTGTTTTGGTACCAGTACTATGCTGTTTGATTACTGTTGTTTTATAGTACAGTTTGAAATCAAGTAGCGTGATGCCTCCAGCTTTGTTCTTTTTGCTTAGGATATTCTTGGCTATGCAGGCTCTCTTTTGGTTCCATATTAAGTTTAAGGTGTTTTTTTCCAGTTCTGTGAAGATGGTCATTGGTAGCTTGATGGGGATAGCATTGATCCTGTAAATTACTTTGGGCAGTATGGCCATTTTCACATTATTGATTCTTCCTAACTATGAGCATGGGATGTTTCTCCATTTGTTTGTGTCCTCTTATTTCTGTGAGCAGTGGTTTGTAGTTCTCTTTGAAGAGGTCCTTTACATCCTTTGTTAGTTGTATTCCTAGGTATCTTATTCTCTTTACAGAAATTGTGAATGGGAGTTTGCTTATGATTTGGCTCTTTGTTAGTCTGTCACTGGTTTATAGAAATGCTTGTGATTTCTGCACATTAATTTTGTATGCTGAGACTTTGCTGAAGTTGCTTATCAGTTTCAGGAGATTTTGAGCTAAGACGATATGGTCTTCTAAACATACAATCATGTTGTCTGCAAATAGAGACAATTTGACTTACACTTTTCCTAATTGAATGCCTTTATTTAAAAAAAAAACTTGCCTAATTACTCTGGCTAGAACTTCCAATACTATATTGAGCAGGAGTGGTGAGAGAGAGCATCTTTGTCTAATGCTGGATTTCAAAGGGAATACTTCCAGTTTTTGCTCATTCAGTGTGATATTGGCTGTAGATGTGTCATAATTAGCTTTTATTGTGTTGAGATATGTTCCTTTGATACCTAGTTTATTCAGAGTTTTTAGTATAAAACGCTGTTGAATTTTGTCGAAGGCCTTCTCCGCATCTATTGAGATAATCATGTGGTTTTTGTCTTTGGTTTTGTTTATGTGGTGGATTACATTTATAGACTTGCATATGTTGAGCCAGCCTTGCATCCCCATAATGAAGCCTACTTGATCATGATGGATAAGCTTTTTGATGTGCTGTTGCAATTGGTTTGCCAGTATTTTGTTGAAGATTTTTGCATCTATGTTCATCATGGATATTGGCCTGAAGTTTTCTTTTTTTGTTGAGTCTCTGCTTGGTTTTGGGATCAGGATCTTGTTGGTCTCATAAAATGATTTGGATTGTTTGTTATAGTTTCAGAAGGAGTGGTACTAGCTCCTCTTTGTGCATCTTGTAGAATTCAGCTGTGAACCTGTCTGGACCTGGACTTTATTTAGTTGATAGGCTAATAATTGCTCCCTCAATTTATGCCCTTGTTATTAGTCTGTTCGAGGTTTCAACTTCTTCCTGGTGCAGGCTTGGGAAGGTGCAAGTGTCCAGGAATTTATGCATTTCTTCCATGTTTACTGGTTGATGTGCATAGAGTTGTTTGTAGTAATCTCTGATTGTAGTTTGTATTTCTGTGGATTTTTTTGGTGCTATCCCTTTATCATTTCTTATTGCATCTGTTTGATTCTTCTCCCTTTTTTTTATTAATCTTTCTAGCAGTCTGTCTACTTTGTTGATCTTTAAAAAAAAAAAAAACAGCTCCTGTATTTATTGATTTTTTGAAGGATTTTTTGTATCTCTATCTCCTTCAGTTCTGCTCTGATCTTAGTTATTTCTTGTCTTCTGCTTAGTTTTGTGTTTTTTTGATCTTGCTTCTCTAGCCCTTTCAATCATGATGATAGATCTTTATGTTGATTTTAGATGTTTCCTCACTTCTCTGGTGGGCATTTATTGCTATATATTTCCCTCTAGACCCTGCTTTAAATTTGTCCCAGAGATTCTGGCACATTGTGTCTTTGTTTTTGTTGGTTTCAAAGAATATCCTTATTTCTGCCTTCATTTCATTGTTTATCCAGTTGACATTCAGGAGCCAGTGGTTCAGTTTCCATGAAGTTGTGTGGTTCTGAGTTAGTTTCTTAATTCTGAGTTCTAATTTGATTGCACTGTGGTCTGAGAGACTGTTTTTATGATTTCCATTCTTTTGCATTTACTGAGGAGTGATTCACTTCCAAATATGTCGTCAATTTTAGATTAGGTGCCATGTGGTGCTGAGAATAATGTATATTCTGTGGATTTGAGGTGGAGATTTCTGTAGATGTCTATTAGATCTGCTTTGTCCAGATCTGAGTTCAAGTCCTAGATATCCTTGTTAATTTTCTGTCTTGTTGATCTGTCTAATATTGACAGAGTAGAGTGTTATAGTCTCCCACTATTATTGTGTGGGAGTCTACATCTCTTTGTAGGTCTTTAAGAACTTGCTTTATGTACCTGGGTGATCTTGTATTGGGTGCATATATAATTAGGATTGTTAGTTCTACTTGATACATTGATCCTTTTCCATTATGTAATGCCCTCCTTTGTCTCTTTTGATCCTTGTAGGTTTAAAGTCCATTTTATCAGAGAGTAGGATTGCAACTCCTGCTTTTTTTTGCTCTCCATTTGCTTGGTAAATCTTCCTCCAATCCTTTATTTTTAGCCTATATGTGTCCTTGTATGTGAGATGGGTTTCCTGAATACAGCGCACTGATGGGTTTTGACTTTTTTTCCAATTTGCCAGTCTGTGTCTTTTGATTGGGGCATTTAGTCTATTTACATTTAATGTTAATATTGTTATATGTAAATTTGATCCTGCCATTTTGATGCTAGCTGGTTGTTTCACCCATCAGTTGACACATTTTCTTCATTGTGTCGATGGTCTTTACCATTTAGTACATTTTTGGAGTGGCTGGTACTGGTTGTTCCTTTCCTTGTTTAGTGCTTCTTTCAGGAGCTTTTGTAAGGCAGGCCTGGTGGTGATGAAATCTCTTAGCAATTGCTTGTCCATAAAGAATTTTCTTTCTTCTTCACTTATGAAGTTTAGTTTGGCTGGATATGAAATTCTAGGTTGAAAGTTCTTTTCTTTAAGGATGTTGAACATTGACCCCCACTCTCTGCTGGCTTGCATGGTTTCTGCCAAGAGATCTGGTGTGAGTCTGATGGGCTTCCCTTTGTGGGTAACCCGACCTTTCTCTCTGGCTGCCCTTAGCATTTTTTCCTTCATTTCATCCCTGGTGAATCTGACAATTATGTGCTTTGGGGTTGCTCTTCTTGAGGAATGTCTCTGTGCTGTTCTCTGCATTTGCTGGACTTGAATATTGGCCTGCCTTGCTAAGTGGGGGAAGTTCTCCTGGATAATATCCTGAAGAGTGTTTTCCAGCTTGGATTCATTCTCTCTGTCACATTCAGGTACATGTATCAAATGTATATTAGGTCTTTTCACATAATCCCATATTTCTTGGAGGCTTTGTTCATTTCTCTTCACTCTTTTTTCTCTGTTCTTGCCTTCTCATTTTATTTCATTGAGTGGATCTTCAATCTTTGATATGCTTCCTTCTTCTTGGTCAATTCAGCTATTGAAACTAGTGTATACTTTGTGAAGGTCTAGTGCTGTGTTTCTCAGCTCCATCAAGTCGTTTATATTCTTCTCTAAGCTGTTTATTCTAGTTAGGATCTCATCTAACCTTTTTTCTAGGTTCTTAGTTTCTTTGCATTGGGTTAGTACATGTTCTTTTAGCTCAGAGAAGTTTTTTATTACCCACCTTCTGAAGCCTGTTTCTGTCAATTCATCAGATTCATTCTCCATCCATCATTGATCCCTAGCTGGTGAGGAGTTGTAATCCCTTGGAGGAAGAGAGGCATTCTGGTTTTTGGTGTTTTTATCTTTTTTTGTGCTGGTTTCTTCCCATCTTAGTGGCTTTATCTACCTGTGGTCTTTGTATTTGGTGACTTTCAGATGGGGTCTCTGAGTGGATGTCCTTTTTATTGAAGTTATTTCTTTCTCCTTCTTAGTTTTCCTTCTTACAGTCAGGCCCCTCTGCTACAGGACCGCTGGTAGTCCACTCCAAACCCTGCTCCCCTGGGATCACTCACAGGGGCTACAGAACAGCAACGGTTGCTGCTGGTTATTTCCTTCGCTATCTTTGTCCCAGGAGGGTACTGACCTGATGTCAGCCTGAGCTCTCCTTTAAGAGGTGTCTCTTTGGGTACAAGGGAGGTAAGGGAGTTTCTTGAGGAGACAGTCTGTCCCTTATAGGAGCTCATGTGCTGTGCTAGGAGCTCCATTGTTCCATGCAGAGATACTGGGCACGTACCTTTAAGTCTGCTGCAACTGAACTCGTAACTGCCTCTTTTCCGAGGTACTCTGTCCTAGGAAAATTGGCTTTATTTATAAGTTCCTGTTGTGCTGCTGCCTTTTTAAAATAGATGTCCTGCCCTGCATGGAGTAGTCTAGTCACAGTCTGCCAGCAGAGGTGTTGCTGAGCTGCTGCAGGCTCTGCCCAGCTGTTATGTGAACTGCCTCGTTAGTGGCAGACTGCCTCAGCAGTGGGGCATGCCCTTCCCCCCACTGAGCCAGACCATCCTGGGTTCAGCTGTGCTTGCTGTGAAACTCTCAACTCAGAGCATTTCAGTTTGCTTGTTTTGTGGGGATGGTACCCACAGAGCCTGATTGCCTGGCCCCCTGTCTCAGCTCCCCACCTTTCAGTTGAATGGGTGGTTCTGTCTTCCAGGCATTCTGGGTGCCAGTAAAAACAGCTGCCCAGACTTGTGCGAGTTTCAGTTTGCTGACCGGCACCAGCTGAAACTGCTGCACTGAAAACTTGTGGCATTTTTCTGCCAGGAATCTCCTGGTCTGTGGGCAGTGAAAACTTGCTTGGTAACGTGGTGAGCACTCACCTTCTGTGCTGTTCTCACTGGGAACTGCACTCTGGAGCTATTCCTATTCAGCCATCTTGGATCCTCGAGACAAAATTTAATTTATTAAAAACAAGGCAAGAATGAAGGGTGTATTATAGGAAAGTGGAACTGTAACAACAACAACAACAACCATAAACCCCACCAAAGATGTTTGAAACATCTCAGTTTATCTTTAATCCCTGTAATTTTAAAGACAATAAATTCAGTAGGTAGATGACAAAAACTACCACAGTGGAATAAAGATCAAAGTTTATCTTCTAAGAGATTTACCTAGAAACATAAGGACAAATATTAAAGTACAAGTACAAGGAAGAAATATAACAGAAAAATTATAAACAAAATAAAGTTTGAACAGTTAAAATAACATAAAAAGAAGAAACGTTTACCAGAAATATTTTTGAAAGGAACATCATTAGGAATAGAGGTCCAATTATTGAGAGAAATACAATAATTTTATCTTATTTGGACCTAATAGTTTCAAACACACAAAGAATATAGTCAATAAAACTATAAGAAAAGCTGCACAATTTAGTATTATTTTGGCCAATTTTACTACATACCTCTTGGTTACTTACATGCCAAGCAAATAAAAATATAAAGATACAGAAGATCTGGTTATTTAAAAGTATTGAGAGAACAGGTATCACCTATAAAATGCTTACGCCAGCATATATCCAGCAGTTCAATTTTTTAGTAATTGCTACGAAGCATTTCATTTTCTGAATATAACATTTTTTTGCAGACAATTCTCAATTTCAAGGCTTGACCCTTTTGACATGTCACATCCACATTATATTTTTCTCCCTGGCAATGTAGAGAGATTTTGAAGGCCTCTTGCTTCGTTACATGGCACAGTAAGACCAGAGGGGATCCTGTTTCCTCATTTATTTCAATACCTGCAACCCCATGGAGTTCATCACATTCTCATGGTATTTCTTAAGGGTAGAGAATAATTTATTGGTAAAGAATTCTTGGCATTGTTTTCTTCCTCACCCATTAAGATACTCATCCTTTATAGCCTTCTAAAAAAGTAAGTATACTTAAGAAGTACTGGTTGTCAATTCTTCTAGGCTTGAGTCATTCCCTCCAAAGTCTCTTTCAGTTTCTGTCTCCTGATGTTCATAGGATGCTATGAGGGAGGCAGGAAGAAAATCCATCCATAAACATTTGCGACTAGACACATGAACCATTTCAGATGTTTTTCCCCAAAGACACAAATCCGTTTTAAACATTGTATTTATTTGCCACAGAAACAGCAATTAAGCACATTGTTTTTCTTCAGAGGCTATTTAGGAGTACACAGTTGTTGGTAATGAGTTTCATAAAACATGGAAGTCACCTTATCCCATCTTAACAGAGTAGTGATATTGCATGCTTAATCGTGAGAAGCATTTGGAAAATGATCTTCATAAAACCAAATGTCCAACTCTAGTAGGAAGAAATGTATGGCGTTCAAATTTATTTTGTCCTTTGGTTCAGAATTCTGAGGACTTCAACACTTATAGTATTTATGCTTTATTTTATTTTCTTCTTAAGTCAGAATCAGAATGAGGAAGGAAACCCTTAATTACCCTTAAGCATCTAAGACAACAGCTCCCTTGACCTCCACATTGCATTTCAGCAGGAGAAGTAATGACTGGCAGACCAGGCGCCACCTTTAATCACCCTCCATAGATCGCAGGCACAGCATGGAGGAATCTTTCTGGAAGGCATTGCTTTTAGTTAAACACACTCAAACCTCCACCTAAGTCACTTACCCCACCCTTACTCCATGGACCAACACCCTTTCACATGCAATTTCTAGAGTTGCAGAGTTGTAAGCCCAAGACCCTTTCACATGTCATGTCTAGAGTTGTAAGCTTTTATAAGGGCAGGGATTTTCTTTGTTCAGGGCTGGCTATTTGGGGCATTCAGACCCACCGCAGCTCCTGGTGGGATAATTCACCACTTCCTTCCCAGTTCATCGTTGGAGAGGTTTGTTTCACAGCCTTTCCTGCTTCAAGAATAATCAGAAAAGTACATTTTTTTGTCTATGTGAAAAAAGATATCATAGTTTGAAGAAATATTATATTTTTAGTAGCATTTTAGAGATGCATCTTTCAATTGTTCTAATTCATTGAAATCAATCATTTTTCGTTGTTGAATTAATCACTTATAGAGGAATGCAAATTGATTATATAAGTGAAAATTGCACTTAAATATCCTGATTTATTTCTATCTAAATTATATTTACATTAATTATTTTAGCTCGGCTTCCTAGAGTTACAACTTTATGAATGATATGTATCTCAAAATATAAAATGTGTCAAAACCTTTCCTAAATTTTTATTTTAATTTCAAGTGACTTCTAACCCAAGAAAGGAAAAAATAAGAGAGGAAAGTTGAAACTAAACAAGACAATATTGTCAGAGACTTTTAATGCCCATATAGAGCTGACAGACTTGTGGTATTTGAGACTTGCTTGAACAATACCTTAAATTGTAATGGCATAGAACTTTATCTGCAAATTTGGGAAGACTAATCGACCCTGACAGTAATTGTCTCACTAGAGGAAAAGGAAGTCAAAACTAAAACTTCAGCCACTTAACCACTCCTTACAGCCAAATCTCTTGTTGATCAGTGTGGAAAAATAATGAGACTTGCTGTTTCCAAAGGACCATCTTGCTATTGTCAACACTCCAAGGTTTTTCATTTGAGACTCAAATTTATTTCAGTTCCTTACATGCTCTGTGCTATCTGCCTGTATTACCATAAATTATTTCCACTAGAAATGTTGAATTGAAAAACAAAGAGTACTGAGTGTTTTCGTGCAAAAGAAATGAATCTTACCCAAAGGAAATAATGGCCTCATTCCACTCTGATGCACAGCCTTGTATGTTCAGAATCTTTGTCTACACCCCATGTGGGGGCCATTATATAATTGTAATACAATTGCTACAAATGATTAAACACATTGCTAATCTAAACCAAAGCAAAGGGCTTCCAGTTTTCCTATCTCAAAGCATTTAACCGACATCTTCCAGTATGAAACTTGTTTCTTTTTTGTTCAATTGGACTTGAATTTGATGCTTCTTCGTTCTCATAAGGTTTTGTGTTCACTGTTTCATAAACACTGCATGCCTCATTCCAGATGCATATGCAAATGCATATACCCCAAAACTAGTTACAGATGCGTATGCTCCAAAAACTAGTTACTGTGTTAAATGCTTTCCTGTAAGATAATCTCCTGAGGTCAGTGTTGCTATCCTTATTTAATTAATAATAGTGTTGCTATCCTTATTTAATTAATAATAATAGTAACAGTAAGAGGAACAAGAATAATTCCCATCATTTACTGAGAACTTGCTATATGACAGGCTCTGTGTGAAGCACTTCATATGCATCATCTGGAAATCTCACAGTGATCACACATGACAGATTCTAAGATAATTCCAATATACAATGAAATAACCTAGCACTTACTAATTTTCCAAGGCACATGCAGCTTGTAATGGAGCAGAAAGTGAAACACAGGTTTGCCTGACTTCAAGTCTAGCATCCCTTTCTTTTCTACATATCCAGAGATTACCTATTCTTCCAAATAGGACTTGAATCTCACATTCAACTATAAAGGCTTCCCTGTTATTCCTTTCTTTTCCTTTTCTTTTTCTTTCTTTTTTTTTAAATCATACTTTAAGTTCTGGGATACATGTGCTGAACGTACAGGTTTGTTACATATGTATACATGGGTCATGGTGGTTCAATCCGTCATCTACATTAGACATTTCTCCTAATGCTATCCCCTCCCTAGTCCCCCAACCCCCAACAGACCCTGGTGTGTGATGTTTCCCTCCCTGTGTCCATGTATTCTCATTGTTCACCTCCCACTTATGAGTAAGAACATGAGGTGTTTGGTTTTCTGTTCCTGTGTTAGCTTGCTGAGAATGATGGTTTTCAGCTTCATCTATGTCCTGGCAAAGGACATGAACTCATCCTTTTTTTGGCTGCATAGTATTCCATGGTGTATATGTACCATATCCTCTTTATCCAGTCTATCATAGATGGGCATTTGAGTTGGTTCCCAGTCTTTGCTATTTTGAACAGTGCTTCTGTGGTAATTCCTCAAGGATCTAGAACAAGAAATGCCATTTGATCCAGCAATCCCATTCTGGGTATGTACCCAAAGGATTATAAATCAGTTTTTTTTTGAGACCATGTCATGGGGTGCAGTAGCACAGTCTCAGCTCACTGCAACCTCCATCTCTTGATCTCAAGCCATCCTCTCACCTCAGCCTCCTGAGTAGCTGGGACTACAGAGGTGTGCCACCATGCCCGGCTAATGTTTGTGGTTTTTTTTAGAGACAGGGTTTCACCATGTTGCCCAGGCTGGTCTCAAATTCCTGGGCTCATCTATTACTTTGGTCTCCCAAAGTGCTGGGACTAGAAGGAGGAGCCACCACACCACGCCCCTTCCCTAATATTCTAAGGTGGTCTTCGTGCTGTGCCTTGCACAGTATGGACAGCTGCTACTGTGAACATTATTACACAATTCTTATCTTTCAGGTTTGTTGCTGTTATTCATGTTTGCCGTTCTTATAGCATCAGTATTACAAATGTGGCATCTTGGTGCTTCCTTTACAGTACCTGGTTCAATGTTGAGTATATCATAGGTGCTCTCTGTATCTATTAGTGAATTCTTTTCAGTCAAGTAAGCCACATGGGGACAGAGAAAAGGGCTTAGTTAAGTGCAGAGGAGGCTTGTTCAGAATTCCATTCTGAGTATGTTTATTTTGGCATGTACCAAAAGAAGGGCTCTTCTCACTGTTTAGCCCTTTTCATCAGAGAATTAAACAAAATATGTAGCCACTTAGCCTGATTACCAATGCATTCTCGATTTTATTGCCTTTTAAAATCATCTTAATAAACACAAGCTAAGGTGGAAACTGTTAGCAACCTCATCAGGTTATTGCTGAAACTGGAAAAAAAAGTCCCCTTCTAACAAGACACCAACTGTTTGGTTTCCTCTTTAGTCATTTTCTTTCTTGTTCCAGAAAATATACACGATGTACACTGTGGGTTGTCTTAGTTACCTTTTCCTTTTTTTTTTCTGAAAGTGGGCACAGCAGTGAGATCTAATTTTATATAATATTATTTCAATAGATGTACAAAATAATAGCTAGTAATAAGGATAAAATTATAATTATGATCACAAGATGTTATGAATTTTAGATGATTTTCAAAATTAAAAATATATTTTAAAAATAAGGAATCTAAAATTGGGTGAGATTACTTAACTTTTTTAAAGTGACACACATAGCTAAAGAAAGGGTAGAGTTTGTATTTGACTCCTTGTCTCACACTTAAATCCATGATGCATTCACGGTAAAGCAAAGTATCACTGGAACTTTATTCTGGCCAAGCATCCTTCCCTTGCTTTGCTTTAGCAAAGCCCTACTTTCTGATTTTCTGCAGTGGTGCTTACTCAACAGGAAGAATAATAAATAGTGTGAATCTCTGGCATTTTTGATAGAAGGAGAAAAGATCAATACTCCTTCTCCTGTTTTCTAAATTTTAAATCATGAGGTTACCATGCTCACTCTCCTCTACATTTCCACATTGAATCAGGTCTGGAAAACAGACCTATCATTTCTAAAGCTCATTAGCCCTGCTTTGCTTTTTCCCTTTTTTCTACACCTTTAATCCTTAATCATGTCTACTATGGAAATAAAAGGAAATGTAGTCCACTTATTTTAGAACTCATAACTAGAAGTCATGAACATTTCATCAACTATTTTTGGTTTTGAAGTAATTGGTTATTGTATTCAAATAAAAGTATTCACCTGGGCAGTCAGGAGGCCAATATGTGATCTATAATTATAATAATATATGTACTTGATGATTTGACATATGTCCTGTATTTGTCTACCACTGGCTCTAAATCAAGCCACCATCATTGCAGTCCATGTAAGAAAGTAGCCTGCTTACCATTCTACCTTTTAAACCATTCTACCTTCGTAGCTTTGGTTTCGCCTACACTCAGGTGCCAGAGAGAACCTTTTACAATAAAAGCCAGATGAAATTCAATATTCAACTCAAAATTGTCCATTTTTTTCATGAAATAGCCCACTTTCACATAATGGCCCATACAGTTCTGCATGATCTGTCCTTCCAATCTCTCTCTGATATCAACTCCTACTACTCTCTTCTTTTTTTTCTTCACTTTACTAATAAAAACCCAATTATGCCAAGTATGTTTCTGTTTCAGGGCCTATTTTCTGTCTGCTTCCTCTGCATACAGTGCTCCTCCTCCAGATATCCACATGGCTAACTCCATGACTCCTTTAAGTTTCCACTCAGATAATACCTTCTCAGAAGGCCCACCATAACCACCCTATTTAAAACTGCCACATCAAAGCGCTCCTAATCTTCTTTATACTCTGAGGTTTCTGTCATACCGTTTATCACATATATATATTTATATATATTCATAACATGTACTTATAATAAATTATTTGTTATACTGTAAGTTCTAGGAGGCAAAAGAACTTTGTCTTCTATGTTCATTGATGTATATTAAGCACTCAGGTAAGTGTCTTATACTCAGTATTTGCTGATTGAATGAATGAATTAATTTTAAAAAAATCTTGAAGGATCTTTATCAAGATATTTAAAGTGGCCTGACATATGCTCTCTGTCACATAAGGAAAGCCTCATGCTTTGATATGAAACCAAGCTACTTTAACATAGACTGCTCTGGGATCCAGGTACATAATTTCAGATACCTAATTATGTAGAATTAAACAAGTAACTATTATTAAGTATGTAGATAAATAAAAAGTAAAGATTTTAAAAAGTAAATTTCAATCAATTGTTCCATGTTAGAGAGTTCAAATAATTATGAAATAAATGACATTTCTCATTCTTTCTTTATAATATCTGTAATACTACTTATTTTACAGGACAACACATGTTACTAATAATAGTACATAATTAAATTGTATAATAGTAACTAATGTTCATTAGTGTACCAATATATTCAAATCATAATTGTCATTTCCTGTCCTGGTTTTTTTATAGGACATCTTGCTGCTGCACAGATGGTATGGAGGAAACAATGGTTTTGGTTGAGATTCTTGATAAAGTTTATAGACTTTAAGCCTGGAAAATCTCCAATTCATGCTAGCATCTGCCTTTAGACAAAATATGAATATGGAATTTATCATACCACATCCTTTGCTTTATTTTCCAGCAAGCAAAATACTGTCTTTCTGTGGCATTTGGTTAAGATTAATGATAATGTAATATTCTCAGGTACTTATAAAATCTATACAATAAGCGGCTATCATATCTCTTTTGATTATGACTTCAAACTGATTTCTTCAAACCTTTAGTTTTTTTTTTTTTTCTAATGGTGTAAGGAAGATACACAGCAGATGAAATTGCAACAATGACAATAAAAGAACAGAAAGACATAGCAACCACAAGGCAAGCCCAGGATAAAAATAAAAATAATAAAAGATAAATTCATGAATTTTTTTTTTTTTTTTTTGAGACGGAGTTTCGCTGTTGTTACCCAGACTGGAGTGCAATGGCACGATCTTGGCTCACTGCAACCTCCACCTCCTGGGTTCAAGCAATTCTCCTGCCTCAGCCTCCCGAGTAGCTGGGACTACAGGCATGCACCACCATGCCCAGCTAATTTTTGTATTTTTAGTAGAGACGGGGTTTCACCATGTTGACCAGGATGGTCTCGATTTGTTGACCTCGTGATCCACCCACCTCGGCCTCCCAAAGTGCTGGGATTATAGGCATGAGCCACTGTGCCCAGCCTAAATTCATGAATTTCTAAACATCTTTCTCCTCTTCTCTCAAGTAACACAAATGAAAGCCTTCTTAGAAACAGTTTTTGGTTATCTCATTGTAGAAGGTAGTCAGCTATAGAGTAATTCCATCTCTCTATAGTGCTGTACTTGAAACTGAGAGTCTCATATTTAGTTTTTTGGATACACATTGAAATAAATTCTTATAGTCTTAAAGCTTGAAAGTTACATTTGTTTTATGAGTTCCTTCCTTAGAAAAGGACCTTCAGGTATCTCAAAAAAAAGTGTCAAACAACTGAAACTCACCAGATCATCACATCAGACATTGAGATGCCAAACACCTCATATATCATGATTGCTTGCTTTCCCCTCCCTAACTCTTGTTTTTATTTTGTTTTGTTTTTTGAGACAGAGTCTTGCTCTATTGCCCAGGCTAGAGTGCAGTGGCACAATCTGGGCTCACTGCAACCTCTGCCTCTTGGGTTCAAGCAATTCTCCTGCCTCAGCATCCTGAGTAGCTTGGATTACAGGCACTCACCACCATGCCTGACTAATGCTTTTTTTGTATTTTTAGTAGAGACGAGGTTTCACCATGTTGGTTAGGCTGGTCTCGAACTCCTGACCTTGTGATCTGCCTTCCTTGGCCTCCCAAAGTGCTGGGATTACAGGCGTGAGCCACCGCACCCGGCCCCTATGTCTTGTTTGCTTACACATTGTTTCATTTCTTCCCTGCTATACCCTCCTAGTTTTAGCTCAGCAGGGAGTTCAATTTGAGACTGAACTCCCATCTCCCCAGCTGCAGCACCTGCTTAAAGCCTTCTTCCTTGGCAATAGTCATTGTCTCAGTCATCGCCTTTCTGTGTGGGAAGCAGCAGGACTCTGGGGTTTTGGTAACATACTGATGCTCTACATGTTAAACAATCAACAAGTGAGGACTTAAAAATAAAAGTCTTATTTTTATCTTCACATCTTTAGTTGTTTATAGATAGAAGAAAAACGGTATAATAAAGGGAAGATGTGAAAACATAAGAAGGGCAATTTATTTGTTGTTCCAAATGTACAGACACAACATGAAAATACTTTACAGTAGACTGATACTGGCAGAACCCAGAGGCCTTGATAGATACAAATGCTTTCCAGAGAAACTCACCTTCAACTTAGTTATGAAGAATTCTCATAGATAATTTCTGGAAAAAAAAATGGCTCACAATGAAAAATAAACCAAGCACATAGGGAAAAGTTACCATAGTCAAGAAATTACTAAAATAACCGTAAGAGTATTCTATTGTTATTGTAACTAATTACCCCAATCAGTGACTTAAAACAACTTACATTTATCATTTTATAATTCTAGAGTTTAAAAATTATAAAAATAAAGGCATCAGCGGGCTGCATTCCTTCAAGAGGTTCTAGTGGAAAACCTGTTTTCTTGCCTTTTCTATATTGGAGGCAGGATGAATTTATTAGATCATGACCTCTTTCTCATTTCCTGTAATCTCTGCTCCCACGATGATATTTTCTTCTCTGACTCTGATGCTACTGCCTTCCAGTGATAAAGACCTTTGAGATTCCTTGGGTCTACCTATATAATCCAAGATAATGCCTCCATCTCAAATTCTCAATTTAATTAGATCTATAAACTTGTTTTGTCACACATATAAGGTAAGATAGATATAAGAAACAGACAGTACAACGTGGATTTTTTTGGGGAAATGGTACTCCACCATGACAATAGTTACACAGAGATAAATTTGTGAAGATATCAGATATCAGAATAATTAAAATACCTATTATGAAATAGTTATAATTATATGTTAAAAGAAATAGAAGATTGGAAAAATGCATGTATGGAACAAGAAACTATAAACATTGCCTAGCATATTTGCAAAAGTATCAAATAAAATGGGAACTTAGCAAGTTACATTAAAAAAAACAACAACAAATAGATTAGTGTAATAGCACATATCAGAATACGTGGTTAGAAAAATTATTTCAGAATAAATTTTTCAAAATACATGGAAAAATGTTCCATTTTCTCTTCTAGATGAAATTGTCACAGAAGTTTGTTTAAACATGTTCTTTAAATTCTTCATATACATTTATGTATTTCTCTGTATGCACAAAATGTTTAAAATTATCAGTAAAGAATTTGTGCAGTTGAACACAACAAAAGATAAGCTTGAATGATTAAATAGAAGTCTCAAGGACATTAAAACATAAAAGTATAAGTTATAAGACAAAGTTAATGTGGTTTAGAATATATATCAAGTAGATTCAATATCTTATAGTAGTTTTTAAAGGAATGAACAGATTGAAAGTAGGCGATTAATTTTTCTAGAATTTAGCAAATACTAACTCAAGTAGAAAATATGGGGCAATTTCACACAAATACATCTATAAATTTATTATAATTTTAGGTGTAAAACTATTTTAAGTAAAGTTATGCAGAGTGAAAAAGAATAAAGTTTAGAAAGCAATACAATTGAGATTTAGCATATTCTAAAGGTCATGCTAATTATCAGTGGCTACAGAATCGACTGTTCTGCAATTACTGTTAAGACAACTAGGTTTTGAAGTGAAAGAGCTTTCAGAGTTTCTACCCTATTCAAATTATACCCTAATTCAAGACGAAATGTAAGTGTAAATCAACAATGATGGGGTATCTATCCAAAAGACTATAAATTGTTCTACTATAAGGACACATGCACACGAATGTTCATTGCAGCACTGTTTACAATAGCAAAGACCTGGAACCAACCCAAATTCCCATCGATGATAGACTGGACTGGGAAAATGTGGCACATATACACCATGGAATATTATGCAGCAATCAAAAATGATGAGTTTGTGTCCTTTGTAAGGACATGGATGAATCTGGAGAACATCATTCTCAGCAGACTGACACAAGAACAGAAAAAGAAATACTGCATATACTCACTCATAGGTGGGTGAGAAAAATGAGAACACATGGACACAGAGAGGCGGTATACTATACACTGGGGACTGTTGGGGGAAATGGGGGAGGGACAGCGGGGGGGGGCTGGGAGGGGATAGCCTGGGGATGAATACCAAGCGTGGGTAAAGGGGAGGAAGGCAGCAAAACACACTGCCATGTGTGTACCTATGCAACTATCTTGCACGTTCTGCACCTGTACCCCAAAACCTATAATGCAATAAAAATAAAAAAAAAAACCAAAAACCAAAAAACAATGATGATTATTTTAAAAGAACAATAAAAATAAAGGAAAATATGTTCCTAATATTAGTATAGCATATATTGACGAAACAAGATAAAGATATATTTATTCTTAAAGGTATCTCTTCTAGATTTGATAACATAAAACATTAAAAACTTATTTGGAAGAAGTGATTATAAATTATACAACTCAGCAAATACTTATAAGCCTCTATGATGTACTAACTGTTCTAAAATCTTGGCATACATGAGGAGCAAAACAAACAAAAATACTTCCTATTATTAATTTTAAATTTTAGTGAAAAAAGGCAGGAAATAACACATAAATAAATGGTATAATCTTTTAGAAGGCTCAAAGTACTATAAAAAAAAAAGAGTAAAGATTATCCGGCCTGGCTTTTATGGCAGTAGGAGTGTGCTAAGATTTTAAATAAAGTGGTTAGTGTAGGGTGATATGTGACAAAGACTTGGAGAGGGTAAGGGGTGAGAATCCAGAGAAAAGCATTCTGGGGAAGGAGAACAGTCAGTGCAAATTCTTAATGTTTAGAGTACATCTAAGACACTGAGTGCCTGAAATAGAACAAATATGGTAGAAAAAGTAGAAAACAGAATAAAATTTTTTTTTTCAGTGACACTTTTCTTTGCTTTAATATTTGTTGTCTTTTTCTGCCTTTGAAATGAGCTCTCAATTACAGAATACCAAACTACACTCAAAAAGAGGGTGTAGAAAAAGCCAGCCATTGGCACAGCATGGAGAAGCCCACAAGTAAGACAGAGAGCAGCAGCAGGTGGCGAGAGGTGGGAGGTGATGAAAGCAGTGGTTACAAATGTTCACAGGAAGCTAAAACTATCCAACAGGTTGTGCCCTAATGTTTGCACGGGTTAGACTAGTTACTACCTTGCTGGGTGGCCTCAGTGTGTTTGGGTTCAGATTCTACACAGCAATACAGTTTCTTCCAGTTAAGAGTTCTTGGCTTGCACTGATCACAGCCTGATTGGAGTGTACTGGACCAGTCTTGTTAGTTTTTCAAAATGCTGTCGTAGACCTGATAGATGTATTGAGAGACTTCAGGAGCTCTACACTTCAGTGACAGCGTATAATTGGGGTTTCCTGGCTGGATACGGAGCTCGGCCAAAATCCAAATGCCATTAGTGAGCTTCAGGGATTGGTACAGCATATCCTGCCCTTCGACATTCCTCTTGGCAATAGTATAAACATTGTTGTTTTGCAACTTGCTGGAAACAGTGTCAGCATTTAAATGACATTCCTTAATCTGAAACTGAAGTTCATTTTCATTGGGAATATCCTTCCATGTTGCAAGAAAGACCTGGCGCTCCATTTTGCCATCTTCTACAAAAAGCACGTTGAGTGGGATGAGGCAGCTGAAGTAGAAGACATCGATATTGTTTTTCACAGCCACCTGCAGGTTATTCAGAGGTTCCATCTTCATGACTGGGCCCAAGGTGTTGAGAGGCAGGGAGACATCAATGCTCTGGTTTGGCATGAGTGGTGTATGGATAGCCAGAGGAGTGCTGGGGATGACACCAAAGCTGTTTTTGTTAAACTGGATTGCAAAATCTGTCATATGCTGCAGAGCTTTATTGGTGAAGTTCATTTCCATATAGATGTGCCCTTGGCGGTGAGTAAATGTTCCTGAAATCTCCAAGCCTTTAGCCTTTACTGCAGGTAGCCATACAGCCTTAGGAGCCACATATCCACCGGGTGCCATGCCTATCCCTGTAGAGAGTTCAAACAGGTCATTCAGTCCACTGCTGACGACAGCAGGTGTAGGTGAAGGAGCAAAGGTTGCAGGCACTGATGATGGGATAAAGGATTGTCCTACCAGACTATCTAGTCCTCCTCCTAGGAGATCCACTGCTCCCATCTGCATGGAAGACACCTGCGGCACATTGACTGGGGGACCGAAGTCAAGGTTTAAAAGATCCCCTAGAAGATCACCTTGAGAGGGGATAACCTGAGGCTGTAACAGAATAAAATTAAATGAAATGAAGGGACAAGTGATTTGTCAGGAGAAAATAATTGCAACATATTACACAAAAAGTGTTGATATCTCTAACACTCCAGTTAGAGCTCCAGTGCCTGAATAAGAAAATAATAGTCATCCCAGAAAATTACTCAACAATGCTTACGAATAAGTACATCACTGAAGAAGCAAGCTGCATAATAAGTCTTCAGTCTCTCTGGTGGTAAGAATGATCAGGGAAATAATAAGATAAATACAAATAATTAATTACTTTCTATGTGTTTTAATTTTCAGTATATAAGTTTTGTGCTTACTTTATTGAACATATAACTAAATATTCTGAGTTTTTACTGCTATTATAAATGGAATTGTATTTTTATTTTCATATTTTAGAATTCTCATAGCAAGTGTGTGTATATATATGTGTATACACACACAGGTATAAAATTAGGTAATCTGAAAATGCAGAGAATTTTTTTTCTTTTCCTATCTGGATGTTTTCTGTTTCTTATTCTTGCCTACTTGCCCTGACCAGCACTCCAGTACAATGTTAGAAGTGGCAAAAATGAATATCCTTATTTTTTCATGATCTTAGTAGAAAAGAATTGTCTTTCACCATTAGGTTTGATAGTAGTTGTGGGTTTTTTTTTGCAGTTCCTTTTACTAGGGTAAGGCTTCTATTCCTAGTTTTTGTTTTGTTTGTTTATGTGTTGGTTTTTGGTCAAATATTTTTTCCGGATTTATGAAGATGAGCATATAGTTTTTTTCTTTATTCTATTGACGTGGCATATCACATAAATTAACTTATGGATGTTAAACTGAACTTACATTTTGATAGAGATTGCATTAAACCTGTAGGTCACTTTGTGTACTATTGAAATCTAAACAATGCTAAGGCCTAATCCTGAATGTGAGATATTTTTCCATTTATTGATGTGTCGTCCTTAATTTTATTGGTGAATGTTTTATAAATTTCATTGTACAAGTCTTTCACTTCCCTGGTTCAGTTAATTCCTGAGTATTTTATTATTTGCAATGCTATTGTAATTAAAAATATTTTCTTAATTTTATTTTTAGATTATTATTAGTATATGAAAATGCAACTGATTTGTGTGTTTGAACTTTATATCTTAATTCTTTGCTAAGAATCAATTGTGCAAACACAATATTGTCTTCTTCAATTGTGTTTGTCTGGTTTTGCTAAATTCATTTAAATTCTAAAAGGATTTTGTGTATATATTTATATAGAATCTTTAGGGTTTTCTACATATGAAATCATATCATCTACAAATAAACAGACAATTTTATTTCTTCCTTTCTGATTGAATTTTTAAATTTATTTTTCTTGTGTAAGTTGTCTGACTAGGACTTTCAGTACTATGCTAAATACAAGTGGGAAATGTTCTCATTCATAAGCACAAACTAAAAAATGTTGATCTCATAGAAATAAAAAGGATAACAGAGGATACTATAATCTGAAAAAACTAGGAAAAATGAGGAAATAGGGAGAGATTTGTTATAGAATACAAAGTTAATTAACCATAATATATCATAGTCTCAAATAGCCAAAAGGAGGATATTTGATGTTCCCCAAACAAAGAAATGATATATATTCGGTACAATGAATATGCTAATTACTCTGATCCAATTACTGTACATTATATGTATCAAAACATCCCTGTGTACAGCACACATATGCACAATTATTGTGGGTCAATTTATAATAAGATAAACCTCTAAAGAATCAATCAATAAATACTTCTTTTTGGTTTTCTAAGGAGAAAAACATGTTCTTGATCTTAAAGGAAAAACTTTTATGTTTTTATTAATACTATTAATATGATGTTTGCTGTGGGGTTTTTATATATGGCTTTTATTATGTTAAGGTAATTGCCTTCTAGTTCTACTTTCTCTTTCTTTTTCGTCGTGAAATAAGGTTGAATTATGTCAAATGCTTTTTCTGTAACAATTGAGATAATCATGTAATGTTTTCCCTTTCATTTTATTAATGTGGCGTATTTCATTGATTGATTTTTGTATGTTGAAGCTTGCTTTCCAAGTGAGTAATTTTTTAATATGCTATTTAATTCAGTTTTCTAATATATTGATGAATATGTTTGCATCTGTGTTTATTAGTGATTTTGGCCTATAATTTTCTTCTTCAATTGTGTTTGTCTGGTTTTGGCATCAGGGTAATACTTGTCTCATGACGTGCGTTAGGAAGTGCTCTCTCTTCTTCAATATTTTTTGGAAAACTTTGAAAAAAATTGGCATTAATTATTCTTTAAAGATTAGGTAGAATTCAGCAGTAAGGCCTTCAGGTCCAGGGATTTATTTTGTTTGAAGATTTTTATTATTTATTTAATTTTCTTACTCATTATAGTTGTATTCAAATTTTCTATTTCTGCATGGTTTAGTCTTGGTAGCTTTTGAGTTTATAAGAATTTCAAGCAGTTATTCAATTGCGGGCGTGCAACTACTTGGAGTACTGTCTCATAATCCTTTTGTTTTTGTAGAATCAGTAGTGTCTAACTTTCATTTTTTATTTTTGTAATTTGAGTCTTTTCTTCCCCACTTTTTCTCTTTTTTACTTCAGTTAGCTAAAGGTTTGTCAAACTTGATGATCTTTACAAAGAACTAACTTTTAGTTTTGTTGCATTTCTCTATTATCATTTTATTCTCTATCCCATTTATCTTTGCTCTGATATTTATTTCCTTCCTTCTGCTACCTTTGTGTTTATTTTTCTTTTTTTGTAGTAACTTAAGTTCTAAAGTTAATCTGCTGATTTAAGATGTTTTTGTTTAATTTTTTAATGTGTGAAGCTATAGACTTCCTTCTTAGTGTGGCCTTCACTGTACCCCCAAAATTTTGGAATGTAATGTTTTTATTTTCGTTTATCTTCAAATGTTTTCAGTTTTCCTTGTGATTTCTTTCTTAATCCATTTGTTATTTGAGTGCATTTTCTAATTTGCGAATTTTCCTTCTGTTATTGATTTCTAACTTAATCTGTTGTGGTTAGAGATTAATCTTTGTTTGATATCTATCCTTTCACACCTACTGAGACTTAATTTGTGGGCTCACATACGGTCTGTCCTGGAAAACGTCCCGTGTGCCCTTGAGAAGAATTAATATTCTGTTGTTGGGTAGGGTGTCCTGTATATGTTAAAACTACTTGGCTTATTGTGTTCTTCAAGTCCTCTATTTTCTCACTTATTTCGAGACTGATTATTCTATACATGGTTGAGAGTAGGAAATTGAAATCTCCAACTATTATTGTAGAACTGTTTATTTCTCCCTTTAAGTCTGTCAAATTTTCATTTATGTTTTGATGGCCTGTTATAGAGTATTTTGTAATCTCTTTTGACTTGTACTCAAGACAATGATGATTTTCCACCAGCTCAAATTTATTGTTCCGATTTATTTTGGTTATTCTACATTTTCACTGCATAAATTTCATTTGTTTTTATTTAAACAGTACATATTACTTTGTCATATTCTTCATGCATTATTTCCATTAGTTTTTTTTAATGTGTTTATACTATGGACCTTTTCAAAGTTAGCATCTATTGACTATTTTTCCTTGTTTATGGATTACATACACATTCTTTGCATATCTCCTAACTTTTTATTGAAAACCGTTTATTGTAGGTAGTATAACAGATCTGAATACGGAACTGATACAGAAAGGAGGAATTGTTATTTGATTGTTTTTTTAATTTATTGGTTTAGTAACATAGCTGAACTGACTCTGAAATCCATTACTTTTCAGGGTGTAGTCTCTTAATTCCTTGATCAGATTTTTTTTGTTATTGTTGCCTTAATCTTGTCGCTTGGCTCTAATCAAGTCGGCTCTAATCAGCATAAGCCACTTATTGGTCAGATGTTATGATTAAACTCTCTTAGCCAATAAAATCTTTCCTCTATATGTTGAATGTGTACATAGCTTACAGACTACTACCACTGTTCAGTGTGTTTACATGTTGCTGTTGTTGTTTTTTTAATCTGAATTCAGCTTGGGACCAAGACCTTGGAGATTACTTTTCTCAGTGATGTCTGAAGACACTGCATTTGGCATGCACAGTCTTTCAGACTACCAGTGGTGGCTATGATTTATTTCTAAACATAGCTTCCTAGGAGTCACGCTTGTGTCAGTGAAGCTTGCCAGTAATTGTTTGACAAGAAGTTGAATTTTGGTGCTATTGAGGGGTGTGCCCTTTTAATTGGTCTGTGTGTGGTTTTTTAAATACTTTCAAGTCTGTCCACATCCTGTTCTGATTGCTTCTGAGTGAGCAAAGATCACTGTGTATCCACAGCCTTCCTGACTCTCGGGATTGAGTATGATTCCAGGAGTACTCTTCTTAGATATCTCTTTTCCTTGTTCTCTCTATTAAAAATCTGAATGTTTCCCTCTATTGTGTTATGCTTTGTATCATGAAGCTGCTAGCCTCCCTTAATTTCTTGCCACTACGATATCCATTATTTTGAATATTTCTCTTAGTCACAGAGTTCCCCAGGCTTTTTAACAACAACAACAACAACAACAACAACAACAACAATAACACTAATGAAGACCCTCAGGCAGAGTTGCAGAGCTCCATAGATGAAAGCTGGGTTTGGGGAGGGATCAGAAAAGGGAGCCCTGTGTTTATGCTATACCAATCTGTAATATAGTTTTTATCATGCTGGGATAAAGGGTGAAGAAAGGAAGTGGGTCATGACCCAAATACTATAGAATCTCACTGTTCTTACTGAGACTTAGATTTTTCCAGTGAATGCTTCTTCACTTCCTGTATGCTCTTAGACAGTTTCCCTAGATATAAATATTTTTTATGACTTTCAACAATAATTTTTTTTTTTTTTTTTTTGCTAAGAAAAGGGTACTTCTTGCTCTTGACGCTGTCACTCTGGAAGTTCTGCCTCCTATGTAAGTTTTTACATATGCAAGTCATGCAGAGAAATGTATTTATAGTGTGTGTGCACCCACATACATTTACAATTGAAGAAAAAATCTGGCATGCTAAGCACACTAATGTTAGCTAAATAGAATCTTGGGTATGGTTGGCTAAGGGCAGACTTGTTTTTACCAGTTATTTCTACTGATATGGTTCTGTCACTCTACCATTTTATACACCTCATTAAATTCTTGCCATTCAAAATACTAAATACTTAAATGTTGCCATTCTAGGTCTTTTCTAGTCTGTTTCTAAGTTTTTTTGTCCAACATGTCATTACTCTCCTTCCTTCCTAATAAATTTGACTTATTACTCAAAGTCCTTATGGAACATTACCTTTCTCATGATTTATTTCTTGATCATGCCTCTATGTTCCACCTTCCTTTTCTTATAACTTTATGAGATACATGATTTAATTAACATAATTCTTTTCTGCTAGATTGTGAGTGCCTCAAGGGCAGAAAGTATGT
The DNA here is from genome assembly GCA_031835075.1 of Saguinus oedipus. Classification (NCBI taxonomy): domain Eukaryota; kingdom Metazoa; phylum Chordata; class Mammalia; order Primates; family Cebidae; genus Saguinus; species Saguinus oedipus. The sequence goes on from CM063170.1 coordinate 44,201,670, forward strand.
CTTATTCTTTTTATCTTTCCCTTAGTGCTTTACAAAGCAACTGCCACATAGTAGGAACTCAATGAAAATTAGCCATTCTCTAATAATTTTATTCCACCCTAATATCTGGCAGTAGAAATCTCTTGTTCAAGGCTGTGGCTATGTGCATTTAACATTAAGTATAAACAGAAATATGTACTTTATTAGGAAATTAGTGGAAATACGTTGCCTTGAACACTTCGACTTACAGGGCACAAGGCATATGCAATTAAGGGTGTGAAAATATATGAAATTCTGACTCCTAGCAAAGGAAAGGGTATGGAAGTTGAATTCTTTTTCTGAGTGCTTCCTCTGCTCCAGGCTGTACGTTAATCACTTTACATGCTTTGACTTATCTGTTTATTTTTTATAATAATCCCAAGACTTAGGCATTATTCGCACTTCATAGAATGAGAATTTGAGACCCACAGCTGTTCAATGACTTACTGAATGCTTCAAAATCGGCGGCTGATGGAGTCAAGACTCAAATTCAGGCATAATCCAAAGCTTGACTTTCCTGAATTTTATTTCTGTCATTGTAATAAAACTATTTAAAATTAATTATCCTGTAACTGGCAGTGATCTTTAACTTCTGCTTTTTCTGGTTGGGGTCATCTTAAAAAGATGGTATATTGGACCGACTGAATCTTTCTGTCTCATTAGATACTGTCACATATGCATAAACAAGATCAAGGGTGAGTTATAACACCCATTGGCTGTAGGATAGACCAGAAAACCTTTCTGGCATTTCCTGTAGAAAAAGCCTTTCAGATGTCTTCTTGGTGGGAGACAGAGGGCATTGCCAATTAACTAATAGGCAGACCTATCTTTGAAAAAGAATAATAGATAATGACCTCAAAGCAGAAAACATTTATCCTTAGTTGCATATTAAGGTGAACATGTTATCTCTGAATTTTCCCCTTCCCTCCCTCTCTCCACAATAACAGATGGATACAGCAATTTGGATAATGCCTCGTGTTAGTTAAGTTCTTTAATTAAACTAGATACTCTGAAAAAGCACAGTGTTTTGCAGGTGGCAACACATGCATCAACGTGTTACAAAAATTGCCTGTATAAGTGAAAGTTACTTATTTTCTTTCTGCAAATTGTTCAAATTCAGCCTAATAAGACATTGGTTTGAATTAAATGGTTTGTTTTTTAGCATGGGATATTACACAGGCAATGTATCACTATGCTCTATAATGACATATTTCTAGAGCAAGGATATTTTCTATAAGTGAACTTCTTCATTGAACTTAAAAAGCACAGTTTTATACATATTTGACTGCTTCGGAAAGAGCCAAGGGGTTCACTTGATCAATGGGGTTCCTCCTAAGACACCTCAAGGGAGAGTCCTTTAATATATGGCTTCCTGTCATTCCCATGGCCAGCAAATCAGGCCGTACCACTGCAGGCAGAATAGTTCTAACAGCATGGGCTTTGGAAGCAGACAAATCTAGACTGGAATCTCGTAATCACCTACTGCTAACAGCATATCTTGGATAAGTTACAATCCTACTTAGATTTCAGTGTCCTCCTTTGTAAAATGGGATTAACAACTTCTATCTCCTTGGTATGTTGTTGGAGTTAAATAAAATGATTCAGGAAAATAATAATAATAAACCCTTAATTGAGATACTATATAAAGTGGTGTATTGAGATGTGTTTAGAAACAACTCTTGAGCTCAGCACAGGAGAGAATTCTGATGGATTGGTGATGTTTCTGAGGGCATAGGATAGGGAATGGCAGGGAAATTTGCAATCTCATATTTCTCACTTTCAGATCTTAGAATGTCATTGTCATTGATTTATTTGAGCTCTAGCTTGAGAGAAAAGGAGAACATAGTTCTACTGATGGAGGATGATTCTATTTGTAGAGGTTAGATTTTTTACACCGTAAACTTATGATAAAAAGGAATTTAAGTTTAATGTAGGCAAGAGATTACCAGAAGGATGGAAAAAATGATCCCAAGAGAGATTTGGAATTATTGAGGAATTTTAAGAGTAAGTTAACAAATACTGTCTGGGCATGGTGGCTCACACTTGTAATTCTAGCACTTCGGGAGGCCGAGTTGGGCGGCCTCAGGATTGCCTGAACTCAGAAGTTCAAGACCACCCTGGGCAACATGGTGAAACCCTGTCTCTACTAAAAATGCAAAAAATTATCTGGGCATGGTAGTGTGCACCTATAGACCCAGCTACTAAGGATGATTGAGGCATGAGAATCACTTGAGCCCAGAAAGCAGAGGTTGCAGTGAGCCGAGATCACACCACTGCATTCCAGCTTTGGTGACAGAGCAAGAGTCTGTCTCTTAAAAAAAAAAAAAGAGTAAGCTAACAAATATTAATACACATCTGCAAAGTCTAAGGGAAATCAGTCTAGGATAAAAATAAATAAAAGTAGATCTCAGAAACCACCTTCAAGAAGATGGATTAAAAGCACCAAGTACTCTTATCTTCCACAAAGGGGAACCAAAATAGTAAGCAGATAACTGCAATGCAAATTCATACTGTAAGAAAAAGAACACTGGAATTCACAGAGAAGCTACAGGAAACACTAAAACAAGGAAGGATAGGGAAGCATGGCAGTCTTCTTGTCTGGGATCATCCAGTAGCCTGGAGAGGTTTTCCAGTGAAGGCAAGGATGAGTGACTGACCCATAGACCTTCAGATTTCCACCATGGACTCTTGCATCTTAGGCATGGGAAAGCTCCTAGACCCTTGCAGTTCCTGAGACTAGCATAAGGAGCTTCATGGAGGCAGTGTGAAAACATTGCTCCAGAGAGAGAACTCACTGAGTCCAACACACTCTGAGGTAAGCAGCTACTGAAAGGCAGTATATTTAGAGCCCAGCTGCCAACAGACTACATCCTGCCTAGAGGTCCAACAGTGCCTGCATCCCCACACCTCTAGAGTCCTCAGAGAGTCCCCTCCTTCAGCCACCACGATTGTTGGATGCTGCATCCAGGGCTGAAGAATGAGGCTTTGGCAAAGACCCTGTTGCCTCAGGAGTGATGTCACTTCACATTTTCATTCACTCTGAGGACAAACTCTGCAACTGGCAGTTGCCATCACTATAGGCTGTCACATCCAGGGTTGAAACATGAGTGAAGTGCATACTCTTCAACTGCCTGCCTTTGACTGTTGTCCCTCAAGCACACCTCTTCTTTCCAGTAGTAGGTCTACTGTGTGGCCACTGCTGCTGCCAGAGCATTCTGCCTTGGGCCTGGTGTTCATTCTGCTGCTGCCTACCACAGCCAGCGCCTATCCACACCACTGGGGTGCCTAAGGACAGACCTACTAAGCCCCACTTTACATTCTCCAGCATCAGAACACCCTGTCCGAGGGCCTGGGAACTTCCCAGCCCAGTCCACTACCGTTGGCACCGGAGCATTCCTCTGCAGGAACTGAGATCAGGCCAACCCAACCTATTGCTACCATCACAGTAGGCACCCAACTCCACATGCTTCTGGGAGCCTGAACACTGGCCCATCTAGCTGGTTACAGCCATTGCCACACTGGCAAATACCACTTAGGTCCCAAAGGTTAGACCCCCACCCCCACTGCTACTGCCATTGTCCACACCATGATGGCTGCTAGGGGGTCAATAATCCACCATCAACAAAGCCCATCAATACCTAGAGGCCCAAGAATTCATCCATCTGAATCTTCTAATACTGCTGCCAGTATACTCAGCCCTAGGGACTAAGAACAGGTATGCTCTGCCTGTCACTGCCACCACTGGGCCCTGAACTGACATCCTGAGTCCAGCAAAACTTCACTACATCCTCCACTAGCAACTGCACCCTAAGCCACAGAGGAAATAACAGACACTGCTGATGGCATTTACAGCCAAGACATCACACAGAGTCTAAACTACTGCACACATCCAGAATCAAAGCCAAAGTGCCCTACCTAACCAATAGCATAAATACATACTCAAAAAGAATTCCTGCCTTATGAAAGCAAATTGAAAAAGTTGAAAGCAGTGACTATTACACCAGATGTGCAGATATCAACATAAGGACCCAGAAACATATAAGACTGTGGAAAATATGACACCTTCAAAGGAACACAATAATTCTCCAGCAACAGATTCTAATCAAAAAGCAATTTATGAAATCCCAAGATGTAAAGGAATATAAATGTGTTTCTTACCACTGTAAACTTAAAAATGATAAAGATGTTTATATATATACATATATATAAAGCCTCAATAAAAAAATATCAAAAAATCTAACATTAAAAAAGAAAATTTTATAAAATTCCTGATAAAGTATTCAAAATAATGATATTAAAGAATCTCAATGAGATACAAAGAAATTTTTTTAAATTACAAAGAAATTAGAAAAACAATTCAGGATATGAATGAAGTTTACCAAAGAGATAGATATAAGAAAGAACTAAACAGAAATTCTGCAACTAAAGAATTCATTGAATAAAGTACAAAATGCATTCAAAAACTTCAAAAGTAGATTGGAGCAAATCAAAGAAATAATTTCAAAACTTGAAGACAGGCCTTTTGAAATTACCCTGTGAGACACAACTAAGAAAAAAAGAATCGAAATGAGTGAACACAATCTATGTGACATATGAAATATGATAAATCAACCAAATATTCAAATTTTCAGTGTCACTGAAGGTAAAGAAAAAAGAAACAAAAGCATTAGAAAATTCATTTAACAAAACAATAGCAGAAAATGTTCGAAGTCTAGCAAGAGATTTAGATATTGAGATTCAACAAGTTCAGAAATCCTGAAAATGATGCAATGCAAACAAGTCTTCTACACAGAAGATTATATTCAAAGTGTAATAAGTCAAGACAAAGAGACAGTATTAAAAACAGCAAGAGAAAAGCATCTATTCCCTTAGAAGTAAACCTATTAGAATCATAGCAGATTTCTCCGTTAAAACCTTACAGGCAAGGAGAGAATGGGGTGACATAGTCAAAGTGCTGAAAGATAAAAACAGCTAATCAAAGATACTGTATTTGGCAAAGTTAATCTTTTGTAGGATAAGAGATTAAAGATAAATAAAATCTTTCTCAGACCAATGAAAGCTCAGGGAATTCATTCACACTAGACGGGCCCTTAAAAAATAGCTTAAGAGAGTACTACACCTAGAAGCAAAAGAATAATATTTATCACATGAAATTCAAAACCCACTGATGGGACAAACACAAAGAAGAGAAATGACTCAAATGTTACCACTACAGAAAAACACTAAAACACAGTGACAAACCATAAGAGAGAAAGAAAAGAACAAAGAATATACAAAACAATGAGAAATCAACCAGGAACAACCCTCAGATATAAATAATAATCTTAAATGTAAATGGATTAAACTTTCCACTTAAAAGATGTAGACTAACTGAATGGATTAAAAACAACAGCGACAACAATAACAAAAAACCAGGCCCAGCCATATGCTGTCTATGCTGTCTAAAAGAAACTAATCTTAATAGCAAAAGCAATTTCAGACTGAAAGAAAAGTCTGGACAATTATATCTATGCAAATGGAAACCATAATTGAGTAAGAGTGGCTATACTTATAATCAGATAAAACAGAATTTAAGTCAGAATAAGTAAAGAATGACAAAGAGGGTCATATAATGCTAAAGAGATAAATTCAGCAAGAAAATATAACAATTCTAAACATATATGCAGCCAACACAGAGCACACAAATATGTAAATCAAATATTATTAGAGCTAAAAGGAGAGATAGGCTCCAATACAATAATAGTTGGGGACTTCAACACTCTAAACTCAGCATCAGACAGATCATCTAGACAATTAACAGAGACACATTAGATTTAAACTGCAATCAAACCAAATGGACCTAGCAGACATTTACAAAACATTTCATCCCACAGCTGCAGACTACACATTCTCATCAGCTCATGAAGCATTCTCCATGACTGTTAACTGGCAGAGTCCTGAAGCCTCCATTACAGGCCATACCAGAGTCTAATCAGCTCATGAAGCATTCTCCATGACTCTTAACTGGCAGAGTCCTGAAGCCTCTATTACAGGCCATAGCTCATGGATAACATTTCTAGAGACACCTGGGCCAGCAGAAAGCTGATTAGAATGTGTATTTAAATTTGTTTTAAATAAAACAAATTTAAATACACATTCTAATCAGCTTTTAAATAAAAAGATAAAGGGATAAATTCAGCAAGAAAATATAACAATTTGTGTGTTTTATAAATTTGTGTGTTTTAAATAAAACAAATGTAAAGAAATTTTCAAAAATCAAAATTATATGAAGTATCTTCTCAGACTACAGTAAAATATAAACAGTATTAATACAAAGAGAAACATGGAAAAGAGTACAAATATATGGAAATTCAAGAACATGCTAAATTAAACAACTCCTGGACGACCACTGGGTTAAGGAAGTAATTAAGGAGGAAATTAAAAAAATAAAAGGCTTGAAACAAATGAAAACAGAAATACAACATAATAAAATCTCTGGATATAGCAAAAGCAGTGCTATGAAAGAACTTTATGGCGATAAATGCCTACATCAAAAAGTAGAAAGATTCCAAATAAAAAAAAATTAATGATGCATCTGAAGGAACTAGAATAAACTGAACTGCAAATTAGTAGCAGAAAATAAATAATGACTGAAGCAGAACTAAACAAAATGAAGACAAAAAACGATGCAAAGTTTCAACAAAATGAAAACTTGGTTTATTAAAAAGATAACAAAATCAATAAATAGCTGGCTAGAGAATCCAAAAGAAAACAGAGAGCTCAAACTCAGTCTGAAATGAAAAAGGAGACACGACAACTCACGCCACAGAATGGGCTGGGAAAGATGTGAGGGTGGATGGGTAGGGTAAGGAAAGTTTGGTTAATGGGTACAAACATACAGTTAGATAGAAGAAAGAAGTTCTACCACTTGATAGCAGAATAGACGGACTATACTTAACAACAACGTATTGCATATTTCAAAATAGTTTGAACAGAGGACTTGAAATATCCCCACACATAGAACTGATAAATACTCGAGGTGATGGCTACTCCAAGTACCTTGACTTGATCCTTGTACAGTCTATGCATGTAACAAAGTATCACATATAGTAATAAATAGATAAAAAAACATTTGTCAATAAAAAATAGAGCAATGGAAAAAGAGGCAGATCAACATAGCTGAATAGAAGCCCCAGGAATCATCCCACCCCAAAAAGAACACCAAATTGAACAACTATCCACACACAAAAAAGGTGAATGATTACAAGGGAATGATCCCAGGACTTGGTTTTAACATCATATTTAGAAAAGAAGCACTAAACGGGGTGAGAAAATCAGTCTCGAATTGCTTAAATCACCCCTTGCACATCCCTCGGCAGCAGTCATGTTGTGTAAAGAGAGAATCAGTGATTGTGGCACTTTGCATTGGAACTCAGTTCTTCTCTGTCACAGCAAAAAGCAAACAAGGTAGAACTCAAGTGACACCTATGGAAGGAACATTTAGACCAGCCTAGCTAGGGGCAAATTGTCCATCCCAGTAGGTGGAATCTGAATTTGACTGAGTGCTAAAGTGCTGTGCATTTCTAAATAAACTTGAAAAGCAGTCTAGGCCACAGGGACTACAATTCCTGGACAAGCCCACGTGCTGTGCTGAGCTCAAAACTGGTGGACTCGGACTACATGAACCCTAGTGAGACACCAAGTAATGCAGCCAAAGGAGGGCTTGCACCAGTTCTACACCAACCTCGGGCAGCACAGTTTGCAGCTGTGGAAGAGTCTTCTTCCTTCCACTGTGGAGAAGAGAGGGGAGAATAAAGAGAGTTTTGTCTTGAAACTTTGATACCAGCTCTGCCACAGTAGAACAGGATACTGGCAGAGTCCCGAAGCCTGCATTACAGGCCATAGCTCATGGATGACATTTCTAGACACACCTGGGACAGAAGAAAGCATGCTGCCTTGAAGGGAAGGACCATATCCTGGTAGAATTTATCGCCTTCTGACTAAAGAGCCCTTAGTCCCTAAATAATTAGCAGTGGTAGCCAGGTAGTAATGGCCATGAGCCTTGGATTAGAGTCAGAGCTGTGCTGGCTTCAGGTGTGACCCGTGGCTGTGGGGGAAGACTCCTGCTTGAGGATCAGAGAGAGAAAAGTAAAGAGACTTTGTTGTGTAGCTTAGGTACTAGTTTGGCCACAGTGGAGTAAAGCACCAGTGGGGCTCCTATGGTCCCCGGTGCCAGGGCTTGGCTTTTGGATGACACTTCTAGACCTGCCCTTGGCCAGGGGGGTCACACTGTTTTAAATGAAGAGAATCAGTCCTGATAGTATTCACCACAAGCTGATGGAAGAGTTCCTGGGTCTTGAGTGAACATTGCAGGTAGCCAGGCAGCATTCACCATGGGACTTGTGTGGTGGTGGCCATGGAGAGAGACATCTCTACTTAAGGAAAGGGGAGGGAAGAGTAGGAAGGACATTGTCTTGTGCTTCAGTTTCAGTTGAGCTTCAGTAGAAGAGAGCACCAGGTACATTCCTAAGGCTCCTGACTTCATGTCCTGACTCCCAGACAACACCACTGAACCTGCACAAGGCCAAAGGGCATTCCCATCCTGAATGGAAGGACACAAAGCTGCCTGTGTTTAACTCCTGCTGATTATAGAGTCTTGGGTCTTGAGTGAATATAGGTGGTAGCCAGGCAGTGTACACCATAGACCTTGGGCAAGACATGTGCCCTGCTAATTTTAGGTCTGACCTATCACAGCACCAGTGATGGTGGCCACAGAGATGCTTGTTTCAACTCTCACCCTGCTCCAGGTAGCTCAGTACACATAGAGAAAGACTCCATTTGTTTGGGGGAAAGTAGGGAAAAAGAACAAGAGTCTCTCCCATATAATATGAAAATTTCCTGGATCTTACCTGGAACACCAAAGCAGTATGTCTATGAATCTGCAAGAGCTACAACGTTACTAGGCTTGGGTGCCTTCAAATGGACATATAGCTGCAGCAACCAAAGATTTAGATCACAGCACTTAAGTTCCTGAAAATACTTGGAAAACATTCCCAAGAAGGACAAATACAAATTAGCCCAGACTGCAAAGACTACAATTAAATACCTAACTGTTCAATGCCAAGACATTGATGAACATCCACAAGCATCAATACTATTCAGTCACACACTACCTCAACAAACAAACTAAACAAAGCACTAGTGACCAATCCTGGAGTGGCAGAGATATGACCTTTCAGAAAAAGACTTTTAAATACCTGTTTTGAGGAAGATCAATGAAATTCAAGATTAAACATACAAGGAATCCAGAATTCTATCAGATAAATTTAGTGAAGAGATTGAAATAATTATAAGGAATGAAACAAAAATTCTGGAGCTTAAAAATTAAGTTAAACTACCCAAGAATGCATCAGAGTCTCTTAACAGCAGAAGAAAGAATTAGTGAGCTTGAAGACAGGCTATTTGAAAATGCACAGTCGAAGGAGAAAAGAAAAAAAAATTTTAAAAGACAGAAGGATGCTTACAAGATCTAGAAAATAGACTCAAAAGAACAAAACTGAGAGTTATTGGTCTAAGGAGAGGTAGAGAGAGATGAGGGTAGAAAGTTTATTCTAAAGTATAATAACAGAGAACTTTCTATGTAAAGAAAGATATCAATATACAATTATAAGAAGAAGATTATAGAACACCAAGCAGATTTAATCCAAATAAGAGCACCTCCAGATACTTAATAGTAGAACTCCAAAAGGTCAAGGATAAAGAAAGGATACTAAAAGCAGCAAGAGAAAGAGAACAAATAACACTCAAAGGAGCCCCAGTATGTCTAGCAGCAGACGTTTCAGTGAAAACCTTACAGGCCAGGTTAGAGTAGCATGACATATTTAAGCTGCTGGAAGGAAAAAAAATATATATATTATATTTATATATATAAATATAATATATATATAATATATATATCTCCTAGAAAAGTATATTCAGTGAAAATATTCTCAAACACAAGAGAAAAATAAAAACTTTTATAGACAAACAAAAATTGAAGGCATTCATCAACACCAAACCTGTCCGACAAGAAATGCTAAAGAGAGCTCTTCAGTCTTAAAGAAAAGAAAAATAATCAGTAATAAGAAATCATCTAAAGGTATAAAACTCAACTGGTAATACTAAATACATGAACAGGATATTACCACACTGTATTTATAGAGTGTAAACTGCACATCTCAAGTGGAAAGACAAAAACATGAAACTAGCAAAAAATAATAAAACAAAACTTTTCAAGATGTAGTATAATAAATGATTAGAAAAATCAAACAGTTGAAAACAGAAAGGTGAGGTTAAAGTATAAAGCTTTCATTGCGTTTCTTTTGGCTTGATATGTTCTTTGTTTATGCAATCACTGTAAACTTGTTGTCAGTTTAAAGTGATGGATTATAAGCTATTATTTGCAAGCCTCATGGCAATGCCAAATCAAAGCACATACAACAAATACATAAAAAATAAAAAGAAAGAAATTAAAATATACCACCTGAGAAAATTATCTTTATTAAAAGAAAGACAGGAAGAAAGAAAAAATAAAGAAAACACTGCAAAACAACTAGAAAATGAATAACAAAATGGCAGGAGTAAGTCCTACTTATCAATAATAACATTAAATGGACTAAACTCTTCAATCAAAACGTAGAGTGGCTGAATGGACAAAAAAGAAAACACAGTGATCTAACTATAAAGACACATGTAGAATGAAAATAAAGGGACGGAAAAAGATATTCTATGGAAATGCAAACCAAAAAAAGAACAGCAGTAGATGTATCAGACAACATAGATTTCAAGATAAAACTCTAAATACAGACAAAGAAGTTCATTACATAATGATAAAGGAGTAAATTAATAAGACATAACAATTATAAATATATAAGCACCTAACACTGCATCATCCAGATATATAAAGCAAATATCATTAGAGCTAAGGAGAGAAATAGATCTCAATGCAATAATAGCTGGAAACTTCAATACCCAACTCTCAGAATTGAATAGATCATCCAAACAAAGAATCAACATAGAAATATCAGACTTAATCTGCACAGTGGACCAGATGGAACTAACAGATATTAACAGAACATTTACTCCAACAGCTGTAGTATACACATTCTTCTCTTCATCACATAGATCATTCTCAAGGATAGACCATATGTTAGGCCACAAATAAGTCTTAGAAAATTCAAAAATTGAAATAATATCAAGTATCTTCTTGGACACCAATGAAAAAAAGTAGAAATCATAGGAAAATGAATACTTTGGAAACTATGCAAAACATGGAAATTAAACAGTATGCTCTTGAATGATCAGTGGGTCAAAAAAAAATGAAGAAGAAAAGCTAAACATTTAGTAAAACAACTGATAATGGAATCGCAATGTATTTAAAACTATGGGATACAATGAAAGCAGTACTAAGAAGGAAGCTTGTATCAATAAGCACCTACATCAAAAAAGTAGAAATACTTCAAATAAACAATCTAATAATGTGTCTTAAAGAACTAAGTAAGAGCAAACCAAACCTAAAATAAGTAGAAGAAAATAAATCATAAAGATAGGAGCAGAAAAAATGAAATTGAAAGGAATAAAACAATATAAAAGATCAATGAAAAGTTTTTCTTTGAAAGATAAGCAAAATCAATGAAACTCTACCCAGATACATGATTTGGCTCTGTGTCCCCACCCAAATCTCATGTTGAATTGTAACTCCCAATGTTTGTGAAAGAATCTGACGGGAGGTGATTGGGTCATGAGAGCAGATTTTTCCCTTGCTGTTCTTATGATATTGAGTTCTCAGGAGATATGATATTTTAAAAGTATGTGGCACATCCTCCTTTGCTCTCTCTCACTCTCCTTCCCCCATGTGAAGATGTGCTTGCTTTCCTTTACCCTTCTGTAATAATTTTATGTTTCTTGAGACCTCCTAGCCGTGCCTCCATTACAGCCTGAAGAACTTTGAGTCAATTAAATCTCTTTTCTTTATTACTTACTTAGTCTCAGGTAGTTCTTTATAGCAGTATAAGAATGAACTAACACATCAAACTAACTAAGAAAAAAAAAGAGAGAAGACCCAAATAATATCAGAGATAAAATGCAGACATTAAAACTGATATTGCAGAAATTCAAGGTTTACTAGAGGCTACTATGAACAACTATATGCCAATAAATTGAAAACCTGAAAGAAATAGATAAATTACTAGACACATACAACCTACAAAGACTGACATGAAGAAATTCAAAATGTGAACGGACCAATAACAAGTAATAAGCTTGAAGATGTACTAAAAAGTCTCCTAACAAAGAAAAACCTAGGAACTGATACCTTTACTCTTGAAATTTACCAAACATTTAAAGAACTAATACCGATTCTACTAAAACTATTCCAGAAAATAAAGGAGGAAATAATACTTCTAAATACATTCTGTAAGTCCACTATTACCCTGATACCAAAATCAAAGATGTGTCCAAAAAAAGAAACAAAATGAAACTACAGCCCAATATGCCTGATGAACATTGATGCAAAAATCCTCAACAAAATACTAGCAAACAGAATTTAACAACACATTAAAAAGATCATTTATTATGACAATATAGAATTTATCTCAATGATCCAAGGACGGTTCAACATACACAAATCAATTAATGTGATACACCATATCAAGAGAATAAAGAACAAAACCATGTGATCATTTCAATTGATGCTTAAAAAGCATTTGATAAAATTCAGTATCCCTTCATGAAAAAAACCTTCAGAAAACTAGGAATGGAAGGAACATACCACAATGCAATAAAAGTTATATATGACAGACACACAACTAGCATCATACTGAATGGGGAGAAATTAAATACCTTTCTTCTAAGATATGGAACAAGACAAAATGTCTCCTTTCCCCACTGTTATTCATCATAGGACTGGAAGTTCTAACTAGATAATCAGAAAAGAGAATGACATAAAGGATATAAAAACTGAAAAGGAAGAAGTCAAATTATCTTTGTTTACAGATAATATGATCTTATATTTAGTAAAACCTAAATACTCCACCAAAAATACTATTATAAATGATAAACAAATTCAGTATAATGGCAGTAAAGTACATACAAAAATCAGTGGCATTTCTATGTGCCAACAGTGAACAAGCTGAAAAAGATATCAAGAAAGTAATTCCATTTACAATAGCTACAAATAAATCAAAATACTTAGTAACAAACCTAAGCAAAGAAGTAAAAAAATCTCAAGAATAAAAACTATAATGCACTGATGGATGAAATTGAAGATGACAGACAAAAATAGAAAGATATTCTGTGTTCATTGATTAGAAGAATAAATATTTTTAAAATATTTATACTGCCCAAAGCAATCTATAGCTTCAATGCAATCCCTATGAAAAACCAATGATATTCTTCATAGAAATAGAAAAAATAATTCTAAAATTTATATGGAATCACAAAATATCCAGAATAGCAAAATCTATTCTGAATAAAAAGAACAAAATTGAAACAAATCACATAAACTGATTTCAGATTATACTACAGAACTATAATAACCAAAGCAGCATGGAACTATTATAAAAATAGACACACAGATCAATGGAAGGGAATACTGCAGTGAACTCATTTTCAATGAAGGTACCAAAGAGATGCATTGGAGAAAGGATATACTCTAAAAAATTGTGCTAAGAAAACTGGATATCCATACACAGAAGAATGAAACTGGATTCCTCTCACCACATGTAAAAATTAAATTAAAATCAATTAGAGACTTAAATATAAGATCTCAAACTATGAAAGTAATAAAAGAAAACATTTGGAATACTCTCTAGGATATCGGTTTGGGCAAATATTTCTTGAGTAGTACCTCATAAGCACAGGAAGCCAAAACAAGAATGGAAAACTGAAATCACATCAGGTTAAAAAGCTTCTGCACAGCAAAGGATACAATCAACAAAGTGAAGAGAGAATCCATAGAATGGGAGAAAATGTTCACAATCTATCTTACAAGGTCTTAATAACCAGATTGTATAAAGAGCGAAAACAAGTCAATAGCAAAAGAACTCTAATAATCTAATTAGATTATTAGCATATGATCTAACAATCATATTGCTAGGTGTATACTTAAATGAAAGAAAATCAGTATATTGAAGAGATAGCTTCATTTTCATGTTTATTGCTTCACTATTCATAATTGCCAAAATTTTTAAGCAGCCTAAGTGTCCATCAACAAATGAATGCATAGAGAAAAATGTGGCGCATATATGTAATGTAACACTGTTCAGCCATGAAAAGGAATAAGATTCCATCATTTGCAGTATCATAAATGAATCTGGAGAACATTGTGTTAAGTGAAATAAGACAGGCACAGAAGAATAAAGTTTGTATGTTGTCACTTGTTTGTGGGAGCTAACATTACAAGGAAGCTACAACAAGTTTGGAGGTTTATAAGAACACAAGTTTATTATTGTACACTTCTGTAGATCATAAGTCTAACAGGGATCTCATTCAGTTAAGGTAAAGTGTCAGAAGGGTGTATCTAAGTTCATTTTCCCACGATTTCTAGTTTTTAGAGGCTGCTTGCTTTCCTTGGTTCACGGACCACTTACCCAAACTTCAACACCAGTAAAATCAGGACAAGCTTACCATAAGCTGCTGTCCCTCTGGTTCTCTTTTCATAATCACTCTTCCACTTTTAAGGGCTTTAATGATTACATTGTGCCCACGCAGATAGTACAGAATAATCTCTCTGGTTTTTTTTTTTTTTTGAGAGGGAGTTTCGCTCTTGTTACCCAGCCTGGAGTGCAATGGCGAGATCTCAGCTCACCGCAACCTTCGCCTCTTGGGTTCAGGCAATTCTCCTGCCTCAGCCTCCTGAGTAGCTGGGATTACAGGCACTTGCCACCGTGCCCAGCTAATTTTTTGTATTTTTAGTAGAGATGGAGTTTCACCATGTTGACCAGGATGGTCTCGATCTCTTGACCTCATGATCCACCCGCCTCGGCCTCCCAAAGTGCTGGGATTACAGGAGTGAGGCACCGCGCCTGGCCCAATCTCTCTGTTTAAGGTCATCCGATAATTAACCTTAATTTCATCTGCAACCTTAATTTCTCTTTGACACAAATGAACATTTTCACAGATTTTGGAGACCAGAATGTACACATCTTTGAGGACCATTCTGCCTACCATGCCATGTAACTCTAATTTGTAGCCAGGGATGGGAGACAATAGAATGCATTACTTATTACCACTTAAAATGGACTCAGACAAATAAAATAAAAACGATCTAGTGACATCAGGAGAAAGACATGACTTTTATATGTTTTATATATTGCTCATTAATAATATATGTGTTCTTCCTCTTGCATGAGGAAATAAAATCTTCCCTTTAACTTTATCTCCTTTTTAGTATGTTCTAAATAGTTTCCTGTTAGATACATAGGATATAATATTAACAGAGGAAAAGTAGTCCACTGAGAAGAAAATGGGTGGTGATGGGAGAAACCAAATACGAATTTTGGTATTCCGGAATTGTTCACACATTGTGAATTAAACTTTTCCATTTTATTGCTTAAATTGGTGATCATCACCCTTTTCTATGCCTCTGGCCACTATCTTTTTTGAGGCATCTGGTAAATTTCTTAAATGCACAGGAATCCTCAGTGACGCCCAAGCTTTAAAGTGAGAATCCAAAGGTAAAGGTGACACTGAATGGATGATGAATCCCCTTATTAGGAATGCAGACCCTGTTATAATAATATTATAATGCAAATATAGTTGTTCTGAGTAGTGTTATCCTTCAAAATTCAAAACCTCACAGTATGACAGTTAAACATGATAGGAGAGAGGAGTAACTACTCTATGATGAAAGCAATCAATGATTCATATCTGCATATTTGCATGCAAAATGAGTGAATACAAATGTAGGGTAGGAAAAGAGGGAGAAAATATTTCAAAATTCCAAATACAAGGAACTAAAATTATTTATATAAAAACAGTAAAAGTGTGATATCTCATAATTAGCTTATAAATTTATTCTGATTCTCATTTTATATTCAACTACAACTTTCTGGAAGCCCAAACAATGAATCCTTAGATAATTGGTATGCCAGATGTGAACATAGAAGTCTAATACAGAAAACACCCAAGGAAAGCAGATTTTCACAATAACATCTACTTTAGAAATTACTTTCTCCATGAATCCTTTCCTAACCCTCCCAGTCTGTGTTAATTCATCCTCACGTATAATTCTGTCAGTCTTTATTACCCTGTCAAAGCCTTTATCACGCTAATCTGTAATTATCTTTTTATTAATCTGCATCCTCACCAAATATTGGAACATGTGAGCATAGAAATCTCATGGGCTTCTTCACTAATATATCCATTGTGTTTGGCACATAGACATCAGTCCATTGAATTTGAATGAGCAAATACATAGATTTCTATTCCAAAGCTACTTGACTGAAGTTAAAATAAAATAAAATCCAATCTCCACATTTATTGTTAATTTTCAATTTGTTAATTGAAAATAGTGTCAAGGGCTTACTCTGGTGGCTGGCCAGCAAGGTCAGATTCCCATTCTTCGGGAGCTCACAGTTTCACACAAGAGACAGATACATAAACAGGAAGATACATAAACAATATGCTCTGGTAAGTATGGTAGAAATGAACAGCATGCTCTGATTGGGAAAAGGGAAGGCTCCCAACATGTCTTACCAGAGTAAAGAAGTATTTCAAGACAGATCTCCTGGAAAAGGCGACTTTAAAGAGGAACCATAAAGTACAGTAGGAGTTAGCCATGTGATGATGGACTGAAGTAGTGTATTGCAGACAGAGGAAATAGTACACAACTATCTGGAAGAGGGAGAAGAACATATACAGTGAGGAGTACAAACAGGAGGTGGGATAAAGAGCAGCTGCCCTGAATGTTACTGAGTTTAACCGAGCTGTCTCTCCTGGCACAATGCCAAACCAAGCACCGTTTTGATGTCAGAAATGAATTCTACTGTACCCATGCATATTCTGGTTATATAGCATCCATTATGATGTAGTTGTTCCTCTCTTTTATCATGTGTAACAGTCATACCAGACCATTTTGAATATTCAAAAGTTAAGGCTATTCAGAACCACTCTAGTTGTACCATAATAGGGCTTGCATTTTAAATTTCACTGAGGTAAAATCATTAAAACAGTTCAAATGTTTCTCTAAACGCGTGTGTTCCCAGAGCACCACAAAAGCATTCCCTTGGAACTTGTTGGAAATGAGATTCCTTGTGACCTAGCCCAGATCTACTAAAAATACTGGGGTGAAACTCATCAATCTTGTTTTCCTGCTACATGCCCTCTAGCTGATTTTGGTGTACACTCAAGTTTTAGAGATACTGTAGCAAATGAACACAAGAGCAACTTTGTAGGAAAGCTTGTTCATTTGTTGTTATTGATGCTGTTGTTATCAGTGGTTGTAGTGGTGGAATAGCTGGTAGGTACAATGCTATGTAAAGACTTTGTTTTGGTGAATATATGTATGTTAGAAATAGGGTTGCTCTTTCATCCAGGCTAAAATGCAGTGGTGCTGTCATAGCCATCCTGCCACATCAGCCTCCCATCTAGCTGGGATTATAGGCATAAGCCTCCCAGCTTGCCACCTATAGAATACTGAAGATACAAAGTTGAAAGTGTATGGATTCTGGAATTGCACTGAGCAGAGCTGCTTGATAAAAAGAATTTAGGCTTCACATAGCTCTTTATCACTTTGTAAACTAACCCTTAACAACTCTAGATAAACAAGAATAAAAGGGTTATTTCACAAAGTGATAAAGAGCTATGTGAAGTGTTAATTTTATTAAATGTGCTATTAGCATCTATCAAGCTAATGAAGTTTTCTTCATATTTTTATGATATTAATAATCTCATAACATTGAGTTATCCTTACATGTTTGGAATGATTCATATATACCCTTAAAATGAATTAAAAATGAATAATTCAGTTTTTCTTTGACATTCTAGTGAGTTTTTAAAAGTATGTTCTCTGTGAATTTAGTATCCATATTCAAACTAAGAATGGTCTGTTGTCCTATATGTGGTTGCAAGTGTGTATATGTGTGTGTATTTATGTGTGTACATGTGTGCTATCTGCCAGGTTTCATTATCTAGCTTAAGACAATTTCATTAAATTAATTGTAAAACTTTTAATTTTGTAATTTTTCTGCTTATTATTATTTATGCATTTATTTTTGTTGCAAAACCAATTGACCCAAATATTAGTGTCTTAAAATATCAGCAATCATTTATTTATCTCATGGTTTCTATGGGTGAGTAATTCTGAAACAGCTGTCTGGTTGGTTCCGACTAGGCTCCCCTTGTGTGTTTCTCATTACCCAGTAGCTAGAAGTGGAACAGTGAGGGGTTGTAGCGGATAGAGACAAGCTGGTCATCTCCCGCTCCCCATGGAGTTTCAGGCTCTCTCCTTTGTTCTTTTTTGTGATTAATCAAATATTTTGGATTTCCTACATGATACTTCACAGTTGAAAAGGATCTGAAGAAAGAAAGACCAGTTAGAAGGTGTATTGTCTTTTCTAACCCATCTTGGATGGGTTATCTTATCTGCCAAGTTATATTTTTTTATATTATACTAACTTCATAAAATATATTTAAATGTTTTTCATCATCTTATATTCTCTCTAGAACAATTAACAATGGTTTAAAATAACTTTCCATGAAATTATTTTGAGCCAATTAGTACTAAGGTTTTTAATGTTATCTGAATTTGATCAACAATAGATTAATATTTAGCACTTGGTTATTCTGCTTTGTGCAGTTCTCTCACAGCTTAATAGTTATTATTCGTATCTCAGTAACATTTTTTTTTTGAGACGGAGTTTCGTTCTTGTTACCCAGGCTGGAGTGCAATGGCGAGATCTCGGCTCACCGCAACCTCCGCCTCCTGGATTCAGGCAATTCTCCTGCCTCAGCCTCCTGAGTATCTGGGATTACAGGCACACGCCACCATGCCCAGCTAATTTTTTGTATTTGTAGTAGAGACGGGGTTTCACCATGTTGACCAGGATGGTCTCAATCTCTTGAACTCATGATTCACCAGCCTCAGCCTCCCAAAGTGCTGGGATTACAGGCTTGAGCCACCACACCCGGCCATTTTTTGTATTTTTAGTAGAGACAGGGTTTCACCATGTTGACCAGGATGGTCTTGATCTCTTGACCTCGTGATCCACCCGCCTTGGCCTCCCAAAGTGCTGAGATTACAGGCGTGATCTCAGTAACATTTTAATCTTCTGACACTGCATCTTATATATTTTCTTGCTAGCCTAATTACCAATGTATAGTCGTTGTCTTATAAATGTCTCAATGTAGACAAATAGCTTAATTTAACACAAAACCTATAGTTTCTCAAATGAAAGTAAGACAATATCGTTAAATGAGGAAAAAAATGGTGCTCTGGAGTTTGAAAATTGGTTTAGCTGTTACATAGATGGACTTAGATATATTTTAGGATGCATGACATTTTAAATGAGTGGAGAGGGGATCCATTGTTTTTAGTAAGAGAAGAACATAATGGTATAAATATAGTTTCATGTCCCAAAGAGCATAAACATTCAAGTGATGTTATATGTAACCCATTCCATCTCTTGTTTATCTTCTTCTCATAAGCAGTTGAGTTCTCTCCATGTCATTGAAAGATGGTCAATCACCAGAAGTTCAAAGAAATGTCCCATTTCTGGTTGACATTCAGAACAAAGAGGGAATTTATTTTCCCCAATCTCAACAAAAATTCTAAGATTCATTGTGATCAGACCAGCTTAAACTACATGCTACCTTTGAACTATATCCAATACCTATGGGGAAGAGTCTAGGTGTAGGTCTAGATGTAAAATCCTATGCAGACAACTGTACTGAGAATGGGGGATGGACATATCTCTAAAGGAAAACTCAGGAAGGCTAGGGCTTTAAGAATGGGATTGGATGTAAAATAGTAATAGTCACTCAAGTAGCAAGTAGTGTAGCTTCTCTGTGTTTTAGCTGTCTCATCTTTAAAGTTGGAATAACATAACTCAAAATGATTTCAAAGATCTACCACAGTAACTAACTCACAGTAACTCAGAATTACTTTCATCTCCTAGCCAAATGCATGTGAACAATTATAAGAATCTCACTAATTGATTTAGCAAACAAAATATTAAGAAATTGAATCCAGTAGGATAAGAAAGTAACACATATGATAATAAACATTCATGACTATGTATGCTTTTTTATATATAAAAGTTTATACTTTGAATAGGTTAAGCTATACTGTAGTAATAAATTCTAAAATTTTAGAGGTATAATAAAATTAAAATGTACTTATTGGTAATATCAATCTGATGTAGGTCAAATGGTTCTCCACCAAATGCTAATTCAGAAACGCAAGCTATGTGCCTCCTGTGGCTTTCAGTTCACCCTGACTTTATGCAGCCAGCAGTAGCAGACATGGCGGGGAGGGAGGGCATAGAGAACACTGGGGATCAACCAGTATTGTCAGGACCATCTTTGGAATGTCATGAATCATTTATGCCCATCTTCTGTTTACCAGAAACCAATCATATACATCAACTTAATTGCAAATGGGGTTTGGAAATGTAGTCTTCCTTATGTCCAAGAAGAGGAAATGGTAAGGTGAGTATCTACCCTGTCTTTGCCGTGGCCCCCTACACATTCTGGTCACCACATATCTCCTTTTGTATGGAGGAAGCACTTGCCTCTTCACAAAGATGGCAGCCCAAAATCCTATTCAGGTTCCAGAAAGTTTTGCCAATTGTTTATAGAAGGCATGGATATAGGAGCCTTGGGTCTAGCAACCGATGAAATAAAAATAAAAGTTATTTGCTCTCCACTCCCATATGTTTTAATACATAAGGGAGAAACAGAGCAAAAAACCAAAACAGACCTCCTGCTTAAACAGGAAGAATGGAAGAAAGTACAGTGATTGGCCCAGGGGAATGTTGCATGGCCTTTCTCCAGCTCTAAAAGAATGGGAGGCAGAGGAATAGTTGCCAAGGACTGTTTAAGTTTCAAACATCAACTTAAAAAAGAAAACAACACTTTTTTAAGTTGCAGGCACATAGTTTTCTGAAAATACAGAAAATACAGTTCCCACAACCAGACAGTAGACTACTGAAATATTAAAATCTCTTTTGCTTTGTATGATGATACCTGCATCTAGAGATGGTTCCTAGAAATAATTTTATGTCCAATTTATGTCTGTGCTTTCTCACCCTCATGACTTTTTCTCTCAAATATCTCAGTCATTGGGCTTCAATAGAAAACATAATCCTTCATCTGCTCTGTTCTCTGAGCTACTGAAAAGTTTTACTGGGTCTCCATCAGACAAAGCATTTTCAAACCCCATTCCTTATATTTACAGTCCACAAGTTCCAAGCTTGAGAGACCCTGTATTTATGGAGTCTCTGTTCATTTTCATCTATGTTTGCAAAGTGACTCATTCTTTTCTGACCCTTTCCATTTCTGAAAGAATTCCCAAACGTAGACAATCAAAAGTAAACCAAAACAATCTAGTTAATGCATGGAAATTAAGATACTGTTCTGCTAGCTTCATGGAAAGGGGCTAAAGGAGAACTTTCTAGTCTCAATTTTCTTTTCTTTTCCTTTTTTATTGAAACAGGGTCTTGCTCTCTTATCCAGGCTGGAGTGCAATGGCTTGATCTCGGCTCACTGCAACCCATTCCTCCCGGGTTCAAGTCATTCTCCTGCCTTAGCCTCTCGAGTAGCTGGGATTACAGGTGCCCATCACCATGCCAGGCTAATTTTTTATTTTTTAATAGAGATGGGTTTCACCATGTTGGGTAGGCTGGTCTTGAACTCCCAACCTCGGGTGATCTGCCTACCTCAGCCTACCAAAGGGCTGGGATTACAGGCCTGAGCCACCGTGCCTGGACCCTAGTCTCAATCTTCTTTCCTTAAAGCTTCTTCCCACTACTTACTAGCTGGCATAGTAAGTGCCGATTTGTGGCAACACTTTTACCAAAGATTTGTGTTCGAATGCCATTGACACGTTTCCAGCATCTGATATTGATTTTCTTAGTGTCTGCTGCCCAACTGATGAACAAACATTATTTATTTAATGCTTTTCTTAAAGCAGTATCACTTTTTTGTGTGTCAATTTTTCTGTTAGAGTAGACAATCTAAGTCAGAGATAAATTCTAAAGGCTCAAAGGCCTTAGCAGAGACATTTATTTCTCACTCACATGGAAGTCTGAAGCAAGTCAGGTGGCTGTCTTCTAAGAGTGATGCTAGAACCCAGGCTTCTTACGTCTTATGTCTCTATCACATTGAGGCTTCAAGGTCTGCCTAGGGTTATTTACCTGGCAGACTGGGAAAACAGCCTTAGAGGAGGAGAGGAGTTAGACAAGGCATTTTATTGTTAGAGCTGAAAGCAGCATGTATCATTTCTGTGCCCATCTCTTAGCCTGAACCCAGCCATATCATCCAATTGCTAAAGGAATTTAGTCTTTCACAAGTGTTTCCGTGGGGACAAAAGGAGTTTAGTAAGCATCTAGCCTGTGTTATCAATAACGAGGATGATTATTCTCAAGAAATAAGTTCAATTAATTCCATGTAATGATAATGGCCTAAGTATGAATTCTGAAACAAGCAAATTATGTGTTCTGATTGTCGGTGTATGTACGTGAATGGACATTCATGCATTGAGTATATACGGAGGGCATTGACATCTTCAGAATTTGCTGATCTGGCCACTGGCTTCCTCTGCAATGTTGTCATTCCAAGAAAAGAAAGCTCATCTGTGAAATGAACAAACAGATATGCTTTTCAAAGTTGTTCAACAGCCACAGGCAAATGCCTTGAGCTGCTGTACTTCAGTCATAAAGGACCTTCATTATGCTTTCCTATGCCTAAGATCCTCAAGCAGAACTTCTGCCAGTGAGACACCAGTATCTCCACATGAAAAAATAAGGAGACGCAAGGAAAGAAAGGAGGTTAGGGATGGATCCCAGTAAAGTCTTCCATGTTCCCGGAGAACTTGCTGTCCTTTTTTCTACATACTCAAAAAGAATACTCTAGTCTAGGCTATAGAGTTCCTTTATTTTATTATATATATTTTAATAACAGTGCTCTCCTTTTAATTTTTATTTTATTTATTTATTTTTGGAGTTTTCACTCATTTTCACATCACTTTCCATGACATGTATATACAGGAGTCATCATTGATTTGTCTTTTATTTTTAAATGTATGTTTCCTTTAAAAAATAAAGTGTATTCAGTCCCATCAACTGAATCCTGAAAAAAGTAAAAATAAAAATAAAGTGTAAAAGAAAAGCATCTGTGGTTTAAAAAGTCATCAGTAAGAGAATGGTGAGAATACTTCTATTTTATAGACTGAGGTGTTGCCTGATTCTAGAATCACAAATAAAGCCAATTAAGATCTTTAAAAAGAAAATAAATGGAGAGTAAGTGCCTCTGTCACTTGATTGTTAGTCACAGATTTTCCCATGTTTAGCAAAAATTGGAATTATCCATTAATTATTAGTTACATTTAACCAAAATAATTATCTCCCTTGTATGTGTAAGCAGTTGAAAGTTCTATTTTAGCTCCTTTCTTTTTTAAAAATTCTAGCCCCTGTGTATAAAACCAGCTGAACAGCATCTTAATTTTCATGAATCCAGTAGCCACAACTTGGCCAAATAGATTAAACATGTTTATATTTTCATTAATAAAATAAGCACGTGTTGTTAATGTAACAGTGTGGATGGCTCTGTCACCTTTATTTTCTTCCCTTGCTGTGAATCACCACTTTGGTGCCCTTTTGTCTCATGACAGTTGGTAGATCAACATATATCAGTTCTTACTTGATCTAATGGTTGACAGACCAATGACTGAATCTTAGCTCTGTCCTATAAATGCAGCTAGAATAACCTTGGGAAATCTCACTGTCTCTCTGAGCTTAGGTGTTTATTTCATTCATAAACTGGGGTAAATAACAGTGTAACACCAGTCCTATAAGAATTGCTCAGTAATACTAGCTGTCTTTATTCAACACACTTATTTTCTTTCTTGTCTACTGCAACATAATGACTGATTTAATACAATAGTTATTAAAAGAATTGGCTAGAGATTTATATGTAATGTTTACAACTCACCAGCCACTGTCCCCAGAGCCATGGAGAGATGTAACATAGTCCTAGTCTTTGTAAATCTCATAAATCTAGTGGAGAAGATAGATGAGCAGTCAGATAATTGTAATATGATAATTAATAATGGAGAGGCAGAACCGAAGAATTAACAATTCACTTTTTTTATGAGTAGGAAAATAATAACTTCAAAGATGAAGAAACATTTGTATGAGGAGTTGATGGATGAGTAGGGACTTACTAGGTAAGCGGGGAACTAGGCAGAGAGAACAACTTGTACAAGTGACTGTTGGATAAGTCATGCAATGCAGCAGGGCGCACAGGCTATGTACGTGTGCCTGAGAGTAGCAGAAGAAGAAGCCCCTCATGCCATTTAAGATCCCAAAGGGGTAAACTTGAAAGACTTTAAGTATAAGAGTGATAACTGATATGCTGACATTTACTGATAGGCTTTTGGGGAGAACTCTCCCTTATCTTTTTACTGAGGTAAGCAGAGAAAATGGGGAACAAGAAAATCAGAAAGCTAAACTCCAGTCCTCAGAAACAAATTTTCAGAATGAAATCTGTATGGACAGATTTATTTTTGTAATAAATATTTTTGAAGACATATTATGTTTACTTAATGCAGTGAAAAATAGGCATCATTCCTATACCTGAATAATTTCTGTTGGTCACAATCATTTCAATTTTACTATACACTGTCTTGTGATATGTTGTTCTTTCTGCAAAATTTTTAAATTAAGATGTAATATAGTATGTATACAGACATACATTATATATATGCATATAATTTGCATGTATATAATGTTTTTATATATTTGCATATATAAATTTCTATTTATCCAACTATATATTAAACTCCCCGAAAGCAATGATTATGAATAACATTCTTTTGAATGCCACACTATAAATACTCCACAAAAATAATTAGATATATAAATGTATTAGTTGAAAGTAATTATCTATTTAGCATGAACTGGTCCTCTCTTTTAGCCCTACCATTCCTGTGTTCTTCTTAAAGATTTCTTGTATTATATTTTATACTTTTCATTATGATCATCCCACTGATACTAAATCGCCTAATATTGGTCTTGGGGAAAGTTAGTAAACATAACAATAATAATCTCCCTTTTATCAAGTGCCAACAAGGTGTTAAATTTGGTTCTTTACTGCTATTTCACACAACAGTCTTATCAGGAATCACTGTTAGCCTTTTATGGGTGAACTCTTAAATTCAGAGAAGTATGCAATTTACTCAAGATCACACAACTAATGAGTTAAAGGAACTAGGACTTGAATCAACAGTTCTCTGTCTCAAAAGCTTAATTAGTATTACTGTAGACTTTATAAAGCACTTATGATTTCATTTTAGCTTCACAAGTTCCCAGTGTGGTAAATATTCACTTGCTTTTACAGAGAAAAGAACTGAGACTCAGAGAGGTAAAGTGACACCCCCGTGAGTTATAGTTGAAATACGGTATAATTCGCATTCTATTCCAGGTTTTCTTTTTAACTACAGTATGATTGTACCACAAAGTTGAATTTGGATGGGCTGCTTCACTACTGGGGTGTTGTAGACAGCTCTGTTTGATTTAGAGTAAAGCAACTGTAGCATGCAGATTTAAATAAAATAAAACAAAACAAAACATGAATAACATCTTCCCATCACAAAATTAAATATTTTTAATAAAAACCTTATTTTGTTTTAATAAACTCTTACTTCTTTCTCATTTAAATGTCTATCCATTATGGCCAATCACACATCCCCTTAATCAGAAGCAAATTAAATTGTTTGAAAACACATTCAGTAAGCTGTGTTTTTCCGTGGACCAGTGGCAGAGGGAAAAGAAAGTGATTGTGCCAGCCTGTTGGCTGACTGGAGCTAGTGGCATTTGGTCTTGTGAAATGGATATTAATGATTCTACAGTGTTTAACTTGGTTTGCTCTTGATAGATTTTCCTCTTCTGAATTAATGCCTGTCTTCTCTTGATTAATTTAGAGTGATTGTACTGCAAGTCACTTAATTACATATTCTTTCTAAAGTCAAAAATTATTCATCGTGATGAAGGCAGTCATTTTGATTTCTCATAAAAATAGTTCCCAAGAGTCTCAAGTATAGATCTTGCAAAGTTAGTGGTAAAAGTTCTACTTTATCCAGGAAGTTTGCACCAAAGCTAGAGAAGCCTCCTCATAAATCTCATTTAGGATGTTTTCCTATAACTCACCAGCCAGAACTATTTGAGTTGCACATGGTAATATCTACAAATCCAGAGGCTTCACCTAGCTAAAATATAAAACATAAAAAGAATATCCTGTAAATTATTTGCTCCAGGACACGACAATATAGGTGAATGAGTTTCAAACTGTGTTAAAGTTGTTCCTGGGAGAAAATATATTATATATTTTTTCTCTCCCAGGTATTGTAAGGAGAACACTTATTAAAGCCAGAAAGCCTAGATTTTCCAGTACTAACTGAATTTGTAATCTAACCTCTTCTATGTGTAAAATAGGCATTGTAATATCTACCACTCACATTTAAAGTTGTTGCAAGAATCATGTAATATTTGAAAGAGCATGCTATTTAGATATGCAGTATGATTGTCACAATTTTTCTGGGCAGAAATTTTTAAGAGATCATCTGTGAGTAGCCTTTGGTTTCTTCCAAAAAATCAGTTTACTTAGAGCAGTTTAGGAGTTCAAGATTCTCTCTAGCTCTATCATTCCACTGTTTGTGCATATGATCAGACATAAACAAATGGTGCATCCTTTCAGATCTTAAGATCATTGTCTCGGAAGTAAACAGTATATTTTGCTTTTCAACTTCTGTTTTCTTGAAAGTACATTTTATAGGATTTTAAAAAATAAATGCTGATGTTCCCGATGCCTGGGAAAACAGTGCTGCCCAGTGATATAGTGTTTCAAATCTGTAGTTGACCCGACTTAGAATCATATCTCAGTTCCTCTATTATTACATGTAGATCCTTGGACAAATCATCTCAACTTGCTAAGTTTCAGTTCCCTAATCTGTAAAATATGTCTAGTAATGACATCTAACTCATAGTGTTGTTAGGAGGATTTAAAAAAGACAATAAATGTAAAGAACCTAGCATAACACCTGCCAAATACTTTGCTCAATAAATGATAGCTCTGTCTTTTTATACCAGCAGCCAATTTATTTTTGTGGAGAAAGACTTTTCAGATAATTTGAGTAAATGTAACCATCAGACATGTTTAAAAGCCAATTTAACCTCAGTGTCCACCAGCACTGATAAAAGGGCAGCTGAAGGCATTCGCCTTGCAACTTTGACTGCATGCAGAATGATCTCCCACTTTTCCATTTGTCATCCAATCCTCATATTAGATCATCATTATCTATATCCTACTGGGAAGCAAAATTGTATTTGTTTTCCTTGGATGCCTGAGTATTTCTGGGATTGTACCTGGTACTTTGCATACTTTATCTCATTTTATTTCTATAACCACCCTACAAAGCAAATACTCTAAAACATTTTAAATGGAAAAAGTGAAGTTTAGAGAAATTAAGTAATTGTCCAAGGTCACACAGCTGGTAGGTAGCAGAGTTAGCATTTAAACCTGAGACTTTTGACTCTAGCATTGCACAATTCAACTTTGGGTTGTACATCCGGAAACAGCGAATTTCTTATAAATGTGGGTTATTGAGAGATAGCTGTCCTTGGAAGGATGTTTGCCCAAATGGTAACTGATTACATTTGGGAGGTAAGATTTCAAACAAAACTTGATTTCTTTCTTGTACTCCTTAAGAATTTATTTTTATTTTTATTTTCCTTTGAGCATGTGTCACTTTTATAAACTAGCACTTTTTAACTGACTAGCTCATAATGAAATTTCAACTAATTTCAGGTGGTCTACAGAAACAGAAAAAGCTATTCACTTAGGAGAGGCTGGTTTTCAGCCTTACTGACTATCAAGCTGGACATGTAACTATTGTTCATGCAAATAGGGTTCTATTTTTACAAAGTGTGACTCATTATAAAGCAATGTGACTTGCCTGTCCTCACAGTCTGAAAATAAGAATGAAGGGCTAATAGCCACAAAGCAAACACGTGTTTTGTCTTCAAACTTTGAAAGCTCTTTTGGCTGACATCAACAATAGTTTCATTTCCTTTTTTAAGCTGACAATGGTTGCTTTGTAATTAACTTATACACCTAAAGATCTCCAGGCCCAAAGGACTGTTGGCTCTGTAAAAACAGATGGCTAAAATCTATGTCCCTTTTTAAATTTCTGACAGTAAAGGCTTTCTATGACATGTCTCCAATACCCTCTTTCCAAGAAACTGCCCATTTCCAAATTTAGCCTACTGGAAAGCAGTAAAAAGAGAATGGAATTTAGAGACAGAAGATCAGAGTATAAGTCCTGGCTTTGTCACCAATTGGTTATAACTTTGGTCATATATTGTAATCTCTTGAATACCAAATGTTTCATCATTCATTTAACAAATATTTATTTAATTTATATTATGGGTGAATTATTTTTCTATGTATTGGGAATACAATGGTGATCAAAAAATCAATGCATTTTATGATCTCTTGCAGCTCCATTCTAGTGGGATAGGCAAGCCTTAGTCAAATAGCCAAATGAGGAACACATATCTATAGAGCAGTAAGTCCTCAGAAGAGAGAATTCTTGTAATAGTATTTGCAAGAGGGGAGTAGTTTGGGAAGGCATTCCCTGAGAAAGTGGTGTTTAGCTGAGAATCGGAGAAAATGAAAATCAAATAGATAGAGGTACTTGGGGGAATGATAGGGAAGAATGTTAGGATATTACCCACAGAAATAAAAGGATGTGCAAATTCCCTGTGGGAGCAGAGTGCATGGCTCATTCAAGAAACTGAGTATAGCTGAGAGCTGAGAACAGGTAGGACAGTGGTACAGGTAAGGAGGTGATGAAGAAAGAGTGGTACTCCTTAAATATTCATTTACTTACATACAAACTCCTCACCCCTTTCAGGCAGGACAGCTCCGAAAATAGCACCTTTGGGTGAGGCAATTAAAGGTCATACACAATTAATTATCTAGTACCACTTTTTCTCTTCTGGGGTCAATTAGGGTACTTTGTATTGACATGGCAAAGTTTCCAAAATCAACTGATCCAGATGTAAGTCGCTATTTTGAGAACAATTATTCAGAAGAATTGAATGGGCATGTGGCATTGGGTAACAAATAAATTAATAAATAAAATGCTATGTTAGGCCACTGGAATTTTGAGTTTGTTTATTACTGTAGTATAGCATATCCGAACCCGACTATTAGAGGTGGTGTCGGACTACATAGGGCTTTATGGGCCAAATTAATGATTTGGATTATTTTTGAAGCATTGAAATTCTTTCAAAAAATAGAAATTTTCAGATATTTTTCTTTGGGGGAAGAATTGTATGCTAAATATGTGAATGATTGATAAGGTTAAGAGAGTTTTGATAACTATAAATTATTCATCATAGCTCCATTTATCATCCTCCCAGGAATATTGAAGAGACCAACTATGAAAAATTAAATCTGGCATTTTCCAAAATGCAAACCATCACACAAATATTCTGGCTTTCTGGTATGCTATATTGCCCCAGCTGCTGTTTTCCCTTGTTTTAGAAGCCAGTATCATTATATATCTGTTATTCTCTGTGCGGTTATAATCCATATACCAAAAAGTAATTCTGTGAAATCGGTTAGGCTGTTCTGCCCTGCACTCAATAGCAGTTTTGTATGTGTGGATTTGAGAGTGGAAAACGGCTTAATAGGAAAGTCTTCCAGTGTTTCAGAATCAAGTTTTCAATCAATTGAGATGTCAATATGTTTACCTTAACTCTATCAAAAATAAGATGTTCTCATTTCTTTGCCTTTTGCTAATCACTGGAAGTTTGAAATGAAAAACAAAATTGAGACAAGCTGAGAAACGTAGTAAAATATTAGAAAACGAGCTTCTTACATATTATATATTGTTTTGAAGAAAATTCTACAGAGCAAAAAAAATGGAGCATTTTGGTTCTGTGCTCTAAAAAGTTAATGCAAACAGTGGGATATTTATGCAACAATATACAAAAATATACTTTGCTTTGGGCGCTCTGTCTGGGGAATATGCTGAACAAAAACAGACTCAGTGTCTATCCTCCCTCCCTCCATTACAGTCTAGTGAAGGAAAACATACAATTCTACTTATCACATATGATCAAATTTGCTTCTACCAAAGAGAGAAAGATAACCTATCATGTTATTGTTTATTGAGCACCTAGTAGATGGCAGAGATTTGGGTACTAGATGATTTTCATGTATTAAATAATTTAATTTTTAATACTTTCAATTTATTTTTATAATAATAATAATAGGGACAGGAGGTAGAGAAATTCTAGGCAGAAAAAGGCAGATCCCTGGCCTCAAGCCAAAAAGCCTGAGACCATGGCCGGTAGTCTCAGGTTTTTTGGCTTGAGAGCTTTTTGGCTTGAGTGTGGGGCTTTGCTGGAAAACATCCCTGTTTTCCTGCTCAAATCTTGCCTTTTCCAAAACCACCTATGACACTGCTCTGTTCCCCATTCTGTGCCTATAAAAACTCCAGACTCAGCTGGCAGAGAGAAGCAGCTGGATGTCAGAAACTACAACTGGATGTCAGAGAGAAGCAGCTTGACTTCAGAAAGACAGTTTGATGGCACAACTTCAGAGAAAAATCTGGCTGGAGACAACTGAACCTCAGGGGAAGATTACCATCCCACCTATCCCCTTCCTGCTGAGAGCCATTTTCATTGGCAATAAAATCCCCTGCATTTACCATTCTTCAATTCATTTGCACAACTCATTTCTCTTGAATGTCTGACAAGAACTCAGGAGCTATGATTGTAGATACAAAATGCCGACACACTGACCCTTTGTCTTTGCTGGTAGAAGGAAACCAACCACCTCATGTGAAAGGCAGAGGGCCCATTGATCTGTTAACACGTAAGCCATTCGCAGACAGCAGAGCTAAAGGAGCACTGTAACACTCCCCTCTGGAGACTTAGTGATTATGGGCACCCTCCCTAGGTACCACCATGGGGCCTGCTCAGAGTTTCTCCTGCCAGTGCCCAGAAGCACTTCCTCCAGCTCCTGTACCCATTTACCTGTGTGCTCCGTCCTGTGAGTGGTGGAATACAGAAGATCTGAGTGAGTAGATTTCTCCTCTGCTAGTACTGAAGTGGCTGGTTGGTTCTAGCATTCCTGCACTCCAGTTCCCAATTTGTTTGATTGTGTGCTCCTTCCCACGAGGTGTTGAGAGCTGTGGGCTGAGTAAGTGAGGCACTCTTATTGCAAGTCCCATGAATGGGTCAGGTAAATATCCTGCTTCAGTAATATATCTAATTCCCTATGTGCTAGACATTGCAGTAAGAGTTTTATGTATAGTATTTTAGTAATGCACATAAAAGGGGTTATTTACCACATTTTACAGAAGAGGAAATTAAGGATCAGAGAGGTGCACTGATGTCCCCAAGATTATATTTCACATGGTATGTGGTATGTATCCCGTTCCCATGTTATTTCTCCTGTTACTATGTGTAGCACACTTCTAGAATTATCTCTTCCAAAATAAGATGACAAAATATCATGACATAGATGTATGCCTAAAAATACATTCAGCAGGACCCTAATGGCACAAAGTTATTGTGCCAATATACTTTGGAAAATATATTTTTGTTGGCCAAGTAAGTTTAGGTGCAAGGTAAAAAGCTACAAATATCTCTTTACCACTACACCTCCCAGAGTCTATCATATGTTGATCTGTTATGAAGATTTGCAAGAGCAGACAGGGTATGCAGCATCTTCTAAAGTTATTTGATTACAGAGACATTCATTCATGGGGCAGAGGGAGGGGTAAGGAAGAGGAGTTGGTCAACAGGAAGCAGGTGGTTGGTTAGGCAGTTATGATGAGTAAGAGATCTGGGATCTCATTGTCCAAATGCAATGATCTGGAGAGTTTCAGCTCCTTGAGACTACCTGGGAGGGCTGATAGTTGGTTTCCTGAGAAAGAAACTCAGTTAAGACGAATGTAACTTTCTCAAGTTTTAAGACTGAGAGAATTAACTTCTATGTTTATTCAAAGACACCTTAAACATCAGCTCTATTGGACAATTAGAAGTTTCAATTGAAGTTGAGTGGGGGGAGCTCTTTTGTTATGTTCTCCTCAGTCCATGACAGTAATAGGGTGGCATCTTCCGTAGGTATAAGGGTGTTTTGAAAACATCAACAACTTTACTCTCTTTACATCAGTTAGGGGTTAGAATTACAGCAATAGAAAGCAGCTTTAATTAATTTGAATAGACAAGAGATGCACTGAAAGGATATTGGAGAGGTTCGAGATTACTGAAAAGGTGGGAGAATGAGGTTTGGGGCTGTGTATTTTTGGCCAATGTAGAACTGGTCAGGGGAACCCTGTGCCATTGTGATCATGAGGTCTTGGTTGTGGAAGCTTGTCACGTTGGTCTTGTGGCTCTCAGCACTGCTGTCACTAAGATTTAGAAATTTAGTCCTCCTACATTTACTACTGATTCATGTTCTTGCATTTATGTTCCTAAACCATAAGTATTATAAATGCAGGAACTTCATCAATATAATTTCATTCTCAAATGTGAACAATAGTAATATTGAAAAAAATAACAAGTAAACAAAAATGAACCGAATTTACTGTACTGAAAATGATCTTTGTCTTTAGGACTGCCATCACATTTTTTTTTTTTTTTTTTTTTTTTTATTGCATTATAGGTTTGGGGGTACATGTGCAGAACGAGCAAGATAGTTGCATAGGTACACACATGGCAGTGTGCTTTGCTGCTTTCCTCCCCTTCACCCACACTTGGTATTCATCCCCAGGCTATCCCCCCAGCCCCCCCCTGCTGTCCCTCCCCCATTCCCCCCAACAGTCCCCAGTGTATAGTAGACCGCCTCTCTGTGTCCACATGTTCTCATTTTTCTCACCCACCTATGAGCGAGTATATGCGGTATTTCTTTTTCTGTTCTTGTGTCAGTTTGCTGAGAATGATGTTCTCCAGATTCATCCATGTCCCTACAAAGGACACAAACTCATCATTTTTGATTGCTGCATAATATTCCATGGTGTATATGTGCCACATTTTCCCAGTCCAGTCTATCATCGTTGGGCATTTGGGTTGGTTCCAGGTCTTTGCTATTGTAAACAGTGCTGCAATGAACATTCGTGTGCATGTGTCCTTATAGTAGAACGATTAATAATCCTTTGGATAGATACCCAGTAATGGGATTGCTGGGTCAAATGGAATTTCTATTTCTAGGTCCCTGAGGAATCGCCACACTGTCTTCCACAATGGTTGAACTAATTTACACTCCCACCAACAGTGTAAGAGTGTTCCTATTTCTCCACATCCTCTCCAGCATCTGCTGTCTCCAGATTTTTTAATGATCGCCATTCTAACTGGTGTGAGATGGTATCTCAATGTGGTTTTGATTTGCATCTCTCTAATGACCAATGACGATGAGCACTTTTTCATATGTTTGCTGGCCTCATGTATGTCTGCTTTCGTAAAGTTTCTGTTCATATCCTTTGCCCATTTTTGAATGGGCTTGTTTGTTTTTTTCCTGTAAATCTGTTTGAGTTCTTTGTAAATTCTGGATATCAGCCCTTTGTCGGATGCGTAAACTGCAAAGATTTTTTCCCATTCTGATGGTTGCCGATTCACTCTAGTGACTGTTTGTTTTGCTGTGCAGAAGCTGTGGAGTTTGATTAGGTCCCATTTGTCTATTTTGGCTTTTGTTGCCAATGCTTTGGGAGTTTTGTTCATGAAGTCCTTGCCTACTCCTATGTCCTGAATGGTTTTGCCTAGATTTTCTTCTAGGGTTTTTATGGTGTCGGGTCTTACGTTTAAGTCTTTAATCCATCTGGAGTTAATTTTAGTGTAAGGTGTCAGGAAGGGGTCCAATTTCTGCTTTCTGCACATGGCTAGCCAGTTTTCCCAACACCATTTATTAAATAGGGAATCCTTTCCCCATTGCCTGTTTTTGTCTGGTTTATCAAAGATAATATGGTTGTAGATGTGTTGTGTTGCCTCCGATGCCTCTGTTCTGTTCCATTGGTCTATATCTCTGTTTTGGTACCAGTACCATGCTGTTTTGATTACTGTAGCCTTGTAGTATAGTTTGAAGTCTGGTAGCGTGATGCCTCCCGCTGTGTTCTTTTTGCTTAGAATTGACTTGGCTATGCGGGCTCTTTTTTGGTTCCATATGAAATTCATGGTGGTTTTTTCCAGTTCTGTGAAGAAATTCAATGGTAGTTTGATGGGGATAGCATTGATTGTGTAAATTACTTTGGGCAGTATAGCCATTTTCACGATATTGATTCTTCCTAACCACGAACATGGAATGTTTCTCCATCTGTTTGTGTCCTCTCTTATTTCATTGAGCAGTTGTTTGTAGTTTTCCTTAAAGAGGTCCCTTACATTCCTAGTGCCATCACATTTTTAGAGACTTAGTCTGTCTTAAGTAAATATGTCTGAGATTAGGTTACTAAGTCAAATTATTTCAAATGATTGACATTCCTTAGAAATGAATGAATTGTTTATAATTCTATGGTCCCCCATTCTCTTGGAAGATAGATTCTCTCAAACCCTTCTGTGCTGGAGATAATGTTTTACATATCGCTGGTAAGACTCTGTTTTTTCAAAGGTAAACCATGTATATGTTAACATAAGGATAAGACTGTTCATTGCTGATTCAGTAAAGTTGAAATGCAATGATGCTGTGGTGGTGGTTGACATACATGGTTATTATTGTTGTCAGTATGATTTGTGAGCCATCCTTGTTCCCTGAAATTCAATGTCTTATCAATAGTTAGGCTTATTTCAAGTTTAGCTTAAACTTTCTCTTTAGTCATCATTCCAGTAACTTTTTTTTAAGAGCTAAGTTTTAACACAAGTTTGTGTCCAAAGCTGGTGAAAGGATATGCTTGCCTTACACACTGCTGTAAATCTGAGAAAAATATCAGGGTTTAACCAAAAGTGGTGTCCTTTCCTTTGAAATTGAAATTTTTCTTATGTTTTCTCAAGAATGAAGACACTTTACAAAAGAAGACATACATGAGGACAACAAACATATGAAAAAATGCTCATCATCACTGGTCATTAGAGAGATGCAAATCAAAACCACATTGAGATACCTTCTCACGCCAGTTAGAATGGCGATCATTAAAAAATCTGGAGACAACAGATGCTGGAGAGGATGTGGAGAAATAGGAACACTCTTACACTGTTGGTGGGAGTGTAAATTAGTTCAACCATTGTGGAAGACAGTGTGGCGATTCCTCAAGGACCTAGAAATAGAAATTCCATTTGACCCAGCAATCCCATTACTGGGTATATATCCAAAGGACTATAAATCATTCTACTATAAGGACACATGCACACGAATGTTCATTGAAGCACTGTTTACAGTAGCAAAGACCTGGAACCCACCCAAATGCCTAACGATGATAGACTGGACTGGGAAAATGTGGCACATATACACCATGGAATATTATGCAGCAATCAAAAATGATGAGTTTGTGTCTTTTGTAAGGACATGGATGAATCTGGAGAACATCATTCTCAGCAAACTGACACAGAACAGGAAAAGAAATACCGCATATACTCACTCATAGGTGGGTGAGAAAAATGAGAACACATGGACACAGAGAGGGGGTCTACTACACACTGGGGTCTATTGGGGGGAATGGGGGAGGGACAGCGGGGGGCGGCTGGGGAGGGATAGCCTGGGGATGAATGCCAAGTGTGGGTGAAGGGGAGGAAGGCAGCAAAACACACTGCCACGTGTGTACCTATGCAACTACCTTGCACGTTCTGCACATGTACCCCAAAACCTAAAATGCAATAAAAAAAAAAGAATGAAGACAAATTGGATGTGGTAATGTGTTAATTTTGAACATATATATATATATAATTTTGAACTTGTATATATATATATAAACATACTTGTATATGTGTATGTACATATACATATTTACACACATGTATATGTGTATATATATATATACAAGTTCAAAATTAACACATTATATTACGTGTGTGTGTGTATATATATATATATATATATATATATATATATAGTATATAGTTGTTAGAGTTATATGCTTGAATGTGAAATTTAAAATATTTAAAGAAAATTGACAAAAAAAACCAAGTTTCTTCTGGCTTGATTGTGAATTACCATTTCTAACTAGTGAGAATATTCAGGTTTCAAATTAAACCATTTTCAAATTAAACCAATATCTTTTTTAGCCCAGTGTTTAGGATTCTTATATTGTTGATCAATTTCCCCAAGGTATGCCTTCTTTATGTAATGCTTGGAGTTTGAAGCACGACCAAAAACTCATTGTAATTCATGTCATATAACTGCTTGAAAATAATAACTTTTCCCTTTCCTAGAGAGAGGGCAGGTAGCTAAAAATGTGCTTTTCTGGAAGCCTCATGTGCAATGTAATAATATGGAGTCTGATTCTTCGCTTATAGCTAGCTTGGAAAGATACTAGATTCTTCAAAAATTTACAAGAGAAAAAATTATTTTGGGGCTACATTTGTTGGGGAAGAGAGACGTTAAAGTGATGAGAGAACTTCCCAGTGTTTCTTACTGGCACTTCGTCATTCTGATTCACTGGTTTACAAGTGGACTGATAACAGGTCATAGTAACACATTAAACAAGTATTAATGTAATAAACCTTAACTATCAGTTAGGAAAATAAGAGCTGTTTGAGTAAAGAGTTAGCTTTTAAGCATTTATCTAGGCATAATCAAAAAGGATCATGATGATACAAAGACATTTTAAAATTAACTTTAGAGAATTATGGAATCAATTCAGGATAACAAAAATTGACTTTATCCCATACTAATTATGTGTGTACTCAGTATAAACCACCATGCTGACTAGCACAGGCACTACATGGGATATAATTGGCCCTACCACCAAAAGTGCCCTTTATGACATGATTTATAGTAGTTTACCTAGACATACATTTCATCTATTTTACATATTTCATGAAAATGTTGGTTTTGTTTATCTTATAGTTACAGAGTAATATATGAGCCTTGCAGCACAAACTGTTGATAGTGATAGCATAGGACCCGTTTTTCATAAGCATGTATCACAGTGTATTTATGTCATCCCTGTTGTTTAACATTTGTCTCACCAGTAGCCCTTCATCATGGTTAGAATAAGCAATGATATGATGGGCATCCACTAAAACTAAAAGTGTTGGGTTGAAACGTGAATACATTACTGAAGCTTAAATTGGGTAGACTCTATGTTGGAATATACAAATACAGTAGCTACGTATATTCCAACATAGAGTCTACCCAACTGAAGCTTAATCTACCTGAAATTGATTTTGGTATTTGTTTTAAAACAAGAATGTTACTGCCTTTTTTTTTTTAACAGAAAGAAAATTAACCTAAGAACAACAGAACGTTATTCTTTCCTTTGGTGATCTGAAATGTCACCTCTATACTAATTTAAATCTTGTACTTACTTGAATTTAAATTTGAATCAACCTGTCTATTCTTGTTCTGATACCACATTGTTTTAATTATTGTGGTTTCAAGCTTAGTTAATATTGAATACACTATTTCACACACTAAAATAACATTTTGAATTTCTCTTTTGGTCCAGATCCTTATCCAGTTGATGCAGGGGGTCAGAGCGAGATATGCTGGAGCCCATGCTTAATTCACAGATGCTGTAACACCTACCAAATATAGCTATGTCACTTCTTGAAATAATTTCACCTGCTATATTCTAAATGCATGCAGTCTCCTTTTCATAATGCACAGAAGTTTTAAGCCTTGGCAGAAAGCTTTCTTTAGTCTATTCCATATAGAGAACAAAAGTGTGAAGAGTAGTAAAACCTTATGAAAGTTTTCATCTGGTATCTCTTAATGTTTGAAATGTAAAGGTGATGTGGCAAGGTGGATAAGAGAAGCAGCATTTGAGTTTCAGTTCGCCTGCATTCTAGTGTGTGTGGCTTCAGTTAATCGTCTTAACCTCTCTGGGCCTCATTTCCCAGTAAAGGGAAGTATCAACAGGCTCTTACAGCATAGAGTATTTCTAAGTAAGCACTCATTAAAAGTAGTCATTATTGTTGTTATTACTATTATGTGCCTTTAAAACCCCAAGTCACCACAGACAAGGGAAATACAGGTTATAGGACAATTATTCTTCTAAACATGAAAGACGGGTTTAATGGTGATA
Organism: Saguinus oedipus; assembly: GCA_031835075.1. Lineage (NCBI taxonomy): Eukaryota > Metazoa > Chordata > Mammalia > Primates > Cebidae > Saguinus > Saguinus oedipus. The sequence continues at coordinate 44,240,107 of CM063170.1, forward strand.
TAGACTCCTATTAGCAACAACAGAAAGAAGATAGAGAAAATTGTTGTTTTTCGAGTTGGACATTTATTTTTCTGCTTTAAGAAAAATTCATTATATAAATCACTTCACAAGAACACAGTTTTAAAGTATTTAAATGTGTGGCTTTGTCTCTGTGTTATAACAAAAAAGAAAATATATAGTGGCTTGGTGGGAGAAAAAAAGAACAAAAGGCTTAAGTGTGTTGAGTCTGTATCTGAAGTTTAAAAAACAAGGGCAGATATTTCTGCATATTTAAGATATGTCATATTTTGACCTAAACTTTTACATTCAGAACCCTTTATGCCACTTTTCCAACAGTGCAGGTGCTATGTTTAAAAGGAAAAAAAGAAAAAGGAAAGAACAAAAAGAGGAATGCTTGCATATTTATTTGCCTGGGTGATTCAGGCTGGCCATGGTTTCAACCAGGTCTCAGCTCCTGGTCTAGGCTGCCATATTTATAGGAGCTGGGACTTGGCCTCTCTGCCCTACTTTGTCAAGGAGTCTTCAAATCACAGTCCCGTGGGCCTTGGGACAGCAGAGAAAGCATCTAAGCTGCATGTTCTACTTATGGTGTGAAAAAATAAACCCTTGACCAAAGGCACTGGCTGCAGATTCACAACTAGTCCCACCCCTAGCTCTGCAGAGCTGCTGTCAGGTTTGATTAGCTTTTCTGACTGCAAGATTCTCCTGCTCTGTAAACTATTCTGTCCCCTTGGCCCTCCTTGCTACTGCTACAGTTGGCTCCCTTTATTGTTTGATGAGCTGTCACAGCTGGCTGATCAGACTGTCACCCAATCATCTTCCCTTTTACTCAGGCCCCTGACTGACCTTGTTCTGTCTTTGCCTTTTCTGTCCTTCTGATCCTCCAGCAGTTGAATAGCCTACCCCTGCTGGCTGATCCCACTGCTTGTCTAATCAGCCCATTAGACAGTTTGATTAGCTTTTCCTTCCTCTCGCCCTGCCAGCTCTTCCTGCTGCTACCAGCTGTGCTCAGGGCCTGGTAGTAACTCACCATCAATTCCTTCTGATAGTGCTGCTGGCTGATAGACTTAATACTTGTTCTCAACAGCTCTCTGATCTATTTGGCTTCTCTCCACCTTGGTCTTCTGATTAGCCTCTGATGTCTTTCCTGTGTCCTATGAAAATTCCTTGCTATTAATGGAACCACTCTGGTATCCTGTGTCAGGCACTTTTTAGCCTTTGAGTCTAGATGGCTGTCTTTGGCAAGTGATGCCATTTCAGTACAGTCAAAGTTCAAGTGCCCACTTCATGGCTTCCCCCAAATGTCTACAGTTTCTATTGCATCTGACTTAATATTGTGAACTGTATCCATGAATCCATCACTCTTCATGGGATAGCCTGAATCCCAGCCTTTTAAAACTGGGTTTTGAAGTGTTTCCTGAGCATAACCTTTCTGCTTACCTTCCCTCTGAGTATTAATTATTTATTGTAGTTACAGGCCCAGAGTGAAAACCTATTTGGACTCAAATTCCGTATGAATTCACCAATTACCTGTGTGACCAAGTTACTTAAACCTCTCTTTGGGCCTTAATTTCTTAATCTCTGTATTTATTTCTTGTATTTATTCAACTACAGATAATCATTGAGCTTGTCTGTAAAGAAGACATTCAAATTCCCTGAGTATCTAGGGTTTACATACAAGAATGAAAGCACTAAACATACAAGAAAACAGACCAAAAAAAAAACAAAAAAAAACAAAACCACTCCAAACGTGGCAAAGGTAAGAAAAAACAAGGGTAATGGAATTGATTAAAAAGGATGAGATGGAAGGGTTAATTTAGATGGAATAATTGAAAAAGGGATCTTTGAGAAGACAATATTTGAGCTAGTATCTGAAAGATTAGAGGAGGGCAGCCACAGGGGATTATCTAGGGAAAGGATGTAATGGACAGATGTGAAGGAAATACAAACATCTCAACACAGCTTTGTGGGACATAGGAAAGCCACTGTGTCTGAACATAGTGAACAACTGAGGTTGTTATGAAGTAAAGTCAAAGAAGTAGGCAAGGGCCAGAACATATCAGCCCAGGAATACTACACTAAGGATTCTGGGTTTTATTCTAATTGTAATGGAAGAGTTACTGGGACCTGGTCTAAATAAGCACTGTCCAGTAAAACTTATGTGATGATGAAAATGTTCTATAACTGTGCTATCTGATACAGAGTCCATTTGGCATTCAAAATAGAGCCAGTGGGAATGAGGAACTACATAGTGCATTATTTTTAATAAAAATTAAATTAATTTTAAATTAAAATTTCTAATCTAATAAAATTTTATGTCTTGATGATTTAATGTAACCAATTTAATTAAAATCCGTAATTTAATAACAATTAAAAATCAAATAGCTCAGTGCGATGGCTCATGCAGGTAATCCCAGAACTTTGGGAGGCTGAGGTGGGTGGATTACTTGAGGTCAGGAGTTCAAGACCAGCCTGGCCAACATGGCGAAACCCCGTCTCCACTGAAAACACAAAAATTAGCTGTATGTGATGGTGGGTGCCTATAATTCCAGCTACTCAGGAGGCTGAGACAGGAGAATTGCTTGAACCAGGAAAGCAGACATTGCAGTGAGCCGAGATTGCAGCACTGCACTCCAGCCTGGGTGACTGAGTTAGATTTCATCTGGAAAATAATAATAATAATACTTAAACAATTAACATAAATCATACTATGTGCTAGATTTAAGGAGTGCCCTAGTGAGTTAAGAGTTGCCTTAGCTAAATAATTTTCAATATGTACCTCTGATAACTCTTGGTACACAGAGGGTCTACCTCAAGGGAGCAACACGTCCAGGAGAGTTGGATTTATGGCCCCCTCATTTTTTGTTAAGTTACAGAACGTTTACTTTTCTCTGCTTTATTTATTGGGTCTTTCAAGAGATTTCATTTAGGAAAGTATAGGCGACTCAAAAAAATTGGAAATCACTCAACACTGGATTGACAATGGTGATGTCAGAGTGATATAGATTTAAATAATAGCTTGATCACTTGCTAACTTACACAATGTAAACAAAATATTTTACTTTATTTTTATTATCTGTAAAAAGAGATACAAATAATAATACCAAATTTATAGGTCACCAGTGTTGATTATATGATGTAATTCAGGCAGAGTGTTTAGCAGACCTTTATCACATGCTCAGCAGATATTTACCTCTATAGTTACTGTTATTCTCAAGTTGATCAATTCAGAGGGTTTGTGCTCCTAGTCATGTATAACTGTAAAGTCAGGTATCTTGATAATCTGAATAGCAAAAACCTTACTATTATTCAAGGTCATACAGTTATAAAGGATGTGAGTTGAGACTTGAATCTAGGTTACTGTGATACAGCGTTAGTGATTCTACCACTGGGCACTCATCTATGAACGATAACTTCAGAGTTATAATGCAAACATATTATTTAAATCAGTAATTTGTTTGTTTGTTTGTTCTGAGATGGAGTTCTGCTCTTGTTGCCCAGGCTGAAGTGCAATGGCACCATCTCGGCTCACCACAAACTCTGTCTTCTGCGTTCAAGTGATTCTCCTGCCTCAGCCTCCCAAGTAACTGGTATATGCCATTATGTCCAGCTAATTTTGTATTTTTAGTAGAGATGGGGTTTCACCATGTTGGCCAGGCTGGTGTCGAACTCCGGACCTCACATGATCCATCCGCCTCCGCCTCCCAAAGTGCTGGGATTACAGGCATTAGCCACCATGCCTGGCCAAATCAATAAATACTTAGTCTAGTAAAGGTACATTGCAAAGGAAGCATTGTGAATGGTTATGAGAGGATTCTAATAATAATGAGAGGCTATTGCTATTTTAGTATTTTAAACTTCTTTCAAATGGTTGCAAAGAAACAACTACTCTGTATTATATTCTAGAATTTAGTGCAAAAATGCTCAGCTAGGGCTATGACAGTTGTCTTCAGACAGTTCTGATATTTACCTCCCATCCCTGCTACTCTTGTTGATTGGATAGGTAGCTTACAGGAGCATTTATTTGTTCAATCATACTGCAACTCTATCACATGAATCCTATTATTATTCCTACTTTATATTAAATAAAGCTAATACTTTAAAAGGTTAAGCAACCCATTTAAGGTCACATAGCTGGGAAGTATTTGACCTAGCATTTGAATGCAGTGACTCTCTGGCAGAACAAACCTTGGAGCTAGAGAGAGGAGTCAGTGTCTTAACATGTAAAATGCAAACATGTATCATTATAACCTGTTAAGTGATTGGAATAATTAAATAGGATCATGTGGTAAACCTTTTCTGGTATTTGAACTGAAATTTCAAACTGCATGGAAGTTACCCTTTCTCGAGAAATAATTGGTTAATTGGAAAGTGTGCAGAGCAGAGAGTGACAGAATTGATGTATCTCTAAAGCTGATGGAATAGGCAAGCTGTTCTCTTGGGTCCCTTGTCCTGGACTCTGCTTCTTGGTTTGTAAAGAGTTGGTACACTCAGGAGAGAAACCATCTTACTTAATGACTGCCCTCAATTGTTAACATAAGCTAAGTTGGGCTTTTATGACTTAAGCAGTTGTATCAATACTATTAATCACAACAAAAATCTTAACAATTTCAGATTATGTAACATACAAGACTCCTCAACCTTAACTGGGTGTCTGTTAAGCTCTGACAATTTTGAACAAGCAGCACTTAACAAAAAAAAGGGAATTCATAATATCTCAAGCTTAAAAACAAAAACTGACACCCTTAAACAGTGTTCTTTTTTGATATTTATTTCATGAATATTTGTTGAAGGCCCCGTGTATCAAGTAGTGCCACTAGGTGATTGATATACAGAACAGAGCAGATGAAGTTCCCGTATTCATGAAGTGTACATTCTAATAGGTCACATGAACAATAAACAAAAACGTGAAACTATTACTAATACATAGTAATGATTAATTCCAGGAAGAAAACTACAGCATTGTAAGTGGTTACATGGTAAGGTTATTTTGGATAGGGTAGTCAGAGAAAGCTGCTCTTAGGAAATGGCCTTGAGTGATGAAGTGAGGAAACTGCGGTGTAAACTTCTGGGAGACTATTTTTCAAGGTAGAGGAGAAACAGAAGGCGAAGGAGTTTTAAGGAGGAATAAACTTGGATATTTGACTGAAAACAAGGAAGCCAGTGTGCCTGGAGCCCAGTGAGCTGGGTAAAAGATAGCACAAGATAGTGCTGGGGAAATAGGTGTCCTTGTAAACCATGTGGGAGGCTTTAGATTACTGTCTTATTGGAGAGCTTTGAGTAAGAGGAATGACATGATTAAATCTACATGATGAAAATATTATTTTGTTCCCAGATGAAAAATAACCGCAAGGAGGCAAATGTGGGAGCAAGGAAACTAGTTAGAAAGTTATTATGTTAGGCTTGTGTAAGAAAGAACATGGCTTGGACTAGAAGGGAGCTGTGGCAGTGATGAAAAGTGGTCAGATTTCAGATATGTTTTGAAAGTAGTGACCACAGAACTCACTGATGGATTAGTTGTGGTTGTGAAAGAAAAGAGGAATCTAGAAATAGTTCACTAAATGAATATAGCTAATGAAAACTTGCTGAAAAGACCTTTCAAGGGTTTACTATAAGCACTTTGCACAGAACATGGAGTTCAACAAATATTAAATTTCTAATAAGTGTTAGGAGTTATTTTTATTTTTATTAGCGTTACTTTACAAGTATGTATTAAACTCCAAATAGGTGAATGTGTCAGGTACTATTATCTTTCCTAATAAACACAAATATCAAAAACAGCTTCCCTCATAATGTTCTTACAGCCATTAGCAGCTCTTCCCATACTTCTGTCTGAGTCTCTTTCTTAACAATTTACTTTTAGTAGCAAACATCTTATATATTTTACCTGTTCCTCTTTTTATCATCTTTTTACCCTACGCTTGTTTTTAAATTCACCATCTTCATTATTTCTACTGTATTCAAATACTTTGATTATTTATGGAGGCTTTAGTTTATATAAAGCCATCCTCTGCTACAGTTAATATTCTTTCAATCAATTTGACATATCAATCATGTCACATTAATTCAATAAAATATTATGCATCCGTTAAAAAGATAAAGTAGATTGATATGAACTAACATCAGTAGATATTTTAAGTTAAAGAGCGTGAGAAAACATAAAATAACAAAATATAAATATGAATACTGTAAAATAAAGAATAAGGCCATATGTGATGGCTCATGCAAGAAATCACAGCACTTTGGGAGGCTAAGGTGGGAGGATGGCTTGAGGCCAGGAGATTGAGACCAAGTGGACAACATAGTGAAATCCAATATCTACAAAAAATTTGTTTTAAATTAGCTGGGTGGGGTGGTGCACACCAGTAGTCCCAGCTACTCAAGAGGTTGGTGTGGGAGATCACTTGTGCCCAGGAGTTGAAGACTACAGTGAACTATGATTGGGCCAGTGATCTCCAGCCTGGGTGACAGAGTGAGACCCTGCCTCAAAAATTTTTAAATAATTTTTTAACATAAATAAAGAATATTTTTTCTAACTTCTATATCTACCAAAATAGGCTGGATTATGCTTTGGAAATCAACAACCTCAAAATCTCAATACACTGAAACAATAGTCTAGTTAGTTTTCATGCCTCATGTCCATCACAGAGTGGAAGGGAATTCTACACTTTGTTGTCCTTACTACATGGCCTAGGGCATATGGGGCCAGGGATTAAAGAAAATTTCATTCATTTTGAACAACATACTTCTCTTTAATTTGACTTATACCAAAGAAAACAATGTTCAGGAAGCATTTTGCAATTGAAAAATATTTTTTCTAAGCATTTAGCAAAGATTAAATCTAAAAGTTATATAAAATAAGCTTTTTAAATTATGTTGTTTTTTTCTTTACATTTATTTTCTCTATTAAAAATAATAAGGCTGGGTGTGCTGGCTCACGTCTGTAATCCCAGCATTTTGGGAGCCCTAGACCAGCTGATCTCTTGAGCCCAGGAGTTCAAGACCAGCCTGGACAACATGGTGAAAACCCATCTCTATAAAATACAAAAATTAGCTAGGTATGGTGACACACACTTGTTGTCCCAGCTACTTAGGAGGCTGAAGTGGGAGGATCGCTTGAGCTTGGGAGGTAGAGGTTACAGTGGGCCAAGATAGCAACACTGCACTCTAGTCTGGACAACAGAGTGAGACCATGTTTCATCAACATCATCAATATTATACATTATTTAAATAGTAATTCAATGACTTTAAATTATGGTGAATGTTTGTGGACATTGAATGTTTATGAGAACCAAGCCGATTTTTTTTTTTCCCTACACAAGTTTTACCTTCCCATTCAGTTTTAGAAAAAACAAAAAGTTGATTGCCTCAATTTTCATGCAAGCATTCCTCAAAAAGAAATGAGCACTTAAAAATAATGTTTCTTTTATGGCATCCAGCAAAACGCTTTTCGCTTCTTCTTCAGTTGAAAAAGGACTCTAATGTGGCTAATGCTAATATTCATGAAGATGAAAGATATGTTTTTCTAGTTCTTTCTGTTAGTAAAAGCTATATATATTCCATTTTCTGAATAGGAGAATAAAGTTTAGAGAAAATAATGTAGTTATTAGCCCTCCTCTGTTACAGACCTAACAGAAAAGGAATGTCAACATATGTAGCGGACTAAATGAATAATAAATCCAATTATTTTTATATATACACATATGTATATATGAAATGAAATATACATATTTCTATTAACTCTTTAAGAGGGGTAATAACCACATTATATATACATATGTGATATATGTATATATACAAATAATTGGATTTATGTATTACAGTGTATATATTTTTAGATATATGTATATGTATAAATAATAATTTGATTTATTATTCATCCAGTTCTTTCTGTTAGAAAAGGTTCATTATTAACTCCAGAACACTGAACCCTGCCTATCAGAGAAAGTGGGTCAAATATTCACTTTCTACAAGTGAATATTTCTTTATGTAGAGATAAAACTGCAAAATATGTAAAACACAAATTGAAAGCTCTCCATGATACTTTTTCTCTATGATGTCTGGGAGTTGCTGATGACCAAACTCTTTGGAGAAATCACTGGATGCCCAAAGGCCTCTGAAAAATACCAGAACAGTGAGAGGAACAGAATTTGTTGTCTGGGGAATTCTGAAAGCTCTATTAAAATAGAACTAAAACTACCACCGGCATAAACAAGATGTCACTGAGATTTTCAGTCTTTATTCCTTTTTTTTTTTTTTTTTAACCTGAGTCATCTCAGGCAACTGGCAAAAGTGTGAGACTTTATCTTTCCAGTACTTTTGGTGCTCTCTCTCCCCGCCATTTTTGTTTGTTGCCTGACTACATATGCTGGCTCTCCTTTTCTATTAACTCTTTAAGAGAAGAGGTGTAATAGCTACATTATTATCTCTAAACTTTCCTCTCATATTCAGAAATATTGTGTATTGCAGGCCGGGCATGATGGCTCACGCCTGTAATCCCAGCGCTTTGGGAGGCCGAGGTGGGTGGATCACGAGGTCAAGAGATCGAGACCATCCTGGTCAACATGGTGAAACCCCATCTCTACTGAAAATACAAAAAATTAGCTGGGCATGGTGGCGCGTGCCTGTAGTCCCAGCTACTCGGGAGGCTGAGGCAGGAGAATCGCCTGAACCCAGGAGGCGGAGGTTGCGGTTGGCCGAGATCTCGCCATTGCACTCCAGCCTGGGTAACAAGAGCGAAACTCCGTCTCAAAAAAAAAAAAAAAAAAAAAAGAAAGAAATATTATGTATTGCTTATTTTAAAAAATGTTGAGAATATATATTACCAAATAAAATGTGGTTTGATAGCAAATTTAAAAAGAGAAATTGTTTTGTTATTTTAACATGCCATCCTTCATAATATAACCCATACATTGGATTTATTATTTATTTTCAAAAATTTAAGTGACTGGATTTAACCTAGACTACTTGATACTCCAGGGAAACTTCATTGAGCTCTGAGTATGTGCTGCATATTGTTGACCTCACTGCTGGGGGTACAAGGACCAGTAAGATGTAGTTCCGCACTTAGAAGAGTAATGTTTGAGAAGGGAAATATAGACGAATAAGCCAATGTAAAAAAAAAGTGCTAAATTGTAAAATAAAGTATAATGGAAGCATGGAAGGGAGATCATCTTGAAAGTTCAGGGGAACTTTCCTACATATGTGAACCTGGTACTGACTGGTTTTAGAGGACAAAAAGATTTCAGACAAAAAGTATTATCTAGAATTATTGACCCTATATCTTGACATCTAATTATCTCTCCCACACCCACTCACAGACAGAAATAAATGAACCACATTGAATTCTTTTCAGACATTTTGTTGTAATACTTACCATCACTCTTTTCAAATCTTTATTGTTTCCTTTAACTCCTTTTTCTGAATGACTTAGAAACTTTTCAGAACAAAAGCTCTTCAGTAAGTCCAGTTTATATTTCTCATTCATATTCCACTGGTGTTTAGAAAATGTCTTTTAGAAGCTTGAAACATTTTCAAAGGGGCCTGTGGGAAACAGCTATTTCATACTTGATTTATCATCACCGCAAGTTCATTATTAACTCCGGAACACTGCACTCTGCCTGTTAGAGAAAGTAGGTCAAAGATTCACTTTATACAAGGATATATAGAGATAAAACTGCTAAATATGTAAAAGACAATTGAAAGCTCTCCATCTTCCCTTTAGTCAAGGCTTCTAAGTGATCATGATTATTTGAGGTTGCCAACAGGCCACAAGATTGTGTCAGAAGTAATTCATAGGGATTTGATGGGGCAAAGAAATTGGAGAAGTACTTTTTACATATTAGGGTTCTTTTATTTATCATTCTATATATTCAACAAATGTTTTTTGAGTATCTGTGTGTATATTACCAATATCTGGTCTAGGTAATAGAAATAAAACATTGAACAAGACAGACAAATTTGTCTTCTTGTGGGACTATATTTTAGCGATTAAAAATGACAGCAAGTTAAATAAAAAAATGTAACATGACTTCAGAAAGTTAGCATTAAATGATACATATGTAGAGTGGAGAAAACATTTGTTTTACTCTTGTGGCTAAATAGTTGCTTAAAATTTTGTACAGAATTCATCCGTTTTCTCCAACAGAGGAGGAATCCTGCTGTACTCCACATGCTAGTCTGGAAGCTAAAAGGATCATATCCTCCCTTACTTCAATTTGACAGAACCAGGGCTCAAAAATGTGGATTAGCTTAGTTAACCAGATATTCCTATTTGCAATTTTTAATCTTGTTCAAAGGATGCAAAGATGTGGTAGGATACTTTTAGGAGTCGTTCACTACATCAACTAGAGCAATGATGCCCAAACTTTTCCTCTTAGGCAGAAACGGACTGTGTTTTCTGTTTCAAGGCTGTTTGACCTAACTTGGATCTTTGTTTTCTAAGCCTGCATTTCCAAACTCCCACTAGCTCTGTGAATTCGTAGTATTGCTCAAATAGGTATCCATCTGTGAAGCAGGTCCACTGTGTACTGGTTAGTAACTTGTCTGATTTGATGAGACAGAACACCCACACACAAAACAAGTTACATGAAGCAATTTATTACTTAACTGAGAGGCAACAAGTGACAATAAAATCCTAGGATTAAGGGCATGCCAGTCCCCCAAGGCTCAGGAAAGCTGTCCAGGTTGGATGGAGTCTTGTTTGAATGCGCCCCACTTGCTCTGCAGCTGCACCACCTTGGAAAGCATCCCACCCTAGTTTTCGTATGAGAAGAAGGAAAAACATGACCCATTGGACTAAAACATTGAAGATCACCTTGTTTCTAGGAGGAACTGGAACAGAGCCCTGGCTGTTCCAGTAAGTTTCTCTCTATCTTAGGATGTTACATTCTACAGGTATTCTTAAGAACTACAAACAGGAAAGGGGGAGAAACTGGGTGAGTCCAAGGCCATCCAGAGAACTGTTCTGCAGTTTAGATCACAGATGGCTTCCCTTTGCAAAGCTTGTCCATTTCCTATGCCCAATGACTTCCCCAGATTTGGAGTTAGAGATTGGTCTTATCAGATTGATGAACACTTGCACTGACAAAATCTTTGTGCAGCATCATTGAGCTATCGTCAGAATACATTTCACTAGACCAGGAGTACATTTGACTACTAACCATAAGCAAGGTGCTCAGGCTTTCCCAGAGCAGTGACCCAACAGAGGATCCCAGTGATCCAGGTAAGAGGTTACTAAAGTTGTCCAAAAAAGATCCTCCCAGTGGTCCCACTGTCTGTAGCAGTGCACCTGCTTCTGTACCTCCTCTACTTGTGCTTCTACAATAACTCAAGTTTATCTAGGTACAGCAGAAGGTGTTGACAATTTCATATACTTCTCCAAGTTGGGCTAAAAGAGATCTAGATCGATTCTGTTGTCTAAAACCATCTTCCTGAGGAAGTCGAGGGATTTCTGTTGGTCTAACAAGGCAGCGGCTATGGAAGAAGCAATATTTACCATGGTCAGAAACAGGTTTCCTGTCATTTTTTCATTAGCACAGACTCCTGTATCTAGTATCAAGGAGCTCACAAAGGGTGTAAACCAAGAGTCAGTTAGCATCTCATTTTCATCCAGGAGTACTTCCACTATGCAGGATCCCACCATCCATCATGCATGACATTGTCCATCCTACTGAACCACATGCAGAGAAAGATGTAACTCTCAGGTGTACACAGCAGCCCTTCTCTCACTTTATTGTTCGGTGACACATTCATGGGTATGAAGGCATTGGAGTTCACCAGCCAGGTTTTGAGTTAGCTACATGAACTCAGTTTTCTTCAAATATTGTCCATGAAGTCCCTACACAGAGGGCTAATAACATTTCAGTCCTTGTTTTCATTTTCACCATTGGGACCCGTCTTGTTCAGATACTCAAAGGAGCATGAAGTGTCAAAGTGCGAGCTCACCAAGGTTTTGTCAGTTGTAGTTGTGACATTTTGCCATTGAGTCAGTTAAGTTAAAATAGAGCATCTCTGATTCTCTTCCATGTGGTGGGTGCCAAAGCTGCACTCAAGCATGCACTATGGCATTAGGAATGTGTGTGTTGTTTACCATTGACAGGATGAGAAGTTGCTGTGGTCCGTAACAGAATAAGGTCTTAGATGGTAAATCTAACCCTTAGTCAGGATACCCAAGGTGACTGCTGCCTGGGAGAGCCTAATGAAGGTGCTGTGCTTCCAGGCCTCTGCTGCCACATCCTTGTAAAATAAAACAGATTTACAGGTGAGTGTCCTAAACTTCACCCCTTTTGAGATTTGAGGTGTTTCTACCTATTGGATAGGGTTTGGGCTGGGGAGACATATTGTCCAATTTTGTCTGTCCCAGTCCCCGGGTTACATCTGCAGGTACTCATTATCCTTATGCTTGAACCAGACAATTCATTTTCACCCATCTGGTTCAGGAAGGGAAGTCACATCTTGTACAAACATGACATGTTTGGTAATGCTGCCCACTTGACTGAAAAGATCAGATTTCCCCAGTGTCCCTAAAGAGTCCTAGCCTTCTGATATTCCTTGGTTCTGTCTAATAACCCGGTGGTATCCCATAGAGAGCAGGGACCCAGGGGAAGCATTGTTTTCAGATTAGAGTTAGGGGTCCCTGTCTGGGGTATCACGGTGGCTGAACTGCAAACTGCCCCCCAGGACATATACTCTAAAGAAAAAGAGAAAAAAAATGGTTGGGAACACTGAGATTGGGATTCGCAGATGCAGCCTAATTAAGCAGCTGGCTGGTTACCTCTACCCCGCACTAAGGCCATTGTTTCTTAACATGTGCTGCGGTGCCATGTCTCCCTCGCGTCGGAGTGCGGAGTTTAGTATCCGTACTGCTCTAGTCAGATGAGGAACCGCCCCACTAGCAGGACATCTTGATATTCTTTCTTCAGTTGCTTTGAAAGTTGGATCACGAGCTCTCTCCCAGGGAGTACATGGTAGTCCTAGCATCCATATGAGTGATACACATTTGTACTTTCCAAGCAGTAAGCTACTGTCATAGTCCTTGTCCCCATGTAGAAGACAAGGATCCTCTGATAGTCCAGTCACTTGGTTGCTGTTCTCTTGACCAGATGGCTAAGTTGTAGGTAAAGGCTGATAATTCAGTGAAAATATAGCAAATAGGCTGAAGTGGTGGCCTGCATGGCCATCATTAGTGCATGTAGTTTGATCCCTGGGGAAGAATGCTCATGTTCGGCCTCAATAAAAATATGGGCATTCACTAACCAGTTGGTGGTTGCAGTCCAGTGGACCCTGTCTGCTTTTAGTTTTTCAGGGGCATCAGTGAACCATGCCACACCATCAGTAGGCACAGGAGGAGCCAAATCATCCCCTGAGGGTCACTTGGTCCATTTTAGAAAGCTAGCCATTTGTTTGTGGAGCCCACCACTTCCCTGCAATTCTGGCCTGGTCCAACCTTACATGTATGCTTTCCATTTGATAAGTGGGCTCTGCCAAGCCTGTCCAATTTTATTGGTGAGGTTTGTAGACAAACAAGTAAAAATAGGCAGTACACATTGCAGCACTCATATGTGACATTCTGGCTATAAAACTTGTATTTTTATCAGTGCCCAATAATGATCAAGGAGTTACCATTCAAAAGGGGAGCATATCTGTTAGCTACATCGAGCAACTTTCAAAGTGCTAGGGTACCCGATGGCAGTTTTCTGTTGCCCCAGATCACAGTCAGTGTGCATGCAAGCGGCAGACTTCTGTAATTCCAATGGGCCAGCAGCCTCTGAAAGTTGCAAAGGCAGTGCCTAGGCTACAGCTTTTTGAATGATTGCTGAGTCCTGCTGTTTCAAAGCCTTTCAAAATTGGTGGCTTTGTGGGCCACCTCGATTATGAGGGCCAAAAGAACACCAAGGTGGGTACATGCTGTTGTCAGTATCCAGTGGCCTCTCAGCAACTGCGCCTCCATTTTACTTAGTTGGCGCCATTAAGGCTGATAGTATTTTCTTAACTGTATCTGAATATTCATTTGGGTTCCCATCTAACTGGCCCTGGCATTCAGCCTGACATAGTCTTCATGTCCCGGAGGTCTTTTTGAGCAGCCCAACTGTAGTGTTACTGGAGTGACAAGGTGGTTTGTACTATTTTTGTCTATAGCAAGTCCTCAGTTAACCAGGTAATGTCCTACTCTCCACTTAGTATGGAATACCACTTTAGCTGAATAACTCATTTGGACTTGGGTAGTGTAGGTGGCAGGCAGAAGTAGATAGGCCCCATTGTTATGGTATGAATTTTTACCTGTGGGAGTGCATACCTCTGCAGGTGGCAGTGATGTTCTGCACCACAAATGGTCAAAATCTCAATGTCCATAATGCATTGAGTGTGGGAACCATGGTCAGTGGTACCTTAAATGCCCCAAAAGGCCAAACCCATAAGCAGATATGCAACATGGGTGACTGCGTTTGTCTCAAACCTCCTAACATCGTCAGCCTAATTTTCTCTCTTTTCCTTTTTAACCTTGACAGGAGTAAAGACCATTGGCCTCCAGCAGGGACCATAACTCTAACTGCACTATTTTGTACCTATCTCTAAATGCACTATTAAATTTGAGACATTTGGGCCTACAATGTCACTGTATCGAACAAACACACCAACTAAGCTGTCAAAGACTTGCCTGGCTTTTCTTCATAGTTGTCCTTTAGATTGCGAGTCTCTGTTTCTGTGAAGGCGTGAATTGCACATATTCGTTCCTTCTCAAATGCCTCAGAGTCCTTATGAGCATTTACTTTTTGAGCCCTCTAGTCCCAGGAATGAGTGATCACATACATGCCGGACAACCAGGGAACTGTATTCTGTGCTCCCCCTTTTCCATATTGCTTTCTCTTTGCCTCAATCCATGCAGCCAATTAGTTTCCATCCATTGGGAGTGACCTATGTCCCATTTATTACCCTTCCCTTTCCATAACTCATCCAGCTGCATGTCCAGTCTGTACATCCCCAGGCTGACATTTTCTCCCTGGGTCAGGTCCTGGAGGGTATTGTCTTTTCTGCTTCACTAGGAAGCCATGATTCTATCAGGGAGGACACTGCTCCTTGTACCATCTTTGTGAAGCAGGGTCACTGTGCACTAGGTAATAATATGTCTAAGTCTAGTGAGACAGAACACACCCACACATAGCAAGTTACATGAAGTTGATTGGATTTATTACAAACAGATAGGCAGCAAGGAACAACAGAAGCCTAAGATTCAGAGCCAGCCAGTCTTCTAAGTCCGAGAGAGGCTGCCATGGTGGATGGCATTTCCTCAATATATGTCTCACTTGTGCAGAGGAACCCCAGAAACCAGCCCAGCCCAGGTTTTATAACAGAGGGCAACATGACATCCTGGGCTAACACGTGAAAGCAGACCTTATTTCTAGTAGGGACTGGAAGAGGGCCTGAGCTCTTCTGGCCAATTCTTCACCATCTCAGGATATTGCATTCCCAGAACCTTCCATAGTAACTCTTGAGAACTGCAAATGTGAAAAACAAGAAAACTGGGTCAGTCCAAGGTCACTTAGAGAACTGTCCAGCACCATCCTTTTGCATGCCGCTGCCAAAGCTGGTTTCTCTTGCTTGCTGTGCTCATACCTTAACTGTCCAGTAGATTTGAATACTTCTGTGATTTAAAATCATTTCAGCACATTGATTCCCAATGACTGGAATCACCTCTTATTAGCGCTGCTATATTTTCATGTACCTATACCTCCCTCAAAAACCCTGATATTTAATCCGAATAACTTACTTTTTATCTCTAAGAAGTTATATACCAAAAAAGATAATTTAGATAACAAGAAGGCTTTGACATTAAAACTTGAAGATATGTTTTCATTTCCATAGAAGGTCATGATGTAATAATGCCTTTGCTCTTCTTTCTATAATCTGTACTTGAAAAAATAGACATTTCAGCAGTTTTTTAAACTTTTTATGAAGAAAGTATACATATACATAAACATAAATTTATTTAGAAAACTTGGTATCATATCAGTGGTAAAAACTTTGAAGTTTATATTATACTATATATTATGTACTATATTATACATTTTTATATACTATACAATTGACTATATTATTCATTTTTATAATATAGTACATAATGTATTATTGCTTTATTATATTCTAGATATATTTTATTTACTACAATTATATTATGCCATCTACATTAATATTAAAGTACAAGTTTGTTAAGATTGTAACTATTAAGTAGCTTATATTCTATACATGATAGATCATTTAATTTTCCTTTCATCATATGCAGGTAGTTAGTGATTATGGAACAACTTTCTAGTAGTCCTTGCTGGCAATATATGCTCTACAAAGTATGCAAAAATGAAAGACTTGTGTAATATATTTGAGGATTTAAGTGTTTTCCAATTTTTTTCAAAGTCACGGCAGGTTATAATTCAGAATGAAAGATTACCTTGTATGTGTATGTATGTATATTTAAACAGTATAATTAAAAATATATGTATGTTGCCTTCTGGACTAGCAAACTTTATATTGGAAAATGTTTTTTGACCTTTTATAAAACAATTGAAATATCATGATGTATGATTTAGTCTGAAATAATGCAAAGGTCATTTTCTTCTTAATATTTGATGGCAGAGAAGGAAAGTTTTAGAAAACAAAGGCATTTTGTGGGATTAAGCAGAAAATCAATATAGCAATTATTCTTTTAGCTAGAATATTTACCTTATATTTCCTAGTTCCTGCTCAGTTCCTTTGTGCACTAAGGGAATAAAATCACTAACTGAAGCTGTATGGTTCATCTGTAAGGAAATGTGGTCTTGTGGTTGTTGATAAATAAGAAAGAAAAAATTACTCAGAGGTACTTATCTGCTAGGTTGGAGCAATTATTATTGGGAATACAGTGGAACAGAAGATTGTGGAATTAGGATATGACTGATGTACCCCATTGAGTTTATTTTGATTAAATCCCAAAGTATTTGATAATTGTTGATCCTTGACTTGTTTGTAATTTAGACAATAATGACAGCTGAATAATGCTTATAAGTAACTGATTAAGCAGTGATGGCAGTTGCCAAATCCAATGAATGTCAAATATGATTCTGTTCTGCTCCATCAAGGGCCTATCATGGATGAAACAAAGTGTTTATTCTGGGAATAGGCAATTTGAGTCAGCTGTTGACTGATGTAAGATAGTCTGTTGACTTTGGCAAATAGGAAAGTTGAATGTTACAATTTTATTACTGATGTTCTTGGTGCAGGCGAACTGTTGTAATCATTGTGCTTTTCTTTAATCAGTCTTGGCCCAGTGGCTTGTGCTTTCAGGTACTAAACAAATATTTGTTAAATAAAATCGTGAATGTATAAGGAAATCAATTTCTATTTCCTGAGGACATATCAAGAGAATCCAAGGTAAAAAGAAGACAGGTCTTTTGGGCAGATGTGAATATGGAAAAATAACCTGGGTATAATGAGATGACAAAAAAATAGTACGCAGTTTGATGAATGTATCCTTGAGTTCTTGAACTGGTTAACAGATGAAAACAATTTTTGCTTTGTTTTGTTTTACTGGTGGAGTCTGTCCTATTGTAGACATATGCTTACATATTTTAGAGAACTGGTGGTAGGAAAAGCTGGGTTTGTATTCTAGCTCGAGTTTGACTTTTCTGTGGTACATGGAGCCAGTCCTTAAACTCTGTAATTCTCAGTAATAGTCAATCTTTGGCTTGGTGGATGAAGGAATACATTAAATATTGTATTTATCAAAGGGGTCATGATTAATAAAGAATAGTAAAATCACACAGCTCATATTGAGGGACTCTTCAAACAGATTACTTCTGTGAAGTGTCATGCATATGCCTGGCATATAGTCTCAAAGCATCCTTTTAGCAGCAGAATTATAGAGCACAGGCAAGGAACTGCTTGTAATATAGACCATTCAAGGGAATATTAAGTCATGATTTTTTTCTCAGAAGCACAGAAGTCTATATAAAGTCATGTAATCAAGGAAATGTATTCTGGTAACTTTTATTTATTTTTTGAGATGGTGTCTTGCTCTGTCACCCAAGTGGTAGTGCAGTGGTATGATCTTGGCTCACTGCAACCTTCACCTCCCAGACTCAAGTGATTCTCCTGCCTCAGCCTCCAAGGTAGCTGAGACTACAGGTGTATGCTATCACGCCTTGCTAATTTATTGTATTTTTAGTAGAGATGGGGTTTCACCATGTTGGCCAGGCTGGTCTCAAACTCCTGATCTCAAGTGATCTTCCCGCCTGAGCCTCTCAAAATACTGGGATTATAAGCATGAGCCACCATGCCTGACCAAATTTGTTTTTCATGAAACAATAACCAGTGGGCAGTATCACCCCATGTAAGCATCTTTGAAAGTAAAATTAAAGATGGCCTAATTTTATAGAAATGTGTGAGTTCTAAACTGTATATATTTTATATAACTGTATATATTGTATTAAGGAACAATTTACCTATAATTTGCATTTTAATATTTGTTTTCACATCTATTCTTGTTCATATTCAGTAGGTATGTACACAAACAGTACTATACTGGTTGTTTATGACTGTACAGTGTCTGTTGCTGGTGCACATACAAGTTGTTAATTTTAAAAAATGTTCACACTTTTGGAGTACAAGTACAGATTTCTTATATGCATATATTGCATAGTGGTGAAGGCTGGGCTTTTAGTGTACTCATTAGGCAAAGAATGAACTTTGTATACAGTAGACAGTCCTACACTCACCATCCCCTTACTATCCCATGTTTTATGATCTCCATGTGTTATTACATTCTGTATGTCCATGTGTACCTGTTGTTTGGCTCCCACTTGTAAGTGAAAGCATGTAGTATTTGATTTCTGTTTCTGAGTGGTTTCACTTGGAATAATGACCATCAGTTCCATCTATGTTGCTGCAAAGGGCATAATGCCATTTTTTTTTATGTCTAAGTAGTATTTGATTATATATATATATGAAAGTATATATATATATGAAAGTATATATATATGAAAGTATATATATATGAAAGTATATATATATATGAATGTATATATATATGAAAGTATATATATATGAAAGTATATATATATGAAAGTATATATATATGAAAAAGAAAGTATATATATATTTATATATATGAAAGTATATATATGTAAGTATATATATATATATATAAGAAAGTATACATATATATACATATATATATACTCTCAATGAATTGATCTTTTTACCATTATCTAATGACATTCTTTGTCTTTTTTTTTTAACTGTTCTTTTTTTTTAAAGTTTATTTTGTCTGGTACGAGTATAGCTATTCCTGCTTGCTTTTGGTTTTCATTTTCATGGAATATATTTTTCCACTTTTTTACTTTCAATCTATGTTTCTGTAGGTCTGATGATTTTTCTTGTAGGCAGCATATGTTTGGATCATGGTTGTTTAAATACATTCTGCCCAAATGTATCTCTTCAGTGGAGCATTTTGTCCATTTACATTCACAGTTAATATTGACATATGAGACTTTGTTCCTGTTATATTGTTGTTTGTTCATGTTGTTTTATATATTATTTTTTTCTTTTTCTCTGTCTTTTTATCTTTGTGCTTTGATGAAATTCTATCGTGTTGCCATTTGATTTCTTTGTCTTCTTCTTTGTGTGATTGTTTTATATGAACTGTGCATTTTGTATTTCATTTTGTGTTTTGCCACAGTGAATATTTAACTTTGTTTCCATGTTAAGAACCCATTTGACCATTTCCTATAGGCCTGGCCCAGTGGTGACAAATTCTTTTAACATTTGTTTGTCCAGGAAATACTTTATTACTCTTTCATTTATCAACCTTATTCTGAAAGGATACAAAATTGTTCGTTGACAGTTTTTGTTTTGTTGCTTCTTCCTTTTGACACTGTAAAAATGCCATCCCATTCTTCTCTGGCCTGTAAAGTTTCTGCTGAAAAGTCTGCCATTAATTGGATGGAGTTTTCTTCATAGGTGACTACATGTTTCACTCTTGGTATTTTAAAACTTCTTTCACTTTGACTTTAGACATTCCAAATATAATATGCTGTGGTGAAGTCCTGTTTGCAGTGTATTTTCCTGGGAATCACTGGGTCTTTTTTATGTTGGTGTCTAACTCTCTTGATAGACTTGGGAAGTTTTCATCACTTTTTTTTACATGTTTTTAAAAATGTTTTTATCTCTTTTTCTTCCCAGGAATACCAATAATCTGTAAAGTTTGGTCACTTTATTAGTCCCAGATGGTTCAAATACTTTGTTTATGCTTTTTAATTATTTTCTTTTCTTTTTTTTTTTTTTGACTTATTGTTTTGGATGACTTGTCTTTAAGTTCTGAGATTTTTTTCTTCTGCTTGGTCTAGTCTATTATGGAAGCTTTCACATGTATTTTGTATCTCCCTCAATGAACATTTTATTTCCAGAACTTTTGCTTACTTTTTAAAGATATCCATCTCCTTGGTAAATATCTCATTCCCATATACTTAATTCATTTCCTCATTTCTTTGTGTTGCTTTTCAGATTTCTCTTTCATCTCACTGACATTCTTTAAAAAAAATCAATATTTGAATTACTTTATCTGGTATTTCAAGGAATACTTTTTGATTGGAATCTGTTGCTGGACAGTTGTTGTGGTTCTTTGCTGGCATCATATTTTTCTGCTTTTTCATGTTTCCTATGTCTTTCCATTGATATACATGCATCTAACATAGCAGTTGCTTGTTCCAGTCGTGTGAAATTGTTTTTGTAGGGGAGAGTTTTTTCATAAGGATATATGTATGTTGCTGATTAAGATATTTGACTTTGATTTTGAGTGCCTGTGGTAGTGTGATGTTCATATGACTTCCTCAGTAATACAGAGTGAATAATCTCTGTGATTTCATCAGTGACTTAGGGTACAGTTATTATTTGTGGCTGTGATGAGGTATAACTGAGAACTTGGGAGGTTCGAAAACTGAACCAGTCTTTGGGCCCCAGTGGTAGCAGCAATAGGATGAATGTGCCTGTTTTTAGGTCCCAGAGCAGCTTACACTGGCTTCAGTATTAGTAGGTTCTGGAGGGCTGATTCTTGGGTTTCCTGGTGGCTTGCTTAGAGTAGATGGAGTAGTGGACAAAGCTTGTAGGTGGGTTCTTAGGTCCTTGGAGACCCAAGTGATTTGTGCTTGTGCTGTTTGAGGCTGTGATGGATTAGGCTAGTTCTCAGTCTTATACTTACTATCACAGGGTAGTAAGTGTTGTCCTAATTGTGCATAAGAGAGCTTGGTCTTCCCTGTTTCTCCCCAAGTTGGGTGGTAGCTCTAGCTGCATCACCTCAAACTTGGTCTGAGGGTGCCACACAGCCCATCATTAAATTCAAAATGATTCCAACCATGGGCTTGTGACCTGGGACAGTGGGTCCCTGCCAGGCAGTTTGCATTAGCGAAAAGCTGTGAGGAGTGCAGTTCACTCGCATCTGCAATCTCACAACAATCCATTGCAGAGCAGTGGAATTTGTCCTAGATATGCATAAAATAGCCTGGTTTTCTTGTCCCTCCTTGACTAGAGCAGCTACAGGTGAATCAGCCTGAATTCAGACCAAAGGAGAACTGCACTCTAGTGTTAAACTCTTAAAATGGACCTTGGCCCTGGACCAGATAGTGAATGGCACCTTCCAAGCAAACAACATGGGCGAGAAGCTGTAAGAGATGCAGGCTCTCACACCTCAGTCTCAATAGAAGCTTGCAGCAGGGTGGTAGGAACCTTCCCGGGGTGGGTGGCAGTGCCTGGTTTCTCCCTGGAGCATCAGGGGCAGGCTGCCACTGTGTCTGAAAATCCCTAGCAACCAGGCTTTCAAAATGGCTCTCAGCTGAGGCTACATACCAGGCTTGAAATCCTGAGAGATTTTATGTGGGTTCCCTTTTTGGAGCAATGTCTCTGTGTAATCTTTAGGCAACTCCATATGTAAGGTTCAAGAGCCTAGTAAGTCAAGAGTTGCTCCCATAGCCAAGATGGTAAAAGACCATTTCTCAGGCCTAGGGGTTTTTCTCTTTCTGTTTCCCTAAGTCCAGGAGCCTCTCTCTGATCTCATCAGCGCATGTGGGGAAGCTGCCTCAAATTCTCTCCTTACTTACTTCTTCTGCTTCCCATCTCTTCTCTGGGGGAACCCTAGCATTCTGTCCTAGACAATTACTTACTATTCTGGTTTCTCTCCATGTAGGAGGAACATGCTACCTGTGTCTAGTCAGCCATCTTGTTGTTAAATATTTTGAATATCATGCCTACTTTCTTCCATCTGTTTATTCAACCAGCATTTATTTGTTAACATCTATGTTAACAGCTATGTGAATAAAATCCAGTTGGCACTAGATTTTTAGTGGTTACCCAAATGAATACCAGATATAGCTGCAGGCCTTATTGACATAGTAATACCATGTGCCAAGATTTTGCAAAATGTTTATTAGGTTACTTAACCCTCACAGCCCTTCTATAAGGTACACACAGGATTTTATTTCAGTTTATTGAGAAAACTGACGCACTAAAACTTAAGAAATTCACCTAAGATAACCCCATTTTCTGGTTCTTAAAGATTTCCCTATTTCTGAAAATGCCTTCAATAGTTGTTACTATTACTTCCTAAATTATGATAATCTGTCATTAAATGTTGCATTTAGGAAACTTCTGAATTTAAAATCAAAAGTTTTACCCCAACCAGTTTATTTCTGGATGTCCTGATGAAAGAGACATAGGTCTGGTTCCTAGGCCAGGGTGGAAGAATATTCCCACTCCCAAATCACGGTTCAGGACTTTACTTCCCTCATGAATTCAGGTCTCTTCACCATACTGACCTGACCCATTCCTAGAGAAGACCTCTCCCTATTGTCACACAATGGATGACAGAGGTACTGGGGGAAAATCTTTCCAACTTTAGCTCCAGGGCAAAAAATGTGAGTACATTTTCTGTTTTTTTTTTTTTTTTTCTTTTTTTTTTCTGTAAGAAAATGAAAATCCAATTTATTCAGCTCCCAGGCAAGGTTCCATGGTCCCGGGGAAAGGGGAAAGTAGGAAAGTAGGAAAGGGGCCTACTTCCTGGGGCGTGGGGTTTTTATGGCTAAAAGGAATGAGCAACAGCTGGGTGCTCTGATTAACTCCAGGGAAGCAGGATTAAGACGGGGCAGGCTGCTATTGGTTAGCGGGTTGTTGGGCGGGTTTTCCAGTGGAAGAGCCAGCCAGGAGCCTTGCATCAGCTGGAGCCTTCCAGGGAGCCATGCGGGCAGAGCTAGGTGCCAAGTGCAGAGCCTGGTGCCAGGTGCAGAGGTGGGTGTGTCCAACCTCCCAGCGAGGCAACCGGCCTTACATTCTGACCCTTTTGATGATGTAGGACGCTGCTTCTTTCTGGCTACTTCCTGATGAATAGGGGTGGAGTGTGGGAGAAGGGTCAGTTGGCTGGTGCCTCGGTTGGGAGTCAGACTCCAGCACCAGACAGTGCTGGAACTAACGGAGACTGGGGTGGAAGCGGCTGCAGCCTCTGCCATCTCCGTGGCCCACACCTTGCTGATCTTTGAAGTGCAGCAGCCCTTCCTCTTTATGCTCTGGGACCAGCAGCACAAATTCCCTGTCTTCATGGGAATGAGTTTATGACCCCAGGGCCTGAGACCTGCAGGGTCAGGTTAGGGCGAGTGCTACCTCTCCAGCCTCAGCTCTCAGTTGCAGCCCTGCTGCTGTCTTCCTGGACTTGGCCCCAGCTACCTCCTGCCTCAGGTGTCCGCTCTCCACCAAAAGGGCTCCCTCAGGGCCTGGCCAAGGGACCTACTTCGGTTAGCTCTTCTCCATGGCCCTACTGTGCTCTCCAAGCCACTTTTTGCAGCTTTCTCTAGTTCAAGTTCACCAGACTCTACAAATAAAACCTGGCAGACCAAACAAACAAACAAACAAACAATAAAGACCCTAGGACTTAACCTGCTGTTGTTTAATCTGTCTTAATTTAAATCCACACGTGTCCATCCTGATCCGCATAAACTGAGACTGTTTGATTGGGGAGGAGCATCCCCTAATAAAAACTGAGGGATTTTCTAGAAGCCAGGTACCTCTTTGTAGGGAAGCACAAATGAATGCTACACAGGGGAACCTGAGGTTCATCTGCCCCTGCAAGCTGGCCTCAGGATTCCTCTCTTTCTAGAGGATTTCTGTCTGGAAGTCCTGAGCAGCCCCAACACTCAGGGGTGGCTGGATGAGGGAAGTAGTGAGAGAAAACACAATCGAAACCTCTGAAAGACAAGAAAGGACCACAAGAAGCAGCGATGGCGCACACACCGCTCTGAGTACATGTCAGAGAACTTGAAGCTGATTTGAAGCTTCCTGCCCGTACTCACTCAGGCATTATGACTGTCATGGACAACTGGCTTTCCACTCCCTGAGGATTCTCTCTGGCTGCCAGAGCCTTCTCCCCCCAGGTCCCTTGAAGGGCCAGAGTGTTAACACCTGTAGAAGCAGCCCCCAGCCAGTGATCCCTCCTGTGGGATGGCCCTGAGTCACATTTGCCACACTTCACTCCCAGCTTCATCCCAGTGGGGACTACTGCTCTTCTACCAGTGCCTGTGGGGTCACCTCCCAAATAAACCACATGTCCTTGAACCCTTTCCTCAGGGTCCTCAAATGCCACATAGACCATGGTTGCATAGAATCCAGGCTTACTTTTGCAAAATACCAATTGTTCATTATCAAATGCTTCTTACCTAAGCATAAAAAGTAAAGGAGAAGAGCATGCATGATTTCCCTTCTAGATGTACACATACCATACATGTGTACTTCCACACACATGCACACATATACACAAATAATTACAAGTATAATCTTTTTTTTTTTGTTGAGATGGAGTTTCGCTCTTGTTGCCCAGGCTGGAGCACAATGGCGTGATCTCGGCTCACCACACCTCTGCCTCCTGGGTTCAGGCAGTTCTCCTGCCTCAGCCTCCTGAGTAGCTGGGATTATAGGCACGCACCACCATGCCCAGCTAATTTTTTGTATTTTTCATGGAGACGGGTTTCACCATGTTGACCAGGATGGTCCCGATCTCTGGACCTCGTGATCCACCCGCCTTGGCCTCCTAAAGTGCTGGGATTACAGGCGTGAGCCACCGCGCCTGTCCCAAGTATAATCTTTTTTAAGTTTGCTTATTTTATATTGAGATGTTAGATTGTACTTGTTGTATACAACATGGTGTTTTAAAGCATACATGCACTGTAGGATTGTTAAATCTAGCTAACTACTAAATGTTATTATGGTATGTAGAATCATTTTTTTTGTGGTGGTGAGAACACTTAACATTCATATCTTAGCGCTTTTTAAGAAAACAATATATTGTCATTCACTATAGGTCACAATGCTGTATACTATATCTCATTTCTCTTATTTACCTATAAACACATATCCTTTGACAAACATATCTTCAATTCCTCCTCCTTCCAAACCACCTCAGCGTCTGGCAAACACCACTGTACTCTCTACTTCTATGATACCAACTTACATTTCACCTTGGTGTGAGATCACACAGTACTTGTCTTCTTGTATCTGGCATATTTCAATTAATATATTTCATTCAGGTTCACCCATGTTGTTGCAAATGACAGGATTCTGTCCTTTTTATGGCTGAATAGTATTCCATTCTGTATATACATCATATTTTCTTTCTTTCTTTTTTTTTTTGAGATGGAGTTTCACTCTTGTTACCCAGGCTGGAGTGCAGTGGCACAATCTTGGCTCACCACAACCTCCACCTCCTGGGTTCAGGCAATTCTCCTGCCTCAGCCTCCTGAGTAGCTGGGATTACAGGCATGTGCCACCATGCCAAGCTAAGTTTTTGTATTTTTAGTAGAGACAGGATTTCACCATATTGACCAGAATGGTCTCGATCTCTTGACCTCGCGATCCAACCACCGTGGCCTCCCAAAGTGCTGGTATTACAGGCTTGAGCCCACCGCACCCGGCCTATACACCACATTTTCTTTACCCTTTTATCCATCAATAGACACTTAGGTTGATTTCATATCTTGACAATTGTGAATAGTGCTGTGATAAACATGATAGTGCAGATTTATTTTCAACATAATGGTAGTGGGGATGCTGGATCATAAGGTAGTTCTGCTTTTACTTTTTTGAGGACACTCCACTGTACTGATTTTCAGTTCCTCCAGCAATGTTTTAGAGTACCCTATTTTCACATCCTTGTCAACATTTGCTATATTTTTGTCTTTTTGATAACAGCTATTATAAGGAGGTAAGGTAATATTTAATTGTGGTTTTGATTTCCATTTCACCAATGTTGAAATGTTAGTGATGTTGAGCTTTTTTTTTTATATACCTGTTGTCTATTTGTATGTTTTCTTTTGAGAAATATCTCTTTAGGTCTTTTGTTCATTTTTAAAACTTGGTTATCTTTTTCTGTGCTATTGATGCATTTTAGTTTCTTAGATATTTTAGATATTAACCTTTTATGAAATGCAGAGTTTACAAACATTTAATCTCATTCTGTAGGTTGTCTCTTCACTCTGTTGATTATTTCCTTTTCTGTGCAAAAGTTTTTTAGCTTGATACAACCTCATCTGTCTATTTTTACTTTTGTTACCTGTGTTTTTGGGGTAATATCCAGAAAATCGTCACCTAGGCCAACATTATAAAGTTTATCCTCTAAGTTTTCTTCCAGTAGTTTCATAGTTTTGGGTCTTACATTAAAGTCTTTAATCCATTTTTAGTTTTTTTTTTAATATGGTGAGAGATAAGGATCAAATTTTATTTTTCTGCATGTGGATATCTAGTTCTATTTATTAAAGAGACTGTCCTTTCTCCATTGTGTTTTCTCAGCATGTTTGTTGAAAATCAGTTGGCTGTAAATTCCGTGGCTTATTTCTGTGTTCCTAATTCTGCTCCATTGGTCTGTGTATCCATGGGTGTGCTAGCACCTCTCTCCCACTTTGTCACTCTTATGGTATATTTAATACAGGATACTTTTCTCTTTCATGTTTTTTGGGAAGGCTGATTATGTTGGATAAAATTCAAGTTGGGAGTGAGTTCTACATCTGGGTTGATCCAAGATGTAGATCAATCCAAGACCAGATTATATGGACTGGAGTGGAGAACAGAAAAAATCCTAAGAATGTGAAGATTTAGAAATAAGTGAAAAATTCTTGAAAAACTCCAATCTTTGAAGACCTTGAAAATTGTGACATAAAAGCCAAGAATCTCTAGGAGTAAAGCTAGATCCCCTTAATGTATGACTGTATGTAGAAGACATAGAAAGACTTATCAGAGTTCTTAAATTTATATAATTTTATCAGATGAGAGATGCTGAGTCATAGCCACTTTACCAGGTCACCTTTCCCTTCTCAGACCCTTGGTTCAGGAGTAGACTCCATAGTCAAGGTTTCCCAGTTCCTTGGAACAAACCATTAAGATGATGGTGAACGGGTGATTACAAAAGATGGTACTACCCACCCTGGGTAGTGCTCTTGCTAACTCACACATAGGGGTGGGGAAGGTCAGACAGCCTTGAGGTGTTCTCACTGTGATACTGGCCATGGGCAAGCAGAGGCACATCACACTGAAAAGAGAAGAAACAACATTTCCAACCTCACATCCTGTGCCAAAGATGAAATCTGGCATAGGGTGACTGAACTGGAGATCTGGCGGGCAGAGGGGCACACTGAAGTGAAAGAAGGAATCTTCTAAGTTTCAGTTTCTAGGAAAAAGCCAGCATCCAAATACAGACCAAAAAAGCAGAAACATAAGACTTCAAATAAGGAGAGACTCCAGAAGTGGGTGCAGGGTTGGGAACCTGCCTGGCCAGAGTGAAGGCAAGCCATCTTCCCAGAACAGAGACCCTGCCGAGAAAGACATCTCAGTTCCTGCTCCAGAAGAGACAGGCTCTTTGACAAAGGATCTGGCATCTGTTGCCACAGAACTGCCCCAGGAGAACAGGGAAATGAAAGCAAGTTCCTCTAAAACACAGCAATGTCAGCCATTAAGCAGAGCCCAGGCCCTGTCCAACCAGACTGGACTAGGGATAGTAGGAACACTGAAGGTCACATACTCCCGAAAGAGAAAATCAGAAGTCTGGGTAGGCTAGGATCTGTGTTCTGAATTAGTGGGAGGAAAATATTTGCTTCTGATTCTCTAGGTGGGAATACCTGACATGGCACTCAGGTCTTCCTTTCCTTCCTGAAGAATTATTCTGCACTGTTATCAGTTATTTATAATTTACAAAGTTCTATGATAGTTCTCAGAAAAATGGAATAAGACAACACAGAAAGATTTGCTTCAGGCAGTGTACAGTTTCACTGCAGCTCAGAATTTTTCCCATAGTCTCTTCCCTTATAAGAAAAACAAAATCAAACAAACAAACAAAACCCTGATAGAACGATGTTTTTATCTGGTCACAAAATAAGGCTACCAGTCTCGTTAGTTCTGTCATGGTTATTTACATAAGAGTAAAAAGAATGCTAACTTTCTACACAGGCCTTAAGTTGCCTCCGTGGATATTTTCGTGTGGAATCTCAGATTGGACTTTTTATTCCTCTATTGCTATCCTGAAGCTAGGAAGACAAGCCCAAGAAATTATCTCCACTAGATTTTACTTAGAAGTAATATAAATTTTGGCAAGTTCTTCCCTTTTCAAGTTCCCCTAAATATGCCATTTCCTGGACTATCTGGGAGTGACTTTTGTTACCACCTCTAAGTCTGGTTCCTGTAAGCGAGATACCAGGCTACTGCTTCTGGAAGGGCTTTGTAGGAAAGGGCTCCTAAATTGTCTTAGAAGTGGCATGGTCAAACCTGAATAAAAGAGCATCATTTTTAAATATGACATTCTGGCAAGTTTGGGTTGTATAACCAACTTTCCAATTGTATCCTGAAAAGAAGAAAGACAAATTTTTAATGAACTTATGCAAATAACTACACTGCCATGAATAGGAAGGAGACTCATTTAGAGCTCCTGGATTTCTGGATGTCAGGGAAAATGTATTATTTTAAAATTTCACTTCAGCTTACCAGTGCAGAGCCTATTTAGTGATTAAATTGTTATGATTTACAAACAGCACAATAACAAAGTTTATATGTTTGTATGTGTGTCTAACAGATAACAAAGGATATTTGCATATATGTGTCCTATATATATTTACATGTATTTCCTATATATATATATGTTCTATATATATTTATATAGAGAATACATATGTAATATATATTAAAATGCCAGCAATATAAGAAATAAAGCTACAGTCATCCGTCATCCATTTTTCAGTCCCATATAATTAATTCTGGTTCCACTGGGTCTTGGATTAGTAGTCTCATGAACCTCTCTGCTTTTCAGCTGCAGAAAATTCTTGCTCAGTATCTACTTATGGTATTAAAGTTGTCTCAGGGATACCATCAGAATTGGGAAGGCTGTACTCAAAAATCTAGTTTTCAAAGAAACAATTGTTGGCAGTACCTGTTAATCTCCTTTTTGGTGGTATATAGCCTATAGCTCCTAAGCTACAAAACTGGATGGTATGTTACTGTACTGAGTACTGCAGGCAGTTGTAACACATGCTAAGTATTTGTGTTTCTAAACATATCTAGACATGGAAAATGTGTGGTAAAAGTAAACTATTTTATTAATTTATTTTATCTTATTTTATTTTATTTTGAGACAGAGTCTTACTCTGTCACCTATGCTGGAGTGCAGTGGCACAATCTCAGCTAACTGCAGTCTCTACCTCCCAGGTTTGAGTGATTCTCCTGCCTCAGCCTCCCAAGTAGCTGGGATTACAGGTGTTCACCACCACACTTGGCCAAGTATTTTTAGTAGAGATAGTTTTTTTTTGTATTTTCACCAGAGACAGGGTTTCAGCACGTTGGCCCGGCTGGTCTCAAACTCCCAGCCTCAAGGGATCTGCCCACATCGGCCTCCTAAAGTGCTGGGATTACAGGCATGAGCCACTGCTCCCAGCCAAAAGTACAATATTTTAATCTTATGGAACCAATGTCAAATATGTGATTCATAATTGACTGAAACGCCATTATGGGGTGATTTTAATTTATTTTAATGATAAAAATGTAACCATTGGAAGGCTGAGCAGTGTGTTTATCTGGCAATTCTTTCAGTGAAACTCATAAATCATAATAAAGCAAATAACAAATTATTCTTAGAGCTTTGTGATGTTTCAAGATAACTTTGGGAAATCTCAAAGACAGTTTTATGCATAAGAGATATCCTGAAAACTTTATTTTATTCCATTTTAGGTTAAAGATTCAAACTGAAAAGCCAAAATTAAATTTGTCAGGAAACTTGAAAATTTAGCTCAGAACCATGAATATTTAATAAATGATAATTGACAACACATTTGAAAGAGAAAATAAAGCACTTAAAAATAGAAGGTAATGTAATAGTGAATAATCTTTCATAATTGAAGCTTTATTTTCTTCAATAATAAAGTTAATATAAAGCAGGTAAAATTATTCCAGTAAGTCACAGAATTGTTGCTATATTTGAAGTTTAACATAAAAAGAGAATTACCCTTGATATTATATGTTAAGGCAGTAAATGGCACACCAAGGAAACAAGCCCATCAAAAATGAGCAAATTTGTTGAGATTTTAACACACTTCATAACTTTTCAGACTCACATAGTAAATGATGGTAAATAAAATTAATTTTCCAGTTTCATCTTTTTGTTCTTTCATACTCTGGAACAGAACTCAGACCTCAGGGTGTCTGTGAGGTCAAAAACTTTATAATATTGTTAAGATGTTATTACCACCAGAATGCCTTTATTCATATCTTCAGATGAATCAGTAAGTAAGCTGTTAACAAAGTTTTACTTTCAATTTTCTATATGGTAAATATTATTAATTATCACACACCTATTATTAATTATAACACAGCTAAACATACAAAAAATTGCTTTGGAGATTATCAGTAAGTTTGAAGAGTGTAAAAGGTATTTGGAGAACAAAATGAAAAGACAAAATCCAACCGTATTTATGATTGCTTTGTTCAAAGGAAAAGATAATGTGGATAATTGAGACCTCTTATGTCACATACTCACAATTCAGCAGATTCACAGAGCTCATAGATACATATAACACAAATTTCCACAACCACCAGCATGCTAAATACTCTTACACAACTATTCAAAATGGCAGACTTAGCAACACAGAAAAAAAAGCAAATTCGTTAATAGACCCAAAGATGCTTCTTTGTAGCATATAAAAATAGGAGGAGGCCGGACACAGTGACTCACGTCTGTAATCCCAGCACTTTGGGAAGCTGAGGAGGGCAGATCACGAGGTTAGGAGTTCAACACCAGCCTGGCCAACATAGGGAAACCCATTTTCTACTAAAACTACAAAAAATTAGCCTGGTGTGGTGGCGGGCGCCTGTAATCCTAGCTACTCAGGAGGCTGAAGTAGGAGAATCGCTTGAACCAGGGAGGCAGAGGTTGCAGTGAGTGGAGATCACGCCATTGTATTCCAGTCTGAGTGAGAGTGGGAGACTCCATGTCAAAAAAAAAAAAAAAAAGAAAGAAAAGAAAAGAAGAAGGAAGAAAATATATATAAACTTAAAATGATGCATTATACTTAATAATCAATGTCCTAGTATTCTAGCCTTACTAATTAATAATCTGAGCACCTAACGATTTTCAACTAATTAAATATTTGTTCAAGGCTTTAAGTTACTTGAAGATTTTAGAAATTACAT
Organism: Saguinus oedipus; assembly: GCA_031835075.1. Lineage (NCBI taxonomy): Eukaryota > Metazoa > Chordata > Mammalia > Primates > Cebidae > Saguinus > Saguinus oedipus. Next base: position 44,271,826 of record CM063170.1, read on the forward strand.
GCAAGGTAACATACTATAAAATGTAGCTACTACTGAAATAGCTTGTCAAAATTAATTTAGTTAAACACAAACTTACATGTTTTATGATCTTAAAACATTAAGTAGGAATTATTTAATTTATTTTTTATCAGAAAGCCTATACACATATAGAAAAACATATACATGGACATGCCTAAAAAAATTAAAAATGGAACTACCACATAATCTAGCACTCCCACTACTGGGCGTGAATTCAATATGTCAAAGTGGGGTCACTCCCACATTAATTGCATCACTGTTTACAAGAGCCAAGACATGTAATCAACCCAAGTGTCCAAAACGAATGAATAGCTAAAGAAAATGTGGTATATATACACAATTGAATTCTATTTCACCATAAACTTCATAAAATCTTGTCATTTGAGACAAACATGGATGGATCTCCAAAACCTTATGGTAAGCCAGGCGCAGAAAGTCTAATGTCTCATGATCTCACTCATATGTGGAATCCAAAAGAAAAAGAATTAATATCATAGAAGCAGAGAGTGGAACAGTAATTACCAGAGGCTGAAGAGAGGAGGGAAGAGGAGAGGATAGGATGAGTTTAGTCCACAGGTACAAAGTTACAATTAGACAGGAAGCATAAGTTCCAGTATTATTATGCATAGTAGGATGATGATGGGTTAACAGTGAGGTATTGTATATTACCAAGTAGCTACAAGAGAGGCTTTTGAATGTCTTCAACACAAAGAAATGATAAATGCATGAGGAAATGGTGATGCTAACTAACTTGAATTGATCATTATGCAACATATATATGTATCAAAATATCAAATTGAACCCCATAAATACATAAAATTTTAATGTATCATTTAAAAAAATGTGTTAAAGGAGTGGGTCCCAAACTGAAGGAAAAAAAATAGAATGTTGTGTATTATATTTGACATTGATAGATCTATGAAGATATAGTTGTTTTATTGAACCAAATTTGTTAACTAATTTGTTAAAGATTTACTTAAATTATGTGAATTTGGATTTTTTAAAGTGTCTGAATTGGTTGCTTTAAAAATACTTTCTTAATTCAGCACATTTAACGCATTAGAAATCAAACTTTTTAAATTTTCTTGGGAATTTATAGATACTCCATGTACACAAGTCTTTTTTATTTTTGCCATCAAATTTGAGCACCACTTTTACTGGCCAACTCTTACTTGCCATTTATCCTGAAGTACAATCATAGCAATAGCTTTCCGACATACAAGTTGGTTAGAATTAGAACCATACTTGGTATAATTCATTTTCTCTGAACCAGACAAAAAAGGAGGACTGATTGCAATAGGACTTCTGAGCTAATTACTTAGTGGTAAGCTGTAATCCCCAAACCACAAAAGAAGGCAAAAGACATTCTAATAAAAATATGCTTCAGTAAGGCTTCAGGTCATATGGTATAAACATTTGCAGAACTTTTTTTGTTTTGTTTTGCAGTCTGAGTTCCATGCTATAATCAGAAATATGTGGCACCTTTTGAACAAAGGAAATATGTACCCAACAAAGTATCAAAATGGAGCTGCCAACCAGACAAACCCTAGAAGTATGTAGTCACTTACCAGACAGATCACAACTACATGTGTTCCCAGTGTGGAAGGGAAGGCATTCTGGATGTGTAGGCATCCACATTTATATGTGAGGTTAGTTTCACTGTCAATGTAGTATCAAAAGTGGAAGATGATAATATGAAAATTACAGCCTTTTAAAACAGGAGTGCATTATCTTAATTTTTGTTATAGTCATTAAAAGTGAAAAAAAGCTCAACTTCCAATAAAATCTTTGCATTTCAAAGGTGTAGTTTTGACAACCATCCAGGGATTCTAAAGTTATTTCAGTTATTTCCACATCTCCAATGGCCACCCACCTTTTTTTTTTTAAATTTTTAATTTTTTATTGAGTTTTAGATTTTGAGGTACATGTGCAGAACATGCAAGATAGTTGCATAAGTACACACATGGCAGTGTGTTTTGCTGCACAAGTCTTTATGACTCTTGTAGAATGAGAATGAGGACATGTCGAAGTATGTGCTGTAATTAATGCATGTTTTTCTTTGAAACATGGATTTCTTTCCTATATTATATTCAGGTAGCACTCAGGTCACTTTCTAGGCATGAGATCAGTTTGATTCAAAGCTAAGTATAGGAACATTGAGCTCTGGCTAGGGATAGATCTCTGAATCTCTCACTCATCACAAGGCTGTTCTTATTTTAAGTGATTCATGAAAAGAGGCACTTTTTTAAAAACCTGAAAACAGTTGCTTTTCTGACTTTTAAAACAAGTAGCCAGAATCCACAGATACAGAGCTGAGTGATCTTTGGGTGAGGTGAAGTCTTTGGAAGGGATTGCTTTGGTAGATACAGTAATGGCTGAGTTAAAGCAATAAAAGAAGATTTTTAGTAACTGTGGTGTTAATCTGTCTGAGAGGAAACTTTGAACTGAACCATGTCTCCTTTCCCATGGAGCCTCTGCCTAATACCTGGCTTTATGGTATAATTGCAAGCCAAAGAGAAAAATACCCAAAAATGTGCAGTATAAAAAGCTCCTAAAGCCCCCTGTTATACCACTGCCAGTCATGAAGTCTAGAGGAGTGGGCAGGGCAGTGTGTCTCATATTGGCTTCATTCAATATCTTCATCTTGCCTTAGCTCCTGAATGCTGGACCTAGCAAAGAACATTGATTCTAATAAAGTTTCTGCTTCATTCTGGTTTCCAAAGTCTTCCTTGAGCTTAGTTAAGTAATGTTGATGCTCATCTTCTGTGTTTGAGACCCTACCATGGCTCCCTGTCTTCTACTCCAAATCTCTGTGAACTGTGTGACTGATTCATCCCATTTCTATTTCCTTTAAAAGCTCAAGGTCTTTTTATAAACTTGGCTCACCATTACGTTTCCAGGCTTTTCTAATGTGTTTTGCTAACAAGTGGTGGTGCTGGCATTCTAGCATCTGGATTGTTATTATTTTAGGAGATAGGGTCTCTGTCGCCCAGATTGGAGTACAGTGGCATGAATATGGCTCACTGCAGCCTCAACTGCATGGGTTCAAGGGATCTTCCTCCCTCAGCCTGCTGAGTAGCTGAGACTACAGGTGTGCACCACCACACCCAGCTAATTTTTTGTAGAGAAGGATTCTATGTTGGCCAAACTGGTTTAGAACTCCTAGTTTCAAGTGATCCTTCTTCCTTCTGCTCCTCTAAAGGCAGGCGTTACAGGCATAAGCCACCATACCCAGTCCCTGGATTCTTAAATATAAAAGTCTGACCATGATGTTTTCATTTTCATATTGTTTATTTTATTTGTAAATGAGGGGGGGGGAAGCTAGCACATAATGAATTTCAGCTCTGTAGATACTAAATTTTGATAAACCTTTCTCTAGTATATAATCTTATGACTGTTGACATTTCTATTTTAAAACCCAAAGTATTATCAATTAACTGTAAGAAATTCTATAACTTTTAATAATTAAGGAATAATCTAAAGTATTCAGGAACATTAGTCTAGCCAAAAAGCACGCTTCAGACCGTCAGAAATCATGTATGCCTTTGCCCAAACCAGTGAGATATGTTATTTTAGTCACTATGTCAGATTATTATTAATAATAATTACCCCAACCAAAATAGATTGGCTAAAAGAATGATGCATTTAATAATTGTATGCAAACAACTTTCTGGATCTCACCTCTAAGTTGTCATAGTGCTGCTTTGCTTTCAAATTGCCATCAACAAATTATACTTAATGTAATAACTCAAGTTATTAACAGTTAACTTGGTTGTTTACCTCTTAATGCAAATGCAAGTTAAATTTTCATTCTGTGGGCAAACTGAATAAGAGACTAACCAATTATTATACTGATAAGTTACCATTTTCAGTGTTCAATAGTGGCCCACGGGGCGGTGTAATTGTCAAAATAATAGTAAAACACTGGAAACGACGAAGGGCTGGATTTTTTCCATTGGGGATAAATATTGAAGTTTGTTACAACTTAAGTGAATAATCATCTGTATACATTTCTATACCTATCTATCCCAAATTGATAACACAGTATATAATTATTGTTACTGAAATGGGAAAATCCCTTTGTCCCCCTCACAGGGCATGCAGTGGGTGTGTGGCTCCCTTCTTCAGTGCCCCACTGTGCAAACTTCTAGGGGAGCATACAGACAGGCAGGCTTGGGGCTCTGACCCCATGGCAGTGTGTACAGGTGAATGTTTACAGCTCCTGAAGCCCCAGTGGATGTGTGTTACAGGGTGCTCTTTTAGTTTTACTGTCTGTAGGCAGCTTGTGTTAACCGGCTCAGTTAGACCCTTTACCTTGTCACAAGGACAGAGGGCTTTCTGTATCCTGCGTTTTTTGCCTTGGTGTACTGGAAGAATCATATCACACCCGGGCTTAGAGAATGAGTGCAAGGTTTTATTGAGTGGACCTATCTCCGGGAAGTCAAAAGGGGATGGAGTGGGAGGGTTTACCCCGGGAGTTGGGCTGCTCAGCTGCCTGATCTCTCCTCCGACTGCCCCAGCCAAACTCCACTTCTTCTGCTTCTGTCTGCCAGTCTGTGATCTGCCATGGTGCCCGTGCCTGTTGGTGCATTGCTCTCGATGTTGAGCCACCTGTGTGTCTACCTGCTAGGGTCTCAGAGGGTTTTACAGGCACAGGATGGGGTCGTGGCAGGCCAGGGTGTTCTTGGGAAATGCAACATTTGGGCACCAAGGCAGGAGTGTGTGTCCTCACGTAGGTCCACAGGCACAGGCCCAGGGTGTGAAGCCCTCGCCAGGGATCTGCCCTTCCCTTCCCAGCACTTCCCTGCTCCCCCTTCCGTATTGCTACTGTGGGCTTAAAAAATGGAAAGGTGAGAGTCCTAAGAGTTTCAAGTCAGCTTTATTGCGTTATAACTCAGAATAATAAGTGTGGTCCAAAGTTTCAGGATATAAAGGCCAAACCAATATTGTAAAAACAAGAAAGATTTAGAAATCTATCACTGACTATTCAGCTCTATCAGAGCCACTCATGAAGCCCAAGGTTATAAACAGAACAGGATTTAGGAGAATATTTAAAACCTGTTCTCCTGAGGAAGACAAGCCACAGAGAGAGACCCACAGGGGCACTGAGGTCCATAAAGACTTCAAGACAGGTCATGACGAGATCAGAGATTAGTTCTCTGATGATGAGAGGCACGCTAGGCAAAAGCCACCTCATGGGGAAAAGCAATGAGGCAGGACTGAAGGCAACACTTTTAGGAATACCCGGGAAGGAAGTTATAACTAATTCAGGTAATATTAGCTTCATAAAACTGAAAAGATGACTGCTTCTGGAGCCAGCAAGCTGGTTTGGGCTTCTGTTCTGTGTCTTACTAGATCTGAGGAATTACGCCAGTGGCCTAACCTGGGACTCGGTTTCTTCACCTGTAAAATGGCAGTATTAATTTGTATGATTTTCACAACCTCGTTCTCACATTCAATTTAAACATAACCCTCAATTGTTTTTCTTTCTTTTTTATTGTAGAGATTTAGAGAGCACAAGTGCAGTTTTGTTACATGGATATACTCAGTAGTGGTGAAGTCTGGGCTTTTGGTGTAGCTGTCACTCGAACAGTGTACATTGTACACCTTAAGTGATTTCTCACTCCTCACCCCGCTCCCAACCTCCTGCCCTTCCAGCCTCCCCCGCTTCCAAGTCTCCAATGTCTATTGTTTTATACCTTATGTCCATGTGTACACATTATTCACCTACACTGAGCAGAACTAAGACAGAATGAATTTAAACACAGAGAGGTCGGAGTCAAGGAAAACCGGAAAGAATTTATGTTTGTGTGAGGGCAGCTTCAAGGAATGTATACCATAGAAAACTTACCATTTCTCATGAGCAATTGGAACAGAACATAAAAGTTCCTCAAATAGCATGATGAATAATAAAATGGTGGTATAAACATACAAATGAATATTATGTAATAGTGAAAATTTAAAAACCTCGACTATCACTACTCGGAACAACATGAGCATGTATCACAAGCATCATGGTCAATGAAAGAAGCCAGACACAAAACAGCATGTAATCTAGAAGCCATTCCTACAAATTTCAACAACAGATATGGTGATACCAGCAAGGATAAAATTATTAATGAATGTCTTCTGTGAAAATTCATCAAGCTGTAGATGTATATTTTTGCACATCTCTCCATGTATGCTACACTTCAGTGGTTCCTTTTTTTCTTGGAAAAGCTACAATTAATGGAATTCCTTCTTTATGCCAGATATTGTTCTCACTACAAGTACATGATCTTTTGAATGCCTTCAACCGACTTAAGGTTAGGTTCACGTATTAACCCCATTTTTATTGACACAGCTGACAACCTAATGATCCTAAACAACATCATACAGCTGTTTGCAGCGGAGCTGTGATTCCAGTTTCAGTTTGAGTGGCCGTAAATCCCATGTGCTTAGCCACCGTACTGCATTGCTACAGTTCAAAATGCCTCTGAAGATTATTGCAAAAATTAGATTAATTTTTAACTCTTTCCAAAGGTGTTTTGTGTTTGAAATAATGGAAGGGTATGAATCAATAAATATTCCAATGGTGGGAGCCCTAAGAACTTCAGTAAAACAAAGACCCAGTGCTTTGTCCTTGGGTCTATAATTGCAAACAGAAGCTAGAGTTAAGTCTTCAGGATGCCTGAACCCTGGCTTGGAAGATTAAAGAATAATCACCCTAAGTAACCCGAGTAAAGAAAGAAAAATAATTTTTAATGTGTAAGTTTTCTAAAATATGATTTTCATAAATATTCTACGAATATCTATGATCTGTATGCATAGCTTTAGAGAAATATACTTTGGGATCTACTTTTAAGAGAAATTTATAGCAAGTTCATGTGCACTGACAAAATGTCGTTTTCTTAAGAGATGTACTTTTATTTTGCAAGTTTCCAGCAATTTCACATTAAAATAAAACCTTTACATTTTGGCTGATGGCATTCTCATTAATCAATGTTTATCCTCTAACCTATTCTTTGTTTCATATGACTGAAATGAATGCTTGAATGATTTAGTTCTTTCCTTCAATTTACATACACGAAGGGAAGAAATCTTTTATATAAACCTTTTGCTAATCTTTTCCTTGGCACTGTGGTTAGCAATCCATGAATGTCTCATTAAATACAAGTTAGGAAAATAAAAAAGGACAAAGAGAGATCCTCTTGTCCCAAGAGAGGTTTTTACTATAGTGTCTGTTACAACATGATAAACTAATGTAGCATCTTTTTACTTCTAAGTCCCATTTAAAGGATTGTCAATGTCTAAGGGTGATTCTGCTTCTGGGGACAGATATTCTAAAGACTGAACAGTTTAGCATTGTATTTTATAAGTATTTTGAGCCCTGTAGTTCCCCTATAGTAGCATGTAAGTTTATAATTCTCTCATTTTTTTAAGAAAGACATTTTTCACTTCACCAGTGTTCTTTTCTCTCTACCTTCTTTTGTATGTGAAAAGATGTGCTTATATATGTAAATTTAATTTTATGCCTTAAATTTACTGTTATATTTCATAAATAAGTAGCAATTGGAAATTAGCAAAAACAATACAGTGTTAATGAGTTATTTAATTTTGAAAGACAGCTGTGGAATATCTAAATTCTATTTTAGCATAAGTCATTGCTCTGCCCCACGAATGCCTAAAAAATATTTATGCACAAAAAAGTGCAAAGAAAAAAAAACTGCCCTATATTTTTAGCTGGATATTTGCCAGGTTTAAGGAAAAATAAGTTGTATAGATGATCATATGTACCGAAGCTCTCCTCTATTATGTAAATCCATTGAGACAGGCTTTTCAGTTTAAGCCTACTAGAATTAGAGTAAAAGGACTCAAAAACATATAAAGCAAGGCAAAATATTTCCTCTTGTATGAAATTTGTTCATTTTTTCCAAAAAATTCATTAAACAAGTATTATGTGCCTGGCAGCTTTCTAAGTATGGGGATTCATTAGGAAATTGAATAGATATGCTCCCTCCCCTCAAGGATTCATATTTTATTGGCCAAGAAGAGCACCTTAAATAAACCAAGAAATACATAAATATGATCATCTCAGATTGAGAGAGTAGTCATGTAGAAGACAATAATAAGATAGAGAATGATGAGATGAGAGCGAGGATAATTAAGGTTTTAATTAGGTTGTTTCTTTAGGTAATTTGTTCAGAGAAAATTGCTCTGAAGAGGTGACATTTAAAATAAGTGCTGAACATTAAGAGGGAGCAGGATATTCGCGACAGAGGGGATCAACTGAGGATAAAGATTCCAAAGGAAAGAAAGGCCGGTGTGGATATTCAATAGAACAGAACCTACTCAGTGGTGCCTTTTAGAGAGTTTGGGTTGCATTCTGAATATAATGTAAGGGTTCTGATGTATAAATCATTGGATCTGATTTATATTTTTGGAAAGGCAACTGGGTGCTGTGTGGAGAATGTATCTGGTGAGTGGTGATAAAAACAAAATTAGAAAAAGTTGCAGAAATAATTATTGTGAAATATAAATGAAATAGATATTGCACTCTCTCATCTCTCTAACATAATTGGGGAAAGATTCCGATTAATTGATATTTTGATTAATTGAGAAACTACATGCATTTTAAATAAAGTTAATTCTCTTTTAGTAAAAACCACAAGAGCAAAATTGTACTTATCATTATACAGATATATCTCGAAGGTATTATGGTTGCAGACCATCGGAGTAAACTGAATATTGCATTAAGCAACTCATATGAACTCTGGTTTTCCAGTGCATGTGGAAGTAATGTTTACACTATATTGCAGTCTATTAAGTGTGCAATAGCATTATATATATATTTAAAAGATCTTTATTGCTAAAGATTACTAATGATCATCTGAGCCTTCGGGGGGCTGTAATTATTTTGCTGGTGGATGGTCTTGCCTCCGTGAGTGCTCACTGATCAGGGTGGTAGCTGCTGAAGGCTGGTAAAATATGACAACGAGTCTTGCCACATCTCTTGAATCTTCCTTTCCTGAAAGATTTCTCTATAGTATGCAATGCTGTTTGGCAGCATTTTTTCCAGAGTATAACTTCCTTCAAAATTGGAGTCAATACCCTCAAACCTTGTTGCTGCTTTAATAAGCAGCATATTTATATAGCATATTCTAATTTCTTTGTTATAATTTCAACAATATTGACAGCATCTTCACCAGGCGTACATTCCATCTCAAGGAACCATTTCTTTGTTCATCCATGAGAAGCACCTCCTTATCTATTAAAGTTTTATCATGAGATTGTGGCAATTCAGTGACATCTTCAGGCCACACTTCTAATTTTAGTTCTCTTATTTCCACCACATCTGCAGTGACTTTCTGCACTAATGTCACAAACCCCTCAAAGTCATTCATGAGAGTTGGAATCAACTTCTTCCAAACTTCTGTTAATATTGATATTTTGATCTCCTCCCATTAATCATTAATGTTCTTAGACATCTAGATTGGCAAATCTTTTCCAGAAGGTTTTCAATTTATTTTACAGAATGCATTTCTTAAATCCTAAGACTCAGAAACCAAAATTACTCCTTGATCCATGAGCTGCAGATTGGATGATGTTCAAGGAGCACAAAAAACAAAACAAAGCAATACCATAAATCTTCTTGTACATCTCTGTCAGATATCTTTGCTGACCCTTTGCATTATCAATGATCATTAGTATTTTTGAAATAAATTATTTGTTCTGAGCAGTAGGCCTCAGCAGTGACCATAAAATATATAGTAGTCCCTGCTGGGAAGACATGTGCTTTGTTGCGCTATTTATAATGCCTGTAATTCTGGGATTACAGGCGTGAGTGAATTTAGCATAATTCTAAGGGCCCTCATATTTTCAGACTGGTACATGACCATTGGCTTCAATTTAAAGTCACCAGCTACATTGGCTCCTAACTAGAGCATTAGCTTGTCCTTTGAAGCTTTGAAGCCAATAATTGACTTCTCTTTAGTTATGAATGGCCTAGATGGCATCTTCTAATAGAAGGCTATTCTGTCACCATTAAGTTTGTTGTTTAGTGTAGTCACCTTCATCAATTATTTCAGCAAAATCTTCTAGGTAATTTTCTGTAGCTTCTACATCAGTATTTATTGCTTCATCTTGCACTTTTATGTTATGGAGATGGCACCTTTCCTTAAACCTCTTATTTTTTTTAATTTTCATATATATATATTTTGAGATGGAGTTTCGCTCTTGTTACCCAGGCTGGAGTGCAATGGCGCGATCTCTGCTCACTGCAACCTCCACCTCCTGGGTTCAGGCAATTCTCCTGCCTCAGCGTCCTGAGTAGCTGGGATTACAGGCACGTGCCACCATGACCAGCTAATTTTTTGTATGTTTAGTAGAGACGGGGTTTCACCATGTTGACCAGGATGGTCTCAATCTCTTGACCTCATGATCCATCTGCTTCGGCCTCCCAAAGTGCTGGGATTACAGGCGTGAGCCACCGTGCCAGGCCCTTAAACCTCTTTAACCAGACTCCGCTAGCTTCAAATTATTATTCTCCAGTTTTCTTGCCTCTCTCAGACTTAATAGAATTGAAGAGAGTTGGGATCTTGCTCTGGTTTAGGCTTTGGTTTTTAAGGAAATGTGTCCTGTTTGATCTTCTATCCAGACCACTCAAATTTTCTCCGTATCAGATATAAGGCGGTTTCACTTTCTTATTGTTTGTGTGTTCATTGGAGCAGCACCTTTAATTTTCTTTAATAACTTTCTGTTGCACTCACAACTTGGCTAACTGTTGGGCTGATGAGGTCTAGCTTTCAGCCTGTCTCAGGTTTCAGCCTGCCTAAGCTTAATCATTTTCTAGCTTTTAATTTAAAGAATGGGACATGCAACTCTTTCTTTTACTTGAAGACTTAAAGGCCACTGTATGGTTACTAATTGGTCTATTTTCAACATTGTTGTGTCTCAGGGAACAGGGGCACCCAAAGAGAGGGATAGAGATGGGAGAACAGCTTCAATAGAGGAGTCGGAACACAAAACATGTATTGATTAAGTTTGTCTTCTTGCCAAGCATGGTTGCTCATTCTGGTAATCCCAGCTACTCTGGAGGCTGAGGCAGGAGGATGGCTTGAGCCCAGGATTTTGAAGCTGTAGTGCTCTGTGATCATGCCAGTGAAAAGCCACTATATTCCAGCCTGGGAAACATAGTTAAACACCATTTAAAAAAAAAAAAAAAAAGAGAGAGAAAGAAATGTTTGCCCTTTTATATGGGTACCATCAGTTGCACCCTCAATTACAAGAGTAATATCAAAGAGCACTGATCAGAGGTCATCACAACAGATATCATGATAATGTGAAAGTTTGAAATATTAGAAATGTTTCAAGAATTACCAAAATACGAAGCAGAGACACGAAGTCAGCACAAGCTGTTAGGAAAACTAATGACAGACTTTCTTAACACAGGGTTACCACAAACCTTGAATTCGGAAGCACTATAAACTGAGGCACAATAAACTGAAGTATTCCTGTAATCCTGTAATCAGGTGTTGATGGGTCAAAAGTTACTTTAAAATCTTATGTCGTTAAATTGCTTGTATAGATCAGTAAAAAAAAAAAATTGTTGAAAAAATAATGTAAGTGTTTTGAATGAGAGTAAAAGTATCTTAAAGAAGGCCAGTGAGGCCTTGCTATTTGAGCACAGAGCTACTTTGAATAAAACAGTTTCTATTTATCAGATCTTCAAATTAAATACCTTTATAATATCCTTTCTGCATCTCATGGTAAATAAAAAAGTCAAAGAAAATACTTGTGTTGGCCGGTGGCTCAAAATGCGCGGTGGCTCAAGCCTGTAATCCCAGCACTTTGGGAGGCCGAGGCGGGTGGATCATGAGGTCAAGAGATCAAGACCATCCTGGTCAGCATGGTGAAACCCCGTCTCTACTAAAAATACAAAAAATTAGCTGGGCATGGTGGCACGTGCCTGTAATCCCAGCTACTCAGGAGGCTGAGGCTGGAGAATTGCCTGAACCCAGGAGGTGGAGGTTGCAGTGAGCCGAGATCGCGCCATTGCACTCCAGCCTGGGTAACAAGAGTGAAACTCCGTCTCAAAAAAAAAGAAAAAGAAAGAAAAAGAAAATGCTTGTGTTGTCCAGATGATGAAAAATGCCTATTAAACAAGCATGTTTATTTGTTTATAGTAAGCTCTTATAGTGTGCCAGGCCCTGTACTAACTATATAAGCATGATCTCATGAAATTTTCTGAACAATCTTCTAAAAAACATTATTTATTCATTTTAGGAATGAGGAAGCTGAAACTTAGAGATTCAAAATAAGTTGTTTACATTCACATAATGTGCAATTGGCGGACATAAGATTCATCCCAGACAAAAAAATATTAAAGGCAAAAATTTCTATTAAAAGAAAGTTTTAAATTAAAATGATGTCAATAATCATCAATAATTCAATGTCTTTTCTGGGATTCATACATTGCTACCAAAAATTTATAATTCTGGTAATTTCTTTTACTAGCTTGGAGGAAAATAAAACCAGGATTGACTGGGGTGATAATCCAGTGACTATAAAAGTAATGGAGCTGGCCATAGTGGTTCATACCTGTAATCCTGGCACTTTGGGAGGCTGAGGCAGGAGGATTGCTTGAGCCCAGGAGTTGGAGACCAGCCTGGGCAAAATATCAAGACCTCATGTCTACTTAAAAAAAAATAAAAATAAATGAAAAGCATAAGGAGCAATTAGAAAAGTACAGAGTAAAGATAGATGTAAAAGATTAGATTTTATTTCAAGTGTTTCCATCTTGGAAAGTAAATTCAAATGTGCTAGAGCTGTGCTGCTCAATTTGGTAGCCACTAACCACATGTGGGCACTTGACACTTGAAACTTGATTAGTCCAAACTGACATGTGCTGAAAGCTTAAAACACATACTGGATTTAAAGACTTCAAGTAAAAAATGTAAATATTTTGTTAGCAAATAATATGGATTGCTTGTTGAAATGATAATATGTTGATTAATGGACTAGATAAAAGATATTTCTAAAATTAATTTTACCTATTTTGACTTACTTTAATGTGTCTACTAAAAATTGTTAAATGACATATGTTGCACACATTTGTGGTTGACATTATGTTGCTGTAGGATGTTGCTTGTCTAGGGGATTTTCTCTGTTCCATCCAGAGCCTGAGTGTCTGATAATATCAATAGAAAATTGTTTTCTGTTATCTTTTGACAATATTTAATAGATGAGCTTAAAAACAAAAAGGGTTTTAAGAGTTCCAAGGGATTGATTCTTGTTTCCTGCGTTTCCCATGGCACTAAATAAATTGTGTTCAAGTAATATCATGACTCAAAAGTGAATTTTATAATAATGAGTTTTATGGTGTTTAAAGGTGAATGAATAGCTTCCATTTTCACTTCAAGGTTGAAGCTCACACAATAAAAAGCAAATTTCTAAGGTAAGAAGAGTTATTAAGCTTAAAATCTTATAAAATTCATTTTGCTGAGGATAGAATTGAGTACTTGAAACGCTTAAGGGGGTGGGGAAACAAAAACAAAAAATGATAGGTTGCCTTTCTCAGAACATTGCCAAGTTAGAAATTTGATCTTATTTCTCTTAGGAACTGTATGCAAACTTCATGAAACAGGGTTCATTCTACCATGTGACATCTACGTGACCTAACACATTATTTATTATTCATTGATCAAACCAACACATTGGTGTCATCACCTTTCTTAGTGAACCAAGACTTAAGAAAAAAATGAGGTAAGATTTTAGCTCCTGTCTCTGCTTCAGGAACTTAATGTTTAATTTCCAGCAGTGAAGATTATTGAGTTTCAGTCACATTAAAATCTAATAGTGCTTATTCAACATGCCTCATTTCTTCTCCAGATCAGTTCAGGGTAGGTTTGCCTTGGAGAACAACATGTGGAGTTTTTGGAAGTGACAAATACACAGTTGAGGGACATTAATCACATGAAATTTAAAAGACATTTGCTTCTGGCCTTAAAGTCTTTGGTCTGGAACAAATGGCAGTCAAAATCACTCAGTCTGAAGTGTTGGAAAATGATCAGAAGTTTGAGTGAGTGACCAAGCATCCGTTGTATGTGCATCTGTTTGTGCATGTCATTAAGAACAAGAGCCTTTTAAAACTTTCTGTCAAACTCACACTTGAATACAGTTTACCATTTCAAAGGGGAGATTCTTAGTGAGAATGAAACATCTTTGAAGGATTTAGACAATTCCTAAACCTTGAGGAATAAAGTTTAACTTTTATTTCCCAATTCCCTTGACTACATATTTAGATATGTAGTCCTTACTTGGTAATACAAATCTCAGAAATAACAATGACAATTATAGAACTTTTTCATTCCATCTCCTTTAAACTTGTAGATCATCAGAAAGTTAATCAAATACTAACCATGGAATAAGAAGTATCCTACTCTTGGAAGTTTGTAGGGGTAGGTACTTTCAAGATACTTCGTTAGTAAAAAGAACATAGTTGGGAAGATTGGCATAGAGGAACACACACATTAAATATGTTTTAATAATTATCCATGCCAAAACCCTGTTGTTATAACTTATTATGACTCTTATAGAATGTAATATTGGATTTTCATTCATTATTAGTATGTGGGATATTTAAAAGAAAAGAGAAATAAATCATAACTTGGAGATTAGCAATGATTTTTTTTTCATTAGACAAAAGTACAGTATAAAAAAGTTTTTAAATAAAAAAATTAGATTACATTGTCTTTATAAATTTTATTAACAAACACCATTAACAATAGCCAAGATTTGAAAACAACTCAAGTGTCATTAGCAGAGAATTGGATAAAGAACAGGTGGTACATATACACAATGGAGGACTATTTGGCCATAAAATAATGAGATTCTGGCATTTACAACATGGATGAAGCTGAAGGTAATTGTGTTAAATGAAATAAACCAGGCAAAGAAAGACACACTTTTCATGTTCTCACTTATTTGTGGGAGCTAAAAATTAAAACAATTGAACTCATCGACATAGAGACTGGAACAATTGCTACCAGAGGCTGGAAAGGGTAGAGGGGTTGGGGAGAGTAGAGATGGTTAATAGGTACAAAAATATAGTTCAATAGAATGAATAAGATCTAGTGTCTGATAGCACAACAGGCTGACTACAATCAGCAATAATTTATTGCATATTTAAAAATAACTAAAAAGAGTTTAATTGGATTATTTGTAAAACAAAGAAAGGATAACTATCTGAGGAGATGGATGCCATTTACCCTGATTATTTACCTGTGATTATGGTACATGCCTGTATCAAAATATCACATGCACCCCATAAATATGAACATTTACAATGGTCCCACACAAAAACACTGTAAAATAAAATTTACGATGAGAAAAAAAGAAATACCATTAGAGAGGAAAAAGACCAAACTGTTGGCTGAGAGAATATGTTTACAACCCATGCATTACACAAAGGACTTGCATGTAAAATACATTGTAAAAATCTTAAAAATAAAAAGTACTTTAAAAACAATATTGAAAAGGGAGATAATTTCATAGAATTATATCCCTTCAATTGTTTTGAAGATAATAATTCAAAATAATCATTTTTTTTGAATTATTTTGAATAGGCATTTCATAAAAGAGGATATTCAAATGATGAGTAAATATATAGGAAATTATTCCACTCTACTAGTTTTGTTACTAGGGAAATCTAAATTAAAATTACCAGGAGTATCACAACATAACACTAGAAGAACAAAAATATAACCAACTGATTTGATGAATTAGAAAACTCAAATATTCCTATACTGCTGTTTGGGGTATAAAATTATAAACTGTTTGAGAAATGCTTCTTCAGTACTACTAAATCTAAACATGTGCATAACATGTAACCCATACATTTGACTCCTAGGTATATACTCAACGAGATACACACATATGTTCACCAAGAGAAAAGAGTGATCACAACAGTAATATTTATAATAATTGGATAACTAAAAGTGATGTAGATATATTACTAAGTAAAATGTATAAATAAATGATAGAGTATAGATACACCATGATATTTTACAGCTATGAGAAAGAATACACTATTTCTAGATAAAGCAACATGAATTAATCTTATAAGCATTAGATCCATTGGAAAATATCAATCACAAAAGATAAAATGTGGCTTCATTCATATAAGGGTATAGTTTAAATCTGATCTACATATGGGAAAAATAGGTATTGATACATAAAAATCAACTGTAGATGGATTGTGAATCGAATTATAAAATGTTTTATTACCTGGAGGTAGACAAACATTTCTTAGATAGTATGCCAAAAGTCTCTAGTTATAAAGGAAAAAGATGTAATTTAATTATATTAAATAAAAAAATTCTGCTAATTGAGAGACAATATTAAGAGAGTGAAAAATTATGACACACAGTAGGAGAAAATATTTTCAATACTTGTGTGCAAGGAAGGACACATCTGGAATGAATGAATATATATGTATATTTTTTTCTATAATCAGTAACAAGAAGGTAAACAATTAATAGAAAATCTGGACAGACTTGACAGACATTTCACAAAAGAGGCTATCCAAATGGACAATAAGCATATGAAAATGTGCTTAACTGCTTTAGTCATCCGCAAATGCAAATAAGATACCACTATATATTCACCAGAATTGCTAAAATGAAAAAAATACTAGCAACAGGAAGCATTGGTGAGAATGTGGAGCAATAGGAATTCTCACTCTTGAATGTTGGGAGTGTAAATTAATAAAATTAATGCAACTGCTCTGGAAATATTTTCTAAAATGCAGCCTACATGCAGTGTATGAGCCCACAGTTCTACTCCTAGGTATGTTCCCAGTAGCAATACTTTTTCATAGTGCTGGAAATAACCCTAATATCCATCAAGACAATTAGGTATGTAAGTTGTGATAAATACATACAGAATATAATGTATAATAATAAGAATTAATGAAATGTATCTCTACAGTATAGTATGATGAAAATCATAGCAGAATTCATTGTGTACGATTCCATTAACTCAACATTTCAAATCAGGCAAATTTAACCTATGACATTAGAAGTCAGATAAGCTATTATTTTGGGGATAGGTGTTGTGATTAGGAGTGGCATGGAGGGGACAGTTGGGCTGTGGCAATATTTAATTTTTCAGTCTAGACACTTGCTTTGCAGATGTGTTCTCTTTGTGAAAATTCATCAATCTGTACACTTATTATGGTCTATGTTTTTTATGCATGTCATGTTTCAATAGAAATGTACTTGAAAGGTATGAAATATTCAATAATTTAAGGCAACTTTTAAATTTAAGAAACAATGGATCAAATATGAATTTATCTTTCAAAATGCAAAATAAAGAAAATGATATTCACAATGACAGAGGCTATGGATGTGTGGGGACATGAGTTACATGGAATTCTGTAATTTCTGATCAATTTGACTAACTCTTCTCTAAAAAATGAGGTCTATTACAAATAATAAATGAAATGATAAATGTATAAATACAAGTACATTTAAAATTATGGCTAAGATGAGTGTCATTAGGGTTTAATGACCTATCTCATTTACCCAAGAGAAAGTTCTGTAATTACGGCTTGCTTGCATTTCCTTCTGTGTGATTCCATTAATATCAATATTGATTTAATAAGGACTTCATTTGTCCCAGGTACAGATTATAAAGTGAGGTTAAGTCATACATTGCAGTTGTCTACCCTCCCAAAATAGCAATTGCATGCTGGTCAGTTATAGGTGGGAGTCCAGGAGCCTCTCAGTTCTTCTCAACCTGAGACTCTTAACTTGCTTCCTCTTCTTATGATGGCTGAGGTACAAGGGTGAGCATCCTGAAAGAGAATCTACTAGTAAATATATTATTTTGTTTTAGGGCTAATATCCAGAATCTATAAAGAACTAAAGCAGATTTTTATAAATTACAAGATCTACAAAAATAAAACAAACCCATTCAAAAGTGGGTGAAGGATATGAACACTTTCTTTTTTTTACAAACAGTGGCATTCTTTTGAGTTTCTTTTTTTTTTTTTTAAAGGAGAGAAGGAGAGGAAGAAAGAGAAAGAAAAAGAAGGAGAGAGAACAGGAATATTGCTTTATTTTATGAATGGGTATTAATAATGGCCGATCAATATTTTGTGTATTTAAAGTGGAGAATGTATATTTTCTGTATTTAAAGTGGAGAGCTCTATAAATACTTATTAAGTTTACTTGTTCTGTATCTGAGTTCAAGTTCTGGATATCCTTATCAATTTTCTGTCTCGTTGAGTTTAAATCTCTTTATGGGTCTTATGTATCTGGGTGTTAGGATTCTTAGCTCTTATTATTGCATTGATCCTTTTACCACTGTATCTTTGTTGCTTTGAAATCTGTTTTATCAAATGCGTGAATTGCAACTCCTGCTTTTTGTTTATTTATTTATTTTTGCTCTCCATTTGGTTGGTAAATCTTTCTCCAACCCTTTGTTTTGGGTCTTTGTGTATCTTTGGATATAAAATGGGTCTGGATGTAGTATGCTGTTAGGTTCTGGCTATATCTTTTGATTGGGGGATTTAGTCGATTTAAATTTAGGGTTACTGCCATTTGATGTTAACTGGCTATTTTATCCATTCGTTGATGTAAATTCTTCTTTATGTTGATGCTTTTTACTTTTTGGTATATTTTTAGAAAGGCTAATACTGGTTGTTCCTTTCTCTGTGTAATGCTTCTTTCAGAAGTTTTTGTAAAGCAGGCCTGGTGGTAATAAAATCTCTGAGTACTTGCTTGTTCATAAAAGATTTTATTTTTCCTTCAATTGTGAAGCTTAGTTTGGTGGGATATGAAATTCTGGTCTGAAAGTTCTGTTCTTTAAGGATGTTGAATATCGGCCCCCACTCTCTTCTGGCTTGTAGGGTTTCTGCTGAGATATCTACTGTAAGTCTAATAAGCTTCCCTTTGTGGGTAACCTGACCTTTCTCTCTGGCTGCCCTTAGTATTTTCTCCTTCGTTTCAACCCTGGTGAATCTAATGTTTATGTGCCTTGGGGTTGCTCTTCTTGAGGAATGTCTTTGTGGTGTTCTCTGTATTACCTGGGGTTGAATAGTGTCCTGCTTTGCGAGATTGGGAAAATTCTCCTGGATAATATCCTGAA
This sequence comes from Saguinus oedipus, assembly GCA_031835075.1. Classification (NCBI taxonomy): domain Eukaryota; kingdom Metazoa; phylum Chordata; class Mammalia; order Primates; family Cebidae; genus Saguinus; species Saguinus oedipus. The sequence continues at coordinate 44,290,975 of CM063170.1, forward strand.
GAGTATTTTCCAGCTTGAATTCATTCTCTCCATCACATTCAGGTACACCTATCAAACGTAGATTAGGTCTTTTCACATAGTCCCATATTTCTTGGAGACTTTGCTCATTCCTTTTTATCCTTTTTTCTCTATTCTTGTCTTCTCGTTTTATTTCATTAAGTTAGTCTTTGACCTCTGATATCCTTTCTTCTGCTTGATCAATTTGGCTATTCAACCTTGTGCATATTTCACTAAGTTCTCGTGTTGTGTTTTTCAACTCCGTTAATTCATTTATATTCCTCTCTATATTGTCCATTCCTTTTAGCATTTCATCAAACCTTTTTTTCAAAGTTCTTAGTTTCTTTACATTGGGTTAGAACAAGTTCTTTCAACTCCCAAAAGTTTCTTATCATCCACCTTCTGAAGCCTACTTCAGATAATGGAACACAGTCCTTTTCCATCAGGGCTTGTTCCATCACTTTTCAAAAGAAGACATTTATGAGGCCAACAAACATATGAAAAAATGCTCCTCATCACTGGTAATTAGAGAAATGCAAATCAAACCACATTGAGATACCATCTCATGCCAGTTAGAATGGAGATCATTACAAAATCTGGAGACAACAGATGCTGGAAAGATGTGGAGAAATAGGAATGCTTTTACACTGTTGGTGTGAGTGTAAATTAATTCAACCATTAGGGAAGACAGTGTGACAATTCTTCAAGGATCTAGAAATAGAAATTGCATTTGACCGAGCAATCCCCTTACTGGGTATATACCCAAAGGGTTATAAATCGTTCTATTATAAAGACACATGTACATGTATGCTCATTGTGGCACTGTTTACAATGGCAAAAACCTGGAACCAACCCAAATACCCATGAATAGTAGAGTGGACAAAGAAAATGTGGCACATATACACCATGGGGTACTATGCAGCCATAAAAAGCAATGAGTTCATGTCCTTTGTAGGGACATGGATGAATCTGGAAACCATTATTCTCAGCAAACTGGCACCAGAACAAAAAATCAAACACTGCATGTTCTCACTCATAGGCAGTGTTGAACAATGAGAACACATGGGCACAGAGAGGGGAACCTCACACACTGGGGTCTCTTGTGGGGTGGAGGCTAGGAGAGGGACAGTGGGTGGTGGGGAGGTTGGGGAGGGATAACACTGGGAGAAATACCTAATGTAGGCGATAGAGAGATGGAGGCAACAAACCACCATGGCATGTGTGTACATATGCAACAATCCTGCAAGATCTGCACATCCACCCAGAACTTAAAGTACAAAAAAAAAAGTTACAGAATGTCACTTCTGCATTACTCTATTACTCAAGGCAGTCATAAAAACCTATCTAGGCTCCAGCAGGAGGGATTTGGTGCTGTTTATTGATGGGAGAAGTGTCAGAGTTTTGGAAGAGCCTGTGAGCTGGGCTGTTTACTGTAGTGGTTTTGGAAAATACCATTTGCCACAAGTTTGCCTGTAAGGCTCTCTACTATCAGCTCCTGCCCTTTTCCTCAACTCCTCATCTACTTTGTAGCCATAATGCCCTTCCTTTTGTTTCTATAACTTGTCAAAATCAGTTTAATCTCAGGGCCTTTGCAGATGCTGATTGTAATACTTTCTTCAGGAGGAGAGAGTAAAATCCTTTGTCCCAGGTCTTGGACACTCTTTATGTTATGTTTTATTCTTTTGATATATCTTTTAAACTGTAACACTAAAGATTGATTTCCTTGTGTAATATCTATTTTACTGTGACAAAAACTACCTGTTTGTTTTGTATCATTATTATAATATAAAATATTATGTTATTTATCATTATTTCCTCAGTACTTAGAATGGTACCTATACATAGTTGGTATCTAATAAACATTGTTTTAAAATGAAAACTATATGACCAATAAATAGGAAATAGTGCTCACCCACAAGAAACTTGAAGCATGATGAACACGGTAGTTCCATAAATGAACACTTGTAATAAAATACGAGTGCTATAATGTATTTACGAACTAAAATCTAGGAAATCATAGAGAATAGGTAGAATGATTCTATCAGATGATATGTAGAAGAACTGATGAGCATTCACACAAAATAAATATTTGGGTCTTCAAGGGCAAATAGGCTGAAATAGAAAACAAATATTTTATTTATAAATCATTTTAGATCCATTGATAAAATTATAATAAATTTTAACATCTGTTATTTTGTTTCTTAAAATTATTTATTTATTTCAGTTTTAGCCTTTAGAAAGATCTTTAAATACTAATTTTGATCCAGATATATGTAAGTACAAAATGAGGTGTAATATAATAATAGGCTCAACTAAAACAAGTCTGGTTAATGGTAAGTACAATATTCATAGGAGAAATTAGATGTAGACCACCTTTAATCTTAAGACAAAATCATGGGTCCTCTCTGTTTTTAAATAAAGTTTTATAAAGACATAGCCACACCCATTCATTTACATATTGTTTAAGGCTGCTTTGTTGCTGCAATGGTGAGCTAAGTAGTTGTGGCAAAGACTGGATGGCCCATAAAGTCTGAAATATTTACTATATGGTACCGTAAGGCAAAGTTGCCAATCCCAGTGTCAAATGAATGATTGCACGGACTCATAATGAACAGGTTCTGGGAAACTGTCTTTCAGTAGAGAAAATTCTCCATGTAACCAACCATGCCATTATACCCAGTGTCTCCTGAATATCCATCTATCTTAGGCTTCTTCTGCACACATGATACCACAGAATAAAAAAGCTTAAAGAATAATCTCTCAGACCAAACTTATGATCTTAGCGTCACATATGATAAACTAATCTAGCAAGTTAATACCAGATACTGTATTTAGAATTTTGAATCATAATTCCTCTCTCTTGTCAGTTTCTCATCTCATTGCAACCATCCTAGAGCCTAGACCAAAGCACTATCAATTCTTGTCTTTTTTAGGACAGTACAGAGTTTTTGGATCTCCTAACAACACTTCTAATCCAATCTCCACATAGCAACCCACAGAATAATCTTTTTAATACATAAATTGCATCACATTAGGTCTTTAACTAAAGCCTGCCAAGGCTTCCTAAAATTTTGAATCTAAATTTGACTCTGAAGTTATGAACCATCCAGCTAATCTTTAAGCCCTCTGCTCCATCTTGAGTCCTCTTCCCTACTACTGCCTTGTAACCATATAAACTGTTTCTCAATTTCTCGAAAAACATATGTGTGGGAACTAAAAAAGTGGATCTCCTAAGGGAGAGAGTAGCCTGGTGATTCCTAGAGTCTGGAAAACATGGGAGATACGGGGGATGAAGAAAAGTTGGTTAATGGGTATAAATATTATGCCTATTATTGTATACAGGTATCAAAATATCACATATATCCCCAAAATATGTACAACTGTATCAAGAAAAAGTACCAAAGAAAGAAAAGTTAAATTTTTAAATAATGCAATAAGGTTTAGATGCAACGTATTTCTTCTGCCTGGTATATTCTTACAACACAACAGCCACAGCTGCTGGCTCCACCTCCCACTTTCCGTCTCCCCACAAATGTTACCTCTTCACAGAAAACTTTCCAATCTCCTTTAGTGACTCTGATTTCTATCTTCTATTACATTAAAATATTCATCTTTTATAAAACTCTATTCTTATTATATATTTGTCTCTTTAATTTCATTGTCTGTCTACTAGATGGTTAGCTTTATAAGGAAAGTGGCTGTCTGCTTTGCTTATTATTGTATTCCCAAAGTGTAGTACAGATACTGGAATATAATACTCTTTCAGTAGATGATTAATAGAGTAAATAAATGAACATATATAGATGGGGTAAATTTCAACATGACAGCTATTAAAGGTAATTATCTAGGAATATGGAAATGCTCAAATACACATTCACCACCTATTGATTATAATAAAATAATTTACTGACTTTTTCATTTAGGGCATATTATTAAACTAATGGAAGTCAGAGTAAATTAAAGCAGTTCTTTTTTAGTTAAGCAGTTTCTTTCTTGATTTTTATTTTATTTTTTACATCATGTGTAGTACCTTATACAACATGATGTTTTGAAATGTATGGCCATTGGGAATGACTAAATCTAGCTAATTAACATATGTATAATCTCACATAGGTAATAACTTTGTGGGAAGAACTTTTACATTCCATTTCACAAATAAAACAGTGATTTAACAGTATCAGTCGCTTCATAAAAAGGGACTTTTGTAATTGTAGGTTATTCTTATCACTACCTTTTCTGCATATCCATTATGTAAACATTAATTTTACAACTATTGTCTTCTAAGATTTGTGCTAGACATTGGAGATACAAAGATGATCGCATCAAGTTCTTTGTTTTTAACTGAAAAGTTCATAATAATGTCACAGAAAAGAAGATATATAAAGATCATATACAAATAAATATAATGTGATAAAAGGTATGTATAAAGGCCGGGTGCAGTGGCTCACGCCTATAATCCTTGCACTTCGGGAGGCTGAGGTGGGTGGATCACCTGAGGTCAGGAGTTCAAGACCAGCCTGGCCATGATGGTGAAACCTCATCTTAAAAAAAAAAAAGGTATGTATAGAATACCATTAGAATTTATTGACAAATGCTACCAATTGAGCCACAAATGATCAGAAAACTCATACCCATGCTTGTTACATTTAAGAAGGAGCTTAAAATATGAGTCAGAGTTGCATGGATTAAGTAGGAGATATGTAGAGAAAGCAATACATGCACAATCAAGATGTTGGTAAAGAAAATGTTGTGGGCAGCTAAATGATAGTATACCCTGAGTTAATCCAATATATTGAGTAAGGCTAATTTAAGTTTGCAGGTATACTAGGGAGAGCTTTATACAAGTTACAAAAACGTTTGGGTAACTTTCTCAACATCTCAGAAAGAGGTTTAGGAGATAGAGCTATGTTTCCACATGTCTTGAAGAATAAGGGTGAATTGATTATGGCGAGGCTACTGGGGAACAGTTAAGAAAATACTGAGTTAATTCAGATAGATATAACAAGGGACTGAGTGAGGTTTGTAGCAGAGACAATAGAAAAGAGGAAATAAAATAAATTTGTTCATTTTCTTAGGAGGTAGTTTTAACAAGATGTGTTGATTAATAAGAATGTGGATTGCAGCATAATAAACAGTCAAGACCCAAGATGAGCATACTTTCTGTAAAGGGTCAAAGGGTAAATATTTTAGGCTTTATGGACTTTCTGTTACATCTACACACCTCTGCCATTGTAACATCAAATAAGTCATAGGCAGCAAGCACAGAAATGAATGTGGATGTGTTCTGACTTTTATTATAATACATCTACATGTTCTAATAAAAACAAACAAACAACAAAAAACGGCAAGCTGGATTTAGCTTGTGGGAGTGCATGCAGACTTCTGGTCTTAACCATGTTTCAGGTTTTGATTTTCAGTAATTTACTGGACAATAATGATTGACTTATAAATTTCATTGATTTACTAGTCTTATCAATAGTTGGGTAGAATGCTTGAGGTTCAAAATTTCAAGATTCAAAGAAGAGAATTTTGAATAACATTCTTTTCCAGATCCCGAATGTGGTTAATTTTGAAAAGTATGTGCCCCAACAGTTACTCTTATGAAAATATATTTCTATTTTTATTACTACAAGTAGTACTTTAAAAGAAGCAGATGAGTAATATTTATGTACCTTACTAAAATTAAGAAATTTGCAATCAAAGAGATACACTACAAAGCACAACACATTTACAAAGTTATTTATGTCTTCCTGAAAGTGGGCCCCAAAAGCATTACTTTCACACAGATCATCTAGCAATATATTAAAAAAAGTACATAACTATGAATGTTATATAGTTCCAGGGACCCCAAAAATATGGTATTTACATAGTCAATTAATTTTTAAATAGCCCACCTTGGTGCATAATTTATTAGAACAATCTTGTGAAGGAGATTTTGCAAGATCACTATTTCAAATAAATTTTAAATCTCTGTCTTCCAAAGCATAAAGACTGAATACTCAGGCAAGAGATGTCTGCTCTGGTTCTTATGAAATAGTTAGAATTGAAATTTCTCTCAGTTTCCTACAATTTAGTTTTTATCTTAAGTCAAGAAAAATAAAAATCCACTATAAGCATTAGCCACCTTTACTGTTTCTTTCAAAAATGTAATAGATACTATCACATTCAAATTAAATTCATGGTAAAGGCAAAACCAATAAGCTATTCATCTTATTATGTACCTCAAAAATTAAGAGAGATTAATACCTGCTTATTTACACTGAGGTGCATTTTTCAAATGGTGTATTTTTTCTATGTTTAACTAAATGAAAACTTGTAGGTTTTAGCAAGAGCCGGTGCTAGATCTGTACCCATTAGCTCAATTGAGCAGAACCTAGTGCCATGGTTCAGTCCCTAGGGCTTTACTCAGCTGTACAGTCATTTTCTATATCACTGCTCTTAGCAATTTATTGCTCCAAAAAATAAATCTTGTTCTCATTCTGAGATGCCACAGCAAGCACATGTGTTACCTCTTAGTAAAGGCTAAATTTGTGCCAGTGTCTCTATGACAAGGTTGGTACCAATTTTTTTTTTATATAAAGTCTCTCTCTCTCTCTCTCTCTCTCTTTTTATTTCCACAGGGATTTTATAAAAGTCTCTGTGTTTATGAGTTCTTAGGTGTCTAGCACAGGTTCTGGTACCTAATAAATGCTCAATAAATGGTTCTGGAATACATGAATGAATGAATACAATTACCACCTTTCATTTTTTTCCATTTTCTAATCAGTGATCTTATATTTTAGTTTGTCGATGTAGATACTTCTTTACTTTGGATCTTCTTTACTTTGAGTGCTTAATTGGAATCTCTATCCATGGTTTAAACTTTCCTAGATTGCAGTCTAAACTATTTATTATTGATACTGTTAGGTACCATTGTTCTTCTTTCTCTTTCTTGTGGATATCAGTCTCCATAACTTTAAAAACGGTATAAATTATATTATTTAAAAATTTCAAGGAGAAAACTGTTGCAAACATTTGCAGCCACATGACCTGAAAGGATCGTTGAAGGTACAACTTTTGGAATCATAGTCTCCATTTTGAATATATACTTTTGCTATTATAACTGGTAGAAGAGAATTTCCAGCAACTTATATATTATTATTATTATTTATTTTTCCAAGTGACTGAGCATTGAAAGAACTTTTCTCGTTAATGGGTTGTAAATACCAGCATGGAGTATCTTAGGTAGTAATGAGTTCATCATTCTTGGGTATGTAAACGGAAGATGGATGAACATCTGAAGCGGATCCTTGAATGAGGTTTTGGCATTGCTCAACAGATTAACTTCTAAAACTCTTCCATCTTTGATCTTTTCCACATCTCAACTTCAGTGTAAAACTTTCTTGAGGTATTAATTTTAAAATGGAAAACATAAAACCATATTTATTTGTACTGTTTATTTATATCACATGAATATACTTTCAGATACATGGATGTTTAATATTGTCTACAGTTTGTAACATAGTAAGAATATCATTTTTAATAAGTCAAATGTTTTGCTTAAAAATCTATGTCATTTTTTTCTATGAAATGTTGATAAAATGTTGATCTCACAATACTTTTAATATCTTAACTTCAGGTTTCAAATGAATTTGATTTTTAAAAATGTATGTTTCACCTCTACTTTAATATAGTTACCTTCTTCTTTTATGTAATCAGAAGTAGAACTATCCAAGAACATTTAAAATTGAATTTGAGAGTTTTCAGCTTGACTGTTAACTATTACTGCTACTTCTCCACTGTACTTAGACCTGCATCTTGTATTTAAAAAAAAACATTTTAACAAATTAAAAAAAAGAAGTGATGTTATAGACTTCACCATACATCTTTATGTTTCATGAGTTATGAGTCCAGAAACCATTCATATTTTTTAATGAAACAAATTTTTAATGAAATCCCCAAGAACAAATGGCCATTGTGGTCATTAAGAAGAGAAATATAGTCAGATATTATGAGGAAAACCAATATACATTTGACTTTTTCTAGAGTAAAGCTCTTAGACTGTTATTTTAAAATTTAGACTTATTTTATTTTACTCTGATCTTCTATTAGATTTAGGTCAATATTATATTGCTTCTTTATTATAATTTCTACATTAGAAACAGATTGTGTAAAGGAAATATGAGCCATATTTTAATTAGTGAATATTACTAAATCTTTCTCTTTCTACTGTCTTAAAATAGACATTTCAGCCAAGTGACAATATATCAAGATAGAATCCTATAGCTCACATTTCACATATAGCTTGATACTGCTTTTGCAGTTTCCACCTTTGGCCACAAAGGAAGAGCATTGCCTACCTACTGAAGAGTCAGAGTCTAGAGATACTTCTGTCATCTTTACTTCAGAATATCAGTGTCCTTAATATTCAGTCGAGTGCTTAACAATTATCAGGTGCTATTCTAAGTACTGAGGACACAGCAATAAACCACCCTGACCAGATTCTCTGGTCCTTGTTGTTTATATGAGAGTGTGGGGTTGGGGGTGGGAAGTAGTGTTGATAGCAGCAAACTGATAATAACTACACGCACAATCCATCTTACCGACACAGATACAGATCAAGCAGCGATAATTATTTAAATAAAGTTTGACAACAAAGTGGTGGAGTGGGGGATTTTTGATGTAAGACAGGGTGATCAAAAAAGACTTCTCTGCAAAGATAAAAATTTACATGGAGATCTTGTGGTAGATTGAGTAATTGGCTGTCAAGTTCTTTACCCCTCTATGTATCAACATCCTTTTTTATATAATTGTGCTGTTCTACTGCAAGGGAGGGGTGTACTACCCTGCTTTTTGACTTTGGGCTCAGTAATATAACTTGCTTTGGATATGGGATGTTTGCAGAGGTGCAGAAAACAAAGTCTTGAAACTTGCTTGTGCAGAGAGGCATATTGATTTGTGCTCTACCATCTGCAGAAGCACTCCTTATGAGAAGTTGTAGTCCCTCACCAGGAGCCAGAGAATACAAATACATGAGCTTAACTAACAGTAAGAAGCCCAGTCCTACAGGCCCAGAGCTTGGAACAGAGACCCTCAGCCAAGCCCAGTTAGCTAATCATATAATTGTTAATAAGAATAAAATAATGCTGTTTAAGCCTCTGAGTATGAAAGTAGCTTGTTTTCCACCACTTATTTTTGTATAGATCTGAAGGAAATGAGAGAGAAGCTTGCAGATATTTGGTAAGTAAGGCTCCGGGCAGAATTAGCAGCAACAGCAAACATCCTAAGGAAGGAACATGTGTTGTGCTCTTCTAGCAAGAGGATTGCGGCTATACTATAGCGAGCAGCAGGTTATCATTATTGTTGTTTTGGCTACTATGATAATTGTCAAAGATAGGCACACACCTGGATAGACTGGGTCTGTTATTCATTGCATGAAGAGTGAATACACACCATGGGGAACATGGAGTATCTCAGTAAGAGGGTGTTTAAATGAAACTACTGTAGGATTTGGTCTTTGGTTGGGTGACTGGGGGAAGTCTAAAGAAGTGGCTATATCAGTAAATATTATCTATAACAAGATGAGATTAAAATAAAAGTAAAATTGCAATGATTAAAGAAGTAGGGGACATTTATTTATTTGCAGATTCCCCATTCACATAGTTTTTGACTGTGCTTAGACAAAATTATACAATGGATTTATTTTATCTAATTTTGTCACACCCTCAGAGTAATCTCATCTGAGGTTATTCTCTGAGCTGGCTTATGTCTAACAAGAGAATAACATGGTCTAGCTATGAATATCAGGTCGATTTCTGAATGTTTGTAGATGGTCATTTTTCTCTCTTTCAAGTCATTGTCACAATTAGGGATAGCTTCGGGATCTCAACTCCTGTCACACAGGACAGTTTTCCATAAGATTCTTTAACACAGCCACAGTTGTCTACTATCCCCATGGAATACAAAGGGATCTAGCAGTTCCACACATACGCATGTATGCGTGTGCGCGCAGACACACACACACACACACACACACACACACACACACACACACACACACAAGCTATAAGATGGTCTTACCAGTTTTATAGTTACTTAAAATGTCCGTGCATCAAAGAAAGAACATAGCTGACAACAAAAGTCATATTTCGTTATGTTCTGTAAACTTTCACTAAAAGCAAGGTGTATGCAATCTACTCTGTTACAGGTGCTGATTGTTTAGTGAGTAAAATCAGGCCCCCTCCATTATGGGATCCAGAATTTGTATATACATTTAAAGAAATTATTTACTTCCCTGTAAATGCAAAACAAGTATTGATGTTGTTTCAAAGTAAATCAATTTACAAAGTACATGATACATAAAAATCATGCATCACTACTGTTTTTTAAAATTTATGTTAACAGAGCATCAAATATGGATTGACTGAACAATGCAAACCAAAAATTTGTCAGACCGATAACAGTAAAAATCAATCAGTTTTCCAATATTGCTGCAGTCAGTATCTGTGGGAAAAAAACATACACACAGTTCAAAATGCAGTCTGATTTTTAAATTAAATTGACTGATCAGAATTGAGCCTCTAGGTGGAACTACATGAGCTGTTTCGTGAAGGTGCTAATTGAAATCTGACTCTCTTTCTGAGTAGAAGGTTACTCAGTAGCCATCCAATTGTTTCCTTTAACGTTTATTAATTTAGAGAACACAATGTTCTTCCAGTCACAAAAATATTCTTATGCAAAATTCATCAATTTGGATTTTATTGTGCCCCAATTTTAGTTAGCTGTAACAACACTAATAAAAGCTAGGACTTATTAAATGATTTATAATAACAAGAATATCTGTGTGTTGGGTAAATGCAATTTCAAGGAGCTAAAGCACTAGATTGCTTCAGATTTCAAACACAATTCTCTGTTTAAAAACCACCAGCTTCCCTCTTCAGCTTCATCCAGTAAATAATATATTTCAATAAAATACCCTCTTCTCTATAGAAAGGCAATTTAATATTCCTCCAGTTTATATTTATTTCTACTAAAAAGTCAAAGACTTAATCAGATGGGCTGTGATAGGAATAATAATTAGGACTCAGCTTTTGAATAATTTGCCTTGGAAAACTCTCTGTATGTATTAGAAAGTGAAAATTTCTACATATTTTCCACTTGTAAGCTTGACTATATGATAGAGATGTTTTTATCAAAGTTTAGAAAAAGGCACAAAGATAAGCCCCTGCTGTGCTATGAATCTGTGAAGATATTCTAAAATCCAATGGTTGGAACCTTCTTTAAATGATTCATTATGCCTAGAGGTCAAAAAAGGAATCTGTGGACTGTGAGGATGGTCCATGCTATTTGACCTTTCCCCATCTTTTCTGTCCTTTCTTCCTTCCTTCAATAATTGTTAAACATTTCAAATTGACTTTTTGACATAAAACTCTAGATTCATGGCTTCTCTTGAAGAACAGAAATGTCTCTTGCACCTGGACTGTGTTTCTGCATGGTTGCTGTCAGCAAAGATAGACTGGGAGCAGGTCTTTCTAGGCTTGATATCCTTGCTCATTTATGTTCCTGCCTGGGTTCTTCTGGCTTGCAGTTTGTGATGTCTGATTAACTCTAACACCTGTGTCCAATAATCAAATTTTTAAGAGAGATACATGGTTCCTTCACATTCCTCACCATCCTTTCCTTGGGGTCTTGATGTTCCACATTCTATGTAGAATACACCTTTCTTTTGTTAATTTCAGTACACTTTCTCCAAATATGATTAACATGACTATGAATAATATTACATAAATCGTAATATACTTTCTGAGTTAAAGACAGATGCTCAGTCATAATTCCTTTTTAATGTTTCTATGCTTCCTGTTCTCTTTTCTTTAAATGCAGGTAATAATGATCTCGTCCATCCTCTAATGGGCTACGGAGTTTAGTAAAATAAAAGTGAGTAAGAAATTTATTACTGGTCATCTAAAAGGATCATTTATTTTAATATAATGCCAGAAAAACAGTTAAATTTGTACCACAATAATGTCTCCAACCCCTGAAAATTTAGCAAGGGAGTGCAGGGGAGTCATTATTCACATTGCGAAGTAAAAACCTGTGCCATAATATTTATATTCTGGCTGCTATGACTACCACTACTAAGGGCCCTGCAAATCTAAACAGGGTCAGGAAGTGGCAAGAGGGTTTCAAGTCCAAGGAAAAATTCTAGTGTTTAAAAAATGGAGGAAAATGGTCAACATGATAATCATATCAGAATATGTGAGTAAACAGTGCTGGGGTTGCTTTCTTAATGTTTTAATAACATGCATTTGATTGCCTCCCCTAGTCCACAAGAGATACAGTCCAAGACCCTCACTAGATGCCTGAAACAAAGTATGGTACTAAACCCTATATATAAGTTTCTCAGGCATACCTACCTATAATAAAGTTTGAAGTGTGACAGCAAAACCAGCATTTTTTTTCTTCTTCACAATTTAATGTATAAAAGATGTGTTCACACTATAAATCTTAGCTATCTCATTATACAATTCCTATACAATTTTATCTTTCCCTATTAAGTCAACAACTTTCACCTTTTCACTTAAAGGAGGCACTTTATGTCTTCTCTTTGCCATATCCAAATTGCCAGCATCATTACTCTTACCATTATTATACTCTTTGGAGCCATTATGAAGTAAAATGAAAGTTACTTGAAAGCAAGTTATAATATGGTGACATTTGATCGGATAACCAAGAAGCCTCCTAAGTGACTAATAGGCAGGTAGCGTATACAGCATGAGGACTCTAGACAAAGGGATGATTAACATCCCAGGCAGAATGGAGTGGTGCAGGGTTGGATTTGACACCCTAGTCAGAATGGCATGTGATTTAAAACAAGAAAGTTAGGGATCCAGTTTCATTATTTTGCATATGGCTAGACAGTTATCCCAGCATGGATTATTGAATAGGGAGTCCTTTCTCCATTGCTTAATTTGTCAAATTTGTCAAAGATTAGATGACTGTAGATGTGTGGCTTATTTCTGGGTTCTCTATTCTGTTCCACTGGTCCCTACATTTCACTGTATCTAAAAATTAACTCAAGAGGGACTAAATATTTAAATGTAAGACTGCTAACTATAAGAGTCCTAAAAGAAAACCTAGGAAACATCATTCTGGACATCAGGGAAAGAATTTATGACTAAGTCTTCAAAAGGAAATGCAACTAAAACAAAAATTGACAAGTGGGACCTAATTAAACTAAAGAGCTTCTGCATAACGAAAGAGACTATCACCAGACAACCTACATAATGGGAGAAAATATTTGCAGGCTATGCATCTAATAAAGGTCTACTATCCACCATCCATAATAAACTTAACTAAACAAGCAAAAACAACCAACCATATTAATAAGCAGGCAAAGGACATGAACAAACACTTCTCAAAACAAGACATATGGCCAAGAAACATGAAAAAATGTTCAAAATCACTAATCATCAGAAAAATGCAAATCAAAGCTACCATGAGGTACCATCTCACACCAGTCAGAATGGCTATGATAAAAGGTCAAACAATAGCGTATGCTGTGAGGCTGTGTATGCAAGGGAATACTTATACACTGTCGGTGGAAGTGTAAATTCGTTCAACGACTTTGGGAAGCAGTTTGGAGATTTCTCAAAAAACTTAGAGCTACCATTCAACCCAGCAATCCTATTATTGGATATATATCCAAAATGCTATAAATCATTCTAAATAAAAGACCCATGCACTCACATGTTTATCACAGGACTATTCACAATAGCCAAGAAATGGAATCAACCCAGATGCTCATCCACAATAGACCAGATAAAGAAAATGAGTACATATACAGCATGGAATACTATGCATCGAGTAAAAAGAGTAAATGCTTGTCCTTTGCAGCAACATGGATGCAGGTGGAGGCCATTATCATAAGCAAATTAACACAGGAACAGAGAACCAAATACATGTTCTCACTTATAAGTTGGAGCTAAACATTGAGTACTTATGCCGATAAAGATGATAACAATAGAAAATTGGGACTACTGGAGTGGGAAGTAGAAAAAGGACAAAGGGTTGAAAAACTATTGGGTATTATGTTTACTACCTTGGTGATGGGATCAGTCATACCCCAAACCTCAGCATCATGAAAATATACCCATGAAACAAACCTGCACATACACCTCCTGAATCTAAAATAACATTTAAAAGTATATTTTTAAAAATTTAAAAAATATGATGTATTATACATTTCTGGAATTTTTCGTTTAATATTTTTGAACCATAGTTGCTCAGAGGTAATTGAAACCATAGAAAGGAAACTATAGATTAGGGGGAACTAGTGTATAATGTATTTATAATTAATTAAAAATTTAAAAGTAGTGTGTTTCTGTGTATAGTTACATTATTCTAAAATTCTTATTTTAAACAGTGTTCCAACAATCACTGTTCCATGTTTTTGATCCCTGAAGAAAAATATTTAAACATTAGCTTTCACTTTTGCATGAGAGAGCCCGTGGTGTTTCTAAATCATATTTGCATATTGCTTCTACATGGTTTATCCAGTTTAGCAATGCCTTTCCCACTGCAGAAGATTAGTATTTAAATCCTTTTCTTGCCATCTCCATCTCCATGACACGTGAGTTTACTTCTATTTCTCCATTTTAATATTTCAGTTACATCATGAGTTTTTAGATCAACCATGTTAAATTTGTTAAAAAACCCTTATATTGTGCTTTTTATATGTTAAGTATTCTCTAAGAACTTTACAAATACTTATTGATTTAATCCTCAAAGCATTATTTCCTACTCTTTAGGGCAGGTATTATTTTTATGCACATTTTGTAGAAATAAAACTGAAGCGGACAGGAGGTAAGTAAATCGGTGAAGTACTGTTAGTAACCTGTAGATCTGACTTTCAGTCTCAAGAAATTTGGCTCCAAAACCCATGTTTTTAACTACTTTGTTGTCTCTCAATTGTCAGTGTTTATATTATGATATGATGACCAGTAAACAGCTTGTCACAGCCAGATCATTTAATATATTAGAATTTTTTTGAATTTAATAATATGTATTAAATATGGTGGTTTTGTTTATGCTCTATTTTTCTGTTTCTTTTTGTCTGCCTTTAACGTTAGATGCTTTCTTGAGACGTCTGGTAATCCTGATTCCTATTTAAGAGCGAGGACACTATAATATGCATTGAAATTTATGCAAGTATGGAAGATGTTTGTCAATTGTCATCTTTGCTGCAAAGTAGTTTGAATGGGTTCCTTAGAGAACCTCCAATGGCAATAGCTTTTTGGATTATTTGTAAGTATGTGAGTGGAGGACATGATAATCTTTGCAAAGAAGTTTCCAATCTTCTGCTTAGGTGGCAGCATATCCCCCTCTAGAGGACTCCCAGCTTTCTGAGCTGAGGAGTACAAGAATTGATACATTGTTGCATCAATATGGACCTGGGATTTGGGTCTCAGACTAAATTGTTTTTTGAGATGGAATCTTGCTTTGTCGCCAGGCTGAAGTGCAGTGGCATGATCTCGGCTCACTGCAACCTCTACCTCCCAGGTTTAAGCCATTCTCCTGCCTCAGCCTCCTGAGTAGCTGAGACTACAGGCACATAGCACCATGCCCAGCTAATTTTTGTATTTGTAGTAGAGATGGGGTTTCACCGTGTTGGCCAGGATGGTCTCCATCTCTTGAGCTTGTGATCCACCTGCCTGGGCCTCCCAAAGTGCTGGGATTACAGGTGTGAGCCACTGTGCCGGGCCCATAAACAGATTTCTAAATAATCTTGTTTATAACACCCATTGCCTGATGCACTCAATTACTAACCCATTTGAATCTTTCATGAAAGTCATCTCTGAATAACCTTCCAAGTTGTAGCTTAAGATTCATTTTCTTACACTACCACACAGTAGTCAATTAATTTTCACCTTACTGTTTTCTCATATTCGACACAGTTATTGAGGATATGTAGTGTGCCTTTGTGCACATCCATGTTGTACATTTTAGTAAAGTTTTAAGAAACAGAAAAGATAAATGGCATATTCACTATGCCAAATTTAATCAGTAATTGTTTTTTTTTCTTCCAAAGAAGACTTGTGGGCAATGTCATGAACATTTAATTTCAAATATGGAGGTGTAAGCAATATAAAAACAATCACTGTTTGACTACAAAATCATTCTGAGTTCTACTTCTGAATTCCACTGAACGAACACAGCTTAGCCTTTGCCATTTATGGATAAGAAACAGGTCACATTAAGAAAGAAAGCACGCTGCTCTTCAATTTTGCAAGCCATTTCAAAAATAAATTGTACCAAATTTCTAGTTAATAGCCAAACAGCAAAGTATTTGTGGAAGGTGTATTAGCAATGAGAGTCATCAATAAAACACAAATATATTATGAATTTAATTGGTCAGCTTTTTCCAAATTGAGTATAATGTCACTGTAAAAATATATATAGAGAGAAGGGTCACTAATTTGCTACTTGCTCAAGAACCATGTATGCCCCAAAGTCTGAGCTTCATTGTGCTTTACATTGGATAAAAAATAAAGAGAGCAGAGTTCCATGATTTCCAAAGAGATATACCAAAATAAACTGCTAATTTAAAACAGACTCAGTAGCAAATGAAGCAGTGTTCTATTATCTTTATTTATTCTCTAACCTTTAGATTAATTAACTTTGAATATACTTTGGCATGTTTGAAAATGGGGGTTTCTAATTTTTCCTTGTTCTGATAAAAAAATTATCTTTGTGCCTTTTCCCCTTTCCTATTAATGTGAAACCCAGTTATTTAAGAGCATGGGTTGTGGTGTGATTCACACAGGATTTATAGCCCCTCTACCACACATTGTATTGCTCATGTATTGACCTTCTGTGACTCACATATGGACCGCGTATTTCTTTTCTCCTAGACTTATGGTGAGAGTTTAATTATATAGCCCAGGTGTTTAACACAGTACTCAGAATACAGTAAATATGTAATAATTGTTTAATCTTTACTATTATTGTTATTATTATTTTTGAGACAGAGTCTCACTCTGTTGCCAGGCTGGAGTGCAGTGGTACAATCTCGGCTCACTGCAACCTCTACCTCCCAGGTTTAAGCCATTCTCCTGCCCCAGCCTCCTGAGTAACTGGGACTACAGTTGCATGTCACCATGCCCAGATAATTTTTGTATTTTTAGTAGAGATGGGGTTTCACCATGTTGGCCAGGATGGTCTTGATCTCTTGAGCTCTTGACGTGCCCACCTTGGCCTCCCAAAGTGCTGGGATTACAGGTATAAGCCACCTCACTTGGCCATTTAACATTTAGTATTATCATTTATATTAAATTCAACTGACTAATAAGCAGTCCTTAATTTAAATAATAAAAGACAAGGTCTTGTTTTCTCTCCTTTTTTAAAAAATGTAAATTTTTTTGGTATAACAATAGTAAATGTTTTTAATCGTCAAAAGAAATTATGTAGATAGGCTTGTATATCCCTGGTCCAGTTAGTGTTTTAGAAGCAGTTAAATCAGGATCAAGCCTCTAGCAAACTACTCCTGACCCTTGGGAAGAAAGATGAACTTTTCTGTAGCCAAGTGTACTTGAATATTTAGTTGGTTATTATAATATAAACTTAAGTGTCATCACTCAGAGTAAACACACAGTGCAAACTTAATAGAAAAAGTATAATACACCTCACACACTATTTTGACATTTAAAAACTATAACCCAGACTATTAGCTCAGTTGTTTAGAGCATAGTGCTAATAAAAACTACACCTTATTTCTTTGTAAAGGCACAATGACCAACACCAAGATCACAACATAACAATGAATAGAAAGTTGCTTGAATATTTATAACACAAATTATAACAAGCTGGCCGTAATGACCTATGGTATAACCTGTTTTGTAATTTCTCAAAGGCTTTTTTTACACATACGACCAATTTTTGCCTAGCCATACATATCTTAATATAACTTAATATTGGGAAGTTGCCTTAGTCAAAATTCCCAGAAGGAAACAAGATCCGTCCTATATTTTGAACCACGTGTCTCACATTGAATTAACAATTGGAAATGGACTCAAGAAAGAAAATTACCATTTGGTAGGGTGTAGTGAGAGACATTAACATGAAATAGAAAAAGTGCTGGGGATGGATTATATTTTTCCACCTATGTGAAACCTTGAGAATGTTATTTCATATTCTTAAGCCTCAGATGTCTCAATCTGTAAATGGAAAAAAAAGTTGGCCTGAAATATGGAGCTATTATGAGAATAAAAAGACATAATGAACTAGAGCTAAAATAATATCAATCCCTACACATCACTCAGCTAATCTTTAAGTTTTCTTCACCACATATGCATTACCTAGACAAGGCCTACTGGGATGAGTGAAACAAATGTATGCTTATCTCTATCTTCTCCACAGCCATGCTGAATCTTTAGAAAATGGCACGGGAAGTCTTTTTTCTCAATTGCATCTAATTATCACTCACTCCAGCCATTCATCTCTCCACCCATGCATTCATCTATTCATCAATTATTTGTCTATAGATATCTATCTATTTATTTATTTATTTTCCTATTAGAGGACATAGAAACAAACATTGTTAACCGTGATTTACAGTGTGAGAAAGTGGCAATAGAAAATGCTGTGCAGCATGAGAAGAAAGCTGATGGCAATAGGGAGTAGGTGGTGCCAACATTGGAGAAGTCTTCTCTCTTTTTTTTTTTTATTTTTTTGGAAAGAAAGAAAAAAAAAGGAGTGAAGGGGAGGAAGGAAGAGGAAGAAAAAGAGGGAGAGAAAATGGGAATGTAGCTTTATTCTAAAAATGGGTATTTATAATGGCCGATCAATATTTTGTGTATTTAAGGTGGAGAATGTATATTTTGTGTATTTAAAGTGGAGAGCTCTATAAATATTTATTGAGTTTACTTGTTCCGGATCTGAGTTCAAGTCCTGGATATCCTTGTTAATTTTCTGTCTCGTTGAGTCTAAATCTCTTTATGGGTCTTATGAATCTGGGTGTTAGGATCATTAGCTCTTATTGTTGCATTGATCCTTTTACCACTATATCTTTGTTGCTTTGAAATCTATTTTATCAGATGCGAGAATTGCAACTCCTGCTTTTTATTTATTTATTTATTTTTGCTCTCCATTTGGTTGGTAAATCTTTCTCCATCCCTTTGTTTTGAGTCTTTGTGTATCTTTGGATATAAAATGGGTCTGGATGCAGCATACCATTAGGTTTTGGCTGTACCTTTGATTGGGGAATTTAGTCAACTTAAATTTAGGGTTACTGCCATTTGATGTTAACTGGCTATTTTATCCATTTGTTGATGTAAATTCTTCTTTATGTTGATGCTTTTTACTTTTTGGTATATTTTTAGAAAGGCTAATACTGGTTGTTCCTTTCTATGTGTAATGCTTCTTTCATAAGCTCTTGTAAAGCAGGCCTGGTGGTAATAAAATCTCTGAGTACTTGCTTGTTCATAAAAGATTTTATTTTTTCCTTCAATTGTGAAGCTTAGTTTGGCAGGATATGAAATTCTGGGCTGAAAGTTCTGTTCTTTAAGGATGTTAAATATCGGCCCCCACTCTATTCTGGCTGGTAGGGTTCCTGCTGACAGATGTGCTGTAAGTTTAATAGGCTTCCCTTTGTGGGTAACCTGACCTTTCTCTCTGGCTGCCCTTAGTATTTTCTCCTTTGTTTCAACCCTGGTGAATCTAATGATTATGTGCCTTGGGGTTGCTCTTCTTGAGGAATATCTTTGTGGTGTTCTCTGTATTACCTGGGGTTAAATATTGTCCCACTTTGCTAGATTGGTAAAGTTTTCCTGAATAATATTCTGAAGAGTATTTTCCAGCTTGGATTCATTCTCTTCATCGTATTCAGGTACACCTATCAAACGTAAATTAGGTCTTTTCACATAGTCCCATATTTCTTGGAGACTTTGCTCATTCCTTTTTATCCTTTTTTCTCTATTCTTGTCTTCTTGTTTTATTTCATTAAGTAGGTCTTCGACCTCTGATATCCTTTCTTCTGCTTGATCAACTCGGCTATTCAAACTTGTGCATGTTTCGCTAAGTTTTCGTGTTGTGTTTTTCTTTTTCTTTTTTCTTTTTTTTTTTTTTTGAGATGGAGTTTCACTCTTGTTACCCAGGCTGGAGTGCAATGGTGCGATCTCGGCTCACCGCAACCTCCACCTCCTGGGTTGAGGCAATTCTCCTGCCTCAGCCTCCCGAGTAGCTGGGATTACAGGCACACACCACCATGCCCAGCTAATTTTTGAATTTTTAGTAGAGACGGGGTTTCACCATGTTGACCATGATGGTCTCGATCTCTTGACCTCGTGATCCACCCGCCTCGGCCTCCCAAAGTGCTGGGATTAGAGGCTTGAGCCACCATGCCTGGCCTGTGTTTTTCAACTCTGTTAGTTTATTTATATTCCTCTCTATATCGTCTATTCTTGTTAGCATTTCGTCCAACCTTTTTTCAAAGTTCTTAATTTCTTTACATTGGGTTAGAACAAGTTCTTTTAACTCCCAGAAGTTTCTTATCATCCACCTTCTGAAGCCTACTTCTGATAATGGCACACAGTCCTTTTCCATCAGGGCTTGTTCCGTTGCTGATGAGGAACTGTAATCCCCTGTAGAGGGAAAGGGGTTCTGATTTTGGGTATTCTCAGCCTTTTTAGGCTGGTTTCTTCCCTTTGTTATAAATTTATCCATCTGTCATCTTTACGATTACCACCTTTCTAGTTGGGTTTCTGAGTGGACGTCCAGTTTATTGATTCCCAGCGCTGGAATCCGAGCAACCCACCGCGCCAGCCAAAACAGTGATGTTAAGACTGATGGTGCTCTTCTGCCTGGGGAATCTCCTCCTGTTTACTCTGCATGAAGAGCTGCCACGCCAAGGCACTGGCAAAACCGCTGCGCTGGCCACAAGAGTTGCGCTTGCGACCCGTGGGGCTCCTCCACTGGGAATCTTCTGGTTAGTGAGTGACTAAAATTCGTCTGAAAGTGTGGCGTCCTCTCGTTCTCTGCGCTTTCACTGAGAGCTACAATCCTGAGCTGTTAGCAATCAGCCATCTTGGATCCTTTTTTTTAGATATCTATTTAGCATGAAATTTATACTAGAAATATGCCAAGTTCTTCCATAGAAAAATAAATAATAACAATATTAACAATAGCATTTTATTATATTTTCAGTGTTCTCAGAACCTGTGCTGAGTATTTTACATGAATTTTTCATTTAAGTTTCATCATGTTCCAATGGGGAATGTATTATTATTTTTCTTCATTTTATAACTGCAAGACTTAATCCTTCCCATCAAGAAAATTTTAATCTGAAACACAACAAATGTTTACACTAACACCAATAATAAAAGATAATATTAATACACAGGTAAAAGAGAACTAATTGAAATTTTATGGTAAGTTAGAGTAGAAAAAGTTGCATTTATTTTTTCAATCCAAATTACTGATCTTAAGAAAGTTAGTGTACTTTTAAAAAGCAATAGTGAAATTATGGTCACTATAATTTAATGTTTCTGCAATTATTTAGATGTTAAATCTATGTTATGATGTTGGCAAGATCATTATTATAAATGATACAGACTTAAGAAAAATTTTCAGTCATTCAAATTGCACAGTGTTTGAAGTGTATAGTCATAGAAATTGATCAAAGACCAGAAAACTGCACATTTTAATTGATTAAACTTTATATTTCACAGAAAACAAGTTTGTTCCATTTCTGAAACAATAAACCATGAATAATAATATTTGAAGTATTCTTTTGGCGAGACTAGCTATAACTACAATAGATCTTACAAAAGTATATAAAAATAATCTTATTTACCCAGATTCAATAAAATATTATTTTCAAAGTTTAGGACAAAGAAGAAATTGAAGATGCAGAAAAAGCAACAAAATGTAATTGCCTTCAAATACCTTAGACTGTTCTTTTAAGAAAATTTAATATCGTGCTTCATAATTGTCTAACATATTTTTCATTTGAAAATTCTCCTATTAGAATTCATGGGAAGGCAAGTTCACTGTGAACAGTACCAATAATAAGATAAAGGATGTGAACTAAATTGGAAGGAAAGGTCAGGCTAAGAAGCAGCAAAAAGGAGTGGCATAAACAAAACTGGGAAACCTAAGCAAATACCGGATAGAAGAGGACATTTGACATTTATTTATTCATTTATGTAATCATTCCACAAAATTACCTCTAGGACAAACTGTATGCTGAGCATGCTGATGTATGCTAAAGATGGAAATGTAGAAATGAATACGACATTGTCTCTGGTCCCAAGTGATTTCCTCTTGGTTTTGTACACAAGTGACAAAATGTATATTGTATATGATGGAGGTGTCACAAAGAAAAATATAAAAAAGAAAGGAGCTAGAAAGTGATTCGGGAAAGTGGGGGGCTCAGTGGAGTATGGCAGTCTGGATGGGTTGGTTAACAATATCTGCTTTGTCAAGGGAGACATTTGAATTGAGACCAAAGGAATTGAGGAATTGAAGAAAGAAAAATGTGGATATTTAAAGAAAGAGTGGTCCAGGTTAAAAGAAAAATAAATGTAAATATTAAAAGGTGGAAGTGTACTGGGAATATTGAGGGGGAAAATGACTGGTGTGTTTGGAGCAGAATGAGAGGGAGCAGAATGTGAGATAGGGCCTGTGAACCATGTCAAAGGCATGTACTTATTTATTTTTCCCCTGAGCAGCAAAGGAATCTTCTAGAGGCTTGTCTGCAGAAGAATGACATGACCTAGCTCACAATATTAAAAAATCATGTTGGTCACCCTGTAGATTTAAACAGGAAAACAGGGTAATCATGATAGGGAAACAGTGTCAAGGCAGAGTGAAGAATGAAGGGCCACCTTGCTGTGAACTGAGTGGATTTGAGATAGCAGATACAAATTGAAACATGAGTGGAGGTCAAATTTTAAAGGACTTTACTTACCAGTGCAAATATTTTTCTACTTTATTTTGTAGGCAACTTATTAAATGTTAATGCTGAAATAAATAATCATATACAAAAGAAGCTGAAGTGACAACATTGAGGAGTTTACTGAAACAGAGAACATCTGGGCTGCTGTGTCAGGGAAAGCTTCATGGATGGCTTATCACACAGGAATTATCCAGACCTTGGATTCTATCTGGCTTCTTAAGCCTCTCGTTACTATCTCCCATGGTACCCCCTGGTCAAGAAAGAGAAAGAAAGATGAGTCCTGGCCAAATCGTGGAATGCAGCCGGCCTTGCTGCTGTGAAGAGCTGCTCTACCATTAATCTTTTGGACTGGGTGTGTGCAGAGAATGGATGGGCTTAGAGCCTGAGGAAAGCTGTTCTGAAGACAGCTGAAGCAGAACTCTACAGACAAGAAAAGTCAGAGATGTATTTTGGTCATTCACTGACATTCAGTGAAACTGGCTGAGCCCTAGCTATGAAATTCTGAGAAATGGTGGCATCCCCATTTCAAGTGTTAGGTACTGGATACAAAAGAGGCTGTTCCTAACCTAAGGACAGAACAAAACCAGAGCTGAAGAGGCAGCATTATTACTGAGACTAGAAGTTAAGTTGTCCCTGATACTAGAATCCTCTTGCCTCCAGTAGCTATGTCCCTCTAGGTCCCCTGCACAGAGACATACACATGATGAAAGCAAGAAAATAAAGTTTGATTTGGAAATCTTATGATATTTTATCAATGACATTCCCTGTGTCATGGGAGCCAGGTAATATCTTGGCTGGACCCAGGGAAGGAAATGTTACAAAGATTATATGAGACCAAATGTTGTAATACTCATTTCCTCTTTCCCTCTGATTTTTATCACTGCAACCCATTAAAGTGGTTGCTTCTTAATAATTAATATCAGACCTCACACGAGACTGGCCTCAGTTACATTCACTTCTTAATATTTCTCAATTGACAATATTTTATTTTTCTATGTTATTAGAAAAGCCATGATCTTTTATGTAAATTTGCAGAACATTAACAATAGAAGACACCTTGGACATTACAATACATGCATTGACATGGAGGAGAGAAGAAAAAGAATCAAAATCTATTTAGCGTCTATTCTATCATAGTTACATTACAACATTTTAATGGTAGAAATTATTCCCATTTTACATAGGGAAGAGAGAAAAATCAAAGAAACTAAATAACTTGTCCAAAACCACACAGCTAGCTTCTTAAATAATTGGAATTTAAGCAATTATCTATAAAGCTCATACTCACTCCCTTCCTTCCTTACTTCTTTCCTTTCTTCCTTACTGCCTTCTTTTCATTTAACCATTTATTCAACCAGTAATCAATACTCTGCTTTGTAGCAGCCATGATAAGCATTAGTGATACAATAATGAATAGTTCATGTCTTCCAGCAGCACAAAACATATATTTTAGTTGTCCTTTTACTTTCTGTATCCCCTTCGACAATTTGTGCTGCAGAAAGAAAAGAACAAAATTCTAAGAAGGTCTACAAAGAGAAATTTACAAGAGGAAGACATTTATTCTAAGACTCAAATGATGAGTAAAGGATGTTAAGAGAAACAGAGTATAAAGCTGTTTCAGGCAGTGGAGACAGCATATGTGAAGCTCTGTACACAAGAGAGAGAACAACTGTAGTGGATGCCATAATGAATCACCCACTTTGTTCTTTGGAAATGAAGGAGAAGATTTATTCCCCCTAGTTTCTGGAAGTGCTGCCAGCAGACAGACCTTAGGTGACAGCTGTCTTTGAGAAGTGCTTTGACTAAAGAGAACAACTGTGCTCAAGTCATATTGATTGCCTGGAGAAGTCTGCATCCAAAGACTGGTCACCTTGGAAGTCCAAAGAGCTAACGGCTTCTCTCCAACTCAAAGCAATGCTGAAGGACTACCTCAGCTTCACAGCTCCCATGTGATTGGCTAAAGTCTTTGCTGAGTTTGTATCACAGTTCAATATTTCTCTCTGTCTAATCCTGCTTTTTTCTTTTACCTGCTGTAAGTATAATCCCCAAAGTTCTCCTAAGCAACCCTTCTGAACACTAGCCTCCACCTCAGTCTGCTTTATAAAGAACGCAATTGGCAACAAGCGGCAAAATGGTTTTGCAAATAATCAAACATGACCACTGTGCTGGAAGTAGGAAGGTGGGATATGCTTAAAATAGAAAAGGAGTGTAAGAAATACAGCTAGAGAAGTGTGCAGGGTTCCTGTCTTAAGAGATCATGTTGAGTGCAAGCTCTCAAAGAACAATGCCCACCAACAACGGACATCAAACAGAGATTTTCACAACCTGACAGAAAGCATCTCCATCATACTTATCACACATCCTTGTCAGGCATAGCACTTACCAACATCACTATTTTATAGCTGGTAATTGGTAGTTTACCCAGGTGTGAACTCAGAGAGCTGTCTTGTACACCACTGTCTTGTATGAGTCTGTCCTGTGCACCACTGTAGCCCTCAGGGCTTAGCACTGGCCATGCAGAAAGAGCTCAGTATAAATTTGTTGAATCACATTCATTTAGAATGTTAGCCATCGCCCAGCCAAGGGCAGCAAATAATTTTAAAAAGAACTCCCTCTTGCCAAGGATGTGGGACTCCTCTCATGGACATATAAAACATGTAACCCATCAAGACCTAATGCTATATTATGTCTGCATTAATGTAATCAAATTCCACTTTGCTAGTGAGCATGCCCTTGTAAAATCCATCGTGTAGCTATATTTTTCATTTGTATCCTGAGAGTTAGGTTATTAGGAATTTATAAAAGCTGGAAATTTGCCTGTTGAAGGTCCTGGGTTGATGAAGTGAGTCAATGATTTGAGGACCTATGTCAGGCTATAATATTTTATTAAAACAGCTTAAATTTGTAGTTTTTTACTCAATAGAAATAATAGAAATAGTGGGTTATAAATTATCTGCTCCTGTTAGAAGGTGAAAACTTCCTACTGAGGCTTCACTGCCGCTCTTAATTGGAGACAAGGATGAACCTGAGAGTTCTAAAAATGTTTGTTCTTAGGCTCTGTAGAGCCCATCATTGAAAATGTGGGTCCCCTAGGCATGTGACTGTTTAATAAAAGTAATGCCTGTAAAGCAAGCACTCGGGGCATCTGGACTGGGCATATGATCACCCCCACATGGTGAGTTTATAAGAAAGAAAAAGCTGCCAAAAATGCAGACAGGCTACAGGAATCATAGCTCAAAAGGAGTTTCTCTACAAAATTATTTAGGTGTTTTTTCTGTTGTATTAAAGCAGGTTCATATTATTTCCTCGAATATCCTATAAGCTGGATTGTTGTTTTTTTATTAAATGGATTTTTGAGAAATCAAAATAAGGATTTTGCAAAGCCACTGAAAATATTTTTCCATGATATTGTACTAGAAACTTTGTGAATTTACTGTGAGAGAATTGAGAATAGGATGAAGAACCAAAAATGGTATATAAAAGTGTGAATAATTGTGAAGGATATAAGATTATACTACTTGAGAACTAACAAGTTAGCCTCCCACACTTTTATGGAGGCTGGCAGAAGACACAATACTCCTGGGTGAGAGACAAAAGACTATTATTACTCATGGCACAGCAGGCAGTGTGGGCTTCATATTTGCATCAGTTCCCTTTGCCTCTACCTCCCTGGGCCCATGAGTGTGATGCAGGGGAGGACTGCTGAGAAACCTCAAATTTAGGGAGCCTCAATCTTATAAGAGAGCTGCTGAAAAATCTTCCCAACTTTTACCCTAAAGGAAGACTTATTTATTTATTTTTTTTTGAGAGGCAGATTTGCTCTTTTGCTCAGAATGGAGTGCAGTGGCGCCATCTCTGCCTCCTGCCTCCTGGATTTGAGCTATTCTGCTGTCTCTGCCTCCTGCAACCTCTGCCTCCTGGGTTCAAGCTATTCTCCTGCCTCAGCCTCTCAAGTAGCTGAGACTACAGGCACCTGCCACCACACCCAGCTAATTTTTTTTTATTTTACTAGAGATGGCATTTTATCATGTTGGCCAGGCTGGTCTCGAATGCCTGACTTCAGATGATCCACCAACTTCCTGCCTTGGCCTCCCAAGGTGCTAGGATTACAGGCATGAACCACTGCACTCGACCGACATCATTTTTTTTTTTTTTTACTGGGCCTAAAAATAAATCTTTTCTATGTCCTAAAAGAATATGGTTTCTGTATTTACCAAGGTTGTTTGCTATACAAATATCTTTCAAAGTGTAATCTGGAACAGAAGCTGTCAATGTTTCTTCACAAAATCTGCAAAAATCCAAGAGACATAAGACATTTCTTCCAACAAAAGGGCTGGCTATGAGATTGAATACCTTTTTTCTAAAGATAAGTATATTATCTTTTTCTATAGCTTATATATTATATATAATATTTTCTACTTGGTAATACAAGAAAGACCTGAATACAATAAAAACAAAAATATAGAAAACCAGTGAAAAAGTGATCTGATGAGAGAAATATCAGTAAAATTCAAGTGATCTAAGTTTCATTATTTCCACCACTACCCTTAGTAGTGAAAGAATTGTGCCAATAATGGAAACCACTTAAATTCAGTGAACACTTACTATGTACTTGGTAAGCATTTGCAAACATGACTTAATACAACCCTTGTAAGAAATGCAATATGATACTTTATCTGTATTTAAAATAATCAATGAGGTAAATTAAACTCAAAGATTAAATATACCATTGATATTTTATGAATCTTTTCAAGGTCTCAACCTTCTAAACTCACCACAAGAAACAAGATAGATGACAAACTCCTACAATATAGGGATAACAAATTGTTGTAAAGTTAATAAAAATGTAATGACAATTTGCATTGCTCAAGCTATAAAGCTTCCCACCATCTCCCACTCAAGAAAGGATGTCAGAAAGTGACTTTCTTATGAAGACATTTTGAATCCACTCCAATTACATTATTCCCAAACTTGTTATTTTACAGGAAGCAGAAAATTATCTCTGGCACACATTAAATATGAATATGATATGTCAGTGAGTCGTAACACGATAATTAAGACCCTCCCCCAATGTATATAGAGATATAAATTATAGTAACATAGAACCATTACTAGATAGGTACATATATGGTTGTAATTATTTGATATGCACACTGAATTTCATAGCCCCCTCATGAATGAGTGTGGAGTGTGTAAGGCTAGCCTTTGATTTAATTATGGGTAAGGGCTATGGAAAGGAGGATGAGTAACAAAGTTCCAGAAGGGAGAGCTTCCTATTGATGTGAATGCAAACATGCCAGGTAGCCCTTCTTCATGCCTTTCTTCTTTCCTTCCCTTCCTCTCCTCAATCCTCTTTCTTCCCTTTCATTCCTAGAATTATTATTATTAACACTGAATTAGTCTTAAAGCCATTGGTTGGAGCACAGGAGGGTTTTGGAATGGACCAGGGGAAAGAGTCTATCTGTACAGAAGTTTTGTACAGCATGGGGTTTAGAGCCTGAGTGGAGTCAGGAGGCCATCCAGCCAGTCAGAGGCAGTGGTAATGATGGGAGATTAGTTATGTATAGGATGGTAGACTAAATCAATTATAGGTAGTGGATATCCATTATGGATAATGGGACTTGGGGTTCTCATTGGTGGAGGACAGAATTACAGATATGGTAAAGGGAAAGGTAGAAGAGATTTGGTTGTATTTTTTTTAATTGGGGATATAAATATGAGTTAATAGTTTAGATAGATGATAGATGGATGTATAGATATAGTAATAAGAAATGGGATGTTTAGATAATTTGAAAGTTCTTTTGCACAAAATCAATAAAAAATACTATATAATTCATGAATTTTATAGTGGAAAAACTCAGTACACAGTATCTTTGTAATGTAATCTGAGTGTACTAAATCAAGGACAAGACAAACTAATTTGTGGTACCTGATATGTGGCAATGCAAAGAACATAGTATTATTACTCCGTGTTACTCCTCCCAAAGAGGTAGACCTAATTCTATTGAAGAGGAAACATCACATAGACTGAATTGCAGAAAAAAAGTCTACAAAATAACTGCCCTGTAATGTGAAAAATTCATAAAAGTCAATTAAAAACTGAAGGGAACTAAAGAGACTTAACAAAAGTTGCTGCATAGTTCTAAACTGAGAGAACAAACAAAACCATCAACTTGAAAATTAAACCAGAAGATAAAAATTAATAAACGTTTCAATCAATATATTATGTTGGCTTCATTAACTGCCACAGTTAATATTTATAAAATTTTCATTATGTTTGAAAGCATCTTGCAGGTTCAGTTTCTCACAGTGAACGATTTCTCAGGCTTGTGAAATAATTACTTAAAATATCAGTCAACCATAAATAAAACAAATTTTTCAGTTCTTAATTACTTTTAAAAGTAAAATAAAAAAATATATTCAAATGTTTAGAACAAAACATATATTTAACTTAGGATGAAGATGTATTTTAACAGATCTCACATGGGAATAAAAGTGTTCTACAAAAGGACCTAAAAATGGTCTCCCAGCTAGAAGACAGTTTAATATGCATTAATCATTCAGTGTGATTCTTAATCGACAGGAAGATTCTAACACCTATCTTTGAAGAATCTGACAAAATGTAACAAAAGTGGGATTTTTAGAATGAACAACCTGTCTTTTTAAAAGGACATCTCTTCCAAATTATTCAGCTGACCACCCGATAAACACAACTCACGTCCTTAGCTTCCTAATTCCATACCAGTCCTCACAATTGCCAATGCCCTGTAGCCAAATTTCACCAGGAACATGCCTGTGCTTGAACAAGTGGCTTTATTTTTTATTGCATCAAGGAGGAACACATACCATAGGGAACCATAAGGTATCTGACCAAGACAGTATAGAAAAACTCTGTTTGAGAATTTGGGTTTTGATTGGGTAATTTACAGAAGTGTCCGAGGAAGGAGGAGTTTGCTCTACATTTGTTCTGTCAAAAGTGGGGGCAATGCTACAATTGAATATTTTAGCATACTTCATCTATAGGACAGGAGATGAGTAAGATAATAAAGTTTAATTGGTAAAGAAGCAGCAATCCTTCATTTTAGCTGAGCGTGGAAGACACTTGGTGTTATGCGAAGTGTTATATGGTGTGCCATGATATTGTTTTTGTATGAGTTTATGATGATCTCAGAATGATTGCTGGATCTTGATGTTTCATGAGATTTTTTTTAATGGTCAGCAGGAGAGAAACATCCTCTAGCTGTAATCATCAGGCCCACTTGTAATAACTTTGGAGGCTAACTGTGAACATCACGTAATTTCCCAGATGTCAGTGGCTACTCTTTTTTACAATTCTTGTCAGGATCTTTCCGTTTCAAGAGTGAATAATTTGAGGCATCAGCCTCCAGCCTCTTTCCTTCTCACCGCTCATCTTAATCATTATTTCTGCTTTTGTTGGCATGTTGGAAATAATTGTAATACATAGGACAAAATCAGAGATTCTGTAGAGGTTTGGTTGCCTTGATTGAAGATGAAGATGTTTCTTCTTGATTTGTAAACTTGGGCAACTTATTTCATAAGCCTACACAGGTTCTTCATCTATAAAATGGAATCAATAACTTCCCAATCAATATTATGTATATAAAATGTTTACCATATTGTCTGACAGAGTGATCATTCAATAAAACTTTTGTTACAATCACTCCTTATGGAGACCAGAAATTATAGCCACATCAACTCCTTCATTATGTAGCAGATTTATCAATGTCCTGGTAAAAGTCCCTGATCTAACCTTACCTCTGTCATTCAACAAATATTTATTAAGTTCCTACTCTTTGGTTTACTGGGATTATGGCTTTGAACTCTTAGGACCTTACTTTCTAATGGAATAGATGGATAATAAGCAAAACAACACACAAAATTAAACATGACAACAATAAGTTTGTTCAATAATGAAAATAGAGTGTCTATTGTGACTGTTATAGAATAATTATTTGGGAAATTACTTTACAATGAGGTGAACATTGAAATGGA
The DNA here is from genome assembly GCA_031835075.1 of Saguinus oedipus. NCBI lineage: Eukaryota > Metazoa > Chordata > Mammalia > Primates > Cebidae > Saguinus > Saguinus oedipus. The sequence goes on from CM063170.1 coordinate 44,321,915, forward strand.
AGTGGGTTAATTTGAAGAAACCAGCTCTATGTCTATCTGGGGAAAGAGCCTATCAGACAGAGAGAACAACTGTTGTACAGAATTTAAGGCAACGCAGAGTTGGCCTGTTCAACAATCTCGCACAATGCTGCCATTGATCTTCTCTTGCAAAACAATGGAATTCGAACTAGTCACAAAGAGACTTGAGCATTGGAATTAAAATCATAACAAAGGCAATAATGGGATATTTACTCAATTTCAAGGGTTCATCACTTGTACAAGACACCAATGATGAACAGTGATTCTGAAGAAAAGTAAAGTCATTACTGCACATTCATTTATAAGACATTCCACTCAAAGAGGCATCAAAATATGAGGGAGACAATATCTTTGAACCAATAAATTGCTACCATTTATTGAGTTCTTTTACTGTGTGCTTTGCTGCTATTATTTAATCCTCACAACTCAATAGGAAAAAAAAAACATAGTCTAACTATATTTATAGATGAAGAAATTGAGTCCAGAAAAGTTAAATAGCTACCCAGGGTCATACTAAGTGACACACATTGAATACCAGGTGTTGTATGATCCCAGTCTTTGCCCTCAAACACTGTGTGATCAAAGCAAGACTTCACCCTCCCTGAGTCTCAGTGTGCCATCTGTAGAAAATGAGTCATTTTAAACAGACATGAAGTCTCTCCAACTCTCGTGCCTATTAACATCTAAAGAATACTAATTTTTGGAATTTAACCAACAGCCTTATCTAGAAAAGTTCAGTAGTATTTGCTTGTGGCTGTTATTTGTATAAATCAGGAATTCTTAACATTGAGCAGTTCTTAAACTTGAATCTGCATCAGAATAACTTGGAGGGCTTGATTCAGTAGCTATGGTGTTAGACTTGAGAATTTCCATTTCCATCAAGTCCCCACTTCATGTTTATGTTGCTGTTCTGATGACAGTAATTTCAGAAGTGCTGTTATAAATACAGGTCAAGCAAACTAGATGAAATGTTTGTGTTTCATTTTTAAAAAATGATAAATAGCATACAGATTTGCTATGTGAATGAATGGTTTGAGGGATTGGAAATTTGTTTTATTTTTGAAACCACTTTATTGAGATAAAACTGGCAAATAAAAAACTGGACACACTTAATAGACACACATCTTGATGAGTTTGGGGATAAGTAATACCCATCCCTAGCACCACTAACAAGGACTTAAAAATTTCCTTTACGTTCCAAAGTTTCCTCTTACTCTTTTTATAATTATTATTATATTGCTTATTTTGGTTTTTGTTTGTTTGTTTGCTTGCTTGGGTAAGAGTTAAAAGACAAACCTACTTAGCAATCCTAAGTATATAATTTTAAGTATAGTATTTAAAGCTGTAGACACTATGACGTGTCTCTCTAGAACTTACTTATCTTCCATAACTGAAAATCAGTACCCTTAAAACATCACTACTTGGCCGTGCGTGGTGGCTCATGCCTGTAATCCCAGCACTTTGGGAGGAGCATTATCTGAGATCAGGAGTTCAAGACCAGCCTGGTCAACAGGGTGAAACCCCATCTCTACTAAAAATGCAAAAATTAGCCAGGTGTGGTGCTGGACACCTGTAGTCTCAGCTACTCCAGAGGCTGAGGCAGGAGAATCACTTGAACCCATGAGGCAGAGGTTGCAGTAAGCCAAGACAGCCTGGCAACAGACCGAGACTCCGTCTGAAAAATGAACAAACAAAAAAATCACCTCTCCATTTTTCCTTCTTGGCAGCCCCTGGCAACCACTATTTTACTGCCTGTTTCCATTAAGTTAACTACTTTTGATTCCACATATAAGTTAGAACATCCAGTATTTTTCTGGCTCATTTCACTTAGTGTCCTCAAGGTCTATTCATGTTGCTGTAAATAGTAGGATTTCCTTCTTTTCTGATGCTTAATAATATTCCATTGTACCTACATACCACAATTTCTGTACTTAGTTATCCCTTGATAGATTCATCTGTCGTTTCCACATTTTAGCTTTTATAAATAATGCTACAATGAGGCCCAGACAAGGTGGTTCACATCTGTAATCCTAGCACTTTTGGAAGGCCAAGGTGGGCAGATCACTTGAGATCAGGAATTTGAGACCACCCTGGCCAAGGAAATGAAACCCCATCTCTACTAAAAATACAAAAATTAGCAGGGCATGGTGTGCACCTCTAATCCCAGCTACTTGGGAGGCTGAGGCAGGAGAATCACTTGAACCTGGGAAGTGGAGGTTGCAGTGAGTCAATATCACGCCACGGCATTACAGAGTGTGCAACACTGTGAAATTCCTTCTCAATAATATAATAATAAAGAATTAAAAAATATATGGCTACAGTAAACATAGGAATGTGGATATGTCTTAGAGATCCTAATGCCAATTCCTTTGGTTATATATCTTAAATGAGATAACTGGATTATATGGTAGTCTACTAATTTTGTGAGGAAGTTTCATAAAGGTCTTGCTATGTTGCCCAGGCTTGTCTTGAACTCTTGGCCTCAAGCAATCCTCCTGTCTCAGCCTCCGAAAGGGCTACAATTACAGGCATAAGACACCACACTCAGCCACATTTTTTCTCTACCTAAGTTGTTAAGAGTTTTTATCATGAAGGGACATTTAATTTTGTTCAGTGCCTTTTCTGCTTCTATTTAGATGACCATGATTTCTTTCCTTAATTCTGTTAATGTGGTGTATATTTATGAATTTGCATATGTTGAATTATACTTATACCACAAGTAAATCATACTTAATTATGATATGATTCTTTTCATGCACTATTAAATTTGGTGTGGTAGTATTTTGTTGATTATTTTTACATAAATGATTATTAGCAATTTTGGTGTATAATTCTTTTCTTGTAGTGTCCTTAATTTGGCTTTTCTGTAACCATAATATTGGGCTACTAAAATAAGTTTGAAATGTCCTCTCCTCTTTAATGTTTTAGAAGAGTTTGAGAAGGTTGGCATTATGCTTCTATAAATGTTTGGAAAAATTCCCCAGTTAAGCCATCTTATTCTGGGCTTTGCTGGGGGTTTTGATTACTAACTTAATCTTCTCATTTCTGATAGGTTGGTTCAGATTTTCTATTTCTTAATTGTTCAGTCTTGCTAGGTTTATGTTTCTAGGAGATTGCCCATTTCTTCTAGGTAATCCAACTTATTGGCACATAATTATTCATAGTATTCTCTTATGATTCTTCTTATCTCTACAGTTTCAGTTGTAATGCCTCCTCTTTTATTTATAATTATATTTATCTAATTCTTCTGTCTTTATTTTCTTAGCCTAGTTAGAGGTTTGTCAATGTTAACCTTTAAAAAATCAAACTCTTAATTTTGTTGATTTTTTAAAATTGTTTCTCTGTCTATACTTTATTTATAATTGCTCTAGTATTTATCACTTTCTTCCTTATGCACACTTTGGGCTGAGTTTGCTCTTTATCTAGTTCCTTGAGGTAAAATGTTACATTGTCTATTTGAGATATTTACTTTTTTTTAAATGTAGGCATTTATTGCTATAAAACTCCATCAAATAACTGCATTTACTGCATCCCATAGTTTGGATATACTTTGTTTTCATTTTTGTTTGTTTCAAAATAGTTTGTGATTTCTCCTTTGATTTCTTCTTTGACACATTGATTTGTCAGAACTGTCTTGTTTAATTTCTACATAATTGTGAGTTTTTTAAGATTACTCATGTTACTGATTTCTAGTTTCATACTATCATGGTCAGAAAAATACTTGATAAAATTTCAATCTTCTTAAATTTGTTAAAAGTTCTTTTGTGGCCTAATATACGATCTATAATGAAAAATATCCCATGTACCTCTAAGAAAAAGGTATTTTTTTTTGAAGTTTAATGGAATGTTCTTTATGTCTGCTAGGTTCATTTAGCCTAAAGTATAGTTCAAATTTGATGTTTTCTTATGAATTTTCTGTCTGGATGATCTATCCATTTTTAAAAGTGGGGGACTGAAGTTCCCCGAAATTATTGTATCACTTCAAATTTCTTCTTTCAGATATATTAATTTTTGCTTTATGTATTTCAATATTCCAATGTTTGGTATGTATTTACTATTGTTATATCCTTTTGAAGAATTGACTCCTTAGTCATTAGATAATGACCTTCCTTGTCTCTTTTAGTGTTTTTGACTTGTAGTTTATTTCATCTGATATAAATATAGATACTTTGTTTTCTTTTGGTTTTCATTTGCATGGAATAACTTTTTCCATTCTTTACACTTTTGGTTTCTGTGTCTCAGAGTGAAGCGAGTTTCTTGTAGGTAGCATATAGTTGGGTTTCTATATTTAATCCATTCAGTTACCTTTTCTTTTGATTAGATAGTTTAATATATTTACATTTAAAGTAATTATTGATAGGCAAGTAATTATTGATAGGCCTGTGTATTGCCATTTTGTTCACTGCCATTTTGTTATTATTGGTATTTTTCTCATTGTTTTCTGTTTTGTGTTTCTTTTGTTCTTTTCTTTCTCTCTTACTTCTTTTATGACTGGATGATTTTTTTGTTGTGGTATTCTTTTTTATTTCTTATATTTTGTGTAACTACTTCAAGTTTTCTCTGTGATTACCATGAGGCTTATGCAAATTTTTCATATTTTTTATTTATGCAAGTGTATTTTAGTCTGATGACAACATAACTTTGATCACATACAATGGCTCTGTAACTTTACCTCCTCCCTCATGTATTATGTTATTGACATTACAATTTAAATATTTTTATATTCGTGTCCACTAACACATTGTTGTAACCATAATTGTTTTTAACACTTTTGTCTTTCAATCTCATATTAGAGTTAAACTTAATATATAAACCATCATTATAGCATTACAACATTATTAATTTTACTGTATAGTTACCTTTACCAGTGAGCTTTTAACCTTAATTTGTTTTCATGTTGCTGATTTGAGTCTTTCATTTCAGCTTGTATAACTCACATTAGCATTTTTACATACACTAAAGCTAGTGCTGATGAACCCTCTCTTTCTTTTGTCTGGAGAAGTCTATATTTTTCTTCTTTATTTCTAAGGGGCAACTTCACAATATATGATATTCTTGGTTGACTGTTTTTCCTTTGCACTTTGAATATATTATCCTACTCTTCTGTCTTGTCAAGTTTTTTGCTGAAAAATCTGCCAATTATTTTATGTAGGTTCATTTATATATGATAGGTAACTTTTCTCTTGGTATTTTGTACATTCTCTTTGTTGTCAATCTTTGATAATTTTATTTTAATGTGTCTCAGTAAAGTTGTCTTTATCTTTAACCTATTTGGAGTTCCTTAAGCATCATGAGTATTCATGAGGGGATCTTCATTTCCCTCTTCAGATTACCAAGACTTTCTGTCTTGTTTCTTTAAATAAGCTTTCTGTCCCTTTTTCTTTTTCTGTTCCTCATGGGACTACTTCTGTATATACTGGTTCAAGTCATTGTTTCCCACAAGTCACATAGGCTTTCTTCATTCTTTTTTCATTCTTTCTCTTTTTTCCCTTCTGACTAGGTAATTTCAAATGATCTGTCTTTGAGTTTGTTGATTCTTTTATTCTGTTTGATTGATTCTGCTCTTAGTCTCTCTATTGAACTTTATACTGCAAACATTGTATTCTTCAGTGCATAATTTCTGGGTTTAAAAATAATGATTTATATCTCTTGACTGAATGTGCCATTTTGTTCATGCATAATTTATATATTTTTATATTCTGTATCCATTAACACATTGTCCTCTTGATATTGTTAATTGCTATCTCTGTTCTTTTGGTACTCACTGAACTTCTTTATAAAGATTGTTTTGATTTCTTTGTCAGGCAGTTTGTAGGTATCTGTTTCTCTAGGGTAAGTCACTAGAGCTTGATTTTATTTCTTTAGTGTTATCATACTTCCTTGACTCTTCATGTTCCTGTAAGTCTTGCATTGCTGTTTTTGCACTTGAGGAAGCAGTCCCTTTCCCTAGTCTTTGTTGACTATCTTGGAAGAGAAAGACCTTCACCAGTCAGCCTGCCTAGAGATTTTAGTGGCCTCCAAGGTCTTCTCTATGAATGTGCCTGCTCAATTTCTCTTGTTATATTTAAGTGGGAAAATCTTAGGATTATTTTCCTTCTCTTGATCCTGCAAAGCCAGTACAGGTTCTTAGATCCTCTCATTTATTTTTCTAGAGCAGCACCCCAAAACATTCAAAGTTGTTTGCCTTCTCCCAAAACCAACAGGGTCAAGCTAGCTGCTAAGATCTCTACCTGCTGTTGAGATCCGTGTCCTGTCTACAAAAGCTCATGTAGACCATTAATAGAAACATGCAACAACATGGGGAGAAATGCCAGATATAGGTGATGGGGGGATGGAGGCAGAAAACCACCTTGCCATGTATGTACCTGTGCAACAATCCTGCATGATCTGCACATGTACCCCAGAACCTAAAGTACAATAAAAATAAAAATAAAATAAAATAGGAACATGTGGGGTGCCATCCATGCTGGGTGGGTGAGCAGGTACATAGAGTGCTGGAGACATGTATTGGCTGGTTGAGAGAGTTCCTCAGGTGAGTCATATTGCACGGGTTGTGGGTGGGCCACTTGGTGGAATCCAGTAGCAGGTTAGCAGGATTTGCAGCTGGCTCTCAATAATTGCCTTATGGTTGCTATATGCTCCCTTGCTTTTAGCTGTCTGTCCCTAGATGATTTAGTTGTGCTGACCCCTCAGTGTCCCTGTGGGATGAAATAAAAGTAGGCCTCCTGGGCAGTGTCCCATAAGACTGGGAAAGCCTAATGCTTACTTTTCTCCCACTTTTCCCCATGTGAGAAACTGCAGGCTGAGGGGGCCTCTCTTGTCAATGAGCTGTGCTACCTTGGAAGAGGGGTAATGTACATACTGTGAAACTGCTCTATTATTGTCTTTAGTGTGTGTACTCATGGAATTTTTGTTTTGTCTCACTGAGAAACTAGACTCTGTAACTCCCACAAATGTACTCCTGTCTATGGTGTTTGCTAAAGGTGTGTGTCTGTTGGTGGATGGGAGGTGAAACTTCCTATTTCACCCTCTTGCTGACATTATTTTCTGGAAACTTGTTTTTTTTTTTTTTTTTTTTTGGAGACGGAGTTTCGCTCTTGTTACCCAGGCTGGAGTGCAATGGCGCGATCTCAGCTCACCGCAACCTCCGCCTCCTGGGTTCAGGCAATTCTCCTGTCTCAGCCTCCTGAGTAGCTGGGATTACAGGCACGCACCACCATGCCCAGCTAATTTTTTGTATCTTTAGTAGAGACGGGGTTTCACCATGTTGACCAGGATGGTCTCGATCTCTTGACCTTGTGATCCACCCGCCTCGGCCTCCCAAAGTGTTGGGATTACAGGCTTGAGCCACCGCGCCCGGCCTTGGAAACTTGTTTTTATAACACCTAGAATATCCTTCTCTTGGTGTTATTTTAAAATTTAAAATGATTTTATTATACCTTAAATGTTGGAGCAATGTATTTTTCAGCACAAAATACGTATCCATATTTATCCTTTACCCAGCACTCAGAGTGATTTTTTTTTTAAAAATGCGGTATTTTACATAGCTATTGTATTTCAAGGTGTTTATTTGCTTCTGATTGTCTTTTGAATAAGGATATAAATTTCTTAACATGCCATATATAGCTCAGTATATTTTGAGATGATCGCCCTTATTCATCAAGCTTCAGCTACAAAGGACTTCCTTCAATTTGCAGAATCCTTTGTCTCCTTGCAGAGACATCTGCACAAAGCCAGTCCTTTGGCTGGCCCACAAAGCTCCCTTCCTTTTCTCCCAATTCATTGTTGCCTAGCAAGTTCCTATTGATTCCCTACTTAAGTGTTTTAATGTTTCTTCCTTGGAGAATGATTTTCTTTTTCTGACAACTACATTTTGCTCTCAGTAGGTTAATTTCAAAACAAAACAAAACTCATGCTCCCTCAAAAGACGTAAAGCATCTGTAATGAACTATCTCATTGAATTGTTTAATAGCTAGTACTTCCTTTAGAAAGCTCCTTAAATTCCTCAAGGATAACCAACATGTCTGCATCACTCAGTGTTGAAATGCCATTGCCTAGCACAATTCCTGGCACACAGTCGGCACAAAAATTTATATCTGTTGCAAGAATGAGTAAATAGTTGAATAAGTGCATGAACAAACCAACAAACTATGCAGTGTATGAACACAAAAAAATTCGGGGAAAATGGCTTTTGGGCTTAATAGAAGCCATAGGCTTAATATAAATATTTTTGCTGTGATAATATATATGGATTTATATTTTAATGCTTTAGTTTGATTGAATTTTGAATAACTTCTAGTGTTTTTGAATAATTGAGGTAAGAACAGTGTCTACATACACTTGTTCTATAAATGAGAATGTTCTTTATTGTTCTTCCTGGGGCAGGGTGACATAAAAAGGCATATTCTCTAGTTCTGGCAAGGCTGTTGCACCTATAGAGACTCCCTGATTAAAATTCTGTCTCTTTACTAAACAGAAAAAGATGACTGAGAACACTTGGGGATCTGAAAGCCTCTAACATGAATTTCAAATTTCTACTGTTAGAATGCAGTAGAACAAGTGAGATTGTAAACAGTTCCTTCTTCTAAGGATCTCCCCTATGTCTTTTTGTGAACCAGTAGACGAGGACAAGGAATAGTGAAAATGTTTACTTGCATAAACATGTACATATGTGTTTCTTTTTGTTAGAGACAAAACAAATCTTAGAGAATATAGAAAGGTCTGTGCCTTAGGCAACGTTGCCCGGACATAGCTAACCTAATTTTCTACTAAATCTTGGCATCTGTAACATTTACGATAGAATCTACAATGTTCTTTTCAGAATAGTTGGATACCACTAAACATTGCAGATTTACATTTGGTAAATAAAATGAACACAATGTGAAAGGTCTCTGGTTACTACTGATGATTAAAGAGTCTAAGACATTCTTGTTAAAAGGTGAAAATCAAATATCAGGAGGTGGTATTGGCATATCTTATTGCTCAAAAGGGCAAAATCTGCTTCTTTTCTCAAACTTGGCTGAGGCAGTTAGCCTGATCTCATTAGAATTAACAATATGCCAAGTACTTGAATCTGTTTGTTATTTGAGTGCGTCTATCCTTCTAGATTTCAATATAAAATACAACATGAATCCAAAGCCCTATTTTCTACCTTCACACACTCCACTCTCTTCTAGCCCTTAGCTTGATCTCAGAGTGAAAACAACTTGCTAAAAGAGGTCATTCTTGATCACCATACATCAAAGAAATTCCCCCTTCACCAGTATTTTCTATTTTTCTATATCAGTAACTTCTAATTAGGGTATGTATCACAATGTCTTTATCATTTATCCTTTTATTTCTTTTAAAAATATTTACTGTTAGTTCTTTTTTAAATTTTATTTTACTTGAGGTTCTGGGTTACATGTGCAGGTCATGCAGGGTTGTTGCATAGGTGCATGCATAACCAGGTGGTTTGCTGCCTCTATTCCCCCTTTAACTATATCTTGCATTTCTCCCCATGTTATCCCTCCCCAAACCTGCTGTCCCTCTTCAGCCACCCCCCAACTGCCCCCAGTGGGTGATGCTCTTCTCCCTGAGTCCAAATGTTCTAATTGTTCAACACCAACCAATGAGTGAGAACATAAGTATCAGAAGGGTAGAGACCATGTTCACCTTTTTATCTTCATTTTTATTTCTGCAATTCCTAGAAGAGTACTATGCATACAGTAAATGTGCAAGAAATATTCAATGAATGGATTTTTGGATTGTTTATTTATTCAATAATTTTAGTATCTTTTATCTGACTAACTGCATGAACATATATTATTATTCATATTAGGCAGACAGACAACTCGGGCTTAAAGAAAACACAGGACTTGCCCACATTTGTTCAGCTAGTGAAGAGCAGAGGTAGAATTTGAACTTAGGACTTCTTTTTTCCAGATCACTATTCTAAAAGCATTTTTCGTACTGTTCCCAGTATCCTGGGGAAAAGTGAAAGAATAGGAAACTAATATTTCTGAAGCCTCTGCTAGTACTTGCCCACATTATCTCACTTGCTATTTTTAACAATTCTGTGAGGAAGGTATTGCTTATTGCTACTGTCTTTTTCTACAGACATGTCCTTTCATCTTTGCTTAGCAACATATTAGATTGTGGAGTTTTAAAGCATTCACATATATTTTATTTCTTATTTGACATGCTTTGGGTTTGACACTAATTTTTCCTGTTTTTGAATATTAAAACAGTGATTGTAATACATAGTTAGACTTAAAATAATTTTGTGTGAGCAAAAGGGGTTATTAGATGGTAAATCTCCAAGGTTAAATGGTGAGTTTAGCACTTGAAACTTCCAAAGCCCATTTATTTTTTTTAGCCATACCATAGAACAATGTACTTTCTCCTTCTCATTAAAATAGATGTCAAAATAATCCACCAAGTTCACTACATAGTTTGTTCTTATAATTTTACTGTAGAATCTAATGTAGCCAAATATTTTTTGCAACATTTCTTAACCAAACAGAGCCTCTGTATACCATCTAGGAACAAATTTTGCCTTAGATAGGTAAATACTTAAAATATATATTTTCCCTGAGAGGGCATAAAGCACTCTTTGGCCGATTAAAATGTTCAAATGAGTATTCATATTTCACTATTCTTTTAGTATTGATTTATTGAACAATTATACATTTTAAGATAGTGTACTAAGTGTTGGAGATAGAATGATAAATAATATCAACACAGACCCGCCCTTTAAATGCAGTTAATATTTTAGAGGAAAGACAGGCACAATTAAAGTAAATTCTTATGAGCACTGCAAAGAGATATAGAGGTTGCTAAAATTTATATGGCAAGGAAAAGTGACCCTTCTGGGGAATCAGGACAACTGTATAAGCTATTCATTGCATACATCTGGGGGTGGGGGAGAAAATGGAAACTGGAAGAAGAGAAGGAAGTTGTCAAGGTGACATGATAATTCTGGCTTGCAAAACTGAATATAGATGGTGGTGCCATTTATTTAACTGGGTAACACTGGAAGAATGCCAGGTTAGTGTAATAAAGTAACAAGTGGAGTCATGTGCATGTGGAGTTTGGGATGTAGGTATCTCCAGAAGTCCTGGAGATGTATGATCTAGAGCTTAGAGGAGAGGCCTAGGATATGTAAACGCAGAGGTATTCAATATTAGGGGAGGAATGATGAAGAACTTACGTAAGGATAAAACACTAAGCAACTAAATTAGAAGTCTTAAGACTAATCCTTGAGAAACTCTCAGTGTCTAAAATCCACATGGAGGCAGAGGATCCAGGAAAAGAGATTGAACAAAAGAGAGAGGTTGGAGGGTAAACGTGAAAGGATGGCATTCTCAAGCCAGAGGAATAAGCTTTCAATAAGGTGGGAATTTTCTACTGTGCTAAAGTACTGAGAGGTCAAGAAAATGAAAAATAAAATATGATGAAGAGTTTCATAGTGATCTTACTAGGGACACTGGCTTAATGACAGGAGATAAAAGCCAAATTGCAATAGGTTGATGAGTGAGTGGCAAGTAAAAGAAACATTAAGAGGCAGAGACTCCAGAGTTCCAGAGTTCAAATGGAGAGCTGGCTTTAGATAGGAGGAAAGATGTTTTCTTTTTTATTGAAGGAAAAATTGAGAAGAGAGTTGATACATTTTCAGTATTTTGTAAATATGGCAGCAAAAAGTAAGGAATATTTCTGTTTGATGGCATCCATTTTCTCTGTACAAGAATATGTGGTATTCTAAGAGTGATGGGGCATTATCAGTTAGCTGTTGCTGAGTAACAAACAACCTCAAATCTTAGAGGCCCAAAATGACAGCCACTTATTGTTTTTCATGAGTTAATGGATGGCAATGGTGCAGTTCAGTGTATTTGGACTAGGTTCCATTGATTTGGGCTTGCTGCCTGTAGTAAACTATGAGCTGGTTGACCTAGAATGACCTCAGCTGAGACCATTCACTTACCCTCCAAGTTTCCTACAGTTCTATAGCAAGTTGGACAAGGGTTGCCCTAATCCTAGTAGCAGTATTCCAGGAAAGAAAAACAGTTGTGGACTGAATGTTTGTGTCACCCCTAAATACATATATTAAAGTCCCCTAACCATAAATGTGACTATATTTAGAGATGGGACTTTTAAGGCAGTAACTAAGATTAAATGAGATTTAAGAGTGGGGCTCTGATCTGACAGAATTAATATCTTTAGAAGAGATACCAGACAGCTATCTGTTTCTCTCATTCTCTCTATTACGTGAGGACACAATGAGAAGGGGGCTATCAGCAAACCTGGAAGAGGTCCTCCTTCAGAACCTGACCATGCTCTGCTCTGCTCTTAAATGTTTAGCCTCCAGAACTGTGAGAAAATAAATTTCTGGCATTTAAGTCACTCAGTCTATGTTATTTTGTTATGGAGCCAGAGCAGATGAATATAGAAACAAACAAAATATGTATGTCCTTTTTTAAGCTGCTGCTTGCATCAAGTATGCTACTACTTCATTGGTAAAAGCAAGTAGCACATCCACACTTAGATTCCAAGTTGGAAAGAACCCCAAAGTTATAGGGAGGGCATTCACTAAAGCTAGTTGTGCAACAAATACAACAGGGAGGGAAAAGTGGGTATGACTATTTGGGAAGAATGAACAATGTTTGTTCGCTGTGCATTGTGTGAAACTGATTGACAAGATAAACATATTAGTAGTTTTAGTCTGTGATGAAGGCTGGTTTCAGTTAGTAATTATGAAGTTGTAGTCATACTAATCACCATTTTCTTATGGCGTTTTCCCCTAAGAATGCTAAGGTATCAGATGTATTAGTCAGCTTGGGCTACCATAACAAAATAGCATAGATTAGGTAGCTTAAAAAGCAAAACTTATTTTCTCAGAGTTCCGGTGGCTGGATGTCTGAGAACAGGGCTTTCTTCCTGGCTTGCAGAGAGTTGTCTCTCACTACGTACTTATCTAGCCTTTCATTGGTATATTTAAACCGTGGTCTTCCATATAAAGAGAAATTTCTTTCTCTTCATCTCCTTATAAAGCCACCAATTGTGTAGAATTAGGACCCCATCCTTATAAAATCATTTAAGCTTAATTACCTCCTAAAGGTCCTATCTTTATATACAGTCATGTAAGTTGTTACTTTTCAAAATATGAATTTTGTAGAGATCATTCGGTTTATAGCACTGGGGTACATAAGAGAGATGGTATTTTTTATAAAGGTTTTGCCAGATAATAATGAAAATACAGAGGATCAATGGAATCAGTGTTATTGGTTAAAGATAATTTAAAGTCCAAACTGAAAATGGAGGGTAGAGGGAAAGAAAGAAAGTGATGGAGAGAAAGAAAACAGAGGTACCACTAGTTTGGAAATGCAATTGCATCTATAGCAGTGGTGGAGCAGTCAAGCTGAAAATATGTCAGTTAGGCAATTAGAATTAATTAACTGGGATATAGAGTAGTTTTAGGGTTGACATGATTTGGAGTGTATTCATGGACATGGATCATGGAGGTTAAGAAAATCTCATTGCAGAGGAGGATGAAATAGAACTGAGAGGGCAAGTGTGTTGTAAAGGTTGCCCGTATGTGTTGATGTCATCGAATCCAATAGCAGGGACTTGGTGGGACAAAGCCCATGAAAAAACAGTAGTGTTTTTAAGAAATGAAAAGATTGACTGAGAAAGATGTGAATGACACCAAATAGAGACATTCCCCTCCCTTTAATGTTTCTGAATAATCATCAGTGAAATGCATACATTGGGCTTTAAAATTTTGTTTATAGGAATAATCACCTTACAATTTGCAACATGAAGCTCTTCCAGTAAGAGGAATAAGTGTTTTGTCTTCTGAAGCACTCAAAGAAATAAGATAGGTCAGTTTTTCTACATTAGATAATCAGACACAGGAAAGGCCAATACTAAGGTTATGTGACTTGCTATTGTACTTGTTTTTCTAGCTTTTTAGCTGACAGATGGCTCTTCAATTTTTCCTCCCCTTGAAGCTGCTGCTTTGTAAGTCAATTTTCCATTCTCACATGTCTAAGATCTGGAGGGGCTCAGAGGCCTGAGTTATTTTTCTGTGTGTTTATATAGCACCTCTCATTGTAGTCTTTTTGAAGAAGGTTAATAATATTCAAGGAAGGTGCCTTCAGTCTTCTTCCCAGATGAAAAATGCTAACTACAGAAACAGCCAAGTTTAACGGTAAAACATTAAACAGACATTATCCTACACCCACTCTACCTTTCTTTGCATGTTTTTCACTTGGAAATAATACAAATTACTTTTAAGGTGCATGGTTTCTGATAGACCTTTCAAAATATTATACCTCCTTTTATTTTATTCCCGATAGTTGCACATAGAAGACATATGGTTCTGGGGTTTAAGTACAACATACAAGTTTCCATCTTAATTTGGTAAGACTTTCTGATTTCCCTTAGGAGAAATTGGCTTACTTCCTCCCAGTCAATATAATAATAATTAATAGTACCTCTATAAGAACAATGAACACATTCAATATGCTTATCTTCTTAATTTTTTTTTTTTTTTTGAGATGGAATCTCACTCTGTCACCTAGACTGGAATGCAATGGTGCGATCTTAGCTCACTGCTACCTCCACCTCTGGGGCTCAAAGAATTCTCCTGCCTCAGCCTCCTGAGTAGCTGGTACTAAATGCATGCACCACCACGTCTGATAGTTTTTGTATTCTTAGTAGAGACGGTTTCACCATGTTGGCCAGGATGGTCTTGAACTCATGACAGGTGATATGCCTGTTTCAGCCTCACATAGTGCTGGAATTCCAGGCAGGAGCTACCACTCCTGGCCATTTTCTTACTTTTGAAATGACCCACATTTAGCACAAGGCTTGACAAGTAATAACAACTAGCATGTATATTATGTGCCTACAACGAGCTAAATACTTTACTATTGTTCATTTATTTAACTCTCCTAAAAAATATATGACAGTAGAAACTGTTCAGCTAAATAAAGTTTAGGGGAAAGAATTTCTGGCAGAGGGACTGTAAAGAAAACCTGGAGTCAAAAGAGTTTGTCACCCTTGAAGATATTAAGGAGTCCATTATGTCTTGGACTGCAGACAGTTAAAGATTAAATGGAAAAAATGGAAAAAACCTCACTTGGCAGCCAGGAGTCAGATTCTAGATCTTATGTCACTTTAGGATATGGAATTTTATATTAAGCAGAATGGAAAGTCATTCAGAGTTTCAGTAAATAATTACCACATAAGTGTTGAGTGAATTTAACTGAAGACAATATTTATAATATTAATTAAGTATATCATAAGATATTGCAGCATCTGTAGGCTAACGTTGGTTTTTAAACACATGTCTCTGCCTAGTTGTCTTAACATAAAACATATATTATTCTGTGGTCCTTATATACCAAATATAAAATGATATAGACTGAGGACATTTGTAAAGGAAAGAATCTAAGGCTACCTTGAAGACAGTTCTCTTTCCTCCTTTTCTCTGATTTCCTGCTGAGATCTGGCAGAAAAGCCCAATCCACAGGAAAGTGAGAGGGGAAGGAAGCTCTGACCTGTAAGAACTCTGAAGATTCTTGCAGATCAACCTTCCGGGGAAGAGTAGGTTGTAAAATAATGGGTCAGGATAGAACAACAGTGAGAACTTGAGGTGAATGTTAAATCTGTGTTCTAGGTGCATAACTTCACCCTTGTCCTAGGTCTGGGATTAAAAGTGAATCTGATTTTTATTTACTTGTAGCCAGAAATATCCTCACTAATAGAAGATATTTAGAACACCTGGATTTGAATAGTTTACAGTTGTTATGTCTTCAGCTAACTTGCTTCATCTTCTGTAAACCATACTACTCTCATCTATAAAATGTGTTTGCCTTGAAGATTCACAAGGTTAGATAAAATGCTTAGGGCACTAGCATTGTAATGCCCAGAAAATATAGTGGCTCCTCTGTGTTCATGGAGGATTTGTTCCAGAGATCTTGCAGATACCAAAATTTATAGATGCCCAAGTTCCTTATATAAAGTGGCATACTATTTGCATATAACCTATACACGCCCACACATATATTTTCAACCATCTTTAATTGCATATAACACCCAATACAATGTAAATTCCATGGAAAGAGTTGTTACATTATATTATTTTTATTTGTACTATTTTTCATTAGTGTATTTTTACTCTTTGTTGTTTTTTCTTAAATATTTTGAATTGGCAGTTGGGTGGATGCAGAAAGCTCCGCGGTGGAAACTGCAGGTGCAAAGGACAAGTTATAGTAGAGCATAATTATTATGCTGATGATGAATTGGAATTAGATTAAATTTCTACTCAGACTTGCTTGTCTTTGTCTTCCTTGAAGCTTGATGTCTTTCCAAGGAGTGCAGGTCATTGAATTTTAAGCCACAAACCAAATAAACAGAGATGCCTTGAGATTGGAGAGCATGGCTAGTTTAGTTAAAGTCACATTGAGGTGGTATTCTAGTTACCCTGGATGATTCAAAGAATATGAACTTATCCTCTGCCCACAAAGAGCTTACTGATGAATTTTAAAAATTAGGAAAATTATGTATTAATGGAAAGTAAAACTATGTTTCAGAATTTATTTAAATTTTCCTTTGAAGATTTTTTCGCAGTGCCTAAAGGAGCAGGGTTAAAGCATAAAATGTCTCATGTCAACCTATACCAAAATTAGAGTCAAGATTTGTAACATTTTTTAATGAATAAAATAATTTGAGGCTCTATTTATGCACAGTATAAAATGCAGCCTATAAAACACTTTTTGAAGAGAAATTAAATTCTATACAATAAGACATAAAAATTCTATAATCTGTCATAGTTCTTTGGCATCAGAGAGAAATACATGACACCCAAGTTTGCTAAGAGTGCACAGTTGGTGGAGAATAGATTCTATTACCATGGCAACCTGATTTGAGATTCACAAGGTATGTTTTAAACTAGGCTCCTGGATTGGGAATGAATACAAGCAAATAATTAGATAACTAAATTGCTGAAACAGCACGTGAGAAGTACAAGTATATTTAAGGAAAAAATTTCTCCCAAATCTAAATTATCATCTGTCTATGATGAATCAGAATAATACCAGCTTGCATTCAGCAGTGATTTCTATTTCAAGCTGTTCTATGTAAAGACTTGGGTCCTTTCCTCTCATCTAGATCTATTATATATATTATATAAATACAAATATAATACATATATACATATATAATAAATATAAATACATATATATCAAGTTCATAACTCCTAGCAATATTTCTTAAATCTCCCATTCTTTTTCCCCAACTCCTTCATGGCCAATATTCCCACTGCCATTACCTTCCAAAAAGCAAACCAAACCAACATCCCCCACTCCACCTTCCACTACTGAAAGTCTTTTTCCTTCTTCTCTCACCTCTTCCTACAATTCTTATCTCCCAATTCTGTGTTAGTTCATCAAAAAATGTACAAGAATAATGAGAGCAAATACAGATTTGCTGCTAAGGGCAGAAGACGGGCAGACACTTTGATGCAGAGAATGTGGAATTTGATGCCTTTCTCCTGCCTCCTGTAAACTCGTTGATTGGAGAGAAGCCTCGTGAAAGAGGTGTTCCAGGAAGTCTTCGTGATATGTACCAAAAAATAATAAATATGCTGAGTCTTAGGCTTACTATACCTTACTTACTTACTGCCTTCCACACACACACATGGCTCTGTAAACTTGTAAGAGAGGGTTTTGGGGCTACACAAGCCCCATGGCTTGGGTTTCTCTCACTTTGATCAGAGCAATTTGCAGACAGAAATGATTTTTTAAAACTCAGTTTTAAAAAACTGAGTTCATCTATATGTGAATTGGCAGAGATACCTTCTGAAGAATAAAATAGATATGAAAAGTTATGGCAGTCTGGGTTCTCTGGACATGTGTGCAGAAATGTGTGGGCTGCAAGAGCTTTATTAGGGTCAAAACTGGTGAAAGAGATGGGAGAAGGAAGGACTGGATACAGGGATAAATTTAATTGCCATGCAGGATTGACAAAGCCTCCGCCAACCCTGTTGGGATCTCTGGGTTTATATGGATGTACAGAGTTGCCTCATTTTGGCTGAAATTGTCAGGTCTTTATATCTTCATTTCTCTCAGTCACAAAAGTGGGCTTCCCTGGGAAAAAAAATGACCTGGAAAGAGATTGGTCTCCACAGCTAAGTCAGACCCTCTGAATGGGCTCACTGCTAAAGATTGCTGACCACACTCCCCGAAACTTGGGAACCTTTATGAAAAGGAATCTAGGTCACACCTTTCTAAGTCTACCTTCAAAATGAGCAGTGAAATAAAGAAAGAGGGAGAAAGAAAACAGTGGTTTTGAACATGAAAAGACGGAAGGGGCTTTGGAAAGGGGCATGAGGAATGGGAAAAACAGCTATCACACTAGAATGCCTTCAACTTTGGAGAGATAGATGGTGAAACAAAATTCTAGGGTATTCTGTGCTTTATTCAATTAAGCTTCCTATCAGCATTTTTTAAAAGAGAATCATTATATGTGGAATAATTGTGTCTCCCCAAATTCGTACGTTAATACACTAAACCAAACCCCACCAAATGTGATAGTATTAGAAGTAGGACCTTTGTGAGATAATTAGAATTAGATGGGGTCTAAGGTCAGAGCCATTGTGAATACAGTTAGTGCCCTTGTAAGAGACATGAAAGAGCTTGCTTCTCCCTTCTACTCCCTGCCATGTAAGGACAGGATGATAAATCGGCAGTCTCCAATCCATAAGAGGGCTTTCACCTGACAATACTGGCACACTGATCGTGGGCTTTCAGCCTCAAGGACAGATATTTAAGAAGTAAATAGCTGTTGTTTATAAGCCACCCACTGTCTTGTAGTTTTGTAGTAGCAGCCTGAGCTAACTAAGACTTAAGTAAACGTTTTAATTCCTTTTCAGTTCTTGTTCCGTCTGCCATACTAGGCTGAATTCAGGTTTTCTGTAAGTAACAAAAGGATTAACACTCCCTTGTTTAAAACCTTCTGTGACTTTCCACGATCTTCGAGATAAAACCTTCCAAAAATGACAAATAAGATTTTGCCTTTGGTTGAGGTCAGTCTCTTCTCTTCCCCCTCGCTCTTACAGGAGGGTACATTCAAGCCGCATCATAAATACCTAGTTGGTTTGTACACATCCATCCAACTTTTCACACGTACATTTTCCTCTGTTTAAATCACTTCTCTTCACTTAGCTTCCTCTTCCCTCAAATTTCAACTCAAATACCACTTGCTCTGAAAGTCTTCCATAATGCCAACACCACAATTGTACTCTCCCTCACAACTATATTTTTTATTTCAAACTATTCATAATACTCTAAATTATTAATTTATCTCAATTTCTATCTTCCCTAAGAGGCTGAAAATTTGATGAAAACAGGGAAGCATTGGTTTTGTTCATCACTGCATCTCAGTGCTTCGTGTGGAAAAGGAAGGTTTTAATGGTAGAGTTTAATGGTAGAGTTGTTTATCACTGGTAAGTGATAAACAGCTGATCATGGGAGAGAATTCTAAAATGGGCAGCTGCAATGTGGAAAAGAGAATTAAATTATTGGTAGTATCTTTAGAGTTGGATTAAGAGTAATTATTATTATAACAATGATAATAATAGTAAATATATCAATTATACAGCACGCCATGCACAGATCTAGGTGTTCTAGATACATTATTTTGTTTTTTAAATATGATGATGAGATGGGAATCATTATGTCTACATTTTTCCATTGCAGGAACTAAAGAACAGAAATGATAAATTCTCTAGTCTTACACACTTTGCAAGTGTTAGAGCCAAGGATATGAACTCAGGCAGTATGGTTCCCAAAGCAACAGTCTCAATATTCAATTCTGTTGCTTTAATATTTGAGTCTGACATTGATAATAACAACAGAAGTGGGTCTTTATTAGGATTTTTTAATTTAAAAAGTAGATAGTATGTAGTTCTATGATTTTCTTGGTGAAAAGTAAACTCCCTCCTCCATCTCCTTTTGTCAGATGAATGGGCACCTACTGGGTACTCTGATACGTTGTTAGCTATGTCTGTCTAAAGTCTGTTAGCTATTTATCTGAGGGAATCTAAGGAAAGTATGAATGATTTAACAATGTTTTTTGAGGTTTGTAATAAAATAATAAAACAATTAAAGTCATGAACTATAGAAAAAGTGGACTTGGGTGAAGCTACCACCTATTTGGAGCAAGAAACTTTTGAACCTATTTCTACATTTGTAAAAGGAGACATTTAACATATCTTACTTAAAAGGATACTATAAAGGACAAATAAGCATAGTATTTTCTGGAGAATAAATAAATGACAGAGAGAAAAAGGCCCATTTTATTTTTTCACCCTCATCCCAAATTTTTCCATGCACCTATTGTACCAACTTCTAACTTCTTTATAAACCCATTGTAGCTAGTTTAGTTTTGTACGTTTAGTCAGATAATAAAATTTGAACAAACTTTATCCAATGGATTATCACTGTGACTTATGTCCAAGGTTATAATAACTATGCATTGCATTTTATAATACTTTTATGCCCAAGGCAAATGTAATTAAGGTCGTCATAACCCTGCTTGTGCATTCACACTTGATTGGATGTTAATGTGTGTAACTTTGAATTACACCAGTTCCTAATGGGTTTTTAAAATATTTTAGCATTTTTGTGCCATGAGCCTTTTATTGTTTTCTCAGTTCTAATCTGGTCTATGGGCAACCATTTTTCCCATCAGCACCCATAGCATACACTGCTAATCATCAAAGTTTTCTTTCCAACTGAGCCATGACAGATTCTCTAAATCCTTCTAAATAGCCAAACAACTGATTAGAGTTGGCCTGGGAAACATTTGTCATTCCAGGAAAGAGAAATCAGAAAAGTGACATTAGTAAGAGCTAAAGAAAAAGGGAGAGTTAGTAAAGTTTTATGAAAGAGAACTTGAATTATAAAGGCAATGCAGATAAGAAAAACGATTCATCTTAATAGTCTGATTCAGTCTGTAACCCCATATTACATTTTTGCTTTAAATTATACCATCCTCTTTTCTGTTTCTGTATTTATATCTCCAATGAGGGAGTAAAATAGGTTTTATATTAACTTAGTATTAAATTATTATTCATGTGTTTTTACTTTAGCCAAGTCAATTTCATTTTTTTTTTTATCTCCACTACATATAAGGAAGCTCATTACAAAGGATGGGGGGGAAAGGACATGCCTGGCTTGCTCCCACCAAATTCTAAGGCCCTTTTAAGCAGCCAGTTCATACTTGTAAGATTATTCGAAAGTGGGAAATAATGGATAGAAGGAAACAGGAAGTAGATAAAATAAGGAACATTGGAAGGGGCAGATACTTGAGATTTTAATTATGTGCTTCTTAGTATTTTAAGGGTCTCACGTCTTTCTGAAAAGTTGATGAAGGCTATTGGACTTCGCTCCAGTCACTGCCGTCAGTAATTTTTAAGTTTTGTATACAATCTCACTGACCACTCAGGGCACCCATGGATAACAACATAATCACTTCTGCATAAACTAGATGCGGCTTTCTAGAAGACAAAATCAGATTATTCACCAACATTAAAACAAGGGTAGCCGGGTGCGGTGGCTCACGCCTATAATCCCAGCACTTTGGGAGGCCGAGGCGGGTGGATCACGAGGTCAAGAGATCGAGACCATCCTGGTCAACAAGGTGAAACCCCGTCTCTACTAAAAAAATACAAAAATTAGCTGGGCATGGTGGTGCGCGCCTGTAGTCCCAGCTACTCGGGAGGCTGAGGCAGGAGAATTGCTTGAACCCAGGAGGCCGAGGTTGCACTAAAAAAAAAAAAAAAAAAAAAGGATATGATTTTTCCCATGACCATAGTACCTTATACAACATGTTGGATTCTAAGTAAGCCAGAGGCTTCCTCAAATTTCCATTCATCATTTTAGAGCACTGTTTCCCACATTTCAGCTATTTGCCTACCACTTTCATGGTTTTACTTATATCTGTATAAAATAAAAACATTTAATTCATCTAATATTAGATGTTAAATGTTAAAACCCTTTTCTAACAAATAACATATACGTTTTCTATTTCTATGGTAAATGTAAAATTAATATAACTCTTATATAGATGTTATTTCTATAGTGATGTATCCTATATATTTTAATGTATTACCTCCACTTTAGAGATGTGGAAAGTGAGATCTGAATATTAAAATAACTTGGGTAATTTTTCACTGATGATACATTGAAGAAGTAAGATTCAAATACAGGTATGACTGGCTTTAAAGCCTCTGCTCTGAGTTACTGTGTTTGTTATTTGTTAGTTTTTTGTTAGGCTATAAAACATTAAAGAATGCGGACAAACTTCACTGATAAGTTGGCTCACTAAAAAATTGGCTATATACATATATATTTGATTTCCTCTATAAGAAAGTTAGGAGAAGCTCTCATAAGCATATAAAAAATGGCTAAGCTTAGGTCATTTATTTTGAATCTTTCCGATAGGAGTGATGGGTCTGTCTGTTTTTTTTTAAATTTGTTTGATTGATGATTGATTAGAAACAACCTTTCCCCCATTAGAATACATTCTGGTGAAAATGTCAGTTAAAGTGCTCTGCTATGCCTTGGAAAAATAATTGACATGTCACTGATAGCTGGCCAATCAAATGTTATAGCTGGCCAATCAAATGTTATCTCTCTGAAATGTGAAAAGGAGCATATTAGTGAAAAAAAATCAAAAAATGCTTGGACCTAATTCATTCCATTGCACACTCCCTAAAAGATGTCTATTACCTCTTGTACTTCCACTCAATGCTTTTCTGGCCCTAGCTAAACCTGGATGTCCCTTCTATTCTAGGAGCTCTAAGATACCCCGTCAATAAAGTATTTACTTGCTTCAGTTGGCTAGTCCATTTTTAATAGTTCGAATAAGAATTTTAAAAGATGCCACTCTTGTTTCTAAATTTCCCTCCAGAAGGATCAAACTAATTTACATTTCCATCAATTGTATATGAATGTGTTAAGGTAGTATTTTAAAGGAAATAGAGAAAAATACCCAAATGACAAATGGGAACTGGTAATGTTTTCATTGGAATTTACTTGATCAGAACCATTTTCTCTTCTTTCATTAAAGCAAAGTGATTCTTGGCTTGCAGTTAATATCAAAGTAAATAATGACACCTCTACCTCAAAGTTAGAAAATTCATTTTTCATGGGGTTATAGTTCCCTTAGCAAACACAAATATCTTGATTATGTTCTGTGAAAATTTTCTTTATAGCAGTGTGCTCAGATCTCCACTGGAATCTCTTTGAAACTTGTCCAATCTTGCCAGCAAGTAATCATCTAGTAGATATTTCTGTGAATAAACATCCAATTTACTGCAATGATTTGCAGATTAATTGTGCCTGTCTCTCAGTATCTGTCTTTATTCAACTGCGTATAGTAGCAATAATATATGAGTGTAAAAATAACTATGTATATATTATTTTAAATGGTAATTAGCAAATCACCTGTAAAGCTGATGGAAGAATTGTTAGGTTCTATTGAGCTTGAACATTCTCATTCATGTTTAGTGTTAAATTTAAATGTAAAAAAAAAGGGTTCGTTAAAAAAAATACAAACATTCAACTATGAAAATGATGTGGTTACTGACACTGAAACTGGTGACAAACTTTAAGAGTAGATTAAAGTATTTCCTTCCTTGGGAATGAAGACAGAGAAGGAAACCTGTAATTAAAGCATTTGTGTTGAGGGTGGAGGAGTCTCTAGCAGCAATGAACCTCAAAAAATAAACAAGTTGACTGATTCAGCTCAAAGCAGAACAGATGCTGTTCAATAAAGGGAATGTTTTTAAAATTATGAGAAGTAGATAAGTTCCCATGATTGTTGGCAGAAATTAGTACATCAGTTTGAAATGTTGGCAATATCAGACAGAGGAGTGTAATTCCATTTCAGCGGACAAATTTGAGTTTCAGAATCAATTATCCTCTGTGATAATTCCATTAGAAATATCACACTGGATATAGCCAGAGTGGAACAGAAAATTTATGGTGAATGATTGTGTGCAAATTTCTAAAGGGAAAAGACACTCAAAAAACATTTCTTCCCCTTTCATATCACTCCCAATACATGAATCAACTCCAATAAAAACCAGAAAATATTTATTGAGCATTCATTAAGTCCAAGACACTGTATAAGAAACTGGAGATACGGTTGTAAACAAGTGGGTCAAACTGGCTTTCCCCTCTAGGAGAGAGAGAGACATGTAATGTATTTGTGTGTGTGTACATGTATGTTTGTATACTATCATTTCAGGAAGTTATATGAGCCACAAAGCCTGTTAGAGCATGATAGAAGGTAGATGATACCAATTTAAAAAGCATGGGCAGGCATAAGCTTTCTAAAGGTAACATTTGAATACACTCCTGAATGAATTCAGGAATTAGTGAAGATTTCCTTGCCAACAAAGCAACAAATAAAAGTGCTCAGGTGTGGGAATAAGCTTGACATGTTTGAAGATGAACATGGAGGTCTTTATTTCTAAAGTTAAGTGGGGGAAGGGGAGAATAGTACATGATGTTGAAAGGGAATTATGTATGAGCAGAACATGTAGGGTCTTGTAGATCATGATACTTAGTTTGAAAGATTTATTTAATGAATGGAGTTTGATGGTGAACCATTTGAGTCCTTTGATCATAGAGTCATGGTCAGCTGTTTCCTTGTTTTCTACCTTTTCCCCATTAGACAGAAGAGTCTGCAAGAGTTTGGTGACATACGTCTTGTTCACTGCTTATATTCCTAGTATCTGTTATCATGTGTATGTAAAGCAATATGCATAGACTAAGCATCTGTAGACTGGATATAAATCTGGTTCCAAAATATTAGTGAAACTTCATGTTTTAGCTAGTCTTGCAAAAACGAAGAGAAAATACTATGGTCATTAGAACTTAGAATGAAATACATGTATTTTTAGCTAAATAGATGATTGGGACAGTACTCTCCTTCCCCACTTGGGCATATGTCTTTTGCTTTCTATTTTCATAAGAGAAATCAAGCAATATGTAAATGCTGTTACTTCAGGCAGTGCCTTAGTGGACTAAACTTTGTCCTTCAAACACAGTGCTCATGTTAATTAGAATAGACCAGCCGGGAATATTAGAGGCTTAAGATACTCTGCAGGTTTACATCACCAACATGCATCAAATTGAATATTTTTCATATTTCTCTTTGTGATAACTGAACCATTTCAGCTTTTAAGATTTTTATTTAAGATAACACATTAAATAGAGAGTAAAAAGGTTTTGGTTCTCCTTGCAGATTTTAGGCAAATATGAATCTAGATTTTCCCAGGCAATATAGAAGATTTTTATTAATAAAAATGAAATTATTGTCAAATAGTGAATACTATTTACATTGCTGTGTGCTAAAGGTTGGAGAAACTTTTATTATGATTCTGAAATATTACTTCTGCCTGGAAATTTCCTGACTTTCTAATTTTCATCCTAATAAAGTCATGTATATTCTTTAAAACCCAGACCCAGATTAAATATCTATTGATATGACCATACTGGGCAAAATTAATTACCAATTTTTTTATGTCCTCACTACCCTTAATTCATAAATTTGTCATATTTTTTCTGAATTCATCAGTTCACAAGTCAATCACCTCCACTTTGTTGAGAGCTTCCCTAAAAAATGGATTCAAATTCATCTTCTCCATCTCCTCAAAGTTTAGCAAAGTCTGACGTGTAATGAACTCTTGTAAAAAGCTAAGTGAATCGGGCGCTGGGCGCGCGCTCCAAAATGGCGGCGAACATGTTCCCTTTCCGCGACGTCTGGGCAGCACCCGATCCGGTGCTGGAGGCCGGCCCGGTAGCATACGGGCCACTGCCGGTACCGCTAGTGCTGGACAACGGGTCGTTCCAAGTCCGTGCTGGCTGGGCGTGTCCTGGGCAGGACCCAGGTCCCGAGCCGCGCCTGCAGTTCCGCGCGGTGTGCGCCCGCGGTCGTGGAGGGGCACGGGGCGGGTCGGGCCCGCAGGTGGGCAACGCCCTGGGCAGCTTGGAGCCACTGCGCTGGATGCTGCGCTCGCCCTTCGACCGCAACGTGCCAGTCAACCTGGAGCTTCAGGAGCTGCTGCTAGACTACAGTTTTCAGCACCTGGGTGTCTCCTCACAGGGCTGCGTTGATCCTCCCATAGTTTTGACAGAAGCTGTGTGCAATCCACTGTATTCACGGCAAATGATGTCCGAGCTTCTTTTTGAGTGCTACAGGATTCCCAAGGTTGCCTATGGAATAGACAGTCTGTTCAGCTTCTACCACAATAAGCCAAGGAAGTCGATGTGCAGTGGGCTCATCATTTCATCTGGATACCAGTGTACGCATATTTTACCCATCTTAGAGGGGAGATTAGATGCTAAAAACTGCAAGCGCATCAATCTTGGAGGAAGCCAAACAGCTGGTTACCTCCAGCGTCTCCTCCAGCTGAAGTATCCTGGGCACCTGGCAGCCATCACCCTCAGCCGCATGGAGGAGATTCTGCATGAGCACAGCTACATTGCTGAGGGTTATGTAGAAGAATTACACAAATGGCGGTGTCCTGATTATTATGAGAATAATGTCCACAAGATGCAGCTCCCATTTTCCAGCAAGCTCCTGGGCAGCACTCTGACCTCTGAGGAGAAACAGGAAAGGCAGCAGCAGCAATTGCGGCGGCTGCAGGAGCTCAATGCCCGGCGGCGAGAGGAGAAGCTGCAGCTGGATCAGGAGCGGCTGGACCGACTGCTGTACGTGCAGGAACTTCTAGAGGATGGCCAGATGGATCAGTTTCACAAAGCTCTGATAGAGCTGAATATGGACTCCCCAGGAGAACTGCAGTCCTACATACAGAAGCTCAGTGCCGCAGTGGAACAGGCTAAGCAGAAAATCCTCCAAGCGGAAGTCACCCTTGAGGTGGATGTGGTAGACAGCAAGCCAGAGACCCCTGACCTGGAGTAGCTGGAACCATCTTTGGAAGATGTGGAAAGCCTGAATGATTTCGATCCCTTGTTTTCAGAGGAAACACCTGGAGTGGAGAAGCCGGTCACCACTGTCCAGCCCGTGTTTAACTTGGCAGCATATCACCAGCTGTTTGTTGGGACGGAAAGAATTCGAGCTCCAGAAATTATTTTCCAGCCATCTCTCATAGGAGAAGAGCAGGCTGGGATTGCAGAGACTCTGCAGTACATTCTGGACAGGTACCCAAAAGACATTCAGGAAATGCTGGTTCAGAACGTTTTCCTCACTGGCGGGAACACGATGTATCCTGGGATGAAAGCTAGAATAGAGAAGGAGCTGTTGGAGATGAGACCCTTCCAGTCTTCTTTTCAGGTTCAACTTGCCTCGAACCCTGTACTGGATGCCTGGTACGGGGCTCGTGACTGGGCCTTGGACCACCTAGATGACAATGAAGTTTGGATCACCAGGAAAGAATATGAAGAAAAGGGAGGAGAGTACCTCAAGGAGCACTGTGCTTCCAACATCTACTTCCCCATCCGCCTGCCAAAGCAGGCCTCCCGCTCCTCAGATGCCCAGGCGTCCAGTAAGGGTTCTGCTGCTGGCCGAGGTGGTGCTGGTGAGCAGGCGTAGCCCAGGCCCTCCAGGGACACTGCCCTGCACACTATGCCTTGGGCCACGTTGGCAGCATGACAGGACTGTGATTGTGCTAGGTGTGTCCGCCCAAGTCTGCTGGTCACATTTGGCAGCAAAATGGATTTCTCCTGGGGAGAACAAAATTAAGGGACACTGAGAACTGCCCTTCAGAAGCAGGTTCACTTGGGGGCTTCTGCGGTGAAGAGATTAACTGGCCTTCTGATGTCTTTGTTCAACTGTGGCCAGCCGTGGCATCAGCTTCCTGTAGCAGTAAATGAAGACAGAATGGAGGACACAGATGTGCAGAATGCACAAGACTGATTTCTTACCACATTTTAGAGTCTTTTTTGTTTTTAAAAAAATCCTTTAAAATTTATCTTGTCCATGTAGATACTTTATTCTTCTGGATATATTCAGAAATTGCATGAATGCCGAGCAAGGGGAGGTCTTTCATGTATATAAAAAAAAGGTAATGTTTATTGCTGGGCAGTGGCACATGCCTGTTAAGTCCCAGCTACGTGGGTTGCCAAGGCAGGAGGATCACTTGAGCTCAGGAGTTCGAGGCTATAGTGTGCTGTGATTGCACCTGTGAATAACTACTGCACTCCAGCCTGGGCAACATAGCAAGACCTTGTCTACAAAAATTCCTTTTTCATATGCAATAAAAGCAGTCACCTCAGAAGCTGGAAATATTTCCTTCCTCCTATTTTTTTTCTTTCAGATAAAGAAAAAAGGCCCAGAAAGTTACCAACATGTGAGGTCACTCTGCAAGCCATGGACTTGTTGTTGCCCTCTTCTGAATGGGCAGGAATAGAGCCAGTGGCCCAATTTTGTTCTTTCTCTGCTGGAAACTTTACCACCATAAGGCCTACAGATGTTTTATTGTTTTATTTCTGTCCCTCTGAGTTTGTTGGCTCCTTAACCTTTTCAGACTCTTCAGAACAAAGATTGGAGGACGTTTATCCTGTAGTCTTTGCAGTTTTGCCATAACCTCATGTGTCCTGTACCTTCCCAGATCTGTCTTGAGTGGACAGATAACCCCTCCCTTTTACCGAGATTGCTTGGTGAAAATTTTAGCTAAAAGACACCCAAATATTGATCCTAGAAGGCCCCTGAGCTAATACCATTGTCACTGAATTTCTACCTTTAAATCCATGGAGCCTCTAGCCCACCCCTCTGATGAGGCCACCTCAGAACCTGTTTGCTGATACAGTTTACCAGGGGCCATCACCTGGATCTCCAGCTCTCAAGGGCTTAGAAACTGCAGACCAGGAGGGAAGGGGTAGTGGTGATGGAGAGAATGGAAGACCACTCATTTTCCTAGAAAATGAAGAAAAAGGAAAGGTTATCATAAACCTAAATAGAAGATGCACAGGGGCATGATATTCCATTGAAAAGAAAAAAAGGAAATAAGAAAGTAATATAGATAAGGAAAAGAGGCAAAGGAAATTAAATTGAATATAGCTGAAGAAGAAAATTTGACTGTATTGAATTTGGAGGTGGTGGCGGTGGTGGTGGTAAAAACAACGTGATATGAACTTTCCCATCTTAACCATTTTTAAGCGTCCAGAACAGGGGTGTTAACTCTGAGCACATCGTTGGTCAAAAAATCTCTAGAACTTTTTCAAATTGTGAAACCACACTCATCCATCCAACAACTCCCTTCCCCTTGTCTCTGCCCATTTCTGACCCTTGCCAACCACCGTTTACTTTGTAAGTGTTTTTCTTTAGATACCTCACATAAGGGAAGCCATATAGTATTTGTCTTTTTGGCCTGTTTCGCTTAGCATAATGTCCTCAGGCTTCCTCCATGTTGCGGCACATGGTGAGAATTTCCTTCCTTTTTAAGGCTGGATAGTATTCCATCGCATGGATATACCATATTTTCTTACTTTACCTTCAATGGACATTTGGGTTAATTCCATTTCTTGGGTATTGCCGATAGTGCTGCAGTGAACATGGGAGTGCAGATATCTCCTCACGTTTCTGCTTTCAGTCCCTTTAGGTATATACCCAGAATGCTGGATCATATGGTTATTGTATTTTTAATTTTCTGTGGAACACTCGGACTATTTTCCATAAGAGCTGACCATTTTCCATTCCCACCATCAGTGCACAAGAGTTCCTCCACATCCTCAGCAACTCATTTCCTTTTATAGTTTCCACATTCACTGTCTTTCATCTTTTTGATAATACCATTCTAAGTGGGGTGAGGTGATGTTTCATTGTGGTTTTGATTTGCATTTCCCTGATGATTAGTGATGCTGAGTATCTCTGTTTGCTTGTTGGCCATTTGCATGTCCCACTTCTGGATATTAACCTCTTACTAGATACGTGGTTTGCAAATATTTTCTCTCATTCTGTAGATTGCCTTTTTACTCTTACTGTTTTTTTTTTTTTTTTTTTTTTTTTTTTACTGTGCAGAAGTTAAGTTTGATACAGTCTCATTCGTCTGCTTTTGCTTTCATTGTCTGTTTTTGGTGTCATATCCAAGAAATCATTACCAAATTCAGTGTCGTGACACGTTTTCCCTAAGTTTTCTTCTAGGAGTTTGACAGTTTCAGGTCTTTTATTTAGGTTTTATCAACTGCATTAAATTTTATGTTGAAGAATAAACAATGGAACCGAAGTAATGTTTAGACTGGTAATAAAAGTTTCTTCCCCCACAAAAAAAAAAAAAAAAAAAGCTAAGTGAATCAATACACATGGATATAATATTACTTCTTTGTCTAGATTGGGGCTCAGAGTTTTCCATTACTCTGAAAGCAGCAAGCTATCGGTCTGATGTTCAAAGATAATTTACAGTTTCTCTCTGGAGATAAAATGAACACAGCTAAAGAGAAGCAAACAAGTTAGGGTTTTCTTACAGAAATAGTTTTTATGTTGATCACTTTGACTGATCAAGTTCTGGAAGCCAAAGATAAAGGGTTTTTCATAAAAGATTATATGAGGTGCAGTGGCTTGTGTCTGTAATCCCAGCTACTTAAGAGCCTGGCGCAGGAGGATTGCTTGAGTTGAGAAGCTCAAGACCAGCTTGGGCAACATAGCAATAAAATAAATAAATAAATAAATAAATAAATAAATAAATAAATAAGGAGATGATATTGACCAGCTAATAAAGAATGAGAGGGTGGGATGCCTGGTGAATGTGAGTGCCAAGGAAAACTAGCTTTAACTAGAGCCATGGTCATAATTTATAATCTACAGGACTGGAACAAATAATGTCAAATAACATTTTTAATTTTATTGAATGATAGGAAGAAAAGAACTAAACTCCTTAATCTTGGGATATTATCTTAATTATCATGAATAAACTTGATTTGGGGTAGAGGCTCTATATGATTAGATGGAGTAATTTTTTTTTTTAAAGTTTGAATTAATCATTCATGGAAGAGAAAGAGGGAAAGTGATTTCATGTATTTTTTCCCGCAGGTTTTTCTTTTTCTTTTTTCTCTCCATTACCATGTTTTCCTACCTCTTCTTCTCTGCCCCTCCTAACTCTTCACCTGTCTTGCTTTCCTTTTCTCTAAAAAATGTTGATTGGAGGAAAAAATACATAAAAGCTGAATATTGATCTCCATTGTCTACATGACAGATTCATATCAAATTACTCCAGCAAAAAATATCTAATTTTCCTTTGAAATAGAGGTAAATTTGATTCAGAACACACTACATAACAAATTGGTGAATAAAAAAATATGAGGAACATTTTCTTTTTTGAGAAAATTTAAAGTTTTCAGATAGCCTACAGCTTTGACTTAACTTGCATTTCACTAATGTATTATCATAAATTGCCTTGCCTTTTTGCCTCTGACTCTTCTCCAGTACAAGGCTTAGCTGTCAATTGTAAGGAAGCAAGGAGAAGATTCTGATTTCTGTAGAAATGGCAAGTGGTCAAGGAGAAAGTCTCAGTCAGTGCTGTAGCCATGACATGTTAGTGAGGATTCGTGGGGTGCACTGTTCATGGGCGGATGAATATGTGCACACTGAAGACTGGCCCCTAGGAGGGGCTGACGTCAATGCAGCATCTGCCCTTCTGAAGCATGCTGGGCCCTTTTATTACTGAAATAGCTCCACAGAGTGGCTTGGGCTGGCCTGAGATCTATAGCAGTGGCTGTGTTTTTTTCCTCCTTCCCTAAGAACACAAATGACTGTATTTATGAGAAGGGTCTGCATGGACAAATAGAATTCTCACTTGTTTTCCCCCCACTGAGTTAACTACAAACATATCCACAAGGAGGTGGGCAAACTTACTCCATGATCTAGAACATCTGCAAAATGCTTGCTGAATTTAAAAGTACTGTCCCAGCACTTTGGGAGGCCGAGGCGGGTGGATCACAAGGTCGAGAGATCGAGACCATCCTAGTCAACATGATGAAACCCTGTCTCTACTACAAATACAAAAAATTAGCTGGGCATGATGGGACGTGCCTGTAATCCCAGCTACTCAGGAGGCTGAGGCAGGAGAATTGCCTGAACCCCGGAGGTGGAGGTTGCAGTGAGCCGAGATCACGCCATTGCACTCCAGCCTGGGTAACAAGAGCGAAACTCTGTCTCAAAAAAAAAAAAAAAGTACTGATTTAGAACTTTAATACATGACACTCTAAAAGGGTATTGTGGGAGGTTTTGGAATTTGATCATCTTTTTGATGATTCTTGATTAGAGAGTGTCACCACCATCCAAGACAATGTCACATGTTAGGTACGGTACCTAGGACCAAGAAGCTTTTGAAGGGCTTCTGAAAACATTTGAAATTAGACATAACATTTATATACACAGATATAAACCCAGAAAAATGAAAATTATAAAGGTTTGGCTAATTGCCCATGATTTATTTTATAATTGGCCAATTACTCAATGCAAATTTTATATAGATGTAAAAAATCATAAAGTAGATTTAACCTAATAAGGTTGAAATTGTAAGAAAAAATTAATAATGGAATTTATAAGAACACAATTATAAAAATTAGAGGATTCCACTTTGTTATAATTACTTATGATATTCAACAGTTTTTAAGTATATTATTATATGCCTAATACAATATAGGGTAAGGATACCCAGAGTGGAAATGCATGGACTATGAGGGTACCAGAATGGTCCTAAAGCCTTCTATTCGCACATGAATACTTACGAGTTCTTTCTCCTTACTACACCACTCATCTATTTACTTCTTTCTATTCCCATGCCACTAGAGTCCTCTTCACTACTGTTTATCATCTGAACTCACTTTCATTTTCTAATAATGGTTCTTCCTGCCTCCAACTGTGCTGGCTCCTTTAGATCATCTGTACCGAAGCTTAGTGTAATCCATCATATTCTGACTCTGTTCTTCCCTCCAAGGACCTCCCAGTATAGTATGGTTGGCTGTGTCCCAAAACTCATCTTGAATAGTACTTCCCACAATCCTCACTTGGCATGGGAGGGATCCAGTGGAGGTAATTTAATCACGGGGGCAGTCACCCTTATGCTGTTCTTGTGGTAGTGAATGAATTCTCACGAGATCTAATGATTTTATAAGGGGCTTTTCCCCTTTTTGCTCGGCACTTCTTGCTGCCACCATGTGAAGAAAGGCATGTTTGATTCCCTTTCCACTATGATTGTAAGTTTCCTGAGGCCTCCCCAGCCAAGCTGAACTGTGAGTCTATTCAACCTCTTTCCTTTATAAGTTACCCAGTCTCTCGTATGTCTTTATTAGCAGCATGAAAATGGACTAATACAGTAAATTGGTACCAGAAGTGGGTGCTGGATTAAATAAAAACTGAAAATGTGGTAGTAACATTGGAACTGGGTAACAGGCAGAGGCTGGAACAGTTTGGAGAGCTCAGAAGAAGACAGGAAAATGTGGGAAAGTTTGGAACTTCCTGGAGACTTGGAGAGCTCAGAAGACAGGAAGATGTGGGAAAGTTTGGAACTTCCTGGAGACTGGGAGAGCTCAAAAGACAGGAAGACGTGGGAAAGTTTGGAACTTCCTGGAGACTTGTTGAATTGCTTTGACCAAAATGCTGATAATGATATGGACAATGAAGTCCAGGCTGAGATGGTCTCAGAGATAAGAAACTTGTTGGGAATTGGAACAAAGGTGATTCTTGCTATGATTTAGCAAATGGACTGGAAGCATATTCTCCCTGCCCTAGAGATCTGCGGAACTTCGTACTTGAGAGATGATTTAGGGTATCTGGTAGAAGAAATTTCAAAGCAGCAAATCATTTAAGGAGGAAGCAAAGCATAAAAGTTTGGAAAGTTTTCAGCCTGATGATGTGAAAGAAAAGAAAAATCCTATTTTGGGGGGAGAAATTCAAGGCTGCTGCAGAAACTTGCATAAGTAATGAGAGTTGAATACTAATCATAAAGACAGGGTGGAAAATGTCTCCAGGGCATGTCAAAAAACCTTCAGGGTAGCCACTCCTATGAAAGGTCCAGAGGCCAAGGAAGGAAAAATAGTTTTGGGGGCCAGGCCCAGGGATCCCCTGCTCATGCATCCTTGGGACAGGGTGCCTTGTGTCCCAGCTGCTTCAGCTCCAGCCATGACTAAAAGGGGCTAATGAACAGCTCAGGCCATTGCTTCAGAGAATGCAAACCCCAAGCCTTGGCAGCTTACACGTGGTATTCGACCTGCAGTACACAGAACTCAAGAATTGAGGTTTGGGAACATCCACCTAGATTGCCAAGAATGTACAGAAATGCTTGGATTTCCGAACAGAAGATTGCTGCAGGGGTGCAGCCCTCATGGAGAACCTCTGCTAAGGCCGTGCAGAAGGGAAATGTGGAGTCAGAGCCCCCACACAGAGTTCCCATTGTGGCACTGTGTAGTGGAGCTGTGAGAGGAGCCCCACTATCCTCCAGACCCCAGAATGGTAGATTCACTGACAGCTTGTACCGTACATCTGAAAATGCCACAGACATTCAACACCAGCCCATGAAAGCAGCCAGGATGGGAGCTGTACCCTGCAAAGTCACAGGGATGAAGCTGCTCAAGGCCATTGTAGCCCTTCTTTTGCATTAGCATGACCTGGATGTGAGGCATGGAGTCAAAAAGGAACATTTTGGAACTTTAAGGTGTAATGACAGACCTATTGGATTTCAGGCTTGCATGGGGCCTTTAGCCCATTTGTTTTGGCCAATTTCTCCCATTTGGAAGGGCTGTATTTATCCAATGTCCATAGTCCCATTGTATCTATGAAGTAACTAACTTAGTTTTTTATTTTACAGGCTGATAGGTGGAAGGGACTTGCCTTGTTTCAGATGAAACTTTGAACTTGAACCATAGATTTAATGCTGGAATGAGTTAAGACTTTGGGGGACTCTTGGAAGGGTATGATTATGTTTTAAAATGTGAGGACATGAGATTTGGGAGAGGTCAGGGATGGAATAATATGGTTTGGCTGTGTCACCATCCAAATATCATCTTGAATTGTAGTTCCCATAATCCCCAAATGTTGTGGGAGGGACTCAGTAGGGGGTAGTTTAATCATGGCGGTGGTTACCCTCATGCTGTTCTCATGATAGTGAGTGCATTCTCGTACGATCTGATGGTTTTATGAGGCCTTTCCCTCTTTTGCTTTGCACTTCTCCTTGCTGTTGCCATGTGAAATATGATGTGTTTCCTTCCCCTTCTGCCTGGATTGTAAGTTTCCTGAGGCCCAGCCATGCTGAACTGTGAGTCAATTAAACCTCTCCCCTTTATAAGTTATCCACTCTTAGATATCTCTTTATTAGCAGTGTAAAAATAGACTAAT
This sequence comes from Saguinus oedipus, assembly GCA_031835075.1. Lineage (NCBI taxonomy): Eukaryota > Metazoa > Chordata > Mammalia > Primates > Cebidae > Saguinus > Saguinus oedipus. The sequence continues at coordinate 44,357,285 of CM063170.1, forward strand.
ACACAGTGCTTTCAGAGTAAAATCCAACTTTAAATGTGATGACAAACAGTCTCCAGGTTTTGGCCCCAGCTAAGCAACTTCCTACAACTCATCTTTCTCAATCCCAAACATTTTCTTCTCTCCCCTTTGCCATGCATAGACACTTTATCTTTTAATCATTTTGAACATTTTGTAGTTCCTTAAATATACAATAATTTTTATCTCCTTTGGGTTTTTGTGTATGTCATTACTTTTACTGGTTTCAGATTCCTTACTTCCACACTGCAAAGTCAATATTACTGCCTCATCATTAAGGTCTTAATTTGTATATAATTTATTCTGTTCCCCAAAATAAGTTGGTGAGTTTATTAATTCTCGATGTTCTTTACTCTCCTTTCCTTGAGCCCTCTCCTCTTCAGCCATAACACTGTTCTGATTCTTCTCTCTAAATGTTATACTCAGATCTCCTTCTCTGTGATTCTTTCACACTGTTTTCCTCTTTTGAAATTCCTAGCCTGGCTTATTCTTATACTAGTCAACTCCTATGCATTCTCTAAAATCTCGAATTCATTCTATCTCCAAGAAGATTTACCAGGTTACTCTTCTCCTCTATAATAAATTTTATACTCAGAGTACATGATATGTATTATCTGTTAAACTTATTCAACATTTACCATATACTTCTCTGAAATGTCACTGATGTCATTGTCAGATATCATTATTCAATTCTGGTAATAACAGTTCTGGTGTAAAAGGAACTAGTTGCAGGTTCAGTGAGGGCAAAAATATATATGTATGGCATTTATTGCTGAATGAATATGAGTGACGAATTGGAAGGGAATATTTTAATTCTGAATAAAGGAAACAAATCATGAAAAATTATTTTTAAAAACATTCTAAGTAATTGCAAAAGAATTATGATCTTTAATAAATGTTTAGAGACATCATTTTGGGCTACTTGCCCAAACTGATGAATTATTTTTTAATATAATTTTAACTTTTATTTTATATTTATGAAATACATGTGCAGGTTTGTTATGTGAGTATATGGTGTGATGCTGAGGTTTGGGGTATGATTAAACTCATCACCCAGGAAGTGAGCATAGTACCTACAGTTAGTTTTTTAAACCTTGACTCCCTCCTTTTCCCTCTTTTAGTAGTCCCCAGTGTCTATTGCTGCCATCTTTATGCCCATGAGTACTCAATGTTTATCTCTCACTTATAAATAAGGACATGTGGTATTTGATGTTCTGTCCTTCTGTTAATTTGCTCAGGAACCTCCAACTTCATCCACGTTGCAGCAAATGATATGTTTTTTTTGTTTGTTTGTTTTGTTTTTTTTTTTTTTTGCTGGCTGCATACAATTTCATAGTGTGCGTGTACCACATTTTCTTTATCCAATTCACCATTGATAGGCACATAGGTTGATTCCATGTCTTTGTTATTGTAAATATTCCTGTGTTGAACACATAAGAGCATGTGTCTTTTTGGAAGAACAATTTATTTTCTTTTGGATATATACATAGTAGTGTGATTACTGGGTCGAATGGTAGTTCTGCATTAAGTTCTTTTAGAAATCACCAAAATGCTTCTTATAATGGCTGAATTAATTTACATTGTGTTCCCTATTCTCTGCAGCCTTGTCAGCAACTTTTTAAAAAACTTATTAAAAATAGCCATTCTGACTGGTGTGAAATAATGTCTCTGTATTCTAATTTGCATTTCTCTAATGTTAATGATGTGAAGCATTTTGACATATGTTTGTTGGCTGCTTGTATGTCTTTTTGAGAAGTGTCTGTTCACATCCTTTGCCCATTTTTTAAATGGGGTTGTTTTTCACTTGTTGGATTGTTTAAGTTATTTATAGATTCTGGATATTAGACCTTTGTCAGATGCATAGTTTGCAAATATTTTCTTCCATTTTATAGGTGCTCTGTTTCCTCTATTAATAGTTCTTGTTGCTGTGCAGAAGCTCTTTAGTTTAAATAAGTCCCACTTGTCAATTTTCTTTTTTATTGCAGTTGCCTCTGAGGACTTAGTCATAAATTATTTCCTAGACTAGTGTCTGGAATGTTTGTCTCCTAGTTTTCTTCTAGGATTCTTATACTTAGAGTTCTTACATTTAAATATTTGATCATTTTTATATATATAGTGAAGGATATGGGTCCAGTTGCATTTTTCTGCATATGGCTAGCTATTTATCCTAGCATCATTTAGTCCTTTCTCCATTGCTTAGTTTTTTCAACTTTGTTGGCTATAGTCATGTGGCTTTATTTCTGAGTTTTCTATTCTGTTCCTTTTGTCTATGTGTCTGTTTTTGTACCAGAACCATGCTGTTTTATTTACTGTAGCCTTGTAGTATAGTTTCAAATCAAATAATGTGACACTTCCAGCTTTTTCTTTTTGCTTAAATTTCTTTGACTACATTTGGGAGGGTGAGGTGGGTGGATCATGAGGTCAGCTGGTCAAGACCATCCTGGCCAACATCGTGGAATCCCATCTCTACTAAAAAAAAAAAAAATTAGCTGGGCATGGTGTTGTGTGCCTGTAATCCCAGCTACTCAAGATACAGAGGCAGGAAAACTGCTTGAACCAGGGATTCAGAGTTTGCAGTGAGCTGAGCTCGCACCACTGCACTCCAGCCTGGCGACAGAGTGAGACTCCATCTCAGAAAAAAAGGAAAAAAAATTGCTTTGACTAGTCAGGCTCTTTTTGATTCTATATTAATTTTAGAATAGTTTTTTTTTTCTAATTCTGTGAAAAATGACATTGGTGGTTTGTTAGTAATAGCACTGAATCAATAGATTACATTTCCATTTGTTTGTGTCATCTATTATTTCTTTCAGCAGTGTTTTGCAGTTTTAGAAATTCTACAGTTTTAGTAATAGTAGTACATAGTACTACACAGTAATTCTATGATTTTTGTACATTGATTTTGTATTCTGAAACTATCATTTATCAGTTCCAGGAGCATTTTGGCATAGTCTTTAAGATTCTCTAGGTATGAAGTCATATCATCAGCAAAAAGTCATAGTTTGATTTTAACTTTCCCTATTTGGATGCCTTTTACTTGTTTCACTTGCCTAATTGCTCAGCTAGGACTTCCTGCTATGACTTATTAACTAAAATAAAATTGACTTTTGTGGGAATCTTATCAGGAAAAATTATCACATAAAACAAGTCAGTGCCCTGTGCTTGCCTCTGTATTCCCTTTATTTGCACATTGTTTTGGTTCATTTAGACTCCACATCCAAAATTAAAGGAATTAACATAATAAAACATCTGCTGATAAATTATCCGATTTGCCAGTGTTTTAACATTGAACATAGTATTGTGGTAATTGCCACGTGTTTTTGTATTTTTCAGTCAGTAAAATACTGTTGTAACTTTCAGTCTTCATGTTTTGTGAAGATGGTAAATAGTATATTGCTGTATTAAACAAACCGAATAGAATAATTTAAAAAGCAGTTAATTAGCATCATCTTGACTGGATAGAATACAGTAAATTCAGAATTGGAATTATGTGTGTTAAAATCAATTCTTTTGGGTTAACACTTAAAATATTTTAAGATATAATAAAAGAACAAGTTAAGATTTGAGACTGAAATCACAAAAGTCTGTTGTATCACTCATACTATGCCAGCCTGAGGATGTATTTCCAGTGAGTTTTAAACAAAACAAACAACACAAGTAGCAAGAAACAGAAAATGAAAAAAAAACCCATAAAATAGAAAAGAAGTCAACAGATTTTGGGTTGTTTTCTGATGTTTTGTTTTGTCTTTACTGCATAAAAAAATAGTTGCATGCTTGAATTTTTCATATTGCTGCCAATTTTGTTGATACTGTGCATCACAGCCTTTCAAATCCTCACAATCAGCTTACTGGAGCCTCATCTAAGCATAGTGGCAGACATAAGTAGTTGTTCACCAAACATTCGTACTTAAGTACACACATAATATGCAGCTGGCGTTGGGCTGTGCCTGGCTATCTAGGAGGCACATTTCCCATCCTTTCCTGCTTTTAGATAGGACTAGTTCTTGCCTAAGGAATGTGAGCTACTGCTGTGTCTTTCACTTGAACAAACTGTTGGTTAATAAAATGAAGAATGCCCTCTCTGTACTCTTGTTCATGCACCATCTGACTGGGAGATGCAAAAGACCCTAAGTTCCTAGAGAGAGTGAACTTGTAAGATGGAAGAAATCTAGGCTTCTGAATTACCAAATGGAGAAAGGCTACTGACTGGCCAGGAGCATCTGCACAGAAGTTATGTGAGCAGGAAATATACTTGTATGTATAAATTACTCAAACGTGGCAGTATATTTCTTAAAGTAACTAGAACTACCTGTGGTTATTAACAATAATTAGAAGGTGTTGATAGTATCCCCTGATAGCGTAAAATTATTTTCCTTTGCCAATAGGAAAGTATGATTACACAGCACAAAGAAGTCTCACTAACCTAAGTTATAGAGTTAGCATTATTTTTAAACATTTTAAAAATCATCTGTCTAAGCTAAAATGCTTTGGCCTTGGATATATTACTAACAGTTTATTGCCAACGTGCAGAGAATAGAACAGTTAGGGGATGAGGTATATAAGCAAATGACATTGCTTAAATTCTGAGATCCAGTTGTACCTAATGATAACTACCAAATTCTTAAATTATGTTCTTTCTCCTCTCTGTATCCCTGAAATTGTTCCTTTTCTACTTCCTCTTATTTCCTAAGCTGGTTTGAGTAGCGCCAACTAGCTTAAATTATGCCGGGATATTTGAAGACCTATCAATCAGGCAGAGGAGTTTAGTTACAATGAGGTATGGAAAGTGAAACTCATTGCCACCCTAAAAAGAGTAATATTTAAATATACGATTAGGCCACCCAAGGAAATATCTATTATATATGAAGTCATCTTAGGAAACATGTCCCAGTAAAAGTTTTAGAATTAGCAGAATGGACTTTATAAAAGTTGTTGAAGCATAGCAATGCTTCACAGAAATACTTAGACTTATTAATAGTTGCATAACACTGTATGCATGCTGTAATTAAAAGCTGAATAAAATATAAGTGCTGAGGCTTTTGTTTTATAAAATATAAATGACTTACAATCAAAAGCTTCTTTCATTCTTTTCCATTTTTTTAATGACCTACATATTGTAAACCAAAAATATATTCCTCTTAGAACCTAAGCCTAATGGACAAAGTTTGACCAATTTATGTGGCATTTTACAGCTAACTTTTAATTATGACTCAAGCAGCAGTAGTGAAAGATTGAAGACTAACGTATGCAGCCTTAGGCCATACCATAATAGGTTCTTGCAGGAAAAGTCAAACTTTGCTCAAACAAAAAATCCTGAAGAATAACATTTCACACAAATTCAAACACAAGAAAGCAAAAGCAAAACACTGATACCTTGAATGTGGCGGATGCCAAGCATTCTGTCACGGTAAATCAAAGGCACAATCTGAGTAGTAGGGGCACAGATTTTCCTAGCTAACTGAGCCTCCTCCTACTGCCTTATATGAGGTATTGATTTAACGAATTTTCAAAATGGTTTATTCAAAAGCCATTTTGGATATAATTCTCAAAATCATTCCTTTATATATTAATTCTATTGTGTACCAACAAATATTCACATGAGGGATTACAGACTGCTATGCTTGGAACATTTACCTTACTGATAAACTTCACTGGAACCACCTCAGCATCCAGAGGTGATTTGAAGAACACCATATTAAAGGTTCAGTCTTTGGGGAATTTTCCTCACTTCCATCCTTCAGCCTTGACAATGACTTTTCTCTGTACTTATATCCAAATTTTGGTTTCAGTTTTAGCTTGTCTGTGTCCATATTCTTGAACTTTAGCTAGTAGAATAATTTTTATAAGTCCTGGTACCCTCATGCAGTAGCCATTGGTTGTGTCATAGCCCACACCGAACACCTTTCCTCATCCCTGGCTTATGGAATGTTAATCCACGCTCATACTTTCCAAGGAGGAGCATCCAAGCAATTTCAGATGACTCTTAGATACAGAAAGCAAACCAAAACTGGGTTAGGCAACAAAAAAGAATCAGTGGCTTGCATATCTTAACAACACAAAGGAAGTAGCATGATTTTTTTCCAGCAAGGCCAGATTCACAAGCTCAGATAGCCCTACCAAAACTTTCTGTTTTATGACTTTCCTCCATTTTTGGACACACTTGGTCAATCTACTCCCACATGGAACTCTCCAATACAGTCAGGCTTATATGTAATTCTCTGAGCAGTCAGCCAGCATAAAAGAGTTTTAACAATAACAAGTAATAGTTAAGAGTTCTAGAAAAACACAAAGGTTGAGATTCATTGGACTGGCTGACTGGAGACATGTTCCCATCACACTGTAGTCAGAAAGAAGAACCTGTTGACTGGCCAGCACTGGCTCACATACTCATAATCAGAGCCAGAGAATTAATTGATAATGAGAAAGAAGTAATTCCAAAAATTAAGGTCATTGTGCTTTCATCAAAAGAAGGAAAAGTGGATGAGGAGCAGGCAAGCAAATCAAAACATAACTAATCAAATGTCCTTTATGTATCCACTGCAATAATATAAGGCTCACCTAACTACTTCTGTAATCAAAGAATTATTTCTTCTCAACATGCTGTGCGTGATCCCATCTAGAAATTGTAGCAATTGCAATGATTACAAATGGTAACAATTTGTGGAGCTCTATGTCACATACAACATTTTCCTACTGCAGTCTCTACAACGCTGGGATGATTAATCAAGACCCAAATGTGTCTGTGTCTCTAAAGGGAAAATGATGATTGTATAGACAATCCCATGAGAAGCATTTCTAGTTTAAACGCAAGTAATCACAGTGTCATTTTACCCAAATCAAATGGCCTATCCATCAATAGTGAGCTGAAGCCAAACTCTTCCTGGGAGACTAAATGCAGGAAAGGAATTGATTTTGTTGGGTTTCCCATTAACATTAATTACTACTCTTTGTTGTGCCTCAAATGCTTCTTGACAAGGATATGATCTACTTGTGGCAAGAAAACATTCATATCCAACTGTAATTAAGCTTGTTTTTCTCTGAGCTGTATATAGCGTGGTTACAAAAGTCCAGTCACAGTATGGTAAATAATAGGCACTCAAAAATATCGGTGAACAAATAGATTACAGAATAAAATAAAGTAAAATTTTGAAACAGTTCAAATTCTGAAACATATTGAATCTTGAGAAAAATTAACTGAAACTCAATTCCATCCTCAATGAGGAAAAAAAGTAATTTAAATGGATCATACAGCTAGAAGATCAATAAATTGGATCTAGATAGGTTTGATTCCAGAGTCCACTCTATTGCTTTAATTCATTTTTTGTTTATTTTTATTGTAGCACAAGCAAAGATTTTATATTTAAGGAGCGTGAGTTCTGTAGATAAACGGCAAATTTAAAATCCAGGATTCCTCAATTCACTACCAGAGTGACTTTGAGAAGGGAGCTGCTTAAATTCCCTGTTTAAATTTCAATATCTAATAACTGGAAATATTATGATGACTGAATACACTATTATAAAAATGATTGTAGGAGTGCCTTCCCTGCAGAAAATTCTACATACTTTTTGTTGAGTGAGTTTCAAAAACCACTGTATTTCTCAGAATTGAAAAGAGAGAAATAGCCAGTATTCTAAAAAACGTTAACTTTATCAAACATCACCCCATATGTATTTTAATAGCTCTTAAATTAATGTGAAAGATAGGAATATATAAAATATTTCATGATCCCCATAGATCATAGTGCTCTATAACGGCAGAAGTGTCAGCGGGGCTTAAAACACATGGTCACATCTGGTCATGAATTGCTACTCCCAATGATAATTTATTTCAATTAGTTAAGAACTTCTTGGTATAGTCATTTACCCTCTTTGCGTAACATTAATCCAAATATACTTCTCCACCATATTTCTTTGATACTGATGATTACCTGATCAATTTTATCTGATTATTTGAGCCTTCTGTTATGAGGTGTATCCTCACCTTACCTTCTGTACTTCACTCACAGGCCAGCCTTACCCTGATACCAAAACCAGACAGGAACACAAGAAAAAGAGGAAATTACAGGCCAATATACCTAATGCAAACAGATGCAAAAATACTTAAAATATTAACAAACTGGGAAGGTGCATTGGCTCAGACCTGTAATCCCAGCACTTTGGGAGGGCGAGGGTGATGGATCACTGAGGTCAGGAATTCAAGACCAGTCTGACCAACATGGCAAAACTCCACCTCTACTAAAAATACAAGAATAACCAGGCATGGTGGCACATGCCTGTAGTTCCAGCTCCTTGGGAGGATGAGGCAGGAGAATTGCTTGAACTGGGAGGCAGAGTTTGCAGTGAGCTGAGATGGCACCAACTGCACTCTAGGCTGAGTGAAAGAGCAAGACTCTGGCTCAAAAATAAATAAATAAATAAATAAAATGAATTGAACAACTCATTAAAAATATTCACCATGAGAAAGGATGCTTCAACATATGCAAATCAACAAATGTGATAAATCAGATCAACAGAATAAAAAATAAAAAACATATAATAATTTGAATAGATGTTTTAAAAGCATTAAAAAAACCCAACATTCCTTTTGATCATATTGAATGGGAAAAATGGAAAGCATTTCGACTAAGATTTGGAACTTTAATCACTTCTATTCAAAATAACACTGGAAATTCTAGCCAGAGCAATCTGGCAAGATAAGTAAATAAAAGTCATATAAATTGGAAAGAAAGAAGTCAGATTATCCTTGCTTGCAAACAACATGCTCTTACATTTAGAAAAACCTAAAGACTCCACCAAAATACTCAGAATTAATAAATTTAATAAAGTTGCATGATGCAAAATCAACATATAAATGTCAGTAGCATTCACATATGCTAACAGGGATCGCAAAATAAATTAAGAAAGTAATCCCATTTACAACATCTACAAAAATAAATAAAAACCCTTGGAATTAATTTAACCAAAACAGTGAAAGATATCTGCAAGGAAAGCTGTAAAGCACTGATGAAAGAAATTGAAGCGCACACATAAAAAATGAAAAGATATCCCATGCTCATGGATTAGAATTAATTTGTTAAAATTTCTATATCACAACAGATCTACAGATTCATTGTAATCCCCATCAAAATGTCAATAACTTTCTTCACAGAAAAACAAATCCAATATTTATACAGAGACACAAAAGACCTTGAATAGTTAATCTTAAACAAAAGAATAAAGCTGGAGGGATCATGCTACCTGATTTCAAATTTTACTACAAAGTTATAGTATTCAATTAAGCATGCTATTGGCATAAAAACAGACATATTGATCAATGGAACAGAATAGAGAACCCAGAAATAAATCCATTCACTTACAGTCAACTTCTCTTTGACAGGCCACCAAGAACATACATTGAAAAAAGAAGAGTATCTTTAATAAATGGTTCTGGGAAGACTGGATATCCATATGGAGAAGAATAAAACTAGATCCCCATCTTTCATCACATGGAAAAAACCAACCCCAAATGGATTAAAGACTTCAGTACAAAACATGAAAGTAACTACTCAAAGAAAACATTGGGGAGACACTATAGGACATTTGTCTAAGCAAAGATTATTTCGGTAAGACCGCAAAAGCACAGGCATCAAAACCAAAAATAGACAAATGTGATTGCATTAAATTAAAAAGCTTCTGCTTTTTATTTTTTCTGAGACAGAATCTTGCTCTTGTTGCCCAGGCTGGAGTGCAATGGCACGATCTTGGCTCACTGCAACCTCTGCCTCCTGGGTTCAAGCAATTCTCCTGCCTCACCCTCCCCAGTAGCTGGAATTACAGGCATGCGCCACCACACCCAGCTAATTTTGTATTTGTAGTAGAGACAGGGTTTCTCCATGTTGGTCAGGTTGGTCTTGAACTCTCAACCTCAGATGATCCATCTGCCTCAGCCTCAAAAATTGCTGGGATTACAGGCGTAAGCCATCATGCCCAGCTAAAAGCTTCTGCTTTTTAAGGAAACAATCAATGAAGTGAAGAGAAACCTACAGAATGTGAAAACTATTTGCAAACTATTTATGCAACAAGAATATATTGGGAAAATATATGAAGCTCAAATAACTCAATAGAAAACAAAAAATAAACCAGTTAAAAATGGGCACAAGAATTAATTAGACATTTATCAAAAGAAGACATACAAATGGCTGACCAGTATGTGAAAAAATGCTCAACATCACTAAGCACCAGGGAAATGCAAATCAAACCACAACAAAATATTATCTCACTTCAGTAGAATGGCTATTATCAAAAAGACAAAAAAATAACAAATGCTGTTGAGAATGCAGAGAAAGGACACTTGTATGTAAATTAGTATAGCCATTATGAAAAACAGCATGGAGATTCTTCAAAAAACTATAATTAGGACTACCATATGCAATAATTTGGATATTTGTCCCCTCAAAATCTCATGTTAAAACTGATCCCTGATTTTGGAGGTGGGACCTAATGTAAGGTGTTTGGGTCACAGGTGTGGATTACTCATGAAGGGCTTGTGTCATTGTAGTGGTAATAAGTGAATTCTATTAGTTCACACAAGAGCTGGTTGTTTAAAGGAGTGTGGTATCATTCTCCTTGCTCTTTTGCTCCTTCTCTTGCCATGTGTCATGACTGCTCCCCTTCCACCTCCTGCCATGAGTAAAAGCTTCCTGGAGCCTCATCAGAAGTGGATGCCATGCCAGAACAGCCTGCCATGCAGACGTGGATCCCATGCTTGTACAGCCTGCAAAACTGTGAGGCAAATAAGCCTCTTTTCTATATATATTACTCAATTCTGGGTATTTCTTATGGCAATGCAAAACAAAGATACATATGATACAGCAATCCTATTGCTGAGTATTTATAGAAAATAAAGGAAATCAGTGTAGTAAAATTACATCTGCACTTCCATGATATGGAGTCAAAATATGGAGTCAAAACTCATGTCCATCAACAGATGAATGGATAAAGAAAATGTGGTATATAAATGCAATGGAATATTATTTACCCACATAAAAGAATTAAATCCTGTTATTTGCAGAAACATGGATGGAACTAGAGGTCATTATGTAAACTGAAATAAGCCAGGCACAGAAAGATAAATATGGCATGTTCACACTCATGTGGAAGTTTAAAAAGAGGATCTTATGAAGGTAGAGGGTAAAATGGTGTTTACCGGAGGCTGGAAGGGAAGGGGGTTTAGGGGGAGGGGATGAAAAGAAGCTGGTTAACAGGTACAAACATATAGTTATATAGAAGGAGTAAGTTCAAGTATCATAGTATATCTCAAGGAAATAAGAGAGGACACAAACAGATGGAAAAACATTCCATGCTCACGTTTAGGAAGAATCAATATTGTGAAAATGGCTATACTGCCTGAAGTAATTTATAGATTCAATGCTATCCCCATCAAACTACCTATGACTCTCTTCACAGAACTAGAGAAAACCACCTTAAACTTCATATGGAACCAAAAGAGAGGCAAATAGCCAAGACAATCCTGAGCAAAAAGAACAAAGCTGGAGGCATCATGCTACCAGACTTCAAACTATGCTACAAGGTTACAGTAATCAAATCAGCATTGTACTGGTACTGAAACAGATATTTAGACCAATAGAACAGAATAGAAACCTTGGAGGCAATGCCACACATCTACAGCCATCTAATCTTTGACAAATCTGATGAAAACAAGCAATGAGGAAAGGATTCCCTGTTTAATAAATGGTGTTGGGAAAACTGGCTAGCCATGTGCGGAAAGCAGAAACTGGACCCCTTCCTGACACCTTACACTAAAATGAACTCCAGATGGATTAAAGACTTAAACATAAGACCTTACACCATAGAAGCCCTAGAAGAAAACCTAGGCAAAAACCATTCAAGACATAGGTATAGGCAAGGACTTTATGACTAAAACACCAAAAGCATTGGCAACAAAAGCCAAAATAGACAAATGGGACCTAAGTAAACTCCAGAGCTTCTGTAAAGCAAAAGAAACAATCATTAGAGTAAACTGACAACCAACAGAATGGGAAGAAATTTTTGCAATCTACCCATCTGACAGAGGGCTAATATCCAGAATCTACAAAGAACTCAAACAGATTTGCAAGAAAAAATCAAACAAACCCACTCAACAGTGGGTGAAGGACGTGAATAGACCTTTTCAAAAGAAGACATATATGAGGCCAAAAAACATAAGAAAAAAATGCTCATCATCAGTGGTCATTAGAGAAATGCAAATCAAAACCACGTTGAGATACCATCTCATGCCAGTTAGTATGGCAATCATTAAAAAATCTGGAGAGAACAGATGCTGGAGAGATTGTGGAGAAATAGGAACACTTTTACACTGTTGGTGGGAGTGTAAATTAGTTAAACCATTGTGGAAGGCAGTGTGTTGATTCCTTAAGGACCTAGAAATAGAAATTCCATTTGACCCCGCAATCTCATTACTGGGTATATATCCATGGGATTATAAATCATTCTGTTATAAAGACACATGCACACATATGTTCATTGCAGAACTGTTTCCAATAGCAAAGACCTGGAAACAACCCAAATGCCCACTGATGATAGAATGGAAAGGGAAATTGTGGCATATATACCCCATGGAATACTATGCAGCCATAAAAAACAATGAGTTCCTGTCCTTTGTAGGGACATGGATGAATCTAGAAACCATCATTCTCAGCAAACTGACACAAGAACAGAAAATCAAACACCACATGTTCTCACTCATAGGTGGGTGTTGAACAATGAGAACACATGGACACAGGGAGGGGAGCTTCCCACACTGGGGTCTGTTGTGGGGGAATAAAGGGAGGGATAGCAGGGAGTAGGGAGGTTGGGGAGAGATATCGTGGGGAGGAGTGCCAGATATAGGTGACAGGGGGATGGAGGCAGCAAACTACATTGCCATGTATGTACCTATGCAACAATCCTGCATGTTCTGCACATGTACCCCAGAACCTAAAATGCAATTATATATATATATATATATATATATATAATGCAAAGATAATAGCATGGATTTTATCCTAGTTTTCACCCTACTACTATTCTTACTCAAGGTTTTGCAGAAAAACAGAACAACTTTACAAATAGTGAAGAATAATGGGCAATTTGCATTGGAGTATTCTGATAACAAGTACACATATATAGATAGACGGTAGATAAATAGAAAAATAGATACATATGTTTTTTCTCATTCCACAATAATATGTGTAATTGTTCCATTTCTGCAATTTCCATTTTCTAGTCTTTTTCAAACTGTATATTGTGACCTGTTAGTGGATCATGAAATCAGTTTTTAGTTGGTAATCATTATTTTAAAAACTTGGCCAGGAGTGGTGGCTCATGCTTGTAGTCCCAGCACTTTGGGGGGCTAAGGTAGGACTGCTTTAGAACAGGAGTTCATAGTTACAGTGAGCTGTGATAGCACCACACACTATATATTGGCCTGGGCCTGGGCAACAGAGTGGGACTGAGTCTTTTATAAAAATTTAAATCACATCAAAGAAAGGTAAGAAGAGTGCATCACACACAGATAGATAGAACTTTGTTTCATAAAACTTCTGTTTTAGTTTTATAATATTGAGTCATAATTTAAAATGACTGCTTACTATGGGGTCATATTTAAAGTCATTTAAAAGAAATTATAGAAGTATCTAGCAGAATTGGTGTCTCTACAAGTGTTAATGTGTCATTTTATTTCTCAGCTTTCAGAGAGTCCACAGTGCATTTATTTCCAAGGAATTAGAGTTTTAGAGCTGTTTTTATGACTATTCTAGGCCTATTCAAGTTATTTGTGCAAAGTAGTGGAAAAAAGACTACATGTCATGCAACTTTGTAGTCTTTTCTACAATAAATAATTAAATTCATCAGCATTTTTGAATATTACTGGATTTCTCTGACACTTAAGCACACCAAAACTTTCTCTATTATTTATCTTTCTGCACCTTTAAAAATTCTCTTTCTCTCTTTCTCTGTTTTTCTCTATTTCTTTGTCTTTCTCTCTCAGCTCTGTGGTCATCCAGGCAAGTAATGGGGTCATGCCACTCAACCCAACAATAGTCTCTGATATTGTAGAATCTCACCCCACACCCCAAATTTCAAACTCATGTAGAATCCCTAACCTCTGTATTTCAGAATATGACTGTATTCAGAGATAGAGTCTTTAACAAGATAATTAAGTCAAAATGACATCACTAAGTTGGTTCTAATCTAATACAACTAGCATTCTTATAATAAGGGAAAATCATGACACAGACACATAAACAGAAAAGACGGTGTGAGGACACAGGGAAAGAACAGCCATATAGAAGTGTAAAAGAGAGACTGCAGAAGAAACCAACCCCGCTGACACCTTTATCACAGGTTCCTAGCCTCTAGAGTCATGAGAAAATCAATTTCTGTTGTTTAAGCCATCCATTCTGAGGTATTTTATTAGGGCAGCTCAAAGAAAACTAATACAGTCTCCATATTACTCACATCTTATTTTTTTTTCTCCTGTATAAAGGAATGTATAAACAAATATTTTTACAAAAGTTCGTTAGTTTCAAGCAACCAAACTTGTTCTGCTTGGTTAAATAAACAATTTTCCAAGCTAGGAGCAGTGATTCATGCCTGTAATCCCAGCACTTTGGAAGGTTGAGGCTGGTGGACCTCGAGGTCAGAAGTTCCAGATCAACCTGGTCAACATGGTGAAGCTCCGTCTCTACTAAAAACACAAAGATTAGCCAGGCATGTTGATGGGTACCTGTAATCCCAGCTACTTGGGAGACTGAAGCAAGAGAATCACTTGAACCCTGGTGGTGGAGGTTGCAGTGAGCCACAGCACTCCAGCCTGGACAACAGAGCAAGACTCTGTCTCAAAATAAATAAATAAATAAATAAAATAAACCGTTTTCTGGAAGATATGAAATAACTCCACAAACAAAAGGAAAAGTTTCAGAACCAGGTCTCAAACAGCACAGGAACTAATGAAGCTATTATGCTGTCGGAAGCCAAGGCTAATGGAGACTCATAATTATTTTCAGCTTTTGTGTGCATTCCAAGGAAACAATATGTTTACACGAAGTATCTATCCTCTAAAAGAAGTACAAGGAATTTGATTGACAGTTCCACCTTCATTCCATCTAAAGAGAGAAGTATGATCCCCCACATAAAATCAGAGTTTTACCTGAAGAAGAGAAAATGGAAGATTGGGCAAAATAGCAGATTCGTGGTACACTTTTGGTTTATATGCTTTACACAGGACATTAACAATTTTAGGTCACATCATGTTGGTTATGTCAAAATATAATATGACTTATAATAAAAAATATATATAGGTCAAATGGATTCAAAACAACTTTTGATTCTCATGGCTTCAAGTTTTCTATAAGACAAACTAAACTTTTTTTGTAATAAGTACAAGACAAACTAAATATTGCATAAAATTTTCAACACAGTCAGTTTATCCTAGATACCTTAAGGTATTTAAAAAATACTAAACAGCCATTTTCATTACTTTATGTTATTTTTGGGATTCAAATAATATGAGACCAGAATATTTGAGAATTATCATCTGTGGAAAAAAAATATAAGAAGCCTATGATTTTTTTTTCAAATTTTCTGCTGGAAATTATTATGGTGACAGTATCACCTATTTTAATGCATTCATCTACTTCCATGGCCCAGAAAAAAATAACATACATATTTTCCCAAAGGTACTCTACATTGAAGCAGTCTTCCCTTCAACATCTGTTATTTGGTTTATTTTCTGCCTTGACGTAACAAGCAGTCATGAGGTTATTAACTGATTCACAATGCAGGTACTGTCTGCCATTTTGAAATGACTGGAGTACCATTGCTTAGTTACCATTCCAGTGGAGCTTGATTTTTCTAATTCAACTAACTGAAAAGTGGTGTATTAAGAGACATGAAGGTTAAATAATCTAAGTGATATCAAGGTAAAATATCTGTTTTTTCCAAGAAGCTTATAATTCAGCAAGAAGACAGACATACTAATGGAATATGGCAATATTACATGAGAAACAATCCAATGGGTTCTAGATGTTCATTTGTTTATGGGAACATAAAAGAAAGATAACAAAGTCCTTTGAAGCAAAATTGAGAACCTAAAAAATAAATTGGACTAAGGCTTAGCACAGCATGAATTCAAAATAATTTTGTATATGTATTTAAAGTTCAACGTAATTATTTACATTGAGTTGTTAAAATATCTTATTACTAAAAAATATTTGAATAATTAATAGATTTTTGTTTTATATAAGACATTAAAAACATGTTAACTGAAATGGTAAGTGCCGTGTGTAAAATTAGGCTTAGGGTTTAGAAAATTAACATACAGGACATCCAGTTAAATTTGACTTTTAGATAAGTGATGAATAATAGATTTAGTGTAACTATGTCCCATAATACACTTGAAACATACTAATATTAAGAGGTATTATTAATTTTTTATTTGAAATGCAATTTTTACTGAATTCTCTAGTATATCTGGAATTCTACGCAGAAAAAAGAAAATAGAGAGTAGCCTTGGGATGTGAAGAGAAAACAAAAGCTGAAAGGAAATAACCAGTGTGTGTGTGCCAGGGGTAGTGTGCGAGAATTACCAGAGAGAAGCTTTTCATTAGAGTAATATTGTTTAATATCTAAAGATGTTTTAAAGAAGCTTTATTACATTTTATGTCACACATTATATAAATGCTATTTTTGAGACAAACTTCAGGGAG
Organism: Saguinus oedipus; assembly: GCA_031835075.1. Classification (NCBI taxonomy): domain Eukaryota; kingdom Metazoa; phylum Chordata; class Mammalia; order Primates; family Cebidae; genus Saguinus; species Saguinus oedipus. The sequence goes on from CM063170.1 coordinate 44,374,042, forward strand.
AGCAACGTTCTGTGTACAGATTTATAAAATCAACCCAACTGTGGCTTGTCATTTACAAAAATCCTAACTGACTTAATTCCAGATTCTTCTGTAATTCTGTTGATTGCTTAGTCTTAGAAATATTGGAGTGTTTTATGTAGACTAGAATTTCTGGTTGGACTAATTCAAGAGTAATTATGACCTTGAGAATCATATCTCTAACTCCCACTAGGACTTGAGATTGATGATCAAGTCTTGAAAGTTTTCCTGGTAGAATTAGGAAAGCTTATGGGCTTATCATTCTGTCAGAACAAACATAGTCTTGTGTATTATATCTTAATTTAAAATAGTTTTACACTGATGTCTTTAGTAATAAGGTAAATGAAAAAACTAATAATAACTTTTCCATGGTACTTTATTTAATTTAGTGTCATTGGTTTAGATATACACCATAAATTACAATTTAACAATAAAACTCCTGATTAACTCAAAGCTAAATTGTTTGTGGACTATATGAGTAAAAAGGTCTACAGACAAATTTTTGCATGTGTTTCTCGCAGTCCTCAACTAGGAACTCTTTAAAATAAGAAAGACTGGAAACCCTTGTTTTCACACACCAGGATATCTGGTCAATATCTGCTCAGGAAGGCCTGTAATTGTATGTTCTTTTTAGGTGAAGTAGTTTACTTCTACTCTCTCAGGCTTGAATCTTATTAATAGCATAGAATAATTTAAAGGTAACCTTTAATTTACTTTGAAAAATGCTGCATAAGTTAACACTATACAAGTGATGGAAGAAAAAGATCTCCCGTATTATCACTTTTATGCATTTCTAAATACTTAAAGTTTCTTATATACTGTTTTTAATCAATGCAACAGTCACTATAAATGATATGCCTCCAAATTCCTTTCTGGAAAACTTTTAGAGAAACAGCTTTTTCACAATGATAATTCAAAACAGTACCTACTTTATGTTCTACCATGACTTCTTGGAAGAGAAAGTGGGAGTAGGCAAAAAAAATTGTATCACGAAACAACTTACATAGTACCATGGTGTTTTTTTAACTAGAAAGGAACTCAAAATAATTTTTGTATTTGTTCATTCAAAAATATATACTGAGTATGCTATTAGTCAGCTCAGGGTGCTATAAGAAAGTATCACAGGCTGGGTGGCCTAAACAACAGACATTTATTTCTCACAGTTCTAGAGGCTGTGAAGTTATGGATCAAGGTGGTGGCAAATTTGGTTCTTGGTGAGGGGCTTCTTCCTACCTTATATATGGTCTACTGTCTTGCTGATAGATTAAGGGAGTTATCGCTGATTGCTTGTAAAACAAGCTCTCTGATCTCCCTAAGTCTCATCCTGAGACTCTCACCTTCATGACCTCATCTAAACCCAACTACCTTCCAAAGGTCCTACCACTTGGCACTTGGCAGGGCCTAGAAGCAAGAGCACTTTAGTAGGAAAGAGCATGCCTAACACCCATATCTTGTTTTAAAATGCTGACATTCAATGAAAGGAACCAGAGCTCCTTACAGAAATCGTTGATGCTAAGACTAAGAAAGGAAATATAAAAGGTGAGGCTGAAACATCTTGTAGTGCCGGAAAGTAAGAAAGTACCTGAAGAAAAGTTACAGGAGTATGTCAAAAAGACATAGGAGCCAATAAAATAAATATGGTATCGGATTGCAACACATAGTATAATAAATATCCACAAGTCTATACAAATACACATAAATAATTGAATACATAAATAAATGAGAGTACAGATACATTTTCTGTATAGAAAAGTCCCAAAAGATTTTTGTAGATGCTATTCTCTCAAGGAGGTGGAACATCTCTCCACTGCCTAAATTTGTGCTATGCACAGCGACTACCTTCCAAAGACTTCAAAACAGAAATGAGAACAAAGAGTAATTTTGCAATGGAGAAACTTGACAGACACTGTTTCACCCAGCTGATCAACGTCAGCATCAGCACTGGCAAGTCATGTGATGTGGTAAGAATACCGTATTATCTATGATCTCCCTCCTCGAAATCCACAACCCTCGTCCAATGCTGTGAAAAATATCAGACAAATATCATTCAAGAAACGTTCTACTAAATATTTTACCAGTATTATCCAAAATTCTCAAGATTAATAAAAACAAGGGAAGTTTGAGAAACTTTATGGCCAAGAGGAGCTTAAGAAAGCACAAGGACTGAATGTAATTTGGTATCTTGGATGGGTCCAGGAACAGAAAAAGGACATTAGGTAAATAGTAGGTAAAATAAATTTTAGTTAATGATATATCAATATTATCTTAATTGTAACAAATGCTACAATGCATATATATTGATTATTATGTTAATAATAGGGGAAACTGGGTGTGGAGTATTTGGAAAGTCTACTATCTTTATAATTTTTCTATAAATCTAAAAGTGTTCTAAAAATAATAGTTTTTAAAAATGATAGCTCTGTCTTTGTAAAGGCTCTATGTCTGTGGGAAGATAAACATTGATAAAAATAACATATATGGTATAAGAGATGGTGATAAATACTATGAGGTAAATGAAAGAGTCAAAAGGAATAGAAAATATTGGCCAGAGTGGAGGTACAGGGTTTGCCTCATAACTTACTCAACAGATCTCTATACGGATAGAACCAGGTTTTAAAGGATGATCTTAATATATTAGGCTTCTAGTGATGATTATTATGTACAACAAAAGAGAAAGAATAAGATTAGTCTTGGGAGAGATTCAGGGTGTTTTAGTCCGTTTTTGCTGCGATAACAAAATACTGTAGATGAACTTGGTGGCATATAAACAACAGAAATTTATTTTTCACAGTTCTGGAGGTGGGGAATTTCAAGATTAAGGTGCCAATAGACATGAAGTCTGGTGATGGCCCACTTTCTGTGTCATACATGGCTGTCTTTCACTCTGTCCTTCACGGCGGAAGAGAAAAAGCCTCTTTTATAAAGTCATTAATCCCCTTCATAAAGGCATCACTCTCATGAACTAATCACTTCCCATAGATTCCACCTCCTAATACCATCACCTTGGGGGGCAGGATTCCAACACATGAATTTTGAGAACACACAAGCATTCAGACCATAGTACAGATAATATTAGTTATACTCTAGAAGGAGAAGGAGGAGTGGAAGTCTTACCAAGGACATGCAGCACCATCTGGACACTCCTTCATTTCTGCCAGTGCTATGTAGAGCTCTGGGACTTGCTCTTGGTATGTAGAGAAGATGGAGAATATCAATGCAACTTCGTTTTTATAGATCAGAAATCTGAGAGCCTGAAATTCAAAATAATTGTCTCATGTTCTCATACCAAGCTATTTACAAATTTTGGATCAGCACCAAATTTCTAGATCCTTAAAGTGAAACACTTTCATCTAGACCAAATTGCTTCTTTTTATTGATGATATCGAAATGCACCAGAGGTAACTCCCAGTTCAGAATAGACAGGTAAATAAAATTTCCCTAAAATAAATATGTTTGCTATCTAAATAAGTGACTAGTAAAATTATACTGTGATTCATGTATTTTTCTTGTGTTTGTTTTTTTTTTTATTACTGAGAACATTGTTTTTGCAGCATGGTATATACACATGTAGCCTCAAATTGTGGGTCAACTGTGGACTAACACAGTTTAGTTTTTACTTTTTAAATGGCTCAGATTACAATTAAATTGGTTCACTGGGACTTAAGACAAGCTTCTTTGTATACATTAGATTCTGCCATTGTTATATAATTGTCACTGAGATATAAACTAAAAAGTAAATAAAGGTTGGTTGATTAAAATGTCAAATGAGAATGATTTATTTGTAACATAGTTGAGATTTTTTAAAAAATGTATTAAAAACCTATTCTGTAGTTGAAATTGTGTTGCATTTACACCTGGAACTTCTCTGATCTCCAGTGCAATAATAAAACCCATGATAAGCATTGAATTCATGTCTATTGTATGAACAAATTGATTTTATATAACATGCTCTTATTATGAACATGTTCTTATTATGTTCAAAATGAACCAATACATTCTGTAAGTTCCAGAATTATTTTAGAAAGATTAGTTCCCAAGTGAAAGAAAAAAAGAATATGTAAATATACCATGTCTGTAAGTATTTCTACTTTGAAATTAGTAAAGAAGAATAAAGTAAAAAGAAAACAAAATACTTCAATGCATAAGAAGTCAAAATGGGTAGAGCAAAATGAAATGGGACACTTGAAATATTAAATGTTTCATTTAGATAAGGATAAAACACAGTAATGTTTACATCTGCTTCTCTGGTTTTGAAAGTGCTGCACAGTGAAATTCTCAATACTTCATTGTGAACAACTTTGTAGTCTTATGCTTATGATATTCTGAACAACATTTTCCATTGAATACTAGGTATAATAGGTATAGAGAAAGATACACAGAGTAGTTTAGAACACAGGAAAGAATGTCAGGAAAGTTGCACTTTGTGAGTTATGCATACATGAGTTTTGTTAGTCATACCATATTCTATTTTTTTCTTGTGTTTGACTTTTCACTAAAAGTAGACTGCCAAAAATCAACTTTTCTGTCAAATTTACAATCTCTTTCATTTTCTGTGACTCAGGTTTTACTGAATATTAATAGCAATTAAGATATTTTTGGAAACCTATTTTTCACTTTATTCAAGTGTACCTCATACATTTATTCCTATAATTCAGGAAAGAGAAAAATAAATCTTTTATTCATTACACAAAGTCACAAGGCATAATTAATACCGTAGTTGGCAATATCAGCACTCAAAATATTTCAAATGCCCTGAAGAAAAATATTGAACATCTTTCCCCACCACCCTGCCGACCACATGCACACAAATGAATGTTAAACATACAAACACATGTAATATCAGAAGGAAGAAATTTGGCTTGACAGAAATCCATACTAACAAAGCATGAGCTTTCAGATGATGACAAGCTCAGTAAATATCAACCATGTGAAATGACTCCAAAGACTCCTAATGAAAGCTTAGGAAGAATAAACAGAGCAAGGGAGAGGATTATCCCACTGTGCTTTCTACTGAGAAATCTGTCTCCAGGACACAGTGCCTACTTCTCTTAAGGGCTCTTTAAAAAGGATGGTGTTTAACCAAATTTCTGAGAAAACTGGTGATATCTTAACGAAGAATAAAATCTTTTTGAGAAAGGGGATATTTAATGGCTGAAATTCTCCTCAAATCAGAAACAAAATTATGTATCATGAAACAAAATGATAGGATATAAGAAATTTAGATCAAACTAAGAACTTTATATTATTTTGTTAGTTTTAGGATGGTATAGTGCACCATACAAATTAATGAGATCCTCACTTAAAGCAGACTCATTGTTACAAATGTTTTAGAGATTATTTTTGCAACAAACAACCCTGTATTAACCGAAGACCTCAAGGCCCTTTCTTGGCCTCCTCCTAATGAATGCTTCTGTTATCCATGCTCTGATGACTATATTCCTGTAAAACCTCATTCCTTCGAAATAGTAAAATACTCAAGCTATGAGCTCCTGATGTTTTATCTTGTTTTGGTAGATCAATTGACTGGCTAAAACTGGCACCTAATTAATTGAAAATACAAAATATAGGGATCCCAGGACTAGATTCTATAACCAATGGTAGTACTAAATCACTCAACAAAGAAAGTAGATTTTAGTTACTAATTACAAGCAGAGGTCATAATATATCCATTCACTTTCTGCTAATTGTCTAAGCCAGCAATCAAAAGAAAAATTTGTCTTGCATCAGCTTCTTAATAAAAGTATGCTGCTGGCCAAAAGGTCTTCCTTTTTTTTTCCTTAAAAAAACACTTCCAATTGCTGCATTCAGCTATTATAAATATTAAGTGTTGCTCAACATGTAATTTTTCTCAAAGCTTTTAATTTTCACTATTTCATTATTGTCCATATTAAGCCTTATTGTACCGAACAGGAAAGTACAGGAATGACACTAATTGGTGCATTACTTTACAGGTAGAAACAAGGAAGAAAATGACTATAATATTAGACACAGAATACATTTGGGAACAGTGGGTCATTTCATATTTCTAAGACATGGTATTACTTCTGAATTTCTTAATGCAAGTGGACATTCTTTTGAAAGTTGTTGCTACATTGGAAAACAAAGAGGCACTAAAATAAACTTGTATGTTACTCAGGAAATTTATACTTGGCTATGGAAACATAGATGGCTGTTCATCTGCCCTGTTTTGTACATCACTGAAACCATGGCATCCCTGTATATATATTTATTTTATTTTGAGACGGAGTTTCACTCCTGTTACCCAGGCTGGAGTGCAATGGTGCGATCTTGGCTCACCGCAACCTCTGCCTCCTGGGTTCAGGCAATTCTCCTGCTTCAGCCTCCTGAGCAGCTGGGATTACAGGCACTCACCACCGTGCCCAGCTAATTTTTTGTATTTTTAGTAGAGATGGGATTTCACCATATAGACCAGGATGGTCTCGATCTCTTGGCCTCGTGATCCACCCGCCTCGGCCTCCCAAAGTGCTGGGATTACAGGCGTGAGCCATGTGCCCGGCCGTACATATATTTATAAACCTTCTATATGTAAAAAATATATCTCACAAAAAATACTAAAATAAGTAATTAATTAAATTAAAACTAAGACAATAAATATGTGAAAGTGAGGACTGAAAAAACATGTTCAGGGAAAATGTGAGGAGAAGCAATTCTAAGAGTGGAAATTTGGAAATTACTTCCTTTGGAAAAATGACTTAGCACCTTTTGCAAAGTACAAATAATTCTCCAACTTTCCAATCATGAGATTTCTCTCTTTTAGCTGACAAATGTAAGTGAGGAACACTATTTCCAGTTTCTAACCAAGACAGAGTAAATTTAATGAGTATCATTCCTATGTTAGTGTGATTTTCTTTTTCCTGTGAGATAAATTGAAACTCTAGGTGTTAACAGAGCATCAGATTTGCCTTGTAGGGAAGAAGATACAAGCTTGAGCTATTCAATAAATAAACAGTTACCATATTCAATTAATTCTTAGGAAATAAAAAAGACTCTCCAGACATAGATGGCCATCACACGTGATGGCCACATCATGCATACAGGGCTATTCACATGAAAAATGGCATTCACAGCATAAGGGAAAGGAAAAGTCTTTCTTTTTGCAGCATTGGAGAAAAGTCTGAAATTTATCTTTGCATGTTATCTGGAAATAAACCCTCAGCAGTTTGGTTAGTAACTTCTGATAATTTAAGAATGAAATGGTATGGCAGAAAAAATACAGACCAAGTAGTTTGTGGCTTCTGCAATGAAGAGATGGAGTCTATTTCCCCATCTCTTCAATCCAGGCTGGCCCCACTAGTAGGTGGAAGAATAACATTCGTAGGTTCTAGGCCTAGGCCAGAAGACGCCTTCCAGCTTTCACTTTCCCTCATATATTATTGCCCAGAGTTCACCATACAGATTTGGTGTAGAAGACTGGAAGTTGAAAATCATGTAGAGAAGACAAGCTGCCCTTATTGTCAGCTAGCATTAATGTCAGACAAGTCATCAATACCATCTTGGGTTTTCCAGTCCAGCCAACTCTCCAGTATATGTAGACTCATGTATGAGCTCAGGCAAAATCAGCAGAGAAGTTAATAAGGTAACAACTATAAAATAATGTAAAATAATACAGTATTTTTTCAAGCAACAACGTTGCTACGTAGCAATAGGTAACTGAAAGACAGAATTTACTAAATTACATTAGAGGCCATCTATCAGTATTCTCTTAAAGTGCCACATTAGAGAATTGTAATACTATCAATAATAATTTGCTCTTTTTTAGTAAATGTGTATTATATTACACACACAAGGCTAGATAGTGTGTTGTTTTCTGAGCACACTCAGAATGTACAAGCTTGGTGATGCTAAGAAATTAATAACAATAGGAACAACTATTTTTCATTTATTTGCTTTTATTTTATAAATTATCAATAATTTTATAAGTAAAGTTATTTGATATATAAATTATTACAGTGGAACTGAGTATTTTTTGTTGTGCAGTTCTCATTTTAACACATCGACGGAGTAAAGCAACAACCACCACAATCAGGCTACATCTTTATTACCCCCAAAATGTTCTTTATGCTATTCCTTTATACTAAAACCCCATTTCTATTTCCTGGAAATTACTGATCTGTTTTCAATCACTGTAAATTTGGGTTTTCAAGAATATCATATAAATGAAATTATGCAGTAAACATTCTTGAAACTGATTTATTTTGTATCCTGCAGACTGCCTTTAAATGCCATCTGAGTTTCTATGTGGATCAATAGTCTCTTAATTGTTGAGGACATTACATTGTATCTAAGAACCACAATTCCTTATTGTTTCACTTGTTCATGACACTAGGGTTATTCCAATTTTTGAATAGGAAACAACAGCTATGAACATTTATGCATAAGATGTTGAATGACCATGAGTTTTAATTTTTCTATGGTAAATACTCAAGAGTGAGATCACTAAGTCACATGGTGTTTATTAATTTTATAAGTAACTTTCAAACTATTTTCCAAATTAATCATGCCATTTTACATTCATATCAGCAATGTATGAGAGTTCACATTGCTCTGCATCTTTGCCAGGATTTGGTATAGTCATATTATTTTTATACAACGTTACTGTTTTTAAATGATTTTTCAATAGACTATTTTCAGGGCAGTTTTAGATTCACAGAAATATTGAGCAGAAAGTAAAAACAATTCCCAAATACTCCCCAACCCACACATGCATAGCTTCCCACCTAATCAACATTCCTCACCAGAATGGTGCATTTGCTACGATTAATAAAACTACATTGACCCGTCATCACCCAAAGCCCGCAGTTTACATTAGTGTTCAGTCTAGGTGCTGTACATTCTATGGGTTTGAACAAATGTATAATGATATGTATCCACTATTTTAGTGCCATATACAGTTGTCCCTCAGTATCTATGGAGGATTGGTTACGGCACTCCAACATATAGCAAAATCTGCACACACTCAAGTGCATGGTCGAAAGTGTGGAATATCAGAAGTCAGCTGTCTGCATAGGCAGGTTGCTCATCCTATGGATATCATACTTTGTATTCACCTTTAGTTTCTGAAACTTACACGTATGCGTAGAACTAAAGAGTTTCGACTGTGTCAACTGTAGTTTCACTACTCTAAAAATTCTCCGCACTGTGCCTATTCTCTCCCCCCACCGAAACCCCTGGCTACCACTGATCTATTCACTGTCTCCATAATTTGTCTTTTCCAGAATATTATATACTTGGAATCATACAGTATGGTTCTAGTTCATATTGGCTTTTTTTCACTTGGTAATATTCATTTACATTTTTTCCATGTCACTCTATGTCCCTTCATGTCTTGATAGCTTATTTCTTTTTACCACTTAATAATATTTTGTTGTCGGGATGTATCACAATTTATCTAGCCATATACGTAAGGATTTCATCATTGACTCTAAGTTTTGGCAATTAGGAATAAAGGTACTATAAACATCTGAGTGCAGGGTTTAATGTAAACATAAAATTTCAACTCATCTTTAATTTTGTAAGATATTGCCAAACTGTCTTCCAAAGTGTCTGTACCATTTTGTATTCTCACCAGCAATGAATGAGAATTCATCTTGCTCCACATCCTCACGACCATTTATTGATTTAGTGAGTTTTCTGCATTTTGGTCATTTTAATAGATGTGTAATGGTATCTCATCATTTTAATTTACATTTTTCTGGTAACATAATATACGGCAACTTTTCTTTTCCTTTTTCTTTTTTCTTTTTTTACTTTACATTCCAGGACACATGTATACACGTGCAGAATGTGCATGTTTGTTACATAGGTATACATGTGACATGGTGGTTTGCTGCACCTAACAACCTGTCACCTAGGTTTTTTTTTGTTGTTTTTTATCATACTTTAAGTTCTGGGGTACATCGGCAGATCTTGCAGGATTGTTACATAGGTATACATATGCCATGGCGGTTTGCTGCCTCTGTCCCCCAGTCACCTACATTAGGTATTTCTCCCAATGTTATCCCTCTCCAATCCCTTCACCCACTGCTATCTCTCCCCTAGTGCACCACCCCCCAACAGAGCCTAGTGTATGATGTTCCCCTCCCTATGTCCACATGTTCTCATTGTTCAACACCCACTTCTGAGTGAGAACATGCAGTGTTTGGTTTTCTGTTCTTGTGTCAGTTTACTGAGAATGATGGTTTCCAGATTCATGCATGTCCCTGAAAAGGATATGAACTCATCATTTTTTATGGCTGCATAGTATTCCATGGTGTATACGTGCCACATTTTCTTTATCCAGTCTAGAATTTATGGGCATTTGGGTAGGTTCCAGGTCTTGGCTATTGTAAACAGTTCTGCAGTGAACATACATGTACATGTGCCTTTATAATAGAACTGTTTATAATCTTTTGAGTATATGCCCAGTAGTGGGATTGCTGGGTCAAATGGTATTTCTATTTCTAGGTCCTTGAGGAATCAACCCACTGTCTTCACAATGGTTGAACTAATTTACACTCCCACCAACAGTGTAAAACTGTTCCTATTTCTCTACATTCTCTCCAGCATCTGTTCTCTCCAGATTTTTTAATGAGTGTCATTCTAACTGATGTGAGATGTTATCTCAATGTGGTTTTGATTTGCATTTCTCTAATGACCAGTGATGATGAGCATTTTTTCACGTTTGTTGGCCACATAAATGTCTTCTTTTAAAAAGTGTCTGTTTATATACTTTGTCCACTTTTTGATGGAGTGTTTGTTGTTTTCTTGTAAATTTGTTTTAGTTCCTTATAGATTCTGGATATTAGCCCTTTATCAGATGGGTAGCTTGCAAAAATCTTTTCCCATTCTGTTGGTTGTTGGTTCACTATAATGATTGTTTCTTTTGCTGTGCAGAAGCTCTTAGGTATAATTAGATCCCATTTGTCTAATTTGTCTTTTCTTGCCATTGCTTTTGGTGTTTTAGTCATGAAGTCCTTGCCTCTGCATATTTCCTGAATGGTATTGCATAGGTTTCTTCTAGAGTTTTTATGGTGTTAGGTCTTATGTTTAAATCTTTAATCCATCTGCAGTTAATTTTTGCATAAGGAGGAAGGAAGGGGTCAAGTTTCTGCTTTTTGCACTTGGCTGGCCAATATTCCCAACACCATTTATTAAACAGAAAATCCTTTCCCCATTGCTTGTTTTTGTCAGGTTTTTCAAAGATCAGATGGTTGTAGATATGTGGCATTACTTCCAAGGTCTCTGTTCTGTTCCATTGGTCTATATCTCTGTTTTGGTACCAGTACCATGCTGTTTTGATTACTGTAGCCTTGTAGTATAGTTTGAAGTCAGGTAGCATGATGCCTCCAGCTTTGTTCTTTTTGCTTAGGATTGTCTTGGCTATGCAGGCTCTTTTTTGGTTGCGTATGAAGTTTAAGATGGTTATTTCCAGTTCTGTGAAGAAGGTTGTTGGTAGCTTGATGGGGATATCATTGAATCTATAAATTACTTTAGGCAGTATGGCCATTTTCACAATATTGATTCTTCCTAACCATGAGCATGGAATGTTTTTCCATCTGTTTGTGTTCTCTCTTATTTTCTTGAGCAGTGGTTTGTAGTTCTACTTGAAGAAGTCCTTCACATCCTTTGTTAGTTGTATTTCTAGGTATTTTACTCTATTTGTGGCAGTTGTGAATGGGAGTTCACTCATGATTTGGCTATTTGTTTGTTACTGATGTATATGATTGCTTGTGATTGTTGCACATTGATTTTGTATCATAAGACTTTGATGAAGTTGTTTATCATCTTAAGAAGATTTTGGGCTAAGACCATGGGTCTTCTAAATATACAATCATGTCATCTGAAAATAGAGACAATTTGACTTCTCTTTTCCTAATTGAATACCCTTTATTTCTTTTTCTTACCTGATTGCTCTGGCTAAAACTTCCAATACTATGTTGAATAGGAATGGTGAGAGAGGGCACCCCTGTCTAGTGCCAATTTTTAAAGGGAATGCTTCCAGTTTTTGCCCCTTCAGTATGATATTGGTTTTGGGTTTGTTGTAAATAGCTTTTATTGTTTTGAGATATGTTCCTTTGATACCTAGTTTATTGAGTTTTTAGCTAAAGGGCTGTTGGATATTGTCAAAGACCTTTTCTTCATCTATTGAGATAATCATGTGGTTTTTGTCTTTGGTTCTGTTTATGTGATGGATTACATTTATAGATTTGAATATGTTGAACTAGCCTTGAATCCCTGGAATGAATCCTACTTGATTGTGATGGATAATCTTTTGGATGTGCTGTTGCATTTTGTTTGCCAGTATTTTATTGAAGATTATTGCATCGATGTTCATCCTAGATATTGGCCTGAAATTTTCTTTTTTAACTGTGTCTCTGCCAGGTTTTGGTATCAGGATGATGTCAGTCTCACAAAACGAGTCAGGGAGGATTCCCTCTTTTTGTATTGTTTGGAATAGTTTCAGAAGGATTGGTACCAGCTTCTCTTTGCACATTTGCTAGAATTTGGCTGTGAACCCATCTGGACCTGGACTTTTTAATTGCTGCCTCAACTTCAGCCCTTGTTACTGGTCTATTCAGGCATTCAACTTCTTCCTGGTTTAGTCTTGGGAGGGTGAAAGTGTCCAGGAATTTATCAATTTCTTCTAGATTTACTGGTTTGTGTGCATATATAGAGTTGTTTGTAGTAATTTCTGATGGTAGTTTGTATTCCTATGGAATTGGTGGTGATATCCCCTTTATCATTTTTTATTATTGCATCTATTTGATTCTTCTCTCTCTTCTTTTTTATTAGTCTGGCTAGAGGTCTATCTATTTTGTTGATCTTTTCAAAACACCAACTCCTGGATTTATAGATTTTTTGAAGGGGGTTTTGTGTCTCTATCTCCTTCGGCTCTGCTCTGATCTAGGTTATTTCTTGTCTTCTGCTAGCTTTTGAACTGGTTTGATCTTGCTCCTCCAGTTTTTTAAATTGTGATGATAGGGTGTTGATTTTAGATGGTGTTTATTTTAGATCTTTCCTCACTTCTCATGTGGGCATTTAGTGCTGTAAATTTCCCTCTAGACACTGCTTTAAATGTGTCCCAGAGATTCTCATACATAGTGTCTTTGTTTTCATTGGTTTCAAAGAACATCTTTGTTTCTGTTTTCATTTCATTATTTATCCAGTAGTCATTCAGGAGCAGGTCGTTCAGTTTCCATGTAGTTATGTGGTTTTGAATGAGTTTCTTAATCCTGGGTTCGAATTTGATTGCACTGTGGTCTGAGAGACTGGTTGTTATGATTTCCGATCTTTTGCATTTACTAAGGATTGATTTACTTCCAATTATGTGGTCAATTTTACACTAAGAGCAATGTGCTGGTGAAAAGAATGTATATTCTGTGGATTTGGGTTGGAGAGTTCTGCAGATGTCTGTTAGGTGCATATCGTCCAGATCTGCATTCAAGTCCTGTATATCCTTGTTCATTTTCTATTGTGTTGATCTGTCTAATATTGACAGTGCAGTGTTAAAGTGTCTCACTACTATTGTGTGGGACTCGAAGTCTCTTTGTAGGTCATTAAGAACTTGATTTATGCTTACGGGTGCTCATGTATTGGGTGCGTATACATTTAGGATAGTTAGCTCTTCCTGTTGCATTGATTCTTTTACCATTACGTAATGCCCTTCTTTGTCTCTTTTGATCTTTGTTGATTTAAATCCCATTTTATCACAGACTAGGATTGCAACCTCTGCTTTTCCTTTTTTTTTTTTTTTTTTTGCTCTTCATTTGCTTGGTAAATTTTCTTCCATCCCTTTATTTTGAGGGTATATGTGTCTTTGTGTGTGAGATGTGTCTGCTGAATACAGCACACCAATGAGTCTTGCCTCTTTATCCAGTTTGCCAGTCTGTATGTTTTGATTGGGGCATTTAGCTCATTTACCTTTACGGTTAATATTGTCATTTCTGAATTTGATCCTGCCATTTTGATACTAGCTGGTTGTTTTTCCTGTTAATTGCTGCATTTTCTTCATTGTGTCAATGGTCTTTATCATTTGATATGTTTTTGCAGTGGCTGGTACTAGTTGTTCCTTTCCATGTTTAGTGCTTCCTTCAGGAGCTCTTGTAAGGCAGGCCTGGTGGTGATGAAGTATCTCAGAAATTGTTTGTCCATAAAGGATTTTATTTCTCCTTAACTTATGAAGCTTAGTTTGGCTGGATATGAAATTCTGGGTGTAAGTTCTTTTCTTTAAGAATGTTGAATATTGGCTCCTACTCTCTTCTGGCTTGTAGGGTTTCTGCTGAGAGATCTGCTGTGAGTCTGATGGCCTTTCCTTTGTGGGTACTCAACCTTTCTCTCTGGCTGCCCTTAGCATTTTTTCCTTCATTTCAACCTTGGTGAATCTGATGATTATGTGCCTTGTGGTTGCTTTTCTTGAGGAATCTCTTTGTAGTTTTTCTCTGTATTTCCTGAATTTGAATGTTGACCTGCCTTGCTAGATTGGGAAAGTTCTCCTGGATAATATCCTGAAGAGTGCTTTCCAGCTTAAATTCATTCTCCCTTTCACATGCAGGTACACTGATCAAACATAGATTAGGTCTTTTCACATAATCCCTTATTTATTGGAGACTTTGTTCTTTTCACTCTTTTGCTCTAATCTTGCCTTTTTATTTCATTTCATTGAGTTGATCCTCAATCTTTGATATCCTTTCTTCTGCTTGATCAATTTGGCTATTGAAACTTATGTATGCTTTGTGAAGTTCCTGTGCTGTGTTTTTAAGCTCCATCAAGTCATTTATGATCTTCTCTAAGCTGGTTATTATAGTTAGCATTTTGTCTAGCCTTTTTTTCAAGGTTATTAGTTTCTTTGCATTGGGATGGAACATGTTCCTTTAGCTCAGAGAAGTTTGTTATTACCCACCTTCTGAAGCCTGCTTCTGTCAATTCGTCGAACTCATTCTCCATACAGTTTTGTTCCCTTGCTGGTGAGGAGTTGTGATCCCTTGGAGGAAGAGAGGCATTCTGATTTTTGGTGATTTCATCCTTTTTGTGCTGGTTTCTTCCCATCTTAGTGGCTTTATTACCTGTGGTCTTTGTAGTTGGTGACTTTCAATTGGGATCTCTGAGTGGACATCCTTTCTGTTGATGTTGATGCTATTTATTTCTGTTTTTCAGTTTTTCTTCTAACAGTCAGGCCCCTCTGCTGCAGGACTGCAGGTCCACTCCAGACCCAGCTGGCCTGGGAATCGCCCATGGAGGCTACAGAACAGCAAGGTTGCTGCCTGTTCTTTCCTCTGGTAGCTTTCTCCCAGAAGGCTACCCACCAGATATCAGCCAGAGCTCTCCTGTATGAGATGTCGTTTTAGTCAGAGAGCTGCTTGAGGAGGCAGTCTGTCCCTTATCAGAGCTCAAGTGCTGTGCTGGGAGCTCCATTGCTCCCTTTAGGGCTGCTGGGCAGGTATGTTTAAGTCTGCTGTGGCAGAACTCACAACCTCCCTTTATCCCAGGTGCTCTGTCATGGAAAGGTGGGGTTTTATTTATAAGTCCCTGATGTGCTGCTGCCTTTTTTCAGAGATGCCTTGCACAGCAAGCAGGGAGTCTAGTCACAGTCTGCCTGCAGAGGCACCACTGAGCTGCTGCAGGGTCTGTTCAGTTGCTGTGCAAACTTCCTCGTGCTTTTGTTTACACAGGTAAGATTAGAATTACCTCAGCAATGGCGGATGACCTTCCCCCCACAAAGCTTGATCATTCTTGGTTGAGTTCAAACTGATGTGCTGGCTGCAAAACTCTCAAGCCAGAGGGTTTCAGCTTGCTGATCTTTGTGGGGGTGGGATCCACCAAACCAGATCACTTGGCTCCCTATGTTCAGCTCTCCTTATTTCATGGAAGTGGGAAGCTCTGTCTCACAGGCATCCCAGGTGCCAGCCAAAACAGCCACCCAGATTTGTGCTGAAAACCTAAGTTGCTGGCTGAAATGGCTGCTCAGATCTGTGCTGGAAACATGCAGTGTTTGTCAGCCTGGCAGAAATCTCGTGGTAAGTGGGCTGTAAAGACCATGGGAGAAGTGCAGGATCTGAACCAGAATGCTGAATTGTCTGGAAAAGTCCCCAATGGCTTCAGTTTGGTATGAGTGGGGTCCTCCAGCCAGCTGTACTTCCCAGGTGAGGCAGTGCCCTACCCTGCCTCTATTTGCCCTCCTTGGGCTACACCCACTGTCCAACCAGTCCCAATGAGATAAATCTGGTAGCTTGGTTGGAAATGTGGAGATCACTCGCCTTCTGTGTTGCTCTTACTGGGTGGTGCATTCCAGAGCTGTTCTTATTCAGCCATCTTGGTGGACTCCATTTTTTTTTTTTTTTTTTTTGAGATGGAGTCTCACTCTGTCACCCAGGCTGGAATACAATGGTGCATCTCAGCTAACTGCAACCTCCACCTCCTCTATTCAAGCAATTATCCTGCCTCAGCCTCCCAAAGTGCTGGGAATACAGGCATGAGCCACTGTTCCCTGCCTCTCACCTAATGCAAGCCCTGCATGCATTAGCTATTTGTTCTGATGCTCTCCCTCCTCTTGCACCTCCCTCAACAGGCCCCAGTGTGTGTTGTTCTTCTCTCTGAGTCCATGTGTTCTCACTGTTTAACTCCCACTTTTGAGTGAGAACATGTGGTGTTTGGTTTTCTGTTTCTGTGTTAGTTTGCTGAGGATGATGGCTTCCAGCTTCATCCATGTCCCTGCAAAGAACATGATCTCATTCATTTTGTTGCTGCATAGTATTCCATGATGTATATATACCACATTTTCCTTATAGAGTCTATCATTGATGGGCATTTTCGTTGCTGCCATGTCTTTGATATTGTGAATAGGGCTGCAATAAACATATGCTTTGCATGTATCATTATAATAGGGTGATCTATGTACCTTTGGATATACACACAGCAGTGGGATTGCTGGGTCAAATGGCATTTCTATTTTTTCTAATTCTAGATCATTGGAGAATCTCCACACTGTCTTTCACAATGGTTGAACTAATTTACATTCCCATGAACAATGTAAAAACGTTCCTATTTCTCTACAGCCTTGCCAGCATGTGTTGTTTCTTGACTTTTTAATAATTGCTATTCTGACTAGCATGAGATAGTATCTCATTGTGGTTTTGATTTGCATAAAAAAAGCTTAACATCTCTACTGATCAGTGATGTTGAGCTTGTTGACCACATAAATGTCTTCTTTTGAGAAGTGTCTGTAAATATCCTTTGTCCAGTTTTTTATGTTTTTTTTTTTTAATTTGTTTAAGTTCCTTATAAATTCTATTAGACCTTTGTTAGATGGGTAGATTTCAAAATTTTTCTCCCATTCTGTAGGTTGCCTGTTTGCTCTGATGATAGTTTCTTTTGCATTGCAGAAACTCTTTAGTTTAATTAGATCCCACTTGTCAATTTAAACTTTTATTGCAATTGCTTTTAGGGATTTCATCATAAAATCTTTGCTTATGCTTATGTCTTGAATGGTATCTTCTAGGCTTTATTCTAGGGTTTTTATGGTTTAAGGTTTTACATTTAAGTATTTAATCCATCTTGAATGCTTTTTGTATAAGGTGGAAAGAAGTGGTCCAGTGTAAATTTTCTGCCTATGGCTAGCCAGTTTTCCCAGCACCATTTATTAAGTAGGGAATCCTTTCCCCATTTCTTGTTTCTGTCAAGTTTGTCCAATATATCAGATGGTTGTAGATGTGTGGTCTTATTTCTGAGGTCTCTATTCTGTTCCATTGGTATCTATGTCTGTTTTTGTACCAATAGTATGCTGTTTTGGTTACAGTAGCCTTGTAGTATAATTTGAAGTCAGGTAGTGTGATGCCTCCAGATTTGTTCTTTAGGTTTAGGATTGTCTTGGCTATTTTGGGCTCTTTTTAAGGTTCCATATGGATTTTAAAGTAGATTTTTCTAATTCTATGAAGAATGTCAATGATAGTTTGATGTGAATAGTATTGAACCTATAAATTACTTTGGGCAGTGTGGCCATTTTCACAATATTGATTCTTTTATCTATGAGGATGGAATGCTTTTCCATTTCTTTGTGTCCTATCTAACTTCTAAAGGAATGGCACCAGCTCCTCTTTTTACCTCTGGTAGAATTTGGCTATAAATCCATTTGGTCCTGGGCTTTTTTTGGTTGGTAGGCTATTTATTACTGCCTTAATTTCATAACTAGATATTGGTCTATTCAGGGATTTGACTTCTTTTTGGTTTAGTCTTGGGAGTTTGTATGTGTCCAGAGTTTTTTCCATTTCTTCTAGATTTTCTAGTTTATTTGCATAGAGGTGTTTATAGTATTCTCTGATGGTAGTTTGTATTTCTGTGGGGTCAGTGATGATATCCCCATTTATCATTTTTATTGTGTCTATTTGATTCTTCTCTTTTCTTCTTTATTAGTCTAGCTAGCAGTCTATTTTATTATTATTTTTTAATAAACCAGCTCCTGGATTCATTGATTTTTTTGAAGGGTTTATCATGTATCTATCTCCTTCAGTTTCACTCTGATCTTAGTTATTTCTCATCTTCTGCTAGCTTTTGGACTTATTTGCTCTTGTTTCTCTAGTTTTTTTCATTGTGATGTCAGGGTGTCATTTTCAGATCTTTCTAGCTTTTTGGTGTGGGCATTTAGTGCTATAAATTTTCCTCTTACCACTGCTTTAGTTGCATCCCAGAGATTATGGTACATTGTTTTTTTGTTCTTATTGGTTTCAAAGAACTTCTAGATTTCTGCCTTAATTTCATATTTACCCAGGAGTCATTCAGGAGCACTTGGTTCAGTTTCCATGTAGTTGTGTGGTTTTGAGTGAGTTTCTTAATCCTGAGTTCTAATTTGATTGCACTGTGTTGTAAGAGACTCTTTGTTATGATTTCAGTTATCTTGCATTTGCTAAGGAGTGTTTTACTTCATATTATGCTGTCAATTTTAGAGTGAGTGCCATGTGGCACTGAGAAGTTTTGGTGTGGAGAGTTCTGTAGATATCTATTAGGTCCATTTGATCAGAGAGTTGAGTTCAAGTCCTAAATATCCTTGTTAATTTTGTGTCTCACTGATTTGTCTAATATTGACAGTGGGGTGTTAAAATCTCTTACTATTATCATGTGGGATTCTAAGTCTCTTTGTAGTTCTCCAAAACATGTTTTATAAATCAGAGTGTTCCTGTATTGGGAGCATCTATATTTAGGATAGTTAGCTATTCAAGTTGAATTGATCCCTTTACCATTATGTAATGTCATTCTTTGTCATTTTTGATCTTTGTTGGTTTAAAGTCTGTTTTGTCAGAGACTAGGATTGCAAACCCTGATTTCTTTTTCTTTCAATTTGCTTGGTTAATTTTTCTCCATCCCTTTATTTTGAGCTTAGTTGTGTCTTTGCACATGAGATGGGTCTCTTGAATAGAGCACACCAACTTGCCACTCTGTGTCTCTTAATTGGGGCATTTAGTCCATTTAAACTTAAGGTTAGTTTTGTGATATGTAAATTTGATGCTGTTATTATGATGCTAGTTGGCTGGTTTGCACCCTGGTTGATGCCATTTCTTCATAGTTTCATTAATCTTTATATTTTGCAGTGGCTGGTATGAGTGTTTCCTTTCCACATTTAGTGCTTCCTTCAGGAGCTTTTGCATGGCAGGCTTGGTGGTGACAAATTCCTTCAGCATTTGCTTGTCTGAAATGGATTTGATTCTGACCTGGCCTTTCTCTCTGACTGCCATTAAAATTATTTTCTTTCATTTTGACCTTGGAGAATCTGATGATTATGTGTCTTGGGGTTGATCTTCTCATGGAGTTTCTTACCAGAGTTCTTTATATTTCCTGAATTTGAATATTTGTCTCTCTTGCTAGGTTGGGGAAGTTCTCCTGGATGATATCCTGAAGTGTGTTTTCCAACTTAATTCCATTCTTCTTGTCATTTTCACGTACTCCGATCTATCATAGGTTCTTTTTATGTAGTCCTATATTTCTTGGAGGTTTTGTTAATTCCTTTTCATTATTTTTTTCTCTAATCATGTCTGCCTGTCTTATTTCTGCAAGATAGCCTTCCATCTCTGATATTCTTTCTTTTGCTTGATCAATTTGACTATTCCTACTTACATATGCTTCATGAAGTTCTTGTGTTGTGCTTTTCAGCTCCATCAGGTAATTTATGTTCTGCTCTAAACTGGTTATTTTAGTTGGCAGCTACTCTAACCTTTTAAGTTTTTTGGCTTCTTTGTATTGGGTTAGAATATGCTCCTTAGTGGAGTTTCTTATTACCCATCTTTTGAAGCCTCAGTGGAGTTTCTTATTACCCATCTTTTGAAGCCTGCTTCTGTCAATTCATCCATCTCATTTTCTGTCCAGTTCTGAGTCCTTGCTGGAGAGGTGCTGCAATCATTTTGAGAAGAGACACTCTTGCCTTTTGGGTTTTCAGAGTTATTTCACTGATTCTTTCTCATCTTCATAAATTTGTCTAGTTTTGATCTTTGAGGCTGCTGACTCTTGGATGAGGGTTTTGTGGGAACTTTTTTTGTTGTTACTGTTTTTGTTGCTTTCTGTTTTTTTTTTTTTTGTTGTTGTTGTTTTCAATAGTTAGGTCCCTCTTCTGCTGCTGCAGTTTGCTTTGGGTTCACTTCAAGCCCTTTTCCTCTGATTCACTCCTGCACCTGGAGGTGTCACTGGAGGAGTCTGAAGAACAGCAAGGATGGGTGCATGCTTCTTCCTCTGGGATTTCTGACCTTGAGGGGCACCAACCTGATGCCAGTAGGAATGCTCCTGTATAAGATGTCTGAAAACACCTGTCAGGGGGTCTCCCCCAGTTGAAGCAGGACCTTAAATGGGAAGCAGGACCCATTTAACAAGGCACTTTGCCCTTGGTGGAGGAAGTATGCTGTTCTGGGGGAAATCCACTTGTCTGGGCTGTCCAGATTCCTCAGAGCTCCTCCTTTGGCTGTGGGTGGGGGTTCCCCTGCCTGTGTGGTTCTCAGGTGGGCCACTGCACTACACTGCTCTTTATTCCTCTCTGTCATCACAGCAGATGTCTAGTGAGTCCTAATGACAAAACCTGGATACCTCAGTTGCTGATGCAGGATTCCCATGCTGTTTTGGATGTTTTGGATGGGAGCCTCCTCCACTTGCCACTGCTCCTTTTTTTTTTTTTTTTTTTTTTTGAGATGGAGTTTCGCTCTTGTTATCCAGGCTGGAGTGCAATGGCGTGACTCGGCTCACTGCAACCTCTGCCATCTGGGTTCAAGAAATTCTCCTGCCTCAGCCACCTGAGTAGCTGGGACTACAGGTGCATGCCATCACACCCAACTAATTTTTGTATTTTTAGTAGAGATGGGGTTTCACCATGTTGATCAGGATGGTCTTGATCTCTTGACCTCGTGATCCACCCACCTCGGCCTCCCAGTCGCCACTGCTTCTAGTCAGTCATCTTGGCTCCCTTAAGGCAACATTTCATGCGCTTATTTGCCATCTTACGTTTTCTTTGGTTAGTTGCCTGTTAATGTCTTTGGTGCGTTGTTAAATTTGCTTGTTTGTTTTCTTATTATTGAGTTTCAAGAATAGTACATATATTTTGGAAAACAGTCTTATATCAAATATGTCTTTTGCAAATGTTTCCTCTCACTCTGTGGCTTGTCTTTTCATTCTCTTGTCAGTGTCTTTCACTTCTTTATTTTATGGAGTGTGCTTTTGATGTTATACCTAAAAAATCATTGCTGTGTCCAAGGTCATCTAGATTTTCTCCTATGTTATCTTAAGTAAGTCTTATAGTTTTTCATTTTACATTTAAGACTGTGATCCATTTTGAATTATTTCTATAAAGGATGTAAGGCTGTGTTTAGATTTATTTATTTTTGGCAGTGGATGTCCAGTTATTGTACCATCATTTGCAAATATGCTTATCAGGAAAGATCTATACTAACAATTTTATTATTAAGGACACAAATAAGGATCAGCCAAATAAAGAGAAACATAGGGTGACATCTGGAAGACTTCCTGGCATAGTCCCATGGAATCAAAGGCACATCAGTGTGTTCCCCTACCAGGAAGCTCGACTGAACTTCAATGTCCAGAGCTTTTACTGAGGTTTTATCACAGAGGCTTGATTAAATCATTGGCCATGTGATTGAACTCAGTATTTAAACCTTTTCCCTCCCAGAGTTCAGATTGGCTCATGGACTCAACCCTTTAACCATGTAGTTTTCTTTTGGGTATTGTGGGTCCCAATCTTAGAACTATCCAGGAACCTACCATGATTTCCTTCATTAGTCTAAACTATCAGGTATTTTCCAAAGGAGCTCATGAATAAGAAACACACTCCTATTACTCAGAAAATTATAATGCCAAGAATTCAGACAAAAAAATATAAATATGACAACAATCTTGATTTTTGTTAATTGATACAACCACCAAATATATTGCACAAATCCCAAGAGGAGAAAAATAAGGTAATATAGTTACCTAAATATTTATCATTTTTGTTTCTTTGTCTTTATGTCTAATGTTTCCAGTTTTTAAATTTTCCTGGTCCTATTTTACTTGTGATTAAGACTGTCGTTTAATGATGTTTATTGCAGTTTCATTGGAAACAAATTACATTGAATTTTATTCTCCTGTGGTATCTTTATTTTTACTTTTAATTGTAGAAGATAGTATTTCTATATATAGAATTCTAGATTTATAATTTCTGTCAGCACTTTGAAAAAGGCTGTGTCACGTCCATCTGATCTCTATGGTTGCTGAAGAGAAATCTGTCCTTCAAATTGCTGTTCTCCTATATATAGTATGTCTGTTTTCTCTGGCTCTCCTCAAGAATTGCTTTTCATCTTTGGTTAAATGTTAACCTGTTTTGAATTCTCTGTGTTTCTTTGAATCTATGGGTTTATGTCTCTCATTGCTGGAGGGAAGGTTGTTTAATGTTATTTTCAGTACTACACATTTTTTTCTCTTTTTCTGAAACTTTGATAACACATTTTGGATCCCTTTATTGTCCAGTTGGTACTTGATTTTTGTTTTTAATTTTAAATTTTTTGTCTATTGCCCAGAAAATAATTGAGTAACATTGAGTAATTGCTATTGCTCTGGCCTCAGGTCCAGAGACTCTTTCCACTGGCATCTCTGTCTTACTCAGAGATGGAGCCTAGACTCACAGGCAACAAATATTTTATAGAATACAGTTCATCTAATAGGCCCTATGCTAACTAGTTTACATCAATTACCTTCTTTTCTGTGACTATAGGCTACTGATCTTGTTTCAATTGTACAGATGAAGAAACTGATTATTTGAAATAATCTATTTGCAGTTTGCCGTAACTTGCTTATGCTCACACTGCTACCAAGAGGTCTCTGTGCTGAAAGACTTTAGGCCTATTGAGTTGTAGAGCATGAAGCACTTTCCTGGAATAGCTTGAGCTGGGAGCAATCACCCAAACTGAGAACGAGATTGTGGATACAGAGAAATTTGTGTGAAAGCTCTGAGTAGCAAAACCTGAAGAAAATTACATAACTAATGCTGAAGACCAATTTGCCTCTTTCATTATTTTATTTGGCTCTGGTCCTGCTGCCAAAGTCTTTCCAAGGTCAGAGCTAAGGTTTCCTTGCAGTGAGAAAATGTGCTTGAAGGCTTCTTAAAGCTCTAGGAGTCTAAGAGCAAAAAAACCTTCAACAGATTTTGAAAACAGAGAAAAATGTGTGATGAATAAAAACAGTGAACAGACTTCACTGATAACCCTCTAGCTTGGTCCAGTGGCAACTTAGCCTTTTGGAGTAGCTACAAATTTGAGCTTGAAGAAATGCTATTGGCATTTGTAGGCTGGAATTTTATTTTAGCAAACATACAATGTTTAAAAGTTGATACAAGTTTTTAAATTGAATTCATGAAAGCTTATCATCTGAAATTATATTAAATTGTCTAAGATTCCTCCCAATTTTTATTTATGTGAGTGCCTAAGGAAGACCACTAAAATTAATGGTTAGCATAAATTAAGAGAGAGTTACAAAGTGAATAAACTTTAGGATAATCTGATCTTGATTCAGAACCTGAATCCTGTCATTATTTGACCTCGTGAAATATAAAATTTTTTATAGAATTCTGCGATGTTAGTTATTAAGCACAGTGGTTTTTTTTTCTTTTTAAACAAAAACTGAAAGTATCGTCAGTAAAAATATTTAAAACAAAATAAACAATAAAGCAAAGGAAAAAATATTCCCCAGGTTAAGCAGCTGTGTAGTAGGAAATTGTTAAAAAACAAACAAGTTTACAACCCAATTCTAACCCATTCGACTAGAATGTACAATTGTATATAGTATTTTTGGAGTCCACTTGTTTGTTCTAGTTAATTGGCTAAACTACATTGTTGGAAGTAAGATGTAGTCTGTGAGAGAGACCAGATCAAAATGAACACATCAAAAATGAACTATCTCAGACTGTTTCTCTTAGATTAAAGTTTCCCTAAGCAAACTCTTTTGGTATGGGGGCTGGTGAAGGAGTGGTGTAATGGAAAAATCATAATTCACAAATCAACATCCATGCTTTCTAAGTCAGGGATGACTGAGTTGCTTAACTTGCACTCAGCGTTTTTATAACTATTGATACACATTTTAAAAAATTATGATTGTATTAGTTTGCTAGGACTATCATTACAAAGTACTACAGACTACATGGTTCAAAAAGCAACTTTATTTTCTCAAAATTCTGAAGGCCAGAAGTCGAAGATCAAAGTATAGGCAAGGTTTGCAATTTCACCTTGGCTTGTAGATGGCCCTCTTCTCACTCTGTCCTCACAAGGTTTTCCCTCTGTTTCTGTGCCCCAATCTTCTCTTCTTTTAAATCCAGTCATACTGGATTAAGGTTCACTCCAGTGATCTCATTTTAACTTTATAGAGACCCTGTCTCCAAATACAGTCATAATCTGAAATACCAGGGTTAGGACTTCAACCTATGAATTTCGGGATGACACAATTCAGCCCTCAACCATGATATATAGATTTTATAACATATAATGTGTACATGTAATATACATATATATGTGTTTATATATTTATATTTTTAACCAGAGAAGAAAGACCATCATACAAAATTGTTTTCTTTTAAAATGAGATATTACATTTGACCTACATTTACAAAATAAAAAAATTGGTTATACATTTTTTACTTAGTCGTTAAACTTCTACCCCTAGCTCTAGCAAGTTGGTCTCAACCAGCAATGGCATTTAGAAAGCAGTCAGAGAAGCCTGTGGCTCTGTCGTGCCTAAGGCCACGTGCTTTTGTGTCAGCACAATCCTCACCCAAATCACTCTGGTTATTTATGTTTCCTGCCTGGCCTAAGGCATTTAAGTTTATTACAAATGCTCCGACCACATACAGACCATGTGAATCATGCCAACTGGCCTGGTTTCAGATATTCTCTTCCTGGAGGGAATGGATGGTGGTTTTGATTTATTATCTTAACAGAAGCTTCTGAGAGGCATGGCTTAGTTAAGCTTTAAAGCTCAACATCAAGTAAAAACTATTTAATGTTTTTGATGTTTGCTTGTTTTTACTGTAAGTATATCTTCAAATGAGACTGGAGCTGTGAGTTTGATGCAGCTATATCAATTACATTGTCAGTTAAAACTGTGTCTGTACAAAAATTGGAAAAGTGAAGTTTTCGGTCAAACTCTTAGAGTTTTGTAATTTATATTATACAGTATAATTAGGTATTTTACCTTTTACTGTATTGACTAAGCTTGTGGGTATAAGCTATCTTTTTCGAAATAAATGAAAAATAGTAAAAGCAGTTTGTGTGTGTGTACGTGCTGTATAAATTTGAAACAGTGAGTTAGATCATTGATTATTTTTTCACTCTTCATTGTGTTAGCATTCTGGGATAAACATGACCACATATACGAATGCAGTATATGTTCTATGACAGCTGGAAATTCGAGAGTTCTATGACAAATTATGAACAGAAACAGATTGTCATAAATAAGAAGATACTTTCCAAATCTAAGTCATATCCACAGTCAAGAAAATGATAACAAATAAACTTCATATTATGATCTTACCAAGTATTTATAGTGGGTCTAATTTCGTGGAATTTTAGATTGGATCCTCTCTCCTTGAACAAGTTCACGAATAGATTTTATTCTTCAAGTGATTCACATACAAGATACATTCTCTTCAGGTTCTTCATGTAGTAAACGACTTATGCCTTTAAACAGTCAAATGGCACATTGTCAAGGTGCCCTCAGAGTTGGTGAAAAGTAAATATTCTAATCTAAATGTTTTTCCTTATCTGCCATGTTTCCTTTTTCATTTAAAGCTATTATTATTACTTTATGATAATCTATTTTTAGAAATACTAGGTGACCAATCACATGCCTGTTCTCCCTTTCATGCATCATCTATAAGCCTGCAATGTTGCTAGTTGAACAAGAGCTGCATTTTGACAGAAAAACCTAGGAGAAAATCAAGCTGGGAGTCTATTTATCCTGCCTAAGCTGTGACCTGCATTTTACCAGCATCCACCACTACTTTTGTTTTTCTAATTTTTTTCATTTTAGTCTTGCAGATTTGCCTTAGCTAATTATGAGATATAGCCAGCCAGGCAGCAAAGCAAAGCCTTTTATCAAGGCTTCCTGCTCACATCGTACCTCGGTCCAGCAGCATCTAAAGGAGAAGCTCTAAGGATGCTAGCTGAATTCTGTAATGACCTACGGTGTTCACCTTATTTGAGGATGCATGTGATTTAAAACTTCACATGACGTTGGGATAACAGGAATGATTAGCAGGCCTCGTGTACCCTCATCTTATGCCTGCGCATCATGGAAACAGTAAAGAGTCAACATAGTGTGTTCTGTATTGTGCCACTGAGCAGGAAGCTGCCAGCTTAATCATGCAACAGTGACTGATAGAAGCTGGGGGCAGGCAGATTTTGTGGAATAGGATAGTGGGAGAAGGAGCAAACAGTAAGAAACAGCTCTTGGATGAAAGGGAGCTCTTCTTAGTGTTCCTGACATGGGCTCAGAGGCTCTAGGAGAGAACAGAAGTGTGACCTTCAGGATTTTCTAGGCAGGCTGGCATCTGTATTGGCATGCTCTGGAGAGATGCCCTGGAGAGGTGTGAACTCTAAACTCCCTTCACAGGACTAGCTGGAAACAGAAGACTTTACACATGACTTTCTGCTAGGTGGTCATCCCATTTTATTTTTGCTGATTAATTAACATTCAATTTAATTGCCAACTCCCTGAACCTAAATGTGCTTACTGCCTAATATTGTTTGATTTCTCTTCCAAACCTCCAGAGTTTTAACCTCCCACCAGTTTCTACTCAGCTGACAGTTGTTTTTCTGTCTAATTCTTGCATTTTTTGTGAAGCTGTTGGTTTGAAATGCAAGGTGATCTTGCAGGAAAAAAAAATGACAAACTTCTTTATAGTCTCAGCAGTACCTCCAGTCAGCTCTTCAGTTCTGATTCAAGGTGACTGCTTTTTATTTCTTATCTTCACATTCTGTTTCAGGAGCTGCCAGAACATTCATTTCATTTTTAAAATGAATGCAGAAATCCCCAAAGCATCCACAGGACCATTGAGGCTTATTAATTAGATTCATTAAACAGCCCTCAAAAGCGAAGAGAATTTGTCTCTTATTCTGTTTATTTCCTTTTCCTTCAAAACTCCCTCTGCAAACTGCTTTATTAAATAATATTCTGTGTGCCGTAATAATGGTCCTTCTTGCTAAAACATTGGGTCACAAAGTATTAGTTCATTAGACTTTTTTGTCAGTGCAGCACAGAGTCAGTTTTCCCCTTCTATGATTGTATCTGGTGTTCTGGTATTCAGAGTGTCATGAAGTAGTAAAAAACCATGATTGGTGTGATGTCTAATTTTGGAGGTATAACTATGCTAGAGAAAATGCATAGAAAACCTGAGGATACATTTTTTTACCTTAAATAAGTTTTATTACAACATCAGCTTAAACATTTACAAAAAGTATTTATTTAATTGCACATTTCTGAGTTTTAAAACATCTACAGATTTATGTAACAACCAGCACAATTAGGATGCATAATAGTTGCAACACCCCAAAGAACTCTTGAGCTGTCACTTGGTGGCCAAATCCCCCCTCTGCACCATCCCTGACAATCAATGACCTGCTCTTCATACTAATTGTTTTTTTCCCAATTTTTACATAATTTAAGAGGTAACCTTTGAGACTATTTTCACATTTCATATTGTCTTTAGAATTCATTCATGTTTTTGTGTATATCAGCTGCTCATTTATTTTATTATTGAATAGTATTACATTGTAGGTTTGTACCAGAATTCATTCATTTCCTTACTCAAAGTCATTTGGGTTTTTTGCAGTTTTTCGTGAATGTAAATTGAATGCTGTAAATTGACTGCTGTAAATCTTCACATGTAGGCTTTGTGAGATGGATGGGACATATGGTAAACTCAAATTTAACATTATGGGAATCAACTGGACTTCCAGTTTCTAGTCCGGCATACAAGAGAAGTAGCCACTCTATTTTAACAAGTAAAAAGATGAACAAACTGAAAAATCAACAACTCTTCTGATACTTATCAGAGAAGTGAGACCACAGAGAAAACCACTGCCCCCCTCCCCCTAAATTGGAGAGAGAGATAGATAAGTACAGAGAATTATAGCTTACCAGGGCAAAATAACCCTGAGTGGGAACAAGTTCTGGGGTAAGAAAAAACTAAACTACAACTGATGAATTGCTGGAGGCTCAGTGTGGACAAGTCTGAGAGTTAAAATCTTCAGGGGTACCCAGTGATAGAGGGACCCCCACACTTTCATGAGTTTTACTTCTAGGAGCACTGAAAGATTGTCATAGAAAGTATCACAGAGATGCCTTGGCATGGTGGCTCACCCCAATAATCCCAGCACTTTGGAAGGCCAAAGAAGGAGAATAACTTGAAGTAGGAGTTCAAGACTAGCCTGGCCAACATGGCTGTATTAATCCGTCTTCATACTGCTAATAAAGATATACCTGGAACTGGGAAATTTATAAAAGAAAGGGATTTAATGGACTTACAGTTTCACATGGCTGGGGTGGCCTCAGAATCATTGCAGAATGTGAAAGACATGTCTTATACGGTGGCAGACAAGAGAAGAGAGGACTTGTGCAGAGGAACACCCCTTATTAAACCATCAGATCAAATGAGACCTATTCACTATCATAAGAACAGCATGGGACAGACTTGCTCCCATGATTCAATTACCTCTCACCTGGTCCCTCCCACACATGTGGGAATTCAAGATGAGATTTGGTTGGAGACACAGCCAAACTATGTCATTCTGCCTATGGCCCCTCCCAAATCTCATGTCCTCACATTTCAAAACAAATCATGCCTTCCCAACAGCCCCCTGAAGTTTTAACTCATTTCAGCATTAACTCAAAAGCCCACAGTCAAAAGTCTCATATAAGACAAGGAATCTCCATTCTGCCTATAAGCCTGTAAATTCAAAAGCAAGTGTTAGTTACTTCTTAGACACACTGAGGGTAAGGGCATTGGGTAAATACAGCCAATACAAATGTGAGAAAATGGCCTAAGAAAATGGGCTACAGACCCCGTGCAGGTCTGAAATCCAGCAGGGCAGTCAAATCTTAAAGCTCCAAAATGATACCCTTTGACTCGATGTCTCACGTCCATGTCATGCTAATGCAAGAGGTGGGTTTCCTTGGTCTTGGACAGCCCTGCCCCTGTGACTTTGCAGGGTACAACCTCCATTGTGGCTGCTTTCGTGGGCTGGCATTGAGTATCTATGGCTTCTCCAGGTGCATGGTACAAGCTGTTGGTGGATCCATCATTCTGGGGTCTGGAGGATGGTGGCCCTCTTCTCACAGCTCCATGAGGCAGTGCCCCAGTAGAGACTCTGGATGGGGCCTCTAACTCTGCATATCCCTTCAACATTGCCCTAGTAGAAGTTGTTCTTGAGTGCCCTGCTCTGCAGCAAACTCCTGTCTGGACAGCTAGACATTTTCATACATCCTCTGAAATCTAGGCAGAGGTTCCCAAACCTCAATTCTTGGCTTCTGTGTGCCCACAGGCTCAACACCACGTGGAAGTTGCTAAGTCTTGGGGCTTCCACCCTCTGAAGCCACAGCCCAAGCTGTACCTTGGTCCATTTCAGCCATGGCTGGAGTGCCTGGGAAATAGGGCACCAAGTCCCTCTGGCATGCCCTGGAAACAAGACATGGTCTCCATTGACTTGGTGAATATTCAGCTCTTTGTTAATATTGCAAATTTCTGCAGTCAGATTGCATATTTCCCGAGAAAATGAGATTTTCTTTTCTATTTCATTGTCAGGCTGCAAATTTTCCAAACCTTTGTGTTCTGCTTCCCTTATAAAACTGGATGCCTTTAACAGCACCCAAGTTACATCTTGACTGCTTTTCTGCTTAGAAATTTCTTCTACCAGATACCCTAAATTATCTCTCTCAAGTTCAAAGTTCCACAGATCTCTAGGGCAGGGCAAAATGCCACCAGTCTAGTTGCTAAAACATGGCAAGAGACACCTTTACTTGTTTCCAACAAGCTCCTTATCTCCACCTGAGACCACTTCAGCCTGAATTTTGTTGTCTCTATCACTATCAACATTTTGTTAAAAGCCATTCAAGAAGTCTCTAGGAAGTTCCAACCTTTCTTACATTTTCTTATCTTCTTCTGAGCTCTCCAAACTATTCCTACTTCTGTCTGTTACCCAGTTCCAAAGTCAATTCCACATTTTTAGGTATATTTTCCCAGTGCCCCACTCCCAATACCAATTATTGTATTAGTTCATCTTCACATTCCTGATAAAGACATACATGATACTGAGCAATTTATAAAAGAAAGAGGTTTAATGAACTTACAGTTCCATGTGGATGGTAAGGCCTCACAATCATGACAAAGGTGAAAGGCATGTTTCACATGGTGGCAGAAAAAAGAAGAGAAATCTTGTGCAGGGGAACTCCTCTTATAAAACCATCATATCTTGTGAGACTCATTCACTATCACGAGATCAGCACCATGGGAAAGAATTGCCCCCATGATTCAGTTGCCTTGTACCTGATCCTATCCATGAGAATTCAAGATGAGATTAGGGTGGGGACACAGCCAAACAATATGAATGGCAAAACTTGTCTCTACCAAAAATACAAACAATTGTCTGGGTGTGGTGGTGCTTGCCTATAGTCTCAGCTACCTGAGAGGTTGAGGTGGGAGGATCACTTGAGCCTAGGAATAATTTTGAAATATACTGGAGCCATTGTTTCTTGACAAGTTCTGCCCTCAGGAGAAAACAGGTAACCAGAATATAACTTGCTGGAGTATGAGCTTAACTGACGTATTAGAAGGGTGATGCCTAACTCCATCCTCCTCTAGCTGTCCTGTTTGATTTAAGGGAGTTGGGATACTGAGAAACAATGGTCGAGTTCACAGTCCAGGGCTACTGAAAGACTAATCCCAGAACTATAGAATGCTTTCCCTCCTTCCACACCTCATAGCTACATTTACCTCAGTTACTTTTAACCTGTGCACCATGCCCACTTTTTGACACAAAATTTCAAGGCATAATAAAGAGAAAACAAAAACATGCAGTTCAAAGAAACTTAACCAGCATCAGAACGAGATACAGCAGGAATGTTGAAATTATAATATAATAATTTTTTAAACTATAATTAATATGCTGAAGCTTTAATGAAAAAAGAAAACAACATGGAAAAACAGATGAATAATGTAGAGGTATTAAAATTCTAAGAAAGAATTTTTTTTTTAAATGGTAATTGCCAAAAACCCTAAGCGGAATAAAGAATGATAGACTCATTAATAGATGGAACACAGCTGAGTAAAGAATCTGCAATGGAGGATACAACAGAAAACATTGAAATTGAATAGCAAAGAGAAAAATGAGTAAAGAAAAAAACAGAAAAAAATATCCAAGAATGTTCGCCAACTAAAAAAGGCATAAACACACAATAGGAAAACAAGAAGAAAGAGAGAGGGAAAAGTAATATTTGAAACACTAATGAAACCACTTTCTGGAAACCACTGATCCAGAAAGCTCAAAGAACACAGAGCATGATAAATACAAAACACAATCACACTCAAGTATATCATTTTCAAACTTTAAAAAATCAAAGATTTGCATCTCTCTAATGACCAGTGATGATGAGCACTTTTTCATATGTTTGTTGGCCTCATGTATGTCTTCTTTTGTAAAGTGTCTGTTCAATCCCATTACTGGGTATCTATCCAAAGGACTATAAATTGTTCTACTATAAGGACACATGCACACAAATGTTCATTGCAGCACTATTTACAATAGCAAAGACCTGGAACCAACCCAAATGCCCAACGATGATGGATTGGACTGGGAAAATGTGGCACATATACACCATGGAATATTATGCAGCAATCAAAAATGATGAGTTTGTGTCCTTTGTAAGGACATGGATGAATCTGGAGAACATCATTCTCAGCAAACTGACACAAGAACAGAAAAAGAAATACCGCATATACTCACTCATAGGTGGGTGAGAAAAATGAGAACACATGGACACAGAGAGGCGGTCTACTATACACTGGGGACTATTGGGGGGAATGGGGGAGGGACACGGGGGGGCTGGGGAGGGATAGCCTGGGGATGAATGCCAAGTGTGGGTGAAGGGGAGGAAGGCAGCAAAACACACTGCCATGTGTGTACCTATGCAACTATCTTGCACGTTCTGCACATGTACCCCAAAACCTATAATGCAATAAAAATTAAAAAAAAAAATCAAAGATGAAGAAAAGATCTTGGAAGAAGAAAGAAAAATCACCAGACCTATAGAGAAGCAAAGATAGCAATTAAAAATTTTCCCCTATATTCATTCAAAAGAGGATTGTTTACAGGAACACTTACTAAAATCTGAGAATGCTTAATTTCCTTCTGTAAAATGGCATATTGTTTACATATAACCTGCATACAACCTCTGCATACTTGAAATTAACTCTAGATTACTTATAATAGCTAATAAAATGCAAATGTTATATAAATAGTTGTTATGCTATATTATTCTTTATTTGTGTTTTTTATTGTTATTTATAATTTTTTTCTAAAGAGGTTTGACCTGAGGTACTTGAATCCCCATATGCAGATCCTGCAAATATAAAGAGCCGACTATATCCAAGTTCTCAGAAACTATGCAAACAAGAAGAGAGTGGAGTGCAATAATTAGCATTGAGAGAAATGAGCAAACTATTTTCTTGAGTGGCTGTACCATTTTGCAGTCCCACCTATAATCAATTTCAGTTGTTCCATGTAGTAGTCAGGATTTGGTATTACAGTGTTTTTCATTATAGTCATTCTAATAGGTGTATATTAGTATAGCCTAGCATTTTGGTTTCAATTTGCATTTCAATAATGGCTAATAATGTTAAGCAGCTTTTCATATGCTTATTCGCTATCCTTATGACTTCTGTGTTACAGTAAATATTCAAATTTTTTGCCAATATTTTGATTAAATTGTTTGTTTCCTTATTCCTGATTTACAACTTAGTTATATATTCTGTATATCAAGTTATTTGCTGGATATGTGAGTTGAAATATGTTTAAGAAGTCTTTGCATAACTCAAGGATACATAGATCTTTACCTGAATTTTAGAATAATCCATTTTGAGTACAGTTTGTTTTCTTTCTTTTTTTCTTTTCTTTCTTTCTTTTTTTTTTTTTAAGATAGTCCTGCTTAACCTTAAGGCTGGAGTGCAGTGGTGTGATCTCTGCTCACTGCAACCTCTGCATCCTGAGTTCAAGCAATTCTCCTGCCTCAGCCTCCCAAGTAGCTGGGACTACAGGAGCACTCCACCATGCCCTGCTAATTTTTAGTATTTTTAGTAGAGATGGGTTTCACCACGTTGGCCAGGATGGTCTGGATCTCTTGACCTTGTGATTTGCCTGCCCCAGTCTCCCAAAGTGTTGGGATTACAGGCATGAACCACCACCCCATGTGGCATTTTGATACCTGTATACAATATATAATGATCAAATCAGGATGACCGGTCTATCCCTCACCTCAAACATGTACTTTTATTTCTATTGGAAATATTGTAATTCTTCTCTTCCAGCTATTTCAAAATACACAATAAACTATTTTAACTATAGTCTTCCTCCTGCATTATCAATTACTATGACTTATTTATTCTACCTAACTGTAATTTTGTACCCATTAACCAAGTTCTCTTCATTTTTCCCCTCTCCATAGTGTTTTTTTTTTTTTTTTTTGCAGGATTCCTTTATTATATTTTTAGTGCCCATGGAGTTTAAAAAGCCATTTCCTCTTTCATTCTTGACACGAGAACACTGTCTTTACTCATTTCCTAGTCAAATTGGCTACCATTTAATCAATTTTATTGGTGTTTACACATAACCACCTTTTTAATTTTTTCAATTGTTTCTATTTTAATTTTTTTGCAATCAGCTTGTGTTTTTATTTCTTTTTTCTTCATGATTTAGGTTTAAATTTCTCTTCATTTTCTAGATCCTTCAGATGAAAGCTTAAAGTAGTAATTTTAGAACTTTTTTATTTCTAATAAATGTGTTTGGTGCTATAAATGTATTTAATTTGTATTTTTCATATATGTATATATATATATGTCTATGTCAATATTTGTGGAATACACCAACTATATATATTCGAGTTCACTGAATCTTTACAATTTTCAATCAGCTATTGAGCCAGCCAGCAATTTTTAGTTTTTTTTTTTTAAATGTATTTCAGTTTCAGAATGTCTGCCTTGCAAATAATGTATTTCTTTCTTTTGAAATTTTTAATCTTTTCATTTGTTTCAAGAGTTCTCACTCTTATTTTATAGAGCTAGTTTATAATTGCTTGAAAATTTGTATCTGATCATTGTGTGTTTGGCAACTGTTTTATTTTTCTTGAAAGTTATTGACATTTTTCTGTTTCTTTGTATGTTGCATAATTTTCTATTGTGTCCTATTATGCTTTCAGTCTTGGGTTCCTATTAAAATCTTCTAGAGAATGTTGACTCTTCCTTTCTTTGTTTAAAAAATAATCAAACTTGTTTGGTTTAGGCTTCAAGTCCTGTTCTGTTTTATGTGACCAGTGGCTCTGGTGTTAGTTCAGCTTTTAAAGCTTCTGTTTTGCTATTTGGCTGTAACTGCTTACATGCCACCTAAGGAACTATTTGATATCTGGAGGTTGATATGTCTTACAGGTCAGTTCTCCAAACGGTTGGCTTTCACATCATTTTCATGCATGCACACATGCACAGCTAGGACTTCTTGATCTTTT
The DNA here is from genome assembly GCA_031835075.1 of Saguinus oedipus. Classification (NCBI taxonomy): domain Eukaryota; kingdom Metazoa; phylum Chordata; class Mammalia; order Primates; family Cebidae; genus Saguinus; species Saguinus oedipus. Next base: position 44,409,334 of record CM063170.1, read on the forward strand.
TTTTTTTTTTTTTAGACGGAGTTTCACTCTTGTTACCCAGGCTGGAGTGCAATGGCGCGATCTCGGCTCACCGCAACCTCCGCCTCCTGGGTTCAGGCAATTCTCCTGACTCAGTCTCCTGAGTAGCTGGGATTACAGGCACGTGCCACTATGCCCAGCTAATTTTTGTATTTTTAGAGATGGGATTTCACCATGTTGACCAGGATGGTCTCAATCTCTTCACCTCGTGATCCTGATCTTCTTAACAATTCTCTCCTCTTCATAATCTCCCCAACTTCACTTTGTCTCAGAGCATATCCTTCCCATTCCCCGGGCAGAAAGTCAAGATTTTAAAGTTTTGACAATGTTGCACATCTCCTGTAAGTGTATTTTCCTCTAGGGCAAATTAGAAGACCTGACTCTGCTACCAATTCAACACCATAGGATTTGAAGCGTGAGGACCTCCAAGGCAGGTAAAGCTGGGAGTGAAAAAGAAACAGAAATGTCTATCACCCTCTCAGTTTCCAAGGTTCCCTTTATTAATCCTCTGACCACAGAGAGAGGATTTTCCATGGCAACACACTTTGTGCAGTTGCAAATTTAGACTGCTCTGAGGCTAAGAAGGATGTGCAGTTGGGAGTGAGTGGCAGAGAGAAAGATAACCACTATGTCAGTCTTTCTTCAAGATTTTCCTCCCAAATATACCTGCCATATTTACTTTTTAGTCCTTGAATAATTGTTTTATGTACATTATGTAGAATTTTTAGTTGTAATCAATGGGAGAGGCTAGAAGTTTATTTCATCTTAACCATACCAGCATACACACACACACACACACACACACACACACACACACACACACACTGAACTTGAATTTGAACTTGAATTTGGAAATGAATTTTAAACAACAGAAATAAGAAACAGAATTCTTACCTCTGTTACCACATTTATAAAAACAAGCTGAATTTATTGATATCTGATCTTTTAGCTCTCACATTTCATTTCAGACTATTGCTAAATGAGATGAAGAATCACAGAGTAATTTCCAAACAAAACTAAAGTGCTACTACCTGGATTTCAAAGATGGTCTTTTACCACCATCGTAACCTGGCCTCCTCAAAGTACCTCTCCAATATAGTGGAAAAAGATTCAAACTGGATACTTCTGTGACAAATTCTGAAAAAGAACACCCAGTTACATTATTTTCCAAGCATGAGTGCTTATCTTCATAGCAGGAAAAACACTAGACTCTAGTTTTTGTCATTTCCTGCATATTCCAGATGAGACTGTCTGGTGCATTGCCAGTTTCCAACCCAGATTACACCCCTTAATGGTTTAACATTTGAGGGAGCTGCAGGAGGCTGCCATCAATCTAGTGTTTTATTAACGAGACAGCGTATGTGAATTTCTAAGTAGCAGATGTTGGTATATATGAGGCTCAAATTTTAGAACATTTCTACAGTTTTGTTAAAGGGGTAAAAAAAATGAATAAGATAAAGCAAAAAAAAAAAGTCTAACAATTCTTAAACTGAGCCTCTAAAAATAGTAACCCAGTTTGTTCTTTCCAGATGACTTTAATTGGAAAATCTCACTGAAAAATCTTATCCAGACAACTTTTTCCCTTATAGTGTAATATCTATCCTATTCATTTAAGTAAGTAAATTCTTGCTATTAATCTATATATAATACATTTTCAGTTACAGACCTCAAATGACTTCCCACAAAATTGTTTGAAGGATGATCGAAAAGATGTTGGTCTATAGCTGAAAGCAACCTTAACACTCTCTCAAATGTCGTGTTATATATTTCCTCTTTCTGAGACTCACAGAATGGCACGACTTGACATTCATATTATTAGCATATTGGTATTATCATTCCAGTTAATAGTAGCATTCATGGAGCATTTGCTACATGTGGGAACTGACCTAAACCCTTTGCCTACATTATTTCATTTAATTCTCACATTAACAAGATGCAGTAGTTACTATCATCATTCCCACTTTTGAGACAAATTAAACTTGTATAAGTTCAGTACATTGCCCTAAAACTCTCAGATGAAAAGTAGTAAAACTAGGGTGGGCCTATGCTATTGGTAGGTCTCCAATGTGCGTACTCTTAACCACTAAAGCATACTGTCTTTGAATTATTGCGAAGAGAATATAGGCTACTAATAAATTTAACTGTTGTCTTACTAATAAATGTATGAGCTTAAACCAAACTCTCAGTGCTGAGCCCTAGAAGGCCTGGTCAGTTAGGGGAATTTCAAGTAGGTCAGTTGATGACATAAATTGAGTTAGAGATATCTTTTGATACAACCTTTTGGCACCATAAATATCAGGCAGTTGCAAATTACACATAAAGACAGATGCCATGTTGGCACAAGCATCATGTCAAAACTCTAAAACTGTGTGATATTGCACAAGGAATCTGCCTCAAATCAGCCTTGTTTTCTTTTCTATGAAGAAAAATCGGACATATTTGTGTGATTGGGATGAAACACATTTAGTCCAGTATTTATCAAAGAAGTGTGAATTATGACTTACCAATGTGTTCAATAAATAAAGTTTTGCAGATTATGCCAACATTAAGAAAAGTAGTAAGGGAAAGAGAAATAAAATAATAATAGAATAAAAAATATCAATGTGCATTGTCATAGTTATTGTTTCATTAATTATTTTGTGTTGGATATACTGGTGTTCAGTCAGTACACACTGTAAGGGGCTGAACCAGTTGTTAAAATAATGAAGTATTTGTTTAACAATAAACAGTCAAGGACTCCCTTGCCCCCGATGCCTTCTCTCCCCTGGACACAGCAAACCCCTTGAGTCCTATGACAAGACCTATCCAAAGTCTATCACCTCTAACTCTATCACCATTGCCTGTTGATTGATCATTTGGTCAGGCCAAAATGATTATTAAATATCTTTGCATATCCTCACATACATATATATGTATATTTGGATCCTGAATTAGATATTTTATTAAGGACCATGAATTAACAGCAATTAAAAAAGCATTTAAGTCTCTCAAAATTAGTCCCTACTTTAGGGATTCTCAACCAGGAACAGTTTGCCCCTTTGGGGAATATTTGGCTTGTCTGGAGACATTTTTAGTTATCACAGTTGGGAATGGGAGAGTGCAATAAGGGCTGTCACTGGCATACAGTGGATAAAGGGGAATGGATGCCGCTTAATTTCCTACAATGCAACAGGTGGCATCCTAATTACAAAGAATTATCCCACCCCCAAATGTCAATAGTGCCAAGATTGGGAGACCCTGGTTTATATACAGAAGCAAGCTTCCATTTTCTATTTTTTCATTACATATATTTGAGGTGTAGAATGTCATGTTTTGATATGTATATGCATTGTGCATTGATTACTGCAGCTAATTTACATATCCATCACCTCACAGTTACCTTTTTTTGATGTGTGGTAAGAACACTTACGATCTATTCTCTTTTTGTGTATGTGGGTTTTTTTTTTTTAATTTATTATACTTATGTTCTGGGATACATGTGGAGAGCATGCAGGTTTGTTCCATAAGTATACACGTGCCATGGTGGTTTGCTGCACACATCAACCCGTCATCCACACTAGGTATTTCTCCTAATGCTATCCCTACCCTAGCCCCCCATCTGCCACAGGCGGATGTTCCCCTCCCTGTGTCCATGTGTTCTCATTTTCAGCTCCCACTTATGAATGAGAAAATGTGGTGTTTTGTTTTCTGTTCCTGTGTTAGTTTGTTGAGAATGGTGGCTTCCAGCTCATTCATCTCCCTGCATAGGATATGAACTAATCCTTTTTTACAGTATTCCATGGTGTATATGTGCCACACTTTCTTTATCCAGTCTATCATTGATGGGCATTTGAGTTGGTTCCAAGTCTTTGCTATTGTGAATAGTGCTGCAATAAACATACATGTGCATGTGTCTTCATAGTGAATAATTTACAATCCTTTGGGTATGTACCCAGTAATGACATTGCTGAGTCAAATGGTATTTCTGGTTCTAGATCCTTGAGGAATCACTACAAAGATTTCCAAGATAGTTGAACTAATTTACACACCGACCAACAGTGTAAAAGTATTCCTATTTCTCCACATCCTCTCCAGCATCTGTTGTTTCCTAACTATTTTTTTTGAGACGGAGTTTCCCTCTTGTTACCCAGGCTGGAGTGCAATGGCGCAATCTCGGCTCACCGCAACCTCCGCCTCCTGGGTTCAGGCAATTCTCCTGCCTCAGCCTCCTGAGTAGCTGGGATTACAGGCACGCGCCACCATGCCCAGCTAATTTTTTGTATTTTTAGTAGAGACGGGGTTTCACCATGTTGACCAGGATGGTCTCGATCTCTTGACCTCGTGATCCACCCGCCTCGGCCTCCCAAAGTGCTGGGATTACAGGCTTGAGCCACCGCGCCTGGCAGTTTCCTAACTTTTTAATGATCACCATTCTAGCTGCAGTGAGATGGTATTTCGTTGTGGTTTTGACTTGCATTTCTCTAATGACCAGTGATGATAAGCTTTTTCTCATGTTTGTTGGCAGCATAAATATCTTCTTGTGAAAAGTGTCTCTTCATATCTATCACCCATTTTTTGATGAAGTTACTTGTTTTTTTCTTGTAAATTTGTTTTAGTTCTTTATAGATTTTGGGTATTAGCCATTCGTCAAATGGATAGATTGCAAAACTTTTCTCCCATTCTGTAGGTTACCTGTTGACTCTGATGCTAGTTTCTTTTGCTGGCAGAAGCTGTTTAGTTTAATTAGATCCCATTTGTCAGGTTTGGCTTTTGTTGCAATTACTTTTGGTGTTTTAGTCAATAAGTCTTTGCCCATGTCTCTGTCCTGAATGGTTTTGCCTAGGTTTTCTTCTAGGGTTTTGATGGTTTTAGGTGTTACATTTTAGTCTTTAATTGATCTTGAGTTAATTTTTGTAAAAGGTGTACAAACGGATCTAGTTTCAGCTTTCTGTATATGGCTAGCCAGTTTTCCCAACGCCATTTATTAAATAGGGAATCCTTACCCCATTGCTTGTTTTTGTCAGGTTAGATGTGTGGTGTTATTTCTGAGGCTTCTGTTCTGTTCCACTGGTCTATATATCTGTTTTGGTACTTGTACCATTCTGTTTTGGTTACTGTAGCCATGTGGTATACTCTGAAGTCAGGTGTCATGATGCCTCCAGCTTTGCTCTTTTTGCTTAGAATTGTCTTGGCTATACAGCTATCTTGTGCTTCCATACGAACTGTAAAGCACTTTTTTCTAATTCTGTGAAGCAAGTCAGTGGTAGCCTGATGGGGATAGCACTGAATATATGAATTACTTTGGGCAGTATGACCATTTTCATGATATTGATTCTTTCCATCCATAAGCATGGAATGTTTTTTTCCATTTGTTTGTGTCTTCTCTTATTTCCTTGAGCAATGGTTTGTAGTTTTCATTGAAGAGTTCTTTCACATCCCTTGTAAGTTATATCCTAGATATTTTATTCTCTTTGTAGCAATTGTGAATGGGAGTTCACTTATGATTGAGCTCTCTGTCTTTCTATTATTGGTGTAAAGGAATGCATCTGATTTTTCACACTGATTTTGTATCCTGAGACCTTGCTAAAGTTGCTTATCAGCTTAAGGAGTTTTGGGGCTGAGATAGTGGAATTTTCTAAATATACAATCATGTCATCTGCAAACAGAGATAATTTGACTTCCTCTCTCCTTATTTCTTTCTCTTGCCTAATTGCCCTGGCCAGAACTTCCAATTCTATGTTGAATAGGAGTGGTGAGAGAGGGCATCCTTGTCTTGCGCCTGTTTTAAAAGGGAATGCTTCCTGCTTTATGTCCATTCAGTATAATATTGGCTGTGGGTTTGTCATAAGTAGCTCTTATAATTTTGAGATATGTCCCATCAATACCTAGTTTACTGAGTGTTTTTAGTATGAAGGGATGTTGAATTTTATTGAAGGCTTTTTCTACATCTATTGAGATAATCATGTGGTTTTGTCATTAGTTCTATTTATGTGATGGATTGTGTTTATTGATTTGCATATGTTGAACCAGCCTTGCTTCCCAGGGATGAAGCTGCCTTGATCGTGGTGGATAAGTTTTTTGATGTGATACTGGATTTTATTTGTCAATATTTTATTGAGGATTTTCACATCATGTTCATCAGGGATATTTGCCTGAAATTTTCTTTTTTTTATTGTATCTCTGCCAGGTTTTGGTATCAGGATGATACTGGCCCCATAAAATGAGTTAGGGAAGAGTACCTCTTTTTCTATTGTTTGGAATAGTTTTAGAAGAAAAGGTACCAGTTCCTCTTTGTACCTCTGGTAGAATTGGGCCATGAATCCATCTGGTCCTGGGCTTTTTTTTGGTTGGTAGGCTATTAATTTCTGCCTCAGTTTCAGAACTTGTTGGTCTATTCAGGGATTCGACTTCTTCCATGTTTAGTCTCGGGAGGATGTATGTGTCCCGGAATTTATCCGTTTCTTCTAGATTTTCTAGTTTATTTGTGTAGAGGCGTTCATAGTATTCTCTGATAGTTGATTGTATTTCTGTGGGATCAGTGGTGAAAAAAATAAAACCAGCTCCAGGAATCACTGATTTTTAAGTAGGGTTTTCCTTTTCTCTATCTCCTTCAGTTCTGCTCTGATCTTACTTATTTTTTGTCTTCTGCTAACTTTTGAATTATTTTTTCTCTTGCTACTCTAGTTCTTTTAACTGTGATGTTAGGTTTTTGATTTTAGATCTTTTCTGCTTTCTCCTGTGGACATTTAGTGCTATAAGTTTCCCTCTAAACACCATTTTCTCATACATAACATCCTATTATTATGATTCTAAATCTATCATCATAAATGGATTTTTAAATTTTCTACATGTTCCAAATTATTCCACTTGATCAAGCTGTTTGCACAATGTAGAGAATTTTGTTCTGCAGTTCTGGTTTTTAATTTAATATTTTGTTGTTTCTGTATTGCAAAAGGCCTTTCTTCTTGTTTTACTTTCATATGCAGGATAGCTTCCACAAAATTATAGTTGTCACCATTTCATTGATTTCAAAAGAACATTCATCATCACGTGGATGAGGATCGAGTTTGGTTTCCTGATGAGAACAGTGAGTAACCATGTCAGGGTGAGTCCTCTACATCTTGCTGTGCTTAAACACTATTCAAGATCAGTCCTCCACATGTTGCTATGTTTAGATGCTATTAATTATTGGGTGAATATTAGAAAATTGCCAGGAGATAATTTCATTATGTCAAATACACGAATTTCATTATGTCAAATATCACAAATAGTGATATTAAATTTAAGATAACCACGGCAAGGCTCTTTTATTGAATTGTACAATATCTATTTAAATGTGTTTTGTAATATATTTCTTATGCAAAGAATTGAGATGAGCAGCAAATTTCAAAAGGTATCTTAATTGCTCAGATTGGACAGCTCTGTTGTTTTTTATTATGTTCTTGTTATCAATGTTTCTTTTGACTTAAAAAAATAAATACCACAAATGTGTGAGATCAAAATATAAAATATTTAATACAAGTTGAAGAATTACATTTTTTTTTTTTTTACAAAAATAGGATTATACTATTAAAATGCATTTTGAGTGCCAGGCATGGTGGCTCAAGCCTTTAATCCCAGCACTTTGGGAGGCCGAGGAGGGTGGATCACGAGGTCAAGAGATCAAAACCATCCTGGTCAACATGGTGAAACCCCGTCTCTACTAAAAATACAAAAAATTAGCTGGTCATGGTGGCACATGCCTGTAATCCAAGCTACTCAGGAGGCTGAGGCAGGAGAATTGCCTGAACCCAGGAGGCGGAGGTTGCGGTGAGCAGAGATCGCACCATTGCACTCCAGCCTGGGTAACAAGAGTGGAACTCCGTCTCAAAAAAAAAAAAAAAATGCATTTTGAATCTTACCTTTTTGACTTAATAAATTCTGGACATTAAAAAAAATCAGCATGTATACTTCTACCTTATTTTCACAAAATGACTATGCTATTGTCACAAAATGACTATGACTATGTTATATGTTTAGCCATGATCTAACCTCTGTATCAGAGTACTATAATTTTTTGTAATTTAATAAGCCATATATCTTATTGAGGGATATTTAGCTCTCTCAATTTCTGACTCTCCTGTTATAAACAATGTTTCATTCAACACAATTTTAGATTTATGTTTCCATAATTTTTCTGGATATCTATAAAATAAATTTCTAGTAATAAAATCAATGTGCCAAATTGCATGTGCACTTTTAATTTTGATAGAAATTGCCCAACGGACAAAATATGATTTTTGATACCTACTTTCATTAAAATTAATAATACTAGAGACAGAGTATGTTTCTGGGGTCAAGTTAAAAATAAGACTAAGAAGAGGTTGCTTTCCCTTGGGCTTTCATCATGGTTCATCATTTATCACTAAGAATGTATGTATTAGAAACAGTCTCCAAAACAAGTCTGAGGCTGAGTTCAAACTCTTTCTTGACCCTGTTGCCCTTCTGCCTTTTGCCATTAAAAACTAATACCAGATGCCAGCACCACACTCTTAGATTTCCCTGCCTCCAGAACCATGAACCAAATACATTTTAGTTCATTTTAAATTAACCAGTATCATCTCTTTTGCTATAGTGGCAAAAAACACACTAAGATAGCCTAGAAGACAAGGTTAAGAATAGTTGGGGTAAATGAAAATAGTCAAAGAAGAAAAGATTATCCTCGGAAACTTCTTAATATATATAAATTTTAAAATTTTATAATCCGGCATATCTGTTTTCTAGTTTGTTTGCACTTCTTTACATATTGAGATGAGCTATATCTTCTTTTTAAAATAGGACATATTTTTTTCTTTATTTTGTTGTTAATAAATAGTGTCAAACAGAAGAAGGATCATTTACTATAATCACATGCTACAAGGTTAGATTCACTTATTTGAGTATGATTTCCATTCATAATACAAACCGTTAAGCCAAAACCCGGACACCAATATTCTCTATTTGTCAGCTTAACCAAACTATACAAATAATATGCAGGAAGAAATGAACAGGCTCGAATGTGCCAGCATAGTAAGTGATAGCAAACAATAATTGTTCATTAAACATTTTCTTTTCAAACTTCAGTGATGAATAACTTAACAATTCACTTTTACTTTCATTAAATGTTGATCATTATAAAGTTTGTTTTTAATAAAAAATAGTTTTTTCAACTTGGCATATAAGAGACATGTGTATTAGAAACTACAGCAAGAAGAAAATAAGAGTACTGTTTCTTTCCCTTCTTTGACTCAAATAGTTGACAATGACTTTGTTTAATCCTAATTTGTTACATGACTGGAAATCTCTTGACAAATTTAGCAGTCCAAATCAAGTATAGCAGGCCAGTTAGGAATAAAGGCCTGAGAGTTGCATCTTTTCTAAACATTAATAAAAGCTAAGAATATATTGAGACTCAAGGAGAGAAACATTTTCTATCTAAAGCAAGGGGATTACTGAATGACTCCCTGAGTGAATTTTATCAAGTTATATATATTTTTATTTGATGTCACAGAACCAATTTGTTTTTGCAAGATTTATGAATAAGGCTTGGATTGTCCTTGATTGTCCTTAAATTGTTTTGTTTCTTGCTTAAACCTGTTTTCTTCTTCTCTTGCATTCTAATTTAGCCACTGTGTTTTCAGGGTTTGATTGTTTTTCCTTAGCAGCTCTTCAAAATTGCATATATTTGTTGCAGCAGTCCAGAGTCATTCCTCGCTGTCTTCCAATACCTTTTTAATGATGTATTTTGTACTGAAATCTTTCAGATGGCAGCAGCTTTGTTACTCTAAATTTTATGCTCTGTGTCTAGTCCCATATCTTTTGCCAGTTGGCACCTTACCAACTATACATCCACGGAGCATTACAAACTGTTCACATTTCTAGACAATAAGAACAAATTATGAGGTATGACTTATAAAATTTTTGTTCTAAATTGGCATCTTGATCATTCTGAAAATAGAGATCAAGGTAAAATTGTATCATATGTCATTTTTTTAGGATAGTGTGATTTTTTAAGGTTAAAATTACAAGTTGAATTATAATAATACTATATGCCATTAAAATAATAACTATTACAAATAGACTGTGCAATTTTGATTGAAGAGGAAAACTTTTCTATAATGTGGAAAAGGAATGAAATGAGATATATTAGAAATACGAATTAAAATTAAGATGTTTGCTAGAAGATGCAATTAATTTTTTTTTTTTTAATTTTTATTGCATTATAGGTTTTGGGGTACGTGTGCAGAACGTGCAAGATAGTTGCATAGGTACACACATGGCAGTGTGTTTTGCTGCCTTCCTCCCCCTCACCCACACTTGGTATTCATCCCCAGGCTATCCCCCCCAGCCCCCCCCGCTGTCCCTCCCCCATTTCCCCCAACAGTCCCCAGTGTATAGTAGACCGCCTCTCTGTGTCCATGTGTTCTCATTTTTCTCACCCGCCTATGAGTGAGTATATGCGGTATTTCTTTTTCTGTTCTTCTATTTTTTGCTAATATTATTGAAATATTCTTAATCTAAATATATGCACTGTAATAAAACAGTACTGTTTAATATGAGTTAGGAAATTGTTAACATTTTAGCAAATATGGAGCCAATTTACAATAAAAACAGATTGATCATTGAGGGTGAATGTTTTTATGTGAGAATTTACAAATAGAATGTTCCTGAAATTTTTCAAAGGTGAGCAAGTAAATATGAGAAAAAGAAACACATATGACATACTTATTGTTCGGGGCACACTGTTTTGGTTTTGACAAAAGTTTATCTTAAGAATCTTGCAGGGGATTCTGGAGTGAAGACAGCCAACAATATACAGCCAGGAAGATCATCTCTCACTGAGAGAGAAGGCCATCAGAAAGATTGACATATTCTAAGAAGATCTTTGGAGGGAAGGTATTGAGAGTAGATGGAGGGTGGATTTAGACCCTGGGCTGAAGTGGGAGGAAGCTGGGAACCCTGCACCTGGCTACTATGCACACGGACTTGTTCCTAGTCCCTGGTGGCTGCTGGGATATGGGTAAGTTCAACAGGCAAGAAGAGGCCTGCTTTCAACACCTCCAGAATCCTAGCTACAGGAACCCCCCACAGTCCATACAGACACGGGCTGCCATGGGCACCAGCTTGGAGAACAGCAGGGGCAGGACTCTAACTTGTGAGAGACCAGAGGGTTTGATGTGGGAAACTGCAATGGAGCATGTTGCTTATTCTCTCATTAACAACTCAAATAAAACTTTGCACATACTTATTTTCTATTTGCATAAAAGTTATGTGTTTAGCAATTTGAAAACTGTCTTTTCCTGTCTTATATATTTAGATGTTCTAGGTGCGTACACAAAGGGTTTCAAAGAAAACAACTGGTTCACACAAACAACAAAATCTGTATTTTCATAATTTCACATTCTTTTGGAGAAACAAGAGTTAAGCTAAGATTTTTTAAAAGTGTTTTCAATCCCAGCACTTTGGGAGGCCGAGACGGGTGGATCACGAGGTCAAGAGATGGAGACTATTCTGGTCAACATGGTGAAACCCCGTCTCTACTAAAAACACAAAAAATTAGCTGGGCATGGTGGTGCGTGCCTGTAATCCCAGCTACTGAGGAGGCTGAGGCAGGAGAATTGCCTGTACCCAGGAGGCGGAGGTTGCGGTGAGCCGAGATCGCGCCATTGCACTCCAGCCTGGGTAACAAGAGTGAAACTCCGTCAAAAAAAAAAAAAAAAGTGTTTTGAATATGAATTTAGTATGTTGGGTGTCTATGTTTTAAATCTTTGGTCTTACTTAGGTAATTTAGATTAAAAGTCTCCTATTTCTAGATCACTTTGGATCACACAACAGTATATACTGACACACACACAGCTACCACCACCTGGCATCTGGCACATAGCAGATATTTTTTAACTATTAGGTTTAAAAAGTATTAGATAGAGGTAAAAATAATCACAGTTTAAAATATTATTAGATAGTGGTAAAAATAATTATGGAAGTTTTATTGTACCACCTTTTATAAGGAACTTGGTTGAGGAATGTTGGTTGAGAGAAGCAGTTTCTTCCCACGTTAAAATCTGCCATGTGTTGTTAATTACTCAATGCCTCCCTAATTTGAAAGGCATGTAAGTCTCAGTGCTGAGGGACTGACTGAGTCAAGGTGTTGGGCAAACACAAATCACCACAGTGTTAGACTCCCTACAACCACATGGGCCACCCTAAGTCACTTTTGAATTACAAGAAAAATGAGCTCATTAATTATCATTACATTTTCTGTGGAAAGAATCTGTTGATAAGGCACATTCCTGCCTGAGCTAACTCAGTTGTCATTATAAATATAGGGTCCTTAATTGCAGCAGCTATATCCCAGGACAGGGAATCAACTAAAATAACACAAAAGGCCAAGCCATGATAGCATAGTCAGGAAGATGAAAATTACAAAATCAAGTGGCCAGTTGAGAGAGAAATATTGTAACTTACCTCCAGTCAATTTCACAGTTATTTGAAAAGTTGAGGGCTTTAACCTCTAGCCCTTTGCTTATGTGCATTTTAATGTTTTTTTTTTTTTTACTGTATTTAATTAGCAGTGTTTCAACGTCAAGTTATAGGAATCTACTTCAAAACACTTTGAAACAAAAAGGAAGTCTGTGTGCCCATTTCACAGACTATCCAAAGGAAAGCTCATCAAACACACTTGGATTCATGAGTTTAAACAGTGTTAACAGAGTTCTCTCTTCATCTTTACCTTTGTTTTTTCTACTTGTCTTTCTCTTCGTATGTCACAAACATGACTGCAGATAGTCATAAACCTCCGCTGTCCTAACAGCTCTTGATCGGAAAAATAATCACCCCTGATAGCTGTAGCAGAAGTTTCAGGATGTTCCATGCTAGAAGCTATAATGGTGGGCAGAGGGATAGAGCCTTCTGATAAGCTAGGACTAAGAACCTTCCTGGAAACATATCAATGGAGAATATAATCCTAGATCACACAGAAAAACATCCTTGTAGGTTGTGGTCCATGTCATCAAAAAGATTTCAAGAGGCATTTGAATTTGAGAGAAGTTAGCATTAATTCTGGCTAAGGTGGTTTTCAAGGGTATTTTGGACGAGGCAGAATTTCCTAGTTTAAAAGAAACATATAAATATATGTGTCTAGTATATAAACACATGGAAGTGAAATTGAGATGGAGTTAAGCCAGGAAATGCTTCATTTGATCTGTGTGAGGTTACTCTGAAAAAGCTGCAAGATCTGTACCTTATCCTACGGAGAGAGTAAAGATGTACTTCTGTCTTCCAAGAATTAAGCCTGAATAAAGAGACCAAAAGTAATTTAAGAGTAATGGAGCTATTCCTGGGCAAGATGGCTGAATAAGAACAGCTCTGGTCTGCAGCTCCCAGTGAGGACAAAGCAGAAAGTGGGTGATTTCTGCATTTCCTACTGAAGTACCTGGTTCATCTCACTGGGACTGGTTAGACAGTGGGTGCAGCCCACAGAGGGCAAGCAGAAACAGGGTACAGTATCACCTCACCTGGGAAGTGCAAGGTTTCAGGGGACTCCCTCTCATAGCCAAGGGAAACTCTGAGGGACCTTGCCATAAGGGACAGTGTGTTCCAGCCCAGATATTATACTTTTTCCAGTCTTTGCAACCCACAGACCAGGAGATTCTCTTGGGTGCCTACACCGCCAGGGCTCTGGGCTTCAAGCACAAAATTAGGCAGCCATTTGGGCAGACACTGATCTATCTGCAGGAATTTTTTTTCATACCACAGTAGTGCCTGGAATACCAGAGAGACAAAACCATTCACTTACCTGGAAAGGGGGCTGAAGCAAGGGAGCTAAGTGGTCTTGCTAAGCAGATCCTACTCCCATGAAGCAAGCTAATATCCACTGGCTTAAAATTCTTGAGGCTTCAGTAGGCAGTTTTCCCCTCACAGTGTAAACAAAGCCTAGAAGTTTGGACTGGGTGGAGCTCACCTCAGCACTGCAAAGCCACTGTAGCCAGACTACCTTTCTAGATTCCTCCTTTCTGAGTAGGGCATCTCTGAAAGAAAGGCAGCAGACAAAGTCAGGGGCTTATAGATAAAACTCACATCTCCCTGGGACAGATCCCCTAGGGGAAGGAGCGGCTGTGGATGCAGCTTCAGCAGACTTAAATGTTCCAGCCTGCCAGATCTAAAGAGAGCAGTGGATCTCCCAGCACAGTGCTCAATCTCTGCTAAAGGACAGACTGCCTCCTCAAGTGGGACCCTGATCCCTGAGCCTCCTGACAGGGAGACACCTCCCAGCAGGGGTTGACAGACACCTCATACAGGAGATCTCTGGCTGACCTCTGGCAGGGACCCTCTGGGATGAATATTCCAGAGGAAGGACCAGGTAGCAATCTTTGTTGTTCTACAGCGTCTGCTGGTGACACCCAGACAAACAAGGTCAGGAATGGACCCCCAGGAAAGTGCAGCAGACCTGCAGAAAGGGGGCCTGACTGTTAGAAGAAAAACTAACAAACAGAAAGAATAGCATCAACATCAACAAAAAGGACAACCACACAAAAACTCGATCTGAAGGTCACCAATATCAAAAGCCAAAGGTAAATAAATCCATGAAGATGAGTAAAAGCCAGCACAAAAAGGCTGAAAATTCCCAAAACCAGAATGACTCTTCTCCTCCAAAGGATCACAACTCCTTGCCAGTGTGGAAAAAAAACTAGACAGAGAGTAAGTTTGATGAATTGACAGAAGTCGGCTTTGGAAGGTGGGTAATAACAAATTTCTCTGAGCTAAAGGAGCATGTTCTAACTCAATGCAAGGAAGTTAAGAACCTTGAAAAAAACATTAGAGGAATTGCTAACTAGAATAACCAGTTTAGAGAAGAATATAAATGACCTAATGGAATGAAAGAACACAGAATAAGAACTTTGTAAAAGATACACAAGTATCAATAGTCGAATTGATCAAGCAGAAGAAGGATATTAGGGATTGAAGATCAACTTAATGAAATCAAGTGTGAAGAGTAGATTAAAGAAAAAAGAATGAAAATGACTGAACAAAGTCTCCAAGAAATATAGGACTATGTGAAAAGACCAACCCTACATTTGATTGGTGTACCTGAAAGTGATGGGGGAATGAAACAAAGTTGAAAAACACACTTCAGGAGAACTTTCCCAAACTAGCAAGACAGATCACCATTCAAATTCAGGAAATACAGAGAGCACCACAAAGATACTCCTCAAGAAGAGCATCCCCAAGACACATAATCATCAGATTCACCAACGTTGAAATGAAATTAAAAAAAATATTAAGGGAAGCCAGAGAGAAAGGTCATCAGACTAACAATGGATCCCTCCTCAGAAACCCTACAAGCCAAAAGACAGTTGGGGGCCAGTATTCAACATTCTTAAAGAAAAGAATTTTCAACCCAGAATTTCATATCCAGCCAAACTATGTTTCATAAGAGAAGAAGAAATAAAATCCTTTACAGACAAGCAAATGCTGAGGGATTCTGTCACCACCACACCTGCCTTACAAGAGCTCCTGAAGAAAGCACTAAATATGGAAAGGATAAACCAGTACCAGCCACTGTACAAACAAACCAAAATGTAAAGGTCATTGACACTGTGAAGAAACTGCATCATCTAATGGGCAAAATAAACAGCTAACATCATAAGGATGTGATCAAATTCACACGTAACAGTATTAGCCTTAAATGTAAACAGGCTAAATGCCCCAATTAGAAGGCACAGACTGGCAAATTGGATAAAGGGTCAGGGCCCATAAGTGTGCTGTATTCAGGAGACCCAACTCACTTGCAAAGACACTCATAGGCTCAAAATAAAGGGATGAAGAAAGATTTACCAAGCAAATGAAAAGAAAAAAAAAAGCAGGTGTTGCAATCCTAGTCTCTGATAAAAGAAACCTAAACAAAGATCAAGATAGACAAAGAAGGGCATTACATAAGGGTAAAGGGATCAATGCAACAAGAAGCACTAAATATCCTAAATATGTATGCACCCAATACAGGAGCACCCAGATTCATAAAGCAAGTTCTTAGAGACCTACAAAGAGACCTAGACTCCCACATAATTATAGTGGGAGATTTTAACTCCCCACTGTCAGTATTAGACAGATCAACAAGACAAAAATTAACAAGAATATTCAGGACTTGAACTCAGGTCTGGACCACGTGAACTTAAGAGACATCTGCAGAAATTTTCAGCACCGCATAGCACTTATTCTATGATCAACCACATAATTGTAAGTAAAACACTCCTCAGCAAATGCAAAAAAACAGAAATCTTAACAGTCTTTTAGACCACAGTGCAACGAAATTAGAACTCAGGATTAAGAAACTCAATCAAAATCACACAACTACATTGAAAGTGAACAACCTGCTCCTGAATGACTACTTGGTAAATAACAAAATTAATGCAGAAATAAATAAGTTATTTGAAACCAATGAGAACAAAGACACAATGTACCAGAATCTATGGGACAGAGCTAAGGCAGCGTTAAGAGGGAAATTTATAGCACTAAATGCCCACATCAGAAAGTGAGAAAGATCTAAAATCAACACCATAATATCACAATTAAAAGAACCAGAGAAGCAAGAGCAAACAAATTCAAAAGTTAGCAAAAGACAAGAAATAACTAAGATCGGAGCAGAACTGAAAGAGAGAGAGACATGAGAAAACTTTCAAAAAATTAATAAACCCAGGAGTTGTTTTTTGAAAAGATTAATGAAATAGACCACTAGCCAGAAAAAAAAAAAAAAAGAAAGAAAGGAGAAAAGACTCAAATAGCACAATAGAAAATGATAAATGGGAGATCACCACTGATCCCAAAGAAATGCAAACTACCATCAGAAAATACTATAAATACCTCTATGTAAATAAACTAGAAAATCTAGAAGAACTGGATAAATTCTGGGACACATACACCCTTCAAGACTAAACCAGGAAGAAGTCAAATCCCTGAATAAACCAATAACAAGTTTTGAAATGGAGGCAGTAATTAACAGCCTACCAAGGAAAAAAGGCCCAGGACCAAACGGACTCACAGCAAAGGTACAAAGAGGAGTGGTACCATTCCTTCTAAAACTATTCCAAACAATAGAAAAAAAGGAAATCCTCCATAACTCATCTTATGAGGCCAGCATCATATTGTTACAAAAACCAAGCAAAGACACAACAGAAAGGGAAAGTTACAGGCCAATATCCCTGGTGAACACTGATTGAAAATCCTCAATAAAATACTGGCAAACTGCATCCAGCAGCACATTAAAAACCTTACCCATCATGATCAAGTGGGTTTCATCCATGGGATGCAAGACTGGTTCAACAAACACATATCAATAAATGTAATCCATCACATAAACAGAACCAATGACAAAAACCACATGATTATCTCAATAGATGCAGAAAAGGCCTTTGATAAAATTCAACACCCCTTTATGCTAAAAGCATTCAATAAACTAGGTATAGACGGAACATATCTCATAATAATAAGAGCTAGTTAGACAAACCCACAGCCAATATCATGGTGAATGGGCAAATGCTGGAAGCATTCCCTTTGAAAACCGACAGGAGACAAAAACGCTCTGTCTCACCACTCCTATTCAACATAGTATTGGAAGTTCTGATCAGGGCAATCAGGCAAGAGAAAGAAATAAAGCATATTCAAATAGGAATAGAGAAAGTCAAATTTTCTCTGTTTACAGATGACGTAAGTGTATATTTAGAAAACCCCATCTTCTCAGTCCAAAATCTCCTTAAGATGATAAGCAAATTCAGCAATGTCTCAGGATACAAAATCAATGTGCAAAAATCACAAGCATTCCTATACACCAATAATAGACAAACAGAGAGCAAAATCATGAGCAAACTCCCATTCACAACTGCTACAAAGAGAGTAAAATACCTAGGAATACAACTTACAAGGGATGTGAAGGACCTCTTCAAGGAGAACTACAAACCACTGCTCAAGGAAATAAGAAAGGACACAAACAAATTGAAAAACATTCCATGCTCATGGATAAGAAGAATCAATATTGTGAAAATGACCATGCTGCCCAAAGTAATCTACAGATTCAATGCCATTCCTATCAAGCTATCATTGGCTTTCTTCACAGAATTAGAAAGAAAAGTACCCTAAATTTCATATGGAGCCAAAAAAGAGCCTATATAGCCAAGACAATCCTAAACAAAAAGAACAAAGCTAAGGGGATCATACTATCTGACTTCAAACTATACTACAAGGCTTAAGTAACCAAAACAGCATTATATTGGTACCAAAACAGATATATAGACCAATGGAACAGAAAAGAAGCCTCAGAAATAACACTCCATATCTACAATCATCTGATCTTTGACAAACTTGATAAAAACCAGTAATGGGAGATTCTTTATTTAATAAATGGTGTTGAGAAATTGGCTATCCATATGCAGAAAACTGAAACTGGACCCCTTCCTTACACCTTATAAAACATCGTCTCAAGATGGATTAAATATTTAAACGTAAGACCTAAAACCATCAAAACCCTAGAAGAAAATCTAGACAACACTATTCAGGACATCGGCATGGGTAAAGGCTTCATGACTAACACAACAAAAGCCAAAATTGACAAATTGGATCTAATTAAACTAAACAGCTTTTGCACAGCAAAAGAAACTATCTATCATCCTAGTTAACAGAGAACCTACAGAATGGGAGAAAATTTTTGCAATCTATTCATCGGACAAAGATCCAATATCCAGAATTTACAAGAAACTTAAACAAATTTACAAGAAAAAAACAACCCCACCAAAAAGTGGATGAAGGATATGAACAGACACTTCTCAAAATAAGACATTTATGCAGCTGACAAACACATGAAAAAGTTCATCATCACTGGTCATTAGAGAAATGCAAATCAAAACCACAATGAGACACCATCTCATGCCACTTAGAATAATGATCATTAAAAAGTCAGGAAACAACAGATGCTGGAGAAGATGTGGCAAAATAGGACTGCTTTTACACTGCTGGTGGGAGTGTAAATTAGTTCAACCATTGTGGAAGATTCCTTAAGGATCTAGAACCAGAAATACCATTTGACCCAGCAATCCCATTACTGGGTGTATATCCAAAGTATTATGAGTCAGTCTGCTGTAAAGACACATGCACGTGTATGTTTATTGCAGCACTATTCACAATAGCAAAAATGTGGAACCAAATCAAATGCCCATCAATGACAGACTGGATAAAGAAAATGTGGCATATATATACCATTACATATTATACAGCCATAAAAAAGGATGAGCTCATGTCCTTTGCTGGACATGAAGCTGGAAACCATCATTGTCAGCAAACTAACACAGGAACATAAAACCAAACACCATATGTTCTCACTCATAAGTGGGACTTGAGCAATGAGAACACATGGAGACAGGTATGGCAACATCACATACCAGAGCCTGTTGAGGGGTGAGGGGTAAGGGAGGGATAGCATTAGGAGGAATACTTAATGTAGATGATGGGTTGATGTGTGCAGCAAACTGCCATGGCACATGTATACTTATGTAACAAACCTGCACGTTCTGCACATGCATTCCAGAACTTAAAGTTAAAAAAAAAAAAAAAACAGTAATAGAGAAAAAAAAAAGGCCAGAAAGACGATGCTTATTGATGCCTATATAAGTAGGCTTTGTAGAGACTGAAGTGCCATCTGGACTGTTTAAGCAGGGCTCCTTGACATATACAATGTCTTTGCAGAAATTTGAGGAAAAAAGGCATTTATCTGCCTTGTATAAATCCGAAAAAGGCAACTTCTCTTACTTTATACAAGCCATAAAGCATAGCTTGACCAAGAGTTTGAGGCCTGAATTTCATCTCTCATTCAAACCCCTTTGCTGGGCAAGTGCAAATTCTATGTGAGTTTGTGTGTCTAACTGGCTAATAAAGCATTGTTCTCTTTCTTGTAAAATCTGTAACTCTTTGCCCTCCTAGAGGTCACAGGAATAACCAAAGGGTTTTGTATAGCACAGAATTTAATCTTGCTTAAAGGGAGGTCTAGCCTTTGCCCTTGATTTCTGGGAGCTAGTTTCTTAATGCTTTGAATGCCATAACTGACAGGAGAGTTTTGTTTGCCTAGGGGCCTGTGTTACTACTGATGGTCTAAGTATAGAATGTAAGGTAGGGACTTGGGGTAATGTGCTGTCGACTTGACCTTCAGGGGAGCTGAAGACAGATCAACTACATAAGCAGGAACCATACTTACATAATGGAGCCCCAATAACAATTCCAGATGTCAAGGCTCAGGTGGATCTCTGCTTAGTAAGATGACATGTGTGTTATGGTAGGGGGCAGGGAGAAAGTGCTCCTTGACCCTCTGAAGATTCACTGAAAAATTAACTCACAAAAGGCAGATTCACTGGAGAAAAGATATACAAATTTATTCACTGTATATACATGGGAGCTTTCAGAATGAAGACCCAAAGATACAATGGAAATTGTTCAGTTTGATGCTTAGGTTCAACAAAGTATGGACAACTGTGTGGAAATATGATTAGACATAAAGAGTATGTTCCAATGTTAATAGACTGAGTCAGGAAACCCAGCAAGGCCTGTCTGTCTAGATGTCTCCTGGCTTCTCAGAGAATGCATTCCTTCCTTCTGGCTGTGGGACAGGGCCATCTCTGGAATGGGGGTCTTATGACCTACAGTCAAGCAAGGTAGCCCAGATAATTTTTTATGGCTGATTTTTACACATAAAGGTGGAGGAAAAGTTAGAGTGATAATTTTAGGCTTGACAGCTGGCTTTGAGGATAAGGGGCTCTGGTTCTATGACCAGCATTGGGGAGGATGGTTTCTAGTTTCAATAGCTAGTCTCAGGGGAGAATGGGACTGAGAGACAGGAGGGCAGAAGAAGGTCAGACAGCATGATTTGCTTCTAAGGTGCTTCAGTTTGGGGTAGTTTTCTCTGAGCTTCAACACTGTCATACATCAATACTAGATAAGTAGTGTTGTCCATGGCTCCCTGGATAGAGAACAACTAAAAGATCTCTGTGCATTTGGGACTTTCTTGGATTCTGCCCTAGGTAGTTTTCTCTTAGCTGATTTTAATCTGCACCCTTTAGCTATGATAACCCTTAACTGTGAATGAACAGCTTTCAGTGAGTTCAGTAAGTCTTCCTTGCTAATGTTTTTTTTTTACCGTGATGTTGAATAGCTAGGGTTTTATTTCTGCCTTTTTTTACATCTCTGTATAACCTTCTAAGTATTCTTTTTTTGTTGTTTTTTATTGCATTTTAGGTTTTGGGGTACATGTGCAGAACATGCAAGATAGTTGCATAGGTACACACATGGCAGTGTGTTTTGCTGCCTTCTGCCCCTTCACCCACATTTGGCATTTCTCCCCATGCTATCCCTCCCCAGCTCTCCCCGCTCCACTGTCCCTCCCCTATTCCCCCCAATAGACCCCAGTGTGTAGTACTCCCTTCCCTGTGTCCATGTGTTCTCATTGTTCATCACTCGTCTATGAGTGAGAATATGTGGTGTTTCATTTTCTGTTCTTGTGTCAGTTTGCTGAGAATGATGTTCTCCAGATTCATCCATGTCCCTACAAAGGACATGAACTCATCATTTTTGATTCTGCATAATATTCCATTCAGTAAGTCTTCCTTGGTAATTATTGAACTTACGGGTGGATTAGGAGAACCGCAAACTTGCAAATGACAGAAATGACAAGGTTTTGTATACTATGCTTCCTCCAACTTCTCAGGTTTTTACTTAGAATATGGAACCACAGTTAATTGCATTTTATTTGCTCCAATTTTTCTGCTCCCCATCTCCTATCATGGCCCTTGCTCTAAAATTTACACGTATACAAACCTATATTTCTTAAGAGTTAGCTTAATGGTAATTTTTGCTATAAATAGATCCCCAAACTGAATAATGGTTCAAACACAGTAGGAGTTTACTTCTTGTTTTAACAGGTATTCCAGATGAAATAACTGACGTGAGTGGTTTCCATTTGCAACTTGTTGTATCCAAGAGCCACGTGCTCATTTACCTAGTCAGGAGAAAGCACGGAGGACAGCATATTGGAAATGTTGATGGTCTGGGCCTGAAAGGGATACTCATCACTTCTGATTGTGTTGCCCTGAGTAGAGCTTAGGCCTGTGCCTACACCCAGCAGGAAGTGAGTCTGGGGTATGTGTGCCCAGGAAGAGGAGGAAATGGATATGGGAAATAGCTAGCCACTGTCTGCCATAAACAGTCATATTTTTGTCTTTTCGAATTCCCTAAGGCCCCTTAAGCTATCAGTAGCTAATATGATAAATAGATGACTGATTGCATGTTAATGGGTGATTATGTCTTAATCCTATATTATACATTTGTAGTTTCATAATGTCTCAACTCATTCAAGTGAATAGTTTTAGAAAAACAGTTACTATCAGGGATAACTTTGGAGGCTTCAGCATCCAACTGTCCCACTCTAATGACTGATGTCCCCAAGATCAGTGTTTGGCCACCCAAATTTTGTAATCACTCTGTCTTCAAGCTGGGGACAACCCCTTTACTCCTCTCTTAAGAATGATGCCTTAAATGTAAGTATATCAGTAATAGCAAACTTAATGATTGCCTGCTATGGGAAAGACAGTGTTTGAAGTGTTTTGCATGTATTATTTTATTTAATTAATATTATAATATTTTCAACAGGTAGGAATTGCTGATGCCAGAATACCAATCGATGTAGTTTGTCTCAAGGACCTAACCACTGTGCTATCCTATTTCTAATTCCATTAAGGGGCCTATGGAAACTTGGCAACACTAACATATCCAATTACAGAAGTTCCGTATTTTTGTTAAAAAAAAAAGTGTTAGGTATGCTGCCTCCTTAGCTTCCATTTTTCTATTGTTTTGTCTTTCTTACATATCCTACATCTTTTCAATTCTCCTGCCTCAAGTGCCACCTGCTCTCCTGCAAAAGAAATGTGGCATTTTCCATTTATGTTGCTGTGCTCAGCAGTGTTCTGGAAAATACATAAACATATAAATGACAGCTCCACTCCACACTTTATCTCTGGGTTTCACACATTTGTTTTCCTTTGCAAATATGGGGAAAATTCAGAATTCTAGTAAGAAAAATTACTGATGAAAAATATTGCTTCCATTTTCTGGCCTTTAGAAGAATCATAAAGTACCTATTTTTCAAACAATAACTAGAGAATTCCAAATGCAAACTAAAGCAACCATGCAGACCTCTAGAGAGAAAGGGGAATATTATTATGTATAGTCTATCATCATTATCATGGTCAAATAGTCTTTGTTAAAGTCTTCCGGAGCACAAGGCAGTGGGGTGGTTAAGTTGGCATTTCTTTCTCTTCCCAAGAGCTTTCAGTTTAAATAGAAACAGAGGAGTAAAGACAAGCACATACAAGGTCAGGCTGACACCAACACTAAAACATTAACATACTAATTAAAGGAGAATACATCTCATTACAATTCAATAAGAATGAGAGGTAGGAAGATATAATATAAAAATGTGCTAAACTAGGGAGTCAAAAGACTTTGCAGCATGCTGTGTGTGCTGCTTTGGGCAAGTCATCCCTACGGTTAAAACACTTGAAAAGATTTGGAGGAGGTATCTTCTGTCTGGTAAAGTACTTGGTACACAATATTTTAAACAAAACAATGATCAGTCTTGGAACAAGGCCCAATTTAGGTAAGACACTAGCCAGAATGATTACAAAATACAGTCATCATTAATCTGTAAATTTCCCTTTTCCTGACTCCCTGACAAATAATATAACTAATAACATCAATATGAACAAATAAAATAGATATTGGGGTGATATTTTTCAGCTCTTAAACATGTTGAAATGTTGTCAAGTTATGAATTTTCAGTTATTTCACATGATAATCCCATGAGGTCCTGCATGTACCACTCCACCCTCCATGACAATCACTACCAATGCTTTTGTGTTCTCAGTTGACTGTGAAGATCAACATGACTTTTTAAGGATAACTATGGCATATAATCAGAAACACGGTCTCTAAGAGACAATGGACCCAAGACTTCATTTGTCTTTTCTTATTCCAAAAACATCCGGTCCTCCGGGATGATGTATTGTTAATAACGGCCAGTCCTCCCATAGCAAGATTTTGTGAGAGGAAGACTCTGGTTCGTTTCCCTTCTTCCAGTTTTAATACCCAGAGCCTTCATGGCCCAATCACTCTTAAAGGCCCTGTCTCTCAGTGCTGCCACATGGGGAATAAAAGTCAACGTGAGTTTTGGTAGGGGACAAATAGTCAAGCAACAGCAACGTGTAATTTATAAAAAACAAAAAATGTGTTTCTTATAGTTCAAAAGTCTGGGAAGTCCAAGATCAAGGTATTGGCATTTGGTGTCTAGGGAAAACAGAAAGGGACCTTGCTAGCTTCCTCGGGCCCTTTTATAAGGTTACTAATTCTATTCATGATGGCAGAACTCTTGTGGCCTAATCACTTTCTAAAAGTCCCACTTCTTAATATTCTTGCATCAGGGATCAAGTTTCAATATGAATTTTGGAGCAGACAAACAAAAACCTTCAAACCATAGTAATAAGGAAACCCATGATACCAAAAACCCGATGTCTCCAGATGAGACCTCTTAGGTTTCACTTGTCTGGTAGCCATTATTGAAGGCCTGCCTAACGTCCTAACTCCTCCTCTCTTTTCTCAAAACACCTTAACATTTTGAAGAGCAGCAAGCACCTGGGGAAGGAGCAAACAAACAAGCCCCTAAATTTTCCAGCTGTCTTGCAGTGTCTCCTGGGTTTAAATCACCTCCTCTGACCCTGTTCATGCTGCATTTGAAATAATGGTTGCTTGGAATTGTTAAATTCCACAGTGTGCCATACAGAATCCCAAACTGGATGAAAGAAATGCTTCCTAGAATTATGCATTCCTCTGTACTTATCCAATACACATTGTCTTCACACAGTAAAGCCTGTTGCCTAGAGATTAGAACCCATGAGTCTTTTTTCTTTCACTCTTGCCTGACAATGTTTACTCTCCCTGTCATCCTACTGCCCAGAAGGGATGGGCTTCGATAATTTCTCTCCTTTGTATTCTTCTCCTACCTTTCAATAGCAAAAGACAATCTAGTAATCAGACAAAAGAATATCTTCATTCTATGAACAAATAAACTCTTACTGGATATCTTCTCATTCTTTGATATGCTCAAATGAACTAGAAAATTATTAAGTCTTTCATCCAGGCCTTTTTGGTTTTGCTGCAAAATCCTATTTTAGTGTCAGAGGAAAAATATTAACTATTTCTCTTTTTATTATTGTGAATATTACTATGACAATTTAATTCCCAACCCTCAACTCAAACCTACTCTGGGCTCACCAGGTATGGCATCATGTCCATGGAAAGAAATGTGAAAGAGAAATTCACAACAATGTATTTTAATGTATCACCCTGCCTATATGAAAGATTCTTACTGTTTCCATCAAGAGTGTCCTGAGAGGCCATGCGCAATGGCTCATGCCTGTAATTCCAGAATTTTGGGAGGCCAAAGTGTATGGATAATTTGAGGTCAAGAGTTCAAGACCAGTATGGCCAACATGGTGAAACCCCATCTCTACTAAAATCCAAAAAAAAAAATTTAGCCAGCCATGGTGGCAGGTGCCTGTAATCTCAGCTACTCAGGAGGCTGAGGCAGGAAAATGGCTTTAACCCTGGAGGCAGATATTGCAGTGAGGCGAGATCAGGTTGCTGCATTCCAGCCTGAGCGACAGAGAGTGAGACTCCATCTCAAACAAAGAATGTCCTGAGAAGAGGAGAATTCAGTATGTAAAGTTACTCTTTACATACTTTACAGATTGAGAGAATATGATGGGCATTTGAAGTTTACTATGTATGTTTTTTAATGTGACCTAAAGTATCCAAGAGAGTATAGAGAATCCATAAACCCAGAAGTGTTCACCTTGTGGTTATGATTTGAATTCTCACCAGAGCATATTAAACTATGAGAAGCCTGGGCTTTTTCACATTTATAAATAAATACATCTATTTGGGAGTTGGTAATTAATCAAGGGGTCTCTAGGTAAGGTCAGTATAGAGGTAAGCAATTGTATTGGAAGGGATCAGGGTATCCCTGAGGAGAACTGAAGCAGAACAGCTGACATTCAGGCAGTCAAAGGACTTTGCTTACTTCGCAATAGGGAACTGAGCCAACTCTGCACCAATCTCTGGGATTCTGAGCAGTAACCTTCCTGGTGTGAGAATGTTATCAGCATCAAGATTCTTTCTCCAAAGAAATTGGGGCCAAGGGACCATCTGATAAGAAATGGAGAATGCAAGTCCCTTGGGTTGGCAGAAGCAGACAATTAACATACCATTTTCTACCAGAGCTAATTAAGCTCTCTTACTTGCTGCACTTTTCTTTAGCACCCATCTTTCTCAGAACAGTGGTGCCTGTTGAGCCTGAAGCTTGAAGCTTGTGCTGTAGACTCTGCTTATCCTCATTGAGGAGTCCCTTTTCCCCTTGAAGTTAATGGAGTAAGTTAGGTTCCAATAGTACTAAGAATTTGTATGTGACAGATTCCTTTTCCAAGGGTGAAGCTTCTCTCTAATTAATATACAGCTATTCTAAGGAGTATGTGGCAAGAATACATATTAAAGGCAAATTTTATGCTAAAGTTTATTGAATGCATCATATTTAATATATGCTGTTTCATTCGTAAAATGGAAATAAAAGTTAAAATGTTTATGTCATAAACACTGTACTAAGAGTTGCACAATCATTATTTTATTTAACTCTCACAACTATCCCATGAGATAGGACTTTTCACTGCTTAACAGTAGGAACAGGTTCAGTTAGGAATTTAGGTCTTGAATGCAAACCCAAATCAGGGTGAGCTCAGAGGCAGTGCTATAACCATTACAGTATCTATTCTTGGAAAAACTGTTATATTAAACTCCCTTTCTTCATGTTCTCTTTAATCTTAGATGCAGTGTTTATTTCTCCCACCCTTTCATTTTCCAGATTATAATAAATAGGGGTACTGGAAGTAGTAAAGCTACTGTATCAAGCCCCTTTGAGGTATATATATATATATATAAATGTCATATACATATATATGTCACTATTACATTTTTAGGAGCAAGAAGTGAGAAAAATCACAGCTACAACAACAAACACTATTTTATTTCTTCAGTATGATTTAACTAATATTCATTGTGGTGACACTAAGGCCTTCCTAGGTATTTAATCATCAAAGATTATATCACATTCCTCGGAATTTAATTATGGTAAGACAATTAGGACTGTCAATCATAATTATTGAAAGAAAAAATGTTATAATTATATGTTTAGTATTCATATAATTGAATTCCCATACTCCATTTCAAAACCATACCAGAAATTTAAAGTCTTACTGTATATGATTTAAACAATATGCTTAAAATTCTTTCCTGTTTCTTCAACTAAAATAGTTATGTTATATATGGAAACAAGTACATGTGTGGAGATACATGTTAGTAATGTCTCTCTGTGTGTGTGTGTGTGTGTGTGTGTGTGTGTAATATTATTAATTCCAGCTCTAGAGTCCTTCATACATCAGCATAAATTTCACTTTTACTACTCACTTGCTATGTAAACTTTAAAAAAGTACTTATTCTCTAAGCCTCATTTTTCTAACACTGTCAGAGTTGCCAGGAAAATCAAATAAAATAACTGAATAAAGAGGACTAAGCATAATGCCCAGGTCATGATAAGCAAACCCTGAAGAGTTGCTGTTACTAATTATGAACATTTCCCTGGAATCACAGTTCGCTCAATTTATCCATTTTATTCCCATTATAAGAAGCTAGAAAGAAATACAAACAATTCTGAACCTTTTGTTTGTTTCATGGTTGGTGGTATTTCCCCTCATTTCATTTATTCTTCATCATTGCTTTTGCTATTGAGAATTTAAAAAATTAAGTATACTTGAGTGTATTCACCCTTCTTCCTTATTTTCTGTATTTTGACGTTTTGACATTTGGGGCCTTTCTATTCCAGCCCCTCCTGTGGTTTCTCTAGTTCCTAATTCATAGAGAAAGTGAACAACTCCACCAAGAGTGAGTTTTTCAAATGCAAACCAACCAATTCAGAGTTCATACTTCAACCAACTCCCTTACTGGGCCCTCACACTCTGGGCCACTATCCCACTCTCTGCCTGACTAATCACTCCAGGGCCAGGTACCAGGCAATTAGGGATAGCTCGTTGGCCCAAGAGCCCATGGCAATTAAATCTACTTACCAGCCTTCCTTGTGTCCTTCTTGGAAATCATTGTCCAGGCTCTTGCCCACACTTCCTACCTTCATCCCTTCCACTCTCACCCCCACCTGCTAATAGACCCCAGACTGCCATGCATGCCCACACTCAGTGTGAGCCTCTTTCTTGGTATCTGTGAGTAAAACAATCTATCATTTCAATGGCAATTGCCTCTTAATCTGTTGGCCTTGTTATACCTAATAATAAAACCTATATTTTGAAACGCAAGTAATTCCAGAATAAATATAACTATAGCTCTACAGCTATCTCTTCTATTTGACTGTAGAGTTCTTGAGAATAGGGACTGTGTCTATGCTAACCAAGTGATTCTAAGTAAATATTTTTAAATGAATAAATGTATTGCATATCTACAATGCACAGACATATCTTTATTTGGGAGAGATAGCTGCATTTTTAAGAGTTAAATGAATATATGCTCATGTATGTCTAATTAGAATGCTTATATATATTTAACAAAACAAGCAAATTCCTATGAGGGAACAATCTAGGGGACAAACAATATCAATCTTCATTTTCTTGTGAGAACTCCCATGTATATGGGAAATTTCTCCTCTGCCCTGTTAGAGTCTCCAGTTGGGCCTAAAACTTAAACTGAAATAATTCAGATGAACATGAGAAAAGTATACAAGTTTTATTAGGATAGTGCATGTACATGGGAGTCCTCACAAGAAAATGAAGACACAAAGAAGTGACCAGAGCAGAAAGCTTGTATACCTTTTTGAAAAATAATTGATAAATTTGTGAAGAAATGGCATGAAGAAGAGGTTTGGACTAGGGGCAAAAAAATTGTGGGTGAGTCACTAAGAGATATATGCAGAAAGCTAATGGAATATATGGCTATCTGAAGAAATCTGTTAAGATGCATTTCAGCATCCATTCCAAATCTCTGATGATAAGGATGTTTCTCTCTCCCTGGTCCAGGAGGGCACCTTTCTCATGGGATATGATATGGCCTGCTTTTAAGCAGAAAAGGGGAGATCAAAAGGCCCTTCCTGCATCTGCTATTTCTCAAATGCCTTCAGCTCAGTATAATCAATATAGCAAAGTGTCATAATTTTAGGATGGCATGTCCTAAACTTCCATGCTAGTGGAGAAACCATTCCCCAGAGTAAAGGGACAGTACTGGAACTCTGAAACCCTGGCAATGTCAAATGAAGAAAGGGCTCCAGGTTAGGTGTCCTGAACCTTTTGATGGAGGAGCGAAGACACATTGTATTCCATCAGCCACTTAAGGCTGCTGGGAAGTTTGCTGAGGCTTGTTTCACACCAAAGTGTGATTTTTAAAAAGTTTTTGGCTTGAATAATTTCCTGGCTATTAGACGGCTTCTTTAACAAGAGACAAATATTTCAAATGAGTTCTTGGCTCATGAGCACCAAAGATTTAGGCAGAGGGTGGATGCTACCTACCTTTGTGGAGTGTTAAGCAGTATGAAATAGCCTTCATACTTATTTTTAGATATTATTGAAACAGGAAACCACTGAAAAAGTAGAGAATACATTCAATAGATCTTTCTGCTGTATCTAGCATCTGCTATGGCAGGTTAAGAAATAATATTAAATCAACTTAGTTTGCCTTGGTTAATTCTGCTTCTGCTAAGAAGTACATTATTTACAACCTGTACTCAATAAATGAATGTTTAGCACATTAATCAATGTTTAGAGGCAATTCTTCTAGAAAAGTCACCTAGACAATGCTTGATTCATTAAGTTTTTCTTCCTATGAAATCATGATGCTTTTGAAGAAGCCAAGCCTACATTAGATACATTATTTTTTAAAAAGCTCACATATACGTTAGAATATTTTCTTTCTTTCTTTCTTTTTTTTTTTTGAGACGGAGTTTTGCTCGTTACCCAGGCTGGAGTGCAATGGCGCGATCTCGGCTCACTGCAACCTCTGCCTCCTGGGTTCAGGCAATTCTCCTGCCTCAGCCTCCTGAGTAGCTGGGATTACAGGCACGCGCCACCATGCCCAGCTAACTTTTTTGTATTTTTAGTAGAGACGGGGTTTCACCATGTTGACCAGGATGGTCTCGATCTCTTGACCTCGTGATCCACCCGCCTCGGCCTCCCAAAGTGCTGGGATTACAGGCGTGAGCCACTGCGCCCGGCAGAATATTTTCATAATAATATAAAGTTCACTTAAAACAAGAATCTAGTAAAGGAAAAATTGTGAAAGACTTCAAAATGGGCCAAAAGATTACTGAGTGTTCTGTCTAGTCTAGTACTGTCTCCAGGTTATCCTGTAGGTGAAAGAGGGATGGACGGGGTGGCTTATGCCTGTAATCCCAGTACTTTGGGAAGACTAGGCAGGTGGATCATCTGAGATCGGGAGTTCGAGACCAACCTGACCAACATGGAGAAATTCTGTCTCTACTAAAAATACAAAATTAGCCTGTTATTCCAGCTACTAGGGAGGCTGAGGCAGGAGAATTGCTTGAACCTGATAGGCAGAGGTTGCTGTGAGCCAAGATGGTGCCATTACACTCCAGCCTGGGTAACAAGAGCAAAACTCTGTCAAAAAAAAAAAAAAAAAAGTAAGTGAAAGAGAAAGAAGGGAATGAAACACAAAGAATTTCTATTTTCTGGGTGAACTACTGAAATATATAGAAAACAATTAATTAATAAGTGCTTATAGACTGCAAGTGGAACAACTTTTGTGATGTCTAAATTAATTCGCTGGGTAAATGAGTCATACTCATTAGAGCTGACAGAGTTAACAACTACCTGAAAGGCCTTCTCCTGTCTATTGGGTTGGTCTCATGTTCATAAACTGACCAGAACACAGGTAGTGTTAAATAAAGTGTTTACAAATTAAAAGACAAGAAAAATGCAAAGGACTTAGAACATGGGAATAAAAACTATGTGTCATAAGATAAAGTTGATTAAATGACAGGTAGCTATCTTGGTGAAGAAAAGACCTGGACAGATATAAGAGAGTTGTATCTAAATACTTGAAGTTCTTGATAAATAAAAATTGAATATACTTATTTAATGAAACTCTTGAGGGTTAACTGAAAATCATGGATGCAAATTATAAACAGGTGAATTTTTAAGAAAAAAACACATCCATCACTGTAATAAACCTCCTCTGCGCTCAATGAGTTTATTCTCATCAGAGTGATTTAAAGCAGCACGTGGAAAATCATATTTTAGGGATATTAGGGAGGTGGAATGAATACATTTCAAATTCATTTCCACTTCCAAGTTTCTATGTTCTGTTATTCCTTAGTTCCAGCCAGTGTTACAATTTGGCAAATTTTCAGAGCTCCAGGATGGTCCTGCATTCAACAGAAAACTCTGAGACACATTTATTACATCAGAAGTTGCTCTACTTATTTCATGAAACAAAGAATTATGTGGCCCAAAACTGTATTACTCACACTGGCTTCATTCTTTGTGGCTAAAATCAACTTGTCTATTAACACTGCCTGGGTCCTCACTAAAAAGTTCTCATCCTACTGCCATCATTTCAAAATATAGAAAGGGAATGTAAATGAGTTCAACCATTGTGGAAGACAGTGTGGCAATTCCTCAAGGACCTAGAAATAGAAATTCCATTTGACCCAGCAATCCCATTACTGGGTATATATCCAAAGGACTATAAATCTTTCTACTATAAAGACACATGCACACGAATGTTCATTGCAGCTCTGTTTACAATAGCAAACACCTGGAACCAACCCAAATGCCCATTGATGATAGACTGGACTGGGAAAATGTGGCACATATACACCATGGAATATTATGCAGCCATCAAAAATGATGAGTTCGTGTCCTTTGTAGGGACATGGATGAACCTGGAGACCATCATTCTCAGCAAACTGACACGAGAACAGAAAATGAAATACCGCATGTTCTCATTCATAGGCAGGTGTTGAACAATGAGAACACATGGACACAGGGAGGGGAGTACTACACACTGGGGTCTGTTGGGGGGAATAGGGGAGGGACAGCGGGGGTTGGGGAGTTGGGGAGAGATAGCATGGGGAGAAATGCCAGATATGGGTGAAGAGGAGGATGGCAGCAAATCACACTGCCATGTGTGTACCTATGCAACTATCTTGCATGTTCTTCACATGTACCCCAAAACCTAAAATGCAATAAAAAAATAAAAACAAAAACACTAAAAAAAAAAAGTAAGTCTTGCCTTAATATGAAAAAGAAACTTCCTTTCTCAGTCCACCAGACCACAACCATTTTGTTTCTGTAGTTACTATTGGTTCTCCCAGAATCACTCAGCACCTGGGTTAACTGCCTTTTCCTTGTTCCACATATACGATATTATTCAACTTTTACATTTAGACACATTCCAGGCTACATCATAAAAGTTTTGAGGTCCGGTAACAGTGAAACATAACCAGATATTAACTGCTCATGAATAATATGAAACAAATTTGAGACAGTTGATAATATTTGGAATGAGAGGTGCAAGAAAGAACTCTGACCCTAGCTATTTGAAGAAACTTAGTGTTCAACATTTCAATTTTCCAAACCTTAGCTTCTTTCTCTGTACTTTGGTACTGTCCCTGCTTTACTTTTATCGTGGGTAATTTTGATGTTTAAATGAGCCAGTATATTTGAAATCTTCCTGTGAAGTATTAAGTATCGGCAAAATATAAAGGATGTGGAAGATGATGATGGTTTCGAATAGCAAGAAAGTTTACAAATGCATTTTGTAAAGTGTATATACAATTTTCATCAACAACATGTGTGTTTGATAAAGCCAACTCTTTTGAGTCGGGCTTGTTGAGGGGTTTACATTAGGAGAATTGCATGCCAATCCTAGGCCAACTGAGCTATGATGTCGGACAAATTAATTTTTCTTCTTTTTTTTGCCTGTATCAAGGAGTAATTTGATATTATCATATAGAATTTGTTTAAAAGTTAAGAAAGCCAATGTGAAAGCATTTAGTTCAGTGCCTGGCACATAAGAAGCACTCAGAAAATGATCGTAAAACTTGAATCCAAAGATTTAGCGACAATAGATATCATTTGCAGCAGTAGTTGCTTTAAGTTCTTTAAAAACCCAAAGTTTTTTCACTTGATTGGAGGCAAGATAAATTGATATTACCTTAACTCTTCTTCTCTGAGGTCACTAGGATCCTAAGGTTTGTGCTACTGACGTTTCATTTAGCTGGATAAATGATGGCCTGACTTCTTAGAAGCACAATTAGCTTACTAGGTAGATTATTGTGTAAGCAGCTTTCAGAACACAAAGAAGCTGTGTCTTCCACATAGCCTCTTGAAGAAACAATACTATAACCTGTAACATAAATCACTGCTGCTTCTCTCCCACTTCTGCCTCTCGATACAGGTTGATTTCAGGGAAGTCTCTGTCAAGCATCAGACTTCAAAACTTAAGGGTAAAAGGCCAATTTAACAATGAAGATATTGGCTGAATGTAAGACCAGACCCTATTGTACAGGTATAGAGAGGGGCTGACCTCTTACTCCCTCTACTTTACTTCTATAAACACTACCACAGGTTCGCTGAGGAGGACTTTCAGCTCTAACAATAACTTAAGCATTATTCCCTTGAAATGTGTAGGTCCCTTGGATTTCTTCTCTTTTATGAGGTAAATAGTCAAAACAAGCTGCCTCGTTGGTTCTCCATTATATTTCCATTGTCTGTGTCTGGGCCCCAGTAGGAACGTAATTTGTATCAAATAAGTGAATGAATGAACGAGTGAGTGATTGAATGAGTAAATGAATGAAGTGATAGTGTTTGGTTTCAAAACACATACTGCAAGAAGCAGAAAACCTGTTCCAAATGGGCTCCAATAGCCACTGTCTACCATCAATTCAATGTTATTGAGAGGAGCTTTCTGTCAAATTGAAGTACAAAAGAAAAGCATGGGACCTAAGCAAAATATATATTACAGCCCTCAAAAAACGAAATATCCCAAAGAATCAGAGAAAAATTTTGTACCTGAAAAATACTTTGTGTAAGAACAAAAGGGGATTATACATGTGTGATTTATGAAATTAAAGTAGGCAGATATGAAGTGAGAAAAATCTATAATTGAAAAATACATTTGATGAATAACATAATTACTAAATTAAAAATCAAGAAGAGAAATCCCAGTAAATGTGGAAGACAAAATTGAGATGTTCACTGAGATCTCACAATATATAAATAAACTGTTATAATACAGTAGTTGGAAGACATTAATAAATACAGGAATCATTTCTCTGTATGAAGAATTGCCTGGCTTGGTGAGGGGCTGGAGAGAAATTATCAATGAAATTACAGAACACACTTAAAATTTTCCTGATAGGAAGATTTAAATATGTGAATCCAAAAGGCTCATACAGTTAAAAAAAATCAAAGCTAGATATGTTGTTTTAATTTTATTTTGAATTCAAGAATAAAGAAAGTGTAACAGGATATTGAGGAATAAAAAAAGTTATCTATGTAGAAGAAAATACTCTGTTAGCCTTTTCATATACAGCATGAAACAACAGAAGTCAATGTAATGATATTGACAGTCTTGAGGAAAAGAATTATAAATAACCCAAGAAGTCTATATTGATATAAATTGTCATTTACATGCAAATGCGCATGTGTGTGTGTTTTCAGAAATCCTCGGGGAAAACAAACCAGGAAAAAACAGTATCTTTAACAAGTACTTTATGATGAAAACACACACACACACATGAACACACACATGCACACACACACACGCAGAAATGTCTAAAAATGAATTTAAACATTCAAGATTAGAAAAGTGAAGGTATAAAACCATTGATGATGCCCAATAAAGCCAAATAATGAAAATGCAATGCCATACAACTAAACATTCTTGAGATTTAACTGTTTAAAATTCAGGAGGTGAATGGAGAAGAAAGCCTCATTTCAACCTCAAGCTTAAGACACCTTCATCACCTTTATCAGAAGCCCTGCAATGAGTGAGTTAGAGAGTACTGGTCCCGATGAATAAAGTAACTCTATTTTACATTTGGATTTTCATCCTTAATTATATGCTCACCTAATTTTACAGTCCCAGAGAGCAGGAGGATTGGGTGGTGGCTGCCTTAGCCAATTAAAATGGGACTGTTTTCTTTGGAACATAAATACACTTTCATTATTGAGTCAAACCTCTCTATTTTATTCCAGTGTTAATAGAAAGCCATCAATATTTTTTTCTAAAACAGTTATAAACAATGCGTTTTTAAAATGCAGCCTTCTCAGCCTCCCTGAACCTAGGGGTCTAGCTGAAAGAAGGGCAATTTTGAAATGTTGGAGGCATTGAGAAAACTACATTGGGCCTGCTCTGGGAAGAGCTGGTTCACTAGAGGTTATAAAACTTAGCCCAGCAACTTTTCCAAATGCTTTGCATTCATGGCAACACCATTCCAGGTTATAGATTGTGAGATTTCAATCTTCTTTGGTTGGTTAAAGAAATTTCTCATTGTTTTCAAACAGCTAAATAAACAGGGAGAGGTACACTAATTTAAGAATCCAAAGAAAGCAATTACTGCAAGTCTTCTCGTATTAACAGAATTGCTTTTTGCGTGGAAAAGAGAGAGAGGCAGGAGAGAGAGAGAGAGGTGCTGAGTAAAGAATGACAAGTCCTATTGGTAAATTTACCAGTATTTAATTTTACTAATATTTAAATTTACCATTATTGAAATTAAATACTAGGCTATGCTTAGCAACAATCAAAAATAAATATTTTACTAAAATCTTTTTCCAAAAGTAACCTTTAGGATTTATTTTTAAAATTCTTTTTATTTTTAATATTTAATTTTTATGAGTATGTAAGTGTATATATTTATGGGGTACATTGGATATTTTGATACAGGCATACAATGTATGTAATAATTGTATTAGGGTAAGTAGGGTATCCATCACCTCAAGCATTTACCCTTTGTTTCTGTTACAAATATTCCAATTGTATTGTTTGTTATTTTATTTTAAAGGTATTAAATATACTAAATTTAAATGTATTTAAATTATAATGTTTGTTTTTATTTTTAAATTATTGTTGACTGTAATCATCTGTTCTGCTATCAAATACTAGATCTTATTCACTCTATTTTTTGTGCATATGAACTGTCCCCACTCTCCCCACCCCACTAACCTTCCCCATCTGTGGTAATCATCATGCTACTCTCCATCTCCATAAGTACAATTGTTTTAACTTTTATCTCCCACAAATAAATGAGAACATGTCAAGTTTATCTTTCTGTGTCTGCCTTATTTCACTTACCATAATATCCTCCAGTTTAATCCATGTGTGGCAAAAGACAGGATCTCATTCTTTTTTATGACTGAATGGTACTCCATTGTGTGTATATATACATATATGGAAAAAGAACATATATATGTTCTTTTCCCATTAATCTATTGGTGAAGATTTAAATTGCTTCCAAATCTTGGAAGTCTGGAGGAGTACTGTAATAAACGTGGGAGCACAGCTATCTTTTTAATATTCTGATTTCTTTTGGGCACATACATTGCAGTGGGACTGCTGGATCTGTTGCTGTAATTCTATTTTTAGTTTCTTGAGGAACCTCCACATTGTTCTCCGTAGTGACTAGACTAATGTGCATTTTCAGCAAAAGTGTTTGAGTGTTCCCTTTTCTCCACATCCTTGACAGCACTTGTTATTGCTTGACTTTTTGATAAAAGCCATTTTAACTGGGATGACATCATATCTCATTGTAGTTTTGATTTGCATTTCTCTGATCATCTATCATCTTGAGCATCTTTTCTTGTACCTGTTTGACATTTCTATGTCTTCTTTTGAGAAATATCTACTCAGATCTTTTGCCCATTTCTAATCAGACTACTATAATTTTTTGAGTTATTTAAGCAACTTATATATTCAAATTATTAGTGCCTTGTTAGCTGGATAGTTTGCAAATATTTTCTCCCATCCCATGAGCTGTCTCTTCACTTGGTTGACTGTTACCTTGCTGTGCAAAAGCTTGTTAACTTGATGTGATGCTATTTGTCCAATTTTGCTTTCCTTGCTCGTGCCGGTGGGGCATTGTTCAAGAACCCTTTCCCCAGATCAATGTCCTGCAGTGTTTCTCTAAATTTTTCTTTTATTAGTTTCATAGATTCAGGTCCTAAACCTAAGTCTTTAATCCATTTTGTGTTGACTTTTATGTATAGTGAGAAATAAGGTTCCAGTTTGATTCTTCTGCATATGAATATCTAGTTTTCCCAGCACCATTTATTGAAGAGACTGTTCTTCCCAATGTATATTCTTGACACTTTTGTGGAAAACAAGTTCACTGTAGATGTATGGATTTGTTTTGGAGTGTTCTATTTTCTTTCATTGGTCTATGTGTCTATTTTTATGCCAATACCATGATAATTTGGTTACTATAGCTCTGTAATATAATTTGAAGTTAGGTAATGTGACTCTTCCAATTTTGTTCTTTTTTCTCAGGATGTGTTGGGTCTTTCAGGTCTTTTGTGCTCTGTATACATTTTAAGATTTTTTTTCATTTC
The DNA here is from genome assembly GCA_031835075.1 of Saguinus oedipus. Lineage (NCBI taxonomy): Eukaryota > Metazoa > Chordata > Mammalia > Primates > Cebidae > Saguinus > Saguinus oedipus. The sequence continues at coordinate 44,447,103 of CM063170.1, forward strand.
TGTTAAGAATATCATTGGCATTTTGAGTGGCATTGCATTGAATCTCTAAGTTGCTGTGGGTAGTATGGACACTTTTACAATATTCATTCTTTGAATCCATGGACATGGAATAACTTTCCATTTTTGTATGTCTTCTTCAATTTCTCTTATCAATGTTTTACAGTTTTCATTGTAGAGATTTTTCACTTTTTAAAGTTTATTCCTAGGTATTTTATTAGTAGCTATTGTAAATAGGATTACTTTCTTGATTTCTTCTTTAGATTGTTCATTGTTGACATTTAGAAATGCTACTCATTTTGGCATGTTTATTTTGACATACTGCTACTTTATTGAATTTGTTTATCAGTTCTAACAGCTTTCTTGGTGGGGTCTTTAGGTTTTTTTCAAATATAAGATGTATCATCTGCAAATAAGGATGATTTGACTTCTTCTTTTCTAATTTTGATGCCCTTTATTTCTTTTTTCTTGTTAGTTTGCTCTGTCTAGGACTTCCAGTACTATCTTGAAGAATAGTGGTAAAAGTATTCTTGATTTGTTCCCAATACTAGAGAAAAAGCTTTATGTTTTTCTCCATTCAGTATGGCAATAACTGTAGCTTTGTCATATAGGGCTTTCATTGTGTTGAGATATGTACCTTATGCCTCTACTTTTTTGAAGTTTTTTATCATGAAGAGATACAGGATTTCATCAAATGATTTTTGAGCATCAGTTTAAATGATCACATGGGTTTTATTCTTCATTTTATAGATATGATGCATCACATTAATTGATTTGCATATTTTAAACTATCCTTGCATTCCTGGGATAAATGCACTTGATTATAATGAGTAATCTTTGTAATGTGAATTTTGTTGTTGAACTCAGTTTGCTGGTATTTTTTTGAGAATTTTTGCTTCAATATTCATCAGGAATATTGGCCTATAGTTTTCTACTTTTATTGTGGCTTTTCAGGTTTTGGTCTCTCTCCCTGCTGAGCTACCTAGAGCTGCGGGAAGAGCGACACAAACACCCCTGTGGCCACTGTGCTGGGTCAGACTGGAAGCCAGCACAGCTTTGGGTCTTGCTGAAGGCCTCTGGTGACCACTGCCTGGCTACTGCTGATGTTTGCTCAAAGCCCAAAGGCCCTACATTCAGCAAGTGGCAAATCCAGCTAGGCTTTGTCCTTCTCATCAGGGTAACAAGCATCCTTACTCCCCTCCCAGACCAGATCATGTCCATAAATGTCTGACAGCTGAATTCTTTCTACCATGCGTTGCTTTCTGCTGTGACAGACAGCACTGAGTTCCAATTCAAGGCTCCAATCACTGCACTCAGCCTCACTAAAGCACACAGTTTCTCTCTTTGCATAGAGTGCTACTGCCAGGGAATGATGGAGGAGTGGTGTTGATAATGTAAGAATGTCTTTCCTACACTCTTCAATTCCTCTTTCCTTGCTATGATATTAAAACCTGGTGCTATGAATACTTACCTGATTTTTAGTTCTTATAAGGGTGCTTTCTTTTGTGAATAGTTGTTAAATTTGATATTGAGTGGGGGCATGGGGACAGTTGTTAGAGGGTTCTATTTGGTCATCTTGTTCTGCCTCCTCTTCCACAAACTTGTCTATGATTTGTTTTTTGTTGGTGTTCTTTAGTAGAAGCTTAAATTCATATTTGATATTCACATTAAGTCAAAGATCCACTTTTACATTTATTTTTAAATTGACACTGTATTTTAATGTATTTATGGTGTATAATGTTTTCTTCTAAAATATATATATATTGTGGAATATCTAAATTAAGCTAGCTAACATATGCATTATCTCACATACATATCAATCCATTTTTTAATGAGAAATCTTAAAATCTACTCTCTTAGCTGTTTTCAAAAATACAACATATTGTTATTAATTGTCTCACCATGTTATACAATAGATCTTTTGAACTTATTCCTACTGTCTAACTGAAATGTTGTATCTTTTGACCAACATATCTCCAGTCCCCAATTCAGCTGCTAGTAGCAACCAGTCTACTCTCTCGTTCTGAGTTTGACTTTATTTAGGTTCCATATGTAAATGAGTTCATGTGGTGTTATTTCTGTGCCTGGCTTATTTTACTTGACATAAGGTCCCCAAGGTTCATCCATGTTATCCAAATGAAAAGATTTTCCTAATTTTTAAAGGCTGAATAATATTTTATTATCTATACATACTTCATTTTCTTTATACGTTGATCTATTGATGGACACTTTGATTGATTTTGTATTTTGGCTCTTGAGAATAATGCTGCAATGAACATGGTAATGGAGATGTCTCTTTGACTTACTAATTTTATTTCCTTTGGATATGTACCCAATAGTGGGATAGCTGGAATATATAGTAGTTCTATTTTAATTTTTGGAGGAACCTCCGTACTGTTTTCCATAAAGCTGGGTTTCATTTAACACTATGGCAACCAAAATTTACTTAAGAGAATACTCTCGTGTGCATGTACACACATGCACACACACAGAAACCTGAATGAAGAATAATTGCATTTAATTTCATATACTTTATTCTGTTAGTTTTAAATGTGGACCTTGAAAAAATTTTTATAAGTCTTCTCATAAACTAGAAGGCTACAGTCATCCAATTCTGCCTGTTAGCATCTGTGGAAATTATTATAGCCAAGAAATGCTGAGCTCCATGGCAAATGATATTGAAATTCTTTAACCTTTGAGACAACTGGCAGAAGAGCTCATGTTCTTTAATCTGATGAGTGCTCATCATCATACTCTGATAGAGGAGACCATTCTTCCTTCCATACTCAGACTAGATCTGTCTTTTAAGATCTGTATCATGTGCATCTTCCTTATGAAACTGTCTCCTGCTCCTCCATTACACATGGATTTCTACATTCTTTTATCGCTTAGGTGCAGATATTATTAGGCGGATATACTTTAACAAGACACTGACCTCCCATTAACTCATGAGGGTTAGCCTGTTACCCTAGATTTGAATTTAATTTCTCCCATTTTCTATTTGTGATCTTGGGCAAACAACTAAGACTTTCTTTATTTTCTGTGCTTTTTTTTCTTGTTCGGTGCTCTTGTTTGAAGCATATATGCATTTGTGTTTATAAATTGCATTGCGCCCAGTATCTGCTCCAAAAGTGCAGGCTCCCATCTCCTTTTTCTATTATTCTTTATCTTTCCTTTACCCTCAATAAAATAGATGTTAATTTATATATTTTAGTGCTGGGTGAATTGGATTATTGACAGATATTTAAAAGATATTTTCAGATTAAAATCTGAATAAATCAAAGATAAATGTCATTTTTAGAACAGTGAATCTTTAAAAAAAGAAACCAAGAAAGAATAATTGTACTATTTGCACAATAGGTTTTGTAAAATAAAAAAAGAATTAAAAAATGAATAGTTTTTCTGAATTAGTATTGTAACAATTGTGACAAGAGGAAATATATCATAGAAAACTGTACCTTCTCTTTTCACTGGGCCAAGCTAATGCCATGTATTAAATGCATTTAATACATGACTACAATCTAATTTAAACCTGTGGTCAAGGGAAATCAATAGAGCTAAGAGTACACTTTGCAATTTTAAAGAATTAAGGTATCTCTGGAGCTTTTTCAGTACGATTTTTCCCTTTTATAAATTGCCACGTTTATATAAAATCTGAAATGGAGACTTCTCTTAGTGCTATAATCACCTTCTCCTATCTCCCTTATAGAGCACTCTGCTTTTCTTTCTTTTCTTTTCTTTTTTTTTAAGACAGAGTCTCACTCTGTTGCCCAGGCTGGAGTGTAGTGTCCCAATCTCAGCTCACTACAATCTCCGCCTCCCTGATTCAAGCAATTTTCCCACTTCTGTCTCCAGAGTAGCTGGGATGACAGGAGTGCCACCACACCCAGTTTTTTTTAAAATTATTTTTATTTTTATTTTTAGTAGAGATGGGGTTTTGCCTTGTTGACCAGGTTTCAAACTCTTGACTTCAGGTGATCCACCTGCCTTGGCCTCCCAAAGGGCTGGAATTACAGGTGCGAACCACCCTGCCTGGCCAGAGCACCCTGCTTTTAGGGAACAAATAATTTGCTAAATGTTTGTAGTGAGAGGAGACACCTTGAAGGAATTTGCTCAAATAATGATGGATGGGTGCTGAGCTGCCTGTTTAGGGGAGTGACTGGTTAACTACAGGGCTTTAGTTTTGCTGAGTGGGGTATGCCATCAGGTGCCAGAGCAGACTTGTTTGAAGCAATAAAGGAAATTTATTAGCTATATGGGAGAAGAGTTGGTGTGGAATGTAAACCATTGTGGGTGAGGACAAAATATATTAGAGTGAATGAACATATCAGATCTGTATGTTTAGTAAGCGGTCAGAAAAATAACACATGAGTATCTTAGGTAACCTCTATGTTAACAGAGCTTAATTTGGCCTCTGTCAGGCAGTCAGTCATGGAGGGTTTTGGTACTTATATCCAAAGTTGTCGCCTGGTATAGGAGAATTATGACCATTGTCTCTTTACGTCTGTGTTTTTCAGGAATATGACAAAATGCTACTACTTCAAGGTCAGTATAGGCAAAAGCAGAAGCTGGTAATGAAAAGAGACCCAATGCTAACAATAATGTGTCCAGGTTCACAGGAAATAATATAACACAGAAAACTCTATATAGAGTAGTATCTTCTCATGATAACCCTCCTGATACCCTTACCTGCTTTTCTTTTTTTTTTCTCTGTAGGAAATATATCTTCCTGTATATTATTACACTGCAACTAAGAAAGCTATTAATGATTATTATAACTGTTGTTATAAAACTATTACTTACTGTTTGCTGAATACTGCTCTAAATATATTCCATTGTTTGGATGGTTAATCCCTACAATTCTTTATGTCATTCTGAGCATCCTCACATAGGTTTGGTATTACACTAGGACATATTCTTTACTCCTTCCCCTGCCAGGAAATCTGTGAAACAAAAACAAGAGCAACCCAGAAATACATTCCCCAAAGATAGAGTTATTCACTCAAGACTAATAGCTCTAAGAAGGGTGCAGCATAAACGTCTGAGTGAGGCTTTGCATCTCAGGTCCTGCAGACTTAGCTGTTGGGATGGTAAGCAGACTTCCTTAATACTCCCAGAGAAACTCATAACCAGAAACTTAGTGTTTCAGATGCAAATGTTAGATTACAGAAAGTAAACTACAAAAGCAAGCCTTTGTTTTATATTTTCATACCTGTGACATAACTATAATTCTACAAAGAGATAGCAAATAAAAATATAAAAGACAAACATAACATGAATGAGAACATTCTAGACTTCAAAATTTGGTCTGTAATTTTTCCACATTCAAGATCTTTAAATTATTTATTCATTGAGTATTTTCTAAAACTTTGCAATAAACCCCAAATAAAATAATTGAAAGTGTTCTAGGGGAAAGGGGTAGCCAAATAGAATCTGACTCTATTTGAATTTCCTGAATGACGTACTGGTTTTTAAACAAGATGGAAAGAGCATCTCTGCCCTAGGATATGCTTTACTTACTTTATCCTGGTAGAAAGAAGCAAAACATTGTAAAGATGTAAGAGCACAGATGACAAGGATAGATAATTAAAAACTATGTAATAAGAATAAATAATATTGGTTTTGTATTTATTACATGACAAGGACAATACACTGAATCAGTTTGTGGTCTGAATGAAAGATGACCAGATAGGACAACTGAGTGAAAACAAATTCCTCAGTGTAGGCATGGGAAACATTTTTCACCTTCTCCTAAAAGCCAGAAGAGCCCTTCAAAGTTAATTCATCTGGTTCGTATTTTCCAGACAAAAAGGGAGACCATCTGACCTATTTTTGGAAAGATATAATGGGCCATCTAACATAAAACTGGCAATATGTACCTTAAAACTCAACTGAAAAACAATGGATGAGAATTAAATTTAAGAACTCATCATTATCTAGTAGAAAATTGCCTCTGCCTCCAGTTCTAATATTATTGTTGCCATCTATTATTCTTCAATCATTGAATGTCCTCATTTAAAAGAGCCTGGTTTTAGTGCTTAAACATGGATTGTGAATATACAATATCTAGAAGTAATACTAGCTTTACTAGATCAGTTTTATAGAACTATACAACATCCTGATGGTTAATTTTATTGCTTTGTGAGGTCTATGGTTTACTCTAACGTGACAATCCTACAGAATATTTTTAAAATTGACTCAGCTCATCCAGTGATATTCTTGCTGATGATAAATAGGTCAATGAAGATGCCTGAATACATTTCAGGATATTTAGGAAGGCATAATAGATTCACCCTACCACCACCGCCACCATACATACACACATAAGGAACAGTCTTTAATAATTGCATTTTTCCCCAAAGGACTGTTTTCTAAATAATTTCATAAGCAATGCAGTTTTAAAGGCTGGGAAATAATTAAGTAGATTCCTATGAATTGGTCCCTTTTCTGATTCATGAATTAAACTGTGTCAGATAGCTTTCATATGCCCTACAGATCATCTTTTCTTATTAGATAGACTTCTCTCTGTCTCCAGGAGTCTGACCTTTATGGATCCCTTGCCCCTGTCACTGGGTTGACAACTGGAAAGAGAGGAAGAGAGAGGATGTTCAAGGTATTTATTCTCCCAGCTCTGGTTTCTCCTTGGCCTGGCTGCATTTCTCAACAGAAGGTCAAATCTCCTCTCCAGGTGGCTGTCTCCATATGACTTCCTTTAAGAATTGTTATAATTGCTGTGTCCACTCACCCCTTCAGGGGTGCAAACAGTCCTGGAGTTCACCCTGCCACATCTTTGCAAATATTAAACTGTCTTGAGTTATCCTAATTTGAAAGTGCCATCTGTTTCCTGCTGATATCCTGACTAACATGCACATGATCAGATCTCAAAAATGAGTAGCACCATGTTGCTCTTGATGATTGAATAGCTTGGTTTGAATAGTTCAGAAATGAATTGAAAGAGGTTCCTTCTGTGGACAAGTCACAGCCAGTGCAGCAAAGCTCTGCTACAGTGGATTGATCTTCCAGTTTGATTCTATAACCATGTTTCCTTTATTCTGGATTCTAAAAGAAGCCAGTCAGCCTCCATTTGAGATCATCATTGCAGCTAAAAGGTAGAGCAAACTGTGTTTCTTTTATATATTCAATAGTTAGGGACTATGTCAAGCAAGGATGACCAGACAGGACAAGTGAAGCATTGAAGAACAAGCATCAGTGACAGCTTTGGTCCATAGAAAAGTACTAAACAGCTGGTCAACCAACTTAATTAAAAAATATCAGGATGTGGCCAGGTGCAGTGGCTCCCAAGTAATCCCAATACTTTGGGAGGCCAAGGCAGGTGGATCACCTGAGGTCAGGAGTTTGAGACCAGCCTGGCTAACACGGTGAAACCCTGTCTCTATAAAAAATACAAAAATTAGCTGAGCATGGTGGTGGGTGCCTGTAAACCCAGTTACTTGGAAGGATGAGGCAGGAGAATCGCTTGAACCAGGGAGGTGGAGATTGCAGTGATTCCAGATCACACTACTGCACTCCAGCCTGGGCAGTAGAGTGAGACTCTCGTCCAAAAAAAAAAAAAAATCAGGATGTGTCCTACTTCAATTGAATTCTTCCTTTAAAACAAAAATAATTGTGAAGCTCTACTACAGACCATCCATAGGCCTAAAACACGAACCCTCACAATTTAACTTAGCTTCTTTCTCTTCTTTCTTCAAGATTCAGTTTTGATGTCTCTATTTTTGAAAAACTAAGGCAGATTGTCACAATATTGGGATATGTGGTATTTTCTGTGTTCCTTTACTATCTTGCTTTTATTCCAATGTATCATGCATTTAAAATTCTCTAAATATTTGCAGTGTAAACAAAGCTAGAATATTGTTGTAAGTTTTTTTAGTGTTCTCTTAAACAGAAGATTTTATAATAATGCTATATTCAAATTTGCAAATAAGTATGAAGGCCTCTTATAGGTGTCCCACAGAGGAAAAAATACAGTTTTTTTTTTTTGTTAAAGTAGAATAACTGTATCTGACATGACAGCATCTTAATAAATACTGATTGAATGAATAAAATATAAATAAATATTATTAAACTAAAATTTACCAATTACATCTATAGGCCTAACCTTATATCTATATTTATTTCATTTGACTTATAGAACTCTTTGAAGTAGGCAATTATTATTTCAGTTTTGCAGATTAGGAATTTAAAAATAATAAGTGTAATAATTCTATTCAAGGCATAATATTGGGAGTCATAGTCCCAAGGTTTGAAATTATTGTCTACCTAAGTTCAGAGCCTATGCTCTTCCTACTGTTCTCACTGCCCCTAGAGCACTAGAAATGGGCCATAAACTAGAGAGGTCCTGGTAACTACCATAAAAAATAGATACAAATAAATGTTTTCCAAGTGACAGATTTCCTACTACTTAATAATCTGGCATAATAAGAGGTCAGGACTCAGAGGTCTAGAAACAAGGATTAAAAAAAAAAAGACTAGATACCTGCCTCTCATTACCTTACCATTTCGATAATGTCAGTTCTTTTGTGTGAATTCATCTTGGTCACAGGTAGAAAAAGTTAATAGAACTAATGGCAATGATCAATTCTACCTATATACATTTAGTTGAGTATAATGTAGAAGATTGAGGTTTAAAAGAAGAAAGTGGAATTAATTTTAATACGCCTTCACTCACCTGAGCAGAAACATCTCTTTTTTCCATAGTCCAGAGTATGGAAAAAGAAGCCATCCATCTGGGTGATGTTCTAGTGCAACTGAAGTTATTTCTTAGGAAGGGAAATGAGTAACAGTAAGAAAGGGTTTCAGCAAGGCCCTAAGCTGACACTACTCAGCTGGAAAATCTACAGAAGAGGTTGTGTTAAACTTGTTTCTGAAAGCAGTTAAAGAGCTTATAAGACAGAATACTGCAATCGCCTTTGAATAAGCCCTAACCTTCTAAATATCCACGATGTCTGAGTTGGTCCTAGATACAGTTGGTTAGGAAATGTCTTAGTAATCTTTAGTTGGTTGCCCAGAAGAAGTTAAGGAACTAGAAATTATTGCTAAGCTAGAACAGTATTTGTTTAGCTGCTAAACAATATATAGCACTAAGAAGAACCAGCAATAGAAGCCAAATTTATTTTAGAGGTGTACCTTCTGGCTGGTACTAACTCTTGCAATAGACAGAGATCAAAAGATGATGCAATAAGAGATGTGGCAAATAAATTGTACACAGAAAAATTGGTTAAACAGTGTGGTGGATATAAATTGAAGATGATAGCAAATATAAATGCTGATTTTATTTTATTGAAAACTATCTTTTTAAGTGACAGATGCATGCCAATTTATGCTAGGTAAACCTTTTTGCTCTTAAATTTGTCTTTTGAAAAAGTTTTAAGATCAGCAATCACTGGATTTGAAGACTCCCTCATTTTTCTTGAAAATGTAACAGTGCATGATTTGCAGGGATTTTGTAGTACTTATTTCTTCAGGATAGTTAATTTAATAAATTTTCTGGAAATCATCACACTCTGGGTTCTGCAAGGCAAAGAATCCTGTCTCACTAGTCTCTTCTCAGAGCCTGACACAATGTGTGTGTAGTAAGTTCGTTTAATTATGGAACACAGGATTAAAATACCTGATATATCACAAAAACAGATTTGGGTTGACCATTTCTTTTTTGGCTTTTCGCTAGTCCCATGGATAATGCTATTAAGGACCCATTCATCAGCAATGTCAAAAGACCTGGAGGAAAATACATTAGTTCTTTTAAACTTCATTTGTTTCTGTACAACTTTAACAGTTTTTAGTACATGTCATCAGTAGTGTAACTAGTCAACACTAGTTGATTTATTCTTATGTGCTTAAAATATTCTAGTCATATTCTTAGCATTTATTTATATTATCAAATCTAATCTTCCAATAATCCTGTGGGTAAATAACATTCTTATTTGGTCTAGATAGCAGAGTTAAGAAACTTGTTGAAGTGATAGAGTCAGAATTTATATTGAATTCTTAGTGGAGTTTAAGATCTTAAATATTATGTAATACTACTTTGCAATGTTGTCACATTTTACTAAATATTTTTTAAGCTCAATATGCACTTTTTTTGCAGGAAAACTTTATTCATTGTGCTTATAAATACTAGTTATACATTTTTTAATACTTTAAGTAAAATATTTATTAAACCACATTTATAAAATTCTGTCTAAAAATAAACTCACACAGAACTAATGAAACATGTACCATATTTTGGAGTCACTTGCTTGGTAGAAAACATGGACCTCTGAATCTCTCGAGCTTTTATTCTAGACCAGAGATCACAGCATATGGATATGCATCAGTGAGTGGATTTGTCCATTCCTTAAAATGCCATTGGCAGACACTAAGTAATCCTTTATAGTTCTTCTTCCCACTGAACACAGGTGAGACTGCAGATTATTTCTTAATTCATAATTCTGGGAAATTACCACACATACAATAAAATTTATAGGAAAGGCGAAACAAAATTATCCCTATTTTAGACCCAGTTCTGTTATAAGTTATTATGTTACTTTAAGTGAGATGTTCAATTTTACATGCATCAATTTCTCCTGCTATACAAAAAATTGTGAAGGTTGTACAAAACTAAAGGTTGGGTTAGCTCTATGATCAATTCTATTTGTAGAAATTTATTCTGTATCTTTTTAGTTAATGGTCAGTCAGGTGAGGCGACAAAAGTGAACAAATAAGAGAGCCAGAAAAACAAAATTTATTATATAACCACAGGTCCTAGAGAGACAGAGTCATTACACACCAAGAAGAAGTCATTAGAGGAATACCTATGGAGCTGGCTCAACTAAGCAGGAAGAGAGCCTAAAGAGACAGAGGAATTGTGGGCAATTGCCTTTATTAGGCATCAGGGTGGAGGACATATGAAAAGGCATAAAACTTCACTGGGGTGTTTGAACACTACTAGGTTGTAACCAGGGAATGGCGGGAAGAAAAACTTGTGGCAGGAGCCATGATTATCAAACTAGGGAAGGGTGTTCCCATCCTGTTTGTGTAGATGTTGAGGCTATAGAAAAGAGAAATGAATATGAACTTTAGAAAACTTTGCAGTATACATCCATAATGCTATCACTTTATTTTTCTGCTCCTTCTGTGTACTCATTGCTAATTTTCACCATAAATTCTTTATTTTTATTTTTATTTTATTTTAAGTTCTGGGATACATGTGCAGAAAGTGCAGGTTTGTTATATAGATATATATGTGCCATGGTGGTTGGCTGCACCTATCAATCCATCAACTAGGTTTAAGTCCCACATTACTAAACATTTGTCCTAATGCTGTCCCTCTCCTTGTCCTCCATGCCCCGACAGGCCCCAGTGTGTGATGTTCCCCTCTCTGTGTCCATGTGTTCTCACTGCTCAGCTCCCACTAATGAGTGAGAATGTGTGGTTTCACCACAAATTCTTAAAAGAAGCTGGATGTCATAAACATTACCACACAATCAATAATAACAGAAAGGGCCTTCAATAATCCACTTTCAATAAAGGACAGAACAATTAGATGAAAAATCAATATAGAAGCAGGAGCTTGGTCTCATAAAATGAGTTGGGGAGGATTCCTTCTTTTTGTATTGTTTGGAATAGTTTCAGAAGGAATGGTATCAGCTCCTCTTTGTACGTCTGGTAAATTCAGCTGTAAACCTGTCTGGACCTGGACTTATTTTTGGTTGGTAGGCTATTAATTGCTGCCTCAACTTCAGCCCTTGTTATTGGTTTATTCAGGGATTCAACTTCTTTCTGGTTTAGTCTTGGGATAGTACAAGTGTCCAGAAATTTATCCTTTTCTCCCAGATTTACTGGTTTGTGTGCATAGAGTTGTTTGTAGTAATGTCTGATGGTAGTTTGTATTTCTGTGGAATCAGTGGTGATCTCCCTTTATCATTCTTTATTGCATCTATTTGATTCTTCCCTCTTTTCTTTTTTATTAGTCTGGCTAGCAGTCTACCTATTTTGTTGATCTTTTCAAAAAAACCAGCTCCTGGATTTGTTGATTTTTTGAAGGGTTTTTTGTGTCTCTATCTCCTCCAGTTCTGCTCTGATCTTAGTTATTTCTTACCTTCTGCTAGCTTTTGAGTTTTTTTGATCTTGCTCCTCTAACTCTTTCAATTTTCATGATAGGGTGTCTATTTTAGACCTTTCCTTGCTCCTCATGTGGGCAATTATTGCTATGAATTTCCCTCTAGATGCTGATTTAAATGTTTAAATGTGTCCCAGAGACTCTGGTATGTTGCATCTTCATTCTTGTCTTTATTTCTGCCTTCATTTCATTATTTATCCAGTCTACATTCAAGAGCCAGTTCCTGGGCAGAGACACAACTAAAAAAGAAAACTTCAGGTCAATATCCATGATGAACATCAATGTAAAAATCTTCAATAAAATACTGGCAAACAGAATGCAACAGCAAATCAAGTAACTTATTCATCATGATTAAGGAGGCTTCATCCCAGGGATGCAAGGCTGGTTCAACATATGCAAGTCAATAAATGTAATTCACCACATAAACAGAACCAAAGACAAAAACCATATGATTATCTCAATAGATGCAGAAAAGACCTTTGACAAAATTCTACAGCCCTTTATGCTAGGTATTGATGGTACGTATCATAAAATAATAAAAGCTATTCATGACAAACCCACAGCCAATATCATACTGAATGGGCAAAAACTGGAAGCATTCCCTTTGAAATCTGGCCCTAGACAAAGACGCCCTCTCTCACCACTCCTATTCAATATAGTATTGGAAGTTCTAGCTAGAGCAATCAGGCAAGAAAAATAAAGGTATTCAAGTAGGAAAAGAAGAAGCCAAATTGTCTCTCTTTGCAGATGACATGATTGTATATTTACAAGGCCCCATCACCTCAGCCCAAAATCTCCTTAAACTGATGAGAACTTCAGCAAAGTCTCAGGATACAAAATCATTGTGCAGAATTCACAAACATTTCTATACACCAATAACAGACTTAGAGACAAATCAAGAATGAATTGCCATTCACAATTGCTACAAATAGAATAAAATACCTAGGAATACAACTAACAAAGGATGTAAAGGACCTCTTCAAGAAGAACTACAAATCACTGCTCAATGAAATAACAGAGGACATAAACATATGTAAAAACATCCCATTCTCATGGTTGGGAAGAATCAACATTGTGAAAATGGCCATACTGCCCAAGGTAATTTATAGATTCAGCTATCCACATCAAGCTACAAATGACCTTCTTCACAGTACTGGAAAAAACCACTTCAAACTTCATATCAAACCAAAAGGGAGCCTGCACAGCCAAAACAATCCTAAGCAAACAGAACAAAGCTGGGGGCATCATGCTGCCTGACTTCAAACTATACTACTTGGCCACAGTCATCAAAACAGCATGGTACTGGTATCAAAACAGAGACATAGACCAATGGAACAGAACAGAGGCCTCAGAAGTAACACCACACATCTACAATCATAGGGACATGGATTAATCTGGAAACCATCATTGTCAGCAAACTGACACAAGAACAGAAATCCAAATCCTACATGTTATCACTCATAGGCAGGTGTTGAACAATTAGAACACATGGACACAGGGAGGTTGGCATCACACACTGAGGTCAGTGAGGGGGAATGCTAGGGGAGGGACAGTGGGGAGTGGGGAGGGTGGAGAGGGATAATGAGGGGAGAAATACCAGATACAAGTGATAGGGGGATGAAGGCAGCAAACCACCTTGCCAAGTATATACCTATGCAACAATCCTGCATGATTTGCACATGTACCCCAGAACCTAGCTTACAATTAAAAAAAAAAGAAGCAGGAACTTGAACAACACTTCCAATCAATCAAATGGGCCTAATGTACATATATGGAGCACCCCACACAGTGACAGCAGAATACACATTTTTTGTGAGTGCACATGGAACGTTCTTCAGGAGAGATCACATATTAGGGCATAAAATGAGTCTTGATAGGTTTTAAGAGACCGAAAATTATAGAGTATATTTTCTGTTCACAAAAGAATGAAACAAGAGATCAATAACAGAGGAAAAAATAATAAAACATTCACAAATATATGAAAATTAAACAACACACTTTTAAAGAACCATTGGGTCAAAGAAGAGATCCCAAGAGAAATTAGAAGATATCTTGAGACAAAGGAAAATGAAAACAAAACATCATATTCTAAAATTTATGAGATGCAGCAACGGCAGTGTTAGGTGGAAATTTATAGCTATAAACTCTTGCATTAAAAAAGAGGAAACACTTCATATCTGCTTTAAGACACTGCAAAATGTTTCCAGCCTATGAAACTAATAAAGAACGAATTGCACCCAGAGCCAGCAGAAAGACAGAAATAAGGATGAGAGCAGAAATAAACAAAATAGACAACAGACCAAACACACAGAAAATCAATGAAACCAAGAGTCAGTTCATTGAGTGGATAAGCAAAATTGACAAACTTTTAGCTAGGTTAACTCAAAACTTTAAAAAAATAAACCAAGAAAAGATGAACATAACTAAAATCTGAAATGAAAAAGGGGAGATAACTATAGATTTTACAGACAAACTTGGGTTTTATGAACCAACTTTGCTTATTTGCTGTAAGTGGTGCTTCCTTTCTCAGCATTCTAGAATGGAATGTCATTCATTTAAAAAATTTCTGAGAAAGTAGTAAACTTCCAAAAAGAGTTACCTATGGATGTCTTGAAGAATCGCTTTATCTTCTTTACATAAATATTATAGAAATTATCTAGGGTTTTAGGCTGCATACCTTTTCCACTCAAGAGAAAAATAATCTGATATCTACAGACATGTGTTGGTCATAGCCCATGACACTCTTTCTCCCAGTTAGAAACTTTAAATTAAACAAAAAACACAAAGTTGTAAATATTAGATAGATTATACTATATGATGCATTCGTGACACATGTAGTGTGCATCAGTGATGCATTTTGAGCTACCTATAGCTGAATTAATGTGGTTGGTGGGTTTTGACTAAATCATTAGAAAGTTTTATTTATTTTCCTGCTACGTACTGTGAAGCAGTTTTCAGGATTTGGTGAATCCAGCGCTATAGCTTCTAATTTATTACATAATATTGGAGGAGAGGGGGGAGATTATATTCAGCTGTCTGAGTCCCCAGAAAATGTCCCTTAAGTAAAAAACAAAAAATAATCTGATGGTTTCTGTGACTGTAATTTACATAGGCCAAAAATATATATGCTTAATACCAAGAAAGGAAGAAATTATTTAACACTTCCAGGGTTACCTTTAGTTAGCTTTAAATTTTGACCATTTGTGCATTAAAATGTATCCTTAATCAGTGGTGTTCCTATCTATAGAAGGAGACCAAAGGGGAAAATGCGCTTGAGAAGTCCCGCAATTAAGCTGTTAATTAGAATTGCTTATTTGACAGCTAAGAACAATTATACTTGCATGAGATTTTTACTATGAAATATTTGCTAGTGAAACATTGTATAATATTTAGGATGCACAGGCTTTCTTACAGTTAATACTTGTTTTGGTTAACATTGCCTAATGCCAGCACCAAGGAAGAGAGCAATTAGCAAACTTCCTTTAAGGTTCAGTTTTCTTTTCTGGTGAAAAATAAGGTTTTAAACATATTACATCTATTTCTTTTTTTTTAATTTTTTAAATTTTTATTGCATTATAGGTTTTGGGGTACATGTGCAGAACGTGCAAGGTAGTTGCATAGGTACACACATGGCAGTGTGTTTTGCTGCCTGCCTTCCCTTCACCCACACTTGGCATTTATCCCCAGGCTATCCCTCCCCAGCCCCCCCGCTGTCCCTCCCCCATTTCCCCCAATAGACCCCAGTGTGTAGTAGACCCCCTCCCTGTGTCCATCTGTTTTCATTTTTCTCACCCGCCTATGAGTGAGAATATGCGGTATTTCTTTTTCTGTTCTTGTGTCAGTTTGCTGAGAATGATGTTCTCCAGATCCATCCATGTCCTTACAAAGGACACAAACTCATCATTTTTGATTGCTGCATAATATTCCATGGTGTATATGTGCCACATTTTCCCAGTCCAGTCTATCATCATTGGGCATTTGGGTTGGTTCCAGGTCTTTGCTATTGTAAACAGTGCTGCAATGAACATTCGTGTGCATGTGTCCTTATAGTAGAATGATTTATAGTCCTTTGGATATATACCCAGTAATGGGATTGCTGGGTCAAATGGAATTTCTATTTCTAGGTCCTTGAGGAATCGCCACACTGTCTTCCACAATGGTTGAAATAATTTACACTCCCACCAACAGTGTAAGAGTGTTCCTCTTTCTTCACATCCTCTCCAGCATCTGCTGTCTCCAGATTTTTTAATGATCGCCATTCTAACTGGCGTGAGATGGTATCTCAATGTGGTTTTGATTTGCATCTCTCTAATGACCAGTGATGAGCATTTTTTCATGTGTTTGTTGGCATCATGTATGTCTTCTTTTGTAAAGTGTCTGTTCATATCCTTTGCCCATTTTTGAATGGGCTTGTTTGTTTTTTTCCTGTGAATCTGTTTGAGTTCTTTGTAAATTCTGGATATCAGCCCTTTGTCTGATGCGTAAACTGCAAAGATTTTTTCCCATTCTGATGGTTGCCGATTCATTCTAGTGACTGTTTCTTTTGCCGTGCAGAAGCTGTGGAGTTTGATTAGGTCCCATTTGTCTATTTTGGCTTTTATTGCCAATGCTTTTGGTGTTTTGGTCATGAAGTCCTTGCCTACTCCTATGTCCTGAATGGTTTTGCCTAGATTTTCTTCTAGGGTTTTTATGGTGCCAGGTCTTATGTTTAAGTATTTAATCCATCTGGAGTTAATTTTAGTGTAAGGTGTCAGGAAGGGGTCCAGTTTCTGCTTTCTGCACATGGCTAGCCAGTTTTCCCAACACCATTTATTAAACAGGGAATCCTTTCCCCGTTGCTTGTTTTTGTAAGGTTTGTCAAAGATTGAATGGTTGTAGATATGTTGATTTGCCTCTGATGCCTCTGTTCTGTTCCATTGGTCTATATCTCTGTTTTGGTACCAGTACCATGGTGTTTTGATTACTGTAGCCTTGTAGTATAGTTTGAAGTCTGGTAGTGTGATGCCTCCCACTGTGTTCTTTTTGCTTAGAATTGACTTGGCTTTGAGGGCTCTCTTTTGGTTCCATATGAAGTTCATGGTGGTTTTTTCCAGTTCTGTGAAGAAATTCAATGGTAGTTTGATGGGGATAGCATTGATTGTGTAAATTACTTTGGGCAGTATAGCCATTTTCACGATATTGATTCTTCCTAACCACGAACATGGAATGTTTCTCCATCTGTTTGTGTCCTCTCTTATTTTGTTGAGCAGTGGTTTGTAGTTTTCCTTAAAGAGGTCCCTTACGTTCCTTGTGAGTTGTATTCCTAGGTATTTTATTTTCTTTGTAGCAATTGTGAATGGCAGTTCATTCTTGATTTGGTTCTCTTTAAGTCTGTTATTGGTGTATAGGAATGCTTGTGATTTTTGCACATTGATTTTATATCCTGAGACTTTACTGAAGTTGCTTATCAGTTTCAGGAGCTTTTGGGCTGAGGTGATGGGGTCTTCTAGGTATACTATCATGTCGTCTGCAAATAGAGACAATTTGGCTTCCACCTTTCCTATTTGAATACCCTTTATTTCTTTTTCTTGCCTGATTGCTCTGGCTAGAACTTCCAGTACTATGTTGAATAGGAGTGGTGAGAGAGGGCATCCTTGTTTAGTGCCAGATTTCAAAGGGAATGCTTCCAGTTTTTGCCCATTCAGTATGATATTGGCTGTTGGTTTGTCATAAATAGCTTTTATTACTTTGAGATATGTTCCATCAATACCAAGTTTATTGAGGGTTTTTAGCATAAAGGGCTGTTGAATTTTGTCAAATGCCTTCTCTGAGTCAATTGAGATAATGATGTGGTTTTTGTTTTTGCTTCTGTTTATGTGGTGAATTACATTTATAGACTTGCATATGTTGAACCAGCCTTGCATCCCCAGGATGAATCCTACTTGATTATGATGGATAAGTTTTTTAATGTGCTGTTGCAATCGGGTTGCCAGTACTTTATTGAAGATTTATGCATCTATGTTCATCATGGATATTGGCCTGAAGTTTTCTTTTCTTGTTGAGTCTCTGCCGGGTTTTGGTATCAGGATGATGTTAGTCTCATAAAATGATTTGGGAAGGGTTCCCTCTTTTTGAATTATTTGGAATAGTTTCAGAAGGAATGGTACCAGCTCCTCTTTGTGTGTCTGTTAGAATTCGGCTGTGAAAGCATCTGGACCTGGGCTTTTTTTCTGTGGTAGGCTCTTAATTGCTGCCTCAACTTCAGACCTTGTTATTGGTCTATTCATAGTTTCAGCTTCCTCCTAGTTTAGGCTTGGGAGGACACAGGTGTCCAGGAATTTATCCATTTCTTCCTGGTTTACTAGTTTATGTGCATAGAGTTGTTTGTAGTATTCTCTGATGATGGTTTAAATTTCTGTGGAATCTGTGGTGATTTCCCCTTTATCGTTTTTTATTGCATCTATTTGGTTGTTCTCTCTTTTCTTTTTTATCAGTCTGGCTAGTGGTCTGTCTATTTTGTTGATATTTTCGAAAAACCAGCTCTTGGATTTATTAATTTTTTGAAGAGTTTTTCTTGTCTCTATCTCCTTCAGTTCTGCTCTGACCTTAGTTATTTCTTGTCTTCAGCTAGGTTTTGAACTTTTCTGATCTTGCTCCTCTAGCTCTTTCAATTTTGATGATAGGGTGTCAATTTTGGATCTCTCCACTCTTCTCATGTGGGCACTTATTGCTATATATTTTCCTCTACAGACTGCTTTAAATGTGTCCCAGAGATTCTGGTACATTGTGTCTTCGTTCTCATTGGTTTCGAAGAACTTTTTTATTTCTGCCTTCATTTCATTGTTTATCCAATCAACATTCAAGAGCCAGTTGTTCAGTTTCCATGAAGCTGTGCGGTTCTGAGTTATTTTCTGAATTCTGAGTTCCAACTTGATTGCACTATGGTCTGAGAGACTGTTTGTTATTATTTCCATTGTTTTGCATTTGCTGAGGAGTGCTTTACTTCCAATTATGTGGTCAATTTTGGAGTAGGTGTGATGTGGTGCTGAGAAGAATATATATTCTGTGGATTTGGGGTGGAGAGTTCTGTAAATGTCTATCAGATTTGCTTGTTCTGGGTCTGAGTTCAAGCCCTGGATATCCTTGTTAAATTTCTTTCTGGTTGATCTGTCTGATATTGACAGTGGAGTGTTAAAGTCTCCCACTATTATTGTGTGGGAGTCTAAGTCTCTTTGTAAGTCATTAAGAACTTGCCTTATATATCTGGGTGCTCCTGTATTGGGTCCACATATATTTAGAATTGTCAGCTCTTCTTGTTGTATCAATCCTTTTACCATTATGTAATGACCTTCTTTGTCCCTTTTGATCTTTGTTGCTTTAAAGTCTATTATATCAGAGACGAGAATTGCAACTCCTGCTTTTTTTTGCTCTCCATTTGCTTGGTAAATCTTCCTCCATCCCTTTATTTTGAGCCTTTGTGTATCCTTGCATGTGAGATGGGATTCCTGGATACAGCACACCGATGGGTTTTGGTTTTTTATCCAATTTTCCAGTCTATGTCTTTTGATTGGTGCATTTAGCCCATTTACATTTAGGGTTAATATTGTTATGTGTGAATTTGATACTGCCGTTTTGATGCTAGCTGGCTGTTTTGCCCATTGGTTCATGGAGATTCTTCATTTTGTTGATGCTCTTTAGAATTTGGTGTGCTTTTAGGATGGCTGGTACTGGTTGTTTCTTTCTATGTGTAGTGCCTCTTTCAGGAGCTCTTGTAAAGCAGGCCTAGTGGTGACAAAATCTCTGAGTACTTGTTTGTTCATGAAGGATTTTATTTTTCCTTCACTTATGAAGCTCAGTTTCGTTGGATATGAAATTCTGGGTTGAAAGCTCTTTTCTTTAAGGATGTTGAATATTGGCCCCCACTCTCTTCTGGCTTGTAGAGTCTCTGCCGAGAGATCTGCGGTGAGTCTGATGGGCTTCCCTTTGTGGGTGACCCGACCTTTCTCTCTGGCTGCCCTTAGTATTTTCTCCTTCATTTCAATCCCGGTGAATCTGACGATTATGTGCCTTGGGGTTGCTCTTTTTGCAGAGTATCTCTTTGGTGTTCTCTGTATTTCCTGGAGTTGAGTATTGACCTGTCTTGGTAGGTTGGGGAAATTTTCCTGGATAATATCCTGAAGAGGGTTTTCCAGCTTGGATTCATTCTCTTCATCGCTTTCTGGTACACCTATCAAACGTAGGTTGGGTCTCTTCACATAGTCCCACATTTCTTGGAGATTTTGCTCATTCCTTTTTGCGCTTTTTTCTTTAATATTGGTTTCTCATTTTATTTCATTGAGTTGATCTTCGACTTCTGATATTCTTTCTTCTGCTTGGTCAATTTGGCTGTTGAAACTTGTTCATGCTTCACGAAGTTCTCGTGTTGTGTTTTTCAGCTCCTTCAATTCATTCATATTCCTCTCTAAGTTGTCCATTCTTGTTATCATTTCCTCGAATCTTTTGTCAAGGTTCTTAGTTTCTTTGCACTGATTTAGAACATGTTCTTTTAGCTCACTGAAGTTCCTCATTATCCACTTTCTGACGTCTGATTCCATCATTTCGTCACACTCATTCTCCGTCCAGCTTTGTTCCCTTGCTTGTGAGGAGTTTTGGTCCTTTGTAGGAAGTGAAGTGTTTTGGTTTCAGGTGTTTTCCTCCTTTTTGTGCTGGTTTCTTCCCATCTTTATGGATTTATCCACCTGTCGTCTTAGTAGTTGCTGATTTTTCAATTGGGTCTCTGTGTGGATGCCCAGATTGTTGATGATGAGGTATTTCTGTTACTTAGTTTTTCTTCTATTGGTCTAGCCCCTCTGCTATATGAGTGCTGAGGTCCACTCCAGGCCCTGCTTTTCTGGGGTACACCTGTAGCAGCTGCGGAACTGTGAGGGATGCTACCAGTTTCTTCTTCTGCTATCTTTGTTCCAGAATGATGCCTGCCAAATGTCAGTCTGATTATTCCTTTTTTGGGATGACTCTTTGGATATACAGGGGTCAGGGAGCTGCTTGAGGAGACAGTCTGTGCTTTATAGGAGCTCCAGTGCTGTGCTGTGAGCTCTGTTGTTCATTCAGGGCTATTGGGAGGATGTGTTTATGTCTGCTGCAACAGAACTCATAACCCCCCCTTTTTTTCCCCCCTTAGATGCTCTGTCTCAGGGAGTTGGTGCTTTCTTTATGAGTATCTGTTGTACTGTCCTGCCCAGCTAGGAGGCAGTCTATTCACTATTTGCCTGCCAGGGCTCTGCCCGGCTAGCGCGGGTCCGCCCTGTTGCTGCTGGGCTCTGTTCTGCTGTGGCACGCTCCACCCTGCTGGTGGAGTCTCTCTGTTATGGCAGGTTGCCTCAGCAACAGCAGGCTGAGTTAGCCCTGGGCGGTACTTCAGTAGGGTCGGATTGCTTCCGTAGTGGTGGACACCCCTCCCCACCGGGCTGCACCGTCCTAGATGCCGGCAGCAAAACTCTCAGCCCTGAGCGCCTCCAATCACCACCCTGCTTGTCCCTGTGAGGGTAGGACCCGCCAAGCCCGATCACCCAGATCCCTGCCTCAGAGTCCGTCCTCTCTCTCTCTCTCTTCCTCTCCCCAAGCTGAACGGTTGACTCTCTCACTGGCGCCCTAGTAGCCTGCTGATAGGGCACTGGGATCCATGCGATCTCCCGTGCCGCTGCCCACTGCACCAGCTCAGATCACATTTCCCAGGAATCTCCTGGTCTGGCTCATTGTCCAAGTCCTGTTCAATCAGATGGACATGCCAATCTGCCCTTCCAAATCTCAGATTGCCAGTTTAACAGGGCACCTAGACCAGTGAGTTTTGTGCCGGTGCCACTGCGGTGCGGCACCGGCCGAACCAGCCCTGTGAGCTGGCTGCACTAGTGTCCTGTGTCTCTCCCACACCTGGGACTTTCAATGTTCTGTGGGCAAAAAACGTCCATCCGAGAACACGGCTAGGACTCACCCTCTGTACCTTCACCGAGAGCTGTGATCCTGAGTTACCTCTACGACGCCATCTTGGGTCCTCTCCCCCTACATCTATTTCTTGATCAATTATGATGGTTTGTAGAGTAAAAATCCAGATTTGAGCTGTGTTTCTCATGCTGATTTCTACAATGCAAGGTAGGGCTTGGCTTATATTCATTCTTCATACGGGGAAAAAAATCAGATAGTGCTGGAGTTGAATTCTCACTCAGGTACTTAATAACTGTATAATCTTGGTCCAGTCACTTAAACTGCCTATCTTCAACCATAAGATGAGAATAAGAAAGCCTACTTTATAAGTTGTTATGAAAACTAAATGAAACCATATATACAATGTTTATGGCATAGTGTCTGACACATTACAAGTCTTCACTAAAATGTAACTGCTACTATCATTGTCATTTTATTTTTCACCAAAGAGGCATCAATAACTTAACAGATAAAGTCACTGATAGTCACAATTTTGGATAGCACCTACAGAATGAATATTATATCCATCTATTGATGAATTCTGTAAAGAAAGTCACTGTAAGGAAAACATAATAGAAGACTTCTGAGCCTCAGATTATTCAATACACTGCTCTGATTTGAGTAGCAGTAGGCATTGGTTCCTCACAGCATGTCACATTGTAGCATTATATGCTTATGAATGAAAATGACATACTTCTTAATGTCCACTTTGAAGAAGGGAAAGAAATAAGAAATCAAATGGCTCTTTGCTGTCCCTACAGTTTTATTGTGACAATAGAAAGGTGCTACTGAGGAACATGACTAACTTCAAAAATACAAACTAGCATAGAACTAATCTTATTGATTTAATCATTAATTTCTTTTGAAATGAAAGCTCTTGTTGCACATTTTTAAGTTTTACTACATCTTTTATGTTGGGTTATTTTATGTTTTACTTTTAGTTGACATAATTAATAAAACATCCTGTCATAATACAGCATAAAGAAAACTGGCATTTTGGTGGCTGTATCAGAAATAAATCATAAATGGTAGAAGTGAACAACTTGGTAGGTCACTATATCAATCAATGAAGGTATATGAAATTATCTTATATTTTCTTTCTTTAGAAACATAAACAGTTTTGTCAAGAACTATTTATGCATACCAATAAATACAAAAATTCTGTCCAAAGATCTTCATTCCCCTTAAAGCTTAATAAATTATTTGAGATATTTTTGACTGAAAAAGAAATATTTTAGAAAAATAAAAGTATGGATTTTGAGACTTTTTGATATTTCTTTTATTCTTTCAGAAAAATTAGAAATGATTTATAATTGACAGCATATTGTATCAACAGTTTCTTAAAGCTTCTTGGAAAATTGTAGCTTGAAATTTATAAATACTCACTACTCACATAAAATAAAATTGTTTTTTATTAATACTGATTAACACAGTTTTATTTACCTGGAAATACTTGTAAAATTGTACAGAAGAGAAAAATATGGGTAGCTAAGATGTATATTTAAAAATTATAATTAACTACTTAAAAATGAGACTGAATGTCAGAAAAGACATGACTTTCTTTAGAATAAATTAGCTTGTCTTGGAAGTATGATGCAGAGGTGTAAAACTAATAATAAAAATACAAACTTAATAGTAAATATCTACTTTTCCCTGGGATGTACAAAGCTGCAAGAGACTATGGGCCCCACTTTAATTAAAAAGAGCATGCTAAAGAAGCCACAAAGTCAACATTAAAACAAACAAGAAAAGCAAATAAAGCAAAACATCAGAGAGCTGAAGATGAAAACAAAACAACATCAAAAATGTATGAACTCCACTTCAGAAAGTGATGGACCCTTTCAAAGGCAGAAGAGCCTCTCAGCTGCTTTGACTTCTGGAGAAGAGAGAGGAGGATAAGAAATCTTCCAGAGGAAGGCAGAAGGAGAAATCAGCTGAACATTCAGTGAAGTTTTATTTGCCCTTTGTGGGCTGGTTTGATAGTTTAGAATACAGAGAAGCCTAAGTCACAAATTCAATTGCATTCTTCCACTAATTTTTTTTCTACAAGTCTTTCCTTAGTCGGAAGCTGAGATAAGACAGGGGAATTAAGGGAAATCCCCTCCCTGAGGTGCTGTCCCACTTGCAAGTCAGTTGCTTATTGAAGCTGGATGGGGCAGGGGAGCCAGAGAACAACTACCTGAGACACAATTGGCCATTGTCAAATGCAGGTAATGGCTGTCAATAATGGTGAGGAGGACAAGAAAGCTGAGATAAATCCCTCTAAGCCCAAAGAATTACAAATCATTCTGTTATAAAGACACATGCACACATATGTTGATTGTGGCACTATTCAAAATAGCAAAGACTTGGAACCAACCAATATGCCCATCAGTGATAGATTGGATAAAGAAATTGTGGCACATACACACCATGGAATACTAGGAAGCCATAAAAAGGGATGAGTTCATGTCCTTTGCAGGGACATGAATAAAGCTGGAAACCATCATTTTCAGCAAACTGACACAAGCACAGAAAACCAAACACCACATGTTCTCACTCATAAGTGGGTGTTGAACAATAAGAACACATGGGCACAGGGAGGGGAACATCACACACTGAGGCCTGTCAGGTGGTAGGGGATTAGGAGAGGGATAGCAGGGGTCAGGAGGATAGGGGAGGGATAGCATTAGGAGAAATACCAAATGTAGATGATAGGGTGATGGATACAGCAAACCACCATGGCATGTGTATACCTATGTAACAAACCTGCACGTTCTGCACACATACTCTAGAACTTAAAGTATATTTTAAAAATATTCCTCTAAGCCACTCTTCACCATCTCTGTGTGTATTGCCAAAATCCTCCAAAGGCTGGGTGAGGTAGGAAATCTGAGAAAGAGAAATCCCTATGGAGCACCCCTGGTGTTCACTTACAGCTCTGCTTCAAAGGGTTGAATATAGACCAGCGGAGGAAGGGAGATTTCCAGAAAAGTTCCCAAGGTTTAGCCTAGACATTGGAGAGGATTTTTCAGTGACAAGGTCTGGTGCCAAGATTAGAGAGTGATTTCCCATGGCTTTAAACCTGGCATCTGCAAAGGCACACAAATATTGCTGACATTTTGCTGATGTTCAAGTCCAAAGCTTTGGTGAAGAAAATGTTATTCTTTTCTCAAACAGTGGAAGCCAATGGTGAACCAAAGGAAAAAAGCTGCAACGAAGTCCAGACCCAGGTAAAATACAGCTAAACCCAGCCCCAGTACTAGAGACCTTACAGAAATAAGGATGTTTCTTTTTCTAGACTAAATATTATTTTGTTAATATACTAGATACTTTACTATCTAATGCACAGTAAAAATTACTAAACCTGTAGAAACAAGAAAGTGTGATCCATGGTCAGGAGAGGAAACAAGTTGGGGGCTGGGGCTCAAGCCTGTAATCTCAGCACTTTGGGAGGCTGAGGCGGCTGAATCACCTGAGGTCAGGAGTTTGAGACTAGCCTGGCCAACGTGGTAAAACCACGCCTCTACTAAAAATACAAAAAATTAGCCAGTTGTGGTGGCATGTGCCTGTAATTCCACCTATTTGGGAGGCTGAGGCAGGAGAATTTCTTGAACCTGGGAGGCAGAGGTCACAGGGAGCTGAGATTGCACCACTGCACTCCTGCCTGTGTGACGCAGTGAGACTCCATCACACACACAAGAGAGGAAACAGAAAATTCAGATAGAAAGATATCCTACATTTGAAACATTTATGGATGGATTTAGTTGAAGAAAATGTGTAACATTTAATAATAAATGGGATATTTTATCACAGGGATGAAAGCTATAAAAATAAACCAAATGAATTCAATTGACAGATTTAGCAGCATGCTAGAAATGAAAAAGAAAAGGGTCAGTGAACCTGAAGAAAATTCTATAGGAATTATCCAATTGAAACACAAAAATTATGAAAAACTTTTAATAAAAATAGCTAGAAAAAGTGGTTATTTGAATGAAAAAAATAATCTCAACCCCTTTCTCTCTACATATATGAAGAATATATGAAAGCTGAAAAGAGAAAAGGTGATTCTCAAGTAAAATATGGAGAAATTAAAGGATACATAGAAAGATTCAGAGGCAGAAATTTCAGTCACTATGTGTGCTGGCTGAATTCCATTTTTGTTCTGTCAGTAAAATTGATTATTGCACACTTTGGAAAAACCCCTTATTCACTTGCACTGTATTACTATATTAGCATAGTACTTGGCATTGAATGATCCCTGAATAAGAATGAGGATACTTGTTGTTCAACGTTGTTGCCAAAATTTTATATTCTTGCCTTTGTGGAATGATATCTTTTATAGCTTTAATTGTTACTTCCCTAATGGCTAATGATTTTGAGTAATGTTTTATATGCTTATTGACAATTAATTCATCTTTCTTTAGATACATCCAAGTCTTTCATCCACTTTTAATTGTGTTGCTTGCCTATAGAAGTTTGTTTTATGTTTTCTGTGTATTATAAAATTGAGCTTTTGCCAAACATACATACTATAATTTTTTTTCTCAGAATGTGGCTTGTCCACTTTTTTTTCTTACTGATATCTTCGATGGGCAGAGATTTTTAATTTTGATGAATATGATTTATCATGTTTTCTTGTATAGTTAGTACATTTTGGTCAAATCTAAGAAATACGTGTGTACTCCAATATTGTGAAGATATCTGCTCCAATTCTCATTTAAAGTCTTTACTCTGAAATTTATATTTATGTCTATGATAAATAGAAAGATAAATGAATGATCAAAAAGGTACTCAAGATCATTAGTCACTGGGGGATAAAAATTAAAGCTACAAAAAGATATTGTGTCAAATATATTATTTATATAACAGAGCAATTAATCTAGAATAAAATGAAAGTGCTTGACTCTCCAGAAGTATAGTTCTGCTCTGTGTTATTATCATGAGATTGGTTTACATAAAACTTATTCCAGGACTTATAAAATAGCATTAAACAACCAGAGAATGAATAGTAAATTCATAGCTGTGCAGAAGATGGTTTCTAGCTGAGCTACAGAAAATATTTTGATTATTAGATAATTTTCTTGAGGATTGGACATACACTTGAACGTAGCTTTATCTCACTATTTAACAAAGTACCTGGTATGGAGTAGGTATCATTAACTATATCATTGTTATGTAATCTTCAAATAGTGCATTTTCTTTTCATGTGTTTCATCGGTTCTATGTGTTTGATATTTTAATGATACCTTATAATATAGAAAATATGATTTTGAGAAACTTATCACGAGATGACTTATATTAGCCCCTATTTTCTTGTACATATAAAATAATTTAATGTATTTTATGCTATATTAATCTACTAGTAAATGGAAAACCTGAGATTAGAAACAGATCTTCTGACTCTACACTAAATTTGCATTCCAAAGTGATATATATAGAAGCATGAACATCAATTAAAATAGTTCAGGTTTTTCTAAAAAGAAATGTTTTCATTTAAATTAAGCGAACTTCCCAAGACATCCCATAAAGTTACATTAATTTTAAGAAAACATACTGAAATAGAAATTCTTAATTTGAAAACTCCCTTATTGATGTTAAGTATGCTCACTAAAGGACTCAGTCACAGCATGTAGCATTTTAGAATAGCCAAATTAAATTTACTGAGCTGTAGGTTTATTGCTTTGATAAGTACAGTGTATATTTACCATTTCTGTCATATATTTTCTGTAATTAGAGCAACTGTTATCTCATTTGACAAATAGCAGACAAAATGTTATTCAAAAAATGGTTCTCACTGAATTCCTTTTTTTCTCAGAAGTGTTCAGTAACACACCATGCTCAAAAGCCTGGCTGCTTAGCAAATCAAATTATCTCATGTCTTATGCACAACATTCAATATCTTTTATCAATTACCCTCTAGTTCTCAACCTAATTCTCACTTCTTAAAACCTCCTTTATCATGTCAAAGCTTCTCTACTTTTGACTATGTATTTTGTCACGTTTTATTCTTCCTCTATTCCCTCCATTTCGTGCACATATTTTGACACTCAGATGAAAACTTACCCAATTTCAGATGAATTTCCTTGTTATTGTTTCATAGCTTAGAATTTTTTCCCTTCTTGGAAAAAATCCATATTCTGATTGCCAATATGGCAAGAACTGATCTCTTTCCTACTCTTGATCCACATATTTCTAGGGAATCTTGGTGACATTGGATGAGGTGATCTAGAAGAAATCCTGGAAGAGGAAATATTTGGTCTGAGACCTGAATAATGAGAAAAAGTAGGTCTATGGAAATGTGAGGAGAACACTCCATGCAAAGAAAAGACAAGAGTAAGAGTTGGGGATAGAAACAGACTTTGCATTTTGTATCAGTTGAAAGAAGACAGTAGCAGAAGTATAATAAACAGTGAGGACAGGAGTAAGAGATGAGATTGAAGGAGTTTCCAGGATGATATCCTAATAGGGCCTTAAATGCATAAAATGTGTTTGGATTTTGTTTTAAATGTGTGGAAAGCTATTGGAATATTTTAATGAGAAAGCTCATATGTTCTGACACGTATTTTTAAAAAAATCGTTTTGGTAGAAAAGGGATAGCTTAGGCCCTTTTCTACTCTCAATGTAACTTACCTTATTTATTAAATATGTTGAGAGACAAGTATAGTGAAAGTGGGGAGTTGAATACAAAAAAAGAGGGCTCAAAAGAAGAGTAGTGATGAAGAAACGACTTGTAGCAGCTATTTCCAAGCTGCTTGAGATATTCATCTAGCTATTTCATGAAATCTGTCTAATTCTCTGTTTTCTGCTCTTGTCTGGGAATAGTCAGTGGAATGTACAGGGCAAAGAAGATAAGATGCTGCTGCTGAATTGTTCCATGTGTCCACAATCACGTCTGTAAACGAACATTGGATCTTAGTCCAGGCTTTCTCTAACACTAGAAACAAGTGATGCACAAATTATTTCAATAATTGATATTAACTTTGCTTATTTTCTCTATTGTTGAAGTCACTATGTGTGAAAGCATTAGTGCATTCAAATCGGAAGAACAATAAACACATCCCTAAAATTTTATCTCTGTGTCAGAGGAAGCAAAGGCTATGTTTGTCTACTTAAGGGGGCATTCTTGTTTCTTCATGATCATTAATATGAGAAACCTGTGATTTTTTCTGTTTGTTAATTTGGTAAGTGATTTTCAATCCACCTTAACGTGCAAAATGTGCAGTGTTGCATAATGCTAGTTTGGATGCAAAAATAAAGCCATTTCTTGACTGAAGATAATTCACTGCTCTTCCAAAAACCTTTCCATATTGTATTAATATTTTATTGCACAAACAATAGATAGATACATGGTCTTTATGAGAACTTTAACTTGCTTATGGGTCGACAGTCCACTTCCTTCATTGCTCAAAAATATTAGGCACCTATCTTTTCATTGTGAGGTAACTACCCTTCAATTGGTGAAAACTCCCTTCCACTTTTACTTCTATTTACATTTATGCAATATATTCATGTATATAAAAATAAATTCACAAAATATCTAATTTTTTTACATAAATGTTATCCATCCATAAATGTTGTCCTGAACTTTTTAATAAAATTAACATGATGTCTTGAAAATAATCCCATATTTGTAGAGATTATTTTCAGCCATTGTGATATTGTTTTATTTTTTAAATGAGAAGAACCCAAATGCTATAACTATGGAAAAAATAATATTTTCCATTCATTTTCAAATAAATACTGAGTCATTTCTCTTCTTTTTATGTGGAATGTCTGGCAATAGCTCAAGATTTTAGAAAGAAAAAAATCAAATGTAATGATTTACTTACCAGTGATGTATGCCCAGTAATAACGGAATAATATTGGGCTCTAATTTAGTATTTTAAAGATATCACCAATAACCTAGTCATGAGAGTTGCCAAAAGTAATGCAGTGAATTTTGCAGAAACTTAGTCTCTCACCTGCAGAATGAATGGTTGTGCTAAAGGATCTGCTGCCCTTGATACAGGAGAGGGGGCAGGGAAGTGATAAGTAGAGAAAGATGGGGTCCCTGGTGAGGGTTCCACCCTAGGGCCTGTGCCCACGGACCTAGGTGAGGGCAGACACTTCTGTTTTCATGCCCAAATGTTGCATTTTTCAAGACCACACTGGCCCTCCATGTTCCCCATCCGGTGCCTATAAAAATCCCAAGACCCTAGTGGGTACGCACACATGCATTTGGCTGTTGAGAGGAAAACACCAGTGGAAGAACACACAGGTGGCTGGACGTTGAGAGAAGCAGAGGGGCAGAAGGGCACACTGACAGGCATCAGCAGATGCAGCTAGGCCGTCAAAGGTGAGACCACCTGGAATTCGGTGGGGCCAGGGTTGGTGGGGGGGTTTGCGGAGAGTCTGGCCACTAGGTGGCCTGATTCCAGGGAAAGTCCACCTTCCCACTCCCTCCCTCTTCTGTACCCCCATTCATCTGCTGAGAGCTACTTTCACCATTTAATAAAACCTTACACTCCTTCTCCAGGTCCACTTGTGATCTGATTTTTCTGGTCCACCAAGGCAAGAACCCTGGGGTAGAGAATGCTTTCTGTCCTTGCAATAAGGCAGAGGGTCTAATTGAGCTTATTAACACAAGTCACCTACAGATGGCAAACTAAAAGAGCACATGGTAACCCATGCCCTCTGGGGCTTCAGGAGTTGTAAACATTTACCCCTAGACACTGCTGCGGGATTGGAGCCTGGAGCCCTACAACCTGCCCATCTGCATGTTCCCCTAGAGGTCCCAGCAGCAGGGCACCAAAGAAGCAAGCCACACACTCACTGCAGGCCCTGTGAGGGGGATAAGGGAACTTTGCCTATTTCACTTTCATGGCAGTATTAAGATGGTGACTTGGAGTAAATAGTAGATGCAAAACCATTTGGGCACTTACTAGGGATTTACTAAAATGGTTAGCAGGTATACATTGTTGGCTTCTCATTCTCTATCAAGTGATATTATGTTATTGCTATGTAACAAACAAATCTCCAAACTCATTGGCTTAAAATACATTTATTTTTTCCCATGTGTTTGCAATTTGCCTGGGTTTAGGCAGAGCTAGGATGGACTCTGCTGAAGTGACGCTCTCCTACGTGTCTCTCAATCTCCTTCGATCATCAACCTAGCTAATATGTGTTCTTCTCATGTTGATGACAAAGGTACAAAGGAAACAAGTGGAAACATGCTAGGCTTCTTAAGTCCTAGATTCAGCACCAACACGCTGTCAATTCTCAACTTCTGTTAGCGAAATAAGTTACATTACCAAAGTGACCTCAAGGGTCAGAGAAATGTTCACCACCCCATTGGGAAAGAATTTGCAAAATCACATGGGAAGACTGTACATACAGGGAAAGCTGAGTAAAAGGGGCTATAGGTGCAACCTACCACATCAAATTGTTTTTTCTTCCCAACTTAGTGTTTCCAAACTCCAATCACATCTTAATACCCTTACTAATGTCTCCATATCTCCATAGGTAGCTATGCCATTACATAATTAGTATTTTCACCTATTTTGAACAGAAGCTTCAAATCACCATTATAACAACAACCATAAAATAAATATATATTTATAAACATTTAAAATGATATTCCAAACAATACATGTTATCATTTTGTACAGCAGCAGCAGTGTGCTACATCTTGAGACTCCTCTAGTATATCAAAACATCATAAAGAGTGGTCCATCATAATGTAAGTGCTGCCTTTGCTGCACTACTTTCATAATTAATTCTTGGCCACAATTCATCATCATGCTGGGCTACAGCCTGGGCAATCTTGCTGTAGGAGAAGAAATAATTAATTCAGTTATTATACTGTTTCAGATATAATCTGTCTCAAATGTTAGATTGTCATTCATTCATTATTGAATTATTTGAGGACTCCAGAACTTCTTTTCAAATAAATTACATTTCTAGACAGAAAAAAATATTCCTGTCAGCAAAGTTTCTTTGTGAAAAAACCAACAAATGAAGAACACGCTAAAAACTTGGTTTAAAATGTATCTCCTTGAGTGACAGCAGGATAGGGGACTTTTTCAGATAGCAAAATGATTAGAGTGGGTCTCACTCTCTCCCTTTCCCTCTTTTTCTCTCTCCTCTCTCTTTCTCTCTCAAAACACATAATTAAAAGGGCTGAAAATATTTTCCTTCTGATAAGAATAAGAAGATAAGAGAAGGAAATTTTAAAGTATCGTTTTCAAGAGATTTCTCTACTACCTTTCTGTGTTTAGGTAGAATGCACTGACATCTAACATGCTACATGTTCACATGTTCATGATCATGATACCTAGCCATGGAATATGACTGTTCTGTTCAGAAACTTGAGACGGAAATGTTCTGCTTTTAGATTACGCTTAGCATTTGTTCCCAGTGGACACATTCTGGGCATGGGGCTGTGAGCCCTTCAAAGGAAACATATGTGAGTCAGGAGTGGTTTCAGGAGTGGTTTCCCTAGAACTTGAACCAACTTTCTTAGTGGTGGGGATACGGGTACCCTGATGACCTTATAGCATGTAGGCCACACAGTCAAGGCTCATGTGATGGTAAGCCTTACCGGAATGCCTTGTGATCCTCCAGGAACAGGAAGATGGGCAGTCTTGTGAGGAGCTGCTGCAAGGCAATGTCTCATATACTTCCTTACCTTGAGAGAGACTTTCCCAGGCAGTTCCTCATCTGCTTCTCTAATTCCCAGAGGGATGTTTTCTGCCTTGTGTCCTCTGAGGGTACAGCTGCAGACTGTAAAGCTGTTTAGTTGTTGTGTGAAATTGGCTCTGCAGAACACAGTGCCTCACAAGGTATTTGCATGTCATTTAGCCCCTTTTGTTTGAGTGTCACCCTGTGGGACAAGGAACAAGGAGATGGAGCACTGCCATCATTGTGGACCTTGTTTTTGCTGACAATGTAAGTTAGAAACTGTGACTTGATCTGGGTTTATATTTTATTTACCAGCAGAATCATTCAGCTTTCTTGACAAATTTGGGTCCCAACTTTGGGCTATTGAGATCACAACGCTTTTTTGGAAGAATGACAACAGGAGTCTGGTGGGCTGGCTGGTCAGGTACAGTACAGCTTGTTGGTGAGTGTGTTGAAGTGTTCTGTAACAATGTCTAAGAAGACTGATGAATTACCTTCGTGGTTAGAGTTAGAGATAGAATCTATGAAAATAAGAAAGCATACTGTGGTTATTACCATTTGGCACCACTGGGAAAGTGAGGACACTTTCCTCTGGCCTGGTTCCTGTCAATCAATACTAATTAGTCATACATAAAAATACTGAGGTCTTCTCTTACAAAAGAAAGCAAAGTTGGATATCAATTTGGGCAAAAGCCTTATCGTATTATAAACATGTGACTCATCTGGTTTGCAGATGAGGGCACTCAAGTGTTGCTAGATAAAAAGAAATGGAATTCTTTTAGTCACTTAATAATCACCTCTGTGCTCCAAGACAGTCTGATCACAGCTGTGTGTAACGCCGTGGGCAAGGCAGAAGAACATGTAAAGACAGATCAAGACTTACTGCAATTGTCCAGTGAAATGGTTAGGCTTGGTGTCCCCACCCAGACCTCATCTTGAATTGTAATCTTCACAATCACCACAGTCCCCATGTGTGAACAGAGACCAGGTCTGGTAATTGAATCATGAGGGTGATTTCACCCATGCTGTTCTTGTAATAATGAGTGAGTTTTCATGAGGTCTGATAATTTTATAAGGGCCTCTTTCCCCTTCCACTTCTCTTTCCTGCCACCTTGTGAAGAAGGTGGCTTGCTTCCCCTTTGCCTTCCATTATGATTCTAAGTTTCCTGTGGCCTCCCCAGCCCTGTAAAACTGTGAGTCAATTAAATCTCTTTTCTTTATAAATTACCCAGTCTTGGCTATTTTCTTATAGAAGTGTGAAAATAGACTAATATAATAAGTAGGTAACACAGAGGGTGTGGTGCTGCTGTAAAGATACCCAAAAATGTGGAAGTGACTTTGAAATTGAGTAACAAGCAGAGGTCAAAGGGCTCAGAAGAAGATAGAAAGATGTGGGAATGTTTGGAACTTCCTGGAGACTTGTTAAAGCTTTTACGGAAATGCTGAGAGTGATATGGAGAATTAAGACTAGGCTGAGGTGGCCTTAGGTGCAGATGAGAAACTTGTTTGGAACTGGAGTAAAGGTCACTTGGTATGGAAAGAGACTGGTAACATTTTGCCCCTGCCCTAGAGATATATGGAACTTTGAAATTGAGAGAGATTATTTACGGTATGTGGCATAAGAAATTTCTAAGTAGAAAAGCATTCAAGAGGTGATTGGGTTTTCTTAAAAGCATTCAGTTTTATTCATCTACAAAGAAATGGTTTGGAATTGGAACTTATGCTTAAAAGGGAGGAGAGCATAAAAGTTTAGAAAATTTGTAGCCTGACAATGCAATAGAAAAAAAAAAAAAAATTCTGAGGAGAAATTTAAGCTGCAGAAATTTGCATAAGTAACAAGGAGTCAAATGTTAATCACCAAAACAATGAAGAAAATGTCTTTGGGGCATGTCAGATGTGTTCATGGCAGCCCCTCCCATCACAGACCTGCAGGCCTAGGAGGAAAATATGGTTTTGTGGGGCAGGCCCATGGCCTGCTTTGTGTAGTCTCAGAACTTGGTTCTCTGTGTCCCAGCTGTGGCTAAAAGTGGCCAAGGTACAGCTCTGTTATGGGTACACAGAAGCCAAGAATTGAGCTTGGGGAACCCCTTCCTAGTTTTCAGAGGATGTGAGGAAATGTGTGGATGTTCAGATAGACGTTTACTGCAGGGGTGGAGCCCTCATGGAGAACCTCCGCTAGGGGAGTACAGAAAGGAAATGTAGAGTCAGAGCCCCCACAGGGTTCCCACTGGGCACTGCCTAGTGGAGCTGTGAGAAGAGGGCCACCATCTTCCAGACCCTAGAATGACAGATCCACCAACAGCTTGCACTATGCACCTAGAAAAGCTGTAGACAATGCCAGCCCATAAAAGCAGCCAGAAGGGGGACTGTGCCCTGCAAAGCTGCAGGGTCAGAGTTGCCCAAGACCATGGGGGTCAACTTCTTGCATTAGCATGACCTAGATGTGAGACATGAAGTCAAATGAGATCATTTTGGAGCTTTAAGATTTTACAACCCCACTGTTTTTTCAGACTTGCATGAGGCCTGTGGCTTGTTTGTTTTGGTCAATTTTTTTCCATTTGGAATGGGTGTATTTACCAAATGCCTGCACCCCCATTGCATCTAGGAAGTAGCTAACTTGCTTTTGATGTTACAGGCTCGTAGGCAAAAGGATCTTGCCTTGTCTCAGATGAGACTTTGGATTTTGACGTTTGGATTAATGCTGGAATGAAATAAGACTTTGGGAGACTGTTGGGAAGGCATGATTGGTTTTAAAATGTTAAAAGGAATATGATTTGGGAGGAGCCAGGGTGCAATGATGTGGTTATGCTCTGTGCCACTACCCAACTCTCATCTCGAATTGTAATCTTCATAATGTCCAAAGGAATCTACTGAAGAAAAATTGGTAGCCTTAAAAATTCCAGCAAACAAAAAGAAGGCACAACATCTGATTGGCTTGTTTAAGGTATTGGAGTTAGTTCATACCTTGTATGAGGATTTTATTTAGAGGGTTATATAAGGACACTGGAAAGGCAGCAACTTTACAGTGAAGCTGTGGGAAAAAAAAAGAGGCCATTGAATCCACTCACTAAGGTTTACAGGCTAATAATTTTTTGAGCTACAAACACCAGTGTCTGACAATAATGTAAATTGGAGCCAATGGTAAAACTATATCATAACTAAGGCAATGATGTCCTCTGGGGTTTTTGGACACAGTGCTTACTTCACTGCCTGGCATACCTCATTTGGTGGCTATTACTGGTTTGTTATTGGGTATTGATGGATACCCTGAGACTAATTACAAGGGTAACAGCATATTCATGCCCTATATCTCAAGCTGGGATGAGTCAAAATGAAAGCATTAACAAAATGAATATTGACCAAGAGGCATCTATTATCAAAGAAAATGGTATCTCCTTGGAATAAACTAAACTAAGGATTGAGGGAGTTTTGCAGCTACACAAGAAAGTGGTTCCCCCTAGATGTGAATATCTGGAATCTGGGGTCTGTACAGTACCTAGGAC
This sequence comes from Saguinus oedipus, assembly GCA_031835075.1. NCBI lineage: Eukaryota > Metazoa > Chordata > Mammalia > Primates > Cebidae > Saguinus > Saguinus oedipus. The sequence goes on from CM063170.1 coordinate 44,483,319, forward strand.
TTTTGAGGGGCTTTAGAATACCAACATTCCTGGACATTTGCCTGGCGGCTGCATCAGTGCCAAAGTCTCTTTAGCAGATCAGGCCTGTCTGTTGTTCAGTGAGCCAATTTTGAAAGTGGAACTGCAGTTTTTTTTTTTTTTTTTTTTTTTTTTGGGACGGAGTTTCACTCTTGTTACCCAGGCTGGAGTGCAATGGCGTGATCTCGGCTCGCCGCAACATCCGCCTCCTGGGTTCAAGCAATTCTCCTGCCTCAGCCTCCCAAGTAGCTGGGATTATAGGCATGCGCCACCATGCCCAGCTAATTTTTGTATTTTTAGTAGAGACGGGGTTTCACCTTGTTGAGCAGGATGGTCTCGATCTCTTGACCTCGTGATCCACCCACCTCGGCCTCCCAAAGCGCTGGGATTATAGGCGTGAGCCACCGCGCCCGGCCTGCAGTTGTTTTTAAAGCTCCTCCCTGACAGCAAATTATTTGGGAACAATTAAAAACTATTACATAGGACTGTGAGGTCAGGCTGACCTGGGGAAAACTGTGAACTGAAGGGCTAAGGGCTTCCTGAGATCTGTGGACTACAGAAGTAAATAGCACATTTTTCAGTTGTTTCTGCCATAATTGCTGTGTTAGGCATGGGATTTCTGTTATTTTCAAGACATTGTCACTTTCTGGGCCCAGATAACTAGGCACCGAGAATGCGTGCCCTGGCTTAGATCTCCAGGCTTGCATCATGAAACCCTGGGTTTGCTTCCTTAATATACTGTTTATTGCCTTTGGCTACTATCTGAAGGCTGTCCTCTGCCCCTCCCATGCTCTACTGAGATAGCAAACATCCTGTCTCTTACTAGAATAATTTTCTGTGCTGTATGTTGATTTTATCATGTTCTTGATTATTTAAGAAAACAAAGGTTTCTCACTTAAGAAAGAACAAAGATTACTTACAATTAAGTTTTCTTATATATTTACTTTTAAATATTTTATTCTCATTTTGTATAGAAGAGCCAAGAATTGGTTTTCAAGCAACCATGACCATAATCCTATCTTACTTGTTCAAATATCATGAGAATTTTTTATTTTTGCTAAAAATATTAGGATATCTTTAACATATAAAAATATGTTTGATATTTGCCAAAGGGCACCTGGATAATCACAGAGTTTTGTTTCTTCACCTTATAAAAAGAGAAGTATTAGAAGGAAAAGGACAGAGTTTTACATGTTTTCATCAAACACAATTGGAGGAAGCACCAAGTTTACCTTGCCCAAGAGGGCAATTCCATGTTGAACAATATCCATGCAGGTGTTTTCAAAGATACATCCCATGTGCTCTTCCATAGAGGGGCCACCAATGTACTTACAGCCACAAGCCCTGAGAAGACCAAAGAAGGGTGATACCTGGGTTTGCTGTGTACGGATTAGAGAAAAACGTGTAAGTGTTATGATTAGAAATGCTGGGGTTTTCCCATTCTTTCATATCAGCTGGTTAATCTTCCCTTCTTCATCCATTTTCTTCTGTGTTCCCATTCAGTCTACCACCAAGTCAACCTGTTCTCCATTCCCTGACTCATTTTTGCTAGGAACTGTATGGTTGCACAGGTATCTGCTCCCTGTGCCTTGCGATGGAGTCATCAAGTCAGCAACTCCACAGAAACTCTCCATGGGAAGGGCCTTTCCTTCCGTTAGGCTCCAAGCCAATGGGGAGCTGGCATTTCCAAGTTCATGTTTGTTCCAGATAGGTTAATACCAGAGACATTGAGATTCTTAAGCTGTATTTCTGCTGTTTCTGTGCTACCCCACCATCCTGTTGCTCACTACACAAATATTTACCAAATATATACCACCCACTGCAACCCAACATCTACCCACTTCCGTGTCTTCTGGACACTGGCTCATTTTTCAGAAATGCAAAAATGCAGCAGTCCCTGTAAGCTAGGCAATCTCCTGGAAAGTATGAAAAGCTGGCATTAGCTAGAGCTTAATTTTCATGTCTCTGTACATGAAATGATTTCATATACTTTGCCTGGAGCATGGCCTGAAATCTGTTTGCACATATTTTAGGAAAAAAATAGCTGTGTTTCTGTTTAAAACTGTATTTTTTCTACAGCACACCTTTCGGAGTTTTCTGATTTTGATTCCATGGCATCTATTTTAAAACACTATAAAAGTTGTAGGTAATTGACAGCAATAAATGCTGACAGAAAAACTTATCCTTGAATTCAACAGACTGAGTAGGACCATAGAATAAAAGGATGAAAACCAAAAGATTAACCAGCTGGTATGAAGGAATGGGAAGACCCCAGCATCCCTAATCATGATGCTCATAGCTTTTCCCTAATACATACACAGCCAACCCAGATCTCACCTTCTAATGACACTCAGGATTTATGCTGTAGAGCACACTGGTGGCCTCTTTGTAGAAGAAAGATACATGGGATGTATCTTTGGTAATATCTGATAATATCTGCATGGATATTGCTCAACATGGCATTGCCCTCTTAAGCAATGTGAACCTGGTGTTTTCTCCAGCTGTGCTTGATGACAACATATAATTCTTTTTTTAAATTCTACTCATACCTTACTATGAGTATGTTGAAAGTTTTAACATGGATATTACACGTACACTAGGGTCATACTTTTACCCCCCCCCTTTTTTGATAATTGCTTATAACCACATGAAGAGTTTTCTTGCACAGGCTGTTACATAGTGTATCCTTCTCAAACTCTAAGCTTCTCTGATATTTTCCTCTGCTCTCCCTTTTCTTTGACTTCCTATTTGATATGGTTAGGCTTTGTGTCCCCACCCAAATCTCATACTAAATTGTAAACCCCAGGTGTTGAGGGAGGAACCTGGTGATAGGTGATTGAATCATAGGGGATTGAATTCCCAGGCTGTTTGGGTGATAGTGAGTGAATTCTCATGAGATCTGACGGTGTTATAAACATCTGGAATTTCCCTTGATTGCACTTCTCTCTGCTATACCTATATAAAATAGGTCCTTTTCCCCTTCACCTTCCGCTGTGATTTTATGTTCCTGAGACCTCCCTAGCCATGTGGAACTATGAGTCAATTAAACCTCTTTCCTTTATAAATTACCCCAGTCTCTGGTATTTCTTTATAGAAGTGTGAGTATAAACTAAAGCACTATTGTTTGGCAGGGGGAGCAGTTACACAAACAATAATTTAATGTACTATTTTCAGCATCCAAGATCCCAAATGTCTTGCTATCAGCAGCTGAAGATCACCAAACACAAGGTGTTAGCACCCTCTCTGGTGATGAGATAGGGAAGGCAAGTAAGAAAGTGACAGGTGGAATATCTCTTTTCAGGTAGAGAGGTGCAAATTTCCCACGTCAACCTCCCTGATAACTCCTTGCTGATATGCACACACGGCAATACCTGTCCAGGAATACTCTACAACTTAGGTATAAGAAGAAAAAGAGGCCAGGCGCGGTGGCTCAAGCCTGTAATCCCAGCACTTTGGGAGGCTGAGACTGGTGGATCACCAGGTCAAGAGATCGAGACCATCCTGGTCAACACGGTGAAACCCTGTTTCTACTAAAAATAAAAAAATTAGCTGGGCATGGTGGTGCACGCCTGTAATCCCAGCTACTCAGGAGGCTGAGGTGGGAGAATTGCTTGAACTCAGGAGGTGGAGGTTGTGGTGAGCCAAGATCGCGCCATTGCACTCCAGCCTGGGTAACAAGAGCAAAACTCCGTCTCAAAAAAAAAAAAAAAAAAAAAAAAAGAAGAAGAAAAAGAGATGGACTTGTTTGCATCTTCATTAAGATGAATCTAAAATGTTGGGGTGGCAGTGCTCACTTCCCAACTCTTTATTGGGGATATAAAGAAGGGTCATAGTGCAGATTGCAGCTATTTCCACCAAAAGAACCAGAGATAGAGATTTCCCCCATATTCAGAGCTCAGGGCCTAGCCACCCTCAGACTTCCAATTTTCCCATGTGTGATAGAAGAAGCTACTAGTCTCTTATCTCCCTGAAAGACTGTAAGAGAATGGCATCTCCTATTAGGGCAGTGTGTTCCCATCAATCCCACAGTAGTAGAGTTCACAGAGCTCAGGACAGTGGAGGGAGCGGGCATAAATGCTTGAGCCAGGACCTGAAATTAGGCCTATATTAGACTTTTTAAAAAATTAATTTCAAAAGACGCTGAAGGATTTTATAGTAATTATTTTTCTATTGTACTACATATTTTTTCCTTATGACAATATTATGAAAATACTATGTGTTTTAAAAACAGGATATCTGGCAGAATATGGTGGCTCACATTTCAGTAATCCCAGCACTTTGGGAAGTTGAGGCAGGAGGATTGCTTGAATCCAGGAGTTCAAGAGCAGCCTGAGAAACATAGAAATACCTTGATCCCCCCAACAACAAAAAATGATAATAATAAATGAACAAATAATCCCACTTCAGCCTGGGAAACAGAGTGAGATTGTCTTAAAAAAAAAAAAATATATATATATATATATATATATACACACACACACACACATATATATATACACACACATAAAAATAAATAAATAAATATATGTGTGTGTGTGTGTGTGTGTGTGTGTGTGTGTGTGTGTATGATATCTGAGCAGGTGCAAATAAAAGAAGCCAGGATGGTAGTGGTGTCACTACCACAGTCGTCCTCCAGCTGTGAACAAGATCTTCTTTAGAAACTGAAGCAGTTACTTAATTAAAGCTGAGGTTAACTCCTTTGTTCATTTTAGCCCAAATACACTAATTTAGCTACTGAAATACACTGAAGTTTGGGCCAAGGCATGGCAAAGAAGGATGACATCACACTCCTATTACAAGAAACAAATATGTTTGGAAAGTAAAAATGAACTTTTTATTTAAAAAGTCATTAAAATATGACTCTAATATGGGTATAATATCTGTGTTAAAGCTTTCAACATACGGTGATGTATGAGTAGAATTTTAAAGGAGAAGTAAATGTTGCCATCAAGAACATGTAAAAACACAGTAAAAACAGACTCTTTACAGAATTTGCCAATGTCACATCTTTTATTTTTATGACTGAAATTTTTCTTTGAAATATATTTTCATTTTTAAAGGACATGGAGGAGGACTTTCAGGCAGGTTAGACATGACAAAAGCCAAATGGCACGACCAGGGCAATTGCATACATAGTCCGAATAACCTGGCGTCCTGAAGACTGCATGGTCCTGCCTGGAACACAGGATACCTGGGAGGCATGGAATGAGGTTGCCTCGGACAAAATTGCTGTTTTTGTTTGTTGCTTGTTTGTTTGTAGCAAACTTTATTTTCTATAACATTTTTACATTTATAGAAAAATTGTAAAGATGGTAGAAGATACCACATAGTTCCCATATACCCTGAACACAGTGTCCCCTCTTACTAGCAGCTTACATTAGAATACTACATTTGACAATTAAAGAGCCAACACGTTTTCATTATTCTATACAATTAATTTAAATACAAAATTAGTTTTTACCTATTGTCCTCTTTTGATTCCAGAATGCCCCATTACAGTGATCAAAATGTTTCCATAGGATCCTTTGGATGTGACAGTTTGAATCTCTTAGATTTTGGTAATCTTGATAGTTTTAGGAAGTACTGGTCAAGTATTCTGTAGAACGTCCCTCAGCTGGTGTTTGATGTTTTTCTTATGATTATACTTGAGTTATGAGCTCTTGTCACAAAACCACAGTGGAAAAGTGCCATTTTCATCATCTTATGTCAACCTTTCATACTGTCCACATGACTTACCACTGTTGACGTTGACCTCAATCAGCAGGCTGAAGCAAGGCTTGTCAGGTTTCTCCACAGTAAAGTTACTTTTTCCTTCCCTACTTTTCATACTTTCCATTGCTTCTTTGAAAGGAAGACACGGTTCAACCCACACTTTATGAGTGGGCAGCTGGGTACCACCTCCTTGAGAGCGAAATTCCGTCTCAAAAAAAAAAAAAAAAATCCCATTCCAATGATGAGAAAACTGGCTCCATCATCTACCATTCATTTTTTTTAAATTTGCTCAAGTCCAGTATAGAGTCACACATTGCATGACAATGTCTCAATCAACAATACACTGTATGTACAACTTAGATCTCATAAGATTATATGATACCATATTTTTACTGCACCTTTTCTACGTTTAGATGTGTTTAAATACACAGTACTTACCATTATGCTACAGTTGCCTACAGAATTCAGTACAGTCACATGCTATCCAGGTTTGTAGCCTAGGGGCAATAGGCTATACCATATAGCCTAGGTGTATAGTAGGCAGTACGATCTAAGTTGGCATAAGCACTCTGTGATGTTTACCTAATGATGAAAATGCCTAGTGTAGCAGTTCTCAAAATGCATCTCTGTTGTTAAGCAACAAATGACTACATATATGCAACATCAGAATTTTTAACTTGTGTCTCCATGGGAAATAACTTTATCAATTAAAGTATAGTGCTATGTGTAGTTTCTTTTGCTTTGGTTTTAAAGGCTCCATATGTTTCCAGTTACTTAGGCCAGTACCTTTTATCATTCTTTCCATGAGGTTGTTTCAGATATTTGTAATAGAAGTAGTTTTTTTTTTTTCCACATACTACATCTCATGCTGGAATTCCCCAACCTCCTAAATGGTAGATATATTAATTTATATACATTAAGACTCACTTTGCACTATAAGTTTCTGATTTTTGGCAAATACATGGTGTTATGTATTAATAATAACAGTATCATACAAAATAGTTTCACTACCTTAAAAAATCCCCCATGTTTACCTATTCATCCCTCCCTTCTTCCATCCCCCAAATTTTCAGAAACCACTTTAATGATTTTGCCTTTTCTATAAGGTTATTTAAGAGAAATCATAGTGTATAGTCATTTAACACTAGCTCCTTTTACTTAGCATTATGCATATGAAATTTTTTTGTACAGTAAAAGTATTTTTAAATTTTAAATTCCAACTGCTAATTGCTGGTATGTAGGACATTGGCTCACTTTTGTATATTAAACTGGTATCTGAATCTTGCTATATTTGCTTAGTTTCAGAAGACTTTTGGTTGACTTTTTTTTGATTTTCTAAATATATTAACAATCATGTTATCTGTGAAAAAAGACAATGTTACTTCTTTCTTTTTAACATATATATTTTTATTTCATTTTCATTATCATCATGCATTAGCTAGTCCTTCCATAAGACGTTGTGTATGAGTGATTAAAAATGGACATATCTTTTTACTAATCTTAGCAAGAAAGCCTATAAGTTCTCATCATTAAATATGATGTTTGCTGTAAGGTTTCTGTGCACATTCTTTAAGTTTAGAAAGTCTTCTATATTCTAGTCTGCTGAAAGTGTTTATTGTAACTAGGTGTTAGATTTTGTAAAACATTATCTAATAATATAATCATATGGTTTATCTTCTTTAGCTTGTTGATGTGATTAGATATTCAACTACTGAATTAGCTTTATATATCTGAAATAAATCTCATTTGCTCACGGTGTATAATTCTCCTTGCCATCTATTTTTCTGTAGAGGAAGCCCATCCTTTGATTGCTTCAAACAAATCTGCTTTGGCCCTGATGGCATACTCTGCTCAGCAAAGCTGAAGCCCTGTTTGAACCAGTCACCCCCTTAAACAGGCAGTTCAGTGACAATCCATTATTATTTGAGCAAATCCCTTCAGGGACTTTTCTCTCACAGCTAGCATTTTAGCAAATTCTTTGTCCCTTAAAAGCAGATTGCTCTATGAAGGAGATCAGAGAAGGGATTTCTAGTGCTAAGAGGAGAAGAGTCTATATTTCAGATTTTACGTAAATGTGACAATGTATTCAAGGAAACAATAATATTTGAAAAGTCTAGAAGTACTGTAATTCTTTAAAACTCCAAAATGTATTTTTTTTTTTTTTTGCATTTTAGTTTTGGGATATATGTGAAGAACATGCAAGATTGTTCCATAGGTACACACATGGCAATGTGATTTGCTGCCTTCCTCCCCTTCACCTATATCTGGCATTTCTCCCCATGCTCTCTCTCCCCAACTCCCCACCCCCCCGACTGTCTCTCCCCTATTTCCCCCCAACTCCGAAGTGTGTTTTTAGCTACACTGATTTCCCTTGACCACAGGTTAAAATTAGTCTGTCATAGCATGCTTAGTATATTAGTTAGCTTGGCAGAATGAGGAAAAAAAATAAGCCAAAGGTTTAAACATATACCTTTTTCACACAATTGTTATAATACTAATTTAAGATAACCATACATTTTTCTGCATTTTTCCACATTAATAGAAACTATGGTGAAAATAGAAGTTACTTTTTTCTATTTCCTGTTTTTTTTTAATAAGTCCGCTGTTACAGAGAAAATGCCATTGTTCTTTTTCATTCAGCTTTTAACCTGCAAAGAGATCTCAAGGCACCTGTTATTGAAATATATGAACTAGCACCTTCTTCAATTGAGGGCAAAGAAAAAATCAAATGGGGAAAAATGGGAACTAGCACTTTACTTGAGCAGGAACTAGGCCTAATGCAACATGTAAATATAAGTGTGTATGTGTTTTAAAACAGAACAGTGAAATAAGAAATAATAGAAAAGGTAATGAAGATCATTTAGATTACATTGTTTTCCCAAAGCCATGAAACTGGAGAGTGGTAGAGATTCAAGTTCAAATCCAGGTACAGAGATAACCCTCATAAATTAGTAAAGCTGAAACCAGAAGTCTCCAGAGCTATTTTATGAGTGTTAAAATAATTTCATAATATACAGGATTTTTTCTGATCTACATAGTTCACCTCATTCAATTCAGGTCTTTAGCACATGCTTGAATCCTGTCCGTTTAGCCTTTATTTCTCTGCTTTGCACAGGAAGAGGGAGCCCAGTGACCACAGGCATGTTTAGTTAGCTATGTGATCTGTGAAGTACCTTTTTGAGTTGACTGCCTTCCCTGGATGAAGTCCACGCCATAGACCCAGTGCACTCTGTGGAATCAGATCCATGACTGACACTGATCTTGACTTTCAATATCTTCACTATTTCCAGATCAGTTTACTTGGAATAGGTTTGAACTCTACTCAGATAGTGACATTGATGTACTTTGTTTCAGGGGAGCTTACTGACTTTTTCATTTTTGCCTAGAGCTGAATCACCCTAGTTAATGATGTGTTCTTTATCTGACTTTACCTTTCTGAGGAGCCCAATCCTTTTAGGAAAGGAACTGGGGACATTTTATTCAAGAGAATGAATATCTGTGTGACTTCCTGTCTCTGGCAAAGTTGCTTGTCTTTCTTTTGGTGTGTAAAGTTCCCCAACCTTGGATCCCTTTCTATGATATAGGCTTCCTGAATAGATTGTTTCTCAAGGTATTTTTCTCTTTGGAGGGTCTAAATTAATGCAGTCTTTTTTTTGTCTTTTTGGACATGAAAGTAAAAGGATGCTTGTTCCTGCTGACCCAGTGTCCTCCAGAGCTCTCTAGTTCAGTCTCTTTGTGCCTGGTTTTGTCTTTGATGTGGGGGATAGGAGGTTGGTCCCTGGAAATCCATGTTTGATATCAAAGTGGGGCCATCTCAAGTTTTTCTTGTCTTCCTCATCTATAGGGGAAAGGTCAGGTAAAACGTTATCAAAGGTGGATATGAACTTTTTTGTAATAACCTGTTCTCCATGAAATATTGAACGTTTTCCTATTAGAAGCTGAGAAACCATGTCTATGAAGTCTGCCCCTAAACCAAGTATGTCCAGCATGTCCAGCATATCCTTTCTCAGGAAAGAGACCAGGCTTGGGCTTTTCTCATCCAACACAGTTTATGGATTCAAGGACCTTGGGAGTTAGGCCTCACCTTTGCCACCCATAAAATTGTATCAAGTAGACTTCAAGCTCCTGTCAAGTCCTGAGATCAAGGAAGGAAAGCTCCAAGAGGTATTGAGGTAATGTTATTGACTCAGTAAAATAGCACATTTTTGATTCCACCTGAATATAAGACTTCTTATTAATGGAGAAAACAGAGAGGACTGTTTTCCATGAAGAATGTATACCCTGATACATTCTCTGTGTTTCTGACCAAGGTTATGTTCCACATGTTTTCTGGATGATTTTCTCTGGTTCTCCCTTAGAAAGTAAAAATAAATTATTCACTGAGTGAGTCACAAAGTCACTTTTTACCTCCTTCTCAGCATTAGCCCATGACTCTTTATTAGGTATATTTCCAAGCCCCCTGACGGGTTATACTTTGGACTGCTTAGGATACATCCCTGGCCCTTAAGTCATTCTGTATGCAGATTTTCTGGGGCTTCTCCCCTAGAAGCTTCTTGGATACATCAACCCAGTCCTCCGATTCTTGCTGCTTTGGCCTTAAACACAGAGGGCCGTGAGAGTTCATGTTTCCTCTTTGACTTAGATATCCCTGGTTATTTGCTATAAGGCTGCATGAATGCCAGATTTTCTGCAATTATGCAGGCCAAGGCTTATTTTGAATGTGATGCTAGAATTGTTTCCATATATCCTTGCTGACAGCAAAATTTTCGGGAATGTGAGACTCTATCATATAGAACTGAGAGGCCAGGCCATCCTGGGGAAGTCTGTGAGCTGGAAGACTAAAGGCTTCCTAAGATCTCTGGACTTCCCAGGGTAAACTCCGAAATCTTTCCAGTTGCTTCTACTGTGAGGGCCATTTTTGTTTTCCAGTATCAATCATCATTAGAGACTGTGCTTCTTTCTAGATTCTAAAGGGCAATACTCCACAGACACTAACATGTTGGAAAGGATGTTAGTAAAATTGGGGGACAGGCTTGAAGTGGGCCTGTGACTATAACCGAGACAAATGTCTGGGCTGTAATTGAGATGAAGAGGACTTCACAGCTCGAGAAGCATTGGAGATTCTTGACACATCATATGCCAAGGTTTGGCACTGGATATCACTCAGAATAAGACAAAGGCAGCCATGAGAGGAGAACAGCTACCAGAGACTGACACACTGGCCACCAGGGACTTGCTTTGTCTAAAGAGGAATTTTTAGAAGAGCAGAATCCATTTCTGCTGCAAATGTTCTCTCAAGCTTTTCAGATTTGGTAGACAGTAAGAACTATGCAGCTACTCTGATTACCTTTCATGGTCCAGGAGTGTTGGGGTAGAGGTATTTCTGCACTTCAAATTATGCTAAGATATTAAGAGTATTCAGTTTATAGCCTGGTCTGAACTGTTTTAGAAATTATACCTGGTTTTGTTTTCCTCCAACCCTATCTGGAAGTCTACCTTCTTCAGGAATCAAATCGGTAGGTTATCCTAGATATTATGTCTACATGGAGAGAGGCTTCCATCTTTTATATTGCTGGTTGCAGAATTTTCCCAGAGTCAAGTCTTGGTATATGGAGAGAAAGATGCTCTTGTGCAGAACACAGTGTGAGAATGTTGAAAAGGACAAGTCTTTTGCACATATCTGCCGCAAGAAGGCTGAAATGGGCAGTTGTGAGTAGTCTGTGGCTGATAACATTAGAACACTTGAGGCCAACAAATCAAGACATTCTGGAGATGAGCTCTTTCTGACATTGTTCAATGGAGCAAGAATCATATAAGTTTGCGTCAGGTCAGACTTAATATGGTATATGGTAGCTGTGGTAGGCATAGTAATGAACCCCAAAGATACCCGCTTCTTAATTCCTGGAATCTGTGAATATATTATCTTCCACAGAAAAAGAACTAAAGGAGTAAGATAGAATTATGTCTGCTAAGCAACTGACCTTGAAATATAGAGATCAACCTTGATTATTTAGCTGGGACCAATGTAATCACGGAGTTTTTAAATGGAGAAAATGAAGCAGAAGAGTCAGGATTAGAAACATGTGAGTTTAGAAAGACTCAAACATACATTCCTGGCTTTGAAGATGAAAAGGGACCACACGCTAAGGAATTCAGGAAACTTCTAGAAGCTGGGAAAGGCAAGAAAGCAGATTGTCCCTTTGGGCAGCCAGAAATGAGGTAGCCCTGCTGATACCTAAATTGTAGCCCACTGAGAACCATTTCACCTTTCTGTAAGATACCAAATCTGTGTCATTTTAAGCCATTAAGTTTGTGGGAATTTGTTACAGCAGCCACAGAAATGCAGTGTTAGTGAAAGAGAGAGGGTTGGTGGTGGAGAAAGACAGGCAAATGAATCAGCTGGATTCTTGCGGTCTTTGAGACTGATGATTAATTAATATCCTTAAAGAATGTGTGATCAGCTGAGGACTTTCTTATCTCGATTCTGTGTGGAACAAGAGGTAACAAAAGTGGAATCAAACTCTCATGCTCCTCTCCCTAGGCAAATACAGAGCTCTATTACCTATGAATTATACAACTTTCTATACTGGATTCATGGACTCTGCTTCTTTTCTGTTATTTATTTGTAAAGGTAGTAAGCACACTTTGTACGGCACCATCTTTGTAAAACTCAAATAAGGAAGTGCTTTATGCAGCGCATGGTCCTCTATTGAGATTCCAGTCAGGAGCCCTCTGCTAAGGACAGCTGCAGAATCAATGACCTATATAGGCATGCCTGTGCTCTGTCAGTTAGGATTCTGCTCCCTGAGGTCAAAGTTCAGTATTTAGCGTCTGATCAGAGGCTTTCAGAGACTCAGCCTTGACCTCCAGGTCATCACAAAGACAGAGGCCAGGTCCAGAGGTACCTCACGTAGAAAATAGAGTGCTGAACAATTGTGTGATTCTGTTTCCCCAAAAGTATGCTGCACTCTTAATAATCCACTCCACAGACACTGCATTACAGTGTTTCAATCTCATCTTGGAATTTCTTACAAGATAGTATTGCTGGTGAGCTTTAGATAGAATATCTGGTAACCACTTTATTTTTTTAATTTATTTTATTATTATTGTTATTTTTTTTGAGACAGAGTCTCGCTCCGTTGCCAGGCATCAGGCTGGAGTGCAGTGGCACAATCTTGGCTCACTGCAACCTCCACCTCCTGGGTTCAAGCAATTCTCCTGCCTCAGCCTCCCCAGTAGCTGGGACTACAGGCGCATGCCACCACACCCAGCTAATTTTTGTATTTTTAGTAGAGATGGGGTTTCACCATGTTGGCCAGGATGGTCTCAATCTCTTGGCCTGGTGATCGACTCGCCTTGGCCTCCCAAAGTGCTGGGTTTGCAAGGTAACCACTTTAATCTCTGCTTTGTCCAGCCTGTTGTACTAGTAGAAAATATTTCCAATTTATACTGAGATAGTCTGTCTCACATGTCTGTTGATTTAGTAGAATTGGAAGAGGAACATGAAAATGAAAACAAGAACAATAAAATACAGCCAACCTTCATTGGGGGGCAAATCTAGCATTTTTTAAAAATTTGATTTCTGTTCTTTTTTTCTAAAATTGATTCACTTGGGGGGAGTACACAAAACATAAAAAAGAGTCTCACACTCCACCAGAAGAAAAAAGGAATGGAAAATGTCCTAGGAGGTTGAGTTTGAACTCATTTGTGTGGTAATACAGCTGTTCAGGAAATGGAAGTTTCTCTATTTTCTACAGCACACTGCTGTCTCAGACCACTGGGTACTAAACATGTGCTCCGTAGCCTACAGAGCTATGAGGGTCTTGAGTGTAAAGAGGGTGAAGAGGGGACCAAAAAAAAGGTGAATCCCCAATCCCATCCACATCATCCAACCAAGCAGATTAACCACTTATCCTGGGCGACCATATTTCTCCATCCTTTTCTTGGCCTTGACAAGAAAAAGGTTAGAATGTAAATTTCCAACTCTAACCATTTAGAAATTCCATACATAACTCAGTACATTTTTCTATTTTTGTCACATAAAACCAGATATTAACTTGGTCTAGCTTTACTCCTTTGAGTTCTCAGCTTTGAACTTACCAATTTCACCACCTTGAAAGCCTGGAGTTTTCCCAGAAATGTTTACTTATTCTCTGATCATTATACTTTTAGGATTATCCCTATTAACTCCAGCTTCACAATATAAACTGGCCCTGCCTTTGAACAACGCTGACATAGAACTAAGCAATTCTTCAAGTTTACCCAGAACAATCTACTTAAACCAAAAAGCACGAGTGAGCAATGTAACCTCTGTTAAATATCTTGCAAGAGAGCACAATTATGGAGAAAACTGTTAGCATACCCTTTGGAAAATAATTTGAACTCTCTTAATCGTGAGTCATCTTTGTCTCTTGTAGGCTACTATACCCTTGAGGTCTATCATGTTTCTTCTTGAACGTAAACTTCCCAACCTGCTGGTCCATCACTCTCAGGTCTCCTAACATTTTAATTCTCCTGTTCTCACACTGAGCATTTCAAGTCTCACATACAGAATTAGCCTCACATCCATATTCCAAGCTGCATACCTAAACCCATCTTGATATGGAGAGTGGGTGAGAACCTCTCCTTAGCAAAATTCATGCTAATGGGAGCATGTGAAGTTTACACAGAGCAGAATGTATGGTCATGTTGAATTGCATCCTGTTTATTCCTCTGTGAGTTGTTTCCCGATTTTTCTCTTCTAGTCTCTAACTTGGTGTTTTCAAAAATATCCAATATTTCAAAACATAATTAATGAGGAGGTTTACTTGATGGTATATATTGATACAGATGTATGCAGGTATATGTGTGTGTAAGCATATTCCCATGAGTATTTCCCCCTGTGTGATGTATACTGATGACAGTTATAATATAAACAACGTAATCATTGAGATTAGAAATTGCTGAAGTCAAGCACTGCACAATTTACTTGGTTTGATTTCTTCAATTCTCTTCTCATTCTAAAGGAACCGTGTTGGCCTGGAAAATCAAAGCTTTTTCATTCATATAATGGGGATTTAGCAGACTTGGTAGCTTTTTTCTTTGCCTAGCTTCTTCTGTAACAACTGCTTCTCCTTTGCCTGGTAATCCCTAATATCTTAGAATTTAAGACACGCCCTCTTCTCTTATGTACTCTATCTTCGATGCAGAGAGTCCTTCTGTTTGGAAAATTTTCTCTGAACATCCTGGCATGTCTGGAATTGTCATATCTTTAACGTCATTTATGATTCCAGCCTTGGCTGGCTCTAACAGCCTTGGCACTTCTATATGTAAAAATACTCTTCCCAGTTTGAACAAAGATGTGCTTAAAATTCACACTATCAAGGTGATATAAGGGGCTATAAAAGTAGTCCATCAACTTTATTCTTCAAAAATGTCAATATCATAAAAGGCAAAGAAAGCCTGGGGAACCTTTACAAATTAAAGGAGGTTAGAATCACATGATAACTAAATATATTATGTGACCATAGACTAGAATCTATGACCTATTGATTATAATTCACAGACAATAAAATATGTAGTAGAAGAAATACAAGGCTATAAAGGATACTCCAGGATGAGTTGAAACATGACTGGCAGATTTAATAAAATTCTGTATAAATATTCAATATAAAAAAACTTGATAATTGTATTATGGGTATAATTCTATATTTTAGAAACTACCCTCCAAAATATTTAATGGTGAAGGGTTAAGATGTACTCAACTTACTCTCAAATGTTCAGGAAAATGTATAACATGTATATTATACAAAGAGAGCACAGGACAAAATATTTAAATTAGATAAATCTGGGTAAAAGTTATGGAGGACCATCCTAACTATTCTTGTAACTTTCTGTAAGTTTGAAACTGCTTATGATTTTAAACATTTGTGTAGATTTTATCTCTATTTTGGGATTCTATTAGTTTATCACAAAGTCACCAGTACCCATAATTCCCAGAATTGTGCTTTTCCAACTTTAAATCAGCTGTATCAGATCCTGTCCCAGGAGAATGTTGTATATACTTATGAAAACTGAGTTTACAACATTTCAACCAGGTTATTTAAAAATACTAAAAGAGAGCAAAAAGCAATACATACAACTTACAAGAATACAAAATAAATAGAAAAACAAAAAAGAATCATGTTTCCAGCCTGTAGGGTTCAAACCCAAAATTCTAAGTATAGATTTGGAGCTCAACACAACTAAGTCCGAATCCTTGTTTTGACACTTACAAGCTGTGTGACCTGAACATTTAGCTCTTTAATATTTGATTTCCTTATCTGTAATGTAATGATAAAAGTCCCC
The DNA here is from genome assembly GCA_031835075.1 of Saguinus oedipus. Classification (NCBI taxonomy): domain Eukaryota; kingdom Metazoa; phylum Chordata; class Mammalia; order Primates; family Cebidae; genus Saguinus; species Saguinus oedipus. Next base: position 44,499,375 of record CM063170.1, read on the forward strand.
AGTCTACAAAAAATATATATGCAGGCATATGATGAAGATTTCTGATAAAAGAGAAACAAGGAGGGAAAACTAATACTATCAGAAAAGAAAACATTATATCCAGCCACCATGGTTAAAGCAATGTGTTACCAATACAGCACTAAACATTAAAATAAATAGAAACAGAATGGAGTCCCCAGATTCATCACAAGAAACCAGACAACTTTATTTTTGATACAGGAAGCAATTTACATAATTATTAAAAAGACTGTTTTAATATATTTTATGGAGACAAGTGAGTATCTGAGAAGAAATGAATTTTCAGAATGATGGAACACTAGTGACTGAGACGCCAAACAGAAGCACCGAAGTACTGACCGGACCTTTCCCCTGTAGGGAACTGGATGCTGTTATCATTTCCATAAATTTTTCTGAATGCATGACAAAGCATCAAGTATAAAATATCAAAATAACTCAGTTTCCATGTCCAGCAGGTAAGGTCATCATTCAATACTCTGGACATAGGGAATCAGTGAGCCAGTGAGAAGCTTTGTGTCTTCTTATGAACCAAGTGGCCACCTCTTTTGAAAATGCTGATGTCTTTCTGTTTCTTTTTTTAATTTGGAAGTTTTATTTATTAAAATATGAATAATGAGTTTTTCCATTTTAGTTTAGAATACACTAATACAAGTTGTTTCTAATTCATTTTCTCTGTCTTGTGATTGATGCTTTTGATATCTTATTTAACAGAAAAATACTTTACCTAATAGAGAAAATTAAGATTTTACAGAAAGAGTTGTGGAAACCATGAATAAAGCAATAGAGCCATGATTTTCAATGAAACTCACAGAAACATTTACTATAACGAAAGAAAATGTAATAAAATAAACTAGTGTAACAAAGACCAATATCACCAAATTCCAAAGTCTCTTTTGACCTCTATAAAGGTCTGCTAACTATATTATATGCACGTAGGTACTCACAATGCTACTAATATTCATATCTTTTAAGATTCTGGTACAAGGTTTACTGATAACAGGGTATAAGCTGAACTGTAAATTTATTAAACATAAATCATTAGTACCTACCAATTTCAACCTACTAAGTCAGAAAAGGAAGGCATGAGAATTCAGTAATAGAAACTTGTCGTTTCCAGTGCCAAGACAGGTACCTTACTGTTCAGCTCAGAGCTAAGAAACACAATGTTAGTTCATAGATAACACTGGTTCATAGACAGCAAAATTTTATCACTTATAATTTTTCATTTATTTCTGGGATGTTAGTTTATGCCATGCTGTTTTTGTCTCTAAATGAGCAACCAAAAAATCTCTCTTATTATTAGCCATCAGTCTAAAATTAAACCAACCCTCCCCAAATACAGTAATGTTGCATTTTCAGCTAAAACTAAGTATTAACATATCTGATCTCCTTCAATGCCTTTCATTTTCCACAGAGAATCAGGTGACTTTGGAGACCACGTATTTCATATTTAATACAGGAGTTCTATGATTTAAAAAGAATATTCAGTTTTCTTGCTTAAGCAGGGGATTCACAAAATATGATACTCAAAGTATTGTTTGTATAGTTATTACCTAGAAAGGTTTACCAGCTATTCTTGACTGTGAATCACTACTAGGAGTATACCAAGTAGCAATTTCCTCTAAAGAAAACCAAGCAATTTAGTTTTAGAATGAAAAGATCTGGAGAGAAAGGAAAAGTAGATAATAAAACAGAGAATTTAACTACTGTTATTCACGACATAGCAAAGAAAAAATCAGAAGTTATACACTTCAGAAAAAAAGGGAATAGGCCAAAGAGAAAATGTTGGCATGCTAACCTTTTTTTTTAACTAAGAAAATACCTATGCAAGAACAAGGGACACTGAACAAGGGCACTTCTGTTTATGTGCTGTTTCTTCTCCTCAATCTGTAGACCTCTCAAGAACCTGTAGAAGCCACGAAAATAGCAGTAAAATCAAAGATCCAAATGTGGAAAAGGAAAGCCATGAAAAAACACCAGGGAACATTTTCATATCTTTCCTTTTTTTCTCCCTCCCTCCCTCCCTTCCTTCCTTCCTTCCTTCCTTCTTTGCTTCCTTCCTTTTTTCCTTCCCTCTCTCCCCCCCTCCCTCCTTCCTTCCTAGGCTTTGTTGCCAAGGCTAGTCTCACACTCCCAACTTCAAGTGATTCTCCTGCCTTGCCCTTCCAAAGTGTTGGAATTATAGATGTTGAGCCACTGACCCTAGCCTGGCTTCCTTCCTTCCTTCCTTCCTTCCTTCCTTCCTTCTTTCCTTCCCTCCCTCCCTCCCTCTCTGCCTCCCTCCCTCCCTTCCTTCCTTTTCTTTCTTTCTTTTTTTTCTTAAAAGAGACAGGGTTTTTCTCTGTCACCCAGGCTGCAATCAGTTGGCTTGATCACAGCTCACCTTAGCCTCAACCTCCTGGGTTCAGACAATCCTCCCACATCATCCTGAGTAGCTGGGACTAGGTGCTTACCACCATGCCTGGCTAAATTATTATTTTTTTAATTTGTAGACATAGGGTCTTGCTTTGTTGCCAAGGCTAGTCTCAAACTCCTAACTTCAAGTGATTCTCCTGCCTTGCCCTCCCAAAGTGTTAGAATTATAGATGTTGAGCCACTGACCCTAGGCTTCTTTTTCCTTAATAATCTCAGAATGGGAAAGTCTGTCCAAGTATGTTCCCAAAGCTATGATTGAAGTCACCAATAAATGAATGAACAACTGTTTCCATTTCTCCCACCTCTGGCCCCTTGTCACCCAGTCCCTCTACTCTAAGACCACCAACTGTCCTGATCTTTGAATATAATGTGAAGATTTCTATGCATATAGAATAACAGAAGTACATGGAGCACTTAACATTTAACATAAATGTTAACAGACTACAAATTGTTCTTCTTACTTTTTAAAAAATATATTCAAATTTCGATATCAACAAGAGAAAATTACCTAGTTCTTCAAATATCATAGTTTTCCATTGTATTACTCTGCATAACTTATTTAACCAGAAATAATTGACGTGTATTTTTCTTGTTTCCAGTGTTTTCCTATCACTAAGATGCTTTGATGACATTCTTCAATCTATATCAGTGAGTATATATTTTGAGTTAATCTTTAGAAACTTTACAAACGTTCTATTTTTTTAAAACTACTGAAAAATTTATCTTAAGGACGTTGAAATCGTGTATCCTCCACACCAATCAAAGGTGAGTGTTCCTTTTTCCCCAGTATCCCTAGGAAGCTGTAGATTTACTAAAAGAGTTTTTATCTATTATCCTCGCCAATCAGGCTGTTGAAATGGCAATTTGTGGCTTCAACTGGTATTTTTTAAACTATTTTAAGTCAGATTGAACACTTTTTCAAGAATTTTAAAATTACATATATTAGTTTCCTTTAACTATATTTTGTTGTTACTCAAATTTATTCTACCTGAATTTTAGTATTTTCATTGTCTTAGAACAGCCATTGGTATATTAGTAATATATGTGTATATTAATAATATAAGCCATTTGTCAATAGTATTTGATAGAAAATATTTTTGTCTATAGAATTTGATAAAAAATGTTTTCCCTAATTTGTTTACCATCTTCAATCTCACTCTGTCACCCAGGTTGGAGGGTAGGGCCATGGTCTCAGTTGGCTGAAACCTGTGCCACCTGGGTTCAAGCTGTTCTCCTGTCTCAGCCTCCTAAGTACCTGGGATTACAGGCATGCTCCACCATGCCCAGCTAATTTTGAATTTTTAGTAGAGACAAGGTTTCACCATATTGACCAGGCTGGTTTCAAACTCCTGACCTAAGGCGATTCACCCACCTCAGCCTCCCAAAGTGCTGGGATTACAGGCTTGAGGCACCATTGCTGGACAAGGTGCTACTTCTTAACTTGTTTAATTAATGACAAATCAGAAAATCAGGCCGTTCAAAACAATTCTCTTTGCTTTGCTTTTACTTTTTAGAGGCACAGTTTTGCTCTGTTGCTCAGGCTGGAGTGTACTGATGCTGTAACAGCTCACGGTAGCCTTAAACGCAAGGGTTCACGCACCCATCTCAGCCTCTCAAACAGCTGGAACTACAGGTGGGTGACACCTCCCCCAGCTAATTTAATTATTGCTTTTTTGTATTGGCAGGATCTTCCATTGCTGATTGGGATGGTCTCAAACTCCTGACCTCAAGCGATTCTACCGCCTTGGCTTCCCAAAGGGCTAAACGCATGAACCACCATCCTCAGTCCAGAACTGTTTTCACGTTCACATGGAACAAAATTTTAGTATTTTTTCTTTCTTCCTTTCACTTTTTTTTTTTTTTTTTTTTGGTAAATCAAAGGATAACCAAAGCAAAACTATATTCTATTTTATTTATTTATTTATTTTGGAGACAGGGTCTCCTTCTGCCACCTAGGCTGGAATACAGCAGAGCAATCATAGCACACTGTAACCTTGAAGTCCTGGGCTTGAGCAATCCTCCTTCTTCAGCCTTCCAAGTAGCCAGGACAACAGGTGTGCACCATCACCCCAGGGTAATTTTATTTATTTATTTTTGTAGAGACAGGGTCTCACTATGTTGCTCTCTCTAGTCTTGAAGTCTTGACCTTAAGCAATCTTCTCTCCTTGACCACTCAAAGTGCCGGGATTACAGACATGAGCCATAGTGCCCAGCCTATATTCTCTTTTAAACCGAACATATTGTACTGATGTTTTGTTAAGATTTATTTTTCACTGGCAAAATGCTTGGATTCTATCAATGCTGCGAACTTCTGAATCATGTTTCCATTCAAGGAAGGAAAGAGTAATTGCAAGCTTATTCTATAATTTCCACCATTGGTATTAGAAAAAATTAACTTAATGAGAGAAATTCAAAATTGTCTACCTATTTTAATATATTATTTAATATTTTAATTAGATCACTTTTAAAATCATTGCCTACTTCAGACAAAATATTCTTGTAGGGATATAATTAGATTTTAGAGCTGCTCATTTTTATTCATTAGCAAAGATGACTAAATTTGAATTTTTATTGGTGAGTTAACTGAGTTAATCTATGGCATACCCAGTGGCCAGACCAACATTACCATTTAAATATGCCTGTATATATGTTTATTTACAGTGCAGGTTATGTTACTTGAAGTATATTCAAAGATAGAATTATTGTTTGAAGAAAGCGTTAAGGAAACTAATTTATTTAGTAACCAGCTCTATACCAAAAGCTCTGCAAGTGCTCTCTCCTTCTGTACCTCTCTCTGACACTCCCTCCTCTTTTCTCTTTTGCTTTCTCTGTATATTCTCTTTTCTGTGGGAGGAATTACAAGAGAATTAATCAGAATTTACTGTTGGGAGAAGGTGAGTAAATACAAACAGTTTTTACATTTTATACTGTCATGCTATTTACATTTTTCTTTTCTTCTTTCTTTCTCTTTCTTTCTTTTTCTCTTTCTTTCTTTCTTTCTTTCTTTCTTTCTTTCTTTCTTTCTTTCTTTCTTTCTTTCTTTCTTTCCTTCTTTCTTTCTTTTCTTTTCTTTTCTTTTCTTTTCTTTTCTTTTCTTTCTTTTTTTTGATGGAGTTTCGCTCTTGTTACCCAGGCTGGAATGCAATGGCGCAATCTCGGCTCACCGCAACCTCCGCCTCCTGAGTTCAGGCAATTCTCCTGCCTCAGCCTCCTGAGTAGCTGGGATTACAGGCACGCGCCACCATGCCCAGCTAATTTTTTGTATCTTTAGTAGAGACAGAGTTTCACCATTTTGACCAGGATGGTCTCCATCTCTTGACCTCGTGATCCACCCGCCTCGGGCTCCCAAAATGCTGGGATTAAAGGCTTGAGCCACCGCGCCCGGCCCACTATTTACATTTTTCTTTGTAAATATATGTTCTCTTCACTTATTTCTAGAAAATACGTTAACAGTGGATTTACCAGCAAGGGGATTATTCACCCCCTCCTTGATTTTTATTCTACAGTAGGGAGAACGCAACAACAGAAAATATGTGTTCTTGAAAAAATACTTAAAATCCTGGATCCTGTGCCACCCCGGTCCATGTGAGGATTTGCAGACCCTGAGACAGGGTTCGAAAATGGTTTATTTGGGAGATGATCCCAGAGGCACTGGCAGAGGAGCAGGGAAGTGAGACACAGAAGGACAGTGCGTTGTTTCTCCGATTCACTGTACTTTCGTCCCCACTAGCATGAAGCTGTGAGTCAGTGTGGCACATATGCTTCAGGGTCATCCCGTAAGAGGATCACTGGTGGGGAGGGGGTGGGCGGAGGGAGGGGGCTGCTCCCAAGGAGTGTGAACTCTCTGGCCCTTCAAATCTGCTAGGGATCTGGGGATAGCAGGCTCTGGCAGCCAGAGAGACTCCTAAGGGAACGGAAATCCAGTTGTGCGTGACAGCCATAATGCCTGAGTGGGTACGGGCGGGAAGCTTCAAATCAGCTTCGAGTTCTCTGACACGTACCCAGAGCAGTGAGGGCTCCATCAATAAAACTTCTGTGGTCTGAGGTTCCTTTGCGTCTTCTCTCTCTACTGCCCTCACCTGGCCACTGTCGGTTATTTGCGGCTGCTCAGGACAAAGACAGCTTGCGGGGCAAGAGGAACTTCACTTCACCTTTGTAGCATTCATTTGTGTTTGCCTACAGAGAGGTGTCTGGCTTCTAACAAACCCCTCAGTTTTTATTGGGGGATGCTCCTCCCTCATGCAAACAGTCCCAGTTTATGTGAATCAGGATGGACACGTGCCGATTTAGATCAGGACAGTTTAAATAAGGGCAAGTAAGTCCTAGGGTCTTTGTTAAGAATATCAATAAAGGTGTCCACTTCTTTGCTCTTGAGCTGAAGTTGAAAAGATTTTGCCCTTGATGTCTCTGCTTGCCGTTGGGTGACCACAGGGAGAGACCCTCTCTGAGCATGGGTGAGCACAGTAAAAGAGCTGAGTTCCAGAGAGGTAAGGTCCTGAGCCATCATTTGCGGGTGTGGTCTTTTTTCCAGACTTGCTCAAATGCCAGACCTACCCCTGGGGTTTCTTTAACCTCAGTAGATAAATCAGTTTAAGTAATGCATTTTCATCATTTGTATAGAAAAGTTTCTAAAATGCAACATTAGGTGATCAGATCATTTCCGAATAAGAGTAACGAGGTATGAGAAAGACTGAAAATAGTATTAACCCAATAATGGCTGTGTTTAGAAACAGCACTCCTGCCTGGATTTGTCAAAGAATTAGGGATGAGATGAGTCGAGTCCTCATTTCTGAAAGATCTGGGAAACACGAGAGGGGACCAAGGAACACAGAGTTTCTGCTTCAGGAAATAAGCCTGTCAGTTTCTTAAATAAGGCTATAACAGAGGGCTCTCAAGGGAAGAAACGCTGCAAAAACCGAACTACTAAAACCAAGGATGTCAGCAACATGAATCTTCCTTACTGTTGAGCCTCTCTTTCTGGTTTTCTTGTCATCCTTCTCCCCTTTTCTGCTCTCCAGCACATTATTTGTACCAGGCTATGGGGATGAGCAGAATGCACGTAGTTCGTCAATATTATTCTTGGATTCTGTATTGATGAGTTCACCTACTCTCCAAAATTGATATGTAATCCCCAAATTGATACAGCACTTTTACAGTCACTGGAGATGTGAAAAGTGCAGTGAAATGTTTGTTACCAGAAGTGCATATTTCCAACCGAGATCAAACTCTTCCATTTTGTTTCAGCTCTCATTCTGTAAACAAGTTTTCTTTTAGTGGTCAATTTAGTGCCACGTGTTTCCCATTTTTGTCTTCCTGTTGATTATGTTGTCATTTGAAACGGCCCCCAACCAGAGTGTGTAGTGTTCCTAAGAGTAAGACCGCCGTGATGTGTCTTAGGAAAAAAAATGCATGTATGATAAGCTTCATTCAGTCACAAGCTACAGTGCTATTGGCCATGAGCTCAGTGTTAATGCATCAATGGTATATTATATAAGGTTTTTGTAAACAGAAACATGTAAATCAAGGCTATGTATTTATCATTTGAAAATGTCAGCCAGGCACAGTGGCTCATGCCTGTGATCCCAGCATTTCACTTTGGAAGACTGAGGAGGACGCATCACCTGAGGTCAGGAGTTAAAGACCAGCCTGGCCAACATGGTGAAACCCTATCTCTACCAAAAATACAAAAATTAGCCAGGTGTGGTGGTGGACACCTGTAATTCCAGCTACTGGGGAGAGTGAGGGCAGGGGAATCACTTGAACCTGGGAGGCAGAGGTTGCAGCGAGCCAAGATTGCCTCATTGCACTACAACCTGGGCAACCAGAGCGAAAATCCATCTCAAAAAACAAACGAACAAACAAAAAAGAAAAAAGAAAAAGAAAATGTGACCAGAGATTTGCAGAAATTTCTGACTCTGTTTCCCATAGGAGCAATGGTTTAGTTTTTGGTAATTACGTTTTCAGAATGACTTTATATAGCCTAACTACCACAAATAATGAGAATCAATGGTATTTGCTCCTTTGTTGAGTTAACCTACATGTCATTGTTCAAAGTGCACTTGTCTGGATTCAGACCAACCTGCATGCACCTGCTCATATGTTACTCTATACACCTCAGCTTCCTACAGATACAAATAATGATACCAACCTGACAGATTTGTGTTGAAGATTAATGTTAACGTGAAGTGCTTATTTCAGTGCCTTGCAATATAAAACATGCTCAGTAACATTATTTTCAGGTGATGCCTTTTTAATTCTAGCACACAAGTGGAAATGCTCGTGTGCTAGAGCATTAATCACTTAATCAGATTTCAGGTAGATCAACCTAGAAGTGGTGCCCCAAGGTGGCTGCTGTTCTCATATCTTTCTGCCTCTTAAAAGGAAGCTCTTTTTAAATGGAGAATTTGGGTGCCCTTCTGCATCCTGACTACTTTATGCTTTTATCAGGTTTCTCAGCTTCTTCTGACAGATGTAACTTGACACTGCTCTCCTTACCTCCCTGCTCGGAGCTGGGCTATCACAACTGTCACCACTCGGCAGCTTAGCTTGCTGTCCTGGCCTGCTGTTTAAGGAATAGTTGAATGAGACTGCAGTGAACTTACTAGTTTTAGAAAAATTACTAAGTTTTCTTACAAGGCACAACTATTATTTTTAAAGAAAATGTTTAGCAGTCACCCAGTAAATCCTAAACAAACTCTGGGTGACATAAACATCTGCCTATTTATTTTGTTTGGAAAGTGCTTCAGGAGGTTTCCAGACTCTTAGACTTTAATTTTAAAGAGTGTCAAATTGTTATGCTTCTCTCATTCCCCTTCAGAGGCGGGGCCTCTAAGATGGGCAAAAATTGAGGTTTTGTGACCCCTTTGGCTGTTTATGCATATTTTGCTTTTTTTGTTGAAGAAGGACAAAGACAAAGGGCTTGAATGTTGCATCCCATGTGTTTTCTGAAGACAACTTGATTGGAAGTGAGCTGAAGTTTGTCTTGGGGGAAAACTTACTTTTCCTCCTCTATGCATTGTTCCTCCATTTCTGTGGCTCCTCTCGTGTATCCCTCCCTGCTGAGGAATTGGAGGCATCGTTGTCTCAGGTTTACCAGGTAGCCAGCATTTTTCCCTGGCACTCCTATCACCCCTACTGAAGAGAACCTCCCTTCTCTCTGTTCTGTTACCTCAGGGTCCTGTTTCCTATTCCCCTTTTTCATAATCTTTTTATTGAGCTTTATTGAGATAAAACTGAAGACAATAAAAATTGCATATATTTAAGGTATACAAGGTGATGTTTTGATATATGTATACCTTGTGAGATGATTGCCACAATCAAGCTAATTAACATGACCATACGTTTGTATAGATACTACTTGTGTGTGCCTGTGTGTGTGTGTGTGTGCCCGTGCTCACGAACATGGTGAGAATACTTAAGATCTACTCTCCTAGCAAATTTCAAGTATACAGTACATTATCAGCTATAGTCACCATGCTGTATATTAGATTTCTAATATTAATATATATATATTTTGAGATGGAGTTTCGCTCTTGTTACCCAGGCTGGAGTGCAATGGCGCGATCTCGGCACACCGCAACCTCTGCCTCCTGGGTTCAGGCAATTCTCCTGCCTCAGCCTCCTGAGTAGCTGGGATTACAGGCACGTGCCACCATGCCCAACTAATTTTTGTATTTTTAGTAGAGACAGAGTTTCACCATGTTGACCAAGATGGTCTCAATCTCTTGACCTCGTGATCCACCTGCCTCAGCCTCCCAAAGTGCTGGAATTACAGGCGTGAGCCACCGCGCCCGGCCCTCTAATATTAATATTATTCATCCTGTATAATTGAAAGTTTGTTTTCTTTGGTCACCATTGTTTGACCTCCTCAATCCCCTACCCTCTGTCCCCCGGCAGCCACTGTTTTACTCTTACTTCTACTAATTTGACTTATTTAGAGGCCAAATGTAAATAATACAATGCAGTATTTAACTTGCCGTGCTTGACTTATTTCACTTAACATAATGAACTCAAGGTTCATCCATTTTGGCCAAAATAACAGGATTTCTTTTTTTCTTGAGGTTGAATAATATTTCATTTTGTAGATAAGAATTTGTGTGTTTGTGTGTGTATGTATGTACACATGTATATATACATATACACATCAACATTTACATATACACACAAAATATACACATGTGTCTAGTAAATATCATCTGTGTATCAGCCCATGAACATTTAGGTTGTTTTCTTGTTTTGGCTATTGTGAAAAATGCTGCAATGAACATGGGAATGCAGGTATCATCTCTTCCATACACTGCAATTTCTTTTGGATATAGACTCAGGAGTGGGATTGCTAGTAGTTCTATTTTTAATTTTTTGAAGAATTGTTCATAATGACTGTACTAATTTACATTCTGAACTACAGTAAACAAGGGCTCCCTTTCCTCCACATCCCTAACATCTGTTATCTTTTGACTTTTTGGTAATAGCCACCCTAACATGTATGTGATGATATCTCATCGTGGTTTCAGTTTGCATTTTTAGGGTCCTGCTTTTACTTCCTCATATGTCCACTTAATTCATGTCAGTTTTCATGGTAATGGACATGAACAGGTTTAATGTGTTCTCCCATCTGTCAACTTTGCATCTTGTTAGGACCTTTAAGGCTAAACTCATGTAATTAACTTATGTGGTAAATTTTAGAAGTATTTATGAAATAGTAAAGGAAGTGTTTTTGCCCTGTCTGGAGAAGGGTGGTTCCCTACTCTGTCCCATAACAGGTTTCTGTTACACAACAAAATGTGTAGTAACAGTGATATGTTTTGGCTGTGTCCTCACCCAAATCTCATCCTGAATGGTAGCTCCTATAATTCTCGTGTGTCATGGGAGAGACCTGGAGGGAAGTAATTGAGGCATGGGGCAGGTGTTTCCTGTGCTGTTCTCATGATAGTGAATAAGTCTCACGAGACCTGGTGGTTTTATAAAGAGCAGTTCTCTTACACAAGTTCTCTTTCCTGCCACCATGTAAGCTGCTCCTCATTCTTCTTCTGCCATGATTGTGAGGCCTTCCTAACCATGTGAAACTGTGAGTTAATTAAACCTCTTTCTTTTATAAATTACCCAGTCCTGGGTATGTCTTTATTAGCAGTGTGAGAACCAACAGAATGAGAAGGCCGCCGAGTTCATGATCCCCAGCCTGGAAACTCGAGCAGACTGCAACCCCCTCTCTCCAAATTTTATTCAGAAGGGAAAGAAGAATAGGATTTGAAAAAGCAGATTCAATACTATAATTGCTGTGATTTGCTTTATCATATTTATATATTCAATAATATATATTTTTTATGATTCAAAAAAAGCCAGGGTGGGGTAGTGATGGCATGTGTTGAAAAATAAAAATAAAAATAAATGCAAAATAAACAAGAACCTGAAGATAGTCTTGACTAGACTGGGCCATCGTGAGAAGACTCACCTCTGCACCACAGCCATGGTCGGGGTAAAGTTTTTAATCAGGGAGCCCTGCAGCCTCCCAGCCCCATCTCTTCTCTCTTGCAGCAGCAAGCATAAGCCCCTCAGAAATAAAAAAGAAAGAAAGAACTGAAGAAGAAAGGATCTGAATGCCTTGTGGATACTGCAATTTGAAACATGTAGTAGACTCAGCCAGTAAAGCAGTGCTAGATCTCTGTCAGCTCTTATTAGGTCTCCAGATACTGGTCACAACATTTGCACCTCAAGGAGTCCTTCTATGCCTACAACTCTAGGAGAGACCCTGTCTGTTACTCTCTCACACCAACTTGCATTTTCCTTCATAAGGCTTCCATTATTTGAATTTAGATATTATTTGTCTGATTCTAAATCCACTGTCTGTCTTCCTCAGTTGAGTGCAGGCTCTTTGAAGATAGGAAACAAATTTTGTAGACCTAGTAAAATGCCAGAAAATACAGTTAGTATTTATTCCACAAATGGTTGTTAAATGATATGATGGGGGCCAGGTCACCAGATTTCTGCCCTCACTGGTGCTATTTGGAGTAAAGAGATCATTTAGATTAAGGTTGGGGTCTTTGCAACACCTGCTACTTAACATCTAACTCAGTGGTTGCCAACTTGGAGCAATTTTGCTCCTTTCTTTCTGGAATATCTGAAAGACCTTTGGCTGTCACGATTCAGAGGGTTGGGGAGTCTCACTAAAGATGTATAAAATGCACAGGGTAGCCCCTCACAGCAAGGAATTATTCAGCCCCAAATATCAAGGCCAATATTAAGCAACCTTGACCTAATGTGCTGTCTCCTTTTTCTCTTAGGTTCTTGTTTCCTGATTCCTTTCATTACTCTCCCTGTAAACTCTCTCAGATGCGTTTTAATTAAGTTATTGAAAAGTGCTTGGGGCCATACCTAGAGCTCTTAGAATGCATTCATACAAGAAGAACCAGATTTGAAAACTGGTTTCGTTAAATGCAGATAGAGATAATGAATTGTTCACCTCTTTAGAAAATCTGTCTGGAAGCATGTAAAAGGAGGAGACAGTTATGGGGCCAAACCTTTATTTAGAGTCCCAAGTTATTTGAAACTGGCAATGAGGTATATAAAAGAAGCCTAGAAATTGCATTAAAAAATAGAAGCTTAGCTTCTGCCAATGATTAGGTAATTTACAGCCTCTTTGTAAGCTTGATCTTAATACTGCCAAGCAGTATAAATGTCTCCACCTCACAGACTGGGTTTCCTATTAATCAACAGTAAATCTAACATGCCTTCTTCTGAGAAAGAATATCACGTTTTTACTACCAATTCTCAAGGAAATTTGAATAACTTCCAGCCCATCTCATAGCTCACATGCAAAGAAATTAAGCTAAATATGAAAGCTTAAGGTGTAAGTGTTCACTACACTGAGAATTGCTCAACATCTGACATCTTCATGTATGCATGCATGCATACACACGTACACACACTTCAATTCACAGTGAGTATATATAACAGCCCAAAATGAAGAATAGGTAAAATCATACCACAGTTGACCCTTGAACAACATGAGTTTAAGCCATGCTGGTCCACTTATCTATGGATTTTTTTAAATAAGCATAGAAAAATTTTTGGAGATTTGTGATAATTAAAAAAAAACTTGCAGATGAACCATGTAGCCTAGAAATATTGAATCAGAAAAATTTAGATATGTCATGAATATGTAAGATATATATATAAGACACTAGTCTGTTTTGTCATTTACGATTGTGAAATAGACACAAATCTACTATATACAGTTAAAATGTATCAAACATGCACACACACAGACCATTCATGGCATCATTCCCTATCAAGAAAAATGTAAACAAACATAAAAGTGCAGTATTAAGTCATCACTGTATAAAATTAACTGTAGTACGTACTGTACTACCAGGACAATTTCTCCTCCTGTTGCTATTGCAGTGAGCACAAGAGTTGTGAGTACATGCTTAAAACACCATGTGATACTCATTGTTTCCATGCGAGTAACAGTTCCCTCTAGTAAATTGAGTATTGCAGTCAAAAGTGTTCTCTCATGGTTCTTGCAAATTTTTTATTGTGTTTATTGCACGATCATAAACCTTCAATAATACCTTGGGACCCATAGAAAATGCCACCGGTGATGATGGAAGTGCTCCCGAGAAGCAGAGAAAAGTTAAGACATTACAAGAACAAGCTGAATTGCTTGCTGTGTACCACAGACTGAGGTCAGCAGCTGTGGTTGCCCATTTCAGACAGATGATTTGTCTTGTAAACAGATGACATAAACTTATGGTATCAATAAATGCAGTAGAGCATTATAAATGTATTTTCTCTTCCTTATGGTTTTCTTAATAACAAATTTTTTCTCTAGTTTACTATATTTTAAAGTAAACTATATAATACAATAACATACAAAATGTGTTAATAGTTCATGCTACTGGTAAGGTTTCTAGTCAATAGTAGGCTGTTAGTAGTTAAGTTTTGGGGGACTCTAAAGTTATATGTGGATTTTCTACTGTGTGGAAAGAGGGGTGTTGGCACCCCTAACTCTGGGGTTGACCAAGGGTCAAGTATACTCAACTGTAAGACTTATAATGATTGGTAAATACAGTCTAAAGAACTGCACAGTGGCCTACCATATTATTTCAGTGATTGGCATCACGCGGACACAACCTCCTAGTGAGGGCAGCCCTTAATTCTGCTTCAAGATGAAGCATTTATCACTGTTTACCAAGTAGAAGGTTACTATGTACATTCTACGAAGGCTATTTCATTATAGGATTTGTCATAGTCATTTTAGTAGCTCTAGATCAAGCAGTAGTATTATTATAACAATGTTTAAGGGAGCCACTGAATGAAACGTTACTTGAATAAAATAGTGGGTGTAGCCACATAACAGCAACTCTTCTTACTGAATATTTATTGTGTGTATCACAGGTTGGGTTCCCAGGAAGCAACAACTCTGAAATAAAGATCAGTGTGCAAGACATCAACTAGGATCATTACTTCTGGGAAAAAAGTAGTTTGATCAGAGGAGGAAGTTGAGCTGTGATGCAGTCTCAGTGGATGCCTCAGCCAACCCCAAGAAGCCTGTCTAAAACTCTGGAGCCTTCACAAGTTGGAGCAAGAGAATGAACCTATATATCCTGTGATCAGTTACTGATGTAGGTTGTCCTTGGATGGCGGCATGACCCCGGGGGTGGAAGTTGTCTTCAGCTGACGCCATCTCCTAAGAGGGACAAAAGAACTGTTAGCCTCTTCAGCCAGCAGCCGAGGGATACATCCATCCTTTGTTCTTGAAGATGCTCCTCAGAGAATCTACCATGATGTTCCAGCAATTGGGATGGAAAAAAACCCATATGTGTATATGTGTGTGTGTGTGTGCATACATATATGAATCTATGTGTGTATATATATAATACATGTAAACATGTGTGTATATATATTTATTTTCCATAAAACCTAACTCAATTATTAATTTTTTAAATAATCATTATGTAAGAAATAAAAAGTATGTAGAGGATTGAGTAGAATCACATTAGTGCTTTTAGGGCTTGCATATACATTCTTGTTTATCAAGACAATTCCATGCAGTAATTATTACTAGTGCTGCCTTAACTTTCAAAAGTGTTTCAGTTTAGAAAATAAAATAAAAGGTTACCCTCGGTAGGGCCAGCATTGGTGGTGGCCAGGGTCAGTGCATATAAGCTGGATATCAGTTTGGGAAAGCCAAGTCCAGAGGAGGACTTAAGAAGTGTAGAAGCAAACAGAACAATCTAGGGGTTCTCAAAGTCAGATCTCCAGAGAAGCAATGCCAGTACCATCAGGGAATTTGTCAAAAAAATGCAACTTACTGGGCCCTACCACAGAACTGTTGAATCCAACAGCTTTGGGTAAGAGGGTCAGGCATCTGCAATTTTAGGAAACTTCAGATCATTCTGATGCTTTCTCAAGTTTGAGAATCACTGGGATAATTCATAGGCTGACTTGGAGAACATGTTTCTAACTAATTTCTTTTTGCTTGGCTCTGCTTTTGACTGTAGTCAAGAAGGTCTGGTTTTCCAGCAAATGGAGGAGAAATTCCAGGGTGAAATGCAGGTTTTAAGGCTCAACATTTTCCACAGTACTGTGACTCATCACAAGTGAAAAGTCTTCACAGCTTTTTCTTTCTTGTTAGTATTAACTTGGAGAGTCAGCTGTGCCACCTCAAAATCCTGTTTTCTGATGTGGGTTGTCAGAGGCCTGCTGTGTGATGATACTTGTTATTAATCTCAGTCTCCTCTTCTCTTTTTTCTCTCTCCTCTCTCTCTCTCTCTCTCTCTCTCTCTTTCTCTTTCCCTTCCCCTCCCCCATCTCTCCACTAATTTATTCTAAACCATATTTAAGGTGGAAGTTACATGACTTCATCCAAGATACCAAACATCCGCGTGTCTCTATTCATATGTACAATAGAGCAATTAAGTCCTGTTTTACCTCTCCCACAGATTTTTCTTGATGATTAAATAAAATAGCATATGAAGAATTATTTATAAACTGTGCGGTGCTGTGCAATCATAAGATGAGAATGTAATAGTATAATTATTAACAAGACTTTTTTTAGCTTCCAGGAAACACAATTTTTGCTTGACTAATTTATGTGTAATTTTAATAAAGCAACCTTATTAAAATAATAGCTTTTGTGAATGTTTGGGTCAGGGGAGAGAGAGAGAGGAGAGTGAGAATAACGTAGTATCTCAAAAAAGGCATTTCTTTTCTTATTTAATAAATACAGTTTTCCCTCTGGCTGTGAGAAGAGGAGCTAAAACTTTAACAAATATTTAATCTGAAAAGATGTCTTCTGGTTTTTGTTCCCCTGTGGAATTTAAGAAGAAAACCAGTCAGAAAGGGCAAGGATA
The DNA here is from genome assembly GCA_031835075.1 of Saguinus oedipus. Taxonomy (NCBI): domain Eukaryota; kingdom Metazoa; phylum Chordata; class Mammalia; order Primates; family Cebidae; genus Saguinus; species Saguinus oedipus. The sequence continues at coordinate 44,516,162 of CM063170.1, forward strand.
GACCAATAAAGGACTGAAAAACAATTTCATCATATTTTTGGAATTGCACGAGTGTTAGCGAAACCATCCAAGAAAAATGAAACTGATCTCTGTGGACTCTTAAATCCATCTCAGTACTCATCAGCACATCCACAGAGACTTACGTAGCAGATTCACAGCATTAACTGAGTCTGAAAACAACAGATTCTAGCCCAGTGACGGAATAGGTAAGGGACAGTTCATTATTATCAGAAGCCAAAGCTATAATCCTGACTTTCCCCCCATATTGAGCCCATCTGTGATGATTTTACAAATATATCAACTAGGGCACCATGGATGCTGCCTGCAAACCCAGCACTTTACAGGCTGATGCCGGGGAATCACTTGAGCCCAGGAATTTGAGACCAGACTGGGCAACATAGTGAGATCCAGTCTCTACCAAAAATAAAAATAAATAAAACAAAAAACTTTTAACATGTCAGCAAATTCTTTAAAACTCCTCTCTTGAGCAGCTCTAGGCTCAGTGTTTTACTTCTAACAAAATGGGATTAATGATGTGTGACTGAGACAGGGCATAGAAACATTGAGACTTTAGAGTGCTCTCTCTCTCTCTCTCTCTCTCTCTCTCTCTCAATACTTTCTCTGGGTGAAGTAGTTCCCATATGGGGAAGCAGGCCTGTGGAAAAGCACATCTGGCAGGGAAATGAATCTTCTGGCCAGCAGCCAGTCTAACCTTGGGATGACTGCAGCCCCTGCCCAGTTTTGAAAGCAACCATGAACCAGAACGACCCACCTAAGCTGCTAGACTTCTGACTCTCCAAAACTGTGTAAGGTTTTTAAGTTTGTTGTTTTAAGCTATTAAGTTTTGTGGAAATATGTTATATAGAAATAGAAAGCTAGCACCAGATATCTTGTCACAACAAAATGATTGTTGATGTTAAAGTTCGTTGCCTTCAACTGAGCTGTGGATGAAGGAAGACAATAGAGATGTACACTTGTTTGTAACCAATTTAAAGTTTTGTGTCTATCCAAAGCATGGATATTTGAATCTTTAAAACTAGCTTTTTTATTAACTGAGACTTAGGGAGAAAAGAGATTCTTCTAACTCCAGTATCACAGCCAAAACATGGGCCTGGGAGCTCATAGTTGCATTGGTTCAGCCAACGTTTTAATTTTCTCTTTATTTCTTATTATATGTTGGGCATGGAGATAGGCACTCAGGATCAGGCTGTGAAGAAAACAGCTTCCCTCAGCCATTCTATGTGGGCCGTGATGTCTGATTTTTACCTACTTACTCTCTAAATTCCTAGAAATTCTAAAATTATTTGACATATAATTTGTATCACATGCGTCCCTCATTTTCTCTAACCCCACCTTATAAGTAAATAGTCTGCAAAGGAGGAGAGAGGCCATATTTGTGTTAGCTACAGAAAATGAAAGTCAGATAATACTGGAAAAATGCAAAATTGGATCCGTGTAAAATGCCCTTTTTTCTGAATAGAGATAAAATAACTTTTACTTGCTTATTTTGTTACAAAAGCAATGTATATTCATCGTAAAAACATAAATTCAAAGTAAAATGTTATATGTAATCACCCCAAAAATGGTAATCATTACAAGCTTTTTTCTTATTAGTCTCTTTCTGTGTCTTCCTCCTTCCTCCCTCTCTCAGTGTGTATGTCTATGTAGCATATGATACACACATTAAAAAGAAGAGGAAGATACAGATAAAGGGATAAATAGATGAGAGATATGAATCATACACACACACCTATCTATTTTAGATAAAATATTCCGGTGAATCTTTGCATTCATATAATGCTTTATATTTTCAATTGCTCCGTAAATAGGTGAACCTTTTGAGACAGTGAGCACATCTTATAAGTTTAAATGTTTACCATAGAAACCAGTATGTAGCATGGGTCTATTAAATGTTGAAAGTGTTCTTTCTGCTTTATATGGAGTAAAATAATTCAAAGAGGAAACAAAAGGCTTATTTAAGCCATGCAGTTGGTTCTCAATAGGTTTGGAATTGAGAGCCAGTTAAATCCTATTATGGCTTCTTCTCTAAGAAGGCATATCACTCTTGTCTAAGAAGGCACCTCACTTTTCTCTGAGAAGGCAAACTGCCATCTAGAAAAGTGGATTGGTAAAGAGAATGACCAGACTCTGAAGATTAGTGTGTAGTTACCTTTGAGCTCAGCTTTCTCTTGTAGTTTTGAAAGCCACATGATTGTTTTACCCACGCCTGATCAAAGACCAAGTCCAGCCTTAAGCTAAACATGGTGGGAGAGAGACCAGATCAGTGGAGTCTGCAAAATGTGTGGCTTCTGGAAATTATGGTGTGTTTCATTACCAAGGAGTTGTCTGCCGATGGTATACAGCAGAAAAACTTTGACTCTTTAATGTTTCCTTAAAGCAATTTCAGAAATCATCTCAGTCATTCATCCACACCAGGCAGAAATTCTGTCAGAACTTGTCACTTTTATTTAAACAAGGCCCTGACATCGAGCAGCTTTATTCTAATGATGTTCACATTTGATTTGACAGTTTCAGGATATTTTCTGTGTCCATTGTACATGCTCAGACAGATAATTTATCACCAAGCATTTCTCTTTTGGCAACTCTATAGATTCTCACCTTCTTTTAGCCCAATTTCTGGGAAACAAAAAAGCCTATATTAAAAATATCACAGTTTTTGAGTTCTCCGGAGATAGTGTGAGAAACATGTTACAGAAACAAATACAACGTATTATGAGGAGGGAGGAAAGTCAATGAAAAAATATCATAAAAAGATAAAAAATCCACAGAGAATTGAATTTTAAATTTTCTCTTTAAATCCTATTATCCCAAATAAACAGATTACATTAACTCAGTTGGCTTTCTTGTCGTTTACACAAAGACCCTAAAATTCAAATTTAAAATTATATTAATAATGATCTGCAAATGGAACCTTTTAAACATATCAAGCATACTTTAAAAAGTCTAAAAGTTATAGAACGTTACTAAATAATCTGTTTTAATTGGTGATAAACCCAAAACATTGTCATATACTAGCATAATTTTTTTTATTTCTTGAACATGGTTCAAACACTCTATTTGCTTTATGTACATTATTTCATATAATACTTTCTTCCACTATATGAGGGGTTATTATCTCTATTTTGCAACAAAAAGAATGAGCCTCAGAGCAGTCAAACATCTCATTTAAAGTTATTGTAAAGAAAGTTCATCTCAGAAAGATGGTCAACTATAAATTTCCAGTGTAGACAATTAGATAACACTACAGCTATTTTGGGGGGTATAGATGCACAGATGTGCACCTCTAATGGCCTAGAAGACTGACCAAGAAAAATGATACGACTGGACTTTAACCAGAAGTCTCACAGATTCCAATCAGCAACACACTTCCATAGATAAGGAAAGCTATAAATGGGCAATGCCTCAGGTATAGTAACACCCACTTTGAACAGGCTGTTGAAATTAGAGTCCTCTGGCTTTACATATCTCTGGAATCTCTGGAGAGATTAAGTATATTCAGTCATATACCTGTCTGAAAAACGTTAGGAAGCAGTCATTTGTTCTCACCAAGTATCCATGTTTTCTTCTCAGTTTCTAGTCTCCTTTGCAGTTGATTAGCATTGTATAATGTGTTCTGGCCAATGATTCTGTGAAGTGACTTGTGTCACTTCCAGGCTATGGCTGTCAGAGAAAAAAAAACACATTAGTGAACAAATAGGCAAAATTCTAATAAGACCTGTAGTTCAGTTAGTAATATTTTACCACTGTAATTCATCTGTCTCAATTGTACTATGGGAGATGTTACCATTAGGGGAAGCTGAGTAAGAGATAAAGGGGACCCCTTCGTACTATTTTTATAATTTAGTTATAAGTCTGAAATTGGTTCAAAATGAAAAGGTAAAAAACAAGTAGTATGTTTTCTCTATCTCTTCTCCTGTTTTTTAGCTCATGAAATTACAAGATGGAGAAAAAAATCACACCTGTCCATGTGAGAATTTAAGTGAAGAATAAATAGTATTTTTATGAAGCTAAGTCTCTGAGATTTGGGACTTTGTCTGTTGTGGAAACAAATAATTAGATACTAGAGATAGTACTTAGAATACTATTGGTTCCTTACCCCATTGCCTTTCCTAAAAGGATCACAATTGTGTTCAGGTTTCCATTCCCAGTGCTTATGTGACTGAGGGTTTCCTCATGTATATGTAATCCAATCCTTACCAGGAAAGCATGAGAAAAAGACTCATGCAGAACTTCTATGAATAAAGGTGCTCTCTTCTCTTCCTCTTCCTCTGGGAGTAAAGGTGGTTCTCAACTGAGGGCAATTTTGACCTCTCTTCCCACCAGAGGCCATTTATCAATGTCTAGAGACATTTTGGGTTTCATAACCAGGGGATAATTTGGAAAGGGGCTAATTTATTCTACTGGGTAGATATCAGAGATTCTGCTGTACATATTACCATGTATAAGACAGGCCACACAACAAAGAATTTTGCAGAATATTGATAGTACTGAAGTTGAGAAACCTTACTGTTAATGCTGATATATGAAATACAGATCTTCTAGTTCCTATGACAAACAGCCCAAGAATGAAACCAAGATTAAGAATGGCAGAGAGATGGGGCCTGGCGCGATGGCTCAAGCCTGTAATCCCAGCACTGTGGGAGGCTGAGGCGGGCGGATCATGAGGTCAAGAGATCGAGACCATCCTGGTCAACATGGTGAAACCCCATCTCTACTAAAAATACAAAAAATTAGCTGGGCATGGTGGCGCTTGCCTGTAATCCCAGCAACTCGGGAGGCTGAGGCAGGAGAATTGCCTGAACTCAGGAAGCAGAGGTTGCAGTGAGCCAAGATCGTGCCATTGTACTCCAGCCTGGGTAACAAGAGCGAAACTCCGTTCAAAAAAAAAAGAATGACAGAGACATAAAATAGAGGTCTTGGTTCTTGAAGGCAAAACCAAGCAGCCAAATGAATCAGGCCTGAAATCTCTTATACCTTAAGCTATCCTGATGTGTGCAGGAATCAATTTCCTTATTGTTTAAACACAGGTTGTGTCAGAGTTTTTCATATTTGCAGCAGAAAGGGTCTTAATGAAATAATAAAATTAGGTAAATCAATATTTACTTAATAAATCCCTATGTCTCATGACTTTTGTCACAGATCTCAATTTATAACTCTTGTGGTTTGTGATACAGTCATAAAGCTAGTAGATAGAAAGGCTGAAGCCCAATGTTTACTTACTCCATAGCTTTTTCAGATAACCATCACACTTAATATTATCTAAAATTTAAAATGCAGTATGCCTAATAGTATTAGAATAATAGCAGTAATTAGTATTGATGGTATTGGCAGGAGCAACATCAGTACTCACTGTTTCAGACACGGCCAAGTATGACACAAAAATTATATTTTTAAATTCCAGCTTTAATCTTTTTGAGTGAATGCAACTTTTAACAAGTGAGAATTTGCATCTTAATAGTTCATGGTATTGAAACACTTTCAGTGGACCTACTCAGTTCTCTAAAAAAGAACACCAACAGATTTGGCTGGTACTAATATTTTTGGAGTTTATATAAATAGTGCAAGTATATTATTATACCTCTTCCTTGCTTTCTGGAATTTGCTGGTTTGGATAAGACTCATCTTTCTCATTTGTCAAGTGACGGAGTTAGATAACATATACAGTTATCTTCAGAACTGGGTTATTTAAGAGTAATATTATACTGAACCATAAGTAATGGTTGTTTTTTCTCTGTGTGTTCATGAGTGTGAATGAGAACTAGGCCGATGGGCACAATCCTTTCCATATTAGGGGTTTACAACTGCAAACTAAGATAGGGGCAGTTGGTCAAGATTTCATATGTGAGTTCACAAAAATAATGACACAGAATAATAATACATAATCTGCCATGTAAGAATGTACCTAAGGAAGCTGATGCTCTAAGAAGACTTTGACAATTGCCTGAGTCATACTGAAGTGAAAAACAAAAACGTTGTTAAAATTAGTTTCTTGGTCAGGCTTGGTGAAGCATGCCTGTAATCCCAGGACTTTGGGAGGCCAAGGTGGGTGGATCGTTGAGGTCAGGAGTTCGAGATCAGCCTGGCCAACATGGTGAAACCCTGTTTCTACTAAAAATGCAAAAGCTAGCTGGGTGTGGTGGTGTGAGCTTGTAATCCCAGCTACCTGAGAGGCTGAGGCAGGAGAATCATTTGAACCCAGGGTCATGGTCTGCAGGGAGCTGAGATTGCACCTCTGCACTCCAGCCTGGGCAACAGAGCAAGACTCTGTCTAAAAAAATTTTTTTTTAAAGTTTCTTGATTAAGAATTATATCCTGCTTCATAATCCTACAGTCAGCAACATGTGACTCCTCTGAGTTTATGTGGCCTGGGAGTAAGTACTCAGGAAGAGATAGGAAGGAAATCCTGAACATCCACAGTCTGAGATAACATATAGGTGAATGCAATTTTCTGTGCCCTATTTATTCTTGTTTTTAGGTCTTTTAACCTTAGGATTAAACCCTGCCTGTTGAGCAGACTGCCATGGAACACCCCCTGTAGATTGTGCTCTGCCAAATGTATAGAGATCCTTGTGGAATGAAGAGTCTTAGGCCACTTTTTTACATTGACTGTTGACAGACTCTGGGCCCCACCATTCCTCTTCCTTCCTGTGCAATGCCTGAGAAAATTCATAAGAAAGGCTCAATATTTTCTCCTTTGATACCATCAGAAATTTCAAGCCTTGGAATACTTAGACTGTGTATTGGAAAAAACCCATTCTCTCAAGCTAACCACCATTAAAACAAAGCCTTTCCCTACTCATTGAAGCCATTTCTGGACCAGCTTGAGAGCTAATCCCTGTTCTCTCCTAGAATGTCTCACTATGTAGGTAATAGCCATTTTCATGCCCTTTTGGTGTGTGTTTAAGTAGAATTATCAGTCTCAATATCCAAATCAAATTTTGGGTGAGGGATTTATCCTATTTCTGTGGGGTAACCAAAACATCATCTATGTTACCTGTTATAAAATAGGGATAATAATGACCCCTTTTAAAGTTTGTCAAGAAAGTAAACAGTACTTTAGAAGAAGCTAATGTATTTGCTGAAATTTACATTTCTTACTGCAAAGGGACATAGGCATATCTAAGATCCCTGGGCTTCTAGATGATACTCTCCTAAAGATAAATTTTAGTTGAGCATGGTGGCTCATGTCTGTAATCCCAGCACTTTGAGAGGCCAAGATGGGTGGATTACAATGTCAGAAGTTGGAGACCAACCTGGGCAATATGGTGAAACTCATATCTACTAAAAATACAAATATTAGATAGGCGTAGTGGTGTCACCTGCAGTCCCAGCTACTTGGGAGGCTGAGGCAGGAGAATCGCTTGAACCTGGGAGCCAGAGTTTGCAGTGAGCCAAGATTGTGCTACTGCACTCCAGTCTGGGTGACAGAGCAAAAAGCCATCTCAAAAAAAAAATGAGTAAATTTAAAAAGGACATTGAATATTTAGAAAACGATTGGCAGGAGAAGAAGAATAGCACATAGTAGGAGTCAACAATTAGACACTATTTTCATTTCTATTTAAGACCATAGAATAGAAGAATAGTAAGAATAATAGGCAAGTTTCCAAATTATATCTGCACATTTGCCATTGATGAAGTCTTTAATATGAAAATTACATTCCAAACTCGAGTGGTTAATTTTTACTTTCCATTTCATGTAAATTATGTATGTATTATTGTGTTTTTTTGTGAATTTTGTTATGAGTATACATGAAACTCTCTAAGAAAAGCACTAGAATGAAGCATAGAAAAAACAACAAAGCCAGATTCTACACAGGTGGAAAGCTCAAACCTCTTTCTCAACACTCTTGAGAAAATTATTATAAGCAACTATTTATACAATGTCTTTTCATAATCATCTTTTTGGAAATATTGTATTAATGGTGAAAAATAGGTTATAATTAAAGAAGTGAGGAAATTTACAACAATCCATTTCCAAAGTAGGCAGTGTGTGTTGCAATTGTACAAGGAAGAATTTGGAAATCTTTACAAATTTCACTCAATGGATCACCCTGTTATTGCATAATTTGTGATGCTAGGTAATGTATGTCATGCTTAGTAGCTCTAAAAAGCTAGGAAAATAGCCAAATATGCAGGGAAGCTATTATAAGAAATGCAACATTCTTACGCTTATTTATCTTATTCAATTACTACACTCTGATTTATTTGTAACAAAGATAAACGAAATGATTGAATATATGGTTAAATTAGAGGGCAACAACATTGACTGTAATCCAATCAATCAAAATGTAGGTACTTTGTGTTCTCAAACTCCTATCTGAAATTGCTTGTCTCAATACAATTACATTTAATCAACCAGTTTGAGGAACTGCACTCTCTAGTGCTGCATTACTTGTGGTGAAATGAATGCAATTGTCTTCTATAAACATAACCTTTGGTACTACACTTCTAAAAATAAAGCATAGTCCTCTAAAGTAGGTGGTTTCATGCAGGTAGCATATGAAATTTTAAAGTAACCATGGCAGGCCTAGAGTGCAGCTCTGGCTCAGATGGACAGAGCAGTGCGTGGAGGCTTGCTCCATGAATTATTGCTCCTGAACTACAGGAATAAATCAAGAAACCTGAGAGGACCCACAGACCCCTTTAAGGAAGTATATTGCTCCTGCAGAACTCAGGAGATACTCCAAATACTGTGAGTGTCCAAACTGTGGAAGTGGGAAACATCCTCCCCGAACATACAACCCCACTGAGGAAACTGAAGGCCTAGATAATGGAAGAAGATTTTGAACTTACCCAGAGCTGAGTCAATTTAGAGAGCTGAGCAGAACACAGGGGTAGAGGAAGCAGAGGGAAAAGGCTTAGGATCTGTTTTTGCCCAGCCATACAGGGGTTCTTCAGGAGGATGGTCAGAGGCACTGGAAAAAGGCCACAGGGAAAAGGAAATCTCCAGCTGAACTTTATAACAGTTTGAACTGATTAAGAAGACTCCTGGTCAGAACTCAGGGAAAGACATGAATCTGGTGTGCAGACTTCGCAGGCAGGGAAAGAATGAAAGCCATATGTGCTTTTGCTGCTGGGAGGTGGGTAGTCCGGGGCAGTTCTCAGTCCTGCTTGCCCACTGCCTGGAAACAGACTCCATGCTGTTGTCAAAGGCACTTGGGAGTGAGACTGGCCCTTTGATTGCATGAGAACTGGGTAAGGTTTGTGACTGCCAACTCTCCACCACTTCCCTGATCACCTAAATGACCTAATCATAATCTAAATAACCTAATCATAATCCCCCTAGTTACCCAACGCCATTGACATGGGAATCTCATCTCTATCATCCACAGCAGCTGCAGTAAGACCCACCCAATAAGAGTCAGCTTAGAAACACCTAGCCCTGCCACCACCCAGTGGATCTTCCCTACCCACCCTGGTACCTGAAGACAAAGTGTATATACTCTTGGGAGTTCTAGGGACCTGCCCACTGCTTGTTCCTCCACATACTAATTATGCTGTCTGGAAAGCACCACCTCCTGATAGTAGGTAACCAGCACAAAAATAGTGCATTAAATCACCAAAGCTAAGAATCCTCACAGAGTCCATTTCACCCACGTACCACCTTCATCAGAACAAGTGCTGGTATCTATGGCTGAGAGACCCACAGAGAGTTCACATTACAGGACTCTGTGCAGACAACCCCAGTATTACCTCAGAGGCTGGTAGACTTGCTGAGTGGCTAGATCCAGAAGAGAGATAACAAATTACAACTTGGCTCTCAGGAAGCCACATCCATAGGAAAAGGAGTACAGTATTACATCAAGGGAACACCCTATGGGACAAAATAATCTGAACAGCAGGCTTCAGCCTTAGATCTTCTCTCTGACAGAGCCTACCCAAATGAGAAGAAACAAGAAAACCAGCTCTGGTAATAAGACAAAACAGCATTCATTAACACCCCCAATAAATCACACTAGCTCATCAGCAATGGACACAAACCTAGAAGAAATCCCTGATTTAACTGAAAAAGAATTCAAGAAGTTAGTTATTAAGCTAATCAGCGGGGCACCAGAGAAAGGCAAAGCCCAACGTAAGGAAATTCAAAAAATGATACAAGAAGTGAGGGGATAAATATTCAAGGAAATAAAAAGCATAAATAAAAAGCACTCAACACATCAGGAAACATTGGACACACTTATAGAAATGCAAAATGCTCTGAAAAGTCTCAGCAATAGAATTAAACAAGTAGAATAAAGAAATTCAGAGCCAGAAGACAAGATCTTTGAATTAAACTGATCTAACAAAGACAAAGAAAAAAGAATAAGAAAATTTGAACGAAGTCTCCAAAAAGTCTGGAATTATGTTAAATGGCCAAATCCAAGAATAAATGGTGTTCCTGAGGAAGAAAAGAAATCTGAAAGTCTGGAAAATATATTAGGGGGATTAATCAAGGAAAACTGCCCCAGCCTCTAGACATCCAAATAGAAGAAGCTCAAAGAACACCTGGGAAATTCATCACAAAAAGATGATCACATAGGCACATTGTCACCAGGTTATCTTAAGTTAAGGTGAAAGAAAGAATCTTGAGAGTTGTGAGACAAAAGTACCAGTTAACCTGTAAAGGAAAAGCTATTAGATTAACAGCAGATTTCTCAGCAGAAACCCTACAAGCTAGAAGAGATTGGGGCTTTGTCTTCAGCCACCTCAAACAAAACAATAATCAGACAAGAATTTTGTGTCCAGTGAAACTAAGCTTCATATATGAAGGAAAGATACAATCTTCTTCATACAAGCAAATGATAAAAGAATTCACCATTACCAAGCCACCACTACAATAACTGTTAAAATGAGCTCTAAATATTGAAACAAATCTGGAAACACATCAAAACAGAACCTTTTTAAAGCACACATTTCACAGGACCTATAAAATAAAAATACAATTAAAAAAACTAAAACAAAAACCAAAAAGCCAAAGGTATTTAGGCAACAAATAGCATGATAAATGGAATGGTACCTCACATTTCAATATTAACATTGAATGTAAATGGCCTAAATGCTCCCCTTAAAAGATACAGAATTGCTGAATGAATACAAATTCACAAACCATCTGCTGTCTTCAAGAGACTCAGCTAACACATAAGGACTCACACAAACTTAAGGTAAAGGGGTGAACAAAGACATTTCATGAAAATGGACACCAAAAATGAGCAGGAGTAGCTATTCTGATATAATTAGACAAAGCAAACTTTAAAGCAACAGCAGTTAAAAAAGACAAACAGGGACATTATTTAATAATAAAAGGCCTTTTCCAACAGGAAACTATCACAATCCTAAACATATGCACCTAACACTTGAATTTCTAAATTTACAAAACAATCACTACTATACCTAAGAAATGAGATAGACAGCAACACAAAAATAGTGGGGGACTTCAATACTCCACTGACAGCACTAGACAGGTTATCAAGACAGAAAGTCTGAAAAAAATTGATTTAAACTATGCCCTGGAACAAATGGACTTAACAGATATATACAGAACATTCTATCAAACAACTGCAGAATATACATTCTATTCAACAGTATATGGAACTTTCTCCAAGATAGATTATATGTTAGGCCAGGAAATAACCCTTAAAATTTAAGATAATTGAAATTATATTAAGCAGTCTCTTAGACCACAGTGGAATAAAACTGGAACTCAATTCCAAAAGAAGACTTCAAAGACATGCAAATACAAGGAAATCAAATAACCTGCTTCTGATGAGCACTGGGTTAAGAATGAAATGAAGATGGAAATTTTAAAATATTTTGAACTGAACAACACAGTTTCACAACCTATCACACACAGTCTCTGGAACACAGCAAAGATGGTGCTAAGATGAAAGTTCAGAGCCCCAAGCACCTACATCAAAAAGTTTGAGAGAGCACAGACAATCTAAGGTCCCATCTCTAAGGAACTACAGAAACAAGAACACACCACAACCAACCCCAGAAGAAGAAAGGAAATAACCAAGATGGGAACAGAACTAAATGAAATTGAAACAAACAGCAACAAAAAAATACAAAAGATAAAGGAAACAAAAAGCTGGTTCTTTGAAAAGATAAATACTACTGATGGACCATTAGCAAGGTTAACAAGAAGAGAGAAAAATCCAAACAAGCTGAATAAGAAATGAAGTGAGAAATACTACAGCCAACACCATATAAACACAAAAGATCATTCAAGGACACCATGTATAACTTTACATGCATAAACTAGAAAACCTAGAAGAGATGGGTAAATTCCTGGAGAGATACAACCCTCCTAGCTTAAGTCAGAAAGAATTTGATACCTTGAGAAGACCAGTAACAACCAGCGAGATTGAAATGATAATTTAAAAAATACCAACAACAACAAAAAGTCCAGGACCAGATGGATTCGCAGAAGAATTTTAGCCGACATTCAAAGAAGAATTGGTACCAACCCTATTGACACTATCTTACAATATAGAGAAAGAGGGAACCCTCCCTATATCATTCTATGAAGCCAGTATCACCTTAATACCAAAACCAGGAAAGGATGTAACCAAAAAAAGAAAACCATAAGCCAATATCCCTGATGAACATAGATGCTAAAATCCTTAACAAAATACTAGCTAACTAAATCCAACAACATGTCAAAAAGATAATCCACCATGATCAGGTGGGTTTAATACCAAGGATGCAGGGATGGTTTAATATATGCAAGTCAATGAATGTGATACACTACATACACAGAATTAAAAACAAAATTTACATGATCATCTAAATAGAAGCAGAAAAAGCATTCAATGAAAATTCAGCATCCCTTTATGATTAAAACTCTCAGAAAATTTGGCATACAAATTTTGTTTTATTGGTATACCTCAATAAAATAAAAGTCATCTGGGAGAAACTCACAGCCAACATAATACTGAATGAGGAAAACTTGAAAGCATTCCCTCTGAGAACTGGAACAAGACAAGAAGTCCCACTCTCACCATTCAACATAGTACTGGAAGTCCTAGTCAGAGCAATCAAAGAAGAGGAAGAAAGGACATCCAAATTGGTAAAGGGTAAGTCAAACTATCATTGTTTGCTGATAATGTAATTGTTTACCTAGAAAACCCTAAAGACTCCTCCAGAAAGCTCATCCAAATGATAAAAGAATTAAGCAAAGTCTCCAGATAAAAACTTAAGGCACACAATTTAGTAGCACTTTTATACACCAACAACAATAAAGCTGAGAATCAAATCAAGAACTCAACCTCTTTTACAAAGCTGCAAAAAAGCAAACAAAACTTAGAAATATACTAACCAAGGATGTAAAAGACCTCTACAAGGAAAACTACAAAACACTCATGAAAGAAATCATAGATGACACAAACAGATGGAAACACATCCCATGCCCATGGATGGGTAGCATCAATGCTGTGAAAATGACCACATGCCAAAAGCAATCTAAAATTCAATGCAATTTTCATAAAAATACCACCATCATTCTGAACAGAATTAGAATAAAGGAATCCTAAAATTCATATGGAACCAAAAAAGAGCCAATATAGCCAAAGCAAGACTAAGAAAAACAAACAAGCAAACAAAAAACAAATCTGGAGGCACCTGATTTCAAAATACACTATAAGGCTATAGTCACCAAAACAGCATGGTACTGGTGTAAAAATATGCACATAGACCAATGGAATAGAATAGAGAACCCAGAAATAAAGCCAAATACTTACAGACAACTGATCTTCAAAAAAACAAACATAAACATAAAGTGGGGAAAGGCCATCCTGTTTAACAAATAGTGTTGGGATAATTGGCTAGCCATGCATAGGAGAATGAAACTGGATCCTCGTGTCTAATCTTATACAAAAATCAATTCAAGATGGATTAAGGACTTAAATCTAAGATCTGAAACTTTAAAATTCTAAAAGGTAACATTGGAAAAAACCCTTCTAGACATTGGCGTAGGCAAAAAGAACCTAAAAGCAAATGCAATAAAAACAAAGATAAATTGCTGGGGCTTAATTAAACTAATGAGGTTTTACACAGCAAAAGGAACAGTCACTAGAGTAAACAGACAACCAGCAGAGTGGGAGAAATACCTCACAATCTACAGATCTGACAAAGGATTAATATCCAGTATCTACAATGAACTCGAACAAATAGACAAGAATAAAAAACAAACAATCACATCAAAAAGTAGGCTAAGGACATGAATAGACAATTCTCAAAAGAAGATATACAAATGGCCAACAACCATGTGAAAAAGAGGCTCAACATTACTAATGATCAGCAAAATGCAAATCAAAACCGCAATGTGATAACACTTTACTCCTGCAAGAATGGCCATAATAAAAAAATAAAAAACTAGTAGATGTTGCTGTTGATGTCGTGAACAGGGAACACTTCTATGCCATTGGTGGGACTGTAAACTATACAACCATTATGGGAAACAGTGTAGATATTCCTTAAAACTAAGTTTTAGTTTCTTAAAGCTAAAAGTAGTACTATAATTTGATCTAGCAATCCCACTACTGGGTATCTACCGAGAGGAAAAGAAGTCATTATACAAAAAAGATACTTGCAACTGCATGTTTATAGCAGCAGAATTTGCAATTGCAAAAAATAGAACCAACCGAAATGCCCATCAATCAATGAGTGGATAAATAAATTGTGATATATATATATATCACATATATATATATATGATGGAATACATATATATATGATGGAATACATATATATATATGATGGAATACATATATATATATGATGGAATACATACATATATATATATGATGGAATACTACTCAGCCATACAAACGAATGAATTGATGGCAGTCAATGTGACCTGGATGAAATTGGAGACCATTCTTCTAAGTAAAGTATCTCAGGAAACCAAAGCACAGTATGGTCTCACTTATAAATGGGAGCTAAGATATAAGGCTGCAAAGGCATAAGAATTACACAATGGACTTTGGGGGACACATGAGGAAAGGACGGGAAGTGGGTGAGGGATAAAAGACTACAAATAGGGTGCAGTGTATACTGCTCAGGTGATGGGTGCACCAAAATCTTACAAATCACCACTAAAGAACTTACTCATAAAACTAAACATCACCTATTCCCCAGTAACCTAGGAAAACAAAACAAAAAAAGTTTAAAGCCTGATAAATCTGAAAGAAAAAGTAGAGAAATCCAAGTCAGTTGGATTTTTTAAAATTTATTTATTTTACTTTGGTTGCATACTATATCTAGCATTTCTCCCCATGTTATCCCTCCCCACCCTCCCCTCCCTCCCCACCTCCTGCTGTCTCTCCCCTATCCTCCCTCAACTGCTCCCAGTGTGTGATGTTCCTCTCCCTGAGTCCATATGTTCTCGTTGTTCAACACCCACCTATGAGTGAGAACATATGGTGTTTGGCTTTCTGTTCTTGTGTCAGTTTGCTGAGAATGATGGTTTCCAGATACATCCAAGTCCAGACAAAGGACACAAACCCATCGTTTTTTATGGCTGTGTAGTATTCCATGGTGTGTATGTACCATTTTCTTTGTCCAGTCTAACATTGATGGGCATTTGGGTTGGTTCCAGGTCTTTGCTATTGCACACAGGGCTGCAATGAACATACATGTGCATGTGTCTTTATAGTAGAACGATTTATATTTCTTTGGGTATATACCCAGTAATGGGATTGCTGGGTCAAATGGAATTTCTATTTCTAGATCCTTGAGAAATCACCACACTGTCTTCCACAATGGTTGAACTAATTCAGTTAGATATTTTAACATTTTTTCTATCATCAGGTAATAGTACCACCCCCCAAAAAAATGTAATCCAGCAGGCTACAGAAATGAACAATACTATTAATCAATTAGCTTTAAGTGACATGTACAGAACACTATACTCAACAGCAGAATATACATTTTTATAAGTGCACGTGGAATATTGACCAAGATAGATCATACCTAGGATTATAAAATAAATTTTGATAAAACTGTAAAGAATAAACCCTTTTTTTCCTGTAAATCTGTTTGAGTTCTTTGTAAATTCTGGATATCAGCCCTTTGTCAGATGGGTAAACTGCAAAGATTTTTTCCCAATCTGTTGGTTGCCGATTCACTCTAGTGACTGTTTCTTTTGCCGTGCAAAAGCTGTGGAGTTTGATTAGGTCCCATTTGTCTATTTTGGCTTTTGTTGCCAATGCTTTTGGTGTTTTGGTCATGATGTCCTTGCCTACTCCTATGTCCTGAATGGTTTTGCCTAGATTTTCTTCTAGGGTTTTTATGGTGTTAGGTCTTAAGTTTAAGTCTTTAATCCATCTGGAGTTAATTTTAGTGTAAGGTGTCAGGAAGGGGTCCAGTTTCTGCTTTCTGCACATGGCTAACCAGTTTTCCCGACACCATTTGTTAAACAGGCAATCCTTTCCCCATTGCTTGTTTTTGTCTGGTTTATCAAAGATTATATGGTTGTAGATATGTTGTGTTGCCTCCGATGCCCCTGTTCTGTTCCATTGGTCTATATCTCTGTTTTGGTACCAGTACCATGCTGTTTTGATTACTGTAGCCTTGTAGTATAGTTTGAAGTCTGGTAGTGTGATGCCTCCTGCTGTGTTCTTTTTGCTTAGAATTGACTTGACTATGTGGGCTCTCTTTTGGTTCCATATGAAGTTCATGGTGTTTTTTTCCAGTTCTGTGAGGAAATTCAATGGTAGCTTGATGGGGATAGCATTGATTGTGTAAATTACTTTGGGCAATATAGCCATTTTCACGATATGGATTCTTCCTAACCATGAACATGGAATGTTTCTCCATCTGTTTGTGTCCTCTCTTATTTCATTGAGCAGTGGTTTGTAGTTTTACAGGAAAAAAAGCAAACAAGCCCATTCAAAAGTGGGCAAAGGATATGAACAGACACTTTACAAAAGAAGACATACATGAGGCCAACAAACACATGAAAAAATGCTCATCATCACTGGTCATTAGAGAGATGCAAATCAAAACCACATTGAGATACCATCTCACGCCAGTTAGAATGGCGATCATTAAAAAATCTGGAGACAACAGATGCTGGAGAGGATGTGGAGAAATAGGAACACTCTTACACTGTTGGTGGGAATGTAAATTAGTTCAATCATTGTGGAAGACAGTGTGGCGATTCCTCAAGGACCTAGAAATAGAAATTCCATTTGACCCAGCAATCCCATTACTGGGTATATATCCAAAGGAATATAAATTGTTCTACTATAAGGACACATGCACACGAATGTTCATTGCAGCACTGTTTACAATAGCAAAGAACTAGAACCAACCCAAATGCCCATTGATGATAGACTGGACTGGGAAAATGTGGCACATATACACCATAGAATATTATGCAGTAATCAAAAAGGACGAGTTTATGTCCTTTGTAAGGACATGGATGAATCTGGAGAACAGCATTCTCAGCAAACTGACACTAGAACAGAAAAGGAAATACCACATATTCTCACTCATAGGCGTGTGAGAAAAATGAGAACACATGGACACAGGGAGGGGGGTACTACACACTGGGGTTTATTGGGGGGAATAGGGGAGGGACAGTGGGGGGGGGAGCTGGGGAGGGATAGCCTGGGGAGAAATGCCAAATGTGGGTTAAGGGGAGGAAGGCAGCAAAACACACTGCCATATGTGTACCTATGCAACTATCTTGCATGTTCTGCACATGTACCCCAAAACCTATAATGCAATAAAAATTTAAAAAAAAAGGAATAAACCCTTAAGAATATGTAATCTGACCACAATGGAGATAAACTAAAAATAAAAAAACTAGAAAAAAATAATTATGCCATATTTCCCTGTTTCAATTTCACTTAAGTAATTTTAGAAAAATAAGTAAATAACCCAAGCAAAATGAGAGACCCACCAGAATGACTAAAATCTTGAAAAATGACAACAAATGTTTAATGGATCTAAAGCAACTGTAACTATCATACATTTTCAATGGGACTGTAAAGTATTACAATATATTTATTAAAGTTCTGGTGGTTTCTTAGAAGATTATACTTATATTGACCCTATGAGGTAGCAATTCCATTATTATTTTTTCTTACCCAAGATACGTGAAACCACATGTCCAAAGTGATTTGAAGCTTGTGGTGTGCACCTGTAGCTTGATGAGGCAGGAAGATTCCTTGAAACTAGAAGTTTGTGTTCAGCCTGGTAAGCATAGTGAGTGCCTGTCTCTTAAAAAAAATTGGAAAAATAATATTCTTGGTGGCTTTATTTATAATAGTCTTAAAGTAGATAAAGGTTAATTTTCACAGAAGAAGGTTAGATTTTAAAAAGCTTTGATATATTTATACAATAGTATACATCTCAGAGATATAAAGGAACAACTACTCATAATGTGCAATAATGTGGAAAAATCTCAAAAACATCATCCTGGGTGAAACAAACCATACACCAAAGAATATATATAGTTTTTTTTCCATTTAAATAACATATAAAACAGGTAAAACTCACCCATAGTGAAAAAAAATCAAAAACAGCAGTGATTGCCTTTTGGAAATTGACAGTAGGAATCTCCTAGGAAGAGATAGAAGGAAACTCTCTGGGGATAATGGTAATGTTGTATCTTGAAATTAGTTTGCATTATACAGGTGTATGCATTTGTGGACATTTGGATAATGGCATATTTGGGATTTGTGCATTTCACTGTATAGATATTTTACTCCTAAAAATGAAGATGAATTAAAGGAGTGATGGATAGGTTAATAGCTATGTGATAAACAAATACAGCAAAATAAAAAATGTACTTAATTTATGGCTGTAACTGTATTGGTCCAGTTTTTTACCACTATAAAGAAATACCTGAGACAGGGTAATTTATAAAGAAAAAGAGGTCTAATAGACTCACAGATCCACATGGAGATCTTACAATTATGGAAGAAGGCGAAGAAGGAGCAAAGGCATGTCTGACATGACACCAGGCAAAGGGGCATGTACAGGGGAATTGACCTTTATGAAATCAGGTCACGTGAGACTGGGTCCTTCCTATGACATATGGGGATTATGAAAGCTAAAATTAAAGACGAAATTTGGGCTCGGACATAGCCAAATCACATTAATTATATATTAATGAAGAAAATGACAAAAATGTTTTTTAACATGAATTTAAGTAGAATTATTAAAAATTCTGTCTTTTGTGATTTAGGTATTATTTTTCATATTAAAATTAAAGCCCAATAATTTAAATTTATATTCTTTATTGAAAGTATAGTCCTGTGTGTTTGAAATAAGGATTTTGAACCACTAACTTCATTTTATTTATATATATTTTTAAGAGATGAGAGTCTCACTATGTTATCCAAATGGACTGAAACTCCTGGGCTCAGGTGATCCTCTTGCCTCAGCCTCCTGAGTATCTGGGATTACGGACATACAGCACATCACCTGGCTTGAAAAATTAGGTCTAAACCAGCAACAAATAAATAAATAGATTAAAAAATTAGAAGAAAATTCTGATATTTCTAAAGATTTTGATGAGATTCACCCTCATAAAGAAAAGTTGAGAACAAAAGATACCATAACAGCATTACACCAATCATGGCAAGATAATTTTCTTTGTATTAATTGCACCAGTTAAAAAAGAAAGTAAAAAAGGCTACATTGTATTTAAGTGCTTATTTAAAACTGAAAATGAGCCCACATTTTCATGTCTCTTGTACATGAGAACATCCCATTCCTCAATTGTACAAACTCATTTAACTTCTGATTCTGGCACAGTTCTAGCTACAAACATCTTGAAATTTTGAATAACACAATTTAAAATTATCCTGTGGACAAACTTAGGCTTAAAAAAGAAAGAAAATCCACAGGTGCTAGAAATAGAGATTTAACAACACCCAAGCAGCAAGAGGGGAGTATGAAAAAATTTACCATTTTAATCTAGCGGTTTAGGTTTTAACAGTGACCCAATCATAAGAGACAAATGTTACTGTAAATAGGAATTAATCTTCCTGCTTAAAGCCATGTCACACTATGAATTATTTTATGGACTGCTTTGGAAACCTATATGTAAATTGTGTGAGTCTCTGAGTGATCTCAGGCATTTTATCTTTCTCATTTGATTCTTGCTTTCCTTATTTACAAAGTGAAAATTATAGCTACCAACTGTTGAGTAGTTTTTACCAAAAGAAGAATCGTTTATATTGGAGAATGAAAATACACCAGGTTTAATGAGCAGATATAGAATGAAAAATCAGTAAAATATATATATGTGTATAAACATATACACATATATATAATATATACTATATATATTTTAAATGTGTACATGTATATATATATTTAACTATATACATTGTAGTTAAGCTTACACTTTATATATAAATAATATTAAAGCCATACTTTATATATATGTATTTCAGCACATGCATATTTCAGCCTATTTCCATGCTTAAATGACATCATTACTTTAGCTGCTGGATAAAGTACTCTACATATACATGTCATATTTACAATAATCAATCCATTTTAATGTCTGTTCCCCAAATTACATTATGAGCAAAATTGTATCAATGCATTTTTTAACATCTCCTTCAAGAACTTCTGTGGACATTGTGTTATGCTAAAGCAGTAGACCAATAAATCAATGAATTAGAACAGAAATTTCTGAAAGATACCTTTAGGTATATACTAAATCATTATATGAGGGGAGTTGCATACACTTTAATGGGGAAATGATTAATGAGTACTTTTTGCTGGATTAAATAATTGTACATATAGAATAAATTAAATTGGGTCCTACTTTTCAAACTTAGGAATATACCTAACCAAGGATGTGAAAAATCTCGACAAGGAAAACTACAAAGCACTGCTGAAAGAAATCATAGATGACACAAACAGATGGAAACACATCCCTTGCCCGTGGATGGTTAGAATCAATGTTGTGAAATAACAATACCACCAAAAGCAATCTACAAAGTCAACGCAATCTTCATCAGTATACCACCATCTTCCTTCACGTAATTAGAAAAAAGAATTGTTGGAAGCAAAAAAGTGCCAACATAGCCAAAGCAAGGCTAAGCCAAAAGAACAAAGATGGAGGTATCACATTACTCAACTTTAAACATTATAAGGCTATAGTCACCAAAACAGCATGGTACTGGTATAAAAATAGGCTCATAGACCAATGCATCAGAATAGAGAACACAGAAATAAAGCCAAATACATACAGACAACGGATCTTCAACAAAGCAAACAAAAACCTGAAGTGGGGAAAGGACATCCTATTCAATGAATAGTACTGACATAATTGGCAAGCCACATGTAGAAGAATGAAACTGGATCCTTGGCTTTCGCCTTCTATGAAAATCAACACAAGATGGATCAAAAACTTAAATCTGAGACCTGAAACTTTAAAATTCTAGAAGGTAACATTGGAAAACCCCTTCCAGATATTGTTTTAGGCAAAGATTTTTTGACCAAGAACCCAAGAGTAAATATGACTAAAATAAAGGCTTTAAATGCTTAACATCACTAATGATGAGGGAAATGTAAATCAAAACAACAATGTGATACCACCTTATTCCTGCAAAGATGGTCATAATAAAAAAAATCCAAAAATAATTTATGCTGTTGTGGATACTGTGATATGGGTACACTTTTACACTGTCCATGGGAATGTAAACTAGTACAGGCATTATGGAAAACGGTATGGAGATTCCTTAAGAAACTAAAAGTAGATCTATCATTTGATCTGCAATCCCACTACTAAGTATCCACTCAGAGGAAAAGAAGTCACTATATAAAAGAGATACTTGCATGGACATGTTTATAGCAGCAAAAATTTGGAATTGCAAAAATATGGAACCAGTCCAAATGCCCATCAATCAACAAGTGGATAAAGAAAATGTTATATATATATATATATATGATAATTCTACTCAGTCATAGCAAGAAATGAAATAATGGCATTTGCAGCAACCTGGATGGAATTGGAGACTATTATTGTTTAAGTGAGGTAACTCAGGAATGGAAACCCAAACATCGTATGTTCTCATTCATATGTGAGAACACAAAGACATAAGAATGATACATTGGACTCTGGGGACTCAGGGGAAAGGATGAGGTGTGGCATGGGATGAAAGACTACATATTGGGTACAGTGTGTCCTGCTCGGGTGATGGGTGCATCAAAATTTCAGAAATCACCATTAAAGAACTTATACAAATAATTAAACACCACCTGTTCCCCAAACCTATTGAAATAAAAAAACTTGTATGAATACAAAAATATACATGCAAATTAATTGTATCTTGAAAATTACCTTAATATTAAAACAATGAAAACTACAAAAGTATTACAATAAAATATAGAGAGTTTTGTGTGAGGAAGACTTTCTGAGGTAAAAGCATATAAGTTCAACTACAATGAATTAAAAAATTCTGTATGCCATAGAAATCATAAAGTTTAAAAACAGCTGGGAAGACTAAGAGAAGATAAATATCTATTCATCTCCAATACAAGTAAAATATGAAAAACATAAAACAAGCACCTATAAACGAATAGGACAAAAAAAGAAGAAGAAGAAGAAGAAAAAACAATCAAGGGTATGGGTAATCAATTAAAGAAATAATCTGAATGATCACAAACATAAGAAAGGATTTTGAATCTCATAAATTTATAAAAATGCAATTTAAAACAAAGCAGCACAATTCAAATCCTATATTGAAAAGTTTTAAATAATATGTATCAGCAGGAATATGAGAAACATTGGCTTAGCTTATATTTTTTCTGGTGGGAGTCTAAGCTGATGTAACTACTTTGAAATGTCAGTAGATAGGATGAACATGACCACTCAGCATTTCTTTCAAACTATGTGGACTGTGGGTTCTCCTTTGATTTGAGTTGAAAACATGCACAAAAATTAAGAGGATTACAGAATACCTGAAATCTATCCATGCATATTCTAGAGTGTCCATTAGCTTCTGCACCAGTGAGCCTTTGTAATAATTATGTTGTTTTCAAACTACATCATACAATGCGTATCTAATGACTAGTGGAGCATTTACAGGAGCTGAGAACAACTTGGACATCTCAAAACTACCTGTAGAGCAAGGAATGGACTTTTCTCTGTTACAAATTTCTCCCTTGGTGGAATTCAGGCTCAGAGGCAAATCACTGACAATATTAATAGTTTTGATATTGAATTGACTATGTAAATTTATAGATTGAAAGATATCTAAAATTTCTATTAAGAAAATAAAATCTAATTCCAGGAAATTTTATATTGTGTGTAAATATATATATAAATAATATACATATATATTTATATATAACAATTATAATTATAACAATATAAAATATTTATTATATTGTAACAATATATAATTGTAATATGTAATATTTATTATTATATAAGATATAGTACATGCTATAATATATAAAATTATGATTAATACATACATTATAATAATGTAGTATATATTATATATTAATTATTAAGAATAATTATGTATTATACTGTATTATGTATAATATAATACATATAATATATAATACATATGCAAAACACAATATACAATTACCTGGAATTAGGTTTTATTTCCTTAATTGACATTTTTTTCTATATGTATATGTGTGTGTGTGTGTAAATTGTATGGAATAAATTATTAAACTAACTAGAATAATATACAAAAAAAGGTGCTACATTAGGCATGTGCAATACCAACCCCCCATCCTTGACTCCCCATCCTTTCCCAGTCTCTCAGGTCACTTTATTAATTCAAGTACATTGCAAGGAATCATTTTTAACTTGCTAAAATTGGCACATAAGCTATGTGGTGGATTAAATGATGGCCCTATAAAACTAAGGCAAAGTGGAAACAAGTGGAACCAATTTAACTTCGGAGGGATAAAATCTCCCAGAAGCTCAGGTTAACAGGACAGGAAATCTGTCCCTTGGATGCTGATTATATGCTTAATGCTCTAATAACTAATGCCATGCAACTCCAATCAACTAGCCCTGACAAATTTGACTACAATGCAAACTACAGTCACGGCCAGAAACATTTCTATTCCAGAAATTGTGTATACATTAGCAAGATATTTTGGCAAGGGACCAATTTATTTTTTATTTATGTTTTATTTTTGAGATGGAGTCTTGCTCTGTTGACCAGGTTGGAGTGCAGTGGTGCAATTTTGGTTCACTCCAGCCTCCGCTTCCCAGGTTCAAGCAATTCTCCTGTCACAGCCTCTGGAGTAGCTGGGACTACAGGCACACGCCGCCAGGTCCAGCTAGGTATTGTATTTTTAGTAGAGACGGGGTTTCACCATGTTGGCCAGGCTTGTCTCGAACTCCTGACCTTGTGATCCACCCAACTTGGCCTCCCAAAGTGCTGGGATGACAGGCATGAGCCACAGCACCCAGCCTAAGGATACAATATTAAAGGTGTCTTTCCTTCACCTATGTACTGGATCCCATCATATTCAGTGTCCTTAAGGGTCTGGGTCATTTAATTCAATTTATTTTCTTTTTCTTAGCCTTTTCTTCTCTATTGACCTCTCTCAACAGTATTAAATCCAATCCAAGTTTCTCCCATCTTTAAAATATAAAAATTCTCCTTCACCTCTTTTGGACCCCCTGATGCTATTCTCTTATCTCTCTCCTTCCCTTTACAACCAAGTGTCATAAAGAAGTTGTCTGCAAAAAAATGGCTGTCTCCATTTTGCCACCCTCTGTTTGTGTTTCAGACAACTACAGTCTGGCTTCTGCCACCTCTGTTAGGCTGAAATTGTTGTAGATAAAACCACCATTGACTTCTTTGTTACTTCATTGAATGGAAACGTCTCAACTCTAGTTTTAGTTAATCTCTGTTCAGAATTTGATGTGTTCATCAACCTTTCCTTACATTGTACTCTATTCTGGAGGGGGAAGGAGCATGTCACACCACAGCCTTCTTATTGTGTCTTTCTGAGCCTCCTTACTAGAATTTTCTTTTGTTTTCCTCATGGTTACAGCTTCTTTTTATTCTAAACACTTTTCCTCAGTGAACCTATTCATTCCCTGATCTTAAGGTATTGCTTTTTATTCTAATAATTTAAGCTATATTTCCAATGTAAGTTTTTCTCCTTATCTCCAGTCCACATAGCTATGTATCTATGAAATTATAGCCTGAGGGTAACACTGCATTACTATTAAATGTAAGAGTCATAATAATTGAGAACTCACTGTAGATGAGTCTTTCTGATAAGCCCATTTGATGAATTATCAGCCTTAAAAGGTAGGTTCAAATATTAACTCCCTTTAAAGATAAGTAAACCGAAGATTAGATATTTAATAAATTACTCAATACATAAGATGTGTTTTACAATCCCATGCTATTAGCCACTTTTCATTCCGCTTGTAGTGATTAATATGCAATGGATTCTCCACAAAATCTCAAATCCATCAGATCCTAAATTGGAATTTTCCATTTGATTTACTATTGCAATCATTTGTAATTATTCATCAATTTATATACTCAAGAAATTGGACATTTTCTCTCACAGATCATATATACTAAATCGTTAAGTTTTGTAGCTTATCCTCTCTTAATAGCTGAAATATACATCCCTATCTACCTATCCCACTGTTCAAAACACCATTAACCTGCCCAATAATCACTGCAGCAGCTTCCTAACTGGTGTCCCTGTTTCAGTTCATGACTCTTCCAATCCGTTTTTCACAATGCCGTCTGAGTGATTTTCTGAAGTCAAATCTGATCATGTCACTTCCTTGCTTACTTAAAGCCTGTCAATGTCATTCCACTGCCTTCAGGATAAGATCCAAACTCCTTAGTAGGGCAAGCAAGGTCATTCATGACCCAGCATTTGTCTAAATCTGTGGCTTTTTCTATCCAAACTACTAACTTCATTCTAAGTTCCAACCATTGGTTACTATTTGTAGATCCCCAAGCAGGCTGCACTTTATTTCACCTTTAAGATTTACAAAAAGATTCTCTTCTACTGCCTAACAATGTGACCTTCTTTCTCATTCAGTAGGCTAACTGCACATCATTCTTCATGATTCAGCTTAGATGTTAACTTACTTTGTAAGCCTTCTCTCTCTCCCCGAGAGAGAGATCCCCTGTGATCTCCCAGAGGATATATTATTACCCTGATCATATAAGTCATCATACTGCATCTTTTTTTTTTTTTTTGCATCTTAATTATCCACTTTTTTTTTGCCTGACTGTCACTGAATTTTATGTCCCTCCAAGGGTAGGCACCATGACTTTCTCTTAGCTTATTTTTCCCTAGAAGCAGGGTCTGAGAAAAAAATTCAAGTGCAATAATTTTGAAGGTGATCTTTCTTACTGATGACAGAGTAAAAAGAGAGACAAGGGAGGGAAAGTAATCAATAAACAGCTCATCGAGGACATTGCCACTCTGGGTTAGTGAAGCTTAACATGCTTAGGCTCTCTGGGAGACAGTGTAAAATATGTGCCTCAGGGTTACTCCAGCCTAGGAAAGAGTTACCATATTCACACACTCACAGCAGAGTAGCTACGACTAATTGGAGGAGGGCTAGTATGAGCAACTAGCCTGATTGCAATGAAAGTTACAGTTTTATCACTGAAAGTGCTACATCCTACATAACCCGTCAGTCCCAGGCAAAGCAGAGTAATCACCTAGTACCAACTCCCATAAGTTATGGTTAAAGGCAGCTAAGGAGAAGACAGGTGATTGGAGGAGTGGGGGATTGTTATGAATTTCCTGACACTTTTAGCCTGTTGTGTAGACAACAGGATAAACTCCAATGACCCAAAAGCCCCCAGGCAAAAAAAAAAAAAAAAAAAATGCAAGAGCTGACAGTTGAAGGTTGGCTCTTGTACGTCAGATGGTGGATATGGACCTCAACAGCATTGGCTATTGCACAGGCTTATTTCCTGTTCTAGTTTTCATACATCAAAATGTCTCCTTCATAATAGATGTTCTAAGCTATTCATTAGATAAGTGTTTTTAAAAAGAGGAAGTTTCTGACTCGTTCTTGTTCTAGTCTATCCAGAAGCATCATATTTTATCACTTAGTAAGTATTTCCAGCTATTTTTGTAATGAATAAATGAATAGTAGAATAACAGCCTCACTGAGTGAAGTAGTGTCCTCTATTTTCTCATGCATGGGCGCTGTGGGCAAGCACACTCTTTAATCATGCTTAATCAGTCCACGTTAGGAGAGAGGAATGTTGCAACTTGCTTTCATCAGCCTAACAGTGGAGTAGCTGTGACTAATTGGAGGAGGGCCACCATGACCCAGTTTTGGAGGCTTGGCACTTCTGCAACATTTAAAATCTCACTGTGGGATGGTGGAACACACATTGAGCATTGCCACCTGACCACCACTAATAATGGAAATTAGAGACAACTCCAGTCTCTAGAGCTATTCCTCTGTTGCTTCTCATGAGCACTTTCTGTATTTTTCAAAAAGAAAAGGAACTAAAAGTGGAGGTGTGGGTGTGGGAGGGGCTGAGCCTTCAAATAGCTCCCTGAAATGCCATCTGAAACAGGAAGGAAGGGTTTGGAGGAAAGGACAAAGGGAATGTGTTTAAACAACAACTGAAGGTAAATGCACTCAACTTCTGGTTTTAAGAACATTCGACATTTTTAAAAAAAACTTTATTTTTTGTTGAATTGTATACATAGCACTGTGGTCTACTTTGCTGGTAGTGACTTTTTTTGGGGGTAGAATTTATGATTTGCTGAGAAAAATCTTTCCCACACTGACCACATATATTTTAAAAATCCAGATTTTTATCAGAGCAATTTTATAATTTAAGAACATATCCGTTTTCTGCTTATAAAGTTGATTTGTGTACACAACTGAAGATTTTAGAAAACTCAGAGGGGTACTTTTAAAAATGAAAATCACTTATGGTCTCTAATGTTCCAAACAGCATAAATAGTATTAGTATTTTTCTTCTCTCTGTCTGTCTGGCTCTATCATCTCTCTATTTAATCTATCCACCAAAATTGGAAATTTAGATTTCTAAGTGAAAATATGTTATGTCATCTACTCAAAATTTACTTTGGGGGACCCACAGTTAGGGTTCCAAAGAAGTTTCAGATAATGATTTGTTTTGAACATGAGTGATTTTTCAATATTTCATTCTCAGCTAGATAGTAAACACTTGATGTTTTTCCTTGGAGTATTGTCTTTGGGAGTTGGCCTTCAAAGCAGCTAAGATCTAGGCAGCTAAGATCCAGTTTAGCAGGCCATGTGACTCTGGTCAGGAAAGACAGGCTTACAAATATTGAGATGTGAATTCATAAACAGCAATTTCAGGTCCTCTGTCACAAATATAACCCATTTTTATATGCCTAATTCTTGATTGGCCAATGTATATAACACAGATGAGTGTAAATAGCATGAAGGATTTTCTTATTTGGTGAGGGTTAATAATTCTCCATGGATATACATATAGGCATAATTTTCACAACGTTTCAGTTATTCTGTTCATACAACTTGCAGAATATTTTCCAACTACTGAAATAACAATGCAATGTATTTGACTTCTAGTTATATAGTTAAAACTTGTGGTCAACATGCATTTTGTAAAGTGAAAAAGTACAAATCTAAATGAACATAACAATGGTCTACTGATACTCTAGAAACTGTTCATTATCTTGACTCTCGAAGTCCGTATCAGTACCTGGAAGATTGATAAAACAGTTCATGTATAGCTTATGGAATATAAGATACGAAAGTTAAACTTGGAGTTAATATAGTTCAAGCTCCTCATGAGAAAACTCTGGACATGCTCTCTTTACCCTGAGATCACAATGCTTTTCCTTGCAAAACTAGAACTTAAAGTAAAATTGATCTGATTTTCTTTAAGATCGCTTATATTATGCTTCATGGCTTCACAGCCAAGGAATGTACTTTAATTTATTATAGATATGTATTGTTGATAGATACAAACAAATACAGAATATGTATATATGCAAACATACACCTTTATACATTTGTTTTTCTTTTGAGACAGAATCTTGCTCTGTCACCTAAGCTGGAGTGTGGCAGCACAATCTCAACTCACTGCAACCTCTGCCTCCCAGGTTCAAGTGGTTCTCTTGCCTCAGCATCCCCAGTAGCTGGGAATACAGACACCTGCCACCACACCCAGTTAATTTTTTTTTTTTTTTTTTTTTTTTTACTAGAGCCAGGATCTCATCATGTTGACTAGGCTGGTCTTGAACTCCTGACCTCAGGTGATTCAACCACCTTGGCCTCCCAAAGTGCTGGGATTACAAGAGTGAGCCACTGTGCCTGACCACCTCTATGTATTTTTGAAGTTTCTACTGAACTAAATTGAAAAGGGTACTAATCAAATATTTTTTCACAAAATACATGCAACCTATCCACCTAAGCAGAACCCAGATCAAGAAAGAATTGAATGATGTTATCAGTATTTGGTAAAGAGGCTGTGCTTCACTGGGAGTCTCTTACTTGTCAGGACCATTTGGACTCTCCAAAGCCTGCAGACTAGAATGTCTAAGTCATGCAAACAGCAAAGATGGTGGCCCATTCCTCCCGTTGGGGGCTGTGTCCCATCTCAGGTCTCAGGCTGGCTGGAATTTAAGATAGTGGGTCTTATCTTGTGTGGTGCCATGGGAATGGGGCCTGCAGGCCAATCTTGCCCAGCCCCTGGACTTCCGCCTTTTCTAGGAGTATGTACAGATGATGCAAGAGCCAGAAATTATTTAGCCAGACAGGAAGGGTAGAGTCCTCAATAAGGTTTCTTTTAACAAAAAGCAGCTCCCAAATCATTTATTTTCTAACAAGAAGCAGCCTGAGAAAATCAAACGGCAGGCATAGATATACAAGCCAAAAGCTTGCGTAGGTAAATGCCAGCAGCTGTACCAATAGAAAAGGGATATCTGGAAGCCAGATATATTCAACATGGAGATTTCTCTCCCCTTTTCTTTGTTGCTATGTGTGCAGTAAGAAAGCAGGCAACATGGCACCAGCCAGGTAGAGACCCCCTCTGCATAATAAAAGATTGGGGTGAGATGGACAGCTTCTTCACGTGCTATGCAAATGGCATCCCCGGTCTCACCAATTTCTTGTGCCTTATGTAAATAAAACAATGCCTCCTCAAGCTCATCTATAAAACCCTGTGCGTATCACCACCAAAAGACCCACTCAGGAACTTCTTTCCCTGCAGGAGAGAGAACTTTTCTTTTCTTTTTCTTTCGTCTATGAAACTTCTGCTCTTAAACGCACTCCTTGTGTTTGTCCACTGTAAGGGTTATTAACGAGTTTAGAATGAGGAAACTGAGACTAGCAGAAGAAAATTAAATGTCAATTTATTCAACTCCCAGGTGAGTTTCCACGGTACGGGGAAAGGGGCCAGGGCAGTCACGCTCGACTTCCCGAGGCGTGGGGGTTTTATAGCGAGTGAGGGTGTCCCGATTGGCTATGAGGGAACAGGACGTGAATGGGGCAAGCTGCCATTGGTAGGTAGGCAGGATTTCCGGTGAGCGGGCTGCTCAGGGGAAGCGAGACATGGACTTGATAAACTGTTATTGGGTGGGTTTTGGCAGAGCTTCTTTTAAAGTTTGGCGGGGTTTTACAACAGCGGGCTAGGTGCTGAGTGCCATGGATTGGTGACTAGTCTCTAGGCGCCGAGAGGTATGGGAGTGTCCAAGCTCCTGGCAAGGTGACCAGCCTCACATCCGCATCCTTCATTTTCTTGGAGTGAGGCCACGAACCTTTAATATTACCCCAGACAACACCGCTTCCCAGGCCTCCCACCTTGTCCGAGATGCAGTTACCTTTGTCGGAATCCTAGGGCCAGAGTATGGAAAGCTCCTGGGTCTCTGTGCATGCCTGAGCAGCTGCTCTGCTGAGACTCCACACAAGGCCTTGGTGGAGTGGCTCACGAGGTGGTCTCCTGATGCAAGGGTTGCAAAGATCCATGGGAAAAGTCTGGTTTCCCAAGGTTGCACATTCACTCACCACTTCCCTTGGCAGTAGGTAGGGGTTCACTTGGCTGCATGATGCTCCCAGGCAGGTCATTACCGTGCCCTGCTTTTCTTCATTCTCCATGGGTCAAGTTTCCTCGATCAGTCCCAGTAAGAGTACCTGGATATCTCAGTTGAAGGTGCTGTATCTACTCGCCCTTTTTATTCCGCTCCATGAGTGCTATGCACTTAGCTGCCTCTAATTGGTCATCTTTCCCCCTCCCCTGACACAATTTCTTATCATATAATTTTGTCATTATTGCTATTAAAGCAGACATTTGTTGAGTACCAGTGATGAGTAGCATGTTGTGATTAAACTTTGTCATAAACATTTGGAAAATTATAAACAGTATTTTCTACTAAATGTGCAAATATAAATATAAGTGCTCAAAGTGTTAGTAATGATAATATGAAGGCTCGTGTAACTTTTGCAAATGAAAAATCATATCCCAATATGAAGAAATTATTGCATTTGGGATTCTAGTTAAATTATCCTTAATAGTAGTGAATTAATGGTGGAAGAAGTGTAAATTCTTATGTCCTTTTCCCATTGTGTTGTTTATTCCTCATTATCTCATCTTGCTCTTGGTCTGGGTCTTACTCTTACTCTCACTCTATAACACCATCAAAATAAGCTTTGAAGGATGTAGACATTAAGCTGAATAATGAGGAAATCATTATCTCTTTATTTTGCTACCTTGATTAAGTATTTAAAATTATGCAAAAAAATGCAATCAGCCCTCAAAGTTGGGTTCAGTGTGGACTCAAAGAAGTTCATACAATTATAAATAATTGCTACCTTATTGTATGAGTCCATTTTGTGTCGCTATGAAGGAATGCCTGAGGCTAGGTAATATATGAAGAAAAGAAGTTTAATTGGCTCATGGTTCTGCAGGCTGTACAGGAAGCATGGCGCTGACATCTGCTTGGCTTCTGGTGAGGCCTCAGGGAGCTTTTACTCATAGAAGAAGGTGAAGCAAGAGCAGCATGTCGCATGATGAGAAAAGGAGCAAGATACAGAAGGAGGAGGTCTCAGAATCTTTAAAACAACCAGATATCCTATACTAACTGAGTGAGAACTCACTTATCATTAAGATGATGGTGCTAAACCATTCATGAGACATCTGCCTTATAATCCAATAATCTCCTACCAGGCCCCATCTCCAACATTGGGGATCACATTTCAACATGAGGTTTGTAGAAAGCAAACATCCAAACTGGTGAGCTGAGATTGCGCCATTGCACTGCAGCCTGGGTAACAAGAGCAAAACTCCATCTCAAAAAAACAAAACAAAACAAAACAAAACAAAACATCCAAACCATATCACTTATTAAAAAGGAAGGAATTTTAGTTTTGACCCTTGTTAGATTGAATTTACCTGACAAAATCTCATTTGAGAAAATTTGTTTCTTGTTTCTCCCCAAAACTAATTGAGTCTATTGGATGCTGTTGATGGCTAATTGCTAAATAACAAATCTCAGTAAGTTGTCTTCAATTTCATGGTGACTCTCAGTAGATATTGTCTTTGACAGTAGTAGTCTCACATTAACATCAAGGATTAATTTTGATTATGTTCATCAAGTTAGTGGTACTCTTTGGAGGAAGGTTTGTGAAAGGGTGCTTTAGAATGTTGTGGTGACTACACATATATGTGTATATATATTTATGTATATTCCTCCTTAAAAATCAAAAATAGAATGGGTATATTAAACAAAAACTTCACAAATAATAGTTAAGTAGCATCAGTTTTACAGATTGTATTTTAAAAACATCATCTCCAAGTGGCTAGTAAGGGTCAGCCACTGTGCTAGGCAATAAAGATTCAAATGTATAAACTTGGGCCCTCACTTTGAGAAGATATAGCTTTATAAGGAAGGTTGCATCAAGTATATATATTGCAAATGAATGGATATGCATAGTGCATGTATATTAGTTTAGGATATAAAATTATTGCTTGTTATAGGTCAATACAAGTTTGAAAGCCCCAACTTTCATGGTACAAGCAGGAATTTATTACTTTAATAATCGTTGCTAATTCTTCAGCGCCAAACTAGGGAGGTCAACTGTTTAATATAAAACATCATTGAGAGCACTTTAAGATTTTGTATTGTTCAGTCCCTTGGCAAAAAATCACAATGGAAAACATTGTGTTTTCGAAAGAAATACATGTTGCCTGTGTAATTTCATATACATGCCAGAAAAGACATTTATAATGAAAAAAATACTGATTCAATACTCTAGTAGATACTAGCAATTTTCAAAAATGAAAAATGTGTTATCTTAAGGAAACCCCATGATCCACTACTTTCCAGGTTTATTTTCTATGTATAAGATATGCATCTATTAATATTAATTGGCAAATATCAGCTTAAGGCTACCCCATACATTTATATATGTAGGATTTGGGAAGGGGTGAGGCTCTTGTGATAAGATGCTTACCTCTACATTAATAATACTAACCAGCCACTGAATTTCAGTTTCTTACCTCTTTTTGCATTATATTGTAAATTCCGTAAGGATAGGGCCCAAGCCAATAATTTTTGTGAAGATATCCCCAGTGCATAGTGCAGTTCTTGGCATGTGGTAGGCACACAACGTACTTATTGAATTGGATCACCTCTTCATTATGTCATAATCATCAAGTCTTTTTGAAGGAACAAAAAAGAGATGGAAACAGTGAAAGGGAAGAAACAGAGGTTTAGAAGAGAAGAGCTAAATTAAAGTGCAAAGTAAAAACTGTCCTTTTTTGTTCAAGAGGGTTCACAATCTGGCCCTAATGAGGACTCAGTTTCTCCCATGATTCCAAGAAGTTAGGGAGGCTGTCAGTGAGAAAAATCACAGTCTTGTACACTGTGAGAGGCTAGGTTCAGAGTGTCAGTACTAAGCTCGTCTGTTTTCCACATGGTTTGCTGTAATCACTTTAGGTTAAATTGTGCAAATTAAGTTTTAATTGTCCTTATCGTCATTGTGTTTACAGAAATAGGTCTGTGGCTTTGCTATTTTCAGCCTTGAACTCAGTGTAGAATTGTACTCTTGGGCTCTCAGTGACTCAGAAGGCCTGTCGCTTTTTAAGTTCTGCAATAACAGATGAGAAATATTGGCTCAGAAGGTCCACCCTTTGTTAAAATACCTCAAGGGTGCTGTGGCCTGCAAAGACTAACTTGGCATCCTTGCCACAAGACTCACCTGAGAGGCCTGCCTATTAACCCACATTAACTCCCAGAAAGCAGTTGCAATTGTATAAAGGCATTTGCTTTATCATTTTCAAGCCTATTGAAAAGTTGTTCAGGTTGAACAGATTACCCAATATAAAATATTTGGGTCTGTAATATTCCAGTGTAATAAGTTTCGAAGACTACTTTTTCCACGGCATAGAAATCATTTTGAAAACCCTAAATGTCTCCTTTACTTTTGAAGAGATTTTCTGGATCATTTCTACTCATTTCTCTGGATTCATTCTTGAAAGTTCTTTACCACATGATAGGCCCCATGAGGGTGACCTCTGGCCTACCCTATCTGTATTTCCGTGTCTGCTAGTTTCCATTTCATTTGACCAATTAGGTGCATTTTAGGTAGGAGAAGAGATAATTCTGAGTACTTATTCCTACTCTCCCTCCTTGACTGGCCTCTGTTTGGCAGTGGCTGTATTAGTTTAAAGTCACAGCTCCTGTGAAGTGGAGCTGTTCTACAGCTCTTTCTAGGTCTTGTAACTGTTCCTTTCTTTTGTGCTTTAATGACTAAGGTGGTGTGGTAGGCAAAAATGTCCTTGTTCGAATCTCTGCAAACTATAAATATGATATCTTATGTGGTAAGAGGGAGTTTGCAGGCATTAAGGATCTGGAGATGAGATTATCTTGGATTATCTAGGTGGGTACAAGGTACGTAGGTCCTTATAAGTAAGAGGCTTGAGGTCATAACCAGAGGAAAGATGAAGGAAATGGACATTTGAGTGATGCAGTTGCTGGCTTTGAAGGTGAATATGAGCCACAAGCCAAGGAATTCAAGAGGCCTATAGACATTAGAAAAGACAAGAAATCAATTCTCTCCTAGATCCTCCAGAAGGAATGCAGCCTTGCTCACATCTTGACCTCAGCCACTGAAATTTCTGACCTTCAGATATGGCAATGAATCTGTGTTGTTCTAAGCCACTGAGTTCATAGTAATTTGTACAATGGACATAGGTAACTAGTTCAGTTGATAACTGCTAGACCCATTGTACTAAGTTATCATTTAATTGGTAGACTAAATTATCATTTAATTGGTAGACCTTGTGTACATCTTTGTAAGTAACCCTTCATTAATTTTTCTTCAATTACTCCTTGGCGTATACAATTATTTTTCTGCCAGGATTCTAATTGTTAAATGCCTATACATTTTAATTCAACAAAGCCCATGTTTAGGGATTTATTCTATAAAAATAGAGGGATATATATATATATATATACACACACACACACACACATATATAAAATATGCATATTTTATATATGTATGTATATTATACATATACATATACATATGTGTATATATATATTGCCTGTGACAAAAACATTTTTGTAATATTACTTATAGCAACAAAAATAAGAATGCAAATTTTCAGAAATAAAGGATTGGGTAAATAAATTATGACACAGCCCTGTGATATAATAATAGAATGCCAGAAAATGTTATGTTAAATATACTCACCAACATACATATAATTGTGTGGAAAACTCAGACTTCAAAGCAGATATATAGCCATATGTATACCTCTATTCATCTGTCTAATCTAATCTATGTGTTTAAATATATGTGGGAAATAAACCCTCAGCTGTAAATATATATGGAGGAAAACAAAAATAAAATGATAAATACTATTTTAGTGATTAACTCTTGCTAATGTATTAAGAACAGTATTGTTACGTACTTGTACATAGTTTTCAAATAGTCCATAGGATTTTTATTAGTAATTTTAGAAAGGTGGACTTTGAGCAGTGATGGGACCTCCTCACATGTAGTGGAATGCTCTTTATACAGAGAAACCCTTTTCTGATTTCACTAACAGTTAGAATAATGACTTATTCTATCTACAACTACTTGTGTGCAGCTCTATTATAGTTATTTGTATTCTCGTCTGACTCTTCTATCATATTATGGACATTTCAGGCCTGAGCTTACCTGAAATTTATCTCTTCTGGCACTCACAGGGCCCTATATTAGGCCCACGACATGAATTTACTGAAAACTTTATATTAAACTGAACTTATAGATGCTTAATGAAAACTTATTTGATGAGGAACTTAATTTCATACTCATAAAAAATACAAGTCACAGAAAAAAAAACTATGAGTCAAATTTATAGAGCATGGAGATAGAAGCTAAACAACCTGATTTAAGATGCAAATTGATAGTGAATTATTTATAACATATTCTTGTCACGGCATTGTTCATTCAATTTTATTTACTAAGAGGATTGGATGAATGTATTTAGCTAAGACAAAAATTAAGATTAGGCCATTCAAAAGTCACATCAAGTACTGGAAGAGATAAAAGAAAATAGCATATTGAACTTTAGTGAAACTGGGAAGACTTTACAGACCAGGTAGAGTCTTTAATTAGAGACTGTTGAATCTGTTGAGCAGAGAAAGACATTCTAGGAATATTGTACTTTCTTGGAGAAGTCTCAAGGAGGAAATAAGATAAATGAGCCAAGATAGCTGTGTGGAGACAAACAGAGTTTAATAGAGTTGAAATGTTAGATGGCAATCAATACCATCAGGCCATAGCAAATAGCAGACAAGTGATATAATAAAAGTCTGTTGGAGAAAAGGGGGCCAAATTCTCTCATTTACCTAAGAAAGTAAATGTCATCAAGATAGGAATATTTGGAAATCCCCAGATGTTAACTGAAATTTCTATCCCTGGTCCAGTGACATATTTTTTTTTTAATGAGAAAGGAGAGTTCTCACAAATGATGATCAATATTTTTAAGCAAAGTAGATATGGTCCTTGTACCCTGTACTTTCTGAAACTTCATATCTATACTGAGGAAAATTACTAGCATCCAGACATTCTTTGGTATTAACTGTTTCTCCTTATAATAAAGTCTGAGATATACACCAATATTATCACCACTTTTTTCAGGTGAGAAAACTAAGTCAGACAAAAGTTGACAGGGCTGAGATTCGAACCTAGTTAATCTGGAGCAAGAACCTCTGCTTTTCCAATTAGTTATACAAACTATAATTAGAAAAAATGATTATTATTCAAAATATGGCAAAAGAAAGTTACAACTGGATTTTGCAATTGCCCTATAATCTCTAACCTTAGAATCATAAGGGTTAGATCACTCCTGACCACTTTGCTCAATAGTAGAAAGAATGAGCCTGCAGACATGAGCCATGAAAAATTTTTGGTTGTCTACTAACTCATACCCTAAAGGACAAAGGCAAACTCTAGGTCTGGGATTGTTAAGATATTTCTTTGAAACATCATTCTGAAAGCAGTCTGGGTAATATTAAATATCAATTGGTCATTGTGCATGAGAGGGAATAAAGAAATACAAAATCCATTGACTTCCCTCTGTTACTAGGTATT
Source organism: Saguinus oedipus (assembly GCA_031835075.1). Lineage (NCBI taxonomy): Eukaryota > Metazoa > Chordata > Mammalia > Primates > Cebidae > Saguinus > Saguinus oedipus. The sequence goes on from CM063170.1 coordinate 44,553,729, forward strand.
CTAAAATTCCTGTCTGATTGCAATAGAATGAGTCAAAGTGAGGTTTAGATCAAAGAAAGCAAGCATCCTGCAGTATGGCAGATCCTAAAACAGTAACAGAAAGATAAAGTATTCCAGAATTTTACTTACAAATTCTGAAACACTGTGAGGCACAGTGGAAAGAGCAATATTCAGATGAACCCCTGATCTGCCATTAACTAGCTGTGTGACCTTGGCAGTTCACTGAGTACAGAAAATATGGCTGAGCTCTCGGCCTAGGTCATTCCCCCATATTCTACACCTTTGACAAAGATTCATAGTGACAAAGCATAGAGATAGCAAATTTTGACATAATCCCTGAAGACCACATCATTTGGTTAACTTAATTTGACCTTCATTGCAGACAAAAATTGTTGCTACTAGTCAGAATAATATTGAGACTTAATATTAGGAATGAAGGCAATATAATAAATACATACTCAGCTAAAGTTAAAGGATTGAGTTAGACAGCAGACAACATATAAGTGAAAACTATATTTTTATATGTCTGGAAGGTGAGAAATAGAGGTTTAAATTAGATGCAGGGAGACAGGAAGGGTCAAGAGAATGGAGCAGAGGATGGTTAGGGCAGCTGTGTTGTGAAGTTTATATTATATTACTGAAAGAATTTCAAAAGACTTCAAGAAAACATGACCTTGTCTCTGGAGTAAGTCTAAGCAACTTCACATATTTGTAAATTTGGGGGATACAAATGACAGTTCTTTGGCCTTAAAAATAACTAACGTAATGTGTAGGGTTTTTTTTTCCACTGAGACATGAATTTCCAACATATAGTTTAAAAGGTTTGCAATGCAAATATCCCCTAAAAATAAAACAGAGTGATGTAGAGTCACTTACAGGCTTATATGCCTAATGGTGGATTCGATTAGAGAAGCTAGCTTGATAGGGTGAAGGGAGCATGAGAGCAGTGCACAGAAGGTACTGGAAGTGAGGGAGAGAGCTTTTGACCATTTGTTGAGTGTCACCACATAGGTTAGCATTATTATGTCTAATTCATAGCTGCTGAAATGGAGACTTCTAGCTGGGCACGGTGGCATGTGTCAGTAGTTCCAGCTATTCAGGAGCCTGAGGCAGAAGGAAAATCTAAGCCCAGAAGTTTGAGGCTTAGTGTGCTATGATTGTACCACTGCACTTCAGTCTGAGTGATGGAGGAAGACCCCATCTCTAAACAAACGAACAAATACATACATAATTATTATTATTATTATTTTTGAGATGGAGTTTCGCTTTTGTTACCCAGGCTGGAGGGCAATGGCGTGATCTCGGCATTGTGGTTGTTCACCGCAACCTCCGCCTCCTGGGTTCAGGCAATTCTCCTGTCTCAGCCTCCTGAGTAGCTGGGATTACAGGCACGCACCACCGTGCTCAGCTAATTTTTTGTATTTTTAGTAGAGACGAGGTTTCACCATGTTGACCAGGATGGTCTCGATCTCTTGACCTCGTGATCCACCCACCTCGGCCTCCCAAAGTGCTGGGATTACAGGCTTGAGCCACCGCGACCGGCCCACATACATAATTTTTAATGGAGGATTCTAAAGGCTGAATTGACAATTGTCAAACAACTGGTAAATAGTAAAGCTGGGATCCCAACTTTGTCTGTGTTAATGTTAAACCACACTGAAATTCTTGAGGTAGAGAAGGCTTGAATTTTTACTTTATTACATGTCTGCCTTTCTTCACTCTGTAACCCATATGCCTCTCTTAATTGTTTTGAGGTGAAGAATGCCACCATACAAAACACAGTCACACAGCTCATAAGTAAAGCCCACTGAAAGGGGAGTTGGGGAAATGAGTGGAAAGACATAAACAGTCCAACCAGACTACTGAGATGCCACCATGGATTAGAATGCAGCATTTTTATTGTAAAAGTCCACATGTTAGGCAATTCCCTTTGTGAAAAGGTTTCCAAATACATAGACAGGGAGCAGCTTATAACAGGCCTTAGATTATATATAATATATATTCATATTGCCAATACTATGCACACATTGGAAAGCTAGCTTTTTTAGTGTCCCCATGACAGACTACATTTCAAGTTGACAATAACATGTTTCTCACCATTGAAACTTCCAACAACTCTCCCAAAGAGTCAACATTTAATATATTGACAATTCAAAACAAGAAAATAATTCATTCTATTTACATTTGTTTGAGGTTATATACTGGAGCACTGATATATTAAAGGTTTGTAAAACTGGCAGCTAAATGTGTTTCAAGATTCATCCAGATGACTTGATGATGACTTTACGTGGTTTTATATTGACAAAGCTGCTCTCTCTTCCTTTTTACTCTTTTCAGGTTATCTGTAAAGTTACACTAGCTGTAATTTAATTATAACAGAGAGCAATAATTTCCATAAAAATAATTAACAAAGGCTGCTATTTTAGAAAAATAAGGATTCAAATTCAGGATGAGTACATGAAGATAGAGCTCAACTCACCATGTTTTAAGTCTGGAGAAACTGCTTTGTTTGATTACAATATAATCTAATGAGACCACGATCATAGGCTCAACCTCTATGCAAGTCATTCATTTTTTTCTTTTTTCAGTTTTTAAAAGCTAATCTTCAGTACTTATTTTTCTTCACAGAGCACAGAATACTACATTCTGACCACTAGTCAGGTATGAATTTTGCTTATTCCTGTTTTAAGTTCACAAACAAAATTGTGGATGGGTAAAGACTGACTCATCCCCAAACCTGGAAAAATAATACACAAACTCTAATTATGCCCTAGTAGAGTCATTTCTATACATAAACATAGGACATAAATATTGTTTTTAAAGGAGTATGGACTTTGCCTCAAAGAAATTTTTGAAGATGAACATAAATAGCTAAAGTTCTTTGGATCTTTCTGGTTATTTTTACAAAATCAAATATCACTTGACAACACCTATGAGAAAAGATGAATCACTGGTTTCAGGCCAGCACAGAGATTTGTCAGAAGCATGTGAGGGCAATTCACTTCAAACCATATTTATTGAGCACCAACTATGTGCCAGGCACTATGCAAGGTGCTATGGACCCAAAGAGGAAATGACAAGGATTCTGCCCACAAGGCACTCACAATCACTAGAAGCAGATCTTGAGATGGAGAATAAGTTCTGTTATGATCTATCATCCTAAAAGGAAGAAAAAAATAGCGGCAAGCACATACAATTACTTTATACTCTAGTTATGAAATTGGGCATATTTAGAGGTGGCAAATGTTGATTATTCAGTCTATATTTTACTTAAAGTGTTGTAATATGTCATACAAGGAAAAAAATCAGCTGTTCGAATCTTCATGCATGAGGGAGAAGGCAATGGAAATTCCTCCCTCCATTTCCAAACCCAAATCCTTATAATTGCATTCAGGATTCTTTTATAGCCCAAGGACACAAAATAAAAGACAATAGGATGATAACTTCAATCCATTTATTTGGGATCTAAAGATGCATGCACTAAACTTGAAGCATTCTAAGTTATTGAAATATTTACATCATTGTACATGAATGTGGAGTAAATTTTCTGTCTCTCTTGAGATAAAGGCATAATAGATCTCTGGACTAGTCTTTCATATTTAAAGTGAGTTGCGATTTTTCTCAAATGAGGGAGGTATTCTATTGGGATCAAATTTATGACAACTTGACCTGAAATGAACACAGGGTACAGTTTTGGACCTTTTCTATCTAATTGCATTACTTGTCTAGTAAGGATACCACCACTGTAAATAGTCAGGGCTTTCACTGTTTCAGTCGCTATAGCTGAAAAATATCTTATTTGGTTTGAATGTTCTTGCTGTAATTTTACTTTGCCTTGCAGGTTTGAAACACAGCAAACATCGAAGTTCAAAGTACATGAACCAAAGGAGGGTTGGGCACAAACAATATGACATTATAAAATTTACCAGGTTTGGACATAGAAACAAATTCAGATCATTATCAACCACATAGAGGGTTATTTAAGTGGACTTAGAACAGACATCTCTCCATGAGACTCAGTGAATAAGACCCATATCAATAAAACCCATACCTCTTCACAGGTAGAGGTAGGAGACCCAATAAACCAGATTAAACAGGCAGAAGGCAGTGGGGAAGAAGATCCGAGCATAGGAGTCCATTTTGGCAATGCGAATATGTATCCTCCCATGTCTCCAAGCTCCTGTTCGACAATCTTCGAAACAGCAGAAAAAACTGGCACAGTCCTTGCCATCCAGACACTCATAGCCATACTCTTCATCTCTCTCTTGAAGGTGTGTAGCATTGTTCATTTGAATTGTTGCTGACCTTGGGCGGATATCAATGGTAGGGGCCTGGGATGAGGGTAGGGAAGGAGAGGGATCAGTTAGTTACACTTGAGAGATCCTAGACTGTTTTTCCACAATGTCACCAATGTGATGATGAATCTGAAAATGGGTACTCAGGAAATTGCTATGACATCATGATCTACAATGGTAAAATTGAACTTAGAAAGATAGCACATTTGCAGATTTCAAATTTTGAGCTTAAGCAGTGCAGCTGAAAATAATATCATCAAGCTAATAGCTATAGCAAGGAGATTGAACACCAAAATAACTCAAAGTTAAAGATTTAAATCAAACTACATGGAATCTTATTCTAGTAACTATTAGATGTGCATTCGGTTACATGAAGGCATTTAATGGTGCTGCATGTGAGTGGAACAGATAAATAAAAATGCATCAATTCTGAAATCAAATATTGTGTCATGCTTAGTTATAGGCAAATAGAAAACCCATTACACTGAGCAAATGTATTAAATGCTGTTAATAGAAAATGTTAAAATCTATATAAATATAGCATTTCCTGATTTTATACCACAAAAGTATGCTTTATGTTTTAAAGAACTATGATAATTTGCTAGCATTCACTGTCTATAAGCTTAAGAATGTCAATAATATTTACCCACATATGAATGGAAATTTAGAAGAGAATATTACTACTTGGTAAATTTCCTGCTACACCAATTATTAAATTTCTATAGAACTAAATAATATGTTTAATGTTAATTTGGAGGATTTAGTTTTAGGATTACATAAATGGAAATTCTAACATCTCAGAATCAGCTATTATAATTGAATAGAAATCTCATTGTAATATATTATAGTAGAGCCAACAGGCCCAGGGATCACTCTGGAAATAAGGAATGGATATTTTAACTCAAAGCCTTTGAAAAAGAATATTCTTCTTATAGAACTTACAGGTAGAATTAAGAACAACAGAAATCATTAAGTTTACAAAACAATAATGAACCAATCCATTCTGAACTAGGATTTACAGTTAAATTTCAGTTTTAAAAGAGTACAAACTTGGTAGGTATAATGAGTAAGACTTGATCCCACTTTTATTTAAAAAGAGGGAGCTCATTTTGGCTTTGATAGATAAAGCAGCCTCCTTTACCTGTGACATTTCATAGGGATTATAGCTTTTGAGCTTAGTGTAAGATTAAAACCTATGTGGATTAGAGTATAGTTGCTGAATCAACTCCAGAAGTCTATAGAACTTTCTCCAACCTTATCCCTATTAGAATGCTTAAATGTCTACTCATAAAATAAAACAAAACACCATGTAAGCACTAATAGTTAAATTCAGCAGTTGCATGCAGTGAATTTCCATTCCAAAAACATTATACCTTGAAGGAAAACATCCGAAGAAGCTTTGGGTTTGTAGACAGAAAAGAGAATTGCATTTGTTTTTAATAAAAAGGAAAAAAAAAACAAAAGAAAAAAGAGAGAGACAAGATAAATTAAAAATACATTTTGAAAACATAGTAAGTGAAATGAACTGAAATTATAAACACAGAAGGACAGTTTTGAGCTTGGAATAAAGTATTTGCTTAAAGTTGAAAAATGGAATTTTGTAATTACCTAAGAACATTTAAAATAAATTAATCTATCATTATTTGACTGAAGAAGCCAAAGTTGTTCCATTGTGAGGAAGTTTCCTATTGCCTAGTTCCTCTGTTTAAAAATACCATAATTTTATTTTCTAATTATCATCAAGGGTAACTTAATAGGTGAGTCTTGACACAATTATCCAAAAGACATATTAAACAGGAACAAACTTTCAGCTTCTCATTCCCAGTTTACTTTCTTGGTAGCGCTGATAAATCATCTAATTGCCTTGAAAAGAGAAGTGCATGAAATTCTCAGGTAATTTCATTTTCTCATTTTATTTTAATCTTGTTCTCCTCTGCCTTTTTTTCTTCTGCCATTTCTATGACCCTGAATTAAGGAATCTGCTTCTATCTCTGCAACAAAATTCACTCTGGCATAGCTGACAGAGAGGGCCAAAGGACTTTTTCCAAAGGCCTCATCAGAACATTTTTGAAAGCCAGTCCTCACATCCTTGTTATAGCTGGCAGGTAATATGCCAACTCCCAATAGAACCACCTTCTTGAGGGAGAGTGAAATGGAAAGTGAACAGGAGGGAGCAAACAGAAACAATACAATAAGGAAAATAAAACAAGGATAGAGAAAATAGAAAGTCAGAGAGAGGCAAAATGACAGGGAAGGGAAGGACTGCATAAAGCATTGTAAATATTTGAGCAATTGAAGACAAGCATTTTTCAAAATCAAGGATAATGATGCTTCTTTCTTTATATTTCTTTATATACATTCAAATAGACACATTACTCTTGTAGTATTTCACTTGGGTTTCTAGAGATGTATCAGAATACAACCTAGAATCAGCTAAATTCCCTCCTTACAATTCAGCCTTCAAAGTCTGTGGGTTGGATAGCTAGAGACTATTATGGTCCTAAAAGAAGGCGGCCAGGAAAGGTTGTAAATCCTGGATGGTAAGGTGATTTGCTTTGCCCATGTCTTGGGAGGGAATGGACCTTAAATTTCATCAGCACGTCTATGAGCCAGCCACTTTGTTCAGGTGTGTAAGTGGGTAACTGCGTGCTCTCCTCAACACCCACGATAAAAAACAGTTGCTTTAGGCTTTTGGGTTTGTGCCTCATTCTCACCATTTGAAGTTTACTGGCAAGTAGAAGTCATCCTCCCTGTTTTCAAATCATGTGACACTAAAATCAATCCAGGCTGGTAACTGTGTAAGTCATTAACATCAACAATCATCACCAAATACTAATGTTAAGTACATTCATGTATAGAGTACTATGTGATATTTTGGGGTGTTTTTGCCCTTCATTGACACATTTATTTCTCATGGCAGCCCCATAAGACAAGTGTCTTTAAATAATACACAATATATACATAAAAAACAAAAAATCAAGGAGGCTAAGTAACTTGCCCATGTAATAGTAAATCATTTGTTTTAAAAACAGAAAGATACATTTTGAGAATGAAATCAATTGAAATTATCTAGTGACAATACACACACCACACTTCCACACACACACCAAATCTTTTGCAGAAATGTAGTCATCTTTGAAACTTCAGGGAACTAATAGCTTCCTAGTGGAATGCCTTAGATGGAAGTTGTAATTTAAAACATCAGTAATTTAAAAATATTATTATGGTAGGGCACAGTGGCCATGCCTGTGATACCAGCACTTCAGAAGCCTGAGTGGGTGGATCACCTGAGGTCAGGAGTTCGAGACCAGGCTGACCAAATTGGTGAAACCCCATGTATACTAAAAATACAAAAATTAGCCAGGCTTGGTGGCATGCCCCTACAGTCCCAGCTACTCAGGAGGTGGAAGCAGGAGAATTTCTTGAACCCAGGAGGCAGAAGTTGCAGGAGGCGGAAGAGCCGAGAGCATGCCACTGCACTCCAGCCTGGGCGACAGAGTGACACTGTACTTCAAAACATATATATACACACATGCAAACACATATATATATAAAATTGTAAGAGGGCAGAAAAATCAGTGAAACCTGGAATAATAGCAAATAGAAGATGAATATATTTCTCAACAATGGTTTTAGTCTCCACAAAATACAGCAGGTAATTATATCTGCATAAGAATTCTGACATAGAGAGAAAAACAGAATCAGACCCGAGTCTCTCTCAAGTAATTAATGATCATAAATGAATCCTTATGGCCTGGCTGCACTCATACATTCTGTTTTCATCTTGGAGCCCAAACTGCTGAACCTTAGCCCGTAGATAGGCTAATGAAAACAAACTAAGGCAAAATCATAAAAATTTCAATGGTCCCAATAGGAAATGATACATACAGGATTTTTCTTCTTTTTATCTTTATCCTTGCTTGGTTTCCGGTTGCTGACAAAATAGTGCAAGGTGCCATACTCCACCAAAGCAGAGAAGACAAAGATGAAACAAACAGATACAAAGAGATCCATTGCTGTGACATAGGAGACTTTGGGGAGCGATTTCCGGGCAATAGTGCTGAGGGTGGTCATCGTCAGGACAGTGGTGATACCTGAAGAGAGGAGCAATGAAACAGGTCACGTGACTGCATAAGCAAATTGGGTAACTGAGTCACTTGTGAGACTACACTTGTTTCATGACCTTTGATAGACAGTTTCTGCAATGGGAAGGAGGTATAAGTGGAATTAATTCACATTATTTACAAATATTTATTGCCTGTCTACTATATATCAGTCGAAATGACAAACACTGATGAATAGATTTGCTCTGGCCTTTATGTACCTTATATTTTAGTGAGAGAGATACACTGTGAATCAAGTCAACAAAGAAAAGTATAATGTCACATTTTGGTATATGCCATGGAGAATACAGGGATGTCAGGATCTAGTGAGCTGGAATGCTCAGAGAAGACTTTTTTGAGGAGTTGGTGTTTAAAGTAAAGCTTAAATCTAAGAAGAAACTAACTTTTTGATTATTATTAAATTAAGGGAGGGTTCTGAGAAAGAGAAATCTTGTCTGTTTTTAAATTTTTAGAAGACCTGGCACCTGGAGAGGGACAAGAAGATTAAGGCGATTTTGGTTAAAAAAAAAGTTATAAAACATGGCACATCCAAACAGTTTACATTTTATTCAAGGTACAAAGAGAAATTATTCAAAGATGCTAAGTAGAGAAGTTGGGTTATATGTAAGTGATATCCTCTGATTGATGGATTCTTTTAAACTTTTATAGGATTAAAATAAGTATCTCCCAGAAGTAGCATAATAAGTAATATTTACTGAAAACTTCCTTCTGTCAAGAGCAATGATAAGTACTTTATGTACACTGTTTTGTTGAATCTTCACAGCAGGTGTTTTCATTCTAATTTTATAGATGAGAAGAACAAGGCTAAAGGACCAGTGCCACATCCAATAGTTAGTAAGTATCAGACAGAACCGAACACAGAAATTACATGTTTGATTTCAAAGCTCTTATTTTACTAATTATACAACAGCACCTAAGCAAACCTGTCCTCTCCAGTGATTGTTTAGTGATGGAGAACAATATCAAGGCAACTAATATTCATCAACCAGAGAAAGATAAGGAGCATTCTTGAGTAAAAGTTGTGTTATTGGCCAGGCGCGGTGGCTCACACCCATCATCCCAGCACTTTGGGAATCCAAGGCGGGTGGAACACCTGAGGTCAGAATTCGAGACTAGCTTGGCCAACATGGAAAAACTGTGTCTCTACTAAAAATATTAAAAATTAGCTGGGCTTGGTGGTGCTAGCCTGCAATCCCAGCTACTAGTAGGGGCTGAGTCAGGAGAATTGCTTGAATCGAGGAGGCAGAAGTTGCAATAAGCCGAGATTGTGCCAACTGCGCTCCAGCCTGAGTGTCAAAGCCAGACTCCATCTCAAAAAAAAAAAAGTTGTGTTAATTATATTAAAGGCAACGTGAATTCAGTATTCAAATAGGTTCTAGTATTCAGTATTCAAATACTGGATTCAAATACATGGATTCAGTTTTCAAATAGGTTCTAGTATTCAGTATTCAAATACGCCATAGGGATATAAATCATCTTAACAGTCTAGCCCTCAGTTTTCTCATCTGTTGGACTGTCTTTGAAGGCCCACCCAGCTTACCAATCTACAATTCTAGTTCAGAATTTCTAATCCTGAGTGGAAGCATCTTTCTGTACTCTAAAAGCAGTAATCCCACACTTTATCATCTCCAGGTTTGTGATTTATATTTCTTAAGAGGGACAGAAAAGAAAAAAAGAATGAAGTTTCCATTATTTAATGATGGCAATTATAACTATTACTGCCAACCAAGAAACTTCTAGGGGACAGTCAGATTCTCCTGTCTCAATCAGCAGTGCTAGGGAAACTAGGATGAAACAGGTAGAGAGACTTGGAGAGCAAGAGAAGAGGATGATACAGAGAAAAGCCCCAGTAACATACAGGAAAAGAAAACATGCTTTTATTCTCTAAGAAGTAGGTAACTGGTAGAATATGCTTAGAAGAAAATTGAGAGGAGCAAAACACTCTTGAAGAAAGGATGAGTAAGAGGAGATAAAATTGCCATTATCTTCCTAATCATTTTCAAGTCTTTGTCAGAGTCATTTTTGAAGAGGTTAGGTACATTTCCAAGAATTATGTGGTTCTCTTGGGTCATTTAATTGTAGCTTAATGTGAAAGTTTCCTAAATACATATTGTGTTATGAAATTTCAGAGTGGAAACACTAACGTTGGTTGAAATAACTATGGAGAAAGGGTAGCCTTTAATAGAGGAAAGAGGTGATCAAGGGAACTACGTTTATAAGTACCATTGTCCTTTTACTATACTGTTACCAATTATGTAATAACCAATCTCCCTTTCTAGTCTGTATACACTATGACGACAGAAACTGTCTTGATGACTATTATAACGCTACAGTGGAGCAGTATGCTGGGACTCAGTAAGTATTTGTTCAATGAATGTGTGAAACAGTGAATCAATATGAAAGATCAAAGATGCTCAACTACATTTGAGAATAGGAATCCATAATTATGACTTTTGGGAGATTGTTTTAATTGCAAATATCAGTAGCTAACATTTACTGATCTTTTTCCTTTGGCCAGGTACTGTGTCAAGCACTTTATCTCACAAGAGCCTCACAATTATTCTATAATGTAATTATTGTTATTATTATTATTACATGTGACAAACACTGAGCATTGGAAGAATAAAAACTTGCTCAAGATAGTTAAGTGATGGGAGATGAGATACAAACCTAGGCAGCCTGGCTTCAAATGCTGTGCTTGGAAACACAGTATTTTAGCCCCATAAATAGATGAAAAATATGCAGCATGAAGTGCTAGACAGATGGGATCTATTATAGATTCCTGACTGGGGAGGTGATACAGGTCTGGGGTCTTCCATGTTGTCAGAGTAGAACATTAAGGAGGTTTGAGATCCTCATCTATAAACTAGGGGTGATGGTGGTAGTGATGGGGAACCTTATAAGTCTCTTGGGAAGATTAAATTTAAAAATGAGCACAGGGTACCAATACCTACTAAAATCCCAATAAATATTAGGTATTGGAAAGTGTTATTTCTTAAGCTAAAAACATTTAATTAGGTCATCTGTGCACTAATTCATGTAAAAGTTTCTCATTGTACCTAATCACAACTGATATTTTTGCAGATGATTGAAAGACTAAATTGGCACCTTTTACAATCAGGCCTGAGGCTATACTTGACCCTTGACAAGTGGACCTATCAGTATTTGTGGTAGATATCATGGGTGAGTTCATTTATTGAAAATGTGGGATGTGATAATTTGGGAGAAACAAATTCTAACATGAAGTTAAACACTGATCCAGCAAATTGGGAAAACGTTATTTAGGCTACACAGACATTCATCACAGCCATGTAAAAGTAGACTCTTGAAGAACTGCCTCATGATATTTTCAGGGCTGCTCCTGGAGCCACAGGAAAGAGAACTGCAATGATATCAATAATGAGAGGCAGAGCAGTGATGGTTTTAACGGGCTTCTCAACCAACAATAAGACAGTTTCAATTCTCATAAGTAAATAAGACTTTTCTTAGCTGGGTAAATGAAATATATCCATAGCTTTTACCAGTTCCTCTGCTCCTGGCATGAAGTAAGCTCTTCAGGGATGTTACCTCACCTCAAATCAGTTGGGTGAAAAATGCCAAATGGTATTTTCATTTCATTCATTGTTACTCAGCCAGGAATATGCCTCACCAACTACCACCTGAGCACCAAACTACATTCACTTTTACATGCTCCAAGATGATGGCTGCCCATACCCTAGGACTCTGTGAAAACAGCCAGTATCTCTGAGTCACATGGATAAACTTATCTCATTCATCGAACAACTTGGCCTAACTCTTCTGTGGCAAGAAGCTTAAAGTCTACAGGTGTTAAAGGTCATCTCATTTAACAGGATTGTAAACACTGGAAAAAGTAACAGGACTCAATGAAATCTAGAGCAGTATTCTAAAAGGTGACTGCACATTTGAATCACCTGGGGATTTTGTTGTTACTTTTCTTTTTCTAAAAAATTTATTTATTATACTTTAAGTTCTGGGGTACATGTGCAGATCATGCAGGTTTGTTATGTAGGTATGCACATGCCATGGTGATGGTTTGCTGTATCCATCACCCCGTCATCTACATTAGGTAGTTCTCCCAATGCTATCCTTCCCCAACCCCCGACCCCTGCTATTCCTCCCCTAGCTCCGCACCTGTCAGGCCCCGGTGTGTGATGTACCCCTCCCTATGTCCATGTATCCTCATTGTTCAGCACCCACTTATGAGTGAGAACATGCGGTGTTTGGTTTTCCGTTCTTGTGTCAGTTTGCTGAGAATGATGGTTTCCAGTTGTTGTTTTTCAATCCTAACACCTAAGTCATGTTCTAGACACATTAGATAAGCATTTCTTGGGGTTGAACTAAATCATTTGCACTTTAAAAAGTCCTCTAGTGACTTAAATGTGCAATTAAATTCAAAGAGCACTGATCTAGAAAAGTGAGACAGCAAAGTTGAAATAGAGAAACTGGCTCAGCTCAGCTTCTCACCTGTATCCACAATTGGCCTTCAACAAGGTCTCCCACCCAGAGCAAACCTATGTCCCTTCAGCTGAGGTGTAGATCTACCACCTCCTTATGTTGTGATCTTGTGTCCTTGCAGCATCTCCACTTCCCTAGCTCAGCTCTAAAAACCATGATAACAATGATCAGTACAGCAATTTCTACATGCAGGTGTTGTGAAGAATAGAAAAGACATAGAGACCATATTGAACATTTCTGACTTACGAATTACAAACAAACAGAAGCACCTATCTGCTATTTGCTCGAGGGCCTCTCTCTCATTCCTTAAGTCACTCACCTTGATCTCTTCTTCCACCATGATCTCTTGCCAGTGAATACTTTTTTACTGAGTGTGTTAAATGAGCTACCCAAGCAATCATAAGAGAGATTTTGGCCAGCAAGAATCCACACTTCAAGAGGAGAGATTGATTGGAAATCTCTTCCTTAAAATGTTTTTGGGAAAAGGATGATTGGCATATGTCAATGTATTTGTTCCGTCAATTCATAAGTGTATACATCAATCAAACAATTATTTGAGGTACCAGTCATGTTCCAGGCACCGTACTAGAGAGGTACAAGACTAACATTCTGATGAGAGAGACATAGAAGCATGTAATGCAGTACATTTCACTCACAGTGACAAGTAATAATCCTAAAGTAATAGGCTCAACATATTTGGGGTTTGTTTCAGCATGTAGCATTAGACAAGATATTTTAATTTTTGAGAAGGACTTGTAACACAAAGTACCACATATAACAGGAAAAAATCAAAATAACTTCTTTTTGAAACAGATGGGAAACTAAATTAGGTTTGGAAGAGGACAGATATGCAAATAATGTCTTTTTTCCTCCAGTAATCACTTCTGCCCTCAGCTTAATAACTTAGTACATACCATTCTGTCAGAAAATGACTATAGTAGCAAATATTTCTGAGGCTTTACTATGTTACATGCACTTTGCATCGAATAACTAATTTAACCCTAGTAGAACCCAATAAGTTAGGTACAAGAAATGATGCATGTTTTATATGTGAGGAAACTGAATTCGAGATTAAACGACATTTCAAAGTTATACTAAATGTGTTATGTCAAACCCAGATTTGTGGGACTTCAAAACCCAATTTCCTAGCTATTATACACTACTGCCTCTTTAGACAGAGTTAGCAAGAGATGTGGTTCTAGGTTTTACATAGCTGATGAAAGGGTGTTGAATTTAATCATCACTCACTAGCTTTATTTTTAGTTAAGGTTTAAAAAATTTCATGTGTTGGGCTTTGTTTTAGTCTGTGGGAGACATCTTCCCCACAGGAAGAAAAAGATGTGAAAAGTCAAGGCAATGATCACCACGTATGTTAGACTGAGCAAAGATAAAAGTCTCGTTTCCCATAAAAATTTCACAGGTAAATATGTTTTCTCAAAAATGCTTTTTTCCATGGTTCTTCTATAAAGGGCCAGTTACTTCAAATGTGATCCCAGTAATTATGCATGTAGGAAATAGCCAACAGCCAATGGTGTGCTGGTAAATGTGTAACAATTAACTCTAGAAAAAAGAAGGCCCTGATTTTTATTGGTTCCGTATTGTTAATCTTTCCACCTTGGCTGATTACCAATCTGACATCACAGAATACAAAGCTGGTGTGAGAAGCTTCAGTATATTACCCAGAGACCTAAACAAACAAATAGTATTAAAAGTGTTTTTTAAAAAATAGCTAAAATTTCTGAAGAAAAGTTACTCAAGAAAACCTGTCAAGGTAATTAAGGAGAGCCAAACTACAGAAGTAGAAAACATTAAACACTATTTAAAAAAAAATTCCAATTATCTTGAATATAAAACAAATGATATTTCTATGTAATTGCTGACTAAATTTAAAGCCGATCAACATAGAAAAAGAAATAAAAATTACTTGTATTTGGTACTCATCTTAAGAAACTGCAACATAAACCAAGATGTCTCACCTAAAGATGTTCTGGCTGGAACAGCATCTTTATTGATCCAGAAAGACACCCAGGATAGGACGACAATGAGTGTGCAGGGGATATAGGTCTGGATGGTAAAGTATCCCATTCTTCTGCTCAGATCAAAGTAGACACACATGACCACATAATCTCCTGGAACAGAACAAAGATAGCGCCATACAACCTTTTATCAATCACTGGAAAGCATTTTAAAATAAGCATGTATTCAATAATCTTGCACACACATTTAAATTTAGAGTTTTCCACAAGTGATAGGTTACAAACTATTTTTGCCCACTTGGGTTAAAAAACAAAAATTAAACACAACCTGAACTGAATCCTGACCCTTTCAGAAGCAATTTGTCTACTCGATGGAAGGAAACATTTTTAGCATATTGACCTTATTTTCTTCTTTCTGATAATTTCTGATGTCTTCTCTTCCCACTTCACAAACATTATAAAAATGTTTGTCTGCTGAGGATGGCAGGGGACAGTATTTCTACACTGTGCATATCTTGTCTGCATTCATTCTAAGTTTTGTAACAATTTCCTCTTATTTCTTAGGACAAAATCTTATCTATAAAAACCAGAGAGGAATATCCTGGTACTTGACACAAGTAAATAAATATTTTACTCAGAATTTATAACTCAATTCCTTTGATGAGACGTTTTTCATGTGGTCATTGAATCATATGGCTTTCCTTTACAGCAGTTACTTTAAATTTTAAGTGTTCATTCATGTGGTGATTTTTGCAGTATCTGTCCCCCTACTGGACTCCATCTGCGTGAGTCCACAAACAGTGCCCATTTGAGCCTACCTTTGCAAGCCATTACTTAGCATTCTGCATGACTCCAGACAGGCATTAAGTAACATTTGTCAAGTAATTGTGCAAGAATGAATGCCTTTTTAAATTTTACACATAAAAAGCCTCTAAAAATAAAGATGATATATTATGGAACATTTGAATTAAAAAGAGATATTTATGTAAATAATCCAGAGAATATGTTAAGACAAAGTACTAAAGGAATAAAGGAATAACTATATAGCAAGGTATGAGAACAATTCATTGTGACACAATTTGAAGTCTCTGATTTCTTAAAATCACGATGCATATGTTGCTCTTAAAATTTCATGTCCTTCACTTTGAATCATTCCAAGCAAAGTTTTAAAGCATTTGGATTTTAAAATCAGATAATACACTACAGAAACACATCCCAGTTACTATACATCTTTTAATACTCAGAGAACATCAGTTTCAAATATTGTATCCGCACTCACAATGTGAGGCGAATAAATAAGATAGCTTTTCAAACCTTGCTCCTTTTTTTTTTTTTGGCTAAATTATATTTTGCCCTAAAATACATAGATAATTAAATTCAAATCATATCTTTTAGCTTAATTACTTGGCTTTGTGCCTACATTTCTCTACTTATTTGGCCAATTTAATCTGATTTGAAAATAAGGTGCCCTAGAAGCCTCAAGCAGAGAAGATTGACTTAGCAGGGTGAGTTATTACTACTCAGTCTAGTTTTTCTTTTCCACACTCAAGCTTCACCCCATGCCCCTCAAAGCTGCTGAAATAGCCCTTTATTGGCTGCTCTTTGAGGGAGCGGACTGTCCTCTAACCTTGCAATGTTTCCTAAATGGGGCTTTGAACGCTCCTTAACAGTGCCTTTTGGAAGACTGGCATATAGTTACTTGTTTAAGTATGACCTGGTTGAGGTAGTGATTATGACTTAGCACTGATTGGGGAATTAGGCTTCCAGTGGGACATTAGTTTAATCCCAGAGATCAATAAGTAGCAATTATTTAGCAATTATGCCTAAAGACTTGAAGGCAGAAATTTAATTTTTTATCAATGATAATAGATTTCAGTTAATTCCCACAGCATATGCTCCTCTGTGTTAATTTATTGAACATAAGCTATTTACAGCCACAGCATTTCATAAATCAGTTTGGTCTCTCCTTTTGTCCTAATTTAGAATATAACAGACACAGGCTATGATTGAAGAGCAAAAGGATTTAATTTGAGATGACCTCTATTAACATCCATCTTTTTCTTTCTCATTTCTTTGATCAGAATACTAAAGGCAAATGCATCCTCTCTTATTCCAGGTAGAAAAAGCAAAGTAATAAAGGAAGGTTTTATATTTAAATAATAACATTTAGGGGTACCTTTTCTCTTATTTTCCAAGTTCTTGAGCTTTCTGCACATTTTAAATGTGTTTAAATAAAAAAATTGTGAATTATAATGTTTTAAATAAAGCTAGACAATTTTAGTAACTTCTTTTTACCTTCCATTTCAGTGAATGAGGATCAGCACTTTGGCATTAATGATCTGACACTTTTAAAGGTAAACTTTAATTTTGCCTAAAGTTAACAAGATAATTATCTCAATTCAATTCTCTACTTCCCTTTAGGTCAGAGTCTAAACTTCTATGGTCTACTTATCTATCAATTTTCTATTATAAGGTAATGGCTTCTGAGCATCTTTCATCTTTGCCAGCAAGTCTAAAGCTTTTCTACCAGTGGATTATGGATTCAAACTTGAGAACAAGCCATTTAAAAACAAAGCAGCTTCACAGTGACAGTGTGATGCCTGTCTTATCTCCAAGGCCACGTCGCTTTTGGTATTCCTAAAAACTCTTGGGCTAAAGAGCCTATAAAATCAAATCTCCTTAAAGTGCCACATCAGTGATTCCTCAAGCCCAAAAGTTTTAAATGTCAAGCAAGTCAAAGGTGATTATTTCTGCCACTTCGAATTTATTCCTTCTATTGATTTATCCTAACATATGACATTAAAGTCATAGTATTTTATATATTCATTTCATTCCTGCTTTGGTCTTAATTTAGAATCTATAGATGTAGGCTCTGATTGAAGAGTGGAGACATATAATTTGAAATAACACCCATCAGTATTTATCTTTTTTGTTTTTTTTGTGGGATTCTTGTCTAGTTTTAGGAAGAGACTATCAATGTCAGTTGTTTTTAAGCTGTAGTGGTAAATAATCATGATAGTTTAAAAATTTAATATATAGTAGAGTGTTTAGGTTTTTATTTCCTACATGAAACTATCTCATCTTAGAAACTTGAAGATTCCATGGTAAAGAAATCTTTCCCTCTATTAAATCCTTGAAATAATAGGAAATAATTTTCTAATTACCAATCATGAAAACCTACTATGTGTAGACACCGGGCTGAATGGTTTCCATCTATTATCTATAAACATCCTAAATGCTTTGTCAGGATGGTGAAAAAACGAAGTATGAAATATATCTTCACTTTGTTCCTCTCTCATCATTCTTATTCGACTTAAACATAGTTGAATAAAGTATATCTTATTCTGCTTGGTTAACTTTGAAGGCATAAATAGTGTTGTACTCTTCTTTACATTCTTTTCTCTAGCTCCTGTTTTAAGCCCACAGATATTTTTAATCACTGCTATGCATAGAGCAGTGGATTAGGTAATGTGGAGAATAAAACCTAGGGGGGCTCATTACTGATTTTAAATTAAATGTGTTAAAAGGACAAATGATGGTTTTCTTTCAATAACCCAGATAAAGAGAGATGTTCTAGGACAATGCATTAGATCTAGCTTTAGCATCCCTCATTAAACACTTGAATTGGGGGCAAAATTCCATGAGGCTGATTTTGACCAAGGGCAGGCAGGAGAGTTGATTGACTGAGTTTTCATTTGGGAAAAATGTTTTCTGAGATTAGATCTGTACTCACTGTAAGACACAAAATAAATTCAAGATGGACCAAAGAAACAAATTTACGAGCAAATATAAATACTACGGAATGCAAACTATAGAATAGCTACATAATCTTAGTGTGAAAAATGCTTTGTCAAGTATAACATAAAATTTAAAAGACATAAAGGAAAAAAATGTAGGTTGATTGTGTAAAATGTAAGTGGAAGATGGACATACTTGTCTAACTACAACATTCCAAAGGAGTCTACTCTTCATCTTGTGTTGAGACCTCGTGGTGGTGCTAAGAAAATGAAGAAGTCTTCCACCACTCCCAAGAAGAATAAACACAAGAGAAAGGTTAAGCTGGCTGTCCTGAAATATTATAAAGTGGATGAGAATGGCAAAATTAGTTGCCTTGGTCCAGAGTGCCCTTCTGATGAATGTGGTGCTGTAGAGTTTATGGAAAGCCGCTTTGACAGACATTATTGTGGCAATGTTGTCTGACTTACTGCTTCAACAAACCAGAAGATATGTATAAGTTAATAAAAAACATGAACTAACAACAACAGCAAAAGACTTCTGTATTATCAAGACTGCTGGCTGGGCGTGGTGGCTCACACCTATAATCCCTGCACTTGGGGAACACAAGTCACATGGATTGCTTGCATCCAGAAGTTCAATAAAAGCCTGGACAACATGGTGAAATCCATCTCTGCAAAAAATTAGCCAGGCATGGCAGCATGCACCTGTAATCCCAGCTACTCTGGGTACTGAGGTGGGAGGATCCCTTGAGCCTGTGGGGTGGAGTTTGCAGTGAGTGGAGACCCTTCCACAGCACCTCAGACTCCTGCATTCCAGCGTCGGGGACACAGTGAGACTCTGTTTCTGAAAAAAGAAAGAAAAAGAAAAAAGAAAGAAGGAAAGGAAGAAAGAAAGAAAGAGAAAGAAAGAAAGAAAGAAAGAAAGAAAGAAAGAAAGAAAGAAAGAAAGAAAGAAAGAAAGAAAGAAACACTGCTATAACTAGTTTTAAAGGGCAAAACACCACATTTGAGTGTGGTGAGATAGTTCCAAAATAAATAAGAATTCAAAGGCTAATATCACCAAATACATCAAGAATTCCCATTTGTTACTGAGGAAAACATACTAAATTTTTAACTAAGCTAAAAGGAAATGAAGAACTTATACATACAAAATGTATGAAAACTCAGCTTTAGAAGGGATTAGTGAAATCCAACATGAAATAATAGTATTTCCTTTTTAGTCTGGCAGATTGAGGAAAAACTAAACGTATTGGTGATGTTGGTCCTGAAAAGATGTGTACAGGAAGCAGAGGTGCACACTGTTGGTGGGGATACACAGTGATGTGGACTTTCAGGAAGATAATCTGGAAGTATATAAAAACATATATATTTTTTAATTCTTGGATAAACACTACAGAAACAAAAAGTTTCCAAATATTGCTATTCAATTGGCACCAAAATTTTCTCATGGTTTGTTACGTGCCCAGAAGTCTAAGTAGAATACCCAACCTTTGGGCAGAATCCCAATCCCTGAGCTTAAAGGATCCAGAACATTGTTGTGAAGAAAATATTTCCAAATTAATCAGTTGCTAACTTCTATAAATGCTACTCTCAAGCAGTTTCTGCATTCATCACCTGCCCACCACTCTCAGGGGTTGTTTATTCTCTCATTAACTCTTCTGGAATACATTCAACATCTCCTGCCAACCAGGTCCTGTGCAGTCAAGAGAGGGGAAAATATATATAGCTAAGCTCTAGTTTTGCCATCAAGGAGTTGTCAGTCTAAGAAAGTCATATCAATACATTATCATTGCATAATGGCACAATAGCTCTAATATAACAGATACAACCTAATTTTTCTTACACACCATAATGAAACTTTCTGACAGGCACATTTTTGAAAATTCTGAGTAAATAAGCCTATCTTCACTAAACTTAAATAGATCCATGCTCCTCTTCAGAAAATGTCCAGGCTTCTAAACCTGGCATCAAGGCTGTCTATCTAAATGTAACCTGAGTCTTTCTCTCTCATTATTCTATTTGTGTCCTCTAAGCCCTAGGCAAATAAATTAAATATTTTTATTTCATGCCTCTATGATTTTTCCATCTTTATTCTTCCTGCCATCATCTCTCTCCTAGATTGCTGAATAATCTCTACTCCTTTTCTTCATTCCAACTTTCTGACCTGCCATGTCACCACCACCACTCCACACACCTATACTCCACGATGCATCTAGACCTGTGCTGTCTAAAATGCTAGCCTTCTTAAACATACTTTAATATTAAAAAAAATTTAATTTAATTTCTTAGTTGCACAAGTTACATTTCAAGTGCACAAGAGCTACATGTAGCTAGTGACTAGTATATTGGAAAGTACAGATGATAGAGCTGTTTCTTCATCATAGAAAGTTTAATTAGTGCAAAACCAAGCTTTTCTGTCTAGAATACATATTTGTTCAGGTCATTCCCCTCGAGCATCTCAGTATGAAAATCACGCTGCTTAACATGTGATTCTGGCCCGGTTTGCTTTGATCCATCCTGAAGCATCCCAGCTTTATAATCGCCCACCTTTTAGCCCAGCTATATGATTTACTTTCTGCTTTTCCAAGGGGAAACTTCTCATTATGTTGCCCCTGTTTGCAATATGTTGCTCTCAACTTCTGAAATGTTCTCTACCCCCCTGATCATGCCATATACATACAAATACCTCCAAACTCTTCAATAATTGCCCACTGATATGAGGACACACTAAAATTCTTTAACTTGTTCTCTAAGGCTTCACAGTTTGTTTTGTTTTGTTTGATTTTCCCTCACTATATTCCCGGATTCATATTAAATAGTGTTTCTTCACTTTTTGGGGTTCTTGCAGTCATTTACATGCCTTCCTCACCCTGCTTCCTCTTTCCACAGGGTTCTTTCACCTGCTGCCTCCTCTGGCTCAAACTAGTATCTCATCTTTCTTTACTCAATTAACTCCATTCATTTCCCAAATGTCAATTAATGTGTCTCGTCATGAAAGAAGGCTTTATTACATCAAATGTCCTCAGTAAGACATCATAGTAAAAACTCAGTGAGATCATAATAAAAATATATGATTGTGAATAGTGGATTATATTGTAGATTATAATTATTTTATGGGCTCTATGAGGGATATAGCTGTACCTATTTTGCTCACTATTTTCTTCTCAGCATATGATACAGTGCCTGGGACATAGAGAGGAATTCAACAATTATTTGTTAAATAAATAAACGCTTTAGCTCAGAATGACATGAAGAAAGTTCTACATGAGCTATACACCAGAAGTCTTTAAGACCGAGGTGGAGATCAACATGGGTTTTTAAGATATTAAACTTTACATTACAAATTGCTGCATCTGGAAAAATTTTTGCTGCACTTAATGTCAATGGATATAAGGTCACAATGAGCTGTTAGCAATCCTAACTGCTTGCCAAGAAAAAAAATAGAGAAGGGAAATCAGCTTTATCAGAGTGGCTGCATGAAGTTTAGTAAACAATCATTTAGTGATTTGAGTTTCTCAGCCAGATCCATTAGTGAAAGAAGAGAACAAAGGGATTTGGCTGCTAAAACACAAGCATCACTTTCTGCCAAGTCTACTAGATGTGTTTCATTTAAAAACTTTGCTGTTCTGATTTTACCTGTTAAGTGCATGAAGAAGAACAAAATAGCATTTGGGGGAAATATAATAAAATAGAAAAAGTGCATTAAGGTAATTTTTCTGGTTTAAATTTATCTTTTAATGACTCTATCTGAATCTCCACTGAGGACAGAGGTTGGGAACTATAGTGAAGAATGGGAACTGCTTTGAATCCGTTTCCCTAGAAGGGGAGCTGTCATTTGTTCCCTGTAGGCTGCTGAGGAGGATGATCTTAGTCTCTTAGCTTAGATGGCTGTATTTTGGACAAAGGTATTTCTCTGGAAAAAGTGACAAGTGTGGGCTCTCGGCAGTTAACCCTTAAGCATCTGGGAGATGGGAGTGTGAGTTCAAGGAAGGTGAGAGGGTGGCAGGGGCATCAACACTATCTACTGCAAGGGCAGATATCAGATTAACTGGGTTCAAAATTGGAATGCTGTCACTAACTGGTTGTGTGATTTCAGGCAACTTTCTTAAGTCTCTGAGTCTCAACTTCTTTATCTATAAAGTAAGAGTAATAATAGAATCCACTTCACAGCAGTATTGTGAACATAAAAAGAATTAATATATATACCATTCTTGGTACAATTCCTGGCACATAGGACAGTACAGTAATGTCAGTTATGACAAAGCTGTGTAATCTATGTAATACGATTAAACACTGTTTTGACTTGTAATAAACATGGGAGAGACTTACTAAGTATTCAAAAGAGAATTAGAGTTAGAAAGCGTCTTAGAATTTATCTACGTTAACCAATTCTATCCTCTTGAAGATTAAGCAGTTGAGATTCATCAAAGAAAGATGCTTTATCCAAAGCAGGCCCAAGATTCCTGCCTCACAAACACATTCTCCTGTAAAAAATAGCCTCTGCCTTCTATATCAGTGGTTAGGACCATGACGATAAATCCAAAAAGCAAACAAAAACAATGTGGAAAGCCAATTGTTAATGTCATTATGTGGTTAATATAGATAGCTGGTCTGGATAATTGGGGCCCTCGACCTCAAACAGAGTCTTCATTTACTATTAAACCTTATATAATCCACATATTACCTTTCGGAAGCTGAAAACTCATTTGTCTGGAATGCGTCTGACTCAACAATAGCAGAAATTTTCTCCTGGTGGATAGCTTTAGATGAAAGAAAGCTCAATATCTGCAAAGCCTCGAAATGTAGTGATTTTCTAGTTTCACAGAGCGAGGTCTTTGTAAATATCCCAGTTTTCTGCCTGCCTTTACTAGAAAATTCTCTTTATGCAAGAGGTTATCTTTCTCACCCTTCAAAAAGCTACCACAGATGCCTAGCCCAGTGTGGACTTTTGTAATGCAATTCATTTGTCTGCATCTGTAATGAAATTCCAAAAATGCAGCAAATATGTTCACCTTGGGATATACATTAATAAAACAACTCCAGCTCAGACATCTAAAACTGCAGATACAAATGAATACATTTGCTACTTTGATCCATCAAAAGAGACTGCAATTTCCCAGTATAATTAACTGTAACTCCTGCAAACATCTAACTAGATATTAAAACATGTATTACATAAATGCAGGGCAAGTCACAGTGGCAGATCTAATCCCAGGATTCCAGTACATGTGATCTTGATAATAAGATACAGAAATATGAGTAAGTTGATTAAATTGTCCCACTAATGTAGGAATAACAAACATTGCTAAGACTATTGTGATGGTAGGGAAAGTGTTTTGCTAATGGTAGGAAAGTGTTTTGCTAATGGTAAGGAAAGTGTTTTGTCATCTTTTGAACACAGGGTATAGATAAAGTGTTTTGAACACAGCGTATAGATAACTTCTGTGACATTGGTAGGTAATTTTCCTGTTGAGTGATTTTTTTTTGCCTTTGTTAAAAGGCTACCTTCAGCCTTGGAGTAATAGTAAAGTAGCCAATCTTATTCTTGTTTCTACTAATATCAATATATCCATGAAAGCCAGTCATACATTCCTACAATATTAGAGTTCACATACTTGCATTAGTAAAATTATGCTCTTCTGTTCAACTCAGATTCTGAAGAACAGACCAGTTACATACCAAGAGGTTTTGTCAGGAGAAGGTAACAAAATATTCTTTTATGTGCATTTAATGTTTGTGTAGAATATGACTGTGACACTAAAAGATCTCATTTACCTTTTGCAGAAGTCCTATTTTAGGAGAAATTTTAAAATGTGATTGCATATTCCATTCTTAGCTCTCATGGTTCACTGGAAATATTTTCAGCACTTGAGAAGAGAGGTGCCAATAAGACACAGATACAATAGTTGCATATTAACTTTGATAAGAAAATTTGACTTTAATAAAGAAAATGGGATCTACAGTGGTATCAGTCAAGATGTGATAAATTCCGAGAAATGTTGCAGTTAGGGAAGTGGTAGATATGCTCCTTTGTCTGAATTGTAACCCCAGAGCCACAGAGTTGGGGTCGATATGTTACATTTTGCCTTTCTGACGTGGAAATGATGAGACTGCATTTCACAGAGAAAATGAGTAGAAATTCTCTTTGTGATGTGTGGAAAGAACCAGGAATTCTCAACAGAAAAATGCCTGGTCCACAAATCTGTCCTGGAAAACGGATGCCTTGACCACGGGGAACCACTTTTTCCATCTATTCTGGAGACAGAATCTTGTTCTCCTGAAAAATTGCTTGGTATCCATCAATTTATAAAAACAGGACAGTATCTCTAGTAAGAACCGAGTTCTTTTTCCAAATTAATCAAGAACTAATTTGTGATAATAGGAGGTAATTTTAACGAAGCAATCTGAGATTCAGTTTCCTATTTTGTAAAATACGATGACAAAATGCTCCATACCAACCTGACCTGTTCAATACTTGTTGCAATAACTTGTTGTAATTACCACCATTTTTGATTCTCTCCTAGGTGCTGAAGGCTCTACTCTGAACTCTGAATGCCACCCAAAACCCATGTTTTACTATTAGAAATATTTCAATAAGTAGTATACAAAGATTTCAAATTTGTGGTAACTTCCTTATTGCTACTAATATTGGAGTAGGCATCAAACCAAGTTTTGACCCTAAATCCAAGCCTTACCAATTATTTTTTAATAATTCTAATAAAGTAACAGCTGCAAAGTATAGAAAGGAAGTATGAACATTGGAGGATATTTTAATCATGGCATATAGGTTCAGACTATAATTAGATAGATGCGGTCTTGTGGATTTGAAAGTATGCATGTATTTTATATAAGTTTTACCTATAAATAATTTGTATTCTTTAAAAATTATAAATTCTTACAAATATTTGTTCTTTCTTTTAGGTTGCAGTTTATTTAATTCCTTGTTTCATATTCCTACCAAAGTTTAAGAACCACCAGAATTTAAAATATTTAAAAAAGAAGGAAGAGAATAGAGTGGAGGAGAAAGAAGAAAAGAATAGTTGGGAATACTTTTAAAACGATGTTTCTAAAATATACATTTCATTGAGCATTGGGCCCATAATATGCTAAAAATAATGACTTCTTCAATCAGGAACATTTGATTTTGTGAAACAACATGCTATACCACTGGAAGTTCACCATGCACATTAGCACGTAAGTGCTTTTGCACTAGAAGATGTTTGCCTTTAACTTAGCATTTTCCAAAGATATATTTTCACAAATCTAGGCTTTTAGGAAACATTTGCTATAGCTTACAGTACCCATATTCAGCAGGACTTGCTGTGGGGAACACTCCACTTTAGGAGTCATAATGTCCTTTGTCTTTCCTCATCTTTTTTCTGACCTGTGAACAGAAATGTATGGCCTTTTAGAAGTATTGGAAAGAAAAGATTCTACTCTTTCTGCTTTCACTTTATTCATTTTGTGTTATCTAATTGATGAAATTAAGACACTTCACCACTTAGGTGTTTTCTTTCTGAATGTATCTCATAATTCCTTGCTTTTGTCCTTCATTTGATAAGGTCTCTTGAGTCAAGGCATGGATTACTGTTTAGATGATAACCTCGTGGTCTCTCTCCATGCCTACTATGGGGGCTCAGTAGGTATCAGCCAGCTATTCTAAGCAAGTGTATGGTCTTCCACACCCACTTCTTTCTTGAGTTGGTTAATACCAAATATTAGCCCTGGAGTATAAATCTAAGAATCCCAGCTGTAAATAAAACCTAATCCTATAAACCAAGGCTACCTGCAATCCAGATGGTATTTACATTCTGTCTCTTCAATTAATAGCTATATCTCACAAATGGGTCAAAATCAAGAGATAAAGAGAGAAATGTTATTAGTAAATATAACCCCAAACTCAGAAACCTCTTTTGGAGAAATTTATTTTGTCATTTTCACCCTTCTGATGAGCCTGGCTAACTTTGCATTTGAAGCCAAACCTGATTAATCTAACACTGGCACTGACATTTTCTTAAAGAAAAGGCTCCACAGAGGTAGATAAACCTAATGTTATCAGAATACCAAGCTTTCTAAAATGGCTTTGAAAGCAGCTGGAAAAAAAAAAAGAATGCTCAAATTCAGGCAACTGCAGGCAGTGGTTGCAAAAGGTCAAATCACAAAATGTTCCCCAAGTTGTCAAACCACTCCTAGGGATACTCTGCAAAATTATAGGTTTAAAAATTTGACCTTACTTGCTCTTTATTCCCAAGCACTCAATTTTAAACTACCACAGCCATTTCCCTACGGAATTCTTCACCCAGGAACTTTCTCATTTTGTGATATTCAAGGATATTTTTAAGATACTGTTAAAAATCATTGCCAATATATATTTTAAAACCTCTGTAAATTTTACCGTACTATATAGAATTGGTTCAAAAACCTCAACTTCTCTGAACAAGGAAACTTTCTGTTTTGGTGGGGAAAACACTGGATTCAAAGTCAGCAGACCTTGCTTCTAATTCCTGCCTACATGTGACCTTGTTGTATAATCCTGGATGAATTCCATCTCTTTCCGACTCTCTTTCTCTTCCCTGTAAATTACAACAAATTCAATTAAATAATAGATCAGTAAAAACCTTATATAACTGTTAAATATAATTTTAATATTTAAAAAATTATAGTGTTGTTTTTGAAATTTACATATGTAATATATATGTCAAATTTTAACAATGGAGTTCTAAAATTTATTTTTGAAAAATTAAGGGATACAAGATTTGATGAAAAATTTTAAAAAACTCTATTATTTCTTAGTTTGACTTCAGTTGCTTTATAATGTGAAGAAACGTTACCTTATTTTTCTGGTCTGTGTTTTTACAGATGAAAATGGAAAAAAACATCATCTGTACCTCATAGATTTGTTAAACCGATTAAATAAATGATTCCTATGGTGTATTTAGCACATGGATCGAGACATGATAGGTGCTTAACAAATGCTACTGAATGCTATTACCATTTTTTTTTTCACTTTTTAAATGTCTTCATATAATTCATAGGGTCTTATAATCTTGAGAATCTAGCTGTATATCACAGTTGTTTGTTTGGGTTTGCATTTACAAAAGATGCCTTTAAGTTCTTCTGTACCTGTCAGGAAATCACATGCTTAGTCCCTTTCTTTTTTCTTCCAATTTTAAATCTAAAAATCCTATAGCTGTATATCTAACAGAATCTTTTCTCTTGCATTGTAATGCTGACTTGGAGTCAAAGACAAGAAAGCAGAACCATTCATTTTTCTTCTTTTCCTGACAAGACTCTACTACAGCCCCAGTAATGTGAGAAGGCAGCAGCCCAGCCATAATATAAGAATGCTGCCCAACAGAAGGTGGCAGGCCTTGTACTCTACATGAAATCTGCAGATTAAAGGGACCCCTCAGGACCTTCTTGCCTCTACTCCACTCTTATGCATAATCACCTCTGTACATCAAAATACTTTGCTGTGACTTGATTGTGTCATTAAGTAAAATAATATAATGACTTTGGAAAAAGCAGGCAACCATATGCATTTTCAGATTATATTTGGACTTTAGAATCAAGTTTGTCTTGGTTTTCAATTTACATGCCAAAAAATAATTAAAAATTTTTTTTCACATTGAGTCTCATTCTGTCACCCAAGCTGGAATGTAGTGGCATGATCTTGGCTCACTACAGCCCCCACCTCCCAGGTTTAAGTGATTCTTTTGCCTCAGCCTCCCGAGTAGCTGGAATTACAGGTGCCCGCCACTATGGTCACCTAATTTTGTATTCAAATAATGAATTATGGTCTCAAGCTATTTGCCACGTAAGGCATTGTGTCTCTTTCATTTTATAAAGGACAAACAAGAGTGGGGGTTAGTGTCAAGCATTTTCTGTCCGCAGGGAAGATTTTAGTTGTACTCTTGAGCAGAATAAACTTCTAGGAGCCACTGCTCTGAGAGAAGGATCCTGTGAATCCAGGTATGTAGGCATCTGCCCCATATCTGCCTTCTGCTACTATAGGATTGATATAGGGGATTACCGAAGGCTCTGTAACTCCATTCTTTTGGGCTGGTACTTGCTTTATTTTCACAAGTTGTAACCCATTACTAATCAGCATCAAAAACAATTGTACGGTGCCCTGCTCACCAAAACCGAAACTGTTTCTGTCCTCCTTACAGAGAGTTTTCAGTGCCAGTGCTTTCATTGCTGATTTAGAATTTGCATTTGATCATGCAGTGTCAAGCTAAAAGATATTTTACAGATCAGACCAGTTTCTTCAAGTGAATAAGAGGAGCCCTGAAAGGGACAGGAGCTTGTCAAAGGTCACTGTTCACACCCCAGAACCTGCACGTGAAGCCAGGTCCTTCAGTTTTCACTGGGTGCCTTTAATATTCTCATCAATACTGTCATTTTAATAACTAAACTATGAGTTATGAATCTGAACTACAGTTTTATCATGAAATATTTAATAGATTTTTCTCTCTCCTTTGTCATGCTTGAGTTCCTGAATAAACTTCAGAGGTAACCTATCCTCATTGTGGAGTAACTGCTTTAATAATTTGCGAATAATAATAATAAGAGAAAAAATAATAATCCTTAATTTTAAAGAGCTATGTTATTGTTAAGACTCTACTATTCTCTCAGCATTGAAGCAACAACTTAGCCCAACTAATCAAGAGAGATTTTTCAAGGAAGATTTCATGTTGACATTAATGAATTTGTAGCCGACTTCAAATCTAGTGTTTAAATAATAGTTACCTTCTTCTTGTCTGTAGTTTTCCCTACTGTGTAAAAAAAAAATCTATTTCTTTTCATGCAGTTTTCATAAAATGTACACTTTGTAGAATTTTTTCACATTACCATATAGCTCTTTCACTCCAACCAGTTCCTTAACAACATATAGAATTTGGTGGTAAAAAGGTAACAGGAATAATTTGTGAAAACTGGTTTGCTAACTATAGGAATTATAGAATAGAAAATAGTTGCTTTGAGTTAAACATTATTGTCTTTATTCCTTTTCATGTTAGGAAAGATACTCTTAATAATATTTTAAGATTTGTATTTGGAATGAGGAGAAGACAAATCCTTTCTTTACTTGTTTGCCATGTATCTACTTTTGTGGAAAATTGGTAACGTAACCCAATGTCAAATTCAACAAGATTTCATGTAGCCTTTCTGTAGAAAGACAAAGAAAATCTGGTGACATAAACATTGCTTATAGACTTTCTTGCTTTCCTATGCCAGTTTGGCTATTGTTAAAAAAAACTAAGAAACTTAGTTGATCAACAACTAAGAAAGTATGAACAGGCTCCCTGTGTTTTTAGTTCCAAAATTATTTGTTTTAAATATTAACACTTTAATATAAATAAAAGATACACCAATTAGAAAAAAAGAAAGCATATAACAGGCTATTTGCAGTTGGAAAGACTATCAAAGATCACCTAATCCAGCTATAACTGTAGCTCAAACAGTTCAAAGTATAACCAGGGTCACATAATTAGTTAGTACCAGATCTAGCTATAGCATTTTAGCTGCTTTATTCTTAATTTAAAGATTTCTGGCCAAGGGCAATGGCTTATGCCTCTAATTTCAGCACTTTGGGAGGCCAAGGTGGGTGGAACACAATGTCAAGAGATCGAGACCATCCTGGCTAACATGGCGAATCCTCATCTCTACTAAAAATACAAAAATTAGCTATGCATGGTGGCATGCACCTGTAGTCCCAGCTACTGGGGAAGCTGAGGCAGGAAAATCGCGTTTGGGCGTAGGTTGCAGTGAGTGTAGATCATGCCACTATACTCTAGCCTGGCGACAGAGCGAGACTCTGTCTCAAAAGAAAAAAAATTTTTTTTGACAATGACATTCCATTAAAAGACACACACATAAGATTTGGTTCATGCTACTGAAATAATAACAGGTTAACCATGACCATCTTAGAAATGAGGAAACTGAAGCCTCTTGCTCTTTATCCTGCCTTCTCAAGAAGTAGAAGTACAGTGTCAGTGCTTCACTCTCGTAGATAACCATGTAATGTGGCAGAAGAGGGAGAGGAGAGGAGAGGAAGGAGCTCAGCACGGAGGAATATTGATTATCTGCCTGCTGAGAGCTGAGTTTGGAGCAACAGTGTTTTGCAAATGTTCATGTTTCCCTCCTACATGTCAGGAGAAAGGAAGCCAGGGCCCTTTCCAGCATTGTTCCTTGAGGAGCTGTGGCATGCTGTTATGTAAAACAAACCCAGACAAGGGAAGGGATGCCAGCAAACAGTCTTACTACACTTAGTCAACTGTCCTCCAGGGAGAGACTGTCAGTGTCTCTCTGCCTCCAGCAGTGAAAGAATGCCACTTGCTGAATGCGGGTTGAATGACCCAGATGAGAATCTGAGCTGAAATCAATACACTTCCTCACTGTATCTCAGCCAGAAAAGAGAACTGGGGAAAACTTAAGCAGAAGAGATGTGTGGCTTGGCATGTAGCCACCTTCTGTGATCTCCAGGAAAGTGAGGGTGTTCAGGAAATTGGGCCAGCAGGTAAAATAAAAGAGGAGTTTCCTTTCTTCTGAATAATTTGAATAACCTAAGTAAAAGCATGATAAATACTGAATTTATGTATCACATATGCTTTCTGTTTCTCTGGAAAATGGTCTCTTGATGCTGTCTGTCCCATGTGACCAAAGATCTGCTTTCCACCTTCTCCTGCCTAACTTCACACAAGGCACCTGCCAGACCATTTACCCTGAGTAGCACTCTGTGCTCTCACTAAGTCCATGGGGCTTTGAGACCAAATTTGGATTCATACCCTGACTCTGGTTCTTACTAAGTGTATGACTTTAAGTTACTGAAATCCTTGGATCGTCAGTTTCTTCATGTCTATGCCCAAATCTTTTTGTGTTGTATTCCCTCCCTTTGATCTAATAGAAAGAAAGCATAATATACTAGGTGTCTAATGATTGCCTTTCTTGGGTATTTGCATTTTACAGGGGACTCCTGAAGACACAATGCTGTGAACTCAGGAGACAAGATATTTAATAACGGGGTTTTGATATCATGGTGCATAGGAGGATAGAATCATATCCAGAGCTCCCAAATTCACCGTTATTCATTCGTTCAGTGACAAAACAGACTCTCTAATCTGCCATAAAGACCCACCTCAATGTTGCTCAAATATGGAGATATGCAATATCAGATATGAGATATGACCTTCCACTGATGGCTGAACTAGGTTATTAATAAAGATACCCCCAATTTTATAACCTTACAAAAATCTTAGGTTTAGTCATATACTAGAGCATACAAATAGGTGATGAGGTGAAGAGAATAAACTAGAACAACCCAATATAAACCTAGAACAATCTTAGATTTTTCTAGCATACTTTTAATTTCCAGGAAAAGCCATTAGCCACAAATATCTATAGTTATAGGCACTAGTGAAAAGATGATTTTCATGAAAAAAATTACATTTATATTCAAAACACATATGTGTGCAGAGATTCAATAACTTTGCTTTAAAAATTCTTAACAAGAGTTACGAGCTTCAGGCAATCCTGCTATCTTAATCTCCATTACTTATGTGTCTGTACTTAAGACTTTTTTATCTTTCTTTTCATCCTTAAGAGTGCCACTCTTGAATTCTAATGATGGTAGGTTTGCAGAGGTAATGGTGCCTGGAAATTACCTCTGGAGTTTTCTAACTGTAAATCTGAAAATGTTCAGGATGATTAATTACTATGGGAAATTAACTTATAACAACCAGATTTTGCTGATCACCTGCTATGAGCCACGCCCAGTGGTAGGAAACATAGATACAGGGTAAACAAGAGAGTTCCAGATTGCAAAGTGCTTTTTGTGTACAGTGAGAGACTTCAGGTAAACAAGCAATTCAAAGCATTGATATAGCTGCCGTGAACAAGAACAATAAAGGAAGAGAAATGCAAGCATATTTTCTGAAACTCCCACATCACAACTTAATAATAAAGGACAAATAGGAGTTGTCAAGTGAAGAATGTTTCAGACAGAGGAAATAAGTGAAGAGTCCCTGGGGCATGTGGAAGCCTGACATATTTGAAAAACTGCAAACAGTTCATGTGGCTATAATGTTGATTGCTAGAATTAGGTGAAGGGAAACTTGGGGAAAGATGAGCTCGGAGAATTGAGTATGAAGTATCATGTATGTCATGCTAAGGTATTTGGAATTGCTCCTGGGAATGACGTGAAGCATTTCTTAGGCCATCTACCACCATTCGTGTGCAGAGAGAAACCTCATTCTAGGATAATATCTGCCTTTCCCCAAGTTTTACCTCTGTCTAAAGATGTCAAGTAGAGCCTCACGCTTCACACAGTCCCATCCTCCCACAATAGAGGTGAAAAGCAAGTTCACACACTAGTCTAGGACAATGATTTCCATGGGATTTTCCATTTATCAGGGATCCAATGGGAGTGGAGGACTGAATTGCACAGTGGGGTAAATCTCCAATACTGTAGAATGCCCTTCCTCATCTGTAGGAGTGAAGATGAAACCACAAGTGCCACTTCTTCAGCCATACGCTCAATAGCTGCACCAACACTAGCTGACTTGAGTCTATCATATCTAATCTAATATGAAATGTCATTACCCTCTCACTTCTTGAAGACTTTAAATATTGGCTCACTATCACATACTCTAACATTTTTGTATTAAGTCTTGAGTTTTCAAAAATATGAGCCACAAATCTCTGTCTTCTACATTTCTTACATTTCTTTAGATTGATGGTGTATGAGGTTGACCTCCATACTATTTTATTCACCCTCTTCAGTGGCATACTTACGACATTAATATTTTTAAATTAACAACTGTAACCTTTCCATAACGTCTATTTCCTGAATGTTGCTATGGAACAACATGTCTTATTTGTTTCTAATAGACTCCCTCTTATACTCTAGCATTCCAAATCCTTTTATTTTATGGAGATTTTCAATCTATTGATTCTATGACCTTATAACCCTCCCTCATCTCCTCAGTGGCCTCTCCCTTTACTCTGTGTAAGTTCTTTAGTTGGTGACTACAACTCCCTCATCCCCTCAGGGGCCTCTCTCAATTCTCTTGTCTTTCAATATGTTTACCTGACAAAACCACCACTTTGATTAAATCAAAATTTTCTCCTGCTTGATGCCTACTCTCAATCAACCTGACCTTGCTGTCCTTTGGACTATTGAGGTGTCTTCTTGACTAATAACTTTGCAGCAATTAAAAAGTAGTGTTTAAAAACTGCGAATCCTAACTATCAAAAATGGTACAGGACCTCAAAGCTTATGCATCATGCCTTACAGTGAAGCTGCTACCTACATTTGCCTTGAGGCCTCAATGATTAGATCGCCCACAAACTTGGTAGGAAATGCCTCAGTCACTAGAATCCAGACACTCTTTGATTATATTTCATAATAAAATGTTAAAGCATATTTTAAAATCAGACATTCACAATAGAAAGGATAGATGAGGAAACAATAGGGTAAAAATGAATATCCAGAAGATTAAAAAGGACTCTCAACCCAAAGAGAGTTTGCCCAAAGATTCAACTGGAAATAAATAAATATAAATTTTGGAAATTAAGAGAAAAAAATATAGGCAATAGATTAGTTGTTTTTCTACCAGAAAGTGAAAGTTTCTATTTTCTCAGGATATAGCATATTTGTCCCATGGTTTTTTTTTCAGACATAATTATTGAATTATTGAACTCAGATGAAGTATGGTCAAAAAGACATCACCTAAACTGAGAAACCTTTCATTCTACTCTGTTTTTGATATGCCTAGTTGCTAATATACAACCCTCCATTCACCCACACACATCTCTTTATGCCAGAAGGAACAGCAAAAACTGCATCTTATTCATTTTGAGACTGCTCTTATGTGTAGGCAATGCCCTTTATTGGTGACTTACGAGAGTCCTTGCATCATTTTGCAGAGGCATATTTCAATTCTTAGGTTTAATTGGTATTAGAAATATTTAGAAAGAGCTAGGAAGAAAGGACTGGATCTCTAGCACTGTGTTTCACGTAGCACATTAAGAAATAGCCCATTCTTGGGATTCTACATGCAGATTTTCAAATCTGGCCTAGGTGGAGGGATGCTTTTTCTTCACTCCTTATGTTTCCATCCCTGTGAAGGTGCTCTATGAGAATAACATTGCCGGCCTCTGTCTGTCCTTCTCCTCCCTGGAGGGGAGAAAAAAACACAAAACTGGATATTCATTGGCACATTCCTTCCTATTCATTTTTCTTGGGAGGGGCTCTCTAAAAGGCATGCTATTCTATGCTGTTTTTCCAGGGGCGAGTAACTCTGATTCTGCTAGGTAGGTAATTCTCATTCTGGGCTGTAATACTAAAAAGCAATTTCTCTCATAGGTATATGCAAAACGTTTCAATATCAGGAATATCAGTAATGAAGATGATGCTTTGGTCACTTTCTTCTCATTTTATTTGTTGTATTTTTCCATTGTTTTAGAACATAGGAGGCAGGAAGATCGTGTTGCTAATTGAACTCTTAAACAAAAACTTTCACAATCGTTTGAAAACACTTGCTCATTCTGACATATCAGCCTTTATTTATACTATTATCCTGGCCTAAATGCCCCTTTTCTCTCTTTAGGCAGTTGAAATCTCATAAGACCGAGCTCAAACACCTTGTCTTTAAGGAACATTCTTTGGTTCCTCGTGCCTCCCAGGCCCTCTACTGAGCATCGCTTTAACCCTACTTATCCCCAACCTTGACTCATCATTCATTGCTGCATTTTGCTTATATGGCTAAAAGAGAATCATTCTTCTCCCACCTTTCCCGAAGATCAATCATTTGAAGGGAATACTTTTATAGTACCATTATTTTAAATGTTTCACACAAAAACAAAAGCATTAACACAATGGTTATGGACACATTCTTTGGAGGTAAGACAAGCCCTTTTATGAGTCTTGGCTTTGCTACACACTATGTGACTCACTGGCAAATTTCTTAACTTCTCTAAGTCTGTTTCTCTCCTGTAGAATAATAATAATAATATAAGTCCTCATAGTTACTATAATGATCAATTGAGTAATATGATAAAACACTTAGCTCAACTCCTGAGACACGGTACATACCCAATAAAAACAAGCTACTGTCAGTCTTTATAAATACATAATGTGTTTATATGTAAACAGACACACGCTTACACATGTATGTCCTTTTCCTTTTGGTGATAACTCCTAAGACAGATTGAGCTCAACCAAATTTTTAAATTTGAGAATGCATAATTATTTTGTATTGGTTAATGCCCATCAAGTTCCATAGGAAAATATGTTTAAATATAGATGTATTATATGACAATACTATCATCATACAAAAATAATTCGATAAATAATACTTATTAAAGGAAAGATTCATATACATAGAACATTGTTAGAGTCCAATAAAGATGATTATAGCTTATCCATGACTAATTCCAAACAAATACATTGTTGACTTTTAATGTTTGAAGTGTGAAGAAATAGAATGTAGAAAAAAATAACATTAGGAGGATGATTTTATTTTATTAATAGAAAATAAATAATATATATGCCTCATATTTTTCTCAAATATAATTAGTTAACTCTTTGTAGAATATTAAAACATTTAAGTGGTTATCTTTTAATTATGATTAAGCACTTTGTTTTCAAATATACAATGATCTTCATGTTGAATATATTCTAAGGTATTTTCATATTGGTACTTTCTTGACTGTGCCAGAAGCTACTTCCCAGACATATAGTGCAAGATATTATAGTATTGATTTTAAAATGTCTAAATATTAAAGATATTAAAATGAAAAATAAATAAAAACTTTAGAATCAACAAAATAAGGTCATTTTAATGTTTTCTTTCTTTTCCTTCCTTTTTAAAATTTTCTTATTTGCCTTACAAAGTCTTTGACTATTATGTCAGGTTTTAATGGTCTCAAAATTCATGTTCTATCTTTTCCATTCTCAAATAGTTTGTATAAGAATAATATTTTTCTTTAATGTTTAAATATATTCACTGATGAAGCCATTTACCTAGACGTATCTTTGTGAAAGTCTTCCTTTTTTGCTTTATTTGATCTTTCCTTTTTTCTTTCTCTCTTTTTAAAATTATATTTCAAGACAACCAAAATATAATGGGCTGTCTGTCATGGAGATAAAATAACATTAAATAATCTGAAGTATAAAACAGACTATTTGTGACATGTCTGTATACTAGTGATGAAACCCTTCAATAGTACATATGACAGACGAATGGATTATATAGATTACCTATTCTCTTTTTTAATATATTCAGTGTAAGCAAATTCTATAATCATTTAATTTTTAAGTCTTGAATTATTTTTGTCTGTTTTAAAATCTGTGTATGTGTATATTTGTTTGTCCAGTTTGTTTATTTTTGGTTTGTTTTGGTGTGCTTTTAAGAGAGGCAACACTGCAGCAGAGGTCTAACTCTTATAGTTATTAGGATATAGGATCTGTGAATTGCATTTAAGTATTCAATTTCCTCCCTACGTTTAGCCAATGAAATTTTATTTTGGTTCTAAATAATTTAAAATTACTTCAATTTACATAAATATGTATCTTGTCAAATTTTAAAATAAGCATTTATTTTTATGTGTTTGTGTGTATTCTAGAGGAATTAAGTAAGATATATTTGCAACTCATCCAATTTCACAAATTTTGTTATACATTTTATGTGATTGAAAGTTAAGAATGTTTTTAAACCTGACTTTTGCCCTCAGTGACACTAAGACATTGGAAAGTTAATGACAGCACTAATTTATTCATGCATGCATAGTGTCTATATGACCCTTTGACTGCCAGCTATTCTACGTTTTATAGATATAGCAGTTCAAATGTCTTAAATTACATTCAACCATAATCCCTTGACCTCAAGAGGACATATTGATGCTCTTTCTGTTCCGTCCACATCACTATCAAACCCAATTTCTCCCTATTTGCAAAATTCATTTCAAATGCTTCCATTTCATGATTTTTCTTCTAGTTACCTACTTCAATTCCACCATGCCTTTAAAGAGCACCTAGTATATGCCAGGCACTAAGTATTGACTAAGGAGATAAAAATAAAACTGTATGTTTGTGGCATTGCATCTATATTCAGTCTTATAGAGGAGAAATCCTCTTAACAAATACAAAAAGAACTTGTACTAGGTCAGTTGGTGAAAAGCAATCTAAGTTATTAATGAGTATTATTAATACAATGTTTCAACATGCATTTTTAACTAAAATTCTACAAAATATACACTTTGTTCACCATTAAAAAAAATAAAGATCCAAAGCTCTTTTGC
Source organism: Saguinus oedipus (assembly GCA_031835075.1). Lineage (NCBI taxonomy): Eukaryota > Metazoa > Chordata > Mammalia > Primates > Cebidae > Saguinus > Saguinus oedipus. Next base: position 44,591,639 of record CM063170.1, read on the forward strand.
TTTGATCAAGAGTCTACCAACTGGTTATCCAAATGTCATCTTTCATATACAAATCACATCCAAATCCTCAATTTTAAAAATATCGAGTGTAAAAATTATTTCTAATATGTATTGTCTTATAAACATTTACAATTTGTTAGCTCACATCTAATTATATGGCCTTAAGTAATATAGAAATTGTATCATTAAAATAATAGCTCAGCATTCATTAACAGGTTTGGGCGGAAATACAACTCACTCTGAATAAACATTAAACTCAACAGAAGTATGTGGACATGCAATGGAATGACCCACGAGCATCTAGTATTCAAATTGCCACAGATATTGGTCCATACTTTTGACAGAGGGATGTTTCAGTAAAAAGCATACTCCTTCTACAGTTTTATAATAATTCGCATGAATGACTAAAACTTTAAGCTTATTGAAACTGGAATCCTTGTCTTAACTTTGAACCTAATGGCCCTTGATACAGTGTTTTATATATAATACGTGCTCAGCAAATACTAAACAAATAATGAACAAGGTGTCTAGTTGAATAATACCTTGGTTAAAGAAATCAATGCTGGCTTTTTACTACCAGGTTTTAATGGGAATTCTTAATCTAAACAGGCTAGATTCTTGTATAATACAGCTTAAATGGTCCTGTAAAGTTACGCTGTGCTTTTCAGTTACAGAGCAATTTTCATATACTTTAATCTCATTTAATAATTGCAAGGATCCTATATGGTCAGATAAATTGAATATTTTAATTCGTATTTATAGGCATGGAAACTGTGGTTAAGGTAGATTAGAAACTGTCTGAGTTCATGCAGCTTGCAGAGATGGCATGAGAGCTCACATGCCATCTCTATTGTCTGATACCTCATCCAGGATCCTCCCAAGTCTGTATCTTATATTGAAAGATGAATAGCCAAGCAAAAGCTACACTTCTGGAATCCTAACTGCAAATCTCTTAATATCTCCACTGTACAAAGAACTCAAGTAGGCATAACGTCATGTTTAGACATGAAACTTCAATGCTAGAGTAATAATCTCAAAAAGAGCTTAATACTCCCTTTGAGTGTGATCTATTATATTATATTCTCCTAGACTTGAGAAAGAACCCCTAAGGGACTGAGGGTGGATGGAAATGTTGGACACAACGTCAAATGACTATCATATATAGAATTACGGGCAGATCACATATGTATGTGCGCAAAGGTCATGCCTGGTACTACCATGGGCCCAAAATTGAATGTAAAAGACAGGGAAAGTCCAGTATAAACCATCTAGTACCTGACTTAGTGTTAAGTTGGCACAGCTATGGAAACACCACCTTTGTTACTGTCTGAGGTTTTAGCAAACACTTCTCAAGCAAACCCCAGTTATTTCTGTGCAGGGCTGGCAGATGGACTGTGCAGATACACCTCTCCCACCAGCCTCTGTCTGAGAGGCACTAGGCATGGCAAGCATGGGGGCGATCATTCCAAATGCCAGGAAGAGGAGTGGGTGGAAGTAGGCAACTTGCTAAAAATAAGCCCCTAGAGCCGTCACAATTAAGAACTACAATAGCTCTTAAACAGCATTATGACTGTACCAATACCTTCAAATTATATTCCAAACATATCCTAAGGTATTTTAAGAATTCAAGGTATATTTAGGATAATGATTTCTTCATTCAAAAAAAATGAAAGTGAGAATGACATGCTATTGAAGCACATAGGCATTGATGTGCTTGGTGGTAGTAAAAACCATAGATTTTTGTGTATGGTAAGTGCTTCAACAGGCTTAGCACATAGAGATTCATGTAAAAAGGATTTAATGATCAGTTACATCTGTCTCATTGTTATTTCGTTGGACTGTGGGCTGCTCAAGAAAAATTTACCTTCTTGAATCCCATTTGGGAACATAAGAGGCTGAGAATAAATAACCAATGAACTGATCTCTGAAAGTAGGGTAGTAATCATATATATACTTCAAAGTTCTTAGAAGAATTATGAGATGCTATAAACAAAGTGCTATGGGTAGTTTGCTGCACGCAGTAGTTTTCAACAAATAAAACATGTTAGTAATTATTACAATTATTATATTGTAACTATAAACTCGTGAAGTAAACAGCAATTATCCTGAGAGAAATTTGGAAAGTTGAAAATAGGTCATTAGTTTTCAGGAGGAAATAGCATTTGCTTCTCTCATCCCCAGACAGAATACAGACTAGCACTAATGCTAAGTTTTGTAATTTTCCTTGTGTTCCCACTTACAGGCAAGAGAATGCATTGAGCATTTTGATATGAAAGAATAATTCTCTTAAATATCTCCCTATGTCTCTCTGTGGAGTCAAATTTCAAATTGTTTTCCATCCTACATTTCTTATCTGAGAGTTTAATTTTCAATTCCCCAAAGAGTTAAAGGACTGCATTTAACTGGGTTCAGCATTCTCAAATGCCCCTGGGGACCTCAAATGTGTCCAATGCTACCAGTCCCTTTTTCACTTTAGGTTAAAGTGCATTAATCCTAGGGGACATTCCAATACCACCTTCCTCTGTTTTCCTCTCAGTGTAGCTTTTTTTATCCTTTTATTTCCATATTTAGCCTTGATCTTTTAATAGCAATTTTCCACCAAAGTGGCAGTAAAGTCAGTTTTTTGCCTTTTGTGTTGCTTTAATAATACCCTTGATTGTTATCAGCTTGTCATCCGTCTTAAGTACCGATGACAAAATCTGATCACAGGAACCCAAGAGTGAGAAGCAGGAACTTGAGTCATACTCTCAGCTTTGCTCCCTGTAGAGTTGAGACATGAAATGATTCATTTATTTCATGTCTCAATTTGCTTACTGGCATATATACGTGTGTGTGTGTGTGTGTGTGTGTGTGTGTGTGTGTGTGTGTGTGTGTATAGACCTGCAGGTGTCTTACAAATGATTATTAAAGCAATGATCATGATTCTGTTCTGCCTATATGCTGCTTTCCCAACATGTCACAAAACATTTTTGCATTCCTTATTTCATTTGATTCTTTCTACACTTTTCTGAGAAAGGCAGCCTGCTAATATGCACATCAAACTGATAGGAAACTGAAGCGCAAACAGATAAAAAGATTTGATCAAGGCAATGCAGTAAGTTAGAAGCAGTCTTAGGTGTAGAACCTTGGTTGAAAGACTCATCCTCTAGTGTTTCATTCACCACTCCATGATATTCCACCTAATAATTAATAATTATAAACACTATCAAAAATACTAAGTTATTCCTCAGAAATCATTGAAAGCAGACATGTCTCAGCAAATGTAAATATTGGTCATCTTGTTAATTCAGTCATTTTTTTCTCTTGATTTTCATTTTTCATTATTCTGTTTTAATTCAATATCTAGTGCATAAGAGAGGACCTGTCAAAGTAAACTTTTGAATTACATAACTTACCAGGGAAGCTTGAGAGAGGGCTATTGAAATGAGATATGGAAACCAATGTTTGCATGATTTTTTCTATGAAACCAGAAGCTGAGAGACTTTAAGTGTACCATTTCACTTCTCTGTACCTTATATATACCCCATATATTTTATTTTATATATATATTATTTCAGATATATATTTATTTGTGTGTGTATATATATAAAATAAAATATATGGGGTATATATAAGGTACAGAGAAGTGAATATATATACATATATATATACACACACACATATGTATTTCACATATATGTGTACATATACACACACATATATACATATACACACACATATATATTGCACATATATGTGTGTAGATACACATATGTGAAATACATATATATGTGTGTTTATATGTATCTACACACATATATGTGAAATATATATATGTGTATATATGTATATACACAGATATATATATGTATTTCACATATATATGTGTGTGTATATATATGTTTGTGTATATATATATGTGTGTGTGTGTGTATATATATATATATATAAAATAAAGGAACTTTACTAGGCAAGCCCAGTATTTCTGTGGGTTGCATCATTTTGTCTTTATTATATAACTATGACATATAGCACTGTTACTTATGTGAAATGGAAAATAATTAACTTCTCTGATAGCAAATATGTGCTTGCCTACATGAATGTGGGTGTTGTGTTGTGTTGTGTACACTACATGCTAGTCATGATTTACCAACAAATCAACTAATATTTCTTTTCCAAGTTCTCAGGTACTTTTCTTCCAAAGCCACTTTTGGGGACAGCTATTAAAAGACAGCTCCCTGTATGAAAACAGCCTGTTCCATGGTAAAAGCGACACCACATTGAAGCAAATCCACTATAATCTGTGATTCCTGAATACCAAAGTATTCTCACAGCAAATATAACCCCTCATAAAGATGTTTATCTAACCTCCCCAGTGGTCAAAATTTTGCAAGAAAGTCTGAGACATGACCACCTGTGCATGTTTAGTCAAAAAGCTTGATACATATAAAAGATATTTTTTGGAAGGCAGATTCAGGAATCTACCATCTTGTGGCTACCTTAGACATTGCTTCTATCTGTAAGTCTCTATTAAATGTTTCTTTCTGAGAAATTGGATTTGACAGCCTTTTTCTTCAGCCTCTCAGCCCCCTCCACTTTTGGGGGTAGGTTTCCATAGACCTGCTCAGCAAGGAAAACTTCTGAAGTCTGTAGTCTGAATGGAAGGTTGCAGAGTGAGCAGCATCAAGCACTAGGTTTTACTAACTTAAAAAAAGATTATAAATCACTTCTTTACTTAGAGCCTTTAAATATGCCTGGAAGTTTTTAAAGAAGTTATCATGAAGAAAGATTTTTATTCCAAGGGTAAAATTAAGGGATGAGAAAGATGGGGGAAAAATATGATACTGTGGTCACATTATCACCTATTTTCAAAGCTAGCCACAATTTCCTAAGCATTTTCAAATAAGTACCTCAGTCTTCTAGCAAATTTGGCAGAGCAATTATACTTTTTTTTTCATTTTACAGAGAAGCAAAGTGAAATCTAAGAGGCTACGTGAGTTGCTCAAATATACTCACATATTCATAAGTTTAGCTGGAACTTAAAGCCAGATCTTCTCTTTCTAGCTTAGTTTTGCTATTATAGTATCCATGTAATTATACAGAGTTTTCCTTGGAGACACAGATAATATGTCTGGTCATGGGAAGCATTTTAACTGTCAAGATTCTCCTGTTACTTCCTCATTTTTATTTTTATAAAAAGAAAACTAGATATGTTAGAGTTAATTATCAAAACCCTATTGCCATTAGCTGCAGTTAATAAAACTTATCAGGCTGTTACACTACATAATTGGCATGAGCACCTTGAAAATATGTGTTTTTATTATGTTTATTACAGATACACACACACACGTGTACACACACACACACACACACACGCAAACCTCTGTGAAGATCAACAGTCTTTTATTCTTGAAAACTACTATGGATGGCAGAAAAAGATTTGAGGAGAAAAAAATAAACAAAACTGCTATACCAAATCACCACTACCTACAAATAAGACCCAACAAAAATTCTAGGGCTGACTCCCAGATTAAATCCTGACTCAGGATTTGAATCTATAATTCAAAAACCTGCAAAAAATGGTCTCAGGTTTACAGTTCTTGTGAAGTGCTTAGCAGGGTGTCTTTCATATGTGGGATGCCCAATAAAAGTTGGTTTTAGCATCTGCATCATCATCATCATCATCATATCATTACCAACACTACTTATCTGTGCATGTATTAATGGTGGCAGATTTTTAGAACCAAAATATCTCTCATGACTCAATTATTCAATGTCAACCAATGAAGTGGCAATTCTGTTTTATATGAATTCAGTCTTGGGTAGAGGAGAGAGCAGTTGCTTGGAGTCCCCTATGCTTGTTAATGAGCTCTACTTCTACTAATAACTAACCGTTTGGCAATGTTTTAAATTATTGGTAGCACTATGCTTCGTGTACTTTATCCATAATTTCAGATCTCAAGATCATGTGTCAGGATAAGTCACTTTTAAAGAGAGAAAGAGATACCATACTCTCAGAGAAAGCATAGCGCAAGTATGCAAATGTCTCTCTGAGAATTATCCACTTAAAAGAGACTGTTTTGGGTCAAAATTATTTTTAAGAGGAAGATAATTATTTTTAAGAATGCTTCATAGAAGGAAAGGTTAAATCACACCTCATTTGTTAAGATTAAATACAGGAAAACATTTTAAAAGTTGCTTAAAACTTCTCTTTTTGACAATATCTTCCTCTTACACAGGACTGTTAGAGACATTAAAGATATTTTTTCCATGCAAAGAGTAATAACAACCAAGACAATTACATTATTTTGTCACTGTTCTTTATTAAATCATGTTCAATTACTTCCTCCTACTGACAAGGGATAATTCTGCTTTATTGATTTTTAGAAGTTACCACTGACTAGTAACTATAAAATTGAATTTAGTACAAGACCAATATTTTGGACTTATAATTAATAAAGCTGTCTGAGCGGCACAGCAAAAAAAATTGCTTATGTTTATAAAATGTGATAATTCCCATCACCCTACGATCATTTTCATGTTAATATCACGTGTTCTCACCTGCCCTTCTGAAACTAATTTTACAAAATAGGAAATCATGCTACAGGTCACTGAAAAAGTGTGACAGACTTGACCCAAAACAGTCTCTTTTAAGTGGATAATTCTCAGAGAGACATTTGCATACTTGCGCTATGCTTTCTCTGAGAGTATGGTATCTCTTTCTCTTTCTAAAAGTGACTTATCCTGACACGTGATCTTGAGATCTGAAAAGCAACAGAAACTCAAACTGGCAAATCACCAGCCTAGGACTCTATTCCCCATTCACCTGACTAGGAATTCCTTTCTAACTCTCTAAGAAGATGGGATCTTGGTCAAAGTTATAGTCTCATACTGCAGAACTAAATTGCACAGAGTATTGCCTGCCCCACTGCTTCTAGAGAAGACTTCATGAGAACTGGTGATTGGGCCCCTCTGACATGGCTAGGTAGGCGAGACATGTATAGTACAAAGGATTATATTATTATTAATTGTCGGTGATAGTTTTGTAATTCAGATATTTGCTGCCCCTTTTTATGAAATTCATCCCTATAGAAGCCTTTCCTGCGGCCCTTTGTATTAAAGCAGTATGCATCTTATTTCATGAACATTAGGTTTGTTCAAGGGATTTGCTTTGGTCACTAGACTGCAAGTCAAAATTACTTATGACCCACAAAGAAGAAGCTGTAAGGACCACTTACTCTTCTATTATTTCCCCTTTTGGCTATGAGAATGATGTGCCACAGAATGTAGAAACACAGGAGGGAGAACAATATGTGCAATGTAAACTATTTTTCTTACTTTAAACCACTGAGATTTTGAGGATTATTTGCTACCATAGCATAATCTAGATTAAGCTGACAAATACAGACTGATTCTACCATGCTTATATGCAATCACCTTTAGATAAATTGATAAAGAATAGATGATAGCTAGCTGGATAGATAGATAGATACCAAAACAATAACAGGAACACAAATTACACACTAGATAAAGAAATAAGGCCAAGAGTAAGTCTTTCTGGAAACACACACACACACACACACACACACACACACACACACAACTTGGTGTTTAATTCATTATTGGATTGCAATCAGACTGTCAGTCAGGAAAGATGAGTGTTTATTCAGTAACTTACACCATGATATTGAACAAGGTTCTTACCCTGTCTGTAAACTTTTCTATAAGGTTGGTTTTACCTGATAATTTCATCTGAAAAATGAGAATCACATTATAGAATGGCTGTGAAAAATGAAAGAGATGTGCAGAAAGAGCATCAAAAATTAGTGTATCTTATTACTATCATTACTATTATTGTAGAGGTAGTAGTGTCATTATTATTTTAACTGCTGATTCACAGCACTATACATATTCAGCCAATTTATACAATTAAGATAGTAAAAGCAAAATAATTTTTTACTATCCTTTTATGCACTCTCGATTGCAAGTCTTCTTGTTTGAAGACCTGAGTGTCTATTCCTTCCTCTCTGAAGGCCTTGTCACAACCACCATCCTACGTTCATCCCATCCCCGATTTCTCATTCACAGTAAATTCAGTTAGTATCCACCCTTGCTCCTCCCACTCACAGTAGATCTATGTTTCCATGCTAAATTCACTTTATTAGACCTTAGCTAACTTATCAGCCATCTCCACAGCAACACCCTGGGCCCCTCCCTTCACCTAAGATCTCCACATGTGACTGACAAAGTAGATCTGTTAATTTCTGAATGTGACATAATAAGAAAACATGATAAAAGTTTCATTAGGAATTCTGGGGGACACAGAGAACACAAACATCCACCAGATGTTTGCTTCATCACAGAGATGTAAAACAGCAGGAAATATGACACAGTGTTTTAAGAGTGAAGTAGACCTTCAAAATCAGTCTAGTCTGATTTTTATATATTTTGAGATGAAGAAATTATAGGTTCAAAGAGAAATGACTTCCTTAAGGTTACTCAGCTGCATGATAACACAACCAAAATGGAAACCTTTAAATAGGAAACATACAGTACGTAGAACTCTATACGCAGCTGCCTCATTTTATCAAAGTAAGTGAAGAATAGGGTTTTATTGCAGAACATGAACTGGGTAGATCTTCAGAAAATCACAAAAGGACAAAGCATCAATTTGATTGACAATGCAAGACTGCTAGCGTGCAATAAAATGGCAACAAAGCAAAATAGCAACAAAACAAAGAGGCAACAAAGCAAAATCGCAACAAAGCTTTTAGCTGCTTACGTGTGAGTTGAAAAACTAACTAAAAGACAGCAAAGACTACAGGCACAGATGTCCATATATAGAACTTCACAGTCTTATTTTTATTCAAAATGCATCTTCCATGAAGGTGGATAGTAGAGATAAACTGAATAAACTTAAAATTACTTATGTTAGATATTTATGACACATAAGCCCAGTAGTAGAATGTCAAAAGAAGGTAAGACCTAGACTGACAAGATTCTGGTACTTCTTTGCAATTCACCTAATTTTTTTTTTCAGGCAAACCTTAATTGAGTCATGGTTTTAACATTCATTTTTTAGAGTGTCATTTTGTGATAGAAAAATCCTGTTTGCCTCTAAAAGATAAAATAATATTCTTCATCTCAACAGGTACATATTGCTCTCATTTTGAGACTGATCTTTAATTTTCCCCATTTTCATTGAGATACACATACACATTGCTTTCCAAAATATGAAAACAGTGGCTCAAGTAGTAAACACAACTCTGAAAATTGAACAGGGAGTCGTAGAGACTTTGGTAAACTGGAGATTGCATGACCCACATGTTGAGACAGGTATAATTTAGCTCAACATAAATATTTTTTACATGGAAATGAGGGCTTTACCAGATATTTAAGATATAAAAATGTTTTACATTTCCATGAAAATTCTCAGTTGTTTAATATTAGCTGATAAATAAAATAAAATTTAACTCTGACCATCCTGAAACCCCATTCTATAGGCAGGAGTCAGATAATTGGCAACCAATTCAGAAGCTCTGACTTTACCTCTTTGGAGTAATTTCTCAGTAAGTGAAATTACAACTCAGCTTGATCTTTATTTAGCCCTAAAATTTTATTTTTGTACCAATCCTACTTCCACACTTAGTCACCAATACTGGTAACAGAAAACCACCCATAAGGGAATGTGATCATTAGGTGATTACAATCGGTGTCCATGATTGCATTACCTCTTTAACTAGGAGCCATTACACAGTTCATGAATTACACATTGTCTTTTATACTACATAGCTCTTCACCACTTAGCAGTGAACAATAGATGTAATTATGAAAATCAAGGTACTTGGTACTATTAGTCATGTGAGTATAATGAAATTAGAAATCATGTTTGGCAACTAATCCAGTAAACTCAATTGTCTAAACTGAAGCTTTCATCTTTGATTCTTGTCAGCAATGTAACTTATTTGTTGTACTTCAGTGTTTCTAAAGAAAGATATCATCTTGTAAAGCTGGTAGTGAAGTGCTTATGGGCAAACAATTAGGTTTGTGGTGGACATGGAAGAACTAATTTTAAGAAAATATAACTTTTTAGTGTATTTTCTTGTCATCATTCTGGAACATGGTGTACTACAGAGTAGTTAATTTTGGAGTAGATAAATTGGAAAACAGAGAAATGTGAATAATTAGACAACTATGATGTGTTTTCTATGTTAAATGTAAAGCATTGTCAATTTCTTGAACAGCAGAGGTATCCATATATAAAAGCAGGCCGGGCACAGTGGCTCACATCTGTAATCCTACCACTTTGGGAGGTGAAGGCAGGCAGATCACAAGATCAGGAGTTCAGGACTCCTGATATTGTCAACATGGTGAAATCCCGTCTCTACTAAAAAATACAAAAATTAGCTGGCATGGTGGCAGGTGCCCGTAGTTTCAGCTACACAGGAGGCTGAGGCAGGAGAATCACTTGAACCTTGGTGGTGGAGTTTGCAGTGAGCTGAGACCATGCCATTGTACTCCAGCCTGGGCAACAGAGCAAGAATCAGTCTCAAAAAAAAAAAAAAAAAGAAAGAAAGAAAACAAAACCGCAACCAGGCCAGGCACGGTGGTCCATGCCTGTAGTCCCTGGCAGGTGGATCACTTGAGGTCAGGAGTTTGAGACCAGTGTGGCCAATATGGTGAAACCCCATCTCTACTAAAAATACAAAAATTAGCCAGGCATGGTGGCTATGCATCGGTAATCCCAGCTACTCTAGAGGCTGAGGCATGAATCTCTTGAACCTAGGAGGCAGAGGTTGCGGTGAGCTGAGATGTTGGCACTGCACTCCAGCCTGGGCTACAGAGCAAGACTTTGTCTCAATAAACAAATAAATAAATAAATAAAAGCAAACAAAAAATGACATCCTAAAATCTCTTTTTTAAAAAAGGAAGGTAAAATATTGTAAAAAGAATACATTGTTTTCCTCATTGCTATTTGCTGTAATTTCCAGTTAGTGGTATGCTTAAAAGTGCATATCTGCAATGCTGAATAGCATTATTTTCTGAAACTGGAAAAATAAGATGAAGGAATCACTCTCTTACATCAAATAGGGCAAAAACAATCTTCAATGAGTTTGTGTGTAGAGTATCATCTCTGTAGGCTCAGTCTTCATTCTCTCACTCACATTTTTGCATTTTCAAAAAAAATGTTTTAAATTCATTTTGGGGCAGCAGCTTTTTCGAAGAGATGTATTAGTTATATCAGTCACACTGATGTAAGTGTAGCTAAATAGGATTTTCAGCTGAGTTAGAAAATACCAACAACTTGGATTTTAAAAATGCTTTTAGACCTGGTTGTTTTGATATTGTTAAAAATATTAATTTTTAAATTTATTATAAATAGTAGTAATGCAAACCATTTATTATATATTCTCTCAAATGGAATTTTTTTTTTCAAAGAACAAGTTTTTACAAATACACTAGATTCAGTAGTTTCTGAGTTAAAGCCAGATTTGCATGGTCATGTGTAGGTCCACTTAACTAGTAACTAATACTAACATCCCATAAGCAGTAAATAACTTTTATGAAAAATGAAAGGTTGTAATTGCTAAATGAAGTTTCTCACTTGATACTTTTGCTATGTCTAAATATAATTGCTATTCCTACAGGTTAACATATTGTTGATTCATATATATGGCTATCATATTAAGTGCTAATACTTCATTGTTGCATGTTTCTGTAAAAGTAGCTATTATCAAGTTTTTATTTTAATTCATCTCTTTATGGAGTAAATTTCTGGAGCTGAATAAAAGAATTTTACCCACTGAATAACCTTAAACAAATAACTTAGCCCATCTAAACTTGTTTTCTCCTCTATCTTGCAAAATAATAGTCTCTTTCTCAGAAGCTTCATGTGAGAAATAAAATACCACTGTGCATATGGCATAGTTGCTAGAAAGTCATAAAACCCATTGTTCCTTCCTAACCCAAAATTGAGCTACATTTCCCAGCCTCATTTTATCTCTATGGGAATATGCAACTAGTTCTTGCCAATAGAACATAAGCAGAAATGACGTGTTTCACCTTCAAACCAAACAATTTTCCTTTGATTTCACAGAACTTCTCTATGCCATCTCCTTCCACCCCTTAAAAACTATCTCCCCGCTAGGTAATATGAACACAACCTTGGAATTTAAAACCCAAATATGTGATTTTTAACATAATATACTAATATTCCAGAATCACAATGGAAAGAAAACAGGTTATCATTTTTGATTAACATTTTTGTTTAATGTGTATAATAACATAATACTAAGAACAAAACAGATGGAGGGGGAGAACTGTTTACTCTAAATTAAAAATCTAAATGCCAAGGAGTTCATTTTTGCACTTGTTTTTAAAATATATTGAAAACTTGATTAAGGAAAAACATTCTAGAAAAATATTCATTTATAAAGAAAATGGCTCTTATATTAGGACATTGACAATGTAATCTTGGTTATATCAGGGATTATGAATAAATGCTGAGGACAAGGACTTTAAAGAAGCATCTACTCAAATGCACTCCTTTTACAGATAAGGAAATTTCATCCCAGGGAGGGTAAGTGACTTCCCCATGGCTGCTCGAGGCCCAGCTCGATTTACATAATTTATACATTTTCCTCTCCTGAGACCAAAGTTAACTTTCTAAATTGAAGCTTAAAAATAAAATTAAAATCTATTACCGTGCAATCATCACTGGTTTATTTTAAGATATTACGCTGCTTCAAGTAGTTTGAAAAATTTAGTATTGACTAAAATAGGCTCACAACTCACTGAGACTCAGGAGTAAGAGGAGACTGGAGGATTGGTGCCGTAGTTATTTATTTCTCTTATTTCATTTAGGGTTTTTTGTCTCCTGCTTTCAAAGTCTTTAATTAAAACAATAGCATTAACTTGTATTTTTTTTTTACTTTCCTTTTTTTCTGCCAAAGTAGATCACCTAAGTAATGAATCAAGTTTTGTGCATGTTTCCTTAGTTTACCAAGGACATTTAAATTAAAACATCCTGGAAGGTGGAAGCTATTGTTCTTTATTTAAAGAAGCATTTTATTCATATTGATGTAGGCAGAGAAGGTTAGATTTGAGCTTGGTATTAAATAATAAAATAAATAGGAGCAGAGACTTTGGGAGAGGTGTAACATATCAAGAAAATCTCAGGGAGAGAAATAATATGATGGGAAATGAGGCACAACATTTAAAGATGTAGAGTAGATTATAAATATTTTAGAAATCAGGCAACAAGCATGAACTTCATGAGCTGGTGTTTCTAAAATTGTGATCTGCGTGTCACTGGTGTAAAGGAAGATAAATTTAGTGGTACACAGATTTTTCATTTTCCTAGCTATGTATTCCTTGTGATAAAAATCAGGAAAATATAACTAAAACATGAAATCTAAGAAAAAAAGTGGCATTAAAAACAACAAAAACAAAATAATTTACATGGTTATGTCAAAAATAATTATGAAGTCGTTTCATGAAACACTGATGTTTTGGATGCATTGCTAAAGACGATATGACAAATTTAATGGTATTCTGATTTGGGAGAAATGTGATCTATTTCTTGGTGATTCATTATGATGGCATGAGGATCCCAACAATGTAGGTTCCCCTAAGAAACTCATTTGTCCACTTTTCTAGCCCATATCTCAGAGTGACAACAGGAAGAACAAAGAGTCAAAAATTATGAACAGAATTTGATGACCTGGTCATGGCAACATGACAGAAAGAATAAACTCTTCTGGTTTAAAGTACACAATGAGCAATGGAACATGTATACAATGGCATTCTGCATTATGTATGTCATTGATGAACAATATATCGTTTTATCAATATAATTGTTACGAGTGATTAATTCAACAATTACCTGTAATCATCTCTAAGCCAGCCACCAGGCTAGTAGTCCATGATGACTATTAGTCTGGTGGCTGACCTAGAGAAGATTAAAATAAGGTTTCTGCTGTGAAGATTATGTAGTGGAGTAATGGGTCAGGGACTGAGGGTAAAACAAATGCCGAAGCAACACGAGGCAGAAATCATGTTTTCTTGAGGTGGGTGCAAATGCTCTTGGAGGAGTTAATGAAATAATAATGATAGTGATAATAATCGTAATAATGTTGCCTTCCATTTGACAAGTGCTTCCCACTTGTCAGCACATTTTTAATGCAGTATCTTTCTTAATCCTTGGAGCAACGCTATTGATACTGGTGATATTGGGCTCAGATATATTAAATGATTTATACGAAGTCATGCCACTAGTAAGTGTCAAAGCTGATGTTAAAACCTGAGCTGTCTAACGCAAATGGTGAACATTCTTAAAAACTGTTTCAAGTTGTTTTGGTGTTAAGATCAGTGAAGGCACTGTTGAAAAGATGCCACTGATTTAAAGCCTTAAAGTCACAGACGGTAGTGATGCATTAAGAAGCCACTCAAAACAGAAAGAGATAAGGATTCCGTGTGAGTATAAGACTGGTTAGTTAAACACAGAAAAAGAGTAACAGATCAGTTCTTTCACAAGCTGGGGAATTATATAAAACAATGTTGGAAAGTTCCTGAGATCAGATTCTTACATGCTAGAAACAGTTATGCTTAATTGAACCTACTGGATTCTTGAGACATGATGAAAGGGGTACATCAGGGGCTCACTGGGCCATGATGGGAGTCAAATAGTGTGATTAAGAGCATGAATCTCAGAGCAGACCATTTGAGTTTCTGTCTCTGTACTTGCACTTGTTCCCTGCAGGTAAATGAACCCTTCGAAGTCTCTTTTTTCTCATCTGCAGTGATACCATCTGTGTTAATAATAGTAAGTGTGACTAGGGTTAGATAAAGTAGATCATTCACACGTAGTCCTTGCTATGGTGCATGTAGTTAGTGCTTAGTAAGTGCCAGCTTTCATAATTAAGGTGAAAAGCATAGACTGGAGATAAGAGAGACTGACAGCAGGCACATAACTTAATAAACTACTGACACATTCCTGATGAGAACAGACAAAATCATGAACTGGGACAGTGGCAATGGCAACTGAAAAGAGGACAGTTACACAAGATATTTCAGAAGCATAAGTGCCTTCATGATTCATTAGATGTGGGAGGCAGAGACATGACTCTGAGTGTTCACGCCTGGCTCACTGGGGCAATGGTGGTTCTTTTACCAGATATAGAACAATCAGGAAGGAATTACAGTTTGAAGAAGAACTCGTGGATCCAGAATCTGTTCTAGCATATTGACAATAAATTAAAAATATTCTTCAAATCTTATCAATCTACAGCAGGGTAAATATTTTTTTCAATGGTAGTACGGATAAAACTAATAATAAAGGAGATGATTCAGATGGTGGATGCAAGGACTCTCACCTAGCATTAAGTCACCTGGTAAACAAATTCTTTCCTATGAAATGCTTCTTCTATTCTTCTGTTTATAGCAAAGAGAATGTTTTGATTTGGTACAAATTGCACTTTACTCAAGCTCTAATATCTTTTTCTCTCTCTTTCTCTGATTTTCAACATATTCAAAGTCTAGGGAATGCAAATATATGCACTTACAGTATAAGAGTATTCACTTGTTTTTAAATCATATTTTTGCATCATTTATATTTTTATCAATTTGTCCTGGTTTTCCAGTGATAGTCCTTATACAAATTTCCTTTAAAAGTTAATTTCACTAAAAAAAACATGTATCAAGGAATACTATGCAGCCATGCAAAATGAAAACATGTTCTTTGAAGGAACATGGTAGAGTTGGAAACCAGTATCCTTATCAAACTAACACAGGAAAAGAAAACCAAATACTGCCTGTTCTCACTTGTAAGTGGGAGTTAAATATGATAACACATGGACACCTAGAAGGGAACAACAGATACTGGGGCCTTTGAGAAGGCAGAGGTAGGGATGAGGAAGAGGATCAGGAAAACTAATGGGTACTAGGCTTAATACCTAGGTGATGAAATAATCCATACAACAAACCCCAGTGACACAAGTTTACCTATAAAACAAACCTGTACATGTACTCCTGAATTTAAAAGTTAAAACAAAATGATAAAATTCATTTTACTTTCAATAAACCCCCCATAAATCAATTTAAAGAAAAAATAATTAGGAATTAGAAGTACAGTCACTACTTGGATATAACAAAGCTTGAATGGATAAAGGTTGAAAAATCCTTCACTAAGTTATGTCAAAATTTGGCAATATTCCTACCCAGTTACAAAAGAGGCATCTTAAAGGGAGATACATTTACCATGAGTCTAAAAGAAAATCACATTATAATTGACTAAGATTGAGCTCCTGATAACTTCCCAAGAAAGTTGTGAATATAACTTCCCTGTAGATATTCATTAGTTACAGAGCGATGCTTTGAAGATAAGAACAGCATCAGAAATCAAGCAAATATCAAGCGAAAACTTCCAGTTATAAAAAAAATCAACTGTCACAGAAATCAGGCTGCTTTTTGATTATCAACACTAATTTTCAGTTCTGCCCCTTCTCTTCAAGGAGCCCACTGAAATAGTACTACACACAAAATACCAACCACCAGGAGCTAGGAGTGGAAGGGAAGGCCAACTGTGAAGGCTATCCACAAGATTAAGACTCACAAAGGAGGTGAGATCAGTTACATGATCGTACTCAATGTGAAATGTAGTATCTTCTCAATACTGTTTTGTTGTGATTTCCTTGGGAAGATTAACAGCCTTGTGGGACCTGGTTAATTCTTTTTGCTATGCTTAAAGCAAGTAGATTATTTTCTCCCACAAGTGTCTCTTAATAGGTAGTAAATTCCCTGTATCATTCTCCACATGAGACATTGGGGAGGGGTAAGGTTAGGCTCTGTGATGTAAAATCAAAGCTTCTGTCTCCGCCATTAGGCCTTCATACCACTCTTTGGCTCAAAACAACTAAACAAAAAATCATCTAGTCATGAGTTTGTGGGTTCTGTTTTAGAGTGCTGGAATAATTATAGAAATATGAATATACAACAGAACTTAATGCCCAATCTCTCATTCTGGAAGCATGAAGAATTGGAGATTAATTTTACATGTGTTTTTTTTTTTCTTTCACAGATGGAAGACTTCAGTTCTAAGGCAATTTTGAACTTTTTCTTTTTGAACCAAATGAAAGATTGTTTGGTACATGATGGTCAAATTTCTTGTAAATAATGGAACAGAAGGCCATTTTAAAAGAATATACTCAAGCATTACTGGGATATTTTTTCAGATTTTTTTTTTCAAAAGAAAAGAGCCTTCCCTTATGTGACAGCTGTAAATGCTGAAAACAGTGTTATAGCCAGATAACTCTTTGATTTGGAGGATGATTTCTTTTAAAAGTAGAATCATACATTTCCTTCTTTGTGTAGGTACTTTATTTGCTTCTGTCTATAAGGTAGAACAAAGCCTGATTCCAGATTATTGTGTACAAAAAAATATGTCCTATGAATTCTAGAAAATAATCAGATGTAAGTGAATAAATCAACAGAAAACAGCTCAACTCTTGAAAATGTTTCAAATGATATCTTAATAAATGGTAAGCTGAGAACAATGTTTGTATTTGAAATTTGAACATATGTAAATTAACAAAATTTTAAAAAGAATAGTGGAGTAATCTGCCTGGAGAATATACGCAGCATTGCTGAGAGTTCGAACAGGCCACCCACGAGACAGATTTGGTCTGGAAAGATATCTAACTGCCTGGCATAGGGTTTTATGTCAATTAATCGATATTATTACAAATCGCAAGATTCCATATAAAAATATTTACTTTGGCTTATCTTAAAATAATTCTCAATTCCTGACCATATTATGCCTCCTGCACATCCCATAATAATAATTAATATTAGTAAGAGCTACTATTGACCAAGTGCTCACTACGTGCCAGCTATCATTCTAAGTATTTTATTTTATTCATATTTTGCATACAGACAGTCTTCTTGTGATGCAATTTTTTAAATGCATATTAGGTATCTGGAAAAGCCGATCTCAGAGATCCAATACATTTGCCCAATGTCTACAGCTCATAAATGATACAGTTGGGATTTGAACCCAGGCCTCGCTGATGCTCAACACTTGGTCTGTTATCCACTGATGGACAAGTTTAAAATACTAAACCACTAAATGGAGACTGAATCCATTTCCACTACACTCACTTGTAAAAAAATCTTTCTTCCTGTGTGAAATGTGGTGATTTCACTATATTATAAAACATACTTTCTAAAAAAAAAAAAAAGAGTACATCTAATAAATATTTTCTTTTTCTGTAATTAGTATTCATTTTCCTTAAATAAATCAGTGAATAATTTACTAATCCAATTTGAATCCCATTTGCTTAAATCGATAGAATATATTTATATTTATTCTACTTGAATTTCAATTACAATTTTCTCTAGAAAATTGAAACACTTCATTTAATTTTCTGATTATTATTCATAGAAAGAAACCTTCCAAATCATGTACATCACAATTTCAACTCTGGAAGGTTCACTTGAAATTCTTTGCAAGTGCATCTTACCAGAAGTTGTCTTCACTACTTCAGTCGTATTTCTTAGACCAACAAAAGAAAATTGATAAAGCCTCCAGGATCTTGTGTCACCTACTTCAACAGAACTTCGCTTCCATTGATAAACAATTTCTTCTCGTGGATAGCCATCTGCCGTGAGATAGGAAAGCTCACATTAAAAATTATTATAAATTAGCATATATGGCAACCATCGTCTATGAACGGGACACTGAGGTAAAGGCTGTGAGTGATAGTTACAAGCTAGGTGAAGATCTTGGACCAAAGGGCATTGCAGTGGGGATGTAAATTACAATGACATCCCATCCTAATGGGAAGTAATATTTTAAAGTACAAAGATCAAATTGACTCTTGAAAATTATTTAAATGACATAGAAAGTATACTACATGTGGCTTTATATATGGTATATGCATAGTTTACATCATCTGGAATAGTGCATACAAAGTGACCAGTCTAGAATAAATAGTAGAAATGCAAATAATAAAAGGCAGTCCACAGAACAGGATTTCAGTCACATAGAAACAGAAAATAATAAGATCAGAATAGACTCAAAATTCTCCAAAGAATGCATTTGAAGTAGAAGATAGTTGGAGAAAATAACCTCAATTATTTATTATCTTTCTTTCTCAACTTGTTAGGATTCCATTTTAATATACACAGAAATACACAATTAAAAGCAGCAGTAAGTAGAAATTCTAAGAGGAAGATATCAATAAGTTTGTACTAATAGGATAGAAAATATTTATTGAAAACATAATACTGGGAGGCGAGATAAAGTCGTGTTTATGAGTACCATTTCCCAGACATTCTATCCTGGACAAGTGTATATTTTTCCTCCTAAAGTGTCTGTTTCCTCATAGGGAGGATAATAGCACTTATCTCATGAAATTGATGGTCAATGTATATTTGTTGAATGGACAAACATTATTATGAAGTCAACTGTAGAATTAACTTTTTCAAGAAAATAAATTAAAAAACAGAAATAATTTTAACAATTTGTCTACTAGTAATGCTAATTATTATGTAATAATAAATAATAATCAAAGATTAGTTTGATTATGAACACTGATTGAGTACGTGGAATAGAATCTCACGTATTTCCTCCTTTCTGTTCCTTTTGATGCAGCTTTATCTATTATATGTTTACATTAATTAAAGAGTGGAAAAAAGGAGTCCCTAGAGAACTGTTGCAGGGGATGGAGAGGGCTACGGTAGGATGTGATGAAAATTGAGGAGAACAATGATGATGTACACCCTGGGCAAAATGATGAAGCCCCATCTCTTCAAAAAATACAAAAATCAGCTGGATATGGTGGTATGTGCCTGAAATCCCAGCTGCTCTGGAGGCTGAGGTGGGAGGATCACTTGAGCCCCAGAAGTGAAGGCTGCAGTAAGCTGGAATCGCACCACTGCACACTCCAGCCTGGGAAACAGAACAAGACCGTGTCTCAAAAAAAAAAAAAAAAAAAAAAAAAAAACCAGTGATAATATGAGACAGCATTCTGCAGAGAATGTGTGTGCTGGTAACTGAGTTATTCTGATAGCAATAAGTAACACTAAATTGTGTAAATTGTGTTTGTTTGGGTTCAGAGGACAGTTTTCAACTGACCACCTGATGGCACAGGTATCAACAGTTTTTTGAGTTTTAGCTGATGCAAGAAAGAAGTAGTCTCACTTGGAAAATTAAAAGAAAGGAAAGCTAATCTCTCTAGAATTTGGGGAAGCTTTAATTTTATAATTAAATATATTTTATTCTTGGATTTGGTAAAACATGGAATAAGTTTTATAATTAGATTTTTTCTGGAAAAATATGATGTACAGTGACAATTTTCCTCTGGTTGCCTCTGGTATTGATGAAGTGATAAATAGGTGATTATTTCTCTGGTCATCAACTTTGGTGGACACCCTTGTGGAGAAATTACATTTCTACAGACATAATTTTAAAACCTCGAATCAGATTTTTATTTTGCCCAATATGCACAACTGGCAGACAAAAAATGTAAAAGGGTGATTGACCTTTCACAGATGCTGAACAAATAGTAAAGAAAATGTTTAGGGAAATTTAGGTTTGCTTGGCTTTGGTTCAGGCAGGATATATCTGTAAAGGTTACTAAAGCATAATCTGTGTTAGATCATCATGGATCCCCTTGCCACATTCTATTATCTATCTGATAAAAATAATACATTTAACAATAGTGGTTTCATATTTGATCTTATTGTGTGTCAGGTAGCAGTTCACATATATTTTATCAATGAAATAATTTTGCTGTGGGGTAGGCCTTAACTAGCAGTGTGCTGCTATCGCCCCTTCCTAGGCCCATAGGAGAAAAAAGAAGAGGATATATAATTAACGACTGCACTCTATTGAGTCCAGACTTGGACTTACAATCCATTACAAAAAAAAAAAAAAAAAGGCTCTAGGCAACCACTGCCACTTTATTAAAAGTTCACAATTCAATGAAACCTATTTGTAATTCTTAATAAAATAAGTCCTTTTGCTGGAATCATCTTAATAAGAGCAACCTGGAATTATGATGAGATAGATGGTCAAAATCATCAAAGTCAACAACATAGTTTAATATGACTTTGCAATTCTTTATGCTTCTTTCAATTAATTAACACTGCAATCAGAAAGACTGTAGGTGAGGGAGGACACAAATATAGAGGAAATGTTACTTACAACTGGAGAACTCCAAGGGGCAGGAGTGTTCATCCATCGGGAAGTTGTGCAATTGTAATTGGCACTCAGCATCAATTGTCAACCTAAGTAGAAAGATATCAAACATTAAACGGATTTTAGACATAATTTTAAATTGTAAATTTGCACAATTTTAAATGATAATTTGTTTTTGTTTTCTAGAGAAAACCTCACATTCTGATTGAAAACACAAAGAGTTCCTCGATGAAGAAATCCACCAAACCCAGGGCAAAAATTACATAAGACTTAATGTAATCTGTTCATTTTCACAGACCAAATAATAGCATCTCATTTACCTCAACTATATTTATTAAAAACTTATGATCACTAAAGTTTTTGCTTTAGGCTTTTCTCTTTGCAAATTAGTTGCTCAGGTGAGGCTGCTCAGTGAATATATTTAATTGAACAGAACCAACTGTTTCAAGAACTTAAGCTCATTTACCGTTTGCATGTAAATGAATGTTGATAATTCTAAGATCTTATTTGCTAATTAAATCAGGACCTTCTGTTTGTAAGAACTTGTTAGCTATTAGCTTTAATTGCTAAAGGTGAGTTTAAAATTACCTGTGTTACACCTTGGCATGGCATACATTCTACACTACACTGTCACTAAATAGGATATTCTAGAGGATGTCATTAAATCGGATGTCATTAAACAGGATATTATAGAGTAGAAGAATACCTAATAGCAAACAAGAAATGTTAAATGCACATACGCAGATATATTTGAAAAATGTTTGCCAGTGAGTCTTAATTAGTTTATGTATGCAGTGCTTATTAAAGCATACATATTTTCTGAGTCTCAAGTCTTGGGCTGGAACTCCAGGAAAGAGAATTGAAAGTCAGATGTCTTGACCACATTTGGATAAGTACGAATATAATCTCAAATGATAATGGTAATGGGTTGATTTTTTTTTTTTTTTTTTGAGACGGAGTTTCGCTCTTGTTACCCAGGCTGGAGTGCAATGGCGCGATCTCGGCTCACCGCAACCTCTGCCCCCTGGGTTCAGGCAATTCTCCCGCCTCAGCTTCCTGAGTAGCTGGGATTACAGGCACGCGCCACCATGCCCAGCTAATATTTTTGTATTTTTTTAGTAGAGACGGGGTTTCACCATGTTGACCAGGATGGTCTCGATCTGGCCCTTGTGATCCACCCGTCTCGGCCTCCCAAAGTGCTGGGATTACAGGCTTGAGCCACCGCGCCTGGCCATGGGTTATTTTTAAAATGTCATATTTTAGCTATATTTCTTACATTGTACAGGTATTACTGTTGATGCAGTGAAATTATTAATTTATGAAAATCTATTTTTAAGAGTTTATCCAATTAGTATAATTTTTAATTGAAAAGAATTAAAAATGTATTATTCTATGACACAATGGAGCAATTACTGATGTTAAAATATATCTAATAATTACTGATCCCTTAATTACGAAGCATGGGATAGAGTGAATTGCTTCCTCATTTAATAAGTATTATTATGTATTTATTCTTCTTGAACTTTTCCAAAGTCATATAACTGGAGGCACAGTTGAAATCTGGACCAAGGATTATCTACCTTCAAAGACGGAGATTTTAATAATTGTTACTATATATTTATATGCTCTTCAAAGGGAATATTAGTTTTACTCATAAAGGAAGTTATAATTAAATTTGCTATTTTAATAGTATTACTCCAAATTAAACTGGAATTATTCAAATTGCAAATAATATAATTGCACATACAAACATACATACAGTTCTAAATGTCTTTGGACATGCACAAAAACACACAAACACACTCATAGCTCATTTTAGGTAGCCAGAACAAAATCATCTCTATGTATAGACTAGTAACCATTCAAGCTTTGATTGAATCTCCATTAGTTACACTTTTGAGATGGCTTTAATAATTAACTAATGGAAGATTCCACAAATTAATAAAAGTCCAAAAATTACTACAATGTTATGAGAACAATAAAATCATTTGAGATAGTATGATTGACTTCATATTTAAAAAGCTGAACTGAGCTCTGATATATCAGGGGAATTTTGTACCCACTAGATTCTGAATTCAGGCATTGGCTGGACACCATGGCTGATGCTTATAATCCCCAGACTTTGGGAGGCTGAGGTACAGATATCTTGAACCCAGGAGTAAGAGATCACATGAACAATATAGTGAGACCATCTCTACAAAAAATACAAAAAAGTCTTAGCAGGGCATAGTGGCATGTGCCTGTGGTCCCAGCTACTCAGGAGGCTGAGGTGGGAAGATCACTTGAACCTCTGGAGGGCAGAGGTTGCAGTGTGCTAAGATCATGCCACTGCAATCCAGTCTGAGTGACAGAGTGAGACCCTGTCTAAATAAAAATATATAAAAATAAATTCAGTTATTACTATATCTCTAAGTTGATGAAAGCCATGATGAATATAAAAGGCATGGAATGAATTTATTTTGGAATTGTGGCTATTTTTTTCCTGGTAACTGATATAACTGATAAAGGTTTTGGAGCCATTTTCAAGTATTATATTTTGTACGTTGAGCAAGCACATTTAACATGAATCATTTTGAAGCTAGATGTTCTCAGATACGAAGATTTAGAATTGTAGTATTCTTATTTTGATTGAAAATGTATACAAATAACTTTAATATTTTCTATATTTACTATGTATCAGGCTCTACGCTAATCACTTTACTTATTACCCTATTTTGTCCTTACAACAAATCTGTAACATCAGAATAAATATCTCTGTTTTATAGAAATTAAAGAAATGAAAGATAAAAGAGTCTGCTCAGTTGTGGTGTCAAGGTAGGAGGAGAGACAGTACAGAGTGGGAACGCGTGGTTGTGCTTTCCTTCCCAATAATTTCCATCAGTTCTCACTTAATTTTTCTAAATAAAAATGTAACTATGTAAAAACATCGTGCTTACTATGCAAACAAAGCTTCTAACGCCGAATGTCCTGCTACTAGAGAGCTGTCCCTAAGCCCCTTTACATAGAAATGCTGGAGAGTTGCCTTAGTTCATACAGATAGTAAGACAGAGAGCTAAGAACCAAAGTCGATGTCTGATTCCTAAGCCTATGTTCCTATCTATTATTCTGTCTAATAATGTACTCCCACCAATGAGAAACTTCAATGTAAAAATGTTTTAAATGCAATGTATCAAGTGCTAAGATAATGGCATAAAATCATTATTTTATTAAAGTAACATTTTACTCTAATTTTAATTTTTTTTTTTTTGAGACGGAGTTTCGCTCTTGTTACCCAGGCTGGAGTGCAATGGCGTGATCTCGGCTCACCGTAACCTCCGCCTCCTGGGTTCAAGCAATACTCCTGCCTCAGCCTCCTGAGTAGCTGGGATTACAGGCATGTGCCACCATGCCCAGCTAATTTTTTGTATTTTCAGTAGAGACAGGGTTTCACCTTGTTGACCAAGATGGTCTCGATCTGTTGACCTCGTGATCCACCCGCCTGGGCCTCCCAAAGTGCTGGGATTACAGGCTTGAGCCACCGCGCCCGGCCTCTAATTTTAAAATTTAATTTCAGAGGCTGAAAGATAGCTCCTTCAACTTTCTCCCAAGATAGACAATAAATTAAGTTAAACAGCCTATTAACATAATGGGAAGAGGGGTGCCAGGAGATGAAATGCAATAGATTCTAGGTGCTTGCTATTGGGAAGCTAAAAAGAGAAGGATGTATGGAGACATACACATCAAAACTTCTCTTTTAGCAACTATTTCTTTCAAAATAAGGGTATTTCCAAGCATAAGAGCTAGCGGTCCCAAGGATAACTAGTTGCGTTTTAATTTTTGTGTTCTAAAGTACCACGACATGCATACACACAAAAACCAAGACAGATACAAAGGTCAGATGATCTTGAAAGGCAAAGGAAATTTTAGGTCAGTTTTGAGAAAAAGTAGTTTTCACAGCAGTCGTGGAAAAAAGCTCTGCCTATAATTAGTGCTTTGATAACAGAAAGAAGAAAACTAATGTGGTGATGTCATATACTATTTGATCCAACATGCCAACTCTGATGTAGTCTTAAAGTTTCTTTCTTTTTTTAGAGACTTATCGTTTATTTTTGCATTTTTTGTTTGTTTTCTTCTAACAATTACACCTTTCCTTTCACAACAGAATACCTTAGGGTGTAGAGCACTCGACCATCATTCCAAATTCTCAGCATCCTGTTGGGGGTGGTGATCCAGTGTGCATCAGCCTTTTTGGAGTTTCTGAAGAAAGTGTCTGGAATCCAGATTTTCCCTACCATGTTGCTGTTCAATCGGAGAACTTTAATGGTGCTGTTAAATTTCAAACGTCTGTCATACCACGTTTGTGCGAAAAATATATCAATAGTGTATTCCTGTTTTTTAAAAAAATGATAAAACAGAAAATGTGTATATAGTATGATCATATTGTTAAATATCAGTATATTTCGTTCCTATTCTCTTTTGCCAATATGAAGCAAAGCTATCTTGACTTCCAATAGTCCAAAAGAAAGCTGGAGTTTTGCTGAGGAGTCTACCATCTCACCCATCTTTGGTAGCTATGTTTGATACTTATATGAAAAAATAGACCCGTCAAAGTGATTTCTGGCAAAAGAGCGTAGCCTTGATACAATCCGTTACTTTCCATGTCTATAGAGCAGTGTTGTTTTGGGCCAGCTAATTAAGCCATGAGGGCTGTTCTGTGCATTCTGGGATGTTTAGAAGCAACTCTGGCCTTTACTCTTTAGATGACAGTAGCAACCTCCAAACCCACCCTCAATCCTGCCAAGTAATGGCAACTAAAGTTGCCTCCAGAGACAGTCAAACGTCTCCTGAGGGGGAAAAAAAGTCCAGATTCAGAACCACTGCTGTAGAGTGAAACAAAGTTCAGAATATGAAAAAAGTCCTAAGGAGGATATCTGGAAGTTCAATTGGGCCTATATTAACATGGGGATCCTGAAGAACCTAACTGAATAGTCCTTGTTAGGATAGAAAAGCGGAATCAACAAAAGGTGCTTTGCATCGTGCCTGGTAGATAGCAAACACCCAAGAAAAGAGAGGGTGTTTTTTTCACTATTTATTTGTAATGTTCTTTTCTCTAAACAAGATGAAATTAACCAATTAAAAATGATTTCTAATACTGTGCTAATCTCTATCACAAAATGCATTCTTAAATGCTATAGTGACAAATTACTATAATTATTTCCATCAAGTATACATATCACTAAGCTGGAGAGAGCTTGACTTCAGCAAAAGAAAAGCAGATACAGTGTGAAATTCAGACCATTAGGGCTGAGTCTTTTGCCTCATTCACATTGTTCTGTTTTCTTTCCTTGCACCACCTCCCACTGGGTGTCATTGCGATTAGCTACAGTTCTACTCCGGTAAGCCATTTCACCCTTGTTCACCATTTAGTTTCATTTTTACAGTCTGCAAGTAATGAGAAAAGAGCCTGTTTTATGAAATCCCTTATCAACCAATTAGTGATGTGCCAGGAGAAAGAATAATTAATTAATTTCTATTCTACATTTTGGCCAGAAAATCCATGAATAAAAAACTTTGATTCTGAAAACCAGTATTTCACAAACTGTGATGGTAGAACAGTGCTGGGGACTGTTATTTCTAAAACAAGACAGTTCTGCATTTAAATAAACTAACTATATAGCTTCTACTTCTTAGATATTTATAATTTATATAAGAACTCTAAAGATTCTGAGAATGACAGCTACAAAGAAGTTCGAATTTGTTTAATGATTAAACAAGCAAACTTAATTAGCTTGGAGTGTGCAGGTGATGGTGTATCACCTCAACTGGCATAGCAATCTCTCTTTCTGACTCAGCAGATTATCTTTATTGCTACTTGGTAAACGCCATTTTAAAGTTAGAGTATCCCTATAATATATCATGTTGTACTAATATTGTATAATATGGAATATTATGTTACATTATATTATGTTGTATTCCATTCTGCTCTACTATATTTTACATTCTCTATTATATCATGGACTCCAGTCTAGTTTTGTATTTCACATTTGGGTAGAAACTGTTACATTAGGAACAGAATTACATTCGTTGTTACATCTGACACACTATTTTATCTGAGAAACATTTCTGATTTGAAGCAAACTATGCTATTTTCACACCGTTAATATTCTAATAAGTAGTGGAGTACTATATCTTATTTTGTAGAAAGTAGCACTTGGAAAGTAAACACCAATTGTTGAATTTCAACAGCATAGCATATTTACACAAATTAATTATATATGTATGATCCTATTTAATTCTCATGACAAAAATACTTAAAATTTAATTATATTACAAGAAAAAAAGGATCTGGAAGACTATATTTCACTTCAAAAGTTTTAAACTTAATTTTTTTTGCTGGCATGATCCTCACTATTTCCATGACACCACATTTTCTCTCAAACATGCTAATAAAATAGACAAAGAATTTTATTTGCAAACTCACCATATTGATAGCATTCACTGGACCAATGCTATTCACATACATGTCTGTGTGAATTAATGTTGGTTTCACTGTAAAGAGAAACATAGAAATGTTTGCACATAGAAAGGTGCAAGATTTTAATGTTTTAATCTTTGTTTTCTAGAATAGATTTATTTAGCTACATTAGAAGTAATTTATTCATAACTAATTTGGTACCTGTTACTAATTTGCCACATTTGAATAACTATTTTGTTTTAAAAAAATCTTTTTAAAGCATGCACATGCAATAAGCAAGCATAGTAGAGTTTTGAAACCAATTGTCCTTTTAAAACTAACATAAAAATGAATAAATTAGAAAATGCTGCCCTTAGCATTTCTCCACCTTTTTCTCAGATATTTTGAATTTTACCATGATTCCTTCAAGCTCTGAAATTGACTTGGACATATCCCTGACTTGACCCATATAGAAATATAATTTCTTAATGACTCAAAAAAAATATGCATTAGGAACATGAAGTGGACATAAAGATCAAATGGGTAATATAAATTGTTATTGGATCACAGTTCCCTGTTAATTTCTTTTATGACCACATTATCCTCATATACGTCTCACCAACACAAAATTAATCTTCCTTAATGATTTGTTGTACACTTTGATATCATAGATAATATGAGAAAACCATATGGAAACCCATTATACACCTATTGGTTAGAGACGAATGATATTAAAAATCTGTACTATGATATCCATGACCAAATGGATGGCCTCCATTTTTATTTAACATTTAATGAACAACCAGAGCATTAGTCTCTTCTTTATTTTCCTTGGAAGTATCATGTCCTAACTCTCTGTGGTGGATTGAATTCTTCTCTACAACTGGTATTCACATCCTTGCCTTCTCCTGGGTGAGGCTATTCCTCCCGCTCTGGACTTTGGGCTTCACCATCTGATTGGCTTTGGCTAATAATATATAGACAAAAGTGAGTGTGCCAGTGCTACAACTAAGCATTCAGCATTATGAGCTTCTACTTACTCTGCTATGAGAAGGGTTTTCCTAGCTAGCCGCTGGTCCCAGGAGTAGAATGAGAAATATGTACAGTATAGTTGCCCTAAATAAGCAGCTCCAGCTTGCTTTAGCCCAGATTAGTATATCCCCCAGGGGAGTGTTACAGAAATGTTTATTGTCATATGCCATTGAGATTTTGTGGTTGTTTGTTACACAGCAACAAGCAAACAATATATCCTCTCTTTACTGTTATTGTTTTGTTTAATTATATATATTTTTTATTGCACTTTAGGTTCTGGGGTACATGTGGAGAACATGCAGGATTGTTGCATAGGTACATATATGGCAATGTGGTTTTTACTGCCTCCATTCCCCCATCACCTATATCTGCCATTTCTCCCCATGTTATCCCTCCCCAACTGCTGTACCCCACAGTCCCTCCTGTATCCTCTCCCAACAGACCCCAGTGTGTGATGCTCCCCTCCCTGTGTCCATGTGTTCTCATTGTTCAACACCTGCCTATAAGTGAGAACAGGTGGTGTTTGATTTTCTGTTCTTGTGTCAGTTTGCTGAGAATGATGGTTTTCAGGTTCATCCATGTCCCTACAAATGACACAAACACATCATTTTTTATGGCTGCGTAGTATTCCACGGGGTATATGTGCCACATTTTCTTTGTCCATTCTATCATTGATGAGCATTTGGGTTGGTTCCAAGTCTTTGCTATTGTAAACAGTGCTGCTGTGAACATAGGTGTGCATGTATCTTTATAATAGAATGATTTATAATCCTTTGGATATATACCCAGTAATGGGATTGCTAGGTCAAATGGAATTTCTATTTCTAGGTCCTTGAGGAATCGCCACACTGTCTTCCACAATGGTTGAACTAATTTACACTCCCACCAACAGTGTAAAAGTGTTCCTATTTCTCCACATCCTATCCAGCATCTGTTATCTCCAGATATTTTAATGATCACCATTCTAACTGGCATTAGATGGTATCTCAACGTGGTTTTGATTTGCATTTCTCTAATGACCAGTGATGATGAGCATTTTTTCACACGTTTGTTGGCCTCATATATGTCTTCTTTTGAAAAGTGTCTGTTCATATCCTTCACCCACTTTTGAATGTTTTTTTTTTTTTCTTGTAAATCTGTTTTAGTTCTTTGTAGATTCTGAATATCAGCCCTTTGTCAGATGGGTAGATTGCGAATTTTTTTCCCATTCTGTTGGTTGCCGATTCACTCTAATGATTGTTTCTTTTGCTGTACAGAATCTCTGGAGATTTTTTTACCTTGCTTCATAAAGGGATCGTTGCTTTTTTTCCTACAGCCTCAGTCTGAGATATCTAGGAATATTTGAATTTCTAGCTCTAGCTCTCAAGCTTCACTTGAAAATAATATTTCTTCATTTTAAACTTACTGACACCCCTCCCAGTCCTAGGCCTGAATACTATTTAAACACTACTTTTACAACACATAAAAATGTATAATTTAAGCTTCCTTGCTCTTGAACTACACTGATTTTTTTTTCTAATAAAGTAGATACTTTTATGTGACCCTATCTATAGCGCAACACAAAAGACTAACACACCTCCTATATCAGGCCGAAGTTTATTGTCATATCCTTCCAGCAGGTTGTTTAAGATGACAGTGACATCACCCTCAGGAACTTTTGGAGTCAACACCCATGTTTTGTTAGAAGCATAATCTTCATAGTCATCATCAGATTTCTGGCTAGTGAAGCTAAGAAAAAAACATTGGTCAAAAAACACATAGGTTACACTCAAGTTGACATTTATCCACAGACCACCAGTGGAAAAGAAGAAATAAAACAGGATTGAAGCAATGTTTACATTGAAGATCTCATCTGAGGGTTATTCTAATAAAACTGCATGGACGGAGACTAAATCTATTCAAGTGCACACTTTAGTTTTTCAGAATTCTTTGCCCTCCCATGTACAAATACACCATATTTTGCTAGCTATGTTTACTTTTCCCATATTTGATGTTCTTTCTGCCTACTTCCAGCCTCCTGAAGTAATTATAAAAAAAACTATTTGTGTGAAAGTGATGGCTAAATCATCATATGTAGTCTAAGAATTCAGGTATAATGTCTCCTCTTTCCTCCTTTGAGGAGTTCACTTGCCGCAACTTATTAATAAAGCAAGAGACTGAAAATTAGATTCCCTCCCATGGACTGCCAGACATGCCTCTCCCCGCTAAATTGAACACTAAGGAGAGAGCTCAGTCTCTCCCGCCTTTGCTTCCCCCAGGGTATGTTTATGCGTATTTTTTCCCCTCACTTGCACTGAAGGCAAGGGAAGTTCATTTATCTTTGGTTGTTAAGAACCTGGTACTATGGAGAAAAATGTGGTTACAGACTTTAAACCACCCTTTATCATGGCAAAGGTTTCTAGGCTGGAAACTCATACCAATGGTAAACGTACCACAGTCATAGAAATGAAATGACCTGTTATAACTGATCAAATAGCCACATAATATTCATATTTACCATGCCCAAACCTATCAGAAACCCCTTCAGCAACTGGGCTGGAAGCCACCTGAGAATGACTCTGGAAAGGGATTGGAATTCCTATAGCTTACCTCTCCCCCTAACTCAAGTCCCAAGACAACCCTGCCAAGATGATGATATTTTCCAGATCGAGGGGCAACACAAACTCTTGCAAAAACTGTCATTTCATTTTTATAAGCACTCAATAAATATTGGCTACTTCTACAGTTTAAAGTAAAATTTAAAAAAATACAAACTTAAAATATAATATTTCCCACCCTGCTCCTATCTTTACCTTCTTTTTCTAAACAACAGTATAAAATGAATTTTGTCACCTATCACATAACTGCCACCTTTACCTTGAATAAATAAATGTATATATTCATATATTCTCAAACCACATTTATTACCTTTCTTCACTCATACTCAGTCATCAAGTATCTATACATACACATACAATGTAGTTAAATATACATACCTATGTCTGTATGCATGTGTGTACACATGAACACATATATGTTTTATGTGCATAGGTATATATAGATCTTGAGTTAATATTGCAGAAGTAAGATGATTATGTGATTAATCTGGTTTGAGATTAAGGATAGAGGATGACATCTGAAGAGTAATTATTGTCATGGGTCAACTTAATAAGTGATTATAGTAACATCTTTTTTCATTCTTTTTAAGCTTTGTAACTAGGAAACACTATAAAAATACATCTGCAAAAGGCCCAACATACCCAGTGTCTTACATCTTGTACTTTAGTGAACATAGGAAGTTTAAATAATCGTTAATTTCACAGAATGCCCATAGTGAGTATGATGGGCTGAGCAATGCTTCTATCAGCTCTCAGAGAGAAAAGCCTCCATTCAAGCAGAGGCCAGTTTGCTGCTAGAAAAATCCCTCTTGAGCCTCAATTCATCATTTCTCCAGAGTACTGCTGAACTCTGCCTAATAGAGCTTTAATCCTCTGACCCAAATCTTACTGGTTGAGAGAAAGAAAAAAAGGCTCTCTGGAAAAATAATTTTTAAATCCCTCCAATAACTCATGAGAAAACAATATGGTTGGTTCATCAGATGCCATAATTCAATTTATTACCGTTTAAATGGTTCATGCAAAAGTGCCATTTCACAAAATCTCTCTCTCTTTCTTAGGTCTATCAGACACATGCACTCTATTAAATTTTCTTCAAGAAAGAGGATATGTACTAATTGTTCGGTTGGTTTATGGCACCTCCTCATACCAACAAATAAATGAATCAGGTATAACGGTGCTGTATTACCATTATTATGATTATCTGGCAGACCAGGAGGGAAAATGCATAAAGGGAAAACATAAGGGATACTTTTTTAGAAGTAAGGCTACTTTTCCCGAATTGCTCCAACAGTTCCCTCAGAGTAATCACCAAGTTTTTTTTTTTTACACTTCAGGATGTCTACTTAGCCATCAAGAGGTAAAATAGAGTACTTAAAAGTATATATTTGGGAATTAGGAAAGGCCAGCTCTGCTTTCTCAATTTGTGTCTAGCCTGGCACTTACTGTTAATGACTTTGAGCAAGTTATTTAACCTCGCTAAGCCTCAAAGTTTTCAGCTCTAAAAGAGGTTTAATATTAGCTCTGACATTACATTCTTATGTAAGGTTAAGGCAATGCTTAAGTGCTTAGCACAGTGCCTAGCACACAGTACTGAAAATAAGTCCATAACAATTATTATATTGTTAATTAATCAATAGCATAATTCATTAATGAAACAAATATTATTATAAATATTATAATAATTTTACGAAGGGACCACTGCTAGATTTATAACACCATCTCCAAACATGGAACAAAAACCTACGTCTACATATGCTGCATCAAGACTTTTAATACAATAAGGGCTGAGAAGAACTAAAAACAAATGTTTTTCAGGAACAAAATTATGGCCATCTACATTATAAATGAATGAAGTTGTTCTTTTCCACAGCTTTTCTAGCTGAGGTCTAAATTAAAAGAGCTGATGCATAAATCTGGGATTGTTTCCAGATTTGTCTTCAAAAAAAAACCTTCTTTTATTAAAGCTATGCTGTTCGTTTCTCTAGAGTGCTTTGGACATAAAAAAAACCTCTGCGTTTGCAGGTAGGCTATCTAGGAATAATGAAGTCTGACCATCAGATGAGACATGCTATGGAATTGTGGACTCCATAAGAGTGCCTGGGCAGAACAGATTGATAGTGATTTAAGGAATTCACTCAACATTTGAGCAGATAGAGAGCAGACATACTTGAATTTCTGGCTAAAGGAACCTACCTACATAAAACAGTCTTTAGAGGTTATTACTTCTCTTGGTAACTTTTAATTAGAAAATATTTGTAAAGAGGGAAATAACTGAAATTAAAATTCCCCTTCAATTAACTTACCATAATAAAGACATTTCTGTCAACTGAATGATAGTTTATGAGTGATAGTGTCAGAAAAGAATGTGAAGATTTCATATTTGAAAACTTTCAAAAAATTGTTAGAAAGCCACATTAGTGAGAGCCTGGGACCACAGCAGCAGCATCGCTGGGGAGCTTGCCAGAAATGTAAAACTCTAGGACCCACGAAGAACCCAGAATCAGAATTGCTTTTTTAACAAGTTTCCTAAATGATTCACATACATATTAATATTTGAGGAACTCAGTCATAGAATGGTTAGATCAATGGTACTTATTCTTGGCTCTGTGTGTATGTGTATGTGTTGGGGTGGGATTTTTTAAAAATACAAAGTCTCAGGTTACTACTTTAGATCTAAATCTGAATCTTCA
This sequence comes from Saguinus oedipus, assembly GCA_031835075.1. Lineage (NCBI taxonomy): Eukaryota > Metazoa > Chordata > Mammalia > Primates > Cebidae > Saguinus > Saguinus oedipus. The sequence continues at coordinate 44,625,569 of CM063170.1, forward strand.
TGTTGTATATTAGATTATTCATGTTTATTGTCTTCATTACAGTGTTATGCATAATTTGAATTTAGGCATGATTACAAACATGAATTCGTATTTGTAATTAGAAGTAGAAATCAATCCTATTTAGAAGAACAAAAGTGGCTTATAAAAAGGAACAAATACTGCATAGAGATTGTTCGATGAGAGGTTGCTCACAATTGTGTACAGGATTCTAGACATTTTAATTTTGGTACATATTCTGGATGCTTGCCATTGTGAAGATTAGTCATGCAGTTTCTGAAATTTTAAATTTCCACCTAGGTATTTCAGACTTCTATATATTTAATAAAGTTCTAAGTTTAGGGGTGAGAGGGAAAATCTAGTTATTGCCCAGGATAGTAGAACACAAACATTTGGATGAGAAATAAAGGCATTTGTCTTTTTGTTCAGGTATCTTTAAACCTATAGGTGCTCAGCATAATAAGACTGAATATATATTTATTTTTCTTTAACACCAGTAAGTAGTGGAATTTAAAAAATTAGTGATTTGTATTCTTCAATTCTTTTTACATTTTCAGCATTTCCTTCTTTTATAACATTGGTCACACTAATATTTTCTTGGTACAAGTTTTGGTTTACTTTTTTAGAAGTGCAATGAGTTCCTATGCAAAGTATTTTATAGGTCAAAATGAATCTCTCAAGACATATACTTGGGAAAATTATACCTTAGACCTTTTCTATTAAAAATTCCCATGCATTGGATTTTCTGCTCCACTGTTAACTCTAAATTTTGAATACCCACTCCTTATATCTCATAAATCTCTATCCCTTCCTTTGCCACATGCACAAGGACCCACAGCTACTCCAGATTCTGTAAAGCCTCCAGAGACTGTAAAGTTCAGTGGGAATCCCATGCCCCAAAGTTATCATTAATCAGCAATCTCTTGTTACTTATATCATCATGTTACCTGAGAGTTAGTTGAGTTCTGAAAATCAAGCCAAACTCCAGAACCTTTGCATGTATCTATCCTTTCTGCCTTCAAACTTTCCTTTGCTCCACTCCTCAATCTACTGCTTAGCATGTTTCAATACAAACATCATATCATAGAGACCATTTCTGACTCTTATCTACATTTGTTGCCCACTCACCCATCACGTGTTCTACCAGGAGACTGTTTCATAGAATTTATCACAATGTGCATTTATTGACTGGTCTGTTGCCTGTTTTCATTACTAAACTATAAATTTCATGAGTGTATGCTAAATGGAGATTTGTGGAAATAAATTTTTTGCTCACCAGTTTTCCTAGGAGAAATAATAATATTGAAAATAGGTACTCTTAAATATTCATTGTGTTATACTTATAATTTTAAAGATTTCACACACATTCCTCAAAACACTTAATTCTCAAAACACTGATATTCCTGTAATTATTCCTTTTTTGCAGATATAGAAACACTGTGAAAATCATAATAGTCACTCTTAGTTGGCCAAAATTAAACATTTAACTGTTACTTTTCATGGCTTTGAGAAAGAAATTGGGACCAAAGAATCTACAGCTATACATTCATCCAACAATGAGATCATCCAAAATAAATAATTGTTCCAGCCCATTTTCCCTTAAAACAATAAATTAGTTTCTGCCTGAGTTCAATAAAAGACATGATGTGTTTAGCACAAAGTTAATAACATTCAGATTTCATAAACTTGCCATTGCAGATAGTGATGATTTGATCTCCCCACTCTGAGGAATAAAAGCAAAGCTTGCCATTTAACTTAATGGATGTGATCATCTGCCTCATTTAAACTCTTTCCTCTGTTTGGAAAGCAGTATATGTAGTAGGGGCAAGGTACACATATAAGCTAGTTCAATTTAAAGGGTGTCCTTCAGCCACTGCAAAAGGTGGGCTTTGGTAAACAGCATAGGAACAGGCAGAGTAGGTGAGTGTACATCCTCAGAAGGCATAGGGAACTCAGCATATGATCATGGGAAGGGGGACTCCACCCAGTACTATGCAGAAGTGCTGGCTACTCTTTAAAGACATGGTGGTGTTCAATGGACAGGGCCACTGGGGCACTAGTTGCTTCATATAGGTCTTTCAATGGCCCATGGGATTTTATTCCTCCCAGTGAGGACATGTAAATTTCCTGTGCGGAACCTGTTTGGACAGTGCTCTGTGCATGAATGTGTACACACGAGTGCAGATATACAAAGAGGGTAGAATTAGGGCAGGAAAGTAAACCATTCTGCTAACAAACTGTCCTACTTAAAATGGCTTTCTCACCTCACGTCCTGTTTATTTTTTTTATATTAGGCTAACAGCTGTTGGTGTGTTTGACTGAATCAATTATCAGACATTTAGTTTCCAATATATAAAATGCAAATTGTTTACTTTATTAACAGCCACAAATAATGCATATCAAATAAATGTCTGTGGGATTTTATTAGCTAAGATGAATTTGATTGTAAGTATCACAACATTCAATCTAAATTGGGAGACAGTGACAGGTATAATTATAAATTCTAAGGTAGTATGAGCTTCATGGAGTTTCGACTCAGTTCTTTAACTATGTATTCAAAATCTTAGATTTTTTTTTCTTTCTCTCTCTTCTATCCTTCATGGTGTCAACTTCAACCCAGATAAGTATCTATGTCGTCACAAGACTCTGGCTACAACTTTTCACCTCTATGCTTCTTTGTATATATCCATAAAAACAGAGATAAACTTTTTCAAAAGCTCTCTCAAAAAGAGGAAAATAGTTACTTTTCTAAAACCCCTCCAAAAGCCTCCTTTTTTTATTTGGTTTTCTATATCACTAGGCTGAATGGGATCAGACACATGAAACTGTTATCAGTGGCTAGAGAATGAGGAAACGATAAATATTTAACCTTAATTATATAAACCCACCACTGGCGTAAAATATGAAAATGGCTTCCCCGCAAGTTCGTGAGCTTCACAGATGCCAAATTAAAATTGTGGTAGTTCAGAAGGTGAGGAGGGGAAACGTGAAGAGGCAATGGCTATGCTCATTGTGGGGAGTGGAACCGAAAACAGTAATCAACGTCAGATTACATTATGAAATCATTATAGTCAATTTTCTCTGGATTGCACCTCCCTCTCATAGTTTACTGTTTTTATACTTTGTTTTAACCCTTCTTAAACAAAAAGTGAAAAGACAGAGTAACTAGGACTCAGCACTGCTGAAGGGAAAATATTTTGGCATTATCTGCTAATAATGAATATTTTGTGTGTTCTACAACCCAGAAATTTAATCTCTTGATTATTTCCAAAAGGAAATAAATTCACACATCTACTAAAAGACATGTACAAGAAAGTAAACAGTTGCATTATTTGTCACATACAGGAATAAATAGAACCCAAACCAATAGTAAAATTGATAAATAAAATATGGCTTGTACACATAATGAAATATTGTACCACAATGCAAATTTGTGAAATATTGCTACATGCAGCAAGATAAATTTAAAAAATAATTATCTGAGCAAAAGATATCTATACATTCATATACATGCACAAATATATAAAACTTCTGTTATATAAAATTTAGTGGCAAAAAAATGTATCTATAGTGTTCGCAGTCAGGACAGCAGTTATTTGAGGTAAGAGAAAGAGGACAGAAACTAGGAAAGAAAGAAGATGTTTCCAGGGGAATTGACAATGTTTTGTTTTCAGACATAGTTGATGAATTATATGGGTTTTTATTTCAATTTGTGATAATGCATTGGGCTATATTTTAAACTTATATGCTTTTTATACATTAGTACTGCATAGAAAACAAAATAATCAAGTTTAGCTATGAAGGTTAAAAGCAGAGCATTAGGCACCTAAGGGCAAAAACTGCTTCTGTCTTCAGAGGTGGTTTTTTTCTAAAACTTTACAAGTGTCTGGCATTTGGCAAGGCACCCGATGAATAGGTTTCAAAACATGAGTATGGATTTTTTGAATGAAGATTCAATATTTGTGGAATTAACTTAGTAAGTGGCTCACTCTCTTTATATATGTGCCCATGTAACAATTAGAATTAATACTAAACAGAGCTGCCTATATAACATGCTGTTGTGTGGTTGCCATTGCTCTCTTCCTCAAGTGCTGTTGATTCTCTGCATGGGAGAACTCAAATGACATACATTTAAAATACTTTTTAGACTATAATGCAAAAAAGGCAAGCACTAGTATGTTTATTGCAGCAGTATTCACAATGGCAAAGACATGGAATCAATCTAAATGCCTATCAAAGATAGACTCTGTAATGAAAATGTGGTACATATACACCATGGAATACTATGCAGCCACAAAAAAAAGAATGAGATCAGGTCCTTTGCAGAGATGTGGATGGAGCTGGAGGCCAGTATCCTTATCAAACTGACACAGGAACAGAAAACTAAATACTGCACGTTCTCACTTACAACTGGGAGCTAAATGATGACGACACATGAACAAATAGAGGAGAGCAACACATACTGGGGCCTTTCAGAGGGTGGAGGGGGGCTTGCAGGAGGGAGAGGATCAGGAAAAATAACTGATGGGCACTAGGCTAAATACCTGTGTGATAAAATAATTTGTACAAAAACCCCCGTAACACAAGTTTACAAATACAAGAAGCCTGCACGTGTACTGCTGAACTTAAAATAAAAGTTAAAAAGAAAAAGTAGTTTAAAAAAAGCCAAGGTTAAAAAAACTAAAAAAAAGTAAAAAAAAAAAGCCAAGGTTAACACAAGAACAAATCCTAAAATCATATCATATGTCCATGGCTGCTGGGTAGAATAGAAAGAAAAATGTGCATGCTAACTTGTGGTTAGAAAGAAATGTTAACAAATGATTGTTAAACTGGAATATTTCTCATTTATCTCCTTATTTATAAAGCACTTCAGTATAATTATTTACAACATGTTAAAAGTAGTATTTTCACTTTCTCATTTGTGCATACCTGACTGCAGAATAAAAGCTATGACTTTGTTTCACTTAATATATGTTCAATAAAGTTCACGGTTGCATTATTTGTCACATACAGAAATAAATAAAACTCAAATCAACAGTAAAATTGATAAATAAAATATGGCATGTATATATAATGAAATATTGGATAACAATGCAAATTTGTGAAATATTGCTACATATAATATTGGTGACCTCATACCCTGCATGAACGTGGGAGAACTGGGACAGCTCGTCTTGCACACTATACACTAACATGGAAATTTTTAAAGGCAGTAACCTGAAATGAGTTCATAAGTATGTTGGCCTAATGCAGCATTTGTTTTATCAGATGGCAGAACTTACACACTGTACTTGACTTCTTACTGGACTATAATGATAACATGGTGACAAAGTCAGTGTAATTAGGAAGGCTTCCTCTCCTTCACTCCACAAACACACATAGACTGCATTGTTGTTGTGTTGTTCTAGGAAAATACAAGACTGGTTTTAACCACAGCAGACATGCAAACCAAAAAAGAGAAGGATGTAATTATTTATCATCAAGAAATATATCAAGTAAAAAGTACTTCTTACTTCTTAATTTATATAATGACTAATCTGTTAAAAATGTGCAAGGTGCTGCATATTACTATTTTCAAAATGGGACATATACCAGTCATTCTTAACCCTGACTGCGTTAATATTAAGTGGAGGGCTTTAAACAAACACCAGTGCTGAAGGCCTACCTCTTATACTGCTTTAATTGGTCTCTATGAGACCAAGACTTTAATATCGAAATAATTCTAAGGTGCAGCTGTAAACGAGCTACTGCAAGAGAGTATGACAGAACCACCTAGACTTTCTTTTTTTAGAGTAAATAATTACTTTGGTAACTGCTTTTAGGAAAGTCAGATGTCACTACAGTGTTTCATGGTAAACTGAAAATTCAAAATAGCATCATCCTCGATATTTATGTACTAAGATAGGTCCAAATTAGTGTTTCCTAAAGCTTGGGACACCCGCCCTAGTACACAGGCAATTTTAATTAAGTGTCACATAGGTACACTATTAAAAGATATTGAAACATATAATTAGAAAGGTTTTGCCTTTTTAATTTTCTTTCAGCATATCTAATTATATTGAGGACAAAGTCTCAGTTTATTTCTAATTTGTCTTTAGCCACTCCTTTTAATTTGCTAATCTGCCTTCTAAAGAGAGCAAGATTGGCATATCTGGGAGACAAAATACATAATTAAAATTTGATAATATTGTTCTGGTATATTGAATTTACTTTGCAGTTGTCTTTTATTGTGAAAACTGACACTGATTTCCAGTTTGTATTGTATTTATTAAATGCATTAAATAAAATTATTTTATTGAAAGGTACTTTGTTTTTTTAAAAAAAAGTTCAGGCCGGGCGCGGTGGCTCAAGCCTGTAATCCCAGCACTTTGGGAGGCCGAGGCGGGTGGATCACGAGGTCAAGAAATCGAGACCATCCTGGTCAACATGGTGAAACCCCGTCTATACTAAAAATACAAAAAATTAGCTGGGCATGGTGGCGCGTGCCTGTAATCCCGGCTACTCAGGAGGCTGAGACAGGAGAATTGCCTGAACCCAGGAGGCGGAGGTTGCGGTGAGCCGAGATCGCGCCATTGCACTCCAGCCTGGGTAACAAGAGCGAAACTCCGTCTCAAAAAAAAAAAAAAAGTTCAATCATGAATGACCATGTATTACTTAGATGTGGCAGAAAACATTGAATTTGGGAAACAGTGACACAGATTTAGATTCCTTTGTTCGTCATTAATCGGTTTATATTTGAGACTCTTTTTTTGTAAGACACAGTTGCAGATGGAAAGAAGTACAAAATATAATGTTGATATCAAAACACTCCTCATCTATGTAAGTAGACAAATGCGAACAGTTAGAAAAAAAAATAACACCTAAATAACAATGCAAGACAATACCAAAAACATTCTCACATTGTAGAACATGACTTAGCTCTGTCTGTCAGCACCTCCAATTTGATATTGAGGTTATTTCTATCAATATTCTACTGCGTTTGCTTTCAAATCTCAATTTATGTAAGACGAAAATTTTCTTCTAGAATACAAAACAGTTTGAGGAACTAATAAAACTTTCGATTCTTTCTGTAGCAATAACATTCATATATAAAAACATGCATAATTTTTTACATATTTGCAGAGGCCACAGATGGATAGGAGAACTTCTATGCACTTTCACATGACACATGAACAAAAGATTAAACTCTCTCAGATTTAGGATCATTTAAAGGTCACTGAGAACAAGTGTATGAAAATGAAAGCTGGTTCTATATTTAGGCACATAAATGTATCATATGTATTTGAAAATTCATATTGCTCTATGGTGACAGGAAATAAAACAGTCCAATTTCATTTTAGTATTTAGATATTTGAAACAATGGAACAATTTTTTTAGATAGTTGATTAAATTTTCATTTTCATAAACTTGTTTTAACAACGTGTACATATATCTGAATGATCATAATTCTGGAATTTTTTCTTACTCATCTTTCTTATACTTTTATGTTTGTTTATTTTCTAAAATTGTGCTAAAACTTCATCTTCACATTCAAGGTAAACAAATGCCAAATCTGTCCCCGTGGTCATGGTCAATTCTAGAAGACTACTACTAAGTTTTCTTCGATTATAGATAAAATCTTTTCTTAAAATCAAGGTTTTATTGTTCACTTTAAAAAGTTAATCAAGTCTTTTCTTATCTTTTAGTCTTGTTGTTAGTACTGTTCTCATTCCTCCTACTCTCGTTATATAAATAGCTTATTTTTATCTCCATATAATATGAATTTACATAACTAGGAATTATGAATACTCCAGATTATAGAAATTTGTGTTCATTCACTCATTTGTGTTTATTCACTGACATCTCTTATGAGCTAAGCACTATTCTTAGCACTTAGAATTATTACTTTTTTTTAAAAGTTCCATATTGAGAGTGAACAAATTAGTTCTCCATGAACCCATTTTGGAAAGTCCAAATTTACATTTGTTCCTGGAATTCTGGAACAACGTACCAAAATCCCCAATGAAATATGAAGCCATTCTAACTTCACCCCAATTTTAAGCATATGTTGAGTCAAAAAGGCTTATATAATAAAAAGGGCTGTTTGTATAATTTACAGATTTATAAGTTTATATCTTTTGACACGCAATATGGCTAAAAGCCTTACATTATTATGAATTCATATTACAGAATGAGAGTACCTTAATGGAATAACAAGATAACTTACTGTCTTTTCTGGCAGTATATTATCATCTCTTACAAAAGGCTGCAACACTAATGTGCATATTGTAAAATTAGGCTTTTATAGAATTCATGCTCTTCCCTCATCTTTCCTATTATTACTTTTCTCTAGTCTTTCTAATAATATCAGGTCCATAATCACCAGTAGTCTCAATGCAGAACACATAGCCATTTAAAAGTTCATAATTAATCCAATCAAAAATGTACTCTCAGAGAAAAAAAAAACCTTCATTTTGTCTAGAAAACTGAATGTGATTATTTTTTATGTAAGTTTCTGAAAAAAAAAAAACAAACAAACTTAGTCACTGTGTTTTAAAATCTGCTATTCTGTAACATAAGTTTTTAATTATCCCATGTAAATATTTAGGAGTAGAATTACTGTGTAATATGTTGGGTGTATGTTTAACTTATAAGAAATTGCTAAATTGGTTTTCCTGAGTAGCTATACCATTTTCATTCACACTACCTTTGTAATTCCCATTGCTCCACATCCTTACCACACTTGGTCTTGCCAGAGTGGTTTTTATTTTGCCAATTCTAATAGGTGTGTAGTGATACCATATTATGATTTTAATTTGCATTTGCCTAATGGGTAAGGGCTAATGATGTTGAACCTCTTTTCCTGTGCTTATTTGACACCTCAAAAAGTTAGATGAATCTCTAAAGTATTATGCTAAATGAACTGTATGTGTCTCTAATTAGATTCTTGAAAGAAAAATCTTCAATGATGAATAACTGATCAGTTTTAAGGAGTAGAGAGTTTTGTGGTGGTGGTGGTGGTGGTTTCCTTTTTGTTTTCTTGTGAGTACCATAAGTACCACTCAAACTAAGAATACTGATTTGGGTAGCACTTGTGGTACTTGAGAGAACTAACATATATGTTAAAATGTATATAAATATACACTTGAAAAGTTCCATTATACTGTATGATAACTAAAAAACAAAACTATTATTCTATAACCTAATCATTACATTTAAAAAAAAATTCTCTGCCATTAGATATTTGTGTAAATTTCCTTATAATAAAGTATGAGATAATTGGTATTAAAATTTAAAAAATTTTATGGGGAGAAATAAAATTTTATTAATGAACTAATATGCTGATTTTTTGTTAATTTTGTATACAATTTTAATCTCCTTTTTACTATTTGCCTGGATTTATACACAGATTAGGTTAAATAACAAACCTTATGGGTAATATAATTTCCTTATACTAGGAAATTAGTACAGTTTTATCAATGCTCTCTATGAGAATCCCTGAAAATTTTAAACATTCAATTAATTACCAAATCATAATAATTAACCTGTAATTCAGCAAGAGTCTTTGCCATTTATTAGATGCAAATCATTTAGTTCTATGAAAACAAATCTATTTATATATATTAGTTAAATATAATGCAATAATTTTATTACAATGCCATGAGTATGTTTTAAATCACTGACCTAATAGCAGAATCAGTAACTGGTTCTTAATGTTGCTAAGATTTTGCAGTAGGCTGGAGAACAACATGTTATATAACTTAGAGGAAGCTGAAAGTAGCACTTGAGTTAATTGTCAAGCAACTGGAAACTGATAGGTAAAATACAGTCCTCATAATTCCCCAGATCATAGAGGTACACTTTTCCCTAAGATCCAGAGGACTATAAATCATTCTACTATAAGGACACATGCACACGAATGTTCATTGCAGCACTGTTTACAATAGCAAAGACCTGGAACCAACCCAAATGCCCATTGATGATAGACTGGTCTGGGAAAACGTGGCACATATACACCATGGAATATTATGTAGCAATCAAAAATGATGAGTTCGTGTCCTTTGTAGGGACATGGATGAATCTGGAGAGCATCATTCTCAGCAAACTGACACAGGAACAGAAAATGAAACACCATATATTGTCACTCATAGGTGGGCGATGAACAATGAGAACACATGGACACAGAGAAAGGAGTACTACACACTAGGGTCTATTGGGGGGAACAGGGGAGGGACAGCGGGGGGAGGAGCAGGGGAGGGATAGCATGGGGAGAAATGTCAAATGTGGGTGAAGGGGTGGAAGGCAGCAAAACACACTGCCATGTGTGTACCTATGCAACTATCTTGCATGTTCTGCACATGTACCCCAAAACCTAAAACGCAATAAAAAATTAAAAAAAAAAGAACGAAACTTGTGATATTAGTATATAAAGTTTTTCCCTGATCAAAACTCCTTATCTGAAATACAATTCAGATTACTTACAATGGTTTTGAGGTCATACATTAGGAAATAGCTTTCTGCCTTCTAATTTTTTCACCCTTTTTCATTCTCAATCAGTCTTCTAGCCACCTGGACCTTCTATTCATTCTCAAATTAAACTAAGCTCTTTTTACATTGGGGAATCCTTGTACCTGCTTTTACCTATGATGATAATGGTCTTCCTTCAAACTTTTCATTGGTGGATTATTTTCCTCCTCTCATAGTCTCAACTTCTTATCCATTATTCATAATTGCCTTTCCTGGCCAGTATATGCAAAGTAAAATTTCCTTGATTATTTTCATTACACCACACTTGCAAGTTATACCCTCAACACTATCACAATTTGATGTTGCCCTTGATTATTTTCATTACACCACACTTGCAAGTTATACCCTCAACACTATCACAATTTGATGTTTATTTAATTTGTTTGTTGACTGTCTGCTTTCCCACAGACAGCAAGGTCTATTTCGTAGTAGGCTGCCAAGCAAGTATTAGAAACTCAATACTGGAAAGCAGGAAGGAATTTGTCCACCTTGCATTTATATTCGTTCTACATTTAACACAGTACCTCAGAGTTCAACAAGGGTCAAATGGCATCTTATGTTAGCTTATTTCAAGGGCAAAGTAAACAAAATAGTGTGGATTTATGGGTTTAAAACATGTAAAAGTTAGCCGGGCATGGTGGTGCACCCCTGGAGTCTCAGCACTCGAAAGGCTGAGGTGGGAGATTTGCTTGAACCCGGGAGTCAGAGGCTGCAGTGAGCTGAGATCGAGCCTCTGAACTCCAGCCTGGGTGACAGAGTGAGACCTCATCTCAATAAAAATAAGTAAATAAATAAAATAAAAATAAAAAACCAATGTTAGTATAAGATGTGTATATGGGTACACAACTACCTTGTATCAGAGTCAATAAAGTAAATCAATATATAAGTATGATATTGTCTCTAAGTTAATTTATAAAAGCAGTATTATATATCATTACATTATACATAATATATTTTAAAAATTATGTCCTTATTCTAGAAAATAGGCTTTACAAGAGCAAGGAATATGTTTGCCTTCTCAGAGCTATATCTCCAGCAGCTGGCATGGTGCTAAGAACATAGTGGATAGGAATTAATACAAATGTCATTAACAAAATAGACAGGAATTCAGGACGGTATAGTTTTGGTCGCCTGAAACAGAGCATACAACTCCTACCTCTATCTTGTGCTTTACGTGCATTTGCCCTTTTCTGATATATTTTATTGAAAATTAAACAACTGTGAAGAACCTGCTAAGAGTAATAATCAAGATAAGAGTAATAATCAAGAGTAATAACACTTGGTATATCACAACATGAAGTAAAAGAGACTAAAATTGAATCAAGAAATCTCTACATACTCATATGACTTTCTAGAGTTTACTGTGATGCTTGGTCATCAGAGAAACTGAGAGACACATGCAAAGGGAAATTGGTCTCCCAAGAGGACTTCCAACATGGACGATGGAAACTGTGTAAATGGCCTGTTGACTGCAAGAGTACCTGGAAAATTACAATCAACTGTGATAGAAGTTTTGAGGAGTATGTGAGTACACACATATTTTTGGTTTTATGGGACTGAGTTAATATTTTTGCATTTTTAAAATTATTATTTGTTTAATTTAAACAAATTAAATAATTTATTAATATGTAAAAGATTTTGAAGTGACTGAAAAGTTGTGGATTTTGTTTATGTAGACAAAGTCACTTTTATTATTTCAGGCTTTAAAAAAACAATAATTAGCTTAGTTAAATATTATTCCATGTATGACCTCACTTTTTAAACTTTAAATAGAAAAGATTTATAACAAAATTATATCTCAAATCCCGAGCCATCATTCTGTTGAAAATTCTGTATTGAAGATGACATGCTTAAAAAAAATGGATGAGGGGTAAGATGCTCTGAAAGTAGTGCCTGTAAGGGTGATAGGAAAATAATCACCTTTAAAATGATCTAATTAAGTTTAATGTGGCATAACAGTATTTGTGAGGATACAATGAGAAGAACAATTTGCAACTCAGAAGAAGGCGCTCACCAGAACCCAGTCATGTTGGCATCCTGATCTCAGACTTCTAGTCTCCAGAACTGTGAGAAAAATATTTCTGTTGTTAAGCCACATATCCCATGGTGTTTTATTTTAGCAGCAAAAGCAGACTAAGGAATCACCTTCAAGTAGACCCTTCCCATTATATATCAGGATGGGTCTGTATCACTAACAGAATATGACAGAAGCTATAGTGTATAATTTTTGACAATTTGTTGTAAAAACTATGGCTTTCATCTTGAAGACCCTCTCTCACTCTCCCTTCCTCTCTCCTTCTTTCTTCCCCCAATCCACTCTTGTCTCCTCTCTTTCTCCAGTTCTCCAACCCCATGGAGAGCTCATAAGGCAAGAAACTGGAGCTTTCTTTTAGTAGCCATATTGGAGTGAGCATGAAAGTTGATTTTTTAGCACCTTAAGATGTCCAGCATCCTGTTCAACATCTTGACTGCAATCTTACAGGGGATCTGAAACTGCAACCACCAAGTTACTCATTCTTGGATTCCTGCTGCTCAGAAGCTGCGAAAGTAAGTGTTTCTTATTGGAAACTGCTAACTTTTGGATAAGTGGTTATGTAGACATAGATAACTAATGCAAAGATGGATAATATCTAAGTCTGAAATAAATTAAAATAACATAAACTGTTGTACATTGAAATAGTGTTTTGCTAATTTCTTATAGTAATAATAAAATACATCCATGCTATGTGCTAGAAATTTCAAGAGTAGTAACAGATGTCTATAGCAACACTTGTACAAAAACATTCATGACAGTTTTTTAAATTAGTCTCAAACTAGAAGCATCAAGGGGATAATGGGTGAATATATTGTAATTCATACCATGGAATTAATAATAATAATAATATAATAATGAACTCATGATATATGCAAAAGCATTAAATCTCAAAACATCATGTTGAGCAGAAGTCAGGCACAAAAAGTATGCACATTGTTAATTCCATTATTATAAAGTTACACAACAGAAAAATATAATCTATGATGAAAGAAATAGGAAAAGAGGCTACCAGGGGCAAGCAGGGATTAGAGAGTAGAAGAATGATGGTTATTAAAGGAATACAATAAAGCATGCTGTTGTGATAGAAACATCACACACACACACACACACACACACACACACAGTGGTGGTGGTCATACTGCTGCATACATTTGGAAAAAAACTCATCTATCTATTAAATTCTGAAAAATTTATTGAATCTAAATTATGTCTTTAAGAAATAGCTGTGGAGAAAAGTCTATTATGTGGTGAGTGAATTGGAAGAGAGCAAAAAGATATTCAGAAGGGTATTTTGGGTAGTGATACAGTGACCCAGGTGACAGATGATGTGGAATTTTGTTCTATGATCAGATGTATGAGGCACAAAGAAAAATGAGAAGTCAGTCATGACCCTGAATAGCAAAATATCAGCTTGGATTGTTTAATTCCTTGTTATTCTCCAGATTCCTTAACCACCGCTTCCATTTCATGTTGTCCAGTACAGACTTGACCATCAAGAGTAACAACTCGAGTTTGCTCTGAATAAAGAGTTGAATAAATTTGCATAGCAACTAAGGGATAATGTTTTACAATAACTTTGGGAAAATATCCTTCTTTACATACAGTGGTAAAATTATCTTCAGGAAGCAGTCTTGTATGACAAGATATATTTTCTCATTTAAGTAGGAACTATTCCACATTTTTAGAGATATTATTAAGTTCAGTGTTTATATAGGCATTCTCAAAACTTAGGGACCTCTACCCAATTTGCTTATCTCATAAAAGTCAAAGCAAGAAACTGGAGAATTATAAAAGTTGTATTTAAAAAAATCCCTCTTCTACACTCCCCCAAAGTTCAGAGTTTAGCAGGGGTGTGGACACTACCTGTGCTTCCAGGGATATATCAGAAGATAAATAATGACTTGTATTAGTAACAAAAACAACAATAATAATAGCTAACAAAAATAACACCATGTAAAGGTCACTTACCATGTGTCCCTTACTGTCAATTCCTATTCAAAATAAACTTATACAATATTATTATCTTCCTTTTTATTTGAGACGGGGTCTCACTCTGTCACCCAGGCTTGAGTACAGTGGTGCAAATATGGCTCACTGCAGCCTTGAACTCCTGGGCTGAAGTGATCCTCCTGCCTTAGCCTCCCAAGAAGTTAGGACCACAAATTTGCACTACCATGCCAAACTACTTTTTTGCTTTTTTCAAATGGGGTCTTGCTATGTTGCCCAAGCCAGTTTGGAACTCCTTGGCTCAAACGATCCTCCCAAGTCAGCTTCCCAAATCTTCTTTTTATATGAAGAGATAGAGGCTAACTGAAACGAGTTGACTGAGGGCATCAAATTGATCCCTGATCAAGCACAGCTCCATAGCTATGCTATTAAAAGTATACTATGCTGTGGAACCTGTTTGCTTATTTTCTTTTATTTTTTTCCTGACAGCCACATATGCTGAATTAGAGTGAGATGCTATAAAAAGGTTGAAAATATTTCCTTTTTTTTGAAAAGAATACAAATTTGGGGGGAAATGAGTTCAATTTTTGTTACATAATTAAGCATATAATTATTGAACATCTATTATAGGCTAAGCATGCTATGAACGGTGGGTTATATCAATGGCATCTCTGCCCTTATGTGTCCTGGCTTCTAGCTTAGAGAGATAGAAAATAAAAAGGTAAAAATAGCAAACCAAAAATAACATAATTTTTTTTTAATTAATCACTAAAGGCTATAAGTAAGTACTAAGGCAAAGTAAAGCAGAGAGGATTAGAGGACTTGGGAGTAAAAAGTGGAGTGGAGTTTGCAATATTACATTGAGTGGTAAGTGCAGGCCTTGTTGAGAAGGTGAGGATTTTGATGAAAACTTAAAATAAGTGAGTTAATCAGTGGATATGTGAGAGAAATACATTGCACAGAGAACAGAATATTATACAAAATTTTTCATGTATTATCATGACAAATTTCCTGAGAAAAGTAGATAAAATTTCCTGAGGAAAAGTAGATGACAAATGTCATATTCTTATTTAATATACATATGGGACTGCTAAGAAGAAACAGAACTTTCTGGAAAAGATTAATAAAACAGCCCTGGGTTCCTTTTCTTTCCCCTGCCTTGCAGCTATGTGATAGGAGTTTAAGGATTAAATAAGAGAGGAGTATTTGTGGAAGAGAGTTACTGGCCTAGAGTAGAAGAAGCTGTTCAATTTCGTATCTCCTGCCATACTGGGAGGTAGCTCCACTTCTGCCTTTAAGGTAAGTGAAAAGGAAATCAGGAAATGTACTCATAAACGTCCACCATAAAAAAAAGACTAAGAGGCCAATTCTTATCTCTAATCTAAACACAAAAATTTTTACAGCCTCTTAGCATTCTCGGAACAGAGTGGCTAAATAATTTTAGGGAAATTTGGCCTGTATTCTCTATAACGGAAAAATCCCAGAATTGGCTCAAATACAATTCCTTTCATAAATTAAGAAAGTGTACATTCATTTCTACTTTTATGTTTAGAGTTGCTTTCCTCAATTATGTATCTCAAGTGTGTTTTCAAAAAGAAATTTATAAAAAGATCTGATTACCAACAAAAAAAGAACATGGGAAGGCATCAATCGTTTATTTTTTCCCATCATGATTATATTGACATATTATATTCAGTTTGTTTTTCCCATTTTATTTATATAAATATACAGTAAGTTCTGTAATTTATTTAGGTGTATTTAAGTAAATACACATTGTGTATTTGTATTGCTACATAGACTTTGATTTCACAGCAACACTTGGGTTCATGGCAGGGTTACAGTTATTACAAAGGATCTTTGCTTTGAAACATCCCATGTTTTCCCCAGGATTATGTTATTTGGTACTTATGCGGTTTCCTTTATGAACAGGAGGAGATTGAAGTATCTGTGCTACTTATTTAGCATTTACATGGCATTTTATCTATGCAGAGTTATACAATGATTTTTATAATAATATAGAATTATTACCATAGTTTGTGCTCTTATATCATAATACTGTAGGGATTAATATGATTTGGAGTTAAGTTTGATTTTTACCCTAAATCACTAATGTGTAATGTGAAAGAAGCTTTTTATTTCCTTTTTAAAGGATATTTATTCTCTAGTGTGTGGAACAAATGAATAGGAAATAACCCTCTTGAGTAATGCAAGGTAGAGAAGATTTTTACATCTCTAAACAACCAAAGTATTTTCTTACATTTAGAAAAACAGGGTTTGACTATACTTGTGCCATGTGATGTATTGTGCTGAGTTCAAGGAGGGAGTCTTAATTCTGTCCTACAAGAAATATCAAGGATCCTTGGACAAGTCCCTTCATCTCTCAATATCTCATTTTCTACAGTTGTCAGAAGAAAATATTATCTTTTTCATCTAACTCATGAGTCTACTGAGAGCCTAAAACTGGATGCAAACATTCCTGGAAAAATGTAAAACCCCTATTGCTTTCTAGAAATTATAACTTCTTATTCCTCTAGAAATGGAAACTTAAGAGCCTTCATGTTGTTATCACATAGCAAAGTTAATTAAGCAATTGCTAGTATGATTGGGTTGATTAAAATATGTCATCCTTTAATATCTACATATTAAAACTATACATATCTATATATGAAGTTGTAAAGTTATTTCCACTTTAATATTGAGTATAGTTGCTTCACTTTTGTCCTTCACTTTTTAAAGAATTTTTGTAAGAAAACTGGAGGACAACATTGAGCAAGTTTCCTATAAATTTGCTCAATAGAAAGCCAGATATCCTCATTAAAAATGGAATGACATGCTATAGTTAAATTTCTGGATGAATAATTAAGTGCAGATTAAACTATGCTTTACTTACATAGACACAACCAATGAGGAAAGTTATATTCTAAATATAATTTTGGTGCAGCTCTAAATAATTTCATTTAATATGTTCTCAAATTAAAAAACAATGGAATTTCAGACTATTGCTAAGCATTTCTGTCTAGACCTTCCAATCAAAATAATAAAATGTAATGCAATATTTATGTCATTGGTGGAGATTGAGTATTTTAAACCATGTCCTTATATAAATTAGATATTTTGATTTATTCAGTGGACTGAATGGATGTAAAGTATCTGTTATAGATTCTATAATCTGAAGATAGAATCAGAGAATCATAAATATTAAAACTAGTAAATATCCTATAGATAATCCAATCCACCTATTACACTTGTAGGAACACTGTTGATGGATTGAGACACCAAACTGAGTAAGAAAACACAGAAGATAATATTGACAGATCTAAAAAAAACCCAGTTATTGTAATTCATATATATATATAAACACATATATAAACATCATTTTATATATATGTATATATATGTATACATGTTTACTTACATTTATATATATCCACATTTACGTTTATTATATTATGCTACTTCTAATTTTCTGTTATGTTTAAGCAAGTCATTTAATCTGTCTATAGTCTTGGTTTTCTAGTCTTTCAAATGTGGTTGATGATAAATACTTTGTGGAGTCATAATGAGGATTAAGTGTGTGTATGGGTGTGTGTGCATGTGTATATTACTTGATTCAGTGTATGTATAACATGACACAAGCAGGGCATGAAATTGATATTATCTTGTGATTATTTGGTTTCTGACTTTGAAGATGTCACATCTGCTTCTGATAACCCAGAAGCAGAAAGACTCATTTTCTTCTGCATGTGTACCTGAAGAAAGTATCACATCTGGCATATCTATCTCAACTGAAATCATAAATCTGTAAGCCTTTGAATTGTGCTGACACTCAAGTGGTCAAACAATTTCTAAACTGCTCTAATTATAACTTTAATTATAATTCGATCTTCTATAATCAGCCAATTTGGCAGAATTATTTGGAGAAAGATAAGTATGTATAATTCCAGTAAAGCCTACTTGTACTTAAACCAAAAAGTCTGTTTTGGAATGGCTGGAAAACTGTAGTAGAGAGGTAGCCAGGACCCTAGTAACATATTTATAGCAAAGAGATACAGTATCTAAAGTTAGTCTTAACTCCCTTCCAATTTGAGCGGAAATCCTTGGCATGAAATGATTCTATAAAGTATAGAGCGGAGTCCTCTATCATTAAAACAAATATGCTTTAAATCAATTATTTTGAGGAGAATAGCTGTTCTAAATGAATCTGGGATATGAAAGAGACATTTATATAACAAATTATTTAAATTACTAGCCAATTTTTTAACTTCTGCCTACAGTTCAGGTGTTTTGTTTAAATAGTAGCAAGCAACTGGATTCTGGGAAACACTGGGTGATAAGCTTCTATTTTCTTTCTGTTTTTCTTTAATTTTTTTTGGTTAATGGTTGCCTCAGGGTAACCTTTCAAATGTGAAAGGTAGGGTAGCCCTTCCTTTCAAATAGTCTACCTAGTCTACTTCAGGATAGATTATTTGAAATGTTTTGGCTCTAACTAAAGCAATTCAGTATGCTGAGGAAATAAATTTTTTTCTTGATGATACCAGATGGAACATTTATAAAGATAGGGAATAACAAGCTTGTCTATAGAGATTAATTTTGTAATCAAATAGGAGTATATTGAAGAATCAAAATATTTTTTCTACATGCATAGTCAGCCTAGCCTGTTAAAGAACTATGTGAAATAAAATTATGGAATATAAACACTTTAGCAGCTCATAAAAAACATCACTGAAAGCATCTTTGTTTAAGCAACAGCTAAAAATAGAAAATATTTATAAACCTTTAACTGTATTTTCTTTTCAAAACTTCAGAATGAGCTCTTCAAAGTAAGGTTTAGATGGATCATCAAAAATTCAATTCAATTTATTTCTGCTCAATCTATCCTTGAAAAACGATTCTTTGTTACTCTAACCATATTACAAAATATTGTTTTATTTTAATAAAATAAAAACATTTCTTGTTTCACTTATTCTTATTTACTCTAAATTATTCTCTATGTTTTCCTATTTTGTTTCTTTCCTTTAGGATATTTTTACTTTGAAATGGAATAAAGTTACACTGAAAAAGTTTATAAAATTCTAAGATTTGTTTTAAAATCCATGTGCATATATATATGGAGTATATATAGTTTTTGAATATAAGCACATACACATTTATATATGTATATGTTTTATTTTTTGCAGCCCATATCTTCTCATACTTATTGTGGGTGTATTATTTATACTATTCCTTATGTTTTATTATATGTATGATATTCTCAGTGATATATATATATATAATTCTTGATGTTAAATTGATTCATTATTCTCAGCTGAATAATAAAGTATGAATAATCAGAACAGCTTTAAATATTAAATATGTCGATAAACTACTTTTCAAAATCATCAAAATATACGCTACTTTTCTTCAAAGTGAGGTCTAGGGTACTTGTTGAAAATATTCTTATCGAATATTCCTGTTCTCCACCCCAGACATAATGATTCAAAATCATTTAATGTATAGCGTAGGAATCTCCATGTTGTATGTTCCCTAAGTTATTTTTTATGATAGCACAAGATATGTGAATGTTTCAAAACTTTTGAATTTCAGAAATTATTTTACTTATAAGAGGAGATATTAGCTATTAATAGTCTCACTTCAGTGCTTTATTTTCCTCCTTGTCTTACTTTTGTAAAGACACAGACTAATAAACTTTGTTATTAATGAGGGGGCAAACATCCTTTTGAGTTATATAAATAAAAAAATCATTTTTTTTTAATTTTTCTTCTACTTTCTAGGTGGTTCTGCTACTACTGTTTACCACAGAAGTATTATTTCATAGGTACTATTCTTTATGAGCTCCTAGTGTCTCAAATATTTCCCAGTTATTTATTGTCCTTCCTCAGGATAAGCTTTCGAGAGCAAAGCTTCCATTTACTTCCAGTTCTAATCAACGATTCAAATGACTTTTATTATGGGATTGTAGGAGACTGAAACTCTGATGATATTCTCTGCAACAAACAGCAATGACTCCATTCCCTGTCACTACTGAGAAAATGTAAAAATTACCACTTTGGGGAGTTTCCTTTACAAATAGTTCATATTTTTTAGAGCTCTTTTAAAAAACTAATCTAACACAGTCTGTTACAAATTGAAAATTAAAATGTATCATCAAATTTACTTTTTATATGACATTGAAATGGAAAAGATGGGGCTGTGGCAATAAGAACACATCTTAAATAGTACATTATTATGAACTAGAGTAAATCTAAACATGCTTTGGTTAAAGTAGAGCTCCTGGAGATAAAACACATAATATTATTAAGTTAGACAGTTGTTTACAAAGATGGAGATGAGTCAAAAAGAAAGACATTCCCTAGTGTCTTGTCTAGATTTTAATCCACAGGTTTCATTAATGGTAGAAATAGGGAAAATATATTTTTCATTAGTAAGCAAATTAGAAAAAGACATTTTCTAATTTCTGAAACAAATTAAGTTTAACAGCAATCCACAAACTTAAATATAAAAATGGGTTCAAATTTTGAATCAAAAAATGATTTTTTCAGGATTTCACGAAATTGTATTATATGTAAAACTGTTTCCAGTAAAAGGGCCTCTCCTATTTTGAGAAATCTACTGAAATCTTATACTCCTAATGAAAATACATTGTATTTTTATAGTAAATTAGGAAGTTACAAAAACTGCTGGAAGAGTTAAGCAGACTCTCTCTGTTTAGAAACTCCAAAGCGAGTCTTTCACTCCTTGTTTTGCTTGGGTCTCTTTATCATAAATCTATATGTCTTATTACCCATCCAAGAGAAGAGGGGGCCAGAGAAGTTGACTGGATAGTTTCAATAATAGTTTTTTTTTAAAGTTTAACCTCCATCTCTTTCAACTCCTTTTGTTACAACTACCATGTAAGATTGTTAACTCACAAAAAATGTTAGGGAAATGTCTTGATATTTTCTATAGCTAGTTTTTATTTGGTTGTTTCTTTATACTGGTAGAATGTGAGAGGTATATTTATAGAACTTTATTTCAAAATGAAAACATAGAAGAATGCAAGTAATGTAAATAGTGGACCTCTGACATGCCTTTGGTCCTAGTTAGAAAGCTTGGAGCGTGGGGGAGGTGTTTAGGTAGGTAGACGAATAGTCAACTAAGCTGCATGGATGGTTACTCCTGTAATACTCTTGGCTCAAGGAAGTTCAAGGAAATTTAAATGCCAGGCACTTCAGAGTACACGCATTTTCAGGGTTTTCAGAGTCCAGTCTCCAGCCTTTCCTTTTTATCTATTTAGTTCAGCAAGGTTTTAAAGCATTAATGCATACTTCACGATTTTGGCATCACATTCACCTGGTTCAGCATATTTTCCAACACTGCAGCAAGACCAACTCTTTTTCCAGACATACATTCCCCTAGGCAATCATTTAACTACATTCTCCACCCTATGCCAAATAGATCTCCTCCCATATCAAGGAGGAGGTAGAGTTAATCAGATCAGGGTCTTTAGATTTTATTAGTGCCCCGTGGCTTCATTGGCCTTCTGTCTGATTGTGTGGATACCCTATGTATATTTAGAGACATTCTATCAGGTTAGACAAGCCTCTCTCCATTTGGCCACAACCAGGACTGCTGTCCCTGGTGCTGAACCATGTTTGCACAAGGGGAGTTGGTTGTCTGGTCAATGGGGCTGGATGCAAAACCTGGCTGAGTGACCTTAAGAATGCCCGGTTCAGAAGCAAAGGATGCCTTAATACACAGACACAGGGCCGCTCGCCGCCCCCTCCCCCAACTCCCTCACACATATCCCTCGGGTGTGCGCCAGGAACCCATTTGTAAATTTCTTCTTCAGACCCCCACCCACAACGCTTGCAACATGGCCTCAAATGCTGGCGTGTATCAGCACAGCCCACTCCGACATCAGATTGCAGTAATGTCAAAATGCTACTCCTCAAATACTAAGTCTTTATGAGGTTACCTTTTCCACTCTAAAACCAAACAACAACAACAACAAAAATCCAATAAATTAATACATTAACAAAAGTGACCTTCCACTTTTCTCCTTCCAGTCCCCGCCCCATATATTCACTCTCCCCTAAATTATAAAGCCTCACGTCCTAGAAGAGTGTTTTAAATCTGGGTGGTCTCCCGAGTTCCCCCTCCTCACCCCTTCCCCCCACCTCTTTAGAGCAAAACGACGCCAAAAAGGGCACATCTTACCCAGGATATAGCGACAGCAGGAGCAGAATCCACACCGTCATTTTCTGTGAAAATACAGGAGTCGAGTAGACTGAGCTTCCTGTGCTCCATATATTTGGCGAACTCATCGCTTTTTTTTTTTTTTTCCTCCTCTCGCCTCTTGCCTCTTGGTTGCAGAAGAATCCCTCCCCTTTGTATTATTCTTATGCTTATGATCTGATGGTGGCTTCCCCCATCTGCTTCTAGTAGGTCCCGTCACTGGGGAGATGGATTGCTACCAGCTTTGGGAATTAATATTCAGGGGGCAGAGATAAGATCAGCACAAACGCTTGCAGATGCCATCAAAGCGTCACTCTGGCAGCGGCTTCCAAGTCTGGGGGAGTAATATCATCGAGGCAGGGGGAGGGTACAGGGAGAGACTCACACGGAGACAAATAAGGGAGAGGGAAAGACGCGCACACTCGTGTATACTCATCCCCTTCACACATACACGTTCTCCCCCAGGTCCATCACTTTGGGTTTATCTATCTGTTTGTTATGATTTTTTTTTCTTTTAGAGGGGGCAGCCCCCTGTGCGTGTGCGTGTATTTGAAATAAACAGGAAAAAATCATTAGAGACTCTGCGTGATTAAGTATCACGCAGATTAACTATGAGGTCAAAGTGGAAGTGATGCACGCTGCTGCAGCACGAATTAACACATGCGTGTTGTCTTTCCAAAGCTTTTTAACCCTTTACTGCACACACGAGCATGCAAGGACTGGCATTCATGGGGACAAGAGATGCTTTAGCAAGCCCAGAAACTACATCACCAATGACAGAAGGTTTGTGGTCGTCAGATCTGCCAAGAATCCTTATTTTAAACTTGTACAGTCTTAGAAATCATGGTTGCATTGTTAGAGCTGGGGGAGCAGACAGTGGGGGAAGTGTGAGTGTCTCAGTAAGCCATCCTGTAGGCAGACAGATTGGTGAATTCAATTTGAATGAGGGAAGAAAACATTGATAGAATTAAAAGACATGGAGAAATTCTATGCTACTCGGAATTCATTCCTCCCTTGTCCATCCTCCAACCCCAGTAATAATGTAAACACAGAAAACTGCTTGAAGTTTGACAAATGTAATTGCATGGGGATAGCTGCTTGAGTAAAGATTACATACCACAATCTTTGTGGTAGGATGTGAGAGGGGGGTGCTTTTTGAAGGAAGGGTGGGCTAAGGGGTATAATCAGGGGATCATTTAACAATGCAAAGGGATTTGTTTGTTAGGTGGGGGTTTGATTTTTGCTCTTCCTTGTAATAATCCTGAAAGTTTACATGTTGGATGAGTGGTATTAGCATGCTTCTTTCTTGCCTAGAATGTTACCATGAGTACTAATATATAGAAGATACCCCTTTATATCAAACTGGTTCATCCACCACAGAGGACATCCCTTTCATTAATCATGAAAAAGAAAGTGGGAGAGTGTTTTATGGTTCCTTAAATGCAAGATACCAACATGAAGGCATGCAGGAAGCAGTACTGGTGATGAGGTCTAATCTGAGTCCTTTGTGCAAAGTGACAAGAAGTTGTCTCAAAATAAGTGCCTTTCCTGCAAGAAAAAGGTCTTCCAAGAATGGAACTTGAGTAAAGAGTCCAGGAGGCATAGGAATAAACATGAGAAAATCAGGTCCACACTCCACCACTAATACTAAAATATACCCAAGGAATGCAGGAAGAATTACCAGTGGCTGATGCTCATCACATGGACTGAGGAGATGCATTCTGACAACGAAGCAAAAACGTCCTGACAGACCCACCTGGAATCCTGCATGGCTTTATAACCTTGCCTTAGGTAGAGTTATCCTTAAGACATTTAGACAAAAAAAATCTAATGAAAACCACAGTGCAGTGGTTTTTTTCAAGTGCAGTTTTCAAGTGGTTTTTTATTCAAGTGCAGTTTTGACTTTTTTTCTATTGGGATTAAAATGGAGGCAGAGCAAACATAAATTCCCTTTCTATGTAAATTTCTTTTTCTCTGCTGCACTGAAGGCATTTTTCTCTTCTTTAATTTTTATTTGTTTAATTTAGAGGCAAAGTCTTCTTTTGTCAGCCAGTCTGGAATACAGTGGGATGATCACAGCTCACTGCAACCTAAAACTCATGAGTTCAAGCAATCTTCCTGCCTCAATCTCCTAAGAAGCTGGGACTATAGAACTGCATCAATATGCCTGGCTAATATCATGCCCCTTCTTATATTCACAATTTTTTCAGTATCTCTTTTTTTCTTTTTTTTTAAGTTATACTTTAAGTTCTGGGGTACATGTGCAGACCTTGCAGGATTATTACATAAGTATACACATGGCATAGTGATTTGCTGCCTCCATCCCCCCATCACCTACATTAGGTATTTCTACCAATGTTATCCCTCCCCACTCCCCACTATTTCTTCCAGAGCTGCCTACCCCCAAACAGACCCCAGTGCATGATGTTCCCTTCCCTGTGTCTATATATTCTCATTGTTCAACACTCACCTGTGAGTGAGAACATGCGGTGTTTGGTTTTCTGTTCTTGTGTCAGTTTGCTGAGAAAGATGGTTTCCAGCTTCATCCATGTCCCTGCAAAGGACATGAACTCATCCTTTTAATGGCATGCATAGTATTCCATGGTGTATATGTGCCACATTTTCACATTTTTTTTTAATAAAAGAGCCTAGTTTGTTTATAGCTGTATATATTTTCTTACTGAAATTACTGAATCACACTTTTGTAGGCTAAGATATGTGTGCATGTATATACTTAAATCCCAACAAAACCCAAGAAAGTGAGATAAATGGAAAAGATTGGCAGGTTATGAATCAGTAAAGTGGTGGAAACCATGCACACTGAAGTGCCGATACTCCATCCAGATGGAGTTGCCACTGTTCAGTTCCAATCAGAATTGCCAGAAGAAATGGAAATTGATTTGCAGGGTAAAATGTTCTAATTTTTAAAATGCAAAGGAGGCCAAAATAAGCAGGCAGGCAGGCCACGAGGCTGCAATTTTTATAGACTATATAAAATATCTATATGTGACAAATCTGTTACCATACATGACATTTCCAAATTTTTGTGTAAATTTCTCAAGTGAGTTTATTTATTGTCAACCATAACGAAGTTATGAAAATTAATGCCATCACATTCACAAAGAAGTGATTCGTATACTGATCCCTTATCCCTATAAATTAGAAGCTATTGAATGATGGAATTTTGCCCAGCATATTAAGAGAAACCATAGAGGAAATTTTACTATTTATAGTATCTGAGTACAAATTTAATTGTGCCATTCATAGCTAGTAAGCATCAGCATGCCTCTGTGGATCTTTCTTATCTGCTGACTGCTCTCTTAAAAAAAGTATTTTAATATATTTTCTAATATTTTACAACACATGTTATATTCAATGATGTTTATAAGAGACCTAGTAATTTCTTCTGTTATCACGTTTGAGCTATACTCTTGCCCATTTTTAAGATTATAGTTCTAATAAATAAAATAATCATTATTCAATATATATGATGCTTATCTTCTAATTGCAAATAATATATACATATTATAGAGGAAATATATAGTATATTTTCCTCCCCATTACAAAGTTTATGTCTGAGATCCCTATGACAAAAGATAGATTAACAATAGAAGGTATAAATATTTATTTCGTTTAAGTTTTATGTGATATGGGAGCCTTTAGAAATGAAAGCTCAAAAGAAACAGGGAAAATTGTGTATTTTATGTCAGATGAAGAAGTGAATACTTGTGCAGAAACATTATCAGACAAAAACAGATATGATCTAAAGGTCATAAGCGGGGGAACTCAGAGAGGCCTCCTAATTCAGATTCATCTCCATGTCTCTGTGTCTTCAGAGATAAAGACATTGCTTTTCTCCAGGCACAGGGAGGACATCCCTGGGATTAGGACCTTATGACCTATTTTCAGGAGAAGGTCAACTAGGTTTTATAGCCAATTGCTGGGGAAAAGGAGCGAAGGAAATTCTCTAAAGTTTCTATGACCTGATTCGGGAGAGAAGGCGGGCAGAAGAAGGCCAGAAAGACATTCCTGCTTCTGTGGTCTTCTCAATGTCCTTCAGCTTAAAATCCTCACTATGCCAAGTTGCCATATATATATATGTGTATGTGTGTGTGTGTGTGTGTGTGTGTGTGTGTTTATTTACTTATATTAAAGTTTGAAAAACATTGGAAAGCAAAAAGAAGAAAATTACCATCACATCCACTCATCCAAACAAGCCTTGCCAATATGTTAAAAAATTGTTTTGCAAGTTAATTTTCTATGAATAAAGTTTTATTTTTGATTACAATTTGACATTGTATTATTACTAGTATTCTTGTGATAGTTTCCACACCCAGAAGTGAATTTTGAGGTTATAAGTTGGACAAGTTTTGTTGTTGATATCAAATCTCTCATTACTTGGAAAAGTAAAATATATTATTTATAGTCTCCTTCTGGTAGTGACAAAGTAGACTAACTGTTTATAGGTAATAATTACTACTGCTGGACAAAATATTAAATAAGCAAATATGTCAAGTAGTAGGATGCTGCCGAAAGGAGGGAGAAAGTGAAAAGATATGGGCAGTAAGAGAGGAAATTGAGGCCAGGTGACATGGCTCACACCTGTAATCCCCACACTTTGGGAGGCCAAGGAGGACAGATCACCTGTTATCAGAAGTTCAAGACCAGCCTGACTAACATGGTGAAACCTTGTCTCTACTAAAAATACAAAAAATTAGCTGGGCATGGTGGTGCACACCTGTAATCCCAGCTACTCAGGAGACTGAGGAAAGAGCATCGCTTGAACCTGAGATGGAGAGGTTCCAGTGAGCCAAGATTGAACCATTGCACTCCAGCTTGGGCAATAAGAGTAAAACTCTGTCTCGAGAGAGAGAGAGAGAGGAAATTGAATTGGATGAGATCTAAGATTTTGTGGCTTTTCCCCTGTGGAAACTTCCTGGTTTTAGCACAGTAAGTCCAACATCCAGGAAGTCCTTCTATCCTGGAATCTCGAGAGAGAGAGAGAGGAAATTGAATTGGATGAGATCTAAGATTTTGTGGCTTTTCCCCTGTGGAAACTTCCTGGTTTTAGCACAGTAAGTCCAACATCCAGGAAGTCCTTCTATCCTGGAAATGCAGGATGGTTACAATCAGCAGAAGGCAGCAATCTTACTGGCATGAGGTTTAAGAGGAAACTTTGGGCTGCCAGAGCAGCTCACATGAGGAGGGAAATCCCAGACAGAAAGATAAGACTCCACATTTGTATGTAAACTGCCCTTAAATTTCGTTTGTTTTTATGTGGAAATGGAGAAAAGACAACAAGAATCCCAGATGAAAGCAAAAATTGAGAGACTGAAAAAGTTGAGCAAATATTTCAGCTGCCATTCGCTGTGGGAGATACAGGATTTGAAGTTTAAATTCCAATAAGGTAGAGGATCTTCTTAAACCTCTCTGACATTCCTTCAAAACCCAGAAGGACCGTAACTTTTATCTGTTCTAAAAGTTAAAACAGATGAATTTACTCTAAGCCTAAAGACAAAACTGAGATTGACCAACCTGAAAAGAGTATAAAACAAATCTTCAGCAAGATTAAAGTAATTTATCAATAATTTAACTGGTACTATTTACAATAAAAATTAATAGGAATCAATCCGAGGAATATAACAAATCAGAATGTAATTAATGCAGAAAATGTCTGGTACATTGTTTAAAAAATGTCACAAAACAGTATATGATAATAGGATACACACACACACACATATATATATATATATATGTACATATATATATGGATGGATGGATGTGTGAGCATATATATATTTTTAATGGGCACAGGCAAAACCTGAGACACTCCAGATACTGCAGTTAGCAGATGAGGAGATTCAAGCCACCATAAAGTAGTTTAAGAACTTAAAGAAAAATTGGTAATGTTGTTTATATGGTCAAATAAGTTAGCAGTATTAAATCTCAGCAGATAAATCAAAATTATTTATATTATTGAGACAGAGTCTCACTGAGTCATCCAAACTGAAGTGCAGTGGCACGATCTCAGCTCGCTGCAACCTCCATCTCCCAGGTTCAAGCGATTCTCCTGCTTCAGGCTCCCAAGCTGGGATTGCAGGCGCCCACCACCACACCCGGCTAATTTTTGTAGTTTTAGTAGAGACAGGGTTTCATTATCTTGGCCAGGCTGGTCTCAAACTGCTGACCTCATGTGATCTGCCAGTCTCAGACTCCCAAAATGCTGGGATTACAGTAATTAGCCACTGCAACTGGCTGGGATGATTTTTTTTTTTTTAAAAAGCAAAATGGAAATTGTAGAACTGAAATTTATAATGTCTGAAAAGAACAAGTCACTGCATACGTTTTAATAGTGGATTGGCAATTTCAGAATAGCAGTTGAAGAAATTATCAGCAAAACTTGAATACAGATTAATAAAAATTATCCAATGTTTTAAAAATCAGAAAAATATTAAAAACAAAAATAAAAGAGACAGCAGTTAACTGTTATATAACATCAAACATCCTAATAAAGTGGTGTAGAGGGAGAAGAAAGAAAGAACTAAGCAGAAAAATATTTAAAGTTATAATGGGCAACATTTTTCCAAAATTGCTGGAAAATATTAACATATAGATCCAAGAAGCTTAGTAGACCCAAAGCAGAGTAAACACCATAAAAATGACATGTAGAGACTTTATAGTCATACATCCAGAAACTAAAGATACACTGAAACTTTGGAAAGCACCCAGAGAAAGATGAACTATTACAATTGCTATAAAGGCCAATAATAAAGTGACTTACCAAAACAAGTGAGGCCAGGAAATAGTGGATGACAACTTTTTTCTTCTTTCTCTTTTGTTTTTTAAGAGACAAGGTCTTGCTATGTTTTCCAAGCTGGAGCACAGTGGCTATTCTTAGGCACAATCATTGCACATGACAGCTTGGAACTCCTGGGCTCCAGCGATTCTGCCTCATCTTCCCGAGTAGTAGAGACGACACACATGCACCACCATGCTGGCTTTGTGGATGACAACATCTTTAGAGTGCTGAAATAAAATGTATACATAGAATTCTATATCTAGTAAATAAATCCTTCAAAAATAAAAGCAAAATAAAGACATTTTCAAATAAATGAAGGCTGAGAGAATTTGTCACCAGTGAAACTGAACTAAAAATAATGCTACAGAAATTCTTTATGCTGAAAGTGACACCAGATGGAAACCCAGATCTAGAAAAAGGAGTGAGGAGCACTGAAAATGGTTAATATGTGAGAAAACAGAAAAGAGGATATATTTTATCTTGATATCTTTAAAAGGCACCTGACTTTTTAATGCAAAAACTGTAACAGTGAATTTTTGAGTTTATCACACATATAAAATATATGTTAACAATAGCACAAAGCAGTGCCACAGCATGAAATTACAATGAATTTAAAGATCTCAATTGGCTTTATTGTGATTCTACAATTGGGCAATGTTTCATTTCATGAAAAAGAATCTGTTCTAATGAGCTGAGCAGAAGAGATTGATTTCATAGAGAAGAACTGAAGGAAACAAGCAGAAGCAAGCCATCAGTACAATCGTCCTTTCAAAGTTACTTTTCTGTTAAGATGGGGACAGGGAGAAAAAAATAGAAAAATAACATTATTTAACATTGATTTACTTCAAGCTATTTTATTTTATTTTTTAGAAACAATGTCTAACTTTGTTGTCCTGACTGCAATGCATAGAATAATCATATCTCACTGCAACCTAGAACTCCTGGGCTCAAATATCCTCCCCCTTCAGCTTCCCAAGTAGCTAGGACTACAGATATGCACCATCACATCTAGCTAATTTTTAATTTTTTTTTAAGAGATGCAGTCTCACTATGCCACCCAGGCTGGTCTCATACTCTGGCCTCAAGCAATCCTCCTGCTTAAGCCTCCCAAAGTGCTGGAATTACAGGCATGAGTCAGCATGCCCTGCCTTGGTCATTCTTTTTTTGTGTGTCTAAGAATTAAAGTAGAGAAAATTTCATTATCATGTCACCTGAAGATTTCAATTGGCCTGTTTGGGAAATTGGCTGTTATCTGTCTCTTCTGATTTCTCTGAAGGTCAGATAACAACTTAATTAAGGTTTGGTAATCTGGAACTTTAGCATAAATTACTCCAATCTGATTTTTAGTCTGGTCTGTTAGGGCCTAATGTAGTTGCTTAGTCCAAAATAATGGCCTCCTATAACTTGAACTTTACCTTTTCTGGAGTTGGAGATAAATAAAATTCTACTGTTTTTTTTCTTGCTTCTCTCATGAAGTGATATAACAGTAACTATAAATAGACTTTGATACATTAAATATGAAAATGGCAATCCTTAAAATATCAATAAAAATAACACAAAAATATATATTTTAAAAACATAGAAATTAAAACAAATAAACTAAAAAGTAATTTAATAAATGCAAAATAAAGCAGAAAGTACACAGCGGAGAAGGAAAATAATGGGACAAACAGAATCCAAATAGTAAAATGGTGACTGAAAATAGATATGAATCCAAGGAGTATTATGAAAGATAATGAGAGGTTTATTATAATGATAAAAAAGATTAACTCACCAAGGAGACATACAAATTATAAGAAGTTATATGTCTGATGTTAGAGCTCCAAAGCAAATGTAGTAAAAGCAGAGAGAACTGGAGAAATAGACAAAGCCCATAATCATACTTTGAAATATTAACAGAAGTTTTCTGACTTGACATGTATAGAATACTACATCCAATAATTGCAGAATAAACTATAATACGTGTACTCGTTTCAACTTCTTGCAAAATAAGCCCAATAAGTTACAAAAGTTTTAAAACTTAACACATCAGAATTCAACCAAATAAATACAATAAATTGTGTTTACTTTATAATAATAAATGGTAAGAAAATGTCCAAAACTTTTGAAAATTAAGCAGCATACTTCTAAATAATACATGAGTCAAATAGAAACCACAAGAAAATATGGAGATGTTTCAAAGCAAATGAAAATAAGAAACAACACATCAAAATGTATGTTGCTAAAATACAATTTAGAGGAAAACATACAACTATAAATACATAGAAAAGAATAAAGTTTAGAATTAATGATATAAGCTTTCGGCTTTAAAAGCTAGGAAAGAGAATTAATACACCAAAAGTAAGTAGAAAGAAAAATAATTAAAGGCAAGAGCAGAAATTAACAAAATACAAATAGACAAGTTATAGAGAAAATTAATCAAGACAAAAGTTGCTTTTATTTGAAAAGCAAAATAAAATTGATTAATCAATAGCTAGACTAATCACATAAAAAGCAGAAAAGATAGGATTTCCAAGATGGCTCGGTAGGAACAACTCAGGATTGCATCTCTCAGTGAAGGTGCAGAGGGTGAGTCCTAGCTGCATTTTCAGACAGACCTTTGTTGCCTACAGAAAGGGGAAATTGCCAGGTGTAGGAGAGACACGGGACACCAGCACAGCCCTTTCGGCTTGTGCGGCCGTTTTGGCCGGTGCTGCGGCGCAGCAGCAGCCTGCACAAAACTCACTGGTCTGGGTTCCCTGTTAAACCAGCAATCTGAGATTTGGGAGGGCAGATTAACATATCCATCTGATTAAATGGGACTTGGACAGTGAGCCAGAGAAGGAGATTCCTGGGAAGGGTGATTTGAACTGGTGCAGTAGGCTGTGGCATGGGAAATCACACAGATCCCAGTGCCCTATCAGCAGGTGACTGAAACACCTGTGAGAGAGTCAACCATTCAACTTAAAAGAGAGAGAGAGAGATAGAGAGAGAGAGAGAGAGAGAGAGAGAGAGAGAGAGAGAGAGAGAGAGAGAGAGAGAAAGGACTCTGAGGAAGGAAGCCAGGTGATTAGGCTTGGTGGGTCCCACCCCAGAGGGACAAACAAAATGGTGATTGGAAATGCTCTGGGTTGAGAGTTTTACTGCCGGCTCAGCTGAATCCAGGATGGTGCAGCTCGGTTGGGGAGAGGCGTCCGCCACTATGGAAGCACACCACCCCTACTGAGGTACACGTCCATTGCAGAAGCAGCCTGCTGTTGCTGAGGCAACCCACCATAACAGAGAGATTCTGCCAAAAGGGTGGAGCCCACCACAGTAGGGCAGAGCCCCATGACAGCAGAGTGGAGCCTCAGCAGGAAATAGTGACTAGACTGCCTCCTAGCTGGGCAGGACAGTGCAATGGATACTCATAAAGAAAGGCCCAACTCCCTGAGACAGAGCATCTGAGGGGAAAAAAAAGGGGGTTTTATAAGTTCTGCTGCAGCAGACCTAAACACACCCACCCAACAACCCTGAATGAACAACAAAGCTCACAGCTCAGCACTGGAGCTCCTATAAAGTACAGACCATCTCCTCAAGCAGCTCCCTGACCCCTGTATATCCAAAGAGTCACCTCAGAAAAGGACTAATCAGACTGACATTTGGCGGGCATCATTCTGGAACAAAGATAGCTGAAGAAGAAACTGGTAGCATCCCTCACTGTCCTGCAGCTGTTACAGGTGTACCCCAGACAAGCAGGGCCTGGAGTGGACCTCAGCAGTTGTACAGCAGAGGGCTAGACTGTTAGAGGGAAAACTAAGTAACAGAAACACTTCATAATCAACAATCCAGGCGTCCACTCAGAGACCCAACCAAAAAGTCAGCAACTACTAAGACAACAGGTGGATAAATCCACAAAGATGGGAAGAAACCAGTGCAAAAAGAGGAAAACAGCCAAAACCAAAACACCTCACCTCCTACAAAGGACCAAAACTCCTCACCAGCAAGGGAACAAAACTGGATGGAGAATGAGTGTGACGAAATGATGAAATCAGACTTCAGAAGGTGGATAATGAGAAATTTCAGTGAGCTAAAAGAACGTTCTAAATCAATGCAAAGAAACTAAGAACCTTGAAAAAAGATTTGAAAAAAGATTCAAGGAAATGATAACAAGAATGGACAACTTAGAGAGGAATATGAATGAATTGAAGGAGCTGAAAAACACAACATGAGAACTTCGTGAAGCATGCACAAGTTTCAACAGCCGAATTGACCAAGCAGAAGAAAGAATATCAGAAGTCGAAGATCAACTCAATGAAATAAAATGAGAAACCAAGATTAGAGAAAAAAGTGCAAAAAGGAAGAAAAAAATCTCCAAGAAATGTGGGACTATGAGAACAGACCCAACCTACATTTGATAGGTGTACCAGAATGTGATGAAGAGAATGAATCAAAGCTGGAAAACACTCTTCAGAATATTATTTAGGAAATTTTCCCAAACCGAGCAAGGCAGGCCAATACTCAACTCCAGGAAATACAGAGAACACCACAAAGATATTCCACAAGAAGAGCAACCCCAAGGCACATAATCGTCAGATTAGCCAGGGTTGAAATGAAGGAGAAAATACTAAGGGCAGCCAGAGAGAAAGGTCGGGTCACCCACAAAGGGAAGCCCATGAGACTCACAGCAGATCTCTCGGCAGAAACTTTACAAGCCAGAAGAGAGTGGGGGCCAATATTCAACATCCTTCAAGAAAACAACTTTCAAACCAGAATTTCATATCCAGCCAAACTGAGCTTCAGAAGTGAACGAAGAATAAAATCTTTTGTCAACAAGCAAGTACTCAGAGATTTTGTCACCACCAGGCCTGCTTTACAAGAGCTCCTGAAAGAGGCACTACACATAGAAAGGAACAACCAGTACCAGACATTCTAAAAACAAACCAAATGCCAAAGAGCATCAACAAAATGAAGAATGTGCATCAACCAATGGGCAAAACAGCCAGCTAGCATCAAAATGGCAGTATCAAATTCACACATAACAATATTAACCCTAAATGTAAATGGGCTAAATGCACCAATCAAAAGACACAGACTGGCCAATTGGATAAAAAACCAAAACCCATTGGTGTGCTGTATCCAGGAATCCCATCTTGCATGCAAGGATACACAAAGGCTCAAAATAAAGGGATTGAGGAAGATTTACCAAGCAAATGGAGAGCAAAAAAAAGCAGGAGTTGCAATTCTCGTCTCTGATAAAATAGACTTTAAAGCAACAAAGATTAAAAGAGACAAAGAAGGTCATTAAATAATGGTAAAAGGATTGATACAACAAGAAGAGCTAACAATCCTAAATATATATGGACCCGATACAGGAGCACCCAGATATATAAGGCAAGTTCTTAACGACTTACAAAGAGACTTACTCTCCCACACAATAATAGTGAGAGACGTTAACACTCCACTGTCAATATCAGACAGATCAACCAGAAAGAAATTTAACAAGGATATCCAGGGCTTGAACTCAGACCCAGAACAAGCAAACCTGATAGACATTTACAGAACTCTCCACCCCAAATCCACAGAATATACATTCTTCTCAGCACCACATGACACCTACTCCAAAATTGACCACATAATTGGAAGTAAAGCACTCCTCAGCAAATGCAAAACAACTGAAATCATAACAAACCATCTTTCAGACCATAGTGCAATCAGGTTAAAACTCAGAATTCAGAAACTAACTCAGAACCACACAGCTTCATGGAAACTGAACAACTGGCTCTTGAATGTTGATTGGATAAACAATGAAATGAAGGCAGAAATAAAGAAGTTCTTCGAAACAAATGAGAACGAAGACAAAACATACCAGAATCTCTGGGACACATTTAAAGCAGTCTGTAGAGGAAAATATATAGCAATAAGTGCCCACATGAGAAGAGTGGAGAGATCCAAAATTGACACCCTATCATCAAAATTGAAAGAGCTAGAGGAGCAAGATAAAAAGAACTCAAAACCTAGCAGAAGACAAGAAGTAACTAAGATCAGAGCAGAACTGAAGGAGATAGAGACACAAAAACCCTTCAAAAAATCAATAAATCCAAGAGCTGGTTTTTCACAAAGATCAAGAAAATAGACAGACCACTAGTCAGACTGATAAAAAAGAAAAAAGAGAACAACCAAATAGATGCAATAAAAAACGATAAAGGGGAAATCACCACATATTCCACAGTAATTCAAACCATCATCAGAGAATACTACAAACAACTCTATGCACACAAACTAGTAAACCTGGAAGAAATGGATAAATTCCTGGACACCTGTATCCTCCCAAGCCTAAACCTGGAGGAAGCTGAAACTATGAATAGACCAATAACAAGGTCTGAAGTTGAGGCAGCAATTAAGAGCCTACTACACAAAATAAGCCCAGGTCCAGATGGGTTCACAGCTGAATTCTACCAGACACAGAGAGAGGAGCTGGTACCATTCCTTCTGAAACTATTCCAAATAATTCAAAAAGAGGGATCCCTTCCCAAATCATTTTATGAGACCAACATCATTCTGATACCAAAACTCGGCAGAGATTCAACAAGAAAAAAGAAAACTTCAGGCCAATATCCATGATGAACATAGATGGAAAAATCTTCAATATAATACTGGCAAACTGATTGCAAAAGCACATTAAAAAACTTATCATTCATGATCAAGTAGGATTCATCCTGGGGATGCAAGGCTGGTTCAACATACGCAAGTCTATAAACGTAATTCACCACATAAACAGAAGCAAAAACAAAAATCACGTGATTATCTCAATTGACGCAGAGAAGGCATTTGACAAAATTCAACAGCCCTTTATGCTAAAAACCCTCAATAAATTTGGTATTGATGGAACATATCTCAAAGTAATAAAAGCTATTTATGACAAACCAACAGCCAATATCATATTTAATGGGCAAAAACTGGAAGCATTCCCTTTGAAATCCGGCACTAGACAAGGATGCCCTCTCTCACCACTCCTATTCAACGTAGTACTGGAAGTTCTAGCCAGAGCAATCAGGCAAGAAAGAGAAATAAATGGTATTCGAATAGGAAAGGTGAAAGCCAAATTGTCTCTATTTGCAGATGACATAATAGTATACCTAGAAGACCCCATCACCTCAGCCCAAAAACTCCTGAAACTGATAAGCAACTTCAGAAAAGTCTCAGGATATAAAATCAATGTGCAAAAATCACAAGCATTCCTATACACCAATAACAGACTTAAAGAAAACCAAATCAAGAACGAACTGCCATTCACAATTGCTACAAAGAGAATAAAATACCTAGGAATACAACTTACAAGGAACGTAAGGGACCTCTTCAAGGAAAACTACAAACCACTGCTCAATGAAATAAGAGAGGACACAAACAGATGGAGAAACATTCCATGTTCATGGTTAGGAAGAATCAGTATCGTGTAAATGGTTATACTGCCCAAAGTAATTTATAGAATCAATGCTATACCCATAAAGCTACCATTGAATTTCTTCACAGAACTGGAAAAAAAACACCATGAACTTCATATGGAACCAAAAGAGAGCCCGCATAGCCAAGTCAATTCTAAGCAAAAAAACACAGCGGGAGGCATCACACTACCAGACTTCAAACTATACTACAAGGCTACAGTAATCAAAACAGCATGGTACTGGTACCAAAACAGAGATATAGACCAATGGAACAGAACAGAGGCATCGGAGGCAACACAACTTATCTACAACCATATAATCTTTGATAAACCAGACAAAAACAAGCAATGGGGAAAGGATTCCCTGTTTAATAAATGGTGTTGGGAAAACTGGTTAGCCATGTGCAGAAAGTAGAAACTGGACCCCTTCCTGACACCTTACACTAAAATTAACTCCAGATGGATTAAAGACCTAAACATAAGACCTGGCACCATAAAAACCCTAGAAGAAAATCTAGGCAAAACCATTCAGGACATATGAGTAGGCAAGGACTTCATGACCAAAACACCAAAAGCATTGGCAAAAAAGGCCAAAATAGACAAAAGGGGCCTAATCAAACTCCACAGCTTTTGCACGGCAAAAAAACAGTCACTAGAGTGAATTGGCAACCAACAGAATGGGAAAAAAATTTTGCAGTTTACTTATTTGACAAAGGGCTGATATCCAGAATTTACAAAGAACTCAAACAGATTTACAGGAAAAAAACAAACAAGCCCATTCATAAATGGGCAAAGGATATGAACAGACACTTTACAAAAGAAGACATACATGAGGCCAACAAACACATGAAAAATGCTCATCATCACTGGTCATTAGAGAGATGCAAATCAGAACCACATTGAGATAGCATCTCACGCCAGTTAGAATGGCGATCATTAAAAAATCTGGAGACAACAGATGCTGAAGAGGATGCGGAGAAATAGAAACACTCTTACACTGTTGGTGGGAGTGTAAATTAATTCAACCATTGTGGAAGACAGTGTGGGGATTCCTCAAGGACCTAGAAACAGAAATTCCATTTGACCCAGCAATCCCATTACTGGGTATAGATCCAAAGGACTATAAATCATTCTACTATAAGGACACATGCACACGAATGTTCATTGCAGCACTGTTTACAATAGCAAAGACCTGGAACCATCCCAAATGCCCATCGATGATAGACTGGACTGGGAAAATGTGGCCCATATACACCATGGAATATTATGCAGCAATAAAAAATGATGGGTTTTTGTCCTTTGTAAGGACATGGATGAATCTGGAGAACATCATTCTCAGCAAACTGACACAAGAACAGAAAATGAAATACCACATATTCTCACTCATAGGCAGGTGAGAAAAATGAGAACACATGGATACAGCGAGGGTGGTACTACACACTGGGGTCTATTGGGGGGAAAAGGGGAGGGACAGCGGGGGGAGGGTGATGGGGAGGGATAGCCTGGGGATAAATGCCAAATGTGAGTGAAGGGAGGAAGGCAGCAAAACACACTTCCATGTGTGTACCTATGCAACTATCTTGCACGTTCTGCACATGTACCCCAAAACCTAAAATGCAATAGAAATTTTTAAAAAGCAGAAAAGATAAACAAACAAACCAAATAAAAAATTATGTAAGTAGTAAGTACGTAACCAAGTGCTCATCATGAACAGTCAGTGACAACAGAGAAATGAAACCACAATAATACCTTTGGATACTCACTATAATAGTTACAATGAACTAAACTGGTAATACCATTTTTATTTTGAGTATATAGAGTAACCAAAACTGAACATTTCTGATGAAAATGTAAAATGGTACAACTACTTGCAAAATGTTTTGGAGCTCCGAGCAATATTAAACATTCATTTGTCATAAAATGAAATTATTCTACACCTAGATATTTATTTTTAAGCCAAAATATATAACTCTAATAAAACCCTTCTAATAAAGAATTATATAGATATATTCAAATTAAAAACAGTCAAAATGGCATCAACAGGAAACTGGATAATCAGATTCCAGTATACATATATAATGGAATACCATTCAGCAATAATCTTATGAAAAACTCATTAATATTTTATATATATACATATACATATTCAACCACATTGTTCAATATCAAAAATATTATAGGAACAAAAGCAGTACATATTGCCTAATTCCATTTATGTAATCTTCAAGGGTAGCAAAATAAGTCTATGTGATTAAAATCAGAATGGAAGTTGCCTATAATATGTAGCAATTCACTGGTTGAGACATAAGAGAAGTTTTCTGAGTGAAGAAATAGTTCACATTTTTATAGGAAGTAATAGATTTATATGCTCCTAAACTCATTGAATCATACATTTAAGATCTAAGCATTTCATTATATGTCAATTTAATCTTAATTTAAAAATTTGATTAATTATATTATCCTAATCAATAAGCATTTTCTATACCAGGCTATGTGCTAGGTGACAGACCTTATTTGGTCCTTATTTTAAAACTCCTACAAAGTAGTTGCTATTATTATTTAATAAAAATAGAAAGGATTAAAGTTTATGAAGGTTAAATTCTTGCTGGTAGAGTTTATATAGCCCATGATAGAGCGAGTTTTAAACCCAGATAATCTGATTTTAAAATTTGCCCTCTTAAGCATAAATGTATAGTTTTTTAATAACATGATTGTGATAAATAGCATTTTTATGAATTCATTTTTCTAATTGTCAGCTATAACAAAACTTTAGTAACAACACGCTATGACACAGAGGGTATCTAATTCAGAGTCAGGAATCTTGATTCTGTCATTAACTCCGTGATGTTGAAAAGATTTCTGTATTTTTCAATTGCTATTTTCTTATCAATACAAGGTGGAGATGGTATAGGAAATAGACACAAATCTTAAAGTTATAGCATTCACTGACCTATAATTTCAATAGCATTTTTTTTGGACTGGATTGGGACAAAATATCTATTCCTCCAAATAAATTAGCTCCTTTAATTAGACTATGACATTAATTGGGTCAATGTCCATATTATTACACCAAAAGAAAAACTAGAAAAAAACGCTTAACCACAGTTAAGCACTTTACACTATAAAAGCACTTTACAGTATAAAAGGCTTTTCTTACCTTGACTCATTGTTGTCTCTGCATTATAATGTTTTCCTATTTGCCTGGTTATCTCCTACACACTATGCAGATGTTATCTTAAACATATTTTCTTCAGTACAGCCTTTCTTCACACACAAATCAGGTAAAGTCTCCATTAAACATGTTCCACATCACCTTGGATTTATCATCATTTCAAATATAAATGATTATAATTCCATACTTAAATGTTTATTTAATGCTTGTCTTTCCAGTTAAACCATATGTTCTGCAAATATGATCAGTACTGTTTGCTTAGCTGACTAATAGTTAAATGACTGCGTGACTCATGTCCAAATCCCACTGCTGGGGTTTTCCCCCATTTCTTGATTTTTCTGCTCTTATCTGCACATTAAATAAACTGAAAGTCGATTTCATTTAAAAGATAATGACAAAATATTGCACAATTTATGAATAGTTACATAAAATAATCTTAAAGCATGAAACATTTTAAATCAAGGAGAATTACATATCATATATTATTATACGTTTTGTAATAAAATAATAGACACAATTTTAAGATTCAATTTCTAATAGAAAGCCTTTTCAAACCTAGTTCTCCAAAAACCTGGGGAAACCTGTACGCTTTCAAGTCAGGTTATCATTCATTCATTCATTTATTCATTCATTCATTCATTTAACAATACTGTTAATTGTCATTAAGATGTCAGACACTATCAGGTGCCGGAGAATGCAGAGGTGAGTAAGTCATGATATTTTTCCTCAAGTCCCTTTTTTAGGATACTGTATTTTATAAGAATGACTTAAGAAGATGAAATATTTGTCGTCATTCTAAGAGATTATTCACAGTATTGTGGGGATTAGATATTAAATAGAATAGCAACTAAAACTTTAAAAAAATTACTGGAGTCCAATTGATGTAATTTCTATAGAATTAGATAGTTTATCAACTTTCTTACTTTCTGTCCATTTTCCTTAATATCAAATGATTATTCAGCATGAAAGTTATCAAATATAATTCCAGACCTGAATGTGACTTTAGAAAATTGCCTGACCAAAGTTTCTCTGTGTACAAAAAATATATATATTTGGCCCAGAGGGAATAAATGAATGATTGAAAGTTACCCAGATGACTAATAACAGAATTAAGATAGAAAATGCAAATTCACCACCAGGCCTCCTCTGGTAGTTATTTACAGTATAAAAGGCTTTTCTAGCTCATGTTTTCAAGTCCCATCCATGAAAACAACTTAAATTTATAGTTTAAGACAAAGGTGAAGATTATAGTCATAAAGTATTTATGTTTCAATCCTTCTTACTAGATACTCTGACATATATAAAATTGTTTCTTGTTTATTTAATCCAGCATTTAAAGAATGATGTGCTTTTAGTTAAGTCATGATATTTAATTATTCAATATATCAGTACTCCATTTATCATTTTCCAGTACTGGGGATGAAGACAAAAGGATTGCTTATTATTGTAATGCATAGGCAGGGACATTCAGTTAGGAAGTTCTGCTGGGTTAAGAGTTGAGTTTAATGATAGAATTGGTTTGAACCCTTGAGCTGGTGGCATTCTTTTACTGTTGTCCTCAGGAAGATAGTCTTCATTCTGTTTTCCATTCTTGGAATGTTGATTGCATTTCTTGGAATCTTACCCATGTGACAACCATTTTATTTTAGTTACATTTTAAAAGTACTTTATATTGAAGTGTATGAAAATATAAGTGGTGATTATAGGGTTTATTTTTATTTGAGAAAAATATGCTTGTTTCAATTATGTTGGCATAAAGCATTTAGTATGAGCCAAAAAAATAAAATAGAAAGAAAAACAAAACGTTCCCTTTTAACATAAAAATTTATTTTTCTAAACATTTTTCATTTTCGTTTAGACCACATTAGCCTTGTAATCTCCAGTTGCCTTAGGGAGAACCCATTTAGTCATTTAGCATTTTATTTCAGACTTTTGGCTTCAGTTTTCAAATGAACAAAAAATTGCTGGAAAATTCAAACTCCAATGTGATATGAAGCTAATTGACTTTTTAAATAATGATTAACTCATGAGTATATAATTAAATTCAGGGCCATATTTGACTTATTTAATGAAATATTCTTGAATAAAATGCCATCTTTCCAGGGTATTTTTTGGAAGCTAAAACATTAAATTGTGTTAAGGTATAGATAAGTAGCAAAGATAAAAATCTCCTTTTAAAGAAGGAGGCAGATAGTGTTAAAAACAGAGGGTAGTATATGTGTCATTAAGACAATATTAAAATGCTTAGAAAATGTTGATAGTATATTGCTAAATAAGTAAGCAGGATTTAGAATATGATGTAGAATATGTTGGTAGTACATTGTGAAATATGTAAGCAGGATTTAGAAGATATACCTTATATGATTTTCATTAAGTTATAGTTTATAGATAGAAGGACTGATGGAGACATGAAGAACAGATGGATGGACGGATGGGTAGATTGATAGATGGATGGATGGTAAACAGATTGATACTTAGAAAGAATAAGTTGTTGCTGCCAGAATTACACTGATAGTTTAAATATTGGCCAAATATGTACTAGTTCTATGTTAATTAATTATGTTTTATAATTACATAAATTCTCTCTGAGCCTTAATTTTCCCGTTTGTAAAATGTAGGTAATACCAATAACTAGTTCATAGGTTATTATGAATAAAATAAGGTAATTCTAGACAAGTGCTTAGCATTCTGTCAGGTACATAACTAGCTGTATCTTAGCAGTAAGTGTTCACTTGTGTATTATTGCCATCTATATGTACATATGTATAGACATTTTATATAATATGATTTATATACACATTTTTATATTGCATATTTAATTGAGCCTCATTGTAAACATAAAACTTTAAATTTGATTGTTGCATTTATTAATCCCCAACTATGTGTAGATTTGTGAGAGAGATACAGACATCTGCATATATCATGATACTATAAAGTCACAGAGGAAGGCAAGTTTAATTACACTAGGTGAAAAGTGCAAACCAGAGAGAATGAGTACAAATTCAAGAGCTAGACAGTGAAAGATCACAGAAGAGAAACTAGAATCCAAGAGATTTTTCTCTTGATCTCGAACATTGATTCCAAGAGAAGCAGAAAATGAATAAGTGAATTGTTTACTGCCTTATTTATCTTTATTTCCCACATGCTCACAATGTGAGCATTCTACTTAGTTTAATGTCATCATATTATTTAAATTTCAAGAGCAATTTAGGTACTTTTAAGTTATTTTAACTATTCTTAAATTTTATCTCACATGGAA
The DNA here is from genome assembly GCA_031835075.1 of Saguinus oedipus. Lineage (NCBI taxonomy): Eukaryota > Metazoa > Chordata > Mammalia > Primates > Cebidae > Saguinus > Saguinus oedipus. The sequence continues at coordinate 44,668,900 of CM063170.1, forward strand.
AATTGAAAATCCATTATCCCTACAATTAAAGAAAATAAATTATAAAATATATAATTTTTTCTTGAATATAGCCATTCACGATTGTTGAAGGAAACTTAGTGACATATAATTTGATTCAATCTCTTTTATTTTACAAGGAAACAGTTTGAATTCTGGAAATGCTAAATGATTTGCCAAAGACCATACAATAAAAGAGTGATAGAAGCAAGCAACAGCCTTCTGATTTTTCTCTAATACCATGCTTTCAGTACCTCTTCCTTGAAGTCATGCCCACTTTCTCGTCATAATTTAAAATGTTCCCTCTTCTGGGACTATACTGCACCATGAAAGATACCATTCTAATTTCTTTTTCTGTCTTTCTCTTTCTTTCTCATTTTTTGGTAGCAAAAAATAAATATTTCTGGACCCTACAGAAAATTATATTTTATGCCTATTTAAATACTTCAGTCTGTAAATCTTCAAGCAGTAGTATCAAAAATAACTGTAAAATGTTACTAATATTAAAACATAATGTAAGGCTGAGCATGGTGGCTCACACCTGTAATCCCAGCACTTTGGGAGGCTGAGGTGGGCGGTTAAGTTGAGGTTAAGAGTTCAAGACCAGCCTGACCAACATGGTGAAACCATGTCTCTACTAAAAATACAAAATAACCTGGCATGGTGGTGCATGCCTGTAATCCCAGGTTCCTGGGAGGCTGAATCAGAAGAATCACTTGAACTCAGGAAGTGGAGGTCGCTGTGAGTCAAGATTGTGTAATTGCACTCCAGCCTGGGCAACAAGAGTGAAACTCTGTCTCAAAATAAACAAATAAATAATGTGTTTCTATAACTAGAGAGTTATGTGTATGTGTACATCTGTGTACACATATGCATGTGTATGTGAAACCTGAATACCCTGTTGAAATTATTTTTTTAAGAAATACTACTGCATCAATTTACTTTCTCAACTTACCAAGGAAACTTTAAGCTCCTTAAAAATATGGATTGTACTTTATGCTTTTTAACAATTTTCCTTGTGATAAGAATATAACTATCCTCCCTCTATTCAATATATTTTATCTGAGGTAGCCACATTGCCAGTTATAAGCAAATAGTTCAATATGATACCTTGCTTGTGACCTCAACTATTCACAAGCAATTGTTAATTGAGAGTATTAAGCTGAAAAAAAAACACTAAAAATAATAATTAAATAAAAGTAGTTAACATAAATAATGGTACTCCTAATCAACTACCACTTATAAAAAGCAAGAAACAGGATGACTCTATATTATACTTACATATATTTTTGGAAAACAATGAATATTATGAAATTTGTTGCTCCTAGTGTTGTTGGACAAACCGATGAGAGAAAGGATGAGTTCAGGTATTCAATTTCCCAGCTTGAGTGATGCATAAATAACCTGAAAGATTCTCTGAGCGCTCTAGAGAAGATCCTCATCTTCTGTAGACACAGATCTGAGATGACTGACAATTACATGCAGCATCCCATACTGTGGGTAGCACAATTACAATCCTTAAGAATCTATTAACTCTCCAACCCTATGTCATAATTTAGTTTGTAGAGATGTTGGTCACCTTTTCCTTCCACAAGATATCACACTGGTTCCTTATATTGATAACATTATGATGACCGGACCTAGAGCAGAAGAAGTAGCAACTATTCTGGACTTATTGGACTTATCTACATGTGAAAGAGTAGAAAATAAATCAGATGAAACTTCAGGGGCCTCTGCCTCGGTGAAATTTATTGGGGTACAATGATATTGGGCATGCTGAGATATCCATTCTAAGGTAAAGGAAAAGTTGTTGTATGTGGCCCTTCCTACAACTAAAAAAAAAAAAAAAAAAAAAAAAAAAGGACACAATGCCTAGGGACCTCTTTGTATTTTTGAACACATCCTTCATTTGGGTGTATTACTCTGGTCAATTTACTGAGTAACCCAAAATGGTGCTAGTTTTGAATGGAGCCCAGAAGAAGAAAAGGCTCAGTATGAGATGATATCTCAATGTGGTTTTGATTTGCATTTCTCTAATGACCAGTGATGATGAGCTTTTTTTTTTTTATATGTTTGTTGATTGCATAAATGTCTTCTTTTGAAAAGTATCTTTTCATATCCTTCGCCTACTTTTTGATGGGATTGTTTGCTTTTTTCTTGTAAATTTGTTTACCTTCTTTGTAGATTCTGGTTATTAGCCTTTGTCAGTTGGATAAATTGAAAAAAAATTTTTTCATCTAAAAAAATCAGGAGACAACAGATGTTGGAAAGGATGTGGAAAAATAGGAACACTTTTATGCAGTTGGTGGGAGTGTAAATTAGTTCAACCATTGTGGAAGACAGTGTGGCAATTCCCCAAGGATCTAGAAATAGAAATGCCATTGGACCCAGCAATCCCGTTACTGGGTATATACCCAAAAGATTATAAACCATTCTATTATAAAGACATGTGCACACGTATGTTTATTGCAGCACTGTTTACAATAGTAAAGACTTGGAACCAACCCAAATGTCCATCAAATTTAGACTGGATAAGGAAAATGTGGCATATAAACACCATGGAATACTATGCAACCATAAAAAATGGATGAGTTATTGTCCTTTGCAGGGACATAGATGAAGCTGGAAACCATCATTCTCAGTGGACTGACACAGGAACAGAAAACAAAACACCACATGTTCTCACTCAAAAGTGGGTGTTGAACAATGAGAACACATGGACACAGGGAGGGGAACATCACACACTGGGGTCTGTCGGGAGGTAGGGGGTGGCTAGGGGAGGGATAGCATGGGGTGGGGGGATTGGGGAGGGATAACATTAGGAGAAATACTTAATGTAGATGAAGGGGGGATGGATACAGCAAACCACCGTGGCAAGTGTATACCTATGTAACAAATCTGCACATTCTGCACATGTACCCCAAAACTTAAAGTATAATAAAAGAAAAAAAAAAGAAAATTAAAAAAGAAAAAAGAAAAGTCTCTACAATAGGTTCAGTCAGCTGTGAAAGATGCGTTGCTGCTTCAGCCTTATGATCTAGCAACTCCAGTAGCACTTGAAGTGTCAGTGGCGATAGGAATGCTGTTTTCTAGCAGGCCATTAGAGGTGAATTGCTGTGCATAACATTGGAGTTTAGAAACACATAACTAACCTGGTTTCACAGGTTCACAGATGGAGAGGATGTTCTCCAGAAGAATTATCTGAATTATACTTGGAGTCTCACCTGTATCTGATTTAGATGCTATTTACATGAGACTTTAGACTTTAGAGTTGATGCTGAAATGAGTTAGAATGGTTGAGATGAAATTAGGGCATTTCACATGTGAGAAGGACAGGAATTATAAGGGCCAGTGATAAAATATGATGAACCGAATGCATATGTCCTCTCAAAATTCATTTGTTAATGTTTGAATCCCCAATGTGATAGTATTAGGAAGTGGAATTTTTTATTGTTTACATAAATTTTTGATTGTATCATACATATTGTTTTATAGTTTGAAAATTTCTTCTTTAATATATTAGCATTATTGCTTCATGCCAAAAATGTAGATTTATCTTATTTAGGTAAGTGCAGACTAATATCCCAAGGAATAGATATAATATAATTTATTTAACTTCTCTTCCCATAGATTGTTTTCCATTTTTCACTATGTTAAACCTCCATAGCACAGGTATTTGAGTGCTGTCACATGAATATGCAAAGAAAAAAAAATCTTAAGTAGTTATTATTTACAATCTTTCCAAAAGTTATTTTTTTATAGAGATAAAAAATAAAAGAATTAAAATACATTTTAAAACAGATAATAATAGGTTAGTAATAGTGCAGTAACTATTTCTCAAATAATTTGTCTAAGCTATAAAGTTAAAGAACATTTAAACATTTAGAAAGAAAATTCTCATTTTTTTCTGTAGCTGCCAATTTGTTATATAACCTCTAAGGTGAAAGGAATAAAAATAAAAAATAGCCATCTTGTATGTTACTTGTTAAAATATTTATTCATTACAAAGGAAAGGAAACTGAAGGAAAAACCTTGCAATAGGGACTTAGCTGGGGGATGCATTTAGTCAATTCCCTAACTTCTGAGATGTTGCTCTTTCTGAATTTTATTTTCATCCTCTTTCTTTTTCTTATTTCACTTCTTAGTCTCATATTCTTCAAAATATTCATTTTGTTTACCACTCTAGACAAAGTAGAAATTTAAATATGCACATGAGAACTGATACGTTTTCTTAGTCTTGTACTACTAGTTGAGGTTCTTTTGGTTAAAAACTATGCTAACTAGCATGTACAACAGTCTTATACTATTAGTAGATGAGCCTCTTTGAGTTACAAACTCTTGTTATCTTACAATAAAATATTAGAAGTTCCTTTTTTAATAGTTGGGGTCTTTTCCTGTTGCTCAGGCTGGAGTACAATAGTGTGATTATAGCTCACTACAGCCTCAGACTTCTGGGCTCAAGTGATTCTCCCACCTCAGCCTCCTGAATAACTGGTAGTACAGTTATATGCCACCACACCTGGCCAATATTTTGTTTCTTATTTATTTGTTTGTTATTTTCCCCATGCTGTTCTTGTTCTTGAACCCTTACCTTAAGCAATACCCCCACTCCAGTCTCCCAAAGTGCTGGGGTTACAAGCATGAGCCACCGTGCTAAGCAGAAGACTCTTAATACATCTTATAGAGACTTGAATAACTAGCAGCTAGGAAGAAAGGAAAACAGACCAGTTCTGGAAACCTCATAATGCTTGCTAGATACCACTTTAATGTGATTCTTTCTACGGCTCCATCTCCCTGTGTTTCTATTCTAAAAATTAAATTTTTGAGAAGTGAAATACATGGCCCAATATGCCTAAGATATATATCCTTGTGAAATCAAGGCATTTGACCAAAGGACTGGGTCATAAGGTACAAAAATAGTCACTGGCATATACCTTTAATATCACCTGCCTCAGAGAGGGAATTGGAGAATGCTTTGTGCCAGTCACTTGGTTAGCTGATTCATATGCAGTATTTCATTTAAGCAGCACAACTCCATGAAGTAGGGAGTAGTGTTATACCAAAGTTAATGTGAATAGAAAACTGAGGTTTAGAGAGATTAAATGATATTGCCAAGATAGTGGTAGGGGTTGGCTGAGAAGCTAGATCGTCGTGATGTCAGGCTGTGTCCCTCACCGCTACTCCAGACTTGAAAGAAATTCTTTCAGATCCTTTGTGACACATGCTATTACTCCTTTCCCCCTCCCTCCTCTGCCCTTTAAATTGTTTTAGAGCTAGATCCTGAAGAAAAACACAAGCCAAGAAACTGCATTTCTAATTTAATTTACGCACACCGTCTATGCATTAAATAAACAAAAGTTGTAAGATGAAGTGACATCATCAAGCAATTTTTTTATGCTAGGTATATTTACTACTTTACGTACTTTGCTAGAAATTATATAAATACTCTTTAGGAAGATAGTTATGTGCAAAAGCGTTCAGTCAAACAGTCTGGTACCTAGGAGTCATACACATTTTAATAGGATATTATATTTCATGTAACAGAAAGATGCGTACACTTATTATCTTTTAAGTTTTTTTTTTTTTTTTTGAGACGGAGTTTCGCTCTTTTTACCCAGGCTGGAGTGCAATGGCGCGATCTTGGCTCACCACAACCTCCGCCTCCTGGGTTCAGGCAATTCTCCTGCCTCAGCCTCCTGAGTAGCTGGGACAACAGGCACGCGCCACTATGCCCAGCTAATTTTTTGTATTTTTAGTAGAGATGGGGTTTCACCATGTTGACCAGGATGGTCTCGATCTCTTGACCTCGTGATCCACCCGCCTCGGCCTCCTAAAGTGCTGGGATTACAGGCGTGAGCCACCGCGCCCAGCCCTATCTTTTAAGTTTTAAGTAGTATTTTGTTTTCATAAAATTTTATATCTCATTACTCTTTGACTATGCTCTTTTCAATTAAAAATGTCAGGTCTATATTTCTATAACTACCTCCACATTGACTCAGAATGTTTATCTTTATATAAAGATTAACAAGTGGCAAATATTATTTCTGCTTTAAGTTGTTAGAGAATAGAAATAAATACTGGGAAGATATATTTCAGAAGTGAAAACTGAAGGAAGTTGATCCAGTTCTTATCAGAGGCTTAGCCCTATGAGGGCCTTCCTTTGTTGTTTGGTCTAATTTTCACAAGTCTTTTAAAATCTAACCAGTTTTTTGTAAGTCTTTATTTTCTGCAAACAAAGGTGAGAAAAAGAGACATAAACATAATACATATTTTAATTTCCCAGAAGTATGTGGACTATCTTGAAGAAAACTAATTAAATGATTGAAACATTCTACATGCTTCCTGTGCCTGCATTTAGACAGAGCTCTTCCTGTCTCTCTCTCTCTCTCCTTTTCGTTTATTAAATACGTTTATTGAAAGTAAGATGATAAAAAAATCTGTGTTAAATATCAATCAGAATGTGAGAAACAATATCACTCACCAGTAGGATATTAGGGAGATTCAAGTGAACTGGATGTAATTGAGTGGATGAGCAGTACTGGAAAACAATTAGGTATAATTCCCTGCTTTATAAAAACCCAACTATGCCAGTGTTATTTGTGAGAAATGTGTCTTCGCATATTTTATAATATTTACTGTTTACTGATTACAGAAGGAACCCGTGATCCAGGTGGAATATTTGGGAAGCATAAAGATGATAAAGAAGAAACTGAAAATCATTGAAGTTCTTATTTTAATACTCTCAATCTTTCTTTTCTAATTTTTTATGATGTATTTTGCCACTTTTATTTAACACTTTATCATAAGCATTGTGTAGGTCATTACAGCTATTTTGTCAACTTAATTGTGATGTGTCATTGTTTTTTATATTCTGTGACTGTTCATAGAAAACCATCTTTTTTGAGGATTCTACATTATTTCTAATTAATTATTCCACTATTAAAAATAACAATTCAAAAATTTTGTTATATGAAAACCTTTGATTGCTGCTCTACTCATTTCCATAGGATAGTTTATTGTTACTGAGTTATTGAGTCAAAGGAGAAAAGCATTTTTATAATTGTCCATTTTTAAACTATACTGTCAAATTGGAACAATTTGGCAACTAGGTCTTAGATAAAGCCTCTACACAGTAATATCTCCTTTCTTGCATTTACCTGCAAAGCAGAGTTCACTGTCCTTATATTTTCTTTCCTTCATTTTGTTTCAGTTAATTCATTTCATCACACTATTGAACATTTACTATGCACTAGGCAACCAGCTCCGGGAATCCTAAAGACTCAGCAATGAATAAAGCAAGAGTAGTATTTCTATTCTCTAACAACTTTTTTGTGAAGGGCTAATTTTCTAGTTTGAGAGAGAGATATTAAACAGAAAAACACATACTAGTAAATAAATATGAACTAACAAATTAAATACTGTAGATAAACTAAGTTGAAATGAAAACAATAACATGATAGAAGACATATTTATATCGAGATTGGTCTCAGGGAAGGTCTTTTTTTTTTTAAAGAAATATGTTTATTTAAAACTTACATTGAGACAATTAGTAGCTTTAACAGAGAACAAGATAGCTTCAAGAACATAAAACGAGCTATTTTACAAAGTAATGTCCCAAGGTGTTCTAAATACTACATCTCCTCTGACTTAAAAGGAGGTAGTGAAGATTATATTTTCAGTAGAGTAGGGACCTGGATACTACTAGCCCAAAAAACTCACTGCATCAACTCAAATTAAATGTTTATTTTACAAATAACGAGCCCAAGCAGATGGATCATAAAATCTTCAAACATCTAGCAAGCACTACTTTCCACGAGTGCATATGCAGGAGGATTAAGTTAACAAGTGCTCTACAGTCTGTCTGTGCTTCAACATAAGACATTTGTAGTGATGGTCACCGAGTAAGACAAAAAAAGCCCTACAGACAGCAGTAGTTTTGCTAACTAATTAAATTCCTTGAAGCAAAATTACTACTAGGTTATATTACTGCTATTATATTATATCACTCAACTATGAGCTGTTCTGTTTCCAATGACCAGAACATACATTATAACAACAACAACAACAAAAAAATGGACTATTCTCAAGAAAGTAACAAACTGGAGTGATGAACTGTGCTAAAATGTTTCAGAGTTCAGGTAAGACTGAATTGCTTCTCAAGTATTTTACAGTTAAAGCACCCTCTGGTATAGACAGAGTACTTGCTTTACAATAATGTATACTTTCAAAGACATGAAATGTGGCCAGTATACTAAGGTCTTATTGAATCCTGAACAAATCCTGCTTTCTAATCCTTGATATATTCTGTTAAATAATTGCCTAATGGCAACTTCCCTCAAATTTATCATAATACTTTTACGTCAAAACAGATGAAGATAAAAACATGAATAGATTAGATTGTTCTTACCCAGTCACAGGAAAATATTTTTATAACTTTTGGTTTTTTTTTTTTCTTTTTGAGACAGTCTGACTCTGTCGCCAGGTGGCAAGCTGTAGTGCAGTGGCATAATCTCGGCTCACTGCAACCTCTGATTCCCGGGTTCAAGCAATTCTCCTGCCTCAGACTCCTGAGTAGCTGGGACTACAGGCACATGACACCATGCCCAGCTAATTTTTGTATTTTTAGTAGAAACAAGGTTTCACCATGTTGGCCAGGATGGTCTTGATCTCTTGACCTCGTTATCCGCCCGCCTCAGCCTCCCAAAGTGCTGGGATTACAGGCTCGAGCCACCGCGCCCGGCCAACTTTTGGTTTCTTAAGCAAGACACAAATCTGAAATTCATAAAGGAAGAGGGTGGGATAGAAATCTTTTTCATGACAAAAAGATGTAAAGTCAGACTACATAGTCTGTAGTCTGACTACAGACTATGAAATTTTTGTAAAATATTTGACACACAAAGTCTTAAAATATTATTCTTCAAAGAACTCCTATTTTACAAGCGTTTCATTTTAATGGAACGATAAAGAGATATAAAAAGACTTTTAACTGAGAAGAATTGATAAAGGTCAATAAATATGTGAAAAAAGGCTTAACTACAGTAGTAACCAGGGACATGCATATTGAAATGTGATACCATTATGCCCATGATATAGTTATAAATCCTCCCCTCAAGACCAAAAATATCTGTTGCAGACACTGTTGATTGCCTAACCACAACCAGTTACATAATTGTTTCTAAAAACAACCGATTTTGTTCAGTTTTTTTTCTCCTCTTAGTATACCCATATACTTTAGAATATGCTGGCCCTAGATCTGAATCTGGGTTAACTCCTGATGAGTCATTCCCTTTCCCAGTAATTGGTTTAAGCATGGATTTTTGACATAATTCAGGGAAATGAGAGAGGAGAAATCTGCCAAAAAATATATATATATATATATTCTGCAGAAGATTTGCACACTCTTAAAAAATAGGTCAAGAGGCTCATTTCTATCTCTGAATGGTTTCAGGCCTAGAATGGACACCAGGAAGAGCTGCAGCTGTCATCTTGAAATCACCTTGGAGAGCTCTATGAGAATAGAATTAACAGAAGGAAAAATAGTTCATAGCACAGCCCTCTTCATCTTCTGAACTTTCTGTTGCACGACAAAGTTAATTTTCTTATTTAAATAAACTTAAATTGACATTTTCTTTTATTTGCAGCCCAAAGTAGCCTGATACAGTATCTCAAAACTGTGAATGGTAATGTAAACTATTGCAATATTTTTGGATAAGTATCAGTAAAAGAGTACTATTCAGTACTATTCAGCCATAAAAAGAATAAGATTCAGTTACTTGCAACAACATGAATGGAACTGGAGGGCTTTTGCTAAGTGAAATAAACAAGTAAGCATATTAAAGCATTCATCTCTTTTGACCCAGCTACTAACACTAGAAATCTTAGGAATTTATCCAAACTGGATAAAGCATATAAATAGATAGATGAATATGTCTATGTCATATATTTGATGTATATTGCATATATATAAAATCTAATTTCATACACATATGCACACATTAGCCTTACTTATAAAAGCAAAAAACATTGGGAGGCCGAGGCGGGTGGATCACGAGGTCAAGAGATCAAGACCATCCTGGTCAACATGGTGAAACCCCGTCTCTACTAAAAATACAAAAAATTAGCTGGGCATGGTGGCGCATGCCTGTAATCCCAGCTACTCAGGAGGCTGAGGCAGAAGAATTGCCTGAACCCAGGAGGCGGAGGTTGCGGTGAGCCGAGATCGCACCATTGCACTCCAGCCTGGGTAACAAGAGCAAAACTCTGTCTCAAAAAAAAAAAAAAAAAAAAAAAAGCAAAAAACAAAACAAAACAAAAGAGAAATAGAACAATGGAAGTAATAATATAAATACCCTTGTATGGAAGTATGTCTAAACAAACTTGAGGCACTGTGAAACACCATGAAATTTTACAAAACACTATGCCATGTTTAAAATAGATGAGTCAGATCTATAATATATAACTTGGAAAGACTTTTTTTTAATGTCAATGTAAATTTATTTATTTATTCGTAGTATGATCCCATGTTACCAAAGAATCATGTATTAGAAGAGTTCTAAAATCATATTCTTAAGCATAAAGGAAAAATAATGGAATTTTGAACAGTGCTTAGTATAAAAGGGACCTTAAAGATCATTGTTCCTGCCCTTCTATTTTATTAAGGCCAAAGCTGAGTTCTGAAAAGGGTTATTTGACTTGGTCAGTTCTCACATGTTGTAAAGAATCCAATGTTCTGAATTTTACATCTATATATTGGTAAGTTGACATGTGAGATGAAATGGGAGTGACACACAATTGGTTATTCATTTAGTACAAATTACAGTAATACAATTTCAGAGTTTCAGAAAAGTCCTCTCTTACATTAGGTGATGCTTCTCATTTATGAGGGGTAATAGGTCTTAGCACTTAAGACACTGAAGTTGCAGCAATGTTCACAATACTCAAAATTTGAAAGCAACCTGGTCCATCAGCAGGTGAATGAAGAAAATGTAGTACTTACACACAATAGAGTACTATTTGGCCACAAAAAAGGATAAGATCCAGTCATTAGCAATATGAGTGGAACTGGAGGGCTTATGCTAAGTGAAGTAAACCAAGCACAGAAAGACAAACATCACACGTTTTCACTTATTTATGGGACCTAAAATTCAAAACAATTGAACTCATGAAGATAGAGAGTAGCAGGATGGTTACCAGAGGCAAGGAAGGGTAGTAGGAGGTGGGGGAGAGATAGGTATAGTTAGTGGGTACAAGAAGTAGCTAGAAAGAATGAATAAGACTTACTATTTAATCACACAGTATGGTAACTATAATCAATAGTAGTTGTGCATTTTAAAATAACTTGAGTGTAATTGGATTGTAACTCAAAAGAATAATGTTTGAGGGATGGATACTTCATTCTTTATGACGTGCTTATTAAACTTTGCATGCCTATATCAAAACATTCCATGTATCTCATAAACATATATACCTACTATGTACCCACACAAATACATTTTAAAAAGGCATTGGGTCTTACAGTAAGAAATACTTGAATTGGAATTTTGGATTTGCCATTTTTGGTTTGCAAATCTCTTTTAGGTTGCTAAACCTGTCTCAAATTTGGTTTCCTGTACTATACAATGAGAATCATAGCTTAGAACTGTTTTAAATGACTAAGAAATGGAAACATATGAAAATATTTGAATGTATTATCCTCCATTTTATTTTAGCAAACTCCACCTAATATTTTAAAGAAATGCACTTTGTAACCAAAGACTTGCTTCCAGTTCTCAATCTACAGAGCAGTTTCTGAACAAACTAAGGAATAGAGACATATCACTAAACTGTATTTTTTATACTTTTCTCATCTGGACATCTGAATATCTGGTGCCCATCTTTACAAACAATCCAAGTAGAAATTCCAAGATATATTATCAAATATCCATGCTAATTGACGTTAACAGGTGTCTGACATTACATTCATTTACTAAAGACTTTATAGCACACATTTGAACTGATGGTGTAAGTGGCAAGGAGCCATTTTGAGTGTTAGTTTTACAATTCTACAAAGCTGTAAATCTTTCCCAATTGATATGCCAGGAATTATTGAACCAGACATTTAATTATTTACTTATTTTACATGTTGTTCATTTACTTAATCTATTAAGCATCTGCATGTCATTGTATTTTGGTTCATGCGCTGGTAACAGGCAGAATTATACATATCACTATTGCAGACTAGCAGTGCTATACCGTCTATCCATGTGCAGGCAAAAGGGCCACAAGCAACAAACTCCAAGTCAGTCACCCAAAGACTGACTTGACATATTTGACCTAAAGATGAATGGTTGATTTAGCAATTAATCAAGGTGTTCAGTGTGGTTAGTTTCGATACTATTAATGAAAAATAATCTTGGTGTGTTTGTTGTTGTCATCCTCCCTGATGTTGCTGAAAGCAAGTTGTGACTAGAAGAAATATCAGTATATTATAGAATCCAGTAGTGTTAGATCTTGATCAGCTCCTGATATACATCTAATCCAACTGTTTCCCTATATGAATGTCATGATATTTCTTGTGGCTTTATACAGTTTATCTTAATGTTTTGTGTTTTGACATTCATCATCATTATATGGGAAAAAAATTACAATCCATAGAGTATATGTACAATTTAGAAAAGTTTTGGAGGAAAGTGGTATGTGTGAATTAGCTTTGAAACTTCTAAAATCCTATAGGCAATAATAACAACACTATAGGTTATTTTTCTCTCATTTTCACACTTAAAGAAAACTTAGTTCCGTATGGAGTGTTAGATTCTTTTTTTATTACATTCCATTCAGAACATTCACCTGACTTTTCTCACTTTTCGGTCTTGTTCTTTTATGGAGACTAAGAATCTAAAAACAACCAAGTAAGATGTGGGTCACATGATATTTGTACAGAAACTTGACTGAGACATTCTTCTACAATTAAGATGAAAATTCTTTGGCCTGATTAAAGAGAAGTTGAATCTTTCTAGAATACTGGTTTGTTTTCCAACCTTTAGATACCAGATTAATTTTGGTGGATCCAGAATCGGGGAAAAACAGTACCAGTAAATATTAAAAGCAAAGGGTATCTTAATCTTCAGAGATTATGTGGGAAATTATATTTTATAAAATATTTTTCTAACATTTTTATATACTATATATTTATGTTCAAAGTTATATATATATTTATAGACTATATATATTTATATATATTCAAAGTTTAAATATACATAAATATAGACACACACACACACACACACGCAAAGTTTATTTCAGCTTACTTCTGCTTACATCTGTCTTAGTTTGCTTTGTGCTGCTATAACAGAAAACTTGAGATTGGTTAATTTACAATAGACAGAAATTTGTTGGTTCATGGTTCAGGAGTCCAGGAAGTCCAAGATCAAGGCACCTGGATCTGGCTAAGACTTTCATGATGTGCCATCACATGATGGAGGGCTAAAGGACAAAAGCACAAGAGAGGGTTGAACTTGTTCTTTTATGATGGCATAAACATCTCCCATTAGCCCTCACTTTCCAACACTATTACATTAGGGATTAAGTTTCTAACACTTGATTATCTGTGGGACACACTAAAACAATAGCAGCTTCTGTGCCCATTCTGCTACTCCATGATATATGCTAATATTCTATGAATATACCCTGAATTATCTACTTACTATACCTTTATAGAGACAGGTTCCGAATAGAATAGAATAACCTGTAGCAGCATTTCCCAAAGTCCATTCCACAAATCACTAATCCCAGGAGGTAGATCTTCGAGGGAGGGAAATAAGCATCATAATCAAATGAATTTGAAAAACAATATGTACAATGTTCCTCATTTGATGAATAATCAAAATATGGTTTATTGTTTTACATCTTCTAAATCAGTAGTAAAGAAACCTGTTACCCTTGGTTGACAAGGTATTTCCCTAATTTGTTTGTCCCTGAAAACATGTTTGGAGAATCTGTGTTAGGGGGAATCAATTAGTTAATGAACTACGCTTGGTTAAATCTCTAGCCTAGGACAGACATGGGGTGCTAAGGAAGTAGTGAGGTGGACCTTGAGCATATGGCATGTAATACAGGGACACATGAGGGTTTTTGACTTCAATGCTTTCTACTTCACACAACTCTATTTTTTGGACTTGATGACTTGACTCTTCTTGTGATTGATAATTTACAACGTAATAGTGGTGATATGTTATCAAATAATATGGTTATAATGTATCAAACACATTTCACAGCTCCTGAAACAAAAAGTGATAGCTCAAATGGATAAAAGTATTGAGCCAATTTTAATGTTATTGCAAGTCCTTGGATGGTACCCTGTATGCAGGTCACACATGTACATGTACACACACATGCGCACGCACACACACACACACACACACACACATACATGCATTTACCCCCAGTGAAACACAGTCTTAGATTTGGCTGTGGATCTAGCTATGCGGGAATCAAAATGACAACAGTTCTTCTGAACAGTTTTTAAAATGCAATACATGCCAGAAATGAAATCCAGAGTTAGACAAAGTTTTATTTATTTCAACTATACTATAGGTGATAAATAGGTAATCATAGTAGCTAATGCCAGGAGTCCAAAATTATTCTATTTTTTTCTACTACTTCTTGTTTTCTTTTAAAAAAAATTTATTTATTTTCTTTTTATTTTTTATTGTACTTTAGGTTCTGGGGTACATGTGCAGATCAGGCAGGATTGTTGCATAGGTACATACATGGCAAGGTGGTTTGCTGCCTCCATTCCTCCCATCACCTATATCTGGTATTTCTCCCCTCTTTATCCCACCCCACCCTCCCCACCCCTTGCAGTCTCTCCCCTAGTCCCCCTCAACTGACCGCAGTGTGTGATGCTCCCCTCCCTATGTCCACATGCTCTAATTGTTCAACACCTGCCTATGAGTGATAGATAACGTGATGTTTGGTTTTCTGTTCTTGTGTCAGTTAACTGAGAATGATGGTTTCCAGATTAATCCATGTCCCTATGAAGGACATAAACTCATCGTTTTTTATGGCTGCATAGTATTCCATGGTGTATATGTGCCAAATTTTTTTTAATCCAGTCTATCGTTGATGGACATTTGGGTTGGTTCCAGGTCTTTGCTATTGTAAACAGTGCTGCAATGAACATATGTGTGCATGTGTCTTTATGGTAGAACGATTTATAATCCTTTGGGTAAATACCCAGTAATGGGATTTCTGGGTCAAACGGTATTTCTATTTCTAGGTCCGAGGAATCGCCACACTGTCTTCCACAATGGTTGTTGTATGTTTAATTTTTTTAATTTATTTTTTTTTCTTCGATGTTAAAGGACCAATAGTACATTTTAATTTTATCATTATAAATATCTATTGAAAACACAAACATTACATAATTACTGTCATTTTTTATTAAATAATTTTTAAATTAAATATTGAGTTGATACAAAAGAAAATTTATAAAATATGTGTAAAGGATTAAGAATAAAGATATGGTGATCCTCTGTGGGTACAACACTCAGTTCAATTTTAAAAACTATTACTAGCCTGAAATTCTCTGTGTGCCTAATCCCTTCCCTTCTCCTTCTCTCCATCCTCGGGGTACTCAACATATTGAGGTATTTATTGTTTCTTTGCTTCTATTTACCGATATATATTTGTGTCTCTAAAAGTTTCCTGCTTCATTTGAAATTGCATAAATGGAATTAAGTTGTATATTCTTCTTCAATTTTTCTTTTTGCTTGATTTACATCTTGCAATTCATCCATGTCATATTATGTAGCTATTATACAATTGTATTCTATATTGTAGAATAGTCTATGGAATTAATATATCACACATTACTTATCTCTTCTAATGTTGGTGGTCATGCACTATTTATTTAATTATAAGCTGTTCTTTTATATATTATTTTAAATATCTTATATTTGTCAGCACTCTCTAGAGAGATAGAACTAATAGGAGATATAGATAGATAGATAGATAGATACATACATACATACATACATACACACATACATACATACATACATATATACATACATACATACATGCATATATATTAAGAGGAGATTATTAAGTATTAACTCACACCATTGCAAGGTCCCACCGTAGGCTGTCTGGAAGATGAGGAGCAAAAAAAGCCAGTCCAAATCCCAAAACTGAAGAACTTGGAATATGATGTTTGTGGGCAGGAAGCATCTAGCACGGGAGAAAGATGTAGGCTAGGAGACTAAAGCAGTCTATTTTTTTCACATTTTTCTGCCTGTTTTATATTCTAGCCATGCTGGCAGCTGATTAGATGGTGTCCACCCAGATTAAGGGTGGATCTGTCTTTCCCAAACCACTGGCTCAACTGTTAATCTCCTTTGGCAAGACCCTCACAGACACACTCAGGATCAGTACTTTGAAACCTTCAATCCAATCAAGTTAACACTCAGTATTGACCATCACAAGTCTACCCCTTATGAATTTGAACCCATATAAATCTTCTGAGATCATACATAATCTTCAAATAAAGACAGTAATAAGGTCATACTTAAGCCTAACATAATACAACTATCCTTCTTACAACTGGAAATGCATCAATTCCCAATTCAAATGCTATAACTTTAAGTTAACAAATGCTGACATGACGTCAATAAATCTTATATCAATAATGAAGGAGAAAGGAAATAAAATGAAGGTATTTTCTTAGTACAAGTATATACATGCATAAACATGTTTTTAACAAAAGAAGGAGGAAATACTTATGACAATTACAGTCCTTTCTGTAGCTGGTCACGTGATCATAGCTTGTATTTTTTTCTTTCCTGATGGAATGACCCAAGCCTTCATTCCTGAAGGGACTGGACCATTTGTAGTCCTGCCTGTATTGGGCTGTTGTAGTTCCCCATTCACCTTAATCACAGGTCATGGTAATAGTAAGAGATGCCCTAATGGGTCTCTTGTATTCCATGTATACTCTTCCTTACCTCTGTTGTGTACTAATGGACTGATTTCATCTTTATAGTTGGGGTCAATCAACTATCAAGTCAACACTGTAACTGCCTGTGAGCCTGTTGACTTAAAGGTAGGAGGAAACCAAAGTGTCCAGGTGACATTCCTAACTTCCAGGTTAATGGGATAATTGTAATGTCTTCTGGTGGTAGTGTTCCACCCTCTGGAGCTAAGACCTCTAGAACATCAGCAAGTAATGTCACAGGAACATTTCTAGAAAGTTTAAGAATATATTTTCATATGCTTAAGAGTGAAATTGCTGGGCCATAAATTGTGTGCAAAGTCAACACTATCAGGTCATACTAAATTATGTTTTGAAGTCATTTTACCAACGTACTCTTCCACCAGAAATATATTCCAGTAACTCCACACTGTTCCTGACATTTGATACTACCTACTTAGAAATTTTCAAAAGATGTATTAAGATTACTTTATTACAGTTTCAAATAATTAAGTACATAATCTTTATAATTTCTAATTTATGATTAAGTACATAATCTTATCTGTCATCATTTAGAAAATATTTACATTTATCAATTTACATTCCTCACAAATGATTCAAACATAAATAGTTGTGAATGCAAGGGAGCTAATTTCCTATAAGTGTAAGCTTTGTTAAATCAATCAATGCATTTATCACATATAATAAATATCCATTCAGTTATGGATCACTAAATATTACATGAAAATCAAAAGACTCAAAATGATAAATAAAAATGCAAGGTCAATCAGCATGTATAGTTCACACAGAAAAATCACAATCCATGAATATTTATTTTTATTTGATTTAAAACCTCTGCATTCAAATATATTAAAAATTATAATTAAAAAGATGATATGTACCATGTTTACTAATGTATTTTTAGCCAAAAATATGTTTTTAAATGAATTCATGATTCAACTGTAGCTTGTATACCTTGTGAATTTTTGTATGTTAAGGGTATGTCTTCCTTGCTTCCTCCCTTCCTTCCTCCCTTCCTTCCTCTCTCCCTTCCTTCCTTCCTTCCTTTCTTCTTTCCTTCCTTCCTCCCTCCCTCCCTCCCTTCCTCCCTCCCTCCTATTTTTCTTTCCTTACTTTGCTTAAACATAATGTATAACTTACTAAACGACAGACACCATTCTAGCTCCTAATCTAAATAAATTCTTATTTTAAAATAATTTTGTATTTTAGATCTACTTAGGCAATGTTTCAATATATCTGCACATGATTGATCTCCACTTTTTTCTGGATAGAATGTAGTGGAGGCAAAAATTTTCTGTATTAAAAAATATGCTGATCTACAAATCATAATTTCTAACTTATGTAACTAAGACCTGTAATGTCTTCCATTAGCCTTTTCCCTTCCTATTTCCCTCATTTCCAAAATGAGACTATTGACTTTCTAAGGTTCGTAAAATACTGTATCATACATCATCTTTCTTTGTTGAAGAAATTAAAGGTTCATCTTGAATTATAATACATGCATGTGTAAAGACAAAACACACATTCATTATGAATGTTTGTTAATTCAGTGTAAAAACTTTATGTACAGAATTGAAAAAAAAATAACTGTAATGCATTCTGCCTAATGATAGTAGGTAGATATGGGAGGCAGTTGATATGAGGTGGGCAAATGGGCAATTACACAATCACCTCTATGATCCACTGTTATGGTTTAAAAGCTTGTGTATTCTCCAAAATTTATATTGAAACTTAATCCCTAATGCAACACTATTAAGAGGTGGGACCTTTAGGAGATGATTAGGCCATGAGATGTGTGCCATAAGCAATGGTTTAATGACTTTTAAAATAGCTTTAGGGAGTTAGTTTTCCACTTCTGTCTCTTCCAACTTGTGAAGACACAGAATTAATTCTCTCTGGAGGATGTAGCAAGAATGCACCATCTTGGAAACACAGAGCAACCCTTCAGTTCTTATCAGACACTGAACCTGCTGATATCTGAATCTTGGATTGCCCAGCCTCCAGAACTGTGAGAAATAAAGTTCTGTTGGTAATAAATTAGCCAGTCTCAAGTATTTTGACATAGTAGCAAAACAGAGTAAGGCATCAATTAATCCAAAAGCAACAAAAAACTGCAAATTACAAGTAAAATGTTACAGTAAACATTTGTGTGTGTGTGTGTGTGTGTATGATTTTGTAATTTATTTTTATAGGAGAGATTCCTGGTTTGGGGTAGTTGGGTCAAAGGAGATGCACATTTTTTATCTGCCCAGAGAAAAAGGAAGACTTAAATAATTTACATTCCATGCTGGTGGTTATCCAAACAAAATTGTAATTTACATTAAAACCGATATTGCTTGAGATATTATAACCGGCTACTTTGAGCTACAGGTTAATAGAAAGTGTCCATTTCAGTTTAATTAATAATTAGAGAATTCATAACTTTTCCACATCAGGAAGTCAGAGAAAAATAAAAGGTAATTTCTCACAATAATAAAAATATTTAAGTAAATACCCTAATCTCCACTATATTTATGCAGGATTGAGATTAATAGTGTGTTCGTTTCAATCCTATTTATGTTCTTATGTTTTTGTATTATTATGTTTCTTTTTTAATGTGAAGATAAGAAGATACAAGGTC
Organism: Saguinus oedipus; assembly: GCA_031835075.1. Taxonomy (NCBI): domain Eukaryota; kingdom Metazoa; phylum Chordata; class Mammalia; order Primates; family Cebidae; genus Saguinus; species Saguinus oedipus. The sequence continues at coordinate 44,688,486 of CM063170.1, forward strand.
AAGAATGAAGAATGAGAATTCTGAGTGGACAGATTGCATGCTTATTACGCTATGGAGGTTGCCTTCATCTTACACATTCCAGTTTGCATGTGTTCATGTATGTATTGTGGGTGGGAAAGGGTTAGCAAATAGGAAGGCGAGTTTTCACATAAATGAGGATAATACATTGAATTATTCTAGAGACTTAGAAAACTGAATATGTTAACTGAAGTTGCTTTGTAGGCAAATGAAACCACATTATTATTATTTTTTTTTTGCAAGGAGGTGCATATCAATCACCTTGCATGTTTTTCATTTAAGATTTTTCAACTAATTCCTTTGAAATATAAAAAATATAGTTGACCTAATCTGCTTTCAAACATTAGAACTTACTTTTTTTTCTATCTGATGGTAGGCTCATATCCATAACCAAACTTCCTTGATCCCTCTTCTCCTCCACGTGCCTTATCTGTCTCTGGTGTCTATTAATCTATTCTCTATGTCACTGCAAATGACTGTATTTCATTGTTTTCTATGACCTGATAGTATTTCATTGTATATATATATATATGTATACAATTGTATATATATGTATATATACAATTTCCTTCATCCATTCATTCATTGATGGATAATTAAGTTTATTCTATATCTTAGCTATTGTGAATAGTACTGAGATAAACGTGAGTTGAAGCCATACCTTCCATATGCTGATTTCTCATCTTTTGGATAGATACCCAGTAGTGAGATTGCTGGATTGTGTGGTAGTTCTGATTTTCATTTTATGAGAAACTTCCACACTGTTTTTCACATTGATTGTACCAACAATATACAAGAGTTCCCTTTTATCTGCATTCTCACCAGCTTTTGTTATTTTTTGTCAACTAGTTTGAAATAGTATTTCACCATGGCTTTGATTTGCATTTCTCTGATGAATATGATGTTGAACATTTTTATGTATGCCTTCTTTTGACTTTGGCTTTTTGTATGTTTTCTTTTGAGAAAGATTTATTCATGTCCTTTGCCTGTTTTTATTGGGATTATTATTATTATTTTACTTTAAAGTTGTCTGAGTTCTTGTATATTCTCAATATTATTCCCATTTCAGATGAATAATTTGCAAACATTTTCTCCCATTCACAAGGTTGTCTCTTCATTCATTGTTTCTTTTGCTGTGCAGAAGCTTCTTAGTTTAATAAAAAGCTGTTGGTCCATTTTGTTGCTTGTGCTTTTGAGGTTTTAACCACAAAAACTTTGCCTAGGTGAATAGGGGTCCAGTTTCATTCTTCTGAATATTGTTATCCAGTTTTCCTAGCACCATCTATTAAAAAATGTGTCCTTTCCCCCATTTATGTTTCTGGCAGCTTTGTTAAAAATCAGTTGGCTGTAAATATTTGGATTTATTTATGGGATCTCTGTTCCATTGGTCTATGTGTCTATTTTTATACCAATACCATACTGTTTTGGTTACAATCCCCTTGTAATGGCTTTTGGTGTCAGGTAGTGTGATGCCTCTGTCTTTGTTCTCTTTCCTTAGGATTGCTTTTGCTTTTTTGGTTCCATTAATATTTTAGTTTTTTTTTTAATTCTGTGAAAATGACATTGGTATTTTGATAGAGATTGCACTGAATCTATAGATTAACTTGGACAGTATGTTCATTTTAACAATATTTATTCTTCCTATCCATGAACATGGAATGTCTTTCCATTTGTTTACATCCTCTTCAACTTCTTTTGTCAGTGTTCTTTAGTTTCCTTGTAGAGATCTTTTATCTCTTGGCTAAATTTATTTCTATGTATTTTATTTGTACCTATTGTATGTAGGATTGTCTTCTTTATTTCTTTTTCATCTATTTCATTATTGATGTAAAAAATGCTACTGATGTTTGTATGTCGATTTTGTGTTCTGCAACTTTACTGAATTTGTTCATCACTCCTAAAAGTTGTTTTTTGTGAAGTCATTTATTTTTTCCTAGAAATTAGGGGAAAAACGCAGTTATGTTTGCACCAACCTAATATAAGAGTATGCCATCTGAGACGATGGACAATTTGACTTCTTCTTTTCCACTTTGACTGTGCTTTATTGCTTTTTATTGCCTAATTGCTCTTACTAGGCAATTTTCAATAATCCTGTACTATATTGAATAGGAATGGTGAAAGAGAGCATCCTGTTGTTCAAGTTTTTAGATGAAAGGTTTTCAGTATGGTATGTCATATATTCTTTTATTACTCTGAGGTGTGATCCTGCTATGCTGAGTTTCTTGAGAGAGTTTTTGTTATACAGTGATTTATTCTTGTCAAATGTTTGTTTTGCATCTATTGATGGTCATATGTTTTGTCCTTTATTCTGCTAATGTGATGCATCATGTTTATTGATTTCCAAATATTGAGCCATCCTTGAAACCATAAGATAAATCTCACTTTATCATGGTGTATTATCTTTTCTTAACATGTTAGATTTGGTCTGCTAATATTTGTCGAGGATTTTCACTTCTATGTTCATCAGGGATATTGGCCTATAGTTTTCTTTTTGCCATGACCTTCTCTGGTCTTGGAATTAGGGTCATGCTAACCTCATAGAATGAGTTACAGAGAATTCCCTCCACCTCTGTGTTTTCAAATGGTTTGAGGAAGATTGATGTTAGTTGTTTTTTATGTGTTTAGGAGAATTTGGCGTAAATTCATCTGGTCCTGGGTTTTTCTTTGTTGGCAGAGTTTATTACTGCTTCAATCTTGATACTTGTTATTGGTCTGTTCAGGTTTTCTATTTCTTGCTGATGCATTCTTGGTAGGTTGTATGTTTCCAGGTGAACTTAATTGTTAGAACATTCTCAGGAGGAAAAGCAACACTTTTAACTACATTTCAAAGAGACAGCAAGTGCGGAAAATAGGAAACATTTATTCTTTAAACAACCTTCCTTGATGGAGCTTACAAAGAAAGTCCTAGAGAAAGAGGACTGAACATCTGTGGGAAAAAAAATTTAGAACGACATATTGATTGTTCAGACAAGATAACAATAAAAAGTTAACAAAATAAGAGTTTTTATAACATAATCTTGCCTTCAGCAAGAGTCCATTGAATAGGGCATCAGTTGGATCATGCTTCTTTTACCAATTCTGAAATTTCTTTTGAAAATTAGCCCATTGAAAAACCATGTACACAAGCCACAGGGCACTCAGATTTGGCCATGTTTCAACAATAGGACCTAGGTTCCAGCTCAGTGAAATTCTTTGCAACAAATCTCCAGTAACACCTTGTCAAAGCCAACACAAACTAATTAAAGAAAGAAGAGAGAGCAGATGGCTCTATTCTCGCCTTTAGAGATTATACGGCTTCAATTAATAGGAGGCAGAAGAAAAAAATGTGCTGTACCTTTTTGGTAATAAGAATATACATATTGTTTTAATCATAGTTTGGCCATAGTGGAACAATATATAATTAGAAATAGTTTTTGCCCTCTAAAAGAATAATATTGTTAAAGTCTTTCTCCTCAGTGACACATTTTCCCAAGTGAAAGATAAGTTTCCAACTGCCTTTATATAGAGAGTTTTTATTTCAGGCTTTCAGATGCTATCTGGAAATATTACACACAAAAATTTAATTCAGAGATTGCCTCAGTAAAGGGAGCAAGCGATAAACATAGTGGTGTATTATGAAAGTGATACAAATGTTGTGATTAAAAAACATTTAGCCTAAATTTTTTTTTTGATATTTTAAGGTAAAGATGAGGAAAGCATTTGGTTCATGTGAGTAGTGACAGTTATTCAGTTCAGGAAAGCTAAAAAAATGATGGAGCCCAAATGACTGTTGCATATTCTGATACATTTCCCTAATTCACCCGGTTGATTAATACTTTTTCTAGCATTAGGAAAGAAAGAAACTCACCACTATCTCATGAATTGATATGTCTCATCCATCCAGTAAAGCAGATTGTTCTTCCCTCAGTATTAACACCATGTTCAGCAGACTAACAATGATGAAAGAGGCCCTTTGAATTGACAAGGGACAAGCAATGGGTAAAATAATCATCTTTTCCTTGAAGTTATAATATTATAGAAGCTCATTCTTTTCAAAACATGTTCTTACTATGAAGCAATAAGGGTGATAAAAAAGTAGAATGAGAATGTTAGCAACAGAAACATACATTTCCATCTGAGGAGCTCTATGACTTTTCATCTGAAGTAATTTTAAAGAAATGGAGAGAAAAAAATTGAAATAGAATTAATCAGAATTAAAATTACAGATGTGAAATTTGGTCTTCAAAATGCTGACAGAGACTTGTGCATTTATAAACTCCAACGTTCCTTCTGCAAAAATGGTCTCACTTGATCACTCTAGCTAAATTTTATCCCAGTTCTATCATATTCTATAATTTTCGTTGAACTAATCACTAATAGACATCTTATTTGTGTATTTTTCTTATTATACTACTGTCTTCCTTACTAGAATATAATTTTTATGATACGGGAATCATTTTCTGTCTTGTTTTAAATTTCTAATGCCCAGGGGATCTTCATTAAATAAATGTTTGTTAAATGCATTAACAAATGAGTGAATAAAATAATCAACAGAAGTGGTCTTGGCTTTTCTGAGCTTATAGTTTAATTAAACAAAACCTAAAAGAACAAATTTTTCATAACTGTCATGTTAGTTCAGAGGCAAAATGTCAAAGGCATTGAGATTCTTGGCTTTTAACTGAAAGACCTAGGGTGACACTGCTTTGACTCTGACTAGCTTTCAGAATTGTGAATCACTTGCCCATCTTGGGCCCCTAGTCATTTGTACATAATGGACATAATAACTTACAATATATTGAGATGTTGTAACCGAGCAAGTTAGAAGGAATGCGCCACGCTCTGAGTTCCAAATTAAGAGTCCTTTATTGATTTGCCGGTGACTGAGAGACGGATAATGCTCAAAATTCTCTCCGCCGAGGAAGGGGCCTGATTATCATTTATACCTTGATTTAGGTTGGGTCGTGGGGGGAGTACTTAGCTGAAGTGGAATTTTACAGAAACAGAAAAGCAGGTTAGAGGAAAGAGCTGCCCCATACAATTACCAAGAAGAGGGGCCATCAGGCTCCTTCTACACAATGATCAAAGGGGAACTTTTTTCTCACAATAGCAGTGGGGAGATATAGCCAAGCTGGATGCGGTACAGTGGTCACAAGTGTTAAGAACAGTACACTTCAATGCTTCTAACTGCAGCACGACCCAGTTATGCACCCAAAGGGGCTTTGATAGGGAGAGGGAAGCCAGGTTGGAGTTTACAGCTAAAATGGAATCAGTTATGCTAGCCCAGGGTAGGTTATTACAGAGAAAGCTAAAAAGGTAATGTATGTGAAGCATTTGACGCTGTTTTAAGTGTTCAATAAGTGTTAATTAGCACTTAGGATTTTTATAAATAATTCATGGGACTCTTGCTGTACAAAGTGACTTTATCTGTCCATAGGTCATCAGCTGCAATAAATGTCAAATAGAGCTTTCCTCAATGCCCTTTAATTTTTAATTTTACATGTTAAAACTTATGTTTACAAGCTGGGCAGGATTGCTTGTGTCTATTGTCTCCTCTACTCAGGAGGCTGAGGCAGGAGGATCATGAGAAGCTTGAGGCCAAGAGTTTGAGACAAGCCTGGGAAACATAATGAGACCATATCCCTAAAAAATATATTCAAATATATAAAAAGTTTATATTTTGAGTGGGAACATTAACTAAATGATAAGTAAGGAGTGAACACCATACTTAGGAAGATTTTAGGTACTCTCTATGGGCAATTTAACCATGCAATATTTTGGAATTATTTGGAATCTTTCTTCTATATGCATATATACCTTGGGCAATTATAGCCAACAATGTGTATTTGTGACAATTTGAATTCTTTAATTCATGTTGGATTTAGCTAACTTGAGATAAACATAAAGCAAGAACATTTCCATGCAATGTGTTTGTGATTTTACAAATGCAGTGCTGGTAAATACAAATGACTTGGTGTTATTTTTAATATTTACAAATATCACTTCAGATGAAGTGAAGAATTTGGGCTGAATTATACTCAGAGTTTGGATACCTACATTACTTGAGATATAAGTATTGCCTCTAAATAATTTTTGTGTAGTTTTCCTCCAACTTTTTGTAGGTACTTAGGAAAAAGCATCACTTATTTTTATTTCCTTGGGTTTGAAAAATGTCTTCCTTAAAAGAATTTAATTAATATTCAAGAAATTTGAGCCTCAGGTTGAAAACTTCATTAAGTAACTTTTCTTCTTAAGTAACAATATTATTTAAGCTGTAGAACACAACATTCTCTGAAGGCATTTTGCAATGTATTCTTTTTCACTGTTTTTATTTTTAATTTTTGTGGGTACATATTAGGTATATATATTTATGGGATACATGAAATGTTTTGATACAGACAAGCCAAGAGAAATAACCATATCATGAAGAATGGGATATTCATCTTCTCAAGCATTTATCCTTTGAGTTACAAACAAGCCAATTACACTCTATTTAAAAATGCATAATTAAGTTATTATTAATTACAGTTATCCTGTTGTGTGATCAAATAGTAGTTCTTATTCATTCTTTCTAGTTACTTTTTGTACCTACTAACTATATCTACCTCCCCACCACCTGCCGCTACCATTGACAGTCTCTGGTAACTATCCTTCTATTGTCTTTGTCCATGAGTTCAATCGTTTCGATTTTTAAATCCTACAAATAAGTGAGAACATGTCATGCTTGTCTTTCTGTGCCTGGCTTACTTCACTTAACATAACGATCTCCAATTCTATCCATGTTGTTGCAAATGACTAAAGCTCATCCCTTTTTATGACTGAACTCCATTGTGTACTCTATTGTGTATATGTACCACATTTTCTTTATTAACTCATGTGTTGATGGACATTCATCTTGCTTCTAAATCTTAGCTACTGTAAATAGTGCTGCAACAAACATAGGAGTGCAGATATCACTTCAATATACTGATGGCCTTTATTTTGGGTATATACACAGCAATGCGATTGCTGAATCAAAGGTAGCTCAAATTTTAGTTTTTTGAGGAACCTCCAGACTGTTCTTCATAGTGGTTGTACTAATTTACATTTCTTCCAACAGTATACAAGGGTTCCCTTTTCTCAACATCCTCGAAAGCATTTGTTACTGCCTGTCTTTTGGATTTAAGTCGTCTTACCTGGGTGAGAAGATATATTTCATTGTAGCTTTCATTTGCATTTCTCTGATGATCAGTGATGTTGCGTACCTTTTCATACACCTGTTTGCCGTTTGTATGTCTTCCTTTTGAGACATGTGTATTTAAATCTTTTGCTCCTTTTTTGAACAAACTATTAGATTTTTTTTCCTGTAGGGTTGTTAGAGCTCCTGATATATTTTTGTTATTAATCCCCTTGTCAGTTTGCAAATATTTCCTCCCGTTCTGTGGGTTGTCTCTTCACTTTGTTGATTGTATCCTTTGCTGTGCAGAAGCTTTTGAACTTGGTGTGATCTCATTTGTCCCTTTTTTCTTTGGTTGTCTGTGCTTAGGGGGTATTGCCTGAGAATTATTGCCCAGACCAATGTCCTAGAGATTTTCTTCAATATTTCTTTTCCTAGTGTCATAGTTTGAGGTCTTATATTTAAGTATTTAATCCATTTTGATTTTAGTTTTGTATATGGTGACACATAGAAGTATAGTTTAATTCTCCTGCATATGGATACCCAGTTTTCCAAGCACCATTTATTAAAGAGACTGTCTCTTCTCCAGTGTGTTTTTTGGCATCTTTGTCAAAAATGAGTTCACTGTGTATGTGTAGATTGGTTTCTGAGTTCTCTATTCTGTTCCATTGGTCTATGTGTGTATTTTTTATGTCAGTATTGTTTTGATTACTATAGTTCTGTAGCATAATGTGAGGTCAGATAATTTTATTCTTCCAGTATTTTTTTTTTCTTTTTTGCTTAGAATAACTGGCTATTCTGGGTCCTTTGTGATTCCATATAAATTTAGGATTTGTTTCTATTTCTGTGAAGAATGTGATAGGCATTTTGATAGGGATTCCATCAAATCTGTAGATTGCTTTGGGTAGTATGAACATTTTAACAATATTGATTCTGACAATTCTTGAACATGGAATATTTTTCTATTTTTTGGCATTTTCTGAAATTTCTTTCATCAGTATTTTATATGGTTAATTCCTACTTATTTAATTTTATGTGTGGCTATCATAAATGCTATTATTTTTTAAATTTCTTTCTCATATTGTTCACTTTTGGAATATAGTAATGCTACTGCCTGGTGCATGTTAATTTCGTATCCAGAAACTTTACCAAATTAATCAATTCTATTAATTTCTTTGTGGAGTCTTTATGTTTTTCCAAATATAAGATCAATCATCTACAAACAAGGATAACATGTCTTCTTTTCCAATGTGGATGCCCTTTATTTCTTTCTTTTGTCTGATTGATCTAGTTAGTACTTTCAGTACTATATTGAATAACATGGTGACAGTGGGCATCCTTGCCATGTTCCACATCTTAGAGGAAAGGCTTTCATTTTTTTCCTATTCAGTATGATACTAGCTGAATGGTCTGTCATATATGGGTTTTATTATGTTGAGGTATATTTCTTCCATCCCAGCATTTTGAGGGTTTTTATCATAAAAAGATGTTGAATTCATGAAGGAATATTGAATATGGTGAAGGATGTTTATTGTAAAGGGATGTTGATGTCTTGGAATCAGGAATCCCAAGAGCCTGCTTGTTGCTCTACCCACTGTAGGTCTGCTGATACCTAAGATGCAAGACCAAGTCCCCTTTACTTTACCCTCTGCTTCTCTTAAGAAGAAAGAGTTTTTTGCACCACAGCTACCATAGCTGAGTATGTGCTGAGTCTCACCTGAAGCCAGCAAGTCTCAGAGGCTCTTTCAAGGATCTTGATGTAATACCTAGGTATTGCTGCTGGTTATTCAGGGCCCAAGAGCTCTTCAGTTAGCAGGGGATGAATTGTTCTAGGACTGGATCCTTCCCTTTAAGGCAGTGAGTATCTTCTGGTTCAGGATGGGTCTAAAAATGTTGTCTGGGATCTAGGGTCTGAAACGAGAGCCTCGTGACTCTGACCATTGCCATATCCTGCTGTGGCTGAGCTGGTATCTAAGATGCAAGATGAAGTCCTCCCCTCTTTTCCCTCTCCTCTCCACTCCTCCCCTCCCCTCAAGTGGAAGGAAAAAGTCTGTTTTGGAGCCATGTGAGCTGTGCAGCCTGGGTTTAGGGAGGGGTGATGCCAGCATTTTCTTGGCTGCTCCAGCTGGTGTCTCAGTACATCACATGCCACCCAGGTGCACTATCACTGGGCATGCTTCAACGCTAGGGCTCATCCAGGTTTTGCAGTCCTTGTGGCCTGGAATGCCTTTCAAGCTTGCTTGAAAACACAGAGCACTGTAAGTGGTAAGGTTTGTGGGCACTGAAGTTTGAACCACTGGAATTAGTGATTTCCCTCTGGACAGGGCTGGCTTAAATGCTCCCTCTGTGGTGGGCATCAGCAGAATTTGGTCCAGTTTTTCTTTCAGCTCTAACAGGACAGCACTGAGTTCAATCTCTCACAAATGCTGTATTTTCCATCTCTCAGAACTCAGAGAATCTCTGCAACCACACAACTGCTGTTGGGGGTCAGAGAGGCATGGTATTGAGATTCAAGACTGTTTTTTCTATCTTCTCAGTGCCTCTTTCAGTGATATGGAGTTAAAACCTGATACTATGAGTGATCACCTGATATTTGGTTCTTCAGAAAGTGGTTTTCTTTTGTGAATAAATAGTTGTAAAACTTGTGTTTTTCTGGGAGAGGGGCTGGATGATCAGTGTAGCCTTCTATTCCTCCATCTTGTTCTGCCTTCCTCTCTAATGTATTCTTAATGCAGATACACTTTTACAGAAAAAGATCAGGAGATTCTAATAGCCTCTATCAATTATATATGTTAATGGAAATGGGTGATAGTTAAGAGAACTTCAAACTTCACGAAAGCTTCATATTATTCACATATTGCTCCAAGATATTTAAATTTACCTCTGATAAGAGTATGTGTAAGATTGATGCTAATTAAATGAGAAATGATTCAAAACAAATAAAAGAGCTCTGAGCAAAAGGATGTGGCACTTGCTTAGATCTTTGTCTTTTGAGTTAAAGAGGCAGAATTGTATAACTTTTCTGGTTGATGCAATACAATGTATGAAAAAGAACTCACTCCACCCTCCTACTACTTTATTTTGCCTTCATTCCCACCCTCTACCCTCTCTAAACTTTATGTCTTACATCTTCCTTTTAGGTCATCAGAGAACATGTAGAAATTCAGCGGGAATAATATTTACTTTTTCTTATAGTTGAACTACAAACTTTATTTGAAAAAAATACTAACACCAGATAACTGGTTCTAAAAATGATGGCATAAGACAACATCAGACCAAATCACTTAAACACACACACACACTCTCTTAAAGAAAACTATAAAATCTGTACAGAATATTTCCAACCAATTAGTTGTTTGTTTTGTATGTTCTGGATAATAGTTGAAATTATTGAAAGAAGGGAGGTATAAGAGTTGAATTTCACTTTTACTTTGGCTTTTGTCCTGAGAACACATGAAAACGGGGATTAGTAAACTACATTCTCTACTAACATATTTGTCAACCCCTGCTCTAAAACATGGTATAGGAAAATAGGCTGTTAATTAGAGAACAGAGGTCTCTGCAGGCAGGAAACCCAGATCTAGTGTTGAGAACTGGCCAGACAATTGGGATTTGGGAAATCTGGTGCTAGAGAGAAGGAAGCAAGGAAGAAGCTCCAAAAATCTTTGTAAATGACACTTCTGAATGTCTTTACCAACTCCTACACATCCACAGGGGAAAACTTCAGGAGACCTAGAAGGCAGAACCACTAGGAAGTTGGAGATCCAGGCAAACATTTCAGAGCTTATACAGTGTTGGGGAGATAGAGCTTAAGTTGTTGGTTTTTATTTATATGCCTCCATCTTGGATGAGAGAGCTTAAGTTTTATGCCTAGTTAAAGAGACATTGGTAGACACTGTGAAACTACAGTAAAGGCATAATCTAGGATTAGGACCATATCATAATTTTAGGAAAAAAAAAAATGAAATACTCAACAAAGCCTAAAGCCAAAGTTTGATACAAAGTGATTTGCTTATAACTGTACTGTCTTACAGATCAGTGTCTGACAGATCTCTTTTGGAGCCATGTGAGCTGTGCAGGCTGGGTTTAGGGAGGGATGATGCCAGCACTTCCTTGGCTGCCCCATCTGGTGTCTCAGTATGTTGTATGTTCCCGAGGTCTACTGTCTCTGGGTGTACTTCAGAATGCTCCTTCAATAAAAGTTATGTAATATGTATCTACCACATGTCTTCCATTATGTTCAGTGCAATTAAAAAAATAAGAAAGAAAGAAAAAGCAGCAGGTAATAAAGAGGAAAACAACGCAGTAACATCATAACCAAAGATGTTCAAAACACTGGATATTGTAGACGAAGTCATCAGCATAACTGCAATCATATGTTAGAGACAACTACCAATTCATTTAAAAAGTCATACAGATATTTTGGGGATAGTAAAATACTTAAGAACTTGGGTGGTTTTAAGAGGAGAGTGTAGATAGAATAAAAAAGGGTTTGAAAAGTAAAAGACAAATGAATGGAAGAAATCTAGAGTAGAAAGAAAAGAACAAAAATTAGCATCTAAGAAATGTGAGGTACGTCAAATATATAATATACATTTATTTTTGAGTTCCTAAAAAAAGAAGAGGGTTAACATTAAGCATAAATATCATTTGAAGAGATATTATTTAATAATTTTCCTTATGTGATGAAAACATCAACCTACAGATTCAAAAACTTAGCAACGCCTATACAGAATAAATAAATACAAAGGAATCATATGTAAGGAAATGGTAGTCAAAAAGCTGACATCTTAAATGTAAGCCAGATTAAAAAAATTTAAAAAAAATTAATAGGAAGTAGTAATAGACTGATGACAAACTTTAAAAAAAACTGTTAAAGTTCAAAGGCAATCTTTAATGAGATAAAAGAAGAAAAGTGCTACCAACTCAGAATTATATGCAGATAAAAGATTCCTCAGTAATTAAATTTTTTCAAAAAATAATTTGTTTTATTAAAACGTTGACATTTTTCAATAGTTTCTTTCCAGCAGGATTAAACTATTTAAATTAGGTAAAGGGAAAATTATTATAAATGAAAGCACAAAACTCTAAGGGAAACACACACACACACACACACACACACACACACACACGCAAAGACTAGAATGTTAAGTACAATGATAAATACAACAGAATATTAGCAATTTATTAAAAGAAAAATAAGTGTCCTATGAAGTATATAATATATATAAATTATATTTAGTACAAAGATTAGTAAGTGGTAAATGAAGTTATAATGTTGTAAATTTCTTATATTATCTGGAAAGCAGCAAATAAACTAATTTAATCAATAGCGTGACTAAACCTGGGATACATAATTAAATCTATAGAGTAACTATTAAAAGAATAAAGTGAATAATCAAATAAAGTGTGATTAAAGAGCTAATAAAGAAATAAAATAAAACAATTAAACTACTTAATCCAGAAAAAGTTTACAAAAAGAAAGAAATAAAAACATAATTGGAAAAAATTTTTAAAAAAGTTCTAGACTTGAGTGTAACTGGAACAGTTGTTATATTAAATGTATCTGGCAGAGAATATCCAGTTTCTGCTCCAATATATAGAGTTGAAAGTTGTCACTGCTATCCTGAGAACAAGAAACATCAAGAGAAACTAAAAAGCAATAATTTTCTTATGGCCATCACATAACTAAGTTCTTAGAGCAGATTGCCACCTAAAATCAGAGAACAGCTGAGATATATTAGCCTGGAATCATAAATTTGTAATCACCTAAGTAGCAATTTTGATAAATGGCTGAAGGTTGAGCGTGAACAAGCTATACTGGGTGAAACACCCATTGCTGTCTTAAGGGATGTCCCTGTATCAGGATTCCCACCAAGTTCTCATAGTGAAAAGCCATAAAGATCTCCTCTTGTCTCTAGCAAGGAAGGTGACAAGTAGCCACTGTAAAATATATGTAGGTAGCCTAACATAGTACTCATAATCCTCATTAGTACTGGAAGTTAGTACTGGAAGTCCTAACTAACGTGAGCTTAAAGAAGAACAAAGTTGAGAAAATTACACCACTAGATTTCTGGACTTTACATAAACCTACAGAAGTTAAGGCAGTATAAGATTAGGGTAAGGTAGCACAATCAGACCAATGGAATTAAGGAGAAATTCCAGAAATATACTTACATATGTGCACAGTTGATTTTTCATAAATGAGATGTTATTATTTAATGGGGAAATAACTAGATATTCAATAAATGATGCTGGGGTAAATGAAAAAACTGGGAAAAACTAACCGATGGCTATCTTATACCGTATACAAAAATAATCCAATATGAATTGAAAATGTATGTGGGAATGTTAAAATCATAAAGCTTCTAGAAGAAAATGTCAGAGAGTATTTTCACTACTTTGCAAATACAAAGAATTTTATTACACGTAACATTAAAAAATAATAACTATACTAAAGAAGAGAGAAAAATGACAAGGTACTTGTAGCCAAAGAAATAAAAACATGAACAAAACAAAATCCACTACTTTAGAACAAACAAACAACTCATTATTTAAAAATCGCCAAAGCCACAAATAGATTATCAAATTCATCAGCTGAACAACAAATAAAAAATGAGCAACATTAATCACCAGAGATACAAATGTTTAACACAGTGCCATACAGCTATATACCAACAGAATAACTAATATTAAAAAGATGGACAATACCAAGTGTTATCCATGTGGTGTCAGTTACATTACTAGTAAATTTGTGCTGTCATTTCGGAAAACAATTGGACAGTTTCTAAGAAAGCTAAAATATGTTTATTCTATGCTGCATGATTTCATTAACATGGATTTTAAAAAGGGAAAACTAAGCTATTGTGTTAGTGGCCAGAATACTGATTATATTTTATAAGAGGAGTAATAGATCCATTTTGGGTCTTGAAACATGTTTGAAATCTAAATCAAAGTAGTAGTTACAGGTACTATTCATATGTAAAAATTTATAAAGCTATACATCTAAGGTATACACACATTATACGTTATTTATTTTTAAAAAGTGAGAAAAGCAGATATAGCAATTGCAATAAAGGTAATCTGTGCAGGTGATAATGATAAAAATTGAAATGTGGATCAATTTATATAAATATCAATCTATATAAGTAAGTTGCTAATGATTTTCTCTAAACCTACGTCTTTGCTTTTATCTCTCATAATTAACTTTTCAGTATAGATACACAGAAGGAAAATTAGGTGAAATGATAAGCATATAGTAACATAAGTAAATTTCTAATTTTGTTCCTTTTATTTTTAGGTGACACAAAATAATTGTACATATTTATGGAATACAGTGATATTTTGATAGATGCATACAGTGTATAATGATGGAATCAGGGGAATTAGCATATGATTCTCTCAAACATTTATCATTTCTTTATGTTGTGGACATTCAATATTCTCTCTTCTAGATTTTGAACATATATAATACATTAGTGTTCATTATATTAACCAACCTCTCTCTCTACTCCCTATTTTTTATTCTTCCCAGCCTATAATAATCATAATTATAATCTCCACTTTAATAAGCTCAACTTTTTTAGTTCTCACATATGAATTAGAACATGCAGTATTTTTTTGTGTATGCCTGACTTATTTCACTTAACGTAATGTCTGTCAGGGTTATCCATGTTGCCATGAATGACATTTTATTTTTATTATGACTCAACAGAATTCAATTGTGTATGTATACCGCATTTAAAAAAAAATTTTTTATTGCATTTTAGGTTTTGGGGTACATGTGCAGAACGTGCAAGATAGTTGCATAGGTACACACATGGCAGTGTGTTTTGCTGCCTTCCTCCCCTTCACCCACATTTGGCATTTCTCCTCAGGCTACCCTCCCCAGCTCCCCCTCCCCACTGTCCCTCCCCTATTTCCCCCAACAGACCCCAGTGTGTAGTACCCCCTTCGCTGTGTCCATGTGTTCTCATTTTTCTCACCTGCCTATGAGTGAGAATATGTGGTATTTCGTTATCTGTTCTTGTGTCAGTTTGCTGAGAATGATGTTCTCCAGATTCATCCATGTCCTTACAAAGGACAAAAACTCATCATTTTTGATTGCTGCATAATATTCCATAGTGTATATGTACCACATTTTCCCAGTCCAGTCTATCGTCGATGGGCATTTGGGTTGGTTCCAGGTCTTTGCTGTTGTAAACAGTGCTGCAATGAACATTCGTGTGCATGTGCCCTTATAGTAGAACGATTTATATTCCTTTGGATATATACCCAGTAATGGGATTGCTGGGTCAAATGGAATTTCTATTTCTAGGTCCTTAAGAAATCGCCACAGTGTCTTCCACAATGGTTGAACGAATTTACACTCCCACCAGCAGTGTAAAACTGTTCCTATTTCTCTGCATCCTCCCCAGCATCTGTTGTCTCCAGATTTTTTAATGATTGCCATTCTAACTGGTGTGAGATGGTATCTCAATGTGGTTTTGATTTGCATCTCTCTAATGACCAGTGATGATGAGCATTTTTTCATGTGTTTGTTGGCCTCATGTATGTCTTCTTTTGTAAAGTGTCTGTTCATATCCTTTGCGCATTTTTGAATGGGCTTGTTTGTTTTTTTCCTGTAAATCTGTTTGAGTTCTTTGTTAATTCTGGATATCAGCTCTTTGTCAGATGGGTAAACTGCAAAGATTTTTTTCCCATTCTGTTGGTTGCCGATTCACTCTAGCGACTGTTTCTTTTGCCTTGCAAAAGCTGTGGAGTTTGATTAGGTCCCATTTGTCTATTTTGGGTTTTGTTGCCAATGCTTTTGGTGTTTTGGTCATGAAGTCCTTGCCTACTCCTATGTCCTGAATGGTTTTGCCTAGATTTTCTTCTAGGTTTTTTATGGTGCCAGATCTTATGTTTAAGTCTTTAATCCATCTGGAGTTAATTTTAGTGTAAGGTGTCAGGAAGGGGTCCAGTTTCTGCTTTCTGCACATGGCTAACCAGTTTTTCCAACACCATTTATTAAACAGGGAATCCTTTCCCCATTGCTTGTTATTCTCTGGTTTATCAAAGATTATATGGTTGTACATATGCTGTGTTGCCTCCGATGCCTCTGTTCTGTTCCATTGGTCTATATCTCTGTTTTGGCACCAGTACCATGCTGTTTTGATTATTGTAGCCTTGTAGTATAGTTTGAAGTCTGGTAGTGTGATGCCTCCTGCTGTGTTCTTTTTGCTTAGAATTGACTTGGCTATGCGGGCTCTCCTTTGGTACCATATGAAGTTCATGGTGGTTTTTTCCAGTTCTGTGAAGAAATTCAATGGTAGCTTGATGGGGATAGTGTTGATTCTGTAAATTACTTTGGGCAGTATAGCCATTTTCACGATATTGATTCTTCCTAACCATTAACATGGAATGTTTCTCCATCTGTTTGTGTCCTCTCTTATTTCATTGAGCAGTGGTTTGTAGTTTTCCTTGAAGAGGTCCCTTACGTTCCTTGTAAGTTGTATTCTTAGGTATTTTATTCTCTTTGCAGCAGTTGTGAATGGCAGTTCATTCTTGATTTGGTTCTCTTTAAGTCTGTTATTGGTGCATAGGAATGCTTGTGATTTTTGCACATTGATTTTATATCCTGAGACTTTGCTGAAGTTGCTTATCAGTTTCAGGAGTTTTTGGGCTGAGATCATGTGGTCTTCTAGGTATACTATCATGTCGTCTGCAAATAGAGACAATTTGGCTTCCACCTTTCCTATTTGAATACCCTTTATTTCTTTTTCTTGCCTGATTGCTCTGGCTAGAACCTCCAGTACTATGTTGAATAGGAGTGGTGAGAGAGGGCATCCTTGTCTCATGCCGGATTTCAAAGGGAATGCTTCCAGTTTTTGCCCATTTAGTATGATATTGGCTGTTGGTTTGTCATAAATAGCTTTTATTACTTTGAGATATGTTCCATCAATACCATGTTTATTGAGGGTTTTTAGCATAAAGGGCTGTTGAATTTTGTCAAATGCCTTCACTGTGTCAATTGAGATAATCATGTGGTTTTTGTTTTTGTTCCCTCTTTTTGGATTATTTGGAATAGTTTCAGTAGGAATGGTACCAGCTCCTCTTAGTGTGTCTGGTAGAATTCGGCTGTGAAACCATCTGGACCTGGGCTTATTTTGTGTGGTAGGCTCTAAATTGCTGCCTCGACTTCAGACCTTGTTATTGTTCTATTCATAGTTTCAGCTTCCTCCTGGTTTAGGCTGGGGAAGACACAGGTGTCCAGGAATTTATCCATTTCTTCCAGGTTTACTAGTTTATGTGCATAGAGCTGTTTGCAATATTCTCTGATGATAATTTGAATTTCTGCAGAATCTGTGGTGATTTCCCCTTTATCATTTTTTATTGCATCTATCTGGTTGTTCTCTCTTTTCTTTTTTATCGGTCTGGCTAGTCGTCTGTCTGTTTTGTTGATCTTTTAAGAAAAACCAGCTCTTGGATTTATTGATTTTTTGAAGGGCTTTTCGTGTCTCTATCTCTTTCACTTCTGCTCTGATCTTAGTTATTTCTTGTCTTCTGCTAGGTTTTGAGTTCTTTTGATCTTGCTCCTCTAGCTCTTTCAGTTTTGATGATAGGGTGTCAGTTTTGGATCTCTCCACTCTTCTAATGTGGGCACCTATTGCTATATATTTTCCTCTGGAGACTGCTTTAAATGTGTCCCAGAGATTCTGGTATGTTGTGTCTTCGTTCTCGTCGGTTTCAAAGAACTTATTTATTTCTGCCTTCATTTCATTGTTTATCCAATCAACATTCAAGAGCCAGTTGTTCAGTTTCCATGAAGCTGTGCGGTTCTGAGTTAGTTTCTGAATTCTGAGTTCTAACTTGATTGCACTATGGTCTGAGAGACTGTTTGTTATGATTTCAGTTGTTTTGCATTTGCTGAGGAGTGCTTTGCTTCCAATTATGTGGTCAATTTTGGAGTAGGTGTGATGTGGTGCTGAGAAGAATATATATTCTGTGGATTTGGGGTGGAGAGTTCTGTAAATGTCTTTGAGATTTGTTTGTTCCAGGTCTGAGTTCAAGCCCTGGATATCCTTGTTAATTTTCTGTCTTGTTGATCTGTCTGATATTGACAGTGGAGTGTTAAAGTCTCCCACTATTATTGTGTGGTAGTCTAAGTCTCTTTGTAAGTCATTAAGAACTTGCCTTATATATCTGGGTGCTCCTGTATTGGGTCCATATATATTTAGGATCATTAGCTCTTCTTGTTGTATCGATCCTTTTAGCGTTATGTAATGACCTTCTTTGTCTTTTTTGATCTTTGTTGCTTTAAGGTCTATTTTATCAGAGATGAGAATTGCAACTCCTGCTTTTTTTTGCTCTCCATTTGCTTGGTAAATCTTCCTCCATCCCTTTATTTTGAGCCTTTGTGCATTCTTGCATGTGAGATGGGTTTCCTGGATACAGCACACCGATGGATTTTGTTTTTTTATCCAATTTGCCAGTCTGTGTCTTTAGATTGGTGCATTTAGCCCATTTACATTTAGGGTTAATATTGTTTTGTGTGAATTTGATACTGCCATTTTTATGCTAGCTGGCTGTTTTGCCCATTGGTTCATGCAGATTCTTCATTTTGTTGATGCTCTTTAGCATTTGGTATGTTTTTAGAATGGCTGGTACTGGTTGTTCCTTTCTATGTGTAGTGCCTCTTTCAGGAGCTCTTGTAAAGCAGGCCTGGTGGTGACAAAATCTCTGAGTACTTGCTTATTGGCAAAAGATTTTATTCTTCCTTCACTTCTGAAGCTCAGTTTGGCTGCATATGAAATTCTGGGTTGAAAGTTGTTTTCTTGAAGGATGTTGAATATTAGCCCCCACTCTCTTCTGGCTTGTAGAGTCTCTGCCGAGAGATCTGCTGTGAGTCTGATGGGCTTCCCTTTGTGGGTTACCCGACCTTTCTCTCTGGCTGCCCTTAGTATTTTCTCCTTCATTTCAACCCTGGTGCATCTGACGATTATGTTCCTTGGGGTTGCTCTTCTTTTGGAATGTCTTTGTGATTTTCTCTGTATTTCCTGGAGTTGAGTATTGACCTGACTTGCTAGGTTGGGGAAATTTTCCTGGATAATATCCTGAAGAGTATTTTCCAGCTTGTATTCATTCTCTTCGTCACATTCTGGTACACCTATCAAACATAGGTTAGGTCTCTTCACATAGTCCCACATTTCTTGGAGATTTTGTTCATTCCTTTTTGTGCTTTTTTCTCTAATCTTGGTTTCTCATTTTATTACATTGAGTTGATCTTCAACTTCTGATATTCTTTCTTCTGCTTGGTCAATTTGGCTGTTGAAACTTGTTCATGCTTCGTGAAGTTCTCATGTTGTGTTTTGCAGCTCCTTCAATTTATTCATATTCCTCTCTAAGTTGTCCATTCTTGTTATCATTTCCTCAAATCTTTTTTCAAATCTTTTTTCAAGGTTCTTAGTTTCTTTGCATTGATTTAGAACATGTTCTTTTAGCTCACTGAAGTTTCTCATTACCCACCTTCTGAAGTCTGATTCCATCATTTCGTCACACCCATTATCCGTCCAGATTTGTTCCCTTGCTAGTGATGAGTCTTGGTCCTTTGTAGGAGGTGAGGTGTTTTGGTTATGGGTGTTTTCCTCCTTTTTGCCCTGGTTTCTTCCCATCTTTGTGGATTTATCCACCTGTTGTCTTAGTAGTTGCTGACTTTTTGGTTGGGTCTCTGAGTAGACGTCCAGATTGTTGATGATGAAGTATTTCTGTTACTTAGTTTTCCTTCTAACAATGTAGCCCCTCTGCTGTAGGACTGCTGAGGTCCACTCTAAGCCCTGCTTGTCTGGGGTACACCTGTAGCAGCTGTGGAACAGTGAGGATGCTACCAGTTTCTTCTTCAGCTATCTTTGTCCCAGAATGATGCCCGCCAAATGTCAGTCTGATTAGTCCTTTTTTGAGGTGACTCTTTGGATATACAGGGGTCAGGGAGCTGCTTGAGGAGATGGTCTGTACTTTGTAGGAGCTCCAGTGCTGAGCTGTGAGCTCTGTTGTTCATTCAGGTTGTTGGGTGGGTGTGTTTAGGTCTGCTGCAGCGGAACTTATTTTTATAAGTATTTTTCCCTCAGATGCTCTGTCTCAGGGAGTTGGGGATTTCTTTATGAGTATCCCTTGCACTGTCCTGCCAAGCTAGGAGGCAGTCTAGTCACTATTTGCCTGCCGAGGCTCTGCCCTGCCATAGTGGGATCCGCCCTGCTGCCGTGGGGCTCTGCCCTACTATGGTGGGCTCCACCTTGTTTTGCGGAGTCTCTCTGTTTGGCAGGTTGCCTCAGCAGTGGCAGGCTGCTTCAGCAATGGGCGTGTACCTCAGTAGGGGTGGAATGCGTCCATAGTGGCGGACACCCCTCCCCCACCGAGCTGCACCATCCTGGATTCAGCTGAGCCTGCAGTAAAACTCTCAACCCCAAGCATTTTGAATCACCATTTTGTTTGTCCCTATGGGGGTGGGACCTGCCGAGCCTGATCACCTGGCTCCCTGCCTCAGAGTCCTTTCTCTCTCTCTTTTTTTTTTTAAGTTGAATGGTTGACTCTCTCACAGGTGTTTCAGTCACCTGCTGATAGGGCACCGGGATCTGTGCGGCCCACTGCACTGGCTCAAATCACACTTCCCAGGAATCTCCTGGTCTGGCTCACTGTGCAAGTCCCGTTTAATCAGATGGATATGTTAATCTGCCCTGCCAAATCTCAGATTGCTGGCTTAACAGGGCACCCAGACCAGTGAGTTTTGTGCGGGGTGCTGCTGCACTGAGGCGCCAGCCGAAATGGCCGCACAAGCCGAAAGGGCTGTGCTGGTGTCCCACGTCTCTCTTATACCTGGGAATTTCCCCATTCTGTGGGCAACAAAGGTTCATCTAAAAATGCAGCTAGGACTCACCCTCTGCACCTTCACTGAGAGCTGCAATCCTGACTTGTTCCTACCGCACTATCTTGGAAATCCTCCTATACCACATTTTTTTTATCTATTCATCTGTTGATGAACTTTTAGGTTGATTTCATATATTAACAATTGTGAATAGTGTTGCAATAAATATGAGAATGCAGATACTTCATCAATATACTGATTTTCTTTCCTTTGAATAAATACCCAGCTGTGGGATTAATGCACTGTTTGGTAGTTATGTGGTTTTAAAGAAATCTCTATACTGTTTTCCATACTGGTTGTACTAACTTACATTCCCACCAACAGAATGTAAGAGTTCCCTTTTCTCTACATCCTTGCCAGCATTTGTAATTTTTTTGGTCTTTTTGATAATAGTCTAACTGGGGTGAAATAAGATCTCCTGGTTTTGATTTGCATTTACTTGATGATTAATGGAATGGTGAAGATTATTTCATAAACTTGCTGGATATTTGAATGTCTTTTCCTTGAGAAATTCTATTCAAATTCTTTGCTCACTTTTAAATTAGATCATTCATATTTTGCTGTTGAGTTGTTGGAGTCTCACACATTTTGGTATTAGTGCCTCATTGAATATTTAGTCTGCAAACATTTTCTCCCATTCTGTGGGTTGTCTCTTTACTCAGTTAATTGCTTCCTTTGCAATGCAGAAGCTTCTTGGCTTAATGTAGTCTCATTGTTTTTGCTTTTGTTGCCTGTACTTCTGAAATCTTAGCCATAAAATCTTTGCCTAGACCAATGTCCTGAAGAGTTTTTTTTTTCTGTTTCCTTCTTGTATTTTTCTAGTTTTAAGTTTGACATTTAAGTCTTTAATTCATCTCGACTTGAGGTTTGTAGATAGAGATAGGGGTTCAGTTTTATTCTTCTGCATATAGTTATTTAGTTTTCTAAGCACCATTTATTAAAGGAGGTGCTTTGCCCTTAATGTAGATTCTTGGCAGCTTTGTCAAAAATAAGTTGACTGTAAATATGCAGACTTATTTCTGAGCTTTTTATTCTGTTCCACTTGTCTATGTGTCTACTTTTATAGTAATACCATTCTGTTCTGGTTACTATTGCTATGTAATAAGTTTTGATGTCAGGAGTGTGATGCCTCCTGCTTTGTTCTTTTGTTCAGCATTTCTTGGACTATTTTGGGTCTTATGTGGTTTCATACAAATTTTAGGGTTTTCTTTTCTAATACTGGGAAGAATGGCATTGATATCTTAATAAGTATTTTAATGAATTGGTAGATTACTTTGGGTAGAATAGTCATTTTCATTATATTAATTCTTCCAATCTATGAATGTGGAATCTTTTTTCATTATTTTCGTGTGTCCTCTTTCACCTCCTTGGTTGAATAAATGGTTTTATTCCATTTTTCTGTAGCTACTATAAATGACATTTCTTTCTTGATTTCTTTTTCAGCTCTTTATTAGCATATTGAAATGCTACTGTTTTTTTTATGTTGATTTAGTATCATGCCGCCTTACTGTATTAGTCCATTCTCAAGCTGGTAATAAAGACATATCCAAGACTAGGTAATTTGTAAAGGAAAGATGTTTAATTAACTTACTGTTCAGCATGACTTGGGAAGCCTCAGAAAACTTACAATCATGGCAGAAGGGGATGAAAACACATTCTTCTTCACAGGGCGGCAGCAAGGAGAAACATTGATCAAAAGGGGAAAACTCCCTTACAAAACCATCAGCTCTTGTGAGAGCTCACTCACTATCATGAGAATAGCTGAGGATAACTGCCCCGTAATTAAGTTACCTTCCACTGGGTCCATCCCACAACATGTTGGGATTACAGAAACTATAATTCAGCATGAGATTTGAGTGGGGATACAGCCAAACTATGTTATCTACTGAATCTGTTTAACAGTTCTGAGAGTTTGTTGATGGAGTCTTTAGATTTCTCTATCTATAAGATCATGTCATTGTGAAGAGAAACGTTACTATCTCTTTTCTAATTTGGATGCCATTTTTTTTCTTTCTCTTGCCTTATTTCTCTGGCTAGAACTTTCAGTACTGTGTTGAGTAACAGTGTTGAAAGTGAGCATTCTTGTCTTGTTTCAATTCAGTATGAAGTTAGCCATGTCTTATATGGCCTTTATTATCATGAAGTATGTTCTTTCATTACCTAATTGGCTGAAACATTTTATCATGAAGGGATGTTGAATTATAATAAATATTTTTCCTCCAACTACTGAGATGATCATATGGGTTTTGTTCTTCCTTTTATTGATATTATGTGTCACATTTTTTGATTTGCTTATGTTGAACCATCCTTACATACCTGTGGCTAATGTTAATACCACTTCATTGTTGTGTATTATCTTTTTGATGTGTTTTTAAATTTGGTAAACTTCTTTTGGGGCTCTAGTATCAGAATGGCAGAATTCAAATAAAAGTTCTGCTTGATTTTGGATGAGTGATTTTCTAAGCTGAAGTTTTTCCTGTATCTCTTAAATAGCAACAACAGAGGATAGCCTTCATAAGAATTATTGAAAATTTTAGGTAGCTTAGACCTGTAACATGTTTGACACATAGAAAAGTTCCATGAAGATTAACTATAATTATAATTTGCTAAAAAGAGAGTGCAATTATCAAACTTTTGATTTGGATAGTAATTTGTTAACTGAATCATTGCTTTTGTTATTTCTCTGAGCAATGAAACAAATTGAGTAGAAAACTCAATGTCTGAAGCAATTTTCCATTTGATTTGCTTTGTCACTTATGCAGAAAAGGGACAATTTTTCTTACCCTGTACTTCTGAAATCTTAGCCATAAAATCTTTGCCTAGATTACATCTGTCTTTATTTAAAGAATTCTTATCTTTGCATTTTTTTTTTCAGATGAAGTCTCACTCAGTGTCCCAGGCTGGAGTACACTGGTGCAATTTCAGCTCACTGCAACCTCCACCACCCCAGTTCAAGCAATTCTCCTGCCTCAGCTCCCCCAGAAGCTGCAATTACAGACACGTGCCATGCTGGCTAATGTTGGCTAGGCCAGTCTTGAACTCCTGACCTCAGGTGATCCACCCTCTTTAGCCTCCCAAAGTGCTGGGATTACAGGCATGAACCACTGTGCCTGGCCAGTGTATTCATTATTAATGCATGTTTTGCTAAATAATACATTGTTTTATTCCCTTACTTTAGTGAAAAATAAATGTTATGCAAATTTGACCACAATATAAACATAACATGTCTTCTTTTACAGCAATTTTACTTTTAGTTAATTATTATGTGGAAATTAATAAACAGAGATGTAAGTTAATATATCTATACAGATAGATAGATAGATAGATTTTTTTGAGAAGAAGTTTTGCTCTTGTTACCTAGGCTGGAGCTGGAGTACAGTGGCATGATCTCAGCTCAATGCAACCTCTGCTTCTCAGCTTCAAGTGATTCTCCTGCCTCAGCCTTCCAAATAGCTTGGATTACAGGTGCCTGCCACCACGCCCAGCTGATTTTTTTTTTTTGTATTTTAGTAGAGCTGGGTTTTCACCATGTTGGGTAGGCTGGGTCTTGAACTCCTGACCTTAGGTGATTCTCCCACCTTGGCTTTCCAAAGTGCTGGGATTACAGGCATGAGCCACTGAGCCTGGCTGCTAATATTTATGTATATAATAATTATTGCAGAAAATTGTATAATAGCAAAAACTGAAAAACTATACCTTAACTATGTTAAAGTATGAGATTGTTTAAGCCATTTCCCTGTAACTAAATACTATGAAGCTGTTAAAAATCAGAACGTATGAGAATATTTACAACTGAATAAACTGATTTACCATGTTTAATTAAGAGGGATAAAAAGCAGGCTGCAAAATAGAATTTGCAATATGAATAGAGAGAGAGATAGATGGACGATAGATAACTTGCATACACACCTATATCTGAAAATACAAACATCAAAATATGAATGGTGGTTAATGAATGATTTATGAAAATTAAATTTATGTATTTTTCCTGTGTTTCTTCTGCATTCTGCAATGAGCAAGTGTTACTCTTTAAAATACACATACAATCCAAAAGATGCTGTTAAAAACAAACAAAATCAATGAAGTGATGTTTTTCTTAGCAAACACTTGACCTGATCAGTTTTCAGAATAAGACTTCAGGAAACAAGAAATGACACCAAAAAATTCAGAGACTTACCCTTACCTATTAGCACATACAATTGCTGTTTAGCTTTGGACAATATAAAAGACATGAAAAAATTTTAATACAAATTCTTTCTTTCCTGAGGATAAAAATCCTCAAACCCATTGAATGTTGAGGTATTGATGTCAAGGTGTAGTCACCCTAAGTTAGTTTGGACCCATATTAATCAATAACTACCAAAATTAGAATCTTTTGTTGGAGATAACACAGTGACAGCCTGATACGGTTTGTCTGTGTTTCCACCTAAATCTTACCTTGAATTGTGGCTCCCATAATTACTATGTCATCAGAGGGAGCCAGTGGGGGGTAATTGAATAATGGGACAGCTCTTTCCGTGTTGTTCTCATGATAGTGAGTAAGTCTCATGAGATCTGGTGGCTTTACAAAGGGGAGTTCCCTTGCACACACTCTCTTGCCTTCTGCCATGTAAGATGTGACTTTGCTTCTCCTTTGCCTTCCACCAAGATTGTGAGGCTTCCCAGCCATGAGGAACAGTGAGTTCACTAAACCTCTTTTCTGTATAAATTACCCAGTTTCAGATATGTCATTATTAGTAGTGTGATAACAGACTAATACACAGCCTAAGTAAATTTTCCTCCCTCTTGAGGATATTCTGTGCACAAGATGCCATCTAGTAAGTGTGTATACACATGTCAATGTAGACGATTTCACTATGTCCTTTTGAGAACAAGGAAGTGGCAGCAAAATCAACATTTTGAGTTTTAAACAGTATCTTTCATATGTCTATTGAGTTTACAACACATGCTCTTAATGCTTTCTGGAATTAGGATAAGTCCAACGGGAAGATATAACAATCCTAATTTTATATGCATCTAACACTGGAGCTCCCAAACTTATAAAACTTAAACAAATAGGCTGGGCGCGGTGGCTCAAGCCTGTAATCCCAACACTTTGGGAGGCCGAGGCGGGTGGATCACGAGGTCAAAAGATCGAGACCATGCTGGTCAACATGGTGAAACCCCGTCTCTACTAAAAAACAAAAAATTAGCTGGGCATGGTGGCACATGCCTGTAAATCCAGCTACTCAGGAGGCTGAGGCGGGAGAATTGCCTGAACCCAGGAGGCAGAGGTTGTGGTGAGCCGAGATTGCGCCATTGCACTTCAGCCTGGGTAACAAGAGCGAAACTCCGTCTCAAAAAAAACAAAAACAAAAACTTAAATAATTATAAAATTACTACTAGACCTAAGTAATGACATAAACAGCTACACTCTAATAGTGGGGAAATTTAATACCCCACTGATAGCACTAGACAGATCATCAAGACAGAAAGGCAGCAAACCAACAATGGGCTTAAACTAAACCCTAGAACAAATGGACTTAACATATATTTACAGAACATTCTCTCCAACAACTGTAGAATGTACATTCTTCTCATCAACACACAGAACATTCTCCAAGGTATACTACATTTTAGATCACAAAACAGGTCTTAATAAATTCAAGAAAATTGAAATATCAACTATCTTCTCAGACCACAGTGGAATAAAACTGAAAATCAACTCCAGAAGGATCCCTCAAAACTATACAAATACACAAAAATTAAATTGTCTGCTCTTGAATTATTTTTGGGTTAACAATGAAATCAAGATGGAAATTAAAAATTTTTGAAATGAATGATAACAGTGACACAACTTATTAAAATATGTGGGATACAGCAAAAGTGGTGCTAAAAGGAAAATTCATGGCACTAAATGCCTACATCAAGAAGTCTGAAAGAACACAAATAGACACATAAACATAATTAAAAACAAAAAATCATATGATCATCTTAATAGATGCAGAAAAAACATTTGATAAAAATCCAGCATCCCTTTACGATAAAAACCCTCAACTAAATAGGCATACGAGGGATGTACTTCAATGTAATAAAAGTCATATATGACCAACCCACAGCCAACATCTTACTGAATGGGGAAAAGTTGAAAGCATTCCACCTGAGAGTTGGTACAAGACAAGAAATGCCCTTTTTTACTACTTAGATTCAACACAGTACTGAATGTCCTGGCCAGAGGAATCAGACAAGATAAAGAAATAAAGGGAATCCAAATTGGAAAAGAGGAAGTCAAATTGTTGTTATTCACAGATGACATGATTGTCTACCTAGAAAAACCTAAAGATTCACCCAAAAAGCTCCTAGATCTGATAAAATAATTTGGAAAAGTCTTAGGATACAAAATTAATGTACACAAATCAGTAGCACAGCAATACACCAACGACCAAGTTGAGAATCAAATCAAGAACCCCCCTTTTATAACAGTGACGAAAAGAAAAATGTACTTAGGAATATAATTTACCAACTAGATGAAAGAAATCTCTACAAGGAAGATGACAAAACACTACTGAAAGTGATTATAGACAACACAGGCAAATGGAAACACATCCCATGCTCATGGATGGGTAGAATCAATATTGTGAAAATGACCATACTGCCCAAATCAATCCTCAGATGCAGTGCAATTCCTATCAAAATACCATCATTTTTCTTCACAGAACTATAAAAAACAATCCTAAAATTCAAATGGAACCAAAAAGAGCTTGCATAGCTAAAGCAATACTAAACAAAAAGAACAAATCTGGAGGGATCACAACTCCTGACTTCAAGGCTGTAGCTATCCAAACAGAATAGTACTGAAATAAAAGTAGGCATGTAAACCATTGGAGTAGAATAGGGAACTCAGAAATAAAGCCAAATGCTTATAGCCAACTGGTGTTTGACAAAACATACAAAAAGATAAAGTGGGGAAAGGACATACTATTTAATAAATGGTGCTGGGATAATTGGCAAGCCACGTGTGGAAAAATGAAACTGGGCCGGGAGCAGTGGCTCATGCCTGTAATCCCAGCACTTTGGGAGGTCAGGAGATTGAGACCATTCTGGCTAACACGGCAAAACCCCATCTATGCTAAAAATACAAAAAAATTAACTGGGCGTGTTTGCACATACCTGTAGTCACAGCTACTCAGGAGGCTGAAGCTGGAGAATCCCTTGAACTCAGGAGGTGGAGGTTGCAGTGAGCTGAGATTGCACCACTGCACTCCTGGGTGCTGGTTGGGTGACAGAAAAAGAAAAGAGAAGAAAAAAGGGAAGGGAAGGGAAGTGAGAAGGGAAAAAGGAATGGAAAAAGGAAAGGGAAAAGAAAAGGGAAAAGGAAAGGAAAGGGGAAAAGTGAAACTGGATCCTCATCTCTCAGTTTATAAAAAAATTAACTCAAGATACCCAGTAGTGAGATTGCCCGATTGAATGGTCTTAAATCTAAGACCTGAAATCATAAAAATTCTAGAAAATAACATCGGAAAAACTCTTCTAGATGTTGACTTAGGCTAATAATTCATGACAAAGTCCTCAAAAGCAAATGCAACAAAAACAAAAGTAAATAAATGGGACCAAATTAAACTAACTGCTCTACAAAGTGAAATATATCATCAGAAGAGTAAACAAACAACCCAGAGAGTGGGAGAAAATCTTTGCAAACTATGCATCCAGCAAAGGAATAATATCCAGAATCTATAAGGAACTCAATTTAGCAAGAGGAAAACAAATAATTCCATCAAAAAGTGGGCTAAGGACATAAATAGACATTTATAAAAAGAAGATACACAAACAGCCAACAAACAAATTAAAGATGCTCAACATCACTTATTATCAGGGAAATGTAAATTAAAACCATAGTGAGATACCACCTTATTCCTAAAAGAATGGCCATAATTAAAAAGTAATGATAGATGTTGGCACAGTTGTTGGGAAAGGGGAACACTTATACTTATGTTGGGAACATAAACTAGTACAGCCACTATGGAAAACAGTATGGAGATTCTTAGAACTACCATTCAATTGGGCAATCTCACTACTGGGTATCTAAATGAAGGAAAAGAAATCATTTATGAAAAAGACACATACACAGGCATGTTTATAGCAGCACAACCTGCAACTGCAAAAATATGGAACTAACCTAAGTACCCATCAACCAACAAGTGGATAAAGAAAATGTGGTATATATTTCTTTATACACTCAGCCATAAAAAGGAACAAAATAATGTCTTTTGCAGCAATTTGGATGAAGCTGGAGGCCATTATTCTGAATAAAGTAACTCAGAAATAGAAAACCCAAATACTGTATGTTCTCACTCATAAGTGGGAACCAAGCTATGAGGATACAAAGGCATAAGCATGATATAATGGAGGCCAAGGAGGGAGGATCACTTGAGTCCAGGAGTTCAAGACCAGCCTGGTCAAAATAGCAAAACCCAGGCTCTACTAAAAATACAAAATATTTTCAGGGTGTGGTGGTACACCCCTGTAATCTCAGCTACTCAGGAGACTGAGTCATGAGAATCACTTGAATCTGGGAGATGGAGGTTGCAGTGAGCGGAGATCACACCATTGCACTTCATTCTCGGTGACAGAGCAAGACTCTGTCTCAATAATATAATAATCATAATCATAATCATAATAGACTTTGCCAACTCAGAGGATAAGGGTGGGAAGTGAGTGAGGGATAAAAGACTACATATTGTGTACAGTGTACATTGCTCAGGTGACAGATGCTCCAAATTCTCAGAAATCACCACTAAAGAATTTATATGTGAAACCAAAAACCTCTGTACCCCAAAAACTACAGAAATTAAAATAAAATTTTAAGAATAGGCTATAGAAGAAATGTTACAATATTCTGATTAACTATAATGATAAATTTGAGTGAAAGTTACCCATATCTTAGTTAAAGACTAAATTGAGTTTCTTTATATGCTAACGCATAGCTGCACAAACCACCTAAATATGTTAATTGACACTTTTTCAGTAAGGTGATAAAGAGTAATATATGACTTCTAAAATGATTTATGTTTTATAGAAAAGTAATAAAAATGTTTACTTGTATAGAGATAATTTAGGGGGCACTTGGCTACATCCATTTTTTCCACTTGGTCTCCAAGGCACTCAAATCATTTGCTGTTATGCTTCTGCCTTTAAAGCAGGACAGCTTGGAATGCTCTTCAGGATGTCCTTATTAAGTACATAGAGGAAAAAAGATTAATGAAGAAAGTTACAGCCTGCTTGATACCTGTCTTTCGAATATCTTTAGGGTTAAGCCACCTGGAGTATCTTGCAAATTTTTATAGAGAACTGTCTACATAGAGCATGAAATATGGGCCTAAGCTGAAATAAGCCCATTTGTTTTAAGAAAAGATACATAAACTATAATGAATTTAAAAGAATATTATCTAATGTCAAATCAAATTTTTATTTTCTTTCTTTCTATTCTTACTTTATTTTTGTTATTGTTAATGTTTACCTGAAAAACATATAGTATTAGAATAGAAACAGGCAAAACATTGCATAACATGTTTCTAAAATTTTTAAAACTACGAAAGTATAGTAAAGGTTTATAATTCCTGATAGTTTGATGATATTTGCTTATCTTGAGATTTGAGACTTGTTTTTTTTTTTTTTTTTTTTTTTTTTGCCAGTGCAGTTTTGAAAAAGAAAAACAATTGGTAAACGACCCCTAAGATGTGCCTCAATGTTTCTTGCCTCTTGTTACGTAATCCCCCTCTTCCTCTTTTCCCAGGATGGGCTGGATTTAGGAATGTTCTTATACAATAGCATATGGCAAAAGTGATGGATTTTCACTTCCAAGATTGGGCTACCAAATACACTTGCAGCTTATACCATTTTCATATTTGCTGGCTCACCTTTGGGTGTGAGCTACAATCAGCCTGCAGCTGCTTCTCCTATTCATTTCCCCTTCACCATTTTCCTTCAGCTAGTCCAACTACTAGGAAAAAATCCATGTTGAACTCCATGATGCAGGGTGCTGGTTTATCTTGCAGGGCCTTTATATCTGCTAAAGTTAAAGGAAGTGAGAGGCAGAAAGATGGAAACATCTAAGTGCATTCTCATTGGTCCAACTTGTATTTATGGGTTTCAGCTTATTGTCATTGTTTCTGGTTATACATCAATCTTCCCTTCCTGGTTTCCTATTCTGCAACTTAAAATGCTAGTGCAAGACCCAAATACATCACCTTTAGAAAAACTGTTTGTTTAATCAACTCACACAATTGCATAACATCAAATCCGTATAATCACACACACACATATGCACACACACAAAGTCAACAACTTAATAGATAATAAACAGTTTACAGAAATCCTTGGAAGGCCAGGGAAGTGGACTAACATGATAGAAACATATATGTCTAATATGTCTAATGTTTATGCTTTTATTAGTGGATTTCTGGCTAATGCAAATAAAAAAATAAATAATAAATAAATGAAAAACAATCAAAAATACTTTCATAAAGAGCAAAAGAGATAAATGCTTGAGAAAAACAGAAGCTCAAATGATTTTTAGTGACAAGAATTTTAAAAAGACACACTACAGAAACTGTGGTTTTTTTATTGTTTTGCTTTAAGTTCTTGGGGTACAGGTGCAGATCTTGCAGGATTATTACATAGGTATACACATGGCATGGTGGTTTGCTGCCTCCTTACTCCCTTCACCTACATTAGATATTTCTCCTAATGTTATCTCTCCCCACTTCCCCCGCCCTTACTATCCCTCCCCAAGCCCCCACCACTCCCCAATAGGCCCCAGTGTGTGATGTTCCCCTCCCTGTGTCCATGTGTTCTAATTGTTCAACATCCACTTATGAGTGAGAACATGCGGTGTTTGGTTTTGCATTCTTGTGCCAGTTTGCGGAGAATAATGGTGTCCAGCTTCATCCATGTCCCTGAAAGGACATGAACTCATCCCTTTTAATGGCTTCATAGCATTCTGTGGTGTATACATGCCATATTTTCTTTATCCAGTCTATCATTGATGAGCATCTGGGTTGGTTCCAGGTCATTGCTATTGTGAACAGTGCCACAATGAACATATGTGTGTGTGTGTCTTTATAATAGAATGATTTATAATCCTTTGGCTGTATACCCAGTAATGGGATTGCTGGGTCAAATGGAATTTCTATTTCTAGGTCCTTGAGGAATTGCCACACTGTCTTCCACAATGGCTGAACTAATTTACACTCCCACCAACAGTGTAAGAGTGTTCCTATTTCTCCACATCCTCTCCGGCATCTGCTGTCTCCAGATTTTTTAATGATCACCATTCTAACTGGCGTGAGATGGTATCTCAATGTGGTTTTGATTTGCATTTCTCTAATGACCAGTGATGATGAGCATTTTTTCATATGTTGTTGGCTGTGTAAGTGTCCTCTTTTGAGAAGTGTCTGCTCATATTCTTTGCCCACTTTTTAATGTTTTCTTTTTCCTTGTAAATTTGTTTATAGATTCTGGATATTAGTCCTTTGTCATGGGTAGATTGCAAAAGCTTTTTCCCATTCTATTGGTTGCCAGTTTACTCTAATGATTGTTTCTTCTGCTGTGCAGAAGCTCTTAAGCTTAATTAGATCCCATTTGTTTATTTCACTTTTGTTGCCATTGCTTTTGGTGATTTAGTCATGTAGTCTTTGCCTATGCCTATGTGCTGAATGGCATTGCCTAGATTTTCTACTATGGTTTTTATGATGTTACATCTTACGTTTAAATCTTTAATCCATCTGGAGTTAATTTTTGTATAAGTTGTAAGGCAGGGGTCGAATTTCTGTTTTCTGTACATGGCTAGGCAGTTTTCCCAACACCATTTATTAAACAGGGAATCCTTTTCCCATTGCTTGTTTTTGTCATGTTTGTCATGGTCATAGATGTGTTGCATTGCCTCTGAGGTCTCTGTTCTGTTCCATTGGTCTATATCTCTGTTTTGGTACCAGTATCATGCTGTTTTGATTACTGTAGCCTTGAAGTATTGTTTGAAGTCAGGTAGCATGATGCCTGAGCTTTTTTTTTTCCCTTAGGATTGCCTTGGCTATGTGAGCTCTTTTTTGGTTTCATATGAAGTTTAAGGTGCTTTTTCCAGTTTTGTGAAGAAGGTCAGTGGTAGCTTGATTGGGATAGCATTGAATCTACAGATTACTTTGGGCAGTATGGCCATTTTCATGATAGTGATTCTTCCTAACCATGAGCATGGAATGTTTTTCCATCTGTTTGTAATTATTTCAATAGATGCAGAAAAGGCCTTTGACAAAATTTAACAGCTCTTTATGCTAAAACCTCTCAATTAACTAGGTATTGATAGAATGTATCTCAAAATAATAAGTTATTTATGACAAACCCATAGCCAATATCATACTGAATGGACAACAACTGGAAGCATTCCAGTTGAAT
Source organism: Saguinus oedipus (assembly GCA_031835075.1). NCBI lineage: Eukaryota > Metazoa > Chordata > Mammalia > Primates > Cebidae > Saguinus > Saguinus oedipus. The sequence continues at coordinate 44,721,962 of CM063170.1, forward strand.
GCTTTGAAAACTGGCACCAGACAAGGGTGCCCTCCCTCACCACTTCTATTCAACATAGTATTGGAAGTTCTGGCCAGAGCAATCAAGCATGAAAATGAAATAAAACGTATTCAATCAGGAAAAGAGGAAGTCAAATTGTTTCTGTTTGCAGATGACATGATTGTATATTTAGAAGACCCCATCGTCTCAGCTCAAAATCTCCTTAAGCTGATAAGTAACTTCAGCAAAGTCTCAGGATACAAAATAAATGTGCAAAAATCACAAGCATTCCTATATACCAATAACAGACAAATAGAGAGCCAAATCAAGAATGAACTCCCATTCACAATTGCTACAAAGAGAATAAAATACCTAGAAATACAACTAACCAGAGATGTAAAGGACCTCTACAAGGAGAACTACAAACCTCTGCCCAAGAAGTTGCAGGTTTTAAAAACATAAAATAACAGGAAATTATTTATGCACATAAATTTGAAATGTAAAGAATATAGACAAAATACTTAAAACTATGTTAACAAACCTTATTCAAGAAAAGATACAATAGAAAGAATGAATAGTAAGGTCTAGTATTTAATAGCACAGGAAGGTTACTATAGTCAATAATAATTTAATTGTACATTTTTAAATAATGAGAAGAGTATAATTCGATTGTTTTAACACAAAGAATAAATGCTCAGTGGGATGGATGCTCTTTTTTCCATGATGTGGTTATTACATATTGCATGCCTCTATCAAAACATCTTATGTACCCCATAAATATACCTACCTACAGTGTACCCACAAAAATAAAAAAGAAGAAATAGATATACCTAAATTATCACACAACCATTAATAAAATTGAGTGAGTGGTGAATCATCTACCACGAAAAAACTCCTGGCTCAAGTGGCTATACTGGTAGCTTCTATCGAATGTTTAAAAAAGAAACATTTTCCAATTAAACAAAAATGCTTCTAGATAATACAAAAGGAAGAAAAAAACCCCAGCTTATTTTATAAAGCTAGCATATTTGTGATACAAAACACCAAAGATAAACAGCATGAAAATGAAATATATATATCTATACACACATATGTATGTACATATAAGAATACATATAACTATATATATAACTATATATATATATACACACATATGTATGTACATATAAGAATACATATATATATATAACTATATATATATAATTATGTATGTATATATATTTCTTTCTTTTTCATGCTGCCCTATTTTGAGTTTTTGTTTCAAGGATATTCTAGCTTCATACATATATTCATTCCAAGTTTCTTTATGAATGTAGCTTATCCTAACAAAGTAGTAGCAAACTAAAACCAACTTAAAATAACAAGAAAGTTACAGGCCTTAAAGAAGGCAAGAGATGTTGTTTAACATTACAAAAATTAATTCATGTAATCCACCAAATTAAAAGTTGGAAATAGAAAAATACCCTGATGTAACAGATTCAGAACAGCAATTTGACAAAATTCAGCATATTTTGTGATTATTTTTAAATAAAGTTGTAAATGAGGAAAGTCCTGATACAATCTATTTACAAATTTTCATCAGATCTTTGCTTCCAGTAAGAATGTCATTGCTACAGGCCAGAGCTCTTGCTTTATCAAGAAGAAAAATTCAAATATTATACAAATACAATGTTTCTAAAGGCACCACAGGGCAGATTCAGTGCACTAAAGATGGGGATGTAATGAGAACAAACAAAACAAATAAATACTAAATTTTATAAAGTAAAAACAAAACAAATAATGTAGGTTATAATTAAAATCAGAAATATAATCAATCTTAAGTCACTTACATAACAACTTCAGATAACTTACAGATAACATGAAATGATGTTAGGATTTATGTGAATTCTAAGAATTTTACAGATAAAAACTTGAATTTGTGGTTTTGCAATATTCTGGCTTACAGTTTCTTTTCAAAAATTACTTTCAAATCATAACACAAACTAAGAACCATACTGTAATATCGCTTAATTATATATTAGAAAATATAAATATAAAATTAACATTCAGAAAAGTAGTTTCTCATTGTTATCAGCCTAATTGTATCTTTTGTAAGTAGCCTAAGGTTACTTGGCATTAGCAAGTGTGTTAGTCTCTTCAGGCTGCCTTAACCAAATACCACAGGTGGCTTAGGCAAAGGAATTTTATCTTTTCACAGTTTGGAACCCGGAAGTGCCAGATCAAGATCTGGACACTGATTTTGGTGAGAGCTCTCTTCTTGGCTTGCAGATGACCAATCTCAAGAACTCACCAAAGAGAGCTCTTTGGTGTCTCTTTTTATAGGGACACTAATTCTATCAGATTAAGGTCACACCTTCATTACCTTATTTAATCTAAATTAATTCTTAGAGGCCCCATCTACAAACACAGCCGTACTGGGTTAAGTCTTCAACATATGAATTATATGAGAGACACAACATTCAGTGCATACAACAAGATATATATTTTTTCTTTGAGAAAATTACTACGCAAATAAAAGATGAAAACAGTCCTTAAACCAAAGTATTGGTCTATACTTTATGAGAAACTAGATGCGTGTCTGTCTTGAGGAAAGATGAGTGATATTCTTTCTTTGGTTAAAAGTATTCCTGTATTGGACTTTTAATACATAAATCTTCACAAATATATTAGGGAGAAAGTCCACGGGGATTTAAACTACTGTAAAAATGAAATTGTAATTGGATTTCATTATGGACTCATAGTTCAAACAATGGGATTGCAGTGTAGTAGAGCCGTCTCAGATGAGAGGCTTTGGCAATCTGTTCTTCCCATGCACAAATGCAGTGCACCTCTGAGGTTCTTAATCTTCCAGAAAAGTGAACTTGTTTACCTTCAAGAAGAGATTTAAACACTATAACAGTAGTGAGTGAACATAAAGTGGGCATTGCAATTGATAAGGCATAGGAATCATGTGAAACCTTTTGTTCACTCTGTCATATGGAGTCCTAAAATTTCTGTCTCTCTGTGATTGAAATGAATCAAAGTATGCCCTAATTTAGAGCAAGAAGTCCTCCTCATTGTTAAATTATCTCAATAATAAAAATGAATTCTGAATGTTTTCCTAGAATTTAGTATTAATCTTTTATTTTTGAAATTTCCATGCTTCTTTTTATTGTTCAAAATGAATAAAGGGGAAGATTATAAATTTCATGAACTACTAAAGTGGTTTTATTTCATATCTTCTGTGTGAGGTTTTGTGTTTTCAGAATGATGTGGGAGAAGGAGGGGGGTAGATTGTGATTTTATGATGAAATGAATAGTCAATGCCCTTAGAAAAATCATTTTTCCAATTCACTTTTTAAAATGTGAAAAATGCTTTGGGTAATTTTGTTCGAGTCAACAAAACACTGGCATTCTTTCTTTTTTTTATTTTTCTTTCTTTTGAGTTTCACTCTTGTGGCCCAGGATGGAGGGCAATGGTGCCATCTCAGCTCACTGCCACCTCCACCTCCCAGTTTCAAGACATTCTCTTGTCTCAGCCTCCCAAGTAGCTGGAATTACAGACACCCACCACCACACCCAGCTAATTTTTGTAGTTTCAGTAGTGACAGGGTTTCACCATGTTTGGCAGGCTGATTTGGAACTCCCGGACTCATGAGATCCACTCGTCTCAGGCTCCCAGAGTGCTGGGATTACAGGTGTGAGCCACTGTGCCTGGCCAACATTGGCATTTTCAGATGATGTTTAGAAGCCTCAACAGCCTGTGATTTTAAAAATTAACCATCAGTTTTAGTCTTGTTTTTTCAGAGCTGCAATTAAACATACCATATGTTGACTAATCTGCAAATAATACATCCGCGATCTTTTGTTGAATTGCCCTCTTCCAGACTTCTATTCCAAGCTCCACACAAGTTAAGAATTGTCTTGTGAGCTATAGTTACCGTGCTTTCCCTCTATGAGCTGAAGGTTTTAAAGGCCTCTATGTAGCCACATATGATTCACATTTTGCATAAGGAATTAGGGTAAACAACAGGCAAAAAATAGCCTTTGATAAGTATCTACAGTCTACTAAATTGCTCTCTTAGGATTAATAAGTAAATGCAAAACATAATTTTACCTTCAAGAAATGTGTAATAAAAAAAAAGAAATGTGTAATATAAGGGAAGAGAACATGTACACTCAGACACCACACACAAACACAAGTTGTAATAAATAACAGATGCATGGTAGAGAAGTAAGGGTTAGAAGAATGAAGAGAAGCAAAAGGTAATGCATGGTGGCTATAGGTGGTACCTATAGTCTGCACTTTGGGAGGCTGAGGCAGCAGAATTGCTTGAGGCCAAGAATTAGAGACCAGCTAAGGTAATGTGGTGAGACTCCATCTCTACAGAAAATAATAAAATAAAAATAAAAATTATCTGGCTGTGGTCGTGTGGAGCTGTAATTCCAGCTACTCAGAAGGCAGATGTAGGAGGATCACTTGAGCCCAGAAATTCAAGGTAGGAGCATCACTTGAGCCCAGAAATTCAAGGCTGCAGTGAGCTATAATCATGCCACTGTACTCCAGCCTGGGTGATAGTAAGATCCTGTCTCAAAGACAGAGAAAGAGAGAGAGGAGAAGGGGAGATAGATAGATAGATAGATAGAGAGAGAGAGAGAGAGAGAGAGAGAGAGAGAGAAGCAAGATATCACACTTTTGCAGCTCTTTTTTCCTCCTCTGTCACATTCTTCATTTTCAAAACCCCATGCTCTCCATATATGCTCTCCTGGCCCACTCAATTCCCTCTTCCCCTTAGACAGATGGAGAACTTCCTTTCTGGTGTTTTCTCAGCTCACAGCACAGATTGCTAGTGCTTTTATGTGCTGAGCCTTTCCCTTCAACCTGGACTGAAAGAGGATGACAATCTCGCTGAAGCTGTTTCTTTTTCTTCACAACACATAGGAAACTCTTGCCCCTTTTTGGAGGTAAGACTTTTGTTCTTAAAAATTCTGAGAGAGGAAAAGGGGTAAAGACAAGAAGTTATTAAACCAAATTGAGGAAGGGATAAGTATGCATCTTCATGCTTGAAAATTAAAAGGCTGTATTAGAAAATTTGCTAGGTAATTATTGATTTGGCGCATCTGGAGTGGTCTCCGAAACATGTAAAAGAATAGAATACCCCATTTAATTAATTTTCAGTTTTAAATCATGCTACAAAATAGCAACCATCCTTAGAGACTAAATCTTATGAGTCATGGCTCCATAATAATGTGACGCTTGTTTCACAGACATATAACCCTGAAATATTATATTTTTCCAATACTTTGAAATAATCTATTTAAATTTGTAGTGAGGGAATATTTTGATATACTGACTACTGGAGATACATTTCCCTACCAACTACTCTCCATTTTTTTACGTAGCTGTTCATATTCAAATAGATCAGAATGATACATTATATGTGCAGAACAAAAGTAAAAATAAGAACAAACTTCTTCAAACTTTTTGAGAGAATTTAAGCTTGAAAGCATAATATTTGGGCTTGTACAAGCTTGTTAACTCAGAATTCAAATGACTAAGTCCTGAAAGGAGAAGCTTATATTAGAAAGAATACATTTGAAAGAAAATAAAAATAGATAAGTCTGACTTTATTACTATAGCCTAGAAACAGGACCCAAATGATCAGAAAGTTTTATGGGGCCCTGGGAACACACACACACACACACACACAGAGTCCAGGAGCATGATCAATAATGATTGATTGCCTCAAAGAGTGGGAGCTGTGGCACAATCACAGACATATCAGTGAGTGCTACCTATGTGGAGGACAGTCCATCTCTGGCTGATATTGACAGGTTCAACAGAAAGGATATACCATCTGCCAAGAACATCAGTCAACCCTATCCAAATTATTTCATGCAAATAAAATCCCTCTTTTTGCCAGTAGTCCAGAACATTAAAACATTAAACAGGTGCAATTTTGTCTTCTCCTCCTGGAAACACTTGATCATGTCTGGAGATAATTTTGGTTGTCAGGCCTTGCATGGAGGGAAGCTGTGGTATCTAGTGTGTAGACGCCAGCATTGCTGCTAAATATCCTACAATGCACTGCTCCTACAACAAATAATTAGCCAGTTATCTGGCCTAAAATATCAGTAGTGCTGAGATTGAAAACTCTAACCTAAAGATTGGCCCATAGTAAAGCAACTTTTTGCTTTATATCCCTACTCTATATCAAGACCTACTCTATATTATGACCCTAATATATCCCTACTCTATAATAAGACCATGATACACTAACATAAGACTTATGTAAAGGATAAATAAGACATTTTATTCATTTTTGTCTAGAAATTAAAGTGGAAAGAGGCTCTGCAAATGGGAGATAAAATTCCCAGCATAATATCCTGCAAATTATATACAATAAGAAAGTTGCTGTTTCTTTTTATTTTTCTTTTCATATGTGTAGTTTTTTAAATTGTACTTCAGGTTCTGGGGTACATGTGCATATCATGCAGGATTGCTGCATAGGTACACACATGACAATGTGGTTTGCTGCCTCCATACCTCCAGTACCTACATCCGGCATTTCTCCCCATGTTATCTCCACCAGACCTCCCCATCCCCTCTGCTGTCCCTCTCTTGCCCCCTCCAATAGAGCCCAGTGTGTGATGCTGCCCTCCCTGAGTCCATGTGTTCTCATTATTCAACAACCACATATGAATGAGAACATGTGGTGTTTGATTTTATGTTCTTGCATCAGTTTACTGAAAATGATGGTTTCCAGATTCATCCATGTCCCTACAAAGGACAAAAACTCATCATTTTTTATGGCTGCATAGTATTCCATGGTGTATATATGCCACATTTTCCTTGTCCAGTCTATCATCAATGGGCATTTGGGTTGGTTCCAGGTCTTTGCTATTGTAAACAGTGCCATTATGAACATGCGTGTGCATATGTCATTATAACAGAATGATTTAAAATCCTTTGGGTATATACCAAGTAATAGGATTCCTGGGTCAAATGTAATTTCTATTTCTAGGTCCTTGAGAAAGCACTACACTGTCTTTCAAAATGGTTGAACTAATTTACACTCCCACCAACAGTGTAAAAGTGATCCTATTTCTCCACATCCTATCCAGCATCTGTTGTCTGCAGATTTTTTAATGATCCCATTCTAACTGGCCTGAGGTGGCATCTCAATGTGGTTTTGATTTGTATTTCTCTAATGACCAGTGATGATGTGCATTTTTCATATGTTTACTGGCCTCATCTATGTCTTCTTTTGAAACGTGTCTATTCGTATCCTTTGCCCACTTTTGGATGGGTTTGTTTGTTTTTCCTTGTAAATCTGTTTTCGCTCTTTGTAGATTCCATTTATTAGCCCTTTGTCAGATGGGTAGATTGCAAAAAGTTTTTCCCATTCTATTGGTTGCCAGTACACTCTAATGATTGTTTCTTTTTCTGTACGGAAGCTCTGGAGTTTAATTAGGTCCCATTTGTCTATTTTGGCTTTTGGTGTTTTAGTCATGAAGTCCTTGCCTATGCCTATGTCCTGAATGGTTTTGCCTAGGTTTTCTTCTGGGGTTTTTATGGTGTTAGATCTTATGTTTAAGTCTTTAATCCATCTGGAGTTAATTTTAGTGTAAGGTGTCAGGAAGGGGTCCAGATTCTGCTTTCTGCACATGGCTAGCCAATTTTCCCAACACCATTTATTAAACAGGGAATCTTTTCCCCATTGCTTGTTTTTGTCCAGTTTGTCAAGGATCAGATGGTTGTATCTGTGTGGTGTTGTCTCCAGGGTCTCTATTCTGTTCCAGTGGTCTATAACTCTGTTTGGGTACCAGTGCCATGCTGTTTTGATTACTGTAGCCTTGTAGTATAGTTTGAAGTCAGGTAGTGTGATGCCTCCAGCTTTGGTCATTTTGCTTAGAATTGACTTGGCCATGTGGGCTCTCTTTTGTTTCCATATGAAGTTTAAGGTGTTTGCTTTTCCAGTTCTGTGAAGAAAGTCATTGGTCACTTGATGGAAATAATGCTATATTTATAAATTACTTTGGACAGCATGGCCATTTTCCCCATATTGCTTTTTTCAAACCATGAGCATGGAATGTTTCTCCATCTGTTTTTTGTCCTCTCTTATTTCCTTGAGCAGTGGTTTGCAGTTCTCATTGAAGAGGTCCTTTACATCCTTTGTTAGTTGTATTCCTAGGTATTTTATTCTCTTTGTAGCAATTGTGAATGGGATTTTGCTCATGATTTGTCTCTCTATTGGTCTGTTATTGGTGTATAGAAATGCTTGTGATTTCTGCACATTGATTTTGTATCCTGAGACTTTGCTGAATTTGCTTATCAGTTTAAGGAGATTTGGGGCTGAGATGATAGGGTCTTCTAAATATAAAATCATGTCATCTGCAAATAGAAACAATCTGACTTCCTCCTATCCTAATTGAATACTTTTTATTTCTTTCTCTTGCCTGATTGCTCTGGCTAGAATTTCCAATACTATATTGAATAGGAGTGGTGAGAGAGGGCATCCTTGTCTAGTGCTGGATTTCAAAGTGAATGCTTCCAGTTTTTGCTCATTCAGTATGATATTGGCTGTAGGTTTGTCATAAATAACCTTTACTGTTTTGAGATATGTTCCTTGGATACCTAGTTTATTGAGAGTTTTTAGCATAAAAGGCTATTGAATTTTGTCAAATGCCTTCTCTGTGTCAATTGAGATAATCATGTGGTTTTTGTTTTTGCTTCTGTTGATGTGGTGAATTACGTTTATAGACTTGTGTATGTTGAACCAGCCTTGCATCCCTGGAATAAAGCCTACTTGATTGTGATGGATAAGCTTTTTGATGTTCTGTTGCAATCGGTTTGCCAGTATTTTATTGAAGATTTTTGCATCGATGTTCATCATGGAGACTGGCCTGAAGTTTTCCTTTTTTGTTGAGTCTCTGCTGGGTTTTGGTATCAGGATAATATTGGTCTCATAAAATGATTTGGGAAGGATTACCTCTTTTTGCATTGTTTGGAATAGTTTCAGAAGGAAGGGTACCAGCTCCTCTTTGTATGTCTGGTAGAATTCGTCTGTGAACCTATCTGGACCTGGACTTTTTTTGGTTGGTAGGCTATTAATTATTGCCTCAACTTCAGCCCTTGTTATTGGTCTATTCAAGGTTTCAACTTCTTCCTGGTTTTGGCTTGGGAGGATGCAAGTGTCCAGGAATTTATCCATTTCTTCCAGATTTACTTGTTTATGTGCATATAGTTGTTTGTAGTAATCTCTGACAGTAGTTTATATTTCTGTGGAATCAGTAGTGTATCAATTTTATCATTTTTTATTGCATCTATTTGATTCTTCTAGCTTTTCTTTTCTATTAATCTGGCTAGCGGTCTATTTGGTTGATCTTTTCAAAAAATCAGCTCCTGGATTTATTGATTTTTTGAAGGGCTTTTTGTATCTATCTCCTTCAGTTCTGCTCTGATCTTAGTTACTTCTTGTCTTCTGCTAGCTTTTGAGTTTTTTTGATCTTCCTCCTCTAGCTCTTTCCATTTTGACAATAGAGGGTCAATATTAGATCTTTCCTTGCTTTACATGTGGGTATTTATTGCTATAAATTTCCCTCTTGACACTGCTTTAAATGTGTTCCAGACATGCTGGTACGTTGTGTCTTCATTCTCATTGGTTTCAAAAAACATCTTTATTTCTGCCTTCATTTCATGTTGTTTAACCAGTCAACATTCATGAGCCAGTTTTTCAGTTTCCATGAAGTTGTGCGATTCTGTGTTAGTTTCTTAATCCCGAGTTCTAATTTGATTGCCCTGTGGTCTGAGAGACTGTTTGCTATGATTTCTGTTCTTTTGCATTTGCTGAGGAGTGATTTACTTTCAAATATGTGGTCAATTTTAGAGTTGGTGCAATGTGGTGCTGAGAAGAATGTATATTCTGTGGATTTGCAGTGGAGATTTCTGTAGATGTCTATTAGATCCTCTTGGTCCAAATCTGAGTTCAAGTACTGGATATCCTTGTTAATTTTCTGTCTCGTTGATCTAATATTGACAATGGAGTGTTAAATGTTTCCCACTATTATTGTGTGGGAGTCTAAGTCACTTTGTAAGAGCTTGTTTTATGTACCTGGGTGCTCCTGTATTGGGTGCATGTATATTTAGGATCGTTAGCTCTTTCTAATGCATTGATCCTTTTACCATTATGTAATGTCCTTCTTTGTCTCTTTTGATCTTTGTTGGTTTAAAGTCCATTTTATCAGAGAGTAGGATTGCAACTCCTGCTTTTTTTTTGCTTTCCATTTGCTTGATAAATCTTCCTCCATCCCTTTATTTTGAGCCTATATGTGTCCTTGCATGTGAGATGGGTTTCCTGAATACAGCACACCAATGGGTCTTGACTTTTTATACAATTTGCCAGTCTGTGTCTTTTGATTGGGGCATTTAGCTCATTTACATTTAAGGTCAATATTGTTATGTGTGAATTTAATCCTGCCATTTTGATGCTAGCTGGATGTTTTTCCCCTTAGTTGATGCATTTTTTTCAATGTGTCAATGGTCTTTACCATTTGGTATGTTTTTGGAGTGGCTGGTACTGGTTGTTCCTTTCCTTGTTTAGTGCTTCTTTCAGGAGCTCTTGTAAGGAAGGCCTGGTGGTGATGAAATCACTCAGCAATTGCTTGTCCATAGAGGATTTTCTTTCTCCTTCACTTATGAAGCTTTGTTTGGCTGGATATGAAATTCTAGGTTGAAAATTATTTTCTTTAAGGATGTTGAATATTGGCCCCCACTCTCTTCTGGCTTGTAGGGTTTCTGCCAAGAGATCTGCTGTGAGTCTGATGGGCTTCCCTTTTTGGGTAACCTGACCTTTCTCTCTCTGGCTGCCCTTAGCATTTTTTCCTTCATTTCAAACCTGGTGAATCTGACGATTATGTGCCTTAGGGTTGCTCTTCTTGAGGAATATCTTTGTGGTGTTCTCTGCATTTCCCGGACTTGAATGTTGGCCTGGCTTGCTAGGTTGGTGAAGTTCTCCTGGATAATATCCTGAAGAGTGTCTTCCAGCTTGGATTCATTCTCTGTGTCGCATTCAGGTACACCTATCAAACATAGATTGGGTCTTTTCACATAATCCCATATTTCTTGGAGGCTTTGTTCATTTCTTTTCACTCTTTTTCCTCTATTCTTACCTTCTCATTATATTTCATTGAGTTGATCTTCAATCTCTGATATCTTTACTTCTGCTTGATCAATTCGGCTACTGAAACTTGTGTATGCTTCGTGAAGTTCTCATGTTGTGTTTTTCAGCTCCATCAAGTCATTTACATTCTTCTCTAAGCTGTTATTCTAGTTAGCATTTCAACTAACCTTTTATCTAGGTTCTTAGTTTCTTTGTATTGGGTTAGCACGTGTTCTTTTAGCTCTGAGGAGTTTGTTATTTCTTGCTTTCTGATGCCTGTTTCTGTCAATTCATCAGATTTATTTTCCATCCATCTTTGATCCCTAGCTGGTGAGGAGTTGTGATCCTTTAAAGGAGGAGAGGCATTCTGGTTTTTGGTGTTTTCTTCCGTTTTGCACTGGTTTCTTCCCATCTTAGCAGCTTTATCTATCTGTGGTCTTTGTAGTTTGTGACTTTCTGATGGGGTTTCTGAGTGGATGTCTTTTTAGTTGATAATGAAGTTATTTCTTTCTGTTTCTTAGTTTTTCTTCTAACAGTCAGGTCCCTCTGCTGAAGGACTGCTGGAGGTCCAGTCCAGACCCTGCTTGCCTGGCGATCACCCACAGGGGCTTCAGAACAGTAAGCGTTGCTGCTGCTTTCTTCTTCTGTTATCTTCATCCCAGAAGGGTGCCGGCCAGATGTCAGCCTCAGCTCTCTTTTATGAGGTGTACCTTTGAGTATACAGGTGTCAGGGAGCTGCTTGAGGAGACTGTCCCTTACAGGAACTCAAGTGCTGTGCTGGGAGCTCCATTGTTCTGTGCAGAGCTGCTGGGCAGGTACTTTTAAGTCTGCTCCAGTGGAACTCAAAACCGCCTCTTTTCCCAGGTGCTTTGTCCTAGGAGGGTGGGGCTTTATTTATTAGTTCCTGTAGTGCTGCTGCCTTTTTTCATAGATGCCCTGCCCTGCATTGGAGTAGTCTAGCCACAGTCTGCCAGCAGAGGTGTTGCTGATCTGCCACAGGCTCTGCTCAGCTGCAGTGTGAACTGCCTCGGTAGTGGCAGACTGCTGCAATAGTGGTGATCACCCTTCCCAAAACTGAGCTGGACTGTCCTGGGTCCAGCTGCACTTGCTGCGAAACTCTCAATCCAGAGCATTTCATATTGCTTGCTTTGTGGGGTTGGTACCCGCCAAGCCAGATCTCCTGGCTCCCTGTCTCTGCCCCCTCCCTTTCAGTTGAATGGTCAGCTCTGTCTCCCAGGCATTCCAGGTGCCAGCTGAAACAGCTGCCAGGATTTGTGTGAGTTTTTGTGTGCCAACCTGGCACTGGCTAAAACTGCCATGCTGAAAATTCATGGCACTTTTTACCTGGGAATCTTCTGGTCTGTAGGCCATGAAAATTTGTTTGGAAATGCAGTGGGCACCCCCTGCGTTGTTCTTGCTGGGAACTGCACTCTGGAGCTGTTCCTATTCGGTCATCTTGGATCTTCCCCTTATATATGTATTTTTAAAGAGAGAGGGTCTCACTCTGTCATGCAGCCTGGAGTGCAGTGGTGCAGTCTTGGCTCACTGAAGCCTTCAATATGTGGGTTCAAGCTGTTTTATTAAAATAAATACCTATGAGGAGATATTTATACCTCTATGTAGTACAATTAAACTATATTTTTCTGAATAACAAATTACTCCAAAACTTAATGGCTGAAGGCAACCAAGACTTATTTCTCACACTCTCTGTGGTCAGAAATTTAGAAGTGGTTTGCCTGGATTTCTGTAACTCAGAGTCTCTAATGAGGTTGCATGTAAGTTGTTAGCCAGAATTACAGATATATCAAGACTTAAGTGAGTCCAAAGGATCCACTAACATCAAGCATGTGATTATTAGGCTTCAGTTTTCATATTGGATGCAGAACCTACAGCTTCCAATCTCAGCCATGAAGTATGGGCTTCTCCATGGGGCTGCTCACAATATAGCAGCTGGCTTCTTCAGCAATGGAGCCATGGAGAATAAGGGAAGGAGGGAAAGAGAAACAATGAGAGGGAAAGAGAAACAATGAGAGAGAAAGAACAGGCAAGTGCAAGAATGGAAACCATGGTCTTTTACAACCTAATATCAGAAGTTGATCTTGCTTTGGTGATTGTCGTATATGCAGGGAAGCCTAAATCTAACTAAAGCTCACTTCTTAGGTTGGGGCTTGTCTGCATATACAAATGCAGATATAAATTAGAACAGAATAGCAGTAATTTCAGTCTGTAGTAAGGGGAGGAATACATAAGAGAGTGAAGACCAGGAGATACAGACCCATGAGGGGAATCCACACCCAATTACATTGAATAAGATACTGAGATTCAATAGATGCAGTAAATTCATACTGCTTTGAAAGGTAGATTTGATATTGGAACCTAGGAGTCCCAGGACTTAATAATTAGCTCTTTCTTCTTACAAATAACATATGTAAATCATTTTTATGCTTGCTGATTTCTGTGATCATAAATTGTATTACTTTTATTTATTAACAACATTATGATGATTTATTTTTTACCTCCCTGCATTAGTTAGGTTTGACTTCCCTGCATATGCAACAAGAAACTACTACAGCAATGATCACCTAAACAAGGTCAACTGTTTTTCCATCTCTGGCAAAAAAGCAAAGAAAATTCTGGAGGTAGATTAGATAAGCCAAAGCAGGTAAGAAGGCTCCATGCTGTGATTCAGGTCTCCAGGCTCCTATTGTTCTGCTCCATCACTCTCTTTTTTTTTTTTTTTTTTTTTTTTTTTTTTTTAAATTTTTATTGCATTATAGGTTTTGGGGTACATGTGCAGAACGTGCAAGATAGTTGCATAGGTACACACATGGCAGTGTGTTTTGCTGCCTTCCTCCCCCTCACCCACACTTGGTATTCATCCCCAGGCTATCACTCTCTTTAGTGCTTCTATTTTGAAGTTCACTTCATGATCCAAGACTCTTGTGGGAATTCTAAAATAGCATTACATGACAAGGAAAGTTGGAAGACAGAAGAAAAAGGTCCCTTTTTCCCAAACAATTTTAGCTCCAAATGATCCAACTTACTGAAAATTGTATATAATATTTCCTTTTACATATCACTGGCAATAACTAAGACCCATGGCTATACCTAACTGTAAAGAAGATAGGAAAATACAGTTATTTATTCTGTGTAGCAACATGTTCAAATATTTTTTAAAATTCTAATACTAAGATGGAAGAGAATAGATAGCAAAGTAAGAAAATGGTTGTCTTTGCTTTCCTGTGTTAACAAAGAGATGCTTTCTCACTAAAAGCTGTGAACAGTAAAGTAGAAAAATGAGATGAAATGGTACTTATACTCCCATTTTCCCCAATATAAGCATTTTTCTTTCTTTTTGTAAAATTTTTACTTTCATACTTTGTGGGTTTATAGGAGATATATGTATTTATGGGGTAAATGAGATATTTTGATACAGTCATGCAATGTCTAATTATCATATCAGGGTAAATGTGGCATTATCACCTCAAGCATTTATCTTTTGTGTTACAAACAATCCAATTATACTGTCTTAATGATTTTTAATTGCACAATTAAATTATTATCATTGACTATTGTGCTGTCAAATACTAGATCTTATTAATTCTATATAACTACTTTTTGTACACATTAACCTTCCCCATTTTTCCTCTAAACCTCCAACTACCTTTTGCAGCCTCTGGTAAACACTGTTTTCTCTCTATCTCCATGAATTCAATTGTTTTAATTTTTAGGTCCCCAAAAACCAGTAAGAACATGGGAAGATTGTCATTTTGTGCCTGGTTTATTTAAGTTAACATAATGGCCAGAAGTTTCATCCATGTTGTTGTAAATGATAGTATCTTATACATTTCATGGATGAAAAGTACACCATTGTGTATATGTGCCACATTTTCTTTATCCATTCATCTGTTGATGGTCACTTATTTTGCTTCCAAATCTTGGCTATTGTGACCAGTGCTACAATGAACATGGGAGTGCAGATACCTCTTCAATATACTGATTTCTTTTTTTGTGGGTGTGTATACCCAGAAGTGGGATTGCTGGATTGTATGGTTGCTCTTTTTAGTTTTTTGAGGAACCTCAAAACTGTTCTGAATAGTGCTTGTACTAATTTACATTCTCATCAAGAGTGTGCAAAGGTTTCCTTTTCTCTATATCCTTGCCAGCATTTATTATTGCCTGACTTTTGAATAAAAGCCATTATAACTGTAAAGAGATGATATCACATTGTAATTTGTATTTCTTGGGTAATCAATGATGTTGAGCAATTTCTCGTATACCTGTTTGCCATTTATATGTCTTATTTTGAGAAATATTTATTCAGATCTTGGAGAAAGGACAATGTCTTCAATAAATGGTGCTGGGAAAATGATATCCACATGCAGAAGAATGAAACTAGACACTTATGTCTTGCCATATACAAAATAAAATCAAAATAAAATCAAAATGGATTAAAGACTTAAATCTAAGACCTCAGACTGAAACTACAGAAAGGGAACATTGGGGAAATTCCCCAGGACATTGGTCTGGGCAAAAATTTCTTGAATAATACAGGAAACCAAAGCAAACATGGACAAGCACATACAATCAAAGAAAGAATGGACAGGTAGAGTCACATCAAATTAGAAGACATTTTTTCAAACAAATTAAAAGACTTCTTTTAACAATCAATCAAAGTGAAGAGACAAACCACAGAATGGGAGAAAATATTTGCAAGCTATCCATCTAACAAGGGATTGATAACCAAAATATGTAAAGAGCTCAAACAACTCTAGAGGAAAAAAATTTAACTTATGGGTTAAAGATGGGTAAAAGATCTGAACAGACATTTCTGAAAAGAAGACATACAAATGGCAAACAGGTATAGGAAAAGGTTCTCAACATCGCTGATCATCAGATAAATGAAAATCCAAACTATAATGAGATATTATCTCACCCCAGTTAAAATGACTTTTATCCAAAACATGAGCAATAGCAAATGCTGACAAGGATGTTTAGAAAAGGGAATCCTAAGATACTGTTAGTGGGAATGCAAATTAGTACAACCACTATGGAAAACAGTTTAGAAGCTCCTTAATAAACTATAAATGAAGTTGCCATACGATTCAGCAATCCCACTGCTAGGTATACACCACCCCAAAAATCAGTATATATCTGCACTTCCATGTTTATCGCAGCACTATTCTGAAGATAAGCATTTTGTAACATTACTATGTATTTTCTTCCCTTGCTTTCATCAATACAAAGCTTGCGAGTTATTTATTTTTATACTTAATACGAGGGGATGCTCCGGACTTGCAAACAATGAGAACAAAATTTTAAAAAGCGTGGAGGAAAGACGGGAAAGCTAGTCTCAGTTTGAGGATTTTTATGAAGCCAAAGATGGCTAATTAAGTCCTAGAATAAAGGACCTTGAAAGTAAGCTGGGCACAGTGGCTCACGCCTATAATCACAGCACTTTGGGAGGCAGAGGCGGGTGGATCATGAGGTCAAGAGATCGAGACCTTCCTGGTAACAAGATGAAACCCTGTCTCTGCTAAAAATACAAAAATTAGCTGGGCATGGTGGTGCGCGCCTGTAATCCCAGCTGCTCGGGAGGCTGAGGCAGGAGAATTGCCTGAACCCAGGAGGCGAAGGTTGCAGTGAGCCGAGATCGTGCCATTGCACTCCAGTCTGGGTAACAACAGTGAAACTCCGTCTCAAAAAAAAAAAAAAAAAAAAGTAAATAGGATTGTTTCTTGCAGTTAACAGGGTGTTTTAGGATCTTTGTAACAATATACACATTATGATATATCTCAGGAATTTCATTTGGATGATTAGAATATTTTACAAAAAAAGAAGACTAAAATACAATTTTATGACTGATTAATGTTGACTTTCCAGTCATGAGATAATGACATCCTAGAGAATGGTGAGTAAGTGAAATGGAAGGAAAGGATGAAACAAGTTGGAAATGATGGGATGTATGTCAGCTGAATAAATTATTTACTATAAGATTTGTTTTCCTTATTTGAGGATAAAAATAAAATAAGTAGTAAAGTAGGGATAAGAGAAATAATCTTAAATAATATTTGAGGAGATTTCAGGTTTATACAGATGAGAGTCAGGAACCCCGCTAGAGATGATTATACACTGAAGCCATGTTTGGTTGCTTGAGTGGTTTGTTTTTGTTTTTGCTCTCAGCTTCAACTTTATTGCTGCTTCGATACTCTTTGTTTATGAAAGGGCTAGTTCCATGATGAAGACCACTTGAAAAGTTACTGCAGCAATTTTGGGAGTAAGACAACTGGTGTCAGTTGCTGGTAGGATCCAGGGTGAGAAACCGAGTTAGCAGGTATATTATTTTGTCTATGCAGAATACTAGCTTCGTTGTTGTAGTACTCTTCATATTCCTAAAATTTCCCAAGAGTTATGTGAATGAATTTTTCTTCTCTTGCCAAATGTCAGATGGTCAGTGTCTTATGTGGAATTAAAAATAATTGATTAAATTACACTCAAAATGTATAGCCCACCTTACAACTCAGAAATATTTCTAGTTTTTCTTTTTTTCCTCTCTAACAATGGATAGATAAACAAATACTAAAGTTTTGTTTTTGTTTTTGAAACAGAATCTCACTCTGTTGCCCAGGCTGGAGTACAGTGGCACAATCTCAGCTCACTTCAACCTACACTTCTGGGGTTCAAGCCATTCTCATGCCTCAACCTCCCAAGCTGGGATTATAGTCATGCACCACTAACCCCAGCTAAAACTTGTATTTTTAGTAAAGACTGTGTTTCTCCATGTTGCCCATGCTGATCTCAAACTCCTGACCTCAGGTGATCTGCCCACCTCAGTTTCCCAAAATGATGGGGTTACAGGCATGAGCAAACATGCTCAACCACAAATGCTGAAGTTTTTCCTGTCCTCGTTAAAACTCCAGAACTCAAATTCACCCTGAAATCAGGATTTGAGTCCAAGTTTCCCAAAAAGTCATGAAACAGCTGCCATAGATCTGGTCTTCTCCAATACGACTGGGGGTGATGGACCACAGTGTGATTATTTCACTGTTAGAGATGTAACTCTTTTAAGTTGTATACTCTAGAAGTCTGAAAAAATTGTGTTTGACTCCCAATTTTCAAATAGAAGACTATATTGCTGTCTATCACATGGAGCTTTGGAAAGAATTTAAAACATACATAAAACTTCTAACTTGGATTACCAAACTAAGATATTGTATAGGTTCAACCAGGAATTCCTAGTAACTATTAAGGGCCAAGTTAGGTACCTTATACTTATGATATGTGAATCATAGAATATCCTGAAAAAATAGTCTATGAAAGCTTCACTCTACAAATCAGAAACTAATGCATAATGTGGCAAAGTAAAATTTCATTAGTAACATAGTTAATGGCAGTGGGGAGGGCAAAACTGAGATGCAAATTCAGTTTCATAGAAACTCAAAGTCAGGGCTCATTGCAACGTGAAAATTACAGTAAACCTGGAATCTAAATTTTCCTGTTATTATCGTTAACCTCTAATTTAGCTATAATGATAAGTTCTTAATTTTAAGTAATTGCTTAACATGTCCAGAAAAGAGTGATTAATAATACTTTATTATTATCATATCTATTGTTGCAAACTGATATGTCAGATTTAATAAGTGCTTATTAAGCACCTAATACATATTTTAGGTTCTGTACAAGTTTAGAAATATAGTAATATGACAAAATTTCCAAATTTCAAAAATTTTCCAAATTTAAAAGTATGCTGAATTCAAATATTGGTAGCATTACAGCGAAAAATGGGTACTCTAGTTTAAGATTTCTGGGATTATGAATTGGAAAATTAACTTTGGACAGTAATTAGTTGTTATCTACTATGATGAAAAACATTGGATATCTGATTTCTTTACAGCTTTATAACCCAGATAGCTTTCAAACCTGGAAGGAGATATACATAGAGATATTCATTGCAACATTGTTTACAATAGAAAAAATATGATAAAATTCTAAAGTTCAATAGAAAGGCAAAGGGTAATTATGGTATATTAATGCTCTGGAATAATTTGGAGCAGTTATAAAGTTAAGGAAGATTTATGCAGAAAGAATGCTGAGATATTATTTAGATAAGAAAGTCTCAGATAAAGTGTTGTGCCAACACCCTTCCTGACACCTTACACTAAAATTAACTCCAGATAGATTAAAGACTTGAACATAAGACCTGGCACCATAAAAACCCTAGAAGAAAATCTAGGCAAAACCATTCAGTACATAGGAGTAGGCAAGGACTTCATGACCAAAACACCAAAAGAATTGGCAACAAAAACCAAAATAGACAAATGGGACCTAATCAAACTCCACAGCTTCTGCACGGCAAAAGAAACAGTCACTAGAGTGAATCGGCAACCAACAGAATGGGAAAAAATTTTTGCAGTTTTCCCATCTGACAAAGGGCTGATATCCAGAATTTACAAAGAACTCAAACAGATTTACAAAGAAAAAAACAAACAAGCCCATCCAAAAATGGGCAAAGGATATGAACAGATACTTTACAAAAGAAGACATACATGAGGCCAACAAACATATGAAAAAATGCCCATCATCACTGGTCATTAGAGAGATGCAAATCAGAACCACATTGAGATACCATCTCACGCCAGTTAGCATGACGATCATTTAAAAATCTGGAGACAACAGATGCTGGAGAGGATGTGGAGAAATAGGAACACTTCTACACTGCTGGTGGGAGTGTAAATTTGTTCAGCCATTGTGGAAAACAATGTGGTGATTCCTCAAGGACTTAGAAATAGAAATTCCATTTGACCCAGCAATCGCATTACTGGGTATATATCCAAAGGACTATAAATCGGTCTACTATAAGGACACATGCACACGAATGTTCATTGCAGCACTGTTTACAACAGCAAAGACCTGGAACCAACCCAAATGCCCATTGATGATAGACTGGGCTGGGAAAATGTGGCACATATACACCATGGAATATTATGCAGCAATCAAAAATGATGAGTCCGTGTCCTTTGTAGGGACATGGATGAAATCTGGAGAACATCATTCTCAGCAAACTGACACAAGAACAGAAAACGAAACACCGCATATTCTCACTCATAGGCGGGTGATGAACAATGAGAACACATGGACACAGGGAAGGGAGTACCACACACTGGGGTCTATTGGGGGGAATAGGGGAGGGACAGCGGTGGGGTGAGCTGGGGAGGGATAGCCTGGGGAGAAATGCCAAATGTGGGTGAAGGGGACAGAAGGCAGCAAAACACACTGCCATGTGTGTACCTATGCAACTATCTTGCATGTTCTGCACATGTACCCCAAAGTCTAAAACGCAATAAAAAAAAAAAAGAAAAGAAAAACAAACACAGTGTTGTATTTTTAACTTTCCCTGTTTGCAAAAGAGTAAACTACCTGCATAGAGATGTTAAATAAATGTCCAAGGGTCACACAGACACTTGAATTCAAACTTAGATCTATCTGATAGATATAGACAGTACTTCACTAAAAAGAATCAGAGTTATTAGAAATGCAAAGAATATCAGAGATTGTTTAGTTCAGTGTCTTGTTCCCTGTATACCCAAGAGCCTGAGAAGACATTCCTTTGGTTTTTGCCCTTTCTCCCACTACCTCTTTCTACTTTAACCAGATAAACTGCAAATTTTTATTGCTTTTTATTCAAGAGTTTGATAAAAAACATTGTTTCGTGTTCTATTGCTAAATGAAAACCTGTATTTCAAATTAAAAATAAGGGCCTTGAAGCCCAGGGAGTGAAACTAGGTTGCCCAGAGTCACAAAACGAAGAACTAGAAATCAGGATTTTGTCCTCCAAAGCCAGGGTGACTTCTGGTGTACCCTGCTGTCTCTATACATTCTTAGATCTAAACCTGTGTCCCTCTGTGAACAGTAAGAAAAAAGTCACTACTAGAAAAGTGAGGACATGCAGGGAATTATCTTAGGGAGGCATCAGGTACCAAACAAGGGGATGTTGCGCCTAAAAAGGGGAAGCTGAAATGCCAAATGGATAAGAAAGGGTGAGAAGACTTTCTTCAAAACATGTTTGCTTTCAACATGCATTTTCAGAGGTTCTGTTTTTCTCCTGGAGCAGGAATAAATTTTCAGAGGGGACTAATTGCACTCTCTTAGCGGGGAAAACCGTAAGTGCTTCGCAGTTTAATTGAATGAGGATAGATTAGTTTCCGCCAATGGTTTATTTGTCTTCTTTTAGTAATGGAGACTCACTGAAAATGAGCAGTGGATGAGCAGAGGAAACTGGCTCTTAGATCCCAAGCTGATGGCTGCTTGGAATGTAAACACTGGTCTCATGTCTTCTGTTGCAATTTCAGGGCATAACTGTTTTCTTTCATTCACACCCCATTATTAATCCTTGTGGCCTTTGCTGACCATCAATAAGTTCCAAATTCAGAAATACTTTATTACAGTGTGGTATGAAAATACTGGACTAGAAAACAGGACACTTGCTTTAAATATGTGGGAAATCCCTATTAACCCCACAGCATCTCCATTTTGTTATTTACTATGAGTTCACAAAAAACTTATTCACAGAATATTCATTGATTAGTATTTATGAGATATCACTGCTTTCTCTCTTGAGATATTTCTTTCCAGGTGAAAGGAGATCAGGAAATGTACCTACTGGCTTCTCTCTGCCTCTTGACATACTGACCTTCTAGGACAGCAGAGTGATCTTATCTGATACCAGAAGAATAAACTGATCAGTCTCAGTATAGCTCTTTCTTTTTTCATTGTAAGTCATGAATTCCCATATGATCCTCCAGCAGTATTTTTTTTTCTGCATCAGGCCTCACCCAGCTGATATTGCCTGAGACAGGGAGAGAGAATCCGCCTAATTCTTGTGTTAGTTAGTTGACCCATTTGTTTCTCACACTAATCTACAGCCAGTAATGTAGATAATACTTTGACCTTCATCTGCCACTCCTTTTTTCTCCCTTTTCTCCTGTGTTACTGAAACACTTACGGAGAAGATGTAAATATGTGACCCCTCCAAGACCTTGTCAGTGCTCTTATAGATTTGGGGATGCTATGGAGCTATTGACAGGTAAGAACTTTTCAAATAGAGCTTTCCATCTTGTGGAGGAGACGAACAACAAAAACATTAAACAAATCTATAGGATGACTGTTGTAAGATAATGTTAGGGATAGAATCTTTGACTAGACTTCAGATTGAATAGTAATAGGCATTTGAGCTGGTGTCTGAATAGGGAGAAATAGTCAGACCTGTGAATTTTTGGGGGAAGAACATTTCAGGCAATAAAAAGAGCAAGTGAAAAATAATTTGGCATGTCAAGGACCAGAAAAAGCAAGGCTAATATGACCGACAAAAGTGATGGGTGAGAGAAAATGTTTGGAAACTGAAACCAAGTGGCAGGCAAAACCTTCAAATGAAAGATAAATTGTTTAAGAAAATATTACAGGCATGATCCTTTCTTTTAGGTGATCAAAGAAAGGGAGGGAGGTAGAGAGATAGAAAGATAGACCAATAGACAGGCATTCAGGTCTCTCCTTAAAATACTTTTGGGAAGTTTAAAAGAACAATGAGTTTGATTACTGAAAGAACAGTATCTATTCTTTTTGGTTGTGTTTTACTATGTTTTATGCTCAACATCAGTTCTTCCTCCCACATTTTAATATTTTCATATGATCAGGCATAAATATAAGAAGCATGTCTCTATCATTTTGTCACCTCACTGTGTAACACACACACACTCACACACACACACACATTCAAAGAGAGAGAGAGAGAGAAAGAGAGAGAGTCTAAAGGAGAGAGAGACCCTGAGAATCTCTGGGGCTTGGAAAGAGATGGCCAACTGATAGCTGGAAGTCACAACCATGCCTCGTTGTTGTAGATGCATCTCTGTCTTCAATCAGGGATTTGAACAAGTCCTCCTGACCTTAATATTTTTGTGAAGTAAAAATCAGAAGAATCCCTGTGATATGATGTGTCTGTTTCTCCACCCAATCTCATTTTGAATTCTCATGTGTTATGGAAGGAACCCAGTAAGAGATAACTGAATCATGGGGGCAGATCTTTCCCATGCTGTTCTGGTGATAGTGAGTAAGTCGCATGAATCTGATGGTTATTATAAGGGGTATTTTTCCTGCACAAGCTCTCTTTGCCTGCCACCATCCACATAACATGTGACTTGCTCCTCCTTGCCTTCTGCCGTGATTGTGAGGCCTCCCCAGCCATATGGAACTGTAAGTTCATTAAACCTCTTTGTTTCCTAAATTGCCCAGCCTTGGGTATGTCTTTATCAGCAGCATGAAAATGGACTAATACAGTAAATTGGTACAGTAGAGAGGGGTGCTTCTGCAAAGGTACCCCAAAAATGTGGAAGCGACTTTGAAACTAGGTAACAGGCTGAGGTCCTTCTTCCACTTTATTTCACAGTTTGGGAGTTTTAATAACAGTGCAGCAAAGATAGTGGAGGACAAAGAGAAATGATCAAGAACAAGATTAATGTATGCAGTTCATTTATCCAACAAATAGCACAATGCTCCTGTGAATTTATTCATTCTCGGAACAGTAGGTTGAGAAAGGTGGAGTAAACATACTTAATTCTGCAGTGTTGACACTGAGTGGGAGCCAGAGCCTTGAGCTATCAGAAATAGCAGGGTTTATATGGATGGCATGAGAAATGTTTTTTTTTTTTTTTTTGTGGCCCACAGAGTTGTGTTTTGTTTTTTAATAAATTAGATTTTCAGATTCAAATTTGAGGAAATTTCACACAATTGTCAGTCAGTCTCTTTTTAAAAAATGAGAAGATCTGGTATACACAGCCTGAATTTTTGCGTAATAACAATTATTTGGCACTGAGTAGAAGCTGTGTCCCCTTTGAAGGAGATATTCACACTTGAGATTTTGTTCATCACTACCCTGCTTATTCCATGAATTTATGTTATCTTTCTTTCTTTTGTAGGCAATGGAATTTATAACTCATAACTTAAGAGAGTGCTGGATGATTTCGTTAAATTGGTAAGGTAATTACATTAGGTAGACATGGCTATGTTTATTTGCCCCTCACTCTATTTGCCCTGTAGCTATTCACAAAGCCCAGATATGCTCCAATTTCCTCATGTGTAATATGGATATTATAATATTTACCTAAGTAGTTTAAAGTATTGAAAGCTCACTGGAAAGCAATTTAGAGTTTAATTACTAAGTAGCTGTTGTTGACTATTTGACTGAAATTATAGGAATAGTGCTAGGGTTTCTATGGTAACAACTGGTAATCTGGAGTCAAACCTGCCTTTATCAGCATAATGGCCATCTGTTTTGGAAGATTCCAGGCATCTATAAAAACTTCTTTTGATACAATTTTGATTTTTTCATTGGAAAAAAAACACTTTCCTTCATAAGAATTCACTTGATTTATTTGTGGTAGTGCTGAATTCATCTGTAGCATTAGGAGTATCAGACTTGACCAATGTAAGGCATGTAATCCTCTCTCATTTCCTTCCCTCATACATACAGTGTGCTTAGTTCAGGCGTGGTCATATAGGTACACAAGCCAGAACTAATAATGCAGATGATGTACTCATGGGATTTTTGTTGAGATGACTAAAAAAATCATTTGTCTCTGATTCCTGTTTGTCCTTGAGGTAGTGAGGATGTAACTTTGGACTGCCAGGGGCCACCTCATAAAGAAAGCCTGAAAGAAAGTGCATCTAACACAAGTCAGGCAAAGCCAGCTGAAAGATGTACAGGGAAGAAGAAAAGAGGGAGAAACACACGATATTGTTTGAACATTGATTAAGCTGTTTCTGAATTTAGTGCTTGCCCCGCACATTCCAGTATCACCCTTCTCCGCAGCTTCCCACTTTGCTTGATGAATATATTTAAAATTTGTTTCTGCTAATTGTATTGATTGCAGATTAATCCTTATCTATAATAATGTCTATCTATCTATCTATTATCTATCTATCTATCTATCTATCTATCTACCTACCTACCTATGTCTCTCTCTCTCTCTCTCTCTCTCTCTCTCTCTCTCTCTCTCTCTCTATCCATCTATCTATCCATTTATCTGTCTATATATCTTCAGGCTTCAAGTTTAGTCATTTCAACATTATTGTCTACTAAACAGGTCACTTAAGAACCCACATTTTATTTATTTCTAAGTATGTTTTGTTTCCCCAAAATAAGATGTCAAAATTTTCCTATAATTTTAGTATTCATCTGAACTATCAGAGGAAGGAAGAATTCATAAGTATTAAATAGTCAAGGTTTTTCTAGCAAATTTCAATGCCTTTCATTCAGAGAATAACACAAAATGACACAAATCTTTAAGACATCTAAGCCGGGCACGGTGGCTCAAGCCTGTAATCCCAGCACTTTGGGAGGCCAAGGCGGGTGGATCACGAGGTCAAGAGATTGAGACCATCCTGATCAACATGGTGAAACCCCATCTCTACTAAAAACACAAAAAATTAGCTGAGCATGGTGGCACGTGTCTGTAATCCCAGATACTCAGGAGGCTGAGGCAGGAGAATTGCCTGAACCCAAGAGGCGGAGGTGAGCTGAGATCGCACCATTGCACTCCAGCCTGGGTAACAAGAGCAAAACTCCGTCTCAAAAAAAAAAAAGAACATCTAAGTCTTCACCACCTCAACCTTAGTAAAATTCATCACAAATCAGCCCATTTTCTTAACTCTTGAGAAAAATTCAAAATGAGTTCTGTATTAGATGATATGGAATTATTATTAATATGTTAGACTTAGTTACAGAATGTTTAGTAGAAAATGATTTTGATTCTTAGGCAATGCACACTGAAGCATTTAGAGTTGAAGTGTCGTGATGTCTGCCAATTATTTTCAAGTTTGTTGGTTTAAAGTACATATATTTGTAATGATATTAGTACAAAATTTTTGTTTTGGAAAATGATACCTCTGCCATAATAAATGCTTACGTTCAATTCTTCAGTTCCAGAAGGGCATGGAAAAGACCTGATGATATGCCATCATCTCCTTGTCCACAGTGATTAGTTCAGGATTGGCATGAGACTTGAGATGAATGAGATACTTTTTGACTTTTGCTTGCTATATTTTGAGTCTGTGAGTCAAGAGAGGACAACCATTTTGCTAGTTTACAATGAGGACCTCCATGAAAATGAAGTTAGCAAAGAAGAAAATTGAATGGAGGAATAGAAAGAAACTGATAACTGACGAAATTGTTTCAGCCACGTCTAAAATTTGCCCTGAATCTAATTTATACAAGATAATACTGTGATGTTTCTGTTTCATCTAATTTGAGTTGATGTCACTTGCAGCTGGAGGACTTCTTGCCAATACACTACAACATCAACACTTCTGCTATGATATTTAGCCTTTGAGTTGATAGTCCATTATGTTGTATATGAATGACTTGTAGGAATTAGTCTTCTTTAATTAAGACAAAAAACAAATATTTTAAGAACATAGATCATCCATGCCTTGTACTCCAAAAATGTTACCCACTGGTTCTTTATATATTATACAGTAGATACTTTATAGATGACAGTTGCTAATAAATATTTGTATATTTGGGAATAAAATTACAGATGGTTGCACTTTGTTGAATTGCATTCGATGAGTGAACTAGTGACACAAGAGGAGAAAGCTGCCCCCAATCTTAACACACACAAATACGTGCTATCTGTACCAGTAGTATTCAGAAGTCCAATTTGTTTATATTGTCTTTTTGGTAATCACTAACATTCATAACAGCTGCCTAAGTGTAATAATAATACTAATAATAGCCAACAAATGTTAAGTGAACACTTTCTGCACACCAGGTACTTTGCTGGGTACTTTATGTGCATTATCTTATAACTACCTATGAGATAGTCAAATAACTACCTTTTAGTCAACTAACTGCCCTATGATGTATATAATGTGTTATTGTCCTCATTTTGCAGATGAGAAAACATGAAACTGATTGTAATTAAAGGATTTTCTCAGTAGTTTAGAGTGGTGATATTGGGACTCAAACCCAGGTCAAAGCCCACACTCCAAAAACTGTGTTTTGAAGCAAGTCCATGAATAATTTTACAATACACATAAATTCAACCACCAAAGATTTCATACTTTGTCAAATAAGATATGCATTTAAGTCAGACCATTCCAAATGTTGTCCCACGTTTGGCAAAAATCTATTTAATATTTTTTTGCCTGATATAGTAACAGAAAAATACTAAAATTTAATTTTATTTATATAGATTTTGTTATTTAAACATCTGAAATCTAAATCTTTCTGGTTTTGTATTCTGTTTTTGTAAGAATTAGAAAGACAGTGTTTTCTAAAACAGGGTCTTGGTGAAATTATTCAGAGTAACTGACCTTTGTTTCTTCCGAGGTCCACATAAGCTCTAAGTTTCTTATAGTTTATGAAATTATCTAATAGGAGAGTTCTTTATTTTTTAATAAAGTGGGAACATCCATGAGGGTGATAGATTGCTCATCTAGACAGGACAAAGCAAAATAGCACTGATTTTTAATAAAAGAAAAAGAAGCATCAACAGTCCCAGAAAATTGATGTATTTATATATCTAAAAGATGACTTATGTTCACCAAATGCATTGAATGATATTTCTTATGTGATATTTAAATTATGACTCTATGATTGACTTTTGAAACATAAAAGAAGTATTTAGTTTCATTTATTAACCAATAAGTATACATTCTTTTTATGGGAATTCTAGTTTATTTTCAACTATATGGCGGTATGTATCAGCTTTTTGATATTAAAGAATGAATATATATAATGATTACACAGAAATTAAAAATATTTTGAAATACCTAAAATGAAAAAAATTTAAAAGTACAAATAAATACAAGTTTAAACCCAGGAAAGCTTATTCTGAAATATTGTAAGAGTTAAGTATTATTTTCCATCAACTTTTTAAAAGAATAATTGGCTTCTGAAGCAGAGAAATAAAAAGCTGCCCTAAGACCCCTATGAATAGTAAAAGGCAAAACTTGATTGTATGAAGTTATTTTTAGCCATGGTTTGAAATATCTTTAGCAATCAAGAATATAGGAGATTTATGCTTCTACTTTTATCTCAGATGATACAAAAAGCAAAACCTGGCATTAAATTTTTATTATTAATTATAGTTTTAATGTGTATTTGTAAAGTTACTTCTCTAAGAATTATCCATAATGCAAATAATTTCCAGCACCCAATAAAAAAGTACAGTGAAAAATTATAAAAGAAAAGGATTTATAATCTGTTTAGCTTATCATAAATTGACTTTCCTGTTTTAATATCAAAGCAGAGAATTTCTTAACAAAGTTTAGGCAGATTATGGATTATTTATCTGCGTAATTAAACCAATTTTATAGTCTAAAGTTTGAATGACCAAGCTAGACTCTAGTACAATGTAAAGTGGCCACATTTTTGTAAGGATAAAGGCCATAGAAAATCTGATTAAAGGAGGTTTTAAAATATTGATTTTAAAAATTTATAGGGCATGAAGCAAATGCCAAAAGAAAATGAGTCCTGTGAGTGTAAGCCTTGGACAAAAGGATTAGGACTTATATGTCATCTGTATTTTTTATTTGGGTGGATGTTTATGAACATGAAAGAACAATATTATTTATTTACAGGAATATGCATTACAAAGAGAGCCAAGTTCTTTAGCCTTGTGAATATTTTCATGAGATGACTAGGCCCCAGATTCATTATCTCCTTTGTAAATATAAGAAAACCTAATTCAAAGCAGGACCGAAAAAACAGGAGGGTGTCGGAGATCCGTGCTGAGACTATATATGAGAGCAGGTATAGAAATTGTCCAGAGGCAAACAAGAAAAATCAGTGACTCCTACAAGTGGATCGTATGAATCCGGCAAGATTTAAATTATGAAATTTTAGGTGGACATTTCTTTTATTTAAAATAGATACTTGAGATTTAATATATTTGAAACAAAGAGAGATAAAGAAATAGATGCAAAGCACTTGCTTTATAGATTTAACAGTTAAATTTCCTAATATCACAACATAGTGTAACTAACACGTAAACATGTACACAATTTTCAAAAGCAAGTCTAGTAAACTAGCTAATCAAAACTGCTAGTACTGAGCAATTCATATAAATGCACTGTTTTAAACAAGCAACATGCATTAAGTTATATAATCATTATCTTCTGAAGTGGACACTATTATTTCCCCAATTTATAGATGTAGACACTAAGATTAATTGTACCAAGCATTCAGTTCATAAGTGGCAGGAATAAGCTTTGAATTCAGGCATGTTCCAGAGCCTGTGTTCTTAATAATGATACTTCACTGCTTTGCTCATAAATGGGAAACACTTTTTTAAAAATAATATCTCACAGGATTGCTTCTACCTATCTGGTGTTTGCTAGGAACCAAAATGTCACAGTGACACTTACAGAATTTATATAAATTTAGTATATTTTTAAGATAACTATGAAAAGATCTACCATTAGAATATTTACTTTAAAATCAAAATTGAGGTGAGAAATAACAGACAGAATGTGGACATATACTAAAAATTTTCTGAATATATACACACACATATATATTCTATACATGTATATGTTTTCATGTGTACATTTCTTTTTTTAAATGGATATTCGAAATTTTAATATATTTGAAACAAAAAAGATAAAGAAATAGATGAAAAGCACTTGTTTTATAGATTTAATTAATGGTTGAATTCCATGTATATATGGAATAGACATGGATGAATTTCAAAAGCATCATATTAAGTGAAAGAAGCCACATGAAAAAGACTACATGCTATATGACTCCATTTGTATGAAGAATAGAAAACACAAGGGTATAGTAACAAATACGGTCAATGACTGCCAGGGGACTGACATAGGGGTGAGGACTGACTGAGAATGAACAGGAGGAGAACTTTCGGGGTGATGGCAGTGCTGTCTATGTTGAGTGTGATTCTCTCTCTTTCTGTATGTAATATATATACACACACACATATTCATTGAAATATTTATGGTCCAGGCACACTGGCTCATGCCTGTAATCCTGGCACTCTGGGAGGCTGAGGTGGGCAGATCCACTGAGCCCAGGAATTTATTTTCTGCAATTTTTATATTCTGGTTCCTTTGGATCACTTATTATATTCTATTTCTTTATTTTCTGAAATATAGAAAATAAAAGAACATTTTGCATGAAGATCACCTTTTATATGATGAAGTAGCTTGTGAAATCATCATAAACTAAGTAATAAAAGTGTGTGAGTTTTCTTAAAAAAGTAAATTGTAATGCTTTTCCTAGAGCTTCTGGGTACTACTTCAGGTTTGGAGCAATTTTGTAACCCTAATCTGACATTACGCTTATTTTGCCTATTCCCTCACTTCATATCAGTTGATCTTAAGGTCACTGTGGCATAATTAAGGCTTATAAAATCTTTATCAAAAGAAAGATTATAAACAGCAAGTTTCAGAGAACTTTGAGCCAGCTTTTAATGTTAGTTAATAGTAGTGCATACTTAGGATACAGATCTCCTCATTTGTAGTCTAGTCCAGGGAAGCTTTTTATTATCTTCTACAGAGCTTTAATTTTGCTTAAAGTAAAGTAAAGAAATATTATTAAAACTTTGTCAAGAAGACAGAAAGACCAATTTCTTCAGTAAAAATAATATATTTAGCTAACCAAAAGCTTATACTCACCATAGTTTGAAAGCTTCCTCTGATGTATAATTTAATTCTGCTGTCAATGGCTTTTTGTTAATGCAATGAGCATTTCATTTAACACCTAACAATTCATATGTTTACAGGGGTTTAGTTCATTTCTATTCTTTTTTATTATTATTATTGTCCTTTAGGTTCTGCGGAACATGTGCTGATCGTGCAGGATTGTTGGATAGGTACATACCTGGCCAGGTGGTTTGCTTCTATGTAACAGTTGGGTGGCCTGGAAAATTAAAGGGTGCCCTAAACCTTAAAAGGTCAAACTTGATGGTCAGGAGTTATTTTTATCAATAAAAACAAAACGAAATGAGAGAAAAATTATGTATCTTAACATGAGATAAATTAATATTTAAAATAAAAAATGTAACATATGATAAACCTAATAAAAAAAGTATTATGAGTAGTTTCAAGTGAAACCATGATTCCATTGACTACCAAATGTTCAAGTAGTTTTATTAAAATGACCTATTAAAGCAGAATTAAAAGACTTAAATTTGTATAGTTATACATTATAGATAGTTATTATATGTATACATATCTTATACATATAATAAATGATTTTATAAACATGATTTAGATTATTGGGCCATTCAAATTAGGGGCTTTTAAATGTCTACCTCAATAAAATGGAATATTTTACTGATATTTTTAAGTTTCTAAAGAGATGCACTCATTCACCATAAAGTATTAATATGACATGTGGAAGTCACTGAAATAGTTAAGCGTACACTTCGTTTTCATCATCATTGGAATAAGATGTTGGTCATTTATTACTGAGGAAAATTTAAAAGATGTAAATATTGTGGATTTTTCCAGTCATTTTTCTCAGATTTTGTTCCTCATTTTTAAGACTATATCAGTTTTATTTAAGGTAGATAGAGATCTTTTCTTTTTTTAAAAAATGATATTTAATACAATTGAATACAAATAATATGTCTTATTTGTAAAAGGTTAGATTTTTATTAACGAGTTCATCTAGAAAATTCTATCCAGATCAAAACAAAGTCTATTTCTGGCACAATGAAAGCCTTCCTGATGCCCTATCAAAATTGATATACCTCATCCATTGCTCCCAAAAGGCAATGCAGTTCTGAATTTTTAAATTAAATATTAACATTTCTTGATGAAAAATTTACATAAATGATATCATATAAATCTTTATATCTAGCTACTAATAGTCAGTATTTCACCAATTTCCAAAAAGAAAATCTATTTGCCTAATAATTATGATGTTATTGAATTATACATGAATGTGGTATATCTCTCCACTTATTTTGATTTCTTTAAAGTTTAAGAATAAAATTCAACATTTTAAATTTATTTCTACATATTTACTGTTTTGATATTACTATAACTAAAGCATTTTAATATTTACTAATGTATAGAAATATATATTATTATCCAGGTAACTATTTGATATTTACATTGTTCTAAAAGTTTTTCATTAGATGCCTTAGAACTTTTTTCAGACCCAATATGATCTGTGAATAAATGGCAATTTTATTTCTTCTTTTCAAATCCTTTACATAGGATTTTTTTCTTACATTATTGCTTTGGCTAGGACTTCATCATGTTGTATTCGGTAGGGGCTGAATACCAAACTCAATAAAAATGTTCTCAACAATGTTCCATTGCCTATGATGTTTACAATAGGCATTTTATAAATATTCTTTATTAGATCATTTTTGTTTCCTTTATTCCTAGTTTTCTGAGTTGTGAGATATTATTTTTCTATATGGATGGATTCAATTAGCAAATATTTAATTTTGCACTCTTAGGTCATTATTTATAAGAGAGATTAACATGTAATTATCTTTTCTTATAATGTTCTGGCCTCATGAAATAAGAAAACACATATACTTACCGTGTCCATTCTGTGAAATAATTTTTTTAAATATGGTTCTATTTTTCTCTAAAGCATTTGGAACAATTCAACAGTGAAACTATTTGTGCCTGGAGATTTCTTTCTAAAATTACTTTGATTAAAGGTTTACTTTTGTTAATATTTATGGAACCGACAGAATGTTCTTTCTTCCAATTTAGTAAATTTTCTTTTTCAAAAAAAATATGCATTTTAGTTAACAGTCAAATTTTGGGGATTTAAGGTGCTCATCATATGCTTTTATTATTTTTCTATTATGGATAAGATTTATAGTGATACCACTCTTTTCATTCTACATATTGGCATTAGTATTTTCTCTCTTTTTTCTTGATGAGTCTTTCTAAATATGTAAAGGTTTAATTTCTTCAAAGAAATTAAGATTGATTTTCTATAATGTGTTTTTGCTATTTCATCAATGTTTTTATTCACATGTACACTGTTTATAAATTTCTTTCTAATTCCCTGAAATTGATATTTAAATAATTAACCTTTTAAATTTTTTTCTAATTAGACAGATATAAGGCTATACATTTTCATTAAATATGGTTTTCATTCTATTTTAAGATTTTTAATACATTAAATTTACATTATAATTTAGTTTAAAATATTTTGTAATTTACTATGTGACTTCCTTAATGCTTGGCTGACATAATTTGGTTTGTCTATTTCCCAATACTTTAAGGGAATTTTTTAGTTATCTTTCTGTTGCATATGTTTGCCTACATTTCTATATGGATAGAGAATATACTGTGTACAATTACCAGTCATAATTATTTGGGGATTGTGAGAATTATTTATTGTCTAGCATATGGTATATTTTATCAAGCACTTTATAGGCACTAAAATTGTATTTATTTATGTCACTTGATTTTTGTTTGCTTACTTTTTAGTTGCTGAGAGAAGTGAGTTGATATCTCCAATTGTGATTGTATATTGATCTATCATTTTAATTCTAATAAAATTTACTTTATATATTTTAAAACTACAATGTAAGATGCATAAACATTTTGCATTTTTACATTTCTCTGTTGAATTATCTCCCTTTTTAGTATGAAAAATTCATTATGATTTTAATATTAACTTCTCAATCTATTTTTAATAGTATTATAATAGATAAGCAACTTTCCAGTTTTCATACATTGGGAATGATATGCCACCATCCTCTCTCCTCTGCCTTCCATTCTTTCAGAGTGCTACCATGGTAGTCCTTTTGAAGGTTGTACATCCTTTTCTTTTCCACTATCTACTTTAAAAATGATCTTTCCTTTTAGATCTCAAGAATTTTAACATAACAGAGCTCAGGTGCTTTTTTATTATTCTTTCTTGTTTTGTTTTGTTTTTTTTCAGTTGAGATATTTAGAGACAAATTATGTGAGTTATATCTCACCAGTTTTAGAAAATATTTTGCCAGTAGCTCTTCAAATATTGTCTGGACTCATGCTCTCTTTTCTCACTTTATGGGATTCCAACATAAACCATGAAATCTTATGCAGCCATAAAAAAGGAACAAGATCATGAACTTGACAGGGACATGCATGGAGCTGGAGGCCATAATCCTTAACAACTAACACAAGAACAGAAAACCAAATACCACATATTCTCACTTAGAAGTGGGAGCTAAGTGATGAGGACATATTGATATACAGAGGGGAACAACATGCACTGGGACCTTACTGAGGGTGGAAGGTGGGAGGAGGGAGAGGATCAGGAAAAAGAATAATGGGTACTAGGCTTAATACCTGGGTGATGAAATAATCTGTACAACAAACCTTGATGCCACAAGTTTACCTAGGTAGCAAACCTCCACTTGTGTTCCTGAACTTAAAATTAAAAAAAAAAAAAAAATATTTTAAAGTATATGGGATCCATAATTATTTCAAAGTTAAAAAGTACGTGAGATATTTTCACCACATTACAAAACACATTTAATATATTTCCTATTTTTATATTTTTCCCTGGGCCTCAGTTTGGATACTTTTTTTTTTTTTTTTTTTTTTTTTTTTTTTTTTTTGAGATGGAGTTTCACTCTTGTTACCCGGACTGGAGTGCAATGGCGCGATCTCGGCTCATCGCAACCTCCGCCTCCTGGGTTCAGGCAACTCTCCTGCCTCAGGATCCTGAGTAGCTGGGATTACAGGCACGTGCCACCATGCCCAGCTAAGTTTTTTTATTTTTAGTAGAGACGGGGTTTCACCATGTTGACAAGGATGGTCTTGATCTCTTGACCTCGTGATCCACCCTCCTCAGCCTCCCAAAGTGCTGGGATTACAGGCTTGAGCCACCGCGCCCAGCCCAGTTTGGGTACTTTCTAGACAAACTTTCTAGTTTAACTTCCAGACAACTTGTTCTCTTTCAACCATGTCCAAATAACTGTTTAATTTCATGGTAACTATTCTTTCTTTTTAGAATTTTCTTCTAACTCTTTTATCATAGTGGGTATTTATCTATAAATTTAACAGTCTTGGCTTCAAAAGCTGCTCACTCTCATGAAATGGAAAGTAAAAAATGTTTTATTTTGGGCTATCAGTTCTAAAATCCTAGTTATTCAGAAAATACTGAATACATTTTCTTCACCTTCTAGCTAGAAATTTACATAATTCTATGTATACATTTTCTTTACATTCTGGCTAGAAATTTACATAATTTTATGTATACGTGGATAAAAGGTAAGCTTCTCTTACTGAATGAATATAAGCTCCAGGGGATAGGAATATCTGTTTTGCTTCTTATGGTTGTATTTTCAAGACCAAGAACAGAGACTGATACAGACTATGTCTCTTTTATTGAAAGAATTTAATAAATGAATTAGTGAATCAAGGTGGAATCGAAGAAGCAAGTCATTTTTCTGTATCCTTTCACAACATAAAGTCTCACAATACATTAATTTATGGGAGCCACTAATCTTATAGAAATAGCAACATCTAAAAAATTGTGTAACATGGTCTTCATTATGAAGTAATATTAATAAAATAATGTTTTCAAGATACATTTTATGATAAAGAACATTACTGGAAATTAAAATATCATTTAATAAAATAAAAAGAATCTATTCCTCTAGAAGACATATAAGGTTGGAGATATATTAGAAGATATGAAAAATATATGATTTGAAAACTGAGAAAACTGAAGAAAAATAGAAAAATAGAGAATCACAGCTAGAGATTTTAATACAATTTCTTAGTATTTGATGAAATAAACGTGCAAAATTCCAAAAGAATTGAAGCTTTGAAAACCACCATCAGTGACTTTTTCTAGTTCACATTTCAGAACATGGCACCCAACAACTGCTTGATAGGTGTTCTTTTCAAAAGCATGGGGTAATATTTATGAATGTAGACTACATAGTGGGCAATAAAAATAGTCTAAATATATTTCAAAGGGTTAAAGTATATTTTTTTCCCAAAATAATATTAAATTAGAAATCAGTAACAATTAGACATCTTTCTCCATATATTTAAATAACTTCTGAATAATCTGTGGTCATGTGAAAAAAAATTACAAAGACCATTAATAATTGTTATTTATTTATTGAAGCTTCAGATATTACAGAGCCCTAGTACTGAACTGCTATCAGTGTGGAGCTATCTGTGTATGTTTTTATGTTTTTACTATTAAGTAAATGCAGCAACCTCATTGGGTACATATTAAAAAAAAAAGAAAAGAAAAAATATAGAAAGAAAGATGTAAAAAAAGAAAAGAGCATTGCAAAGTTCTTCTTCTTATTTCTTTTTTTAAAGATCCAGGGTGTTACAGGAATAAGGGAAGTTGCTGTTTGACTATCACACATCCCGGCCGAAAGGGGTCATGACTACTCAACTCCAGCCAAAGGACGTTTACCTTGTAGAAAACATTTTTTTTTTTTTTTTTTGAGATGGAGTCTCTGTCCAGGCTGGAGTACAGTGGCGCAATCTCAGGCTCATTACAACTCCTTCGACTCCTGCGTTCAAGCGATTCTCCTGCCTCAGCCTCCCGGGTAGCTGGGACTATAGGAATGTGCCAACGTGTCTGTCTAATTTTTAAATTTTTAGTAGAGATGGGGTTTCACCATGTTAGCCAGGCTGGTCTCCAATGAACTCCTGACCTTGGCCTTCCTAAGTGCTGGGATTATGGACGTGAGCCTCTGTGCCCAGCCTTTTTAGGAAACTTTGATACAACTTTTCAATTGCACACCTTAGACAGAGTACTGTGGAGAGTAAACCATACATACAGGTGGCTTTTCAGACTGTAATCTGTAATAAGCACTTCATCATCATTCATCAACATAAACATGTTCACAAAATGCATTGATATTAAATACCTTTTATTAACTTTAATCTATATTATTGGAAACTTACAAGAGTGCTTTATGGGCTAAAGTTACATGTCACTGGGTTTAATATGTAATTATTTTCAAGATGAGCAGTTCTTTTTTCCCCCCTTCAACAAAATCAGTGGATTTCACTTCTGTCCCACCTGCTTCATTAACTTGGCCATTGTTTCTGATAGTCCAAGTTTCTTTAAAGTACTACCTTTTTACAAGCCCCTTCCTGATTTCACTGAAAGTATTGGTGGTTACTTATCATATGTTTAATAAATGCTTTTCTCTCATGTACTTCATTTCACCAAATACTAAATACATGTCTCTGTAACAAACATTAGATGAATTTTCACTTAATCCTCCCAATAATCTACATGATAGGTAGTATCATAGTATCAGCACTCTCATTTTCTCAAGAAGAAAGAGTGAATCACATGGAGATTAAACTATGTCTGAATTTCCAATGAACAATAAATACCACAGGGAGGATTTCAAACCAGACAGACTTAGTTCAAGGCTGATGTTCTGGCTCACCCCATAAATAACAACTATTCATCTATAGTTAGAAGAAATATAAAAAAAGTTACTGTAATTATAAAATACAATGAATACTTCCTCCTATCACACACGCCCATACACACTATCTCCAAATTTTCTGTGTATTTACCATCCAGTCCTCTAAACCTCTAATCTTGTATCTGTAGTTCAAAATACCTTCGTGGCTCACCAAGAGAATCTCTAGCAATATTCCCCTAAATGATGCCCTTGCTTTCAGTCTTGCTCACAGATAATCCACATAGCAACAAGAAAGGATCCTTTAAAATGTAAATTATATTATGTCATTCCAAGTTTAAGAATTTCAATGAGCTTTCCACCACACTTCCTGTAAGAGCTGACCTGGTTTTCCCTTCCAACATCATTCTATACTATTTTATCCCTCATTTACTATTGTCTCGGAATGCCAGCCTCCTTTCTTTTCCTCAGTTTCCAAGATCCACCCCATCCCTTAACTTATTGCTGTTCTTTCTGACTGAAACATTCTCAAATCCAAACTGACATACTCCTCTAATTCACAATCATATCCAAACCCACACATAATTTTCTGTCTCAGGTTTCAGATCTCAAATCAAATGTCTCTTCTAAGAAGACTTTATTGTTTTTCCCTATCACACTTCTCTTCTCCTTTCCTCTCTACAACTTTCTTATTTTATAATTATAAATTTACATGTTTATGTCTGCCTTCTACATTCATCCATACTTTTATTAAAAGAAGTATCTGTGTAGTAACATATTGGTAAATGTTTGTAAGTACTGGTAAATGTTTTACAATGGATCTTAAAATAAATTTTGATTTGTGGTGTGTATTACTTCCTTCTTTCATTGCTATAAATGCACACGAATGTTCATTGCAGCACTGTTTACAATAGCAAAGACCTGGAACCAACCCAAATGCCCATCGATGATAGACTGGACTGGGAAAATGTGGCACATATGCACCATGGAATATTATGCAGCAATCAAAAATGTTGAGTTTTTGTCCTTTGTAAGCACATGGATGAATCTGGAGAACATCATTCTCAGCAAACTGACACAAGGACAGAAAATAAAATACCACATATTCTCACTCATAGGTAGGTGAGAAAAATGAGAACACGTGGACATAGGGAGGGGGGTACTACACACTGGAGTCTATTGGGGGGAATAGGGGAGGAACAGCGGCGGGGAGCTGGGGAGGGATAGCCTGGGGAGAAATGCCAAATGTGGGTGAAGGGGAGGAAGGCAGCAAAACACACTGCCATGTGTGTACCTATGCAACTATCTTGCACGTTCTGCACATGTACCCCAAAACCTAAAATGCAATAAAAATTAAAAAAAAAAAAAGACATACCTGAGACTGGGTAATTTATAAATAAAAGAGATTTAATTGGTTCAGTGTTCTGTAGGCTGTACAGGAAGCATGATGCTGACATCTGTGTGGCTTCTGGGGAGGCCTTAGGAAACTTAGAATCATGACATAAGACCATGATGGAGATGCTATGTGCATGTATTGCATGGCAGGAGCTGGAGCAAGGTAGAGATGAGGGAGGTGCCACACACTTTTAAACAACCAGATCTCGCAATAACTCACTAGAGCAGTACCAAGGGGACCAAAGGGATGGTGTTAAACCATTCATGAAGGTCCACCCTCGAGATCCAATCACCTCTCCTCAGGCTCCATATTCAACACTGGGAATTACAATTGGCCATGTGATTTGGGCAGGGACACAGATCCAAATTATATCATAGTGTTTCCCAATTTACATGCTACTAATACTGTCATCTTGGCTAAAATGAAGCTGCCAACATGATGTCAGCTGCCTCACAAAATGTTTGAAAAGGTAGTAATCAATTCTCACACGCGATATTAGCTGGCTTTACCACTTGGCCCATGTCTATTCCATTCACCACAGTATTAGCATTACTTAGCATGAAGTATATTACCTTATACTTAATGGTGAAAGACTGAATGCTTCTGCCCTCAGATTGGGAAATTTAGGGACGCTCACTTTCACCACTGCTATTCAACATAGTACTAGAAGTTCTAGTCCATGTATTCAGACCATAAAATTGAAAGAAAACAGTCCCTATTTCCCAATGGCATAGAATAACCGCAAGAATCTTAAAACAACAACAGAAAACCTTCTTAAAATCATAAACTCAGTTCAGCAGGATGCACAAGTACTATAGAAAATCTTGTACTAGCAATTAATATGAGGACATATAGATTATACATATAATACCATTTAAATTACTCAAAATGAAATAATTAGGACATGTAAAGGATTACATGTTGAAGACTATGAAATTCTGATCAAAAGATTCACAGAAGATAAATAAAAAGAAAGATATTTCACGCTCATTATTTCAAAGATACAACATAGGAAAGAAGCAAATACTCCTTAAATTGATATATAGATTTATCACAATTCCTTTCAACATCTCACTGAAATTTGTGTAGATACAGACAAGATTCTTCTAAAACCTATATGAAATAAAAAATGAACTGACATCCCTGAAACATTTCCAAAATAAAAGAAAATCAGATGAATCAGTCTATCCCATTTCCAGACTTATTATATAGCTGGAGTAATCAAGAATATGTAATATTGTCAGAGATGAGCACATTGAATAAAACAACAAAAAATAGAACTCAAAAGTAGTTTCAGACACATACAACCAACTGAATGTTTTACAAAACTGCAAAAGCAATTCAGTGAAACAATATATTTTCAACAAATGGGGCCAAGCTAACTGTCTATCCATAGGCAAGAAAGAAAAAAATGAGGGCTGGGCAAGGTGGCTCATGCCTGTAATCCCAGCTCTTTGGGAGGCCAAGGCAGGTGGATCATCTAAGGTCAGAAGTTCAAGACCAGCCTTGCCAATATGACAAAACCCCGTCTCTACTAAAAATAGAAAAATTAGCTGGGCCTGATGGTGTGCACCTGTAATCCCAGCTACTCTGAGGCCTGAGGCAGGAAAATTGCTTGAACCCAGGAGGAGGAGGTTGCAGTGAGCTGAATCCTACCACTGAACTCTAGCCTGGGAGACAGAAGCAAGACTCTATCTCAAAAAAATAAAAATAAAAATAAAAATTTAAAAGATTGCACTGTAGAAAAACTTTCAGACATAAGGCTTAATTAGGTGTATTTACACATGACACTGAAAACATGATTTCTAAAAGAAGAAATCAATAAGTTGGAATTGATCAAAATTAAAACCTTTTGCTGTGCAAAAAAATTCTTATCACAGGATAGGATAAAAAGACAAATTACAGATTGAGAGAAGATATTTGCAAACCAGATGGCTGGCAAAGGATTAGGAACCAGAGTATATAAAGTACTCTTAAGACTTAATAATTTAAAAAATAAAAAATCCTATTACAAAATGAGCAAAAAGACATGAAAAGGCATTTGACTGAAGAAGATATATAGATGTCAAAAATGCATATAAGATATTCAACATCAAGAGCCATTAAGATAATACAAATTAAGACTACAAAGAGATATTACTGAAACTTACAGAACAGCAAAAACTAAAGCATAGAGGAAATAGCAAATACTGGATAGGTTACAAAGAAAATAGATATAACATATATTGCTGTGGGAATATAAAATAGTACAGTCACTCTAGAAAATAATTTGGGAGTCTCTTATAAAAATAAACATACTTACCACAAAACCCAGCAATAGCACTCTTGGGCATTTACCCTAGAAAAATTAAAACTAGGATAAATGCCCTAGAAGATATAAAGATGATTAAAAAAAAAACTTACATACACTCAAAATTCTGTAGAAGCCTATCATAGTAACTTTATTGCTAATAGCAAAAACCTGGAAATAACCAAAATGCCTCTCAATGGGTGACTATTTAAGCAAAGTGATGAATAATAAATTATTTAATAATTTATAACTTTGAAAAATGTTGCACAAGAACAAGAGCAAACTTGATTTACACAAGTTGATAGATCTCAAGGGCATTGTGCTGATGAAAAAATAACTCTCAAAAGGTCAAACACTGTACAATTTCATTTACATAACATTCTCAGAATAATAAAATCAAATAGAGGGAAATTGATGAGCGATTGCCATAGTTCCAGGATGGGGCAGGAGGCGGACTTGAGTGTGTATAAAATGGTAGTGCCAGGGACATCTTTGTGGTGATGAAATATCTTTGTATCTCGATTGTAGTCGTGGCCACACACATTACAAATGATAAAATAATAAAGAACTGTATATACACATTGTACCAGTGTGAACTTCCTTATTTTTATACAATATAAGATGTATCATCCCTTGGGTGAAACTGGGTGAAAAGTATGTAAGAATTTTCTGTGCTTAATCTCAATTTTTCATGAATCTTAGTTATTTCAAAATAAAACGAGTTTAAAAATAATTTGAGTACATATAGTAAATGAAAAATGCTGAAACATTTAAAATGCAAGTTGAAAATATTCGGAGGTACACAGTCATAGTATTATGACTAATATGATTTTCATAACTAAGAAATACTATGCTGTCTTTTAGCAAAGACTTTTTACCAAAAGCAAAAATGTTGCCTAAATTTGTCATATTTTTTAATCAAACATTCCCTGGGAATTTGAAACATGGGATTCTTTGTATTTGATGGTCATTCATCAATCTTTATACATTACTATTTAGGACATCATTAATTTATTCAAACAATATTTAATGTTACTAAAAGAAGCAAACTAGAGTTGCTTTTTTTCAAAATCATGATGGTTGCATTATATTTACATGTGTAAACAGTATTGTTGGGATTTGAATGCCGTTTTCTTTGCAAATATACTTCAATTTAATAAATTCAAAAGGCCTACATTTTTCTCCCACGTTTGACTTTTTAATGAAACCTAGAGGTTCATGTCCATTGAACCTTTTAAGTCAATGATACAGTAATTCTCTCTCATTCATGGTTTCACCTTCCGCAGTTTCAGATTCCCACAGTCACCTGTGGTCCAATAATAAGTGAGTATGGTGCAATAAGATCTTTCCAGAGAGAGAAAAAGACCACATTTGTATTACTTTTATCACATTATGTTATAATTGTTCTATTTAGTTGTTATTGTTGTTAATCTCTTGCTGTACCTAATATATAGATTAAACTTTATCATAGATATGTGTGTATAAGAAAAAAACATAGTATATATATAGACTTTGACATTATTTGTCCTTTCAGGCACCCACTGGGGGCCTTAGACTGTATCCTCCGTAAATAAGGGGACTATTGTACTTAAAGATCTTCAGTAACACTAACTTGTTAAATTTGAAATGAATACCACAAGATGCATTTTAAGCTATTGTGTTATGGTTAATAGGTAGCATGAAATTTTGGTGAAAAAAAGATGAAAGAAAAAGACAAATTAGGTTATTATCAGACAAGGAAAACAAAACCTAATTAAAGTTAAAATCTATCGTACCAGAAAGTAGTTTAATTAACACTCACTTATCTCCTGTCTTGTTTTTAGCTCCAAATAAATTTCCAACGATATGGAGTAAATTTTTTAATGCACCATTTTTCTAGGTCAGTAATTCTTCCATGTGTGCTTACATTTATCATATACTTTGATGAAATCTTCTCTGGGAATTTGAAACATGGGATTCTCTGTACTTGGTAGTCATTGAAGAATCTTTACACTTTACTAACTTAGTACATTTTTAGATTTTTTTTAAACAATATTTAGTTTGCCTACCAGGCGCTGGGGCCAAAATTAGTAAATAAGAAAGATATGGCTCCTGCACTCAAGGGGCTTACAGTCAAAAGGGGAAAGAGGGAGAGATTAAAAGACAGTTGCGATGCAGGGTGGCAGGATGAGGATGGGAAAATATAGTGTACCACAGGATCACATAGAAAGCCACATAAAAGTTGGCAGCAGAGAAAGAAATGAAGTGATACTTGGGCCAATATAAAAAGATGAGTAAATTTTTCCATCTGGAAACAATTGCAGAAAGTGTTTCATGCTGATAGACCACACATGATAGTCCAGAGTAAAAAGACGATCCATGGCGATTGGTTGTAGTGTTCTAAAGACAGCAAAGGGTAATTTACTCAGTTCCCAATTTCATAATTGCCTTGATCAGCTATACAGTGAAGCCTAGTATCTTTAATAGGCGGTGTTTATTTTAGTAGAGGCTATTAGATATGTTGCTTGATATTCTGATGTTTTTTCTCTTTTGTTCTGTGGCAACTTTAATTTCTTTTTAATAGAGACGGGGTTTTGCCATGGTTGGCCATGCTGGTCTGGAACTCCTGGACTCAAGCAATCCACACGCCTCAACCTCCCAAACTCTGTAATTTCCGGTGTTAGCCACTGTGCACAGCCCTAGGAAACTTTAATTTCTACCATCTGTTTTATTCATTCCCTTTACCTCCTAGTTTTCAAGGTATGCCTGGTCCTCCTTCAGAAGCAGTCATCCTTCGAAGAAGACTGTCACTTCTTGTTCTGAATAATTTCAAATCTCTGTCAGTTTCCCTGCAGGCAGTGTTCTGATCCCCCAGGTTTTGGACGAGCTATTATGTCTTCGCTTAGGTGAGACTTTTTCTTAGAGGGGTTGCTTTCACTTGTGTTCACCGTCGCTGGGTTCCTATTCAGTGTGGGTTCCAAAATGGGTTGGGCATGGCTTGGACGTTTAACTTCATACATAATTAAGAGCGGTAGGGACAGCGGGGTGGGGGGGGGGGGGAGCTGGGGAGGGATAGCCTGGGGAGAAATGCCAAGTGTGGGTGAAGGGGAGGAAGGCAGCAAAACACACTGCCATGTGTGTACCTATGCAACTATCTTGCACGCTCTGCACATGTACCCCAAAACCTAAAATGCAATAAAAATTTAAAAAAAAAAAAAAAGAGCAGTAGCACCCTGTGTCCTT
This sequence comes from Saguinus oedipus, assembly GCA_031835075.1. NCBI lineage: Eukaryota > Metazoa > Chordata > Mammalia > Primates > Cebidae > Saguinus > Saguinus oedipus. The sequence continues at coordinate 44,766,389 of CM063170.1, forward strand.
TAATTATCCTGTATGCATGGATTTGTGAGTTTTGTTTGGATACTCTTCTTATGAAACTGGTTATTAGAAAACAGACTTTAAATGAAGTAGTTGCCATTATTCCAGGAACCTAGAAACCAACATTTATAAATTTTGAAACTTCACATAAAAAATCTAAAAATCGGCTCATAGCCAACCTGGGATATCAACAAAGGCAGTATCACTGGACAAAATAGAATTAGATATCTCTTAGTACCAAAAATGAAAGCAGTAGAAACTAGGTACTTTCCCCCAATTTCTTCTTTTGTTTTCTTATTTTATTATTAGAGTAGGAAAGAATGACATGGTGTGAGAAGTGGATGTGAATAATAAATATTGCTATTTGATAGAAGACAGATTTCTCCCTTTACCAGCTTTGTGACCTGGGAAAGTTACTTAACTTTCTGAGTTTTAGATACCTCTCAAATTACTTAGAAATAAGTAAGTTATGGTAAATTCTTAGAAAAATTTCAGTATGTGATGAGTTTAAAATGTGGTATTAATTATGGTATTATATGAAAGTCAGAACTAAATGTGAAAACGTATTTGCATACAATTATTTTAAGTTGTCCCCTGCTTAGCTTCTTTCATAGATTTCTCCTGCTTCTTTTTAAACTGATTTTCCAACACCATCTCTAAATGCTTTTGAAAAGTAGACTTAGTACTTTGTTGAGCCGAAATGTGCTGAAGAAGCCCTCTTAGCATGTTTCAGCGGAACCAAAGAAGTGTGTAGATTCTGAGACACACACACACACACACACACACACACACACACACACACACACAACTTGCTGTTACATGGAGAGAGAAATGACAGAAAATGCGTGTGTTCCGGGTTTTAAAATTCAGTATGTTTTGCAGCACTGTGAAAATGCGTAGCTTTTAATGCTTGCCAAGTTAAACCCAGCTAGGCCAAATATTGTTAGAGCTCCTCCTAATGGAGGTAACTGATGAAGAAGGGACACATTTGCTAGCATATTCTTCCTATTTGAGTGGTATATTGTAGAAATTTACTCTGTCTATTTGCAGTTAGTGCAATGGTTCAGAGCAAGATAAACATTTCTTTTGTAACATTACAGAAAACAGTTCCAGTTCTCATGATGAGGAAAATTGCCCTGTCATTTCTCTGGATGTAAGAACACAAATGCTTTCTGTAGAAAGAGAGCTGACACAATTGAATACCGTGTAAGATAATCATTGACATTTTTCTCAACTGTCTAAATCATCACATAGCAATTAATGCATAAATTTCATTTGCAAAGTCAAAAAAGAAAACGAAAATATGCCTGAATTCAAAAAGCATTCAAATCTCATTTATGCCATGTATAACAGTCCTGTTAAATTCAACATGGGGCTTATAATAAAATTTGGGGGTTTCTTGTCCTACTTCATCTCTAATGTAGTGTAGCACATGTATCTCTACTTTTTTCTATAAGAGGGGCAAACATAAGCTTAAATTGATGAACTATTTCCTTTCCAGACAAATAACAGAGACATAATTTACAGTGAATGGAATAGCATATCTAGATTTCCATCTTTGTAGATAATGATTCTTTAGCCCTCTAATTCATTCAGATACTTTTGAGTTTCTCTTTTTGAAAAGAAGAGCCATCTTGAAATACTTTCTAAAATCAATTTATTTAAGGAAATAAAAAGAAGCATTAATTATAATTCTCTAAAATATTCTTAAATGGCTACTTCTGTCAAATGAGTTCAAAATGACACTTTAAAAAGGTGACAATCACTTATAAAATGATGACAAAAGGAGTAGTTTACAGCATATCAATCATGTTAACTGCTGTTTTCTTTTTATGTATAAGGGGAAAGTGTTGGCTTCAGTGTAGAAGCCAAAAGAACACTATAGGAGCAAGGACTTTATCCAGAAAATTCTATTGAGTAGTGTGTAATGCTAATGCATGCATTTAGCCATACTTCACCTTGGAAAGGACTTATCTGATAGCTTCTAATTGAGAATAAGGTTTTCCTCTAAAGGGAAAAACAACTACCCATACAAAAGAGGAGACACTCAATTCATTCTCCCATTAGCCAAGAATTATATCATTAACTGGTAATAACTCCTGATTCTGGACATAAGAAAGGTCAAACTACTGATACCAAGTTTTTAAATGTCTATTTCTTAAGCCAAAAGAGGGATCATTTTATTTTTAAAAAGTCAATGGATTTAGCTCTATATACTCTATTTTTTTAAAGAAGAATAAATATTATTTAAAGATTAACTGATATCAACCAATAAAAAATATGTCTATTGCTAACTGAATTAAGTACAATTGAATATTGCGTAAAATGATCATTTGAATTTTAGATTTATAAAATAGTGGAACTATAGCTGTTTCTTCAGGGCAGGTGCTATATTTTTATTATTCTCTGTATTGCTAGTGTCCAACACACAACCTGACACATAATCAATGTCACACAAAGACATTTGGTGGATGAATATATAGATGAGTAGATTCAAGTTAAATGTGCTCTATTTCTTTTCTTTTTTTTTCCTTTTTTTTTTTTTCTTTTTTGAGTTGTAGTCTCACTCTGTCGCCCAGGCTGGAGTGCAGTGGTATGATCTCAGCTCACTGCAACTTCTGACTCCTGGGTTCAAGCCACCACACGTGGCTAACTTTTGTATTTTTTAGTAGAGATGGGGTTTCACCATATTGGACAGGCTGGTCTTGAACTCCTGACCTGTAAGAAAGGCTATCATTGTATTCTTCTCTCATTATTAAAAACATGTTAACTGTTATTGTACTTCTTGAATTATTTTTATTTCTTGCCAGCAAACTGGGGATACATCTTTTGCCAATTGTGTATGACACTCACATCTACCACCAGGCACTTGGTAAGACAACATTGACAATATTTCATAAAATTTAGTTACATTTGAAATGTATGTGGCTTGATAGTTCTTAGAGCTTTAAGCAATATGTAAAATAATCCATCTAGCTTCTCTGATACTTAATAAACCCCAGGCTTTATCTGCCTTCTAAATTAAACTTTAGGGAAAAAAATACAGAGGCAATTAATTCGTAACTCTTTGGATACTGATGTAATGTGTGAAAGACAGGTTTATGAGGTTATAGGTTGGCTTAGAAAATAAATTATAACTGATACAATGTTGATGTAAAATTTAGCGAAGTTTAAGATTTTATTTGCCTGGTAAGTTATTTATTTTATTATTCTCATCGAATTTCAGCTGACTTTTTTGTTGCGTTTAATTCATCAAGGAGTCTTAAAATAAGGGACAAAAGAAAAAGTGACAATAAAATCATTTGAGAATATCTTATTGCTGAAATCAGCAAATGGTTCATTTGTCTGACAGATCGTATTGTTGTAATTGGCGACTCGTTTCTTCTTGAAAAGCCACATCTCTGAAAGCTCTAAGCAGCAGAGATAGGGCATCTCTTAAAATTCCCCTTTAGCTAAAACTGAATAGCTAAATCTGAATATCTTAAATCTAAACAACAAAACACAGAAAGAAAAAATAAAACACATAAATTAATAATTTAATTTTAAAACTTAATATTCCAATTGATCTACAGCCAGTCACATGATCAGTTTGCTCATTTAATGTATTCAGGAGTGTTTTTATTTAAAAAAAAAAATGGTTTTGGCCAGGTGTAGTGGCTCATGCCTGTAATTTCAGCACTTTGGGAGGCCGAGGTGGGTGGATCACCTAAGCTTGGGAGTTTGAGACCAGCCTGACCAACATGGATAAACTCCGTCTCTACTAAAAACACAAAATTAGCCATGTGTGGTGACACATACCTGGAATCCCAGCTACTTGGGAGGCTGAGGCAGGAGAACCACTTGAACCCAGGAGGCAGAGGTTGCAGTGAACCAACATAGTACCATTGCAATACAGCCTGGGTAACAAGATTGAGATTCTGTCTCAAAAATTGAATAGATAGGATGATAGGTAAATGAAAAAATGGTTTATTTGATCATACATCTGTGAAAGTGTACATAAACACGATGAATGATTGCAGAGCTTGCTTTTCCTCAGGAAGCAGTGTAAAACAATTTTGTAATAGATACTCTCACTGAGCATTATCAATCATTCTAGGAATTCTTCTAGAGTATTTAAAAATAGTAACTTATTTATGCATAAAACAACCCTACACAGTAAATGTTTTACTATTGATTTTTTGTAAATGAAGAAACTGATTCATAGGGAGGCTGAGAAATTTTACAGGATAACAGTTAATAAGTGGTAGAGTTGAGATGTGAACACTGTCAGTCTGGGTTCACAGTGTTCAGGGCTACTTTCTCATAGTTGTAGAACACGGAAGTTGAGGTCCATTACACTTAATGGACCTATTTATTGTGGGCTTTTAACTGAGGTCCTAAATCTTAGAATGAAGACGCTATGTATTTCTTATGGCCTAATGTAGTGTTTGAGAGCAGAGATTCTAGAACATGACTGCATTTCAACCCAAGTTCTACCATTTACCAGCTATATCATTTGAATGAGTTAGTAGCATCTTTCTGTCTTTGTGCCTTGGTTTTGCCATAATAAGACACATACTTTATAGATATTCTGAAGATTAAATGAGTTTGGTCTCTCTCTCACAAGATAGAGAGCTAACTGTTTTTTACAAGTTCTTAACTATAATAAAAGTTTAAGAATAAAATTAATTTAAATAAAGAATGGCTCTAGTGCCATGTATAAATTAAATAGAAAGTACACATTGTTATCTTCAGCAAATTCAGTAATATCTCTATTCTCACATCGCATCAATCCTATTCTTGGATTCTGTGCTTTATAGTAAACGAAGTTACTGTAAAATTCCAATGTATTTCTCAATGCTTGGTCTCACTACTTGTTACCAATATCTGAATAATCTTTTCTCTTCTGGATCTTTTCCCTCTTTCCTGATTGCTACTGTCATCATAATCATAGTCATTATCATCCTCATGACTTAGATTTTAACTTGGCACCTACTTTTCTGGGAAGGCTTCTCTCCATTCTTTAATCAAAATGGTAGTCCTTACTCCATGCTCTTATAGCACCCTATGCTGACACCGACATAGGCTTCGCATTATTCTGTATTGCAATTGATTTTCAGTTTGCCTGTCTGTTGCTTCTCCTCAGCTAAGCATATCTTTTCAAATTCTCCATCCCTCTAGCACCTGTCACAATTACTGACATAGCATTTTTTCAGGATGTGTTTTGAGCAAATGGAATGTTTCTTTTTCAATCGACTGACAAGAAAGTCTAGATCAGTAATTTCCAAAAGATGGTTTATGGAAATATTTTCTTGAGTCAGTAAAAAATAAATAAATAAATGTGATTAGTTTTCATAAAGGTAAATTTTTGTATGATTTTACATTCTGAATTTATTTTCCTACTTTTAATAAAAAAATTCTTTCATTAAATGAAAGCCATCATAATTAGGTTGATTTACTTTTATCCTCTTCACTGAAAAATACAAAGTTGGCAACTTATTGAAACATCTATTGTTTTTAAATTTAATTCGTGTATGAGATCCAAAATTCTGGTGGAAAGTAAATAAGGCATAAAAATTTGAACATAAGTAGATGATGCAAAAAAAAGTAAGTAGGTAAAGAGGCCTTACAAGCTATGTGGTTTAGAATTAACTTTGCATAGAATTAGTGAAAATGTTATTATGACAAAATAATGGGTATTATTTATTGTAATCCAAATGTTAATTACAATAACACATTGATTATTATTAGTTACAATAATCTATTTATTTACTGTAGCTATCCCCAAGCAGATTTCATAGATTAGAAGCCATACTGCTTCTGTATGTCAGGAAGGCATTTGACAGAATGCCTAGAAATGTTATTGCACCAGATATAGAAATATTTCCTAGTAGAGATGGATGCAATCACAGCTTACAAGTGTTGGATATATGTTAATGTTAACTTTGGAATATGATGGCTTTTTCCTTGGCTCTGGAACATCAAAAATTTTACTAATGACTCAGATGAGGACACTGATAGCTTGTCTATCTAATTTCAAGATGACGAATATTGTAAATAAACAATGATGATGGAAACAATATCAAATGCAAAAAAGTTTTTGAATGGTAAAACAATTTTCCATTTAATAAGATAAAATATCAGCTAATAATACAAAGTCTTATGCTGACTTGACAAGAGGAAACAACAAAAACCAGAAAGTTAATTGTACATTTAAATAAAGATAGGGAAGATCTAGGAATTTTCGTTCAACATAAGCTAATTGTAGAAAATGTCTAAAAAGTTGTTGTGATCTCCTTTTGTATGAATGAATGAAAGGCTAGAGTCAGCACAAATGACAATAATGCTTTACTATTTAGTAACATATACCACATTCCAAGATGGTTTGATGAGAGCAACACATGTGTAAATGAGTTACTTCACTGAAAGAAAAGAAGATTATGATTTTTGTCTATATTTCAAATATTTATGTGATGACGGTTTTATTTGAGGGAGTGTGTGCGTGTCCATCTGTGTGTAACTGTGTGGCTATATTGTTCAAACTTAGAGTTTTTAGAATGATATCCATGAAGGAAAAATGTTTTTATTTCTTTGTAAAAATGTTTCAGATTATGTTTTGTCAAAGCAAATGATTGTAGAGACAGTCTATTACAAACAAAGGAATGTAGTAATGAAGTCATTTTTTTCTTGTAGTTTGAGGTCAGAAGAAAACAATATTTTATTTTCTCCCAAGGAAATGTTGAAATGTGCAATTCCTGTTCAAACATATTTAAACATTTGGAGCTGCAAAATATATGTCTACCCTAATAAGCTTGCATTTGATTTTTGCATGTAAGTAATGTCGTAAGTGAAGGTTTGAACCATAATCAGAGTACAAGAATTCAGACTTGAATACTTTTTATATATTTCTGCTTTTAAAATGCACTTTATTCATCATAAGTAAGTAAAACAAATAATAGGGAGTTGAGAAAATGTCTTTATAATGCATGTTTGCATTCTGTTAATGTTGATCAGAAGTTTAGTCTGGAGAGTGAAGGGGGCAGAGTTGGAGTTGCAAATTCATTTGCCACTCCAGATGCTTTCTGTACTCCAAATATCGCTCTTATATCTTGCTCCCACTCATTATATCAGGCCCATAGGATGAAACAGATATATTGGTAAATTTTGAGTTATTGGAAAAGAGGTGTACTCTTTAACTTGAATAAATAATTTTTCCTTTTTTCATTTTCTTTTACTACTTCTCTTTTATTATGAATGCCAAAGTACAATGGTCTAGCCTAAGAGTCATGATGATGCTACTCACTTCTATCAGACAATGTAGTTTAGTAAAATGAGGGCTCCATTATGAGCTGTAGTTCATTTCTGATTTTAATACAGATTGGCTGAGTGACCTTGAATAAATTGGGTTGTCTCAGCATATTGAAGCTTTTTGGCTGCACATCCTTGTCTGTCTCATGTATAATGAATGTACTGCACATGGTAACTTTGCAATATGAATTTTCAAAATTATCAATAAGACAGCCCCAATATTGCACTATAACTAGCATTGCTGATTTCCTGTCTTCATCTCAAGACCTAGTTTCTTTAGCAGATTATAGAAATGCTTCTCCTTCTGTCTATTATTTATCTTTTCTGTTGTTTTGGTAGAAGTTTTTTGAGATGTTCAGTGTAGGAAGTTCTAAATATGATTTCCAAAAATAACTTCTGCTGTTTAGATAGTATAGTTCCTCAAAGGGCTTACATACCATTTTTTTTTTTAGCTAGATATTCTTTCTCTAAAAAAATAGCATGTTTACTCTGTGTACAGATAAAAAGTTAAAAGTTACAAAAGTATACAAAGTGAAAGTTTCCTGCACTCCTGCCACCAACTCCTCTTCTTAGAGAAATACTTTTACCATCTATTAATATCCAATGTCTCTACAAATGTGTGTGTATACCCTTTATTAATTTCAATGGTATTTTGCTCTACTGCTGATGTACAGCTTGCTTACTATTTCTTTCTTTTTTTTTTTCTTTTGTACTTTAGGTTCTGTGGTACATGTAGAGAACATGCAGCATTGTTGCATAGATACATACATGGCAATGTGGTTTGCTGCCTCCATCCCCCCATTATCTATAGCTGGCATTTCTCCCCACATTATCCCTCCCCACTCTCCACCCCCTGTTGTCCAGCCCCACCCCCCCTTGAACTGACCCCAGTGTGTGATTCTCCCCTCCCTGTGTTCATGTGTTCTCATTGTTCAACACCCACCTATGAGTGGGTGAGATTTTGGGCTGAGACATGCGGTCTTCTAAATATACCGTCATATCATCTGCAAATAGAGACAATTTGGCTACATCCTTTCCTAATTGAATATACTTGATTTCTTCTCTTGCCTGATTGCTCTGGCTAGAACTTCTAATACTATATTGAATAGGAGTGATGAGAGAGGGCATCCTTCTCTGGTGCCAGATTTCAAAGGGAATGCTTCCAGGTTTTTCCCATTAAGTATGATATTGGCTGTATGTTTGTCGTAAATAACTTTTATTATTTTGTGACACGTTCCATCAATACCTAGTTTATTGAGGGTTTTTAGCATAAAGGGCTGTTGAGTTTTGTTGAAGGCCTTCTCTGCATCTACTGAGATAATCATGTGGTTTTTGTCTTTGGTTCTGTTTATGTGGTGGATTAAATTTATAGACTTGTGTATGTTGAAGCAGCCTTGCATCCCTGGGATGAAGTCTACTTGATCATGAAGGGTAAGCTTTTTGATGTGCTGTTGTATTCAGTTTGCCAGTATTTTATTGAAGATTTTTGCATCGATGTTCAGCATGCAGATTGGCCTGAAGTTTTCTTTTTTATTTGAGTCTCTGCCAGGTTTTGGTGTCAGGATGATGTTGGTCTCATAAAGTGAGTTAAGGAGGATTCCCCCTTTTTATATTGTTTGGAATCCTTTCAGAAGGAATGGTACCAACTCCTCTTTGTACATCTGGTAGAATTCGGCTGTAAACCCACCTGGACCTGGACTTATTTTTGGTTGGTAGGCTATTAATTGCTGCCTCAACTTCAGCCCTTGTTATTGGTCTGTTCAGGGTTCAACTGCATCATGGTTTTGTGTTGGGAGAGTGTCTAGGAGTTTATTCATTTCTTACAGATTTACGGGTTTATGTGCATAGAGTTGTTTGTAATAATCTCTGATGGTAGTTTGTATTTCTGTGGAATCAGTGGTAATATCCCCTTTATCATTTTTTATTGTAACTATTTGATTCGTCTCTCTTTTCTTTTTTGTTAGTCTGGCTAGTGGTCAGTCTATTTTTTTGATCTTTTCAAAAAACCAGGTCCTGGATTTATTGATTATTTGAAGGGTTTTTGTGTCTCTATCTCCTTCAGTTCTGCTCTGGTCTTAGTTATTTCTTATCTTACGCTAGCTTTTGAATTTTTTTGATCTTGCTCCTCTAGCTCTTTTAATTTTGATAATAGGGTGTCGATTTTAGACCTTTCCTTGTTTCCCATGTGGGCATTTATTGCTATAAATTTCCCTCTAGACACTGCTTTAAATGTGTCCCAGAGATTCTGGCACATTAGTCTTCTTTCTCATTGGTTTCAAAATTTCTAGAAAGTGTAATTTCTCAATCAATATGTTCTCTGTCCATATTAATATTCTAAAGCAATATTATATTGTAAAAAATACTGCAAATTGTTTTCCAAAGAGATAAATAAATTTGTCTCCTATCAACACCTTTGAAAAATGCCTATTTCTCTTACTCTCACTAACAGATATTAAAGACGCAAATTTAAAACATATGATTTTTTTTCTTTCAAAAAAATCTTACTGAGCAATTCTCTCTTCATTTTACTGTAAAAAAACAAATTTTATTTGAAAAGCAGATAATATCGGCCAGGCGCGGTGGCTCACGCCTGTAATCTCAGCACTTTGGGAGGCCGAGCAGGGTGGATCACGAGGTCAAGAGATAGAGAACATCCTGGTCAACATGGTGAAACCCCGTCTCTACTAAAAATACAAAAAATTAGCTGGGCATGGTGGCGCGTGCCTGTAATCCCAGCTACTCAGGAGGCTGAGGCAGGAGAATTGCCTGAACCCAGGAGGCGGAGGTTGCGGTGAGCCGAGATCACGCCATTGCACTCCAGCCTGGGTAACGAGCGAAACTCCGTCTCAAAAAAAAAAAAAAAAAAAAAAGAAAAAGAAAAAGAAAAAGAAAAGCAGATAATATCAAGAAATGTAGAAATTCTTTATAACTTTGTTTCAGTTATTTTATATAATATCAAAATAATGAAAAGAGAATAAATAAACAAATACTGCATTAGGGTCTTTAGCATTCAATGCTGTATACCCTGCATCAAAAGAAAATTTTAACAGGAATAGTGGTTACTTCAGTATTTTGCAAAGCGAAGCAACCACTATTCTAATGTTGTGATTTTAAATGTAGCTACAGAATAATTAACTGAAATAATTCACTTTTAGATTTTCAAGACCCTCATTGCATTTAGAGAAAAATGTGCAGGGAGAAAAGGTGTTTTGTCTGAGTCTAGCTACTTTGGAGGACAACGATAAATGATACTTCAGGGGTTTTTATGTAGTCAGGTGATAATCTCTTGCCTTTGAGCAATTGGTAGCATTGCCATTATGCCCTGTTGAAGATTAGAAAAGGAGAAACGTATATTGCCTAGTTCATGTCATCATCAATCTCTTATTTATTTATTTATTTATTTATATTTATTTATTTTTTGCTTCTTTCTCATTTTGTATCAACATCCAGGACTAATGCCACCAAGTATATTTTTGAAATCTCCTCTAAATATATTTCAGAAATACTGAATTAAAAAATTTGTATATGTGCATGCAAAAATGATTGAGAGGTAGACAATTATAATTTAAATTTAATATCAGACTCTGACCTCTTATGTAATCTTTACAAAATCATTTAACCCTCAGAATCTCTACCTTCTCTTTTATAAAAATTGACAGGAAGAACAAATGTGTTAACAAACATAAGGTAATCAGTATATTCCTACTAATCACTAACCCATTTTGTGAATGAAGTCCTGGAGATATAAAATCAAACTCATTGATAGTAGGGAAGATAGTTTAACTAATGTTGACAGGGAAATCTGGTTATAAAATGGAAAAAAAAAGAAGGGAAATAATATCTGAAAGTAATGTGAAAAATAATTTTAACATTGGGTTTTTTTCTAAAGTAATTCTGTCTATTTTGTTTTAGTTTTTTGGTATTTATTTTGTTGCTTAATAGGAACTTAGATTCAGGTCTACTGACTCCAGATTTCATGTTTTTTTTTTTTTCATTATCCTGCCTACTATATATTCTGGAAAACAATCATAAAAATTTTGAATAGTAGAAGGAAGAACTATTTCATAAAATAATTGCCATTCAAAAAAGTAGGCGAAAGATATGAACTTTTCAGAAGAGGACATATATGAGGCCAACTAACATATGAAAAAATGCTCATCATCACTGGTCATTACAGAAATGCAAATCAAAACCACACTGAGATATCATCTCACACCAGTTAGAATGGCAATCATTAAAAAATTGGGAGACAACAGATGCTGGAGAGGATGTGGAGAAATAGGAACACTCTTACACAGTTGTTGGGAGTGTAAATTAGTTCAACCATTGTGGAAGACAGTGTGGTGATTTCTCAAGGATTTAGAAACAGAAATTCCATTTGACCCAGCAATCCCACCATTGGGTATATACCCAAAGAACTATAAGTTGTTCTACTATAAAGACACATGCACACGTATGTTCATTGCAGCCCTGTGTATAACAGCAAAGACCTGGAACCAACCCAAATGCCCATCAATGATAGACTGGACAAAGAAAATGTGGTACATATACACCATGGAATACTACACAGCCATAAAAAAAGATGAGTTCGTGTCCTTTGTAGGGACTTGGATGAATCTGGAAACCATCATTCTCAGCAAACTGACCCAAGAACAGAAAGCCAAGCACCATATGTTCTCACTTACAGGTGGGTGTCGAACAACGAGACCACGTGAACTCAGGGAGAGGAGCATCACACACAGGGGACAGTTGTCGGGGGGGTGGGTAGGGGAGAAACAATGGGGGCTGGAGAGGGAGGGTAGAGTCAGGAGTAATAACAGGGGGAGAAATGCCAGATACATATGCACCTAAAGTAAAATAAATTATTTTAAAAAAATTGCCATTCTTCTTCAGAAGTCTGAGTAAAATAACAACTTGTAAAAGTAAAAAATGGTGATTTTCACAGAATAAAGAAAAACACTGTTTTTTATTTAAAAAAAAAAAACTTAAATAGAGCCTTAGAATTAGAATTGGAATTATTTGCAAGGCAATAAAGGCACAATAGCATGCTTTCAATGAAATGGGTGAACTACAGATTAGACATGACATACAAAAGGCATCAAAAACAGTGCATGATAAATAACATGCAACAAATGGTAGAATCATTAGTTCTAGAAAAAAACACTAGTGAAAGAAAATTTTTTAATAACCTCAGTGGTACAACCTGCAAAAGGCTGGCTATTTAACTATGCCAGTATTTCTGGTAAATTTCTTAAAACAAATGTTGTTTTACACAATAATATACCAGCCTGTGTATACAAAATATTTATTATTTTTTGTTTGTTTGCCATGACCAGTCTTTTTCCTTCAGTTGGGGTGGTCTTTATAATTCTGACCAAGGCAATCAGAGCATAACATTCTTTATCCATGGTTATTGGTCTCATGACAAACACCTGGCTCAATCAGAGCTAATTCTTGTCTATATTTGCAAGGGCTATTCAAGAGGGAGACATTCTCTCTTTTCTGAAGTCTTTTTTTTTTTTTTTTTTTTTTTTTTTGTGTGTGTGTGTGTGGTTTTTTTTTTTATTTTTATTTTTATTGCATTATAGGTTTGGGGGTACATGTGCAGAACGTGCAAGATAGTTGCATAGGTACACACATGGCAGTGTGCTTTGCTGCTTTCCTCCCCTTCACCACACTTGGCATTCATCCCCAGGCTATCCCCCCCAGCACCCCCTGCTGTCCCTCCCCCATTCCCCCCAACAGTCCCCAGTGTATAGTAGACCGCCTCTCTGTGTCCATGTGTTCTCATTTTTCTCACCCACCTATGAGTGAGTATATGCAGTATTTCTTTTTCTGTTCTTGTGTCAGTTTGCTGAGAATGATGTTCTCCAGATTCATCCATGTCCTTACAAAGGACACAAACTCTGTAAGGGTAGATACAATCCTGCAGGTAACCTTCTCACTTCCATGGGGAGCCCAGGGATGAGGCCATCCCGTCTGAGCACCTAAACCCAATATGTGAAAAATATGTCCTCCACTTTTAATTTGCTTAAGTTGATCTTCATTAGCTTTTCTAAATCTTATAGTTTAATTATTTTACAACTTTTCTTTCAATGTAGACTTCTGATTTTAACAATCGCTTTACTCAGTCTCTTCTTTGAATTTTTGGAGCATATATATAGCTGAGATCACACACTTTTGGCACTTTCTCCTATTCTACATTAGATTGTTGCAGCCTAACCTTCCTTATGCCCTTATCTCATTATTACCCCTAACACTTCGAAGACAGATAAACATACCACTTCTAATTAAAACTGAATCAATACAGGGAATATATAAGTAGACTTCAAAAAGTTAATGAAAATAGAATTAAAAGATAAAACTATAAATACAAAGTTTATTTCTGAACATAAGTTTTGTCAAGGTCAATAGCCATTAAGTCCATCCCTAAAGAACTGAGGGATCTTTGTCAATGCAGATTTTTTTTAAATATTGACTAAAGAAAATTTATGATTTTTTAAGATTAGGAAACAAAAGTCAGAAGGAGCCAAATTAGGACTGCAAGGTATATGTCTAATAATTTTCCATCAAAACTTTTGCAAAATTTTCCTTCTTTGATAAAAGGAATGAGCAGAAGCATTTTTGTAGTGGAGAAGAATTCTCTGGTGAAGCTTTTCTGGTTTTGTTGTTGTTGTTGTTGTTGTTTTTTTTTTTTTTTTGGCTAATGCTTTGGCTAAAATACTCTTATAATAATCAGATGTTATTGTGGGTCTTTTTGCCCCCCAGAAAGTCAACAAACAAGATGTCTTGAACATCCTTAAAACATGCCATGATCTTTGCTGTTACCTGCTCTGCTTTTGCTTTGACTGGAACTATTTCCACCTCTTGATAGCCATTGTTTTGTTTGTACTTTGTTTTCAGGATGATATTAGTAAAGTCATGTTTCATCTCCTATTACACTTCTTCAAAGAAATGCTTCAGAATTTTTATCCCACTTGCTTAAAATTTCCGTTGAGGTCTCTGCTCTTGTCTGCAGCTGTTCTCTGTGCAACAATTTTGGCAACCATGTGATGAAAAGTTTGCTCAACTTTAAATTTTCAGTCAGAATTGTGTATGCTGTATCAATGGAAATGTCTGAGGTACTGAGTATTTTTTCTGCTATTATTCCCAAATCTTCAATTAGGGCACAAGCAAGATTAATTTTTTTCCTAAAAATTTGATGTGGATGGCTTGCTTCAGTAGCTTTTATTTCAACATAAGCTTATTGTATCTTAAAATGAATTATTCATTTGGGAGCAGCTGATTTATTTGGATCATTGTCCTCATAACATTTTTGTAAAGCAATAGTGATTTCACCATTCTTCCACACAAGCTTCACTGTAAATTTGATTTTTTTTTTTTTGCTTCAATTTTAGCAGAATTCATGTTGCTCTGATGAGGACTCTTTTCAAACTGATGTCTTATCCTTCTTGTGCCTCAGAGTAGATCCTGTTCAGACATCTTATAACAAGTTAGTACAAGTTTACTTTGGTGCAAAAACATACTGATATCTATGTATAGTTTTTTCGTAATGCATATTTTCCACAAACTTTTAGAAATCCCCTCAAGCTTGTACACATTTTATTTCCCACAGGGTCTACACACATTACTTTTACTTACGAGATGTCTAGAAAATACTGGTTGACTAATATTTATTTCTCAAAATTTAAAAAAATACAAAAATGGCAGGTGAGTTTGATTTCACTGTGATGTTTTGTGTTCTCAAAATTCTTAATATTTTTATGCGAGAGACTATGTTCTGATATTAAAGCTAATTTGATTAGAAGAAATGAGAAAGTGTCTTTAGAAATGCCAAATATGATGTCTACAGAGACAGAGAGAAAAATCCTCCGAGCAAATGCATAGGTTCACCTGCCAAATATCACGAGAAAATATTCTTCAAAACGTATCTGGGGGCAGCGAGAAAACTTAGGGGCAGAAACGCTCTTTGGAACAGTGCTACAATAGTGAATACAAAAGCAACTATATTACGTTTATCTTTAATACTTTAATACTTTGAATCATTAAGTGATTTTTAGACTGAGACTTTCAGAATCAATGAACCTGCGAAAGGAAGGAGTACAGAATGCTATATCAACATTTGTTTCAAACAATTTATGTGTTGAGATTCTGTGAAAATCAAGTTAAAAATAAAAATATCATCAATTCTAAAGATATTTAGGCTTAAATGTGCTATGACTACCAGCTATTTTCAACGATAGTAGCTAGGAAAAAAGTATTTTACTGTTACTTTTATTTCCCACATCTTTTTTACCTTCCACCAAGTAAGAGATAAGCATTGATTAGTAAGGTTGATTATAGCTGTACCTTGATGTTAAGGATGTTTTGATGAGATCCGTCCATATCACTGACTTCTTCAGCAACTGCACAATTTTAGATATTGCATCTGAAGATAACCCTGAGCATTCATCATGATTTCTAAGTGTTACTCTGCTGTTTTTTATATGTGACCAATCTTAAAAACAAAGCGATTGAAAATTAAACACCATTTTCTATGATGTCAAATTTTTTTAATAAAAATATATGTATTTTAACATAAATTCCTGATAAAGTACATTTTAACATTATATATTCCCAAGTCTAATTACTTCAGAAAATAATAGTATTCTTGCTGTATTTATTTAACTCTATTTGGGTTCTAACACTGCTTTTTGCTTGATTTTGAGCAGCTTGTTTTAGATTATATAACAATAATTCCTGAATGGTTTAAATTTTCTGCATTTGGTAACCTTGAAAATGTAATTTTTTAATGTTTCTAATTCAGTCTAAAAAATACAGTGATACTTTTTTGATTAAGTTTATTTTTAATGTGAATCTGAGTAAACATAGCCATGGTTAAGTACAATTAGACTTAGTTACCTTGGAAAACAGGTAAAAACCAGCAAATAACACACAAGAGTAAAGAGATCACTTTAAATAGAATGGGTATTCTGCTCATACATCTTTATAATATGTTATCTATTTTTGCACATTGGTCATGATATCAACACAGAAAAATAAATCATTTATCATCTACTGTCTCACACTGGTATAAAAACAATGCTGATATTGGAGGTTATTTGATAACCATTTCTTCTTGAAAACTACTTGTTTTTTTCTAAGCTGCCCTACATTGAGTTAATTAGTAACACCTTTGGGGAATGTTACAAAACATATCCAAATAGCATTTTATCATTATACAAATAATTTAGCATTTGCATGGCAATTTTATGCTCCTTTTACATAAGTGTGACTTTGAAATTGTTTCGTATTTACTCCCAATGCTTCAGCTATTTGGTTCTTAAGTTCCTAGCTGAAAGCCACCCCAAGGGAAGGGCTGTATAGGTTTAGGCATTAATCCTAATTTTATTAAAAATAATGACAATAATAACAACTCAAAACTTCTTACACATGTAGCATGTATTAAATACTAAACTGGTGCTGAGTAGTTTTAAGAGCTATCTCCTTGGTCCATACAGCACCACAAAAGATATGGTGATGTTATTCCCTAAATTTTACATTGAGGAAACAATGAGATATTAGAATTAAGTAACTTAAAAAAGAGTTTACCACTAAAAAATGGCAGAATCAGGCTTGAGTTCAGGTCTGTCTGGATTCTTGAATGCCTGTAAATTGAAGAAGTATATCAGAAGTATGGTGTATGTTTGATTTATAACAAGTTATGAGAATTGATCAGAGAAGGGAACATAGAGTTTCAACAGGATTAGTTGTGGTTTCTTCGTTAAGCTATAACTTCTTATTTTTTAAGATGTAAAATGTGTCAAAATTTTACCTAAAAACTTTCAGTCTAGAATAAATAAGATTAGTAGTACAATAGATAAGCTGTGTAATTATATGTAACAACATTTAACTATTTATAATTTTTAAATAAAGAAAAGAAAATTAGAGCCCAAATGGATTACATGCATTTGTAACATATGGATTACCAAATGATACTTTCAATTCAGTGTGAGGGGGAAATAGTTTCTATATAAGATTCCGACCCTACTATTTAGTTTCTGATTTTTTGACCCAGAACATTTTAATTTCTTTATTGGTGAAGATTTTAACTGAATTATGGCAATATTGATGAATTTCTCTCAAAAGGTCTTTTCTTACACTAACCCAATTAAGGAAATGTAGTAGTTCTTTGATCACTATTATAATTAAGACAGTTTAAGCATTGTCAGCAGGAAGAGTTATTTTCTGACACATTTAACAATAAAGATTTGCTTAATCGACCACATTTATTTATTTATTTTCAATTTTGCTGATTGTACTTTCTGTTATTTTTCTTTCCACTCAGTTGTGTCGTAAAATTCAAAAGTAAAATTGATGACAATAGTCTCATAAACCATAGAAAATAATTTTTCAAGTATTTTTCGTCAATAAGAATATATTTTTGTTTCAGTTTTAGTCAATAAAAATTTTACAAATTTTTCTAGTTTCAGATACTCTGTTGATTATTTCTCGTCAATTTTACTGTTTCACTTAGTGTAATGGTGAAATGGTATTGAGATTAGTTTTCTCACTTACGTCAACATTTACTGTTTTCAGTGATAGCTACTCTCTATTTTATTTTAGGTTAATGCTCTTAATTAGTGACATGCTCTAAAAATTTTATAAAATATATATAGCTGGGCATGATGGGTCATGCCTGTAATCCCAGCACTTTGGGAGGACAAGGTAGGCGGATTATGAGGTCCGAAGTTTGAGACCAGCCTGGCCAATATGGTGAAACTCTGTCTTTGCTAAAAACATAAAAATTAGCTAGGTATGGTGGCATGTGCCTGTAATCCCAGCTACCTGGGAGGCTGAGGCAGGAGAATTGCTCGAACCTGGAAGGTGGTGGTGGTAGTGAGCTGAGATCGTGTCATTGCACTCCAACTCTGGATGACTGAGCAAGGCTTAGCCTCAGGAAAAATAAAATAAAAAAATACACACACACACACACACACACACACACACACACACACACACATATGTGATTTGTATTTTATTTCCTAGAAATTTTATAGTATTTTTAAGCAAATTACCTCACAGATTGTGGCACTGAATTGTGACTGAAGAAGGGTATATGATTTCACTAATCTAGTTTTTCTATATATTTATGAACATGAAGAACTCTCTACTTGAAACTTCCATGCTATCTTCAAAACAAAAGGCAAATTAGTAATGAGAGCAATATGTCTTCATGACAAATAGACCCTTTTCACCAAATCAGTGTAGGTAGCAGAAAAGCAAATTCAGAGCTTGACTTTACTGGAAAAAATGCGTGCCAAATTGTTTAAAGTGATTCACCTCCATCTGAGAGGTGCTAGTATAGGTAATTTTATTTTCTTCTTCTTGGGAACCCATCTCTCTAGATTTTTCTGTAATTAACATGTATTACTTTTGAAATAAGGAAAAGAAGCAAGCAAGCAGAGGCAAATGATAAATGGACTTTAGAAAGGTCCTCTGGGTGATTTGCAAATGGTAGTCAATATCTGACAGTTGCAGACAGAGATTCGGGTTTTGAATAAATCAATAGCTACAGTATACAAAGTCTTCAGAAATGGGAATTCTAGTGGCAGAAAGCCTAGGTAAGGAAGCTATCATAACGTTGTAAGCAAGGAATGATGACTGCCTGTACTAAGCAGGGTTTGGAGATGGGGAAAACGTAGCAAGCCAACCAATAACTACAACAGGATAAAGACTTCAACCAGACGAAGAAATGGCAATACATGTTTAAAAGGAAGGGTTCTCAATGTCAAGAAATAAATAACACCAAAAACAAACAAAAAAAAGAGAAATAAATATCCACGTTTAAAGAATGCTATAAAATGGTGTCGCTAGAGTTTTCACTGAAGTCATTAAATTTCTCTAAAATAAAGTTTCCAATCCACTATCTTGGGTGTCCTGGAAGTAGGAGTTTAGGGTGATACTCCATGCTGGATGCCAACCTTGGTGGGAAATGAACCGCAGAAAGAGGCTAAAGGTGTCCTGTGGTTCAGTACATTTCCTTCTATGCAATCTGCCTTATTTTTGGGTGGATTTCCCAGGAAAGGAGCATTGTATGACTTCTCACCCCACTGCTAACTAATGAATCAGTATATCAAATAGAACTGGGTATGTTTAGCTCCACTCCTTCTTCCCATCCTTTTAGGAGCCAGCTGGACCACATGCAACCTAAGGTTCTCTGTGCCATACTTTTCCAGCAGAGAAGTCTACAGAGGAAGCCTAAAGTTTCACAGTTCTGACTAACAGTGTAGGTAAGTCAATGTAATTCTTTGGAGAATTAGAAAGCCTATTTGTGTTTCAAATCTAAAGGTACATCTTATCAATTACAGTTGACCCTTGAACAAGATGGGTTAAAACTCATCAAGCTCACTTATATATGAATATTTTATCAATAAATCTATGTATGTATATTTTCAGCTTTTAAAGAAAACATTCATTTATTTATTTTTAAACAGTAAAATGTTATGGAGTTAAGAATATACCTGCATATCTTAGGTATTTAAAGAAATGATCAATGTCATTGTAAGGTAACTGGCTTCCAACTTTTGAAAATTTAAACTAAACTAAAAACAGGAGAAATGGAGAATTAGGGAGGAAAAGGAACAAGGACCAAATAAATGCCTTTCCTTCTTGTTTATATAATAAATGCACTTACTGTTGCCATGGCAAAAGAGCTAGGCTATTTTTTTCCATTCCTCTGTCTCTATCCATGATTATATCTAACACCAGAAAATGTCATCTTTTCCCATTGTCATTCTTGGGTCATCATGTTCTTTTTTAATTGTACTTTAGATTCTGGGGTACATGTGCAGCAGATTATGCAGGATTGTTTAAACATTTTAGAGACTTGAAAAAACTTTTATTTGAACCCAGTACCCTAAAAACATTGAAAGAATTAAGGAAAAAAATAGTAATGTCACAAATGCAAAAAAATATATGCAGATACTAGCTAGTTTACCATTTACTACTATAAAATATATACATCTATTATAAACAGTTAAAATTTATCAGAACTTATACAAGCACAGACCATATATGGCACCATTCACACTCAAGAGAAATGTAAACAAACATAAGGATGCAATGTTAAATCATAACTGCATATTTATTATAGTTTATAATGTACTGTTGTAATAATTTTATAGCTACCTACTGTTGTTACTGCAATGAGCATAAGTGTTACAAGTGTCCACTTAAAATGATGTAGATTGCTAATCATCTCTGTGTGAACAGTTCAATTCTCCAGTAAATTGCATATGGCAACAGAAAGTGATCTGTTGTGGTGTGTATTTTGCATCATATTTTGTGCAATACCATAAACCTTGAATAACACCATGGTACCCATGTGAAGTGCCACTAGTGATACTAGGAGTGCTCCCAAGATGCAGAGAAAAGTCATGATATTACAAGAAAAACGTTGAATTGCTTCCTATGTTTCTTAGATTGAGATCTGCAGCTGTGATTGTCCACCATTTCACAGAGGATTCATCTTGTAAACACATGACATAAACTTATGGTATTGATCAATACAGTACAGTACTGTTAATGTATTTTCTTTTCCTTACAGTTTCCTTAATGGCATTTTCTTTTCCTAGGGTACTTTATTGTAACATAAATTATATATATATATATATGACATAAAAAATATATTTTAATTGACTGTATATTGTCATTAAGCCTTCCAGACATCAATAGGTTATTAATAGTTTAGTTTTCAGGGAGTAAAAGGTTACATACGGATTTACAACTGCGTGGAGGGTCACCCCAACTACTATGCTGTTCAAGGATCACCTGCATCTCTGCTCATTTATGCTCATCATAAAGCTTGCATTTTAATTTCCATTTGTCTGTATCATAGATGGTTCTAAAACCAGATAGGAAAGTTGTTTTTTATTAGGACTTCTCATAGCCCCAAAATACTGTTGTCAGAATGTAGCCACACCTCTTCCTTAGTGCCCTAGCCTGAAGCTTATCAGGTTTAGTTTATCCAGAGAATAAAATTGCTATATTCCATTTGTTCCAACTTTCCAACTGCACATGTATGTATGTATGAGAATATGTCTTATTAATTAGATTTTCAAGAATTTCTGATTTTCATGCTTCTTCCTCAAGTCCTACTGTTGTAAGTGTATGTATCTCTAATTCATGGAACTTTTGCTCCTTGTGCATACTTGATTGCTTCTTGTAAGAAGTCATAGCATACAAACTAGGCTTTCTCTGCTCCATTGTGTTAGTTATTATCTGTCCTCTATCTTCCAAACTTCTGTTGGCATGGGTAATCAGTAGTTGTCTTCTCTCCCATTCATTTGTCATTGTGAATATGTGCCTATATTATTTGCCGATTGACATTTTAGTGAGAGTGTGGAGAGGGTGTAGCGTGGTTAACCCAGTGTTGACTCTGCCATATTTTCCGGGCAGTCCCAAAGTGTCATCACCAAGTGTTTAGCTAACTAGAAATTCTTCTATAAATTATTAATAATAAATAATACCAATCAATTGAAGCATTTTATATTTATACAATCGATGCTTGTATGAATTATTGGTTCTTATTTACTGCTCTAAAATGCATTCTTACAAGGGTGTTGTGATCTATGACACATTAAAAAGGTAATCTAAAGACAAATAAGAGAAGTTTTGTGGAAAGAATGCTAACCCTGGGATAAGAATATTAGATTCCATCCTTTCCTATTCACTGACATTTGTGTAGCTGTGAAATGTTGGACCATAACTGTGTTGTAATTATAAAATGAAGGTAGTGATGTGGTGAAAATAAACTGTTTCCACATTTTCAGTTTTACATTTTTTAGTTTCTCTCCCCTTTTAACATTTTAGTAAATGTGCTTAAATAAAACTTCTGAATGCAAGTTACATGCTTATCAATGAAAAATCTGAATAAAATAAACTAATATTTCCTTGGCAATTACTAATTTTTTATTAGGTTACTATGCTTGTTACATTGGTTAATTTATTAGTTCTTATATCAAACCCATGGGGGTAAGTAAATTTTTAAAAAATCTCCCATTATAAAATAAAGAAATTGAGGCACAGAAAGGCATAGTAATTTGTGTTAATGACATAGCTAACATAGTTGGTACCCAGAAATGCAAATTATAAAACCAATATTCTTAACCACTGCCTTGTACCATTGTGATTTAATATATTTGGTTCAATCATTTTCACTTCTGCCAATTTGCTTATGGTACACTGAGTACTTTGCATTAAATCTGTATGTTTCACATGAAAGTTACCCATGACGTATTCTTTATAGAATATAGAACAACTCTTACTATTTTTTTCCCTTCAACAACAAGCAAGTTTTAGGAGCTAGAAGGATCCCAGCTGTTGAGTACATTATAAAAATATAATCTAATCTTTGTTCTAAAGTTTGTGTTCTTTTAAGGTATTAAATTCATTGTTAACAATGCAATTTTCCTAGAGTAATATATGCTATTGTTAAATCCAAAACTCAAAAATTATAAACCTCACCTATAATGCTACCATATAGAAAATTAAAATGCTATATATATATATATATGGGTGAAAAAAGTACTTTCAAGAAAATATCCCCTGATAGTTTAACAGCATTCCACAGTTTAAGATGTAGGAAATGGCGGTAGACGTATTTTCATTTTAAATCTGCTCAATAACTATTTGTTCTTATTTCCTGCTGCCTCCATTCTCATCCCCGTAATAGATTTAAATACTCTATAGCTCAACTACATTAAAGAGTTTATACTAGAAAAGTCTCTCTCTTTTTTGGTCAACTAATATTTTATTAGTTCCAATCTATTCTCTTTCTCTCTCTCTCATGACAATTTTCAATTTTGAATTCCCACATCATTTAGTCTGACAACTCAATTTACCTTTAAGAAAAAATGTTGAAATTACATGATTTTGTCTATTGATTTTTGGAAAATGTTTCAGAAATGATTTATGATATAATAATAAAATGCTTTTTCAAAATATTATAACAAATGATGGAATCTGAGACACAACAATAAGAAGGAAAGCATATGGAAATTTGATGAGAATATGAATAATGAGCATAATCAATATTTAAACTCTTAGAGAAGAAGCAACTTATCTCCAGATGCTTGAGCCTGGGCGATTCGCTGTTAAACCTGGCTAAAATACAGGGTAATTAAGCAAAACAAATATGTCTAAAGGCAAACTACTAGTAAAATAAATTAATGCTAAATACTATCAAAGAAGTAAACGTTTTTTATTAACATTTAAGTAATGTGAATTCGATTTTAATATCCACAGTTGATAAAATAGAAATAAGATATACACATGTATGTAAACTAAGTCTGTTCTTATAAAATATGCTTTAAACCTCTGCTGAAAATGTTTTATTTTTTTAGAGGTCGGATAATAAATATAAGTAGTACAGGTTCAGAATATAAAACAAGTAAACAAATTAGGACCAGTATAGAAAAACTGCAGTTTATATATTAAACCATTCAAATAGAATAACGAGCACTTGTGATGCAACATATGCTGGACAAAATTTAACATGATCCTGTTTAATTCAGATATTGTTAAAAGAAACAAAGGAAAAATAAATGTTTTATAAAAAGAGGAATCTCCTGTGTAACCTTCCCTGATTAAACCAGACATGGTTCTAAGCACTTTACACATATTACATATATTAGCCAACCTAATGCCCATAACATTGTTATGTAGTAGCTTTGATGATTATCCTCAGATTGCAAATAAAGAAATTGGTCAAGCGCTTATATTAAGTAAATGAGCAGGGTGTGAACCCAGGCAGTTTGACTGCATGTGACCTTGTGCATGTGGCTTGTCCAAATCCTACTATCTATTGCTCCTAGTCTTGGACCAATTAACTTCCCCATGAGGCACGTATGTGAGTTTATGCTTCTCCACATTCATGTGCACAATTGCTATTTTCAGACATTTTCATTTCTGCCAATTTGATTATAGTACACTATTGTGTTTCCCTAAATACTAGTAATATAGTGTGGATATTTGTCCTCTCTATATCCCATATTGAAAAATGATTATCAGAGTTGAAGATGAAACCCAGTGGGAGGCATTTAGGTCATGGGCTGAATCCCTCATGAATAGTTTGGTTCCCTCCCTGCAGTAATGAGTTCACAGGAGACCTGGTTGTTTAAAAGACTGGGACCTCTCTCCTCTCTCTTAGCTCCCTCTCACCATATGCCTGGTTAGCTACTATTCCCTTCCTCCATGACTAAAAGTTTCCTGAGGCCTTTTCACAGGCAGATGCTGGTACCAAGCTTCTTGTATAGTTAAACTATAGTTTAACTATATCATGGTATAATTTACAACCACAAAATGCCCAAAATTTGAGTATACGGTTTCAATGAATTGTGAGAGATTACTCTCTTGTACAACCTCATTAAAGCATCTTTTCTATCAATCTCTTGATTGCACAAACCCAGGCAAACATTGCTCTTTTTTCTGGTTCTAGTAGTTAGAATCTCATACAAACGAATTCATACAGTAGGTGGTCTATTTTGCCTGGCTTTTTTCACTTAGGGTGTTTTAAAGTTTCATTCATGATTATATATATATATATTAAGGGTAAACTTTATCAACAGGTAAATAATAGATTTCTCTTACATTGAGGGAATAAAACTTAAAAGACATTATCAGACAGCTAGCTTTGAAATAAGATTCATCTAATTCAAACTCTGTGTTATCTCTGACCTGTGAGACCTTAGTTAATTAATATAAACTCTGTATGACTTTTTCTTCTCAACTGAAAATTAAGGATGCTATTAACATCTTCCAGAAATCATGTGGACTTAGGTGCTGAATGTAAAGTTCTTATTGCAAAAGCAGACACATAGAAACAAATTCATTAATAATCTTTAATTGTTATTTTTAATATGTATATAACTGAACTTTATACTCTTAGTCGGAGCTTGAGAAATGATGATGAAAGTCAATAAGGGTTAGCTAAGTCAGAATATTTCCCCTTTTATTAAAAGAAACTCTGAACTATAAGAGAAATTATGGAACTTAATTTAAGCCATCAAAACCGCTTCCTTTATTTAGATTTCCATTGAAATGAGTAATTATTTTCTGTCAAAATTTGTAGATTCCTGGACTTTACAGGGCTTCAAAGTTATCACTCACAAAATGGCAGATACATAGGATAAACAAGGTTCAACTGGTGCTCCTGCCTCAGCCTCCCAAGTAGCTGGGATTATAGGCATGTGCCACCGTGCCTGACTAATTTTGTATTTTTAGTAGAGATGGGGTTTCTCCATGTTTGTCAGGCTGGTCTTGAACTCCTGACCTTAGGTGATGTGCCCACCTGATCTCAAACTCCTGACCTCAGGTGATCCACCCACCTTTGCCTCCCAAAGTTCTGGAATTACAGGCAGTGGTAACACATGTAACTGGCATGTGACACTGTTTGATAGTATTTTACCCACAATTGAGCATCTTTCAAAATGGGAGTCTATTCTCTCAAACTTCTGCTACTGTTTTATCAACTAAGTTTATGTAATTATAATACTTGTTGGTGCCATTTCAACAGTGTTTACAACATCTTCAGCAGGAGTAGATTCCACCTCAAGAAATCTTTTTATTTTTTAATCTGTAAGAATCAACTCCTCATTCATGCGAGTGTTATCATGAGATTGCAGCAATTCAGTTATATCTTCATGCTCCATTTCTAATTCTAGTTTTCTTGCTATTTTCACCACATATGTAATTACTTTCTCCACTGAAGTGTTGTACCCCTCTAAGTCATACGTTAGGGTTGAAATCAACTTTTTGCAATCTCCTGTCAATATTGCTGTTCTGACCTCCTCCTAGGAATCACAAATGATCTTAATGGCTTCTAAAATGATGGATCCTTTCCAGAAAGTTTTCCTTTTACTTTTCCCAGATCCATCAGACAACTTATTATCTATGGCAGCTGTAGACTTCTGAAATGTCTTTCTTGAATAATAAGACTTGAAAGTCAAAATTACTCCTTGATTTACGGGCTGTAGAATGGATAGTGTGTTAGTAGACATGTAAACATTAATCTCCTTTTCCATCTCAATCAGAGCTCTTGGGTGACCAGGTGCATTGTCAATGAGCAGTAATTTTTTAAAGGATTCTTGCGTTTCTGAGCAGTAGCTCTCAACAGTGGACTTAAAGTACTCCTGTAAACAGATGTGCTTTCATTCAAGCTTTGTCACTGAATTTATACCACATAGGCAGAGTAGATTCAGCATAAATCTTAAGGGCTGTACGACTTTCAGAATGGTAAATAAGCATCGGATTTAACTTAAAGTTACCAGGTGCACTAGCCCCTAATGAAATTGAGTCATTCTGTCCTTTGAAGCTTGTCAGGAATTAAAGTTTCTCTAGCTTCAAAAGTCCTCATGGCATCTTCTTCCAATGGAAGGCTCTTGTGTCTATTGAAACTGCATCATATTGTAACCACTTTCATCTATTAATCTACCTAGATCTTTAGATAACTTGTTGCACTTTTCCATCAGCACTTGCTGATTCACCTTGCACTTTTATGTTATGGAGATGGCTTATTTCTGTAAACCACATCGAGAAACCTCTGCTACCTTTAAATTTTTCTTCTGCAACTCCCTTCTCTCAGCCTTCATAGAATTCAAGAAAGTTAGGGTCTTGATCTGGATTAGGCTTTGCCTTATGGGAATGTGTTGGTTGGTTTGACCTATCCAGACCATTCAAAATTTCTCCATATCAGCAACAAAGCTGTTTCGTGCTTTCACTGGAGTAACACTTAATTTTCTTTAAGAACTATTTTTTTTTTTTTTTAACATTCGCAACCTAATAACCTCTTGGTGCATAAGGCCCAACTTTTCGTCTACCTTAGCTTTCGACATGCCTTCTTCACTAAGCTTAATCATTACTAGTTTTTATTTAAAGTGAAAAATATTCAACTGTCTTTCACTTGAGCACTTGGAGGCCATTGTAGAATTACGAATTGCCTTAATGTCAGTATATTTATGTCTCAGGGAATATGGAAGCCCAAGGAGGAAGAGAGAGCGACCAGTTAGTGGAGCAATCAGAACACATACAATATTTATTAATTAAGTTTGTCGTTTTATGTGGGTGTGTTTGGTGGTGTTTCAAAACAATTAAAATCGTAACATCAGAGCTCAGAGATCACTATAACAGATATAATAATAAAGAAAAAGTCTGAGATATTCTGAGAATTACCCTAATGTGTCACAGAGATATGATGTGATGAGTTCATATTGTTGGATAAATGGTGCCGAAAGACTTGCTGGATATAGGGCTGCCACAGTACTTCAATTTGTATAAAACACAGTATCTGCAGAGCACAATAAAGCAAAGCACAAAAAACAGGGTATGTCTGTATATACACGAATAAGATATATATTTGTATTTTATTTATTATGTAGATTCTTTGAAATAACTTAAATATTTATGTACTAACAACAGGTAAACTTGGGCACTGAACAAGTTTTCAAATTTTGAAGTCAGATTGGACATTCCTACTCTCATTTTCTGTTCCACGTAGATTTCGCATAGTATCTACTTTTATCACAGTAACTACTGAAAACCAAGCTTTGCAAAGAAATGACATCATTGAAGGAATGTAGCAACGTAATATCAAAACTATATTTATCAGGCTAATAGTTTGCACACTGACGGTTGTCCAAAATTGTATAATATCTGTGTCTACCTAAAAATTCTTTAATAACCCACAGCACCCATGTAAATTTTCTATGACACCCCAGTGTGCTTCAGCACACTGTTCGGGAATAGCAGGAGTAAACTTGTCATATGTTAAATACTATGAAATATTTTATGGAAATCATGTGTAACAAAAATGGCATACTATGCTACTGTTCAGTTCAAAGGATAAAAGTGAAATGAATTCCTGTGTGCTCACTACACAGCACAGTAATGGGAAATTACTTGTACTGAAGCCCTCTATATGGTTCTTTCTGAATATATTCTCCTTTCTCTTTCTCACAGAAGAAACTCGTCAAGTATGCTGCAGGAACAAACACCACAATCACAGGCAGTGAATGTTTAAATTAGACACGCAGATTAGGATGCATAAGAGTCTCCAGAGTTTCACAATCCCAGGGAAATGTAACTGAGTGCATAGGTTTTGTTGGCAGAAAGGGTTTTTCTTCTAGATGTGGAACCCTCTTTGGGCAGGTACATGTGTGGCAATGCGATCAGCTTGTTGCTAAATATTTGCATCTGTTCCCATAGTTAGTCAACACATATGGTCACTTCTTAAACAATACATATCTGGGTATTCCAGGAGACTGTACACCCATCTGATTTTTTAACAATCAATCCCATTTATATAAATGTAGGTACAGCATCTTCTGTGGCTGTGCTCTACTTCAGCCTATTTTGATGAGTGGTCAATACAGCAGGTTGTCAGTAACTGTCAGTTAGTATGATGATGGCAGTAGTACCTCACTGGATTTATCTATCTTAAAGTCAGACGATTCCATGCCTTCTTCTCAAGACCATTAAAACAGGAGATTCATTATATAGAACCTGCAGAAGCTTTATATCTGACATATAAGAATGATTATTTTTACCATTTCTTTTTTTGAGATGGAGTCTTGCTCTATCACCATGCTGGAGTGCAGTGGCACAATCCCGGCTCATGGCAACTTCTGTTTTTCAGTTTCAAGCAATTCTCCTGCCTCAGCCTCCCAAGTAGCTGGGACTACAGGCATGCACCACCACGCCTGGCTAATTTTTTGTATTTTAGTAGAGACGGGGTTTCACCATATTGGCCAGGATGGTCTCGATCTCTTGACCTCGTGATCCAGCCACCTCGGCCTCCCAAAGTGTTGGGATTACAGGCGTGAGCCACTGCTCCTGGCCTTATTTTTACCATTTTAGTGGGTGGTAACACTTTAACTGCAGGCTGTTGGGCTGTTAGCAGGCTTTAGGAATTTAGGTAGCTTGCAGCAATGTACTTGAACTCACCAATGTGGAGAACACTTCCAGGGATGAGAGTGAATGAGGTCAGCCAACCATAGGCATTTTGGTGTTTGAGAAAAATAAATGAAAATATTTGGACTGATTAGGAGTCTGAAAAATTACTAGCAATTACAGTCTAGCCTTAGAAATCAAAGCCTGAGTGTATTGGCCATCAGTGACCATGCTCTATTAGAACCCAAGTTACAGTCCACTAGGAAGAAACTCTCAAGATAAACGGAGGTTTGTGTTCACTTACCTCTCCCACGAACTGACTTCCAAGCCTTTCCTGATAATTCAGTTAATACATATAAAACAAAATTCCATATTTTTATGTTATCTGTAAAAGGGCTGTTTCTCCAGACAATGAGGATGTTACATTTCTGACAAAGAAGTCTTCAAATGATTACTTTCTTTTTAAAATCATGTTCAAATGAATGAATGACCTATGTATGCTACATATTGAATGGAAATATTTTATATCACAGGCATATCAAGAATGTGAGAAATACAAAAAAACTTGCTGAAAAAGGCCAATGAATACTAGTAATCATATATATTTTTCTTTTATTTTAATAAAAAAGTAAGAGCAATGCCTTTAATGATGGTACTTTACCTCACCAATGCAATATTGTACTTGTTTAAATGTTGCTACTAATTAGTACATATCCTAATCTAACTGCCTATATACTAGTAGAAAATGGTTATTGTATTAGTCAGGGTTCTCTTAGAGGGACAGAACTAATAGGAGGATATATATGGGAAGTTTATTTATTATTAACTTACGTGATCACGAGGTCCCACAGCAGGCTGTCTGTAAGCTGAGGAGCATGGAGAGCCAGTCCGAGTACCAAAATTGAAGAACTTGGTGTCCAGTGTTCGACGGCAAGAAGCATCCAGCACAGGAGAACGATGTAGGCTGGGAGGCTGGGCGGCTGGGCCTGTCTCTCTCCTTTTCAGGTTTTGCTGCCTGCTTTATATTTGCTGAAAGCTGATTAGAATCTGCCAACCAGATTATGAGTGGATCTGCCTTCCTCAACCCGCTGACTCATCTCTTTTGGCAACACCCACACAAACACCCAGGATTAGTACTTCCTGTCACTCAATCCAATCAATTTGACACTCAGTATTAAAAATCACAGTTATATATTAAAATATTTTTTCACTTTCTCTTATTAAGCATAACGTATTTTGGTTTGTTTTTAGCTAGAATATTTATGAAGTAGTTGTATAAAGCATACACAATTAATTACTATATTATATATACATATATAAATTATTTATTATTGACTCATGTCTCTTTGAATATAGTATATTATAGTATTAAATTGAGTCCTCTTGCTGCACATTGCATCTCCAGATAGATTCATCCTACATAATTGCAATTTGTACCTCTTGACCTACACCTTCTCATTTTCTCCTCCTCCCACTGATAACTACTTTTCTGCTCTCTCTACTTCTATGTATTTGTCATTTTTTAGATTCCACATGTAAATGAAGTCACACAGTATTTTTCTTTCGATGTTTGGCTTATTTCACTTGGCTTAATGTTCTCCAGCTTCATTTATATTGTCATAAATGGAACTATCCTCTTATTTTTTAAGTCTGAATAATATTCCTTTGCATCACAATTTCTTTTCTTCTACTTTTTTTTTTGTGATGGAATTTTGCTCTGTTGCCCAGGCAGGAATGCAATGGCATGGTCTTGGCTCACTACAACCTCCACCTCCCTGGTTCAAGTGATTCTACTCTATCAGCCTCCCAAGTAGCTGGGATTACAGGCACCCACCCACACACCCCGCTAATTTTGGTATTTTTAATAGAGACAAGGTTTCACCATGTTGGTCAGGCTGGCATTGAACGCCTGACCTCTGGTGATCCATCTGCCTTGGCTTCCCAAAGTGCTGGGATTACAGGCATGAGTCACCCTTCCCAGTCCACAATTTGTTTTTCATTGTATTTATATAGCATGTGTGTGACTACACACACACACACACACACACACACACATTATATATATATGTGTGTATATATATGTGTGTGTGTGTGTGTATATATATATATATACGTGTATATATATATACATGTATTTATAAATAAAGTTTTAGGAACCTCAAACTTCTCTGGGAGAGTGGAAGGAATCATTATTCTCCAGTGTTTGATGGTCACCAGTTGTTAACTCCATGTATACCCAAGTCACGTGAGTCCGTGTTAAAATCTGTTTAGGTGTTGTAATTGGAGAATAGCAATTTTTTTTTTTTTTGGCCAAAATAAGTGCAATTGTACTTTGGAGCATAGGACATGATTACATACACTGTTCTTAAAATCATCACTGGAAAACTTGTTTTCAATCAATTGCGAATCATTTCTTTTTTAATATTTTATTTTCCAAATTCAAATTTTGAATCTTATATTCCCAGTGTTTTTACAAGGGTATAGGAGAGGAAGAAAAAAAAGGAGAAGATTGATCAAGGATATTCTTTAAAACTTGAACAGTTCATTTGAATTTCAGCACTGTGCCAACTATGCCTTTAAAATCACATTTCTTTACTCAAGAGTCAGCTTCAATTGTGAAAACAGATCATATTATTTTCCCTTTTGAGGTCAGCTTGTTACAGATGGAACAGCCGGTTGCTATGTTTATGCTGAAATGGGTTTTTGAACTCTGCAGGTGCCTAGGTGGTAATACACTGCATGATTACATTTAATTTACATTTCAATTCTAACTCTCCTGAGCCCTGACTCCACTTTCTCATTTTCTTCTTTTGTGACAGTGGTGCATAGGAAGATGAGTATAGATTTTCATTGTAACTCCTGAATCCCTACTCAGGTCGGTGTTCTAAGGCAACCTTTTTCTATAATGTATTTCTTTTTTTTTTAAATTATTTAAATTTTTATTGCGTTATAGGTTTTGGGGTACATGTGCAGAACGTGCAAGATAGTTGCATAGGTACACACATGGCAGTGTGTTTTGCTGCCTTCCTCCCCTTCACCCACACTTGGCATTTATCCCCAGGCTATCCCTTCCCAGTCCCCACCCGCTGTCCCTCCCCCATTCCCCCCAATAGACCACAGTGTGTAGTAGACCCCCTCCCTGTGTCCATGTGTTCTCATTTTTCTCACCCGCCTATGAGTGAGAATATGCGGTATTTCTTTTTCTGTTCTTGTGTGAGTTTGCTGAGAATGATGTTCTCCAGATTCATCCATGTCCTTACAAAGGACACAAACTCATCATTTTTGATTGCTGCATAATATTCCATGGTGTATATGTGCCACATTTTCCCAGTCCAGTCTATCATCAATGGGCATTTGGGTTGGTTCCAGATCTTTGCTATTGTAAACAGTGCTGCAATGAACATTCGTGTGCATGCGTCCTTATAGCAGAACGATTTATATTCCTTTGGATATATACCCAGTAATGGGATTGCTGGGTCAAATGGAATTTCTATTTCTAGGTCCTTGAGGAATCGCCACACTGTTTTCCACAATGGTTGAACTAATTTACACTCCCACCAACAGTGTAAGAGTGTTCCTATTTCTCCACATCCTCTCCAGCATCTGCGGTCTCCAGATTTTTTAATGATCACCATTCTAACTGGCGTGAGATGGTATCTCAATGTGGTTTTGATTTGTATCTCTCTAATGACCAGTGATGATGAGCGTTTTTTCATGTGTTTGTTGGCCTCATGTATATCTTCTTTTGTAAAGTGTCTGTTCATATCCTTTGCCCATTTTTGAATGGGCTTTTTTTTTTTTTACTGTAAATCTGTTTGAGTTCTTTGTAAATTCTGGATATCAGCCCTTTGTCAGATGGGTAAACTGCAAAGATTTTTTCCCATTCTGATGGTTGCCGATTCACTCTAGTGACTGTTTCTTTTGCCGTGCAGAAGCTGTGGAGTTTGATTAGGCCCCATTTGTCTATTTTGGCTTTTGTTGCCAATGCTTTTGGTGTTTTGGTCATGAAGTCCTTGCCTACTCCTATGTCCTGAATGGTTTTGCCTAGATTTTCTTCTAGGGTTTTTATGGTGTCAGGTCTTACGTTTAAGTCTTTAATCCATTTGGAGTTAATTTTAGTGTAAGGTGTCAGGAAGGGGTCCAGTTTCTGCTTTCTGCACATGGCTAGCCAGTTTTCCCAACACCATTTATTAAATAGGGAATCCTTTCCCCATTGCTTGTTTTTGTCTGGTTTATCAAAGATTATATGGTTGTAGATATGTTGTGTTGCCTCCAATGCCTCTGTTCTGTTCCATTGGTCTATATCTCTGTTTTGGTACTAGTACCATGGTGTTTTGATTACTGTAGCCTTGTAGTATAGTTTGAAGTCTGGTAGCGTGATGCCTCCTGCTGTGTTCTTTTTGCTTAGAATTGACTTGGCTATGCGGGCTCTCTTTTGGTTTCATATGAAGTTCATGGTGGTTTTTTCCAGTTCTGTGAAGAAATTCAATGGTAGTTTAATGGGGATAGTATTGATTGTGTAAATTACTTTGGGCAGTATAGCCATTTTCACGATATTGATTCTTCCTAACCACGAACATGGAATGTTTCTCCATCTGTTTGTGTCCTCTCTTATTTTGTTGAGCAGTGGTTTGTAGTTTTCCTTAAAGAGGTCCCTTACATTCCTAGTGAGTTGTATTCCTAGGTATTTTATTTTCTTTGTAGCAATTGTGAATGGCAGTTCGTTCTTGATTTGGTTCTCTTTAAGTCTGTTATTGAAGTATAGGAATGCTTGTGATTTTTGCACATTGAATTTATATCCTGGGACTTTGCTGAAGTTGCTTATCAGTTTCAGGAGTTTTTGGGCTGAGGTGATGGGGTTTTCTAGGTATACTATCATGTCGTCTGCAAATAGAGACAATTTGGCTTCCACCTTTCCTATTTGAATACCCTTTATTTCTTTTTCTTGCCTGATTGCTCTGGCTAGAACTTCCAGTATTATGTTGAATAGGAGTGGTGAGAGAAGGCATCCTTGTCTAGTGCCAGATTTCAAAGGGAATGCTTCCAGTTTTTGCCCATTTAGTATGATATTGGCTGTTGGATTGTCATAAATAGCTTTTATTACTTTGAGATATGTTCCATCAATACCAAGTTTGTTGAGGGTTTTTAGCATAAAGGGCTGTTGAATTTTGTCAAATGTCTTCTCTGCGTCAATTGAGATAATCATGTGGTTTTGTTTTTGCTTCTGTTTATGTGGTGAATTACATTTACAGACTTGCGTATGTTGAACCAACCTTGCATCTGCGGGATGAATCCTACTTGATCATGATGGATAAACTTTTTGATGTGCTGTTGCAAGTGGCTTGCCAGTATTTTATTGAAGATTTTTGCATCTATGTTCATCATGGATATTGGCCTGAAGTTTTCTTTTCTTGTTGAGTCTCTGCCAGGTTTTGGTATCAGGATGATGTTGGTCTCATAAAATGATTTGGGAAGGGTTCCCTCTTTGTGAATTATTTGGAATAGTTTCAGAAGGAATGGTACCAGATCCTTTTTGTGTGTCTGGTAGAATTCGGCTGTGAACCCATCTGGACCTGGGCTTTTTTTGTGTGGTAGGCTCTTAATTGTTGCCTCAACTTCAGACCTTGTTATTGGTCTATTCATAGTTTCGGATTCCTCCTGGTTTAGGCTTGGGAGGACACAGGTGTCCAGGAATTTATCCTTTTCTTCCTGGTTTACTAGTTTATGTGCATAGAGTTGTTTGTAGTATTCTCTGATGATGGTTTGAATTTCTGTGGAATCTGTGGTGATTTCCCCTTTATTGTTTTTTATTGCATCTATTTGGTTGTTCTCTCTTTTCCATTTTATCAGTCTGGCTAGTGGTCTGTCTATTTTGTTGATCTTTTCAAAAAACCAGCTCTTAGATTTATTGATTTTTTGAAGGGTTTTTTGTGTCTCTATCTCCTTCAGTTCTGCTCTGATCTTAGTTATTTCTTGCCTTCGGCTAGGTTTTGAGCTTTTTTGATCTTGCTCCTCTAGCTCTTTCAATTTTGATGATAGGGTGTCAATTTTGAATCTCTCCACTCTTCTCATGTGGGCACTTATTGCTATATATTTTCCTCTGTAGACTGCTTTAGATGTGTCCCAGAGACTCTGGTATGTTGTGTCTTCATTCTCGTTGGTTTCGAAGAACTTCTTTATTTCTGCCTTCATTTCATTATTTATCCAATCGACATTCAAAAGCCAGTTGTTCAGTTTCCATGAAGCTGTGTGGTTCTGAGTTATTTTCTGAATTCTGAGTTCCAACTTGATTGCACTATGGTCTGAGAGACTGTTATGATTTCAGTTGTTTTGCATTTGCTGAGGAGTACTTTACTTCCAAGTATGTGGTCAATTTTGTGGTGCGATGTGGTGCTGAGAAGAATGTATATTCTGTGGATTTGGGGTGGGGAGTTCTGTAAATGTCTATCAGGCTTGCTTGTTCCAGGTCTGAGCTCAAGTCCTGGATATCCTTGTTAATTTTCTGTCTTGTTGATCTGTCTGATATTGACAGTGGAGTGTTAAAGTCTCCCACTATTTTTGTGTGGGAGTCTAAGTCTCTTTGTAAGTCATTAAAAACTTGCCTTATATATCTGGGTGCTCCTGTATTGGGTCCATATATATTTAGAATCGTTAGCTCTTCTTGTTGTGTCAATCCTTTTACCATTATGTAATGACCTTCTTTGTCCCTTTTGATCTTTGTTGCTTTAAAGTCTATTTTATCAGAGACGAGAATTGCAACTCCTGCTTTTTTTTTGCTCTCCATTTGCTTGGTAAATCTTCTTCCATCCCTTTATTTTGAGCCTTTGTGTATCCTTGCATGTGAGGTGGGTTTCCTGGATACAGCACACTGATGGGTTTTGTTTTTTTATCCAATTTGCCTGTCTGTGTCTTTTGATTGGTGCATTTAGCCCATTTACATTCAGGGTTAATATTGTTATGTGTGAATTTGATACTGCCATTTTGATGCTAGCTGGCTGTTTTGCCCATTGGTTCATGTAGATTCTTCATTTTTTTGATGCTCTTTAGCATTTGGTATGCTTTTAGGATGGCTGGTACTGGTTGTTTCTTTCTATGTGTAGTGCCTCTTTCAGGAGCTCTTGTAAAGCAGGCCTAGTGGTGACAAAATCTCTGAGTACTTGCTTGTTCATGAAGGATTTTATTTTTCCTTCACTTATGAAGCTCAGTTTGGCTGGATATGAAATTCTGGGTTGAAAGTTCTTTTCTTTAAGGATGTTGAATATTGGCCCCCACTCTCTTCTGGCTTGTAGAGTCTCTGCTGAGAGATCTGCTGTGAGTCTGATGGGCTTCCCTTTGTGGGTGACCCAACCTTTCTCTCTGGCTGCCCTTAGTATTTTCTCCTTCATTTCAACCCTGGTGAATCTGACGATTATGTGCCTTGGGGTTGCTCTTCTTGTGGAGTATCTTTGTGGTGTTCTCTGTATTTCCTGGAGTTGAGTATTGGCCTGTCTTGCTAGGTTGGGGAAATTTTCCTGGATAATATCCTGAAGAGTATTTTCCAGCTTGGATTCATTCTCTTCATCACATTCTGGTACACCTATCAAACGTAGGTTGGGTCTCTTCACATAGTCCCACATTTCTTGGAGATTTTGTTCATTCCTTTTTGTGCTTTTTTCTCTAATCTTGGTTTCTCATTTTATTTCATTGAGTTGATCTTCGACTTCTGATATTCTTTCTTCTGCTTGGTCAATTCAGCTGTTGAAACTTGTGCATGCTTCGTGAAGTTCTCGTGTTGTGTTTTTCAGCTCCTTCAATTCATTCATACTCCTCTCTAAGTTGTCCATTCTTGTTATCATTTCCTTGAATCTTTTGTCAAGGTTCTTAGTTTCTTTGCACTGATTTAGAACATGTTCTTTTAGCTCACTGAAGTTTCTCATTATCCACTTTCTGAAGTCTGATTCCGTCATTTCATCACATTCATTCTCCGTCCAGCTTTGTTCCCTTGCTGGTGAGGAGTTTTGGTCCTTTGTAGGAGGTGAGGTGTTCTGGTTTTGGGTGTTTTCCTCCTTTTTGCTCTGGTTTCTTCCCATCTTTATGGATTTATCCCCCTGTCGTCTTAGTAGTTGCTGATTTTTCAATTGGGTCTCTGAGTGGACGCCCAGATTGTTGATGATGAAGTATTTCTGTTACTTAGTTTTCCCTCTAATGGTCTATCCCCTCTGCTGTATGAGTGCTGAGGTCCACTCCAGGCCCTGCTTGTCTGGGGTACACCTGTAGCAGCTGTGGAACAGTGAGGGATGCTACCAGTTTCTTCTTCTGCTATCTTTGTCCCAGAATGATGCCCGCCAAATGTCAGTCTGATTTGTCCTTTTTTGGGGTGACTCTTTGGATATACGGGGGTCAGGGAGCTGCTTGAGGAGATGGTCTGTGCTTTATAGGAGCTCCAGTGCTGAGCTGTGAGCTCCGTTATTCATTCAGGGTTGTTGGGAGGATGTGTTTATGTCTGCTGCAACAGAACTCATAACCCCCCCCCCCTTTTTTTCCCCCTTAGATACTCTGTCTCAGGGAGTTGGGGCTTTCTTTATGAGTATCTGTTGCACTGTCCTGCCCAGCTAGGAGGTAGTCTGTTCACTATTTGCCTGCCGAGGCTTTGCGCTGCTAGCGCGGGTCCGCCCTGCTGCCGGGGCTCCGTTCTGCTGTGGTGCGCTCCACCCTGCTGGTGGAGTCTCTCTGTTAAGGTGGGTTGCCTCGGCAACGGCAGGCTGCGTCAGCACTGGGCGGTACTTGAGTAGGGGCAGATTGCGTCCATAGTGGCGGATGCCCCTCCCCCACCAGGCTGCACCATCCTAGATTCCAACTGTGCCAGCAGCAAAACTCTCATCCCTGAGTGCCTCCAATCACTGCCCTGCTTGTCCCCGTGAGGGTGGGACCTGCCGAGCCCGATCACCCAGCTCCCTGCCTCAGAGTCTGTCCTCTCTCTCTCTCTCTTCCTCTCCCCAAGCTGAACGGTCGACTCTCTCACTGGTGCCCCAGTAGCCTGCCAATAGGGCACTGGGATCCGTGCAATCTCCCATGCCGCTGCCCACTGCACCGGCTCAGATCATGCTTCCCAGGAATCTCCTGGTCTGGTTCATTGTCCAAGTCCCATTCAATCAGATGGACATGCCAATCTGCCCTTCCAAATCTCAGATTGCCAGTTCAACAGAGCACCCAGACCAGTGAGTTTTGTGCCAGTTGCTGCTGCGCTGCAGCGCTGGCAGAACCAGCTGCACGAGCTGGCTGCGCGGGCGTCCCATGTCTCTCCCACAACTGGGACTTTCAACGTTCTGAGGGCAAAAAAGGTCCGAGAATGCGGCTAGGACTCACCCTCTGCACCTTCACTGAGAGCTGCAATCCTGAGTCGCCTCTATGACGCCATCTTGGAAGATCTCTTTTTTTGGTTTTGTTTTACACATTTTGGTGATCATTTCTTTCCCTACTCATCTTTGTTCCAGAAGCAGAGCTATCTAAAATTTGGGTTTCCATTACACAAGCTTAACAACTAAAATGATTTAATTCACATAAATCAGATTACATCAAATCTTATTAGCATCCATATCTTCCAGTAAATTACTGTGAAATTCCATTTTATTTTCTCAAAATGAGTGAAAAATACTTCTGTATTTGTAACAGTTTTAGAAGAGAAAAAAGCTGAAATCTGAGCTGTGTAAAGGCTATCATCATTAACAAACCTAAATTTTTAGAAGATTTATTAGACTTACCCTTACATGTCCACCTACCAAAGTTTTCTATCTTCTTGCATTTTAAGCAACATGTGCATTTTTGAAACTATTACTTCTAAATGTTTAATTATCTTCTCAGATATATATTCTTCTTCAAATGAGATAACTGCATTTTTCCTAAAAATGCATGTGTGCTTACTTATAATTAGGAAATACAACTATAAAGATTGTGGGATTAAAGAAATTATTACAGATTATGTAAAGAAAATGAAGAGCAACTTGAAAAAATTCATGTTGTAATGCAATGGATGTCTATAAATGCCAAAATTTACAAAGAACCTTCTAAACCAAAGGGTTCTTTGTTTATGCCATATCAATAGATGTTTGCTGAGTTATGGCTTTATTCCTGAAAATATGCTAGCTACTCTAATACTTATGGCTTCTCCTTGCCCTTTTCCTTCTACAGGTTAATGTCTCTTCAACCAGCTTTCTTCTCTCTGTTCCTCTACTACTATCTTGCTCATATCTCCATCCATCATCTCTCACTTTTATACCCGTGGGCCTTCAGGATGATCCACCTGTACATACCTCATTGTGTTTATCTTTAGTGCAGACCTGCTCATGTCATTTTTCTGTATGAAGTCCCCAGTGTCACTCTATTGTCTTCAGTTTAGCATCCACATTTCTCATGATGATGTGGTATGCATGTATTGAGTCTGTTGCTCTTTGTCCTTTGCAGCCCCTTTGCCTACATAGCACACTTATTCATATTTGTTTGGGAAGAAATTACCTCTCCCATTTCATAGTGTTCTGTTAAGACTGTCACCAATGGTGTTGCTCTAGAGAGTGAGGCCATGAAGCAAACTAGACCAATCAATCTTTTCCAAGAACTGAATACATAGTAGAGTGTCAAAAAAGACCAAAAGTGGTCAGAACTGAGTCAATGCAATGCAATGGCTGTGCCCTAATGAAGATGCCATGAATCTCTGCTACTCAGATCTCTGGGAACCTCTTTGTTCCCACATTTCTTGTGAACTGACTACACAGCTTCTATTTCAATTATGTGGTTTATCCTGTGTATTAGTCTGTTCCGATGTTGCTAATAAAGATGTGCCTGAAATTGGGTAGTTTATAAAGGAGGTTTAATTGACTCATGGTTTCACATGGGTTGGGAGGCCACACAATCATGGCACAGGTCGAAGGGGAAGCAAGAAAAGTCTTACATGTCAGCAGGCAATAGAACATGTGCGGGGGAACTCCCCTTTATAAAACCATCAGATCTCATGAGACTTATTCACCATTTCAAGAACAGCATGGGAAAGATCCACTCCATGATTCAATTACCTCCCACTGGGTCCCTCCCACAACACATGGGAATTATGGGAGTTACAATTCAAGATGAGATTTGGATGGGGACACTGCCAAACCATATCATTCCAACACTGGCCCCTTTAAAATTTCATGTTCTCACATTTGAAAACCAATTATGCCTTCCCAACAGTCCTCCAAAATCTTAACTCACTCATTTCAGCATTAACTCAAGAGTCCACAGTCCAAAGTCTCATCGAGACAAGGCAAGTCTCTTCTGCCTATGTGCCAGTAAAACCAAAAGCAAGTTAGTTACTTTCTAGATACAATTGATGTACTGGCAGTGGGTAAATGTACTCATTCCAAATGGAAGAAATTGACCAAAACAGAGAAGCTAGACACCCCATGAAAGTCCAAAATGCAGCAGGGCAGTCAAATCTTAAAGCTCCAAAATGATCTCATTTAACTCCATGTCTCACATCCAGGTCACACCGATGCAAGATGTGGGTTCCCATGGTCTTCAGCAGCTCTGTCCATGTGGCTTTACAGGGTACAGCCTTTTTCCTGGCTCCTCTCACAGGCTGGTGTTGAGTGTCTGTGGCTTTTCCAGGTGCATGGTGCAAGCTGTCAGTGAATCAATACTTTCTTTTCTAGGGTCTAGAGGATGGTGGCCCTCTTCTCACGGCTCCACTAGGGGGTGCCCCAGTAGGGACTCTATGTGGGGACTCCAACTCGCATTTCCCTTCTGCACTGCTCTAACAGAGGTTTGCCCTGAGGCCCTTCCCCTGCAGCAAACTTCTGCCTAGACATGCGGGCATTTCCATACCTCCTCTGAAATCCAGGTGGAGGTTCCCAAACTTGAATTCTTGACTTCTGTGCACCTGTATGCTCAACACCATGTGGAAGATGTCATGGATTGGGACTTGCGCCCTCTGAAGCCATGGCCTGCGCTGTACCTTGGCCCCTTTTAGCCACTGCTAGAGCAGCTGGAATGCAGGGCACCAAGTCCCTAGACTGCACACAACGGGGCCCTGGGCCCAGCCCAATGCCATACCATATCAGCCAGTTTAAATTATTTTTTATTTTTAAAAAGTTATACATAGTTGAATTTGCTTGTTTCCAAGAACATTTATTAATAGATCCCCTTAACGTCCTTCAACTTTATCTCTTACCATTTTTCACCTTGCACCTGAGAATTACTGAATTCTCCCTTCTTCACTAATTTATCATCCTTTCATTTGGCTCTAGACATTTGTTTCTCGTGTCCTCTCACCATGGAAACCCCATTGCTTTGATCTGTATTTCTCTAATTCCTACTCATCCTCTAGAACTCAACTTTGTCTTTTCCAGGAAGACGTTCC
The DNA here is from genome assembly GCA_031835075.1 of Saguinus oedipus. Classification (NCBI taxonomy): domain Eukaryota; kingdom Metazoa; phylum Chordata; class Mammalia; order Primates; family Cebidae; genus Saguinus; species Saguinus oedipus. Next base: position 44,807,970 of record CM063170.1, read on the forward strand.
TTGATGCCTTAGATACTCCCACTCTGTGTTCCTACAACCCATTAATCACATTTTACAGTTTTTGCCTTTCTGCTGTGAAAAAGGAACTTCAATTGTAGAGTACATGTCTATCATTTCATATTTTATTTATACTGCCTCGATCACTGCCTCATCTATAAAAACACATTATCTAGTATTACTTGAATAAGGAATGAATAAATGTAAGATGGACTAATTTAACTCTATAAGACATTATATATAATCATGCTCCAAACTGAATATAATCAAGGCCTAGGAAGCCAGTTCTCTGGCTACTAAACAAAATGAGAGGGATTAGTGGTGGGTTAGATTACTGAAAAAGCTGTAGGAAGGAGGACATGGTGCTTGATTTTGTCCATGACAAGTAGAATTGAAGGCATTGTAAAGAAAAAAAAAAAAGAGGATATTTTGGTCCCAGCGTAGCAAACTTTGTATTCAAAATGGTTCTTATGAAATCTAGAGCTTTTTTGTAAAGCTAGTATTTTATCACTATGCAGACATCTTGACAAATAAGTTTTATCTCATCTGACATATCTGATTTCAGTGCCATAACAAGGCTTCATTCAGTCTTGATATGAATGAGTGTGGTGATTGATTTGCAATGTCTGCCTGGGAAAAGAAGTAAGGAAGTGTGAATAAGAATGATAGGAATTTTTCATTCTATGATGGGATAAAGCATTAACTTCTAGTGGCTTGTTGAATTAAATTGTTTCAGAAATTTCTCAGGAATATGTTAAAAAGGCCAGCTTGACTGATAAATCTATAGAAAGCTAATATGAAATTATAGAAACATAAAATTTTTAGGATGCCTCAAACATATGTATTCACTTTGCAGATTCAGAAATCAAGAGCTGTAGAGGGTAAAAGAGCTTGCCCAGGATTGCCACCAATCCATCAACACTAAAATTTACATTTTTTTTTTCTATTTTCTAGGCTAGAGTTTTCAGCTTACATAATCCAATTTAAACTTTCCTTGTAAATCAAAGACTGAATCAATAAAAGACATTATTTATGATGACTTGATAATTTACTTTATTCCTTCTCTTTTTAAATTTGTAAAGTATGTAGATAAATGGATGCTATAGTAACTATACACCTGACACATAGTGAGAAACTAATAAGTGTTATCTAATATTTCCATTGTGACATCTTAGTTTAAGCATAACATTTAAGTAACTCAGCTTTCAAATTACTTGAAAGAATTTTGTGTCAGTTTTGAGGCCTTGGTAAAATCAAGTTATGTTGATGTGAGTAGGGCTGCATATTATAAAGGGCTACCCCTTTCCTTATGGCTCCTCTAACAAAGCCTTTTTCATGAATAAAATAATCAGTGGTAAGTGGGGCTGGCAAATATAGAATCTGTGTTCTAGGCGAGGCTGAAATTGGCCTAGAACACAGATTGTAGGCCAATTGTTTTGTTAATATTACCTCATTTAATCACTATTGTAAATTCTTGAGAAAAAATGTCTCCATTTTATGGATAAGGCAGTTGAGGTTTGCACCAGTTAACTTACTTGAAGCTGTGAAGGTAACAACCATATTTAAAAATGCAAAGCCTCCCTGTCTCCAAAGCTAATGCCTTTAATCATTATAACAGTCTGTACGAAGTCACTCACCTTCCTTCTTTTTTTCTTGTGATTTTCTTGTGATAATCAGTCTTGAATAAATGTCAGGTCCTTGGGAAACTCTCCATCCCCATCTCCTGTACTGGCGGGTGTGCTCCAGGTGCACAATTTGGCTAAGTCACTTTGAACTGTTTGTGAGACCTTTGTACTTTCTCTTCCTTCTGCTTGAAAGATCCATTCTGTTTTGTCAACTCTTACTTCCTTGTTATGGAAAACTGATCTGACCCTCTGGTCCTGAATCAGGCATTGCTCCTCAGCATGGCAACCCTTTGGCCTCAGGTGTTACTCACTCCACTGTATCAGGGTGAGGCCTTCCGTTTTTACCTTCACCATATTACATATGATGTGGTATTAAAAACTATTGCTTAACTTCTCTCTTTCTTCAGAGATGATGAGATGAGTCCAGGAACTCGGTGTTATTCATCCTTCTAGTTCTTGTGTCAAGCACAGCAAATATAACCAAATAGATGATTCAAAAATATCAAATGACTGAATAATTAATGATATAATTATTGAATAATTCTCTGTGCAAGACATTTTATTTATTTTTACATGCATTACCTATTCAATTTTGTCTAGACACTAAACAATAATAGTCCTACTCTAAAAGGTAGGAAAATAAGGCATAGAGAAGATAGAGGATTTAACCTTTTTCACACAGAGAGCTAATGCCAGTGGACATTTTAAATTTGGTCTCTTTAAAGTAGAATTCATACTCCTAAGCATTGCATATTAGTAGATCTTTCTGTGAATGGGAATATTACATACATTAAGGTGTGATTTTAGAACACAGTCTTAGCTTCCACAACTGCTCTCCTGTTAGAAGCAAAATGGCTTGAATAGACCATTTCCTCATTGTTCTCACAATGAGCTCCAGCAGATTCTAAACTGACACCTTTGTCTTTTTCTTCTCCATCCCAGGATACTCACTACTTCTGGTATGCTTAATTAAACTTTACCTGTCCATTTGGGTTAGATGGAGGAGAACTTTTCCTTGATTTTCAAGCTCATTAGAGTGAATTTACCTCTGAATTTACCAGTGCATTCTCTCTCTTCCATTTATTCCTTTTCTTGTGGTTTTAGTAAAATTTTTTTTGCTATTATGAGTACAGTTCCTAGAGTCAAGCAGAGCTAGGTTTGTAAGTGATCGAACACCACATTAACTTTGCCTCTAACACGATGTTAATTTTATGTTTGATACATGTCTCTCTGGTGAACCACTTGACCAGTGAGAGTCTTGAGAGCCAGTGACAGATGTAGGGAGGGGCAGATGGGACCTGAGACTGTGGGTACCAGGCAAGGCAAGTAAAGGCCTGGTTGCCAGTGAAGAGAATAATGGGAACAAGGAAAGATAAATCTTCAATTTAATGGAGGCACTAAGAATTAGAAATCAACCTAAAATGGGAATTCTAGAGTTTGCAGGAGACATTGGGGTGAATGAAGTTTACCCCTAAGGCAGACATTTAGAGGGAGCCCCGTTTTAGTCCAGGGACTTGACCTAGTCCTTGCAGGAGACAATCATCTGAAGTACAATAAGAGGTTAAAATCAGGCCAGGTGCAGTAGCTCATGCCTGTAATCCCAGCACTTTAGGAAGCTGAGGCGGGCAAATCACAAGGTCAGGAGATCGAGACCATTCTGGCCAACAAGGTGAAACCATGTCTCTACTGAAAAAGTATAAAAATTAGCTGGGCATGGTGGCATGTGCCTGTAGTCCCAGCTACTCAGGAGGCTGTGGCAGAAGAATGGCTTGAACCCAGGAGGTGGAGGTAGAGGCTGCAGTGAGCCGAGACTGTGCCACTGCACTCCAGCCTGGGTGACAGAGAAAGACTCTGTCTCAAAAAAAATAAAAATAAAAATAAAAAATAAAAAAAGGTTACCTTCAAATCCCTTTAGAAACCTTGTGTCCTTGTGGCTATTTCTGCTCTTTTCTGTGTCTGATAATCAGGTTCCTTTTGTGTTGTTGTTTTGTTTTGTTTTGCTTTGCTTTTTCTTAGATTTGTAATTATTTTATATTCTTATAGATCAACAGAGTATATTTGACCTCTCCTTAAAATCAGGTCCACTTTGCCCCCAAGGACATTTGTGTTGAGTGAAGTAGAGCCAAATGGAACAGTTGGGAAGAGAATATTCACTTGTTTTTTCTGCATTATTCTAAGGTGTCCGAACTCCATGCCACCTGGATCATTTAGCAGTCCTGATTAAAGAGCACAGGGCCTAGCAGTCTGTGGAAGTTTGCTCCCTGGTGTTGCCTGGACTGCCTTGGGCTGCTGGCAGCCTTACGGTCTCCAGACAATCTGTCATTTCTGCTGTGTCCCAATAACCTTTGGCAACAACAAAAGCAAACAGGTACCTAAAAGCTGAGGGATTCCAAGACAGAGAAATTGTCCTTTATTTTAAAGAATTGTAAGAGTCATTGGTACAATAAGAAGTTATTGAGAAGTTTCATTTATAATCAAGATCACCTATGGGCTAGTTATTTTTCCAAACCAAAAAATATGTGGTTGCTGTCTTTTTTATGCTTTTTCTGTCTTCACCAGGTTCTGAGAGTAGAAGTGAATGTTTAAATATTTAAGGAGATAACTACATAAGTTCAAGTGAGTGTATGTGTCTCTTTCTCACTCTCTCCAGCTGTATATATTGAAAGGAAAAGACAGAAATACACATACATGTATACATACAAACATACATACATGCATACATGTGTAGTTATTTCCTCAAGTATAAGAAAGATAGAGTCAAATATCCAGATATATGAAGAAGGCACTACATAAGAATTCCTAATTGTTTAGTTTCCACTGAGATCTGCCCAATGTCATAGACTCAGGGCCTCCAAATGCCTGCAAGATTCAGAAAGATTATATCAATGAATAAAGCCAGACCTGGGTGCTGGGTGTTGTGGCCCATGAGGGGTGCTGGGGAAAAAACCATGAAGAGAAGAGACATTCATGTCCGATCTGGAAGGGGAAGTAGCCACGATTTTCTTGTAGAATGTAGGTCTAATCTTGCCAGCTTTTCTTTTGATTCCAAAGAAGCTCACAAGCCAGAGTGTATTCAAGCTCTCCTGAGTTAGAAATAGTGATTCTATTTTGTTTTTAACAAAAACACACCAGAAGGCTGAAGCTTGCCAACGGGTCTTATTATAGCCTGTGGCTTCATGGCCAAATTATTCAAATGACTCTCTTTTCCATATCTCTTCTACGGTAAGTATCTCTAAAATTTTAAAACAATAGTTATTTTTAATATGCCTTCAGTTATTACTTTAGTATAGAGATAGATTAAAACAAGCATGACATTAAAGATATGGGTGTTTATATATTTTCACTCAATTTGAGTCAGTACATTTAGAAAATATATTTTAGAGTGACAATTACTCTCTGTGCTAAAATAATAATATTTTTATTCATTTCTGTTTTAAGTGTATATAATAGTGTTTATGTATTCATCAACTGTGAATCTGGGTTTCCTCTCATAATTCCAAAACCTATTTATTGATGTTTAACTATCTTCTTCATCTGTTATAAACAAAATTTTCCCTTGTTTTGGGGTTCAGCTAAAGCTCCTTGGTAGAAAAAATTGGTATGCCAACTCTGAAATTCCATTTACAAAGCTCATTTCATCTTTTATCCAATCTCTGTTTTAGGACATTGGAATTTATAGTTTTCAACCTATTTTGGGGAGTGGAAGAATCCTGATACTATTTCTTTAAACTTAAAAAAAGTTGTCTAATTTTCCCAGCCCAACATCAGCTTTATCTATTTCTCATTCAATTGGCCCTTTTGAATTTTCTGGTTGTAATTTTTCTTTATATATCTGTTTCAAGTTTACAACAAATTCCAAATTTGTATTTGCAATTTTCCAAATTTCCATTTCTCCCCAGTATTAGCCAATCAATAGGAAATGAATGAAACTCACGTGAATACATACCTTAATAGAAGATACACTGTTTTGTTTCCCAGAAATGAGAGTTTACTTGTTTGAATCACTAAGTCATTGTTGAGTTTTCCAACTTCTCCTACCATTTCAGGAAATAGGTTTGATTTTTCTTCTTCTCAAAACTTTCTTGGATGTACAAATATTTTTTCCTACAAAGCAATTCTTATCTACTTTAAAATAAATTCTATTTTTTTTCTGGCTCTCTTTTGAAACATTTATGATGTTAGTTATTGGCAGAGTTGAAAGAACATGAATTTTTAATTCATATTTTAAAAAAGCAGAAGGGCAGCCTGGTCACAAGCATTTTATTAACTCTAAGAGCTTCTATTAACACTTAGCATTAAATCCAGTCTTTCAACTATGGTCTAAAACACTCTCCAGGATATAGCCCCTATATACCTAGCCAGCATCTCCTGCAAGTCTCTACCTCAGCCACTACACGTCAGCTATGTGTACATTATTTCTCTTGTAGGATTTTAACAAATGTATCCCAGTCACAGGCCCTTTGCTTTCACTTTTCTCTCTGGCTCACATAGGTTATCAGTTGCTGGCTTCATCTTGTCTTATCTCAGAACTTGTGTTAATTTCCCACAGAGATCATCCTTGACCATCATAGATGCTATTTATATATATAGGTTTATATTCTTCGTTGTACTTATCTTAATGTTTTAACTACATTTCTATCATTTGTTTCAACAACTGGAATGTAAAGTCTATGAGATCAGGAACCTGTATCGCCTTGTTCACTTTGACATTTCCAGTGCTTACGACAATGTCTGGCACTTAGAGAAAAATATTCTCTCTCTCTCTCTCTCTCTCTCTCTCTCTCTCTCTCTCTCTCTCTCTCTCTCTCTCTCTCTCTTTCTCTCTCTCTCCCTCTCTCTCTCTCTCTCTCTCTCTCAAGATACATGAAGACTGACAAAATAATTCTACCTGAGTTTCTTTTTCAAAAAAATCCTAACAAGCATAAAATAATACTGAATTCATGACGTTGTAAGAGTTAGTGAAGTCATGCATGTGAAGTACTTACCAGAGTGTCTGGCAGTGCATTAGGTAAATAAGTAATAGCTGCTGTTGTTATTTTCAAAATCCTGCCAAAGACATGAATAAAAGATCTCCAGAAAATTTCTGGTCAATGTCCCTAAAAGCTATAGGAACATGTAGCAAATTCTAAGGTAAAACAATACAGTTTCTCTTTCTCAGATTTTGGAGATAGTATTCTGTGTTTTTATTTTTCATCTTTTTTTTTAGTTCTTTTAGAATTTTATTTTAGATTCAACGAGGTACATGTGTTTGTTTGTTACATGGGAATTACATGCATAATTGTGGGAGTTGGGCTTCTAGTGTATCCATCACTCAAATATGAGATGTTATACCCAGTGGGTAATTTTTCAACTCTCACCCCCTTTCCACCCTTCCCCATCAGGGGTCCCTATAGTCTATTTTTGCATTGGGTATGGCTGTAATGTAACATATAATCAAAGTAACTGGTATCTGTTGCCTTATACCACTAGTTCCCAAATATTTTATTTTCATGACCCTTTTGTACTATAATGAATTATTGAGGACCCCAAAGACTTTTGTATATAATTTTTGTGCCTATCAGTATTTACTGTTTGAAAAATTAAAAGATAAATTTGGGAGGCCAAGGTGGGCCGATCATCTGAGGTCAGGAGTTGGGGAGATCAGCCTGGCCAACATGGTGAAACCCCATTTCTGCTAAAAGTTCAAAAAATTAGCCAGGCAGGATGGCTCATGCCTTTAATCTCAGCTACTCAGGAAACTGTGGCAGGAGAATTACTTGAACTTGGGCAGCAGAGATTTCAGTGAGCTGAGATCACACTACTGCACTTCATCCAGCTGGACAACAGAGTGAGACTCAGTCACAAAAAGTAAATAAATTTAAAAATAAAAACAAATTATAAGATAAACATTTATTTTATTTAGACATAAAATAATTAAACTCTTTAAATACAAAAATAAATAACATTTTCATGAAAATTAATTATACTTACAAAAAATAGTAAGAAGACTGTCATTGATTTATATTTTTGCAAATTTTCTTAATGTCTAGCTCAATAGAAGACAAATGGATTTTTATATCTAATTCTCATTCTTTCTGCTGCAATACATTGTTTCAGTTTGAATATATTAAGAAAAGCTGGTCTCAAATAAATGTGGAGTTGAAAGCAGAGAAATATTTAAATATTCTTTTAAGATAATCATGAATATTATCTGATATTACACAAAAATTTGACAAAAGATTGTTTCTTAAAGGATAGTGTTAATATAGAAGCTGAAATTCTATTTATAAAATTTTCTTACTGTGTTACAATAAAATTTAATAAGTCCATCTGGGACATCAATAGATATTTTACCCATACACATTTTGAAAAATTACTCATTAGTTTATTTAGAAAATGTTGGTTCAATCACTGAGTTATACAAATCTTTACTTGAAAACTCAAATCCTGTTACTGGCAAAAATTATTATTCATTGTCTTTCTCAAAGTAATAAGATGACTTCATTCATTTGGAGAAAATGTCTGGCCAATGTCCAAATTTGATTAGTGCCAAAGGTTTTTAAGGAAAGATGATATTCCATGAAACAAGGCTTCAAAGTGGGTGAAGGATATGAACAGACACTTTACAAAATAAGACATACATGAGGCCAAAAAACATATGAAAAAATGCTCATCATCATTGGTCATTAGAGAAATGCAAATCAAAACTACATTGAGATACCATCTTACGCCAGTTAGAATGGAGATCATTTAAAAATCTGGAGACTGTGGACCGGCGCGGTGGCTCACACCTGTAATCCCAGCACTTTGGGAGGCCAAGGTGGGTGGATCACGAGGTCAACAGATTGAGACCATCCTAGTTAACATGGTGCAACCCCGTCTCTACTAAAAATACAAAAAATTAGCTGGGCATGGTGGCACGTGCCTGTAATCCCAGCTACTCGGAGGCTGAGGCAGGAGAATTGCCTGAACCTAGGAAGTGGAGGTTGCAGTGAGCCGAGAATGCACCATTGCACTCCAGCCTAGGTAACAAGAGCAAAACTCCGTCTCAAAAAAAAAAAAAAAAAAAAAAAAAATCTGGAGACAACAGTTGCTGGAGAGGATGTGGAGAAATAGGAACACTTTTACATTGTTGGTGGGAGTGTAAATTAGTTCAACCATTGTGGAAGACAGTGTGGTGATTCCTTAAGGACCTAGAAATAGAAATTCCATTTGACCCAGCAATCCCATTACTGGGTATATACCCAAAGGATTATAAATAGTTCTATTGTAAGGACACATGCACACAAATGTTCATTGCAGCACTGTCTTCAATAGCAAAGACTTGGAACCAACGCAAATGCCCATCGATGATAGACTGAACAGGGAAAATGTGGCACATATACACCATGGAATACTATGCAGCCATAAAAACGATGAGTTGGTGTCTTTTATAGGGACATGGATGAATCTGGAAGCCATAATTTTCAGCAAACTAACACAAGGTAAGAAAATCAAACACCGCATGTTCTCACTCACAGGCAGATGTTGAACGATGAGAACACATGGACACAGAGAGGAGAGCATCACACACTGGGGTCTGTTGAGGGGGAACTAGGGGAGGGATAGTAGGGGGGGTTGGGGAGGGATAACATGGGGAGAAATGCCAGATATAGGTGATGGGGAGGAAGGCTGCAAACCACATTGCCATGTATGTACTTATGCAACAATCTTGCATGTTCTTCACATGTACCCCCAAACCTAAAATGCAATAATATATATATGTATAAAGAATTAATGCAATTATTTAAGAATGTTTTCTTAAGATATCCAAACAATTCAGCATTCAGCAAAAGTGTTTTATCAATACTTTCCAATTCATCACATAGAATATCAAGGAGTTGTAGACTTAGTGGTTGAGATTTAATAAAATCAATAGTTTTACTTCTTTATTGAGGATACTGTTAAGTGAAACTGGCTGTGGTTTTGTTTGTTTTTTCATGTGATGACTGGCTGGTAAACAACAAAATGACTACTATAATTTTGGGTTTGTCTGTCTTGATTTATTCTAAAGTTCAAGAACTCTTACCCACAATGCTATTGTCCCATCAATGCAAATGTCAGTTAAGTGAAACAAAACAAAAGGTCTTAGTATCATTAGGAAAAAATAGTCTTGACCACATGGATCCTCTAAAAATATCACAAGGATACAAGAGCTCTACATAGCACATTATATTATTGCCAAACATTTGAATGCATATCCAGACAGACAGCTTAATCCTCAGTTCATTTATACTCTTTCAAACGAAGCTCAATTTTCCATTGGAACAGATAAAACTACAATATAAAAGAAGCAAGAATAATCATATATGAATTCAGCTTAACTTTCTAATAAAATGTCGCTTTGTTAATTCAGTTAGGCCACATTGAAAAAAGTGAACCAAACCAAATATGGTAGATAGTTCTTAAACACTATCTACCATATTAACTACCTAAAATTTTGAGGTAATAAAGTGTCTTGATTCTGGAATGCTGGATATGAATGTTTAATATTTTGTGGGTAAACCTGCACTTACAGCTATTCTAAGAGGTATTCATGCCACCCATCTCTGCAAAAGGGAACATTATCTTCTCCATAATTTACATGAAAAATAATGTTCTTGAAACAAATTTTAATCATGTTATAAAACTTCATAATAGTTTATTGTCTCTATTTCTCATCTTACAATCAAACTAGTGACACAAGACCCTTCAGATAAAGGTAAATGTGAATCAAGGTTGAGTCATTGAATTCATATAAGTTACAAAAGAAATCTAGGTCACTTGCTCATTGCAGAAATGTGTGTAAGTTACAAACATAAGTTCTACTGTATGTCAAGATAAATATTCACATATATAAAAAATCATTTAAAAAAATTGAGGTATATATTAATTGGAAAAAACAGTTTGACACAAAAAAGCAGAGTGCTTGATTTTGAGAATCTAAACTACTTAGACAAGAAACTGTCTCCTGAATATTGCTATGCAAGTAGCAGCACGAGGTGACATTCTCTCAGTTGTCTGATTGGATTGGAAGAACCTGCTTCTGCATGATTTTTTTTTTTGCAAGAGTCATTTACATTTAATACTTTTTATCGCTGTATTTTCAGCTATAAACACACTCTGCCGTGATCAAACAAAAGCAAATAATCTTCAATGAACGACTCTAAATTAATGTAAAATCAGGAGGGAGACTTGAAGGCTAGAGAATGAGAGACACCTGGAATAGGTTAGGCATAACAAAAGGGAGTTAAAAGCATTCATCTATGTTAGGCAAGGTTGCCTTTCTGCCTGATTGCCCCAATAATCTGCTTCTAGACATCTTTTAGAATGCTTTTGGCTTTAACACAAAACTTCTGTATCAAAATGGCTTAAATAATAAGGGCATATGTTATCTCACACAACAAGAAACGCAGAAGTAGCAGAGCTATGAAGTTTAATTCAGCAGATCATCTATGTTATTAAGTTCTTAGGGTTCTTTCCATCACCCCTTCCTCCATCTGCATTGTCAGTTTTCTCCTGAAGTTAGTTTCTTTTTTTTTTTTTTTTTTTTTTTTTTTTTTTTTGAGACAGAGTTTCGCTCTTCTTACCCAGGCTGGAGTGCAATGGCACGATCTCGGCTCACCGCAACCTCGGCCTCCTGGGTTCAGGCAATTCTCCTGCCTCAGCCTCCTGAGTAGCTGGGATTACAGGCACGCGCCACCATGCCCAGCTGATTTTTTGTATTTTTAGTAGAGACGGGGTTTCACCACGTTGACCTGGATGGTCTCGATCTCTTGACCCTGTGATCCACCTGCCTCGGCCTCCCAAAGTGCTGGGATTACAGGCTTGAAGTTAGTTTCTTATCAGGATCCCAAGATAGCTGCTGAAAATCAAGAAAACACAGTCTTACACAACCATATCCAGAGAGAAAAGAGTCTGCCTTTTTCTCTGTGCCTCTTCAAAGGAATAAGAAATCTTTTTCCATAGCCCAATAGCAAATTTCACCTTCACTTCATGTTCAAAATTATGTCACAAGCTCATGTCTAATGACTCACCGGCAAAGATAATGGGAGAAGAAAATAAGGTAGCTATTAATTACATGAGACTTAACTGTTTGCACAGTCTGTTTCAAATTATTACCAGAAATCATCCTTTTACCCAAAAGAATAAAAAAAAGCATTTATTCTGTTTTAGTTTTATTAAAGTACAATTGATATATGAAAACTGTACACATTTGGCCGGGCACGGTGGCTCAGGCCTGTAATCCCAGCACTTTTGGAGGCCAAAGCAGGCAGATCACTTGAGGTCAGGAGTTGGAGACCAGCCTGGCACATGGTGAAACCCCATATCTACTAAAAATACAAAAATGCATGGTGGATGCCTATAATCCCAGCTACTTGGGAGGCTGAGGCAGGAGAATTGCTTGAACGGGAAGGCAAAGGTTGGAGTGAGCCAAGATTGAGTCATTGCACTCCAGCCTGGGAAACAGGAGCAAAACTCCATCCCCCAACCCCTCACCCACCAAAATTGTACACATTTAACATACACATCTTGAAGAATTTGGTCATTTGCATATAATAGTGATACCATCACCACAACCAAGATACTAAATATATTTATCACCTCCAATGTAAGAATACTTAACAGGAGATCTATCCTTTTAAGATACATTACAATATTGCGTACAATATTTTGTTGTTATCTACACGTACTATGCTGTACAGAAGGTCTTTAAAATGAATGCATCTTGCAAAACAGAGGCTTTATACCCACTGAAGAGCAATCCTCCATTTTTATCTACCCTCATTCCAAGACTTGGGCAACCATCATTCTATTCTCTGCTTCTATGAGATTGACGGTTTTCAATACCACACGTAAGTGGAATAAGAAACAGCAATTTATTTCTCTTAATTGAGTCTGTCCATCCTAACATCTGCTCTAGTAAATTGACCTTACATGAGGAAAATAGCCAAATTGTGTCTGTGAATGAATATAATATTTACATTCTAACAAGTGTAGTTTAAGTGTATTTTGGTTAATTGTTAAGGTTACTGTTAGAATTGCAACTTTCACTTTTGTCAGAGTGCATAAAAGAGTTATAAAACTCTGTTTGACTTGAAAAGGCTGTTTGGTTTAAATAAATAATCTCAGAAAATAGTGCTTTTATTTCTGTTGAATCCTTGTTAAGTGTTTAAATTTGTGATAAAAAATACTTGCTTATGTTTTCAAACTTATGAGAATTAATTATTTTGTTCCAAATGTGGAAGAGGTGTTGAATACCATTAAATAGATTATTAAACCATTATATATTATAGTGGCAAACTCTTACAATATACCGTCTTTTATAGTCACAGACTACTACTCCAAGATTAGAGCTTATTTAATAAATAATTAATAAATTTATTAAATTCAAAGTGCTTTTATTTATTTTATTTTACTTTTATTTATTTGTTTGTTTGTTTATTTGTTTATTTATTTGAGATGGAGTCTCACTCTGTTGCCCAGGCTGGAGTGCAGTGGTGATTTCAGCTGACTGAAATCTCCACCTCCCAGGTTCAAGCGATACTCACGCCTCACCCTCCCAAGTAGCTGGGATTACAGGTGCCTGCCAGGACACCTGGCTAATTTTTGTACTTTAGTAGAGATGGGGTTTCACCCTGTTGGCCAGGCTTGTCTCTAACTCCAGACCTCAAGTGATTCACCCTCCTTGGCCTCCCAAAGGGTTGGGATTACAGGTGTGAGCCACCAAGTCCAACCCGAGGTTTTAACTTAATTGATTATTAAAGGAAAATTTCTTGATAAAGACATTTAACATAAATATCTGTTGCTATTTCGATCACTGCAACATTAGAGGAAGCTTAATGGCAGATCTGCCTTTTTTTTTTTTTAATTTTTATTGCATTATAGGTTTTGGGGTACATGTGCAGAACGTGCAAGATAGTTGCATAGGTACACACATGGCAGTGTGTTTTGCTGCCTTCCTCCCCTTCACTGACACTTGGTATTCATCCCCAGGCTATCCCCCCCAGCCCCCCCCGCTGTCCCTCCCCCATTTCCCCCAACAGTCCCCAGTGTATAGTAGACCGCCTCTCTGTGTCCATGTGTTCTCATTTTTCTCACCCACCTATGAGTGAGTATATGCAGTATTTCTTTTTCTGTTCTTGTGTCAGTTTGCTGAGAATGATGTTCTCCAGATTCATCCATGTCCTTACAAAGGACACAAACTCATCATTTTTGATTGCTGCATAATATTCCATGGTGTATATGTGCCACATTTTCCCAGTCCAGTCTATCATCGATGGGCATTTGGGTTGGTTCCAGGTCTTTGCTATTGTAAACAGTGCTGCAATGAACATTCGTGTGCATGTGTCCTTATAGTAGAACGATTTATAGTCTTTTGGATAGATACCCAGTAATGGGATTGCTGGGTCAAATGGAATTTCTATTTCTAGGTCCCTGAGGAATCGCCACACTGTCTTCCACAATGGTTGAATTAATTTACACTCCCACCAACAGTGTAAGAGTGTTCCTATTTCTCCACATCCTCTCCAGCATCTGCTGTCTCCAGATTTTTTAATGATCGCCATTCTAACTGGTGTGAGATGATATCTCAGTGTGGTTTTGATTTGCATCTCTCTAATGACCAATGATGATGAGCACTTTTTCATATGTTTGTTGGCCTCATGTATGTCTTCTTTTGTAAAGTTTCTGTTCATATCCTTTGCCCATTTTTGAATGGGCTTGTTTGTTTTTTTTCTGTAAATCTGATTGAGTTCTTTGTAAATTCTGGATATCAGCCCTTTGTCAGATGTGTAAACTGCAAAGATTTTTTCCCATTCTGATGGTTGCCGATTCACTCTAGTGACTGTTTCTTTTGCCGTGCAGAAACTGTGGAGTTTGATTAGGTCCCATTTGTCTATTTTGGCCTTTGTTGCCAATGTTTTTGATGTTTTGTTCATGAAGTCCTTGTCTACTCCTGAACGGTTTGCCTAGATTTTCTTCTAGGGTTTTTATGGTGTCAGATCTTACGTTTAAGTCTTTAATCCATCTGGAGTTAATTTTAGTGTAAGGTGTCAGAAAGGGGTCCAGTTTCTGCTTTCTGCACATGGCTAGCCAGTTTTCCCAACACCATTTATTAAATAGGGAATCCTTTCCCCATTGCCTGTTTTTGTCTGGTTTATCAAAGATAATATGGTTGTAGATATGTTGTGTTGCCTCCGATGCTTCTGTTCTGTTCCATTGGTCTATATCTCTGTTTTGGTACCAGTACCATGCTGTTTTGATTACTGTAGTCTTGTAGTATAGTTTGAAGTCTGGTAGCGTGATGCCTCCCTCTGTGTTCTTTTTGCTTAGAATTGACTTGGCTATGCGGGCTCTTTTTTGGTTCCATATGAAATTCATGGTGGTTTTTTCCAGTTCTGTGAAGAAATTCAATGGTAGTTTGATGGGGATAACATTGATTGTGTAAATTACTTTGGGCAGTATAGCCATTTTCACAATATTGATTCTTCCTAACCACGAACATGGAATGTTTCTCCATCTGTTTGTGTCCTCTCTTATTTCATTGAGCAGTTGTTTGTAGTTTTCCTTAAAGAGGTCCCTTACATTCCTAGTGAGTTGTATTCCTAGGTATTTTATTTTCTTTGTAGCATTTGTGAATGGCAGTTCGTTCTTAATTTGGTTCTCTTTAAGTCTGTTATTGGTGGATAGGAATGCTTGTGATTTTTGAACATTGATTTGATATCCTGAGACTTTGCTGAAGTTGCTTATCAGTTGCAGGAGGTTTTGGGCTGAGGTGATGGGGTCTTCTAGGTATACTATCATGTCATCTGCAAATAGAGACAATTTGGCTTCCACCTTTCCTATTCGAATACCCTTTATTTCTTTTTCTTGCCTGATTGCTCTGGCTAGAACTTCCAGTACTATGTTGAATAGAAGTGGTGAGAGAGTGCATCCTTGTCTAGTGCCAGATTTCAAAGGGAATGCTTCCAGTTTTTGCCCATTAAGTATGATATTGGCTGTTGGTTTGTCTTAAATAGCTTTTATTACTTTGAGATATGTTCCATCAATTCCAAGTTTATTGAGGGTTTTTAGCATAAAGGGCTGTTGAATTTTGTCAAATGCCTTCTCTGCGTCAATTGAGATAATCATGTGGTTTTTGTTTTTGCTTCTGTTTATGTGGTGAATTACATTTATGGACTTGCATATGTTGAACCAGCCTTGCATCCCCGGGATGAATCCTACTTGATCATGATGGATAAGTTTTTTAATGTGCTGTTGCAATCGATTTGCCAGTATTTTATTGAAGATTTTTGGATCTATGTTCATCATGGATATTGGCCTGAAGTTTTCTTTTCTTGTTGATTCTCTGCCAGGTTTTGGTATCAGGATGATGTTGGTCTCATAAAATGATTTGGGAAGGGTTCCCTCTTTTTGGATTATTTGGAATAGTTTCAGAAGGAATGGTACCAGATCCTCTTTGTGTGTCTGGTAGAATTCAGCTGTGAACCCATCTGGACCTGGGCTTTTTTTGTGTGGTAGGCTCTTAATTGCTGCCTCAACTTCTGACCTTGTTATTGGTCTATTCATAGTTTTGGCTTCCTCCTGGTTTAGGCTTGGGAGGACACAGGCGTCCAGGAATTTATCCATTTCTTCCTGATTTACTAGTTTGTGTGCATAGAGTTGTTTGTAGTATTCTCTGATGATGGTTTGAATTTCTGTGGAATCTGTGGTGATTTCCCCTTTATCGTTTTTTTATTGCATCTATTTGGTTGTTCTCTCTGATATCCAGACTTTTTTTATCAGTCTGGCTAGTGGTCTGTCTATTTTGTTGATCTTTTAAAAAAACCAGCTCTTAGATTTATTGATTTTTTGAAGGGTTTTTCTTGTCTCTATCTCCTTCAGTTCTGCTCTGATCTTAGTTATTTCTTGTCTTCGGCTAGGTTTTGAGCTTTTTTGATCTTGCTCCTCTAGCTCTTTCAATTTTGACAATAAGATGTCAATGTTGGATCTCTCCACTCTTCTCATGTGGGCACTTATTGCTATATATTTTCCTCTACAGACTGCTTTAAATGTGTCCCAGAGATTCTGGTACGTTGTGTCTTCATTCTCGTTGGTTTCAAGGAACTTCTTTAATTCTGCCTTCATTTCATTGTTTATCCAATCAACATTCAAGAGCCAGTTGTTCAGTTTCCATGAAGCTGTGCGGTTCTGAGTTATTTTCTGAATTCTGCATTCCAACTTGATTGCACTATGGTCTGAGAGACTGTTTGTTATGATTTCCGTTGTTTTGGATTTGCTGAGGAGTGCTTTACTTCTAATTATGTGGTCAGTTTTGGAGTAGGTGTGATGTGGTGCTGAGAAGAATATATATTCTGTGGATTTGGGGTGGAGAGTTCTGTAAATGTCTATCAGGTTTGCTTGTTCCAGGTCTGAGTTCAAGTCCTGGATATCCTTGTTAATTTTCTGTCTGTTTGATCTGTCTGCTATTGACAGTGGAGTGTTAAAGTCTCCCACTATTTTTGTGTGGGAGTCTAAGTCTCTTTGTAAGTCATTAAGAACTTGCCTTATATATCTGGGTGCTCCTACATTGGGTCCATATATATTTAGAATCGTTAGCTCTTCTTGTTGTATTGATCCTTTACCATTATTTAATGACCTTCTTTGTCCCTTTTGATCTTTGTTGCTTTAAAGTCTATTTTATCAGAGATGAGAATTGCAACTCCTGCTTTTTTCTGCTCTCCATTTGCTTGGTAAATCTTCCTCCATCCTTTTATTTTGAGCCTTTGTGTATCTTTGCATGTGAGGTGGGTTTCCTGGATACAGCACACTGATGGGTTTTGGTTTTTTATCCAATTTGCCAGTCTGTGTCTTTTGATTGGTGCATTTAGCCCATTTACATTCAGGGTTAATATTGTTATGTGTGAATTTGATACTGCCATTTTGATGCTAGCTGGCTGTTTTGCCCATTGGTTCATGTACATTCTTCATTTTGTTGATGGTCTTTAACATTTGGTATCCTTTTAGGATGGCTGGAACTGGTTGTTTCTTTCTATGTGTAGTGCCTCTTTCAGGAGCTCTTGTAAAGCAGGCCTAGTGGTGATAAAATCTCTGAGTACTTGCTTGTTCGTGAAGGATTTTATTTTTCCTTCACTTATGAAGCTCAGTTTGGCTGTATATGAAATTCTGGGTTGAAAGCTCTTTTCTTTAAGGATGTTGAATATTGGCCCCCACTCTCTTCTGGCTTGTAGAGTCTCTGCCGAGAGATCTGCTGTGAGTCTGATGGGCTTCCCTTTGTGGGTGACCCGACCTTTCTCTCTGGCTGCCCTTAGTATTTTCTCCTTCGTTTCAACCCTGGTGAATCTGATGATTATGTGCCTTGGGGTTGCTCTTCTTGTGGAGTATCTTTGTGGTGTTCTCTGTATTTCCTGGAGTTGAGTATTGACCTGTCTTGCCAGGTTGGGGAAATTTTCCTGGATAATATTCTGAAGAGTATTTTCCAGCTTGGATTCATTCTCTTCGTCACATTCTGGTACACCTATCAAACGTAGGTTGGGTCTCTTCACATAGTCCCACATTTCTTGGAGATTTTGTTCATTCCTTTTTGTACTTTTTTCTTTAATCTTGGTTTCTTGTTTTATTTCATTGAATTGATCTTCAACTTCTGATATTCTTTCTTCTGCTTGGTCAATTCGGCTGTTGAAACTTGTGCATGCTTCGTGAAGTTCTCGTGTTGTGTTTTTCAGCTCCTTCAATTCATTCATATTCCTCTCTAAGTTGTCCATTCTTGTTATCAATTCCTCGAATCTTTTTTCAAATCTTTTTTCAAGGTTCTTAGTTTCTTTGCACTGGTTTAGTACATGTTCCTTTAGCTCACTGAAGTTTCTCATTATCCACTTTCTGAAGTCTGATTCTGTCATTTTGTCACATGCATTCTCCGTCCAGCTTTGTTCCCTTGCTGGTGAGGAGTTTTGGTCCTTTTTTGGAGGTGAGGTGTTTTGGTTTCGGGTGCTTTCCTCCTTTTTGCACTGGTTTCTTCCCATCTTTATGGATTTATCCGCCTGTCGTCTTAGTAGTTGCTGATTTTTCAATTGGGTCTCTGTGTGGACGCTGAGATTGTTGATGATGAAGTATTTCTGTTACTTAGTTTTCCCTCTAATGGTCTATCCCCTCTGCTGTATGAGTGCTGAGGTCCACTCCAGGCCCTGCTTGTCTGGGGTATATCTGCAGCAGCTGCGGAACAGTGAGGGATGATACCAGTTTCTTCTTCTGCTGTCCTTGTTCCAGAATGATGC
The DNA here is from genome assembly GCA_031835075.1 of Saguinus oedipus. Taxonomy (NCBI): domain Eukaryota; kingdom Metazoa; phylum Chordata; class Mammalia; order Primates; family Cebidae; genus Saguinus; species Saguinus oedipus. The sequence goes on from CM063170.1 coordinate 44,826,865, forward strand.
CAGCCAAATGTCAGTCTGATTAGTCCTTTTCTGGGGTGACTCCTTGGATATACAGGGGTCAGGGAGCTGCTTGAGGAGACAGTCTGTGCTTTATAGGAGCTCCAGTGCTGAGCTGTGAGCTCCGTTGTTCATTCCGTGTTGTTGGGAAGTTGTTTATGTCTGCTGCAATAGAACTCATAAAACACCACCCTTTTTTTTTTCACCCTTAGATGCTCTGTCTCAGGGAGTTGGGGCTTTCTTTATGAGTATCTGTTGCACTGTCCTACTCCACTAGGCAGCAGTCTATTCACTATTTGCCTGCCAGGGCTCTGACCTGCTAGCGTGGGTCCGCCCTGTTGCTGCTGGGCTCCCTTCTGCTGTGGAGCACTCCCGGCTCCTGGCGGAGTCTCTCTGTTATGGCAGGTTGCCTCGGCAACAGTAGGCTGCGTCAGTCCTGGGCGGTACTTCAGTGGGGGTGGACTGCGTCAGCAATGGTAGACACCCCTCCCTCACTGGGCTGCACCGTCCTAGATGCTGGCAGCAACACTCTCAGCCCCAAGCACCTCCAGTCGCCGCCCTGCTTGTCCCTGTGAGCGTGGGACCCGCCGAGCCCGATCACCCTGCTCCCTGCCTCAGAGTCCGTCCTCTCTCTCTCTCTCTCTTCCTCTCCCCAAGCTGAAAGGTCGACTCTCTCACTGGCGCCCCAGTAGCCTGCCGATAGGGCACTGGGATCTGTGTGATCTCCAGTGCCGCTGCCCACTACCCCGGCTCAGATCACGCTTCCCAGGAAACTCCTGGTCTGGCTCATTGTCCAAGTCCCGTTCAATCAGATGAACATGCCAATCTGCCCTTCCAAATCTCAGATTGCCGGTTTAACAGGGCACCCAGACCAGTGAGTTCCGCGCCGGGTCCCACTGCGGCACTGGCCGAAGAGGCGGCGGGAGCTGGCTGCATTAGCCGACTGCACTAGTGTCCCGTGTCTCTCCCACACCTGGGACTTTCAACGCTCTGTGGGCATAAAAGGAACATCCGAGAATGCGGCTAGGACTCACCCTCTGCACCTTCACTGAGCGCTGCAATCCTGAGTCACCTCTACGACGCCATCTTGCCTCCTCTGATTGGCAGATTTGTCTTAAAAATTGTTGCTTAGAACACCGCTTCTTCCAGTGCTAGGAAAATCCATATATTTTCCTATATTTGTTTCTTAGGATGATTGTAACAAATTGTCACAACTCCCTGGCTTAAAACAACAGTAATTTATTTTCTCAAATTTCCAGGGGTCAATGGTCAAAAGTTAAGGTGTTGGTGGGGCAGCCTACCACTAAAGACTCCAGCGGGAGGATACTTTCTTGTCTCTTCCATCTTCTAGTAGCATCAGGAGTCTCCTGTGGCTGCATCACTTCCACTCTTCAGGGCCTTCTCCTCTGTGTGTGTTGTCTCCTGTCTGTGTTATATCTCTATTTCTTCTTATAGTGACTTTTAAAGGTTGGCATTTAATTTAGGGCCCAATAATCCAGGATGATTTCATCTCAAAATCCTTAATTACATCTGCAAACAGCCTTATTCCAAATAAGGTCACATTCACAGGTTATGGGGTTAGAACATGGACATATATTTTGAGGGTCTACCATTCAACCCACTGTGGTTCTGTTTATATGTATCCCAAAGAACCTTCTTTAGCCTATTATGCTACCTGTGTTTTCTTAAAGGGAAAGGTATTCTGAGAGACAGAGGCCAAATTATAATCATATTTGTATTCCTAGTGTCTAGAACATTTTCTGGCACATAAGCAATTTATAACACATATGTACTCAATGAATTAATTTCTTAAAGTACCCATAGCCTGAAAGTTATAGCTTGCCTGGGTTAAACCTTTTGGTATTACTTGGGGATAATATCTCTCCCCCCACTCTCTCTGTAAAGTGTGATAGCTAAGAGTTAAGACATCACAGTGAAAAATTAATATAAAAGAACCAGTTCATATTTTTATTTCTTGTTAGAATTTGAGAAATGTATATTATAATCTTGAATCTACCTTTAGCTGGGGGCTTATCCATTGTGGCTCCTTTAACTTTTTATTTATAAAATAAAGGAATTTGATGGGGATAGCGTTGATTCTGTAAATTACTTTGGGCAGTATGGCCATTTTCATGATATTGATTCTTCCTAACCATAAACATGGAATGTTTCTCCATCTGTTTGTGTCCTCTCCTATTTCATTGAGCAGTGGTTTGTAGTTTTCCTTGAAAAGGTCCCTTACATTCCTTGTAAGTTGTATTCCTAGGTATTTTATTCTCTTTGTAGCAATTGTGAATGGCTGTTCGTTCTTGATTTGGTTCTCTTTAAGTCTGTTATTGGTGTATAGGAATGCTTGTGATTCTTGCACATTGATTTTATATCCTGAGACTTTGCTGAAGTTGCTTATCAGTTGCAGGAATTTTTGGGCTGAGGCGATGGGGTCTTCTAGGTATACTATCATGTCATCTGCAAATAGAGACAATTTGGCTTCCTCCTTTCCTATTTGAATACCCTTTATTTCTTTTTCTTGCCTGATTGCTCTGGCTAGAACTTCCAGTACTATATTGAATAGAAGTGGTGAGAGAGGGCATCCTTGCCTAGTGCCGGATTTCAAAGGGAATGCTTCCAGTTTTTGCCCATTCAGTATGATATTGGCTGTTGGTTTGTTGTAAATAGCTTTTATTATTTTGAGATACGTTCCATCAATACCGAGTTTATTGAGGGTTTTTAGCATAAAGGGCTGTTGAATTTTATCAAAGGCCTTCTCTGCATCAATTGAGATAATCATGTGGATTTTGTTTTTGGTTCTGTTTGTATGGTGAATTATGTTTATAGACTTGTGTATGTTGAACCAGACTTGCATCCCCAGGATGAATCCTACTTGATCATGATGGATAAACTTTTTGATGTGCTGTTGCAATCGGCTTGCCAGTATTATATTGAAGATTTTTGCATCTATGTTCATCATGGATATTGGCCTGAAGTTTTCTCATCTTGTTGAGTCTCTGCCGGGTTTTGGTATCAGGATGATGTTGGTCTCATAAAATAAATTGGGAAGGATTCCCTCTTTTTGGATTATTTGGAATAGTTTCAGAAGGAATGGTACCAGCTCCTCTTTGTGTGTCTGGTAGAATTCGGCTGTGAACCCATCTGGACCTGGGCTTTTTTTGTGTGGTAGGCTCTTAATTGCTGCCTCAACTTCAGACCTTGTTATTGGTCTATTTATAGTTTCAGCTTTCTCCTGGTTTAGGCTTGGGAGGACACAGGTGTCCAGGAATTTATCCATTTATTCCAGGTTTACTAGTTTATGTGCATAGAGTTGTTTGTAATATTCTCTGATGATGGTTTGAATTTCTGCAGAATCTGTGGTGATTTCCCCTTTATCATTTTTATTGCATCTATATGGTTGTTCTCTTTTTTTTTTTTTTTTTTTTAATCAGTCTGGCTAGTGTTCTGTCTATTTTGTTGATCTTTTAAAAAAACAGCTCTTTGATTTATATCATGATTTTTTGAAGGGTTTTTCGTGTCTCTATCTCCATCAGTTCTGCTCTGATCTTAGGTATTTCTTGTCTTCTGCTAGGTTTTGAGTTTTTTTTATCTTGCTTCTCTAGCTCTTTCAATTTTGATGATACATGTCAAATTTGGATCTCTCCACACAGAACTGAAAAAAAACACCTTGAACTTCATATGGAACCAAAAGAGAGCCCGCATAGCCAAGTCAATCCTAAGCCAAAAGAACACAGCGGGAGGCATCACACTACCAGATGTCAAACTATACTAGAAGGCTACAGTAATCAAAACAGCATGGTACTGGTACCAAAACAGAGATATAGACCAATGGAACAGAAAAGGGGCATCAGAGGCAACACAACATATCTACAATCATACAATCTTTGACAAACCTGACAAAAACAAGCAATGGGGAAAGGACTCCATGTTTAATAACTGGTGTTGGAAAAACTGGCTGGCCATGTGTAGAAAGCAGAAACTGGACCCCTTCCTGACACCTTACACTAAAATTAACTCTGGATGGATTAAAGACTTAAACATAAGACCTGGCACCATAAAAAATCCTAGAAGAAAATCTAGGCAAAACCATTCAGGACATAGGAGTAGGCAAGGACTTCATGACCAAAACACCAAAAGCATTGGCAACAAAAGCCAAAATAGACAAATGGGACCTAATCAAACTCCACAGCTTCTGCACAGCAAAAGAAACAGTCACTAGAGTGAATCAGCAACCAACAGAATGGGAAAAAAAATTTTGCAGTTTACTTATTTGACAAAGGGCTGATATCCAGAATTTACAAAGAACTCAAACAGATTTACAAGAAAAAAACAAACAAGCCCAACCAAAAATGGGCAAAGGATATGAAGAGACACTTTACAAAAGAAGACATACATGAGGCCAACAAACATATGAAAAAATACTCATCATCACTGGTCATTAGAGAGATGCAAATCAAAACCACATTGAGATACAATCTCACATCAGTTAGAATGGTGATCATTAAAAAATCTGGAGACAACAGATGCTGGAGAGGATGTGGAGAAATAGGAACACTTCTACACTGCTGGTAGAAGTGTAAATTAGTTGAACCATTGCGGAAGACAGTGTGGTGAGCCCTCAAGGACCTAGAAATAGAAATTCCATTTGACCCAGCAATCCCATTACTGGGTGTATATCCCAAGGACTATAAATCGTTCTACTATAAGGACACATGCACACAAATGTTCATTGCAGCACTGTTTACAATAGCAAAGACCTGGAACCTACCCAAATGCCCATTGATGATAGACTGTTCTGGGAAAATATGGCACATATACACCATGGAATATTATGCAGCAATCAAAAATGATGAGTTCGTGTCCTTTGTAGGGACATGGATGAATCTGGAGAACATCATTCTCAGCAAACTGACACAAGAGCAGAAAATGAAACACCGCATATTCTCACTCATAGGCGAGTGATGAACAATGAGAACACATGGACACAGGGATGGGAGTACTACATACTAGGGTCAATTGGGAGGAATAGGGGAGGGACAGCGGCGGGGGGAGCTGGGGAGGGATAGCCTGGGGAGAAATGCCAAATATGGGTGAAGGGGCGGAAAGCAGCAAAACACACTGCCATGTGTGTACCTATGCAACTATCTTGCATGTTCTGCACATGTACCCCAAAACCTAAAATGCAATAAAAAATAAATAAATAAAATAAAGGAATTAATTTAGATAGCCTTTTCAATCCATTTAAGCTCATGAAAAAGTGATCTAGTTTCAATTCTGTTTCTAAGCCTGGTTTAGCACTTTATATCTATATTACAATGGGTAATTTTTATGACTTTTTAAGCCTCAATTTTCTCATCCATAAAATGAAATTTGTCATCCCTACTTCAGAAGGATGTTAGAATTAACTAATATATATAAAATATATAACATAATTTTTGACTCTAAGAAAGCAACACATTATTGTGAGCTTTTAATGGTGATTGTTATCACTGTTATACGATAGCTTATTTTGCGATAGAAAGTTATATTTAGGATCCATGGAGTTCAGAGTTATGATTATACATCAATATTTAAATTCTTTCCGGTCATTAGCTAAAATTTGTTAAGCAGATAAAGTCCCCTTTTTGGGTCATGTATCAAAGTTTTATTTAAATTAATTTTGAAATATTTAATTGACAAAATAAAGATTGTATAGATTTAAGGTATGTAGTGTGATGATTTAATATACTTTGAGTAATTATGCATATCAAATTAATTACCACATCACTGCCAGTGGTGTTCATTAGATCCCCTGAACTTGTTCATCTTATGCTTAAAGATTGTACCCTTTGACCAACACCTCCCCATTTTCCTCACCCCACATCTTACCCGTTGATTAGTGCCTCTTCAAGAAAGTAGTTTTTGAATCAAAGCATATTTCTGATTCTTTAATGAGTATTATTTAAGGTTTGAAAAAGAAAAACTTCTGCTGAATTAAATTTAAAGGGGTTTAAATGAGGAATGAACAATTTGTGAATCAAGCAGCCTCCAGAATCAGAGCAAGATTCACAGAGACTCCACCTCAGCCATGTGATAGAAGATTTATAGACAAAAAGAAATGAAGACAGAAATCAGCAGAGAGGTACAGAAACAGCTGGATTGGTTACAGATTGGGTTTTACCTTATTTAAACACAGTTTGAACACCTAAGAGTCTATGAATGGTTGAAGTATGGCTGCTGGATTGCCCACAACTCAGCTATTGTTACAGGTACCTATTCCTAAATCAGGTTTTCAATCTTGTCTATTAAGCTAGGTTTCAGTACATCCATAAGGACTCAAATATAGAAGAACAGAATCCTTCTTAAACCATATTTAGCTTTCTTTAACAGTTTGAATTGAAAAACAGTTCCGGTATATTATGTTTCATTATTTCTATTTTTGCAGGGGCCATCAAGGGAATAGACTGAATTGATGAGGACAACTGGCCTCCAAATATGTTCATTCAGTTTCCATATGTCAATTTATCAACTCTCACTGGTAGTCTGTGAAGAGATATGGCTACTGGAAAACAGAAAATCACCAGTATTAATAAAAGCAATTTTAAGTGTTTACCTTTTAGTACTTTAATAGCTTTGCTAAAGAGATGTACTCAAGAATACTATGGAGACATTCTTATTGTACTCCTTACCTGGAGATAATTATGATGCCAGAAATTCAAATTTATATTCAACAATATGGTTTTCCAACCTTCAATATTACAAACATCTAGGCAGTGTTTATTGTATGCACATTTGCCATTCTCTAAAATGAGATCATTCTAAGCATAAATTATATTCCATCACTCAAGATTATAAACATTTATAATAATCATAATATTCATGAACATTTCCCTGCTCTCAAATCAGTTGAGAACTAGAGCTAACAGGCAAAGTAGATACAGCTACAAACAGCAGGAGCAAATGTTTCTGGCTGACCTACAAATAGCTGTGCTATAACTTAGAGAGGAAAATATAGTCTCGCTTATAGTGTCTGAAATTGAGTTTCCTTTTTAAAGGACAAAATAATTTTCAAAAATATCTGAGTATTATTCTGTGTGAAAAAGTTCTCTGTTTCAACTGGCTGGTTGAATTGTATTTCTTTATTGTGCTTGTATTCACTTTTCCATTTGTGGGTGGAATTTATTATATTTACCAGTTTTATACTGAATGAGACAAAAATCTCATAGATTTATTTTAATAAAATAAATTTAATAAAACTTTAAATTCCTTGTCATTAATAATCAAATATATGATTTAAATCCTGTTTTCCTTCTTTCCTCACCTACGTGGATTGTTAATTTAAATTCTGAAATGAAGCCAGTTCATCCATAAACATGGACTGTGTGTAATGTTGATATTATGTGTAAATTTCTCAGTGTGTGTTTCATGGACCCAGCACCATCAGCATTAGCTAGGGACTTGCAAGGTGGTGTGTACCTGTAGTCCCAGCTACTTGGGAGGCTGAGGCAGGAGAATCGCTTGAACATGTGAGGTAGAAGTTGTAGTGAGCCAAGACGGTGCCTGCACTCCAGCTTGGGCAACAGAGTGAGAAGCCGTCTAAAATGCAAATTTAAGGGAACCATCCCAGACCTATTGAAACAAAAAGTCTGTAGATACAGTTTAGCAATCTGTCTTTTAACAAGCCCTTCAGGGCAACTGTAAGGGACACCAAGTTTGGGAGCCTGGTCTGTTGCATGCCAGGATATTCAGGTGCTGTATTATCTTATTCCACACAGGGAATATATTTGTTCAAGTGTGGAAGTATACCCAAGGTGTTTAAGGAGGTGGGTTGCATCTTTCTGCAAATGTTTTAAATAAGTTACCTACCTCATATATGTGAACTAGATTATTTAGATATATGGATCCATACTGACCCTTAATCCTAGCTCCGATTTGCAGATAAGAAATCCCTACCCTATTTTCTTATGTGTTGTGTTTGGTCCACTGGTAATTTTTTTTCTCTCCTTAGACTCAACTTTAACTATTTGTTGCAATCTAAACATAGAGGCTTTTTCTTAATAGATAATTTAATTTTGCAAGAGATACTATAGGGCAGGAAGTATGCCTGATTCTTTTACAACAATTTGTTATCAGTGACGCCTCAAAACAGTTCTTCGCATAAACTATCATTATTCTTGTAGCTTTAATGCATTATAACTTACAAAGTATAAAAGCCACCTACTTGAAATGTACAACTTAAAACTTTTCAGTAAATTAATAAAGTTGTGAAGCCATGACCACAGTGCAATTTTAACACATTTCCATTGTGCCAAAAAGATCCCTCATGCTCATTTCCAACCAGTTCCCACTCCCATCCCCAGTATCAGACACCACAATCTGCTGTCTCTACATTTCAGGACACTTAGTGTAAATACAATTATATAATATGTGGTCTTTGTGCCTGGGTCCTTTCACTTACTATGTTTTTGAAGTTTATCCATGTAGCTTATATCAAATTTTGTTCCTTCTTTTTTTGTTGAATAACATTTTGTTTATCCATTAATCAATGTATGGACATTTGGGATATTTCCAATTTTAGGTTCTTATGAATAATGTTTCTATGGATATTTATATACAATTCTGTTAGGATACATAATTTTTTATTTTTTGAATAGTACAACTGTGGAGATACATGGTAAGTTTATGTTTAACTTTATAAGAAACTGCCAAACCATTTTCCAAGTTGACTGTACATTCTCACCAACAGTATATATATGTTTCAATTTCTTCACACTGTCTTCAACATTTCTTATAGTCTATCATTTGATTACAGCCTTTCTATGGGCATAAAGTTATCAGGGTGTCTTTAATTTGCATTTTCCTAGTGACTAATGGTAAGAAACATTTCATAGGCTTATTGGTCATTTGTGTATACCTACTTAAATATATCGCCCATTTTTAGAATGGGTTGTTATCATATTGCATAGTTCTACAAGTTATTTATATGTTCTGGATAAATGTTCAGTATCAGATAAAATTTTTACAAATATTTTTCTCAGATTGTGTTATTTTTAATTTTTTATTCTGGTTTTTAAAAGCACAAACGTTTCTAATTTTGATGAAGTCTAATTTACCATGACCATTCCTATATAGATTTTGATTTTAGTGTGTCCAAAAACTGTTGGCTAACCCCAAATCATAAATATTTCCCCTCATGTTTTCCTCTGGAAAGTTTATAGTTTGGGTGCTTACATTTGGACTTATGATTTAATTTGACTTATTTTTGTATATGCTGTGAGGTGACAGTCTATTTGCTTTCTGTGTGTCTAATTTTTTTGTATTCTTCTAGTTTTGTTTTATTATTTCTTTTGGGTTAAGTAGAATTTTTCTAGTATACTACTTTAATTCCTTTGATGTTTTCTTTGTTTCGTTTTGTGTTTCATATTTTAAGTTATATTCTTTCAAAAAATTATTTTAACAAAAATTAAATTGTGCATACTTATCATGTAAGGTATGTCGTTTTTTGAAATATGTATATATTGTGAATATGGATACAATGGCTAAATTGAGCTAATTAACATATGTGTTACCTCACATGTCATTTTGTGGTAAGAACATTTAAAACTCATCTCAGCAGTTTTTCAAGAATACAATATATTGCTATTAGCTGTTGTCACCACATTGTATAATAAATCCCTTGAACTTATTTTTTCTATCTAATTGAAATTTTATATTAACTTGGAAACATCCCCCCCAACCACACCCACTCTCCACTTCCTGGTGACCATCATTCGCCTAGTACTTCTATGAGTTCAAACTTGGTATGTTCCAAATATAAGTGAGATCATGTGGTGTTTGTCTTTCTACACCTGGCTTATTTTATGTAACACAGTGTTCTCCAGGATCATTGATGTTTTCATAAAGGAAAAAATTGCCTTTTTAAAAAAGTAAAATACTATTCTATTTTTGTACTTATGTCACATTTTCTGTATCAATTAATCCTTTGGTGTACACCTAGGTTGATTAACATTATTTTTGAATAAAATATCTATTCCTTATTACCAGCTGCCATCTCCATCACCATCACCAAAGTGTATGATAAATGTGTAATCATTTTTCAAAACCTAACTCGAAGCATGGTAAGGCAGACTTTATTCAGCACTATCACAACAGCTGTAGGGATCATTGCCAGGGGGTCTTGCAGTGAAGGAGAGAGGCTGGGTTCAACTCTAAATAGCATGAGTCAACTGGGGTTTGCAAGCCAAGGAGCTAGATGGGGTCAGAGGATGGAAATCACTAAGAAGAAGTATCAGGGGAATGGGAAAGTCTTGCTAAAACATCAGGACTGGATCCTTGCTGAAGACAGGCCAGGGTGATCAGAACTGGGAGATGGAGGAGGATGAGAAACCTGATTAGATATGTCAAGGGTTGAGATTCTTTAAACTGACTTAGCAGTGCTCTTTGTTAAACCTAGTTCTTACAAGGCGGTGCACTTGGGCCTATGAGAAGGCTCATGAACCTGACAACAATTTAGCCAATCAAAGAATCTTTGTCAGCCCTCATCCTTGCTCAAGGAAAGAAAATGCATTCTTGTTTACTTTGAAAAACATATGTCTATATTCCTGTTGGGTTGTCTTTTGTTTATAAAGAACCAGTTGTGTTATCTGTTGGAACTTGGTAGTAGAGGATACTTTGATGAAAAAACAATAAAATTAAAATTTAAAAAAATTGAAAACTTCATGCTGAAGGAAACAGGACACATCAGTGACAAACATCCTAAAGTGTTACTGAAAATAAGACTGATTTTGGGAAAATTAAGCAAGGCGTTCCAGTTTTTAAAACCTGGACCTGAAATCTATGTTGAAAATTCTGTTTCCGGATCTAGTTTGAGGCACCATGAAGGATGACATCAGTCGTGCTAAAACTGAAGCAAGAAGAAACGTCAAATTTGTGGTGAAGCTTGTGTGGAAGTATGGTGAAATTGCTGATACTTTACAAAAATTTTACCATGTTCAAAAAAATCAGTAGCACTTTAAATGGGATAACTATTTTTAAGAATAGCCAAGGTAATGCCAAAGATGAAGAACACAACAGCAGACCATCTACATCAATATGCAAATATAAAATTATTAATCTTGTTTATGTTCTAACTGAAGATGACTAGCAATTAACAGCAGAAAAACAGCCAACACCATAGACATTTCAACTGGTTCAGCTTACACAATTTTAATAAAAACTAAAGTTGAGCAAATTTCACTCAATAGGTGTCAAAACTGCTATGCCCAGATCAGTTGCAGACGAGAGCAAACCTTCCAGTAGAAATTTAAATAAATGTAACCAAGATACTGAAGCATTTCTTCTAAGAATTGTAATGGGAGATGGAATGTGGCTCTACCAGTACAATACTGAAGATAAGGCTACCAAGATATCAAAGCGGTCCAGTTAAAGAAGAAGTGGACTGGTCAAAAGCAAAGGTCACAATAGTTTCTTGGGATACTCAAAGCACATTGCTTGCTGACCTGGAAGGCCAAAGAATGATAACATCTGCTTATATGAAAATGTTTGGAAAAAGCCAACACTTTAGCAGAAAAATGCCCAAGAAGGCTTCACCAGAGAGTCTTTCTTCACCCCAACAATGCTGCTCATGCCTCTCATCAAACTAGAGCAGTTTTGCAAGAGTTTTGATTAGAGATCATTAGGCCTCCATCATACAGTCTTGATCTAGCTCTTTCTGACATTTTTGTTTCCTGATCTTAACGATTTTTAAAGAACACTCATTTTCTCTTCACTTTATGTAAAAAATATTGCATTTGCATGGTTATATTCCCAGGACCCTCAGTTTTGTAGGGATGGAGTAAATGGCTGGTTATCATTGTTTACAGAAGTGTCTTGAATTGATGGAACTTGTGTTGAGAAATAAAGCTTATATTTCTAAAACAAAACAAAACAGAACAGAACCTAGCTTGGCTAATGCTTTCATTTAAAGACTTCCCTCATACCACTCCCCGGGTAAGTCTCCTATACCTGCACATTTTTTCAGTAATTATACTTATTACAGAAATTATTCTAATTTTAGATTCATTCTGAATCTCTATGAACTTGTGAGCTTCCCAAGAATATATTGCCATCTTCATCTCTGCAATCTCCATATCTACCCCAGGAGCTAAAGGGTTCTTAGAGGTTACAAATGTTTAGTTTGTACCCTTTAATGGCTAAAAACTCACAAAACTGGCATTAGATCTGAAGTCCATTCATTCATAGTCCAGGTCTAGGATAGTTTCAATTCCTCTTATACTTCAAGTTTCAACCTGAACATCATTAGTTTCTACAAATCCAATTTGCTAACCTTATGAAGAGTACAAGGCCCTTCTTTTAAGCACAGGTTAGCATCCTCTAGTTTATCATAATAGTTATTTTATTATATTTGTCTGATTGTTTTCCTTCCCGAGCATAATCATTATTTTTGTAGGAAAAATGGCCATATTTACCTCTACATCCCAATCATCAAGTACAGTGTTTAGTACAGGGAAAAGACTCAGCAAATGTTAGTAGAATTTAGTTTAATTAAATCAAATCAACATTTGAAGTTAAACTATTTTGCTGAATTGTGGGTATAATATACTCAAGTTAGATGTTTATTATTGTTGGTCATAAGAGCTGGATAGATTTCAGAAAACTCCAACAGAAGGTTATAACTAACTGGTACAATGAATTTCAAACAGATGGTCAGCAACGATGCCAAGCCCTTTCTTATTGTGATTTCTTTGATAATTATGTGTTGAGCCTTGACATGAATTTGGTTTGATAGCCAAAATAGTCATCATTCACTGCATTCTTTTTTATGAGAACCCAGAAATCAACAAATGTGATGGTTCAGCTAGTTTATATTGGCAGTTTTATTTGAATAAATCATTTTATTGGAGAATTTTTAATTGTGAGTTTTTAATCAGTTGTCAGTCATTATTAGGGAATATGTAGGTTTTATTTGTTAAGATATAATTTACGTTGTTCTGGCAAGACCATCATCTAAAACAGAAATATTGTCTCATGTGGTCTGGTGTGTAGAAACCCATTATGGTTTTATGCCTATCATTGAAATGATTTTTCTATTGTCTTTCAAGTGATTATAATTTTTTACCTTGGTCTGTTTGGTTATAGAAACCTTAAGGAATTTAAGTTAAAATGAAAAGTACTAATAATGTAACAACTTTGGCTACATAGTGAAAGTCACCAGGCTAGCTTATAAAACTACAGTGGTCAGATGCCACCTCAAAACAATTAAATCAGAATCTCATGATAGAAAAGAAAATGAATTTCCTATACTGTCAATAAATATGAGCAAATTCCACTATCATTATTTCAGCATGTTCATTCTGTATGTTTATATTTCAGAAATTTCAAAGTACTACTAGTAATAGAGGAAACCAGGTGTTTAATGCAATCTTATATTTTAAATAACTTTTTAAAATCATAGTTTAGGATCATACTACTGACACATTTTAAAATATCTCTCTAGTGGCCAAGATCCTGCTAGCACTTGGTCCTTTTTGTGCTTCTAATGTAAAAATGCATTAAAACAGGGCAATGAAAAGTCCTTTTGAGACCATGAAAAGAGAGTCAAGTATTCCATTTTATTATTGAATAATGTTAGCTTTATTATTGTAGTAGAATACAGTATGACATAAAATTTAGAGCTTTTGCTAAACTCTGTAAAGCAACACATGCATCTGCCATAAACAACCTTGATTCATATTAGGTTTTATTGCCACTTCACTGCACTAAAGTGCAATAAACATTCAGTGTCATCTTTTTAAAAAATTTCCTGGGAGTAAACAGGAACTATCCCCTATAAGAGTGTATCTTTATTTTCAGGGAAGACTTAACTAGTATTACATGGTTTAGCAAAGCACTGTAGAAAAGCTACATAGAATAATTTGTTTTTGATAAACTTTGCAATCATTTATACAGTAAAGTACTATCCACATATACTAACAAACTAAGAAATGATAGAAATGCAGTCATTGCATAGCAGAAAGCAGACTAATAAGAAATATTCACATCTAATGAGCAAAATACAGACCAAAAGTTAGCCATGAGAAGTCTGGAAGGTAAAATGCTCTCAATAAACACATTAGGATAACGCCGAAAAATAACAAGATAAACAGCAACACAGAAGTGAGAGCCATAATTTATTTTATTTTCTATACATAATATCTACACATGATATCAGTGGATGAAATGTCCTTGATTCAGCCTTCATTGGCCTAGCTTATGAAATTTAGGCAGGACCAAATCAAACAATGAAGCACATTTAAAAAGAAAAGTGTGTTTAGGAAAACACAATGTATTTTCCTACATCATTGGATAGCAGCTTTTTGAGAAAAACATTGCTCAAAACTTGGGTTTGGATCCCAATTGTCTTATTTGGCAATTATGCTAACAGGTTTATGCTGTAGTATTCTAAGTGTGTTTCGACCGTGACTTGTGGATTCTGAACACTACATTTAAATATCTGTTAAACTCTATCAGAGAAAAGGAGACTTCAAAAATACCTTCTGCATAAATATTTATCTCTAAAACGTCTGGGCAGTAACAAAACAAACTAGAATTTTTATCAGGAAGTATTACTGGACCTCTTATATTTAAAGCCCTTACATAGTATGCCTACAAATATATTGCTACAGTATAAATGAAATGTAATAATATTACTCAATAAAAGCTATTTTCTGTACATTCTTTTACGTGTTTTATATTTAATGCTACATATGGTACAACACTTATTGAAATAGTTGGTATTAGCAAATATAGCAATAATATATATAGTTCATTTTCTAGATCCAACTAATGCTTTCCATTTTCTTTCTATAATACAATAGCCTAAAATAGGGAAATGTGTGTGGCATGACTTGAACAGATAGCAACTGATCACTGTAGACTAGACAACAGTTCGGAAATTATAAGTTTTGTCTACATAAGAGGACTTCATACCCATATGTTTTAAGTTCCATGTGGTTCCTACTTGCTGTTCTGTTCTTAAATGCGGGCTCTAAATGTATTTCCATAGCATGTAACAACATTCTAACAGCTAAGAGCAGTGATTCTTACACAATATTTTAAGAACACAATTTTAAAAAAGTAAAAAATGTACAATCTCATGCTGGTATATTTACATATATCATTTATATATTCTATTTTTGTTTGCTAGTCATAAATTTCAATCTAAAGCTTTTAATGTAGTTATATAAAAGAATACATTCAACAATTCCAGAGCTTGCAAAATATTTTTGCCCTTCTAAAAACATCTTCATAATGAGAACTAAGTGAGTATTGGGCTCATGTGCTATCTGAAAATAGGGTGAAAAGGGAATATTTTTAAATTATTTTAGTTTAGTTTCTATTGAGTATACCTGTTGGCTAAAATTATTCTTCCATGAGTCTAGTGGTAAAAGCTCAGATGAAAGTGAAGTAGCCTATTTAAAGCATTTGTCTTCGTTGGACTAAACGTGCTCTACAATGAGCAACTGCACCTTTGCCTATGAAAGTTCCATGAATTTTAAAATAGCATTTTATGACAAAATAATGCATTAGGCATTTTTTTTTCAAAGAGAAAGAATAGGGATCTTCAGCTTTGGAAACAAAATGTTAAAGCTATACATCAGTTTAAAAAGCAAAACAAAAACATAAGCACACCATAGTTTGTGTAATAAAGACACAGATTATTAAATTTTTCTTCATGAAACATTTATAATTTATCCTTTAAACACCTTCACAGAAAAATATTTTTGACATATACAGTATCTTTTCAGAATATTTGGAAATATATATCTACAAATGACTTAGGGGTTATAGTTAAATGTTAATTTTTTTCTACTTTTCCTTGTATCTTTGAACACTCTTCCCCCCTTTTCTCTCTCATTCTGTCTCCTTCTGACATGACTTTGCTCTTTCACTTGCTCTCTCAGAATCCTGTCTCCAAGCTGCATAGTCTGCTTTGCTCCAGATTGCCAGACAGGGGTCTCTTGTTCTTAAATGAATTATGAAAATAAAGAAACTTTCAAATTCTTTAAGACAGAGGCAATAAAGCAGATGGGAATTACTGCATTGAGAACATAAAGAAATTCCCAGTGTAGAGGACCGAACAACAGAATATAAGTAAAAGATCTATTGATGTGGTGTAGGGGCTTTAAGCTGAGGCTCTCTGTTTAAATACGTAGCCCAGTAGACTAAGTTAAAGATTCCAAATAGCAGCGGGAAGGCTATTCTTGACAGTCGGTCAATTTTGCTGACACTGTTAAAGGTTTTCTTGGGTTCTGGTGGTTTTGTTTCGGGCTTGACCTCTTTGGGTTCTATGGTTGCACTTTTAGCAATGGTGGCTAAGCCTGGGTCACCCCTGGCCAAATTAGGGGTGTAGCTGGTTGCTGTTGGAGCGTAAGTGTTGTTTTTCTTAATAAGAGGATCCTTTACTTTCTTTGGCTGCAGAAAGAAAGAGTAAAGCATTTTGTTTAGTAAATGGTCAGAAGCAAAATTATAACTTGCTGAGCAAGGTAGTCCTTATTTTGGAACCTAAATCTGTGCTTTATTTAAAAATTTAAAACATAATTTATGCTTGTTTTATCACAATACATTTTAAATGCCGACAGTATTTAAGAGCCTGTTGCCATCAAGAAGTGGAGCACCTTAGATTTTATTAAATATGGTAGATGTCACCACTACAGAGGATTTTTTAATCTAATGCAGTCGTGTTAATTACGGGATAAACACAGTTAAACCAATTTCTTTACTATAGAACTTCTAAGCTTCTTTACTATACTGTGACCAGGAAATACAGTATGCAGCAATATTCAAGTGGGCTTCACCATAGAACTAAATTTTCAGGGAATATCTTAAAACACTAGTATTCTGCGGAATAAAGTTTCAGAAAGGCTGCTGTAAAGTGAGTCCTGCTAGATTATTTCGAAACATCTTAAAATCTGTCTCTGTCTCTGCTCCTCATCACAGCATTCCAAAGTTCACCACATTTTGACATGCATTTTCTTCAAACCCCGTAAATAGAACTTGCCCCCCAAGCTGTAATATAAAACCCACACTCTGTAATAGGTTCTAATTGAGAAAAGCAGTTATTAACGTAACTTGAACATTTTCTACCATGAGGCATTCCTTGGTAATTTCTGTGTGTTATCATCCCTAAAGCATATGTTTATTTTGGAAAGAAAAAAAAATGTGCTTGCCCTTGACTTCGCAGAAAACTGGGGATGGTTCATGTGGCAAACTCAATTTAATTGAGGCAGTATGGTTATACATTTATGACCAAATACTTAGACTCAGAAAACAACCAAAAGAATATGATTTTCAAGTTACAAAATTACAACGCACTTGGTAAATAAAGAATTTGAGCCGGGCACGGTGGCTCAAGCCTGTAATCCCAGCACTTTGGGAGGCCGAGGCGGGTGGATCACGAGGTCAAGAGATCGAGACCATCCTGGTCAATATGGTGAAACCCCGTCTCTACTAAAAGTACAAAAAATTAGCTGGGCATGGTGGCGCGTGCCTGTAATCACAGTTACTCAGGAGGCTGAGGCAGGAGAATTGCCTGAACCCAGAAGGCGGAGGTTGCAGAGAGCCGAGATCGCGCCATTGCACTGCAGCCTGGGTAACAAGAGCGAAATTCCGTCTCAAAAAAAAAAAAAAAAAAAAAAACGAATTTCAGCAATTTTATTTGTTCCTAATGGCAGCTTTGTTAAAACTGTTCTCAAATCAATAGAAACCATAGGAAAGTATATTTGACCAGAAGTGTTCATCTTCCTCTCTCTCCTTTATCTCTCCACTGTGTACATCTATTCACCTAAATGACCTCTCCCTTTAGCGTTAACAAATTTATCATGACACTTAATTGTTTATGACATAAAAAAAGAATCCTTATTATTCTGCATACTCCATCCAATACCACAGGTCCAAACATCTCATTTTGTAGGTTTAAAAGAGACTTAACAATGATGTACTGCATTTACCTTTTCTGGAACCACACTTTTGCCATCCCATGCATAACCTCTTTTGGTGAAATAGTTTACTGTGGCAAACTCGATCAGAGCTGAGAACACAAAGGCATAGCATACTGCAATAAACCAATCCATAGCTGTTGCATAAGCCACCTTAGGGAGGGAGTTTCTGGCGCTGATACTCAACGTTGTCATGGTGAGCACAGTTGTTACTCCTGTAAAGAAAAAAAAATAAGTGATATCAGTTTACACTATGAAATTTCATCATGAGAGGACAGCCTACTTGAACAAAAGGAAGTCAACAGTATCGTGACAGGATGTGGTTTCTAAATCATCCTATTTTGGTTTGGAATTGATGAGTCTTAATTTAACTGCAGGGTAGTCTGTGATTCATGGAATGGCAGTATTGAGGAGGATATCTTATAGTAATAAATTGCTCTGTTCTTGAGGAGCTGTTAAGAATATAGTAAGCTCCTTTAAATGGGCAGTTTGAACACAGTGTCCTGGGTAAGACAGTAAGTGACATTCTTTACTGTACATAGTTCTTGATGTAGACATCACAGTTCTTCACCACCTGTAATCTACAAGAAACTTCTAGATGTTCAGCTCTGTTTAATATTCTATGCACCCCAAATATATAAACTGGGAAACCAATGACTTTTTGATAATTCATAGATAATTGAACAATCTGGGGATAATTGCCACATTATTGGCTCATGCATTTACACTACTTTTTCTGATTCAAAAATCCCCCAGTCAAAAGATACAGCCAAAACCTAATGGTATACTACATCCAGACCCATTTTATATCCAAAGATACACAAAGACTCAAAACAAAGGGTTGGAGAAAGATTTACCAACCAAATGGAGAGAAAAAATAAATAAATAAACAAAAAGCAGGAGTTGCAATTCTCACATTTGATAAAACAGATTTCAAAGCAACAAAGATACAGTGGTAAAAGGATCAATGCAATAATAAGAGTTAAGGATCCTAACACCTAGACACATAAGACCCATAAAGAGATTTAGACTTAACGAGACAGAAAATTAATAAGGATATCCAGAACTTAAACTCAGATCCAGAACAAGTATACTTAATAAGTATTTATAGAGCTCTCACTTAAAATACACAAAATATACATTCTCCACTTTAAATACACAAAATATTGATTGGCCATTATTAATACCCATTTTTAGAATAAAGCAGTATTCCTGTTCTCTCTCCCCCTTTTTCTTCCTCTCCTTCTCTCCTTAAAAAATAATAATAATAATAATAATAATTTGGGCTGGGCATGGTGGCTCCTGCCTGTAATCCCTGGACTTTGAGAGGGTTAAGTGGGGGAAAAAAATAGCTATTTTTTAAAAATTCCTAAAACTGACAGAGACATATATGTGTATATATATAGGTATATATACACACACACACAAATACACATATAGACAAACACACACACACACATATATATATATATAACTCTACATTTTATGTTACTTGCTAGAGATCACACAGCTAAGAAGTAGCAGTACCAAAACATTTGAACACAAGTTTTTCCGATTCAAATGTTACATCTTTTGTTCTTTCTGATAAGGCTGCTTCATCTTTTTTACTCTGCAAATTCATCCCTAGTGATTAAAATGCCCTATATTCAAAGAAGTTTTCAAGTTGGCCCATTTTAGCTTACTTGTATGATTATATAAGCTAGTATGGGAGAGATGCTATCCTCTAATGTTCATTTACCAAATACTGCCAACCTACTATATGTAATGCACTGTACTCAGTACAAAAGTATAATACTATCAGATTTTTAAACTATTTGAAAATGGTTAAAAAAAAAAACAGTTCACAGTAACCCATTCGGGGTGGATCAGGCTACATATTGTAGAAACAATTTTAACCTCTTCCCATGACTAGTCTCAGCCCTACCACTTATTAGCTCTATGACCTCTGCTAAGTGATTTAACATGTAGGGACCTCTGTCCCCATATCTGTAAAAGGGATGACTTGCCTTTCATTCTCTCCACTGTCTATACTATTGTTAAAATTCTATAAGAAGGACTTTTTGCCCAGTCACTCACAAGACCATCATGAGGATTAAATGCCCAGTCATTCACAAGACTACCATGAGGATATATTTGGCAGCAAAATTCAGTCTCCTGAATTTACATGTCAATATTAACTTGAGCAAATATTAGGGTAATTAAAAGTCCAGGACAACCCAGTTTCAAATTCCTATTCTATAACTGCTGGATGACCTTGAGAAAATTGCCTTAAAATCCTGAGCTTCTGGGGTTTATAATTTTTTTCTTGTAAGTTGATTTAATAAGTTTAACTTAGAGGGTAATTATGAATATTAAATAAGGTAATGCAAGGCCGGGCGCAGTGGCTCAAGCCTGTAATCCCAGCACTTTGTGAGGCTGAGACGGGTGGATCACGAGGTCAAGAGATCAAGACCATCCTGGTCAACATGGTGAAACCCCGTCTCTACTAAAAATACAAAAAATTAGCTGGGCATGGTGGTGCGTGCCTGTAATCCCAGCCACTCAGGAGGCTGAGGCAGGAGAATTGCCTGAACCCAGGAAGCAGAGGTTGCCGTGAGCCGAGATCACGCCATTGCACTCCAGCCTGGGTAACAAGAGCGAAACTCCATCTCAATAAATAAATAAATAAGGTAATGCAATGAAGTGTTTAGCACTTAGCCTGATAATAAGGGCAAAACTAATTACAATTGACAACTTCAGTCCTTTTTGATAAATCCCTAATACAATACATTCCATTTTTTTTTTCAAATTTTGGTTTATGTAGGCAAAAGTAATTTGGGAATGAGCATTCTTAAATCAAATGTGTCCATAAATTAAGAGCAGTTAAGAAGAATAACATAAAGATACAATTTGTGCCAGAGGAAAACACAATTCCTGCAATAGGAAAAGATAAAAGAGCACAGATGTGTTGAACAACTTTGAAGTTCCAAGTACCGAACCTGACAATGTATGTGTTTTATCTTATTTGTCTCACTTTTTAAAAAACAGCATTACTTTCCTTTCCTTGTACTCTTACTTTATAGACAACTGAAGCTCCATAAGAGGAAGTAAATTTGCCAATGCCATACAGCTGGTAGGTGGTAAGACTGAATCTCAAACTTGGATGTATTTGGCAGCAAATTGAAGCAACCGCATTGCCTCCAAATGAGAGACAACATGGAAAACCAAGAATATGATTTTTTTAAGGCCTAAAATAAACTCTGACTTTGCTTCATTCTGGATGTCTTTTAATAAGTGATTATGAAGCACAACTTTTGTTTGTTTTGTTCTTTTGTTTTTTTAAAAAATCTCCATGATCCTCTTAGACATTTCGCAGAGCTCAGAAAAATATGCAGAGTACAAACTAAAAAGCATAGAAACATGTGTACAGCACAAATGTTAAAAGGTTAGAAGTTCAGAAAATTATATTTGTGATTCTAGTGAACTTAAAATATTGGCAACATATAATAACTTAAAACACAAAAATACTTGTCACAACTAAGTTTATTGAGTTTACAGACATATAGTTCTGTTCACCAAAGGCCATGAGTCAGTTGAGATAGAAGATTGCTGAAAATGTTAATTGCAATGTTTTTTGATTTATATACCATTTAAAATGCTGTAAAGAATTTTCAAATCAAAAGGGTAGAATTTGTTGAAGTGGGGGGGGGGGAAATTACCTTTGAAAGAACCTTCTTCAATATAGTGTACTCATTCTACAAAAATAAAATGAAGGAAAACATAAATATGTCCTGTGTTTAATTTTTTTTAATTTCCTAGTGAGAAAAGGCATACTCATACAGAGATAAGCATCTTAACAAGAGTTAGTCTTCAGTGACTGCATTGCTAGTTAATATTGACAGGTGGTAATGAGAAAAAATGAGTATGTAATGAACTGCTCTTTTGGTCTGTAGCTGCAATTATTTTGAATATTAATTTAACTATATGTTTAGGTTATTATCAGAGCAAAGACTAGGTGTTTGCCAATCTAAAAGCATATTGCCAAGCTGGGAAGAAAATACATGTATCTGGTACTTGTAGCAGAGTCTTCCTTTTTTTCTGAGATGAATGAATTTTCATACCGTACATATTATTGAAAGATGATATCATAGGAATATCCTAACATGAATAATCCTCAGTTTAAACTGTAAGCTTCTTAAGGCTTTTATCCTTTAGCACAGCCTCTTAAAAGCAGCAGGTACCTAGTTGATATTTGTGGAATGAACCTTGATAATTGTACCTTTCACCAGTAAATATGTATTTGTGATTTACAAATGATGTTGACCACAATACCCCCATTTCATTTGTTGTCATTGCAGCAGGATAGCTCAGAGATGATGATATGACATTGCCATTAGGCGAACAGACTCCAGAGCTAAATGCTAGGGTCCTAGTCCTGACTCCATCTAATAGCTTCTAACTATGGGCAGATTACTTAATCTCTTGTTCCTTAGCTTTCACTTGTATAAAATGGAAATAATAATAGTAGATAGAATTTGTTTTATGGTTAAATAATATAGGCTAATTGTATAAAATGTGCCTAGAATAAAAGCATTTGATGAGTATTATCTATGACTTTATGATTACTCAATTTTAAGCTTCAGAATGAAATTTTCATAAGGAGAGTGGTGTTCTATGTTCAGTTCACTACTGTATTTTGTAGTAGTCTAGAAGGTATTGTAGTGGAATCCTTCATTTTTATCATCCTGAAAAACACAGTTGAGATAATATGCTGGGATATAGGCAGAAAATACCTTTTTATATACACACTCTAAAATAATATATTAGGAAAGAAGTTTTCCTATTAGTAAAAGGTTGTTTACCCTTTAAACAATACTCCATTAGATTTCTTAACTTGAAGCATGTAAATCATTACAAATATTGTAATAGAAAAAAAAATGAGTGCATGTAACTCTACAGAAGTGCACACATCAGGTAAAGTGAAGTATTCCTTTACTGATATGATGGTCATTAATTCGGTTTCCCTACTTAAAGAAACCCTGATTTTTATGAATGTAAATAAGTAGTTCTGCTGATATTTTCTAAGCTTCTCAAGCAATGCTGTGATTCATGTTATGTATTCTAAGTATATTATTTAAGTATTCAGTTTTTATTCATGTGCTTTTAATATGATGCATTTTGTGCCTGTGTCCCTGATTTTTATCTCAAAATATCAAATCAAATGTTCATTAATATCATCTATTAATATATACTAAAACAGCATGCTATTTAAATAAAGTTTTTTTTAAAAAATTACCATAACAAGAGTGGCAATTCGTTGAACTTTTCTGTGGTATGAACTTCATATTTGAGTGTATAATGATTTTTTATTTCTCTTTGCAATGCCACAGATACGATATCACTTGTCCTCTACAGCCTTCCTTGTGTGTGTATCTTGACTGGCACTTACCAAAGACAGTCCTTGCTGGTACAGACTCTCTGTTCAGCCAGAATGAGACTTGTGAGAGAATCACTGTCATTATGCACGGCAGGTATGTTTGAATAACAAAGTAGCCAATCTTTCTCTTCAAGTGAAAATGAGTGGTCATAACGACATATTCTCCTGAGAAGTAAAATAGACAAGACAGTTGAGCAATTTGAAATTGGAAAAAAGTTATCTCTGAGATTTACTATGAGTACCAAAGACCTGGGAGTTAGACACATCCTTTCTCCATGTGTCATCCAGTTCTTGGAGAAAAACGTTTTTATCCAGAAAATAAAATAAACATTCTTAACAAACAGTAAAATGACTCTGAGGACGAGACTGAGGTGCCAGAGTCTTTAAATGTATTCTCATCTCTTAATTCAAATATATCACGTATTGAAAAGCAAATCCTTAAATATAAGCTCAGGATTTGAGCTTATATTTAAGGATTTGCTTTTCAATCCTTAAATTGACTGAGAAGGTAATATACTAAACCCTGTGACAGACACCAATGGGTCAGAAACAGATCAGATCTCCAGTGTGTTTATTACAGAGCAGATCCACAATATCTACTGAAGAAGCTTTAGTGTGTATATCAGGACAGTTTAATTTTACCTACAGCACTGCGCTAAGTATCTCTTTGACCTCAGATGAGTAATTTAGCGTGGCCTGATCTACAAAACAAGGAGAGTGGGCTAGAATCTATTGTTTCTCAAAATTTATTTTCCAGGATCCTCTGGGAAACTTTTGAAGAATACATTTCTTCAAATACCACCTAGATTCACAAACCTTTCTTTGAATTGCCAGGAAAATCTGTATTTATAACCAGCTTTTGAGTTTGTCCCAATTCCTAGATTGGTTTGGGAAACAGTGGGCTAGTTAGGTGCTCTCCGTGGTCCTTAAATACTCCTAATTCTGACTTCAGTTAGAGGTATGAAGCAGTAGACACACGATCCAAATTGCAGGAGAGTCTTATTTTTTCTTTTTGCTTTATACTTTCTCAGTTAAAAAATTTAGAATTGTTTAGCCTTATTCAATAATAACATAGGGTTAACTATCTGTGGGTGGATAGGAGAGAAACAGATGTGTTATGGCTAAGAAAGCATCATTCACTTTAGAACATACCTTTCTCCTTCTTTTCTTCTCCAAACTTCTCCCTACTTGACCAAACATTTTTTATCTTAGTCTACGTACCTCAGACCTCAGCCCCTGTAACGTGATTACCACTGTTCAGACCTCTTAGTCTTGATAACCAAAACCCTTTTCTCAGTCTTGGAGCTGGAGCTGACTACACACCTTCTTCACAGTTTTAAGTAATGCCTGTCCCTACCTTATTTATAGCAAACTCTTGATTTCTATTTTCTTTTGTATCTCATTTTTAACTTATTTTGTTCACTTATTATTTCAATAAATTATTAAATTACATTTTTCATACCACTCTTCATTTTTCTTCAAAGTAAAGGTAGGATTCCTAAAGGAAATGAGGTATAATTCTGCCCTCAGCTCTCTTTCTTACTTTCTCTTGTCTCTAACAAGGATTTCTTTATCTCACCCCTGATTATAGTGTCATCTTTATCTAGATATCCAGATGGATGAAAAATTTACATCTGTAAGTGACCACATCTTCAAAATAACTGTTACGGTGTATTCCCAAATCTATGCTAGACAACATTGCATCCCACAGATACTGGTTTTTCGTTGATACCACCAATTATATATGCTCAAAACTCTCACAGCTAACTTTTTTCACAAAAGAATGACTGGCACACAGCAATGCTGCTTCTTCACCAGGATCTTTTCTTAATAAATGGCACTATCATCTGTCTGTTCACTTAAGCTAAAAACCCGAAATTAATCCTTATTCATTAGATAGTGCTGTGGAAAGAGAGAGAAAGGAGTCAGTTGATCATCACAATTGCAATTTCACTTGGGCATCATTGTTGCTTCTGTCTCTTCTTATCTCATGGTCACTGTGTGCGTTTCCTTTGTAGATTGTGTCTTGTTTGCCTCCAGTCCTTTGTGCCTTATTTGTTTCTTGTTTGGCTCTAGTCACATCCTAACTCCAATTTTTCCTAAATTTTGATGCAGCGTGATTTTTCACTTGTGTGACTCTGCCACCTTTTTTATTTTGAGCTTAAAACACATCAATGGAGTCCAATTAATAACATTAGCCTTTCTCAGCCTGAGCACTATTGACATTTTTGACCAGATAATCATTTATTGAAGGTGGCTGTCTTACACATTGTAGAATGTTTAGCAGCATTCCTGCAGTCTACTTTCTAGATGCCAGTAGCAAACCGTTGCCCCTCCCTTGTGTGACAGTGTAGACTGACCCCAGTTCTACAAAGTAACAAGCAAACTTTCTAATCTGTCTTTAAGACTACATATAGCATAGCTCTAATAGGCACTGAATTCTCTTGTCTCTCCAAACACTTCAACATCTCAGTATCTTGGCCCACAAAACTCTACTTAACATCTCCTGCAGCTGAATATTTTCCAGCCCAAGTATCAAGTCCTCAGTTGAACAGAAATAATTGTCCTATAGAATAATGTATTAGCTTTGGAAGAAAATTAATTTGACTATAAAACGCAGATCTCCTATTTTCTTGCTGTGTAGACTTTGGCAATTCACTTAAACTCTCTTATCCTTAGTTTTCTTGTCTACAAAATAGTCAGAAGTACAATATAGAAACAATAAGGAATAATGGCTCTAATTTAGATGATACTATTTAACCATGTTAAAATGTTAAATTTTAGTTTCTTTCTCCATTTCTTCACACTTCTTCTCAATAAGAATTCATAGAAATGTTAGTAGAATAACACATTCTGCTTTCTTTAGCAAAAAATTATATATGCACTTATGCCTTCTTTCATTATTAATTGCTATTGATAATAGTACCTGCCCTTTACTGAACACTTACTGTGTTCAACTTTATAGCTCTTGCTTATATTTATGATAAAATCTCATACTCTGCATTTGAGTTATTTAACTACACGTATCCCTCCCACCAAACTGAAAACTAACTAAAGAGAAGAATAGTTATTTGGTTATGTAGCATGACTGGCCATATCCTCAGTATTTAATACCTTCCTATAATGAAAATGAATGCATGAGGCTTGTGGTCACTCAATCAAAACAAAGTTCACAAGCATCTTTCTTTTAAAGTACAAATGAAATGCTAACAGATTAATTTCTTATTATTTTCTGTGTATTCCTCTAGTGATATATTTAAGGTCACTGGAAAAGAAAGAAGTGATACAAATTTGAGAAAAATGTAGAAAAACAATATTCCCAAAACTCTGCTAAAATATAGTCTTGTGTGGACATACCCATACTACACTTCACCATCTCTGGGACATGGATTATTATTCCTAACAATTCATTCCATTGCAGCCTGCAAAATGTCACCAGCTCAAAGAAAAACAATCCAGCTTTATATAATGTCAGGAAAATGAGTGTCTGTATACATTCCATTATCTTTTGTTGTTCTCAACATAACATTTTTGCAAAGATCCTGAAAAGAATATAATTTTGGGCAATCTGAAGAGCTATTATTTGACATTATATTTATTTTACAAACAACTATTTTTCTAACAGAATATGGAAGAAATAGAAGGAATTCAAATGTTTTGAAACGTTTTCCTATATGAAATTCAATTTTAAGAGTGTTGGCACAAAACTTTTTAAATAAGGAAGAAAAGGGCAACAATGTCAAAATCATGTTGCAATAGCTTTAAAATGAAAGAAAAACATAACAAAAACAAAAAACTCAGTCACCTAAATTGGATTGAAATAATATGTCTAGACATCAAGTGCTTATGCACTAAGCATGCCAAATTATTTTCCTCTAATTTAACAGTCTAGGAGAATTGTAATTCAAATATTCTTGTACTTTAACCCTGAAGGAAGCTTGTAAATAAGATTTGACAATATTTCTGATATATCGCAATACAAAAGTAAGGAGAGTGAAAGAAAAGAAACTAATATAATTTTCCAAAACAGTGCTAAAGATTTGTTTAGATGTGGCTTTCAACCT
Source organism: Saguinus oedipus (assembly GCA_031835075.1). Lineage (NCBI taxonomy): Eukaryota > Metazoa > Chordata > Mammalia > Primates > Cebidae > Saguinus > Saguinus oedipus. Next base: position 44,854,305 of record CM063170.1, read on the forward strand.
TTGCTTTCTCATATATTAGTTACTTGAAGGTAAATACCTTGCTTGGGTTCATTTGGCTTCAGTTTCATGATTTGTCCAATTAATATAATAGTTTCTCCTAGGATGATGTGAGGATAAAATTAATATGCATGAAAGCACTTTTTAAAAATTCAAGTTCTATGGAGATTTACAGTGTAAAGATTAAAATCACAGACATGTATTCTCTCTCTAGCTCATAGAATCAACCACTTGGTCATTCAATAAAATTGTATTGAACACTGATTGCTTGTGAAACTGTTGTTTTCCTTCCAAGTATTCAAACCTTGGTGTTTTCTACAGATACTAATATTGCAAAAGGAATTTTCTATCAAAAATGTTATTGAGAAAGTGGTAGTTACGTTTTTTAATTGCCTCAGAGATTCTAAATAGAGATAAAGGAGCACTGATTATAGTTTTAGATCATTTAGCCTCTCTGGGGCCATGTCCTCATTTGAAATACAAATGGATTGACCAAATGACCACAACTTTTATCTGAGTTATATTTTATGCCCTTAAATCACTGTAGTAACTTTTGCATGGGCTCTCCTTAAATAATCACTTAGAAAGCATAATGTGGTGAGGGTGAGAAGAGACAAGGGGTTATGCCATCCCTGACACATCAAGTAGAAATGACCTCTTCCTCCTTTATGCCATCATGTAGTTCCCTTATACTAGCTTTACTATTATTATTATTATTTTGAGGCAGGGTCTCACTCTGTAACCCAAGTTGGGGTGCAGTGGTGTAATCTCAGCTCAATGAAGCTTCTACTTTTCTGGGTTCAGGTGATCCTTCCACCTTAACCTCCCAAGTGGCTGGGACTACAGACATGTATCACCATGTACAGCTAATTTTTATATTTTTGTAGAGATGGGGTTTCTCCATGTTGCCCAGGCTGGTCTCCAACACCTGGGCTCAAGTGACTGCCTGTCTTTGACTCTCAAAGTGCTGAGATGATAGGCATGAGTCAATGCATCAGCTTACCCTTACTATTAATGGTAATATTGGACACTTATTGCATACATTTTACAAACCAGATACTCTTCTAGGTAGTTGACATGCATTTTCTTATTTCCATATCACAATAGCTCATGAAAAAGACAGATAGCAAAAAATAAAAACAAAAAAAACACAAAAATTTAAAACTTGTCAAAAGTCACATAGTAAATAATTTGCAAAACCAATATTTAAACGCTTGTGGTATAACCTCAGGGTTCATACTCTTAACAACTGTGCTTTCACACCTTACATGTCTCTGTTGCCTGTCATTGGTATGACATGTAGTTAAGAGTACATACCCTGCAGGTCAGCAACCCAGGTTCAAATCCCAGCTCTGTCACTTCCCGGCTATGTGACCTTGGAATAATGTTTAAACTTCTTGGGGACCTCATATATTCCATCTGTAAAATGGGGATAATAACATTACCTAAATCCTAGGTTTTTTGTGAATATCAGTTGTGAAGAATAGAATAGTGCCAGTGCGTGTTAGCTGTTTATCTCATTCAACTAAGAGCTTCTGAAGGGCAGGGGTCATGTGTCTTTCATCTCTCTTCTTCACGCCCAATCACAGTGTCAGATACAGTAAATGAGCAAGCAATTTAAGGAATACATGTATAAATTAATGAATAATAAAGATTTATATTGGATTTGAAAACCAACTGGATCATCCTTCCCATTTGCCTATTTCTCTGCCACATACTCTGCAAATAGTATTTTTCTGCCAAGTGAATAAATGTACTTAAAAGTAAGACTCTAACTAAATATTCTTTCCCTAAATTTAATGGCAGACTCCATGGAAGGAACTGTACCTCTAATACATTTGTACTGAACTAGAAATTCAAATATTGTGTTAGGATTTCAATCTTTTCCCCTTTAAATTAATGAAGTGATTTAGAAAATATTTTTACTTGAAAGAGGTCAGTGTGATTGTATGTTTATGTTTTCATATGTGTGTTGGTGGCAGGCAAGTAGGACAGCACTTTCTAAACTTCCAAGGAGATTTGAATAATTATCTCCCCAGGGAGAATTTTAAAATAGAAGAAGCTGCCCTTTATCTCATTCTTCTCAATGTGTGTGTTCTCTCTCACCATCATTCTCTAGTCTATTGGCAGAAACAGGGAGGTAATGGTACTCAAGGTCATTTATCTTAATATTTTCAGGGCTCCACAAAGAGATGTAAAATACAGCATTGCAGACCTTACACAAAGGTCTCTGTTTCTTTCTACTGAAATCTATCAATTTGGATTCTTGGTGAGCTAAAGTGGACCCAGAGGAAGTATAATTCAGTGTGTTATTGTGGAATTGAAACATACATCAAACTGAGCTCCCATTTGAGAATTTGCTCATTATTCTCCTTGCCCCCCAGTATTCACTTTGTGGTGACAGGAAAAAACTTTTATTTTATGTAGGTGAACTTACTGCTCTAGCACAGAATAATTACTTCTAATGGACCCAACCCATGAGGTCTACCCTCATAGGTGGCAATGGGTTGGGTTGCTGTCTCTTATTTTATTGAATGATTGCATTTTTTTTTTTTTTTTTTTTTTTTTTTTTTTTTTAGTATCCAGAATGTAGGTAGGTTGAAATCTTTGGAAGCCAAAGGTGAAGAAGGCCTCCATTATTTTGACTAAGCCTCTAATTTTGAACATATGGGATCCTGGGCATAAAGAGGGTTAGAGTGACATGATTAAGGTTGGAAAAGATAAAACTAGAGTAGGACCATCCTCTTCTCTAAGCAACATTTGAGTCTTCATATATATTTGCACTGTGGCCTGCATACTATGACATTTGAATTGTTTTCTTAATATTCTCCAACTTCCTTTCTAACAAAAAGAGATGGAGGCCGGGCGCGGTGGCTCAACCTGTAATCCCAGCACTTTGGGGGGCCGAGGCGGGTGGATCACGAGGTCAACAGATCGAGACCATCCTGGTCAACATGGTGAAACCCCATCTCTACTAAAGATACAAAAAATTAGCAGGGCATGGTGGCGTGTGCCTGTAATCCCAGCTACTCAGGAGGCTGAGGCAGGAGAATTGCCTGAATCCAGGAAGCGGAGGTTGCGGTGAGCTGAGATCGCGTCATTGCACTCCAGCCTGGGTAACAAGAGCGAAACTCCGTCTCAAAAAAAAAAAAAAAAAAAAAAAAAAAAGAGATGGAAACTTCCTTGAGGAAAACTTAGGTGTGCAGTATTTGGTACGCCTGGAGCCTAGAACAGTGATTATTTATCCCCCAAAATATTCAGACTAATAAAATAAAAAGTCAATCTCTGCAAAAATCCCTCCTAGATCATCTTAGGCTGGATTCATTTTTTTAATATAATTTTTATTGCATTTTAGGTTTATTTATTAATTCAAAATATTTGTTCAATGCCTCCTATGTCTCAGCTACTAAAGAAAATAATAGGGGTACAGAAGACAGACGTGGTCTCTGCCATCACAAAAATGTTAATCACAGCACTTACTATCGATTTTTATAATTATAATTTATGTGTTCAATTTCTCTTAGACTTCAAATTCCATGACAGCAAAATCTAAGCTTGTCTATCATTTAATCTTTGGTGTCTGCCATTATACCCAGCTTTTAACGGCATTCAAGTTTTTTTAAAAAAAGTAAACAAAGCTTATTTTAGTATCTTTTCCAATATATTATGTTGGAAGAAGGAAAAGTCTTGAGCATTTTTTATGTTTTGGAATATTTCAGGACTATAGTAATAGGTATTAACATTTTGAGTATCTACTATATAATACACTGCAATATTTTATATTATTTCATCTTTAATACAAAAATACAGGATTATTGTTCCTTAGGCAAGACTAGAGTTTCCAAATAAACAAAAGACTTGCCCAAAGTCACAAGACTCCTAAGCGACAGGAACAGGACTTGCATTCACATCTTCCTCAGTAAAAAGCCTATGACCTTTTTTCTATGCCACTTGGATTTGAAATAAGAGAAAAACAGGGACACAGTCTCCATTTTTTAAAAAATAAAACACATAAACCTAGCAAGCAAAAGTCAGGTCCTATTAATCAGAACTTATCCAATAATATAATAAGAGAGGTTGACCTATTATCTGAGTGTGTTATGCTTGTGAGGTTCCCATTATAAAGCCTAAAATCGGAGGAAGAAGTTTGTTCTGAGAAAAATAGCACCACTCTTCTTGTTTATTGCTAAATCACGTTTCCTTAGAAATACAAATAACAGTGAATAAGATCAACTTAAATTTTGAAAGACATTCATAAAAATAATTGTTCATCCTTGTTAAAGCTTTCAGTAATTGAACCTTAGTTAAAGAATATTGGGGTTTGTGGGGCATATGTTTTTTAATTGTTGCAGTCCAACTTTTATCTATAATTATCTAGTCTGAAGATCACATTTCAGACAGTACAAAATAGATACTTGAATAACAAAACTTTTATCTTATTGTTTGAAACAACTTTAAAGATATAGGTCCAGCTTTTTCAGAGTATCTGATCTAGTGCTGAGTATCGGATTAGTAAATCAGTCAGTATACTAAAATGGATGGCATGCTACCTACTTTTAATTCCAACATGGAGTGATCAATAATATGGTTATGTCTCTCTCAGCTTTAGCTGTGGAAAATGCTTGGCTAGAGACAGAAATAAATTTGTAGAAGGAATTGTTTTTTTGATGTCCCACATATAATAATCACTACTACAAATTCAGCAAAAATCATTAACTTATGGTAAAAATGGAGCCTAGAGTATATAAATAGTTATTTATGAAAAGCTTTTAATGTGTCAGGAATCATGATAAGTACTCTTTATGAATTTAATGTATTTCTTCCAATCACCCTGCAGGGGAACTACAAACAACTGATGAGGTCTGGGAGTAAGGATTTAACTCAGATGTTCATCTCTAAGACTTCACATAGCTACCCTGCTGTGCTACAGTGATCACATAGAACCAGTTTCTCAATTTGCAAACAAAAAGCAAAAACAGGCCAAGACACATTAAATGACATGTCCAAGGTCACAGGTCTACTGAATTCACATTAGTTCCCAGCTCAACTGATACCCAGTTTAGTGAAATGTTCTCTTTCTTAGACTTGTATTACTGAAGGACTCATGGAGTTTTCAAAAAATATTTTTCTGTTTCTTCCTCTATGTTTGAAGTAACAAAATGGCACTTACCTGTGCTTGACTGGACAATTCCAGAGTCTACTGTTTGTCCAAGAAGATCATACTGGTTTAGACGTGATCCATCTTCTGCTACAACCACTGAGCGTGCTGGCTCTCTGGTCCATTCATAAACAACTTCTGCTCTTGTATACGCATCTAAAAGGAAACAGTAGAAAATTATCCATATATTTTACCACTTCACTTCCCTTATTTAGTCGATACCTTCTATCAGCTTGATATGTTCTGTATCATGGTTCCAGAGGGCAGGCTGAGAAAGCAGAGTGAACATCCCTTAATTTAGGAATTTAGGAAAATTAAAACACATTTTCTATTTTTTTAAGTCATTAATTCACTCTTCCAGCAAATGTTTAGAAGCACCTACAAAGGACAAAATACTGTGCCGGAGATATTAGCAAGTCTGAGTTTACTCTCCTCTGTTATTGATTATCCTTCTTATGTATATTTTCCATAATGAAGAGCTAAATTCTATAGCTCTTCGTCTCAATCATTTTCATTTGCCATGTCACTTTGAACTTGGCCATCTCCTAATGAGAGATTAAGTCATACTTCTTATAGAGAGATAATTTACACAGGTTGGAGGAGGAGAGTGTGTAGAGTGAGAGAGAAAGAGGAGAAGGAATTCCATCGCTTTTATGATTTATAGTGCTATAACACCCACTTCACATAGGTTGAAATAACAGTACGCACTCTCCTTTGTTTAGATGCAGAATGAGGTTAAAAATTTAAGAAAATATTACCATAGAAAAGGCAAGCTGTTTTCAGTGTTTTTGAGGGGAAAGCATCATAGCAAAAGTTGGCCTATGATAAGAGTTTGACTCATTGGCCAACAGCCAGCTTCTCCATTAGGCACATTTGTTGCAAGGCCAAAAGCCCTCAATGCTTTTAGGATGCCACAAAAATATTGTAAGTTTTTTTTGAAATCAAAAGATAAAGTGAATATAATCTCATCTGGATTATATTCATCTTTGTAGTAGCAACATAGTCATAAAATAATTTTAATTTTCTTCTTGGAGGAAACGCCCCAAAGACAAAAATGTTTAAGGCCCATAAAAATCATAATGCATCTCTGTTTGACCCAGTCCTCACTCAAATGACCAGGAGTTTGTGTTGTGTCCAATACATATTTGCCCCAGATAAAATGTTACAAGGTGTAAAACTATGATTGCTTTTTTACGTGAAAATGAGGCTGCCTGAAAAAAGATGTGAGCCATGATTCCCAGTCTCTAAAACAAAGCTTCTAAAGTGATTACTTTTAACGGAGGTGAATGATGCAGAAAAATGTAGCCAATGTTCCCTGATTTTACATGGGTAGCCTGCCAGTTTCAATATCATTTCTGCATCGGTTTATAATCAGATGGTTTTAAAAAACAAAATTTTCCATAAGTTTAAGAGAATGAGCTGAAACTTAATTTAGTGGTTCATGAGACATGCAAAAGTGAAAAATCGGCAATTTTGAATTTATCTTTGTTTTACCTTTTTAATTGTGGTTATCCTCATAGTCTTAAAAACTGAAAGCATTTCAGCAATGTCTATATTAGGAGTACTGTGTCTATTAGGAGTACTGTGTCTATTAGATTTTTAAATTACATTTTAATTTAAAAATCTCTTAGAATGGCCGGGTGTGGTGGCTCACACCTGTAATCCCAGCACTTTGGGTGCTGCAGCAGGCAGATGACGAGGTCAGGAGTTCAAGACCAGCCTGGTCAATATGGTGAAACCTCGTCTCTACTAAAAATACAAAAATTAGTCAGGTGTGGTGGTACGCATCTGTAGTCCCAGATACTCGGGAGGTTGAGGCAGGAGAATCGCTTGAACCAGGGAGGTGGAGATTGCAGTGAGCTGAGATCGTACCACTGCCTTGCAGCCTGAGGGCAACAGAGCAAGCAAGACTCTATCTCAAAAAAAAAAACCTCTTAGAAGAAGACCGAGCACAGCAGTTTGAGAAGGACCCTATCATTCACAATTTGTAGAGAAGCACATTCAGTAATTTTTAAAAATATGATAAAATATTATTTTTTAATGGAAATGTCTCACCTAAGAAGACGTAATGGGTTTATGGTAACATGGAATGATTGAACCATCAGTTTGCAAATGCCTCAAAAGCCATTGAGTTTAACTGCATTTTACAGATGGTAAACTGAGGCAAAAAAAATAAAATGACTTGTTTAAGGGCACATCACTAATTTCTGGGAAAACCGAGATAAAAACTTAGGATGCTATTCATTCGACTTTACTGGGGTTTATGAGCATTTTTCTAGGCAAAACTGTGAATTAGATAGATTCTCATAAGCTAAGCAAAAATACTTGGTGGTCATGCAATTAGTGATGAAACCAGGTCTAGGTCTTGTGCCAGTTCACAACAAACTAAAACCCTTGCTTGTATATTGCACTGCTGTTAGCAACAGTGTCTGCACCCTGTCTTTATATCCTTTGTCACATGTTGTTACTGGACTGCTAATAGAGTTTTAGAAGGGGAAAAATGTGTTACCACTGACTCCATTTTATATAATTTTGGTGTCTCATTTCTTGCAGTTTCATAGATGCACCATTGCATATGAAAATGTGTAGACCATCTACTACAAACATGCCATCATTGTGAAGGTGCAGATGACTCATTATCCATGCCTCTCCGTGGAAATCTTCCAAAATGAAGGGTAGATTCACATGATGCAAGTTGGAATTTTAGGATGGAGAATACAGATATACTTAAGATCTTAGCAAAGATGATATAGCCTACTGATTCCTTAAATTTTAGTAACAGAAAGTAGTTCCTATGAAAACATACTTGATTAGAGACATTAGCATAAGAAAAGTGAGGTTAAAAAGATTCTTAAACTAATCAGTCAAAAATTTTAAGTTATAATTTCGAATAAATTATATTGTCCCAGAAAAGTTTTAAAAATAAGACAACGAGGTGGCCAGACATGGTGGCTCATTTCTGTAGTCACAGCACTTTGTAAGGCTACCACGGGCAGATTTATAGAGCCCAGGAGTTCAAGACCAGTGTGGAAGAAATGGCAAAACTCTGTCTCTACAAAAATTTATTCAAAAATTGGCCACGTGTGGTAGCATGCCCCTATAACCCCAGGTACTCAGGAGGCTGAGGTGTGAGGATTACTTGAGCCCAAGAATTCAAGCCAGCCATAAGCCATGATTGTGCCACTGCCCTCCAGCCTGGGCAACCAAGTGAGACCATGTCTCAAAAAAATTAATTAATAAAATTAAACAAGACAACGAGGTTTTAGTTGGTGTTAGGAAAGAACTTTGTGGTGGTAAACACTGGGAACGGATATTATTTAGTATCAGAGAGCTGCTGATTGACACTATCCTTTCACTTTTATGAGTCTCTGTGTTTACATTTGTATGAGCCAGGTGAACTATATGATTTCTAAAGCTGTGTATTGTTCAGAATTCATTCAAATTTTGACCTATTCCTCTCTCTGTGTTTACAATGCTTTGTTTTTGATAATTAGTCAAGAAACAATCATGTATTAGGGCCTTACTAGATTCAGCTTTTGCCTAGGTCTTTATGTCAGAATCCATAAGTCAAATCTCCTTTTTTTGGACTCAAAGCCTTATTTGGTGTGTTTCTCAAAAGCAGTGAAACGATGACAGCTATATTATGCACATTGTCCTCAGGTTAGCTGGCCTTATAAAGGGAGCTTTATCCATAACCAGCAAAAAGTTTCAGTTGGCCTTTAAAAGCAGAATCTAATTGAGAATGGTAAGGAAAACTGCTTCTCAACTTTAAATTTTATCACCATATGAATCAGGTTGGTTCAGAATATTCATAAACATTTATTACAGACTGTTCCACTAAATTATTGAAAACTCCTCTTGCCTATTCTTTTTTCTGATATTTCGGCAAGATGTTTACTTCAAAAAATGAGTCAAAATATTTTTAGCTCACTCTTGCCTCAGTTTCTTGACCTTTGAAATATGCTAATCAGACCAGGTCAGAGAAATGACTTGACCACAAATGGACTGCCCCTGCCGCTTCTCATGCCAGTGCCAGTCAGTGGTTACCAGTCATGCTGTTCTCTTCCACTAAGCATGACCATCAGAGCCTGAAATCCAATGCCTAGTCTGTTCTGTTTCATTTCCCAAAGGCCTTAAACCCTCCTTTCTGAAGCTTATATAGTGAAGAGGCATTTAAAGCCTGAGTCTTGTAACCTTTATCCATTCAATAAATATTTATTGAGAGCTTACGTTGTATTAGCCTTTGTGCTAGGAAATGCTGGACAAAATATGTCCTTCTCTCATGAGGTTACAGTCTCCAGACAATAAAAAAGTTAACCAATAAATAAAATGAATCATTACTGCTGTGATAAATGGTATAAAATAAATGTGCATCGTGATCAACAAGAATGGTGGGACTGTAAGCAAATTTCGATAAGATCATCAGGGAAGTGGCTCAAGCCTGTAATCCCAGCACTTTGGGAGGCCGAGGCAGGTGGATCACGAGGTCAAGAGATCAAGACCATTCTGGTCAACATAATGAAACCCCGTCTCTACTAAAAAAAAAAATACAAAAAAAATCAGCTGAGCATGGTGGCGCATGCCTGTAACCCCAGCTATTCAGGAGGCTGAGGCAGGAGAATTGCCTGAACCCAGGAAGTGGAGGTTGCGGTGAGCCGAGATCACGCCATTGCACTCCAGCCTGGGTAACAAGAGCGAAACTCTGTCTAAAAAAAAAAAAAAAAAAAAAAAATCAGGGAAGGCCCTGGGAGATGGTATTTATGCTGACATGTGCAGAGATAGAAGAAGCCAGCCATGCTAAGAACCAAGGAAAGAGTAATCCAGGCAGAGAAAAGACCATATGGTTCTGAAGTGGAAAACAGCTTGCTTATTTTTCTTTAGCTTCAATTTTCTTATATGAGAACTGTTTTCTACTCACTATACATTTACCTCTTCTTAAAATACCTCCAGTATTCTTCAGGCTAACAATGTGTCCAATTAAAAATATTTACTTTCAGCCTTCTTTTGCAAATATCATTGGCAGTGTGAGACATGTTTGATTAATGAGATGTGGGAGTAGATTTCTATTAGGATTTTAGGGAAAGCTTTTATGTTTGTTATATACTACTCCTTTCTTTTACTATTGCCTTTTATTGTGATTGGAGATGCAATGGTTGGAGTTACAGCAGCCATCTTGTGATGAGAAAGAAAATCTAAAGACATCTTAAGACTTTTTAAGATACTGAACTAATCAGAAATGTATCAACACTTTCACACATCTTATATAAAATGATAAACATTCCTTTTTTCAGCTATTCTCACTACTGAAAGCATTCCTGACTAATTTTTAAAAATATGTCACTCATTTTTCAAATTAGGACATTTTTAAGATAAAAGCAGGGAGAGGGTATTAGTATTTATACCAGGGCAGGCACTGTAGCTTATGCCTATAATCCCAGCAATTGGGGAGGCCAAGGTGGACAGTTTGCTTGAGACCAGGTGTATGAGACAGAAGAGGCAACATAGCTGGACCCTGTCTTTACAAAACAACCATACAAAAAAGTTACAAATCAGCCAGGCATGGTGGTACATGTCTGTAGTACTAGGGACTCAGGAGCCTAAAGCAGATGGATTTATCAAGCCTAGGAGGTCAAGCCTGCAGTGAGCCACAACTGTGCTACTGCACTACAGCCATAGCAACAGAGCTGTTGCTGTTTTAAGACAAGCTGTTTTAAGACCTTTTCTCTTAAAAAAAAAAAATTATACGAGGCTGGGCATGATGGCTTACGCTTGTAATCCCAGCATTTTGGGAGACCAAGGCAGGTGTATCACCTGATGTCAGGAGTTCGAGACCAGCCGGACCAACATAGAGAAATCCTGTCTCTACTAAAAGTACAAAATAAGCCGGGTGTGGTGGCATATGCCTATAATCCCAGCTACTCAGGAGATTGAGGCAGGAGAATTACTTGAATCCAGGAGGCACAGGTTGTGGTGAGCTAAGATCACATCATTGCATTCCAGCCGGGACAACAAGAGGAAAACTCCGTCTCAATAATAATTATTATTATAAGAGTATATTAGGCATAAACAAGTACTGTCCCAGACAAACTATGATTTGATGTATAATCTTCCTATCTGTAAGGTTATATTGTGGTTTAGATGAACTTATCGATGTACAAATATTTAATATACTGTCTGATGTGCAAGTAACAAATAATGCATATTATTGTTATAAAAATGGATCTGTTATTCAGGAGGAAACATAATAGTTCATGTTAAAGAAGGTATATTAAATTGGGAAAAAAGCAGGGAGAAGGGAGTTACCACCAAATGCCACTTTAGGCTATAATTTTTGAAATAGTTTATCTTTGAGTTTCAGTACAAAATGGGATTTATAAATAAAATTTTCTCTCCAGGACTGATGCTGCTAGGATCCTGAAGGCCCTTTGCTATTTTCTTTACTTTCTGTCTTCCTACACTACCACTGTTATTCTTCTATGAATCATATCTTCACCAAAATAGTCATTTAGACTGCCTGTCTAGTGAGAACAGAAAATCAGTTAGGTAGTCCAGGAGTTGACTCAGTCCTTGTACATAACTCCCCTGCAGAAAACCAAGAATACATTATTCCCACTCACTCCGTGCATGTAAACCAGTCGAAAGCAGAAGGGTAAAGAAACGATTGGAGAACCTGACTCTCACAGCCATTTTCTCTTGGCTCCTACAAGATGTTTCTGAATATTTTCAAACAGCTGAAACCCAGAAAGTTATTATAAAGGGCATTTATCTAGGATACCTTCAAGAGCACTAATGCATACATACATGAATGTCATGAGGTATACAGATGTATCAGTTAGTTTTTTAAGACTATAATTGGGGTATTTGTGTTTTTTGCAACATCAGGTAGGTGTGGCCTTCATTATTAAGAAACACTTATTGCTCTTTGCCATCTACCAACATTTTAATTTGGTAAACAAACTTATAATGATTTTTAAAATCAAACAAGTGTCAGTAAAGATATAAAATTGACACAATGATCTCCATTAATTGAGAGGAAAATATAATCATGTAGCAGAAGCATCCATACTTCACTTCTTTTTCTATAAACACAACTGCACCATAAATAGAATTATTTCACTAACTAGTTTAATCCATGCTTTCCAGTTCAGTAGATAGAAAATAACCTGTCTCCTGAAGCCACATTAAAAAGTGAAGTCAAGGAACACTACTTATGGAAAGCCCATGTAGTATATTACTCTTTGAATTTTCTTGATTCTCTTATATGTGTTTTTCTCACAGATACAACTAGTTAGAGATCTCTTGGTTAACGACTTACAATGAAGAAAAATTAATATAAATTTACTCACAGCTTCCAAATTTTAGTGGGCAAGCATGAGCATCCATAGGAAAGTCCTCCAAATGCATTGGACATTCAGCTCTCACTGTCAGCCTTAAGGGAATACAAAGAATACAAACAAGAGCCATACAGATTAGATACTTCTTGATAATTACAAGTGGAATGTTATTAGCTGAAACAAATATATTAAAAAGCAGGTATAAATTGCATAGTTATGCTGAGCTGTTAATAATCAAATGATATAAAAATACTTATTTACAATAATGAGTGAATTCTATCCTTTTGTTTGTTTGCTTTAAGAAGATAGGCAACTTCTGATATTGTACAATGGGCAAGCCTTGTTAATATTTTCCAAAACAACTGTTAACTAACCCACCCAGCTACAGCAAATTGTTTGACAATAAAACTAGATGTACCTATGCAACTATCTTGCTTGTTCTGCACATGTACCCCCAAACCTATAATGCAATAAAAATTAAAAAAAAAAAAAAAAAAAAAAAAAAAAAAAAAAAACTAGATGTAAGCAAATAAGCACTTGCCTAAATACTAATTTATCCTTGGTTGAAATGAAGACGTAGACAGCATGGAGGAGAAGATAATTTCTCCTGCTGTAAGTGCATCTCTCTCTGCTTCCTTCCCTTAAATAGCACCAAATGCATAAAAGAAGGAAGGAAAAGGTAAAGGAGAATGTGTCCTTAGGCTTTGAGAAATTAAGATTAATATAACATCTCCATCTAGGATCTCACTACTTGCCTACCAGTTGGTTTTAGTTACAAACTCACCATCTAATAAAGCTAGAACTCTGCTGTGCTTCTCTCTAGGCCCCGGGATGTTCTGCGGGTGTGAAATCTATTCTCGTTTTTTTTTTTTTTTCGCTAAGAAAAAAGTTCGCTGAAATATATTTGCTTTCAGTTTGTAGAAGGTTTAAGGAAATTTATATTCATGTCCTTCATATGATTTTTAATAAGTATATTTACCCATATTATTAATAAGCTCAAGAAATGTGGTAAGATTGATTTATAGCCAATAAATCACTAAGTGACTAGAATACCAACTAAAGCAAATATACAAAGTGTAAATTAATGATTAAATTGCATTCTTAAATGGTTGAAGAAAGTAAAAACACATTAGCAATGGAAAATTTTAGGAGATGAAAGATATAGGCTAGACAGTGATGAAGAACATTGCATACATGAGAAACCATTAATCAATAAACTACTTAGGATTTGCAAATCTCTCCTCAGAAAATTGTCTTCTACGAGGAATGAATACTGGATTTAGGCTCAAAGCCAAGTGTATGGTGTTTCATCAGGGGAGAACATTTCAAATTTCAAATACAAATAGGTCCTGTTTAGATAATCTAGAAAGTTCTCCACACATGTGTTCATTGGTTTTCGATTTCTATCTTTTAGATTTTTTTAAGTAAGTCCTATGACATTTTGATTATCTGCCTCAATATCTAAAGTGTCTTCTGAAGCATTTTTTCTTTTGGATGTTTGTGTTTGAGACGCTAGGCATTCTGGCAGCTTTCTTCAAAGGCAAAATATAACTGTGTTTGCATACAATCCACTAAATTGAGGATTTTTGCCTTTATTACCTTTTTGTACTAGAGAAATAAGTGAAAAAAATCTGAATTGCAAAGTGTTGATCAAATGTAAAAAACTTATATCTAACAAGTCATCTGGGAATAAATTGCTGCTGCTCTCAAGAATGAGTTTGGAAATTCTTAATTTCTCATAAATGAGGAATACTTTTAACATCTCTTTTTTTCTTTATAAAATTCAAAAACCTTATTTGATTTATGTTTCTTTCATTCTGTCATAAGGTATTGAGCACCTAATACATGTTGAGCTCTGTAGCAATCTTAAAGGCAGTGAAATGTTTATAAAACAGAAATGTATACATAGTCTTTAGTTTGAGCAAAATGAAGACTATCTATATTCTCATTCTAACCATCAGTGCCATTGTGAATTCAAACACTTCTTCAAATACCTATGTCTACATGAATCTGTGATTTATAAATTTTGTAACTGTCCACATTTTCTATCTTTTATTACTTCATTTTTAGTAGAAACGTTGCAGATATACATCTTGGACAGCTTCTAGAAATTTAATCTAGATCTTACTGGGAAGCAGGAATATATGAGTTTTATAGCAGGGAGAGGAGGTTCCTTATATTGAATCAATCTAGCTACAGAAAATTATTTAAGAATAAAACTAGATGTAGGCACATAAAGACTTGCATAAATACTAATTCATCCTTGATTGGGGGAATTAGAATGGGTTGGAGAGATTTTTAAGATTATTAAGGTTGAAAAACAAGGAAGCAAATGTTCCACCGTGGCTCATCAGCCTGATGACTGCCTACAAGTGGAAGGGAATGAAGTACAGAAACATTCATGAAGGGCAGTGCAGCCATCCTTACCTCATGGTGTACAGCAAGGTGCCATCCTCTGTGATCCGCAGGAGTTTATTGGGCATGGTCATGTTGTGGGCCACTGACTTCTTTCCATTGTGAAAAAACGTGTCCGGAGTCCAGATTTTACTTGCCATTAGGTTATTTAACCGGAGGACTGTCATGGGTCCTTTAAATTTTAACCTTTCATCCTTCCAGCTTTGACGGAAAAATACATCTATTGTATATTCCTAGGTAATTTTGGAAAATGATGAAGAGTTCACTGTGCTGTATTTTGCAATGCAAATATCTAACACAGACAGTGCATAATTTTTGCAATTTTGGAAGTATCATGTTAGCTAGGTGATGTTTTTAAAAGTAAACGTGTGATAGCATATACATGTTGATGTCAGGTGAATCACTGGTTGGTGAAATGATTTTTTTAAAAAATACCTAAAATGCTTGACATAATTTTTGGTCAGAAAAAATTTCCAATTATCTGCTCAGATATGTAAAAGGAAAGTAACACCCCACCTCCACCCTATCACAGCAGCACTAGAAGAAATAGAATATATCACAATTTTAAAACAAACTCATGTTAGAAGGTATTATGCCCAGAAAGAAATGTCTAAATTAGGCAATTCCAGCCACAAAGATAAAGCATAATGTTTTGGGGGCCCTCACATGGTCTCTGAAAACCTCATGCCCACACCCAAGTAAATTATGATTCCAATACAGGTGTAAAAATTCCATCTTCTTTTTTGCTAAATAAACTTTTTTTCCCCACAGATAATGTATACAGACTTTCAATTCTCCTTCACATGAAATAAGATTATGAACACAAAGACTCTGCTTCTACTGGTAATTCGGATCTTTTTTCAAAAAGAAAAAGACCAAAAAAGAATGCAGAGTGTGCTGGTGTGTGTTTGTGTATGTATTTGTGATTGCACATGTGTATAAGCCACATGAGAAATGTTTGAAGCTCATCATCATTCACAGCCAAGGAATCTATTTATTTGAATAAACACAGCATTCCTTATGGCAATACCCAGAGACAAACATCTGCTAATCTGAAAACAAGCAATGTGACTTACCAGCTCCTAAAATTGAAAAGGGTAACATCCATCTTTCGTGCAGTACTTGCCACAGTGGTACTAAATTTGGAGCTCAGTGGTTTGAAGTAGAGATTACCACATTCTCCATTAATCTTAAAATCTTCCAAACCAGAAGGAAGACTAACTTGAAAACATCATGCTACATTTTTCTAATCCTCTAAGCCCTGTTACATCACAAAGCAGCTGTTTTTTAAATCTTATACATATTATCTTTAGGACCTACAAAATAAACAATGTTTGTGTTTGGGAATTTTGAATGTGAACTTAACTACATGTCTCCTAATAGTTTAAGCAATAGTGGGTAAAGACTGAATGAAGGTGTGTTCTCTGGCACTTGTTTGGCATTACTGAGCCCTTACTGATCAAGTAATTAACAATTATTATTGAATGTATTAGAATGTACCAGATATAGTACTAATTGCTGATTGGGATAGAAACAAGGAAGTGTACTATGATGCCAGACTGTCTTTGTAGACAAGACATGCTACCTTGTTTGTTGGTTAGGATTTGCATCTGGAAGTGTCAGATAAAAGGCGCCGCGCTAAATACATGAAAGGAATTTACTCACGAACAAACATTTATTAAGGACTTGGAAAATTCAGCAAAGGAGAACTGTTTAGGCTCGGGCACTGTAAGAAAAACTCATGAAGAGTAGGATGGGCATAGAATAGTATTTTCTGTGAGTAGGGAAATGGGAAGAGAGACTGGATTATATCAGCAAGCGATACAATGTGGCAATGCCTATTAGGGAAACTGGGTGAATGGATCCACCTCAGGGTGTGCATGTTTTCCTCTCTGGATGACAGACAAGCTTGTGAGGTAGGGATATAATACGTGATAAATTTTTCTGTTACTCAGGACTTAGTCATTTAAGCTCTAGTTTCTATCCAACTGAATGACTTTAGATTGGTCAACAGTAGAGAGAATGAATGGCACTTGCAAATCAAAGTTCCAAAATGCCTAACATGACCACGTTCCCATCAATCCAGAAAATTTGGTTCATTTGTTTGCTTGCTCCAAGGATGTTTTTTGAAAATAAATGGTAAATATAAACTTAAATTAGATTTATTACTGAATCTTTGACAAAATATATCCCAAAGGCAATGATTTCAAAAAATTATGTCAAAACTTGCCAAAATCCTGTTTATCATGTTTGACACCAGCTTTATTATTTATCTGTGATAATTACAGACAATGGAATCCCCAAATTCCTTTAGGACATTTTCCTTCAAATATTAGACCAGTCACACGCACACACACACACACACACCCAGCAACACTCACTGAGTAATCTTTATTTCCATTTTCTGCACTGCTAGAAGTTGAAATACAAAGTGAAATAAAAGCAGTTGATGAAAATTAGCTTCTGCCTAACCAAGAGTGTAAATATTTGGTCTCCTATTTCTGAACAACTCTCCGTGTATGATTACTGTGGTAGCAGCAGGTAGTTCCTAGAATCTAGTTCTATAAGATGACTTTGCCCCCATGGGTACAGGTCATTAGACAAAGAATGGGCATCTGGACGAATATTGACCAAAGCCCCCTCTTTTTTTCTGTTTTCTTTTTTGAGATGGAGTTTCACTCTTTGTTGCCCAGGCTGGAGTGCAATGGCACAATCTCGGTTCACTGTAATCTCCGCCTCCTGGGTTCAAGAGATTCTCCTGACCCAGCCTCCTGAGCAGCTGAGATTACAGGCATACATCACCACGCCAGGCTAATTTTGTATTTTTAGTAGAGACAGTGTTTTACCATGTTGGTTAGGTTGGTCTCAAACTCCTGACCTCAGGTGATTCGCCAGCCTCAGCCTCCCAAATTGCTGGGAATACAGGCGTAAGCCACCTCCCCCAGCCAAAGCCCGCTCTTAAGGAAGCTGGAATGAGAGGGAGGAGAGCAGCAGAACTATAGCATAATTGTTATGAATGTAAATTCTGAACTTGCCTGCTGAGAGGTCTTAGGTAATTATTTCATCCTTGCTAAGGCCCCAGTTTCTTAATCTATAAAGTGGGATAATGCACTCCGTGATTTTGAGAAGTGAGTTGATACTTGTGAGAAAATCTCTTAAGAGTGCCTAGAACATAGGAAGCTCTTAGTAAAAGTTAGAAATTCTTATCTGTCTCCCATTTTATTATTTTATCAACACAAATTTATATTGGGTTTTTATGTAGCCAGTCATGAAAATGTGCTATCTCTAGAGAAAGATCGTAGAGAAGAAAATCTGAGAAAAGTAAGGTGGTCAAAAGTTAAGTTATGAAGTTTTTACTTACTAAGTTCAGTAAAAACAGAATGCGAAAGAAGGGACTTCATGGAAGAGAGACTAGACCAAGAAGAAGCTCTGCTAAATAATTTGCTCAAGTTTCCAGGCTCCAGCCCCACCACTCAAATGAAAAATCTGAGTTGCTCTGTTCAATAGAGTAGGCCCCTGGAGAATGTGAGTCTTAGTCTGAAGATCTGGGACAAAACATCCTCTATGTTCCTAAATAAATATTGTATTGAAGTGTTCCTGCCTGTGCCATTTATTACCATCTGTGTGTACTTTGACTTAATACATTTTAAGCACTATGGAAAACAAGGCTCTATGTTTGTACTGCCTGGATATTTCTGTCAGAACCTAGTGCCCTGGGAATGTTCTGTTTGATTGCCAATTAATGGTTTTTAAAATAAAGTTAGAGAGTTGTCCTAATTTTGTTTTCTATTCCAGATGAAGTCAGATGCCTTGGGAGCTATGGAGTCTCTAGGGCTAAATAGCCTGGGTTCAAGTTGCTACACTTAGCTAAGCAGGTCACTTTCCTTCTCTGGGAAATGTAGATAAGAACAACACTTAGCTAAAAGGTTTGGCATGAGGATTAGATGAAATATTATCTAGAAAGCGTATGTTGCCTAATGTGTTGTAAGCCTTCAATCTTGTTATGTTATTAGTATAGATTAATTTATTAGTTCTCACTTTAAAAACTACAAAACTTTTCCCATTTTGAAAAATAACTTTGTCTTTCTGCCTTCTAATTTTGATTGTCTCTACATCACATTGCTTCTTCTTGTACATAAAGTTATCCATAATATAATTTAAATAATTAATCTTCCAAAGCAAGGTGGTCATGTACAATTTCTACCAGCTACTAGTAAACCAGTGGCAGACCTATGGCTAATTTGATGTTTCAACAGAGCAATTGAAACATTGTCTTGTTGAGAGGTCTTAGGCAATAGGGAATATTGTTGGTTGAACACTCTGTTCATTATTCCTATCTGATATTTGACCAACTGTAATATATAAAACGTAAATCATGATAATCACAGGGATAAAGGTATATCGAAAAGTCTATTCTAAGATTTAAAAAACTCCAGAATTGGATTATGAAATCACAATTAGTCTGAACCGATAACTCAAAGGCATGCCGCTTATTTTTTTAAGAAGAGGGAAAAGCTTTTGTTCGCCTGTCACTTCATTTGGGCATTGTCCTTTAACAGCTCCTATTGGACATTGATTCCGTTAGGCAGCATGCCAGGTGCCAGAGACTGAGATAGAATGGCTATTAAAAATTTTACATTATTATAAGTAGTAAAACGAGTATTTCCATCAGTGTGTGATGTCCTGAATGTTTCATGCCCTCTCTGATGCTTTCATCAATGAGAAAAGAGCTTTGCTAGTGTAAAACTACTGATGCTCCCTATTCCTTCACACTCTTCTACTGGGGAAAAGAGAGGAAAAATGGAATTTGATAGGTGAATTTGGAAAAAGAAATCAATTTTTACCTATTTCGTCCTTTTCTCTTCTCTCTTCCATTTGGACGCTGGCTGTCTTTAAGAGTGAAAAAGCCTGCTGTGCTCTTCCATGCTGGAAGTTTTACAAGCATAATCTACACCAGCAAAGGAAAGCCAACACTGCCTATGACTGGGTAGGTTATTCTGGTTGATTCTTGTGCCTACTTTCTGAAAACCCATTTGTCTATAGATATATGTTAAATTCTACAATATCATAATTATTGGTAACACATATGATATTTTCATTCCCCATGCCTCTTACTCTATTGTCCTATATCTCATAGTTTCAGAACTCAGATAGTAAAGAGCATATAATTTATTATGTTCCACAAGAATTCATTTCTAAAAATATTATAGACTCCTAAACCTGTCATCAAGAAAATGCCTATTTAAAATTTACTCTAAAGTAACAATGAACTAATACTGTCAGAGATGTAAAACATATCAGTCTTTACATTTTTGGGAACAATTTAAGAAAATAAGATATTTATTTATAAATAAGAGAAATAACTTTACAAAGCAGTACTGTATATGTGGCCAAAAGTTGAACAAAAGTTGAAATGTATTTTATAGTCAATACATGTGATTAGAATACAAAATGGAAAGTCAGTTTGTTATTGGGCTAATAAAAATAATTTCATCAAGCATTTGGATCTTGATTTGGGCCTCTGAGGAAGTATAGTATTTAGATGGGTAGAGAGAAGAAGAAATTTCCATTAGGTCTGCATGGCACGATAAGGAGCTTAGAGGTAAAAATAATAATAGCTATTATTTATTGAGCACTATCGATAGACACTTTATTTACACATCTCATTTAAAATGTATAAAAATGCTGCAGGAATAGGCAACTATAATAATATGAGCTTAAGCAATTTGTTCAAGGTCATGCTGCTGATGATGGTGAGATTTGAATTCAGCCAGTTTGAATCCCCGAGCCAGCCCTGCTAGCCCCCACACTGTACTGCCTCACAGAAAGCAGAACTAAAACAAATAATATTGGGAACGAGGGACAAAGAGCGGGAAAATCATTTATGGATTGTATGGAATATAGGCAGAAGAGTTTGTATTTGACCTTAAACATGACTTGGACCTAATAAATGTTCTTAATTAAGAAAGTACCATGAGAGAGTAGTGTGGAAGACTGGGTTCCAACATGGGAGAATCACAATGGGTCCTCAGAGAGTGGTCAATTTTGTAAAATACATTGCATCACATAATATTTCAATAAAGTGGTCTACAGACTGAATATAATTACCAAATGAATTGTCAGATGCATAAATTCACAAGCATGATTGACTTTTATATATTTCTTGCATATTAGTAATGGCTAAAATTTGTTGAATGGTATTATTAATCCCACTTTATACATGAAGAAGCTGATCCAGAGAGATATTAAGTAACTTCCCCAAGTATATACCCTTCTGTGTCAAGTAGCTGGAATTATAAACCCAGGCAATCTGGTCTTGAAATCTGCATTCTTAGTTAATACTCTGTTACTTCTCATATACTCCACCTATTTTTCTTTGCCCATTTGGTATATTTCAAAGCTTGTCTTAAAATCGAAAATATCTAATTATCCTCTGGGCCAGAATTTCCCAATGTTCACTTCACAGAATATTAATTCTACAGAATGTAAACAGGGGTCAAATGACAAAAAAGGCCTTGAACAAATCCAATTGCACAAACACCAGATTAAATATAGCCGAGCAGACTTCTTTTCCTCAGAACTTGTCAGAGCTTTTACTCTGCCATTCATATTGTAAGTTTTATTCTAAATATCTCTGAGCTATTTTGAAATTAAAATACTTTTACAGTAAGCTAGTGCTAACATGAGGCATTTCAAAAATAGTACTCAATTAATACATCTTTGAAATAGTATAATGCTACGTCTTCATGGCTACTTTATGATGTTTTGCTTATATAGAATCTTGGCTGTTATTAGTTCAGGAATATTATATAATTTCTGTAGAGCTCTGTTAAATCCCATTAGACAGAAGAGAAATTCATGTTAATTTATTTGGACTGGAAAAAGAGCAGGTATAGATGCACTATATTTCCATCGTTGGTAATAATTTAATGAATGCTTTTTGCAGTGGAGCAGTGTTTCCTAGTGGTATTTTAACTATTTTTGTCCGATTCTGGTCAACTTTTACACTCATTTCCTTTTAACAGACAAAATAATTGAGAAATCATAATGTTTACAGCCATTCTATAACAGTTCTGGTTACCTGAAAACTAGCATCCTTGAATCAGCATGGCCTACTAACTAAAATGAAAGTTAACTCATACTATACGGCTTGCAGGATATAAATCAAGGCAAAGCAATCATTTTAGATACTAAAAAATAAACATGTCTGTACTGGTTGAAAACCATGGAAATAGGTCTGATCTTGGAAGCAAATAAACATTTTTCTATTGTATAAATATTATATTACATACAGAAAGACACAAAGGTATCACCAAGACTTTTCAGGTTGCCTCCTATAAACTTAATTTATATTTTTCTTCGACTAGTTACATTTTTAAAATTCTCCAAGAAAACCAAAGATACAGTGTCCACTTACCATATCATGGTCTGAAACGGGTCCGAAACTGGTAACGAAGATATCAGTCTTCACTTCAGTCACACGCTCTGATGAAGCAGGAAATTGGGCAAGTAAGTGTCTATAACAGTCCTTATTAGATCTCACCACCACATACATACACCCAAATTGGAAATTTATTGGCTTTGATTAGCTATTTCTAAAATTGGTCCACTGTGTAGTCCTGATAATTTACTGCTTACACATAAAAATTCACAGTTAATATTTTCTATGGAGAATGAAGCCTAAATATGCCACTTTGGGAGTCAGACTTTATGGAAAACTCAGCTGCTGCCTAATGAATTCTTCAAGAATGGACATACTTGCCTAAATAATACTAAACTGCTTCACATTGTAATAAAAACACATTAGCATATTTGTATGGCTTAAACTTAAATATTTTTACAGGCAAGACAGATCCTCCAGGTATTTAAGCTATTCTTAGGAAATATATA
The DNA here is from genome assembly GCA_031835075.1 of Saguinus oedipus. Lineage (NCBI taxonomy): Eukaryota > Metazoa > Chordata > Mammalia > Primates > Cebidae > Saguinus > Saguinus oedipus. The sequence continues at coordinate 44,877,099 of CM063170.1, forward strand.
GTGTAGTTTAGCAAGCCTTATTAACTCTTTAAGGACTCAAGAGTATGTTTTATAAATGTTGGCTTTCTTGCACTAAATCATAACTGAGTTATCCAAATTACTCCCTGGGAAAAATATGACAACCTATGTAAGTATCTTCAATTTTCAGGATGAGAAGAACATATGATGGCACAGGAAAAGTTCACTTAATAGATTGTTTCACATTCCATGTGATTTTATTGTATTGTCCTCTAATGGCACATATATCAACCAATAAAGCATATTTATTATAGTGCTGTGACAACACAGTCATTTTCCAGAGAAGTACTGCCATTCCCCAAGAGATAGGATAACAATGCTTTCAGAAAAGAAAACAATTAGTTGAGGGGTGAGAATGAAAAATATGAGTTGATAATTTTCACCTTTAGCTCTAAAAAACACAGTCCAGTATCTTAAGCAGTTCATTTATCAGCGTATTGGTATCTCTAAAAAGGTGATTCACCTTTTATAAATTCCTTTGAATTTATAAAGTGATAATTTCCTTTAGAAATCAGGAGCTGACCTTTTTCTCTTAGCAATTTACTTGTGAAGAGTTAAGACTTTCAGTATAAATTCATCTCAAGAAGGTCATGTTATACACTACATGTAATGTATAACTCAGTTACAAAGGTAATTTGGAATCAGGGATGTTCCGTTCAATAACCAATACAATGTTTTCTGCAAAAAAATAATAATAATTGTCTTCAATATGCTTAAATGAGCCTCTTGATGTAGAAATTATCCGCAATTTACCCTTTTAAAAGTTCAAAATGAGAACATAGCTTATGACAATGAAAATAAAGAGTTGTGGTTTTAGAAATCACTTCCAACTGTAGCTGTAGCACATGCAGCAAATTTGTGTAGCATGAGAGGCACAATTGTCAGCGCTGTTTCAGCTGCCTCCACCATACTCCTCTTCTGATGCCCCCAATCTCATTTGTTCTAGCACCATTTCTCTGGTATATGTCCTTCTCTATTACACACATTCTTTCCACATACATTTTTACTAGATTATTTCTTTTTCTTAGTTAAAACATCTCTTATTTCTTAAGACTCCATCAAGAGCTCATTCTTTATTAGAGGTCAGGACTGCCTTTCAAACAAAAACAATAATAAACAAAATTTATGCTATATGTTCACAAAAGCAAAAATTTATCATAGTAAATGAGCTCACATTTTTCTCTGCTTTTTTTTCAATATTTCCCTTTCTGAATCAAATAAAGATACCATCAGTTGGCTTTTCTTTGCTATAATAAAATACACCTTTATTATCACGAAGAAAGCACAAAAGACAAGATGACAGACCCTTGAGCATATTTTCACCCTAAATTATTTGTGTACCTTATTGTATTAATTTTATTTCTTATTATTCATAGATAAACTTCTTGCAGTTAGGTGTTTTCCAGGCTGGGTGATCGAGAGAATCAAAATCTAAATTGTCTTTATACATAAATCTTGATATGGTCAGATAGTCCTGTCACATTTTTTTTTTCTAATTTGTTGACTCAACTTCTCTTTGTTTCCAAGGTTCCACTTTGGTTCTGCTTATATAACAAAGTTTAAGAATTACAATGAATAGTTTATAAAACTTAGTAATATATGGAATCAAAATGTTAATTTTTATTAATATATAATTACTTTTATTTTTGAGATGCATGTTCATTTAGGGAATATCTGTCAATCCTTGTCTGCACACTTGCACGTACTCAGCAGCCAAGGTCAGCTCTCCGGGAGTCCTTTATCACTATTATGTAATTCTTAAGTATGGGAAGAGCATAACATCTACACTTTAAGGTAATTCCACAAAGTCCCTAGCTTTACAAAGTTGATTTACCAGAGGTATTAGAAGCCACCAAACTATAATATTTAGCATGATAAAAAGCCCTGAAGGAGAAAGGTGAGCACTTGGCAAATAATGAGCCTTTCTCTCTGTTATTTTAAGATTGCTAGTAGATTACCATACTGAATAATAAACTAATTAAAAGGCTTTAAAGTGTGTTTATAAAGATTATTGTGCCAATAAAATACAGTACAAGACATAGTTCAATTTACGTCCACATATAGCCATGTATAATTGTTACTGTGCCATTTAAAGATAAGGTAAAAAAGGAAATAAATTCACATACATGACTAAAACCACATGTTGAGAGTCTATTTCTTTAATATTTCATTTATCATTTCTCCTAAACTTATTTACCATACCAGTTCACCATCTTCAGTTATTTTATCTTATTTTCTACTAGGCACTTGCCTCTGAGACTTCCCAATACTTACCATTTCAACATCACTAGACAAGTGCCCTGACTGGGTGTCCCCACATGAGTCTCTTGAAAGACCTTCTCACCATGAACGCTAACCTTACGTGTATCCTTTAGGAGTTCCTGATTTTTGCTCTGTATTTATTATTTTTCTCCTCTAAGTATACTCTCAATCCCTAGGCTTTATCTTGCAAGATTTGTGGCATTCTGGGGAATTTTCCTTGTTTTCATATCTGTCTGATTTTTCTAAACATATTTTGAAGGTTTCTTTTTTTTAACAACATAATGTATTATATTATTATATACACCTCAAGCATATCTCAATACTGAAATTTGCCTGTGGGAGATTGCAGTGACCAACTACTAAGTGGAAGAGGGGAGTAAAGACGTAAGAAGAGGAAGAAGCAGAGAGTAATGATATTCTGCATACTAACTAGATCTTGGGGCATTAGAATAATTTGAAAAGGGGACAAACACAACCATGGATGAAAACAACCACTTTTCATCCATTTCCCCCTCTAATATATCTCCTTTGCCATATACCCAAGAAATTCTCTTTAATTTGATTTGTAATCAGTTTTTAGCAAGTGTCCAGTGGAAAAAAATAGTTTATGCGGCTGGAAAACTCTGCTAATTATCTAACGCTGTTGAAAACATTAACATCCTAAAGTCTCTGAGAAATCATATCTTAAATAAATGTGGTCAACCTTGTTTACCCTGTTTCCCCAAATTATTTGAGACTTCTGTTCTAAGATATCACAAAAGCTTTAGGGTGTGCTTGAGTGTTTAGGGTATGTTATATATAATATTCTTAAATTATATATAACAATATAATACATTATGTTCTTAGGAAAAAACCTTCAAAATATAAGTTTAGAAAACTCAGAAAGATATGAAAACAAAGAAAATTCCCTGGAATGCCACCATTCACATAAGTCCACTGAGATGTGGTTTGGATATGTGTCCCACCCAAGTCTCATGCTGACTTGTAATCCCAAATTTTGGAGGTGGGGGATGGTGAAAGGTGTTTGGATTTTGGGCGTGGATCCCCATGAATGGCTTTGGCCATCTTCTTGGTGATAAGTGAGCTCTCTCTCTCTCTGAGTTCACATGAGATCTGGTCATTTTAAAGTGTGTGGCATCCCTTCAACGCACCACCCCCCACCTGCCACAACCCTCTCTCTCTCTCTCTCTCTCTTACTCTGGCTTTTGCTATGTGATACATCTGTTCCCCTTTCACCTTCTGCCATGATTGGAACTTCCTGAAGCCCTCATCAAAAGCCAAGCAGATGCAGTGCCATGCTTGTACAGCCTGCAGAATTGTAAGCCAATAAAATCTGTTTTCTTTATAAATTACCCCAGTCTCAGTTATTTCTCCATAGCAATTTAAGAATGACCTAACACATCCGCTTTCTATTCAAATATATACTTAACGATTTTCCTCAAACCACATCCTCACTTAGTCCAGTATATTTTCAACAACAAGGGACAGTTTTCCTAAACTAAAACTATATATTTCACGATAGTTCACCAGGAATTCTCCAAGTGGTTTATGAAGTCATTCTTCTTCAGGATAGAAGGTTTATAACCCCAAGTACAGAGGCTTAAGAATGGGCCTTGTTGCAAATCAAGTTCAGCCGAATTAAAAACAGAGACATAGTTAACTCTCTTTCTTTGTCCAAGAAAAGATGGGTTGAAATTATTACCTCTTGAACCCCATGACCAGACTCAAATGGAAAATATGTGTGTGTGTGTGTGTGTGTGTGTGTGTGTGTGTGTGTGTGTGTGTGTGTTTTGACTGAGATCTAGGGGAATTCTTCAGGAATCTTCTTTTTCTCCAAGTGCTGAAAAAATTTAATCATCTTAGTCCCTCTTCCCAATGAGATCCCACAGAGTATAATTATTTATGATTCGAGGAACATTAGAATCTAAATAATGTGCTCTAATACCAGAATTTACTGACTAAGCACCATATTCTAAAATGCTATTAGAAATAACTGAAAAGTAGCTAAGGACTTTCTGCAGATCACATGAAGAAAAGTCAACAAACTTTTTATGCTTCAATTATATTCTAAGAGCATACAAAACAAGTCAGAAACTTCTAAGGAAGTGTATCTAAAATTATTATACACCTAGTCAAAGCTAAATATGAGTGAGCTATCAATATAACTAGGAAATTGTCTGAGAATGAAAATCAATTAAAATAACATAGTTGGAAGAATGTTCAAAGAGATAATTAATCAAAGAGTTTTAAGAATATTTTATTCACAATAGTTCTTCCATGTCTTATGTAAAAAAGAAAGTCAAAACATTCTGGTTTTTGAGAGAGGGTCTCGTTCTGTTTCCTGGGCTATAGTGCAGTGACTTCTGGCTCACTGAAGCCTCAACCTCCTGGGCTCAAATGATCCTTTCACCTCATCTTCCTGAGTAGCTGGAACTAAAGGCAGCACCACCATGCCCAGCTACTTTTTAAAAATAGAGACAAGTCTCCTTATGTTGCCCAAGCTGGTCTTGAACTCCTGGGCTCCAATTATCCTCCAGGCTCAGCTTCCAAGGTTGCTGGGATTACAGACATAAACCTCTGCACCCAACCCAAAATATTCGTTAAGGAAAAATGTATATACCTGTGCAAGTTTTCTATGGAAAATCATTGAATGAAGTTATTTAAAAAGGATCATGATGATGATGGTTGTTACTGCAGTTAGAGATATCTCAAAATAATACATCAACGTAAGTGAAGAACTCAGTGATAAATCTATTAAACTCAGTCTTTAAACAAGCACACGCTTCAATGTGTAAGACACGTACATTTGTGTTTATACATATGTGTATACACACTATGCATGTATAAACATATATATAAATACATCCCCTAACTCCCAGACAGCAGTTAAACTGTTTTTTCCTGGGAATTTTCTACAATGTTGATATCCTGCTGATAAGTTTTGAAATAACATACACTTTGAATCCATAATTCAAAAATATGAGATAAGAACTGGAGGCAAAAATGAGAAAACCAGAGTAGTAAAATAAGCAGTAAGCACATTAGATTAAGCATCTAAACACTCAGATTTAAACTCTGATTTTTCTTGAGAACAAGTTGTGTGATTTTAGGTACAATCCTGTAGTCTCTCTGAGCCTCTATTCTTACATTTTGAATGAAGAAATAATACCTGCTCAAATGACTACATAGCATTGGAGTGAAGTTCAAATAACACTGTGGTGCCAAAAACACTCTGAGAGGCATTAATTTAGTCAATAAATTAATGCTGGGTACATTAATTTAGTCAATAAATATTAAACATTTTCTATGTGCCACTTAGGCACTATTCTAGGTAACAGTAATACAATGATGAGTAAAAGTGAAAATGCTTCTGTTCCTCTGTAGCAAAACTCACACTGATTTTAAGAAAAACATATTTTAGATAGAATAGGAGATAGATAGAGATGTAAGTGCCTATATAATTATGCACAAACACATATACACACATTCTGCTAATTAAATTCTGATTATAAATGCTCTGAAAAAAAAGTCTTTGGAGGAGATAAAACTTGAACCGAGACTTTAAAGATGGGAAAAACTTAATAACATCCAGATCCAGGGAAATACATTAAGGAGAGGGGAAAAAAAAGGAGCAGGCAAAGGATCTGAGGTGAAAATAAATGTGTTATGTTTAAGAAACAGAAAGTCCAGTATAACTGGAGCCTGGTGATGCTGATGATCTTGGTACAAGATGACAATCTAGAGGTAAATGGGACCATATCTGAACAGCCCTGTGCATTTCAGCTAGCAGTTGACCTTTATTTTAATGCAGTAGGGAGCCTTTGGGTAATGAAATGAAGTGACGTTACTTGCCATCTAGGAAGATAGCTGATGCTGTGTGAATAGTGAATTGCAGAAGTGACTGTAATAAAAAAAAATGGAGGAGGGAATGAATAATGAAGACTTGCAGGTGGTGTTTTATTAGTAATGCTATCATAACTGTTTATTTAATACGGCATTGGCCATATTTTTCCTGGAAATGCTGTCTACTGAGGAACTCAGAGTAATGTTCACTAGACCCAGTTCTATGGGTTCATACTGATGAAGGAGGCCTATTACCTTACTAAACCTGTTTTGTGTCTGTTGATTCACAGAGGTAGGCACTATGTGGAGACTAAATGGACTGACATTAGTCATTATAACAAAATGTATCTCAAAACCCTACTTTAAAATGGTCCTGTTTGGAAATTGAAAATATCCTAGGCTCCTACATAAACATCAATGTATACTCCTGGTTAAGGCAATATTCCAGCTCCCTGCTGACCTGAATGATTTGAGCACCATTTTTGTCCCCTGTCCTTCATCTCCATTCAATTAACACCTCAGAAAAACTGGGAACTTTTTCCCTAGTTGTTATGTAGAGCTACTTAACTTTGGCTGTTTTCAGCTACTGAATCTAGATATAGGGGTAGACACTCAAATTTCAAGGTGTTTGACCAATCCTTGACTTTTTGGTGTTTCGGGATTCCGAGAACTCAAGTGATACAAACATTTCCTAGGAAGAAAGGTCAATATTGTTGCAGGACCTATTTATCTTATTTCCACTGATAAATTCCCTCCTTATACTGTAATATGAGCAGTTTCTATTGAGAGAGAGCTAACCTTTAGAGAATGTGCATTTTGCTGTTGGAGAAATGGGTTTCTCCTGGCCAGTAGAAGTCTTCTTTACATTTTTATAATTTTTAATTGTTCTGAGTACATAATAGGTGTATGCATTTGCAGAGTACATGAGATGTTTGGACACAAGCATGCAATGTGTAATCCGTATAAGTCTTGATCAAAATTGTACAAACTGTGATAGCTGTCAGTCATCCTATTTCCCACTGTCAGAGTAGCATTTTAGTTATGCCAGAATAATACTATTAGCAATCTTACAGACACATGCCATTTCTTAGGGACTCGCTTTCTCTTAAGTTTTCCAAAAATGAGCATAGGTGACATATAGCAAACAAGATTCTCATTTCAGGAACACTACATTATTTTTCAAATATAGAATTCTGATTCTGCCAGAAAAAAATAGCAATGATCTGTAGACAAGATTTTTTAAAATCCCACATTGGTACTAGAAACAACATGGGAAATGGAAACTATAAAAAGGGTCAAGAGTAGCTACACAACGAAAATAAACCATAGCTGTTGCCAATGCCCTTTATAATTTGGACATAGTTGCAGTGGTTGACTTTTTAAAAAATGTTTTCATTTTTTATATTTGTGGATACACAGTTGGTGTATATATTTATGTGGTACATGAGATGTTTTGATACAGGCATGCAATGCAGAATAATCACATCCATCCCCTCAAGCATTTATTATTTGTGTTAAAACAATCTAATTATCCTCTTAGTTATTTTTAAATGTCCAGTTATGTTATTATTGACCATAGTTACCGTGTTGTGCTATTAAATACTAGGTCTTACTCATTCTTCCTATTTTTTGTACCCATTAACTATCCCCATCTCCCTCCCCCCAGTACCTGGTAGGGTACTACCGGGTCTGATAACCATCCTTTTACTCTCTGTCCCTATGAGTTTAATTGCTTTCATTTTAGATCTCACAAATAAGTGAGAACTTGTAACATGGGTGCAACTGGAAGTGATTGTGCTAAGTGAAATAAGGTAGGCACAGAAAGACAAACATTGCAGTGGTTTCATTTTATCTCAGGAAAATATTGGCACTGATCAGGTAGATAGTTCACATACAACAGAAAAGATGAGAGTATGAAGTTTTCTAAACATGCTAGAATATTCTTTTGGTATTTAGGTTAGATTCAATAGACCAGCTGGCTCCATGAGCTGACGGTAGATCTCAGCCAGTAAATGTTAAAAGGTATTCTCTGTACGTTTTAACAATTCCTCTTGGGATTTTGGTAACTATATTTTATCTGAAATTTAGCTGAATTATGAACTGTTAAGATATAGCATTTCTGTGGAAATGGACTTCATTTTGCCAAAGTCTGAGCATCTGCTCCACACCTTGCATTAAAAGCAACAGAGAAAATGACAGCAAATTCAAAAGGAAGGATTCCAGAGTAGAATTTCAAAACATAATACTAAAGGCTATTCTTTGGTAAAGTAAATACAACAGCAAGGGATTGTACAAACTTAACCTTCTTTTATTTATTTATTTATTTATTTATTTATGGAAATTGTCAGTAATTTAGACTTTTTATTCTACCTAATGCTATCATATTGTGACAGAAATTATTTTGTCCTGTTTTTTGAATTTTTTAATATAAATACAAAATAGGTATTTTAACATTAGTCGAACATGAACAAAATAATTCTCTCTAATCTCAATGTTACATGGCATATTAAAAATATAAAAGATCACATGAATATCAGACATCTTATTATCTTGAGATAGATTGAAGTTGAATTTTAAAGAATTAAACTATGCTGCTTTCCCTATCCTTGGGTCTTCTAAACTTTACAAAGTTGCACAAAAAATAATTTGTTCTTTTTAGAGCACTCTTAGTTTGCCACTTTTTCCTATTTTTATGTAAAGAAATGGAACCCAAGACTCAAGCCAATTCCCTAAGAAGCCAAAAACATTTTGTCAACATAGGGAATTTCCCACCCAGTTGCCTTGCATTAGGAGGTGGGAATTCTTACATCTTAAAGCTGAGATCTCTTGAAATAATTAGGCTAAAGGTTAGTCTTAAGGTTTCCTACTGGCATACATAATTCAAGATCAGAAAAAATATGATAATAAAAAGAAAGTCTGCTTTGAGGCATAAATGATTTTTTAAAATAATATGCTGGTGTTTAAATACATTCAGACATAGCTCCAGTTACAAACGCTTTGTTACTTGATACTGTCAAAGAAAATCTAAAAATGAAAACAAAACAAAACCCACGAAAGCAAAAAATCCAAACCTACAACACTTCCAGGAGAAAAAGAATATGTTAACTAAATTTCTGTTAAAAGTATTGCAGGAATAAAGATAGTCTATTCTCTAGCTACAATTTTACTTATCTATCATCTACCTCTCCACTCTTCTCTCAGGGTTTGTCGTTTTAGGAATACACATCCTTCTCTGTTTCCTTTGCTGTCTTTACCTATATGGTTTTATGACAAAACCTTTGAGAGGCATTTATCATCCATGATAGCATACATGGATATTAAGTTTAAGACTGATGTAGATAATTATAACAATATTTCCAGGAACTACCTAATGGTAGTTAGGGAGAGAGAGACTGAAAAGTTCTTTCTTCTGAAATTCTTTCATTTAAGACCTCATTTCTTCAGCTATATCATGTTTGTGTTCTAGTTTAAGAAGTATCTGCCCTAATTTGTTTTCCAAGAAGTGAAGTGAATGTGTTCATAGAATAAAATGTCTTTTGTAAGTTAGATGGGTGAAAATGAGTATGTGCACAGGAGAAGAAGAAGCCCTTAGCTTGGTTACATGGCCTCTTGCTGATAAACTGTACATCAGTGGGGCTCAACTGAGATTTTGGCTTATCATCAATAAAGTGTAGCCTGTATATATGGTGGGGCAAAAGGGAGGAGAAACATATCACTTGAAGAGTATTAAATATCCATAAAAGCCTTATTATCTTCCTTCAAAATTCAGCTTCATATCTCTGTTTATGGATTATTTTTGTCCCACACCCAAAGTGCAGGGGAAGCCAATATGAAAGTGACTGAAATTTCATGCAGATGGGTGCAGTTCAGTAGGAGAAGTATTTAATTTTTTAGGAAGCTGGAGAACATCCAGGATTCCTTCGTTTATTGTAATACAGGCAAAGAGGAAAAAACTTGAACAAATGAATTTCCTGGAAAAATTTTGGTTTCATCCTGATTTAAAACTAAAAGAGCCAAATAAATTGATGAAGGGACACTTGAGTCTTCCCAGGCTCATGAGATCAATTCCTCTCCTTTGTCATTTCCTCTTTGTTGCTGTCTTTCGCTTCCTCAATTCCTCTCACTCCTCTCTGTTCTCTCTTTATTTTCTGTCCTCTTTTGCTTTCCTTTACTTTTTTTTAGCATTTTATTTTTTCTTTTCCCATTTTTTCTGACTTTTTTCTTTTTCCCTTATTTTATTATTCTACACTAACCATGCTTTAGGTAAGAGTTCTTTCAAAAACATTACTCAGCTTCTAGTTGCAAGAAATAAGCAGCCCCCCACATCTTGCCACCAAAGGGATTATAGACAAGGATGAATTTTGCAATTACTAATAATTTTTATTTGTGTTTTCTGGATACTGATTATTTTAACTCAGGTCTATTTAAATGTTTCTTCACTGACATTGTACATAAATTATGAAGACAGCTAACTTATTTTTCTCTTTCCATCCCAAGTAGACTATATTACATTTTTAGAATTCCACATATTCTAATCCTCTGTAGCTCTCCTACCTTTAAAAATACCTTCCTAGAGATTTCTCTTTATTAGTCATCTTTTTATTTGCAGTTTCTCATGATTAATCTTATCCCTGAAAAGTCAACCTTTTAAAATAGTTTTACAATATTTGCAAACTGTTTCCTGTCATCTAGATTAACCAAGTTATAGATTTCATTTCTAGTTATTGAACCCAAGGTATATATCTACTAACAGCAGCGCTACACCTTCTGATGCAGTGTGTGTTTCTAAAAAAACAGGTCATGATGAATTTGCAAAAGAAGAGTTTCTTGTATTAGCCTCAAGTCTTAGCTTATCACATTTTTCTATTTTCTGATGACATTCAGAAGCAAAATCCCTGCCTTTTACATAATGTTGTTACTTTTATAAAACAAGATTTTGTCATAAGACAGAAGCCAGTGGCACCTTTTTCTTGCAAGAGGAAATTATCCTAGCTATGCTAATAAAATTACTAAAACTTTTACTCTCTTATAAGGTAATGATAACCTCACATATTTCCTTTACATAGTCTTTTTATCTGAAGGCAAATGGCTCCTGTAAAAAAGTAAATAAAAGGAGAGGGCCTGTTTTGCAATGGAGATCTACTGGAATGCACATCATACTGAAAGCAGCAAAAGTTTATGTAAAGGAATGAAATTAAATACTTTGAATCTGCAAAAATTTAAAAAATACACAATAATGTCAACTTAATAGCAGCCAGCATTCATGGTATTATCATGTTTCTCTAAGTCTACAGTTGGTTATATTTCTCAAGATGTCTTAAAGCTACACTTAGCATTTTAAACTATAGTTCTCTAATTACAAATACCTTCTGTAAATGCACTTTAAAATATTGATGATTCTGTAGGTACACGTAATAAATACATGCCATTTTATTCCTTAAGGATTAAAAAAAATCCAAAAAAGAATTTTAAAAATCTGTTTAGTCAGTGTCAAAGTTTTTTCATAAATCTCAAATTCATCACATTTAAGTGTACCACATTCCAACAAGATGTTTATCTGTAAAAACAGATAAAATATTTGAGCTACTTTTTTGTTTGCTTTAAGTTCTATCATAATCTCAAAACTTATTGTTACCAGAAATTAGAAATATCAGAAAAAATAATCTTACTAAAGATTAAAGCACATCCACTGTTAATTTTCTCAAGTCCTGAGATTATTATAGCATATTTAGTTCATTTCACTAAAAGGAAGATGGCATGTCTATACTTGGAAAACTACTATTTCTGATCTTTAAATACATATCTATTTTTTGTTATTTTCTGGGATTAAATAGATGATAAAAGTAGATTCTACAAAAATAGCAATGTGGCAGTATGAATTAACATAGTTATTCTTGTAAGCAAATCACCAGTCAAAAATTGAGAATTAGCTTTTCAATATACTCTTAGTCTAATCTATATCTTTTCAGGGTCTATGGCTCTTCAGGGTCTAGGAGTGCATATAAAAATTAGTTAAAGTGATATCTACTAAAACGATATTTGATGAAAGGGTTAATGTGTATATTTATTAAAGAGTTTATTATATACAATTAGTTGAAAATGAACACTCACAGCTTGTTACTTGTTTTCTGAACAATAATATATCCACATGGGTAGTATTATAAAAGTTTGTATGTAAACTTATTTAATAAACTGAAGACTATGCACAAATCTGTCAGATAATATTCATATTTACATGTCAAAATATTAAATATAATTTTCTAAACTAAAATGAAGAGAAAGTATTAAAATATATTGTAAAATTCTGCTGATTTTTTAGGGAATCATATCATAGGGCAGGAAGGAGATTTAGTAAAGTGATCAGATCATTCCAATCAATATTTTCAAAAGTCTTTCTACATAAAATTCATAACACTAGCCTGGCTATTTTTTCTTTTTGTATGTTCTTCATCTAGCTAGTTTTGTAATTTATTGCAAATTTTATAAATCAAGAAAAACTTGTGAAACCAATTGAGATGTTTAAAGGTACACAAGCAATATTTTGATATATCATGTATAAAATTAGGCTCCCCTTTTATGACCACTCTATTTAGACTTAAATAATGTTTTCTAAAAACTTAAATGAATACTTGCTGAAGTCTAAACCTGAGAAAATTTGTATAGTATGTCCTAAAATGAATGTTTGAAATTGATTAGAAAGGACACCTGGTAAGACATTTGACATATATTTGGGTTGTGTCTTTCACAAGGCAGTTCCCCTTAAACTTCTGAGACACTAATGACATTTGGCAGCTTGAAAATAGACCCATAATGCACATTCATGTCATTACACTATGCAAAATATTTCTTAAAAAGTGGCTGTAAATCCATGCAACCATTTAGTTGTAAAATCATTGCTTGAATTTGTAAGCTTTTTATTCTTTGCTTATCTGTGCTGTCTAGATGAAGAAGAGGTGGCCTTCTTAATATTGTCATTTAATTACTATTTAAATATTGCTATTAAATAGTTTCTACAAATGCTGTAGGAAAGGTTCAGTGTTAGCTATAGTTGAGAATCATGGATTTTAACCTTGGTTTTCTGTGTTGACTTTGAACGATAATTTATTTCCTTGCTTCAGTTGTTTTACTCTGAGATCAATATTTTGATTTGGCTTCATTAGTCTTTGTTTAACAAATAAGATACTTTGATTATCTTATTCAAGTGTTATTCAAATGTGTGCCATTCCTATTACTATTTACTCTTATTGTTATACATATTTTGTTATTAAGTGTTGTGTTCTTCCTAAGCAGAAATGTATCAATATAACCGAGTAGTGGATAAACCAAGAAAAATAAAATTGTACTGCAGAAAATTAGGGTGTAAGTTCAAATGCACAGTTAAACTACAACACTACCATCTATCTCCTTCCCCTATTATCCTAGAGGTGGTGGCAATTTAACACATAATAGTGGATCAATATGTAATATTTCCAAATAAATGTTTGAACCAATAGAATCAAAGATACCCCCGTTGGAATTCAATGCAGACATAGCAGTACCAGGTGAGATAGCTGCAGTCTTTGTGCTAGAAGACAGAATGTTATCCCAGTTTTTACCTACATAATAAAATCATTACACAGAAAGTACTGTGCTATCACGTAAATGTAGCATCTCCTTCCTGTCATTATGAGAAGTTCGTGTCTGCGTTTTACTGCATATGGATATGAAACTACATAGTAACTTGAATTAACATTGAGTGATCGATTAAAAATAGATTCGTCATTAAATTACATGTTACCATCCTGATTATTTGACTATTAGAGGTAAAGTAAGGCTGTAATGGTAAAGATTTCATGCTCTTCTCTAAAACAAAAATACAACAAATGCAACCTACCTCCCAATCCTGGTCTCAGGCGATTGTCATAACCATCTAGGAGTCTGTCCAAAATCCTGGTGAAGACAGTGGTATTGTCTTTAAGTTCATCTTGTAATGACTGCTGTCCATAGCTGAAAAACCATAAAGAGAAGCAATAGCTAAATGATACATTTCTACTAAACCTCTTTCCAAATGAAACCTTTCTCAGTTTTTCTACCTTGCTTTCTACTGAATCTTAACTTGAAAATTATTCTTCACAAAGTAAAAAAAGAATGTTATTTTTAAACCCTGGGCATTTAGTTATATTTGTCTTCATGGTTTATGAGCTATTTTAAATTTTTATTCATTAAATGTGAATGGAAAGTTATAAGAAATGACTTCTGTCCATTTACTTTTTGAATTCTCAACATGTATATTATGTTGCAATGCCTGTCTTCTCTGAGCAAGTAAGAATGCTAATGCACATTTTAAAAAAACCTGGAAAACTTCTTTCCAAATTAAAAGAAAAGTTACCAAAATAATTATGTGTATGTTTTTTTAAAAATTAATATTCAACAAAAGTCTAAGTTTTTACCTACCAACATCCCTTCTTTCATCCACTTCTTATAGATCTGTGTTTTGGCAGAGTGTTTTTTTTTTTTTCTTTTTTGATGTTCTTGTAAGAGATTTAGATGAGAAACATAGATAAAACTTATTTCTTAGATAATTCTATTTTTACATCAGTGTTCAAATTTCCATTCCTCTTAAGATTCATGACCCAATTATTAAAATTTGTCTATTCACACAACTAATTTTTATTATTTCTAATCTAAGATATAAAAAGAACCTTTAGAAAGATCAAGTTCAATAATCTTAATTTATAATTTACTAAGCTGTCTTACAGTTTTAGGGTTTTTGTTTAAGAAGGCACACCTATTTGTGAGCAAAACCTTACGTAGAATCTAGCTTTCTTCAAATTTTAGTCTGAAACTTTATTTCTCTTCTTCTATATTGGAGTAATTATTCATATTTAAGTGTTACTAGTTGAAGATGTAGTTTGTATCCCTTACCATTATTAGTCTTTGTGTTTCAACCACATAGTGATCTCAGTTCAAAAATCGTGTACTTCCTACATCAGTCACACTGCTATCTATGCTCCTTGAATCATATTTGATGTGATGATTAGCATGACAACTCCAAAATCCTTTGAGAGAAGTGTTTTCTATCTTAGGATGGATCACATTTACTGATATATTTCAATCATAGTTCTGACCTTGAGTACAAAAAAAAAAATGAATATAGGGTGTAAACTAAGAAACTGCCATAAATCTATCACTTCCATACTTTCTACTTAATATGCTTTGGGCTGCACTTCTGTGTGCTGATGTTATTGATAAATATAAGAAAAATAGAATAGTAACATTTGAAACCAGAATTCACTTACTTGACAGCAGCAAGAAATATGATCAAAATATCATTTCATAAACAAACATTGTTTTGCAGGTAATTAATTTTCTATCGGCAAAATGCAATGGCTGTTTTTCTGATGAAGTTTTAATTTGATAAAGTTACTAAAACTAAAGGCTATCCATAATATTGGATATATGTAATGTGCCTCTATGAAACAAATTTTCACCCCTAATTTCAACATTTATGCCATGCAGATTGAAAGCTTACTCTCTTTTGGCAAAATTAAGCATCTTGCTGGTTTTTAAATCAAATTTCCAACAAGCTAAGTGTCTTCCAGTATGTCTCATTGGCAGATGACAGCAGTAATGCAATAATAGTTTTATGAATGCAATTATTTATTTAAAAAAAAAACCTCATTGTCACAAAATCAATTGTCATGCATGCATCTTTCAAGGATACTGGAAGGTCATCTTGATAAAAATGGAAAAGAAATGTTAGAACACCCTAAGTTATGAGGAGGGCCTTATTGGGAACTCTAAGGAAGAAGCAATACAATAAGAAGAAGGAAAACATGAGATGGGGTAACTTGATGAAGTAAAATTAAATTGTTGAAACAATCCTTAGAACATGGAGTTTTTACTACCTTTATCTATACCCTGTAAGTTTTTACAGCTTATATAAAATTCAGAAAAATGCTTTTCTCCCTGGTTTTATCTTACAAATGTTTTCACCAATTGTTTGCATTGGAATACAAATGCCCAAAGAGACCACTACCTTTTCCCCAAAACCAGTTCTGCTTTCCCAACTGAAGTGGAAATCTTTCTTTTATGTAATTTTTTAATGATTTTCCATCTTTACTTCTAACTTACTATGTCAAGTTGTAATTGTAAGAGAAAAGCCCTAGGAATTAGATGGTTATCCATTTGGTATTAAACGCTCCTGCCTATGTAGTGTTTCCTAAACTGAATATATATTTTGAAGAGAAATGGCAGTTTCAGTACCTGATTTTGATTCCATATGAACCGCTATATAATAAAACACTGTGCACTAACTCCATCTACAGGTCATTGCAATAGTAACACTTCATATAATTTTTCAAAAGCAGTAAAGACATTTAACTTCTCACATTAAGGGTATTTGAAAATAATGCATGTCTGTCAGAGTTTACCATACACAATAATAAGAAAACAACAACAGACAACTTCTGAATTAAAATAAATCTTTCTAAATTCATTTTAGACATTTCTAAAATGTCTTTCTAGACTATTACATCTCCCTATTTTAACTCTTTAGAGTTCACTTGCCATTTTGAAGAAACTCATGTTTTTATATTATGTCTGACTTTCTTATGGGCCACAGGAATAGGCTACATAAAAAACACAAAATCAGGTAAAGAAAAATCTGAAATACTCAATCATTTAAATAGTTTCTCCTATATTAATTTCCCATGCTTGATTGACTCATTAAAAAATATTTTGACTACAGTTAAGCTTAATAAACAATTAGTAATTGTTTTCCAAAATTTGTTTTCATAGTAGGTACATTTAAATGGGGAAATTCGATGTTACCAAAGTTCTTAAATATTTGTCTCATGTAGTCCACCTTTACTGATTATATAGATAACGATTTCAAAACATGATAAGCACATGCATTTATAGAGATATGATTTTCAAATAGCAGATATTATTTAAAACTTTCCATTTCTATATATACAAAAATTACTCTGTGATCTTCGCAACTGGCTGGAAATTTTCTTGCTGCATAATCAGCTTACACGGTGTGCAACCACTAATTGGGTAACTTTTTTATGAATTAGGAAATCACATGTTTTGTTCAGTTACAGCTGAACAGTGAAAAGTTCAAGGTAAGACTTAAATGTTGAATTAATAAGTGTCTTAACAATGGCTTGTTAGGTATATTCTAACTAACATGCAAATACAATGATTATTTTTTTCATACTGTTCCTCTTTATTCTTAGCTGGAAATAATTGCAGTTAAGTTTTCTGAATTCCCTTAGTCATAAATGCATCTGAGGACAATTTTCTTCCCCCTGATAAAATAAATGAAAATTACAGAAATTTTCATGCAGATTTTTTTTAAAAATGTCCCCACCTTCTTCCAGTCAATGTGCTCAGAAGGAGGATCCAGGCCCAAAGAGAGTCAGACAGACCTGGACTTTTCCTCATCGCGGGCTGGAGCAGCTGAAAAGTAGAATAAGTAGAGATCAATGTCTCTAGCAAGAAACATCAGGTTATAACCACTGGGGCTGACTGAGGCAGTTTAGATGAATGCTTTGAAGTCAGGAAATGACCTCACTGGGATATGACACCTCATTGGAAGCAATGGAAACCTGGACCATCCATTCTCCACTCTCCCTTCCATTTCTCCATTCAGAAATATATCAGTGTCCTTATTCTCCTGTAAAAGAATACAAGTTGAAATGCTTTCAGGTGACAGTATTGCTCCACATAAAAACTGTGAGTTGTTTATCTCTAGGTTTCATATTTAGAATATAGTTTAGTTTATTCTCTTCTTGATATTCATCATATGAAAATTTGAACCTTTATGATTCAACTTTCCACAGTGAACTGTACATTAAAATTTTTGAGCTGGCGTCTCTAACAGGAAGAATTTATTTAGGGATAGGATGGCATAGGCTAACATGTTGTGATGGCTGAATTCCTCTTTGAATTCTGCAGGTACCTTGATTTCAGAAGCAACTGTATTTATCTCTATTTAAAAACATAGGAAACACACTGTTGAATGCCGGAATCGTGCTTGTATTCTGTGCCTGTCACTGCTCTGCTAAATATGCTTCCTAATGTTTCTGTGAGGCTAAAGGACACACTTTATAGTCAAACCATGTGCTGATCTCTCTCACATAGGAACCACACACACAAATCCACACAAACATGCCCACACATATCTTTCAAGCTCTCTCAAATTCTGCCAGGTTGCTGCTAGAAAATGTTTCATCTCAAACAGATGGAAGCTCGAGTGCTTTGCTTTGCATGAATAAGGGGTTCTTTTTTACCTCTTAGGTAAAGTGCAATCAATCACCATCTGATTGTTGAATTTAGACTTGGTAGTGGAATGTTGGAGAACTGGAGGAGTACAGAAAGCTTAGAGAATTAAAATTGTATATAGTCTATGTGTTGAGTTCGTTTTCAAAATTCAATGCACTACCTGGATGAGGAGCAGATATGGTAACATTTTAATGTGCTTTAATTAATTCCAATCATAATATGAGAAATGTTAAAAGTATTTAATCTATACTCCTTAGTAGGGTAAGTGATTAATAGATTGCAAAGCTTTTAAAGCTTTCTTTTTTTCATTAAACACTCTATAGTTTAACATGGTATGCTTTTAAATACATCTATAAAATGCTTTCTACACTCTCGGAATCATTTAAATCACCAGAAAACATTACAAACAGGCATGTAAGCAATGAAACATAATATGTTTAGAGCAAAATGGTCTAGAGATAAGAATTGTGAGCCTCATGATAGCTTTTACTCAATTTAGTAATTTAGTGACTGGTTTTGAAACAGATAAGTTGACTATGATAAGAAATCTTGGATAAATATGTTAAAATACTACATCTTAATTGCAAAATTTTAATTTACCCTCTTACTAATATGTGACATTTGTTATGAAGGAAAAGCAACTTATCTTAGTCCTATTAATTTTGTTAATCTTTTTTAAAATACTGAATATCCGAAGGGTAAACAAAACACAGCAAAACCCTGAGACAAGTCACCATAGCTTTGCCCTCCTCTGACATTTTTAAAAGAGAAAAACAAACCTATCATGGCACTTGAGTTGTTGAGTAAGAAAGTTTCTTGCAAATACAAACATAATAGTTTAAAAGAAAGGCTAAGCTGCAGTCTTATCACTTTCTACTTTCATCCCCCCCCCACACTCCCCCCCCCCCCGCCGCCCCAGACACACACTCCAAACATCACCATCCCATGCCACCCATATCAAAGAATAAGTTGAGTTTTCGTGTTCGGAATGAGAGAGACCCCCTACACCAGAGGGCATTTCATCAGCGACCACTGGAAAGGAGAAAAGAGATTTTGCAGCCAGGACCAGAGAATGCCTTCCCTAGGATAGAACAGTGAGACAGGTTTTCTGTCTCAGCGTCTTAACTTTAGATGATGTCCCCCAACGCCCCTCCCCAACTCACCCCAGCTCCCCCTTGCAGAAAAAAAAAAAAAAAAACAAACAAAAAAAAAACCAAAACAACATGCCACCACCCACCCTGCGGAATACAGTCAAATACGCCTAAGAAAGCGGGGAAGAAAAGAAGAAAGACAGCGGAAAAATAATGCTCTTATGTTGCTGCGGTTTCACCCTGAAAGAAAAACATTTCGTTGTTTCTACCTGCTGTGGGATCAGGCTCCTGTCCTGCTCGCTCCGTCGCTCGCTCGATCGCTCTCCCTCTTCTCTCTCTCTCTCTCTCTGTCTCTCTCTACCCCCATCTCCACCACCACCCCCTCCCGCAACTATAACATTCCTGTCTCTCCAGCTAGGAAAAGCCATGTTCCAAGCTCTGTCTGTGTATCGTGGTCCAAAGTGGCACTTACCTCGGGCCCCCTCTGGACACAGGATCTCTCAAGACCGGGGAAAAGTCTGGGAGAGAAAATTGTGGAGAGACTGGAGCCGGCGCGAGTCTGCGAGTCCGGGCGCGCCGGATCCGAGGGGCGTCCTCGCTCAGCCTCTCACTCACTCGGTCTGAGCCATCATGGACTCTGCGTGCTCCTCTGCTGAAGATTTCACACCCAAATTTGCTTCCCAATATCCAATCTGCAGCTATACAACAAAAGATTTCTCTTTACCAAGACAGTAGTAATACGTCCCAGGGCAAACCGGATGTGAAATAGGCGGTGACTTCATGCCAGAGAGATTTTATTTTAGAAAGGAAGGTGGTACCAGCCTCTGGATCTGGAGACCAATCCGCCCATTTTTTATATGCAGCACAATTTAACTTGCACCACTCTGGCCCTAATCCCCTTCTCTCTAGCTGCAGGCTCAAATCCTTCTACAATCTGCTGCAAGCTTTCCCTTCTTGGGGGGAGCGACCATGGGGGAGGGAAGGGTAGAAAGGGTGAGAGACACACGGACTGCACTTAGAGTCTTTTCACACTTGCAATTTACGAACACCCGATTTTAAGGTGAGCCCATTAAAAATACAACTGTTCCGTGCAACTATTCTACCTTTGATCAGATATGAAACCGCTGCCTGCATATGAATGAACTCTAGCTCTGAAACAGGGAGATGCAGGGTTACACGTGTGGAGAGAGCACTCGTCTCGCCTCTCTCCCTCACACACACTCCCACACATATGTCTAAGTCCCCGTGTCTTGCAGAGTCACGAATGGTGACGGATGGTAGGAGAGAGTTCTGGCAGGTAGGAAATTGGGACTGGGTTTAGAGAGTCTTTCGCACTTTCTCAGGATGAGGAGCGCTTTCCAGCCCACCTTCTTCTATAGCTTAGAGGACAGCAAGAACACCCTCCGAAACCGGGTTGTTATTGTTTTTCAATCTTTGGAAAGAACTGTTTGTCTATGTTATCACGGAGAAAACGCAGGCGCTGTTACCTCCGAATTGTGCGGGGTTCCTGGACGAGGAATATTTAACTAATAAATCACCCTTATCATTTCTAGGTTTGAGAGTCCCATCTCCATTTTCGGAATCATTTCTTTGCCTCGAGCTCCATGATTCTCAGATTAGGAAAATGGGAGAGGGAGAGGGGAATTTTTAGAAGTCAGGACACAATCCGCGTCTACTTTTTTTTTTCTCCCCTCTCTGGCCTCTTCTATTGCCCTCCCTGGTAGCTCTCCACTCACAAATAATTATACACTAGGAAAGGGGGGGGGGGTGTTTCAACATCAGTCTAACTAAATTTCCAGGGAATCAGCGATGACTGTGGTTTCCTCCTCCGATTTTGTGAATGGCTGTTTGTAGCAGAGAGCGGATGGGTGCTGTCTTTCTGGGAGCGCTTGCTGAGACCTAAATCACTGGGAGCTGTCCCTTCAGCACTTTCGTCCAGTTACAGCGGGAGGTGCTGAAAAGGTGAGGTGTCCCATGCAAGGTTTCTGGTGGATAAGGTCTGAGCTGTGCACTGGTCATTTTCTCCTAGTGAGCTCCTAGCAGAGAAGACGTTTCAGATGGGGCGGAGCTTAAGCAAGTGAAGAAATATCCTGAACAGTCAGTCCATAACCACTTTGGGGTTTCTGATTCTACAAGTGCTTCTTGACCTTGTGCAGCAATGCAATCAGCTTAATGATTAAAACTTAAATAAGGTGATTGCAATAATAGGGAATATAAAATTGAAAACCACATTCGGCGTTGGGCTTTGCTACCTTCTGAGTTTTGTGATTAAGTGTCAACTGGAAAATGATTTTAGAGATAAACTTTTGGGAGAAATATTTAAAGATTATCTTAAGATACCTGTGTACCTGGGCAGTAGTTAATTGCCTATTATGTTCAGATATAATAAATGCCAATGTGTGCTTAAAGATATACGCTGAAAAAACATCACAGCTTCCCTATGTGACATTACCAAATTTGTACTTATTTGCTTATCCATTAATTTATTTATTGAGTGGTTTTGAGAATAAAACTGAATTTAATGAGATTTATAATTAACAATGAAATCCTAAGTTAACAATTATAAAACATTATTATATTACTTCATATACAATGGAATTCCACAGTTTTATATTGTTTTAATGAAAATCAATAGTCATAAACATCTGATTTTTTGGTGTTCTCCTGGCTAAACTGTTGCAGGTCCTTTTATAATCTTCTACAAATTGAAAATAACTTTATATCCTTTATTAATAAAACACAACCAAATCACTCTACTGATTTTGCTTTTGCAAATAAAGTCACTGAAGCTTAATCATGTGAACAATAGTCTCAGAGCAATGCCAGTTATATTCTGCTTCAGGTTAAAATTTTTTATGTGTCTATGAAACAGGATACAATTGCACAGAATTTTCATACATTAAAAAATAAATATTAAATAATTTGGGGGCCACAGTATGTATATGGAAATGGATATACCTATACTGTTATTCTCTTTTTTAAATACAATACTCACAAGGTAAAATACAATACTCACTAGGTAATTTGCTAGGAATATCAGCTTGTAATATATATATGCATGTATGTATACATGCACACATGCATATAATTCGCTTTGAGGCATGTATGTTATTAATTGTATTTAAAAATATTCATATTTTAGTTCTCCAAAACAACTGACACTCTAATTGTGTTTGTTTATTATATTCCATCATGATGTCATCAATATATGCACATACTACCATAAAATAAAATAAATTAATGACAAGAAAATACTTACTTTATATTGTTTTAATATTAAATATTTTATATATTTTTTGATATTGTGTATTTTACATTAGCCAGAGTGAAGCATTTCAAACTATGTGTGCATTTAATAATGTCAGTTTTCTAAATGATAATAACCATGGTGTTTAATATTCTTAGAGTGTTTAATTGGTGCCAATTAACATGAAAACTAATTTTCACAATAATTCAATTTAATTCCCAAAATGAGTCCCTTTGAGAGACAGTATTAATATTTCTGTTTTACAGATCATTCTGTAAATTATAGACTAGAGAGATAAAAAGACTTGGCTAAGGTCACACAACTAGTGAGTATTCATACAAAAATGTAAACCCATATCCTCTGACTTCAAAGCCTGTCCTCTTAACCACATTTCTACATTACTTTGTTTCCTTACTGTGAGGCTGTGAGCTCATAGTGAAATCTTTTTTATTCACTTTATGTCTATGCTTGACCATCTTTCTATCAGTCACATAAAACTTATCTTTGAATATTTATTATTATTTATTTATGACAAGAATTTTATTTTGATGATCCAGTGAATCCAACAGCAACATAAAATCAGGCTTACTTTAGTATTTCAGAGATTTAAGCTATTTTTCTTTTGTCTCACGAGGCCAGTGGCCAAGACCCTCCTAATAGTTACAAGTTTTTGGCAGAAAGAATTTGAGGTCAAATCTAGAACCAGGGATCCTCAGGATGCCTAATAACTCTATCTCCAGAACTGCAGTCTGGAACATTTTGCTTTTCCTGTCAATTTTAAATGACAGGAAGCTGTGACATAATTGATGAAGTGGTGCTGATTTTATTCAATAGAGAAATGTTTATACTTTCTTCAACTAAATGTGAACCAAATGAGAAAAAATTAGCAAGAGTGTTCTCCTTTATTCAGTGTGTCTTTTTGTCATTTACAAATAATATAGGGTGAAAGAGAATAAATAAATAAAAACAACAAAATATCAAATCAACTTTAGTTGAAACTCAGAACAAATTGATCTTTTAAAATGTATTTGAATGGCTCAGATATATACACTGAAAGTGTGTTTTAACATTATATGGTAAAACATGGTTACCAGTCTGCAGCAATATATGTACAGGTTGCATTTGAACATGAGTTCACCCACATTTATGTATATATAAATGAATATTTACATGGAATATTTTGTTACGCTCATTTCAGTAGTCCTACTTTTCTAATTCATCTGTTCATAATAGAGACCACCATGTCTAATTGACTATACTAGCATATCCAGAGGCATATCTCTTCTTCCATAAATGATATTGAAATCGTAGTTTGATAGCCAAAAAAGGAAAGAAACGTGATTTAAGGAATAGAGTATTTTTTGTACCTTTATCTGGACATCTTTGTCATCTGGGTTAGACAAATTATTTTTCTTAGTCTGGAAGGCTAGTTTGGTATCTCGGCATACTGAGAGACATGATGAATATAGCAAAGACAACATTTATTTATATTTACATCCTAAGTGTTTGGCACTCTAGTGGAACTTAGAGACTGTTTGCCCCAACCACTTTGACAGATCACAAAACTTATGTAATTTTTTCCATGATCTTTACAGATGTATAACCCAGGTTAGCATGCCACAGTAAATGATTATGCATAAATATATACTTGAAGTCACAGATGTTTCATAGCTGTAAGGTCCTGGTCACATTGCTGAACTTTTCTGAAGTTTTCAAATGAAGTAATGATACCTTATAAGCTGGTGGTGGCATTCATTACATGGGAAAGCAAATGTGAATCACACAGCCCTCTTGTGTAACACCTAATATACATCTAATGAATGCCCATTTTCCTCTCTCTTTTTTTCTCACCATAAAATTATTCTTTTCTTGACATTTTAGTGTGTTATTTACAGCATGTTCAAATAACTAATAATACACATAATATTGTTCACATTTTGCATACTATTGAAACAAAATAATCACTTAGGTAGTGAAAAAAGCTAGCCCCTGTGCCATCTTAATCCTAGGCCCATTAAAGTGTTTAGTGAAGGAGATTTTCACTATGTGGGCCTGGGGCATAGAGTATTTTACATACACGTTAAACTAGAACATTTGAAAAGACTATGACTCAGGATATAACCAATCACAGCAAATGTCCAAACCACAGCTAGTACAATCAACCATAGGATCCCCAAAAGAAACATTTATATTATTATTTCGTAAGATGCAACAAATGCTCATCAGGAATAAAATATGTATGTGAGAATCAGAGTCTATTTAACAGTTATGTAAGTAGGGCACTATCTGATTTTCCTCTGTTGGCAGTTTTCTGTTTATCAGCAACTCACATGTAACCCAGATTCACCCATTTTTTTTTCAAGGACTTTTCTTTTCACAGATGTCTAACACATCAACCCAATAAGGCATATGCAAATTTATTCAGAGTTAGGAAAAATAATATGCTGATGATTAGAAACAATTATTTATTTTAAAAGTTCAAGTAATATATAAATTATTTTTGAAACTCTTGAAGGTGAATTTTTTGATCCTGCAAATTCAGTTGGTAACTTGAAGACTAATATGTCAGGAAGGAGGTAAGAAAATAAATATTATTTATTGAAATGTTGTCATAACTCTCTAGATTAAATACTTTAAAATGTTGTATCCTATATAACTTGATTGAAGAAATATGCATTTTTAAAAAATTTATAGCAAAATTCAGGCATTTAAGATGTTCATGTGTTTCCTTTGCTAAAATTAAAGCGCATAAATATATGCACACATATAGTCTTTGTGTAAACTCTTTTTAAACCACAAGAATGTATATTTACTTATGTTTTTCTTTGATAAATAGAATGAATACATATTCAATCAGTAACAATGATTAAGTGTCTATCTTGCAGA
Source organism: Saguinus oedipus (assembly GCA_031835075.1). Taxonomy (NCBI): domain Eukaryota; kingdom Metazoa; phylum Chordata; class Mammalia; order Primates; family Cebidae; genus Saguinus; species Saguinus oedipus. Next base: position 44,902,716 of record CM063170.1, read on the forward strand.
AAGAAACATAGATCTGAGTTAGATAATCAACTTAGAGATATTATATATCAAAAATAATAAAAACCATTAGGCATGTTGGTAGCAAGAAACTGCATTCAGCTTATTCAGGACTTGCTGGTATGTTAGGATATGTCTAGTTTAAATATTTGAAGAGTTTAATGTGGTCTCAATATCCTGTTGGACAGCTGCATTTTCATATTTGTTTGAAATCATAAAACACAAAACAATGACATCGACATTAAAGCAGCATTTTATTAAATCTTTCATCATGCCCTGAGTGGCCATAGGATTTGTGGAAAGGATATGAAACGGAAGGATTTACTAGAATAAAGATCAAGAATTAAGGCACTAATACACCATCTGTTCAATAGCTCCCAATTCTTGGTGTTTACAATAATTGTGTTGTGTGGAATGAAACAAAAACAAATTTGTGGATATAGATGCATTTTTATTATGGCTGCACATAAATATCTCCAAACATAACTAGTGCCCTTGTGGTAAATGTAGAAAATGGATGTAATTATATTTTTACTATAATTTACAACTACACAAAAGAATCTCTCTTAACCTAACCCATTTCCAATTTTGCTCATAATAGCATTCACTAAGATTTCTCTGTAAAGAAAATTTCATAGCCTATCCCTTCTCTCTATGTATACATAGGGAGAGATATAGATACATAAATATGGATATAAATATCTATGTGTCTATAGCTTTAAAAACACTCTACCAGTTATCTATATTTATATCTTTATGTCAATAATATTGATATCTATACCTCTAAATCAATACTGATATTTTTACTTTTCTCCTCTCTCTCTCGCTCTCTCGACCTAAATAAACAGAGGGGGCAGAGAGAGAGAGAGAGAGAGAGAGAGAAAGAGAGAGAGAGAGAGAGATTCTCCACTTGGGAAGGGGGAAATCAAGAGTTTAAAAATGAGTAATATTCACTTTTGAGTAATTATATATCAAACAATGATAAGCTCATACAAATCTCAGAAACATAGACTGACCCATTTGAAAACTTGGGATTTGGCCCAGAAGCTTGCTCCAGATGAATACATACCAGCCTGTGCAAGACCAGACTGGCCAACGTGATGAAAACCCGTCTCTATTAAAAATACAAAAATTAGCCAGGTGTGGTGGCTGGCACCTGTAATCCCAGCTACTCAGGAGGCTGAGGCAGGAGAATCTGCTTGAACCCAGGAGGTAGAAATTGCAGTGAGCTGAGATCACATCACTTCACTCCAGCCTGGGCAGCAGGACAAGACTCCATCTCAAAAGAAAAAAAAAAATTGAGTGGATTTTTACTGCTTCTGACTAACCACATTCAATGTTGGAATTTCAACATAAAGTTGGCCACCCTTAAATTTTATTTAAGGGAAAAAGAATAAACCCCCAAATAACAGTCCCTTCCTCATAAAAAGTTTAGTTATTATTTAGTGGCTGTAATATGCCAGACACGCTTAGCTGTTTGCGTTTGTTGTTTGTTTCCCACGTAGCATTTGCAATTGCAATCTTAAAAAGGTACTGTTTACAGATTAGGGAACCCATGTTCAGTAAGATTAATGAACTTTCTTAAAGATACATGGTTTATAAGTCAGAATCTGCATTTGAATGTAGGAATAGATTCTGTGGCTTCCAAAAAATTCTGATTATACAGCAGTGAAGGCAAATCCCTCCACATAACTTGGGAGTAGAACTGTAATGAGAGACTGGTGATTTTTTTCTGATCACAAAAATTTGCAGCAATGAAATGTAGTTATTATGAATTTTTAAAATTTGAATATTTAGGCCAGGCATGGTGACTCACACCTGTAATCCCAACACTTTGGGAGGCTAAGGTTGAGTGGAACACTTGAAGTCAGTATTTCGAGACAAGCCTGGTCAACATGGCGAAAGCCCGCCTCTACTAAATATAAAAAAACTAGCTGGGCATAGTGGCACGTGCCTGTAATCTCAGCTACTCAGGAGGCTGAGCCAGAGAATCACTTAAACCTGGGAGACAGAGGTTGCAGTGAGGCAAGATTGTGCCATTGAACTGCAGTGTGGGCAACAAGAGTGAAACTCTGTCTCAAAATAATAATAATAATAATAATAATAATATTAATAATAAAATATTTACTTTAGAAAAGCAGTCTAATGTAATTTTTTTTGAGACAGAGTCTTGCTCTGTTGCCAGGCACCAGGCTGGAGTGCAGCGGCGCAATCTTGGCTCACTGCAACCTCCGCCTCCCAGGTTCAAGCAATTCTCCTGCCTTCAGCCTCCCAAGTAGCTGAGATTACAGGCATGTGCCACCATGCCCAGGTAATTTTTGTATTTTTTAGTAGATACGGGGTTTCACCATGTTGGCCAGGATGGTCTTGATCTCCTGATCTCATGATCTGCCTGTCTCGGCCTCCCAAAGTAATGTAATATTTAAAAAAGAAATTTGGATCCAAAACTGTTCTTTTTTCTAGGTTGATTATTTACAGAAGTTAAGTTGGGCCACTTCTTTGAATTTTAGTATGGTTATTTGTAACAGAGTTTTAATGATTTCATTTTACATGGAATACTCATGAAATAATACCTGTAAAGTAGTTAACAAAATATTCTCCACAGTTGGTACGTATAATTATTGTTAACACAGGCATTACAGTGTAACAGTTGTGATAACAAGTAACTTTTTCTAGAATAATTCTTCGCTTTCTGAATAATGAAATTAAGATTTTGCACATTGCGACCAACTCATTTGAGGCTTTGCAGTTGAACCACCACACTCAAACTAGACAAAATTTATCACATACCAGATTGATCATTTGGTTTTTTTTAAATCAAACAGTTGTGGCCTGAAGAAAGGAAGCATTGGCATTTACAAGGAGAGTGAATTCATTATTTTAGAGAAACTCAACTCAGCAGATGGTAAGAGCAAAGACATAAAATGCTTAAGGCACAAGCTATTGTGAAACTCAACCTTAACACCACAACAGGAGGAAACATGTTCTTTCTTTGTCCAACTGACAAGACAACAAGGTTTAAGGAAAGAAAGAGAAAAAAAGAAAGAAAGAAAAAGGAAGGAAGGAAGGAAGGAAGGAAGGAAGGAAGGAAGGAAGGAAGGAAGGAAGGAAGGAAGGAAGGAAGGAAGGAAGGAGGGAAGGAAGGAAGGAAGGAAGGAAAGGTTTAAAATTCAAATCAAATAAAATGGAATGCAAAACAACTTAGATGAAAAACAATAAATGAGAAACTAAAGGAAACTAACCTATGCTTGCCGTGTTTTACATGTTTATGAGCAACTGGAGTAGATATTGCTGAAGCAAGAAACAATTCACAAAACATCAGAAAGGAATACCAAAAAGGAAGCCATATAGTTTGGATTCAGCAAATTCAGAAATGAAAAGAAACTTTTACTAGAAAAACAAAAATCAGGGCATACTATCATAAAAGTTCAATTTTATATCATAGTTTTTGTTTTATTTATTTTTGCAGAATATTCTAGCAGGCAAGTTCACTCTATTATGAATCAAGTGAATCTTATCAATGTTCCTAAATTTAAGTTAAATACAAAAATCAACTATGATTGCATTGAAAACAAAACAAATCAAAACAAAACATTTTGTTTTGTGTTATAATTTCTATATAGACCAATTTGAATTAAAAGTTTGTTTATACTTTTTCTAAACTATCAATGTGGAATAAAGTCAAAACTTAGAAATAGTGACTGAAAACTAAGAACTATACTAATGTTCGCTTCTTATCTTTCATTATTAGCTCTGTGAACTATGTTAAAAAACTGTGGTTACTCTTCTGATGACCTTGGGAGACTTGATACCTCTAGGAAAACTAGCTATTTTACAGATTGAACTGTGCTAAGTTAGTCTGACAGCCATATGTTTAAATTATGATTTCAGTGCCTGGAGAAATTTTTGTCAGGCTCTCAAACAAGTCAGCAAATTCAGTAGAATTGCCCTGTGGCTTTGCAGGAACATGGTTGGGGAAGGTTAGTCAAGGTTCAGAAAGCCTTTGTCAAAGTCTTAAAGAGAGCTCAAATACAAGCTCTGTTTCAGATAGAAGGGCATCTGCTTCCCGTATATATGCTCATGGAAGTCCGTTTTAATTCCAAAAGCAAACAAACATTGCAAGATGGAGCCACTTCTTATATTTCCTAAAATCAATGTGTAATTTAGTCTGAGAAATACATAAAAGCAAAAGAAAATTAAAAAAAAAAAAATCTCCTTTGATAAGAGCTTTTGAAGTACCAGAAAAATGTAGAAAGAAAAAAAAGGAACATTTTAGAATAAGATTTGTATAAATTTTACTGTAACTCTTCTACTACAACAATGTATGAGTACAGGTAGATAATGTGTTTGTAAAATTTGAAACTGTAGTCACAAACATTGTTCTCATTCTTTTGAAATATAATTGTTACTCTAAAGTGGCTCTTCTATTAAAGAATATCAATGCAGACATTAAAATAAATATAGTTCTCAGAGTTCAGCATGGAAAACTAAAATTTTACATAACAGTTTAATAAACATGACTCCTGGAAACTATAAATATTTATTTCTTAATCACATTTTTATTTGAAGAAGTCTCAGTAACTGTCGTTGGTGCTCATCGTTGTTTTTATCTAGTTTTTAAATCTAAATCCAAATTTGAGATTTCCTCATTTAGTGGCACACCATATTAAAAGAAAATGCCTGTTCAGGCTGACTTTCTCCTGCCCATTTGAAGAATTTATACCTATACATGTGCTTACTGCCTTCGAGTTTCCAAAACGTGTTTCATACAACATCTTTAAAAATGCACCAAATAATATAATCATATTACTTATAGAACTAATTACATCAATTCAGAAGTTCTCTGAAGGAGTTAATGTGAGCAAAGCCATCAAATCAAGGAATAGAGATTCTACCAGATATAAACTATACATGAAGCTATAGTAAATAAAACTCTATAATTCTGGCACAGAAAGACTTGTACAGCTATAATCACCAGAAAAAGACCCATGCATATTCGAGCAATTGTATATGAAAAAGAAGTTTTCCAAAGCAGTGTAATTTATTATTCAATACATGGAATAGGATTACAGACATTACAATAAAATAGAACAAAAACCAAATGAACAAAAATATTAAAATTAAATTCACTAGAAATAAAATGATTTACTGGTGAAAGAAGAAACCTACAAATATCCTATGCATTAATGAAATTAATTTAAAAAATCAGGCAATGCACACAAAAATGAGAGCACAGTATGAAATAATAAACCAATAAGGAAATTTCACCAGTGGCCAATTAACATGGGTGGAGATATTCAATTGCATTTGTGATCATACAAACACAAACTGAAACAACTTAATGTCACAGTTATCAGACGAATGAAAACTTTTTTAAAAAATGATACTCCTCAGTATTTATTTGAGTTGTTGGTGGCAAAAATGGCAAACTGTTAGTAACTATCAAATGATAAATATACTGTATGCAAATTTTAAATTAGTATCCTAGTTTCAAAAACCCATTCCACAGATATTTGAATGCTAGTATAGAAGGGTATAAGTATACGGAAGTTTGATGGATGATTCATGTGAATGCTTTTTAAAATTAGAACTATATTAAATATCTGAAAATAGAAAAATAGTTGAATAAATTTTGGGATGTTTACATCATGAGCATTTAAAAAAATAAAGTATATCTTTATCCATTGACACAAAAAGATATTTTCACTGTATGGCTAATTCAAAGAGCAAAGATTGAAATAGCATTATTCCTATTTTACAAAATATATGTAATATACAAGATAAAGTATAGGTCTAAAATGATATGTATTTAATATACATAAAACTATTGACATGGATTATTTCTTTTTATTTTATGCTTTTCATATGGCATGATTTTTTTGTGGATATATATCTTTTGTAAAAATTTTTCATGAAATAATAACAAAAGAAAAAGAAAATGAGATTTAGATTTTTAGATATAGAAGACATAAATCAGTGCCATCCAGAGTTCTCTTAAAATCCCAAAGTCTGAAATCTGGGTTTACAAAGACAGGTTTGTTGTAATGATCACCCAAGAAGAGTTGGGTTCTCAAAATTGTTGTGATTTCATTCACTTCTAGAAGTTGAGAAGGAAGTGGCAGAATAGCGCTAGAAGCTCAAACTCACTTTCTTTGTCTTTCTAATTATATAGCCATCCAAGAGTAACACTTCCCTTCAGAAATAAGATAGCTCAGAATCTTAAGCGCTTTTCCAAATAACATGCTTAAAAGTCTACTGTAAATTCAACAACAAATGATTGGAAACAGAAACTGTCAATCAACTTAAGAGTTATGTTTGAGTAAGAAAAGCTGTCTAATGCACATTATAAATACCAAATCATTTTGCAATGTTACCTGTATGGAGACTTACAGACTCTTCTTCCTCTGCCTCTGCCTCTGCCTCTGCTTCTTCTTTTTCTTCTGCTTCTTCTGCTTCTTTTGTTGTTGTTGCTATTGTTTCAAGGAGAAATCATTTTCTGTTTGCTACATACTCTAAGGAACATATGTTTAAGTATGGTAGCAGCATATTTATGGGAACCAGAGTACTTAGTCTACTTCACCGTCTATACACTTTGGAACTCTCCACTGGTGTAATTCTCATAGCCTTATTGTTAAATGAACCCCTCTTATTCCCTGTGTTGAAGGACATTTACATTTGGCTGTATATTTTTGAACAAAAGTTATGTAAGTAAACAGCTTCAAAATTCCATCAAGGATGCTCTTTCTCTCATCTGCAAATATTTGGTCCAACATAGCCTCAGCAACGAGAGTAACTTTTAAAATGGAGAATAAATTTAAATGTCCCAAGTTCCTTTGTGTTCACCCCTACATAACGTACCACATCCATTCCGTGTTTCTGGAGACATAAATGGTTAAATTCATGGTCAAGAAAAAAGTATCTCTTCTCTACATCGTTCTAGAAAGAAAGACAACAATTTTTCCATATACATATTTTTTTCCAATATATATTTTGGACATATACAAATATGTTCTGTGTGTTGAGAGCATAGGTTGTCTAACAGATAAAATCAGGTTAAGTCATCAATAATATTTCTTTAAGATTTTATTGAAAGACTTCTAAGATTAGAACTTTGATCATTACATTTTACTGTTGAGTCCCAGTGGACTCAGTATTAATTGCGGAAATTAAGCAAGAACATCGTTTCCCTATCTATCAGTTTATACATTCATTATGGATAAAATAAAAAGGTTTTAGTGAATAATTTCAAATACTTGATAGCTCAAGTACTGGTGCTTAGGTATATAATGAACTAAAAACATTTTTTCTTGAGTCCTGACTCTAGATATAAACTGTGACTGCTTTCCAAACTAAGAGAAGCACATTTCTACCTCCAAAGTACTGAAGCCATGCTGATTAGAAGCATTTTTTACAAATACCAATAATTATTCACATGAGAAGATTTTTCTGACAGCAATCATGCATTAATTTCTCCTGCTGGGTTTAATATTTGTAAATGCTTCAAAAGTTAACCAGTCTTCCAGTTTCATTGGGAAATATGACTTGACTACATGCTGTCTGCATTACTTATGAGATTGGTCTGAGAAATAGTGGCAGCACTTAAACTCCTTATAAGTCTGTGATCACTAGGATGGGTTGGGGCTGGGAATATATTTTTGGAGATGGGGAATCTGTGTTTTCTTACTTAGTAATACAAGACCATTAGTTCCATGCGGGCCAGGAGTATTCAGAGAAAACAAATGGTTTTTAAAAGTCTTACATAAGATTGAATCTTGAAGTGCAAAATAGATTCTGTGCTGAAGCATCAGAATTAGAGGGATTTATTGACAGACAATTCTCCGTGTGTAGCTAGCATTTCTGCACATTCTCTGAATAAACACATTGACTGCCTTTATTCCAGATTATCTTTTTAAGGATATCTCTGTAGTAAACAGCCTTGGAAGATAGAGGTAATGGCTCTACTTCTGAAGAAAGAGCAGATTTCCCTATAACCGTGGAAGATAGAGTTACTATAAGAAGTAAGCATATCTGCCCCCTGCTGTCTCCAGAGAGAGAAACCTACCTCTTATTGTAAAAGAGGTGGGTTTCCTAAATTGAGGATTTATTTCTTATAGTAAATGAGGTAGGTTTCCTAAATTGAGGATTTATTTCTTATAGTATATGAGGTAGGTTTCCTAAATTGAGGATTTGTCTCCTGTAATGCACCCAATTTCATCTGTAGATGTCATCTGGCCCACTTCATGTTGCTCTGTGGATATTGGGGTAAAGGGCACTGACGCAAACATGTTGTCAATGCTTTTTGCTGTCTTATGAATAATAAAGCCCTTTGTTTCTGACCCAGAAGACTTTTTTCTTTTTTTTTTTTTTACTTTAGGTGCATACTATATTTGGCATTTCTCCCCATGTAATCCCCCCCACCCTCCCCTCCCTCTCCACCCCCCATTGTCTCTCCCCTACCCCCCCACAACTGTCCCCTGTGTGTGATGCTCCTCTCCCTGAATCCACGTGTTCTTGTTGTTCAACACCCACCTAGATAACATATGATGCTTGGCTTTCTTTTTCTCAGTTTGCTGAGAATGATGATTTCCAGATTCATCCAAGTCCCTACAAAGGACATGAACTCATCATTTTTTATGGCGGCGTAGTATTCCATGGTGTATACATACCACATTTTCTTTGTGCAGTCTATCATTGATGGACATTTGGGTTGGTTCCAGTTCTTTGCTATTGTATACAGGGCTGCAATGAACATACGCGTGCATGTGTCTTTATAGTAGAATGATTTATAGTTCTTTGGGTATATACCCAGTAATGGGATTGCTGGGTCAAATGGAATTTCTATTTCTAGATCCTTGAGAAATCACCACACTGTCTTCCACAATGGTTGAACTAATTTACACTCCCACCAACAGTGTAGGAGTGTTCCTATTTTTCTACATCCTCTCCAGCATCTGTTGTCTCCTGATTTTTTAATGATTGCCATTCTAACTGGCGTGAGATGCTATCTCAGTGTGGTTCTGATTTTCATTTCTCTAATGACCAGTGATGATGAACATTTTTTCATATATTTGTTGGCCTCATATATGTCCTCTTTTGAAAAGAGTCTGTTCATATCCTTCACCCAAAAATTCAACAGCCCTTCATGCTAAAAACTCTCAATAAACTAGGTACTGAAGAAAGGTATCATAAAATGATAAAAGTTATATATGACAAACCTACAGCAAATATCATACTGAATGGGCAAAAGCTGGAAGAATTCCCTTTGAAATCTGGCACTAGACAAGGATGCCCTCTCTCCCCACTCCTATTCAACATAGTATTGGAAGTTCTAGCAAGAGCAATCAGGTAAGAAAAAGAAATAAAGTGTATTCGACTAGGAAAGGAGGAAGTCAAACTCTCTATTTGCAGATGACACGATTGTATATCTAGAAGACCCCATCATCTCAGCCCAAAATCTTCTCAAACTGATAAGCAGCTTCAGCAAAGTCTCAGGATACAAAATCAATGTGCAAAAATCACAAACATTCCTATATACCAATAACAGACAAACAGAGAGCCAAATCAAGAGTGAACACCCATTCACAATTGCTACAAAGAGAATAAAATACCTAGGAATACAACTAACAAAGGATGTAAAGGACCTCTTCAAGGAGAACTACAAACCACTGCTCAATGAAATAAGAGAGAACACAAACAGATGGAGAAACATTCCATGTTCATAGTTAGGAAGAATCAACATCGTGAAAATGGTCATACTGCTCTAAATAATCTATAGATTCAATGCTATCCCCATCAAGCTACCAATGACCTTCTTCATAGAACTGGAAAAAAAACACTTTAAACTTCATATGGAATCACAAGAGACCCCACAGAGCCAAGACAATCCTAAGCAAAAAGAACAAATCCGGAGGCATCACACTGCCAGACTTCAAACTATACTACAATGCCACAGTAATCAAAACAGCATAGTACTGGTACCAAAACAGAGACATAGACCAATGGAACAGAACAGAGAACCCAGAAGAAACACCACACATCTACAACTATCTGATCTTTGACAAACCCAGCAAAAACAAGCAATGGGGAAAGGACTCCATGTTTAATAAATGGTGTTAGGAAAACTGGCTAGCCATGTGCAGAAAGCAGAAACTGAACCCCTACCTGTCGCCTTACCCTAAAACTAATTCCAGATGGATCAAAGATTTAAACATAAGACCTAACACCATAAAAACACCAGAAGTCTTATATCTTCTTCCAGCAGTCATGAAACTGCAGCAAGACCAAGTGTTAGCTTGCAAGTAAGGTAAAGTGTTAGACATTGCATAGTTCTTGACACAATGTAGAGAGATAAAGTAATAAAAAAGATAAAATAACTCAATAAGGGAAAAGTAAAAAATAGCCCAAGATTTCCTTTCTTCATGTTTAATAAAGACACACTTAGTATTAACACTTTTACTCATATAGTGAGCACCCTCTATGTGACAGATATTATTCTAGGTACCAGAAATATGGTACTGACTATGACAGACAATTTCCTTCCTCTCTTGGTACTGAGCAGAGGCAGGAACAAATACATGAATATGTGTGTGTATGTGTGTGTGTATGTGTGTAAATTCCAGATGGTTACATATAATATGAAGCTAAACTAGAAGCACAATGTAACAAGCTAATGCTTTTTCATTAAAATAGTCAGAGAAAGTCTTTATGAAGTGATAACATTTGGTATAAGGTCTTCAATGTAGAATTTGGGGCAAAGGACATGTCAGATGACAAGGAAAAGGAGAGGGAGTGAAAAGCAGTGAGGGGAGTAGAACAGAAGAAAGAATGGGGAGAGAAAAGGAAAGACTTTTGTTATCTAGCAAAAGACAAAACAGCAATAGGATAGACTCTAGGATTAAATAACTTTTCTTTTCCAAAAAGAGAAAGAAAAGGAGTATGGCTAGGATATAATGGGTGTGAAAAAGGATACTTAATGAATTTAGCTATTTGTGCTGGCATAAAATCATACTGGAAATTATAGAGCACGGCAAAGTAATCAAATGGAGAAGATGTTTTCTCTTTAACTTTATGAATTGATTCACTTTCCTCATTATTTTTAGAAGTCATACATTTTATTGATACCATGAGTATTCTGAAAGCAAGGAATACATTTGCACTGGAAAGTGCAGGTATTTGAATTTCTAAAACAAAATGAGAAAGAAATACCTTTACTTAGAAATTTCTGAAATAGAAGTAGATATTATTACAACTAATTACAGTGTTGTTACTACTAAAACATAGATACTTCTAATACTATTAAAATAAAATAAAATATAAATATGAGGAAAAAGATGGGGAGGAAGAAGACAAGAAGAAAAACAAGCAAACAAAACAACAACTTATAGAGAGACTCGTCTAAGAACTAAGCAAAATGCTTTATTCATTTTTTCTAAACTTCAAAAGTACTCAATAAAATGTCATGGTGCTCTTTTCAGAGACAGAAATGCATGCTCACAGAAATGAAGTCCTTTGCCTGGGATTTCCCAGCTAGCCAGTGCCTGGGCCAGGAGTTGAACCTGGGGACTACCCGCTCCTGAGCCAGGAGCCAGGATATTTGTGAAATATGCAGCCCATATTGTAATGAAGCATCTTTATGCTGCAGATGTTCCTTCACTTATGAAGCAGACGGTTTTGTCAGCAGTTGATAGAGAATTGCAGCATTTCAAAGATTGTTAGGTTCAGTCTTGGGACAAAGTGATTGGTGGTTTTTATCTGCATTGTTTGAAAAGTGTTGCTCTATACATTGGCTAAAACATAGCACATAACATTTCTTTTTTCTTTTTTTATTTTAGTGGGTGTCATCAGACAACAAATGTATCATGTCTACACAATAAGATGAATAGAAGTGCCTAAATCAGTCATGTAGTATGAGTATATGGCTGACCCATGTTTTATTCCTGGTGCTTCTAGACTTTGGTCTTTTGGAAGGAAAAGGATGAGTGTCTGGAAAACATCTCTAAAGAAAAAAAAAGGATATTATTATTCTAAAGGAAATGTTTCATAAATGCGCAAAATCAGAGGGAACACATAAAATTATCCTAAAAGGGAGACCTTGATCCAGTAGAATACCAAATATACAGGAATCTGAAATTTACTTCTTGGGTAATTGGAAACCAATCTGTTGTTGGTTTGCCAACCAACATGTTGACATGTTGTTGCACTAGGAAAATATACCTAAAAAAGATTGACTAAACCAGTGTTTTCATAACTGTGTTACAAAGAATGCATGTTTCTAGACATAGTAACATATTATGAAAATAAGTTCTCATAGTTTGAAAAACATCTAGCAGAATTTATTTATATATATCACTCCTTTCTTAGTAACAGAACTTCATGTAGTTAGTTGGGGAAGCATTATAATCTAATAGTATGTGCCTGTATTTTTCAGCCTATATTTCATTGAGGAAGCCAATGAGATGCAGGGCTAATTTTGGATTGTACTATAAGAAAAATCCAATAAGCGTTCTAAACGAGCTTGGAGAGGCATTCATTTTGCCACTTCCCTGTTTTATTTTTCTGCTTGGAAATTGTTTGTAATGATGCAACTCTAGCAACCCACAGTTTTGTGACATAGGGTTGCTTTCAAGATAAAATCCACAAATCAGCATAAAGAAACTTGTAAGTGAAGCTTCATTTTACTCTGTGGTACTACCATATGAGCCCTGATGTACTGACATCTTAATTAGATGTTTGGTAGGAAAATAAAAGGATAATGTTTAAGCCATTGTAACCAGGTCTCTGCTACTTAACAGTAATTGGACATAATTCCAGATACATTTGCATATTCCACATTCTTCTTGAAGGTTTTGCAGGTACATTTGATGATTAAAAATCCTGAAAAGTGTTGTCGTAAATCATACCTACATAAATAAAACAACTATTAAGAAGTTGCCATGTGCTAGAGATTGCCCTAGATGCTGATGACGTGGAAAGATAGAGGAGTGATTGATTCTGACTATGTCATGGAAGGCTTTTCAGAAGACTTCAATTGAGTTTTGAGGGGTGAATAGAAGTTTTTTAAATAGAGGGGAAAATGGAAATATAATACATGTAGAAAGTGTAATAAAGAAAAATAGATATAAATATCATGTTTCCCAAGAACTTCAGCATGCTTGATGCAGCTGGAGAACAGAAATGAATTTGTCTTGTGGGTGGACATATTGTCCTAGGACAGAATTACACATTTAGAGAGACAAATGGCAAACTGTGAAAGACTTTTTACAGCAATCTAAGCTAAGGAACACAGGCATTGTGTGCTAGGCAACATGGAATTATTAAGCAGTTGTAGGCAAAGAGAAACACGACTACTTTCGGGTTATTGAATGACCTCCCTAGCATCAATATGGAGAATAAATAAGGGAGGTTGTTTGTGGGATTCAATAAACAAATTTAAGAAAGCCCAAACTACTAGAGCAATAACTTCTTTGACTGATTAATGAAAAGCCACTGGTGTTTATTCATGTGATAATGTTCATTCCATGAACATAACCAACAACAAAGGAAATTAAGAACACTCACTGTCACACCAAAAGAAAGCCCATATTTGAGAAAATTATTTCTATGAATTAAAAAATTTAAAATACCTTTCCATTTTCCAATTTTAAGAACAACCCTTTTATAAGTGCACAGAGATGCAGACTCTTCTTTGATTTAATTGGATCTTCCCACTAACAGCAGCTTCCATACTGAAGACAGTTTTTGTTTCTCTGCCACTTTGCAGACATCTTAGCACCTCAGGATAAGAGCATAGTCTATTCTATATATTTGTAGTCAAAGAAGTTTTTATTTTCCCAGGGCCCACACGTCCTAGCATTTAGAAGCTGGTTAGAGATAGCACACAGTGGTGACATTTATCATTATGCCCTCTTGGGCATTGTGACTGAAGCCAAGATCATTTTCATCAAAGTAGTGCCATTTACCACTAGAGTGCCAGTGGTTATGCATCAATGGAATTCTGCATAGCCCTGATTTCAAAGGAAGTAATTATTTCTTGGGAAACAATAAGAGCGTTAGGACCCTTTAGCGTGTCTAATTTTTTTAAATAGTCTATATCCCTCTTCATTAGCTCCTGGCTCAACTTACTACCACACAAAATTCTGAGGAGATTCTGAGATTTTGAACAATCCCACAGTGCATCTGCACTGTGGAATGTTTACTTTGCAACCTGTTAAGAAAGGCAGTAAAATACTTCTGAGTGTAGTTCCAAGCTGAGAATTAGATTATATCCTAGCCACAATTTCTCATCATCTCTATTCTGCCAAGTATATTTCTGAGAGAAATCAGTCCGCATAGAATTAGTATTTAAGTGCACCTGTGTGGTTTCGACCACATGGTGTGTGTGTGTGTGTGTGTGTGTGTGTGTGTGTGTGTGTGTGTGTGTGTGTATTTTTATTTTTGCAAAGACTCTTGTCTCTGAAGTTATTACACCAGGAATATTGTTTTCTTTCAAGCACATGAATTGCATCACTTCATACTAAACAATATATCCAAGAACCACTACTAACAAGAACTTTTGGCAGAAAGTATCACTGTCTTCATCTGACCATGGCAGACACTGAGTAACCAGACTGGAGGAAAAAAATTGTGTGATGATTTTGCTTACCTGGTGAGCTTAATAAATATATTTTTAATTAAAAAATAACAAATGGGTATTTTTGAAATATATTACTCTAAAATAGGCTGCTTATAGAAAGATATATTTTTTTCTTATTTTTATTTGAACTTCAACTTGTTTTCAAAGAGAATTTGTAGTGGCTAGTGGTGCATACTACTAATATTATTATTCTATTAAAAATTTTGTTGGTCACTTAGAGAGCAAATTCAACAGGAAAGGACATTATTTAATATAAATTTAATTTTACTCCAATTAAATTCAACTTGTTGTTTTCATAGAAGCAATAGGATCAGTAAGAAAAAAAGGCAGGAATAGATAGCTTGTTTATTAGGATTATGGTTCAGGAACCTCAGTCTTCATCTTCACATATTGAGAAAAAGACAGTGGTATAAAAAT
The DNA here is from genome assembly GCA_031835075.1 of Saguinus oedipus. Taxonomy (NCBI): domain Eukaryota; kingdom Metazoa; phylum Chordata; class Mammalia; order Primates; family Cebidae; genus Saguinus; species Saguinus oedipus. The sequence goes on from CM063170.1 coordinate 44,917,762, forward strand.
CACAGAAGTGAACCATTAAAACAGTACAAAACAAAACGTTTTGAGAATTAGAGGCATTTTCTCATATCTAGGAAATATACTGACTACCAGTTTATAAAAGTAATGCAAATTATAAAAATCCCACAGATCCTGAAATAAATCATTGTATGGAATAATGATTCCTAGAAAATATTTAATTTAGTACTTGTACTTCACAGATGAGGAAACAAAAATACCAGGTAAGTTAAGTAACTTTTTCAGTTTCACACAGTAATGAAGGTTAAGTAGGGCTTTCTGAACCCTACTTCAAAGTTTAAGTACTCTAAGGAAACTTATTCTAGGAGAAACCCCTCTTTTAGGATTCTATTTTTCTTCCTTCTGCAAAGTCAATAGGCGACCATGTGAACCAGGACACATTTACTTTCTGATTTTGTTTTTTTTTTTTGGTAAAAAGTAAAATAATGATTGTTAAAACATTTGTTCAGTTTTTTTTTTTTCCCCATGGGTTCTGGGGAAACAAGTGGTGTTTTGTTACATGAATAAGTTCTTTAGTGGTGATTTCTGAGATTTTGGTGCACCCATCCCCAAGCAGTGTATACAGTACCCAATGTGTAGTCTTTTATCTGTGGCTATGATTTTTAAAAGAGTTCTAACAAAAAAACAGCAAAAGAAACATTTGAACCCGTATCCAAGATCAAAGACCAAAAAATCCTCTGTTTAGTAACTAAATGTAACATAATTCAAATCAGAATTTTAAAACCAGATAGAGAACCTTATGTAGTTACTTCTCTTAAGGAAGAGAGACATGAAAATACGTTTGTTTTTTTTTTTTTTTTTCAAGTAGTAAGAAAGGTCTTTATCATATTCTGCTAAGGCTTTACTGGTTAAAAGATTAAAGAATCTTCTTTGGGTTTCTAGAAATACTTAGTAACCCAGTTTCATAAGATCGCATTATATCACAGCAGGGTATGTGTTTCAGAACTCTTGGATATAAAAGTTTAGCTTAGAGAAAAAGAAGAGCGAACCTACCAGAGGAAAAGCATTGACTTTTAAGAAAAAGAAGTTTCACCTTTAGTGATTAAATTAATCACATGGATATTTTTCATTTTCCTTCCACAAAACACATTTTTAGAGATGATTCAAACATAAGTTGCTCTCAGAATCATACTAATTGGCTCTCTGGTAATTCAAGAGATAACTTCTTGATGAAGGAGATAATGATAAGCTCACAAGGGAATATAAGAAGCAGCAGTCCTACTCACATTGTTAAAAGCTATAAATAAGAAGCAGCACTTTATAAAAGAAGCTTGAGAAAGGTTCCTTAAAGAGATAGTAATGCTAATATATATAGTCGCTTGTCTTCAGGGTAAAAATGAGGGAAACATCTGGAATGAAACCCTTATAAATGGCATAAGAATCTTAAATTATCAGACCCTAGGATGAAGCTGCATGTCCCGTCTTGCTCCCTAGTTATGGGTTTCCCAAAATATAAGGCTTCTGTAATTGCTCATATTCCATTAATCTATGTGAAAAAGAAGGGCCATTTTCTATTGCTGTTGCTGTAAAAGAAATATCTAAAATTTATAGAGCAGAGAAGTAGCAACATTTCTGGAATCCATAAGCCTGAAAGTTTCAGCTGGTTGCCTCGTCTGCCTACTTTTTTGGCCATAGGACCTCAATTTATTTGAATATTGACTCTCAAATGGCTCAGAAAAGAAAATGGAGGGCGACAATTGTGGTCAGTCTCATACTCTTTGGTACCTGGGGATTAGGAATGAATGTATGACCCAGTACTGAACAGAGACATGCAGGAAAATGTATCTACGTGGCTTTACCCACAAGAAATATGCAATAGTAGGAACACACTTCTTTTTCACTTACAATGGCCGTATGCCAATATGGTACCAAGAAACTGCTGAACACATCTTGCAGCCATAAATAACAACTGCCAACATGCTAAGGAGAACAGAGGACTAAAGTATTGAGCATCTGGGTCTATGATAATATTGCTGATTTGCTATATGAACTCTGAAGTCAAGCTGAAGCTTGCATCCAATTTTCTGTAGGTATCCTGAATATCTTCAAATCTTACAGGCAAATGCACTTACTGCTGTTGTTTCTAATCATTTGTTTCAAGGATTTTTGTATAGGGAAAGACTTTGAAAGATAGAAATTTAGTGTCTCATTCTGGAACAAACGGCTGCTTTGTTTACTGTTCACTGTGGTAAAGATAATGTCTACCTCCAAAAAAACTGTTTAGACAAGCTTACTGTGCATTGTAGAAGACTTATTTTCTAAGCTTGGAGTTTCTGTCCTATAACGCAACCAACTTCATGTAAGGGCATCGTCTGGCCCTCAAAATCAACACAAAAGCTGGTCTAGCCGAGTAACATCTTAGAGCCTTCACAGTTACTGACACGGGGCTTCCTGTTGTCTGAGGTAATAAATTTCCTCAGATCCTCTTTTAATGGTACACTTTATTATTTATGGCTAAAAACATTGTATCTAGATATCATCACAATACTGTATATTTTTGGAAGAAAAGAGAAGATAATCTCTAGATATATGTTTTATGTTAGAGTCAGCAGCATTATATAGTGAAATTATAAAAGCTGGATACTTTTGAGACTTTAACTATTTGATACATTTGTCTCAATGTTCTCTTGTCAATGTTTTAACAGGCGGTAAATCTCCGGAGTAAAGACTGTGCCTTGCATATAATACATATGGCCACGTGTTATTTTATTTTTTTAAAATCATGAAATTTTATATGAATATTCTCAAAAAGGTAGCTTAAAAGTCTTTATACAATTAATATTTACATCATAACATTCTAATTCAAATATCAGGCGTTACAATTGACAGATTTCTTTAATGCTACAATGAACACTTTTAAAATTTAATTTGGTATTCTGAGGATAGAACTGCGAAGAGATAAAGTCTTAGGCAAAACTGTAGAATTGCTTCTTCAGATGACTCAAATTAAATAATCTGACCCAAAAATAAAAAAGGAAGCACTAGAATTTTTCCTTCTTCTTGTTTTCTCTTCTTTTTGTTGTTGTTATTGGTGGTGGTGGTGGTGGTGGTGGTGGTGGTGGTGGTGTTGTTGTTGGTGTTCTAAGAAGGGACAGTATGGACTATCTTTAATAAATCTTTTGTGAAGTAGTCATCAATGAACAAAAATGCTATTAAAACATGTTTATGAGTTTTTTTTTTTTAATCTTTCCCACGTGGAGGAAAACACATGGAACCTAAAACGTGAAGTGGTGGGAAAGAGGAAGATGGGAGAGCTATATGGGGTTTGGGCTGGCAGGACTGATGGTAACCAGGGATGCCGGTTATTTAGGGAGGGTTAGAGATTCATATAGATAATCTGGCCAGAAGCTCGCTGACCCACAATGGCAGTGCTGGGAGGAGAATGGGAAAGACAGAAGGGAGGCCGTCACAGCTATAGTTTGGTTATACTGATCAAGTAAGTAACTGCATTCGGAATAAAATGGAATCCCTCAAAGCAAAAGAACTTATTAATAGACAAAGAATATAGAATAATGAAAATAAACAAAAGGTATTGGATTGAAATTGGAGGTTTCACTATGGACTCATTATACATATTCAACAAGTATTTATAGTTGTATATGCATTCATATACATATGTTTCCAAGCTCTGTCCATTGAAAGGCCCTAGAAGCAATGACATTCCTATAACAACAAGCATGGCAAGGGCCATAATCTTAGTTTCTAAATGTTGTGCTTACTAAAAAGAACCAGAACCAGAACTTCTTGAAGAAATGACTGATTCCAGGGCAAGGGCAGGGAAAATATGATTGCACATTCTATTGTACCTTACATTAAGGCAATGTTCAATGAATGTTGGGGACATGTCAAAAGTATATAGAAGCTAGTTTGAATGGAATGATTTTGGCATTAAAATAAAAAATGGCAACAATGTATTGCAACCCTAATGAATAAAAGAGGAGCTCATGATTTTATACTGACATAATAAAGGAATTAATTACTAGAACCATTACATATTTAGTCTATTATATATAAAATAAATAAATCTAGAGATACAATTATAATTTACAGGTTCTTTTCAATATTAAAACTTCAGTTGCTGTCATCTTCCTCAGAAAGCCATCCCTGGCACTTCCTTAATTGGAGGCAGATACACTTTTTAAAGAAAGTTATATACTTTTAATGCATGGATGTATCCATTTTTTATTTATTAAATTATTATTTATTTATAACTAGAGTTAGTTTTCTGTTGAGGGACTAAATTTCATTTGTTTTCTGTTTCATGGGTGTAGTAGCATTGGACTTAAGATGGTTTAGCCATTCAACAAATATGTTCCAGGTTAAATTTTACTTTTCATACATACAGATATTCCAATTAACTAACATGCATGCATAAATAAAGTGGATTATGCATAAAGAGTGGAACCAATATAACGATTATTAGTTCTTTGTCAATTCCCAGTTACAAAAATGTGTTGCAACTTCACAAAACAAAAGAAAATTTAAATCCTCAGTGGAACTGAAAATATTCTTATAAGTTCTAATATTTTTCTTTGCAAGTCTATATATCTGGCATATATATTATAAGACAAAAGATAAAATGAAGCTAACCAAAAAGCTTTATTATTTTTAAAAATAAAGCTTGTATAGAATGTGTTAATGTAGTGTGGATACCACCCTCTTTATGGTTTGGATGTAAGCACTTTAAAGATGGTGTTTTCACCAGGCGCCACCACCACAATTTATAATGGTTTTGCTCTTTATTAACTTTTTCCAATATGCTGCTTAACTTTAACATTTACAAAACTGTGAGATGCAACAAAACAATACAGTATTTATTTTTTGAGAAAGCAGTCATATAGTTACTTCTGAGGAAGATGATAACAACTGACAGCAACTGGATAGTATAGAGAATAAAACACTTTTGGATAATAGGAAATGTATAAGTGGTTGTTATACACTGACTATTTTGCACACAAAATTATATTTGGTTTATAGTTGCTATCCATAGCGTAGGATGCTACTTTGTTTGAAGTCATTTTTGCTAATTCGGAGGGCAGGCAGCTGGACAGTGATGAAGGAGACAGTATCTTCTACGGTTCACAAATGTGGGATGCTATCATCTAGTTACAAGCTTCACCGTCACTGTGTTTCTGGACCTGTGCAAAATAATCTCTTCCCCCATTTGACACATTCCTCAAAGGCAGCATAGAGGGTATGAAGGTGTATGTGTGTAGTGTATTTATTTATTGCACTTCTATTTTGTCCATTCCTAATTCATTCTCTGCATAGCAGCCAAAGTGACTTCGCAAAAATTCGAATCAGATTATATTGTTCTTCTGCTTAAAACCTCTAGTAAATCTCTATTGCATGTAGAATAAAATTTGAATTTATTTGCCTGACCTACAGGGCTCTGTACAATCTAGACATTGCCTACTTCTCCAATCTAATTTCAAACCCTCCCCTTGTCACTCGCTAATTTCCGAACATGTTGGCCTTTTGTCAGTTTCTGGAATAACCTGTGCTGTCCCCTGACATATGGACCTTTGAATTACTGATTCTTCTATAATAAAATATCCTTGCCAATAGCAGGGTAGCTCTTTTATATACTTCACACAATAGACATATTGTCACTGAATTCAGAAAAGCATTGCATATGGTTTAACCTAACACCACATTGTGCTGCTCTCCATGGCCAGAGTGATACTAACTGTTGAAGCAACATGGAAACAGTTGGCACAATGGGATACCCACAGGGTTTGGGCTCAAATCTGTAGTGCAAATTCTGGTTGTACAACACACAAGCTGTGAATGCTTGGATACATTTCTTTAAGATCTCTTAGCCTCATTCATTCTATTTTACATTCCCAGATGAATTCATTCATTCAGGAACTCTCCTAGACTCTGGGGATTAAGCAGTCAACAAGACAGACAATCCCCTGCATTTACAACACTTCGATTAATGTTGAGGGATGCAGATTATCAATGTACATTACAATTTCAGGGAGTAATGAGTGATATGACTAGAATGAAGCTTCTTTTCCATAGTTTGATCAGAGAGATCTTAGGAAATGGGACATTAACTAAGTGAAAAATGATATTTTCCACTTTATGTTAAGTGCAAACTGGAATTAGTGACAGAGAGAACATCAAATAGTATTGGTCTAGGAATAATATTGCCATGATCAAGGATTACCGTTTGTAGACACTGAAACCTATTTTACATGGTTGCTGCTCTGGGAAACAAGTGAGGTGTATGGTGCGGTGCAGCATGGTGCAAGGAGCCTAATCAGTACTTGATAAATGTTTTCTTCGCTACTGTTCTCATCTTCTGTCCTACTCTGGGACATTAATGAGAACTGGGATATACATAAAATCACACTTATGGTGACCAGGATTGTTACTTTTTACAATCTCATGTTCTCTCACATTCCGTCTCTGTGCATATAAATGTGGCAAGTTATATGTCTCACCAAAATATAACATGTTAGGAAAAAGTTATTTCTTTACAAATTCTTGATCACATTTTTCAATAGCATTATTATAGGTATTTATAACAATTAGCAGCATTTCCCAGTAGTTCATGTAAAGCAAAACAGTACAAAGGGGGATTTAAGTTAGTCCAATCTTAGTGAGAGTCTCTGATTCATCATTTGATTGGATAGCTGGGTTACCTTTCTTTAAACCACCTCATCTTTTGTGACTTGGTTTCCTCACTTGTAAGATAGAAAAGGAATTTAAATTATAAAGTTAACATTTACAGTATGCTTACAATCTCACGGTTATTGTGTTAAGCCTGTTGCATGTACTAATATATCTATTCCTCATAGCTACCCTTTGGTACATTGGCACTATTATTATTCTCATTGTACAGATGTGGATCCTGATGTGCAGAAACTTAAGTCAATTCCCCAAGGTTACATTGCTGGCAAATGTCAGAACCAATATTTGAAACCATTCTACATAATATATGAGTGAAAATTAAATGTTTGTTGTTGTAAGCTGTTGATATTTTGGAGTTGTTACCAAGACATACCTCGTGTGTGTGTGTGTGTGTGTGTGTGTGTGTGTGTGTGTGTGTGTATTGGAGTTTTAAAGTACTTATGAATTATAACATTAAAGAAGAAGTTACAATATGAACATTTCTCCAGTGTGTTTTATTTAACATATTTAATGTTATGTTAAATAAATTTCTAAAATACTGCCATGCATAGGCAGTATTTTAGAAGATTTGCAAGTAGTAACTTTAATTCTTATATCATCACTTTGAGATAATAAGTACTATTAATGTTTCCACATAACAGCCGAGGAAACAGAGACGCAGTGGATAAGCAACTTGACCAAGATCACACAGTTATTATGTGACAGAATCAGGTTTTTAAACTAGGGGACTTGAGTATGTGCTCTTGACCACCATGTTATAATGCCTTCCAATACTTGAAAATATATTCCACAAGTCGTGGATCAATTACTTCTGGAATTCATGTGGCAATCTCTGAATGTTAGAAATATGGATTTCTTCAGTTGAGAAGGATCTCAGACAAAGTCAGTCTCTGCAACACTTTCATGAGCTATGTAGATACCCTTTAGACTCTCTATTCACTCTCTTCTTGAGTGAGGAGGATAGAGTATGTCTTTTATTCTTCAGAATGAATCTTGACTATGTCTACCAATGTGTCCAATGTATTGGGTGTTGTGTAGTCAAAACATTTAGCCAACTAAAATTTTCAGTGGAGGCTATTCATATATTGTGGAATCAGAAGTGCAGCTTTTAACTTTTGTTTTGGCCGGGCGCAGTGGCTCAAACCTGTAATCCCAGCACTTTTGGAGGCCAAGGCGGGTGGATCACGAGGTTAAGAGATCGAGACCATCCTGGTCAACATGGTGAAACCCCGTCTCTACTAAAAATACAAAAAATTAGCTGGGCATGGTGGTGCGTGCCTGTAATCCCAGCTACTCAGGAGGCTGAGACAGGAGAATTGCCTGAACCCAGGAGGCGGAGGTTGCGGTGAGCCTAGATCGTGCCATTGCACTCCAGCCTGGGTAACAAGAGCGAAACTCTATCTCAAAAAAAAAAAACAACAACAACAACTTTTGTTCCTGAAATTATTCTTTTAACATTCAGTACATTTGTATGGCATTAAGATACAGAAATCAAATTTACTTTTCCTAAGCTTTCTTACTTAGAAAGTTCAGTGTTACTGGTTTGTTTTTAGAACACAATCTACTGGCAAATTTTGCGTATTAGCAGTTTTACTGTGACACACTGTGAATGGGAAAACTTTACATTTTTTGTGATTCTGACAAAATAATTCCAAACTTTATGGAATTTATGAAAGGTAAAATAAAGGGCTATATATTACTGTGCATTAGCAAGACAAGACATGTATTTTTAAAAATAGTCTTAATTCTGATTTTTATCCCACAGGGTCGCTCTATAGTTTTCATATACGTGAAGGGAAAGTGAGTTAGTATCATAGGATTGATGATTTTAAAAAAGCATTATTGGGATTCCAGCCCATATTTCTCTCTACACCAAAACAAATTATAAAAAAGAGGAAAATGCTTGCCCTCCATGAAATACCTTTCGACATCGTTCCACACGGCTCTTCCTTACTGGATCTTTGTCAAGTGTCTTAGAAGAAAGAAGACTAAGTGTGACTCTGAAAGTGTGAACATATTTTTAAAAGTTTTAAAACACAAAAAACAATAGTTTCTCCAACAGTGATAATGACTTTGCAGAAAGGACAATGAAAGTGGTATGGAAAATTCTAGAATTCAGGGTTACTTACAGATTCAACCATATCAGTTCTTTACTTAGAATTATATGAGCTTGCTCATCCCACTCTACCACCCCACTGCAAATGCAGTTGCTACCCATTATGGTATTATGATAAAAAGTTTCTACAGGTATCTAAGTGCTATTTCTATACTTAGACATGAAACTAACACCTCTAGATTCGGTTTGATTCTAGATCTAAGGACATGAGTGCCATCTGCTGAATTATTGCTTATGTTTTTCTAATCTCTCCTAGATTAAAATTTAGGAACTTTGAACCCTGGAATAATATCATAGGGTACTTTAGTATTCTGTAAAACTCAAAGATATGACAAATTACTGAGATCCTTTCAATGGTACCCTTAAGCTATTAAACGTCTTGTGTAACACTTGTTTCATTAAGTTTTGAATTTTGTTATGGTATTTTTTACACAGTACTCTCACACTCTTTCTAAATAACTCTAAGTTATATATAAGTTGACAGTATATGAAGGAATCTTACAAGAAATCACTTGTTTTGATTTTGTTGTTGTTTTGCCTGTTTTTAAGTCATGGTTGCTTTTTCAAATGATAGACACAACATATGCTCAAAACTTAAAATAGTGAAACGTTCAGAATACTAAAATATGGGGAGGAAATGTGCAACCATATCTGACATTAATATTTTCTGTTTATGTTTATTTCTGACTGTCTTTAATTTTACTATCAATAAAAAGTCAATAATTATGCACACAGTCTCTTTTTTTTTCCATAAATGCTTTAAAATAATGAGCTCTTTTGGAAGTACAGAACTGGGTTAGTAAACAAGGTGTCAATCTGGCTCTAAAGTTAATCCAATATCTCATAAACTAAATGAAATTATATTTAGAGGTTGTAGCAATTTGACAATATGTGTTATTTAATTAATGTTTTGATAATGTCTCAATTTTTAGCACACTATCAGAACTGCAGCCTTTCAAAAATTTTAGTTGCTATCATTTGAATGACAGATTCATAATTTTTCAAGTATATCAATGTATTTGATTAAAAAGTGTTTCCATTTAATTTTTATTTCAAATGGTATTTTTGATTCAGTTTGATAAAGTTCAACTGCATGCCAAGGTAGATACACAATATTGGGTATAAAGCATCATCTTCTTTTCTGTAAGCCTGTAATATTGTAGATGAGGCAAGATAAATGTAGACAAAGCAGTAAAATAACACGAAATTGCTTAGATTCAGTGAAAAATAAACAAGCAAAACACAAACCTGGTTGTTCCCCTTATCTGCAGTACTTGTGGTGTATTGCTGAGATTAGGAATAAAAATTTTCTTGTTTGGAGTCAGTAATAATCTCAAAAGAAGAGCCATTATTCACATAATTTGTAATTCTGTGGCTCCCGATGTCACACTTGATTCCTATGTGGAAAAAAATTTAGGAACAGAAAATATAATTTTGCAATACAGAGGTAGCTTACTATCAAGGATCTGAAGCTGGATTTAAGGCAAGCAGATGAAAACGAAGGAAGGATGTAAGGTACATTACAGTTCAGAACCCACCTACATGTACACCACTGCATATTCTGTGCCTACTCTCAGTGTGGATGCTCAGAAATATCTGCTGAATGAGTTAATGAGTGAAGTGTTTAATTTGTTTGAACACTAAAAAGAAAAAAAATGGATATATAGCATTCATGTATATTATTTGTATTAAGCTGATGAAATTTTACCCTAAAATATCTGTGCCTATAGAATATGAGAGTTCTCAATGCCTACAGACATAAAGGTAAAACCGAGAGTCAATGACTATTTATCTGAAGGTCTCAGAACTTAGATTTTTTAAATTAAAACAATGACTTAAATGCTGTTTTTTATTATGGATATTTTTCCAGTTTTAAGCAAACAGTTTTAAATGAAATATTTTTTTCCCAAGAAAGCCACGATGTGGGGCAGAAGCAGGTGGGATGAATTCAGAAACTGAACAAAATTGAGGCCTGCACGTCCTAATATATGTGCTAATATTTCCTAAGGAAAACTCCAGCTCTAATTTTATTTTTGTCACAGCAGACTTAAAGGATTTTTAAAATTTTTAAATTTATTATTACAGTCTCTAAATAAATCTAATAATCCCATTCGTTATTGCTATGCCATGCTATTTCTGCTATAGTTAAATTATTTTTTTAAGAATGAGAAGAAAAAAAATAACAAAATTAAAATGTTAAGTTTATATAGTCAACAAAAACTGCATAAAAATTTCTTTCTAATAATTTTTCCCTGAAGCAGATTTTTAAATATTATTTTATATGGAAGTTTTTCATACTATATACACTTCACCTTGCAATTTCCTTATTCTTGGCCAAGGCCATGTTAGTAATAGAGAAATTATTTTTAAAAAGATGAGTTTTGTTGAAAAGAAGGAAAGCTAAATTCTGAATCTAAAATAATATCTAATAGTAAATGATTGCTAATAAATGATGTCAGAATTCTGTACTGCATTTATCTATTCCTATAACTTAGGACATGACACTTCCTCCCTCTGAGCTTCAGTCTCCTGATCAATAATTTTATTGAACTAGAAATAATCCACAAAATATTTTCTATCTTTTATCCAATAGCCCTAAGAGTTCACTTAAACCAAATAACCTTACTGACTAAATCGCATTACACCAGTTTTAGTTCTTGCCACCTTTTTCCACCCTCCAAACTTTAGGTCAGAATTAATTACTCCTACAGCACATTGATGACACCTCTCTAACAGCGCTTATGGTCTCCTGCCTTATTTAGCAAGTTGTTTACATCACAGCTGCTACTTATGACCACAGAGACTGTGAAATGTGGGCACAGTTTAACTAATTACCGTGGGGAGAGCAACACTATGAAAGATGCCCGTGGGGAGCTGGCTGAGTACAGTCACACGCAGCCTGGATTTTCAAGTGGTTCTCTACTGTAGAGTGTAAGTTGCTGGAGGATACAGACTATTCTATTTATCTTGAAGATAACACAAACACTAACAAAATGTTTTCTGCATAGTGGGCTTTCACTAAATATGTACATACATACATAATGAATAAATAAATGAGTGATAAGTGAAATGAATAATCTTTTATTTGACAATTAATTCCTACTCAGAATTAAAGTGGCTAACAAACGCATTCATCAGGTTTGATTGCTGAAATAGATAATGTGCCTTTGAAAACAAGTTTTATGATCTGTGCCCTCTGCCAGTAAATGCATGTAGCTAAACACAGGTGGGAGGGGGTTGAGAAAGAAAGAAGGAAAGATGGAAGGAAAAAAGGAAAGAATGAAAGAAAAGAAGAAAGAAAGAGAGAGAAGGAAGGAAGGAAAGAGAAAGAGAGAAAGAAAGAAAGAAAGAAAGAAAGAAAGAAAGAAAGAAAGAAAGAAAGAAAGAAAGAAAGAAAGAAAGAAAGAAAGAAAGAAAGAAAGAAAGGAGGGAGGAAGGGAGGGAGGGAGGCAAGGAAAGAAGAAAGGGAGGGAGGGAAGAAGGAAGAAAGGGAGGGAGGGAAGAAGGAAGGAAGGAAGGAAGGGAAGAAGGGGAGGGAGGGAAGGAGAGAGAGAAAGAAGAAAGAAAAGAAAGAGGAAAGAAAGAAAGAATTCAAGACCAACCTGACCAACATGGTGAAACTAGGTCTGTACCAAAAATACAAAAATTAACTGGGTGTGGTGGTGTGTGTCTGTAATCCCAGCTATTCAGGAGGCTGAGGCACTAGAATCACTTGAACCTGGGAGGCAGAAGTTGCAGTGAGCCAAGACCACACCAGTGCACACCTCTCCAGCCTGGGCAACAGAGCAAGACTCTGTCTCCAAAAACAAAAAAAGAAAGTTCAATGGGTTGAGGGGTGTTCCCAGTAGAAGGAACAGCATGGGCAAAGTTCTAACACACATTGAGGAATGAGAGACTCAGATTATTTTCAAATAAGGAAGAAAAAAAAATATTTCTCAAGATTCTCACACATTGCATAAATATGAATGAGGTATATGTTCTTCTATCTACAAATTTTCTATTGGAATGTCACCGGAACAGAAAACATTTACTTTCTAATTACACCCATCAATTAAGAAACAAAGCTGGAATTAGGCCCACAGAACCTAGGTTACAGACAAAGTCTTGTAAATTTAAATAGGACCAACAAGTTTTTGGTTTTAAAACTCCCTCCATTCATATGCATAAAATGAAATGTCATGGTATTTGACCTACATAGAAACCAACCACAGACATCAAATTTGATTCCATATTTTTTTCTTGACACTTCCTAAGGTAGAATCTCTGCTTGAAAAATAAAGCAGACTATCGTGATGTTTTCCCTATAATATAAACAAACAAAAAATCCATTAAATCCGAGTTGTCAGGATAACTTAGCCAAGTCCTTGTCTTGGCAGTTGTGATGCTCTTTGTAAAATGAACAAACCTAGATTTTTGTTCACTCCTTCTGTCTCTTCTTGTTACAACATCTCATAAAGAATGAACTATATATGTCTAATCCAAGTTAGTAAATATCCCTAAAGAGGCTCCGAGTTCCCAGATCACACTGTTCTGTAAGAAAAAAATAAGAGCCTTCTTGCAACCTCTCAGGGAAACCCCCTTTCCTGATAATTTAGGACTGCATCCCCCTCTCACTTTTTCCTTAGTCCCTTCAGGCTCTGATTCTTCAGGTAAGCATTAAAACCTACCCCTTGAAAAGTCATTCACAATGAAATGATGAAGAAGTGCTCCAAATAGTAGCTCTTCTAAGGATTTATATTTTTTAAAGAGGTCAAAGCTCAAAGTAAAAAATAGAAAGATTTCTTGGGTATTAGGGAACAGTTTCAGTAGAAGTTTACAGGGTAGAGGCTTTGTTCTAGCCAGCTATGAGGCAAGCTAGCTTCACCATCTCACTATTTTCTCCCCTAGACTCTTAACAAAAGCCAATTCTCTGGACAAAAGCATCAGAAACTCACATATTTACAGTTAGACAGGAACAAGTTCAAAAATCGATCATATGGCATGGTGACTATAGTTAATACCAATATATTGTATTTTTGAAAAATACTGGGAGAATAGAAGTTAAGTGTTCTCACCACAAAAGTGATTAACTGTGTGAGTTAATATGTATGCTAATTAGCTAGATTTCATCATTCCACAATGTATATGTACTTCAAAACATCATGTTGTTCATGTAAATACAATTTTATATGTCAATTTTAAAAATAAACAAATTTGAGGGGAAAAAAGCAACACAATTTATTTCCCTTTCTTTTTTATGCTTTATAACACAGACACCTAAATAAAGGAATGAGGACACCAGAATATCCTAGGAAAGACATAGATAAACATATTTGGGCCTATGATATGCTATATTATAAAATATTTAAAATCAAACTTTATAATAACTTATGTTAACAAGAGAAAATGTCCAAGGCATGAGGAGAAGTGAAGAACCGTGATATCATGTGGCGTGTCTTTATAAATACTTATGTATCTGCATATGAACACATACACAGGAAGGTACAAACAGATGCATAAAGGAAATAAAACAAAATGTTATCTCCAGCAACAGAATTAGGGGTAACTTTTTGGAGTAATTCTTTATACTCTTCTTTGTTTTCCAAACTTACATAGTTTACAATTTTGATTTTCCAATTCAAGACAAAGGTCTTTTGAAATGACGTTGTGTTATCCACATTATTGCTTTGCTTTTGCCCTCAACAGAGTATAAAATTTGAGAGTTAAATAGGAGCATCTCTTAAATGCACACATCCCTCGAAGGGGAACAGGAAAATTTTACTACTACATAGTTGCTTTCCAGCCTCTATGACATCAACTAGAGAGATACACAAGGAGTTGAGGTCAAGAAGCATGTGCTACTGTGCATAGACTCATCGCCAAGGGCATAATTCAAAGGCCACTCAGCCTGGTGAACATGGCACACAGATGTCCTGTTTTTTTAGACTGTTTGCAACATTTAAATGCACTTGGCACTCTAAGCACATAGTTTCTTTCTGAAGGAGGTTTTCTGCTGAAGGTTATGTCGTGCTTTCCACTAAAACATAAATTCGTTGGCTGTTTGTTAAGCCTCCTGTACAATGAAATCAAGGCAATCATCAATGGATATGGTTCACTGGAAAATGTAAACTGGCTTCCCCACCCCAAGAGAAACAGACTAAGCAGTGCCAGAGGTTTTGCACATGCTCCCTACAGACAACATCTCACTTTGTAGAGAAAAATTTTACTGCAATGCTTCCCATTGCACCTGCCAACTCCCTCTCTTATCCTGAAAACACAAATTCCCATTAAACATAGAAGAATGAGTAATGCCTCTAAGGTGCTCAGAATAATTGATATTTCACCCTCCGGTGCCAGGACTGCACGGATGGAGTGCTTTATGTTGATGGCTCAGGAATGTGCTTTTGGCCCTTTGGTATTCTGCCCAGACTAAGCATGCCCACAAACAACACAGCCTAATGCAATCCAAACACTTAAGAGGAGGAATCCTACAAAACACAGGAGTGCCAGAGGCTTGCATAATGTATCCAAGATATCAAAGTTTTCTTTGGAGAGATAAAAATATGCAACAGTAAACACCTAGGCTGGGGGAGAAAAAAAAAACCCTCAGTTTTTCTAAGGAAGACAGGTCTGTATTCACAGGGGTTGCCTGACATGGAATTTGGACTCTAAAGCTTATCGCACCTCTAAACTTCCTTTGTTTAAATCAATTATTAATATTTATTATTATAAACTGCTTCTGCTTTTTACCCAAGCTATCTTCCTGACTGTATTTTAAAACAGAAATAGATTTGATTACTAATTTTTTAAACAAAATACTTCCATATATAGCCTTTCCATTATCTTTGGCAAAACAATTGTAAACTAGATACATTTTCATTTAAGTAGTTTTACTATGATTAATCATAACGCCTTGGCGATAAAGAGAATGACGAAAAGATATGAAAGTAAAAATGAAAGAATGACTTTTAAATAAAATGAAGGCTATTATGTTAAAAAATCAAGTGTCGGCCAGGCACAGTGGCTCATGTCTATGATCTCAGCACTTTGGGAGCCCGAGGCAGGTGGATCATGAGGTCAGGAGGTTGAGACCATCCTGGCCAACATGGTAAAACCACATCTCTACTAAAAATACAAAAGTTAGCCGGGTGTGGTGATGTGTGCTTGTAGTCCCAGCTGCTCAGGAGGCTGAGGTAGAAGAATCGCTTGAACCCAGGAGGCGGAGGTTGCAGTGAGCTGAGATCACACCATTGCACTCCAGCCTCTGAGACAGAGCAAGACTTTGTCTCAAAAGAAAAGTGTCTTTCAAATACTGGGAGTTTATTAGGAAGGAATACTTTTATAATCGCATGAGTTTCTCCTATTATTTTATGAATCTAACTTTATTATTGTGAATAATTTTTACTTAGTGGTTTGACCTTCTCTTGAATATTCTTGACTTCAAAATATAAATTATATGCATATAAGAATAGAAACTAATATCTACTTTTGGGTAACTGTAAAAATGCACACGTGGTGACCAATTAGTTATTGTAAATTACTGATTAATTATTTGAAAAATGGCTAGCATTTTCTACTACCTACGCTTTCTTATTTTACCTATTCCTTCCTATCTTCACACATTCACACCAGAATCGTTTTGCCAAATCAGGGAAAGAATAACAAATGGAAGCCGTACTCTAAAATAGCATGAATTGAAAATCAAAGTGCCTAGTTTTCATCCTTTACAGGTATCTCCAATTGTTATACTTGGAAAGTTAAAAAGCATTCAACTGACAAAAGATGTGAACAAAAACAAGATCAAGAATAAACATGACTTAATTAAAACCATCATGAAATATCATCTTCCCCGAGTCAGAATGCCTCTTATTAAAAAAAAAAAAAAAAAGCAGATGCTGGCAAGGATGCAGAGAATGGGGAAATCTTACACACCACTTGTTGGAATGTAAATTAGTACATCTATGGAAAACAGCATGAAGATTTCTCAAAGTACTAAACATAGACGTACCCTTTGGTCTAACAATCCTACTAATGGATATGTACCCAAAGGAAAATAAATCATTGTATCAAAAATATACCTTCACACATATGTGTATTTCAGCACTATTCACAATAGAAAAGTACAGGAATTAACCTAAGTTTCCATAAACAAGAGACTGAATAAAAAAAATATGGTATATATATGCAATGAAATACTGTTCAGCCATAAAACAATAAAATTATATCTTCTACAGCAACATGGATGGAACTGGAAGCCATTATCTTAAGTGAAATAAATCATACACAGAAAGAGAAATACTGCAAGTTCTTACATAGGTGGGAACTAAATATTGTGTACACATGAACATAGAGAGTGGAATGACAGGCAATGGAGACTCAAAAGGATGACAGGGTGGGAGAAAGGTGAGTGATGAGAAATTACTTTATTTGTACAATGTATGTTATTTGAGTGATGAATACTCTAAAGGTCATGAGCTTATTTATCACTATATATCTATGCATGTAACAAAATTACACCTGTCCCTCATAAATTTGTACAAATCTTTTAAAAAGAAGAAAATATGTATGATTTGTTACATTTTGTTGCTGTTGTTGTTGTTTTGTTTTTTTTAGACAAAGTTTTGCTTTGTTGCCCAAGCTGGAGTGCAATGGCGTGATCTCGGCTCACTGCAACCTCAGCCTCCCAGATTCAAGCGATTCTCCTGCCTCAGCCTCCCAAGTAGCTGTGATTACAGGCACCTGCCACCATGCTCAGCTAATTTTTTGCATTTTTAGTAGAAACAGGGTTTCACCACATTAGCCAGGCTGGTCTCAAAATCCTGACCTCAGATAATCTGCCTGCCTCGGCCTCCCAAAAGTGCTGCCATTACAGGTGTGAGCCACTGCACCTGGCCATTGTGAGTTTATTACAGGTCTTTCCCATGATGAAACATGGCATATTTTACTTCCACCACCAAGACTCTTCCTAGCTTTCTAATTTAAAGAACTTGCCTCTTCACAAATACCAGTGTTTTCAAATAGTGCTATGTAGAAGTAAAACAATTTGAGAATGTGGGTGATTTTTTTTTTTTTTTTTTGAGACAGAGTTTCGCTCTTGTTACCCAGGCTGGAGTGCAATGGCACAATCTCGGCTCACCTCAACCTCTGCCTCCTGGGTTCAGGCAATTCTCCTGCCTCAGCCTCCTGAGTAGCTGGGATTACAGGCACGTGCCACCATGCCCAGCTCATTTGTGTGTGTGTGTGTGTGTATTTTTAGTAGAGATGGGGTTTCACCATGTTGACCAGGATGGTCTCGATCTCTTGACCTAGTGATCCACCCGCCTCGGCCTCCCAAAGTGCTGGGATTACAGGCTTGAGCCACTGAGCCTGGCCAATGTGGGTGATTTATCTGAAACATAGTTCAAAACGTTTCTTGTGTTCTACTTCAAGATCAACCCTACTCAGGTTCTAGTATTAATGCTGTCTCCGGTGAATGATAGTATAGTATATCCCATATGTTCTGACATATGTTCCTCAGCACCAAGATGTCTCTGCTGCCAGCTCTGGTCTCACTTAATGCTCATCCCATTTTCAATGAGTCTTCCCAGGTTACTGGTTTATGCTTGAGTACATACATAACTGATTTACCAATCCAGACATGTATGCCACGCTATGTGATCTAATTCTTGAATTTCTAGCCTCTGAGAGAGGGCTTTGCATAGTACACAATGCTAAACTGGGAAGCACAACAGCTAGAAAAATAGAGACATGTTGTCAAAGATAGGATGGGCATTAATTTGTAATCATAGAAGATGATTTGAAACACTATGGCTTATATTTTATACCAAAAAAAGTCCCTAAGCGAGGCTGAGTATTGCAATGGGAGAATTTGACAACAACTATTATGTTATATTAGGATTGGTTTTATCCAGCATGAATTTCAATAATTAGATGTTTAATTATTAATATTTTCAAAACCACTGAGAGATACCATCTTAAACTAGTCAAAATGGCTATGATTAAAAAGTCAAAGAACAGCAGATGCTGGTAAGGCTGTGGAGAAAAGGGGCACAGAGTTGGTAGGAATGTAAATTAGTTTAGCCACTGTGGGAAGCAATTTGGAGATTTCTCAAAGAACTAAGAACAGAGTTACTATTTCACCCAGCAATCCCATTACAGGGTAAATTCTCAAAGCAAAATAGATTATTATATCAAAGAGACATATGCATTCATTTGTTCATTGCCATGCTATTCAGAATAGCAGAGACAACCTAGGAAGCCCATCAGTGGTGGATTGAATAAAGAAAATGTGACACATATACTACATGGAATACTATGCTACCAGAAAAAGAGAAAGAAATCATGTCCTTTGCAGCAACATGGATGGAGCTGGAGGCCATAATCCTAAGACACTTAACACAGGAACAAAAAAACAAATACTGCATGTTCTCACTTACAGTAGTACAACATTGAGCATGCATAGACATAAACATGAGAACAATAGACCCTGTGGTCTATCAGATGTGGGAGAGGAGAGGGGCAAGGGTAAAAAATGACCAATTGGGTACTATGCTCACTACCTATATACCCAGGCAAAAAACCTGTATCCCGTTTATCTAAAATAAAAGTTGAGGATAAAAAGACTTTGGGAAGGATATAAAATGTCTTGACCAATAATCACCTTTTTGCATTTTGCACAACTGACCCTTACAAAATAGCAATGCTATTGACACTAGGCCAGCAGTGCAAACCACTATAGGAACTTGCATCCTGTAGATTTCAACCAGAATTCTGGTTTTTCCTTGAGTCTATATTTTATAACATTTGATGAACAAGGCTAGTATTACCTGTAATGTTATTCCTCTTATAAGTAATTTAAAATTTTAATAGTATTTATTTTTAATTACTCTATCATAACTGCTGATAACTGGGATTTTACCATCATTTATTTACTCTTTTATTCATTTTATTTGTTCATTATATAAACTGGTTAAACTCACATGTGCTAGATTTTTGCTAGTTGCTGGTTACATAAAAGTGACAAAGTAAGTGAAGTTTCTAGTCTCAGAATCCTACCAGTCTAGTGGCAGAAACAGACATTAATCAAATAATCATAGAAAATACATTGTTGAAAATTTTGTAGCGTTGTATGAATGCTAATAATTAACATTTGCTGAGGATTTATTCTGTACTTGAAACTGGTATAAATACTTTAACAATATTAACTCATTTAACCATTACCACCACCCTATAAGAGCATTCTATATTATTATTCCAGTCTTACAGGTAAAGTGATTGAGGCTGGTGGAGATTAAATAATGTGGTCTAAGAATGAGTACCAAGTGGTAGAACTGACATTGACTATAGGAAGTTGAACTTTAGAGCCTATCTAACAGTACCATGTCATCCTTCCTCTCGTGTTAAATGAAAAGCATGCTATGATACTGCATTAGTCAGCTTTTATTATAGTGTGCTGAATCAACAAACATTCTCAATATCTTAGTGGCTTATAATAATAAAGTCTTGATTATTTATTGCTCATATTAATGTCTTGTGTGGTTCCAGCTGCAATTCTGCTCCATATCCTTATCTTCCTGGATCCAGGTTAAAAGAGCATCTCCTACCTTAGCTATCCCACCTTAAAGCTTCATGTACATGACATCATCACTTCCACTAGCATTTTATTGTACAAAGCAGGGCTCAAGATAAAATTGGGCATCAATGGAATAAGGAATATATTCCACTTATAGGAAAAGACACCAGAGAGGAATCCTACCTGAATGACCCCAAAATGCTGGTCATATTTTAAGCAAATAAAGCAGTATGCTTCAAAATAGATATATGAAAGAGGTCCCTTACCTGGCCTGGGAGTCAAGAGAAGCCTGAGGTAGCACTGTCTCAGTAGGGTTTTCAGGGATGATATTTAGTTGACTAAAAACTGTGATCCACAGAAAACACACCACGTAGTAGGTACAGCAGGTACAAATTTTATGTGATACAAGTGAGCATGGTCTTGGAAAATTTAAAGAAATCACCGAAATAAAGGCAGGGAAAGCTAGGCTATCCTGAGACAAATCTACGGAAGTCAGCAGAGGCATGATTATTCAGATCCCTGTAGGCCTTTTTAAGAGTTTGTAGATTTATCCTAATGGTAAGCCAATAAATTATTTTAAGCAAAGAGAGTGTGATAATCACACCTTGGTAATTTTGGCTGCTTTACAAAATAAAAAAAAAAATATTGTAAGTAAGTTTCTCTAACTTATATATCTTCTCAACCCCCCCAGACCTTCTTAATGGTATTGTTTTAACTGTTTTAGAGGAGAAAATGGAGCTATATTTTCTATTGAGTTACCCCTAGCAGAGTTCACTATCAGAACCACCCAAATACAGTGATTCAGAGCAGAGGCAGCAACTTCCTCCCTCTCTATCACAAGAAACACTTTCTACCCTATCTTTAGCTCAGGTTTAGGTTCTCCCTAGTCACAGCAATCCTGTACTCCTCTCTCATCTTCCTGATGGGATGAAAAGAGAGCCAACAGTGACATGGTGAGTCTGTGCTGAGCCCCTTTTGCCTAAATAGTAAAGAATGGAGCTCAGCAAGGTAAGGAATTGTAGCAAAAAATGGCAGCAATTTGGGATTGGGAATATGGAAAATTACTCTAAGTGGAGCATTCCATTTGGAAAAGATGTAGCTGCACTTCGGATATTATCAGCAGAAATAAATGCCACCACCTTTTTTTGTCATAGCTATCATCATTACACTGTGATGTAAACTCAGGTCTTCCTTTGGCATCCAATGTAGAATTGTGCCACTTTCAAAAAGGTGGACACCATATCCTAGCTAGGATTTCTGCCACTGGTAATGTAGAGCAGTCTTCCCAGCTGTTGCCATCAACTTCCAGATGTTGATCAATTAAGAGAAAATAAACAAACAAAAGAAAAAGCACTCACCATAGGTTTCACTAATTCAATACCTGGCAAAAGTACTAGTTTATACTTATATCTTCAGCGGAAAGTTGTATTTGTTAGGGTAATGCTGCTTTGGTAACTGCTAAGCACCCAAATTGCAAACTGCATTCTATATTAAGTGATCAAAAGTGGTCCAGTGTGGCAGATCACCATCCAATTGCCATTCGGGAAACTATCATCATTTCAGCTTTTGTGTCTAGTATTCTCTGAAGTCCTCTCAGTCAACCACTAGATGAAGAAAAGGCATGAAAGAATTTACAATGAAAGGATTTAATGGAGCAGGCATGGAAGGGCTGCATGTCAGCTTTGGCTCACAATCTATATCCAATGAGCTATATCCCAGCTACATGGTGAAACCAAAACAATAGAACCACTGGGAAATACAGTATAACTGTGAGTACAGGAAATAAAAGAAGACTTGGAGAACAACAGTCAACCAGTGTTTACTATTACGTTGTCTCTATTAAATCTTAAAATTGGGGAATAAAATAGTAAATTTTATGTTGTATGTATTATTAAAATAAAAAAAAAATTGGTGGAATAGGATCTGTAGAAACAATGAATTTCTGAATCATTAAAATTTACTGAAAAGGATCCTCTGGGTGATCCTAGCTCTTATTGTTAAAATGAACCTCAATTAGTCCATTTTCCTGACTTATTCAACATGGGTTTGTAATTTCTGGCATCCTGATGGATAGTTCAGTGGCTGATTAAAACCTTCAGTCATCAAAGGATGAAATAATCATTATCTAGTATTGAAATGGAGAAGATGTAAAATATTTAATTCTGAGAATTTCTAATAGATTATATGCTGATACTAGGATAAAACCTGCAACTGTGTAACATAAGTAAAGATGATTTTCAATATTTGAAAAATCAGAATTATTTCTTTAATTAACATTGAACATTAAGCAATCATTCACTTGCAAATATTACAAATTTTAGGTAGGTAGGATTTCGTTAATCAAAATTTCAACTTTTCCACTTTCTTACCCCAATATTGACAATCAGCCTTACACTGGATCTTCTTCTCTGAACTATGATCCCAAATACTTTTCCTTGGGAATCACTTAAAGTTATACTAATTGTTAGTGGCTCATGGTTCTTCCCCAACATCTATGTATGTTTGTATGTATATATGCATCTATCTATCTATCTATTGATACAGGGCCTTGCAGCTGTGGCTTCCTGGATTCAGGTGATCCTTCCACTTCAGCCTCCTGACCTGGGACTACAGGCATGCACCAGCGTCTAGTTTTTTGTATTTTTTGTAGAGACAGGGTATTGCCATGTTGCCCAGGTGCATTCAAACTCCTGGGCTCAAGCAATCTACCTACCTTGGCCTTCCAATGTATTGGAATTACAGACATGAGCCACCACACCCAGGCCATTCATTTATTTTTTCAACAACTATTTACTAAGTTCCTATAATGTTCAGGCACTATGTCAGACAATGGGAAAATAGAGATAAACAAAAGGGCAAATCCTTGGTGCTGTGAAGTTTATATTATATAGAAGCAAATAATATTACACAAGAAAAAACACACAGTTAATTAACAAACGTGTAAGTTTTGTTACAAAGAGCACAGCCTGTGGTGAAGTTTTAGAATTAGGGAAACAGCCATAGTCTATGTGGTCAGTAGCAGTTAATTGTAAGAAGGTAAGTAGATTGAGCAAAGCATTTCAGGCATCGCTGGCATAAAGATTCTAGCAAGGAAAAGGAGAACAATTGAAAATCAGAAGGAAGAGAGGAAAGAGACATAGAATAATGCTGGGGAAATAGATATGGCCAAATTAAGCATGGGCTTAAAAAACTAAAGGATTTTAGACTTGTTCCTAAAACAGTGTGGAGCAGGACATAATTTGGAAAAATGACACTGGTTGTTCTTTATCTAATACACAGAAGGATATCAGCCAGGAGGCTGTTACTTTACAAAACTAAATGCTAAAGTTCACTAGCAAAAACAGAAAGAAGAAAAGTGAGGAGATAAAAGGAATGGGGTAGTAGATTTATGATTATAGAAAATAATACAGAGAGCAGACGTATGATGGCAGGTTGAAATTCAAGTGTTTGTATGCTTGAACTGGTCAGAAAGAAAATTCATGTTGTCAACCAGATATAACATAAAACTGCTAAAACTTAACTATATGGAATTTTAAAAACACGTAACTGCCATTTTGAATAAAAATTCACTTTCATTTTGTCATCTTGGGTTAAAGCACTGAGTTGCCAGACTCTTTCATCTATTTCTGATAAATATTTAACTTGTTTCCTTTATCTTCAAACTCTTCACCTTCAGAAGCATTCTCATTCTATAATTTCAGTCCACAATGAAGTCCCTTACATCCATTGTATTCTTCATCTCACCATCAAATTCTTGAAAAAGTAGTTTATATTTCAACCATCTAATTATCACTATTCTCTACTTTGTCTAGGACGATCTGACTTGTTCCTCCTCAAAAGCTAATGGAAATGTTTCAGGTCAGCAAGTGTACAGAATTATAAGCCTGCTGGGCAGTTTTAGTCCTCATATTTTATTTTTCATTCTCCAAATTAAAAATATTGTCATTGCTGAGTATGTTTCAAGCTGTAATGATGGGGCACTGGAAAAATTTTTAATTAGCAATAGTTGCACTTTGGGTAAACTCCATCGGGTATCACACCGCCCTGTGCAAAGCTTAGCCCTCATTTGATTTGCTCTCTCTGCTATGTTTGGACAAAGTTAATCACTTCCTCATTTTTGAGCTTCTGAAACATTAATACTCTTCCTTAGTGATACTGCACTGATATTTTAGAAACATTGATTCTGACTCTGTGGTAACTCCTTTGTCCTGTATAATTTTTAAAACGTTTATTCTTGTTAGCGTTCCATTTTATATCTTACATTCTCGCCTTTTATACTCTCCCCAGTTGATATTTTTAATGTGTTTTATATTCTATGTATTTGCTTTTGACTCTCAAATTTCTCATCTAATTTTTATTTTTTACTGAAACTTATGTACATATTTTGTGGGTAAATGAGATAATTTAATATATTCATATAATTTGTAAGCATCAAATCAGTGTTATTTAGATATCCATTACCTTAAACATGTCCTTTCCTTATTCTAGAAACATTCAAATTATTCTCTTCTACCTATTTCAAAATATTTGATAGATTATTGTAAACTATAGTCATCCTACTCATCTGTCAAACATTAGGTGTTATTTCTTCTAACATTGACTCTGAAATTTTTTTTCATCAGTTTCAACTTTCCCACAGGACTCCCAAATTTATACACATACCATATCTTTTGATCATAGAAAGCTTAATAAAGTTTAAACTGCCCCCAACCGGCTCTGTATTATGTTCATAGATTCACCATCTGCTAATAAACCCAATGAAAAAGACTCAGCTCTCCATCCTCTAGCATTCACATCTAATTGGTTGATAAGCATCATTGATTTTATCTCCTGCATATGCCAAGTCTCTTCACTGCTTTCCAGGGACTCAGCATTATCAGCACCTCTTCATCTTTCCCTGGATAGTTCCAACAACCTCTAATTTGCCTCTGCCTTCAGTGTCTTGTTCTTGCCTTCACAATAAATTCCAAGCTATTTGACATAGAGACACTTTACTATCTGGCCAAATCTATCTCTTCTTTCTCTTCTCCTGCCACAGGCTTACTCGGTTACTGTTTGCTTTCTAATAAGAGTTTCTGGGCCGGGTGCGGTGGCTCATGCCTGTAATCCCAGCACTTTGGGAGGCCGAGGCAGGTGGATCACAAGGTCAAAAGATCGAGACCATCCTGGTCAACATGGTGAAACCCCGACTCTACTAAAAAAATATATATATATAAAAAAAAATCAGCTGGGCATGGTGGCACGTGCCTGTAATCCCAGCTATTCAGGAGGCTGAGGCAGGAGAATTGCCTGATTCCAGGAGGTGGAGGTTGCCATGAGCTGAGATTACGCCATTGCACTCCAGCCTGGGTGACAAGAGCGAAACTCCGTCTCAAAAAAAAGAAAAAAAAGTTTCTGTATCAATACTTACAGTAAGGTCATTTCTCTAGGAGACGCTCTTGTTTGTCTCTTGTGGCAGTTACTCATTTCTTCCTTTCAATTCCCATAGCTCTGTGTGTATTCTTTTATGTCACTTTTTGCAATGCAATAGGTTGTTTTCCTGTCTATTTCCTACCTTTTAATTTAGAGTTGTGGAAAAATACTGTGTTTGTATTTGCATCCCCAGTACCTTAGCACAGCTTAGGGTTAGAGTGCATATGTAATATTTGACATTGAAAAATATAAACAAATAAATCACTTAATTAAAAATATTAAGGTCATATTGAAGATCTGGAGTCTAATATTTCAGGATGCAAATTTTAAGACAATTTTGATTATGTAGTTAACCTATATAAGTTACAAATTATAAAAGTAAATTTGAAAGTAACTTCAAAATAAGAAATATATTCTCAATGAAGTCTAGATTTCAGTATTCCAAGCACTATCAATGCCTTCTTTTATTATTTAGAAATTTTTTCTTTGTATTTTATAGAAATAGTCTAGTTACCAGATAGGGTCATTAGCCTCATGTTAGGGATGATTACTGAAGATGAAATAATAGCATCTTACACTTTTACCAAAAGTAAATACAAACTTTTATAAAAGCAATTTGACAATATATTTTGATAATCTTTAAAAATTTCGTGGCAGTTTATTCAGAAATTTATTCTAGGAATCTATCCTAAGAATCTAATGAGAGTGCATAGAAATATTCAGGTAAAATGATACTGTGTTATCATGTCTACAGGTTTGATGGTAGGAGATTGGCAGGTAAGTAAATAAAGATGTGATGCATTCATAAGAGAGACTATTATACAGTCATTTAAACTGATGTTTTCTAAGGGAGTAAGTAATGTAAATAAGCAACCAGAAAAAGTGAGAGCTATAAAAATAAGCAAAGTGTGAACCTACATCTCTTTTTAAAAATTTTACATGCGGTTGGAATTATATAAATAAAATTAGACTGGAAGAAAATATGCAAGAACATATAATGAAATATAAAGACAAACATATAGTCATTTTATAATTTGAAAAAATAGCCAATAAGGAAATGTTTGTACTGTGTCTATTTTATGCCTGTTCACTTTCTTGTGAACTCTTCAGAAAACCTGTCTGTTTACAGCCACGCTGAAAGGTCAGTATGTTACATGACCCTGAGCTATAAATTGTCCTAGATGCAGCCTACAGAAGGCTGGCTACGCTTGAACAGAAAATAGAAACTTAATAAAGAAGATATTTTACTTTGCATTTTAAAAATAGAATATTGAAGGTTTTAATCAGTGAGACTTTAGAACTAAATACAATTACTGCATTTGAAAATGAGGCAGCTGGGTGCAATGGCTCATGCCTGTAATCCCAGAACTTTGGGAGGCCGAAGCAGGTAGATCACTTGAGCTCAGGAGTTCAAGACCACCTTGAGCAACATGGTGAAAACCTGTCTCTACTAAAAATACAAAAATTAGCTGGGCTTGGTGGCACATGCCTGTAATCCCAGCTACTTGGGAGGCTGAGGCAGGACAATTGCTTGAACCCTAGAGGCATAGGTGCAGTGAGCCAAGATTGTGACACTGCACTCCAGCCTAGGCAAAAAAGTGAGACCCTCTCTCAAATAAATAGGTAAATAATAAAGAAAGACACAAAGGGACACAAGGAGGGAGAAGGAATCTCTAGGCATGATGTATTCAGAGCATGAAGAAGCAGAAGCAGTAATTTGTCAGTGTGAGAGAATATGACTGGGCATAAGAATAGGACTAGAGAGAGAGCTGGCTCTGTTACTATGAGTCCCAGCTGCATAATGGGCTGTGTACCTCAATCCCCATGAAATATACTTCTCATTATAGTAAATTCTCTCCTATTTATTTGAGATTGCTTGAATGCATCACTATTCCTTGCAACCAAATAACCCTAAGTAAAATAAGACTGTAATGGTTCATACCATACTCCTGTAAAGGTAGGGTACAGGAGTATAGTCATTTAAACATTTAGTGACTCTTTGTTTCTATTCATTTTAACTATTATTGATTTTGAACTGTTATTAATTTCACTCGTCACATAGGACTTTTGCCCTTCCTTAAAGCGGTTAGAATTTGATCTCGAAATACAACTATTTTTATTCTGTCACCCCCAGTAAAAGACAAGGTCTTTACCACTCTTGATTTCATTCATTTATTTATTTACTCAATAAATATTCATTAAGGGGATACTGTTTTCCAGGGCCAAGCCTGGTACTAGGCTCTGAGGATACAATAGTCGACAAGACAGTCATTGTCCTTGATCACATGAGACTTACGGCCCAGTGAAGGGAAGTCAATTCCAGGCACCGACATTAGATAAGGGCTAAATTAAACTAAGTTGTTCACTTATTGGGAAAGTTAGATTTTGAATAGTTCAACGTCGGGTTCATAACATTTTATCTAAAATGAATTCCTAGGAAGAAAGTTTGTCTCAGTTGGATCGTTTTCTTCTTTCTGAGAGGCCAGGTTTCACTTTGCTGCTCAGGCTGGACTGGCCTCAAGGAATCCTCCTACTCAGCCTGCTACCTCAGCCTCCCAAATAGCTGGGACTACAGGTGTGCCCTGTTATGACTGGCTTCAACTGGAAGTGTTTGTATGAACAAAGTATTTCACAACACTCATTTTCCTTTTTTCACCGCTAATGAATTTTCATTTTTCTGTGCATGAGAACCAGAGAAATACAGTGTCTGAAACTTTAACAACTACTGTTTAGAGAATGCATTTTAAGCTCACAGGACCAGGCACACATTGCTGTCCCCTGCAGTAGGTTTCGTGTCAATGTTTATCAGATGTAGATAACCTAGGATTGTATTTTTAATTTGGCTTTAGCATTGCAATGGGGGTCATTTAAAAAATTTTTACTTGAGCATCCTTCAATTTTTGAAAAGTTTTTAACTCAAGCATCTTTCAAATATAAGACACAGGCTTGATACATATACAAAGTGATTCATGTCTCTAGGAGATTGGTTAAATACTGTGGTATATTTGAATTATAACCTACTATAAAGCAATTTAAAATAATAAGGTAGAGCTGTATGCAATGGCACAAAAGATGTTCAAGATATGTTATTATGTTAATATAGAGACAGAGACACAGGAAGAAAGAACTATTTGTATGTGTGTAGTGAACCTTATAAATTATCTACTTAACATCCATACCTTTCTTTTCCCTTCTCGATCATCCAAATTGTCGTTGGGGAATTCACATTTCTTCAAGTATCACCTGTCTCCATAGAAAGTAGTCTTACCCAAAACTCTCTGAACCCATCTTCTTCGACAATGATTAGTTCAGAAAAGTGCCCCAATATAAGCCTATGTGTTATAAAAAGAAGTTTCTTGGGGACATTCTAGGAAAGTTGTTTTCCTTCTGGGATAGTTCCTTAAAGCAGCCCTCTCTTTCTCAGGATGTGACTATATAGAAATGTAAGACACAGAACTGCTGAAGCCATCCTGCTAATAGCTCGATTCACAGGGAAGGGAGAGCTTAACACAAAATCACAAGCAGATGTAGCCACAACACTGAATTAGTTAATCCTCGAAGCCTACTTTTATCTAAACTTTTAGAAGAAGTGAGCTGATGAGTTTTCTTAGTGCACAAGTTGGCTTCTTTAATATATTTAGATTGTTGTAAACAAAGTCTTTCTGAGGATTTGTATGTGGATACACATATATGAGCACATCAATTCATTAAAAGAAGATTGGAAGACTACAGTGGAATTAAGAAAGAAAACATGGAAAAAGTGGGATTGGGAAAAATAAGAGAGTTCTTCACTTTTTATTCTATATACTTCTTTCTGAACACTTAGTAGATATGTATTGCTTTGTGTTTGAATGAAAAAAAATAGAAGTATTAAGAAAAAAGTGTTTTCAATAGTATACTCTGGCTATTTCCTTAGAAAACATTTTGTATCCTTTTTTTCTACTTTAAGTTCTGGGATACATGTGCAGAACATGCAGGTTTGTGACACAGGTATATACATGCCATGGTATATACATAGTGGTTTACTGCATCCGTCACCCCATACTGTTTCTCCCCTAGCTCCCACCCCCCAGCAGGCCCCAATGTGTGATGCTCCCCTCCCTGTGGCCATGTGTTTCATTGTTCACTATGAGTGAGAACATGCAGTGTTTGGTTTTCTGTTCTTGTGTTAGTTTGCTGAGAATGATGGTTTTCAGCTTCATCCTTGTCCCTGCAAAGGACATGAACGCATCCTTTTTTATGGCTGCATGGTATTCCATGGTGTATATGTGCCACATTTTCTTGCAAAATCACAGATGAACCCACCAGAGAGTTCAGTGATAAATGTTTTATTAAGAAGTTTCAAAAGTTGTCAATGTAGTATGTTGTAAAAGAAATAGCCGATGTCGGCATACTTGCCTCAGGTAAAGCATAGAACATTTCTGGACCTCATTCCCATCATCCGTAGAGATACAAGAATGAATCCATTTAATATACTGAAATCCCAGCCTTTTCTAAATTTTGGGACTCCACCCTATATCTACAGATAAAAGACTTCAGGTTGAACACCAGTTGAAAGCAAGGAGAAAGACTAGGCGAATTGGTAATGTTTCTGAACTGCTATATCTTGTAAGCAGCTAAAAAATAACTACATAAAGCACCTTTATATAATCACCTTTGCTTCACTAATTCATTTCTTCTCAGGTTATGTTTTGTAGTTGCCATTAAAATAGACTGTTCAAAAGGAACTGAATGGATTGGCCATTAATTTATTTTTCTAATGTTTTGTAGTTTTGCATTTTCAACTCTACAATATTTTTTTATCAGATCAAACGCATGTTAATTTTATTCCTAAGCCTTTGCCCATATTTTTTTTCTATTTTATTCCAAGATATTTAATAAATGAAAGAGTCATGGAATTGACAAAATTAACCCTGTGGTATTCAATAAAGTTACTTTCTTATCATGTTTTTACTCTGGGTTAGTTCAGTTAAAAATATCAATAAACAAATCAACATATTCCAATTATATTTTATCCTTCTATGTCATTTTGTCATACACAAATAAATGTACTTACAGTTGGTCAATTATCCAATAATTTCAGACAATAATGTAATTGACTTTCTTAGCCATTTGTTCTTAATTTATATACAAATAATTGTTGCTAATGATTTCTTACAAGATTGTATTTTATAATTGTCAAATATGTATTTGACATACTTTTTCTTAGAAATTAAAAATTCTCTAAAAATGGTTTCAGAGAAATATAGTCTCCAATGTACAGATGATGAACTGAGTGTCTTAAAATGTTAATTATTTTTCCTAATTAGTTACCTAATTATATGGCCAGTCAGCCCCAGATTCTATAATAAAACGAGATTCACTCAGTACTCTGGTTTATTTTGCCTCACTTTGGCCTTATAATTCCTAAAGCACTATTCAATTTATTTCCTGGCAGAAAAAATATGAAGTTAAAATATGTCCAGACATTTCCAAGTATTATTAAAATGTGCTTCAGGTGAGAAAATATAATTCTTCCAGTTTTGAATATTTCTGAATCCGCAATTACCACTTGTCTCTCATGTCAGTGGTGTTGCCAAGGCAGTAAGATGACAGGAACAGAATATAATATCTGGATTCCATCAAAGTTTCCAGATAAAACACATTTATCACATGCAATGGTGAGAGTGATTGATAGAACGATACCATAGATATGAAGAAATAATCAGATATTTTTTCATGTGAGTCAGATAACAACCTGGCTCAAGCAAAGCACGCATAGATCATGGGAGTGCTGCACCTCTGTCTGCAGGGAAAACTGCCCAGATCCTCAAGGGTTCCATGTGGTTTCCACCAGCCAAAGATACCACAAAATTTGTGTAAAGATTCTGTCTTCCTCAAGAAGCTTGATCATGTCATTATCATATTGATTGGGATCGGATAAAGGAGTATTATGCTCCTGGATCTTCCCAGTGTCTTTTTAAACACTTAAATGCTCACTGGGGCAAATTATGGAGAACCACTAGTATAACTATGAATCATGAGTTTCTGGGTGAATCATGAATTTCTAAAGTATTTCATCCTCAGTAGGCTGAAGTCTTCCCTCTGCGTATTAAACAGGTTTATATCTCTTGTCTGTCACTACTACTAGAAGCAAATAACAATGCAGTTATGACTTTCAAAGTAGGTATGAAATTTAAGGACTGTATTGTGTACTATTCTATTTCCTAAGTCAGTAAAAATAGCCATCTGTCTTTTTACTGTCAGTAAAAATAACCACCTGACAGTCAACTAAGGAAATAGCTTGTGCTAATCTCTCTTAAATGAAAATTTCATTTAACCAGCTTCCAATTTGCAGTGTTGGGCAAGGTATTTGTGTCTATGTCTACACAAATCTATGTTCACCTACAAAAACTCCTCAAAATACGGATTCTCAATCTCTGTTTGCTCTCTTGGTTTTGATGGGTGTCAGTAGGAGTAGATTTTTAAACACCATGTTCTATGTGGAGGAAATTCCTAAATAGTAATGCTGTGTGCAATGCTAATTCTTTTGAAAGGTTAAAAAAAGAACCTCAGTGTGCCTTATATAACATGATCTATTTATACTCTGTCACTAAGGAAAGTCAGCTGCATTTATGTTCAGAGCAACAGAACAATTCATTTGCACCTTATCATCCAATTGATGACCTACCGGTTTACCCAACTGACTGACAGAAAAGGGTTAGGCAATGATAATTTGTCAGATGCATTAAAATGCTTAGAACTGAAACTTGCAAAAATATTTAACATAAGAAATCAGTGAGCATAGAAGTTTTAGCCCCAGAATGTCTGAGTCTTCCTCTAACATCAATTACAATATAAAGTTTCACCAGGGGATATTACACAGTTACTAAGAAACTATTGTACTCTCAATCCCAAATTAGATACTTTCAAACCCTCCTCAGTGTTTCTAGCACGTGGTAGTGACTAGTAACACCCGTGTGAGTTTTTTAACCAATAAAATGTTCTTTAACAACAAGGCACATTTTTTAATTAAGAGCATAATATAAACCTTGAGGTGGAGCTGGGGGTTGAGGGATAGATTCTGGATTGCATACCTTCTGAAAACAAAATCTGACTTCAAAAGACTATTAAATATGGTTCATTTTTTAATGTGTTGAAACCACCAAAATATATCAAATGCTACTATGTTTACAGTCCCCACTTCTCTTGACTTCTATTTAAACACTATCTATTTACTACTTCTTTTGTGTTTAGCATAAAATTTCTTCTGTTTCAATGTTCCTCATAATAGACAGCTTATTGTATGCCTGCACTGTGTAATGCACTTTACATGCTGTACTTAAAATCTTCACAATCACTTCATGCAGTAGACTATTGTTGTACCCACTCACAGATGTGAAAACTGAGGTTTGGAAAGTTAAGTAATTTTCTAAGGTGAGGTATAGCAAGTAAGTGATGGAGAGAGGATTAGAATCTTGACTGTCTGATTTCAGCATTCACATTCTTAGGATCCTTCCTCCTTTTCCTGTTTTTCCTTCCGTCTCTACCTTTCTCATCTGATGGAAGAACCCTAAGAATTGGAGACCAGAGCATGGGGAAGCTACTGTCTACGTAGTGAAAGGGTCATTGACAGAACTAAAAGTAAATTATGTTAGAATTAGACTTTATTTCAATGCATCCCAATTTCCCTTTTCTGAGTTCAAATAGATACAAGGAAACCACTACTCCGTATGTGGAAAACACGGTTCTCCCACGTAACTGCAGCGGAAATCCTGGGATGCTGAAGGGCATTTTGAGGAGGGTTTCCTCCTTTGTCAAACATTTATTTTAAAAAAGGACACTCTTTGAAGATTTGCTATTAAATCCTTTGAGTCCCTTTTGCATTGTTTCATATCTCACTAATGGGCTTCAGTTTAATTGTTTTATTTATTCTTTGCTTATTTTATTACAGTAAAAAGATGTCATTTATAACCTCGCAAATAACATCCCTTTATGTTCATGATGTGTAAGAGTTTTTCTTTTCTTTTCTTTTTTTTTTTAAGTCTAACAAAGCAAGGTGTAATGCAAAATGGCTTGCAATTCCAGAAACAAATACAAAGAGAAAAGCGCTCTGAAGGATGGAAACATAAATAAATGCAGAATAAATCAGTGAAATGCACTGCCATACCCATATGTTTTTAATGTAATAAATTATAAATAATTTTAAGTTCTTCGAATCCGTAGATGACAAATGGTTTCAAATTCACTATGCTTTTCCAGCATGGAATGATTCTCAGGTTTATGCTTTTCTTACTTTCCCTTGGTATTTTTTCTCTAAACATGATAATATTGCTATATTTTTGTAATACACAGTTTGATCTCCACTAATCAAACTAAGAAATAAAATTAATTAGACAAGAATTAATCACTACCAAATTCTTTAAGTCAGATTTAACTTAAATATGACCCAGAGATTATATCAGATTAAAATAATGGATTTGCTAAAATAAATATAATAATCACATTTTTAAACAATCTGAAAAATTACAGGCTTGTAAAGCTGCCAAGACAAAAATCCGGCTCTAAATATTCTCATCATTCCATAGCTCATGCAGTTGTAAGCCATTCTCTATAGTATAAACATTATTTTAACTGCAATGAGCCCAATACAGAAATTATATGAAAAGGGGTGTGAAGAGTCAGGATATAAAGTATTTACATAGATTTGCATCACTTACACATCCAAAAAAATTGTACTCACCAGCCAAATTTGGTTTAACAGACTATTGCTTTTGGATTCCGCTTTAGTTTCTAACTGCAGCATTTGCTTAGGAGACTCGTGTATCATTTACTCTCATAAGTACTTTGGTTTCTTTTTCTGCATGCATACCACAATCAAATGCCCTAATTTTGTGGAAATTATTTGTTTAATGTCTATTTTCTTCCACTAAACTAGTAAGTTCCACAAGGGCAACATCACCGTCAGCTTTTCCCCTGTACTTTCCAGTGCTCCTGTTCAGTACAGAGCATATAGTAGGTGTTCAATAAATATTTTTAAATGAATGAATGAATACATGAGACATGCCATCAGCTTTCTCAGAAGAAACAAAAAGCAGATCATCCAAGTGCTTAATTTAAGTCCTTTTATTTCAATGAGTTGCTGGTTCCTTGATGAGTTTGGCTCATTTTCATGACTGAAAATAACACAGCTCAGAGTAATCTGAACTGAGCAAGAGAATTAGAGCTACTGACTCATTGGGGATGATTTTGGTTCAGAATAGATTGAAAATGGTTTAGATCATGGTTAGGTTTGGCAAATTATTATTGGATTAGCACTTTTAATTGTTTTGTACAAATGTCTTGAACGGTGATATAGTTTGGGATTCAGTAAATGAGGATCATTTAAGTGGTTCAGTTTTTAATTAACAGTTTTCAGATCATGTTTTCTAATGATACATTACATTTCAACATGCTTCTTTGAGCAAACTTAGATGTGTATTATAAGAAAAAAATATATATATCTTATATTTTATATATTAATATTTGCTTAAGTGCACCATTCTGGGGCTTAATGTCTATCTTTTAGATTACAGTATTGTCAAAATAATGTAGGAGGCAGAATTGGGAGAACTCTGTATACATCAAGTTATTTCTGCCTAGTCCCTTCATATGTTAATGAAGAAAAAGATGGTTGACTTAATGTCATTTCCTTTATGTTTTAAAATTCTGGGGAAAGTAATATGTTTGGCCTATATTCATATTTGTGGAAATACAGATTTCATTAAAGTATACCAAGCAATGATACCTACATATTTGAGATTATAAACCCACGTCAATTTGCAGATATAAACAATATATAGCAAATCCTGCATTGCTAGATTTATTCCATCTCGCTCCATACCTTACTTCTTTCTAAGCAATTTTGTTATCCAAATTAATTCCTGACTTGTAGATTCAGAGAACTATCTCTGTATGAATTTCTAATGTCTAATTTTACTTAAAATTCTTGAGCCAAAACCTAGAATTGCCTTACTGGGAAATTTCTATTTCCTTCCCTAACCCTCAGCCCCATCTAAATGGAAGCCTATTTGTGCGTCTCTTCCTTTAGAAGTGGGCAAAGATGATGAACTCTGATTGAGTAATGTGCTCAACTAATTAATATACATGTTTTAGTCCCCATTCCATTTGTTTTAATGTTTTCCTTCAAAGCCATCTTCTTGAAGCTCTGCAGAGTGGCCAATTTCCTAGCTTCTTCCTTTTTTTTCTTACCAGTAAATGTCTTTTCTAATTCAAAAATGCAAATGTGTACGTATACTTGCTTACTTTTTAGCATTCTGCCATTTTTTAAAGTATGCCTGAACTTAGCTATAAATATATGCTTTAGCATATATGAATCTCAGAAACCTCATCCCCATCCCAGGTCACAATCAGCCCACTGTGATCTCACTGCTTCTGAACTCACAGTATAACACTCACTCAGTAATTAATCATTCCCGCCTTGTGACATTTCCTATAATGCATATTTAACATTTCATAGTTTTATAATTTGCCAGTGTATCCATGCCCTAGCCACCTCAATTAAATTGCAAGTGTTGTGAGGCAGATTCTACGTCAGTCCTGCGGAATGAATTGTAAACAAAGAAAATGTGTGCTGACTCATTATTTAATTGATCGACTGTATCCATATAGATTGAAAGAATTCAAACAGTAGGTACAATAAAAAGTTAAAAATGTCTTCCCCAGATCAGGTTTTCTTGAGTATGTTAGTGTTTAAGAATTAATTGTGAGAGTTCTCAACAAAGTGTCCACAGATGTTTTTGCCTTTGTCTACAAGATCAATAACAAGAATAAAGTGTAAAATGACATGTGATGGACAGTGTTCTTTATTTCTTTAACTGACTTGTTATACTTCCAGTTCCAATTTTTCTACATATAAGTAGATGAATTTTCTAAAGGTGTCCAGTGAACTTAATAGTGTAAATTCAATAATGGGACTAAGGGTCAAATAAATTTGAGAAAACCTAGTATAAACAACATTAAATAGATTTCTTTTCTGTAAGAATCCACTGAGCTTTTAATATCTTTCTGTCTATTGGGACGTCCATAGGGATGAGACAAAAAATATGCTATATTGCTTATACCAAGTTTGTGTAATCCTAGGGTTTTGAGTTTTATTTTATTTTATTTTATTATTGTACTTTAAATTCTGGGGTACATGTGCAGATCTTGCAGGATTGTTGCATAGGTACTCACATGCCATGGTATTTGCTGTCTCCATCCCCCGTCACCTACTTTAGGCATTTCTCCCAGTGTTATCCCTCCACAACCTCCCCAACCCTGCTGTCCCTCCTCTAGCCCCCAACCCCCAACAGACCCCAGTGTGTGATGTTCCCTTCCCTGTGCCCATGTGTTCTAATGGTTCAACACCTGCCTATGAGTGAGAACATGCAGTGTTTGGTTTTCTGTTCTTGTGTTAGTTTGCTGAGAATGATGGTTTCCAGATTCATCCATGTCCCTACAAAGGACATGAACTCAAAGTATTTTGTGTCTGCATAGTATTCCATGGTGTATATGTGCCACATTTTCTTTGTCCAGTCTATCATTGATGGGCATTTGGGTCAGTTCCAGGTCTTTGCTATTGTAAACAGTGCTGCAACAAACATATATGTGTATGTGTCTTTATAATAGAATGATTTATAATCCTTTGGGTGTATACCCAGTAATGGAATTGCTGGGTCAAATGGAATTTCTATTTTTATTTTTTTTTTTTCAGCATCTTCTAAAACCTGTATTCTATAGAGTTGCTGTTGAAAACTCACAAGTAGAAATTCCAGGCACATCTAATATAATGTATAATGTTAGCAAATGGATTATCAGTTGCAATGGACCATTTCTTATTCTTAGGGCGAAAGTCCAATATTAACTTGAGTTTGATTGTTCATTTGTTTAGTACTTAGTTTAACAGCATAGGGCACATTCTTTGATTTTCCTCTTTGCTACATTGCCATTTCTTCACATTGTATTAACGATGTTTGTCTCCTATACCATAAGATTGCTTTTCTAAAATTAATTTCATTATCAACTGGCTTTTAGGAATCTGTTTTCTTGTTTTCTTCCACTGAATAATGATGTCCTCTGAAGATTGCATAAGCATGTCCACTTGTATTGGATAGTAGTCTTAAAGACAGCAGATGTATATCAAACTTCTACCCCATAATTACTAGCTAATGATGTAATTTGCCACTTTCTTTTCTTAATCTATTTCATCCTCTATACAAAGTTGTATGAAAATTTTAAAAGTATACAAAAGTTATTAGTAAATCACAAAATACTTTGCATTTGCATGGTGTTATTTTATGTAATGTTAATAATTTATTTATGTTTCATATTTTATTTAATGAGAAACTGTTAATAGCAGTTAAGTCTGGTGAGCAATACTGAAGGTGCTAAAAAACACAAGAAAACATCTACATTATACTTCTACATATTCTTAGAAATTTTATTATTTTACTCTAAAAATATTTTTCCAAAAATATATATATTTTAATAGTATCTCAACCCTAATGCCATCATGGTCTCAGTTTATTTCAGGTAACACAAGCCTAAAGTGTTACATTCAACAAACATGGAACTTGCAATAGCAGAACTATATATTGATCATAATGTTGAAGCCTCTTCAGTTGTTTACAGCTCGATACTAAAAAGAGTGAGCTAGGCCCATAACAATAAGTAATGTACAAATGATCTGCCAAGGCATCTTCCTCATCCTTGTACATCCTTTATGAGGGAAGACAGTGTCCTCTCTATTATTTCTTTTATGGATTTGACAAAAGCATTTATCATGCCTTTTATTTACATTATGAAAGCATTATTGTTTAAAGAAAACTCTCTTATATCTCACATTCAAATGCTAATCATTTATGCCCTTCTTTGCCTTTGAATACAGATCAAACAAAACTTCCATTAACAAATTATTTTCATTAGACTCTGGGGAAAACTTGAATACATTTTTCAGATACTCATGGGTCTTCAGGAGAAATAGTTACAAAAGTAGCACTGATCATGAAACAGTAGTCAAAATTTAATTTACTACTGTATAACAAGTGACATGTTCTTTTGTTTATAAGAGACAGATTGTATTGCTCATAGTAGAAATAAACTTTTCCTACATGTTTGTTTTCAGCCCTTTAGAGAGCTATAGAAATTAAATCTTCCATATTGCTCATGTATAAAAAAATTGGCTTTGTCCAGGTTAATAAGAAGAAAGTCGACAAGAAGATCTTTCCTAAAGTATGAGCATTTTTGTGTATGAAAGTGCAATAGTGGTCAAAATATATGTAGCTCTAGATGAATGTTTGTGCATGTTCCTTTTAAACACTAGAACTGGGAATTTCAAGATGACCAGAATGCTTGAACTTCCTCTATTTTATTTTATTATTTGTTTACTTACTCATTCATTCATTCATTCATTCATTCATTCATTTTGAGGCAGAGTCTTATGCTGCTGCCCATGCTGGATTGCAGTGGCACAATCTCAGCTCACTGCAACCTCTGCCTCCCTAGTTCAAGCAATTCTCCTGCCTCAGCCTCTCAAGTAGGTGGGATTACTGGCTCCCACCACCTCTGCCCAGCTAATTTGTTTTTTGTTTTGTATATTTAGTAGAAATGGGATTTGACCATGTCAGCCAGACACATCTCAAACTCCTGACCTCAAGTGATCTGCCTGCCTTGGCCTCCCAAAATGCTAGGATTACACACGGGAGCCACTGTGCCCAGCCCTCTTCTATTTTAATATAGTTTGTTTCTTCAGCTGCCTTTGGCCTTTAACTTCCTTCAACTTTTCATTTCTATGTGTTTCAGAAGACATTTAGTGTTAAAGTGATGAGAGCTTTATTAGACTTTATGATTTAAAAAAACATACATAGAGTAAAACTCCTACAAGAATTTCTCAAAATTAGGGCTTAATTACAAGATTCCAAAGGTGCAATTATCATTTTCAAGCTTCAGAAATCAGACCTTAAGAAGAGATCAATAGAATTTTTACCTTTACCTTGCCTTTTAGATCTCTTATGAAGAAGAGGTATAGAGTTTTTACCATTTAAAGAAAGTCATTCCAAAGTTCTCCTCAACTTGGTTCAGGCTTACTACTGGCCAATTGCAGTGCTGTAACACATATCTTTAATTCTCAATTGTCCTGTTCTGTGTCCTCCCTTCTTCTTTCCTTTCTCCATCCCACATCCTTTCTGTAGCCATACATATGCTTCTTTGCGTAAACTAAAAATAAAATTATAAGCCCCCAACCTACTGATGGACCCTCCCCTTGGTGAAGGGCATTCAAAAGTTAACCTGAAAAGCTAGTTCAGACCATTATGAGAAGATGGGTTTGGACCTGCCTCATTATACAACCTCCCATTGGAATTCAGGCACAGCTGACCACCATTAACATTACACAAAGACTTTAAGGTTAATAGAACAGACTCTTTCAGTCTGATAAGAAACATTTATAATCCAGTTTCTCTTCAGCCTGCTATCTGGAGGCTCCCGCTGAATAATAAGAACCTTCATCTTCACAATGCCTTATCTTAACCTAGATGTTCCCTTCTATTGATTTTAGGTCTTTAGATTAACTTTTCAACCAATTATAATCAGAAAATGTTTGAATCTGCCTGTGATCTGGAAGCAATACCCCCTCCAGTTGTCTCAACCACCTTTCTGGCCTGACCACTTGGGCACATGTTCTTAGGGTCTCCTAAAATTGTGTCACAGGCCATTGGTCACTCATATTTGGCACAGAATAAATCTTTTCAAATATTTTACAGAGTTTGACTCTTTTCATCAACATTTGCTTGTGTTACCAGTATCCACTACCCACCCCCCAATTATTTCAATTCCTGCCCTACTGCAGGATAAAGCTAAGATTTAAAACATTTGACATCCCTCTAGAGTTTGACCTTCTTGATCTCATTAGAATTCCTTCTTATTCTTGGTCTACTCAAAGGCTGCAAAACATGCCCCACCTTTTTCTGATTCCATCACTTTGCTCTCATTTGCCCTTGATCCAGTCCCTTCAAAATCTACCTTCACACATATACCCTTAATTCCTGGGAAGTTCTACACTTTTCTTCTCTGTAAAGGAATACCCTAGTAGACCCTTACTTCTTCACTTCCTTTATCACAATGAACTTTACTCACAATCCCTGTAATTTCTTTATCATATTTATTCACATTTGTTTTTTAAATTTATAAAATAAGTAGTTTATTTCCACAAGGTCAGAGAATATATCAATCTATTCACTTCTATATGATCAGGACCCAATAGTTGACACATAGTGATAACAAGTAAATGTTTATTGAATAAAGAAATATCTCCATTGGAAATGATATATGCCTTCTCTAAATTATACTGGATAACTCATATGCATTCATTATATACTGCCTGACAGAGTAGTTTTTTCATTCATAATTTTAATAAATATATTCTAAACTTCTTCCTTTTCCTAAGGACTCTGAAAGTATTGATTGTCCATCAACATGGATCTAACCTTATTTTTGTGTTTGCAGTCTAGTAGAGAATAAAGGTCTTGTAAACATTTCTAATACAGAATAAAAAATGACAAATACTACAAAAATGGTTCAAATGAAGCATTATTGGAACTAAAGAGATTTGAGAAGATAACACTACAGTTTATATAAATTTAAATGATAAATCAAAGAACCTACTCAGAGATGAAGACCCAATTTGTATACATGCCACCATTCTAATTAAATTGGAAAGTAGAGAATTTATTTAATCCAAACTTATACTCCTTATACAGCTGTATCTGTCCCAATGCCTAGGATACAACGTTTCAGTACCAAACATTCATAATTATCAAATAAGCATAAAATACAGATGTATTTAATCTTATTTATGACTTCAACAAGCATTTATTAGCATTTAATATGTGCTAGGTCTTAAAATATAATGAAAGACAACAACTATGCTCTTAAAAATTGTCTGGTTTATTTTCATAGGAAGACTAAGAGTTAAATAACAGTTGTAACAAAATTTTTCTTTCAATATCCTCTATACAGATGAGCCAATTTTGAGGTTGGAAAAGAGACTAAAATCAATTATATTCTACATTGAAAGATGTATTTATTGACTTACAAAATGGTTTTATCGTGTCTCTGGGCATAGAAAATATGTGAATTTCTCAAAACTAAATTATTTTACAAATGTAAAACACTATATGTCAATGAATATCAAAGCAGAATGAAAACCTATATGTTAAAAACTAGCAAGCAGAATTATATCACTGTCATTACAGATTTATTTGTATGTTAATCACTATTTCCACTGTATCTATCTCTGACATTTTTTACTTGCAGGTCATTCTATGATCTAATAGTGGAAGAAAAGATGAAAATATATGATTTAACTCTCCCAAAACAAAAAAAATAGCTCCTTCTAAACTTCATAGCAG
Organism: Saguinus oedipus; assembly: GCA_031835075.1. Lineage (NCBI taxonomy): Eukaryota > Metazoa > Chordata > Mammalia > Primates > Cebidae > Saguinus > Saguinus oedipus. The sequence goes on from CM063170.1 coordinate 44,959,925, forward strand.
TATAGATATTTTTTAAATAAGAAAAAAAAATCTCATTTTAAACTCAAAACATGTCTTTGAATGGGAGGAATTCTCTAAAATTTCAATTCAGAGGATATTTAAAAATATCCCAAACTTGATTACAATACACATTACAACTTCAGGTAACCACCACATAACTTTCTAAGAGTTCTTCTTTACAATTATAACCAGAAAATAAGGCCCATATTGTAAAACAGATGAAAATACATCAAATAGATATAAGTAGAGGCCTAATAATTCTGTTAGGTAACATGACATATTTTACTTTATTTTAGTTTAGTTTAGTTCAGTTTTGAGACAGAGTCTTGCTCTTGCTCTATCACCCAGACTGCAGCCTGGATCTCCTGGGTCCAAGCAATGCTCCTATCTCAGCCTCCTGAGTGGCTGGGAGCACTGTCATGCGCCACCATGCTCAGCTAATTTTCATGTATTTTTGTAGTGTCAGGGATCTCACTGTGTTGCCCAAGCTGGTCTAGAATTTCTGTCCTCGAGTGATTGTCCCACCTTGAACTTCCAAAGTGCTAATATTATAAGCATAAGCCACTGCACCAGCCATTTTGTTTGTGTTTTACTGTACAAACATCAGTTTTATCAAATCAGTTTTATATGCAATATTGCAAGATTTTCAGCAATAAATTCTTTGTATAAATTCTTACTTTATAAACTAGAAGCAGAGAGTCTAATCTCAGAATCTGACTGATTTTATCCTAACATATTACAGCAATAAGTTTTTTGCTTATGACTCACTATCAACGTGATCTTTTTTTTTTAAGTGCGAGGAGAAAATTTGCAGGAGATGATGCTGAAGAGGTAATTAGAGGCTAGATGATACAGGACATTATAAACTATGGCAAAATAAAAAAAAGGAAACCATATGCTTTATATTTGGATTAATGGGGGGACACTGAATGCATTTACGTGAGGTTTACATGATCAAACAAGTTTACAAAGATCAAGTCTATCAACATCGTGGGGAATGGATTTTAGAAGCACAAGGCTAAATCAGGAAGACCAACTTGAGCAATTTTTTTTTTTTTTTAAACTGTCTTCATATAGATTTCCATGCCTTGAATGTCTTCCTCTTTTGAATCCACATGACACACTTCTATCATTGCTAAATTTGCACACAAAAAAAAACTGATAGGAAGCCCCAGGCAAACTCATTATATAACTAACCCCTTCTCCAGTCACTCCATTTTGATCTTTGGTTCAGGACAGAGCAAATTAAATTACTTTTCTCACTACATGCCATAGTGCAAGGCTCTTTTATGCTTCTATGCATTTGTACATGCTTCTGACTGGAATTGATATGCCCAGCTGCTAATTCATCAAGTTTATCTAAAACATTACTGCTCTATGGCACTTTCTATCATCTTTCCCCATCCCTACCTGTTAACAATCTCTTCTAATGGCATCTCTTGGCACTTGGCAAATATTCCCCTTATAACACTCACTATATTGCCTTGTAATGATTCATAAGTGCCTTACAGGCTGTTCTTTCTTATCTCAGCTCTGCGTCTAATACACAGTAAATGCTCAGTAAAGAAGTGTTGAGAATGAATAAATGAATGAACAAATTAATGGGAAGAATAACTAGTTTTTTTTTCCCTCAATCTTCTTGAGACTGTTTCTTCAAGAAACAGTCTAAAAACTTGAGCAATTTTTAAGGAATTCCAGACAGCATTGTTTGTAGAGACAGAATAAACAGAAATTAAGGAACAGAATCCACAAACTTGATCAGGAATTGTTAAAGTGATGTTTGGGCAACTGACTATATGGATGGAAGTATCATTCCTGGTTAGGCAATAAGAAGAAAATTTGCAATGCCTTCATAATCATCTTAAAATCTTTATGAATTGAGAATATTGTCTATTATGTAATACCACTCAAATTATCATTCTTCATATTATGATATATATCTCATTTTTATCATATACAGTGCACACAAAACAACCTTTAAAGTAATAAAATTAAAAAGAAATGTGTGGACTAAAACTACATTTGAGCTTATCATGAAGTTCTTACTTTCTTTTTGCACATAAGGACTTGTCAAGTTCTGTCAAGTTCACAGTTGCCTTGATGTTAACAAATGTATGTTCCGTCTCCATTTTTTTTGTCTTAATTTGTTATGATTCAATATAAGTTCATCAAATTCTCAGTTATTTCCTCTGAATTCTCCAAACTACTTTTAATCAGATTCAGTGAATTTAACACTTATAGTATTGAATGTTTCAGTTTTGTAAATTCAATTCAGTTCTACTTCATAACTTCTACTCAACTCTTCATTCTGTTCAACTTTTCCTTCATATCCATGTATATATTTAGCAATATATAATGTACACACACACACACACACACACACATATTTTTTATATGTAGCAATAGCTGGCTCATAATTCCTGTGCTTCTTAACATAACAATTTTATGGGAGATACTAGACAATTGGAATATTATAATGTTGAGAGCTGTATTTTATTCTGATTTTGTATATATATATACACACACACTTTCTTCTTGTTGGCACTTAAGTTATTTGTGGGACATCTGGATCCTTGTAAAACTTGGTTTCTGTTTTGTTGTGGTAGATCTCTTATAGCCTCCACTCCAGAGCTAGTTTAGTACTGGTCAAAGGCACGATACTCTGGTGGTCTTTCTTTAAGGGCCAGAATGTTTAACAAAGCCTTCCTTCTGTGACTATTTCAAAATTAAAGTTTCCATCTCTGAGGGAACTATGAGATTGTTTTCATTGACAGCTCTCACTTTTCCCCCCATACTGGATAGTTTCACTCAAGGACCCTTTGTAGACTTATGATTTCTCTCTGCATAACTCCCTCCTTTCTGTTCCTCTGATTACTAGTATCAGCTGCCTCAGGCTTATCAAACTCCAATTTGTATCTACTAAATTTGATAATTTGCCAGTTTTTGCTTGATTTCCCTGTTCCTCTACTGTGGTCCAAAGAGTGCCTCCAGAAAGCAAGGGTAATTATATGGCTTGCTTCATATTTTTTTTCTCTCTTTTCAGGCCCCACAGTCTTATGAAGCATGTTAATCAATGTCTACAAGCACTTGATTCTTACATTTTACTTACTTTTTCATTTTCTATTATGGGACATCATGTCTAGCTCTAGTTATTTCCTCATAATTAGCTTTAAGTGACACCTAGAGTCCGAAATGGTTTGGCTGTGTCCCCACCGAATCTCATCGTGAATTCTCCCATGTTGTGGGAGGTACCCAGTGGGGGGTAGTTGAATCACGAGGGCAGGTCTGTTTTCCTAGCAGTTAATATGTTTCACAAGATTTGATTACTTTATGATGCAGAGTTTCCCTGCACAAGCTCTCTGTTTTTGCCTGCTGCCATCCACGTAAGATGTGACTTGCTCCTCCTTGCCTTCCACCATGATTCTGAGGCTTCCTCAGCCATGTGGAACTGTTAATCCAATAATCTCTTTTTCCTGTATAAATTACCCGGTCTCAGGTATGTCTTTGCCATCAGTGTGAAAATGGACTAATACAAGTCCCAACTGCTTTTTTGGTCTGGGCATATGATGTGATTCCCTGATCATTATTTTGCTCACGAATAGATATGAATCTGGCAGATGCTATCATGTGTTCACCAAAAAACGTTTCACTTGTCTCCTTCTATAACTGCAGTAAAAAGTGGCCAAATGACTCTCTTCTGGCTAACAGATTATGGATAGAAGTGATGGTGACCACTTTGAGACTTATCCCATAAAATACTGCTCCAAAGTCCTCTATCCATTTCCCATCCCTGTCTATTGAATAAATTCAGAGTGATCTAAGGACATGCAAAATAGGCACACAAAATGGAAGACTGGTGAAGAACACTCATGGTGGATGAGTACAACAAACGATGTTAGTCTCGGAAATCTTAGGGTTTCAGCATATGATGTACTTAAAGGAATAATGATTATAAGACCTACACATCATATTATTTTCATGACGATGCAGTTAAATAAAATTAGAAAACATATTAAAATAAATACAGTAACTGGCTATTAAAGACACCTTTTGCTGTCATTATTCTTATTCTTATTAATCTTATTATAGATCTTAAAATTTTTAGTAAAATCACAATGTGTATTTCAAATAAAGATAGCAGGCCAGATAGTATTTCACAGAGTAAATGCAAAAAAATACACTGAATTATGTATCCATCCATACATGTGCAAATATATGCAGTTTTTAAGATGTTATCACATTGTTATATTTATTTCAAATGGTAAATTTATTAAATAAATACAAATTTATTAAAAATAGGAGCTTGTAAGTCTAGCATAGATGGGTTCATGAGAATCATCACACTCTTTGCTATGCCTAATCAAAGATATGTTCTGCCATTAGAGAGTGGGGCCTGAATGGCTTCTCAGACTTAATATGTATACTCAATGTGGCCAGAACAATCATCTAGAAACAAAAGTTGAGAATTCCATGCTGTCGAAACCATTGAAAGTAAAAGTGAATCAAGAATGATGATGAGCAGAGAGAAATAATTATTTCTTCTCATATCTCCATGCTTTCTCCTTGAGGTGTATTTTCTATTATTAGGAATTAAGTAGACCTTAAATGTCACTTGAATTCCTCATCTAAGCACTGTACTTGCATGGTTAAACCTCTATAAGAGTCAGTAATGATCTGACGTTGCTCTTAATAACAGCTGTATTTAAGTCAAATCAGGGTGAAGTGGGTGTTTGTGAATGTAGGCGTTACCTTAACATTCAGATTAAACAGGCTGCGTAGTCACTTATGCAAGGTGCAGGGCACCATTGCACATTGTGGTATGTTCCAGGTCCCATCTGATTCATTACAGTTCTCCCAACAAGTGAACATCTTGAACATATTGTAAAAGCATAGCTGAGAAAATTAGTTACTGATTCTAATACAGTAAAAATCATGTATTTAGAAGCCAAATTATCCAAGTAATAAGTTGCTAGTGATGTTTCCCAGATTGTTATTTTATTTATTGTGGTTTTGTACTTTTAGTTTAAGCAAATTTTTTTAAATGGTGCAAAGTATTTGTTTATATCTTAGAAAAATCTGTTAATGCCAACAAGCTCAGATAACAGGTGTTTACTATTCATACCTTAGGGAAAAGATGAACATTTTTCTATTGACTAGAGAGACATTTTCTAAGTTTGGTGACCCCTGGTACATACCTGGAAACTGACTTGTCTCGTAGGAGTCACTGAAATGGAAGCATGTGAAGAGCAGGTCACAAGCATGAACACTTCAGATTAATCATGCAATTTTCTTAGGGTGCTTAGAATAGACATATCAAAATACTGATGCACTGAAGACAATGTGTGCCTTTAAATTTACATAGAATAAAATATGTATATCATATGTATTATATATAAATTTGTGTGTGTATATATGTAACAGTAAAACGATAAGTAATATAAATAGTATAAGAATATTTTAATGGATCTCATTTGAAGGGCTTAGCAAAATTATCTAGTCCAAAAATGATCTGCAGTTCTCCTGATTGCTTCTCTCTCTCTCTTTTTCTTTTTCTAAAACTCTCCAGAACCAGAGCAAATCAATTGTCTAGCAGATAGAAGGTCTTCCACACGACAGAATTATGGCTCTCTTCCCTCTGGTTTAAGGATCTTTCAATTTGGCAGGTCTTCATTGTCTAGCAAACATTTAACAACTTCCTATCATGCTCAGGCCCTCTCTAGGGGCTGGAAAGACAATGGTAAAGAAAGGCCAGGCATATTGGCTCAGGTCTCTCATCTTGACACTTTGGGAAGCCAAAGGAGCAGGATCACTTGAACCTAGGAGTTCAAGACCAGTCTGAACAATATAGTGAGACTTCATCTCTACTAAAAAATTAGCCAGGTGAGGTGACACACACCTATAGTCCCATACTCAGGGAGGCTGAGGTGGGAAGACTGCTCGAGTCAGGGAATTTTAGGCTGCAGTGAGCTGTGATCACCCCACTACACTCCAGCCTGGGCAACAGAAGACCTTGTCTCAATAAAAATAAAAGGAAATAAAATAAATAAAGAAAAACATGGAGGAGGGGCCAAGATGGTCGAGAGAAGGCAACACTGGAATGCAGCTCCCAACGAATGAGATGCAGAGAGCTAGAGGACTTCACGAATCCAAACGAGGTGCCGGGTTCATTTTGGTGGGACTGATACAGCACTGAAAATAGCCCAAGGAAGGAACTTCAGGGTGAGAGCCACCCAGGGGGGCAAACCAAGACAGGGTGGGGCTTGTCCCCACCTGGATAGTGCAGCCGGCTAGGAGGGTTGGAGGACTTCACCCACTTGGTGCTCCGATTTGGATCCTGTGCTTACCTCATCCCTCCTGCAACCCATACTCCATGAGAGCCCTGCCAGATTGTGGGCTGCTGTAGGTTGTCGATGCAAATCTGAACACTGCAGCTACCGGGGCGACGCAAGTTGTTGCTCTGACCTGGGCGAAAGTTTGAACTAAGGCCACTGGGATGGACCATCCCACAGAAAGAGGCAAAGTTGAAAGCAGAGAAACAGGTCATCAGACCTGGCAGGCCCCACCCCCACAGAACTCAAACTGAAGCCCTCACTAGAGATCTTGACAGCAAATACACCAGCTTGACCCCAATCAGGAAGATCCAGGGAGGGGAAGGAGAGATGCCACTGGGAAGGCGGGGCCAATCTCACCTGCAAACAAATTCCTGGGAAGGACCACCCACCCAGCAACCTGATTGAATAAGAGAGAGCCCAGCAATGCCCTCTACAGGGCAAAAAATTTATAGCTCCAACCTCAACAGAAAAGACATCCACTCCAAGATTACTCCTGAAATCAACAACTTCAAAGATCAAAGGGGGATAAATTCATGGAAATGAGGAAGAAAAAGTGCAAAAAGGATGAAACCATAAAAGAACAGAATACCTCTTCTCCTCCCAGGGATCACAACTCCTCACCATCAAGGGAAAAAAAACAGACAGAATGAATCTGATGGATTGACAGAAGCAGGCTTTGGAAGGTGGGTAATGAAAAACTTCTCTGAGTTAAAAGACCATGTTCTAACCCAATGTAGAGAAACTAAGAACCTTGAAAAAAGGTTAGATGAAATGTTAACTAGAATAACCAGCTTAGAGAAGAACATAAATAACTTGATGGAGCTGACAAACACAGCATGAGAACTTCATGAGCCATACACAAGTTTCAACAGCTGAATCGATCAAGCAGAAGAAAGGATATCAGAGACAGAAGATCAATTCAATGAAATAAAATGAGAAGGCAAGATTAGAGGGAAAAGAGTGAAAAAAAATGAACAAAGCCTCCAAGAACTATGGGATTATGTGAAAAGACTGAATTTACACTTGATTGGTGTACCTGAATGTGACAGGGAGAATGAATCCAAGTTGGAAAACACTCTTCAGGATATTATCCAAGAGAATTTCCCTAACCTAACAAGGCAGGCCAACATTCAAATCCAGGAAATACAGAGAACACCACAAAGATATTCCTCAAGAAGAGCAACCCCAAGGCACATAATTGTCAGATGCACCATGCTTGAAATAAAGGAAAAATTCCTAAGGGCAGCCAGAGAGAAAGGTCAAGTCACCCACAAAAGAAAGACCATCACACTCACAGTGGATCTCTCGACAGAAACCCTACAAGCTAGAAGAGAGTGGAGGCCAATATTCAACATCCTTAAGGTAAAGAACTTTTAACCCAGAATTTCGTATCTGGCCAAACTTAGCTTCATAAGTAAAGGAGAAATAAAATCCTTTACAGACAAGCAATTGCTGAGAGATTGCGACACTACAAGACCTGCCTTACAAGAGCTCCTGAATAAAGTCCTAAACATGGAAAGGAAGAACCAGTACAAGCCACCACAAAAACATACCAAATGGTAAAGAAGAACAAAGCAATGAAGAAAATGCATCAACTAATGGGAAAAACAACCAGCCAGTAACAAAATGGCAATATCATATTCAAACATAACAATATTAATGTTAAATGTAAATGGCCTAAATGCCCCATTCAAAAGATGCAGACTGGCAAACTGGATAAAATGTCAAGTCCCCATCAGTGTACTGTATTCAGGAGACCCATCTCACACTAAAAGACTATCATAGACTTAAAATAAAGGGATGAAAGAAGATTTACTAAGCAAACAGACAGCAAAAATAAGCAGGGGTGGCAATCCTGGTCTCTGATAAAACAGACTTTAAACCAAAAAAGATCAAAAGAGACAAAAAAAAAAAAATGGGATTACATAATGGTAAAAGGATCAATGCAACAAGAAGAGCTAACAATCCTAAATATATATGCACCCAATGCAGGAGCACCCAGATACATAAAGCAAGTTCTTAATGACCTACAAAGAGTCTTAGACTCCGGCACAACAGTAGTGGGAGACTTTAGCACTTCACTGACAATATTGGATAGATCAAGGAGACAGAGGGTCAACAAGGATATACAGGACTTCAAAGCAGATCTGGACCACGCAGACCTAATAGATATTTATAGGACACTCCACCCCAAATCCACAGAATACACATTCTTCCCAGTAACATATTGCACTTACTCCAAAATTGACCACATATTGGAAATAAATCACTCCTCAGCATATACAAAAGAACGGAAAACATAATAACAAATAGTCTCTCGGACCACAGTGCAATCAAGTTAGAACTCAGCATTAAGAAAAGCGCTCAAAACTGCACAATCACATGGAAACTGAACAACTTGCTCCTGAATGACGAATAGATAAACAGTGAAATGAAGGCAGAAATAAAAATGTTATTCGAAGCCAACGAGAATGAAGACACAATGTACCAGAATCTCTGGGACACATTTAAAGCAGTGTCTAGAGGAAAATATACAGCAATAAATGTCCACATTAGAAGCAAGGAAATATCTAAAATTGACACCCTATCATCAAAATTGAAAGAGCTAGAGGAGTAACATTTAAAAAAAATACTTAAAAGCAAGCAGAAGACAAGAAATAACTAAGATCAGAGCACAACTGAAGGAGATATAGATACAAAAGACCCTTCAAAAAATCAAGAAATACAGGAGCTGGTTTTTTGAAAAGATCAACAAACTAGACCACTAGCTAGACTAATAAAAAAGAAAAGAGAGAAGAATGGAATAGATACAATAAAAAACAATAAAGGGAGATCACCACTGATTCCTCGGAAATACAAACTACCATCAGAGATTACTACAAACAACTCTATGCACATAAAACAGCAAATCCGGAAGAAATGGATAAATTCCTGGACACTTGCACACTCCCTAGACTAAGCCAAGAAAAAGTTGAAACCCTGAATAGATCAGTAACAAGGTCTGAAGTCCAGGCAGCAATTAATAGCCTACCAACCAAAAAAAGCCCAGGTCCATATGGGTTCATAGCTGAATTCTACCAGACACACAAAGAGGAACGGGTACCATTTCTGTTGAAACTATTCCAAACAATACCAAAAGAGGTAATCCTCCCTAACTCTTTCTATGAGACTAACATCATCCTGATACCAAAATCTGGCAGAGACACAACTAAAAAAGAAAACTGCAGGCCAATATCCACGATTAACACTGATGCAAAAATCTTCAATAAAATACTGGCAAACCAAATCTAACAGCACATCAAAAAGCTTATCCACCACAATCAAGTAGGCTTTGTCCTGGGGATGCAAGGCTGGTTCAATATATGAAAGTCTATAAATGTAGTCCACCACATAAACAGAACCAAAAACAAAAACCACATGATTATCTGAATAGATGCAGAGAAGGCCTTGGACAAAATTCAACAGCCAGCCCTTTATGCTAAAAACTCTCAATAAACTAGGTATTGACTGAACATATCTCAAAATAATAAAAGCTATTTACAACAAACCCACAGCCAATATCATACTGAATGGACAAAAACTAGAAGCATTCCCATTAAATACTGGCACTATACAAGGATGCCCTCTCTCACCACTCCTATTCAATATAGTATTGGAAGTTCTAGCCAGAGCAATTAGGCAAGAAAAATAAATAAAAGGCATTCAGTTAGGAAAAGAAGTCAAATTGTCTCTATTTGCAGATGACATGATCATATATTTAGAAGACCCCATCATCTCAGCCCAAAACCTCCTTAAGCTGATAAACAACTTCAGCAAAGTCTCAGGATACAAAATCAATGTGCAGAAATCACAAGCATTCCTATACACCAATAACAGACAGAGAACCAAATCATGAGTGAATTCCCATTTACAGTTGCTACAAAGAGAATAAAATGCCTAGAAATATGACTAACAAAGGATGCAAAAGATCTCTTCAAAGAGAACTACAAATCACTGCTCAAGAAAATAAAAGAGGACACAAACAGATGCAAAAGCATTCCATGCTTATGGTTAGGAAGAATCAATATTGTGAAAATGACCATACTCCCCAAAGTAATTTATAGATTCAATGCTATCCCCATCAAGCTACCATTGACCATCTTCACAGAACTGGAACAAAACCACTTCAAACTTCATATGGAATCAAAAGAGAGCCCACATAGCTAAGACAATCCTAAGCAAAAAGAACAAAGCTGGAGGCATCATGCTACCTGACTTCAAACGATACTACAAAGCTATAGTAATCAAAACAGCATGGTGTTGGTACCAAAACAGAAATATAGACCAATGGAACAGAACAGAAGCCTCAGAAGCAAGGCCACACATCTACAACCATCTGATCTTTGACAAACCTGACAAAAACAAGCAATGGGGAAAAGATTCCCTGTTTAATAAATTGTGTTGGGAAAACTGGCTAGCCAGATGCAAAAAGCTGAAACTGTACCCTTCATTACACCTTATAGAAAAATTAACTCCAGATGGATTAAAGATTTAAACATAAGAACTGACACCATAAAAACTATAGAAGAAAACCTAGGCAAAACCATTCAGGACATAGGCACAGGCAAGGACTTCATGACTAAAACACCAAAAACAATGGCAACAAAAGCCAAAATAGACAAATGTGATCTAATTAAACTTACAATGATTAGAGTAAACCATCAACCAACAGAATGGGAAAAAATCTACCCATCTGACAAAGGGCTAATATCCAGAATCCACAAAGAATTAAAGCAGGTTTACAAGAAAACAACAAATAAAACCCATTCAAAAGTGAGAGAGGAACATGAACAGACACTTTTCAAAAGAAGACATATATGAGGCCAACAATCATATGAAAAAATGCTCATCATCGCTAGTCATTAGAAAAATGCAAATCAAAACCACATTGAGATATCATCTCGTGCCACTCAGAATGGTGATTTTTAAAAAATCTGGAGACAACAGATGCTGGAGAGGATGTGGAGAAAAAGGAACACTTTTACACTGTTGGTGGCAGTGTAAATTAGTTCAACCATTATACAAGATCCTCAAGGATCTAGAAATTGGAATTCCATTTGACCCAGCAATCCCATTACTGGGTATATACCCAAAGGATTATAAATTATTTTATTATAAAGACACATGCGCACATATGTTCATTGCAGTGTTGTTTATGACAGCAAAGACGTGAAACCAATCCAAATACCCTTCAATGGTAGACTGGACAAAGAAAATGTGGCACATATACACCATGGAATCCTATGCAGCCATAAAAAAACGATGAATTCATGTCCTTTGTAGAGACATGGATGAATCTAAAAACCATAATTCTCAGCAAACTGACATGAGAGCAGAAAACCAAACACCACATGTTTTCACTCATAGGCAGGTGAAAAATGAGAACACTTGGGTTGCAGGGAAGGGAACAACACTCACAGGGCTAGGTAGGGGAGTGAAGAGGAGGGGAGGGAAGGGACAACGATGAAAGGCAGGGAGGATGGGGAGGAATAACACCAAGAGAAATGCCTGATGTAGGCGACTGGGTGGGGGGATGGAGACAGCAAACCACCATGGTATGTACGTGCCTATGCAACAATCCTGCAGGATGCAGGATGTGCATATGTACCCCAGAGCTGAAATACAATAAATAATAATAATGGTAATAATAGAAAAGAAGAAAAACATGCAGAGCTTCTGCTCTCCTGGAAGATGCAGGCCAATGGAAGAGACATTAGCTTAATGAAATCACACAAATAGGTATACTTGCACATATGATAAGTGCTGTAAGCTGGCTGGTATGTGGTCGTGTGAGAATACAGAATAGGCACATTTGCCTGTATAAGGACAGTTAGGAAACACTTTATTCAGAAATGAATGATTTATTTCAAATCTACATAAAATAATGAATTTGGAAAAGAATAAAATGAAAGTTTTCTAAGCATAGGAAACAGACATGTGCAGTTTATTTTATTGAGCTGGAAATTAATTTCCTTCACATGGTATGAAACGTTTAATAAAAATCAGAAAATCAGAACCTCTCTTTGTCCCATTTTTGTAGATCTAAATGTGTAAAACAAAATGAAAATAAAACCTCAATTCTACTAGAAAGTATGTATATTTTTTGATAAGTCAATATTGTTTGCTTTAAAGATGAAGTGAAATTTGGGGGTAGGGTGTTTCCCCTGGAAATAATTAATGTATTTCCTTTTTTACATCTATTTGATTTGAACTTCTCTATTTTGATGACAACAGTAATAATATCATAGTTCACAAAGTTAGCAGACAAAGTAAAAATCGTCAAAAGTTTTTTGTTTGACATTGATACTCATGCATTAATGATCCATTCTACAGGCCTCATCGAGGGAATTTGACCTGGAGTATCTCATTTTCTTACAAGATCGTCTTTAGCAAGTTTCAAGTCATTAATACTCTGAGATGTAGTTAAGGAAGAAAAATCACAAATCAACTTTCAAGTCACCTAAGAATAATTCACCTGCAGATAAGTTTAACACTACTCTAATATGCTTGTTTTTAACTGCAGAGAAATCAACAGCTTTTGCTACTAAGAAGCGCCTCCTACAACAACGGAAAATCCATTATCTGTTGGCATCAATACTCCATTGCTAAATGGCAGATTGGTGAGGCAGCCACCTACTTAGGTAGCACTTGAGGTGACTGATTGGATGACCTTGATCATAAAATAAAATTTATTTTATTTTTGTGGTTCAAGTATTTACTAAACATTTCAAGTAATTGATGAATTCATTATTGTCAAACTATTTTGCAATCTAGATATTTTTCTTCTGTAAAAAAGTGAAGCTAATGCCTGAATTTCATTCAAATTCCCTAAGATTTCTTGTTATTAAGCCATAGGTCTTGTAAATAATATGTCTATTATAATATATCTTGCTTATAATATATATTATATACTATATATATATAGCTGATACATATAATATATATATTATATATTTTATATATATAGCTGAAACTATGACTTTTAAGGCAGTGGAAAAGAAAGATTTGAGTATTGCTGGCACTATCCTTTATATCCACTGATACCCATAGGTTACAATGACAGAAGACTTCCTTGGCCAAGAGTAGCACACCAAATTTGTTGCCAAGATCACAGATGGCATACTCTTTTCTTACAGTTGAAACTTTGCTTGGCAAAGAAACATTTCATCACTTCAAAAACCTCAATTGCTTTTGCAATTTCCCAAAGGAAAATTGGAATTTTTTTTTTACAAAAAATGAAATTTTTGATGCTGTTCATGTATATTATAGAGGGAAAAACAGTTTGCTGCACTAAGGGAAGTCAGTAGATATTGTTTGTTGTTGTTGAATGATGAAAGAAAACGGTGTCATTGTAATTCTCCCATGCCCTGCATCAGTCTCAAAATGTCAGCAGACATGTAATGGATGTCATCAGTTATTGGAGCTATACTTCAATTTTCTTCCTCTGCTCAAAGCCACAAACTAGATTAATTCATACACCTTAGCCTACTAAGGTCTCACCTGTCATGAGTCCCACCATGAGAAGGCAATAAACTGTGAAGTGTAATTCAAGTCAAAGCTTTCCGATTGGAAAAATCCCAGGTGTTAGTACATTTCTAACAAATTCCAAACTGAGACTCTATCTCTCCAAAAATGATTCACAACATCTAGTGTATTTATCAGGATAAGAAAAGGCAAACTGCTTCTTCAGGTTTTATTACCTCAGATCTCCACTTTCAGGAAATTCGTTATAGAATAAGCTCCATTTCTTTCTTTCTTTTTTTTTTTTTTTTTTTTTTTTTTTTTTTTTTTTGCCAATCAATGAGAGTTTGTAAGGTTGCTGAGGTTGATTGGCCTTGAACTCTTGGCCTTGCCTTCGCAAGCGCCACGACTTCCAGCCGGACCCACTTTGGGCCCCAATAAGCTCCATTTCTTATGTGTTCATTTACATTATGAAATCAAACTACGGCATAGTGGCTCATGCCTGTAGTCCCAGAACTTGGAGAAACCAAGGCAGGATGTCATATTTTTCAGTTTAACTTTGCAGAAAAACTGATCTCGTCATCTTAAAGTTAAAATAAGCCTCTGAAGATAATACAATCAAGGATATTTCTTAATGTAGTGGTTGCTTCCTTAAGGTATTTACAACAGTGTTTTTTTTCTGGACTCTGATACTTCCTTTAGTGTCAATTGACTAAACACACTTGGGATGACCATTATTATCCAACTCATGATTGTCATTGACAGTAATGTGCCAAGTACTGTACTAATTGCTATGTCAAACCCTATTTAATCTGTTTTTTTTTAATGTGTACATATCTATCAGTGAGTGGGGAAGGAGAGAGAAAGAGGGAGAGCCCACAGGTATTGTTATCTTCACTTACAAGTCAGAATACTAAGGCTGTATCTACTAAAGGCCTTAGGGCCTCTTACCCCAAAGTAGTTACTCATGTCCTGTAAAATGTGTATATTTTGATTTATACACGGGTTTCTATTTTCCCATTAACATCACAATTTCAGATATAATAAAGAGTTGTTTCTAAATAATTTTATATTTTTATAGAATCTAACATTTCAAACTCTATTTCCTGTGGACACCAGACCCCTTTTAATATATGTATAAATTCTTTGTCACTAAAGTAGGAAAGCCTTTACCAAAAAATTCTAAATAATTCAATTTATTAGAAAATCCACTTACTTTTTATAAACAAGTTTTATTTGTTTACAAATTTTATAAACAAATTCTTAAAACCTACATACCAGAACAGAAAAAAAACTTTAATTTTTAAAATAAACCTGGTTATACAATCTGTTAGTAAATTGAATTTTCTTATCACATGAATCATAGCTACTATCTATTGTTTATCAACGTCTGCTCTCTAATCACTATATATGTGTGTGTATGTGTGTATTATATATATATGATTATATACGTGTGT
This sequence comes from Saguinus oedipus, assembly GCA_031835075.1. Taxonomy (NCBI): domain Eukaryota; kingdom Metazoa; phylum Chordata; class Mammalia; order Primates; family Cebidae; genus Saguinus; species Saguinus oedipus. The sequence continues at coordinate 44,975,214 of CM063170.1, forward strand.
GTGTGTGTGTGTGTGTGTGTGTGTGTGTGTGTATGGCATACATAACAGTCTTATTTTACATTCTCAGTCATTCTGTGAGGTAAATACCTTATTTCCATTTTACAAATGAGAAAATAGAGGTTACAAAGATTATGTCATTTGTTCAAGATTACAAAAGAGGTATTTTACAGAGGTAAATGAGTGAGTATTTGAAGCTGGATATGAGTAATTCAAAATCAGAGATCTTAAACATAATACATAGTACCTTTGATCCATAAGAAATATATCTATTAATTTAAGCTTATATTTCTGGCACAAAAAGTATAGCCTGGTGATGCTATAGATAATGCTATCATTAAAAATTAAGAATTTGCCAGTGTTTCATTTTCAACAGACTTAAAATTAAAGATTATTGCCGGCTGGGCGCGGTGGCTCAAGCCTGTAATCCCAGCACTTTGGGAGGCCGAGGCGGGTGGATCACGAGGTCAAGATATCGAGACCATCCTGGTCAACAAGGTGAAACGCCATCGCGTTTAATAAAAATACAAAAAATTAGCTGGGCATGGTGGTGCGTGCCTGTAATCCCAGCTACTCAGGAGGCTGAGGCGGGAGAATTGCCTGAACCCAGGAGGCGGAGGTTGCGGTGAGCCTAGATTGCGCCATGCACTCCAGCCTGGGTAACAAGAGCGAAACTCCGTCTCAAAAAAAAAAAAAAGATTATTGCCTGCAATCTAGAAGATGTTTAGGTATTGCTAACACAGGAATTGTTTCTTTTGGTTGTTTGTCTTTGCTTTACATTTTATCAAGGGCATTCATGCATTTACTCTACAGACAACTATTTAAAATTTATTATGTCCTTTCCTAGACCCAAAAGATTCAATGACAAACATGATAAACAGGTTTTTGCCCTAATGGAGTTTGTTACCTGGATATAAAAACAAACTAATTACAAACATATTACAGTAGTATTTTCTCACATGGTGTTTTAGTTTCTTAAAATACAAATATTCAGAGAAAACTTAGTAATTTATGATTCCTATACATTTTACTGTAATTAATCAGAAATTACTAACTGGGTCTCTTAAATTAGAGTTCACTTATAAACTAAAAATCTCTTTTAAAAGTATATTCAGGCATCCTCCTAATAGTGCATAGTATGCACTTAGAAATTTTGCATCTTTATCCTGCCCAAGAGTTATGCTGCAAATGAGCCTCTCTCAAGATCAACCTAAATAGAACGCATATGATTTAAGAACCCATTATCAATCAACTTTACTTGAAATTATGCTTTAAAAAAACTATTTACAATTGTAGATATCATGTGCTTATTATTCTATCATTTTCAAATTTTTAAAAAAAATTCTTTTCTACTAGTTAATTATAATTGATACCAGGCAGAGGGCAGGTTTCTGTCTACAAGGCTACCCACAAAATACTCAACTGTATTTACTAGAATACTCTGAATGCAATTTTCCCTTCACGTTTCTCAGATCTTAGCATGAACTGTTTGGCAAACAAATGGATTAGATCTAGACTACTATTTAAATTACTAAAAATCTGGAACAGCTCATGGAATTTGCAAAGAAATCCCACTCAGCACAATATTGTATCTTAAGCATTAAGAGGGGTGGGAGACTCCAGGGGCAAACACGGCAATGCTGATCAAGGGGTACAAACTGGCATTTATAAAATAAATAAATTCTGGAGACCTAAAGAATTGCATGATGACTCTTCTTAATAAAAATGTATTATATGCTTGAAGTTTGCCAAGTGAATAGATTTTAAGTATTCTTATCACAGAAAAGGTAACTATGTGAGATGATACACGTGTTAATTAGCTTGATTGTAGCAGTCATTTTGCAGTATATACCTATATAAAAACATTACATTTTATACTTTGAATATATACAAATTTTATTTATCAATTATACCTCAATAAAGCTGAGAAAGAGGGAGGTAAATTTAAAACACTTATTTAAGGTTCATTTCCCTCTTCTATTATTTTTAGTTTCTAAAGCCCATAATTTTGGGTGGTCAGTGGCATAAAAATAAAAACAACTTTACAGTAGTTATAGTAAACCAGAGTATAAAGCAGTGGGCCCAGCGTCTATGCCTGCTTTGTAGTCAAGCTCAATTTTAGGGCTCCTGACATAAAGATCTTTTTTTTTTTTTTTGATTCAAGGGTTAAGTTCAAATTTAGATTTTCAAAATTGTTGACATACTTTGAGTAGCTATGAAATACTATGAAAAATCTAATTAAATACTGAAGTGTGTTTTATTTCTGTCCTTTTTGCTTTAGAAGACAAATGCATTGCTTCCAATGTCTCAAAATTATGAGCTAAACAAGGGACCAAAAAAAAATCAAGTTTAAGGAACTTCTCTTCCTGTTACTGTACTCATGACTGCCATTGTCAGCAAGCCTTATAATATATGTCACTATAGTACAGCAGGACAGTACCAACCCATTTGTGTTGGCATGAAAGCTGAAATTTCTTTGAAAATTCTCATATAAATGGATTATCGTTCTAAGACATCCTGCATGTTTTGTCTCGCTTAACACAGCAAACCTTAAGGAGATAATTTCATGAGAAAGGCAAAATTTATATTGGTCTTGAATCTTCCAAGTTTTCTTCACCAAAACTTAAACTCCAAGTCCCAGAGTTTGAGATGGTATCAACAATCTTTGATTCCCGCCACCATGAAGTACAATGTCTTCTTTCATTTGTATGTGCCTCTTTCAAACCACGAAAATGTGTTGGCCTTTTCTACTTTATACCTGGGGAGAGAGACTGCATCTCCCTTGAACATTCATTTCTTTAAGATGAAAGCATTCAGATCCTTTGGTGTCGTTAATGGAGTATTCATTCTAGAGTTTTCACTATTTCAAATTCTCTAAGTTGAACACATTTGAATTTGGCACTGTTGATTTTTAGTTGTGGAGCCAAAAATCCAAAATATCTTTTTTTTCTTTTTTTTTTTTTGAGAGCGAGTCTTGCTCTGTTGCCCAGCCTGGAATGTAGTGCTGAAATCTTGATTCACCACAACCTCCACTTCCCGGGTTCCAGTGATTCTCCTGCCTCAGCCTTCTGAGTAGCTGGGACTAAAGGCATGCACCACCATGCTGGGCTAATTTTTGTATTTTTAGTAGATATGGGGTTTCACTTTGTTGGCCAGGCTGGTTTCGATCTCCTGACTTCGTGATCCGCCCACCTCGGCCTCCCAAAGTGCTGGGATGACAGGTGTGAGCTGCTGCAGCAGGCCTCAAAATATCTTGTATACTCTGTTCTCAGGAACTATGCAGTAGTCTCTCAATCAGAAAAACAACAACAACAAAAAAATAAAAAATAAAAACAAGAAACCATTATTTTAAAATTTACTTATCTCAGAGAATACTTGTCTTAACTTAAAGTACATTTTCACTTACTTTTTTCTTCACTAAGAGGAAAACCACATTTGTTTTCTTTTACTATTCCCTGCAAAGCCTCATCTAACTATGGTTCCTGTCTCCTCTGAACTCATCTCTTCCTTGATGGTAACGTAGTTTGCTTATTCATTTCATTTGCATCTGTTCACCACTAAACCCCCCTGAAAGAGGGATGTTTTTTTCTTCTCTTTCTCTGTCTTCTTGCCTTTTGCCATACTTAGAGCTGGATTTTTACAATGCACAGTCTCTTCGCTATCCAGGATTTCCTGACCTTCCTGACCTTGATCAATATGTGCAGTGTAAGTTATTCCCCTCCATTTCCCAAAGAAACTCGCCATTTATTCCATGGATACAGGCTTTTTGTTTTGGTTTGGTTTGATTTTTTTAAAAGGTCCTTTCCAATCACTCTTCAGCCACCCATTCTTGGAGGGTAAGCTTTTCTTCTTGCAATTTTTGTGACCAAACCCAGGCCTTGTTATCAGAGAAACTGGTGGAAGTCACCTGGCTTTATTCTGAGATGTCCACAGACAATAGAAAGTAGTCTACATCATGCAGGCAAGTGAGAGCACCTTTTTATTTCATACACACCCACATATACGAAATAACCTACTGTTTTTTCATTAGTTTAACTAAGTGTTCTCCAAACAGTATATTGAGACACACAAGTGGACATCGTAGCAACTTAATTAATCACAAGCAATTTTCAACAAAATAGAATAGAAATGAAAGAAACATATGATTGCAGCAGAGATATCAAATATACATACATATATCTAAGTGTATACCAGATTGTGATATAAAATGCATTTTAATAGTATAGCACACCGAAAAATATTTTAAAGCCATTTTAAAATATTTTAAATGGCTTTAGCCAGTTTACTTTGGAGCACCACTACTAATTTTGCATGTCTCTTTTGCTTCTAAGATTGTATAGTTCTGATAGGGACCCAGATTCTCCTCGTAGTTGCAAAGTTAGACAACTTGGAATCTAAAAGAGTAAGGTGCTGAGGTGATCAGCAAACATCTTAAGATGATCTCTTTCTCGAATATTCTGAGGTATATGTGCCTCAGATAAAAACGTATTCCAAAATTACCCCTTCCTGCTATTTCCTGTGGTGAAGCAATTTCTGGAAGATTCTTATAACCCTGGGTTAAATATATCCCTCTAAGATGAACTTGAGATATCATGATGCTCACTTCTGTACAAACTGACTTCGTGGAAACAAAACATTTGTCCAAGTTCCCAAAAATTTGTTTTGCCTTTGTCTTTTCTAGCTCATGCTTAGACCCACCAGAGATCACTACTTGAAGGGGTAAGAAACTATGAATGTAACAGTTTCTCACTTAAGAGTGGAAATGTTCAGGTCAATTGGATGCAAAAACCCCTATCTATGGTTATGTTATTCATATGCCTAATTTGCCTTTTTCTTGAATTCATTTTTATGTAGAATCTGTGTAAATATATTATGTATAATACATTACAAAGTGTGTAATATATGTATAAATATATTATAAAGTCCTTTGTAATGCAATGACTTAAAGAAATAGAATCCCACCACACCAAGAATCAAAAGTGTAGCTCTGTTCTTACTATACCACTCAATATAATTCATGCAGCATCACACTTCAGTGTGTAACTGTTAAACACAACACCCAACACTAGAGTAGAGTTTCTTCAGAAAGTGGCAGGTGAAGGATGAAGGGCAGAACCATGATGCATTTCCTATTAAAAGCTTAAGTACTGGTTTTTGAATTAAAATAGATTATCATGCTTGTCTGTTTATGTCAGGATAGATGATTAATTTTTCTGTATAGTGTGGATTTAATGTAAAATAGGCCATAGAGTCTGAAATCCTTGATATTTGTTATTCATTTCTTTTGCAAAATCTCAAATCTCATGTCCTGGAGAGACACATTTCATTTAGAAATTTGGATTCTGCAGTAAATTCTGTGCTTTTCAGAGTATCACACATCTTATTTTTAGTAAGTGAGGCTAATCTATGTGATTATCTCTTCCCTCCCTTTCTTCATTTTTTCCTTCCCTCCTCCCCATTCCCAACCTTGGAATTTCTGCCACTTACCAGTGTGTTAAGATGCCTCTCACACCTGCAGAGCTGTTATGAGCTGCGGAAAGGAAAGAAATAGCAGGGTAGACTGGGAGGCTGCAGTGCAAAGATTCTGTAGAGAAGATGGGGGTTACAGGAATCTCAGAAATGAGACTGGTAAACTCTATCCCAGACTTTGCTCCAAATAAAAAATAAGTCAGTATGGGGAAAAGTCCAGTGCAGAAAAATCTCATGAAATACACATTTTCATACTACCAGTTTCCATTTGCTTAAAGACTAAAATTCATCTCCCTCTAAGTGTATACTGTTTCTGAGAGGTGCAGGGTTGATATTCATCCTCAGGAGCAGGTCATTCACTATGATGTCCTGGTCCTACTCCCAGCTGTTGCTGCTGCTGCAACTCCCCACATGAAGATCTGCCCCATTTGGTGATCATCCCACTATCCCCCTTCAAAAACTCAGTGAAAGATACCCCCTTTTCCACTTTCCTACTTCAACCCAAGCATGGAGGAAGCCCTTGTTTCCATCCACCACATTGTGGAAGAGTCCAGGCTTTTCCTTGTCATGATAATTAATTTAAAGTTTGAGATAATGTCAAGGAAGCTTAACAGATAGATGAAGTTTCAGCTTCTCCCCAGGATCTCTGCCTGGGCTGCTTCTCTATGCTGCTCCATGCTGTCTCCACATCTTCAGGCGAGGCTCAACCCTCACTCCTACCATGGGAAATACTCGGGAATCTCCAGGTTTTGGAGCATAATTTGGCTCACATTCATAGAGAGGAGGAAGTTTTAACTCACTACAACATGGAGCTTACCTCCTGAATTTTCATTTTCTGCCACATGACTGACATGTTCTCAAGATATTTGACAATGAAAAAATTTCGTTTTTTTAAAGAAAAAGCTCAATCCTATACATAGTCATTCACACAATTTTCTGGCATTCGTGCTTCCACTGGAATTCTGATTTAATCCAGCTTAAATAAAAGTATCTGTGGGATGTCAAATGTACTATTTAGGTGGACCCAAACTTGCTAATGCCAACTCCTTTTCAATGTCACTTTCTCAAGCTTAAAAATATTTGGGGAGTCTACACACCCTGCAGTTTACCCAGCTGGAATCCACTAATACAGAATTTATAGGTTTTATAGAGTAGCTAGCTTGATTCTGTCCTCAAACCATGAGAAGTATATTTATTTATTGTTTAAACAAAAATATATACAAATATTAGCAATGTGTTGCAAGAGATGTATAGTTTAATATATATATATATACATATATATTTCTCAGCCCTTTTTTTAAACAACTCATATCCCCATTATGTTAACACTTCAATCTAGTCATTCAGGCAGAATTTTAAGGAATAGCCACTTGACAATAGTTTTAAGTGAGGCTGAATTTTACTTACTGAGAAATGTCAAACTTTTAATATTAAATTATTTTAAATCGAAATAATGGCCAGGCAATACTTTTAAAGTGAATTAATCCTGGATACTTATTCTGATTTGTCTCAACCCAGTGAAAATCAATCAAATAACGCTTATGACTTACAACAAAGTTGTAGATTCTTACCAAGTGTAAATTACCTTTGTTGTGAAGAATGAAAGGAATAGCATGGATTAATGGAATGCCACCCCCTACCCCGCAAGAAAATCCAGCAGTCACATTTTAGCCAATAAACTTATATAAACTGCCAAGAAGTAGCCAGAGTGATTGATTAAATATTGATTTTTTTCTGTACTATAAAAATAAATAGAAAATGCTTGAGAATATTTAGAAGAAAAATAAAAATATTGACTATACATTCTGGTACATGCACACACACATACACACATGTTAGTGGGAGAGAGTCCTTGTTCTTTAAGTTAGCTATTGAGCACAAACTAATACAGACTCTCAACATAAATATTTGGCATGGTATTTGTTAGCAGGTTTCAGACTTTTTCAACCAAGGAATATGTGTCCAAAATATTTCTTAAGGAAATCAGTGCAATTATGGCAAAAGATTTAGCAACAAAAAGAATTACAGCATCTATAATTTTCATTAGAGCAGAATATATGTCTCCAATTCTTTACACTCAGTAGACAGTAAGTAAACATATTTAATATATATGCAAATTGATAAATAATTGAAAACTCTCAAAGAGGTCTCTAGATTTAGTTGTGTTATATATGAAAGAAATACCAATGAATACAAAAGCCAAAGGAAAAAAAATCATGGAAAATATATAACATGTTTTCAAACACAAATGAGATATCGCAACATATGACAATATTTCTAAAAAGAGAAAAAGAGATGATAGACTAAAGCCAATATTCAAAGAGATAAGCATTCTGATGATCCAGAATGGATGAAAACAAGAAAGAAAAGTTAATGAAAAAAAAATCTATATGTCAAACAAATAAGAGATCTACGTAAAATCATTGTATGCAAGTTCCACATACAAAAAGAAATTTGGCTCCTATGAAAATAATGAAGAAATTAAATAATTAAGTTTTAAAATGTATCCTTTCAGATAACATAAATATATAAGATACCTATACAGGATACATGTTACACAGTGTGCACAAAATTATTTTTAAGAAAATTATACAACTTTATTGATATGAATAAAAGTAGATATAAATAAATTGGGAAATATGTTCAGGGAAGTATCCTAAATCTTAAATTTGTTAACCATTCATCAATTAATCCCTAAATATAATGTACTTTAAATACAGTCTCAAAGATTTTGTCAAAAATAATTAGACATGGCCAGGCGCAGTGGCTCACGCCTGTATCCCAGTACTTTGGGAGGCTGAGGCCGGTGAATCACTTGAGGTCAGAAGTTTGAGACCAGCCTGGCCAACATGGCAAAATCCCAACCCTACTAAAACTACAAAAATTATCCAGGCATGATTAATTAGCAGGTGCCTGTAATCCCAGGAACTTGGGAGGCTGAGGCAATAGAATTGAATTGATTGAACCCAAGACACAGAGATTGCAGTGCACTGATATTGTGCCACTGCACTCCAGCCTGGGAAAGAGAATGAGGCTTCATCTCAAAAACAAACAAACAAACAAACAAACAAAACGCAAAACAAAATCAGACATGCTAAAAGCCAAGATTACTTTGAAGAAGAAAACAACAGGAATTCTCCTACTATATACTGATTTTTATCATCAGATATTATTTTTCCTTAACAATGTACTACTAGTGCAATGACAAGAAGATAGGGAACACACACACACACACACACACACACACACACACACATTTAGTTACTTGGCATAGCTGTACATTAAAAACCTGTAGGGAAAGCATAAAGCATGCAAAAATGCAAAAAAATAGCAAATCATAAAGAACTAAAAGATAAAACTAGATTTGTATCTCCAACCAAATACAATGAGAATTATGAATAGATTAGTAACATCACTGTGCTTGAAAGTTTACTTAAATATTACTTTTGAAAAATACAGGAGGAAATCTTAATGCTCTCAGTATAGGGAAAGTAATTGTAAATAAGAGATTAACACCATAAACCATAAAATAAAATATCTGTATGTCAAAACAAATTGAAAATTTAATCCACATACAGAGACTGATATTTGCAAATCATTAAACTGAAACCAGAATTTGGACCCAGAATTAAGAATAACTACAAATCAAAAAGATAATTCAATAGAAAAATAGATAACTTATATGAAACATACAGTTGACCTTAAATGGCCAATGAATATTAAATTATGTTAAACCACATTAGTAACTTTAAAAATGACAATTTAAAGAAAAACTTTGTACATTTTTTGAAAAATTACTGTGCCTATAATAACCTTAAATTTGAATAGAATGTTGGGAGGAAATTTTACTTATAAATAAATTTTATAAAATTATAAATAAATACCTTACTTATAAATTTGCCTTGTACATTATTGGTAAATTGATATTTCTTTCAAAAGACATTTGGTAATAACAATTTGAAATAAATTTACCCATGATAGAGCAATTCTACTTTAAGGGTGTCTGTTGTAGAAAAACACTAAAGAACTTGCAAGATTAGACAGTTACAAAGATGTTTATTACACAGTGCTTAATATATTGAAAGAGTGGAAATACATTAAGTATAACTCAGTAGGAGACTGAAAAAGTTCAAAATATGGTTTATTAATACAATGAAATATTACACAGAAGCTTAAGTAAACTATGTCTACATGAGTACATGTCATACAATGTTACTCATTCAATACTTTAAAATGCACAAAGTAATAATGAATATGGTTTGTAGATTCATATATATGTAGTAAAATTACCAAAATAAATATCTGGAGGTGATAGTCTCCAACTCTAGTAATGTTACATGAAGGTAGTAAGAGAAAAATTATGGAAGCCAAAAATTCTAGCTTGATTTCATATACGAAATTATCTGTTACATGATTTTACATTCTTTTATATAAGACTGATGGTTTACAGGTAATTTTTAGTTAAACTTTAATTTAAAAAACTAAACAGTGAGAGGCAAAGTGATGAAAGTACTTGGGTATTTAATCACTTTATAATATCAGAGGCACGAATTATAGACAGAACTTCTTTCCAAGGGAGAGGCTCTTGTTCCTTGCAGCGTACATGTGCACATGACTTACCTTATGGAGACACAGATCAACTCTTTGGAGGAGTAAGTCATAAAAGACAGCTTTTCTACAAACAGCTGAATGTGGTTGAAAGATTGCAATCATGCTTATTGAGTATTTTTGCCACGATTACATATAGACAAGCTTACTTTTACCTTAGCTTTAATACTATTTTACAGGTTTTTTTTTTTTTTTTTTTTTTTTTTGAGACAGAGTTTCGTTCTTGTTACCCAGACTGGAGTGCAATGGCATGATCTCGGGTCACCCCAACCTCCGCCTCCTGGGTTCAAGCAATTCTCCTGCCTCAGCCTCCCGAGTAGCTGGGACTACAGGCACACACCACCATGCCCAGGTAATTTTTGTATTTTTAGTAGAGACGGGGTTTCCTTTTTGACCAGGATGGTCTCGATCTCTTGACCTCATGATCCACCCACCTTGGCCTCCCAAAGTGCTGGGATTATAGGCATGAGCCACCACACCCGGCCTGTTTTATAGTTAATACTGGTCCACAGGCAACAGTAGCACAGGTGAGAAGACAGAAGATATTACTAACTATCAATTCTGCCCACTCTTCTCAATTACAATGTTGAAATATTAACATGTTTCTTTAGGTGTGTATTGCTGTGCAACAAACTACCTCAAAATGTATTGATTTATAACAACCACTGTTTCATTACTGTCATCATTCCTGGGTTGAAAAGTCAGAAAGGGCTTATCAGAGAATGCTTAATGTATTCCACATGTTGACTGTGAGGACAGCCACCTTCAAGATAGCTTTCTCATTCACACTTCTGGAACCCCAGGGGGAATCACTCAAACAACCAAGAGCTAGCTGGAGAGACTTCACTGAGGTCACATGTCTGAGGCCTCAGTTCTTCCTATCTGCTGGGTTACCCGGTCCACTTCCATGTGTTCCCAGGGACTCTGCCTCTCCTCATGCCTTGCATGTAGTCCCCCAGCCTCACTCTTGTTGCCCAGGCTGGAGTGCAGTGGTGCAATCTTGGCTCACCACAACCTACACCTCTTGGGTTCAAGCAATTCTCCTGCCTCAGCCAACCGAGTAGCTAGGATTATGTGCATAGGCCACCATGCCTGGCTAATTTTGTATCTTTAGTAGACAAGGTATGTCTTCATGTTGGTCAGGCTGGTCTCGAACTCCTGACCTCATGCAATCTGCCGCCTTGGCCTCCCAAAGTGCTAGGATTATAGGCATGAGCTACGGCGACTGGTTGGTAGTCAGAATCTTACATAGTAGCTCAGGGCTGCCGAGATTACTAAAGCAGATGCTTTCAGACTGTTTTAGGTTCACACTTTGAACTGGGATGGGGTCACTTGTGCCCCATTTCACTGGCTAAAGTGAGGAACCAGTCCAGTTCAGGTTCATGCGGAAGAAGATTACAAAAAAGGACAAGTTTCAAAACAGATCATCAAGAACTTTCTGTGAAACTCAGCTGCTGCCTATGTGATATAAAGAATATGGTGACAGTAACTTTCTTTTCCTCTTATTCTTCATTTCTAGTAGACTTCTCATTCCTCCATATAGTGAATTGAAATCTTAGTTAATTATGGGATACATATGCAAGTTTTTATCAGGTTTGGACTTAAGATTTTCCTATTTTGCTTAATGACCAGAGACTGGGGAGTCATGATCTATCCATGACTACCTCTGTTGAGGTCTGTGTCAGCCCAACCATTCCTTTAATGAGCATCAACACCAGAGAGTGTGTCGTGACTTGCTTCTAAATCAAGGTCTCAGCTATATCTCTAATCCTTTGTAGACCTGTGGAAAACCTTTTTCTGTATTACAGTAGGCTGGGGAAAACTGTACCAGTACTCACCTGGATTACACAGGGTTTTTGTCTCTATGTTCCCAATCTACCCTGGAATTCTAACATTCTTGTTGCTATGACCAGACCCTGAAATTGATAAAATCAGAAGTTGAAACCTCTTTCAGGGGACTCTCAATATAGACCCATAATCAAGTTTAGTTCCTTGAACCTCCCATACCATAATCAACAATCAACATATTTTTTATCTGTCCTAATAAAGGGTGAAGCAGGAAGTTCTATTTCTGACCCTATATATTATCTATACCTCAGCTTCTATCACCTTTCAATCAAACTTTTGTCCTAAGGACAACCTTTATTGTAGATTTATTCATCTACAAGGAAAAAGTCCCGAATTTCTGAGAAGAACTGAGATATATATTTATAGAGAACAGACCTGGAATACGGAAGATGCATGGCAGGTTTTACCTATCTGTATGGACAGAACTTGTGCTGTCCAACATGGGAGTCACTAAACAGAAGCAGTGACTGAGCATTTGAAATGTGTCCTGTGCAAACTAGAAAGTGCTCTAAGTATAATGTTTACACCTGATCTCAAATAATTAAAATGACAAACATATAAACTAACTCATTAATAATTTTTCATATCAAGTACTTGTTGAAATGATATTTTAGATATATTGGGCTAAAGTATATGATTAAAATAAATTTCATCTCTCTTTTTACTTTTCTAATTTGAACAGTGAGTATTTAAAATTTCATATGCAGCTCATATTTGTGGCTTGCATCATATTTCTATCAAACAGTACTGTAGTATAAAACAAAGGATATGATAAACCACACCACACTGAAGCAGAAGCCATCTTGGATATAAGAGCCAGATGCTCACCTCCCATCCCTTTCCTCCCAGCGTGGTGCTACCCCAGACATTCATAATTCAGATATAACTTCATTAAATATAGGGAGAGACCGATTTCATTGAGATTTTGGGTTTTTACCTGGTAAAATGCATCATTGAAGGGGAAATCAAATTCAGTAGTAGAAAATGTTTGAAGTTTTTCTACTTGCACACCCTAATTTTTGGCCTAAGTTTTATGTCCAGGGTAAGAGTGTGTGTGTGTGTGGGGGGTGTGAAAGAGAGAGAGAGAGTTCCACAACAGGAATTGTGATATCAAGGCCAATGTAGTCTGGACACATATGCTCCATCTCAAACTCCAGGAGCAAGTTCAAAATCTTGACAAATTATTAATTAGAAACAAGATAGGATTATGGATTTTGTAAACTGAAACTAGACACAGGAAACTGGAACCTCAAATACAAAAGTGATACTACCAGCAGAAATAAAAACGCATTTTCAGGCAGAAAAATAAAACCGAGGAAAAGAGTCACCTAATTAACAAATAGAAGAATTAAGATTTGAGTAAAATGTTACTAAAACAAAACAACCACAGAAAATTTAACATACCATTCAACCTCAGAGAAATAACAATGGATACTCGAGCAATAAAATAAAAATAGAGAATTGTTTTTACTATTTCACTTATTGCTTATTTGTTTACAATTTACTATTTTAAAATGCCAAATAGAAATACTAAACTTAAAATATTTTGGTTAAAATAAAACGCAATAGATTGACTATAGCTCATTGATTATAGAGAGAAGTAGTGACTTTAAAGATTGAATTCAAGGAAACTTTCAGGAAAAAAAATTACTAAAAAAACAAAAAGATGAGAGAAACTTTAAGAAGAATGAAGTCCAAAAATTTGAACATCTATCCTGTGTTACAGGAGTAAGGAGAAGGATAGACCTTTCTGGCTGCCTTAAACAGTCCAATTCTAGAGCTATTGTAGCAGTTCAAAAAAAATGTGGAGGGGAGCATCTGAAAACTTACATAAAGCCTCCAAAAGCACTTTAAAGAAAGAAGAAAGCTGTACTTTGCTGTGGAAAAAGAAGGTCAGCTGGTACACAGAGTGATTGGAGAACTGACTGTAATCCAATCTTTTCTTTTAGGTTTTTTTTTTTTTAATAGAAGTTTGAAAGATACACAAAACTAGAAAACAGAAAGTTTATATACCATTTATATACCATTTTATATTGCAAATATTACAATCTTGCTTAATTAACCCTCCACATACACTTTTATAATTTTTGCGAGTGTATTTCAAACCAAGTCACCTTCATTTCACCCTAGTACTGCAATATGTACCTTTACTAGATAACCTCTCCCTCTTTTTCATTTCATAACTATGCTGCCATTACCACATCTAATAAAATGACACTAGTTTCTTGGTATCATCCAATAGCTAGTCCATAGTCAAATTACTTAATTGTCACAAAACCTTTTGAGAGGTTTTTTGCTTTTTGATTTTTAAGTCAGGATCCGAAGAATTCCTATATTGCATTTGAGTGACATGTCTTAACATTTTTTTAATTAACTTTTTTTGTTTTGAGATAACCATAGATTCACATGCAGTTATAAGAAATAATACAGAGTGATCCTGTGTGCTCCTTACCAAGTTTTCCCCGATGAGAACATGTTGCAACACTACAGTACAATATCACAACCAGAATACTGACATTGATGAAATGAAGAGACAGAACATTTCCATCACAATGAGGATCACTCATGTAGCCCTTTTGGGTACACATTCCTTTCCCTTCTACTCCAAACCCTCCTTAAAACTTGGCAAAAAACCATTTGTTCTCCATTTTTTATAATTCTATCATTTCTTGAATGTCATCATAATTAAACCATAGTGTATACAGCCTTTTGAGATTGGCTGTTTTTCATTCTGCATAATTTGCTACAAATTATTGTTCTTGTTAAGTTCATCAGTATATATTTTTTTCCTTCTTATTGCCAAGTAGCAAGATCTGTAGGGATCACAGCTTGTTTAAATATTTACAAGCTGAGGAACAATGAGGTTGCTTCAACTTGTGGCCTTTACAACTAAATCAGCTACAAACTCACGCGCAGGTTTCCATGTGAACATAAGTTTTCATTTCTCTGGGATAAATGTGCCAGCAGTGCAACTGCTGGGCTGTATGCTCATTGTTGTTTTTAATGAAACCACTAAACGGTTTTCCAAAGAGTCTGTACTATTTTACATTCCTAACAATAATGTATGACTAGTTCAGATGCTCTACATCCTCACCAATATCTGATGTTGTCACTATTTGTGAATTTTAATTTTTAACCATTTTGACAGATATGCAGTAATAGTTCACTGTGGTTTTAATCTAATTTTTCTCAACAGCTAATGATGTTGAACATATTTTCATGTGTTTACATGCCATCTATCTATCCTCTTTGGTGAAATGTCCATTCATGTCTTTTGTCTATTTTCTAATTGGATTGCTTGAATTTTTTGTAGATTTTTGAGAGTTCTTTACATAGGTTAGATAGTATGCTTTTTTTCTGATATGTGGTTTGCAAATATTTTCTGCCAGTCTTTAGCTTGTCCATTCATTTTCTTAACAGAGTCCATTACACAAAAATGTTTTTAGTTTTGAGGAAGTCCAATTTATATACTTATTTTTTTCTTGTGGATTAAGGGTTTGGTTTTAAGTGTAAGAACGACTTGCTTAATCCTAGATTTGAAGTTTTTCTCTTATTTTTTTAAATTCCTACAATTGCACATTTCCGATTTCAGTCTGTGCTCTACTCTAAACTAATTTTTGTATAACACATGAGTTGTAGATAAAGTTTTAGTTTTTGCCTATGGATTTCCAATTCTCCAGCACAATTTATTGAAAATGCTATATTTTCTTCACTGAATTGTTTTTACTTCATTTCAAAAATCAATTGGCTCTATCTGTGGGTCTATTTCTGGATTTCCTAGTCTGTTCCATTGACATATGTGTCTATACCTCCAGCAATTTTATATAGTCATGATTACTGTACGTGTATATATATTAAGTATTGAAATTAGGTAGACTATATCCACTTTGTTTTCTTCAAGACCGCTTTAGCTATTCTAGTTTATTTGCTTTTTGTATAAGTTTTAAAATAAATGTATCTATGTTTATTAAAATATTGCTAAGATTTTGCATGATTTTGTCTTAAATCTCTGTGTCGGTTTGGAGAGAACTAATTCTTTATGCTGAGCCTTCAAATCCTCGAACACTCTAAGTCTCCCCATTTATTTAGATCTTTGATTTCTTTCATCAGAGTTGTGTAGTTTTCAGCATGAGTCCAGAACATGTTTCAGTAGATTTAGTGCTAAGTACTTACGTTTTGAGAAATTAAGAATACTACTACATTTTAATATATGTATTCATGCTAAATGTCATGGTATTTTAAAAAAGCAGTTGTATTTTGCAGGTTAATCTTGTATTTTGTGACTTCTTAACTCATGAATGCTCAGATTTTTTTGTAGATTATTTGAGACTTTTTACATACACTATCATGTCATCTAGGTATAAGCATGGTTTCTCACCTTCCTTTCCCATCTGTATGTCTTTCATTTCCTTTTGTTGCCATGTTGCACTGGATAGAATTTTCATCACCATGTTAAATAAGAGAGGTAAGAGTGGATATCCTTTTTGTCTCCAATCTGAGGGGAAAACTTTATCCAATAACTATAAGGTTAGCTAATGTGTTTTGTAGAACTTCTCCATTGGTTGAGACAATGCCTATCTATTTTTTCATTCAAAGCATTTTTGTCATGAATGAGTGTTGAATTTTGTCAAATTATTTTTTCTCCATCTGTTAATATGATCATGTGTTTTTTCTACTTCAGTGTATTATAGTATGGTGGATTGCACTGATTGATTTTTAAGTATTGAACCTATATTGCATCCTTGAAATAAACCCCAATTAGTCATGGTCTTGATTATTTTTACATATTGCTAAATTATATTTGCTAATTATTTCTTTTGGCTTTTGCATCTACATTGATGAGTGATATTGAACTGTATGTAGCTTTCTTTCTCTTTTCTTTCATATTATCTTTCTCTGACTTTGTTAACAAGGTACCTCTGGCTTGCTAAAAGAAATTAGTAAGTCTCTAATCATCTTGTATTTTTGGTAAAGATTGTGTAAAATTGGTGTCAATTTTTTTGTTGAATTCTCCAGGGCAACTGTTTGCCAAAAAATTATTTTTAGAGGAAATTTTTTATTAAAATTTTAAATTCTTTAGTGGTTCTAAGGCCATTTATATTATCTGTTTTATAATGGACGAGTTGTAATAGTTTGTGTTTTCTGAGGGATTGGTTCATTTCTTCTAAGGTGTAAAATTTATGAAGGTGAATTGCTTGCAGTCTCTGTTATCTTTCTGATGGTTACAGAGTCTATATTAATATCCCCCCTTTTGTAATTAATAACTTGTGTGTTTCCTCCCTTATTCTTTGTCAGTTTTCCTATATTTTAGTTAATGTTACTGATCTTTTCAAAGACATGGCTCTTTATTGATTTTCCCTATTCTTTCATTTTTAACTTTATTAATCTCTGCTCTTGTTGTTATTGTTAGTTCCTTCTGTTTATTTTGAATTTATTGTGCTGTTTCTGTTTCTAAGTTCTTGAGATGAAAATTTAGTTTACTAATTTGAGGTTTTCTTCTTTCTAATACCTGTATTTGGTACTGGGTAGTGATGATAGCTGCCATTTCCACTAGGCCCTTTCTGATGTCACCTCAGTGGAAGAGGGCTGGGTGGGGTGGGGGGGTAGAAGCTCCTCACTGGCACAAGAAAGACTGCTTGTTACTGACCCTGCTACCAACTTAGCTTTCTCTGACACCCCAGGGGTTTGTTCACTCATTACAGTTTGGTGAGGTAGAAGTCTAGGCTCCCATCTCAGCCTTTCCTAGCATGAAGCAAGACTGCACTTCAGCCTGAGTGACAGAGTCAAACCCAGTCTTGGAAGAAAGAGAAGGAAGGAAGGAAGGAAGGAAGGAAGGAAGGAAGGAAGGAAGGAAGGAAGGAAGGAAGGAAGGAAGGAAGGAAGGAAGGAAGGAAGGAAAGAAAAAGAGAGGGAGAGGAAGGAAGGAAGGGAGGAGAAAGGGAGAAAGAGAGAAAAAGAGAGAAAGGGAGAGAAAGAGAAAGAGAGAGAAAGAGAGAAAAAGAAAAAAACACCCTGTAAGAGTTACTCACTTTTTATTATTACATATATTTGGTGAAGAAATCAGGCTACTTGTCTTACAGAAAGTTCCATGTTCTAGATTTGTCTGCTTGCAGTGAGGCCATTTCACTTGGTTCTTCATCTCCTATATTTCTTATAAATGCATGTTAAATCCTATAGAACGTTCCACATTCTTGATCTGTCTCATTGGTAGATGAGATATCATTCAACTTATTTCTTCAACTCCTACTTTTTCTCATAAACCAACAGTTAAATTTTGAGACTCATATATAGGTTTAATTATTTTGAGAAAAAAATACTTTGGGGTGGTACTATATGTTTTCATAGCATATAGCATTGGGCCTGGCTGTCTCACATTAGTGATGCTCAGGTGGATTGATGGGTTTGGGTATTGTCAGCCTGTGCTGTTTCCTATATTTTCCCATTAACCATTGGATTTAGCACTTGGCAGAGCTTTTGAGTGGTACTTCTGCTTCTCTGTCATAGTCCCCTGATTGGATCATTTCCTGCTCCTGTGCCATTTGAGAACTGCAAATCAGCAGCTCCAGGCCAGGGCTACTAGGATCAAGAGTATATCATAAGAAAGTTGTAGGAGTACAGCTAGGCTGTGAAACAGATAGCAGCAGGTGCAGCTACATCTGCTGTTCCATGAGCATTCTCCCTTCCTGTCTCTGTCCCTAGACCACTCTAACTAAGCAACAAAATCTAAGGAATAAAGCTACTGTGAGAGAGTAATGCCAATGTCAGAGGAGTAGAGAACTTCCCAGAAGAGGCGGGTCACATAGAGCAGAGATGGTCAAGTCCAGACCTCGACACCTTGCAGAACTGTCACAGGATACTATACAAACTAAGGCCGGGCCTTGGGTTTTCTATTCTACACACTTTACCAGCATGATAGCTTATACTCTTGGGGAAAATAAAAGCTCAAACAAAGATAATGATATTTGAAGAGGGCAGATTAATAAAAGACACAACAAACTGAACATCTCATGCTAATGAAGAAAAAATCAACATAACCAACTGATCAATAAATTTAAACAAGCATAAAATGTCCTCAAAGAGATAAATAATTTTGTTAACAGAAGCAGAAAGAAGCATTTATGAAGGAGCATGAAACAGACTCCTGGATATAAATATGTAATTGTTGACACAGGGAACGCAGGGATTTTCTGAGAATATAGTGCTTAGATTCAGGTCTCCTTCATTATACGCTTTTTGCTTCCTTTGAGCCGAATTACTGCTTGAGCCTAAGAGTAATTGTATGTGGCTAAAGCCCTGGGATTAGCTAGGGACAGAAGTATATGGGCCACTTCTCCATACCATAGACAGCCAGCTGCACAGCAGCACCAGGATGCAGGGGCTGGGACCCAAAGTTAGAGACTCCCTGAGGAGCATAGCATTGCTGAGTACAGGAACCTCCAGAAAGAGAGGTTCCTGTCATCACACATGAATGTGGTGTCATGCTCATTCCCCCAAAGGAGGCCATAAGCAGCTGAAGCAATAATAGTCTGAGGCAAAGATCACCCAGAAAAACAGAGAGGAGCGAAACTTGTCCCAGGTGCCTCAGCAGAGAAATGGCCACCTACCTTTATATCATGACACACAATGCCAGAGAATATGTACATAAATACATATATGTATATGTTTATCACACACACACACACACACACACACACACACACTCATGAGATTTCCACCACTAAAGACACCACAACAACCAGACTTGAGCCTTCATGAGCCAACTTAGGAAGAATGCTACATGTACTGGGCAAATGAGAGAGCAGGACCAAAAATGAAAATCACAGCCAGGCACTATAACTCATATCTGTGATCTCAATACTTTGGGCTGAGGCAGGAGGATCACATGAGGCCAGAAGTTCAAGACCAGCCTAGGCAACATAGAAGAATTTGTCTTGCCAAAAATTTTTTATAAATTAGCATGGCTTGGTGGCATGCACCTGTAGTCCTAGCCTAGCTGCTTAGGGGGCTGAAGCAGAAGGATTGTTTGGGCCCAGGAGTTTGAGGATGCAGTGAGCTATGATCACACCAGTGAATTCCAGCATTGACAACAGAGGAAGATTCTGTCTCAATTTAAAAAAAAACACACACAACGAACATCTTTAGTGAAAAAAAAAACCAACCATGGAGGAATGAGATGAACACCTGAGGAAATTTGTAACAACAATAGAAGCACTTTAAAAGATCTACTGTAGAAGAAAATAAAAGACTTAAAAAATCCCTGAAGTTTTAAATCAATTTCAAGTTTTAAAAATTAGCAAAATTAAATAAAAGAGACAATAGTTACAGCTGGGAATGACATTGGAGACTTAGAGGAGCAAATGTAAATAAACATCTCAAAGTATACAGTAATAATAATATAAAAAGATATAACTTGCAGTGTAAGAACTCTTGAAAACCAGAAGATATACACTGTAAGAGAAATTTTATTTAGATCTAAACTGTATAGAAAAGATACAATGGAATTAGGATTGACAGGAAGAGGAAGAGATAAAATAGAATGAAATTAAAAGATAGAACAAAATTAGGATTGACAGGAAGAGAAAGATCTTCCTGTAATAAAATCATTCCAAAGATCTTATTATGAGGAAGAAGAAGAGGAAGAAGAAGTTAATACATGAAAAGTATAGCATCTCAAGTCCTTATCTCATTGATCTTATTGAGGGCATATTTAATATTCATTATAGAGGAAATATTATTTACTCAAACTTCTCAATGGGGAAAATGTTATTAGTTTATAAACAAAAGGGAAATAATACATATCTTATTAGGAGAAAGGAGAAAGAGAAGATAAATCTTATAGGAAATGAAAGGTAAAATAGAATCTATGTTACGTCGTAAGGAAGAGGGAAATAACTTCAATAGAAAGCAAAAGGATGGAACAGAATAAGACAAACCAAGGTGAGAAATAATAACCATGTTGTAGGATTGAGGATATAAATACAATTATTGTTCTACTATAAGGACACGTGCACACGAATGTTCATTGCAGCACTGTTTACAATAGCAAAGACCTGGAACCAACCCAAAAGCCCATCAATGATAGACTGGACTGGGAAAATGTGGCACATATGCACCATGGAATATTATGCAGCAATCAAAAATGATGAGTTTGTATCCTTTGTAAGGACATGGATGAATCTGGAGAACATCATTCTCAACAAACTGACACAAGAACAGAAAATGAAATACCACATATTCTCACTCATAGGCGGGTGAGGAAAAATGAGAACACATGGACACAGGGAAGGGAGTACTACACACTGGGGTCTATTGGGGGGAATAGGGGAGGGACAGTGGGGGGGGGGAGATGGGGAGGGATAGCCTGGGGAGAAATGCCAAATGTGGGTGAAGGGGAGGAAGGCAGCAAAACAAACTGCCATGTGTGTACCTATGCAACTATCTTGCACGTTCTGCACATGTACCCCAAAACCTAAAATTCAATAAAAATAAAACAAAAATAAAAAAATACATAATTATTGTAGTCATTATATTAAAAGCCAAGTACTAAATTTTTCCAGTAAGAGATAGAGATTAAAAACTAATTCTAGCTATAAATAGTTCATAGGAGTATATACAAAGAGTGAAGATATGTACAAAGTTTTAAATTAAGGAATATGCAAAGAGATTACAGTCAAATGTAAACAAAATCACAAAAGTGGCACCATTAATATAGAAAAAGTGAATAATAAAGAATGTATCTTTTTATTGTGAGGTATATTCTTTCTATACACAATTTGTTATAAATTTTATTAGGAACGGATTTTAAATTTTGTTAAAATAAAATATTAGGCATGCATAAAAATAGTCATAATTTTTTAATCTTTTGGTTGTGTAAATAAGGTGTATGGTATTCATTGATTTCTGCATATTAAAATATTCTTGCATCCAGAAATATAATTAAAAAAAGAAATAAATTTTGAAGTTAGTACAACAAAAAATAAAAAAAAAAAAACATTGTAATGATTAAAACAAAATTTGTGAAAATGCAAAACTTTCCGAACTATTTATGAACAAAAAGTAGATATTAGGGAAGAATTAATTATACTTTTCTCAGAATTGGATCTACTAAAAAACATAAATACAGACACAAAAGAATTAAATAACACTATTTTTCTAGCTATAAGGGAGCATTTAAAAATTTCTTATTAGTGTAATATATTTTCCTATATTCACTAAAAATTTTAAATTCTTTGTCATAAATTTGATTTCAAGAGAAATTTTAATGAATAGAGATTAACAAACTATATTCTATGATTCTAAGGTAATAAGGTAATAAATCAATAAATACATAATTAAAAGCAAGAAAATGTTTAACTTGGAAACTAAGAATCACACTTTTAGAACACTTGATTTGAAGGGAAAAATAAAAGAATATTCTAAACCACATAAGTGAGTATAAATAAATGGAAATATTTTATACCATTTATCAATTTACTTATTTTTGAGACAGAGTCTCACTGGGTCATCCAAGCTGGAGTGTAATGGCATGATCTCTCAGTTCACTGCAACCTCTGCCTCTTGGGCTCAAAAGATCTTCTACCCCAGCCTCCCAAGTAGCTGGGACTACAGGGATGCACCACCATACTTAAGTTTTTGTATTTTTCACAGGGTTTCACCATTTTTCCCAGGCCTTACTCAAATTCTTCAGCTCAATAAAGAATCAAATAAAGAATCAAAAGATTTTTTAAAATATTGTGGCCATTAAATAACAGAAAGAGTGGGGGAAAAAAGAACTTCTCTAATTCATCTTCTGAATCCAGCTAAACTTTGGTATTAAAACTTGCCAAAATTAGTTTAACTTTTTTCAACATGTGAATAAATAAATATAAAGTTTGGTAGATAGAATTCCATAATACACCAATAGAATTATAAACCATAATCAGAGAAATGAAAGGGCAATCCACATCAGTAAATCAATCGATGATTCATTATTGATTATTTAATCAATCAATGCAAAAATTTATCACGAGATGTTAAGCAGTCCTTTGTTTAAAAATAGAAACTATTTCTAAATTTTAAAAATCCATTCAGTAATAAGTAATATAATTTATTGTTTAATATCTTAAATAACAAAATTCTAAAACAAAGTATAAAGTATATTATTTATTATCTTAAATAATTCTAAACTGTTTCAGTTAAATATAGAATGAGACAAGGATAATCACAATAATTGCTGGAATTTGAGTTAGAGCTTATAAAAAAATCACCTAGAAATAAGTAACTGGTACAAACAGTAGAAAACAAAGAAACATTTCTTTGGAGAATGTTGTTTTATACCTTGAAAATCCAGAGAAATGAATTTAAATATTCTTAAAATTAGTAAATGGCAATTTCTGAAAGAGAATATCTAGTGACCAAAAACAATACAGGAATTTATGCCAAAATCACTAATAGTCAGAAAACCTGCAAATTAAGTTGAAAAAATTATATATTTTATTTATCACTGAAAAACTTGTAGTCATACTTATTCCTGTACAGCTATCAGGAATATAGAGAGAATAATGCTCATATATTAAATATTTAAAAAATTTTTTTTCTAAAGCAACCAGGTAATATACATTATATATAAACTTTTTGATCCAGCAATTCTAGTTCCACTCCTGAAATCAATCACAAATGCACTCAGGAAAACCATTTGCCCCTTGTTCTTCTCTTCTGGAATTGTTGAATTTAGAGCTGGAGACGAACCAGTCATCTTAATAGTGGGTGAGAAAGTCCCAAAAAGTCACAGGACACTTGACATTGACATTATAGAACTAATGAATTAATGTCAGGGTTTGATACTTTTCAGACCTCCTATTACTTGGGAAAAATAATTTACTATATGTAGATTTGCATTATTTATGTAGATTTCCCTTATTCACAATAAATACAAAGTTCTAACTGAACATGGATACTATCCTATTATATATTGACATATATCTTCAAAACGATTTTCATGAAAATAATTATGATCCTGGGACAGAAACAGGTTAAATACACCAAAGGGCAATGGGAAGGTAAATAGACCTATTAATACATAAAAACCTGATAGACCATAAAGAGACCATTTTAAAAAGTTCTGGAGCATGATAGTACACACACTCTTTCTCCCTCATCTTTCCTTCTAAACACAACTGAATACCCTGAAAATAATTCTACAGTCATTCATAAAATGAATCTAAAAGGTAGAAAGAAGCTAGGCTGTTCATGGCCTATGGACCAAGGGCTTAAAGAATGACACCACACTGAGTTCCTAGTTGATTTGTTTTGTTTTGTTTTCATTTCCATGTTTGTCATACTCAGCACAAGAAAGGCCTGCAACTCAGAACTCCAACAGACATAAAACTAACAAAAAAGAAAATGCCACTCTGTCTGTCTAAAGGAGCAGCAAAAAGGAAGCCCAGAAGGTGCTTGATGAGACCTATACTCAGTGACGCTGGTGAGCTTCATCTGCCTGCAGGAACGGCATTAGTAGAACCAAGATGACCTGATTCATCCAATGCTGGACACGTGCCAGTAGCTGCAGGCCTGATCTGCCTATAGCCACATTGCCAGCAGAGTTCAGGGACTAGCACGTACCTCACCCATTCCTGCTGACAACAGTGGGCCTGATCCTTGAGTTGGAGTGGCAATAATGGAACCTTGACTAGTTGATTCACCCTTTGTCTAACACCGGGTGATAGTTCTGGTTTTTCCTAGTTCTCAAACCAGCAAGAGAATGCCACCCAGGTCTTACAGTTTCAACAACTGAAAACCACCCAATACCAGTGACTACTGTTTCTAGGTCCAGGTATCTCCTTGTCCTTCATATAAGGGCAGAAGACAAACCAAGCCTGAAATCTCATAAACCTCCAGGAAAGTTATTGAATCCCCACAGATCTTCATTCTCCACTTGATGGCAGAAAATACAGATAATCACTTCCCACTTCCATCCCAAGAAGTATGTCAAAGGCAGGGAAGTCTTCCAGAACTAGATGGGTGAAAAATTAAAAAAATCTTACGGGCTAAGCATGTCCTTACCTTCATGTAATAACAACAGATGGTCCAAGGAATTGCCTTCCACAGTGCAGGAGACATTAGTAAAGATACAGCAGTAGCTCAACACAGACAGAAGAACAAAGCAGAGCAGAATAGCATGCAAGGGCTCAGAAAACTAAATTGCCATTGGAACTGCCACCCACAAAAATAGATCCAATCTACACAATAAATCTGAAGACGGTCACTTCTTTATTTTAACTAAAATATGTTAAAGTAGATGACTTACATGAGATAAATTGTCTTCAAAAATAATAACAAAGAAGCCCAGGATACAAGTTATCATAAAATCACTCTTTATGTCAGGAAAGCAACAATTTGAGTAATAAAAGATGATCAATCTCTACCAATACAGTAATTAATCATAAATTACCTAGCAATAATTTTTAAAATTCATCATAAAATTGTTTTAAGTGTAATTATAAATGTCATTTAAATAATCAAAATAATATCAGCAAAGAATTAGATATTATAAAAATAGAAATTATAGAAATAACAAAACTGAAAAATTTTAACATTACCTGGTACAAACTGAACTGAAAAATACAAAAACTAAAATGGAAAAGTAGATGAGCTCCATAATACGGTAGAGATGAGGGAAGATAGAATTAGAAAACTTGAGAATGTATCAATAGAATTTGTCTCCCTGGAACAACATAAAGAAAACAGAGAAAAAGTGAATAGAGATTCAGTGATGTCTGGGACAAGAATAAAAGAGCTAATTTATGTATCATTGGAATCCCAGAAAAGAGGAAAATAATATGGAGCTTATTAATCAAAGAAATAATGACAAAAACTTCCCTGACTAAGGAAAAGGTTTAAGTCTATAATACAAGAAGCTGACAAAATTATGAGTAAAATAAACCCAAAGAAATCCACACTATGACATACTACAATTAAAGTTGTGGAATCTAAGAATGAGGACAAACTATATGAGCAATCATACAGAAATGACATGTTACCTACAGAAGGACATCAGCTGGAATGATGGTCAAATTCTCCTTTGAACCCTTGGAAGAGAATAGGGAGGAACACACATATTTCAGGCACTAGAAACAAAGACTCGTCACCAATAAATTCTATAGTCCATGGAATTGTTCTTCAGGAATAAGGAGGAAAAGCAAGGCATTCTTAGTTAACAAAAATCCAACAAAGTATAAAATAAGTTGTATATAAACTGCATAAACGGTCAAAAGACCTAAACAGATCAAACAGGATATGTCCGTGGCAGATAAGCAGGTGACATACATTTATCTTTATTAGCGACTAGAACATGGAAACTAAAATTACAATGATACCTCACCACACACCTATTAAAAAATTGAGAAACCACCAAATTCGGACAAGGATGCAGAGAAACTAGATCATCATTACCCAAAGATGCCCCTGGGTAGGTAAAAGTGTACAGCCACTCTGGAAAATTGTATCTGTTTCTTGTAAAACTAAACATGCATTTAACAAACAACCCATCTACTGTACTTGTTAATATTTAGCCAAGAAATAATGAAAACACACACACACACACACACACACAAAATGTACATGAATTTTCCTGGAAGATTTATTTGTAATACTCCTAAACAGGAGTCAGTACAGATGTCCTTCAGTGGGTAAGTGGTTAATTAAATTGTGATACACAAATAGCATGGAGTTTTCTTAAGTGATACCAAATAGATACATAAAAGAATGAACTACTAATATGTGGAACTACCTGTATAAATGTAAACAGAATTACAATGAGTGAAAATGGTCAGTCCCAGACTACAAACAATACAATTTCATTTCACAGTGTTTAGAAAACTGACAAATTCTAGAAATTAAGAACAGATTCATGGTTTTCAGGGCTTAGGTGACAGAGATAGTAAGCAGGGAGGTTGGTATGGATATAAAAGCACAACATAAAGGTTCTTGTGGTACTGGAATTGTTCACTCAGTCTAAGTAGTAGATACATAAACTTACACAGTTGATAATATTGTACTGTAGTCTCCCTTAACTATAAGGGATATTGTCTAAAATTTCTAGTGGGTGCTCGAAACCCCAGATAGTACAAAATCCTGTATTTATTTTTTTTTCCTATACATATATACTTATGATAAAATTAAATTTTTAAACTAGGTATAGTAAGAGATTAACAATAATAGCTGATAAGAAAATTGAATAATTATAACAACATGTCAGCATCATCACCTTTGCACTCTGGGACAATTTTTAAAAATTATTTTATTTGCATAAACTTATAGCATACAAATGTAATCTTGTTATGTGGGTATATTGCAAAGTATATGAAATTCTGACACCTATGGCTACAGCACACATTAAGTACAGCCTAACTCCCAACCTAATGCCCATAAACCATCACACAAGAGGTCTATGTAACTCAGTTTCAATTACCCAATAAAAATCTGGTTTTAAGAAAAAAATATATAAGGCCTGCCAAAAGACAAGAAAAATTACAGTATAAAGAAATAATTAAATCATCAGAAATCAAAGATGCAGATATGATACACTCATTGGAGTTATCAGACAAAGACTTCCAAATAACTATGATGAGCATATGAAAATCTTTAATCTTTAATAGAGTGAACAACATGTAGAAATAGATATGCAAGCGGAACAGCAATGGAAACTCTAAAAATCAAAAGGAAATGTAACAGAAATGAGAAATGTCTGTGATGGAATCACTGGTACACTAAAAAAAAAAAAAAAAAAAAAAAAAAAAAAAAAAAAAAAACAGAGGAAAGTATCAGTGAGCTTGACAATAGGTCAATTAAAAACTTCCCAAACTAAATGCATAGAGAATATGAATGAATAAAACATAACAGAACACTTAAGAACTGTGAGATAACTTTAAAAGGTAAAACTTAAAAGTAATTAGAAGACCAGAAGAAAAGGAAAAAGAGAATAAAACTAAAGAAAGCTTGAAATCATGACTGAGAGGGTCCTCAAATTAATGGCAGAAAAACAACGAATTCAGGAAGTTCAAAGAATACCAAGCAGGAAAACACAGGCACATGCGCAAACATACAAAACCACACCTAAGCATGTTATATTCAAACTGCAGAAAACCAAAGACAAAGTTTTGAAGGTACCTAGAGAAAAGAAACACCTTACAAATGGAAGAACAAGGCTAAATATTACAAAAGACTAATCATCAGAAACTGTAAATGTTAAGAAAGTGGAGTGATACACTTAAAAGTATTGAAAGAAAATCCCCACTGACCTAGAATTCTATATTCAGTGAAAATGTTTTTGATACGTGGAGGAGAAATAAAGGCTTTCTGAGACTAACAGAAGCTGAGGGAATTCGCAGCCACCAGATCTACCCTGCAAGCAAAATAAAAGGAGTACTTCAGGAAATGAAAATCAATATATGTCAGAAACTGGGATCTACATAAAGAAAAAAAAAGCATCTGAGAAAGAATAAGGAGAAATCTTTTATTTTTTAAAACTCATCTAAAAAATAACTGTTTAAAGTAAGTATAGTAAAAGTGTATTGGGTGAGTATAGTCAACAACATTGTCACAAGGATAGGGGGAGTAAATAGGAATTCTCTGTTATTAGGTACTTGCACTACCCATAAAGTGCTGCAGTATTATTTGAAGGTAAACTGAGATTAGTAGAAAATATATATTATAAACTATCAGGGAAGCCACTCAAAATGTAAAATAATGATAGTGACAGGCTAACAGAGGAGACAACACAGAATCATATAAAGTGCTCAATTTAGACTAGAGAAAAAATAAATGGGGATGGGAGGCAAAAACAAAAGCATAATTGAAAAGTTATGTTGATATCAATCTAACTATTTCAATAATCAGTTTAAATAACAAGATCTAATTACATAATTTAAAATAAATCATCAGAATGGGTTTTTAAAAAGCCAGGAGCCCAATTATAAGTTGTCTACAGAAAGCCCACTTTAAATATAAAGATATAGATTGATTAAAAGCAAAAACATAGAGAGAGTTATACCATTTAACAACAGTAGAAATTTATACCAATTAGCAAACACTAATTATTTTTTAAAGTGTGGTACTTGTATTTGTTTCAGACAAAGCACACTTCAGAACAACGAAAATAGATCTAGCATAAAGAGTGGCATAAAATAAGTATAAAGGATTGAATCTCCAAAATAACATAATATTTTGGAGATTTTGATAACATAATATTTTGATTTTCTAACAATAGAAAATCAAACTACCTGAGAAAAAAACTGCTAAAACTGAAAATAGAAAAATTTACTATTACATTTGGAAATCTCAATGCTCATCTGCCAGTAACTGACATTATGTGGGCATAAAGTCAGTAAGGATATAGACAAAATGAAGAGACCTATCAGTCAATTTGTCCTAATTGACATTTGTAGAATACTCCATCAACAACAGCAGAATAGACTTTCTTTTCAAGCTCAACACAAAATTCAGTAAGACAGACAATACTTTGTACCATAAAGCCATAGATTAACATTGTATTAGGGAAAGAATATTACAAAGTATATTATAATACCACAATGGACTTAAACTAGGAATCAAGTAATAGGAAACTAGGAATAGAGCCTGAAAATTCCGATATTTGGATATTAGTTTGTATACTTCTAAATTTTACACAGGTAAAAGAAGTCTCACAATGCATGAAAAATAATTTGAACTAAATATGAATGAAAATATAACTTACCAAACTTTGGGATGCTGCAAAAGCAGTGGGGAGAGGAAATTTTATAGCATTGAATGTGTACTTTAGAAAAGAAGACATAAGATTCTAAACTTTCACTTTAAGAAGCTAGAGGAATGACAGAGATATAAACCAAAAGTAAGTAGAAGTCAAGATATTATAAGTGAACAAAAATCAATGAAATTGAAACTAGGAACACTATAGAGAAAATAAATGAAACAAAAAAGTCATTAAATTAATAAA
Organism: Saguinus oedipus; assembly: GCA_031835075.1. Lineage (NCBI taxonomy): Eukaryota > Metazoa > Chordata > Mammalia > Primates > Cebidae > Saguinus > Saguinus oedipus. Next base: position 45,005,107 of record CM063170.1, read on the forward strand.
CGTGGCCAGGCTAAACAAGAAAACAAGATACAAATTACTAACATTAGAAATGAAAAAAGAATAATCACTACTGATAGTGTCTTTAAATTTGTGGGTATACAGTTGTTCAGAATATTAAGAGGAAAATAATAAAATATTCTGAACAACTATATGCCTACAAATTTTAAAACACTAATTAAATGTACAAATTTCTTAAAAGCCACAAAATGCCAAAACTCAAAAGTGAGAATTATATAACCTGCACAACCTCATATCTACTATATAAATTGAATCAATTAAAATAACCTCTGAAAAGAAAATAAACCAAAATTGTTACACTGTTGAATTCTAGCAAATTTAAAATTCTTAACATGGCCTCAATGATTCCCAGGTTTCTTATGCCACCTTCCCAATGTGAGGCAATGTGCTCATATTGTCTTTTATCAAGTCACTGAACATAACAAACTTGTGTTCTTTTGAGGGTTCTTTTAGATACTGGTTCCATTTCCTTAGATGTATTCCCCTCTTCTATTTTGCCTACTCCTACTTCAAAGCTTATAGTGTTGTTTTCTTAGACAGAACTTCCTTCATAGTACTTCTAAGTTTGTTTTTGTCTATTTGATTTATCACTATATATGACTGTATATTTGTATGATGTATATATGTATACAACCATATATATATTTGTACTTATATATGTATAAACAAATATTTATTTATATTCATATATGTATATATATGTATTTGTGTGTATATATATACAAATACATATTTCCATACATATATACATATGTGTGTGTATAAATATCTATACACAGAGAGAGAGAAAGAGAGAGAGGCATGGAACCAATCCAATGCCCATCAATGATAGACTGGATAAAGAAAATGTGGTACATATATGTGATGGAATACTATGCAGCCATAAAAAGGAATGAGATCATGTTCATTGCAGGGACATGGATAAAGCTGGAAGCCAACATCTCAGCAAACTAAGACAGGAACAGAAAACCAAACTCCACAATTCTCATGCATAAGTGTGAGTTGTACATTGAAAAACATGGACACAGATAGGGGATCAACACACACCAGGGCTTGTTGGGGATGGAGGTGAGAGATGGGAACCTAAAGGTTGGGTCAATAGGTGTGGCAAACCAACATGACACATGTATACCTGTGTAACAAACCTGCACGTTCTGCACCTGTATCCCCCATCTTTATTTTAGAAAAAAATAAGAAAACAAAAGAAATAATACCAATTTTCCATAATTTCTTCCAGGAAATAGAAGCAGAAAAAAACTCTTCCTAACCCATTTGATGAGGTCATGTATTGAAAACATTACAATACTGAAACCAGATAATGAAATTACAAGAAGGAAAAATCACAGATCAATATCTGTCATGAACATTGACAAAAACAACCGAAACAAAAAAAATTAGCAAATCAAATATAACAATGTATCATAAAAGTATAAAGCATGGAAAAGTGGAATTTATTCTGGGTATGCAAGATGGGTTTACATTCAAAAATTAATCAAGGTAATCTACGAAATCAAAAGACTAAATATGTACAATCATACAATAAAATCAATTAACAATGAAGAAAAAATGAAAAACACTCAGTACCAATGCAACATAACAACTCTCAATAAAGTGAAATGGAGGAGAACTTCCCTAACTTGATAAAGAACATTTATGAAAAATGTACATTTAACATCATACTTACTCATGACAGACAGGATAGTTTCTACATAAAATGGGAAATTAGGTAAGAATGTCCTCTATCAGCAATAATACTTGATACTGCACTAGAAATTCTAGATAGTACAATCGAACAAGAAAAAGAAATAAAAGGTACACAAATTAGAAAGAAGAAATAAAACATACCAGAATCTCTGGGACACATTTAAAGCAGTATCTAGAGGAAAATATATGGCAATAAGTGCACATATGAGAAGAGTGGAGAGATCCAAAATTGACACCCTATCGTCAAAATTGAAAGAGCTAAAGGAGCAAGATCAAAAAACTCAAAACCTAGCCGAAGACAAGAAATAACTAAGATCAGAGCAGAACTGAAGGAGATAGAGACACGAAAAACCCTTCAAAAAATCAATAAATCCAAGAGCTGGTTTTTCGAAAAGATCAACAACATAGACCACTAGCCAGACTGATAAAAAAGAAAAGAGAAAACAACCAAATAGATGCAATAAAAAAGATAAAGGGGAAATCACCACAGATTCCATAGAAATTCAAACCATCATCAGAGAATACTACAAACAATTCTATGCACATAAACTAGAAAACCAGGAAGAAATGGATAAATTCCTGGACACCTGTGTCCTCCCAAGCCTAAACCAGGAGGAAGCCGAAACTATGAATAGACCAATAACAAGATCTGAAGTCGAGGCAGCAATTAAGAGCCTACCACACAAAAAAAGCCCAGGTCCAGATGGGTTCACAGCCGAATTCTACCAGACACACAGAGAGGATCTGGTACCATTCCTTCTGAAACTATTCCAAATAATCCAAAAAGAGGGAATCCTTCCCAATTCATTTTATGAGACCAACATCATCCTGATACCAAAACCCGGCAGAGACTCAACAAGAAAAGAAAACTTCAGGCCAATATCCATGATGAACATAGATGCAAAAATCTTCAATAAAATATTGGCAAGCCGGTTGCAACAGCACCTCAAAAAGCTTATCCATCATAATCAAGTAGGATTCATCCCAGGGATGCAAGGCTGGTTCAACATACGCAAGTCTATAAACGTAATTCACCACATAAAAAGAACCAAAAACAAAAACCACATGATTATCTCAATTGACGCAGAGAAGGCATTTGACAGAATTCAACAGCCCTTAATGCTAAAAACTCTCAATAAACTCGGTATTGATGGAATGTATCTCAGAATAATAAAAGCTATTTACAACAAACCAACAGCCAATATTATACCTAATGGGAAAAAACTGGAAGCATTCCCTTTGAAATCCGGCACTAGGCAAGGATGCCCTCTCTCACCACTCCTATTCGATATAGTACTGGAAGTTCTAGCCAGAGCAATCAGGCAAGAAAAAGAAATAAAGGGTATTCAAATAGGAAAGGAGGAAGCTGAAACTGATAAGCAACTTCAGCAAAGTCTCAGGATATAAAATCAATGTGCAAAAATCACAAGCATTCCTATACACCAGTAACAGACTTAAAGAGAGCCAAATCAAGAATGAACTGCCATTCACAATTGCTATAAAGAGAATAAAATACCTAGGAATACAACTTACAGGGAATGTAAGGGACCTCTTCAAGGAAAACTACAAACCACTGCTCAACGAAATAAGAGAGGACGCAAACAGATGGAGAAACATTCCATGTTCATGGTTAGGAAGAATCAATATCATCAAAATGGCTATACTTGCCCAAAGTAATTTACAGAATCAACGCTATCCCCATCAAGCTACCATTGACTTTCTTCACAGAACTGGAGAAAAAACACCTTGAACTTCATATGGAACTGAAAGAGCCCACAGAGCCAAGTCAATTCTAAGCAAAAAGAACACAGTGGGAGGCATCACACTACCGGACTTCAAACTATACTACAAGACTACAGTAATCAAAACAGCATGGGACTGGTACCAAAACAGAGATAGAGACCAATGGAACAGAACAGAGGCATTGGAGGCAACACAACATATCTACAACCATACAATCTTTGATAAACCTGACAAAAACAAACAATGGGGAAAGGACTCCCTGTTTAATAAATGGTGTTGGGAAAACTGGCTGGCCATGTGCAGAAAGCAGAAACTGGACCCCTTCCTGACACCTTACACTAAAATTAACTCCAGATGGATTAAAGACTTAAACATAAGACCTGGCACCATAAAAACCCTAGAAGAAAATCAAGGCAAAATCATTCAGGACATAGGAGTAGGCAAGGACTTCATGACCAAAACACCAAAAGCATTGGCAACAAAAGCCAAAATAGACAAATGGGACCTAATCAAACTCCACAGCTTCTACACAGCAAAAGAAACAGTCACTAGAGTGAATTGGGGACCTAATCAAACTCCACAGCTTCTACACAGCAAAAGAAACAGTCACTAGAGTGAATTGGCAACCAACAGAATGGAAAAAAATTTTTGCAGTTTACCCATCTGACAAAGGGCTGATATCCAGAATTTACAAAGAACTCAAACAGATTTACAAGAAAAAAACAAACAAGCCCATTCAAAAATGGGCAAAGAATATGAACAGACACTTTACAAAAGAAGACATACATGAGACCAACAAACATATGAAAAAATGCTCATCATCACTGGTCATTAGAGAGATGCAAATCAAAACCACATTGAGATACCATCTCATGCCAGTTAGAATGGCGATCATTAAAAAATTTGGAGACAACAGATGCTGGAGAGGATGTAGAGAAATAGGAACACTCTTACACTGCTGGTAGGAGTGTAAATTAGTTCAACCATTGTGGAAGACAGTGTGGCAAGTCCTCAAGGACTTAGAAATAGAAATTCCATTTGACCCAGCAATCCCATTACTGGGTATATATCCAAAGGTCTATAAATCATTCTACTATAAGGACACATGCACATGAATGTTCACTGCAGCACTGTTTACAATAGCAAAGACCTGGAACCAACCCAAATGCCCATCGATGATAGACTGGACTGGGAAAATGTGGCACATATACACCATGGAATATTATGCAGCAATCAAAAATGATGAGTTTGTGTCCTTTATAAGGACATGGATGAATCTGGAGAACAGCATTCTCAGCAAACTGACACAAGAACAGAAAAGGAAATACCACACATTCTAACTCATAGGCAGGTGAGAAAAATGAGAACACATGGACACAGGGAAGGGAGTACTACACACTGGAGTCTATTGGGGGGAATAGGGGAGGGACAACGGCGGGAAGCTGAGGAGGGATAGCATGGGGAGAAATGCCAAATGTGGGTGAAGGGGTGGAAGTCAGCAAAACACACTGCCATGTGTGTACCTATGCAACTATCTTGCATGTTCTGTACATGTACCCCAAAACTTAAATGCAATTAAAAAAACTTTTTTATTTGGAAATCAGAATATTGTCTATGTAGAAAATTTAAACACCCTTCCCTTTCCCAAAAAAAAAAAAAAAAAACTTCTTTAGTTAATATATAAGTAAAGCAAAGTCTCAGGAAACAAGGGCCATATATAAAATGTTAATTTTTTTTTATATACCAACTATAAACAGTCAAAACTTGAATGTTAAAAAGAAACAATGCATTTGTAATAGCCTTGAAAAATAATACTTACATATCAATATTACAAAATGTGTCTTTCTTTTCCTCATATATTTATTCATTTCTCTAACCATTCATCTTTCCATTAAAAATATGTGTGAGTAAATTCATAATGTTATAAATGAAAATGAATGAAAAATATATTTTTCATACATTTATAGGAAGACAGGTTTTAAAATATCATACTATAGCTGGGCATGGTGACATGCACCTGCAGTCCCAGCTACTCAAGAGGCTGAGGTAGGACGATTGCTTGAGCCCTCTATCTAGGTCAAGGTTTTAGTAAGCCATGATTGTGCCATTGCACTCCAGCCTCAGTGACAAAGGAAGACCATGCCTCTTTCTCTCTCTCTCTCTCTCTCTATATATATATATATGTATGTGTGTACGTGTCTATATAAATATATTTACATACATATGTACATCTGAGTGTGTATGTTTGTGTGTATGAGTGTCTATATATATATACACACTCTCCTATATATATATGTGTGTATGTGTGTGTGTCTATATATATATTTGCATACATATATACATCTGAGTGTGTATGTGTGTGTATATGTGTATGTGTGTGTCTATATATATACACACTCTCTATATATATGTATGTGTGTGTGTCTATATATATTTGCATATATATATACATCTATATAGACACACACACACATACACATATACACACACATAGACACTCAGATGTATATATGTATGCAAATAGATATTTGTATTTGTATATAATATATACAAATTTGTATTTATACATAATATACAATACATAAATATATAATATGAATATACAAATACATATATACATATGCAGATGCAAATATAAAAATACATATATACATATACAAATATATATAGTTGTATGCATGTACACATCATGCAAATATAAAGTCATACATGGTAATAAATATAACAGAGGAAACAAATTTAGAAGTACTGTGAGAAAAGTTCTACCTAAAACAGTAACACTTAGCTTTGAAGTAGTAGTAGGCAAGATAGAAGAGAGAAATAAATCTAAGGAAATGGAACCATTATCTAAAAGGACCCTCAAAAGGATACAAGCTTGTTGTGCCCAGTGAACTGATAAAAGACAATGTGAGCACCTTGTTCACATTGGGAAGTTGGCACAAAAAAAGCTGGGAATCATTGAGGCCATGAATTTTAAATTTTGTCCTGAGTAAAGTACATTACCTGTGTGGCTGGTTTTTATTACAATACTAAAACTAAATTCAAGTGCCTCAAGTAAAAATGAGAATTAACTATGATGTTAACAAGCTGTGTCAAAGAAACCAAAGGCAAGATTATAATAGCCTCAGGAAGAAACCAAAATATGTTTCTGACATCTGAAAGGACTCTCCTACCATGAGTCATTTCCACATTTCTGCCTTATTTTTTCTAACTAACCCTTTCTTTCAGCTTCTCAGGCCACATGACTGAACTTTCCTTGTAAATATAGATAAATGGGGTAGATGCAGAACAGCCAAGTTCCCAAGTTCACTTTGATATCTATTTATACCATGCTGTCCCAGCATATACCCAAAACTCATTCTCCTTGCTACACTTTTATTTGTGTTGTGTAATCAAGAATAGCCTCTAGTCTTTTTTCATCATTTCTTCAAAGCCCAGTTTGAATCCCATATATACAAGAGAATTGAGGAAGCAGGATGGAGGAATCGAAGGCTCCACTGATTATTCCCCCGCCGCCCACAAGGATACCAACTTAACAGCTATTCACACCTAAAAAGTACCTGAATTCCAGCACTTTGAGAAGCCGAGGCAAGCGGATCACGAGGTCAAGAGATGGAGACCATCCTGGCCAACATGGTGAAATCCCATCTCAACTAAAAGTACACAAAACCAGCTGGGCGTGGTGGTGCATGCCTGTAGTCTCAGCTACTCAGGAGGCTGAGGCAGGAGAATTGCTTGAAACTGGAAAACGGAAGTTGCAGTGAGCTAGGATCGTGCCACTGCACTCCAGCCTGGCAACAGAAAGAGACTCTGTCTCAAAAAAAAAAGAAAGAAAGAAAAAAATACATGAATAAGAAATGAAAATCAAATGAGTACTCACAGTACCTGGTTTTAATTTATATCACTGAAAGAGGCACTAAAGAGGTAGAAAAACAGTCCTGAACCACTGATGACACTGCTCCCCCAACCCCTGACATCAGCAGCTTGGTCCAGAGAGCATTTCTATGTTCTTGGGGAGGGAGAGCACAGCAATTTTGGGGCACTGAACTCATCCTGATCTGTTATAGTGGAAAACAAAACCAGACCAAACACAGCTGCTGCCCACTCATTGAGGGAGCATTTAAACCAGCCCTAGTCAGAGGGGAATTGCTGATCCCAGTGGTCCAAGCTCGATTTCCTGCAAGCCTCACCACCATGAGCTAAAGTGATATGGGGCCCTAGATATACTTGAAAGGCAGTCTAGGCCACAAGAACTGCAACTCCTACGTGAATTCTAGTGCTCACCTGGGACCAGAGTCAGTAAGCTGGGGGAGCACATGACCTACTGAGACACCAGCCAGGATGGTAAAGAAGTACTAGCATCACCCCTCCCCTAACCTTCCCACAGCTCATGGCTACAAATGAGACCCCTGCCCTCTATTTGAAGCGAGGGGAGAGAAGTGTGGGAAGGACCTTGTCTTAGATCTTGGATATCAGCTCAGCCATAGCAGGGCACCAGTCAGAGTCATGAGGCCCCCATTCCAGGCCCTTGTTCCCAAACATTTCTATATACACCCTGGGCTGAAGGGACCCCACTGCCGTGAAAGGAAGAACCCAGTCCTGGCAGGATTTGTCACCTGCCAACTCAAGAGACCTTGGTCCCTGAATGACCAGCAGCAATACCCAAGTACTATGTCGAGGGCCTTGGGTAAGACTCTGAAACTTGCTGGATTCAGGTGAGACTCAGCAAATTCCCAGCTATGGTGGCTATGGGACAAGACTCCTTCCACTTGAGAAAAGGAAAAATAAGAGCAACTTTGTCTTGCACCCTAGGTACCAGCAGAGGTAGAGTATCAAACAGGTACTTGGGTTTCTTATTCTAGGAGTTGGCTCTTGGACAGCATTTCTGGACCTTCCCTGGGCCAGAGGGTGCACTGTCCTAAAGGGTGGGTCCCAAGCCAGGAAGCATTCACCACAAGCTAACTGAAGAACCCTTGGATCTTAAGGAAACATTGCGGTAGTCGGTCAGTACTCTCCACAGGTCTGCAGTGATGGTGGCCATGGGGTGAGGCTCTTCTGACTTTGGAATGGGGAGGAAAGAGCAGGAAGGACTGCATCTTGTGGTTTGAGCTCAACCACACTACAACAGAACATCAGGTAAACATTTTGACTCTAGTCCCTGGCTCCTGGATGGCACCCCGGATCTGCTCTGGGACCGAGGGAACTCATCACCCTGAAGGGAAGGATATAGGCCTGGTTGGCTTTGCTACCTGCTGATTATAAAGCCCCAGGGCCTTGAGCAAACATAGGTAGTAGCCAGGGAGTGGTTATAGCAGGCCTTGAGGGAGACCTCATGCTGTGCTGGCTTCAGGCTGGACCCAGTGCAGCCCTACTAGTAGTGACCACAGGCGTGCTCATGTCACTCACCCCCAGCTCCTGGTAACTAAAAAGAGAAAGAGAGACTCCATTTGTTCAGGAGAAAGTAAGGGAAGGGATCAAATATCTCTGTCTGGTAATCCAGAGAATTCTCCCAGATCTTATCCAGGACCATTAAGGTGGTACCTCTATAAGTCTGCAAGAACCACAGCGTTACTGAGCTTGGGATGCCCCCTAAAGCTGATACAGCTTAGAACACAACACCCAAAACCTTTCAAATACATGGAAAACCTTTCTAAAAAGAACAGGTACAAACAAGCCCAGATTGAGAAGACTACAATAAACACTTCATTCTTTTTTTTTTTTTTAATTGCATTTTAGGTTTTGGGGTACATGTGCAGAACGTGCAAGATAGTTGCATAGGTACACACATGGCAGTGTGTTTTGCTGGCTTCCTCCCCTTCACCCACATTTGGCATTTCTCCCCAGGCTATCCCTCCCCATCTCCCCCCCTCCGCTGTCCCTCCTCTATTCCCCCCAATAGACCCCAGTGTGTAGTACCCCCTTCCCTGTGTCCATGTGTTCTCATTTTTCCTCACCCGCCTATGAGTGAGAATATGTGGTATGTCACTTTCTGTTCTTGTGTCAGTTTGCTGAGAATGATGTTCTCCAGATTCATCCATGTCCTTACAAAGGACACAAACTCATCATTTTTGATTGCTGCATAATATTCCATGGTGCATATGTGCCACATTTTCCCAGACCAGTCTATCATCGATGGGACACCTCATTCTTAAATGCACTGACACAGACAAACATCTACAAGTATCAAGACCATCCAGTAAAACCTAACCTTACCAAATGAACTAAATAAGGCACCATGGACCAATCTTGGAGAAACAGAGATAGGTGACCCTTCAGACAGAGAATTCAAAATAGCTCTTTTGAGAAAACTCAAAGAAATTCAAGATAACACGGAGACAGAATTCAGAATTCTATCAGACAAATTTAACAAAGAGATTGAAATAATTTAAAAGAATCAAGCAGAAATTCTGGAGCTGAAAATGCAATTTGCATACTAAAGACTGCATCAGAGTCTTTTAAGAGCAGAACTGATCAAGCAGAATAAAGAATTAGTGAGCTTGAGGACAGGCTATTTGAAAATACACAGTCAGAAGAGACAAAAATAAAAAAGAATAAAAAACAAAGAAGCATGCCTACAGGATCATTTAAACAAGAAAATCTTCCTATATTACTGTAGTCTAGATAAATTACTCTGGTTTTCTTACTCTCAAAATATCTATTTATACATATGTATATAGGAATCCTTGGGCCATTTTATTAAATTTTACCTTCACCTAATTTAAAATAAACTTCTTTTTGTAATTTATTTTTGCTAACAAAACTCTACATATTTTAGGATTTGGATTATGCCTGTACCATTCTTGGTATGTCTCCCTCTGTACTGCACACATAAAGAGTATTCAACAAACATTTTCATGGTTAAACAAATGATAAAATTAGATGGAGCACATAAAACTATAATTTACAAAATTTGTTTAACTATTTCTGTGATGTCTGTTTGTGGAGTTTAGGAAACATCATATATTGGATCAGCTTAAATTTAGCTATAGGAAAGATTTACTTTACTCCACCCAGCCAACAAGATATAGAAGTACTAAATCACTAGTCATTCAGAGAGTGGTACTACCAGAGAGGAATAAGCTCCTTCCCATATTTCAAAAGAGTTATATTTAAGTGCTCTTATATCTTACTTGGATGAGTGTATTAGTATATACTTTGGAATCCTTGCTTGGACCTACTTCTCTTTAATCGGTCCTCCACATTGCCAGATGAGTCCTTCTAATTGCTTCCCTGGTTTAAAACCTTCAATAGATTATCTTTACCATTAGGATAAAATCAACACTCTAGCAAGACACTCAAGGTGCACTATAATTAGGCATCTCTTTGCCTATTTCTGTTGAGTTGTGTATTGCCAGTCCTCAAAAGTGTTATGACTATTCTGTGTTTTCTTTCATCCAGTCTATTTTGATTGAGTCCTTGCTCTTCAAGCTAAAGCTCAAAAAGGTTCTCCTGCAGTCAATGAGATAAAGGACTGGTAATTTCAGTTTCGTCACCACTGATCGGCTTGTGCTAAACCATGATTCTCTTAGAGGAGGGATGGTATGTTTCATTTCTTTTTAATCATTTTCTAGCACAGGACTTGGCATTTAGTGGAATCTTGTTGAGAGAGAGAGTGTGTGTGTGCGTGTGTTAATACCTGTACCCAAAGGAGAAGTGTTAAAGGGCCCAAACTGCTTACATTGCCAGAAGAGAGATTTCTGGGGGAAAAAAAAAAAATCTTTGGGGATTTATTGAGTTAATATCCCCAGAACAGAGACTGTTAAAGCTATTTAAGAACATCTTATTTAGAAATCTTTGAAAGTATCTAAAATTCAATTTTTTTTTTTTACATAAATAGCCCTATTGTAACCTCAGTGACCATACCATCTGTTATACATTTTAGTATTATCACTTAGAATGAATTGCATTTTCTAAGTTTGGCCCATTGCTCATCTGTTCTGTGTGGTAAATGGCATGGCATTTTTAGCATGTTCAAATTGCAAGTAATTTGGCATTTATGAAAGTTCCTTGGTGATTTGAGTTACATTCAGACAGTAATTATGATTTGTTTGAAAATGGACCATAATGCACGATTATTGTATCATATACATTGAAATGCATTTATTGATTTTCTAAGTTTTGAGTACAGTAATTACTCTGAAATGAAGCAAAGCCAATTTTACTTGTTTTTATCAACTTCAAAATGTGCAAGTTAATGAGATTTGTATGTCGACAATTTTTATAGTTTTACTTGTTCTGACTGTTGTAAATTTTGGCATTCAAGATCAATGTAAAATCTCTTTGATCTGATGAAACAAATAGGTTAGGTTTTGCTGTATCATTTTTTAATCTAAGTTGTACCTTAGATCGTGAGGACAAGTCAAGATGAAAGGGGTTTATCTCTTCAGAACATCTTTAATGACTACAAGGAGTAACATACATGTTAGCCAGCCCCAATCCCATGCCCACTTCCCAACAAGTCCCATGTAAATTTCATGGCAGACTTAGAACCAATGGTAAGATGAGCATGGCCATTTCTGTTCCTTACACTTCTCTAAAAATACAATAGGTAAGTCTTTCATTCATTCATATGGTCTTTTACTCACAGATATTTACTAGTCACTTAAAACAGACACCATTATAGAACTGAAGAATTCTCATTGGAGATGAAAGAAGCTCCCTGTGCTTACAAAGCTTATATTGTAGTAGAAGAAAGATACAAGCAAATTGTCAAGATAATACACCAACATGTGCTGTGGTCCCCCAATACAAAGCACACTAAGTGAATCTATAGGAAGAAGAGAGGAATAAAGGAAAAACTTCCTGACCAAAGTGGCAACTCAGCTAAGACCTAAAAACAAATAGAAGGCACCTCCTCACTTAAGTGATACAAACAGATTGATATTAGGAGACCAATGTATAAGATAGCTCTGAATCCTGACAGGAAAGGAATCTGAACCATGTTCCACAAGTAACCACTCACAATTACTCCTCAACATCACTACTTTCCACTTTCATCAAAATTTGCTGTAGTCATTGTTAAATAAGTCAGTAATATGTCTCATCCTAAAAGGGATAAACTTGTACTTCTGTTCTCCTTTGAGAAAAATGCAGAGTTCTGCCAGTTTTTTTCTGTTTAATCATGTGTTGAATCTCAAAGAGCCCCTTTAAGGACGCTTTGTTATTAAATGAGTATCTTAGCAAGTCTAGATGTTAAAATCACACATCTTCACCTGGATATACTTCAGAAGGCTTGGTGCTATGCACGAGTCCTCATTAGGAAAATGACAGAGTCATGAATGTTATTCAATTTAGAGAAAATGCTACCTCATGTCTGGGCATGCTAGTTTGTGGTTTTAAAAATAAATGTGAGATCTCAGAGTCAGGTGGAATTAGCTAGCTCAGACTGTGGAATTTTGAATAGTGAAAATGATTCAGGGACTAGGACAACTTAGGGGAACTATTTTTATTTGTTCTTTAATTTTGCTTTTAAAAGATCCTCAGATTATTTGCAGATTCACCACAAGGAGCATTTAGTACATAAGTGAAAATTTTCAAGGCATGCGTCTTCTGCTATTGAATTAGAAGTGTACAAACAGAAAAAGAAATACTGCATATACTCACTCATAGGTGGGTGAGAAAAATGAGAACACATGGACACAGAGAGGCGGTCTACTATACACTGGGGACTGTTGGGGGGAATGGGGGAGGGACAGCGGGGGCGGGGGCTGGGGGGGGATAGCCTGGGGATGAATACCAAGTGTGGGTGAAGGGGAGGAAGGCAGCAAAACACACTGCCATGTGTGTACCTATGCAACTGTCTTGCACGTTCTGCACATGTACCCCAAAACCTATAATGCAATAAAAATTAAAAAAATAAAAAAAAAAAGAAGTGTACATCATCGATCTGTCATTTAAATTCTGTATGATCTTAGGCAATAAATCCCTTCAAAGGGCTTCAATTTTGTCACACATAATATGAGGAAATTAATTTAGATAACAAGGGACAAATACCTGAGAGACAGCCATAAACATCTGAGAGATAATTGCAATTTTCACATTCGGCACCCATGGCAGACATAACTAATCAATCACAGCCCTCTTTTCTACTGAAGTCAAGTGCAACTTTAGAACCATTCTTAGCATGGTGCTCTAGGTAACTGTGAATCAACTGAAGCTGGCAAATAAGATACAATCTATTTATCAGTCAGCAGCCAGATCTCTTAGGCCCTCTAATGCCACTAACAATCCTCAAATAGGATAATTCTATACAATACTGTATTTGTTTTAGGTCAATGCTGTTTTCATGTGCAATGAAAACCCTCAGGCAAGCATAAAGGACAGTAACCAGGGCAAATTCCATACCCAAAGACATTACTATTAATATTTTGAGAAATTTTTATCTTAGTTCTGTATGCAGTGCTAAATTTTCCTTAAAAATGCTTTGGTTGGGCCGAGCGTGGTGGCTCAAGCTTGTAATCCCAGCACTTTGGGAGACCGAGGCGGGTGGATCACGAGGTCAATAGATCGAGACCATCCTGGTCAACATGGTGAAACCCCGTCTCTACTAAAAATACAAAAAAATTAGCTGGGCATGGTGGCGCACGCCTGTAATCCCAGCTACTCTGGAGGCTGAGGCAGGAGAATTGCCTGAACCCAGGAGACGGAGGTTGCGGTGAGCCGAGATCGCGCCATTGCACTCCAGCCTGGGTAACAAGAGCGAAACTCCATCTCAAAAAAAAAAAAAAAAAAATACTTTGGTTGGACTATTTTTTATTTTCGAATTTTATGCCACACAGGTAAACAAGATTTCTTCATGTTGAACTTGCACGGATTAACATGATTCATTCTCAAGGCGTTTTAATGATTGTTTTTCTCAATGTGAGATTCTAGTCTTAGAATTTTTGTCTTTCCTTTAAGAAAGCAGACACTGGTCTGACAACTTAGAATATTTATAATTGTAGATATCAAATGGTTCCCTGTGGGAACAAATTTTATTTCATGGCCTCAGAACCCTCATATCCCAGTAGGTTGGGCTTACCACCTGGTGCATCACATTCCTAGAAGAGACCTGTGGCACAGTTTTCACCTCATGGTGAAAGACTACACTGTTAAAAGAAAAACTTGGACGAACTAAATTTAAGAGAGTTTAATGGAGCAGAGAAAGATGAATGAATGAGGCAGCCCCCGGAAGCAGAATAGATTCAGAGCAACGCTGAGGCTGCCACATTGTTGGATAATATTTATGGACAGAAAAAGAAAAATTATGTACAGAAAATGGAAGTGAGGTACAGAAACAACTGAATTGGTTACAACTTAAGAGTTCGCCTACTTAGCATAGTTCAAACATTGGCCACCTGCGATTGACCAAAACTCTGTGATTGATAGAAGAGGAGGTTACACTCTGTTGATATATCTAGTTAGGCTATAGTTCACCATGTATGGAGAAACTTTAGAGCAAACTAAAATCATGTAAAAAGCAGTTTTAGCTAATTTAACTTATAATTAGCTTATAATCTCTTTGGAGTCTACACCAAATCTTCCTATTCATCCTTGATTAGTACCTTCTTTTTTATCTTCCTATAGCAGCAAAAGCAATCTGCCTAAAACTCAAATCAGGCAGTACTTCTGTGAGTCACCATTGCTCTATAATAAAATTCAAATACTGTGAAATTGCATGTGACATCAGTTGTGATCTGACCATTTCTGAGCTCTTTGTCTTTATCTCTCTGAGGGCCAACCCTCAACTTGCACTGCAGGCAGACTACACTATTTTCAGTTCTCATGCTCTCCGAGGCTTTAGACCTTTCTATACCTTATTCCTTCTTCTATTTTTCTGCAAAACTTTTGACTTCTACACTTGCGTGTTTCAGATATTGTATTTAGCACCAATTATCCTTTCTTTGGAAAGTCTTTATTTTCATTAACAGAATTGAGTGACTCATGCTTGCTGTCTTAAGTGATTCTAGTAATAACAGTTAGAACCATAATAGAGGGTAGTACACACTGTGGGTGCTTGGCACTCACCTCAACAACAAAAGGTGCCCTGTGATTAACATGAATAATTCACCAGCTGAGGACTTTCGTGCAAGGGGAATAGGCACAATGAATCCACACTAAGTACAAGTCAGAAGTGTAAGGGAATTAATGTCCTAGGAATCCCTGTTTATCCAATGGTGGTCAATGAGTTGGAGAAGTAGCAGTAGTGTCAGCAGTCCTCCGTGGAGTGCAGATGGAGGATGATCCTGAATTGTGTTATAATCTACACCATCTCTCTGAGTTCCCCAGCAGGACCAAGACCAATTTACTCAAGGGGATAACTAGTTTGATAGTACTAATGCACTGTGCACTAGTACTCTAGAATCATCTGCTAAGTAGTCTATTTACATTCAAATCCTTGTTTTATTATCTGCTTCTGAATATTTGATACCAAGATACAGAGCTATGAATCAATAGTTACTAGCACTGTCATTTAATGAGCACTTACTTTGTTTCACATACTAAATTAAGCAATTTTTATGCATTATCTCATTTGACCCTCAGAAGAGCACTCAGTGAAAAACAACTGTCTCTGTTCCAACAAATAGGAACGGATCTTAATTATTCTTATATTTTCTGGTAATTATTTATTTGTTGTTTTCAACAAGACTAAGCAATTTAAGGGCAGGAGCTATGTCAGTAGATGCCAGATAAATGAACACGTATTTTGGAAAGGTTCCCTGATTAAAAAAAAAAAAAAAAAAAAAAAAAAAAACTTCTTGAAAGCCAAGAAATTTTGTGATTTTTTTAAAATTTCTGCCTCAGAATAAGAAGGCCACAATAATTGATCTGAGATTTTGAAAATTATATTTGAATTATAAATCTTACAAATAGAAGACTTTTTCATGATTAAACACTTACACTTTACAATAAGTTTTAATATGTTTTTCAAAGACGGTAACTTCTTAGAATAATTTCATTAAGCCAATATGTCTAGGAATGCTCAACAATATTTTTTACAACTAGAGTCAGTGTCATAAAGTACATAAAAATAGTGCAAAAGACTAAAGAGCATAGCAAATGAAGAATGTGAAAGAGTAGGAAAATTAAAAGTACAGAGCAGAAAAATGAGGATGAAAAATACAAACGCATCTAAATGGGCTCACTTAGTCTACTTAGAACAACAGACTTACAAGCCTATACATTAGGTTAAAGAGGATATAGTGGAAAGGGGTAAAGGGGAAAGATAGGAAAGACAATAGAGTAAAAACTCAGTGACATGATAACTGAGAGACTTGGACACTGTGTAATCATTGTTGCATCCTAAAAGTGTGCTCCAGGATTTCTCTCTCTCCTATATCATTTTTTACACTCTATTAGATTATTTCTACCAGAAAATAAAATCTGTTGTTACCTTTATTTAAAAAAATCCTAGAACTCAACAATAAGAAAACAACCCAATTAAAAAATGGGCAGGAGTCCTGAATAGATAACTCACCAGAGAAGATATACCAAGGGCAAATAAGTGTGTGAAAAAGTGTTCCCCAATATGTGTCATTAGGGAAACAACAAGTTATGGGAACAAAATTCACAGGTTCACAGCAAAATTGAGCAAAAGGTGCAGAGAGTTCTCATATACCACCTCTGCTCGTACATGCACAACCTCCTCATTCTTAACACTCTCATCAAAGTGATACATTTGTTAACAACTGATGAACCTACACTGACACATCATTGTCACCCAAAGTCCATAGTTTACATAAGAGTTCATTCTTGGTATTAGTGCATTCTATGGGTTGGTTTGAACAGATAAATAATGATATAAACTCACAATTATAGTATCATACAGAGTAGTTTCATTGCCCCAAAAATCTGTGCTCTCCCTATTCATACCTTCCCCAACCCCAACCCTTGGCCACCACCACCCTTTTTATTGTCTTCATAGATTTGCCTTTTCCAGAATGTCACCTAGTGAGAATCATACAGTGTATATATACACCATAGAATATTGTGCAGCAATCAAAAATGATGAGTTTATGTCCTTTGTAAGGACATGGATGAATCTGGAGAACATCATTCTCATCAAACTGACACAAGGACAGAAAAGGAAATACCACATATTCTCACTCATAGGCGGGTGAGAAAAATGAGAACACATGGACACAGGGAGGGGGGTACTACACACTGGGGTCTATTGGGGGGAATAGGGGAGGGACAGTGGGGGGAGCTGGGGAGGGATAGCCTGGGGAGAAATGCCAAATGTGGGTGAAGGGGAGGAAGGCAGCAAAACACACTGCCATGTGTGTACCTATGCAACTATCTTGCACGTTCTGCACATGTACCCCAAAACCTAAAATGCAATAAAAATTAAAAAAAAGGTTTTATGTTTAGCTTTTAAAATAGGTCTATGATTCATCTCAAATTAACTTTTGCATATTGCATGAAGGACAGGTGAAGTTTCTTTTTTTCTATGTGGGTATCCACATAGAAATCCTCAGTGCCATTATCAAAAGTTTATTGTACAATTTTGGGTGTTATTTCTGGATTCTATGTTTTATTTAACTACCATTTTTTAAATATTGTACTGTCTTTATATTATAGTTTCATAGTAAGTCGTGAAGTAAGTCAAGTACTGTTAGCTCTCTTCCTATGTCTGTTATTTTCTTTTAAGATTGCTTTTACTATTCTAGGTCACTTGTACTTTAAGAGAAATTTTAGAACCCGCTTATCAATTTTTAAAATAAAAAGCATATTGTAATTTAAAAAAAGCTCAGTTCTTTTTAGCATTGAACAATGTTTCATTGTCTGAATATATCACAGCATATTTATCCATCTACCTATTGAAGGACATCTTAGTTGCTTCCAAGTTTTGGCAATCATGAATAAAATTGCTATAAACATCCATGTGATGGTTTTTTTGTGGACATAAGTTTTCAATTCCTTTGAGTAAATTCCGAGGAGCAGTGTGATTGCTGGAACATATGGGGAAAGTATGTTTAGTTTTGTAAGAAACTGTCAAACTGTCCTTCAAAGTGACTATAACATTTTGCATTCCTTCTAGCCGTGAAAAAGAGTTCCTTTTGCTCCACATCCTCACAATAATTTGATATTGTCAGTGTTCTGGGCTTCAGTCATTCTAATAGGTGTGAAGTGGTATCTAATTATAGTTTTAATTTGTGTTTTCCTGATGACCTATAATGGGAGACACCTTTTTATATACTTATTTGCCATTTGTATATTATCTTTGGAGAGGTACCTATTCAGGTCTTTGGCCTATGTTTTTTAAATTGGGTTTTTTATTTTTTTAGTATTGAGATTTAATAATTCTTCTTACATTTTGGGTAACAATCTTCTATCAGGTACATTTCTCACAAATATTTCATCCAGTCTGTAGCTTGTACTTTTATTCTCTTGACAACAACTTTTGCAGAGTATAACTTTATAATTTTAATAAAATCCAGCTTATCTAATTTTTTTATTTCATGGATCATGTCTTTGGTGTTCTAAAAGGTCATTACCAAACTCAAGACCATCTAGATTTTCTCCTATGTTCGCTTCTAAGAATTGCATAGTTCTCAATGCTTTTAAGATCATTCTTCTGAGATGCACATTTATACAAATAAATTGTCAATTTTTGTACTCACTTATTTATACTTTTCACATTCCCTTTACTTAATTGCATTTGATGGTACTTCCAAGACAATACTGTGCAATAATGTTGACAATACTGAAGTTAGAATTTGAGTGTGGAAAGTTTGTCAAATATCCAAGATTTTAAATGCTCAATATAATAAAATAGGGTGACAGAATAAATCATTCATTTAGTTGAAGTGATAATTGAAAGATTTCAAAAAGTAAACCTTTTTTACTGTTTGACAGTGAAGAGACTCAGTTTCCAAATAATTAAGAAGGCCTAATAATGACAAATGAAAGATGAACTGAAAAAGAGGCAAACTAGATCTCTCTCTTCCCCTTTTTTCCATTTTGTAGTTCACTCAAAAGGGAAACAAAACTCTTTTACTATCCCTTATTAATACTACATAAAAATACTGTTTAAAATCAAAACCAAATTTTACCTTTGGATTTGTGTCTTAAATCTTTTATAACCTTTGATAATTTATTTCATCCTTTGTTTCCTCAATTTCTACATCCATTCTGTTTTATCTGTCATTCTGTATATTCCTTCAATTAAAAAAAATACATAAAAACCATTAAACTAGCCCAAATTAATTTCCCCTTAACAAAAACTACATTTTTATACCTTTTTAAAGCATTTTTACTAAAAAGACATCTTTCTTTATATATTCTGTTTATAGAATTGTTTCTCTTTACCTAATAGTATGAACTTCGTAGATTAACTCCTTTATTAACTCTTAGTAGTTCTAATTTCTGGTGAAACACCTAGGATTACTTAATATAATATGACTTTAAAATTTACATTACTATAAAAATTTGAAACTACTTTTACTAACCAGGGATTACTGAAGTCATGTGAATTTTAAGGCATTTCAATATTTTTGTGGTAAAATATTTGATTAAAGCACTTTTTTCTTGAGTGAATTAACTCACAAAATTTGGTATTAAAATATAACAAACACACGACTCATATAAACATAGTGATATGGTTTGGAACTCGGTACCCACCCAAATCTCATGTCAAATTGTAATCCCCAGTGTTGGAGATGGGGCCTGATAGGAGGTGATTGAATCATAGGGATGGGTTCCCATGAATGGATTAGGAACATTCCCTTGGTGCTATTCTCGTGAGAGTGAATGAGTTCTCATAAGATCTGGTTGTTTAAAGTGTGTGTAGCACCTTCTCACTGGCTCTGTCTCTTGCTCCTATTCCTGCCATCTAAGAAGTGTCTGCTCCTGCTTCACCTTCTGCCATTATTGTAAGTTTCCTGAGGCCTCCCCAGAGGCAGAGCAGATGTCAGTATTATGCTTTCCGTACAGGCTGCAGAACTGTGAGCCTATTAAACTTCTTTTCTTTATAAATTACAGTCTCAGGTATTTCTTTATAGCAATGCAAGTATGGCCTTAATGCAATAGCATATGCAAGATGGATCTCAAGACATTAATTTTTTATTAAATTTTGAATCATTGAATTGGGAGCATTAAATCTAGATGTGCTGCATGGTAAAGACAAACCTGAGGAAGTGCCAGTGTAATAATTGGACTTAGTAGCAGTCCTCAGCTCAGAAGTGTTATATGAAACTCTTCCTCACCAGTTGTCTACAACCAAGGCTTTGATAGAGAGATGTACACCACTGTGCTGTTTATTCATGTCCTAATCACTCATTCACTACATCTAGAGATCCACTTTTTATATTCCATTGAAAAATGTTTCTATCAAAATATTAGCAACACATTTTTTGCTTAATCATCCCTTCTGCCTACAAAAAAAACACCTTATTTTTGACCCCTTGCCTCATTTCGGTATTAATATTCTTCTGTTCTTGAAATTCTTCTCTTGAATTTGAAGACACTAACATTGTAATCATCTTCCTATCACTCAACAACACATTAGTATTATCTGAAAGTTATCCCTCCTGTTCCAATTAATTTTTGCCACAGCTCAGTTATCATCTTTCCTCCTTTGTAGCTTTGCTCATTTTCCCTTAGTGAAATCAACTCTCGGTTTATAACTTCATAGACTGTTAAATCTTGAACTTAGATTTCTCTGTTGAGTGCTTGACTGTACACACAGTCTATGAAATAGCCAAACCTGGGAATTCTCCAAATATCTTAAGTTTACAATATCTGTATGAAACAATTAATTTTCCACACTAAATTTGATTTTTGTTCTTATTATTTCTATCTCAGTGAAAGAAAGCTCAATTCAAAGCTCTCAATAATGTGATATAAACACTAAGGCTTATACAATATGGCTTCATCTTAGAACCCTCCCTGTATTTTCCTTCATATTCACTCAACAATTTTTAATGTGATCTTCACAATATTTCTAGATTCTGTACCTTTGAACTCAGGGAACTGTTTTCTACTGTGTACAACAAATATACAATTGATCTTCCAAATAATAGTTGGTTCTTTCTAATCAGATCTCTGTGCTTGCCATTAGCGTAATCTTTCAAATTACAAATATGAATATATAGTTCAAATATAACAAATCTTATGTTATATCCCTGCATAAGCCCCTTCAGTGTCATCCCAATACCTCTTGGAACAAATTAAAAAATTCAACATGTACATAAGTCCCCCACTAGAAATATTCCCCTTCTCACCATCTCATACCATAATCTAAGCTATTTTCATCATTTCCAACCCTTTGACTTGGTGATTCCACTAAATTAGTCACTTGTACAGCATGAATGGATCAAAGTCTCAAGACTTAGCACTTTTCATGTCCTCTACTTATAACTCCTTCTACTTTTGTTATACCACTTATGTGGTTTGAATATTTGTCTCCTCTAAATCTCATGTTAAAATGTGACCCCCCAATACCAGAGATGTTGCCTAGTGAGAGAGGTTTGTGTCGGGAGGGAA
This sequence comes from Saguinus oedipus, assembly GCA_031835075.1. Taxonomy (NCBI): domain Eukaryota; kingdom Metazoa; phylum Chordata; class Mammalia; order Primates; family Cebidae; genus Saguinus; species Saguinus oedipus. Next base: position 45,027,037 of record CM063170.1, read on the forward strand.
GAACTCCATGAATGGCTTGGTGCCTTTTCTGAGGTAATGAGTAAGTTCTCACTTTCTTAGTTCACAGGAACTCTGGTTGTTAAAAGAGCATAGCACCACTTTCTCTCTCTTTTACTTCCTCTTTCTCCATGTGACATACCTGCTCCCACTTCACCTTTCACCATAAGCAAAAGCTTCCTGAGGCCTCCCCAGGAGCAGATGCTCATGCCATGCTTCTTGTACAGTCTGCAGAACCAAGAGCCAAACAAACTTTTCTTTATAAAGTACTCAGCCTCCGGTATTCTTTTATACCAATATAAAATAGACCAACACAACCAACTATTTTCAAACCAGGCTAATTTCTGCTTAAACTTCAAGATTTCACTTCAGATGTTACCTTGTTCCCTCCTGGAGCAAGTCTTTACTCATCTTTTTCGCTTTTTCCTCCTACCTACCTTCCTCCAGTTGAACTTGTTTCCTCCCGGAGCTTCCGTAGTTTCCTATTTATATCACTCTGAATTGCACTAGCATCTGAGGAAAATGATTTTTTATGTTTAAGAAAAGGATATATAGCTTTTAAATATATGTATATCTTCAGTTCATAGCACCATTCTTGGTTTAGGGAAGTTAAATAAATGTTTCATTCTTGAATAGAAAATGAATGACTGAACACATTATTTGAATTTAAGATACATAATTTCACTGGCAGATAAACTAATCTGGAAGTTCTTGGTATAAAGAAAATAGACCTAATAATGCATCTCAATATTCTTTAAGAATCTCTATATATTTCAATGCAATAAAAAAATCAATATTCATAGTAAGGTCAATGAAACCTCAAGAAAACCTTAAATAGTGTTAATATAAATATATGGGATGCATTTTAGAAAGATTTTTATCCAAAGTCTAATAAAAATTTGTTTTTAAAAAGTAAATAAATGTCACATGGTATCTTATATAATTTTCCAACAATTTCTGAAGAATAAACCATGAATCTACCTCATGTTTACATACCTCCAAAGCCCGTTAACTTCCACACTAAAGTCTCATTTTTTTAGCCTCGTTTTTTAAATTTTGGCAATTATATTTGAGACATGAGAACATTAATATGAGGTACTTAAAAATAATTAGTTATGCTGATTCCCTGCACAACATCTAAGAAATTTATATTTTCTAACAAACTTCAGTCTTGAGATATAGAATAGAATATACCTATACCTATCTATCTACATATCTCACTAACTAGGTATATCTAGCTACCTATCTTACTACACAGGTTGCATCCTGTCTGTATGTAATTTTCCATGTTAAAGATTTCATAGATAAATCCAGAATACATAATGCAGAACAGCAAGTGAAATTATGTATCTTAAATTCAAAGACAGAATAATAACATGTGGCTGCATTACTGGACTATATGAATATCATTTGCACACAAACACACATACATTCAGAAAGAGAAAGACAGTGAGGAAAATGACAATTTAGTGATTACGGGTACTGGTGACTATAACGGTGACAAACTTTCTACAGAGATTTTAATTCAAATTACACAAGAAACACTGTTGATAATAAAACAGAAAAGAACTTTACATAATAGATACACTGGGATATGTTTAAAAGCAAAGCAATAGCCGGGCACAGCGGCTCACGCCTATAATCCCAGCACTTTGGGAGGCCGAGGCGGGTGGATCATGAGGTCAAGAGATGGAGACCATCCTGGTCAACAAGATGAAACCCCGTCTCTACTAAAAATACAAAAATTAGCTGGGCATGGTGGTGCGCGCCTGTAATCCCAGCTGCTCGGGAGGCTGAGGCAGGAGAATTGCTTGAACCCAGAAGGTGGAGGTTGCGGTGAGCTGAGATCGTGCCATTGCACTCCAGTCTGGGTATCAAAAAAAAAAAAAAAAGCAAAGCAATAAATATTATTGATTAGTATGTCTAATATGATACTTAATATATGGTAGATGCTTCATTCATACTTATTGATTGATGGTTTTACCAGGCTGCTATGTAGCCAAGCTATTAAAAGAATATCTCTTTAATATGGATTATCCACTAGCTACTACTGCTTTAATGTGCCAATCTTGGGGAACTGTACATACAAAGCTCAATAAAATCTCTATCTTTTATAGGAATTTTACAGGAATGATACTTTCCCCACATATCCATATCTTCACTCCATCCAAGTATTCCATCACAAGGGAGGGAATGAATAATATGACTTAATGAAGATATCTATATCTATCTATCTATAGATAGATAGATATAGATATAGATATAGATATAGATATAGATATAGATATAGATATCTTCATTATTAATTGAAGTGTGAAAAACACACTTTTAATTGAAGTGTGAAAAAAAGATGACAGTCAGACATAGTGAGAGAGATCAAAGGCACATTACACAAGGACATTCAATTCATTGAAAAGAGGTGAGAAATTCTTTAGTATAAGAAAATAAGCCCTAAAAATAAGTATGCTTTTTTTTTTTTTTTGAGACAAGTTCTTGCTCTGTTTCCCTGGCTGGAGTGCAGTGGTGCAATCTTGACTCACTGCAACCTCTACCTCCCAGGTTCAACAATTCTTCTGCCTCAGCCTCCCAAGATGCTAGGATTACAGGCGTCCACCACCATGCTCAGCTTATTTTTCTATTTTTAGTAGAGAAAGGATTTCAACATGTTGGCAAGACTGGTCTAAATCTTCTGACTTCAAGTGATCTACCTCCTCAGCCTCCCAAAGTGCTGCGATTACAGGCAGAAGCCACCATGCCCAGCCTCAAGTGATGCTTTTAGAATGTAATTCAGATTATTTTATTCTGCTTAAAGCAGTCCAATGACTTCTCATTGAATTGAAAGTTGAAGTCTCTAAAACACTGCTTCTCAATGGTTGGAAAGAGGTGGGTTTTACCTCCTCTGAGGACATTTAGCAATATCAGAAGATGTTTGAGGTTGCCCCTGAAATCTAGTAGGCAGAGGTGAGGGATGCTGCCAAACATCTTACAGAGCAGAGGACAGCCTCCCACAACAAAGAGTCATCCAGTCCAAGTATCCATAGTGCCGAGACTGAGAAACTACTCCGCAAGGGACTAAGGCCCTTCACTAGCAGGCTCCAGTCACTACTCCTTTTTCATCTCCTCTGAACTCCCATCATATTGGCTCCCTTGCTCTTTCTTATATTGTTTCTTCCTGAAAAGCCTTGTACTAAACCCGCTCTCCTTATAAATTATTTTTCTCAGGGAATACGACATGGGCCATATTATCACTTCCTTCAAGGCTATGTTCTCAGTGAGCCCTTCCCAAATTCTTTGCTTAAAATTTTCATTTCTGTCACTGCCCACATTGCCTAGCTTCTTTCTTTGTTACACATTGCATTTATTTATTTTATTGCCTATGACTTCACACCATCTAAAACCTAAAAAGGGTAGGGATTTGATCTATCCTATTTACTACTATATTTCTGGCTTTGGGAATAATAGTAGGCAGTAAAATCATATTTGTGAATGAGATAGAGGAAGATATATACAAAGTAACTAATGTAAAAAATATTCTGTGTTTATGAAAAAAGCAAAGTATACAAACAATGTGTTGAACATATAAGGAGACTGATTTCAACTCGACAAATAAAATTCATTAGACAAGTTTTCAAAAATAGATTGATGGAGAACTGTATCTTAAAGTGCTCAAGAAAAGACAAAGGAACCACTTAATATGAATGGATAAATGGAATTCAGGCATCAACTTTTCAAGTTTCTTACAAGCTCCGAAAGGTGGTGATAGGTACAGGATTTGGAATTAGACCAGCTCAAGCTTGGCTCCAGTTCTGCCACCCTTTTATCATCTGCAAACCCTTGGGCAGATTATTGAATCTCTCAATAATAAAGCCCCGATTTCTTTTTCTGTAAAATAGGGTTACTAATAATATATCCTGCAAAAGATTGATTGGAGGAGAAAATGCAAAATTTTTTGTGAAGCATACCGTATATAGTCACATGCATAATTAGTTAACAACTGTTATTAGTGTTATTATTAATCAAGTTTCCAAGATACGTAATTTATCTTTTTATATTTTAATAATTCTAGACTTTATCTTTATCACTCACCATATTTTTCTCGGCATCTTTCTAAGCACAGAAGTTATATCAATCTGAAATACTATTATAGAATTATTACACTATTTTTCTATCATCCCAGGCCCTCCCTCCTCAAAATCCTCAGGATAAGTTCTTATTCTCAATGATGTCCATGCCTGCTATATTTTAATTGTATAGAAATTAGAATAAATTATATATTTTATTCACAGAAATTGTTCTTCATCTCTTCTCAAGGAGTAAGAACTGCATATGAAATGAGATGTCATGAATTTGCCTCCTTGTCATATGTAGCTTTTATTGTGTTGAGGTACATTTCTTCTATAATTTGTTGACAGTTTTTATGATGAAATAATGGTGAATTTTGTCAAATACGTTTCCTGCCTATATTGAAATGTGTTTTGTCCTTCGTTATGTTAATGTGATGTATCACATTTATTGATTTGCATAGGTTAAACTATCCTTGTATCCCAAGCATTGTGAATAGTGCTATTAGTGTGCTGTTGAATTTGGTTTGCTACATATTACATCCAAAAACTGTTAAAACTAATAAATAAATTCAGTAACATTATAGAATACAAAATCAACATACAAAAATCAATAGTCTCTATACACTAAAAACAGGCTTGCTGAAAAATAAACCAAGAAAACAATCTTTTGTAATAGCTAAAAGATAGAATATTTAGGAATAATATAATTAAAGAGAAAAAAACTATATACTGAAAAATATAAAACATTGATAAAAAATGCAAGAAGACAAAAATAAAAAGATTTTCTGTGTTTCATATTGTTAAAATATGCATACTACCCAAAGCAATCTATAGATACAACAAAATTCTTATCAATATTCCAATGTTGCTTTCACAGAAATTAGGTGCTAAACATTGCAGTATTCCCAACATCATAATAATTATAGTTTGATTCCAATACTACCTCCAATGATTCCATTAGATTCACGGCTTCAATCACTCATTTCCATAAATTCTGTGATTTCATAATTTCATCTAGTAATTGACCAAAATTGAGCAAGTAGTATAAATATACACTTCTGACTTGCATTCTTCTTAGATCACCCTTTTATAACAACCAGTTTTTATGCAACTGGTAGAAATCTAATACTTTATTAACCCCTACCCTAAGATATTTCTGTTGATGACTCTACGTCTAGAAATTTAATGCATAACTACTGTGCTGAAAATACATTGCTGTCTTAATTCTTTATTACTATATCTTTAGACTATTTACTTATTTATTTATTTTGAGACAGAGTCTCACTCTGTCACCAAGGTGGGAGTGCAGTGGTGCCATCCCCACTCACTGCAACCCCCACCTCCTGGGTTCCAGTGATTCTCCTGCTCAGGCTCCCAAGTAGCTGGTGTTACAGGTGCCCACCACCATGCCCAGCTAATTTTTTACTTTTAGTACAGACAAAGTTTCACCATGTTAGACAGGCTGTTCTCAAACTCCTGACTTCAGGCAATCCTCCTGCCTTGGTCTCCCAAAGTGCAGGGATTACAGGTGTAAGCCACCACATCCGGACATCTTTAGACTTTTCTAATGATCATATTATAATCACACAAATTCAACCCTATTTTTTTTTTTAACTATGGGAGGAAAAAAGAATGAGGGTGAGCAGAGAAGAGGATTTCATTGAATTGATCATTCCCCACTGATATGGCCTGGCTTTTTGTTCTTATCCAAATCTCACCTTGAATTGTAATCCTTATAATCCCCGTGTGTCAAGAGTGGGACAAGGTGGAGGATATTGGATCATGGTAGTGGTTTCCCTCATGCTATTCTCATGATAAGAGTGAGTCTCACAGGATCTGATGGTTTGGTAAGCATCTGGCATTACCCCTGCTAGTACATATTCTCTCTCTTGCCACACCTTTGTGAATAGGTGCCTTCTGCCATGATTGTAAGTTTCCTGATCCTTCCCAGCCCGGTGGAACTGTAGTCAATTAAATCTCTTCATTTATAAATTACCCAGTCGGGTATTTCTTCATAGCAGAGTGAAAATAGACTATACACACCCCATGATTATACAGCCAGAGTGAGCTTGAACTGGCAGAAGTATCTTTTCTATTTCTCTCATTTATTCCCATGTACTCAGAGTATTCCTAATGACATGAGATTTTAGGGTTTACATATATATAATTTCGAACAGAGGACCCTGTTTTGTATGTACTAAACATAATTGAGCATACTGTAAATTCTAGGCATAGAATTGAGCATACTGTAAATTCTGTAAAAAAAAATTAAAGGCTATTTTTGATACCATATAATTCCTACTTTAATACTGACTTTGAAAGCAAATCCCACATTAAATGTTTCTTTATTACATACAACCTAATTACAGAAAAGTTAAATGTGTAACATTTTGTATTGTAGATATGGAAAATGTAAATTAAAATGTTGATGCAGCTGCTGCACAGGGACAACACTATTGTCTTGAAAAACTGGTGCTTTTCAAGAGTAGTAGCTAAAATATCTGAATTGTCTTTTAGGGTAAAATAAATACTGGTTCTTTTTTTTTTTTTTTTTTTTTTGAGATGGAGTTTCGTTCTTGTTACCCAGGCTGGAGTGCAATGGTGTGATTTCGGCTCACCGCAACCTCTGCCTCCTGGATTCAGGCAATTCTCCTGCCTCAGCCTCCTGAGTAGCTGGGATTACAGGCACACGCCACCATGCCCAGCTAATTTTTTATATTTTTGGTAGAGACGGGGTTTCACCATGTTTACCATGATGGTCTCTATCTCTTGACCTCATGATACACCCGCCTCGGCCTCCCAAAGTGCTGGGATTACAGGCTTGAGCCACACCGCGCCTGGCCATAAATACTGATTTCTAAAAGAAATGGTTCTCTATAATTTAGTCCAGTATACATTACGATACACACAATATATCTTTTCAAAAACATACATGATCTCCACCATTACACAATATTACTCACATAACAAACTTGCACATGTATACACTGAAATAAAGAAACAAACCAAAAATTATTATGTTTTTATATCTTTAAAGATATAAATTAAATATTCACATTGCCTCCTTTGTATGGAGACATTTTGTGGTAGGAACAGACATTTTAATATTTCTGAGGTACAAATATTGCTATACATAAGAAATATCCAGAATCCAAATTACAGTAAAATTATTTCTGCTATGACAGATTCAAAACCAAAATTTTTTAAACCATCAAGATATTCAACACACAGACACACACACACACACACACACACGAGTGTATGTGTATCTTCAAATTTACCACATTGGTAATAACAATAAAAAAATGAGAAAACAATCATGATAAAGGTAAAATCACCATTTCAGATATTGACGAAATGCAGCTACTTCCAGAACTAACATCTTCTTAATTATAAAGCTTTTACTTTTATTAATTTTCCAACCTGTCAAGAAAAGCATGCTTATATGTTGCATTTGCCAGAATGCCATTACCTGAATATTAACAATTAAGCTGCCTTTAAGAAATATGAAATTATAGGCATTCTGAGTATTGTTTTTACTATCTTTGTTCATTTACTTATAAATGTGATCCATAGAGAAAAATATTCACTCAAGTATTAAGGTCAATTCTATTAGGAAAATTTGAAAAACAATTCTACTGTTTTACAATAAGTTCTAGATCCTTTGAAAAATGTCATCCAGTGAATTACATTATTTGTAAGACTAAATAGTGGGTTAACTTAAGCCATTATTTTGAAATATTAGATAGCAATTAAAGAACTTTCATTATCAATGCTATATTATGAAAATAGTTCTATAAAGTCCTTTTATATAAAGTCATACCAAAATATTGTTAAGTCCTTTGCCTGCTTGAAAAAGAGAATTAAAATTTTGAATATGTCTACAAGATAAACAGAAGAGGAAAACTACAACAATATATTATAAATAACTTAATTAATTTTTTCTCTAATCCTCTCATTTTCAATCATCCATTACAAAGTTTCAGGATTTCTTTTATCACTTGTCCCAATTTTAAATGTTTTCCAATCTCACAGCATATAATCTCAAAAAGATGTAAGTAAACACAGTATAAACCATTTTAGATGTTTTTTTTTCTTTTCTAATTTTCCACAGTGGCTCAAGAAACATCAAGAAAAGCTTTGAACAACAGCTTTAAATCTGTGTCATAGCACTGTAACCGGAGTTTGATGTAAAGTTATTGCCTCTCTCAAGGTTTATAGAAGACACAGAGAAACTGTAACTACATTATACATTTAGCTTTGAAGAAATAGTCCAAAAATGTCTTTAAAATGTAAAGAAATGAGGAAATAATATCTGTCGCCTTTCCTTTTTCAGAGACTTTGAACAATTTTGCTGTACTTGAGAGCTAAGAAAGATACTTGAATAAAGAAAATTCTCTGAAGTCTTTGCCTTTCTAGCATGCCTCATGTTGTCAGTAAAATACAGTTAGAAAAGTAAAAGTTTCTTCCTATTTAAGAAATAGAAAAAAAAAAGTCAGACTAGATCTTCCATTTGAACTTAAAAAACAATAGCCCACTTGGGGTGTGGTGTAATTCCAGCACTTTGGGATGCCGAGGAGAGTGGATTGCCTAAGGTTAGGAGTTCAAGACCAACCTGACCAATATGGTGAAATGCCATCTCTTCTAAAAATACAAAAATTAGCCAGGCATCGTAATCTGTGCTTGTAATCCCAGCTACTCCGGAGGCTGAGGCAGGAGAATCACTTGAACTCAGGAGGCAGAGGTTGCAGTGAGCCGAAATCATGCCATTGCACTCCAGCCTGGGCAACAAGAACAAAACTCCATCTCAAAAAACTAAAATAATAATAATGGCCCAACTGTTTAAAGTTAAGCTGCTACAAATTCAAATTAAATAACTTCAGCATATTAAACTCAACCTCCATGGAATCACAAATAAAACAGCCGTAAAATAATTACAAAAGGAAATGAGAAAGATATTTAAACACTTAACTATAGGAAATTAACTAAACATGAAAGAAAACAGTAATATATGGAGTGAGGGACAAAGAACTGTAAAGCATGTTTTAAAAAAATGGCAAAAAAATTTACAGAAGTCTCCCTTTATCATTAAGTATTGGCAGAATAGACAAAAAGAGAGATACAAGAGATTCTTTTATATCCAAAAACTCAAGTAGATTGAAAGTGAAAGGACTGAAAAAGATATTCCATGCAAATAATCAAAACAGAGCAAAAGTGGCTGTACAAATATCAAAGTAGACTGAAAATCCGAAACCTTTATGAGACAAAGAAAGATCATATATTAATGAAAGGTTGAATACAGTAGGAGGATGTAACAATTATGAACATTTCTGCAATTAATGACAGCCCATCAAAATATATAAAGCAAAAATGGAGAGAGTTGAAGGCAAAAATAAACACTTTTACAATAATAGTTGAAGACTTCTATATCTCACTATCAACAACTAGACAGATAAGTTAGGAAATAGAAGACTTAACACAATAAACCAACTCGATCCAACAGACAGATACAGAACTGTCCAACAACAGAATATACATTCTTTTCAAGTACACATGAGACATTTTTCAGGATCGACTATGTGTTGGGCCCACGTAGGGTATGATGGCTCACTAATTAACACTTGAATAGATTTTTAAAAATAGATATATGAATATGGTCAAGTATCTTCCCTGATCATAATGAGATGAAGTTAGAAATCATTAACGGAAGTAAAACTGAAATATTCACAAACTTCTGGAAATGAAACATACTCTTATTAATAAATAGCCAGTGGGTTAAAGAAGAAATCACAGGGAAATTTGGGAAATTTCTTAGAGTCTAATAAAAATAAAATACACAAAAACTTATGGGATGCAGCACAGTGGTGTTGAGGGGGAAAATAATACCTATAAATACTCACATGACAAAAAAGGTCTTAAATCAACAACCTAACTTAGCAAATTTAAAGAACTAGAAAAAGAATAAATTGAATCCAACCCTCGCAGAATGAATGAAATAAGGATTAAAGCTGAAAGAATGAAACAAAAAAAAATCAATAAAACAAAAAATTGTTTTTTTGAAAAGATTGACAAAACTTTATCTAGATGTACTAACAGAGAGAGAGAATTCTCAAATTACTAAAAACAAAATAAAAGTGGAGGCATTACAATGGATTATCCAGAAATTAAAAGTATTATAAGAGATTAAAGTGATCAATTGTAGCCCAACGAATTGAATAACCTAGATAAAATGGACAAATTTTTGAAACATGACACCTAATATGACTAAGTTATGAAGAAATAGACCATCTTAACAGACCGATAGCTAGTAAGGTTGAATCAGTAATAGAAAAATCTAACGAATAAAAGTCCTAGACCTGATGGCTTTACTGGTGAATCATAACAAAATGTAAAGCCAGGAGTGGTGGTGTGCATCGGTAATCCCAGCTACTCAGGAGGCTGAGGCAGGAGAACTGCATGAACCTGGGAGGTGGAGGTTACAGTTAGCTGAGATCACGCCACTGCACTCCAGCCTGGGTGACAGAGTGAGACTCTGTCACAACGACAACAACAACAAAAGAATTTCAATTTACGATTGCTCATATAAAATACAACTGATTTTTGTTTTTAAAAATTATTTTTAGTTTTATTTTTTATTTTTGTATAGAGACAGGGTCTCACCATGTTGCCCAGGCTGGTCTCAAACTCCTGGGCTCAAGAGATCCTCCCTCTTCAGCTTCCCAAAATGCTTGAATTATAGGCATGAACCACCAAACTTGGCCTGATTTTTATTTTTTAGAATTTATTTTAGTTTATTTTTAATTTTTTTTCCTCAGAGATCCCTGTCTTGACCAGCCAGATTTTTAAAATATTGGTCTTATATCTTTCAGTCTTGGTGAACACACTTATTATCCCTGATAGTTTTAAAAATATCCATCAGCTAATGATTTCATCAGCATTTCTGCATCTGATAGTGTTGTTTGTAAAGACAGTTTTACTTCTTCCTTTCTAACCTCGGTAACTTTTGTTTGTGTTCTTATTGCACCTGCTAGAATCTTTACTGCAATGTTAAATAGAAGTGATGTGAGCAGATTCCTTATTTTAAGCAAGACTGAAACAAAGGAACAATGAACAAGTGGGATTTACATAAATACCTGTACCAAAATATGTGTATCTGGTAACTTGGAAGATTTAAACTTAACTACAACCATAGTTACATTAAATCTAGTCTTTTACCATCATGCAAAATATTAGCTTCAGGTATTTCATAAATGTCCTTTATTAAGTTGGGAAGAATCACATTATTCCTAATTTGTTTTTGAAAAAAAATCAGTTAAGTGTACTATATTTTGTTAAATACCTTTTCTGTATCTATTGAGATGTTATAACTTTTTCTCTTTTAGTTTGCTAATATAGTAAATTATATTGGTTGATTTCTATTGTAAATCATCTTTTGACTCTACTTGGTCATGTTGTATTTTTCTTCGTATATATTGTCAGATCTGACTTAATAAAATTTTGTTTAGAAGTTTAAAATTTTTGTTTATGAGGGATATTGGTCTGTAGATTTATATTTTTGTAATGTATTATTTTGTAATGTATTATTTTCGATAGTGGTATCACATAATGTTGCCCTTATAGAATAAATTGGGAAGTATTTTTCTTCAAATTTCTGAAACAGTTTGTTTAGAACTGGTATCATTTATTTTTAAACATATGGTGGAATTCACCAGTGAAGTCCTGTCGACCTAGGAGTTTTCTTGGTGAGAAGGTTTTAAATAATAATTTGATTTCTTTAATTGATGTGGCATATTCATATTATCTATTTTTCTTCAGTAAGCTTTGGTAGTTTGTGTCTTTCAAAAAAACTGTCCACTTTGTGTTTTGAATTTATTGTTTAAAGTTTGTTTCATCTTTTTAATTAAAGTTTTTCATAGTGTTCCTTCACTATCTTTTTAATAGCAATAAAATTTGTAATGAATCTATGTCAAAAAAACAAAAAAGATCAACTAACATCAGTGTTTCTCCAACATCACAAAAACAGTGAAGAGGAGGGAACACTCTTTAACTCATTTGATGAAGCCAGGATTACCCTAATACCAAAGTCAGGCAACGGCACTACAAGAAAAGACAACTAAGCACAAATAAACCTTATGAACATTAATGCAAAGATCCTCAACAGCACACTAGAAATGTAGCAGCGTTTAAAAAGGATTATACACTTTGATCAAGTGGAATTTAATTCTAGAATACAATAATGGTTCAACATATAAAAGCAATCAATATAGTACACCAAGTTAACAGAATGAAAGAAAGAAAACAAATAATCATCTCAATGGGTATAAAAAGAGCATTTGGTATAATGCAGCCCTTAACAAAGTAGAAACAGATGGACAAAACTTCAACATAATAAAAGCCATATATTAAAAATCCACAACAAACATCATACTCAATGTTGAAAGACTGAAAGCTTTTCCTCTAAGATCAGGAATTAGGTTACCCACTTTCTCCAGTTTTTTCAACCCAGAGTAATTAGGCAAAATAAATAAATAAGCAAATAAACAAAAGCCTCTAAATTGAAAAGTAAAAATCATCTCTGTCTGCAGATGATATAATCTTCTGTGTTAAAACACCTATAAATTTTATTGAACTGTTTAATAAATGAATTTAGCAAGTAACAGGATACAATCTCAACACAAATGTTAATTGCATGTATATACTAACAATGAACAATTTGAAAAGGAAGTTACAATTTTATTCACAGTAGCATTAAGAAGAATAAAATACTTTTGAATTAACCAATTAAATGAAAGACACAATGAAAACTACAAAACACTGCTGAAAGAAATTAGATATATATATACATAAAAATAATACTATGTTCATGAATTCAAAGGCTTAATATTGTTAAATACTAATACTGCCTAAAGGAATCTATAGATTCAATACAAATGTCATTAAAATTACAATAATGTCTTTTGCACGAATAGAAAAATGTATCCTAAAATTTATATGAAATCTCAAGGTACCCTGAATAGCCTAATATGTCTTATAAAACAGAAAAAAGCTGGAGAACTCATACTTTCTGATTTCAAAACTTATTACAATTTTACAGTAATCAGAAAATTGTGGTACTGGCACAGAGACATACAACAATACAATAGATAATCACGAAATAAACTCTCAAATATTTGGTTAAGTGATTTTTGACAAGGAGACCAATACCGCTTAATTGAGAAGGGACAGTTTTTTCAACAAATGGCGATGGAAAAATTAGATATCCACATGCTGAAGAATGAAGATGACACCAAAGGCATAGGGAACACTAACTAAATAGAAAAAGTAGACTTTATGAATCATTTCTCAAATTGTGCCTCAAAAGATATTGTCAACAGAATAGAAAGGCAACCCATAGAATAGAAGAAAATATTTTTAAATCATGTAACGGATAAAAATTAATATCCAGAATACAAAGTTATCTCCTAAAATTCAACAACAACAATAAATGAACAACATGATTTTAAAAATGGGCAAAAGTCTTGAACGTTTCTCTAAAGAAGATATAAAATGGCCAAAAAGCATATGCAAAGATGTTCAACATCACTAATGATGCGGGAAACGCAAATCAAAACTACGATGAGATACCACCTCACACCCATTAGGGTGGCTACTTCCAAAATACCCAGAAAATAAGTGTTGCTAAAGGTGAAAAGTTTTAAACACTTGTGCACTGTTGGTGGGAATGACAAATGGTGTGGTCATCAGAGAAAACAGTATGGTGGTTTCTAAACTTATAAAAAATAGAATTAGTATATTATCTAGTAAATCCACTTCTGAGTACATATTGAAACAAATTGAAAGCAGGGTTCAAAGAGATATGTGAATAACTATGTTTATAGTAGCATTATTCACATAGCCAAAATGTGGAAGCAGCCCAAGTATCCATTGACTCATGATTGGATAAGCAAAATATGGAATATACATAATGGAATATTATATAGCCTTCGAAGGAAGGAAATTATGACATTTGAGACAACATGGACTAACCTGGTAAACATTGTAAAATAAGTCTTAGAAAGATTGATACTGTCTGATTCCACTTATATGAGGTGCTTACAGTAGTCAAAATCATAGTGACAAAAAATGAAATGGCAGTTGCAAGAAGCTGTTGGGAATGGGGAATGGGGAGTCAGTGTTGTTTAATGGGTTTAGAGTTTCGGCTTAAAATAATAAGAGTTATGGAAATGGTTGGTCGTGATGTTTGTATAACATTATGAATGTATTTATTAACACAGAACTGTATACTTAAAAGTGGATAAAATAGTAAAGTTTATGTTGCTTCTGTTTTACCATGATAAAAAATTCAAAAAAAACAACACGGTCTATGAAAGTCCAAACAAAAGCTGTGAAATACAGCTCTAAGATAATATTATAATATTTTTGAACCATATTATTATATTTTATCTGAGCTTTATTCAGGTTTGGCATGAATTATGGGTTACAATGCTATAAAATTACTAAACTTTGACAATCACAACACTTCTAGACAAAGCATGACAATTGATTTGCTATCCAAACTTCAGAAAAACATTTGACCACCCATCTCCCTATTTTCTGATTCCCAAAATGGGAATAATGGCACCTCTTTCTATGGATTTCACTGAGATTCCAAGATGATCAACTTGGAAAATGGATTTCAAGTGCCTTGAAATGTATAAAACATGAGGACAGCAGTCAAATATTATCAATGAAAAAATAAAGATGAGTAAAATTTTATACAATGAATAAAGATCGATGCTATTTGGAACTCATTAAACTTAGAAAAATTTATTTGTTCTTGCACATTAACATTTATATGCCAAGGTGACATTTAAATTTGTTTAAAATGAAACTACAGTACGGACACACACACACACACACACACACACACACACACACACGGATACACTAAAAGATGTACTGTGGACTTACTCTATTTCACCAAAATTAATAAATCATCATTATAAATTATTGATATTGCATTACAAAGCTAATTCCAAACAATGTGAGAATTGCATTGATTTTGAAAAATGAAAATTTAAATGTTAAAAAAAATTGAAGAAACCTTGCAGGAAAAGGTGTTTTATTATTCACTCCCTTTTCTATCAAGACAAATAAGTTGAATCAGGTAAATATGAGGTTTTAGACATGACTGCTTGAATGAAATGTCATTTATAGCATTATTTAGATTTGTCTGGTCATTAGTTTATGTTAATTTTTAAAACACTTTTTAAAAATTATTTGAACTTCTGAGTAATTGACTCCACAGACTAATGTTTGATTGACTTCAAGAGGAAATCAAGAAGGCACAATTACAGTGCTTCACAGGAGTCTAGAATTTTTGCTAAAACAAATAGGGAAAGTATTTTTCAACTTTACAAATGGACTGGTATGGGCTGAATGTTTGTGTTCCCCCCAAAAATCATATGATGAAGCCTAAATCCCCAGTGAAGTGCAGTTTGGAAGTGGAGTCTTTGAGAGTCACTTAGGTCATGAAGGTACAGCGCTAATGATGAGATTAGTGTACTTGTAAGAAGAGAACTGAGAGATATAATTCTAATTTCCCTCACGACTGCATGTGAGGACAAAATGAGAAGAAGTCTATCTGCAAACCAGGAAGAGTGCCCACACCAGACACTGAATCTGCCTGTGCCTTGATCTTGGACTTCCCAACCTCCAGAACCATAAGAAATATATTTCTGTGGTTTAAGTCAATTAGTCTATGGTATTCTTTTATGATTATTTGAGCTAACCAAGTCACAAATAGAAGACCATTTATACCCATTGATTTAGTACTTCTCAAGTCAGTTAAACATTAATTTTTTAGTTGTGGCATCATAGTAAATATCCAATGGAAAGTTTATTTTTTTAATCTAATTTAGAAAGAAATCATTGATATCATTGATTTATTGAGTTCAAAACAACTGGTTAGCTACATCGGTTATGCCCTAATAACTTTTACTTTACCAGGTAAGTATATTTTCTTTTTTCCTACCAGAGTTCAGAGTGTTTTTTACATCCGTGAGTGGATTCATGACTGTTAACATCTTGCAGTAATTCTAATTATGGACATATTCTGATCAAGAGTTACCAGTTGAACAATTCTCATGTTATAGATAAGTCCTGAAGTTAGTGAGCCCCTGCACATGTCAACTGTTAATCTGAATGTTTTTGGCATTTTGTTTGTTTCATATATCATGAAAAATATCTGTTCCTTATGTTTATATGAGCACTTAAACCCAAAATACGCACGGACTGAAGAGAGAAACATTGAGCAATCCAATAGAATGAGAGGACTGGACGTCAGGAGTACATTAAGCAAGAATGTTACTTGTGGTAAGTCAATTTAATATTCTGTTTTTCATGTTTTTTAATATCAAATAGAAGCGTTGGACTGAGTTCTCTCTCTTATTCTTTCCTGCACTATTATTTCATAACTTGCATCTAAAACTCTGCTAAATCCTTTGAGGTGCAGCTGCCAAACAGTGGAAGTACACTTGTTCTGAGGAATAAAGTTGCACAAAATGAGGCATTCATTAAGGTTTGCATCTCTTTATCCTTCTCATAACCTCTTCTTTGTTTTGTTTTGTTTTTGAGACAAAGTCTTGCTTTATCTCTCAGGCTGGAGTGCAGTGGCACCATCTCGGCTCACTGCAACCTCTGCGTCCCAGGTTCAAGTGATTCTCCTGTCTTATCCCCCCAAGTAGGTAGGACTACAGGCACACACCACCATGCCTGGCTAACTTTTTTTTCTGTTTAATTTTTTATTTTTTTATTGCATTTTAGGTTTTGGGGTACATGTGCAGAACGTGCAAGATAGTTGCATAGGTACACACATGGTAGTGTGTTTTGCTGCCTTCTGCCCCTTCACCCACATTTGGCATTTCTCCCCATGCTATCCCTTCCCTGCTCCCCGCCCCGCTGTCCCTCCCCTATTCCCCCCAATAGACCCCAGTGTGTAGTACTCCCTTCCCTGTGTCCATGTGTTCTCATTGTTCATCACCCACCTATGAGTGAGAATATGTGGTATTTCATTTTCTGTTCTTGTGTCTAACTTTTATATTTTTAGCAGAGATGGCATTTCACCATGTTGCTCAGACTGGTCTCAAACTCCTGACCTAAAGTGATCCACTGCCCATCTCAGCTTCCCAAAGTACTGGCATTACAGGTGTGAGCCACCATGCCAGCCCCCTCTCATAACCTCTCAAAAGAGACTGTGCTCTAGCATTCAGTGATTTTCTGTTTTTCTCAAAGAAGCAATAAAGGCTATTGAAATTTAAATCAAGAAAGGGAAAAAATGGGAGATAATTATGGTGAAATTATGTTAATAATTTAAGATATTCAATTTCATTTTTTAAATAAACAATTCTCTAGCCATGATTCAATTAATTATCATAATGTTCCCTCTAGGAAGTTAAGTTGCTGGCATTTTTTGATTTTTTTTTTTTAAAAAAAGCTAAATGTTACTCTAAGAGGTACCTGTCCAAGCTTTATTTTTAACACTAACTGCCCTTTGCCTAGAATATGACAAAATATTGCAATAACACCACATATATTCTTTTCATGTGGTCAAAAATTACATTGTCTTCAGGTTTATTTTATGAATCTGATCTATCAAGAAATGTAATTCTGTACTACAGTTTAGTAAATTCAAGCTCTTTTAGTTTTCCAAATAAATAAGAACTTAATAACTAAATTGACTTTACCAGCTTTCATGAGCTCATCAGCTCTCTCATTAATTTACTGTGTGGCGTTGCCCAGGGTCTTTAAGTTCTTGTTCCTCATATTCTCCTTTACAAATAGTTGACAATTAAATTATCCTGTTAATATTTTAATTTCTTAGATGCATTGTACAAACTTGAAATAATTTTGTTGTCATTATGCCTAATCTTTATTGCTTAAAATGAAAAGTGCTGTGGAAACAATGACTACATGTTTCATACTCCGATGTTCTAACACTTCCTCGAGTTTGCAGAAATGTGTGTGCCAAGCATACATCTCAATAGGTATCCCTTCCTAATTATTTTGTTTGACATTGAAGAAGAGAATTATGGATAGGACAGAAATAAAGTCCAAAACTTTCTTTTGGATTCAAATTCTGACTTCACCCCTTTAGAAATTTTAGGTATATATAAATTCATAGAGTGCTAGAACTGGAAATGACCCTAGTAATAATCCAGTCCTGCTCTCTCATTTTTAAATGCATTAAAGCTGTGTAGGATATTAAGCAAAAGTATTTGGAGATGCATAGACCTGGGTTGGACGACTGACTCTACCACTGAAGAACTATATAGACTTGGCCAAAACCTAGACCCTGATATTTTTGTTTTATAATTGAGTTATTCATTTCTAATTTGTCAAATTATTAGCATTAAAAAGGCAATGCATTCAAAATACTTGTATGGAGAATAAAAGAAGGAGGAGTACGGAATTAAAAAAGAAATAGAGTGTTGTGCTTCTCTTTCCACAGACCTACCAGATTTTTTTAAAACTACTATTGTTCTTTCATTCAATTTTCCATTTCTCTTCTCTTTCTCCTCTTCTAGACTGGGCCATGGATAACGAGTTTATAGGCACTGGCCTGTGGATATGTCACTTTGACTCCATATCTGTTAACCCTCATTGCAGTAGTTTCCATTGAGAACTATAAAATGAACAAATTTGAGGAGAGAGCCAATTTGACAAAGATCACTTTCTCTTTGTGTTACTTAAAGCCCCAGCAGACTGTGGCATGCAACTACTCTAGTCTTCTTCATTAGTGCCATATTGTGTTGCTAATATCTCTATTAGCATTTCTTTTCTTGGATTCTAATTATCTGCTGATGTTTCTTTTCCCTAGTCTGAGTTCCTTGAGGGCATAGAGTATATATTACTTTTTTTTTCCTTTAAATTCCAATGCAGTTTTGGCACATGATAACTGATCATGATGAATGGATAAAGTTTACATTTCAGGTTAATAATGGAAAATATGTTTATAAAAAGAGGAAAAATAGAAAGCCTTGCATATGACGTGTAATGAATTGGAAATCAATCTATGAAGTTGTGAGAACTTGACATACATAATTTATGGTCATGCTACTTGATAAGTTTGCAAGTGTTTAGCATGGCCCTGTCTATGTGGACTCTCTTTTAAACTTAATGATTACACTTGATTTGCTTGATATATGAAGAGTGTGATGCTTCCTTTGACATTGGTTAATCTTTGCATACTTTGGTTTTAAAAAACTGCATACTTCATCTCAATTGCTATTCCCAATGTGCTATAGTCTTTTGATCTCTTAATATGTGTCAGGCACTGTAAAAGAATCTTATGTTTTACATTTTAATCCTTACAATTATAATAAAGTTGTTTTGGTATCCCTATTTTTCAACCTAGTACATTGAAGCATTCTGGTGATAAATGACAATACTACTTTCATAGATAATTTTACAAGTATGTTAGTGGGATTTTTTTTCTGCAATGTGACCTGCTAATTAATTTCCTAACGGTCTGTTCTAAATCTGTTTTTGATATAACAATGAGATAAGAGCCAGTAAATGGACAATTACTAGAAAAATGAAAGAGTATGAATAATGCACATACTGGTTAATAGACCCATTTGGATTGTCTGTGGGACAATAGCAAGAGCACTCCACCTTCATCTACACTCCCCTGCATATTGCTTCTGAAAGAGACTCACACACAGAAAAAGGTGCATGATACAATGAGGGGCATTTGTTCTTAAGAGGTTACCGCAACAAATTCACTAACGTAAACAAATGCCTTATATTAATGTAATGCTTCTCAGTATTCTAAGCCCTTTCTCACAAATGAATGTGTAATACATAGGATAATAGAGAAAAGCAACAAAGCATTCTAGTACAGACACGAGACAGACTTGGATTTAAATTCTGACCCTCCCCTTCTTTGTTGACTGTGAGCAAGTCATATGATTTGTCTCCTTGTCTTTAAAGTGTGAGGCAAGTGTCTTAATAACATCTTCCTCAACAGGCTTTATAAAAGCAAACATATTATAAGAGTTGTAATGACCCATTCAGGTAAGCAAAGGTGGTATTTTGGGTCCACTAGAGATGAAAACAAAAAAACAAACAAACAAACAGAAACCTTTGAAGAAGGTAAAATTTACTTTTAAAAATATAGTGCATCTATAATATACCAAATACTGTATTAGGCAGTAGGGGAGTCAAGAAAAATATATCCCAATGCATAATGTTCAGATATCTCTATCACTGGGCTAATAAGATGTAGTTCTGATGCAGCAAACAACAACTTTTTTCCAGTCTGTTATATGTCAGAGGCTATTTTACGTACTTATATGTATTTATTCATTTAATTATCACAACAGCCCAATAAGCTAAGAAGTATTAATTGCTGGTGCAAAAGTAATTGCGGTTTTTTTCCATTATTTTCAATGGCCAAAAATGGAATTATTTTTGCACCAGCCTAATATTATTGTCACTCGTTTATAGATAAGATAATCAAGGTTGCCAGAGTTTAAGTAACTTGCCTAAGATGGTGTAATTAGAAAGTGTCTTGGTGTTAAAGACCACCTTTGTAGTCCATGCTTTCTGCTGTGAATATTACCTCTTTTGTGTTACTTCCACACTTGCATAACTTCTTGGAGAAAGTGGATAATTACTTATGATCCAGTTGTCATAGGTGAATATTTGTGCATCCTTCTTTACTCAAAATACATAGAAATGACATGCTTTTAAAAAAATAAATAAGTAAATAGTCATATCGAAAAAGAGAGGGAAAAAAAGTTTCCATATATCAGAAGGCCCTTGAGGATATTGAAGTTGTGCGATATCATAGAGTGGGAATCACATTCAATTATTTGAATATTTCTGCAGAAACTTGGGCCACCCAGTGCAACAGCAGAATCTATTGCTTCACATAGCAAAGGTCAGAAGCAACGCTCCTAACCACTGACCATAGTTGGAACAGCACTAGCCAATCTGTACTGTCCAATTTTGAAAACCAGAAAATTTGTAGTTGTCTGGGTCTCTGTAAATCAGAAAATTATATATACTACTTAAGGAAATAGTACAAAGTTTTCTAGAAGAAAAAAATAAGTTCTGGATCTTTCCTCACCATGATATATTATGCAATTAACATCACCCATCTGAGCCTCAATTTCCTCATTTGTACAGTATGCATCAATGCAGCCTAACTGATAGAACTATTGCAAAGATTAAACCAAGTTATTTATATAATATATATATATATATATATATATATATATATATATATATACATGGAAAAATTCTAGACACATGCTAATCACAAGTATTTGTTAATATTAATAATAAATTACTTTTACTTACTTTAACAATTTTAGTAAAAATATTTTAAAAGGTGTCATACTCTTCTGACATTTTCAATAAATGTCACTGAAAACTCAAATAATATTATTACAAAATAATGTAAATTTAGATTCTTAAAGGATTTTGGAGGTCATCAAATCAAACTCCCAAAGTATAAAGATATAGGGATGAAGGCCTCAAGAATTATGTGATTCCCTGTGGATTTCCTGATCCAGACTGAGGATCTGTTGCAGAGTACTGATGGCATCAGGCCATTAAGACAGTGCCATTTTACTTTCATGATGGAGGGCTGTATGCCTCCAGTGTACAATGAATTCATAATTTTGAACCTGATGTTTATATTCTTTTGTCTTACTGCTTCTCAGAAGCTGTCATTTCTACTTCTGCTCTGATTCTAAGGCCCTCCTATTTCTTCATATTTTATTTCTCTTATCCAGTTTGGGCAAAGAGACAAATCAACTATCTGTACTAGATTTAATATATGAGTGAGTAATCTTTGAAGGAAGAAGTTGGGACTACTGTGAATGAAATGCTTACCTTTCAATTCTTTTACTTCGATTTATTTATTTTGACTATGTTCTACAGTTGAAGATGGTGGCAAGAGTTGGGAGGATTCTGGCCTGAGTATAACGTAGTTGCTTTCCTAAAAAAACTAAGAAAAGTGAACTGCAAATGAAAATGAGGCATTGCTACGTAAACATTTGGGTAAATGTTAAAGTTAGACATTTAAAACAAGGTGATAAACCACCACCAAAACAACAAGAAGAAACAATACCAGAATAGCAGCAAAATTATGGGATTTTAATGTGTTCAATTAGAACAAAAATGTAGAAGTTTTACGAGAAAGTAGTCATGTCAGTTCATTTTGTAATCATTGAAAAGCAAGCAATCTAATTTTAGAAATGCTAAGAATAGATATGTGCATATTATCTTTCTGACTCTGTATGTAAAAGTCTAGTTTGGAAGAATCCCATTCAAACAAGCTTGCTGTAACTGGAGAACTACTCTCAACTTTTCCCTCAGTATATACTCACATGCTCGCTAACATATACAGTCAGAAAGATGAATGAAGCCCAGGTTCTGGAAGATTTAAGACAATAATTGTCATCAATTTTTCTGAAACAGAAAGCATTAGACTGCCAAAAATTGTGGGCTAAGGATATGATTAAACGATGAAACATAATCAAATAGTGAAATTTTGTGAGATGCTCTTTAAAATATACCCATCTGATTACCAGCTGCACACAACTCAAACTTTTCAACAGTGATTTGCATTTTTGCTTTGTTTTGTTATTTGTGTAACAGCAGGTGTTTTATTTTTGTATTATCTATTATTTATTATAAGCAAGTTCATTCATGATTACATATTTCACAAATCAGATATGAAATGCTTCTAACCTTTATTGTATCAATTGTATATCAATGCTTAATGCTAGGATATAAGATGATATAAAGATGATACTGTCAATAATTATTACATATATCAAACACTGTTCTTAGGAATTTACATTTATAAATTCATTTGATGTAGCATATGGAAATGAATTTTTAACTAGTAAATACTTCATGACAAAAAAATGTTGTCTTCTCCTGATAACTCTTGCAACAGATTATGGCTCCTGATTTACACTGGATGCCCACATAGTTTAGGTCTCAGGATGTATTTGTGTTAGGCTGTTGTCTCTTTTAGTTACAAATCCACCCTTCTATAGTTTACTTTGTAACGCTGGTGCTGATCTGCACAGCTTTCCTTTCTTCTTTTAAGATGCTTCCTACTCAGTTCTGAGAATAGAAGGCAAGATAGGGAAATAAAAAGCAGGAGAAAAAGGGAAGAGACTTCTTCAATTCATCCTAATGTTCCTGCCTGGGGACTGGCCTGATAATGGCTCTCCAGCCCGGCAGCAGCAGTGTAACAGACTCTAAATTCTCATCATATTTCCAGGGTTAGCCTCATTGGGCTAATACAGATATTACTTCCTTCTTAAAGGTTTGGGCCCCAGCTTCTTGGGTATCTTCCCCCATGAAGATAATCCCAACCCCTTTCTTCTCTTGTGACCCCAGCCTTAGGAATGGAAGCTATTTTTCCTTCTGGAATGTACTTGATGCCGAAAGATTCTGGGATATATTTAGTCATGTCTATGCCTTTTAATGAAATACATCCTTACAAATGGGAAATGAAATACTAGTAATTCATGACATCAAGTCACATCATAGTTAATTAAAATAATCACTTCTAGTTCATTATAATGCAGTAAAGTACACTAAGTCTTCTACGCTTAATTATTATGGCAACTACGATGACTACAAAAACTGTGGGTGGGATGGCCTCTTCTGACTGAAGAATCTACAGACAGAAAAGTATAAGTTTGGCATTTTTAATTCTCAGTTTGAATGAAAAAAGAACAAAAGTGCTCCAATGGCAGCCAAAACAATTTCTGAGTTTTTGTGGCTGCAGGACTGTCTTCTCTAAAAAACAGAGACATATTTTATTTGTGCTAATTATAGAATTTCAATATAAATTGAAATCTTACACTTCCTATGCTACTTAGGAAAAATTTAGGACATGAATTTTGAAGAAAAATGAGGCTGAAACTTGTATGGTGACATCTGAGTGAATTCAGTTAATGCTGAGAATCTTACAACTCAAGAATTTCTAAGATTTTCTTACGAGTGAAAGGAATCCATCTTCCTGCATGTGACAAAACTTTGGATTAAGACCCTTCAGTAACTCTGCCAGGTAAGGAACTTCAAATTCACCAGTAAGATGCTGACTAAGAGTAGAGGGTAGTAGAAGGAATTTATAAATATCAACTACAGCCATGAAGACTATAGCACATATACATATCTTAATCTTTACTGGTTATCCTTTTCATAGATATAGATACATTTATATATATATAAATGTCAAATAGATATTTAGATATATTTTCATTTGCATGTATAAAAAGGTCTCCACTGTCACCTTACTATTTTATGTAAGTTTTTTTTTCATCTTAGATATTTGATACAGTTTGGCTGTGCCCCCTTTTAAATCTCTTCTTGAATTGTAGCTCCCATAATTCCCATGTGTAGTGGGAGGGATCTGATGGGGGATAATTAAATCATGGGGGCAGGTCTTTCCCATGCTGTTCTTGTGATAGTGAATAAGTCTCATGAGATCTGATGGTTTTATAAAGAGGAGTTCCACTACACAAGCTCTCTTGTCTGCTGCCAAGTAAGACGTCTCTGGCCCTTCCACCATGATTGTGAGGTCTCCCCAGCCATGTGGAACTGGGTCAATTAAACCTCTTTCCTTTATAAATTACCCAGTCTATGGTATGCCTTGATTAGCAGCATGAGAACACACTAATAAAATATTTTGTAACTGAGTCTTTAGGAAACAGAATATTTAGGTAGGACTATGATTGTGAAAGAGTAAATACCATCACTCAGAAATAGATACTGTGATGATTGCCTAGAGATGGATACTGTAACTGTTGGGATTTTGTGTACCTCCTTTTTGGACAAATGATGAGAGTATATTTGTTTGTATGAAAGATACTTGCATCTTACTGTTGTGAAATAGTATAAATATTTCACAACATTTCAATAAATGTATAAAAAGGTCTCCACTTTTAATAGTATAAATATTAATATACACAGAAGTGTGCATATGGTACTGAATAACCAAAGGAGAAAGCTATACTAGTTAGTAAGCACTTATCTGTCCCCTCTATATCCAACTTCTATCTCTATTTAAGTGATACCTGGGCTGGAATTCTGTAATTTTCATTTCTTCTCTGGCACAGGATTTCTGTGAGGTTCTGCTTATACCAGAGGAGTCAGACGGGAAGACAGGAGAAAAAGGAAAGGAATTGTATCTCTTTCATTGACTTACTTTTTCTCTTGATGTTACCTTTCACCTTGTGACAACAGTTGGTTTCAGTCTCCAGTTTTTGCATTCCCAGAACCAGCCTCATTGTGTCCTCCCAAAGTTATCAGTTTCAGACAAGCAGCCCTTCTTCAGAAGCTGAGCCCAACTATGAAAGTGTTCTCTTCAGGCTCCTGAGATTTTAGCAGCCATGGACAAACCACGGAGGTCTGAGGCCTGCCTCAAAGGAGCCCCTCCTCAGAGGAAATAGAATAAATAGTATCTACTGTTGTGTTGTCTAAATTGTTTTCTGGAAGATGCTACTCCCAGGATTTCCTCCATGCAAAATGATACTTAGAATTACATGAATTTGGGAAATGTAACAGTATTAGAGATTTATAGTGCACATGTGGCTGTGAGAAGTCCAGCAGAAAAGACATTTGTTTCACTCTGACTCAACATCTTTCCTCCAGTTTTTTAACTAGGGAAACTCTTTCATTTTCACTTAACCACTATTACCATTCGATGAGATACATTGAGAATCAGCATTCTCTGGAATCCTGAGACTTTGAAAGTTTTACAATTGAATAAAGTTTTTCCTTGAAATATCCCTTCATAGGGGAGGATACAAGGTCTATAATTCTTTACTTGATTTTGTCTATCTGTCCCAGCTCTAAGCATAAATGCTGACTGAGCGTAATGGATGAGATGTAGAATGAATGCCGAGGAGGGACATAGGTAACATCAGAACCCCAGGAAAATTATTACAAAAAGTGATATATGAGTGAGACAATATTAGAAAATATAAGAGGGGAAAAAAAAATAGGGTCATATCATATTAGATGAGGACATGTATAGGTATGGTTAAATGAATAAGCTGTGGATTCACAGGGCTTGAGTTTATCAGTTACAACACTTGAGTGCTCTTTGATTTTGAACAAAATTATTCATCTTCTTTAGCCCTAGTTACTCGAGTTCTTTCCTAGTTTCTTCATCTTTTAATGGAGATAGTAGCAGTATATTCTTTACAGTTTTGTGAAGTAGATTAAATGTGACCTAACACATATGATGGTTAACACCCACCTGACATTCAATTATTGAATATACCCTGTAAAATTACACCAATTTTATTTAGATAGAAAAGAATAATTACAAAACAAATATACATGGTTCAAAATGAAAGGGTCTTTAAAGACCATCTAATCAGCTCCCTCATTCTATAGATGAGATTATAGCTGCTTCTCCCAGAGACAAAGATATTGTGCTAAGGACCTAAATAATATGGAAGTTGGACAGAGACCTCGGTCTCCTCACCGTTAGTAGAGTGCTGTTTCAATTAAACTTAAAGTTGTTTAGCTGTAGTATGTTTGCATTTTTCTGGGTCAAAGTAAGAGTAGTAGTATAGAAAAAAAAATTTTTCTAAGTTCTGGTCTTAAGGTGATCTCTCTGATGTTTAAGACCCAGGAGCATCTAATGAGGGATTTGTCTGTTTAGACAAATCATACCCCATGCTTTCTCCTACTCTTAGTTTCTACTTCCCTAAAACAATTCTATGTGGGAGAAACACTGTTACAGTGAAGCATCAGGAAAGAACTAGAGTAATGGAAAGGGAGAAGAGTAGTCTTATTCATTGTTTCACTGTTGATAGAGCAGGAAACAGAGGAAAAATAAACTATTTGAATATTAAATTCAAGTATTTTATCAGGGCTAGGTAGCTGAGTCTGGTGGTTCCATTGTTCACGGGGTAATAACATTGGGGTAGAGATAACCACTTCACTTCTCCATACTTCTCCTCTAGTTTCAAGAAACACCCAGAGAACCATGTTTACTGTTGTTTTATTTAGTGTCATAATTAGAAAGTTCGAAAACACAAGGGATAACTGTAGTCATAATATACAAGGCTTCCTTATAATGACTACTCTTTTTCTACAACCTCATAGAATTATGATAAATGTATTATTTTAAAAAGGAGAATTTAGTGGGATGAAACACACTGATTTTTTAGTCCAACTACAGCTATGTACATTTGTGTACATAATTTATGAGCTATGTATAATTTATATGTATACAAACACCACATTTATTGAGGTAAAAGAGCACAGCGAGGTTAAAAACAAATGGCTAAGCTCAACGTGGGCTTTACAATGCCACTGAAAGCCATTTTACTAGCGTAAAGGCCTCCAACATGCTGGTATTAACCTACTGATAAATATGTAGACTATATTTATATTTTGCTCTCTTGGGAACTAAGCCAAACCAAACATATTTTAAGGCAACCTTTGGAAGTGTCAGCATTTCTTATTTTATCTGCCTTGTGGTAAATGTTATTCACAGTGACAATTAAAAATATTGAATGATGAAGAACAAAGGTTGACAAATTCATCTTCAACCCATTTTATCCTCATAAAGTTTTTCTCTAACATACAGAAAAGTCATATTTTTCAGCAATCTTCAACTTTCTATTTTGAGGAGTAGCATTATTGCTTTTTTGCTCACACATGCTTACTGAAGCTGCGTTACAGATTTCCAATTTAATTTCATATTCTGAGAAGCATCTACACAAGTCTCAATGCTATTTAAAAAAGGAACACACAGGAAACAGGAAACAAGATCTTATAGAATACAGGTTGTCCTGGATGCAAGCTATTCAACACTGCTGCTCACTTCCATTGTATCTTTGGAAAGATAAACTATCCAGTACACAAGGTTGAATCCTGCAAATGCAACTGGGAAGAGAATTCGAGAATACTGGTCTATTTTACTGGTGCCTCCAAAGGCTGGTGAGAGTGGTGGGGGTGTGACAGGTGTAGATTGTAGGATGGGCGCTCTAGTGAGAACTTTATTGGCCTCAGGAGATGACACTATTGGTAAGGACAGAGAAGTGATTCTTTTCTTCAGATGATATTTGGAATCAGGATGCTGTGGAAAGAAGACAAATGTTAAGCCTAAATAAAAGAATAGATGTTGCTTAATTCCTTATTTATTTGTTCTTTCACCTTTGACAAATATTAATTGACTATTTACTTTCTATGTAAGGTCAAACATCAACGAATTCTCAATAGTATGTGATGGTGTTACTTTTCCAAGTGAGGCTTAAAATACACTGTAAAAGAATTTACCTGCTTCCGACATTCTATTACTCAATACATCATCAAATGACACAAAGCATGTCCCATGTCCTAGAAACTATGATAAGCATTGGATCGTTAGGGAAAGATGAGCCAGGTTGCAGAGGCATAGCCACGTCTGGTTGTGCATTAGTCTGTAGAGCAATGAATGTGGGCAACGGTGTGTGCTGGGAAGAGGGCTGAATTCCAATTTGGAATATGTGGACAATTAGTACAAAAAAATCACAGTTTGGTTTATTAATACTATACATATTCCCAGCCTACATTCTCATCTTTGCACACTCATAAGCTTGAATTAGCTAAGATTTAAAAAAATAAAATAAAATTAGCATATGTATGTCAAAGGCCAGTGACAAGGAATAAATATCCTTAAATTGAATTGGGTGACTGTTCATGCTTTGAAATATACCTGCCTCTTAGCTCAGAAATTCTATATTGTACACTTCTTACTTCCCATTCAGAACTTTCTAACTGGTCTTTCTCTATCCTCAGTCACTGAAAATGATTCATTTACTAAACTCAGAATTGTTATATGCTCCTTTCTGTCACTAAACCTCCTGTTTCACTGAAATCATAAGACTATCAACTATAGTCTTGAAAGCGATGTTTAACACAATAACTGGCAAGTGAGGTTAGGGTCCAGAGAGGGGAAATGCCTTGTCCATGATGGCAGGGCTAGCAACAAATTCTACTGGTCAATTTCATGCTAGTTTCATCCCAACGTTTTTCTCATCTTTATTGTATAAAGTATTGGGCCTAGTTCAGAGTCTCTGATTCTGTTTGATTTAGATTCCTTTCATGCTGTTGGAGTCTAGGGGTCCTTCCTCTGATTCCTATCTTTTCTTGTCTGCATCCTGTAACAATCACCCTCCTTGTGACCAGCTTCTCCTTGCCGGGGCTCTGTCTTCAAACACTTGCTGTGCATTACCCCTGATCTTGTAAAATGGCCTTGTTTCCTCCCTGGCAGCAAAATCACCACTTTGCTGCCTGGCAGGGTATGTGACCCATGTGGGCAATCTCCTGTGGTTTTAGCCAGAAACCCTGCGGCAACAGGATAAGACAGCTGCCTCCTTTGTGCTAGTTGAGCCACAAGACCAAAATGACCTGCCGATGTGACGACATTTGGACTGCAGGGACAAAAACCCCAAAAACTTCTTTTCTATATTCCCTCTCCTGATTTTGCTATTGGATTTGCCATGAAACTTACTGGGTATCTAAATAATAATAGTTCTCATAGAGAGCTTGAGTTCACTGTTTTTAGACACCATGGAGAAATCTTTCTTTACCAAAAGCAAAAAGGAACAATATAGTCAAGATTTGATTTGAAAACACCGCTGTGAATTCCAAACAAGGGCTATTGTTCTTATCTATTGGCCCCGTACTGTGGTATTCTGGACAGAATTAAGACAGTCATAGGTTTTGGAGGTAGAAGAGAGTTTAAAATATTAGAAGGGCTAGTATGCTGCTCTTGAAGAGGAGAGGAAGGAAACTTTCTATTAAAAATAGATGAGCCGGGCACCATGGCTCGTGCCTGTAATCCCAGCACTTCGGGAGGCCGAGGTGGGCAGATCACGAGATCAGAAGTTCAAGACCAGTCTGGCTAACATGGTGAAATCCCGTCTCTACTAAAAATACAAAAATTAGCCAAGTACGATGGCAAGTGCCTGTAATCCCCGCTACTCAGGAGGCTGAGACAGGAAAATCACTTTGAACCCGGGAGGTGGAGATTGCACCATTGCACTCCAGCTGGGGACAGAGCAAGACTCCATCTCAAAAACAAAACAAAACAAAAAAATAGATGACAGCTGAGGACAACCGTGCCCAGGGTCACCAGGCTATGTGGGATAGAACTAGAGTAACTGTCTCAGTGCTTGCTGCCTCATGTAGAGAGCCTTGAACCATTTTTCAAGAATTTTCTATCATGTTTCTCAGACTCTAAATTTTCACCTATTAAATATATTATTAAAATATTATCTACCTGAAAGAGCAAAAGGTGTCACTGTTTCAACCTCCAAAAAAAGCCATCCTCCTCCCACACATGGAACACCAAAATACTTTCCTCTAGCAAACATTTCTAAGAATTACGATGGAGTAGAAAGAAGCCAGCCTTCAGAGCAGAGTTTCTTACTATACTCATTTTGACTTTTAACAGCACACATTATCTGTCTGAAACATGTTTTTCTTTCCATTTTAGGTAGAACGAGGGAAGACATGCTGATGTTGTAGGTGCCGTTATTTGTGAATCTGTGCATTGTCACGGTGTCACAAAAGACTTAGTGAGGATTGCCAAATAATTATGGTCCAGACATCAGAGGTATCATTCAGGCCCAAACACCATGAAAAATTTAAGTAAAATGGATACCGTCATTTTACCTAAATTAAAAAATTAAATTAAATTAAATTAAAATTAAAGGTCTCCTACATTAGCATTCCCCTTTTCCTCATCTACTTTGGCAAACTGTGGAGGGTTCCCCAGGAGCGGAGAGTAAAAGGAGAGCCCGAAATCCCTAGATGACTGTTTCATAGCTAGTCGCTTGCAATATGATTTAAACACCTCATAGGTGCCATAAACTCTAATTCTCCCTAAGCTTCAAGTTTCTATCTGTGAAAGTAGGGACAAATATTAATTATTATGTGAGTCTTTCCCAGTGTTTTAAATAATTTGAGGAAAATGTCTGATATACAGATATACACACAAATATATATGTGTATATATATATGCACACATATATGTACACATATATTTTTTGCTCAGGAATCTTAGCTATAACTATTTTTTAAATCACTTGCAACATATGTCTGCTTCTCATTCTCACTACTTACCTATCTATATTTCTTTTGTCTGAACAAACATCTACCTGTCACCCATTTTTATCTTTTCCTCACCTCTTTTGATACCAAACTCATTAACACCTACCATCGCTGATTACTCTAGCCTTTATGCATTTTTCTGCCTAGTTATTGTGACTCTTATAGATATTATTATTTTCTCTCTTATAGATATAATTGTTTCTGTTGTGGCTTATCTCCTTTCC
Organism: Saguinus oedipus; assembly: GCA_031835075.1. Lineage (NCBI taxonomy): Eukaryota > Metazoa > Chordata > Mammalia > Primates > Cebidae > Saguinus > Saguinus oedipus. The sequence goes on from CM063170.1 coordinate 45,058,457, forward strand.
TAGCATAGAATCTCCTTAATGGTGGAAGACACATTATACATATGTATGAGCATGCCACAGTGCCTAGCAAGTACTTAGAACACAGTAGTTATTTAATAAACAAAAGCTGAATCAACGAATGAAAAAAATCTAAACGTTTCCCAAGATTTGTTGGAGGAGGTAGACAAGAGAGGGGTGAAAAGTTTTATGATTATGTTACATTGTATTTTAATACAGTTTTATATTACATTATAACTACCAGTTCTAAATGCTTGTTGTTGACAAACATTATAAAGCAATTTTCAAACATTATTTCACTAATTTCTTCAAATTAGTGAAATAATCCACAATGTCATATTAATCTTCATTTGATAGATGAGCAAATGCAGGCTTAAGCAGGAACCTCACTCCTGCTCATAAGTAGTAGGACCTGAATTCAATTTCCCTCCGATGCCACAGACCACACTCTGAAAAATTATTATGCTATGCTTCCTATCAGCTTTAGGGTTTGGGGCACAGTTTCTCAAGCTCAGAACTACTGGCGTTTTGGGGCCAATTACTCTTTGTTATGAGGACCAACCCTGTGTCCTGGGATGTGGAGCAGCATCACTGGCCTCTACCTACATGATATTAGCCACCTCCACCCCAAGCTGTATCTCCAGACACGCCAAATGTCTTTTGGGGAAAAAAAGCTCCCCATAGGAAATCACTGGCTTAGATTCACAACTGTCCCACTGCCCAGGAGTGATTGGGGGAATTTCTAACAGGCTAAAGGAAACGCAAGAGGCCTGGCTACCCTACATGCTGGAAAATCAGCTGCTAAATAACTGGCAATTGGCAACACATGGAGATGGAACATCAGTTTAGGAGGAACACGTTGAATTTCTAAAATGAAAAGAAAGCCAATTTTGTGAGCCGTTTAAGCTACAGGTTGCATCAGTCCTTGCCTGCTCTATTGTAAGCATAGCAGCTTCAGCTGATGGTAAAATAGGCTTTTGTCAGAGTCCAGATGAGGGCTCAGCTTGAGGCTGTCACTGTTTTGAGTGGAACACCTGTGGTTTTGAATTTTTCCAGGGCTCCCCTGCTGCTGAGTGCCATCCTGCTTTAGGTATTTATAGAGCACTGCTTTGTTTCAAGTAACGCCGTATTGCAAAGGTACTTTAAGTCAAACTGGACTTTATGACAATCAACTATATGATAGAAGAAGAAGGTGTTAGGAAGTATGTAGACAAATCTGTATATGTAATTCAATGCGTCTAATATTTTTAAATGGTGAGGGCAATAGGTTACCTCTCAATAGAGATATTCTAACCAGGATAGCCCTACTAAGGGGATAAACCAAGCATTTGGTTTTAGAAAGAGCAAAGAGGGGCAACACAAACAAGAGAAAATATTTTTTTGAAAACAGTATTGATAGTTTTCAAAAATAATCATATTAATCATTATGGGGAAAATTAGAACTCGGATTTTCTTGTGTTTGTGTTACAGCTGGTACAGTTGAGAATAGACACAACTTCAGAATTTCTACAGACAAGCAGCTTATTGGTAGCAGTGTATTAAATAGTTGATCCATGGTGCTAGAGAACATGTCTAGAAAACGTATTAGAGTGTTTGAAGGGTTCATCATGAAGTATTGGGTCAGGATTTGAAGGAAGGTATGGGGAAGGGCTAATCACCTGCACCAATCATTTAATCCACGCTGCCTTCCCCAAAAATCACACAATGGCACGGCAAGAAGGGCACTGTGACCTTTCCAGTACATAGTCTTTAACGGTCTTAATTTAATCCTTAACTGTAGGGAGTAATGAGAGTACTCAAAAAAGAAAATCTGTGCCATCTTTGGAGCAGGCAAGGTAAACCTTTCAGTATTCTATTCTTCACATCTCTCTACATAGAGGAAAGCAGCATAGTAATGGCCCAGTATACCTTGTCACCTTAAAAAGGAGCACAGGAAGGGCATATACCTTATTTCCCTCTCTATGCCCATGTTTCTGCCAATTGGATTAGACCTTCTAGCACAGAGCCAGGCTAATTTCTTTTCTGTTCTCAGCTTAGACATCACTCTCTTAGAAAGGAAAACCCTTCCAGACCGAGTTAGACACTTTTGCATGGCTCTTCTGCAGCCCACTGTATATCTCTAACAGGCTTTATCCCAAGGTATTATGAAGTTATATTGATCTCTCTGCCTTCCTGCTGAACAAGAAGCTCCATGAGGCAAGAGGCCCTCACTAATATATCCTCAGCATTCTACAAAAGTCCTGGCACATCAAGGCCTTATCAAATACTTGTGATATGAATAATCAGTGATGTGTAAGTAGTCAGTAAATAGGTGTCAGATGAAAAGGAAAAAAAGAAATGAATAAATAATGCAAAGGGCATAAATATAGTTATTGTCTTGACTAATGAATTTTTGGTTAATTTTGTGTTATATAATTTACAAAAAGCATCACACCTGTGTAAAGAAGAAAAGTTACATTGAGAGTAATGACACTACTCGAAGGAGTGCAGATGGGACGGGTGACTGATTGACTGTCAGGAACATAGTGATGAGGGCTTCGACCTTTCAAAAAACAAAGAAACTAGCAAACTATGCCAAAAGGACCAAAGTTGCCCTTTCATGCACTATAGTTACAGTTATACTCCAGACGTGTTAATAGGCACTGAAACTCATGAAGGCAGAAATAACTCTCTAATGCTAAGGTAGCATACCAGATTACTTATTTCTACAACAATAAGAAAAAATCACCATATAAGCGGGAAAAACACTTGAAAATTTCTTTTCCAGAAATAATAAAAAAATAAAATATCTGATTCCATATGTCTTAAAAACAGAAAGATAATTAGTCTATAGAGGATTTCTGAAGATTAAGCTTTAAGGTGGCTTTTTGGGTTTTAGACCTGGATTTTAAATCCTTGAGTTTCTTTATTATTATTATTATGCTTCAAGGTCAGAATCAAAGTGATAAAATGAATAAACTTTACCCACATTCATTGTAAGTAGTTTCCTGTGAAAAGCAATGAACATGTTAAAATATACAACATAAAATCACATGAAATATCCAAGCACTTAATTTCATTTCAGCTTCACCACATTAGTTTGCTATTTCAATGTCAAACTTACTCACATAATGTTGTTTTGATTACAACTGAATAGGTATTTTTAAATGTCATGGTATTTGGAAGAAAATGTCTTGCAATCAAAATATACCATTGTGTAGTATAAATTGCAAATGCATAATTTATGTTTGTTCCTCTACATCATATAAGACAACATGCCAAGGTTTAACATAAACAAATATAATGCAAATGTCCTGTGTAATCACATAGATTTAGTTTTGATAACTTCAAGATCTACATTGTTTGATTTGGTCACTTTTGGTTTTATGTTTATTTTTATACTTTAGCCTTTTAAAATCAGAATTTCCCTATGTATTCCTTTAAAAAATATTTTGGGTAAAACCACGTTTAGAAATATAATTTTTCATAAGAAAAAAAATGCTGCCTGCAGGAAAAAAGTACTTGGGGATTATTTTCATGCCATTTTTAAAAATCTAGCTTCCCAGAGGAACTACTCATTATATGTTACTATTTTAGGTTTATGGAAGACAGTTTATATTGAAACCTGGGATCTTAAATTCCATCTTAAATTAATAAATTATACCTTTAAAATAATAGCCTGACAGGGTGATTCTGTTTTCTCCAAGGATTTGAAATCATACTCTTTTCAGTATTGCTTATTTTAAAAAAGGTAAAACAAAAAATGTGTTCTTTTTATTTCAATATCTGACCCATGAGCATATTCAAAAGCAATCCTTTTTTTTTCTGTTTTTGACCATCTTTTACCTTTTTATTTTTACTTTCACTACATTACTCAAATAAGAAACTGGTAAGCTGAATTCTGATAAGCACTTTTTTCATTTGTAGATATATATTAATATGTACCTGATCTATGGACAATATGTAGATTATATACTTATAGGCATACAGATAGCCTGTGACAGAATCACTTATTTCTACAAACATGAAATAATTCTCAGAAACCTTTGGAATTTGTCATGACAAAAAATAGTTTTAATATTGTGGACCAAGTTTTCAGACTAGCATATTTTGTTATAAAATTTATATTTTGGTGACCTTTCAAACTATACACACATAAAAGAAATTCTTAAGTCAAAGGAAGAATTTTTGGAATGAACTCAATTACATTCTCAGCATGTTTTATCCTGTAGTATGCACCCTGGTATGTTTCAGTCTTTAAGGAATTATTGGGGAGGGTGGCCTCAGCCTCTGTAATATTGTGGATATCAGAGGTTCTTCTTCTTCTTCTGATTACTATTATTGTCATATTATCACCACAGACGCAGGATCTAAACATGTTGCCCACGATGAAGTTCGGTGGCATGATCATGGCTCACTGTAACTTCAAAATCTTGCATGCAAGACATTTTCTTGCCTCAGTTTCCTGAGTAACTAGAACTGCAGGCATATGTCACCACCACCAAGTAATTTTTTTTTCCAAATATGTGGGTCATCCTGCTATGTTGCCCATGCTGATTTTTAACTCCTGGCTTCAACTGATCCTCCCACTTTAGCCTCTCGAAATGCTGGGATGGCAGGCATAAGCCACCATACATGGCTTATACAAAGTTTTAAAATTAAACTAGATTTTCTACCAGCTAGAAACTAATATTTTCCCACTTGTAAAAGGAGATAATTAAATTGGATCACTGAATGTCAGTTTTTTCTTTTTTCCTTATTTTTAAAATGAGGACTAATAAAAAAACTTGTTTAAATTGTATATTTCTATATAACATGGAGATGGCCTCCCATTTCTTGGAGAAAATACAAATTCTCAAACAAGTTTCGTAGTTTATCAAAGACAAAAATTTCAATAAAAATTATCATCTTTTTAGTCAACAAGTGCCTCAGATTTTGAAAAGTAAAAAACATGTACCGTTATAAATTTGATCATAAAAAACTGAGGATTACTGGGCTGCATGCAGTTTTCAGTTATGAAAATGTTTACTAGAATTGACCAATTGTAACAATATTTTCAGTTCAAAGTATCTGTCTTACTTGACTTCACAGAGCAACATGTTCCTCTTTTCAAAGAGCTACTCATTAAGATTAGCATTAAAATAAAAATGTAGGCTTGTCAATCAGTTTTATCATTCATTAAAAGAAGTATGCTCAGCTTAATTGTTTTTATAATATATTTGTATGCAAAATTGAAATCTGGGGGCATATTAATGGCCCTTGAAATATTAATGCTACCATTTGTTTCTTATTCAAAAACCTCTGGGGACCAGAGCTTAGCCATAGCAAATTGAACATAAATTTATAACTATTTCTCACTAAATGTAAGGCATGGAATATAAACTCATTGATATACATATATTTAATTTACAAATGTTGAGTATGAAAATGTTTTAATATGCATCAAATTCTTGGGTTATGATTCAACATTCAGAGAATCTATTACTCATTATTCACAGATGCCTTGCCCTCTTGAAATAAAGCAGCAAGCAGATTTCTAAGAAAAACTGTCCATTCCGTACAAGTCCCTGTTTCTTTCCTGCAGACTCTGAAACCTCATTAGCAAAAAGCATTTTTTACTTTATTCTCCCTAGTTGGTATAAGTGATCCTGTTCTAAAGAAACATCTAAAGGCTAAGAATTTTCTAGTCTCCTCTGAGAGCCTGGAATCTGCCAGTATAAGTGAGGATGATGAAAGAAGAATGCCAAAAGTCTAGCGCAAAGATAAATGAAGGATTGTTCCTTAGCTTTTCTCTGTGTTGCAACAAAAACCAGCCTTGCTCTTGAAACTAGAATTATATACCTGTGCTCAACTCATATTACTTTTGGACACTTTAGTTGTTTCTGATCACTATTTGGGCTGCTTTTTCCTATGGTGGGTAAATATAGAAAAAGCAAACAATTACCAGAACAACCTCAGCTTCCAAAGTTTCAGTAGCTTTTGATATTGTCACTGGGGGTGGGGATGCAGTCTGTGCCTTCCTTTTGGCCTTCTGTGTCTGAAGATTGGTGAAGTAGTTGACAGCTGCAAACTCGATAAGAGCAGAGAAGACGAAAGCAAAGCAAACAGCTATGAACCAATCCATGGCAGTGGCATATGACACTTTTGGCAAAGAGTGCCGGGCACTAATGCTCAAAGTGGTCATAGTTAAAACAGTGGTAATCCCTAAAATAAAAAATAATAGGAAATGTAATATTAGTACTGGAAATCCTATGGCAAAATCAAATGAGAATGTGTCAGTAGAGCAGATAAAACACTCTGCCAAGGCAAAGTAAGTTTTTAAATATTCTTTTGTATTGTAATTGTTCATAATTATTATCATAAGTAGTATCATTTCTATAATTAGTAAAGTATCTTTCAATACTTTTTAATACTTAGTGAAGTAAAGTGAAATCTTTTCAATACTTAGTGAAGTGACTTACACGTTATCACTGCTCAAAAAATTTTAAGTTTGCTGAATTGAACTAGTTTAACTACTGTAAATTTAAGTCATAAATAGTTCTAGTTGTTTAGGCTTGAGAGATCTTGTAACAAATTATTATCACTTAAGAAAAAAAACCTTAAATTTCAGATCAATTTTACCAGCTAACATCTTAAATAATAGTTAATAAATAAATCTGGTGTAAATATTAGCATAAATTTAGATTATTCAATTCGTTTATATTTCTAACTGGATTTTAGGGTATAATATTTACTCATTAGAAAATGAAATTTATCACTCACTTCCTGGCAGTTTTCCTTCTTGAACTATGACCTGGGGAATTTATACAGTTAGGAAATGTATAATATTTATGATTGACATCATTATGTTGGCATTCTTTTGTAATTTTCAAAAAGATCTATTTTAACATAGTATATCTGAAAAATCAAGATTCACGATTTCAATTCAATTCAGGCCTGACTTATAGACTACTAAATTTATAATCATGAAAGCCAGGGAAAACATTGGATTTTATCACCAATGTGAATCACCAATGTTTTCACATTGGTGACAAAGCTCTTTTTCTTATTATTTAATTTTGCTTTATCAAAATTAGTAGTGATTTTATATGTAAGTGAAACTAAATATGTAGGTTGAATCATGGAAAATTCATGAAATGACAATTTTGTATGGTTCAACCTAAGAAAAGGAGGATACAACATATGTATTAGTGTATTCAGTATCTTAATCTTTTGCTTTCATGGATTTGCATGCAGTTTTTACCTTTCTGCTTTTCCTCCATTATGACAAAGAAAATCAAGATAAAGTACTGCAAATAGGACATATGAAAGTCATAGGAAACCAGCCAGAATTCTTGCTGAGACAAATTTGTTGTTGATTCACCACACAACTTGTGATATAATGACAGTGATTTTGCATGATACATATGTCCGGATGAGACAGGAACCTATTTTATTTGTTGATTGAAAAAGTGCACTGGTGTGAATATTTACTCAACATACACAAGCAATGAAAGGTGGAAGATGAACGTACATGAAGTACAAAATGTGAGACATACCAAAAACGGTTCTTGCTGGGACGGACTCCTTATTAATCCAGAAAGACACCTGGGAAAGAATGACTGTCATAATGCAAGGAGTGTATATCTGTATCATGAAGTAGCCCATCTTCCTTTGCAAGTGGAAATAAACTGTCATTATAACGTATTCACCTGTTGGAAGACACATACGTCATTATTATTACTGCTGACAGTCTGCAAAAAGAATGCAGTCGAATATAAATCTTGACAATTTTTGAATTAACATGGGCTGAAAGGAAACAAACAAAGGTACATTTAAGTATATGAGAAAGCTACTTGATCAGCAGATGATAGAACAAAGAGACACATCAGGTCATTGGTTTCAGTAGGATTCTTTATATCATACACATAAAAAAAAAACTACTTATTCCAAGATTACACAAATCTTTATATGCCTGGTTGCAAAATGAATTTTAAGGAAAGCTACTAATCACTTCAAAACAGCATGCTTAACTGAGAATGGCTAATGCAAATGAAAAATAAATAGATATTTTGAAAATGTGCACTGGAGTCATCTTGCAGGATTATTTCCATCCCTTGGTCAAATGCTTACCTGTGTTAGATTTAATTGTCTCACTAGATACTGTTTGTCCAATCAGATCGTACTGGAGAAGGCTTGAAGATTCTTCTGGGACTTCTACTGAATAAAGTGGTCCTTTTTTCCATGTATATATGATTTCACTTTTGGGATAAGCATCTAAATATTTGAAACAAATTAAATATAGCAGTGACTTTGACTAGTTGTCTTTTTTTTCTTCAAAGTGCACATTGTCTATAAAAAAGGAAATAAAAACATAAATTTTATTTAATGTTTTCTTTCATCTTGATGACTAAAGCCTCAATTGATGAGGCTCACAGAATGATTAAGTATATTCCTAGAATTACACTGATAGTGTCATAATGATATTCCTCCTTGATTTCCAGTATCAACTAAAATCAAATAATTATGTATTCTTGATGTATTATTTGACTCTCAGAAGCCTGTTATAACTTACAGCTCCCAAACTTGAGTGGACAAGCATGCCCATCCATAGGAAAGTTAACCAGCCTCATGGGACAGTCAGCATTGATGGTAAGCCTGGGAACATTGAAATCAATGGTTCTGCATTAATATTATGGACATAGCATTTTGGCAAGGGAAATAGAATTGGAGAAACCTCACCTCATGGTGTATAAAATGGTTCCATTCTGCATTATTCTGAAGAGTTTATTAGGAGTTGTCATGTTGTGAGCAATTGACTTTTTACCATTTCTGAAAAAAGTGTCAGGTGTCCAGATTTTACTGACCATCAAGTTGTTCAAACTCAGAATCTCAGTTGGCCCCCCAAACTTCAACCTCTCATCAGTCCAAGTCTGGCGGAAAAAAACATCCATCGTATACTCCTAAGAGAAAGTAAAATATTCGTGCAGTCTGGAGAGATAGTTGGCTAAGAATAGTTTATTCATTAGCCTATATACCCAATCTCAAAACTTAAGCAATAAAGCATCTTTTTAAGGCAATAATTTCTCACAGAACTATAATTTATTTATCTCAAACTCAGAAAGTTTTTATTGTTATAAAAGATAGTGTTGTGATGTGTAAACCTCCCCCTCCACCTTGTTTTTTCTTAATATTCTTTCTCTTTATCTATCCAGTCATCCATATTTCCATCTATCAATATGTCACTCCTTAATCTAGAAGAAAGAATTGTGGAAATATAATATAATTATATTTAGGCTTTGTGTTGGATGGTCTTTCTACCATCGGTTAGTCTAACTATTCCCCTTTGCACCTCATTCACCCTCAAAGGGTTCTCAGGGCATCCGAGTACCATTTAGTAAAATTATACACATAGATAAACTCTCCTTGATAAACACACTATAGCTGCACATCAAAATTATTTTATATTATTCTCAGGGAACATGAAAACAATTGTTACCATAATTGTTCTAAAGGGAGTATCATTTAACTATGCATAATCAAAATTATGAGTTAATTTGTGGCTTTATGAAATAACATTAAAATGTGTAAAAATTATAATAAGAGCTATTGCAAAAGTCATTGACAACTTGCAATTATATCAAAGTATTGCCAGTAATTGCTTTGCCTACTATATAAATTCCTTTATGAAATTTATTATGGCAAGTCGTGATTACATTTTAAAAATATAATTTGACAAGCAATATTCCCATACAACAATGACCCAGGATATAATAGGGATCTATTGTACAAATAAGCTGCAAAACCAGACTCAGGCATAAGATAGAAAACTAAGTATACCCAGACTTAAAAGGCAATACCAAATTGTTGTGGTTGTTTATATTTGGAGTGGCTCAGAACACAAATGAAAAATACAATACTAAAATAATGCAGTATTCTGAATAATGCTGACTCTTATTTGTTCTTATATAGTAAGATATTTAGCTCTTGAATCAAGCCCTCTTCCCTTTCTTTATTATTTTCCTTCTTTCCTCTTTTCCTCCATATTCCTTTCTCTTTTTCCTTTACTCCTTCCTCTTTCCTTTCTTTACATCTTTGTTTTTTCTTCCTTTCTTGCCAGCTTAAAAAAGCAGAAAATGAAAAAGTCTCCAATAACTGTTTATTTAGAATTACATTTCCCTAATAAAACCTAATGACAAATCTCTTTAAAGACAGTTATGTTTGCTTCAGCATTCATATTTACATTTTAGTTTTAGAGAGAAATGCTACCTGAGAACTGTAAATGAAGAATACATTTCATTCTAAAAGATGAGTTCAAGTTCTCATTGCCACTTACTATAAATACCCTCTTACGAATGCTGCAGCCATCTGTACCTGGAACAGAGTCCTCAGAACACCTACTGGTCCATCCTCAATGTAAGAAGTTAGCATTAGCCTTTCCAAAAGACCTCTTTACTGTTTTAATAAAATATACTGATAATGATGCTACCACAAAGACAATTATGTTTTAAGTTTCATAGATACTCAATAATCTTTTACATGGCATAGGATATGTGTGTTTTTTTCCTCCTCCAATAAATTTGCTAGGGCTTCACAAAGAAGGGGAAAGAACTTTTCTCTTTGGACAGAAGAATAAGTGCATAATATGTGGATGGAAGAGAGGATATAATCTTAAAAAGTCCCTCAGCTCAAAATGTTCAAGCCGTTAGTGAAATGTGAAGATCAAGCCAGCAATCTGCTCCAACGGTCGTGCCCTCCCAGCATGAACACACATAATGTGTCATGAATCTGGAACAAAGCTTGGTGGCAGTGCCCATTATCGTTAGTTTTGGGACTCCACTCTCCTCCTTGAAATGAAAATACCCAACTCACTTAGAACTCACTCACCATCTCCACATCTGACACGGGCCCAAAACTGGTCACATAAATATCCGTTTTGACTTCAGTGACAGCACCTGAAAGTAGCCCAGAGGGATGGAGCAATCATCACCACTGATGTTAAGGGGATTGAACTTAGCACTCTACCACCAAAACCCTTGTCATAGCCAGCATTTGCAAGACATCCTATTGCATTCCAGTAGTGGGGATCCTTGGGTCTCTCAACTCTGAAAACTCAAATCAGTGGCCTTATTTTGAATTTATTCTGGTCAATTTGGAGAATATTAAGGAATGAAAGAAACTAGATTAGTTCTAAAGAAAATGATAATACCTAATGTATATTAATGGCTTTAACAGAAAACTGTTTTACATGAATAATCTCATTTTATACTCATGCAACTCTATGAGGCAAACATTGATTATTTAACCACAGTACAATTTAGTATGAGGGGTAGAAAGATCATAGAACTTGAACAAGGCCACTAAAGGTGGATGAGGCAGAGATTGGATGGGAATATCCACATGGTTTCTTTCCAGTACCCTGGCCCCTTCCCCCTACCTCGTTTCTGACTCTTTTGGGTCTTCCAAGGAAAGAAATAGGGAAAGGAGACTACAGGTATTTGTGCAGCAGAGATGCAGCTTCTTACCTCCAAATCCCGGTCGCAGCCGATTGTCATAGCCTTCAAGCAAGTTGTCCAAGATCCGACTGATGTTTTCTGAGTAGAGGTTGCCTTCATCTTCTAGTTTCCCCAGGGCATTTTCTAGCCTGTGAGTAGAGAGTCAGTGATCCTTACTCCAGGGCTCAGAGAAGATGTTTTGTCTAAACTACTCTAGCCCACCCTGTTACAAATACATGCTACACCACCTCTGGCCTCTTTCATGATTTGATATAGGAGTCACCCAATGGGTGTATAGTTTTCCTTTCCTCTGAGATAAAAATAAAAATCAGGAAAAAGAATCTTACTCACCACAGAATAATGCACAGCCAGGGAAGAGGTGATGCCATCCTACAGTGCACTGAAATGCACAATTCACCCTCCTCCTACCGTCCTCCTCCCCGCTAGCCTGCTCTCCTTTGCCAATCAACTGGAGAAATCTTTCAAACCCTTCATATCTCTGTTCCTCGTTTGCCTCAAGCCAGTAATCCAATAGATAAAGAGGTTGCCAGAAAATTTGCAGGGTTCTCTTTTCTTTCTTGTTTCCTTCTTCTCACTTGGAACAAGGTGGTTCGTGGTCTTAGATTAAGTCCTGCAGACACCTGGGCTCCTCTGACTGACTCAGTTGGGAAATGAGAGTCTGAAAGGACAGTGCATGGTTGGAGAGCAGTGACAATAATCGAATAAGGCATTAGGGGAGATTAGAAGGAAGAAATCCACTGCCAGTTTTGGCATGGAATTAGTAGGGCCCTGTGAGGAAATCTGGAAAGCAGTGGCATCTTGCTGATTGAGATTATGTTCCAACGGGCTCAGCGTTTATTATTTTTATGGTTCACAGAAGGATTCCTACACAGCTCTCACTGTTTAAAAAGTCTAACACTATTGGGACCCTCTTGGATTCTCTTTCTGATTTTCATCATTATTGGCTACAGCCACACCCTTCTGTATTCAAAAATTATTTCTCATGATTTATTTACCAGCACTTATAACAAAACAGAACAACCCTCAGCCATCTTGCTGTTGAGCAAGTATTTTTTTAAGGTACTTTGCTGACCCTTCTTGTCAAAGGTGTGTCATATCTAGCTAAGGCAGAAGTGGGATCTATTGTTATCAATAGAAACTTGGTCAGTTTCTTGAATGCCACCTATAGGATACAATGCCTGAGAAATATCAGGTTAAGGCTCCTCATGCAGAAATGTTGCAAGAATAAAGCATCTATACATGTGGTTAATGCTGATGATTCTGGCACTATTTTACTAGGCTTGCCACAGGTGGAAAGGAAAGCATCTGAATCCAAATAATAGCATTATATTCTTAGTTCTGGTAGGAAGAAGTTGCAGTAAAATAAGAAAGTCAATTTAAGCATTAAAATTTTAATCTTTGCTTGAAATGAAAATTATACAAAGTATAGTGAATATATATGTCTGTGTGTGTATCTGTTATATGGAATATATATTATAAAATATAATACACACACATATTTAAATTCAGGAACATAAGATCAAGGATCAAAAGTCTCAATTCACCACTCTCCTACCAATTTCATTCCTTACCCAGTTCACAGTTTGTATGTCTGGAATCCAAATTCTACAAAGGCCATGGTAACTATTGCAGACATACAGCACAGACTTGAGACATAAACGTCAGACTTGAGAACATGATCGAAATCATTTGAGGAACATTTGAGTCCATTGTTGTCAGGGAAAGACACATGGCAGTCATTTAAATGAAGATACCTATGATGTTCTCTCTAATTTAAGGAAACACTCCTAAAACCATTTCATGTTCATTACGACATCCAATTTCCACATCTCTACTGGTTCTTTTTATTCTCCTCTAAACTTACTCCCACTGGTGACCATAATGTATTTTCAACTCACATTGATAGTGCTATTACCTAAATCCCCTAAATATCTGGTATATATGATGCTGTTAAATAATTCTCTTCAGATTAATCCCAACTTTTTTCAACCAGAGAACCCTATATTTATCCCTGTTATCTTCTTAGACCTATGTCCTGTATCTTTCTATTGAAATGTTTACCATTCATCTATGATATGTGTCACCAGTGAGAAAGCTTTGTGAGGGTTTTCAGACCAATTTTTTTGTCTTTTCTTTTTAAATTTAATTTAAGTTCCAGGATACGTGTGCAGGATGTTCAGGTTTGTTACATAGGTAAACATGTGCCATGGTGGTTTGCTGCACCTATCAACCCATAACCTAAGTATTAAGCCCTGCATACATTAGCTATTTGTCCTGATGCTCTCCCTTCTCCCAAATCCCCAACAGGCAACATGTGTGTTGTTGTTCCCCTTCCTGTGTCCATGTGTTCTCGTTGTTCAGCTCCCACTTATGAGAACATGTGGAGTTTGTTTTTCTTTTCCTGTGTTATTTTGCTGAGGATAATGGCTTTCAGCTCCATCCATGTCCTGGCAAAGGACATGATCCCATTCCTTTTTATGGCTGCATAATAGTCCATCGTGTCTATGTACCACATTTTCTTTATCTAATCTATCATTGATGAGCATTTGGGTTGATTCCATGTTTTTGCTATTGTGAATAGTGCTGCAGTGAACATACATGTGCATGTATCTTTATTATAGAAGGATTTATATTACTTTATACCCAGTAAGAGGATTGCTGGGTCAAATGGTATTTCTGGTTGTAAGACTCTGAGGAAATGCCACACTGTCTTCTACAATAGTTGAACTAATTTACATTCTCATCAACAGGGAAGAAAGTTATTTCTCCACAGTCTCTCCAGCATCTGTTGTTTCTTGACTTTTTAATAATTGCCATTTTGGCTGGTGTGAGATGGCATCTCATTGTTTTGATTTGCAGTGGTGTTGAGCTTTTTTTCATGGTTTGTGGGCTGCATAACTGTCTTCTTTTGAGAAGTGTCTGTTCATGTCCTTTATCCACTTTTTAATTTTTTTCCCATAAATTTAAGTTCCTTGTAGATTTTGAAATTAGACCTTTGTCAGATGGATACTGCAAAAATTGTCTCCCATTCTGTAGGTTATCAAACAATTTGTTTTACATGTAAAAGATAATCATGGGTGATATTGTACGTTTTTACACATTCCTGTAGAATAGGCATGCTTTTCTCATTAAAATGGTATTTTCAACAAGAAATACATAATAGTTAAGTTACTGTGTCTCTAAACAAAAGATTAACACACCTGATTCTATTTTCATAGGTTTTAATCAATAAGAAATTAATGTAAGAGAAGGAAGTCTTTTTGTACTCTCAATAGGAAGAATAATACTAGAGCTGAAAGGGATAATAAGCTATGTAATCTTGATCATTTTACCTCTGCTGAGCTTACCTTTAACTGAATGTGATAGACCTAGAGATATCTAAGATACTCAACATCTGTAATCTGAGAATTTGTATTATACGTTAGTGTCTATATGTAATAAAGTTCCTTGTTCACACATCTCTGTCAGAATTAGGGCAGGCAAGATCTATTAGCAACATTGTTAGATTGTAATTATTACTTTCCTTTGGAATTACCAAAAAAAAAGGAGTTTATAAATATGACAATGGCTGTGACTTTGGGGGATGGATGGTCATATTTATGTGGCGTTTTGACTATACAAACCAGTTATCAGAGCTCCCTCATTTAGAGAATTACTTTCGTTTGGCAAATTTGAGCATATCTATTTCACACCTGCCCATTTCACAGCTGTTTCTCCAAAGTATGTTCACTTTTATGTCACCTTAGACAAACATTTACATGCTCTGTTGTTTATCTCCACTGGGAAGCATAGAACTACCATCCTCCCCAATAATACTGCTGTTAACATGCTGGATTTTGTAAGAAAAAATAATAATGGGAAATCATTCCTTTTGTGTCCTGTACTTTAACTCCATATACCACCCACACCAACACAGCTTTGTGTATATAAAATGACTTGTTAAAGATTTAGTGATAATTAGAGAAAATTATTGCACAGAAAGAGCAAACTTGGCAACACTAAATGGCACTTTTCATAATACAAAAAAATCAATAGTACATGCATGCATATATAAACAAACCAAATATTCAAGATAGATACAGAATTGCTTCTTGGATAACATTTACTTTCACCTTCTCACGAAAAATCTCTGTTGATGTTTTCAGAAAACAACATTGAAAGTGAGTTTTCTGTAAAAATCATGTTCCTCCACAAGTGGGGGATTATATACACTGGCATCCATTGTGTAGAGGCACAGAATGCTGTTATTCTACAATGCACAGGACAGTCCCCTCAAAAAATAATTATCTCACCACAAAACATCAGCAGTACCAACGCCGAGAAAACTTGTGGTAGAATAAAACCACTCAAACTTTAATAAAATGTTTCTAGATGAATGATTTAGCCTCTCAAGTCCACTCACTTCACAGTATCTACACAGCATCGTAAGTCTTTACTTCTTGTAAGTCTTTACTTCCCCCTTATAATATATTGAGGATAGCCACTTGCCCACACATACAAACATACTTATGTTTCTGAGATAATTAAGGATGTGAAATGAGCACCCTATTAAAGGAAGTTAAAGCAAGCAACACAAATATAACGATTATAGTTGAAAATTTACAAAAGAATTGCTATGTAAATATACAATTAATTAAAAGCAGGCAAATCACTTCAATTGATGTATGGTTATATATAAGTTTACAATTCACAATGAAAATAGTCAAGAAACATGAAAGACAGCCATTATTAAGAGAAATCAATTAAATTCAAATGAAACAAAAACTTGGTAAATTTATCTCATGGTCATAAATTATTAAGAATTCTTATAGACCGATATTCAGTTTGACATTGTCAATGGGATATGCAATTTATATTTGAAGAAGGGCAATTTGTCATAGGCGAGACTGTCCCACACATTTCTGGATACTTAGGATCTCTTGTTCTTATCCACAAAGTGTCTCTAGTATTCTCTATGCATGCTAACAACCAAATATTCTCCCCATATTTTAAAATGCTTTATAGCAGGGAGTTATTTTTCCCAGTTGACATCATTGTGAGTGCAACATGCAAGAATTAGACTAGAGCTCATAGCTAAAATTAAAATGTGCTAAAGGCTCCATAGACTAAGTTCAAAGAAATGCCTGCTCTTTGGGCCAGTCATCTTTCTGCACCCAAAAACTCAGACTAGTTTACAGTAGATTAGTAAAACTAATCTTATCAACCTTTCTCTCCCAAATTAAGTACATAACTGGGGAGAAGAAAAAGGACATAGATACTTGGGAAAAGCCATTGGCTTACAGTTTCCTATCACCTTCTCTAGGAAGGAGGAGCCAATTCTCTCTTTGACAAGTGAAGGAGATGATAAATTGATATTATTCACTCCTAAAAATTGAAAATGTCTATAAGAACATACTGACGTCATCTTTTTTGGCAACACACTTGCTCTGAAAAAACAGAAGGCTCACATGGAGACCCCAGAGAGAGAGACACAAGGGAGTTTGGTATTGTTCCCCTGAAACATGGGCATATATATATGAACACATACTGATCTATCTTGGAATCTGTGGACAGGAGGCCTCCCAACATAGCAAATTTTAATGGGGCTTGAACACAGTGTGATGTAGTATGACTAAGAAAAGAGGGAAGGAACCCTCTCCATTCCAGTTCCTGGAAGAATTGCAAGAGTGCACAAGTGGATTCTAGTGGCCCACATGGCTTTGTATGAAGGAACATAAAGGCAAATGGAAAGGCAGGAGTATTGCCTACCACACACAACCACTTGATCATGCAAGAAAAGACCTACCTCCAAAAAAGGTGTTGAGGACATATAGCAATTGGAACCTGTATTGTTTGTCCAACCTGTCACAGGAGGGGTTAGAGCAAAGCTAACAGCAAACAGCAATTTCTTCTCACCTTCCAATGCAGTTTTCTTTAACAGGCTCATTTATTCTAGCATTGTTAAATGGCATCTAAATCTACACAATGAAGGATGTATTCCAATAATCTTTGCATTAGCTACAGGAACAAATCTCACCAGTTATATGCTGTACATCCTGCATTTTGTAATTTGCTCCTCTTTAAACATATGTGGCTTAAAAATAATCCCCAAATACTCTAAAGCCTATTTGGAGATTGGTAGAAAGAATAATGTTAATGATATTAAACCAAAAAGGTAAGCAGATACGGGATTTTAATATAATTTCCAGAAGTTCTAAGAGCAAATTGGATTTAAAGGTTTCTTTTGAGATGTTTGTCACAGGTGAGATTATTGGTAACGTGTAAGTTTGAGACTGTGTAAACATGATATAATTCGCTTTCATTGTGTAGCATATTCAGGTGCATAAATCACTTATAAGTACAATATATCACTTTTATGTCCCTCTCCAAATGAATTGAGCAGAATGGTGTTGTTATTCTCATTTCTCGGGCACATATGAGGCCTGGAGAGGTCAAATAATTTCTCCATCATTGCAAAGCTGTTAAAGGGTAGAGCTGAGCACAAGTCTGTATATTCACAGTCAAATAATTCTTAAGTAAGCCAGATGAGGCAATATGCTAGATTCTTGTTGCCGCTAAGTTGATTTTGACTAAAATAATTTTTAGTCATCATTTAATGACAGGAGAGAATGAAAGTGTGCTTAAAAAATCAGAGCCCTTGCTTTGTCTAGTAATAACTCAAGTTACTTCTTTCCAAGCATTAGTTTTCTCAATGGTATGAGGATCTTGAACCAAAGGATTTCAGTATTTGTGTAACTAATTCCCATCCAGTACTAGAATACTTGGAACTTTTTCCCCTGTCTTAGACCCTGTGATGAAGATCAAATCAGTCGATAAACAATAAAATGTAGGGCTGTGTATGGAGAAATCAATATAATATCAATAATAGCAAAGGTTTAACATTTGCTGTGTACCAAGAATTATGTTAATAACTCTACATACTCCAACACATTCACTGCTGAAACAAATGTCTATGAGTTGCCTATAATTGTGCCAGTTTGATAGACCATCAGGATATGTAATTTGCTAAACCTCACGGTGCTATATGTGGCAGAATCAGGATTCAAAACTAGATTACTCTAACTCAAAAGCAACTAGGTAGAAGCCAAGACCAATGGCCAGAAATCAGCGAAAAGTAAGATTCAGTTCTTTTAAAGGAAAAAGTTCTGATTGTAATTATCTATTCAAGAATGGAATGGGCTCTCATAGGAAAAAATAGTTTCCTGTTAACAACAGTATTCAAGAATATGGTATGGAACAATCTGCTTGGGGATATATGGTTTTTGTTTTGTTTTGTTTTGTCTTTTTTGAATGGAATCTTACTCTGTCGCCAGGCTGGAGGGCACGATCTCGGCTCACTGCAACCTCTGCTCCTGGGTTCAAGCGATCCTCCTGCCCCAGCCTCCCGAGTAGCTGGGACTACAGGTGCGTGCCACCACACCCAGCTAATTTTTGTATTTTTAGTAGAAACAGGGTTTCACCATGTTGGCCAGGTTGTTCTCTATCTCTTAACCTTACGATCCACCCATCTCGTCCTCCCAAAGTGCTGAGATTACAGGGGTGAGCCACCGTGCTCGGCCAGGGATGAATGTTTTATGAAGAAATTACATGGTCTCCATGAAAATTCAGCAGGACACTGAGGCTGCTTAGGGGTATTCTAAGGAAGACCTGATTGATAGAGATCTTAAGTGAATATTTGGATTAAAGAAAACTGTATTACAGAGTTTCTTTGGAGTGATGTGAGAAAGAAGATTTAAAGAGATTCCTGGTGGTGAAATATACTTTAAAGGAGAATGAAAGGAGAGGGCTTACTAAGTTATACTAAAGGAGGGAGCAAAAGTGATGGATTATATAATAACATTTATTGAACACTTAACGTGTTTCAATCATATACAATGATACTGTTTTCAATTTGTGCAACTACCTTACAAAATAGCCATTTTTTGTTCATTTTACAAAAGGGAAGAATGAGACTCACAAAAATATGTTATTACCTAAAGACCCAGAGCTTTTATTACCTCTGATGCCAAAATATATTTTTATACATTGTGCTTTATGTATTGTATCAGATCTGATCCTTTCTCTAAAGTTAGGGCTCTTAAACTCTCTGGACCAATGATAGTTTTTATATTGTTGTTAAATGATACCCACCGTCTCAGTGGACACTGTAACAAAATCCCATGTGATCCCTTAGGAGGATCTGGTGCAATAAGGATATAATTGCTCTGGGAAGCAAAGGACAATAAAGAGACACTTCTCTGGACTGCAGCTTTATATTGTCCTGGCTTGGTTGGGAGTAGAAAGTTGAGTATATTATAGGGCACTCCGGCATCCCCAAAAAGTATAGGCAGGGAATACCCATTTCAAACCTCAAAACACAAATACTTCTGAAAGAGCACATGTATATTAATTTATGATTTATATTTGCTCAACCAGTATTCATTCAATTTAATGGCAAGTGCTTTATATATTCTGAGAAAGATTGCCTTCAGAAAACTTATATTCTGGGTATTCATATGCAACATAATAGTACTAATAAGATGTCAGGTGCTAAAATGTAGATTTATTAGTTGTGTGCTATGGAGACACTGAATGAGGAGGCACCAGTAGTGGAGAATGAGATCAACGATTATTTCATCAAATAAATAATATTTAGGCTAAAATTTAGAGATCGAATAAACCAATAGTAGATTAGAAAAAGCCATTCTCGGCTGCGTTGTGCCGTCAGAGGTAAAACAATGCATGTGTTTGTAAACAACAAACCAAGAAAATATAGGAAGCAAAAAAATTCAATAGCTAAAAAGACTGGAGGAGAAGATCAAGTCCTATAGAGGAGCATGCTCCTCACTGGAGGATTTGAGAAAAGGCATGGTCTTCTACAGCAGACCAGAACAGGACCGTCTAAACAACCTTTAACAGCATTGTTTCTCTGTGAATTGCCCTCAGGAATAAAATCAGGAATGCTGTTAGAAATTGAGACATGAAATAGGGCCATGCAATGTTTGTGCTACAGGCTTAACCCTGTATTGATTAGATGCCTTTGGAATTGGGAAACTTGAAATCACTAGCAGGCAAGTTACTTAGGAAAATTATTTACTATCTATAGGCATCATCATCATTATCTATGAAATGGGATAATAGGTTCATGACAAGGATGAAATGAGATGTGCATGGAAGTAATTATCATGAGGAATGTCCATAGTAAACAGTAAATTAAAATATCTGTCAACATCATCGCCACCATCATCACCATAATCATTGTCATCACCATTTTTGGCCATATCAAATCTTTTCTCTTCCCTCATTTAGAAACGGGGCTGAGAAATTAGTGTTTGCTCAGTGTCATTTCCTAAGGCTGTCTGGTTTTGGGGGTGGGCATATTTGACTGAGTTCATGCAACAACAGAGAAAGAAAGAAGCAGAACTGCAGCAGCCCCACGGAAGGAAGCATAGACAAGAGTCACTGCAACCCCCAAATCTGGGAAAGCAGCTGGATTTCTGATAGCCTCCCTGATTTTATTCCTTCATAATCTAAGTGTCATTTTTGGCTTTGGTTTCCCCCAAGAAAGGGTTGTGTCTTTACTATAAATTCCTCTTTTTTGTTCAAGGCGATTTAAATGTTTTCTGTCACTAGGTTCTTAAAGGAGCTTTAACTCAGAAGACTATATCCCAAATATGAAAGCAGAATTTCAGATTGTGACAATACAGTATGACACCTGGATAGGTTGTACGACCCACGAGAGAGCAAACCTAGAAAAAGTGGAAATCGGGATCTGCTTCCTAGGCCTTCTGGAAAGGATCAAGCTAATTGGCAGTTACTGAATGAACTGCTGCTTAATGAATCTCTCACACCTCCGTGAAACAGAATAAGCACCTTAGTAAACTGCATGAACTCTTTCAGGCCACTAGGGGACTACTGAGCATCGTCTTCTTGCAGTGCTACCCAGGCCCTGGAATCTGCCTATTTATCAAATGCTTGGAGTATAGAAAAGAAAGGACAGAAATTTGGGTTCGAGCCCAGTGATGTGCTCTGGGGAAATGTCACAGAAGTACAAGCAGAATGGAAGTCAATTAAACATGGATTCTGTTGGACTTGGATAAGATGTAAACTCTAAGGCTACTGCCATGCACAGGGACAGTCTCAGAGCCAGCAATACAAATAAAATGTTGAAAGTGCCTTGGAAAGGTCGGAGGCCTTCATGGAAATGAAGGTTCTTCGTGTTATTATATGGAGAATATGAAGGTGTTCTTTATATGATTATTTTAAAGACAATGTTTTGTATTATGATTAAATGTAAAAGAATTGTCATTTTTATATGAGTGATTTGATGTGAGAGAAGAAAAAATAAATAATAGTGGGTTCAGGGGACTCAGAGTAGAAGCTAAGAGGTGTTTGATACACAATTTGGAGCTACCGACTTATCGGTGATTGATAACACTGCACCAAAAAAAAAAAAAAAATGGTAAAGGTTTTCTCTAACAAATCCTGACTATCCAAGAAACAAATGAATTATTTAAAAATAGAGTTTTAACAAACAGACTTTGGAGAGAATGTGCTAGGAATAGAGTATTTGGTACTGTCAGAATTAAAAGAGAACACATGGACACAGGGAGGGGAGCACTACACACTGGGGTCTGTTGGGGGGAATAGGGGAGGGACAGCAGGGGGTGGGGAGTCGGGGAGAGATAGCATGGGGAGAAATGCCAGATATAGGTGAAGGGGAGGAAGGCAGCAAATCACACTGCCACGTGTGTACCTATGCAACAATCTTGCATGTTCTGCACATGTACCCCAAAACCTAAAATGCAATTAAAAAATAATAATTATTATTATTAATAAATTTTAAAAAAGAGCTATAACACTGTAGACTTGCTGTGGGTTTATTGTTGTCCTTTTGGTTATTAAGGAATATATTAGATATAAAAACAGAAAGATCTAACTTGCAGTGGCAAAACAAAATGGTATACATTTCTTACACTAGAAAAAAAATGGAGGTAGGCAACTCCTGGCTTTGGCAGCTGAGAATTATCAGAGCTGACTTCTGTGTATTTCATGTTGCTTTATAGTGTGTTTGCCTCAGTTTCAGGCATCATACCGGCATTCAACAGAAGTGAAAAACTGAGTCACATGGCCACCTCTAGCTACAGTGTGGCTAGGGAAATTGTAAGCTGCCTCTTGATTTCTGAATTCAAAAATTAATATATACAGATTAAGGTTCAGATGAATTCTACAAAAATATTTTGTTACTATTGAAAACTAGGAAAATGAACAGATTTCGACAGCAAGGGATAGTCTTATTAAGTTTTTTTATTCTTTAAATTGTAGGTGGCAGAGAAAGATAAGAGTTGGGAATCTATATTAAATTGGCCATCTGAAAGATTTGTCACAGTCAGAGAACTCCCTCTGGGCATGTTAATTACAGTAGGGTATCCTTGACTCTGGGATGAATACTTAGAGGGTAGAGTGCAGCCTGCATTTCTGTTGCCACTGCCCACTCAGCTTTTGGGCCATGCTCAGTTGGCACACATATGTACAAAAGCATAGTGAACAACCCATTCTAATGAGAATTATGAGAAATCCTTTCCTAAGAGTCATTAGTATTTTTAAGATATTCTGAACAATTCCATTGCCATTGAATATGGGTAATGCAACTACTTTACAAGATCTGATGGAAAGTGAGACCTGATCGTTAGTTTAAAAGCCCAGGCTGTGTGTGGTGGCTCATGCCTGTAATCCCAGCACTTTGGGAGGCTGATGCGGGTGGATCACCTGAGGTCAGAAGTTCGAGACCTGACTGACTAACACAGAGAAACCTCATCTCTACTAAAAATACAAAATTAGCCAGGCATGCTGTCACCTGCCTGTAATCCCAGCTACTTGGGAGGCTGAGGCAGGAGAATCAATTGAACCTCGGAGGTGAAAGTTGTAGTGAGCCAAGGTCATGCCATTGCACTCCAACCTGGACAATAAGGGTGAACCTCTGTCTCAAAGAAAAAGGACTCAGGCCTTCAAAAGGCCTAAAATTCATGGAACACATTAGTTTATCACTTCCCAGAATTTTCCCATCTGAGTTCTATTTCTAAGTTATATACTGGCAGTTCAGCAGTTTTTAAAGTTTCCTACAGGAAATTTTTTTACAAATTAAAGCTATTCCATCAATTAGTATTCATTTTATTAAGTCTCACCTGGGAAATTTCATATAAAATTAAGTGATAGAAAAATCTTCGTCTTCATGTGGATTTGACATGCTTTCTTCTTTCTACAAATACATAACTGAGGGAATTTCTCCTCGCAGCCTTGTGGCCTGGGAACTCAAAGTCAAAACTGAAGTATAGCTGACTTTTGTTGGTGTTGGTCTTCTTCTATTCTTGTGCCTATTTTTCTATTTCTACTCTGTACTTTGTACTTGTATTATTTTGGGAGATTCCTCAAAATTCTGCAGGATGAAGTGGGCTGCAAATAAATAACAGTGAATGAAATTGTAACTGGTGATTTTCTTGGGCCACTGAGTTATTCGAATCAATTATACTCATATTACCTATTGATTATCTAGAGTAGCATTTGAACTAAAATCAAGAACAAAATGGATGAATCCAGAATGGAGAAGACATTAACTCTTAAAGGAGACTTAGAACCAAAAGGTTCTAGGAAAACCAAAAACTAAACTATAGATTATATGTTTTACAGAAAGGAGACAGTTGCTATTCAACTTCAGCCAATCTATATTTGAAACTACTTGAGTAAAATATTACATATCTTTCAGTCTTTAAAGAAGAAATCTTTTCTTTATGTGAAACTGCCTTTGGTAATGTTATATTTTTTTAATTTAGTTTTTACATACATTAATGTTTACTTATTTTGTTGTATAGCTCTTTGAATTATTATAAATGCAAAAATTTATTCCCCCAAATTCCCTTATTCAGTTGTTTTATAGCCAAACTTTTCATGCTTCCCTAATCTTTTGCATCCACCAATGGTGTTTTTCACTACTATAGTTTTGTCTGCTGCAGAATGTCATACACACAGCACACAATCTTATGATTAGCTTTTTTCACTTAGCGTCATTCCTTAGAGATGTGTCCATGTTGTTGATTTCATCAATAATTTGTTCCTTGTTTTGTTTGTTTGTTTAAGAAAATCAGTACTTTATTGTAACAATAATGTACCACAGTTTGTTTATCTATGTACCAATTAAAGAACTGGGTGGTTTCCAATTTTTAGTGATCATGAATAATGCTGCTATAAACATTCATATAGAGATTATTGTGTAAACATAAGTTTTCAGTTCCTTAGAGTACATATCTAGGAGTGAGATTCCTAGGTTGTTTGGTAAATTTATGACTAATTTTATTTAAAAACTACCAAAATATCTTCCAAAATTTGTGTATTATTTTATATACCTATTAGCAATTTATGAGAGTTTCAGTTGCTCCAAATTTGTACCAGTACTTGGCATAATTCTTTTTATCATTCTGATAGGTGTATACTGGCATCATATTGTTTTAATTTCATTTTCCTGATGAGCATAATTTCTTATTTGCTATGTACATGTGTCTTGGTTTAAACTTTTTGCATATTTTGAAAATATTGGATTGTCCATTATTTTTAAGCTTTAAGAGTTCTTAACATTTTTCTAAATAACACCTTGTCAAAATAGGTAATTCTCTCTCAGTCAGTAACTTGACTTTTCAATATTTAAGGTCTTTTGCAGAATACAGATATTTAATTTTGAGGAAGTCCAATATGTCAATGTTTTTCTATAATAAAGTATAATTTGGTGGTAATATTGAAACCACAGTGAGACACAATTTAATGCCAGTCAGAATGGCTACTACTAAAAAGTCAAAAATAGATGCTGGTGAGGTTGTGGAGAAAAAGGAACACTAATACACTGTTGGTAGGAGTTTAAATTAATTCAGCCATCATGGAAGACAATGTGGCAATTCCTCAAAGACATAGTAGCAGAAATACCATTCAACTCAGCAATTCCATTACTGGGTATATACCCAAAGGAATATGAAATCATTCTATTATAAAGGCCAATGTACACATATGTTCATTGCAGCACTATTCACAAGAGCAAATACATGGAATCAACCTATATGCCCATCAGTGGTAGACTAAATAAATAAAATGGAATACTATGCAGCCATAAAAAAGAACAAGATTATATCCTTTGCAGGGACATGGATGGAGCTGGAGGCCATTATCCTTAGCAAACTAACATGTAAACAGACAACCAAATACCACATGTTCTCACTTATAAGTGGGAAATAAATGATGAGAATACATGGGTACATAGTGGGGAACAACATACACTGGGGCCTTTTGGAAGGTGGAAGGTGCAAGGAGGAAGAGAAAAAATAACTAATGGATACTAGGCTTAATACCTGGGTGATGAAATAATCTATACAACAAATCCCCATGACACAAGTTTACCTATGTGACCAACCTGCACGTGTACCCCTGAACTTAAAATAAGAGTTAAAAAATGTTCACACACTTTACCTAGATATTTCACTGCTTAAAATGGATCCTAAATAAGAAACTAAAAATACTGTAGGAAAAATAATTGAAGACATTAGATGTGATTTTAAAACTAAGTGTTCAAAAATAGAAAAGTAAATAATCAAATGTGGTGAAATACCACACAACTATTACAAATTTTTACAAATAATTCATAGCAATATGAGAAACACTTATAGAGTTATATGAAACAAAATTCAGAATACAAAATTGTACTTGCACTTTTATTACAACTATGAGAAAAACAATCTATACATACAATAAAACACCTGGAAGAAAATTTTTAAAAAACTACCTAACTCAAGATTTTGTCCTGTTTTCTTCAATATTTTTTCAATTGGAATTTGTTTTACAGAATGCTAACTGTAATTCTTATAAATAGTAGTGAATAAATTCTTTCTTTTTATCATTTTATTTGATGAGAGTTTTTAAAATACAGAATGTTTAGAGAATAGTTAACTGTACACAGCAACAGAATCACAACTATAAACATGCTTTTACTTTTCTTTCCTTTTCTTTTTTGAGATGGAGTTTCACTCATGTTGTCCAGGCTGGAGTGCAATGCCACAATCTCGTTTCACTGCAATCTCCTCCTCTCCGGTTCAAATGATTCTCGTGCCTCAGCCTCTGAGTAGCTGGGATTACAGCACCCACCACCATGCCCGGCAAATTTTTGTATTTTTAGTAGAGACAGGGTTTCACCACTTTGGCCAGGCTGGTCTCAAATTCCTGACCTCAGGTGATCTGCCCGCCTGGACCTCCAAAAGTGCTGGGATTATAGGCATGAGCCACTGCGCCCAGCCTAAACATGCTTTTCCTTATCAAACATTCCAGATAAAGTTGAAGTCTGTTTTAGCAATTCACAAATTCAACATAATTATTATATGAAAATTCTTATCAATTTTGTACCAAATTTTGATATTGTCAGGCTTTTTTTTTTTGCTAATCTGACACATATGATGTTCAAGTTATTTTGCTAATCTGAGAAGGTGGTATTTTATTGTCACTTTAATTTGTAACTCTTTACTATTAAGCTTGAACTTTATTTTAATATTAATGGTTATTTGTATTTCTTCATACTTGAATTGCCTTTATATATTCTATAGCTTTTATCCATTTTATTACTCGGTTATTCATATATTTATTTATTTAATACTTTGCTTTTATATGTTTACCCAGTGCTTTTCCCCCCAATCTGTTACTTTGTTTATTGCATATTTTGTCACACAGATTTAAAAATAATTAATGTGATAAAGTGTATTTTGTTTTTTCTTGTTAACAAGTGATCTCAGGGCTTATCTAAGAAAGTATTTCCTTCTATAAGTTAAACTGTCTTACGTATTTTCTTCTGATAGTTTAGCAATACTCCATTTAAATCATTAGCTGGCGGAGAATTATTACACTTAAATTTTACCATTTAAATTCTTAATTATCTGGAATATACTTTTATGAATGAGGAGTACTAAGACTCTATTTTATTTTTCTAATTATAATGCAATTGTTATAATAGCAAGTGGCAAATAGCCTATTTGTTCTCCACTGGTTTTGCTATGGATTGACGCCTCTCCCTAAAGTTCATGTGTTGGAAACTTAATTGCACTGTAACAAATACATTGTATTAAGAGGTGGAATCACTAAGGGCAGATTAGATCTTGACAACTCTGCCCTCATGAATAATTAATACCTTTATCATGGCAGTGGGTCAATTATCATGGGAGGAGCTCCTGATAAACGGATAAGTTTGGCCCAATATCTTCTCTCTGTCTTGCATGCTCACTCCTCCTTTCACCAAGAGATGACATGGCATGAAGACTTTTGCCAGATGCTGGCACCACATTCTTGAACTTTGCAGCCTACAGAATCATGAGTCAAATAAACTTCTTTTCTTTTTAAATTACCTAGTCCATGGCCTTTTGCTACAACAGCAGAAACTGAACTAAGATACATTTGTAATATCTATTCTATAATATACATAATATACATTTGTAATATCTACTCTATAATTATTTTCCACTTTTGCTGAAGAATGTATTTTGAACTCTCAATTCTGTTTCATTGACTTTTTAACTTATATGCGCACATGTTTGTTTCACTTTTTTCCCTTAAATAAAATTGTGTGCTGGATGTTTTGCTCTTCCTCTTCCCGCAGATACCCTTGTGAGACCTACGGATTTATTTCTCTAGTTGCTGTGAGACCTCTTATAAATTCCCTTAGTTGAATAAACTTGTTGAATCTTTATTTGGGCAGGCAACATTCAGTGACATATATATATGAACATATAGACCCCTCTACAACCCTTAAAACACATTTCTAGGATCATCTCATCTTCAGAGATCCATGGTGTTGGCTGAGGCAGCTTTGAGATTGCAGTTGTTGAGACTGCAACTTTTCCAGCCCAATTCTTTCCTTTCCACAGGTGGAACTCACTGCTAAACCACCTGCAGGCTAACCTCTGTCTCAGAATCTGCTTTCTGAAAAATGAAGTTTCTGACTCAAATCAGATTTTATTGACAATCTGCCACTTTGTGGCCTTCAGTTCAGTTTTAAATATATATTAGTTTTTATCTCCTATCTTTTTAAGTGGTCTGCAATCTGCCTCTATGTCAAAATGGAGAGTTATATATGTAATTTCAAAAGTATCACTAGAGTGTTTTGAAAGATTATATTATGAAAACATAAACCCTATGCTTTTTCCAAAAAGATTTCAAGCTGCATTTATATCTATTTTTTTAAATTGCATTTTAGGTTTTGGGGTACATGTGAAGAACATTCAAGATTGTTGCATAGGTACACACGTGGCAGTGTGATTTGCTGCCTTCCTCCCCTTCACCTATATCTGGCATTTCTCCCCATGCTATCTCTCCCCGACTCCCCAACCCCCGCTGTCCCTCCCCTATTCCCCCCAACAGACCCCAGTGTGTAGTGCTCCCCTCCCTGTGGCCATGTGTTCTCATTGTTCAACACCCGCCTATGAGTGAGAACATGCGGTATTTCATTTTCTGTTCTTGTGTCAGTTTGCTGAGAATGATGTTCTCCAGGTTCATCTATGTCCCTACAAAGGACACGAACTCATCGTTTTTGATTGCTACATAATATTCCATGGTGTATATGTGCCACATTTTCCCAGTCCAGTCTATCATCGATGGTCATTTGGGTTGATTCCGGGTCTATGCTATTGTAAACTGTGCTGCAATGAACATTCACGTGCATGTGTCCTTACAGTAGAATGATTTATAATCCTTCAGATATATATCTATTTTGTACTGCACCTTATACATGACACCAGAGGTTAAAAAAAGAGGAGAGACTGTTATCATGAAGCCTCTTGCCCATCCATTAACCTTCTTTTAACCACTATGCCAATATTTCTATTTGACTATATATTTGAAATGCTGTGATTCAAATATTCCTCTTTCATATTAATTAATTTGCTTAGTGAATGTACAGTGAACAATTATTATGAGCCAAATATTGAAATGTTTTTTGTTAAAAGAATACAACTAGAACAGCAGGAAACTATATCTGTCTCAAGGAAGAATATGGCAGGTATAAAATAAAATGATGCAAACAGGCTATTATCACCATGATGCAGAGGTACAGAATGCAGTGAGAATACAGAATATTGAGATCTCACTTGAAGGCTTTATTTTATTTTAGTTCTAAATAAATTATTTGTCTTTGTCCCATTTTTAATTATTTCTTCTGGGAAATTCTTATTCCACATTTGTTTTTAAAGTATTTTGAAATCTTAATTTATGTTTTATTTTTCCCCCATGAATTTAACTGTATATTTTTTTCCCTTTCAAGGAGTGGCAAATTCTGTCTTTTCTTGCCTCAGGAGAGTTTGTGGTAAGGCAGAAAGCAGATAATACACTAGTTTCTAGATTTGTTTTTAGAAAGACCTGAAGGTGTAGGCATAAGCAAGGTTGCTTGGAGAAAAATAAAAGGGGAAACAATTCACACAGACTACAGAGAGATTCCCCCAGGCTAGGGGAGTAGAGAAACATGGAAATATATGTAGGTGTGAAAAGCACAAAAGAGCTATGCCATGCATCCTAGCTACACCACCTGGACACATGGTACCAGAGTAGAAACAGTGGCATGGGAGGTGAGCCAAATAGGACTACAGGCAGATGTCTGTCCCCCAGGAATAGCTCAGAAGCCATGGAAAACTGCTAGATCTCAAAAGTCTATGCAGACAAAGACAATGATATTTCACCGTTAACTCAGTGAACGGATGCTTAAGAACAGATGCACTGCCCTCAGTCCATATCTTGGCACTGCATAAGATCCTATCGCTGTAGTATCAGAAAGGAGAAAGTTCCATTTCTTGTGTGCCACAATTTGTCAACTGGGAACTATGTCTGCAAGAAAAGTGTAATGTTTTGGTATTTTGTTTATTATTTGCTTTTTGTTCAAATACTACTTCATTTACTATTTCATAATCCATTTTTAGGACTGTTGGGGGTCAAATGAGAAAAGAATTTATGCATAAAACAATACCTAGAAGAGAGAAATAGAAGAAATAAACTAGTTTTTCTCCTCAAAACCACTGTTTAGCTTCAGTCTTGAGTTGCAAAATCCCATATGTAATGGTGGTAGAGGGTATTTCTAAATACTTACTTGATGCCTAAGCTTTTCTTCATTACCTAAAGTCTTTCCCACTGAGGCATATCCCTGAGGAAGGTATGAATTTATTATCTAAGGAATGAATATATTGTGATGTATATCACTTGCTATTCCTCATTATCTTGCAGCTCATACTCCAAGCTGCAGTTTAAATGTCAGTTCCACAACTAAATCTGCCTATTCCCAACTTCCAAAAATAACGAGTTTTGGTTTTTCAATTATGTATTCTCACAGCACATAGTACTTCTACTGTGCACTTTTAATCATAGGAAAATCTTTTCTGTGTGTAATTCTTTGTTTCGGGACCCCCTTCCAATTAGAATGTAAGTTGATGAGTTATTTCCATAGCACTTGGCACAATGTTTGATGCATAATAACTATTTAATAAATATTTCCGCCTGCCACAGAGAGGGAGTATATGACTTAATAAAGTTCAGATTATTGTTTCAATTCTTCCCAATTATATATATACACATATATGTATATATACATGCATGTTTGTGTATGCTGTATATGCATATATTCTATGAAAACACATTTCATTTTATATAAGTTAAGTATATATAGAGAGAGAGCTCTTTAAGCTATGTATATAATACATATTATATATAAAATACATAGCTCTTTAAGCTTTATATATATAGCTTCAAGAGCTATATAATATATATATATTTAAGCTATATATATAAAACTTAAAGAGCTCTATCTCTATATAAATATAGAGAGTATATATAGAGAGCTATCTATATATATATACTTAACTTTTTTATATATAAATTAAGTAATATATATAAACATATATATAACTTAAGTCTTATATATATATGTTAAGTATGTATAGAGAGCTCTCTATTAGCTATATATACATACTTATATATATATATACCTAAATATATATATAAGTATACATGTAACATATATATACGTTAAGTATATATATATATGTATATATATATAATATACATATATATTTAAAGTATATATATGCTACATGTATACTTTTATATATATATATATATACACACACACTTAACTTATATACTATACTTAAAGAGCTATATAGCTCAAGTCACAGATATGTTATATATATATATGTTAAGTATATATAGAGAGCTCTCTATAAGCTATATATATATATATATATATTTACTTATATATATAAGTTAAGTATACCTATATAGTTCTTTAAGCTATGTATAAAATATATATATTTAACTTATATATATATTTATATATATACTTAATTACCGGTAACGTGTGTGTGTGTGTGTGTGTATAAGTGGTTTGCTGCACCTATCAACTCATCACCTAGGTATTAAGCCCCACATGCATTAGCTATATGAAAGACAACATTTTAAATTACTGTCATTTTACAATAGGTAAGACATTTTAGGTGGTAACATTTCTTATGAGGTTCAAGTAGACTGAAACATGAAAGTTGAATGAAAAATTTTGTTGCATTCCTTTCTGTAGCCTTTTCTATTGCATCAAGCTTGTGTAATATTCCAAAAAAAAAAAAAGCATATTCAAGGATATCTATGTGCCCAAATGAAAGCCATGGTGGGATGAGTAATTCAAGGTTGTTATTCACTTATATGTCTCTCCTGGAGTACTCTTCATGTATTTGCACATCTGAGAGATTTAAGGGGTTCCAGATTATCTTTTTATGCAGAAAGAAAACTCATTAAGAAAAAATGTAATTATGTATCTCCAACCCATAGTGTGTTGGATAGTTAGCAGAATCTTAATGTCAAAGAACATTGTCAAGAAAGAAAATGAAAATAACAAAAGAAAATTCAATTACAAAAGTGTTCAAACCAACCCATGAAAACTACTTGTAATTTGTCACATCACACCAATCAGTTACATTTGAAGGTCCTAAAAACACAAGTGTCTAGAGATTTGTGACAGATAAAATATGGTCTCCTATTCGTGCACAACGTCTTAGTGTTTAAGAGCAATAATAAAAAAATGTATCAAGAGGTGAAACCCAGTAACAGGCAGTTCATTTCTGTTTTAGGTGACTTGGATGAGAAATGCCACAAACACATACTCAGTATGTTGTTTTAATCAATATAAAATAAACATTAACATAACTTTTATCATTTCTTTACACCCGATACCTACATCTGATACACAAGACTAGGAAATAATTTCTAAAGGGCACTCATCTTGCCTCATGGCTTGATAAAGTTTCCCTAAATTTTACTTTTAGGTACTGCTTACATCAGCGAAATAGCATAATTGTAGTGTTTAATGTGAGTACTTAATTAAAAATATATTTAATGAGCTATGAAAATGTTTACATGGTAACAAATAATATAATTCATGCACATTAGCAAGTGTCAATATGTGAGTGATTAGAATACAAGTAGATACGGATACTAACACAAAACTAGGTATTTTAGCAATACTTTTACTTCTAACTTTTTCTGTAGTAGAAAGGTATATGTAAATGTGTACCTATTTCTAATGCTCTTTACTTGGGATTATTTATAAGGACATCTTCCCAACAGATATTACAAAATTGATTTTCCAAAAATATGCCTTTTTAGTGTGGATTTTTGTTCCTAAGCCAAAATGTAAATGAATTAGCCATATGAGGCCCTTGTGTAATCTGAGAAACTGCCCAGAAATGTATAGACAATATTATAGTAAAGCTGAAAAAGAATAAAACCTCAAGTAGTTAATTAAATCACAATCTTTTTTGGCTGATGCTCACTAAGTATCTACTGATAAATATAACAAAAGCTCAATAGAAGAAATAGTGATGTTCTTAGAATCTGCATGAAGGGAGAAAGGGAGGAAGTAGGAGAATAGAAAAGGACAGAATCTTTGTTAGTGGCAAAAAGACCTACCCAAATTCTGTTACCTCCTTGTATTAATCTGTGTTCTTCAGAAAAACCAAAACAATAAGATAGGCAGATACATGTATAGAAAGCTTTATCATGAAGCACTGGCATGAATGGTTGTGGCTGAGAAATCCTACAGTCTGTAGTTGGCAGGCTGAAGACCCTTGAGAACTGCTAGTGTAATTCCAATTCAAGTCCAAAGACCACAGAACCAGGAGAGCTAAAGGTGTGAATTCCAGTCTAAGCCCAGGAGAAGACAAACATCGCAGCTGAAAAGCAGTCAGGCAGAGAGGGTGGCTGGGGAATTGGGCTTTACTACACCTTTTTGGCCTAGTTAGCCCCTGGATTGGATAATGTCCCACATTGGGGAGGGCAGTCTACTTTATTTGATCAAAATAGCTCAATGCAAATGCTAATATCATCTAGAAACACCTCAAAAACATACCAAGAAAAAATGTTTAGCCAAATACTGGGTACTCTGTGGCCTATCAAATTAACATGTGAAATGAACTATTACAAATCATTTGTATTTCTTTGTTGTCAGAATGCCTTGGTTGAAAATAGCTACATTACTTTCTTTTTTTTAATGCATTTTTTATTATACTTTAAGTTCTGGGGTACATGTGCAGATCATGCAGGATTGTTACATAGGAATACACATGCCATGGTGGTTTGCTGCATCTAAACCCCTGTCATCTACATTAGGTATTTCTCCTAATGTTATCCCGCCTCAATCTCCCAACCCCCCACCATCCCTTCCCTATTCCCCAATCCCCAACAGACCACAGTGTGTGATGTTCGCCTCCCTGTGTCCATGTGTTCTCATTGTTCAACATCCACTTATAAGTGAGAACATCGGTGTTTGGTTTTCGATTCTTGGGTCAGTTTGCTGAGAATGATGGTTTCCAGCTTCATCCATATCCCTGCAAAATACATGAGCTCATCCTTTTTTATGGCTGCGTAGTATTTCATAGTGTATATGTGCCAGATTTACTTTATCCAGTCTATCATTTATGGGCATTTGAGTTGGTTCCAATTCTTTGCTGAAAATAGCTACATTACTTTCAAATTATGAACAGTCTGTGCCTTCACTTCAACTGTTTCCCAGATATAATAACAGCTCCAACTTTTTAGGGTGGTTGTAAAGTTTAAAGGAGATAATATATTTCAATTGCTTGGCACAGGGCAGAAATAAAAAAAATAACTCAATAAATGTTAACTGCTATTATCATTACTTAAATTAAATTAATAGAACTAATAAAGGTTTGAGTGCATCTAAAATCTACCATCTTCATTTTCAAGAGGGCTATCATTTACAGTCCTATCATGTACTTATTGGGCAAAGAGTCAGAATATTAGACAAATAGCATGAGTGACTGCCACAGAGAGGGAATCTTGTGGATTAGTTCAAATATTTGCATAAGAGAATGACAGGGAATCTAAAGTCAGCTATTATTTGAATCACTTAGCCTTACTCATTCAGAAACATGTTGCATGTTGCTCAGCTTTTACCTCCACCAAAACTTCGATTGTAACATGAGATATTTAACTGTCCACGTAACTGTCTTATCCTGGATTTATTTTACTTCAACAATGTCTCTTTGATTTTTACTTTATCCACCTATTTCCAGTCACACACCCTAAAATCTTCAAGACCTAAAAAAGCCCCACCTGGAAAGCCACACAGAGTGGTATTTACTCTCTGTGCATAAAGCCTTGTCAGCCCTTTTCTGATCACCTCATTCTCGTTGCTTCTACTCTTCACTATTATAGAGCTGTATAGTCTTTTGATATTTCTGATTCCCTCAGTCTATAAGCCTCTTCTTAGTAGCTCTTCCCTTCTTTAAAGGGAACCACAGGCTTGATTGTCTCAACTTTTTTTCTTACCCAATAGCCTTCATTTGCTGCCACACCTGTCATGTTTGTCTTGCTAACATACCTCCCAAGCAAACAACTCAATACTGAGAAACATGTTCTCAGATTGCTATTTGCTGTTAGGAAAAAAAAATTCTCAAGCCATAAAAATTACAAACACACTTAAATCCATATTGTCCAAAATTATCAGCCTTATGTGTATAATTATCACTCCTTTGGCTTATTCCTTGTCACCTTGTTCCTCCATGCCCTCTGGTGCCTATTACAAATCTTCACCTGAATCAATTAATAAGGACTATTCTCCCTGCTGCAGGATTCCACAGGAAGTGCTTGGTCAGTAAAGACTCGAGATTTTGTTGACTACATGATATCCTCCAAGACTAGATGGAAAAAAAAGATACTTGAGGAGAATGTATAAATTTCAATATCATGATTTTTGCCATTTCTTCACTTCCTTTCTAGTACAAAATATTCAGAAAGATTTAAAAAATATTATTGAACTAATATCATGTTTCTGCATATAGATTTCAAGTTATATAACCCAAATGACAAAATATGAGTAAGGAAAGCCAATAAATGTTACTAGATTTTAGTTCATGATAGCTCATGGAGTTTCAAAAAATATATATCAAATTCATTCAGTTATCTTTGCTACTTCAGTGTTTTTATTTTGTTGGAATCTATGCACATGGCTAGATTGCCTGTTGGGTAATACAGAACCTGACACCATAAACCACCACATGAAAAAAAAAAAAAAAAGAAGAATGTAAAAAAAAAAATTGAAAATTTTGCAAATTTAATTCTTTGTACTAAGAAAATTTTCCCATTTCTTTTTTTTTTTTTTTTTTTTTTTTGAGACGGAATTTCGCTCTTCTTACCCAGGCTGGAGTGCAAGGGCACAATCTCGGCTCACTGCAACCTCCGCCTCCTGGCTTCAGGCAATTCTCCTGCCTCAGCCTCCCGAGTGGCTGGGACTACAGGCATGCGCTACCATGCCCAGCTAATTTTTTGTATGTTTAGTAGAGACAGGGTTTCACCATGTTGACCAAGATGGTCTCGATCTCTTGACCTCGTGATCCACCCGCCTCGGCCTCCCAAAGTGCTGGGATTACAGGCTTGAGCCACCGCGCCCAGCCCCCCATTTCTTAATATAAATAACTTATGAACAGATTCCTAACATCTCGTGCTGCATCTCAAAATTCCAAATTTGGATAGTTTTATCAAGTCAGAAAATGGAACAATATAGACATTTTACACCTTTCTCACCTTCACTCTTGTTCACAGATAACAGTTAATAAGTCCAAAATATGAAACTTGTTTGTTTAATAGAAATACTTAAACCAATTAGCTGTAAAGAGAAGCAATTATTTAGGTGTTAGTCAAGTGAAATTTACCCACGTCAAATAGATTCATCAAAGATATATGGTAGATGTTGGCAGATTTATAATTTTGTAATTATTATTTTAAATTTTATTTTAATGTTAGATCTTGTGTTTTTTTAAAAAATAACATTCTTATTGGTATTTAATTCACAGGTCATAAAATTCACCCTAAAAATTACACAATTCAGTTATTTTTAGTATATGCACAAGGTTATGCACCCATCATTACTAAGTCCAGAAGATTTTGTTTTTATACTAAAAAGAAACTTTGTACCTACTATAGAGTAGAATTCTCATTTACTTTCTCCCCCACCCCACCATCTTGCCCTTGGTAACTACTAATCTTTCTGCTTCTATAGATTTGCCTACTCTGAATGTTTGATAGAAATGAAATCATACCACTTGAGGCCTATTGTAATGGCTTCTTTCACAGCATGTTTTCAACGTTAATCTATGTGATAGCATGTATCAATACTTCATTCTTTTTTATTTAGTCTCAGAGCAGTTTTAGGTTACAGAAAACTTGTGAAGATAGGAGGAGTGTTACCATGTACTCCATAGCAAGCTTTCTTATCATTAGCCTCTTATATTAGTTTAGCATGTTGACAGCAATTACAATCAATATTGATACATTATTATTAACTATAAGTCTATACTTTTTTCAGATTCTCTTTGTTTTTGCATAATACAATTTTTCTGTTCCAGGGTGTCATCTAGGATTTCACACTACATTTCATCTCCAAGTCTTGTTAGATTTTTCTTGCCTATGACAGCTTCCAGGATTTTCCTTGTTTTCAATAACCTTAACAGTTTTAAGGAGGGTTTGTCAAATATTTTGCAGTATGTTTCTCAATTGGGATGTATCTGATGTTTTTCTCATGATTAAACTGAGGTTATAGATTTGGGGAAGGAAGAGCCTCAGGGAAAACATCATTTTCATCAACTGACATTAAAGGTATTTAATGTCAACATGATTTATTATTGTTGATATTGGCTTTGAAAACCTGGTTGAAATAGCATTTATCAGATTTCTTTACTGTAAAGTTACTGGGCTCTATAGAAAGAAATTACTATATAGGCCACACTTAAGGAGCAGGGATTTATGCATCACTTCCTTGGGTGAGGAATATCTAAATAAATTATTTGTAATTCTTGTGCATGGAAAAATTGCCTTTTTCTCCATTATTTACTCAGTTGTATATTTATACCAGGAATTAATTCGTTTTATTCCTGAATAATGTTCTATGGTATAAATATACTTAATTTAGTTTATTCATAATTAACTGTATTATTTCTATTTGGGATTATTATAAATAATGCTGCTATGAATATTTCTGTAGATGTTATTGTAAGGATATGGGTTTTCAATTCCCTTGGGACTATACCTAGGAGTTGAACTGCTGAGTGCGTGGTAAACCAATGTTTAATATCTAAAGGACCTGTCAAACTCTTTTTCTCAGTGGCTGCACCATTTTACAATTTCTCCCTCAGCAATATATGGGGGTGTCAATTATTCCCCATCCTTGTCAACATTCATTATTTTCTCTCTTTTTTATTTTAGTCATCTTGTGTAGGTGAAGTGGCAATTCACCTTGGTTTTGATCCCTGTTTCTTAAATAATTAATGAGTTTGAGTATCTTGTTGAGCTTATTTGCCATATATTTACCTTTAGAAAAATGTCTACTCAAATCCTTTTTACCAGTTTTTCTTGAGTTGTCTTTTTATTGCTGAGAAGAATTTTTTATTCTGTATTCAAGTCCCCTATTGAAATGTTTTTCCCATTTTGTGGGTTGCTTTTGCACTTTCTCAATGGTGCCTCTTATTTATTTTTTAATGTTTATTTTATTTATTTATTTATTTATTTTTATTATACTTAAGTTCTGGGGTACATGTGTAGATCATGCAGGATTGTTACATAGGTATATGTGCCATGGTGATTTGCTGCACCCATCAACCCATCATCAACATTAGGTATTTCTCCTAATACTATCCCTCCTCTAGGCCCCCAACTCCTGTGAGGCCCTGGTATGTGATGTTCCCTTCCTTGTGTCCATGTGTTCTCACTGTTCAACTCTCATTTATGAATGAGAACATGCGGTGTTTGGTTTTCTGTTCTTGTGTCAGGTTGCTGAAAATGTTGGTTTCCAGCTTCATCCATGTCTCTGCAAAGGATATGAACTCATCATTTTTGTGGTTGCATAGTATTCCATGCTGTATATGTGCCACATTTTCTTTATCCAGTCTATCGTTGATGGACATTTGGGTCTTTTAAATTTAAAAAGGTTTAATTATAAACTTAAATTAAATTATAAAATCCAGTTTACTTATTTTATTTGTTTGTTTTTTTCCATGTGCTTTTGGTGTCATTTCTTTAAAAAGTTCTCATTCAAGGTCATGAGAATATATTTCAATGGTTTCTGCTAAGAATTTTATAGACTTTATTTTTATGTTCAGATCTATGGTTCATATTGATTACATTTCATCTATCATGTCGGGTAGGTGTCCAGTTGCTTTCTTTTGCCTGCAGATATCCAGTACTTACTGTACCATTTATCAAGAAGTCTATGTTTTCCCCATTGAATGGTCTTGGCACCCTGTGAAAAATCAATTCGCCATAAATGTAAGAGTTTAATTCTTTTTTTTTTTCATCTTTTGCTTACTTTTTATTGATTTCTTTTCTGGTTATATTTTTCAACTTATATAATGTATTAGTACCACTATATATACATAACTAAATGTACATTTACTGTACACAATCTGGACAGAAATATTTTTTGCTGTTGGAATGTGTAATCAAGTAAGTTTGGAGATCATTGTGTTATGGGACCCTTGAGTGTCACTTCAACAATAGGAAACCTCTGTGGCCAGTGGTGCCTTTCCCCGAGTTTTGCTGGGGACCACTGGGCCCACTTGGCCTGGCATGCTGTGCTTGGCTTGTGCTAAGGGCCTGGATTCCATGCCTGCTAAGGGTGAGTGGAGCAGCGAGAGGGGTGTGAGCAAGTGAGCATCAGGTCCAGCCACTGTGCCCTGCCAGATATGTTGGCTGCAGTGGGGTAGGCAACTCCAGGTGCTGGCACAGGCGCTGGCTGGCTGTGAGGCTGCAGCTGGACCAAGCATACCATAAGCAGTTTCCACAGCTGGCGCTGGGGAAAACCCTGACACTCAGAACCTTGGAGACATTAGGAACTTCACAGCCCCAAAGAGGGTGTCACAGCCCTGGCTCGGGGAGTTCCAAGGGGCTCCCCAAGAGGCTGCAGCTCTTCTTTCCTCTCCTCTCTCCTTCTTAATTCTTTACTCAATTATATTCTATTGATCTACATGCCTAATCTTACACTGTTATCATACCACACTGATTACTGTAGCTTTGTAGTAAGATATGAAATAAAGAAGTGTAAATGTAACTTTCTGGCTTTTTTAAGCCAGAAATTAAAATTGTTCTGGCTATTCCAAGTCCCTTGCATCTTTATATAAATTTTATATTCACCTTGTCAATTTATTTGAAAGAGTAGCACATATTTTGATAGATATTGAAGAAAATTTTGAATCTGAAGATAAATTTGAGGACTACTCCGATTTTAACATTAACTTTCCCTATCCATAAACACGAGATTTCTTTTTATTTATTTAGGGTTTCTTTGATTTCTTTCAATAATATTTTGTAGTTTTCAGTGTACAAGTCTTGCATTATTTGTTACATTTATTAGAAAGCATTTTATTCTTTTGGTGCTATTTTAAATGGACTTATTTTCTTAATTACAATTATATATATATCTTATTGCTAGTATATAGAAACACAATAGATTGTACATTTATCTTCTATCCCAAAACCTTCCTGAACTTGTTTATTATTTCTAATAGCTTTTTGATGGCATCCTTAGGATTTTCTGTATACAAATCTCCTTTTCAAATAGACAGTTTTACTTCTTTCTTTCCAGTGCTGATATCTTTTATCAATTTTTCTTGACTTATTGCTCTGACTAAAACTGCTATCACAATATTAAATAGAAGATCAAGATTAGGCACCTTTGTCTTGTTTCTTGCTGATCCTCAGAGAGCACATTCTGTCTTTCACCATTAACTATGATGTTTACCTGGGGTTTTGTAATTGCCTTTTATTATTTTGAGACGGTTTCCTTCTAATTCCATTTTATTGCATTTTTATCATGGAAGTATATGGAAGTTGTCAAATGTGTTTCCTACATTAACTGAAATGGTCACGTAGTCTTTGTCCTATATTGTATTAATACAGTACATTGTATTCACTGATTTTTGTAGGTTGAACTAATGTTGACCTCCTGGAATATATCTCATTGGTCATGGTGTACAGTAGGCTTTTTAGGTTTTGATGAATTTTGTTTGAGAATGTTTAGGAATTTTGCCTTTTTATTCATAAGAAATATTGGTTCTAGTTTCCTTTTTTAATGATATCTTTGGCTTTGATATCCAAGTAATACATCACCTTACAGAAGAAATAGGAAAGTGCCCTCTTCTATTTCTCGAGAAATTTTATAATGAATTACTGTTAATTATTGTTTACAATTAAGGTAGAATGTACCAGTAAAGAGATACGGGCCCGAGATTTTCTCTATGAGAATTATTTTGATTACTAATTTAAATACTTTACTTGTTTTACATCTATTCAGATTTGGTATTTGTTTTTGAGTCAGTTTTGATTGTTTCTTCCTAGAAATATAGTCAATCTTTCTGATTTATCTAATTTCTTGGAATATTATTGTTCATAGTATTCTAATACTTTTTATATTTTTAAAGGTCATTAGTAATGTAGTTTACTTTATTCCCATTCTTGATTTTTGTTCTTGGTCAATCAAGCTAAATACTAGTTCATTTTATTGATGTTTTCAAAGAAAAAACTTTTTGGTTTCACTGATTTTCTTTATTTTTTCCATTGACTAGTTTATTTTTGCTCTAACATTTCTTATTTTCTTCTTCCTGCTTGTTTTGAACTTGGTGTGGTCTTCTTTATATAGTTTCTTCAGGTAGGAAGTCAGATCATTGATCTGATATCGTCCTTTTTTTATCAATATATAGTATTTGTACATAGTTACGAGTATATTTGGTATTTTGTTACATGCATAAAATGCATAATAATCAAGTCAGTATTTAGGATATCTGCCATCTTGAGCATTTATCATTTCTATGTGTTGGGAACATTTCAAGTCCTCTCTTCTAGCTATTTTAAATACACAAAATATACATTCTCCACCTTAAATACACAAAATATTGATCGGCCATTATTAATACGCATTTTTAGAATAAAGCTATATTCCCATTTTCTCTCCCCTTTTTCTTCCTCTTTCTTCCTCTCCTTCACTCCTTTTTTTCTTTCTTTCTAAAAAGAAAAAAGAAATATGCAAAAGATTGTTGTTAACTACAGTCACCCGACTCTACTACAGAACATTAGCACTTCTTCCTTCAAACTGTATGTATGTACTCATAAATACTATTCTAAGCACAGCATTAACTACATCTTATAAATTTTGCCATACTGTACTTTTGCTTTGGCTTATTTGAAAGCATTTTTAAAAATTTTTCTCATTTATTCTTTGACTCTGGTCATTTAGAAGTGTGTTGAATTTTCATGTATTTGTTAATTTCTCAAATTGCTTTCTCTGATGATATATACTTTCATTTCCTTGTGGTTTTGTAATATAAACATATGGTTTAAATCTTCTTAAATTTACTTATTCTTGTTTCATGGCCTAATACAACATCTGTTTTAGAGAACATTACATATGTACTTGAGAACAATGTGTATTTTGTTGTTTTGGAGAAGAATAGTCTGTAGATATTTCTTAGGTCTAGTTCATTTATAGTGTTGCTTAAATCTCATAATTGTTTGCTGATTTTCTGCCTACTTGATCTATTTGTTACTAAAAATAGGGTGCTGACATCATCACCTATTACTGTTGAATTTTCAAAGGCTCTTTTTCATTCTGTCACTTGCTGTGGCATGTATTTCGAAGCTTTGTTGTTAGGTACATACATATTTGTAATTGTTATGTCTTTCTGATGGATTGACCCTTGTATCTTTATAAAACATCATTATTTGTCTCTAATAATCTTTGTCTCAAAGTTTATTTTGGCACATATTAGAATGTACACTCTAGTTGTCATATCAGTGTCATTTGTAGTATATATTTTTTCATTTATTGTAGTCTGAAATTATTTTTCTTTAAATCTATAATATCCCTTGTAAGCAGCAAGGAATTCAAAATGCATGTATTTTTAATTCATTCTTTCAGACTGCATTTCAATTAAAGTTTTAAATACATTTATGTATAACTTAACTATAGATAAGGTTGGATTTACATTTTTCAATTTAGTATCTTTCTATATTCCTTATGAAACTCTTTTCCTTCTCTACTACCTTATTTTTTGTTTAATTGATATTATCTAGTGTAGCATTCTAATTCACTTATTTACCATATTTGCTTTATTTTCTTTGACACTTCCCTTGAGGTACAATTAACATCTTAATTTATAACCATATAGATTGGACTAAAATGAACTTAGTTTCAAGAGTATACAACATTTTTGCTCCTATATATTTCCATTTCTTTCTTCTGACCTTGAGCTATAATTGTCATGCAGATTTTATTTTTATATGTTATGTGCTCATTAACACCAATTTATGATTCCTGAATGCTTTTCTCTTTAAATCAGATAGGAAAAAATAATTACAAACAAAAATGCATTCATACACTCTTTTATATTTACCTATGTAGGCACCTTTATCAGTATACTTTATTTCTTCCTATAGATTCAACTTACCATCTAGTAGACTTTCCTTTCAGCCTAAAGTGCTCCTTTAGAATTTTATGCAAAATATAACTGCTAGAGATTCATTCTCTAAGTTTTTGTGTACCTGGAAAAATTTAAATTTCTCCTTCATGCTTGAAGTATAGTTTTTTCTGTATATATAACCCTTTTTTGATAGTATTTTTTTGTTGCATTTTAGGTTTTGGGGTACATGTGAAGAACTTGTAGGATTGTCGCATAGGTACACATCTGGCAGTGTGGTTTGCTGCCTTCCTCCCCATCACCTATATCTGGCATTTCTTCCCATGTTATCTTTCCTCAACTCCCCACCTCTACTGTCCCTCCCCTATTTCCCCCCACAGACACCAGTGTGTGATGCTCCCCTCCCTGTGTCCATGTGTTCTCATTGTTCAACACCCACCTAAGAGTGAGAACATGTGGTGTTTGATTTTCTGATCTTGTGTCAGTTTGCTGAGAATGATGGTTTCCAGATTCATCCATGTCCCTACAATGGACACGAACTCATCGTATTTTATGGCTGCATAATATTCCATGGTATATTTGTGCCACATTTTCCCTGTAATATGGATGATCTTTCTATTTTCTGAATACTGGAAATCAGATCAGAAATCACCTGTTAATAAAATTATGGATTTTTTGCACTGATGAATTGTTCATATTGTTTTCAACAGTTTTATTATGATGTTTCTAGGTATAGATCTTGTATACTTATTGTATTTGGAGATAGTTGCATTTCTTTGATGTGTGGATTAATAATTTTCATTACAATTAGAATGCTTCAAACTGTTTTTTAATTAAAATATTCTATCTGCCCATTCTCCCTCTGGAATGTTCACAATATAAATATGCGCGCACACACACACACACACACACACACACACACGCACGCATGTTTGATGATATCCTACTGGTTGTTTTTATTTATTCTTTTTTGTTTCTGTTTCTCACATTGAAAAATATCAATTGAATTGTGTCTGAATTCATTGATTCTTTATTATTCTAGCTGTCAACTGCCGTTACTCTATTTTATAAATTTTTATCTTATTATATTTTTAAACTCCAGAATCTTTTTGATTTTTATTTTGTAACTTTAAAAAAAAATTATTTTTATTTTAAGTTCCAGGGTACATGTGCAGGATGTATAGGTTTGTTACATAAGTAAAAGTGTGCCATGGTGGTTTGCTGCATCTATCAACCCATCACCAAAGTATTAACCCTGAACACATTAGCTATTTTCTCTAATGCGCTCCCTTCCCCCCAAACCCTGACAGGCCCCAGTGTGTGTTGTTCCCCTCCCTGTGTCCATGTTTTCTCATTGTTCAGCTCACACTTACAAGTAAGAACATGAAGTGTTTGGTTTTCTGTTCCTGTGTTAGTTTGATGAGGGTAATGGCTTCCAGCCCCATCCATATCTCTGCCAAGGA
Source organism: Saguinus oedipus (assembly GCA_031835075.1). Classification (NCBI taxonomy): domain Eukaryota; kingdom Metazoa; phylum Chordata; class Mammalia; order Primates; family Cebidae; genus Saguinus; species Saguinus oedipus. The sequence continues at coordinate 45,103,397 of CM063170.1, forward strand.
CCTGATCTTGTTCTCTTTTATGGCTGTATAGTATTCCATGGTGTATATGTCGATATTTTCTTTATCCAGGTTATCACTGATGGGCATTTGGGTTGATTTTATTTCTTTGCTCTTGTGAATAGTGCTGTAAAGAACATATGTGTGCATGTTTCTTTATAATAGAATGATTTATATTCCTCTGGGTATATACCCACTAATGAGATTGCTGGGTCACAAGGTATTTCTGGTTCTAGATCTTTGAGGAATCTCCACACCATCTTCCACAAGGGCTGAACAATTTACTTTCCCCCCAACAGTGTAAAAGCATTCCTATTGCTCTGCGACCTAGCCAGCATCTGTTTTTTCTTGACTTTTTAATAATTGCCATTCTGACTGGTGTGAGATGGTTTCTCATTGTGACTTTGATGTGCATTTCTCTAATGATCAGTGACGTTGAGCTTTTTTTCATGTTTGTTGCCCACATGACTGTCTTCTTTTGAGGAATGTCTGTTCATGTCATTTGGCCACTTTTTAGTTCCTTGTAGACCCTGGATATTAGACCTTAATTCCTTTTAGTGATTTCATCATGACATCTTTGCTTCTGCCTATGTCCTATGTTCATCTTGTTCTAGGGTTTTTTGTTGTTTTGGGTTTTACATTAAAGTCTTTAACTCATCTTGAGTTAATTTTTGTATAAAATGTAAGAAAGGGGTGCAGTTTCAATTTTCTGCATATGGCTAGCCAGTCCGCTCAGCATCACTTATAAAATAAGGAATTATTTCCTTATTGCCTGTTTTTGTCAGGTTTGTTGATGGTTGTAGATGTGCAGTATTATATCTGAGTTCTCTAAGTAATCCCTTGGTCTATGTGTCTGTTTTTATACCAGTACCATGCTCTTTTGCTTACTGTAGCCTTGTAATATACAGTTAGAAGTCGGGTAGCATGATACCTTCAGTGTTGTTATTTTTGCTTAGAATTGTCTTGGCTATACAAGCTCCTTTTTCGGTTCCATATGAATTTTAAAATAGCATTTCTAATTTTGTGAAAAATGTTAATATACTTTAATGGGAATAGCATTGAATTTATAAATTGCTTTGGGCAATATAACCATTTTCATGATATTGATTTTTTTCCTATCCATGAGCCTGGTATGCTTTTTCATTTGTTTGTGTCCTCTCTGATTTCTTTCAGCAGTGGTTTGTAGTTCTTCTTGAAGAAGCCCTTCACTTTCCTTGTTAGCTTAATTCCTAGTTATTTTATTCTCTTTGTAGTAATTGTGAAGGGGAGTTCATTCATGATTTGGCTCTCTGCTTATCTGCTGTTGGTGTATAGATGTGCTTATGATTTTTGCACATCAATTTTATATCATGAGACTTTCCTGAAGTTGCTTATCAGCTTAAGAAGCTTTTGGACTGAGACGATTGGGTTTTCTAGATAAAGGATCACATCATCTGCAAAGAAAGACAATTTGACTTCCTCTCTTCCTACTTAAATATCCTTTATTTCTTTCTCTGGGCGATCACCCTGCCAGAACTTCCAATACTGTGTTGAATAGGAGTTGTGAGAAAAGACATCCTTATTTTGAGCCAGTTTTCAGGAATAATGCTTCTAGCTTTTGCCTATTCAGTATGATATTGTCTGTGGGTTTGTCATAAATGACTCCTATTATTTCAAGGTATATTCCTTCATTACATAGTTTATTGAGAGTTTATAGCATGAAAGGATGTTGAATTTTATTGAAGCCTTTTTCTACATCTATTGAGATAATCATGTGGTTTTATTTTTAGTTCTGTTTATATGATGAGTTACATTTATTCATTTGCAGATGTTGAACCAGCCTTGCATCCTGGGGATGAAACCAACTTCATCACAGTGGATTAGGTTTTCAATGTGCTTCTGGATTTGGTTTGCCAGTAGTTTACTGAAGATTTTTGCACTGATGTTCATCAGGGAGCAAATGACCAAAATCCAAGAGAAAAAGTAAATAATAAAGTAGACCCACACTGATTCAGAATTTTAGTCACAAGAAAAACAAATTATTAAACCTATGATTAATAATTTTCATACATATTAGAAAAATTGGAAATTTTCATGAAATAACCTTAATATTTAAGAGAAGATTCACTGCCAAGAACTAAATATTTAAATTTAAATTTAGATTTGAATACACAAATGTAATAGTAGATTTGACATGGAAGAGAAAGAATAAGCAACCTGGAAAGCAAAGTGGTAGAAAATGCCCACATGTTTTAAAATTCAGAAATGGACATCATATTTGCATGTCAATATGTATGTGTGTGGCATAGTGAAAAATCTAAGGAATGTATATTTGAAGTCTTGGAGAGGAGGAAGATACTTAGATAGAAGCAATATTTGAAGAAATATCTGCTACAATTTTTTCAGAATAGGGAAAACATCAATGTACAGATTCATGAAAACTTATAAACACCAAGTACAGATACAAAACAAAACAAATAATTTTCTAGTATGTCATAATAAAATTTCTAAAAGCCATTGTTAAGACATAAAAACTCTCCTGAATTTTTTCATTACATTTCTGGGTATTTTCTAAATCTGATTTGCATTATTCCTTCATGTTTTTCATAATTTTCCAAATACATTTTAACTCATTTAAAAGTGATGAGTTACACTTTTTAACTTGGTAGTGCACCTAGCCTTCTAATGTGTTTTATTGTCTTCAGGGAGGTTATTCTGCTCCGTATTCTGCATCTTTCTACCGGGTCTTATCATGATACTTTTTTATTGCTCTTCCTTACGTAAAATTAGTATCCTTAAACTCTTGGAATGAAGTGGGGTTCACTAAACCATTTCCAACTTCACAGAACTTACTTTTCTATAGTTTTTGTGTAAAATTTAATACTATAGATGGTTGCTTTTTGAGATTTTTCTGGCTGTTCCGTCACAATCTTTGGTCTGTAAACTCTCTTCCCTTTTTCGTTCTTATTCCTATTCTGATTAATTTTCATTCCACTCTCAGCAGTTTATCTTCATAGGCTCCATTTTGAAGGAAAACTTGATGAGTCCATTGGAGAAATCGTGAGAGCATAATGCTTCTGGGGCAGTTCATTTGTCTCTTTCTGGGTACCTTTTGCACTCACTCACTATTAGAGTGAACAAAACCCCTGCCCATTTCAGCTGCTCCCTTAAAACAAAACCCCTTATGCTACAGTGAATACCAATGGCTATTTGGGTATTATCATTTTCTCATGTCATTGTCAGATGTCACTCCAATTTTGTTTTTCTTATTTCTCCAGCATTAATGCCAATACTATTCAGGTCTTTTGATGGCGTATGTGTACCCACTTGTATTTTAGTGTCCATAGGAGTAATTTTCCAACTAGTTTTATGGTAAGTGTTGTCCAAGGATTTTACTTTTTGCCATATGGTTTCTCCACCTATTTTTATTTGTGAATTTGGAAGGAATAAAAAATAAAGCCACTGCTGAAACCATTTTTTCAAAAGCGACTGTTTCATTTATGAGATAAGCTTTGATTTCACAACTAGACAAAAATATTGCAAGTTAGTAAGATTAGAGGACAAATGTCTCATGAATCTAAGTGCAGAAATCCTAAACAAAATGTTAGCAAATAAATGTCAGCAATATGTAAAAAGGGTAGTACATTATGACCAATTGGTACTTATTCCAGCAATGCAAGGCTGTCCAAACATAAAACAAACAACCAATGTCAGTCACCACATTAATGAAATAAAATAAGAAAATCACAATATCATTTAGTATATATACAAAAAAGACATCTGATAATTATAATTACCCATTTGTAATTTTAGAAAACCTTCCCAAATTTCTAAGAAAAAAAGTAAACTTTCTTAAGTTTTTAAGTTTTTATAACATTTGCATAAAATATCATTTTATTTAACTGTGAAATATTAAAAACTTATTCCTGAGATAAAAAGTGAGCAATGAAGTCCACTGTCATGAACCCTATTCAGTGGTGTATTAGAAAGTCAAAGCTAGTAGATAAGCCTCACCACCACCCTCCATCAAAAAGTAAAAGAACTAAAAAATAAAATTATTATTTCCATATGACAAAAATATTTATATTGAAAAATCAAAAAACTGGTAAACTCTAAAAATCAATAAATTATTTTAGAAGGGTTGTTGAATGCAAGTTTAATATTTAAATGAACTGCATTTCTGTATTTTAATACTGCAAAAAATTGATAATAGTGAAAATTTCAAAGCAATCCATTCATAAAACTATCAAAATTAATTACATAGAAATAAATATGTAGATATGTGAAAGTTATCTACACAGATTGAAAACATTTCTGTAAGAATTACAGAAGTTAAAAAATGGAGAACTAGATAGAGTTTATTGATTGCAAAATTTAACATGATAAAGGTCTTATATCTCAATTAACCTATAGATTTACCCATTATAATTCAAAGCCAAGCATTTTCTTTTATGGAAGCAAACAAGCTAATTCTAAAATTTATTTAGAAATGCAAACAAAAGACCCTTAATAATGAAACTCACATTACTAGGTATCCAAACATATTTAAATATCTGTTGTAATTTAAAAGCTGTGTATGTGCATAGGGATATGCAAATAATTATAGCAGAAACAGAATAGTGAATTCACATTTAGATCCAGAATGACTGCAGACAACTGAATTGTTTATCATTAAAGTACCACTGCAGTACAGAAAAGATTACCTTTGGATAAATATTAAATAAACAGGAAATTTACATAAGAAACATTGGTCTGTACTTCAAACCGTACACAAAATCAATTCCAGATGAATCACATGTCTAAATGTGAAAATAAGCTTCATAAAGATAACATTGGTTCATTGAGCCTGTTTCTTGATGAGGGCAAGCTAGACTTCAGGAACAGCAAGAAAAAGGGATCAGGCTCTCATCATCATTCCAATCATGGTTTGTCTTTTGGTAACCTGTAAATAAATTACTAACATGTAAATCATTCCTGGATATTCTTTATTTTCTTAAGATTATAAATGAGTGCTCTGAGAAAAATAGTATTAAGAGAATGGAAAGACAAGACACAGACTGGGAAAAATATTTGCAAAACATGTATTTCATCAAAGACATGAATCCAAAATGTACAAAGGCCTATTAAAACTAACAACCTAATTTAAAAGTAAACAAAAGATTTGAACATCAAACAATATATGTGAATGCTAAATAAACATATGATAAAAAGTACAGCATAATTCATCGTTAGGGAAGTGCAGATTAAAACAACAATGAGAAACAACCACAAACATAATAGAATGTCTAAAGTCCAAAAAACTGATTACATTAACTGCTGGCAACAATGTGAAGTAGTAGGAATTATCATTCACTGCTAGTAAGAATGCAAAGTGGTGAAGCAACTTTAGAAGACAGTTGGAGTTTCTTACACAGCAAAACATACAACCCAACTCTTCTGATAAGTTATGTCTACATAAAAATTTGCATGAAAGTGTTTATGGTAGTCGAAAGTGTTTCATAAAGGTGAAAATGCTAACAAAAAAGGTGAACATACTAACAAGCTGTGGTACATTTATATAATAGAACACTATTCAGGAACTAAAGGGAATCAAGACCCTGAAAGATATTAATGAATTTTAAGTGCACATTGATCAATTGATCAATGAAAGAAGCCAGTCTGAAAAGACTGGATTATAAGAGACTGGATCATAGAGCTAAATGTCACAATTGCAAAACTATAAAACTCCCTGAAAATTACATGGGAGAAAACCTAGATGACCTTGGGTATTGAAATGACATTTTAGATGTAACACCAAGGGCATGATCTATTTTTTAAAAACGAATAAGCTGGACTTCGTTAAAATAAAAAAAAAAACCATTCTGCCACATGAAAGACAATATCAAGAGAATAAGATAAATCATTGACTGGGAAAAATATTTGTAAAAGATTCATTTGATAAAGATTGTTATGAAAAATATACAGAGAACTAATAAAACTGAACAATGAGAAAACAACTCAATTTAAAAATGGGCCAAACACCTGACACTTCTATAAAGTTACACAGATGCATATAAACATATGAAAAGATGTCCCCTGTATTAGTCTGTTCTTGTTTTGCTGTAAAGAAATACTTGAGACTGGGTAATTTATAAAAGAAAGAGATCTAATTGACTCCCAGTTCTGCATGGCTGCAAAGCCTTCAGAAACCTTACACAATCATGGCAGAAGGGGAAGAGGCACATCTTACATAGTGGCAGGGGAGAGATAGAATGCATGCATAGGAGCAACTGTCAAACACTTATAAAAGCATCAGATCTCATGAGAATTCACTCCCTATCATGAAAACAGACTGGAGGAACCACCCTTATGATCCAATCACCTCCCACCAGGTCCTGCCCTCAACACATGGGGATTATGGGGTTTGCAATTCAAGATGAGATATGGGTGGGGACACAGAGCCTAACCATATCACACCCCATTATACATTTTCTGGAAAATGCATATTAAACAACAATGAGATACCTCTGCACATCTACTAAAATAGCCAAAATTTGGAACACTGACAAAACCAAATTAGGGAGAAAATGTGGAGCAACAATAACTCATTCATCGTGGGTGGGAATGAAAAATGCTATAGCCGCTTTGGAGTTTTGCAGCTCCTTTAAAAAATAAACATATTTTTTCCATATGATCCAACCATAATACTCCTTGATATTTACCCAAGGAATTGAAAACATATGTGTACACAAAATCCTGTACAAGGATGTTTACAGTTTTATTAATAATCACGTATACTTAGAGGCAGCCAAGTTGTCCATCAGAAGGTGAATGGATAAACTGTAGTACATACAGACAATGAAATATTATTCAGTGATTTAAAAAATTAGTCATGAAGTTCTGAAAAGATATGGAGGCAACTCGAGCAAAATATTACTCAGTAAAATCAGCCAACATAAAAAGGCTACATACAGCATGATTCCAACGATTTGACATTCTAGAAAGGGCAAAACCATGGAGACAGAAAGTGATTAGTGGTTGTCAGAAGTTGGGGTGGGAAGAAAGGGATGTGTTGGCAGAGCACAGAAGAAATTGAGGCCAGTGAAACTACTCTGTATACTATGACAATAAATACATATCATCATACATTTGTCCAAAACCATGGAATTTACAACACCAAGAGTGAAACCTAAACTAGAGACTTTGGCTGATGATGATGTGTCAATGGAGGTTCATCGTTTGCAACCAATGAATCCCTCTGGAGGGGGCTGCTGATGATGTAGGAGGTTGCGTATGTGTTGAGCAAAGAGTATATAGGAAATTTCTGTACCTTCCCCTTAATTTTTCTGTGAACCTAGAACTACTATTTTTTAAAAGTCTGTAAAAGGACTACATACTATATGATTTCATTCATAAAATATTCTGCAAAAAGTATTGCCATAGAGATGGTAAACAAATCAGTGATTGCCAGGGTTTTTTGGCAACTTTGATATGATGTGACAAGAATGGCACTTTAACTCTGTTACTGTTATCTGCTTCCCTAAATCTATAATCTCAGTCTAATCATGACGAAAACAGCAGATAGATCCCAATGAGGGAAATCATACAAAACCACCTGGCCACTAGCCCTCAAAACTGTCAGGGTGAAAAGGAAAGTATTTCCACCAAGAATAAAGTGGCTTCGGATATCTGGGATACTGTATTATTTTTGCACATTTTTTGTAAACATAAAACTACTGTAGATTTTAAAAGTTATTTTAAAAAAAGGAAACAATGCCTTTCAAGGAAAATAGGTTACATGGATTGAAGAGGTAAAGTACAGGGGATTACTGTAGGATGGTGAAAATATTCTCTATGATACTGTAATCGCAGATCATGACACTATGTGTTTATCAAACCCATAGAAATTTATAATAGAAACTAAATGGCATCTACCCAGCAAAAGAAATAACCAGCAGATTAAACAGACAATCCACAGAGTGGGAGAAAAATATTCTCAAACTAGGCATCCAACGAAGGAATAACATCCAGAATCTACAAGGAAATCAAACAATCAGCAAGAAAAAGGCAAATAATCTCATCAAAAAGTGGAGAAGTGACATGAATAGACAATCTCAAAGGAAAATATATGAATGTCCAACAACATATGAAAATATTGCTCAACATTGCTAATTATCAGGGAAATGCAAATTAAAACCACAATGAAATAACATCTTACTCCTGCAAGAATGATTATAGTTAAAAAAATAAAAAAATAATAATAGATGTTGGAACGGATGTAGTGAAATGGTACACTTTACACTGCTGGTAGGAATGTAAAGTAGTACAACCACTGTGGAAAACGGTATGGAGATTCCTTAAAGAACTAAGAGTAGGACTACAATTTGATCCAGCAATTCCATTACTGGGTATCTACCCAGAGGAAAAGAAGTCATTATATGAAAAAGACACTTGCACATGCATGTTTATAGCAGCACAATTTGCAATTGCAAAAATATGGAACCTGTCTAAATGCCCATCAGCCAAGATATGGAAAAGGAAAGTGTAATATATATATTTCATCATATATATAATATATATATATTTCATCATATATATAATATATATATTTCATCATATATATATATAATATATATGATTAAATACTACTCAACCATAAAAAGGAATGACATAATGGCATTCGCTACAACCTGGATGGAGTTAAAGACCATTGTTCTAAGTGAAGTAACTCAAGAATGGAAAACCAGACATCATATGCTCTTACTTATAAGTGGGAGCTAAATTATGAGATCACAAAGGCATGGACTTTGGGGACTTGAACAGAATGGTGGGAAGGGGGCAAGGGATAAAAGACTACACAATGGGTACATTGTACACTGCCCAGGTGATGGGTGCACCAAAACCTTGGAAATCACCACTGAAGAACTTACCCATGTATTAAAAAACCACACGTACCCCAAAAATCATTGAATTAAAAAATAAAAATAAATAAAACATTTTTAAAAGTTAAAAAAGCAAGGGTGAAGCTAGTATACACAAATTAAATTATTTAGGAATTTGGCAAAACTAGAAATAAAATTAAGAATGAGAAAAATTAAACTATATTACAAATATCTGAAAACCACCTCACTGAAGGGGCTGGGGAAAATATAGAAGATCTAAGCAGCTTTGGAAATGAGCGGAATCTGTAAGACTAATGCAAAGAAACTGTACACTTGCACTATACTTCTAGTTCATAAAGTATTTTCCCCACAAGACTGTGATTAACAATTTGGAAATTTTGAAATGACTACTCATATCTAAGCAATAATTAAGCAAATCAGTGGTGAATTGTGGAAGCCAAGTTTCTACTGTTGAACTCGGAGGTTACAGACAAAGAAGGAAAGAAGGCTAGGGTAATTCATATGGTAATGGTTTAGTGTTGGAGACATCAGTATTATGTCTACCTGAATATATTATGGATGGATAAATATTAAAATATTTATAATAAGAGTTTAAACACAGTATAGTATGCATACATATGTTTTCTTCCTCTGTCATCTGAGAGGGCCTAGAAGCATGATGCCCCAGTAGCAGTGAGCACACCTACTGCCAAAATATGGTTTGCTCCTACAATTTACAATAAAAAAATCAAGAGCTCCTTAGGCAACAAAACAAATAATTTAGTACTGGAATATAACACAAAGAATAAAATAAATATCCATAAGTCTGTGCTAATATAAAAAACCTTAAAGAAATAAATAAATGTGGGAAATAGACGTAACTACCATGTAGAAGAACTCAAAGAAATTTTTGCCAGTATTTCAACTTCAAGGAAATGGAGCATAACTCCCTCCTTTTTACATGCACACTCACAGTGATCTTCAGCTATCTTAACAATTAAAGAACAGCCAAGATCGAAATGCATATACTTCTTCTGTAAACTGAGCCAAAAGACAAAAAGAATAGAAGTTATAACAACCAGCACTTTGGGAGGTTGAGGCAGGTAGATCAATTGAGGTCAGGAGTTCGACACCAGCCTGGTAAACATAATGAAACCTCATCTCTACTAAAAATACAAAAATTACCTGGGTGTGGTGGTGGGTGCCTGTAATTCCAGCTACTCAGGAGGCTGAGGCAGGAGAATAACTTGAACCCAAGAGATGGAGATTGCAGTGAGCCAAGATTGCACCATTGCACTCCATCCTGGGCAACAGAGCAAGATTCCATCTTAAAAAAAAAAAAAAAAGAAGAAGAAGAAGTTATAACAACCATGTAAATAGTGACATAAAAGAAGCAAATGGAATCTATGAACCCAAGAAATACCATGAATGTTAGTACATTTGGAAAATGGCTTCCAAAATGCTAAAATGATAGTTCTTTATTTATTAAGTTGCAATATTCTGGATTTTTTCCACTGAAATTGACAGACCTCCACTGAAACTGAAGAAACAAGGAAAAATTTATTTGCTCAGGGAACTAAAACACTCAAAGATATCTGCTGACATGAAAAATGGATAGAACCAGGCATAAAAGTGTCATTGAATATGTGTATCTCTCTACACACACCAATAAACCAGTCACTGCTTTACTCTGGCTGGCTTTATTCTTGAAAGGCTTCCACCTCATGACAGAAGGTGACTGGTGGCAGCTCCAGGTTTATATTTTTCTGCTCAGCAGCATCTTTAGAAAATATAGTTACTCTCTCCTAATTGCTCCCCTCAAAAAATACAAGATTGAGCCTAATTGGACAAGCTAATTTGGGTCATCACTTACCACTAAAATAAAATATAATGGTATTCTTCACAACTGAATAATACAATCCTCTCTACCTAATCCTTATGGACTGACAGTGAGGTGGTAACTGAAGAAAAATGGTCCTCGGTGATAAAACAAGTCCAAATTTTAAAAATAATAAGCATTTTTCAAGGTTTGGCTGAGTACATGTAAAAACAAAAAAAGTCAGTAAATATAAAAATAGAAATAGGAGTATCTCTGAGGCAAGAATAGAATATCATATCCAGTTCTCAGATGCCATTGGGCAATCAATTGATATTGTCTAATGATAAATAGAGGTTGAATGAATAGTGAACGAAGCTAGAAAAATGAAAACCTTTTTATTTATATACTGTATTTTATTTTTTCTGTTTTGAATTTTGTATCTATATACTGTCTTTTAAAAACCTACTACCAGCACTCTTGTGCACAGAAGAATACACATTTGATTATGTGACGCAACTTTTTGAAGAAGGGGAAGTATAATATGTTATTTTGTTGTTCTTTAAACTTAAATAGATGACAACACTTTATTAAAGATTGAAATAATGGCTAAAGTAACTTTGGATTTTATTAGGTACGTACACTTTCTGTAGCAAAGTAAAGTCTGATTGTAAACCATGTATATAAATTTAATAATCTGAATTTAGGTTAGTGTAAGCGTAAACTAGTTTGACTGCTATTTATCCTAGTTTGTTAAGTGACTTTTTCTTCCTCTTGATGAAGCAGAATATTCTCATTGTCACCAGAATAAAAAAATGAAAAGTACTATGAATACAAAATTTCAAAGAAATCAGTTGGCCTTAAATAAAGATAGCAGAAGTGTCCCTGCTCAGTCAGGCCTTATAAAGTTTCTCTCACACAACTGAATGGCCATGTATTTTTATATTCTCTGTAAACAGGCCATAAAATGGCATAATATCTCAACAAGTCCTGTATCTGAGATATACATATACCGAATAAAAAGAAGTAGTCCATTTTAGTCATGTGGGTTCTTTGATTGCAAGCAACAGAGACTGACTCAGGATAAGCAAAATAAAATATGTATATATAGGGGAAGGTTATAGAGTCAGTCATAAAATCAAAGCTATGGACTGCACTGTATCCTCCCAAAATTCATATTGGAGTCCTAACCCCAAGTAACTCTGAATGTGACTGTATTTCAGATAGACCTTTTAGAGAGGCAATTAAGTTAAAACAAGATCGTATAGACAGACCCTAACCTAATATGATTGTTGCCTTTTTAGAAGAGAAAATTAGGACACAGTCACACACAGAAAGAAGATTATGTGTAAACACAGGAAGAAGACAGACATATGCAAGGCAAAGAGAGAGGCCTCAGAAGAAACCAAACCATGACCCCAGCCTTCTAGCTTCCAGAACTGTGAGGAAATAAATTTCTGTTGTTAAATCATGCATTCTGTGGTATTTTGTTATGACAGCCCTAGCAAACAGATACATTCCTGAAGAATCAAGAAAATAAGGTTATATCAAGGAATTGTAGTAAAAACTAATAAATATTTACTTTATAACTGCAGCCTTTGCATGGAAAAAAACTGTGAATTCTGTCCATCCTTACAAAACCAAAGTAACACAATTCTGCAAGAAAGTAGCTTATTGACTAAGCTTAAATAATGTGCTTACTCTTGGCCAGGAGAAAAAAATATTACCCTTATTTACAGATACACCAACCCTACATGAAATAAGAAAGGGAAGAAACCTGAATTATATAATAAATAATGTCTGCTATACCTACTTTCAACTTCCAGGTCGTCACCCCTGACAAAGAAAGATTAAGTACAGAATCCCAAAGTCGACAAATAGGGAAAAGCCCAGGGTGTTCTATGACCAAACTGAAACTTCATGTCTGTAGAGTGATGGGTGACAGTGATAAGTGAGTAGGAGGAAAATTAATAGAGGAAATATATTTTAGAGAGGGCCACATGGGTCACAGAAAGAAGTTTAGAATTAATTCTTGGTGCAGAGCAGTCTACAATTTAAAACATGTATTGTATGAAGCCACTGCAGTTTTGCTCAGGGAACCATATTATCTGTTACATACTTTTAAATGACAAAACTAACTATTTTGTTGGGAATATACAAAGGAATGTGTGTATCAAGGAATGAGTCAAGAGGACAGTTACTATACAAGAGGGGGCTGCTTACTTGGGCCAAGTCAGAAGCAGAATTGTTGATGAGATGTGGCTGTATTCAGGATGTATTTTGAAGGAAAACCTAAGAGAATTTGCTGATTAATTGACTATCAAGAGAGGGAAAAAGGGATAGGACCAAACTCTTAGGTCTTTGACCTGGATAATTAAGTGAATGATACATAATTAACTGAAAGAGGGGATACAGAGAGGTACAGTTGGGAGAAGAGGAGGGACTTGATAAAAAATTAAGAAGTCCGTGTTGACTATGTTAATTCGAGATGCCTATTCTTCAGAAAAAATTTAAAGTTCCACTGGGTTAAACACTGAGTAAATAAGATGTATTCAGAAATAGCTTCACTAAGCTTGAATTTTACTGTTGACTTTGACAAAAGCAGTTTCTAATTAGTGGTGGAGACAAAAATCTGATTGATTGGGGTAGAAGAAAATATGAAGAAGCAGAAAAAGCAAAAGAAGAGTTGAAGAATTTGCCTCAAAATGGTGCAATGATATCAGAAGAGAACTGAATTGGGAAATTGATTTACTGTGTTAGTTCATTCTCATGCTGCTATGAAGAAATACCTGAGACTGGGTAATTTATAAAGAAATGAGGTTTAATTGACTCACAGTTCTGCATAGCTGGGGAGGCCTCAAGAAACTTATAATTATGGCAAATGGCACCTCTTCACAGGGTGGCAGGAGAGAGAATGAATGCCAAGCGAAGGGGGAACCCCCTTATAAAATCATCAGATCTTGTGAGAACTAAGTGTCACAGAACAGTGGGTGAAACTGCCCCCAGTGATTCAATTATCTCCATCTGGTCCTGCCCTTGACACATGAGGATTATTACAAGCCAAAGTGAGATTTTGGTGGAGACACAGACGAATCATATTATTCTGTCCCTGGTCCCTTCCAAATCTCATATCTTTACATTTCAAAACACAATCATGCCCTTCTAATAGTCTCCCAAATTCTTAACTCTTTCCAGCATTAACCCAAAAGTCCAATCCAAAGTCTCATTCCAGACAAGACAAATCCCTTTTGCCCATGAGCCTGTAAAATCAAAAGCAAGTTACTTACTTTCTAGATACAATGGGGGTACAGGCATTGGGTAAGTACACCCATTCCACCTGAAAGAAATCAGTCAAAACAAAAGGGCAATAGGCCCCATGCAAGTTGGAAATCCAATAGGGCAGTCATTAAACCTTAAAGTTCCAAAATGATCTTGAGAGAAACTTTTGTCATTTTGTTCTTTACTGTGTCTTCAAAATGAGAGCTTGTAGTGGATAATGTTCTAATTTTGCAAGATTGCAACTTGTAAAATTTTGTAAAAATTTTTAAAATGTTAATAAAATATGAGTTGATCTGAATTCTATTTGTAAAATTGAGATTCCTTTTATCAAAAGAGAATACATTCATAAATTTTCTATAGCAACATAGGCTCATTTATAATAAGAGCTTTAAGGAAGAGTGAATTATTAAATAAGTAAATTTATCTGTCTATTAAATCAAGAATTTAAAAGAACATTGACAGAGAAAAAACATTAAACAATGGCTACATTTATAATCAGTATTTTAAACCAAGAATGTTCTTTCTGAATTGATGTAGAACAAAGATAATTATGACTGTACATAAATTAGTGAGAAGTAAATATTATTGACATGAAATTTGATGATAAAAATGACAAAGCAATGATAAAGTTTTACTATATATGTACTTTTCAATATAATTATAAGTAGTGGGGTTTTGACTATTAATTTTATTTTTATAAGTTCATTTTATTATTTCTTTAGTTAACAAAAATATAGAAAAAGACGGCAAGGGGAAAACTGTGAGGAAAATGTTTTTTAAAAGTTATTGTCAAAAGTTCTACTTACTAGAGAAACAAATGTAAACTTTTCCCACTTCTCACTTGTCATTTGATTAAGCATTTTGCAGATATGAAATCTAGATATGGGAAAACATAAAAAAATTTCTCAAATTACTTAGGTGTCCTCTAATCCTTGGAAGGCACTCAGCCTCATAAAAGTGAGTTCTTTGATATAATATTTTGCATCACTGAAGTTCAAACTTTATTGTTTTTTACATCAACATATCTGTATGTAAGCAATACAATAGGACAGGAAAAAGTTTCTATTATGTATATGAATTTGGCCTCCATTAGCTAGAAAGATCATTTAATCTAGGCCAGATGGGAATTGCTGTTATACATTTAGCATAGGAGCACCTTACCTGATTCGTGAATTATAAGTCGTATTCCATATCCAATTGTATTCGACTTCTCATCTATTCAGATCTTTGTTTTTGTATATTAACAAGTCTTCTCTCCCTGTACTAGAAATCTTTTTGCTCCCTTTTATATTAAAGGCATTTGTTGCACCCTCCATGGCTGGCCTTCCTCCCACTCCACCCCATCCAATTATGTTTGTAACTTTCTGGCATGTAAATGTTGATAGTTGTAGGACAAGAGATTATCTAGTATAATAGATTGTCAAATATAAAATGAGTTTTTTTTGCTACCACTTTCTTACAACCTATGACTCTTGAGTCTTTGAAAGCCTGATTAAACTTGGCAATTCCGTAATTCATTACTTTGTACTCTATAGTGCCTGTTTAACTCTGATGGGATTTGTTCTATTAAATTATACTCCATAATAAAAACAAGTATTAGCTCTCTGTCTTATAAAATAATGACAAATAAATTATTAAGGCAAAGCCTAACAGGAAAAATAAATTGCGTTGTGGTGTTTTGAATTGGTGGTTTGAAACTCAGAAAGCAGAGATGCAAATTTTCTAAAATTTAATTTGAGTCGCATCACTGATTCTTGGAAAGGGGAAGGAAAGAAGAGAAAAAGGTGGCCTGTTAGTAATTTTTCTGCTTCCCTATTGGCTACATGTTATATGTTCTGGAAAACAGAGAAGACAATTTTCTGTATGTATAAGAGGCATATAAATACAAATTCAGTGTTTCAGATGTGAAAATGCAGTATAAAGACATTTCCTTCCCATTGATTGAATAAATTTTTTTCTGTTTTATTTACAAATGTATTATAACGTGGTTCTTCCAGAGTTTTGTGGTAAGCATCATTATGGTACCCATGTACTTAAAATTGCATTCAAATACATCTCTTTCCCAAACTCCTGTAAAAAACTGTTAAGTTTATTCACTACTCTTCTTCTTGCTAATCTTAACACCAAATAAAACATTTTTTGTTGTTGTTACTGGGTAGCAGTTAAAGAGTTTGTGCCCTTGCGTTAAAAGGGCTTTGGGGAATTGATTACAGTAAAGTACCTCAGGTAAACCAGCCTGGAGTTTTCTGGCATATAGTTGTTCATTCTACTTGGATGGAAAGCAAATTGGAAGGGAAGAGACACATTTGGTCTGGCAGAGAGGTGAGTGATACTTTTGAAATATCTACAGATCCCATTTTCTTTTCAAGTTCACAGTAGTTTTGGGGAGAATTCTTGCCAATATCTCAAAGAAGCTGCTTGCCTCGAAGGAGAGACATAGGAAAGAAAAGTTGTGTGAAAAACGGAGAGTGTAAAAGAGGGAAAAGCAGGCATTTTTGTACTCTTTTACTTGATTTGTCCTCGATCTACTTCTGGATGCGTTTTGGCTAGAAATTTTTTTTCTTTTGCACTTCAGGAAAGACATGGGTTTTTAAAAGACAAATGAGATTTTAAAATGAGAAAAAATAGCTTTTTAATTTCACCAGCCTAATTCCATCAAGAGTGTTAGTAGAGAGTCTAGAATCACTTCAGTACATGCCAGTCTTCCCAGGAAGTGATGACATAGGATATTTCAACACAATCTGTGTCCTTTGAGTATTGAGAGAAGGAAAACAGAGATTTTCATCTTAGATCCTCAATTCCCTATGCTCTTCCTGTTCCTAAAAATGCCATCTTAACAGATCTGTTCAGCCTGAAACATGTCACCTAACTTCAGTTTGATCCAAAGATGTTTCCGTGAAGAGTCTTTGATGCTGGACATATGTTCAAAGGATGTATCACCAAAGTGTAAAAAGAGACTAGTGTTCCTTTCACTTTTGATACTACTGAGTTAACACCTATATAAATTTTTAGGAGTACCTTCCTTCATAACTATCATTCTAATTTCACACCTCATGTCCTGCCTCTGGTTTGTCAATGACTACCGTTTGACAGCAAAATGGCTAAGTGATGTTCTAAAACAGTATTTCTTTTATATAAGTCGTTCAAGACAAAGAATACATTTATGGTTAAGCAATTCTTCAGATGTAAGTTTAGCAGCTTAGTTCTGCATCTATAGACTCATTAGTAATTTCCACATAAATTATTGTAAACTACTAAGTCAAATTACCTGCTTTATATTGACTTCCTGTGGGCTTTTAGTGCCTTTAAATATAGGAGTGGACATGTTCAGATATCAATGGCTCTTTTGTGTCTGACCACGTGGACTTTAGTCTCAGTGGGCTCATTATTATTGAAAGAAAGAAAAAACTGAATTTCATTGTGCAATTTCCTGTTAAAATTTTTAATGAAAATGAACTGACAAAACAAAATTAACCCTTTGTTTTACTGAAATAGTGATTTCTGTGTGGGGATCATGACGTTGATGCTCAGTCTGGATATGGTTTGTGATACTTCAATGAAGTCATTAAACCAATATCAAAAACCCAGATGAATAAATGAATTTATTTAAATTGTATAAAATGAAAATATTTTAATAATGGTTGGAATTTTATAGCATCCAAATATCCATGGAATTTATAGAAAAGGAAATTGATTACAAAAAAAAGAAATTGATATATAAAGAAAAGAAGGAGAAAATGTAATCAATTTTTCAACAATGTATATACAAAGTTTACATCAAATTCTAGATTATAAATCTACTCAATGTATCTAGACAACTAATCAAAAGCTTCATGAATAATGATAAAAGAAAAAATTGTGAATTCTATTTTTTAGCAACGGAATTGTAAAAATGTTCAGCTTTCAAAGCAAAAATGTAAAGAAAAGTCACGAGAAGCATGAAACTGGCATAAAATTATTGTTCTGTACTTGATGTTGGGGGTAAAGTTATTATGGTTCCAGGTTCCACACATACAAATCACAAAGTTAAGTAAATTCAACAATCTTTGGATTAGTCTGCTCCACTCAAGAAGCTCTATAAGTCATTTAAACATATATAAATAAGCAAAAAATAAAAACAGCAGAAAATGATTAATTTTCAGAAGTTAACACATGTTAACAAAAATATAATTTAGTTGCAGAAAAAATAGCAATTGAAGATATAAATGAGACAGATGGGTGGATACAGTAAAATAACTTGGGTAACCAGAAAATCCACAAAATTGCTTTTTTTGACGTATCTTCTGATTCTTATGTAATTTAGCACTACTATTTTTATTTTCTATAACAAATAGAATTTTGCTATTTCTATTTGCTATCATGCCTTGAGAGTAAAGAAATGTTAGAGTGTATAGAAGAAAAATATGTAAAATATATCAAAGAGCTGGAAGCATTAGATTACCTCCTTTCAGTTGTCCTTAGAAAATACTGTCTATATCAAAAATGAAATCTTACCTTTTTTAAAACAAAGATCACTTAATAAGTAACCACCAACCAGTAAATTTTAAGAAAATGATATATGGTTCTCCTAAACAAGTAAACTTGTAAGAGCTCAGAATAAACAATTTAGTAGGTATCAATCACATATTTCTCTACCATATACTAGAATATTGTCAATCTTTCTATCTTTAGGTCTTGAACTTGGCTTTAGGGATGTCAGGGATGTCGTGGGGTAAGGAATCTTAAAAATGAATTTGCTAAACAAACTCTAACATAGAAAAGAACACGTTCCCATTCATTAATTTCATTTTACTCTCTGATGATACATAATACACAGTAGACAAGAAATGAAAATGATCAGTGATGATTTTTTTTTTGCATTTGCATTGGATTTGTTTTATTTATATGGCAAACAAATCCAATAGTCAGGAATGATAATACACAATTATGGTCTTTAATAGCTTCTTTATGTATGTGATGCCCCTAATAACAGCATTTTGAGTATAATCCAAATATATCCCGCTGAATACTTAAGTATCCATGGTATAAAATCCATGGTATAAAAATTATTCTAATTTTTAGCTGCCCTCTTCATTTAAAAAAAGGTCATTACTTTTTATTTTACACTTACTATTTGCCAAACATTATCACATTAAAGTCCCAAAAATTCTATCATTAATCCTTTTTAGATAAGGAAACTGAGGCCTAGACATATGAATTAGGTAGGCTGAAATTTACTTTGTTAGAATGAGTGGAGTTGAGATTCAAAAGACGGTCCTTCTGATTTCTGTACTTACTTGTAGACAGCCAGATTTCAGGACAAAAGTTGTAAAACAGGAAATAAATTAATGCAAACAAATATCCAAGTTGCCACCACTAATTTGATTCTGCATTCTGAGGAATATCCTAAGGAACCTTATAAAATATGTCCTCAAAACTGTCCACCTGGTGATGAAAAGGGTGTTATTTATTCACAGAGTTTCATCCTCCATTGACCAAGAGTGACCTCCAGGAAATTAATTCAAGCATATTTCCAGGTTGCACATTTTGAAGTACCTAATAATAAGCCCTAGAGTTGGATACAAATGCTAGAAACTTATGTTTGGATAAAACAGGTAAAAACTAGTTCTGCATTGGTCATAGAAGCAGTACTGGAATGAGAAGTGGGACCAAAAGATTTTTGAAGCAGTGTGTAAGAGGTGTTCAATACACTACTTCCACCTTCTCTAGGGAAACCACTTTGAGAACCAATTGTTTACAAGTAACTTTATGATACTCAGAAAAAACAAAAAGCATATAACTTTTAAGTTGGTCATAACATCTAGTACAATGTATGTAGTAGGCACTCAATAAAAAATTGTTGGTTTATTTAATTACGATTCTTCTAAATCATATTATTAATGTTTTATTTATTACATTTAACTTGTTATTACATTCAAAATATATTTTGATACATAATTTATTTTTCTCTAAATTGGTTCTCCTATTACCAAAATGAATACTGAATAATCCATCTTCTCAGCAGTTGAACTGTAAGTCTCCTCTTATTTTCTATCTAGTATTTACTTTGAGGTAATGAACATCACACATGGTATTGCATGAAGACTACTGAGCAAAGTGACTGGCACAAAGTAGATACCCATGAGGGTTTGTTCTTTTCCTTTTGAAATACTGTCTGCCCGCATACCTACTAGCCCATGCTGAGAATGACTTCAGTAGGAATGAAGAACTATATTAAGACTTCCTGATTAACTGGTATCACAACCATTCTGGATGATGTGCTATTAGCTTATGGTTCAGTCCTCTATCACCCTAAATTTCTTCATTTCTTAAATTTAACCACCAGAGACTAACCTGAAGCCTTTTGTCTCAGAATATTTTGTCTTCTCCTTTCTTCTATATGATAGAAGGATTTTTGGAATTTCAATATTCAACAGATAACTGATTCAGAACATAAGGGAATAAAAAAAATAAGACACAGCTTCTAGAAACAGGATACTGGACCCAGTGATAGGAAGGATGACCCATGCGAGGAAATTTATTGCACTTGAGTCTATTCCCAGAGTAGCAGGCCAGACAAATTCTTCCTACTTGTGTATCCACAGCACTGCCCAAATTTGCACAAAAGATCACCATGTCTATGATATATGAAGACTATATTTCTAGTTATGTTTTGAATGTTAGGTAAAGTAAACCTGAAATTCAGAAAAATGTGGGATATGGTGATTTGAAGTTAGAAACAACCAAGCAAGACTTGGTTGTTTAAATTAATATCATAGATGATATTAATTTAATCATCTATGTATAAAATCATGTGCATTGTGACCCACACAGTTAGCTCAACTACTATGCACATAACTTAGCAAATGCAACAGGGAACCATGGTTCATAAGATCACTCTATCCAAAGTGTTCAACTTCTTCTAATTCATATAGTCTAATTACTCCACGTTTTCTACTTTTTCTGTGCATCGCCAATAGCTGTGATGACAACATTTCTTACATGGAAGGAAAGCCATGCATGCTATATTATGAAATAATTTTATTCCGCATGAAAATATGTGTATGCCAAGTATTACAAAGTGTTGTTAACTTAGTCACTAGTTTCTTTCTGTCTTTACCAGAAACTTCCTATGGTCAGTAATTTTCTCAGCAAAAAACTCAAATACCCATTCTGTTAAAGAAAGCAATATGCTGTAATGATTGCCATATGTGCATATTCAATGCCTGTATTATTTCATTTCATTTTTTTTAAAGTTTATGTCATTTGTTCAGCTACCTTTTCTATTTAGGGGTTGACAAAAGAAAAATGATTTTAAACAAAGTTAGGAACATTGAAATTGTGGATAATTAAACTGTGTTGTTTTAGTTATACACTACTAAACTGTGTTGTTTTAGTTATATACAATTACTGGTCGATATTTATTAAATTAGGAAAATCCCTCTTGACTGTGCTACCCAGAAGCTGACTTTGTCTTAAAAAAAAAAAAAAAAAAATTAAACTTCCAGAAGGAACACTTGAATTTTTAGTTGGTTTTAAGTTTTCATTTTTTCCAAACTACAAAGACACCTCATTTTGATGACTGATAACTATGGTGAAATCATTGGTTTTGAGGTAAAATACAAAAGCACCTGCCCAAAAATTACAGAAAAATTATCTTCCTCGATTACTAGAAAATAAAACCAATACTTAAATTTGTGAATTAAGAATAAGGTTAAATGTAGTGATTCATGCCTGTAATCTCAACACTTTAAGAAGGCTGAAACTAGCAGAGCACTTGAGCCCAGGAATTTGAGACCAGCCTGGGAAATATGGCCAAACCTCATCTTAAAAAAAAATAAAATAAAATAGCAAGGCATGGTGGCACATGCCTGTGGTCCTAGCAGCTCAGGTGGCTGAGGTGGGAGGATTACCTGAGCCCAGAAGGTCAAGGCTGCAGTGATGATGGTTCTACTGCACTCCATCCAGCCTGAGTGACAGAGTAAGATCCTGTGTCAAACAAGACAATGCAAAGCAAAACAAAACAAAACAAAGACAGATGAAGAGATTAAGAGATTAATGCAGCAATAGAGAAACAGTAACAAATTCACAAGAACTATGCAGTTGCTGAACAGTAAGAGGACAAGCACTCCTGTTTTCACGCCCAGAACGTTGCCTTTTGGCCTGCCACGCCCCACATCATGTTCTGATAAAAACCCCGAGACCCTAGCAGGCACACACACAAGCAGCTGGATGTCAAAAGGAGCAGAAGAACACACGGGCAGACACCTGCAGACACTGACAGAAGGCAGGGGCCAGGGGAATGCTCCTGGAACGGTGGGAGGAGAGTCCAGCAGCTGGGCAGCCTGACTCCAGGGGAAGAACACCTTCCCACTCCATTCCCGTCTGGCTCCCCAGTCATCTCACTGAGTGCTACCTTCACCTCTCAATACCATCTTGCACTCAACCTCCAAGCGCATGCGTGATCCGATTTTTCTGTTACATGACGGCAAGAACCCCGGATACAGAAAGCCCTCTATCCTTTCGATAAGCCAAAGGGTCTAATTAAGCTGATTAACACAAGCAACCTGCAGACAGCAAAGCTGAAAGAGCACACATGCCCACTGGGGCTTCAGGAATGGTAAACACTCACCCCAAAACTCTGCCCTGGGTTCGGAGCCCAAAAACACTCCGAAGAGTAGCAGGGTATGAAGAAGCGAACCACACCTCTGTCGCACATCCTGCAAGGGGGATAAGGAGCTCTCCCGTTTCATTATGATAAAATATCAACTACTCTTGACACAAAATACTTTGATGTGCAAATATTTTCTGGCAGATTCTACATTATCAATGAAATTGTTAAAAATTCATAAAATAGGATTTCATAAACTGATGTAAATTTGGCTTTATATAAAATTTCTAAAAAGTTCAGCCCACCATAATTAGGAGCCTCTATGACAAGAAGACAGAAAACTCATTATTATGTACCTTCATCTATAAATGGAAATGTTTGGCTCCTGTATGCAGAGATCATATACATCCTCTTCATATGACGTATGATCTGTGAAGGTACAGATCATATATACCTTCTTCATATGACATAGGTTTAGAAAATCATGGTGATTTTCTACTATAGGTGGAGACTTTAGCACTATAATAATATGTTAATGATTTAAAGGTAACTGGAGGTGTACAGGGCACCAGTTCCCGTTTGAACCCATCTGACGTGGTTCTTATTTAAAATCCCTCTGGTATTTAACAAGGGAATATAAATCTCTTGGGGCATCCCAAGCTATCGTTAAGTAGCCATGCCCGTGGATAAGGTGATTAAAGGAAAAAAACTGTCAAAATAAAAATTCCAACTGCTTAGGCTGGCATCATCCTAGCGACATTTGAATGGATAATATTAAACCTATTACAGTTACCAAACAATAAGAAATGGGAGCTCAGTGGCCCTAAAGAATGAATGTCCCACACACTCAACATATTTATAAATGGAAGCAATGTGAAATGAGTGTGCCTATCAGACTTGGTAACCCGGTTGGAATCTTAATTGTGCCTCTTACTGACTTTGTAGCCTCAGCAACTTAACTTAAAATCTCTAAGCCTCAGTTTCTCTTTTTTTTTTGAGATGGAGTTTCGCTGTTGTTACACAGACTGGAGTGCAATGGCATGATCTTGGCTCACCGCAACCTCTGCCTCCTGGGTTCAAGCAATTCTCCTGCCTCAGCCTCCCGAGTAGCTGGGACTACAGGCGCACACCACCATGCCCAGCTAATTTTTGTATTTTTAGTAGAGACGGGGTTTCACCTTGTTGACCAGGAAGGTCTCAATCTCTTGACCTCATGATCCACCCACCTCAGCCTCCCAAAGTGCTGGGATTATAGGCGTGAGCCACTGTGCCCAGCCAAGCCTCAGTTTCTTATGCACCAACTAGACATAATAAAATTATCTATTCTCACAGGGTTAGGAGCTGGTTAAATAAGTGTGTGTAAAAATTTAGCATATTACGTAATGCATAGTACTGTATAAATAAATATTAGCTAGCAGTATTTGTCTGTTTAATTTTTATATTTGCATAACAAATAAAACACCCGTGATTATTTAGTCATTATTATCTGCCTTAGTACTGGGCCACAAATGGAAGCAATGTGATAGTATATGAAGAGTGAATATCTGGGAGGTAGGAGACCTGGCTTCCTGCCATGGATCTGAGACTATACAGAAGTTATCTCCTCTTGAGATAGCACATTATATATCTACAAACGGCACATTTAGATCAGAGGTTGGAAAATTACAGTCCATAGGCCAAAGCCAGCCACCCTCATTCATTTAGGTATTGTCCATGGCTGGCTGGCTGCCCTACAGCAGCAAAGTTGAGCAGTCCCTAGGGCAACCTGTCTAGTCAGCAATGCTGAAAAAACACTTTGCGGTTTAGATAGTTTAGATGCTTATCTCTGGTTACATGCTTAGAACTTTCTGCCTTGAGCTTCTGTAGTGCCAAAGCCTCACTATTTATGTTCTTCTGGACCAATTAAACCTACAGACCAGGAAGCTAAGTTACTGAGAGTGTATACTGAATTATAGAGCATCATAGATAGATAGTTAACAATACATTTTTCAACTGAACCAACATTACTTGATCATTTAATTGGAAGAGAAGGATAGAATCAAAGCAAAAAAAAAAAAAAAAGAAAACAAACTTAGTTAGGATACATTTGAGAAACACATGCTTTAAAATATAGACTGGTATTTATTAGAAAAGTAGACAAGTAATTGGAGCACTATACCATTCTTTAATGTTGCCTAGTATAAAAGCCTGTTGGACTTTTAAGGAATATGTAGGAATAGTTGTAACCAGCATATCAAACTACCAGTTAGGTATATCTGGCTTCCACTAGTATTAAGGTTATTATTGGCTGGATTCCAGCTCTCCTTGACTGCCTTTGGGTTACATGCAATGAGGGTGCTTTTTCTTTAAGACTACTACTCTTTAAAAACTCTGAGGAAAGGAATGTAAAAGAGGGAAGATAGAAAAGGGGAGAAAAGAATGGAGGAAGGGAATAAAGAAGGAAGGAAAATTTGGTAAACAGTCAGTAAGAGATTGTCTTTCCATCTGGGAGGGAATGGAGTCTGGGTCTAAGGCAGTGGGATTCCTTTTCTGGCTATTGCCAGACAGCCTCCTCTATTTACCCTAATTGTGCTACAGAATGCAATTTCATATGTGTTTCTTGATGCAACAAGGACTGGGAAGCACCTTAGAATCTTAATTGATGGAGGTAAATAAGTGGGTAATATTGTCCCAATTTTTGGAGATGTGGGACAACTAGATCATTCACCCCTCCTTTCCTAAGATTTCTAATATAAAGTCTAAAGATAAATAGCTTTTATTAGCCAAATGAAGGAGAGTTCTCAACATTATTGGAAAGTAGATAGAGAATGTAACACAGAAAAACTTGGCAAATTCTATCTAGCATGCATTTGAGACCTACTGCTAAAGTTTCTCCTTTGATTGATGTCAGTACAAAAAGGAGAATATAAGACCCTAGAAGAAAATCAAGGCAAAACCATTCAGGACATAGGAGTAGGCAAGGACTTCATGACCAAATCACCAAAAGCATTGGCAACAAAAGCCAAAATAGACAAATGGGACCTAATCAAACTCCAAAGCTTCTGCACGGCAAAAAAAAAAACAGTCACTAGAGTGAATCGGCAACCAACAGAATGGAAAAAAATTTTTGCAGTTTACCCATCTGACAAAGGGCTGATATCCAGAATATGCAAAGAACTCAAACAGATTTACAGGAAAAAGACAAACAAGCCCATTCAAAAATGGGCAAAGGATATGAACAGACACTTTACAAAAGAAGACATACATGAGGCCAACAAACACATGAAAAAATGCTCATCATCACTTGTCATTAGAGAGATGCAAATCAAAACCACATTGACTGAGATACCATCTCACGCCAGTTAGAATGGCGATCATTAAAAAATCTGGAGACAACAGATGCTGGAGAGGATGTGGAGAAATAGGAACACTTCTACACTGCTGGTGGGAGTGTAAATTAGTTCAACCATTGTGGAAGACAGTGTGGTGATTCCTCAAGGACCTAGAAATAGAAATTCCATTTGACCCAGCAATCCCATTACTGGGTATATATCCAAAGGACTATAAATTGTTCTACTATAAGGACACATGCACACGAATGTTCATTGCAGCACTGTTTACAATAGCAAAGACCTGGAACCAACCCAAATGCCCATCGATGATAGAGTGATCTGGGAAAATGTGGCACATATACACCATGGAATATTATGCAGCAATCAAAAATGATGAGTTTGTGTCCTTCGTAGGGACATGGATGAATCTGGAGAACATCATTCTCAGCAAACTGACACAAGAACAGAAAATGAAACACCGCATATTCTCACTCATAGGCAGGTGATGAACAATGAGAACACATGGACACAGGGAAGGGAATACTACATACTGGGGTCTATTGGGGGGAATAGGGGAGGGACAGCAGGGCAGGGGGCAGGGGAGGGATAGTATGGGGAGAAATGCCAAATGTGGGTGAAGGGGTGGAAAGCAGCAAAACACACTGCCATGTGTGTACCTATGCAACTATCTTGCATGTTCTGCACATGTACCCCAAAACCTAAAACGCAATAAAAAATAAAATTTTTTTTTTAAAAAAAGGAGAATATAAGGAGTGAAGGAAGGAGCTGGAAATGTGCATCCAAGTAATCTTCCCTTAGAATTGGAAGTCTCTTCCTCTCTCTAGAAACACAAATGGAAGAGAACAAGCATTTCTTTTAACAAATTTACATGATACAAAAACTTAACCCTGACCTAAATCCAGGAATTTGAAGTATTAGGACTTTGCCAGTTGTATTACTAATTTCAGCATGCAACAACTCCTCTGGGTCTCAAATGAAACCTCTATTACGTACAAATCAAAATATCTTACCTTTTGGAAACCACTGTAACATATCACCATCTGCAATTCCTAAATACTGTAAAAAGTGACTCATACTCAGTTCTTGGAAGAAACATACAGTCTGACTTCATTAGAAGAAATTAACTTATCTTAAAATCTTTATTCAAAGAGATGGTAGAGTGGGAAGTGGGATGGGTATTGTACCACCATACTCTATTATTTAGTAACTCCCTATTTATAAATTGCACAATAATTACTGCTTATGGGATTGAAATTGCTTTAAAATCTTTGGGAGGGGGTGATGTGCAGGAAATCTGAGTTTTTCTATTGAAGAAATGCATTTGTGGAAAAAACAACATCACAAAATAGTAGAAGTGACACCCTGGGAGCCAATTAAAAACAAACAAACAACAATCAGGTTATGAATTAAAAGATTAATAATCTTTTAATTATTAATCATTAATAATATTTTACTTTATAATATAAAGATTATTAATCTTTTAATGTAGTCTAGATCTGCTAATAATCTTGAAAGAATATGACAATTGCATTACTATTTTTAAAAATGTATACTGGGAAAATTATACTAATATCAAATAATTTTGATTTTATAGACTTTTATTTTGTTGGAGATTAGTGTAATACATGCAACATAACATCTTAACATATATATTTGTAGACATATTAGAATGACATAATCAGTTATCCCTAATTATTTTAATGTATTTTATACTCATTTAGGTGAGTAAATATAAATAATGAAAACACATGAAAAATAATTTGTATAATGAATGTTGAATGCACTGCAGTTTTGACTTAGAATTATAAATGAAATTATTTGTCTTGGGAGTTAATTGCACTATACATCATGTTAATAATTTATTTTACCTCTATTCCCCCCAAATAATTGCATTTGTATCATAAAAGAAACTATTCTAAATTTAATGGTGCTATAAAATCACAATTAACATTAGCATAAAATCAATTTGTAATTTTTCAAAAATAGTCACCAGAAGCATAGATATTATCTGAATTAACATAGCGTTTTCTATTTACATGGCACTTTCGTTTAATTAGGTGTGCAAAATTATCATTTACAAGTAACACAGCATTCATCATATGATCCACATTTAAAGGAATTATTTTCTAATGTACATTTTTTGGCAGTAGTAGAGGATAGAGAGAGAGTCATGCATGAGAGTCAAAATTTTGACCCTAATAAATTTTGCTGAGGAACAAATAATATCTGTGAAGTATATAGTGAAATTCTTAGAACAAAGTCACTGTTCAAAACCCATGATTTTGCCATTGCTGATTCAAACAGGAAAAATCAATGTTGAATTACTAGCAAAAGGTTCAAGGCAGAGATGGTTGTTTGAGTTCATTCTATCATCCGTGTAATCAGCCAAGTTTTATTGATCATCTACTGTTGCCAGACATTGCCTTATATAATGGAGATGCTGTGGTGAGAGGCACTATACCTGCCAATAATTCAGAAATGAGGAAATTAATAATTAGACCAGAACAAAATGGCCTATTCAAGCTCATATACCATGTTAGTGGAAAAATACAAGACAAAAAAATAACTATTGAGCAATAGCCACACTGAAGTATTCTGCAAATCTCTCTTAAACAAATTGAGATCACTTAACCCAGTGCTGAGCATAGTATAGGCAATGGAAAAACAAAATAATGGTGCAACTATGCTATGATGAAAATATCTGCTTTTGTCACTCAGACTAATAGACACAAAATGTCAGGACCATGCATAGGAAGCACATCCTGCTCTTCGTTTTGTACATAAATATCAGTTTGCTCTAACATCTGAAATATTGTTTTGAAAACATTGTAAATTTGTTACTAGGCATATAGCAGATATTTCTACATTATGGAGACAGCATTTAAAATGAAATCCAAGTATTTAACATCAAAATTTAATTACAAGACTGAAAAAAGTGAGGTGTCCTATTCACTCAACAAGTTTTCATTGCTCTACCTAGTTTGTGGGAGGTGCTTAAGATCCAAAGATAAGCAGAATATGGTTCCAATCCTCCTGGAATAAAGTGCCATTTGGCATTTTTAAGCAGCAACAGCAACTGGGATTATAAGCAATAACTAAATGAAATATATATTTTACTAAATTAACAAAATATTAGAGTATGATAGATTTTTCCAAATATCTGAAATGCTGAGATGTTGAAGGAAGATTAAGCATCATATAACTCAACAGACCAGAGGTAGCACCAAGTGAAGGCAATTTTAGCTCACGATGGAGTATCCAATATTGGCACTTCCTCTCTGGAGACTACAGCTATTCAGGGAATACGCCTTATAATCATTGGTCAAGAGTGCTGGAGAGCATTCCACTTGTCCTCATCTATGTCTAGCAAACACAGCACTAATCAACTATGGTGTTCTTTACAACTGAGCCGAGATGGACTCCAGAACATGTCTCAACATAGGATTTCTGGCAGTCACTACTAATGAACTAACTAGTATTTTAGCTGAAACATTGTTGCTATTTACTGAGGAGATAGAAGAAATTCTTCAAAAAACTAGTGATTAGAAAAGTTCACCAAAGTTTCCTTCTAAGTGAATGAAATCATCTCTCCCATCCATTTAAAGCTTTTTAGCCATGCCCTAAAAATATCTCTTAATTTCTAATTTGCTACAAGTTTCAAGATTATTGAATTTTATCAAATGATATTTTTTGTTTATTAAGATAATTATGTCATTTTTCTTCTTTATTCTTATTTAACAAATTGCAATAATTAATTTTTAAGATATTTCAATTTTGTGTTCCAATAACTTAATCCTGGTATATTATCATTATGTATATATATTGTTGTGTTAAGATATCAGTGACGTGTCTGCATTTGTGTTAATAAGAAACACTGTCTAAATTTTTCTTTTCTTGTAATGTTTATTGTCAGATTTTCACATCTGATTTATACTGTCACCATATAAAAAAAATTGATACACTTGGGAGGCCGACGCAGGTGGATCAGGAGGTCAAGAGTTTGAGATCAGCCTGGCAAACATGGTGAAACCTCGTCTCTACTAAAAATACAAAAATTAACTGGGTGTGGAGGCGCACACCTGTAATCCCAGCTACTCAGGAGGCTGAAGCAGGAGAATCGCTTGAACCCAGGAGACAGAGGTTGCAGTGAGCTGAGATCATGCCATTGCACTCCAGCCTGGGTGACAGAGCAAGAATCTGTCTCAAAAAAAAAAAAAAAAAACTTCATCCTCTCCTATTTTTGAAAGAATTAATGTAAATTGGTATTATTTCTTAAATATTTAATACAATTCATCAGTGAAGCCATCTGGCCCTGGAGTTTTCTTTATGAGAAGTTGTCTAGTTATTAGTTGAACTGCTTCTTTTTGCATCAGTTTTAGTGAGTTATGGGTTTTCAAGGAGATTGTCCTTGTCATATGAATTATTGAATTTATTAGGGTAAAGATTTTATAATATTCCTTCATTATTCTTTTAGTATCTATAAGCTATGTAGTGATGTTTCTTATTTGCTTCTAGATATTTGTGTTCCTTCTTTTTCTTGAAAAGTCTTGCCATGGATCCTGTCAATGTCTAATTTTTTAAAATAAACAATTTTTCCTTTGTTAATTATTTTCTATTGTTTTTTCTTGACTTCAATAGTTTCTATTCTTCAAATATCAATACATTGTTATAAGCTATAGTACCCTATTGTCTAATAGGACACCAGAACTATTTATCCCTAACTGTAACTTTGTATTGGTTGACCAATATCTCCTAGTCTCTTATCTTCCCTATCCTCCACAGCCTCTAACAAAGCACTATTCTACTCTCTGTTTCTACAAAATCATAATTTAGATCCCACATGTGAATGTGACCATGTGGTCGTTGAGTTTCTGTGCTTTGCTTATTTTACTTAATGTAATGTCCTCTAGGTTTATTGCATGCTGCCCAAATATGATAGGGTTTTATTCTTTTTTTATGAAAGAATCGTATTCACATTTTCTATATTCATTTATCTGTAGTTGGGCATTTAAGTGGAGTCTACACCTTGGTTATTGTGTAAAGCACTGCAATAAACAGGAGTTCAATTTTCTCTTCAACATATTAATTTCATTTCCTTTGGATATATACCAAGTAATAGAATTTGGATTAGATGGCAGTTCAATTTTCAATTTCTAGTTTTTTGAGAAACTTTCATGTTGTTTTTTGGGGTTTCTTTTCTTTTTTCTTTTTTTTTTTTTTGAGATGGAGTCTCTCTTTGTCACCTAGGCTAGAGTGCAGTGGTGTGATCTCCGCTCACTGCAGCCTCCACCTCACCAGTTCAAGTGATTTTCTTGCCTCAGCCTCCTGAGTAGCTAGGACTGCAGGCGCCTACGACCACATCCAGCTAATATTTGTATTTTAACAGAGATGGGGTTTCACCATGTGGGTCAGGTTGGTCTTCAACTCCTGACCTCAGGTGTTCTGCCTATCTTGGCCTCCCAAAGTGCTGGATTACTGGTATGAGCCACAGCATCTGGCCCATACTGTTTTCTATAATGGCTGTTTACATTTCCACCAAGATTATGTAAGAATTCCTCTTTCTCCACATCCTTACTAGCATTTGCTATTTTTTGTACTTTTGATTGTACCATTCCAACCGAGGTAAGGTCTCACAGTGATTTTGATTTGCATTCCTCTGATAATTAGTGATACTGAAATATTTTATAAAAAATGATACCTGGTTGCCATCTATATGTCTTCTTTGGATAAACGTCTATTCAAGTCTTTTGTCCATGATTGTACTGGAATATTTGGGTTTTTGTTATTGAGTTGTCTGAGTTCTATATATATTCTGGATGTTAATCCTTTATTAGATGCATAGTTTCCAAATATTTTCTTCCACTCTTTAGATATTTGTTCACACTATTTATTTCTTCTTTTGCTGTTCAGAATCTTTTAAGTTTGATGTAATAATATATGCCTATTTTTGTTTTTGTTGCCTGTGCTTTTGAGGTCTTTTTTTAAAAAAAATCTTTGTTCAGTCCAATTTTATCAAACATTTTCCCTATGTTTTACTGTAGTTGTTTCACAGTTTGGGGTCTTACATTTAAATCTTCAATCCATTTATGGTTGGTTTTTTATACGGTAAGAGATAGTTGTCTAGTTTCACTCTTCTGCAAGTATATATTCAGTTTTCTCAGCACCATTTATTGAAGACACTGTTCTTTCCCCAATGTGTGTTCTTAGTGTCTTCGTAAAAAATCAGTTGACTTTAAATGGATAGATTTACTTATCAGTTCTCTATTCTGTTCCATTTGTCTATGTGTCTTTTTTTATGTCAGTATCATCTTATTCTTATTTATATTTGCTTTACTCTTGCCTGTTTGGGTTTAATGGCTTATCTTTTTTAAAGAATCTCCTTCAGTTACTATCTTATTTCAAAACTTTCATGTTTTCTGATATATAAATTTAAGACCATAAATATGTCCCTCTCAATTTTTAAATTTTCTATATATTATTATGTCAAAATATTCTCTAATTTCATTTATTTATTTATTTATTTATTTATTTATTTATTTATTTATTAAGATAGGATCTCACTCTCTTGTCCAGGCTGGAGAGCAGTGGTATGATCATGGCTCACTGCAGCCTCACACACTTGGGTTCAAGTGATCCTCCTGCTTCAGTCTCCTAAGCAGCTAGGAATACAAAGGCATTGCACTTGGTTAATTTTTTAAATTTGTGTGTGTGTGTGGTGTGGGGTCTCACTATGTTGCTCAGGTTGGTCTCAAACTCCTGGCCCCAAGAGGTCCTTCCACTTCAGTCTCCCAAAGACTGGGATTACAGGTGTGAGCCACCACACCTGGCCTGTTCTAATAACTTTTGTGATTTCTTCTTCAGTCCACTTACTATAAGTGTGTTGCTTGATTTCAAATATTTGAAAATGTTCTAATTTTATTTTTGTCATTTATTTTTAATTTCATTATGATCCAAGAATACACACTGTATGTTTTTAATCTTAAATCAATTGGTACTTAATTTACAGCATACAGTCTATTTTTAGTATATGTTTTATATGTACCTGAGATGAATAGGTATACTGAAGGTGTTCCAGGTGGTATGTTGTAAATGTCAGTTTCATCACATTGGTTACTATTGTTGACCAGTTTTTGTACATCCTTTCTGATTCCTTTATTGATGTTCTAATAATGTTTTAAAAAATGTTATAATTGTAAAAGATCCCTCTTTATCTCTGATAATACTTTCTTGAAACCTAATTCGTTGGCTATTAACATGGCTTTCTTATGATTTTGTGGTTGCTTTGCCTATCTTTTCCCGGTCCATCATTTTCAACCTGGCTATGTCTTCACATATGCGTTTAGTGTGACTCATCACTAAAACCAGTCTGACAATATGTTTCTTTTACTTGGAGTGTTTAGTCCATATATATCAAATAACATTATTGTTATTGAGTCTAAATCAATCATCTGGCTATGTGTTTCCTAAAAGTTCTATCTGGTATTTTGCTCCATTCTTCCTTCTTTTTTGTCCTAGCTGAGGACTTCACATTATTTCATTTGATCTCCCCTTGTAATCTATTAGCTATACTTTGTTTTATTTCTTAATGGTTGCTACTTAAGTTAATATACCTTAACATGTATAATTTTATTTGCCAAATTTGCTAATATTTTACTTCTGTGAATATCAGTATTTATTGCCCTAAACAGTTAGACTTTTTTTTTTTTTTTTTTTTTTTTGAGACGGAGTTTCGCTCTTATTACCCAGTCTGGAGTGCAATGGCGCAATCTCGGCTCACTGCAACCTCCGCCTCCTGGGTTCAGGCAATTCTCCTGCCTCAGCCTCCTGAGTATCTGGGATTACAGGCACGTGCCACCATGCCCAGCTAATTTTTTGCATTTTTAGTAGAGACGGGGTTTCACCATGTTGACCAGGATGGTCTCCATCTCTTGACCTCGTGATTCACCCGCCTCAGCCTCCCAAAGTGTTGGGATTACAGGCTTGAGCCACCGCGCCCGGCCAGTTAGACATTTTTAAATGAGAAAAACATAACCATTTTATGTATGGATATATTTATTCTCAATTGTCTTAATCTTTTCTTGCATATGGGTGCCCTTAATTGTCTATGTTTTTTTCAGCTTGAAAAGATGTTATTTGCTTTTTAATGACAGAATATTTTAGTTTTTATTCCCTCCCTGCAAGAGGATTTATTCTTCTTCTATTAAAGACGTTTGGAGAGGGCATATAGAATACTAGGTTCACAGCTCCGTTCACTACCATCCCCAGTACTTAGAAGATATCTTTCTGTTTCATGGCTTTCATTTTTTTCTGATAATAAGTGAGTCATCATCCTTATTGTTGTTAAATCCTTATTATTGTACCATTACATTCGACTGCATTTATAATTTTTGTTCTTTATTTTTTTATTTAATAGTCTGACTATAATGCACACAGGTGTGTTTTTCTTTTTTGCGTTTGTTTTTGCTTAGAGTTTTGTGGATTTTAGGTTTGTGGGGTTCGATATATTCTGTCATTTTTAGAAATATTTTACTATTATATCTTCAAATATTTATTTTCTTCTCTATCCTCACCTCTGCTTATACATATTGTCATTTGGTATTATGATACAGGCCCTTTTTTTGAGGTGGATCCTTGCTATGCTGCCCAGACTGGTCTTGAACTGGGCCCAAGTGACCGTCTCATCTCAGCTCCAAAAGTGCTGGCATTACAAATGTGAGCCACCTGGCCATGATACAAGACTAACGTTCTCTATTATGATTTTTTTTATTTTCATATATTCTGTGTTTCAGTTCAAGTAATGTCTAGTGATGTGTTCTTGTATCTGTTTGACAACTTAAATTAACCAAAAGGATCAGAATCAAATTTAAAAAGCTTATTCCAGTACAACGTGTGAGAATAGATTCATCCCGAAACTCCCCTTCCAAAGCAATGGAGTCAGCCTTCCAAAGCAGAGAAGTTAAGGTTTCATTCTATAGGCAGTGACAAAGGAGTTTTTAGCAAGATTACAACATTATTCACATAAATTTGGCGTGTAATTATGGCAATTTGTCTGGTTATAGGCAGTACTTCATTTAGGAAGTGAATATTTAACATGTTTTACACAGGATATAATAAAAATGGGTTTTCTGTCATCTTGAGACAACAAAGAGGAAGTTAATCTATAACAAGGGTCATTAATTAGGAAAGCAGGAGGTTTTTGTCCCTTACATCATTTAATTCTCTCCAGTCATTGTACAGAATAAAAAAATAAGAAAGCTAGTTAACCTATAATCTGAGAACAGAAGCTGCAACCATATGTGACTCAGATCACAGTCACGTCTTTCTCAAGGCTTAAAGTGTTTGGGGGACTCCAGCATCTTTTATATTTTATTTGTTTTCACATGTTGATTCATTTTTCTGCTATGTCCAGTCCATCCAGTGATCTTATATACTGTAGATGATACATTATTCTCTTGTAATAACTCCATGTGGCTCCTTTTTAGATTTTTCCATCTCTGCTTTGACTCTCCATCTGTTCACCTATTTTCACCATATTTTCCTAATTCCTCTTGTATATGTATAAAACTCATTTTACTCTTTATTAAATCTGGTTTAAAGCATTTCATTGCTAATTCCAGTATCTGGGTCATCTGTAGGTCTATTTCTGTTTTCTTCTTTTTTTAATTTTGTGTTCAATTTTCCTGCAGTAAATTTTAGCTGCACACTGGACATTATGCATACTATGTTGTAAAAAATCTGTATTATTCCAACTTTTTTAAAAAATGTATTTTGTTTCAGTAGGGAATTAGAAGTTTGATTTGATCTGATTTCAGCTCTGTTTTAAGTGTAGCTGTTAAAAATACTAGTTTTGCTCTTAGAATGAGGATATAAGCTTTTATCGTTACATGTAAGGCATGGTTCTTCTGAGATTTCTGTGCAAATCCCAAGGTGTTTACTGAAACCCTCTAACTTGAGACTTGAACCCCAAATGTTTCTCAAACATGGAGCTGCTTTAATTTCTGTCCAAGTCTTTATTCTCGCAGATGTAGCTTTCTTCTGGGTTTTTGTAGGCCTTGCACCCTGAAGGGTCCGAGGTATACTAGAAATTCCTTTGGAGAAAAGCTATTGAATTCCAAAACTCACAGAATTTGCTTCCTTTTATAAAAAGGATTGTTTCTTTTCTAGTTTCCAGTGCTTTAGACAATTATTTTATAGCAGTTGTTTTAATGTTTATTATTGTATTAGCAGAATAATTAGTATGAATCAAGCTTCTTTACCTTTATTGAAACGAGACCTTTTGAGTATTAATCTTAAAAATTGCTTAAATTAATAAAGCACTTTCCGTAAGAGCCAGTTACTAGGTTTTGCATGTATTGCTAATTTAATTACCCCAAAGCGTCTTGTAAGATACATACTATTATTATGCCTGCTTTTCAGATGAGAAGAGTGAACCATAGAGAATGAGGGTTCCTTCCCCAAAGCACATAACTGAAAGAACTGTCCCGGGAATTTCAGTTCTAGAGTTTAAAGACAGGAAATGTGGCTGTGATCTCTTTACATTGCATTTATTCCTTGCTACCAAAAAGTTATTAAAATGTAACTATATTGTTATTTCCATGGCTCAAATACAAAGATGTTCAATAAGATATTTTCTTTGGCTCTGTAGAAATACCACACAACTAAATATTTGTAATGGTTGAGTATGATGTCTGTCTTGTGACTCCTTCATATTTAGTAACTTATTAGACTGTTACAGTCTCTCAGATATACATCCAATACCATTTGAATTGTGAATTTTTCCTTAAATTGTATTAACTCAAAGTAGCTATAATTGCATTTCCCCATGAATTGGTATTTTCATACAACTTCATACTAAAGGTCAATTTTTGAGGCAAATAGAAAATATGTATTAGATTGACTTACCTTAATTTTTATCAGAGTTCTGACATCTCTGCATTGTTTCATAGATGAGAGTTTTTATACCTGAAAATAGATATGGATGAAGTCTTTCCTTATGTATATATAAAACATGAGAGCACAGAAATAAAGCGACATTGCCTAATGTGACACAGCTCTTTAGGGGCAGATTTAGAACTCAGGTAATAAATTTACCTCTGTTTGGAATTTTAAAAACTCATTCTCACATTTAAAGGAAAGTGTAACAAAAATTATTTATTAATAAAATAGTAGAAATCCCTTGCCTATGTCCATTTCACCTCTGACATAGTGTTGATTAACTCATTGGGTTTCCACAAAATGGCTGCTTTGAATTGAATTTACATTAAATATCATCACAGCATTCAATTTTCTCTGGGCACACTGGCTCCTTAAAAATTCTTAATAACTGCTTTTCTTTACTATGAAATTTTATATTCTTTCAATTGTCCAAGTCAATCATATATTTCTTTATCAACTATTTCATGGACATACATAGCCCAATCTAATTATGTATCGGTAAATAATAAAAAGCTTTTAGTGCTATATTCTAGAAAACTGGGGAAAATCACCCAAAATCTCCAGATGTCTCTTTGGGAGAGCCGTTTCTCTTTAAATAAGCTATAGCACCTGGATGTGAGATACACCCAATGTGTTGTTCACTTGTGCTCATCACTTGTTAGGTATACTATAGTTTATATTTCATCCTAATGGTATTATAAGCATACAGTATCATTCTCAAAGTTGGTGGTGTTACCATCATAAGGTGATGTAAATTGAAATCCTATTCATCTTTCATACAGGGTACAAGTCTCCTATGAGATATGTGTCTTCCTCATTATGTATGTCACTATGTAGTCAAGATTTTATAAGCTATCCTGAGAGGTTAGTAAGTCCCACAGGCTTATCCAGAGTATTATTGGCGACTGTTATGACCAGGCAAGTGGGGGACAAAAAAACAAATATTCTCTCATCAGAAAAGTGTGGGAGAACTGTAGTATACAAACTCAAGCAGGGAGTTTTTTAGTGCCGAAATTATCTGAAGTTGTCATATGATAATATGCAAATACATTTCTGAAAGGGAGATAGAGATATTTCCCAACATTATTTGACAAGATATTTTTTTTCTCCAAAGAGTATCTACTGCAGTAAATATTTTAAAGACTACATTTAGAAAAAATCTTCTTTATAGGTTTAGCTTCTCACACGATTCCCAGGACATTGTGGCCACTTAATACAATTTTGCAGAAAGAATAAATGGTCATTAAAATTGTATGTACATTTATAATAATTTACATTTAAGGTTCATCCATTATAAAATCCTGGTTCAGAAAATGTCACCAAGGGCCATCTTGTGGGATAAGGAGATAGTTTATTTTTATGATAGTGACCTCAGTGGATGAAGATATATTTAAGACTCTTAGCTTCACTCTATATACTGATGAGGCATCATCACTCTTCATCTCATTTAACTGTTGTCTTTTAAAGTAACTGTCCTCTACAAGATTAATAGAACCCATTATTGTATGTGAAATTTTAAGGGGGTTTAAACAGCTGCAGAAACAACATCACCTGGGAAAATTGCCATGTGATTTTCAGAGATAAAAGTTTGTGAATTGGCAGCACTTTAAAGTTTCTGTCATCTAGAGAGTGAATTTAAAAAAATAAACAGGTTAGCTACTTTTTATTTTCCTGGAAGCATTCATTTTATGTGCCAATGAAATAAGATATTATGTTAAAATATGTTAGACAAGAAAACACAACTAGTAGCAATTGTGCTTTCTAAATTTATGCATAAAAGGAAAAATTCATTCCTATTATTGAATGAAATACATTTTCTAAAAGAACTGTCTACAGTATGGCATGGAGTTTGAGAGGGTGCCCTGCTATATTCAGTAGAAAACAATAAAGATGGGCACAGGTTATGTGCTAGGAAGGCTGATAACCTGTGTACCAGCGTACCATTGATGATGAATTTTAGTATATATGTGTATATATTATTTTCTCCTCTTCCAATAACTGGATTTTTGTTGGGCTCCACTTCTAACGTGTGTGTGTGTGTGTGTGTGTGTGTGTGTGTGTGTGTGTGAGAGAGAGAGAGAGAGAGAGAGAGTTTCATATTTTAGTTTAGTTGCAGTCCTGGAAATGAGAGTCAAAACAAGCATGATTTTGCCTGTTGTAATCTTTCAATTCAATGGCCTTTGATACTGCAAAAACTCAAATATAAACATAGTCAAATATACTGCAAAGAATATAAGATAAAATTCCTTCTCTCAAGGAGCTTGAAATCTAATGAGGGAGAACTACAAGTATATGAAATTACTATAATGAAAGGCAGAAAGTGCTAAGTCATTTTTAAACAAGAACAAACTACCATGA
This sequence comes from Saguinus oedipus, assembly GCA_031835075.1. Lineage (NCBI taxonomy): Eukaryota > Metazoa > Chordata > Mammalia > Primates > Cebidae > Saguinus > Saguinus oedipus. The sequence goes on from CM063170.1 coordinate 45,142,544, forward strand.
AGTTTTCAAATAAGGACAAATCACATTTTGCTGTGCAAAAATCAGGGAAGGCACCATAGAGGTGGGTAGATTTGGAAACTTGATCTAGTGAGAAAATTAGTATTATAAGGGATTTGTTCAGGGTTTCATAAAAGCCTAAAGCAGAGTTCCTGACACTTATAAGATACTACTTCTTCCATGAAGTCCTTTCTGATTAGAATATAATAACGGAATATAATGGAAACTAATCTCAGTGCACTTGAACACAGCATAGAATGTGGGGATTAAACTATGAAACAAGGTATATTGGACCCAAAATATTAATATGAAGCCAGCTGAATGGTGACTTTTATCAACTTGAGAAATAGCATTGAGGTTTTTAAAGTAAAAGATGACTTTATTAAGGTTAATCTGTAAACATTGGTTATGAAATTAAAGTAGAGGGAAAATGAACTAGGAGCAAAAAATAATAATGATAGTGTAATGATTCAAGGGAATGATCCTCAACTTAGGTACAGTAATTATGAACTGAACAAAAAAGTGTACAACAGTTTTTTTCAAAATGGAAAAGACAAAACGCTTAATAAGTAGTGCAGAAAGGGAGACAAGTAAACAATAAATCCTATACCAAAATAAGCACCAGAGAAAAGAAAACCAATTTGAGGAAAGCAGACAATGTGTTAAGGTTTAGCAATAACCTTAACACGTTGGCAAGACTTCCAGGCGCAGTGTTTGGAAAGGAGGATGGAAATGTGGACAAGAGTTATCCACATGAAGCCAATACTTAACTAGCATGGTACGGGTCATCAGCAAGAATGCATGGACACTGGACAATCAGAACTCTTGCTGGCTATAAGTAGCTGGCATAGTTGTAGCAGTGAAGTATGCAGGAAGATCCACCTCAGATTGACGGAAGAGTAATTCAGTTCATCTTGTGAAAAAGGATACAGCAAAAATGATTGAGAGAAAGCTATGGAGAACATTTGTATAAAAAGTCATTAGAAGTAGAGCCCAACAAAAGTCCAGTTATTGGAGAAAGAGAAAATAAAACTCAATAGACATACTTAATGCTTCTCGCTACTCTCTCTATCTCTCTCTCTCTCTCTCTCTCTCTCTGTGTGTGTGTGTGTGTGTGTGTGTGTGTGTGTGTGTGTATTTGAAAAGACATCGTAATTCACTGTCTCTCATTCTCTACTTGATTCATGCATGTGACTTGCCTCTAAACTACACGGGAAGAATCTGATGTAAGATAATTTGTCTTCTAGGTCATTCCCTGTAGTGTTTCAGGTAAGTCTTCATAAATGTGCAAGATTTAAATCTTGAATTGACAAATAAAATGTATAAATCACCTACATATATTATACAGTTTGTGTCACAATAACATGAGTTTGACTAAACAAATGCAAAAACATCCATTTTACAAAAGAAGCTCAGAGAGATTAAATGAATTGTATCTGATATAATTAGTGGAGGATTCAGGGCTTCATCCAGGCCAGCCAGTTCATTGTTCAGTACTCTTTTCCAAATGCTCTGCTGGTTTATAGTCTACTCCTTTTTTTTTCCAGTACATCAGGTAATCCGAATTTTTCTAATACTTAATCTGTGCCATCCTTTACCAAATACAGCAGAATGCCCTCCCAGCCCCCGTGCCATACTGTAGAAAGTTCTTCCAGGGATTTAAGTTTCTGTGTCCTTTCTTTAAAATATGCTGTAAGGGCTGGGCACAGGGACTTCACATCTGTAATCTCAGTGCTTTGAGAGACAGAGGTGAGGTGATCACTTAGGACAGAAGTTCCAGACTAGCCTGAGCAACATAGTAAAACCCTGTCTTCATTAACTTGGCATGGTGGCCCACACCTGTAGTCTCAGCTACTAGAGAGCCTGAGGCAGAGGATCACTTAAGCACAGGAGTTCAAGGTTACAATCAGCTGTGATCTCAACCACTGTGTTCAGCTTGGACAACAGAGTGACACCTTCTCTCTAAAATAAATAAATAAGTAAATACGAAAATAAAGTATAATAAGTTCAGATAACTTTCGAAAACATAGGATTTTCTTTTTTGTTATTGTTGTATTGTATTTATGTTTTAATCATAGTATACATTAGTGGTGTCCAATCTTTTGCCCATTGATGGATAATAAAAGATGATATATATCAACATCAAAACCCATGAAACACATCTGCCAGGATAGTGAAATTGTTGCTTCAGACAATCTCTTAATACATTTAAGCTAGAAGGCTTTCCTGAGTCCCCAGGTCTTCACTTTGTTTAATGTTCTTGGCTCTTCTTTTCTGAAGACTGTCAAAAGCAATTGGATTGATCTTGTATTATCGGAAGAGTATCCTTTTCCACTTAGGAAATGTCATCAGAATCATACGTGAAAATGGACCTAGCCAGTGAGTCAAAATATTGGAAGGAGAACTACATTGACATTGGCCCTCTGCATCTTTGCTACAGAATCAAAATCTCCTGTCTCCTAAGGCATATTTCAAAGTTTTCAGTTTAGGCCAGCATTTGTCTTGTAGGCTCACAGTGCTTGGAAGTGAAATCTTTTAGAGTTAGGCTTAGGAAATAAATATTTAAACATATTTTGCTTTTTTTTGTATAGCCACAGGCTTATTTATAGGAGTATAAATGTCACATATACATATATTTACACTTACATGGGTATGTGCTTTCTGTACTTGATGTTTAATGCACATACCCTCATAAAATGCATCACCATAAAATGAAACTTTAACACATTTACTGAATCAGCACTTTCATATTCTGATGTAATGCCTGAATATAGTATATATAACAAAATATTTGATAAAACCTCAGGCTAGTGAGCAAGAAGGGCTATTGTAAGGGGCTCTTTATGGTATTAAAATTATAGAATATTTTATCTGAAAGGGAATAGAGGTCATTAATATCATTTTATCAATGCAAAAACTGAAGTCTTTATATGTATATATATATATAGTTTGATTGTTTATTGTACTTCAGGTTCTGGGGTACATGTGCAGATCATGCAGAATTGTTGCATAGGTACACACACAAAAATGTGGTTTGCTACCTGCATTCCCCCGTCACCTACATCTGACATTTCTCCCATGTTATCACTTCCTGACCTCCCAACCCCTCCCCCCGTGCTGTCCCTCCCTTGGTCCCCACCAACAGATCCCGGTGTGTGAGGTTCCCCTCTCTGTGCCCATGTGTTCTCATTGTTCATCACCTGCCTATGAGTAAGAACATGCAATGTTTGATTTTCTGTTCTTATGTCAGTTTGCTGAGAATTATGGTTTCCAGATTCATCCATGTCCCTACAAAGGACACACACTTATCATTTTTATGGCTGCATAGTATTCCATGATGTATATGTGCCACATTTTTCTTGTCCAGTCAATCGTTGATGGGCATTTGGGTTGGTTCCAAGTCTTTGCTATTATAAACAGTGCCGCAATGAGCATATGTGTGCATGTGTCTTTATAATAGAATGACACATTACTGGGTATCCACCCAGTAATGGGATTGCTGGGTCAAATGGAATTTCTATTTCTAGGTCCTTGAGGAAGCATCACACCGTCTTCCACAATAATTGAACTAGTTTACACTCCCACCAACAGTGTAAAAGTGTTTCTATTTCTCCACATCCTCTCCAGCATCTGTTGTCTCCAACTGTTTAATGATCGCCATTCTAACTGGTATGAGGTGGTATCTCAATGTGGTTTTGATTTGCATTTCTCTAATAATCAGTGATGATGAGCATTTTTTCACATGTTTTTTGGCCTCATATATGTCATCTTTTGAAGTGTCTCTTCATATCCGTTGCCCACTTTTGGATGGGTTTGTTTGTTTTTTCTTGTAAATCTGTTTTAGTTCTTTGTAGATTCTGGATATTAGCCCTTTTTCAGACGGGTAGGTTGCAAAAATTTTTTCCCATTTTGTTTTAAGAAGCATGGGATCAAAAAAAAAAAAAAAAAACAAAACAAAACGGAAAGAAGAAACATGGGATTCATAACCAAACTCAACCTAACTATGAAACAACTAAGATTGAGACACTGTCACACCCAAACATGTGAACAATACTTTATGAAAAAAAAATCCGTTTTTTTTAAATGGGGCTCTATGATTGAATCATCTTTAATTAGAGTACTGAGTATCAGCTTTCTGGGCAAAATGAGTCTATGGTAATCCTTCTCAACAGGGATTTGGTTATTAAACCACCAAATTGCTCTTATTGTCATTCTATCAGTTACATTTAATAAACATTTATTTTGGCCCAACGATTCTACTAAGCACTTTGCATATATTATCTTCTTTAATCACCATAAAAATCCTAAGGGATTATACTATTATAATCACCTTAACAATAGAACAGAGGCCTAGAGAGTCTCAGTAATTTTACAAGATGACACAACTGGTGTTAGAATTCAAGGTTCAAACACAAGCTTATTTGAGTTAAAGGCACTACCATCAACTTTTTTTTTTTTTTTTTTTTTTTTTGAGACAGAGTTTTGCTCTTGTTGCCTGGGCTGGAGTGCAATGGCATGATCCCGGCTCACTGCAACCTCCACCTCCCCAGTTCAAGAGATTCTCCTGCCTCAGCCTCCCAAGTAGCTGGGATTACTGGCATGCACCAACATGCCCAGCTAATTTTGTATTTTTAGTAGAGACAGCATTTCTCTATGTTGGTCAGGCTGGCCTCGAACTCCTGACCTCAGGTGATCCATCTGTATCAGCCTCCCGAAGTGCTGGGATTACAGGCGTGAGCCACCTCACCCAGCCCATCCACTATTTTTATAAAAACATCAATAGAACTTTGAATTTAAAATTTTAACATTCCAGCGAATTTGAGTATTTAACCACAAAAAGTGATGTCCCACATAAAAGAAGTAGAAATAATATGAAAACAGAAAATGGCATTGTCGTGAAAGTAATGATTGTTTACATGTTCATAACATAGATAAGGATTAGAAGAGTTAATTCTTTATCACTTAAATACATTTGCCTGTCAGACTCCACTCTTGATCACCCCCACACAATAAATATAGTATATTCCATAATTATATATAAATGTTTAAAATAAAAACAGACAAAACCAAACATAAGCTCTGGAATGGACAGGCACACAAACAGCCAGACATGAAGGTTTAAAGTCTAATTATTTTAGTAGTTTAGAGGTGGCAGGCCATCTTCACAGAAACTATATCTCCTGTTTATAACTGGTTTATATTTTGTTCCTCTGCTTTAATGCCTCCCTCCCCGTCTCCAACTCTTTTACCCTCATTTATCAAATCCAATTCAAAAAAACTCATTATGTGGAGTGTTTTCAAACTCTCCACCAACTCCAAGACCTGCCGTGCCCCAGATGGAGTGATGGAGTGAATACTAGTAACTTTTACCTCCCCTCTCTTCATATACCACTTCACTTGTGCTTCTGTTACAAAACGCATAACACACTAGTATATTTATTGTCTTACCCATTTGTCTCCTCAGTAGATGATAAACCTCTCAAAAGTAGGACCATGTCTTATTCAACTCTGAATACTCAGTACCTTCTACAGAGTTCATAGTGACCTATTTAAAGATGAGTTAAGCAAAATTCTTTTATATTTCATAACCACAACTATCTCCCCATTATTCTGATGACAACCCCTCAATTTCGTTTTTTTTTTTTTTTTTTGAGAGAGAGAGTTTTGCTCTTGCTACCCAGGCTGGAGTGCAATGGTGCACTCCACAACCTCCGCCTCCTGGGTTCAGGCAATTCTCCTGCCTTGGCCTCCCGAGTAGCTGGGATTACAGGCACGCTCCACCATGCCTGGCTAATTTTTTGTATTTTTAGTAGAGACAGGGTTTCACCATGTTGACTAGGATGGTCTCGATCTCTTGACCTCGTGATCCACCGGCCTCGGCCTCCCAAAGTGCTGGGATTACAGGCTTGAGCCACAGAGCCCGGCCGACAACCCCTTAATTTCTTTAGTAAAGCATCTCTCTATGACTTTAATACATGCTCCATCAGAACTTCAAATAAATGTATGCAATCTAAGCCCGAGTCAATCTGAAGAATTTTCACAGTGACTGGCTCATAAATGGACACATAATCCAAGTTGGTCCAATCAGAGTGAATTCCAGGACTTTCTAAGGAGCCACCACAAGGAGGAGGGAGTTTTCAATATGGCTCCCAATTGCTTTAAAACTCCCACCAAGAGAAGGAAGATCTGAGAAGTAGAAGGAAACAGTTCTCCATCAATGTTGCTTACATTTTTGGTCAGTCCTTTCTGACTCTATCATAATAACCTTCACCATTTTAAATTTTAAAATAGAAGTTTATTTAAAACCTTAAGTTCTTTTTTTTTTTTTAACCACTTCTGAAACCAAAAACAAACCTAGATTGCAAACACAATTTATTCAGAATATCTGAGAGTCATGCAGGTCAATAAATAGGACAAGAGAAACAGAAGACCTAAAGTCTTAATCCTTGGAATCAGGTCAGGCATGGTGGTTCATGCCTGTAATCCCAGCACTTTGGGAGGCTGAGGTGGGAAGATCTCTTGGGCCCAGGAATTCAGGACCACCCTGAGCAACAATGTGAGACTCCTGTCTCTATAAAAAATGAAACAATTAGCGAGGTTCAGTAAGTAGTGTGCACCCGTAGTCCCAGCTACTCGAGAGGCTGAGACAGGAGGACTGCTTAAGTACAGGAGATCGAGACTGCAGTGAACTGTATCATACCACTGCACTCAAGCCTAGGTGACAGAGCACAATCCTGTCTCTTAAAAAAAAAAATTCTAGGAATCAAAATTCATTGTTAAGGAAAAGATAAAGGAGAGAGAGGAGAGAGAGAGAGAGAGAGAGAGAGGAAATAGAAGGGCTTTGATGAGGTGGAAAAGTCCCAAATTCCTTAAGTAGGGACTTCAGTCACTAGCAATCCTATCCTTCATTGCTCTCCAGTGCCTTCACTGGAGTGGGAATTCTCTTGCTGCTACCACTTTAAATTTCTTTTCTTTTCTTTCTTTTTTTGTTTTTTGAGACGGAGTTTTGCTCTTGTTGCCCACCCAGGCTGGAGTGCAATTGTGCCTCCCCAGTTCAATCAGTTCTCTTGCCTCAGCCTCCCAAGTAGCTGGGACTACAGGCACGCGCCAACAAGCCCAGCTAATTTTCTGTATTTTTAGTAGTGTCGGGGTTTCACCATGTTCTTGAACTCCTGACCTCAGGTGATCCACCTGCCTCGGCCTCCCAAAATGCTGGGATTACAGGTGTGAGCAACCAGTACCTGGGCTTTACATTTCTAACAAGCAAGTTTGGTGGTGGCATGTAAGTACCAGCTGAGAGAGAGAGAAAGAGAGAGAGAGAGAGAGAGAGAGAGAGAGAGAGAGAGAGAGACAGACCTAGGAGTGTGAAAAGTAGACACCATGCACACAGACATGTTCATGTGGCATTTCTCATGACTGAAGTGATTTGTCAGCAAGATTGGGGACAGATTCAACAAGAATAATTTACTCCCCTTTGGGCATAACTTCTCCCTCTTCTTGTTCACTTTATAACTGACCCTTTTATTTCTCTTTGTATTCATTTCTTAGGGTTCCTGAACAAAGTGTCACAAATTGGTGACTTAAAACCAGAAAGAATTATTGTCTCACAGTTGTGGAATCTAGAAGTCTAAAATCAAGGGGTTGTCAGGATTGGTTCTGTGTGAGAACTATGTGGGAAAATCTTTTTTCCATACCTGTCTCTTAGCTTCTAGGGGTATGTTGGCTATCTTTGGCTTTCCTTGACTAATATTTTTCTTCATGTTCACATGAAATTATCCCTGTACATGTGTGTCTGTGTTCAAATTTTCCCTTTTAAATGTGTACAATTCACATTAGATTAGGAGTCACCTTACTCCAGGATAACTTCATCTTAACTGATTAATTATGCAATGACTCTATTTCCAAATAAAGTCACATTCTGAGATACTAGGGGTTTGCATTGTAACAGATCAACAGTAGGGGGCCACAATTTAACTTATGACACTGGCGTTAGCAATGCCCTGATCTTGTTTTTTTGTTGTGGTGGTTTTGAGATGGAGTCTCGCACTGTCACCCAAGCTGGAATGCAGTGACAAGATCTCAGCTCATTGCAACCTCTGCCTCCCAGGTTCAAAGGATTCTCCTGGCTCAGCCTCCTGAGTAGCTGGGACTAAAGGCACCTGCCACCATGCTCTGCTAATGTTTTGTAGTTTTTAGTAGAGATGGGGTTTCACAATGTTGGTCAGGTTGGTCTAAAATGCTGGACCTTGTGATCCACCCACCTCAGCCTTCCAAAGTGCTGGGATTACAGGCGTGAGGCACCATGCCCAGCCAGCAATGCCCTCATTTTTAAGACACACATTTATGGAGCATTGTAATAATGCTAAAGCATAAGATTTTTATTAAAACTAGTCCAGCAATCTAGGCCTGCAACATTGTTTTAAGAAAAATGTTAAAGAAGAAAGAGAAATTGACCCAATGACGAAGTTTTATGAAAGTTATAGCTCAGTTAACCTTATAATAAGAAAACACTTACACACACACACACACACACACACACACACACACACAGTTTCAGAAACCTCAGAATGAGAAGATAATGTCTTAGCTAATACTGGATGAATTTGTTTCACCTGTGGAATTTTTCTAGACCTAATTTGATTTTAATTTGCCATTTGAATGTGCTAAATTTGCAGTATGAAGAATGTCTTCTCTCCCTATTTCTAAGTAAAACTGTAGCAAGAGTGACCCCCAAGCATGATTTCTGAAAATTGGAGTAGAAATAAGGCTAAATGACTAAAACAAGGAGCCCAGAGAGGTCAAACCCAGAAGAAAATCAAACACAAAAGAAAAGCTTTACAATTTATAGGTGAAGAACCTGAGGACAAGATTTATCAGAGTAGGACCACAAATGAGATCCTACAGTCAGAGTTATTGTTGTGTTGAATGTAAGAACAAATTAATATTTAGAGTGGAGGTTTGCAGCTTCTTGTGTGTGTATACATATATATGTGTATATTTATATTCATATATATATTTATATATATATGAATACGTATATTCACTTCATTTTTGGGAGAGTTTGATAAAAACCAGGAAAATCATGTTCCAACCCAAATAGCTTTCCTGATGAGGCCTGCAATGCTTATCTTTCCTGGACAACTTCCCAAGAGAGAGGGTGTCAGTCAGGGGAATTTAAAGCAAGGAGCTTGGTCCACAGATATTTTCTTCCTCTGTTGACTTCTGTTAGTGAGTAGGCTTTTAAAAAATTGAAAAAATTTTATTCTGTATATTTGAAGTTTGAAACATGATGATGCGATGTTATGGGATACATATAAATAGTAAATGATTACTATAGTTAAATAGGTTAATATGTTCCATACCTCACATAGCTACTTTTTTGTGGCAAGAACAGCTAAAAATCTACTTATTTAATGAAAATTCCTAATAAAATACAATTTGACTAATTTTATTCCTCATGTTATATGTTAGATATTTAAACTTGTTCATCTTCCATATCTGCTATTTTGTATTCTTTGATTTACATATGCCCCTCTCCCACCCACACCCCACCCATGATAATCACTGTCTTATTCTCTCTTTGTATGTGCAATATTTTTTCTGTATCTGGCTTATTTCACTTGGTAAAATGTTCTCCTGGTCCATCCAAAGAACCTGGATGGACCCAAATAGCAGAATCTCCTTCTTTCTTAAGGCTGAATAATTGACTAATGTTACATTGCATATGTCTGTGTGTGTGTGTGTGTCTGTGTGTGTGTCCATTTGCTCATAGATGGGCACTTAGGCTATTTCCATACATTGGCTATTGTGAAAAATGTTGTAATGAACACAGGAGTGCAGATATCTTTACACAGTGGTGATTTGTATTTACCTGGGTGTATGCTCAGAAGAGGGATTACTGCATGATATGGTAGCTCCATTTTATTTTTTTAGGAGCGTCCATACTGTTTTCCATAATGGCTGTACCAATTTACATTTCCACCAACTGTGTAGTAGGATTCCTTTTTCCCCACGCCTTTGCCAATATTCATTATTATTTTCTAATAGATAATTTCGACCTCCAATTTACTGACTTCAAAAAAGTTGCTTCAAGAAATAACAAATCCAAATTCTTTCACAAAACCATTAGGATTTATAGAGTCACTAAAACTGATGACTTGCAGAACAGACTTAAATGATGTTAATTAACAGGTGGAAATTACATCAGTGAAACTCTCAATCATTTAAACCATGTGAATTAGCAGCACAACTCTTAACATGGGCAGGTAGAAAGTGTAAGCTATTGACCTTATCTTTTTAAAGCTAAATATCTGTTAGTGTGTCACATAAACTACCACATGTAGTGAGAACTAAAACTAATATGTGCCTATTTTTTAAAATTGATTTATTATACTTTAAGTTCTGGGATACATGTGCAGAACATGTAGGTTTGTTACATAGGTATACATGTGCCATGGTGGTTCACTGCATCCATCCCCTCATCATCTACATAAGGTATTTCTCCTGATACTATCCTTCCCCAATCCCCCACCCCTGCTATCCCTCCCCTCGCTGCCCACCCCCCGAAAGGCCCTGGTGTGTGATGTTCCCCTCCCTATGTGCATGTGTTCTCATTGTTCAACACCTACTTATGAGTGAGAATATGTGGTGTTTGGTCTTTTGTGGTCTTCTTGTGTCAGTTTGCTGAGAATGATGGCTTCCAGCTTCATCCATGTCCCTGCAAAAGGCATGAACTCATCCTTTCTAATGGCTGCATGGTATTTCATGGTGTATATGTGCCACATTTTCTTTTCTTTTTTTTTTTTAAATTTTTATTGCATTATAGGTTTTGGGGTACATGTGCAGAACGTGCAAGATAGTTGCATAGGTACACACATGGCAGTGTGTTTTGCTGCCTTCCTCCCCTTCACCCACACTTGGTATTCATCTTTATCCAGTGTATCATTGATGGGCATTTGGATTGGTTCCAAATTAGTTCAACCATTATGGAAGACAGTGTGGTGATTCCTCAAGGATCTAGAAATAGAAATACCATTTGACCCAGCAATTCATTACTGAGTATATATCCAAAGGATTATAAATCATTCTATTATAAAGATACATGCACACATATTTTTACTGCAGCACTGTTCACAATATTTGCCTATTAAAATACTTGACAATGGCATCAATTAGTTCACTATTATTGTAGTTTATATAAATGTTGAACACAGAACAAAACAGGAAAAGAGGATGACAGAAACATATCTATTTATCTAACATTTGCTAAAAAGAATATTTCTGAGAGCAGTTTGCTGGTGATCATGAGGAATGAACGATAATGAAACTCAATCCCTGAACATTCTTGTATAAAGAGAAAACAGCTCAATTTTCTCTTTCCTTTCTGTGATAATGGAGAAGGCACCTTCCTAAAATAACACTCATCTTAACTCTGCCATTCAGTAAGTTTTAGCAAATAAATACACCCATGGAATCCAAATCATAAAAAGATATAAAGCATTTCCATCAGTCCAGAAAACTTCATGCTCCTTCTTAATCCCATTCTGACACCCCCAGAGGCAGTCCCCTTTCTGATTACATTTCATAGGGATTAATTTTGCCTGCTTAAAAATTTCATATACGTCAAATCATTCAGTATGTACTCTTCTGAGTAAGGCTTTTTCTACGTACATATTATTTTTGAGATTCATCCATGTTTTTGGGTGTCAGTTCCTTTCTTTATAGTGTTATATAATATCCCATTATATGTACATGCATACTCTGTGTGTGTGTGTGTGTGTGTGTGTGTGTGTGTCTGTGTGTGTGTGTTTAAATCATTCTCTTATTGTTGGATACCTAGATTTTCAGTCTTTGTCTATTGTGAATAAAGATGCTGTAAATATTCTTGTATAAGTTGTTTTGTGAAAAATATTATAAATTATTTTGAGAAAATAACTAGAAACAGAAATGATGGATGATTATTTAGTTTTATTTGAAATTATCCAACATTTTTTCAAAGTGTTGTCATATATTTTTTTAATTTTTTAAATTTTTATTGCATTATAGGTTTTGGGGTACATGTGCAGAGTGTGCAAGATAGTTGCATAGGTACACACATGTCAGTGTGCTTTGCTGCCTTCCTCCCCTTCACCCACACTTGGCATTTATCCCCAGGCTATCCCTCCCCAGCCTACCCCACTGTCCCTCCCCCCTTCCCCCAATAGACCCCAGTGTGTAGTAGACCCCCTTCCTGTGTCCATGTGTTCTCATTTTTCTCACCCGCCTATGAATGAGAATATGCGGTATTTGTTTTTCTGTTCTTGTGTCAGTTTGCTGAGAATGATGTTCTCCAAATTCATCCATGTCCTTACAAAGGACACAAACTCATCATTTTTGATTGCTGCATAATATTCCATGGTGTATATGTGCCACATTTTCCCAGTCCAGTCTATCATCGATGGGCATTTGGGTTGGTTCCAGGTCTTTGCTATTGTAAACAGTGCTGCAATGAACATTCGTGTGCATGTGTCCTTATAGTAGAACGATTTATAGTCCTTTGGATATATACCCAGTAATGGGATTGCTGGGTCAAATGGAATTTCTATATCTAGGTCCTTGAGGAATCGCCACACTGTCTTCCACAATGGTTGAACTAATTTACACTCCCACCAACAGTGTAAGAGTGTTCCTATTTCTCCGCATCCTCTCCAGCATCTGCTGTCTCCAGATTTTTTAATGATTGCCATTCTAACTGGCGTGAGATGGTATCTCAATGTGGTTTTGATTTGCATCTCTCTAATGACCAATCATGATGAGCATTTTTTCATGTGTTTGTTGGCTTCATGTATGTCTTCTTTTGTAAAGTGTCTGTTCATATCCTTTGCCCATTTTTGAATGGGCTTGCTATCCCCATCAAACTACCATTGAATTTCTTCACAGAACTGGAAAAAACCACCATGAACTTCATATGGAACCAAAAGAGAGCCCGCATAGCCAAGTCAATTCTAAGCAAAAAGAACACAGCGGGAGGCATCACACTACCGGACTTCAAACTATACTACAAGGCTACAGTAATCAAAACAGCATGGTACTGGCACCAAAACAGAGATATAGACCAATGGAACAGAACAGAGGCATCGGAGGCAACACAACATATCTACAACCATATAATCTTTGATAAACCAGACAAAAACAAGCAATGGGGAAAGGATTCCCTGCTTAATAAATGGTGTTGGGAAAACTGGCTAGCCATGTGCAGAAAGCAGACACTGGACCCCTTCCTGACACCTTACACTAAAATTAACTCCAGATGGATTAAAGACTTAAACATAAGACCTGACACTATAAAAACCCTAGAAGAAAATCTAGGCAAAACCATTTAGGACATAGGAGTAGGCAAGGACTTCATGACCAAAACACCAAAAGCATTGGCAACAAAAGCCAAAATAGACAAATGGGACCTAATCAAACTCCACAGCTTCTGCATGGCAAAAGAAACAGTCACTAGAGTGAATCGGCAACCATCAGAATGGGAAAAAATCTTTGCAGTTTACGCATCTGACAAAGGGCTGATATCCAGAATTTACAAAGAACTCAAACAGATTTACAGGAAAAAAACAAACAAAGTGTTGTCATATTTTATTCTCATACCAAAAAGGTATGAGAGTTCTAGTTGATTCACATTGACAGCAACATTCGAAGTTGTCAAACTTTTTAAACTTTAGCCATTCTGGCAGGTATGTGGTAATATCTCATTGCAGTTTAATTTACATTTTTCTGATAACTAATGATGTTCAGCACCCATTTTTGTGCTTCTGGCAATTCTTATGTTCATCCCCTTTTCCTATTTTCAATTAGATTGCTTATCTTCTTATTACTAATATTTAGAATTCCTTTCAGCATTTAGGATATACGTTTTGCCAGATAAATGTTTGGCCAGTATTTTCCAGTCTATTGCTGTTCTCTTTCCTTTTTTTTTTTTTTTTTTTTCAGACTGAGACTGAGTTTTGCTGTCACCCAGGCTAAAGTGCAATGGCACAACGTCAGCTCACTGCAACCTCCACCACCACCCCCAACCCGGCAGCTCAGGGCTCAAGTGATTCTCTCCCCTCTGTCTCCAGAGTACCTGGAATTACAGACATGCACCACCACACCCAGCTAATTTTCATTTTCATTTCTTTTTGAGACGGAGTTTTGCTCTTGTTACCCAGGCGCGATCTCGGCTCACTGCAACCTCTGCCTTCTGGGTTCAAGCAATTCTCCTGCCTCAGCCTCCTGAGTAGCTGGGATTATAGACACACACCACCATGCCCAGCTAATTTTTTGTATTTTTAGTAGAGACGGGGTTTCACCATGTTGACCAGATGGTCTCGCTCTCTTCACGTTGTGATCCACCCGCCTCGGCCTCCCAAAGTGCTGGGATTACAGGCGTGAGCCACCTCGCCCGGCAATTTTCATATTTTTAATAAAGATAGGGTCTCACCATGTTGGCCAGGCTGATCTCCAACTCCTTACTTCAGGTGATTCGCCCACCTCAGCCTCCCAAAATGCTGGGATTACAGACGGGAGCCAAGGTGCACAGCCTATATGTGTAATTTTCTTGTTGACAGATTTATCCTTCTCTCAGAACCTCAAATATATTGTTCCCCTGTCTTCTTAACATCATTGTTTCTGATAATTCTTCAGCAATAATTTATATCATTGTTCTCTTTTATAAAATGTGTCAGATTTCTCTAGCTACTTTAAAGATTTTTCTCATCTTTGTATTTCCGTAACTATGAAAAACCAAATGTAGTTTTCTTTGCATTTATACTTCATAGAGTTTGCTGAGTTTTCTGAAACACTTAATTTATGCCTTTCATCGAATTTAAGAAATATTTTTTCTGCCTCATTTTGTTTCTGATCTCCCTCTAGGCCTTCAACTATGCGGCTTAGACCATTTGGTATCTCTCCACAATCTGAGTTCCTGCTCGTCAGTTTTCCATTTTTTTTCCTTCTTTATTTCAGATTGACTGTGACTATGAATCTGTCTTAACTGTCTCCTTCTGTCATCTCAAAACTTCTGTTAAATATGTCAAGTGAATTTTGCAATTCAGACATTGTGTTTTTTGGTCCTCTAATTTCCACTTGATTCTTTCTATAGTGTCTATTTTTCCTGCCTGCCAAGCTGGAGCACAGTTGCGTGATCATAGTTCACTGCAGTCTCAATGTCCTGAGCTCAGGCAATCCTCCCACCTCAGCCTTTTGAGGTTTTTTATTGTTTATGATCTTACTTTCATTTACACCTGTAGTTACAATGGCTACTTTAAAGTGTTTGCCAATTCCAAATTCTTGCTCATTTCCATTGATTATCTTTTGTATTGAGTATGGGAAATGTTTTTCAGTTTCTTTATACATCGTACTTCGGATTATATTCCAAATACTGTCAATGCTTTGTTACAGATACTGTGGATTGTATTCTGGTCTTCTCAAGAATGTTTAAAGTTAGACCACTGAACTCAAACTCTATACACTATTTCCTGTCTCTGAGAACTCTGTTCAGTTCATTTATCCAACTAGTAATCTTGGATTCTGTTCCACACATGCATAGTTCATGGTTAGCCAGACAGTTGGTTGGAGTTTATATGAAAATTTGGACACACATCCTCTGTAACTCGTCTTTATAACATTTCCTGTTTCACTTTTTAGCTGCTGACGTTGCCCCAAATATAGACTGAGTGACCCTTTAATTAATAACTGTGTCAGTTTCTGCCTGTCAGATGCCTCTGGTGTTGGCTTCCTGTTAGAATGTCTGCTGCATGTATATACTCTTACCACTGAAGCCTCAGCCTACCACACTGCCTAGAACATAGTACAGCCTTTAGTAAGCCTCAATAAATATTGTGAATTAATTCATTAATTAGAGTAAACAATACACGAAACATTGGAGTCATGCAGACTTTAGTTCAGAGTCCTCCTCTGCATTTTTGTGTTTTTTGCATTTGATACTGGGAAAGTCACTCAACTCCATTGTCTTAGATTTTCTCTTCCTTCAACATGAAGAGAATAACACAGTTACTTCTCAGATTTGAGTTGGAGATTGACTGAATTAGGTACTTTTGGCACACTAACACTTGTGAGCTCTCATTAATATTTTTCCAAGGTTGATTGAGAAAAGTTTCCCAGTAAGAGTGCTGTTAAGAGGTTCAAAGGAGGCAGCAACAATTTTCATTTAGAGAAGAGGCTCTTTAGGGAATTTAACATTTGAGGTAGGACTTGAGGGTTGAAAGTTATTTAATTCAAGATATTTGCTTGCAGTGTTTCACATATACATATTACATCCTTCTACATCTCTATAAGCATATACGTATCCATGTGCGTATATCTATGTCTGTGTATGTAAAGACATAGCCTATATCTAGATATCCATATGTATGTATCTATATATACATCTAGAAAATCTATGTATATATGTATTTATATACACAATTATGTATATATGTATGTATCTGTATAAATAAGGTGTATATAGGGCTACATATAGATACAGGTGCAGATGTGTATACAAATTAAATATGCCTATGACTATATAGATATAGATACAAACATTTATTTAAGAATATACATGAGAATTATAAATGTCATTTAAAAATAGGTCAAGAGCAAGGTCAAAAGTCATGCCTACTAATACTTTTGCAAATCTAAAGATATCAAGGAAAATCACGCAATGTATGAGTTCAATGCATTTACCAGAATTTCTTTACTCCCTTCATCAGAGATATGCTAAAATCAGAAATAGCAATGTGTCTGACACTTAAACTGTGGGTACAAACTTTCTTATTCAAGAGAATTGAAAAATGTGTGCCTCAGTCCTAAGTTTTTTCTATCTCTGAAGCTAATCCAATAGTGGCTTCAGACGACAATAGAAGTTTGTTCCATAAAATATTCCACCCCCTCCAGAAAAAAAAAAAAACCCCAAACCCTCTCATTTCCCTTCCAGATAACATTTACAAAAATGTTTCTGTCAACATTCTACAGAGGTGGAAGCACTATCATGCTGAAATTGACCTATATTCAAGTGACACCTTCAGAATTTTTTATTATACTGCATTTAATAACTATAGGCTCCAAAATATAGTTTTATTATGCACATAAAAATAAAAATAAAATGAAATTATAAAAAACATTTAATCAAATGTAGTCTTCATTAGTGATTAATAACCCTTCATTGAAATAAACCTTTAAAATTATTATCAGTGGGAAGCAAATGGCTTTTTTTAAGTTAAAATAAATAACTTGGTCATATGGTAGCAACTTCACATTTCCATATTACTGGCATGTTTCCTTTTACACATAAATCCAGCAAGTTTTCTGGACAATATAAAGTTTTTCCTTCTTGATAATCTATATATTTTAGAAATTTTCAAATGATACTTGTTTGTCATTGAGACAGTTTTGCTCTGTTGCCTAGGCTGGAGTGCAGTGGTGTGATCATGGCTCATTGCAGTCTTGACCTCCTGGGCTCAGGTGATATTCCCACCTCAGTCTCCCACATAGCTGAGATCATAGGTGCATGCCACCACACCCAGCTATTTTTTCTTTTCTACATGGGGTTTCACTATGTTGCCTAGGCTGGTCTCGAACTCCTGGGCTCAAGCAATCCTCTCACCTTGGACTGGCAAAGTGCTGTGATTATACACACGAGCCATTGTGCCCTGCCACAAGTGATAGTTAAAGGATCAGAAATAAGCTGTATTTGTAAAGTACATGCTATGGGTTTAGGACGTGGTTTGGGTTACTTTCTTGTCATCATTTGACAATCTAAACTTGAACTGTTCTACTATTTTATGGAAATATTAATCAATGCTATTTTTACAACTGATTATGATAAAGGGTGATTTGTAATGTTGTCAATGATCCTGATGGCAAAATAAAATTGCAAACTGCAGAGCTGAGTTTAACAGCTGGCTTCTCTCTATTGTGCCAGTATTCACCCTCTACAGACATCCCTCCTGCTGCTATTACTGTAGTATAATTCTCAAGAATGGGATTCTAGTTCTAGAGTTTGTCATCGCCTAGCTATATGACCTTGGAATACCAAATAGTTATTGATTTTTCTGTACCTAGATTTTCTTCAGCTGTAACAATGGGATAATGTACCTCCCCTGCCTAAGTCACAGGTTTATTGTGAGGATACAATTACTTAATAATATATGTGAAAATGTTTTGTAAATCATAAAGTGCTATAGAAGATATGTTTTATTATTTCAGTTTAGCTTTAAAAATATATTCCAAAGAATCAGTATCAAAAATAAGTCTTTCTTAGAACCACTAAATCTAAGGAAGATCACATAAAAGTGAACTTATGGTGAAATAAGGTTTAGTGGTGATGAGCTGGACTCTGAAGTCAGAAAGAATTGAGTTCAAATTACAGTTCTCTCTTTTATTGACTCTGACCTAAAACATATTAGAAGATATTAGAAGTTTTATTTGTGCTTTCAACTTCTCATCAATAAATGTAGATAACATCTAATTGATAACCTGTCAGTTAGGAGGGGGCAGCACAAATTATGCCACAGTGACAATTTCCAAAATTGTACAGTCTGATACAACACAGTCTTGTTTGTTTTCCCTCCTCACTTTGCTGTATGTCCTTAGTGGGTCAGTTGTGGGTTTTACCTCATTCTTCTCACCTAGGAACTTTTGCTGATAGAGTAGCCACCACATAAGATTTTGTGGATCACTAGGCAGAGGGAAAGTGTGAGTAGTTAACTGTGCCCTGACTTGGTTTTAACTGCTTATATTCTGGGGGCCAATGAAAGTCACATGGCCTCACTCAACTTGAAGGGGACAGAGATGTATAATTCTGTCATATGCATTGGAGGAGATTTGGAAATGTTTGAAGGCCAGCCCTAATCATTGGCACAAACTGGTTGTAAAATTATATAAAATGAAATGCTTTTCATATATGCCTGGCACATATATTAAAGACTCAACAATGTTTCATTATGTAGTATTATTATTTCAGTTAACTTATGTTTTACACACAGAAATTATTTTGAGGTTTTCATAATCACACTTAAAATTCCTTCCCCCAGGAAGCAGAAACCTAGACAATCACACAGAAACCTGAGTGCCTAGTTTATTTTGTCATATGAAATAATTTCACTCCCCCTTGCTACTTGTTTTGCTTCCTTAAAACATGCAAACAGAAATATTGTGACTATGTGAAAATATTTTATGATTTTGCAAAGCACTTTGAATTTCTGAGTACATGTATATCACAGATTGAATCTACTTTATTGAGAGCTAACCCAGAGCCATCATTCCTGATGCTTCAAAAACAGAAAAAGGCTAGCAAATAGATCTTGCTTTTTAAATGACTTTGTCATTGTTTCCCTGGAAGCCCTCTGAGTGTACTTCCGTTCTGAAAACTGTGATTCAGGTTGGCTCTGTGATCTCAAAAATATCCAAGCTTCTAAACCAGGTAACAGTTACAGATAAGCAAGTCAGAAGAGGAAATAATGGAGAAAGTCTCAGAAAGTGACTCACATAGTTCCTTATACATATGCACTGAGTGACTATTTCTTTTTAGTCAGATGGTTTCAGTATTACCTCTTAGTCTTTCAGTTATCCATTTTTCTTCTGAAACCTGGTATCAATTATTCAGCCTTCTTTCAATCATGTACTAATCAATATTCAGGTTCTGTATTTTTATGTACAATGTAAAGGTGTTCTATACAAAATCATGGATATATAAATTAATAATATGACTGACAAATAGTAAACTAACTCAATGATAAGATACATAAGGGAAGAAGAAATAAGTTGTATATATTTGGTAGTGCCTGTCCCCCAGCCCTCGTTCCCTCATCACCTCCCCACAGCTCCATCACAGGCTTAAAAATGTTTATTAAAAAACAAATGTTGAGTTAGGCACAGTGGAGCCTGCCTGTAGTCCCAGCTACTCAGGAGGCTGAGGCAAGAGGATTGCTTGAGCCCAGAGTTGCAGGTGCCTATGAATAGCCATGGCACACCAGCCAGGGCAACATATTGAGATCCTCTCTCTAAGAAATGCAAATAAAACATAATGATGCTTAATACCAACTCAAGTATCTAGTTAGTTATGTGTTAAAAGCCTAGAAAATCTTCTTGATACGGTGCTCCAGATTGTGGTGGCAGAAAGTAGGTGGTATTCTTAACCAGCTGAGCATTTGGAGTTATAAAAGAAGAGATGTTTAATTTAGTTCCAGCAAGCCTACCAGCCCTATGACCAGATGTGTTTAACTATGGGCCCATTTAGACATGTGCCCGGTTTGAGACAGCAACACCTGATTGCTTTAGAAAGTACTGTTTTGAGGGTAGGGGAAGAATTAGATAATCGATTTTAGGCAGGTGTTATAACTTTGACAGTTTTTTTCTTTTAATTTTTTCTTATTTCTTTTTATTTAACTTTTATTTTTTTAGTAAATCTATTTGTTGGAATATAATTCTGGAATTTTGGCCCTGAGAGGCGCAGCATTTGTCAGTGGGAGAAGGTGTGGGTGGAAAAAATGTATTTTTCGAGTCACCGCCTCACTTAGCACACAAAGCGCAACTCCTACCGTCAGGATAGATACCTGTGAGTATTCTTTCCTCAATGACAAGCTTTGATACTTAATTTATGGATGTGCTCAGGCTGATTTTAGAAAATACCTGGTGATGTAAGACTAAGAATCAAGGAAAAAGATCAAGTTCTCACAGTAGCTGCTCTCTAATCCCAGTGATTAACCACCTGAGAGAATCATCTAAGAATAGCTATATTGAGCAGTATATATATTCCTATCCTTTTCCCTCTATCTTTGGCAACCCACAAACAGGAGAGAATAGGGAGTATATGGAATTGAATATTTTGACAGTTTAAAGACCATAATCAAGGCTGTAATTACTTGAGTGATTTTTGCTTTGGTGAGCTATACTTGGAACAGCAGCAGTCCTGCCTTACTTTTCATTTGCAGCCTTGTTTTCCTTTTAAAACCATTCATTTTGATATATTTTTTGGTGTATACATAAAACCAAATAAAAGATTTAAGATTTTCAAAAAATCCAAAACTCTGAAAGCAGTACAATCAATTCTATATAGTGTTTTTATATGTGCATAATGTTTGTTTATCTGCATAATCACATATAAAACATTCTAAAATGCATTAAACACCTACTATATGCCAGGCACTGTATTATACACAAACACATTTGTCTATATGCATAATGTTGTACATTCATATATTTATCTTATACCTAATACAGGTAATAAACATGTTGCTGAAAATGGTCCTAGAATCAACGTTATTGTTCAATAAGTATGTGATGACCAAAAATTGTACTGCCCAGAGATCTCTGAAAATATTTTATCGTAGATCGCTCTAGGTATTTCTCTTTACGTATTCTTATATAGAAAACTTTCAAGAATAAGATCCACAGAACATTTGGAAATGCAGTATGATTTTAAAATCCTAAGAATGAATGTTTTTCAGTTGTATTACCTGTTTGTCATGAGTAGTATGCAGATATTTACTCTCAATAGTCCAGATTCTGCCCTCTGAAGAATCAGGTATATTTCCTTTTAAAGGGGCTGCACCAAATTTCATCATCCAACAATCAGTCAGTCTGTTAATTCCTTCCAATCACACTGTGGTACAATAGGAAAATAGAACAACTTTAGAAAATTTTCTACAAATTAGATATATGACTGATATTGCTTGGCTGTGTTCGTTCCCACCCAAACCTCGATCTTGAAAGTGTCATGGAAGGGACCAAGAGGAGATAATTGAATCATGGGGGTATGGTTCCCCCATCCTGTTCTCATGATAGTAAGTTAGTTCTCACAAGATCTGATGAATTTAGCAGGGACTTTCCCCTTCCCTGAGCACTCATTCTTCTCCTTCCTGCCATCTTGTGAAGAAGGGCATGTTGACTTTCCTTTCCGTCACAATTACAAGGTTCCTGAGCTCTCCCCAGCCATACTGAACTGTGAGTCAATTAAACCTCTTTCCTTTATAAATTATCCAGTCTCAAGGTATTTCTTTACTAGAAGCTTGAGAAAGGACTAATACAATGACCTTCATCAAACATTGCCCTCCCTGAAATTCATTGTTTATATCTATTGAATGAAATAATTACAATAAATAGCTCTTGAATCTTAGTGACTTCATCTAATCATTCCACGGAGATCAGGACTTCCTCTCAGATCCCTACTCCCTGTCCCCACTCTCATGGACTACTAAAATGGAATTCTTAAAAAAAAAAAAAAAGGCATTAAGCAGCCTACCTTCATGCCTTCCCCTAACAAAACTTAAGCTCAGCTTCAGCACTAGGCACTTAGAATATAGGCAGATATGAATTCCAACTTTTATACTTTGATGCTTCAACCATCTTCTAGGCTAGATTTGATAACTCAGCCTGATTTTAGAAATTCTAGAGGCACAGATGTGGTATACAAGGGCAAGAGAGCAAATGGGTAGGACTGAGAGTTAAAGCCTGGCTAGTAATAAAAGAAAATGCGTTTGGCTGGCTTGTTTTCTGTGCATTACTCTGTTTCTAATCTATCATCGTGGTTGCTGATGAGATGGCATTCAAGGAATTAGAAATCCTGAATCTGGCCACATGCCAGCAGAGCTCTTTCCAGCTATAAAATTCTGTTAGATTTGGTGAAGCCCAATTTACAATGAACTTTAAATGTTAAGTATTTATACAAAATTAGTTAAGATACCAGTCAATATTTCCATTTATTACTCAGTTTCACCTTTTCTCAAAGTGCCAAATCAACATACTGGAATATAATTGTGAGAGGAAGGGATTCATTTCTTCTACTTAAGCCTAACTAGACAAATTGGTTGCATTCTAGATATGCAGACAGTGGAGTCAAATTAGAAAAGGAGAAATCACCAAGAATATTGATGCTTATTGGTCACCCACTGAGCTAATCATGAGTATGGCTTGAGTTGAGGATAGAAAAGGACATTATAAAATCAAAAGCTTCAGTGCTGTTTTTCAGTTATGCAATCAGGTTTATTTAACACCTACTATGTCTTGATCATGTTCTATGCTCTGCAAATAAAGAAATAAATACATACTTTTGAATACCCACCCAATCAGGTTTTTGTACAAAGATAACTGAACAATTCGCAGTTTAGAATGAGAACAGAACAAGGATGGTATCCCAAGAAGCTTTCCTAAGAACTTAAACACATTTTTTCAAATCACATCACTATTTGCAATATTATCATCAGCAAACAATATTATCATCATAGATTCTAAAGAGTGTTCAGGT
Source organism: Saguinus oedipus (assembly GCA_031835075.1). Lineage (NCBI taxonomy): Eukaryota > Metazoa > Chordata > Mammalia > Primates > Cebidae > Saguinus > Saguinus oedipus. The sequence continues at coordinate 45,165,807 of CM063170.1, forward strand.
CCTTTGTCTCATTGCTATGATAGTCCTTTGTTTATTTTCCAAAAACATTAGTCACGTGTGTGTGTGTGTGTGTGTGTGTGTGTGTGTGTGTGTGTGTGTGTGTAGTATTTATAGAAAGGGAAAGTTTCAGTAAGGTGAAATTGCTGAAGCATTTTTTTTCTCAACTGTGTGCAATCCATTTTTCTAGCCATGTGTAAGTTGCTTAGGAAACCTTAGTAGACTAGCATTTGATTAGTTCTTGGACTTATGAGAGTTTTGAGCATAGTGTTAGAGTGGCATAGCGTTCTTTAAGTCATTCTGAAGATATAAGCATGCTTTACATGCTTATTTGCAAGCAGATATAAACCAAACTGAGTTTGTTTGAGGTGTCATCATATTTCAGTAAGATCTGTGGATGGAATTTTGAGGTTTTATACTGGATACTGAATAACAAAACGTTCTCAATATTGTAACTTTGATATCTTCCCATGTACGCAACATTTTTTTCTGATCTGTAGTCTCAGATGCTTAATGCCCATATTTGAGAATTTTAGTTGTGATATCCCTGAAAAGAAATGGAGTTGTTTATTAAGTCAGAATAGTTTATCTTTTTGTGGTTAATAATTACATAACCCATGACACATTTTCCAGTACTACATATTCCTTACATAATGTATTTAGTAAGTTTAATATATGCAATATATTGCAATGTACAAACTGTTTCCACATGCACATTCTGTAACCTGTAAGCTGGGTAGAATGAGTCTAATCAGCTTACTTAAAAATGAGATGTTAAAGGCACAGATAGATTAAGCTATTTGTGGATGATCACAAAATTGAAAAAATCAGCAAAGCTGAAACTCATATTTGGGTCTGTCGATTAAGTTCAGGGTTCTTTCTATAAGAATTTCTACTTTTTGTATCTACTAAAACAGCATATCCTGGTTGCCTCCAGCTCTAAAATATATCTGAAAACATATATTTCTCTCATTGTCTGTTCTAGCATGATAAAAAGTCAACAGCATTTCTCCTTTAGACTTCTGCAGTAGCTTTCTAAATGATCTCCTTGGTAGTTTCCTTGCTCCCTGAAACTTATCCTCTTCCCAGTAGCCCAAGTATTTTTATAAAATTTTAATGTAGGCATTTTTGAATAAAATTTGCATGCCATGAAAGGAACAGATTGTAAAATTACAATTCAACAAGTTTTGATAAATATATACTTCATCAACTACTACCAAAACTGAGATACAAGACATTTCCAACACTCCAGAAATTTCTCTCATGCCTTCTTTCAATCTCTACCCCTCAAAGGCAATTATCATTTTGATTAGTTTCACATGAATTGACTTTGCCTATTCTTAAATTTCATATAAATGAAATCATGGAGTATGCACTCTTTTGATTCTGGCTTCTATCATCAACAAAATATTTTGAAATGTATCTGTGTTGTTGTGTGCATCAGAAGTGTGTTATTTTTAATGCAGTGTAGTATTCCATCATAAGCATGGACCTAAATTTGCATACCCATTTTACTTCAGATGAACTTTTATTTCCTATTTTTGGTTATAATGCCACTGAATCTTTTCATAAACATTGTCCTAGAAGAGTTTTGGGTTTATAGAGGAGCTATGCAGATAGTAAAAAGAGTTCCCCCACTCCCCACACCCAGTTTCCCCTATCATTAGCATCTTATGTTAACGTGGTACATCTGTCATAACTACTAAACCAATGTTGACACATTATTACCAAAAGTTCACATTTCATTCAGATTTCTTTACAGTTCACGTAATTTCTTTTTAATTCCAGGATACCTCATTATACTTAGTTGATATGTTTATCTCAATCTTTTCTGTTTGCTTGTGATGACTTTGAGAGTTTTGAGGAGTATTGGATAGACATTTTGTAGAATAGCCCTGAATTGGTGGATTTATTTTCTTCTTCTTCTTCTTCTTCATATGATTAATCTAGGATTTTGGGATTTGGGGGAAAAGCCCACAGAGGTCAGGTTCCACTGTCATCACATCATAGCAAGGATTCATGAAATCAACATGGTATCACTTTGGATCTAAACTGTGATTACGTGGCTGAAGTAATGTCTGTCAGGTTTACTCATTTTCATTGTGCTCTGTTTCCTCCTTTGCATACTGCACTCTTTGAAAGGAAGTCATTGTGCACAGCCAATACTAAGGTTGGAGCATAATTCTCCACCAACCCCTGACTTGAGTGTGGAGTATCTACAAAAATTATTTGGAATTCACCTGCAAAGGAAATATGTCTCTCATTTTCCATTCATTCATTTATGTAATCATTTATATAATTACAGGTTAATCGATGTTTATTTTACATGTTGTGTTATAATATAACAATATATTGTTTCTTTTTCCCCTCAAATTGTTCCAGCTTTGGCCATTGGAAGCTCTGTCAGTTGGCTTCTATGCCTTTTGACATACTCCACCATTGTGTAGGACATTTGATTTCATTTTTTTCTGTGTGTTCAGCACTTTCTTACTTTCTGGCACTACAGTATGCTTTAGACTCAGTTTGTATATACCTTGCCTCATCCCTGTAAGAGGTTTTTATTCAAAAATATCAGTATTTATTTATTGGAGGCTAGTATTAGAAACCAAAGATCTTCTGTGTCTTCTGTAAAGTTTTTAATTTTAATAAAGTTCAATTTATAATCTTTTTTCTTTTATGAATTATGCTTCTGGAGTTGTATCTAAAAGTCATCACCAAACCCAAGTCCACACAGTTTTTTTCCTAAGGTTTCTTCTAGAAGTTTTATATTTTTTATTTGACATTTAAATTTCTAGGTCATTTAAAATTGTTTTTTGTGTAACATGTTATATCTGTGATTACATACAAATTTTTTATATTGACATTGAATTGTTCCAAATTGCTTTTGGGCTTTATTAAAGATAAGTAAACCTAATGTGTATGAAGGTCTATTTCTGAGCCCTCTATTTTATTACATTGATCTATGTGTCTATACTTTCACTGATAACAAGGTGTTGTGATTACTGTAGCTTTATAGCAGGTCCTAAAGTAGGATAGTCAGTTCCCTAATTTTGTTTTACATCTTCAGCATTGTGCCTGTCACTCTATTTCCTTTATATTTGTATACACATTATAGAGTCAGTTTGTTGATATCTTCAAAATAGCTTGCTAGAATGTTAATTAGGATGCCATGGAATTTATAGAACAAGTTGGGAAGAACTAACATCTTAACAACACTGAGTCTTCCAGTCTATGAAAATGGAATACCTCTGGATTTATCAAGGTCTGTAATTTTCTCATCAGTTTTTATTTCTTTTAGTTTTCCACCTAGAGATCTTGTACATATTTTGTTAAATGTATAACTAATACATTTTTGATGCTAATTAAGTAGTATTTTTGAAATTTTTAATTCCAATTTCTAATAGTTGATACACAGAGGTTTTAAATCATGAGCAATGTCATGTTTAACCACTGCACTTAAAAGGCAAACTCCTCACTCTGCGCTACAAGATCCTGCCAATCTCTCTAAAATAATCTCACACCAGGTTCCTCTTTGACTATTAAAATCTAAACTCACTGTCTTATTTCTTGGCCATTCTAAGCTTGTTCATGCCTCACACTCTTTGAACTTGCCCTTTATATCTGGATTCCTTTTCTCCTATGCACATTCCTCTCTGGTTCTCAATTCAAATTTTTAGTGCAGGGGAATATTCCCTAATCATTACATCTAAACCAACACCAACTTTCCTGCCTTCACTTCTCTTCATTTATCCTTGCTTTATAATTCTTACTATTTAACATTCTCTTGGTTGTCATTCTTCCTAGTCATCATTGGTCTTTATTCAAATATATATCTATTAGATAAGAGCAGGAACTTTGCTTTTTTCATTTACCATAGTATTCTCAGTGCTTATTACTCTGTCTACAATATAGTAGACACTCATTTAAATATCTCCGAATGAACATTATTTTCTTTTTACAAGAAAGATATGTTGAGATTAAGGATCTTAACTTCAGTAAAATCTTCCTTTAATTCCTAAGCTGGATGTGATTATTCTCTGCCCTGAATCTCTGTAAAAATTTATTCTTTCTTATGTGATCATATTTTATAGTGCTCCTTGTTGATATAAATCTTTTGTCTTTTCCTGTACTACAGAATCACTGAGGACAGGGTGGTAATTTATTGATATTTATATGTTTCACAACTTCTAGGAAGAAATCCTACATTTAATAAAAATCTGTGTGTATATATGTGTATAATTACTTATTTAATTTTCAAAAATAGATAGGATTTTAGTCTTTTAATCTTGGTTCTGATCCAAACAAATTTTACCAATGAATTATTAGGAAACCACCTCACTTCAGTAGAATTTATTTTCCCAATTTATAGAATGAGAGAATTAAAATAGATTAAGTGATAATTATTAAACTATTTGTTTTCTTTTAAAGGAGCTGTAGCAGATACTGCGAGTGTTCCCATATCCCCTGAATCATGGAAGATCATGATTCCATGATTATGAGATCTGAGGAACACGAACATGAGATCTCAGGAAATTTTACTGCTAATTGCTAGAACTCACCTACCTTCATTGCAGGGCCACCCACAGGCTTCCTGATACAACTTTCTGTGGAAACTGAAGGAGCCAGAATTACACCCTCACCTTTCCCATGGAAACCATGAGCCAATGACTAAGGACGTGGAGGTATAAACATTTAACTCCCTAGGCTCTGAATGAGGCCACTTGTTTCTAAAGCTCCCCAGTAGGATTTGGTTTGATGTCACACCCTTGCTTGGCCTCCTTTCCTTCCCAGTCTTGCTTCCTACTTGACAACCTGTTTTTCCTAATATACTTCTTAACACACCACTTTTACATGATTTCTCATCTCAGAACCACTTCTGGGAGACTCAGCTTGAGACTTGAAACAAAAGGTCGGAGACACCTTTGAGACTCTGTTGAAAACCATGGCTCATCTTCAGGGAAAAAGAAAAACATTATTCATATGAAAATATTCATATAATCTACGGATTTCAATTTAAGGATGCTTTGGTTAAAAATCTCTAAGGTAACTTCTGTTTTTTTTTTTTTTTTTTTTTTTTTTTTGAGACGGAGTTTCGCTCTTGTTACCCAGGCTGGAGTGCAATGGCGCGATCTCGGCTCACCGCAACCTCCGCCTCCTGGGTTCAGGCAATTCTCCTGCCTCAGCCTCCTGAGTAGCTGGGATTACAGGCACGTGCCACCGTGCCCAGCTAATTTTTTGTATTTTTAGTAGAGACGGGGTTTCACCATGTTGACCAGGAAGGTCTGGATCTCTTGACCTTGTGATCCATCCTCGGCCTTCCGCAGTGCTGGGATTACAGGCGTGAGCCACCGTGCCCAGCACTTTTGTTCTTAAATTCATTCATCCCTTCAAAGACCAGTTTAGTAAGTGTCCATTGATACCTGGCGTCATTGTAATTTCTGATGATATCAAAGTGAATAAAACTAACCAGACCCTTGCTTCTGTGGGAGCTTATCTTCAAGTGAAGGAAGATGATAATAAAGTACATTTTAAAGGGGGAAGTAATTGTGTCAATTAAGGCAGATACCTTATGTACGATGGTCAAGCGAGACTCCTTGGAATTTGAGGCATTTAAGATAAAATTGTAATTGTAAGCAGGAGTCAACCATACAAAGATAAGGAGATGGCAACATGGGCAGAGGGAACAACAGTGTGAGAAAGACAACCCCAAAACAGCTAGTTCAAAGTCCCTAAGTTACGAACAGGCTTGGTAAGTTTGAGAATGAAAAGAGGTCTCATGTCTAAGTATGGCATAGGATGATGCTAAAAAGGTGTTTAGGCATTGACCATGGAAATTAACTCAGGTTAAAAAGTTGGAGTTTTATTTTAGGTAAATGAGGAGATGGTAATAATTCGCGCTAGTTTTCTACTGAAACTTTCCACTACTAAGTGCTGTAACATAGGGTTTTGATTCTAACTGTCCTCGAATCAGTTCCATGAACACCAACCACTCATTCTTTTGCTCATACATCCCTTTTTTGTCACATGATTAGACTCATTAGTCCCTGGTTCCTCCTTCCTAAATCTTCCCCAGGAGAAAAGGGGAATGGTAAGAAATTGTATGAGCTAAAAGTCATCTCTGAAGAACAATATCTCTAAGAATGATGTTACCATGAATATTTATACTGACAAAATAAATCATTTGTAACTTCTGCATAAGTCTAGAACTAAGCTCCTATACATAGGATGTCACATTGAGGTGATAACATCTAGGAGCATACAGGATATATGTTGCTACTATCTTTAGCTTTGTTTGTCAGGTGGGTTGAGGTCTGCATTGAAGGTCTTTGTTAGTATTAATTTCTTAGGATTTTGTTTCAAAGAAAAAATTCTCATTTTTGTACTTTCTTTAAAATTCAGTGGAAGGTTGTCTAAAAGCACAGTAGATATTATCAGAATTTTAAATTCAAGCAAAAAAAAGGTCACAGTATGACTTCTAAAACATTTTTCAACTCTTACATTGGCACCATCATGGTTATTCTACAACTGACGCCCCTAACAGGAAAGGAGTCTTTCGGACAAAGCAAGCTTGATAAGACAGCTGGAGTTTCCTGGAGAGTGTTGACCAGAGTAATTACTGTTTCTGCTAGCAGCTGTAAAGTTTCTGTTGCTAGGGTAGAATTTAACCCCCAGCTAACTAAATTCTACAGAATTGATTCTTATATTTTCCTGAAATATGTCAGGATATTACTTGAAAAAGGTATTTAAATAAATTGATGAGCATAATGACTTCTGCCTTGATACTCTGGATTCAAAAGCTCTGCAAAAATATGTATACAAAAGATAAAGAAACAGTGATTCTCTTCATTGGTCTGCTTGCCCCCACTCTGGTTTTCATCGTGGCATCTACCTTAATATTCAGCCATGAAGCGCACCTGCATCAGACTGAGAGTATATTGTAGTTCTTCAAGCAATAAGGAAGTAATGTAGATTAAAATGCAGTACTTTTTCTAATTCCAGATTGCCAAAATTTCATTAAAAATATTTGTCCCCTAACATTCTATTAAATTATCAGAAGCCATAGTTTTGCAACACCAGGTGCCAAGGATTTGCTGAGTATCTTTTATTTATGAGACACTAGACTAATTATTAATGAATTACCAAGAAGTACAAATCATAATCTCCTGCTTCAGAGTTTACGTTTCTGGTACAGCACTGAGATACTTGGGAAATAATTATTAAGAGCAGGTGATAAATTAAACAAGTATCATTACGATCAAAAGTTATTATTTAGTGTCTGGTTACTATCAAAGATAATTAATAATATTCAAACTAATGATGTAGACAACATAATTTTAGGAATTTTTTGGAAGCATTTGGCATCCTCAAATGCTACCTGGATCACAGTAGAAGTGTCACAGGTAGTCATAAAGAAGCAATAGGTATAATAATAGCATTTACTGACTATACACTACGTGCCACATGGGTACATTTATTATTTCTAACCCTCTCAACAATCCAGTGAAATAAATGTTATTTGCCACATTTTTGCAAATAAGGATTCTGAGGCACACCTATATTTAAATTTAAACATTCAAACTGGGCTCATTTGATCCCAGAGTCAGACCAGCTTCCCTCAGTTATGATGCCCTTGTATACACCAAAGCAGGTTTCACAGGGATACTGGATCTGAAATAAGTTTAGCACATACAAATTTTGATTCAAACATTGAAACTTAAAAAGAAAATCCATGTATTTTCTGGCTAAAACTTTTTTCAATTCCGCAACATGTGAGACATCTCATTGATCAGTCGTTTTTTAATCTACCCTTAGCCCCAGTTTTGCAGAGGTTCTAAGTTTGCTTTAAAATTAGGACAAAGCAGCTTCTCTCCTTAAATGCACAAGATTCCCTAGTTTACTTGTCAAGCTTCCTTCTCTAGCAAGCTCGGAAGCTGTGTTCTTAAGGTTCCAGTAACCTGTCTGTACGACACACAGCCATCCCTCAGAAGAGTGGCCTCCTCAAACCTCCATCCCCTTCTGGGCCAGAGGATTCTCCTCATTGCTGTCTGCTCCTCAAAGAGCCAAACCATTTCCTCTTCCCCAAGAAACCCAGAAACATTTTTTTTAAATGGCTTAGGCTATACGAAAACCAAACCAGAACAGGATGCATCTTGCAAGCCACCTTTCTCATGGCCAAGAAACACAAACCTCTCCTGAAACAAGGGGTCACACAAGACCATGATATCTTTGGAAAATGGATTGAAAAGGAGAAATACCATGAAGAATTAAAAATAAATATGTAAATTAATAACTTAGTCACACAAACAATGAAAATAAACAGGAATGAAATATGCAATGGGGAGAAGATAAATTATTCTGGTTTACCTGAGAGCTTTTATTAACCTAGGTATAGAACCTTGCTCCCCACACAGAGTTCTGGTACCAGCACTGGATACAACACCTGGGGGATTGTTAGAAATAAAGAAAATCAGGCCAGGCATGGTGGCTCATGCCTGCAATCCTAGCACTTTGGGAGGCCGAGGCAGGTGGATCATGAGGTCAAGAGATTGAGACCATCCTGGCCAGCATGGTGAAACCCCGTCTCTACTCAAAAAAATATAAAAATTAGCTGAGTGTGGTGGCGAGTGCCTGTAGTCCTAGCTACTTGGGAGGCTGAGGCTGGAGAATTGCTTGAACCCAGGAGGCAGAGATTGCGCCACTGCACTCCAACCTGGTCTCTGGCGACAGAGTGAGACTCTGTCTCAAAAAAAAAAAAAAAGAGATGAAGAAACTCATTGCATTTCTCCCCAACTAATGAACTAATGAACCCAAATCTGTATTTTAACATGATTCCCAGTTGATCCAGATACATATAAAAGTTTGAGAACCACTCTAGAGGGCAAAAAGCACAGAGTATGTTAAGGGTACAGTCAATAGATCATTTGGCTGAAGCACAGGGTTTGTGCAAGATAAAAATATTGGCATGTCTATACATGATGACTGGTCCAGACAGGCAAGAGACTTGAAAGCTATTTTCAAGGGGTTAGAAGTTTTCCTGCAGTGGTGGGGAGCCATTGGATGTTTCTGCATTGGACAATGACAGAATCAAAGGGATGGCTTAGGAAGATTTATCTATCACAGTGGGGGAAAGGAGATCCTTTGTGAAACAGCAGAGGGATCTTTAGTCTAAAATCTTCCCTGTCAGATACTCCTTCAAGTCCATCAGATACTTTCAGAAACACAGAGGCTTTTTTCAGGATACTGGGAGACAATTAAATGTACTAACATTTTATGATGCAAAGGTGTGCCTATCAATGACTTTAAAGAGTAATTTTAGCTCTTGGGGGTCACTAGATTCTGTAAAGAGGTAGTGGGACCTGTGATCCCAGAGGTGAGAGAAACTGAGTATTCATAGCTGGCTGGAAACTCTCAACAAATAGACTGAAAATGCAGTACAAACAGGGCCCTAGGAAGACACTATGTGAACTTATCAAGTTTCTTTAACACCCCAGCTTGTGCCTTCTTTTACCTGCCCTTTGACGATTTTGCCACTTACTTGAATTCTTACTGAGATAGGTCAGGACGCAGAGCAGAGCAAGATGCTGCCATCCTCCAGCAGCCTCTAGGTCAATGGTTTGCAACCATCACTGTACGTTAGAATCACCAAGGCAGCTTTAACAACTACAGCTGCCCAGCCGTACCCACAGAGCAGTCAAATGATTATGTCTGGTAGTTCCAACAATCAGACAAGTATGATAAGGGTCAAGTACATGTCCTCAAACTGAGAATTACAAGAATTTTTCTTTTAATTTTTATAGAGGGCAAAGAATACTTTTTGCCATCTATATAGAAAAGTTCTTTGTGTGGAGTAAAATATAATGGTTACTATTTATTAAGTCAATATTATGTGCTAAACATTGGACCTGTATTTCATGTGATATCTATTCATTCACTCTACTCCTCTTATCCTCTCTCCTGTAGATAACCAGGTAAGAATTTTGCCATTACTCTCAGTTTACAAAACAGTAAACTGAGGCTCAAACAAAAAAAATGCAGTTGCCCACACACAGAACATTAGGAAGCAGTCAAGTCAGGATTCAACCTAAGGGAGTCAGACTTAGAGCCTGATGTTTGGGCCAAATTAGAAACTCTGAGAACAATTCGTAGATCCTTTCATCCTTCCTGTTGTGACCCAAGGCTACTAAATACACAGCATTTTTTAATATCATGAAAATAACTATTCTGTATTCTATAACTCAGATTGTAAATATTCAGATTTGATTGGTCATTTCTAGATGCCATCACCACATATTGTACTCTCTTGCATACAGCAGGCATTCAATAACTTATTTTTAAATGATTAAATAAATAAGCTCATTATGACTTTGTAAAAGAAAACAGAGGTAGCTGATCAAATAAGGGCTATCATCAAAAATCAAACAAACAAAAAGCCCCCAAAACAAAAACCGCACCTTTTAAATTATGTTCAACAGCCACTGTCACTCACTACCTTATTTGATTTGCCTACCAAATGTGGACTACCCTCTTTACGTGGGCCCTCAAATACTCACTTCACTGCAGCCATGCTGGAGTTCCCCAATCCAGTCAGTCTTTCTTCTACCTTAGAATGGAAGGGGGATTTCACCTTTGCTCTTCCCTCCACTAGATTTGTCATTCCGTACTTCCCTATCCTCCTTCCACCAGAATCTCATAAGTACCACTCTATGCTTGGGTAACACCTTTAGATTCCAATTTAAACATAATTTATTCATGTAGCATATCCTGACCTTTAACTCCTCCCTTCATAATTTCCTCTTTTTTAAAAAACATTGTATCACAATTTGTTCTTATGTATCTACTTGCAGTTGATTCTCTATTAAAATGTATCTTTATTGAACAAAGAAACCGTGTTTTTTTTTTTTAACCATTATATTTCCAGTGCCTAAAATGCACCTGGCTACACAGTAGTTGCTCAGTAAAGGGATGGAATATTAAGTACTTGTAAGTATAAGCTGATTTAATTCCTAAAAATTGAATTGGGTTTCTTCATTAACAGTCGTATTAAGTGATCTATCTTACATATAGTTGTTTTTCCTTATTTTAGGGTTCATAAATGATGTTTAGAAATGAGTAACCAACTCAATATGCAACGTTCCCATTCAATATCCTACTAGTTTTTTTTTTTTTTTTTTTTTTGAAAGTGATTTACATGTAGGAAGTCACTGAGAATCAATGTAAATTCAAGAAAATTCTCAGAAGCAGAAAGTAACCTGAGGATAAAAGTTCATGTCAAGATGAGAGTTTTGTGGTAGGACTTGGTAATCTAAGAAGGAGATATTTTACCTCAGGTCAATTTCCAGAAATTTCCTTGAGTAAATTTTGAATTGGTTGGTTAATTTTTACATGTAACTATTCTATTCCCTTCAAGTATTTCTTCCTAAGGAATATATGGTGATGACTCCAACTCCATATTTATTTGACCAGTAGACTCCATTTGTATTAGTCCATTCTCATAATACTGCTATTAAGATACTACCTGAAAATGGGCAATCTATACAGAAAGGAAGTGTAATTGACTCACAGTTTCACATGGCTGAGGAGACCTGAGGAAACTTACAATCATGGCAGAAGCTGAAGTAAGGCACATCCTACCTAATGGCAGGCGAGAGGGTGCAAGCAAGGGGAAGTGCTGTTAAATTTTCCATTCTCACTATCATGAGATAGCATAGGAGAAACTGCTCCCATAATCCAATCACCTCCCACAGGACCCTCCCATGACACGTGAGGATTACAATTCCAGATGAGATTTGGGTGGGAACACAGAAGCAAACCATATCACCCTTAAATGCCACACCAGCAAGTACTCCCAAGAGCTTCCTAGATTTTCCTTATTTGTGTTATCTGTTTAATCAACTCATCTCAACAAATACTGATAACATTTCTAAAATGGGTCTTATACGATCCCTGTTGCTATGGGACGTAAAAAGAACCCATGACAGTATCCAAATAACTCATAACCATATGCATGTTACAAGAATTAAACCCAGGTTTAGGTAAGTGAGAGGATGAGGTAGAAAAACCAATGAGACAGCTTGTGATAAAGTCAGCTTCTGAGTACAATCAAGAGCCTCACTTTACTATTCAGATAGCAAACAGTGACATGGCTTAATGACAAGAAGATCAGCTTGGAAGTCATTTGACCTTTGTTTGATTTCTGGTTGTTCCTTAGCTTTGTCAATTTTCATGTGCATATTCGTAGTTATCTTACTGAGTTGTTTCAAGGATTAAAATGTATAATATATGCAGAGTGCCTCATGTACTCATTCTCAAAAAAATGTGCAATTCTTGAGCTGATTAGGGGAAGAAAGTAGCAATACAAAATCAAAGAAGAAAGATTCTCAAAGAGATTTGAAATTAAGTCTCCTGTTCAATATTAATTTTATTTTAGCCCTATTATGTCTTAGATTATTTGGATACTGCATTGAAGAAGACAGACACAATTTGTTGAAGTCTAGATTTTAAGGGGAGAAGACAATAAACAAGTTTAAAAGTACAGTTCAGATGAAAGGACATTGAAAGGCTGTAATATAACAGTGATACTGACTGGTGCTGAGGAGGCACGTGGTTGGCCACTCTGAGCAGTTCTGATATGAAATGAGACCTGACCATGCAACTAGCCAGAGGAAGATCTAGGAGAAGAGCTTTCCAGGCAGAGAAGCAACACTGACAGAGCTCAGAGGAAGGAGCCTGGTTGGTATGGATGGCTAATGTAGGTGGAGTGTAGTGGAGGAAGAAAGTGAACCAGGTGAGAGTCCAGAAGTAACACAGAGCATGTGGAGGGCCAGAGAGTGAAAGGATTTGATTAGATGGACCTGCTGCACCCAGTAAAGTTGTGCAAGAAAACAGCACAAGTAAAACCACCACTGTGGAAGAAAGAAACCTGAGCCTAATAAATGAGACAAGGGTCAGGTATGGTGGCCCATGCCTATAATCCCAGCACTTTGGGTGGCCAAGGTGGGAGGATTGCTAGAGCTCAGGAGTTCTAGACCAGCCTGGGTAACATGGTGAAACCTCATCTCAATACAAAATACAAAAATTAGCTGGGCATGGTAGTGCATGCTTGTAGTCCCAGCTACTCAGGAGGCTGAGGTGGGAGGATCACCTGAGCCTTTGACCCTGCGGAGGTCAATGTGGCAATGAGCTGTGATCATGCCACTGCATTCCAGCCTGGGTGACAAAAAAAAATAAATAAATAAAAGTAATTGGACAAGCAAGAATAAGTCTTGCTGAAATGAAAAGGTGTTATTCGTATAAATTCTCAAAGCAGTGCTTTAGATTCAAGCAAAGGGAAATGGATGCCGTAGTTACTAGTTTTTCTGAAAAGCTGTCTGTGGACTGTCAACAGAAGTTCATCACCAGTTCTAACATATTCCAGGGCTAGTTTCATCATTTTGAATTCAGTTCTGTTTTTTGTTTGTTTTTGTTTCTTTTTTTAGTCCTAACAAGCATTTGAGGAAGAATTCAGTTTTCTTATTGGTCAATTCTTAGAAAGAAACTTTTGACAAATCAAATTAGATTCTAAATGCATTATTTTCTTTATGGAAAATCCTTCTAAAATTAAAGTATTCAGGAGGTACAATTCATACTTCTAAGCAGCCTGTTTTTAACTTTTTATATTACTCATCAAGAGATATTAGAGGTCTTTCTCTGACTTATTTTCCTGATACTTTTTCAGTCACAGGCAGATTCAGTGGTTTATATATCTAGACTCAACATACATAGCATTCAAATGTAGGTGAAGAATAGTATGCAATTCTTTCAAAGCAAGTAGATGTTATTTAAACAATACATGGAAGGGTTTCTTTCTCCTCCCAAATGATGATACTCTGTTTCCCTGCTCTCTTTCAACTTACAAGTAAAAACAAAACTCAGACTTTTCTAAACTGTCAGAGATCTTTTTCTTTTACAAGCTTATAGTAGCACCTCTCTATCATGCACATACGTGTGTGTGTATATATATATATATGTATGTATGTATATATATTTTGAGACGGAGTTTCACTCTTGTTACCCAGGCTGGAGTGCAATGGCGCGATCTCGGCTCACCACAACCTCTGCCTCCTGGGTTCAGGCAATTCTCCTGCCTCAGCCTCCTGAGTAGCTGGGATTACAGGCATGCGCCACCATGCCCAGCTAATTTTTTGTATTTTTAGTAGAGATGGGGTTTCACCATATTGACCAGGATGGTCTCGATCTCTTGACCTCGTGATCCACCCGCCTCAGCCTCCCAAAGTGCTGGGATTACAGGCGTGAGCAACCATGCCCGGCTGAGTTCTTGTACAGTGTTTAAGGTTACTACTTTGAGTCAGACCAATCCAATTTGGAATCTTGAGTGTATCATTATTATTATTGAATTAATATAACAATGTATCATTAAACTACGTTATTATTATTACAGTTGTGTGATCTTTAACTTTGTACATCCTTAGTTGCCTCATCCAAAAATTGTCAATGGTACTTCCAAACTCAGAGGTTACTGTGATGAATAAATGAAGTATAGCAGTGATGAATAAATGAAGTACAGCATATTAAGTAGCACAGTGGCTAGGGTACTTAGGCAATCAGGCAATAATGAAAATATAAAACAAACAGAGGGAGAGAGACAGAGAAGGACAGAAAGAAAGACTGGCAGACAGAGACAGAAAGAGAGGTACAGAGTAAGACTGGTTTAATCTTATTACAGTTTCAGACACTGCTAAAAATAGTAAGGTTAGGAAGTGCTGACTTGGGAAGAATAAGAAATTATCAGCCACTTTATATGCATTGGGAAAGGAGTTAAATTACAGCTACAATGCCAAAACCAAATTTTTTGAGATGAGCTCACATTGTGTGTTATTGTTAAAACACTGCAACAAAATATTTACCAAAAAAAGAAATAGAAGCCGGACATGGTGGCTCACACCTGTAAACTCAGCACTTTGGAGGCCTAGGCAGGCAGATCACCTGAGGTCAGGAGTTCGAGATCAGCCTGGACAACACGGTGAAAACCCATCTCTACTAAAAATAAAAAATTAGCCAGGTATGGTGGCACACGCTTCTAATCCCAGCTACTCCGGAGGCTGAGGCAGGAGAATCGCTTGAACCTAAGAGGCAGAAGTTGCAGTGACCTGAGATCACACCACTGCACCCCAGCCTAGGCAACAGGGCAAGACACTGTCTCAAAGAGAAGAAAAATGAAAAGGAAACTGGAAATTACATTAGCTACTCCTACTCATCTCTGACTTGAATTCTAGCTGTGATTTAAGAAAGAGAAATTGGAAAATACCTCTCTATCCTTTCCCCTTTGAGATATTTCCTTCTTCAATTTAAGTTAGTGTTTAAACTTGGTTCATTCAAATGAGGCTTCACCACAGAGGAAAAAGATACACAAATATTTTTGAGGGGATTAATGTCAGTGTGATCTAAAAACCAAAAACATTACAAAACAGTGTGCTGATGCACTGTGAAACTGTAAATTGTCAAAAACAAAATGATCTACCTTTGACATTGTCATTCATCACATTGCCTAATCAGAGTTGCAATCTCAAAGGAAGTAGGGGAGGAGAAGTAAGAAGTGACATTAAGTGATTAGTTCTGCTCCACAGAAACAGGATGCTGGCATGCTGAGGACCAAGTTAAGCATCTTAGTCATGAATATGTTTGTAAATGTTCTGTGATTTGCACCATGAGGAAAAATGAGGGGAACATGAAACCACACTTTAGGACTGTATGTAATGGTAAAATAAATAAATAAATAAATAAATAAATAAATAAATAAATAAACAGGCTATATTTTATTGTTGATGTTATTTTCTAACTTTGTTGAGCTTGCAGAATTTCTCCCCTTCCCTCTTCTCCATTTATATTTCCACATGCATTCCTGTTAAGGTTAACCCCAGTTATAAAAACAAAACAAACACAACATAACTACTATGAGTGAAAATGTTTTAACATTCACCTTCATTGTGGGATTCTTAAATCAGGGCACATTAGCACTGTGGTTTAAGCATCAACTCTGGAGGCAGATTGGCTGAATATGGGTCTCAGCTCTGCCATTACTCATCCTGTAAACTTTGGCAACTTATTTAAATTTGCTTTGCCTCAACTTCCTCACCTGTTTTCAAAAATGTTGAGGATAATAATCATTATGAGTCTCATGGAGTTGCCCAGTAGCCTCGGCTACTCAACTCTGCAGCATGAAGCAGGTATAAACAATACTTAAACTAATGAGCAGTGCTGGCTTCCAGTAAAACTTTACTCAGAAAACAGGAGGCATGGCTGGACTTGTCCAGAGGTCCGTAATCTGCCATCCCCCTGATTTACATCACAGAATTTTTTGATATGGAAGGAACTTGAGCCATCACCTAGTTTTACATCCTCATTTTACATCTGATACAACTAAAAGTCAGGAAGAGAATGTAACTTGTCTGCCACCCCATCTCTCAAAAATTCATACAAGTAGTGTTAAACAACAACACTGCAGCTAATTATTGTTCTTCCATGACTCGTGGTATCATTCTCATCTACAGAATTCCAGTAATGATGTCTTATCTTCCAGAAACAGTTCTCCCCCAGAATGCATGCAAAACTATCCAACGGTGTTAGGTTCAGTTCCCAGAAGCAGACCTTGAGAGAAGGATTTCTGTGTAGATGAGGAGCAAGAGGGAAATGTAAGACAATAAAAGAGGGAAACTAAAACAAGGGAGATTTCAAGCAAGAGCCATGTAGAGAGTAGGCCTGAGTCTGGTCCTACAGGGAAACCTGGAGTCTAAGTTTCTTAAGAATTGTTCTATTCCTCACCTCATAATCGTTGGTGATGGACATCCTGAGAGGCTGCACTAACATAATCGTCTTTTTCGTGCCTTTAGTAACAGAAAAAATACACAACCTGTTTAAAGGTATAGATCAAAGATGCCTGCTGCAACTAGATACCTCTTTGAAGTTTCTTGTTTTATCTATGAATTTTCAAATGAATTGCATATTTTCTGTAATAATCAATGATTGCTTCAGGGTCTTTCCAAATCTGTAAGTTTGATTTGCTATCTTCAAAAGTTGCTTTCTCTGTTATCTGTTTTTTTAATATTTAAATTTTAGCTTTTAAAAAAATTACTCTTCCAGAACTTTCAGTTAAATTAACATCTTCGTGGTTTTCTTTTCTCCTGTCCCATTTATATATCCCTTCCTTATAAAAGAATGGAAGGGGACAGCCAGATTCTCTATGGGTACCACATACCTCAGCTCCCAAGAAAAAAAAATAGAACATTTGATAAGCAGCCATTTTACTATTTTTTTACAGTAAATTCTTAAATACATTTCCAGTATAATTTTAAAAGAATCTGAGATCTGAGGTTTTTTCCTCTAGTCAGCTCAACTTCACACTAAGATTAAAATACTCTACAATGTCCTGCCATTCTTTTCAGATACTCTCATGACCCTTTAAAAATGGAGGTGACATAAAAGACCCTCTCAAATTACTAGTGTCTATTTGCATAACATGATAAACTGCTAGTTTGGTTGTTTATTTCTTTCTTCATAAAAATCTTACTGTGTATTTTTTTTCCTTTTCTATTACTCCTATTAAATCATGACTCAGCTTTATTATTTTTCTATGGCTACTTTCATAATATTACTGTGGATCAGAGTGTCCTGCAAAGCCTGATACTCATTATTATAACAAGTCAGCTGATCCCTGATAAAAATGATGTGGCAACTATAACATTGCTGATGAAGGTTGGAAGGAGGACTGGATTCCAGAGTACCCTACATCTATCTACATCATTTGAAACCCTCATCCTGATATCAAGGATCTTCACAACTTGGCCAATTTTGTAGCCATTTACCTCTTTACTTTAGCTAGACGCCACCTTTATGCAAAAATATATCTCAAACCTCCCATTACTCCCTAAAAACTGCAATAATATCTTGCCCATCCTTCGAAGTCCATTTCAAGTAGCATGTTTTCAGTAAAGGCTTTCCCATTTACTCCTAGCCAGTTCTGGTCTCTCTTTTCCTGCAATCTCCTTGGATTATGCTCTTATTTTTCTTTCCTGTGACATTAATAATCTGCTGCTTAGAGTAATTGTAATCATTTTTGCCATCTACCTCCCACCCACTATAAGTAAACTCCTTGAGGGAAAATAATATTGTATAATTCATCTTATAGAACATGTCCACCTACATAGAGGGTCAGTATATTCACTGAATTCCTAAATTAGATTTGGATCCCTGTGTCAAAAAGGTGATCTTGTTGTCTGATGACATTCAGGTTCACCTCACATCTCATGGTTGCTTACCACCCACACTAGGGATTTCTAATAATCACAGACACTTAAGAGTTACAAGGTTCTCACTTCAGCTTAAACTATGAGAATTTCTCTTAGGATTTCAGCAGATAGTTCCTGTCTAAATTGTTCAGTCAACAATTCCCAAATGTTGGCCTACCACCTACATAATTTTTGTCACACCCAAGTACCAATTGCCTTTCTACTTTACCTATATTCCTTAAATTTACAATACATGTCCATGTAATATACAAAATCATCTCTCTTGAGCTATCCACATGCCCAGTTCTGGATAAAATGCATGATTGGAACACAGCAAATCCCCAAAGCACTCATTGCTTCTTGTTGATGCATCACTGGCTCCAAGGGCCAATAACTTAATTCTGAGCTCACATTAAAAGAAATTATATTTTAAGAAATAAACATCAGTAGAATTGGTTGTTGGGCTTTCTTTCCTGCAAAAGATTTAATCTTATAGAGCTATGAATTTGCTCTACGCCACCACATACCACACCCTCAGTAGGAACACTTCCACTCACAGCCCTTAATCATTTTATTTGAAGCTAGAGCCAAATTCATCTTCTCAGGAACTAGGAACAAAACATGTCTTCATGCTGTTTCTATTATAAGATAACTATGCTAAAACAAATGAAAGAAAACAATGGTTATTATCACCTACTCATTAGGTTTCCAATTAAAGAAAATCTTCACTCTGACAGACTTTGACTAGTTATTCTCCATTCCTCTGTTTCTGAAGAGAAGCTTTTCTTAATCACAAAACCTTTGACATTTTCAGAATATTGTGAAATGAAGATAATATTAGAATACACCTCATAGTGTTTTGTGAGAATTAAATAAAGTGTAGAGGGGTTAGAATATTAGTATCAGGCAAGGTCATTTTCTATCCACAATGACATATATTTTAAATACTATACATAATGATATATTTTTATTATTAAGAAAAATCATATGTCAACAAAAATTTGGAGACTATATTATTATTATTAATATAGGGCATATTTAAATGCTTAGGCAATATTTAGTTCATTTTCACACTGCTATAAAGAATTCCCTGATTCTGGGTAATTTATAAAAGAAAGAGGTTTAATTGACTCACAGTTCAGCATGGCTAAGAGGCCTCAGGAAACTGACAATCATGGCAAAAGCTGAAGGGGAAACAAGACACCCAATTCACAAGGCAGCAGGAAGGAGAAATGAACGCAGAAGGAACTAACAAACACCTGTAAAACAATCAGATCTCGTGAGAATTCACTCACTATCACAAGAACAGCATGGGTGAAACCGCTCCCATAATTCAGTTACCTCCACCTGGTCTCTCCCTTGACACGTGGAGATTATGAGAATTATGCAAATTACAATTCAAGATGAGATTTTGGGTGGGGCCGTAGCCAAACCATATCAGGCAGCCAAAAAGGTTTTTGAGAAATTTATTCATTCAAATATTTATTTATTCAACAAGTATTAATCAAGTTTTACTATGTAGAAGTGGAATTAATGCAATTATTTAACATTAATATTACAATATTTTTACTAGTAGTTCTCAGTTACACAAATATTGAATTTTTAGGACCTTCTATCCCTACCCATTCTTGCTTATAATTTTATTAAATTTTTGTTTCAATTCCTGCATGTATTTACTTATATTCATTCAGTTAAACCATGACTATTTTCAAACAATTTTGAGGGTGATTGTTTCACATAAGACTATGTGAATTGCTAAAATGTAAGTAGCAATCATCCACAATTGACATGAATATGAAATCCCAGATGTCCTAAATTGATGTATTCATTCATTCATTCATTCATTCATTCATTCATTCAATCTTTACAGGACAGTTACAGGACATTCATGTAGGATGTATGTGATAAATTTGAGTCTTTCTTTTAGCCATATTCAAGTCCCTATGCCAAAATTGATTTATCAAAAATATGTGGTTAGTAATGACACCCATTCTGCCCATCTTTGACATTTTCCTGTTTGGCATCCATTCCTCCTCTTTGTAGAAACAATATGTTAAGGATCCTTCTTTGGGGTCTCACTCCTTAACCACCCATGGTCCACATGATTTGGATATGGTTTACTCCAGCTTCAGGACCATAGGTGTGCACTAGACCATCAATCAGAGCAAATGGTTGGTTCAACATAGGACTATGATACAAGCCTTCACGCGGTATTTTATCTTGTAATTTTGGTGTTACCAAATTGTTAATCTCAGGGTTGGTTAAGTGTAGTAGCTGCTTGATAGTCATTTTGACAAGAGACTCCACCTAAGAATGAAGCCAATTTTCATAAAATGGAAATGAAAAATAAAATATCTTAAGCCCATGAATCCACCTGCGCTCAAAGCTGCTTATCCTTGATGGTTTCAGTTACATGACCAAAAATTCACTTGCCTGAGATAGTTTGGGCTTGGTTTCTATCATTCACAACCCCAAAAGCACTACACATAAGCTTGAAATAACTAAATAAATAACAAATTATTGCTGTTCATGACACAGCAAGCAAACTAGTAAGTCAGAACTCTGTAATTATTAACTAAAATAATAATTGTGGGCCGGGCGTGGTGGCTCAAGCCTGTAATCCCAGCACTTTGGGAGGCCGAGGCGGGTGGATCACGAGGTCAAGAGATCGAGACCATCCTGGTCAGCATGGTGAAACCCCGTCTCTACTAAAAATACAAAAAAAAAAAAAAAAAATAGCTGGGCCTGGTGGTGCGTACCTGTAGTCCCAGTTACTCGGGAGGTTGAGGCAGGAGAATTGCCTGAACCCAGGAGGCGGAGGTTGCGGTGAGCCGAGATCGCGCCATTGCACGCCAGCCTGGGTAACAAGAGCGAAACTCCATCTCAATAAATAATAATAATAATAATAATAATTGTGATTATAAGTCCTAATACAAGTTAAGTAAATGTGCTGAAGATAATACACTGAATAATAAAAACGAGAGTAAAATATAGTCTTGTTTCTTGTAGAATTAGCAGTAGAATAAACTTGAAAAAGGATTTCAGGGAAATAAAAAAGAACAGAACACTGCAATTGGCTTTGGATGCATAGAATTTGAAAGAGATTAACTCTGCCTGAGGAGGTAGATACTTGGGGCTTTGAAAAATCATCATATGTCCAAGTCTTTTAACTTTTGGAGGCCCCTTGACACATAATACAAAGCAGATTAAAGTTACCTTTCCTATATTGGATTTAATTATGTGTAATTATAGACGTTATAGATGCCTACACATTAATTTTAACATTGTTTGTTTTTTAAATTTGGAGTCAATATGTATATTTTTTAAAATTTCAATAGTTTTGGTAGTGCTCAAGAGACCCTGGAATCCCTAACTGTGGTATCTAAGTGGACATACAGTTCTGGTAAAGGAGCATTGAGAAACGCCTCCAAGATACGTGACCCACATTCTGGAAAACTCCATTTTACATATTGGATTACCTATCTTTGGCCATCTGTCAATGGCCATCCCTAAGAAACCAATCTGAAAGCGATTTTGAAAAATATTGCTCAGATTTTTTAATGTTCTTGTTTGTAAATCAGTTTTACTCATTGATGAGGCATACCTCTTCTCCCCCTTTGGATTTTGAATAGCAGTTGATAAAAAGGATTTCCTTTCCATTTCATCCTTTTCTAGCATAGAGGATGTGGTGCTTTATTTCTGCCAAGACAGTGTGTGAATATAATTAGCATCCCCACGGTGTCAGAGCTTAGGTAATTTCCTTCTATAACAATTTTACCTCCATAGGAAGCATCACTAATTTCATTTTGTACTTGGAGGCATTCTTTCTTTCTATGCTCTTGAAGATCGATTAATCTGAGGTAGTGCTCCTTTAAAAGATGTCCACTAACTCAATTCTCAAAATTTCCTATTATTCATTTCATTGTTAAAGTGCAGAGATCCTCGGACTGGGCTGACATTATATTTTTATTATATTAACTCAGTGAATGAGACAAGCTGGGAATGTAAAGTAGACAAATCTACAGGAGTTTCATTTACAAAGTAACATAGTTACCAGGAAGGGCCTGAGCCTTTAACTTTTTAAAATATAAACTGTGTAATCTTAGAGCTATTAATTTCTGCTGATATTTCCTCACATATAAAATGGGGATAAAAATGACAAACATTTTATATGTATATTGTGAGAATTAAACAAATTATAATAGAGAAAGAATTTGGAATAGTGACACATTGATCTTATTTTATTATTACTAATATTACTTTTTTAGTTAAATGACCTTAATTGATTTCTATGTCATAAGGCTTAATGTGGTTGATAATTTTTCAGAAAGTCATGTATAGTATTAGTTATACCTGCTGAAGGAGAAACTGGACTCAGTAGACATGTAATCTGCATTTCTAATTCTGCACAGTAAAACCTCATTAAGTCATAAACCCATAATATGGAATTTATGGTAACTTAGGAGGAATTTCTTTTCTAGTATCTGTGAAGGCAAGGCTTGCCAGACATATCCCAAATGTAGAGTCAGTAGGCTCAGACAGCCATATATTTGACAATTTATTAGTAATTGGAAAGTCTGTGCTATTGTATATGCTGACAGTACTAGGCATATATTTTCTTCCTACATGTTATTTCTGACATTCTTCCTACCCTGCATCATTGCTGAAATTTCTGCACACTATTTCAAAAGACCCCAATCAATATTTAGAGCTAAGATGTCTCTTATTCGTGGATTTAAATAATTATGAATTCAAAAGTTTAAATGATTAGGCAAAACGGGTAACACACATTCCATGAGAACCTTCTTCAAAATTATCATTCTGCTGCTTCACCAGCAGCAGTAAGGCAGGGAGGGCTACCTGGCACCTGTGAACATATTTCATTACTATTTGTTAACAGAGGAAAGGCTATGGCATAGACTGTCTCATTAATGTTCCCCCAGAAAATGAATTGTGTTAGTTTTTAGAGAGAGGATCATGGTGGCAGAAGGATGGAGTGACTTACTTTTGAACTGTATACTATAAGCTGTAATACCTGCTCTAAAATGCAAAATCTTTGTAAAGGATTTAATACAGTTGAATAGTCCTTCCTTTATCAGAATATTGTTTCCTTGGCTGTGATCACATTGCATTCCTACCTTCAGTGTCAATGTTAATTTGACCCTTCCGGTGGTTGCGACTGTTCTTTACCAGAAGTTTCTCTTCTCAACCCTCCAGTCTTCCCACTCTGTACATTCTTCATATACATTTGTAATGTAAGTGGATTACATCTTCAGGATCATCAAATATATACTCATTCATTCAAAACATATGCATTACATATCTACTATGGGCACTAGTTACTGGGATACAACAATGACCAAGCAGACAAAATCATAATTTTTTAAAACTTTCTTTCCTTGCAGGAAGATGATTATAAAATGGGTAAAATATGGTTACAACACACGGTCATGAATTCTACAGAGAAAACTTAAATAAAGAAAGGGAAATATACTGTCAAGACACAACATGGAGATTCTGCATTGGCCCCAGCCCAGCCCTTGGTTCTGAGCTTCAGGTGCATTTACCAAAATGTCTAGTGTACCCTGGATGGCTAGCAAGTACCCTGAACTCAACATGACCCAAACTAAATACATCACCCTCATCAACTTTCTTCTGCCACCAACACTGAGTTCCTCAAGCCAGAAATGTATGAGTCATATTTGAATCCTTCTTTTCCCTCATTGTCCATATTGCATCTGTCACAAAGTTTAGCCACTTCTTTCACATGGCTTTGGTCATTTCTCTTCATCTTCACTGTCACTATTATAATTCAGACCAACATCACCTCTCACCTGGATTCTTGCAATAGCTTCCTTACAGATCCCCTACTGCCATTACTGTCTTCCTCCAGTGTGATTTAAAACTCATCCCATCATTCCTCTGCTTCAACCTATCAATGGTCTGCAATTTTCAACTGAGTCAACAGCCACTCTTGCCTTTGTCTTCTAGTCTGACTGATCTTCCTTCATTCTTCATTCATGCCATCCTCTCTTGACTCAGGATATTTGTACATACTATTTCCTCTGTCTGGAAATTTCTTTCCCCAATCCTTCATCAGGCTAGCATAGTTTTGAGATCTCTATCGAAGCATAACTTCATCAGGAAAAGCTTTTCCCAAATCCTCAAATTGAGTTATCTGCACCAATTATGATTTCCGTAATCTCCCATCTTTCCAAATTTACATGTTATGCATGTAATAGATTCTATGATGGCTCTTGTATCTTTCCTATACTACAGTGTAAACTCCAACAGGATAAAGACCACATGTCTGCTTTTTAAGCACACCACCCCCCAGTACTTGTCAAATTATTCTGAAAAGAAGTAGGAGCCTGCTATATATTTACTGAATAATGTTTCAATATTACAGTAAAGACTATAAGGAGAAGGTTGGTGACTGTCTTTAATTTGCATTTATATGTTTCATACAGGAAGATGATTTTGAAACATGACCTGTTAAGAGTCCTTACATTTGCCCTCTCACTTTACATTTGGGATCCTGGAGGATGCTCTTCAGCAGCTGATACATTTCCAGATTCCATGTTATTGTTCTCATTTTGCATCAGCCAAGTCTTCCAGAGAGATAGCCAGTGTTGCTCCTGTTGTATGACTGGAAACTCACTTTAGGAATAAGTTGACCTTAGTTTTGTAACTAGTAGAAATGTTTTGTTGTTTGTTTGTTTTTTGAGATGGGGTCTCACTCTATCATCCAAGCTGGAGTGCAGTGGCGCCATCTCAGCTCACTGCAACCTCTGTCACCTAAGTTCAAGCAATTTTCTTTTCTTAGCCTGGCAAGTACCTGGCACTACAGGTGGGTGAGACAGGGTTTCACCGTTAGCCAGGATGATCTCAATCTCCTGACCTCATGATCCACCCACCTTGGACTCCCAAAGTGCTGAGATTACAGGTGTGAGCCACTGTGGCAGAACAGAAATGTATTTTTAATTATATTAATTACTATTATTGGTAGGGGATATCCCTGAGATACTATTGCATAGAGAAAAAATATTCTTTCTTCTTTTCTCAGTTTGATTGCTGCTTGGATTTTTTAATACATCTTCTTCTTTATCCTTCCTTAATTCCCTTGACATGTCTGCTCCTTTATTCTCAGGCTAATTTATTAAATGGCACCAATCAGGCAAGAGAAAGAAATAAAGAGTATTCAAATAGGAAGAGAGGAAGTCAAATTGTCTCTATTGGCAGATAACAAGTTGGGTATTTAGAAAACCCCACTGTCTCAAACCAAAATCTCCTTTAGCTGATAAGCAACTTCAGCAAACTCTCAGGATACAAAATCAATGTGCAAAAGTCACAAGCATGTTTATACACCAATAATGGAACAAACAGAGAGCCAAATCATTATTGAACTCCCATTCACAATTGCTACAGAGAGAATAAAATACACAGGAATCCAACTTACAAGGGATGTGAAGGACCTCTTCAAGGAGAACTACAAACCACTGCTCAAGGAAATAAGAGAGGACACAAACTAATGGAAAAACATTTCATGCTCTTAGCTAGGAAGAATCAATATTGTGAAAATGGCCATACTGCCCAAAGTAATTTATAGATTCAATGCTATCTTCATCAAGCTACCCCTGACTTTCTTCACAGAATTAGAAAAAACAACTTCAAATTTCATATGGAACCAAAAAAGAGCCTGTATAACCAAGACAATCCTAAGAAAAAAAAAAGAGAGAAAAAAAAAGTCGCAAAGCTGGAAGCATCATGCTACCTGACTTCAAACTATACTACAAGGCTACACTAACCCAAACAACGTGGTACTAATACCAAAACAGACATGTGAACCAGAACAGAGGCCTCAGAAATAAGACACACATCTACAACCATCTGATCTTTGGCAAACCTGACAAAAACAAGCAATGGGGAAAGGATTCCTATTTAATAAATGATGTTGGGAAAACTGGCTAGCCATACTCAGAAAGCTGAAACTGGACCCCTTTCTTACACCTTACACAAACATTAACTCAAGATGGATTAAAGACTTAGATGTAAGACCTAAAACTGTAAAAACCCTAGAAAAAAAATTAGACCATAAGTTTCAGGACACGGGCATGGACAAAGACTTCATGACTAAAACACGAAAAGCAATAGCCACGAAAGCCAAAATTGACAAATGGGATCTTCTGTCATTCTTGTGCTTCTGCACAAGAAAAAAGAAAAAAGGAGTAAATTTTTGCCATCTATCCATCTGACAAAGGGCTAATCTCCAGAGTCTACAAGCAACTTAAACAAATTTACAAGAAAAAGACAAGCCCATCAAAAAGTGAGCAAAGGATATGAACAGACACTTCTCCAAAGAAGACATTTATGCAGCTAACAAACATATGGAAAAAAGTTCATCATCACTATCAAAACCACAATGAGATACCATCTCACACTAGTTAGAATGGTGATCATTAAAAGTCAGGAAAAAACAGATGCTGGCGGGGATGTGGAGAAATAGGAATGTTTTTACACTGTTGACAGGAGTGTAAATTAGTTCAGCCATTGTGGAAGACAGTGTGGTGATTCCTCAAGGATCTAGAACCAGAAATACCATTTGACCCAGCAATCCCATTACTGGGTATCTACCCAAAGGATTACAAATCATTCTACTATAAAGACACATGCACACATATGTTTATTGCAGCACTATTCACAATAACAAAGGCTTGGAACTAACCAAAATGCCCATCAATGATAGACAGGATAAAGAAAATGTAGCACATATATGCAGTAAAATACTATGCAGCTATAAAAAGGATGAATTCATGTCTTTTGCAAGAACATGGACGAAGCTGGAAAACAGCATTCTCAGCAAACTAACACAGGAACAGATAACCAAACACTACATGTTCTCACTCAAAAGTGGGAATTGAACAATGAGAACACATGGATAGAGGGAGGGGAACATCACACACGAGGCCTGTCAGGGGTTGAAGGGGTAGGGAAGGGATAGCATTAGGAGAAATACCTAATGTAGATAATGGGTTGATGGATGCAGCAAACCACCATGACACGTGTATAACTATGTAACAAACCTGCACATTCTGCACCTGTATCCCAGAACTTACAATATAATTTAAAATAATAATAATGGCACCAAATCTATATCTACTCAGTGTCTATAGCTGAATGCCACTAAACCTTGTTTGTTTTCCTGTCCATTCATTATGGCTTATTCATGAAAAGATTACTAATATTTATTAATTGCAGCCAAATACTGCACATATATTTATTTCATTCTACAGCAGTCCAATGGAGAAGATATTCTTTTCCTTCTCAGTTTTCCAGAAGAGGAAACTGAGTCTTAGAGGTTAAATGTCTTGTCCAAGTTACAAATTTACTAAGTATTTGACCTGTGTTTTGAACCCAGAGATTTACCTTCTGTTCCTTTAGGTTCTCAGTTTACGCTGTATAATATTTTACTTGCTGAGTTGCAAGCTACTTTCGCTTTAACTCTTTGCCCCTCTCTTCGTTAATTTTTTCTATATAGTAGACCTTTAATATATACCTGTATCATCATTCCCTGGGCCATTATTATTATTATTATTATAGATGGGTGACAGTATTTGCGGTTTGTTCTAACTACTGAATTTTGTTCTCTCAACCCAAACTGAAGCGAGCCTAAGTAGAAGGGGGCTGACGGTGCAGAAAGAAAAATGTGGTTAACTAAAGGTCAGAAGGAAAACCCTATTCTGAGATGTGTTAGAGGTTCGACGGGAAGGGAAGCATTTTAGGGCCTCATAATTTGGTTACTTGGGACCAAACTGCTTTGGGAATCCTGTGGACATCATGCTGATAATTTTCTAACCTCCCCCCACCTCCCCACCGCTCCCCACCCTTAATTTTCTCAGCTGGTGCAAAAGATTCTCTCTGTGTATACGGGAAAGAGAAAGAAAAATGAGTTTTCTTCGTCCACAGTTCTACATTCTGAGGTAACGCTAAACCCAAGTAACTACAGATGGGAGACTTACAGACCTTCCTCCTCCCACCCCCGTGTGTGTGTGTGTGTGTGTGTGTGTGTGTGTGTGTGTACGCGCGCACGCGCGCGAGTGCGCGCGCGAATGTCTTTGGATGGGCTCTTAGGAGCCTGGGAGTCTGGTAGAACGCCGCGCGTTAGATCTACACTGTTCACGGTGCTGGGCTTTACCTGTTTCTAACCTAGAAACTCCCTTGGTCAGCGAAGGAACTCAGCTTTCTCTTCCTGCTTACCATCCATCCTAGGGGAGCGGTCGGATTCCCCCGTTCACAGCCCTCCTGCCTCCACACTTCCCCTTGAGTCATCCCCACAAGCTGCCCCCAGATGACCCTCTGACCCAGGCGGGGGAGGGGAAAGGTTATCAGAAGGTAAGTGGGTCAAGAGTGCAGCATGGCCCCGGACCCTGAGGAGCTCCCAGGGTGGTGGGGGCCGCAAGCCTGCGGAGCTACGCCCGCCCCCTGCTGCCAACTCTGGGGGCCAGCGACCACTCCTCTCCGCCGACAGCGGCCAGGACGAGCTGGAGCGGTCCGCGCGCAACCCCACCCTCAGCCGCCGCGAGGTCCGCCGGCGCCGAGAGCTTGACCCGCCGCAGCGAAGCGCTGGCGGCTGGCAAGGTCGCTGACTCAGGGGTCTCCGGAGTCTAGGCTGTCTAGTTCAGTGGTTAGGAATGCTGGCTTTGAAGTCCAATCCTGGTTTCACCTCTTGCTATCTGAGTGACCTTGGGCAAGCTCCTTGGCTTCAGTGCGCCAATTTCTAAATCTATAAAATGGGGACTCTAAAGTGATAGCTAAACGCTGGAACTGTTGTCAGAATTAATGAATGCAGCACTCTGGCACCCAGTAGGCACTCAGTTAATAGCGACCATGATTGGCAGCAGCAGGGAGAGGCTAAGCGTTGGGGTCCAGAATAGAGGTTTGAGCTCTGGCCTTTCCAGTTCTTCATCCAGGGTGGGGCTGGGGGAGGGGTAGCGGGAACACCTACTCTACCGCCTCTTCCCCAGTTCCAAGATAAACTCGGGAGTACCCGGAGAGCCACTGGTTTGGACTCGGGTTCCTTGGACAGCCCTGTGTCCCCAGACTCTTAGCACCTCCCGCCTCCCGCGGCTCCTCTCTTTCCCTGGAGCGGAGGGAAGACTTCTTTGTGAATTGAGTATCTTTCTCCTCCAGTTCCTCACCCTAAGCTTGCTGCCTCCTCCGGGTGCCGGCGGCCACGGCGAGCCGACCTGAGCATCGGGAGGAAGGGAAGAGGCAGCCTCTGGGTGTGCGAGTCCCCTGGGCTCGGGGAAGGGAAGAAGAGGACGAGGTGGCGCGGAGACCGCTGGAGAACACAGTGCCCCTGGAGGTGGGGGGGGGCCTTCCTCATTTTGCCTGCCTTCTAGGGACCTCTCAGGCTTGTTGTATCCACAGGCACAGACCCTGAACGGCCCGGAGTCGCTGTCCCCGGCCCGGAAAGAGGGGCCGGGGGCGCCAGCTCCACACGCGGCGGGAGTGGGCGGCGAACGCGGGCCCGAGAGGTAAGGAGGGGTGGCGGTTGGGGAGTGCGCCTGCACGTGTGTGAGCGCGGGTGCGCGCGGCAGAGGGGGCGCGGGGGGCCCGGCCCGGGCGCGTCCCACTCGGCCACCTGCCCTTCCTGCGCCGTGCCGTGGCCCACGCCCTCCAGTCCCCCGCACCTGCGCTTGGGCGCTTGTCAACCGCGTACCTCACGCCTCCACGTCCCGTCTCCCCCTCATCCAAACCCCACCCTGCCCACTAATACTACCCACTGCAGAATCAGACCGAAACCTGGAGAGACAGCGTTGCCTTTCTGCTCCCCTCGCCCCCCCTCCCCTCCTGCTATAAATAACCCGGACTATCGGGTCAGGAACGTCACACGGAGAGAAAACAGGACCCCGAGGTTTTCTTCTCTGGGAATAGGGGGCAAAGGGTGAGGAGAGGAGAAAGAAATCGCTCGTGAGTAGTGAAGAAAAGCTTGCTCTTTGACTCCTAGAAGAGACCAGCCATTATTTTATTCTTCTTTTCTCTCCCTTTCTTCCTTTTTTATTTTTTCGTGCCTTTCTTATTCTGTACCCGCCTCCCCAACCCCCTCCCCAAATCCAAGGGGTTGCTCAGTACTCCTCCCATTGGCTTTTTTCCCCTCCCTCCCGCTTCGACTCCCAACGCCCCCCTCCCCCGTCCTCCCACCCGCTGCACAACCCCCGCCCCCTCAATCCCTGTCTCGCCCCAGGCAGGGCATGCTATTTGCCGAGGAAATAAAGTTCAAACTCCTTGCCCCTGTGTCCGGCTGAGACCAGAAGTGGGCTTACCGGCACCCATCTTCCGCTGGCACCCCTCACCTGCTCTCCTCTAATTTTCTAATCTGGTTTTGCATATTTAAAAGGACACACACACACACACACACACACACACACAAAAAAAAAAAAAAAAAAAAAAAAAAAAAAAAAAAAAAAAAAAAAAAACCACAACCCGCTAGGTGCAAAACTGCCTCCTGAAACTACCGAAACTTACCAGACGCTGTAGTTATTTTGTCTTAACGAAAGGATAAAAACAAAAATTTTATTCTGGATGCTCCTGAGGGGTGACTCTTCCATACTATTCAAATATGTATGTATTATACATATATATGCTTTTCCTTTTTCCCTTCTAATTTTTTTTTTTTTTTTTTTTTTAAACAAGGAAATCTGCTCGGTCCCCGGCAGCCGCCGCTTCCCCTTTGATGTTTTGGTACGCCGTGCGCATGCGCTTCACATTAGAATTACTGCACTGGGCAGACTAAGTTGGATCTCCTCTCTTCAGTGAAACCCTCAATTCCATCAAAAACTAAAGGGATGTGGAGAGTCCGGAAAAGGGGCTACTTTGGGATTTGGTCCTTCCCTTTAATAATCGCCGCTGTCTGTGCGCAGAGGTAAGTGTGCCCAAGGTTTCTCTTTTCCGTTCTCACTTTGAAGGGCTCTGTCTGCATACCTCTGTGAGCAGGGAAATGTAGTAGGGATCCGATGCTGAAAATGCTATGCCTGCTTCCTTATTGATGCCTGCTTATTGTCATTTCTTTCTTTAGTGTCAATGACCCTAGTAATATGTCGCTGGTTAAAGAGACGGTGGATAGACTCCTGAAAGGCTATGACATTCGTCTGAGACCAGATTTTGGAGGTAATGGGGTTGCCTTGTAAATAAGAAAGAGTTCAGCTACAGCCGAAGCTGTCTTTTGAGCTTTGTGCGCGCTCTCTTCCCTCTCCCTAGTTGTTGGGTGTATGTGGTGTACTGAATGTGTCTCTATTTTACCAGACTGAGAAACTGATCAAAACTTAAGCTGGATTGTTGCTACCCAGCACTTACGTGGTTTTTCAATGAGACCCTCTTAGTGTGCACTCAAATTTGGTGACTGCTGTCTTTCAGCTTCACTGTTAGGAATCCTTTGCCTCCCTGTCTTTGCTTTGTTGAGATACAAACCTCTTGAGTTTAGTTAATGGTGTGCCGAGAGAACCTGGCTTACAGAAGGCCACCGTGAACTTTTTTTAGGACAAGATGTGCAGGCATTTGGTGAGAGGTGTCATTAACCCCCCTGTGCCTGCCTACTTTTGAAGAGTTCTTCTGGCCGCGGTTACAGTGGCTCATGTCTGGTTATAATCCACTCCTCCCAGCCTCACAGAAGTGGGGAGGACTGGAGGATGGGAGGGTAGAGAGAAAATGGGAGGGCTAGAGGGTAGGGAAAAGAACCTCTCTCTGGCTGCAGCCCTAGATATGCTGATATACTTACTTAATATTGCTTCACTCTTATGAAGCTCACAGAGTTAAAAACCTGTGCACAGAAGAGAGTGGAAAGGTTGAGGAAGAGAGGATTTCAGCGCAATTTATAAAAATCCCTCGGGCCAGAAGTATTTTTGTGCTTCTGTGAGTTGTGTGCATTCACTTGCTGAGACATATGCACATGTAGACTGAGCTGGAATCCCTTGTTCACAGCATATATGTGTGCGTATTCAATACAACATTTCTTAGAGGAGTGAGTGTGCCTGCTACCTTTTTTGCAATACTCTGCAAAAAAGCAGAGTATTGAGGAATTTCAGAGTGAGTAGTGCAGAGGGGTTTTGGGTAGAGTGTCTCATGCCCAGAGATAACTCTTGAGGAGAATGAATGAAGTTCGAAGAAATCACGTGGCTGGCTATCTTGCTTTGCAGGTCCCCCTGTGGCAGTGGGAATGAACATTGACATTGCCAGCATCGATATGGTTTCTGAAGTCAATATGGTGAGTGCTGAGGTTTTTGACTACATCTTTGCAGACCTTCATTTGGGGACAGGAAGGAAAAATGAGCCAGCTGTTGGGGGTAGGAGTGTGCCTGAGTATGTGGATGAGGTGGGGGAGAGGGCATGGAATTTCGTACTAGAATCTACTGTGTTTGAGGCTAGAGAGCTGGCTGTTTCTGGTCCCTAACGATATTTTCAACCTGGTTCTGATACTTGGGACTTGGAGTAAAAGGCATCACACATTCATGTGTAAAACACAGCCACGTGCAGGAGACCCCCTACAGAAACCTCATCTCCTAAGGCTCAATGAGAAACACAGTTCATCAAGTGATTTTCTGGATTTGGGGTGGGGTCATGGGAAGAAGAGAGTTTGATTTGACATTTAATGGAGAATATAGTCTACAAACGAAACTGTAATAAAGGCCCTGAAATACTGATGCCCACTTGTTGCTTTCCAAGATCACTGTTTACAGTTAACGGCAAGCCCCCTCCCCCGTTCCTGCCCCCACTCCATTGATTGCTGCTTCCTTTAACCCCTCCTGTCCACCAAAATAAGAATTGGCCACCCTGTCCCTAAAAGGTAGGCTCAGACCCATGTGTCATCTCTGTTCACTTTAGCAATTCATTCACCACATGTCCTAAGCTCGTACAGTTAATTGACAGCAGTATTCCTTAGTGGCTACCTCCCTGAACTTGGGGCAAGTGCTAAGAGGAAAAAGCCTGTGTTCCCAACTAGGAAACACGTGTTGGGGGGTTTGCTTCATGCAGGAGCTCCCCCTACTGCCCGTATTGGAATACTGCAGACATTTAAGACAATGATAAGTGTCCCAGACGCCCCCACGCACTTGGGGGCATTCCTCCAGTGACTTTTCTACTCTGTGTTTTAAAGATTCCGTGCTTTGAAGAAGTCCCTCTAGATAGGCGGCATTTTAATGTAAAATTCCAATGTGACTTTTAATCCTATAGCCTACAACACATTTCAGAAGGTTGTGTTTTGGCATAGTCCTGTCTAGAAATTGGATGAATTATTTTAAAGGGGGGGTATAGTGTATAAGCTTTTGTGCAAAACATTTCTAAGCCAGCCCTCAGGACTTGTCAATTAGTTCTGAACAGTATACAAATTTCCGTATTCCCAGAATTCAAACAAGAAGAAGCTCAGTAACCAGCACAGTCCTTATACACTGTCCAAAGAGATAATCCTGAGATTTCACAAGATTCTGAAGCAAATGAATACTATCCTTATACCATATGAATACGCAAGGGAATTCAGCTATTTCTAAAATGTTTTAATGACATAAATCTTCTCATATTCTAATTTGGGGAAATTTTTGTCACATGCAGTATAAATGCAGACTAAATGCAATATTGGATGTTTCAGAACCATAGATTTCCCTCACATTATAAAAATAATCTGTGTGGTTAGAGAATGTTTCTTGGGGTTGTACTTAATTTCTCAGATATACAAATGTTCACTTTTGGTGAATTTGAAAGGCCTTTCATCAACATATATTTTGAGATTCAGCATAAAAATAAAAGAGGTCCTAATGTAGGTACCTTCCTACATCTCAGGAATTTGAATCAAAATTGGACTGTTTAAAACAAAGTAATGTAGAAATCAGGTGTGATTCTGTGCATCCTACACGTGATTGATTCAGACTCCTCTCTTTTGCATTTTGCTTTTTTTATGCTCTTCTTTCAGTCCCAAGTCTTATTTTACCACCACCTCCCTCTTTAGAGCATCACAAAATGAGATTTTGTGAAACATTTCAAGAAAAAATTAGAACCCAAAGAGATAATCACAAGATGACTAGAGGTCGCTGCAATAGGTTAGCTAATAACTTCGAGGTATTATATCCTAACATTGTTTAGAGTGATCGAATTTTTATTTTTGTTTCCTTTAAGTTCTATTCTTTTTTTTTTTTTTTTTTTTTTTTTTTTTTGCCTGCATGCAACATTTGGAGAGATATCTGAGGTGGACACAATGCCAGGACCTGCTAGTCAAAATATAGGTCCAGCTAAGGCAAGGTGTCATCACTTAAAGCTATTTACTGTTGCTGAAAAAGCATGAGATGTTGAGAGTGCAAAAATGAATGTCAGGTTGTAAATGGGACAGCATTGCAACATTAATGATTAGAACCAAGTGTTGAAAATTCCAAGCCAGGTTCCTTAGCCTTCTGCTAACACCGATGTATTATTTGTCCAGCTAGATTGTGACTTGTTGAAAAGTTAACGTTTATTTTAGCTAGCAATCTTAGTAACCTAAAATTAATCTTCAAAGAAAATTTTTGTGATGTTTGTTGTTATTTTTAGAAGATGATTATTTGTGTTGAAGCAACAGATAGGAAATTCTATTACTGGTATCTAAATAACAGTATGGTATGTTGTCCTCTGTATGTAGGTCTGAGTGTTAGGGCCTTTTGATTAGCTTCAGGTCTGAAGGAATAGTTGATTGATTATTTAAATGAAACTTCAAAACTGATTAACAGACACATTTCTCCCTCATTATCCTTTGTGGACTGCAATCTCTGCTAATTGTGACTTTCTCTTATTATAGCATGTCTTCCTTTGGAGAATGGTAGGGAACCATTGACTCATTTGTACTGGACAAATAAATGTCCATGTCAGTGTAATGCTCCTTGTAAATCACAATGACAGAAAGACTCTGAAGTGAATCAAGAGTCTCAGATGCGAGTTCTTCTGATGCTTAGTCATCCTGAAAATGTTCCACAGATAGACTGGGATCACTTTACTCATTTATTAAAGGCGAGTAATAGCCCCATTTTACCTATGGGGCTATTAATTGTGCTGTTACTCACCTTTAATAAACTTACATTTTACCATTTTACCTACGGCGAATACCATAATATAGATATACCTTGTTTTATTCTATTTTGCTTTATTGTGCCTTGCAAACATTTCATTTTTACAAATTGGAGGTTTGTGGCAACCTCGAAATGAGCAAGTCTATAAGGAGCCTGTTTCTCCAGTAGCACGTGTTCGCTTTGTGTCTCTGTGTCATGTTTTGGTAATTCTCACAATATTTCAAATTGTTTCATTATTTTTATATCTGTTATGGTGATCAGTGATCAGCGATCTCTGATATTACTATTGCAGTTGTTTGGGGCCACCATGAACTGCACCCATGTAAGACAGCAAACTTAATGGATAAAGGCCGTGTGTGTTCTGACAGTTTCACTAATGTCTGTCTGTCTCCCTCTCTGTGAGCCTCCCTATTCCCTGAGACACAACAATACGGAAATTGGGCCAATTAATAGCCTTACAATGAGAGTTGCACATCTCTCACTTTAAATCAAAAGCTAGAAATGATTACAGTCGGTGAGAAAAGTGTGTCAAAAGCTGAGACAGGCAGATAGCTAGGTCTCTTGCCCCAAACAGTTAGCCAAGTTGTGAATGCAAAGGAGGAGCCATGAAGGAAATTAAAAGTGATAGTCCAGTGAACACATGAAAGATAAGAAGATGGGGCTGGCCACAGTGGGGCACGCCTGCAATTCCAGTACTTTGGGAGGCCAAGGTGGGTGGATCACAAGGTCAAGAGATGGAGACCATCCTGGCCAACATGGGAAAACCCCGTCTCTACTAAAAATACAAAAATTAGCTGGGTATGGTGGTGTACACCTGTAGGCCCAACTACTCGGAAGGCTGAGGCAAAAAAATTGCTGGAACCTGGGAAGTGGAGGTTGCAGTGAGCTGAGATCGCACCATTGCCCTCCAGCCTGGCGACACAGTGTGACCCTGTTCCAAGAAAAAAAAAAGATAATGGAACAGGTTTATTAATGATATGGAGAAAGTTTTAGTGCTCTTTATAGAAGATCAAATTAGTCACAACATTCAACATTCCCTTAAAGACAAAGCCAGAATACCAGAACAAGGCCCTAACTGTATTCGATTCTGTGAAGGCTTGGGATATGCAGAAGAAAAGTCGGAAGCTAGCAAAGCCTGCTCTAGGAGGTTTATGGAAACAAGCTGTCTCCATAACATAAAAGTGCAAGGTGTAAAAGCTGACAGAGATGTTGCAGCAATTCATGCAGAAGATCTAAGGTAATGGTTGAAGATGGCTGGCTATTCTGCACAACAGACTTTATTAGATAAAAGAGTCTTCTATCAGAAGAAGACGACATCTAAGACTGTCATAGCCAAAGAGGAGAAGTTAATGCCTGGCTTAAAACCTCAAGGCAGAAGTTGACTTTTGTTAGGTGTTCATGCAGCTGGTTACCTTAAGTTATAGCCACTGTTCACTGACCATTCCCCAAATTAAGAACAATGCTAAATCTACTCTGCTTGTGCTCTAGAAATGGAAAAACACGGCCCAGATGACAGCATATCTGTTTACAGCATGATTTATTGAACATTTTAAGCCCACTGTTGAGACTTACTGCTCAGGGAAAAAAAAAAAAAACTTTCTTAATGAGTTACCACTCAGCCAGTTGTGATGGCTGGCTCCTGTAATTCCAGCAAAAAAGGCTGGCAAATCCCTTGAGCCCAGGAGTTCAAGACCAACCTGGGCAACATGGCAAAACCCTGTCTCTACAGAAAATACAAAAATTAGCTGGGTGTGGTGGTGTGTGTGCCTGTAGTCCCAGCTACTCAGGAGGCTGAGGTGGAGGGTCACTTGAGCCTGGGAGGCAAAGGTTACAGTGAGCCGAGTTTGCACTACTGCATTCCAACGTGGGTGACAGAGCAAGAACTTGTCTCAAAAAAAAAAAAAAAATAAGATTAAAATTAGAAAACAAACAACAGCAACAACAAAATAACATCTGCTAATTGACAATGCACCTGTTCACACAAGAGTCCTGATGGAGATGTACAAAGAGATTAATGTGGTTTTCATGCTTGCTAACACAACATCTATTCTGTAGCCCATAAATCAAGGAGTAATTTTGACTTTCAAGTCTTATTTAAGAAGTACATTTTGTAAGACTATACCTGCCATAGACAGTGATTCCTCTGATGTGTCTGGGTGAAATATTGAAAACCTTCTGGAAAGGATTCACCATTCTACATACACTTAAGAACATTCATGATTCATGAGAGGAGGTTCAAATAGCAACGTTAACAGAAGTTTGGAAGAAATTGATTCCAACCCCCATGAATGACTTTGAGGCGTTAAAGACTTGAGTGGAGAAAGTCACTGCAGATGTGGTGGAAATAACAAGAAAACTAGAATTAGAAGTGGAGCCTGAAGATGTGATTGAATTGCTGCAATCTCATGATCAAACTTCAATGCACAAGTTGCTTCTTATGGATGGCAGAGAATGTGTTTTTTTTTTTTTTTTAATTCACCTGGGTGCAGGTGGGCTAATGCCAAAAAGGGCGTTAGCCAGAATGTGATTTCTTGAGATGGAATCTACTTTTGGTGAAGATGCTGTGGACATTGTTGAAGTGACAACAAAGGGTTTAGAATATTACATAAATTCAGTTGATAAAGCAGCAGTAGGATCGACTTCAATTTTGAAAAAATTTCTACTGTGGGTAAAATGCTATCAGACAGGGTAGCATGCCACAGAGAAATCTTTTGTGAAAAGAAGAGTCCATTGCCATAGCAAACTTCATTGTTGTCTCATTTTAAGAAATTATCTCAGCCACCCCAACATTTAGCAACCACAACCCTGCTCAGTCAGCAGCCATCTACATGGAGCCAAGACATTCTACTACCAGAAAGATTACTACTTCTTGAAGGCTCGGATGATTGTTAGTATTTTCTAGCAATAAAGTATTTTAAAGTTAAGGTATGTATATTTTAATATGATCCTATTTCATGCTTACTAGATATAATACAGTGTAAACATAATTTTAATATGTACTGGGAAACCAGAAAACATGTGTGACTCACATTTT
The DNA here is from genome assembly GCA_031835075.1 of Saguinus oedipus. Classification (NCBI taxonomy): domain Eukaryota; kingdom Metazoa; phylum Chordata; class Mammalia; order Primates; family Cebidae; genus Saguinus; species Saguinus oedipus. Next base: position 45,204,203 of record CM063170.1, read on the forward strand.
TGACATATTCACTTTATTGTGGTGGTCTGGAACTGATCCAGAAATATCTTTCTGAGATATGCCTTCATGTAAGTTTATTGGTAGTCTATGAACATACCTAATGAAGACAACTCAAGAGGCCCAATGTCCGCTCCAGCTACTGTCTTAAGTGTGCTTGAGTTGGCAATATAATTTACTAAGTCTCACTTTTACTATGTTTTAAGTGAGAAGGGCCATATTAACTTGGCTTCCAATCAAAATTACATGTTTCTCTTACTTGGTTAGTTATACTAGCTCTGCTGGCTAACAAGAAGTTCCAGGAAATCTTGAAAATCTAGAAAATTGTGAAAAAAAATTGCAGAACTCTTAAATGGCATGCAGTTGTGAGTTCTTACTGACACTAGTGGTGGTGTTGGAACCATGTGACTTAGGTAACTGTCAGCTCAATAAATCTTTGGAAGAATGTGGTCTCAAATAGAGTGCTCCTGAGCAGAAAGCTTGGCCTTGGAATGAAATATTTTTAGATGTCTTGGTTAAATTGGCAGGAATCTTTTTGTTAAGATTCTTTGATGAAAAGTGCATTTTAAGATTCAAATTTGGCTGTGAGGATTATGGACTGAAATAGCTTCCTCTTCATTTAAAGCAGATTCTTCTCCATCTTAAAACAACACATTTGCCAACCAAAGAGTGCAGCAATATTTCACTTTTGAGGAAAGAGTTCTAGTAAACACATACACAAATTACCTTTTTATGGAATGGCAAATGGAGAAACGTACTGCTGTTTTTTAAACAGATGTTTTCTTGCATCACCAGCTGCACAGTTTAAAATTTCATTCAACAAATACTTATTTAGCAGCTACTATGATCCAGGCATGTGTTAGGCCTGTGGACTGAGCAATGAACAAGACCAACCCTTCTTCTGACCTCATGAAACATATTAACTAGGTGTTTACTTCTTTTATTCTTTTGAGACAATTTTCTTGCTTTGTCGCCCAGGCTAAAGTGCAGTGGTGCAATCGTGGCTCACTGAAACCTCCACCTCTTGGGCTCAAAGAATCTTCTCATCTCAGTCTCCTGAGTAGATGGGACTGCAAGCATGCACCACCATGCCCACCTAATTTTTGTATTTTTAGTAGAGATGGGGTTTCACCACATTGCCCAGCCTAGTCTCGAACTCCTAAGCTCAAGTGATCTGCCCCCCTTGGCCTCCCAAAGTGTTGGAATTACAGGCTTAAGGGAGTGAGCCACCACCGTCCAGGTAGGTGTTTACTATTCTTATAGGTACATTAGATTCTTGCTGTATTTATGCCTAGCTTACATGCTTTCTTTTCTGTGAGACCTTTTCTGAGCAGCCAAGTAACTGCCTTGTGGTTTTTATTCCTGTAAGTTCCTTTGTCACTTGTTGATTTTGTCATTTGTCTGGTATTTGGTATTTCTAGTGGTTTATATTTTACATATTTATTCTGTATCCCTCCATCATGTTTATAAATTACATCACAACAAGGTTATGGTGTCTCTCATTGTGTGGTTTTGCTTTATATACAAATGGTTGTTTGGATATTTTAACCCTAGTGAATGCACAAGTATTGAGTGAAGAATTCACATTTATAGTAGTAATTTATTATTATTTGCTACACACCGTACTATTTATGTGGGGAAATGGAGCATAGAATCATAGCCCACAAAGTCAGGTATTCACCACTTGGAAAAACAAATGTAGAAAGAATCACAATGTGAGGTTGTAAGTGCTTTGAAAGAGGAAATACACAGAGTATAGTGAGAATATACTAATGTATTATGCAGAATTGAGTCAGGTGAAGAGGGGAGTTAGAAGTGTGTGAACAGATGTTCCAAGCAGAAAAAGTAGCATAAAGGGGGGTGCAACACAGGATGAATCAATGGTATTAGGGATCTGGAAGTCATTTTAAAATGCTGAGGTGGGAGTGAGGAAGGGATAGAGTTGGTTTTGAAGCCATAGGTGGGGATCAAATGATCAAGACCATTTTTCTGTATTGCTCATTAATTTAATATTTGTCCCAAAGGCTGTAGGGAGTCCATGAAGTGATGTCAGTAGAATCGCATGAACAGATTCACACCTCTGGAAGATGGTTCTGAAGTGTAGAGAGTGGATTGTAGTGAAGCAAAACTTAAGGTTGGAAGAAGAGATGAACATCTATTGCAAAATTTCAGGAAGAATTGATGAACCAAGACAGGAATGCAAAAAAAAAAAGAACATGTAAAATCATTGTGTTTATACAGTGAAAATGGCAGGACTTGTGAATCCCATGTTTCTGTTAGTGTCCTTTACTGATACAGGGAAGACAGGAAGGGCAGTGGAGGTCAAGAGGATGAGGCATGTGGACAGATAGTAAGTTCACTTTGAGAAATGTTGATTTCTTTCTATACACATGGGATCTCCAAATTGATTCAACCAGCAGGTGATTGGAAAATATAGGTGTATGGCCCAAACAATCCTCTCATCTCAGTCTCCCGAGAAGCTGGGACTACAGGCACATGCCACCATGCCCAACTAATTTTTGTATTTTTAGTAGAGTTTCACCATGTTGCCCAGGCTGCTCTCAAACTCCTGAGCTCAAGCGGTCTGCCCCCCTTGGCCTCCCAAAGTGCTGGGATTACATATAGACATATAGTCTTATAGAGAGACGAACTGAGCATTGTCAGCATATAAGTAGTGCTTCTAACTATGTGAACAGATAAAATTCAAAAGGCAAAATGTGAAGACAGCTAAAAATGGAAGTCTGGTGAGCCCTGTGTTTTAGATAGAGGAAGACAGAAAAGGAGCTCACAGAAGAGATTAATAAGTAGCAGTCAGAGAGTTAGTATGAGATGTTCCAGATAATCATGTCTTAAAACCCAAGATTTGAGAAGCAAATAGTCAGCTGTGTCAGATGCCATAATGATCAGTTGAAACAGATTGTGAAACTGTTCTCCCAGATATAGTAACAAGAGTGCACTGGTAAAATGTAGCCAGAGTAGTTTTGGTGGTGGAAGACTAAACTTTTGAGAAGTTTGGTTCTGAAGGGACGTAGGGATAGGGAAATTGCTTTTAAAGTCATATATAGCCTGGCACAGTGGTTCACACCTGTAATCCCAGCAATTTGGGAGGCCAAGGCGGGCAAATCATCTGAGGTCAGAAGTTCAAGACCAGCCTGGCCAACACTGCAAAACCCCATCTCTACTAAAGATTTTTTAAAAATTAGCTGGGCATGGTGGTGTGTGCCTGTCATCCCAGCTACTCAGGAGGCTGAGGCAGGGAGAATTGCTTGAACCTGGGAGACAGAGGTTGCAGTGAGCCGAGATCATGCACTGTACTCTAGCCTGGGTGACAGAGTGAGACACTATCTTTAAAAAAAAAAGAAGAAGAAGAAGAAAAAGTCATATATAGTTTGGTGGAGAAATAATCTACAGAGTAGAAAGAAGTAGGTTGAAGATACAAAGTGGGTAGCAGGACTGGAAACTAAAGGCTTGCCTGAAGACTTATATATTCTCTATGAACATACTAGACACACTTTGTATTGAAATTAAAGGAGGTTAAATTTGGCTGCTGTGAAAAATAGGTAGATGAGGTCACTCAGAAAGCATAAAGTAAATTAAAGGAGGTGTGAACACTCACTGACCACAGACAGCCTTAATTCCAAACAAATTATGCCCAGAAGCTCTCCTACACAATTTTGGCAAACTGTTGTCTTGTCTTTCCTCCTTTCCTCCTTCCATTTCTCCTCTCATCCCATCCTGAACCTAGTTTTGTATAGTGCTCAATGTTCTCCACAGTCATTATACGTGAATATAAGGAAATAATTATAGCTACTTGTCTTAGTCTATTTAGCGTTGCTACAACAGAATACCTGAGACTGTATAGCCAATAAAGAAAAGAAGATTGTTTCATTCACCATCTGGTGGCTGGAAATTTCAAGATTGGACATCTGCATCTGGTTACGTCCTCAGGCTTCTTCAACTAAAGGCAGAAGCAGAAAGGAAACTGGCTTCCTGTGCAGAGACATCACCTGGCACAAGAGGAAGCCAGTAGGGGGAGGTCCCAGGTTCTTTTTAATAATTAGCTCTCAGTGGAACTAATAGAATGAGAATTTACTCCCCAGATAAAGCATGAATCTACTCATGAGGGCTCTACCCCTGTGAACCTAGCACCTCCCACCAGGCCCCATCTCCCAACAGAAACACATTGGGGATCAAATTTCAACATGGGATTTGGAGAGGACAAACATTCAAACCAGGAAGTTCTTAACTTGTGCAGGTATTGTGTCAATGCATATCATGTTAGCCAGTCCTCATAAGAACTGAGATAGTCACTATTAACCTATTTAAGAAGGGGAACTGAGGCCTGGAGAGGTTAAATGATGTGTTTAAGGTCACACAGCTAGCAAATGACTGCCTTCACATCTCTCAATCTTAGCCATCTTGTTACATAGCATTTTAAAATGTAGCAAAGCCATATTTTTTTATTCATTTGCATTCCATGAGGACTTCTTGTTTTGTTATAGTTGGTTTTACTCTTATTATTAAGGAAACAGTTGGTGGATCAAATAAACTAACCCTTCCTGAAATATTACTGTTTCTCCTCTCTACTCCACCTTGAAAAACGTATTAATTTCATTAAAATAATTTTTTAAAGTTAGGTGCCTTATTCACAGTGTGTTAAATATAATACACAGTGTGTTACATAACATTCACAGTGTGAATAATATAACTCTCCTCGATAAACTTATATTTTATATTACATCTCCTGAGTACAGTTTAAGCCAAGCAATAAAGGACGATTTATATAAAACATTGAGGAGTTGAGGATGTTGATTGTGTCATAATTTCTTTCATTGTTAATTGATACCATTTGTCAACTTGTCTAATAATTTTCCTATTGCTTCAGCAAAATTTGTCAGGTAACCATTAATGTCAAAAATGTATGTTAAATAATTATCAGGAAATGTTGCCTGGTATATGTTCAAGAAATGTAAACTGTCTCAGTAGTTTTAGGCTACATGTGGGCACTATATGAAAATTCTACATCTTTTTCTTTTTTTTACTATCAAGACCTAATTTTCAGTTGAATTTTCAACAATGAGAATGCATTTTCATGCTTACTGAGAAATTGCTCCTGCATGTAATGTGGCTTACTATTTTTCTTTTCTCAGGTTTTTTTCTTCTTTTTTCTAGTCTTTCCTCACTCTATCCTACATAATATAAATCCAGTTCATCTAAAGATTACATCTTTAGAATGCTTATTTCATCTATTTTTAGACAATACCCACTTGACAGTGCCAGTCTCTATTTCTCTTGGTTAATTCTTACAGCAGATTCTTTACTGCTGCTTTTTTCTGTCACCAGTCCTATGAGTTGACTCTAGTGTGAAGTAAAGATCTGACTGTGTGCTTACCCTGAAAGTGGAAGCAGGCAAGGGTAGTATCTTGAATTTTGGATTTCAGAAGCACATCATATGTGTTTTAGCTTTCTCTCTTCCCCCAAAAAATTAATATTTATTGGAATTCCTACAAGAATGCAAGTCAAAGAAAATATTTTTCTTGGGAAGGAGAGCTTAGTTCTGGTGAAGGGGAAGGGTAATTACTTATTTTATTCTATAGCATGTTTTCTTCCCCTTGGCTATGTTGGAACTCAGAGCCAGATAATTCTCTCTTGTCGGGCTGTCTTGTGCATTGTAAGATGTTTAGCTGAATTCCTTGTTTCTACCTAATGGATGTCGCTGGCATTCCTGGAATGGCGAGAACCAAAAATGTCTCCCAAAATTATCAAATGTGCCCTGGGAGGCAAAATTGTTTCAGGTTGAGAGCCACTATTGTAAACAACTGTGCTGTGCTTTTGTCTCCAAGAAAGTAGAGGAAAGGAGATTTCTTTTTGAGTAATGAATTTTGCACCTAATTACCATGTTCATTTATGGTCAGTAGCACATTGTGGGAAAAACAATTTTAAAATACCAACAGACATCAAAAGTAAATATTATCTATATCACTATCACTTCATTAAAATTACATTTTCATTTGCCTATATTACCTTCCAGTTTGTGTTTATTTTCTCATTCATATTTTACACATTGAATTCACTCATTTTATAGAGTATTATAGTCTACATTTGCAATTAACAGACCATAAATATTTTAAAAGTTTTATTAAAAAATACATACCATGACTACCACTGATGTGAACCATTGTATGTTTTTCCATGTTCTATAATCTGACAACATATTCAAACATATGAGTACACTGACAATTACTTTCTAATTTATTGTCTATTTTTTTAAAAAAATAATCTGGTTAAATATGTTTTATAGATTACTGGCCAAAATTTTTGCTATCAATTATCTGAAAATAAAGGAACACACTATTCACTTAGGCAACAATAACAATAACATGCAAATGATATGCAAAATAAATAACTGAATTTAAATAGCATCTAAATGTAAGTCTATTTTTTAAGTGTTATATATGACTCTAACTCATATTTATACAGCTACACTTTACTCTGTTTCCATCTTCATATTATTTTTGCCAAAATCAATTACATTTTTGGATGGCAAAGAGATACTTTGAAACAGACCGTTAAAAAAAAAAAAGAAGTAATTAGATGTCTGTGAGTTTTAAAAGACACAAATGAAGATTTATATATTGCTTCCATTTGTGCATTTTACTTGTAAAATGTATATTTTATTATACAAGGAGATAAATGGATTTATAATATCTTGTCATGATTTATGTAGAAAAATATAGGGGGTATGTTTAGCCCATTGGCTCTTGCTGGTGTTCTTTCTGTTCACATTCTGTCTGCATTCCTATTGCCAAGTTTCATTTTCTTGCTATACAATTTGGCATCTACTGCCTATTTACCTGCCAAGAGGTCTTAACTTAGAAGTAATTGTCTGGGCAATTGAAGATGAAATGAATTCTCTCCTAACACAAAGGCAACCATTAAACTAATGAAGTTTTTAAGGTGAATCTGGACATATCTGAGAAAAGCAATATATGAGTAAGCCACAGAGAAAGACAGGAGATGTCCAGGTGCACAAATGTATGGACAGTGTTTGCACACATCCCCAGTACTTCTCTCATGCCTGTCAATTAGATGCCCAAGAAATAGGGAATGAATTTGTCGGAGGAGTAGTTGAAGGACTGTCATATCAGGCAACCAGGAAATATTCATCAACTGTTAACTTATTTGGTTCTACACCAGTTAAGCTGTGTAGAAGAAAGATATGAGATAGTTCTTACACACAGGTTATGGATTTCTCTGGAATCTAGAAGGAATCATCTTAATTGCCTGATGGGGGAAGTGAAGAGTTGATGGAAAGAAGAATGTCTCAGACAGTGGAACAGTAGATGGGTGTATCCCTCAGGTAAAGGACTCGAAACAAAATGTTGAGAATACATTTTTACAGTGATCACACTTTTCTGTGCAATAATCATCTGAGTCTAGTGTAAATATTCAGATTTTCTGGGTCTATACCAGAATCTGATTCAGTAGGTCTTAGATAGGGTTCAGGTACTGTCTGGGAGGATCACTGTTTTAGGAAAACTAGCTTTGTAGTGAAATTGGGAGCTAACATTATCACTTACAAAGTAATTGAACAGCAACTAACCAGTGTCTAGTTGTAATAGGGCTTTTGTGTCAATAATCAAAGTAGACTGACATAGTGAGTGGGTAATACAGACACACACATACATATACACACAGATATGCTACACAAATGCATAGATATGTACATACATATGAATGCTTATTTACCTAGGGTGTGTTACATACAAGTTTGTGATAATTGAAACAAAAATGTGAAAAATAATTCAAAATTTTGACCACCCTAATATCCATCCCTGTGTGTGGCTCTAGTAATAAATAGCTCATGGCTGTTGAGCTCTTACCATGTGCTAAGAACCCTGTGTAAAGGTGTATATTAAGTTTTAGGAAACTTAAACCTCACATTAACCTCATAACTTAAGGACTATTACTGTGCTCATTTTAAACATGAGCAAAACAAGGTTTAAGTAGTGAACTTGTCCAAAGTCACACAGTGGTAAGCAGCATTGTTGAGTATGGAGCCTCAATAAATAAATACTTATCAAACATATCCAAAATTGAAATTTAAAGAGGATCTGATAAAACATAAGCAACTCATAAAATGTTCATTTTATATTCACTTTGACATCAGTTTCAAGTTTTTTAAAAATTTCTCATGAAAATAAGAAGATAGTAAATAATAATGGAAGATTACAGTTGGTTTTGTTCTGCATATTAGTCTGCTACTGGGAGATATTGGATCATAGGTTTGCAATATGGATCATTCAAAAGTAATTACTCTTTTCTATGAATAAAGTCACATTTATTCCTACCTTGCAACTTCTAGAGTCTAAACTTCTTTAGAGTCTAAAGTATTAACACAGAAAAAATAATGTTTTGGAGAGTGTGCTTTACATCCTCTCAAGAGGGAGTGTTTGTTTTGAAATAAGTATTGAATTTTCTTGTTTCTTTGAACTTCAAGTTAACTGGATTGACAAAGAGCTCAGTAATTGAACAGCTGGCTTTTAAACAAGTATACAAAGATAATCTTTTAAGAATTGTCAGGTTTTTGTGGAAGTATAGAATTTTCATCATCTGTAGATTTTTCCAGAAATAACTTTAACATTAATCATGAATGAAATGATTTGTGGATTATTTTAAAGAATACCCAGAACTAAGAAGCAGAGATGTTAAAAGAGTTCTCAATATGAGGGAGCAGGTTCCAATTATTATGTTGTAAAATTGAATCACCATTTCTGTGTGTCTTTCATTGTTCTAGCCCGCATACTCCAAAAAATAACATTTAGATACTTTTGATTATTATTTTCCTTGACATACAGACAAACTTTAGGACTTATTCTATAAATTCATATTTCTGTTTCTTTTGCCAAATGAGTATTTGAGTTAAAGGACTGAAGATCTCTTGAAATGTTCTTTGATCAGTTGGGTGCATCATTCCTCTTTCAAGCACCGTTAAGCCAGTGTGCTTTTGATATGGATGGGGCTGATCTGGGAGGCTGTGCACATTTGCATCTGGTGTATGCCTTGGGACAATGCTCACAAGTGTTTTCTTGAGTCCTGTTAGTATGCTGGTGTAGCAAACCATTCTTTTTTAACAGAATTTACTGAAAAATATCACCTTAATTATTTTATAAGTCATAATATTTTAAGTCCTTGCCACATTTGCAGAGGAAAAAGCTGTCGAATTACAGACCACAAGAAAAAACAAAGAATTTCTTTATATTTCCTTCAGATTTTCTGGGATGCTTTATCTTAGACTGTAATTTTGAGGCAAATTTCTCTTCTATAAGAAATAGGAAGAGAAATATTTTTCCAATTGCTTTGTAACACTACAGAGTAAGATTTTCTGGCAAATATATTCCTCTGGTTATTTAGAAAGATTAACTATCTTTTTAATATCATAATCTAACATTTCCTAAGAGACCATAAGCCTCTTCCTGTCTATTTAATGGGCCAACTTGAGAATCGTGTTGTAAAATGGCTTTATCCTGTTATTTGACCATAAGCTCTGATCATTTTCACTAGGTAGTCCAGTTGGTAGTAATGTGTCATTTAATGGGACATCTTTAATTAGGCTGCTTTAGTCAAATATAGCACTTAGGAAAATGTTATAAATATGTCCAGGTGTTAAAATTCCCAGATTTGAACAAAATACCTCTTAATTTTTCACATTCTCATTTTAAAAAATTGCCGCAATGCTGGAGCTCTGGGGTTCCTGTTTTGTTGTCGTTTCAGTGCATAGTGCACTCAAGCTGAGACTAAAACCCAGTGAAATCAAACGCTGCTTATGCTGTTGAACTTTAAAGAGATACAGAGACAGAGGGACCCAGAGAGGGAGATGGAAAGAGGGAAAGATGTATTTGCTTACTATCCTTGAGGAATGTGTTTGAGAAATAGCAGAAGGCCTATTTTACATTGTAGCTGTGTTTCAGTATTTGAGAAATAGCAGAAGGCCTATTTTACATTGTAGCTATGTTTTGTTTTGTATAAAAGAATATTAAAAGTATGTAGTAAAGGCTTACCATGTTAGAATGTGTATATAATCAGGAATTGTTGTTTGGAATTTAAATAATATGAAATTAAAAATATCAAAGTACATGTAAATTCTCTCTATTCTTTTAACCATTTAATAGTTTAGAAACAAAAATTTTAATGTCAAAGGGTAAATTGGAAATGAGATTTGAAAAAATTGCATTATAACTTTGACATACAATTGGGATATATTTGATTATGATTAGTAACACTACTAAAAATTTCTCCCATTTACTGAGAAACTTCGATGAAATGAAATGTAATTTTAAAATAATTTCCTATTTCATTCTCAAAAGCTATGAAATAAGTATTATCACATTTTACAAATGGGGAATGGAAGGTTAGATTTTTGTGAAGCTAGAACCTATGAGACCCAGAAAATACAGACCTCTTATGCTACAGCCAGAAAGTGCTAGAGCCCAGTTTTTCTCCTATCCGGTTTATTGTGTGTTCTTCTGATGCTAAAGGAAGGAAAATTTGAAAAATCAAATGGAAGCACTTGCATCATTGTCTCCCAGGTTGATTGTTAATAGTCAGCATGCCAGCTTCCTAAATGACTTTTGGGAAACACACACAAATCAAACAAACAGAACTTTAATAATAAAATCTGTACTATTATAGAAGTACACGGTCTAAGTCATTTTGAAATTAATTAAACTAGAAATTATCACTGTTTCAGCGTCATTTAAATTTGTGTATACATTGAAAAATTATGATTTACCTTTTTCTTGGTTGTTGTAAATCATCATTCATTACTGGAGAATCATTTCAATTCTTGCCCCAATAATCTGTTCTGAAAAAGTATATGCTAATCCTGAGAATTAAGAGCAAAATTATATTTTGATTAATTGTTATAAGAGATTTTTAGATGCAGAAAAATATCAGCCCTTCATGTCATACAGGTTATTTTAATGAGGAGGTATACCCATCTTAGTAAACTGATGTTAAGCTTTGTGTGAGGTAACAATTGCGTTGTATTTCAAGATCAAGTCAAAGGACTTTAGTCTGAATATACATGTGCTTTTCAAGATTGGGAATAATCTTTTGTTCAAACAAAACATTTCTAATATACTTGTTTCTGCTTTATTAAATATTCAGCTGGATTAATGAAAATTAATAACAAAATCATTTTAGATGTACCATATGTATAATACTATATATATGCATAATATTTAATAACCAAGTTCTGAATTTTTTGGAAAGCAAACAATCCTTAGGTTAAAAGATACTATTACATTTTTTGATAAATTATTTTTATAATTATTCTGAAAAGATCAATATTTATATCAAAGACAAGAGACTTGGCAGTCCTGGCTTTGTCCTGGATTTGTCACCGATGATATTTAAACCTGTACAAATTTATTAAATTTAGACAACTATTTCTACATTTAGAAATTAGCTATTATGTTTACTTTGTAAAGCAGGTAAATTTCTTGTTATGCAGTTTTCTTAATATTCTGGCCTATTTTTATTAGAATCATTTTTGTTATTTATGCCCATTATAGAAAAAAACATATAGTAAATATAATAAATTATAGTGAAAAGTGAAGATCTCAGTGTCGTCACTCGGATACACCTAATGTTAGCAAAATGATCACAAAATCTTCAGACTTCGTAGGAATTCACATGCACATGAAATAGAATAAGATAGTGTAATATATTGTGTTTTCAAATATGATTTTTGCTCTTAACGTTTTGTGAACATCTTTTGATGCAATTTATAATTTTTATAACAGTTGCATAGAATTCTCTTGTGTGAATACATTATATTTATTAAATCAGCCCTCTGTTGATGAATATTAAGATTATTTGGAGATTTTTGGTATTGTGAACTGAGTTATATTAAACACTCTGGCCTATTCATATTTGATGCATTTGTAAAATTATTTTCTCTGGTAAATTCTTAGGAGTTGGGTTACTGGACCCCAGAACATGTATATTTTAGGCATTAATACCTGTTACAGAGCCACGCTTCCTTAAAAATGTGCTAGTTTATATTTATACCACCTGTGTGTGAAAATTCCATTTGCACACATACTTGTCAGTCCTGGGTATCTCTATCAGTACACACATTCCTTTCATCTTTGCTAATCTGACAAGTAAAATAATTTATTTCCATGATTAACTAAATTTAATTGCCAGTTAACTATCTCAGACTTTTTTTTGTGTTCATAGGCCACTTGTATTTCTTTTCCCTGAATTGCCTTTTTATGTCATTTATTACCTTATTTTCTATTGGAAAATTCATTTTATCTTATTGATTTGTTGTAAATTTTTACATAATAAGGCTATTGAGCCTATATCACATATTGCAGATATACTTCCTTGTATAATAACTTTATGAATAATATATTTCATTTTCTAGAAGGTTTTTACTTATCCACATCAAAATAGGTTAATTTCTTACTTTATGGTTTTTCATCCTGGTTTTCAGACTTTGAGAAGTCCACACCAGTGATTAAAAAAAAAATATTCAGATGTTATTCCAACATTTTGTGAAAATTTTCACATAAAAATTGAGTTCATTTGAAATTTTGATAGGTAGGCAGGTAGGTAGAGTAATGACAGATAGTTGTAATAATGCAATTTAATGAAATAATCTGTCCTTTTACTACTAATTTGAAATGTTCTCCACCACATGGGCAATCCTTCTTGTCCTTAGGTCTGTGTTTCTGCTCTATAATTAGTTTCATTAATATTTCTCCATATTTTTGTGTCAGCACCATATGGTTTTAATTACTCTGATGTTAAATGTAAGACAGATTTCTTATTGCGTTTCTGCTTAGTTATACTTGACGATTTTGAAATAGTTATGTTTCCACACAATCTTTAAATTTTGTAAGGTTTAAATTGCTACTACTATTTTTGTTGTAATTGCTTTAAAATTTATTGAGGCATATGGAAGCAAATTTACTTCTCAACAGGATTTGTTCTTTCTGTTGAAGTACATGATATGTTTTCCCTTTTATACATATTCTGTTATGTGCTTCAGTGAAAGTTTACAGTTTTGTTCATGTAGATCTTGCATATTTCTTATGAAAAGTATGCCCATAAGTCCTGTATAATTCTTGTTAAATTTATGCTTTAGTACTTTATAGTTTTTATAGTTATTGTCAATTAGATTTTTATATTCAATGATTATTTTTGATACTTGGCCAAATGAACAAAGATTACATAACTATCTGAAGATGGTTTTCTTTTAATTTTACTGCTTAGGCTAGCATTTCCATTTCAGTATATGCATGAGGTGCTTTGGATATCTTATGGAAAAGAAAAGACTTCTTTGGATGTAGTAAGCCAAGTCATCATCATATTCTATATCTAAACTCTGTTGTCCCTTACTTGAAGTATAAATGATATCATTACAAATAATGAAGAGGAGATCTTCCATAATGAGAGCATCTACACTCAAAATAAAACAGCTTAACTGACACAGTATGTGTGAATATTTCCTCATACACCTGTTTCAGAGTGACAACTTGGCTCCAACCAATATTATGTCAGGGCATGGCTTACACTCAGAGGCTTGATCGCCTAAAGACTGAGGGTCACAAAAGCTCTCCCATTATGGTAATCCAAGTTCACAATTTGTTTGGCCATTTTAAACAATTGAATTGTCAGTCTGCTTTACTGAACAGGTTTTTATTATCATGTTGATCCACTCAGCTAAGAATGGTTTAGTTGTGCATGAATTTCAAGTTTTCTAGAGATTATCTCAAAATATGTTACTGTCTTTTAGAATAGATATACCATATACATTTTAGAGGATTTAGAAACTCTTTCATTGAATTTTAATTTTTGCAATGGTTAGATCAAATGTAGCTTTGAGAAAAACACGAAAGCTCAGAAATTGTAGAAGAAACGAATTTATATAAACTAGCCCATCCTTATCAATAGCATGCAATATTTGGTTGTCATACATGTAGACATATACATGTGTACACTCACCTTTTTTCTGTTTAAATAAGAACTTATCACCTCCAGGTTGACTTATTTAATTCTGGGAAACTTAAGTAGATGCATTATCCCATTAATAGTCGAATGGGATATAAGGTAAAATAACAATGCCACTTTTGTCAGCTTGAAAGAACTATCTCCTTGGATAAGAAAATGTGCTTCTTGTAATTCAATCTAGGCAAATTAAAACAAAGCTGTTATTCCATGCTATTGTGCATTATTTTACTAAATAACGTTTTTAAATACAAAATAATATCTATACTAGATGGCTGTTTTCATATTAAAATATGTAATGCACTACATTTTTATAATTTCAGGCTTCTGAGTTGATGTATTAAGAAAAGCATGGTCTTTAGACAATTGTGTGTTGGTTCTGTATATTTTCATTAAAAATATAGAAAAAAATGCTTTCATAAATAGAATGCTTACTAAATTACAATTAAAAACAATTTTTATTCTTAATGATCTATAGATTCATTTTCCCATCTAAAAATTATTAAATTTCATCTTCGAAGATATACATCAGAATATTTTATTTGTTAAACTGGAATTCAGAGAAACATGATCTCAATGATCATGCTTATCTCTGTTTAATTACTGTTGGCTGAAATATTATTGATGTTTTAGATTTCAGATCTGGGTCAACCAGATCTGAAAAGGTGCCTGTTTTGATGAACTAATTTTCACTGGAGCACACTTGTGCCCATTAGGTTACACATTGTCTATGCCTGCTTTTGTACTCTCAAAACAGAATTGAGTAGCTAGAAGAGAGACTTCATGGCCTGCAAAGTCCCAAACACTTACTGCCCAGTTGGTACAGAAAAATTATTTTTCTGTTTGAGAACATTAAATGCAACCTAAAATTGAAAGTACTTTGTATATAAGTGAGCATTTAAAGCCATAGCCTATTACACTGGCTATTATTATGGTTTTCATGCTTATATATTTGCTAAGACTTTACTTGAATGAGTGATGGCTCAAATTAAATAAGAATTATGTTGTAAGTGTGAGATTTTATAGCTAAATATATTTTATGAAAAAATAATGTTATGAGAAGTATAAGAAGCAAAATACAAAAGTAGTAAAATTGAAAGAATTACAGAAAATAATGAGGCTCTCTGCTTCATATTAATTAGTCTGAGATTTGCATTAAAAACAGATCGTGTTGTATTCTATTCTATTAATATATTTTAACCACCTTTTTTAGTATTAATAGAGATGCTCACAAGGATTTCAGTTAAAACTTGGCTTTCCTGATTTGATAGGCTAAATCAGTTCATTGGTAACTTCCCTGCTTTTCTTACATCTGAGGTATATTTACTGTTTACTAACTGTTAAGTCACAACAATTGAATCTCACTGTATGTACAATTTGGTGCTCCTGCTCAGCTCTGCTCTTTGGTTTGGTTTTAACTCTTAGCCATAATTTCAGTATACAAACTCCAGAAATTGATATTGTCTATCTATAGATGTCGAGTTAGATCTGCTGGCCAGCAAATAAGAATCATTGTTTAAGTTCTCCATATTTTTCTGTCACCCTTTACTGTAAAATGAGGAGAGTGACTAAACCTTATGTTCAAGTTTGCTTTGTAGTAAATTATGAAGTTATATGGCCAAATGCCATATGGGTGTTTTTGAGAACATTAATGTTTTTACTAATATAAGGAGAATTAATAAAATATTTTTTGCTCTTAGTCCTTAAAAGTTTTGTTCTACTGAGGAAATAATCTCAGAGCCCATTAGACTATGCGTAACTATAAACACGCGTAGCAGTTCATAGTTTCTCTGACTTTTCTAACCACAGGCATGTCTAGTTCAAAAGGTGTCTGACTAATGGTGATTACATAAGAAACTAATGAAATTAATGTCAGAATAACCTCCAGTCCCTTTTATTAGTATTTCTTGCTATTAAGAAGCTATAGAACAACAAAGTTATGGTTTCCCTCAGAAATTGAAATCCTTGCTTCCATTCAACCTGCAGTGTCTACTTGGGGTGTTTCCACTGATTTTTGTAATTTTCTCTGAAAGCCTTTGTACTGCATTATCATAGTAGTCCTATAATTATGTATGATTCTGCATATCAATAGAGGTGACCATAGAATATGCAGAACTCTTTAAAGTTTAGTTCTTATTTCTTGGCCAGCAGATGCAACTTGACAACATTAGGCAGACAACATTCATTTTTGAAATCTGTACACTGAAATTATGGCTAGGGTTAAAAACTAAACCAAACAGTAGAGCGAAGCAGGAGTACCAGATAGTATGTAAATGAGGTTTAATTGTTGTATCTTAACAGTTAGTAAATATACCCTAATATTTCAGATGCAAGAAAAGCAGGGAAATCAACAGTGAACTAATGTGGCCTATCAGAGACAAATTTTAACTGCAACTCTTGAATATCGTTGAAATTGTTTGAAATGTATTTAAAGAACAGATGCAACACAGTCTGTTTTCTTAGCTTGATTAGAACTAAATGCATTTGGTTGTTACTTCTCCAACTGGTAGAAATGCAAAATTTTTTTCTTAAAACTAATAAAGGCAGAATTACTTGTGAAAATTTGTAGGATGCATGTAATTTCCCTTGATGTTTTTATAAACACGCATAGCAGTTCATAGTAGTTAAAGATCTGTGTTAAGAAATCTTGGCTCTGCCACTTACTAGCTATGTCATGTGGTCCAAATTACTTAATTTATTAAATTATCACTTTTCTCATCTATATGAATAATATAGATATGAATATAAATAATACTAGTATCAAGCTCAAAAGATTATTCCAAAAATTAAATGATTTAATATATGTATAAGGCTTATTAAAATTCTCTGTGCATACTAAAACTCAATAAATTATATATATTCATAATATTAAAACACACACACACAAATTTAAGTTTGCATGATGTCACAAAATCTCCAAAACACTCATGACCTTTGTTTATTCAGAATTAACACCAAATCAAGAATGATGATATCCTGAAAAGCACATTAAAATTTAATGGTCAAAACAGCTGTGTGTTTAAAGGAGAATCTTAAGACACTGGGCTAGGATTCAGGAGACCTAGATTTTAAACCTGACACATATACTCACTTGTGTGTGATCTTGAGTACATCTCTCTTTGTTGTTGTTTTCTGGGACTTAGTTTCACTTATGTGAGGAGACAAAAGAGCGGGGTTGATACATCCTTTTAGTTCTGAAATCCTGAAAATCTTTGAGTTACAAAAAGAAAAAAAAGCACTAACGAAGTAGTAAAAAACAACCATTGCTTTTTAGGCTAAAAAAAAGAGCTGACAAGCAGTGGTTGTGTTGTTAAACAGAAAGTGTGCTTTTTTCCCAACAGAAATTGCAATTGTTTTTTTAGAATAACTGCTTTGTTAACTCTGTAGAGCTTTAGAGGTATAATCCTCCCAAGGTATCATGCCTGCAGGAGTCTGCAGTAGTGTTGTTGTTGGATGCTGTTATTTTTATATGGTAATGTCAGTTCATAAGGCCGAGAAGAATTTTATTGAAAAGCTAAATGCAAAACAGGACTCTGAGTCTACTCTCTGCACTTTCCAGAGGTAGTTTTATTTCTGAACCAAATGTATCTAATCTTAAATGTGTGATAACACCTAGGGGCCTATTAAAGGTACATGAGGCTAACAAGAGTTTTATCTTCAAAAGACAGAGATCCAAGATTCATGTACAGAAAATGACACCCTTCTTCCTGGAAATAGCATAGGATCGCACCTAGGGAAATGCAGATGTCCTACTAACTTTATAACTTCTATTTGACTTCTGTGATACATGAAAAATTAAGGAACTGGTTGTGCAGCTTAGTAATGCTAGAAAGGCAACCCAATTTTCTCTGATTTGATTCATTTGGAAATATTTGTCAAGGTCATTCTCAAAGTATAAAAAAATTGTAAAGTAAAATACAAATATTCAGAAGACATGGCCCATCCTACCTTCAAAGTTTGATTTACTCGCTTTGTTAAGGCTGAGATTTATGGCTTTGACATTGCAAAGTGTTCAGATATCAACCTCCATAAGTTGGTTTAGATATGGTCTTTCACCATTGCATTAAGTACTCTCAGATTCTGAACTTTGTTTTACCAATTGTATTTCCTGATTGAGTATAAATACTTAAACAACGATAATACCAACACTAACATTTTTAACACATTCTGGGATTTTAAAACTGTCTTAATACGATACACATCATTTGATTTGCCCACCATTTCTGTGAGGTGAACATAACAAGTTTGAGTTTCTTCATTTTGTCCTCATCCCTTCTTTTCTTCATTTCTTCCTTTCCTGCTACTCTCCTTCCTTCCTTCCTTTCTTTTTTTTCAAAAATAAACTCTAGAAGTTTAAATCTCTGGTTATTACTTAAAGTTATATGGCTCCTAAATAGAATTTCAACTAGAATTCTGATTCTACAGATTCACATTCACTGCTGTACTTACTGATTCAGGAAGCAGGTTATTGGAAATTAGAATAAATTAGAATAAAGAGTGATGAAGGGTTCAGTGATTATGGATTAGGTACTTGGAGCAAGTACCAAATGTATTTCTTCAAAGAGCCAGTAAACCCTAAAGGGGCAGCTAGGACTTGCTAAGCATCATTTCATTGTAATGCATTGGGTAACCTCAGAAAACCAGTAAAACCAATGGTCTTCCAGCTTATCAGTCCATAGGAAATTGTCTCGGTATGAAGAACTGACACATTTAATTAACTGTTGTAAATCATGGATGTTCTCAGTCACAGCCAACAAGACATAAACCTCCTGCAGACAGCTGTAAAAATCAATAAGTATTATTTTATACCTGTTTTCTGAGACAATGTATTGCAGCAACTACTGAGTGTTGGCAAGCTTTATTGATTATTAAGGTCTAATATGGCAAGCTGTGATGAGGAGTGTAGTAATGCTCCTTTTTTATTCATTTCACTAAGGTAAATATGCTTTATCTATAGCCCTAGGGCTCACCCCAAACCAACGGAGCTTCTCTGGGATTCGGTACAGTACCAACTTGCATAGGTTAAATGTACTTTTGTGAGCCGGTTTCACAGTAATGAAGGGTCTGAACCCAGACAGCTGGCATTTATAACACAAACACTTACAAGTTTAGGCAAGTTACTTAATCTCTGATCCTCAGTCTCTTTAACTGTAAAATGAGGTAAATAAGTATCTTGGAGTTGGGTGAAGATGAAATATGATGCTATGTATAGATTTTAGGATATTGCCTGTATACAGAAAACCTTCATTTTTGAATGTTGTTATTACTTCATGTCAAAAGGGATGCTATTCCCAAAGAAGTTACAGAAAAGGGAGATAAAATAGTGGACAGCCAGTAACTGAATATTAAGAAGTTGAACAGATTGCCATAAATAATACAATCATTTTATTTTGTAATGACGTGGTTTGAATATTTGCTCTTTGTTAAATAAAGCATACAAGTAAAAATTAGCAAAGCAAAAATAATTCTGCAATTCACCAAGTTCAAAGTCCTTTATTTTATGACAAAAGGGCTGAGCATCAGGTCAGTGTTCAAGGTTATAGGTGACACAACACAAGTACTCTAACATCCAGTTATTATAAGCTACTACCAGAGGCAGGTGCAGACAGAATTCCTAATTATACAACTTACATAATCCCATGGCCAGTTGGAAGGTGTGGTTATATTTTTTAAGATTGCTCTGAACTTTTTCTCTTACCTTTAATGTCCTTATATTTCACTTGGTATTAAATTATCCTAAAAGCGAGTAGCTATGACCCATTTTATGCTCCATTTTAATCCAAAATCTGATATAGTATCAACATTGGATAAGGAGGAAAACCAACATTGGAAAAAATAACTGTAAAAAGAAAATATGATCATGATGTTAGATATGAAATTTAAAATATAAAATAGTTTTTTCCTCTTTGAACTTGCTTGGCTTGTTGAAATGCTTTCTTAGACTTACATTTTATATCACAAGATACATAGATTAAAAAACAAACTACAGAATGACTTGTTAAATTTTCTCTTTCCCCACCTTTGATCATTTAAAATCAATTTTTTTTGTCTTCTAAAATTGGGATGGTATCGATTATTTTTAGTTTCCCATAAAAAATGTGGCAGATTTTTCTGAATTCAGTCCCATTCCTTTACTTTTCATTTTTTCATAATTTGTTGATAGTCTTTATGCTTTAATTAACACCTAATTTCTTTATGAGATTTACATGTAACAAGGTTCTTCAATAAATTTCTCTAATATGAAAATAGTAAATAACTGTAAAATCCTAAAGGCTTCAGTGTGAGGCTTCCCTGACTTTTGTTTTCATTGGCAGATCGTTGGCCACCTTTAGTGGTAGAAAGATTCTCAGAAGGGCAGGTACCTAGAGCAGAGCTTCATCAAGCTTCTGTGTAAAGTCATGGGTGTGTATCTGGAAAATGTGTTTCTGTTTAAACAAGGGGTAATGCCTTAGTGTAGGCCCAACATAATTACTGTACTGCCAAGCAAAGCAGTTTTCAATTGCAAGATAATTGAACATAATGAACAGGTGGTCATGGACTCTGTGAGCCTATATATGTGCATGGATCAATTTCTATTCACTTTCCAAAATATCATCAGTTCAGTTGTGGCTTATGGTCTCCAAAAGAAACCTTGTGACCTGCCTATTCATCTCTTTTCTAGTTTGTGCTGAAGAGCATAGTAGTTTTCAAAATAGTGATGTGAAACTTAACCGTTCTTTACAGCCTCTGAACTGGCCATCTGAACATGTTCATTACCACTTCATAAACTCTTCCCTGAAGCTGCTTACTGTTCTATGTTAACCTGATAAAACTCAAAAGGTGGTTGTTGTGATGTAGGTGTCTTAGAGACCATCACTACTGCTGTCTACAGTGATTTGTTTTAAAAGCGAATAAATTCCACTTTGAACTAAAATTTAATTTCGAAGCACAACTCAATAGTCTGTAGGTATGACACAAAGAGTTCTGATATTAATTTATAAATTGCAGTTTGTCATATGTCTTTTTCTACAACTGAAAAAAAATAAGCATGCTTTAAGGTGACTTCTCAATGTACCCAGTGACTTTATCAGTGTTGCTTTTCTGTTACTCTGCATGAATCAAAATATCTCCGTGATGTGGGTATATTTAGAGCAACTCCTAGAAGTCTTTGACTTATGCAGGATGCAGTGTTTATGAATGTTGTGCTCTCAATAATCAAGAATAATTTTGTAGTCAAGTAGCATCACTTTATGGTAGGGTCGTACAGAGTAACAGATACATTTTCAGTTCTCACAGTCAAATGTTATTTTTTACTATGACCTGTTACAAAAGTCAAGGACATTCAGAGGATTTTAACTTACTATTAGAAACATTAGAAAGCAATCCTGACTACCTGTTTCTCAGTTAAGTTATGTCAACAGGAGATAGCAATGTCCACAACTACCAAGGTCTGTATGAAGCCTCCACTTGGGAGACGGGTTGAAACTGTAAATAATTCATTTTTTATGCCATTGGAATTTTTCTAGCTCAGGGTTTCTTAAAAATGATTGCTTTCCCCTATTCTCAAAGGAATTATTACTCTTCATACTTTTGCTTTTGTATAAAATGTTAAGAAAATAATCTCTCACCATACAGTGGAGAACGATTGGCTCAAATTCTTTTCCTCAAATGTACCTCGGTATTCTCTCATGAAAAAAATCAGAAATTTTCATTTTATTTTGTCATCTGCAAGTTATTTTAGTTGCACTTCCTTCATGCCAGAATTTAGGTAGGATATGTTGATTAGATTGGCCCTTTAAATTGACTTTTATGGGACTGTAGTCACAGTTCTGGGAATTACTGTGACACCTTTTGGGCACAAGATGCAGTAATGCAGGTGGCGAGCCATGCAATAGCAGCAGTGCCCAGCTAGTTTACACTGGGTACCTGGAGAGAGCATTCACACCAATCCCGCCTCAAGTGTTTTTCCAGGCAATGAGACTACACAGACATTAACAAAGAAAAGTATATGATCTATATATTTCCTCAATTAACTTCAACCTAAGTCACTGGTTAAAAAACAGTAATTATTTATCATTACTTATAAACTGACATGAAAGCTAACCCTTATAATTCTAGCTCACATTTAAAAAATAAGAATATCCTCCTCTGCCATACAAATTTATTTTTTGAGAAAAACTCCAATCTGAGTTAACCTCAGCCCTGAGAAGGCTGTATGTGCTATCAGATTAAAAGTCTTCTATGTTGACTTAGACAGGTAGGACCATTTTACTTCTCCTGAAATGTTGTAAGATATTTTCTCAGGATCACTAATATAACCCCTTCATCACAGCTATTTTTGTGAAAGGTTTGGATCCCAAACACCTAATTTATATTCTATATAATAACCTTCATTGTGTCACTTTCTGTCCTGGTGATTCTTACATTCAACCATAGGAAATCCCTGAGCCATCAAAATTAGTCACAGAGCGGAACAGGACATAGGAATCTCTCTGACAGATTAGTAGTGCCCTAGAGACATGAAAGAAGGGAGATGTTTGCTAACTCTTTAAGTAAAGTATAAGTTGTTACTAGAAACAAAAGTGAAGATGTCTGAAGTATTGGGAACTGATAGACCTGGGTACCAATGTTTGTCAGTTTCTTGGGTCAGGGCTTTATTTCCATCTTTGTATTTGTCACCTGGGATATTGATAACAGTCCATTCTACCTTGTTAGATTGTTTGAACATGGATTGAGCGAAACAATTTCTGAACAAAATAAATTCAGTTTGTCAGTATGAGCATTTGGTGAAATGTGCTAGACAATGAAACTTAGAATAATAAAATCCATTGATTTATAAACTTTTTCAATAAAACAAATATTTTCTTTCTTTGCAATCCCTACAGCAAATATATAGGGAGAGTGTGGCATATCAAAAACAATATTGCTCTCAAAGTAATGAAATGCCAAGTTCAAGTTTGTCATTTATCTTTGGAGAAGTGTCATTGCCTTTCTTCCATCTTCTGTAATATAGGCATAGAAGCAATAATCTGCTTACATGCAAATTATATGATTGGTAAGCAGTCACTTAACCATCCTCAGTGAAGGCAAAGAAAACTCACATAATTTCCTCATCTGCAAAGCAAGGATGGCAATAACACCTACCTCACAGGGTTGTTATGAACATTAAGTGAAAGAATCCATATAAAGCCCTTTTATGGATTTATATATAAATCCATATAAAGTATGGATTTAGGTACAACAAAAAGACATGCAGTATGCAGTACTAGAAATGTGTGTGAAGAAGTCAGAGGCATTGTTAACCTATACAACCAATTAATATTAGCTAAAATATTGATGGTAAATATATATAGCCAAAGAAGTTAATTTTTATTAACAACAGTAAAAAAAAATCTTTAATTTATTTAAGTTCTTCTGTATGCAGACTCATTAGTAGGTACTATGCATATGAGGAAAATTAAGGTGAGAGATAAAGTAAAATACTTATGGCAACTCAATTAGTAAATATCAGAGTTAAGACTCCAAGGCTTATGAGTGACACTATGAAGTCCAGGCTTATTTTCTATAGAAAATGCTTCTTGAGAAACCTCCATGAAGCAGCAGGCAGAAAAGCTGCCATGGAATCTGGCTGACCTTTGCATGTCAGGTTAACAATGCCTCTGACTTCTTCACACACATTTCTAGTACTGCATGCTGCATGTCTTTTTGTTGTACCTAAGTTACTATGTCTGTTTTTGATAGCTGTTGATTAGTCCATAGGCTGAAATTGAGCATGTTTTATTACCTATCAAATAAAGGTATTTGAGAATTACACTCTTTGCATATTGGAAATAATCTTAAAGATTTCCAGACACAGAGTAGCAATTTATAAATTATTTTTGTTACTAACATGAAAGAGGTAAATTCCTTTATCAGTTCTCCTACATGTGCTTCTAACCTTTCACTCTAAGAAGCTTAGTCAATACGTTTGCATGGTAATTAAAATTTAGTGATGTTTAAAGGAAATTAAATCTACTGTGGAATTAATGGGATGTGTGAAGCATACCAAAC
The DNA here is from genome assembly GCA_031835075.1 of Saguinus oedipus. Lineage (NCBI taxonomy): Eukaryota > Metazoa > Chordata > Mammalia > Primates > Cebidae > Saguinus > Saguinus oedipus. The sequence goes on from CM063170.1 coordinate 45,228,251, forward strand.
CTTAAACAACTTTTTTATTTCTTTTTAGCTAATTAAAGTGCTTAGGAAAAATAAAAACAGAAAAATCTCTAGTAAAATTGAGTTTTTCATAGCTACAGTTGTATACAATAATATATACTCATTTCTTTTCCAAAGTAAAAGGATCTGTTTTGCACACTATCTCCTGGATAGAAGAGAACATATTTTCTAATAACAGACCCAATATTGCTGAAAACAAAACAGTTCCTTTTGCTTTTGAATTTTTAAAAAATAATTTCTAATTCCCTTTCTACTGTTCTTTACCCAAAATGTTAAATATAGCTTCAGAGAAACCTGTTGAAGATTTTAATGTGGAAATGATCAGAAGGGTTATTTCAATGAAAAAATAATGTCACACAGAGAAGAGATTAACTTTAGAAACGGAGTTCGCTTTGCATATCATGGTCCTTTTTCTAACTATCTAAGACATGTTCAAGTGAACTCAGTAGCGGTTGACATTAACTGACCTAACTTTATCATGCCTTGTTATGCATGGCAGCATTGACAAATATGGATAAATGGTATTATAGCTACTTCCTAATGAGCATGTTCCCTGGTAAGGCCTTGGGTTCACACACATTGTCTCATCTAAAAGTCATTAACAATTCTGAAAGTAAAGTATATTTAATGTGAAGAAAGTAAAGATTAGAAAGATTAATCAATTTTCTAAACTCTCACATGTAAATGAAAGAGACTGGTTTGATTCAAAATTCAAGCGAAGGTTTGAGATGACTGGAATTTAGAGTGGTATGTAGACATTAATCTTGGCTGAGACATCTGGGAGACTTCATAGCACTACGGATTTGTCTAAAAGGCCATGAATCTAAGTGATTATGGAGCTACTGTACATGTTTCATACTTAGTGCACATTTTACATGCACATTAAGGACCATTTGGAGGCAGCACACCTTATATGAATGACCCCCCATTTACACACACACACACACATGCACATGCACACACACGCATGTATATACTTTCAGAGCTAGAGAGAAGGCAAATCTCTTGTTTTCATTTTATTTATTCAACAAATACTCATTAAGCATTTGCTCTAGGGCAGACACTATATCTGGAAGATAAAAAGATGAACAAGACAGACCAGATGTTTTCTCTTATGATGCTTATTCTAGTGCAGGAGACAAACAATAATCAAGTCAACGTGCAATTAAGAAAATTACACAGTATTCTGTGTAGGAACTAAGCAGGTGGATGTATGAGAGAGTAGCTTATGGATAGAGGGAATTTTTTAGAATAGGAGGTTGGCGTTTCAAGGTTTTATTTAAGCTGGGCTGTGAAGAATGGGAGGGCAAGCCTTGGGAAGAGGTGGGAGAAGAATGACTGCACTCTGGTCATATAATCAGCAAACACATTTGTAACCATTTAAGCACAAGTGTCAGGTGATAAGCACATCACTGTGCTCCCTGGAGCTGTGATCATGAAGTTCTGGAATGAAATCACACTTAGCTGATATTTTTGGCATGGGAAGAGTACAACTATACGAAAAACATCTGCTTTCTTGCTTCAAATGAAATGTGGCCAAAAATGACTGACTGAAATGAATTTGTGTTTGAAAAAGCAAGAGAATGATGAGGAAGCTAAATTTTAGTAATATTATAGCTCATCTCCAGCTTCATTGTAGTTAGCATTTCCAGTGTGTGTGATTTCTGTTGCAGTCTCTCTTAACTGTCAGTTGTGGGGGGTTTTGGAAAGAAAATTTACTTTTATTTTATTTTTAAATTTTAAAATAATTTCAGCTTTTATTTTAGGTTCAGGAGGTACATGTGCAGGTTTGTTACATAGGTATACTATATGAATGCTAAGGCCTAGGTTACAAATGAGTTCATCACCCAGATAGTAAGCAAAGTATCCAATAGTTAGATTTTCAACCCTTGCCATCTGTCCTCCCTCCCCCACTATATTACCCCCCATGTCTTTTGCTACCATCCTTATGTCCATGAACATCCAGTGTTCAGCTCCCAGTTATAAATGAGAACATACACTATCAGGTTTTCCATCCCTGCATTAATTCACTTAGGATAATTTTCTCTAACTGTATCCATGTTGCAGCAACTAACACAATTTTGTTCTTTTTTCATGGCTGCATATGATTGCATCATGTATGTATATCACATTTTTTTTTCCAGTCCACTGTTGACAGGCACTTAGGTTGATTCCATGTCTTTTACTACTGTGAATAGTGCTGGAATGAACATACTAGTGCTCATGTCTTCTTGGTAGAATGATTTATTTTCCATTGAATATATATCCAGTAATGGAGGAGAGTGAGTAACTCATTCTCTGAGGATGTCAGAAGAGACTTTTCAGAGAATAAGATGCTTTAACTGATTTTCGTCATGCAGAAAACGGGATAAGTGCTTTTCAGACAAAGGAAACTGCATGTTCCCAATGTGGGAAGTGCTAATACTGAATGTGATATTCAGGGATCTACACATTGATTGATATTGCTGGACTGTATTTTACAAAATATGAAGTAATGGTAGAAATATTATTGGAAAGCCTTTTTATCTTACAAAATATTATCACAGATGGATTGAAGTTTACTCAATTAATCATATTTAATATATGCTTTGTATCAGTATATAATTCTATCTGACTGTTGGGATGCTTTAATCAAAGGGTGAATTTTCCATGCCATGTTTTAGGTCTCTTATTTTGAGACTAATTCAGAATGAATGAAATCAGAGAGATCTAGTGCTACATTTATGTAGTGTTGCCTCATTTCTTTATATAGCTATCTATAATGAAATTTCATATCACTAGTTAAAAAAGGAGCCACAAAGCCTCTCCAAGACAGAATAGTTTAGAGGAGACTGGGCTGTTCTGGCAAATTAATTATTCTACCTTACTTATACAATAGAGGTTTACAGATTTTCATGCCGTATTTTTATATTAGCAGAACACTTTGTGATTCCTAGGATATAAGCGAAGATGAGTATCTATGTGACATATGCAACCAATTAAGAATACAGAGGGAAAATAATTTGGCCTACACTATTCTGAATTGGTGTCAGGCAAAATGCTATGCATTCATCCTCTTATCTAGCCAACTGCATCCTTCAGATCTATGTTTGTCTCTTCCTCATGGAAACCACAGACTCTTTTTTCCCTTTTGAAAACTGGACAGCTTATTTTCCCTTATGATAAGTGTAACTACAATTACTTATGTAAGTGCATTTTAATGTACATCTACTTGTTAAAGTGGCAACAACTTGAGAGGAGGAACATCATCTTGGGAGAAAAGAAATATGTTACTCATTTTGGCATGAGAGTGTAGCGTAGTCGTAGTCAAGGGTTCCAGGTCTTGTATTAAAGGAATTGCATGTAAATCCCATTCACCATTCAAGCCTCATCTCTAAAATTGCGACAACATTGCTATTCATGTCAATGTTGTCTTAATATATTTGTCACTTGTCTCTCAATCTAGCATGCCAGTTTATGAGATCAGGGAACCTGGTATCTACTTTGCTATGTCTTCAGCGCTGAAAACATTGTTGGACACACCATAAGCTCTTAATAAATTGCTGTGGAATAGATGAATTAATGCACAGCTTATGTAGTTAGGTAAGGATTTAGTGAGGCATAAATAGGTTTGTATCCAGAAATCTCTTACCATAGTGTCTATAGCAGAGTAGACACTTAGTGATATAAAAATATTTTTATTTAATAACTGGTACTCAAAACAGTATTTATATTAAAATAGTACTTGAATATCTTTTGTTCAAGTCTTTTTTTTATACATATGCTTCCATTCCTCTTGGGTAAATACCTAGAAGTGAAATTACTGGATCTTGGTGTAGATATATGTTTAATTTTATAAGATTCTGCCAAACCATTCTTCAAAATGGTCACTTCATTTTCACTGTCACCAGCAGTGTATGGAAATTTGGGTTGCTCTACATCCTTGACAACAGTTGGTGTTGTTCTTTATAAATTTAGCCATTCTAGTGGGGGTGTAGTGGTATCTCATTGTGGTTTTAATTTGCATTTTCTTTGATGACTAATGCTGTTGAGCAATTTTTCATATGTCTATTGGCCAGTTTGCATGTCTTCTTTTGTGAAGGGTCTGTTTTAGTCTTTTGCTCATTTTTAATTGAGTTGTGTGTCACTTTGTTATTGAGTTGCAGCAGAATGTAGACATTCTGAGTATAGTCCATTATAAGACATATATGCATGTGTGTGTGTGTGTGCATATGTGCACACATACATTTTTACATATAGAAAAATTTTCTCCTTGTCTTTGACTTGCCTACTCACTTTCATAACAGCCTTTTATCCTGCAGTACTTTTACTTCAAAATAATTTTAGATTTACAGAAGAGTTGCAAAGATGATACAGAAAGTTCCCAAATAACCTTTACTTAGCTTCCTGTGATGTTAATGTCTTATGTAACCATGGTATATTTATCCAGATTAAGAAATTAATGTTGTTACAATACTATTAAATGACCTACTTTACTATTCACTATTAAATAATAGACTTTAAACTCTACCAATTTTTATATTAATATCCCTTTTCTGTTCCAGGATCCAATCCAGTGTCCAATTCAGGATACCATGTTGCATTTGTTTTTTGTGACTCCCATTCCCCTCCATTCTATGACGGTTTCTCAGGGTTCCCTTGTCTTTCATAACAATCATTTAGAGTTCCATATAGGTATTTTTAGAATGCTCCTTAATTTGGGGATTTTGATGAACAGAACTTTAAAATTCTTACAAAGTTCAATTTATCAATGTTTTCTTACCCAATTAATGGTTTATGTGTCCTATTCAAAAAATCTATCACTACCCAAAGGTTAAGGAGATATTCTCCTGTAGCTCCTTCAAGAAGTTTTATAGTTGCTTTTATGTTTACATCTCCAATCCAGTTTGAATTAATTTTTATCTATAGATTTGAAGTAGAAAATCTTTTTTTCCATATGGATAACTAGTGTTCCAACATTACTTATTTACAAAGACTGACCTTTTCTCATTGTATTGCTTTGGTGTCTTATTTAAAAATATAAACTATATTAAGTATAGGTCTATTTCTGGATTTTAGTTGGCTCCATTGCTCTATTTGTCTCTTTTCATAATACCTTGATTCCTGTTGTATTAGAGTAGTGGTTGGTAAACTTCTGAAAGAGGCAAATAATATCTATTTTAGATTTGCATATCATCAAGCCTTCTCACGATTATTCAGGTCTGTATTATAGCATGACGACAGCCGTAGATAATATATAAGTGAATGGTTGTGGATGTGATCCGCTGAAATTTAATTTACAAAACCAAGGAATATTGTTTGGAAATTATTTGCTACTTATTTAGAGTAAAACTTGAAATAAGATAATGTTAAGTCCTTCAACTTTATTCTTGTTTTTCATAATTGTTTTGTTTAGGCTAGTTCCTACACAGGCTTATGTAAATGACAGGCAAAACTTAGTTTCTACAAAATGCCTAGTAGGAGTTTTAGTTTATTTGCATTGAATTTACAGATCAATTTGGGGAAATTTGACCTCTTAGCAATATTTTCTTTTTCAAACCATGTGTCTTCATTGATACGGGTCTTTTTATCTTCTGAATGTTTGTATAGAGGTTTTGCCCATTTGTTAAAACTTTTCCTTAGTATGTTGTGTTTTCAGTGTTTATATAAAGTTTATGACAATTTATTTTCCAGTTGTATAATTGCAGTCTGTGAGCTCTCTAATGCCCTTTATTAATACTAGTACTTTTGTATATAGATTCATTAGGTTTGTGTGTGTGTGTGTGTATATATGTATATATGTGCGTGTGTGTATATATATATATATACGTATATACATATGTATACATATATATGTGTATATATACACACACACACATATACACAGAATCACATCATTTATGAAAAAAGACAGTTTTACGTATTCTTTTCTAATCTTTGTGATTTTACTTACTTTACTTATTGCATTGACTGTGATTTCTATTACAATGTTGAATAGAAGTAGAAGTGATGATAGCAGACATGCTAGCTTGATTTCTAGTGTTGGGGGAAATAAGTTTCTAAATATTAAGTCTGATGTTATTTGCAAAGTTTTTATAGATGGCCCTTATTGGAGTAAGAAAATTTCCCTTAATTTATAATTGCTGCAGATTTTCTTTTTAGATCATGAATCAGTATTGAATTTTGCCACATGCTTGCTCTCAACTTAGTGATGTGATCATTTATTTTTCTTTTCTATTCAGTAAATGAGTCATGAAAAAGTATTAATTGACTTTAAAATGTTAAAGCATGTTGACGTTTCTGGGCTAAACTCTATTTTATCATTCTCTATTACACTTTTAACATATTACTAAATTTTATTTGCTAATCTTTTATTGAGGATTTTCATGTCTATGTTTCTTCGAAAAATAGGTGCACAGTTTTTATCCTTATAATATCCTTTTCTGGGTTTGGTAGTAGGGCTTTTCCTTGTCTCAAGAAAACACTTGGCTGGGCATGGTGGCTCACACCTGTAGTCCCAGCTACTCAGGAAGCTGAGGCAGGAGAGTAGCTTGAACCTGGGAGGTGGAGATTGCAGTGAGCCGAGATCATGCCACTGCACTCTAGCCTGGGCAAAAAGAGCAAAACTCCACCTCAGACAAAAAAAAAAAAAAAAAAAAAAAAAAAAAAAAAAAAAAAAAAGGCTGGTGCCATGGCTCACACCTATAATCTCAACACTTTGAGAGGCTGAGGTGGGCAGATCACTAGAGGTCAGAAGTTCAAGACCAGCCTGGCCAACATGATGAAACACCATCTCTACAAAGAAAGTGAAAATTAGCCAGGCATGGTGGCAGGTGCCTGTAATACCCGCTACTCGTGAGGCAGAGGCAGGTGAATGGCTTGAACCTAGGAGGCAGAGGTTGCAGTGAACTGAGATCATGCCACTGCATTCCAGCCTGGGGGACAGAGGGAGACTGTCTCAAAAAAAATTAAGAAATTTTAAAAAAGGAAGAAAAAAGAAAAAGAAAAGACTCAGGAATGTCAGACTCTTCATCCATTGTTTTGACGTTTGTATAGAATTTAAAACATTTCTTGTTTAAATTTGATAGAGCTCACCAGCAGAGTCATCTGCAATTATGAGGGTTTTTTATGTGCAAAATTTTTCATTTGCAATTATATTTATTTCATAGTTATTGGCCAATTCATATTTACTATTTCTTCTTTGTGTCAGCTGTGTGAATTGTTTCTCTGAATGAACTTGTTCTCCTTCAACTAATTTGTAAAATGTATTCATGTAAAGTTGTTCATAATTTCCTTATTTTCTTTCTAATTCCTTTAGTTTCTGTGGTAATATTCCTTTTTATAATTCCAGATACTTGTTTCATTGATTTACTTGTTTTTCATTTTATTATTTTTTACTCGTATTTGTTATTTGCTTCTTTCCTGTTTGTGTTATTTGCATTTCTTCTTATAATTTCTTAAGGTTAATCCTAGATTATTAATTTTAAACTTTTCTTCTTTTCAAATATAGGCATATAAAGCTATAAATTTGCCTCTGAACACTTTTTTGGCTGTTCTTCAAGAATTTTGAAATATTCTGGTTTTACTATTCAATTCAAAATATTTCAATATCCCTTGTGATTTATTATGAAATCCATGAATTTTTTAGTTCTAAATGTGTGATTTCCCATTTTTTTGTCATTAATATGAAAAATCTAATGTGATTCTGTTGTTGTCAGAGAATATACAGTAAATGACATTAGTCCTTATAAATCATTAAGACTCATTGAATATCCTTGCACACAGTTTGTTAGGTTATTTTAGTAAGTATTCCATATGCATTAGAATATTATGTGTATTGTATTCTGCTGTTTCTGGGTGTGGTGTTCTATAAATATTCATTAGGTTATTTACTTTGTAGGATTATTCACATCTTCAATATCCTTTCTTTTTGGTCTATTTGATTCATCAACTGCTAAAAATAGTTGTTAAAATTTTCAACTTGCCTTGTGGATTTTCTCTGTTTTTCCCTTTAGATAGGTCAGTTTTATTTTAAAGGTAGCTTCATTTATTTTAAAGGTCTATAATTAGTTGTATATACATTTCGTACTATAACTTTTTGATGTATTGATGTTTTTGTCATTGTGACATTCCATCTTTATATTTAGAGATGTTTCTTAAGTAGAGGTCTTATTTTTCAATTTTTAATGTAACCACTCTAGTTTTTCTATTTTTAGTATTAGAATTTTTTTATTCTTTTATACCTCCCTGTACATTATATTTAAAAAGTCTCTCTTGTGAAGGGCAAATTATTGAGTCTTCCTTTCTTCTCCAGTTTGACAATCTCTTGCTGATAAATGGAATATCTATTTCATTACATTTTACTTTTAATGTGATTATCTATTTGGGAGTTTAAATCAACCTTATTGTTATTTCTTTTCCATTTGTCCTAAATGTCTTTTGTTCCACTTTTTCATTCTTTACTGCCATGCTTATTGAAGATCTTTTAGTTACCATTTTTCTGCTCTTTTTCAATTCTAGGATTTCTACTTGATTTTTAAAAATAGTTTCTATATCTCTGCTGAGATTTCCCATCTGTTATCTTATGATACACATCCTTTTCCCTTGAATCCATAAAAGTATTTATAAAAACTGTTTTAAAGTCTCTAAGAATACCAAAATTTCTGGAAGAAAAAAAACAAAACAAAGCAATAACAACAATCTCCTCTTTATCGTCTTTCACCATATTTTCTTGCTGCTTCTAGTCTAGGAGTTCCTTTGATGTTTTTCTGTCTTGTTGGAAGTCCAATGTCTGCAAATACTGTATGACCCATGTAATCCCTAGTCAACTCACAGATCTCCAGAAATTGTTTTCTGCAAGGCCTTACAAAGTTTTGACCTGTTCATGCACTGCTTAGTATTTGGCCACATCTCAATGAAGAAACCATATGGAAATTTCTCTAGTTTCTTCTCTGTACAACTCCCTCCTCTCCAGTATCCTGCTCAGTAGCTTTCATCAGCCTCCAAATCTTAATCTTTTTTCCTACCTAGCCAAAGTCTTGCTCCCTTTTGAAGATATAGTTTTCTTTGCGGTGCTTTAGACAGTGATCCCAGACAGGAAGTTATAGTGTTTATGAACCTCACTTTTCTGTATTTCTTTCTTCTAAAGATCACAGCCCTGTGCTGTCTGATGTTCAACACTTAAACACAATTGATTTGTATATTTTATACAGTCTGATTGTAGGCAGTAGAGGGAGAAGCGACATGAGGTGTGGCAACATGTCTAATGCTCATACTCCTCATAGTCAGAATTAGAAGATAGAAACATGCTTTCATCTCATATTGCTTATCCAAGATAACATTAGATTTGTAGATTATTTAGCCTACATTCTTGCACACAAGTGTACCTGCTCCATATCTATTATAATAAACAATGTATTTCTTTTATTGCTTTATTAAATTTTAAAAAGTACTGACATTTTAATTAATCTTCATGCTTTTATTTAATTATCATAATTTATACTGGAATATAGCTAAGTCTATAGTATAGTGAAGTTCATTAAAACTTTAGTGAAGTATCAAAAGTATACTACACTACAGTGAAGTATATTACACTATAGTGAAGTATATTGCACTATAGTGAAGTATCAAAACAACTTTATTTTTTCACCCTGTTTTATATTCTGATTTAGATCGTGATTTCTCCATCAATATAATAAGGTACATTTAGGCTTCCCTCGCATTATGAAAATGTAGAAAAATTATTATAAATTACATAATTTCTGTCTTGTTGGAAGTCCAATGTCTGCAAATACTGTATGACCCGTGTAATCCCTAGTCAACTCACAGATCTCCAGAAATTGTTTTCTGCAAGGCCTTACAAAGTTTTGACCTGTTCATGCACTGCTTAGTATTTGGCATGTGTTTTATGTAAGATAAAACAATTTTACCTTAAATGTACAAACTATTTATGTACCATATAAAAATAAATGAAATAAATTCATGAAGTAAATGTAATTACTTTAAATATGTAAAATAATGTTTTATATTTACATATTTTATATTTATTTTCTATACATATATAAAATAATTTTAATAATGAAATAATGTTTATTGTTAAGATATTTTATATTTTTAAGTTATTTAACTGATCACTCCAGTTTTCTTTTTCTTGTAGATAATAGTAATCAGGGAAAACCTATGCAGACACATACACAATACACCTAAAAAATAATCAGTTCGATGTCAAACAAATTTTACCAAATTATCCTTGGAAAATCATATTAGGAATATCTGTGCAATGTTAAAAAACTGTAGTAGTAAGTTAAGCCCAAGCACTTAAACTAGTGGGTCTCTGAATCTGTGCCATTAACATTGAAAAATGAAAGCATAATTAGGTCACTATCTTTTATACTGTCAAAAGGGAAATAGCATAGTTAACAACTTCAAAAATAAAGCAGTCAAAAATATACTGCAGTATAAAATAGATAATGGAAAAATCACAACTGTCTGTTTAAAGATCTGTGGTTGAAAGGTAATTAATTCCACTTTGCTAAAGGCAAACTGTTTTCTCATCCTTTGAATATTACCCACAGCACTTTTTTTTTTTAACAAAGACTTGGCACAAAGCAGATTTCTTAAAAAGAAGTTCATACTTTTTTTTTTTTTTTTTGAGACGGAGTTTTGCTCTTGTTACCCAGGCTGGAGTGCAATGGCGCGATCTAGGCTCACCGCAACCTCCTCTTCCTGGGTTCAGGCAATTCTCCTGCCTCAGCCTCCTGAGTAGCTGGGATTACAGGCACGCACCACCGTGCCCAGCTAATTTTTTGTATTTTTATTAGAGACGGGGTTTCACCGTATTGACCAGGATGGTCTCGATCTCTTGACCTCGTGATCCACCTCGTGATGGTCTTGATCTCTTGGCCTCGGCCTCTCAAAGTGCTGAGATTACAGGCTTGAGCCACCGTGCCCGGCCGAAGTTCATACTTCTTTCAGAAGGCAAATCTCATACATGTGCATAGCTCTTTGTGATTTTTTTCTTGATTCTTAGATAGTTTTATAATTTATTCAATGAGTTTATAATGAATTTTTTTACAGGGCCATTAATTCAAGACCTTTTCAAGTGTTTCATTAGTGCTGAAAATTTATTATTTAAAACATTCTATCAACTAGATGATACATGCCCATTTTAAAATATCAGGAAACATTTTAGTTAATAATCTGAGTTTAAAATATTTTGGAGAAATTTTGACTTTGCCTGAGCAGTTTGGAAACATCTTTCAGTGGCATAAAAACTGAAATGGAATTCACTTATTAATAATATCCCTTTAATTAAATGAATTTTTACTTTCACAATGAAGAAATATTATACATATGAGTCTATAATCACTGAAGGCATGAGAGATATCCATGCTAGTAGGTTAGACATTACTTGAAAAGGGGTTATAAAGTCAGATAAGATACAAGAAAATACAAGGACAACAAGAGAAATGAGAAACAAGCAAACCAAAACATCTATTAACCAACTCCCTGTTATAGATTACACAAAATAATATGCACTTAATATACATTTTATCCCTGTAACAATCAAATGGAGGCCCATTTGCCAGATTCCAAAGGAAGGCTATACTTTTTTCATTACTCTATGTTGACTTCAGGGTCATCCACTCCAGCCATTCTGTTTTACATGTGGGTATTAAAAAAAAAAAAAAAAAGAATGAATGACAAAAAGAGAAAAATAGCCAACAAACCAACCAACGAAACTCATAAAACACAAACTGAGTTTCAGAAAGATAGAGGTACTTACTTGACTTAATTAAAGACCCACAGTAAGTAGTAGTCTGAATATTCAGTCTTGAATATCCTCAGTGATATTCCCTATAGTGGACCCAGCAACAGTGTCCTCAGAGTGATAAAAATTATGTTAATAAATGAACTCAGAGAGAACCAACATTTTCAAATTTTTTAAAGCTGAAATTCTACACTCACAGAATTCATGGAACTTACATCCTGAGAACTTTGAACCAGTTGGTTGGTTTTATTGTTTTTGAATGACTTTTTTTTTCATTGCTCTTCTAGCCAGTGGGCTTTATATTTGAACCATGAAATCAATTTTCCTCATCTTAGAATGTGAAGGGCTACAGGTACTTTCTGTTAAAAAAAAAATTAACAGAGACAAGCAAGACAATTTAGGAAGCATTCATGTTCACCATGCTTTATGCTGCACCCCCACCAACGCCTTCTGCATCCCCCTAGAATAGCAACAGAACACTTGACCTTTTCATGCTTTTATTTTATCCAGTCTATCCAGTGGTGATTGTGATAAATTAGTTGAAAATATTTCCTTGGATGGTTTTCATATTAGAAGAACAGTTATTTTTGTTGTGTTTTAGTGTTTGTTTAGTTGGTTGTTTTAAAAATACTTCATGGTCATTAAGAAGCATGGTATTTGTAATCTCCAGGGAGGTTCTGATAATTCCATTATTTAGACATAGTTACACTGCATACACTTGACTAATTTCAACTACCCATTGAAATCCTAAACCCTTGAGTGTTTAGGAGGAAGTCCATAACTTTCACATCTGACAAGGGCCTATGAAAGATTATCTAGTCTTTATTTTACAGATGAAGAAATGGACCCCAATAAGGAGAATTATTTGCTTAAAGTCATTCTGACTCCCAGTTTGCTGTTCCCATGTTTGCTACCTATTATTGCTCGTAATTTCAGCCACAAGAAGTGGTGCATGCTTACTCTCTCAAGTGAGAGAAATAGTACTTATTTTTCTAGTTTGAATTATTTGTAAAATACAGTGATCGATAAGACAGTATTGAAGAAAATGATGATGCATAGGCTTTGAAAAAAGGTACCTGCCAGAAGAATTAAGCAGGTTATGATTGGTGAGTGCAACTTCATGGACAGTTGTCCAACCAAAATGTAGGGTCATTGCAGCTCCAGCATCTCAAAGCCAATAAATACAAAAATATGATATTTTTGGTCCGTAATTAATTCAGAAATGCATTGTGCCATTTTAAGTATGGCTAGAAAAAGTAAAACTAAATATTTTCACTCTGTCTCAACTTTTCATTAAAGAAAGTGGTGGTTCTTCAAAATTATCCAGGGGAATGAACATGAAGAGTTACACGACACATACACTCCTTGTTATTTGAATACTTATAAGGACCCAGTATGGTCTATTTTAAGACATCCTTGTCAGTCCCCTTTCTCTTTTTATGTTTGCTTTACATAAGCCTGAAACGACTCAAAGATCCATGTAAAGCCTAAATTTCATGCCATAAAGTATTATTTTCATGATTTCTTGTGTGTTAGCTTTTCAACAAGAATTATGGGTGAAGCAATGTTTATTCTATTTCTTAATGTTGATTATTTCAGAATGTTTCTCAAAGAAGCATTTCACTGTCTTGTAATTTTTAAATAATTTTTCATTTGATTTTAAAGCCCCAAATAAAGGAAATTTTTACCCAAAGTGATAGACAAGTGATAGCTGTACTTGAAGAGCAAAGGCAGAGTCACCAGAGGCCTCTTGAGTCCAGCTGAGTTTGCAGGCAGGCCATCATCCTAGCTGAAGATGAAATGAATGCTCCATGGGCTCTCTGTCTCCTTTACCAGTCACCTTGAAAGGCCGTAACAGAACTTAGCTTGTGCAGTGTTCTAGAGGGCTGAGTTGGCAGGGGACTAAGGGATTTTATGAAGAGAACGATGTTGGTATTTTTGTCTTGATTGTGCTATCTCATATTCTAGGGTTTACAGGTGTTCCTCAGCACAGACTGAACTCAGCCCTGGGAGATTATAGTCTTTGTTACTAAACAAAACACACACACACACACACACACACACACGCAGAGAGAGAGCCCCAAATGACAATGCATTTAAAACTTGAGTCCCCACGAAATCTCATGATTTTACTCTTCTGAGTTCAGATTAGTTTCTGGCTATGAGATAGACCACTTTAGCAATCCTCATGCCATAGGCTCAGTGGTGCTTTCTTTTTGGGAAGTGCTAATGTCCATCACCACACCTGGGGTTGTGTCCTTCAGATTCAGTCCTGTAGCAAGCCTCAAAGATCAGGGTTTAGGAGAGATGTGTAGATGTTAAGAGAACTATTTCTTTTTTTTTTTTTAATTGCATTTTGGGTTTTGAGGTACATGTGCAGAACATGCAAGATAGTTGCATAGGTACACACATGGCAGTGTGATTTGCTGTCTTCCTCCCCTTCACCCACATCTGGCATTTCTCCCCATGCTATACCTCCCCAGCTCCCCCCCAGCTGTCCCTCCCCTATTCCGCCCAATAGACCCCAGTGTGTAGTGCTCCCCTCCCTGTGGCCATGTGTTCTCATTGTTCATCACCCACCTATGAGTGAGAATATGCGGTATTTCATTTTCTGTTCTTGTGTCAGTTTGCTGAGAATGATATTCTAATGGACTCTGCTGCCTTAGGTACTTAAAGAAGAGATGCAATCATGTTGAAATCACCTGTGAGTTTCAACAATGTGTTCTTGATCTAAAGCATAATGCAAGAACTCACCAAGAACTTACCCCGGGAGGTTCAATAACTTTGAACTCAGTTTTCAAATATTTCTACCTAAAATACAAAACTTCTAACATGAGGGTAAGGGGTGCCTCCCCTTAAATGTTGAATGTTACTGAGTTCTGTACTTTTTGAATGGAAAAAGACCCAAAGGTCCAAAGGTATCTGAGGGGCATGAGTCTGATGGGAAATACAGCCTTATTATGAACAGTTTTAGTAAATTTGGTGTAGGTGTATACATACATATGATTACTCTCAGAGAAAATATTTTGCCAAGGGCATAAAGATGTAATATTTAAGGATGCACCTTGCAGAGTTACCAATATTAGTAGAAAAAAAATGTAACCAAGAAAAAAGTCACATAATCCAGTACAAGAGTATTGGTGGTATCTAAAACTGAGGTGACTACTCTGCAGATGTTAAAATTATGATGTTGAAAATACCTCAAGATATATTTTAAATTTTAAAAATAAAACATATTTAGTATGGTCATAAAATGTTCATGTTGGTTTTCTGTATGGATATATGACTGCCACTAATTGTGGTTGTTTCTAGGTGGTAGATGATGCTTAATTATTTTCTTTTGTTCTGATTTCCAGTTTTTCTACAATTACTTTGGATTCTTTTTTCTTTTTCTCTCTTTTTTAATTTGTCAGATAACACTATATATTTATCATGTAAAACATAATATTTAAAGGTTGTTGAGTGACTCTACCTGATTATTGTTCTAAGAAAATCAATAAACCTCATCTTAATTTTGAGAAAATAATCTTAAATTAAAAAATGAATCAGTAGCTACTATATACTTGCTTAGAAATGTTGAATAATTGATTTACTTAATCCTCCTAACAATCCTCTAAGGGGGCATTATGATCACATTTTACAGGTAGGAAAAATGAATTGGGGAGGTTGCATAATGAGTTCAAAATCAAATTACACATCTAGTAAGGAGCAGAATCAGGGATCACTCCCAGGTTTCTCTGAGTCATCCTGCTGTGGCACATTGCAGTCTGGTGGCCCATTCCCAGTGGCTTAGCCTCAGAAAGAGAAGATGGTATGTTCTTGTCACTATTAGTAGACTTCCTTAATACCTTTTCATGTGGTTTATAGCAATATTCCTGACTTGTCATAAGTCCAGTTAGGGGTGAAAATGTGAAGGCCTACTTGATTACAGAATGTGTAATATGAAAGTTTGCAGTAGCGGATCAAAGCAAGCATGCCAGCTTATCTGCTTCAGCTTATTTTAATTTTCCAGCTCATTATAAAGGACATAAGGATGGGGAACTACAAAATCCCTTTCTTGTGTGCTGCCAACTCATGAGGAAGTCTCACACAGCCTCTATTTTAGAGTGGCGTATCTCCTTTTGCAGTCGCCCCTGACTTTATTTCAGGTTCAGCTAATAGCATGCTTGAAAACCTACAAGTACTAGCAGAGAAATCTTCCACTTATGGCCACAATTTTAATCATTGAGCCTTGAAGGCCATTCACCTTCTGGAGTATAGAATACACTATTTTGAGTTATTAACACTTAATGTCTCAAAGATACTTTGTTTTAGTGAACAATCAGGATAGTCCAGGGCAAACGCTTTCAAATTTCTTTATTAGAAAACAAATCATTTAGAAATTCATTAAAATCAGTGAAATAAAATTATTTTTTCAAAAGGTCTAATGGCATTAAACCATTCACTTCTTTTCAAATCATTTTGCTACGTCAACCAGTTTGTTCTTTCTTCGGTAATATTTTGCTATAATCATTGTTTTTTTTGTATATTATTGTTATGCCTATTTTTGAACAAACTTTTAGGATTCAAATAACTGAATATTATAAATAGTAGGTAACTCTCATGAGTATTCAGGAATATACTTTCTTTGAGGAAGCATACGGCAAATGTTGATGAAATGCTTCCTTACGGATCTGAACTTTCTTTAAATAGAATTGAAAACAGCAAAGACAGTGACTGGTATTTTAAAGTTTGAAAATGTTCAATATTCCCCTGTGAACATTATTTGCTCCCTGGAGAAACATCATGTAGATTGCATAGTGCAAAATATGGCTTCACTTTAAGAAAACCCTTCACATTTAATACTTTTCCACATAGAAAAGTAAATTTGGCCGGGTGCGGTGGCTCACACCTGTAATCCCAGCACTTTGGGAGGCCGAGGCGGGTGGATCACAAGGTCAAGAGATCGAGAATATCCTGGTCAACATGGTGAAACCCCGTCTCTACTAAAAATACAAAAAAATTAGCTGGGCATGGTGGCACGTGCCTGGAATCCCAGCTACTCAGGAGGCTGAGGCAGGAGAATTGCCTGAACCCAGGAGGCGGAGGTTGCAGTGAGCCAAGATCGCGCCATTGCACTCCAGCCTGGGTAACAAGAGCGAAACTCCGTCTCAAAAAAAAAAAAAGAAAAGAAAAGTAAATTTACTTTTTATACTTTTGAGGATTCTGGAAATGTTTTTGGTTGTCAGTAATTGTACACACACACACACGCATGAATGCACACATAACAGTAAATATATTACCACTGCCTTTTGAATTGTGAATGTAAATATCTTTCTAACCATAAGTCAACTTACTTAGACAATATATGAAAAAACAACCATGATTTACATGTTGGAGCTAGGGAAGTAGAAGGAAAATAAAGTCAACTCTCATGGTCTCTTCTCATCTATTACATAATCCAGTAAGCATTCTCAAATTCTTCTTTTCGTATCTTTAAGTGTAGACAGTTAATAGTATACCACGATCTAGTAACTCATATAATATTTTTGGTTTCTTTTTGATTAGATTATAAGCTTTAATAATCCAGTTGAAGGAAAGGAATGTTTATCCAATCTTGTCACTACTATACTACCTACAATGCTTGGCTCCTCTAAGCATTTAAGTTAGAGATGCTTTAGAGATTATGTTTTATGGTAATTATATTTTATATTTAGTGGTGTGTTTTGAGAAAGATGTACCCTATTAAACACTATTTTTAAATTGTAGTTTTTAGTTGACAAATAAAAATTGTATATATATGTTGTGAAATATGTATACATTGTGGAATCACTAAATAAAGCTAGTTAACATATGTAATTACCTCACCTCAAGTAAGATTTTTGTAAACCTAGAATGCTTCAACATTAGCAAATGCATTAGGATAATTCACTATATTAATAGATTAAGAGTAAAAAGTATTATAATTTTCTAGATTCTAAAAAGATAGTCTATGAAGTTGGTCAGATACATTTATCAAATTGGTAGTTTTGCTCTGTACCAGCAACAATCCATTACATTGTGATGGAAACATACCTTGAAATATGCATAGTTGTTTGTGGAAGGTAGAACAAAACTAAACCTAAATAATTTTTTTTAATATACACTTTCTTATTTTGTTGTGTTATAAAGACCTCAGTTCTTCCAGATTGATCTGAAAACACAATGGAATTTTCACCAAAATTTCAATGAGTTTTTTTAAAAAAACAGAATCTTTCATCTCGAAGAGTAAATTTGTAAATTAAGTAGCTCAGTGAAACCTAGCATATAAAAAGGTGACATTTCAAATCAATAGGAAAATAATGAAATAACTATATGATTAGTAGCTACATGGCAAAACTCAGAATTAATAAATTAGAAGATTTTTTTTCTCCTACTTATTTTCTAGAATTGTTTTGGGGGTACACATACGACAAAGTGTACTTATCTATAATATGTAATCATCTCCTTTGATCAATAAGGAAAAGAATAGAAAAATGAGAAGAGGCATTGTGAAATACTTCTCAGCTTCAATCATAATTAAAGAATTTATAAATTAGAACAATAAAGAAATATCACCTTATTTTTGGAAGACATTCAAATATTATTAGTATTCTAAACAATCTAAAAATTGTTGTTTGGCATTTAATAATATCTATCAAAATTAAAAATTCATATATCACTTGACACAGCTTACTTTCATTTGACACAATCTTTTAGCAATCTATCATTCATAAATACTAGCATTAGTGCAAATATATATATTTACAATGATATTTGTTCTAGCATCATTTGTGACAAAAACTGAAAACAACATAAAATCTGTCAATGGCGGAGGGAAGAAATATAAGCCAATAAAATAGAATAAGAGGTAGAAATAAAAAGAGTAAAGTCAATTTACATGTACTCATTTGAAAAATGTCTCAGATATATCATAAAGTGAAAATGCCTGTGGAGCTAAACATGTGTAGTACGATTTCTGTTTTGCAGTGGGTATCTTTTGGGTGGTAGGTATGAATGTGGTAATGAAAGAGCATTTCCTTTCTACAATGTGTATGCCATTGTTTGATTTTATGACAATATGTGTTTGATACTATTTCAATTACAACTAACATACAGCTGTGTAGTGTGGGTAAAAAGCACACACACACACACACACACACACACACACACACACACACATATTACAACAAACAAATTCCAAAGGAAAAAATAACGAAACGCAAAGTAATGGACCCTGGTAGCCATGTGATGTGTGCTTGTGTTTCAAGGAAAAGGAAGGATTAGCAGGAAGAACTTTTAAGCCCTGCATTAATTCAGAGATATATAATCATTTATCAACTAGGGAATAGAATAATGAGAAGGGGCTAGATTCTACAGATATTTAGATGGCAGATGCAACATGATTACATAAAGAGAAGAGACAAAGAAGCACCAACAATAACATTCAATAATAACACTTGGAGGCTTATTTTTTAATTAATAAATTATGACCCTCTGCCTGGATTATAGGTATGACACAAAAGGTATTTTATGAGTCAATTTTAAGGAAAGTTCTGAAATCCTAATGATACTTACTTTCTGAGATCTTACAGTCAAGGCATAAGTTCTTATATAAAAAGCAAGATTGAAATATGGACTGTAATCAGATAGAATTCACAATCCTACTACACTTCTTTCAGTACTGGGTACGTTAACTTAGTTATTAATCTGTTTTTGCATCTGAGTTATGGGTAGTCACCCTCCATTGCACACTCTTTTCTTTATTGAGCAGTTCACATGACGCTATAAAGGTTATCAAAACTTGATAGATATGTCACTGCCTCGTGATACTCATTTTGGTTCTGTTCATGAGGCTGAACGCATATCAAAAGATAAAACAGATGCTCTTTTATAGACAGAAGGCAGTATGTTTGCAATTTAGCATGCCATTTTACTTAATTTGCTCTAAGATATAATCTCCAGTAAAATATGGAATAGAGTTCTCAAGCTGAGAATTTTCTAAGTCTACCTCTCTTACTTTATAATTAAGAACTGGGAAACCAGTCAACCTTGTTGGTTTTGAAGGTTCTGAACAGAGTGCTGCCCACTTGCCCTCAGGCAAGCATCTCACCAAATGAATAAAATAATCACTGCAGTATTGATGGGGCCTTCGAAAACATTCCAAATGACATCTCCGCAAGCCTTTCTTCTGGTTTGGGACCCATACCATTCTTATCAGATGATCAAATAATTGATTTTCTGTAATTATGTTAATAGTTTAATTTGCATAATTCTCATATTTGCATCTGAGAAGTTTTAAATCAAGAACATGAACTAAAAATAAACACATTTCTCTCTTTTTTTCTTTCTTTCTTTTTTTTTTTTTTTTGAGACAGAGTTTGGCTCTATCGCCAGGCTGGAGTGCAGTGGTGTGATCCCAGCTCACTGCAACTTCTGTTTGCTGGTTTCAAGCAATTTTCCTGTCTCAGCCTCCCGAGTAGCTGGGACTACAGGCATGCACCACCACGACTGACTAATTTTTTGTGCATTTTAGTAGAGATGGGGTTTCTTCATGTTGGCAAGGATGATCTCGATCTCTTGACCTCGTGATCCTCCCGCCTCGGCCTCCCAAAGTGCTGGGATTACAGGCATGAGCCACTGCACCCGGCCTTCTTTCTTAAGGAATGCTAACTAATGAGAAGTGTCATTAAGTCGTGAGCCATTGACTTAAATCTCATAGGACAGAACTTTGATCTTCCAACTCTTCATTTAGTTTTTACTTTTATTATATATATATATATATATATATATATATATATATATATAGAGAGAGAGAGAGAGAGAGAGAGAGAGAGAGAGAGAGAGAGAGCACAATTTTTTTTAATATAAGTAATCTGCTGGAACTCTTGCAGCATACATAAAAAACTTGTTTTCTTTTGTTATTACTCTTTTTCTGACCTTTTGTGAATTACAAGACCAACAGTTAGGTCATTTTAAAAATCAGTTTTGCTGTCATGGGCATATTTGGTAAGTATTAGTTTCATTTTATAATGCTGGCTTTATCTACTCTCCAAAAGCATTTCCCTTTTATGCAGAAAGTTTTAGAAATGAGGGAGGGACCGATGGCACTATGATACCATTAAGAACCCTCCCTGAACAGTAATGGGATACTAGAGTGAGGAAGCAAATCTCTGAATTGGCATTAACCTGTCATTTGGAGACAGACCCAGAGGAAAGGATTTTTTAGAAACACCTTAGGAACAATAAGCATGTAAGGAAAAATATCTTGCTCTAGAAGCATAGTTTGAGAATATTTTGAAGAAAACATTCACCAGGAGGCACTTACATGTTTTTATTAACTCCTTATCAAAATGCAATGGGAACTTACTGTGTGACAAGTGCTATATAAGGCTTTGAAATTTCTATCAAGTTACTCACTAATTTTAGGCCCACATTTCCTCCTCTGTAAAACTGACATAGGTTTAACAGTCTTAGAGTTTATGGACTGGGCAGACAGTAATGATTCTGGCTGCTTATGAGCACTTATGCTGTGCTGGGCAGTACACTAAATGCTTAATGACTTATAATGTCTTAAACCTTGTAAAGGTTCAATCTGGTAGCGTTTTTCATCCCTAATTTATAACTGATGAGAAGGGTTTAGGAGGTGCCTGTGTGACTTAAGTTCACATTGGTGATAAACTGTAAACCACCTTTGTGAACCAGGTTTGCCTGGCTCTAAACCTGAATTCTCAACTGGAGAAGTTTATGACTTCTTTGGACATTTTTTTTTTAATTTTGGAGATTTATTTTTATTCTCTCTCAAAATGCTGCAAATATAGTTTATATTTTTAAAATTGTTTTTAGACATGGCATGTGTGATACAAGACAAAGCAAGATATTTAATTTGTGAAATTGCTAAGACTCCTAGCCAGAGACAGTAAGTATAGGTAAGTGACATAAATGTTATATAATGAAACACATTTGCAGATGGGACAATAGTTTTTCCTAAAATTCACTGAAAACATGTATATGTAGGGCAGACTTTTTTTTTCTCTGAACTCTAGTGATTAGTTTCTATGCTTACAGCACAAACATTGGATTTTCTGACTTAACTACAAAAACCATTTTCTCTATCCCCTGACCCACAATTTATAATTTAAAACCCATCGGTATGCTTTAGGGAACCATTTGATTTAACTTCGGATTTAAGTTTATAAAACAGTGCAATCTCATAAAGAGAAGGAGCTTGTATTCTTATAGTCAAAAGGTGACTAAAATAAGCCTAAAGCTATTAGGCTTAATGTAAGTAGTGACTTCTAATAAGCCTAAGGCTAAACATTTTTGAGTACCATTTTTTTCTTTGCTTCCCAAAGGGCAGCTCCTTGACTAAATATTCCCTCAATAAAGTTTGTTTAACTTGCTAGGCAGAAAAATACCTACATGGCAGCTGAAATATTGCTTGAGCATATGACCTGATATACCTTCTCAGTGTAGTCTTTCTCAGTAATTTCACTGAGATGCTATCTTAGTGAAGACTTCAGCTCTTTAGTCAAACCACCTGAGTTTGAGTTCAGATTCTCTCATTTCCTACCTGTGTGACCTTAACAAAGTTATTTACTCTGTTTGTCTTTTGCTTTCTTCAGATATAAGAAAGAAAGATGTTGGTAATGTTTATTTGATAACATTGTTAGTGAAGATTAAATTAAGTGATATAATTTATGTAAATTGCTTGGCACAGAATACAAGCTAAGTCAATGTTACCTATTATTATCTGTCTCATTTATCATGGTTGCCTTTTTTCATGGGCTACTAAGAAAAAGCTACATACATAAATATAAGGATCAGTCTGTCTCCTACTGTGCTCATATTACTACGAAAGAAACAGTTTAAGCAAAAGCTGGGCTGATCTTCTCTGTAGGGAAGGAACTGTGATTAGAAAATCTATTACTTACGGCTTTGTGACTTACAAGCCATCGATTCTCAGCACTAATTGTCTATTTGTTTGAGAATGGTAGCTGTTTCATTCGATTTAATAGTTTCAACCATCAAATGATGATCAGCTTGAATTTCAGTATGTCTTGAATTTCTTTCGAGGGATTCTCTCATCTTTAATAATATGTTTATCTCTTGACACAAAATTAAAGTACAGGCACTTAACATAATATAAAAAGCTATGATCTTTGCAACATAACCATGAGCACGTTTTTGGTTCATGGGCTTGCTAACTACTTTTTCCTAGCTAGGAATGACACCCGTTGCTTACTATATAGCCACGACATTGATGTATACCTTTTGTAAATATTTTTTTCTCAGAAAGGAACCACATAAAATTAGAAACAAAGAAACAGATGAACATACTTTGATTTAGTCTGGAAAGGATCTTTTTGGTGCTGTGACTATTGAATGGATTATACAAGAATTTAGAAGAGAAATTAATTTTAGCACTGGGGATAGTAAAAAGATAACTGCAATATGCAAAAATCAGCCATTTTTATAACTGGGAGATTTCTTTAAAACATTCTGTAATCAAAAGCCAATAATCATAAAGTAGTAAGAGGCAATAAATTTTTCCCACCCTAAAGGTTTCATAAGTATCTTTCTAGCTGTAAAAATGTATTTATACAGTCATATCTCACCAAAACTTCATTGTTAATGTGAGTTAATGAGCCATAGGTAAAGAAGATTAAAGATCACAGTGAGAGAAATAGTACATCCTTCCTCAAGAGGCTAAGGAACAAGTTTACCAGTCCCAAAACATACTCCTAGGACTGAACCTAAATGTCTGTATCAGTATGTGACTAGTAGGGTCTCTTGAAGTGATTGGAGTCTAAGTTCCTTAGAAGGAAGTGAAAAAAAAAAAAAACTAAACTAAACTAAAAACTCTAAACCTCTTGTGTCAAGCCAAGTTTTCTGTTCTATTCTCTCTAGGGCCCTCCACTTCTCATGCAAACCATTTTGACCCTTGAAGCAGTAATCCTACAAATAGACACAGCCATAGAGGAGGAACAATGATTAATTTGTTCATCCTAGTCACCTGATTAATTATTCTTGTGCATGAAAGTATATAAAAAATGCTCATCTGTATTTTAAGAGAGATGGGCATACTCTGTTTTCCTGTAGTTCTTAAGGGTGTTTAGCTTATGCCACTGGATTGTCTGGGATCAGTCAATAGCTTTTCGGTGTTAGAAATAGTCAAACTCTTCTTTCAACTCTTGGGTAGTAAATGTACAAATTGTAAGAATTTAGGAGCAGAGCAGTGGGGGAGTTCTCTTTAACCATTTGTAATTCCTATAACTCTAGTTACCATTTATCCAGTGTTTACTATATATTAGGTCCTAGACCAAGATCTTTTTACATGTGATATTGTTTAATCTTCACAACTACTCTGGGAATTGGGCATTAATGTTACATTTTACAGATAAGAAAACTGACAGAAAGGATAAATAAGCAGCCCAAATTCATACAATTGAAACAGAAGCAGAACCAGATTGGGTTCCAAACCCAGGCATGGGCTTGTTAGGAAGTACTGCCCTCACATTTAACAACTTTTCTAAAACCTTTTCTATTTGACCCCATATGCCAAAAATGAATTTGAGTATTTCCCTTTCAGTCAATTTCAGTAGTTTTCAACCAAAATAGTAGTATGTTTACAATTTAACATGCATGGCATTTTACATGAAAGCAATCAGTAAGAGTGTGGGCAACAGGAACAACAATGACTGTCCCCCAAATCTCTCTTATTATGCCAAGTCTCTCTTATTACCTGCCCTTGGGAAATAATAATGAAGATCTCTGTGATCATTTATCTAGGATGGTTTTATGTGTGTGTGTGTGTATATATATATATATATACACGTGTAACATACATGTATTATGCATTCATGTATAATATTCAGCTATACATGATATATATTCTATATATACATATTAGATATATATACATGATATATATGAAAGTGCTATAATGAGTAAAAACACCAAACCTGGAATAATTTTTCTGATTGGCTTGTCACCCAACAAAAGAACAAGGAACAAAAGATGAGTAGTTTTTACCAGAAAAATTATGAAAAGAACAATTTCAGAATCTGTGATACCAAAAGAGCAGGCAGACCTAGAAAGAATATCAATTCTTTTTTCTTTTGGATAGCGTGAAGATAAGTGATGGAACACGGAACTTGTAATTTACTTAAAATTTGCTTAGGAACTACCTACCATTGCTGAATTGAAGACTTAATTTCAGCCTTTCTCTTGTTAGATTTGGTAAAGATTCTTTCTCTACCTGACTTTCAAAGGATATCGAAAAGCTAGTGGCACATGAGCTATCTATGTTTAATGACACCTAAAATTATTTGTGTGAGGTAACTCATCACAGTGACCTTTCTGGCATTTGGAAAACAGTAGAGTGCCAGTGTTGAGCTGAAGCCTCTCTGAAATGAATATTTATTATCTCCAGCCATGGAGGAGGAGACTTAGGAGGCTAGAACTGAATGGGAGGGAAAAGCATATTTGTCTTTTTCAGAGTGGCACAAAGAAAGTCACCCAGTTGATGAATACATTTATGCATTACATGGCTGACTTCAGATGTCACACACCGATGCACTTCAAATCGATGTTCCATCCTTTCAGACTAACCTGTTGTGTGTCCAGGGTGAGATGTCATTGTGTGCTTGCAAGAACCAGACGGGGGCATATCATAGACAGGATCAGAACATTTTTCAGTGATATATGTAAGAGATTAAAATGCAATCCATCATTGTTGACAATGTACCTTACAGTGTGTATTTTCCAGGAATTTAGAGTCAATGGGCAAGATGTTTACTTCCAGAGGCTGCTTATTTGTGGTGGACAAAAGTATAGTCAAAACTCTGAGAACTCTATGGGCAGGAATGATGGCTTCTTAATTTTACAATGCCTATTTCTAAGCAAGTGATCTGGTACAGGGTAGATGTTCAAGAATATTTGTGTAGAAGAGGGAGACTCATTGCCTTTTCTTTTTCTCTGCTAATCTTTTCTATTCTTCAAAGTTCAGGCCAGGCATGGTGGCTGACACCTATAATACCAGCTCTTTGGGAGGCTAAGGAGGGCAGATCACCTGAGGTTGGGAGTTTGAGACCAGCCTGACCAACATGGAGAAAAACAGTGTCTACTAAAAATACAAAATTAGCCATGCATGGTGACACATGGCTGTAATTCCAGCTACATAGGAGGCTGAGGGAGGAGAATCACTTGAACCTGGGAAGTGGAGGTTGCAGTGAACCAAGATTGCACCATTGCACTCTAGCCTGAGCAACAAGAGTGAAAGAACCAGCTGTTCCCATCTTTCAGCTGTACTTTTCTTTTTGTTGCCTTTATTTCCAGGCAGGTGCTTTTCAAATGCACTCCCACCTTGCAATGCCCCACCAATCATTCTGCCCTGGAAAGTTCCAGGGTGCAAACGAAAACATTTTTTTCCCGAAACTGCTATAACAGCAGTTGCAGAATTGAATCTCATTGACCGTTGACCTAGCTTGGATCGTATGGCAATCTATGAACCAGGAAGATGAAATATTCTAGGCAGTTGTATCTCACATGAACACCTCAGAAGGGGTAGGTCAGTACCATCTGAATGACATGAACATGGTATGGGAGAGGGCTGATTTTCCAAAGGAATTATTGGTTTGCTATGACTACAAATTGATGCTTTTGGACAGGTACTATAAAATGAGCCTACAAGAGGTTCTGACATTGTATAACTGGAAGACTTGCTTATTCGGTAGAGGTCAGAGCAGAGTTTCTATAAGAAGAAAGCTATGTAAGCCTTAAAAAGAATGATGCTCAGCTCAAGAAAAGCAAAGGTAGTGACCTCCGTTTTCTCTTACATTGATGAGCTCCCAACAAACTTTATTAACTGCTTGTTCTGTGCCATTGCTAGGCACTGGGAGTGTAGGCTGAATATGACAGATACAGCCTCTATTTTAATACAATGCATAGGTCACTGGGGGAAATAGCAAATGAGAAATTACAATGGCCTGTTATAAACACTGTTCCAGAAGAAATATGAATTGTTGTGACAGTATATTGGAAGGCATCTAACCCAGAGTAGAATGTGGGGGTAGGGGATGGCAGTGAAGGTGAGGAGTCTGGCCTTAAACAAGAAATGGCATATATTTTAGGACCTAGAGAATGCAAAATAGTTGCTCTAAATGAAGAGGAGAAGGGAACCGTCATATAGACAGAGGAAACCACTTATGCAAAGATCTAGCTCTTAGGGAGCCTAGCAGATCAACCAAATTAAGGCAGTGCAATATTCAGAAGCATAAATGGTGAGCTTGGGCAGGTCCTCAAAAGCCATACGAAGAAGTTTGAAATCTATGCTGAAGGCTCTAGAGCACTACTGAAAGAATTGTAAGCAGGGTTATGCAATGGCCAATACTGCATTTTGGGAAGCTGTCTTCAGCAAAAGTGTGGAAAATGCTTTAGAGGTAACAAGGCCAGATGAAGTGAGACCAGTTGTAGTAATCCACGTGAGACATGATGGGGGCCTAAATACAGTGGAGGCTGTGAGATAGAGACAAATGAATTCATTGTATATATGGAGTTTACATAATGCGAAGTAAGTTCTTTGCTACGAATCTTGGATGTCCCTTTAGGTTTTCAATTTTATACAAAGCCTAGTATTTATGTAAAAATAACAATGAAACTAGTGAGCATTACTTTTATAGAGAAATAAAGAATTATAGAGAAATAGGATGGGAAGATGATTTCATGGACCAACACTGTGGGAGGCCTTTCTCCCCAGCTGGCCTGCTCCAAGACTGTCTCCTCTTTGCTCTGCTTTTGTAGTTGGTAGGTAGGTCATTTCTCATTGGAGAAGTGTGCAGTTACACTTAGCCATGTGTTGGGGTATCTAGGGTACCCTAAAGAAAGGGATTTAGTAAGAAAGAGTTCCCAAAAGAAAAGAAATGAACACAAGTTGATGACTTCTTTTTAACTTTAGAGTGAATGATAAATACCTGTGGATGTCTCCAGAAAATAAATCTCTCTTTCTAGGTATTTTTGTGCTGATGTTTTAAATCTGGGAGTGCTTATAAAGTACATGTGATAGTCACTGAAGCCATCCATTTAAAAAAAATTGATGGATTGAACCAATTAAGATAGGCATAGTTATAATCAGGGTGGGCATAGAACACATTAAGATAAAATTAAGCTCTGCTTTTTAAAATTCTCTTTGTTTTTGAGCTTTAATTTATGGCAATTTTCTCAAGCCACATAACAGTTACAATTGTAAAGATAGAATCCTCTTTAGTATACCAATGGGTGAAAATCACAGCGAAGCATATTTATTATAATTGTAACCATCCAAAAGTGCCATACCAGCCTTGCCAGGTAGAGATTTTTGTTACTGGAAGTATCCAAGCAGAATTTGGGTTACCATCTGTCAGGGATTTGGGAGAAAGACTTTTTTCATTAAAGAGAAAGGTTGGAAAAAGAGTACAAAATCATAATAATCCTACCACTTTTAAGATTTTACTGTATTTCCTAGTCAAAACCATAAATATCTTTGTTGTATTTTAAAGTAGCAATGATTTCTATTTTTCTGTTACAATATATTTGTCCTTATCCCATACCACATTAAAATTTTTCCAAACTTTAACAGTAGGCCTTTCTGAAGCAGAATGCTGAATCTAGGATTACAACATGCATCTGAGAGTTATTCATGTTAAGTCTGTTTTAATTTGTCTCTTTTTTATAACACTGTTTCAATAAGATCAGGCCAGGATCTTACAAAATATTTCATCTACTGTTTTGTTTTTTTGTCCTCCCCTATTACCCTTCTGCCCCAGTTTCATCTTAATTTTTTAATAATGAATCATTTTCTTTATTCATTCAGAATTATTTTTTGAGAGGCAATCGTGTTAAGTTCTCTGTTTATCCCTGGAAATATACAGAAGCAAACATAGAGGAGTCTTGTCTTGGTATAGTTTGCAGGCTAAGAAGAAATAAGAACAAATGGAGGAAGCTGCATAACACAGAGACATCAATTATAAATTATAAAAGGCACCGGTAATGGTGTTTGATGCAATGTGGTATCATGTCTCAAGGTGTGTTTTGAAGACTTCTAATTCCCCACTAGTTCCTACTCATTACACAGTCAAATGAGTTTGAGAAATGCTGGGTTAAACAAGATTAAGACATTTCTTTACTGGATGACTTACTGTAGCCATTAAAATAATGTGCATGGCAAATTTCTGAGAAAAAATAGAGAATGCATGTAACGTTCTCCTGACACATTTGATCACGGCACATATTTCTTGAAAAACATCTTAGTGGAACTATCATTGTGTGGAGCACATTTTGTCTAGGCTGATGATACAAAATCCTAGCACAGACAGGAAGGAAATATTCTGTGAAAGTCAATGACTCTGAAATCAAATAGAAGAGTTACTGCCTAGTTTTCAAAACTTTTTGTAAATAAAAATTAAATATGGAATAAAATATCAAACCTAAAATAAGTTTGATATTATTTTATTAGTCTTTTCAAACTTCAGTGTTATATAAAGCAGACTTCATCTTTGAGTTTGTAAGCCAGAGGGGGCATCTTTGGATAACTATGACATGCAGATTTATAAAGTATGGATTTTTAAAAATAAATTCTATAATTATGCCCATGCCTTTGATGTGCCACCTTTTTTGATTAGAAGTTGCAGATTTAACACTGTATTAGGGAGAGTTACAGTGCTCTAACTAGATTTGAATGGCCAAAAGCTCAACCTAACTCACATAGAGAAGGGAGCTACGATATTAAAAATCATGAAAGATGCTCCTTTCTGCCAGGAGACAACCTCTGGGACAATATTGAGAGAGAAGAATTAAAGTGAGAAGAAAGGATGTTGGATTTTGGAAATTTTCACAGGTAACCACCTTGCTACAAAGTTATCTGAATTAAACCAAAAAGACCAGAAACAATAGTTGGATAGATTTAGCAGAATCCTTTTGTAGGTCTCCTTTGCAGAAAGCACAGAGGTTCATCTTCTAAATCGCTGAAACCAAGAAACACATGCACAGCTACCGAGAGAAGTTTGCAACCCACATCCCTGGCGAGTACTTTAATATTGAATGGGAAAGTTTGAAGGCAGCGAAACTTACTGTTCATACTACAGCTGACAACGCGAAGGGAGTTTAAGATTGGGGACTCTCACGCACTGGGGTCTGTCCTCAGCCAGTCTTGAAGTGGCTGTGTGGTCTCAGGCAAACTGACAAGTTTCAGGGTTTCAATTTTCTCTTCTTTAAACTTAGAGGATTGGGCTCTCAGCAGAATAAAAGCCTCCCATTTCTACATATTGGACTCCTTGTGATGATTGAGGGATCTAGGACCATTGACTGCTTCCTCGATCATGGGAAAAATGAATTTTTCCTTTAGCTAAGTCATTCTAGTTCCAAACCATGAATTTTCCATTTTTGTTAAGACCTGAAAGCACATTAACCACTCTGCCTTCAAAGCCCATGGGTCAAGATTTATATGAACTTTTCATAAGAGTATTACCATATTTTTATTATTAATTTCTCTTGTATGGGTTAAAGCTAACTATTGTTAATACCATGTTTTTGATGGAATTAACTGTATGCATTCTTTTGCTTTGGATGAGGCTAGATACTGTTACTCTTTGCAGAAAAATTAGTCTCAAAATAGGGCTATTCTAAGTGATATTTAAGCCATGTATGGAAGTAGGTAACATATGTTTAAGTTATCATTTACAGCTTAGCTTTGGGGAAACCAGAAATTTATTTTGGTGTAAAGAACAACTCCATTTACCAAATGGTCCTGGTACCTCTGTCTATGGCAATTTCTTTTTAGAAGTAAGTATGAGTAATAATTAGAAGGAGGCCTATTGAACAGAAACTACTGAAAATGACAATAAGGATTACATGTTGATTTCCTATGTGTGCCAGGCCTTTATATATTTTACCTCTCATAGTTACGACGATTCTGCCAGTTCGCTTCTTTACTTGTGTGGCCACATCTAATACGGGATTCCATTCATCTAGTTAGCTTTAATCAATGTTTTCAGGGAAAACTAGATTTAGTGTACAAAATGCTGTGCTTAAAAACTGGGCCCATGTATCATGGTTGGCATGGCACTTGATACATACCAGATAACTGCAAATTTGGTTAAATGCATTTGTTGTTTAATAGATGTATATTTTTGTCACTGATATTTATATAATGTTCATATGAGATTTTCTTCTGTTGTATACCTGTTAAATAAGAATGAAAGTATACATTTAGTACTGATTTAAAATCCCAAATCTTTGATTATCTTAGTTGATAATGGGAATGTTTTCTCATCATTTTCCTTTAGATACACTAAAATAAGAAGCATTGCCACATTGCCCTCAAACTAAACCTTTCTGCATTTCTTAATGGATATCAAGCACTTTTTGAATTTTAAGAAGTGCATTAATGGCCCTAATTTGGCCAGGTTTACCATTTCAGTGATAAATGAATTGCTTCAACATTTATTCCTGGTAAACATATTTTAAATCAACTGACTCAAATCATCTTGAGAAGTAGGTGAAGTACAAAATATAAAGCAGTAAAAGAATGCTAATATGTTTCCTTGGCTCAATACAAGAAAAACAATAGCTATCTTATTAAAAATGGCTATTTGTTTCCTGTGTTTATTTAAATAATTAGCACCAATACAAAACACTTTCTTGATACCAGACACAGAGTGCTATACCAGACACATCTGCTCTTTAATTCTTACAATAATCTTACATTGTAGACGTTACCTCCGATTTGCAGAGACTCCAGGATTCCCCCTGTTGGCAGCCACACAGGAAGGTAGTCAGAAAACCTATTATGACCTGTGAGTTTAATAGATAAATATCTCATTAATATATTTATCTATTTGCAGTATGTAAAACATTAGCTATCTGTTATTACTATCTAGATTTGTTACTAGCTTCTATAATCAACCCCCAAATTTCAGCGACTTAATACAATAAATGTTTGTCTCCCACTCATTAACAGCCCAGTGATATTGCTCTTATTTTAACAAGCAGCTTTCCCCTGTGCTGATACTCAGGAACTCATCCATTCCATTTTGGGGGCTGTGTCATTCTTCAGGGTCATAGAGAGGAAGAGAGAGGACAACCGTTGTACTGACTAACATTTGATGGCCACAGAACGATAACAGTGAGGTAGTGGTGGTGGGAGGGGGAAAGCCGAGAAAAAATAGTCCCAAGTGTAGTGGTCTCACAGAATATAGGGATTATGAAGTCTGTGTGTGTATGCATGTATGTATATGTGCATACATATACTGACGTATGTATACATGCATACATATACTCATGCGGTATAAGATTGTAAATTTGTAATACTGAGAACACTGCATTGAAAAAGGTATTTTATAAAGAAGGTTTAGTGTGTTCATGGTTACTCTGCTATTTTGAGCTACTTAAATTTTCTTCATTATAATTTTTCGTAGTCTTCAAATTTTTGGTGATTTGATAATGAAAATTGAAAACCATCATTTCAGAAGCTACTGAAAGTCATGTCTCTCTATCATACAGGCAGGACTAGAGTGAGCTAATTAGGGCACACAGTATAAGAAGTATTGTGTACATGCTGACTTTGCACCTCTAGAAGATAAGCTGTGTGGTGGTTCGGAGGTCATACTCACCGAAGGAGAGGGTATGCCACTTCAACCCTGAAAACCCTGGCCTGTGTGCATTCAATATATGTAAAGAATATCTGATATAGACAGATACAGTGATAAAACTTTGTGCCCAATGCCTCTTCTTTTTCAATTAAAAAAAAAATGTCTTTGCATCCAAAAGCAGTCATATGGATTTGTGGTTCATCTTGGTCCATCAGGTATTCTCTTGGACACATGAGAATTCTCTTGACTCAGCATATTTTTTGTTGTTGTTCCAGCATAGGTCTGTAAATTGGCCTTTATCTCAGCTTCTACAAGCTTATCAAAAGCATGAAAGCAGGGATATGTACTTATTTTAAAAATGTCCTTTCTTTTTACTACTGTCAGATCTCTTCAGAGCCTGCTGCTTCAGAGAGAATGAGGCTAGCCCATGCTGAGCAGAATGAAAATAAGCACCTAAAATATTGAAAAGGGTCTACACAGCATTTTTTGTCTCTCTCTGCCAGTTTCCTCACACCTTTTCACTGCTTAGAGTGGAAGGAAAAAAATAAAATAGTCAGTTAAGATGGGATGGACTCTGCTCATCACAAGTATCCATAAATAAGACAGACTTACCTGAAGGGCACATAGTATGATGTAGTATGCACTGTACTCAACCATGAAAGATATTCATGGAAATCTATGTGGATATCAGTTAGTCTACCCAATCCTCTCCCAATGTCTTGCAAAGTTATTCTTTTGTAATCAGTAGATTAACAAACTTTGTAGAAAACTCCATAAAGATCAGAAAATACAAAAAGCATATGGTAAATAATTTTGTTTGGATGTGCTTAATAATAATATGTACCTCTGGCCAATGTGTTGCAGGCAGAAAATGAATTATTAACATTTTGTGGCACAGATTTCAAAGATCATTTTCAAGACCATCATCAGGTTTACCACATCTGGTCAAAATAGCAATTTATATCAGTGAGTTTATTTGGTTAGAAAATAGAATGGTAATATGTATGCAACCTTTGTAATTCAAGGTGAGGTTTAAAAATAACTTAATGGTGTTATGTCTGAGAGTCATAAATGCAATTTCTCTTACATGTCTTCCCTTTGTAGAGAATATATGTATTCCAAGTTAATTTTTTCCTGATCACTTTGAACAAGCCAATCTCTCTGCACTCTGTAGGAACAAAGACTTTGTGATTATTATGGTTTCTTTGTTCAGTGTGATTTTTTAAAAGGAGAGGGAATAGTTCCAGTTTTTCTTATATCTTTAAAAAACATAGGAAAGTTTACTATATAACTATGTGTAGAAATCCAAACTTATAAAGCAAGTGATGGTTTCTTTGCAAAATGATTCTGTGTTTACCATACATGAAGCTATAATTAACAAATGTCCCTAATATACTTTTTATTTTTTATTTATATATTATTATACTTTTAAGTTCTAGGGTACATGTGCAGAACGTGCAATTTTGTTACATAAGCATACATGTGCCATGATGATATGCTACAATCATCAACCCATCATCTTCACTGGGTATTTCTCCTAATGATATCCCTCCCCTACCACCCCACCAGCTGACAGGCCCTGGTGTATGATATTCTGCTCTCTGTGTCCATGCATCCTCATTGTTCAAGTCCCACTTATGAGTGAGAACAGGCAGTGTTTAGTTTTCTGTTCTTGTATTAGTTTGCTGAGAATGATGGTTTCCAGATTCATCCATGTCCTTGCAAAGGACATGAACTTTTTTTATGGCTGCATAGTATTCCATGGTGTATATGTGCCGTGTGTTCAGTTTCCATGTAGTTGTGTGGTTTTGAGTGAGGTTTTAAATCCTTAGTTCTAATTTGATTTCACTGTGGTCTGAGAGACTGTTAAGATTTCCATTCTTTTGCATTTGCTGAGGAGTGTTTTAACTTCCAATTATATGATCAATTTTAGAATAAATGTGATGTGGTGCTGAGAAGAATGTATATTCTGTTGATTTGGAGTGGAGAGTTCTGTAGATGTCTGTTAGGTCCACTCGGTCCAGAGCTGAGTTCAAGTCCTGGATATCCTTGTGATTTTTCTGTCTTGTTGATCTGTGTAACGTTGACAGTGGGGTGTTAAAGTCTCCCAATATTATTTTGTGCGAGTCTACATCTCTTTGTAGGTCTCTAACAACTTGCTTTATGAATCTGGGTGCTCCTGTATTGGATGCGTATATATTTAGGATAGTTAGATCTTCTCATTGCATTGATCCCTTTACCATTATGTAATGCCTTCTTTGTCTCTTTTGATTGTTGTTGGTTTAAAGTCTGTTTTATCAGAGACTAGGATTGCAATCACTGCTTTTTTTTTTTTTTTTTTTTTTTTGCTTTCCATTTGCATGGTAAATATTCCTCCATCCCTTTGTTTTGAGCCTATGTTTGTCTTTACACATGAGATGGGTCTCCTGAATACAGCACATTGATGGGTCTTGACTCTTTATCCAATTTGCCAGTCTGCGTCTTTTAATTGGGGCATTTAGCCCATTTACCTTTAACGTTAATATTGTTATGTGTGAATTTGATCCTGTCATTATGATGCTACCTGGTTATTTTGCCCATTATTGATGCAGTTTCTTCATAGTGCTGATGGTCTTTACACTTTGACATATTTTTGCAGTGGCTGGTACCAGTGGTTCCTTTCCATATTTAGTGCTTCCTTCAGGAGGTCCTGTAAGGTAGGCCTGGTGGTGACAAAAATATGGAACGCTTCACAAATCTGTGTGTCATTCTTGCTCAGGGGCCATGTTAATCTTCTCTGTATCATTCCAACCTTAGTATATGTGCTGCTGAGGTGAGCATGCCTAATATACTTTTTAAAAGTGAATAGTTCAGCAGTATTATTATATTCACATACTTGTGCTACCAATCTTGAGAACTCTTTTTCTTTTGCAAAACTGAAACTCTATGTTCATTAAACAACAACTTTCAATTTCCCTTAGTCCCTAACTCCTGGAAACCACTATGCTACTTTATGTCTCTATGAACTTCACCTCTCTAGGTACATCGTATCCATGGAATCATATAGTGTTTGGCATTCTGTGACTGGCTTATTTCACTTAGCATCATGTCATCAAGGTTCATCCATGTTGTATCATGTGTCAGAATATCCTATCTTTTTAAGGCTGAATAACACTCCATTGTATGTATCGACCCCATTTTGTTTATCCTGTCATCCACTGACGGACATTTGAGTTGCTTCCACCCTTTGACTGCTGTGATTAATACTGCTATGAACATGGGTATGCAACTACCTCTTTCAATTCTTTTGGAGATATATACCCAGAACTTGGCTTGCTGGATCGTATAGTAATTCTATTTTTATGTTTTTGAGGAACAACCATACTGTTTTCCAAAGCAGTTGCACCATTTTACACTCCTACCATTAGTTATAAAGGTTACAGTTTGTCCACATCTTCATCGACACTTATTGTTCATTTTTCTTTTTGTTTGTTTATAATAGTTATATATATGAAATGATAGATATCTCATTGTAGTTTTGATTCGCATTTTTGTAATGATTAGTGATTTTAAGAATCTTTACATGTGCTTGTTGGTCATTTATACATTATCTTTTAGAGAAATGTATTAAAGTCCTTGGCCAATTTTTTAACCAGGTTGTTTATTCTTTTGTTATGAGTTGTAGGTGTTTTTTTTTTTTTTTTTTTAATATATCCTGGATGTTAACACCTTGTTAGATACATGATTTACAAGTATTTTCTCCTATTCCTTAGGTTGCCCTTTAACTCTGCTGACTGACTGTTTCATTTGATATGCATGTCTTTAAATCTGATGTAATCCCATTGTGTATTTTTGCTTTAGTTGCCTGTGCTATTGGTTATATCCAAGAAATTGTTGCAAAATCCAATGTCTTGAAACTTTTTCATGTGCTTTCTTCTAGGAGTTTTATAACTTTAGGTTTTTTGTTTTTTGTTTTTTTTTTTTTTTTGAGACAGAGTTTCGCTCTTGTTACCCAGGCTGGAGTGCAATGGCACGATCTCGGCTCATTGCCAGCTCCATCTCCTGGGATCAGGCAATTCTCCTCCCACAGCCTCCTGAGTAGCTGGGACTACAGGCACGCACCACCATGCCCAGCTAATTTTTTGTATTTTTAGTAGAGATAGGGTTTCACCATGTTGACCAGGATGGTCTCGATCTGTTGACCTCATGATCCACCCGCCTCAGCCTCCCAAACTGCTGGGATTACAGGTGTGAGCCACCGCACCCGGCCTGTAACTTTAGGTTTTACATTTAAGCCTTTAATCCATTTGGGTTTAATCTTGTATATGGTATGAAATAGCCCAATTTCGTTCTTTTGCCTACAGTTATATGGTTATCTCAATACCATTTGATGAAGAGACCATCTCATATGTATTGGGTAGTCTTGGCACCCTTGCTTAATAGCATTTACTTGTTTGTACATTTGAGAGTTTATTTCTGGGCTTTCTATTCAATTCTATTGGCCATATATTTGTGTTTATGCCCCTACCACACCATTTTGATTACTATAGCTTAGTAATAAGTTTGAAATCAGGAGGTGTGAGACTTACAACTTTGTTCTTTTTCAAGATTATTTTGTTTATTTGGGGTACATTGAAGTTTCCTACAAATTTTAGGTTACATTTTCCTATTTTAAAAATAAATACCATAGTGCCATTGAAATTTCGATAAGGATTGCATTAAAACTAGTTTATTGTGGATAGTATTGACATCTTAACAATATTAAGCCTTCCAAACCTTGAAAATGGTATTTATTTTCATTTATATGTGTCTTTAATTTCTTTCAGAATCATATGATAGTTTGCAGAGTACAAGTCTTTTGTTACCTTGGCTAAGTTTATTCCTAAATATTTTATTCCTTTTGATACTACTGTAATCGTTTTCTTAATTTCCTTTTTTGTATTTCTCATTTATAGTGTATAGAAATGCAACTGATTTTTGAATGTTGATTTTGTGTTCTGTAACTTTGCCAAATTCGTTTGATAATTATAACAGTTTTTGTGGAATATTTAGTGTTTTCTACACAGTGGATTATGTTATCTGCAAGCAGAGATTATTTCACTTTTTTCTTTCCAATTAGGATGTCTTTTCATTCTTTTTCTTGTCTATTTGCCCTGGCTAGATCTTCTAGGACTGTGATAAATAGAGGTGGTGAAAGTGAATATCTTTGTTTTGTTCTGATCTCAGAAGAAAAGCTTTCAGTATTCCACTATTGAGTATGATATTAGCTGTGGACACTTTGCATATGGCCTTTATTATGTTGAGGTAATTTTGTTTTTAGTTTGTTGAGTGTTTTCATCATGAAAAGATGATAAATTTTGTCTAATGCTTTTTCTGTATCAGTTGAAATGGTCATATTATTTTTTCTTAATTTTATTAATGTGGTATATTACATTTATTAATTATCATAGGTTGAACCATATTTGCATTCCAGGAATAAATTCTACTTGTTATGGTGCATATTCCTTCTCATGTGCTATTGAGTTTGGTTTGCTAGTATTTTGTTGAGGATTTTTGCATCGATATTCAATATCAGTCTCTAGTTTTCTTTCTCCATAGTGTCTTTGACTTTGGAATTAGTATAATGCCGGTCACATATAACGAGCTTGGAAGTGTTCCTCATTTTTTGGATGAAATTGAAGAGGACTGGTGCTAATTCTTTTATAAATGTTTGGCAGAATTCACTACTGAAGTCATCTTGCTTGGGTTTCAACTATAAGTTGAGGAATAATAAGAATAATAATAACAGTAAAGTGAAGAATAACATTAGGCCACGCTGCCTTCCCACATATAAACATTCAAGAGGACTTTCACATGTCACATGTAATTGTGTGTCTTGGGGCAAAGTTCACATGTCATGTGTAATTGTATATCTTGGGACATGTTACAGAGGTAGTAGTAATTCTATTTCAGAGAAGCAAAACATTACAATTAGGGATATCAAGCTTCTCTCTAAAACCATCAGGTGTTAATTGATGGAGGTAGTCCTCAAGCATGCCTCCAACTTTCCAATTAACTATTCTTTTCATTGCACCCTCTCCCCTTCACCAGCTGGTATGTTGACATTTTGCCTCCTCTGAATGCATATGAGAGGTCAACTCGAGTTTCACTAGTCACATTTAGTTCAGAACAGCTGGCTCAGAGACATTATAATTAGATGCACCCCTTGGAAATTGCTTTTATAATATTGGCCTAGGGATATAAAATTAACTGCCAATCAAAAAGGATTTTGAGGTATATAATTGACTATACCATGAAGTTACAAGCAGATTTAAAAACATTTCATTTTGAATGTAGATAGGGAAAAACACAAATGTGTTAAGGACTCTGGTATTATATCCGACTTAATGTAATTTCCTTTTAATTATGAGTTTCCCTGAAAACAGATGATTTTCCAAGAATTACGAACTGCTTCTAAGAGAGAGCAAAAAGGCAAAAAGGGAATCACAGAACATATTGACACCTATTCTTCTGAAAATATGTTTCTTCTAGTCTGATAATAATAATAAATAAATTGACTTGCTACCTCTTGTATATATACAATGTTGTGTTTCTGAACATAATGATTCTGAAGCATTAGAAAAGCTACATTATGACGTTTTCTTAAATTAAAGAGTAACAAAAAAAAAATTCTCTAGTTCATACAATTAGGCCCCACATTGTATGGAGGTATAGAGAAACATAGGAAACATAGGAAAGGGAGAAAACCCATTTAGGACTTTGAAATGAGTCAAGTTCTGAGGGAAGCTGAGCAAACCATCCCAATTGAATGTCATGGCAAAATTGAGTTCATCTGCAAGATAACAGGGAGGAATGAAAGTACTGCTGATGATCTTTAGAAGGCCTGCCTCTCGAAAGCTACAGACCAGTCTTTATTTATTTTTTCGTTTTTCTTTCTTTCCTTTTTTTTTTTTATATTTATTTCTCTTTAAGTTCTGGGGTACATGTGAAGAACATGCAGGATTGTTGCATAGGCACATACACGGCAATGTGGTTTGCTGCCCCCCATCCCCATCACCTATATCTGGCATTTCTCCCCATGTTATCCCTCCCCAACTCCCTACCCCCGCTGTCCCTCCCTTGTCCCCCTCAACAGACTCCAGTGTGTGATGCTCCCCTCCCTGCGTCCTTAGATCTTCCTCCAGCTCTGATAAGGAGGAGCAGATGTGCCATAAATACATTATAAGGTGCTTAGAGCTGGTCTCTTCCCCGATCCATCCCTGCTTTAGAGCCTTGGCACTGGCTGTCTCTTGGGCTTGGGACTTTCTTCATATGTGCATGGCTGGGCTTATCTACACATTCACCCCTGCTCAAATATCCACCTCCTCAGAGGTCACCTCTTCATCTACCCTTTGGTTTTCTGATATTTGTTTACTTGTTTATAGTCTTTTTTCTTTTACCACACTGATGTCTGGTGAAATAGGGGTCCCGGTTGTCTTAGATCAAGATCCATTCAACTCTTAGCACATTTCCTAGTTTATAATGGAGACACAACAAATTTTATTTGACTCTACATCTTAAAAAGTCAGCAAATACTGAAGTGCCACTTAGCACCTTTAACATGGCTGGAGACCCTGTTGGGTCTAATAGTGGCTGATGGTATTAAAAAAGGATTTTTCTATTAATAATAAAAATGTATTAATACAATCTGGGTAGGAGACACAGGAGAGAGGCAGATGATGCTATTTTATTTTCTAAGAATCCACCAAATCAAGCAGCACAATTCAGTTTGATTTTTAAGTGAAATCAAACTCTTATTGAAACGTTCCTTTTTTCTTTAATCAAAATTACTCCCAACTTGGTGTCTTACACATGAAACAAATGAAATTGTTAATTTGTGTTCCTATGCTCTTGGTAGGAAATTTGTTGTTATTGTATTATTTTCCCTCCTCAAGGTAAGTACAATGTTGTCATCTTCAATGCTCTATTTTCATGGAACCTACCACCATACTTATACTTTTTCCTTCATCTTGGATCATGGCCTACTGCCTAACTTCAGGCATTTTGTAATAAGTTAGTTATGTAAATGTCTATCATCATATTGTGTAGAAAAATCTGCTGAGTGTCTCTATAGGCTGGTTGCATTCAAAGGGAGACAATCTACATAGCTTTATCAAGGCAAAATGTTTAATAGAGAATTTGGAAAATTTCCTAAGCATTAGGACATAATCTGAATTTCCTTCTTAATCTGAACACAAATTACAGAGCTATTTTGAAAACTCAATATAAAAATAATAAGCTTTTATTTTTCAAAATTTTGCTTGGTAATTTGATAAATTAGGCTGTGTGAGTGTTGCTAATTATTTGAAAACTGAAATTCTTAATCATAGTCAAATAAACTTAATAACTTTACCTGTATACTCTCTACCATGTCTACGTTAAACCATATGAAAGTGGTAAAATTCACACATTTTTAGCTGACAAAAATTAGTTAATTTTTAATTATGCAACCTAAGTGTTATGTAATAGTTGTCACCATTTTGCTGAAAGGAATCTTCCTGATGGTATGAATTTAAGCTGAGCCAGTTTTAGTTTGTTGGACCTATTTCTCCAGTTGAATTATTTGTGAACGAGCACATTGTTATAGGTAGCACCGTATATCCCTCTAGTTACTTGAGGCTCCTCAGTGCTAAAGTATACACTCTCCCAAAACAAGGGATTTCTTAATAATTTAACACAAAGTTAGTTGATGTAATTACCTTTTGTGTAAAATTATGTGTGTTTAGGAGTACATGCATGTCTGCACAACTTCACTGTTCAAATCACAAAAAAATTCTCAGGAACTGACATTCATCTCCCACCTCCCACCCAAGAAACAATTTATTTTATGTATGCCTCAAGTAGTTCTAGTGTATGACTGTGTGTGTTTGTGTGTGCACATTGTGTGTGTGTGTGTGTGTGTGTGTGTGTGTGTGTTTTGGGGGAAGGTGGAGGAGAATAGAAGCAATGTTGGCAAAGGATGGGCCAGAATCAAAACTGGCAGTGAGGTGGGTGTTGCAGAGGCACTTGGCATAGTACTAAGAACATGGGCTAATGGTCTGAGAATCCCATAACCAAATCAGGTCTTAGAAAATTATTGACTGAGTGATATTAAAATTATCACTTTCCTTCTATGTGTCTCAGATGTGTCACTTGGAAAATGGAAATAATGAGAATAGCATTAATAATAATACAAACATTTGTAGATTTAATCTGAGCCAGACATTCTACTAATCACTTTCCTTGGGTGAGTTTATTTACTCATAGAAACTATTATCTCCCTTGTTTTATGAAGCATGATGGCTCAGGGAGGTTAGGTAGCATGCCTGATGTCTCACAGCGGCCAGTTAAGTGGTTAATGCATTATAAAACTTATAATGCTATTGCGATGATTAATGAAATAATGCATACAGAAAGCAAGAACCTAGGGACAATGTTGAGTATAATATTAGGTACAGAGTAATTAGAAGATAAAATACTCTAAAGCAATTTGAGATAAATTTATAGAGCAATAAAAAGCACACATTGATAGTGAATAAATCATATATACAAAGTACACTTTTAATGTTGATTATCTCAAGGTGAACTGAGTCCTCTGCTAGGAATCATATATATTAAGGTAACTATCAGAGATAGCCAGTTATAGGGCTAGATTATTTCAGCAATCCTTAAAATCAGTCCCAGTATCACAGAGAAGGTAAATCTATAATAAGATACAAAATGAACTAAGCAACATAGTGGAAAAGCTCATTGCCTGGACCATGTGCATTTTAGTTTCACATACAAGAAAATAATTAGTCACTTCTGAACTTGAATTTCCCTAATGGGTGATCTTAGGTGCAGCTTCCATGTCCTGAATGTGTCTTTAGCAATTAGTCAGGGCTGCTACCATGTGCTTCTTCCAAAATGCTGCAATTGAACATCTGGTGTGATGGCTTCTATTAAGGGGGAGCTGAGTTTTACTTCATTACATTCTAGTTTAGGAGGTTGAGAATGAGGAAATATTACCATGACCTATAATTGGATCAGCAATTTGTGGGCTCAGATGTGGAAGATAGAGCATTTTAAAGAGCTAGGAATGTGGAAACAGCTTCGTGGGAATCCTTGCATTCCTCTCTGAGTTTCTTTTGCTTTTGATAGATAAACTATGTCCTTCAGAAATCCTTATTCCCAGCTCTGGGACATTGGTTGGTAGAACTGGAGAAATTATGAAACACTGAGAGAACACCAATAGCTCTGAGGGTGTTTGAAACAGGTACGAAAGAGAAAAAGTGAAACCTAGTTCTCAAATGCCAGTGAATGGAGACAACAGATTTCTTGGGGGATTCTGGAATAATGATTAGTAAAGAGGATTTGAAAATCAACATTTAAAATCCATGCAGGAAGCATGAAGTGAGAACAAGCTTTAATGTGTCCATGAACAAATACTCATGAAGGGTCACCTATGTAAAGATAAGATGCCTGGATCACTTAACGAAGAAAAGATGACATGG
Organism: Saguinus oedipus; assembly: GCA_031835075.1. Taxonomy (NCBI): domain Eukaryota; kingdom Metazoa; phylum Chordata; class Mammalia; order Primates; family Cebidae; genus Saguinus; species Saguinus oedipus. Next base: position 45,271,132 of record CM063170.1, read on the forward strand.
TTTTTGACTTCAGGAGCACAGTACAGTACTTTCCCTTTGTCTCAGGTTTCTGTTTTCATGGTTTCAGTTACCAGTGGTCAACCATGGTCCAAAAATATTAAATGCAGAATTATAGAAATAAACAATTCATAAGTTTTAAATTGAGTGCTGTTCAGAGTAATGTGATGAAATCTCTCACCATCCTGCTCTGTCCCACCTAGAAAGTGAATCATCCTTTGTCCAGCAGCCCAGTGCTGACTGTGCTATCTGCCTATTTGTCACTCAGTAGCCATCTTGGTTAGCAGATCAGCTGTCACAATATCATAGTACTTGTGCTCAAGTGACCCTTATTTTACTTAATTATAGCCCTAGAGCTCAAGAGTAAAGCTGCTGGCATCTTGTTATAGTTGTTCTATTTTATTATTGTTGTTAATCCCTTACTGTGCCAGATTTATAATCTGAACTTACTGTGTTTACATAGGAAAAATCATAGTATCCATAGGGTTCTGTGCTATCTGTGGCTTCTGGCATCCACTGAGATCTTGATACCTGTCCCCCATGGATAAGGTGGGGCTACTCTGTAGTTTAGTTGGGAGATTATTCCCCTCACCTAAAACATCATTCAATTCGGTAGTGTTTGGCTTACTACAGAACATACATTAGAAGGCTCAGAGGATGAATGCTCATGTATAGGAGAAGTGGAAGTACTCTCATGGAAGCTTGAAGGATAGGTAGGGTTTGGATAGACAGAAGGGAAGGGCAACAATTCTCTATGATTAAAAAAAGAGTAAAAGGAAAGAAAAGATGCATCAAGAGAGGTAGAAAAGTTTAATTCAAGCAAAAGATCAGGAAAGTGATTGGTTGAAGGTAAGTGTAGTGTCAGAGATGCACGGAATGTCTGAGGGATCATCCATTCTATCTCAGATTGTTCACTTTGGATGAGAAAACAGAGATGATGAAAGGCAAAGTGACTAGAACACATTGTGAAGAGCTTTGTGAGGAGCTTGTACTTCATGACCACAGTTTCTTTGAAAGCTTTTGCAGGAGAATCCATTGACTTGAACTTCCCTTGCAGTGCAGAGGGTGCTCTTAGACTTAAGTAAGTGAACAGCTCTTTGTGTATATGTGAATAATGTTTACATCTCCTCTGAGTATTAGACAAGAAGCAGATATAAAGTCTTTGCCTTAAAAATGAAATATTATTTCCTGACGGTGAGGTGAAGAAGACTGAATGTAGTGCCAGAAGAACATTTTGAGTTGCCTTTGTTTGGTGTTTAAGGGGAAACAGTAGTGGTTTTCACTGATCAATGATGGTTATATGTTAACTTCTCTGGAAAAGGAAAAATGGGAGAAAAATTAGTGTTCTTACTTTTTGTGTGATTCTAAATGAACCCCTTTTCAATATAAAAAAGTTATGCTTTGTTAATAACAAGGCTAAAGGTAGAGACTTCTCATTTATTTATGACTATGAGTAAGTTCTTTCTCTTGATACTAACCTGTGAAATATTCATAAAGACATATTTGTAATGTTAGATACTAGTTTTTTTAATGTAACTCAACAAGTAATTATTTGTTTAGCTTTGTTATAGAAATGATACACCTAACAAAACACAGATTAACAAAAATTATTGAAAATCACTTGACATATCACCACACAGAGATACTACTATTCATATTAGATATATTTTTAGACAAGTTTTCTCAATCTATGTGAATGGTTCGTTGCCCAATTGGATCATGTTGCGCATATTGTTTTGTAGTCTTCTCAAAAAGATAAGATATAATAATGTGTATTAATACTATAGTAACATCTATTCATGTCATAAATATTTTTATAATATTATATGTATGCCTGTATGCATTTCATTATATATTTGTACTGTGTTTCATTTACACAATTTCATATTTGTGAACATTTATGTTTTTACTAATTTTTATTTTATTGCTAATATAACAATAAGTATTTTGGGAGTATTAAGGTCTATGTGTTGTCTTTCACTTATGCTTTCATATATTTTAATAGTTTTGGGTTTTTTTTGTTGCTACTATGTCCTAAGCTCTGTTTTAGGCATAGGGATACATCAGTGAATAAGCTAAGAAGCTTTTTATTTTCATAGAACTTACCTTCTTGTTTGGTGACATGAAAATACACGAGGAAACAAACAAATGAGTATTATTAACTGTAAAAATGTGATAAGTGCTGTGAACATTATAAAAATAAGGGATGTGACAGGGATTGCTAGGACTGAGAGGAAGGGAAAACCCCACCGAGGAGGTTTGAGTTCTGAGTTGAGCTCTGTGTCCCAGGAAGGAACCAGCCATGCTTGGGGACATAGCCTGTCAGTTAGGTTTTCAGTCAGTTGTTAAGAGGAAGATTGTAAAGTCTGAAGGAACTTGAAGTATCTGCAAAACAGAGAAAAGGCCAATGTAGTTGGGCTTAGTGAGTGGAGGTGAGGGAAAAGAAGAGGGAATAGGTGGTGAGATCAAAGAGGTAGGCAGAATCCAAGTTATATAAAGCCTTTAAGGCCATAGTAATAAGCTTGGATTTTGTTCTAAGTGCAGTAAAAAGGCTTTAGATCATCTTAAGCAAGGAACAGACATGATTTGCTTTACATTTCTACTACAATGTAGGAGCAAGGGTTAGCCTCAAGGACATAGTAACAATGGCTTATGTAACTTGTAAACAATAGTGCCTTAAACTAGATTGTTTATATTGGAGACAGATGTAATAGACTCGTGACAATATTTGGAAGTAAAGCTGTCAAAGCTTGCTGCTTAATTATTTTCTATAAATACTTCATAGCATGCAAATCCAAATATCAGAGCAAAGGATATGCACATTTTAGAAATCTCTGTACATATTCCCATGTATCCAACATTACCACGGTAAGAGACAATTGCAGTTTTCTACCATTTACCAGAAAGTGTGCTAAATATTGACTTTATACACATGACTAAGATGTAATCTTTACTCTCACAGCTTATGATGTTGAGAATGTACTTACTGTATAACTTAGGTCTTATTTTGGTGTTATTCAAATAATAATTTATACATCAGATGTATTTTCTCCCATAAAGTGGTAAAAAATAATTTAATTGCAAAAAAATTTGGTATTCTAATCTTTGGAAATCTGTCCTGTTGTGTCGTATTTTTGCAAAATTGAAATACCAGCCAAAAAAAAAAGAAAAGCTGAAGTACTTTTCTAAAAATGCCTTATATTAAAACATTCTGTCCAGAATGGTAGTGAAAGTTACAAATATGCTATGCTGAATAACTGTAGTTTTATTCACATGAAACTTGTATTACATTTAAATTAAATAACACTTGTTCACATAGTTTCTAAGTCACAGATTTTTACTACCTTAAAAACATTAACCTTGTTTTTTGAAAGACAGTAGGTCAGATTGTCAGCTCAAAACCTCAACTTTGATATAGCATAAGTAAAGGAAATAAATGATGGTATATTAGACACAGTTGTTCTTTCAACAAGGGGTAATTAAGATGAAGTTAAATATTTTTTCCTTTAAAATTATAAAAGCCTGAGAGCGGAGACAGAGATTTCTCTGAAACCATCTAATTTTAGAGACAAAGCCATTATCTAGAAGAACTGAACAAGCAAGTTTTATCACAAAAGCTCAAGATTTTAGTTCAGCAATGATAATTTTGAAGGCTTAGAAAATGTGCTTCTAATGGATAAAGCAAATTAAACAAACCATACCTTACCACAAATGAAAATAAACTTTAAACTCTTGTTATTAAAAAATAAGCTGTTAAGTGTCTTTATGCCTTTAAATGGCAGACCAAATGCATGTGAAACCAATCCCTTACCCTGCTATCTTATTCCCAAATAGAGAAACGGTAGGGAAAAAGACATAATTATATTGACAATTTTCCCCACAGACATAGCCGTGCTTTAAAAGAAAAGAGGAACACCTCCATAGATAATAAATGCTAAAATGTCTACAGAAAAAATGCATATGGAAAACATATAAATGAAGATAAATAAAGAGGAAGGGGAAGACTGAAGCTCATGGTTAAATAGCCGTTCAGGTCCAGGTCGGGATAGGGGCCACTCACATGCAACCTGTAGGCTTGAGACAAGGGAATATGCTGCGCCACACATACAGAATGAAGTTCTATAGCTTCAAGTGGCCAAAACAATGCCACTAGTCTGGAAAATGAGGGTAAATGAAAGTGGTTCTCAGAAGATATTTCTCTGGTTTTTTTTTTTTTTAATTATACTTTAAGTTCTGGAATACATGTGCAGATCGTGCAGGTTTGTTACATAGGTATACGCGTGTCATGGTGGTTTTCTGCACCCATCAACCCATCATATACATTAGGTATTTCTCCTAATGCTATCCCTCTCCTAGCCCCCAACCCTCTGACAGGCCCCAGTATGTGATGTTCCCCTCCCTGTGTCCATGTGTTCTCATTGTTCAACTCCCACTTATGAGAAGATACTTCTCATTTTCTAATGATAAAACTCCTTTGATGGCTAATGTTAGTGTTTCCTTTTTTTGGTTTGTCTTATTAGTATTTAAACATTGTCATTGAATGAATATGTTAATTCAGGTTGAGATGTATGAAGAGAAACTTAGAAAATGTGCAAAAATACTCCACAAAAATGCCGTGATTATAGATATCAGCCTAAATATGTTATTACTTTCCCAAATCCTAAAATATCTACCCAGGATATTTGTTTATTACAAAAGATAATAGCAGCTTCACAGTGTAGAAGCCTAGCAGATGTTACCTTAACCAACTATTCAAGATTAAGATGACCAGGAATTTTCCAGAATGTCATTTTGACATTATGTACACTTTATAGTTACTCTTTGTATGATGGATACAACATTGCTTAGGTGATACATTGACCCAAACTGTGTAAGCTCAATCTAATCATAAGCACTCATCAGACAAATCCTAACTGAAAGACATTGAACAAAAAAACTAACTGCTACTCTTCAAAAGTGTTAACCTCATCAAAGACAGGGAAGCATTGAGGAACTGTCACAGGTTGAAGGCGAAGGAGCATAGGTATTAAGTGTAAGGTACATCTTGAGTTGGATCTTGGAATTTAAAAAATATATATCTTATTGATATGAGAGACTTCTTAATAAGATCTATAGTTAATATTATTATATCTGTAAATTTTCTGGTTTATATTGCTTTATACCTTTGCAAAATGTTAATCTTAGAGTAAGCTATGTAAAAAGTATGCAGAATCTCTCTGTACTAGTTTTTATTTCAAAATATAAAGTTAAAAGAAATTTAAAAGGCAATAACATATGATATGTTTGTATGTGTATATGTATTCAAATATCCTATAACAAGAAGTAAATGTCCAAATTAAAAAAGAATGTTCAAAGAGCGTGGATAGGCACTTTACAAACAACAAACTTAAAAATATAAGAAACACACATTTTTCACAGTAGATATTTTTTAGAACACTGAGCCAGAGAGACAGAAAAAGTTTAAATCTTGGCAATAGAAAACAAATTTTAAAGACAATAAAAACAAAAACATAAAGTATTTAGACGTATAGAAGATTTTCTTTTCTATTTTTTTATTGTACTTTAGGTTCTGGGGTACATGAACAGATCATGCAGGATTGTTGTATAGGTACATACATGACAAGGTGGTTTGCTGCCTCCATCCCCCCATCACCTATAGCTGACATTTCTCCCCATGTTATCTATCCCCAACCTCCCCACCCCCTGCTGTTCCTCCCCTATCCCCCAGTGTGTGATGCTCCCCTCCCTGTGTCCATGTGTTCTCATTGCTCAACACCCACCTATGAGTGAAAATATATGCTGTTTGATTTTCTGTTCTTTTGTCAGTTTGCTGAGAATGATGATTTCCAGATTCATCCATGTCCCTACAAAACATGAACTCGTCCTTTTTTATGGCTGCATAGTATTCCATGGTGTATATGTGCCACATCTTCCTTGTCCAGTGTATCGTTTATGGGCATTTGGGTTGGTTCCAGGTCTTTGCTCTTGTAAACAGTGCTGCAATAAACATGTTCATGTGTCTTTATAATAGAATGATTTATAATCCTTTGGATATATACCCAGTAATGGGATTGCTGGGTCAAATGGAATTTCTATTTCTAGGTCCTTGAGGAATCACCACACTGTCTTCCACAATGGTTGAACTAATTTACACTCTCATAAACAGTGTAAAAGTCTTCCTATTTCTCCACATCCTCTCCAGCATCTGTTGTCTCCAGATTTTTGATAATCACCATTCTAACTAGCATGAGATGGTATCTCAATATGGTTTTGATTTGCATTTCTTTAATGACCAGAGATGATGAGCATTTTTTCATATGTTTATTGGCCTCATATATGTCTTCTTTTGAAAAGTGTCTGTTCATATCCTTTGCCCACATTTGAATGGGTTTGTTTTTTTCTTGTAAATCTGTTTTACTTCTTTGTAGATTCTGGATATAAGCCCTTTGTCAGATGGATAGATTGCAAATTTTTTTTCCCATTGTGTTGGTTGGTGGTTCACTCTGATGATTGTTTCTTTTGCCGTGCAGAAGCTGTGGAGTTTAATTAGATCCCATTTGTCTATTTTGGCTTTTGTTGTCAGTGCTTTAGTCATGAAGTCCTTGCCTATGCCTATAGACATATAGAAGATTTTTAAATGACAACATGAATTTGAATATAAGGTCAGCAGAGCACTTTCTAGAATGGAATTATTTCATCCCTAGAAATGGCCTTGGAAACCACCTACTCTAAATGCATTTTTGTACAAATTGGGAATGGAGAGCCTATAACCATTTAGGGTAGCCTTGTCAGCCTGTCCTGGTGGAGCCCTATGTCCCTGTGTATTCATGAAGATGACTTAATTTGTAGCATAACTCTACCTTTTTTTCCTCCAGATGTCAGACAGCTTTTGTTTCCCCTAATTCCTAAATTAATTAGCTACAGTTGTTCTTTTGACTTGGAGATAGGCTGAGATATTTGAAAGGATTCCCTCAAGGTCGCATCAGAGGAATATAACCGTACTGGGGTATGGACCTAGATGTATCTGACCCCAGAGACTATGCTTTTTTGAAAGCCGTTTAAACATTTATTTTTTTCTTTATATACAGAAAAATGCACTCGCTTTGGTATACAGTTCTGAGTTTTGACAAATATCTAAAGTCCTAATGCCACCGCTGCTATCAAGAGGCAGAACAGTTCTGTTATCTAAAATCATTCTCTCATGCTTCCCTTGGGGGTCAACTGCATTCCAATCTCGAAGCCCAGGGGACTGTCCCTCTGTTCTTCATTCCTGTAGTTTTACCTTTTTCATGTCATACAAATGGAATGATACAATATGTATCCTTTTGAATCTGGCTTCTTTCACTTAGCTTTCTGTATTTGAAAACCATTAATGATACTGCTTATATCAATAAGTTGGTTCCTTCTTACTGCTGAGTAGTATTCTGTTTCAGGGATGCACTGTAAAGGGATACAAGTCTATCCCTTTATCTGCTGAAAAGCATTCAGATGGCTTCCACTTCTGGTAATTAAAATGAAACTGCTATAATCATTTGCATACAGGAGTGGGATTGCTAGGTTTGTCAAATGTGTGTGAACATTATAAAAAATTGTCAAACTGCTTCCCACGTGACTGATAGTTTTGTATTTCCACTTGCAATGTATGAGAGCTTAGGTGTCCTTTCTCGGCACTCGGAATTCTCAGTTGTTTTTGGATATTTTTATTTGCACTTATGAATGTGTGGCAGGATTTCATTGTTTTTAAATTTGTTTTCCATAATGACTAATGATGTTGAACATCATTTTACATGCTTATTCACTATCTGTGTATCTTTGGTTAAGTGTATGTTCACATCTTTTGCCTATTTTTATTGGATTGCTTGAATTTTTAGAATTTTTATATGCTTATAAATTCTGAATATAAATTGTTCGCCAGTTACGTGATTTGCAAATATGTTCTACCAGCCTGTAATTTTCATTTTCACTTACTTAATAGTGTCTTTCCTAAAGAAAAAACTTTTGAATTCTATTGAGGTTCAATTTGTCATATTTTTGTTTTCTTGATTATACTTTTAGGTTTGTATCTAAGAAGTCTTTGCTGAACCCAAAGTCAGAGAATGTCTTCTGTATTTCTCTTAAGGTGTTATAGTATTACATTTTACACTTAAGTCGATGACACATCTGGAATTACATTTTATATATAATGTGAAGTATGGGTCAAATGTTTTAATCTACATATCCACTTATCTACTTGTATATTAACGTTCCATTTGAATCAAACCATTTGTTATGTAATGACATTATGCTTTCTCCAGTCTACTGCCTTCGTACCTTTGTCAGAAATCAACTGAACATATTGGTTCATGGGTGTATTTTTAAACTCTTCTATTTTCGACCTTATATTTCTATCAATACGACCAACTGTGGTAGTGTTAGTAAGTCTTAAAATCACTATAGTAAGTCTTGAAATATTACCACACTGTGGGAGTATTAGTAAGTCTTGAAATCAGATTGTGTGACTTTTCCAGCTTTGTTTTTCCCTTTCAAAATGGTTTTGGCTATTCTCTTTCTTTTTTTTTCTCTATATAAATTTTTGGAATCACCTTGTCAACATCTACAAAAAAAATTGTGACAGGGAGGATTTGAAATGAAATGAATAGCATTTGAGATGAAATGAAATAGCATTTCATCTGTAGGTCAATTTAGGGGGTATGGACAACTTAACAATATTCACTCTGTGAGGCCGGAAACATCTCTCTCTGTTTACTGAAGGTCTTTATACTTTTGGCTGCAGGTATGTGTGTGTGTGTGTGTGTGTGTGTGTGTGTGTGTGTGTATGTGTGTATGTACATGCATGCTACTTTAAGGAGGACAAGAGGAAAAAGAAAAATAATCAAGAAACTCATACAGTAGTATTTCTCACATTTTGATTCTTTCCTCAGTCTTCCTGCTTTGCATAGTCCTCAGGTAGTTGCGGTTTTATTCCTTCCAGAATTTTTAGTTGTAATTAGTGGAAGAAATAGTCTGTAATGAACTTATTTTATCTTGTTTGGTATTAAAAATCAATTGGCTTTCATTTTAATTATGTAAATCCTTCTTGGGTGGTGATGACATGGATCAAATAGAACCTAAAGTTCAAAGGATTTATCTCAGGTGGGCAGGAGCCTAGGGGAAAGGGCAGAAAACAGGACCATGTTTTCTTTTGATGTGCACTAACATTTAGTTATAATCAGGAGCTTCTTCCTTTCTTAACAGTGTCGTGATGCATATTTGAAAATAAATGAAATGAAAATTGATGTGACAGTTTTCAAAGTTACCAGGGCCTGTCTGAGAACATTTTTTAGCAGGTACTGACTTGCTGACAAATAACAGAAGTTAGCATGTGATAGAGGGTCTCATAATATTACCATTTATTTAGCCCAAAAGATAATACAGTTTCCTGTGTCCAAACACATCTCAGCTGATTGATAAACTTCAGCACCTTCCAAACAGTATTATTTCTCCTAACTCTCAAGAGGGCTTATCAAAGAAGTTAAGTAGCTTTCTCTTCTTACAGAGATAACAGTCAAAATTTCTATTTCAAGAATTGGAAATCACTAAATGTATTCTTCCAAGCACAATATTATTGCCTGTTTTATTTGTATGCCCTATTTTTAGATTATTTGTAACACAGGCATACACAAAAATATATATCTGATCCTTTTTTTGTTTTCTAGTTATATAGTTCATGAATCTTTATCGTGCTTTCATTATTAATTAACATGGTCTTTAGAGATCCTCAGACTAATTCTTCACTAAAGCAGAGTGCTGCAGAACAGTCCAGAATGCTAACTACAGTAATCCACTAAAGTGAATTTCACCAACAACTACTTCATACATATTTAGGATATTGAATATCTTTTGTTAGGATAGAAGTTTGACTGTAAAATTAGAAGCTCCTACACTGACTTCTGAGTGAGGTCAATATGTGTGTGTTTTCTAAGCCAGAGAAAATATTTTAATATTTTTACAACAGGTTACATTGTTCCTGTGAAAACTGTTCAATGTTATAGCAGATAATATGAGTCATATTTTAAAATGATGTAACCAAATTAAGATGTATAAATCTCAACAAAGGTTAGAAAAATGCAAGACTTCACTGAAATTGAAGTATATATCTTATATACAAAATTATGCAGATTCATGTAGAAATCCACTAGTCATACTATACTGGAGGTGTATTCTTTCATTCATTCGTTATTTAAGCCCTTGGCACTGCTCTAGCCTCTCAGGTTGCAGAGATAATTAATACACGATTCTAGTTTTTTAAAAACCCTTAAGTAGGACATTGTGAACTGATTTTAAAATAGAATTGTAATTGTGCTTTTCAAATGAATATTTGGACCTTCACTTAGTCATTCAGATGAGAGTGAGAGAGCAATTACATTGTACCCATAGGCTTCTAATGGATAAAATATGTCACGTATAAATACTTCATTCATAGTATATAGCTTTTTGTAGTTTACAAATTGCATTTGAGTTGTACATTTAATGTTCATAATAACTTTCTGATTAGATCAGGCATGTATTAAAAGCCCTGTTTATATTTAATGGAACTGAAACTAAATGAAGTTATGTACATTTATCTCCTGGAAACTGAATTGGGAAATGATATGGTACTCCAAGGGCAGTGCTCACTTTACAGCAGCCAGCCCACTGTGTCTAAAAGCCAGAGCCCAGCCTGCTTGTCCATAATGCTGGGATTGAAATTCTCATTATAAACTCACCGAGTTAATATTGTTTAGTTATCTGAGAAGCTTATATTAGTGTAAATGTCACCTTTTCTGGGAAACCCACCTTGATTAGACTAGACTGATTACGATTCTCATTTACAAACTCTTGCAATTACTACCATAGTAAGTTAGCCACTTTGTAATGATCTATTTTAAATATGCATAACCTTCTAAAATTTCATGGGGCTGATATTCTTGACTGCTGTATTTCTACTCTCCCTATGTATCACTCGCTCAAACAAGCAGCTCTTACTGGTTCTTCAAACATGCCCAGCCTGTCTATTTATATTAGGACCTCTGCAGATTCCCATCTGCTCAGCATGTTCTTTTCCTAAGAGCCAGTGGTCTGGGTTCCTTCTCCGGTCTCTGCACAATGCCAACTCCTAAGAGAAGCTTTTCATTATCATTCCAGTTAGATATTTTGCACCTTGATTTATTTGCTTCATAAGATGTACCATTATTTGACATGATTCTGTTGATTTATCTACACGTTGTTCTTAAATTCCCTGAGAGCAGGCGTCTAATCTGTCATCCCAGCACCTCAATGGTTCCTGTCAAATGCTGGATACACTTTGTATATTTAATGAATGAATGAATGAATGAATGGAAGAATGAATTGATGAATTGTTAAGTTTGGATGAGCTAGTTAATGTTTTTAGTATGCATAGAAACAAATACATAACTATTTTTAAAGTTCTATTTATATCTCACCTAAAAGAGTGCTGCATACTCCACTTTGGGAAGCACAAATTAATCATTGGGTAATTATTCCTTAATGTCTTTCTTCCTCAGAAATTTATAAATTTCTCGTGAATATATTCTCTTCACATATGTGTTCATAGTGCCTACCATTAGACCTGGCCCATGGTAGGTACTGGGTAAGAATGGGTTTAGTAAATTAGTAATTGTCTATACACGTGAATAGTATATGTTTATACTGTGTGGCTACATATATAAATTTGTTTTCTTGGCTGGGTGTGGTGACTCATGCCTGTAATTCCAGCACTTTGGAAGGCTGAGGTGGGTGGGTCACCTGAGGTCAAGAGTTCGAGACCAGAATGGCCAACAAGGGGAAAACCCGTCTCTACTAACAATACAAAAAATTAGCCAGGCGTGGTGGCACACTCTTACAATTCCATCTACTTGAGAGGCTGAGACAGAAGAATTGCTTTAACCCAGGAGAGGGAGGCTGCAGTAAGCCAAGACTGTGCCAGTGTACTCCAGCCTGGGTGACAGTGTGAGACCCTGTCTCAAAAAATTAAAAAATAAAAATAAATTAATTAATTTATTTTCTTATTAATACTGAGATGTTTGCTTATCCCCCAAATCTTTTTGGGTGTGAACTAACCATATCTTTTTTCTCACATTTACAGGATTATACCTTGACAATGTACTTTCAACAAGCCTGGAGAGATAAGAGGCTGTCCTATAATGTAATACCTTTAAACTTGACTCTGGACAACAGAGTGGCAGACCAACTCTGGGTGCCTGATACCTATTTCCTGAACGATAAGAAGTCATTTGTGCACGGAGTGACTGTTAAGAACCGCATGATCCGCCTGCATCCTGATGGCACTGTCCTTTATGGACTCAGGTCTGTTGTCCCCAATTCAAAATATACCTTTTCCTGAACAAAATAGCTGTTACTTTTCATTGGATGAAAATATTGTGCTATTTTGCTTACTTTTTCTTCAATTCTACTAAGAAACAGTTAAGCCTCCTATCCACTAGACATTCAAGAGCTTAAGGTAGCATGCTTACAAAGGGACTTAACCTCAGCTAAGACTACGCTTTTCTGAATTATCTTCCAATATTAGCTTCCTGATCCTAAAGCTGCTTTCTTTAAAGAATAGAGATAAACAATATCAAAATAGCTGAGACACAGATTTTCTTTAAAATGAGAAAAACATTGCGAATGCCAAATAATTGTTTGAATGTGGCAGATATTGTATTTTATAAATTGCTTCTGAGCTGCCCGAACGGGATCATGGCCCTCTGATGACCAGAAAGCTTATTATGACATTTCACCTTCCAAGGAGCAATCAGACTTGCAAATAATAAAGCAGTTATCTCATGTTTATTAATAGGAAATTTACACTCAAATAGACCTCTATATCAGAAAATAATTGTGATATTCTGATATTTGGATGAGGATAATTTTTTAGAATAAGACAGTTTTTCTTTTCAACTTTTCTCTGTACTGAAAGCATGGTTTTGTATTAAAAGATGGTTTTCTAGAAAAAGTGAAGAAAACATATCTTTTTCTGAAAACATTATAATATAAAGGGTTTCTCTTTATTAGAGTAGAAGAAATTCTAAACTTTGACATTTTTAGTGGCCTAATTTATTCTGTTTTACATGAATATGTGGTTACCTTCTCATAATGTTGATAATAATAATAGTATTCATTTATTGAACGCTTGTTATGGGTCAAATATTAAGCTAAGTGCTTTCATGCATTATTATAGTTAACCCTTACAACAACCTCATATATTAGCAACTGCTATTGTCTGTATTTTCAAATGAAGAAATAGAGGCTGATGCAATTTGCCAAAGATTACAAAGAAAGTAATCTCTGGAGATCGTATATAAACCTTGTTCCAAGTTCAAAGTCAGAGCCCTCAGCGGGATGCCTTCAATCCCACATTTTTCTTGTCTATTCTATCTCATTTTTATTTTCTGCTATATCCAGTTCCCCTGACTGATGCATTATCTTAGATTCTTAGATTCAGCTTTTTTGTTTATGACATTTGTAGAGAAAAAGGCATTTGGCCTTCAAGGGAGAGGGAATAAGAGTGGCAGAACGAGAGCACATTTGTACTCTGTGTCAAGCACTGGTGGTATAGAAATGAGTTAGATACAGGCACTGCTCATATGTGTGACTCAGAAAAGAAGGAAATAAAAGAGAGAGAAGGCAAGTTGACTGGTAAAGTCTGAAAAGATTCTACTGAAGTGGTGGGCTTCAAAGTACTGATGGAAAGCATTGTGTTCAGTGATACATTATACTAAAATTATTACTTAGAATCAACTACAAAATATACAGTATCCGAGAGAACTTGATGAGAGAGAGACCACGTGTGCAGTGGAGAACAGGGAATGAAAAAACATTGTAGTTTAACGTTTTTAAAAAGTTAAGCACAGAGGGAGATTAGAATCTAGAAGAAGGAGGTGAGAATCTAGAAGAAGGCAGGAGACATAAAAAGATAAGTTACCCAGAGCAGACCCAGTGCTAGATGCATGTTGTCCATCATATCACTTCATCTTCACAGAAATAATGCAGAAATCACCCTGGGCTCTTCCTGTTTCTCCAGAACAGGATGTGTCATACTCTCATTTGTATACCCAATACTGACCTAGCACCTACACTATAAATAGCAATGCAGTAGAGGTTGAGGATATATTCTTAAATGTATGTAGGCAAGATTGAGTGGACAGGAAAATCAACAATCAGAATGCCTTTGGAATTAAGAGGAAAAGGGAAAGATCAATATTATAGGGGATAAATTGGCTTCTTTGTATCATTACTTTATTAATCAAACAAAAAAATGATGGCCATTTATCCTTATCATTAAGATCATCTGGACACCATTGTACCTCTAACTCGTGACATTAGAAAATAGTCATTGTCCCATTCCCACTTCCATCAAGGGCTATTGACAAAATATGCAGATTCCTGAACACACCTAACATGCATAGAATTAACACTTCCCCATTGAGCAGGTTCATGAATGGTGATTGTTCTCTTGGCTGTATTGTTAATTGTGAAGGGGAGATTAATAAGAACATTCCTCAGGAAATATATAAATGACCCATTCCAGTTTTAATGGACAAATAGTAGGACAATTTCTTCCTTAGATAGAAATGTAATGTATATCAGATAATTCTTTCTCAACTCCAGGAGGTTAATTTGCAACAGACAAGTAAAAGGAATTCAGTTAAAGTTAGCTATTTTTCTATTTAATTTCTACCTCTTTTATATAATGCTAAAATACATTATTCTGTTGTTACTGTTGATTCTACAATACTTAGCCCCTCCTTCTACTTACCCACCCTGAGCCAGTAATTTTCTATTGCTGACAGTCTAGTAAGAAGTTTATTTTGTGTATGTATTCCATAAAGCTGCACTGAAACAATGCTTAAAATAGTGATAATATTAATATCAGTACCTAGTACTCATTAAAAGACTTAGCATTTACTTATCACTTTGCCAGAACTTTGCATATATTATCTCATTAATATTAACTTTAGCCCTCAAAAATGGATACCATCATTTTCTCCATCTTATATGAAGAAATGAAGGAACTTGCTGACAAAATTACGCAGCTGCTATGCTGAAGAGCTTATTTATCTGAAAGTAAAGACGTTGATCTTCACTCTTCTGTGCTGATTCTTATGTACTGGCAAGATGGAAATAAAGAATAGTAGGAATCACCTGAGAGCATGCAAGGAACAAAAAAGATTAAAAAGTGTTTAGATGTAAACACCTTTTATTAGGTCCATAAGTGCAGGCTTTATTCTGGATTGATAAAAATAAGGCCCTAAAGAATAACGTGCCTGAGTCTTCTATGAAGGGTGCATTATTAGGTCCCGTGGTTCACACTAGCTCCAGTGCTGTATGGATTTCTAAGGCACAGGCAAGATCTTCGTAAAGAATTTGTCAGTGGCAAAGTTTACTAGTCTGGATAAGGCATATTGAAGGGCAATCATGAAGACCTGAATATGGGAAACTGGCACAGGAAAATCTTTATAAACATCAAGACAGTCACCAAGAAATGGGGTAGAACTAGGTCTATAAACTGAATGTCTTCTGAGTTTAAGGCAAAAGCTAAGGGCTTAAACTTCTTTCCCATTAAGACAAACAAAGATTGGTGGGGAAGGTTAAAGGAGGGACAGTCTTTTATAGCATCTGAGAAACCTGCTTTCATAAGATTTTCTTCAGTGAAATCTTCAGGTATTAAAACATAATAAAGATAGAGAAAGCAGTATTGCAACTATCAATGCTTATTAAATTTAATGGTAGGTAGGTTAAGTGTTCATTGTGTTGTTCTTACAACTTGTCTGTTTGAATGTTTTTATAATAAAATTTGGGGCTGAGCATGGTAGCCCATGTCTGTAATTCCAGCACTTTGGGAGATTGAGGTGGGCAGACTGCTTGACCTCAGGAGTTCAAGACCAGTCTGGGCAAAATAGCCAAACCTTGTCTCTACAAAACATTCAAAAATTAGCTGTTCATGGTGGCATGTGCCTGTAGTCCCCACTTCTCTGGAGGAGGCTGAGGTAGGAGGATGGCTTGAGTCCAGGGGGCTGATGTTGCAATAAACAAAGTCATACCACTGCACTCCATCCCGGATGACAGAGCTAGACCCTGCCTCAAAAAAAAAAATAAATTGGAGAACAAAATTTTACGTTTCAGAGGCTTAGGGACTTTGGTTTTATTAACTGGGAAATACCACTCAACATTTAAAAGGTCGTAGCCATGGGACAATAGTTGCCATCTCTTGTAAACAGAGAATCTTCTATGCACACATCCTTTGAGTAGCTGTGTCGGAAGAAAGGGTCATCTCATCTTGGAGGATGTGTGGCTCAGTGGATGAGATCCATGATCAGGGATAGCCAGGCTAAGCCATTATATGGAGAGGGGTAGTCCAAGCTCTTCACCCAGAGCCTAGCTACTATCCTTGCGAAGTTTTCTTTCTGTAAAAGCATGCCCATTGCTTCTCATGGTACACAATAAGAGCTCTAAGTCTGCTCATGCTTATATTTTGTGCTTGGTTAGCAAGAAGTTTGAGCGTGCACACCAGCTGCTTAGCAAGCTTGCATTAAGGTACAGTGGTCTTGGATTTCAGGAGATGGGATGAAGACTTAGACTACATTCTAACAGTTTTCATCCTGATTAGATCTCTGTTTTACTATCTCTAAAAGCAAAGGATTGCAGCATATTCTTAGTTATTCCTTGCTTTTCAGGATGAAAATCATTCCAGGGGCTCTGGGAACAGATTTCTATTGCTATACAGATAGATAAATGGACCCAAATGGGCAATCCAACCATTTTCCTTAACGAAGAGTAATGATAATGAAAGTTGGGTTTTAATTTGGACTTTTGTCAGTGGCTTCTCGTTGAACCTTAAGTGTATTTTCCATTTTATTGTCCTCATTTATAGGAAGAGGGGGAGAATTAGATGCTATCAATATTTTTACTACCCAGTCATTCTTTGAGTCAATGATCAATGAAAGTAAAATAATGTATAATCAGACTAAAAAATTAAATCATGTAGTTGGAGTACACGGTAATTGGTGGATAGTAAGTTCTCAATACTATTTAATATTAATAAATAAATGGAAGCATGGATGGGAAATTATAGAATTTTACTCTAGTTATCTTTTCGGTGTTCTGTAAAGTAAGACACTATGTTTAAATGTTTAAAGTAAGACACTATGTTAAATAGTTTGTGTATAACAGAAAGGGTGGGACTGAGCAAGCGCATTGAAAGAAATGGGAAAGGCCTCGGCCAGGCATGTTCAGAATGCGAAAGAAATCTGCTAAAGAAATTTCAAAGGATTGTCAAACAGTGTTGAGGACACAGACTTATGGTGAAGCCAGGTATCTCTAGCCATGGCATTTGGCTTGAAATCATTATTAAGGAAATTAGATGCCTGGCATTCTCTTTAAACCAAGTCTCCTCTTTTCTTTTCATCATGTCTTATCACTCCTCCATTTCTCAATTTTATTTGAAGAGCTTCAGGAAAAATTGCTTTTTTTTTTTTGTTTTTTTTTTTTGAGGTGGAGTCTCACTCTGTTGCTGAGGCTGGAGTGCAGTGAAGCAATATCGGCTCACTGCAACTTCCACCTTCTGGGTTCAAGCAATTCTCCAACCTCAGCCTCCCAAGCAGCTGGTGGGATTATGGGCATTCACCACCACACCTGGCTAATTATTTGCATTTGTAGTAGAGACAGGGTTTCAACATGTTGGCCAGGCTGGTCTCAAACTCCTGACCTCAAATGATCCGCTCACCTTGGCCTCCCAAAGTGCTAGGATTACAGGTGCTTGCCCAGCCAAGTGCTATTTATTTAAAGCTTAAACTTGCAGTTGGTGACCAAAGAATACTGAAATCCTTGAATACAAAATTATCACTATCTTAGTTGATTTGGGCTGCTATAATAAAATACCATAAACTAGGAGGCTTTGTAAACAGCAGAAATGTATATCTCACAGTTCTGCAGGGCTGTTTCCTGATTCATAGATGATGCCTTCTCACTGTGTCCTCACCGGGTGAAAGCAAGGCAAACTATGGGCACTAATCTTGTTAGATCCTGGCCTCAGAAACTAATCAACTCCCCAAAGGCTCTGCCTCCCACTATCATCACATTGGAAATTAGGTTCAACTCATGAATTTGTGGGACACAGACATTCACAAGATACCACTTACCTTCACTCTTGGTCACTGTTGATAACTCAGGACAATCTAATTAAAAAATTAAATGCTTCCCTTAATTTACCAAACTGTTTAGAGATTTCCATCAAGAGATACGGCTAGATGTGGGGAATAATGTTTTCTTGGGAGTAACCCAGCTGTAGACGTGGCCAAAAAAAGACTTTACTTTCCAGTTGACTAGGCAGAAGAAATCCTAGCAATTTAGAAAGCAGATATTTCAAACAGACTGAAATGTAGTCTATTCCAAAATAACATTGGCCCAATTAGATCATTTTTGGAATATAAAGAAAAATGATATAGAAAATATAGCACTTTTTGTGTGTGTGTAAGACAGTGTCTCACTCTGTCACCCAGGCTTAAGTGCAGTGATGCAGTCTTAACTCACAGCAATATCCATCTCCTGGGCCCAAGTAATTCTACCACCTCAACCTCCAGAGTAACTGGACCTACAGGCATGTGACATCACCTGGCTATTTTTTGTTATCATTTTTGTAGAGGTGGGATTTCACCATGTTGCCCAGGCTGTTCTTGAACTCCTGGGTTCAAGCCACCCACCAGCCTTGGCCTCCCAAAGTGCTAGGATTACAGGTCTGAGCTTCTGTGCTCAGCCTAGAATATTTTTTTAAATTATTTTAGGTTCAGGAGGTACAAGTGCAGATTTGTTACTTGAGGTATATTGCATAATTCTGGGGTTTGGCCTTCTGCCGAACCCATTACCCAAATGTTAAATAGGAAGCAGAATTCTATCAATGAAGTCCACTGAAATGCAAGCAGGTTAAAAATCAGGTGTAATCTGGTACTGATATGCTCATCATAAAGAAGGTCACGTAGATATAATTCATACTATTATTCACTTAAAATAGGATATTTATTGGGTTTCAAAAACTAATGAATACTTACAATTGGGCAGGAAATCAGAAGGCCCGCATTGTTGTCCAAAATTAATGATTCTTCTGATCATTCATTTAAATGATTGCTAAATATTTGTTCTAGCTTCCCAAAGCCCGTTAGTTAACTCTGTGACTTTGGTAATATGTGACATATATCCTTTTAGCACTTCCATCTCATTATGCATAAAACAGTGTTTTAACATATTTCAACTGCTCAAGAAACTGTATTTATCTCCTTAAAGAAAACCTGATTTATTAAGAAATCAAAAACATCATAACATTCAAGTATACAAAAGAGCAGTCAACTTGAATTATCAATTGATAAAATCTTTTGGTGAGCATAACAGTGCACATTTTTATTTAAATTTAGTATCTAAATCTAAGTTGGCTGTATATTATTTATGCCAAGACTTTAATATTATATTATACTTTATCACATTGAAAACTCTTCAACAAACACAGTAAAATACTTGTTCAATTATGAAATGATACATATTTCTTATTGACTGTTTAGTAACTATAGTTCTTATGAAAATAAAATTACTCCAGTCCTACCACACAGGGATAAGCACTACCTCGGTCTTGCTGTGTATGTTTTTTAAGTATTTTTTTTTTAAAGTACATATGGAGTTTATTATAAAAACCTTCAGATTATTTCATACCTTTTATATTAACAGTGAATATATTGTAAGCATGTTTGTCACATCAAAAAAATCCTCCTCGCCATCATTCTTCAACCATGATAGGACATATTTAAAAACATATTTCTTAATCCAATATAGGATATGGCTTATTGTTTTGACATAAGCTGAAACATGTGGTTGTGGCTATCAAATGCAGGACTATTATTTAAAATTTACTTAGTATTTTAATGAAAAACAGGAAAAATTATTTGTAACACAATTTATAATCTTATAGTTGTGATGTTGTAATTTGTAATCACATTAGTTGAAGAAATGGTTCAGGAGATATACTCCTATTGATTTTGTTCGGACAGTTCTTATGGAAGAAATGTCTTTCTTAACATTCTCAGTTGTAACTGACCCATATAAAAATAGTTGTTTGTCTTTTAGCATGAGTGGGGGGGGGCAGATTTTACATGTGTATTATACACCTTCTATATGTAACATCAGACCAGAAACTTGTCACTTCTGATTAAAGGCTCACATTCTTAAAGATTCAGCAGGAAGCAGAAGGCAATTCAACCACCTCCTGCTATGCATGTTCTGTCATTGGGAAAATGGCAAAGGATAATGTTAGTCTGTAATGAATTCAGAGAGGCAGGGTTTTATTAATTTTATCCTCTTCCTCTACTCTGAAAGTTTTACCACAGGATGACTGAATAGTCATCTCACACTGAAATATATTTTATCAAACATTAATATATCAATTTTTAACTTGGATTTCCTAATTCATTTTCATAGAGATATTGAGTGAATATATTTTGTCAAGCAGAATAAAAGAGATTTCATTAAGAATATAAGTCCTTCTGGCCAGAATGTGAGAACCTATTCTCTAAATTTTTCCTGTCTTCAAAGCACCTGTCTCCATCTGTATGTGAAAAAAATGCATATGATGTACTGTTATAGAATGCAAACTCTTTAATGAGCTGCAATTACTTTTTAAAACAAATTATTTCCCATAATTGTCCTATAAGATTAAAAATAAGGCCGAGCGAGGTGGCTCACACCTGTAATCCTAGCACTCTGGGAGAACGAGGTGGGTGAATCCAAGACCAGCCTGGCCTGCATAGTGAAACCCCGTCTCTATTAAAAATACAAAAATTAGGGCCA
This sequence comes from Saguinus oedipus, assembly GCA_031835075.1. Taxonomy (NCBI): domain Eukaryota; kingdom Metazoa; phylum Chordata; class Mammalia; order Primates; family Cebidae; genus Saguinus; species Saguinus oedipus. Next base: position 45,291,997 of record CM063170.1, read on the forward strand.
AGTGCAGTGGATCATGCCTGTAATCTCAGCAGTTTGGAAGGCCGAGGCAGGCAGATCACTTGAAGTCAGGAGTTAGAGACCAATCTGACCAACATGGAGAAACCACAACTCTACTAAAAACAAAAATACAAAATTGGCTGGGTACGGTGGTACATGCCTGTAATTCCAGCTACTAGGAAGGCTGAGGCAGGAGAATCGCTTAAACCCAGGAGGTGGAGGTTTTGGTGAGCTGAGATCATGACATTGCACTCCAGCCTGGGCAACAAAACCAAAACTCTGTCTCAATAAAAATAAATAAATAAATAAATAAAATATTTTTGAAAAGATTAAAAATAAATATATTTAGAAGTAATTTCTGATACCTTCAAGTTCACCTCCTTTTTTTACAGCAAGGAAAAGGGAGTCTCAGAGAGTGAAGCAATTGTGCCTAATATCCTAGAAACAATGGCAAACCACAAAGCAGAATCCTAAACTCCTAACTCTTAGCCTGGGGCTTGTTATTATTGTTGCTACTGCTACTGCTGGAATTATTGAGTTACTTGGAGTCATCCTTGCCTAAATGATGTTAGAAAATAATTTAAATCCAAGTCAACAATAGTAGGATCAGAAATGCATCATTCTACAGCCTTAGAAATGGAGAGACTTGTATTTAGCAACCCTAGGATATAATCTAGGGCTCATTTCGTTGCAACCTTTTGCTGGATTTTTAAATTAAAAAAAAAAAAACACTTAAAGAGGAAAAGCAAGTCTGCCTCTTTTCTTTTTTTTCTAAAATATTTCTGACCCATCATGTTCTGGTAGCCAATGGATCAACTCGACTATTGGCTAGATGGGTCCCTAGGTGTCCTCATGCCCATTGATTTCAGTGGGATGAAAGTTGGCTGCAGCAGCACTAAAGCCAAAGTTGTGAAGGGGATTGCTGCAAGAAAGAGGAATGATTGGAGACTCCAGAGGTTTTGAAGTAGGGAAGAAGCTAGCTGTGCTCCCAAAAAAGGTAGAGATTTTGTATTTCAAGCCTGAAGAATGAGTATGGTAGTGTTACTGAAATAGACCTTGTCTGCAAAGAGGAGAATGATTGAAATCCACTGAGGACATTTTATTCATGGGCTTTTGAAAATATCTATATATAGCATTGTTATACATAGCACATTTAAAGGTAATACTTGCATATTCCTGATTTCATTAGGAATAAACTCTCTGAGTCACCAGAATACTGAGAACATGGAAATAAGCCAGGTCTTCATTTTATCCCACTTTTTCTTTTTCTTTTCTTTTTTTTTTTTTTTTGAACAAAGTACTTCCCTGTAGATGATCAAAATTGGTGTGTGTGTGTGTTTGTGTGTGTGTATCTTCATTTATAGGTATAGGGTGTGTGTGTGTGTGTGTGTGTGTGTGTGTGTATCTTCATTTATAGGTATAGGGGTGTGTGTGTGTGTGTGTGTGTGTGTGTGTGTGTCTGTAGGTGTACGTGTATTTATGTGTGTGTGTGTGTGTGTGTGTGTGTGTGTGTACGTGTAGTACACACACCCATAAGGGCATGGCTTTTTTTGTTTGTCTTACAATAAGACTGAAAAACAACAGAAGTGACTTCCATTGTTTCAAACCTTGAAATAATGCATATTGTTTTCAACATTAGTTTAATGATTAAGTTTTCTCTAATTATATTTGGAGTAACTTTTGCATCACTTTGATTTCATGAAATCAGTAAATTTTTTTCGCAGCTTTTGCTGGCAACTTACTTGGCAAATGGGAGAAATACAGAGTTAGAGTTAGTATAATGAGTTCGCTTAAAGCAGAGTTTTAATTAGATAAAGACATTCAAAGCAAATGTAAATGAATACTTGTGTCAGATATAGTAGTAGTAGTAGTAAACTTTATTGGGTACTTTCTATATTCCAACTCCTGAATTATCTCATTTACATCAAATAATTTTGTGAAGCAAGCTATTGTTACATCCATTTTATAGTTGAGGAAACTGAGCTTTTGGGTAAATAAGTAACTTGCTAATGAGTTTCAGGGCTCAAATTGAACTCAAAGCCCATGATCTCAGTCACTTCCTCAAAGTCTGAAAGAATGCAATCTCCGTTCAAGTAGGTGAATGCAAAAGACTCTTGAGAAAGCAGGTACTGAAAATGTTGTTGGATGAAGACTGAAGAGTCTAGATTTCCAAGGTCCCTTGAAAAGAACTGAGTAGAAATTCATCTCCCATCTAGAGAGATGTCTTCTGTTTCGTTTTGTTCTGTGACAGTTTCGCTCTTGTTGCCCAGGCCAGAGTGCAATGGCGTGATCTCAGCTCACTGCAACATCCGCCTCCCGGGTTCAAGCAATTCTCCTGCCTCAGCCTCCGAGTAGTTAGGATTACAGGCATGTGCCACCATGTCTGGCTAATTTTGTATTTTTAGTAGAGACAGGGTTTCTCCATGTTGGTCAAACTGGTCTTGAACTCTTGACCTCAGGTGATCCGCCTGCCTTGGACTCCAGAAGTGCTGGGATTACAAATGTGAGCCACCACACATGGCCTGAAGAGAGATGTCTTAGTCATCATCTATTAATGGATGAACATGGCTGTATCAGTTTTAAACAAGACTCCGCAATAGGGACTGATGCACTGTTTCTGGCTAGTCCATTGCTTTTCTCATAAATACAGCACATAATGTATATTCCTCAGGTGTAACTTAATATGATCATTCCTTTTATCTATTATTCTTAAAGGGGTTTCCCTTATGCAGCTACTTACAATTGGAAGGTCGTATTTGTCACACTTTTCTGAACACCCAAGTTCAAGTAAAAGCTACATGCAATATAGTTTGTAATTTGAGGTATAGAAATTTTGAAAATCTGTTCTATTTCACAGTTAAATAGTCATATCGTTGAGTTTCAAAACCAAACACAGATTAGGGAAAACTGACCACTGAAAGATTAGATTAAGCTTCAATTTAATTAGTCAAAGACACAAAACCTTACTGGAAGTTAGGAGGCCGTGCAAAGTGGTCTGCAGGGAAATGTTTCTGCATCACTTACTTCTAAGGCTCCCAGAGTTTCTGAATGCCACCAGAGAGTTATCCTACCCACAGATTTTCTGCTGGATTGAAGAAACTCAATTTTTTTTAGATATTGGGCCTCACTCTGTCCTGGTCCGCTCATAGCTCACTGCAGCTTCAAACTCTGGGGCTCTAGCAAACCTCCCACCTCAGCTTCCCAAGTAGCTGGGACTACAGGTGCATACCACTGCACCTGACTAATTTTTAAACTTTTAATAGAGGCAAGGTCTTACTAAGATGCCCAGTCTGGTCTTGAACTCCTGTTCTCAAGCAGTCTTCCTGTCTCAGCCTCTCAAAGTGCTGGAATTACAGGCATGAGCCACTATTCCTCTCCCAAAGAAATTTAATTCTTACTTTGTAGTTCAAGAAGAAATTACCCAAATACCTGTACACTTTAATTTGAAGGCTGCACAAACATCATATTCCCTTTGAGTTTCTTCATTCTATCTTGAGCACAAATAATGATTCTAAAGGGAAAATCAGAGAGTACTGGACCAATAGCTGTTCTCTAACTATAAAGCAACTAGGAAAGTACCTCTGGCTGTCAGAATATTGGAAAAGATTCCAAAGTACATGAAGCAAATCTATACTTATTTTCTAGAATAAGTAACAGACAGGAATTTCAGACTTATTTCCCATGGGGAGAAAAAAATAGAATATAAGATTAAAAAATTATGTAACCTATGGAAACTGCTGCCAAAAATTTTTGTTAAAAGACTTTTGATAAAAGTTTTTAATCACTTGTTTTGCTAATGGATGTTAAAGGAAGATTTCTAGCTCATTCCTATCTGTTTATTTTGGAGGTCACAGATAAAACAAGCTTTTCTTTGAAAAACCAAACCAGTGTAATAGGTTAATGACTGAAATCACATTCACCACATTAGGAAATGCTCAAGCTATTTTACTTCTCAGAAGTAGCTCATTATCTGCACTCTTACGGACAGAATAAAAGGCAACAAAATGCTAACTGGCCATAAATCCCTAGAGAAAGATACTAATTTCGTGTTGAATTGTTCCCACTAGCCATAATGGAGAAAATAATTAGAACTTTATATTTTAGCAGCTGTAACAGGCTGACAACTAAGAGAAACTATTGAAAAGACCAGGATAAAGACCAAACCTTCTAGCATAAAAATACTAGGAAGCATCTGTGCATTTTACATCATTGCATAATGAGGCCAAACAACATAAAACTTAGAATAGCAGTGTTGCAGCGTGTTAACAATATGGGTTGGGGACCTGACTGACTTGTTTCAATGTCTTTAGTCATGCTCCATCCTTCTAAGCTTCAGTTTCCTCATCAGTAAAGTCGGGCTTAGTAGTTCCTGTCTTGTGGAATTACTGAGGGGATTAAGTTACAAAAAATGCTTGCAAAGAATTTAATAAAGTGCCTGGCACACAAGTTGTTTGTAAAGATTAGTTGCTATTATTAGCATCACTGCTGGTACCAGCCTTGACATTTCTGCATTTTCCATCATGGTAAGTGGGGGACGACTTTTGTTTTTTTGTGTGTGAGAGAAAATGTTGGTGATAAATTCTTATTATGTACCAATACTGTGCCAGGTTTTGGAGATACAGGAGAAAAATGACACATGCAGTCTCTGTGACTCAAAAACTTGAAGGCTAGTGGGAAAAGAAAATATGTTAACAGATGATGAGAGGTAGGATAGACTAAGTAAGAGCCAAACTCTGGCGTCAAAGACATGGGGGTTGCTTTTACTGGCCATGTGTCTTTTGTAAGTCAACTAACAAATCTCAGTCCAAAGTAATATTACCATTTAACTCACAGATATGTGGTCAAAACTGAAGCTTAGACAAATTCAGTAACTTGTTAAAAGTTGCAGAAATACACATGCCAAAGATGGGGATAGGTTCCAAGTCTGTTTGACTCCAAAATCTGTGCCTTTCATGATGATTTAATGGATGGAATGTGAAGAAATGACCCCCTGCATGGAGTGGGAGGTGACAGAGCAGACGGGGATATACTCAGAATTCTCATAAGAGGAATAGCTGAATGCAATTATTCACTTTGATTACCTAAATACTAGGAATGTTTGTATAGTGTTTCAGAAAGAAACTGGAAAAGTATTAATAATCTCTAATGTGTAATTAACAAAACAGGCACATTCTAGTTAAGTGAATCATTGAAGCTTTAATTTGTTTTTCCATCAATCCATCCAATCAACACCTGAGTGAACACCTCCTCCTGCTCTAGGTGGAGGATAGAAGGTACAGGAGTGAAAAGGCTACACGTAATCCTCACTCCAGAAGCTTGTACTTGCAGAAGGAAGGATATAAGCTATCAACAAAAGGGATATTTAATGATAACTATAAGGTTTGCAAATTGTGATGAATTCAGTTGTGGAAATTAAACATAATAATATGATAAAGAGTGACTGGAGGAAAATGTGGAATCCTACTTTAGAAGATAACATTTGAATTGAAATGTTATCAAACTCTGTGAAATATTTGAAGAGATTTATTCTGCACTAAATATGAGTTATCAATGGCCTATGACATGTGCCCAAGGTGGTCAACCCACAACTTGGTTTTATACATTTTAGGGAGATTATAAGGCATTAATTAATACATGTAAGATGTACATTGATTTGGCCCAGAAAGATGGGGCAGTGGGAGGCTTTCAGGTAATAGGAGGATTCAAATATTTTCTGATTGGCAATTGGTTGAAAGAGTTATTGTTAACAGAAATGAATGTCTAAGTTATGATAAGGGGTTTTTGAGACCAAAGTTCTATCATGCAGATGAAGCTTCCAGATAACAGGCTTCAGGGAGAAAATTGTAAATGTTTCTTATCAGACTTAAAGGGTCTCTTCTATATGTAATTGCAAAAGGGAGGAGGCTATAATGAGACATGTCCAGCTCTCCCTTCCCATCATGGCCTGAACTAATTTTTCAGGTTAACTTTGGAATACCCTTGCTGAGAGGAGGGGTACATTCAGATGGTTGGGGGAAACTTAGAATTTTATTTTTGGTTTACATTCAAAAAGCACAGATCTGAGGAATGAGAGTTCCATTTAGAATGAAAGTACAATAGTCCTAAGGGCAGAACAAACTCATGTACTTGCAAGAAGACAAAGTCAGATACTTTATGCAGATTTTTATGTGCCCTCTCTTTATATCACTGCTTTTTAAAATTCTTTATAACTACATGTATTATGTATTTGTTTACTATTTAATGACCTCTCACCACTAGAATATAAGTTCTATGAGGGTAGAAACCTCTGTTTTTCCCCCTTTTGTATCCTTTGTATCTCTCTCCTGTTGTATCTTGAGGATGGCACATCCTACAAGAGTCAATTTAAAAATATTTGCTGAAAAACAACCAGCTAACATCAAAATGGAAGGATCAAATTCACACATAACAATATTAACTTTAAATGTAAATGGGCTAAATACCCCCAAAAGACACAGACTAGCAAATTGGATAAAAAGTCAAAACCCATCAGTGTGCTGTATTCAGGAAATGCATCTCACATTCAAGGGCACACATTAGCTAAAACTAAAGGATGGAGGAAGATTTACCAAGCAAATGGAGAGCAAAAAAAAGCAGAAGTTGCAATCCTAGTCTCTGATAAAATGGACTTTAAACCAACAAAGATCAAAAGAGACAAAGAAGGGCAGTACATAATGGTAAAAGGATCAATGCAACAAGAAGAGCAAATGATCTTAAATATATGCACACCCAAAACAGGAGCAGCCAGATACATAAAGCAAGTTCTTATTGACCTGCAAAGAGACTAGGACTCCCATGAAAGAATAGTTGAAGACTTTAACACTCCACTGTCAATATTAGACAGAGCAATGAGACAGAAAATTAACAAGGATATCCAGAACTTGAACTCAGATCTGGACCAAGCAAACCTAATAGACATCTACAGAACTCTCCACCCCAAATCCACAGAATATACATTCTTCTCAGCACCACATTGTACCTACTCTAATATTGACCACATAATTGGAAGTAAATCACTCCTCAGCAAATGCAAAAGAACTGAAATTATAACAAACAGTGTCTCAGACCACAGGGCAATCAAATTAAAACTCAGGATTAAGACAGCTCAGAACTGCACAACTTGATGGAAACTGAACAACTGGCTCTTGAATGTTGACTGGATAAACAATGAAATGAAGGCAGAAATAAAGATGTTCTTCAAAACCAATGAAAACAAAGACACAATGTACCAGAATCTCTGGGACACATTTAAAGCAGTGTCTAGAGGAAAATTTATAGCAATAAATGCCCACATGAGAAGAAAGGAAAGATCAAAATCAACATCCTATCATCAAAATTGAAAGAGTGAGAGGAGTGAGATCAAAATCTCAAAGGCTAGCAGAAGACAAGAAATAGCTAAGATCAGAGCAGAACTGAAGGAGATAGAGACACAAAAAAATCAGCAAATCCAGGAGCTGGTTTTTTGAAAAGAACAACAAAATAGGCTGCTAGCCAGATTAATAAAAAAGAAGAGAGAGAAGAATCAAATAGATGCAATAAAAAACGATAAAGAGGGTATCACCACAGATTCCACAGAAATACAAACCACCATCAGAGATTACTATCAACAACTCTATGCACATAAACCAGTAAACCTGGAAGAAATGGATAAATTCCTGGACACTTGCACACCCCCAGGCCTAAATCACGAAGAAGTTGAAACCCTGAATAGACCAATAACAAGGGCTGAAGTTGAGGCAGCAATTAATAGCCTATGAACCAAAAAAAGCCCAGGTACAAATGGTTTCACAGCCAAATTCTACCAGACATACAAAGAGGAGCTGGTTCCACTCCTTCAGAAATGATTCCAAGCAATCCAAAAAGAGAGAATCCTTCCCAAATCATTTTATGAGGCCAACATCATCCTAATACCAAAACCCAGCAGAGATTCAACAACAAGAAAAAATCTTCAGGCCAATATCCATGATGAACATCAATGCAAAAATCTTCAATAAAATACTGGGAAACTGATTGCAACAGCACATAAGAAAGTTTATCCATCACAATCAAGTAGACTTCATCCCAGGGATGCAAGGCTGCTTCAACATACACAAGTCTATAAATTTAATCCACCACATAAACAGAACCAAAGACAAAAACCACATGATCATCTCAATAGATGCAGAGAAGGCCTTCAACAAATTTCAACAGCGATTTATGCTAAAACTCTCAATAAACTAGGTATAGATAGAATGTATCTCAAAATAATAACAGCCATTTACAACAAACCCACAGCCAATATGATACTGAATGGGCAAAAACTGGAAGCATTCCCTTTGAAATCTGGCACAAGACAAGGATGTCCTCTCTCCCCACTCCTATTCAACATAGCGTTGGAAGTTCTAGCCAGAGCAATCAGGAAAGAAAAAGAAATAAAGGGTATTCAATTAGGAAAAGAAGAAATCAGATTGTCTCTATTGCAGATGAAATGATTGTATATTTACAAGACCCCATCATCTCAGCCCAAAATCTCCTGAAAGTGAAAAACAAGTTCAGCTAAGTCTCAGGATGCAAAATTAATGTGCAGAAATCACAAGCATTCCTATACACCAATAATAGACTAACAGAGAGCCAAACCAAGAATGAACTCCCATTCACAATTGCTACAAAGAGAATAAAATATCTAGGAATACAACTAACAGAGGATATAAGGGACCTCTTCAAGGAGAACTATGAACCACTGCTTAATGAAATAAGAGAGAACACAAACAGATGGAAAAACATTCCATGCTCATGTTTAGGAAGAATCAATATTGTGAAAATGGCCATACTGCCCCAAATAATTTACAGATTCAATGCTATCCCCATCAAGCTACCTATGACCTTCTTCACAGAATTGGAAAAAAACACATTAAACTTCCTATGGAACCAAAAGAGAGCCCACATAACCAAGACAATCCTAAGACTTCAAACTATACTACAAGACTACAGTAATCAAAACAGCTTGCTACTGGTACCACATCTACAACCATCTGATCTTTGACAAACCTGACAAAAACAGGCAATGGGGAAAGGATTCCCTATTTAATAAATGGTGTTGGAAAACTGGCTAGCCATGAGCAGAAAGCAGAAACTGGACCCCTTCCTCACACCTTACACTAAAATTAACTCCAGTTGGATTAAAGACTTAAACATAAGACCTAACACCATAAAAACCCTAGAAGAAAACCTAGACAAAACCATTCAGGACATAGGCATAGGCAAGGACTTCATGACTAAAACACCAAAAGCATTGGCAACAAAAGCCAAAATAGAAAAATGGGATCTAATTAAACTCCAGAGCTTCTATACAGCAAAAGAAACAACCATCAGAGTGAACTGGAAACCAACAGAATGGGAAAAAATTTTTGAAATCTACCCATCTGACAAAAGGCTAATATCCAGAATCTACAAAGAACTAAAACAGATTTACCAGAAAAAAAAAATTCAAAAGCAGATAAAGGACATGAACACACACTTTTTTCAAAAGAAGACATATATGAGGCCAACAAACATGAAAATATGCTCATCATTACTGATCATTAGAGAAATGCAAATCAAAACCACATTGAGATACCATCTCACGCCAGTTATAATGGCAATCATTAAAAAATCTGGAGACAACAAATGCTGGAGAGGATGTGGAGAAATAGGAACACTTTTACACTGTTGGTGGGAGTGTAAACTAGTTCAGCCATTGTGGAAGACAGTGTGGCAATTCCTCGAGGACCTAGAAATAGAAATTCCATTTGACCCAGCAATTCCATTACTGGTATACACCCAAAGAATTGTAAATCATTCTATTATAAAGACACGTGCACACATATGTTCATCACAGCACTGTTTACAATAGCAAAGACTTGGAACTAACCCAAATGCCCATCGATGATAGACTAGACAAGGAAAATGTAACACATATATGCCATAGAATACTCTGCAGCCATAAAAAATGATAAGCTTGTGTCCTTTGTAAGGACATGGATGAATCTGGAAACCATCATTCTCAGCAAGCTGACACAAGAACAGAAAATCAAACATCACATGTTCTCACTCATAGGTGGGTGTTGAACAATGAGAACACATGGACACAGGGAGGAGAGCACCACACACTGAGGTCTGTTGGGGGGTACTGGGAAGGGACAGTGCAGCGTTAGGGAGGTTGGGGAGCGAAAACATGGGGCAAAATGCCAGATATAGGTGACAGGGGGATGGAGGCAGCAAATCACATTGCCATGTATGTACCTATGCAACAATTCTGCATGATCTGCACATGTACCCCAGAATCTAAAGTTCAATAAAAAATATATACATATAAAAAAAGGCAGAAACCAGTGCTAAATCTATTAAAGTTATTCAAATAAAATGATAAATGAATGTCAACCTAAAAAAGAAAAAAAAAGAAAAAAAAATTTGCTGAATGAATATATGTATGCCTGAATCAGTAATTGCCGTTTCTTCACAGTACTTTTGTAGTTTATCAGTCTGTGTCCTGACTTTGTTTATCAGTTTGTGGGATCTGAGGTTTCTGCAGGGTTTATCTCAAATTAATTTATTACTCTGTGTGTCAATGAATGCATTTCATGCAAAATAGGGTCTAACAAAGGATTTGCATATTGAGGTAAATTAAGAGGAGTAAAAAGAGAAACATTAAATCAAACCGATATCATTTAAAACCCAATTATCAAACACTATTATGTTTAAATGAGGTGAAAAAATCTGATTGTCCTATCTAGTAGACAATGTGTGGCATTTCACTGTATTGGTAAGAAGCTTCATTAGCATTGAGACTGTGCTTCAGGTGATGTCAATTTCAACAGCTGATAAGAAGACATTTTAAAGATAGGATCAGGTATTGTCATGAATTCAGTTTTCCAAATTATAAATTAAATGCAAATATGAGTTATCCATATTAAAACTTCCATTGGCATGGATTTTTCTTATGTTATGTTGTCATTTGCCATCAGTGAGATATTCTTAAAGGTATACAGACGTGTCAAAGTAGAGGGAATTGTACTGTGGTAGAATTTAGGTGACCCATATTAGCCTCTTAGCAAAGAATAAGTCAATGAGAAAACACTTTCTAGTGAGAGCCAGGGCTTTTCAGAAACATGTCTCAGGAAATTCATTACAGCTAAGTTCAAAAGGATGTTCTCTTTTATTCATGATAATCAAACGTTATATGCCTAAAATATATATAACTATTGACTGCAGAGTAGTGGTATCCTTTTATTTGGTTACCTTTTATTTGGCATAGGGTATGTCTTTATGTAATTTGGAGTATCTTGCCTATCCTTCAGAGGGAATGTGTGTTTCTATGTGTGTGGGAGCACATGTGTGTAAGGAGTGAAAGGAGAATACTGTGTGGGGAAAAAGAAAATATATTTGCCCAGAACGGTATTTTTTCACAAATCTTAAGTATTTAAGCCAATTTGGCTGGACTCATAGGTGGATTTTCTCTTTGAGAAGTTAGACATAACATGAGGATCAGTCATATACCGATGTAAACAAGGCTTATGATGTGATGATGAGAAACACTTTTTCCCACCCAAACTGACTCTTCTTAGCTTATTTACTGTGTGAACAAATTATATTTGTTACTGTTACACCAATATGATTTATTAAGTGTTAATTCATGGAGACTTCCTAAATTACTGAATCTCTGCCCATCAGTCATCACCCTGATGATGGGGCGAGACAAACCACATGTCTGGCACATACTTGATGGTGATGAAGTTGCTGGGGAGGAGAAAAATGCTGTGTCCACTGCATGGGTGGCCAGGGGCTGGGCAGAGCTATGCGTTGAAAACACGGAGGAGAAGAACGACACAATTATGAAAATGTACTTTGCCTAAATTCTAAGCAGGAGAAAAACAAGTTTCAATCTGAGAGACCAAGTTCCAAATAATATGGATTATCAGACATTCTTATTTGGGGAAACTCAAACTCTAGACTCGCTTATGGAGCTGAATTAAGTCTGTGTCACCAAATAGGCTTTAGTTCTAATATTTAATTTATTGTGAAAACATCAGGCATCTTAGACAAGGAAGAGGCTATATCCCTGGGCTACTTTCCTTTCTTGTGATTTTGACTTTTTAGGTTCCTGCCCAGGCTTCTGTTTGTTCTATCATAAATGGGATCCTTGGCTCACCTTTGTTATTTGCAGTATTTTTAAATTATGAAAAAATATTATTGTTATTGAAATTATTATTGTTCAGTGACAATTTTTCTTTAATTACAAAAAGCTATCATATCCTTGCAAGTTTTTAGTTTCTGTAGGCATGGATAGAGCAGAGTATAAAATATACATAAAACTAAATTTACAATAGATGATTATCATTGTTGCTGACAACAAAGATTTGGTGGGGGAGAAGAAGAGGAAGCAGGGAGGAAAAGGTGTAATTCTGTATTCTAAGTGCTGCCCAGCTATTGCAGACACAATTTTACGTTCAGGAGAACATCAGGTAAGGGCTTACCTCTGTAGATAGCATTTACTTCAAACCAGGTACTGAAAGTAAATGTATTCCTTATATAAGCCATGACATCTCTGTGATTCAAAATGTGGCTTTCATTTTCTCATTTTTCTCACTGCTCTGCGGTAAAGGGAACCAACTGAATCAAGAGATATTTGGGGACACTAGACTTTTTGACATCTTCGGATAGCACCATCTGCATGAACAGATGGGGAAACATGTCACAGGGCTACAGGGGGACTCCAAGATAAAAAAAAAAAAAAGAAAAGAAAAGGAGAGAAAGGAAAATGGAATGCAACGGCAGGGTAAAGCAGATTTAGTGTCAGTGGCTGGGAATTCTTTGCAACCTGACCCAGGTAGTGGTCACTGAATGGCTGCCATCTGTGGAGTCCAGAGGTCCCTAGAACAGTACTGCTCTGCCTTACAGCAGGCATATTGCTTAGCAGCAGGAATGGGCACATACCTCTGTTTCTCTATGCGGACAAGAGGAGATCCCTGATGGTGTCAGTTACAACTCCTCAGAGAGGATAGCATGATTTGGTTTCTATTAAGCTTTCCATGTGGCTACAGGCCAGCAAAAGGGCTGCCTCAGTGTCTTGGTGGAAGACTACACAACAGTAGATACATCATTATCAATACTTTCCCTCAATTTGACAAAAAGCATATACTTTCGCTCATGCAAGTTTACTTACTTACATGTTTCTTTATTTCTTTCATTCATCCATATGCTTATTCAATCATTCAATTTTTATTTTATTTATTTATTTATTTATTAAAAATAAATTTGTATGGGTACATAGTAATTGTGTATATTTATGGGACACATGAGATGTTTTGATACAGGCCTGCAATGTGAAGTGAGCACATGATGGGGAATGGGTTTTCCATCACCTCAAATATTTATCCTTTGAGTTATAAGCAATTCAGTTGCATTCTTTAAATTATTTTAAAATGTACAATTAAGTCACTATTTATAATAGTCACCCTATTGTGCTATCAAATATAGGTCTTTTTCATTCTTTCTATATTTTGTACCCCATAACCATCCCCATCTCCCCCAAACCCAGTCAGCCTCCTACTACCGTTCTCAGCCTCTGGTTACCAATCTTATAGTCTATGAATTCAATTGTTTTTATTTTTAGATTCCCCAAATAAGTCAGAACATGAGATTTATGTCTTTCTCTGCATGGCTTAATTCACTTAACATATTGGTCTCCATTCATGGTGTTTCAAATGACTGGATCTTATTCTTTTTTACAGCTGAGTAAGATTCTATTGTTTATATATATCACATTTTCTTTATTCATTAATCTGTTGATGGACACTTAGGTTACTTCCAAATCGTAGCTGTTGTAAACAGTGCTGCAACAAAAATAGGAGTACAGAATCTCTTCCATATACAAATTTCCTTTCTTTTGGGTATATATCCAGCAGTGCAATGGTAGATCATATGGTAGTTTCATTTTTAGTTTTTTGAGGAACCACCAAACTGTTCTCCATAGTGGTTATAGTAATTTACATTCGCACTAGCAATGTACCAGGCTTCCCATTTCTCCACATCCTCATCACCATTTGTTATTGCTTGTCTTTTGGATATAAGCCATTTTAACTGGTATGATATCTCATTGTAGTTTCAATTTGCATTTCTCTGATGATCCATGCTGTTGAGAATCTATTTATATTCCTGTTTGCCATTTGTATGTCTTCTTTTGAGAAATGTCTATTTAAATATTTTGCCAATTTTCTGTCAAAGTTTTAGACTTTTTCCTATAGAGTTGTTTGAAGTTTTTATAAATTCTGGTTATTGATTCCTTTTCAGATGGACAGTATGCAAATATTTCTCTCATTTTTGGGGTCATCTCTTCATTCTGTTGAATGTACCCTTTGCTATGCAGATGCTTTTTAACTTGATGTAATCCTGTTTGTATATTTTTGCTTTGGTTGCCTGTGCTTGTGGGGTATTGCTTAAGAAATCTTTGCCCAGACCAATGTCTTGGAGATTTTTTCCCCAATATTTTCTTGTAGAAATTTCACAGTTTGAAGTCTTAAAGTCTTTAATCCACCTTGATTTGATTTTTTATATGGTAATACATAGGGTTCTAGTTTAGTCTTCTGCTTATGTATATTCAGTTTTCCCAGCACCAGTTATTGAAGAGACTGTCTTTTCACGAGTGTAAAGACACCTTTGTAAAAAATTGGTTCACTGTAGGTGTGTGGATTTGTTTTGGAGGTCTCTATTCTGCTCCATTTGTCTATGTGTCTGTTTCTATGCCAGTACCATGCTGTTTTGGTTACTAGAGCATTGTAGTATATTTTGAAGTCTAGTAATGTGATTCCTCTAGTTATATTCTTTTTGCTTAGAATCACTTAGAATAACTTTGGCTATTCTGGGTCTTTTGTTGCATTGGGGCCTCTCTATTTATTTCTAATAATATTTGCCTTATGTATCTAGGTGCTCCAATGTTGGGTGCATATATATTTATAATTATTATTATATCCTCTTGCTGAATTCACCCCTTTATCATTATATAATAACCTTCTTTGTCTTGTAGTTTTGGTCTTGAGATCTGTTTTGCTGGGTATAGGTATAGCTACTACTGCTTTCTGTTTTGGTTTTCATTGACATGGAACACCTTCTTTATTTATTTTCAGTCTATGTGTGTCTTTATAGTTAAAGTTGGTCTCTTGTAGGCAACAGATCAATGAGTCTTATTTTTTCATCCATTCAGCCAGTAATGTGCTTTGATTGGAGACTTTAGTCCATTTACATTCATGTCAGTATTGATAAATAAAGACTTACTCCTACCATTTTGTTATTTGTTTTCTGGTTGTTTCATGGTCTTCTCATCTTTCTTTTCTTCCTTTCTTCCTCTAGTGAAAGTGATTCTCTGGATATGATTTAGTTTCTTCCATCTTATTTTTTGTGTATACATTGTATGGTTTTTTGGTTTGAGGTCAACATAAGGCTTGCAAATAATATTTTATAATCCATTTTTTTTTTCTTTTTGGAGACAGAGTTTCGCTCCATCACCAGGTGCCAGGCTGGAGTGCAGTGACACAATCTTGGCTCATTGCAACCTCCGCCTCCTGGGTTCAAGCAATTCTCCTTCTTCAGCCTCCTGAGTAGCTGGGATTACAGGCATGCACCACCATACCCAGCTAATTTTTGTATTTTTAGTAGAGATGGGGTTTCACCATGTTGGCCAGGATGGTCTCAATCTCTTGACTTCATGAACCACCCGCCTCGGCCTCCCAAAGTGCTGGGATTACAGGCTTGAGCCACCACACCCGGCCTTATAATCCATTTTTTATGTGATTGTCTTTGTTTTTTTTCTCCTCAAATTTTATTTTAAGTTCTTGAGTACATGTGCAGGATGTGCAGGTTTGTCATGTAAGTAAACATGTCCTACTGTGGTTTGCTGCACAGATCAACCCATCATCTAGGTATTAAGCCCAGCATCCATTAACTATTCTTCCTTATGCTGCTCCTCCCTCATCCTCACCCACCGTAGGCCCTCGTGTGTGTTGTTCCCCACCACATGTCCATGTTTTCTCATTTTATAACTCATTATTTTAAACTAATAACAACTTAACACCATTTGCATGAGCATACAAACAAACAAGCAAAAAGAAAACAAATAAAAACTCTACTCCTTAACTTCGTCCCCCTACTTTTAAACTTTTTGTTGTTTCTGTTTATATCTTATTGTACAGATTATGTCTGGAAAAGTTGTAGTTACTATTTTTGATTGATTCATTGTTTAGCCTTTCTACTTAAGAGTAGTTTACACAGCCCAGTTACATTATTATAACATTCTGTGTTTTTCTGTGTACTTGGTATTATCAGTGAGTTTTGTACCTTCAGGTGATTATTTATTGCTCATTATTGGCTTTATTTTTCTGATTGAAGTACTCCTTCTAACATTTCTTGTAAAACAGGACTGGCATTGTTGAAATCCCTCAGCATTTGTCTGGAAAAGTCTTTATTTCTCTTTCATGTTTAAAAAATATTGTCACTGGATATACTATTTTAGGCTAAACATTATTTTCTTCCAGCACTTTCATTATGTCATGTCACTGTCTCTTGACCTGTAAGGTTTCCACTGAAAAGTCTGCTGCCGGACATATTGGAGCTTCATTCTTTTTTGTTTCTTTTCTCATGATGCTTTTAGGATCATTTATTTATCCCTGACCTTTGAGAATTTGATTGATTATTGAATGCCTTGAGTTAGTTAGATTTAACCTTTGGGTTAAATCTGCTTGTTGTTCTATAACTTCTTGTACTTGAATGCTATCTTTCTCTAGTTTGGGGAAGTTCTCAATAATTTTGGGGAAGTTATTATCACTTTGAACACACTTTATATTCCAATCTCTCTACCTCCTCTTTAAGGCCAATAACTCTGAGATTTTTCCCTTTTTAGGCTGTTTTCTAGTCAGGTAGGCATACGTCAGTGTTTTTTGTCCTTTTTACTTTTGTCTCCTCTGACCACTTTCAAAGAGCCTGTTTTCAAGCTAATTCCTTCTTCTGCTTGATCCATTCTGCTATTAGGGGACCCTAATGCATTCTTCAGTATACCAATTGCATTATTCCATTCGATTATTGCTTGATTTTTTTTTCATTATTTTGATCTCTTTGTTAAATTCATCTGACTGAATTCCAAATTTCTTCTCTGTGTTATCTTGTATTTCTTTGAGTTTCCTCAATACAGCCATTTTGACTTCTTGGTGTGAAAGGTCACACATCTCTGTTTTTCCAGGATTGGTGTCTAGTGCCTTATTTTGTTCATTTGGTGATGTCATGTTTTCCTGGATGGTATTCATACTAATAAATGTTCTTCAGCATCTGGACTTTGAGGAGTTAGGTATTTATTGTGATCTTCACTGTCCAGACTTATTTGTAGTTGTCTCTCCTGGGGAGGCTTTCCAGATATTTGAAGGGACTTGGGTGTTGTGATCCAAGCTGTATGTGCTTGAGGGAGCACCCCAAGTCCACTAATGCTGTTGGTTCTTGCAGACTCTCAAAGGTACCGCCTTGATGGTCTTAGACCAGATTCAGGAGAATTCTCTAGATTACCAGGCAGAGTCTTGTTCTCCTCCCTTACTTTCTCCCAAACATGCAGTCTCTTTCTCTGTTCTTAGCTACCTCAAGCTGGGGGTGGAGTGATACAAACACCCCTGTTGCCGCCACCACTATGACCGTGCTGGGTCAAACCTAAAGCCAGCACAATGCTGGGTCTTGACTAAGGCCTGCTATAGCCACTCCCTGTCTACTGCCTATGTTCATTCAAGGTCCTGCCACTCTACAATCAGCAGGTGGCATCAGCTGAGATTGTGTCTTTCCTTTCATGGTAGCAAGGTCCCTCAGGCCCCAGATGGGTCCAGAAGCACCTTGAAGTACTCAGGGATTCGAGTGAAAACCCTTAGAAGTCTACCCGGTGTTCTATTGTATTGCAGCTGAGCTACCACTCATACCATAAGACACAATCTTTCCCACACTTCCCTCCCCTTATCCAACGGCAGAATAGCCTCACTCTTACCCCCCACCACCCTAGGCTATGAGGAGTACTGCTAGACTACTGTTGTTGTTCTCTTAAGGTCCAAGGTCTCTTAAGTCAGCTTGTGGTGAATGCTGCCTGGCCTGGGACTCAACCTTCAGGGCAGTGGACTTCCCTTCTGAGCTAGGGCAGGTCCAGAAATGCTGTCCAAGTGTCAGGTCCTGGAATAGGTGACCCCAAGAGTCCACTTGGTGCTCTACTCCCCTGTGGCTGCACTGTTACCTGAGGCCACCAAGTTTCAAAGGATCACCCAAGGCCCTCTGTAGTACCTAGGTATCACTGCTGGTTATCCAGGGCCTAAGGGCTGTTCAGTTAGCAAGGGATGAATACTACCAGGACTGGGTCCTTTCCTTCAAGGCAGGGTGTCCCCTCCTGTCCCAGGGTGTGTCTAGGAATTCTGTCTGCAAGCTAGGGCTTGAAATGGGGGACTCAGGACTCTGACCAGCACCTAGCCTGCTTCGGCTGGGTTGGTATTCAAGATGCAAGACCAAGTCCTCACAGCTCCTTCCTCTCCACTCCTCAAGCAGAAGGAAGGGGTCTCTTATGGAGCCACAAGCTATGTAGTCTGGGGTTGGGTGGTAGAGGGTGATGCCAACACTCCACTGTCTCAGCTGCTGTCTCAGTATGTCACACACACCCATACACACACACCTCTCAGTCCACTAGGACTCACAAAATAGTTGCAGTCCTTATGACCTAGACTGCTTTTCAAGTTTACTTGGAGACTCCCAGTACTGTAGCCCTTGAGAACAAGGTTTATGGGAACTCAAGGCTGGGATGGGTGATTCCCCTCTGGCTAAGGCTGGTTTAAATGCTCCCTCTGTGGGGAGGTATCAGCTGAGTTTGGTCTAGTTTTCCTTTCTATTCTAACAGCACAGCACTGAGTTCAGGGCCTCAAAATTGCTGTATTCTCCCTCCCCCAGCTTCCAGAGATGCTTTCAGCACCACTCTTCAGCTGCCAAGGGTGGTGGAGGGGTGGTGCTGGCAATTCAGGACTGCTTTTTCCATCTCTCCAGTGCTTCATTCAGCAATATGAAGTTAAAACTAGGTACTATGAGTGTTCACTTGACATTTGGTTCTTATGAAGGTGTTTTGTTGTGTGTACATAGTTGTTAACTTGATGTCCTTGTGAGGGGAACAATCAGTGGAACTTTCTATTCTTCCATCTTGCTCCACCTCCTCCAATCATTTTTTTATTTTTTGAGACAGAGTCTTGCTCTGTCACCCAGGCTGGAAGGCAGTGTCACAATCTCGATTCACTGCAATCTCCGTCTCCCAGATTCAAGCAATTTTTCTGTTTCAACCTCCCTAGTAGCTGGGATTATAGGCATGCATCACCATGCCCAGCTAATTTTTTTGTATTTTTAGTAGAGACAGGGTTTCACCGTGTTGACCAGGCTGTTCTCGATCTCCTGACCTCGTGGTTCACCTACCTCAGCCTCCCAAAATTCTAGAGCCACCACACTCGGCCTCCATTCTTTATAATTCATGTTTATTGAGTAGTTATTTTCTGCCAGGCACTACACTAAATATTTTACATACTTTCACTCTAAGAGGTGGATATTTTTACACGTGAGAAAGTGAATCTCAGAAAGATTAAGCAGTGTACCTAAAGTCACACAGAAGGCAATGGTAAGCTAAATATTGGATCCAAGTCTCTGACTCTAACTAATTATAATAGTTACTCTGTATTGCCCCTCTTACCTTTATCTTTCTATGAAAACATGACATTATAATTGACAAAAAGATCCTCTTTATATTAGAAGATACATAATGTGTGAATGATTAGCTTTCTTAGTTATAGCTCCTATGTCACAAAAAATAAAATCTGTAAATTTAACTTCAAGTCACATGTCGTAGGTGAAATTTTGTTCATATATTTATTCAACTTAGGATATTACTGTTCCATGTCTCCCATATTTATAGGCTATTTGGGCTGGTAAGGTTTGCAACATAATTGTTGACATAACTGTGAAATCATGTGCTTATTAGAAATATGAGACAATGGAAATCTGAAAAATTATTGGGCCCTCTGCCCACCATCCCGTACTAACTAAAATTATATTTTTCTCTCCTTCCTGCCCTCTTCCCTCTCATCCCTTTTTAATAACAGGAAGAGTTTCTTTTCTGGTTACCTAAATAACACATGTTCATCCTAGAAAATTTGGAATGTAAATAATTTTTAAATGTTAAATGTTAGAAAAAAAATACCCTATAATTATACCGTTAGAGATACTTCCAACAGGTTACACAGAATTTCCTTTTGTATTCTTTGAATGTTTTTTTTTTTACTTTCACAGAAAGTTGTGATTATATGTTCATTTAATAATTTGCTTTATTCACTTATTATGTGGTGAATATTTATTCCTTTTTATGAAGTATTATCTGTAAGCTACATAATCTTCCATATTTGTGTGTAATGCTGTATTTGGCCAAAAAATCTGCATTGTAATATTTAAGTGGGTTTCAATTTTTAACTATTTTAATGCTGTTATTGATACCTTTTTTATTGATTTTCCATTTTTTGGTTATAATTTTTGTATGACTAGATTTTTCAAAATTGTATAATTTTCATAAGGAAAATAAAGTGCTATTTTTAAGAGGAGAGAAAAATTCCATAATAATGACTAGACTCACTATTTCTGAATTAAAGTGTATGAACATTTTAAGGCTTTTGATACATAGACATCTCTATATAACACTGCATTGTGGGATAATGATGGTAATCTGACTTCTGACCCAGTTGGGGAATGGGACATGCTTGTTGATCAAACCAGAGAAGCAATATGGAGAGAACTTTGCACTACTCTGGATATAATGGGCTAATAACCAGATTTCTAGTTTCCTCCTGCAAAATCATCTGATTTCATTGACTATCATGGCATCATTTGTAAAATAGTTACAATAGAGTATTTGCCTCCAGGATACCTAGGACATCTAGGTCTCATCAGATGAGGAAGTGTAAAAAAAAAAGTAAGTTTTCTAAGTAATCTGTTTGGTGCATGCTTATAGGGTGATGGGGATGGGGTGACAATTACATTGAGACATAGGGGACAACTTAAAGACAGGGTCACCCAGATTAAATAGAGTGTGAAGAAGAGCAGAGGGAAGAGGATTCCAGATAGAGTGAACAGCACATGTGATGACAATTTTAATAAAGTTGAATAAATATTGAAGAGAGTAACTCATAAAAATAATAAGCATATTCTGTTTTATATTACTTTTTCTTTATTTATTTTATTTTTATTTTTTGGAGACAAGGTATCACTCCATTGCCCAGGGTGGAGAGCAATGAGAGGATCACAGCTCTCTGCAGCCTCAACTTTCTCAGCTCACTTTGTAAGCCTCAGTGGGTGTCTGAGTTTGCAACCTGCTCACAAGCTACTTGGCCTGCCTCGAAGCAGGTATCAGCAGCCCAAGGGCAGAATCATAACAAGGTTTTGAACGTATTGGTCTGATTCTTGCTTTTTATCATATGAACACAAGAATGGCTTGAAATTCAGCTAATGCAATTTATACTGTGAGCTTGCTCCATTTTTGAGGGAAACAAACTCATTTCCAAGTCAAATGGATAGATTTATGAGTTATCAGTGCAAAGGACAATCAAATTAGGTAAATAGCAATGTCTTTAAGAGATCTCAAAGAGAGAGTGAGCAGGTACTCTAAAATTATGGGAGTCATGCACACGCTCTCCAGAGTCCAATTTGGCAGTATGTCAATGAATTATAAAAAGGTGCATGCTTTTTAACTCTTTATTGAAGTATAACAGTTTAACATTTTTTATTGAAACATATGTCTGGAAAAGGGTTCAATGTATAAGCATGTAGCTAGATGAGTGTAGGGGCCAAAACTATGTGACAGCATCCAGGCGAAGATGAACAGTCAGACACGAAATGGAGCATACATTAATATTCCTTTATATGAAGTACAAAACAGGTAGAGACAGGCTAAGGTTATGGCAGTCAGCAGTCTGGTGACTCCGGGAACAGCAGTTTCTGAAGAGCCCGTGGAGAGGGCTCTGCAGTGCTGGAAATAAGAATTCATCTTCGCCTGGATGCTGTCACACAGTTTTGCATGACTCCCATAATTTTAGAGTACCTGCTCACTCTCTCTTTGAGATCTCTTAAAGACATTGCTATTTACCTAATTTGATTGTCCTTTGCACTGATAACTCATAAATCTATCCATTTGACTTGGAAATGAGTTTGTTTCCCTCAAAAATGGAGCAAGCTCACAGTATAAATTGCATTAGCTGAATTTCAAGCCATTCTTGTGTTCATATGATAAAAAGCAAGAATCAGACCAATACGTTCAAACCTTGTTATGATTCTGCCCTTGGGCTGCTGATACCTGCTTCGAGGCAGGCCAAGTAGCTTGTGAGCAGGTTGCAAACTCAGACACCCACTGAGGCTTACAAAGTGAGGAGAATCTGAAATGATGCAAAGGATGGAGGCTGAGAGAAACTGGAGAAGCCACATCTTTCTGAAGGGCATTTAGGCTCACATTTTTAAAGCAATGTGCTAACTAGTTAAAGTAAGTTGTTGGTTAAATGCAACCTGTGGTCCAGTAATTTGGCCTATACATTGTGTTATTCTCTGCATAATATATAACTTGTTGCACATGGCCCAGTTCTTCAAAGTATTCTGAAAACTTTTGTCGAACATTTTATAATGAACACTAGTCTTTAAATTCTACCAGTTCGATATGTACTTAAATTAAATATTATAGCAATTATGCTTTGAATATAAAACCATACTACCCAGAAATAAGAAAACTGCTTAATAGCTGCCTTAGGAAATTACTAATCTTAGATGTTTATTTTCAAATGAATCTAAGGATGTAAGTGGTTTATCTGTCTTTGTAGTTTGCATCTCTTCTTTAAACAAAAATCAGTTTTAGAGAAATAAGTGTAAAGACTGTGGAGGAGAAATCTAGAAACTACTCTATATTGTTGCACACTTTACCTGCTTTTTGTAGAATACTAATTGTTTCTACAAAATACAACTTTATTATTTTCTACAATTTTGTAGAATACGAATTGTATTCTACAAAATTTTGTGAATACTAATTGTGATGAAACAAAAGGTATACTTAATGTGTTACTTATTGTTATGGAGGCTGCTGTTTGACAGACCATTCTCACCAATTCTGTAAAAGGAAGGTATAAACATGAATTTTGTATTCTAGAACTTTTTTAAGTTGTATACTTTTAATATAAACATCATAACACATGCATATGTGTCTCTAAATCATCGATTGCTATTTTTTGCAATGGTATTTTTTATTTACTTCATACCTTCTTGTCTTTATTTAAAAAATATTTAACCAAGTATCCCCTGATCTCACTCAGAGTATTAAAATAGATTGTAATAATAAAAGTGGTTAAAATACATTAAGCAATAATTCGCAAATGACTGTTTTAAGCACTTCATAGACATCATCTTGTTTGACTTCTCACAGGCACTGAAATAAAACAGGCATTTTAATCTAAGTTTCATAGAAAAGGAAACAGAGTTAGAGGAATTAATAATATACTAGTGTCACAGAGCTGGAAATGCCAAGTCCAGATTTATTTCCAAGACTGGTTCCAAATATTATCCCATCTCTTTTTCAAAATGCTAATTCTGTGCTTTGGGGGACACAATTATAAACCCAGGAGAACTTTCCTATTACAAATCTTGCTTACTTCCCCAAATCATCAATTTTCCTGAAAAGTTATAGTAACTCAGCTCATTTCCTTTTACTGTGAAAATTGAGCTAAACTCACAAGTCTTCTACCTTGTAATGAATTGTAAAAGTAATTTATCTAACAATACCATGTATGACCTATTCTTACTTCTGCTTTACCATAGTATGAAATTTTTACCTACCTATATTAGGTGAATGAGAGAGTAGTTTAATAATAATTTAATTGGTTTTTATCATGTTTGAGCTTTAAATTACACTTCCTCGGGACTTTGAACATAAGTACTCACATCAGAACATCTTTTCCTCATCCTTAACTCAGTATTTTTTCTTTCTTACCTTTCTTAAATCAATGTTTTTAAACCAAGTTTCATGACCCTGTCACTCAAATGGTAGTGATAGCATGTTATTAAGCTATCCAATTCCATGTTATCCTCACAGCGACTCTATATGATAGGCATCATTATTTTCATTTTGAAGACAAGCAAACTGACCTTTTTAGGTTACATGACTGGCAAATGGTAAACTCTGGTGTTTGTGCCCAAGCCCAAGTGACTGGGTACCTACCCAAGACATGTTCTTTCATCTCTACTGAACTGATGCCAAAGAAAAGAGGGCTAACACTCACAGCATTTTTTCTGTCCTGTGTTCATCTGCTACATTATTTAAGACCGTGATGAAAAAAAATCTAAAATTCAAAGAAATGTACTGTATTAGTAAAAGGAAAGTTGTCCTGAAACCTCATAGATATCGTGGATGTGACCATGTACTCATACAGTTCCATACTGACTGGAATAAATCCTTCACCTACAGTGAGTTTTAGTTTGGTGTTGGGTAGAGTTACCATTTCTAACCTCTAACTAACTCTGTTTCAATTAGGGTGACTGACTTAGTTTCTCGGAGTCTTTTATACCACATTTACAAATTACAGATCATATCAAGGGTTGCTTAACATTAGCCCTCAGGATAGATCAATTCATAGAAATATTTTATTTGACCCATGTAGTACTTTTAAAGTTAGGACATTTTATTTCAAATTTTTATTTTATTTTAAATATTTATTTAGGACATTTTATTTTAAAAATAATTCCTAATTATCTTTTTAAAAATCTAAAGAATAGGAACACTGGGCCTTCTTTCCCACTAGGTAACAATAAGCTAAAGCTGGGAAATTGATACCTTATCTAGATGGAATGTGTTTTCTGTAGTTCACCACAGTCCCCACCATTCCCTTTTGTCTTATGTTGAATCTACTCCTCATACTACAGTGGCCGTAAGCCTACCCCTCTAGGTATCTGAGTTTGTGGCTCCTTGATTAGACTTAAATCCCTTATAATTTTAGCATTTTGTGTCTATTATGTCATAATCATGCTCTGCAGTTTTCAATCGATAAACCAGTAAGCCTGGAATTTAAGGTCAACTATGATTTACCTTCATCCATGCTTCACCAGGTTTAAATCTCAACAGATTTGCTTACCAGTCAAGTTGCTCTTTTCATCTTACAAGTATGTCATGGTTCTGATCATAAGCTCACACTGCTCCATGATGACTGCCTGTCCCTCCCAGCTAAACACTGTATCTAGCAAAATCTTGTACATCTTTCATCACCTAACTTGTAGCTCATTTTCTTTGCAATGGCTGCCTCAGCTTCCAATCATCTTCCTTATTTCAGGTCTTATAACATACATTATTGGTACTTACCATGTGATGGCCAATAATAATTAACATAAAAATGAATATAATTATTTTACATTTATAGATATAGTTTGTGGAAATGCTTCTTTCATGCTAAACAATTTCTGTGCATTGTTTTAGTCTTTACATCCTTGGTCAGAGGTAGATGCCCTAATTGATTTTATGCTATTGTTATTATTGAGGCTCAAATAGGTTAAATAATGTATCCATGGTGGCAGAGGCAACAGCTTCCTAGGTCAGTTTATCTTGTATCTGAGCTTTGAGTTTAAGGTCCTTAAGGACAAAGACTACATCTTAATAATTTTATAGAATTTTTCCTACAGGGTTTAGCAAGCACAATGCTGAATGAAGGCTATCTGTGAGTAAATTGGTATTGATTAATTCATTTATTGTCATTCAGGTATATTACAACTCAGCAGTTTAATAACTTTTGGAAATGTATTGACCAAATCATAATAAACTTGCAAATTGTAGGTTTTAAATTTATACAGTATTCAATTCCAGATCCTTATACTTGCCTTAACTCCCTGATGGTGGAAAATAAAACAGTGGTTACCCAGGGTGTAGGGGAAGAAATGAGGAGACACAGCTAAAAGTCTACAAAGTAGCATATACGTAGGATAAACAAATCTGGAAAGCTAATGTTCAACATGAAGACTGTAGATAATAAAATTGTGTTAGTAATTTTTGTCAAGTGGATTTCAGCTGCCCTTGTCACACACACACGTAACTCTCTGAGATGATAAATATGTTAATTTGCTTCACTGAACTAACCATTTTACTGTCTATATGTATCCCGTCAAATTATTTTGTAAACCTCAAAGTTGCAACTACAAAAAAACAAAACAAAACAAAGGATTTAGCAGGCACTAGTCTATTGCATTGTATTTCTCTCAAGAGATGGCATTCATTTGGTAATTATTAGATTATCTTTTTCTCCTCTCAGGAAACAGAGTCTAATATGCTTTGGAATGGGGCAGGAGGAGAGGGGGTGGAGGGGGAAAGGCAAGGAGGCTATTGAGAAAGTAAATGTAAAATCAGTTGTGTCACAGCAGTACAATGCATCTTAATCACTTAAAAGTAATTGCTCTAGAAATAATTACTCATTAGCAATGTTGTAGTATTACAAACCACTACAAATGCCTTAACTACTGTGAACGCTGAGCATGAAAATTGTAACCAACTTATAATGTTGCATCCCATTGCTCTGAGAATGCTCCTAAACCATTTTGTTAATAATTACCTGACAGAAATATATCTTTACCTAGCCGTTGTTGTCATTAAGCATGCTTTGAGATACTTTAATGTACTAACACTCTTTAGTTATGTAACTACATTTAGCAATCTCTAAAGTTTTTGTGTTTTTTAAAGCTAAAATTCATTACAAGCCAAATTAATAAAAGTAGGCTGAGGCTATAAAGGATTTAGGCATTTGCTTCAGTTCCTAGGAATTAAAGATAAAGGCTGCTATGGTGAAACTGAAAGTACAGACCTCCATTGAGACCATTTTGAGTCATGGATAGGCCCTGCCTCCATCACCTTGACAGGTAAACTAATTCTTTACCCATCATTTCCAGAAAGGAAAATCTACCATCTCTTCTGGAGAACCATTTCATTATTTCACAGCCCTCACTATCGGCCAAGTAATCTTTCTCTTTATCCTCAATCCTCCAAGTCCTTTATGTTATAATTTATGATCAAAGCTTCCTGTTTGGTCCATTGCAGAAAATGTGAACAGCTGATCATCACTGCCTAAAGACCTTCAAATAAATGGAGACTGTTATTACATCTATTAGCCTTCTCCTTCTTCTGCAGTTAGAAAAACAGTTCATTCAGCCATTAGTTAGACAATAATTTTCAGATTTTAATATCCAGTATTATTTTACTGAATTATGAAGTCCTTTTGCCATATTTTTTGCTCTTTATTTTTTAAGAGAAAGAGAAACAGAAGACAGAGACAGGAAAGAGTTAGAAACCAGGATGGGGAATTATTGGGAAATAGTCACAATGCAGCTGTTCTTATCCTGGCTGACCATTCTCTCATTCTTTCAACCCTATTCCCATCTTCCAGCTTGTATGAAATGGAATTCTTCATACAACAATGGTGTAATATACATCTTATTTTCCAATAGCTTCTGTTATCAATTTTCTTTCTTCATCCAGGGATAAAGTGTGATTGTTTTCATCCTTGCCTTTTTGCCAATGTGCTATAATAATGTTAGTGGTTTTCACTGTAAATTGTGTGTAATTTCCAACATAAGTATTTATACCCTTTTCTTCTGAGTCTTTGTTTCTTTGAAATCCTTCTTTAAAATGAGCCCCAGTTTCTTTTTATTATGATTCATTTCATTCTGCTTTAATTCTTTATTTAGTCAACTGAGTTTCTTACTAAATGTGGCATCATTTGGGTACAAGGGGATGTTTTTCTTCATTTCATCTTGTGTTTTTAAACAACTCTGCATTACAGATGTGTGTTTTGAGAGGGAATTTTCAGTCAAGTACATCTTTTCTCTGATTTGTCTTCTATATGAGTTTTGTCTTAATCTGTTTCCAGTTGTAAAAGGTTCTCTCAACTTCAGTTTTAGTTGTCCTGACTTGCATGTACCACCCTCTCCCATTGACTCTTTAGAATTCCTCTAAGAAATTAAAAGCTTCTGAAGAAATGAAATGATTTCCAGAAGTTAGAAGAAAAAATATGCTTATTGCTTTTTGGGGAGAGTCTTGGGGTCCTGCTTCCATTCAATTCTGAATAAATTTTTGTCCAGAGTTCAAAAGGACCTTTTGTGTATTAGCAACTTCTCTACATAGCAAGGGGTAAAATCAAGACCCAAGTCCAGCACTGCTTGATTTCCATAATCCTATTCTTGCCCTTAGTTTCTGTGTGCAGGACCAGATTACGTTCCTTTACCAAATACTGTGCTCCCACTGCTTGCTGTTATGAGTCATGTAGTGATGCAGATCCTTGTGTCTGCTTCTTTATCTTCTCCACTTGCTTCCCATGGATAAAATATTGTAAGTAATCTACTGGGTCAACATGTGAGACATCTTTGATATCCAAATTGCCCTTTATAAAGGTTGAGCCAATTAATATTCTACAAACAATTATGAGAACGTCTGTTTATTCACATTCTCACCACTTATTACATTTGGAAAAAAAAGACAATTTGCTAGGAAAAAGATGGTACCCCATTGTTTCTATGAAAAATGTTAGCTATATTCTCATGCACACACTATGCCAGTATAAATTTCTGATAGATTTAATAATTAACTATAAATATTGAGACCATAAGACAGATAGAAATATGAGGCATATGGCAGAGATATTGCAGGTTTCTTTCCTAGACCACTGCAATAAAGCAAATATCTCAATAAAGTGAATCACAATTTTTGTTTCCCAATGCAAAAAAAAGTTATGTTTACACTATACTGTAGTGTATTGTGTGTAGTAACTTTATGTTTAATAAAAGTAATGTACATTCCTTGGTTTAAAAATATTTTACTCCTAAAAAATGTACTAATAATCATCTGAGCCTTCAGTGAGTCATACCTTTTGGAAGATGTGGAACCTTGCCTTGATGTTTATGGCTGCTGACTGATCAGGATGGTGATTGCTGACTTGGGGTGTCTGGGGTAATTTATTAAAATAAGAGAACAATGGAGCTTGTCACATTGATTGAGTCTTCATTTCACAAAAGATTTCTCTGTGGCATGCTTTGCTGTTTGATAACATTTAACAACATAGCTTCTTTCAAAATTGGAGTCAATTCTCAAACCATGCTGCTGCTTTATCAAATAAGTTTATGTAATATTGTAAGTTCTTCATTGTCATTTCAACAATATTCATAGCATTCTCACCTGGAATAGGTTTTGTCTCAAGAAATCACTTTCTTTACCTGTCCAAAAGGAAAAAATTCTCAATCATTTAAGTTTCATCATTAGATTACATCAATTCTGTCACATCTTAAAGCTCCACTTCTAATTCTAGCTCTCTTACTATTTCTACTACATCTGTAGTGACTTCCTCCGCTATAGTCATAAACTCCTTAAAGCCATCAATGAGGGTAGAGTCAGCTTATCCTAAACTCTTTTAAATGTTGGTTTTTTGACCTCCTCCCATGAATCACTAATGTTCTTAATGGCATCTGGAATGGTGAATCCTTTCCAGGTTTTCAATTTACTTTGCCCAGATCAATCAAAGGAATCACTATACATGACACCAATAACCTTATGAAATGTATTTCTTAAATGATGAGACTTTAAAGTCACAATTACCCCTTGATTCATGGGCAGCAGAATGGATGTCATGGTAGCAGGTATAAAAATGTTAATTTCCTTATGCATCTCCTTAAGGGCTCTTGGGTAGACAGGTGCATTGTCAATGAAGAGTAACGTTTTGAAAGGAACCTATGTTTTCTGAGCAGTGGGTCTCAACAGTAGGCTTAAAATAGTCAGTAAATCATGCTGTAAACAGATGTACTATTATCCAGGCTTTATCCTTCCAAATGGACAGGCATAGAGCACAGGCAAAGCAGATTTAGCATAATTCTTAATGGCCTTATGATTTTGGGAATGGTCAGTGAGCCCTACCTTCAACTTAAAGTTGCCAGCTGCATTAGCCCTTCACAAGAAAGTCAGCTTGCCCATTGAAGCTTTGAATAAAGGAATTGACTTCTCCTCTCTAGCTATGGAAGTCCTAGATAGCATCTTCTTCCAATGGAAGGCTGTTTTGTCTATATTTAAACTCTGTTATGTGGAGTAGCCACCTTCATCAATTATCTTAGCTGGATCTTCTGGAAAATTTTCTACAGCTTTTCTCCATCAGCGCTTGAACTTCACCTTGCACTTTTATGTTATGGAGATACCTTCTTTCCTTAAACTTTATGAACCAATCTCTGCTAGCTTTCAACTTGTCTTCTGCCACTTCCTCACCTCTCATAGCCTTCATGAAATTAAAGAGATTTAGAGCTTTCCTCTGGATTAGGCTTTGGCTTAAGGGAATGTTGTGGATGATTTGATCTTCCATCCAGAGCACTAAAACTTTCTTCATATCAGCAATAATGTTGTTTTGTTTTCTTATTGTTCATGTGTTCATTGGCATAGCACTTTAAATTTCCTTCAGGAACTTTGGTTTTGCATTCGTAACTTGGCTATTTGCAACAAGAGGCCTAGCTTTCAGTCTGTTTTGGCTATTGCATGCCTTTCTTACCAAGTTTAATCACTTCTAGCTTTGCTTTAAAGTGAGAGACATGGAAACCTTTCTTTCACTAGAACACCTAGAGGCCATTGTAGATATATTAATTGGCCTAATTTCAATATCATTATATCTCAGAAAATAGGAAGGCCTGAGAAGAGAGAGAGAGATGGGTATGGCTGGTCGTAAAACAAGCATTCTGTTAAGTTCATTGTCTTACATGGACATGCTTCATGGCTCCCCAAAACAATTACAATAGTAATGACAAAAATCACTGATCACAGATGACTACGACAGATATGATAAAATTTGAAAAGTTGGAAATATTGTGAGAATTACCAAAATTTGATACAGAGATAGGAAGTGAGCACATGATTTGGAAAAAAAAATGGGAACAAACAGACTTGCTTGATACATGATTTTCACAAAATTTTGATTTGTAAAGAACACAGTGTCTGCAAGGTGCAATAAAGCAAAGCACAATAAAAGGAGGTATGCCTATCTTGAAATCTCTATCTTCTCTCAGGATGAAGAAGGATTTTCCCAGCACAAAACAATTTAAGAAATAAAAATGTAAATGATTAATAGCTTTTATCACAACAAAATATCAAATACTCAAATGAATCACTAAGAAAAAGAGAAACACCCCTCAGACAAAAAAAAGAAACAAACCTGCAAGTACATGAATAAATAATTTACAATTAAAAAATTGAAAGTGTTAAATATAGAAAAACTTCCTGGTAATCATAGCTTTTCAAAGATGGAATAGGTTCCTTTCAAAGAGAATGAGTTCCAAATCACTGAAGAGATTCATTAGAACAATAATTATAGAGATCTTATGGAAGGAACTCAATCATTAGAAAGATATTTGCATAGACATCATTTTATCATCGTTCTACTTTGAAAACCTGTAATTAAATGATGATATTTCCACCAACATTTAAATGGCACATGCAATTTACTAAAGCGCCTACATTTGATGTAGTTATGCTGATCATTTACAACCCATGAATGTTAGTATCCCATGCATATCCCATATTTCATAGAGAGAATGCAGGCTATTGCAAATAGAGTAAGTTAGCTACAAGGAATAGCCTTAGTGCAAACTTAGGGTAAATTCTCTTAATAACATTTTTTAGAGGGAAAAATGCATAGTCACCATAGAAACAGTTAAACTATAGAAAATATAAGAAAATAAAAATCAACTATATTTCCACGGCTTATTTTAGTATATTTTTAGTCATTTGTGCACTTAATACACCTTTTCAAATAAATGTGAAATTATGCTATACAACTTGATTTCCTATATGCTCTTTTAATCTTCACTTATTAATAGAACTTTCCTATGTCCTCACTCTTCTCAAAGTGTTCTTTATTGAATCATGTGACTGGATTAAAATTCATTTAAACATCCTTATATATTTGCTATATATACAAATATATCTATATAATATGTATGTGGAATGGATCAAAATTTATTTATTCTTATATATTAGCTATCTATACATATATACCCTCATAGTACTTATATAGAATGTTTCTGAGATATTTTTGCCCAATTATGAATAAAGTTGTTCTTAACATCCTTGCATATAGTTTTGTATAAATTCACATTAATATATTAAGGTGGTATTTTTAGGAACAAATGGTTGCACATTCGGTGGATTTTGATTACTGTTGTCTAATTAACCTGCAGAAAGTTTGTGCCAATTTACAGTCCGCCTGCCAGTATGTGCAAGAGGATCTATTTCCCTGCAGAATTTGTGGTACCTGATATCAAAATTAGTTTAATTTTTGCTGATTAGATAAGCAGTAATTGTCATGGCTTAATTTGTATTTCCAATACATATCTGCGGTTTCTAACGGTGTTAAGCATTTTTGCACATAATTACTGCCTATTTTATGTAAAAGAAAATATTTTATCTTATGTAAAAGAGAATTTCAGCTCATCATAGCCCACCTAAGAAGGCTTCTCCACCATCCGACTAAAGCATTGGTCACTGACTCATCCTGTTTTATTTTCTTCTTCATGATATTTGTCACCGTCTGAAACTATCCTGTGTATGTATTTGCTTAATTGTTATTTTCTGGGCCCCTTAGTGGACTGAGGGTCTAATGTTGGGTTCTCCAGAAGCCAATCCTGAAGGACCCTTTAATAAGCCCTCACACAAAGTTTCCGTGCAGTTGCAACCATGTACTGTGGGGAAGATAATGTGTGGGGCATGTTAGAGACTGGATCAGCCACGTTTCCCACTGAACTTTTAGCAAGGCCTTACCATAAGAGAGAGAAAAAAATTTAATCGCACATATTTTTTCCTCCGTCCACTGATGCTGCATGTCCCAGAAAAGTGTAAATATGTAATGGTGAGACAGAGAGGATATAAAGGCCATGTCAGTTCTCTGGGGTCGCTCTGATGGCAACACTCCTGCCAGATCTCCCCTGCTGGGATGCAGAGGCTGTCTGGGGCTTGCATCATGCAGCACAGTTTGCTATCTTTCTCTGCTCAACCCCACAGCTTCCTTTCTTTCACAGGTGATGGTCCTTAATAAATGTCCTTCAGGGTCTGCTTCTGGAGAAGCTAACACTAGACAGAGCCTGAATCGACTAAGGGGCCCAGAAAATAGCAATTAAGCAAATACACACACAGGATAGTTACCAATGGTGACAAATATTATGAAAAAATAAAACTTGGGTTGAGGCAGTGACCAACTTGGTAAGGGAAGAAGGGCTGCTTAGCTGGGTGGTGAGAGAAGGCTTCTTAGGTGGGTTATGATGAGCTGACATCAGAATAATAGGAAAGGGGAAATTCACTTAAGGTGGAAGGAACCTTCATACCCGTAACCCCAGAATCCCAACACAAAGAACCAGGAATGGAAGGGTTCTAATTTTTTGATGGACAGCCTAGTTAGAACTTCAGATTTTTAATACATTTCTATAATATATTCTATCAGTCAGAGACCTGACAGGCAGCAGATGGCACACTGAAAATGGGATAATTTGAGGAGAGTGCAATGAAAAGACTATTTACAAAGAGAAGAGTAGCACTCCCTCCCTCCCAGAGATAAGGTCCCCAGGTTGCCACCAGATCTGCAGACTTCCAGTTCTGAAGGGGAATAGCAAGGAGCAGACAAGGGAACCTGGCCACAGGTTTTGCAAAAGGGAGACAGGGGAACATGGCCACAGGTTTTGCAGAAGGAGACAATTTCTGTGGTCTCCCTCTCCTCCCACCCTAGACTCCTTCTCTTCTCTCCATTGGCCATATCCACTCTGAAGCCCAGGGAGACAGTTTCGGAAGTCCAAACTGCCTCCTCTTTAGGGACACAGAACTTGGTGGTTAAAGGTAGATTGTGGAACTGAAAGGGAAGAGAAGGCACATGTGTACTTCACATTTTAAAATAATATTTGGGGCCAGGCGTGGTGGCTCAAGTCTGTAATCCCAGCACTTTGGGAGGCCGAGGCAGGTGGATCACGAGGTCAAGAGATCGAGACCATCCTGGTCAACATGGTGAAACCCCGTCTCTACTAAAAAAAAAAAAAATACAAAAAATTAGCTGGGCATGGTGGTGCATGCCTGTAATCCCAGCTACTCAGGAGGCTGAGGCAGGAGAATTGCCTGAATCCAGGAGGAGGAGGTTGCAGTGAGCCCAGATCACACCGTTGCACTCCAGCCTGGGTAACAAGAGTGAAACTCCATCTCAAAAATAAAATAAAATAATATTTGGAAGGATGAATTATAATATTTGGAATAAGTGAAAAGACACCCAGCTGAGGCTGTAACTTGGTCTGTCACTGGCTAGCTGTATATCAGTATCTTCAAGCCACATTATTTTTTTGCATTTGTTAAAAAATTTAAAAGACTGG
This sequence comes from Saguinus oedipus, assembly GCA_031835075.1. NCBI lineage: Eukaryota > Metazoa > Chordata > Mammalia > Primates > Cebidae > Saguinus > Saguinus oedipus. The sequence goes on from CM063170.1 coordinate 45,326,488, forward strand.
TATAAAACTGATAAACTGGCTCTGAAATGGTATGACTTTGACGTTTCACAAATCAAAATAAAACATTAGAGAGATTTTTTTAATGAATGTAATAAAAAGTGTATTGAGACATTTGTTTTAAACTGAGAAAAAATTAATCCCTTTTGAAATAATCAGAGAGTGGCTTTCTAGTCTATAAGGGACTCTGTTTCAACTATATTTCTTATCATGATATTTTAAAATGTTTATTTACTTTTATTTTTATAGATTCAGAGGGTATATGGTCAGGATTGTTATGTGGATATATTGCATAACGGTGAGGCTTGGGATTCTAGGGTACCCATTACCAAAATAGTGAACGTCGAACCTTGTAGGTAATTTGTCAACTCTCACTGCCCTCCTAACTCCCTGCCATTTGCAGTCCTTAGTGTCTGTTATTTGCTTTTGTAGGTACCTGTGTAGATATTGTTTGGCTCCCACTTACAAGTGAGGAACATGCAGTATTAACCTTTCTGTTTCTGAGTTACTTCACTTAGGATAATGGTCTCCAGCCCCATCTGTGTTGATGCAAACACATGATTTCGTTCTTTTTCATTGATGCAAAGAATTCTGTAGTATATATATACCACATTTTCCTTATCTAATCATTTATTGATGGACACTTAGTTTGATTCCGTGATTTTGCTATTGTGAATAGTGCTGAGATAAACGTACAAGAACAGGTATCTTTTTGGTGTAACGATTAATTCTCCTTTGGTTAGACACCCGGTAGTTATATTGCTTGGTTGGATAGTAGCTCTACTTTTAGTTCTTTGAGAAATCTCCATACTGTTTTTCAGAAACGTTATACTAATTTACATTCCCACCAACCGTGTATAAGTGTTCCCTTTTCACCATATCCTTGCCAACATCTATTTTTTACTTTTCCATAATAGCCATTCTGACTGGGGTGAGATGGTATCTTACAATGGTTTTAACATGCATTTCTCTGATGATGAGTGATGTTGAACATTTTTTTCATGTTTGTGGACCACTTTTATGGCTTCTTTTGAAAAATAACTTTTTAGTTAGTTTGTTTGTTTGTTTGTTTTTGACACAGGGTCTCGCTCTATCAGCCAGGCTAGAGTGCAGTGTCTCAACCAAGGCTCACTGCAGCCTTGACCTCCAAGGCTCAGGTGATCCTCTCATCTCAGCCTTCCAAATAGCTGGGACCACAGGTGTATGCTACCATACCCAGCTAATTTTTGTATTTTTTTATAGAGACAGGATTTTGCCATATTGCCCCCTGCTGGTCTCAAATTCCTGGGCTCAAGATATCCACACTCCTTGGCATCTCAAAGTGCTGGGATTATAGGTGTGAGCCATAGCACTTGTCCAGAAATGTCTGTTAATGTCTTTTCCTCACTTTTTAATGATGTTATTTTTTTTCTTGTTCCATTGTTTCAGTTCCTTGTAGATTCTGGATAATAGTCTTTGTCAAAAACCTAGTTTGCAAACGTTTTCTCCCATTCTGTAGGTTGCCTGTTGATTGTTTCTTTTGCCATGCAGAAGCCCTTTGGCTTAATTAAGTCCCATTTGTCTATTTTTGTTTTTGTTGCATTTGCTTTTGAGGTCTTCGTTATAAATTATTTGCCTAGACCAAGGATCAAGAAGAGTTTTTCCTAGGTTTGCTTCTGGGATTTTATAGCTTTGGGATAATACTTACATTGAAGTATTTAATCCATCTTGAGTTAATTATTGTATATGGTGGGAGATAGGAGTCCAGACATTAGTGGTTACAATTTAAAAAAGAGAATGATTACTCTTTTTCAGGGATGCAGACTTCCTTTAAGACATAACTTAGAAGATAGTATATTCTCACCTCTGAGATAAACAAAGGTCTATAGATGAGACTGCCAGGAATGAATACAAGAAAGGTTGGTCATCAAAGAACTAACAACAGAAGAAAAATAATGACTGAGGCTGATATATCTGTATCTATTAGTATTTTTGATTGAGTAGTATTTATATGCTCACAAAAATGATATTTTGTTGCATAGTGCTGTTTTGACTCCACGGGCATGCTATTTAAGGGAATGTCTTCATAATAGTGCTTGCATTTGTGGCAGAAACCTGTGTATCCCTTTAATGGTCACAGTTTCTTTGCAGAGGATAAGATTCCAGAAAATCAAAGAGTCACAGAAGGCCAAACAGCTGCAGAAGAGTACAAATAGCTCTAATCTGAAATGCATGATTTATCAAATGGGAACATGATTGCTAGCAATCTTACTTTTTTTGGTGATTATAGAGTTGAGCATGGTACTGCATGTGACTCTATATGAGGACTTTTAAAGAGCTTTTAAAAAACAATTATGCAGAGTCTTGGAGATTTTAAAATAAGCAGAAGGCCTCTGTGGAGGTAAATCAAGAGGATAGAACGGCGAGGAATACTGAGGGAGACCTTCAATCAGGGAAAAATATTAAGTGGGACTCCTTGGGGAGAGGCCTGTATTTGCTTGTCTGGGGTGGGCTAATCTACATAATTGACTAAAACAGAATGAACAGCTGTGAAATACAGCTTTTGAATGTGTGGGTAAAACAAAATTACAAAATATACAAGGTCAGAGAACATGTAATGTATTTTCATGGGATTACAGAATTTCTAAGTTCATTTGGTATACAAGAAATTGATCAATCCTCCGGAGAAGCTAAATGACTTTACCAAGCTCAACAAGGTAGTTAGTTATGACATTCTAGTTAAGAATGCTGTCTCTGGAGTCAAACATCTAAAATTTATATTCCAGCTCTATCCCTCACTGTGTGTGACCCTTGGGGAAAATCACTGTATTTTCTTGTGCCTCAATTTTCTCATGTATAAAATGGGAATGACAATAGGACTTAACTCACATTAATGAGATGATATATGTCAGTGACACTAGATGGTATCTGGTACATGGTAAGTGATCAATTAATACAAGATATGTTAGTTATTAGTGAGAGTACTAACGTGAAAATCACCTAACTCCTACAAACAATGTTTTACCTGTCCTACAAAAGTAAGAGCATATTACAGGGGAGATACTATAAGTAAGATATTAATTCCATTCCCTAACTAAAATGGTTGTGAGACACAGAATAACACCAAGTCTTCTTGGAGAATTTGAAAGTAAAAAATTTTAAAGCAACATTGGAGGAAAAAACTCAGGTGAGCTCTTCAGAACTTTTCAGAAATTTAGCTCATACTAGATGCTGAAATTCAGCAGTTAGATCTTTTCCCCCAGTAGCTGAAGTGTTTATTTTAATTAGTTTTTTAGTTTGCAAAAATATACATCAATATATTTTTTATAATTGGCCTTTTTAACATGTTAATTTTTCTCTAGTAATTGATGCCCACTAATGCTGGAGAATTTCTTTTTTCTTTGTGATTAGAATAAATTGTCCTTTTGTGTAAATGCACATTTTGAACAAAGTAAAAGCATGCTGTGTATTACAACAATATGTTTTGAACATAGTTAGGGTTAAGACATCTAACTTTTTTAGACACACAAAGATGTTGAAAAAAATATTTTTTTTTGGTGGAATAATTGGTTAGTTGCTTATATAAAGAAAACAAACAAGGTAGAAGTCCAAAGTCACTTTCTTATAATTTCTGGTTAAAATCCTAACAAGATTCTCACATGTTTAGACACATGTCTGACTATAAATTCTAGTCCTGAAGCCCCTCTTAAGGAGTCTACTGAAAGGCCCAAGGTATGTCAGGTTGATTATGATTCTGAGGTTTTCATTTTGGCTGGCAAAGGTATTTGTTATTACTTAATAGCTATCTTTGGTCATATTCGGACTTGGATCCAGATATCATATCCAAACTTGGATTGCTGGCTAGGCAGGTGGCTTATCCCTGTAATCCCAACACTTTGGGAGGCCAAGATGAGAGGATTGCTTGAGCACAGGAATTCAAGAGCTGCCTGGACAATATAGTGAGACCTTGTCTCTACAAAAAAATTTTAAAAGTTCACCAAGTATGGTGGCACACTCCTGTAGTTCCAGCTGCTAAGAAGGCTCAGGTGGGAGGATTACTTGAGCCTGGAGAGTGGAGGTTGCAGTGAGCTGAGATCATGCCACTGCATTCCAGCCTGGGTGACAGAGTGAGGCCCTGTCTCAAAACAAAACAAAACAAACGTGGGGCCTGGCGCAGTGGCTCACTCCTGTAATCCTAGCATTTTGGGAGTCTGAAGAAAGTGGATCACCTGAGGTCAGGACTTCAAGACCAGCCTGGCCAACATGGTGATACCCCGTCTCTACTAAAAATACAAAAGTTATCTGGGTGTGGGAAACATGTGAGATACTTGTAATCCCAGATACTCTGGAGTCCGATGCAGGAGAATTGCTTGGACACAGCAGGCGAAGGTTGCAGTGAGCTGAGATCATGCCACTTCAATCCAGCCTGGGCGAAAGAGCAAAACTCTGTCTCAAACAAACAAACAAAAACCTTGGAATACTATGATACCATCATTAAGTCTCAGGTAATGACACTATAAAGCATTTACCATGGGTCTGGTACAAAATGCTGGCTTACTTGTATTTCTTGATTTCATAGATGGCTTGAGTTTCTGTTTAGGCTGTGCTGTATATTTGTTTTCTTGCTCTATGTTAATATTTTATGACACAAGTCATTTTTGGATAGTATTACCCAGTGGCTAAGTAGTAAAGAGTTTATCCAAACATCTCTTAGTCCGGTCAGAATATTAGCATTTCCCAAGGGTGGTCTTCATCACGCAATAGAATTTACCCCATAGAAGACACATTTCTGCTTTCAACTATAGAAGATTTATTATGGGTAAATAAGACACATTCTCGAGGCATCATTGACTCTGTCCTTTGATCAAAGACAGAGCTGTCTCACAATGGTCTTAAAAATTAATCAGGATACCTGCATAGTAGAGTACTAGCATCACTTCAAAGACTCCTAGTAGTGGTGTTGAGTTATTTAAGGTCCATTAAGAATGTTTGTCATGATTCAGAAAGACATGTTCATGAAAAGCTCATTAACTGTATTTATTGTATTGACTTCTTCCTGTAGAAACAGCTCTGTTATAAATCAAAAAGGTCCCAAAGAACAGATTTAGATGCTTATTCCTGAGCTTTTTGGAATAGATTAATTGCAGGGTAGCTTCTTCTATATTTTAGCTTCCAAATGTATTTGAGAGTTTTTACATGAGCTAAATAAGGCACCTACTAAATATAGAGAATTGCATCAAAATCCTCAGTTTGAGAATGGTTATGTTTATTGATCCCTCCCTTCATTTTGTTTATTGTTATATTTGTTTTACTATTATTATTATTAATTATTTTGGTGGGGGGTTGGTGGCATATACCAGGTACTTATCAAAGGGCTTGAGATATAAGTATGACAGAACAGATGTTGCTTCTGATCTCATAACCCACCTGGAAAGATGCAAGTTTGTTGTACATCTATATTTTGTTTCATAGAATTCCATATATATGTAGGGAGTAATTCTCTATTTGGCATATTTATGCATTGGGACGCTATTTACATCCATCTTGATATCTCTTCCTTACTTAAAATGTTAATGTGTGGGTATTCTACATGTCTATGTATATAAACATGTACTCATACTGCCAAATAACTTCTGGTAAAATGAGTTATCGCTGTATATGCAGATTAGCAAGTGGTAATAACTATAACAAAAGTTGCAAAACATTTTTTTTTTTTGAGACGGAGTTTCGCTCTTGTTACCCAGGCTGGAGTGCAATGGCGCGATCTCGGCTCACCACAACCTCCGCCTCCTGGGTTCAGGCAATTCTCCTCCCTCAGCCTCTTGAGTAGCTGGGATTATAGGCACGCGCCACCACGCCCAGCTAATTTTTTATATTTTTAGTAGAGACGGGGTTTCACCATGTTGACCAGGATGGTCTCAATCTCCTGACCTCGTGATCCACACACCCCGGCCTCCCAAAGTGCTGGGATTACAGGTGTGAGATTTTATGAGTTAAAAATCTCCCTACTTTTGTTATTATATCACAGCAAACTAGCAAGTTTTCACTGAAAATTTCAGGATGAGGCAACTAAGTGTCAGAGAATACAAATGACTTGTCTGTTACTCATTTTCTACTATATGATCAGGACTCCAAATGGATTATTTTGGCTCCAAAGTTTCTGTTCCAATGCAAGAGTAAAACAAAATTACAAAATGTTTACAAAACATTTGTAAGAGTAGACATTAACAAATGCTTTGTAAATATTGACTATGTCTTTCAGCTTTATAAAGCGTATTACACCATTAAAACAACAGTAAAGGCCGGGCGCGGTGGCTAAAGCCTGTAATTCTAGCATTTTGGGAGGCTGAGATGGGTGGATCACCTGAGCTCAGGAGTTCAAGACCAGCCTAGACAACATGTCGAAACCCCATCTCTACTACAAATACAAAAATTAGCTGGCATGGTGGCACACACTGTAATCCCAGCCACTCGGGAGACAGAGGAAGGAGAATCTCTTGAACACAGGAGGTGGAGATAGCAGTGAGCCGAGACTGTGCCACTGCACTCCAATCTGCGTGATGGGAGCAAGACTCCATCTCAAAAAAAAAAAACTATATATGTATGCGTATATATAACCTCTGCAACCTGAGACACATTCTAATTTTAAGTTAAAAAAAGATAAATAATGTAATAAAATAATCCTCAAATATTAATAGAAATACGTACAATTAGCAAAACCAACTCCTAGCCTCTTTATAAATTCATGTATTTATTCATTCAATGAATACTTATAAAGTTCCTTAACAGTGAACAAAGTCTGTGCCTTTAAACAGCTTAAACTTTATTGAAAGACAAATTCTTATAAAACATAAATAAGGCTGGGTGCAATGGCTCATGCCTGTAATCTTAGCACTTTGGGAGGCTGATGGGGGAGGATTGCTTGAGACCAGGAGGTTGAGGCTGCAGTAAGCTGAGATTGTGCCATTGCACACCAGCCTGGACAACAGAGCAAGAACCTGTCTCTAAAAACAAATAAACCATAAATAAGCAAAATAATTTCAGACTGTAGTGATTGCTTGAAGGAAATAAACAGAAAGACCAGAGTGGAGCATTAGTTAAGGCAACCACTCTGGGTGGGCTTCTTGGAAAGTCTCTCAGAAAAGGTTATTTACAACTGAAGGATCAGAAGCAAGGGCTCTGTAAAGATCAAGGATACAAATGTTCTAGGCAGAGAGAACAAGTAAGAAGGCTGAAAGATATTGATTGAGGACATGGAGTGACATGATACTGGGAAGGAAGGAAAGGTCCAGAGTATTCCAGATAGAGCAGGCCATAGCCAGGACTCTGGCTCATCTTGGAGGAGCCCTTGAAAATGTTAAGCAGAGGAGTGATGAGATGTAATTTATGTTTTTTAAAAGATCTGACAGTTGCGTGGATAATGCATGGTGGAGCAGTGAATAGAGAAGCTGGGAGACCAAGGTCCTGCAGTGACTTGGATGTGAGGCAATGGAGATGTAGACTCAGAGAGGAGGCAGTGGTGAACGTAAGGAATCGATGCAGCATAGCCAATAGGACTAGGTGAAAGAAATGCAGGAACTGGGATAAACATAAACTCTAGGAGACTTTTCTAACAGAGCACAAATCTGAATGAAACAGAAGTCAAACTAAAGAGCCAAGAATGATTTACATCGAGTTCATCACATGTCTCCATTCTGCAGCTGAGGAGTGAGACTCTCACACCTGACTCAGGAATTCCATAGGCTCAGTCCACCTGGGTTACGGCTTTAGATTTTGTCCAAGACTTTTTAAATAAAAATGTTGAGCTTTAGATAATTTCTCCCAAGCTGGAACTATGTCTTACTTCTCTGTTCCCAACACATAGTATAGTACCCCTCACACTACAGTAAGCTAAAGTTGATCAAATTCAACATTAACTTCTAAAACTTTTAGTTTCCCTCAGCAGATGTAAATTTTTGAAGGGTCTACTATGTGCCAAGTATTCTGCTGGAGTTTTACTAAAAAATGGAACTCATACCTACATTGGGTGTGTTTTCAAACTTGGGTTATTTCATGATCCTATGCTGCCTCATTGATCAGAAAACATAACTTCATAACTCTTTTAGAGCTGTATAAATTTTTTGCCTCCTAGAAGGTCTTCAATCGAAACATCAGTAAAAAATAATGACAAATATATAGACAAATTGAAGGAATGTATTTATTTTGTTCCTAATAAAATAATAAAGGTACTAAGTGTTCTAAATAAATAACTGTGCCATCTCATAGGAGTATACTGTCTAGAGGATCATGAAAACATCACATCACTCAGGACCAAACAAATTAGGTATAAATAAAAGGCTGACTGGGTGTTATATTTAAGTACTGGCAAAATACTGTACTGTGTATAGAAATGTGAAAAGTGATGGATCAAAACTAAGATTGATAGATTACATTTTCCTATCTTGTGAAAGGGAGAAGAAAATAAATGTGAGAAAAACAGGAATATTCTTTGCCCATATTCTCAGTCAGCAGTGATGTTTGTAAAATAGAGTCCTGGCACCACTCCACCTCCCCTCAAGACATTCTGGAGGCACGGGAAGTGCCTTTTGAAGAAACCCTCTCAGATTATTTTGGTACAAGTAGGTAATGGACCATACTTTGGGAAATGCAGATTTAGTCCAGTCTCTATCTTCTGAATCAGGATGAGACTCATAAAGGAATATGGTTATCCAAAGTTGCATCAGTCTTTTTCATTAGTACTTAGGCTAAATCACAGTCTCTTCTTTGATACTTAGATTTAAATTTCCAGCTCCAGCCTTAGACCTGCTGTCAACACTCATCACTACTATTTGTCTCCTAGAATCACAACCACAGCTGCCTGCATGATGGACCTAAGGAGGTACCCACTGGATGAACAAAACTGCACCTTGGAAATTGAGAGCTGTAAGTTTTCCTGAGAATCCAGCTAGACTGGACTCTGCTTTAAGGTTCTCTTTATACGAAGGCCTCCGTTCCTGGCTCATGTCCAGACCACAGGCCCCGCAAAGGTTCTGCTAGCTCACTAAATTTGGTTGACGGAGGCATTGACAGCATCTTTTCTCAGTTATGCTGCCACCCTCTTAGTCTCATCCCTAAATCTTCGGGAGAGATATTTAGGGAAGAAATAATCTGGCAATAAAAGGAATATGCTAACAGCCTGGAAGGAGACCAAGGGCTATTTCAGGCATTTAAAATATGGAATTGGTGCAAACAGTTACAACAGGCTTTGGAAAATAGGTGGAGGTGGCAGAGTGTCACAAGTTATCCTGTCTTTGCCTCTCATAAACTTTCTCTCTTTGTAATTGCAAAATAAATGTGTTCTTTCAGATTAGTTAAAACGTTCATAGAGTATGGTTTTAGAGAATGTTTTCTGTTTTTGTTTCAAGGGACTATTTTCAGTCTCTAAAGTATATTTTTTGCTGAAGGCCATCTGATGAGCAAGAGTGTGGTGTGTGTGTGTGTGTGTGTGTGTGTGTGTGTGTGTGTGAATTCTGTTTACTGTGCTGACCTGTTTTGCAATGTGCTTGCTTTTCTAGGCCATGATTTTTATCTTCCACGTTGATGATTCAGACAGTTGCCCTATAGGGTGGGCTAAAATAGTGATTTTATAACGTTCTCCATTTTGGAGGTCACACAGGGAGGTGGTTTGAGGTAGAAGAACATTTTGAGTCTCTGTCACTTCTTTGCAGTGTTTCCATACTTTATCCCACTAAATAATTGGAAACGGACAATTTTATATCCAGAATTCTAGATAATGAGTAACTGGACTGCTGTGAGGGTACTCGTAGCCTTTGTGAGGAGTTTTAGCTCTGGCAAGCAGCATGACTAAATCATTGCTGTGAGCAGAAATATGGCATTTATGACACATTGTTGATATTTTTTCCCAATTCAAGAGATAGCTTCCAGGGATAATTAATTTACTTTTTTTTTTTTTTTTTTTTTTTTTTTTTAGGTAAAGGCATTTGGGCTTGGAAGAGAAGGATTGGAAAATGCAGTGATTTGGGGAGTGGAGGAGGGAAAGTGATGGAAGGTGCTGGAGGGCTGGGGGTGTAAGTTGGGGACAGATTTTGAGATGACCACACACCTTTTTTTTTTTTTTTTTTTTTTGAAAAAAAGGAGAGAAGGAGAGAAAGAAAGAGGAAGAAAAAGAGGGAGAGAGAACAGGAATATTGCTTTATTCTATGAATGGGTATTAATAATGGCCGATCCATATTTTGTGTATTTAAAGTGGAGAATGTATATTTTGTGTATTTAAAGTGGAGAGCTCTATAAATACTTATTAAGTTTACTTGTTCCGGATCTGAGTTCAAGTTCTGGATATCCTTATTAATTTTCTGTCTCGTTGAATCTAAATCTCTTTATGGGTCTTATGTATCTGGGTGTTAGGATCCTTAGCTCTTATTATTGCATTGATCCTTTTACCACTGTATCTTTGTTGCTTTGAAATCTGTTTTATCAAATGCGTGAATTGCAACTCCTGCTTTTTGTTTATTTATTTATTTTTGCTCTCTATTTAGTTGGTAAATCTTTCTCCAACCCTTTGTTTTGAGTCTTTGTGTATCTTTGGATATAAAATGGGTCTGGATGTAGTATACCGTTAGGTTTTGGCTGTATCTTTTGATTGGGGGATTTAGTCGATTTAAATTTAGGGTTACTGCCCTTTGATGTTAACTGGCTATTTTATCCATTCGTTGATGTAAATTCTTCTTTATGTTGATGCTCTTTACTTTTTGGTATATTTTTAGAAAGGCTAATACTGGTTGTTCCTTTCTGTGTGTAATGCTTCTTTCAGAAGTTTTTGTAAAGCAGGCCTGGTGGTAATAAAATCTCTGAGTACTTGCTTGTTCATAAAAGATTTTATTTTTCCTTCAATTGTGAAGCTTAATTTGGCAGAATATGAAATTCTGGGCTGAAAGTTCTGTTCTTTAAGATGTTGAATATTGGCCCCCACTCTCTTCTGGCTTGTAGGGTTTCTGCTGAGAGATCTGCTGTAAGTCTGATAGGCTTCCCTTTGTGGGTAACATGACCTTTCTCTCTGGCTGCCCTTAGTATTTTCTCCTTCATTTCAACCCTGGTGAATCTAACGATTATGTGCCTTGGGGTTGCTCTTCTTGAGGAACGTCTTTGTGGTGTTCTTTGTATTACCTGGGGTTGAATAGTGTCCTGCTTTGCTAGATTGGGAAAATTCTCCTGGATAATATCCTGAAGAGTATTTTCCAGCTTGGATTCATTTTCTCTGTCACATTCAGGTACACCTATCAAACATAGATTAGGTCTTTTCACATAGTCCCATATTTCTTGGAGACTTTGCTCATTCCTTTTTATCCTTTTTTCTCTATTCTTGTCTTCTCGTTTTATTTCATTAAGTTGGTCTTCGACCTCTGATATCCTTTCTTCTGCTTGATCAATTCGGCTATTCAAACTTGTGCATATTTCACTAAGTTCTCGTGTTGTATTTTTCAACTCCGTTAGTTCATTTATATTCCTCTCTATATTGTCCATTCTTTTTAGCATTTCGTCAAACCTTTTTTCAAAGTTCTTAGTTTCTTTACATTGGGTTAGAACAAGTTCTTTCAACTCCCAAAAGTTTCTTATCATCCACTTTCTGAAGCCTACTTCAGATAATGGAACACAGTCCTTTTCCATCAGGGCTTGTTCCGTTGCTGATGAGGAATTGTAATCCCCTGTAGAGGGAGAGAGGTTCTGATTTTGGGTATTCTCGGCCTTTTTAGGCTGGTTTTTTTCCCTTTATTATGAATTCATCCATCTGTTGTCTTTACAATTACCACCTTTCTAATTAGGTTTCTGAGTGGACATCCAATTTATTGATTCCCAGTGCTGGAATCCGAGCAACCCACTGCGCCAGCCAAAACAGCAGCGATAAGACTGATGGTGCTCTTCTGCCTGGGAATCTCCGGTCTGGTTTCCTTCTTGAGTGCGCAACAAGTGGCTCTGCCTTCCCAGAGCTCCAAATGCCAGTCAGTAGGGGAACCAATCCCATTTACTCTGCACGAAGAGTTGCCACGCCAAGGCGACGGCAAAACCGCTGTGCCGGCCACAGGAGTTGCGCTGGTGACCCGCGGGGCTCCTCCACTGGAAATCTTCTGGTCCGTGAGCGATGAAAATTCGTCTGAAAGTGTGGCATCCTCTCATTTTCTGTGCTTTCACTGGGAGCTACAATCCCGAGCTGTTAGCGATCAGCCATCTTGGATCTCAATCTTCAATCCCTCAATCTCAAATTTACATGTATTTTTGAAGAAACTGATCGCATGCTTGTATTTCAAGTCATCATTATTTTCAAATTATATTTTTGCCTTACAGAACTAGTTAATGAAATTGGTCCATAAGATTTCAATGATTAACTTTATGTAAATATTTTTAGGATAGTGTTGCATATTCCATTTTCTGAACTTATGGCTACACCTTAGAAGGCATAATAATGTTCTACAAAGTCCAAATTCTTTTGTAATTTCACATTGTTGATGTAAGAATAAGCTGAAATAAGCACGTTGCTATGTACTACTCATGAATTTCTGTGGTGAAAGCATGTTTTGTTTCAATTTTGGTATATGTGCTGTCAGAAAGAGCACAATAGCATTTTTTGTAGAAAAATTATTCTGGGATATCAAATAATCATAGTTATAGGTAGGTGAAGCACTTTCATGGATGTTATTTCATTTGAGCCTTCCACAACCCTCTCAGATAAGTAAATGAGGTCTCTTTATTTTAAAGAATAAAGAATTTATTTTAAAGAATAAAGAATAAGGATGCCTAAGGATGCAGGCAAGACCCAAGTGTTTTCTGTTATTAAATTATAATTTCAACTCAAATATTTAAAAGTTAACATGGTAGGCCAGGTCCAGTGGCTCATGCCTGTAATCCTAGCCCTTTGGGAGGCTGTGGCAGGTAATTATCTGAGGTTGGCAGTTTGACACCAACCTGACCAACATGGAGAAACCCCTACTAAACCTCTACTAAAAATACATAATTAGCCAGGCGCGGTGGTACATGCCTCTAATCCCAGCTACTCAGGAGGCTGAGGCCGGAGAATTGCTCAAACCTGGGAGGCGGAGGTTGTGGTGAGCCGAGATTGTGCCATTGCACTCCATTCTGGGCAACAAGAGCAAAACTCCTTCTCAAAAAAAAAAAAAAGAACGTGATAATTCATTAGGCTTTACATATCTCACTTCAATTCACAGTCATCTTGTTAAATAAGGTTAATATAAACATTTCTGTTTTTACAACTAGGGAGTCAGAATCAAGAACATAAAGTGATTTGTCCAAGATCATTCAGCCACTTAGTGGTACAGTGGCTCTGTGCTGATGTGGAGGATAGCTAATTTAGTAAAGACACTGATTTTGGAGGGACCAGATGAACAGACCCTTATTCTAAACCCCCTTAGTTTAAAAAGCAGAAAATAGCATGTCCTTATGGAAAATTGGGGCTTATTCATAGACTATTAGCAAATCATTGCTATAGAGAATTAGATATGGTGTTATATTAATGATATACATGATATCCAGGGTCTATTATTGTAAATAGATTGTTTACTAAGTAAACATTGAAATGAATTTAGGATCCTATTCCTTAAACTACTAGTTCTCCAACTGATGCCTCTTATTCCATCTTATTCATTCATTCCCTTACTTTAATCATATGCTAGGCATTCATTCATTCTCATTTTTTTTCTCTGATCTCTTTTCCTCTCTCATCTTTCTCATCCCATCTTTCTCCTCATCTCTCTCTTTGTCCTTCTCCCTCCTCCTTCCCTCTGTCTCTCCCTCCCTTCTTTCTCTGTTTTTCTCTTTTCCTTCTTTCCTCTGACAAATGAAAATTATCCTAACTGTGGCATTGCTAAATTACTAATACCTTCTCAGCATATCAACAGTCAGTATATTGGGTCAGTTCAGGAGAGGATAACATAACCTGACTCTGGGCAGCTTAGAGTCGGGAAACACTGGGATTGAGATAATTATTCATCATTCATTCACTCAGGAATTTATTTGTTCATTAAATTTTTACTGAACTCTAATCATTTACCAGGTATTGTAATAAGCTGTAAAGATATAATAGTGAATAGCAATATACAATATCCTTGGCCTCCTTTATGAAGGTAAGGGAGATAGATATATAGGGGTTATGCATTCCTAATCTGACATGCTTTAGACCAGAAGTGTTTTGAATTTCAGATTATTTCAGATTTTAGAATTCTTGCAAAATGTTTGTTAGTAGCATATTACCACACTTAGCAGTCGAGCCTTCCTAATTCAAAATCTGAATTGCTCCAATGAGCATTTTATTTGAGCATCATGCCAACACTCAAATTGACTTGGATTTTGGAGCCTTTCATATTCCAGATTTTTGGATTAAGGATACTGGATGTCTAATTTAAATCAATACATATATGAATATAAAATTGCATTACTAAAAAGTGCTGCCAAGATGAAGTATTTAGTTCTATAGCATATTAAAGATAGGCTGTTTAAAGCAAGCCTTGAAATAAAGTACAGAGGACTTTAAAAGGTTAACATGGGCTATATCAACTTCATAATTTGTCTTAAATATGGAGGGTTGGGATGGTCTAAAGAATTCATGAGATTTGCAGAACTAAATGGGTCTTGATAATATTTATCATCTGAAGGCCATGAAACTTAACTGCTAAAATCAAAAGGAGAAATCCACTCCTAGGTGTTCCCAATTCTGTCTCCTAAAGCCACCTTTTACCTACATGTTTCTGTTAGCTGTGTGGTCAGAGGCAACTCATACTTTGTCAACATAGCATGCATCGTGTTTATATCTTTCTCTGAAACTTTCGGTGCAGATTGGAAAAGGGGCACTGGAATACTTCCCTGTTTTTCTAGGGAAATGTCACTCAAAAAGTGCCAAACAATAACAGAGTTATGCCAAAGCCTACATAACCAAAGTTCTTTTAAATATTCTTGCTGTTTAGGAAAGAGTTCTAGTACAGAAATAGTGAATCTTCCCAGGTGTGCCAATGCTTTGGTAATCTGATGCTGCCATGCATAATTTAGGACTGTTAGTACAAGTCAAATATTTCTATCTTTAAAAAAAAAAGTAAGCTTTAATCACACTGTCAAGAGGACATTGAAACTCATTATACTGCAAGGCCACTTAGTATGTCACATCCAGAAATTAAAAAATAGTGAAAAGGGGGTGGTGGAAGTATTATATATCTGTGAAATGGGAATAGTCAGGGTGTTACTCAGCTGTATTCTGTGCCAGCTCAGCTATACAATACCAAAGTCAACTACACCGCCTCATTATACACACCCCCCTACTCCACTCGGGAGAAAAGCTGCCTTATCTAGCCTTCACTCTGATTCCTGGTTTTCCACTTAGGGCATGTGAACTGCTTGTCTGAAAAGGAATAAGGAATTCTCTAAACTGGACCCATTGATAAGCTGCACAAATTACTAAAAATCCAAAGGATAATTTTTTGTTCATTCATTTATATGTTTTTGTCTCATCTTATCTCTGAGTAAGTTGGACTGGCCAGCGTCAGTGTCTCAGAGAAGAAGTTTAGTGTTCTTATTTTCAACACTGTGGATTTTTCAGTTCATCTCAGCCATAATGGGATCTATGAAGAAGTAGAAGTCATAAAACTTTCTCAGCAGCTCTTTCATAGGCACCTTCACAGGGATATACAAAGTGTTTACTGAGACAGCCAGTCAGGTATCTCCTTTTAAGATTTAAAAAGAGAAAAAAAGTCCTACACACTTCCCTTTGTGATAGCATCAGAAACCAGTTATTGCTGGCCTCTCACAGTCACTGATTACCTGGGAGACACTGGCAAAGTCACCCCCTTACCGGAGCCTCTTTCTTCAGGGGTAAAATGGAAATAATAATACCTAACACAGGAGATTGTTATGAAGATTACATGAAGTCATTTAGACAAAGAATCTAACACATTGCTTTGGTCCATGGTAGACATCTAATAAATGGCCACTTCAGTAATTAATAATTATTATTACTATAATAATCCCAGTTTTGGTTGTTATATTTTGAAAGTCCCATACTGCCACAGATTGCACTAATTATGTGATTAGTACAATTAGCCAAGGAGACCCATAGCCCAGCATCACTCTTCTCAACCTTCATAGATTTTATTCTGGCCCTTTACTATCTACATCCTCACAGAATGTTTCAGCCAGCTGTGCCCACAGTATAAAATGCAAATTATTTTATTTTACTTTGACTGGAGGGAAAAGAATTAATAGCTAGCTTCAAAATCCAAAGATGGATATTTAAAAACACTTTGACATCTGGACTTGGATTAAGCAAAAGAACAGTCCATTTATAAATGTAATCCCTTCATGGTTTTATTAACATTTCAATTGGCCAAAGAAGGCAATCACCCTGGTGATCATCTAAAGCCTATTTGACTGATATAGCAAAAGGTACTTGCGAGCTTGTGAGTGTGTGAGAGTGTTTTGGTACAGACATCTCTTCTGCTCAGAGTGTGCACCATGCTTTAGGAAGGCAGGAGATAGAAATGGGCCTGTTGCTGTGTTACTGAATTCCAATTTGTATATTATATAAAGACAACATGTGGTTGGGTAATTGATGGAATAAAGGCTGTATTTTCTTTATTCAACAATTTTATTCTAAATCATCCTTATTGAAGAGGTCAATATAGATTGATACAGTGAAAGATTTGAGGTATTGCATCCAAATTTACTACAGCAAAGAGCTAATACATTTGAATCCAGGTTATGCTATGTATTCACTAATATTTCAGTAAACATAAATATAGTATTTTTAAGAACTTAAAAAACTGAAAAGTGCATTGTGTTTCTCCATCCCCAGATAAACAGTGATGCACATCAGAGTATATCACTGTTGTCTCAAAACATCTGTAACAGAGGAAGTAGTGAGCAGGTGGGGCTCTGCAAATGTGAGATAGTGAATAGGAGGGTATTTTTTGAATAGAGATAGACTTGTCTAGTATGGCTTCCTCAAACTAACTAAACAGGCCACTTAGCTTCTTTAAGCTGTAGTTTCCTTTCTATACAATACCGTGACCCTTGAAAGTATAAGATAATCAAGATAGAGATCTTTGTGCAATGCTTGGTACCGGTATTTCCATAAATAGGAGCTGTTATAACTATAGCATCATCATTATCATTATCAAATTACTCCTGGAATACTGTGCTCAGTTAGAACATTTATCCTGTGGAAGGAACACTTAGGCTAGGAAGGATGGCAGTGTTTGAACAGGATAGCTATTTTCAAATAAACATACAATTTCCTCCTAAGAAAAGAGAGTAGACTCTGTGTACCCTAAGGGTAAAATTAACTAATGGTAAAAGATGCCAAAAGACAATTTTGGGCTGAAAGTTAAAAAAAGAAAAGTTCATAGCAGTTACAGCTGGTGAAAAAGCAGATGGGCTGCCGTATTCTGTAAAATCATTTGCTGGGAGTAAAGGAATTCTTTCACTGAGCAAGTGATGGGATTACATGATTTCTAAGTAGCTATAGGTTAAGGGTCACTTGGCACAAGCTAAAATATATAGGACTTCAGTTAAAGGACAACTAGGCAGGCCCTGGTATGTGAAGAGGCAGATCCCATATGCATAAATCTCTGAGAGCTGTGCTATTTAGGAAAAGATGAAAATCACATCCCTGCTAAAATTTAAAGTAGAACAGCATGTGTGTTTTGCTGATGGTCTATTGTTGTTTAGCTAGCAATCTTTCTTCTCTCAGATTTTCCACATAGGAATACATCTCACACTTGTGCTTAAGAGAAATAAGGGTAAAACCCTAATATTTTTCTGTCTTTCTGAATAATCTAAACCTTCTTGAATATTTTGATCTTTTTAAGGCTCAACAGAAGAGAAGGTATGTGTGCATATGTCTGTGCATGTATGTGTGTGAAAGGGGGGTGTAAAGTGTAGTTGTTACATAATGAAGCTAACAAATCTTTTAGGTGATCTTTGAGTTATTTTAAATTAGAAAAGTACTCTTGTAAAACTCTAGTGAGGCTTAGTTATTTATTGAGAAAAAAGCAAAGAGCATTGCAAATGCTTTGTGGTGTTACTGCATACACAATTTAATTTGCATCACTGTCCTATTTTCTTGAATTGTATCCAGTGTTGTGGAAGTGAGGAATTTATTTTTCCATCCTTGCTGTGTGACGATACTTTGTTGGAATGTGGTCTTGGTTTAACAATCGGTCCCTCATGACCATAGACAAGTGATTGGATGTGCATGTGGAACCTCTGGCATTTCCTGTGGATATTTCTGACCTTGATGTATATCTGAACTCGAAGACTCTGGCTTTTCAATTTTTCCATTATTAGAAAGTAGAGTAGTGACTTGTATATAAAGGATATGTCTTAGCATTGAATATGAAAAATAACACTAAGAACCCTTCCTATCTAAACTGTTTTTCCCCTAGTAAAGAAAAATCTTATCTGTTTAATTTCTTCTTTTAATGTCTCAATTTTTCTCCCTCTGAGGTTTGCACTAAATAGATCATTGGTCTCCTGTATCAATCTGCCATGGATCTGAACTGAAATTTTAAATTCTTATCTTCCAGATTGCTAACATTTATTTTATTCTAAAGAAATTGTTGTTGGTAAATATTTTCTTTTAGCAGGGTCACATTTTCAGTTTCTAAGAACTCTTCCTTATTATGTGGTTACTCATTTTCCATAATCACTTGTTCTCATGGAATGTCTTTTTGGTTTTAAGCATGAAAACTTAAGTTATTTTATAAGTTTTCTGCTCTGTTCTTCTTTCTTTTTGTGATGATGTATGTTGGCTTATTTTGGTCTTTCTTTTTTTTTGAGATGGAGTTTCGCTCTTATTACCCAGGCTGGAGTGCAATGGCACAATCTCGGCTCACCGCAACCTCCGCCTCCAAGGTTCAGACAATTCTCCTGCCTCGGCCTCCTGAGTAGCTGCGATTACAGGCACACGCCACCATGCCCAGCTAATTTTTTGTATCTTTAGTAGAGACGGGGTTTCACCATGTTGACCAGGATGGTCTCAATCTCTTGACCTCGTGATCCACCCGCCTTGGCCTCCCAAAGTGCTGGGATTACAGGCTTGAACCACTGGGTCTTTCTTTTTTCATGCTGATGATTTTCTTCAGATGTCTGCTGATCTTGGAAGTCAATTCATATTTGTAAATAAAAGACTAATTTGACCAGACCAAGTCTTTCATATGGGTTTATAGAACCTATATGCATTTACTCAGTACTTTTACATGATGGTTTCCATAGCCAGCCTCTTTACTGAAGAGGATGGGACAGGAGGAGAACTGGGCTTGCTCACCAGTCTCCCTCTTTAAGAGAGTGTGCTAGGACCTTTCACAGGTAACCACAACTTTCATTTGAGCCTCCTTTCCCTGTATTTATAGAAGTGCCCAGAGCTATCTGAAACTCTGTTCTGATTCTCTTCAGTCCAATATTTAAATTAGGAACTAGGCAGCCCCCACTTGTTTAAGGGGCTTTATTACATTTTAATCTTGGGTGAAATCATCACAGCCAGTTGTAGGAAAGGAAGAGAATGAGTCTGGCAGATCCATGGACAAGCTGCCACATTGAACTTGCTGACTGAGTTTGGAAATTCTCTAGGGCATATGTTCTCAACCTTACTGCATACTTTTAAATCACAGGATTTTTTTTTTTAATTCAAATGATCAGGCCATACCACAGGCCCATTGAATTAGTAATTTTAGAAGTGCTTCAGGTGACTACAATGAACAGCCAGCATTGGGAAGGAGTGTTCTGGAGCGTGATTCTCACATGTGAATGGGCAGGAGAATCTCCTAGAGGGCTTGTTAAACCCAGATTGCTGGGGTCCCATCTCCAGGCTTTCTAATTACGTGGGCCTGGGTGAGGTCTGAAAATGTGCATTTCTAACAAATTCCCAGGCCATACAGATACTGTTGGTGCAGGGACCACAGCATGAAAGTCACCACTCTGGACTTCAGTGGGAAGATTGGTTCCCTCCTTAGCCCTACTTCATTCAAATCCTGTTTTAGGTGGAGGTTTCTGTTTTTAATTTTCAAATCTACGTAATCTCATTTACATTCTAACTTTTCTACATTTTTAAATATTTTTGGCTGAATGATAGCATACATTCCCATTTTGTGATGCTGGTACGGATTTATTACTGTACCTTCCTTTGAGCGTTATTCCTGTATGATGGGAGTAGGGCAGGAAAGGTAAATATGCTGTCATAAACTGTAACTCACGTTTTTAAAATATACATACTAATATTTAACTGCATATGCAATATTTAATCCCATTTTTTAAATTTAAGAGCATTATTACATGTATCTTTTTCTCTGACATATTCTTTAGACTATAATTTGCAATTCTTCCCTAGTATCTAGATTTTAATGAGCCATAATTTCTTTAACCAGTTACCTACTTTAGAACATAAGTTATTTCTACTGTGTTGCTATTTTAAGTTTTATAATTTGTATATGATTGAGGCTGTGTCATTAAATACAGTCACGATTTTATATGTATGAATATATATGTGTTTATATATACATATATTTTTATATAATATATATCACTATGCTATCCTATATAGTATGTAAAACTAAGTTTAAATTAAGTAAATTAAGTAAAACTAAAAATTTAATTGCTCATTTACAGGAGGCATATTTCATGCGCTCAATAGCCACATGTAGCAAGTGCTGCTGTATTGGACAGTGGAGATAAATAGGACATTTACATCATCTCAGAGAAGTCTGTTGAATACACTGATATATAAGATGAATGCATAGAAGTTGAATTTTCACATCATAGAGACTATATAATTGAAATATACAGTTTGCATATCATAGAGAATATACAATTGGATATCGTTCTATAGGAAATTTTCTAAACTTCCAGGATGAGTGTTTTATAGTATCACTGCTTTAGACTTGGTTTACATTCATGACATTTGAAGAGACTTACATGTTACATGGGTAACATTTTTCTAATGTAAAATGAATGGGTTAAAGGCAGATATAATTTAATACTTAAGAGACATTACAATTATTGTACAAGATAAGCCTTGAACAGATCTGATAGCAATACAGGATATCTATTTTGTAAAGTATCACTATCTGACAAATAACTAATTTCTACCCTTAAGTACTATCAGTTGTAAGTTTCACTATTACACTCATAAGAATAATAAAATCCTGCCTGAATGTATTCATCTCATGGTAGATATATTCGGATTTCCAAAACACTAAAGTGTAAAGGGGACCCCAAGTACATTTAGAAATGAAATATAGTTATTTTTGTATTTGCAAATTATTATTTTATTATTTCTAAGTGGAAAAAAAAACAGAAAGAAACATAATTCATAATGTTATCAAATTAGTATCTCCCAGTCTCACAAGTGAAAACTCACCTTCTGGGTTCATTTCCCTCAAGACACCAATAAACTGTTTCTGATATAGTGTGCGAAGTGTAACAGTTAATGAAGGGCATGTGTATACCATAATAATTGCTGACCCAAAGGGCAGAGTGTGAGTAGGCTACCTGTATCATCCTAGCAGTGGTCAAGACTTTCACATGAATCAGTAGACACATTTGGAACCTAGAATTTTAAATACAAAAAGACTGAGAGGAAGTCTTTTAGCAGTAGACACCATCCCGTTTCATTCTTACCCTGAAACATAGAAAAACATCTATGTAAATGCTATGCAAAACCTGGTTAAGTTGAATCCACTGACTTCCAATCCCTCACCTGTGACAAGTCGACTTGTAACTAAATGAGCCGAGTCTGAGAACAACTCACCCCTTTGACCAGGTGGTAAGCACAGCTGTAGAGCTTAGGAGTGTGTTGGCACAACGTTCAGCTTTCAACTCAAAGAACAGCAAGGAGCAATTGTAAAGATACTGATTCCCATTTTGGGTTCTCAAAAGGGAAGCATTTTCTTAACGACTGAGTGATTTCCTACATCTTTCAGGACACTGAGTGTTTGATGAAGCTCTGCTCAAAACCCGTATTATGTATATTTACCTTTCTGCAGGTGATGGACACTTTCTTTTAAGATTCTAATGTAAAATTTTCCCCTGCTTTCAAATTGCCCCTTAGATCTAAAAAAAAAAAAGGAAGTTTAGGTCTTCACAACATATTATAAATCTCTTTGTGACAAATTTCATAGGAGGAGGGTGGTGGGAGTGCAAACATGTTTACTTAGTTTTCTTTTAGGCTCGGGAAAGGTGCCAGCAATGCTGTCATCCTGCAAAAACTCTCTTCTTGGCTGGGCTTCATTTTATACTTGATCCTAATTAGGTGAAAATGCCACATTTGCTGATTTCTTAGCAATTTTAGTGAATGTTAGAGAGCACTCTGTGAAACCGATGTGAACATCATAAGCCAGAGGCGTAAATACACCCACAAACCTTCCCTGAAGCGTTTCCAGAAGCCTCCTGTTGTTGTTGTTTGATAGTTGCAGCCCATTGAACTGCAACAAAGACTGACTTTTCTCAGATCCTGGACTTGGCTTCCTGTGTTGAAGATGTTTTTCTTTCCATAGATCTTCAATAATGCATGCTAGTTTTTACAAATCAAATACCTCTTTCTTCATGATAGTCTCCGGAGTCTACCATCTACCCCTGCCCACACCTCCATTGCCACCAGCCACATGATAATTACATTATCATCAACTCCATCAGTAGTAACTATCCTGTATTAAATGCTTACAAACAAGATCTCACCAACCCTCTGATGTGGCAGCTACTTGTATTATTTCCCCTTTACAGATGAGGACATGGGGCCTTGGAGAAGTTGTATAACTTACATAAGGCCACACATGTTAGCAAGTGAATGTATTGATTAAGATTTGGTTGAAGAAAATTGAATCCAATAAAGCTAGTTTCAACAGAAGGGGATTATTTAGATTAAGGAATTATTGGATAGACCGAAGAAAGAGATGTGAGGCTGTGTTTTTAGAGACGAGTCCCCACATTAGAGCCCAGTTATGTATTGCCAAGGCAGCCGCTGTTCCTGCTGGTATATGGGAGCACTTGCGGAATAAACTAGCCACTGCTCTAGCTGCTAGACGGAAACCACGGTGCTTCTCATGTAGTCTGTATTAACACAGCAGATGTTCTGTGCTATCCTTCTCTCTCCATTCAGCTCAGTCCTGAATTCAAGTCCCCTGCAAGTACATCTGACTGACAGAGGCTGGATCACGTTTAGAACCATACAAAAAAAATTAAGCCTGGAGAGTGTAGTTGGTGGTGAGTCAGGACCCATTATCAAGCAGAGTGGCTAAGCTGGGATTTGAACTGAGGTCATTCTGATTTTGGAACCCATGTCTCTAATCAGTGTACATATTGTTTCCTTGTTTATGTATCTAACATATGATTAACGCATTCCTCTTTGTATGATAATTTAATCAAATCCTGCCTAGTGAAGTAAGTGTATCCTTCCAGTGGACAAAAAGGTTCTTTTAAGTTTCAAAGAAATATCTTCGGTGTAAGATGAGCAATGGCTACTATTTGGAATGTTGTTTTGTGCTACACATTCTAGGTAAGCTCTTTACATTTATCATCTCATTTAATCATGGCAGCTCCTTGGGCAGGTATAATGTCATCCCTATTTTACAGATAAGGAAACTGAGGGTTAAAGAATTTAAAATCCACATTTCGAAGTGTTGAGATTGGAATTAATTTACTCCTGAAAGTCTAATTACAGTCCGGTAATTTGTTAAGCTATTTTTTATATTTTATTAAGGTAAAATTGACAAAACTGAATATACTTATACGTAAAATGTGATATTTTGATATATGAATACGTTGTGAAATGACTACCACAAACACACAGTTTGATCATTGAACTATGCTGGTGATACTCATTCATTTAGTTAATAAAAACAGTACAGTCTCAAAAACACAGGCATCCTGTAGCTGATAATCAATTAATACATACTTACTGATAACTTTACTAGGCTTGGAAAACCGTGGAAAGAGTTCAGAGAAAGTATATAAAAAGACTCTTTCAAGAGCCACAGAAGGAATATATTATTAACAAAAATGGGTTTGTTATTCTCATTTTAAAAACACTTTCTCTTCTGGGAAACCAGAGATGAGGAGAATGCTGTAGCTGTTTTTCCAGAAAGGAAAAGACAGATGATCTGCCCAATTATCCACTGCCAAATAGGAGGTGAGTGACAGTCCTGGAGCCATGAGAAATCTGCAGTCCCTCTAATCACAGCACCCTGCTTACTGAAGTCCCAGCAGGCCATGATCTAACTCCTCTCTGGGAGAAACTGATGGGGTTTACTTGGGTTCAGTATGTTTTTTTGCTTCTGGATAAACCCGTTATTTCTCTAGGCCTTGTGTCTAGTATTTTAAGCCTTTTGGTTAACCATTGTGTGCAGCTCTAAGAGCCCAAAATATCAGAACAATTTCTGAAGCACAATATGCCACATGGAAGACAATTGTCTAAAATTTCCACTCAAAGAAAGTAAGTTTTTCTCTTTTTTTCTTTGGCTATGAAATACAGGAAGAGGGGATCAAAAAAATAGAAACGTCTCCTTGACATTATTTCCTGGACCTTCCACTTTCAATCACAAATTTTCCAAAGATCATGTACTGATTATATTCTTGCAAATCACATGGAGTTGGAGAGAATTTTTGATTGACATTACTTTTTGATGACAGTAAGGTAGAAGGGATATGGGCTGCAGCGGGCAGTCTTGGCTCTTCAGTCCAATCATTCTTTAAGATCCAGAGAGGGAAGTCATTGTGCCAGAAAAAAAAAATTCTTGAATATCCTCAAGGAATTTTTCACTTACTCTTCCCTTTGCCTGTATTTTCTTCCCTTCTTTGCTTAGCTAACTCCTACACACCATCAAATCTAAAATCGGATTTCATTTCTTAGCAAAGCCCTTTTAATTTCCCTCTCTCAAAGTACCCTGTAACACTTCTTCGTAGGAGTTTGCACAATTGCAATACTTCCATGTGTTATTTCATAGTAAATGCCTGCCTTTTTTTCCTGACTGTGAGCTCCATTAGGTGAGTATGATGATTATTTTCTTAATCATTATGCCCAAAAGTGCTGAGGGCAAAGCATCGTAAATCTCAGAACTATTTGTTGAATAATGAATGGATGAAGGAATAGTTGGATGAATAAGGAATAGGCAGTCCCAATCATGTTTTTTAATCTCTTGCTATCTTCAAGGAGCTCCGTTCTTTTTTACCATCAAACTCACTAGCTCTTCAAACCATGGAAAGATGTAAGAGAAGGAGAAAAATGGGACTACTGTGTTTTATAAGGCTAGAAACTCTCAGAATTTAAAGTATATCCATCACTTTATAAAGAAACTGGGCTCCAGCTATCAGCTGGCATCCTTCCCCGTCTTACCAAAGATGAAAGATAAGTAGCTCCTTCAGTGGATGATCATGTCTTTTCTTCTTCATTATGCTAATATGGTAGGTTATATTATTTTATTTTTAATAATAAACCTATCTCAACCTTGCATTCCTAGGATAAATCTTAGTCATTATAGATTGTCATTTAACATGATGTAAGATGTTCTTTTCTAATATTTTTTGAAGATTTTTGAGTAATGAGGGATACTGGATTATTACTCTTGTTTATTTATTTTTCTTTTTTGGAAATGCCTTTGTTAGGACTGATATTAGAGTTATGTAGGCCTCAAAATATAAGTGGGGACAGTAATCCAACCTCCTTCTCTATTTTCTGAAAAAATGTGTAAAGTTGGCATTTTCTTCTTTTTTGAATATTTGATAGATTTCCAAGTAAAGTCATCTGGGCCTGAAGTTTTCTTTTGAGTAAGTTCTTGACAAATTCAATGTCTTTAATAGATACAGGGCTTTACACAGATCAGACTTTCTGTTTCTTCATTTGTCATATTTAGTTTAGTAAGTTTTAGTTCTCAATAATTTTTTCCATTTATTCTAAAATATCGAAATTTGGCATAAAGTTGTTCACATTGTTCTCCTATTTTCCTTTTAATGTCTATAGTGTCTGTGGCTATAATCCCTTTTCTTTCTTAATATGGGTGATTTGTATTCTCTTTCTCACTGATCAGTTTTGCTAGCTATTTGTCAATTTTGTTAGTATTTTCAAAGAATAATCTTCTCTTAGTTTTCTCTCTTTTTGCTCTATTTTTTATTTCCTTGATTTCTGCTCTTTATTATTTTCCTCCTGTACCTCCTTTATATTTATTTTGCCGATTATTCTCTAGATTTTTTTAGGTAAAACTTTGAGCCACTTATTTGAAATCTTGCTTGCATTCTACCATAAGGGCTTAAAGAAACATGTTTCCCTCTTACATGCTCTGCTTTATTTGCTTTCTCGAAATGTTAATGTATTTTCATGCTGTTTTTAAAATATTTTCCAATTAGTTTAGTGATTTCATTTTTGTCTTATAAGTTATTTTGAATTGTATTGTTTTACTTCCAGTTAGTTGGTGTTCTCCTATGTATAGTATTCTTGACAATTTTTAACTCAATTCTTTTGTAGTTTGTTTATAGTTTCCATCCTTTTAAAATTTATGGAAAATTGCCCATCTTGGGTAAATATATCATGCATTAAAAATATCTATTGTGCAGTTGAAGGTTATTAATACTGTTCTTAATGTGACAATTAGATCAAAATGGTTAATGGGGTTGTTCATAGTTTCTGTGTTTTTATTAGCTTATTTTCTAGTTCTATCAAATGCTGAGAGAAGTATATAAATTCCTACTACATTTTTTAAATTTACGTTTTCTTTGATTCTGTAAATGTTTGCTTTATTTTTCTTAATACCATGATTTGTGGCATATACACTGAGGATTATTAGGCATTTCTGATGAATTTTCTCATTTATTGTAATGAAATGTCCCTTTTAATCTCTGTAATATTATTTGTCTCAAAGTGCATTTTATTGGATGTTAAAAGAATCTTTATGAGGTTATTCATACTTTTTGCATGAGAAATCTTTTTCTCTTTGTTTATTTGGATTTCATCTGTGTCTTTATACTTAAGGGTCTCACATAGTAGAGTCTTGCTTTTTGCACGTTTTGATGGTCACTCTTGCTTTTTAGTTGGATGAGAATGTTAAGACCATAGTTGGCAAACTATGAGTCATAAGCCAAATCCAGCTTATGGCCTTTTTGTACTGCCCACATGCTAAAAATGTGTGTGTGTGTGTATGTGTGTGTGTGTGTATACATTTTTGAAGAGTTATAAAAAGGAGTATATAGAGAAATCTTATACTTTAGCAGTTCTTTTTGGCCCCATTACCCTTTCCTTTGCTGTATACACTATTAATGCAGCTTGTTTGTTATATTTATTTCTGGGAAATCAAGTATTCTCTGATTTCTCATGAGCTTTCAGTCAAATTATTAACCAGATATCTTTCATGTTTTTATTTTCAAAACCAGATCTCTGTGTGAAATTTAATCTTGTTTACTTTGGTCCTCCTGGCAGTCATTTCTGCATCCCAATTAAAAGAATTTCCTCCCAGAATTGTACTGTTAGCACATTTTATAACCATATTATATGCATTTTATCTGAATTGTTAATAAAAACTTTGAATAATATACAATAAGGAACTCTGTCACATAAATATCAACCCATTAATAAATTTATTATGAACTTACTTAACTAGCTGTAGATTTACTTAAATCTCTAACTTAGCTTTCATTTCACCTGTTAATCAAAATCATTATCTATAGACATTCAGAAACAGCTGTTTCTGTAAGTGAAGCATGAACTATGAATAGCTAACATCTCTTAAACACTTTCTATGTGCCAGTCAGTGTTTTGAGTTGCGTATATTAAGTAGTTAATTTAATCCTGTAAAGTACTATCAGTAGCCCCATTTCCAGATTTGGAAAGTGAAGTATAGGGAAGTTAAACAACATGCCCAAGGTTACACAGGGTGATGGAGTCTGAATTTGGTCCCAGGCTGTTTGGTTCCAAACCATGAGCCATTAACAACCTCTCTTGCACCATTTTATTACTGAAGGAGCATTGCTTTGTGGTCATGAGACCTGAGTCTGAGCCACTGACAAGTGCCAGACTTCAATTAAGTTCTTCAAAGAATGGAAGTATTATACCAGAAAGTCACTAGGTATTCTTTAGCTCAAAATACTATGATTATTCTTGTTTACTTAGCTGTTTGATCATTTCCATATGAAGAAGAAGAAAGGAGAATCATAAATACTATCACATAGACCCTCTGTCAGGGTCCTAGATAAACATATTGTGTCTAACAGAAATAAGCTATGAGCACAGCTCTGTATTCCCTTAGAATTGGATCTTAGCAGGGTTGGCTCCATGGGCATGAGGCCTGGACAGGAACACAGGGGCCATGATGAGAAGGGCCTCACAGTAATGTTCTGCTGTCATGATTCTGAAATGCCTAATAATTTATGAGCAAGGGACCCCACATTTTAATTTTGCATCCACAAATCCTGTAACCAATCCTGATGTCAATTTTTCTGCAGTAGTCTTGAGGTGCTACACAGATAGCAGAAGGCTTGGCATAGATTACGGGGCTAGGAGATGCTCCCTGGTGTGGGAACATAATGTCAATCAGTCCCCTCTTAGAGGCAAATAAGGAGCCATCAGCGAATGCCAAGTTTCCTGGTTTTGTGGTCTGTTTTCATTTGTTTCTTGCCTTTAACATTCTAGAAAAGCCGAATTTTCCATTAAATCTTGTTGTTATCTGCAACCAACTTCTGTGGGTCAGTACCTATTATCATTTTAATTGGAGGAATAATAAAATATGTTTACTTACGTTTTGCATATAGAAGAAAAGATAAAGACTTTTCTTAGTTTGTTGTCCCCACTTTCTCTCTGAGCATGATTCCTAATGCTAATATATATGCTCTTTTTTTGGCAATGATGTTATGTTTTCTAATCCGTATGAGAATTCAGAATTTGTATTTCAAATAGAACAAGGCCTTATTCCACCCGTGAAATAGTTCACATCCGACTGTCCCCTGCTCCCACCACTCAGGAGAATATCTCAGTGATTAAAGAAGTTAAAAGCAAGTTGCTTTGTAAAGAGCATAGCCTACTAACCCTTCTTTGATATCACAGATTGTTTAAAAATCTGTCTTGTTAAATTGACCCACAGTTCTCATATAAAAAAAAGAGAGGGACATAGTTTGCCATTTTAAAACATATGCTCCTGCTTAACAAAGCTAGTTGAAGCAAACCTGTCAAATGCCAAAGTGTAGAGTATTAAAATTTCAACAAAATGTCAAGAGAAATGGGAAAACTGGTGAATTTAAGAAAATCTGTCATAAAGATTGCATTCCATGTTTCTTTCTGCCTAAGTTCGGGTGACATATGGAGGTTTAAAAATATAATCTAATGATGTGTCTTTATGGGAAAAGTTTATATAACCTAATTGCCACAAAACTGTCATTGCTGCTTAATTTATTAGAGTAATAAAAGATATTGTGTTCTTAGAACTTAGCTGGAATGAGTTCTGCCCAACAACACTGACAGTCCTTGAACTGTAAATTTTGTATTTTTGCCACTTATCTGAAACCTAAGAAGATGCACATGGTTAAGTGTAGGTATAATATGTTTGATCATTTTACTTGGCTTGCTGGTTTGGAAGCAAGAACATACGTTAGTTTGAGACGGTGCTGAAAGCCTTATGTTGTGGGATGAGACTAGATGCAAAGATTTGGGAGAAAGGACATGGAGACTAGTAGCAAAGGCCAGAGAACTTATAAGAAGTGTCAGCTCTCAGATTTCACCCAATTTTAAAATTTTTTTTTAAATTTTGAAATAATTTTAGGTTTGCAGAAAGATTGCAAAGATAGTACAGAGATTCCTTCATGCTCTTCATCCAACTTCAGCAAATGTTAATATTTTCCATAATCATGGTGCAGTCATCAAAACTAGGAAATTGAACATCAGTAAAAATCTTATTAACTAAACTAGTCTTTATTCAGATTTCAATGGGTTTTCAGTAATGGAATCAGTCTTTTTCTGTTCATGAATCCAACCTAGGGTGTTGCATTTAGTTACGGGGCCTAGTCTCCTCTAGCATGTGAGTTTCTCATACTTTCTGTTTCGTGAACTTGCACTTTGGAAAAGCCAATACTCTTCCAAAGTGCAAGGTCATGAAACAAAGTACTCTTTAGAACGTTGTTTAATTTCATTGTCTGGTATTTTTGCATCATTGGACTGGTTCACCCAAATGTTTTATTTACTTATTTAAGAAAGTACACAAAATTCAGCAGAGCTGACTTGACTGAAGGAATAGCTGGGCTACATGGAGATATTTACTTTTGGCCACACAAAGGTCAACATGATTAAAATGGCTAATTATCTATTATGTTTAAACATGGCTTGTAAGTTTATCATATGGAAATTGATTTCACACTTTCTTCAAAGAAAACTAACACCAAGTAATCTGTGCGGCCTAACGACACATTGCCTAATGGTATTGTCAAACAGCCCTATGAAATAGGCATTACTATTCTCATTACTATTATCATTATTATTATTATCTTTATTTTGTAATTAAGGAAATTTAAACTCATGAAAAATTTAGGGAATTTTCCAGCTGCTCAGCTTATAATTTCTGACTCCAAAGCCCACCTGTTTATTCATTAAGAAATAAAACTTTAGGTTTTGTGTAATTTGGCCTCCTCTGAGATAAGCCCATGTAAAATATTGACATCAAGATATATTCTAGAGGTTTTTGAGTTATTCCAGATACTGATATTATAATGGTGAAAACTTTTTAGAAAAAAAGATTCCTTTCCTCAGTACTGCTAAACACATACTCCCAAACAATTCCTTAATCCCTCATTTTCTTCTCAGTTTAATCCCTTAAATTTAATCCCTTTAATTCCAGATTAAAGGGATTTTAATCTGGAATTAAAATCCAGAATTTTCTTCTCCTTTTCACATCTCTCTTTCTCTCTGTTTCTCTCACTCTCTCTCTTTTTCTATGCACACATACACACACACACCCCACAAACATACACATGAGCCCATGAGCCCACAGGCCACATACATATTAAATAAGGGTGTTTGTATCTATCAGTCTCTCTAAAGATTTAATGAATATGAGATATATTAAGGATCACACTTTTAGAACAAATCTAATTGTTGAAATTGCTTATGCTTCAATACCAAGATGATATTAGTCAAAGTTCAGTGTTTTCCGCTGTTAACCTGAGCCAGTAGAAAAAATAATTTGGGGCATATATATTAGAAGCCTAATTATCTACAGTTTTCACATGGTAAACAAGCTAAGATCAGATCAGGTACACCTACTAAATTGAACCATCTGGATAATTGCAAACTGTTAAAACTATAGCTTCTAACGGTTTAAGCCTCAACTTGGATGAATCAAATTCTGGAATTGCTCCCATTGTCTGTTATAAGAAAGTGCACTGAATTGAAAATCACAAGTTGTCTAATTTAACAATCCAATTTTACAGATAAGTAATCAATGTTTTCAAGGTCATTGGTCTGGCTAATGACAGACTCAGGGGTAGAACATAAGGGTTATAAGTCTCTTCTTCCTTGATAGCCTGTGATTCTCAAAAATAAATGAGTTAGGTATTGGTTAAATAGAGCTTTCTAATTATATTTATTTTTCACATTTTCTTATAAAAAGGAATTATTCAAGGCTTATGGCACAATATATGTGTATCATATGTGATTTTATTTCCATTTTTACCGAAAATAAAGCATAATTATTGTACTCTGAAATACAGTAATTAATCAACATGCTACTGTTGAAGACAAATTAAAATATGAGGATAGTTAAAGATTTGATGATGTAGTAAACATTATGCTATTTATTGGTAGTGAAAAGCTAAAAAAAAAGACACAGAGCCCTAAAACGTAATTTTATGGACGATGCTGTGTGGCATAAGAATTATTAAATACATTAAGAATTATTATTTCTTATATCATTGTTCTTAAATTATTCTTTAATTATCAAAGGCATCAAGAATTATTAAATTATTAATGCCAATACACCTTACATTACCCATCTTCTAGAGTTAAAATTAGTTAAGAATGTTTGTATTTCCATAGGAGAACACTTGTTCCTGCAAAATGTGGTTTGTGTAATAAAAAGCTAACATCAAAAGCAAATTATACATCTCAATTTGAAATATTTAGACTATAAATAATAAATTTGTGGAATAATACATCTTTAAATGGTTATTTTTAATATATTAACAAACTAATTTTTAAAGCTTTCATTTGTTGACAGCTTTGATGAATGCTGTTTTGCATATCATTTCTGCTGAATCTTTGAGAAATGTTTTCACAAGTTAAAATTAAGGAGACAACAATTCATGTATGTGACATCCATAGATACTTTTTGCACCCCATATAGTCACTTTAGAGGAATATGTATTGAAATAGTATTTCCTACTCTCAGATCTTCCCACAGATTTTTGAACTTAGAGTCAGCAAGTTTACTTCAAGTGAACTAAGAGCAACTTCGAGTTGAAAGATACATGTTCTTAGTTTATGATCCCAAATAATAGTTTTATTGTCTGTATTGTGACCAACGTACATTTTTTTGGACTTTGTCTTTTAAAACAATTACTATTGGCTTTGTGTAGCAGTTATATAAGGTTTAGTTTGAAGTTTAATCCTTAAAATTGTTAGGGTTTATATATTAACATATCTCCAGATTTAATTACGTTTGGTTAATTTTCAAAAATCATACTATTTAGAAAATTTCTAGATATGCTTATCTATCATAGTTTAACTATTTAAGCTAAGTTTTAAAATACAATACTGCATTTGATTTTAGAGTTTCTACCTTTAAGTATTTTTAGCTATATAGTTCTTTCCTAAAGTAAACAGTTTGACATCAAAGATGGGGTCTCTCAGATCTATTACATAGGATTTATTAACCATTTCAGCATAAAAACAGAAAAGTGTGAGCAATTATTAGGTAGTGAATGGATTCTATGTGGCATATATATCTGACCCTCTACATTTGCACCAGTGATTTTAATTGACATACTCTTTGATTCTATAAAACCCAAAGGGCTGGGTTTGACAAAAAATTAAAATGTCACACATAAATCTTAGCGAAGCTTCAAGTTACTGTGATAACCTCAAAAGATATATTCTCAACAGAGAAGACTAGAGGACATGAGGCTGCAGAATGGAATGCTTCAGTGAACACAGCCTCTCGGTTCCATAGGGAGGCTTGTTGATTTTGGTATTTTGTTTGCCTTGGGTGAAAGCCTGCCAGGATATAGGAAGCCACACTTTATACCAACAATTCCAACATATTTAACTTACGTTGTTAGGAAGATCAGTCTGCAGAAGTGTGAAGTCAGTCATTCACAAAGCCTTTGGACCTAGGGAGCACAGCACACCTAGTCAGCCCCCCTGCCACAGGATTAGAAAATAGACATTTTAGAAAATGTAATTATAAAATATTGCCTTTCTATTTGATTGTGATATATAAATATAAAAACTAAAATAAAAACTTTCTTTATCATTCTTCTGTCTCCCATCCCCCAGGGGTAGCCAGTGTTAATAGATTATGTGCCCTTTGGAATTACATTCTAGACACACTCTTCTGTGCCTCCTCCCCCATCCCAGGTACACTATATATTTTTATATGATCAAATCAGGTAAACTTCTTGTCTTCTGACTTCTAGGTTTTGTGTTTCTCTTATGATTGTTGCTACTAAACAACAATAAAAAAATAATTAAAAAACAATAAAAAATTGTTGCTACTAAACAATAATAAAATTAAAAAAAAGTTGCTACTAAACAATAACAAAAAAACAAAAATAAAAATAACAATAATACAAATAAAAACAATAATAAAAAACTGTAATCCCCACACTTTGGGAGGCTTGAGCCCAGGGGTTGGAGACTAGCCTGGGCAACATGGTGAAATCCAATCTGTACTAAAAATACAAAAATTAGCTGGGCATGGTGACATGCCTCTAGTCCCAGGTACAGGAGCATATCGGTGGGGGTGGGTAGAATCAATCATTTGAGCCTGGGAGGCAGGAGTTGAGTTGCTGCATACCAGCCAGGGCGACAGAGTGAGACCCTGTCTCAAAAAATAAGACATTGTATGAAATTTTATATTCTTCCAATATATTGGTATATCTCAATATTTCCATAACAAGTTGAACTCATTAAGTTATTTGGCAGCATTCTAAATGCCATTTAGCTTCCCGGTATGTATAAGGAATGAGGCCTGTATGCTTCTAAAGGAATATGAGTTCACAGTCTATATTTATAGCATATCAGGGCACCAAGCTAATTTCATTTTTTAGCTTTTGGAATGTATTTACTGTGGAGATAATTGAATAACATCAAAAATTATTTAAGTGGTTTTTGTGGCATTAAATCACAATAAGGGTCATTTAGGCTAGAAGATTTTATGGGAGAAATCATGTCACTATTTAAAACGTTGGCAGATATTGCTAGTTTAAATAAATCCACGAGGGCCACTTAGGATAAATACAAACCTCAAATGAGTGAAAATGATGACTGGGTCCATTGCATCAAACCACAAATTTGTGGAGACTGTGTAGTGGTCAATTAAACTGAAGGGAGAACAGTAGAAAAGAAATATTTTGAATAAGGAACTCTCAAGTAACACACACACACACACACACACACACACACACACACACACAAAACTAAAGGGAGAACAGTAGAAAAGAAATACTTTGAATAAGGAACTCTCAAGTAACTCACAAACACATGCACACACATACACACACACACACACACGCACACACACCAGACAACAAGTAATAGTTACAAAAAGTTAAGTATGTGGTAAGCACTGTCCTAAATGTTTTATTTATCTGACTTTATTCTTATAATCTGTCTTCCACACAAAGTCTCTTTAGACTTACCTGCTGTCTTGTTAATTCCCCTGCCTTTTGACTAGAATGGTATTTAAGTATAAGCACCACTACAGTAGGGAACATGTTTATGTCACCCAATATTTTATACCTAATACTTAGCACAGGGCATGGCACAGGCCAAATGATCAACTAATATTTGTCGACTTCATAAAGGAATTTTGTTTTCAGATTTTGTGAGTATAGTGACTCCTAAACCACAATGGTAACAAGTTAAGGTCAATTTCCCTAACTCCTATTTCTTTACCCAGAGTCTTTTGTCCCCACCCTAAAAGAAAAAAAAATCTTGAAATACTAAGAATAATGTGAAATGACAGTTTCAAGCATCAACTACCAAGACTGTTTTTGTTTGTTCTGAAAGAATTTTTCAAATGAGAGAGCTTCTACATGTTACCACAGCTGAGAAAGGGGTAAGGAGAGAGAAATTTGCGACAATAAGTTTCACAGTGGAATGTTTATGAAGGATTTTGCAGTAAACACTTCAAACATGATTGATGTGCTAGAATTCAGTGGGGAATATGTGCAGAGTGTGTAGAGATGCAGATACACTTGGCAGATATTTGCATCTGGAGTGGAAGGGAATATTCATCCCAGCTCTTGTGATGGAGGCTGTTAGTTTAAGAGAGACCAGAGGAAATCAGAGACCTGCACTTTCTGGAAGAGGTCAGGGATGCTCAATGAGAGACATTCCAGCTGCAGTTGGGGATTGCTCCTTCTGTAGTTGACTTCATGGGTGCTTGGGCTGTGGTCCCGGAAAAGCGTATGTACAGGGGAATAGGCAAACTTTAATTTTGAGAGGATGGCCGAAGACGAAAAAAGTGGAGTCGCAGCATATGTGTGTAACTGTAATCCCACGTTCTCATTCTTACCACATCATTTTCACCGTACACTGAGAGACAATTCTTCCCCCAACTCTAAGAATGAGGATGTGGGCAAAATAGAAAAGGAGCATATATCTGTATGAGAAAAGAATTTCATCTGTTGGGTTCACCTAGTACAAGCCCTGCCCTAGAGTAAGTATTGGATATGTACTCGTATTTGTTGTTAAATTAAGAAAACTCTCTTGTCTCTGGTCTTTGACACAATTATCCTCAGCAATACTAACTGTCCCAGAAGCCAAATTTGCACTTCAGGTGAAGTTTCACCAAAAGCCAAGAGCATCTCTTAACCATATCAAATCCAAGAACTTATACTCCTGGCACATGGCTGGTGCTATTAGTAAGTGGGTGTTGGATGAATGAATGGCTGAATGGATGGATAAAGGAATGAAGCTGAACACAGTTACCATGAAAGAAGCCTGAGGCAGTCTCTACTTTTCTGAATCTTAATCTAATCAATTCAAAGACACACTGATAAGCATGTCTCACTTCACTCCACACCCTCCTCAATTACACACCATCATGTAACAGATGAAAAACCCAGGCACTCATCTACATTCTAACAAGTTAAAGAGATGTAAGATATGTATAAGAAATTTATCTCTATGAATAAATTCCTTATTCCATATTTATAAGGTTAGTTTTACAGTGGTCTTTGCAATTAAAGTGTCTCATATTTTTAATTATTAAGTGACTACATATCTTTTTAAGGGAGTAATTATTGAATTTGGAGAAGAATTGACCTTAATCAGAACCACCATCAATCATGTATATATACATATATACACACACATGCAATTTATACATGTATCTGTCTATACACATACTTTAACACATTTTTGCTTGTAACCTTGTCAACTACATGTTCAGTATTATTCAGCCTGTATTGTTCACTTCTTAGTGTTATGTTTAGATTACTTGATATTGCCTGGGATTTGGTTCAAATAATCTATGGTGGGGAAGAGGGTTGGATGTAAATTAGCACTATCTAATAAATTGCTCTGCAGTGATGGAAATGTTCAACTGTTTTGTAGAGCTTCACTGTCCAAAATGTTAGTCACTCACCACATGAGGTTATTAAGCACTTGAAATATGGCTTGTGCAGTCAAGGAACTGAAGTTTTGATAGTATTTCATTTTAATCAATTTTAATTAATAAGTGGTTAATGGCTAAAGTGCTAACAGTACAGGAACAGGAAAACACAGTTGACATGAAGTGATAATACTTCAATCTGGGTAATGGGAACATGACTTACCTAAGTTACTTTCTTGATTATATGTTTGGAATAGTCCATAATAAAAATTTAGAAAAATTGAAAAAAGACAAATACCACACATGATTTTATTAATATGTAGAATCATAAAAAAGTTGAACTCATAGAAACAGGGAGTAAAATGATGATTCCCAGGGGCTGGAGAGAGAAGGAAATGGAGACATGTTGATCAAAGAGTACAAACTTTCAGGTATGAGATGGAAGTTCTGGGGATCTAATGTACAGAGTGGTTGGTGGTGGATATGTTAATTAATTTGATTATGATAATTATTAACCAATATATTCATATATCAACTCTCATCACATTGTGCAACTTGAATATATGCAATCTTTATTTGTCAATTAAGTATTTTAAAATTAAGAAGAAAAGGAAAACAAAACATTGAGTAGACAAAAGTAGAGGAGAAATATTAAGCCTTTAAAGTCCATCCAAGGCTCCCTTTGCAGATGAGCAGAGGCTCTTTGGATTTTTGGCAGACTCTCCTCTGAAGAGGTTGCCAAGAGACTGGCTCAGGGGGCCTCTTGGCAGCTGTGAGTAGCCACAGAGTTGCTCGAGAGGAAAATGAAAGTTTGATTTGTAAAAGTGAAGAATAGGCTTATAGGACTAGACTGCAGGGTGAGCATGAATGATGCTTTAGAATTGAGCCATATGCTGCCATTCCAATAACGTATAAGGAACAGACACATAATATGTCACATAAGTCAGAAGATTCTAAACCAGTGAGTAGATTTTAGGGGCTTGGGAGCCAAGTCATGGGACAATGAAAATGGTTGGGAAGGAGGAAGGTCCAGGGTAAATATAAAGAATGACCAGGGAACCAGGGAGATATCCCAGTGTTATTTACCCAGTGAGCAAATAAAAAGACTTGGAATAAGCAGGCTTCTTTTTAGCAGAAGTGTTAACGATATGGTGTCATTCACTTATGTGATTAAGGGCTGATCCAGATAAAGGACTGTAAAAGTTCAAGCTATGATCCATGAAAGCAACTGAGGATAAATGGATTTGTGTTGCCCTAGGAAACAGGGAGGAGCTTCAATTCTGTACCCTCTCAATCTGATGAGTATCTCAGTAACTTTGGAAAAGTTTATTATGAAATACTTTCTTAGTTCATATAACAGCAAACTCTCCAGACTTTCCAGTTAGCTACAGAGGATAGCTAGGGAACTGAACCACGTAGCCCTGACATTTGCTTTCCTCTGCCACTTAGAGGTACTTCTCACCATTCTTCCCCCTTATTTCCTTCTTTGCCTTCAATGTCTTGGATCAAGCATGGACAAAAACCAAGTATTTTCCACATTTGCATGACAAGGCTTAGATTAGATTGACTATTTCAAGATCAGTTCACTAAAGGTGTAATTATATCAAAATGGAAATGAACTGGAAGCCAAATATGCAACCAGATAACGTAACTTGTTCATAACATTAATAGGTTATATGTGTTGAAATTATACTGCATATACCATACTGTACTATGTATGCAAATATTGTCTTACGTCATCTGCATACAGGACTTATGAAATGCATATCATTATTTAATAGAGGAGAAAACAGCTCAGAAATGTTTATCTTTTGGTATAAACTACAAAACTAAAAGATAGCAGAGGCTGGATCTGAATCTGAGTTTGCCCACTCCAAAGCTCAGGCTTGTAACCACTTCAGTATACTTTATTATTTCATCTTCAGCATGGGGATCCATGGACGGTGTCACCCTACTTGGCTCCCGACCTACCTCCAAGTGTCAGAGATATTTTTCCTTTTGTAAAGTGCACCCTGAATATCCACTCAGCCCCTTCAGAATAAACCCCATCTCCTCCTCTAGGATGTGGTCTCAATGCATCAACCACATCAGAGTACATCTCTATATGTAATAAATGAATTACCTATACAGAGCACCTGCAGACTCTCTCATCACCCCTAGTTCCATGCCCTGAGTCCCTCTCTTGCCTTATTTGCAAAGTAGAGCACAAGTTGACTTCATATGCTTTTCATCATTCTAAATAAATCCTTACAGTGATACTGCTATTGTGATGGTAGTGCTGCTGAGAGTGATGGATTCCATTCACTGAATATCTAATATATCTAAGGAGCTATACTCAGAGTATTGCACATTAACAGTAGTCCCAACAGCAGATATTATGATCTTCATTTTACAGATGTAGAAATTCAGGCACAAAAAGTTGAAGTGACTTGCCCATGGTCACCTGTGCTGGTATATGCAGATGCTAGAACTTGAACCCGGTACTGTGTGATTCCAAACCTCATGTATTCTCTACTGAAAAGATTAAAAGAGAAATAAGTGTGTGTACAGGGAAGATTGAGAGGTCTGTCATTTATTGATAAGCCTCTGTGTCTCTGCATCTTTTTCGTTCTGAAGTCTATAAAGTCACATAAAGATCTGTTTATTTTAGAGCCCATGACATTTTTATACCTTTCCTTTAAACCCCTCCTACTCACTCCAAATTCAGTAAAGTCCATTTCTTTTTACCCTTGTAAAATCTTGAGAAAAATTGATCTCAAGATTGTGTGGTACCAGTATACAACCATTTTATTTCCACCTCACTGCATAGTCCCTCACTCTGGTTCCATATAAGTGTGTGTTCAACCTTGTCTTTACAGCATTTGTGTTTTTCAAAAGTTTCTACATTACTTAAAACTTGATTGAACAGGGCTCTGGAAACTCTCTGCTCTTCAATTTTTAAAAATTTAGATTTTTTTTTCACAAGAGCATTGCATGTTCTAAACAGAAAAGTTGGCAACTTAATATTGCTCCTGAAACTCTGCACAGGAAGCTAATTCCCATCAACTGTCATAAAGCAGCTCAACTCTCAATGCCTCAAGGCAGTAGTTGTTACTTGCAAATGAAATTGGGTGCAAAGTTAGTACAATTGGGTTTTAAATAGAGATTTGAGCATTTCATTAAGAAAGAGAAAGAAAATTATGAAGCCCATAATTTTTGTAGGCTGCAGTGAAAGTGACGTGACTTTTTGTGAAATAATAAGGTTGCTTTCCAAGGCCTAGGTGACAGTTCACACCCTCAGTAGTAGATTAAATTCCTAAAGAGATAAAATTTTATAGAAGGAAATGGTATTATTATAGAATTGTGGAATAACTCAAATCTGACTCAAAAATAATAAGTTCTGTTTCAAAATCTATTTGTCTATTGATGTGCAATCTCTAGACCACTTATATCAAAACCTGAGATATTTTCCTAAAATGTAGACTTCTGGACC
Source organism: Saguinus oedipus (assembly GCA_031835075.1). NCBI lineage: Eukaryota > Metazoa > Chordata > Mammalia > Primates > Cebidae > Saguinus > Saguinus oedipus. The sequence goes on from CM063170.1 coordinate 45,366,721, forward strand.
ATATTTCAAGCTTAATGAATTAGATTCTATAGAAATAGGGGCCCAAGCTAAAAAAAAAAAAAAAGAAAGAAAGAAAAGAAAAGAAATATTAAGGACACATACATAAGATTTTTTAATACGGGAGTTAAATGAGGTAAACCCTATAAAGTTGACAGGACACTCAGTTTATTGCTTTAGTTAATTGTGCTCTTTGCCCCTCCTTTTGAACTTTGTCCCTTTCCTTCTTCAGGATTTTACCCCATATTTTACCACATTTGCTCTCCAGAAGGAGTGCAGTCAGCCCTTTCACACTGTGGCACTGGTAACTGACAGTGGCTTCAAACATTTCCCTTTCTGGAAGCTGCATTTACAGTTTAACATGTGTTAAATCCTAAGCTTCATTAAAATCAAGGAATGAAGCTCTCATAGTGCAACTTAAGTAGACTCAAAAATGGGGTAAGTGGAAGTGGCAGGCAGTGAAGGCTTATGTTAATGGATGCTAGAATTAATGTATGAATGTCTGCTGTATAGCCAGACAGTGTGGATGCCATCATCTAGAATACTTCAGCACCTGGAAGGGGAGAATCAATATAAGAGAAATAGAGTGAAATTTGAGAATGTATTATTTGAAATATCTTAATACAGATCATCTTGTAGGTATCTTGTTCTATGGTTGCTGTGGGATTTTATTTTAATTTTGCTTAAACATTTAAAATGTTTACAAATCCAAGTTTTAAAATCTTAAAACTCAGGAAATACACACCCATACCCACACACACGTGTGTGAGCACACATACCCTCACACACATCCTGCAGTAGTAATTCTCGGAATATGCAGGAGGTGTGTTTGCATCTCATTATAAACTCCACATCATGGAAATGAGTATTAATGTCCTCAGTTTGTTTTTGCTTTTGCTTTTGTTGGCGTTTAACAAATATGTCTTAACATTGCTTAGATAACTACAATGAGTTTATGTTTTAAACAGTTCTGTCTTTCACTGAGCACCAGCTCCTGAAGACCTCATCTTTTTAAGGGGGCCAGATACATGTTTCACGAAAGACTAAAAGTATATTTTAGATGTTTGATTTAAAATAGCTAATGTTATTTCTAAGGTACTTTAAACCAAAAACTAAGAGAAGGTGGTTTAGTGAAGAGTGGTGAAAATGAGGTCAAATTTCTAGTCTAGTTGAATCACTTTAGACAGCCACTTACCTGGATTGCTTTAAAATGAGATGGCTTGCCCAGTTCGCCTGTGCCTTGTGTCCGGGTGCTCCTTTGCGACATATGTTCAGGCTTCCATGAGGCACTCCAGCTTGAATTACACTGGAACTGATTTCATTTTAATAGCTCCCACTTTTGCTTCAACATTTTAAGATGCCACTTTTCAAATATGCTCTTTATTGTGTTATTGAGACATTTTGTGGCATTTTACTACTAGTAGCTGTAACTTTCAAACTGGAGTAATTGTAATCTACATATATTAAATGTGATTTTTAGCAAAATAGGAATAGGTTAGGGGATGCCTTTTATCTAGTCTTAGAAATATTCCTGCGTTTTCATTTGAACATCATGGTAAATACATCACCAAGACCATTATTACCTTGAACCCAGAAACGACCAATAGATGAAAACATGTGTTTGCCCCTAGAACCACAATAAACAAATAAAAAACAGAACAAAAAAAACCCACATAAACTCAAGCCAAACATGTCTTACCATTAGCTAATTTTAAGGGCTACAATAAGTGTATTGGAAATACAATTATTTACAGCTATTGTAGGAAAATAAAATTGATATAGAAAAAATGCCTTTATTTATCTAGACATTCATATTTTGGTATACTTAAGCCTGAATATTTGTCTTCTCATGATTAGGAGCAACTCTTACCGAACATTTACTATGTACTACCCAGCTACATAATTTAGCTTTCTTAAGTCTCACTACAACCACCCGTTAGCTATGATTAGCCCTCCAACTCACAGGCAACAAAACAGATTTTCCAAAAGGTTAAATAAATTGTGTTAAGACACAAAGCTGGTAAGCCTGTCTTAAATATTTAGTTTCAGAGTTGCCAGAGTTCTCAACCCCAACTAAATAGGGAGTAATAAAAATGAAAACTAGAATTCCGAGAAAGAAACTCTGACTAAATTTTCAATCTAAATAGCATTATGCATGTCAGTTAAATATTTTGTAGTAATTTTAATAATATGTTTAGACAAATTATGTATTTGTATTATATATGTATGTAATAAAAATACAATTATGTATTACATACATACTTTACACAAATTAAAATATAGAAAAAATATTTATAAGTTGATCTGCATATGTAGACACTGTATATTTTCTATAGGAAAGTAAGTTTCACATACCAAATTACTGGTTTATAATTTTAATAAAGGGCTTTTTGTAAAGAGAAAAATAAATGTTGAGATCTCTAGGCTCCTACACCACACATAACTTAGTGAAAACAAGCCGATTACTAATATATTGAACACTTATTCTGGAATATTTTGCAAATTATTTTCCAGTTTAAAGTAACCGCTGTCATCAAAGAAGTTGCAATCTAAAACAATTCTTATTCAAAGAAGTTGCAATCTAAAACAATTCTTATTCGTTTCTGTTCAGCAGGCTTTAGCAACTTTGTTTTGTTTTTATAAAGCCTTCAAGTCACTAAATAGAGAAAAAAAAATCTTGTCAGGTAGAATGATTTTTAATTACATTTATTGCTGAGGATACTCTTTTCTTGGTGATGCGGGTTTAATCTCAGTAACAACATCATGTGTTACATTTCCCAATCAGTAAACATTTTCTATAAAAATGAAAAGTCTACTTCAAATACTTATGACTAATTCCTGAAGATAAGGAGTGATTATTACCTTTAGGGAGGCAGATTCAAGATGCAAGACCCTGTCCCTCTGTTAGGGTTTTACAAAATGCTGGTGGGCTACAAAAGCTGAATCCACATGAGTGTCAGCTGGAAATACAGTGATTCTATAGACACTCAAAACTCATTAAGTGATGTTTATGTTCATATATATTTTTAAAAGATTATTTAGCAAAACTTATTTAAAGCTTGCCAATTATGACTTAAAACTTTTAAATACTATATCTCATATACAGAGCAGAAATAGTTAAAATAATTTTTTCTTAATTTAGATAAAGCTTTGAATATTACTACACAGTTATATTTAATAACCTGTCCTAGCTGCCCTATGTTCCATTCCTATTTTTTATTCCTCCTTGTTTTTTCTTTTTTTCTTCCCTGCTCATTTTTGATGTTTCTATATAAATTCTTTTTGTTATATATACTCAAGCTACCTTTCTAAACATTTTAAAATGCAGGGTACATGTTTATTTCCTCCCTACTTCTATCACATGGCCCATTTGCCTTGCACCTGCAGTGGAATTTACCATGATTACAGCAGTAATTAAAATGCATTGCAGGAAGTAGGGTATATGGCAGTTTATATTTTTTATGAACATTCAGTATATTGGTTAATGTTGGGGAGGGATTATTATGTTTTACTGCAGATAAGATATACTTAGTTATAAATTTATATTCAATTAACCCATTAGTTGATTTTCTACAAAATCCAGCAGCACATAAATATCCTTATGTAAACAGCACATGAAACCAAAGTTGGAGTTTCTGCAGCCTCACTCCCAGAATATCTCTTGAATATCTTTTTTTATTCTCTTTCCTCAACTTAGGAAAAAGGCATTTTTTCTCATCTTTTCATATATGAGCTTCATTTCCCACTTTGCCTCTGTTGGACCTTGTTACCGATACATTAGGTCAGGTCTTATAAAGTTTAAATTCCTCTATATCCTAGCATTCTCTTGACACTGTAGTTGATTCTAATTCAACCATTTTCATGTATGGAGAGTTGGCTCCATTGTTAGCATGAACCAAGTTTAATTAATTCTCCGTTCTTCAATGCATCACATGTTTTTTTAAGAGAGGAATTCCCTCTTCCCTCTTTTATTTTCTATATCTGCTTAAAAGATGGATGAGGCTATGCCTTTGTGATCCCCAATGCATGATTTCAGATTTTTAGATTTGATTATGAATGCAGAACCATTTAATTGTTTTGCTTAATAGATTTTAGTCTGTGTGGCTAAATCCTGAGGGTTTTATGGGGTAAATAATTTTTAAAAGGATCAAGATGCGCACTTTTATCCAAGGAGATGTTTCATCTTGACTATGGGTTAAATAGAATAAGCAACAGAAGGTTAATGCTAATGTCAGAACCTAAAGCTATGCTTGCATTTTCTAATTATTAGCCTAAGATAATAGTACTTTTTTTCCTGGTTGGCCAAGAATCATCATCCTAGTCATTATAATCATCATATTCTTCTTCATCATTATCGATATCATAGCTAACACTCATTGAGTATTTTTAAATGCTGGGCTATTTAAAAGCATTAGCTCATTTAAATGGTATGATGTCATTGTGTTACCCCTGTCTTAAGTATGAGAAAACTGAGGTTTACAGAACTGAAGTAATAGTTATTCCAGTCCCACAGCTAGAAAGAGAGTGCTGATACTGAAAACAAAGCCTGTTTCACTTCAAAAGCCTCATTCTTACTCTTGCTATAATGTTGTTCATTCACAAGCCATTTAATTATGGAATGATGGGGACTGTTATTTGTGCAAAGTCAGAGTCACAAAGACAAACCACTATAAGGCTCCAGGGAACAACATCCATGAAAGAAGTAGGAAATTCAGCTACAGTATTACAGTCACATACCATTTCTGAAACAATGAGCCATCTTCCACTCCCCTGATAACTCCTTTAAGGGAACACCAACCCTTAGATCTTCTGATTTTTCAAGAGAAACTAGATACCTACATTTTTATATGAAATTATATTTAAGCAGCACTCACTGTTATGAGATTTAGTCCCCTGGCCAATTCTTTGTAATCTGTATCATAAAGATTTAAACTTGCTCTCTTTCTCCTTGGTGCTTTCAAGTAATTCATTTGGGAAATAGTCATTGAATGCTTACTGTGGGCTGTGATTTATGTTAGTGTCTGAGCACTGGAAGACAACCAGGATTCACCTCAGGCACACAAATAGCATCCTGAAAAATGAAGTATGTGAAAAGCAAATAATCCATTTATAAATATCCTTTTGTGCCTCACACTGAACTAATGTATGGTAAGCAATAGTAAAATGTGCAAAAGATGATTTTTTGTTTAAGGGGAGTATTATTTATTTATTTATCTATTCAACAAATCTTTTTTGGATGTCTACTACATGCCACGAGTAGAGTCCTCAGCCATAAGCTGAATATAAGCAACTAAAAAATATTGCCCTTAAGGAGATAATACCCTAGTAAAGGAAGCAGGTAACAAACTAATAAATATATAATGTGGTGCGTAGTTATGTATACCCATGAAGATCAGTAAGGTAATGTAGGGAAACTTAGAGTAATGAGAAAAAGACTGCTAAGCAATATGTAGTGATCATGGAAGGTCATTACAATAAGGTAGGATTTGAACAGAGAACAGAAGGAAGTTAGATATTGAGCCATGAATTTATTGAGGAAAGAGCATGCGTAGGAAGAAAGTAAATTAAGTGCAAAGTCTCCACAGTAACCAGTATGAAGTCTTTTGCTAATTGCCTAGCTTTGCTAATTGATAGCTCTGACAGGGTGGAGTTTGTAAGAAGTGGTTGGATCTTAGGTACATTTAGAAGACAATGCTAATGTAGTATACTGATGGATTCAATGCACAGCTGGAGAGAAATGAGGAGTTATGGATGAGTAGTTGAAAAGATGTTTCATTTACAAGTATGAGGACTTCTATGTGAGAATCGATTAATAGTCTGTCCTAGTAATCAAGATTTACCTTTGAGCATGTTAAGTTTGAGGTGATGCTAGACATTCAAGGCTAGATGAAATATCAAGAAGGCACTTGGATTCAATAGGACAGAGCTCAGAAGAGACTGAACTGGAGACAACAATGTGAAGGAGAGGGTAAAGAAGGAACTCAAGGCAGTGGCATAGACTTGCAGTACTGTGGTCTAGAGAATAAAGACTTTGCTGTGATCTGAAAAGACTGGAAAGTGCTTACTGATGAGCTGGACCCTAGAGGAGGAAAAGCTGTAGAATAAACTCAGAGGCAGCAAAGCCCTGGCATACACAGAGGGTAGAGCTGGGAATAAATAATAACTGAGAAAGAATCAGACTACTTTAGTTTCCCATCTTCGTTTAGGACAGGCCTCAATACCTCTGACACTTAGGAATCTATTCCAAAAAAAAAAAGGTCTGTTATCAAGAGACAGTGAGAGAATTGTTGCAGAGTGAAAGTAGAAAGGGTTAGTACACAGTGGCTGATAGAATGGGTTGTATCAGTGGAACATTAGGTGGGAGGTGGTGTTTTCTTTTTTTAGATGAGGTTCTCCTCGGATGTGAGCCCCAATAGAGTGTGGTTCTAGAATCGATAATACCAGTGCTGTTGGGCATATTCTATATTGTTTAATTTTTCTTATGACTGTACTGAAGTTCATTCCCTTGAAATATGTTGTCTGTTTGAAATCCTTCTGTAAGTCACAAGAATCAGTGGGAATGTATGGGGACATTTAGACCAGAAAGGCAGAACTTGGGTGTCTGTGGCTGATTTATCTCTTGTGTACAAAATGAGAAGGGACTTTTACTTGGGTCTTTTGGCTTTCTTTTAATGACTGTTTACCCATATTGATTGCACTTGGATGCCCAAGGGATGTCTTTATGTAACACACATTTGCATATGGTTAGGAATTTCTAAGAAGATAAGAAACAGCTAAGCATCAATATATAGAATAGCAAGGGTGTTGGTTTGGAATACTTGATACCCATAGCACTTCACTGTGTTGAATTTTTCTGTAAATAAATGTCCTATGTTAGTGCTTTCTTCCAAAACGTGCTGGGAGCTACTTATTCCCTGAATGGAGAAACACTGTTCCCGTGATTTTAATGCAGGAGAGCTTAATGCATGCAGCATAGCAAAGAGGAATGCAGGCTCTGAAGTCACACTGCTGGGTACACAGACTGACTCTGCCTCTGCTTTCATAACTGGTCCTTTAATTGCTTCATCCGTAAAACAGGGATTTACAATACCCAGCTAGAATTCATGTGAATTTTAAATGAATGAATGAATTCTGTAGCATGCTTAGAACAGTGTCTGGAACAGAGTAAGCATTGAATAAATATTAACTTCTTTTATTATTGTTAATATTATCTAAATAATGTTGGTGGGGGAAGACAAGGGTATGAATGCTTCCCTTTGAGGGCAGAACAGTATAAAACCAGAGGGAGCCATACCTCCGTGAATGCTAAGTTATTCTGGGTTTTAGGAAAGATGCAAATGAAGTAAGTTTCTCAGATTTAAAGCCATATTTTAGAAACAGCCCAAAATAGGAGCTATCATGTCAAACGCTATTGCAATTAGGGAGTTAAGAAAGAAAGTAAACCTGACTACCTATACAACAAAAGGGGGTGAGGGGGAGTAGGCGTAACTAAAAGAGCACATTCCTCCTCCTAAAGAGGGCAGGCAGCACCAGCTACAGATGATGGTGGCCATGTAGGAGCATCCTGTTCAGGGCTGCAGCCCCAGTGGGACCACACTTCCTCATTTTTCAAAGAGAAGTTGCAAATTCAATTATATAAAATGAGGACCTGAAAATGATGGCAAGTAATTATTTAAAAAAAATAAAATACTATGGTGGTCCAGAGAAGACACCTGCAGATCTGATTTGACCTATTTACCAATTCTAGATCAAACAGATGAAAAAGAATTTAATTGACTAGCTAATCATCGAATTTGTGTCATTATAAAACATTTTTATGGACTGGTGCAGTGATATATGCCTGTAATCCCAACACTGTGGGAGGTTGAGAGGGGAGGATTACCTGAGTCCAGGAATTCAAGACCAGCCTGGGTAACACAGGGAGACCCTGTCTCTACAAAAATTACAAATAAAAATAATTAGCCACGCATGGTGGTGCACACATGTGATCCTAGCTACTCAGGAGGTTGAGGTGGGAGGATTGCTAGAACTTGGGAGGTTTTGGCTACAGTGAGCTGTGATTGTGCCAGTGCACTCCAGCCTGGGCTACAGAGTGAGACCCTGTCTCAAAAACAAACAAAAACCCCAACATTTTTATGAACCATATATTTGGCTCTCCCTTGGTCCTAGCAACAGGACTTTACCCTTCTTTATCATCAGACTTTTAGCATTAATATATAAAATTTATCTCCTTCAATATCTCATTGAAAATTTATTACCTGATCTTACCCTTGTCCCTGACAACCAGCTCTAGAATAAGGCTCTGTTGCAGAGGCTGATTGGGGTGCTATGCTGCATCATCCCATCAGCACTTTCTTTTCATAGAAATTGAAACCAATAAGCTTTTTTATTTCTGGTGCAAAGAGGCATTGAAGGCTATTAAAAGAGATTGAACTATATATTATCTTTTCTTTAGATACATATTTTAGAAATGACCTAAAATAGAGATAGATACATACATATAGACACACATACATGTATATAATATTATTATAAGACAGCTCTTCATAGCTTAAATATATAAACACAGAATCATTATTTTTCCTGTCTTTTAACTTGGAGGTCTTTCTAAAAGTGTATTTTCAAGAGAGTTTCTGTCCAGATCACGGCTCAGAAACAAAGAATTGTCTTGTAATAACAGCCTTGTTATCCACCCTGTTATATTCTGGAGATTGATTCTTGTCAGAGAGGTGGTTGGAGGCAAGAATATGTCTTAACACTCTCTTAGTGCCCAGTCTGACCAGCTGTCAGAGCTAAGAGGAGGAAGCAGTGAGAAAAAGTGTAGGAATTATTCTAACCTTAGAACTCTTAAATAGTACCCACAGACTGCTATATGATTTTTTGAAAAACGGTAGGAACGTTATTTCTTGCTCTCTAGGAAATTTATAGCAAAGTACATGCTGACTTTTCCAAAAGCTAGTCTGCAGTAACTTGTTCACATGGATGGCTCTTTCCACCAACCTCGTAATTAAAAGAACATTTTTAATGGCCACTTGGCTACTCTTCCAGGTTGTATTTTCCAGTGAGTAATAAAGGTGGCTTCTGCCTGTTGACTTCAGGTCTTATTGCCTCCTACACAGCAGGAGGATTTCTGAGGTGTGTAGACTGCTAGATCGTTAACTTTATTTACAAGCTGCACAAGATTTCATTCTCTAATTGGAATGCAATGAGTACCCAGTCTTGCCAAAAGGCCTGAGTGCTGGAAGAGAAGAAAGGAGAGAAGATTTTTATGAATGACTTCCTATGACAGCCCATAGGAAGTCATAGAGCAGTTTTCTCTAGGTGAAATGACAGATCTACAGAGTTGGGCCACAAAGCTCCTGGCACATTTTAACCAATGGAGGTGAGAGATCTGTTCGCTTTTCTCTTTCCATATAGGCCATCCCAAGTCATGTAGTTTTCCTAAAATTATTTTCTCTACTTCTACACAAACCAGCCTCTCAAAACTGGAGCTAAATTCAGATTTATCAGCACTGTGATGGAGAGACTAAGTTAAGCTTACCTACTGCTTAACAAAAGCACAAGACACCAAATGGCACTTGCTTTAATTCACTATAGTCCTCCTTTGTAGCAAGCCCATCCTCTGTTTTCCTGTGAGCAATCTAGATTTTTTGACATTTCATTTTTGAAAAGGAAATATCTTCTTGACAAGGTCATATCCCAGTGCCATACAACACTGAACTAAGTCTTACCTAGTTTTTTAATTTCTCATAATTTAGCCTTAAGACTTTTAGCCCTGCTGAAGGCTTCAGCATACTGAACTATAGCCATCACTGAGACGATAACTTAAATCTTCCCCAAAAACTCTGGTCACAAGTTGGTCTTCAGCAGGTTGAAAGGAGAAGCCTGGCAAGCAGAAACAACTTAATTTATTTTGAAATAAATGGTCAGAAGAGATCAGTCAGGAAAAATTCCTTAACATCATTAAAATTGCCTCACAAGTTAGATGCACAGTGAGAAACTGACCATTTCATATTAAACACTAAAGAAAGACAAATAAGAGGACAGGCAAATACACTGAAGTGTATTGTGTGAAAGGTTTTGGATTAGTATTAACATGGTTAAATTCTAGTTATTGGCAAATATAGCAAACCTGTTATGAAAATTCTATGTGAAGTTTGGCAAATCTATTCCCAGGGGTAAAAAGAAACATTCCCCCTAAGCATCTCTCTCTCTCTCTCTCTCAATTAAATTTGATCATTTAAATGACATAACAATGTGCAAATAAATTCTAATTTCTGATAGGGGAAATTAGTATCTCTCTCTCTCTCTCTCTGATAAATCATTTGTTCTTTCTAAATTAAAGGACAAGCTTAAATCTATCGCATATAAATTTTGTCTTTATAAAAGAAAAGAGGATATTCACTCATATGTATGAGAAATCTGCACTATATGCCTATCTTAATGCATATTCTTATCTACAGAGTCAAAAATAGAACTGTCATTTAAAATATTATTTTTAGTAAAAGAGTATTGCTTTCAAAACTCCTTGATTGAGAACAATTCAATGGTCTCACAGCAGGAGCTGCCAGTTTCCCTGCAGGAAATCTATTTCACAGCATAGATTTGGGCATACTAATCTGTTCACAGCCACATGAGAGAAACCAGGAACTTTATCAGAATTTCTAAAGGAAGTTTTTCTAATAATAAGATCTAAAGAACTCAAAGATAAGAAACTCCAGGGTTAGATAAGTTGCCAAAAGTAAATCTGGTGGGGCCCATAGGCATTACTTCGTTGTCAACATGTATAACTCGGTCGATTTCTGCCTTCTTTTTTTAAAAAAATAAGATCTGATAATACTTATTTTGTCATAAATACAATTTGCTATGCAGGGCTCTACATTATAACATCAAACATTTTGCTAAATGTGAAGCCTTTACCTCAAGTAAAGATAGAGTAACCAGCAATCTTGTCAATCCAGAAACTTAGAAGACAATTAACTAAAATTATACTTCACTTTCTGTCTAATCTCTAACGTGCTCTACAAATCCTGCTTCAAAATGTCTCAGCTTCTTCTCTTGTCTAACCTTGCAAACACTTCTCTAGTCTAAGCCTTTATCACATCTTTTTTATCATGTCTTGTTTGAACCACTATCACTTCTTAGACTGGCACTGAAAAATAAAATGCCCCCAAATGTCAGGTAGTTTGTGTAAATCAGTTTGACCAGGTCTGCAGAGTATGCAACATCTCCAGCAGGCAGCCTCTACTCAATTCCAGGGGATTATTTCCATCAGGTCTAATTTTTTTCCAAGAGAAACTAGAAATTCCCCAAATCCTAATCTAATAGAAATTTTTACAGAATTGGCAAAGTGATATTTCTACTAGACTAGGATTTGAGAAACAATTCTTTGAAGATGGGGTCATCATATACCTTTGGGCAACATACACCCTTGCTGCATGTATTATTCCATCCCCTAAGCTGTAATATCTAACAAAGTGACATAGAGGTCTCTTATCAAATCTCTGGCCTATGATTGATTGGTCATTCTCTATCATGTCATTGAATAGACTTTTGAGCAGTTCATTTCAAAAAAATTTTTGTTACCTTGTATGTATTTTTGTCTTTGGCTCACAGAGCTCTAATTTTTCCACCTTTCCTAACTATTTTTTCTCTATACTGAGGTTTTCAAAATACTTTGGGAGACAGGTGTGTGTGTGTGTGTGTGTGTGTGTGTGCGCGCGCGCGCGCGCAAGCTCACATGTGTAAGAGAGAGAGAAATTAATTATAAATTAAATAGGATATTCTTGTAATACAAGGTCACAAAGTTAAGTCACAATTTTGTGGGGCATATAGACCAACCTGTGCACATTGGACAACAGGGTAAGGATTTCTCCCTACCTCAGATATGCCATGTATAGTGAATTGAATCTGATGAGTTGTCTGACTGCAGATGGACTTCGGAAGTTTTATTCCAGATGCATCTTGAAAATGTCCCATTAAAACACCTATTTATCTTTGGAAGAGACATTTAATGTTGTGAAATTCTGTTGACTATTTCCTGGTCTTAGTGTTTTGAAGCCAAACTTAGTCTTTGAATGTGTATGTAATTCCCACTGAACTTTGGAACATGTGGTAACATTTTTTGACACTCAAAGTGACATTTTTTTTTTGCTGTGTTTTAGAGACTTGAAAAAATTAGGCTTTACTTAATGCAACTGAGGAACATATAATAAATGCATGTGTGCATATGAATTGTGTGGTTAGAAAGTTGGGGGGAAATGGAATTAAATACAACAAACTAGGAATTTTAAAGTGCAATTTTGAAAACGCTGGAAAAGATGATAATTTTTAGTCTCTGCTTTTAGAGAAAAAAATATGTTAACTCAGAATAGTTAAGCAAACAAAAAATATGTGGTTGGTTATTTTTCAATTTTTATTTAAATTTTCAGCAATAATAATAATAATATTATTGATTGATTAAGTTCTGAATATATGCCAGGTCTTATGATAAGAATTTTCATACGGATTATCTCACTTATCTTCACAACAGCCCCATGTGTTCAAATTAAGTTGTAGTATTTCAATGTTTTTCAAATCATATGCAGAACATTTCCTTTGGGAGTACAGTTTGAAATAGTTTTATAAAATTGCAAAATAATGAAGAAATTCAAATAATGAAATTTGGAGCTTTTATGGACTATAGATATCAAGATATTTCTAAACAAGACCCTGAAAGATTAATAACTTAGAAAATGTGTTATTGTCTCTCACATGTATTTTGCCTTATCAGTGTAATATACTCTTAGAGCAATATCTGAATTTCTAAAACGATTGATTTTTCTTTAAACAATATTTTAGTAATCTTTATCCACAATAGAGTAGATATTGACTGATTTGTTCTTATCTGTCTTTTCTATCTCTTCCTTCCTTCCTTATTCTTTCTTTCTTTTCTTTTCTTTCCTTTCTTTCTTTCCTTCTTTCTTTCTTTCTTTCTTTCTTCTTTCTTTCTTTCTTTCTTTCTTTCTTCTTTCCTTCTTTCTCTCTTTTCTGAGATGGAGTCTCTTTCTGTAGCCCAGGTGGAGTTCATTGGACTGATCTCAGCTCACTGCAACCTCCACCTCCCGGGTTCAAGCAATTCTCCAGCCTCAGCCTCCTGAGTAGCTGGGATTACAGGCACGTGCCACCATGCCCAGCTAATTTTTCATATTTTTAGTAGAGACGAGGTTTCACCATATTAACCGGGACGGTCTTGATCGCTTGACCTCGTGATGCACCCGCCTCGGCCTCCCAAAGTGCCGGGATTACAGGCGTGAGCCACCGCGCCAGGACTGTCCTTACTTTTCTATTAAAAATAGAGTACCATTCATGCATTGTTGCATAGATTCTCTCAATTAAGAGTTAATTGAGCACTAACCATGTGCAGGAAGTACAATAGCGAGTCTTATTTCTGATCTCAGGTACCCAGATTGACTGGCATTTTGATAGACACATTTTTTTGTTGTTAAATTGGATCTCTGCTGATTTTGTTCAGATAATGTCAAATGATTGGTTCTAAATTTATAGTCCTTTGTGCACATTTATTTGAATGAGATTCAAGTATCCAAATGTGGAGAACAATCACTTGCCTATTTCATAGCTAAGAGCAATGGAAACATAGAAACCCTTAGATGATGGAACGATAATAGGTATTCTTTGGTCATTGCTTCATCAGCAGCATTCTGCCTTGCAGCTAGCTGTGCCAGTCATACTTTTCATTTTAGATGCAGTTTTGAAAGAGGTTTCCATTCTATGACTGTCATTTTCTTTCGCAATGGTTTATTGTGTTCTGTAGAATCTAGGTTACTTTTTATAACATCAAATCTCTGGGGAATTGGGCAGTACAAAATGCTCCCTGACATAAAAGTGCCAACTTAGCTGGCTTTACGGAATTGATGCTAGATGAGTTGAGAATTTTTCATGCGAATTCATTGAACAATTGAAGTATATAGTACCTGCCAGGTGCAGATGAAAGGCTTACCTAAGTATAACCTCGGCCATAAGGAGTGTCACAAGTTGTGTGATATAGTCAGATTTCAGAGAAAGAGATAGCCATTCCCAAATCCTAGTGAATAAAAGAGTAAAAACAAAATAGCAACATTAGCAACCAGCAATGTCTTCATTACATTGCTAAGAGGATCCTATGCGTCTTATTGAATGAGGCAGTCAGTTAGAGAAGTTCCCAAGCACAATGAATTTAAACATACTTTGGAGATAAACAGGTAAGGGAAAGAATCATGGCTCTGCTGCCTACTAGTTGATTGGGGCAGATACCGTAACCTCTCCATGTTTCTAATTCTTCATTTGTAAAACTGCAATAATAATTATATTTTTCTAACAGGATTATTTAATGTGCATTAAAAAATTGAATGCTCCCAACATAAAAAATTGATAAGTATTTCAGAAGTTACATATGAACATTAATCTAATCGCTATACATTATATGTATTGAAACATCACTATGTATCCCATAAATATGTGCATTATGTGTCAATATAAAAAATAACAATACCACATTGAAATTTATATTACAAAATAAAGGCAAACAGGCATGCTATAATTAACTACAAATTAAAATGCTTTGTAAACATGACAAGTTTTGCTTTATTCAAAATAGAGGAAACTTAATATAGACTAAAGATATAAATTCTTCCTATAAGCCATTTTTGAAAGACATTGATTGACATTGACACCTTGTTTTCTTTTATGCACAAGTGGAATATATGTTGGAGCCCCACAAAGCTAGAATCATAAACCTAAGCTAAAGAATCAGAAGTCTATGATGAAGAGCCTTGGTCTGTACTTCCTACTAACTGTGTTCAAAAAACAGTTTCTCTTTAGCTGTTGCTTGAGCCTTTCTTAGAACCAGTAATTTATCTTAACATGACCATCCTGTCCTTCATTTGAAAAAGCATACATTTGTGATCATGATTAAGGACAGCAGGAAAATTCATGGGCATGAGATTGGTGGGGAAAGTATTTAATAATAAAACCCAGAAAGATTTTCTTGCTTAAAGCATTTTCAAAAATACTTATGGAAAGGTTCTTCTGGACAAGACTCTTTATTATATAGTTGAAGAGTCTTCTAAATAATGTAAAAGTTATTCAATAACTTAAAATGAAGTTGTAAGAAACCTGGCTTATGTTATGCAATAATTAGTCAGTAGAATGGTACTTCTTTAGGTTAAGTGCCTTGTTATCAGTCAGCCAGAAGGATCTAATGTAAATATTTGAGGCAAAGAAGTATCAAAAGTTATTTTTTATTTCTCACCATAAGGTATGCTGATGGTGTACACCTATGTATACAGCAGGAAGTACAACCAAATATGAAATGGGTAGTCGGAGTACAGACATTTTAAGATCCCTTAAAAATCCAACATTTTATATTTAATTGATCATCCTACATGTGAATGTTTTGGAATGTTACCATTTTGGAATTCAGCATCAAGAATTCAGTATTCATTCATTCTGCCTTTATCAAGAACCTTTACATGCTAGGCACAATTCCAGGGAATGGAGACAATACTGTGAACAAAACGGAAAAAACCCAAAGCTATATCTTAAACTCTTCCTAGCTGTCACAATGTCTAGGTAAGTTTAAAACAAGAGCCTTGAGGAAAACCTTTCAAAGACTAAAAGATGAAATGACTGCCAAGTAATACAATAATTGTTATAGAAATATATATATAATCCTATATAGATTTATATATGTGTGTAATCATAATCATACTTTTTAGTATTTCCCATTCAGCATATATACATTGAAATTTGTACAGTATGGAACAAATACTGTAACTTGCACCTGTTAACCCTGGATCACACATTTACATAATGAATGTTTAATGGATTATATTTTGAAAATACTACATGATTTTTATCACTTGAGCACCCTGAATAAAATGTGAAACAGGAAAATAAATCTTACTGAAATATATAATATTTTCCCCCTGTAACTTGTAAAAATTATAAACAAAACACTGAATATTTAAAATCTACTTCTTTTAGAATCTTCTTTAAAATTACAACTACAGTGGTTCTAGCCTCTCTGGTTATTCAGAAAACACCAGCTATTCATGGTTCCAAGAAACTAACTGTTCCTAATGTTCTATTCAGCCTTATTTGGAAGTATAGTTCGTGTTTCGTTTTCCTTTAATTTGTTATAGTTTAAGTTCTGGTGTACATGTGCAGAACGTGCACGTTTGTATACACCTGCCATGGTGGTTTATTGCATCCATCACCCTGTCATCTACATTAGGTATTTCTCCTAATGCTATCCCTCCCCTAGCCCCCCACACCCACCATCCCTCCCCTAGCCCCTCACCCGCTGGCAGGCCCCAGTGTGTGATGTTTCCTCCTTGTGCTCATGTGTTCTCATTATTCAACACCCACTTATGAGTGAGAACATTTCTGCAGCTAAAGAAAAAGGATTACTTTCTAACTCTAATGTTACTTTTTATTTGTTTTTTGAAACAGGGCATTGCTCTGTGGCACGGGCTGGAGTGCAGCAGCCCAATCATAGCTCACTGAAGCCTAGAACTCCTGGGCTCCAGCGATCGTCCTGCCTCAGCCTCCTTAGTAGCTGTGACTACAGGCATGGGCCACCATGCTCAGCTAATTTTTAAATATTTTATAAAGGCAGGGTCTTGCTGTGTTGTCCAGGATGGACATGAATTCCTGGCTTCAAGTATTCCCTCAGCTTCCGCCTTCCAAATCTGATGTTTCATATCCTGCAGATATAGGAAGATGTAGCTTAAAAAGAGAACAAGTAAAACAAGCCATGAACCTGAATTTAAATCCCACCTCTGTTCTCCACCAGTGCTATGTCTACAGGCACACACACACAAAAAAAAAACAAACTCAAATTATATTGCCTTTTTTCCTTATTTCTTCTCATTTTTTTCCTCTGGATCAAATCACAGATATCATGCAATTATATCCATAAATATTTCACATGTAACAGTAAAAGACAAGGATTATTTCTAAAGCATGAATAAATATTGTTACACTTAACAACTCAAAAAAGTTCCTTTCCCAAAATAGAAGTTTAAAAAATAAAAATAAATTAATTTCTTAACATCATTAAAAATTCAGTGTTCTTATATATTTATATATGTCATTTTAAAACAATTTGGTTGTTGAAATTAGGATAGAAATGAAGCCCATACAATTGTAATTGTCTCTTATTTCTTGCCTCCTTCTCTTTCTGTTTTTCTCTTACAGTCTTTTTTTTAGTTTCTTGCAGTCTGAAAAAATGATGATTGCATTATTGTAGTACAGTATATTCTTTTCCTCTCTCTCTCTCTCTCTCTGTCTCTCTGTCTCTCTCTCTCTCTCTCTCTCTCTCTCTCTCTCTCTCTCTCTCTCTCTCTCTCTCTCTCTCATCTTTTTTTCTTGTTGTTAGAGATGAGGTCTCACTCTGCTGCCCAGGCTGGAGTGCAATGGTGCAATCAGAGTTCACTTGCAGCCTCTAACTCTTGGGCTAAAGTGAGTGTGCAGTATCTTTTAACATGTTATTTCTGTTTTTGTGTTCTTCTGTTTCTCATAGTGTTTTGTGTTGTTTTGTTTCTCGTTTATTTTGAGATTTTAAAAACTTATGTTCAGGTTACTGTAATTTTTGACCCAAGTAATTCAAAACGAGAAATGTATTTGCATAAGAAAATATGTAACATTTGGTTCCCTCTCCTTTTGTAGTGTTAGCAGCCTCAATTCATTTATTTATTACATCTCAGAGAATGGTCATATTCTCATTCTATTATTCTCTCTTAATTTATTAGCTGGAATATTTCTACATAAAAACAATTCCCCTTATTTCAAACATTTTATTACCCTGAGAATAGACAGCGCTTTATGCTCCCTATTTACCAGTTTTTAAAATAATGAATTGGTTCTCCATATCATCCAGTGTTGACCATTGAAGAGAGAGAGAGAGAGAGAGAACAACTTGTAGACTTAAACATATTACAAGTATTTTGATCCATGCAGATGCCATTTTTATTGATATTAAAATTATCCTCTTATTTTTGCCTTTTGGGAATCTCTTTAAATCAACATCTGAACCTTCTTAGGTACAAACCTAGTATTCCTTGCTTTTTTTCCCTTGCTTTCTAATATGATAAAATATTCTAAGCTCATCCTGTACTTTTCCTCTCCCAGACTGGGAATCAGCCATTTTTTTCTAAATAGCTGTGGTCGCTTTTAGTGGAAAATAATAGTTACAGATTACAACCTAGGTAACAGGAGTGTCCATTGCTCCATTGCTACAGGATTGGTCATTTTCAAAGTCTGAATCAGTAGCCTGCTTTATGAAATACATAATCTTTTTCCATGTTTTAAAGACAAAGTATAACATGAGTTAATTACTTACTCATTGATCTTTCATCTGTAGCGATTTTCTAGCATAATAAAAATCCCAGTTATCAACAGTTTATAAATCAGAGAGGGGATAAAAATAATTCATTTGTAGTTTCATTGTATTAAGACATAAGTTAGAACAATTTATAGTGTTTGGCAAATGGCAAAGTTTTAAAAATAGACTTCTTGTTATCATTTATTATCATCACCAAAATTATAGAAAAAACGTACCTATCCTACTGCCATCCTTATACCATGAGTGAAAGAAATCCTATGCCTTTCTGTGTATGCCTTCATTCGCTCTGTGTGTGTGTGTGTGTGTGTGTGTGTGTGTGTGTGTGTGTGTGTGTGATGCAACCTTGTGCTCTTGAAGGGTATTTCATTTCAAACTTAGCTAAAAATGCTATTTAAACAATGGAAAAAATCTGAGGTTTTCAGAAGTTTATCAGTGTTGTTTTATGGAAGACTTAAAACTATGCCAACTCTACATAATAGTGAAGGAAAAGAAAATGACATAGGTGAGAAAAAATAGAAAATAATCATCTTTTTGAGTTTTGAATACATTTTTTTTTTCTAGTACTTCTTACCCATGAAACCTTAACTATTTGGACTAAGTGTGCTTAGATAGACTTGGATGAGTTAGGTTTTTTGTTTTTTCTCCCCTCTCTGCCAATGCAAAAAAAAGACAGTCACACATAATGGTGCCCTAGATTTTCATCACTAAAACATCAAAATAAAAACTTACCACCCACAGATTTCCAAGGAGGCAAAGCTGTTTCTATGCAATTTTATATTCTGGTCAAAGCTTTTTGAATATGAAGAAAAGGCCCACTTAAACTCACTAACTAGAGGACAGTGACTGCTCACACTTTAAATTCATGACCACAAACTTCACCTAAGCCTTTGATGCTGCTGGAAAATAACATTTTACCTGCCTGGCCCATTCATTCTCCCTCTGTCCTTAAAAACTACTTCATACCTTCTCCCCTCTTTCCTTACTTTCTCAGCACCTCCTTTTGCATTCTCACTCTCAGCTAATGAACTTGCTTCCCACTTTACTAAGAAAACTGAATCATCTTATGAGAGCATTGAATGCTCCCACCACTACGGCTACCCACCTACCAGAATCCACACCCACATGCTCTGCCTTGTCCTTGCTGTTCTCATGTCTCCATCTAAATATAATCCCTCCATCTTGCCCACTCAAGGGGATGGTGCCAGCCATTCACCCTCTCTTTTCCACACCATCATTTTTTTACTTCTCTACTGACAATATTAGAAGCATGCTGTTATTTCTTCTAACTTCAAAAAAATTCCTTTTCCCCAATAAACCCTGCTAGCTACCATGCCCACTTATTTGTTCCCCCACCTTTTTTTTTTTTTTAGCAAAATTACTTTAGTCATCTACTCTCCATTTTAACATTAAACTATTCCACTATGCCTTTTCCTTCCACCATGACACCCAAATTGTGTTTGTCATGGTTGCCAGTGACCTTCATATTGCTAACTCAAATTGACACTTCAGGTCTTACCTTGCATGACCTGTTTTAGCAGGAGTATTTGACACTGTTCCTTAGCCCCTACTCCTTAATACATTTTTCTTCTTTGATTTTATTGACCATACTCTTATTAGGTTTCTTCTTAACTTACTTATAATTTTTTTCTCAGTGGTTATTTTGTGGTTTCCTTCTGATCAACTTGAATTTTGAATACAAGAAGACATCAGGCCTTCATTCCTGGTCTTCTTCCTAATCTGCATTCACTTATTTGGAATTTCTCATAAGTTGCATGGCTTTAAATATTGTCAGTATGCTGATTGCACTGAAATATTTGTCTCCAATCAGGCTTCTCTCTCAAATGCCAAGCTTTGTGTATTCAACTTTGTTTTGTCCAAAATTACAGTCCTGTGCCCTCTCTAAAACCTATAATGCATGCAGCCTTCCCTATCTTTCTTCATGCCAACTCCAACCTTCCATTTGCTCAGATCAGGAAACTTGAGGTCTTAATTGTCCACTCTGTCTTTTGTATATCCCTCATGTAATGATTTGAAGATCCTATTAACTGGATCTTCAAAATATTTATAAAATTCCATCACTGATCATTTCTTTAGTTTCCACCCTGCACTAAGTTACCATTATCTCTTACTTGGATTACTACAAGAGGCTTCTAACTGGTTTCCCTTCTTCAATTTTTTCCAACCCAATATAGAACATTCCCAACAAACAATCTTAGAATAATTCTCTTGACACACATGCCAGATTGCATCATTTATTTTTCTCTCAAAACTCTCATTCAGAATAGAAACCAAATTTCAAACTATAAGATGATTATATGACTCCCACCCCTGCACTTCTCTGACCTTACTTTCTCCTGATTCCCCTCGCACATTCTGTTCCTGCCATACTGGATTTCTTATTGTCTCTCCAATATAGCACACATGATCCTGGCTTTGGTCTTTTGCACTGGCTGCTCTCTGTACCTGGGATGCTCATCCACAGATAGGATCATGACTGAGGCCTTCAGTCTTTTTAAGTCTTGGTTCACATATGTCAGCTTTCCAATAAAGCTCTCACTGACTGTCCTGCTTAAAATTGCAACCTTAGTGTCCCCGCAAAACAACAGATACTCTCAACTTGCTCTACTTTTTTATTTGTCCAAGGCAACTATAACTCATGTTACTTTCCAGCATAGTATTTAATTCACCTATTTGTTATTCCTGTTATCTATTGCCTGTCTCCCCTTGCTAACATGTATGTTCAATAAGGGAAGATATTTTTAATCTGTGGTTTTTGTTTTTGTTTTTACCAATGTGCCATAAGTGCCAAGAGCAGTGCCTGGCACATAGTATGCAGTCCAAAAATATTTTTTGAATAAGAACACAACTAGCAATTCTCAGACACATCCCAGAATAGGATGCCCAAGATTCTTCGGGAAAATCCAGTATTCCAAAAATATCCAGGATTCTTTGGGCATTAGGACCTAAAGCAGGCTGTAGGAACAAGAGTGCCTCCCTGTGTTTTTCTCTCTTCATCTGCAGTTTGCTCAGGAGCCCTATGCATGTTTCCCTGACACCTGCGATTCATTGTTCTGCCACTGCATGTTGACTTCCTCCACTTCCTCGTAGGCAGTTATGGTCTCTCTGTTCCGGTCCGCTCTGCCCTTTCCAAACCATGACCTTTTCATGTTCCACTGATGACTGAACTGACTCACTCTCTCAATATTTTGAGTCCACATTTTTAAGCAAATATTGATACAACCTAAAAGAGATGTCCACCCAGGGACAATTAACCATGCTGGACATGAGGGCATAATCCTTGGTTCATCAGGGCTATAGAGAGGAGCATTGCCTAATAACATTGGCTCTGGATGGGCAGAGAAACCTGAATTTATCCACGATAGTCATCCTCTTTAATATGCTAAATTTCTAGCATAAATTACAAAGACAGAAGACAGATTCAAATTATATAAGGCCTTGTAGATAATGTTGCTACTTAAAAAATATATTAAATTATTCTGGTGATTCCTTATTACAATATATCTTAAAATACATTGTCTAGTTAACCTAAGTGACCATTTTCTTTAATTTATATACATTTGTACATCTGAAAACGTCACAAAACATCAGTCTAACGTTGCCTTCACCTGATCCTATTTGTGTGTATATCATTGGCTCTAAATTCTGTTTTTAAATTTAAATTAGCTCATCCTTGCTCCTTTTATTTCCTAAAGCCACATATCCACCACTATGTCCTCTAATGTTGGAGAAACTTGAGGTTGAGAGCAGAATAGGGAATGAGAACTAAAGTTGGTATGTCAACAAATTAATAACTAAAGTCAATTCTTGAGTAAGATATTTTTCTGATATAAATAAAAATCATTTGCATGAAGGATAAACTGAGAAGACCTATTCTTCTGTAGGTTAGATACTAAATAAACCTTAAAACACTCTAACACATATTGCAAAATGGCAAAGCTTTCATCGAAGTAAAGAACCATCAGAATATCTTTCTATCTGTGTATATATGTTTCACATGATTTGAGTCAGATCCTTTTTTTCCCCTCAGTTACTAATCTGACAGACTTTTAACTACATATCTACTGAAGACGTTTTTGGGTTACTTTGAGCACATACCAGATAAAGAGACCAATTTTTTCTATTGTATAAATATTAATCAGTAGAGCTGCTTTATTCAAAAACAATTATGAGGCACTTGCTGTGCACACAGAGGTGATTTATGTATGCAATGCCTGTGACATTTGATATGTATATACAATGTGCATGCATATATGTATGTGTATATGTGTTATATAAGTGTATGAATATATGTGATGGTTGTTATGACATCGCTACATATTATTATATGTATATAACATTGCTATATATTGTTATATGTATATATTATATCATGTGCAACATATAAGATATAACATATATGTCATATATGACACACAACATATGTTAACATATAATATCATATATGTTATATGATGGATGTGTTATATATGATATTATACATGTAACAAATATATCACGTTATGTATGTTATGTATAATATATCATGCTATGACATATTGTATATAACATATATGTTATATATGATATATAACACACATATGTAACATGATTTCAATATATATTTCTTATATATATTGAATACATTATATCATATATAACACATGATATATTTTATATGTTTTCTATATATGACATGTTTTCTACATATATATTTTATTGTACTTTAGGTTCTGGGGTACATATGCAGATCATGCAGGTTGGTCCATAGGTACACACATGGCAATGTGGTTTGCTGCCTCCATCCCCCATCACCTACATCTGGCATTTCTCCCCATGTTATCCCTCCCTGACCTCCCCACCACCCTGCCATCTCTCCCTTGGCCCCTCGCAACAGACCCCAGTGTGTGATCCTCCCCTCCCTGTGTCCATGGGTTCTCATTGTTCAACACCTGCATGTGAATGAGAATATGCAGTGTTTGGTTTTCTGTTCTTGTGTCAGTTTGCTGAGAATTATGGTTTCCAGATTCATCCATGTCCCTACAAAGGACATGGACTCATCATTTTTATGGCTGCATTATATTCCATGGTATATATGTGCCACATTCTCCTTGTCCAGTCTATCATCGATGGGCATTTGGGTTGGTTCCTGTTCTTTGCTTTTGTAAACAGTGCCACAGTGAACATATGTGTGCATGTGTCTTTATAATAGAATGATTTATAATCCTTTGGGTATATATGCAGTAATGGGATTGCCGAGTCAAAAGAAATTTCTA
The DNA here is from genome assembly GCA_031835075.1 of Saguinus oedipus. Lineage (NCBI taxonomy): Eukaryota > Metazoa > Chordata > Mammalia > Primates > Cebidae > Saguinus > Saguinus oedipus. Next base: position 45,390,376 of record CM063170.1, read on the forward strand.
TTTGTAGGTCCTTAAGGAAGTGCCACACTGTCTTCCACAATGGCTGAACTAGTTTACACTCCCACCAACAGTGTAAAAGTGTTCCTATTTCTCCACATACACTCCAGTAACGTTGTCTCCAGATTTTTTTAACAATCGCCATTTTAACTGGCATGCGGTGGTATTTCAATGTGCTTTTGATTTGCATTTCTCTAATAATCAGTGATGATGAGCATTTTTTCATACGCTAGTTGGCCTCATATATGTCTTCTTTTGAAAAGTGTCTGTTGATATCCTTCACCCACATTTGGATAGGTTTGTTTGTTTTTTTCTTGTAAGTCTGTTTTAGTTCTTCGTAGATTCTGGATATTAGCACTTTGTCAGATAGGTAGATTGCAAAAATTTTTTCCCATTCTGTTGCTTGCCAGTTCACTCTAATGATTGTTTCTTTTGCTGTACAGAAGTTCTGGGGTTGAATTAGGTCCCATTTGTCTATTTTGGCTTTTGTTGGCAATGCTTTTGGTGTTTTGGTCATGAAGCTCTTGCCTATGCCTATGTTCTGAATAGTTTTGCCTAGGTTTTCTTCTAGGATTTTTATCGTGTTAGGTCTTATATTTAAGTCTTTAATCCATCTGGAGTTAATTTTAGTGTAAAGCATCAGGAGGAGTTCAGTTTCTGCTGTCTGCACACTGCTAGCCAGTTTTCCCAACACCATTTATTAATCAGGGAATCCTTTCGCCATTGCTTGTTTTTGTCAGGTTTATCAAAGATTAGGTGGTTGTAGATGAGTGGCATTGCCTCTAGGGCCTCTGTTCTGTTCCATTGGTCTGTATCTCTGTTTTGGTATCAGTACCATGCTGTTTTGATTACTGCAGCCTTGTAGTATAGTTTGAAATCAGGTAGCATAATGCCTCCCGCTGTGTTCTTTTTGCTTAGAATTGACTTCACTATGCAGGCTCTCTTTTGGTTCCAAATTAAGTTTAAGGTGACTTTTTCCAGTTCTGTGAAGAAGGTCATTGGTAGCCTGATGGGGATAGCATTGAACCTATAAATCACTTTGGGCAGTATGGTCATTTTCACAATATTGCCTCTTCCTAACCATGAGCATGGAATGTTTCTTCCTGTATTTGTGTCCTCTCTTATTTCCTTGAGCACTGGCTTGTAGTTCTCCTTGAAGAGGTCCTTTACATCCTTTCTTAGTTGTATTCCTACGTATTTTATTCTCTTTGGAGCAATTTTGAATGGGAATTGGTTCATTATTTGGCTCTCTGTTAGTCTGTTACTGGTGTATAGAAATGGTTGTGATTTCTGCAAGTTGATTTTGTATTCTGAGACTTTGCTGAAGTTGCTTATCAGTTTAAGGAGATTTTGGGCTGAGGTGACAGGGTCTTCTAAATGTACAATCATGTCGTCTGCAAATAGAGACAATTTGACTTCCTCTTTTCCTAATTGAGTACTATTTATTTATTTATTTATTTTTTATTGCTTAATTGCTCTGGCTAGAACTTCCAATAGTATTTTGAATAGGAGTAGTGACAGAGGGCATCCTTGTCTGGTGCCAGATTTCAAAGTGAATGCTTCCAGTTTTTGCCCATTCAGTATGATATTGGCTATAGGTTTGTCATAAATAGCTTTTATTGATTTCAGATATGCTCCTTTGATACCTTGTTTATTGAGGGTTTTTAGCATAAAGGGCAGTTGAATTTTGTCAAAGGCCTTCTCTGCATCTATTGAGACAATCATGTGGTTTTTGTCTTTGGTTCTGTTTATGTGGTGGATTATATTTATAGACTTGCATATGTTGAAACAGCCTTGCATCTCTGGAATGAAGCCTACTTAATCATGATGGATAAGCTTTTTGATGCACTGTTGCAATCAGTTTTCCAGTATTTTATTGAAGATTTTTACATTGATGTTCAGCATGGATATTGGCCTGAAGTTTTCTTTTTTTGTTGAGTCTCTGCCAGGTTTTGGTATCAGGATGATGTTGGTCTCATAAAATGAATCGGGAAGGATTCCTTCTTTTTGTGTTGTTTGGAATAGTTTCTGAAGGAATGGTACAAGCTCCTCTTTATACATCTGGTAGAGTTCAGCTGTGAACCCGTCTGGACCTGGGCTTTTTTTGATTGATAGGCTATTAATTGCTGCCTCAACTTCACCCCTTGTTATTGGTCTATTCAAGGTTTCAACTTCTTCCTGGTTTAGGCTTGGGAGAGTGCAAGTGTCCAGGAATTTATGCATTTCTTCCAGGTTTACTGGGTTATGTGTATAGAGTTGTTTCTAGTAATCTCTGATGGTAGTTTGTATGTCTGTGGAATCAGTGATACACAGGATTTATTATTTATTTATTCATTATATTTGCTTGATAAATCTTTCTCCATTCCTTTATTTTTAGCATATGTGTGTCCTTGCACATGAGATGGGTTTCCAGAATACAGCACACAAATGGATCTTGACTTTCTATCCAATTTGCCAGTCTCTGTCTTTTGATTGGGGCATTTAGCCCATTTACATTTAAGGTTAATATTGCTATGTGTGAATTTGATCCTGCCATTTTGATGCTAACTGGATGTTTTGCCCATTACTTGACACATTGTTTTAATTGTGTTGATGGTCTTTACCATTTGGTATGTTTTTGGAGTGGCTAGTACTTTTTGTTTGTTTCCTTTCTTGTTTAGTGCTTCTTTCAGGAGCACTTGTAAGGCAGGCCTGGTGGCGATGAAATCTCCCAGCAATTGCTTGTCCATAAAGGATTTTCTTTCTCCTTTGCTTTTGAAGCTTAGCTTGGCTGGATATGAAATTCTAGGTTGAAAGTTCTTTTCTTTGAATATTGATTCCCACTCTCTTCTGGATTGTAGGGTTTCTGTGGAGAGATCCATGGTGAGTTCTGATGGGCTTCCCTTTGTGGGTAACCCAACCTTTCTCTCTGGCTGCCCTTAGCATTTTTTCCTTCATTTCCACCCTGGTGAATCTGACAATTATGTGCCTTAGGGTTACTCTTCTTGAGGAGTATCTTTGTGGTGTTCTCTGTATTTCCTGGACTTGTATGGTGGCCTGCCTTGCTAGGTTGGGGAAGTTCTCCTGGATAATATCCTGAAGAGTGTTTTCCAGCTTGGATTTATTCTCTCCATCACATTCAGGTACACCTATCAAACGTAGATTAGGTCTTTTCACATAATCCCATATTTCTTTGAGGCTTTGTTCATTTCTTTTCACTCTTTTTTCTCTATTCTTGCCTTCTCATTTTATTTCATTGGGGTGATCTTCACTCTCTGAAATCCTTTCTTCTACTTGGTCAATTTGGCTGTTGAAACTTGTGTATGCTTTGTGAAGTTCTTGTACTGTGTTTTTCAGCTCCATCAAGTCGTTTATATTCTTCTCTAAGCTGTTTATTCTAGTTAGCATCTCATCTAACTTTTTTTTTTTTGAGACAGAGTTTCACTCTTGTTACCAAGGCTGGAGTGCAATGGCGTGATCTCGGCTCACTGCAACCTCCGCCTCCTGGGTTCAGGCAATTCTCCTGCCTCAGCCTCCTGAGTAGCTGGGATTACAGGCGTGCGCCACCATGCCCAGTTAATTTTTTGTATTTTTAGTAGAGACCGGGCGCGGTGGCTCAAGCCTGTAATCCCAGCACTTTGGGAGGCTGAGGTGGGTGGATCGCGAGGTCATCTAACTTTTTTTATAGGTTCTTAGTTTCTTTGCATTGGGTTAGTACATGTTCTTTCAGCTCTGAGAAGTTTGTTATTACCTACCTTCTGAAGCCTGTTTCTGTCAATTCATTAGATTCATTCTCCATCCATCTTTTATCCCTAGCTGGTGAGGAGTTGTTATCCCTTGGAGGAGGAGAGGCATTCTGGTTTTTGGTGTTTGCATCCTTTTTGTGCTGGTTTCTTTCTATCTTGGTGGTTTTATCTACCTGTGACCTTGTAGTTGGTGACTTTCAGATGGGGTCTCCGAGTGGACGTCCTTTATCATTGATAATGAAGTTATTTCTTTCTGTCTCTTAGTTTTCCTTCTAACAGTCAGACCCCTCTGCTGCAGGACTGCTGGAGGTCCACTCCAGACCCTGCTTGCCTGGGGATCACCTGTGGGGGCTGCAGAACAGTAAGGGTTGCTGCCGGTTTCTTCTTCTGTTATCTTCTTCCCAGAAGGGTACCTGCCAGATGTCAGCCTGTGCTCTCCTTTATGAGGTGTGTTTTAGGGTATATGGGGTTGGGGAGCTGCTTGAGGAGATAGTCTGCCCCTTATAGGAGCTCAAGTGCTGTGCTGGGAGCTCCATTGTTTGGTGCAGAGCTGCTGGGCAGGTACTTTTAAGTCTGCTGCAGCAGAACTCATAACCGCCTCTTTTCCCAGGTGCTCTGTCCTAGGAAGGAACTTTATTTACAAGTTCCTGTCATGCTACTGCCTTTTTTCATAGATGCCCTGCCCTGCACGGAGTATTCTAGTCACAGTCTGACAGCAGAGGCATTGCCGAGATGCCGCAGGCTCTGCCCAGCTGCTGTGTGAACTGCCTCGGTAGTGGCAGACTGCCTCAGTAGTGGTGGTTACCCTTCCCTCCACTGAGCTGGACTATCCTGGGTCCAGCTGTGCTTGCTGCAAAACTCTCAATCCAGAGTGTTTCAGATTGCTTGTTTTGTGGGGGTGGTACCCGCTGACCCAGATCACCTGGCTCCCTGTCTCTGTCCCCTCCCTTTCAGTTGAATGGGCAGCTGTGTCTCCCAGACATTCCAGGCTCCAGTTGAAATGGCTGCCCAGATTTCTGTGAGTTTCTGTGTGCCAACCTGGCACCTGCTGAAACCTGTGTGCTGAAAACTTGTGGCGCTTTTAAGCCTGTGAATCTCCCATCTGTGGGCAGTGAAAATTTGTTTGGAAAGTGGTGGACACTTACCCTCTGTGTTGTTCCTGCTGGGAACTGCACTCTGGAGCTGCTCCTATTTGGCCATCTTGGATCCTCCCCAGATATATATTTTCTATGTATAACATATATTTTATATTTCTTCTATATAATGGGATATATTAAAGAGAAAATATAATTTTTCTATATTTTGTATAGAAAATATAATATTTTCTCTAAAATAATATGTTGTATTATATAGTATATATATGTATATATGTGTGTATATATATATGTGTATATATGTATATATGTGTATATATGTACATATATGTGTATATATATATGTGTGTGTATATATATATGTGTGTGTGTATATATATATGTATATATGTGTGTGTATATATATATACACACACATATATACATATATCCCAGTGAACGAAATAGACAATTTTTGCCCTCTAGGAATTTATATTCTACTGCAGGGAGACAGACAATTGAATTAATTAGTAGAGAATATTATTTCTGAATGATCAACTATAAATAAAATCAACCAAGGAAATATTGTAAAAAGCAACAATTATTGGGAACCTGGGTGACATCTTAGTATAAGACGGGGAAGCCAGGCTTTATGAGGAGTTTATTGAAACTAAAATCTGAATGAGGAATAAGAAGCATCCATGTAGAGATATGCGTGAAAGGAATAGAAGGCAATTGCTAAGGCCTAGAGACAAGAATGAGCTCTTTGTGTTTAAAAAGAAAAAAGAAGGCCAATATAGTTTGGCTTAAAGAACAAGGGGAAAAGTAGTAATATTAGGTTGGTACAAAAGTAATTACGGTTTTTGCAACTAAAGGTAATTGGAAAAAGTAATTAATTACTTTTGATTACCAGAGTAATAATTATTTTGCATCAGTCTTAATAGATGACTTCAAAGAGGTGTGCAGGAGTAGTCAGATCATGTGAAAAGGTTCGTTTTATTTATATTTTATTTGTTTCTTTGTTGTTTTTAAGTTTGCTTCCCACTAGAGATTGTAAAGGGATAAAGTGGAAGCAGGCAAACCACTTAGATATCTGTAACAGTTTTCCCAGCATGAGATGATATAGTCATGGTCTGTGAAATCAGGTGCAGGAAACAAGGAGAATTTGATGAATGTATTTTGAAGGTAGAGCCCATAGAAGTTGCCAGAGTTTTCTTTCAGCATGCAGTTGTGTCACATTTGCAGATATACTTGTTATTCATTCTCTTAATATTGATTTAAATATTAGAGAGTCTCATAGTCCCAGGATACCCCATATCTAAGAATATACAGCTATATGCATATATATATAAATAGGACATTCTTGAATTATTTAAGAAATGTTTCAAACTTTTGAGCAGAGTTTCACTCTATGCATAGAGGTGTGGTCCTTGTATCAGAATCAGCTTGTATGTTTATTAAATATGTAGCCTCCTTGGTCCAACCTCAGGCCTACACAGTTAGACCCAGGAATAGGCATATTTAGCAGGTTCTATAGGTGATTTGGTGGCCTAATAAAAATCTGAGGACACTGAAGTAGTGAATAATCCTCTAAGTCTTAGTGCTACTGTCTTAAATACTGATTTCCTGTACTGGTAATATTAGTCTTTTACTTTTCCCTCTCATCATAGAAACCATTTGTGTGTAAAACCATAGCTATATATAAAGATAATGTAGTTTGGAGAAAACTGCCCCTTGGATATGAAAATCAATTGAGTTTTCCTCCCATCAAACAATTGCACTATCATCTACAATTGCACAATCCTTGGGAACTAAAGAAATAACTTTTAGTACTTTAGGTTTTTTGTTTTGCTTTATTAAATCATTGTAGCTAGTTTGCTTTAATGTTAGATCCTAAAGAATATCCAAGTTTTACATAGAAAAACTACTAATAAAAACAGTTGATTTAGATTGGTAGGGTCAACCCAAAGACACCATGTACATTGGACTTACCTGCTACAAAATCAAATATACTGCTTTCATTATTTTTAGACACTTAGGCAACTTGTCTTAGACAAGCTGGATTACAAACATTCCAGGGGGCCCAAAGTGGCTCCGGCCAGATGTCGTGGCGCTTGCGAAGGCAAGGCCAACAGTTCAAGGCCAACCAACCTCAGCAACCTTACAAGCTCTCATTGATTGGCAAAAAAAAAAAAAAAATTCCAATAGTAAGTACTAGAGCTGCAATTCAGGAGGCCAGCAACAGTTTGCACACCTCATCTAAAACACCTCACCTTTTTTTTTTTTTTTTTTTTGAGATGGAGTGTCGCTCTTGTTACCCAGGCTGGAGTGCAATGGCATGATCTCGGCTCACTGCAACCTCCGCCTCCTGGGTTCAGGCAATTCTCCTGCCTCAACCTCCTGAGTAGCTGGGATTACAGGCATGTGCCACCATGCCCAGCTAATTTTTTTTTTGTATTTTTAGTAGAGACGGAATTTCACTATGTTGACTAGGATGGTCTCAATCTCTTGACTTCATGCTTTTGATATTTATCATCTTGAAATCACTGACCTAATTATCTTTAGGTTAGGATAAGAGCAAAGTTCCTGTATCTGTCAATACCCAATGTGGAAGAAAGGGAATTCCACATTTCCATCTGGTTTACCCAGTTTAGAAAGGTAGTAATGAAGTTATTCCTTCCTTGATACTCTGTCCAGTCCTCCAAGAGGAGGCATATTACTCTATCAGATATTTTTTAATGTTCTTAATACTCACTGACAATGCAGATCAAGTGATTTGCCCAATTCCAAATCCCTGAGTGAGCATTTAGTAGTTTGTGCATAAGAAATAACTGTTTTCTAATTTGAACTGAAGCCAAAAGTTGCATTGGAAGCTTAATTGTTAAACTGTAAAATTAAACATAAATACTTCGCTTTAGCTACAAATACAAGTAATTAGAATATTAATAGCAATTAATCATCAAGACAGTGTGCTAATTGCTTTGCAGGTATTTTCTATAGTTCTTAAAACAACATAGAAAATATAGGCAGTATTATTGGCTTTTTTACAGTAGTTAGGCTTCGATGACTTAGTAGAAAGTAGGCAGAATTTGAATGGAAATCTACCTGATCCCAAAAATTGTGTTTGTTATACTAAAACCATGTGGCCATTTCCAAGATAACAGGTTTATTGGGGGTTTTTTATTTATTAATTTTTAGTTGATAAAAAATTGTATATGTGTAAAATTATTAGGTACAGCAGGATGTTTTGAAATATGCACAAGTAATAGAATTAACAACTCAAACTAATTAATATGCACATTACCTCACATGCTTATTTTTTGCAGTGAGAACACATAAAATCTGCTCAGCAATTTTCAAGAATAAAATACATCATTATTAACTATAGCCACAATGTGGGACAATAGATCCCTTGAATTTATCTCTACTATCTAAATGAAATTTTGTAACCTTTGACTATCATCTTCCTAATCCCACCATTGCCAGCCTGTGGTAACCATCATTCTACTCTCTACTTAGAGGAGTTCAACTTTTTTAGATTCCACATATAAGTGAAATTATGCAATATTTATCTTTCTGTTCCTGGTTTATTTCACTTAACATATTGTCTTCTGGTTCATTCATATTGTCACAAATGACAGGATTTTTTTTTGTCTTTTTAACCCTGAGTAATATTTCATGGGGTGTATATACCATATTTTGTTTATCTCTTTATCCATTTATCCATTGATGTACACAAGTTCATTTCACATCTTGGCTGTTATAAATAGTGTTTCAATAAACATGGAAATACAGGTATCTTTTTGAAATACTAATTTCATTTCCTTTGGATATATATCCAGTAGTGCATTTGCTGGGTCATATATATGGCAATTCTATTTTTAATTTTTTGAGGAACTTCTATGCTGTTTGCCATAGGCTGTACTAAGTTTACATTCTCACCAGCAGTATACAAGGGCCCTCTTTTCTCCACATCCTCACCAACATTTATCTTTTGTCTTTTTGATAATAGCCATCCTAACAGGTATGAAGCCATCTCACTGTGGTTTTGATTTGCATTTCTCTGATGATTACAGAGATTGAGAATAGTTTTTATATACCCATTGGTGGTTTGTATGTCTTCTTTTAAGAAGTGTCTATTTAGGTTATTTATCTATTTTTTAATTGGGTTATTTGTTTTCTTGCTATTGAGTTGTTTGAGTTCCTTATACATTTTGGACATTACCCCCTTATTAGATGTATGGTGTGCAAATCCATTCTCCTATTCTGTAGGTTGTCTTTTCAATCTGTTGATTCTTTCTTTTGCTATGCAGAAGCCTTTCAATTTGATCCATTCCCATTTGCAAGTTTTTGGTTTTCATTCCCTGTGTTTTCTGGGTCATATCTTAAAAAATTATTGCTCAGATCAGTGTCATAGGGCTTTCCCCCTATGTTTTCCTCTAGTAGGTTTACATTTTTAGATCTTACATTTAAGCCTTTAGTCCATTTTGAATTGATTTTTGTATCTGGCATGAAACAAGGATTTTAATTTCATTCTTCTGCATATGCATAGCCGGTTGTTCCAGTGCTATTTATTGAGGATATTGTCCTTCCCATTATGTGTTCTTGGCATTATTGTTAAAAATAAATTGACTATAAATGTGTGGATTTATTTCTGGGCTCTTTATTCTGTTCCATTTTTCTGTGTGTTTGTTTTTATGCCAGTACCATGCTATTTTGATTACTATAGCTTTGTAGTATATTTTGAAGTCAGGTAGTATAATGCCTCCAGCATTGCTTTATTTTTGTTCAAAGTTGCTTTGATTATCCAATGTCTTTTGTAATTTCCTATCAACTTTAGCATTGTTACTTCTATTTCTGGGAAAATATCATTGGAATTTTGATAAGGAATGCTTTTAATTTGTAGTATGAATATTTTAATAATTCAAATTCTTCCAATTTATGAATATGTGTGTATCCTCTAAAGAAATTGAACTAGATAGATGATTCTATGAAGGGGACTTTATTAGGATAATTGACTCACGTGATTATAAGGTGAAGTTCCACAAATAGGCTGTCTGCAAGGTGAAAAGCCAGTAAGCCAGTCCCCAAATTTCAAAAGTAGGGTAGCAGCCACTAGTGCAGCCTTCAGTCTGTGGCCAAAGGCCTGAGAGCACCTGGCAAGTCACTGGTGTAAGTCCAAGAGTCCAAAAGCTGAAAAACTTGGAGTCTGATGTTAGAGGGCAGGAAGCATCCACCATGGGAGAAAGATGGAGGCCAGAAGACTTAGTCAGTCTAGTCCTAACACGTTCCTCTGCCTGCTTTTATCCTGGCCACACTGGCAGCTGATTACATGGTGCCCACCCAGATTGAGGGTGGGTCTGTGTCTGCCAGTCTACTGACTCAAATATTAATCTCCTTTGGCAACACCCTCGCAGACACATGCAGGAATATCCTTCAATCCAATCAAGTTGACATTCAATATTTACCATCACAATGTGCTATCTTTTCATTTCTTTGTGTCATCATCAATGTATTTTATCAATGTTTTATAGCTTTCTGGGTACAGGTCTTTAACATCTTTGGTTCAATTTATTCTTAATTTTATTTCTTAGCTATTGTAAATCAGATTGTTTTATTGATTACTTTTTGGGTTACTTTGTTGTTAGTGTACAGAAAATTTACTGATTTTTATGTTTATTTTATCTCCTGCATCTTTACTGAATTTTTTTTATTAACTCTAAAATAATTTTGGTGGCACCTTTTAGATTTTCTGTATATATCATGTCAACTGCAAACTGGGACAATTTAACTTCTTGCTTTCCAATTTGGATGCCTTGTATGTTCTCTTGCCTAATTGCTGTGACTATAACTTCTAGTTGAATAGAAATGGCAAGAGTGGACATCGTTGTCTTGTTGCTGATCTAGAGAAAAAGCTTTCAACTTTTCTCCATTAAGTAGAATGTTAGCTGTGGGTTTGTCATGGCAGTCTTTATAGTTCTTAGTATATTCCTTCTATACCTAGTTTGCTGAGAGTTATTGTTATAAAAATGGTTGTTATTTATTTACTTCTGATTATCAAATTACCCTAAAGCTTAACAGTTTAAAACAGACACTTCTTATTTTATAATTTTTGAGAATTGAAACTAAAGATTGGCTTAGCTAGGGGATTCCAGCTCAAGGTCTCTCATGAAGTTGCCATCAAGCTGTTTTCTGGGGTTGTGGTCTCATTTGAAGGCCCAAACAGAGAGGGTTGTTCTTTCAAGCCCTCTTAAATAGTTATGTCAAGCTTAAGTTTCCTGCAGGCTGTTGGAAAAGGGCATCAGTTTTTCTGACTGTTATCTGGAGAGCTCCCTCAATTTCCCATCAAGTGAATCTTTCCATGGGGCAGTTTACAACATGGAAGAGCAAGAAATCAGACTAACAGAAAAAGGCTTGCTGCAAGCAAATCCTGGACAGCACCTTCAATCTTTTTATAATCTCAACTCAGAAGGGACATCACAACACTTCTCTAGCATTCTCTTTTTCAGTAGTGCATCAATAAATACAGCCTACACTCTAGGGGAGGGGAATTAAGCTCCACCATTTGTGGACTATCAAAGAATTTGTGTACATATCTTTAAAATCACCACAGCATACTAATTCTCTATTCAACTTGAATACAAGAACTACAAATATCTAAGGATGTTGCGTTCATCTTGGCTGAATTTGGGTCTTGATGATTCTTTAATTGATAAGTGACAATTATTTAATTTTCAATATCTCGATAATCATTTAATATTTCTGATAGGTTCTGTATTTTGTTTTGGGGTTTTTTAAGTTTATTTAATGAAGTTTTTTTCTGAAGCCAGGAATATAATTAGTAGTTTAGAAAAGAACAGATTTGTGTAAATATTGGTCAAGCCTTTTTGTATACTTGAGTAATTTTCTGCATAACTGTTTTTTGAGATGAAAATGTTTTAATCTATGTGAGAAACACCAAATGGTAACTCCTTGGCCTGCACTAATGAAGTCACCTTCAGAGTCTTGTTTGTGTGAATTAATTTGCATAGGTATTTAAGGGGCATATGAAAAGAGTTGGCAATTCACTTATTCACATATATACACCTTTCAGTAGGTTGATAGTCTGATATGAATGAACAAGAGCTTCAATTACATACAAATGCATTAGTTTCTTTCTTAAAATATACGAGTTCTACTTCATCAAAGAATAATCAAATTAGTTACATTAAATTTAGATTTTGCAAATATATCTATTAATTTAGTCTATAAATAAAAATGACCTTTAAATCCTTAGCTGTTCAAAAATGAATTATTTTTGCTTCTACTAGAGAGGAAGACAAGTTGGCTAGTTTTTGATAATTTTTAATAATTAAAATTGTAATGAATTTTTTATGCTTTTAACAAAATTACAGGATTTTAGATTACAAATCCTTTAGAACTGTGATTCTTAAAGTGTGCTCCAGAGATAACTGGGGGTTTCTGAGACCCCTTTGATATGTCCTTGAGGGCAACAGTTTCTTCATAACAAAACCAAAACTTTACTTGCCTTATTCACTTTCATTTTTGCACAGTGTACAGTCATGTTTTCCAGGGATTAAATGAAGTAAGTTGTTTCAACAATAAATGTAGAAGCAAATATGAGAATCTAACTATCTCCTGTTAAATCATTAACATTAAGGAGATTTACAGAAATTTGTAACATTATAGTCTTCTTAGTTTGTTTTGGAAAACATAGTTATCCTTCATAAAATGTCATTTATATTCATTAGATAATAGGATCGTTATTGTTGGTTTTAATTAATTAATGATAAATACTTTTGAATTTATGTTTTAATTCCTAACATATTAAATATTAAGCACTATAACCAAACATAAACAAAAATATTTTGTAATCCTCAATTATGTTCCAGTATAAAGGAGTTCTAAAACCAAAAATTTGAGAATTGCTATTTTAGAACAATAATTTTTTTTCAGATATAGAAACTGAACTCTATAAAGAGTATATGATTTGCTCAGAATTCTCAAGCTCATATAGCAGGGTGGGTAGAGGAACCTAGGTAGGTTTTCTGATTCTGTTATATCACATGGCTTAACCTATAATATTCATAAAACCAGTTGGAGATTCCCTTTAGCAATGCCCAGCTGTTATTATGAATGTCATCCTGGAAGTAAAGATGTATACATCATTCAATGAAGGGAAAAAATGGTTTGTTCTCTGTTTTCTACAGAACCTAGCATTCTCCATTAGATGTTGACACTTTTCAATCTAATCCAAAACCTAGTAGATTAAAACAAAAAACATTTATTGTCACTCAGAAGGCAGGTCAGCCAGGAGGTTCTGCCAATCCAAGCCATGCCCAGCTTAATTTAACTGGGCTCACATATGCATCTATGGTCCTCACACAGGTGGGCTAAAGACTGTCTGTCTGACTGCCATGATGAAGGTAACTGAGTCACATGGCTCTCATCATACAGTAGGCTGTCCAAGGCCTGTTTGCAGCATAAGCTAGATCTAGCTCAAGGATACTGTTTTTGATTAAAGCAAACAGCAAGTTCGCATTGAAGGCATGGGGAAATACTCTACCTCTGGATGCAGTGAGCTGCAGAGTCACATTACAAGGTAGAGTATACATAATTACAGAATTCTTTTAATGTTACAAGATAATTCAAAATTGTAGCTTTGAATAATAGTGTCAAGTGTTAAATATAGCGACTATGCGGCTGGATTTTAGTGTTCAAGTAGATTGAGTTCAATCCTCATTTCTGGTGTTTGGACAAGTCATTTAACCTTTTTAACTTGCACATTCTTCATCTGTAAAATGAGAAAAATAGTTTCTACATTAAAGGGTTCTATTAACGATTAGATGAGGCAATGCATGTAAAGTACTTGGTTTCATACAAGAAATGCTTTAGAAATATTAGCTACTGGCCATTTAAAAAGTTCATGCTCTAGATCAGTTCAATGAATTCCTCCTGACTCTCCTAGACAAAATAGCAATGCCATGTTTAACTGCGCAATGTGCGTGCATGAGCAGCAGGTCTGCCATCCACCTCTAAGGTCTCTCTCCCGCTATTTTTATAAGCCCTTTCCCTTAGCACAAGTTCAGTCTATCTCAGTAAATATGTACTAAATATCTGATATTTGCTTCCTTTATGCTCCACACCTTGGTTACAAATTTTAAAAATGTATGCTCTCTGTTTAAATAAGAACTCATAGTTGAGTAAAAAAGATAAATGATAATTCAATTAAATGTGTTGAGTACTGATAGAGGATAGGACAGATAAGGGTTCATATCCAGAGTTTAGGGACAGTATGAAAATATGTCTTATTAGTCAAGATACATGCTAACAGTCCATATTCAGACTAACTCTTTTAGACCCCAAATGTATCTTCAGAAGCATCCTGCCTGCAATCCCTTAAATAAGCAAATTTTCAGCTAACCCCCATCCCAGTGAAGATATACAAAAGAATGGGTTAAGATGGAGAGACCCAGACCAGTTCCTACACCATTCAGCTAGACCTTTACTTTCTCTGTTACCTCTTATTAGAAAGCACGTATGTTAGTGTAATAGTGGATGACACTTTATTCCACATTTGTGCATATCACCTGGACCATTCAATTGGCCTTGTTAATTTAAACATCTTCCAATATCACTTTTGAGTTAACAAACTTCTGTGTGACTATATCCACTTTTCACCTGGAATATTATTTCACTGGAGCTATAGGTATCAGCTCCCTCTGGAGACAATTGTGGCAATATGGTTTCCAAAATCCATCAGGCCAGAGAAAGTCATTATCAGAGGGTCATGGCCATTCAAAGGAGGCTTTTGTTCAACTTAGCAATGACAATACGTATTAAAAGTCAGCATCATCAAGAAGTTTCCCTCATCACAGAGGCCTTTGCTCCAGCATGGTAGCTCTCTTTTAATGATGTGTACTAGTGGTATTGCCTTTCTTTTAATGACTCCAATACTCTGAGACAAGTGCATGGGAATTCCATATCCCAAGCCACTAATGATGCTTAGCAGTGCAATCTGACTATCTTGCAATTCAGTGAATGACATCTGCTCATCACTATACTCTCAGAGGGGGATCTGAGGAGCCACAAGTAAAGGGATTAGCATGTTGACAGTTCAGTTCAGCAAGCTTGTGTGAGTACCACTCTAAATTAAGAGCTGTATTAAGGAGGAGAAGAGCTACAGAGAAGGACCTGACATGGTTCTTCACCCTCTTGAAATTGTCCAGAGGGGAGGATTACCTATCACATCCACAAATCCCCTAATGCAAAACTGGCTGTGAGAACCATACTAGTAAAAATTCAACTAGAGTGCTGAGAAAATATCAGAGAAGTAAAGAGAGAATAATTTTAACCAAAGGAAAACAAGATAGTGCCTTAGGAAAGTTGGAAGTTGAAATGTGCAGACATTTGCACATTCTGTGTTGTTTTTTAAAGCATAGAAATAGATCAACTTTTTATCTTTTAAAATTTTTATTGTACTATAACATACAAAATACACAAACACTAAGTATACCAATTAGATGTGAAAGGGGAAAATATTTCCAGTAACTGAAATAACTTGAACCAGAGCCTGGAGGTCAAAGGATTTCTGAGGGTTGCTGAGGAGTACAAGCAGAAGATGAGAGATTTGGAAAAAGAATAAGAGTAATAGAAAATGAGGCTTCATGTAGAAGCTACAATGATGGGATTTTGAATGCCTGAAGAATTTGCATTGAAGTTGAGTAGAAGTGGGAACTTCTCACTTCCCCAACTGGGATATCCATCAAGGAGTTTTCTTTCTGTCTTTTTTCTTTCTTTCCTTTTTTCCTTTCTTTCTTTCTCTTTTTCTTTTTTTTTCTTATTCTGTGTTGTTTTTTAAAGCATAGAAATAGATCAACTTTTTTATCTTTTAAAATTTTTATTGTACTATAACATACAAAATACACAAACACTAAGTATACCAATAATTTTTTTCTTTTTTCTTAAATTATACTTTAAGTTCTGGAATACATGTGCAGAATGTGCAGGTCTGTTACACAGGTATACATCTGCCATGATGGTTTTCTGTACCCATCATCTACATTAGGCATTTCTCCTAATGCTATCCCTCCACTAGCCTCTTACCCCCCAACAGGCCCCAGTGTGTGATGTTCCCCTCCCTGTGTCCATGTGTTCTCATTGTTCAGCTCCCATTTATGAGTGAAAACATGCAGTGTTTGGTTTTCTGTTCCTGTGTTAGTTTGCTGATAATTGTGGTTTCCAGCTTCATCCATGTCCCTGCGAAGGACATGAACTCATCCTTTTGATGGCTCCAGGGTATTTCATAGTGTATATGTGTCACGTTTTCTTTATCCAGTCAATCATTGATGAGCATTTGGGTTGGTTCCAAGTCTTCATTATTGTTCACACTGCTGCAGTAAACATATGTGCACATGTGTCTTTATAGCAGAATGATTTATAATCCTTTGGGAATATACCCAGTAATGGGATTGCTGGGTGAAATGGTATTTCTGGTTCTAGATCCTTGAGGAATCACCACACTGTCTTTCACAATGGTTGAACTAATTTACACTCCCAACAGTGTAAAAGTGTTCCTTTTTCTCCACGTCCTCTCCAGCATCTGTTGTTTCCCATCAATTAAAGAAAAAAAAAAAAAAAATAGTAGCAGCATATGTAACATAAATTGGAGGAAGGCAAAAACCCTAAAAGGTTGCTGACAAGTCTATTGAAGAATATGAACAAAAGACGCAGAAATCCAAAACCAGAGTGCAGTATTCTTAGCCCAATGAGGCAAAATATTTAAATGAAACTGGTATGAATACAAATTTGCAGAAAAAATTTGCACGTAGCCCCATCTCTGTATTTTCTGCTATTGGTGATTATAGTTCATAGACTATTTAAGGAAACCAGGCCCCTGGATAGAGATAGCATCAGCAATGTTTCCTCCTATACCTTATAAGAGAGGTAGAACTAGGAAAAATGTTTTAATGTTGGAGCTTATAGAAACCTTTGTTCAGAATAAACCTTGTTCTTCTTTGAATAAGGCTGAATCCAAGATTTTTCTTGCGTGACACCATATGGCAAATGACTTACACTTGGTAGAATCTCCCAATCTCTTCCTGTACTAAGGATGGTCAATAGACAAATAGCATCAGCATCACCTAGAAGTTTATTAGAACTTCACTACCTGAGGTTTTACCCGTTAAATCAGAATCTGCATTTAAACAAGATTTTCAAGTGATTTCTGTGCACATCAACTTGAGAAGCATTGGCCTATTCTTTATCCCAAAGATTTTCTGACTTGTCAACATTACTTCAGAAATTAGATCCCCATACAAATGGACAAATCAGGATTATATAAAGGGGAAGAATCCTGATAATGGTAACACTTCAGTTCTCTGTGGAGACAGAACCTTATAAAGAGCTTAAGGCAGCGCCTGGTACATAGGGCTCTATAGTTGATAGCTGCTATGTATTATTATTGTTTAGCTATTTTATTTATTATTACTACTTGGTTTCTATTACCTGGGTCAGTAGATTAATTGCTTAATCTCTCTAAACATAAGTAAGAAAATTTAAGAAACACATCATGGAGTCAAACTTGTACAAACAGCCACCAGATCACCCTGCTCCCATGCAAAGACAACAAATACAGAGTTTTGCATTGGAATTTGAAAAAATATATGGTTTTTAAAGCCCATAATCTGAAATTTTACTTGATTATTAAAAATTTCCTATTCTCTTATATCATAAGATTTAAGTTTAAAAAACCAAACTTACACACACAAAACAGGTCATCTTTGATGCAGGATGAATGCTGGGCCATGACTTACTTGATGGTGTCCTCACTAATATGCCACTAGATAATCAACCCTGACCTATCCTAAGTCGATTACTTTGAGCTGCTTGAGGTCTAGAAATGATTTGACAGCAGAAAATGTGTGTCTAGCAGTTCATCTAAGGAGCAGAGTGAAGAATAAGATGCAATTAAGGAGTCAGAGCAATCACTCAGAGTGTCTTTGGAACACTTTCGATGTTGAATTGAAAGAGTTATGACTGACAAGTGTGTGTCTGTCTCTGCCTCTTGAAATATCCCAGTGGCTGTAATTGGCATTGATTGCATTCAGTCCTGTACCTTTGCAGAGCATACAGGCCTCTGTATGGAGTGGATTTCACTCTAATAGTGAACTGACAGGCTTCTAATAATGGTCACTCAGCTAGTCATGAGAAGAATGTTTGCCTTCTTGCTGAACATTCAATGCTGCTTCCCTGAAATATTTGTCTCTCTTGCTCCATTAAAAAATAATTCCATCTCTATGTTATTGCAACTTTTTTCTCTCCTGGAAACATTTTTGGAGGGAACAATGGTTAATCCACTAAAAATCAGAATATGGTTCCAAGGAACTGTGGGCCTTCTCCAATGCTTACCTGGCTCTTGGGAGAACATAAATAAAGAGCATTCTGTACGGCTTCCCTAAAATGTGTGAATAATTGTCCAGTATTTTATGGAATTATTATACCTGGGTGAATATTTTTTATATGCTAAAAAATGTATACGGTCAAATAGGTTTGGGATATTCTAGGAGTAAGTAAAATTGAGCAGATTCGTTATTGCAGGTTTTCCTAAACTGTACTGTTTTAAAGGTTTTATGACTCTGTAATAGAGAGACAAAATGTGTAGTTACTCCTAAATATATTGATTGTGGAACCCTTTTTCATGGAGCACATTACAGATTACTGTTTCTGAGAACAGAACTTAAGATTTACTAATAGTTACTTGCAGACTAATGATCATAACTAAATAACGTTTTAGATACAAATGGAGGGTATGTGGTAAATTATTTTTTGATGAGGTGTTTTATTCAGAAGGTGCCATAATGTACACATAAGGTGCTGTTATGTACAAGTCCAATTAATGAACCTTTTAAGATGGTTCTTAAAAGACTGAAACAACCATGCCTAGTGGGAACTATCCCAATAACATTGACCCATAATGCTTGGAGATTGGTTACAAGGACAGAATCAGCACATTAAAGCAACTGCTATGTGACAATTGTTATATTGGATGCAATCCTAGAGTATTTACCAATCCAAATGAGTAACAAAATTTTAATAAGTAATGAGAGAACAATAAGTCACCTACATTTCCCACGAGAAAAAATAAATAGTGGCATTAATTCACCTCTTCTAAATGTTCTAATTGATTCTTGCTGTTTAATACCTTGGCACAGGATTGGACTTTTCGCACAGTACAGCAATTCTAAAATGAAATATTGACTTAGTAGATAACAAAATAGATATGTAGATTGACAGAGAGAAAAAAATTTTAAGTGCCATGTTATAGAATAATGTTACAGTTGTGAGATCATATTTAGTTATTACGTGAATGTTTTAAAATGATATTTCTATTTCCTAGATCCCATATAGTACAAGATTTTTTATCAATGTTTGAAAGAGAGCATATCTGTCATTCATATCTTATATGTATATTTTATAGATCTATATATTTGTCTTTCCTGATGAGAGGCTTGTAACATTTCATATAGCTTTAATTTCTTCAGGTGAATGCCAGTTAATTTGTATTTTAGTTTATTTATAGGCCCTCTGAATTATTATGTGTGTGATGTTTTTGATGATAACAATACAAAATAATTTAATGACTCAGTTTCTGGAATACCATGAATAAAATATAAATGATGAGTTTAATTTGCATACATTAATTAAGCGCTTCAGTATATTTTCTTATGATATATTTTTAAAGAAATCCAATTATTTTTTTACTCATCACTGTTATTAAATCTGTAAAAGTCAGGTCATATGTATTTGCATATGTTTTCTTTTAGTTTCTAATCACTTTGAGAAATTGCTAAATATTCCTCCAGAGAATATCCAAAGGAAAGAAGAAAACTAGGTCTGCTTTAAACTAATCCTACATCGTATATTGAGTTGGCTTTTGAACTTGACCACCCTGGAACTGTCACGGAGATTGTTGCACTTTCATCTTCAGAAACCGATGATGCAGTAGCAACACTTGCTTTCCATTTGCAATCTTCTATTCTTGGCTAACCTAAAATGAAGTCAAAAGGATTGGATTTTCTAAGACTAGCAGTAGCCAGAAGTAAATACAGTGTGCTGCTTTATTGTGTCAGATTCCAAAACCTAAAACATCAAAATAACTTTCAAATTTCTTATTAGCAATTTCCAAAACTTTGGAGAGTTCTGTAAGTGTGGTTGAACAGCTATGTTTTCCATTGTGTAAATTGTATGTATTCATTTAATAACCACAAAATCAGATGTAACAAAATATGTTTTCCATTAATTCTTGGTAATTCTTATTTGAAAAACTATCAACAGAAATATTTGTTATTATCTGCTGGTACTGTTCTAAGCATTTTGCTTTTTTTTCTGACAGCTCTGTGAAGTGGCTATTATTATTATATTAGTGTCACAATTTACAGGTTGGGAAATAGAAGACAGAGATGCGAGGTAACAGGAAGTACTAATACATAAGGAGAAATACGTGATGAAGAACCTTGAATTATTCTTAAGAATTCTCTTTATTGGATATCTCTTCCTCATTCAGAAAATGTTTATTTGGTGCCAACTGCTTACCAGCGCTATGCTAACATACAGTAATACAAATGCAACGCATGATCCTTTACAATATATAAACATCTGGAGAAAGCATCTATATAAACCACCACCAGCCCAAATCCACATGTGCATTAAATAATTATTTTATTCATTTAATAATGTTTACTGAGTACCTATTCCACATGAGGTATTGCCTAGCAAACACTGTCATTTTGACACAAGTTTTCAAACATTACTCAGTTCTTAGTAATGTTTCTGCTGTTAGAAAACTAATCAGCATCTCTTACATAACCTGGTTGAAATGCTGTAGACATTCTCATTCCTCTGCCTACCAATAGCTTCTGTTACAATATTTATAGCAATGGATAAAAGAAGGTAAATACTGAGGAAGATTAAGAGAAAAGGAAGCTGGAGGACCACATATGTTCTATTAGTTCAGACCTAGCCCTTCATAGAAGAAATCCTGAGTGTTTCATTTTTCTTTTCTCTTCTTTTGAAGATGGCTGCATTTGTAGAAAAAGTGAACATATCTTGAACATAGCATGTATTCTTTATGTCCTAATCGTGGGATTCCAAAACCTTTTTTTTTCCCCTGGACAGTTTGCTTTATATGTTCAGACTGTCAAGGCTCGCCTTCCAGGTGCAGCCCAGTGCCCTTGATGGCTCCCCTGCCCTGGCCTTGAAGCACAGCTGTGTGCACATGATTCACACCCACACTTGGCAGGCAGGTTGGGGGAAACAGGGATACTGCAAGGGTGTGGCAGCACCTGCTGTGGCGCTGCCTGGTAACAGCAAGATGCAGTGAGGTTCCCCAGCCTCTAGAGGAACACATGTGCACACAGCTTTGGTTCACAGGCGCATCTGGCTGGCTAAGGGCAACAGTCACAGTCAAATGACTATTCACAGCTGCAGACAGGAGGCAAGCCAGAAGCAAGTATCTAATTACAGCAACTTGAGTTGAAGGTTCCCTTTTTAAAGGTCAACACAGAGGCCAACCTTGGTCACACAAGTGGTGAGAGAGGGGAATGCAGTGGAAAAATGCTTTCCTTGAGGTCAGTCACATAGACATGACATCAAGTCCTTACTCTATCACTTGCCAGATGTGTGATTTTTAGTAAGATAGTTAATCTCTCTGAATCTTAGTTTTCTCAACCACGAGATAAAGACAAAAGTAACTAACTTGCACTATCAGAGCTCAATATTTCAAATAATATATAAATACTGTTCACTTATAAAGTCATTGTTGTGAAGATTAAATGAGATAATGAAAGTGAAGTGCTTAATAGAATTCTTAGTAAAATGAATAACAACTCTCAATAAATAACTGCATTTAGTTTAATTGCCATCATTATCTTTTTCATCTGCTAGACAAGTGGTTCTCAGGGTTTTCATGTGTCACCTACAATAGAATTATCTGGAATGCTTGTTAAAAAGAGAATCAGATCCCCAAGCCAATTCCTGATTAGCTAAATAAGAATCCCTACTGGTTCCTTGGGCATCTTAAACCCAGTGTCCTTGAAGTAGAGGCTTTAGCTGTCTGTAGAAAGGGACAGTGTCTAGGCAACAAAGTGCCTAGCATATACCACCAACTTATGCAATAAATGGCAGTTGCTATTTTATAACGTGCTGTCAGTTATTATCTTGGAAAACCAAGGAGGTTCTTGGTTAGGACTAACCGTGGGAAATGACTACCATTATTTTTCATAAATAACTTTTTTCATGTTTGTGTACTAAAAAATTGTACAGTGCATTTCTAAGTACTTAGTTTGATTCTAAGAGCTGTTGTCCTTTTGTTATTTTAAATTGGTTTATCAAAGGTAGGATTGTCATCATCTCTGAATTATTTTATAACTGAGAGATCTGGATAAAGAACTGATAAGAAATTGGATTACGTTTTACACGAGCCCAGGACTGAGGGTTTTGTCACCACATTAGGAAAGTTTAAATCATAAGAAAAGTACAGTTATCGGCCGGGTGCGGTGGCTCACGCCTATAATCCCAGCACTTTGGGAGGCCGAGGCGGGTGGATCACGAGGTCAAGAGATAGAGACCATCCTGGTCAACATGGTGAAACCCCGTCTCTACTAAAAATACAAAAATTAGCTGGCCATGGTGGTGGGCGCCTGTAGTCCCAGCCACTCGGGAAGCTGAGACAGGAGAATCGCTTGAACCCAGGAGGTGGAGGTTGCGGTGAGCTGAGATCGCGCCATTGCACTCCAGCCTGGGTAACAAGAGTGAAACTCCATCTCAAAAAAAGAAAAAAAGAAAGAAAAGAAAAGAAAAGTACAGTTATCCAATGGGATAGGCATCTTACTTCTCAGGATTGGGTAGCAAATTTTATAGGGACGTGAAGGACTCTTTTCTGAGAATTTGCCTACTGTTCAATTCACTTAATACCTGAAAAGTGTGTTAAAATCATGAGTCTGAAATGTACCTTTATATATTTATTTATATATTTTTTAAAGACAGAGTCTCACTTTGTCACCCAGGCTGAAGTACAGTGGTGACATCATAGCTCACTGCAACCTCAAATTCCTGAACTTAATCCTTTTGCCTCATTCTCCCAAGTAGGTAGGACTATGGGCATGTGCCACCATGCCTGGCTAATTTTTTATTATTTTTTCATAGAGACAGGATCTCATATGTTTCCCAGGCTGGTCTTGAACTCCTGGCCTCAAGTGATCCTCCTTGCTTGGCCTCCCAAAGTTCTGGTATTACAGGCATGAGCCACTATGACTGACCCTGAAATTTACTTTTAAATCAAATTTATATAAAAATAGTTTTTCTAGTGAATCATATGGCTCTACATTAAATCATACTAATAAAATATTGCTGGTGTATAATCAATTAAAACTCTACAATTTTGATTTCCATATAGTTTGTGGTGTTTTCAAGTAATCAACCTTTTTAAAAATTATTAACTTATCCAGAAGCCTTTGGTGTGGTATCAGAAGTTCAAATGCCCTATAACTCTTCCAATAAAAACCTGTAGTTCTGCATCAGATAAAGATGTCTACTCTTATGAATAAAAGGAACTGTAGATTTCTAGAAAAGCTAAGTCATAGCTTGAGCTGTGCTGTTTGATGTAGACTCTCCAATTGAGGATATTCTAGTTCTTTGAAAAAAACATTTATTTTCTACCTTTTTTTAAAGATTGAAACTCCTCTCTTTGGAGGAAAGAGAGGTGGTTTGTTGAAAAACTTCTGGGGCTAAGAGTCAAGGATTGGTATTCTTGTCATCCCTGTCTCAATGACTAGTCACATGTCAAAAGGCAAAGAATTTAAGCAGTCTTTTAAATTAGTTGGGTTGTTTTTGGAAGTAGGGGAGCAATGTCTGTCTTGCCTATCTCCTAGACTTGTGAAAATTCAACTATTCAGATGCAAAACTTCTTTGAAAAGATAAATGTGATGTCTCTTCACATGGAATGTGATATATGCTTTTTATTTGGGTTCTTATTTTTGAAGAGTGGGTGAGTTTGTAAAACATTATTAATAGTCACTGGATTTTATGGCAGACTTCCCTGTATAACACTGTTTACAGCCTAATATGTGCTTATTTGTAGTTATATGTTTGCTTACCAGCTAGGATTATATGTGCACGCATTTCTTAATATTGTACTCCATCCTGTGGATTAAGAGTATCATTAATAACAGAGAACATGTCTTTGTTATACAGAATCTCATCCCTAGAAACTGTGCCCTGATAAGCATAGTAGGTATTTAATAAATAGTCGTTGAATGAATGGAAGCATGCCTCCAAAGTGCACTGTTTATTTCCAATGTACATGATACATTTATATCTACTCCATAAAGCCAGTGGAGTTAATGTTGTTTTGAGTTTTTCTGTGGAAGATTTTCTCTGAAGCTAGATATGTTACAAAGTCAAATTTGAAAATCAAATATATGAATATTGAACAGATGATTCTTCTTCATAATCACTTCTCTTCTGACTTGAAATTCAAATATTTTGTAATTCAAGTAGTTTATATTGGGGAGAATTTGATAATAATCAGCACGGTACTAATAATTTAAATTATATTTCTCTTCTTTTATCTTCTCATAGAGTAAAAACTAGGTTTGTGTGATAATGTTATGTGATCATGTGATAATGTTCAATAGAATGAGATTCATAATCAGATAAACCTGGGTTTAAGTCCCAACTACACCACTTCCTAGTTGCAAGAGATTCTATACTGTTAATTTCTCTAAGCTTTTGTAAGTCTCATATGGGCCTAATACTACTTCCCTAATGAGATTGCCATGCGGATTAAATGCAGTAATAAACTTGAAATGTTTAGTATGATACCAAAGACATAACAGCCATTAGTTATCTCTTTATGTTATTTATATAGTTCATCTTCTAATCAGGTATTTTCTTCTGTTTTGTCTGGCTTTTCTTTTCTGTATTTGTGTGTGTATGTTTTCTTTCACAGATGGATACACAACTGATGACATTGAGTTTTACTGGCGTGGCGATGACAATGCAGTAACAGGAGTAACAAAAATTGAACTTCCACAGTTCTCTATTGTAGATTACAAACTTATCACCAAGAAAGTTGTTTTTTCCACAGGTTTGTATCATGGAAAAAAATTAAGGAAGAATAATAATCTTCACCGTATTTTGTTAAATGTCTTCACTTATGTTAGAGTTAGACATGTCCCAGGGAAGCACAATGACTTTAGAAGACAAATCCCCTGAAAACTGTCAGTTTCCCTGGAAGCCTATTGCTTCACTAGGGACCCACCCTATTATTTTCGAGAAGCTATCCCAGCAGAGCTGATGGGATTATCTCTGTGTATCTCATTTGCCAGAGAAGGGAGTAATTTTTAGAAAGACTACAGAAAGAGAAATGAAGACCTGGCTCAGAGCTGTTTCCCAACATTGTAACATTATGCATCCCACAGAATTGATTATAAACCTTTGAATCTCTGGGAGAGCCAAGTTGCGGTTCATTCAAGTCTGATTATGGTGAAATTCTCCAAAGACAGTGGGAGGAATTCACATTTTCTTCAAAGGATAAGAATTTCTTTACAGGTTTACCTCCTGTGTAAGCTGAAAGCTGTTTCAGGTGTTAAGATTATCCTGAGGGCTTTGCCATCTTTACCCTTCCAGCCTGGAGAATTTAGATGGTCATACTTGATTTCATCAGCAAAATTTTTGCATATTTGTAATAATAAAGCCCAGGAGAGGAATCATTTGTTAGACACTCATTTAGGGGAAAATATTAAACCCACAGGAGTATCTTCTTTATATTTTTCTTATTGAAATAAATCCCACAGGCACGGAAATAACTAATACTGTAATGGCCCTTCTGCTAAGTCAGATACTTTTTGTGCCTACAAACCACTTCAGGCAAAAGCTGTGTGACTTGATAAAAATATAAAGTTGCCTTTAACTTTAAAAGAGCAGCAAACAAACTTTTCTAAGTTTGAGGTCTGCTGAATTCTTAAAAAATCTATGGAAATGAGTTCCTACTTAGAATATTCTATCATATTCAGACACTTAGCCTAGCCTCAAAAATCTAAACAAGGCTTTCTTCCAAACAATGAGAATGTCCTCTCCCTGGCTATTTATCATGTGAACTTCTTATAGTCTAAGACTGTGCTCTGTTGTTTATCTTGTTTTATTAAAGGCTAATTCCCTAGGTCGTCACAATCAAAGGACCCAGATTTAGGAAGCTGATTCTTTAGTTGTACCTCCCACAAATATTGCTGAAAAGCAATGATTCTCCACTTTTTGGTGGGTCAAGTATACTTTTAGATGGAAAAATTGAAACTATTAAAAAAGAAAAGAATACATATACATGAAAACCTACAAAAAAACCCTCATTCCCTAAAGCATCGCCACTGATCACAGACTTAAACTGCAATCTATGACTTGAGAAGAGCTTTCTTTTACTATGACTTGAACATGCACCCTTGCTCTCATGTAAGACTAAACTTACAGGATGAACTAACTAGGGAACAATTGAAAGAGTGACAAAAAGGAATGTTCCAGATTGTCCTAACAATTACAGAGGATGAATACGTTTGACTCACTATATGAGGCTGAGCAGGGAAGAGCTGGAATTCTTTTAATTACTGATGCACAGGATGCATTTCACATTGAGTAACTCCTAGTAATTAAAAACTCAGAGCTCTCAGACTACTTTTGCAGAAGAATGCATTCTTCACCAAGAGCTAAAATTGAATTGAAATAAGATGTATGGTTTATGGACCTTTAAAGAAAAGCATCCTATAAATATTGACTGATAATGATGATGTTCTAAAATTTCCTTTCTAGGTTCCTATCCCAGATTATCCCTCAGCTTTAAGCTTAAGAGAAACATTGGCTACTTCATCCTGCAAACATACATGCCTTCCATCCTGATTACCATCCTCTCCTGGGTCTCCTTCTGGATCAATTACGATGCTTCAGCTGCAAGAGTGGCATTAGGTACGCCATTTTATTACTGCTTGTGGAGTTTGACTCTGCATGTGCACTTCTGTGTTCGCATGCACATGTTTTCCTTATCCTGAAATTTGTGATGCATGACACAACTGAACCTCTCACACTACAGGAGTTTACTAGAGACTTTGGGTGATCTGATTCAGCATTAAATCAATTAAACACAAAGTAAAACTTTTTCATTTTAGTATTAGTTAACCATATAGCTGTTGATAATGAGATTAGTCCCATCAGTTTGATATTTTTATTGAAACATATTTCATGTAGTAATGCATGCATAATTATTTGATTTGTACCTGGGCTTCTTTACCTAAGAAGAGCTCCCTTCCACCTTTTTTTTTTCTGCATGAAGGACAAGAAGATGTGGTGTGTAGCAAAAGGATAAGCAGAAAGATTTCTAAAGTCTTATTAACATTTCAGAGTAGCATGGCTAAGGGAGGAGACAACAAAGTAAGAATATTGGAAACTAATCTGTGACATTTCTCATCTTATGCTTGATTTTTTTTTCTAACAAACACCAGAGGAGAATAAATTATATTTAATGAAAATTTTTGTTATTAACTTCAGATAAAATAAATTTATGGCCTTTTACACAATCTTGATTATTGTGGATTCTGATTATTCCCTTTAAAATGTTGAATTGTTGACTTTTACCATGAGATCTCAATTCAATCATTACTTTCTTATTATTCAACAAATAATTGTTAAATACCTAATATATGCTAATTGTACTAAGCACTGAGATAGAGCCATCTTCTGAAAATTATATCTAGCATAAAAGATATACAATAAATTTAATAACCATATAAATTATATAATATGGTAAATCTCTAGAAGGATATAAGGCAAGGGGGCATGAGTATGCTAGGAGTGCAATTTAGAATAATTAGGGCAGACTTCACCCAGGAATTGTCATTGGAACAAAGACTTGAAGATTAAGAGCAATGTGGATATCTGGGTGATAATATTTCAGACAACTGCAAAGGCCCTGAGTAGGAACAATCCAAGAGTGTCAGCAAGAGGCCAATGAGGCCAATGCCAAGTTAGTTCAGGGGAAGTAGCAAAGATAATGCTAGGGAAAGAGGCCTAAAAGATCACAAAAGGGCTATTACAAAGGGATGGTAGGCTGCGGCAAAGGCTTTGCTTTTATTTCGAATGAAATAGCCATTGATTGAGCATAAAAGTGGCATGATATGATTTCTGTTTTAAAGGGATCACTTTGGCTCCTGGGTTAAGAGTAAATTGTGTGGCTCAAGTGTGGAAGGAAGAGGGAATGATCTCTCAGGCTGAGTCAAGCACTTGGGATATATACACTTGCAGTACCATAGACCTTCGCTGTCTGTAGACTAACCACAGTTATAACTTATATTTCCGTAGTTGTGTGATGTCCTTTTCCCCTTCAGCAATGAAAGATTCACAAAGGAAAGGTCCATATCCATATCTGCAGTGTTTTTCATGGGGAATGTTGCTCAGTAAACATTTACTGAATGAAATAATGAATAAAATATGCAAATAGCCCATTTTTCCAAAGTTGAAACGTGTCATCTATTTTGCATCTGTTACAGGAGCAATAAATAATCTATTGACTTTTTAGAAGACATTTTTTAAATGTCTTTACATGAGCAATTTATTATTAGGTTCAGAAATACTTTAAAATAAGATTTAGATAAATAGTAAAATCAGCACTGTCAGTTTTATTATACACATGTGGTACAGAATCATCTGTAGTTGAAATGATGAAGAGAAAATTGAAACTGGAAAATGTCTCAAAATGACAGCTATAAAGAAGACATGAGAAATGTAAGATACCTGTATCTAAAGCAAAACCAGGGTTTTATGGGTGTGCTCAGAATCAAATGCTTATATTTATTTTTTTCTGTAGCTGTTTCATGGTGATGTATAAAAACAAAATAAAAAACATGACATTATTACTAGTGAGACAAAATTAAATTAGAAAACTACGTCCCCCCAAAATTATAGGAATGACATTTAACTTTCGGGATGCGTTATTGGATAGTGTTCAAGGGCATGGATTTCTGAGTCAGAAAAATTCTCATTTCAGTGGTAACTCTACAACTTTCCATCTGTGTGATCTTGACCTCTGAGCTTTGTCTATTTTCACATCACTATTTTGCTACAAAGCTGGACTTTATTATACTCAGGACCATGGACTTTCAGTGCTTTTACCTTCCAATTATAGCTTAGAGGGAAACTACTCCCCACTGTCAGAGATACCAAACTCAACAGGATGAACAATTACAGCCTGACCCAGTGTCACATTTTCCATAAGGAGTCCTAGAATGCATCTGTGTTATTTACCTTGGCATTATATGCCTCATCCACA
Organism: Saguinus oedipus; assembly: GCA_031835075.1. NCBI lineage: Eukaryota > Metazoa > Chordata > Mammalia > Primates > Cebidae > Saguinus > Saguinus oedipus. The sequence continues at coordinate 45,419,538 of CM063170.1, forward strand.
TACATGAGGGCTGTGATTCCTGCTTCTCTGTTACCCTCCACTTCTAATTCTCAAATGCTTATAATTATTTATTTATATTGCCTGTATAATGTATTTCTTAATTTCAGTACCCTTGCTGTTATTTTAATTGACTTCCCTTCTCAGTTGGATTACTCTGAAAACCTCTTAACTGGCATTCTTTACCCCTGCCTTGCATGCTTCTCCCATCTTCCACACTGCCACCACAGTGATTGTTCAAAATACAAATTGTCTCCTTGCTTGAAGCTGGCCCCTGCTCCACCTTGCCTTTAATTTTAAGTTCAACCTCCCCATTGGGCTCTCTGTATGGCCCTTAACCTCCACTCTTCTCATGATTCTTCCCATCCTGTCCTGCAATATACCCCCACAACGATCTTCCTGAGATCATTGTAATAGGCTATGTATTCTCCCCCAAATCCAAACTTCATATAGAAGCTCTCTCTACCAGCAGTCCCCATAAGTCTAATATGACTTTTGACCCCCAGTTCTGGGTTGCCTGGGTGACTTCCACTCATTCTTCAGAAATCAGCTCAGAAGTCTCTATTTCCTAATCTCTTTCCTGCTGCATCAGAAAGTTGACCTAGTGTCTTCTCCATATTCTCAACTCTCACCTTACATGTCCATCATAGCATTTAATTCACATTAACCCCTCACTGGATATGTAACTATAAATACAAAAATATAATTAGAAGTGTTCAAAATGTTCAGTGTTCACTCTGAGTTAATTTGTACCTGTTTCCATGCCCTATCATACAGCTGGTGTATAAAAATAAGGGCCCAATAAATAGGTACTGGCTTATATGAATGAGCAAATGAACATAGCTAACCTTTCCACATATTATGAGAGAAGAAAGGACATAGGAACATTATTATTCTAACTCTCCAATTTTTTTCAGGAATCACAACTGTCCTCACAATGACCACAATCAACACCCACCTCCGGGAAACTCTTCCTAAAATCCCCTATGTGAAGGCCATTGACATGTACCTGATGGGGTGCTTTGTCTTTGTTTTCATGGCACTTCTGGAATATGCTCTAGTCAACTACATCTTCTTTGGGAGGGGGCCCCAGCGCCAAAAGAAAGCAGCTGAGAAGGCTGCCAGTGCCAACAATGAGAAGATGCGCCTGGATGTCAACAAGGTAAATTCAAAGGGCAAGCCCTCCTTGCTTCTTAAACTCATGGAAGAATGCTAGCAATACAGGTTGATGAACCTTGTTGAACAAATGAGGAAACTAAGCCCAGGGAAGAGAATGGGTAACTTCCCCTAAACCACACAATTAATGGTGGAAGCACAATTAGGGACCAAACTCGTGACACAAGATCTGGATGCCCCTTTCATTAACAGTAGGATTGCCCAAAGATGAGAATACCTTTATGATGTTTTCCCATATGTGAGTATAATGCCTATAATTCTTTAGGTATTCTTTAAACGTATTCATCTAATTTATTTAAAAAGGAAATTTCATGTCACTTCTGTTAGTATTATTTGCTGGACAATAGCTTTAAATATATATAAATAATAAATTTTAAAAACTATATTATTAAGTTCTAATTTACACTAGATGAAGTCTCTGGCCCTGAAATCTGCATTCTCTTTGACTTAAAGGAAAGATAAGCAAGTATAGAGATGTGTTAAAGACCTACCAAGCAACAAACTGATACATTTTCTTTGAAGCAATTAGAAAAATGAAAGAGTAGGGGGGGAAAGACAATGTTCTCCTTAAATGTCAATGCCTTGCACATATACCACTTACATTGCAGCATTTGACTATATGAGGCCACAATCTTGCTTAAGTCAGACATGGCCAACGAATTCCCACACAGCTGTAAACCCTGTTTATTTGTTAAGTCAGTAGTTTTCAACCATGGGTACCAATGGAATGACCTGCACAGATTTTTTAAAAGACTAAAGCCTTGGTCCCTTCCCCAGAAATTCTGATTTGATTTTCTTGGAAAAACCATGTATATGTATTTTCCCAGGGGTCACATTTAGACCTTTAGAAACAGCCAAAGAAAAGTCTTATTTTTATATCTGTCCTAACTACTGTTTATAAAGTAATATGTAATGTTGGACCAATAAATAGTTCATCATGATGGGACTAGGAAAACATTAATCCTACTTAAACCATCTGGAATTATTAATTACAACAAAAACTGATTATTTATTTGATGTTTTAAGGTCCTTCAATTTAATTCCAAGGAAAGCACAGCATAAATAATCTCTGCCATTGAGATTTATTTGGAGCAAACCATATGTAAGCTTCTGACTCAATAATGTTTTTCACATATCTGTAGGTCTAATATTTGGTTTTAGATTATTCTCTAATCCAAGGCACTGCTTGCTTAAAAGATGATATTTGCAACCATGCAAATTTTAAGTATGGCCCTTGGAAACCAAAAAACCATGAGGATCTAGGAAACTGTCAATTTCTTTCCCATACCCAATGTTTTACTTATTGGAATCTGCCAGTAGATTCCAACCTTCCATTATGGTTCTTTCAGGCTGTCAAATGAAAGGGTATTTTCTAAACCTATTTTCTGATGTAGGAGTCCTAGAGAAGAAAAGAGAATAAATAAATAAATAACACTATCTCATAGGACTTCAGTTTGAAATGAGTCTAAATCAATCACAAAGTGCAAGGCTGACTTAATAAGATAATAGCTGATCTCTTTTAACTTTCATCTACCCTACTTTTTATACCAATTTACATTTAAGTGATAAAGTTAGATCTAGAGAGAGGAGGTTTTATATGAATTGAACCTGCAGAGCTTCTAAAATGAAGTAGAGGAAAGTTCTCTAGGAAGTTACCCCATAGTGGTGAAAAGTCTATCCTCTTGGCTAAAGGTAAACCCTATAATTCGAGTGATGGAATATGACAAGACAAAAAAAGATACTAGAGATTATCTATTATTTTTCAATGGCTCTCAAAACAGGGGCATTTTCTTCTCCCAGAGGACATTAGGCATTGTCTGGAGACATCTTTCATTGTAAAAACTAGGGGATGAGGTTTACCACTACTGTCTAGTGTGTAGAAGCCCAGGTTGCCGCTACACATTCTGCAGTGCACGGGATAGCTTCCCCATGGCTTCCTGTTTTCAAACATGAGAAACTGATGTACTGAAAAAATAATATCCTTGTCATCTAAATATTCTTTAGCAAAGTGGTTTCTCCATTTTTTTGAGCAGTATGTGTAAGAATCAAGACATCATGAGTCATGATTTAGAACAGTGGTTCTGAACAAATATTTTAGAGTCTTTCAAGTTCAATATTTACCTCCCCATTTAATGACAGTATGACAGTAGACAAAAAAATCCAGCCTCTCTGTCCCTTTAGTTTCTCATCTGTAAAACAGGGTTAATTCCTCTCTTATAAGGTTATTTATGAACATAATTGTGATAATGTGGAAAGAGGATAATATAGTCCTCAGTACATGGCAAGCACTCAGGAAGTGATAAATATTAATAAAATATTAAAATATAATAAAAGGTAGGTGTTATTACTTTTTAAAATAAAATTTGCTGTCCCCACACTTACTGGTGATACCTGCATGTGTGTTCTACACGCTCTACCATGTGGAATGCAGTAGCATCCCTAAAGCAGGGTTTTGTTTAGAGAGGAATGTTTTATGTTAGAAGTTTTAAAGTCACATCAAGAAAATCATTTATCAAAGGGCATTAGCTGTAAAATCTATAGCAAATCAACGACATCAAACTTTCTTAATTATTTCTTAGAGCAGAAAACCTACAACCCATTTTTGTTAGATTAAAACAAAACGCTGACTATGAAACTTTACAGATTCCCACGGTTTCTTTGTTCACCCAGCATGAAAAGTTAGAGAGGTCCACGTTGCTCCTGATTATATGGTGCTGTCTTTTATGTCAGCACCATGAATAATGCCACTCCATTTCTTATCAAGAATGTCCCTTCTTTTTCACTGTAATTCTATAGTTATTCTTTTTTCAAGATCGAGCACTTATAATCAGCTAAGTATTGTTGGCTGCTCTGGGAAAATCAGAAGTGGGATTAAATTTTTCACCTTCCTCTGATGACTTCCTAAAGATGGAAGTAGTGTGTCAGATCATTTAAAGTGATTTTTGAGGTCATGAGGTCGTGGAGGGTTGAAAATGGGAAGCCTGACCAGGTGGGAGCCCAGTGTTGATTCAGCCACATTTTTTTTTTAGCTTTTTTTTCTGTGTTAGCTTCCCTTAAGTTTTTGTTTTAATAAGTGAATTTGCAGCTCTTAAAATAATTTCCATACTGTCATTTAACTGATGTAAAAGCTTATGCTCCTAAAGAAAGTGAAATAGACAAGGTCACATAGCAGGTTTTTAAAAGTTTTTATCTGGATTTCTGTATCATTCTCCAGAGTGCGTACAAGTGTGCTAGCAAAAAAAAAAAAAAAAAAAAAGAAAGAAAAGAAAAAGAAAAAAACTAAAAAGCTGATTCCATGTTAGTTTATGAATTCCAGCTCAGTTGATTTCACCTGAAAAATCACAACTACCTGCACATGAAAGTTAATAAGCAAGTGTCACTTTCACTGTTGTCTTCATGTGATAAGTTAAGTAGTAAAGTACTAGGATTTAAAAAATAAACTTTAAACCAACATGAGGTCTACTGAATACTTTTTCCTCAGTGTCCTTTGGAGTAGCTTAAACATGATCTTTATTCTACTGCTAGGAGAGTCCTTCAAATTATCCCTTACATTATTCTCTGTGTGTGTGTGTGTGTGTGTGTGTCCTATTGAAATTTGCTTTTGATTGATTTCTCCCACTGTTCTTGCTCATAGCTTTAAGTTTCAACTCGCCTTACTTTTCTTTTAAGCTTTATATTGTTTCCTTGTTTATTTTTCTGCAAATATTAAGAACATGCATATTTGAGAATCTAGTTATTCTTGTCTTTTTACCACCTTGGTACTTGCACATGTCAAATGCACCTGCAACCACCAGTTTTCTAACTAAAGCTGCACCACAGAGATCTCCATTTAAGGGTGTTCTTTATTCTGCATTATGGGTGCTGACTCTGTGTTGTCTTTATTCATTGTGCGTAATCTTTTCTAATGCAGAGCCACTAAGATCTTTTTAATAAATTTATTTATACGACTTGGAATTTGATGTTTTAAAACAAAACATTAAAAACAAAAAATTATTCAAATTCCCAGTCTCTGTTAGCCTTGATCTGAAGGATTTCTAAAGACCAATAACATTTATCTATATCCAATTTACTTTAACCATCAGGCCTAATCAAATAGCATCAGTCGATTTAATTAGTACATTCTCTACTTTGTCTTCCAGATTTTTTATAAAGATATTAAACAAAATGGGACCCAATATCGATCCTTGTGGGACCCTACTGGAAACCTCTCCCCAACTAGACGGACTACCAATTACGATTTCTCTCTGTATACGGTTAGATAGCCAGTTTTTAATCCATTTATTTGTATTTCTGTTGGAACCAATTGGTTTAGCTGTTCCCTTACAAAAAAAAAATGTATGGGGTCTTTGCAGATTACCTATGAACATGTATCCACAGAGTCTTGGGCAAAAGTTAAAAATTTTTCAGGAGACCTTACTGGGACTTTCCCAGGTTTGTTTTTTCAGTATAGCTTTGGTGAACCTAAGCTTCAATGTTTCGTTCAGGGATTATTGTTGTCCTAGGGAAAGAAATGGAATGAATCATATTTTGAGAATCCTTTCATTTGTACTGAGAGGACAAGAGTGTCATTATTTCTTAGTTTTGTTGTTGTGTTTGGTTTTCTTCGGACTCTTTGGATTGAATAGGTGGAGAATTAAACATTTCTTTTGTTGGTTGGCTCAGAATTCAGAAATTTGTCTACTTTACTAACTTGTGTCTAAGAATGTTATGCTTGCATCAAGTCCTTGTCGATTTCTTATTTATTTTACAAATAGGTATCATATTGGCAGGCTTATCATTATTACGACGGTAAATAAAAGGCAATAATTGAGATTGTTGCTTACCAAAACCCTTGACTAAAAGAACTCTAAAGAAAGGCTATTTTTGACTCATAGTTTTGTTTCTGAATCCTCATGCGTTTGTGATCTTAATTGTCAAGTTGTCTTTCATATTTCCCTCCAAATTGGAGGAGGAAAATGATAATTGTCACAATTCCACCCTATTATCTACTTCTTCTTCAATTCCAGTGTTTAGCAAATGCTACTGGATATTCGTGAATCTTTTTTATGAGGACTTGATGCTAGAAGTGTTTCTGTTATATTTTCTAAGTACAGGCTTTCCCTTAATTTTGTGGCTTTGACTCCAGAGTCCTTAATACATCATGGTTGTTGCCTTTGGGGTAGGGGAGAGAATGGATAAGCTACTGAATTGCTCCTTTTTTCTGGTATTTTCTTACTTTTTGACTTCATTACTTGTGCTATATAGTAACAAAGTCTAGTAAATGGTAACAATTAAATCACAGAAGAGATGTTGGAAATTTTGTTAATCACTATTTTTTGTTCTGATCCTTTAAACATTCTATCACCTGCTGTGTCTGTACTCTCAGGCTATCTCATTTATGTTGTTGCTGCTGTCCTTACTTTTTAATTTTAGTTACTCTTGCTGGAATTAAAGTAGACTGACTTGATTGGGCATTATTCTGGGTAGATCGGTAATTATGTAGAAAAAAACATGTATGGAAGTTGGGTTTATGATGAAAATGACTGAAGGAGGTTGTATTTCTCAAAACCAAAATTAAACACACTACATGCTTGTTGTAAAGACTGCGTTAAACCACATGAAAATTCAGGATATCCTCAGATGATGATGAGATTTTGAAATTTGCTCTTTGTTGCTTTAAATTGTTCAGTTGATGGTTTTAAACACTTAATTATCTCTTATCCCATGATTTGAACACTTATTTTTTAAGACCTCTTCCTCTATCTCATAAAGTATCACATTAACAAAAATGTTCAGTGAAAAATGAATTTTATACATTGAAATATGAATTCTAATGTTTTTTGTTTTTATACTGTTTCTATGTTGGGTATGTCTTTATGCTAGTCTTTCAGTCCTCTTTTAAGTTCACACTTAGAGCATGAAATAAGGTCTAGTAATTGGAAGTTCAAATAACAAGCTTTCTATTAAACTTGTAACCTATAAAAGCATCAAGATACATGTCACAGTTGCAAAAGGTACTGGGAAGGTTGATAGATTTTATAGTTGTATGAACTGGGTTCACATTCAGGCATTGTCATTTATATGCTGTGTGACATGAGACATGTTTAACCTTTCCAAGCTTTAATTCCTTAACTGAAAATTAAAAATACTAATTTCTGTCTTATGGAACTGCTGAGAAGAATAAGTGAGATAATTATATTAAGGGCTTTATGTAGTACCAGGCAAAGGACATTCAAATAATAGTTTTAATTATTCTGGAGTTGGTGGTAGGAATTGTGTATCTTTCTTGGCTTTTCTTTATTTAGTTCTACAGCTAGTTTTCTGATTATAAAACAAATTCATTGTCATTCTTAAAACTATATAGTAAAGATAGTTAAAACCACCTGCACACTCCACACAGATATAATTATTATCAACATTGCATTTTATTCACAATGGCATATTTTGTACAAAAATCATGTTCTACTCTTCTATATACTGTATATAGTTATTTTCCACTTGCCTTTTCAAGTCTTTAAGTATACAGCATTTCTAATACATACAAGATATGTAATTGAATGTGTGTCCCATAATTTATTGAACATGTATTCAATGAACACCTATTGTTAGATGTTTGCATTGTTTCTATTTTCCATTATAAGCAACTGTAAAATAAACATCACATTGCTGACAGGTTTACACATCATTGTTCCTGATACATTTCTTAAAATGGATTTGCTAGGTTCAAAGTTATATGCTTCTAAAGTGGTGATATATATTGTCAGGTTCTTCCCTAGGAAGGTTCTCTGGTAGTTTACATACCTAATAGCCATCTGAGAGTGTGGCAGTACACACACATACATACAAACACACACAGAGTGTATATGTACACAATTACCTTGCACCCCACAAATGAAGAAGAAATGGAAAACATGTTTAGCTTGGTCCATTTGTGATAAGTGCTGGAGAAGAGGAGAGAGAGAATCCAAAAATCCCATGTGTAGTCTCTTCTCTCTTTCCAAAAGCCATCAATAATAAAATGGAAATAGAAAAATAAAATTAAAACCATCAACACTCAGCTCAAACTGAGACTCTGCAAAGATTCAGAGATGCATAACTAGGTCCAGTAATTAGTGCAAGTAGTATCAAAAGAAATCTACCCAAGTTATAACTGAACATATGAGAAAACCCAGAAGCAATGTCTCCATCAAGATGAAGCATCTAAACAAATAAACAGCGTGACAATTGTGTGAGAAAACTGTTACACAGGGAAGGCAAGGAGAAGACCTCAACATGCAAAAGACAGACAATGATGCTTATATTTTAAAAAGTATATTTCGGCCGGGCACTGTGGCTCATGCCTGTAGTCCCAGCTACTAAGGAGGCTGAGGCAGGAGAATGCTTGAACCCAGCGGGTGGAGGTTGCAGTGAGCCAAGATTGTGTCACTGCACTCCAGCCTGGATGACAGAGCAAGACTCCATCTCAAAAAAAAAAAGTATACTTGAAGATATTAAAAAAGTATAAAAATGTATTTACAAAGTATATTTATATTTTGAAAGTATATGTAAAATGTATAAAGCCACTGCACTCCAGCCTGGATAAAGAACAGGACTCCATCTCAAAAAAGAAAAGTACATTTCAAAATATTTAAAAAGTGTAAAAAAAGTATTCACAAAGGGTGTCTATATTTAGAAAGTATATTTCAGGATAAATTTAAATTTCCAGTAACAAAGTATTTTTTCACAAAATTGAAAGAATATGTGAAACCAAAGATCAAGAATGAGATGATAAACCAGAAGAGATTAAAAGAGAAAAAATGAAGTTGAAGAAATACTTATAGAAACTAATACATCAATCTAAAACAGTAAGAAAGATAATTAATCAATTTGGCTAAAAGAATCAAGGCAGCAACACAAAGTTCAGGCTGTAGTAAATCATGCCAAATGCAGAGGAAAACATTGCATAGACTAAAATCCCTTGGAGTAAGCATAGTAAATATACAGAACAGGTACTGTGGATTAATCATGCAGAACCTTAATGTTAGTGAAGCAAAGAATGGAAAAAATGGAAAAGAAAAAGATATTTAAGTCTAATGTCAGAATCTAATTATTAAAATGCTGATAATAATAAACACTTCTTTACCAGGCACAGTGGTTCACCTGTAATCCCAGCACTTTGGGAGGCTGAGGCAGGTAGATCACTTGATACAGGGGTTCAAGACCAGCCGGGGCAACATGGTAAAATCCCCCTTTAGAAAAAGTACAAAAATTATCTGGGCATGGTGGCACACGCCTGTAGTCCCAGCTACAAGGGAGGCAGAGGCAGGAGAATTGTTTGAGCTTCAAAGGTGGAGATTGCAGTGAGCCAAGACTGCACCATTGCTCTCCAGCCTGCGTGAAAGAGGCAGACTCTACCTCAAGATAACAATAATAACAAAAAATAATAAACATTTCTTGAATATCTACTATGTTCTTAAACAATTTATATATATTATGTCAATCTTTATTATTACCCCATTTTGTTGTCATTGTAATCTTATGAGTGGTGAGCTGAGACATGGAGAACATAATTAACTTGCTTAATGTTAGATAGCTAAGCAGTAGTTGAACAGAAAATGTGACTACAGAAGCTACAAACTGAATTACTATGCTGTACATTCTGCATTTGTACATATCTGCAATGAAATTAATTAATCCCACTAATTACCAGGTTGTTCCCTGGAAAAGTTCTGCTGTACCTACTAGCACCATTTAAATTAATGAATACTGGCATTAATTAGTTTATGTACAGGTATGTATAACAAGTTCAAAAGGATGTCCTGGGTTCCAAGATTAAAAATTATACAATAGGGCTGGGTGCGGTGGCTCACGCCTGTAATCCCAGCACTTTGGGGGCCGAGGCGGGTGGATCACGAGGTCAAGAGATCAAGACCATCCTGGTCAACATGGTGAAAACCCATCTCTACTAAAAATGCAAAAAAATTAGCTGGGCATGGTGGCGCGTGCCTGTAATCCCAGCTACTCAGGAGACTGAGGCAGGAGAATTGCCTGAACCCAGGAGGCAGAGGTTGCAGTGAGCCAAGATCGTACCATTGCACTCCAGCCTGGGTAATTATAAAATTTTATAATTTTTATAAAAAAAAAAATTATACAATATATTTAACTACTTATATTCCTCTGAAATTACTAAACTTTTAGTAAGAAAAAGTGAATTGCCTGCAAGGAAGAAAAACAAAGTTAGTTTCAATATGCTCCACAGCAATATTAAATATTGTAAGACCGTGAAAACTTTCTGACAAGTTCCTGAGGGGGAGAAAGTGTAACCTAAGATATTACTATTAATACATAATGACAAATGGAGATATTTTATCCTCAACATGCAAGTTATTAAGGAATAGTATCCATGAGTCTTTATTTGTGGGAAATAATACTGTAATTCAACAATCTAGCCTCCAGGAAAAGATGTCGAAATTAGGAACTTTAGAGCAGTGAAGACCAGTATGCAGGCATTTAGAACTAAAGGCAGCATGTAGAACTAAAGCTATACATGTCCAGGAGTGAAGGTTTCCAATAAAGCAGAATTGAAATATTTTTAAAAGCCAGATACTAAATATGTGTGAAAACAGGAAAATAATCTTATAATGTAAATCAGAATTATGTGTATTTTTGAGGAGAGAGGAGATGTTTGTTTGCTAATTTATAACAAGAACTTTGTATTTACTTTTTTATTTTTAGAGTTTATAAATCCAGAAGTTGAAGATTAATAAAATTGCACAGATAACATAGATCACCATTATGACTGTTTCTCAAGGGATCTATCATAGATTGCCAAAAAGAGAGTCACTTGGGACATTGGCCTAAAAGTAAAGATTCTTTCTAAGACATTATACATCAAAATGTTTAGTGGGAAAAGCTGAGTAATCAAATCTACATCTTTTTATGCTCCAGGTTTTTGTGGTATACGCTAGAGCATGACAGTCTGAGGACAATTATAGTAGGAGATATAAAAACTGATAATAAATTTTACAAAACCCTTTCATAGCCTGAAGGAAATAAAGAAAGATACAGATTATATAGCTAAATCTTTATGTCAGAAATAGGGATAAGGATGACGGGAAAGCTAATTTAGAGCATAAATTCAGATGACAAAATTAAGACCAAGCTTCTCTGTATAGAGCGTATATCAACTCATCTATGGAAAGAATAAGAATCTCAGATTGAATATAGCAACCAACCCAACAAAACGCTTTTTACCACAGATATTTCTAAAGTAAAGGTATTAAAAAATGTTCTAAATAAAATCATGGGGAAAAAACAAATGAGGCAATTACAAATTTGAAGAAAGCTGAGAATTGATCATTATTACTATATACAGATAAAAGTATCACAACCAAGAGATAGTTTTATAATTATAACAATTACTATCCCAAATAAAGATATAATCGTTATAAATCATATAACTCAAACCAAAATAGCATTCAAATAAATTGAAGTGATAGGAAATCAAAAGTAAAATGGGAGAAATGTTAAGTGTTATAAATCTAAAGTATACTATTTGTATAAATGCTTTTATGTACGATTCGGATGCCAAAGATACAGTAAAAATTAAATTGAAGAACATTTAGAAAATAATATTAGGCTGGGCGCAGTGGCTCAAGCCTGTAATCCCAGCACTTTGGGAGACCGAGGCAGGCGGATCATGAGGTCAAGAGATCAAGACCATCCTGACCAACATGTTGAAACCCGGTCTCTACTAAAAATACAAAAATTAGCTGGGAGTGGTGGTGCGTGCGCCTGTAGTTCCAGTTATTCAGGAGGCTGAGGCAGGAGAATTGCTTGAACCCGGGAGGCGGAGGCTGCAGTGAACCAAGATTGTGCCACTGCACTCCAGCCAGGCGCCTGGCGACAGAGTGAGACTCTGTCTCAAAAAAAAAAAAAAAAGAAAGAAAATAATATTAATTCTAATTACTACATAATTAATCCTCAGTAGTGTGGTTAAAATAATTAACAATGAGATGACCATAGCTTAAAACATTTTTCTAGCAAGTAATTTTTTAAAATGAATTAAACATACAATTTAAGAAGTTAGAAAAAGTTGAGCAACAAAATACCTAAATAAAGCAGAAGAAATAACTAAGAATAATCATAAATTAACAAATTATAAAATCAAAGTAAAATAACCCACAGGTAAAATAAAAACATAATTGATCAAGGAAAAGGCTATTAAAGAAGTAAAGAGGAAGACAATAAGAACATACCAAAGCAGTAATTTTAAAAAGTATAAAAATTAAACATTAAGGGGAAATTAAAAGGTAACTATGCAAAGATCTTGGAAAATGTGAATATATAATTAATGACATCCTTAAAAATATGAGTTAAAAAAAATTAGCCTAAGTAAAATAGAAAAGAAAAACGGACCAATTAACCAAAGATGAACTTAACAAAATTGACAGAAAAAAATATAACTCCCACTTCAAAAGATCATCTGGCCCAGAAGGTTTAAACAATAAATTCTATCAAACATGAAAATTCAAATACCTCCAATGGTATTTAAACTCCTGTACATAATAGCAAAGAGAAGGAAAAACTTCCAAATGATTTAGACAGTCACGTAACATAAATAAGGTAGCAAAACTATATTCCAAAACCAAAAGTACGTGAGGGAAACAATGGACTCATTTCACCAGTGAATATTAGTGGGGAAACTTTTTTGAAATTAATCTGTCAGCTGAAATCCAGAAAATACCGAAAGCGAACTACAACATAACCACAGAGTGCTGTTTCAAATTATAAGGGTAATATTTTCCATATAGATAACTTGATATATATTTCATGTATTTTTTTCTTCATATACATGTGTAAAAAAAGTTTCAAATATATAACAAACATGTATTTCCTATAAAAGCTTAAAACCTTACACCCTTTCCATAGATACCAAAAAGGACATTAACAAAAATTTATTATTCATTCTTGGTTATAAATTTAAAAATCTTTTAGGAAATTAGAAAGTGAAGAATCCTTCCTTGCCTGGGTCTCTCTCTTTGTTTCTCTTTATCTACATGTCTTAGGAAAAACTGACTCTTGCCTCTTGGCTTAGTATGGAACAGTACAGGCTAAAACAAGAAATGGATGCCCATCATCACCACTATTATTTAACTTTTAAAAAACTAGCCAATAAAATTACATTAGGGAAAGTAAGGCATATTGGAAAGGGATAAAATGTAATTTTACTCTTAAACAACAACAGCAGTTTATTAAAACAAAATCTAAGGAAATTAACTAGGAAAGACTGAGAAACAATGTGAGAAGTTAGGGAAGTTCCCACAGCTTTTTTCCTACATAGAGAATATATAAACAATAACCAAAATATAATGGAAGGGAAGAAAAGAGCCCCTTTCCTAGTAATAATATTTTAATGAAAGAAAACCGTGTTTAAAAAAAATATTTTTTAAGGGTAAGATTTATAAGAGATCAGTTTTTTCTAAAGTATTCTATGAGCTTAGTGTAATTTCATTGGAAACCAATGGGTTTTATTTTTTATTTTATTTCTTTGGTGGTTTATTTTAGAAATTTGACCCAATACTGCTAAAGTTTATTTGAAAGAAAAGTATGTATGTGAAGAATCCAGAAAGTGAAAAATATGAGAAGAGAATTTTTGCACTAAGTTTAAGTGACTGACAAAACTGCAGCAGTGAATGAAGTATAGCACCGACCCAGTCTTCTCTATGTACAGGAAACAGAAATTAACTTAGACGCATAATAAATTAAAGTTTGTTTTAAAAGTATAACTTAATATCATTGGAAATCTGTGAAATATTCAATAAACAATGAGCAGTGATTTGGGAGTATTTAAATGTAATACCATATATTTAACCTATCCCTTTCTCCAAATTAAATTTTAGATAAGTCAAAGATTGAAATATTTTTCTAAAAAAACAAATAAATAAATAAAATAGGAAAAAATACATAAAAGGCAAAAAATCATGAATAAATATTTTAATGAACATGAATTAGATAAAACATGACAGAAAATTTAGACTCTGTAAAAGAACAATAGCATTCTTAACCTTGTAAAAGTATTTAATTTTTGTATATATTTTCTCTCTCTCTTACCATTCTTATCAGGTAAATCTTTTCCTTTTACAGTGACCATATATTTTTCTTCTAATTACATTTTTTTAAAGCACATAGTTACTTTCATTTACACAACAGTTAAAAATACAAGAAAGTAAAAACTCTGTGAATCCCACTTTTCCAGAGGAAAAAAACACCAGCAGTATTTGCAACAGGTTTTCATATATATATCTATTTTTGAATCTGTAAGATCTTCTTTCTCACTTTCCCTTCAGCAGCACTGGTTATTGATTCCTCTTTGCAGTTTATAATGGGTATAGTCATGTTATTTTAATTTGTATTTCTTATATTTTTAAAAATATTGAGCACGTTTTTCATACATTCATGTGCAGTTTGAATTGGCTTCCCTGTGAATTGCCTATTCTTAATCTTAACCATTTTTATTAAGGCCTTTTTTTGTTTTCAGTTTCAAATGTTCTAGGTATAATTAAATATTAATGATTTATTAATATGTTTATTTCAGATATTTTCCCCCAAGCTCTCATTCATGCTATGACAAGTTTTTAATTTTTGAATTGTCCATTTACTTATTCTGTTATAATCTGTATGTTTTCTGGAATGCTAGGTTAAGCATATGATCTTCTAAATTTTTATGAGACTTTTAAATTAATTAATTTCTTGTTTCATGTTTTGCATTTAGTGCATCTTGAATGATGCGTTATTGTTAGTGCAAGAATGATGAACTTTACATTCTCCCAGAAGTAAAACGAGTAACTCTAGCATTATTTACTGATTTTTGAATCTTTTCCCCAGTGGTTAGATTTGGAGAGTGAGATGAGATGGTAGCAACACTTCTGTTTTCTCTTTACATCTTTCTACAGTGTTTGTTTTTGTTTTTGTTTCATTCGTATAAATGTATGGGGTACAAGTGCAATTTTGTTACATGCATAAATTTAATAATGATCAAGCCAGGGCTTTGGGAGTACCCATCACCCAAATAACATACACTGTACCCATTAAGTAATTGTTACAACTAGCATATAACACTTTAAAATGCAAAAGTGAATGAGATTGTGTGTGTGCGCCTGTGTTTGCATATTCTTGCCTACTTACCAGTATGATCTTCTCTCTCTCTCTCTCTCTCTCTCTCTCTCACACACACACACACACACACACACACACACGTACACACACACTCACCTACCACACACATACAAACCACACACAAACAAAATTTCTGCTTTTTCCAATTTGTATAGCCTTTAACCAGAATAACACAAGAAATCCCATATAAATAGTACATTACACGTTTCTAATGACTTCTAATGATTATTGCTGTCAAGCAAGAACTCACACTTTTAATCCTAGCACTTTGGGAGGCCAAGGCAGGTGGATCACCTGAAGTTAGGAGTTCAAGACCAGCCTGGACAACATGGTGAAACTCTAAGACTGATTTTCTGTTAATTGGGTTTCTTCCAAGGATGAGAATCACAATCAATGAGTTAAATTTTGTAAATTTACTCTAAAAATTTAATGTTACTAAAAATACAAAGATTAGCCAGGTGTGGTGACAGGCACCTGTAATCCCAGTGACTCAGGAGCCCTGAGGCAGGAGAATCATTTGAACCAGGGAGGTGGAGGTGGTTTGCAGTGAGCCAAGATTGCAGCACTGCACTCCAGCCTAGATGACAGAGTAAGATATTCTATGAGAAAGCAAGAAAGCAAAAAGGCAAGGAAGAGAAAAAGAGGAAAGAAAAGGAGGAAAGAAGGAAAGTAAAAATAAACAAAAAGAAAGGTTAAGCCTGAACAGTAACTTCCCTACCCTGGGTGTAGGCAAACCCATGCTGACCACCTTTCTTGCCAAGGTTGTCACCAGAGTCAAGATTACGTGGCACATTTAGACAAATACACCTCTAATATTTTTTTCCCATCTTGGATGTACCTATAGCAACGATGCTCATGGCTCTACAGAAATGGGTCCTCATAAAGACAAATTAATTATCTACCTCAGAATAGCAGACTGAGGCTTGGGAATCTCAAGTTTCAGGTCTCAACTCTGAGGAGCCATGTATGTGATATTGGAAATGTCAACCTCTCTCAAAAAATAAGGATGTGATCAATAAGATCTGATCTGGTAGCCTCAAAACTACATAGCTCTAAAATACTCATTGTTTCCTTGCCTGAATTTCATCAGTCTCATTACCTCCTTTCAATTAAACCTACTTTCATCTATTTCTACAACAAATGAGGGCTAATTAATTTGCAATTTATATACACTTACACAGAGTATATATCTTACCGTTACTTAAAACGTATCTTCTTTAACAGATTTCCTTTTGGAAATATGAAAAATGTGTATAGAGAGAAAATTATAAAATAATTCCTTGTGTTAGCAACAATTTAGAGTACTTTGGACCTGAGTTCTCTCCTAAAAATGACTCATCTATAAAGATTTGTTGCATATTTCAAAATAGCAGGAAGACCTAAAATGCTCTCAACTCAAAAAAAATGATATGTGTTTAAGGTGGTTGATATGCTAATTTATCTGATTTGATAACTACAAATTATAAGTATCAAAATATCATATGTACACTATAAATATGTACAATTATTATATATCTATAACAAATAATAATTTTTAGAAATCAGTAAAAAGATATGCTTCTTACGCTTATAACAAATGTAAGTGTATATAACAATATTATAATTGCATGTTTCTTATAACAAATAACAATAATAAATCCATTTAAAAATATGCTTCTTACATTGGATAAATTAGAATGCAAATTATATAGTTTATAAGTTGTAAAGTAAATAATAAGTAACCAAGCAGTCAGGTACATTAGATTATAATAATAACATGTCCTGGTATAGTTTTTATTTATCTCAATAATCACTAGATATACGGAAGGTAGACATAATCCCCATTTTATAGATGAGAAAATGAAAATAGATGCCTAGGAAGTCATTGATGAAACAGGCTCCCAGGACTAAGCCCTTGAATCTTCCTTCCATGTCTTTTGTTATGCAGTCAGTTTCTAAGTCCTGCTCTATTCAGTGAACCTGGACATCTCCTGCTCTGCAAAGAGGAAAAGACTTAACTACGACTCATTTTCTCTCAATTGGGTTTCTTCCAAGAATGAGAATCACAGTCAATGAGTTAAATTTTGTAAACATATTTATTCTTTCAGAATACCTAGCTGAGCACTAAACCAAATACAATAAATCACAAAAAAGTTTACATGTAACAGTGTGTGGGTTTTTCAAAGCATGCAGTAATATTTTGCCTATATTTATCCTCAATTTCTATTCTAGAATTTGAAACACACCGCCACCACCATACTCCTACCATATTACTAGATCACTACCAGAAACCAAACCCACCTCTAGCGGATTATTAACAGCCCTTTAAGGAAAAATGTGCAATAATTTCAATCTTAAGACAATGATTAACTTTTTTAAGCCCTCAAAGTTAGTATGAGGATTGCATATATTATTAACATTTAATGTATTTCCTTCTTTCCTTTTTATCTGTCGATATATTGATAGCAGATACCAGGAAATTTGGTGGCAATTCTGGTATCATGAAAGCAGTCTTTACTGAGAAAATCCTGGAAAAATTATGAACTATTTATTGAAAGGAAAGGAAGGAGCAAGGAAAAGAACAAAGGGAGGAAGGAAGGGAAAATGGAGGGAAAGGGAACAGAGACAGAGAAAGAGAGAGAGAGAAACTGTTTTCCAGGGACAGCTTTGGGAATCAAGGGCTGGCATTAATTTTTGTTACCATTTTATTATTAATAATCAATTATTTTGTCAAAACAAGTACAATACCTCCAGCATGTCTTGTGCTCCTACAGAAATTAGGAATTTTTTATGGCCTCTGCTGAGAAGAGGTTTGCAAGATTACTTGATGCTTATTTAGTTTTGGCAAAGGGCACCTAGGGAGACATAACAAAAATGGACCTGACATAATCCTGAAATCTCCCTCAGCAGTAAACAAGCTGTCTCTTTGCCTCTCAACACTTCTGCTAGCTTCTACTGCAGAAAATTTCTGGAAGTTGGACCGGTTTCAAGGGCACTAAAGTAAGCACCCTGCCCTGAGTCAGAGGGTACCCACTGTGGCTCCCTAAAGAGGGTGAGTCATGAGAGGGCAAGCCTGCTAACCCCAGCTGCCACCTTGAAAGCACACTGTAATAGTAAGTCCTCACATGTGATGGAGGATTTCAGATTTCCTTAACCTATGACCCAGGATTGTTTAGTTCAGTCGTTTAGTGGGGAATGTTGGTCTCTGAAGCCACAGACATAGGCTGCATTCCCGTGTGAGCCATTCAGTTGCACGTTGCTCCCCTGATGTAGCCAGCTGCAGTATAACACAAAACTTTACTCACAAAGGGCACAGATTTGGGAGGCACGTCACACAAATGTGTTGATCGTTCAGCAAATATCTATTAAATTACTGCTCCTGGAGACTAGGACAACAGTTAAAAGCACAGGCAGTTCTAAACATAATCAAACCTACTTGATTATGGATTGGAAACAGCCCCGAATCCAAGCCCCAAGACTCACTTAATCCCTATGTGAGGATAGGAAAGCATTCAGAGCTCCAGTTCCCTAACTTGCAAAATGGGGCTTACAGTTTCACCCAGGAAATATGTCTTAAGGATTACATGAAGAAACACAGGGGAAATGCTTGCAACAGCAGCTCGCATTTGAGAAGTGGTAACTTTGAAGTTGATATCTACCAGGAAAGTGATCACAAGGGCAGAACTCTGGCCATTTTCCCATTTCCTAAGATCTGTTTCTAAATTCAGTAGCACTGTCTTTCTCAGTCTAACAGCACAGTCAGTCCACTGTCTCTGTGGTGGTGTTTTCTGAATAGGTAATCAGAATGAATAGTCTATGGTACAGATAATACATGCTACTGAGTTTCAGAGGATGGAGGTGTTTTCTTCAGATGCATGTTGTGGAAAAGATTCACACTGTAAAAGGTGAATTCTATCTCAAATAAACATAGTGGGGAGGGGCACAAAGAGTTGCTCAGTCCAACCAGAATGTGTATAATTTAATTACAGTTATTTAATCCTGGAAAGTGTCTTAAAGGGTACTGTCATTTTATAAATGAAAACACTGATTCCCAGAGGAGAGAGTTACTAGTCTAAGGTCACACAACAGTTATGTAACAAACACTAGACTCTATTCCAGGTCTCCAAACAGTGCTGCCCATTCGGCAGCACTGTTTCTCATTCCTTGACTTGACAGAACGTAACACCTTGACCTGCATCCTTCCTCAGTCCCTGGCATTGTTCCAACAAAGCTGATCTGTGAAATGCTAGCACACAGGAAACCATTCCATCACAGTACAAAAGGTTCTATCCCTTCTCCTACCCACAGTGTAGAATTGAGCAAGCCCATTCTACTATCTGGACTGCTAATGATATCTTTCAGAAGCTAGCATTTACCAAGAGCTTACATAAAGCCAAGAGCTGGCCAGGTGCTCTAGTTATCGCTTACCACCCACTGCCCCATAACAGCACTTTATAGAGAGGGTCATCCTGAGACTGTAACATCAGAATCACCAATCTAAGAATGTTAAGTCCCTCATCCCTGGATTTGCTCAATCAGAATTTCTGATTGCCTAATAATATAAATTTCAGCCCATTTCCAAAATGACTCTGATGCTCACAAAACTTTGAAGTTTGCTGGTTCACTAGGTGATATACTCTTAATTTTACTGCTGTCCCCAATTTTACTGATGTGAAAAAGCTGAAGCCCAGGGAGAAGTAACATATTGAGTCTCACAGCTAGTTAGTGGCAAGCCTGGGATTTGAACCCAGGTTTTTTGTTTTGTTGTTTGTTTTGTTGTGAGAGTTTTCAATATTTGACCTAGAGTCTAGCTGAGATTTTATTTTTTGGCAAAGCATCAGATTATCAGCTGGGCTTGATGTTCCTTCTTAAATGTTCCTAAATTTATAATTTTCTTCATTTCCCAACTCAACTTGCAGCTTATGCTTTATAAAGTTAGCAACTTTCACTGCCTACCATCATCTTCAGATCTCAGAGCCAAGGGTAATTTGGTGTTAGAATGGAAAGGGAGCGATATTTGACAACGCTGTGTCAAATTAACAGCAATTCTAACAAGAGAGTTGAGGAGTGAGAGTGGATGGCGCATTTAACAAATACTCACTGGGGTAATTCACCGTGTAATTTGCCAAACACACAGAAGCCGTCTGACTGCAGCTGCATGAGGGATCCCTGGCTGAGGTGAATTCATAGTTCCCTGTACATCTTAGACTCCCCCTGGGGGTTTAGTAAGCACCTTGCTTGAGATTGAGTCAGCATTCTGAAAGGAGAGCGTGCGCGCATGCACACACACACACACACACACACACACACACACACACACACATTAATGATAACTCTTCTGGCTTTTACCAAATAGATGAAGACAATTTAGCAGACCTGGAGAGCTATCTGAGGTTCTTGGAAAATTCCTTCCCACAACACCTATTTACAACTTTAAGTGATCTAAGATATTATCTAGCCCAGTGCTTGTTCAGTTTATTTTTAACATGCATAAACGCGACCTCCCTAGGATCTTATGAATGTGCAGAGTCTTACTCAGTAGGTCTATGGGAAGGCTTGAGATTCTGCATTTTTAACAAACTTCCCAGAGATGCCAAAGTGGCTGATCTGTGGTCTAAACTAAATAGCAAAGACCCATCCCAGGAAACGTAAATGAGCTACACCTTAAGTACCAACTCAGAGTGACTCTTGGTTGCTGCCTTGAGAACTGCACTTAGGATTCTGTAGTTGACTCCGAGACCAGCTGGTCAATCAGCAGTGCCTACCTAGGTTTAAGAATGGGAAACCTACCTGAAGATATTCTTTCACTTTTACATTCAAAAACCAAAACTCAGAAATCTCAGTGACTTGCTCAGGGTCACATAAGCAAGTTAGTGGTAGAACTAGGACTAAATAAAGCTGGAATATAAATCTAGAGTTCTCTTTTTCAGTTGCACATTTGAATCACAGATTGCATGTGAAGCTGTTTTAAAATATCTTTCTTCAGTTCTATAACTGGCAGCCATAGAATCCAATTTGGATTCAAGAAGCCAGGGTTACTCAGCCTAGCTCAGTCTCTGAAAAGTTCTGCCACTTGGTGGAAAAAATTTCACTGGACTGTTAGTTTTATTATCCATGAGAATGAGGAAGTCCATGCCAGGTATGTCAAATATATTTTAATGGTGTAGATGGCAAGCAGATCAAAGATATGACAAAACATAAGGAACTTACACGGAGGGCAGTTTTGTTTAAAATGCTATAGGATAACATTAAGCTTTCTTTGAAGATTATCATTTTTTTGAAAAACATATAAAAATATATATTTGTACGTGTACACACACGTATATATGTACACAAAAGAAACTTTATCATCCTCCTAGGTTGAATTTTAACTGAAATGATTGCAATTTTGCATTTGTGATAATGCAAATAAGGTTCCTTTGATTTTCCACTCACCTTTAATGTGTCTGGCTTGTAAAAACCTTGCATAGGCATGAGAAGAAAAAGAGAGAGAGAAATGAGCAAGCCAGCCAGAAATGTTAATTATTTCTTGTTCTGAGATATGGTGGCTTCCAGTAGCAACAAGGCTTCATGTTTCTCCATTCATGTCCAAGTGAGATGGAGATTTATTTTTATACAAAGCTCCAAGAAAACTTTCCTTTCATTTCTCTAATTTTTAATTTTAATTTTAAGTTCAGGGGTACATGTGCAGGTTTATTAAATAGGTAAACTTTTGTCATGGGGGTTTGTTATACAGATTATTTCATCATCCAGGTATTAAGCCTAGTACCCATTAGTTATTTTTCTGATCCTCTCCCTCCTCCCGCCCTGCATCCTCTAGAAGGCCCTAGAGTATGTTGTTCCCCTCAATGTGTCCATGTGTTCTTATCATTTAGCTCCCACTTATATATGAGAACATACAGCATTTGGTTTTCTCTTATTGCATTAGTTTGCTAAGGATAATGGCTTCCAGCTCCATCCATGTCCCTGCAAAGGATATAATCTTGTTCTTTTTTATGGTTGCATAGTGTTCCAGGGTATGTATACGTACCACATTTTTTTTAAATTTAGTCTATCATTGATGGGCATTTAGGGTGATTTTATGTCTTTGCTACTGTAAATAGTGTTGCAATGAACACACATGTGCATGTGTCTTTATAATAGAAAAGTTCTATTTCTTTGGGTATATACCCATTAATAGATCTGCTGGGTCAAGTGATATTTCTGTCTTAGGTCTTTGAGGAATCACCACACTGTCTTATGGTTGAACTGGTTATTGGCCATATGCATGTCTTCTTTTGAAAAGTGTCTGTTTGTGTACTTTGCCCACTTTTTAATAGACTTGTTTGTTTTTGTTTTGTAAATTTGCTTAAGTTCCTCATAGATGATGGATATTAAACCCTTGCTAGATGCATTGCAAAAATGTTCTCTCATTCTGTAGGTTGTTGACTGTGTTTGATAGTTTTGTTTGCTGTGCAGGAGCTCTTTAGTTTAATTACACCTCATTTGTTAACTTTTGCTATTGTTACTGCTTTTGGTATCTTTCTCATGAAATCTTTGCCTGTGCCTATGTCTTGAATAGTACCGCCTATGTTGTTTTCCAGGTTTTTATCATTTTATGTTTTACATTTAAGCATTTAATCCATCTTGAGTTAGTTTTTGTATATAGTGTAAGGAAGGAGTTTGGTTTCAATCATCTGCATATGGCTAGCCAGTTATCCTAGCACTATTTATTGAATAGGATTCCTTCCCCCATTGCTTGAATTTGTCAGGTTTGTAGAAGATCAGATAGCTGTAGGTGTGTGGTCATATTTCTGGGTCCCCTATTCTGCTCCATTGGTATATGTGTCTGTTCTTGTTTGAGGAATTGAGGAAACTGAAGCTTGGAAAGGTTAAATATCTCACACAAGTTAACAGTTTTGTGACCTTGACTTTCACCCAGTCAGCCTTTAGCCTGAGCAGCCCAGCTTCAGTGTTCATATTCTTAAGTATGATACTACTGCTTCAGCAAAAAGAATGTGAATTTTTACAGGGTCATTGTAAGAGTTTGTGCAGTCCAGAGGAATGACTGTTCTGACATGGGACCCTCTCATTTCAGTAGCTCTTCCTAAAATGTATAGTCAGAAAGTTGTAAAGTTAAAAAGTTGTAAAGTCGTAAAGTCAGAATGTGTCCAGAGGGAAAAGATAAGATGCCTTGAATTGTTGTGCAGATGCAAACATAAGGGCCTCCTCTAACTTTCCCTTACTATGCATAGGCCCCACAGCTCTGTGTTCCCTCTGATGCTACCCTTATGAAGGCGCAAGGTCACCTTTATCCTCCACCTTTCTGTGCTCAGGCCAGGATCTCTGTTTTGTCCACTGCTTCTGTCCTCTGTGCTTGTTTATATTTCCTAAATGTCTTTACCTGGAAACAATAGGAAATTTCTTTCTTTTAAGATGACATATAAAGTCCAAGGAGGTAGTGTAGCATCAGTCTTAAAGGCGAGTTCTCAAAATCACTTAGTACAAATCTTAGATCTCCACTCCTTGTGCTACTTTTAGCAAGTAATTTAATCTTTCAGAATCTGTTTGTTCATTGATGCTATGAGAGTTAGTTCATGTACCTACTGCAAAGGATTGTGATGAGGAATATAGGCACATATAGAGTGCTTTTAACAGGTGCCTGGAATGTAGTGTGCATGGCCACTAAATATTGGCTAATGGTATCATTACCTTTTATTTCAGCAGATATTTATTGAGTCCTTACCAAGCATGTGCCTTGCCCTCACAATGACCACATTCTAATGTGAAGACATAGCTTAAACAAACTCCTTTAGAAATAACATAATTATAAATGGAAATAAGAGCGGTGAAGGAAGTGCCTACATTGCTATAACGGGGCACCTGATCAGATAAGGGAAGATCAGGAAAGACTCCCTCATGGGAAGAGAATTTGAAATGAGATCTGAAAGATGGGAGCTGTGTTGTGGTCAGGAAGGAGAAAGAAGGATCCTCCTCCTCTCAATTATATGATCAAGCAAATCTTAGAAATCCCTTGGTTCTAGTCAAATAGCTGCATATTATTTAGTATCAACCATGCAGTAGTAAGAAAATGACTTCAGCTTATAATTGCTTTTTGTAATTAGTCATTTGCCATACATATTTGTTATAAAAGCATTTGTTCCATGATCACACTGCCCTTAGCATTGGTTATTTTGCCTTTACTGTACACAGGGAGCACAGGCTTACCAGTATGCACTGAGTTATTTTGACGATATCATGTTTTATTAATTAGTGCTGAGTCAGTTCCCCTCAGTGCTTCTAATATTTTTAAGCACAGCTACTAGATCCAATGCTAGCTGAGTATTAAACGTCTGTCAAAACTTTTTCTCACAGGATTCAGTAATCCATGATTCCATGTATCCTCCCCATCCAACTCATCTCTGTTCAAGAGATCTATTTTGGCACTACCCTCGTGCCCCGTGCTATTCAAGAACCAAATGTAACTCGGAATCTATACAAGCAAAGTCCACTGGCTGTGTTTCCCCATGCCTAAGAAAAAGAAGGCTGCTGCTTCTCTGTTAACCTTTTGTTCTATGTTCACTGGGAGTCCTGCCCATAAGGTTTGCATTAGGTCAGTTTTCTGGCTTCTTGGCCAAATACATAAAAAACAAGAAGAGATAGGAGTAGGAATATATGGAAAAAATATCTCTGATACATCCGAGTAGAGCTTTTTATAGTCTAGATGTGGTTTTTGAAGTCTCTGAACTTAGAAATTCTCTTTTTAAGTCAGTATCTTCCAGGGAGAAGGAGTTGTCAGATTTTTAGATGGATTCAAATATTAATGCCTTGCCTCAGGAGGACAGAAACCAAACCTTGGCTTCTCTCTTCCAACAGAAAACTAGATGCAGGTTATAATTTCCCCCTTGCCCAGAACTGAAGCAATGACTGATTTTGTATGTCCAAACGCATCCTTATTACTTTATGTGACAAGACTGATGTCAGTTTCAAAACCCATGAACAAGAGAGAACCATGAGTCTCCCAATGACCTGGGAAGATTTGGATGACAACCTTTAAGTCAGTCATGACCTGTCAGTAAATCTTGAAACTTAACATGATCCACTTCCACATTCATTACTCACTGTCATAGATTTTGGAGGATTATAAAGGGGAAAGGAGTATGGCTGTCAGCCACCCCTTTTTCCTCTTAGTGATGTGCACTGTGACCATCCTTATACAATATGCATGATCCCAGGGGAAAACAACCTAGCTCCTTGTCTCCTAATGTTTGGCTCTCCCCACTGCCTTTACTCCTGCACTTTAGAAATGGTTGACTGACTGGAGTGTCTCCAGTCTTATGGAAAGAAACCAAAACAAATGTCCTCTGTGGTATTATTTAAAAATGGATTGGGATACTATGAATTACTAGTTAGATGATGTGTACAAAAATCTTTAGCAAGTCATCATCCATAATGCTTTTGAGTTGTGTGAACAAGCTAATGAAAAGGTTAAACCAATTGTCTCTCTCCAGGTTGGGATATTGTTGAGTCAATAAGCTAGATGAAAATTAAACTAGAGCAAGCCTTCACCTGTCAGGATGTCAGCTCCTAGGTGCTAAAACTTCTTTGAGTTATCAGGATTGGGTAGGCAGATTCTCATATATACCTCCCTGAAACTTGTCAAAAATAGGATTTGAGGCTTATGTAAGCTCATTGGAAAACCGAACTTCATTCTGCACTTCCTGAGGGTTCATAATAATTTGAAGCCAGTGCCTTCTCTGAATGAAAGGAATGTCTATTAAAATTGATATATCATATAATTTTCTTTCCTTTTTCCTTCTTCAGATGTTTACAATCTGATCCCAATCTTTTTCCCCATACAATGAAGATAAATGCCTACTTTCAACCTTAATAGAAACTAGTAGCTGGTACTTTATAATAAGAAGCACCCAGAAATAATTCTAGCCTTCTAAAGGAAATTATTCAATTTATCATTCATTTTATTAAATGTGCTTTAATAATATTAAATGTAACAATTTGAATATATTCTTCTCTCCTCAAAATTTAACATTAATCCTTCTATCTCAATCTGAATATTCTTCTTTTTTCTTTCTTTTTTTAATTTTATTTTTTAGAGATGGGGTTTCACTAGTTGGTCCCGCTGGTCTCGAACTCCCGACCTCATGATCCACCTGCCTCAACCTCCCAAAGTGCTGGGATTATAGACATGAGCCACCGCACCTGGCTCCTCAATATTATTCTTTAAAAAAAAAAATCAGTGCTCTGTAGTTTATTTACCATTCTTGATGGATTCCACATAAATTAACACATATGTAGAAAGGGACCATTTTCCAGGAGAAATGAATTCAATGGGGTGAGAGTAAAAGGAATGGAAGACACCAAGCCACAAAAATTTAGGCAGGCTCCTGAAGAATTTCTAATGCAAAGGGTCACTATGGAAGTTGCCACAGCAAGGCCTACACAGTGGTGAAAAGAAATACTAGCACTGGATCAAGATCACAGCAAGGAGG
Source organism: Saguinus oedipus (assembly GCA_031835075.1). NCBI lineage: Eukaryota > Metazoa > Chordata > Mammalia > Primates > Cebidae > Saguinus > Saguinus oedipus. The sequence goes on from CM063170.1 coordinate 45,446,315, forward strand.
CTACAGACTACGGGATTTTTTGCCAGACAAATTTTTCTTAACCTTCATTCCTCCATCATACCATACAAGTTTTAAAGGCAGTTAGTAATTATACATTAAATGAAACTGGAAGGCAAGTTTTAAATAAATTAAATGAAAAAGGAATTTGATGCAGCAGCTGTGGGCTAAACCGTTAGACTAAAATGTGATTCTGGCCACCATAATATTTAAAGTTTGGAGTTTCAATATCCTTCAGAAGGGCTTTTGTTTTGTAGTCCAGTTCACTGCAGGAGCTTGACTACTCTCATGAAACTATCTGGATATTTTAACAGTATTTCCTGTTTGCTTTCCAGTTTTGAACTCCCAATATTTGTTGCTGATCCTCCATTCTCTTCCGCACAGAGATTGGGGAGTCAAAGATGTTGACCTTCCCTTGCTCTCTTAGAATTTCCATTTCAAATTCTGATTATGTGAACTTTCTTTGACCTCTTAAAACACTAAGTGCATGGTAGGTAGTCTCAGAGTGCTGTTCTTTTAGAAACAATGCGTTGGCTATTCCCAGAGAGTTAACAGTCCATTGCCTAAGCATTTCAAGTCACTTGGGTCACAGTGCCATTTCAGGGAAGATAAAACATCGTCTCCTACCCACACACAAGTCACAGTAACTAGAAATGTCACAGTTAGGATTTCTTGGATTTTTACAATTTATCACTCTTCTCTCGGTGGTATGACTGGTGAACTTGGATTTCAGATAGTCCCATTTCCCCTTCACAAGGTAAACACGTGATGTTGTTAGGTTATTGAGGGATTTGAGCTGTTTTTCTGTATATGACTATAGACTATCACAAGGACATCTCTCCAGAGGATATTACTACCAAGAAGAAAGTTGCAGGAAGAGAAGCAGCATGCCTAAACCAAAATTGGAATTAACTGATTATTATACAAAAATATGTCCCGCCCTCCAGGGTTTAATATAATATATTTTAAGCAAAATGTAACTCTTGTTAACCAAGCATAGACACAAGAGGGGAAGAAAACTTAATCCAAAACATTTAACATGAAGGTTTTAGAACCATCATCACATGGGTCAGTCTGGAAAATAATTCAAGTCAACAGAGAAGTCCATTTTTCTAACCAACAGAACAGCTGATTCAGTTGATATACATAATGCCCTCATTCACAGAGGATCATTTGGAGGAGGCCCTGGAATGTTAGTGCAAATAAATCAGTCTGTTTCTCAAAATTTCATCATTTTATTCTTGATTGATAAGCACAATAACTCCAGACAAAGCATGATTTCCAGAATAGAGAGTTGAATGGGAAACGGGAGACTTCTTTGTTGGCATTGGCGTGCTTAATAAAGCCTCTTCAAAAAACCTTGTCAGGAATGGACTTGGGAGTTAAAACCAGACTAGAAAGCAAATAGTAGGGACTCTTGTACTGAATCAAGGCCTGCAGCATAGCTCCTTATAAAGGCAATTTATTTGCAGAGAACAACAGTTTATTTGCCAGTCTACCTCTTCCTCCCTTCCCTTCATTTACTTTTGCTTCCTCCTCTCTCTTGTTTCAACTACTATCAGCAAAATTCTCATGGTCCCTGGAATAGGCAAAAATGCCAAGACAGAAAAATTTGAAAAATATTTTTCTATGTTTCCAGGGCAACAGAGATTGTCACATGGTCCTTCTGATTGGTTAAAGTGAAATTGTCTCTCATTAATGTCCTAATCAAACAAAAAAAAAAATGTTTAGTGGTTTCTCTTACGTCTCCACTGCTCAAGTGAAGAGAATGATAATTAGGAAATCCATCTGGGCAAATCTAAAAGGGCTAGTGTGGAAACTCGATTTTAAGGATCAGCTAAATTCATGTGACAACTACTATGCCCTCCATTTGCTAAAACTATGTCCCCTAAATATAGCCTGGTACAGAGAAGGAACACCAAGACCAAACTCGAAACTGAGGAAAGTCTTGAGAATGCAATCGTATAGTTTGGTAATTGGGAGCAGTAACCTTGGAACAAATAGATTAAATGCCAGCTCCATTACTTACTGTGTAACTCCGGGCAAATTGTTAACTCTCCCTAATTTTCAATCTCCTCATTTTTAGAATTGGAGTCTTAATCATCCTGTTTATAGGGTTGTCAAAATCAACATTAAATAGGATAGTTGTGTAGAGCCTTTAATACAATGCCTGCCTCCAGTAAATACTCAATAAATGGAAGCTACATATGTTGTTCTCTGTCTATAAAAGCTGCTTTTCAGCTTGGCGGCGTGGACTGTGGTCAGTCTCCAGCTTGGGTATTACTTCTCTGGCCTCTGCTACTCCTTTATTTGAAGGCATGTTGTCCAATAGACTAGCAGTTTTCCAAGTGTGGACACCAAGCCAGCATCTCAGCATCACTTGAGAACTTGTTAGAAATACAAATTACTGGGCCGGGCGCGGTGGCTCAAGCCTGTAATCCCAGCACTTTGGGAGGCCGAGAGGGGTGGATCACGAGGTCAAGATATCGAGACCATCCTGGTCAACAGGGTGAAACCCCGTCTCTACTAAAAACAAAAAATTAGCTGGGCATGGTGGTGCGTGTGTGTAATCCCAGCTACTCAGGAGGCTGAGGCGGGAGAATTGCCTGAACCCAGGAGGCAGAGGTTGTGGTGAGCCGAGATCGTGCCATTGCACTCCAGCCTGGGTAACAAGAGCGAAACTCGTCTCAAAAAAAAGAAAAGAAAAAAGAAATGCAAATTACTAAGATTCATTCCAGATTTACTGACTTGGGAATCCTGGGAGTGGAGACCTGACTTGTTTTAACGAGGCCTCCGGAGTATTCTGATATGCATTCAAGCTTGGGAACCACTGAAATAGACTATCACTCACCCAACCACTGCTTGAGTCAGGCTTCGCTGGTTGATTTTAAGACAGCCTGGAGGCAGCATGGAATATTATTGCATTAAGATAAACATCAATAACCCAGAATTGTTACAGTGTTCTATGACTTATTTGTTGTAAGATTTCAAGTAATTCCGTTTATTTTTCTGAGCATCAGTTTCCTGCCCTGTCAAATAGGAATCTATCCTGTCCTGCTCTTGTTCTGCTATGGTGTAGTAGGCTTCCAAAAAAAAAAAAAAATTAAAAAGTACCTTATGAAAACAGATACTTCAAAGGATAAAAAGGAATGAAAATTGCTATTGAATTTAACATCCAGATTTGTAAAGTCATTTTTTCTTTTATATAAACAGTAAAAAAGATTAAAATTCAATAAACTTATGGGTAGTTTAACTGCAGGCTTTCCACTTTTACCCTTTAAAACACATGCAAAAGGCCCTGTCAATCTCCTATAACTTTGCTCTTGACCTTGTAATTTTGCTCCCAACACAACTCACACCTTTTGAAGTGAAAAGAAGAATAATAAACAAGACAAGGAAAAGAAAGGGAAATGAAGCCAGTTTAGCAGTCAGCCACTATAATTTAGCAGCAGCTATGTTCTCTGGGTCCCAGCCTAAAATATTGATACACAATTCTATTCTGCATACTGAAGATAGTTTTATATATGTATATATATAATCTCTAACTAGATTTTTCCAGTTATAATAAACTTTGAGTTTTGCAAATTTTTATTATAAATTAAATGACTCTAATTTCTGTCCTGCTTTGGCTATACTGTCTTATAAAGTTGTTGAGATCTTTAAATGAGGTGAATTATATCTCTTTATGATTCTTTGGAACTCAAAAAACAGAAAACTTAAGTAATACTGGCTTAAGAAAGAAAGAGAGGAGGGAGCAGGTGAGAAAGAGGAATAAGAAGGAGGAGGAAGAGGAAGAAGAGGGAGAGAGGAAAAGAAGAAGGGAAAGGGGAAGGAAGGAAGATAATATACTATCTTGCTTAGTATCAGCAAGTTAGGTATGTCCAGATACACACACAAGGCACCATTAGGTAATAGATTCTTTATTTTAATGTTGGCTTCTTTCCAAATTGCGTTCTCCTCTTACCGTTGAACCATCTCAGCAGATTCTGTTGATCTGGGGCCACTCACTTCTAGGCGCAGATCTAAGGAGAAAATTTGAGTCTTTACTCTGGTATTCTGATCTGAAGGCTCATGGCATGCCAAATAGCTCAGAAAAGGTCATGTACCCACCACTGAGCCAATCGTGGTGTCAGAATGGCTCTGATGGGCTTACACCCACAGCAGAGACACAAAAACTGAAAATGGGGAAGTGGTGATTTCCCAGACAGAAAGGGGAGTGAGTGGTGTTTGATGAGCAGGCGAAGTACAGATGTCTATTCTCTTTACTTGCATGTGCTGCAGTTATCAGGACTCAGAAATTTAGTGACATATTTAACTCTAGACACTCTTATCCACCCCTCATTAAGGAAACTTTTGCAAGCCTTTCATGCCCTTCTAGTTGACTGCCCCTACCACGCACTGAGAGTGCCGTCTTTTATGAGCCATGGAATGCTGCTGGGATTATCTGGGTGGCTACTATGCCTCAGCATAAGAAACTATAAAAATAGCTGATTCGCGTTCTTGCTCTGTCACCTATTCAGTATGCAAACTTGTATTAAGTTTCTTAACCTCTCTATGTCTTATTTTCCAAATATAAGATCAGTGCGTGCTCCACAGGGATACTGGGATAATTGAAAGATGTCAATATGTAAAATGGTTAGTTCTGGCTTCTAGTTGTACTCACCAAGCACCCTTCTCTAGGGTGAAAAACAGACATCTGATATGGAAGTAGCACTGTGGGAAATACAGTTTACAGATCTCGGGTACTTGAACATGCTACTCTAGCAAGAGACCTGTATAAATAAAGACAGAAGCCTTAGTGCAGGGAAGGAACTCAAGAGGTGGTCTTAGAAGTTCCAGTCTTTAGGCTGGTGTTGCAAAGTTAAATCCATCTTATTGATGACTCACAAAGAGGTGAAGTGAGTTACTAAGAGTTTGCAAAATTAATTCCATTAATTAAATATTTACTCATTGAGCATCTGCTATGTGCCAGGTGCCATGCCAGATGTTTGGGGATGCAATAATGAGTGAGAAAAATTTTGTGTCTCTCTTCATCAAGAAGTGTAGTATGGTGGGGAAGGCAGAAATAAAGTAAATGATGTGGGCATGGGCAAAGACTTCATGGCTAAAACACCAAAAGCAATGACAACAAAAGCCAAAATTGACAAATGGGATCTAATTAAACTTAAGAGCTTCTGCACAGCAAAAGAAACTGTCATCAGGGTGAACAGGCAACATACAGAATGGGAGAAAAATTCTGCAATCTATCCATCTGACCAAGGGCTAATATCCAGAATCTACAAGGAGCTTTAATTTACAAGAAAAAAGCAACCCTATCAAAAAGTGGGTGAAAGATATGAATAGATACTTCTCAAAAGAAGACATTTATGTAGCCAAAAAACATGAAAAACTGCTCATCATCTCTGGTCATTAGAGACATGCAAATTAAAACCACAATGAGATACCATCTCCTGTGAGTTAGAATGGCAATCATTAAAAAGTCAGAAAATAAGAGATGCTAGAGAGGATGTGGAGAAATAGAAGCACTTTTACACTGTTGGTGGGAGAGTAAATTAGTTCAGCCATTGTGGAAGACAGTGTGGAGATTCCTCAAGGATCTAGAACCAGAAATACCATTTAACCCAGCAATCCCATTACTGGGTATATACCCAAATGATTATAAATCATTCTACTATAAAGACACATGCACATGTATGTTTACTGCAGCACTATTCACAATAGCAAATATTTGCAACCAACCCAAATGCCCATCAATGATAGACTGGATAAAGAAAATGTGGCACATATACACCATGAAATACTATGCAGCCTTAAAAAAGGATGAGTTCCAGTGGCTCAAGCCTGTAATTTCAGCACTTTGGGAGGCTGAGGCGGGTGGATCACGAGGTCAAGAGATCGAGACCATCCTGGTCAACATGGTGAATCCCCGTCTCTACTAAAAATACAAAAAATTAGCTGGGCATGGTGGCGCATGCCTGTAATCCCAGCTACTCAGGAGGCTGAGGCAGGAGAATTGCCTGATCCCAGGAGGCGGAGGTTGCGGTGAGCCGAGATCGCGCCCTTGCACTCCAGCCTGGGTAACAAGAACAAAACTCCGTCTCAAAAAAGAAAAAAAGGATGAGTTCATGTCCTTTGCAGGGACATGGATGAAGCTGGAAACCATCATTCTCCGCAAACTAACACAGGAACAGAAAACCAAACACCGCCTGTTCTCACTCATAAGTGGGAGTTGAGCAATGACAACACATGGACACAGGGAGGGGAACATCACACACACTGGGGCCTGTCAGGGGCTGAGGGACTAGGGAAGGGATAGCAAGGTGGTGGGGGCCTAGGGGAGGGATAGCATTAGGAGAAATACCTAATGTAGATGATAGGTTGATGAGTGCAGCAAACCACCATGGCACATGTATATCTATGTAACAAACCTGCACATTCTGCACATATATCCCAGAACTTGAAGTATAATAATAAAAAAAAGCAATTGTGTTTTAAGGGTGAAGTATTCTAATGATAAAGGAGACACTGAGGAGTAGCAACACTTCATAAATTGATACAGGTGTTCAATACACCTCACCTTCCCCACCCCACCACCCTCCCACTTCAGTTTGCAAGAGCTCCAGTAAGGCTGAGATGACTTTTGTCTACATCATCACTCATACCTGTACACCACAAGGGCAACATACTTAATTTTCTTTTAGGTATAATTATTTGTTGTTTTGGGCCATGTCAGGGGAACCAGTAAGTAAATAAGTAAATAAACTTCATCTATAGTATGTCATAAGAATCACCTTTGCCTGGCGCTTGAGTTTTCCAAGTTTTTCTTCACATATTTTATTGCAGTTTGTCTTCCCAAATCCCACTCTTCTTAGTCCACAGAAGAAACCTAGATTCAAAGAATTAGGTAATTTTTCCAGGTCAAAAATAACAAATAGAAAAGCCAGAACTACATTCTTCTGACTCTGACTCCACCCCCAGTATTCTTTCTGGAGACTGTCATTCCCACCAGGATGCAGCAGCGATCCTGTCTTTCACACCACTGTATCTGTGATACTTGGCACAGTGCCAAATACTCACTGATGTTCAATCAATTTGTTTTTTAATATATGAATGAAAAAGCAGTAACTAATAGAACTTTATGAATTACCTAATTTAATCCTTGAATTTGGATAATGAAATAGAAACCCAGTAAAATTAAATAAATTACTCAAAAATAAATTGTTTTAGGCTTTAAGCAAGTTTCCCTTGGTAGTAATCCATTGCTGCCAGCAGTTTTTATCATAATTGTTATTTCTATTTTAGAGTTTGAACTCAGCCAGTTCTGGTATCAACTCATAACTCTTCTTATTGTAATTGCTCAACAGAAAAGCAAATATCCTGGTAGTTAAAGAAGGGAAACTAAAGAACAACATCATGCATAGTGGACAAAGAAATTTTGCAAATTGAGTTATTTTCTAGGTAACTAAAGGAACAATTCACAACCCAGAGTAGAACAGAAAATGAGCATACTGTTGAAATAACAGTGAAGGATAGGTGTCCCATTTCCAAAAGGTTTACTTTCTTTAAGTGTTAGAAAGGACTCCCCACTCCCAGCATTTGTATTCTAATGGCCAAGATTTGAATTCCAGCTCCACCTTGCAGCAACTCCGGGGCTTTGAGAAATTTGGTGAAGGCCCTCACCTATAACATTGGGGAGATAAATGCCATTTCCAAGAGATGTTGTGAGCATTCAATGAAACAGTTGCTGCAAAGCAGTGGTACTTAAACCTTTAAATGTTTTCTTTTCTAGGTCAAGAGAGTCCCCCTTAAAGCCATTACCTGGTCCTTCCTTGGCAGATCTTTTATAGCGTTTATTTAATTTTGTTTCCAAATCATATAGGTTTTACAAATAATTTTAATAATATATTGGTTTAGTATTTCCTCTAAGCACAATGATACTATAAAGCAAACATACAGAATGTCTGATCAGTAGGCAGAGATTAATGGGTCAATTATTATGTCCCAGCATATTTTATAGTTTCTATTCCTCAAAAGATTTTAGATTTGAATTTATAATACATGAACATTAAACCACAGTTGAAACTTAATTGTTAAATATAATCTTAGCAGCATTCTTTTTTGCCTTTTGCATAATTCATGAAGTTCAGAGCATTGTTTCTTCCAATTAAATGTTTGGTTATATGCCTTGTTTCCATATATCAACAGAACCTATCATTGACCATTTTTTCCTTATAATTTCAGAAATTTTCCTGGTAATTGTTATATCTTGATTCTCCACCAAAATAAATATGCTTTCTTATTAATAAAAACTTGTTCCATCTAGGTTTTATTATCTGTAGCAGTTGAGGCTCTTTAAAATAAGGCATACAAATCTTCCCTTCTTAACACAAGAAAGAACATTATGTCATAATTTAATGTTTGGGAATCATGATATCTATTTATCCTTTGCTTTTAGCTTTGTAAGAAGAAATTATCCAGGAGAGATGATTTGACTATCTGCATAGCCAACTAATTGTACTCCTGAGGCCCAGAATCCAATTGAGCAGTCAGCTGCAGGCTGGTTGTGTCCTCTCTAATCCTACCTTCTTCCCTTTCCTCTTCTCATTCCTCCCCAACGACAGTGGATCCGGCTGTTAGGCTCCTGTTTCTGAATTCCTCCTTATTCTGAATACTGTGGTTACTTTGGCAAGTCACATGTGTCCTGCATTTGTATTCTTCAGCACTATTTCTTTATCCTATTTATATTGACATTGCAAATTTAAGGTGACATCCCATAACTGGAGATTTTAAGAAACATCAATTAGATGAAATTGTACCCAAAAAATGCCTAACATAAATGGGCAAGTACTTGATAGTTACCCACTATTTTTAGTTCTAGTTTTGTTATTAATTCATCTATAATTAGGCTACTATTGTGAGCACAATTCAGTAATTAATGTCCTAACACTGTTCCATGCCTAGCACAGTTTAATTTTTATGTGTTCATATCAAGACTATAAATTCTTCAAAAGGGTGCCATGCCTTCGATTTCTCTGCACGCCCTAAGTAGAACTAATGAAAACGATACTAGCAACAGTCTATTATGTAATTACATTATTACAGCAACCCTCTAGGTTTGGATTATTATATCATTTAATAAATGGGGAAACTGTACCTCAAATTGCTTTAGGGGTAGAGTCTCAATTCAGACTCTGGTAATGTAATCTCAAAGGTAGTTCTCTTTACTATTATTATAAATCCCTTAAGTGCTGATCATAGTGCCTTGCCTAGTAAGCACCTGTAAAGCTTCATTGTTCTGATTGTCTTTTTGATTCTTCTCCCTTGCAGATGGACCCCCATGAGAACATCTTACTGAGCACTCTCGAGATAAAAAATGAAATGGCCACATCTGAGGCTGTGATGGGACTTGGAGACCCCAGGAGCACAATGCTAGCCTATGATGCCTCCAGCATCCAATATCGGAAAGCCGGGTTGCCCAGGCATAGTTTTGGCCGAAATGCTCTGGAACGACATGTGGCACAAAAGAAAAGTCGCCTGAGGAGACGCGCCTCCCAACTGAAAATCACCATCCCTGACTTGACTGATGTGAATGCCATAGATCGGTGGTCTCGCATATTCTTCCCAGTGGTTTTTTCCTTCTTCAACATCGTCTATTGGCTTTATTATGTGAACTAAAACATGGCCTCCCACTGGAAGCAAGGACTAGATTCCTCCTCAAACCAGTTGTACAGCCTGATGTAGGACTTGGAAAACACATCAATCCAGGACAAAAGTGATGCTAAAATACCTTAGTTGCTGGCCTATCCCGTGGTCCATTTCATACCATTTGGGTTGCTTCTGCTAAGTAATGAATACACTAAGGTCCTTGTGGTTTTCCAGTTAAAATGCAAGTGATTTGTACACATGCTGGCAAGACAGCCTGAGTGCTCCATGTTGTCTGTTTAGTATGCAGCCTACTCAGAGGGGAATAATTTGGAAGATATTCTTAGAAGGCTCAATAGCATTGTCAGTCATTTGGTCATAACCAGATACTCCCGATCTTCCTTTTTAAGGTTGGCATGCTGTTGAGATGGCATTGTGCTTATGAAACATTATCTGTAATGCCATGCAAACATGTTACTTGAAGATGATCTATGCCTGTCTTATTAAAATGATAATGGTGTCAAGGGAAGATTATTCCCACTGGATTCTAAAAGATTCTCATGTGATTGGAGCAGGCTAGGGGAATCAAGACAGAGACTCAGGAAACTGATTTGGCCAGTCTCTTTGCTTGAGCACAGAGAATCAACTATGGTGTCCTTCATCTTGGCATTTAGAGGTGAGGAGACTTCTGAACATTATCGTGCATGGTAGCCAAGGAAATTTTTGCTAAAAAGCTATTTCCTAGGTGGTTAAAGTAAGAGTTAACAACACAGAGGAGAGTAGAGAATCAGAAATGACCATTGTAACAAAAATCAAGCAAGCAAGCAAGCATGACCCTTATCAGCTCCACACAGAATCTGGTCTATACCTACTGTGTCTAGTGGCAAAGAGTGAGTAAGAGGGGTTGTTTTTCCAACATCACAAGCTTTGACAGCATACCTGAAGAGGTTTTTACAGTTTAATCAAAGATAGCCATGAAATACAAAACTTAGAGAAATGAGAATTGTATTAGATATTCAGGTTAGATTAAGAGTCATTCAAATATACAAATATAGATCACAAAGTAGCAAACAGATTGTTTTTCTCAGACTATGTCGGCTGTCTCTGCAATTTTTGTCCCTATAATTTTACTTCTGAATTTAATAGGGTATTTCAAGAGAAGGATTTGTTCATCACTTTAAAGAATTCATGGTCCTCTCCAGCTTTTTTTGCTTCTGAAATTCTGATTATATTTTTAGGAGACTGGCAAAGTAAGGCTTTGGAGAGATTGAGTGAACTATATTTTTGTATGTGCAATGAAATTCATGGTTCTATTTTCCACAGCAAATAATACTTCAAGGAGTATAAACACAAGAGGAGTTAATTTGTGAGTTCATTGAGTTTGGGCTTGATTTACTTAAGAGTGCTTTGGTTGTATATATTGCAATCTGCCTAATCAAGGAAAATATGAAAACTAGTGGAAAATAACAACAAAGCCACATTAACATGATAAATGTTATGAGCCTCAGTTGATATTGCAGAAAAATATATAACTGTTGACCAGGCAGACATGATGGGTTTTCTTTTCTGCTTTTAAATTATGTCATTGTGCTTCTTTCCATACTAATTGGACATATGCATTCATATGTTGGACAGGAAAGAGAATAAGCTAATAGGTCATACTTCCATCAATATGAGGCTTATATATTGCTTTTCTTATAGAAAATAGCAAATTGCTAAATTTTCCTTCAAGTTTAATTTGACTGAACTTTTTCTTGGAAGATGACTTTGCTATTTCTATTTTAAAAACAAAGAAACCTGTTCTTTTAAGAGTAACATCCCTAATTGTGCATAGTAACCAGTATCTGCCTGTGGATAATGTATGTTTTCTTGATTTCTTATTTTCTTTATGATTCAGCAGCTTGGAATATGATGGAGTACTATTGCCCTTGCATTCCAACTGTCCAAGAAAAACAAGCTTTATCCTTCAGCTTTCTGAATTTGCCCCAAAATGGGATGGTATTTTTGTTTCACCAATGTAGGAAACCTTGGCTCTTATATTTTGGTTACATAATCTTGAGCACCTCTAAGTATAATATTTGGGCAGAATCTGATCAAGATTCTTCTCATAGGCTCGGAGTAGAGATTCCTCATGTTTCTTCAGGGACATACTTTCTCCTAGGCAATCATTTTGGGGCATCACACTAAGTAAAGTGCCTGTCCCTTGTAACCAGGGGGTAAAGTTTGAATAAAAAACATCAGGAAGGAGCATATTGATAACTCAGGGGAACAACTCCAAAATGCCATTCTGAAAAGGCTCTTCTATAGACAACTCAGAGCCCCAGTGTAGAAGGGGCCTCTTATGTGCAACCACTGTACAAGCCATAAAAATCTTTGATATTTCCATTTATAATTATAACAAAATTTTAGATGTCAAAGGAAGTCAACAGAGCAATCAAGAACAAAGTGAAGAGAAGCATCTTTGCAGCTTGAGCCTCAAAAGCATATAACCAGGAATTAATTTCTGCTCTCAGCGATAAGAAACAAGGCAAAGGAGAAAAGATGGGACCTTAGAAGCGATGCCGTAGAGTGAAAAGCATACATTGGCACTCGGTAACCACAGAGATAGAAACAACTGACTCATCCTCTCCAGAAATAACCGTAGATGTAGAATTTATTCTTAAATATATGTTTCATTGAATTGAAATGCAGTCATCAAATGTGAGCGGGGTGGGGCTAGACCTGATAAGTCTAGGAAGATCAGTCAGCTTGATAGCCAGTTGTTAAACTAAAGGACCACAAAGGTGTGTTTCAGTAGTTCTGATATGGAATTACTATCAGTTTATACATATGTATAGATTTTCTTTTGATTATAAATAGCCAGATAGCCAGCAATTAAGGTGTTTTTTCATCTTTGTGAAATTCATAGACAAATCTGACTCTAAAATGCACAGTCTACATGAAAATCTTTGATCTCAATCTGTATATATATATATTGTACATGACTGCTAGTAGGTATGAAATGCATTTCAGAATTGAAAACTCATGCAACATAATCATGTGTTTGCATAAGGAATGTTAAAATTCTTTCTACTGCAATTTATTAACAAGGGAAAAGACTCAAGCAGTGCCATCTAGACCTTTTCTCATTTCTACAAAAGCAGTGCTAAGTAAAATAATAATAATAAAAATGGTTTATGAACCAAAAGACTTTACATTCTAGCATTAGGAACACACAAAAAATCTGTCAGCTTGCAAAAGCACAACACATAAAGAAAGGGCAGTGGAATGCATAATTGGGAAATGAATCACGTTTATATAAAGCAAGACCTGCATTAAATTGGCAACTAAGACAATTTCCATTTTCTATAGGTAACTGTGTTCCAGTTTAATGATTACCTTCATGCTCAACAACAAAAATCGCAATGCAACATTAACAAAAACAGGTCTTACAACATATCTACATGTATATATGTGTATATATAGATCCATATAAACATACATACATATATATGCATTCATATGTTGGAAAACAAAAGGAATAAGCTAATATGTTTTGTTTCCTTCATTAAACCAGTATATGAGTATTTTTAATTTGGCAACCAAAAGTCAACATATTGAAATAAGTAATACAGGGTACTGAGCATTTCTCTATCAGCAAATCAATGCCTACAGTTTTTATGAACCATTGCACAGTTTAACTCGACAATAGTACTGTACCCCAGAACATCAGCAGTTAAGTAGCTGTCACATTGCTTGTGCAATTGCTCTCTTTTTTAAGGAGACAAATAACATTGTCCATTGGTGATTCAAAAACAAAAATGTCTTAAGAAAATGAAAAATGATAAAAATTCCTCCAAAGAGGAAGAAAAAAAAATAACTAAACCCCACCATGTTGGTTACGGTGAAATACTAAGTACTCAAAACTGTAGCAATCATGCCAATTGGCTAAATGTACAGAGTACATGTAATGTGAGCAACCATAACTTTCACTGAGCGTGTGTAAATATTAAAACAGATTTCTTAAATATTTTTAACTTCTAATTTGTATTTTATGGTAAGGCAATGTGCTAATTCTGTTTATGGCTTAAATTGATGTGTTATAATATGTAAATAATTAAACATGCTGTAAATGAATAGTCAATAGATACAAATAATTGTTTAGTTTTCCTCTTAATTTTTATTTATTTTTTACAAAGTACTGTTACTGCAGTGCCCCCAGCAGAGTAATTTAAACACCCTTTTGTATAAATGGTTTGGGAATCCCAGACAGAAGGGTTTCAATCTGCTATCACACACACAGTCGCATACAGTCACACACACACACTCACACACTCTGTCTCTCTCCCCCTCTATGGGAAACACTCTACTGTTTATGTGGTCAATGTAACAACCAGAGATAGCCTTAGAAATGGCAATTGGGAAAAGCAAAGATAATCATTGATAACTTAATAGAGTTTTTATATGTCAGAGTTCAAGAAACCAAAGTTTGCAACTTAAATCTCAGTTTTCAAAGAGTAAAAGTTTGTATAGATGGCACTACAGAAAATAAAAATGTTTATTCCTACCAGCTCCAGAAATGTGTTACACAGAATACATACTAGAAGACTTTTTTTAATAATAGTATTTTGTCCTTAGTAGTACTGTTCCTTTCAACCAAAGACTCCAGAATTATTGAAAAACAAAAAAGGAAAGAAAAAAAAAAAAAAGAGAGAGAATGGCGGGGGGGAAGGACGCTGCTTCACACCAAAGGTTTAAAAAATATTTTCCAAATGCACTAGGAACATTGTAAAAAAACAGAAAGGAGTGAACGGAATGCTAATTAAGATACTGCCCTAGAGAAATCCATTTTTTTTTTTTAAAGTAGCACTTGTTAAAAGCTATTCAAATTTGGAAATTGAAGTAGAATATTTCTGTAGATATATGCAAAATTCTGACATAAAATTTTAATTTGCTTAGAGAAGTTTTATTTGTAATAAAGATAAATGTGATTCAAAAGATGAAAAACAAAATTTTATGTCCTTTGAGTTCCCAAACCAAATGTCACTCCCCTGTCACAGCCTCTAATCTGATGCCCATGTGTGTGTCCTTGCGCCATTTGAAGCAAGTTGACAGTTCCATCAGTTTTGTGTTGTCTTTTTTGTTTTCCTTTGTTTTCCGGCTCAATAATTTGAGTTCAGCCATGGTCATTTTAAACATAATTAATTCACACAAAGTTGCCTATAATTTAATTTAACTCTCAGAGCTTTAACAATTTTTTTGCATGGGTGTTTAAATAGTTCTGTTATGAATATTGTCCCTGCACAGTTCTAAATTGTCATTTTATTTAAAAAAGTGATATTCTAGTTTCTCCACTATGTAGTGATCATCAGCCTTACTAATTACCTTGTAGCCTTTCTTAATATGCACATAATGCACATTTTCCAATGGCTAGAAAAATGCAAAATACAGTGGATACCATTGCATCTATTTTCATGTCTTTCTAAAAACAGTACTACTAAAATCTCTGGGATACATGAGATTGTAAAAAAAAATGAGGATTATAAACGAATAGCACATAAGAATTATTTTCTTGAATTTAAACTTATTGCAGCCAGTTTCAGCATGTAAATATATAATAATGTTGGCTAGTGTGTAATTCTCAAACTAAGAAATATAAATAAAAATAAAAAGATTGTGTGTGTGGTTTCATTGTGTTTGGAATATTTCTTGTTTGAATTATATTAGTATGTAGTTAGTTAGTATGAGTTATGTTGTAGAATGAGAGCTTTTGTGAAACACGATAAGAAGCCTGGAAACTTGGGATCTACTGGTCAGGCAAACTTGAGCATTGATTCACCTGTTCCTAGGCATAAATGTGGAGTGACAACCTGACTCTCAGTTTTCTTATCCATAAAGTAAAGACATAATTTTACTTTCTGTTGTGAAGGTGAAATGAAATAACCCCAAAGATCTTAGCACAGTACAAGCTATGTGGTAAGTGGTCTATAAATAGTAGATGAAATTATTTTTAATTATCATCATTACAGAAGATTCTGCGTATATCTCACAAATGCTATTACCAGATGTAAAAATTCATCAAAATTAGCAAATATTCCCTTAGTTTAAATAGTTTATGTTAAGGATAACTAATTAAAAATTTGCCTTTAATCATGAAAACAAAGGATGAACATGAGGTGTTCATTTATTTAACACTCAACATATATTTGCTGAAGACATTGGGTAACTGCTTCTCAAAAATGGATCTTCATTTAATTCTTACCATATTCCTGAAAGTACAAGAAACTTGAGCTCAGAAAGAATAAGTACCTTGTTGGTGAGAGAGAAAGAGCCTGGATTTCTACCCAGGCTGGACTCACCCCCACATCCTTGAAAATTCTTTCTACCTCATCATTAAAACTGGGGAACAGATTTGTCCGATTCTCATTCATTTGGGGGAAACATTTCCCAAGAAACATGTGCCAAGAGGCTGCCATCTGCCAGAGTGTGTGCTAATAGTGGAAATACAGTGGCGAACACAAAGTCCCTGCTTTCTTGAATTATGTGGCACCTCTAAAAGGTAGGGAAACTATCTGACTGCAGTGAATCATTTGGTGACAAGCCTACTGTTTTTCACTCCTACTGACTTTGGAATGTCCAAACAGTGTATTGGTAGCCTCTGCCAACTTGAGAAAGAGCCTATCAGAACACAATTGTCCAATAAAGTCACAGACTAAAAAGAGATATGGTTGAGGAGTAGTAAACGCTACATAAAAGATCCAGCTCTAAAATGAGTAAGACTCAGTTCTTAGGGTCTGTTGTAAATTGTAAAATCTAGGAATACAAAACACCTACATCTGTGTTTGACATCACTCATGGTAAGTTTCAGCATTTTCTTCCAGCAGAGAGAACACATGTAAGCTCACATATGTGTACATACATAAGTGGTGGTGGTGTGTCAGGGTATTAGTGTGTATGCATGTGAGTGTCTCTATGAGCCCATGTAGGCAGGGGAAGGTGGGACCAGAAGGAAATGCTACCAGTGATGGGGTTCACAGCTTACAACTTACCTCAGAAAGGGAAATTCTCCAGATGTTGTCCCACAAAAACAAAAAAAAAGGAAAAAAAAAAAAAACTGGCCGCTTGGTGTTGGGAAACTTTCCCTCTACATCTTCCAAAGCTATCCTTTGTTGTCGTTGTTGTTGTTGTTGTTGTTGTTGTATTTTACTGAGACAGAGTTTCGCTTTTGTTACCCAGGCTGGAGTGCAATGGCGCGATCTCAGCTCACCGCAACCTCCGCCTCCTGGGTTCAGGCAATTCTCCTGCCTCAGCCTCCTGAGTAGCTGGGACGTGCCACCATGCCCAGCTAATTTTTTGTATTTTTAGTAGAGATGGGGTTTCACCATGTTTACCAGGATGGTCTTGATCTCTTGACCTCGTGATCTACCCACCTCGGCCTCCCAAAGTGCTGGGATTACAGGCGTGAGCCACCGCGCCTGGCCCAGCTATACTTTCTTAAAGTGGACCCTTTAGATACCCTTGCTCTCTTCTGAAACTTGTTTTAGTTCTGATATGTTGCATGCCATTTTTCATGCAGAATATTTCTCTGAGCCATGAAACCCACCTCCCGGAATAATACCAATTTAACGGGGACAATTCCCATGCTCCCTAAAATCTCTGTGGGCAATAGCCAAATGTGCATGTCCTCTCTGACCCTCTACACCACAGCACCCCCATCTCACTACACAGACTAGAATCAGGAATAATCTTGGGATGACAAGTCCCAAAACAATTAGTCTTTTCATCAATGCATTGATTTTTGTGTGTTCTGGTCTTTTCTCCTCTTTTGTTTCAAATAAGATAGCTAGGTCATTGGTATTGATTATATATTTGGTTTTGGACTTTAGAAATTTTAATTGGAAAGAAAAGAGAAGACGCTGAGACATGCAGATGAAGCTTAGCTCTCAGGAAAGTGAAAGTATAAGGGTAGGAGTGAAAGGAGAAGGGGAGCTGTTTCTCAGAGACTGGGATAGAGAAGAAGAACCACAGGCTCCAGAGCAGTAGAGACATGCAATGTCTTCAGTGGTAGAGACCTGGGGAATGGCAGCCTCAGAGCAGATGGCACAGTGACATTTAGGACGCCAGGCCCTGGGCACTGCCCTAGGCATACTGCTAAAGCAGCAGAGTCCTGGAAGCACAGGGCAAGAATCAAATGGGCTGGGATACCTCAGCAGAAAGGAAATGTGGCATTTCCTATACAGTTTCATTTAAGAAGTTAGGCTCAGCACTACACTTCTGTCTGGGACCTGGTGGGTCCCTGGTCTCTCCATCCCAGAAAGTGATATGAGAAACAACAAGATGAATTTGATATCAGAATTTAATATGCTATTCCTAGAAATAGATATCCAAGAGTGTAGAGGTAATGGCTCCAGTTCTGAAAGTTAGAAGACTAATGAGATCCAAAATTTGGGTAGAGGATTAATATATCCCATTATCCTGTCTTGCAAACCCAAATGCATACAGAGGGCTTAGTAGGAATTGTAAGCAAATAATAAAGGTCTGGTGTCATACAATAGGGAGTGGGGTAAGCCTAGGGAGCTGGGGTGACATGCTCTAAAGACCCAGCCACTGTTGAGCCCTGGCTGATTGTTGCCTTAAGGAACTGCAAGCCCAAAGTTGCCAGATTCATCTTAGATGGAAAAAACAAACAAACAAACAAACAAAAAAACCCAAAGCATTGAATCTTCCGCTTTCCAGACAAGTACAGAATGGTCAGAGAGATACTGGCAAATCAACTTTTCCTGTGCCCAGAGGTCTACGTGGATGTTTCTATAGCTGTCAGCCTCAAGATGAGGTTGAGGAGGGAGCATGTTAGGAACTCCCTGAGTTTATGTAGACTGAACAAGATTTAGTGTCATTGTAAGTGGAGCAATATCCCTTTCCTGGTGGTTGACACCTTGCAAATGTAAGAAAGTAAAACAGGGCTTTGTTGTGTTCTTGAAAGACAAGAAAGTTACAGAAACAAGTTTGTATAAATGGGTACAGAAAATTGCAAACAGGAGTTTACACCGTGTGAACAAAATCTGTTTGACTTTTAGAGGGCTCACTTTGAGGACCTTTGTCTCTCTCGTCTGAATCAGCTCTTTACCCTCCCAATGTTTCTTGGGCTTACCCTGCATTGAGGTGGGCCTGACTGAGACTAACAGACAAAGCCCTCAGAAGAGGGATTTTAGTGAGAAGCTAAGGGTTACAAAGAGGTAAGGAATAGCTCGAAGAGCCTTGGAGAGAGACAAGGGGTGGACAGGGGCATAGGACTCAAGAGATACTCAGGGAGCCCTGTATTTACTATATCAACAACTCTGGTGATGGAGAATGGGGCACAAATAACTAGACAATAAAAGTTGCTCACATATTTCCCCCACTCTGAGACTCAATGTAGACTGGAGTTTAGTCAATGAACCAGAAGTGCAGAACTAACAGAAGGTTATCCAGAAATTTTGGAATAAATCAGCAATGAGGGAAGGAAAGAGCATACAAGTGGGAAGAAGAAATTGGCTCTAATGATAATAATGTACGTATATAGCTGATAAAGAAAACAGTTTGAAAATTGCTAGTCTGCAGTGGCGGGCTGAGGAAACCTGGTCTCACCCATTGGTGTCCCTGGAAAAGACCAGGGAAAGAAGGAAAAACAAAGGGAAGGAGGGCAGAAAGAAAGAACAAGAAGAAGAAAAGATGAAATTTGGAAACATTTTCAGCACCAGACCATCCCCAACCATGTGCTGTGAGGTTAATTCCCATGATAGAGCAAGGTGTGAATTATCACCATACCTCTGCTGCAGAGGACACAAAATGGCGCCACTGGCACTGCATGTCCCAGGGGGCTAACTCTAAGTCTCAGGCACTTCACTCCCTTACTTGACTGCTGCCCGATAGATTACTTACTTCTGTTTAGGTTCTGGGGATACAGCGTTAGAGTAAAATTAGAAACAAGGCTAAATCTTCAAGAGAAAAAAAAATCGGGAGAAGCGTTTATTTCTAAAATTCTATTTTATGTTGACAGTTTTAGATTTTTAAATGTTATTCTCAAAAGCTGAGAACTGCCGAAGTCTAGACATGTTGGTGTTTCCCTTAATTTATTTGGGTGACAGGGGAGGGTCGTTGAAATAAACAAGTGAGTAACTTAAATATGTCTTCTACAAATTTTTGAAAGCCAACTTTATTGCTTGCTTTATCTCTTTTTACATATGGCTGTTGCTCTTCCCTCATTTAAATCTATTTTGAATTTATAAATGCAATACTTCTCAGTGTGGAAGATTATGGGTTTTCTTTTCTACACCCCCAAACTAGGCCTTGAATATACTTAAGATAACACAGGGAGAGAAATCATGCTTCTCCCATCATCTGAACAACTAGACATGAGAAAGCTGAAGCTTCCAAGTAAGCAAGTGATTTTGTGAACTTGCAGGCTGATAAAGCCCTCCCGAAATTGTGTGAAATCTACATCAGGGACATATCAGAGTTCTGGGTAGCTTGATATAGGAGAGGCCCAGGGTAGAGGTCACAGTACTCATTCTCTGAGTAGACTAAACTGGACTTAAAAAATGGAATGATTCTCCCGTTGCCTCATTCTCTTTCCAAGCTTAAGAACACCCTCGGAGGGATCAAAGCTCCACTCAAAGTTGGCGACCTTTCTGAAGTGGCTTGCCAAATCTTTATTTATTCATTTTAATTTCTCATTCCACTTGCCAGGAATTCATTTGAACATTTAGAGAATCTCTCACTATATATAAAACAAAACTATTGATGCATACAAAGTACAAAATGATTAATAAATAAAAATCTTTTAAATGTTAAGAAGCTCCATCTAAAATTAAATTAGAGGCGATCTTGCCAGTTTGAAGGGAGATTTTCCCATTCTGGCTTTGGCAGATAGTAGGAACTCTGGCTCCTGGCTACAGTTTTTGTTCCAGGAACAGACTTGGAGCACTGGGACAGCGTCTTTGGGATCCCTGGTTTGCAGTGGTCAGGAAACAGCAAATGCTAGGGGAGGTTCCCAAGCCCATACAGCACATGCAGAGTTTGGTGGGCTCTCTGGCTTTCAACCTCCCTTTCCAGGATATATTAGTCAGGGCCCTCCAGAGAAACAGAACCAGCAGGATGTGTGTACATTTAGAGATATATGTATCATAAAGAATTTACTTATGTGATTATGGAAGACGGCAAATCCCAAATCTTCAGGGTAGACCAGCAGGCTAGGCCCTCAGGAAAAAGTCACCATCCCACTTTGAAAGCTATCTGTGGACAGAATTTCTTCTTGCTCTAAGGCAGTAAATCTCTTATTCTATTTAGGCCTTCAACTGATTGGATGTGGCCCGCTCACATTATGGGGGACAATCTACCTTGCTCGAAGTCCACCAATTTAAATGTAAACTCACCCAGAAAACACCCATATGGAAACATCCAAAATAATACTTTACCACATACCTATGTAATACTGAAAAAATATGCTATTTAATATGGGTGTTTTCCTCATAGAAGCAATCTTGTTAGCAATTTTTGAGTTCTGCTCCTACTTCATTGTTTGCCCCTTTTCAGTCTTTGGCTGGTTTTTCATCTGCTCCTCAACCTCATCATGTTGGAATGCCTCAAATTCATATTTTCATTACACATCTCTCTCCTAAACTCAAAGCATCTTTTTGAGCTCTTACTTTAACCATCTAGTGGACATCCCAGACACAAAATATTTAAAACTGATCTTTCTCCCAAACTTGATGGTAACTTTTGTTACTCTCACCAAGAATCTTGTAGTCCTACTTTATTCCTCTTCTCCTCTCAACTTGCATCTAATCCATAAGTGGCCATTCATTCAAAACACATCCAGAATCTGACCACTTCTCACTCCCTTCTCTGTTACCACCCTTTTTGGGTCATGACTATCTTTTCCCAGATTCTTTCAACAGCCTTTTAGTTAGTCTCCCCACTGCTGTTCTTGCCTCCCTACAGACTGTTTTCAAATTTGCAGCTTTAAAAAGCAAGTCAGATCTCAAAACTGCTCTGCTCAAAACACCGTAATGGCTCCTCATTTCAATCAGAGTAAAAGACAACTTTCTCACAATGTTCTGAAAGTCCATAGGCAGCCTGGTTCTCATCACTGACCCCCTGATGCTCACTCCCCCTGCCTCTGATCTCCAGCCACCCTGGCCTCATTGCTGAACTCAACAAGCCAGGCACACTCCTGCCAGTGCTTTCATTCTGCTCCCTCTGTCCAGACCCATCTCCCCAGAATCTACTTAGTTCCCTCACCCTCTTCAAGACTTTCAAGGAGCCCCATCCTTACCACCTTATTTGGGTTTGTTACCAACCCTCTACTCCCTAACTACACCACTCTCAGTGTTTACCTCCTTCCCTTTTCTATTTGCTATTTTCTTTACCCAGGCTATTGCAAAGTCAACTTATTCACTATGCTCTTTGTCACCTGTCTCCCCTGCTAGGATGTAGATCCCTAAGGGTATGTGCCCTGTTTGCATCTTTCACTGATTTATTTCAAATGTACAAAAACATATACACTAGATATTTTATAAATATTTATTCAATGAATGAATTAATAAACAAGTTTAACACCCAAATACCTATCCAAGGCATAAATTGGATCACTTTTGGATCACTTACTAGAGGAATATTGCCTTGACAACAGCCAAAGTTTCTAATTTAGTAAGTTTGGGGGTGGACTCACTGGCCTGTAATTTTTATAAGCAATCTAATTATTGTTGTGGTCATTAAAATTTTGAGAACACTGCTGAAGATCCCTCAAGGTCCTGATTTACCCTGACAATGTCAATGCCTCTTAAACTTCCTGAGTTTCCACATCAGGGCTCTCGTCAAAGATTTTATTCTATCTATACATCAGCAGATGACCCAAAGAGTGTCCGGAACAGAGAAAAAAGTGTTTGCTGGCTTATTTTTCTTTTAAATGATAATAATAAAAGCTGTGCTTAATGATATAGTTTGGCTGTGTCCCCTTCCATATCTCTTCTTGAATTCCCACATATTGCGGGAGGGACCTGGTGGGAGGTAATTTAATTATGAGGGTAAAACTTTCCCATGCTGTTCTCATGGTACTGAATAAGTCTCAGGAGACCTGATGGTTTTATAGAGAGGAGTTCCCCTGCACAAGTCCTATCTCTTAACCTGCTGCAATCCATGTAAGACATGACTTGCTCACCCTTGCCTTCCTCCATGATTCTGAGGCCTCCCTAACCACGTGGAACTGTAAGTCCATTAAACCCCTTTTCTTCCCAGTCTCAGGTATGTCTTTATCAGCAGCATGAAAACAGACAGATACAGTAAATTCATACCAAGAGTGGGTGCTGCTGAAAAGATAGCTGAAAATGTGAAAGCAACTTTGGAACTGGGTAACACGCAGACGTTGTAACAGTTTGGAGGGCTCAGAAGAAAAAAAAATGTGGGAAAGTTTGGAACGCCCTAGAGACTTGTTGAATGCCTTTGACCCAAATGCTAACAATGATAAGAACAGTGAAATCCAGGCTGAGGTGGTCTCAGATGGAGATGAGAAACTTGTTGGGAAAGGGAGCAAAGGTGATTCTTGTTATGTTTTAGCAAAGAGATTGGTGGCATTTTGCCTCTGCCCTAGAGATTTGTGAAACTTCGACTTTGAGAGAGATGTCTTAGGGAATCTGACAAAAGAAATTTCTAAGCAGCAAAGCATTCAATAGGTGACTTTGGTGCTGTTAAAGGTATTCAGTTTTATAAGGGAAGTGGAGCATAAAAGTATGGAAAATTTGCAGCCTGACAACGCAATAGAAAATAAAATCTCATTTTCTGAGGAGAAATTCAAGCCAGCTACAGAAATTTGCATAAGTAGCAAGGAACCAAATGCTAATCTTCAAGACAGTGGGAAAAATGTCTCCAGGGCATGTCAGAGGTCTTCAAAGCAGCCCCTCCCATCACAGGCCAGGAGGCCTAAGAGGAAAACATGGTTTCCTGAGCTGGGCCCAGAGTTCTTGAGCTGTGTGCAGCCTAGAGACTTGGTGCCCTACGTCCCAGCTGCTCCAGCCACTCAAGTTGTCACTGAAAGAGGCCAATGTAGAGCTTGGGCCATGTGTTCAGAGAGTGCAAGCCCCAAGCCTTGGCAGCTTCCATTGGGTGTTGAGCCTGCAAGTGCACGGAAGTTAAGAACTGAGATTTGGGAACCTCCACCTAGACTTCAGAAGATGTCTGTAAACATCTGGATGCCCAGGCAGAAGTTTGCTGCAGGGTAGGGCCCTTATGCAGAACCTCAGCTAGGGCAGTGTGGATGGGAAATGTGGGGTCAGATCCCTGACACAAAGTCCCTAATGGGGCACAGTGTAATGGAATTGTGAGAAGAGGGCCACCATCCTCCAGACCACAGAATGGTAGATCCACTGACAACTTGCACTGTACTATGCACCTGGAAAAGCCTCAGACACTCAATGCCAGCCTGTGAAAGCAGCTGGGATGGAGGCTGTACCCTGCAAAGCCATAGGGGTGGAGCTGCAAAAACCACAGAAACCCACCTCTTGCATCAGTGTGACCTGGATTTGAGACATGGAGTCAAAGGAGATCATTTTGGAGCTTTAAGATTTGGCTGCCCCACTAGATTTTGGACTTGGGTGGGGCCTCTGGCCCCTTTGTTTTAGCCAATTTCTCCCATTTGGAATGGCTTTATTTACCCAATGCTTGTACCCTCATTGTATCTAAGAAGTAACTAACTTGATTTTGATTTTACAGGCTCATAGGCAGAAGGGACTTGCCCTGTCTCGGTTGGACTGTGGACCTTTGAGTTAATGCTGAAATGAGTTAAGGCTTTGGGGGACTGTTGGAAAAGCATGATTGGTTTTGAAATGTGAGAACATGAGATTTGGGAGGGAGCAGGGTCAAAATGATATAGTTTGGCTGTGTCCCCAGTCAAATCTCATCTTGAAGTCCCACTTGTTAAGGAGGACCCAGTGGGAGGTAATTGAATCATGAAGGCAAGTCTTTCCAATGCTGTTCTCATGATAGTGAATAAGTCACATGAGATCTGACAGTTTTATAAAAAGGAGTTCCCCTGCATAAGTTTTCTCTCTTTGCCTACCTCCACCCATGTAAGATGTGACTTGCTCCCCCTTGCCTTCCATCATGATTGTGAGGCCTCCCCAGCCACATGAAACTAAGTCCATTAAATCTCTTTTTCTTTGCAGTCCCAGGTAGGTCTTTATCAGCAGCATGAAAAAGGACTAATAATGCTTAGGAATGTACAGAGCTTAATGGAAAACATTTAAAAAATTAATATGCAGTTTCAAGATTAGAGATTCTCCTAATTTCTCTCTAAAAACTGAGACTCTTCCATTATGGGAACTTTTATCCAGGTACTTACTGACCCTCTGCTTCATGTTTCCATGTATCTTTTTTATTTGCAACTCACAATTTTCTCTTCTCTTGACCCCAACACCTATTAGAGAAAAGGAGAATGAGAATGAAACTCAGACCTAGATATTTGATTTAGGGTATAAATAGAAAAGCCCAAAACTTAATCACAAAACTAGCTACAGGCCTTAACTTGCTATATGAGCTCAGAACTTCAGTTCAACCCTCTGAAGTTTAGTTTTCTCATCTATAAAGTAGAAGAAATCATCTTTTGGTACCTATGTGAAAATGTTCTGCAAGTGCAAAGTGTATATGCTGCTATAAATGCAAGTGTATATACTGTATATGCTGCTAAGATAATATCAATGTAATGGTCATCTGCATTTTCCGATCTACATTTGTAGTGAACATTTCTTATATTGTCCTGCCTATACTGTGTTGAGGATAATGGCTTACCAAAAACAGGGAGGGTTAGACATGACAGAAGTTCTCCCTGGTATAGACAATAAGGAGATGTGTTGTCTGAAAATAAGTGCAAAACAATAATAAAATTGAATGCAAGTTAATCTTACCACTGTAATCCCTCAATGGTCAACAGTTTCAGAGGTAAAATACCACTTCTCCCAATAAGTTATACTTCCTCATTGTCCCACCCACACCTTGGAGAACCACCCTTGTCCACTCATAATCCTTACTACGGCTTCAGAACTGCCACATGACTCAGGCCTGACCAATTAATTTACTCTATCTCACCTGTCCACAGGGGATTTGTTGAAAAATAAGTAAGAGACTAAGTCAGTCTCATCCACAGCCTGCAATCCTAGGACATCCGTGTGCGTGGAGGATATGCATTTATTACAGCTGGATTTAAGGATGCGGCAGGACATAGAGTGACACTCCTGGCAGCTATCTGCCAGCACAAGAAGAGTGTCTGCCTGGGGACTGAGCCAACACAAATGAGAGCAGAGACAAGAAATGGAAGGAGTAAGACCTTGTCCAGATGGTTTCACTGGATCACATGGAGACACCTGTGCCTGTGCTTTCATAAAGGTAGAAACTAGTTTTATTTTGGTATGTTTACTGCTTGCATTCTGAATATAACTGAGACAAGTCTTTGTTAAAAGGAGTTTGGCTTACATTGGGAGGCATGCTAGTGGAAGGTTAGGTCATGTCAGAAGTGTCCCATGTGACCCAATGAAAGAATCCTGAGTTCTAGTGCATTACACTTCTGAGCCTCAGTTTCCCCACTTACAGAGTGAGAGAGAGAGAGAGGCAAAAATAGAATAGATAATTGAAAGATAACTCAAACTTTTCTTCAAACTTGAAAAATTTCCAAGCCTAGCTCAGGCATAACTTGGTACACGAGGGGAATTCTGGAAACTGTTTCAGCTTTGAAAAGAGAAGAAAGACCTTGAATCACCTGACAAAACATATAAATTAAATATGCAAAACATAATTTCTATAATACATTATGGCACTGGATTGACTATATGGAAATCCTGAGGTAATTAACATGACTAGCTGCCACAGCATTTCCTTTTTGCCATTACAACTACATTTTGATGTCAAAAGTGCATGAGTCTTCTGTATTTACATCCGTTCTGTTAATGCATTATAATTACAGATGTAATCAAAAAGAGAGGTTTGATTTTTCACCTAAATGACACCTTTAATCACTTCTGAATGAGGTATGACTCCAATTAGAAGTATCTCAAAAAAATCATGCCTAATAGTATCAGTTATCAGAATTAAAAATAGAAACCCTTTATTTCAATGCCATTTCCCTTTAGTCTATTTTCCTAAGGAAGGACAGTTTCCTGCACATTGTGGCAAAGGGCAAAATTCTTAGGACTGAATGTTTTCTTGGTTAAAATGAATTCAAACTGTTTTCTACTCCTTACCAAATGTCAAGTAGTATAGAAGATGAGAAGTGATTAAGTCTCCAAACCTGCCCACAATCGATTTAGAATGCAATGGAGGATACAGATGGATGAGTTAGCCCTTAAGGAAATCAGTAGACAAGCAGAGAAAGGGAAGCACCTATCATGCAAGAGAAATTGCCTGAGTGACCACAAAGTCTGAGAGATGGAAGGAGAGATACTAAATGTGCAAATGTAACCAAGTTAAGATGAGGTCATACTGGGATAGGGTGGGCTCTCATCCAAGGACTGTTGTTCTTCTAAGAAGAGGAAATTTGGACACAAAGACACAGATTGGAAGACGGCTGTTAAGACAAAGACAGAAATTGGAGTTGTGCTACCACAAACTAAAGAATGCCAAAGATTGCTGGCAACCATAGAAACTAGGAAGACACAGAGAAGCATCCTCTCCTATATTGGGCAGCATTTGGCCCTGCTATCCACCACGGGAAGGGGATGTCCCTGGAAGCTACTGATTCCAAAGCGAGGGGCAAAGAGAGTAGGTCTAAATTCTGCATACTGCCTGTAGCAGAGCTTTCTCAGCTGACCAGCAGATCCATGAGCCAAGAACAAACACTTGCTGTTTTAAACTACAAAGATCCCCATCTTTGTTTGCTATATCACATTATTGCATTTTAAAAAACAAGCTGTTACATTGACCTAAGTCCTTTTCCCTTCACTTTTAGCTTCTTTTCTCACCATTACCTACTTTCAGTTTTTTCTGACTTTCCTGAAGCAGCATCTTTATCTGAGAGCCAACGATTTTCCTTACCTGGTGATTCAACATCCTGTCGTAGATGCTTAAATAGTTCAAAACCCCTCACGTCCACACACTAGAATGGAAAGAAAATGTTTTCCTGAAGCTGTATGGCAACATGGTTTCTGAGATAAATCCCCATACAGTTTATTATTTTTGTTAATTTAAATGCATTTCTCCTGAAGTTAGAACTTTGGCAGAAGTGACCATAGTAACAATGGAAAAGGCTCTGGTTCTCTGTGGATCATATGCCTAGCTTGTGCCTAGCATTATGGCTTGTGCAGGCAGCAGCTCAACCAGCATTCAGCAGATAAGTATGTGAGTGACTGAATGAACATGATTGCTTTTATTTTAAGGCAGAAAATACATTAAAATATCCAAGGTGTCCATTTTGGAAAATAGATTTTAAACATTGAAAAGGCGGTTGGTTGTTCAAATGGCAAGGTATGTGCTTTATAGAATTTTCACAACTTCAGTGGCCAGGGGAGGTAGGGAATATAAAATATTTTCAACAGAAGTAAAGGATCTTGGATAACAGCAAGGGCTTTAGCATCACAGTCTCTAGAACTGAAGTCCTACCCCTTATGATATGAGTCCTTGAGCAAAGTACAGAACAGTCCTTGATTTCCTCTCCTCATGTGTAAACAGATGATGATAAATATCAATACCAATTTCATAAATTTCTTTCTGAGGATTGTATGATTTAATTAATGTTGAATATTCAGCACACTAAGTGGTCACTAAATAAATGCTAGCTAGTATTATTGTTATTTATTGTTTTATTATAGTTCAGATCATCTTATAGATGGAATACTTGTGTCTCTCTGAAATTCAGATGTTGAATACCCCCCAGTGTGATGGTATTTGGATGTTGAGCCTTGGGGAGATAATCAGGGTTAGTTTAGGTCATGAAGGTGGGGCCCTCATGGTTGGATAGGTGGCTTTATAAAAGGAAGATGAGAAGCCGGGCACGGTGGCTCAAGCCTGTAATCCCAGCACTTTGGGAGGCCGAGGTGGGTGGATCACGAGGTCAAGAGATCCAGACCATCCTGGTCAACATGGTGAGACCCCGTCTCTACTAAAAATACAAAAAATTAGCTGGGCATGGTGGCACATGCCTGTAATCCCGGCTACTCAGGAGGCTGAGGCAGGAGAATTGCCTGAACCCAGGAGGCGGAGGTTGCAGTGAGCTGAGAGTGCACCATTGCATTCCAGGCTGGGTAACAAGAGAGAAACTCCATCTCAAAAAAAATGGAAGATAAGAGAGAATTCTATTCTCTCCCCATGCACAGATGGATTAAAAGCTGTCTGAGGACATTGTTGAGAAGGCAGCCATCTATAAGCTTGCAAGAAAGCTCTCACCAGGAACTGAATCAGCTGGCGTCTTGATCTTGGAAATTCCAGTCTCCAGAACTGTGAGAATATAAATTTCTGTTATTCAAGCACTCTCATCGATGATATTTTGTTACAGCAGCCCTAGCCTGCTGAAGCAGATTTCATTCCTTTTTCATTCTCCCAGCTAGCACATTCTTTATGACACTGAATATTTCCTTAATCATTCATCTTAGAGTTCCTTAGCGTTTGCTTTCTCAGTCATTCATCTTAGAGTTTTCTATAATCTTTTTATGATTTAAAGCTCTTTAAGGTTTCAGTAACAGAAACTCAACTAAAATTTACTTATGCCAAAATAGAGATTTATTTGCTTATATAGGTAATTGGGAGAAATTATTTTGGTCCCTTTTCTCTATCTACCCTGGTTTTTACTCATTTTCCATTTGCTCAAGAGAGACAGAAGTGCTAAACGAATTGCTCAGATTGTGAAATCATAAAGGGCCATGTTTGCTGGCATCCCAAAGTGACTATCATCCATACTATATACATGGTCGCTCTGTACACAGCAGATATATATTTCTTAGAAGAGTGATATATTGAATTTAGTGAGTAATGAAGGGATAGGATATTAAAATTTTATTTTACTTCCAAGGACAAACCAATTAATCCATTAAAAAGGATGCCACTATTCCTAATGAGTGGGACCTAGGAGTAGAAAAAAATACATCCATTGTGTAGAATATAATTTATTGCTCTGAGGATATTAATCGTCTGAGCGACCAAACTAAATGGCAGTACATTTAAGTAAAAGTAAGAAAGAGTTCAGTTAGACAAGAGCAGCTGCAGTCCATCTTCTCCCCCCCGGCAAAAAAAAGGCTCAGAATTTACTCCTGCTAGTGAATGTGAAATTTCTGATATTGGTAAACAATTAATCAATATTAACTTGTACCAGAATTATGATCATCACCAGCATTATGCTAGTAACCTGATAAGGCCCATAAATTGAAAGGAGAATAGCCCCAATTCTTTCCCCAGCCCTTGAGGAGTTATGTTCTAGAGTAAGATCCTTACTGGTGATATTCCTGTCAAAGACCCTCCTCTAAAATTTACAGCTTAGAATTTCATGTTTTGCAGCTGTGTGATGTAGCAACTAATTTGACATAAAATACATCAGTGTTCATGACTGGGGAAATGACACCTCTCTTCTGACATGATCAGGACAAGAGCCCAGCATTAGATTCACTCAGGACTGATTAATCACTACACTAGAGTAGCTTTTCCCGGAGGTGGAGCCTTTTCATAGAGCTTTCCATGACAAACTCCTTAAGTGGGTGGCACTCTAATTTTTGGAAGATCAGCCTTGGACAAGTTAATGGTTACTCTGATTTGCAGTATTTTTTTACAAACGGAATTGCTAAGGCAAACTATATAAATGTTTTTGAGAATTTCATGCATTTCACTGCACCGTGCGTGCTTTTTGTCCTCTATAAATGATAGTACCTACTTACCCAATTCTTTCTAACACCGTTACAGTTTTGCTCATCTTAAAGCATTTTCCAATTTGTTATGCAGGAAAAGACAACCATTTTCTTTTGCACTTATTTGATTGTTAGTGAGATTAATTTTTTTAATGTCTACCGTCCATTTTTATTTCTTCTTTTGTGAGCTGCCCAGAAAGGGCAGATTTGAAAATAGATATATTCTGGGCTACCAGGTTAAACAGAGTTGAGCTCAGCAAAGTGACAAGCACCTTATAATTGAACCAATACCCCCAAATGATCTTTCCTGAAAGATGTTTTAAAAAACTGTATTATTTCTGATTACTTCTGGCAAAGTCCTTTGCTTTTCTCCTTCTACTAATGAATGATCGAAAAAAGCAACATGCCTGTCTTTGTCAATCAGTGTGTTTTATTGTTCTCTTCCCAATGAGTTTTAGGTACCTATTATAGGTATGTATCTGGAGACACTGAAATTTTCATCTTAGGTTTTGGAATAATGAAAATGCTGGGGAAGTAGACTTAAATTATTGTCAAAATTCTTTTAGAAAAATTCCACAGTCATAAAAGGACTGTATTGATCCTTGGTACTTAATCTAGTCTGCTATCACTCCACTACTTCCTTTCTAATGTAATCTGACAATTATAGACTATAATCACCAATCTTCTATTTAGTCATGGAGCTCATATCTAATGAGAATCAAGTTAATACCTGAATTCCTCGACAAGTGTTTTTTCAAAATTTACCTGCTGGTGAGTCACTTGCATCTCAATCACCTGGGCTTGTCCCATTTCTTATTTATCAAATCATGGTCTCTGGAATGAAAACCTCAAGAAGGTTCATTTATTGAACAAGTTGGGTTTATTCTGTTACATACTGTTCTCTAAGACATTTAATCATTACCCCTCTTTCTTTGGGGATGGGTGCAAGCTTTAGAGTGACTCAACTTTGATTTCAGCCTGTCATAGATTTTGCTGTGGTATTTATGCACTGATCACGTTAATTCACTCATTAACTCAAGTAAAGTGAGAAAAGGTTGGGGGGTGATGTGAGAGGCTCAACTTGTGGAAAGAAATTAACTATTAATGATCCAGAAGGTTTGGATGAACAATATTCCCCAGTCTTGCTGAAAAAACAAAAAACCCAGAGCATTTCTTATTTAAGAGTGCCTTCACTTAGCTATTTTAAAAAGGTCTAGTCAACTGAAAAACATCTTTGCATAAGCGACAAAGAGCAGTGTCTCAAGTATAAAAAATGTTGTATCCTGGCTGGGTGCAGTGGCTCATGCCTGTAATCCCAGCACTTTGGGAGGTTTAGGCAGGCAGATCACGAGGTCAGGAGATTGAGACCAACCTGGCTAACACAGTGAAATCCCATCTCTACTACAAACTACAAAAAATTAGCCTGACGTGGTGACACACACCTGTAATCCCAGCTACTCAGGAGGCTGAGGCAGGAGAATCACTTGAACCCGGGAGGCAAAAGTTGCAGTAGCTGAGATTGCGCAACTGTACTCCAGCCTAGCTGACAGAGCGAGATACCATCTCAAAAAATGTTGTGTTCTAAGAGTCGGGCTAGTTGGGCTTAGAGCCAGGACACATCTGGATATGAATCCCAGATTCTCTCATTAGCTCAGTGGCTTTGCTTGAACAACTTTCTGATCTACTTCATTATCTATAAAATGTGGCTAAATACTTATTCTTCCTTGTAAGATTATAAATATTTGTAAATTTTCTAGCCTTTGATAGTTATTTAGTACAGCCCAAGATAGCAAGTGATTAGTCAAAATATGTACTGTGTCCAAGGTCAAAGAATATATATGGCATGACATCAAGCTGCAGGATCTTGTAATTGGTAGATTTTACTTATTTAATATAGGACTATCCAATGGGTCTGTTATACTGACCCCAAAGATGAGAAACAAGAACAGGTATCAAGGCTTTTTCCCCTCATCTCGGATTATATGATAATTCTCAGATTATATGATAATTGAATTATCATATAATCCGAGATGAATATATTGAATTGTTAGAAGCAAATTCCAGATTCAAAATTGTTTAATTTTTGTTGTTGTTGTTGTTGTTGTTGTTGTTGTTGTTATTGTTACTGAATATTTTTTTCTCTGGCAAAGACAAACTGGTTGATCCAATAAAAAGAAAGCCACTATTCCTAATGAGTGGGCTCTAGTGGTAGAAAAACAAATAAGAAACCTCTACCTCTGATGTAAAAACTGCAGAGAATGACCAGGGGAAAGACCTGCTTTTGATGACAAAGTATAGGCAAAGATTATAAAGGATTTTGTATGGAAGTGCTGCAGTGCACATCCAATTCACACGAAGTTGTGAGGCCCAACTCAACTCCTTGACTTTCCACACTCAGAGTAAGCAATGGAATAGAGCCCACCAGGAGCCCTCTCCCATGTGTGCAAGTGGGACTGTCAATTGAGGTCTCCCACATTCTCCACCTCCAGAGTGGTTTGTGAAGCAATCAACCAATCACTCTCACCTCAATAATTTGCTGTGGGGTGGACATGTCACCCACAGACCACTTGAGTTCTTCAAGGGAGATTGGTAATGGAATTTGAGAGAAAGATCTTTCCTTTCTTGGTAGAGGACAGAGAGAGATGCCTGATAGCACTGTTTAGTTCCTATAATCAAATATTACAAAAGCTCAGGACTCTTCAGTTACATAGTAAATAAATTCTCGATCCACTAAGAGTCTAATTTCATTGGTCTGAGATACCAGGTTAGAAAGAACTCAAACCAACTTTGTCCTCTCACATCCCTTGATTCTGCCAGCTGACTCAGTGGTCTTCGGCAATGATTGGCTGTTTCTGAGCATTTTACAAAAGTGTGTCAGGATGTTGCTGCTGCCATTGTTATCACTGGTGTATTCATATGAGGCTATGAATGTCATATCTGTGACTTCTATCCCACTAATTTTGACCTGACCCTAGACATCCATACCTACAGGCATTTCAGAATCAGGCTCTCCTGATTCTGAGGCCTGGGTGAGTGTTAAAGCACACAGTCAGCTGGAAGGGCCATAAACCAGACTAGCTTTCTGAGAAAGAGCCTGCCAGGAATACTGCTACAACATATTGTGTGATCAGCTGGCCTCAGCAGTAGTGAGAATCTACCAGTAAAGAAGATGGAGAAATAGGTTTGCAAGCAACAGTTTTGGATCAAAGGAGTCCGAAAGGCAAAACCTTTGCATATACCCCCACTTACCTTTTCAATGGAATCTTAATGAAAGGAGCCCCAGCCCATCTAGCCATGAGAATGGAATTTGAGATCTGCTGTAAAGCCCACCTCCAATTTGAATGAAATTCATCTAATTCCAAGTTTAAATGATGATTCACTCTGTATTTGGACCTCTTCCATTGAACAGGCTGTGCAACCTCCTTGGATGCCAGGTTAGGTGGAGGACTTCCATGTTGTGTCTTTCCTCCTGCCTCCACCCCCTCCATTCTTAAAACTTTTCCTATCAGAAGTGACCTCCTAGGTCACTGGGACTTAGTCCACAGTCCTCGAGAGAATCATAAAACAGGATAGCAAAGGAGACAAAACCAGACAGACTTGGGATTGAATCTTGATTTTCCTTCTTTCTTCCTCTATTCTTTCCTTCATCATTCATGTAACACCTATAATGTGCCAGACACTGTATTAGATACTAGGACGCAGGAATAAACTTTACAAACCACAGTCTTTGTTCTATTGAAAGACAGAAGTACATACAATGATTGAACCTTCAACAGTTTTTTGTTTAGGCCAACACATTTTATCTGTCTTAGCCTCAGTGTCCTCATGTGTAAAATAAAGGATAAAATGCCTACCTTGCCTAAATGAAGAAGGAATGGGAGAGCTTGGAGCATAAAAGATGAAGAATTTGAGACTAAAAATAGGCATTTAAAAAAAAAAAAAGATTGCTAAAGTTGGTAACTATCACCTGGCAACCTCCATGTGTTTAACTTTGTGGTAGTAGGAGATAAGCAGAAGAAAATCGATGAACCTATTGACCTCATCTGCTCTTAGTCTCCTGAAGCCTCTTCTATAAAAGCATGACAGTCCCCTTTCTCACAGTGACTGTCCAAGAATTATGAGTCCGTTGAAAATAAATAAATAAAAAGCAAACATTTTAAGTATCCTTTGCAAATTGAAAGCAGTGGTTCTCAATTGGAGATAATTCCTCTTCCCCCACCCCACTGATTCAGGGGATATGTAGCAGTACCTAAAGAGATTTCTGGTTGTCACATCTGATGGGAGAGAGTGCTGCTGCTGGCATCTAAATGGTAAAAGGTGGTGGATATTGTGAAACTTCCTACAATGCAGAGGACAGCCTGGCCCGTCTCTCTCCACACACACACCAAAGAATGATGAGGATTTAAATGTCAAAAGCATCAAAAGTTGAGAACCCCTGCAGAAAAGCACCATGGAAATGCAAATTAATGTTATTCCAATTAGGCCTGGATGTGTGAAACCAAACACAGAGGAGAGAGAGCACACAAAGCGGGCAGCTAGCAAAGTCTAAGAGGCAATACTTCCCTCAAAGATCTTGAAGTCTTGTTGAGGAAATATGACTCTCACAAGAAAATAATTTCTAGAAGAAAACAAAGACATCTCATACGAGTATAAAATACTTGGATGGAAATCAGAGGACAGTTCTTCCAGATCTGCTATTGATTTTTCATATGACCATTGACAAGCTATTTACCCTCTCTGGGATGCTAAATTTGCCTTTGAAAATGGCCTAGAGAGTTCTGAAGGCAGAGTTCAACATTAGCATTTCATTTTCAATTATAATCACCAGTTTGTAAGAGATATAGTAAAATGAGCATGGACTTCTGAATGTGGTATCACAGATTCAATATCTTCTACATATTAGGTGGGAAATTTCAAATAAGTCACTGAAGATCTTCGAGACTCGGTTTATTTTCTGTAACTGGGAGTATTATAAATACTTTTCAGTAAAGATCTTGGCACACAGTAGCTATTTTTTCTGGTTATATTATCATTATTACTATTATTACTATTTGAGACAGAGTTTTGCTCTTATTGCCCAGGCTGGTGTGCAGTGGTATGATCTTGGCTTACCGCAACTCTGCCTCCCTGGTTCAAGGAATTCTTCTGCCTCAGCCTCCCAAGTAGCTGGGATTACAGGCATATGCCACCATGCCTGGCTGATTTTGTATTTTTAGTTGAGACGAGGTTCATCCATCAGGCCAGTTTCAAACTCCTGACCTCAGGTGATCTGCCCACCTCAGCCTCCCAAAGTGCTGGTGTGAACCACTGTGCCTGGCCCTGGTTATTATATTATTATGAGGTCTGGGGAATATTTAAATCTTTTCATGGGCTTGCATGCTTCCACAGTCCGATCAGTAACGAGACAGCGAGGGTCTTTCTGTAGTGAGAGAGTTCAACCTCCCAGGACGCCTCTTAGTGTAAACCAAAGACTTTTCTGACTATACATCATGGGAACGTTATCACTCTTTGGAAAGCTCTGTCACTCCATCTATGAAGTACAATGATTATTGTCCGAAAATAACAATCGTAAGTTATGTGTATATTTTTAATATTTCAATTTAAATCTTCACTTTCTGTTTCCTTGTACTGTACCCATCTGCAGAATATTTTCACCTTCTGCATCTCTAGGTCCAAAGAGGAACAAATCTTGCCTTCAAAAATCAACCTCAGGATCCTCCTTATTAACACCAATTCTAGGAAATAGGTGAGAAGAAAATTAAATGAAGAAATCTAGTATAATATAGAACTGACTCAGGAATTAAAAACAGAAGAGAAAATAGGTCCTTCCTGATTGAAATGGGGAGTGGCAGCTCGGGGAGGACTTGTGTGGGAGGAAAGAGGTTGTGGAAGCAGCTATGCTGTATGTGACATACAAAATACAAAAATGGGATGCAGAACAAGGAGGTTTAAAAAGTATTAGTTTTTGGATATCAATGAAATCAGTACATTGACAAGTAGTTGCCCTTCCGGGTTCATTACGGCACTATTCACAACAGCCAAGATGTAGTGTAGACCCAAGTGTTCATCAGTGGATTAATGGATAAGGAAAACATGGTATACACGCACAATGTAATATTAATGTGTCTCTGCCTTCAGAGAGAAGTAAATCCTGTCATTTGCAACAACAGGGATGCATCTGAAGGCCATTAAAGTAAGAGAAATGAGTCAAGTACAGAAGAACAAAGATCACATGATATCACATATATATGAATCTTAAAAAAGTTACTCTCATAGAAGCACAGAGCAGGACAGAGGTTACCAAGAGCTGGGGTAGGGGGCAGGGGTAAAATGGGAAATTGGGAAGATATTTGTCAAAGGAAATAAAATTTCACTTACAGGTGAGAAATGAATGGATAAAGAAAATGTGGTATATATACACAATGGAAAACTATTCAGCCATCAAAAAGAATGAAATCCTGTCATTTGCAATACGGCTGGAATTGGAGGATGTGTGAAAGCTTAGAAAAAGAAGGTGATCTCATAGAAGTGAAGAGTAGAACAGAGGCTGCTAGAGGCTAGAGAGGATGGGGGAAAGGGGCAATAGGAAGAAATGTATTAAAGGATACAAAATTACAGTGAATTGGAACGAATGCATTCCAGTGTTCTATAGAACTATAGGATGACTATAGTTAACAATAATTATGATATAGATTCAAATAACTAGAAGGAAAATATTGAATGTTCTCAACACACAAAAATGACACGATTTCAGATGATAGATATGCTAATTACCCTGATCTGATCAACTATGTATTATATGTATCACAACATTACTATATACCCCTAAATATGTACAATCATTATTTGTCAATGAAAAGTAAAATTCCAATTACAGGAGAAATAAGTTTAGGAGATCTATTATACAACATGGCAATTACGGTGAAATAACAATATACTCTATATGTGAAAATTGCTGAGAGTATATTTTAAATGTTTTCATCACACACTCAAAAATAAGTATGTAAGGCAATGGATATATTAGTTAGTTTGATTTGGTCATTCTACAATGTGTACCTATATCAAAACATCATGCGTTTCACCACAAATATATACAAGTTTTTTTGTCAATTAACGAAAGATAAATATATAAAAAGTATTACTCTGGACTTTGAATGGAAAAGTTTCTCAAGAAGCTTTCACAGTTTTTGAAAAGTGTACTAAAAGCTTCATTCTTATATTTACAAAATAGTCAGTGTAAAGGAATTTAGAGGAAACTAAAGAGGAGCCTGGTTTTCTTCCACATGGATGCAGGACAAAGTAAACAGAACATCTGAGAGATGAAGACCTTGGAAGCAGGGAATATGAAGAAATAAGGCTTAAGGAATTACTGAAATTATAAAAAATAATCTATATCCTCACAGATTACAAATTGGGCTTTTAAACACATTTTTTTCAGACTTTTTTTATTTCAATAGATTTGGGTTACAAGGGTTTTTGTTTACAAAGATGAATTGTACAGTGGTGAAGTCTGCATTTTTAATGTACCTGTCACCCAAATAATGTATTCAATAGATATTTTATCCCTTACCCCTCACCCATCCTCCCGACTTCTCTCCAATGTCTACTGTACAGCTCCATATGCCCCTACATACTCAATGCTTAGTTTTGTCTTATAAGTGAAAACATGCAGTATTTGATTTTCTGTTCCTGAGTTACTTAACTTGGGATAATGGCCTCCAGTTCCATCCAAGTTGCTACAAAAGGCACCATTTCATTCTTTTTCTGTGGCTGAATAGTATTCCATAGTAGAATTCCACAGAAAATTCCATACATTTTCTTGATTCACTCACTAGTTGATAGGCACTTAAGTTGATCCTATATTGTGAATTGTGCTGTGGTAAGTGTGTGAGTGCAGACATCCTTTTGATATAATGACTTATTTTCTTTGGGTAAATACTGAGTAGTGGGATTGCTGTAGGAAATGGTAGATCTACTTTTAACTCTTTCAGAAATCTCCATACTGTTTTCTATAGAAGTTGAACTAATTTGCATTCCCACCAACAAGGTATAAGCATTCCCTTTTCACTTCATCCATGCCAGTATCTATTGTTTTCTGATTTTTTAATAATGGCTGTTCTCACTGGGGTAAGCGGATATCTCATTGCTGTTTTAATTTGCATTTCTCTGATCAGTGATGTTGAGCATTTTTTCATATGTTTGTTGGCTGCTTGTATGTCTTGTTTTGAAAAATGTTCATGTCATTTGCCCACTTTTTAATGAGATTATTATTTATTTATTTATTTTTTTGCTGATTTCTTTGAGTTCCTTGTAGATTCTGGGTATTAGTCAGATCTATAGTTGGCAAATATTTTCTCTCACTCTGTGTATTATCTATTTACTCTGTTGATTATTTCTTTTACTGTGCATAAGCTCTTCAGTTTAATCGAATTCCATTCATTTATTTTTCTTTTCTTCTTGTTGCATTTGCTGTTGGGGTCTCAGTCATAAATTCTTTGCCTAGGTTAATATACAGAAAAGTTTTTCCTAGGTTTTCTTCTAGAATGTTTATGGTTTCAGATCTAATTTTTAAATCTTTAACCTATCTTGAGTTCTTTTTTTGCATCTGGTGAGAGAGAGAGATTCAGTTTAATTCTTCTACATGTGACTGTCCAATTTTCTGAGGACAGTTTATTGAATAGAGTATACTTTTGCTTGTGTATGTTTTTGTCTGCTTTGTAAACATTAGTTGGCTATAGGTATTTGGCTTTATTTCTGGGTTTTCTATTATGTTATATTGTTTTATGTGTCTACTTTTATACCAGCACCATGCTGTTTTGGTTACTATAGCTTGGTAGTATAATTTGAAGTCAGGTATTATGATGCCTCCAGATTTGTTCTTTTTGCTTAGAATAGCTTTGGCTCCTTTGGCCCTTTATTGTTCGTCTTTTTTTTTGAGTACTATTCCACTGTACTGATATGCCACATTTCATTTATCCACTTAATGGTTAATGGATATTTTGATTATTTCCATGTTTTAGCTTTTATGAACAATAGTGGTATGAATATTCATATACGTGTTTTTATATAAATATAGGTTGCAGTTCTCTTTA
Organism: Saguinus oedipus; assembly: GCA_031835075.1. Classification (NCBI taxonomy): domain Eukaryota; kingdom Metazoa; phylum Chordata; class Mammalia; order Primates; family Cebidae; genus Saguinus; species Saguinus oedipus. The sequence goes on from CM063170.1 coordinate 45,485,877, forward strand.
GTATATAGCTATGTTTAATATATTGAGTAATGGCTAAATAATTTTTCATAAAATGGTAATTTTGTTTTAGTTTGCATTTGTCTAATGACTAATGACACTGAACACCTTCTCATGTGTTTATTGGCCATTCATTATCTTTTTTCAAAAAAGGTTTAGTCAAATTCTTTACCCATTTTCTAATTGGGTTATTTGCTTTTTTATTGTTGAGTTATAATGATTTTTATATATTCTGGTTACAAGTCTCTTATTAGATATAATTTGAAAATGTTTTCTTCCTTCTTGATGGTATCTTTTGAATCATAAAAGTTTTGAATTTTGGTGAAGTACAATTTATCCATTTTCATTTTGTCATGTGCACTTCTAGGGCCGTATCTAAAAACCATTGCCTAATCCAAGATCATGAGGTTGTATTCCTATATTTTCTTGTAAGAGTTCATAGTTTAACTCCTAACATTTTTTGTTCTCTGATCTATTTTTACTTAGTTTTTGTATATGGCATGAGATACAGGTCTAACTTCATTCATTTGTATGCAGATAATCAGTTGTTCCCCATCACCACTTGTTGAAAAAATTAGTCTTTATCCATTGAATTATGTTGAAACTCTTGTTAAAAATCAACTGATCATAAATATAAGGTTTATTTGTAGCTGCTCAATTCTATTCCATTGATTTATTTCTAGATTTATTTTAGTGCCACAAAGTACTGCAGCTTTTTAGTAAGTTTTAAAACAAAACAGGTGATTTCCCCAACCTTCGTTTTTTTACAAGATTGTTTTGATTATTCTGTGTCCTATGCATTCCAATATAAATTTTAGGATAAGCTTGTCAATTTTCTTTTCAAAAAAGCTAGGTGGGATTTTGACAGAGATTGTATTGAATCTGTGTATCAGTTTGAGGATTTTTGCCATTTTAACAATATAAAGTGTTCCTTTCAATAAACAAAAAATGTTATCCCATTTATCTATCTTTAAATTATTTTAATATTTAGTAGTTGTCAATGTACAAATCTTGCACTTCTTTGCTAAATTTATTCCAAAGTATTTCATTCTTTTTGACGCTATTATAAATACATTTTTTCATAATTTCATTTTTATTAATGGTTTAAGTATATAGAAATTAATTTTGTCGATTGATTTTTTAATATTTCATATTTATATCTTATTTCCTGAAACCTTGTTGAATGTGTATATTAGTTCTAAGGTTTTTATCTAGATTTCTTGGAATTATCTATACACAAAATATGCCATTTTCAAATAAAGATAGTTTTACCTCTTCCTTTAGAAACTAGATGCCTTTTATATACTTTTCTTGACAAATAACCCTGGCTAGAAACTCCCATACAATGTTAAAAATATACGGCAAGAACACGTATCTTTGCCTTATTATTGATTTCAACAGAAAATCATTTAATCTTTCACTATTAACTCTGATGATATTAGCTGTAGGTAAGTTTTCTATAATGCTTTTTGAGGTTAATAGGTTCTTCTCTATTCCTAAATTGTTGGATGTTTACTATGAAAGGTTATTATATTTTATCAAATGCTTTTCTTGGAATCTACTAAAATAATTGTGTTACTTTCTTTTTCCTTTATTCTAGTAATAAGTGGTGTATTAAACTGATTTTTCTATGTTAATCCAATATTGCATTCCTGAGTTAAGGCCCATTTCATCATAGTATATAATCCTATTTATATATCAGTGGACATGTTTGGTTTGTTAGTGCTTGCTTAGAATTTTTACATCCATATTTATAAGGAATATTGGTTGTAGTTTTCTTGTGAAATCTTTGTCTGCCTTGGTACTAAGGTAGTACTATTCTCGTAGAGAAAGTAGAAAGTATTTCTTCCTCTTCTATTTTTCTTGGAAGAGTTTTTGAGGAATGATATTAATTATTCTTTAAATATTTGGTAGAATATACCAGTGAAGCCATTGGTCCTGGGTTTTCCTTATAGGAAGATTCTGATTACTAAGTCAATCTCTTTGTATAGGTCTACCCAGAATATTTAATTCTTCTAGAGTCAGTTTTGATAGTTTGAGTTTTTCCAGAAATCTTTCCACTTTATCGAGATTATGTACTTTGTTGCCATGCAAATAGTCATCATATTACCTTAGGATACATTTTATTTTATAAGCATGATAATAGCGTCCCCTCTTCTATTTCTGATTTTAGTAATTTCAGTATTAGGGAATTTTAAATTAAGTCTTACATTCCCCAGCACCTGGCACTTCTCTTTGTCTCCCAAGCTTGGAAGTCTTAGCACTGAAAGTAAACAAAGATGATTCTGCCTCAAAACCTTTCTTTTGACAATGACACCCTACCAGTCACTTCCCCACAGAGTGGAAAGAATTGCTTTTTGAAGTGTGGTCCCCAAACCTGCAGTACATGAATCACCAGGGAACAGAATTTGAGGCCATTTTCCAGATCTGTTGAATCATAATCTGCATTTTGCCAAGATTTCAAGGTAATTTATGGGCCCATCAAAATTCAAGAATTACTAATTTAAAGGAAATAGAATTTATCAAACCAGGCATTTCCCTGTCACTTTATTTCACCTAGACTAAAACATAGATACACAATCTTGGGATAAGAAAAAAAGCTCATCATTACTGGTCATTAGAGAAATGCAAATCAAAACCACATTGAGATGGCATCTCACACCAGTTAGAATGGTGATCATTAAAAAAATCAGGAGACAACAGATGCTGGAGAGGATGTGGAGAAATAGGAACACTTTTACACTGTTGGTAGGAGTGTAAATTAGTTCAACCATAGTGGAAGACAGTGTGGCAATTTCTCAAGGATCTAGAAATAGAAATACCACTTGACCCAGCAATCTCATTACTGGGTATATACCCAAAGGATTATAAATCATTCTATTATTAAGACACATGCACACATATGTTTATTGCAGCACTGTTTACAATAGCAAAGACTTGGAACCAACCCAAATGCCCATCAATGATAGACTGGACAGGGAAAATATGACAATATACACCATGGAATACTATGCAGCTATAAAAAGGGATGAGTTCATGTCCTTTGCAGGGACATGGTTGAATTTGGAAACCATCATTCTCAGCAAACTGACACAAGAACAGAAAACCACCGCATATTCTCACTCATAAGTGGGTGTTCAACAATAAGAACACATGGACACAGGGAGGGGAACATCACACATTGGGGCCTGTCAGGGGGTGGGGAGGGCTGGGGGAGGGATAGTAGGGGGTAGGGGTCTGGGAGAGGGATAACATTAGGAGAAATACCTAATGTAGATGACAGGGGGATGGATGCAGGAAACCACCATGGCATGTGTATACCTATGTAACAAACCTGCACGTTCTGCACATGTATCCCAGAACTTAAAATATAATTTAAAAATTACACATTTATTTAAAAATAAAACATCTGACACATATATTAAAAAAAATCTCAGAATGCTATTACCGCAACTTTTTAAACTGTAGTTGTCTTTTGCAGTTCATCACCCACTGCTATTGCCTCATGCAGCTGATAACCCAACTTCTCTCTTTAGGAGGTTTGCCTCTTGGTTATTTCTTCTGTCTTCCAAAGTATAACAAGTGCTTCAGGCATAAGCAGATGTTCATGATGATCTCATCTGTTTCTTCAATATGGTAGGTGGTTTATAAGAACTATTAACAAGGGTGAATGTACATCCCACTATTACAAAACAGACTTCTCAACACTCAGCCTTAGTCAGGCTGGTTCCCTTTACTAGTCACCTGTCATGAAGATAAGTATTGCTTTCTTCCATTAATAACATAGTTCAATTATGTATCAAAGAAACATGTTTTTATCACTTTTACAATCTTATTAGCTGCTCCCCCTAGAAATGATAGTATTGTCCAATCACATCTCTCCTCAATTATGGTACTGAGAAGCTGTTGGCTTTTTATCACCCCCACTGAGAATTATCTGATTGTGCATGAGAAATGACACCAGCCATCAACGTTCCTTCTGTTTCTGGCTTAGAAGCAATGGCTTCATCTTCAATACATCTGTTTTGATGTATACTCTTGATTCTGTGTTTTCTCTTATACATAGTGGATTTGTCATTATTATCTCTTCATACTAATTTAAAAACTGACCAGTTATACCCATAATCTGTTAAAAGTGGCCACATTATGTGAAATAAATTATTTCTTGGGGCAACGATTTCTGTGGTTAAGAGCATGGGCTCTGTTTTGAGAGAGTTTCTCACATTTTGAGTTTGATTTCAAGGAAGAGGCCTGCTTTAATCAAGTATTCATTTTGGGAAATTTTTAAGCTGGCTTCATTATGTTGTTCCCCCAGATTAATATCTTAACTAGCTTTATGTAAGTAAAATAAAATGCAAGAATTATTTTGCTCAATTTTTTATTTTCTAATAGAGGAATTTGTAAAACTTGCCCTTCAAAAACAAATTAAAAACCCCAAACAAAATAAATATAAGTACGAAAATCTTGAAACTTTGTAAAAGGGCTCTTCAACTAATATTCTTATTATCTCATTTTTCCTCCATTCTCATTGACTTACCACTTGCTGTCAATTATCTCAAAGCTCCTGTGGTTACAAATAACAGAAACCTGTTCCTATTATCTCACATATGAATGGTTTAGTATTTATTATTGTAGCTAAGATTTCAGAATAATCTCCCAGAAACTAAAGGCAGGAGATGCTTTACGATGAATCAGAAGAGGGAAAGCCATCAGACAGCACAGTGACCACTCTTTCTCTTTCTATAGAAACTTATAAACTCACTTCTTTACTTTTTGTTCCATTTTGTGCAGCTCTTGAACATAATTTTAAAAGACCACAGTCACAACTCACAGGTTTAAATACCCTTTAAGTTCAAATACTAAAAGAACCCTTCAAATTTTTTGAAAATGAATTCCAAACTCTCAGAAGATAATGTAATGAGTCCAGATTGCTCAGCTTTCTCTCCTGGCCCAGATAAAGTTATTCAGAGAGCCACTTCCAGCAACTGACAGAGAGAATGGGGTTGCGTTTTTGCCTAAAAGGTGGCTATTATGACACACTATGACTGTTTCTCACCTTACTCTTCTTTTTCAAAAAGTGTCCCACACTTTTCTTCCCTAAGCAGTTGAAAAACTGAGTCCATTAGTTTCAACTGTTTCACACAAAAAGAATCAGTGCTTCAGCCAAGGAAAGTGGTGAGATTGGAAATAGCCTGTAGCAGTTTTTTGGGGCAATCTAAGAGCCTGCAGATTCTGATGAGGCTCACACAGAGGGCAAATGAATGAGGTCTGCTATCCCTTGGAGTTACTGATGGACGGAAAACCAGTTCTGTTTGCTTCTGTAGCCCAGCAGTTCACACATTAAAGTCACTGCTATTAGTCTCTCTCAGAGCAGTGACCAAATAATGTAATAACGGTTATTAGCCTTTTCTAAGTTATTGCACTTTTCTCATTCCTGGCCAGAAGCCCATGTCCTGAAGCAGAATTCAACTTTTAAACACTGGAGTGACTGTCCTATTTTAAACAATGGATTTGCCAATAAATACAAAGAAACTTTACGATTCTTAAAGAATCATTCACTTATCTATTTTAAATATTTGGAGTTTAATGCCCTTGGCTGAGTAAATCAAACCAAGGGCAATGATTTCTCTACAGGTGTCCGAAGAAATAGTAAAACCACATTTTTGCCTTTTGAATTCACTGTCTATGGAGTTCCAGTAAACCTAAAGGAACATTTTCAGCATCAGAGAAGATTATAGTTGTGAAAGTTACCTGGTAGGGTATATTTGTAAAGCACAGAGGGTGCATGTGCTGTACAGTAAAAGGATAATGTGTATTATCCTAAATGTCTTATCATGGCCTGTAATGACATTAGATCTCTTCTCAGTGACATAATTAGATCCAAGTATGCCTGACTAATATTGAGAAAAGTGACTTAATTTTTCTTACTCTTTATTTCTGGTATATCAAAGGATCATTTGAATGTATAAAGGTACTACATGTAAAACATTTTGAGTTTATCATAAGACATATAATGTGCCCACCTAGAGTAGAGATGATAACATCCTCTTTCTCACCCCCACTTCTCTTTTGTAACAAATGTCCTGTTGTAGCCTAGAAAGGATGAACTTAATCTCAGATCCACAACCTCTCTTTCTGTTGAAGACAGAGGTATGTACTTGAACTAACCTGAAACTTTCACATGCTCTCTTTTGGGAATTTGGAATTGAAACACAGAAACTGATGCAAGGCTGCCAAAATGAAGGATCATGTTGACTACATAGGGGTTTCCACTGTTGCAAGAGGTGGCCATATGCATGTAGACGAATGGACAGGGAAGCCGATCTTAAAAAGAAAAAGATTAAGCCAATGTCTGCAACACACCAATGTCAAAAGAAATAAAAACAGTGGAGAGAAAATGCCTGAGTAGTTGGCACTTGTCCTCACAAATTATGGGGCTCTATTTATCAAGTTTTACAAACTATCCAGGACTCTTAGAATATATCTCGCTTTAGTAAGTTAGCGTGAGTCAGTTTCTATTTCTTGCTATTGTTAGTTTGAGAATTTCCTATTTCTTCATCTTAAGACAAATGGATAGTAACTGAAGATTCATTAGAACAGAAAAAGGACAAAAATATAGTAGTGGCCAAATTGGGGCACTGCCATTCAAAATAACTAGGCACAGAACTGGCAATCATAGCCAAAGAGCTTTCAGAGACATTGTAAAATGTAACTGCCATACCATTCTATATAAGCAAACCTCATTTTATAGATAAGAATAAGGAGGTGTGGAAAGGTTGAATAACCTCTAAAACCACATAAATCATATGTGACAGAAATAGAATGGCACTGGAGTCATCAGACTTCCACAACTCCTGCACCTTCCACAGCATATTCTGTAAGATGAAGATAAACCCTGTGACCAAATCCCAGTTTCATAAAAGAAGTTCCTGGTATATTATTTATTAGAATTGTTAACCAAGTCCTCCAACAATGCCCTAATTGTTCCTAGCTTCACCAATCATTATCATATATGAATCCGTGTCTCGGTCTTCATTTGTTAAACGCATGCAGAGTGGAGGTAGAGATTAGAGATGATGAATGAAAACAACCCAGCACAGTGCCTGGCATCCAGCAAAATTGTACTCAATACACACCCATTACTATATAGGACTACACTTCCTAGGCAAACAAAGCCACGAAGGGATGGATTCAATAGTGTCATTCTCCTACTCTGCTTCCCTCAAGTTTCACAGGTTACAAATAAGACCAGCAGAGCAGTACGGTGGTTAAGGCCTTCAGAAAGGGAAACCTCTCTGCCTAGTGAGTGGGCTTTGTGGGTTTATACCTCCAATCTCCAGAATTGATTGTCTTACCTTTAGAATTTTATTTTCTGTGTTTCTGCTCACAGCTCCCCCTTCTCCTCCTTTATTGAGTCTTGGCTTGGTAAACAACAAAAATTCTTGGTTTTGCATTTGCTTGTTACACATGGCTTGGCTTTGGTCTCATTTTTTGTGTCCCAGATAAATTTCCATCCAAAAGGACAAAGTTGGGACTCCACTCCTCATCCACACAAACCCTTTACTAACATTTTCACCAACCCTATTCTTTAATAAAACAATTTTTACAAACAATTTTATATCTATCAAACTGTTACATTTATTTATTTATTTAGAGACAGGGTAGCACTCCACCACCCAGGCTGGAAAGCAGTGGTGCAATCACTGCTCACTGCAGCATCCACCTCCTGGGCTCAAGGGATCATCCCACCTCAACCTCCTAAGCAGGGGGACTGCAGATACATGCCACCACACCCAGCTAATAGTTTTTTTCTGATTTTCAGTTGAGACAAGATCTCACTAGGTTGACCAAGTGATTTCAAACTTGTGCAATCTTCCCTCCTCAGCCTCTTATTACCTTTCTCATAGCACCTCTACTCTTTATTTTATTTTGTAATGTTATATTCTGATCACCTTCAAGCCTACCCACACCACATAGTTATTGTAGGTATTTTGCCTTACCTTTTTGGGCATCTTCCTCTTTCTATCCCCTAAATATTATATAAATAAAGTTCATACTAGGAAAGCATTCCAAACTTGCTCATTATTTACAGCTTTCTCTCCCTCTCTGTAAATGGCTTTGCCATTTTTATTCTGTTTCCCCAGCAATAACTCCTCTCAATTTGTCAAACACCTTCATCTTACTTCTTGTCTTTCTCATTGCAAAACATTTGAAACCCTTTGTGTAAGAGACACTAGATAAAAATAAGTTGAATGGCATCTACATGAATGGCACAGTGACATTTAGCTCATGGTGCGCATGTGGGAAATTTGAAGTGCTAGCCTCTTCAGATCTCTCTGTCTTTTCCTCAAACCCTTATGAAGAAACTAATGAATGTCAAGAAAGGGTAATTGAGGTACTTATCTGAAATATACTTATAATTTTTTATTATGGCTGCATTATTCCCTCCCAAAAGGGGCAAAGATGTGGCATTACACTATTTTTCAGGAAAATAAATCCGAGACTCCCAAGTTTTATTCCAAAAGGGATAGAAAGATCTTTTCAGTCCTGGTATAAATGCTGCCCACCACCACTGCCCTAGGTTTGAAGAAAGCTTCCCACAGGCTGAGTCTGCACTCAGAAGGAAAGCCAGTCACATGGACCTTGAGCTCAATGTAAGAAATGGATCTCAGAATAAATCTTAAATAGAGAAATTAAATGTCAAAGTTTATTAAGTACTTTTGTGATTTCATAGTCTTAAACTTGATATTAAGAGTAACATTTCTCTTGTTTGGGGAAAAATATGTCACTGAAAAATCTCAGTTTTGCAAAGTCAAGCTGAGTGCTATTCTGGAATGAAGAGGTACAGATATGAGGAGCTGAAAGTTTTGTCTTCATCAGTGGCAGAGTATGACTGACTGAATCCACACGGATTACTTTGATATTTAATTTTGCTTCCTGTGTCTGCAGGGAAGTGCTGGCAGGGGCAAGGGTCAGAATAGGGCATTATATACGTATCTGCAAAAGTATGGTAGGTCAGGGCAGAGGAGAAAGAAGGGAAGATAGTCCTTGGGATCCCCTAAGAATAGCCGAAATCATAGTGCCTGGGGACAGTGGCATTTGATAGCCAGTGGTAGAGGTAGAAGTGTACTATTTCTGCATTTAAATTTCTGTATGTTATACTTAAGCCTTTAGTTCAGCTTGGTTAAGCACCATCACGTGGTGTCAGCCATGGTTGGTGAGGGGATGATGTACGTTTGGTTCATGTGTAGGGTGACGCATGCAGGCTGGAAGGGTATTTATAGGAAGAAAAGATAATCAGAGGAACAGTAAAGAGAGTAAGAGGAAGCAAGCGGCAACTAGAATGAATCTTCACAATATGTTGCCATACCCAGAGGATAATGAATCTTTACAGTATGTTGACATTCCCAGAGGATTTGCACAAAGACTTGCAAGGGTAAAGGAAAGAAACTGGCAGATTTCCTGCAGCTGTGGAGGATGGGAACTCAGATTGTGTTCGTCGACTCAAAAAATGACAGTGTTGGAGAAGTGAGGACATTCAAACTGTCCCACATGAAGTCTTTTGTTTGTAAGGCAGTGGGTTCATTCCTCTGATCTTTACTCTTAGAGATTTTATATTTGGAGATATATTGCTCCTCTGATAACCCTGCATATCTGCTTTATTCTCTCACAGTCTCACCTCTAAGCAGAATTCTTATGTTTCTGTGTTTCTATAATACATGTTTGGCTTTAAAATATAGTCGAATCCCTCAGGGACAATTTCAAAGGAGAAAAAAGGAAGGGGGAGAGGAGGGAGAAAATAAAGAAAACTAAAGGCAGAGAGAGAAGATCATGGGGAATTGGAGGAAAGTGTGGTAGGTTGAACTACCGCACTAATTTTCTAAGCATCTTCTGAGGTTAAGCTGTTTCTGACATCTAATTTAACCCACTGCCACCAACTTCCACAGGACAGTGATGGGACCTTGAGAGATAACCTTTGTATTAGGCTGCATCATTATCCAGAAACCGGAGCAGACTGACTTAAAATGTCACTCCCAAAATAGAGCCACTGTCAGGCAAAATAGGACAGTCACAAATGGGCACTAATTATGTAAATTAGTGATTATGCTTAGACGTTAAAGGGAAGCATGTCTTCTCTTTAATGTCTAAGCATAATCACTAATTTACATACAGGAAATGATCTAGATTGCTCCACCTCTAATAGTTAGCTAATATTTACTGAGCATTTAAAAGTGTGTAGTCTCGAGGACTTACCTACATCATCTCATCCTCCACCTACAGCCACTGAGGAAAGTCAGTGCTATTATTATCCACATTTTAAATGAACAACTGAGATACAAAGAGGTTCAGAAACTTGTTCAGGGTCACGGATCATAAGGTAAAGAACAGAGATTTGTACACAGGCTACACTACTGACGATAATGACTTCATGCTATCTCCTATCACCCTTTCATTCTCCTTACCTGTGATTTTCTCTCACTTTGCTATCCCTCTTACTCTCCTAGCATGAGCCTTACGCATCTCAGAAGACTCCAATTTTTAAATACCTATCCTACCCCAAGTGACTGAGGCAGGAGCAGTACTCATTATCTACATCTGAATGTATTCTATCCTGCTGCAACTTTCCCTTTGCAGGGCTTCTGTGTGACACTCAACTGGCTTCTGATCATCTTCCACCTTTAACCAGTGTGATGTGCTCAGAGTATGAAAATCTGCTTTAGTAGATCTTAAATTTGAAAAGCTAAAGAAATTCTTTAAATTCTTTCTCATACAATCGTTCTCTAGATAAGCCAATTTATTTAAGCTCTTTTGATCTCTATTTTCTCATCTGGTAAATGGAACCAGTATAATGCCTACTGCATAAAGCTGTCATATGGACCAAAAGAAATGAAGCCAGAAAAGTATACAGACATATCCAATGTAAATTATCATATCTAAATAAGCTTTAGATATTATTATTATCATCATAACTTATTAGGGAAGGTTTTTAATCTTCATTTAGTAGAGGGAGAAACAGATATCCAGAAGGAAAGTCTTGCCTCAAATTATATAATTAGTGCGTGGCAGAGGCCAAAGCAAAGCAGGCCTTTCTTTGAACAAGTGTTACCTGAACATTTACTATGTGCCAGGCTCTGCAGTACATGCCATGGACACATAGATTAATTTGCACAATGCAACCTTTTATTAAAATGCATAATTCCAGTATGGTATATTTCTCTAAATATTCATGAATATTCCTAAAGGAAAAAAATGCTAAGGTTCCTAGAGAGATGAATTGTCATCTCAAGGTCAAATGAAAGACGATATAGATAGTGTCTACAAAATAATAACTCAGACACTCTGACACCTAAGCTGTTACCCATTCCTTTCCACTATGCTGCCTTTAGCTGAATATAATTAGAAAAGTGTATCTCTAGAAAAGTAACACTCATTATACAATGTATTCCAGCATTAACCATAAATTATTTTCTTCATCAGTGCAGGAAATTGGGTGTTAACTGTGTTTAAGTTAGAAAAAAAGAAGAGTTGATTCAAATTCTACATGAGAATATTATTTAGAAAGAGGCCTTGGTAAAAAGAGCCAACGACTAAGATTTTATAAAACATGGTTCTTGTCCAGTCAGCTCCTCACTATGTTGCTTCCTCCTATGTGGAATGGCCACAGTTTCATTTCTGGTGCTAAGAGAGTGTATGTATATGAGGGGAGTCAGTCGGTGGGTCAGACAGCTGGCAGTGGAAAGGTGGCCAGGAGGCTTATATGTTGCCTCTCTTGCCGGTACTGTCTTTATAATAATTTTATTTTACTTTTTTAAATCTTAGTTCCTGTAAGAGTCACCACTTAAAACAGAATGTTTATACCCAAAGAATGAAAAGGATGAAAGAGGACCCATCCATGTCCACTGGAAGATACTGTTCTCAGGATTCCTGGGCTGAGGCTCAGATTCCTGGAAAAGGAGCAGAAAAAGTAGGAGGTGGCTGGTACTATCACAGCTCCACAAGTAAACCAACAGAAGACCTTTATCTCTCCCATTACCACTTCTAGTTCTGGCCCTGCAGATCTGTTTTTGAACAGATGAGAATGAAGTAGCAAGCAGAGATAAAGTAGAAAAAAGTTGACCCCAGACTACATAAGACAAAGGAGAGGATAAAAAATTGAAATATAACAGAGATTGGTATCTTGGGAGAGGTCATTCATTATTAATAATAGCAGTAGCTGCCATTTCCAGTGTCTACCAGGTGCCAAGCATTGTTCATAAGTTGTTTTAATACTTATACGAAGTTAAATACTACATCTGCATTTTAGAGATGAGAAAGTAGAGACTCAGAGAGGTTAAGTGAATTACCCAAGGATAAACTTAAATATCAGAGCCGAGAGAGAGATACACTCATGTCTATCTATGTTTAAAGTCTATTCACTTTTTATATGGTATGCTGGGGTATGGCTATGGAAGGATAAAGAAAGCTGAGAATATTTACATCAGCTAATGCCTATATTCCAAACTGAAATTACACAGTTTCCTCCTCTGTAAAACAAAGAGACTGAAGTCCCATTTGGAAGCATGATTTTGATCAAATGGAAATTTAACATCTTCTAACGTCTGCCTTGGCAAAGCACACATCATAATAACTCAAAAGTAACCTCATTTAATTCTCAGTGAATTAAATCCCCCTTTAAGAAACAGGATAAATAAGATAAGCCCAATAGCCTTGGTTAAGATTCTGCAATTGAAGATAAATAATTGTTAAGTATTAAAAAAATTTAGTTTCTTGAGAGTTATGAAGCTTAAGAACTAAAATACAGTCAGATCTTTATGTGGAGTGGACTGACAATAGATTATGGAAGGGAACAATTGGGAGGAATTTTTTAAGGTCATTTTGTTCTGACACATGTACTTCACCTTCATGCCCTCAAGTAATCTTCCAGGCTCTGTTAAACCTGCTCAGAAACGAGGAACTCAACATTTTTGGAAACTTCTTTATTGAGCTCAACTCTGTAAATCATAGAGAATATAATGCCTAATTTTTTTTTTTATTTAAGAAATGCTATTCATTCGGCACTGTCTCTGGTCTCCTGACAAGCTGAAATAAAGGGGAGAAAAGGCCCAAACCTTTTGGTGGAGTATTTTCAACATAACATGTAATCAGAATACTTAGTGCAAATGTGATACTAGTTTCTGGAAACGTTTATCTTACGAAATGATTAAGAATTGCAATGGCAAGGTTTGGCATTAAAAGGAAAAGATAACAAGTCTTTCTTTCTTCCTTCCCTTCCCTCCCTCCCTCCTCCCTTCTTCCTTCCTTCCTTTCTTTCTTGATAGAATCATCTAACTCATTTGGCATTAGATATTTTATGACATTTATCAAAGGTATTCTTTTTAGACTTTAGCCTTGAAAATATTGGTTGTTTGGGCAAATTGATTTGGTGGAAAGGAGGCATTATCAAATGGCTGGTTTTGTAAACAAAAAATACTAGAGGACGTAGAAGAAATGACTATCCTGTGTACATTGTTGGATCATAGGCTACGTTTCTCCCCATACCATTACGATATACTCTATGGTGCCCCCACCTGCAATTCACCTGTATAACCTCATATCTTATCACCATTATGTGAATTATCTGTTCACATTATTCTTGATTATCGATCAGCCTAAATTATTTTTAGTTCCCATACTTCATACTCTTGCCTTCCCCACTCCAGACCACTGATTTATTCTCCATAACAGTCAGCGTAATCTTTTAAAATGAAATGCAATCAGATCACTTCTCTGTCTAAACGTATTAGGCTTAGATTTGAGCCGAGGTCTTTACCCTTTGATTGATAGGGCTCTGCCCAACTGGGTTTTACCTTCATTTCCACTTCATTTTGTACCATGTTTCCTGGAGTTCCCTCCTCTACCTGCACTGACCTCGAGTGTCTCTCCTTCCTCCCTCATACATCCTTCAGGTCTTTTCTCAGAAAGTATTCTCCCAAAGCACCCTGTCCTTCACCCATCTTAAAACTCATGTTCTGCATCTTAGTAACCTGTATTCTTAACCTTCCCTCCTACTAAACTGAAATCCCTCTAAAGGTATAGATCATGGTTTGCGCACTCCTGTATCATCAGGCTTAGCAGAGTTCATCTGGCACTAACAGAGCCTCAAAAATTATTTAGACACAAATGATTGGGCTACAGAGTACAGTGCTGTCCAGTCATTAGAAAATGGGATGCCAGCTGTTTTTTAAAAAAAGTATCTAACACATGAAAAAATGCTCATCATCACTGGTCATTAGAGAGATGCAAATCAAAACCACATTGAGATACCATCTCACGCCAGTTAGAATGGCGATCGTTAAAAAATCTGGAGACAACAGATGCTGGAGAGGATGTGGAGAAATAGGAACACTCTTACACTGTTGGTGGGAGTGTAAATTAGTCCAACCATCGTGGAAGACAGTGTGGCGATTCCTCAAGGACCTAGAAATAGAAATTCCATTTGACCCAGCAATCCCATTACTGGGTATATATCCAAAGGACTATAAATCGTTCTACTATAAGGACACATGCACACGAATGTTCATTGCAGCACTGTTTACAATAGCAAAGACCTGGAACCAACCCAAATGCCCATGGATTATAGACTGGACTGGGAAAATGTGGCACATATACACCATGGAATATTATGCAGCTATCAAAAATGATGAGTTTGTGTCCTTTGTAAGGACATGGATGAATCTGGAGAACATCATTCTCAGCAAACTGACACAAGAACAGAAAATGAAATACCACATATTCTTACTCATAGACAGGTGAGGAAAAATGAGAACACATGGACACAGGGAAGGGGGTACTATACACTGGGGTCTATTGGGGGGAATAGGGGAGGGACAGCGGGGGGGAGGAGATGGGGAGGGATAGCCTGGGGAGAAATGCCAAATGTGGGTGAAGGGGAGGAAGGCAACAAAACACACTGCCATGTGTGTACCTATGCAACTATCTTGCACGTTCTGCACATGTACCCCAAAACCTAAAATGCAATAAAAATAAAAATATAATAAAATATAAAATAAAAAAGTATCTAAGGCCGGCACGGTGACTCACCTATAATCCTAGCACGATGGGAGGCTGAGGCAGGTAGATCACGAGGTCAGGAGTACAAGACCAGCCTGGCCAACATGGTAAAACCCTGTTTCTATTAAAAATACAAAAATTAGCCGGTGTGGTGACGGGAGCCTGAAATCCCAGCTACTCGGGAGGCTGAGGCAGGAGAATCGCCTGGTGAAAGATTCTCCTCCTGGCCTGAAAGCTTGGGGGAATAACTCCTCCCTCCTCAGGCCAGGTCCCAAGGCGCCGAGACCACTTGCGCCTGCAGCCTACGTCAGCAGCCGGCGTCAGCGAGCAAGCAGAAGCCGGAAGAGGGCTGGCCGGAAGACAAGTACCTGCTGAAGGTCGAAAGAGATGCCATCCAGTTACCACGTAGCAGTTACGTCAGACTGGGATACTTCCTGTTTACAGGAGACTATAAAACCCCTGTCTCGCCCTCACTTGTGGCTGATGCCATTTTAGGCCTCAGCCCGACTATATCCAGGCATGGCGTGTTGCTCCATACTGCCTTGTGTTGTTTGTTGGCGTGCTCTCGGGGTTCAAACCAGTGATAGTGAGAGACAGAGCCTTGCAGCTTGAACCTGGGAGACGGAGGTTGCAGTGAGCCGAGATCGCACTCCAGCCTGGGCGACGGAGTGAGACTCCATCTCAAAAAAAGAAAAAAGTAAGTTTTGCGTCTTAAAAAGTGCATCTGTGCTTGTGGCAGTAAGCGTGTTTGTGTTTGTGTCAGAAGAAAGCTCATATTGACTGGAACGTAGGCCGTGACATCAGCACCAATGTCTACTACAAAGCAAAAGCAGGGAAGAGCCTGCTCAGCATGTCTAAAGGAAGATGGTCTGTGTGGTTCTGTTTCAACCAGATTGATCCATTTGTTGGGCATCACGTAGATGCTCAGGATGTCTCCCAGAGATTAGCTATGGTGTCTTCATTTGCTTTTGAGTATGTGAATAGCTCTGGCAGTGCTTGGCAGGAGGTATCCTTTTCACATTCTCCCTGAGGTAATAAAAATGGAAAAACCTTTTTAGGGAAGAATGTGGATGAGAAATGATGTTTTCAAAATGAAAACATATTCTCAGTTCATACCACACTCTCTGAAGATTGTGCATTCTAGCCTGAGAATGGGGGTGGGGGATGGGCAAGTGGAAGCTGATGCTGATACGGCATTTGTGTTACATAAATCCTCTCTCCCTGAAATAATATATTAGACCAAGTAGGTGTTTGACCCCAGTGGGTTAATGCTAATTCCTCTCCCAGGAGTTTGGAATTTGCATTTCAAAATGCTGGTCATTTTTTCGTTTTGTTTGAGTTGAGGGGTTACAGGGCAACCATTTCACATCATGGGTAGAGAAAGAAGGGGAAGCCAGTCAGCCAAGGGGAACGAGTGAGACAAAAGAGAGAAGTGATGAAAGATGATATGGTTCTGGAGAGGCTGCGACAGGTCCACAGACAAATGGGCCCTGGCTGCTCGAAGCATGATATCCATTTTCTTAGTTTCATCCTTTTTAAGACTAAACTGCTCATGCTTCTCCAATAGATTCCTGCTTCCATCTAAGTTGTTCTTTTGACTTAATATAGTTTGAGTAGATATTCCTTACTTGAAACCAAAAGTACTCGACCTAGGCAAGTATTTTATAGTAATACTGAGTCTCAAGGCATTAAAAAATGACTTTAAAATTTTTTTTTAAAAAAATAGAACAAAGGTCTATAGGGATGTAAAGGAAGAGACATTGGGTTGACAGGAGGTGATCTTATGTTCGGCAAAACTGACATGCGAACCTTCTGTTCTTCCCTAGCCGAGAAAGAATCGACATGCACAGACTAGAGGCACAGTGGTGTGCACCTGTAGTCCTAGCTGCCCTGGGGGAGGCTGAAGTGGGAGGATTGCCTGATCCCAGAGTTTCAGTCTAGCCTGTGCAACATTGTGAGACCATCATCTCTCAAATAGTTAAAAATTAAAGTGCACAGGCTGCCTGACATGGTATTTGTTTCTCCAAATTGTCATAGAGATGTCAGCAGGTGACTTGAAAGTAATGCTTCAAATTGTGTAGAAAATCAGATTATTCATTATTTATTGGTTAAATTACTAAGAGAAGTACTTGTCTCTTAGGCCCCATACTTCATTTTTCTGGCTAATCTTCACTATTTTTCATTCACAAAGGATTTCTGTTTTAGGCTCTAAAGTCAATTAAAGACACAAAGTTTTGCAGTAAATGAGGTGTGAAGATACTTGTACCTTAGAAATAAACCCTAAAGTCGTGTAGATATAAGAGGTGTAATTGTGAAGTAGTAAATCTGTCTGCTTCCCCTGGTATAGTAGCTGGTTCTATGGTCTGATCTCAGTGCTATCTTCTAACATTTTGAGTGAATAGCAGCATAATTGGCATGAGTGTAAAACTAGGGTAACTATTTTTTAAAAAGAGTTATACTTAAAATGTATCCATGCAGTAAATTGAATGAAGGTATAATAGACTCACCATACCTCATAGTTAACCTTGAAATGCAGACATTTCCCATGAGGTTCTGTTAGCCCTACTTGTAAGTAGTTAATGCTGGTAATGGCATCAATAGTGACTGCCATTACTGGAGAGTGTACTTTGTGTAGGGTATGTGCAAAGGGCTTCATAGTTAGCTCATTTAGACTGTTCAGCAACCTTTGATGGTTTTAAAAACATAAAGCTGAAAAAAAAAACAGGGCATAGATTTGTGTGTGTGTGTGTGTGTGTGGGGTTCCAGATGGAAATAGATACCTAAATTATAGTTTTGCTGTTATGGTTTAGCTCTGTGTCCCCACTCAAATCTCATCTGGAATTATAACCCCTAGGTGTCAAGGGAGGGACCAGTCATCCCATGTGCCAAAGAAAGGAGGTGATTAGATCATGAGAGCAGTTTCCTCCGTGCTGTTCTGATAGTGAGTTCTTACCAGATCTGATGGTTTTATAAGTGTCTGACAGTTCCTCCTTTACATGCTCTTTCCTGCCACGAAGAAGGTGTCTGATTTCCCTTCAGTCCTGATTGTATGTTTCTTGAGGCCTCCCTGGGGAACTGTAAATCAATTAAACCTCCTTTGTTTGTAAATTATCCAGTCTTGGGTAGTATCTTTATAGC
The DNA here is from genome assembly GCA_031835075.1 of Saguinus oedipus. Lineage (NCBI taxonomy): Eukaryota > Metazoa > Chordata > Mammalia > Primates > Cebidae > Saguinus > Saguinus oedipus. The sequence goes on from CM063170.1 coordinate 45,504,063, forward strand.
AGTGTGCAAATGAACTAATACACTTGCCTTTGGCTTTAATTTAGTAGGTATACCTGGACAATCACATTATTTCTATTTGCCCATTTCTCTCATTTGTAAACTTGAAATTTGAATGTGCATGGTCTTGTTTTAACAATCAAAATACACAATAATTATATATAATTAATCTTCATATTTTTTTCCCACATGGAGTGACGACCATTCACAAACCATTGGAACTTTCTGTTGAGAGGATTCCGAAGTGTTTTTTCCTCGGCCACCTTCCCCCACTGAACTTGCCACCCTTGCCTTAGACAATTAGGAAGTATTATTTTATAGGGAAACTGCACTTTCTTTAGAGGGTTAATGGAAACTTTTGTAGCATAAAATTATACAAATGTGATTGAAATAAATGGAGCATTTAAATCAATAACAACAAATCATTAGAACAGCTGGTAATTAACCTTTCATCTCTGCAAAGGATTATTCAGACAGCAATGCAGGGCCGCATCCTGTATACAAGTATGTGTTAGTAGAAAACCTGCTGGTCCAAACACTGTTTTAATCATGATTTAGAAATATGAAATGGAGCATAATTTAATTTTGAAATTGATGCTTTTCAGATGCAAAACTTCCAAAGGTGACTGAAGATAGCAATGCAGCATCTTCTATTTACATAGCAGTGCTCTTCTCTAGACTACAGTGGTTTTTATAAACATAATTCATTTTGCTCTGAGTGACTTGGGCAGGAAGAAATAGGATTTGAGAAATGTAAAATATATCATGTCTTTTTTAAATATGAAAAGACAAAAGTACTCTTCCAAGGAAGGAACAGGGGAAGGAGTTACCGTTTTTCTCAGATCAAATAACCACCAAACCATTAGATAGATCTTGATGGTTTTTTTGTTTAGTATTTATTTGTTTTGTTTTCAGAGATGGGGTCTCACTCTATTACCCAGGCTGGAGTGCAAGGGTGTGATTATAGCTCACTGCTCCATGCCCAGCTAATTAAAAAAAAAATTGTAGAGATGGGGGTCTCACTTTATTGCCCAGGTTGGTCTCGAACTCTTGGGTTTAAGTGATCCTCCTGCCTTTGCCTCCTAAAGCACTGGTATTACAGATTTGAGCCACTGTGCCTGGCCAGTTCTTGGTGTTTTCAACTATTTATCTGCCACCTCTAGGGAGATCTCAACAGAGTTCGAGTTATTTGAAATAAGCTAGACTTTAGCAAAAGGCAATAGATCTTTAGTATAGATCTAAGAACATAGCCTCAGCAAGATATAAAAACTGGTATAATCCTTTGAAGGCAAATGATAGGACAGAAAACATTCTTTGGTCAATTATTCACTCAATAAAATTACTGAAGACCTAATATGTGTGTAGCACTTTATGAGATACTAGAAGAACGCAATAACAAGTTATCTATTTTCTAAACTCAAGGAACATGAAAGCTAATAAGAGATATAGGCAATTCATAACTGCCATAATAGATAATCACTGGATCAAAGTAGGGTCATATAAAAAAGAACACGCCATTCAGTCTTAGAATGTCAAGAGTGCCCACTTATAAAGAGCATCAGTTAAGCCAAGACCTAAGGGGTAAGTAGGAGTTGCTGGGGCAAGAAGGGAGGCATGACTTCGTGCTTAAAAGAATATAAAATGCAATAAAAATGAGAGAAAAATGAATTCAATAAAGGGAGAGCACAAAGATAAGGCAAAAGAGATGAGTAGCAGCCATATTATAAAGCACCTCATTTGCCCTGTGAAAATATTTAAGATTAGGCTTACCTATTTTATTCTATACTCTCGAGTCTCTGCCCCTTAGCCCCTTTCTGGGTAGTTTTAGCTGCATCTTTAGGCAGCTAAATTTTACAAATCCATCTTCATATCTTGCCTAGAGCCATGCTGTCAAATTCTCTGCTACATGTTTGTGTTAGCACTTCTGTGCCCTATCCAACAACTGTTTCAAGTGTGCCAAAGTGGTTTTATTTCCAGTGTTGTCCATTCTTGATCCATTGGGGTAACCAAGTCTTCTTTGGTTGTGTCATAGTCATTTTAGGTTGGTAAAATAGCACTAGTTCATGAATGTATCAATGTCACTGGAGATTTTTCCTAAGAGCCTATGGAAATCATTTATAAAAACAAGCCAAGATTGGACGCTTTTCTGATATAAGCCAAAATAAAACATCCCATAGAGAAAATGCAACAGATTCCGTAACATCAAGGTACAAATTTCTGCCCTAATGGAGAAGAACAATTACACCGCTTTATGATTTATAAACCAGCTTCAACTGGTAGCCTTTGAAAACTTTCACTTGCATTAAAAACATGATATTGTAAGATTGTTTTAGATCCATCAAAATTCTTAAAAAATTGTGTGTATAAAGATATTACCTGAAGGGCTAAATTAACGAGACTAGGTCTAACTATCATTTTACTTTTCTTGAGGTCAGCAACTAGGAAGGTAAATTCTTTATATCCTATCCAAAGGACAGGAAGCATTAAAAGAAAAGAAAGTTCTGATAAAAGCATTATGATTTTCTCTAAATGGCTTCTTCACCATTCTCATAAGTAGGTAACCAAATATTTCAACAAAATTATTCAAGCCTTCTTCATTCTTACAACTGTAGAAAGGGTATACTACTTTATCAGTCTGAAAAGTCTTCCCCCTCTGCTGCATTTGATTTGAACATGTGTGAATTCTATGTCCTTTGTCACTTAACCGTTGTCACACTTTTTGCTTTTCTTGAATACAGCTAGTTTAGGGATGGAAGAGTCATTTATCATAATAGTACATTTTGAATTCTGCATAAGTGTTTAACATTGAATAGCCCCAAAATAGGGATTAATAAAGCCTTTATCAACATAGAGGAAATGTTCAGTGAAATGTTATTATTAGTTACAATAGCTGTGCTGCTATTTGCAGAACACTCTGATAAACTCCTCACAACAATCCAGTGGGCAGAGGCATTTTAACTCCACATATGAATGAGGAAATTGTGTAGAAAGATTAAGTATTTTTCAGGGCACACAGATTGTCAGAGCTTGGTTTCCTTATAACCCAATCTATTCTGTCTTCTTTCTGGAAAAACACTCAAAGGAGATTTCCCAGCTTTCCTTTTTAGTTGATTGTGGCCATGATTCTGAGTTCTAACTGAGTCACTCTTGAGGATTGAGGAGTGCAACTTCCAGGCTTAACTCATAATAATATCCCAATGGACAACTCTCTATGCTTCTTCCTCTGTGTATTATAAACTTTGGAAACTGTGTTTGAGAATGGCAAAACCATAAGGCAGACAGCACCTGAGTTTTTGAAGTGCTACTAACCAATCAGAGTACTTATTCAGGTCTTTTCTTAAAAGAACCAGAGACACCTGTTTTATGAAACCACTGAGATTTAGGGGTTTATTTATTATAGCAGTTAGGGTCATCCTAACCAATACATAGAGCTAGTAACTAGAAGAGACAGAATTTGAATTAAGGTATTCCTTCCCAAAGCATACACTCTTAGCCATTTCTTGGCTTTCAGACTATTTAATACCTCCAATATGTTGCTTCTGGGATTGTTGTAATAGATATTATGCTAGAAACTGATTCCTTGAAGCATTTGCAAAATAGTTCTCAAGCCTCAGGCTCAGTACTAGTTCCATCCAGAAGGTTTTTTTTTTTCTCTCTCTCTAGGTGCAACGGTTTGAATGTGGTTTATCCCCACCGAAACTCATGTTGAAATTTAATTGTCAGAATAATGCTGTTGAGAGGCAGAACCTTTAAGACATGATTAGGTTAATAAGATGGATTAATATCTTTCTTGTAAGACTAGATTAGTTTTTGCTGGACTGGGTTAGTTTTTGTCAGAATGAGTTGTTAGAAATCATTGTGCCTTGTGTTCTGTCCCTTTCACATGCCCACTTCCGCTTCTGCTTCCCTGCCATGTTATGACACTGCATGAGGTTTTCACCAGAAGCCACCAGATGGAATTGCCCAGTCTTGAACTTCCCAGCCTACAGAACTACGTGCTCACTTAACCTCTTTTCTTTACAAATCATCTAGTCTTTGGTATTCTGTTATATTACATGCATTACAAAATGGGATAATGATAATTACCTAGTGGCTGCTTGCTTGTTTATGAAAATGTCCTTGGTGATTTAGTGATTTCATTGATTAAGATCATTTTTAATAACTGCCCTCTAAAAATATGAATTATTTTGGCATCGCTGACTGAACACAAGCAATTATTTATCATCTAGCACTATGGAACTTAGGAAATTTAAATGTGCATTGGAATTCGACAAAATACAGGGGAAATACATTTCTGTCTCTGGATGCATTCATGATTATTAAAGATGATGAAAAATATCATTAAAATGAAATTTTCAACCTCATTTTTTCTTACATGTTGGTCTGAAAAACTTTGTGGAAATCCATCTTGTCAGCCTAACCAAAATGAGTTGTGGTTGGTGGAGTTGAGGTATTCTGACATCACAGTTAGTCCCTTTCAGCCATCAATTCCCCTGAACTCAAAGTAATCTGTCAAAAAATGTTCAGGAAGAAAAGCTGTGGTTACAAGGCAGTTGAAAGAGCCATTTTGTTAGGGTTTCAGCTGTGAATTATCTCACAAGTAGTATAAAATGAGAAGAAAATATGTTGTCACTCAAAGGTAGTATGTTGTTTTAAATTGCAGTATGAAAATTCTTTGATTATTTTAACAGAACTAAAACTAGGTAAACAGTCTGGGAAGTAAGAAGATCCTTCTATCTAAGAAAATCGTCTCCATCTGTTTTTTGGTGCTTGAAGTTGTTCAATAAGCTATAATGTCAAAATATCAAGACATAAACATTCCCTTTGGGTAGGAAATATAGAAACTAAATTTAAATTATTTGAAAATGATCTATTTCATAGATTTTTCTCTAGAGCAGATTGTGATCAGCAAGAAGAATGGTGATAGCACACTGTTACAAAGAGAGCAAAAAGTTCAGAAAGAAGAAGTGGGGAGCTCCCCCAAAATTAATTTGCTCCCACTTCTCCACTCTTCCAGTTTGGTAATCAAATTTTATCTCCATGAATGTATCCATAAGGCAGAAGGAAAATTCAATAGCTTCTTTTGATCATGGCTGTGTTCCACAAACATGTTTCATGTCCCTAATATACCTCTTAGAGCCAAAGACCTAAATATAAAAGCTTTTTAGAAGCTTCAAATTGGTAGTAATCATTCATTTACAAACTTATCAGGTGGTAACTATCTCCTTTAAATCTAATTTTTATGGTATATGTGTAGGTCTTGTTTTTAATATTCAAAGCACTTTGTTTGAATTGAATTTCACTGTGCTTATTAATCACATAGAATATTAGGAATGGAGCCTCAAAATAACAGTGCCTTCCAGAAAGTGGCTTTTTCACAGCTTCCCAGAGGACATTAATTATTAAAATATAACATGAGAAATTATCCCTCCATGTTTACCTGTGTAATATATTTCAAAATTTGTATCTTACTGGCTGACTTATTTTACACTAGCTGTGTTCTTATCAACCTAATTCCTTTTTCACTGGAAGAAGTGACTGAAAAAACGACATGAAGAACATAAGGTGCATTTATCTTAGGTCACATATGTGTTTCATATTCCTTATTTGTGAAGGACTACAGTGAAGGCAATCGCAGAGGTGGGGAGAGAGACTGGAAAGAAACTTTTTTTTTCTTGTCAGAAGCCTTTCTCACACCTGTCTTTTATAAACCAATAAGAGAAGAGAATTTGATTGGTCTGATTCTGGAACATTTGTTGCACGTGGTTCCTGAGGACATAGGGTCACTATATCAGAAGAGCAGTACATAGAACAGTTAGCTTCTTCTCTCCTCTCTCTGATCTATTTAATATGACAGTAGGAGGCAGAAAGCTAGAAGCTGAAGATGAAGGTTTGGGATTAGGAAAAAGGAGTGGCCCCTTGTGCCTTTACTGTAAGGCAATGTTATGGTTAAATGGGAAGTTCCACTTCTAGAGTTTAAGCCCGTGTCAAAGGGATGCTTGAATTTTTTTTTTCTGACTTGTAATTTTACTGGGAAACTCACAGAGAGGAAGGAAGGCTGTAACTTGGGGCAGGAATATGGTATTCCAGGATCTCTTAACTAAAATACCATCTAATAGCCACCTCCTACCCCACAAAAACACATAGAATGCCACATTTACATTTTACAGTTTATATAAATAAATGAAAGTAGTACTGGTTGCACTGTTAAGATTCAAATTTGACAAAGCAACCGATAAAGGAGGTATTATACTTTCAGCAGGTTTGAAAGTTCAAGAAATAAATAATAAATTCTACATATAGATTGTTGCCTTGCATTTCTACCAGCCGGTTTTCTAGAAAGCAATCAAACTTTGTAGTTCATTGTTGTACCAGAGAAAATCAGTAGCCTTTGTATAGTAGCCAAATAATACTCCCAAATCTCTTAGCTATAAGGTTAAAGAGAATAAACATGGTTTAGGTAATTAGAAAAAGTTTCTTTTTTTCCTTTTCCATTGGACAGATATGAATTTACCTAGATTTGTCATTATTGCATTAATTTATTTTGGTGTTTGGCAAAGCAGTAAAGAGCAAGGTACCAGTGTAACAGATTACTGTTATCAGGTTTTAAGGATGGGAATTTGAAAATTGTGCCATTTCCTGCCAAATCATTGCCACTTAATACTAAAGGGACTGAAAAATTATTATGATAATATAACTTCCCCTACCTTTATCCTGAATCTCAAACAATAAAATTTATTACATGAAGTATTTAAGTGGTAAAGGGAGAAATTAAAGAAATTAAATAGCCCTTCTCTTTAATATTCTATATTTGTTTAATAAAGAGTATAGAAAAGGGAATAGCCACAGGAAGAGACATGAGAAAGATACAGATTAATGGAAGCAGAGATTCCAGATAAGATAACCAGGAAAAACATGACCCTTACAAGAAACCACATAGTGAGGAAGACTCTGAATTTTCCACCATAAAATACTTGGGACTCCAGCTGTATGTCAGAGGCCAAGGATCAAGATAACTTCAGCAGGCTGAAAGACCTTTCTCTTCCAGGTGCCTGACACTAGGGTTATGGGTACACAGTGCCAACAACATCCCTTTGAGGTGATTAGTTAAAGATGCTGCATAATGGAAGATTGATTTTCATGTCAAACTTTAAAAGTGGTTGTTAGGAACACGTGGCTACCAAGGACAAGATCTAGAATCAAGCAGGTGATATTGGCAAGAGGGTGAGAAAGTAGTCTGAGGCCTGGTTAGAAGCTTGGCTTCCCATCATATAGTTAAATAGCTGCAAGCAAATCATCTACCATCACTGTACTTTGGTTTCCTCTCAAATGAGATAACAGTATTCCCTACCAAAGGATTGTGGTTAGAGCTAAATGAGATAATACGTAAGGAACACTTATGGAGTTACTTGCACAGAATTAGAACTCTATGACCAAGTCCCCACTCTGCCCTGATAACTGTGATGTTAAGGACATAGGGAGGTTTTCTAATCCAGTAACTTCCCCTTGTAAAGATGGAAAAACTGAGATGTAGAAATAATGGGAGGATAGTGTAAGTAAGGTAGAGATTAAACAAGGCAGTTTGTTTGAACCTTACATACAAAGAGGTCACATGAGCCACATAACAGAAATGTGTGTCATGGCAGTAAGAAATTCAGAAGCCCAGCCCTCAAACCTGTGCCTGAAGCTTCCACCATAAGATTTGTTCCTGAAACTATTGACACCTTTTTCCACCCCCACAAAAACCAAAGGGGAGCAGTGTCTGCTGGAGCTAGCAGGCCATGGGGAAAAAGACCCATTTCAAAGGTAAGGCAGAAGGTTACTGTAAGCTGCTTGGTAAATCCCCAGGCTCTTCCCAAAGTGGAAAGCTGAGAAGTCCTTCTATTTGCTGCTCCAATTCTTAGATGAAAAAAAAAAAAAATCTCCCAGCTTCGTCATTGTTCAAGGTGAGTTGAAATAGGATGGCTCACAGGCAGCTGTATTTACTCTCCTGTGCTGTTCCCAACTGCACGAGGTCATGCGGTATACTCTTACTGCCAGCAGCTCAGAGAATGCTCAGTGAAGTTCCTACTGATTGTGAAAGCTTTTTTAGGCAGTAATTACCATTGTGAGGCATAAGACTCTCTCTTCTTAATAAAAGGGAAACAAATGGTCTCTTTTTCATCCTGATCGTCTTATTACTTTGACACTGAGAATGTATGCTCTGGGGACTGTGAAACATGTCTTTGTACTCTCAGTCTGTGCCTTTAAGAAAAAAAATATAATAGAAACGTACTAGGTTGGTGCAAAAGTTATTGTGGTTTTTGGCATTTAAAGTAACATATAAAAAAACCGCAATTATTTTTGCACCAACTGAATAATTCAATGCGTCTGAATCTATTAGGCTATGTCCTAGCATCAGAACGTGTTTCAGAATTTGTAACTCTCAGACTCACACCTGAAATTTAGTACATTTAGGGCTTTGGGGAGCTGTCCCTGAGTCTCCTGAAATTGATACAAAATTATGTTTTATCTGCATGTTGTAAGAGAAAGACTCCAGCATTTTTTTCATATTTTAATAAGGTTCCCTGTCATGAAAATGTTGAAAACTGCTAATCTTAGCTTGCTTCACAGAATACTGAATCTGAGTTCCCACTCCACACCTGCTGCTGCAATACAGCTAGTCTCTAGTTTGTAAGTGCCTCAAACCCAGTTCAGACTGACTTAGGAGTTAATTGTGATGTGTTAATTATTGTTATTTTAAACAGTCCAGGAATATCTTGTTTCAGAAATGGCTAGACACAAGCTTTTAAACAAGATCACCAAACTAATTTTTTTCCCTCTTTCTCCATCTCTGGACTATACTCTGTTTTAGTTTTAGGAAAGGCCTTGACACATAGTGAAAAGAAATCCATTGCAGTTACAATTTTATAATCCCTTAGCTGAGCAAACCCAGTGGAAACTATAATTGTAATATAGTAATTGTAATAGTTGACTCTAGTTGGATCAACTTGAGTTACATCCTGCATCCCTGAGTCAAGCACTGTTGTCCAGGGGATCTCAACTGGGAGCAATTTCACACATGTGGCAATGCCTGGAGACAGTTTTGGTTTTCACAACTTGTGTGTGTTACCAGCATCTAGTAGGGTTAGAGGATAGGGTTTCTGCTCAACATTCTACAATGCACAAGTCAGCCCCTCACAAGATAGAATTATCCAGCTGTAAATTCAGTGGTGCCAAGGTTGGGAAAACTTGCTAGAGCCAATGTACAAAAAGAAACTGGTTGGTCATACCTGGAACTCATGCCTATATCTGGAATGAGAGAAGAGTAACCAAGGATGAGAAGTACAGAAGAAATGTTTCCATAGGCAAATAAAAATGTTGCAGCCTGAGAAAGGAAAAATTTGTTCTAGGTAAGGAAAATCAAAAGAGATGTCTGCTACAGACATTATAAACAGGTATCTCTGTTTAAGCACTCCCTGTCATTGAAGACGTACAATGTATCAGGTACCGCACTTAATTTATTCTGTGCTTATTATTTAATCCTCACAAATGATTGAAGCAATTATTGTTATATTCATTGTATAGAGTTACTATGCAAGGCTCAACCAGTTAATAAGAGACAAAAAGGTATATCAAACTCATTTTTGACTCCATAGTCTGAGTTCTCTTTCCACAATATTCTTTGTCTCATAAGATTCTGTTTGGATAATAGAAAAATAAAAGCTTCGATTATTCAAAAAAATTAAGAAATAAAAAGATCTTGTCAAGTGATTACTCAGATTTGTCATGACTTCAATGAAAAGTTATGTTTGTCTTGCAAAGGCATTGCATAGGTTTTACATATTCTGTATATACATGCATGTATTGACTTTCACTTGAATATTTTAGATCACTGAATAATTCCTTTTTCATTTTGCATGATTCAAGTTTGTTTTGGAAAACATAAAAGTCTTTGAGGACATGTATGTTCTGACTTTTTGCCTATTCTTTATCACCAAATGTCAGTCTTCAAACTGCTTGCCAAAGGCAGTTGTGATTTACTCTCCTCCCCAACTTCTGTGAGTTGATAAAATCATAAGGTACAATCTCCAAAACAGAACATGTAACTCTGGATTTGTAAATGTGTGTTTGTGTATATATGTTTCAAGGGTTGGATGAAGGGATTAATGGCTTCAGTAACAAAGTGTTAAAGACTGATTTTACATCTTTCTCAGCCATCATGATTTGTTTGTAAATCTTATCGATTTTTTACTTTGACCATTTAATACATGTTTATTATGGAAGTTTCTAAATACATCCCAAATAGAACACAAAGATCATACCCATCTCCTAATACTAGCTTCAATAGCTATCAATATTTTTGCTTTATTATCTCATCTAATTCTCTTGAGTTTTTTCTGGAATATTTTATAGCAAATGTCTGGTGTAGTTCATTTAACTTCAAGGTATTTTAATGTGCATCTCAAAAATGACATTTTATTATACAACCTCAATGCCATTATCACACAAAACAAAATAATGCCATCTAATACCAACTCTAAATTCAAATTTCTTTGTCTAAAAATGTTTTTTTATATTTGGTCTGTTCAAATTAGCATTTAATGATATTGAGTGGTTAGGACTTGTTTCTTTTAAGATAGAACAGTTCTTTCTCTCTGCTTCTACCTTTGATGCTACCTATTTGTTGAAGCATTCAGATATGAAGTGCTGCTCCACATTCTGGACTTTTTGGATTGTGTCCATATCATGTACTTGAACTTATTTATAATAACTGTATTTTCTGTACAATGAAATGCAGAATTTGAATTTTCTAGAATTCATTGTGATATCACATCTTTTCTATTGCATCATATGACAAGATGCATATCTCACTTTTAGTGGTACTAAGATTGTTCAGTAATTATAGATGGAGACAGCCTGGTTCTTTCATTATAAAGTGCCTTATTAACCTTTCTCTTAATGGTTCACCATTATTTGATGACCATTTACTTGAATCATCTATTTTATCATCGATTGTAAAATGATGTTTTTTTTCTAATTCTGTCATGGCTTTTATATTTATTACCTGGTTTTTCTTTCTTTCTTTATGAATTAGCCATGCACCATGGTTCATGCCTGTTATCCCAGCATTTTGAGAGGCCAAGGCAGGAGGATTGCTAGAGCTCAGAAGTTTGAGACTGGAATTCTTAATAAAAAGGAATGTCCCTCATTCACTGGGGCTATTTAATCCCCTGGGTGTCAAGGTCAAAGGCAAAAGCAAGATAAATACTTATTTAGTTCCCTTTAATTACTAATGTTATACCCAATGGTTGAAATACTAGCAATCTTCTGTGGTTCCCAGACATATATTTTGTTTCTGTATCTCCTTATTTTAGTGAGTAGGAGATATGTCTTGTGAAATTGTGACTTTTAAGGTATAACTGATGGCTTCCACCAAATTGCAGTAATTATTCTTTTTTGCAGATGTTAATATTTGAAAACTTCAAATGTATACAATTATTGAGAGAATAGTACATCATAAACTTTTGTGTTTATCTCCCAGTTTAAGCAATTTATAATTTATAGCAAATATATTTTTCCTATAGGTCCGCATTCTACATCCCCCAGCCCATATGACTCACAAGCAAATTCATGTTTTATATCTTTCTGTAATATTTATATGTATACCTTATAAAAAGGAGACCCATTTAAAAATAGAATCATGTCTATACTACCATTATGACAACCAACCATAGTTAAAAATAATTTCTTAAAATCATCAGATAACAAGTCAGTTTTACGTTTCACTAATACTCTTATAAATGTATGTATGTGTGTTTACATTTTGTTTGAATTGGTATCTAAATAAGGCCAATACACTTTAAATGATTATGTCTCCTAATTAGCTTTTAAGTTTTAGGTGCCTCCACCTCTTTTCTTTTTTCACTATATCCTATTGCATAAACTAACTAATTTTTAAGTCTTGTATATTTTCCTGTAGCTTGGGGCCCACTGACATGATAAACTGTTAAATAGTTATGAAAAAGAATTTCTATCATCATTCTTTTTAATGCTCAAGTTATTATCCCACTTTTAGCCAGTAGATGAAAGAAGTGGTTATTAATTAACTTTATTATGCCTTATAGTAGAAAACTATACAAAGTATTAAAATTAAAGAGAAACCAAGGGAATGAAGGGAATAAAAATGCAAATTCTCCTACTAAAATTGTTTTTTTAAGAGGAAAACAGACCTCATTAAAAGACTTTAAGTAAATCATAAAAAAAAAATCAGAAACAAGAACAGACATTTTATCATGCCAGCACAGGTAATGGAGTCCCCTTATCTGAATGAAAATATTTTCAAATTTAGCAACAAAGCAAAATACAATTTGATATTGGATATAAGATGCATAACTTTAACAAAGGGAATCTCAAGACGTATAAATAAGACAGCAAAGATATACTAGAAAAATTCATTTACAAAGAAAGCAGGATGTCATTGTCTTGCTATCAAAGAAGCAAAACATCAGGCCAAAAATAAAATCAAACAGAGAAGACTATTTTATAGAAATGAAAACCACAGTCCACAAAGAAGATACAATAATTATTAATATCTATGCACCAAAATACTACAGCCGCAAGTTTCAGTGAGAAGAAACCACAGGTAATGCTAACAGAAATAGTAAAAATGTGGACACAGGAAGGGAAAAAGCACACACTGGGGCCTGTCAGGGCATGGTGGGGATGAGGGGAGAGCATTAGGAAAAACAGCTAATGCATGCTGGGCTTAATACCTAGGTGATGGGTTAGTAGGTGAAGCAAACCACGATGGCACACGTTTACCTGTGTAACAAACCTGCATATCCTGCACATGTACCCCAGAACTTAAAACGAATTAAAAAAAAGAAATAGGAAAAACAGATTAATAATAGTTTACTTGAACATACCCATCAATCCAAGACAGTTTAAGTGATGAAACTAGCACTAAAAATATAGAAGACTTCATCTTAGTCACCTCAGGTTACCAACCAAAAAAAGCCCATAATAGATGGATTCATACCCAACTGTACTGTACTGAATGGCAAAAACTGGAAACATTCCCCTTGAGAAATGGAATAAGACAAGGATTCTGACTCCCACCATTCCTGTTCTGTTTTATGACTGTGTAGTATTTCATGATGTATATGTACCATGAGGTGGGCAGATCACCTGAGGACAGGAGTTCATGACCAGCCTCGCCAACAGAGTAAAACCCCATCTCTACTAAAAATACAAAAATTACCTGAGTGTGATGGCACATGCCTATAATTTCAGCTGCTTGGGAGGCTGAGTCAGGAAGATCTCTTGAACCCGGAAGACAGAGGATGCGGTGAGCCAAGATCACTCATTGCACTCCTGTAGCCTGGAAGAAAGAGTGAAATACCATCTCAAACAAAGAAATCCAGTCCACTGTTGATTCCATGACTTTGCTATTGTGAATAGTGCTGCAATGGACATATGCATGTGTCTTTTGGGTACACCGTTTGTTTTCAATTATGTATGTGAAATATGTAATATATATATATAATATAATTTTTATATTAATGGGATTATTATACAAATATAATATATAAAGTATATAATATGTATTATTTCTATCTATCTACCTATCAATCAATCAATCATCTGTCTATCTGTCTATGGGATTGCTGGGTCAAATGGTAGTTCTATTTTTAGTTCTTTCAGAAATCTAACTACTTTCCATAGGGGCTAGACTAATTTGCATTTCCACCAACATTGTATAAGTAAGCATACTCTTTTTTCCACAACCCCGCCAAAATTAGTTATTTTTTTACTTTTTAGTAATGGCCATTCTGACTGCTGTGAGACAGTATCTCAGTGTGGTTTTGATGAGCATTTTTCTGATGGTTAGTGATGTTAAACATTTTTTCATGTTTCTTGGCTGCTTGTATGGCTTCTTTTCAGAAGTGTGTTCAAATCCTTTGCCCACTTTTTAATGATGTTGTTTGATTTTTTTTTCTTTTTAAGTTTTTTCAGATTCTGGATATTAATCCTTTATCAGATGCATAGTTTGAGAATATTTTCTCCTGTTCTGCAGGTAGTCTGTTTACTCTGTTGAGAGTTTCTTTTGCTGTGCAGACACTCTTTAGTTTAATCAAGTCCCAGTCATCTATTTTTGATTTTGTTGCGTTTGCTTTTAAGGACTTTGTTATAAATTAATTGCCTAGGTCAGTGTCTAGAAGAACATTTCCTAGATTTTTTTTTTTTTTTTTTAGAACTTCTTTAGTTTGAGATCTTACATTAAAGTGTGTAAGCTCTCTTGGGGTAATTTTTGTATATGATAAGAGGTAGGAGTTCAGGTTCATTCTTCTGCATATGGTTAGCCAATTTTTCTGGCACTGTTTATTGAATAGGATATCTTTGCCTCGTTGTTTATTTTTGTCAGTTGTTGAATATGAGTGGGTTGTAGGTGTGTGACTCTATTCCTGTGTTCTCCTTTCTGTACCATTAGTCTGTGTGTCTATTTCTGTAGCAGTACCATGCTGTTTTGGTTCTTGTATCCTTGTATCACAGTTTGAATTCAGGTAATGGGATGCTTTCAGCTTTTTTTTTTCCTTAGGATTTTCTTTTTATGTGCATATTTTTTATTGTACTTTAGGTTCTGGGGTACATGTGCAGATCATGCAGGATTGTTGCATTGGTACATACATGGCAATGTGGTTTGCTGCCTCCATCTCCCCATCACCTATATCTGACATTTCTCCCCATGTTATCCCTCCCCAACCTCCCTACCCCCGATGTCCCTCCCCAGTCCTTCACAACAGACCTCAGCATGTGATGCTCCCCTCCCTGTGTCCATGTGTTCTCATTGTTCAACACCCACCTATGAGTGAGAATATGAGGTGTTTGATTTTCTGTTCTTGTGTCAGTTCGCTGAGAATGATAGTTTCCAGATTCATCTGTGTCCCTACAAAGGACATGAACTCATCATCCTTTGCAGGGACATGAAGCAATCTGGAAACCATTCATTCTCAGGAAACTGACACAAGGCAAAGTGGTTTGTTGTCACCATCCCCCCATCACCTATATCTGACATTTGTCCCCAAGTTATTTCTCCCCACTGACCTTCCCACTGTCCCTCCTATAGTCCCCTGCAACAGACTCCAGTGTGTGATGCTCCCTTTTTTGTGTCCAAGTGTTCTCACTGTTCAACACCCACCTATGAATGTGAGATCATGTGGTGTTCGATTTTTTGTTCTTGTGTCAGTTTGCTGAGAATGATGGTTTCCAGGTTCAACCATGTCCCTACAAAGGACACAAACTCATTGCTTTTTATGGCTGCATAGTATTCCATGATGTATATGTGTCATGTTTTATTTGTCCACTCTATCATTGATGGGCATTTGGGTTGGTTCCAGGTCATTGCTATTGTAAACAGCGTTGCAGTGACCATGTGTGTGCATGTGTCTTTATAATAGAATGATTTATAGTCCTTTGGGTGTATACCCAGTAATGGGATTGCTGGGTCAAATGGAATTTCTATTTCTAGGTCCTTGAGGAATCACCACACTGTCTTCCACAATGGTTGAACTAATTTACACTCGCACCAACAGTGTAAAACTGATCCTATTTCTCCACATCCTCTCTAGCATTGGTTCTCTCCAGATTTTTTAATGATTGCCATTCTAACTGGGGTGAGATGGTATCTCAATGTGGTTTTGATTTGCATTTCTCTAATGACCAGGATGATGAGCATTTTTTCATATGTTTGTTAGCTTCATATCAGTCTTCTTTTGAAAGGTGTCTGTTCATATCCTTCACCCTCTTTTGGATGAGTTTTTGTTTTTTTCTTGTAAATTTGTTTCAGTTATTTGTAGATTCTGGATATTAGCCCTGTGTCACATGGGAGGATGGCAAATTTTTTTTCCCATTCTATTGGTTGCCGATTCACTCTAATGATTGTTTCTTTTGCTGTACAGAAGCTCTGGAGTTGAATTAGGTCCCATTTGTCTATTTTGGCTTTTTATGCCATTGCTTTTGATGTTTTAGTCATGAAGTCCTTGCCTATGCCTATGTCCTGAATGGTTTTGCCTAGGTTTTCTTCTAGGATTTTTATGGTGTTAGGTCTTATTTTTAAATCCTTCATCCATCTGTAGTTAATTTTAGTGTAAGGTGTCAGGAAGGGGTCTAGTTTCTGCTTTCTGCACATTGATAGCCAATTTTCCCAACACCAATTATTAAACAGGGAATCCTTTCCCCATTGCTTTTTTTTGTCAGGTTTATCAAAGATCAGATGGTTGTAGATGTGTGGTGTTGCTCCGGAGGCCTCTGTTCTGTTCCATTGGTCTGTGTCTCTGTTTTGATACTAGTGCCATGCTGTTTTGATTACTGTTGCCTTGTAGTATAGCTTGAAGTCTCGCAGCATGATGCAAACAGCTTTGTTCTTTTTGCTTAGGATTGTCTTGCCTGTGTGGGCTCCTTTTTGGTTCCATGTGAAGTTCAGTGTGGTTTTTTCCAGTTCTGTGAAGAAGGTCATTGGTAGTTTGATGGGGGTAGTGTTAAATCTATAAATTACTTTGGGGAGTATGGCCATTTTCACAATATTGATTCTTCTTAACCATGAACATGGAATGTTTTTCCATCTGTTTGTTTCCTCTTTTATTTTCTTGAGCAGTGGTTTGTAGTTCTCCTTGAAGAAGTCCTTTGCATCCTTTCTTAGTTGTAAAAATTCCTAGGTATTTTATTCTCTTTATAGGCATTGTGAATGGGAGTTTGCTCATGATTTGGCTCTCTTTTAGTCTGTTACTAGTGTATAGGATTTCTGCACATTGATTTTGTATTCTGATACTTTGCTGAAGTTGTTTATCAGTGTTAGGAGATTGTGGGTTGAGACAATGTGGTCTTCTAAATATACAATCATATCATCTGCAAGTAGAGACAGTTTGACTTCTTTCTTTCCTAATTGAATAACCTTCATTTCTTTTTCTTGCCTGATTGCTCTGGCTAGAACTTCCAATACTATATTGAATAGGAGTGGTGAGAGAGGGCATCCTTGTCTAGTGCTGGATTTCAGAGGGAATGCTTCCAGTTTTTGCCCATTCAGTATAATATTGGCTGTGAGTTTGTCATAAATAGCTTTTATTATTTTGAGATATGTTCCATCAATAATTAGTTTATTGAGAGTTTTTAGCATAAAACTCAAGGGCTAAAGGGCTGTTGAATTTTGTTGAAGGTCTTCAATGCATGTATTGAGATAATCATGTGGTTTTTGTCCTTGGTTCTGTTTATGTGGTGGATTACATTTATGGATTTGTGTATGTTGAACCAGCCTTGTATCCCTGGGATGAAGCCTGCTTGATTGTGTTGGAGAAGCTTTTTGATGTGCTGTTGCAATCAGTTTCACAGTATTTCATTGAAGATTTTGCATTTATATTCATCATGGATATTGGCCTGAAGTTTGTTTCTTGTTGTTGAGTCTCTGCTGAGTTTTGGTATTAGGATGATGTTGGTCTTAAAAATGGTAAGTATTCCATCTTTTTGGATTGTTTGGAAGAGTTTCAGAAGGAGTGGTACCAGCTCCTCTTTGTATGTCTGGTAGAATTCGGCTGTGAACCCATTTGGACCTGGGCTATTTTTGGTTGGTAGGCTCTTGATTGCTGCCTCAAATTCAGCCCTTTTTATTGGTCTATTCAGGGTTTTAACTTCTTCCTGGTTTATGCTTGGGAGGGTGCAAGTGTCTAGGAGTTTATCCATTTCTTCCAGTTTTACTGGTTTATGTGCATAGAGTTGTTTGTAATAATCTCTGATGGTAGTTTGTATTTCTGTGGAATCGGTGGTGATATCCCCTTTATCATTTTTTATTGCCTCTATTTGATTCTCTCTTTTCTTTTTTATTAATTTGGCTAGTGGTCTGTTTATTCTGTTGATCTTTTCAAAAGTCAGCTCCTGGACATATTGATTTTTCAAAGGTCTTTTTTTTTTTTTTGTCTCTATCTTCATCAGTTCTGCTCTGATCTTAGTTATTTCTTGTCTTCTGCTAGCTTTTAAATTTTTTGGATATTGCTCCTCTAGCTCTTTCAATTTTGGTGATAGGGTGTCGATTTTAGATCTTTCCTTGCTTCTCATGTGGGCATTTATTGCTATAAATATCCCTCTAGACACTGCTTTAAATGTGTCCCAGAGATTCTGGTATATTGTGTCTTTGTTCTCACTGGTTTTGAAGAACATCTTTATTTCTGCCTTCATTTAATTGTTTATCCAATCAACATTCAAGAGCCAGTTGTTCAGTTTCCATGAAGTTGTGCTGTTCTGAGTTAGTTTCTTAATCCTGAGTTCTAATTTGATTGCCTTGTGGTCTGAGAGACTGTTTGTTATGATTTCCATTCTTTTGTATTTGCTGAGGAGTGATTTACTTCCAATTATCTGGTCAATTTTAGAGTAGGTATGATGTGGTGCTGAGAAGAAGATATATTCTGAACAGAGAGAGTCTGCCAATACAGAGGCAGGCCACCATCACCATGGCAGTTCTAACCACACCCATATAAACAGGACTACAGGGAATTACACTCAGCAGCAGGGCGGAGCACACAGCAACAGGGTGGAGCCCATGGCAGCAGGGTGGAGCCTCGGCAGGCAGTTAGTGACTAGACTGCCTCCTTGCTGGGCAGTACAGTGCAACAGATACTGATAAATAAAGCCCTAACTCCCCGAGATAGAGCACCTGAGGAAAAAAGGAGCTTTATGAGTTCTGCTGCAGCAGACTTAAATGTACCTGCCTAGCAGCCCTAAATGAACAATGGAGCTCACAGCTCAGCACTTGAGCTCCTATAAAGTACAGACCGTCTCCTCAAGCAGCTTCCTGACCCCCGTATATCCAAAGAGTCTCCTCACAAAGGACTGATCGGACTGACATTTGGTGGGCATCGTTCTGGGACAAAGATAGCAGAAGAAGAAACTGGTAGCATCACTCACTGTTCCGCAGCTGCTACAGGTGTACCCCAGGCAGGCAGGGCCTAGAGTGGATCTCAGCAGTCCTACAGCAGAGGGGCTAGACTGTTAGAAGGAAAACTAAGAAACAGAAATACTTGATCCTCAACAATCTGGGCATCCACTCAGAGACCCAATCAAAAAGTCAGCAACTACTCAGATGACAGGTGGATAAATCCACAAAGATGGGAAGAAACCAGTGCGAAAAGGAGGAAAACACCCTAAACCGAAACACTGTGCCTCCTACAAGGGATCATAATCTCACCAGCAAGGGAACAAAGCTGGACAGAGAATGAGTGTGATGAAATGACAGAATCAGACTTTAGAAGGTGGGTAATGAGAAACTTCCGTGAACTGAAAGAACATGTTCTAACTCAATGCAAAGAAACTAAGAACCTTGAAAAAATATTTGAGAAAACGATAACAAGAATGGGCAACTTAGAGAGGAATATGAGTGAATTGATGGAGCTAAAAAACACAACACAAGAACTTCGTGAAGCATGCACAAGTTTCAACAGCCGAATTGACCAAGCAGAAGAAAGGATATCAGAGGTCGAAGATCAACTCAATGAAATAAAAAGAGAAGGCAAGATTAGAGAAAAAAGTGCAAAAAAGAATGAACGAAGTCTCCAAGAAATGTAGGACTATGTGAAGAGACCTAATCTATGTTTGATAGGTGTACCTGAATGTGACAAAGAGAATGAAGCCAAGCTGGAAAATACTCTTCAGGATATTATCTAGGACAATTTCCCCAACCTAGCAAGGCAGGCCAATATTCAAGTCTAGGAAATACAGAGAATACCATAAAGATATTCTGCAAGAAGAGCAACCCCAAGGCACATAATCGTCAGATGCACCAGGGTTGAAATGAAGGAGAAAATGCTAAGGGCAGCCAGAGAGAAAGATCAGGTCCCCACAAAGGGAAGCCCATCAGACTCACAGCAGATCTCTCGGCAGAAACCCTACAAGCCAGAAGAGAGTGGGGGCCAATATTCAACATCCTTAAAGAAAAGAACTTTCAACCCAGAATTTCATATCCAGCCAAACTGAGCTTCATAAGTGAAGGAAAAATAAAATCCTTTGTGAACAAGCAAGTACTCAGAGATTTTGTCACCACCAGGCCTGCTTTACAAGAGCTCCTGAAAAGGCACTACACATAGAAAGGAACAACCAGTACCAGCCATTCCAAAAACATACCAAATGTTAAAAAGCATCAACAAAATGAAGAATCTGCATCAACTAATGGGCAAAACAGCCAGCTAGCATCAAAATGGCAGTATCAAATTCACACATAACAATATTAACCCTAAATGTAAATGGACTAAATGCACCAATCAGAAGACACAGACTGGCAAATTGGAAAAAAGCCAGAACCCATCGGTGTGCTGTATCCAGGAAAGCCATCTCACATGCAAGGATACACAAAGGCTCAAAATAAAGGGATGGAGGAAGATTTACCAAGCAAATGGAGAGCAAAAAATAGCAGGAGTTGCAATTCTTGTCTCTGATAAAATAGATTTTAAAGCAACAAAGATCAAAAGAGACAAAGAAGGACATTACATAATGGTAAAGGGATCGATACAACAAGAAGAGATAATGATCCTAAATATATATGGACCCAATACAAGAGCACCCAGATATATAAGGCAAGGTCTTAACGACTTACAAAGAGACTTAGACTCCCACACAATAATAGTGGGAGAATTTAACACTCCACTGTCAATATTAGACAGATCAACCAGACAGAAAATTAACAAGGATATCCAGGGCTTGAACTTAGACCTGGAATAAGCAAACCTGATAGACATTTACAGAACTCTCCACCCCAAATCCACAGAATATACATTCTTCTCAGCACCACATCACACCTACTCTAAAATTGACCACATAATTGGAAGTAAATCACTCCTCAGCAAATGCAAAACAACAGAAATCAAAACAAACAGTCTCTCAGACCATAGTGCAATCAAATTAGAACTCAGAATTCAGAAATGAACTCAGAACCGCACAGCTTCATGGAAACTGAACAACTGGCTCTTGAATGTTGACTGGATAAACAGTGAAATGAAGGCAGAAATTAAGAAGTTCTTCGAAACCAATGAGAACGAAGACACAACATAACAGAATCTCTGGGACACATTTAAAGCAGTCTGTAGAGGAAAATATATAGCAATAAGTGCCCACATGAGAAGAGTGGAGAGATCCAACATTGACATCTTATTGTCAAAATTGAAAGAGCTAGAGGAGCAAGATCAAAAAAACTCAAAACCTAGCAGAATACAAGAAATAACTAAGATCAGAGCAGAACTGAAGGAGATAGAGACACAAAAAAACCCTTCAAAAAATCAATAAATCCCAGAGCTGGTGTTTTGAAAAGATCAACAAAATAGACCACTAGCCAGATTGATAAAAAAGAAAAGAGAGAATAACCAAATAGATGCAATAAAAAATGATAAAGGAGAAATTACCACAGATTCCACAGAATTTCAAACCATCATTAGAGAATATTACAAACAACTCTGTGCACATAAACTAGTAAACCTGGAAAAAATGGATAAATTCCTGGACACTTTTGTCCTCCCAAACCTAAACCAGGAGGAAGCTGAAACTACTAATAGTCCAATAACAAGGTCTGAAGTTTAGGCAGCAATTAAGAGCCTACCACACGAAAAAAGCCCAGGTCCAGATGGGTTCACAGCCGAATTCTACCAGACACACAAAGAGGAACTGTTATCATTCCTTCTGAAACTATTCCAAATAATCCAAAAAGAGGGAATCCTTCCCAAGTCATTTTATGAGACCAACAGCATCATGATACCAAAACCCAGCAGAGACTCAACAACAAAAGAAAACTTCAGGCCAATATTCATGATGAACATAGATGCAAAAATCTTCGATAAAATACTGGCAAGCCTATTGCAACAGCACATCAAAACGCTTATCCACCATGATCAAGTAGGGTTCATCAAGGGGATGCAAGGCTGGTTCAACATACGCAAGTCTATAAATGTAATTCACCACATAAACAGAACCAAAAACAAAAACCACATGATTATCTCAATTGATGCAGAGGCCTCTGACAATATTCAACAGCCCTTTATGCTAGAAACCCTGAATAAACTCAGTATTGATGTTGAAATCTGGCACTAGACAAGGATGCCCTCTCTCACCACTCCGATTCAATATAGTACTGTAATTCCTAGCAAGAGCAATCAGGCAAGAAAAAGAAATAAAGGGTATTCAAATAGGAAAGGAGGAAGTAAAATTGTCTCTATTTGCAGACGACATGATAGTATATCTAGAAGACCCCATCGTCTCAGCCCAGTTTATCCTGAAACTGATAAGCAACTTCAGCCAAGTCTCAGGATACAAAATCAATGTGCAAAAATCACAAGCATTCCTATACACCAATAACAGACTTAAAGAGAACCAAATCCAGAACGAACTGCCATTCACAATTGCTACAAAGAGAATAAAACCCCTAGGAATACAACTAACAAGGAACGTAAAGGACCTCTTCAAGGAGAACTACAAACCACTGCTCAGCGAAATAAGAGAGGACACAAACAGATGGAGAAACATTCCATGTTCATGGTTAGGAAGAATCAATATCATGAAAATGGCCATACTGCCCAAAGTAATTTACAAACTCAATGCTATCCCCATCAAGCTACCAATGACATTCTTCACAGAACTGGAAAAAAACACCTTAAACTTCATATAGAACCAAAAGAGAGCCCGCATAGCCAAGTCAATTCTAAGCAAAAAGAACACAGCAGGAGGCATCACACTACCGGACTTCAAACTATACTACAAGGCTGCAGTAATCAAAACAGCATAGTACTGGTACCAAAACAGAGATATAGACCAATGGAACAGAACAGAGGCATCGGAGGCAACACAACATATCTACAACCATCTGATCTTTGACAAAGCTGACAAAAACAAGCAATGGGGAAAGGATTCCCTGTTTAATAAATGGTGTTGGGAAAACTGGCTAGCCATGTGCAGAAAGCAGAAACTGGACCCCTTCCTGACACCTTACACTAAAATTAACTCCAGATGGATTAAAGACTTAAACATAAGACCTGGCACCATAAAAACCCTAGAAGAAAATCTAGGCAAAACCATTCAGGACATAGGAGTAGGCAAGGACTTCATGACCAAAAACCAAAAGCATTGGCAACAAAAGCCAAAATAGACAAATGGGACCTAATCAAACTCCACAGCTTCTGCATGGCAAAAGAAACAGTCATTAGGGTGAATCGATAACCAACAGAATGGGAAAAAATTTTTGCAGTTTACTCATCTGACAAAGGGCTGATATCCAGAATTTACAAAGAACTCAAACAGATTTACAAGAAAAAAAAAAGCCCATTCAAAATGGGCAGAGGATATGAACAGACACTTTACAAAAGAAGACATACATGAGGCCAACAAACATATGAGAAAATGCTCATCATCACTGGTCATTAGAGAAATGCAAATCAAAACTACATTGAGATACCATCTCACGCCAGTTATAATGGTGATCATTAAAAAATCAGGAGACAACAGATGCTGGAGAGGATGTGGAGAAATAGGAACACTTTTACACTGCTGGTGGGAGTGTAAATTAGTTCAACCATTGTGGAAGAGAGTGTGGCGATTGCTCAAGGACCTAGAAATAGAAATTCCACTTGACCCAGCAATCCCATTACTGGGTATATATCCAAAGGACTATAAATCATTCTACTGTAAGGACACATGCACACGAATGTGTGCAGCACTGTTCTATTGCAGCACTATTTACAATAGCAAAGACCTGAAACCAACCCAAATGCCCATCGATGATAGACTGGACTGGGAAAATGTGGCACATATATACCATGGAATATTATGCAGCAATCCAAAACGATGAGTTCATGTCCTTTGTAGGGACATGGATTAATCTGGAGAACATCATTCTCAGCAAACTGACACAAGGATAGAAAATGAAATACCACATGTTCTCACTCATAGGCGGGTGATGAACAATGAGAACACATGGACACAGGGACGGGAGCACTACGCACTGTGGTCTGTTGGAGGGAACAGGGGAGGGACAGCAGGGGGGGAGCTGGGGAGGGATAGCAGGGGGATAAATGCCAGATGTAGGTAAAGGGGAGGAAGACAGCAAATCACACTACCATGTGTGTACCTATGCAACTATCTTGCATGTCCTGCACATGTACCCCAAAACTTAAAATGCAATAAAAAGGGGGAAAAAAGGATATATATTCTGTGGATTTGGGGTGGTGAATTTTGTAGATGTCTATTAGGTTTGCTTAGTCCAGATCTGAGTTCAAGTCCTGAATATTCTTTTTTTCTTTATTCTTTCTTTCTTTTCTTTTCTTTTTTTTTTTTTTTTTTTGAGATGGAGTTTCACTCTTATTACCCAGACTGGAGTGAAATGGCACAATCTTGGCTCACTGCAACCTCCGCCTCCTGGGTTCAGGCAATTCTCCTGCCTCAGCCTCCCAAGTAGCTGGGATTACAGGCACACGCCACCATGCCCAGCTAATTTTTTGTATTTTTAGTAGAGACGGGGTTTCACCATGTTGACCAGGATGGTCTTGATCTCTCGACCTTGTGATCCACCCGCCTCGGCCTCCCAAAGTGCTGGGATTACAGGCTTGAGCTTCTGCTTAACTTTCTGTCTCATTGATCTGTCTAATATTTACAGTGGAGTGTTAAAATATCCCCCTCTTATTGTGTGGGAGTCTAAGTCTCTTTGTAGGTCATTAAGAACTTGCTTTATGTACCTGGGTGCTCCTGTATTAGGTGCATATATATTTAGAATTGTTAGCTCTTCTTGTTGCACTGATCCTTTTACCATTATGTACTGCCCTTCTT
Source organism: Saguinus oedipus (assembly GCA_031835075.1). Classification (NCBI taxonomy): domain Eukaryota; kingdom Metazoa; phylum Chordata; class Mammalia; order Primates; family Cebidae; genus Saguinus; species Saguinus oedipus. The sequence continues at coordinate 45,528,882 of CM063170.1, forward strand.
TGTCTCTTTTGATCTTTGTTGGTTTAAAGTCTATTTTATCAGACACTAGGATTGCAACTCCTGCTTTTTTTTTTTCCTCTTTATTTGCATGATAAATCTTTGTCCATCCTTAGCAAGTCTCTGTCTTTTGATTGGGGCATTTATCCCATTTACATTTAAGGTTAATACTGTTTTGTGTGAATTTGGTCCTGCCATTTGATGCTTGCTGGATGTTTTGCCTGTTAATTGACACAGTTTCTTCATTGTGTTGATGGTCTTTACCATTTGGAGTGGCTGGTACTAGATTTTTTTTTTTTTTTGAGTGATTGGTATTGGTTGTTCCTGTCTATGTTTAGTGCTTCTTTCAGGAGCTCTTGTAAGGCAGGCCTGCTGGTGACGAAATCTCTCAGCAATTGCTTGTTCATAAGTGGTTTTATTTCTCCTTTCCTTATGTAGCTTAGTTTGGCTGTACATGAAATTCTAGGTTGAAAGTCCTTTTCTTTAATTATGTTGACTATTGGCCCCGACTCTCTTCTGGCTTGTAGGGTTTCTGCTGAGAGATCCATGGTGAGTCTGATGGGCTTCCCTTTGTGGATAACCTGACCTTTCTCTCTGGCTGCCCTTAGCATTTTTTTCTTCATATCCACCCAGGTGAATCTGACAATTGTGTGCCTTGGGTTGCTCTTCTTGAGGAATATCTTTGTGTTCTCTGTGTTTCTGGGACTTGAATATTGGCCTGCCTTGCTACGTTGGGGAAGTTCTCCTGGATAATATCCTGAAGAGTGTTTTCCAGCTTGGATTCATTCTCTCTGTCAGACTCAGGTACACCTATCAAATGTAGATTAGGTCTTTTCACATAATCCCATATTTCTTGGAGGCTTTCTTTATTTCTTTTCACTTTTTTCTCTAATCTTGCTCTCTCATTTTATTTCATTGAGTTGATCTTCAGTTTCTGATATCCTTTCTTCTACTTGGTCGATTCCACTAGTGAAACTTGTGTATGCTCCATGTAGTTCTCGTGTTTTGTTTTTCAGCTCCATCAAGTCATTTATATTCTTCTCTAAGCTGTTTATTCTTGTTAGCATTTCATCAAACCTTTTTTCAGGGTTCTTGGTTTCTTTGCATTGGGTTAGAACATGTTCTTGTAGCTCAGAGATGTTTGTTATTACCCACCTTTTGATGCTTGTTTCTGTCAATTCATGCAACTCATTCTCCATCCAGCTTTGTTCCCTTGCTGGTGAGGAGTTGTGATCCCTTGGAGGAGGAGAGTTGTTCTGGTTTTTGGTGTTTTCATCACTTTTGCACTGGTTTCTTCCCATCTTTGTGGTTTTATCTACCTGTGGTCTTCGTAGTTAGTGACTTTCAGATGGAGTCTCTGAGTGGACCTCCTTTTTTGTTGATGTTGAAGGTATTTCTTTGTTTTGTTTTTTTGTTTTGTTTTGTTTTTAGTTTTCCTTATAACAGTCAGGCCCCTCTGCTTTAGGACTTCTGGAGGTACACTCCAGACCCTGCTTACTTGGGGATCAGCTGTGGCAGCTGCAGAATAGTAAGGGTTGCTGCTGGTTTCTTCTTCTCTCTCTTTTTTTTTTTTTTTGAGACGGAGTTTCGCTTGTTACCCAGGCTGGAGTGCAATGGCGCGATCTCGGCTCACCACAACCTCCGCCTCCTGGGTTCAGGCAATTCTCCTGCCTCAGACTCCTGAGTAGCTGGGATTACAGGCACGCACCACCGTGCCCAGCTAATTTTTTGTATTTTTAGTAGAGACAGGGTTTCACAATGTTGACCAGGATGGTCTCGATCTCTTGACCTCGTGATCCACCCACCTCGGCCTCCCAAAGTGCTGGGATTACAGGCTTGAGCCACCGTGCCTGGCCCGTTATCTTTATCCTAAAAGGGTACCTGCCAGATGTCAGCCTGAGCTCTCCTTTATGAGGTGTCTCTTTGGATATGTGGGGGTAGGGGAGCTGTGTGAGGAGATAGTCTGTCCCTTATAGGAGCTCAAGTGCTGAGCAGGGAGCTCTATTTTTCCATTCAGAGCTGCTGGGCAGGTATGTTTACGCCTCCTGCAGCGGATCTCATAACTGCCTTTTTTCCCAGGTGCTCTGTCCTGGGAAGGTGAGGCTTTATTTATAAGTTCCTGACATGCTGGTGCCTTTTTTTCAGAGATGCCCTGCCCAAAAAATAGGTAGTCTAGTGAGAGTCTTCCAGCAGAGGTGTTGCTGAGCTGCTGTGGGCTCTGTCCAGCTGCTGTGTGATCTTCCTTGCCATTTTATTTTCAGAGGCACAGTTGAAACTGCCTCAGTAATGGTTGTCTGCCTTAGTAATGGTGGACTGCCTCAGTAATGGTGGACAGCCTCGGTAGTGGTAAACTGCCTTGGTAATGGCTGACACCCTTTCTCCCAGGTCCAGCTGCACTTGTTGCAAAACTTAATCCAGAGCATTTCAGATTTCTGGTCTTTGTTGGGGTGTGACCCATGGAGCCGGATCACTTGGCTTTCTGTTTCAGCCCCTTTTTTTTTAGTTGAATAGGTGGCTCTGTCTCTCAGGTGTTCCAGGCGCCAGTTGAAATGGCCACCCAGATTTGTGTGAGTTTTTATGCAGAGATCCATGGCACTGGCTGAAACAGCTGTGCTGGAAACTCATGGTGCTTTTCAGCCCGGGAATCTTCTGGTCTGTGGGCAGTAAAAACCTGTTTGGAAGTGCAGTGATCACTCACCCTCTGCATTGGTCTTGCTGGGAACTGCACTCCAGAGCTGTTTCTATTCAGCCATCTTTGATCCCCTCCGAGACAGCTTCCTTATGATCATGTTTGCTATTTGGGCTTTTTCTTGTTAATGTTCCATGTGAGCTTTAGAATAGTTTCTTTTTAATACTGTGAAAAATTGTATGGATCATTTGATAGGAATAATACTGGGTCTGTAGATTGCTTTGGGCAGTATGTACATCAGTTCTTCCAAAACATGAGCATGGAATGTTTTTCCATTTGTCATCTGTGATTTCTTTCAGTGGTGTTTTGTATCTCTACTTGTAGAGATCTTTCACCTTCTTGGTTAGATGTATTCCTATGTATTTTATTTTTTTTGTGGCTATTGTAAATGGGATTGTTTTCTTGATTTGGCTCTTATCTTTAGTGTTACTGGTGTATAGAATTGCTACTGATTTTTATACATTGATTTTATATGCTGAGACTTTGCTAAAGTCATTTATCAGGTCTGAAAGTCTTTGGGCAAAATCTTTAGTGATTTCTAGTTATGGAATTATATCATAAGTGAAGAGAGGTAATTTGATTTTATGTTTTTGTATTTGGATGACCTTTATTTCTTTCTTTTGCCTGATTGTTCTGCCTAGGACTCCCAGTACTATATTGAATAGGAGTGATGAGAGTGGACATCATAGATGACTCTTGATATTTTGAGGTATGTTCTTTCGATACTTATTTTGTTGAGCATTTTTATCATAAAGGGATGTTGTATATATTAATGTTTCTTCTGCATCTATTGAGATGATTCTATGGTTTTGTTTTTAATTTTCTTAATGTGATGAATCACATTTATTGATTTCCAAATGTTGAACTATCTTTCCATTCCCAGGAGTAAAGCCCACTTGATTGTGGTGAATTAACTTTTTGATGTGCTGTTAGATTTAGTTTACTGGTATGTTTTTGAGGACTTTTATTTTTATGTTGATCAGGGATATTGGCCCATAGTTTCTTTTTTTGTTGTGTTTTTGCAAGATTTTGGTATCAGAATTACACTGGTTTACTAGAATGAGTTAGGAAGAGAGGAATTCCTTCCTTATTTTTTAGAAGACCTTCAGTGTGATTGGTACCAGCTCTTCCTTATATGTATAATAGAATTCAGTTGTAAATTTGGTCTAGGACTCTTTTTTGATTGGTAGTTTTATAAAATTATAGATTCAATTTTGTTATTCATTATTGATATGTTTGGGATTTTACTTCCTCTCTTCTCTTGAAGGATGTATAGTCTTTCACTGTGTGTGTGTGTGTGTGTGTGTGTGTGTGTGTGTGTGTGTGTCTGTGAGAGTGTTGACTCTATAAAGATTTTTAACTTATTAAAGTCTAACATTAATAACTACCTACATTAATAACTATTTATCTTCTAAAATAAGTAAGGACCTTAGAATGTTTTTATTTGGTGTACCTTGTTCTTAATTTATATAATTTTTACATGTTTTAATTCTACATGTATTTTAAACTCAACAAAATATTACTAACCTTATGTCACATTTTTTACCTTTTCACTGCTCTTTATTTTTTATATCTTTGACAATTCTTGAGATTCTTTTCCTTCTTTCCAAAGACCATCTTTTTGTACTTACATTAGTACAGGCCTGATAGTGACTAATTCCTTTGATATTTTTATGTCTAAAAGTGTCTTAATTCTGCTTTTATTCTTGAATAATATTTTTTACTGAATATAGAATTGTGGGTCTACAATTTTAAAAGGTTATTTACTTCTATTGACTTTGACTTTACACTATGTTTGTTGAGATGTCAGCTGTTAGTTCTTTTGTTGGTGACCTTAAAGGTTTTTTTTCTGGCTACTCTTATAATTATCTTTTTTTTTAGTTTGGAAATTTTTACTATAATATGTGTAGATATAGGTTTCTTGTTCATCTTGCTTGAAGTGCTTAAAACTATTTATCCTGCCCAGTTACCTAATGTTTATAAGTTTTGAACATTTTTAGCCAGTATATTTGCAAATATTGTTCTTGTTTTTCTCCTCTCCTGGAATATTTATCATATATGTAATTGACCTTTGGCCATCTCTTATTCTTTGAAATTTTACTAATTTTTTTCTCCTTCTGTGTCCTTGATTTTTTTTTTTTTTAATTTTACAGTTTCCAGTTCTTGGTCAAAACTGTCCATTTTTAATCCTTTTTTGTATGAATTTCTTTAAATTTAAATGTTATTTAAATGTCCTGTATTTCAAGACACTCATGACTGAAGACTCTGTGTCTCTGTTTATATTGTCCAATGTCACTAATGTTGCATGGTCTACTATATACCTTCTTATTTTATAATGTGTGCTAGGCATTTTGTCTGAAAAGATGTCATCTTTCTTTAGGAAAGATTTACACTTGGCCTATGAAGACTAATGCTACAGAATGCCTTGAAGCATTGGCATTCTGTCATTCCCTCAATCTAATTTGAGGGATTGGGAGTATTTTCTTATGAGTTGCAATATTGATAAAGGCTATATAATTCTGCATTCATCTGGGAACATTACTCAAAAGAGAGTGGTTACACCAGACTTATCCCCAGTTGGGAGGCTTTGAACTCCAAATCCTTTTCTTTTAGCCCATTAGGCTGTCAAAAGGCATTTCTCAGCTTGTCAGTGACACCCCTGGAATCAGGAAAGCAAATAAAACAAAACAACATAACACAAACAAGAACATCCAGATATTAATGACCCCAAACACTGGACTGATTAACAAGGAAAACATGGGAGCAACGAAGAGTACAACCTGATTTAGATAACACCTTACCATTTTTAAAGTCACTTAAACCATAGACCTGCGGGGTTTTCTGGGTATTTGTTTACAGGATATAGTTTTAGGAAAAGTCTTTTTCTTTTCAGACAAGTAAGATGTAGTAGAATATCAGGATTTTAAAAACTGAGTGATAGATATACTGCAGTTGATGCTACTCATTCAGAAACTAGGCTGTCTCCAGAGTCACTCCTGAATGGTAATGATGAGTTATGCAGTGCATATTGCTCTTGTAGTTGAAAACTGAAGGCTCAGGAATACTGCAGGCAAGCACAAAAGGAGTGCTTACATTGTCAGGATCCAGAGAAGAATTCTGTGGAATTGGCACAGAACTTGAAATTGTCATTCTAGGTTACATTACAGTAGTACCAGGTAAATATTGATCATTTAACTTTTTAAATAACAGATTTAAAATGATTTATTATCAATATTAGCTATAAAACAAAGGTGTGCTACTTGGTCTACTGTTCCTGCATCCTGTCAAATGATAATGCTCTTATAAAAATGATGATTTATACGAACAAGGGCTGTCCATGCCATGCGCTGCTACAAGAAAATAGTTGGGTTCACAGGGCATCCAAAAGACTCTGCTAATATTTACAACATGGTCCTAAGAAAAGGAGAGAGCAAAAGGCATCAGCTATGTAGTGACAAAAGCAAGAGCAAGCAAAGTTCAGACAAGTGGCCAATTTCTGCTGCCATTCAGAGCTATCTCTAAATGTCATGAGGGTATGTCATCTTCACTATTTATAATCCTCAAAATTTTAGTGGATTTTTTTTTCTGACTTCCCAGAACTAGAAGTTTTTTCCTGTGTTGAAGAAAATTTTTCATCTTATGAGCTCCTAAGGGAGAAACAAGGTCTAAATAATGATTTTCTTATGCCTCTAAGAGGTTAGACACAAACATGTAACCTAGGTTTTGCTTATCAAAAGCAATAACCAGGAACTTTCAAATAGAAACTAGTGACTCAAAGAAAGAGGGATAAGCGAGGAGTAGCAAACAGATTTTCAGTGGTAATGATGGCAAAACTGACACTATCTCTGTTTTGTGTCTCTAGTGGCTGTAGCACAAGGCATGATGTCACATGTTCATTGCTGTTCTTGCCATCTGGTTCTGTAGAGTGACTTTGACTGTGATGCTGGTTACCTAGATTCTAGTGGTTCTTGCCTGTTTTCAGGATCCAGTTTTCTAGTCTTTCACCCTGTGCTTTGTGAGCTACCAACATCGCTTCTAATTCTCTCACCTTAAATCAGCCAGAAGTGTTTTCTTTTGATTACAGTTATGGCTTATGAGTAGTATAATCATCATCATAATTATCATCTTCATCACCCTTAATAGCTAAAATTTACTGAATATTTAAGGTGTGCTAGACACTCTCTTAAACACTTCATGGACATTCAAAAATGTATTTAGCAAAAAATGGTCTCTCCACAATTCTGACAAGTCGTTGTAATAATTATCCTTATTTTACTTTTGAAAAACTGAGACAAAAGTTAAAGAATTTGACCAAAGTTAATACCAGCACAAAAGCTGGGATTTAAGCCCAAGCACGTTTAATCCCCACATTGAACTGTTTCCCTTATTAGTAGTATCATTGATGTTATTATTGAACTTCCTTTAACAAACTGTATTATTTCTAATCATCTTACCTTAGGTTATCCTATTACTATAATAATATTTCATCAGCCTTCTCTTGTAAATTAGAAAACAGAAAATAACTGCATTGCTCAAAGTTGCAGTTAGTAGTTATTAAAGACTGAGGTTAAACCTCAATCTTTTGACTCTAAATGTGATTAGAATTTTATTACACTAGCAAAAGTCTAAAATAATTGTACTCCAATTTCAAGCACAGAGACTACCTCAATAACTGTAATCACACTGTGTGAAACTGAAAAAAATCAAAGGCTATGCTTGTTTCAGTTAGGTTTATATTTCCCCCAGATCTCCAGTTTTAATAGGCTTTTATTAAATATTTGGTGGGGTGAGAAATGGAATCATGTGACATCATGTCTCTTAACCTTAAAGGCAGCATACTATTGGTAATTGTAGTTTTCTCCCATTTTCAACATGTAAAAGTCTGACTTCTCTGCAAATCACCCCATTCACTTTGTCCTCATCGAAAAGTAATACATGATGCTAAAAGGCGAACACTTTCAAAAGGAAAAATGTAATATTAAATTGTGAATAGGAAAAAGTATATCTACAGGATTAGGTTCATGGCAGCTCTATTTTATAATAGTGAAAAAAATGCAAATTACTTAGAATTTCTACATGAACCAGAATAATCTCATTTTATTTTATTTATTAGTATTATGCGTTTTCTATTATTAAATACATTACCTTATTTAAATATCATTTGTAAGTCTTGCATTCAAATCCTTTAGTAGTAACAAGCTTAGACCCCTGGAGTCAGCTTGACCCCTTTCCCTTGTGCCTCTACTACTTTGGTTCCTGTAACTTTCCACCTGGTTTGTCCCATTTCAGCCAGACTGGCTCTCTCAATATTCCTTGAATATGTCAGGTAGGCTCTGCCTCAGGGCCTTTGCACTTTCTCTTTCCTCTACCTTCAGTAATATTCCGCCTGATATTCATATAGTTGGTTACCTCACTTCATTGATGCCTCTAGGCAAATATCATAGCTGTAGTGGGTATATCACTGAGCCCATGTAAATCAGCATTATTCCACACTCATTCAGTTCTCCTCACCACCCTGATTTATGTTTCTTCATTGCCCTTATATTTGACCTAGTAGGTGTATCTCTGTGTGTATGATGTGTATATACATATATGTGTGTGTACATACATATATGTATACACACAAATATATATATATATATATATATATATATATATATATATATATATATATATACATATATATTTTCCAATGACTAAATCAGTGCTAAACTCATAATTACTGGTCAATGAATATGTATTGAGTAAAATAAGTTAGTCTGGGCTCATGTAAGCCCACTGCTGAACTCCTAGCTGAGTTGTTTACTCTTGTGTTTTTGAGAAATCACCCTTTTTTCTGTGAATAGAAGGGTTCAGCCCTATTGGTCATTTTTAGTCTTTTTACTGTTACATATTGTGCACTCATTCTATTCCTTATCATATTATGTTTGAATTCAGTTATTCTTTCATGTGCTCCTTGACACTGTGCTGGGATTCTTCACCTTCCCTATAAATTACTTTGAGTGTTAGCAAATACAATGTCTTATATTTTAAAAATTGATTTTAAGAACCATATTGGGTTTATCTAGCCTAGCAGTAAGAGAAAAACAGTTATCCCTGTTAGCTTGTCTTCATTCTTGTACTAGCAAGAAAGGAGAGAGTAAGATTGGTACCCCTTTCAACTTTCTTCTCTAGAGTTGATTTTTTGAGGGGCCCTATTGAAGAACTGAAAAAGTCTGAAAGCTGAACCAGAACTAATGCAAAATTAGCCTTGAATAGGGCTTATGTATAAGCCCACCTATTATTGAAAATGGGCAACTTAAAACAAAATATTAATACACAAATTAATTTCAAAAATTCAAGTTAATTTTATTCAATTCCTTAGTCTAAAACCAACATAAAAACATAATTACATACTATTGAGGTGAATGGATTTTAAACTATAACAACAAAGAAGAATATTAGATTTATAAACAGATAAACCTATTTGAGATGAAGCCATCTTACACAGGTTAGGTGACCTTGTGCAAGATTCCTGGCCCCTCTGACCTCAGTTCTCATAAACATTGAATTACAAGAGAGAAACACAAAATTGCTACTGAAGAAAGAGGTTATGTTTTATTGCCACGTGGTGTATCCTATATGGTCCAAAACATCTTAGTCGTTTGACCTTTGTGTTTATGAATCTTCTACCTCAGGAACAGAGGGCTTATGTAGCACCATTTATTTTTAAGTTTGTATCACAAATAGGTCCATTATATATTGCCTTTGTGACATATATATCAATTATCTCCAGTGTTTTAAAAGCACTCTCTGGCTGGGTATGCTGGCTCACGCCTGTAATTCCAGTACTTTGGAAGGCCAAGGCAGGCAGATCACTTGAGACTAGGAGTTCGAGATCAGCCTGGGCTACATAGGGAAACTCCATCTCTACAAAAAACAGAAAAATTAGCTGGGCATGGTGATGCATATTTTTAGTTCCATTTACTTGGGAGGCTGAGGTGGGAGAATAACTTGAGCTCAGGAGGTGGAGGTTGCAGTGAGCCTAGATATTACTACTTTCAGCCTGAGTGACAGAGTGAGACTCTGTCTTAAAAAAAAAAAAAAAATCACCCTTTGGAGGAATCTCATTTCTTCTTTATAATATTTAGTTTAGGGCTTTTTTTAAAATATCTGTAGAATCTGTAGTGAGGACCCTCTTCATTCTGTATGTCTGTGTGTGAATGAGTCTCACTAAAGGCTTACCAATTTTATCACCTCTCAAGGAAACAATTTTTGACTTTGTTGATCCCTTTGTTGCATGGTTTGTTTTCCATTTAATTTCTTCTCATATCTTTAAACTGTTCTTCTTACCATGTCCTTTAGGCTTAATTTGGTGTTATTTTTCTAAATTCCTAAAAACAGTTAGCTTATTAATTATAAACCTTTCTTTTTTTGCTCTATAGGAATTTAAAACCTCAAATTTCCCTTTAAGGACAGTGTTAGCTGTATCCCACATGTTTTGTTGTATATTATGCCAAATGAATATGTATCATTTGATGTAATATATATATATATATATATATATATATATGTATATGAGTATTATATATTAGATCAAATTATACATATCATTTGATATATATATAATTTGATATATATCATTAGATATAATATGTATATTATATCAAGGGATTCTCACACCTCAGCCTCCCAAATATATGGAACTAAAGGTGTGCATCACCATGCCCAGCATTTTTTATAGAGATGGGTTTTCACTATGTTGCCCAGGCTGATCTCAAATTGTATATATTCATTTGATGTATATCATGTTTTGCTGTATTTTAAGTACATATATATCATTTGATATATATATAAATGAATATATATGAATATAATATATATTACATCAAATGATATGTATCATTTGAATATATATCAAATGTGAATATATATCATTTGCTAAAATGTAGATAAAAATGAATATATATGAGTGATTCTATATTATAAATAGATATGTAATATATATCCCACATGTTTTGATATCTATTATATACATTTTGAGCAATCATACAAAACTGAGTAATGTATAAGATTTGAACACCAACATGATTTATTCTTTCTTTCTGCATAAATATAGGTACAGAGTTAAGTAGACCTCATATATCTTATACATATGTATAAATATCTATAACTATATAAAAAAATGCATGTAGGTTGGGTGTGGTGGCCCATGCCTGTAATTCCATCACTCTGGGAGGCCGAGGTGGGCGGATCACGAGGTCAGGAGATCGAGACCATCTTGACCAACATGGAAACCTCATATACAAAAATTAGCCAACTGTGGTGGCCCACGCCTGTAGTCTCAGCTACTCAGGACGCTGAAGCAGGAGAATCACTTGAGCCTAGGAATCGGAAGTTGCAGTGAGCTGAGATCGTGCCACTGCCCTCCAGCCTAGCGATAGAGCAAGATCTGTCTCAAGGAAAAAAATATGCAAAATATACATTCTTTTCAAGCACTCACAGGACATTTACAAAAATTGACCCTGTAGTGGTAAACATAATAAATTACAACACATTTTAAAAGGTTAAAATCATTGTAAAGAATATAACAAATCATGCTGGATAACTGTAAGATGTTACTTGAAAAAACATATGTACATAAATTTGGAATTCAAGAAACACATATCTAAAAAAACTTATGAGTCAGATACAAAATTTTAGTATAAATTACTAAGTGGCTTAAATGAATGACTAAATATTATATATTGGATTGTGCCTGTAATTCCAGCACTTTGGGAGGCCAAGGCAGGCAGATATATATAATATGTTGTATATAATATGTTGTATATAATATTACATACATACATATTATACATATATAATGTAATATATATGTTATATTATACATATTATACATGTATAATGTAATATATATGTTATATTACATATTATATACAACATATATATTATATATAACATGTTATATTACATATTATATATAATAACATATATATAATATATAACAATATTGCATATTATATATTATAATATATAATCATTCATTTGTGCCACTTAGTAATTTACATTACATTATAAATTATAAATTATATATGGTTATACCCTATAATTACAAATAATTTTTTTATGAATAAGGAAAGCCTTAAGTATAGGCATGGCAAGAATAAAAGATATTTCAGAGCAGAGGTTAACTTAATCATCATGCTTTCTTTTTTTTTTTTTTTTTTAGAAAGAAAAAAAAGGAGAGAAATTTGTAAAATTTTCTAATTGACTCATAGGTTTTTAGATATGTGTTTTTCGAATTCCAAGTATATGTATATATGTTTTTTCAGGTAATATTTTATAGATATCCAGCATAATTCATTGTATTCATCACAATGATTTTAACCTTTTAAAGTGTGTTTTAACTTAATTATATTTCCCACTATAGGGTTAACATTTGTAAGTGTCCCATGAGTACTTGAAAAAAAAAATGTATATTTTGCATATTAGATGCATTGTTTTTATATAGATATAGATATTTACATATGTATAAGATATACAAGTTTTACTTAACTCTATACCTATGTCTATATTTATGTAGAAAGAAAAAATAAATTGTGTTGGTGTTCAAATCTTATATATTGTTACTCAGTTTTGGATCATTGTTCAACCAAGTTTTGACTATTCATTCAAATAACTACTTATTTACTCTTAATAAGTATTAGGCAGTGTTAAATTATTTTGTGAGTTATCTGATTCAATACACACAACAATTCTATTAGGTTGGTATAGATGTAATTGTGATTTTTGCATTGCTGGAACTTGCCATTTGATATTGGAATACATTCTTAAATAAATGTGGTTATGTTATACATCATTTTAATGGGTAGTTCTTGCTTTATGATTTTTTGCTAATGACATTACTTTCTGTTTATATTATGTTTGATGTTAGACAAAAAGCAAATTTGATCTATTTTCTTATTTGAGTTCAAAATGGGTTTTAAAGCAGCAAAGACAACTCACAACATCAACATTGCATTTGGCCCAGGAGCTGCTAATGAACATACATTGCAGTGGTAGTTCAAGAAGTTTTGCAAAGGAGACAGAGCCTTAAAGATGAGGAGCTTATTTGCATCTCTCTAATGACCAATGACGATGAGCACTTTTTCATATGTTTGTTGGCCTCATGTATGTCTTCTTTTGTAAAGTGTCTGTTCATATCCTTTGCCCATTTTTGAATGGGCTTGTTTGTTTTTTTTCTGTAAATCTGTTTGAGTTCTTTGTAAATTCTGGATATCAGCCCTTTGTCAGATGCGTAAACTGCAAAGATTTTTTCCCATTCTGATGGTTGTCGATTCACTCTAGTGACTGTTTCTTTTGCCGTGCAGAAGCTGTGGAGTTTGATTAGGTCCCATTTGTCTATTTTGGCTTTTGTTGCCAATGCTTTTGGTGTTTTGTTCATGAAGTGCATGTTCATTGCAGCACTGTTTACAATAGCAAAGACCTGGAACCAACCCAAATGCCCAACGATGATAGACTGGACTGGGAAAATGTGGCACATATACACCATGGAATATTATGCAGCAATCAGAAATGATGAGTTTGTGTCCTTTGTAGGGACATGGATGAATCTGGAGAACATCATTCTCAGCAAACTGACACAAGAACAGAAAAAGAAATACCGCATATACTCACTCATAGGCGGGTGAGAAAAATGAGAACACATGGACACAGAGAGGCGGTCTACTATACACTGGGGACTGTTGGGGGAAATGGGGGAGGGACAGCGGGGGGGGCTGGGGGGGATAGCCTGGGGATGAATACCAAGTGTGGGTGAGGGGGAGGAAGGCAGCAAAACACACTGCCATGTGTATACCTATGCAACTATCTTGCACGTTCTGCACATGTACCCCAAAACCTATAATGCAATAAAAATTTAAAAAAAAAAAAAAAAAAAAAAAAAAAAAAAAAAAGTAGGACTTACAGAAATTCGTAGAAACATTTATATTAATAAATCATTAATTTCATAAGTTAATTTTTAAAATCAATCTTAATAAAATATTAATAAATAAAAAAAAAAAAAAAAAAAAAAAAAAGATGAGGAGCTTACTGGCAGGCCATTGGAATTTGACAATGAACAATTGAGAGCAATCATCGAAGCTGATTTCTTACAGCTACATGAGAAGTTGCTGAAGAACTCAAGGTCGACCATTCTAGGTCATTTGGCATTTGAAGCAAATTGGAAAGGAGAAATAGCTCGATAAGTGAGTGACTCATGAGCTGAGCGGAAACAAAATCATCAGTTTGAAATGTCATCTTCTCTTATTCTGCAAAACTATAAACCATTTCTTGATCGGATTTTGATGTGCGATAAAAAATGGATTTTATACAATGATGACCAGCTAAGTGGTTAGGCTGAAAACAAGCTCCAAAGCACTTTCCAAAGCCAAACTTGCACTTAAAAAAGATCATGGTCACTGTTTGGTGGTCTGCTGCTAGTCTGACCCATTACAGCTTTCTGACTCATGGCGAAACCATTACTTCTGAGAAATGTGCTAAGCAAATCGATGAGCTGCCCTAAAATCTGCAATGTCTGCAGCCAGCATTGGTCAACAAGAAAGGGCCCAATTCTCCACGACAGTGCCAGACCACATGTTGTACAACCAACACTTCAAAAGTTGAACAAATTGGGCTACAAGGTTTTGCTTCATCTGCCATATTCATCTAATCTCTCACCAACCAACTACCACTTCTTCAAGCATCTTGACAACTTTTTGCAAGGAAAACTCTTCCATAACCAGCAGGATGCAGAAAATGCTTTCCAAGAGTTCACCAAATCCCACACAGGGATTTTTACACCCACAGTGATAAACTTATTTCTCATTGGCAAAAATGTGTTGATTGTAATGGTTCCTGTTTTGATTAATAAAGTCTTTGAGACTGGTTATAATGATTTAAAACTCATGGTCTCAAAGTGCAGTCACTTTTGCACTAACCTAATATAAAATTAGAAGAAGGAAATTAAGACTCTGAAATATTAAGTAATTGCCCATTGTTCCATAGCTGGTAGTGGGATGAAAGCGATGGGTGGGGTTGGATGGGATGGGTGATCCATAACCGGTACTGCAACTCAATTCTGTGTTACTCCAAGTTCATGCATTCATGACATTACTCAGAATTACTTTAGGTAATAGTCTTTGTCATGTATACAGGAAGGAAAGATTCTTGATTTGTTTTTCACTATCCTTCTCTTCTACAATGTCCCTAACCATTAATTTCTCCTTACCCAGGAATGACTTTCCTTGGTGATGTTGGTGTGATTCTCATAGGAAAGGTTAAATTCTGCTGTTTATTGGAGACAAAGTAACATCTAATTGGAAATGTGAGCTGAAGGGAGATCCCTGTTTGTTTTGGAAAGATGAATAAATAGATAGGTACATAGATAGTTATTAAAAATAATGCTATTCTGTAACACTCTCCAAAGTTGTTACCAAAGGTAAAATGTCTAAGCAGTCTTATTCTCCAGTATACTGGTCACTTCTTGACAGGACTTTATCTGATGTGTTCATTGCTGTATCTCTAGCACTTAGCATAATGTAGGCTCTTAGTAAATCTTTGCTAAATGAATTAATGAATATGTGTTATAAGTTATACCAGCAAAGGAATTACTGACTTTTAAAAATTTAAATCATATGATGTTATATACAGTAGATAAAACCCAGGTGCCACTCCAAAATGAATTTTTCTTGCTTTGTTTTAATGTATATTCAATCTCTGCTTCTATATCTCAGTGAACTAGCTGATGGTACAGTGCAACAACAAGGCAATCTCACTGCCAACTGAAATTTCCAGCTGGGAACTTTTCTGCAGGGTATCCTCGGAAACTTGTAGTCCACAAATCACTTAAGTTATCTCAAGTATTATGGACTTTAAATTGTCTCCAGAGAAAACTATCCTAATAGCCTTCTTTTATTGTTAATAAAAGTGTAAAAGAATTATAGTCATCCCGTTATTGAAAAATGTATGAGACAAGATAATAAAAAGTGAAAATTATATAATAAATCATTTTGACCAGGTATGGAAGTAACAAACATAGATTACCTAAAAGACTAGCACATTGACTAATGGCAATAACATTGTTATTTCTTTGGGGAGCAAGCAGTTCGTCTTTTAGCTGAATGAGTGCCATACCAGATAACAGATTCATTCTGGCTTACTTTTAATTATTGTTGTTGCTTTATTATTATTGTTTTTTAAATCACAACAGTTTAACACTGGCTTGGTAATATGAGAAACCCAAGTTTGAAATATATATAAATACAAGTCTTGTGCAGTGACACTGCAATAACTTTTTTTTTTCCATTATTTCAGTGACATTCATCAGGCTCGAATCATTTAAATAATGGAAAATTAGAAATTAATAGGTATTGTGCAAAATTTAACATTGAAAATTGGGGGCTTACATTTAAATTGGGAAAGAACTTTGAATAGACATGAATACTGAAAATGGAGTTGTAGAAATACATTTAATAACCTTTAAATCCCTGCTGGTTTTCACTCCTCATTTCAGTAAAAAAAAAGAAAAGTCATTTGGCTAAACAAGAAAAGTCCTAAGAGGATCTGACTAGACTGTAGAGAGCTGCTGCTTTATTGGATTCTGTAGGCAGCAGATAACAAGATGTCACAAACATTCTGAGCTCTGCTATGCTCTTTAGTATCCGTACTAATGCTGATTTAAACGTTTTATGACAATTAAATAACAGAGTTAGAATCATTCAAAATTTGTGATACCTGGAAGGTTAAAATTGATCTTTAAAAAAAGAAACAGTTTTATTGAGGTATAATTGTCATACAATACACTACACAAATTTAAAGTGTACAATTTGATAAATTTTGACATATCTGTACACCCATGAAACCATCAGCGCAATCAAAATAATGAACACATCCATCACCCACAGAAGTTTCATCCTGGTCTCCTGCAACCATTTGTTCCCACCATTCCTGTACTGCTCCCCAGGCAGTAACTAATGTGTTTCCTGTCACTATACATTGGTTTGCATATCAAAAATGTTTACATAAATAGAAAAATTCAATGCATATTCTTTTTTTCCTCTTATTAAACACAACTATTTTGAGATTCATTCATGTGGTTGCATGTATTAATGTTTTATTCCCTTTTATTGTGGAGTAGAATTTATTATAAGGATATTCCTCAATTTGTCTATCAATTCACCTGTTAATGAATGTTTGGAGGTTCCCAGTTTTTGATTATGACAAATAAGCTGCTGTGAACATTATTGTACCACTTTTTAGGACATATGTTTTTATTTTGGTTGAGTATGTATTTACAAGTGGAATGGCTAGATCACATATTAGTAGTATGTTTAACTTTGTAAGAAATTGCAGACTGTTTTCCACAGTGATTGTATCATTTTACAATCCTAGCAGTAGAGTATGAGTTACAGATTTTTCACATCATTACCAACATTGGATGGGTCAATCTTTTAAAACTTAGCCATTCTAATAGGTGTGTAGTTGTTACCCATTATGGTTTTAATTTTCAGTTTCGTAATGACTACTGATACGAGAATCTTTTATTTGTTTGTTTGTTTATTTATTTAATTTTTAGATGGAGTTTTACTCTCGTTACCCAGGCTGGAGTGCAATGGCACGATCTCGGCTCACCACAACCTCTGCCTCCTGGGTTCAGGCAATTCTCCTGCCTCAGCCTCCTGAGCAGCTGGGATAGCAGGCACACACCACCATGCCCAGCTAATTTTTGTATTTTTAGTAGAGATGGGGTTTCACCATGTTGACCAGGATGGTTCACGCCTGTAATCCCAGCACTTTGGGAGGCCAAGGCAGGTGGATCACGAGGTCAAAAGAATCTTTTCATCTGTTTGTTGATTCAGATTTTCTGACCGTTAAAAAAATTGGGTTGTTTCCTTATTGAATTATTAAGCATTCTACATATATTCTGAATACAGGACTTTATAATAGATAGAGATATAAACAAATATTTTATCCCAGTGGCTTTTGTTGACATTCTTTTAACAAACTTCTTTGAAGAGCAAAAGATTTTAATTTTGATGGTTACATTTTAAAATTTGCTCTCTTATGGATTGTGCTCGTGATATGTCTAAAACCTCTTTGCATAACTCAAGGTCACAAAAGTTTTCTCCCACATTTTCTAAAGTTTTAACGTGTTAGGTTTTACATTTAGTTACATGTTTCATTTTTAGATAAATTTCTTTGTATGGTATAAAACAAAGTTGATGTTTTGCTTATGAATATTCAATTGCCTAAGTACAATTTGTCAAAAATTGTTACTTCTTTCCTGAATTTCTTTTGCTCTACTGTCAAAACTTAGGTTTTCTTAATATGTACGTTCACTTTTGAAGTCTTTGTTATGTTGATCTATGTGTCTGTATTTGTGTCAAAATGACATCATTTCAATTACTGTAGCTTTATAAGAAGTCTTGAAATAAGGTAGTGTTTATTCTTCAGTATTTATCTTTTTTTTTAATTTTCGAAGTTGTTTTGTCTAGCCTAGGTTCATTTTATTTTCATAATGATTTTGAAATCAGTTTTTCAATTTCTGGGAGAAACTTGGATGCTACTGGGATTCTGCTGAATCTGTAGATCAAACTGGGGAGAACTGATACCTTAATAGTATTGAGTCTTTTGATCCATGAACGAGATGTAACTCTTCAATTTTTCTTTTCAAGTCTTTAATTTCTCCCATAAATGTTTTATAGTTTTCAGTATCATAGGGCTTTCGTGTCATTAGTAAAATGCATCTCTGAGTATTTTACATTCTTATAATATTATAAATAGTTATGTTTTCTTAATTTCAATTTCTGATTGTTCATTGATTATATACAGAAATACAGTTGATCCTTGTGTATCAATCTTTTATATTACAAACTTGCTAAACTCACTTATTCTAGTAGCTTTTTTATGAATTTCGTCTAGTAGAATCAGCTGACTCATTTCCACTGCAGTTTTATTTCTCTTTTCCAATTTGAATGTTTCTTTATTTTTTCTTCCTTTTTTCTTCTCTGCCCCCTCCCTTAACCTCCTTTTCCTTCTCTCTGTCCTTTCTTCCCTTCCTTCTTTCCTTCCTCCCTCCTTCCCTTATTTCTTCCCTTCCTTCCTTCTTTTCTCCTTTTTTTACTTCATTCTCCCTTGCTTCCTCCCGCCTTCTCTCTCTTTTTCTTTCCCTGACTACAGTAGATAGAATCTTCAGTACCGTGTCTAACACGTGTAGTGACTAGGCGTGGTGGCTAATGCCTATAATCCAAGTACTTTGGGAAGACTGGGCTAGGAGGGTCACTTGCAGCCAGGAACTTGAGACAAGCCTAGGAAACAAAGTAAGATCCTTACTTTAATAAAAATAAATAAATAAAAAATATCCAGGCATGGTGGGGTATACCTGTGATTTTAGCTACTTGGGAGGCAGAGGCAGGAGGATAGCTTGAGCCCAGGAGTTCCAGGCTGGAGTGAGAGCATGCCACTGCACTCCAGCCTGGGTGACAGAGTGAGACCCTGTCTCAAAAATGAACAACCAAGTGGTAGGAACAAGTTCTTTTTCCATTTCTGCTTAAATAAAAACCTTTCGGGTTCAGGGGTACATGTGCATGTTTGTTATGTTGATAAATTACATGTCACAGGGGTTTGATGTACAGATTATTTCATCACTCAGGCAATAAGCATAGTACCCAATATATTGTTTTTTGATCCTCATCTTTCTCCCACTCTCTACCTTCAAGTAGGCCCCAGTGTGTGTGGTGTCCTTCTTTGTGTCCATGTGTGCTCATTATTTTGCTCTCCCTTAGAACATGTGGTATTAGGTTTTCTTTTCCTGTATTCTCCCAAGTAGCTAGAATCACAGGTGTGCACCACCATGCCTGGCTAAATTTTATTTATTTATTTTTAGGAGAGATGCGGGTCTTACTTGGTTTCCTACTTGTCTCAAGCTTCTGGGCGCAAGTATTCCTCCCACTTCAGTCTTCCCAAAGTGATTGGATTATAGGCATTAGCCATTGCACCTGGTCACTGTATGTATTAGACATTGTACTGAAGATTCTATCCAGTGCAGCCATGGAAAGAAAAAGAGAGTACACTTAGGATAATAGCCTCCAACTCCACTCATGTTGCTGCAAAGGACATGGTCTCATTCGTTTTTTATGGATGCATAGTATTCCATGGTGTCTATGTACCACATTTTCTTTATACAGTCTACATTGATGGACATTTAGGTTGATTCTATATCTTTGCTATTGTGAATAGTGTTGCATGTGTCTTTTTGGTAGAACAATTCATATTCCTTTGGGAACATATCCAGTAATGGGATTGCTGAGTTAAATGATAGTTTGTTTTGAGTTCTTTGAGAAACTTCCAAACTGCTTTCCACAATGGCTGAACTAACCATTGTGGAAAAAAGTATAAAAGTGTTTCCTTCTCTCTTTAACCTTGCCAGCATTTGTAATTTCTTATTTTTTAATAATAGCTACTATGACTGCCATCAGATGATATCTCATTATGATTTTCATTTGCATTTCTCTGATGACTAGTGATGTTGAGCTTCTTTTCATTTGTTTGTTGGGTGCTTTGATGTCTTCTTTTGAGAAGTGTTAATGTCCTTTGCCCACTTTTTAATAAGGTTATTTTTTACTTGTTAATTTGTTTAAGTTCCTTCTAGATACTGAATATTAGGTCTTTGTCAGATGCATAGTTTGCAAATATTTTCTCCCATTCTACAGATTGTCTGTTTACTCTGTTGATAGTTTCTTTTGCTGTGCAGAAATTCTTCAGTTTAATTGGTCCCACTTGTCAATTTTTGCTTTTATTGCAATTGCTTTTGGCATCTTTGTCATGAAATCTTTTCCAGAGCCTATGTCTAGAGTAGTATTTCCTAGATTATCTTCCAGGGTTTTTGTAGTTTTAGGTTTTACATTTAAATCTTTAATCCATCTTGTGTTGATTTTGGTATGTAAGAAATGGATTCAGTTTCAATCTTTTGCATATGGCTAGCCAATTATCCTAGCATCGTATGAATAGGGAGTTTTTTCCCCATTGGTCATTCTTTATTAAATATGTATTTCCTGGAGTCATGATAAAAAAAAAGTGAAAAAGTGCTGTGGCATGGCCACAATTCAGCTTTCCAGATCTAGCAGGTCCTGCTATTACAAGAAATAAGAAATAAGTCAACCACAGCTTCTGGCTGGCATTCAAGATTTTGAGGACCAAGGAAATCTTTTATGAAAAAATTTTTTTTTCTTACTAGCAGGACAGTAGGAAACCTTCCTAAATATGTCTCAACATGTAACAAAGATAAAGTGACTGACAAATTCAAACACATAAGAAAAGAATTTCTTCATGATGAAACACACACACACACACACACACACACACACACACACACACACACACACAAACACAAACTAAACCAAGGCACAATGGACAAACTGAGAAAAATGTGCTTTTTTCTTAACTACTATAGACATGGTAATTTTCTTAATATTCAAAAGCTCCAAATCAATAGGAAAAAATACTGCAGTTCCAGGAGAAAAAAATAAATAAATATGTGAATACAGTTCACAGAAAGGAACATAAATTTTATTTTCAATTTTAATATTCAAAAATTTTTCAACCTTATTTAACATAGAAAAAGTAAAAATTAAAACTACAAGTTGCCATCTTCATCTTGAAGCATAGTCAGGAGGGGAGAATAAAGTGGGGATGGTTAAGGGGTGCAAAAATACAGTTAGAATGAATCAGATCTATATCTTTTATCTAGTTGACAAGACAATAGGGTTACTATAGTAAACAATAATTTATGTGTTGTAGGATGTCATTAATTCCTGACAGACCCCAGTGTGTGATGTTCACCTCCCTGTGTCCATGTGTTTTCATTGTTCAACAACCACTCATAAGAGAGAACATATGGTATTTGGTTTTCTGTCCTTCTGTCAGTTTGCTGAGAAAGATGGTTTCCAGCTTCATCCATGCCCCTGCAAAGGACGTGAACTCATCCTTTTTATGACTGCATAATATTCCATGGTGTATATGTTCCACGTTTTCTTTATCCAGTGTATCATTGATGGGCATTTGGATTGGTTCCAAGTCCTTGCTATTGTAAACAGTGCCGCAATGGTAACATACATGTGCATGTGTCTTTATAGTTGAATGTTTTATAATCCTTTGGGTATATACCTGCTAATGGGATTGTCAGGTCAAATGGTTTTTCTAGTTGTAGATCTTTGAGGAATCGCCATATTGTCTTCCACAATGATTGAACTAATTTACATTCCCACCAACAGGGTAAAAACATTCCTATTTCTCCACATCCTCTCCAGCATCTATTGTCTCCTATTTTTTTTAATGATCACCATTCTAACTGGTGTGAGATGGTATCTCAATGTGGTTTGATTAGCATGTCTCCAGTGAAGAGTGATGATGAGCTTTCTTCATGTTTGTTGACTGCATAGTTGTCTTCTTTTGAGAAGTGTCTGTTCATATCCTTAGCCCAGTTTTTGATGGGGTTGTTTGTTTTTTCTGGTAAATTTGTTTAAGTTCTTTGTAGATTCTGGTTATTAGCCTTTTCTCAGATAGGTAGATTGCAAAAATTTTTTCCCCATTCTGTTTGTTGCTGGTTCACGCTAATAATAGTTTATTTTGTTGTGCAGAAGCTCTTAACTTTAATTAGATACCATTAGTCTATTTCAGCTTTTGTTGCCATTGCTTTTGGCGTTTCAGTCATGAAGTCCTAGTCTATGCCTAGGTCCTGAATGGCATTGCCTAGGTTTTCTTCTAGGACTTTTCTGGTATTAGGTCTTATGTTTAAATCTTTAATCCATCTGGAGTTAATTTTTGTATAAGGTGTAAGGAAGGGCTCCAGTTTCAGCTTTTTGCATCTGGCTAGCCAGTTTTCCCAGTACCATTTATTACATAGGGAATCCTTTCCTCATTGCTTGTTTTTGTCAGGTTTGTCAAAGATCAGATGGTTGTAGATGTGTGGTGTTACTTCTGAGGCTTCTGTTCTGTTTCATTGGTCTATATCTCTGTTTTGATACCAGTACCATGCTATTTTGATTACTGTAGCTTTGTAGTATAGTTTGAAGTCAGGTAGTGTGATGCCTCCAGCTTTGTTTTTCATTTTTGTTTAGGATGTTCTTGGCTATGCAGGGTCTCTTTTGGTTCCATATGAAGTTTAATGTGTTTTTTTCCAGTTCTGTGAAAAAAGTCAATGGTAGCTTGATGGGGATGGCATTGAATCTATAAATTACTTTGGGCAGTATGGCCATTTTCCCAATATTGATTCTTCCTAACCATGAGCATGGAAGTTTTTCCATCTGTTTGTGTCCTCTCTTTATTTCCTTGAGCAGTTTGTAGTACTCCTTGAAGAGGTCCTTCACATCCCTTATTAGTTGTATTCCTAGGTATTTTATTCTCTTTGTAGCATTTGTGAATGGGAGTTCACTCATGATTTGGCTCTCTTTAAGTCTGTTATTGGTGTATAGGAATGCTTGTGATTTTTGCACATTGATTTTTATCCTGAGACTTTGCTGAAGTTGCTTATCATCTTAAGGAGATTTTGGGCTTAGACCATAGGGTCTTCTAAATCTACAATCATATCATCTGCAGATAGAGACAATTTGACTTCCTTTTTTCCTGACTGGATACGCTTTATTTCTTTTTGCGCTTTATTTCTTTTCTCTTGCTTTCATGTCATCTGCAGATAGAGACAATTTGACTTCCTTTTTTCCTAACTGAATACGCTTTTTTTTTTTTTTTTTTCTTGCTTGATATCCCTGGCCAGAACTTCCAGTACTGTATTGAATAGGAGTGATGAGAGAGGGCATCCTTTTCCTGTGCCAGATTTCAAAGGGAATGCTTCCAGTTTTTGCTGTGGGTTTGTTGTAAATAGCTTTTATTATTTTGAGATATGTTCCATCGATACCTAGTTTATTGAGAGTTTTTAGCAAAAATGACTGCTGAATTTTGTTGAAGGCCCTCTCTGCATCTACTGACATAATCACGTGATGCTTGTCTTTGGTTCTGTTTATGGTGATGAATTACATTTATAGATTTGCATATGTTGAACCAGACTTGCATCCTATGATGAAGCTGACTTCATTGTGATGGAGAAGTTTTTTGATATGCTGTTGGATTCTGTTTGCTAGTATTTTATTGAAGATTTTTGCATCAATGTTCATGATGGATATTGGCCTGAAATTTTCTTTTTTAGTTGTGTCTCTGCCAGATTTTGGTATCAGGATGATGTTGGTCTAATAAAATGAGTTAGGGAGGATTCCCTCTTTTTGTATTGTTTGGAATAGTTTCAGAAAGAGTGCTACCAGCTCCTCTTTGTACCTCTGGTAGAATTTGGCTGTGAACCCGTCTGTTCCTGGACTTTTTTTGATTGGTAGGCTATTAATTCCTGCTTCAACTTCTGCCCTTGTTATTGGTCTATTCAGGGTTTCAACTTCTTCCTGGTTTAGTCTTGGGAGGGTTTAGGTGTCCAGAAATTTATCCATTTCTTCTTGATTTATTGATTTATATGCGTAGAAGTGTTTGTAATAATCTCTGATGGTAGTTTTTATTTCTGTGGAATCCGTGGTGATAACCCTTTTATTATTTTTTATTGCATCTATTCAATTGTTCTCTCTCTTCCTTTTTATTAGTCTGGTTAGGAGTCCAAATTTATTCTTTTGTATTTTACCATTCAGTTATCTCTGCATCATTGGTTGTAAAGATTCTATTCTCACTCCATTCAATTGATTCGGCATCATTTTTAAAAAATCAATTGACTATAGATGTGTGGATTATTTGTGGATTCATTTTTATTCCACTGATCTATATAGTTAGCCTTATGCTATTACCCCCACAGTCATGATTTGTATGCCTTTGGAATAAGTTTTGAAATGGAGGAGTGTGAATTCTCCAAATATGTTCCTATTTTTTTTCACAATTCTTTAACTATTCTGGGTGTCTTGAATTTCCATGTGAATTCTAGGATTAGTTTGTGAACTTCTGCAAAAAGGCCGGCTGAGATTTTAATAGAAATTTCATAGACTCTGTAGATAGCTTATGGAATATTACATCTTAACAATATTAATTATCCCAATTCATGAACATGTGATGTCTTTTCATTTATTCAGGATTTCTTTAATTCTGTTTAATAATATTTTGCAGTTTCTGGTGTACAAGCTTTGAATATCTTTAGGTAAATCTATTTCTCAGTATTTTATTCTTTCTAATTCAATTTTAAATTGATTTGTTAATATTTTTATTTTTATATTTTGTTATTGCTATTATTATAGAATTGATTATTATATATTGATTTTGTATTCTGTAAACTTGCTGAACTTGTTTATTAGCTCTAATAGTTTTTTATATGTATTCCTTAGAATTGTATATGTATAAGGTCATGTGCAAATGGAGATAATTTTACTTCTGGTCGGATTGGTGGCTCATGTCTGTAATCCCAGCACTTTGGGAGGCCAAGGTGGGTGGTTCACAAGGTCAGGAGTTCAGGACCAGCCTGGTGAACATGGTAAAACCCCATCTCTATTAAAAATACAAAAAATTAGCTGAGCATGGGTGGTGGGCACCTGTAATCCCAGCTACTTGGGTGGCTGAGGCAGGAAAATTGCTTGAACCTGGGAGGCAGAGGTTGCAGTGAGCTGAGATCATGCCACTGCACTCCAGTCTGCGTGAAAGAGAAAGACTCCATCTCAAACAAACAGAAATTACTTTTTTGTTTCTAATCTGAAAGTATTTTCTTTCTTTTTCTTGCTTAATTATGCTGGCTAGAACCTTCAGTACAATGTCAACTAGAAGAGGCAAGGGTGAGCATGCTTATCTTGTTTCTAATCTCAGATGGAAAGCATTCAGTCTTAGATCATTAAGCATGACATTAGCTATGGGTTTTTTCATAGATGCCCTTTATCAGGTTAAGGGAGTTCACTTGTGTTGTTAGTTTGTTCAGTGTTTTTAAGATGACAGTGGGCTGATTCTTTTCTAATGCCTTTTCTGTATCAAATTAGATGATCATGGGGATTTTGTCTCTAATTCTACCAATATGGTGTATTGACATTTACTGATTTTCATATGTTGAACCAATTTTGAATTTCTGGGATACATCACAATTGGTGGTGGTACGATCATTTTTCATGTTAATGAACTATGTTTTCTACTATTTGTTGAAGAGGTTCAAGTCTACATGAATAATGGATGTTAATCTGTAATTTTCTCTTCTTACGATGTCTTTGTCTGCTTTTTGTATGAGGGTAGTATTCTTTTCCTAGAATAAAGTAGTAAGCATTCTCTATCTTCTATTTTCCTAGAAGTTTTTGAAGAACTGGTATTCTTCTTTCACTTTTTGGTAGAATTTATCAGTATAGCCATTTGATCAGGGCTTTTATTTGGGGAAAATTTATTGATTATTAATTCAATCTAATCTGTTCCAGATCTATTCAGATTTTCATATTTTTCTTGGGTTTGTTTCCGTAGTTTGCATCTTTCTAAATATTTGCCTTTCTCTAGGTTATAAAATTTGTTGACATACAGTCATTCACAATATTCCCTTTTATTCCTTTTTAATTTCACTTATTCAGAAGATAGTTTTGCTGGATATAGATTTCTCAGCAGACATATTTTACTTTCAGTACTTTAATGATGTCTTCTCACACATGATTGCATTTTATCTGTTAAAAAGTTTACTGTTATTCTTAGCTTTGCTAATTTACACATAATATTCTTTATGACTGGTTTTGTGCAATTTGATTATATGTCTTGCATACCTTTTATAATTATATTTTTTAAGATAGATTTTTTTTCTTTTTCTTTCTTGCAACTGTGGATTTATCGTTTCCATCAAATCTGAAAAGTTTTTGGCCAATGTTTCTTGATCAATTTTTTCTGGATCTGGACTCCTCCTCTCTTTGGTAGACGCTACTGTCACATATACTAGGCTGCTGAAAGTTGTTCCAGGGCACACTGATGTTCTTTTCATTGATTTTTCTATTCTTTATTCTTAATGTGCTTCATTTTGAATATGTTCTATTGAAATATCTTCAAATGACCTAATCTATACTGAAATATATAATCAATGCATAATCTGCCATTAAGTTGATCCAGAGTATTTTTTTTCGTAGATATTGTTGTTTTCATGTCTAGATGTTCAAATTGATTGGTTTATTACATCTTTGATGTCCTACTTAATTTACAAGTGTATAATTACCACTTTATTATTATTATTATTATTTTGAGATGGAGTTTCACTCTGTTGCCTAGGCTAGAGTGCAATGGCATGATCTTGGCTCACTACAGTCTCCGCCTCCCAGGTTCCAGCTGTTCTCCTGCCTCAGCCTTTTGAGAAGTTGGGATTTCAGGCACCCACCACCATGTCTGGCTAATTTTTGTATTTTTAGTAGAGACTGGGTTTCACCATGTTGGCCAGGCTGATCTTGAACTCCTGATCTGAGGTGATCCACCCACCTTGGCCTCCCAAAGTCCTGGGACTACAGGCACAAGGCATCATGCCTGGCTATAATTACCACTTTAAAGTCTTCATCTGCTAATTCTAATATCTGTGTCAGTTCTGTGTCACAGTTTCTAGCTGTGTGTGAATGCCAAGCACTTAAATCTTTAATCCTTTTGGATGGTTCTGTCTCTCATCTTAGGGGACTTTCTTATATTCATGTACTGATCAATACTCTTCATCAAAACCATGAAGACACTCTGGCTATTTCTCTGAGTTTTTTCCTCTCCAATACTGTGTCCTGTTAACTTTAATTACTTCAAATGTCCCATGGGCTTAGGGTCTCCGTATATCAGAGACTTGATAAAAACTAACATATTTTATTCTACAGTTTTCTTGGCTTTTATGTATCTGTGCATTCATCCTTGTATTATTTAACCAGCATATGAGTATTTATTAGTGTGAGGCCTTTTGCTAGTCATTATGAGTATAATCTGGGGGCAAAACAAAGTAAATTTCCTGCTTTAATAGAGTTTCTTGCCTAGTTAAAGAAAAATATATTCCCAAATTCTAAGATAAGTACCATGGAGTAAAAAAAAAAAAAAAAAGAAAAAGGTCCTAAGAGCCTGTTTTTAAAAATGAACTTAACTGTGATGACTTTATAATGTGTCACCTTTACTAGGTTGTCTACATTTTCCAGTATTTGTTTTGTGTGTCTCTCCAATTAGCATGTGTCCAGGGAATAGTCTTGGAAAATCTGGAGAAAGAAAGGGAAGCAGCAGCCATTATTTAGCTCACACACATATTTGCAGATCTGATGACAGTGTTTTAGTGAAGCAGAAGCCAGATCTGAAACTGTTCTGCTTCGCCTGGATAATTTTTTAGCTTCTTTGACTTCTGGGAAAAGTCCATGTGTTTAATTTCCAGCTGAAGGACCCTGGCTTTTACAGGGCACCTTTGTCACCAAAGTCAGAGACAAGAAAACCTGGCTGGGTTTCAGCCAGTCTTGTGGGGCTCCAGCTTACTCTTGTTCTCCCCACTTTACATCCATCTTCCCTTCCCACAAGCCACAAAGGAAACAGCTCACAGAAATGGCTTAACTGGCTTTCACAAATGTTTCAGGCCAATTTCTTGTTCAAAATTCTTTATCTATTTATCTGTCTATCTCTATCTCTCTATCCCTTGATCTCTTGCTCATCTTTTCTAGCAGTTGCTGAGTTTTGATATAAAAAAAGATAGGACCTTTTACCCTCAACTTTGGGCCTTACCATAATTTCAGAATAACATGAAAAATCCCTCTCATGATTCTGTTAAATTTTATCCTCATGGCAGTAAGAAGCCATGGAAGGATCTTAGGAAGGGGAATGAGGTAGGATTTGCATTTTAGAAAAATAGCTCTGCCTCTGTATGAAAAATGAGGAGACAAAAGGGAGGATGTTTAGTTAATGTGCTTCTGGGGCAGTCCAGGGGAAAGTGATAAAGGCTTAAAAACAGGCATGAAAAATTAGGAGGCTGTGGTGGAGATATTAGGAAGTAAACACAACAGAATTTGATGAGCTTTGGTGCTTTTCAGCTCATAAAGTATTTGCATTTTGAACTAGAAAATAGGAGGAAATTACTTATGGAGAGCATTCCAGATACAAAGACTTCTAAATAGAATAATATTTAGGGACAAAAGTATCTTTCCAATATCTCTCAACAGCTCTGCATCACTGTACTTCTAAAGTAGATTGTTTAGCTCCTGTAAATTGTGGCTTGTGGACCAGCACCTCCTGCCTCTAAAAGTTTATTGGAAGTACATAATGTCAAGCCTCATCGGTAACTCCTAAGGCAGAATCTGTATCTTAACAAGCTTTCCAGATGAATCACCTGCATGTTAAAGTTGGAAAAGCTGTGCAAAGATTCTGCAGGTTGGAGAAAATTTAAATTCCATTTTGCTCTCCGAACCTATTAAGATATTTGAGATCAAAGAGGAAATAACTGGCTATAGAAATGCTTGGAATTTTCCCTCCCCACTCTCCCAGCATCAAGAAAAAGCTTCACGTTCTTCTTCACACTTATTACCTCCAAAGTACTATTTTAGCCTCTTCCAACTCATTGGAGCAGGTGGGACTCCTGACATCTTATCACCACTTATAATTTTCAAACATCACAACAGCCATGGCTGTCAGTGGAATTTTCCAAGGCATTTCGCATACAGCAGATTTAGCACAACTTTGGGGATGCTAATAATAAAAGGACTCCCTTTGGGATGCCGCAGAAGCAGATGTAAAACATTATCTAGTTATAACTAGATTAAAGAAGTTTCTTCTGATGAAGGCAGTTTCCCCTTTTGTAATTTCCTCTTATTAATAATGAGCAGTGAATAGATGAGGCTATTTATATCTCTAAATGCTTTTGATGAAACCAAGGTTGGGCATTGGACTTAAGAGGGAACCACCATAATCATAGACAAGCACCCTTATCAATAGATATCAGCAGTCCATTCCAGCAATATTCAGCTGAGATCTGTTCATTTCAACTTGCCATGAAGCAGCACTTAGCACTATGCCTAAACAGTAATTGTCAATTGACTGATATCTAGATAAATGAAGAGGTATGACATACCTGGTTAATTTTCAGTCTTCCCCAAACAGACACATTCTTTACAATGTCCTAGAACGCTTTGCATAATCAGCCCACTTCTCCAAGCTCATCTTAGGCCATTCTGCTCTCTTTATTCCAGCCATGTGACTTTCTTTCATTTTCTTTAACATCCCTAGGTGATTTCTTCCCTAGGTCCCTCAAACAAGTGTCTCCTCTGCCTGGATCCTCCTGCTTGTTGACTGTGTCATTCCCTTGCTTTAGGTCTAAATCTAACTTCTATCTTCTCAGAAAGGTTTCAAGACTACTTTTCTCCTACCTCCCACTTAAAGTAGGTCTCCTAATTTTCTCATACTACCCTGACTTTCTCTGTGATAGCACTTACTATAATTTGTAATTATTTATCTTTTTACTTCTCATACTCCTCTTCTAAATAAAGAGACCAATTCTGTCCTACCCACCGAGGGCCAAATACCTAATCATTACTCATAAACAAATATTAGTTGGCCAAATATTAATGCTACCCTACCTCCAAAAATGAACTCTTATGCTTATAAATTTTCATGGCTCCTTATATGTGCTGTATAGTTATGCATTTAACCTGTTTTTTTTTTTTTAACTATGTTTTGTGCTCATTCAGAATGTTTGATTAGATTATCAACTCTAGGTGGAACGTCATGTGTTGGTTTTGTATAGCCTATTCCCTGCCCATGATAGGTCTCAAATAAAGCTATCCTGAATGATTAGTGAATGAGTCTTCTGCCCCAGTAGTTAGTTCCTGTTGTACAGGAGAGCGTTTAACTATTTAGTAAGGAAAGCCAAGCATTTGCAACAATTTAATTGAGATTAGTGATTTTCTTTTCTTCTTTAAGCTTTTTTTATTTGCTCGGAACTGGGGAATCAAACCACCTTTCTTCTTCCCTATGAGATTTGCGAAGTAAAATGAAGAAGAAATGCTCACAGTCATTAATTCTAAAAGGTGCTTCTTATATCTTGAGGGGTATCCTTCACTGAGAGAGTAAATATAAAAGGTAAGCATGATTTGAAGTAAGAAGGCTTTTGGAAGAATTTAGCTTTTGATATTTTTTAAATGAATTATCACTAAGACTCAGAGGTACCTTGCATAGACAAAAACATATAGATCTATAGTTTCTAATACTCTGAAAAAATCATATTTCTGTGTTTTTTGTTTCAAAAGCTCATTCACAAATTGAATGTCTATGTGTGCCAGGCAGTTATAGGCCTCAAAGCTGTAGTAACCAAGGAAAACAATGTCATTGCCTGAACAGTCATCAATGAGGGAAGAGATAGGGAATGAGAAACACAAACAAGAACGATAGTATTCCATGGAATATGGGGTAGTGGATAAAGAGTGCTGTTTTGGCTTGGTTGGTCAGGAAAGGCTTTTACAAGGAAGGGGGCATTTGAGTGGAGATGAAGGAAAGACATTTGAGTGGAGATTCATGGATAAGAAGGAGCCACCATGCTTTTCTTTCCTCTTTTCCCACCTTTCCTTCTCTCCTCTTCCCTTCACTTTATCCCAAGTTTGCATGAACAAGACTATGGGCTCCCCAAAAGGAGATATCTACTTCCAATCCAAAAATGTTACATGACTATCAGGGAAGCCTGCTTAAATGAAGAAGCAGTTAAGAAAATCTTTGTAGCCCGCAGAGAACCCAACCGTTGTTTGAAAAACTGCCAATAGTGTTTCCTACCCATGACCTGGTGATCCTTTGGAAGGGAGAAAGGAGAAAAAGATTAGGGCACAAGAGAGCAAGTGTGTGAGGGAGATGTGTTCTTACTTAGAAGCAAGGGGATGGAAGTCAGGTTTCCACACGACTTGTAACTCAAGCTCCTTATTTAAAACTCAGCATGGTGAATTTAGTATCCAAATGCATATCCTGTAATTTAAACAGTCTAATTTCAAGGAAACTTTCTTTTCACTGATTCTGAATGTGGCTTCCTAATGATGCACCACTGTGGAGTGGCATAATGTAATTGATGCTCTAACGTTGATGTGTTGGTGCAATATATTTTCTCTTATTATGTAGATACTTAAATGTGTATCTTTCTATATATGCTTCCATGAAGTGAGGGTAGTTAAATGTTGTTAAACAACTTAACCAATGTTCCCTCCCTTCTTGTGTTTTCCATTTAACACCAAGACCTGCAGGATAATAGCAGTGACTTATGATCTGTAATTTTACAGTGGGCTTGTATTGTCCTTCCTTATATTATCTCTACTAAGAGGAAAGCATTCCTTATCTTCATACTCTTTGACTTCCATGGAATCTTGATAAATTGGAATCCATAAGAATTTTTCAGTGTTGACAGAAAGAGGAATAAAGTGTATAAAATTTCTAGAATTGATGTTTTCTTTATAAGAACCTGAAAAAATTAATGAATCAGTCAAGATCTCAACTAATTAACAAGTTAGTAGAACTCCTGGATTGGTTTTCTTCCTTGAAGTCACTCGTTTATTAAATATCTAAGTGTACATTAATAGTTTATGTGTAAGAAAAAGGTACACCAAACACAATGCTAAGTGCTGAGAATGAGCTAAAGGAATACTAAGTGTGCTAAAAGGGTATTTTCAGCCCTCTTGGTTTTGAAATTATTATAGTAACAAAATAATCATAAGAATGACACAATCATATGAATGACAATTGCCTACAACATTTAGTGAACATATTTACTTGCCAAACATCATGCTAAGTGCTTGACATAAAATCTTCACATTTGAACCTCACAGAAAACTTGCAAGTGACCACTCTTGTACCCAGAGTAGAGGTGGGCAGTTCCAGGAGGAAACTGCAGTATGCCTAATCACCATACTTCATGTGACAGACATGCCTTTGGTGGAGCATCACTGAGAATTGCAGCCCCAAGGCTGAAAGTGGCCACATATTGTTGATTGTTAATGGGATTAAATAAATTCTCCATAAATCTGAAACTGGCATTAGGTACTCTAGCCTGTATAGTGATAGTATGCCAGTGCTCTATTATAAAATATGAAAAAACTTTATATTGCCTTCAAAAAAAGAGGTTAATATATCCAGTTAGGCAACAAATTGCTAAATTTAGCAAGTACCTGTCTTTTTCCAGAAGTCAGTTCTTAGTAACAAAGCTCTTTCACTGTTAAAAGAAAATGACCACTTTTCCAATTAAAAAAAGTTTTAATGAATAAATGTCTTTAAGCCAGTTCATTTAAACCTAAGTTAATCTTATTTCTTTGTTATTTTTTCTGAGAAATCTGAAAACACAAGTCACTAGGGAGATGAAGGGTCAGAGATTTAGTTTATTTATTATTATGATGAATCTTGACAAGTTTTTTTTTGTTGTTTGTTTTTTTTTGTCATATCCTTAAGGCTGGGAACCATTTCCAGAGATTCTGGTTTACTTGGTCTGTAATATAGACTGGGTATTACAAAAAATTTTAATTGCCCAGCAGATTCTACCTTGTAGCTTTAGAAGTTGAGAATCACTGCCTTATAATGTCTCTTTGAGATAAAATAAAGAACAGATCGCCATAGAGGATAATTTGCCTTAATTTCTTTATTTAGTAAAAGAAGGCATTTTAAATAATATTTTTCAATTATCCTTGGAGGAGCAAAGTCCTTTGCATGAAAAAAAAATCTAACTAGAACCTTCACTTGTTAAAGCTTGAGTTTATAGCTGCTCTGATCCTCAGGCTGCCAGTGAGATAGGCCAGCAGGTAGAAAGAAAGGAAGATGACTTCAGTCCCAAACCATTCTATTCACCCATAGTCTCCCACTTCAAACTGAACCAAGCTTAAGGCACTCTTTTCACTTCTGGCATACGTAGGAACTGATAATGTTTGTGTAGCTCGCCTAGGCAGATGGATGGGCTGATGTCAGGACTGGGTGAAAGTGAATGACTTGGTTGTTTGGCTTAGACTTAGGGGTCTAAGGCCACTTCATAGCTGAGGGAGTGATGAATTGGGCACACCTAGGCCAATCTGTGGCATTCTAGTTGGAAATAGCTCTGCCTTAAGACATAGACATAGAACTAAAGACTCCTAAGAGCAGTTTAAAAACAACTAGGTCGTCCCTGATGCTTCTTTGAACTCAGAGAATGGCCCAGTAAACAAATGGGTTGATTGATTCATTCACTCAGTAAATATGCTTTGGTGATCTACAGTGAAAGGTACGATTCTAGGTGCTGAAGATACAGCAATAAACAAAACAAGCCTAGTATTTGCTGTCAAGAAGTTTTCAGTCTAGAAGGGGAGGCACAACAATAAATAATACACGTAGATAAAATACACATTATGGTAAATATTAGGAAAAGAGTGTGACAAGTAACTATGAGAGGCCTACTTCAGTCAAGGAGGCCAAAGATAGTCACTTTGTGAAGGGGACATTTATGGGAAGGTGGAAAGATTGGAAGGAACCAGCCATATCCTTGTAGATGTACAGGTGGTGTCGGGATAACATGAATTTCAAGAAAAGGTACAGCATTTACAAGGATGGTAAGATGGAAAAGAGGTTCCTGATTACAAGAAAGCAAAAGTCATGTCTGGGTGTGGTGGCACACACCTGTAATCCCAGTACTTTGGGAGGTCGAAGCAGGTGGATCACTGGAGGTCAGGAGTTTGAGACCAGCCTGACAAACATGGTGAAACCCTGTCTGTACTAAAACTACAAAATTAGCTGGGCATGTTGGTATATGCCTGTAATCTCAGCTATTTGGGAGGCTGAGGCAGGAGAATTGCTTGAACCTGGGAAGCAGAGGTTGCAGGGAGCTAAGATCATGCCACTGCACACCACCGTGGGCAACAAAAGTGAAATTCTATCTCAAAAACAAACAAACAAAACAAAACATAAAGCAAAAGTCAGCCAATGTGTTTCACACTCAAGAGGGAGAGTGGCCTGAGATAAAGGGAGAGGTACCAAAGGCCAGGTTACACTAGGCCTTCAAGGTCACAGTGAGGACTTGTAACTCTGTCCTATAAGAACAGGAAGCCATTGGAGGATGGAGACATCATGTAACCTAACTTTAAGGTAGTCTCTGTGACTGCATTATGGTGTATGGTTTAGAGGGGAACAAGAGTGGAAACAGAAAGTTCATTCAGATGGGTACTGTAGGACTCCAGGGGAGAACAGTGGCTTGGTCCATGGTTCTGACCTAGGCAGAGAGAAGTGAATGGATTTGAAATTCTTTTCAAAGTACAATCCAAAATGCTTATTTCCAAGGAAGGGGAAAGATACGGGCAAGTGAATCCAGTCAAACCTAATCTCTAATTTGAAGAGGCATTGAGAAAAAGCCCTGTCATCCTGTGGTATTATCCAGTTTCATTACTGAGTCATGAGTGCCGTGGACAGAGAACCACATGGGTCTACATTTTAATTTCCTGATCTGTCCATAAAGTAAGTATATTATCTACCCTGATTACATAGGATTATTGTGAGGGGGAAAGAGAATCACCTCTAGGGAGCCTTTATAAAAATACCAAATGCAGTGGAAATGCAAGGTACCAGCTATAGCATTATCCTAGTACTTGACATCACTGACACAAATTTCAAAAGTCGTCAAGGGTAAATGGACAGATAATATTATACTAAATTTCAATATCTAGACTATTTACTTCCTAATACAAATTGATGTGTTGAGCCTGGCTCAGTTATTCATTAACTTAGTAATCTTGAAAAAGCCAATAACAACAAGTCACATATTATGTGCCAGACATTGTGCTATGGAAGCACCTTACACACTTTGCCTCCTGTACTCCTTGTAGAAGTTGTATATGTAGTTTTTGTCTGAATTTAGTGGCTAAAGAAGCTACAGCTCAATGAGATTAGATTACTTGACTTGACTTAATGGCTACAAGGGGTTTCTGGCAGAGCTAAAACTTAAATCAGGTTCTCAATACCATCATTCACTCCCCATGTTTTAATTTCCACATTTTTTTTTTGAAAGAAAGAGAAAGAAAAGTGGGGAAAGAGAACAGGAGTCTTGCTCTATTGCCCAGGCTGGAATGCAGTCTATAAATAGATATTAAAAACCTCTTTTATGCCAATAATTGTGCTTAACAGCAGAGACAGGAAGGAAGAAGGGAAGAAAATAACAAACAGCCAACCAATATTTCATTTAAGTCTGTGAAATGCTATGCAAATGCTGAAGAGTGATTTACTTCCAATTATGTGGTCACTTTCAAAATAGGTGTAATGTGATACTGAGAAAAATGTATGTTCTGTGGACTTGGGGTGAAGAATTCTATAAATACTCACTGAGTTTACTTGTTCCAGGTCTGAGTTCAAATCATAGATGTCCCTGTTAATTTTCTATCTTGTTGATCCGTCAAATATTAACAATGTGGTGTCAAAGTCTCCCGCTATTATTGTGCGGGAGTCCAAGTCTCTTCATAAGTCATTAAGAACTTGTCTTATGTATCTGGGTGCTCTTATTGGGTGCATATATATTTATTATCATTGACTCCTGTTGTTGCCTTGATCCTTTTACCATTATGTAATGTCCTTCTTTGTTTCTTTTAGTCTTTGTTACTATTAAAGTCTATTTTGTCAGAGATGAAAGTTAAAACTCCTATTTTTTTTTTTTTTTGCTCTCCATTTGATTAATAAGTCTTCCACCAACCCTTTGTTTTGAGTCTTTGTGTGTCCTTGCTTATGAGATAGATCTGGATAGAGCATACCGAGGGGTTTTGACTTTTTATTCAATTTGCCTATCTGTATCTTTGATTGAGGCATTTAATCCTTTTAAATTTAGGAATAATATTGGTATTTGTGAGTTTAATATTGTCATTTAATGCTAGCTGGCTATTTTGCCCATTAGTTGATATAGATTCTTCATTACGGAGATACTCTTTACCTTTTGGTAAGTTTTTGGGATGACTGATACTGGTTGTTCCTTTCTGTGTACAGTGCTTCTTTCAGAAGCTCTTGTAAAGCAGGCCTGGTGGTGATGAAATCTCTGAGTACTTGCTTGTTCGTGAAAAATTTTTCCTTCATTTATGAAGCTTAGTTGGCTGGATATGAGATTCTGGGTTGAAAATTCTTTTCTTTCAGGATATTGAATATTGACCCCCACTCTATTCTAGTTTGTAGGGTTTCTGCTGAGAGATCTGCTGTGAGTCTGATAGGCTTCCCTTTATGGGTAACCTGACCTTTCTCTCTGGCTGCCCTTAGAATTTTCTTCTTTATTTCAACCCTGGTGAATCTAACGATTATATGTCTTGGGGTTGCTCTACTTGAGGAATATCTTTGTGGTGTTCTCTGTATTACCTGGAGTTGAGTATTGTCCCACCTTACTAGGTTAGGAAAGTTTTCCTGAGTAATATCCTGAAGAATATTTTCCAGCTTGGATTCATTCTCTTCATGACATTCAGGTACACCTATCAAACGTAAATTAGGTCTTTTCACATAGTCCCATATTTCTTGGAGACTTTGCTCATTCCTTTTTACTCTTTATTCTCTAATCTTGTCTTCTCGTTTCATTTTATTAAGTTGGTCTTCGACCTCTGAGATCCTTTCTACTGCTTCATCAATTCGACTGTTAAAACCTGTGCATACTTCATGGAGTTCTCATATTGTATTCTTCAGTTCCATTAATTCACTTATATTCCTCTGTAAATTGTATATTCTCGTTAGGATTTTGTCAAACCTTTTTTCAAGGTTCTTAGTTTCTTTACATTGGGCTAGAACATGTTCTTTTAACTCACAGAAATTTCTTATTATCCACCTTCTGAAGCTTAATTCTGTTAATGGAACACACTCGTTCTCCATCAGGCCTTATTCCCTTGTTTATGAGGAACTGTGATCCCCTGTAGAGGGAGAGGCATTCTGATTTTGGGTATTCTCAGCCTTTTTAGGCTGGCCTCTTCCCATCATTGTAAATTTATCCACCTATTGTCTTTGTAATTACCAACTTTCAAATTATGTCTCTGAGTGAATGTCCAACTTGTTGATTACCAGAGCTGGAATCTGAGCAACCCACTGTGCTGGCTAAAACAGCAGCGTTAAGATTCATGGTGCTTTTCTGCCTGGGAATCTCCGGTCTGGCTTCCTTCTTGAGTGTCTTTTTCAATCAGATGAATAGGCGACTCTGCCTACCCGGAGCTCCAAACGTTGACCAAAAGGGGACCATATCCTGTTTACACTGCACCAAGAACCGCCGCGCACGGGTGCCGGCAAAACTGCACTGGCCACAAGAGTCGCGCTGGTGACCATTGGGGCTCCTCCACTGGGAATATCCTGGTCCATGAGCAACAAAAATTTATATAAAAGTGTGGCGTCCTCATGTTCTCTGTGCTTTCACTGGGTACTACATTCCTGAGCTGCTAGTAATCAGCCATCTTGGATCTCTCTCCAATTTCCACATTTTGATACAGATGTAGTCCTGCCAGCTTTATAAGTTGGTTGAGAAGATCAAATTAAATAGCATGAGGCCACGGCAGGTGGATCACTTTGAGTGCAGGAGTTCAAGACCAGCCTGAGCAAATGGCAAAACTCCATCTCTACAAAAAATGCAAAAAAAAAAAAAAAAAAAAGTAGCTGAGCATGCTGGTGCATGACTGTAGTCCCAGCTACTTGAGAGGCTGAGGCTGGAGAATTGCTTGAACCCTGGAGACGGAGGTTGCAGTGAGCCAAGATTGCACCACTGCACTCCAGGTTAGGCAACAAAGTGAGACCCTGTTTCAAAATAAAAAAAAAAATAAAATTTAAAAATAAAAATAGAGCATATATAAAAGATACTTGTAAGTTATAGTACATTTCACTAAATGCATGAGGTTTAAGGACAGCTTGTAAGCTCCGTGAATTTTATTCTACAAGATGGCCATGGATTGGATGCTTAGAAATCTGAGAGTCCAGTGTGTCCTTCTGCTGAGACCTGAAGAAGTGCTTTTTCTAATCTTTGTTTCCTCTCCTGGGTCCTATCTAAGGTGATCTGCTTGGGATAACACAGTTTCATCTTCCTCTATCATTTCAAAACTGTCATTGATGAAATGACAGATTTTAAAGATGTTTTGAGATGATGTAATTTGAGATTAAGGTTAATGCTAGCAGCCAAGAATTATAGCTTCAAAATGTCTTCACAGATACAAAGTCCTAGTTAAAGTCATAACTTATATACATTTGGGAGGATATCTTTTTCTCATTTTTGACTATGCTCAAACAGAACACAATTTAAAGAAAAAGCAGAATTACCCAGAAAAACAAGGGCCAAATAACACTGTACTCATATTGAAAATATTGGAGAGAGAATAGACTTATTTAAATGAAGCACACAATTGTGAAAAGTTAACAAATAATCCCTTCCTTTTCAGAGTTAGACAGGTGACATCTCTGAGCACTTCAGACATGATCTTGATTGATTGGAAAGGTTAGAGAAACCCATAAATACTGTAATTTATGTTTAGTTTAATCAAGGGCGTAGAAACTTTGTAGCACATGAAGATGAAGCATATTTCATTTTATATTTTTCTAGACATGTGTGTCCCTAGTGAAAGGCTTAGATGCTAGTGACACTTCTTGCATGGTATGGTGATGTTGAACTTGAGAAAACTCCAATTTCTGGTGACATATCACCATTCAGGAAGAACTTAAATTAGCTAATTGTGTAACGTATTTCCATTTAAGTTAATATTGACACATTCTAGACTCTTCTGATTTTTGAGCCATAATTGGCTGAGCAAAGCGAAATCCTTATCAGAGGAAGAAAATGGTCAATGCCAATTTCCCTTGACAAAAGGTCTGCCTATATACTTTCTCTACTCCAGAAAGCTTAACCACAATCACTTATGAATTGCTTAGTTACTTTAGAAAGCCTTCAAACAATTGAGCAACTGAATTTTCATCAAAAATCGAAATCTCACGTGAATACAACCATTAACATGCAACACTCTAATTGGGAATTTTATACTCTGGTTCTGAATTACGTTGACCATGAGGTTCAACACAGTGGAGTTTAAGCATAGTGATGCCAAAGAGCAGTATCCTTTGCCAAGAGCCTATCCAGTTGTAATCACAATGTCTGTCAGTCAATTCTAGTCACTAGCAAATGGTTAGTATCTAACAATAGCCTCCCCATTGTATGCAGTAAAGCAAAAAAGAACATGGACTCTTTCCTCAAGGTTCTTGAGATCTAGTTGAAGAGAGGACATGTGCACAAAAGATATTCAAAATAGCATGCAATTGACAAAAAAATTAGTACATTCTACACAATTTGAGATGATTAATATAAACAGCTACCATTTGTTGACCAGCTTAACAGTAGCCTTGGTTATGCCATGAGTAAGGTCACTTAGAAGAGAGAGCTAACTTTTCACCAGGGTGGTCAAGATTGTACTGGTATGATCCTTGTACTAGAACATCAGCTCTTCCTGGGTCTCAAGCCTGCTGGCCTTCAGACTGGAACAAAAATGCTGAACCTTCCTCAAATAAGAGGAAACTTCTCCTGCCTGACTGTCTTCAAGTTGGAACAAAGTTTGTGGTTCTAATTGTTTTCTGCCCTCAGAATCAACCTGAAACTTCAGCTCTTCCTAGGTTTCAAGCCTGCTGGCCTTCAGACTGGAAACACACACACACACACACACACACACACACACACACACACCATTGGTTCTGTTTCTCTGGAGAACTCTAATATACTACATTATAGGATTTAATTGAGCTTTAAAGACATAAAGCATTTAGTATAGTACCAAGCATATAACGAAGGCTCTATAAATATTAGTAATTGTTATTGAACCAGGCAGATAAGCATGGTTCAATAAGTCTTAATAGAGGTGAAGATAAGGAACCCTAATCAGAAACAGCTAACTTACCAGGAAGCACCACCTCCTTTTTGGAAGCAATGTGGAGAAGTAAGCAACGAAAAATGGAAAATCAAACCCTCTGTTCTTCCTAAAATAGCATGGCTTTGGCACCCAGGGACTCTGGTGTCTAGAAGCACTTAGCTACCAATAGTGACAATGGGGGCAGTAATAATACATGGTGGTACCCAGAGAAAATAAGTAGTGAATTACATAGAAACAGCTTGGTGCCCAAACATGAATATGCAGATATATGACATTCCCAAAGAGAGCCAGAAAAAGGAGAGAAACATACTGCTCTATTTGTGATTACTGACCAAATTTGTTCTCAAGTCACCTCCGTGGTTTGTGGGAATCTTCAGGAAGGAATAGAATTGTCTAGAGACTGGCAAACCTGAAAAACATGTAAATGAAAGTGCCAGATAACTATGCTTGTCTTTATTCCTGCTTAACACTACTGAAGACTTGGTGGTGAAGTCATTTTCTCTGTGCCATCTCCAGGCACAGATGTAGGGCAGATAGCATAAATGGACAAGTCGTGCTGTATATGGCTATTCTGTTTATAAGAGACATGCTAAGAAGAGGTCCACATTGAAATTAGTGGCACATCCTACAGTAAATATTATCAAATATACTCATATGGATGTGATTAGAGCAATAAATATAAAAGAATGAACAACATATACGATCCTATGAATATAGAGGTCAGTGCTTCCCTAAATGAATATAGAGTACATAGTAAATGCTCAGAATGAATAAGATCAACTGTGGGGACAAATCAATGTGGTCCAGCTGTATGAGAGCATTAACTTTAATGGTTCTCATTTGTACGTATAAATTCTACTTCAAAAAGAGCAGAACAATAAAACAGTGTGGGCTGGTCCTTTACTGTTTTCCTTGTAAGGATGCTGTGTTTCTGTGGTCCAACATAATTCCTCACCATACAGAAGCAAAGGAATGACAGTTTCACCTCATTATTCCAATAACTGGCTTGACTTATTTTTAGAGTGAACTGACCATTTTAACTACTGGGTTATTTGCAATCACCATTGGTTTTATTGTTAGAATTAAATTTATTTATTCATCAAACTCTTTTTATTCCTTTTTATACATCCAGCAGCACTGTTGAGGGCACTCCACATATGATACAGAGACAAACAAGGAAGGTGAAGTGTGCTCCCATAGAGATTATCTTTTATGACGTGAGATAAACCATAAAGAAGGAAACAAATAAATAATCATGATGGCTTCTTAAAGTAATAATTCTGTAAGTAGCACAAATAAAGTAATACACTGAAGCGAGTATATTTGTGGTAAGAAAGTACCCATGCATATGTGCTTTTTGAGGTAAGGAGACTGGGGGAAAGCTCTCTGAAGAAGTGAGCTTCTGACATCTGAATAAGGAACAAGCCATGTGGAAAACTGTGGGAACAACATTGTAAACAGAATGAATTGCAAGTGAAAAGGCTCTGGGTCAGAAGTAAGCTTGGCGAGAATAAGTTCTTGCAGAAAGAAGACCAATGGACTGAAGCATAATGAAAAAGAGGTGGAGTGGTAAGACATGGGATTAGAGAGAGAGAGAGAAGTACCAGAGCATGGAGCACTTTCTATACTTTGGAAATGAGAATACGTTTTATCTTGAATGCACTGGAAACCATTGGATAATTTTAGTAATCTGTGACATGACTTATTTTGATTATTTAATAGATTACTTTGGCTTTAGTGTAGAGAATGGATTGATCAATAAATTCCTGACTTGATAAATGCTTGGATAAATGGTAACCTGTAACTTGCAATCCAACTGTGAAATTAAATGCCACATTTTATTCTCTAAACAAATATTTGTTGATCACTGCCTACTATGCACTGGAAATACAGTAGCAAAGATGATGTTGTCTCTGACAGGATCTCACAGTCTAGCAAGAAATATAGAAATTAAACAAATAATTACAGTTGTGACTTTACCCAGGGGAAGGCACAGATGAAGCACAGTTTCTACCTCACTCAAATTTAACACAAACAAGAGGATTAGAATCCATGACTCCCCACTAAACAGGAACCATTTGTGCTAGAGGGCTTGCTGATTACCAATAGACTTTATATTAGTCAGGCATTCTTTAGTGGCAATAGATTTAAAAAAATCAAACTAGCTTAAGAGAAAAGAAATGTATGAAGAAGGATTTATTGCTTCATATAATTGAACACTTTGGGCATGGCCTCACTCTCAGTAGTTTAGAGAATCAAGTGATGAAATTCAGTGCAGGCAGAGAGCCTGGAAAATAAAGGTGGCAATTGGGGAAATGAAGGAACCTCCACCCATCAGAGTCTACAAATAAATTCCGCCTAAATTATGGTGATTCCTGAGCTGTTCCTGAATCAGGGAGGCTCTAAAGTTCTCAATGTAAAGCAATAGATGGAAGATTGAGAGCTGAACAATTGCTGTGCTGCTCACCAAAGGGAAGACAGAGCTTGGATTTTGAGGCTTTTCCTAAATACATTCAAGGACTTAAGGGGGAATATGATTATAATTGAGAAATGATGTGAAAACCTAGCAGAGAAATAGAAACTATAAGAACCAAATAAAGGTTCTCATTCACCTCAGCTTTCTAACTGTAGGAGTCACAGTTCCATACCTTGGGTCTCAGGCTTGCCGTGACTGGGCTAAGGCACCTGCTGTGCTTTCCTCACCAGACCAAACTGACTGGTCATTAGGGTTTAGTGGGAACTGACACAGAGTGGGCCACCACCCTTGCCCTGAGCTAACTGGGAAGGATGAGAGAGCAATGGGCTTCCTAAGCTCTAAAACTCATTCCTGTGAACTAATACTGTTCAAATGGTGGTAAGTGCCTCCCTGGGATACCTTAACAGGAGGATAAGGCATTATGAATGGACTATGTTGGCCTGTATAGTGGTGTTCTGAATTCAGGCATATTAGATAGTATATGGTAGCAAGGAGTATTTTCACTTAAAGATCTCTTCTCATCCACCCCAAGTGCAGTCAGAGGTGGCATTTTGCCTGAGTGGAATTGTCCTGGAGCAAAGCAAGAATAGTGAGTTAAAAATACCTGAAATGAAGGGGCCTTAATTTAGAGGAAAACTTTATATCAAGTAAAATGATCATTGGGATGCCTGTTAACACATTTATTTTATTTGAGAAGTGAAGTCAGAATTTTTCTGACAGTAAACCTAATTTGGATTAAAAAAAAAGAAATAAAAGTTCTAGAACTATAAAGTATAATGTTTGAAAGGACACATTGGCTGGGTAAACTGGATAGCAGATTGGCAGATAAAAGGATACCAAAAAATAGTTTATCATCATCCGACCTACACTACAAGATATATTCAACAAAGTACTTTAGGATGGAATGAAACCAAAAAATATTGCATGGAAACCTGTATCTACATGAAGAAAGAAAGAACACTGAAAAATATATGTACATCATATATATACATCATATATATGTATATATATGATGTTTTTCTTCTCTTAATTTCTATAAAGGGCATAAGACTGTTCAAAGAGCCGGGCGCGGTGGCTCATGCCTGTCATCCCAGCACTTTGGGAGGCTGAGGTGGGTGGATCACGAGGTCAAGAGATCAAGACCATCCTGGTCAACATGGTGAAACCCTGTCTCTATTAAAAATACAAAAAATTAACTGGGCATGGTGGTGCGTGCCTGTAGTCCCAGCTACTCAGGAGGCTGAGGCGGAAGAATTGCTTGAACCCAGGAGGCGGAGGTTGCGGTGAGCCAAGATCGCGCCATTGCACTCCAGCCTGGGCAACAAGAGC
The DNA here is from genome assembly GCA_031835075.1 of Saguinus oedipus. Classification (NCBI taxonomy): domain Eukaryota; kingdom Metazoa; phylum Chordata; class Mammalia; order Primates; family Cebidae; genus Saguinus; species Saguinus oedipus. The sequence goes on from CM063170.1 coordinate 45,573,187, forward strand.
GAAACTCTGTCTCAAAAAAATATATATATATTGTTCAAAGGAAAATTATAACATGTTTAATGGCGTTCATAACTCTGTCTCAAAAAAAAAAAGAGACTGTTCAAAGGAAAATTATAACATGTTTAATGGAGTTCATTAGTATATATCAATGTAATATGTAAAGTAATAAAAACACAAAGTCCAGAGAGTAATTGAAACTATACTGTTACAATTCTTTTATTTTGCTAGATGTGGTACAAATTAACTCTAAGAAAATTATGATAAAACAAAGATAAATATTGAAATCCTATAGCAGGCACTAAAATGTCCAAAGGTTTAGCTAAGAAGATGGGAAGTATTAAAAAAGAAAATTTAAAAAAATTATTAACACTAAGAAAGTAAGACGAAGCAAAAGATTTCTTTTGAAAGGCAGAAACATAGAAAATAAATTACAAAATAGCAATTAAGTTCAGCCATAGCAATGGTTATATTTCAGCGAACTAAACATCTCAATTAAAAGGTAGCTATTGTTAGATTGGATTTAATAGAAAACCCAGTTACAAGTTTTATACAAGAAATCTGGGCGGGCGTGGTGGCTCAAGCCTGTAATCCCAGCACTTTGGGAGGCTGAGGTGGGTGGATCACCTGAGGTCACGAGTTTGAGAGCAGCCTGGCTAACAGGGGAAACCCCATCTCTACTAAAAATACAAAATTAACTGGGCCTCATAGCGGGCACCTGTAATCCCAGCTACTCAGGAGGCTGAGGCAAGAGAATCACTTAAACCCCAGAGGCAGAGGTTGCCATGAGCCAAGTTCGCACCACTGCACTCCAGCCTGGGTGACGAGAGCAGGACTTCATCTCAAAAAGAAAGAAATATACTTTAATAACATATATAGGTTAAAAGTAAAAGGATAAATATTATGCAAACAGTAGGCATAAAAAGCTGAAAGGCTATATTAACATCAGAACAAAAAATGACTTAAAGACAAAAAGTATTATCAGAGATAAAGAGGAACATTTTATAATAATGGGTAGAAAATTTTTGGGGAGAATATAATAACCATAAATGCACATGGTTTAATAGCATAGCTTTAAAATGTATGAAAGAAAAACTAATAAAACTAAAGGGAGAAAGAGATAAATTCTCAATCACAGTTGGTATTTTAAAAACCCTAAGTGAATTGACATTTATGAACTTCACTCACAAACCATAAAATGCACATTCTTTTTAAGTACACATAGAATGTTCACCAAGATAATCCATATGCCTGGCTAAAAATAAGTTTTAATAGATTCCAACAAAAGTAAAATCTTACAAAGTACACTCTCTGATGAAATTGAATCAATGTAGAAATTAATAAATTGATATTTAGAAATCCCAGATATTTGTTTGCTAAAACAATGCACACTTGTAAATAATTAATGGTTTAAAAAAGAAATGACAAAAATATTAGATAACATTTTCATTCATACGCTAAAGAATATACAGCATACTTAGTGAAATGATCAAGGTTAAATAAAAATAATAGGATTTAACGTTATGAATTTTCTGATGTGTTTCACTAAAAAGTACAGACATTATTTATGTGGTATTTTTACAAAGAATAAAGCATAATCTTAATCTAATCATGAGAAAGTACTAGACAAACCCAAATTGAAGGACATTCTACACAATCATTGACAAATATTCTTCAAAAATTATATAAAAGACAAGAAAACACTGAAGAACTGTCCATTTGGAGTAGAATAAGAAGAAACAAGAAAACAAAACAAAAATTAGAAAAACTGGTAAAATTCATGCAAAGTCCATACTTTAGTTAGAAATATACCAATATCAATGTATCTGTTTTGATAGTCATCCCATGGTTATGAAAGGCAGCAGAATTAGGGAAAACTTGAGGACATGTACACATGAACTCTCTGTACTCTGTTTTTAAAATTTTTTCCTTAAATCCAAAATTAGTTCAAAATAAAAAGTTAAAAATGATTGTAGAAGGCATGCACAGCAGTGTTTAGAGTGAATGTAGCATACAGCAATCATAACTTCAAGTGTTTGTATTAGAAAACAAGAAGGGTTTAAAAATCAGTGATCAAAGTTTCTAACTTATGAAGTTAGAAAAAGAACAAATTAAACTCACCATAAATAGAAGCAAGGAAAACTTAAACACAGAAATGGAAATTAATACAATAGAATACAGAAAAATGGACAACTAATACAGTTAACAGAGAACATGCCAAGTGATATGGTTTTCACTTCTGTCCCCATCCAATCTCATGTCAAATTGTAGTACCCATTCTGGAAGAGGGGTCTGGTGGGAGGTGATTGGATCATGGGGGTGAACTTTCCCCTTGCTGTTCTCAGGATAGTGAGTTTTCACAAGATCTGGTTGTCTAAAGGTGTGTAGCACCTCCCCCTTCACTCTCCCTTCAAACATGTAGCACGTACTTACTTCCCCTTCACCTTCTGCCATAATTATAAATTTCCTGAGGCTTCTCTCCTAAGAAAGAGATTTCTCTTTTCTTTATAAATTACCCAGTCTCAGATAGTTCTTTATAGCAATGCAAGAGCAGACTAAGAAACCAACTTTCCAAACTCCACTTTTTATCTAACAATGAAAATAAGAGAAGAATGAGATATGAGCGAATTCTTATAATTTTATGTTGACTCACAATCCATTTTGAATATAAGGTGCATTTTCTCATACCAAAGCAGGGCTTGGTCACCATTGACAGTGTCCGTTTATCTGTCTCTTCCAAATTCCTCAATATGGTCAATTCAGATATCTGCCTTATACAACTTACTCCTGGTGACCATCGCTCTGTGAGACAGCTAGATACAACACACTTGACTCACTCCACTGATTCCCAAATACTGCATGGTCTATGCAGGTATAGTGCAGTGACCACCTCGCAGTGTGTCTCCACAGATCTCTTGCCTGCCCCAAACCTCCCAATTAGAACTCCCACAGAAAACCTGCTTGAGTAATGCCCTGGACTTGGACTCTAAAAAGGCTTTGGTCCACAGGTCTCTCTCTCTCTCTCTCTTTCTTTCTTTCTCTCTCTCTCTCTCTCTCTTTCAGGCCCTACCCACTGGCTGAGCGTGTGTGCCCCAGATGGCTCCTCCTTCCTATTTGCCCTATGAGGATGCTGACTATCTCTTTCTGAGATCTGTGAGAAATAAGATACTTCCATTATTTCACATGTTTTGTTGAGTTGCCTCCTGTATGTCTCACCTGACCAGCATACCTGAGCCTAACTTCTGTCCTAGTCAGGACTCTCCTAGAGAGTGGTTATCTTGGTAGGAGTAAACTAGACAAAGGTCAGACAGGAGACATGGGGGCATCTGTCAGTTTAAACAAATTTCCTGTGGGAAGGATACCTGGTCACAAGTCAGTCACTTAGACATTAGTCCATCCATCAGGATAAAGAAGTATCCCATGAAAGGTGCACTGTGAACATCCACAGTCAAACCCTCTGGAGTCCCATCAGGGCAGGGCTGGGGTTTTTGGCCATTCTTCATTTTTTTTTTTTTTTTTTTTTTTTAAGACAGCGTTTTGCTCTTTCGCCCAGGCTGGAGTGAAGTCGCATGATCTCAGCTCCTTGCAACCTCTGCTCCTCGGGTTCAAGTGATTCTCCTGCCTCAGCCTCCTGAGTAGCTAGGATTATAGGCATCTGCCACCACTCCCAGCCTACAGCCATTTTTGAGAGAGACTTTAGCACCACATTAGAAAATAAAAAAAGGATAATAAAAGTACATATATCAATTTTCTTTTGCCAGGCACCTGGAAGTATTCAGGGACAAATTTAAAATAAATTTACAGCTTGAAGCTCTTAGAACTACCTAAGTCATGTTAATTTGTGTTTTGAAGCCCCTTCAAGGAAATCTTATTATTAAACAATTCAAGGGTTCCTGTACTCCGCTTAACAACAAGACAACATTCAGCTACAGTCCTTAGGGGCTGGAAGAGCCATTTATTTCTGATTTGTAACTTACTCTAAAAGTATTGCTGTGGTTTCCCAGATTTGCACAATAAAAGTTTCCTATTAAAACTCCTTTTTCAAAGGAAAGACCTTGGGAACCTAAAGCTCAAATTCACTGGTTTCAAAATATCTTTAGGTCAAAAGGTATAATAGTGTCCTGCTTGCTGCTCTACTCTAGCCTTCACTTAGAGTAGAAGTCAGCACACACTTTCCATAAAGAGTCAGACAGCAAATATTTCAGGCGTTGCTTGTGATCCATAGAGCCTCTGTCACAGTGTCTCAACTGTGCCATTATAGAACAAAAGCAGCCATGAACGTAAGGAAATGAATAAGCAGGCTGTATTCCAATTAAACTTTACTTGCCAAGAATCAAGTTTGCGTTTCACATAATTTTTATGTGACACTGTTTTCCTCAGTTATTAAAAAGTTTTAAAACCATTCTTAACACAGGAATTATACAAAGCAGGTAGCAAGCCAGATTTATCTCACAGGCTGCAGTTTGCCAACCACTGACTTAGAAGTTTGCCTGATCAATTTTTGCTTCTTCATTGACCTTTCCTCGTTATATGGCTATATATACACTTTACATATGTGAACACATACATACATACTCATACACACGCAAATATACAGATACACAAACACAGCAGGCTATGGTTAGAAATTTAAGCACATTAATAAAAATTGAAGTAAATGCAGCAAAACTGACATACACACATACTTAGAGATTCCATTATCTCTAGATTTTTGTCCACATTACTTTGAGGTTTCAATTTATACATATTTAGAGGCATTTCTTTAGTAGAGTTAGAATTGAAAAGAATTCATTCCATTGTTCAATAGGAATTGATTTGTGCTTAGTATGGATCCTTAAATGGAAAATAGTTCATTTTATCTTAACATAATGGAATTTAGTAGAAATATATAGTAGCCACAGTGTAATTGAGAGGCATCAATTTCAGTATAAAGTTTAAAAACTGATGATAAAGAAAAAGACTATATATTAAATATGTTCAAGATATTTAATATCAATGGTATTTCCTACAGCCTTCTTAATAACTTTTATAACAGGCTAACATGCATGATAGATGTCATAGGAACTTCTTTGACATTTAATAAAATTTAGTTCTTTTTTAAATTTTTGTGGGTACATAGTAGGTATATATATTTATGGGGTACATGAGATAGTATTTTATAGGCATACAATATTTAGTAAACACATCAGAGTAAATGGAGTATCCATCACCACAAACATTTATCATTTATTTATGTTACAAACAATTCGATTATACTTTAAGATGTATAATACATTATTGTTCACTGTAGTCATCCTCTTATGCCACTAAATACTAGATTTTGTTAATTCTATCTAACTATATTTTTGGTCCCATCAACCATCCCCTGTTCCCTCAACCCCGCCTGCCCTTTTCAGCCTCTGGTAACCATTCTTCTACTCTCCATGAGTTCAATTGTTTTCATTTCTAGATCCCACAAATGAATGCTTAGCCACTTTCTGGGCCTGGCTCATTTCACTTACATAGTGACTTTCGGTTCCATGCATGTTGTTGCAAATGACAGAATTGCATTCATTGCATTCTTTCTTTTGGCTGAGTAGTATTCCACTGTGTATATGTACCACATTTTCTTTATCCATTCATCTGTCAGTGAACCCTTAGATTGCTTCCAAATCTTGGCTTTTTGAATAACGTTGCAATGGGATTGCTGGATCATATGGTAGTTTTATTTTTAGTTTTTTAAGTAAACTCCATTCTGTTCTCTACAGTGGCTGTATTAATTTACATTCCCACCAACAGTGGTATAAGGGGGCATCCTTGTTTTTCTTCACATCTTAGAAGAAATACTTATTTTTCCCCCCTTTAGTATGGTGCTAGCTGTGAATCTGTCCTATATAACTTTTCTTGTGTTGAGGTATGTTTCTTCTATACCCAGGTTTTTTAGAGTTTTTATCATGAAGAGATGTTGAATTTTATCAAATGCTTTTTGAACATCAATTGAAATAATCATATGGCTTTTGTCCTTCATTCTGTGAGTATGATGTATCTCATTGAATTATTTGCATATGTTGAATGACCCTTTCCTCCCTGGTGTAAATTCCACTTGATCATGATGAATGATTCTATTTAATGTGTTATTTAACTTTGCTGAATTTTGTTAAAGATATTTGTATCAGTACTTATCAGGAATATTGACTTGTAGTTTTCCTTATCTGGATGTGTACTTTTCTGGTTTTGGTATCATGGTAATATTGATGTTGTAGAATAAGTTTGAAAGTGTTCCATCCTCCTCTACTTTTTATAATAGCTTGAACAGGATTGGTATTAATTTTTCCTTAAATGTTTGGTTAAATTCAGCAGTGAAGCCAGTGAGTTATAGGTTTTTCGTTGCTTGGAGACTTTTTATTACGGCTTTGATCTCATTACTTACGTGTCGCTTCAGGTTTTGGACTTATTTTTTCTTCAATCTTTGTAGGTTATATGTATCTAGGAATTTATCCATTTCTTCTAGGTTTTTCAATTTTTTGGCGTATCGTTGCTCATAGTAATTTCTAACTTAGATTCTTTGAATTTTTGTGGTATCAGTTGTCATATCTCCTTTTTATCTCTAGTTTTAGTTTTTAGAATTTTCTCGCTTTTTCTCAGACTGCCTAAAGGTATGTCAAATTTTCTTTATCTTTTTTTAAAAATAACTTTTGTTTCATTGATCTTTTATATTTTTATTTCAATTTCATTTATTTCTTCTCTGATATTTATTATTTCTTTTCTTCTGCTATTCTAGAATTAAAGTTTTTCCTTCAACCCTTTAAATATACCATGCTCTTCTGTAAGATTTCCACTGAGTAGTCTTCTGTCAGACATATTAAAGCTGCTTTGTAAGTTTTTGTTTCTTTTATCTTGCAGTTTTTAGGGTTCTTTGTTTATCCTTGATCTTTAGGAGTTTGATTATTAAATGCCTTGAGGTAGTCTTCTTTGGGTTAAATCTGCTTGGTGTCCTCTAATCCTCCTGCACATAAATATTGATATCTTTCTCTAAGTTTGGAAAGTGCTCTGCTGTTACCCCTCTGAATAAACTTTTTACCCCTATCTCTTTCTCTTCCTCTTCTTTAAGGCTAATAACTCAGATTTGCCTTTTTGAGACTATTTTCTAGATCTCATAGGCATGTTTCATTCTTTTTAACTTTTTTCTCCTCTGTGTATTTTCAAATATCCTTTCTTCAAGCTCATTAGATATTTTTCTCTGTTTGATCAGTTCTACTGTTGGGAAACTTTGTTGCACTCTTCAGTAAATTTTCACCTCCAGAATTTCTGCTTGATTTTTAAAAAATTATTTCAGGATATTATCCAGGAAAATTTCCCCAACCTAGCAAGACAGGTCAATACTCAACTCCAGGAAATACAGAGAACACCACAAAAATACTCTGCAAGAAGAGCAACCCCAAGGCACATAATCGTCAGATTCACCAGGGTTGAAATGAAGGAGAAAATACTAAGGGCAGCCAGAGAGAAAGGTCGGGTCACCCACAAAGGGAAGCCCATCAGACTCACAGCAGATCTATCGGCAGAGACTCTACAAGTCAGAAGAGATTGGGGGCCAATATTCAACATCCTTAAAGAAAAGAACTTTCAACCGAGAATTTCATATCCAGCCAAACTGAGCTTCATAAGTGGAGAAAAAATAAAATCCTTCATGAACAAGCAAGTACTCAGAGATTTTGTCACCACTAGGCCTGCTTTACAAGAGCTCCTGAAAGAGGCACTACACATAGAAAGAAACAACCAGTACCAGCCATCCTAAAAGCATACCAAATGCTAAAGAGCATCAACAAAATGAAGAATCTACACGAACCAATGGGCAAAACAGCCAGCTAGCATCAAAATGGCAGTATCAAATTCACACATAACAATACTAACCCTAAATGTAAATGGACTAAATGCACCAATCAGAAGACACAGACTGGCAAATCGGATAAAAAACCAAAACCCGTCAGTGTGCTGTATCCAGGAAAGCCATCTCACATGCAAGGATACACAAAGGCTCAAAATAAAGGGATGGAGGAAGATATACCAAGCAAATGGAGAGCAAAAAAAAGCAGGAGTTGCAATTCTCATCTTTTATAAAATAGACTTTAAAGCAACAAAGATCAAAAGAGACAAAGAAGGGCATTACATAATGGTAAAAGGATCAATACAACAAGAAGAGCTAATGATTCTAAATATATATGGACCCAATGCAGGAGCACCCAGATATATAAGGCAAGTTTTTAATGAGTTACAAAGAGACTTAGACTCCCACACAATAATAGTGGGAGACTTTAACACTCCACTGTCAATATCAGACAGTTCAACCAGACAGAAAATTAACAAGGAGATCCAGGACTTGAACTCAGACCTGGAACAAGCAAACCTGATAGACATTTACAGAACTCTCCACCTCAAATCCACAGAATATACATTCTTCTCAGCACCACATCACACCTACTCCAAAACTGACCACATAATTGGAAGTAAAGCACTCGTCAGCAAATGCAAAACAACTGAAATCATAACAAACAGTCTCTCAGACCATAGTGCAATCAAGTTGGAACTCAGAATTCAGAAAATAACTCAGAATCGCACAGCTTCATGGAAACTGAACAACTGGCTCTTGAATGTTGATTGGATAAACAATGAAATGAAGGCAGAAATAAAGAAGTTCTTCAAAACCAACAAGAATGAAGACACAATGTACCAGAATCTCTGGGACACATTTAAAGCAGTCTCTAGAGGAAAATATATAGCAATAAGTGCCCACATGAGAATAGTGGAGAGATCCAAAATTGACACCCTATCATCAAAATTGAAAGAGCTAGAGGAGTAAGATCAAAAAAGCTCAAAACCTAGCCGAAGACAAGAAATAACTAAGATCAGAGCAGAACTGAAGGAGATAGAGACAAGAAAAACCCTTCAAAAAAATCAATAAATCCCAGAGCTGGTTTTTCGAAAAGATCAACAAAATAGACAGACCACTAGCCAGACTGATAAAAAAGAAAAGAGAGAACAACTAAATAGATGCAATAAAAAATGATAATCGGGAAATCACCACAGATTCCACAGAAATTCAAACCATCATCAGAGAATACTACAAACAACTCTATGCACATAAACTAGTAAACCTGGAAGAAATGTATAAATTCCTGGACACCTGTATCCTCCCAAGCCTAAACCTGGAGGAAGCTGAAACTATGAATAGACCAATAACAAGGTCTGAAGTTGAGGCAGCAATTAAGAGCCTACCACAAAAAATAAGCCCAGGTCCAGATGGGTTCACAGCCGAATTCTACCAGACACACAAAGAGGAGCTGGTACTATTCCTTCTGAAACTATTCCAAATAATTCAAAAAGAGGGAACCCTTCCCAAATCATTTTATGAGACCAACATCATCCTGATACCAAAACCCGGCAGAGACTCAACAAGAAAAGAAAACTTCAGGCCAATATCCATGAAGAACATAGATGCAAAAATCTTCAATAAAATATTGGCAAACTGATTGCAACAGCACATTAAAAAACTTATCCATCATGATCAAGTAGGATTCATCCCGGGGATGCAAGGCTGGTTCAACATACACAAGTCTATAAATGTAATTCACCACATAAACAGAACCAAAAACAAAAACCACATGATTATCTCAATTGACGCAGAGAAGGCATTTGACAAAATTCAACAGCCCTTTATGCTAAAAACCCTGAATAAACTTGGTATTGATGGAACGTATCTCAAAGTAATAAAAGCTATTTACGACAAACCAACAGCCAATATCAAACTTAATGGGCAAAAACTGGAAGCATTCCCTTTGAAATCTGGCACTAAACAAGGATGCCCTCTCTCACCACTCCTATTCAACATAGTACTGAAAGTTCTAGCCAGAGCAATCAGGCAAGAAAAAGAAATAAAGGGTATTCAAATAGGAAAGGTGGAAGCCAAATTGTCTCTATTTGCAGACAACATGATAGTATACCTGGAAGACCCCGTCGTCTCAGCCCAAAAACTCCTGAAACTGATAAGCAACTTCAGCAAAGTCTCAGGATATAAAATCAATGTGCAAAAATCACAAGCATTCCTATACACCAATAACAGACTTAAAGAGAACCAAATCAAGAACGAACTGGCATTCACAATTGCTACAAAGAAAATAAAATACCTAGGAATACAACTCACAAGCAACGTAAGGGACCTCTTTAAGGAAAACTACAAACCACTGCTCAACGAAATAAGAGAGGACACAAACAGATGGAGAAACATTCCATGTTCGTGGTTAGGAAGAATCAATATCATGAAAATGGCTATACTGCCCAAAGTAATTTACACAATCAATGCTATTCCCATCAAACTACCATTGAATTTCTTCACAGAACTGGAAAAAACCACCATGAACTTCATATGGAACCACAAGAGAGCCTGCATAGGCAAGTCAATTCTAAGCAAAAAGAACACAGCGGGAGGCATCACACTACCAGACTTCAAACTGTACTACAAGGCTACAGTAATCAAAACAGCATGGTACTGGTACCAAAACAGAGATATAGACCAATGGAACAGAACAGAGGCATCGGAGGCAACATAACATATCTACAACCATATAATCTTTGATAAACTAGACAAAAACAAGCAATGGGGAAAGGATTCCCTGTTTAATAAATGGTGTTGGGAAAACTGGCTAGCCATGTGCAGAAAGCAGAAACTGGACCCCTTCCTGACACCTTACACTAAAATTAACTCCAGATGAATTAAAGACTTAAACATAAGACCTGACACCATAAAAACCCTAGAAGAAAATCTAGGCAAAACCATTCAGGACATAGGAGTAGGCAAGGACTTCCTGACCAAAACATCAAAAGCATTGGCAACAAAAGCCAAAATAGACAAATGGGACCTAATCAAACTCCACAGCTTCTGCACGGCAAAAGAGACAGTCACTAGAGTGAATTGGCAACCATCAGAATGGGAAAATATCTTTGCAGTTTACGCATCTGACAAAGGGCTGATATCCAGAATTTACAAAGAACTCAAACAGATTTACAGGAAAAAAACAAACACGCCCATTCAAAAATGGGCAAAAGATATGAACAGACACTTTACAAAAGAAGACATACATGAGGCCAACAAACACATGAAAAAATGCTCATCATCACTGGTCATTAGAGAGATGCAAATCAAAACCACATTGAGATACCATCTCACGCCAGTTAGAATGGCAATCATGAAAAAATCTGGAGACAGCCGATGCTGGAGAGGATGTGGAGAAATAGGGACACTCTTACACTGTTGGTGGGAGTGTAAATTAGTTCAACCATTGTGGAAGACAGTGTGGTGATTCCTCAAGGACCTAGAAATAGAAATTCCATTTGACCCAGCAATCCCATTACTGGGTATATATCCAAAGGACTATAAATCGTTCTACTATAAGGACACATGCACACGAATGTTCATTGCAGCACTGTTTACAATAGCAAGGACCTGGAACCAACCCAAATGCCCATGGATGATAGACTGGACTGGGAAAATGTGGCACATATACACCGTGGAATATTATGCAGCAATCAAAAACGATGAGTTTGTGTCCTTTGTAAGGACATGGATGAATCTGGAGAACATCATTCTCAGTAAACTGACATAAGAACAGATAAAGAAATACCGCATATTCTCACTCATAGGCGGGTGAGAAAAATGAGAACACATGGACACAGGGAGGGGATCTACTACACACTGGGGTCTATTGGGGGGAATGGGGGAGGGACAGTGGGGGGGGGCTGGGGAGGGATAGCCTGGGGATAAATGCCAAGTGTGGGTGAAGGGGAGGAAGGCAGCAAAACACACTGCCATGTGTGTACCTATGCAACTATCTTGCACGTTGTGCACATGTACCCCAAAACCTATAATGCAATAAAAATTTAAAAAATTTGAAAAAAAAAATTATTTCAGTCTCTCTGTAATGTATCTAATAGGATTCTTCCTTCTCTGTGTTATCTTGAATTTTGTTGAGCTTTTTCAAAACAACTGTTTTGAATTCTCTGTCTGGAGGTCACACATCTCTGTCACTTGGATTGGTCACTGATTCCTTAGTTAATTTGGTGAGCTCATGGTTTCATGGACAATCTTGGCGATTGTGAATGTTCGTTGAGGTGTGGGCATTGAAGACTTAGGTATTTTTTTATAGTCTTAAGTCTGGGCATATTTTTTATCGTCTTCAGTCTGGGCTTATTTGCACCCACCCTTCTTAGGAAGGTTTTCCAAGTATCAAAAGGGAATTAATTGCTGTGATCTAAAGCTTTGGTCATATCTGTATTGGGGGTCACCTCAAGCCTAGCAATGCTTTGACATTAGCAAACTCAAAGAGGTACCATGTGAGTGGGTAAGATCTGGGAGAATTCTCTGGAATGGAAGGCAGAGTTCTTGTTCTCCGCCCTACTTTCCCACTAAGAGAGTTTGTCTCTCTTTCCATGCTAAATTACGTGGAGCTGGGAGAGGGAAGACACAAGCAACCCTGTGGCCACCGACACTGGGACTGTGCTGTATCAGACCCAAAGCCAGCAGGACTGGGTCTCACCTAATGCCCCTGGCAATCTCTGCTTGACTACCACTTATTTTACTCAAGGACCCAGGATTCTTCAGTCAGCATCTGAGGAATCCAACAAGGCTTGTGTCCTACCCTTCAGAGTAGTGAGGTTCCCCCTGGCCCAGGACAGGTCCAGAATGTTGTCTGACAACCGGGGCCTGAAGTTAAGAACATTATGAATCTACCTGGTGCTCTATTCTACTGCAGCTGACCTGACATCCAAGCCACAATACAAAGTTCTTCTTGCTCTTTCCTCTTCTTTCCTCATGAAGAAGGAATCCCTCCCCATGGACATTACCACTCCAGGCCCATGGGGATTACTGCCTGGCTACTATAAATGTTCACTCAAGATCTCAGCACTCTGTATTTAGCTTTTGTGAATGCTTCCAGGCCTGAGTCTTTCCTTTCAGTGTAGTGGGCTCCCCTCTGGTCAAGAGTGGGTCCAGGAATGCTGTCCAGGAGTGAATGCCTGGAATCAGGGGCTCCAGGAAACCACTGTGTGCTCTACTTCACTGTGGCCTAGATGGTGCACAAGCTACAAGACTAAGTTCCCTTTACTCTTCTCTTTTTCTCTAACAGAAGGAATGTCTCCCCCTGGCCACCATAGCTGGTAATATACTGAGTTACACCTGAAGCTAGCCCTGGATCTCACCTAAGTGAGAACTGCTTGGGTACCACTGATGTTTGTTTTCAAGGCCCAAGAGCTCTTTAGTCAGCAAGTGATTAATTCTGCTAGGACTAGGTCCTTCTCTTCAGGGAAATGGATTCCCTCATGATGTACGGTGTATCTAGAAATGTCCTTTGGGAGCTAGGGCTTGGAATGCAGGCCTTATTACTCTGCCTGGTGCCCTGTCCTACTGTGGCTGAGCTGGTATCCAAGTTGTAAGAAAAAGTCTTTATTTTTTCTTCTCCTCTCCTCAAGATAAAGCTGTGAGCTGCACCGTGTGGGGTTGGGGAGTAGGTGGCACAAGCACTCCCTTGGCTGCTCCAGCTTGTGTCTCACTGTATCATACATATGTCCCTCAAGTTCACTGACTCTGAGCCCAACACACCACCAGAACTTGCCCAGGAATTGCAATCCTTGTAGCCTAGACTGCCTTTCAAGTTTGTTTAGGACCCTGGACCACTTTGGCCTGCGGTGGCAGGGCTGCCAGAAGTCAGGTTCTGATCTGAGTGATGGGTGACTCCCTTCTGGCCAGGGCTGGCCTAAATGCTAACTCTGTGGGCTCCAGCTGAGTTTTGCCCATGTTGCTTTCTACTGTGACAGGGCAGGACTGAGTTCCAATTCAAAGTCCCACCATCACTGTGCTCTCCCTCCCACAACAGCATAGATTCTCTCTCCGTACCATGTGGCTGTTTCTAGGCGATGGGTTAGGGGTGATGTCAGCAATTCAAGACTGTCTTTTTTACCCACTTCAATGCCTCTTTCCTTGAAATGATGTTAAAACCACATACTGTGATTTCTCACCTGATTTTTGGCTCTCATGAGGGTGCTTTCTTATATGGATAATTGTTCGATTTTGGTGTTTCCGCTGGGGAGACAATTACTAGAGGCTTCTATTTGGCCATGTTGCTCTGCCCCACTCCTAACATTTATATTAAACTTAAGAACCAAGATAGCAAGTGTGGATCTATGCCCATCAATAACTTTGGTCTTTGCAAAAAGCCATAATGCTACAATGAAAGTAGTGAACAGTTGAATAAAAGAACAGCATAGTACGTTATAGTAGAGAATCTCAATATTTAACAAGTAAAATGTAGAGATTAGACTGATTTTTATAAATAAAGTATGCCAATTAAAATCATTTTGTTTCTATAATGCAAGCAAGATAATGTTTGAGTGTTAAGACATTGGTGAACAAGAAATGCATTAGACCCACACCTCAATTGTCAATTGAAGAATAGTCTCTTTAATAAATGGTGCTTTGAGAACTGAATATCAACATGCAAAAAAATAAAGTTAGACCCATACCTCAATTCATATGCAAATATTAACTCAAAATGGATCCAAGACATAAATATTAGAGCTAAATCTATAAAATTCTTAGAAGAAAACATAGGGATAATCTTAATAACCTTGATTTTAGAAATGGATATTTATATATTATACCAGAAGCACAATTAACAGAAAAAAATTAATTGTACTTGATCAAAATTAAAAATGCTTGTGCATCAGAGAACAGTATCAAGAAAGTGAAAAAACAACATATAAAATGGGAGAATATATTTGCAAATCATGCATCTGAGAAAGAGCTAATATCGGGCCGGGCGCAGTGGCTCATGCCTGTAATCCCAGCACTTTGGGAGGCCGAGGCGGTTGGATCACGAGGTCAAGAGATCGAGACCAACCTGGTCAACACGGTGAAACCCCGTCTCTACTAAAAATACAAAAAATTAGCTGGGCATGGTGGCGCGTGCCTGTAATCCCAGCTACTTAGGAGGCTGAGGCAGGAGAATTGCCTGAACCCAGAAGGCAGAGGTTGTGGTGAGCCAAGATCGCGCCATTGCACTCCAGCCTGGGTAACGAGAGTGAAACTCCGACTCAAAAAAAGAAAGAGAAAGAGCTAATATCCAGAATATATAAAGAACTCTTACAATTCAACAACAAAAAGGCAAACCATCCAATTATTTTAAAAATGGGCATAGTAACTGAATTGATATTTCTCCAAAAGAGACATACAAATAACTGGCAAGCAAACGAAATGATGTTCAATATCATTAGTTATTAAGAAAATACGAATAAAAGCATAATTAAATTCAGCTTCATACTCATTCATCTATAAATTTTTATTTTATTTTTTTTAATTTTTATTATTATTTTTAATTGTACTTTAGGTTCTGGGGTACATGTGCAGATCATGCAGGATTGTTGCATAGGCACATACATGGCAGGTGGTTTGTTGCCTTCATCCCCCCCATCACCTATATCTGATATTTCTCTTCTCATTATCCCTCCCCACCCTCCCCACCCCTGCTGTCCCTCCCCTAGCCCCCCACTACTGACTGCAGTGTGTGATGCTCCCCTCGCCGTGTCCACCTGTTCTAATTGTTCAACACCCGCCTACGAGTGATAACATATGGTGTTTGATTTTATGTTCTTGTGTCAGTTTGCTGAGAATGATGGTTTCCAGATTCATCTATATCTCTATGAAGGACATGAACTCATCGTTTTTCATGGCTGTGTAGTATTTCATGGTGTATATGTGCCACATTTTCTTTATCCAGTCTATCATTAGTGGGCATTTGGGTTGGTTCCAGGTCTTTGCTATTGTAAACAGTGCCGCAGTGAACATACATGTGCATGTGTCTTTATAATAGAACAATTTATAATTCTTTGGGTATATACCCAGTAATGGGATTGCTAGATCAAATGCAGTTTCTATTTCTAGATCCTTGAGGAATTGCCACACTATATCTTCCACAATGCTTGAACTAATTTACACTCCCACCAACAGTTAAAAAGTGTTCCTATTTCTTCACATCCTCTCCAGCATTTGTTGTCTGCAGAATTTTTAATGATCACCATTCTAACTGGCATGAGATGATATCTCAATGTGGTTTTGATTTCAATTTCTCTGATGACTAGTGATGATGAGCATTTTTTCATGTGTTTGTTGGCCTCATGTATGTCTTCTTTTGTAAAGTGTCTTTTCATATCCTTTGCCCACTTTTGGATGGGTTTGTTTTTTTCTCGTAAATCTGTTTTAGTTCTATGTAGATTCTGGATATCAGCCCTTTGTCAGATGGGTAGATTGCAAAAAGTTTTTTCTATTCTGTTGGTTGCCAGTTCACTCTAATGATTGTTTCTTTTGCTTTACAGAAGCCCTGGAGTTTAATTAGATCCCATTTGTCTATTTTGGTTTTTGTTGCTATTGATTTTGGTGTTTTAGTCATGAAGTCCTCGCCTATTCCTATGTCCTGAATGGTATTGCCTACGTTTTCTTCTAGGGTTTTTATGGTGTTAGGTCTTATGTTTAAATCTTTAATTCATCTGGAGTTAATTTAATGTAACTTGTCAGGAAGGGACCAGTTTCTGCTTTCTGCACGTGGCTAACCAGTTTTCCCAACACCATTAATTAGGCAGGGAATCCTTTCCCCCATTGCTTGTTTTTCTCAGGTTTGTCAAAGATCAGATGATTCTATTTTTAAAAATACTGAAACCATAAAAAATTGTAATAACTTGTTTAATAATAATAAAATAATAACAAGAAAACAAGTTTTGGTGAGAATGTTAAGAAACTGGAAGCTTTTTAGATTGCTGGCGGGGTTGTAAGATAGTGCGGCAACTGTGAAAAACAGTTTAGTGGGTTGTCAAAATGTTAAACGTAGTTACTATAAGACTAAGAATTCTACTTCTAAATATATGTCTAAAAGAATTGAAAACAGGTATTCAAAAAAATCTTGTATATACAAATGTTCATAATAGAACTATTCAGAATAGCCAGAAAGTGGAAATAGATTTTTAAAATGTGATATATACATACAATGGAATATTATTCAGCCATAAAAAGAAATGCAATACTGATAATGCCACAGCGTGAAGGGTCACATATTGTATAATTCTATTTATATGAAATACCCCAAATAGGTAAATATCTAGAGAAAGAAAGCCATTTAATGGCTTCTAGGAGTTGGGAGGTGGGAGTGAAAATGAATGGGAGTGACTACTTAATGAATATGTCTTTCCTTTTCTGGTGATAAAACTGTTTTGAAACTAGATAGAATTGATAGTTTCATAACATTGTGAATATACTAAATTTCACTGAATTTTATTCTTTAAAGTGGTTAATTTTAACAAAATTTTGCCTTTAAAAAATTGATGCATTGTATTGAGATTGAAATCCATATGCTGATGTGTTCACAGTGCAGCTTTCCTGTTTGTTTTCTTTCTTTAGTTCCTAATAAAACAAGTGAAAGCAAGAAAAAAAGAATGTATGAGGTACAATTTGAGTATACTGCCCCATTTTCATGTATTAATTAAATCTATGTAAATAAATAAGTAAATCCATAAAAGTCAGATTTTTTTCAGTTCTCTTAAAGAATATAAAATCCGAAATCAAACACATTTTTAGGGTGGTGAATTAAGTTCTTTGATTCTGTTTCCATGAGATATAAAAGATAATTTTTCCTAACTGTGAAGAGAAGAGATACCATTTTTCAGCAAATCCAATTCTTCCATTTTGTTTACATGTCCCAGGGGGCTTTATTCCACAGGTTTGTGTATTCACAGCTCAAACTTTTAAACCTAACATCTTTTTAAAATAAAGTTTTTTTATTTTTTTATTTTTTATTTTTATTGCATTATAGGTTTGGGGGTACATGTGCAGAACGTGCAAGATAGTTGCATAGGTACACATATGGCAGTGTGCTTTGCTGCCTTCCTCCCCTTCACCCACACTTGGTAGTCATCCCCAGGTCATCCCCCCCCCAGCTCCCCCCTGCTGTCCCTCCCCCATTCCCCCCAACAGTCCCCAGTGTATAGTAGACCGCCTCTCTGTGTCCATGTGTTCTCATTTTTCTCACCCACCTATGAGTGAGTATATGCGGTATTTCTTTTTCTGTTCTTGTGTCAGTTTGCTGAGAATGATGTTCTCCAGATTCATCCATGTCCCTACAAAGGACACAAACTCATCATTTTTGATTGCTGCATAATATTCCATGGTGTATATGTGCCACATTTTCCCAGTCCAGTCTATCATCGTTGGGCATTTGGGTTGGTTCCAGGTCCTTGCTATTGTAAACAGTGCTGCAATGAACATTCGTATGCATGTGTCCTTATAGTAGAACGATTTATAGTCCTTTGGATAGATACCCAGTAATGGGATTGCTGGGTCAAATGGAATTTCTATTTCTAGGTCCCTGAGGAATCGCCACACTGTCTTCCACAATGGTTGAACTAATTTACACTCCCACCAACAGTGTAAGAGTGTTCCTATTTCTCCACATCCTCTCCAGCATCTGCTGTCTCCAGATTTTTTAATGATCGCCATTCTAACTGGTGTGAGATGGTATCTCAATGTGGTTTTGATTTGCATCTCTCTAATGACCAATGATGATGAGCACTTTTTCATATGTTTGTTGGCCTCATGTATGTCTTCTTTTGTAAAGTGTCTGTTCATATCCTTTGCCCATTTTTGAATGGGCTTGTTTGTTTTTTTCCTGTAAATCTGTTTGAGTTCTTTGTAAATTCTGGATATCAGCCCTTTGTCAGATGTGTAAACTGCAAAGATTTTTTTCCCATTCTGATGGTTGCCGATTCACTCTAGTGACTGTCTCTTTTGCCGTGCAGAAGCTGTGGAGTTTGATTAGGTCCCATTTGTCTATTTTGGCTTTTGTTGCCAATGCTTTTGGTGTTTTGGTCATGAAGTCCTTTCCTACTCCTATGTCCTGAATGGTTTTGCCCAGATTTTCTTCTAGGGTTTTTATGGTGTCAGGTCTTACGTTTAAGTCTTTAATCCATCTGGAGTTAATTTTAGTGTAAGGTGTCAGGAATGAATTCCAAGATTCTTTAACTTCTTTCAAAAATAAAAATTCAAAATAAATATAATTTTGTCCTAATAAATATAAAAGGACTCAGATATATCAAAACTCAAATGACGATTATATTTGAAAGCTGTCAAAAGTGAATATGCAAGAACCGGGTGGAAATTTCTAAAAGCTCAGCATTGATAGCCAATAAGCTTACTATGCCCTGACTGCCATAACATACTTAATTCTCTAATTACTGTAATGTGTAATTCTTTCAGCGCTTCAATAAGACACATCCCATGAATGATATAGCCTCATCTACAGAAACTTAAAAAAGGCCCAGAATCTTTTGAGACATAACTGTTTCTCAAAATCCTAAATGCAAAACCAAAACATTTGCTATTCAAAGATGTTGTTTCAGAAATAAATGACTATAATAGTACATTACTGATGGTCAAAAAACTTCGGGCTCTAAGAGCCTGTCACAAGGTCTCTATCCTAATCTGAGGGGCCAAAAGGTCTTACCTGGAGAAGATGATATTTGAGCTGAGACCTTAAGAAGGAATGGGAGTTACTCAGAAAACAAAACGAAAGAAACAAACAAAAAACAGGAAGCCAGTTGACATCACAGATGTAATGGTACTAGTAAGATGGTAGCCAATCCAGAAAGAGATGACCAGACTCAAGAGGTATTTAGTGAACTAAGTTAACAAAGTCACAAAGTCACACGTAGTTGAAATATAGAGGATGTGTTTTAAAAAGGCTTTGGTTAGCAGCATCTAGCAGTAATGGCAGAGTAAGACTCTACCTGGTGACTCTCCAGAAAGAAAGAAAATAAATAAAACAGCCATAAAATCTAAACATAATAAAAAGAGCAGCGACCTGAGGTACAGGTGACTGAGCAGAAGGCAGACTTAAGTGGAGAGTGTACAGAGCAGAGGAGAGGAGTTGAACAAAGTACGTTTTATTACCACAGCTTTCAGCCTGGGGCTAAGTGCAGTTGGTATGGCTCACATGGAGTGGCAGAGTGCAACTGAAAAAAACAGCAGCATTTTTTTTTCCTAGCAGAGGGAACTGAGGCTGCTGAAGAGAATGGGAAAATACCAAAGGGGAGAAAAGGGGATCTCCAAATTCCTTCTACCCACAACTCTGATTGATCCTTGGATGGACCACACATGGGCAGAATCAGAGCAGCTCAGCTAAAGACAAAAAATCTGCAGATGACAGATATGTGTACACTAATGTGAAGGTAGATTAGCAGACATTATCAAATTTGAACAAAGAAAAATTTTAAAAATAGAGCCTCAGGCACCTCTTAAATTGTATCAAAGCATCCAACATACATGCAACTGGAAACCCAGAAGGAGACGGGAAAAATTATAAAAAGCATGAAAACAAAAGTTTTTGAAAATAATACCTCAAAAACCTCCATATTTAATAGAAGAAATTTGCAGATACAAAATAGTTAATGAACATAAAGTAGAAGAAACATGAAGAAGGCTGCACCCATGTTTATCTCACAGTCAAATTGTTGAAGGCCAAAGATGAAAAGCTAAGCTTGAAGGCAGCAAAGGAAAATGACACATTCCTTACAAAAGAACAACGATCCAATTAACAACTTATTTTCTGGTAACCAGAGGCCAGAAGAGTAGAAGAATATTTTTAAGGTGCTGAAAGAAACAGAAAGCAATTGTACCAGATTCCACATTCAGAAAAAAAATTCTTTTCAAGAGCGAAGACAGGTGAGAGACTTTTTTTTTTAACTAGCAAACATGCTTAAAGAAATCCTACATACTGAAAAAAAATTATGAGAGATAAAAACTCAGATCCTTAGACAATAGTGAAGAACACTGAAAACGGTAAATATCTGGAGAAATTCAAAATATTATTCTTTTTTTATTTTACTCATACTTTCTTATGAGGACGATTATATAAATTAACAAGTAAAAGAAAAATTTATTGTAGTTATGAATTTATAGATATATATTTATATATATGGTATATATATATAAACATATATTTATAAATGTATGTTTATATATATAAATATATATTTATAAATATATGTTTATATATTTATAAATATATATTTATAACAACTGTACATAAAGTTTTGTGTATATGTGGGTGTAGACTACCGTAAAGTTTCTGGATTTGTGTGAAGAGGTACTACATTCACTCTAAATGAACTGAACATTGTCTTCTGTAAGACAATAATTTTTTAAAATGCCACCAAGTATAAAAAAGCATTTGAAGAGAAGGCAGAATGCTGAATAATTTTTTAGAAGATTTTGGCACTAGCTGGTTCCATGTAAGAACAGCATCAGATTTCTCATGGGCCACTGTGACAACCAGGTAGGTAGGCTACTTCAGTCTCCCTTGGAGAAAGAACTTGTCATTCCATTGCAAGCAGTTCAGCAAGCTGACAGCTTCCAGTTTTAACACCTTCACAAAACTCTTTAGCTTTCCAGCTGAATCCATTCTGCTCCTGAGCAATTCCAGCCAAAGACTAAGCATGGTGAGGATTCTAGGACCAGCGTCCATTTCTCCAATACAGAGTTCCTTAATGGGAAGTATTTGCTCCTGAGATCCCCACTGGGGACTTTTTTTCATTTCTGCCCTGTGGTTGGAAGGTTTCCTGCCCACTGTTGCTCCTTTTCCTTTTCTCTTTCACATCCGATAAAACTGTCATATTCCTGACTCCACATAGCCATCTATTTCCAGAGGACCTAACTAACACAGCTTCCATGCCAAAGCTGGAACCATACCTGCCTGCTTCTATGGTTTGAAAGTCCTCTCCAAAACTCATGTTTATATTTCATTGACATTATGATGTTATAAAGAAATGAGACTTTAAGGAAGTGATTCATTCATGAGGGCTATGCACTCATGAATGGATTAATATCATTATTGCAGAAATGAGTTCCTGATAAAAGGATGAGTTTGTCCCATTTTTCTCTCTTTGTATTCCTGTGCACTTCTCCACCATGTGTTGCCTTCTGCCAGGTTATGACACAGCAAGAGGAACCTTACTAGATGTGGACTCTCAGTCTTAGGCTTTCCAGACTCCAGGACTGTGAGCCAAATAAATCTTTTTTTTTTTTTTTGAGATGGAGTTTTGCTGTTGTTATCCAGACTGGAGTGCAATGGCACGATCTCGGCTCACCGCAACCTCCGCCTTCTGGGTTCAAGCAATTCTCCTGCCTCAGCCTCCCGAGTAGCTGGGACTACAGGCACGCACCACCATGCCTAGCTAATTTTTGTATTTTTAGTAGAGACGGTTTCACCTTGTTGACCAGGATGGTCTCCATCTCTTGACCTCGTGATCCCCCACCCTCAGCCTCCCAAAGTGCTGGGATTATAGGCGTGAGCCACCATACCCAGCCTAAATCTCTTTTCTGTATGAATTTCATCCAGTATTCTATTACAGCAACACAAAATGACTAAGATAATAGCTTTCCCCAGATACTGTTGATGCATCTGAAGCAGGAGGACATAATGAAGCATGCTTGAAGATTATCAGAAGGACTATTTTGCCACCTTTATATTTATACACCTGCTGCTTCCACAAGAAGCTCAAGAAAATGGTATAGAAGATGGGTCTACATGGCGTAATTGCAAAAGAAAATGTCACAACTCCTATCCTGACTTTGCCTGCCCAGGGCAAAGGTGAGATCAGTATTTAAACATTTATAATGAACATTCACAGTGGGTATTTGCTGAAATAGACCTGGTACTTTGAATAAATTCAAGCTACATTTATTGTCATAACATATCATTCATGGTAAAGAAGAGAATTTTATGCTGTTTTTCATTCTTCACTAAAATAGGTATGTAACAATTATGCAAAGATAAAAGTGATGTGAATAAAAATGTAAGAATGAAGCAAATCTCTTAAATGTCACTGGTCTTGAGAGAATACTACAATCAGGAGGCAGCTCTTTTAGCAAGAAAGAAAAAGATAACGCTGAAAAAAGAAACACATAAAAAGCAAATTTGCATTATTTTTGAAGGATAATATTGAGCTCCAAAAGAAGTTAGTGATCAATTTAATACTTCACTAATCAGAAAGTTGAAACTTGGAGGACAGTGGAAATTTGCTCAGTATTAAAAAAAAAGAGCACAGGCCTAGACATGGAACTTTATTGCACTACCTATTAATTGTGGCCACTGGCTCTGAATCTGATGTCCCCATCAGCAACTTGAGCAGAATAACACCTGGCAGGAACATTATGCAAATGAAGTAAGAGGAAAAGATAAGACAATCTAACATAATTCCTGACTTCTAAAGGATTCACAAATGGTTATGTTATCAATTTTATTGGTAACAAATTGATTATCCACAGCCCCTCTGCTATTCCTAACCAAGAAATTGGAGTTGAATTCTCGAGAAAGTAATAGTGATATATAAAACTTGAACCAAACTGATTTGTGTCCAAGAAATTTAATAAATCAAATGAAGGCAATAGCTGAAACTGCAATGGCAGCAGTAACATTCCTGTAAGCAGAAGGGATGTTGAATGTGATAGTTCATGTTTGAAACAAAAGGAGAGGAAAAATTAGGAAATAATAAGAGCAAAACATTCTAAGTAAATGTTGAGAGAATGAGAAAACAAGCCACAGACTGAGAGAAAATATTTGTAAAAGACACACCTGATAAATAACGATTACCCAAAATATACAAAGAACTCTTAACACTCAACAATAAGAAAACAATCTGAATTTAAAATAGGCCAACGATCTCACCAAATAAGATGTGCAGATGGCAAATAAACATATGAAAACATTCTACATCATGTGTTATCAGAAAAATGCAAAGTGAAATGAGATAACAGTACACAGCTATTAGAATAACCAAAGCCATTGAATAACAACACCAAATGTAGGTAAGGATGTAGAGCAACAGAAACTCTCATGCATTATTTATGGGAATGCAAAATCATAAAGTCACTTTGTAACACAGTTTGGCAGTCTCTTATAAAACTAAACATACTGTTACCAGAAGACGTAGATATCACACACCTTGATATTTATCAAAGGAGTTGAGAACCTATGTTCGTAGAGTCATTTGCACATGAGTGTTTCAGAAGCTTTATTTATAATTGACAAAACCTGGGAGCAACCAAGATGTTCTTCAGTAGATAAGTGGACAAATAAATTGTGGTACATCCAGATAATGGAATATTATTCAGCACTAAAAAAGGAGCAATCAAGCCATGAAAATACATGTAGGAAATTTAAATGTATCATATTCCGTGAAAGAAATCACTCTAAAAAGCCAGAATACTATGATTTCAACTGAATGACATTCTGGAAAAGGTGAAACTATTAAGACAATGAAAAGATTAGTGATTGCTAGGCCTGGGGGTTGGGGAAGGATGAATAGGTGGAGTACAGTGGATTTTTAGGGCAGTAAAAGTACTCTGTATGATATTCTAATTATGGCTACAGGTCATTATATATTTGTAGAAACCCATTGAATGTTCAACACCAGAGTGAACCCTATTATATGGACTTTAAGTGATTATGATGTGTCAATGTAGGCCCATCAGTTGTATGTATCACTACAGTAGAGGATGTTGATAATATGTAAAGGCAGGAGGTACATAAGAAGTCTCTATTCCTGCCCCTCAATTTTGACTTGAACCTAAAACTACTCTAAAAAGTTATTCTTTTTTAAAAAAATTAAAAACTAAAAGAGAAAGGCAAAAGGAAGGCTGGGCTATCAAATATTTTACTTAGAAAGCTGAAAATTTCTTCGAGTCTAGAAGAACCATACACTCTTTAAAGTTCTCAGGGAATGTCCATCCATTCCTCTACCACTCATTTGTCTATTCTTTCACTCAATATTTATTTTTAGATTTTAACAATTTATTTGCAGAACTTATATAAGAAAGTCAGAAACAATGTCAATTTTATTTGGCCAGCTTGGGATGTATGCAATATGAAGACCAAACCATGACCATGTTAAATATATCATAAGAATGCAAAGATGATTCAAAATGCACAAATCAATAAATGTGACATATCATGCCAACTGAATGAAAGACAAAAACCATATGATCATCTTAATAGATGCAATAAATGTGTTTAATAAAATTCAACATCCCCTTATGGTGAAAATTCTCAGTGAATTAGGCATAGAGGGAACATACCTCAACATAATAAAAGCCATATATGAAAAACCCATAGTTAACATCATACTGAATTGAAGAAAAGTCAAATGCCTTTCCTCCAAGCACTGGAACAAGACAAGGACATATACTTTTAACATTCTTATTATAGCATAGTATTTGGATTAAAAAAAAGACACGTAGACCAATGAAACAGAATAGGGAACCCAGTTATAAATCCACATGCTCCAGCCAACTGATTTTTGACAAATACACCAAGAACATATTTTGAGAAAAGGATATCCTCTTCAATAATTAGTGTTGGGAAAACTGAATATCCATAGGCAGAAGAATGAAACTAGACCCTTATCTTTCACAATATGTAAAAATTAATTCAAAATGCATTAAATTTAAATGTAAGACCTAAAACTATGAAACTAATAGAAGAAAACAGAGGAGAAAGACTTCAGGATATTGGTTTTGGCAAAGATTTTATGACTAAAACTTCAAAAGCACAGGCAGCAAAATAAAGAATACACAAATAGAACTATATTGAGCTGCAAAACTTCTTCCCAGGAAAGAGACAACCTGTGAAATGTGAAAAAACATTTCCAAATTATTCATCGTACAGGACTAATACTTAGAATAAACTAGGAATTCAAGCAACTCAACAGCAAATAACAGAATGCAATTAAAAAGTAGGCAAAGGAACTGAATAGACATTTCTCAAAAGAAGACCTACAAACATCCAAGAAACATGAAAATATGCTTCATGTCACTAATCATCAGGGAATGCAAAGCCAAGCCACAATGAGATATCATCTCATCCTGATTAGAATGGTTATTATCAAAAAGACAAAAAACAACAAATGCTGGTGAGGATAAGGAGAAAAGGGAGGTTCTTATACACTGTTTCTGGGAATGTAAATTAGTATAGTCATTATGGAAAGCAATATGAATGTTCCTCAAAAAACCAAAAATAGAACTAACATGCAATTCAGCAATTCTGCTACTGGGTATTTATCCAAAGGAAAGGAAATCAGTTTATCAAAGGAATAACCTGCACCCCCATGTTTATTACAGCTCTATTCACAATAGCCAAGAAATGGAATCAATTGTCTTCAAAGAATGAATGAATAAAGAAAATATGATATATATACATATATATGCATATATATATAAAATACACAATGGAATAAAATTTAGTATTAAAGAGAGAATGAAATCCTGTCATTTGTAGCAAAATGAATGGAACTGGAGGTCATTGTGTTAAGTGAAATAAGCCAGGCACAGAGGGAAAATACAGCATGTCCTCACTCATATTGTAGGAGCTCCCCCAAAAAAGAAAAATTTTGAGCTCATGAAAATAGAGAGTAGAATTATGGCTATTAGCGGCTGGGGAGGGGAGTAGGTGGGGAGATTGGGGAGAGGGGAGTAGGTGGGGAGATTAGGGAGATCTAGCCATAGATCGGAAGAATTAGCTCTGAGATCAGAAGAATTAGCTCTGATGTTTGCAGCATTGTAGGGTGAATATAATTAACTATAATTTTTTTGAGTATTTTCAAAAAGCTACATGAGAGGATTGTAAATGTTTACAACACAAAGGAATTATAAATATTCGAGGTGATTTTTATGCTAATTATCCTTATTCAATCATTTTACATTGCATATGCATATCAAAATATCACTCTGTATCCTGTAAATATGTACAACTATTACATGTCAACTAAAAATAGAAGGGAGAAAAATAAAAGATGGAGATTAGGAACCCAGAACACCAAGTGATTAAAAACATTGATACTGGTATCAGACTTCATGGCCTTAAGATTTGGCTCCATCACTGTAACCCTGATCAAGTTATGTAACCTCTCTGTTTCTCATTTTTCTCAACTGCAAAACACAGGTGATGACAGTACCTAATTCAGAGAGTGGATGATTAAATAAGATACTCTTACGATGTGTTTAGATCATAACTCCATAGTTAGCTGTAATGTTTTTAGGTATTATTAATATCTCATCAATTATTAATTCTAATTATTAGAGTGACTACTATTTTGGCAGAGGAGATGCTAAGTGCTTAAAAATTATTACTGATGGGGAAAGCTGAACTTTTCTATAGTTTCCCTTCCACACACAGCAATCTTGATCTTGCTTTGCTAGTGGATTTTAGAAATAAACTGAAGACTAGAAGAAAAGCAGGCAGAGCAGTAAGAAGGCAAATGTGGCCAGACATGGTGACTCACGCTTGAAATCCCAGCACTTTGGGAGACTGAGGTAGGCAGGTCACTTGAGATCAGGAGTTTATGACCAACCTGGCCAACATGGTGAAAACCCACTATACTAAAAATACAAAAATTATCTGGGTGTGGTGGTGCCCACCTGTAATCCCAGCTACTAGGGAGGTTGAGTCAGAAGAGTTGCTTGGACCTGGGAGGTGGAGGTTGCAGGGAGAGAGATAGTGCCACTGCACTCCAGCCTGGCAACAGAGCAAGACTCTGTCTCTTCTGTGTAGCAGAGTTGAAGCTTATATTGTTATTTTAAAAAATCCTTGCCATCATGTGTGTTAACTACAATAATATTCATTTCACAGATAAGTAAACTGAGCCTCAGAGAGTCCCACAAAAACACCCAAGGGGCTACACAGCTGGATGCAGCAGAGTGAGAATTGGATCAGCCTGAGGTCCAAAGTCAAAGCCAAAGGTAAGAGGGGCAGAAGAGAAGACCTCATCATATAAAACTTTGCAATTGACAAGGTGCCTCTTGTATTTGATTTTATTTCAAATACATAGAAGTTTGGTGAGGTAAGTAAATCTGATAGGTTGGATTTTATAGATGTCAGAAATGGAGCCCAGAAAGAAAGTTTACATGATATGCCAAGGCCACACAAGCAATACGCAGAGGAGCCAGGAGTACAAGGCAGGGGGTATGGTTATAATCCCACCTTCTTGCTCTTGCTCAATTCTCAACGGAATGGAGGACAGAAAGGAATCAGAAGCAGTGTCTTCAACTATCCCAAAGAAGAGGAGTGTAATCTGTTATCTTCTGAAAGTTTGCTTGAAAATTTCCCATCTCCTAATGCAACCTTAATTATTATAAGACACTGTAAGCTTCATAAGAGCAAGAAAAAAATATTTTACATGACTATAGTCCCAGTACCAATCACAATGCCTGCATTGGGTAAGCACTTGATACACATTTATTGAATAAATAAGTAAATTGGGTAGATATAAAGAGAGGCAAGCCCTCAGATAAGAATGAATTTGGGCTGGGTGCAGTGGTTCACGCCTTTAATCCCAACACTTTGGGAGGGCAAGGTGGGAGGATTGCTTGAGCCCAGGGGTTCAAGACAAGCCTTGTCAACATAGTAAGACCCCATCTCTACAAAAAATAAAAAATAAAATAAACTTAGCTGAGCATGGTGGCATACACCCCTAATTCTAGCTACTTGGGAGGCTAAGGTGGGAGAATCACTTGAGCTTCAGATGCTGAAGTTGCTGTGAGCTATGATCATGCTGCTGCATTCCAGCCTGGACAACAGAATAAGACGCTGTCTTGGAAAAAAAAAAACAAAAAGAAACAAACAAACTTGTTTTGGCAGAGAAAGTCTCACCTATGTGAGCTTTAACCATCCTCAAGTAAGCTCTGGTTATGAGGCATGGATGCATCTTCAACAAATTTTGGTTATATTTTTCAGATTTTGGGGGAGTTTCTTTATACAATAGCATTTCCCTCCTAGAAATGTAAATATCTAGATTTTCAGTGGTCCCCTAAATTTCTGCTTCTTCCAGGAGAAAGCACATGACCCAATAGCCTTCAGAGTAACCCTAGCCCTGCAGTCTCAGGCCTAAATCCAAGGAACCACTACTTGGAAGCCTGGAACATGTCTTTGGCTTCCTGCCAGGTCAAATGAGTGAGAATGAGGATTTACTTTTCAGAGTTTAATTACACAAAGAGTTAAGTTATTTACCTTCTGCAGCAATCAACCTAAAATGAATTAATGTGACTCCTAAGGCTAGAATAACATAACATGGTACACCAAACAAAAGCCAATAAATAGTGGGAAAGATACATTTTATTTATCAGAAAAAGAGTGAATAAGAAAATCTGACTCTCATGGCAGAGCAAATACACTTGCTTGGTTAGCTTGCCAGATGGGGATCTGAGGTCCGGGAAGTAGGGACTGAGCCGTGGGGTGCCTCCTCACACTAATGAGGTTTGCCCTAGAATTCGAGGAGACAGATGGATCTGCAGGTTGGAACCCCTCAGCAATCTCCCTGGGAGTTGGCATGATTACATTGGGCCAATTCCCACCTCTGGTCACTGCACCTTTCTCTGTCCTCTCTCCCTCTCCTACCTTCTCTTAACTTGTTTTTGTAGCTTTCATAATGCTGTGTGCCACAGTCAATATTCTCCCTTGTGTATTTCCATCTGCATCTCACCAACTGCTTTTCTGGCCTCCCAGGATTGTCTCTCTCCCTCTTTCCTTTTTGTTCTGCTTTTCATCCACTATTTTAGTCTGTACCAGGTCTATCTTGATTTTTTTTTTGGACTCCATTAAATTCCTGTTTATTCACAAGTGTTCCAGAGAGGGGCTGTATGGATTACTGAAAAGGAAAAGAACACGCTATTAAAATCTCTCATTTCTGTGTCTGGTACTCGATTCAGAGGGTTTCATGTTGGGAAAAAAAGTGAAAGAAAACACTTTGGCTATTCCAGGAAATATAGTGGACTTCATACTGCTGCTAGCCTTTAGAATGCCATAGATCTTAACTAATGAGGATGATCTAATCTCACACTGTGAGACACGAGTGGATTTTTGTGCATCGTAACAGATTCACCACAGACATCATAATTTCCAGGTGTCAAGTGTCATGCCAGAACTATGTGATATATTGTAATGGGGAACTGGTCAACTGATCTCTTAAGTGTTAATGCACAAGATTCTAGAGCCAATCCCTGTAGTAGAGTTTGAATATTACAGTCCTCTTGTGGTTTTTTTCATCTTCCTCCGCATTTCACCAATAGCAGAAAGAGTGCTGTTGGCAGAAATAAAAGTATACTTTTTATGAATACAGGGAGTAATGTGGTATATTCAGACAATGGAATGCTGTTCAGCCTTAAAAACAGAAGGAAATCTTGTCACATGCAACTTGGATGAAACTTGAGGACATCATGCTAAGTGAAATAAGCCAATTATAAAAGGTAAATACTATGCAATTCCACTCACATGGGGTATCTGTAGTAGTCAAACTCATCAAAGCAGAAAGTAGAATGGTGGTTGCCAGGAGAAAAAGGAGAACTGGTATAAAATGAATATAGAGTTTCAGTTTTGCAACATGATAAAATTCTGTAGCTCTGTTACCTCCAGGCCTTTCAAGGTGCTACTCCATTACCCAGAGCACTGTTCCATTTGCTCATTTATTGGGTAACTCTCTGACATTTTGACTGGAACATCCATTCCATCCTCAGAGAAGCCTATTCTGACCTCCAAGATGGTCAAAGTTGGTCCTTTTCTACATTCCTACCAAACATGACCACAGTTATTGCTACTGATGTAATTGCTTCTCTTACCTCCAGGCAACAAGGTCATATCTGTCTTACTTACCACTTTATCTTTAATTCCTAGCACAATACTGGGCACTTTATGAATAAGAAAGCATGCAACCATGACATAAAAATGATGAGCCTTGGAGGAAAACTGTAACCAATTTCCCTACAAAGACATTGTTGAATGGCCCCCAGGTATCCTGGCTTTCTTGCTATTCTAAGACAACATGCATATACCTGACATGTGCTCTTCTCTGCCTGTTCCCTTTGCCTAAAATATGCATCTTCCTCCTACTTACTTGTTTAACTAACTGACTCACTTGTTTCAAGTGCATCTCAAATATTGCTTTTAATAAGTTCTTATATGCTATTTGTTTAATACTGAACTCCCTTCTGCAATTGGCCCTTTGAATACTCCCTTTCCTATTCTACCTTTTACTTTTTCCCTTAACATCTTCTGACATACTTTATGATAACTTATTGTTATGTTTATTATATACTGGGAATTAGCCCCACTGCATCCCTACTCTCACGAGAATAAATATAAATTCTATAATCAAGGATTTTTTTTATTGTGGCAAAAAAAAAATGCACATCTTAAAATTTTTCATCTTGGCCAGGCGCGTTGGCTCATGCCTGTAATCCTAGCACTTTGAGAGGCCAAGGCAGGCAGATCACCTGAGGTCAGGAGCTCAAGACCAGCTTAGCCATATGGCAAAATCCTATCTCTACTATCTCTACTAAAAATACAAAAGGTAGCCAGGTGTGGTGGTGGATGCCTATAGTCCTACTACTAAGGAGGCCGAGGCAGGAGAATTGCTTGAACCAGGGAGGTAGAGGTTGTAGTGAGCCGAGATCATGCTGCTTCACTTTAGTCTGGGTGACAGAGCGTGACTGTGTCACAAAAAAAAAAAAAAAGCCATCTTATCCCTAACTATACAGTTCAGTAACATTCCATATATTTACATTGCTGTGAAAAATATCTCCAGAATATTTTTGTCTTGTATAAGGAACACATGCATATTCAGTGAAAAAATTAGGACCAAGGTATCTGTAAAAACATTTTGTGATGTGCTGTTTTATATCACAGAATCGAACCTGTGTTTTGACTCACCAGGTTCCAAACACTCTTTTTGTAGAAACTATGTAGTTTGAAACTCTGTACCCATTAAACAGCAACTCTCCTTTCCCCTGCCATTCCCAGTCCTTGGTAACCACTGTTCTAATTTATATTTATTTCTATTTCTATAGATTGGACTACTTTAGATATCTCATGTAAGTGGAATTGCATAGTATTTGCTCTGTTGTGACTCATTTATTCCACTTAGCATAAAATCCTCTAAGGGTCATTGATGGTGTAGCACGAGATAGGATTTCCTTCTGTTTCAAAGTTGTACATTATATCTTTCTATGTTTATATACATTTTGTTTATCCATTTGTCTGTCAAAAAAATAGCCAGATCAATTCTAAATCTTGGTTACTGGGAGAATGAGTCAGGGATTTCTGTTTGTTTGGTTCATTGATATCCCCCAAGCACCTAGAACAGTGCTTGTAACATACTAGATTCTCAATAAAAAACTTTATTGGATAAATAAAATATAGGGAGCAAAGTGGAGCTATTTTGCTAAAACTGGAACTTTCTGGACTTTCTCTCCCTTTAGACACTACAGTCTACTACTGTTTTCCATTTAAGGAATCTCTGTGGCCTGGACCTTAACAAATCATTGGAATCCTTGAGTAAATGGGGTAGTTAGGGAGCCCATGTGGCCTGATTATCTAGATATTTCTTTCCCACAGAGATACCCTAGTATCTGAGTTTTTAGGATGGATTTGTCTCTATAAAATCACAGGTACAATGTCATCACCTTATCTGGGGTAATTATATATACTCTGAGATATATGAACAATTAATTAGATTAGTCATTGATCTCCAAAGAGGAAAATACCTAATGCAGGTATGTTCTAAGGGGAGAAGAGGTTTGTTCAGTACAAAGAATTGTACACAATGGGGTGGTACTCTCTTCAATTTAGGGAGGACTTAGCTGTGGGTACTAAAGGCTATGTAAATTTTGTCAATTCCCCCCAGTCAGCTCCAACTTCAGTAAGTAACTGCAGACTAGAATTCTGCTAGTCCCCATAGAAATCCAGGTTTTTTTCTACCCAATGAATGCTACAGTTTGGGAGAGGGTCTTACCCCAACTTGCCATTCTTTCCTTAAAAAGAAAATCTTCCAAATATTTGACACCTCCAGGATCTCCAAGACCATATTTGAAGGCAAATACCAAAATTCTCATGGTTTAATTTATTTAATTTCACCATGGAGTTCATAGCTATTGACTTCTATATCAAATTGGGTTTTCATGTGTAATTAATAATGTGATATTGACAGAACAAAGTCTAGCAGCCTCACTGACAGGGCCCGCTGATATTCCCAAGCCTTCAGTTATAAATATACTATAAACCTTTGACATTCTAAAAAATATGTCTGCAAATGTTCTGAAATCCTCAATTTGCAAATATTCCCATAGCATATAAATTCCCTTACAAAAGAAGTAATATTTGAAAAATACAGTGTTTTCTTCTTATTCTTGATTCTATATATCAGGAAAAAAATTGCTATTGAATCACAGTTCCCTGGAGAATCATATATTTCTTACGCTCATCCTATAGAGAAATCTTTTATAGAAATTACTGCATATTTTCCACTGAAGAACCACAGATCAGTCTTCCTGCTACACACCACTGTTATAGTGCACAAAAATGGACATTTCCACAAAATTAAAATTAATATATCATAGAACATTAAGTTCCCTTAGAATACATCAAAACCTTGATTGTTAAATCTATAAAGATAAAGCATCTATAGCATAGCAGAATACAATAAATCAAGTATTTAAGCATAAAAGCTTTGGAGTTGTTTGTAGATTTGAATTTTAGCTTAATATTTATGAAATATTGGGCAAATTCTTAACTTGTTCTTCATTTATATATACTCAGTGCCTCCATGATGCAGGAGGAATGGCGTAAGTGGTCCACTTAGCACAGTGTCAGGCTCATAGTAACCATGAGGATGTTAGTAAAACCCTTCTGCCCCATAGTCCATTCTCTACTTAGTAACCAGAGGGATCTTTTGAAAACTTTTATACCATAAAGAAATGAATTTCTGTCACTTTATGGTGTAAAGGCCCTCTGATGATCTTCCTCTGCATTTGTTTGAAACGTCAAAGAGGGATGAATCTTCTACCTCTTTTCAAGTCGTTTTCTTTCTCACTCATCATGCTCCAACCATGCTTACCTTCCTTCTGTTTCTCAAATGCAGAGACCTCATCCTTACCTCATCCCCACACTAAGGCCTTTGCATTTATTGTTTCCTCAGGACTTTCTGAAAAATGTCCATCCCTTCATCTTTGCTTGGTTGACCCTTTCTTATCTGAGCTCAATGTCACCTCCTCAGAGAGGGCTTTACGTATCTCAGTCCTTTCCTCATTCTGCATACCATTATGTGATTTTATTAACTCCATAGCTCTCGTCATGATCAGTAACTATCTTGCTAATTTGTTTTCTTATTTATCATCTCTTTCTCCCAACTAGTGCGGAACTAAGTTCTTTTTTATACATGGGTATAAGAATCTCCACTTTTGCTTAACACGTAGTAGACATTCAAAAAATGCTGGGTGGATTGATGGATGAATAGATGATGGATGGATAAGAACAATGCCAGCAGTTGTTGCACCGTATATTATGATGGTGTGTTAGAAAAATTACATACAATATGACAAAGAAAACATCACAAAAAGGTTGATGTAATCTCCTAACTGCTCAGAAAACACAGGACATGAACTGACCATTAAAGAAAAAGTAGAATTTTATCTCTTTGTAGCAATTATGAATGGGAGTTTGGTCGTGATTTGGCTCTCTGTTTGTCTGTTATTGGTGTATAGGAATGCTTGTGATTTTTGCACATTGATTTTGTATCCTGACTAAAACACCAAAAGCAATGGCAACAAAAGCCAAAATAGACAAATGGGATCTAATCAAACTTAAGAGTTTCTGCACAACAAAAGAAACAATCATTAGAGTGAACCAGCAGCCAACAGAATGGGATAAAATTTTTTGCAATCTACCCATCTGACAAAGGGCTAATATCTAGAATCTACAAAGAACTTAAACAAATTTACAAGAAGAAAACAAACAACCCCATCAAAAAGTAGGCAAAGGATATGAGCAGACACAAAAGAAGACACCTATGCAGCCAACAAGCATAGGAAAAAATGCTCATTGTCGCTGGTCATTAGAGAAACGCAAACAAAAACCACATTGAGATACCATCTCACACCAGTAAGAAAGGTAATCATTAAAAAATCTGGAGACAACAGATGCTGGAGAGGATGTAGAGAAATAGGAATGATTTTACACTGTTGTTGGGAGTGTAAATTAGTTCAACCATTGTGGAAGACAGTGTGGTGATTCCTCAAGGATCTAGAAATAGAAATACCATTTGACCCACCAATCCCATTACTGGGTATATACCCAAAGAATTATAAGTCATTCTGTTATAGAGACACATGCACATGTATGTTCATTGCAGCACTGTTTATAATAGCAAAGACCTGGAACCAACCCAAATGCCCATCAGTGATAGACTGGATAAAGAAAATGTGGCACATGAACACCACAGAATACTATGTAGCTATAAAAAAAGAATGAGTTCATGTCCTTTGCAGGGACGTGGATGAATCTGCAAACTGTCATTCTCAGCAAATTGACACAAGAACAGACAACCAAACACCACATGTTCTCATAGGTAGGTGTTGAACAATGAGAACACATGGACACGGGTAGGGGAACATCACACACTGGGGTCTGTTGGTGGGTGGGGTCTAGGGGAAGGATAGTGGGAGGTGGGAAGATTGGGGAAGGGTAACATTGGGAGAAATACCTAATGTAGGTGACAGGGGGATGGAGGCAGCAAACCACCATGACAAGTGTATACCTATGTAACAATCCTGCAAGATCTGCACATGTACCCCAGAAATTAAAGTATAATTTGAAAAAAAAAAAGAATAAGTAGAATTGAGATAGAAGGGTGCACTTTTAAGAAGTTGTATAACCTCCAAATCTTTGAGGTTTTCTTCTTGTCCCTTAGGGGTGGAGACAAACATTCCCCTCATTTACAGGGATGTTCTGGAGTCAGAGATAATGCACAAAAGCTGCTGAGTGCTAATTAGCTCTATCTGTCAGGGCACAGGAAGCCAGTAGGTTTGAGTGGCTGATTGCAAGGTCTGTAGCTGAAAATACTTCTTGCCAAACTGCCTGGAGGGTCTGATAAGGGAAATGACTACATTCTGTGAATTAACATATTCTAAGCAGTTCAAAAGTCCTGGATTGTGCAAAATAGTAGTGAAGATGGAAAGAAAGGTAAAAACCATCCCCATTTTGGTTACCTTGCCTAAGTAATGAAGCTGTGAATTCCGTGACAAGAATTGTAGCCTTGTAGTCAGCAGTGGGTGGCAGCTGAGTATGATTTTTAGGAATAACTGCAGACAAAATTAAGAAAGAAGTATACTTGTCTTCATTGTACTCAGTTCCTAGTTCTCTTTTATTTTGCCCTTTCCTACTGAGCAATCAGTTTCACACTGTTTCCTCTTTTCTTCAGCAGCAAAAGAGTTCCAATTCTGCCACCCTATCTGAATAGCATTCTCTGGATGATTTCTTAAGCACCAGATTGCCCAAAACATATGATTTAGGAGACAGAGCATTACATACCAGAAAAGACCAGGATTCTGGTTTTTGTCCCTGTTCTGTAATTATATTCATTATGACTGCTTTGGTTGGAAGTTATAGAAACTCAGGTCAAACTAGTTTAAGCAGGGGAATGGGGAAAAGAGATTGGTTGGTTTACATAATTGAAGTTCAAGGAAGGGAAGATTTCTGACATTGTTGGATCCTAAGTCTTATGAATCATAACAATGTTTGTCTCTTCTCTATCTATAAGACCTCCTTCTTTTGATGTAATCTAAACTCTGACCCATTTCATTTAGGTTTCTTCTTATTATTGATTCCATGAGGTAGTAAATGTAGCCATTGGTAGCCCAAAGCATTTTTGCGTTATAACTCATTACTCAAAGGAGGAAGGATCTCTCCATCTCTCTCTGATTCATTTATGAAAACTAAGGAACCAGGTGAAGGTGATCATCTGAGAAGTTATGCTGGTAACTGAGTGTTGGCAGGGTAATAGATAAAGCAACACCTTGTGAGCATGATGACTGACATCCCCACCAAGACCACATCGAAGAAGAAAAGAGACATTCACCAAAGGAAAGTATTCTCTTAAGAAAGACAACCACTGTCCCTACTATTTCTTCATCTGTGAAATTACTGAGTTCCATAAGATTATGAATGTGGACGTACTTTTTGAACACCAAATACAAAAGCAAAATGAAAACTGGTATTGTCAATTAAGTGTTTTGGTTTTATTATTCCAGAACCTGTGCTATATGCAAGCCATCATTGGCTTGTTAGGCCACTGGGAAGATTAAACAGGACAATATGCACAGAGCTTTTTGCAGAATATTTGGCATGAAGTCAGTGCTCACTGTTAGCATCTCTCTGTTATGTCACATAATGTACAATTTGCCAAATGTTTTACCTGAAGTGGAGAATGTTATGGCTGGAATTTGCCATTGCTTCTGCCAAATGGCAAAGACATTAGGAAACGACTGGGTAAAATTGTCAGTATTATTTAACAATTTTTTTTCTTCCTCTCTGTGTTTTTTTTCTTTTCTGTCTCCATCTCAACCCCTATACACATTTTTTGTGAGGTGGGGGCAACTGGGAAGAACTGAATTCATGCATATTAAGTAAGCATATATGTATATGCGATTATACTATTTGAGTTCTTTACCATGTTGAAATGCCTGGTGCAAATTAATGTGATTTGTCTGAGTGATGTGATAACTTTGACATTTATAACAATGTTGAGGATAATAGGTGTCAGTTCCATGGCACAGCACCTTTGGTGTAGAGCCTTTCTGGATAAGAGCTGCAGCCTCACATTCAGAGCATCTTGCTCGAAGCAGTTCATCTTCACCATGGGAGGGAAAAGTTTACCAAGGTCACTGGGGCATCTGGTGTAAGTCTTCATTTGTGTTACGTAGTCAGTGGAAAATGAGTTTTCTGTCAGCAGTTTCCAGAGAGAGATCCAGTGGACGAGTAGCCTCTTGGCAAGCTTTAGTCCATGAAGGCAGTGAGATGTGATAGAAAGAATATTAGAGTGAAAACTTGGCCTTTCCCTTGGGCTTTCTTGCCAACTTACTTCTTGACCTTGGATAAGGCACTTTTTTTTTTAATTTTGGAAAAATTACATTTTAATAAGTATATAAAACGAGTTTACTGCTTCATTTTCATTTTCACTTTAGCTTACATTTCTTTTGTAAAATTTAAATTAATTGTTTTTCTTTCAACTTTTATTTTAGTCCGGGGGTGCATGTGCAGGTTTGTTAAATGGGTAAATTGCATGCCATTGAGGTTTGGTGTACCAATGATTTTGTCACCCAGATAGTGAGCATAGTACCTAATAGGTGGTTTTTCACTCCTCATTCTCTTCCCATCCTCCACTCTCAAGTAGACCCTAGTGTCCATTGTTCCCCTTTTTGTGTCCATGTGTACTCAGTGTTTAGCTCCCACTTGTAAGTGAGAACGTGGTATTTTATTTTCTGTTCCTGCACTAACTTGCTTAGGATAATGGCCTCTAGCTGCATCCATGTTTCTGCAAAGAACATGATCTCATTATTTTTTATGGATGCATAGTATTCCATTGTGTATATGTGTCACATTCTCTTTATTCAGTCTACCATTGATGGTCATCCAGGTTGATTCCATGTCTTTGCTATTGTAAACAGTGCTGTGGTGAACACACTCATGCATTTGTCTTTATAGTAGGATGATTTATATTTATTTGGGTATATACCCAGGAATGAGATTGCTGGATCAAACAGTAGTTCATTTTGAGTTCTTTGAATAATATCTCAATTTCTTTCCCTAGTGGCTGAACTAATTTACATTCCCACCAGCAGTGTGTAAGCATTATTTTTCTCCACAACCTTGCTGACATGTTATTTTTTATTTCTTCATAGTAGCCATTCTGACTGGTATGAGATAGTATCTTATGGTAGTGTTGATATCCATTTCTCTAATGATTTGTGATATTGAGCATTTTCTTATGTTTGTTAGCGTGTTTGTTTCTTATGTTTGTTGGTATGCCTTCTTTTGAGAAGCATCTGATCATGTCCTTTGATAAAGCACTTTTCTATTCTTCATATGACAACTTGCTGACATTGGAGATATTCGTGAGTTTTGTGTACCCCAGTGGTACTGGGGACCAGCCCCACCAAGAACTAAACTAGGGCTCTTTCATAGATGTTGTTTCCTCTCATCCACTTCCCCAAACCTTCATGCTGAGATATTTGCCACTTCAGTATATAATGAAAAGTTCAACCATAGTTTATAGGCTATGCTCTCTATCTCATTCATTCACACACCCACAACCCCTGCCATACACACACCAAAGAGCTCTACCTTAGAGGGGTCACCCACTACTTTAACTGACATATCAAAACTGAGTGAGGAGAATTTTGAACATAATCATGAACAAAGCTGTGTTCACTCCATGCAAGATAATCATGGTAAATCTAGAGAACAGAGACAAAAAGTCCAAAAATGTATTGTATTTACACCCACTAACATATCAACTTCTCTTTCCAGTTTTTTGCCCTGCTAGATATTTTGTCCATTTCCCCATAGATCTACCTAGGGACACAAGTTTAATTTCCACCTACAGGTAAAACTGACTTGCTGGAACACACCAATCTCAAGGGCATCTTCTGTCTTTCTGTCCACTTGCATAAAATAACGTTTCTATTCTCCACCAGACTATGAGATCTGTGAGAGAAGGTATCCCAGGTATTTTACTTACTGCTGAAACCCTAGCCCCTAGCATACTGTCTGACATGGAAAATCAATCAATAATTAAATAAATGCACCACATATAAGAATAAAGTATTCAATGCCTCTAAATGGTGTTTTAGTGATGTTGTTTACATCAGAAGCATTTTTAAAGTGTATGAGTTAGATGTATTGTGGGCTCCCATTTGTCTTTTTTCAGTGCTGTCTACTATGAAATTCTATATTGATTGCTAGAGAAAATCCTGTTCTGAATTATTTAAAATTCAACTTGTTGGGAATAACTATATTGTTAGATCTTAGCATGCAGCTATATAGAGAAATAATTCTTCATATCCAACAGAAGTATAAGCGTAGAGGACAAGTTTAGGTATTTGAGGTAGATGTCTAGAGGAGGAAAAGGAATAAGGAATAAACAGGTCCAACATGACTAGAGAGCTGCAGATAGCTGAGAGCCATCACAGCATAATTTAGTGGTAAGCAGGACTGCAAAACCAAAAGGAATGTAACCACTAGCATTTGCTTCTAAACAGTCTGAGAGTTATTATGCATGGTATAATTCATCCCATTTTTCAGATAAGGGGTCTAAAGATCAGGGAGGTTAAGTGTCTTGCCTGTGGTTCTGGAAATAATCTGGGATTCTGATTCCAAATTTAGAGTTAAGTATGTAGGCTTCTGAAGAGAATAGTAAGTAGTCAGGGGTCATAAAATAAGGTCATCAGATATGAATGAATGAACAAGCAAGGTTGTCTGAGAATTTTCAGAGATCTTTAATTTTACCCCACTCAATCTAGGCTCTTACCTCTGGAGTTTAGACAGAGGAAATGCAGCTCCTGCTAATGTTTTTTCAAGGTCTTCTGTACTTTTTTCTCCCTTCTTTTAGATCATCAGACCTTTGTGTCTAGAGACTGACGCATGCTTTGAATGAATGACTGTAGTTGTTTCTCTTTTTCTGAACCTTTTTTAAGAATAATTCTTATGAAACAATGTTAGTCTGGGTTAGTTTTCTTAATCTATACTCGATGGAATTTATTTTTAGAATTAAAAAAAAAATGAATATTTCTGTCACCAGTTCTGATGAAGTAGATCCATGATGAGTTCCTAGCATATGTGTTTTTAAGAACACACCAGGGAGATTCTGAGGCAGGTGGTCCAATAATATACTCAGAAAAGAAATGAAGAAGGATCAAATAATAAAGAGAAAGCACTCAACAAGATATATAGCAGCAAATTAGCAGTTTAGGATTGAGCTATACCACTCAGTGTAGGTGCTCAACAAATACCTATTAAATTGGAGTGTAGTTAAGGAAGAGAGATGAAAGGGTCCTTTGATGGATGGAGGCAAGGAACTTGATTTATTTTTCTTTGTAGCCCTTCTAAATGGTGATTTTTGCTAATTGCTAAAAAGTTCTCCTCAGATGAGGTAAAATGCATTTATTCTAAAGGGTGAAACCATTAGAATGAACAATGGAAGTATATTAAGTCTTCCAGATTTATTTGTATTACTGTCGTTGTTACAAGTTGAGTAGAACTGATATCACTTAACGTATTTATTTTTGAGGGGTGATGGTTAATATAAAATATTGGGAAGTTGTTTTGCTTGATCTGAATTATTTTAGTACCCTGGCTTCTAGATAATACATTTTGTTTCCATTATTTGCAGAGCATTATAGTACTACAGCTATTGCCCATTCTGGATGGGATTACCTAAAAATAATTTGCTATGTAAAGTTGCTAATTATGAGGCTAAAGCATACCCATTAAAGGCATTTACCTCATAATTTGTGATGAGAGACTCTCAGTGCAATAAAGCATGAAATATTATTGTGAATGAGAATACAAGGATCTAAAACTACTTACTTATTTTAAGACTGGGAATTAATAATATATTCTATAGAAAGGGGACTGCCACAGAGCAAGGCTCTTTCTAACACCTCTTATGAACCAGAAGCAACTTCTTCTCACGTATCCCAGGGTCTTCATCAAGCAAGCTACATACCTTCTCCCACCTCCATTTTGCTCTCCTCTCTCTTTGACCTCCAATCTCTAATACTCTGAATTTCTCTCTTTCACTAGATTTATATATTCAAAAAAGCAGTGCGTTGTAGGAGTGCAGTGTACGGGCTCTCAGGAAAGAATGCCTACTTTTAAATCTTGGTTCTGCCACTTACTAGTATTAAACTTCTCAGATCCTCAGTTTTCTCATCTGTAAAATGAACATAATAAGCATGTAGAGCTTAAGAATAAGTTTTCAATGAACTTTGTAATCTTTTTGCCTGTGAAAGCAGTTTAATAACATTACAGAAATCATGAAAAAAAAAGAC
Source organism: Saguinus oedipus (assembly GCA_031835075.1). Taxonomy (NCBI): domain Eukaryota; kingdom Metazoa; phylum Chordata; class Mammalia; order Primates; family Cebidae; genus Saguinus; species Saguinus oedipus. The sequence continues at coordinate 45,615,176 of CM063170.1, forward strand.
AAGGACACTTATAATTGTAATACTCTAATCCATACGCAGTATTTTTCATCTTAATGCACTAGCGTTGGAAAGCAGAATTTTGTCTTCTGGATCCTTTGCATGCTTTGGATAAACCACAGAGCTGACCATGAGCCTTTTGTTCTTTTTCCTTACAGTTCAAATTTCTTACATATCTAATTAAAAAGGCCAAAAATTTACTCCCCAATTTGAGAAGATTTCTACAGAAAAATGATGTTCGTTAAGATTTCAGTACATTGCCTGAGAGGAATTGGCTTATTCATGAGTCTGGATTCCTTTATCAGGTTAATTCTGCATTCTGCAAAGTGTCCACATTGGATATTTGAATGAATTTATTGTGTTACAATCATGGACTTGGGTTTCGAAATCAACCAGCCCTGGGCTCACATCTAGAATTGGGATCTATGATCTTAGGCAAATGACTGAACTCTTCAGGTGGTTCCTCTAAAATGATGAGGTGAATAGCACCTCACAGTTTTGTGAGAATTATAATAAGAAATGATCCTGATTTTTGCTACTGGAAAGTGGTGAGCTTTCCCAGAAGTAATGGTAGTACAGTAACATGAGTTCTTCTGAAAGTGAGAAAGCTAGAGGCAGAGCTGTTTATTCAAGGACTCTGGGCACTGACTATGCCTTCCTCTCTCACATGCCCCAGCCTCAGCACAGTGAAGTACATGATTGCGCTGATGCTAGAGAACTAGGGGTGCTGTATGTTTGTAAACCTTCCTTAAATTAGAAGTACCAATTGATGGGACCCAAGTATACAAGGGCAGTGATATGGCAAGACTGGAGCTTTCAGATCCAGAAAGATCCCTTATGTATGGACAACGTCATTGTCCATTTGGGCTCCCTCAGAGACTCTGGGGCTGCCTTGGTATCACAAAATACCACAGATTGGCAACTTATAAACAACAGAAATGTATTTCTCACAATTCTGGTGGCTAGGAAGTTCAAGATGCCAGCTGATTTAATTTCTGTTAAGGGCACACATCCTGGCTTGCAGATGTTCCCCTCCACACGGTGGAGAGACAGAGAGAGAGAGAAAGAGCATACACCGGCTCTGTCTCTTCTAATATGGCCACTAGGGCATCATGAGGGCCCCACCCTCATGACTTCATTTGATTTAATTTCCTCTTTATAGGCCCTATCTTCTAATATAGTCATATTTAGCAGTAAGGCTTTAATACATGAATTTTGTGGGGAATCCAATTTAGCCAAGAGCAGGGGACAAGGGAAGCAAAATTGAGTTGTGTTGCATCTCCTCTTGCCAATGAGAGTGGTGTTGTGGTCTGATTAAATCAAAACAACCTCAGATGAACAGGAGTGTGTGTGTGAGTGTGTCCTCTTTCTCTAAACTATAAGCCAACAGATTTGCTGTAGGTGCCTATTATTTCCCCTCCTTTTGGTGTCTGAGTCTAGGAAGCTAAAATGAGCAGTCTCATCTCACTGGAGGTCAGGGCTGAGACTGGGTAATCTGGAATGTGGAAAGGGAGGTGGTGCCTCTAGTTTCTTGCCTTAGCCACCAAGATAATCACTAAATGTCACACTCAGGAGGCAGACGGTATACCTCCTACCTCTTTTCTGTTAAATATGCTTCTGAATAAACTGTGATAACCCAGGATGTTATAGTTTATTGAGAGACATGTTACACCTTCAGATTTCAAGAGTTTACAAAATAGGTTTCCTGTCTCCATCTTGATGGCTTGTCTCCTTCAGCCTCCCTCTCTGCTAATGCATGACATGAGACTTGGCTTCCCGGAGAGAAGTGATTAAGGAGCACAGGCTCCTTGCTGAGAAACACATTAGCACAGTTTCTGAAATATGCTCTTTAAACTCATTTGATCTATGATATGTATTCTCATTTAATAAATATTAGGCTAGTTTAGGTCGTGTCTCCATACAATAAAGCATCTGCTGCCATGTTCCTTTAAGCAAGACCAAATAAATACTCTGGTAATTGTTTCAGAATTGTTTTTAATTTTTCAAAATAAAGGTGTGCATGAAGAAACTTAAATGACATAATTATAAAGTGTGCATTGAGAAAGAATTGATTCCTCCTTAAAATTATTAATTAGGCTCTTCTTAATCTCTACAGCAGATCTTATGAGCTTTTCTTCCAGCTGCCTCTTCTGATTATGCATAAATAGGATATAATTACACAGGGGTGGAAGGTTACTATATACAAACATGTTCAGAAATTATGTGAATAAAATACACAATAGCCTTTAGGATTCTTCTCATAAAATAATGTAGATTAGGACTAAAATAAGCAATTAGCCCTTTTTTAGTATCTGCCTTGTCTATTTCTTTTTCAGGTTAGCACTAGGGAGAATGTCAGGAATAGAAAGAGAGTAATTAGCCATTATGACTTCTAGCTGAAAGGAAACTTGGTTTTCTTATGTATTTTCTTAACAGGTGAGTTCACCTTTAGTGCTGCTATTATTGTCTCTATCCCTTTGCTTTGTAATATCTTCTCTTAGCTCCTCAGCTCAAACAATAAAATAAAGCTTTAAACACAAATGTTATTTTTAAGGGATGAGAGAAAAAAGGAATGTTTAAGGGACAGTTGAAAATATTTTCATTTTTAGTAATATTTGACTATACCATAAATACTTCGTTTACCTGGAAGATTCGCAATGCGGGGGGGGGGGGGGGGGGGCGGTTCCAAAAAATGTAACTTTAAAGACAGTCTGTTGACTGATTTTCTTTTCTTTTTCTAACAGACTGTGCAGCAAGAGGACTCCAGGTTGGAACTGTGTGAATATGCCTGTTGAGTGTGTATGATAAACAGCTAATTACCTGTCAGTTACCGTAGCAATGTTTATAGGAAGACTGAGAAGCTCACATAGCTCTGTTAGCCAGTTTGAGGGAGGAAAACCTATATAATTTCTTTTTTTCAATCCCTAGTAGAGTTACTGGCAGTAATTTTAAGATGCTCTTTGCTTGGCAAGTTCTTATATGACCAATTTAGCTTCTTTGCTTTAAGCAGAGAATGTTTATTTGAGTGGGGAATGAAGAGAATCAGCTTGCAAGAAACCTTAAGATGCTAAAGCAGTAGACTCATGACAGCTCTGAAGAATTCTGTTTAACAACAGTTCATATAGCACTGGTCCAGCATGGAGCCTTCTTCAAAGAGCTCTGCCTAGCCCCATGAATTCTCCAAACAAACCTCTCTCTATTGTCAAGAAAACACAGTACTTTATTTTCTCAATAATATTTTTGAGCACCTACGCTAGGCCAGCACATACTAGCCTCAGAGGATACCATGGTGAGAGGGGTTCATGGCAGATAAAGGGCATGTCTTAGGGATGTATGTAGGGATCAAATCATGAAAGGTCTTAAGAAAATTATATTTTCAATAGATAAGTACAATAGTAACTCCCGTCCCACATGTTCTTCTTCCCAGTTTTCTCCTGTCAAATTGTGTAGTCTGTACCTCTCCCTATGAACCTGAGTAATCATTTTGATTCCTCCGATTAGATTATTCAAATACCAAGCACTTCTCTTACCCTCTGATGACATTTACTTTTGGAACTGTCACCTGGCAGTGAGAAATCTTTAAATTAGCACATGCAAAAAGATGAGAAAGAGAGATCACATGTAGATATTTAAACAATTGCTTAGCAACAACCAACGTCAGCCACCAGACATATGAGTGAATTCTCCTTTAGACAAAACCAGCCCTCAACTATCATGTTACTTCCAGTCTTCAAGTCTTCCCAGATTGGATCCTAGACGTGTGGAGCAGAAACAAGCCATTCTCATTACCTAAAGTCCATGGGTACTCAGATAAAGTCCCAACCTGGGGTAGTCTGTTATACAGCAATAATAACTAGAACAGTTTTTGTTAAGTTTGTCCCTTTTTTTTCTGAGGAGTGGCAAGCCACTCAAAGGTTTTAAGCAGGTAACAGGATTGGATTAACATATTAAGGATCATTCTAACTCTGATATGTGAGAAACTTGTCATCTCTCCCTTAAAATAGAAAGATTAGTTGGAAAAATATTGCACAGATTCAGACAGTATAAATGTGGCCCAGACTAGGGTGACACTAGGAGATATAAAAAGAGTAATTCAAGAATTATATAAGAGCTAGCATCTAGAGTGTTTGGTTTTAGATTAGTTAGGGTGAGTGGAGGGTTCAAATATAGGAAACAAAGATTATATTAAGGTCCCTGTCTTAACAACAGGGTAGCTGCTAGTTAGTGGCTTTTCCTCTGATAGAAAACATTGCAGAAAGAGTCACACACTTAGGTGGAAGGACATCTTGGGGAATCAGGAAGTGAGAGATGTTGAGTTAATTATTTGGGTTCTCTATAGATCTTTCAAACTCCACAGTAACAACTGAAGATGTCCAGAAATGACTAAGTGATTTATGACATTTTCAGATGTCTCCTACCATTCTCCTAAGGAGCAAAAAAGAGTATTTCTTTTCAAAATTTCTATAAATTAGTTGGAGGTGATACATTAGCAAACACATATGTAAAACTTAGTTTAAGGCTTTGCATTAAGAACTTTGGAAGCCACAATAATGAACTAAAATTTGATAGAATTCCACAGTCAGTTTCAGGTCCAGGAGTTTAGTAGAGAAGTAAAACTTGCAATGACAATAAATACAAGAAATGATATATTTTTTTAAAAGGACAATGACACAGTTTTAAAAAACGTAAATCCCAGTGAAGATCAAGGGAAAGAAAAAGTATTTGAGTAAGAGAGCACTTAAATACAAAGAAAGTAAAGCAGGCAATGGTATAACCTGGGGATTAACTTGGGAGGGGACTGGGTATCAGCCTTACATGGCTTAAATATGAGACCTTCTAATCAGTAGCTTGGAAAAGTTTTAAACATTTTTTCCCATATGTAGACTGAGGATGCTTATTTAACCTGCACCTACTTTTGCTGAAAGTATTAAAAATCAATCATGCATGTAAAACACTTAGCTCACTGTCTGAAACACAATAAGCATTTAAGGAAATGTAGCTGGCATACTCATCAGTAGCATTTTCAATACCATCAATATCATTTTTATTATTACTTAGGAAGACTGTTAATAGAAAAGGATAAGATTACATGGTTCACCAGAACTTTACTTTCTTTTGGAAAAGGACATCAGCATTTTGCTAGGAAATAATTTTATAATTAATTCTGCTTCTATTTAGAAAGTCTTTGTTTGGAAAGAATGTCAGTCCCTCCTAGGCAAACAATGAAGAAGAAAAGCTGGATAAACTGGAAAATCACAACCTGTATTATTATTATACCTCAAAGAGGTGGATTGGCAGAGAAACCACATAGCCTGAAATCAAGGAGAAATACCTTAACTCACTCTCAAGGAGAAGTGGGACACTGGATGACCTCACCTCTAACAGGGTAAAAGAAAAACATGGGACCGCCATAAAAAGAGGTTAAAATGGATCAGTTACATTTGTAATAAATTGCTAAAACTCAAATGTGGACTAATGTGACAATATGGACCTGCCGGATTCACAGACAAAAATGAGTTTGGACCTACTCACGTGTTATTTTCTATGAACTTTGGCCAGATGCCCATGGGAAACAGAAGCACATCAGTTGGCTATAGAAAGACTGTTGGCATTGCAAGTATGGACAAAAGATCAGCGCTAGCCCCAAATTGGCCCTTTAGTTAAAGTCTTAAGCTTTTGAGAGAGGGAGAGCAGCACAACTGTATAATCCCCAAAGGCCAGGGTGAAGAGGCAGTATTACAAGAAAATAAATGGTAAACAGCATTATACCCATAAGGCAGGGGCAAAAAGTAATCCTGAGTATATGACCCCATAATAATACTATTCAAGGTCTCATACCACTGGGTATAGGAATGTTATTCTCCCACACTATAAATAGAAAGGAGAGTTTGGTTCTTGAAAATGGGGAAGAAGGACAGAACTTATGAGAAACCTGCCTAAAACTGAAACAATAATAGATCACATAAGACACCTTGACCCTAACCACCAGCCTGTCAAAAACCATGAAAAGCAACTGAATCTACCACTAACAGTGGGACAAAAGCACAAAGAGGCCCCGCTGGTGCACTGGTATACAGGGAAGGCTGAAAGCTAAGAGTAGAAGAAAAAGATTGTCAAAAACTCTCCAGCAGCTCTAGCCTTACCCTAAGCCCAAGGCATCATTAGGGAAATTAAAAACTGGTAGAACACTGAAAGAAACTAGCAACAACAAACTTCACATCAACTCAATTCCTGGCAAGATTGACTCATTTCTCTATACGTATTCCCTAGGAAGAGGAAATATGTCTATTTCCCAATATAAATGTTATTCATCTCAGTACCCTTTATTATATACAAGATGATGGGCATTTGATTAATAATAATACGCACAAAAAAGCAAGACAAAAGCAACCCATTGTCAGAAGGCAAAAGCAAACCAAAGAACAGGACTCAGAGAGTAACTTGGAACTGTAGGTCACAGAATGTAAAATTAATGTAGTTAACGGATTAAAGGATACAATGGAAAAGGTGGGAATTGACATGAACAAATGGGTAATTTCAGCAAAGTTATAAATACTATAATTAAAAATTAAGTGAAAATGCTGGAAATCAAAACTAGGATGTGGTAGACAAAATAGTAGTCCCCCAAAGATAACCATATCCTAGTTCCTGGGAATATGTTACCTTAAATAACAGAAGGGACTTTGCAGATGTGACGAAGTTAAAGATCTTGCATGGGGAGATTATTCTGTGTTTTTCAGGTGGGCCCAATGTCATTACAAAGATTCTTAAAAGAGGAAAGCAGAAAGGTCAGTTCAGAAAAGGAGATGGGATAACAGAAGCAGAGATCAAAAAGAAGGAACAGGATTTGAAGATAGTATGCCACTGGCTATGAAGACTGAGAGAGGAGTCACAAGCCAAGTAAGGGAGGCTGCCTCTAGCTGAAAAAGACAAGGAAACATAGTCTTCCCTGAATCCTCCAGAAAAAAAAATAGCCTTGCTGACTGACCCATTTTAGACTTCCGACCATCACAACTGTAATGTAATAAGATTGTGCTGTTTTTAGTCACTAAGTTTTTAATGATTTGATAACAGCAGCAATAAAAAAAATGCACAGAATATTGGAGAAGAAGAATTTACTCAACAGGCTTAGCAACAGACTCAACACAGTCAAAGAAATAATTGGCCAATTTGAAGATAGGTCAATAGAGATCACTCAAACTGAAACACAAAGAGAAATTGATGAGGGAAAATACCAGAGTTTCTAAAGATTCTGTCCACAATGTAAAAGGATCTAACATACATACAATTGAAATTAAAAAAGAAAAAAAAGAATGGAGCCTAATAAGTATTTGAAGAGACAGTGGTCAAGAATGCTCCAAAAATATTCAAAGGTATTGAACCATAGGTCTAATAAATGAAGAAATCTTCAAGCAGAGGAAAAACAAAGATTAAAATTACCCAAATCTTGAAGATACGTATAAAATTATTACACTATTACATATAGAGGAATCAAGATAGAAGTCATTTAGCTTCAAGCTAGAAAATAATAAAGTTACTTATTAAAAGTACTAAAAGGAAAAAAAGGGCAGCCCAGAATTTTATACTCAGTAAGAATATCTTCCAAAAATTAATGTGAAATAAAGACTTTTTAGAGAAAGAAATGTAGAGAAATGTATTATTAGCAACTCATGCTGCAATAAATGTTCTTCAAATGAAGATACCTGACAGAAATTTGGATCTACACACAAAAAATAAATAAATGTTCTTCAAAAGGCTGTGATACCTGACAGAAATTTGGATCTACACACAAAAAATAAATAAATGTTCTTCAAAAGGCTGTGATACCTGACAGAAATTTGGATCTACACACAAAAAATAAAAAGTTCTAGAAAATGTTCAAATGAACATATAGAAGTCACTTTTTATTATTTTTAATCACTCTAAAAGATAATTAACTATATAAAACAAAAATATTAGATGTTTATTTTGTTTAACATATGAAAATACGTTAGAATAAAATATATATAATATTTTGTTATATTTAGTTTCAATGTTTTTATATTATGTGTAGTTTTGTTTAACCTGTGTATAACATATATAAAAATAAAACATAGAAAAAGAAAACCACAAAGGATAAGATATTGAAACAGGAATTGTACTCATAATGTTCTTATACAATGTATGAAGTCATGTAATATTATTTGAAGTTAAACAGTGATAAATTAAATATTCACATTGAAAAACCTTAAGATAACCACTAAGGAAATTAGAAATAATGGTATAAATGATAAACCAGTAGTAGAAATAAAGTAGTATAATAAAAAGCAGTTAATTCAAAATAAGACAGAAAGAACAAATGCAAATGAACTAAATAGAATTGACAGCAATGAGCAAGATGGTAAATTTAAATTTGACAATATAAATAACAAAAATTGTTCTAACACACTAATGATAGGTTATCAAATTGGATAAAAATGCAAGACTTGACTATATGCTGTCTATAAGAAACATAATTTAAATATAAAAACATCTGTATAAAATAATGGAAGGACAGAAAAATATGTACCATGCAAAAATTAATCAAAACAAATTTGGAATGACTATGTTAATATCAGAAAAAGTAGACTTCAGTAAAAGAAATGTTACCAGAAAAAAACGATATTACCTCATGATAAATGAACCAATTCACCAAGAAGTTAGGACTATTCTAAATGTTAACATGGCTAACAATAGAGATTCAAAACACATGAAGCAAACCTAATAAAGTTGAAAGGAAAAATGGACAAACCTCAGTAATAGTTGGAGTACTTAATATTCGTTTCTCAGTAACTGACCAGAATAATTAGAAAAATCAAGTTATAAGACAACACCATCAACCAATTAAATCTAATTGACATAGTATATTCCACCTAGCAGCAGTAGAATAAACATTGTTTTCAAGTGCACATAGACCATATTTGGGGCCATAAAACAAACCTCTAGAAACTTTTAGAAGTTGAAATGGAACAAAGAGTGTTCTCTGACAGTAATGGAGTTTTTTAGTTTTTTTTTTTTTTTTAATTAAGTGGTACAAGTGCAGGGTGTGCAGGTTTGTTACATAGGTTAATGTGTGTCATAGGGGTTTGTAGTACAGATTATTTTATCACCCAGGTATTAAGCCTAGTATCTGTTAGTTATTTTTCCTGATACTCTCCCTTCTCCCACCCTCCACTATCCAGTAATGTCCCAGTGTGTGTTGTTCTTCCCTTTGTGTCTATGTGTTCACATGATTTAGCTACGCCACTTATAAGTGAGAACATGCAGTATTTGGATTTTTGTTCCTACATTAGTTTGCTAAGGATATTGGCCTCCAGCTCCGTCAATGTCCCTGCATGGGAAATTATCTCATTCTTTTTTATGGCTGCATAGTATTCAGTGGTGTGTATGTACCAGATTTTCTATATCCATTCTATCATTGATGGGCATTTAGGTTGATTCCATGTTTTTGCTGTTGTGACTAGTACTGCAATGAACATAAGCATTCATGTGTCTTTATATTAGAACAATTTCTATTCCTTTGGGTGTATACCCAGTAATATAATTGCTGGTTAAATGCTAATTCTATCTTCAGGTCTTTGAGGAATTGCCACACTGTCTTCCACAATAATTGAACTAGTTTACACTCCTACCAACAGTGTAAAAGCATTCCTTTTTCTGCACAATCTCACCAGCATCTGTTGTTTCTTGACTTCTTAATATTCACCATTCTGACTGGTTTGAGATAGCATCTCATTGTGGTTTTGATTTTTTGATTTGCATTTCTGTAATAATCAGTGTATTAGTCCATTTTCATGCTGCTGATAAAGACATATGTGAGACTGGAAAGAAAAAGAGGTTTAATGACCTTACAGTTTTATGTGGCTAGGGAGACCTCACAATCATGGTGCAAGGTGAAAGGCATTTCTTACATGGTGGCAGCAAGAGAGAATGAGTAGGAAGCGAAAATAGAAAACCCTTATAAAACCCTCAGATCTTGTGAGACTTATTCACTACCACATAAACAGTAAGGAGGAAACCGCCCCCATGATTTAATTACCTCCCACTGGGTCCCTCCTACATCATGTGGGAATTATGGAAGCTACAAAATGAGATTTGGTGGGGTCACAGAGCCAAACCATATCATTCTGCACCTGGCCCCTCCCAAATCTCATGTCTTTACATTTCAAAATCAATCCTGCCTTCCCAACAGTCCCCCAAAGCCTTAACTCATTTCAGCCTTAATCCAAAAGTCAAGTCCAAAATCTAATTTGAGACAAGGCAAGTCTTTCTCAACTATGAGCCTGTAAAATCAAAAGCAAGTTAGTTACTTCCCAGATACAATGGGGTACAAGCATTGAGAGAAACTGGCCAAAATAAGGGGCTATAGGCCCCACACAGTCCAAAATCCAGCAGGGCAGTGAAACCGTAAAGATCCGAAATGTCTCCTTTGATTCCATGCCTCACTTCCAGGTCACACTGATGCTACAGGTGGGTTCCCATGGTCTTGGGAAGCTCTGCTCCTGTAACTTTGCAGGATACAGCCTCCCTCCTGGGTGATAGGTATCTATCAGGTCCATTCGATCCAGAACTGAGTTCAGGTCCTGAATGTCTTTGTTAATTTTCTGTCTCGATGATCTGTCTCATATTGTCAGTGGGGTGTTAATATTTCCCAACGTTATTATGTCAGCATCTAAGTCAATTTGAAGGTCTCTAAGAACTTACTTTATGATTCCAAGTGGTCCTGTGTGGGGTGCATATGTATACCAAATAATTAATTCTTGTTGTTGAATTAAACTCTTTACCAGTATAAAATGCTTTTCTTTGTCTTTTTTGATCTTTGCTGATTTAAAGTCTTTTTGTCAGAAACTGATTGCAATACCTAGTTTTTTTGTTTTCCATTTGCTTGGTAAATTAGACAGCACACCAGTGGGTCTTGCTTGATTCTTTATCCAGCTTGCTACTCTTTGTCTTTTAATTGGGCTATTTAGCTCATTTACATTTAAAGTTAGTATTGTTACATGTGGATTTGATTCTGTCATCATGATGCTAGCTGGTTATTTTGCAGACTTGTTTGTGTGGTTGCTGTATAATGTCCATGGTCTGTGTATTTTGGTGTGTTTTTATAGTGGCTGGTAATGGTTTTAACTTTTCATATTTAGTGCTTCCTTCAGGACGTCTTGTAAGACAGGTCATTGGTAACAAATTTACTAGGCATGTGCTTGTCTGAAAATAATCTTATTTCTCCTTCATTTATTAAGCTTAGTTTGGATAGACATAAAATTCTGAGTTGGAATCTCTTTTCTTTAAGAATGTTGAATGTTTGCCCCCAATCTCTCTGGCCTGTAGAGTTTCCACAGAGAGATCTGCTATTAATCTGATGGGCTTCCCTTTGTAGGTGACCTGGCCTGTTTCTTTGGCTGCCCTTAAAATGTTTTCTTTCATTTCAACCTTGGAGAATCTGATGATTATGTGCCTTGGGGTTAAACAATCAAATTAAATAGAAACCAACACACTTCTATTAATAATAACCAAGGACAACTACTTCATTTAGAATTTATCATCTTGTTATAACAAGGAAACTTGTTCAGAAATATAAATCCCTTAAATAATACTATACTTAACCTAGGTCTTTAAAATGTCAGTGCTAGATGGTACTCCAGAATTTAGTTTCAACCCTAATGATTAAAAAGGAGTTAGTGAAGTCAGGAGCAGCTAGGTGTCTTACCTGGAAAGTTCAAGGACTGGATTCATTATCGTCTTTGCCTTCTGTGTAAGTATCATTCTGTTACTGCCATGTTTCTTGCTCTCTTATCAGCCAGCAAGTACTTTTTGAATACCTAACATATGTATGAAGTTTTACTAGATGTTGGAGAAAATGAATTGGTTTAAAAAAGATTTTATATTAGATAATATAGGGAGGAATTTGGACATTACCCCCTTTTATCAGATAAGGAAACATTTTATTTAGAAGTTTCCTATTTGTGCTGTCTCACATGCTTTCAGCAGGCTCCTCTGTTAAAAAAAATAAAATAAAATAAAAAGGCAAACATTCTTTCCATAGGAAACAGGATGTCTTGAATAACATCAGGAGGGTATTTTGCTAAAATTATCCAAGGAAAAGGACAGGGTATGAGAGTAGAGAGCCAAGTTGTCAGTCTTCTGAAGCAATAAGAATAACTCTGGGGATATGGAAAGAAACAAATACTGAATAAAGTCACTTGTCTTCTTAAAAGCCTATTAATTACTTGGATCTCTTGCTTCAATTTTACAAGCCACTGGGGGCTTACTCCAGCCAAATGGGTTAAGTCCATTTCCACACAAAATAATCAGAAAATGTTGTCTTTCTACTGAATGGGTTTGACTTACAGAAACTTCTGTTACTGCCACACAGTGTGATTACTGAATATTAGTCCTGCATAGTATAATTTGCTTGGATTTTGTGCTGCACCAGTGTTCCTGCAGTTCCATGCCTCTGTGCGAGGTCTTTACATTATGCTCACTGGTTCAGCTAGTGTTGCTAAGCTTTGTTCTAAGTGCTAGGATGCTTCTCTCTGCCCAGACTAGCCTTTTCTTTGTAACTGTCTATTTCCTCACCAAATTAGATTTTTCTTTCCTCATGATGAATTCCCCTTTGAGGGTTTTTTTTTCTTTTTTAGATAGCAAAACTTTTGCAGCACCATTTTACTTTATCAGATAATTTCTCCTTTTCTGCTTTTTCTTATTTTCTTTTTTATAAAACTATATTTTAAGTTCTGGGGTACGTGTGCAGATCATGCAGGATTGTTACATAGGTATACCCTTGCCGTGGTGGTTTGCTGCCTCCATCCCCCATCATCTACATTAGGTATTTCTCCTGTTATCCCTCCCCAATCCCCCCATCCTCTGCTATCTCACCCCTTTTCCCCCATCCCCAACAGGTTCTGGTGTGTTTTGTTCCTCTCCCTATGTCCATGTGTTCCAATTGTTCAACACCCACTTACGGGTTGAGAACATGCTGTGTTTCGTTTTCTGTTCTTGTGTCAGTTTGCTGAGAATGATGGTTTCCAGCTTCATCCATGTCCCTGCAAAGGACATGAACTCATCCTTTTTTATGGCTGCATAGTATTCCATGGTGTATACTCTGCAATTATCCAGTCTATCATTGATGGGCATTTGGGTTGGTTCCAAGTCTTTGCTATTGTAAATAGTGCTGCAATGAACATACGTGTGCATGTGTCTTTATAACAGAACGATTTATAATCCTTTGAGTGTATACCCAGGAATGGGATTGCTGGGTCAAATGGTATTTCTATTTCTAGATCCTTGCGGAATTTCCACACTGTCTTCCACAATGGTTGAACTAATTTACACACCCACCAACAGTGTAAAAGTGTTTCTATTTCTCCACATCCTCTCCAACATCTGTTGTCTCCTGATTTTTAATGATTGCCATTCTAACTCATGTGAGATTGTATCTGTGTGGTTTTTGTTTGCATTTCTCTAATGACCAGTGATGATGAACATTTTTTCATATGTTTGTTGGTTGCATAGGTGTCTTCTTTTCAGAAGTGTCTGTTCATATCCTTTGCCCAAATTTGATGGGATTGTTTGTTTCTTTCTTGTAAATTTGTTTAAGTTCTCCATAAATTCTGGATAGTAGCCCTTTGTCAGATGAGTAGGTTGCAAAAATTTTTTTCCATTCTGTTGGTTGGCGGTTCATGCTAATGATAGTTCCTTTTGCTGTGCAAAATAGAACTATTTGTCTATTTTGGCTTTTGTTGCCATTGCTTTTGGTGTTTTAGTCATGAAGTCCTTGCCCATGCCTATGTCCTAAATGATATTGTCTATGTTTTATTCTAGGGTTTTTATGGTGGTAGGTTTTACATTTAAATCTTTAATCCACTGGAATTAATTTTTGTATAAGGTGTAAGGAAGGGGTCCAGCTTCAGCTTTCTGCATGTGGCTAGGAAGGGGTCCAGCTTCAGCTTTCTGCATGTGGCTAGCCAGTTTTACCAACACCATTATTAAATAGGGAGTCCTTTCCCCATTGTTGTTGTCCGGTTTCTCAAAGATCAGATGGTTATAGATGTGGGGCGTTACTTCCGAGGCCTCTGTTTTGTTCCATTGGTCTATATGTCTGTTTTGGTACCAGTAGCCATGCTGTTTTGATTACTGTAGCCTCGCGGTAGTTTGAATTCAGGTAGCATGATGCCTCCAGCTTTGTTTTCTTTGCTTACTATTGTCATGGCTATGTGGGCTCTTTTTGGTTCCATATTAAGTTGAAGGTGGTTTTTTCCAGTTCTGTGAAGAAAGTCAATGGTTGAAGGAGATAGCATTGAATTTATACATTACTATGGGCAGTATGGCCATTTTCACAATATTGATTCTTCCTAATCATGAGCACGGAATGTTTTCCCATCTGTTTGTGTCCTCTTTTATTTCCTTGAGCAGTGATTTGTAGTTATCTTTGAAGAGGTTCTTCACAGCCCTTGTTAGTTGTATTCGTAGGTATTTTATTCTCTTTGTTGCAGTTGTGAATGGGAGTTTGCTCATGATTTGGTTCTCTGTTATTGGTGTATAGGAATGCTTGTGGTTTTTGCACATTGACTTTGTATCCTGAGACTCTGCTGAAGTTGCTTATCATCTTAAGGGGATTTTGGGCTGAAATAGTGGGGTCTTATAAATATACAATCATGTTGTCTGCAAATAGAGACAATTTGACTTCCTCTTTTCCTAATTGAATACGCTTTATTTCTTTTTCATGCCGGATTGCCCTAGCCAGAACTTCCAATTCTATGTTGAGTAGGAGTGGTAAGAGAGGGCATCCTTGTCTTGTGCCAGTTTTCAAAGAGAATGCTTCCAGTTTTTGCCCATTCAGTATGATGTTGGCTATGGGCTTGTCATGAATAGCTTTTATTATTTTAATATACTTTCCATTAATGCTTAGTTTATTGTGAGTTGTTATTAGCATAAAGGGCTGCTGAATTTTGCTGAAGGCCTTCTCTGCATCTATTCAGGTCATCATGTGGTTTTGGTCTTTGGTTCTGTTTATATGATGGATTACGTTTATTGATTTGTGTATGTTAAACCAGCCTTGCATCCCAGGAATGAAGCTGACTTGATCATGACGGATAAGCTTTTTGACATGCTGTTGGATTTGATTTGCTAGTATTTTATTAACCATTTTCACATTAATGTTCATTATGGATGTTGGCCTGAAATTTATCAGATAATTTCTGGTAACTTCTCCAGAAAGTAAGAGGCTGATCTCCATACCTTCCCTCTCAAATGGTTCATCTGAGCCATAGAAAACAACTATCCTCCTCCCTAGCTGAGCTCAGAGGCTGTCAAGATTACATTACACAGTCCCCACAAGTTTTGTGGACCTTGTATCTAGGCTTCACCTCAGAAAAGCCTGTCAGATTTTATCCAGAACAAAGAAAACTGCTCTAAAACTCATCATCTTCAAAGAAGGCAATTGGAAACTTTAAAATGGCAGCTTTTCTCTGAAACCAAATGAACATCGTTTAACAATTAAGACTAGGAAGACTTCCATGAAGCTTAAAAACAGTGTTTTGAATAAATAAAAGGTAATTATATATTTTAAACCAGGGAGTAACTGTATGGAATTTTCTCAAAGCTGAGCCTTTATATAATTTCAAAACATATTCTTAGAAGAGAGACTTCAAAAAACGATAGGCTAAACTGGGAAAATGACTTCACATTTTGACAGAAACAGAGATGGACAATAACACATTCACATCAGGCAAATGATAATATTGAATGTAATTCAAATTGAGTTAGCAATTTTGGAGACTGACTTAGCACAAATTCCATATCAGGCACTCTGCCTAGATAAAGACAACATAAATGCCATTCTATAGAGTCTTGTGGAGCCCACGAAGTGTAATTCTAGCTTGTTTATCCTCAGAGAGGATTAAGTAAACAAAGCTGTAGAGACTCTCTAAAAACAGAGTAGCTCTACCTTTCTCAAAGTATATTCTAGATGGTTGTAGTAACAGCAAAGTACTTTCAGAAACTTTGGATGCAAAAGTAAACAGGTTATTTTACTGTGAGACTTTTTAATATGCTTTGTAAATCTCCAAGATGATTATAGAATATGCAAAGTTCTCTATATGTGCTATCTGAGAAACTGTCTTATCTTTGGGCATATTTCAGTGCTTGTGAATTATAGACATTGCTTTTTTTTCCCCAGCTATAATATTTTGAGACAGTAAGAAGACCCTGAGTTTGCTGCTGATACCAGCAAAGGGGAGATTACAGCAATTTGCTTATATCCATTAGCTTCTTTGCCTCATTATGCAGTTACTTCAGGTTTTGATTAATAGAAGCATTGTTGGAACTAACAGTACCTGGTTCTTTCTCAAGCAGGCAGCACATTACTCCTGAAGATGGACTCATTAATCTTTCGTACTTTGTTTACTCTTACCCTCCTTCTTTATAGATGCCTACCTATACCATTTTTGGGATGTCTTTCATTTCGACAGATATGACCACCTGAAAATATTCTTCAATAGAGATAAGAAGTACATATGATTCCCTCATATATAAACACTCCCCTAATATATTTGTCCAATTGTAAGACCCAATTTGAACAAAGCAAATTGTTTCAAGTCTGTGTGTTAAAGAGATGAACTTAAACAGCTGTAAAAGCTAGGATATAAATGTATGTAAATTATTGTTCAGTCAGTTGGCTGGTTAGAAAAATGCAAAATAAGTTAAAATGAGTGGGCAAGGAAGAGAATACTGATTTTGGAGACAAAGACATATATTCTTGTGAGACAACAGATACTTGTGAGTGTTGGACTGTGGAGAAGCAGGTGTTGCTGGAAATAAGACAAGAGAAAAGCTCAAAGAAACCTTAGAAACAACCCAGACTAGTCTGCTCATATAAAGAATGGAAAAACATAAGACTCTTTGGGTGTGTTTAAAGGGAATACTTGAGATAACTTATATAATCAACAAGAGACCTAGAGGTAAAAATCTTTGCTAATGTGCACTATATTATTCATTTGCCTCTACAGCAGCTATCTGAAAGGATTTGCTATCCTATTTCTCTGACACGAGAGGCCTAGGTTCTTTTAAAATTGCCTTCACTTCATTCTTTCTCATCTCAGTAAATGTCATCCTATCAACCTGTGCATATCACCAACCAAGAACTCATTCTTTATTTCTCAGTACTTTCACTCAATTTATCCTCCATCATTATTGGCTCAGCCTTAAAAATGGATCCTTCAAAGTACAACCATTTCTTCTGATGACACCAAGCTACATCTCTTTCTTGAATTATTTTAATTTGTCTCCATGCTTCATACTGAGAATCTATACTCCATATAAAAACTAGAGTGATATTTTTTAAATATCTAGCAAATGTTTAAAACTAGTTCTCCAGAAGAAAGTAAAGCCCTGGTTTGTAAGTTTGCTGATTCCCATGTTATAAATATTCCCAGTGTACTGAGTTCAAACTAATACAACTGAAAGCAGAGTTGGGAAGAAATGACAGTATTTTCCATGCTCATAAACTAGTGTGAGTCAGTTCTAGGATGTCACTGTCTATACCAAAATTACTTCAGCTGTAAGTTACAGGAAATTGAACTCAGATATAAGTTAGAGAGGATCTTTTTATTCATGTATCTGAGAAGTTGTGGGGAGGGCTGCATTCTGGCATTGCTAGATTTAGGTGCTCAAATATTGTATTAGAAACTTTGCTGCTTTCATTCATTTATTTATTCATTGATATTTTCAAAAAAAAGTCTGTTGATTACATACTTCAGGTCAGACACTATTCTGGTGCTGAATACATAGTGGTAGGGTAGACATAGTTCTGCCTTCATGAAGTTATGTTCAAGCAGTAGAGACAATAAGTAAACAAGTAAATATATAACATCATAGGGAGTGATAAGTGCTATGAAGAACAACAAAAGAAGGCTAAGGAAAAATGAGTTATAGTGGGATTTGAGGCAGGACTAGAATAGATCAGGCAGATGACAATGAATAGGAAGTGAGCCATAGAAATAACTTGAAGAGAGCAGCCCAAGTGAAGAGAACAGCAGGTATACAGGTGCCAGGGCTGGAGCATACACATGGCATACCTGCATTTGGAGGAGTGTCAAGCAGTTTTGTGTGGTTGTAGCCAAGTGACTGAGAGTGGTAGAAAAGAAGTTTGGGAGTGAAAAGAAACTAATACATGTATGAACTTGTAGCCAGAGTAAGTAGTTTTATTACTACAAAACTTATGCAAAACCGTTGGAGGTTTTGAGCACTGAAGTATATGACTTGATTTATATATTAAAATTACTCATCTGCCTGCTGATTAGTGTTATCTGAGAGAAACAAGCCACTCCAAGAACAGGATACTCAGATAGGGGACTATGGTTATTATTGAAGTGAGAGATGGGCAAAGGAAAAGCCAAAAGGTAGAGAGTGTGAGGTTGTTAGATTTGTGGCCAACAGTGGACTAGATGTATGCTGTAAGAGCAAAAGAGGAACCAAGATTGACTCTGATATTTTGGAATCTAACCAGAAAAAAATATTCATGAATGTATTCTGAGATTCACAGAAATGTATATTAGACCATCTCAGGGGACAAGTCAGGGATGACAGTAAAAAGATGGCAATCATTCATGAGTAGAAAGATGATGTTTAGAGCCATGCACATTGAGAGAAGTAGAGAAGAGAAGAAGAGCTAGAACTGAGTCTTGTTGTAGAAGAGGAAAAGGGTCCAACCACAAAAATGAAAAAGAAACAGCAAATGACAAGGGAAAAACAGATATCTTCAAAGTCAACTGTTTGTCAAGAGACTGGGAGTGATTAATTGTGCCTAATGCTATTGAGACATCCCGGAAAATTAGAACATGACAAGAGCAATTTTAGTGGGATGATGGGATCCTAGTCCTGATTGGTGAGGGCTAAAGAGGAAATGAGAGGAGAGGTTGACAGAAAGCATAGATACTATTACGAAAAATGTTCACTGTAGAGGATAACAAAATAGGGCAGAACTTGAAGAAAGATGTGATAGTTAAGGGAAGGCATTTTTTTTTGGATGTGTTTTTGTTAAGTTGGGAAAAGTCACAGAAAGTATAAACTAGTGGCAATACCACATCAGAGAGGAGAACATTGACAATGAAAGGACAACAAGGGGTCAGTCCAGGAGCAACCAGTTTGAGTAGTAGGTGCTGCAATTTGGGATCCATTGCACATAGGAGGGAGTTGTTACTAGATGGGGGAACAACAGACAGATGGTTATAATGGAAGGAAGAAAACTATGTGGCTAAGAATATGGACTGTTGATAGGTTTTCCATTGGAGACATAGGAAGCTCTTCTGATTGCCTCTGTTTTCACAGTGAAATAAAAGGCAGGATCATCAGGTAGAGGCCCCTGGATGGTAAGGGAAACATATTAGATGCTGGAAAAGGAAGGAAAAGGTTTGAAATGTACCTCACAGAAAATGAGAAAGTAGATTAACCAGGACTATATAGCATGGCCAAGTGCTCTCTTGAGGTTTTCAGTCACATTTCTGTATTGCTGCCTTTCATCCTCTGGCAGGCTCAATCCTCTTTGTGCCAAGATGACTACCTGCTTCTCTTGGCTTGTATCCTACCTACCACCTTACCAAATCCAGTGGAAAGAGAAACCTTCTTTTCCAATAGTTCCAGAAAAAAAAATCTGTGTGAGCTCTCTTCTGTTGGACTTCAGCCCTTGCTCAGGCTCTGATCTCAGTTCTTTGGTCGGGGAATGCTGTTCTGGGCCATATGTCTTCCCCCAGGAGCCTCGGGTTAGGGTGGATTAGGCTCTGCTCAAACACAATATAATGTGGAGGGCAGTTTACCAAAGAAAATCACAGTATATATTACTATATGAAGGAAGATCAGAAGCTGTGCAGGCAAAACAGCCAAATCCGCCACTGTTAAATTATTGGCATATTCATTTACTGAAAAATGGAGTCAAGCTTCATTAATGACCTCTAAGAATCCTTTTAGTCCTAATAGTTTTTGAAAAATTCCCTAGCTTTGAAACTCCCAATTTGGGCATATTTGACTGGGGAAAGGACTAATCTGACAATACTAGTATTGATAATTTTCATCAATCCTTGAATTATTCAATAGCTATGCCTACTCAGTGCATTTCAGCCTGTTTCTAATATGAAAACTCCTCCTGCAATCCTGTCTTACATTGCTGCACAAGCACTATTTTCTTCAGGATTTTTTTTAAATGGTCATATTGCATTGAATTTTCCTTGAAGTTTCTCATATTAAAAGTATAAGTCAATCAGATTATTTCTTTTTTTTGAGACAGAGTTCCTCTGTTCCCCCAGCTGGAGTGCAGTGATGTGATCTTAGCTTAATTCAACCTCTGCCTGCCAGGTTCAAGTGATTCTCCTGCCTCAGCCTTCTGAGTAGCTGGGACTACACCATGCCTGGCTAATTTTTGTAGTTTTTAGTCGAGATAGGGTTTTACTGTGTTGGACAGGCTGGTCTTGAACTCCTGACCTCAAGTCATCTACCTGCCTTGGCCTCCCAAAGTGTTGGGATTACAGGCGTGAGCCACTGCACCTGGCCCAGATTCATTTTTAACATTTCTTGTATCATCATCCCTATAAAACACAATTCTGTTTCTATTTAATGCTAACTGTATATGTGTTAAAATTTTTCCTTCCTAATAATTTAGCTGTGGATTTACGTTCTTAGTAACTCCACATTCACATTAGTTGCTATGGTGATATTATAAAATCACTTCAAATCAAAAGGCTTCCCTGAAACCATGCTAGATGTGAAATAACATTGCTGAAAACTTTGTGTCTCAAGTAAGAAAGCCTGAGTAAGCAGAGAGTCTTAACTAGAGCACAATGTGGTAATATAAACAAATAAGCAACAACAACAACAACAACAAAGTTATTCCTTTACTGCTCTACTAAGACTAGAGATGTATAGTGATTAACAGCATTGGCTTTAGAAATCCAAAACTAAGCGATTATCACTTGCAACGGAAATATTTATATTTGATGAACTCCTCATACTCCTTGGATTTGGAAAAGGGCATTGTCCTTGTTTCTTATTTCTTATCTCCAGCTCAGTGCAACGAAACAAGGAAGCTCTAGGCTGTCTAGCCTCACAGGACACATGGGAGAGGAGCCGCTATACTCCAGTTTTTCTTTTGGAAGCAGTTTTGAAGTTGACCTTAAGAGTCTGAGGAGGTGGTTAGAAGCATTTTTGATCCAGAGGGGCTCTGCCCAAGTTCTGCATCAAATGCCTTTCTGCTCTCCTTTTTCCTCTTAAACAATACAAGAGACCTAATCAGTCTCCTTGGAAAGTCCTATTGCAGGAGATTGTTCTTACCCTCACAGACATCTCACTTCAGTCTTATCTCTGGTCCTTTCACAGAATGTGGAAATTACTTTCAACTTGAGGATTAAAAGAAAACATTTGGCCTGAAGTTTTATCTACTGAGACAGCCAAAGCAAGAACTCCCCACTCCTGCAACCCCCACGCTTCCCTAAAACTTCAAGCCTTTCCTCTGATCACTGGAAGAAATGATGAAAAACCTCTTCATGGGTGGGTTGGGAGCCTCTGCTTGGATTCTAAGCTTGGCAATATTTGAAAAATGAGTTTTAAATATGGGGCATTAGAATGAGGAAGTGAGGAAATACTTTTCTTTTTTTTTTTTATTGTGTTTTACGTTTTGGGGTATATGTGCAGAACATGCAAGATAGTTGCATAGGTACACACATGGCAGTGTGTTTTGCTGCCTTCCACCCCTTCACCCACATTTGGCATTTCTCCCCATGCTATCCCTCCCCAGCTGCCCCCCGCTGTCCCTCCTCTATTCCCCCCAATAGACCCCAGTGTGTAGTACTCCCTTCCCTGTGTCCATTTGTTCTCATTGTTCATCACCCGCCTATGAGTGAGAATATGTGGTGTTTCATTTTCTACTCTTGTATCAGTTTGCTGAGATTGATGTTCTCCAGATTCATCCATGGCCCTACAAAGGACACAAACTCATCATTTTGATTGCTGCATAATATTTCATGGTGTATATGTGCCACATTTTCCCAGACCAGCCTATCATCGATGGGCATTTGGGTTGGTTCCAGGTCTTTGCTATTGTAAACAGTGCTGCAATGAACATTCATGTGCATGTGTCCTTATAGTAGAATGATTTATAGTCCTTTGGATATATATCCAGTAATGGGATTGCTGGGTCAAATGGAATTTTTATTTCTAGGTCCTTGAGGAATCGCCACACTGTCTTCCACAATGGTTGAACAGATTTACACTCCCACCAGCAGTGTAGAAGTGTTCCTATATCTCCACATCCTCTCCAGTATCTGTTGTCTCCAGATTTTTTAATGATCACCATTCTAACTGGCGTGAGATGGTATCTCAATGTGGTCTTGATTTGCATCTCGCTAATGACCAGCCAAAATAGACAAATGGAACCTAATCAAACTCCACAGCTTCTGCACGGCAAAAGAAACAGTCACTAGAGTGAATCGGCAACCAACAGAATGGGAAAAAATTTTTGCAGTTTACCCATCTGACAAAGGGCTGCTATCCAGAATTTACAAATAACTCAAACAGATTTACAAGGAAATATTTTTCTAACCAAAAAAAATCAAGAATTTACAAACCATTACAAGAGACTCTGATACATTATACCTTTATATGTAACTTCCAGTCAAGTGATCTCTCTTTGTTTTCAGAAATATGTAGTTAGTTAGAAAAACTGCCTCTGCTTTATTGTTCCTATGCTTTTTAGGGATGAATTATTGATGTTTCTGACATACCAGGGAGGCTTCCTTGAGTTCTTTCTATTCACTCGCCATGGGTGTAATGGTTAATTTTATGTGTCAATTTGACTGGGCCACAGGATGCACAGATATTTGATTAAACATTATTCTGCCAAGTCTGTGAGAGTATTTCTAGATGAGATTAAGCCTTTGAATCTGAAAATTGAGTAAAGCAGATTGCCTGCCCCAGTGTGGGTGGGTCTCATCTGATCCATTAGAAACCTGAGGAGGAGTGAATTTCCTTGCCCTGCCTGGTTTTCAAGCTGGAACTTTGGTCTTTCTCTGCCTTTGGACTCAGACTGAAGCTAGAACTTATACATATCAGATCTCTTCAGTTTTCATCTTATTGATTACAGATCTGAGAATGTCTCTATTCTCCACAACTACGTAAGCCAATTTGTTATTAGATAGATAGATGATAGATAGATAGATAGATAGATAGATAGATAGATAGATAGATAGATAATTGGTTCTGTTTCTCTGGAGAGCCTAGGCTAATACAATGGGCATTCCTCCTGAGATGAGTTTGCCTAGTGAAGCTTCACTAAATTTTATAACTTTGATTTATTGAGTGCATGCTATCTGTCAGTCTCTAAATAGCCATAGAAAACATGTCCTTGTCCTCAAGGAACAGGGAGACAATCAATTACAATGCCATGCATAAAGTTACAGGAGAAAGGTGCTCTGTGAACACAGGGGAAGAGGCCCTAAGCATCTCACCTAGGCTGCTTAGAGACCCGGGATCTGGGCAAAGTCATTGAAGAAAAGAAGAAATTTGAGGCGCACTGTAAAATGTAGATAAGATTGTAATAGGTCAAGAGGGCTTTGAAGAGATTAAGAACCCGAGAAAGCGGCTTAGAGGCAGTAAGGAAATGCTTAAATTCATAGAAAGAAAGTGCTGGTTAGCATAATATTGAATACAAATTGTTGAACACTTGGTACATACCAAGTATTAGGCATAGCTCTGTGTACACATTGACTTATTTAACCAACATGTAAACCATATCAGTCAGGAATAATGAGGTGGCAAGTACCATAAATTCCAGCTCTAGCAGACCCAATCACAATAGAGTATTTATGAGCTCTGTAATTCAGCAGTCCAAAGATGATTTTATGTGTCAATTTGACTGCGTCACAGGGTTCATAGATATTTGATTAAACATTATTCTGCCGAGTCTCTGAAAGTGTTTCTGGAATGATTCACTTTGCAAGTGATTTAGGAAGGGAGACTTCCATCTACATTGATAATATTTCACTTTCTCTGTCGTCTTAAAATACTATGTCTGGTTTCATATCCTGACTCTTCTACTAGCTGGCTGTGTGACCTTGAATAAGTTAACTTCTTAACTTCTCTGTCCTTCACTTTCCTCAACCTGCAAAATAAAAATGATAATAATAAAACCTACTTTGCAGGATAGCCAGGAGGGTTACATGAGCTAATTCATATAAAACACCTTGAAAAATATCTGGTACAAAATAAGTCAAAAATAAACATTAGAAGGTATTTAATCTGTTAACTCAGAAGCACTGGCTACATTTCAAATCAGTCTTGTATTTTTTGGTTGTTGTTGTTGACCTAGAGAAACAAATGAAGCTCCTGTTATCTGACATTCTAAAAATCCAGGAAACTCTATTAACTGGCACATCTCTTCAAGAAATTATCATGTCTAACAAGAACTCAGAAAAACCTCAAGAAGTTGCAGGGCTGGAGAATTACTGAGAAAAGACCCTGCTATATTCATTTTGATTATATTGTTTAATACATTCTATTAAGTTTTGGTGTTTATGAACATCAAAAGGCCCAATTAGTCACTTCTTAGATATGTGAAACATTGTTTAAGATGCATAGTTGTGCCTCAGTTTCTTCACGTACACAGTGAAGGAGCTCAACTAAAAAATGTTGTGAAATCTTTTCCAATGGTAACATACTATGGCCCTATTAATTGATGACTTATGTGTACTAGGTATGAGAACTCAAGACTATGGATGTTAGTAGGATCAGAGGAAGTCTAGTACATGTAACATAATTTAGAAACAGAAATCAGAAAGAGGTTTTTGGAGAATTCAAACAAAATTATACTTTAAGTTCTGGAGGTACATGTGCAGCTCATGCAGTATTGTTACATAGGTATACACATGCCATGGTGGTTTGCTGCATCCATCCCCCCATCACCTACATTAGGTATTTCTGCTATGGTGACAAATCTGTTGTGATAATCAGGTCTCATTATTCTTTGGATCAAGGCATTTTTAAAGTTATGCTTCAGTCTTCCATTTTTTCTTATCTATTAGAATTTTCTGAGCCACCTGTTAACAGTCTGCACTCCATTATTATCTTAGAATGCTTTTAACATTACTCTTGGTTGATATGTAGAATCTATATAATTTTGAGATTCAGATGTATGTTGAAGCTGAACAGGAAGAAGGATCCAGGCTATGATTTAGGCATCAACATGTCCAGGCAAGCCCAATTTTTCAGTGCTATCAGCAAGTGCTAAAGATCAGAAAAAGCCAAGGGCAAAATGAAAAACTAGAAAAAGGCACAGGAAATGAATATCTTCAGTTGGCAAAGATCTCCACCATAATGCTATCAAAATCTTACTTTGCCAGATTCTTCTAAGACCTGGGTGGTTGAGGTGGTGTTGGTGGTGTGTTGGGAGCTAACTGGAATATATATGCTAAAAAGAAGAAACCATTTAATTCATGTATACATTAAACAAATAGCAACAGAGCACAAGGTTAGGGCCAGGCAATGCAATGTTAGGGGGCACACCATAACGTACAACAGACAAGGTCTCTGCTTTCAGAGAGTCTGCAATCCAGTGGAAAAAATAGACAACAAATAAGGAAATCATAAACAAGATAATTCTATGTTGTGATTCCAAATTTAAAAGATGGTTACAGGCTTTTGTCATAGAGAATAACAAAAAAAGATCTGCTTAGGTCTAATGCCTGCCTTCTGGATGTTTCTTTAACATCATAAGAAAAATAAGTTACTATTATTTAATTTGATCTTTCATCACATATTATCTCTGTGGAAGGGGCATCCTAGGATTAGTAATGAAGTGATTTTCCTAAGCCAGTTAATGCAAAGAAGAGATGAAAATCCAGGCTTCTTTTTTTTTTTTTTAATCTATTGGTGTAACAACAGAGGTTTGACCTTTGCAATTAGAATCTGGAATCTGCCTAACCTTTTCTCATTTTATAGAGGTGAATTCCTTCTAAAAGTGAATTCCTTAGTTGTCCAGAACTCTCCCAGTCTTGTGCCTTATCCTGCTAATATTAGGGAGGATATTCCTTGCAGTAAAAGCTACCCAACATGTTAAATATGCCAATAGGCATGTGTCTTGATACTTGGTTTTAAAGATATTATAAACTTTTTCCTGGGACATTTACCCATAAGAGAGCCAGAATAGAATGACTTATCAAGGGGAAGCCTGCGTAACTTTAAGATTGTGGTAATTGAGAGAAAAATCACTCCCGGAATACAAAGTAAAGGGAGTTTGATGGAGGATTAGCAGAAAGAGGGTAATGAGAACCTCTGATTAGGAGGAAGAAGAAGAGAAGAGTGTAAGAAAACAGAAGGAGGAAACAAGGAGAAATAGTCATAATTAGTATTTGTCTAGGCCTCATCACTGCACAATCACCTAAAGCCAGCCCTGCCCCTACTGTAAGCCTCAGCCATCACCAGTGTGGCTTGAACCCCCATCCCTCTCTAGGTATGCTCTCCTCTGGACCCAAGGTTACCATTGAAGATTCCAACAGCTCCCAAAGCCACCGAATATCATTTCTTCACAGATTTTGCAAGCAAAGACCATGTGGTTGCTAATGTCATAGACTCCAGTTGCCTGAGCCATCAAACCATCACACTTCCCCAGGCCGAGTTGGCATCCGGTGTACCGCTAGATCCAGTGACACAGCATGCTTCTAAACATTCCCCCATTTAAAGTTCCCATACACTGCATCTCAAGTGAAGATTTTTCATTACCAAAGCCAATCTTTGAAGTCTGGAAATGATAACTGCTTCTTCTAATGTGCATACATCAACACAACAGACAATGAACATGAAAAATTATGGACACCTCAAAAGTAACACAATAAACTTCTATTTACCAACCTCAAAGAGGTGGAGAGCCATGAGTTACCTGAAAAAAAAAATCAAAATAATTTTTCTAAAGAAGTTGAGTGAGCTATAAGAGACACAGATAAACAATTCAACAATATCATAAAACAATACAAGAACAAAATGAGAAGTTCAACAAGAGAATAAAATTATAAATAAGAATTAGGGCTGGGCACAGTGGCTCATGCTTGTAATCCCAGCACTTTGGGAGATCAAGGCAGGCAGATCATGAGATCAGGAGTTTGAGACCAGCCTGACCAACATGGTGAAACCCCATCTCTATTAAAAATACAAAAATTAGCCAGGCATGGTGGCACATACCTGTATTCCCAGCTACTCAGGAGGTTGAGGCAGGAGAATCACTTGAACTTGGGAGGTGGAGGTTGCAGTGAGCCAAGATCATACCACTTCACTCCAGCCTGGGCAACAGAGTGAGAGGTCATCTAAAAAAAAAAAAAGGAAAAGAAGTTATAGATAAGAACTAAACATAATATCTGGAACTGAAGAAAACAATAATACAATGAATGAAATTAAAAAATACAGAGAGCTTCAACAGATGATTCTGTATTAAGCAGATTCTATTTAATGAAATTAAAAAATAGCTTCAACAGATGATTCTATTAAGCAAACTTGAAGATAGATCATTTGAAACTAGTCATAGAATATAATAATAATAAAAAGAATGAAGAATGCATATAATATTTACAGGACACTTTCAGAAAAACCAATATCCACATTATGAGTATGAGTTCCAAAAGAAGAAAGGAGAAAAGGACCTGATTTAAAGAAAGGATAACAGAACTATTCCCAAATCCGGTAAGGAAAATAGACATACACACTCAAATAGACAACATAAAGAATTATATACCAAAACACATTATGGATAAGTTGTCAAAAGACAACAACAAGGAGAGAATTGTGAAAGCAGCAGGAGAAAAATGACTCATATTCATGGTAATGCTTATAAAACTGTTAATATATTTCTGGACAAAAATCTTTCTGATCAGGAGAGAATGGGATGATATAGTCAAAGTAGTAAAAGAAAAAAAATTATGAACCAAGAATAATAACTGGCACAGCTATCAGTTTAAAATGAAAGTGAGATCAAATCTTTCCCAGACAAATAAAAACCACGGGAATTTGTCACCACTAGATCTGCCTTATAAGAAATGTTTAAGGGTGTTTTTTCAAACAGAGTTAGAACACACTAAACAGTAGCATTAAAGCATTTGAAAATGTAAATCCCACAAGCACAGGTGGATATATAGTCCAATACAGAATAACATAACATTGTGACGGTAATGTGCAGTTTACCTATAACACCAATATGAAAGATTTTTAAACACTAAAATATTAAGAATAACAATAATTGCAAAAGTTTGGCAATAGATTCATAAGAAAGAAGTAAACTCAGACTTCAAGAGCATGAAGTGTGTGTATTGTGGAGAGGGTGGTAAAATGTAGTTTTTGTATGCCACTGAACTTAAGTTGTTATCAAATTAAAGCAGATAATATAATTATAGGAAAATATATGCAAGCCTCATAGTAATCAAAAAGGAAAAATCTGTGTAGAAGTAGAAAGGAAAATGGTGATTGCCAGGAGACAAGGGAAGGAGGAAGTGAAGTATTTAAGTCTGTTCTCATACTGCTATAAAGAACTACCTGAGATTGGGTAAGGAAAAGGGTTTCATTGCCTCACAGTTCCATAGACTGTACAGGAAGCATGGCTGGGAGACCTTAAGAAATTTACAATCATGGTAAAAGCAAAGGGTAAGCAAGCACATCAATCATACCATGGCAGAGCAGGAGAGAGCAAAGGAGGGAAAGTGCTACACACTTTTAAACAACCAGATCTTATGATAACTCACTCACTATAACAGAAAGGGGAAAATCTGCCCCCATGATCCAATCACCTTCGAAAAGTTCCCTCTGTTAAACTGAAAATTACAATTCAACATGAAATTTGGGTGGGGACACAGAGCCAAACCATATCATGAGGTGATGTTGGCTAAAGGTCATAAAGTTTCAGCTATACAAAATGAATAGATTCTGGAGATCTAAAATACGGCATGGTGATGATAGTTAACAGTATTTTATTATATACATGAAATTTGCTAACAACATAGTTATTAAGCTATTTTGCCACACACACACAAACACACACACACACACACACAAAGAATATATATATATATATATATATATATACACTACATCTACATATATGTGATATATATGCTACATCTATGTATGTGTTTGTGTATATATATGTATATATGCATGTTAGAATGTGATGATCACTTCACGTTGTATATGTATATGAAAACATCAACTTATGCACCTTAAATATATACAGTTTTATATGCCAATGATATCTTAATAAAACTTTTAAAAAGTAGCCTGTGAAACAAAGGTATGCCATCTTATAGAATAAAATAATAGTTGTGCAGGCTTGTTGGACAATGCTGCAATATGACTTTGAAAGGATATTTAGTAATTTTTTTGCCTTGTTTATATGTTTTGTATATTTTCTCTTTGTTTTCCCCCATGATCTAACAATTTAATAAGAGTCTTTCTATAGAATCGCTAGCCATGAAAAGCACCAAACTTCTATACATCCTCAATTAGAAACTTATGATAAATATATTTTGATAATAGGCATCTTCCCTTTGTTTTGTTAGGATTAAAAAATAATTTCTCATAAACTTGAGGATAAAGTTAACAGAATCACATAACCAATAATCTGTGATAGGTAAATATCACTCACTATCACACAAATGCAATGTTTAATGATAATAAAATTTATAAGTCTGAATGCCAGTGAGAATATAATGAAGCTAGCATTCTTATTCATTCCTTAAAGGGATGTAAATATTTATTTACTCATTTATTTTTTTACTTTTATTTTAGGTTCGGGGTTACATGTACATGTTGATTACATGGATAAATTCTGTGTTGCTGAAGTTTGGAGTGCAAATAATCTGTTCACTCGGGTAATGAGCATAG
This sequence comes from Saguinus oedipus, assembly GCA_031835075.1. Taxonomy (NCBI): domain Eukaryota; kingdom Metazoa; phylum Chordata; class Mammalia; order Primates; family Cebidae; genus Saguinus; species Saguinus oedipus. The sequence continues at coordinate 45,645,089 of CM063170.1, forward strand.
TATCCTATATGTAATTTTTCAAGCTTCCCCCGATTCCCACCCTTCTCCCTGTAGTAGTCCCCAGTGTCTACTGTTCCCATCTTTATGTTTGTGTATACTCAATGTTTACTTCCCACTTAAAGGCGAGGACATGTGGCATTTGGTTTTCTGTTCCTGTGTTAAATCACTTAGAATAATGGCTGATTACCTCCTGAATGACTTTTGGGTAAAAAATTAAGGCAGAAATCAAAACATTATTTGAAATAAATGAAAATGCCAAAATACTGAATGAAATAAATGAAGATTCATAGCATACCAAAATTTCAGGGATGCAGCTGAAACAATGTTAAGAGGAAAGTTTACGTGCTAAGTGCCTACACCAAGAAGTTAGAAAGATTTTAAATTAAAAATGTAACATCGCACCTAGAAGAACTGGAAAGACAAGAACAAACTAACCCCAAAACTATCTTCTAGAAGAAAAGAAATAACCAAAATCAGAAGACAACTGAATAAATTTGAGACCCAAAAATGCATATAAAGGATCAATAAAACCAAAAGCAGGGTTTTTTTTTAAAGGATAAACAAGATTGCTAGTGAGACCATTAGTTAAAGTAACAAAGAATAAAAGAGAAAAGATCCAAATAAGCATACTCAGAAAACCAAAGGTAATGCTATGACCAGTGCCAGAGAAATACAAAATATCTTCAGGTACTATATTGAAAACCTTTATGCATGTAAGCTAGAAAATCTATAGGAAATAGATAAATTCCTGGAAACATACAACCTCCCAAGACTGAATCAGGAAGAAATCAAAGCTGTCAACAGACCAATATTGTGTTCTGAAATTGAATCTGTAATAAAAATCTTACCAATCAAAAAAAGTCCTGGGCCATATGGATTCACAACCAAATAGTGTCCTGCTGACACTATTCTAAAAAATCAAGGAGAAACTCCTTCCTAACTCATTCAACAAAGCCAGCATTACTCTTGTCCTAGAATCTGGCAGATACTCAACAGAAAAAGAAAGTGAGCAATGAAGGGTTGTGTAATATTCTTGAAGAAAACACAGGCTAAAGCAATGCAATGATGGAGAGAGATCCACCTGGCAGGGCATACAGAACGGATTGAAAATACCATCTGTTTAACTTAAAGCATGATTTTCACAAAAAAAAAAGAAAACCAAGTGATTACTCCTATTCTAAACCATGCCAATGGATGAAATAGAACATGCTCCTAATCTCAAGCCTGTCCACAATTTAAAGCCCTGCAGAAGCAGGTTCTAGACACAGCCAGATGTCACTGCACATCAAGCTGTTGTTGTTATTAAGCTTGTTGGATTTAGAGCTGCAATTCTAAGAGGCAGTTCTGTGATGTGGCCACCTGAGTTAGAAAGAGATTCATTTCTTTCTATCAGAAGTTATTCAGCCAGGATTCAGAAGCATCTATCTAATCTTCCTTTCTTTTTTCACTTAACGTTAAAATACTTTAGCTTTAGATAATTCTCTGAAACATTTAAAATTATGGGCAAAAATTTGTGAATGTATATTTTTCCTGGTAGAACTTTTATCAGATTCTCAATGACATATACAATTGTCCCAAAATGTAAGCATTTGGGTCTAGAGAGAGGGGTTGTATCTATTTTGGCCAGCATATAGAGTCCTCTCTGTGCCATTATCCATCTATCTGACGGTTGGGGAAGTAAACAGGAGCTTCTTTAAAGACCTTCACTTGTACTGAAGGAAACCAAATTTGACTTCAAAGAATGTGATTATCTCTTTACTCCTCACACATTTTCCAGAATTTCCTTGATTTAGCCCAGGCGGCTATATACATAGTATGTATTTTTGAGCAATGAAATGTTGTCCAAACTCAAGATATCAACTACTCGCTGTATTAACTACTTTTGCTGCTGAAAGAAATTGCCAAAAACTTACTTGTTTAAAACAATCCATATGTAGTATCGTATACTTCCAAAATGAGTCTTACCGGACTTACTGCTGCTAGAGTCGGATCCTTCTGGAGGCTCTGGATAAGAAGTCATGTTCTTGTCCTTTGCAGTTTCTAGAGACCACCCTGAATTCCTTACCTCTGCCCATCCCTGTACCTCACTATCAGCAGAGGAACATCTTCAAATTTCTCTTTCCTCCGACATCACGTCACCTTCTCTTTGACTGTAATACTATTGTTTCCTCTTTATAAGGACTCTTGTGATTACATTGGACCAACCCAGATAATCCAGGATAATCCCTCCTTTTAAAAATCCTTAACTTAATCACATCTGTAAAATCCCTTTTGCCATGTAAGTTCACGTAATCACAGGTTCCATGGATTAAGATATGGACATCTTAGGGGGTTCATTATTCAGCCTACTACATACCCAAACTGTACATAAAATTATTTGATTTCAGACACTAAAGTATTATCTTCATCCAGATGATCTTAGATAAATAGCGTATTGTGCCACTATTAGTCTTGGGATTCAATTAACTTTTATGATAAGCCCTAAAGTTACTCTGAGGAAATAGGACTCTGGACAGTTAAGATGTTATTAAAAATGCTTCTGTTTTCATTTAATTCTGAAGACTGTATACTTTCATAGTTTATAAAGTTACCAAATAATAGACAAATATAAAGTTTAACATAACTTTCTCATCCAGAGATAGTCACCTTTCATATTTTAGTAAGTTTCCTTGCAGTCTTTTTTGATAAATGGGTATATGAGTATACAAATAATCATTTCTATACACATATAAATATATATTTTACCCTTACAGATTTGGCATCATAGTTTAAATTGGGATCTTTCTTTTGTTCTCCACTTAACATTATATAATAAGCACTTCCCATGCTACCAAATATTTACTGAAAGCAAAGCTTGAATATCATAAAATTAATACTTTTTAAATAGTTGCCCCCCATTTTCAGCCATCTCATATTTTACATGCTCTTTTTTTAGTGCTAACAGAACTTTCTAGAGGTATAATTAAGTATAGTAAATGTAAAAATCTTTAATTTTTATCAAGTAAGTGCTCAGACCAAGATGTAGAATATTTTCATCATGCTAAAAAGTTCCCTTTTGCCTCTTTCCAGTCAATCCTTCTACCAAAGGAAAGAAGTATGCTTATTTATATTACTGGGAATTAGTTTTGAGGTTCTTAATAGTCTTCATTTACATATAAATTACTTAATATGGACTGTAAAATATGCTCTTTTTTGGTCTGCCTCTTTTATTCAATATAATGATTTGAAATTCATTCATTTTGTCCTATGAATCATTGTTTGTTTGTTTTTTTAGCTGAGGAATATACTATTTTATAAATATACCACAATTTCGATGTTGGTCAGTATTGATGAACTTGTGGACATTTTGATTGCTTTTCATTTAGGGCTTTTATTAATAAAGCATCTGCGAATATTCTGATAAAAGTTATACTGTGGCCACATACATTTATTTCTCTTGGATGCATACTAGGAATAGAATTGCTAGGATTGAGTTGTCTCAGTTTATTGAAAACTACCAAATGAGTTTCTAAATAGTTGATGATTTCACACTCTGAATAGTACATAAGAGTTCCATTGCTCCACTTCCTTACCAGTATTTGGTCTTTTAGTTTTAACTATCCTAATAGATACAGTAGTATTTTAATGTGCTTTGAACATGCATTTCCTTAATACTGATGATTTTCATATGCATAGCTATTATTCAAATACCTTTTTTGTGGTGTGATTTATGTGTTTACTAATGATGTGTGGAAGTTCCTGATGATTCTAGATACAAACTCTTTGTCAGAAATACGTATTACAAATATTATTCCTAGTCTTTTTACTTGATTAATGTTGTCATTTGATGACTAGAAGTTTTAAAATTTGATGCGGTCCAATTTGTATTTTTTTCTTTTATTATTGATGTTGTTTGTGTTCTCTTTAAGAAAACTTTGCTTACCTCAAGTTCATAAATATATTTTCTAAGTGTTATAGCTCTAGCTTTCACTTTTAGTCTATGATTTATCTCACAAGAAAGTTAATTTATTTTGTATTAATATCTAGTTGTTCCAGCATCATATATTGGAAAGACATTCCTTTGGCCATTTAACTGTATTAGTGCTTTTGTCAAAAGTTAATTGAGCATATTTTAAAATATTATAATTATTTCTAGTTTTAGCCTTTTACAAATTATTTATTCATGAGCACTTTATGTTATCATTTGATTACTGAAATAAATGACCAAAATAAAATTGTTGAATTGAAAACTAAAAATGTTTTTAATGTTATTAGTACACATTGTCAAATTTCTTTAGATTGACTGCTCCAGTTAATACTTAAGCCAGCAGTAGGTGAGAGTACTCATTTACCTTACCAGTAGCAATAATATTAGCTTTAAAATATAATTAATATTACAGGAAAAAGAGTATAACACTGTGTTATAATTTTCTTTAATTTGCTAGTGAAGCCTTTTGTAAACAAAACTGAGACCCAGAATACTTGGATTTGTGACTCTGCTATTTACCAAACATGTTATTGGGGAAATGAGTTCCTTGTGCTTTTATTTTGACATCTTAAGAATTAGAATAATACTGGAATCTATCTTAAAAATACTATGAGGCAGTAGAAATGTGATAATTAAAGTAAATAATTCAAGGATATAACTTACAACAATGCTTGGCACTTACTGAGTGTTCACCATGTATTAACTATTATTAATATCATTACATAATCATTAGGCTTTCCAATTTCCTTTCGAATGTTTCTGTCTCCTGGATAAATAATATATTTTGGCAATTGAGAAATATTTCAGAGATTTTATATTGAAATGGAGAGTGATCCAAGCACCTGTAAGTGACTGGGCAAAAAGAAAGCAAAGTAAAGGGTGAAATGAAATAAAAATCAAACTTCAGCTCTTTCAGAAATTTTCCCAGAAGTGTTCTTAGAAATACTTGTAAGTTTCATTTGAAGCAGTGCTTCCTAAATTGAAATTCTAAGCAACATTGTCGGTCTCATACATGCACACATAAGCATTTTTCTGAGTAGAAGGATCAGCTATTATATTTTCCTCTTGGGAAGCCCTTAGAGACAGAACATTAGCTCTGGGTGGTCATTTACAGTTTTTCTACTTTACAGTTTACACAAAGGTAAATTAATACCCATAGGGAGGAAGTAACTGGCTGAAGTTCATATAACTACCTAGGGGTAGATCATGACATTAAAACTCAGAATTTAACTTCCTATTGAGTATCATTTTGTTACACTAGAGAAATGTGTCTCCCCATGCCATATTTTCAGCTTCCTCCAGTGCCATGTTTCCCATCATATGGCACATATAAGTGATGATCATTAATACTATATAAACACAGAAGAGTTTTAGGATGAAGCAAAGTGTGGTCTCTGAAAGAAAGAAAAACATAGGCATTGAAAGTGATAAAGGCATATCATTTATTGCTTTGATAAATAATTATTAAATACCTGAAACCCGAATTTAAAAAAAGCCATCATTTCAATAAGAACAGCATGTGTAAAGAACATGAGAAGGAAAACCATGTTACTTTTGGAGATCTGAAGCAAATCCAGTGTGAATATGGTACATGAACAGACACACAGAAATGAACCTAGAGAGGCAGGCTGTACCCAGACCATTCCAGGCTTTTGAAGACAGACTGAAGATGTAGCTCAGTTCCTGTTGAGAAGACACTGAAGGATTTGAAACACAGAAGTAACATGGTCACATTTGCTCCCCTCAAATTGACAGCTGAAAGATTGGAAATATGAGGCACTGTGGGAACCCTTGTAATTTTTTAAGTTGGAGGTGAGTAGTGGCCCCATGGAAGAGAAACAGACAGATTCCGAGGACATTTCAGAGTCAGAATGAAAATGATTTGATATTAAATTGAATGTGGGAAAATAAGTGAAAGAGAACAATCAATGAATGATCCCTGCTTTCTGTCAAAGGATAAAGGAGGTGCTAGCTGGCAGGTGGGAGGTCTATTCAGATAAATGGTAAACTACGCCTGAAACACAGTAATAATCAGAACTTCAACCTCTAACTTACAGATATTCCTGGATAAAAAGAAGGAAGTAGATAGTGATTAGCTCTAGATAGCTCAGGGTTTTTTGCACAGCCTCTGGAGGGCTGTTGCAGGGTGTTATTGCTCAACTGGTGACATTTTCTGATGAGTGTCTATTCTGGAAGTTTATATAGGATAACCAATATCCTCCAGCTCAGACAATCTATCCTTAGATCCTACATATACTTAGTAGTAGCACTAAATGACAACATTATTCATTCATTTATTCAACATGCATTTTTTTAAAATTTTTATTGCATTTTAGGTTTTGGGTACATGTGCAGAACGTGCAAGATAGTTGCATAGGTACACACATGGCAGTGTGTTTTGCTGCCTTCCTCCCCTTCACCCGCACTTGGCATTTCTCCCCAGGCTATCCCTCCCCAGCTCAGCCCCCTACTGTCCCTCCCCCATTTCCCCCAATAAACCCCAGTGTGTAGTAGACCCCCTCCCTGTGTCCATGTGTTCTCATTTTTCTCACCCGCCTATGAGTGAGAATATGCGATATTTCCTTTTCTGTTCTTGTGTCAGTTTGCTGAGAATGATGTTCTCCAGATTCATCCATGTCCTAATCTCTCCTATAGTTGAGGCCTTGTGCAGAATCTAAAGATATAGCTAATAACACAGCTGAGGTATTTGGGTTTTAATCTATGTGTGGCTTTTGGAGTTGTTTAAACATATCTAGGCTGCAGGAATTGGGATGAAAAAGCAATGGTTTATATCTATGCACCAATTGTTAGCAGACTAGTTTGCCTGGGAGATCTTTACATCTCTGCTTTTTCTCTCTTTGAAGTGTAGAGATGTTAAAGTCAATACAAACTATCCATGGAATGGATGACAAGTATTCCAAGACTTAATTCTAATTAAAACCAAGTTAAGCAAAAAAGCCTTGTATCTCTAGATAGATAAAATATTCCCTACTGGCTAATTTATGTGTTCCCTGCAAATCAAAGTACAATCTTTCATGCCTGAGAAAACAATCCATCAAACTTATTCAAAGGTTATGTCATTTTACTTTCAAGCATGCAACAGTTGAGTAACTTGAAAATGTGAATAACAAATGCCTTTCACATAACAGTTGGATTATGTCAAGAATCTAGCTCAATAAATACCCACTGTACATCTTCTCTGTGCAAACCAATGTATGTGTGAGATGTATAGGAAAGAGTGAGTTTTTCCATATCCCAGGAACTTGTTACCACATGAGCAAAAGCAAAACTATCTAAAATAAGGCAGAGTGTAATATACTGGAGTGGGTAGATGGAAAAGATCTTCATTTTATAAGTGGAACGTGACATCTGCTATACACTCTAGGAAAAAGCAAATTGGAATGAAATAGCTTTAGCCTATCTCTCTATTTTATTATACATTTCTTTTCCATAGGAGAAAAAAGAACTTATTCAATTGGTGATCTCAGAGAAATCTAAGTGTATAGGTATATAGGGAGGAAAAGGCTTTTAAACAAGGCAATGGCAGACCAGAATAAATTTTCTGGTTTTGTTATTGTACTACATTATGTAATATATCACCATCATTGGAAGCCGAATGAAGTGTATACAGGGCCTTACTCCCCTTTTCTCATCATCTTGTGAGTCTATAATTAGTTCAAAAGAAACTGTTTTTAAAAAGTCAATGGTAGTCTTTATAGCTCTCTAAGGCTATGCTAATAGAGTAGCCAGTAGGTATCTGTGGGCTATTGAGCATTTGAGGTGTCTTGTAGGTGTGAAATATATACCAGATTTACTGTGACAGAAGAATAAAAAATATCTCAATAATTTTTGTATTGATTGCATGCTGAAATTATAATGTTTTGGGTATATTGTGTTAAATAAAATATATTATTAAAAGTAATTTTGTCCTTTGAAATTTTTTTATGTGGCCACTAGAAAATTTAAAATTAAAGCAGTGGCTTATATTTTATTTCTTTTGAATAGAGCTGCTCTAAGTAATTTTTTTAAATGAGTTTGTAAAGGAAGCTACAGTTTTGCAATTAATTGGCTACATAAGCATCTTCTCAGTAGACAACTTTTCCCACTTGGGCTGTACATTTGGGAAAGGATGGAGGAATAGGGAAGCCCTTAGGTGTAATCCATGTTTAACAATCCAGGGAGACGTGCCATTTATGAGATTTTAAGCCTCATTTATTAATTATTCCTTTTGGCTTATTGTGTCTATTCCAATTTCCAGAACTGGGACAAGAGCATAATAAGGGTGATTAGGCACTCTTAAACCTCTAGCATGAAGGGACAGATAAAGTAGCAGGAGACTGCAGAGAAAAAACATAACTTTTAATCTAGGGTATATGAAAGATAATAGTAACAAAATGACATTTATGTTGAGCTATGCATATAGAAATATTCTAGGAAAAAATATTACAGTTATGAAACCTGAAAATGTAGGAGTGGTGTGGAAGACAGCTCATCCCCCTATGACTGGATGTTAAGATGTTTGCCTGCAGAGTACCTAGTGTCCTCAGTGTTGCTTGGCATGGATTATGGAAAAATCTGAATACAGGCTATGAGTTTGGGGATTATTCTGTAGACAATGGGGTGGCATAAAAAATAATTTTGAATAGTAGAGTAAAATGATTGGGACTCTGGTTTGAAATAACTGCTGGTAGTATAAACAAAAGAGTGACATACAGAGAAATTGGAGGCAGAAATACCAAAGTACTCAAATTACCAGAAGTAGCATCCTTAAAACCTGACATAAATGATTAGGACAGCCAAATTAGTATCCAGAATACTTCATTTGAATTCAGTAAGTAACAGTTGTGAATATTCTCAAACCCAACATCATCAGGTAAGTAGATTACCTGTTCTCATCAAGCATGTACTTACTGGGGAAAATAGGCATTGAACAAATATTTATAAGTGTGTCACTTTTATCTAAAGTTCTCTACTGGGAAGATGCTTACGTAACCAACTAATTGCAAAACTGTAGTTTCCTTCACAAGCTCACTTAAGAAAATGAATTAGAACAACTCTGTTCAAAAGAAATAAAATATGGGGCCAGGCACAGTGGCTCAAGCCTGTAATCCCAGCACTTTGGGAGGCCAAGGTGGGTAGATCACAAGGTCAAGAGATCGAGACCATCCTGGTCAACATGGTGAAACCCCATCTCTACTAAAAATACAGAAAATTAGCTGGGCATGGTGGTGTGTGCCTGTAATCCCAGCTACTCAGGAGGCTGAGGCAGGAGAATTGCCTGAACCCCGGAGGCGGAGGCTGCGGTGAGCCAAGATCGTACCATTGCACTCCAGCCTGGGTAACAAGAGTGAAACTCTGTCTCAAAAAAAAAAAAAGAAATAAAATAAAATATGAGCCACTGCTATAATTTTTAAATTTTCTAGTAGCCACGTTATAAAGATTTGAAAGGACAAAATTAATGTTTATAGTATATTTTATTTAACACAAAATACCGAAAACATCATAATTTTACCATTATGAAGGTCAAGTGCAAAGTACTTATAGCACAGTTAACATAGTCTTAATCTAACTTATCCTTGAAAATCAATAAATGATGTTTCAGCTAAGCCCTGAAAAATAATTCATCAGAAGGGACTCAGTGAATCAGGGAAAGGGAAAATGAATGTGTCAGGCTGTGGAAACAACAGGTGCAAAAGATGTGATGTGAAAAAAAGCATGTTGTTTGAAGAACTTGGAGTCCAGCATGACTAAAATGTAAGAGAAAGCATGGGTGAAGGTGAAATCAAGCACAGCCTATGTCACCAAAGAGGCTGTAATCCTTATATCATGGTAGAGATATGACAGAGACTGCATTCTGTATTTATAAAGAAGTGAGAAATCACTGAAGAATTTTATGTAGGAGTAGAAAGTGATTCAATATGAATTTAATATTGGAATGAGATGCTAAGTGGAGTCCACCCAAACTGTATGGCTAAGAGGACAGGAGCAAAGGTGTGCTAGCTTGTGTTAAAAACACTGTGCTCAGTCCAGGCATGGTGGCTCATGCCTATAATCACAGCACTTTGGGAGGCTGAGGTGGGAGGATCACCTGAGGTCAGGAGTTTGAGCCCAGCCTGGCCAACATGGTGAAACCCCATCTCTACTAAAATTACAAAATTTAGCCTAGTATGATGGTGGGTGCCTGTAATACCAGCTACTCAGTAGGCTGAGGCAGGATAATTTGTTTGAACCCGGGAGGCAGAGATTGCAATGAGCCAAGATCAGGCTGTTACACTCCAGCTTGGGTGACAAGAGTGAAACTCCATCTCAGAAAAATAAACAAACCAAAAACCACTGTGCCCAGATGATTTAAAAAAAAAAACTGGTAGGCAGGCTGTTAAAGATATCTATTTGCTGAATAAATGAATGCATAATGGGTTGGAAAGGGGAAGAGAAAGGAAGAAAGGAAGAGATCTTTTAGAGGCTTTTATCCACCATAAGAGGAAGATGGTGGTTGCTTGAATTTTAGAAGTACCAGCGGGAATGGAAAAAAACAAATGAACAAACAAAAGAGCCTGGAATTATTTAGAAGGAACTGGAGGAGACTTGATTGATTAAATAAAAGGAGGTGATGGAGAAGGAAGAGCCAAGGACGATACTTGGGAGATTATATCCTCCATGAAGACAAAGAATAAGAAAAAGTATAGAGATTTAAAAACAACATACGTAGTATATCATCAGCCTCTTTTATTCTGCTGGATTAGATTTTTCAGAGTCAGTCTCTCTCTCTCTCTCTCTCTCTCTCTCTCTCTGTCTCTCTCTCTCTGTCTCTCTCTCTCTGTCTCTCTCTCTCTGTCTCTCTCTCTCCCCCACTCCCTCCCTCCCTCCCTCCCTCCCTCCCTCCCTCCTTCCTTCCTTCCTTCCTTCCTTCCTTCCTTCCTTCCTTCCTTCCTCCCTCCCTCCCTCCCTCCCTCCCTCCCTCCCTTCCTCTCTCTTTCTTTCCTTTCTTTCTTCTTGGAAACAGAAGTCTTGTTATCTTTCCCAGGCTGGAGTGCAGTGGCTATTCACTATTAACAGACATGATTGTAGTGCACTACATTCTTGAACTTCTGGCCTCAAGAAATCCTCCTTCCTGCTGGACACAGTGGCTTATGCTTGTAATCCCAGCAATTTGGTAAGCTGAGGTGGGTGGATAACTTGAGGCCAGGAGTTCGAGACCATCCTGGCCGACATAGTGAAACCCTGTCTCTACTAAAAACACAAAACTTAGCTGGGTATCGTGGTGGGCACCTGTAGTCCCAGTTATTCAGCATGCAAAGGCAGGAGAATTGCTTGAGACTGGGAGGTGGAGTTTGCAGTGAGCTGAGATTGTACTGTGGCACTCCAGCCTGGGCAACACAGTGAAACTCAGTCTCAAAAAAAAAAAAAAAAAAAAAAAAACAGAGAGAGAAGGAAAGAGAGAGAGCGAAAGAGAGAGAGAGAAAGGGAAGGAAGGAAGGGAGGAAGGAACTCTCCTGCCTTAGCCTCCCGCGTAGATGGAACTACAGGCACATGTCATCATTCCCAGATCTTGTTAGGGATTTTGAGAGGACTAAATCCAGCCCCATCGTCTTATACAGGAGGAATATGTTTAAGTGATATTGGTGAGGTCTCACAGCTAATTAGTGATGAAACCAGAACTAAACCCAGACTTCTTGAATACTATATACCTTAGTTCTTTCTTTTATATTCTTGCTTCTTAAAGTCACTCCTGGCCACTAGGCCTCAATGCATTTGCATCAATGGGGATCTCACAGGAAATGCATATCTAAGGTCCTACCTAAGATCTCCTAAGTCAACACCTGCATTTCAACAGAATATCCAGGTTATTTGTACACATTAGGATTTAGTCTTACTGTGCCACCTCACACATCCCTGTTTTGTATGCAGAAGTCCAAAGCTAAATCTACAAGAAATCATTCTTTATAGCCATAAGACAAATATATTTATTTTCCTTTTTTTTAATATGACCCAGCACCATAAATCTCAATTTTGTGTTCAGCAAAAGAACCATTCCTGGTCATGCTGGGGAGCTGCCTTTACTCTTGAAAAGGAAAGATTAAAAATCTTAGCCATTTTTCTGTGATAAAAAATGCAGTTTAGTATTTCTTAAATTAAATATAGCTATGAGCTCAAAATGCAATCGATCTGCTATTTACAATGGTTGAAGTTGTTCACACGGATGCACACACAGGATAAAGATAACACAGTTGATCTCTTGGATGTTGCTAGTTTTGCAACTCATCCTTGACACCAGTTGAATTAATTCCAGACAGACATCTTGCTCCCAATTATTTGTTGGAGGAAAGAACATGCTCTCTGCTTTTCAAGGCTGTGGGCGATCCCCAAATTCTCAATTCTGCACAACAAGCCTTCAGGATATTTAAGTGCTTTTCATACAAACTGGTTTGATTTGCATTTAGATCAAACGTTGCAGACTTTCAGATGATTTTTTGGTTTGTTGTTTATCCTAGGCAGGGAGGTGGGAAGAGATTTTGTTATCTGTTCCTATATGCAGGCCCCCTGGCAAAATATTTCTTCCTTTTCTTTCTTATAATTTCCTTTTAAAAAATTAAATTCAGACTTTTTTTCTAGTACTTCAGTCTCTTATTTGTTCAGAAGTCATATTTTTAAGCATATTTTTAAAAAGTCATTTTTTAAAAGCATAGGATAGTCTTAATTGTCTTAGTTCTAGAAACTGGCACAATGTATTTTGACTTTGCAAAGTCTTGAAAAGCAAGTGACCCAAAAAAACCTGAACCTAAAAGGCTTTAACAATAAAGAGGGTTTATTAACTCATGGAACTTAAAAGTCCAGAAGATGTTCTGACCTTGGGGAAGACTTAATTCAGTGGTCAGACCCACCAAGGCCTAAGTGTCAGTCTTGGCAGCATAATGGGTTTAGTTGTTCCAGGCTCCATATCTTCGTTTCACACCAATGAGGGAGAGAAGAAAGAATATCTTCTAGTTGGTACCATGGAAGAGAGAGGGAAATCCCATTTCCAGGAGGGTGAATAGCTGCTGCTTATTGGACAGTCTTAATGTCAGGGGTGGTAGTGAAGCCCACTTATGTCACCTAATTATGTGTGCCTAAGAGGATATGTGTGCTAAAGAAAAAAACTTTGAGTTTTGCCCAGAAGAAGAGCAGCAAACGGAAGATTTCTGTTTGTTGAATAAATGAACAATAAATGTATATTAGCATTAGAGACCTTAAAACACAACCAAGCCTTAAATTTCAGTCTAGAAAATAGTAAAGATTATTTTTTGGAGAATTTCCAAGAGGAAGGAGTAGTAGCAAAAGTTTTTTGTCATTCAAAGGAAAGGTATTCATATTTCCTTAAACCAATTTATCTTCTCTTGGTCTCTGTTTCCCTCTACATGAAGATCCTTTTTCTTTAAGTAGATAGCTAATGCTTTTTCATCTGTTTTGATCACAATGTGACTGAATCCACACAATGTGATTCACTAATTTTGCTGTTATTCTGATATTTGAAGTTTGTTTAAACTCTCAGCTCCAGTCCAACCTTAAATGTCATTTGGGCTGGGCGTGGTGGCTCATGCCTGTAATCCCTGCACTTTGGGAAGCTGAGGCAGGTGGATTACTTGAGGTCAGGAGTTAGAGACCTGTCTTTACTAAAAATACAAAAATTATCCAGGTGTGGTGGTGGGCACCTGTAATCCCAGCTACCCCAGAGGCTGAGGCAGGAGAATCGCTTGAACCCAGGAGGCGGAGGTTGCAGTGAGTGGAGATCGCACCACCGTACTCCAGTGTGGGTGATAGAGCGAGAGACTCTGTTTCAAAAAATAAAAAAAAAAAAATTTTAATGTCATTTGTTAGTTTCTCTTCTTCTTCTTCAAGGGTCAAAAGGTAAATGTGAAAAGAGCACTCTGCTTCGTGCTTCATTTACCTCAGACTCTGTGCCATGGCTGAGCTCAGCACCCAGCTAGAATCGGCTCCCATTCTGGTTGCGCATCCCTTTGGTCTGATGGTGCATCAGTTCCACACAGAGGAAAGGGACCATCTGTCAGACATCAATAATAATGGTTTGTCAGCTTAGATCTGTGGTCCTTCCTGTTTACTATCATCTCTTTTAAGTGAGAGACTGCTTAAAACATTCTGTCATTTACGGTGTTCAAAACAGCTTCTCGTTTAGTTTGAAAATATGTCTTTATCATTCTCATGAACTTGTATATCACAACTTGTAGATGAAGCTGAGTCTTCTTAAATTATAGAGCAGAAGTCAGGCTTTTTTTTCCTTAATTTTTTCCTTCTAATTAGCTGCTGTTTCAGTGACAGTTGTCAGTCAACCATGGTAAATATATTCTCGGCATGGATATAAATGACTTAAATGTCCATATATGAAGTTTCATGCTCTGCTTCATTCTTGGACCCATCTCAGTGAACTAACTATGAAAATCCAATTTTAAAAATTACTATGGCATAACTAAGACTGTGTTTGACATGACAGCACCAACACATTTTGGGTATTTTTAGAGTTGTGGATTTGGTCATTTATTCAAAACCACATTAAATATTATGACAGGGAACAGAAGATAGAGCCTCCTTAAGACAAACACAGTGGTGTTTTCCTCACTCCTGGTTTAGCCTCCTTATATTGAAATATAATTTTCTATGCTGTAAAGGAAAATTGTTAGCTTTACAAATACACTGAAGAGTATTTTGTGGTCCTAAAAGGTTACCTTTGGAGATGAATTTGGGTTCAAATTTTACTTCTGCCACATACTGGCTGTGAAGTTACAGGCGGGTTGCCTAGTCTCTCTAACCTCAGTTTGTCCCAGAATTAACTGAGCTAATGCATGAAGAGCACTTGGTACAAACCTGAGATGTAGTAGGCACTCAATGAATGCCATTATTAACCCATAGGTTCTCAAACATTTATCTCAATCCCTTCCTAGAGTCAGTGTAGTTCATCTGCATGGGTAGGGGTGAGAAGGGGTAGAGATACTTGAAAACATATTTGGATATTGTAAATGTTTTGAGAAAAGCATCTTTAGGGTAGAGAGTTTAAATTAATAACTTTTTAAATAGATCTGCCTGAAAAATGTCTGAAGTTATATATCACATCTAGACTACAAGCCTAAATCAGCCAGATGTGTTTGTAAATAAAGACTTACTAGAACACAGCCATATCCATCCCATTCATTTACATTGTTATTCTTGATTACTTTCATGCTACAAAGGTAGAGTTGAGTAGTTGCAATAGAGACCGCCTGACTTGAAAGGCCTAATATAATTACAATCTGGACAGAAAAAGTATGTCAACTTCTGGGTTAGAATATTACTGAAGATCATTACAAAGGTGTCTAGAAACATTCAATAGATTGGTGCAAATTACCTTCAAGATTAATTTCGGCAATCTTTTGATACAGCAAAAATACTGCAATATGATTTGTGGGAGATTTAACCTAAAAAATAAAATATATTTTATTAGACATCGCCATATATTGTAACATTCTGAGTTCTGTAAAAGCAGAGCTGGAGACAAGCACTTGTTTGCAGGTAGTTCTTTGGGGAGAGATATCAGGAAACAGCAGTGGGGAATTAGAAATAGGGTATGAAGAAAAGGATGTGTTATTGAGCTGATCACTGCTGTGAGCAACTAAGACTCAATCCTGTGAAGACTCCCTGAAGGGCTGTGTAAAGTGCACCTAGAATGCACTTTAAGTTAGAGATTTAAGTTAGAGAATTTAAGTTAGAGATACTAAATAGATTCTAATAACCATAATAGAAATTAATATTTATTTCTTGAAACTTCGTAATATGCTAATTAATTCTGTAATTCCTTTACTTCAGTTGACTCATTAATTTCCACAATAAACACTCCAGGTAGGTAAAATTGTTACCTGTATTTTATGTATGAGTAGCCCAAGGGTTAGGAGAGGTTAAGCAACTTGACTAAAGATATATAGCTAGTAAATGGCAGAACGTAGTTGAAACTCAGATTCAGGTCTCCCTGGCCCAGAGTTCATGCACTTGAACATTTTGCGATACGCTTTTTAAAATTCTTAGAGTTTTCTCTTGACCAAATTACAAATCTTTGAATACATTTTCCAATAGAATTTTTGAGAGCATTTGAATGATTCCTACACTGTGTCTAAACTATATACTCAATCTAGCCCAGCCAATAAAAAGATTGAAAATGCCAACCTTTTTATCATTTAGTTGGTTATTTTAATCACTTACTATTGATTAGGTGGTGAATGGTGTACATATGAACTAAATTATCATCAACAAATATGCTGGAGTCTTCCCCAACTCCTTGTGGGCTTTCAGACTTTTGTTACTTAGCTTTTAAGTGGTGGGAAAATGATTCATGTCTATAAGTAGTATTTAAAAACACATTAATACATTGTAAAATGATTTCCATGGCATAGCATACTATGGATTCACGTATAATGGCAAGTAAAAGGCTGTTTTGCAAGGTGAAAAATATATTAGGTCTCATAGTAGCCTGAGGCAATGAGAATAGTTCTGAATCTAGAGTCAGAAGTCATGAGTTCAGAAGGCAAGTCCTTTAATCCCTCAAAGAAAGTTTATTGATTTTCAAAATGAGGTACAGTATACCAGCCAGACCACTGTAAAGGTTCAGATGGGATGATGTATGTGAGAACACTCATTAAACTTTAAATATGATATAAATGTAAGGGTTACCTTTTGGTATTTTTTAATACAGTCAGCAGATTTTTGCTCTCAAAATGAATAATCCTACGTTATGTATGCTAAGTGAAATAAGCCAGGCACTGAAAAACAAGTATCACATGTTCTCCCTCATATGTGGGAGCTAAAACAGTTGACTAGAGGGAATGACAGTTATCAGAGGCTGGGAAGAGTGTGCAGGATGGGGGTAGATAGAGGGTGGTTAATGAATACAAATGTATAGTGAGATAGAAGGAATAAGTTTTAATATTTGATAGCAGAGTAGGGAGATTTTTGCAATAAATCCATACTCTTACTTTGATATTAACATTTCCAAGTTTATGACAGAATTTTTTTATGTATTGTGTATTTCAAAATAGCTAGAAGACAGAACTTGAAATGTTCCCAACACATAAAAATGGCAAAGGCAATGGACACCTCAAATACCCTGATTTGATTATTACATATTTGATGTATGTAACAAAATATCACAGGTATCCCATAAATACAAACAAATATTTGTATCAGTTTTAAAAATAATGCAACATATATATAATGTAATACACATATATGTATATATGTAATGTAATACATTTTAGAGCTGAAAAGCATTGAAGTTTAAGACTGCCAGGAAATCTGTCAAGATTCTGGATAATTGTGGTTACTACTTAAAACCACAGTTATAAGTGGTGGGACACCAGTCAATGAACTTGGTGCTTGAGAACATTAGCATTTTTCTTTTCTTTTTTTACTGTGATAAAAACAAAACGCAAAATCTACCATCTTAACCATTTTTAAGCATACAGTTCATATAATTAAGTATATTCATGTTGTTGTAAATAGATGTTCAAAACACTTTCATCTTGCAAATCTGAATCTCTGTATCAATTAAACAGCAACTTCTTTTCCCTCTGTTTCCACTCCCTGGTATCCGCTATCCTACTTTTTGTTTTTATTCATTGCTGACGTTTATTTAACGCTTAATCACGTGTCAGACATTTAGTTAAGCACTTTCTGTTCTATATTGAAAAATCTACCTTCTAAATACTCAAAGATGCCATAAAATAATTTACTTTCCCAGTTTTTTTCTGTACCTAGTCATGGAGGTGACATTTGCCCTTCTATTTCTGGGTAAAATGTTCTGCAAAATGACTCTAAAATTTGCTCATTTGAATTCATGGCTGGTGTAGGTAGGAAAGTAAATCAAAGCATGTCTAGAAAACAGGAATGCTCCAATCCTGCAAGAGAATCAATTGACAGGTGGGGTTGAAGTTCATTTACTTTAAAAGAAACTCCTCTGGGAAACTTAGACTTTCTGTGTGCCTGTCTTTGAAGTTTCAAAGGAAAAGTTTTTCCCTGCCAAAGTTTAGAAGAAATAAGAAATGACCTGCCTGTTCTCCATCTCAGAGCAAAAAAGCCTGCAGGGAAGTGGCGTTGGTTAAAATGAACTCTATGTGATGTTGTTGCAGCAAAGTACATGCAGACTCTACACTGCTCCCAATTCTTTTGTCAGGCTCTCCATGTATCTTCCTCAGTCTGTGATTTTATCCCTCCTTTTATTTTTGTTAACAGGGTCTTTCACAGGGTTCCTGGCCCACTTCATTCTGTATCCTAGTAGTTTGGAATAGAGGCCTTGGGTGATATGTTCCTCACATTTAATCACAGGATGCAGTGCTGACATGTTTCTAATCTCTTTACACACACACACACACACACACACACACACACACACACACACACACACACACCCCATAGCTGTGTTTTATTATTGTTATTTTGGTAAAAGCACTTAATATGAGATCTACCCTCTGAACAAATTGTTAAGTGTACAATCTAATATTGCTAACTGTAGGGACAGTGTTTTATAGCAGATCTCCAGAAGTTATTTATTTTGCATAACAGAAACTTTATACTCATTGATGAGCAACTCCCCATTTCCCTCCTCCCAGATCTTGGCAACCAAAATTCTGCTCTGATTCAATGAGTTTAACTATTGTAGATACCTCCCACAAGTGCAATCAAGCAGTACGTATTCTTCTGTTGACTGCCTTGTTTCCTTTAGCATGATGTCCTCATGGTTCATTCATATTGTCACATATTCCTGGATTTCCTTCTTTTAGAACTATCATATGATCTCGCAGTCCAACTCCTGGGTATTTATTCCAAAGAACTGACATCAGGATCTAAAAGAGATGTTAGCACTTCGAAGTTTATTTTTTTTTAACAGGGTGGTTTCATGATAGCCTATTCATGATAGTAAGTTTGAAAACAGCCTAAATATCCAACAACATATGAATAAATTTTAAAAATGGAGTACACACAGTGGAATATTATTTACCCTTAAAATATATGTGTATGTGTTTTTTTTTAATTGACACCATTTTGAGTTTTATTTTTTGTTTTACTTTGAACTAATCTTACACTATTTAAAAAATTGAATATTTCACACACATAAAGTTAGATATCTTCCTTCTCTTGGAATATTGTTAGTTTGACACCACTAGTCTACATTCTAATGTTGCCATAGCCATGAGAGCTGGGAAAATGCTGCTGTTTTAGACTAGGTTGGTACTCTTTAATACACCACTGTCCCCTCTGGCCCATTTTCTGTTATATTTCCTGGCTGGCCCCAGTAATATGAAAGCTTGTATCTTTTAGTTAATAAACCTCATTTTCACCTCCAGAAAGTGTCCCTTTCTCTGAGTCATCAGTCCCCCAAAAGAAAGCAAACGGACTTTGCTTGTCCCTTGCCAGTTGTGAAAGCTTTTTTTTTTTTTTAACATTGCCTAGGTTGACTTAGCTTCTTTTGATTAAAATATGAGAAACTAGAATATAAATTTCATAAGGACAAGAATTTCTTTGTTTTCTCCTGTATCTGTCATGCTTGAAATAGTAGCTACATATGGTAGGTGCTCAATACACCTTTGTTGAATGACTAAAGGAACTGAATTCACATGATATATGTATATAAGTCTTCCAAATTCTTAAGGTAGAAGAGGGTTATGCTACTCAGTTTTATTTTAAAACCATTCTAAATCTTTACTTTTATTGTTTAAGAAAGAAAGTTTTGATCTGTTGTCCAGGCTGGAGTAGAGTGCAGAGGCACAGTCATAGCTCACTTTAATCTTGAATTCCTAGGCTCAAGTGATTCTGGCACCTCAGCTTCCCAAAGTGCGGGGATTACAGGCAAAGGACAATGCCCAACCTAAATCTTTACTTTGAGCTGTGAATGTGATCTTGTATCTTGGCCAAAGAATAAAATCAAAGGTTTAGACCATTTGATTTCTATAGATAGACAGTTAATAGTTAAAGCAGTGGGGAGTTAAAATGCTTAAGTTCAAATTCCAGTTCATCACTTTACAGCTCTCTGACCTTGGAGAAGTTCCTTATGGCCCCAATATCTCTACCTATAAAATGATATTTACCTCATGGAGTCTGAAGATCAACTATGTAAAGCATTTAGAAGTATATTTAACATACAGTACATGCTTAATAAATGCTAAATGTTAATGTTGCCATACCTGGAAGCTTATTTTAAAATAGATGCTACTAAATCATTTTATCTGGAGCAAATAATTCATGTTTAGGATAGTTGTTGAGGGAGATAGTGCTAGAGCTAAGTAGAGAACCTAGAATTTAGTATTCTAGGCAGCAAGAGTTATACAATGGGCTGAAGCATGAGTATGGTTTAATTTCACCCGAGGCTCACATATACACACACTGCACTGAAAAGGTTAATATGGCAATAGCAGAGGGTGAGCTGAATTAAAGGAAGGCCCTACCTATAGTCTCTTTATGTACTGACAAATGTAGATTCTAGGTTTTCTTTTGGCTTGTTTTGTGTTGTGCCTATAGAAATAATTCTCATTTTCTTTACTTTGAGATGTTTGACTTAATTCTAAAAGGTTAATTAGTTCTAAAATTTGTAAATTAGGCAAAGCTAAGGGCTATGGCTACCTCCTCAGAGTCAGGACAATCTGTGTCAACACTTCTCAGAATAATGCACCAATCAAGGAAGGAAATTTCACTCACTCCCTTTGCTCTCTCTATGATACTTAAGCCTTTCAAAATAAGAGGACCTTGTGACCAAGAGGTCATCTGGAAAACTATCTTGGGAACTCTTCAAAGTCTGCTCTCTCAGCGTCTTTCTTTATGACCCAGTAAATGGAGGAAGCATAGAAGAACACATTGTTTTGAGGTTATTTTCAATTCCTGTTCCACTTGGACTCTCTTCATCCTTGGATGGAAAATTCAGTAAAGCTCAATTTTTTTTGCCATTTCTCTGCAACTAATAAAAAATATTTCCTAGAATGAAAAATTATTGAACTGAAGGCATCTTAGAGATTTTTCCAGCCAAGGAAAGGAAACCACTTAATAAATAGCATCTTGAGGATTGATCTGGTTTTGTGAAGAAAATGGAGTTGATTCAATTTTATGTTTACATTCATTAGCTATTCATTCACATATACATTTGTTCATTCATTCAACAAACAAACACACACACACACACACACACACACACACACACACACACACACACACCCCTGGTCCTACCTGTATAGCTAAATGTTTATCAAGACAATGCCCCAGTAAACAGAGGACATATATACAGACTCACCTTTTATATGTCATACACCAGCTCATGGCTGATGCCTTTTGGAGGCTATATAGAAAAATAATTAACAGTTTGAATTCTGGAGCCACACAGACCTGAAATAGAATCTCATACAAGCTATCTTGGGAAAATTACTTAGTTTATTTAAGTAGCAACGACATCAGTAAACTGGAAAAAGTAAGAGTATTGATCGCATATACTGTAGAAGGATTAAATGAGAAAATGAATGTGCATGGTGATTACTGTCATGCCAGGGACATAATGAGTGGTCAATAAATGTTAGCTATTATGACAAAACTGATGCTATTGTAAAGAGACACTACTCATTGATTCTCACTTTTTCAGAATAGCTCATTTCAGTAATAGAGGCTACCCTTGTTCCACTTATCTGTAGATCTTTTGAATGGATCTGTCTATGAACAAAAGGAGGAAGGAAAGAGAAAGAAAGGGAGAGTAGAAAAGAACACCCATGCTTTTGGAATAGGTAGAAAAGCAATAGATACAATATATAAACTTGATTTCATCAATATTGTCAAGCCATCATCAAAATGTGAACTAAAATATTTAAAAGATTGATTGCTTTAACAGTTTTCCATTTTTGATTTGTGATAGGCAGTGATAATCAAATCAAAGAAACTACATAACATTTAACCAATTAGGCATTAGTAATCATTAGAAGGATAAAATTAATTTTTTGGTTCCATATAATATTTGTCATTCTGAAATTAAGTCAGTGAAATTGTTTTATTCTAATTCAAAAACTAAACAGTCAAGAAGTATCAGAGTTAGAAAGAATTAATCAGACAGTATTTGATAGCATAAAAGGGTGACTGTAGTCAATAATAATTTAATTGCACCTTTAAAAATAAGTGTTGACTGGATAAACAATGAAATAAAGGCAGAAATAAACATGTTATTTGAAACCAATCAGAATGAAGACACAACTTATCAGAATATCTGGGACACCTTTAAAGCAGTGTTGAGATGGAAGTTTATAGCAATAAATGTCCACATGAGAAACAAGGAAAGATCTAAAATTGACACCCTATCATCAAAATTGAAAGAGCTAGAGGAGGAAGATAAAAAAACCTCAAAAGCCAGCAGAAGACAAGAAATAACTAAGATCAGAGCCAAACTGAAGGAGATAAAGACACAAAAAAACATTCAAAAAATCAATAAATTCAAGAGCTGGGTTTTTGAAAAGATCAACAACAGACCACTAGCCAGACTAATACAAAAGAAAAGAGAGAAGAATCAAATAGATACAATAAAAAACCATAAAAGGATATCACCACTGATCCCACAGAAATGCAAACTACCATCAGAGATTACTACAAACAGCTCTATGCACATAAACCAGTAAACCAGGAAGAAATGGATAAATTCCTGGACACTTGTACTCTACCAAGACTAAGCCAGGAGGAGGTTGAAACCCTGAATAGACCAATAACAAGGGCTGAAGTTGAGGCAGCAATCAATAGCCTACCAACCAAAAAAGTCCAGGTCCAGAAGAGTTCACAGCTGAATTCTACCAGATGTACAAAGAGGAGCTGGGACCATTCCTTCTGAAACTATATCAAACAATACAGAAAGAGGGAATCCTCCCTAACTCATTTTATGACACCAACATCATCCTGATACCAAAACCAGGCAGAGAGTCAACTAGAAAAAGAAAACTTCAGGCCAATATCCATGATGAACATCTATGCAAAAATCTTCAATAAAATACTGGCAAACCAAATGCAACAGCATATTAAAAGCTGATTCATCACAATCAAGTAGGCTTCATCCTGGGGATGCAAGGCTGGTTCAATGTACACAAGTCCATAAATGTAATCCATCATATAAATGGAACCAAGGACAAAAACCACGTGATTATCTCAATAGATGCAGAGAAGGCCTTTAACAAAATTCAACAGCCCTTTATGTTAAAAACCCTCAATAAACTAGGTATCGATGGAATGTATCATAAAATGATAAGAGCCATTTATGACACACCTACAGCCAATATTGTACTGAACGGGCAAAAGCTGGGAGAATTCCCTTTGAAATCAGGCACTAGACAAGGATGCCCTCTCTCACCACTCCTATTCAATATATTACTGGAAGTTCTAGCCAGAGCAATCAGGCAAGAAAAAGAAATAAAGGTATTCAATTAGGAAAGGAGGAAGTCAAACTGTCTCTATTTGCAGATGCCATAAATGTATATTTAGAACACCCCATCTTCTCAGCCCAAAATCTTCTCAAACTGATAAGCAACTTCAGCAAAGTCTCAGGACACAAAATCAATGTGCAGAAATCGCAAGTATTCTTATATACCAATAACAGACAAACAGAGAGCCAAATTGTGAGCAAACTCCCATTCACAATTGCTACAAAGAGAATAAAATACCTAGGAATACAACTAACAAAGGATGTAAAAGACCTCTTCAAGGAGAACTACAAACAACTGCTCAATGAAATAAGAGGACACAAATGGATGGAAAAACATTCCATGCTTATGGTTAGGAAGAATCAATATCGTGACAATGGCCATACTGCCCAAAGTAATTTATAGATTCAATGTTATCCCCATCAAGCAACCAATGACCTTCTTCACAGAACTGGAAAAAACCACTTTAAACTTCATATGGAATCACAAGAGAGCCCGCATAGCCAAGACAATCCTAAGCAGAAAGAGCAAAGCTGCAGGCATCACACTACCTGACTTCAGACTATGCTACAAGGCTACCGTAATCAAAACAGTGTGGTACTGGTACCGAAAACAGAGATATAGACCAATGGAACAGAACAGAGGCTTCGGAGGTAACACCACACATCTACAACCATTTGATCTTTGACAAACCTGACAAAAACAAGCAATGGGGAAAGGATTCCCTGTTTAATAAATGGTGTTGGGAAAAACAGCTAGCCATGTGCAGAAAGCAGAAACTGGACCCCTTCCTGACACTTTACACTAAAATTAACTCCAGATGGATTAAAGATTTAAACATAAAACAACACTATAAAAACACTAGAAGAAAACATAGGCAAAACCATTCAGGACATAGGCACAGGCAAGGATTTCATGACTAAAACACCAAAAAAAAAAAAAAAATAGCAACAAAAGCCAAGATAGACAAATGGGATCTAACTAAAGTTCAGAGCTTCTGTACAGCAAAAGAAACCATCATTAGAGCGAACCAGCAACCAACAGAATGGGGAAACATTTTTGCAGTATACCTATTTGACAAAGTGCTAATATCCAGAATCTACAAAAAACTAAAACAGATATACAAGAAAAAAACAACCCCATTCAAAAGTGGGCAAAGGATATGAACAGACACTTTCAAAACAAGACACGTATTAGGCCAACAAACATGAAAAAATGCTCATCATCACTGGTCATTAGAGAGCTGATGCAAATCAAAACCACATTGAGATACCATCTTACACCAGTTAGAATGGTGATCATTAAAAAATCTGGAGACAACATATGCTGGAGAGGATGTGGAGAAATAGGAACATTCTTATACAGTTGGTGGGATTGTAAATTAGTTCAATCACTGTGGAAGACAGTGTGGCATTTTCTCAAGGATCTAAAAATAGAAATTCCATTTGACCCAGCAATCCCATTACTGGATATGTACCCAAAGAACTATAAATCATTCTACTGTAAAGACACAAGCACACGTATGTTCATTGTAGCCCTGTTTCCAATAGCAAAGGCCTGGAACCAACCCAAATGCCCATCAATGATAGACTGGACAAAGAGAATGTGGCACATATACATGATGGAATACTATGAAGCCATAAAAAATGATGAGTTCACATCCTTTGTAGGGACTTGGATGAATCTGGAAACCATCATTCTCAGCAAACTGACCCTAGAACAGAAAACTAAACAACACATGTTCTTATCATAGGCAGGTGTTGAACAGTGAGAACAGTGGACTCAAGGAAAGGAGCAGCACACACTGGGGGCAGTTGGTGTGGGCTAGAGGAGGGACAGCAGGGGGCGGGGAGGGTGGGGAGGGATAACATGGGGAGAAATGCTGGATATAGTATGCAACAACCCTGCATGACCTGTGCATGTACCCCAGAACCTAAAGTAAAAAAAATTTTAAAAAGAACCTATTGGGGAACATCACACACTGAGGCCTGTCAGGGGGTGGGGACCAAAGGGAGGGAGAGCGTTAGGACAAATACTTAATGCATGCAGCACTTAAAACCTAGATGTCAGTTTGGTAGGTGCAGCAAACCACAATGACACCTGAATACCTATGTAACAAACCTGCACATTCTGCACATGTATCCCAGAATTTGAAGTAAAATAAAAAATAAATATAAATAAAATAAACAGAGCCTATGAAAAAAAAAAATAAATAAATAAATAAATAAATAAGAATAAGTAAAAGAGCATAAATGAATTAAGTGTAACACAAAGAATAAATGCTTGAGGGGATGGATACCCCATTTTCCATGATGTGATTATTATACATTGCTTGCCTATATCAAAACTTCTCATATACTACATAAATATATACACCTACTATGTACCCACAAAAATTAAAAATTAATAAAGAAGCAGTAGAATAAGATAATTTAGGGAAACCCTCAACTTATAGATTTCTAACTTGTCTTTAGGCAATCAATCAGAATTAATGACATACTTTTTGCTATTATGTTAATTAATGCTTCCTTTTTTTCTGGAGATTCATCTTTCTTCATTTTAATACCAAAGGAAAATGGTTTGCTTAAGAGAGAACTGAAAAACTGAATACCTATACTGTATCCTTTTAGAGGCCAAAAATGTTCCATATATATTTTTGCCTGTTTACCTGGAATTCCAGTCAGTTCCTTTAATTGCTATCTGCAACTCAAATTCTCATGGGGAAGTTAAGCATTTAAGCTGCTATCAAGTGCTTATATTTTCATTAATAAATTTATTCGTGCAACCTGTTTATATGTGAACATATTTTACCAAAATTCAAATAGTCCTGAGGATTAGAAAGAAAAATTGAAAACTTAGCCCTCTTCCCTGAAAAAATAATTCTCAAAGTTTCATATGCAAACTTATGTACACACACAAACATTTTTACATAAATGTGGCCATATTGGCTGAGTGTGGTGGCTCATGCCTGTAATCCAAGCACTTTGGGAGGCTGAGGATGGTGGATCACAAGATCAGGAGTTCGAGACCAGCCGAGCCAATATGGTGAAACTGTTCTACTAAAAGTACAAAAATTAGTTGGGCATGGTAGCTAGGACTAAAAAGTTAGTCCTAGTCCTAGCTACTCAGAAGGCTGAGACAGGAGAATCGCTTGAACCTGGGAGGTGGAGGTTGCAGTAAGCCAAGATCACACCACTGCACTCCAGCCTGGGCAACACAGGGAGACTCTGTCTCAAAAAAAAAAAAAAAAGGAAAATAAAAAATAAATAAATAAACCTGGCCATATTATACACTTACTGTTTTTTCAAGTATTTTTTACATACAATGTATTTTGATGGTCTTTTTGTGTTTGTGCCTTTAGCATCTCTCTTTTTTCATGGCAGCATAGTGATGATGATTTATTTAACCACTTTTCTTCATGGTGATCATATATTTTATTTCAAATTGTTTGTTATTATGGAGTAGTGAAATCAGTGTTCTTGTGTACATGTCCTTGTGTATGTGGGTGATTACACATAGAATAAATTTACATAATCCAAACATGAAGCTGTAGTACTACACTTACTGCATTTATAATCTGATAATTATATTCAATTGCCCTCCCAAAACATTTTATCAATTTAGAATCCCATTATGTTTGTTAGGAATTTGGCAAGTAACAAAAAATCCTAATGAAAAATAATTTAAATAAATGAAAGTTTATTTTTCTCACAAAACAGGGGGTCTGGGGCTGCTTGTTCAATGGCTTAAAATATCATAGCTGCATATCTGAGTTCCTTGCCCTTTCCTCTATGATGATAAGATGGCTGCCATTGCCCATGGCATCATGTCTATATTCACAATACAATACAGCAGAGAAGGGAGGCATCTACTACAACTCTTTCTTCTTATACTTAGTTTCTCATACACCTCCACAGCATGTTTATTACCTATTGTTTATTAGATCTCCAAAGCAATTTACTTATTATAATGGTGTCATATTATCACCACATTTGCAAATAAATATGGGAAAATGAGTATTTATATTTCTCATCTCTAAAGTTAGGCAGAGCTGGGTGCGGTGGCTCACACCTGTAATCCCAGCACTTTGGGAGGCTGAAGTGGGCAGATCACTTGAGGTCAGGAGTTTGAGGCTAGCCTGGCCGACATGGTGAAAACTCATCTCTGCTAAAAATATAAAAATTAGCTGGCCATGGTCCTGGGTGCCTGTAGTCCCAGCTACTTGGGAGGCTAAAGCAGGAGAACCACTTGAATCCAGGAGGTGGAGGTTGCAGTAAGCTGAGATCCCGCCACTGCACTCTAGCCTGGGCAACAGAGCGAGACACTATCTTAATAAAAATGAATACATACATACATACATACATACAGACAATTAGGCAGTCAAGGCAAAAGTAGTGAGGTAGCAAAATATCAGTGTTCTTTTAAGTTCACAAAAATGTCTGAATATGCCCATTTTATGGGATTGTTGTCAACACTAGAAAATCAAGTTTTCTTACTAATCTTATGAGTTACAAAGTTATACCTGATTGTTAAATTTTCATTTGCAACACACTGCCATGTGTGTACCTATGCAACTATCTTGCACGTTCTGCACATGTACCCCAAAACCTATAATGCAATAAAAATTAAAAAAAAAAAAAAGTGGTGTTAGCATAAATCTGGTCCCATTGCTGATTTCAGAAGGAAAACTTACAACTTTTCATTATTAAACTGTGGAGTTTTAAAAATTCTCAGCTTAAGAAAGCCTTATCCCAAGTTTATGAAGAGTTTTTTCCTTAGGAATTGGTTTTAAATTTTTCAGATGATTTTGCTGCATCTAATATATTAGAATTATAATGCTATCCAAAGGATTGTAAATTGTTCTACTATAAGGACACATGCACACTAATGTTCATTGCAGTGCAGTTTACAATAACAAAGACCTGGAACCAACCCAAATGCACATCGATGATAGACTGGACAGGGAAAATGTGGCACATATACACCATGGAATATTATGCAGCCATCAAAAATGATGAATTTGTGTCCTTTGTAGGTACATGAATGAACCTGGAAACCATCCTTCTCAGCAAACTGACACAAGAACAGAAAATCAAACACTGCATGTTCTCACTCATAGGTGGGTGTTGAACAATGAGAACACATGGACACAGGGAGGAGAGCATCACACACTGGGGTCTGTTGGGGGGAAATAGAAAAAAAAAATTTTCATTTGCTTGGTAATCTATGTAGTTGAGCATCTTTTTTGTCAAAAAGTTTTTCATCATTTGTAATCCTCTTCTATGAATTTCTAATTTATGCCAACTGTTCATAAATTGCTTATCTAAGTATATTAAGGAGTAGGTTTACAGAAAAAGGTATGACATAGGGGTGTTAGGTCCCTGAGTTAAGAGAAAAGATAGCCAAACAGGAAGAACCATGGTCTGGAAGGCAGGATACTAAATATAAACCTCAAGAACTTCCTTAATTTCTTTAGATCTGTAATTACATTAAAGAAAATATAACTTACCCTGGCAACCTCATATCCCCAGAGGTAGTGCATAAATACAATGGCATTCCAAAATGCTTTGATAAAATCGATAGCAAGGTCAGAAGTCCCATACTTGGCTGATCTTCAGAGTTACTTAAAGAATGTATTCATTGTTCCTGTTCCCTAATTCTGAATGTTTTATTTTAGTAGATCTTTAATGAGCTTTGGGATTTGTATTTGTTTGTATTTTTTGTTTTGTTTTAATTTTTATTGTTTCCCTAGCAAAGCCCACAGTTGATTCCAATGTTTAGCAGCCATCAAGTGGGTAGGTAGAGGTGAATCATCAGCCTCCGTGGGTTGGTTCTCTCTGTGGTTCTGAAAATAAAGGTCTATAAAAACAAATGCAGGGAAGCTGATTTCAACAAAACTTGCATTAGAAATAAATACTTTTGTTCTAATCAACAGAACCAATAAATTACAATGTCAATAAACTCAGAGTGTACATTTTATAGGTTTTCCAACCATTAATGAGCAAATTATATGCATTAAATATTGCTATCTATTTAGAATAAACCTTAATCTCTGATAGAACTGAATCTCCAGGGCAATCTGCTGGTTTTAATAAATGTAATTTTTCACTTTATCTATTATCTTGAGGGAAATTCTGAATGATGTCAAAAAAAAAAATTAGAAAATCAATACATCAATCTTTGGGAAAATTCAATAGGAATGTTGAGGGATTTACTGTCCTAATCTGCCCAGCAAGTCACAAGGCTAGCTATGTTTAAGAATTGGGAAAACTAGACCAGGCATGGTGGCTCATGCCTGTAATCCTAGCACTTTGGGAGGTTGAAGTGGTGGATCTTCTCAGGTCAGGAGTTCAAGACCAGGCTGACCAACACAGTGAAACCCCATCTCTACTAAAAATACAAAAATTAGCTGGGCATGGTGGTAGGGGCCTGTAATCCCAGCTACTCAGGAGGCTGAAGCAGAAGAATCACTTGAACCCAGGAGCCCAGGAGGCAGAGTTTGCAGTTAGCCAAGATAGTGCCATTGCACTCCAGCCTGGGCCACAAAGTGAGATTCTGTCTCACAAAAAAAAAAAAAAAAAAAAAAAAAGAATGAGGAAAACCAGGCTCCTAGGCTCCACCTCTTAATGAGGTTAGCTTCAAAGCCACATTGCAAAGTATGAAAGAAATTAGTGTAGCTGTGTTTGAAAACAGTCTCCCTCATGCTGTAATATTACTTTATTATTGTAAATGAGTGAAGTGGAAAAGAGAAAGTTTAGTTTGCTATATTCTTTTTTTTGTGTATTATGTGGCCTTATTTATATTTGATCCTATGACTTTTCTGTGAAGAGATATTTTAGTTGTAAGTTTATATATAAGGAAACTAAAGTATAGGAAAAAGTCAGTGTATTACCACTCCCCATGACTTAATAGAAAATTCCCACTCATGTATCTGTCCTAAACTGTTTGGCATCATGGTGAAAGAATCTGAATTGTTTAAATTAGAGATGACCAAAAAGTGTTTTGGAGGGATCAGAAAGGAAGAACAGACGGATAATTAAGAAAACAATCTGCTCATTTCCAGATTTGCCTAGAATCTGCCCTGTTTTTTTAAAATAAAGTATTATTGATTGGGTGGAAACTAGACATCTACTAAAACACAGAGAATAGGCTTCTGCATACCAAAATTAATGCATCAGTGTAGTACAGCCAAATTTACTGAGTAACTTGTTGAATACAAGTGCTCAACAAACAGGTGTCTGCCAGTGTCCTCACATTGAAAGTATAAAATACATAAATAACTGATGTTAAATTTATACGGTTTTATATATAAATAAAACTTTCTCTTTGTATCTCTCTCTCTCTCTCAGAGAAAATTCATATATCCATCTCATCTCTTGGAGAGAGAGAGAGAGAGAGAGAGAGGTCATTTTTAGGTAAGGCAGGTGGATATGTTTTTAATTATAGGCCTCAGTAGTCCAGTAATGTAGATAAAAGGATTGACCTGGCTTGTGTAATGTATCTTCATTGGATGATTTTCACTCTTTTCACCCACCAATCATTTTCCCACCCCACCTTTACCACAAATTAACTTTCTTACCTGTGTGTTCACCCTCATGGACTGACATTATTCAATTTATCAAACCAGAGAGGAAGTATATAAGAAAAAGTATCTCTCTTCAAAAAAAAAAAAAGTAATATATTAGAAACTTGAGTTACAAAGTTGTTAGTATCGGCCTCAAAGATCTGAAGGCTTAGGGTTTATAAGGAAGTTAAGAAATAATATATTTTTTTAATAAAAATTTTATGTCCAAATAAGAATTGGCTTTTCTCAGAATGTGCTTGCTCTCGGTGGACCCAGATGTTGAAATAAGTCCCATCTGGGGAGAGGGGTCACAGAGACCTTAGCAGCTTACAAATGCTAATGACACGTTTCACCAGGTCTTTGCTGTGAAGTCACCTGGATATGTATGATATGAGAAAAATAAGTGGTTTGCTTTCAGTTTTTAAAATAGTTTGTCCACAATAACAAATGCCATAATTAGGATGTAGTTCCTCAGATCACAAGGGCAAGGTAAAATATAAATCTTTTATCTGCTATGCCAAAGAGGGAGATTAATGATAGAAATCTTGGGTCTTGCCAGAAAGGCCAGAGTGATGTCTGAAGGGAAGAGATCATAGAGTTCCCTTCTGTGATATTGTCGGGAGCCGAAATCACATTGAACACATAGACACTTCAATACCACAGGGACCTAACTATTCTGATTATTAGGCAATGGAAGCAAATTAATAGAAACTACATTAGAAAAGAAAGATAATTTATTTTGAGTCATGGGAACTGTCTAATGTCACTTGGGAATGGAATTACTTAGGGAAACAAATGAAATTGAATATGGTAGCTTTATGATATAAGTTTAATTTATGCCTATAATTTAATTGAGTTGACTGATAGCCAAGCTTATTTAGTCAGTCGGGCACACAAAACAGCTTGAATGGCAATTGGTCAATTTTTCCACATCACCCTTGTTCAAAACAAGATCCTATTTGGGGTCCCTAAGTCTCTCTTTTACAACTCACCAAATTCATTTGGTGCTACATGTTCTGGATGCAATTAACTAGCATTAGAAAACCCTGATTAAAGCATTATGATTAATTCAAGCACATTCATTTCCACTTCATCAGTTCTGTTCATTTGAAGCTGTACTTATTGCCTCTTTTTAGCTACTGCTTCTTTATTTAAGAAAAAAAAAAAGAAATCAAAATACCTTTTCTATGCCAATAGCAAAGAGGGGGAAAACTGGGGTGCTGTAGGGTTGTGTTTTGATCTATTTGCAGGTTCTTCCAGATCTGGTAGCCTATAAATTTATTTATGCTGAGAGTATTTTTAGACATGAGTTTTATATTCGATGTGGATTTCAAAGGAACTTTAAGCAGCACATTTCTCTCTCATTTAAGTATCAAGTATCAAAATGGTATTTGATGTCCAAGGAAATTATAAAGCTTCTATTTTCCTTTGAGCTTAGAAGTTGGTAATTTTCCACTATTAAAAAATACTTAAAGTCTCAATTTCTCTATTTTCTTCACAAGTGCTCTCTCTTCCACTTTGACTGCTTTCCCTCTAGCTTCTCCCCTCTTTCTTCATGGTTTTTTTTTCTGTTTTCATATTCCTGGGCTTCTTCATTAAAATCACCCTGTGCCTGCTCACTGCTGTCTATTCCTGATGAAGAAGAGGAACTTGTCTACTGGATAAAATGCTGAGGATTTCACTGAAAATGCCTTTGATGAGCTGACCTATAGGGCGATAATGTAACAGAAAAATGAATTCATTCCCTGATAAATGCATGGGGATAGGGGCATTTCAGCCACACATGCTCACATATATTAATTCCTTACAGGTTTTTCTACTTCACTGTGCCCAGGTGAGCCACATTTAGGTTGGCACTTGTTTGTTTCATTCTTTGCGAATATGGCATTTTTAGAAGCCAGTAACTGACAATGTCATGAACATTATGCTTAGCGTATTTTTCACATCAAAAAAATTATTCACTCATAATTTATTCCTCCTGATATTACCTTTAAATCCCCTTTTTGGTCAGGAGGGCCTCAAATGATTAAGTGAGACAATTACTTCAGAGAAATGGCTGACTTGAAAGCTGCTTCAGTCATGACCATGTGCCCTGGTATGTGTTCCTGACCGTCTACAACATTTTTGTAAATAAATAACTATTTTATTCTATTGGCATTGTGTAAGTTTCTCCTATTTCCAGAAATCAAAACAAAATATGAAAGGAAAACAGGTTGACCGTATCGAAACCATAAAATTCACTGGGATAAGCCGTCTGAAAGTGATTTCACAAAAGGAAATTTAGATGCATGCTTCAACAAAAGGAATGGGTAGTACATGCTTGTGTAAGTGTGGGTATGAGGGCAGGGCATTTCTGAAGAGTTTCATTAAGTAAAAGTCTATTTTCAAACAAAACATATTTTCCATAATTAATGCACCAATTTTTTTTTTAAGTTCAGGGGTACAAGTACAGGTTTGTTACATGGGCAAACTTGTGTCATTGGGATTTGTTGTACAGATTATTTCACCACCCAGGTATTAAGCCCAGTGCCCATTAGTTATTTTTCTGATCTTTTCCCTCCTCTTACCCTCCACCCTCTGAAAGTCCCCAGTGTGGGTTGTCCCAGATGTCTGGGAGTATGTGCCTCCATAAAAAAGAGATTCTTTGCAGGGACATGAATGTAGCTGGAGGCCATTATTTTTTATGCCACTGAATGCTTTCAGTGGGTGATAATGTACATGGTGAAATTTTAAGGTGTTCAGATGGGCCTGTTGAATCTCTCAGTAGAAGGCTACTGCATCCAAGATCCACCTGTGTTTAGGCTCTTAAAAAAAAAACAAGCATTTTAATTATGTTAAGGCACAACATTATCAAAGAGGTAATATTATTATATAATTTTATCTTATAGTATTATAATGAATAGTATTTAACATATATAAATATATATATGAACTACCTAGAATATATTCATCTGATTAATCAATTATTATTAATTCCCATGCAGGAGTGAGTTTGTGGAAGGGAGAACATTGGACTAAAAGATAAACAACTCAGATATAAGTCCAAACCCTGCCTCTTAACTCTCCAAATGGTCTTGAGTTAACATAATTATCCTTTATGAATATCAGCATCCCTATCTGAAAAATAGAGATGCATAAGATAAACTTTGAGTCCCTGTGAGAATGGTTGTTGAGATCTAATGAGATGATGGCTGCAGATGAATTTTGTGAAAGTGTAAATAATTTTATCTCACATGAGGTTTAGATTACAAAATCAATACATGAAATGGAAATCAGTTAAAATTAAAATTACATGTGGAAAAATTATTTAAATATCCCTTAAAGTAAAGGGTTGCCAAATTTCACAAATATAAACATATTGAATGGAAAGTATTTGTTGTTTATCTGCAATTCAAAGTTAACAGGATGTCATCACAGGTGGTGATGGGTGGAGGTGCCCTCACCACGGACCCCTCCTTCTGCCCAGGAATCTGTCTGCCTCCTGCCATTCATGTCACTGGGGGTCAGGGCTCCTCTGGACTTTGCTTTGAGATTAGCTGGTACCAACAGCAGGGAGAAGGCAGGTAGTGGTAGCAAGTGCTTGCCAGCCTGATGACAGGGAGGCCATGCAGGGATGCCTCAGTTTCAGCCCTCACAGGAGGGCAGGAATCCTGCCTGCTTCCTGACGGCCAGGGGCACAGGGAGGCTCATATCTGCAGCTACAACTTGGATGGCTGCAGCCTTACCTTGGAGAGCAGGTCTCCTGCCTTTTCTTTGGAGCAGGAGGCCTGGTCCATAGCCAGAAAGGCAGGGGATCCCACTTTTCCCCTGCTCGCACCAGCTCCAAGGAGCTTGCAGCCCTGGCAGCGCCTCCCTGCTGCAGCCAGCACAATGGCTTGACAGACCATCTGGAGCAGCTGCTGCCATCATGGTGACCACAAAAATGAGCATTAGTTTGGTAGATTCAGTTAGGGAGCATCACATCAGAGTACCCAATATAAACAAATTTCCCTTATGCAGACATCAGGGCTGGAAATGTAGGTGGAAAGGGTAAAGAATTGTTACCAAAATGCCAGGCGTTGGATCTAAGTCCTGCTGCTCACAGCATAGACAGCTGATCCCTGAAACAAGTATTGCCAGAGAAAAAGGCTTTATTCAGGTGCTGTAGCAGAGGAGATAGGAAGTAGGTCTGAAATCCATCTCCCTGATGGACTAAAAGTGTGTAGCCTTGAGAAACTATCTACTACAAAAACCACTCTTGATTGTTAAACCGTATTTTACCCAACATGGTTTCATTCTCCTGTTGTTGCAATTCATTTTATTTTATTTCTCTTTTTATGAAGAAAGCAAATTCAATCTAAATTTGTTTACCAGCCACTTTTACTGACTAAGACAGAAATGATAGGGTGGAAAGTGAGGTATTTGATAATATGTTTCCATTTCCTTATATATTTTTCTAAAAGACGTGCATTCAAATACATTTTAAAACTATTTTTTAAAATATATATTTTATTGCGTTTTAGGTTTGGGGGTACATGTGAAGAACATGCAAGATTGTTGCATAGGTACATACATGGCAATGTGGTTTGCTGCCTTCCTCCCCATCACCTATATCTGGCCTTTCTCCCTGTGTTATCCCTCCCCAACTCCCCACCCCCTGCTGTCCCTCCCCTAGTTCCCCCGCACAGACCCCAGTGTGTGATGCTCCCCTCCCTGTTTAGGTGGGTGTTGAACAATGAAAACTGTTTCTTTTATTTTCGTTTTTTGTTAGAGACAGGGTCACCCAGGCTGGAGTGCAATGGTGTGAACCTAGCTAACTTTAGCCTCAAACTCCTGGGCTTAGAAGATCCTCCTTCCTTAGCTTCCTGAGTAATTTGAACAATATGCATGTGCCACCAGGACTGGCTGATTTCTTTTCTTTTCTCTTTTATTTCTTTTCCTTTCCTTTCCCTTTCTTTCTCTCCCTTCCCTCTTTCTTTCTTTCCTTCCTTCCCTTTTCTTTTTTTTCTTTCTTCCCTCCTTCTCTCCTTCCCTTTTTCCCTCCCTCCCTCCTTCCCTCCTTCTTTCCTTCCTTCTCCTTTCTTTTCTTTTCTTTTCCCTTTCTTTCTCTTTCTTTCTTTCTTTCTTTCTTTCTTTCTTTCTTTCTTTCTTTCTTTCTTTCTTTCTCTCTCTTACTCTCTCTCTCTCTTTCTCTCTTTCTGTCTCTCTTTCTCCCCCTCCCCTCCCCTCCCCTCCCCTCCCCTCACTTTCCATGTAGGCTGCTCTCAAAGTCCTGGAATCAAGCAATCCTCCCACTTCAGCCTCCCAAAATCCTGGGGTTACAAGTGTGAGCAACCATACCCAGCCTAAAACTATTTTTAAAGCGGCCCATTGTACTCACCAAAAAGTCCAGCGAAACTCAAATGACCAAGTCCAGTGGTGAATCGAGGAAACCTAGAAGCCTTGATCAAGTTTCCCATTCCCATTGCATAGCCTGTTAATACCTGTGCCCTATCTACACATGTCCGTCTTTCTCAATCACATGTGCACTAAAATACTTATACAATCTTACAACACACAAGGACATTTGGGTCAATGATGGACCACATAGATAATGGAGGTCCCATAATATCGTAATAGAGCTGAAAAATTCCCGTCACAGTGGTAATGTCGAAGAGGAATGCAGTGATTCTGTGGCAAACAAATCTACTGTGCTGCCAGTCATATAAAAGCGTAGCACATACAGTTATGTATAGTGCATGATAATTGATAAGAAATGATTATATGACTGATTCATGTATTTACTATACTAAACTTTTAGAATGTACTCCTACCTATAAAAAAGGTCAACTGTGAAACAGCCTCAGGCAGGTCTTTCAGGAGGTATTCTAGAAGAAGGCATTGTTTATAATTGGTTTTCTGGTTAAAGTTTTAAAGGGTAATTTAGTTCTCCTTGC
Source organism: Saguinus oedipus (assembly GCA_031835075.1). Taxonomy (NCBI): domain Eukaryota; kingdom Metazoa; phylum Chordata; class Mammalia; order Primates; family Cebidae; genus Saguinus; species Saguinus oedipus. Next base: position 45,681,977 of record CM063170.1, read on the forward strand.
TTGAAAGTTTAAGAGTTTAATTTATGGAGCATCTGTCCATTTTTAAAATTATTGCTAATCCGTAGTTTCAATGTGTACGACAATGATTTGTATTTGAGCATCAGGACAAATCAATGAGGTAAATATGTTTGTGAAAAGCAACTCTACAGTTTTCAGCATGACTTTATTCTTCTAATAAAAATGTTTTACATCCAGAGATTGATGGCAACAATAACAATAATGTTTGAATAAGTTTAGAGATCAAACATACATGAGGATGATAGTTAATAAAATTGTATGACATTTGAGATTTTTGTTAAATATAGATTTTTCACAAAAAATAGTTTTTTAAAAAAGAAGGCATTGTTATAGAAAATGAGTGTCATGCATGTTATTGCCCTGAAGACTTTCTAGTGAGACAGTAATGAGGAGTGGGAAAGTTGGGCAGTGGGACACAGTAATATTGATGATCCTGATCCCATGTAGGCCTAGGCTAATGTGTGTATGTTTGTCATACCCTTTAACCAAAAAGTTTAAAAATTAAAATAATAAATAATTCTTAAAACAAGTGATAGAATAAGAGTATAAATAATTTTTTGTAGAGCTGCACATTGTGTTTGATTTTAAGCTGTGTTTTTTTGTGTCCTCTCTTATTTCGTTGAGCAGTGGTTTGTAGTTTTCCTTAAAGAGGTCCCTTACGTTGCTTGTGAGTTGTATTCCTAGGTATTTTATTTTCTTTGTAGCAATTGTGAATGGCAGTTCGTTCTTGATTTGGTTCTCTTTAAGTCTGTTATTGGTGTATAGGAATGCTTGTGATTTTTGAACATTGATTTTATATCCTGAGACTTTATTGAAGTTGCTTATCAGTTTCAGGAGTTTTTGGGCTGAGGTGATGGGGTCTTCTAGGTATACTATCATGTTGTCTGCGAATAGAGACAATTTGGCTTCCACCTTTCCTATTCAAATACCCTTTATTTCTTTTTCTTGCCTGATTGCTCTGGCTAGAACTTCCAGTACTATGTTGAATAGGAGTGGTGAGAGAGGGCATCCTTGTCTAGTGCCGGATTTCAAAGGGAATGCTTCCAGTTTTTGCCCATTAAGTATGATATTGGCTGTTGGTTTATCATAAATAGCTTTTATTACTTTGAGATATGTTCCATCAATACCAAATTTATTGAGGGTTTTTAGCATAAAGGGCTGTTGAATTTTGTCAAATGCCTTCTCTGCGTCAATTGAGATAATCATGTGGTTTTTGTTTTTGCTTCTGTTTATGTGGTGAATTACATTAATAGACTTAAACGTATGTTCAACCAGCCTTGCATCCCCGGGATGAATCCTACTTGATCATGATGGATAAGTTTTTTAATGTGCTGTTGCAATCAGTTTGCCAGTATTTTATTGAAGATTTTTGCATCTATGTTCATCATGGATATTGGCTTGAAGTTTTCTTTTCTTGTTGAGTCTCTGCTGGGTTTTGGTATCAGGATGATGTTGGTCTCATAAAATGATTTGGGAAGGGTTCCCTCTTTTTGAATTATTTGGAATAGTTTCAGAAGGAATGGTACCAGATCCTCTTTGTGTGTCTGGTAGAATTCGGCTGTGAACCCATCTGGACCTGGGCTTTTTGTGTGTGGTAGGCTCTTAATTGCTGCCTCAACTTCAGACCTTGTTATTGGTCTATTCATAGTTTCGGCTTCCTCCTGGTTTAGGCTTGGGAGGACACAGGTGTCCAGGAATTTATCCATTTCTTCCTGGTTTACTAGTTTATGTGCATAGAGTTGTTTGTAGTATTCTCTGATGATGGTTTGAATTTCTGTGGAATCTGTGGTGATTTCCCCTTTATCATTTTTTATTGCATCTATTTGGTTGTTCTCTCTTTTCTTTTTTATCTGTCTGTCTATTTTGTTGATCTTTTCAAAAAACCAGCTCTTGGATTTATTGATTTTTTTGAAGGGTTTTTCATGTCTCTATCTCCTTCAGTTCTGCTCTGATCTTAGTTATTTCTTGTCTTCGGCTAGGGTGTGGGTGAAGGGGAGGAAGGCAGCAAAACACACTGCCATGTGTGTACCTATGCAACTATCTTGCACATTCTGCACATGTACCCCAAAACCTAAAATGCAATAAAAAATTTAAAAAAAAGCTGTGTTATTATAAAAAAGTCAAAAAGTTAAAAACAAAGTTTATAAAGTAAAACATTTACAGTAAGCCAACGTTAACTTTTTATATAAATTCTGCTTTTATTTTAGATTCGGGGGAACATGTGCAGGGTTGTTACATGGTTATATTGCGTAATCACAAAGTTTGAGGTACAAATGATCTTGTCACCCAGGTAGTGAACATAGTATCCAATAGGTAGTTTTCAGGCCTTCCCTTCCCCCTTCTCTCCCGTTTCTAGTATGTTTCAGTGTCTGTTCCCATCTTTATGTCCCCTTGTACCCAATGTTAAGCTTCTACTTATAAGTGAGAACATGCAGTATTTGGTTTTCTGTTCCTGCACTAATATGCTGAGGATAATGCCATCCAGCTACATTCATATGGCTGCAAAGCATGCTTTTGTTCCTTTATATGGCTGCATAGTATTCCATGGAGTATATGTACCACATTGTCTTTATCCAGTCCACCACTGATGGGCACCTAGATTGATTCTGTTTTTGCTATTGTAAAGAGTGTTGTGATGAACATATGAGCACATTTGTCCTTTTGCTAGGATGATTTATTTTCCTTTGGATATACATTCAGCAGTCCCATCGAGTGGTAGTTCTAAGCTCTTTGAGAAATCTGCAAACTGTTTTCCACAGTGGCTGAACTAATTATTTTATCATAAATTATTTTGCAAATTAATACAAGTCCAGAGTTCATTACTGTGTGTATTTTAGTTCTTTCAATCTGCTATTAAAAAATATCATAGATTGGGTGACTTATAAACAACAGTACTTTATTTCTCATATTTCTAGAGGCTGGAAAAGTCAGTGTCTGGTTAACGCTAATTTCCTTCATAGATGGCACCTTCTCATTGTAATTTTATATGGCAGAGAGGATAAGGGATCTTTTTCAGACCTGTTTAATACAAACACTAATCTCATTCATGAAGGCATGGGCTACTCACCTAACCTCCTCCCAAAGGCCCCACCTCTGATACCATCATCTCAGAGTTTAGTATTTCAGTATATGAATTTGAGGGTTACAGAAACATTCCCACTATAGCTCTAAGAATACTTAAGAAACCTTTATAAAATGACAACATTATGGTGTCATTTATTTTCTTGTTTAAACAATGGTTAACGAAAGTATTAGGTAGCCTTCAGTTCTCCCAAGCAGTTGAGAAAGTATATTGTATATTGTGCATATGCTGGAATATTCTTCCAACTTTCTTGTTGCTCACTCTATCAGTTACTAAAAATAGGGTACAAGGAGTTCTAATTGTAGTTGGAATTGCTGTCATCTTTTCCACTGTTCCACTGTTAAGTTTGTTGTATCAACATCAATATCTTTTTTGGCAAAAGCATTAGAGATTCAAAATTATTCTGAATTTCTCTCATTGCCTCAGTTTCACTGGTTTTAAGCATATACTTAAAATATTCTATTTAACAATTTATTTTTCTTGTTGCAAGTGAAATTATTATAATTTGAGATAAAAGAAGCAACTAGAAGAATCACCACACTGCCCTCCACAATGGTTGAACTAACTTACACTCCCACCAACAGTGTAGAAGCATTTCTATTTCTCCACATCCTCTCCAGCATCTGTTGTTTCCAGATTTTTAATGATCATGATTCTAACTGTCGTGAAATGGTATCTCAGTGTGGTTTTGATTTGCATTCTCTAATGACCAGTGATGATGAGTATTTTTTGTATGTTTCTTGGCCACATAAATGTCTTCTCTTGAAAAGTGTCTGTTCATGTCCTTCACTCACTTTTTAATGGGGTTGTTTTTGTCCTGTAAATTTGTTTTAGTTCTTTGTAGATTCTCGATATTAGCCCTTTATCAGATGAGTAGATTGCAAAAATTTTTCCCCATTCTTTTGGTAGGTGGTTCACTGTAATGATTGTTTCTTTCACTGTGCAGAAGCTCTTAAGTTTATTTAGATCCCATTTGTCTATTTTGGCTATGTTGCCATTGCTTTTGGTGTTTTAGTCATGAAGTCCTTACCTATCCCTATGTCCTGAATGGTTTTGCCTAGGTTTTCTTCTAGGGTTTTTATGGTGTTAGGTCTTATGTTTAATTCTTAAATCCATCTGGAATTAATTTTAGTTTAAGGTATCAGGAAGGGGTCCAGTTTCTGCTTTCTGCACATGGCTAGCCAGTTTTCCCAACACTCTTTATGAAAAAAAGAGTCCTTTCCCCATTGCTTGTTTTTGTCAAGTTTGTCAAAGATCAGATGGTTGTAGATGTATGGCATTACTTCTGAGGCCTCTGTTCTGTTCCATTGGTCTATATGTCTGTTTTGGTACTAGTACCATGCTGTTTTGATTACTGTAGCCTTGTAGATTGAATTCGGGTAGCATGATGCCTCCAGCTTTGTTCTTTTTGCTTAGAATTGTCTTGCCTATGCAGGCTCTTTTTTTTTTGTTCCATATAAAGTTTAAGGTGTTTTTTTTCCAGTTCTGTGAAGAAAGTCAGTGGTAGCTTGATGGGGATAGCATTGAATCTACAAATTCCTTTGGTCAGTATGGCCATTTTCATGATGTTGATTCTTCCTAACCATGAGCATGGAATATTTCTCCATTTGTTTGTGTCCTCTCTTATTTCCTTTCGCAGTAGTTTGTAGTTCTCCTTGAAGAGATCCTTGACATCCTTTGTTAATTGTATTCTTAGGTATTTTATTCTCTTCGTAGGAATTCTGAATGGGAGTTCACTCATGATTTGGCTCTCTGTCTGTTATTGGTATATAGAACCTAAGTGTGATTTTGTATCCTGAGACCTTGCTGAAGTTGCTTATCATCTTAAGGAGATTTTGGGCTGAGACGATGCAGTCTTCTAAATACACAATCATGTCATCTGCAAATAGACTGACCCAGCAATCCCATTACTGGGCTTATACCCAAAGGATTATAAATTGTTTTAGTATAAAGATACATGCACATATATGTTTATTGAGACACTGTTTACAATAACAAAGACCTGGAAGCAACCCAAATGCCCATCAATGATAGACTGGATAAAGAAAATGTGACACATATACACCATGAAATACTATGCAGCTGTAAAAAGATGAGTTCATGTCCTTTGCAGGGACATGGATGAATCTGGAAACCATCATTCTCAACAAACTGACACAAGAACAGAAAACCAGTTGCCGCATGTTTTCACTCATATGCAAGTGTTGAACAATGAGAATACATGGACACAGGGAGGGGAACATCACACACTGGGGTCTGTTGGGGGTTGGGAGGCTAGGGGCAGGACAGTAGAGGGTGGGGAGTTTAGGGAGGGATAACATAGGGAGAAATACCTAATGTAGGTGATGGAGGGATGAAGGCAGCAAACCACCATGGCATGTGTATACCCATGTAACAATCCTGCAAGATCTGTACATGTACCCCAGAAATTAAAGTATAATTTAAAAAATTTTTTAAATTAAAAAAGAAATAACTAGAAACCTCAATAACCCTAAATTTGGGGCTTCTTTTGTTGCATGGGAACTGAATTGAGGATAGTCTCTTGTTTGTGAAAAAAACATTTGAATGAATATATAGGAAGTTAAATTGATTTGTGGAACCCTGTGCTTTTTTATGTTTGTAATCAGTACTGATGGGGAGTTAGGTACCTCCAATTTCTAAAGTAGCAAGTAAACCTGAGAAACAGCAGTCCTAAAAAATAATAAATGCTGATAAGAATGCAGAGGAAAGGGGCTCTTACACACTGTTGGTGGGAATGTAAATTAGTACAGCCATTATGGAAATCAGTGTGGAGGTTTCTCAAAAAACTAAAAATAAAACTACCATACAATCTAGCAATCCCAGTACTGGGTATTTATCCAAAGGAAAGAAAATCATTATATCAAAGGTATACCAACACCCCCATATTTATTGTAACACTATTGACAATAGCCAAGATATGGAATTAACCTAAATGTCCATTAGTAGATAAATGGACAAAGAAAATGTCCGTTTATAATGAAATACTATTCAGTCAAAAAAAAAAGAATAAAATATTTTCGTTTGCAGCAATATGGATGGAAGTGGATGTCATTATGTTAAATGAAACAAGCTCTTCACAGAAAGTTAAATATTGCATGTTCTAACTGATGTGAGAGCTAAAACATTTGATTTCTTGGAGCTAGGGAGTAGAATGATAGCAGCCAGAGAGGCTGAGGGGTAAAAAGAGGTGGGTTAATGGGTACTAATGTACAGGCAGCTAGAAGGAACAAGCTCTAGTGTTGCAGCACAGTAAGGTGGTGATAGTTAATAACATACTCTGTATTTTAAAGAGTTAACTATTTATTTAAATAGTTAAAAGAGAAGGTTTGAAATGTTTCCAACTAAAAGAAATGATAAATGTTTGAGGTGAATGAATATCCATTTTAAATGCCCTCATTTAATTGTTACATAGTGTATGCACGTATAAAAATATCACATGCACCCAGTAAATATGCACAAATATTATGTATCTAAATAAACACACACATGAATAAATTAAATAAGTCAGCAGTTTTTGCTCGTCTATTGCAGTTGATTAGTGATATTAGTGTGTTGTTTTTTGATCAGAATTATGACCTCCCTCACTTTGATTTAATGTAGCACAAACACCACAATGTGTGTGAAGTCACACAAGAATCAAATCCTCTTGTTACTCAGACATGTAAAAGCATTCTGTTTCTTGGGCTTGCATTAGAACCTAAGTGTGGAAACATGAAATTGATCAGTAGAAGAGACATTTTCTTAATTTACTGGTCCATGTATGTGTGGCAAATCCCTATACAAGAGAAAAAAAAGGTCCCTCCAAAAAATTCTCCCAGTAAAACTTGCAGTATTCCTCTGTTTCGTGTTTTACAAAGGCTACTACCAAGTGTTTTGTTTCAGAAAAGCCCTTTAGTGCAGAGAAAAGAAAATTTTCTGAACATCGCCTGGAACAGAACTGTTTTTCATGATATTGTTTATAACCCCTCCTAGAAAGTATAGTAGTTCCCCCTTGTCCTCTGGGGATAAGTTTCAAGACCCCCAGTGCTTGTCTGAAACCTCAGATAATACAAAATCCAATATATGTTATGTTTTTTTTTTCTCTGAATACTCTGAGATGGCTATGAAGTGAGTAATAGGGGAATAGTATATAAAACATGGATTCAGCAAAAAAAGGGATGATTCATGTACTGAGCAGGATGGAGCAGAGTGGTGCAAGACTCAGTCATGATACTCAGAATAGCATGTGACTTAAACTTTATGAATTGTTTATTTCTGGAATTTTCTTTTTAATATTTTTAGACCACAGTTTACCAAGGGCAGTTGAAACCACAGAAAGCAGAACCACAGATAAAGGGGGAATACTGTAACTGGAATTCCTGATAAAACATTTGAAAAATTATCTAATAGCTTTTAATAACATTAACAACTTCCTAAAAAATAAAATCTACTGGACTTGATCCAAGATGGCTGAAAAGGAACAGCTCTGGAGTGCTGTTTCCAGCAAGAACAATGCAGAGGGTGAGTGTCCACCACATTTCCAAACAAATTTTCACTACCCACAGACCAGGAGAATCCTGGGCCAAAAGACACCATGAGTTTACACCACGGCAGTTTCAGCCAGTGCCGGGTAGGCACACAGAAACTCACATAAGTCTGGGCAGCCTTTTCAACTGGTGCCTGGAACACCTGGGAGATGGAGCCACCCATTCAACTGAAAGGGAGGGGGCAGGGACAGGGAACCAGGTGATCTGGCTTGGCTGGAACCACCCCCACAAAACAAGCAGTCTGAATCGCTCTGGATTGAGAGTTTCACGGCAAGCACAGCTGGACCCAGGATGGTCCAGCTCAGTGCAGGGAAAGGTGACAACCACTACTGAGACAGTCCACCACTACCAAGGCAGTTCACACAGCAGCTGGGCAGAGCCTGTGGCAGCTCAGCATTACCTCTGCTGGCAGACTGTGACTAGACTACTCTGTGCAGGGCAAGGCATCTATGAAAAAAAGGCAGCAGCACTACAGGAACTTAAAAATAAAGCCGACCTTCCTAGGACAGAACACCTAGGAAAAGAGGCAGTTATGAGTCCCGCTGAACAGACTTAAAAGTACCCATCCAGCAACTCTGCATGGAAAAACGGTGCACCCAGCACAGCACTTGAGCTCCTATAAGGGACAAACTGTCCCCTCAAGCAGCTCCCTGACCCTGGTATACTCAAAGAGACACCTCATAAAGGAGAGCTTGGGCTGACAGCTGGCAGATATCCTTCTGGGATGAAGATAACAGAAGAAGAAATAGGCAGCAACCATTACTGTTCTGCAGCCCCTGTGGGTGATCCCCAGGCAAGCAGGGTCTGGAGTGGACCTCCAGCAGCCCTGCAGCAGAGGGGCCTGACTGTTAGAAGGAAAACTAAGAAAAAGACAGAAATAACTTCATCATCAATATAAAGGACACGTCCACTCAGAGACCCCATCCAAAAGTCATCAACTACAAAGACTACAGGTAGATAAAGCCACTAAGATGGGAAGAAACCAGAGCAAAAACAATGAAAACACCAAAAACCAGAACGCCTCTCCTCCAAAGAATCACAACTCCTCACCAGCTAGGGATCAAAGATGGATGGAGAATGAATCTGATGAATTGACAGAAACAGGCTTCAGAAGTTGGGTAGTAACAAACTTCTCTGAGCTAGAAGAACATGTGCTAATCCAATGCAAAGAAACTAAGAACCTATAAAAAAGGTTAGATGAGATGTTAACTAGAATAAACAGCTTAGAGAAGAATATGAACAACTTGATGGAGCTGAAAAACACAAGATGAGAACTTCGCGAAGCATACACAAGTTTCAATAGCTGAATCTACCAAGTAGAAGAAAGGATATCAGAAATTGAAGATCAACTAAATGAAATAAAACAAGAAGGAAAGAATAGAGAAAAAAAGAGTGAAAAAAAAATGAACAAAGCCTCCAAGAAATATGGGATTATGTGAAAAGACCTAATCTGCATTTGATAGGTGTACCTGAATGTGATGGAGAGAATGAATCCAAGCTGGAAAATACCCTTCAGGATATTGTCCAGGAGAACTTTCCCAACCTAGCAAGGCAGGCCAATATTCAAGTCCAGGAAATATAGAGAACACCACAAAGATATTCCTCAAGAAGAGCAACCCTAAGGCACATAATCGTCAGAGTCACTAGGGTTGGAATGAAGGAAAAAATGTTAAGGACAGCCTTAACATGTTAAGGACTTCTTCAAGGAGAACTACAAACCACTGCTCAACGAAATAAGAAAGGACACAAACAGATGGAGAAACGTTCCATGCTCATGGTTAGGAAGAATCAATCTTGTAAAAATGGCCATACTGCCCAAAGTAATTTACAGATTCAATGCTATCCCCATCAAGCTACCAACTGGAAAAAAACACCTTAAACTTCATATGGAACCAAAAGAGAGCCTGCATAGCCAAGACAATCCTAAGCAAAAAGAACAAAGCTGGAGGCATCACACTACCTGAATTCAAACTATACTACAACTCTACAGTAATCAAAACAGCATGGTTCTGGTACCAAAACAGACATATAGAGCAACAGAACAGAACAGAGGCCCTGGAGGCAATGCCACACATGTGCAACCATCTGATCTTTGACAAACCTGATGAAAACAAGCAATGGGGAAAGGATTTCCTGTAAATGGTGTTGGGAAAACTGGCTAGCAGTGTGCAGAATGCAGAAACTGTACCTCTTCCTGACACTGTACACTAAAATTAACTCCAGATGGATTAAAGACTTAAACATAAAACCTAACATCATGAAAACCCTAGAAGAAAACCTAGGCAAAATCATTCAGGACATAGGCATAGGCAAGGACTTCATGACTAAAACACCAAAAGCATTGGCAGCAAAAGCCAAAATAGAAAAATGGGACCTAATTAAACTCTAGAGCTTCTGTACAGCAAAAGAAACAATCATTAGAGTGAATCAGCAGCCAACAGAATGGGAAAAAATTTTTGCAATCTACCTATCTGACAAAAGGCTAATATTCGGAATCTACAAAGAACTGAAACAGATTTACAAGAAAAAAAAAACCCATCCAAAAGTGGGTGAAAGATAGGAACAGATACTTTTTAAAAGAAGACATATATGAGGCCAAAAAACATGAAAAAATGCTCATCATCAGTGAGTATTAGAGAAATGCAAATCAAAAGCACATTGAGATACCACTTCATGCCAGTTAGAATGGCGATCATTAAAAAATCTGGAGCCAACAGGTGCTGGAGAGGATGTGGAGAAATAGGATCACTTTTACACTGTTGGTGGGAGTGTAAATTAGTTCAACCATTGTGCAAGACAGTGTGGTGATTCCTCAAGGACCTAGAAATAGAAATTCCATTTGACCCAGCAATCCCATTACTGGGTATACACCCAAAGAACTATAAATGGTTCTACTATAAAGACACATACACAGGTATGTTCATTGTGCCATTGTTTACAATAGCAGTGACCTGGAACCAACCTAAATTCCCATTGGTGATAGACTGGGCAAGGAAAATGTGGCATATATACACCATGGAATAGTATGCAGCCATAAAAAATGATGAGTTTGTGTCCTTTGTAAGGACATGGATGAATCTGGAAACCATCATTCTCAGCAAACTGACGCAAGAACAGAAAATCAAACACTGCATGTTCTCACACATAGGTGTGTGTTGAGCAATGAGAACACATGGACTGCATGTTCTCACTCATAGGTGGGTGTTGAGCAATGAGAACACATGGACACAGGGAGGAGAGCATCACACACTGGGGTCTGCTGTGGGGGCCCAAGGGAGGGACAGTGAGGGGGTGGGGAGTTTGGAGAGGGATAATATGGGGAGAAATGCTGGATGTAGTTGACGGGAGGGATGGAGGCAGGAAACCACATTGCCATGTGTGTACCTATGCAACAATCCTGCGTGATCTGCACATGTACTCCATAATCTAAAGTACAATAAAATAAACATAAAATAAAATCTACCTCATCCTCTCAGTTCATATTGTCTAGGAGTCGTAAACCAGATGTTTAAAGATATAGTGGCCTGAATTCAGCCTGTGAGTTTCTCCTGATAATCTTTGATTGGACATTCATTTCTTTGCATTGTTTTCCTTATGCCTTTATTAAGAGAGAAATCTTTATATTGGCTTTCTCTGGAGTATCTTCCCTGGAGGCCAGCTAGATGTAAGAATTTTTTGTCTGTTTGTAATCAATTTATCTGATAAGTTAGCAGGGCTTCTGAAGAGGGGAAAATTACATACATCCAGGAAATTATAAGACTATCAAGGAAAGGTACTTTTTATAGGCATGACTTTAAAGATTTTCCATGCAAACTTGAGAAAGGCCATTCCAAACAGAAGAACACTGGAAATTAGTATTGTGATTTTTGCAAGACTTCTACTCACACCACCCCACATTTAAATTAAAATTGAACACCCAAAAAGAGTGCTTGAAATTTCTACAAAAATTTGTGGGAAAAAAAACACCAATTTTAAATTATTCAAATCATTCTCACAAGCTAAATAAGTATTTAGTTATTTTAAAGCATATCACTTACCTGTTTAAATGCACATATTAATACCCTAACTGGCTGATAGATTATAATTACTAACTGGCTCAATCAGTATTTGGTAATGTACATTAATTTCAATGAAGAGTTCCCAAATAATTCTGCATTAAATGCAGAATTATTATTATTATTTGTAGCTCCCAGTATTGTTTCAAAAATATAATAAAATACTATATTATCTGATAAATTTTTTAATATTAGTATTATTAGAAAGCATCATTTCAAGATCAAGGCTTAGAAACAGAATAAGTATTTTTACATAGAAAAAAATCCACATTACAAAGGACTTATGAGGACTGTTTTCTTTATTTTCTTTCTTTTTTTCAGTGGTTTGGCAAAGCCAGTGTGCTCCCCCTGTGACTCTAGCCAAAGATGAGGACTGTTTATTTTTAACAACTTTATGTTTAAAAAATTTATGTTAGATCTTGAAACATACTCAATTCAGTTGGTATGCTCCCTTCTCAGTAAATGCGAACTCCAGCATTAGAGTGAAGAAGTAGGAAAAAGCTGATAACACTGTTATGGTTTGAATATGTTCCCCAAAATCATTTGTTGGAAACACAATCTTCACTGCAGCAGTGTTGGAAGGTGAGGTCTTTTGGGAGTGCTTTGGGAGCGTTTAGGTCATGAAGGTGCTGACCTCCTACGTGGATTAATACAGCCATAAAAAGTGATTTCATGGGTGGGTTCTCTCTCTCCTACTATTCTGCCACATGAGGACAAAACGTTACTCCTCTTGAGGGATGCCACAGTAAGATACCATCTTAGAACCAGAGACTGAACCTGCCAGCCTTGATCATGGACTTCTCAGGCTTCAGAACTGCATAAACTAAATTTCTGTTGTTTATAAATTACCCAGTCTATCGTATTCTATTATAGCAGCACAAAAAGTACTAAATGGAAAAAAAAATACAAATAGCTCACTATTTCTAAGCATCTTTTTCTCCCTCTCCTCAATGAAAGGCTTTAAAACAAATTATTACATCTAAGTAGATTGTAATCGTAACAGCTGCTTCTGCCGCCACCATAGAAATTACATAGGTGAAGATTCCTAGCTCAAACAACAGAAGCCTTTTAAATCGTGAATCTCAGAGCTGTTTTAATAAAGGAGACATTTTTTTCAGGAGCAATGAACATATTTGGGTTTAAATATTATCCTGGAAGCATTTTATTGGCACTAAGTATACATCTGAACATTGAAACTCAAATATGCTAACAGATGCTTCTAAACAAAAGCATTATAGAACCAGATTTCACTTGAGTTCAGAATATGTTTTCCACCATTTAAAAAATAATTTGTGTATTTTATAATAGTTTTAGATTTACAGAAAAATTGGGAAGATCTTACAAAAGCATCCATATATCCCATACCTGGTTCCTTCAATTATTAATATCTGTTACCAGTTAATATGACACATTAGTTACCAATAATAATACCTTGTGATTAAACCTTAAATCTTATTATTATTATTTTTCACTTACTGTTCTTTTTCTGATCTATTTTCTCATCAAAAATATCACATTTCATCATTATGTCTCCTTTGGCTTTTCTTGGCTGTGACAGTTTCCTTATTTTTGATTACCTTGGAGTTTTGAGGAGTATTAACTAGGTGTTTTATAGAACATACCTCAAGTTGTTTAATACTTAGATTGGGATTATGTGTTTGGGGAAGATGATTACGAAAGGAAAATCCCATTCTTATCATATTAGGGACATAATACTGTCAATATGATTTATCACTCTTGATGTTGACCTTGATCACCTGGCTGAGGTAGTGTTGACAGTTTCATCCACAGTGAAATTTTTCCGCACTTTTCAGATTGTATTCTTTGGAAAGGAGAGACTGCACAGCCCACACTCGAGAAGTGGAAAGTTAACATTAAATCTCCTTGAGATTCAAGTATCTAAATAAATTATTTGGAATTCTGCCTAGGAGATTTTTCTTTCTCTCTCATTATTTATTCAAGCACTTGTTTATATGAGTATGGTATTTGAGGTATAATATAATACTAATTTATTTCATTGCTCATATTGTTCCAGCTTTGGTCATTGGCAACTCTTTAAGTTGCTTTCTGTGTCCCTGTGATATTGGCCTAGCCTGATAATTGTGGGAGGTCTTTCAGTGCTTCCTAACCTTCTGGCACTACGAAGTACTCAGGACCAGCTTGTATGTTTCTTCTGCCATTGTAATATCAGCCACTTCTCCCAGGAGCTCTGGTTTCTTTTAATAGGGAATGTTATTACAAGCCAATATCCATGAATAACATGTGCTGACTTCCACCAGGATGTCCTTTCTTATAGGCCCTTTCAGCTGACAGAACAAGGAAATATAAGTATTTGTACTAAACCATCCTTATATGCATATCTATGAATATTTCTATGTGTAACCAGCTATATCTATATAAGCTGAAGATGAGCTTATTCTGATGTCTGTAACTTTAATCTCCAGCTTTAATTTATAATTTTGTGGATCATTCTAGCCCTCTGATGTTGTTTATCTTTAACTTCTCACTCCAAAAGTGAGAAGCCTGAATCCCACTATCCAGCATTCATTTATTTAATTGTTTAATGCCAGCGTACAAGCATAGTGGTATCCGAACTGTTCCACTGGGACAACTGTATCAACCAGGGCATAGTTCTTATGGACAGTTTCATTTATCTTTAGTCTTACATACTCTACTTATTGCCAACATTATTTAGGTCAACACTTTTTCCCTACCCAGTTAAGTAATTCACACATTTGTAACACAATTAAACTGTTTTACCATATTCCAGACCCTGACTTTTCAGAGAAAGGGACCCTTGTTGTTGGAGTCTTCTCTTAACTATGGTAGTTTGAGAAATTTTATTTTGTCATATTCCACATTCCACCCCAAAATTCTGCAGTCTCCTAAATTATTTTCTAAATTTGTTGTGCTATAAAATTCTATGTACTTAAACAAATTCATAGTGTTATGCATCCACTATCATGGTATTATACAGAATAGTGTCACCACCCTAAAAATAATCTCCTGTACTTCACCTATTGAACCTCTCCCGTGTCACCATGAGTTTTTTAAAAATCAAATTATTTTGACTCATAGCCTTCTAATGTGAAACCAATTTTATGTGTGAAAGGAATTTCTCAAACTACTGTAGTTAAGAGAAGACCCCAACAACACGGGTTTCTTTCTCTGAATAGTTGGGGTCTGGATATGACAAGCAGTAGGACACTGGACAGTTATAACAGAAGGAAGAGCAGGAGGAAAACATGAGAGTGTCAGCAGTAAATGTCAATCACATCATAATGCCTCAAACAAGCTGCAATGAGTAATTGCTTTAATTTGTTAAAAAAAAGGTTTATTCATTTATGCAATAAATGCTAACTGAGCACTTCCTATGGGCTAGGCATCATCCCATATGACTTACCATAGATTGTTTTCTTCTTCATATATAAAGTAACAACATTCACATCATAGAAATGTTGGAGGGATTTTGTGAGTTGTGTCATGAAGAGTGCCTGAAACATCGTCATTCTCCAGTGTATAATTCTCCAATCCTCACTATTTTACAGTAGAAAAGAGAGAGAAAGAGAATTATTATCATTTTTGCTCTTGCTTTTTCTCCCTCTATTAAGTTTCATCATGGAATTGTCAAAGGATGATGAGATAGCCTTGTGAGATGTGAGTCCCTCTCTAAGCAATCATTTAGGTCACTTGTTATAAACAGCCTCCTGATCCCAACCCAGGATCTACTAAATCAGAATTTCCAGATGAGAGAGGAGGTTTGGATGGCCTGGTGAACAAGGACAGAAGGTGATGGTTAACCATCACAGAAGTTGAGGAAACCTTGGCAGTGCCTTTCTAGATTGCACTCAGTGCTGAAAGCAGTTATGCCCAGGACCTCACAAAAGGAAATGGTAAGAAAGTGTGGCATTGTGGTGAAAATAATAATATAATACTGATGGTGGCAATTAATATTCATTGAGTACTCTATACCTGGCTTTGACCTGGGCAGTTTAAAAGCATTATGTAACTGTATCCTCACAATGTCTTTATGACATAGATATTATTTTTCCCTTTTTTTTTTTTTTACAGATAAATGAGACTTAGACAAATTAATTAACTCATCCAAAGTCATCACTAGTGCATAGTGAACACTTGTTTTGTGTGACTTCAGAGTCATTTGTCTCGATGACAACACAAAAATAATGACAGGCAAAATGTTAGAGACTTGGAAACCAGGCCAAGCTTTTGTCTTGTTTATAAGCTCCACCAAACTATAGAATTAATGTATTTGAGAAAAGAATACTTTTAGATCAGTCATTTTTACATGCCTCAGTTTCCCCATGTGAAAAACAGGAGTACCACATGCTCATCTAGTTCTAATATTCTGTGCTTCTCTTTCTTGACCACTCTCTTCCCATTTTCTGTTTGTTTCAGCCTTGATTTGTGTATTAGTTTCCTATCAGAGAAAAGAAAAATGAGTCTGTAATCTTCACTTTGATTTTCACAGTACAGCCTTTCTGATTCCATTGTTTAGCTATTCCATACTAGAAAGAATTCTGACTCTGAAGGTACACAAAGTTCTGAAGCTACATTAAGTTCAATCAAATAACATGTTATGATTTGACTATTTCAGTAGTTATTTTATTTAAACACCCTTAGAAATTGCTGAAACTGCAATTAGGAATTCTGTCTTTGAATTGAGTTTATATATATTTGGCAAAAGAAATACAGAGCTATGTTTTCAGAAGTTATGGACATCTTTTCCTTATTTCATGTGCCACAATTGGGGCCTATAAACAAACAAAGCCACTTATATTAGTTTATTTTGCATTGCCATAAAGCAGTGGTCCCCAACCTTTTTGGCACCAGGGACCGGTTTCACGAAACACAATATTGCCATGGACCCAGGGGTTGGCAAGGTGATGGTTTTGGGATGACACCATTCCACTTCAGATCAAACATTAGATTATCATAAGGGGCGTGCAACCTAGATCCTTGCATGTGCAAGTCACAGAAGGGTTCCTGCTCCTATGAGAATCTAATGCCAACACTGAAATTACAGGAGGTGGAGCTTAGGCGGTAACGCAGTAATGCTCACTTGCCCTCTGCTCACCTCCTGCTGTGTGACCCAGTTCCTAACAGGCCATGGACCAATAGAGGTCTGTGGCCCTGAGGTTGGGGACCCTGGCTACCAAGGAATATCTGAAGCTGGGTAATTTAAAAAGAAAAGAGGTATTTGGCTCATGGTTGGGCAGCCTGTGCAAGAATCATGGCACCAGCATATACTTCAGGTGTGGTCTCAGGAGGCTTCCAATCATGGCAGAAGGGGAATGGGGAGCAGCGTGAGCAAGAGAGAGGTCAAGCTGCTTTTTAATAATCAAATTATAAGGTAACAAATAGAGCAAGAACTCACTCATTACTGCAAGGATGAAACCAAGACATTCATGGGAGATCCACCCATATGACCTAAACACGAGGCTGTATCTCCAACACTGAGGAACACTTTTCAACATAAGATTTGGAAGAGACAAATATCCAAACTATATCACCACCTCCTAAGAAAAAACGCATCTCCACATGGTGTCTTTGTGGCTCAGATCTTCAGCCACTGCAAATTCTTAGACAAGTCCCACTGCCTCTCTGAATTAGAAGTTCACATCTAGAAAAGGATTTAAAACAGTGACAGATTTTCAAGCTAAATCTTAGTACAAAAGGTTAACAATCTGAGAAACATAAGACATTTGGAAAGCATTATCTAGAGGCTTTTTAGCTGGAATTGGGATGTTTTCATAATGAACTCTTTCTAAAACTTGACTGTGCTAGCAGAAAATTTTAGTATAAGAGAGGTTACACCTATGAGCTATGGTTTAAAAAACCTAGACTTACTCAAGGTCAGGAAGTTAATGGGAGAGCAAGCACTAGAACCCAGTATTTTTTTCCCCCTCTCATTCTGGAACCTGTATATGTATATACAGGTGTACATGTTGCTTTCCTTTCCCCCCAAATTCTATAATAACCACATTTAGTAAATAGTGCTTCAGAAAATCTGAGCATTACAGCAGTGCAAAATAGAGAGGATAACTGATTGAAAACTGACTGGAGATGGGAGTGAGTTGGGAGGTTGTTAACTAAAGTCCCTGAGAGAGACTTAAGGTTTGATTAGTAAGAATGGCACACAGGAAAGCAAGGAAGGGTGACCGATGGGAAGGTCATAGGTGGGTTACCCAGCTGGCCTACCCAGTAACCAGGTGGGACAGAGTGCGGGTTCCAAGAGCTCCTGAAAAAGATAGGCAGTAAGCCTCAGTCTTGATGCTCAGCAATGATGCATCACTGGATTAGGTCTGTGTCTTCACTTCTCCCATAACCACTGAAAAAATAAACACACCTTTAGCAGAAAGAGGATGAGATTTCAATTCAGCAAACTTGGATTTGCATTTAAGTTCACCGGTTTCTAGCCACGTGAACTTATTGTGACATTTAGGCCCTCTGAAACATAGTTTCTTTTTTTACTGGGTTGTTGGGAGGAAGAGAAAGCCAGTGTGTCGCTTAATTGTAGACACTCAAAAGAAGGACTGTTAGATTATTTTATTGCTGGTGCTCCCTTCGAACAGTGGTAGAGAACTTGGAGGGCAATATCAAAAAGCTTGCCTATGGCACAATTCCATCTTGTCTCCTTTTACTCTCAACTTAAAACAGTTTTCCCCTTCTTGCTTACACATTTGTATAGCATATTTGCAAAATGTCCTCTTGATGAGAAATCAGTTTTTTATACCTTAATTATATCCTTTTCCAAATGAGAGAAGGCTCACATAGACTTGTGGATAAGACTTAAAATTAAATAAAACATGCTCTGTTTACTTCAAGGCTTTATTTACCGTGACAACCAGTACTTTCTATTATACATTGAGCATACCTCTGAAAAAAACTTGATAAAACAGCACCATATATTTTAAGTTACATATTTGTAGAAAATTAAGCTTCTGAACCACTGCTTGCCACTTTGAGAAGGAACAACACAAACTCACAAGTCATAAAAATACATAACATTTATTGAACGTTTGCTGTGTGCTCTAAATTTTGCTGAAGTCTTACATGATTGTCTCACTTAATCCCTAATAATAAGTAAGCAATAAATGTTAGTGGCTAGTAATATTATTGTTGCTACTCTTTGTAGCCTATTAGCTATTAACAATAGCTCATTTATAGGGGTTTTTGTTTCCCTTAGCCTCTGGTTTTTCTAAGAATTGTTCTTTGGTTCTTCAGATCTCCCTCTTCTCTTTGTCCCCCTTCCAAATAATATGGAGGGGCCAGGCCAAAACCTTTCCATGTGTATAGACTGAATTATGTCTTTTCAGAATGTATATGTTGAACTTCTAATCCCCAATACCTCAGAATGTGACTGTATTTGGAGACAGAACCTTAAAGAGATGATTAATATTAAATGAAGCCAGAAGGGCAGGCCCCTAACCTGATTGAACCACTGTTCTTATAAGAAAAGGGAGAGAAACCCCAGAGATGCAGGCAAAGAGAGGAAGTGACATGTAAAGACACAGTGAGAAAGTTGCTATTTACAAGCCAAGGAGCTCTCTGGAGAAACCAGCCTACAGATATCTTGAACTTGGACTTACAGCCTCCAGAAGTGTGAGGAAACAAATTCTGTTGTTTATGCTACCCAGACTGTGATACTTTGTTATAGAAGCTCTAGGAAACTAGTAATACCATCTGAAAACATAATCTTTCAATGTTACTTTTATTTCTAAAAAATTGTAAACTGTAAGGATCTAGGTTACAAAATAATTTTAAATGAATTTATGTCATTTTTCCATTTTTCAGTTTCAAAATAACTTTCTAATTTTCTTTATATTTTTCTTTTTAAATTTTAAATGTAGGGGTATATGCGCAGGTCTGTTACAAGGGTATATGGTGTCATGCTGAGGATGTGTTTTTATTGATCTTGTCACCCGAATAGTGAGCATCATACCCAATGGGAAGTTTCTCAGCCATTGCCCCATCCTCCCTCCCCTCATTTGGACTCCCAGTGTCTACTGTTCCCATCTGTACTTCCGTTTGTACCCAGTGTTCAGCAGCCACATGTAAGTGAAAACATGCAATATTTGCTTTTCTGTTTTAGCATTAATTCATTTAAGATAATGGCCTCCAGCTGCATCCATATTGTTGCAAAGGGCATGATTTCATTCTTTTTTAATTTCTCTTTTATTTTAGATTCAGTGGGTAAATGCGCAGGTTTGTAACCTGAATATATTCCATGATGATGAGCTTTGAAGTATGAATGATCCTGTCACCCAGGTGCTGAGTATAGTATCTAATAGTTAGCTCTTCAGCCCTTTCCCTCACTCTCCCTTCCCCTCTCATATTCCCCAGTTTCTATTATTGCCATGTTTGTGTCCTGAGTACCCAGTGTTCAGCTCCCACTTATAAGTGAGAACGTGCAGTATTTAGTTTTCTGTTATTGTGTTAATTTGCTTAGGATAATGGCAGCCAGTTGCATCCAAGTTGCTGCAAAGGACATTATTTTATTCCTTTCTAAGGCAGTGCAGTATTTCATGCCTTAGACATACCACATTTTATTGCACAGTACACCATTGATAGGCACTTGGGTTGACTCCATGTCTTTCTTACTGTGAACAGAGTTGTGATAAACATATGCATGTGGGTGTCTTTTTGGTAGAATTATTTATTTTCTTCTTTTGGGTATATACCCGGTAATAAGATTACTAGGTCAAATGGGAGTTCTATTTTTAGTTTCGCCTCCTTGGTTAGATATATTCCTAGGTGTTTTGTGTGTGTGGATATTGTAAATAGGATTGTGTTCTTGTTTTGGCTTTCAGCTTAAACGTTATTGGTCTATTGAAATGCTTCTGATTTTGGTACACTGATTTTGTATTCAGAAACTTTGCTGAAGTCATTTATCAACTCTAGGAGACTTTTGGCAGACTCTTGAGCATTTTTAGGTGTAGAATCATATCATCTGTGAAAAGAGATCATTTGACTTCCACTCTTCCTGTTTGCATGCCTTTTATTTCTTTCTCTTGATTGCTCTGACAAGTGCTTCCAGTACTATGTTGAACAGGAGTGATGAGAGTGAACATCCTTGCCTTGTTCTTGTTCTTAGTGGGAACGAACCCAGCTTTTGCCCGTTTAGTATAATGTTGGTTGTGAGTTTTTCATAGATGTCTCTTATTTGGAGGTATTTTCCTCCAATGCATGGTTTGCTGAGGATTTTTCTAATGAAGAAATTTTGGATTTTATTATATGTTTTATCAGTGTCTATTGAGAAGATCATATGGTTTTGTTTTTAGTGCTATTTATCTAGTGAATTACATTTACTAATTCGTGTATGTTGAATCATCCTAGCATCTCAGGAAAAAAAAAAGGCTACTTGTTTGTGACAGATTCACTTTTTGATAGGCTGTCGGATTCAGTTTGCTAGAATTTTGTGTGGTGGGTTTTTGTGTCTATGTTAATTATGGATATTGGCCTATAGTTTCTTTTGCTGTTATTATTGTGTCTCTGACACACTTTGGTGTCAGGATGATATTGTTTCATAGATTGAGCTAGGGAAGAGTCCCTCCTCCTCAAATTTTTGGAATCGTTTCAGTGGGATGGGTACCAGCTCTTCTGTGGATGTCTGTTAGAGTTCAATTGTGAATGTATCTGATTCAGGACATTTTCTAGTTGGTAGATATTTTATTACTTATTCAATTTTGGAACATATTATTAGTCTGTTTAGGGTTTCAATTTCTGATTCAATCTTGATAGATTGTATATTTTCAGGGATTTATTCATTTCCTCTAGATTTTCTATTTTTTCCACATAGAAGTGTTCATAATAGTTTTTGGGGGTCTTTTCTATTTCTGTTGAATCAGTTGTAATGTCACCTTTCTCATTTCTGACTGTGCTTATTTGGACTCTCTCTCTCTCTCTATTTTTTTTTTTTTTTTTTTGAGACAGAGTCTTGCTCTGTCACAAGGCACCAGGCTGGAGTGCAGTGGCACAATCTCAGCTCACTGCAACCTCTGCTTCCCAGGTTCAAGCAATCCTCCTGCCTCAGCCTCCCAAGTAGATGAGACTACAGACATGCACCACCACACCCAGCTAATTTTTGTATTTTCGTAGAGATGGGGTTTCACCATGTTGGTCAGGATGGTCTTGATCTGTTGACCTCATGTCCACCTGCCTCAGCCTCCCAAAGCTCTCTCTCTCTCTTAAATCTAGCTAGCAGTCTGTCATACTCATTTATCTCTAAATAACCAACTTTTAGTTACATGGATCCTTTGTGTGGTTTTTATTTTTTATTTTTTGTTCTCAGTTTTATTTTATTTTATTTATTTATTCATTTATGTGAACTTTTGTTTTAGGTTCAAGGGTACATAAGAAGGTTTATTATATAGGTTAACTTGTTGCATATGAACTCATTGTACATGAGTTTACCTATGTAACAAACCTGCATATGTACTCCTAAACCTAAAATAACCTGGGTGATTATTTCATCACCCAGGTACTAAGCCTAGTACCCAATAGTTATTTTTTTCTCCTCTCTCTTCTCCCACTCTTCACCCTCAAGAAAGCCCCAGTGACTGTTGTCCCCTTCTTTGTGTTCATGGGATCCCATTATTTAGCTCCCACTTATAAGTGAGAAGATGCAGTATTTGGTTTTATGTTCCTGCATTAGTTTGCTCAGGTGGCCTCCAGCTCCAACCATGTTTCTATAAAAAACATGATCTTGTTCTTTTATGGCTGCATAGTATTCCATGGGATATATGTACCATGTTTTCTTTATCCAGTCTATCATTGATGGACGTTTAAGTTGATTTCATATCTACTGTTGTAATGAACATTCAAGTCCATGTGTCTTTATGGTAGAATGGTTAACATTTATCTGGGTATATACCCAGTAATGGGGTGGCTGGGTCAAATGATAGTCCTGTTGTTAGCTCTTTAAGGAATTGCCACAAAGCTTTCCACAATGGTTGAACTAATTTACATTCCCACCAACAATGTATAAGCATTCCCTTTTCTCTGCAACCTGGCCAGCACTAGTTATTTTTTGACTTTCATAATAATTATTCTGACTGTGGTGAGATGATGTTTCATTGTGGTTTTGATTTGCATTTCACTAATGATCAGTGATGTTGAACTTTTTAAAAATGGGCCTGTTGTCTGCCTGTATGTCTTCTTTTGAAAAGGGTGTGTTCCATTGAGATACCATCTCACGCCAGTTAGAATGGCGATCATTAAAAAATCTGGAGACAGCAGATTCTGGAGAGGATGTGGAGAAATAGGAACACTCTTACACTGTTGGTGGGAGTGTAAATTAGTCCAACCATTGTGGAAGACAGTGTGGCGATTCCTCAAGGACCTAGAAATAGAAATTCCATTTGACCCAGCAATCCCATTACTGGGTATATATCCAAAGGACTATAAATCGTTCTACTATAAGGACACATGCACACGAATGTTCATTGCAGCACTGTTTACAATAGCAAACACCTGGAACCAACCCAAATGCCCATCGATGATAGACTGGACTGGGAAAATGTGGCACATATATACCATGGAATATTATGCAGCAATCAAAAATGATGAGTTTATGTCCTTTGTAAGGACATGGATGAATCTGGAGAACATCATTCTCAGCAAACTGACACAAGAACAGAAAAGGAAATACCACATATTCTCACTCATAGGCAGGTGAGGAAAAATGAGAACACATGGACACAGGGAAGGGGGTACTACACACTGGGTTCTATTGGGGGGAATAGGGGAGGGATAGCGCAGGGGGGAGCTGGGGAGGGATAGCCTGGGGAGAAATGCCAAATGTGGGTGAAGGGGAGGAAGGCAGCAAAACACACTGTCATGTGTGTACCTATGCAACTATCTTGCACGTTCTGCACATGTACCCCAAAACCTAAAATGCAATTAAAAAAAAGGAAAAAAAAAGAAAAAAATAATAATAATAAAAAAGAAAAGGGTGTGTTCATGTATGTCCTTTGCCCCCTTTTAATGTGTTTTTTTTATTTTTTCTTGTAAATTTGTTTGAGTCTTTCTCAGATGCAAGTTTGCAAATGTTTTTTTTTCCATTCTCTAGGTTGTCTGTTTACTCTGTTGATAGTTCCTTTTCCTGTGCAGAAGCTTTTAAGTTTAATTAGATCCTATTTGTCAGTTTTACTTTTGTTGAAATTGCTTTTGGCATCTTTGCCATAAAATATTTTCTCTTTTATCCACTAGGTTGATAGTTTTTGGTTTCACATTTAAGTCTTTAATCCATCTAGAGCTGATTTTTGTGTATGGTATAAGTAAGGGGTCCATTTTCAGTCTTTGTCAATTTTGTTGAAGATCAGATGACTCTAGATATGCGGCCTTATTTCTGGGCTCTCTTTTCTGTTCTATTGGTTTACGTGTCTGTTTTTTGTACCCATTCCGTGCTGTTTTGGTTAATGGAGCCTGGTAAGATAGTTCGAAGTCAGCTAGGCGCGGTGGCTTATGCCTGTAATCCCAGCACTTTGGGAGGCTGAGATGGGTGGATCTCCTGAGGTCAGGAGTTTGAGACCAGTCTAACCAACATGGAGAAACTTCATCTCTACTGAAAAAATAAAATTAGCTGGGCGTGGTGGCACATGCCTGTAATCCCAGCTACTCGGGAGGCTGAGCCGGGATAATCACTTTAACCCAGGAGGCAGAGGTTGCAGTGAGCCAAGATCATGCCATTGCACTCCAGACTGGGCAACAAGAGCAAAATTCTGTCTCAAAAAAA
This sequence comes from Saguinus oedipus, assembly GCA_031835075.1. Taxonomy (NCBI): domain Eukaryota; kingdom Metazoa; phylum Chordata; class Mammalia; order Primates; family Cebidae; genus Saguinus; species Saguinus oedipus. The sequence goes on from CM063170.1 coordinate 45,706,436, forward strand.
AAATAGAGGAATAGTTTGAAGTCAGGTAACATGATGCCTCCAGCTTTGTTCTTTTTGCTTAGATTTGCCTTGACTATTTTCGTCTTTTTAGGTTTCATATGAACTTTAAAACAGTTTTTTTTTCTAGTTCTGTGAAAAATGTAATTTGTAGTACAATAGGAATAGCATTGAATCTGTAAATTGCTTTCAGCAGTACGGCCATTTTAATGATATTGATTTTTTTCTACCCAAGAGCATGGGATGTTTTTCTGTTTGTTTGTATCATCTTTGATTTCTTTGAGCAATGTTTTATAATTCTCATTGTAGGCTGTATTCCTAGGTATTTTCTTTTTTTGTTGCAATTGTGAATGAGGTTGCATTCTTGATTTGGCTCTTGGCTTGGCTGTTGGTATATTGGAATGCTAGTGATCTTAGTATGTTGATTTTGTATACTAAAACTTTACTGTTCTTCTCCAATTTAAGATATGTCTTTTTTTCTGCTGGTTTTCACATTAGTTTGTTGTTCTTTCTAGGTACCTTAGGTGTGAAGTTAGATTGTTAATGCGAGATCTTTCTAACTTCTTAAGTTAGGTGTTTAGTGCTGTAAACATTTCTCTTAATACTATTTTTGCTGCATCCCAGAGGGTTTGGTATGTTGTGTCTCTACTTTGATTTGTTTTAAAGTCTTTTTGGCCAGGTGTGGTGGCTAACACCTGTAATCTCAGCACTTTGGGAGGCCAAGGCAGGTGGATCACAAGGTCAGGAGTTTGAGAGCAGCCTGACCAATATGGTGAAAACCTGTCTCTACTAAAAATACAAAAAGTAGCAGGCATGGTGGTGCACACCTGTAATCCCAGCTACTCAGGAAGCTGAGGCAGGAGAATCACCTGAACTTGGGAGGTAAACGTTGCATTGAGCCGTGATCGAGCCATAGCACTGCAGCCTGAGCAACAGAGGGACTCCATTTCAAAATAAAACAAGCAAAACAAAACATAAAATAGTGTTTTATTTCTGCTTTAATTTCATTGTTCACCCAAAAGCCATTCAGGAGAAATTTGATTAGTTTCCAAATGTGTGGTTTTGAGAGTTTCTCTTGGTATTGATTTCTGTGTTCATTCCACAGTGGTCCAAGAAGATGCTTGATATGATTTTGATTTTTAAGTATTTATTGAAACTTGCTTTATGAACACACATGTGGTCAATCTTAGATTATATTCTATGTGCAGATGAGAAGAAAGTATATTCTGTGGTTGTTGAGGGGAGTATTTTGTAGATGTCTATTAGGTTCAATTAGTCAAGTGTTGAATATAAATTCAGAATTTCTTTGTCTTTGTTAGTTTTTTGCCTTGATAACCTCTGTGATGATGTCAGTAGAGTGTTAAAGCCCCCAATATTATTGTGTGGCTAAGTTTTTTCATAGGTTTAGAAGTATCACTACTAGAATTATTTGTTTTATGAATCTTGTTTTATAATAAGGTTGTTTGAAGATTGGTTCATATAAATTTAGTACAGTTAAATTTTCTTGTTGAACTGAACCCTGTGTCATTATATTATGCCTTTCTTTTGTGTGTGTGTTCCTGTGTGTGTGTGTATTTACTATTTTGGTTTAAACTCTGTTTTTGCTGGTACAAGAATACTGATGATCCCTGCATATTTTTTTTTTTTTTTTTTGGTTTTCCATTTGCATGATAAATCTTTCCCCATCCCTTTACTTTGAACATATGGGTATAATTACATGTTCGATATATTTCTTGAAGAAAGTAGAAGATAGATTATGTTTTGTTTTGTTTTGTTTTGTTTTTGAGATGGAGTTTCGCTCTTGTTACCCAGGCTGGAGTGCAATGGTGCAATCTTGGCTCACCGCAACCTCCGCCTCCTGGGTTCAGGCAATTCTCCTGCCTCAGCCTCCTGAGTAGCTGGGATTACAGACATGCGCCACCATGCCCAGCTAATTTTTTGTATTTTTAGTAGAGACGGGGTTTCACCATGTTGACCAGGATGGTCTCAATTTCTTGACCTCGTGATCCACCCACCTCGGCCTCCCAAAGTGCTGGGATTACGGGCGTGAGCCACTGTGCCCAGCCAGATTATGTTTTATTAAATGCTTTGTCACTGTATGTTTTTTAAGTGGAGTTTTTAGGTTGTTTACATTCAAGGTTAACATTATTACATGAGGTTTTCTTCCTCCCAGAGTGTTGTTAGCTAGTTGCTTTGCAGTCTTGATTGTGTAGTTGGTATATAGTGTTCATGAGCTGTGTGCTTTTGTGGTAGTGAGTAATGTTCTTTTGCTTTTGTGTCAAGAACTCCTCTAAGCATCACTTTTAGTTATGATCTGTTATTGATAAATTCCCTTAGTGATTGCTTGTCTGAGAAAGACTTTATTTTCCCTTTGTGTATAAAGTTTAATTTGGTGGGATGTTAAATTCTTGGCTGTCATTTCTTTGGGCATGCTAAGGAGAAAAAAATGGGCCCTCAATCTCCTCATGTCCTCCGGCTTTTAAGATTTCTGCTGAGAAGTCTGCTCTTAGTTTGATATGTTTTCTCTTATAGATAATATGTCCCTTTTCTCTAGCTGTCTGTAAGATTTGTGTGTGTGTGTGTGTGTGTGTGTGTGTGTGTGTTGACCTTCATAGTCTGATGACTCTGTGCCTTGAGGATTATCATTTTCTATAGTGTCTTTCATGAGTTCTCAGTATTTTTTATATCTCCATGTTGACTTCTCTAACAAGATTGGGGGAATTTTTTTGAATTACATCTTCAAATGTTTTCTGAGTTGTTTATTTTCTCTTATTCTTTGCAAGTCATAGATTTGATCACTTTACACAATCTCATATTTCTCAAAGGATTTGTTTTGAAATTTTAATTCCATTTTTCTTATTTTTTTAGAGGGTGAATTTGAATGACTGGTCTGCAAGCTCTGAAATTCTTTATTCTATTTGGTCTATTCTGTTGTTAATGTTTTCAACAGTATTTTGACATTCCTGTAGTGAATTTTTCAATTCCAAAAGTTCAGTTTTGTTCTTAATAAAGTTATGTGGTCTTTCAAATCCTAGATATTTATTTATTTGTTTTCTTTGTGTTAGATTTCAACTTCTCTTCTATCTCATTGAATATTCTTGCCGTCTGTATTCTGAATTATATATCTATTTCATACATTTTATTCAGCTTAGAGTTTATTGCTTGGGAGCTAGTGAGAGCCTTTGGTGGTGATGAAACACTGATTTTTTGAATTTTTAAAGTTTTTCTGCTGGTTCCTTCTCATGGGAAGGAGTTGTTGCCTTTTTTTTAAAATTGCTATAATTTGAATTTGGCTTTTTAATTTTCAAATTTTTTCCCCTTGAAGGTATGACTGTGGTGTATGTTATGTATAATTAATTGGCTTCATTTCTGGATGCTTTCAGAGTACCAGGACTCTATGGGTTTCTTGGTTGTAGATGGATTCCTACAGTGGCTTTCTTAGACGTGGCTTGTTTTAGCAATATATTTTTGTTTGATGGTATAATTTAGGCTGCAGTCCAGTCATGTCCAGTCATCTAAAAAATAGGAGTCAGCAGAACTCTCTTACTCTGCATGTGTTTACACTCAGTGGAGGTGGAGGCAATGCAGAAGCATGAAAGGTACCCTCCTCCAGTGTCACTGGTCTTCAGCGGCAGTAGAGTTTCTAGAGAAGCTGAAGAAGTACCTCTTTTAGCCCGTGTTCCCTGAGCCCCAATAGGAGGAGTTGCTGCCATGTCTGCAGCAATGCACTGACTGGGGAGGTGGGTGGGGCATGAGATATGACCTCCTCTTTAAGTCAATTCAAAAGCATTGATATTGCCTCCTTTAGTGGCTGGCACTATACTCACATTTCCTTTGACTAAGGGCAACTTTGTTGGCTGTACTTCTCCCTCCCATAGGGGCAATCCACACTGAGTGTCAGATTTCCAAGAAAATGGAGTCCACCTCCTTACCTCTCCTCAGAGCTATTGGGGCACCCTCAGCCAACTGACCATGGGAGCAGACTTGGGCACCCAGTAATAACACTTGCAGACCAGTTTCAATTTGCAAAACTGTACCTAGCTGGAAGTCACACAGCTCCAGAGAAACTGGTTTCAGCAACTCCTCTCCTGCTCCAGTCCTGTGACAAAAGAGAGCCTAATCCAATCTGTACTGCTGGGGCACTCTCCACACTCACCACTCAAGTGTGGCAGTGAGGGCCCTTCCCCCTCTCCAGAGCAAACATTCCAATCTCTGGGCCAAGTCTAAACTGACTGCAGTGGCTGCTGCTGCTAGATCACCAATGACTGACTTTGTATGAACCTGGATTAAAAATGGTGTACGCTTTTTCCTGGTGTCTTACTCTCTCTACATCTCTTAGCATGTCTCTAAGGTAATTCCTGGTTTGGGGAGAGACAGGATGCTCTCCCTTGGCCTGGGTTGCAAGGATCACTAGCAGAAGGGTGAGACATAGAGTTGGGGGGTTGGGGGTGGGGAGAGTGGGGAGGGGCTTGAAGGGTGGGGGAGGGTTCGGGGAGGGGCGGTGGGGATTGGTTGCTCCTCTTATTCCCTGAAGCTTTACTCACATTATTAGCTGATGCTGGCACAGGAACTGTTTGGCCATGTTCTTCTTTGCAGGATCTGGGTTGTCCTTTACTGTTCCAATGAATTATCATTTTCCTTCCTGAATTAAACATTACAGAATTGATTTTTATGCGCTATTTTGCTATTTCCAAATGGCTGAGGCAAGCTGAAAGCCTCTAATCTACCATCATGGAAAAAATTTTTTTTAACTATTTCTAATTTTCATGGTGACTTCTTTGACCACTGGGCTACTAAGAAGTATACTACTTAATTTCAGAACATTTGGGCCTTATCAAGATCTGTTAATTTTTGACTTTTTAATAGCCATTCTGACTTTTGTGAGACGGTATCTCATTGTGGTTTTTATCTGCATGTCTCTGATGATTAATGATGTTAAACATTTTTTCATGTGTTTGTTGATTATGTGTATATCTTCTTCTTCTTCTTTTTTTTTTTTTTTGAGACGGAATTTCGCTCTTGTTACCCAGGTTGGAGTGCAATGGCGCAATCTCGGCTCACTGCAACCTCTGCCTCCTGGGTTCAGGCAATTCTCCTGCCTCAGCCTACTGAGTAACTGGGATTACAGGCATGCGCCACCGTGCCCAGCTAATTTTTTGTATTTTTAGTAGAGATGGGGTTTCACCATGTTGACCAGGATGGTCTCAATCTCTTGACCTCGTGATCCACCCGCCTCGGCCTCCCAAGGTGCTGGGATTACAGGCGTGAGCCACCATGCCCGGCTGTATATTTTCTTTTAAAAAGTGTCTGCTCATGTCCTTTGTCCACTTTTTAATGTAGTTTTTTTTTTGCTTGTTGAACTTTTAAGTTCCTTATAGATTCTAAATGTTAGAGCTTTGATGGATGTATACTTTGCAAATATTTCCTCCCATTCTGTAGGTTGTCTCTTTACTCTGTTGATAGTTTCTTTTGTTGTCACCTTTGTCATTTCTGATTGTGCTCATTAGCATCTTCCTTTTTTTCTTTGTTAATTTAGCTAGAAGTCTATTGATCTTGTTTATCCTCTCAAATAATAAATTTTTATTTCGTTCATCTTTTATATGGATTTTGGGGTCTCAATTTTGTTCACTTCTGCTCTGATTTTAGTTACTTATTTTCTTCTGTGAGGTTGGGTTTCATTCATTCCTGTTTTTCTAGTTCTTTATGTGTGATGTTAGATGGTTAATTTGAGATCTTTCTAACTTCCTGATATAGGCGTTTAGTGCTGTAAAGTTTCTTCTTAATGCTGATTTTGCTCCATCTCAAGGATTTTCATATAGTATGTCTCTGTTGTCATTTATTTCAATTTTTTCAATTTCTGCCTCAATTTTATTGTTTATCCAAAAGTCATTCCGGAGCAGTTTGTTTAATTTCCATATAATTGTGTAGTTTTGAGAGATCTTCTTGGTATTGATTTCACTGTGTCTGAGTGTATGCTTAACATAATTTATATTCTTTTTAATTTGTTGACACTTGCTTCATGACCAAGTATGTGGTCTATCTTAGAGTATGTTTCATGTACAGATGAGAAGAATGTATATTCTGTGATTGTTGGGTGGAATATTCTGTAGATATCTTACGTCCAATTGGCTAAGGATTGAATTTAAGTCTAGAATCTGCCTGTTTCTTTGCCTTTATGATCTGACTATGCTGTCAGTGAAGTGTGAAAGTCCCCTGCTGTTATTGTGTGGCTAAGTCTCTTCATAGGTTTAGACTCTAGAAGTACTTGTTTTATGAATTTTGGTGCTCCAATGTTGGATGCGTATGTATTTAGTACAGTTAAGTCTTCTTGTTGCATTAAATCCTTTATCATTATGTAATGCCCTATCTTTGAAAGATATTTTTATAGTAAAGCTTTTTATTCTTTCTGCAATGTAAGTTAATCTATTTTTTTTCTGTTTTCTGACTTCCATAGTTCTCATAGAAATGTCTCAATATCGTTTAGCTTTGTTTTATTTCTGTTTTTGGCTGCTTATTTTCCTTTGTTCTTGGTTTTCGGCATTTGACCCTGTACCAAGGTGCAATTTATTTTTATCTTACTTGGGATTTGCTTCTTGCATGTGTAGGTTGATGTTTTTAACCATTGTGGATTTTTTGTCATGATTTTTCCTGTATCTTTGTTTCTCTGCTTGTGTTTCTGGAACTCTGACATGAATGCTTGGACCTGTGTTCATGTCTCTTATGCTCTGTGCTTGCTTCTTTCATACTTTTTTTCTCAAAGCTGCAGTGATATGTTTTCTATTGGCCTATTTTGAGTTTACTAATTCTATCTCCTGCTGCCTAATGTGTACTGTTTAAGTTGTTCAATGAGTTCTTAGTTTCAAATGTTTTCTTCATCTTAAAATATCCATTTCTTTATAGATTGGAAATCTCTGAGGAAAAATTTTCTTCTTCATCTCTATTGTCCATCTATGTTCTTTGACTCATTTATAGTAGTTATTTAAAGTTATTTTTCCACCTTCTTTAATGACTTGCTTTATCCGTGTCTCTGCTTCTATTGATAACTTTTTCTCTTATCTGTTAATTTCCTTATCTGTTTCATGTTTCTAGTAATGTTTTTTATTAAATACCACTTATTGTGTATTAAAAAGTTGTATAGACTAAAGTTGATGTCATTTTCTCCCAAGGAATGTTTCCCTTTCCTCTGTCAGAAACAGGCTGAAAGGCTGAGCACTTCAATCCAAGTGAGCCTTGAGCAGGGTCTGAACTGGTTGTAGCTTTAGTTGAATTCAATCTATCTCCACTTTCAACATCTCCAGCACTCTTGTATGCTCACTCTAAGTACCTCTCATGAGTGAGATTTTCTGTCAAGTACCTCAAAACTGTACAAAATTGTATTATGGCCCAGTACCACAGACTCCCATATCACTTCAGTTTGCTTCAAATATTCTGGTGGAAAAACAATCATCATTCAATAGGAAGTCTTCTAGGTTTCAGATTGCCATAGCAGGAGCCATGATCATAACATGTTCTACAGGTTTCCTTTTCTCATAGAAATGCTCCCACCCTGGCAATACCAAACCAGACTAACAGCCTGCCTTCGGACTTGGCAAGTGCCTTCAGGAAAAAATAAAAGGACATATACCTCGAGTTTCCTGGAAAGGGCTCTTTTCCCTCAGGAATTTAATTCATCTATCTCTTTTGCTTCCATACCTTTCCAATACATTTTAAAATAAATTTCCAGTTATTAATTTAGTTATATCTGGTTATTGCATAGAAGTCGTGGCTTCTTATTACTTATTTTATTCTACTTGAAAAGAGAATTTTCATAATGAATTTGAAATGTGAAATTTCTTCATAACCTCTCTCTTCAACTCCTCATCTGGTCTTCCATCTTGAAAAATCACAAATTTATTTACCCATTCATTTAACCAACACTTAGTGAGTGTTTATTAAATACCAGGCCCTGTGCTAGGTTCAAGGAATACAAGCCTGTTCAATACATTATAAGGCTCTTTCCATTATAGAGCTTACAACTGAGTGGGAGAGTAAAATGTCATTTTGAAAAAAAAATCACACAATTAAAAGAGTTAAATGTCATAAAAGAAAAGCACAAGGTAAAAGGGGGCAAGAGGCCACTGATTTAGATTGCAGGGTAAGGCAACTCCTCTCTAAAGTGACAATTTGATGAGATCTGAAAAATAAGGAGAAAATTATTTAATCAAAGATGGAAGTAAGATTATTTCAGGTAGAAGAAATATTGTATGTAATAACCTGAAGTAGAAAATAGATGGTTTTTATCAAAGATTTGAAAGCATGGGAGCTTGTGTGGGAAAGAGCATGCTGGCAGATTAGGTTAACAAGAGGTTTGGGGCCAAGTCATAAAGCCTTATGATGGCGTTATGGCTTTTTATTTTACATTGGATTGTTCTGAGCAAGGAAGTGCCAATTTGCTTTGTAAAAAAGTTGGTTGAAAGAGAGGAAGAGTTAACACAGGGAGTTGTATTAGGAGGCTACTGAATGTGTCCAGGTGAAAAAATGACAATGGCTTGCATTAAGATGGTGTCAGTGGAGGCGAATGTCTGGTTGGATTTAAAATATATTTTAAAGGTGTAATCAATAGGACTTCATGATGGAACAAACAGAGAAATGATAGAAAAGGAGATATCAAAAGTTGCAGCTTAAAAAAGTACAAAAGTTTCCATCTTTCCATCCCTTGATAGCACATTTCTTTTTAGTGCTAAAACATCCATTGTCTGGATATACTGCAATTACCTACTGATGAACATCACAGTTGTTTTCAAATATCAGCAGTTATGAATGTAGCTGCCATAAGCATTCATGTACAACGTTTTCTGTGTACATACATTTCCACTCCTTTGGGTAAATACCAAGGAAACCTACTGCTGAATCATATAATGAACATGTTCAGTTTAGATGTGGAGGTACCATAAAGGCACATTACTAATTGAAAGAAGCCAATCTGAGAGACTACATGCTATATGATTCCAGTTATAAGACTCTAGAAAAGGCAAATCTATGGAGATAGTAAAATAATCATTGGTTGCCGGGGGTTTGGGACAAGAAGGGATGAATGGTTGAGCACAGCAGATTTTTACAGCAGTCAAACTATTCTCCATAATTTTATAATGGTAGATACATGTTATTGTACATTTATCCAAATCCATAGAATGTACAACACTAAGAGTGAACTCCAGTGTAAACTATGGAGTGATTATCATGTGTCATTGTAGGTTCGTTGATTGTAACAAATGTGCCACTCTGGTGGGGGATGCTGATAATGAAGAAGGTATTGCATGTGTAGGGGCAGAGGGTAAATGGGAAATCTTTGTACCACTTGTTCAGTTTTGTTGTGAACCTAAAGCTGCTCTAAAATGAATTCTATTAATAATATTTGTAACACATGTATATATACCATATATATGTGTGTGTGTGTGTGTGTGTGTGGTGTATATATATAATATATATAGGATCATGTTTTGTTTACATGGATTTTATAAAATTTTCCACATGCATTATCTGATTTGATTCTCTCAATAACACAATGAAATCTATATTATTATTCCTTTTACAGGTAAGGAAAAGGAAGCTCAACAAAGTTAAAACTACTATCTGTGGTTAATCTAGTAATTAATTTACAGCCAAATTCTCTAATACTGGTCCAAGTCTCTCTTTCTCTGTATAGCTTTATTTGCTTAGACTGTGTTTCAGAAATACAAGAGAGAGTTCTTAGAGCAATTGTCAGAGAGTAGATGTTTCTGCCATATCCTCAGTTACTACCAAAGTCTCAGCCAAGCTCATTATCAAGAAATTCAAAGCCAATAATCTAGAATGTATAATAAACATAGCAATATTTGATGAATTTTATTGAAACCTTCACAATATTTCAGATGTTTAGCACGCATTATCTCATTTAATTGTCATGACAATTATTTGGAATAGACACTAATATTGTAACCTACTTATAAAATAAGAAACCTGAGTTACGGAAAAATTAAATAATGTCCTACAATGACAGAACTAGTAATTGACAAAACCAAAATATCCAAAGTCTACACCATGCAGTCTATAAGTTCCATAGGAAACATTTTAATAGTAAAATCAAGAATAAGATTATGTGATTGTAAGAAAACTTAACTCAGATGCCAGTTAGAATGGCAATCATTGAAATATCTGGAGACAACGGATGCTGGAGAGGATGTGGAGAAATAGGAACACTTTTATACTGTTGGTGGGAGTGTAAATTAGTTCAACCATTGTGGAAGAAAGTGTGGCGCTTCCTCAAGGACCTAGAAATAGAAATTCCATTTGACCCAGTAGTCCCAATAGTGGGTATATATCCAAAGGATTATAAATCATTCTATTATAAAGACACATGCACACGAATGTCCATTGCAGCACTGTTTACAATAGCAAAGACCTGGAACCAACTCAAATGAGCATTGATGATAGACACATATACACCATGATATACTATGCAGCCATAAAAAATGATGAGTTAGTGTCCTTTGTAGGGACATGGATGAATCTGGAAACCATCATTCTCAGCAAACTGACACAAGAACAGAAAAATAAATACCGCATGTTCTCACTCATAGGCGGGTGTTGAACAATGAGAACACAAGGACACAGGGAAGGGAGCATCACACAGTGGGGTCTGTTGGGGGGAAATAGGGAGAGACAGTGGGGGGTAGGGAGGTTGGGGAGGGATAACGGGGAGAAATGCCAGATATATGTGATGGGGGGATGGAGGCAGCAAACCACATTGCCATGTATGTACCTGTGCAACAATCCTGCATGTTTTGCACATGTACCCCAGAACCTAAAGTGCAATTTTATATATATATATATATATATAAACGTAACTCGGATTGAGATGTTACTCTTTTCTTTGTCACTGATAAACTCTGTAGCCTTTCATGCATTTCTCACATCTCAACCCCTTCCTCACTCCTGGCCTCAGTTTCTTCTCCTGTAAAATGGAAGGCTTTTATCAAATTATTTCTCAGGCTCCTTCTGATTTTGGTATTTTGGGGGTTTATCCGCTTCTAGGTAATCATATTTTTGAGAGTTGGTTAATATAGGTTGTGTTACTGCTAGCCAATCCCCTCACTGTTAACCATCACCCATTTTTCTCTTTCTACCTGAAAACCTCCCTTCACCCTAGAGTCCCAGAGTTTGCTAGATAATTCTCAGCTGGTTTAGAGAGTGCTCAAGAAACATCAGCTCTCTGTTGATAGCTTGGCAATTAACTCATTCTGCAGCTCACTCCCTGTGTTTAAGTGCTAAATTGCAGAGGGTGTTTATCATATGTCAGGCTGACAGACTCCTGCTGTTGGCTTTGATTTGCTAAATATCTGCAAAAGATTTGGTGTCTCAAACACCGGGTCTGCAGAATGTGCTGTACCGTAAAGCTGGAGGCAGCATCTCAAGAGATCCCTGCATGCTTTCTTCAACTGCTCCCTATCCTCTCCTTTTAAAAGAGAAATAAAGAGAAAGGTATAGCACCTTGAATGAACAAAGATACACCTTAGACTGGACTGAAATTGATTAAGAAAAAAAAAGGGAAACCTCCACCCTCAGCTCTCTGCCCTGGATGATGCTATAATGATAAGCCAATAAGCAATTCTGGAGTTCTTTATTTTTATTTTTAGTTTTTTAAAGAAGGGGTTTCACCATGATGGCCGGGCTGGTCTTGAACTCCTGACTTCAGGTGATCCACCCACCTCGGCCTCCCAAAGTGCTAGGATTACAGGCATGAGCCACCGCGTCCGGCCTTTTTTTTTTTTTTTAACTGAGTCTTGTTCTGTCGTCCAGACTGGAGTGCAACGGCACAACCTCGGCTCACTGCATCCTCTGCCTCCCAGATTCAGGCAACTCTCCTGCCTCAGCCTCCTGAGTAACTGGAATTACAGGTACATGCCATCACATCTGGCTAATTTTTGTATTTTTAGTAGAGACAGGGTTTCAGCATGTTGGTTAGGCTGGTCTTGAACTCCTGACCTCGAGATCCGCCTGCCTTGGCCTCCCAAAGTATTGATTTTCAGGCGTGCGTCACCACACCCAACTGCAGTTCTGGAATTCTTATTACTGTGCCTCAGGATCTACATCAATATATCACCTGCATAAACTTCTTTAATCTTTACAATACCCACAGGGGTTTAAATAACTTGTCCCTATTCACCCACAGGTGGTAAGGTAGTATGACAGAATCAGATTTGCCTTGTTAACATATCAGCTCAGCCTAAGGCAAGTTTGTCCAACCCCTGCCCCTCAGGCCACATGTGGCCCAGGACAGCTTTGAATGTGGATCAACACAAATTCGTAAACTTTCTTAAAACTTTCATAAACTTTCTTAAAACACAAATTCGTGAACTTTCTTATAACATTATGAAATTTTTGTGCGATTTTTTTTTAACTCATCAGCTGTTGCTATCATTAGTGTTAGTGCATTTTATGTAGCCCAAGATGATTCTTTTTTTTTTTCCAGGAAAGCCAAAAGCCTGGACATCCCTGCTAAGGGTTTGCCATCGGTTTCCCAGTCTTTCCCTGCTGCCCTGTTCTCCACACCCCAGGCACTGCTACGCTTTTTGGAAGGTAGTAATGAGTTAGCAAGCAAAACACTTTCTGCTGTGTTTTTCTTGTCAGTTATATAATCTCACTGTTCAAGACAAGCCCAATTATCCTTAGTTATGTTTTGAAGAACGAGTATTGTCAATAACTTCTCAACTCCTAGGTTAGACAAGAGAAGGAAGTTAGGTTTCATGTATGGCTAATCATACTATCGTTTTGAGTCTAGTGTTTCCTCTATTCATATATAATGCTGACTCTGATTGGGTGCCATCCCAGTCTTCTAATTTGGAAGTTGCAAGTCAGTGGTCACTTGGCTCAGTTGGACAGTATTTTATTTAAAAAAAAAAAAAAAAAAAAAGTAGAGATGCTGAAAAACAAGTACTATTGCTAATATTTATCTGTTGGAGTCAAACATATCTGAATGAGAATTTTGTTTTTTGCATATGTAAACTATCCCATTTTGGGCAATTTACTTAACTTTTCTGAGCCTCAGTGTCCTCATCTATAAAATGAAGATAATAGTACTTACTTGAAAGCTTGTATGAGGATTACAATGTAAACTTTAAAGAGAGGAGGAACCATGATACTGTGAAAACCTGTGTGCATTTCAACCTAATCTTTGGGGCATCAAGACATTGTGTAAGTCATCCAGTGTCTGTTTTGAGTGCATGTTCTTTGCCTGTAAATGGGAATAATAATTCTATGTTAGCACTGTGTTAAGAAATAATTCAGATAATCTAAGTCAAATACCTAGAACAGTAGTTGGCACAGAATACTTGCTCAGTTAGTATACTCTCCTCTGGTTAAATGCATACATATTTAATTACTTATTTTTTATATTCACATATAAACTAGATGACTGTCAAATCAGTAAGTAAGGGAATATTAATTGGGTTGATAAATATGAACATCACTAGGAAATTTGGTAGATGCGATATCTTTCTGAACCAATTAGTTTTTGCGGTTTAATTTATAGATTTTTTTTTTTTTTCTGAGATGGAGTCTTGCTCTGCTACCCAAGCTGCAGTGCAGTGGCCTGATCTTGGCTTACTACAACCTCCGCCTCCCAGGTTCAAGCAATTCACCTGCCCCAGCCTCCCAAGTAGGTGGGATTACAGGTGTGCACCGCCATGCCCAGCTACTATTTTTATTTTTAGTACAGACAGGATTTCACCATGTTGGCCAGGCTGGTCTCGAACTCCTGACCTCAGGTGATCCACCTGCCTCAGCCTCCCAAAGTACTGGGATTACAGGTGTGAGCCACTGTGCCTGGCCCCAGTTAGTTTCTTCCAACTTTTATAAGCACGAGTTATGGACTCTAACCACAAAAGCACATAGGTCTGTCTTTGTCTATTTGTGCTGCTATAACAAACTACCATAGTCTAGGTGATTTATAAACAACATAAATGTATTTCTCCCAGCTCTGGAGTCTAAGAAGTACAAGATCAAAGTGTGTGCAGATTTGGTGTTTGGTGAGGTTCTACCTCTTGGTTTATAGATGATGCCTTCTTGCTGTGACCTCACATGGCAGAAGGGGCAAGGGACTTTTCTAACATCTCTTTTATAGGGGCACTGTAATGGTTAATTTTAGGTGTCGACTTGACTAGATTAAGAAATACCTGTTGAGGCCGGGCGCGGTGGCTCAAGCCTGTAATCCCAGCACTTTGGGAGGCCGAGACGGGTGGATCACGAGGTCAAGAGATCGAGATCATCCTGGTCAACATGGTGAAACGCCGTCTCTACTAAAAATACAAAAAATTAGCTGGGCATGGTGGCGCATGCCTGTAATCCCAGCTATTCAGGAGGCTGAGGCAGGAGAATTGTCTGGACCCAGGAGGCGGAGGTTGCGGTGAGCCGAGATTGCGCCATTGCACTCCAGCCTGGGTAACAAGAGCAAAACTTTGTCTCAAAAAAAAAAAAAGAAGAAGAAGAAGAAATATCTGTTGAACAGGTAAAATGTGACTTCTTAGTGTGTCTGCGACAGTGTTTCCAGAGGAGGTTGGCAGGCGAGTCTGTGGACTGAGAGGGGAAGACCCATCCTCAGAATGGGCAGGCACTATGCAATCAGCTGAGGGCCCATATAGAATGAACTAGGAGAGCAAAGCATTTCTTCTCTCTTTTTCTTACTGCTGAGACTCTCCTTGTCCTGCCCTTGACTATCAGAACTTCAAGCCAAGTAACCTGGGCACTCTAGGACTTACACCAGCAGGGCTCCTGCCTCCCAAAGTGTCAGACAATTGGCCTAGGACTGACAATTATGCCATCAGCTTCCCTGGTCTGAGGCTTTAAAACTTGGACCAAGCCATGCGACCAGTATACCAGGGTTTCCAGCTTGGAGATGGCTTGTCATGGGACTTCTCAGTCTCATATGTAAGCCAGTTTCCCTAATAAATAACTTCTCATCTATATCTAAATATCTATATCTATATATACCTTGTCATTCTAAATAACAGAGAAGAAGATTCTCTAAAATAAAATGATAATATCGGGGATGGGCATTGCAATGGAAATACTTGCACCATAGTAAACTTTGTGTGTATTCAGGGAGAAAAAAAAAGACAAATATTTTTTAAAGGAAAAATGAATAGTATTACATAATTATTCTGTGATAATTATCCTTGGCTACAAGGATCAATAATGAGAATGGTGCCAATCTGAGATTGGACAGGCAGTTGCTAGGAAGGTATCCTCACAAAAGTATTTTTTTTTATGTAAGATTGCAGCAGACTTTGTGCAAGGTTGCATTCTTTGCAGAGGTGCTTGTGACTGTCTTTGTTATCAGGCATTTGTGCATGAGAACTCTCCCTTCATAGCCTTTTCTGGGTCTGTTGTTTGTTTTTTCAAAAATACATGACTATTTTCATTCTGATAACTTTCCCAATATGTATCCTATTGGTTTTCTCTGAAGTACTTTGCCTAAAACAAATTTTGGTACCAAGAGTGGTTCTATAGGAACAGAATTTTAAGGATGAGTTTCCTTAATTGGTTTTGGAGTTTGGGGAATAAACTGTTTAGTCAAATTAGACCTAAAATGTCTAAGGAGTCTGCCTGTAACAGTAGAAAGGACCTAATAAATAGTCCATGGCATGAACTGCTTATAGAAATACGAACAACATCTGCATTTGATAATCCAAATCAACCATTTATAAGAGGCAAAAAACTTGATGGCTCTGCGTATGATACTTTCAAACATTTTTGGAAAACATACTATAATGACTATCAGTTAGTTCCTTCTAATGTTGCTGGACAAGGATCAATAACCAGGTTGGTGCCAATCTAAGATTGAACAGACAGTTGCTGAGCAGATATCCTCACAGAAGGATTTTTCTTTTTTATGTAAGGTTGCAGCAGACTTTATTTCATCCTGATGAAAGAAAAGGATGAGGTCTGGGATGCAAATTTTTACATCCCACTCCAGTAGTAGCCTAAGAGCTTCTAAGTGTGCCCTGAGCCAGAATCTTCCGTTCTTTAGTCACAGGGCTGGAATTGTTAAATCAAACACATGCACTCATCATGTGATTGGCTGAATTACAATGAAAACTATACTCTTAGCCTCACAGGGTATCTACTAAGGACATTGGCTGGGAAAGAATGGGATTCTCTAAATTGGGATGGGGAAGTATGAGCAAATGCTGATGAAGCTGGGGACGTTGAGCTTCTGAATTCTGATGAGCCTTGTTTGCCAGCAGAAGTGGCCTCCGTACACCTACTCCAGTGGCAGAGGTATCACCACCCATAACATACAGGTCTTTCCATCTCTGTTTCAGGGATTCACTCTTCATTACCTGAGGAAACAATGATAGCCTCCCCTGAGACAGTTGCCAGGCAAGACACTGCTTATTCCCCTCAGGACTCACGTCCACCACCACTTTTTGCTTCTTGACCTCTAATTAGATTCAAGTCCCAGCAGACCCTTAAAGGTGAGTAATGGTAGAAGGAATATAAAGTTGAGTCTGGCTGAATTTATTGATATGTGTCCACTAAGCAGAGATTTTGCACTTAATGTTGCAATTCAGGGAGTTAAGAAAGGTGCTAACAGTTTGGTTGTCTAAAAATGGGTCCAAAGATGGCCCACATAGCTGAGCATTGTGGCACATGCCTGTAGTCCCAGCTACTTGAGAGGCTGAGGTGGGAGGATCACTTGAGCCTGGGAGAGTGAGACTGCAGTGAGCCATAATTGCACCACTGCACTCCAGCCTGGGTGACAAAGTGAGACACTGTTTCAAATAATTTTTTTTTAAAGAAGATGACCCACCATGAGCAAGCTGGAGATTCAAGATCTTCCTTGGTTTAATATAGAGAATGGGATTTCAAAGGCTTAGGGAGATTGGAATGCTGGAGTGTATTTGTCACTTAAACCTACTCACCCACACTGGAAGAATCCAGAAGACACACCCTTCATGAACACATTGAGAAATAGATTTGTTGGGGGAGACCCAGCATCCCTGAAGAGCTCCGTGATTACTCTTATCTTTAGTCTGGACCTTACAGTGGGAACCTTAATCACTCAATTAAAAAGCTTAAATGTCGTGGAAATAACTGTATTCTGAGATGGCAAGGGCCAAGTGTTGTCTTTTAATCCTCAAAGGCAGGGTGAGCACAGTTGCCATAATCCGTAATAGAGACAAAGCAACAATTAGAATAGACTGACTCATGGAGTTCTATGGTATTGGCTAGTTGTGAACTAGATAGGAAACCTACTAAGAACTCATTTGATCTCTATAAGCAGAAAGTTTTCAAGTAAAAGTCTAATTTGAATTAGAAAAACAGAGAACCATGGCCCCTCAATCAGTTCCCAGTTTCCCAGTCTTAAGCCAGTTTACAGAAGCAGATCCCCTTTAATGAAAAGAAGGCTGGGTCTCCTCCAGGAAGAACCCTGGTACATTACCAAAAATTTATACTCTTAATTTTTTTGCCATGTTTCCCCAAAGAAACTTAGAGCCTTTTACCAGAGTAACTATGCACTGAGGCAAGAGAAATGATTAGAACTCTTGGGAACTAATGGACACTGGCTCTGAACTGACATTGATTCCAAGAAACCCAAAATATTACTGTTGCCCTCTAGTTAGAGTAGGGGCTCATATAGCCCAGATAATCAATTGAGTTTTTGCTCAGGTCCAACTTTCAGTGAGTCCAGTGGATCCCTAAACCCTTTCTGTGGTCATTTCCCAGTTCCAGATGCATAATTGGAACAGACATTCTCAGCAGCTGGCAGAATCCCCACAGTGGTTCCCTGACCCATCAAGTTAGGGCTGTGATGGTGAAAAAAGGCAAATGGAAGCCATTAGAGCTGCCTCTACCTACAAACATAGTAAATCAATTAACTCATCCCCAGATCTCTAATTCAGAGATTGGTGCCACCATCAAGGACTTGAAAAATGTAGAGGTAGTGATTTTCACCATATCCCCATTCAACTCTCCTATTTGGCCTATGCAGAAGACAGATGGAGCCTCAATAATGACAATGTATTATGGTAAGCTTAACCAACTGATGACTCCAAGTGCAGCTGCTGTACCAGATGTGATTTTATTGCTTGAGCAAACTCACACATCTCCTGGCACCAGCTGTTGTGGTAAATTCCTTTTCCTTCATACCTGTCCTTAAGTTCCACCAAAAGCAATTTGCTTTCAGTGGGCAAGGCCAGCAGTACACCTTTACTGTCTACTTCAGTAGTGTATGAAACTCTCCAACTCTAATCCACAATTTAGCTTACAGGGATCTTAATTGTCTTCTTCTTCCACAAGATATCACAGTAATCCATTACATTGGTGGTAATTGAAACTAGCGAGCATGAAGTAGAAACTACTCTGGATTTATTGTTAAGATGTTTGCGTGTCAGAGAGTGGGAAATAAATTCAGCTAAAATTTAGGAGCTTTCTACCCCAGTGAAATTTCCAGGGATCCAGTGGTGTGGGACATGTGAATCAGATATTCTTTCTAAAGTAAAAGATATGTTTCTGCATCTGCCTCTCCTACAACCAAGAAAGAAGCACAATCCCTGGTGGGCCTATTTGGAATTTGGAGGCAACACATTCCTCATTTGGGCGCGTTACACTGATCCATCTATTGAGTGACTTGAAAGGCAGCTAGTTTAGTGGACCCAGACCAGAAGAAGGCTCTGTAACTGTTCCAGGCTGCTCTGCCACTTGGACCACAGGATCCAACAGATCCAATGGCACTTAGGCTGACAGTGACAGATAGGAATACTGTTTGAAGGCTTTTGCAGGCTCCTATAGGTAAATTGCAGGACAGGCTCCTATGAATTAGAGGCAAGTCCTGCCACCATCTGCAGTTAATTATTCTCCTTTTGGGAGAACTTTTGGCCTCCTACTGGACCTCAGTAGAAACTGAATGCATGCCCATGGGCCATAGAGTTACCATGCAATCTGAGCTGCTTATCTTTTTTTGGGGGGTGGGGGATACTGAGTCTCATGTCTCACTCTGTCACCCAGGCTGCTGTGCAATGGAGCAGTCTTGGTTCACTACAACCTCTGCCTCTGGGGCTCAAGCGATTCTTGTGCCTCAGCCTCCTGAGCATCTGGGACTATAGGTGCACATCACCACACCCAACTAATTTTTTATCTTTCAGTAGAGATGGGGTTTCACCACATTGCCCAGGGTAGCCTTGAACTGTGAGCTGCCTATCATTAAACTTAGTGTTGTCTGACCCACTTGGGTATGCATTGCAACACTATCTCATCAAATAGAAGTGGTATATATGTGATCAGGCATGAGCAGGCCCTGAAGGCACAAATAAGCTACATGAATAAGTGGCATAAGTGCCCATGGTTTCTACTTCTGCTACCCTATCACCTCTCTCCCAGGTTGCATGAGTTGATAGAGGCAGAGAAATCTAGGGCCTGGCTTACAGATGGTTCTTCATGATATTCAGACAGCACCCAAAAATGGACAGTTGCAGAACTTTACCCCCTTTCTGGGACATCCCTGAAGGATGGTGGTGAAGGATAATCTTCTCAATGCATAGAGACTTTGAGCACTGCACCCCGTTGTGCTTGGAGGGAGAAATGGGCAGATGTGCAAGTATATGTTAATTGCATATTAACATATGCTGTATTCAATGATTTGGTCAGGTGATCGGGGACTTGAAAGGCATATGATTGGAAAATTTCTGACAAAGAAATATGAGGAAGAGATGTCTGGTTAGAACTCTCTAAGTGGGAAAAAATATGTGAAAATATCTATGTCCCTTGTGACTGCTCACCAAAGGGTGATCTCAGTAGAAGAGGACTTTAACAATCAAGTGGAAAGAATGACCCGTTATCTGGTTATCAGTCAGCCTCTCTCCCCAGCCACCTCATCATTGTCCAATGTCCTCATGAACAAAGTGGCCATGGTGGCAAGAATGAAGGTTCACTATGGGCTCAGCAATGTGAACCTCAGCTCACCAAGGCTGACCTGGCTATGGCCACTGCTGGGTGCTCGATCTACTGGCAGCAGAGACCAACACTGAGGCCCTAATATGGCACCATTCTCTAGTGTACTTAGTGGCATGTGGATTACAATTAAATCACTTCCATCATGGAAGAGGCAGTGTTTTGTTTTTATTGGAACATACAGTTACATGAATATAGATTTGCCTTGCATGCACAAAATGCTCTGACAAAACCACCATCCATGGAGTTACAGAATGCCCTATCTTCCATCATGTTATTCCACATAGCAGTGCTTTTAACCAAGGAACTCACTTCACAACCAAAGAAGTGCAGGAGCATTCTCATGCTCATGAAATTTGCCGATCTTGCTGAATTCCCCATCATCCTGAATCAACTGGCTTGATAGAATGGAATCACCTTTTCAGTCAAAGTTACAGAGCCAGTTAGGTGACAGTACTTTGTAGGGCTTGGACAAGGTCTCGCAGAAGACTGTGTATGCTCTGAATTAGTGTTTGTATATAGTTTTGTTCCCCTTGTAGCCAGAATTCATGGGTCCAGGAATCAAGGGGTAGAAATTGGAGTGGTACCAGTCACCATCACCCCTAGCAAAATTTTTGCTTCTTGTTCCTCTGACTTAATGGTCTGCTAGCCTGGAGGTCTTAGTTATGAGAGAGGAATGCTTCCATCAGGAGACACAACAATGATTACACTGAATGGGAAGTTAAGACTGCCACCCAGTCATTTTGGTCTCCTCGTGTCTCTGAGTTAGCAGGCTAAGACGGGTGTTACAGGGTGGGCCAGGGTGATTGATTCAGACCACCAAGGGGAAATTGGACTACTACTCCACAGTGTAGGTAAAGAAAAGTATGTCTCGTGGAATACAAGTGACCTCTTAGAGTGTCACTTAGTATTACCATGCCTTGTGATCAGGCCAATGGAAAATATAACAACCCAATCCCAGCAGGACTACGAATGTCCCAGACCCTTCAGGAATGAAAGTTTGAGCTATCCCAACAGGCACAATGATGACCAGCTGAGGTGCTTGCTGAAGGCAGAGGGAATACAGTATGGGTAGAAGCAGCAGCTAGTTATTAATACAAGCTATGACCAGCTAATCAGTTATAGAAACAGGACAGTAACTGTCTTGAGAATTTCCTCCCTATTTTTTAAAGAATGTTTTTGTGTATATATACATATATTAAGCGAATATCTTCATTTTCATTCCCCTGTTATTTGTTCATGTAACATAAGATATATTGACTTTATACCACAGTGTTTAATCTACGGGATATCAGGATGATATAGTTTGGATGTCTGTCCCCTCCAAATCTCATGTTGAACTGTAATCCCCAATGTTGAAAGTGGGGCCTGGTGGGTGTTTGGATCATGGGGGTGGATCCCGCATTAAATGCTTGGTGCCATCCTCATGGTAAATAGTAGTGATGAGTGGGTTCTTGCTCTGTGAGTTCACCTAAGACCTGGTTGTTTGAAAGATCCTGGAATCTCCTCTCTTCCTTCCACTCTCCCACATGACATGCCTGTTCCCCCTTTGCCTTTCGCCATGAATGAAAGCTTCCTGAGGCCTCAGCAGAAGCTGAGCCAATTCCAGGGCCATGCTTCCTGTACAGCCTGCAGAATAATGAGCCAGTTAAACCTCTTCTTTATAAATTACGTAGCCTCAGGAATTCCTTTATAGAAACACAAAATGGTCTAATGCACAGAAGAGTAAACATCACCCAAGGACTTTATGTCCTCTTCTGGGAAAGAAATTAGTGTATTTTCAGTTTTATGTAGAATTCTATTATGTTAGGTAAAATTATCTCATTATGGTCTTTATTTGGAGATTACAAATGGTTTAAAGGAGATACATATGGGTGTCAAGTTGACATGAAGTAAACTTATGATGGTTAATTTTAGGTGTCAGCTGGACTGGATTAAGGGATACCTAGCAAACTGGTAAAGCATTATTTCTGGTCTGTGAGGATGCTTCCAGAGGAGACTGGTGTGTGAGTCGGTGGACTGAGTGGAAAAGATCCTCCCTTAACATTAGCAGACACCATCTACTTGGCTGGGGGACTGCACAGAACAGAAAATGAGAGAAACTACTTTCTCTCTCTTTCTCTTTGAGCTAGGACATTAGACATCAGAACTCCAGACTTGGGACTCCAGGATTTACCCCAGCAATTACTCCAAGTTCTTAGACTTTCAGTCTCAAACTGAGAATTCACCCTAACTGAGGTAAATTTCATAGGTTCCCTGGTTCTGAGGCCTTCTTACAGTCATGCTACTGGAATCCTGGGGTCTTCAGCTTGCAGCCTGTTGTAGGACTTCTCAGTAATTTTGTGAGCCAAGTCCCCCAATAAATAACCTCCATATATCTCTATCTATCTATCTATCTATCTATCTATCTATCTATCTATCTATCTATCTATCTATTATCTGTCTATCCATCATCTATCTATCTATCCATCCATCCTCTCTGGAGAACCCTAATACTATAACCCCTTTTTAAATGCTCTACCAATTCCCAATTATTAGGGATCTGCCTTCATGATCTAATGACCTCCCAAAGATTCTGCCTCCCCATATCATCACAGTAGGTTTCAACATATGAATTTTAGAGGGACACAAGCATTCAGTTTATAGCTTGTTCGAAAGTGGAATAGTTGAAATATATCAGCCTACAGTCAAAGTGACAACTCAGGAATGCTGATGAGTTGATGTTATTACAGCATTCATAATCTAAGGAAGTGTGATTTCCTCTCAAATTATTAAGCTAGAGTAATAAACACAGTGAGGCCAAGTGTGTCATGGGAAGACAGGACATTTGCTGGGGCAAGGAGTATCTTGCTGCCTCTGCCCTTCCAAGATTAGGGCTCTTACACTAGAATCTCAAGGTCCTACACTTGACAAAATACCTCCCAATGTTTCTCAGTTTTTCCTCACACAAAAATTATCCTTAAGTGGAAAGTTACTTGACTGAATTATTCAGTTGGGAATAGGGAATTATAGCTCTTGGGAAGTATCAAAAATGTTTCTATAAAGGTTTATATCAAAACTTGGTTATAATGATCTTTGAGAGAAGGGGGCTAGAATTTGAAGAACACATACGCAGAATCCTTCTGTAGCCCTCTGTAGGAAACCTATCCTTAGGATATACATGAGCAACTCTTCCAGGAGATGTCTGCACATACAAAAGAAGTAAAGTTGGCAGATTCTTGCTCTCCAAAGCTAACTTCTAATCCAAGAGAGGAATGTGGTAACCACAGAGCCCTAGTACAAAAAAAGTCTAGCAAATCAGAAGCCAATACCTAAATTATATAGGTGTGATATGGTTTGGATTTGGATTTGTGTTCCCTCCCAAATATCATGTTGAATTATAATCCCCGATGTTGGAGGAGGGGCCTGGTGGGAAGGGATCGGACCATGGAGGCAGATTTCCCCTTTGCTGTTCTCATCTTAGTGAGTGAGTTCTCACAAGATCTGGTTGTTTAAAAACATGTAGGACCTCCACTTTTGCTCTCTTTCTCCTTCTCCAGCCATGTAAAATGGGCTTGCCTCTTCTTTGCCTTCCACCATAATTTTAATTTTCCTGAGACCTTCGCACCCATGCTTCCTGTATGTACAACCTGCCGAACTGTGAGCCAATTAAACCTCTCTCCTTTATAAGTCACCAGTCTCAGGTAGTTCCTTATAGCAATGTAAGAGCAGACTAATACAAAATGCAATCATGTATGTGCAATCTGAACCACTGAAACACTGTAACTAAACCAAGGAATTTGTTGAAAAAGAGACAAACTGGTGAGCTGAAGAAAGTACTGCGCTTGGAATCAAGGAGACGTTGTTCAGATTCCTAGCTGTGTGACCCAGAATGAGTTATTCATTCTCTCTCAACATCAACGTATTTTCTGTAAAAAAATAAGAGAGATACCAGTGTTCACTTAAGTGGGGTTTTATGAGGATTATCCTCACAAAATCCCTAGACCAATTTCTGTCACCAAGGAAGTACAAATGATTGGCAGTTTTTTCATTCTCAATTTCTTGTGAGGAAATGAGGACCCTTTCAAAGTATCGCAGATTTTAAAGCTTGTCCAGATTTTAAATCTCCACGTTTCAAAGAAGCACTGACTTAGGCATTTAGTGATAGAGCCCTTTGTTGAACATTTACTACATAGATGCATGAAACCAAGTAATTGATATATATTCAGACATTAACATGTAATTTTATCATTGCTTCCATTTGAAAGATGAGAAAACTGAGGCTTTAGCTTGAAGCAGCCCCATCAGTAACCTAGCTGGGAAGTAGAATCAGGATGGACTCCCAGCCTACCAGAATTCAGGGCCACTATATTCAACTGCTTTACTTTTTAGCCACAATAAATTCGTAGTTGAATGGCCTCATTTATTCTTATGCCCTATTTTTTTCTCTCCTGACCTCTTTTAAGTATCTTTTTCTACAGTAAAGTCTTAACTCATTTGGGATTTGTGAGCATTCTGATGGCAAGCCTGCTGTTACACATTGTTCAGCAAACATTTTCTTGGTATCTAGTGTAAATGAATGGTGCCGTACATGTGTTTGAACTACTTAAGGAAGGAAACTGTCCTCAAGTATGCTTAAGAATATTAGAAGTACTCAATCACATACATGGGCTGATTAACAGTTGTTCTTGTTTATTCATTAAATCAAGTTACCTCAAATGGGCAAACCTGTATCAAACTCATTTCCTACTATTTGTGATGCAGAGCTAGAAGTTGCCTTCAGGTTTATCTTTTCTATCTTTCTCATTTTACACCAATTGACACTGGGGCACAAGAGGTTAATGGGAGCTATACAGTAGGAGTAGCAGTAGCAGCAGCAGCACTAGAGGTAGCAACAGCCATAATCATAGTAGTCACAGTAGCAGTACTAAGTGCTTACTATGAACTAGATACACTGTACTTTCTCTGCATTATGTCACTTATTCTTCACAAATATTTATGAGAAATTGACATTATTTTTATCTTATCTTTTAGATGAAGAAACAAGAATGTTAGATAATTTGTTTAAGGTCAGTTACCCCCCAAAAATGGTAGTAACATATCTGCACAATGTATACAGCTGAAATATATAGTATCAATACATAATGAACAATTGAAATATAGAACATCAACTGAATCTTTGGAACCCCAAATACTAGCCCACATGAATTTGGTGAGTAAATATTTACTGAAATATGCAAAACCATATAAGTAAGGTTGATATACCTTATAAGGCTTAAAATGCAGAGAAAACTGAAATGACTGTGGAATTAGAACAAAAATCAGTATACTGTGACCCATGAGCAACATCCAGTTTATTGTTTTTGTAAATAAAGTTTCACTGAAACACAGTCATACCCATTCATTTATTTGTTGTCTGTGGCTGCTTTCATTGACAGTGGCACAGAGGACATGTTACAGCAGAGAACTTGTAACCTTCAAAACAAAAATATTTACTATCTGGCTTGCCACAGGAAAAAAAAAGGACAAAACATTATCGACCCAGACTAGACTAACACCACCAGTTCTAATGATGTACCTTCACTCTTCCCAGCTCTTATTCCAACCCCCCTACGGATCTGCAGAGACAACTGCTATTTCAAATTCTGAGTTCACTTTTACCTTGCTCTTTAAAAAAGAAGAGAGTTTCAGCACCTATGAATTCATTTACAATACTTTATATAGTTTTGCTTGCTTTGTTATTGAAGTACACACATAAAATGAACAAATCATGAATATGTCGCATGATGAACTTTTACAAAATGAAAGTAATACTAGTAGTAGTGGTGGTGTGGTGGTAGCAAAAGTGTTACCCCATGTAAGCACTACCTGGACCCATGTACAGCACAGCACAGAATCAGGACTCCAGAGTTCCCCTATATTCCTCCCAATCACTGTCTGCTCCCCCAAGTAACATATTCTGACATCTATTACCATATGTTATTTTTGCCTCTTTTTTGATCTGCTTAAAGATTAAACCATTGTATATATTCAGATTTCCATATCATACTAACTTTTTTTATGACAAAATTTTAAAAGATATATTGAAAAGTTCCACTACAATGGTAGATCAATGAGTGTGTGTGTATATCTGTGTATCGGGGCGGGGGGTGTATATAATTTTTATGAGACATATACAGTTTTATAATTATTATGTCTTTTGGTAAATTGAACCTACCATCATATAATAATTTTTTTATATTACTAATCATGCTCTTTATCATAAAATAAAATTTGTCTTATAACTCAAGTTTTCTTTTGTTTAGTTATGGCCTAATATGCCTGTTTCCATCATTTTTCTTTCTATCTGTCCATGGTCTTATGTTTTAAATGTGTGTTCTGTACTCATGATAGAGTTTAATGTAAAAATTTTTTATCTGAGTCTGTCTTAAAATTGGCAAGCATAATCCATTTTAATTGTGATTACTAACATATTTGAACTGATTTCTACCCTCTTATTTCGTACTTTCTACTTTTTAGATTTTTTTTCATTTTTATTTTGTCTCCTTTACTGTTTTTCTTTTTTTGATTGACTGAGATATTTGTTTGTTTTCCAACTCCATTTTTCCCTTTTAGTCTTTTGATAGTTATGTACTCTATTTCTGTCCTTTTACCCTTAACATCTTTCTTATCATTGGAATTAAAATAAATCAATAGGAAAAAAACTCTTAGCTATAAAACTTCACCCTGTTTTAAATGATGTTTTTCTTTCTTTAGTATAGAATGTAATATTTTAGAATCTACTTCCAAAGGGTAGATTGGAAGTAGATTCCAATCTACTTGCTCACTTTAGGGGACCTGTAATAACCAAGATACGGACTTTTATATTCCTTTTTTTGTTTGTTTGTTTTCAAACTCTCAACCATCCTTACAGTTGTTGGAACTTTAAAAGCATTCAAAGAATTGCTTTGGAAATGTGAAAAAAAAATAGGCTTTTTGTAGTCAGACTGTGAGATTTCACAGAGTATGAATAAGGCTCAGACAAGACTGCATGATGACCATGTTTGGAGCAAGGCAGAGGCAAGACCACACTCTGCAGCCACCAATGACTACACTCTGCCCTCTCTGACTGACATCAGTGATTTGTTGCTTCTTTACCCATGATAATTCTAGGCCCTTGTGATTTTTCTGCCTTCTAGATAAAATGCATTAAGATACTCAGTCACTAAACTACTCCTGTTTCTTGAAGAACCTCCAATCCAGAAAGAGCCCCTGCTTCCTTAATCCCACCTGTAAATTAGCCAGTTCAAATAGAAATCCTATGAAGAACCCATACTAGCCTTCTATCCTTTTACTAAGGTGTTCCCACAGTTGCTCTAAAAGGTGTTCTCCCCTGCTACAGAAAGCTAAACAAATAGCTTTTCTCGCCTGGTGTTTCTAGTGACTTTTGACCAAGGTGCTTCAATTACCTTGACATGTTTTCTTTTGAAATTTGTAAAATTGTTATTTGTGAAAAACATAAGAAAAAAAAATAAGCGCTAGCTTTCCCAATGCTCTATACTCTTTCTCCTCAGAGGAAAGAAACTACTATTATAACTTTCTTTTTTATATTTTTTCATACAAGCATTATGTATATTTATACATATATACAAACACACACAGAGTTTGATTTTTAATTACAAAATGTAAAGCATTCAGAAATATGCACAAAACAAAATGTACAGCTCAATGGTTTACTATCAAGCACACATTCATGTAATCACCACCCAGGTCAAGAACTCTGCCAGTTCCCTAAATGGTCTTTATTTTTTAAAAGAACAAATATATAAGGTACATAAGTAATAATGAGATTATGTTGGTATTTCTTTTAATTCTAATTTAACAAGCCTTCTAGAATAACCTATGTAGAAAAGTCAAGTTGTTTTAATACAACATGCTTTGAGTGATAGGGTTTGAAAAAGCATGCATGCAATAGATACAGTCTAAGTTTTGAATCTAGTAATTTGTGCCTTACTAATGAAAGAGGCAACATGGCAGCATAGAAAAAAACATTAGCAGAAGAGCAACACTGGCTGGGTGTGGTGGCTCATGCCTGTAATCCCAGCACTTTGGGAGGCTGAAGCTGTTGGAAAACCTGAGGTCAGGAGTTTGAGATCAGCCTGGCCAACATAGCGAAACCCTGTCTCTACCAAAAATATAAAAATTACCCAGGTGTGGTGGTGGGCACTTGTAATCCCAGCTACTCAGGAGCCTGAGGCAGGAGAATTGCTTGAACCGGGAAGGCGGAGGTTGCAGTGAGCTGAGATCACACCACTGCATTCCAGCCTAGGCTGCAAGAGTGAAACTCCATCTCAAAATCATACTAATAATAAATAAAAATAAAATAAATAAAAGTTAAAAAACAAGAGCAACATTGTAGGGTAGACTTGATCATAAGTACCTCTTGTGTGACTTGTCTTCTCTAAATTTTATTGTGTCCATTTGTAAAATGGGTATATTAATCATCTCCCTGCTGATATCACAGTTTGGCTGATAAAATAACATAGGCACATCACTTACAGTTCACGTACAGAGATTTATCCATGTATATCTATAAATGTAACATGTGTGACAGTGGTAGTTCTCAAACTTTGCTTCACATAAAAATTACTTGGGGAATTAAAAAAAAACACAAACCAATGCCCATGCTAACTTAATTAGAATTCTGACAGTGAAATCTAATATTGATATTTTTTTGAACACCTCAGATGTTTCCAGAGTGCAGTCAAATTTGAGAACCAGTGGATTAGAGTAGTGCTTTTCAAACCTCAGTGCTCACACACATCAGTTTCAATTTTGCTAAAGTGTAAACTCTTATCCAGTAGGTCTTGAGTGGGGCCTGGCATTCTATGTTTCTAAAGAGCTGCCAGATGATGCTGATGCTGCCCATCCATGGACCATTATGGGTTAGGGAATAGAGACTCAAAACAATGTCTTTAATAGACCAAAAGAGAAATAAAAAGTGTCAACACTTTCATAGCTCACTCAAGTTGATAGCAAAGCTGACATAAATTCTTAGCGTCAGAGATAGTCACTACCAAAGAACCTGGCAAGGAAACAAAAACACATTAGTTCTGTACAAAAGAATGTTTGTGCTTATCATTTCTTCCACCTGCCTCCTCACTTTCCCATTGGACTAGGAGAAAAACAAGCTGTAAAAGTTAAGCATACAATTTAAAAGAAAACAGAAAAAGGCAAAAGAACAAAAAATTTAATGAACTTGGTTTATAAGGAATTAAGAAGTGTTTAGAAATTATTTTCAATTTATTTGGCAAAATATAAAAAATAATATGTACATTTAAATGTTGCTATTTTTACAGTATACTTATAAATAATGTGATATTTAAAAAATAAAACATGAGCCAATATATGTTAATGCACTGTGAAATGTTCTCAGTTTACTACAAATAGTTACTTCATTAGGAGAATCATAAAAAGAAACTGGAAAGGCTCTCAGCATTAAAGAATCTTCCATATCCAGTGAGGCTATGTAATGAATATTTTAGGCAGTTCCACAGCTCTAACCAATGCTGCCCAGAAACCAATTAATTGGCTTGAATCACAGGCCCAATTATAATCTCCCAAGAGAGGTATTTTGCAAATAAAATTTCAATATTGAGTGTCTACTATACACTAGTGTTAAAAGATACAAGCTAGATAAGGTGTGACCCTTGCTCTTCAGTAACTCAAACATTTGGTAACAACATCGTAATATCACTGCTAGAAATTAGACCCTTTCTGTTCTCCTCTGAGCGAGGAGTTTGGTCTTGGGCTTGCCATTTTTTTCTTTCTACCTCCCAGAGTTTTGCCAACAGCAGGAGACCCTCTTTGATTCCTGCTAATGTAATACACTTTGAGGATAAAGGGAGTAAGAAGATTAGAGTAGAAAATTCTTCAATTGTCTTGATCTGCCCAGTTTATGCCCTATTTCAGGCACCATAAGCCAATTGTTGATAAGAAAATGAGACCAATTGTGAAATAGATGGAGGAGGCAGATAGGGCTTCTAATATGAGCTCCTTTCACTCCACCCCCCACCTCACACTGATTGGCTTTGTTCCAAGGTTAAAATGGGTTTAACCCATTCTTTGGTGAACTGAACTTCCCTACTGTGTCAGCTCATTTTTTGTTGTTGTAACAGACTACCACAAAATGAGTCATTTATAAGCAACAGAAGTTTATTTGGCTCACAGTTCTGGAGGCTGAGAAGTTCGAAAACATGGTGCCAGCATGTAGCAAAGGTTGTCTCATGGCAGAAGATGAAAGGCAAAGTGAGCATGAGACACAGAGCACATGGGAGACAAACTCACCCTTTTATCAGGCACCAACTTCTATCATAACTAACTCACTCCTGAGATAACTAACCCAGTCCCATAATAGCAGCACTCATCATTCATGAAGGTAGAGCCCTCATAGTCTAATCACTCCTTAAAGGTTCGACCTCTTAATATCATCATAATGGCAATTAAATTTCAATATGAGTTTTGGAGGGGACATTCAAACCAAAACATTATTATGGTTAATATTAGGTGTCAACTTCACTGGATTGAAGGATGTCCACATAGCTGGTATTGTTTCTGGGTATGTCTGTGAGAGTGTTGCCAGAGGATACTGACAGCTGGCTGGCTGACGAAGACCCACCCTCAGTGTGGGTGGGCACCATCCAACTGGCTCCCAGGGCGACTAGAACAAAGCAGGAAGAAGAAGGTGGGATAAGCTTGTTTGCTGAGTCTTCTGGTTTTCATATTTCTTCCATAGTGGATGTTTCCTTCTGTAGCTCCTGCTCTTGGACATCAGACTCCAGGTTCTTCGGCCCTTGGACTCTTGGACATACACCAGTGGTTTGCTGGAGGCTCTTGAGCCTTTGGCCACAGAATGAAGGTTGCACTGTTGGTTTCTTTACATTTGAGGCTTTTGGACTCAGACTGAGCCACTACTGGCATCTTTCTCCCTCAGCTTGCAAACAGTGTGTCATGGGACTTCACCTTGTGATTATATGAGCCAATTCTCCTTAATAAACTCCCTTTCATATATACATATGTCCTATTAATTCTGTCCCCCTGGAGAACCCAGACTAATACAAACATCCAGCTACTCAAGATGGAGCAGCCAGATGCCTGCAAGCCTCACACTTGGGAACATTGCCATCTCCCACATGCTTACTACAGGAAAAGCAGAGCAGAGGGAAAACAAGCACAAGAAGTGGGCAGTGGCCCAGAATGAGCAGTGCTATCTGAACTGCCAGTCAAAGACTACTCCTGGCCCTTTTCCTGGAAATCACCCACCTATCAAACAAGTCATTCTTCACCCTGAGGATATCCTGCAAGTGATCCTCAAATCACCAGTGCCCTTGGGAAAAGAGGAGAGTTCTCTACACTTCTGGAAATTAGAGAAATGACTTTCTTTTTCAACAAAGCAAAGGCCTAGTAAATATCATTCCATTCTCTTTTACATATGGAAAGCACATTTATCCCTCTTTGCCACACTGAACCTGCCCTCCTGAACAGAAGTGTTATCAGAGAACTTTGAGGAACCACCTATAGTAAAGTCAATTCTGAAATGACTGAAAATAAATAATGAGTATTACATCTAAATCTACGTGGAGCTTGTGAAAACAATTCACATTGATAGAAAATAGCACAGAATGGGCAGTAAATGTATATACTTTGCTTGGACAGTATTTAAGTCAGTTATTTACAAACATTTTTTGCAGCATACACTTTTTCTACATAAAGGTTTAGGTGTGATACAGTGTAAAAATATAATACAAAATTGGCTTTAAAAAGAACTGCTTGGCCGGGCGCGGTGGCTCAAGCCTGTAATCCCAGCACTTTGGGAGGCCGAGGTGGGTGGATCACGAGGTCAAGAGATCGAGACCATCCTGGTCAACATGGTGAAACCCCGTCTCTACTAAAAATACAAAAAATTAGCTGGGCATGGTGGCACGTGTCTGTAATCCCAGCTACTCAGGAGGCTGAGGCAGGAGAATTGCCTGAACTCAGGAGGCGGAGGTTGCGGTGAGCCGAGATTGCGCCATTGCACTCCAGCCTGGGTAACAAGAGCAAAACTCCGTCTCAAAAAAAAAAAAAAGAACTGCTTTTCTCATCATCACTGGTCATTAGAGAAATGCAAATCAAAAGTACATTGAGATACTATCTCACACCAGTCAGAATGACGATTATTAAAAAGTCAGGAAACAACAGATGCTGGTGAGGATGTGGAAAAATAGGAACGCTTTTACATAGTTGGTGAGAGTGTAAATTAGTTCAACTATTGTAGAAGACATTATGGAAATTCCTCAAGGATCTAGAACCAGAAATACCATTTGACCCAGCAATCCGATTACTGGGTATATACCCAAAGGATTATAAATCATTTGACTATAAAGACATATGCACATGTATGTTTATTGCAGTACTGTTCACAATAGTAAATACTTGGAACCAATCAAAATGCCGTAGACTGGATAAAGAAAATGTGGCATAAATACACCATGGAATACCATGGAATACAATGCAGCTACAAAAAAGAATAAATACATGACTTTTGCAGGGACATAGATGAAGCTGGAAGCTATCATTCTCAGCAAACTAACACAGCAAACTAATACAGGAACAGGAAGCCAAACATTGCATGTTCTCACTCATAAGTGGGAGTTGTACAATGAGAATACATGGATACAGGGAGGGGAACATCACACATGGGGGCCTGTCAAAGGTTGGGTGCAGGGAAGGGAGAGCATTAGGACAAATACCGAATGCATGTGGGGCTTAAAACCTAGATGATGGGTTGGTAGGTGTAGCAAACCACTATGGCACATGTATACCATATACCTATGTAACAAACCTGCATGTTCTGCACGTGTGTCCCATACCTTAGGTTAAAAGAAAAAAAAAGAACTGCTTTTGTTGAAACTGAGGTAGGGATCCACTAACACCTGCTGCCTGGGTATGCCTTTGGCCCCAGGGAAGGAGTGACTTACTGGCAGAAGTGGGGGAAACCAGTCTTCCAGTCCAGGGCCTTTTCCACCTCATTTCCTCATCTACTGAAAATATTGGAGGAGTATTCTCTTTAACTATAGGATTCCAGTCTTGTCTTTATCAACACAGAGATAGCTTACCAAGGTACAACATGGACATCTGAACATTCCATAGTCTTTGTGGCTCTCCCTAAAAAAAACAATAAAATTTAAACTGCTGAGCTCCTGTCTTGGCTTTATCTTTAACTAGTAAGTTGTGAAACTCTTATCTCAGTTTTCCCACATATAAAATGAGAATAGGAGGAAAATAATATCCTTATCATCATTTAAAGTGATGAAGGTAATTTTTGAAAGTGCTTAATAAATGATTATGCTGGTGGTGATTACTATATTGTTATTAAACAGAAAAAAAAGTCTAAAGCAGTGGCTCTTAATCATCTCTGTTGTTATGGATTGAATTGTGGCCCCCAAAATGATATGTTGAAGTCCTAATCCTTAGTACTGGTGAATGTGACCTCACTTAGAAATATGGTCTTTATAGATGTAATGAAGTCCAAATGAGGTCATACTAGATATGGGCCCTAATCCAGAAACCGGTATCCTTGGAAGAGGAATATTTGTACACAGACACACAGGGAGAACAGCACAGGAAAAAGATTGGAAGCTGTGTATTCACAAGCCAAGAATCACCAAGCACTGCTAACAACCTTCAGAAGGTGGGAAGAAACAAGAAAGGATCCTCCCCTAGAATCTTCAGAGAGAGCATGACACTGGTGACACCTTGATTTTCAACTTCTAGCCTCTGGAACGGGACAGAGTAAATTTCTGTTGTTTTAAGCCTCCCTCGTTGTAAGTTGTTGTGGATTCCTAGGAAACCAATAAGTACAGCTGGATATCAAAATCACCCAGGAAACATTTTGAAAGACTACATGTTTGGGTCTCATATGAGGAATTTTTGTGTGTGAGATCAAACAGAAACTAGAAAATCAACATTTCTTCTCAAAGCTCTTTGGATAATTCTGTTGTATAATCAGAATTGAAAATTGTTGGCATGTAATACCATTGACATTTATATAAAGATGCATATATCCTTATATATAGATACAAATGTTTGAAATTGACAGTGAACTGTTTTAGAATGAGTGAAGCATCTTATTCTCTTTCCTAATACTTAGTGGCTATGGTTTAGCATGCCATGACAGATAGTGCGTATTAAAAGTAACACCTATTGAGCTAAAAACTAATTCTCCTTTAAGTGATCTTAATGCCAACACTCTGAGATAGATTCTGT
The DNA here is from genome assembly GCA_031835075.1 of Saguinus oedipus. Classification (NCBI taxonomy): domain Eukaryota; kingdom Metazoa; phylum Chordata; class Mammalia; order Primates; family Cebidae; genus Saguinus; species Saguinus oedipus. Next base: position 45,740,666 of record CM063170.1, read on the forward strand.
TTATTCTGTTATTAGTACTCATTTTAGAACACCATGCTTCAGAGAGAAAAAGTAATTTTCCCAAGATCGCATAGCCAGTAAATGGGCAGAGCAGGAATTCAAACTCAGAAGTTCTAACTCAAGAAGAAGCCGTCTTTGGAACAGCAAACGTTTCCTAAAATGTAGGATATGCATGTTAGGTGCACACATTATTACTTTTGATCAATAAAGTTGCGGTATGAAATAACATAGTGACATGGGTATTCTTATGCTAGGTGCACACGTGATTATTTTTGATCAGTGAACTCATAGTATGAAATAGCATAGTGACGCTGGTATTCTTTCTTGTATTCTCTTCGGTTCCTTCTTATCAACTGAATGAGAGAGTCTCAGAGTTTGGTGATAGTAGGTCTTTAACTCCTTTATAATATTTGTTAATGTTATCTAATAAGGAAATATATCTCGGCTTCCCAGCCTTCAGCAGGCAATAAAGTCCAGCAATAAATAGTATTAATTTGTTTTCACTGTGCTTATTTTTACAGTTTCCCTTGATTTATGGCAGATAACATTGATCTTTCATCTGTGGTACTTATCGTTACTTTTTAAATAAACCCATATATGTTTTAAATAGAGGAGTTTGTTTAAAGAAAAATATAAAGTAAATGTGAGTATTTTTAATAGATCAAAATGGTCACCAATCTAAAAGTCTCATGAGGAGAATGTTTAACCAAGGGAAGGAAAGGAAAGACGCTGACTGTGCTTGGTTACTAATTTCCTGTGATTTTCAAAGAACTCCGGGAAGACACTGAGTAATGGAGGCCACTCAAGGGATCAATACTCCGCTAATAAGCATGTGAGACACTCTAGGAAGGTCATACACTCCACAGTCTAGAGGCAGAGTCATTCGAGGATGGGGAAACAAGGAGGGCAGGCTCTTATGTGAAGTGTAACTGAGTACTTTTGTGAGACTTTCTTCATTCCCTCTTCCTACACATACATAGCTGTGGCTGCTAGAAGCCATATTTATATCATATGACCCTTTCTCCTCGTCTAATGCTTATTAAGCAGGGGTTGAAAACTGTCACAAGCTGAGCCCAATACAAAATACATCTCGGCTGGGCGCGGTGGCTCACGCCTGTAATGCCAGCACTTTGGGAGGCCGAGGCAGGTGGCTCACAAGGTCAAGAGATCGAGACCATCCTGGTCAACATGGTGAAACCCCGTCTCTACTAAAAATACAAAAAATTAGCTGGGCACGGTGGTGCGTGCCTGTAATCCCAGCTACTCAGGAGGCTGAGGCAGGAGAATTGCCTGAACCCAGGAGGCGGAGGTTGCGGTGAGCCGAGATCGTGCCATTGAACTCCAGCCTGGGTAACAAGAGTGAAACTCCATCTCAAAAAAAAAAAAAAAAACCTCTCACTGAAATTTAGCACTGAAACAAGAGATACTATTCACTTTTTATCATCTCTGGAACTAGAAGGATATGTAAACCAGAGAGCTGTGCTATGACTAATTTTTGCTATAAGCACAGAAAAATGGAGGAAGTCAGTCCTCAGAAAGAAAAAAATAACACAAGCCCATAACAAAGAAGGAAGATTCTAACGGCCCATAAAGCCAAACAGAATAGTCTCTGGTTAACAGTCATTGATCCTAGGAAGTTCTGATTACCAGTTTGCTGTGTAGGACATTAACTTAAAAATTATTGCCTTAAACAACAAACATTTTATTATATCTCATGATTTTATGGGTTAGGAATTAGGGCAGAGCTTGGTTGGGTGGTTCTCTTGTTTTCTGTATCACTGGCTGAGGTTACTCAGTGGTACTTAGCTTCTGGACAGCCTGGTCTGGAGCACCCAAGATGGTTTCACTCACATGTCTTGTGCCTTGGTGGAGATGATAGGATGATTCAACTGAGAATGTCAGCCTGACCATCTATCTACACGTGGCCTTGGTATTATGACAGTCTCAGAGTAGCCAGGCTTTTTTCAAAGGTCTTCAGAATTCCCCTCAAAAGACTTCTAAAAGAGAGAAAGTGGAAGCTGCCACTCCTGGAAGGTTAGGACTGGAAACGCACTGCATTCTCTTCTGCCGCATGACTAATGAACAAATTCACTAGGTTCAGTTCAAATGCAAGAGGAGGGGAACTAGCTTGCCCTCTCAATGAAAAGAGTTGAAAGAAATGTGTAGCCATCCTTAATCCACCACATGGTCCTTCAGGATGGCTGGCTGTACTTAGGTTACCTGAGGTTGTTCTGTGCCCCCAAAGGAAGTAGCGCATTTCAGGTAAGCTAGTTTGAGCTGCCTCTATTAATTCTTAGTTATATCAATGAATCAGTTACTAGCACAATGTTTTGCATCTAGGTGGCACTCAGAAACCCTGTGGATGAAGTGCACTGAGCGAAAAACTGGGCTTGTAAGAACAAGTTTAGGAGTTTACAGTTTGTTGCTAGATAAAGGTTCAAATGCTGGTTTTACAACTTTCTAGTTTTGTGACTCCAAATAAGTTACTTTCTCTCAGCTTCAATTTCCTTATCTGCAAAGGGGAAATAATAGCAGTGCCTACTTCATTCACTCATGACAAAGACTCAAGTGAGATCACACACATAAAATGCTTAGCACAGTGCCCAGCACATAGCACCCACTGAATGTTGCCATTACTATTCTCATTGTCAGAATTTCAACTACTAAGAGAATGATTATACACTCAGGAATATACAACCCAACTGAAGGGACAGAACATCTCTACCAATAGAAAAATAACATTACAGCCAGCATTAAATTAGAGAATGGTAGAGAATTTATTAAAGGAGAGGACAATATTATATATTAGACAGTCAGAAAAAGTTCCAAAGTCAAGGTCAGTTTTGTGTTCAGCTTTATAGGATGAATAGTGTTTGGCAAGAGTAGAGGCAGAGAAAGAATTCCAGGCAGTTAGAGTAGAAGCAGCAGAGATTGCCACAGTGAGAATGCTCTTGAGCTGGTCAAGAATTCTTTCTTATTATTGCAATTATATTGAATTTATATATTAATTTGGAAAAATTGACATTTGTAGAATAATGAATCTTTCCATTTTCAATCCGTGAACATGGCATATTTCTCCCTTCATTTAGGACTTTTAAACTTTTTCTCAATAACGTGTAGTTTTCAGAATAGATCTTGCACACATTTTGTGAGACCTATTCCTAAGCAGTTGGTGTTTCTTGATACTAATGTAAATTGTGTCCTTTTAAAGTGCCATTTCCTCTTTGTTTCTGAGCTGTAGAAAGAAAATAGATTTCCAAATGTTAACTTTGTATACAACAGCCTAGCTGAGTTCACTTACTAATTTCAATAGCTTGTACATTCTTTTCCAGTTTTCTAGCTCTACATCCATGTCATCTGTGAATACAATTTTATCTTTCTTTTCAATTTTTTTTTTTTTTTTGCATTTTAGGTTTTGGGGTACATGTGAAGAACATGCAAGATTGTTGCATAGGTACACACATGGCAGTGTGATGTGCTGCCTTCCTCCCCATCACCTATATCTGGCATTTCTCCCCATGATATCTCTCCCCAACTCCCCACGCCCCGCTGTTCCTCCCCTTTTTCCCCGCTACAGACCCCAGTGTGTGATGCTTCCCTCCCTGTGTCCATGTGTTCTCATTGTTCAACACCCACCTGTGAGTGAGAACACGCAGTGTTTGATTTTTCTGTTCTTGTGTCAGTTTGCTGAGAACGATGGTTTCCAGGTTCATCCATGTTCCTACAAAGGACACGAACTCATCATTTTTGATGGCTGCATAGTATTCCATGGTGTATATGTGCCACATTTTCCCTGTCCAGTCTATCATCGATGGGCATTTGGGTTGGTTCCAAGTCTTTGCTATTGTAAACAGTGCTGCAATGAACATTTGTGTGTATGTGTCCTTATAGTAGAACAATTTATAATGCTTTGGATATATACCCAGTAATGGGATTGCTGGCTCAAATGGAATTTCTGTGTCTAGGTCCTTGAGGAATCACCACACAGTTTTCTACAATGGTTGAAATAATTTACACTCCCACCAACAGTGTAAAAGTTTTCCTATTTCTCCACATCCTCTCCAGTATCTGTTGTCACCAGATTTTTTAATGATTGCCATAACTGGCTAGAGGTGGTATCTCAGTGTAGTTTTGATTTGTATTTCTCTAATGACCAGTGATGATGAGCATTTTTTCATATGTTTGTTGGCCTCATGTATGTCTTCTTTTGTAAAGTGTTTGTTCATGTCCTTTGCCCACTTTTGAATGGGTTTGTTTGTTTTTTTTCTTGTAAATCTGTTTTAGTTCTTTGTAGATTCTGGATATCAGCCCTTTGTCAGATGGGTAGATTGCAAAATTTTTTTCCCATTCTGTTGGTTGCCGATTCACTCTAATGACTATTTATTTTGCCATGCAGAAGCTGTGGAGTTTGATTAAGTCCCATTTGTCTATTTTGGCTTTTGTTGCCAATGCTTTTGGTGTTTTGGTCATGAAGTCCTTGCCTATGCCTATGTCCTGAATGGTTTTGCCTAGTTTTTCTTCTAGAATTTTTATGGTGTTAGGTCTTATGTTTAAGTCTTTAATCCATCTGAAGTTAATTTTAGTGTAAGGTATCTGGAAGGGGTCCAGTTTCTGCTTTCTGCACATGGCTAGCCAGTTTTCCCAACACCATTTATTAAACAGGGACTCCTTTCCCCATTGCTTGTTTTTGTCAGGTTTGTCAAAGATTAGATGGTTGTAGATGTGTGGTGTTGCCTCCGAGGCCTCTTGTTTTGTTCCATTGGTCTATATTTCTGTTTTGGTACCATACCATGCTGTTTTGATTACTGTAGCCTTGTAGTATAGTTTAGAGTCTGGTAGTGTGATGCCTCCCGCTTTGTTTTTTGTTTTTTTGCTTAGAATTGGCTTGGCTCTGTGGGCTCTCTTTTGGTTCCATATGAAGTTTAAGGTGGTTTTTTCCAGTTCTGTGAAGAAGGTCATTGATAGCTTGATGGGGATGGTGTTGAATCTGTAAATTACTTTGGGCAGTATGGCCATTTTCATGATATTGATTCTTTCTAACCATGAACATTGAATGTTTCTCCATCTGTTCGTGTTCTCTCTTATTTGATTGAGCAGTGGTTTGTAGTTGTCCTTGAAGAGGTCCTTTATATCCTTTGTTAGTTGTATTCCCAGGTATTTTATTCTCTTTATAGCAATTGTGAATGGCAGTTCATTCTTGATGTGGCTCTCTTTAAGTCTCTTATTGATATATAGGAATGCTTGTGATTTTTGCACATCGATTTTGTATCCTGAGACTTTCTGAAGTTGTTTATCAGTTTCAGGAGATTTTGGGCTGAGACGATGGGGTCTTCTAGATATACAATCATGTGGTCTGCAAATAGAGACAGTTTGACTTCCTCCTTTCCTATTTGAATACTCTTTATTTCTTTTTCTTGCCTGATTGCTCTGGCCAGAACTTCCAATACTATATTGAATAGGAGTGGTGAGAGAGGGCATCCTTGTCTAGTGCCAGATTTCAAAGGGAATGCTTCCAGTTTTTGCCCATTCAGTATGATATTGACTGTTGGTTTTGTTGTAAATAGCTTTTATTATTTTGAGATACATTCCATCAATACCTAGTTTATTGAGGGTTTTTAGCATAAAGTGCTGTTGAATTTTGTCAAAGGCCTTCTCTGCATCAATTGAGATAATTGTGGTTTTTGTCTTTTGTTCTGTTTATGTGGTGAATTACATTTATAGACTTGCGTATGTTGAACCAGCCTTGCATCCCCGGGATGAATCCTACTTGATCATGGTGGGTAAGCTTTTTGATGTGCTGTTGCAGTCGGTTTCCCAGTATTTTATTGAAGAGTTTTGCATCTGTATTCATCATGGATATTGGCCTGAAGTTTTCTTTTCTTGTTGAGTCTCTGCCGAGTTTTGGTGTCAGGATGATATTGGTCTCATAAAGTGATTTGGGAAGGGTTCCCTCTTTATGGATTATTTGGAATAGTTTCAGAAGGAATGGTACCAGCTCCTCTTTGTGTGTCTGGTAGAATTCGGCTGTGAATCTGTCTGGACCTGGGCTTTTTGTGTGTGGTAGGCTCTTAATTGCTGCCTCAACTTCAGACCTTGTTATTGGTCTATTCAGGGTTTCGCCTTCTTCCTGGTTTAGGCTTGGGAGGATGCAAGTGTCCAGGAATTTATCCATTTCTTCCAGGTTTACTAGTTTATGTGCATAGAGGTGTTTGTAATAATCTCTGATTTGTATTTCTGTGGAATCTGTGGTGATATCCCCTTTATCATTTTTATTGCATCTATTTGATTATTCTGTCTTTTCTTTTTTATTAATCTGGCTAGTTATCTGTCTATTTTGTTGCTCTTTTTGAAAAACCAGCTCTTGGTTTTATTGACTTTTTGAAGGATTTTTCTTGTCTCTATCTCCTTCAGTTCTGCTCTGATCTTAGTTATTTCTTGTCTTCTGCTAGGTTTTGAGTTTTTTTGATCTTGCTCCTCTAGCTCTTTCAATTTCGATGAAGAATTCTTTATGAACCAATACAGAGATGAGGGATGTGAGGTGGAGAAAGATAGGTACCAATGAAGTGAGCCTTGAATGCTCAGTTAGAGAATTTGAAATTTATATGTTAGACCGGGAAATTGCATAGGTTTTTAAATGGTGTGTAGCAACAATAAACTAATCTTTTCTAATTTTTATTTTTTATTATTATCGTTATTTTACTATAGGCCTCAGTGCACTCAAAAGTGTCTCTTTGTAGATTCCCCAAAATGAGTGTTTCCAACCTGGTGAATCAAAACACAGGTTTCATTCTGTGAGATGAATCCAGACATCACAAGGCATTTTCACGGATATCTTGTTTCCTTTATTTATTATTAATATTATACATATGCAGAACATGCAGGTTTGTTACATAGGTATACATGTGCCATGGTAGTTTGCTGCACCCACCAACCCATCTTCTACATTAGGTATTTCTCCCAATGCTCCCTCCCCTCCTTGTCCTCCACTCCCTGACAGGCCCAGCTGTGTAATGTTCCCTTTCCTGTGTCCATGTGTTCTCATTGTTCAACTCCCACTTATAAGTGAGAACATACAGTGTTTGCTTTTTCTCTTCCTGTGTTAGTTTGCTAAGAATGATGGTTTCCAGCATCATCCATGTCCCTGAAAAGGACATAAACTCATCTATTTATATGGCTGCATAGTATTCCATGGTGTATATGTACCACGTTTTCTTTATTCAGTCAGTCATTGATGGACATTTGAGTTGTTTCCAAGTCTTTGCTATTGTGAATAGTGCTGCAGTAAACATACATATGCCTGTGTCTTTATAGTAGAATGATATATAATTCTTTGCATATATACCAAGTAATGGGATTGCTAGGTCAAATGGTATTTCTGGTTCTAGATCCCTGAGGAATTGCCATACTGTCTTCTATAACAGTTGAACTAATTTACACTCTTACTAACTGCATAAAAGTGTTTCTATTTCTTCATATCCTTGCCAGCATCTGTGGTTTCCTGACTTTTTAATAATCATCATTCTGACTGGTGTGAGATAGTATCTCATTATAGTTTTGATTTGCATTTCTCTAATGACCAGTGATGATGAACTTTTTGTTTATATGTTTCTTGGCTGCATAAATGTCTTCTTTTGAAAAGTGTCTGTTCATATCCTTCACCCACTTTTTGACGGGGCTGTTTGTGTGTGTGTGTGTGTGTGTGTGTGTGTGTGTGTGTATGTGTGTGTGTTTGTAAATTTGTTTTAGTTCTTTGTAGATTTTGGTTCTTAGCCCTTTGTCAAATGGATAGATTGCAAAATTTTTCTCCCATTCTGTAGGTTTCCTGTTCACTCTAATGATTGTTTCTTTTGCTGTGCAGAAGCTCTTTAGTTTAATTAGATCCCACTTGTCAATGACTTTTGGATTTTGTTGCCATTGCTTTTGTTGTTTTAGTCATGAAATCTTTGCCTATGCCTAAGTCCTTAATGGTATTGCCTAGGTATTCTTCCGAGTTTCTGTGGTTTTAGGTCTTACATTTAAGTCTTTAATCTATCTTGAGTTAATTGTTATATAGGTGTAAGGAAGGGGAGCAGTTTCAGTTTCCTGCATATAGCTAGCCAGTTTTCCCAACACCATTTATTAAATAGGAAATCCTTTTCCCATTGCTTGTTTTTGTCATTTTTGTCAAAGATCAGATGGTTGTAGATGTGTGGTGTTATTTCTGAGGACTCGGTTCTGTTCCACTGGTTTATATATCTGTTTTAGTACTAGTAGCATGCTGTTTCAGATACTATGGCCTTATAGTATAGTTTGAAGTCATGTGACATGATCCCTCCAGCTTTATTTTTTTTGCTTAGGCTTGTCTTGGCTATGCGGGCTCTTTTTTGATTCCATATGAAATTTAAAGTAGTTTTTCCTAATTCTGTGAAGAAAGCCAATGGTAGCTTGATGGGAATAACATTGAATGTATAAATTCCTTTGGGCAATATGGCCTTTTTACGATATTGATTCTTCCTATCCATGGGCATGGAATGTTTTTTCCATTTGTTTGTGTTTCTCTTATTTCCTCGAGCAGTGGTTTGTAATTCTCCTTGAAGAGGTCCTTCACATCCCTTGAAAATTGTATTCCTATGTATTTTATTCTCTTTGTAGCAATTGTGAATGGGAGTTCATTCATGATTTGATTTGGTTCTATATTATTGGTGTATAGGAATGCTTGTGATTTTTTTCCGCTGATTTTGTATCTTGAGCCTGCTGAAGCTGCTTATCGGCTTAAGGAGTTTTTGGGCTGAAACTATGGAGTTTTCTAAATATACAATTATGTCACTGCAAACAGGCAATTTGACTTCCTCTCTTCCTGTTTGAATACCTTTATTTATTTCTCTTGCCTGATTACCCTGTCCAGAATTTCCAATACTATGTTAAATAGGAGTGGTGAGAGAGGGCATCCTTGTCTTGTGCCAGTTTTCAAAGTTTTCAAAGCTTTTGCCCATTCAGTATGATGTTAGCTGGGTTCATCACAAATAGCTCTTATTATTTTGAGATACGTTCCATCCATACCTAGTTTATTGAGTGTTTTTACCATGAAGGGATGCTGAATTTTATCAAAGGGCTTTTCTGCATCTATTGAGATAATCATGTGGTTTTTGTCATTGGTTCTATTTATGTGATGGAATACGTTTATAGATTTGTGTATGTTGAACCAGCCTTGCATCCCAGGAATGAATCCGACTTGATCATGCTGGATAAGCTTTTTGATGTGCTGCTGGATGCATTTTTCCAACATTTTATTGAGGATTTTTAACATCAATGTTCAATAGAAATGCTGGCCTGAAATTTTCTTTTTTGTTGTGTCTCTGACAGGTTTTGGTATCAGGATGATGCTGGCACCATAAAATGAGTTAGGGAGAAGTCCCCCTTTTCCTATTGTTTGGAATAGTTTCAGAAGGAATGGCAGCATCTCCTCCTTTTACCACTGGTAGAATTTGGCTGTGAATCTGTCTGTTGCTGGGCTTTTTTTTTTTTTTTTTGGTTGGTATGATATTAATTACTGCCTCAATTTCAGAACTTCTTATTAATCTATTCAGGGATTCAACTACTTCCTGATTTAGTCTTGGGAGAGAGTATGTTTCCAGGAATTTATCCATTTCTCTAGATTTTCTAGTTCATTTGTATAGAGGTGTTTGTAGTATTCTCTAGTTTATTTTTATAGAGGTGTTTTTAGTTTGTATTTTTGTCAGATCGGGGTGATATCCCCTTTATCATTTTTTATACAACAATAAACTAATCTTTTAATAGTATTTAAGAATGAGTGAAGGGAGAAAAAATTTTAAAAAGAGAAACTAAACATAATAGAGATGTAAGATGAGAAAGCATAGAAGCTGGATGGTGGCCGTGGGAATGAATGAAGGGATGATAGGCATATGTGAGACATCTTGCAGGCAACATTGACAGGGTGGACAGAAATTATGAAAGACTAGATGTGAGGAGAGAGGATGAGTAGGTGATGTCATCCAGGTATCAATTCAGAACAAACAGAACCATAATTGCTCCACTGACAGAAGTGGTAACATCTGAGAGATGGCCACTTTGGAGCAAGAACACAGATGGAGGGCAGAAGAGAGAGAGAAGCCTTCTAAGGAAAGACAGAGAAAATGAGAGAACAGAGGAAATTAATAAGGTACAAGACATCACCATTGCTTTAACCTTCGAAGAAGAAAATATATACCCAATGCCATCAATCATTCAGACTAGAAGCATAGGCATTTATACACTTGAAATAGAGCTTCAGAAATAATGGGTCATGTGGGAGACAATTTGTAGTCCCAAATCCCAGAGATTATCTGTTGCGATTTTCAAAAGCACTTAACCTCAATCCAGGCATTAAACTCACAAGTTAAGGTATGAAACACAGGGTTCTTCCCCCAGCCCACGTTCCACATGTATTCACATTTATATTTTGAGATCATAAATTCTCTTACCTTTCTATGTGTGTTACTAGGACCCTTTGCATTCTGAGCGTATGTGACATAAATATTCCATGAGGGAGACGTTTAATCTCTCACAGAAAGAGTGTTATGAGACACAGTGGGCTCAATGTGATTACCTCAGTCCAGGGGCAGTTCTTCCAGACACAAGACTACATGTCTGCCTCTGTGTCTTCAAATGTATTTCATGGTTGGGGCAAGCAGAGAGCTAACTGCCTCACTCAGCATCACATACCATCCACCTGGGTGGGCAGAAGCCCCACAGAGGTTGGAAGGAATTACATGGAGTTCAAGCACACTCAGTACAATCTGAGGACACTATCTTAAATGACTGTCTCAGAGGTGGCCACTAGTGTTCATGCCAAAGTAGGTTTTTAACTCATCTTCCCATCTCCAGTTTATTCCATATTCTGTTACTAAATTAATTTTCTCAGAGAAAGGTAGTATCTGTATCTCTGTCTTACACAGGTATGTTGTGTTATAGATAAATGGCCTTGCTTCTTTCCAGGTGATTCCCTAGCAGCCCTTCTCCCTCCTAACTGTCTCATATTCATTTGGAGAATTCTTCTTCCATTGCATCTTGTCCTGGCATAAGAATTTCCAGTTTCCCCTCTCCCTCTCAACTACAGTAGCATGATACTGCTTCTAACTGCCATCTGTTCCTCTGGAGCAGTCAGGAGACCCAAGCATGGCCAGTCAGAAGGCTTTTCCCTGGACCTTGAATCTGATCTTGAACTACTACCAGCAGCAGAGGCAGCAGCAACAATGGCAGACCTTTCCTGAATAGGCTTTTCTGGTGATTCTTGGTCCTCCAGGACTTCGTTTCTTGTTCTAACAGGTCCAAGAAGATGTGCTTACCCTGAGGTCCCTCACCCCATTCTGGATTCTGAGGGCCCTAGAATTCTCTGCCCAATTAGTCCCAACCAGTAGGTCACCATATTCATAATCCTGAGGGTAGACCACAGTGCCCTTGGTGTGCAAATTCTCCTAGGACATAGGGTTGGCCAAAGGGTGGCTCATTGCAAGCAGGCAGGAAAGTGTGGCTAAAACGTGGTCTGGGGTGTTCATATTTGCTCTGGCTAGGCCCTTCCTGGGGCCCATGAGTGGTGAGAAAAATAGAGGGCAGGGGTTCCTTTGCAAAGTATGAAAGCGTAATACCAGTAGGGACTGAGGTGGGGGTCAGGGTACTCTGTGAACAATGGTTGCATAATTTGGACTATAAAGGATAAAGAGAAACCTTGCAGCTTATGAAATAAATGCCTAGGACGGGAAGAAAAGGAGTGATTAGTGGGTGAGCAGCTGAACTTAAGAATAAAGAGCCTCCCAGAATACCTCCAAGAGAGAAAAAAATGAGGAGCTTCTTCTATGAATTTCCTGAGCCATCAAGAGACTGAGAAAGGATCCAGCAAGCCAGAGAGAATTCTTCTTTGTCCTCTTTCTTTATTCCTTTGCCCTCTTTCTTTATTCCTTTGCTGTGTCTGCATAGCCCCAGGGCAAATGTGCATGCTAGTCACAGTTACTTGGAAGTAACTGTTGCTTTGCACGTTTTTTGTTGTTATAAAGACATATTTGGCAAGGGCAAAGGATAGAACATTTTTTATTTAATAGCTTATTCGTTTGATTTATAACTCATAAATATTAAACATATAGTATCTGGGCCACCCTTTGTACCCTTATCCTGGCGCCACAAATGTTCAATGTGGCCTACTTGTCTTTCTCCAGCCTTACCCTCAGGCTTCCCACCATTCTAGAAGCCCCAGGTATTTTCCAATTTATCTCTTTTTGTTTTAGTATGTCAGGGTTGACTTTCACTATTTTTAGGGAGCCTGGAACTGAAAGTTTGCCTTGTTTAGTCTAGCTAACCTGATGCCTTATTTTTCTTTTTGTCTTAGTCGTTATTGTATGGGAGGGCTATGGATGTGTGTGTGTTTCATATACAGAAAATATAAAGAAAAAAGAAAAAAAAACACCCAAAATCCAGTTAACATTTCTGTGCCATCCTTTTCAATATTTCACTTTTGGTAGAACTGGTATTATATTTGCATAATTTTATATCTATCCTTCCCACTTAGCATAATCATTTCCTCATCATTAAAAATTCTTTCCTGAAGAACAGAATCTTGTCTGGATATTTCATTACACACCTAAAAAATTCCTGAGATTTTTTCATTGGAATAAATAATGCTGAGAATCACATCATTATACACAAATCCTTTTCTACACTTATTATTTCTTAAATAAGAAAATGTGTATTTTAAGTTGATTGATAAATATGAACAGATTATCCTAAAGCATGGTTTTACCAATTTGCCCTTTAGCCTGCAGTACTTGAAAATACCTGATTTCCCCACACCTTCACTATCCAGCTCTCTTTTCATCAGTTATCTCCTGGGGCTATTGTTGGCAGCATATTCTAACCTCAAGGGAGACCCCCTTCAACACACACATACACGCACAGATGTGCATGCACACGTGCATGCACGCGCGCGCATACACACACACACACACACATTTTCCCATCACACCTCACTTAACCATCAAGAAAGAAGAGATGTTATTATAAACTGTAATAACAAAATGGAATAAATGGAGAAGATTTAAAGAGATTATAAATTGAACTAAAGGTGGGTTTCTCTCTGTTGATACTGTTTAATTCTTTTGGTTTATAAAGTTAGAGACCAGATCCCCTTCTTAGAAGTCTATCGAAACTCTTCCTCTCAAGTTGTAAGGTCAAGAAGAAAGAGGGTGATGCTGAAGGGAACACTTAGGCCAGGTGCCAGTCAAGACAAATGACATGTTCATGGGTCATATTTGTTCTAGGCCAGTTCAGCAGATGTATAAAATACAAATAAATTGGAACTAGAGCCTGGAAATTATTGAGTGAATATTTGCTTGATAATTTCTGAGTATCTCTCTCTGAGGGTGGCGATAAGAAGGGAGTTAGCAGGGGCTGTGCTAGACAGTCATGGGTTTGGTGATTTTAGATTTTGCCATCAGAGACTTAATGCTACTACCTTTTATTTTGAATTTACTTCTAACAGACACCTGCCACAGTGCAAATTAGATGGACTTCAAGATCCAGTTATCTGGTGAATTGGTAGAAAAGGGAGCTAAATGGGATGCTTATCACATGGATGTCAGCTAGGACAAAGGGATGTCAGCTAAGTCTGCTGGTGGAAGCATCCAAGAGTCTGGGGTTGGAGTGAACAAGGTGGTTTTCCAGAATAATCTACCATGGAAATGAAACAGATGTTAATTGCAGGGTGTACAGGAAAGAGGAACTGCCTGGAAAAACACAGTCTGCCCAATTCAGGTGGCTGGAAATGGAAGAATACTCTCATGAAGGCTGGGACAAAATGCAAAATGTGAAACAGGAGGAATGCAAGGGAGTTAAGAGAGAGTTTTCATGGCAGTAACCATTGGAGTAGCCATTTTTATGGAGAGTGGCCTCCCTAGGAGGAAAGTACACAGGCTGGCTTAATGGCACAGCTTTGTCTCTGTAACAAAGACTTTATATGTGTTAACATAATGGAGGCATACTATTAAAACAGAGTGAAACAATTTATCTGGATAAACAGCAAACTTTATAATGCTGCATTCCCCAGCCCACCCAGGACCCATCTGCCATTGGAAACTTGATACTTACATGCAGATGGTTCAAAATTCAATCTGTGCATTTTAAAGACATTCCTGTTAATCACTCCTACTCTTTCACCTGTAACTCTTTATGGCTACAATGGGGACCCAGATTTATCTCTTGTAGAGAAAAAAATGGACAGCCTGGGCTCTTTAAAAGTGAAATACCAATCTTTGTTTCAGAATAGCTGAGAATAGTTGGAATAATTCCAAAGTGCTGTTTACTGTACATACTAGAAAGATTATGTATGTGTATGTAACACATGTATATATCATTCTCAAAAACATAAACACTCTAAAGTGATTCTTTGGTCTATGTATACCAGAAACACTTTATACTCTTTTGAGAAGGGCTGAAGATACCACTTTGCTTTTTCTAGTTGAAATTACTTTGTCTTTTCTTAGTTATCTTGATACTCTGAGAAAGCCAAAACTGCTAGGAGAGAATGTCCCAAGCCATAACAGAGGCCAACTGAGGAAAACTGATTGTGCTGAATTAAAGTAAGCTTACCACCAGCCCTGAATTTAATGTCAGAAGGCATCAGGGTCCCATATTCATTTTGTTTCTGTCCTAGCAGAGACAGATATTGGGGCTTCCAGGCCCCAGAGAAGGAAGCAGAATTGATCCCTTCCCTAAGGATGAGTAAATTGGCAGACCTGGGACTCAGGAAATGTATGTCCTATAGTAGAGAAACATAAAAAGTACATGTATTCTCCCAGCATTTGTGAATGTTCGTTCCAAGTTTCAAGCTGAGGAGGAAAGGACAGTGGAGACAGCAGAAAAAGTCAGTTATTCCCCTTCAATGCACATCACATTTGGAAGCTAATCTTTGAAACTGCATTTGCCTTTATTCTTTTTGACTTAAGTTAATGGGATGAAAATAGCTTTAGAACACATCATTTCTTTTCCAATTTCACATAGTCACAAACCCTTTATTAAGGAGAGCTGACCTTCTACACTCTAGTGAATGTGTTTTATTCTCTTAATTTATCCAGCAAGCAGATAACCAGTCCAATGTCACTTGCTGAACCTGGCATGGGACAGTGAGCAACTAATTTGCCCTGTTAGGTGTAATGTGGACAAGACCATTATCAAAGGGAAAATATTATTCTTCCCCATTTGGCCACAAGTGTAGACTTGATAGGGATTGTGATTTCATATCTCTTAATGGAATGTTTCCAGTATAGAAAGCAATACAAAGGATGTTTGTTTTGTTTTGTATAAGTTATCTGGAAAGGTTGTCAATAAAAATGATTAAACAAAAAGAAAGTGAAATTTGGACTCATACCTAAATTAGGTACAGGTCCCATCAACCAGCAGTAAAGTCTTAGCCATGTCACTTACCATGATGTTAACCTGGTCACACATCAGAATCACTTGGGAAGCTGACTTAACCCACGTAGGCCCTCCCTGAAAGCTCCTGAAACAGAATTTCTTTTCATCTCAGAATCTCTTCTTAAGTCAAGATGTTTTTAAAATAAGCTTGATGCTGATGGGCAACCAGATTTCAGAGTTTCTCATCTAAATCTTCTGCACCTCGGTGCCTCCATCTATAAGATGCATTTCAATGCCTTACCCCCCTTGTGAGTACTGAAGGAGAAAAATGACATGAAACATCTATTTCATTGTCCTGCACTCAATATGTATTAAATATACTCTTTGAATTAATACATTTGAGATTGTTTCTTTCAGAATATTTTAGTGTGGTTTTAGGATGCAGCCTATTGATCATAACTGCTATGTATCTATTTATTCTTTACCACAGGGGTGGTTATAGCTGTATTGTGGCTGAAGGAAACCAAAGTGAATCCAACAAATAACAAATGAAACATCTTCTATCAGAAAGGCATAAGGATAAGGTCAGAGAAACATTTTTCTTCTTTTTAACTCTGCAAAATCAGTAAAAATAAAAATCAGGAAGCTGGGTGCAGTGGCTCATGCCTGTAATCCCAGCACTTTGGGAGGCTGAGGTGGGTGGATCACCTGAGGTCAGGAGTTGGAGACCAGTCTGGCAAACATGGCAAAAACCCATCTCTATTTAAAACTACAAAAATTAGCTGGGCATGGTGGTATGTGCCTATAATCCTAGCTACCTGGAGGCTGAGGCACGAGAACCACTTGAACCCAGGAGGCGGAGGTTGCAGTGAGCTGAGATTGTGCCACGGCACTACAGCCTGGGTGACAGAGTAAGATTCCCTCTTTAACTAAGTAAAGAACGAAAAATAAAAATCAGGGTAACATGTCCTTACCCCATTTTCTTTTCATCTGAAAGCAAATGAAGAAGTAAGAACCACTTAGTTGCAGGTGATCATGCTTACTTTTCTGGCCTGTTTTCTCAAAGTGTCCTTAAAAGTAGCAATCATCTCCATTCAAAGCAATTCCTTCCCTTTAGATAGATCAGCTCCCCAAATGTTTGACGTCTTCTAATAGCTGATTCTGTTGCCTCAATAAGCATGGTGTGTGTGGATTTGCTGTTTTTTTTTTTTTTTTTTTTTTTTTTTTTTTTTTAAGGCTAGTCAAGTGAAGCAATGGGAGTGGAGAAGGAAGGATTTGCTGTTTTACAGCCTTATCCACTGTGAAAACTGCAGCATTTATAAAAACCACCACCACCGCCAAATTCCTACCATGGCAATTTTTCAGGATGGATGATTAATGATTATATTCATATATCTGTGTAGCTTTTTTGTTTTTTACTTTCAAAACCTTTTTATAGTCGTATCACATCAACTCTCACAACATTGGAGGCAGGTAAAGCAGATGTCATTGCTCCCTTTTTAAGGTGAGAAAACTAAGAAATCTGAGATAAATTGAGGTCACACAGTTGGTTGGGTGACCAAACTGGAGTCAGGAACACCAGATTCCTCACTACATAGTCTGTACACTTCATGACTTCAACCAAAATGGGCTTAAGGAAAAGAGAAGTTTGTTGGCTCTTAGAGCCAGGAAATCCAATGAACAGATACAGTTTTAGGCTTAAATGGTTCTAGGAATTCCAGTGATACCATTAAGAGACGGTGTCATTGAGTCCCTCTGACTCAGTGGAGTCTCCACGTATGTGTGTGTGTGTGTGTGTTTATATGTGTCAGTGAGTGTTGTGCCCCTGTATTTCTATGTGTCTATTTCTGTGTAATCTATATGCATATGTGCCTAGGGTTTCTCCTCTTTCTCTGCTGGTGTTTCTGTCTTCCTTTTGTCTCTTTTCTGCCTTTTTCTGTCTATCACTCTCTCTCTGCCCATCTCTCTAGCTCTCCTTCTCCAGCTGTTTTTCTTCATCTGGTTCTCCTCTCTCTCAGTTATCAAGTCTTTCATTCTTTTAAAATTTTATTCTTAGGAAAGTTTGTTCCATTTGGTGGCAAGATGGCCTCTTGACATTTCAAGCTTTTATGCTTCAGTAGAGGGTATAATGCAGCTCTCCCACTCTCAAAAGTCAAACCAAACATCCAAAATAGTCTCTAGTTGACCTCACAAAAACAGTGTGGTAGAAGGAAGGAAGGAATATGTGCTCTTTCCTGGACCGTGGTAGCACCCTGATTGGCCACTCTCAGTCACATGCTGGCCCCTGTCAGGGGGCTTTATAATTAAGCCCCATCAGAATCACATTGTGTGCAGAATAAATGTTCCCTCAAGGAAAAATAGGAGATGCTTACCAGAAGTGGGAGAAGGGCTTTCCGGTAGGTAAAAACAACACATATCCACATGGCCTTCATTCGACTGCACCATAGATTGCCTCTTACAAAGGGTATTTTTAGGAAATCTTGCTCTTTTAAAGTTAGGTCAAAAGAAAAGAATTCCATATGTTACCTGAAATAATGCCATGTAATCATCGCTGAGGGTAAAAGCCATGTAAACAGGCTAAGCTCACATTTATTAAAGATAAACCCCACCCATAGAAGACCTTTACAAGAAAATCTGGCTACTTATGCAAAAACAGTATGGTAGAAGGAAGGAAGGAATATGTAGGCAAGTCACATCATCCCCAAGCCTCAGTTTCCCTGTTTGTCAAATGTAGAAATATAAATTATAGGGAGTTTTACAGACCACAGAATCTACTCAGGCTTGTTCAAACAGAAAATGATTTATGATAAGCATACATAATTTCTGGGAAACATACGGGGCTGCCATTTAGCCAGAAACAAGTACATTTAGGAGACATGTCCAGCCATGCCATTGGCTATTCTGTAAAAACTCTATGGAAGATGTCTTCTACCGCTCAGATCAAAAATGATGGAAGTAGGGAATAGAAGTTTTATGGAAGCTGCCTCAGAAGATGCAAACACGTCCACCACTGTGCTTGCTGGGACATCCAGTCTCAACATACATAGCAACCCCCTCTTGTTGCTAGTTTCCCACACACAAATATAGAACCCACAACACACACCTGCTCCTAGATACTAGAGAAAGGTCTGAAATTGTACCTTATATATGGTATAGATTCTGAGCACTTGCAGAACAGTGGAATATTAAAAAGCACAGGCTTTGGATCCAAACTGGACTCAAAGATATGTGATTTTACTTTAAACTCTTTCAACCCTTCATTTTGACCCCCTGTTAGAAAGGAATCCCTGTAAATAGAGATCAGGAATGCATAGCATCTGGTACATAGCATACGCTCCATGCAAAGCAGCTATTAACATTTCTCTGTGAAACTCAAAAATATGTGAAAGTATGTAATAGAAATGCTTCTTCCTTCTTTCCTATGAGCGTCTCCTTGGCCCACTTTCTATACATAACTGCACTGACTTTATTTCTCTGCAAATGTTTGTTGCCACAGCTTTCCAAGGTGAAATATTAATAATTGGCAACCTTCATTTCCAGTTTCGAATACACCTCTCTGAGACCTTCCTCTGCAGTCCACAGAGCAGCACAGCCACCTCCTAACAACACACACACACACACATACACACACGGCTCTGCCCCTGACCCTGGAACAGGAGTCAGGAGGCACTCCAGGACAGATTGCTTGAATCTCTACTTCCTGGACACCAGGCCTGTCTCCATGGCACCATTCAGCTGAAAATAGACAAGAGGTTTATTTCAAGATCCAGGGAGGGGAAACAGATAGATGGGAAGATGATTAAAAGGAGAAACTGACAAGTCTTTCTGCAAATTTGAGAACTAACCCCATTCCTCTAAGAGCTTTGAGGCCAGCCAGCCTTGTCACTATCTCTTATTCCTCCTGGCCCAGAGCAGTCAATTGTGAAATCTTGTAACTTGAGCCAGGATTTTAAATTTCATTTTTGCTATTTCTGTCTCTTGTTTTTTGTATCCTTCAAGACTCTAAGGCTGGAGAAGAAAAGAGTCTAAGATTTGTTTTTTGTTCCTCATTTATTCCCTCATTTCCTAGATTAAAAAAAAAAATGTGGCTTTGAAGTAAGTAGTTTTTTTTATTTCTCAACTACTTAATAGCTATGTGGTATTAGGCAACTTCCCTTAGTTTTAGTTTTTGGGGAGAGATGTTAGTTTTAAAGCATCCAGAATAACTGGCATAATAAGAGATAGCTATCACCATGAACAGTGCCTGAAAATGTAGGCCCTAAACTAAAACCGTCCAGGTTTTTGTGTGGTTTCCAACACTTATTGGCAGATTTATGTAACCACATTGTGAGTAATTTTCACATCTTCAAAGTCAAATCCGATAATCTTCCAAAATATATAGCATTGCTATGAGAGTTGAATGGGACAAGACATAAAAATGACTTAGCAAAATGCCTGTCCCAGAGTAAACTTCAGCAGAATCTCCCACTGCCTCCTTCTCTTCAGAGGCTAAATGCAGACCAGCTGAAAGATAACATGCCATCTGAATCCTCTCAGTATTTCAGAAGCATTCTTTGGCTTTCTTTTTAATTCAGTCAACTAAACTATTTCTTTATGACCTATTCTTTTATCACCATATCCGTCCTTCATCCCTAGATTATCACTTGCACCTCATGTTTGATACTGTTACAAAATGAACAGTGAGGGCACCTTCTGATAAATTAGTTATGCAGCATCAGGGCTTTTAAATACAGTGAGTGAGTACAGACTTTACCACAGATCCTGCCTTTTCGCCAACAGATGCCAATGGCCAAAGAGCAGAGACGGTCTGTTCAGGCTACATGGCTTGTGGCTCTGTTAAAATGAAAGGAAAAGAACAATACAAATGTAGGAGCAATCTTTAACTTCCCACTCTACACAGCTGGAGTGTTCTGTAGGGTGTGCTTTTCTAAACATGACTCTGGCAGCTGAAAGCCACAAGAGGCTCCAGCCGACAGTCACCTTCCCTTTCTCAGAACTCTTTGTTGTTGTTGGTTTTTGAGATGGAGTTTCACTTTTGTCACCCAGGCTGGAGTGCAATGGTACAATCTCAGCTAGCCACAAGCTCCGCCTCCTGGGTTCAAGCAATTTTCCTGCCTCAGCCTCTGGAGTAGCTGGGATTACAGGCATGATGCCACCAACATGCCCAGCTAATTTTGTATTTTTTAATAGAGACAGAGTTTCTCCATGTTGGTCAGGCTGGTCTCAAACTCCCAACCTCAGGTGATCCCGTGCTTCGGCCTCCCAAAGTGCTGGGATTACAGACGTGAACCACTGCACCGGGCCTTTCAGAACTTTTATTATGCTTCTCGTCTAACTTGGAATTGCTTATATTTTGCTTATATTCTAGCTGTGTATCATTCTATTACATTTGCTCAGCCTCTCTGGTAATCACTCTTCTTGTCTATATAGGATTTGCCATTTACAAATCACTCTCACATACATAAATATACTCCTGAAAGTGGATCTCAAACGTCACTTCTCTTTCTTCCCACTTCTGTGCCTGCATGGTACAGAAAACTAAGCAGGACTTCTCCAAGATAAGAATACTGAAAGCATTCTAAAAGCATGTTAAATAAAACATACAGTAAGTGCCTGCATTGACCCCTCACAAGTGAAGGGCTCACAAGCTGGCAAGGAAGACATATGAAGAACGCACCCCTCTATGACATGAGAAGTCACATCTGTGGTTGACCCTGAGAGGAAGAAGCCACTGTATTAATGACTCAGACAAGGTTAAGGAACCTGTGAATTTATCCTTTTACTAGAATGAGATATATTTTCTGTCTTTTTTCCTTCACAAGCATTCATCTCTTTCAGTTAGCGATCACTCATCTCTTTGGAGGACTTCTCAAAAGTTGAGGGAGTGGGCCTTGCCCTGCCCTTCCCCAGCCTTCCAAGTAGCTGGGACTAACGGTGCATGCTGTCACACCTGGCTAATTTTTTTTTTAGTACAGAAAGGGTTTCACCATATTCCCCAGGCTGTTCTCAAACTACTGAGTTCAGGCAATCCACCCACCTCGGCCTCCCAAAGTGCTAGGATCACAGGCGTGAGCCACCACACCAGGCCAGTACATTTCTTTAATTGGAAGTTCTATACTCCTTTGCAATACTTTCAACTATTGATGTTTGGTTTTGTTTTTTCTTTCCCACTCACTGGTGTTTGAGTAAGTCTTCTTAGTGTAGTATTTTCCTTGCTGATGCTTTTATTGCTTAATTCAAAAGCCAATAGGGTGTTATGGGCTCTATTGTTGTTTGACTGGAACAGAATTTATTCATCGATACTCTTGGTTGCTGAGAAGAAAAGGCAAGCTTAAGATCTTTTGTTTTGTTTTTATTCTGCCTTTGAAGAGATACCAACTCTTCTTGGTCACAGATTCTTAGAAGAACCAGACAGAAGTGGATAGGATTTCCCAGGTAACAGAATTTTGATGGCATCAAAATATTACAACATTATTGGCCTGATATCCCAAATCCAGAAGGACCATGACCCATCAGCAAATCACAAAATCACTGAATCAATGCTGCAGTGGAAGGAAAGTGAAACATGCACTGGGGTTTCTTACACTTTGAATGCTGGGTATAGAAAATGAAGCTGAATCTAATGGGTAACTGCACCTGCAATCAGAAAAAAACAATCCTGTAGGAGAATGTTAAGACAGCATCAAACTTCTAATTTGGGATTGAGCCAAATTATAGTTCCAATTTTGTTCTTGCCTCCTGATCTACTAAGTGGCAGGTGTGCAAACAGATTCTAGAGAGCTATTTTCTTTTGCCCTTGTGCACACAAGGAAGGGAAACATATTTAATAGAAAATAATACAAAATCTGGAAGCAAATTTTGAGATCACTGTTACTGCCTAAGCATATTTTAAGTAATGAAATCAGAGCCCAGATAGTGTAATTGATATGCCAGGTGTGACCCAGCTATCAATAGCAGAGCTAACATTTGAACTCAGGACCTTCAACGTTTTGTTCACCAGTCTTTGAAATATATATACATGTATATGTACAGATACGTATATACCCATATATATACACATACATATATTTCAGCTGGTTAATTGTAGAACCAAGATTTGAACCTAGTTCTCTTGAATCCTAATTACATTACCTTTAAACAATTTTTACCATACAATTAATAATAAATGCAGTTGAGATAAAAACACACAGGTTCTTGGGCAGAGAACTCAGCATAAATAAGTATGTATGTGTATATATGTTGTTTTATTATTCCGAGTCAGTGACTTATAACAACCAACCTGGTTAAATTTTGAATATTTGAAAATTCAAATATATATATATTTGGATATTTAATATATATATCAAATACATGTATACACACACACATACACATATATATATATATATGTTTATATTTGAGACAGAGTCTAACTCCGTTGCCTGGGCTGGAGTGCAGTGGCATGATCTCAGCTCACTATAACCTCTGCCTCCCGGGTTCAAGCAATTCTCCTGAGTCAGCCTCCCAATTAGTTGGGATTACCAGTGCCCGCCACCATGCCTGGCTAATTATTTTGTACTTTTAGTAGTTACAGGGTTTCTCTATGTTGGCCAAGCTGGTCTTGAACTCCTGACCTCAGGGGATCTGCTCGCCCTGGCCTCCCAAAGTGCTGGGATTTACAGGTGTGAGCCACCACACCCGGCCAGTCTTTGAAGTCTGAACACTTCATGTCTTTGAAGGAATAGTCATTCTTGGTCGTCATTATTAGAGGAATCTTAACTATTTTCATTTTTTAAAAAAACTGCCACTTTGGTATTATTGGTTCCCCAAAATGACAGGTATTTTAAATATTGTTCATCATCCAGCATGTATTCTAATAACACACTTTGAGTCAAGGTTACAAAGTCACTAACTGCAATTAAAGTGTGTGGTGTTTGGCCATGCTAATGTCAGAGAAGCAAGCAAACAGTACGTTGAATTTACATGGCAGAAGTCAATTCAGGGATGTCATACCTCAACAGGGGATTGGGTTCTCAAGTCAGCTTCTAAAGCAAACACAACACATAGATGAAAATCACCTTTCAACTCCCCTCAGAAGGGACTACATTGGATATCATAATACTAACTCTCAGAATCCAACACAGACTACATTTGCTCCAGTTTTGGAACAGATTGCTCTCTCTTCAGTTGAGCACCAGATGAAGTGGTGAGTTGGCTTGCATTCAGGGGCAATGTTGTATGAAAAATATGTATCTTTAAACACTAAACACTTAGCACAGTGAGATGCTCACTCAATTGGAAACACAAGAGAACTTACTACCAACGGAGGAACGGCAGATAGAGGCTTCCATGTTGGGCTGCCTCAGGCCATATGTTTGAGTTAAGGGACTGGTGAGATTGCCTGCATTATTTAAACTCTTCGCATTCGCTTTCCTTCTCCTGATCTCTGCTGAGCTCCTAAAGCTTGCCAAAAATAAACGTGTAATGGAACTTGACTGAACTTATCTGTGAAATTTAGCCAGGTTGGTTGTTATGAAATGACATATACATATGCATATACTTATTTATGCTGACTTTTCTGTCCAAGAGCCTCTGTGCTTTCATCTCAACTACATTTATTATTAATTGTATGATGAAAATTGTATAAAGGTAATAATATAATTAGGATTCAAAAGAACTAGGTCTTATTCTTGGTTCTACAATTAACTAGCTGAAAGACTTCACAAAATACCTCTAAGCTTTAAATCTCAGATTCCTCATCTTCAAAGAGAGGGCTCAGACAAGATTCTAAATTTACATTAAGAGTTTATAGTGCCAGTTAGTGCAAGCATTGGGACTTCAATCCAGAATAGAACTTAGACTGCAGGTTGGTAATATGGTGCATCTCCCTCTATTTCTCCCTATTTCTTCCCCTTCTCTCTGAGTTGCTAATTTCACTTCTCAGAGTTGCTAATTGTGTATTTATAAAATGAAAGTGATAATATTTACTTGCAGAACTGTGGTGAGAAATGACACACTGCAGGCAAAGTATTCCTCACCACAGTTCTGCACACATAATAGATACACACATAACAAGTATGTGAGAGTGCTGCACACATAATAGATACAGCAGAAAAGAAAACAGTGCATAATTATGAATGTAATTCCAGAGAAGAGAACTCAGACTGACATAGCACCTTCCATGTGTCAAGAGTTGTGTTACTAGGTTGGGACAAGAGAGCATCAAATTGACCTCAAAGTGTATAATGTCTCAAACAAAACAGACGTTAATTGATCACTTATCTAACAATGCAGGTGGTTATTCCTGGTTAGCAGATAGCTTCCATACATGTGGGGATTCTGAGACTCAGGATCCTTCCATCTTGTGGTTTGGACACCCTCATCATCATATGTATTCTACTGACAAAGGATGAAGAAGGCACTTCTGGAAACATTGGTCTAAAAGTGACATATAAATCACTTTGTTCTCAGCCCAATATTGAGCACTACTCACTCACATGGCCATAGCTTATTATAAGGGAGAGCTAGGAAATTCAGTTAAAGCTGAACAGTCCTTTCTCAAAAATGACTCTATATCAAGAAAGGACAACAAAATGTTGGTAGGCAGCTAACTGTCCCTGCTACAGTGGCTTCAACCATATTATGCTATTTAAATCTATGACATAGGTATTATAAAACACCATCTTATTGATAAGGAAGTTGTAAGTCCGTTTTTAAGTAATCTCCTGGTCACACACGTCCACATGTACACGCCAATGCTGACTCCAGCATTCCCAATCCTGCCTCATTGTAGTCTTGTGGAACAGAATTCACAGACTCCCCAGCGCTATGTAGATTATACTCACATAGCTTTGGCCCAAAGGGTATAATCTACGTGCAAAATATGTAGTTTTAGGCTTTCTTGAAAATCAGAACATCTGGCAACCCTAAGTCCCCATTCCAGCAGGGACAAAATTGCCTGAAGATGAGTACTTGCTCCCAGCTTTCAATGCTGTCAATGTGGCACATGCCTTCTGATCCACTCATCACTGTCCTCTCCCTCCCCAATGTATCCCTGCTCAACTCCACCTATTATCATGATCTACCCAGAATCTCTGGGCATGTGAGTCTATTACCTCTACTGTAAGGTAAATTTTTATGTTTTTTTGAGATGGAGTCTCTCTGCGATGCCCGGACTGGACTGCAATGGTGCAATCTCAGCTCACTGCAACCTCTGCTTCCTGGGTTCAAGTGATTCTTCTACCTCAGCCTCTTGAATAGCTGGGACTACAGGAGCATGCCCGCATATCCAGCTAATTGTTTATTTTTACTAGTGATGGGGTTTGACCATATTAGCCAGGCTGGTGTCGAACTCCTGACCTCAAGTGATCTGCCCGCCTCGGCCTGCGGAAGTGCTGGGATTACAGGTGTGAACCGCTGCACCCAACCCAAGGTATCTTTATTATTTTAGTTTTTCAAAGGAAGCATCAATGCTTCACTCTAAAAACTTGTAACATTGGTGAGGAAACAGACATTAAATATGTATTTCTTTCTGAAACTTTCAAAAAGAGATTAATGTGACTCTTCACATTTTGTGCATCTCACTTCTATCTTTCACCTCAGATGGTTATTTCTTCTTGGTTTGCAAACACATCTAAATACATTTTCCTGAAACCTGGTCCCTGTGGATACAGAATGAGCTCTCCTATTCTGCAAGATTGGTCTTGTGTCTTTTGTTCTAGTTCCCTCCCTCCCTGTACTGATCTATACTTTTCATTCCACTCACAACAATAATTTGGCTTCTATCAGTTCCATCCATCTAATCAATGCATCAGCTATTGGTCAACAGAGCCCAATGAGTTTGACTCCATGTTCTCAAGATTAGAGTTCAGTAAAGAGGTTGAAAAGCAGAGGACAAAGGACGAAGAGGGAAGATGGACATTGATTGTAGAGCTGCATGAGCTGCTAATCTACTGCCTCTGAGCCTGAAAATCATCTCTAGCTTTGCATCCTGAGCGCTGCACCTCAGAGAATGGAGCACATCCAGACAGGCCGATCTCATCACATTTAATTTCATGTAATTTTAATTCAAAGTCTTAACTCCCTGATCATCATTTAATTTCATGTAATTTTAATTCAAAGTCTTAACTCCCTGATCTATCAACCAGGCTCTGATTTGACACTATAGTGACTTATAACATGAAAGGCATTCATAGAATTCTCAATTTCTAAAATTTCTCATATGATTTTCCCAAGGCCCTGTGTCTTTTTAAAAGTTGCTTCACTGTATGTACTTTCTATCAGGTGGACTATCTATTCAAATCTTTTCATGCTGTATCCCAGAATTGAGTTTTTAATCTTAAAACAATGGTCTTAACATTGCCAGAAATAACATTTACTGTAATTGCATTTTAGCTGTTTTTTATTTACAGTATTCCCCATTTATTCATGAAGGACATGCTCTGTATTAGGTTCTCAGGGTTCTCTTAGAGGGACAGAACTAATAGGGGATAGATAGATAGATAGATAGATAGATAGATAGATAGATAGATAGATAGATAGATGGATAGATTACAGACAGATAGACAGATTACAGATAGATAGATAGATAGATAGATAGATAGATAGATAGATAGATAGATAGATAGAGAGAGAGGATTTTATTAAGAGGACTTTTACATTACAATCTTTAATCCATTTTGCTCAAGGTGAAAAACAGAACCAATAGTGTCTCTGCAAGCCGAGGCACAAGGAGAGCCAGTCCAAGTATCAAAACTGAAGAACTTGGAGTTTGATGTTTGAGGGCAGGAAGCATCAAGCATGGGAGAAAGATGTGGGCTGGGAGGCCAGACCCACCTCAATGCTTCATATTTTCTGCCTGCTTTATTTTCTCTGGCAGCTGATCAGATGATGTCCACCCAATTAAGGATGGGTCTGCCTTCCCCAGCCCACTGACTCAAGTGTTAATCTCCTTTGGCAACACCCTCACAGACACACCCAGGATCAATATTGCAGCCTTCAATCGAATCAAGTTGACACTCAGTATTAACCATCACATGCTCCAAGAGCCCCAGTGGATGCTGAAACTACAGATAGCACCAAATCCTATGTATACTATGTTTTCTCTCTCTCTCTATATATATATACACACACACACACACACACACACACACACACACACACACACCCCTATAATAAAGTTTGATTTTTTATTTTTAAGTTAGGCATGGTAAGAGATTAAAAACAATAATAATAAAATAGAACCAGTATACTGTAATGAAAGTTATGTGAATGTGGTCTCTCTCTCTCTCTCAAAATGTTTTATACTGAACTCTGGTTAACTGAAACTGCAGAAAGCAGAACCACAGATAAAGGGGAACTGATGCATTTTATTAAATTTTTAAAAATCTACCCACTTTAAAAACTTTTAAATGTGCAAAACCATATTGTTAACTATAGGCACAATGTTGTATAGCTGATCCCTAAAACTTACTCATCTTGCTTAACTGAAATTGTATACCCATTTACCCATTTTCCTCCACCCTCAATCCTTGACAACTACCATCTGACTCCCTGATTCTGAGTTTGGCTATTTTAGATACCTCATAAAAGTAGCATCATGCAATACTTGTTCTTTTATTACTGAATACTTTTCGTTAGTGTAATATCCTCAAGGTTTATCCATGTTGTCTCATGGCAGGATCTTCTTATTTAAGGATGAATAAAATTTCTACGCACGTGTGTGTGTGTGTGTGTGTGTGTGTATATATGTATATATATAAATTTTTTTTTTAGTAAATAAAATAGTCACTATCTGTATATGTCACTACAAATATCACTATATAGGTATATATAGTATTATGTATATATATATTTATGTATCATATATCTTTATGTATTATAAAGATATATGATATTTATTATAATATATAACACATATTACACACACACACACACACACACACACACATATATATATAGAGAGAGAGAGAGAGAGTATATATTCATCTGTCAATGGACATTTAGCTTGTTTTCATATATTAGCTATTGTGAATAATACTATAATTAACATGTTAGTGCCTATGTATCTCTTTGAGGTCCTGATTTTCATTCTTTTGGAGATATACCCAGAAGTGATATAGCTGGATCATATGGTAATTCTTTATTTAATTATTTTGAGGCACCTCATACAGTTTTTGTGTAGTTGCCACAACAATTTACATTCCTACAACAGTGTACAATTACTCTATTTTCTACACACTTTTGCTGAGACTGTCTTTTCCTTTTTTATTAAAATAACCATTCAAACAGGTGTGAGAGGATATCTCATTGTGGTTTTGATTAGCAATTCCTGGGTGATAAATGTAACACTGAGCATCTTTTCATGTATCTGTAGCCATTTGTATGTTGTTTTTGGAGAAATGTCTATTTAAGTCCTTTGCTTGCTTTCTAATTAGTTTTTGTTTTGTTTTGTTTTCTTGCTGTTGAGTTGTAAGAGTTACTTCTGTGTTTTGGATATTAATTCCTTATTTTTCAAATATTTTTTCCCATTCTGTAGGTTGCTTTTTCACTCTATTAATTGCTTCCCTTGCTATGTAGAACCTTTTAGTTTGATAGTCTCATTTGTCTAATTTTGTTTTGTTGCTTATGCTTCTTGTATCATTCATGAAATCATTGGCATGCGCAATGTCATGAATCTTTCTCCATGTCTTCTTTTAGGAGTTTTAAAGTTTCAGATTTTACATTATAATCTTTAATCCATTTTACTCAAGGCTAAAAACTGAAAGCATTTATTCTAAGATTCAAAAAAGGCAAGGATGCCCACTCTCATCACTTCTATTCAACATAGTACTGGAAGCCCTAGCCAGAGCAACTAGGCAAGAAACAGAAAGTCATCTAAATCAGAAAAGAAGGACTAAAACTATTTGTTGATTATATGATTCTGTATGTAAAAAATCCTAAAGACTAGACACACACACACATATGTTCGAACTAGTAAAATATTCCAAAGAAGTTTCAGGAAGCAAAATCAACATAAAAATCAGTTGCATTTCTAAATACTAACAAAAAATGTGAAAAGGAAATTAAGAAGACATTGCTTTTACATTTTACAGTAGTATATTAAAAATAGAAATAAACTTAACCAAGGAAGTGATTTATTCATTGAGAACTACAAATCATTGATGCAAGAAATGAGACAAAAATAAATGATAAAACACCTCATATTTATGGTTTAGAAGACTTCTTATTGTTAAAATGTGCATACTACCCAAAGCAATCCATACATTCAATGTAATTCTTTTCAAAATCTCAATGCCATTTTTTACAGCAATAGAGAAAACGATTCTAAAATTCATATGACTAATTTAATCCTTTTTCAACTCCCCGAAGTAACACTTCTAAGAGAGAAACCAACAAAACTGTTTCATCATTTCATAGAATATATCCTGAAATGGATCTCAGAACACTAGTTTTAACAAGAGGAGAGTTGCTCAGAATCCTAAAAAAAGGATTTTATGCTCATGAAGGTTTGGTAAGTCTGTCTGCAATATTGTTTTTAGCATATATTCATTGACACACATTTAACCAATTAAAAGCTCTAAACTTGCCTCAGTTAACAAAACAAAAACCATTTGAATGTAACTGCATTTTCCATGTTTATTGTACTATAGAATCCCACTCATTCCCTGAAACACCTAGCCATGCCTGCTGGAATTAGTAACCCATAATAAACATTCCGTCACAAAGATGTGTTTTAGTAGATAGAAATGCTTATTTCTCTCTCTCTCTCTTTTGCATTTTTCTTCAATCCTACTACATGTGCTAGAGTGAATTATTGATTACAATTTTTCATCTCTTCCAGTATCCACAATCTGTGCTATGTAACTCTTCAGTGCCTCTCAAAAGTGATGACTTTGACCATGGGGCTTGTTTTGCCCAATGGTATATTATTAACAGACAAAATGTGGGCAACAGCTTTAAATGGGTGTGCATAATTGAGCTTGTTCTCTTAACACTTATGCCATAGTCATGAGAAAAACATGCCCCTGCTAACCACCTGTTTCAGAGAAGACACACATGAGAGACACATGGAGAAAAGAAGCCTCAGAACTGCAGCCTGAAGCAGGGCTTCCCCAGCTGACCAGCAGCGCATGATCAAGAAATTAATACTTATTTTGTCTGCCTCTGAAATTTTGAGGTTGTTTGGCCAGCAGCTATAGTTTACTAACATAATATGCTAGATTCTGTTCCAGAAAACATCAGTCATCAGGATACAAATTGGAAAAAAAAAGTGCTCTTCAACTTCAATAACTTCATAGTAAGAGAGAGGAGAAATAACAAGTTACAATTCAAGACAAAATAAAATAAGGGTGCCTGATGCTATCCAGATGTTTTTAACCAACAAGGTAAAATTATGGCTGGTTTGTAAAGGATTATACTAGAAGTAGAATCAAGAAGAAAGACATTTCGGGCTAGTGGAACAGCATGCATGAAAAGTATAAACATTTTCCCCCTTGAGGGAGTGATGATTTTCTTTTTGCAACTGAGAAAACTAGATACCTGCTCGAGATCATATAACTAGTATACGGTGGACCTGAGTTCTAGTACCTAAGTCTCATGACTGCAGTTCTAGACCCCCTTTTCTGTGTATTTACAAAGCCTGGTATAGAATGAAAAGCTAGCTTGCTGCTGTGCCTGAAAATATACAAAAGTGTATAGGAGAAAACAAATGAAGTAAATTATGTATATCAGGCTGGTAATAACCATTATCATCATCATCATCTTAACAACAAAAACAGAGACTGCAGTAGCCATAATAGTTGATATTTATTGCATGCTTACCATGAGCTACACTGTTCTGTCACTGCTCAGGTTGGAGTACAATGGGGCAATTTCGGCTCATTGCAACTTCTGCCTCCTGGGTTCAAGCAATTCACCTGCCTCAGCCTCCCAAGTAGCTGAGACTACAGGCACTCACCACCATGCCAAGCTAATTTTTGTATTTTCAGTAGAGACAGGGTTTCACCATGTTGACCAGGATGGTCTCAATCTCTTGACCTTGTGATCCGCCCACCTTATCCTCCCAAAGTGCTGGGATTACAGGCATAAACCACCGTGCAAGTGCTTTTTACGTGTTATCTTATTTGTTCTTCAAAATGATAACACTATGAGGATAGTACTATTATTGGCTCCACTAAACAAGGTGAAATAAGTAAGGAACAGGTAAGTTGTGCCCCTTTTCCGTGCTCACACCGTAACTGGGGAAGTTACAACTATACCTGTCTCTTCCAGGAGCCTAGGCTCTAATGACTGTTTTCAACTTGAGCAAAACATTAGAATCTTCTCTGAGGGCTTCAAAAAAACACTCATGTCAAGGTTCTGCCTATACCAAGAAAACTAGAAGCTCCATTAGTGGGGTCACAAACATCAAACCATCTTAAAAGCTCAGCTGGTAATTCCTTGGCACAGCAAGTGTTGAGAGCAACGGTTAAAGTAAGGCTGGACAGAGTCACAGGCAGACAGATGGGCTGGAGTCAAAGTGTTCACAAAGAGCAAGGAAGCAAAACAAAAAACCTGTTAGACAGAAGCCAAGCAGGGTAAAACTGGCCTGTGAGTTTGTTCACAAATTTATAAATCAATTGGGAAAAACTTAGAATTAATTTCCTCATAAAAGCAGTGTTCTCAATGGAGAAAGATTTCCAGAATAGCCCACTGGAGCATAACTGACCCATATTATGGGCAATCGAATGTAGTAATAATACTAGGTAGTATTTGGACTCTTCAGATAAAGGAAGGAAGACGAGATGACAGATTCTGTCATTTTTCCTGGTCTGAGTCTAAAGAAGATTGTAAAATGGTTCAGGTTAGAGAGAACCATCATCTCACTTCACTTTCTGAATTGTCTTGTATTCCTTTCCCTACGTGTGAAAGACCTACACATTTTCCTTAGCTCCCCAGTGCAGTGGACACACTGAGGTCCTCTAGGCAACTGGGTCTATGATACGTCTGCCCCTAAATTGCATAATTCCCCTGGGCAATACTTGCTCATGTAAAACTCCTCACTAAGACTGGACATAGTCTGAGAAGCCTCAGCATTAGGCAGCCCCAGTTAACACTGGCACATGGGTGGACAAATCAGCTTGCCACCACAGCCTGAGAACCAAATAAGGTGGCTTTGAGGTAGTGAAACAACTTCAGTACCAGAAGAGGTTAAGTAATGGTAAGAAAGTGCAGCTGCTGGGTGCAAATGATTCCCTTGGCTCCTCCATTTGATTAATTGTTCCTTGCATCTTTGTCACATACAGGAGTTTGGTTTTGTTTCGTTTGTTTGTTTCTTTTTTTTTTTTTTTTTTTTTTAATTTTTATTGCATTATAGGTTTGGGGGTACATGTGCAGAACGTGCAAGATAGTTGCATAGGTACACATATGGCAGTGTGCTTTGCTGTCTTCCTCCCCTTCACCCACACTTGGTAGTCATCCCCACGTTTGTTTGTTTCATTTGCCAAACTAGACCTCACATTTGCATGCTCCTGGTCCACTCCGTTTTTGTGAAGAACTCACTGGCTATAGGTCCACCAGCACATGATAGAAGATTAAGTCTCTCACGTGTGTTCTTTGCTTCATGGAAGTCCACATCCAAGGGCAGTGTCACTTTGATCCCCGTCAAAACTGTGAGTGATGCAGGGTAACCAGATTATGATGAAATAGAAGCTCAAAATGTAAAACAGTGGTTTTAGAATATTAAAGTTAGAAGGGAATTGTCTTAGCTCATGACATAGTTTATCTTAGTATTAGAATCATATATTCAGCCAATAAACATTTTCTAAACACCTAGCTCATGCTGGATATCAGGCTCTATCTGGTAGAAATAGATAAATAAAACAAATTTAATATCTTAAAGGAGTTGATAATCTAGAACAGAGTTAAAGAAAAAAAAACTGTGGACCATGGGCCAAATTTGACCCAATACCTATTTTGCTAAATCAAGTTCTGCTGGAACACAGCCATGATCATTTGTTTACATACTGTCTATGGCTACTTTTGTGTTAAAACAGTTGAGTTGCATAACTGTGACAAAAACTATATCGCTCACAAAGCCAAAAATGTTTACTAAGTCTTTACAGAACATTTTCTGATCCCTCATGTATTAGAAGGAAGATTAAGTGAAATCAAGTGTGGCAGGTGGGTAGGTGTGACTATAGAATTCTGTGTGAGGTATATGGTATGGGCTAAATGAAGCAGGGGATAAGTTCTTCAGAAAAAAAATAATAATAAAGATGCCTTGAAAGGGGGATCCAAGCAGAGAGGGAGGATACAGAAATTCCAGGTGGAGTTAAGTGTCAGCAAAATAATGGAAAGGAAACAGCAGGCTTATGAGAGAACTATGAGTAGTTCAGCATAGCTGACCCACTTGTGGTATGGTGTATGGGGCATGGGGAAGGAGAAAGAAGAGTCAGTAGAGAGTCCTTTAGGAGGACTTAATACAGAAAGCTGGAGTCCCTAACTCTGTTGCCAGGAACCTTGAAACTTGTGTGTGGCAGATACGGGCTATACTAAAAATGAAACCCTATATTTCTCTTCCAGACTGAACAATCCTCAAAGGGGGATTTAAGTTTCAGCAATCACGATGCCATAATATGATCATATGAGTTATAATTTTAAAGAATAAATTGAATCTCTGTAAAATGAATTCTGAACTATATTCTACCCTTATAATAGTTCATAGCAATAGAGTAATAACTAATAGCTAAGGAGAGTTACAAGGCACTGTGAGAGTAGATTATCTGGAGATCTAGTTAAATCCAGGAGGAATAAAGGAGTTGGTCCCCAGGAACTGACATTGAAGACAGATTTGAGAGGTGAATAGATACTATCCAGAAAAAGAGTCAAAGAGTCACACGAGATTTTATTAACATTTCAAAATTTGCAAAACCAACTTATTCCAAGATGGTACTCTACTCTCTGGGTTAAAATCTCATTGTGTCCCTTTGTAAAATGAAAATAATAATGGTATTCACCTTGGAGCACTGCTCTGAAAACAAAAGAAAGTGATGCATGAAAGATGCCTCACATAAAGACTAGCATACAGTAAGCATGCAAGGAATGTTAGCCATCCATCTTAGTACCTGTCTTTTTTTCTAGGCTCTAAGAATGCTAAGTCTGTCTTTTTTTTTGCCATGTGACCCTTTCAGAGTCTAGGTGGAAAAAAATTTATGTCTACAAATCAAAATGCTGATTTTGGAATATCATTTACTACAGTATTTTTGGTGAATCAGTGAATCTCAGAGACACCAGGAAGCCAGAATCGAAGAAGTGCCACCTCCCACTGATTGTGGGACTCTCTTTTCAGAATCTTGAGGAGATGGTTCTTTCAGTACCCACTTGGATCATGTCAGTGATGGTGCCACTTGCTCCCTGACTGGGCAGCTCTGATCTCAGGAAAATTTTTCTCCACATGGAGCCCAAATTGACTTTCCTGAGACAGGCACCCATTGGCCTTAGTTCTGTCTGTTGGTTCACATCGAAGGTGGCTTCTGTCGATTCCACGACAACTCTTCAAACTGTCTGACCCTAGCCTTCTCATGCAGAGCCCAGGCTGCAGGATGGGATTCCTCCCCTCCACCGTCCCATCTTCTCTCTCTGAAATAAATTATTTGGAAAGATAGAGGTTCTTTACACCACAAAGCTCACATCTTATTCATCTCTGTATCCAAGTCCTCAGCATAGCGAATCTCACATAGTACATACTCAGGAAGTGTCTGTTGATAAATAAAAGAAAGCATGCCTACTTTAAAGCATATTACTTTTTTAAAAGCAGCTTAAAACTGAAAAATTCTGGACTATACCTTCAGAGACTGATTCCATCAAGCTGGAGTTCTCCTGGGCACTTGCATTTTTATCAAGCATTTTGGGTATCTTTGAATCAGATGAACTACTGAACACACTTGGAGAAACATGCTTTAAGCACTTCAACTATCAATCTAAATTTTATTAAACTTGATATTTGGAAGTAGCAAACACATTTTAGTTACTTTTACTTAGAAGAACTTTCATTTGCTCTCTTATTATTTTCTCCTTGAATCATTTTTTTCTGGGTTACCCAGCCATAGTTACCCTCCCATGCTGAGTAGTAAGTATGCTCCATCTATTACCTTCTTTGCCGACCTCCTAAGGAGATAATTAGGCACTGCAATTGATTGCAATTTATTAATCAGAGCAGGATGTTATAAAGTGTGTGGGGAGGAGGAAGCACAGTGCTAAAGTCTAGTACAAATGCAATGCAAGTAGACACAGTGACAGGGGAACTGGACAAAAATAACCACCAAATCACAGGATGTTTTAAGCAGATGCCCTATTTTATACTGTGATTTCCCAATCTATTAAATGGGAGTATTAAAACCTCCCTGGTCTACCTCCACAGCTGGATGTGAGGTTCTTTCTCTAAATATTTACTAAGTGTCTACTATGTAGTAGGTACTGCACATCATATTTATCATCTGTATCTTTATAAAGTCAGGGTTTGGCCTTCTCCTTTCATGTGTCCTTAGCACTAAGGACACACTTATATGATACTATATTATACTACACAGAAAATAAGTAGAACTGAATGGAAGGATAGAGAGAGAAGAAGATAAGAGTGCTGGTGCAGTCTCCTATTAGATAGGAAGGTCAGAGAAAGACTCTCCAAGGAGGCAGTATTTCAGCAGCAATCTAACTGATGATGTGTGCCTCATAAGGACCTAGAAAGAATACTTTAGAAAAAGAGGATATTATGATGGATGTCAGTGGGTGAGGAGTGAATGCCACAAGTTGGAAAAAGATTAGGAAGGCCTGCATGATTATTAAGAATGTGTGAGGAGGAGAATGGTGGACCCAAGATTACACAGGTAGGAACATTGTGCAGTGTAGTCTATAAAGGGATGATATTATTTTCACAGAATATTAAACCAGCTGGAATCTAAGCAGCTACCTTATCCAACCTATTCATTCAACAGGTGTGATTACAACACCCAAAGAGATTAACAACAGATCTCTTTTAAGCAAAAGATGGGTGTCCAGGGTTTTTGTTGCCATTATTCTTGGTTTTCTCTTTGCTCTACTTTCATTGTTGTTTTCTTTCCTTCAAATTTCTTCCTTTCCCATTCTTAAGACCTCCTTCTCCGAGTTCCATTTCTTATCTTCCTTTTCTTCTTGTCTTTCTATCCTCCCTTCTCTCTATCCTGCTCCTCTCCCTCTTTTCCTCCTCAGAATCGTCTTTTCTGGCTCCATGGCTTATAGTCAGTATTTTAACAAGTAAACAACATTCATTGCTCTCTGAAAATAGTTCTAACATTAGATGATTTTAAATCTTGACATTCAAGATCCTAGAAATACCACTCCCCAAGTCCTCTCTCTATTCTCTTTAAAAACTACTGTTATTTTGGCTGAAAATCTATTTTTCTAGTGTCTGATGCACAGCCACATCCAAGATCACAGAGGTTGCATCCATGTACCCCAATGCTAAGTATTTGGCATCGAAAGTGCAAAACAAGATCCAACTACAACAAAATCTAAACAAATAGAGTATTTAAATATAATGAGCAGGTATGAAGTATAAGTCACCACCACCAGGGATGAGGGAAGATAAGAAACTTTAGTCGAACCACAGGAAATTGACACCTCTTTAAAGAGGTCTGTTTGTTTATGCCTAGCCCATTTCTGGGAGCAGATACATTTCTTCAGCCCAGAAACTTGTGAGAGATGTTAGGGGATGATGGTGTGCTCTGAGAATTAAAATCAGTGACCCAAACAGATTTCTGACTTCTAAGCTGGGAGTGTAGAAGCAATGCAATGTAAGTTTATCATACCCTTTCTACAGCATAGATCCTGAATTGACTTCTAATATGAACCCCTGATCGTTATATTTCAATTTTGTATTTCTAACCACATGCTAGAGAATGCAGAGCTGACATCTGTAGAAATTGATTTTTCTTTTTCTGTAGAAACAGTCCTTTACTGTCACAATAAAGCTTATTCTTTTCCTTAGAAAGTAAAAGAAATTACTAACAGTACTTTTATCCTGCTCACAAAGCTTTTCAAATCCTTCAGCTTTCTGCCACTGCTTTAGGGAAAAAAAAAAAGGTAGCTGCTGTGTACACATAAGTGAGTCTTCACAAAGTAGCAGTCTAAACTTAACTCATCTAGCTAATCTCCCTGGGACTCAAGTTTGTTTATCTGTAAAATGAAGGAGTCAAATTGACTTTTTTGTTTTGTTTTGTTTTTTTCATTATTTTGAGATGGAGTCTCGCTCTGTCACCTGGCTGGAATGCAGTGGTGCAATCTTGGCTCACTGCAACCTCTGCCTCCCTGCTTCAAGTGATTCTCTTGCTTCTGCCTCCCAAGTAGCTGGGACTACAGGAGTGCACCACTACACCCAGCTAATTTTTGTATTTTTAGCAGAGATGGGTTTTGCCATGTTAGCCAGGATGATTTCAATCTCTTGACCTCATGATCCCGTTGCCTTGGTCTCCCAAAATGCAGGGATTGCAGGTGTGAGCCACCACACCCAGTCCCATAAATAACGTTTCTGTGCAATTCTATGTTGTTTGATTCCTTCCAGGCTATAAATTCCTCACATTAGAAATAT
Organism: Saguinus oedipus; assembly: GCA_031835075.1. Classification (NCBI taxonomy): domain Eukaryota; kingdom Metazoa; phylum Chordata; class Mammalia; order Primates; family Cebidae; genus Saguinus; species Saguinus oedipus. The sequence goes on from CM063170.1 coordinate 45,778,629, forward strand.
GAGCACTAATTAGAAATGTGAACATGTTAGGAACATGAACACTAATAATAAAATAAATCCTGGACTCCTCTCTCCTGTCTCTCCTTATGACTGATCAAAGAATGAAATATTTTTAGTTATGTTCCATGTCTTTTAATCATGATATTATTAAAATTATATATTTTGTATGACATTTTAGAGGGAGCAAGGAAGAGACCAAAATTGGTTTATGGGTTGCTGCAGGGTACTGCACAGTATTTTGTGATAGTGTTGAGATTGAGCTATGGAACTTGATTTCATTTGTAAATAGTGTTTCACAAAATATCAGAGAAGAGATTTGGCAAATTTTCTCACCCAAAAAGCAATGATAAACCTGAATAAAACAGTTGAAACAAACCGTTTTAGGACTCTGGAAATTGACCAAAGGCTTTCAATAAACTTGGAAATATTCATTCAAGAAAAGCTGCTAAATACCTACAGATACATGAGAGTCTGCAACTTTTCAGGTGGTTCCCATTCTCCTTTCTAGCTCCATGGCATGGAAGTTCTATTGTGATTTAGCACAATGTGAGAACAAACAGCTCTGCCACCAGAGAGAACTGGCTTGAGTTGGAGCAGAGTGGAAAAAAGCCACATGCCCAAAGGCATTCTAAAAAAACAATAGCAATCTCAGTGCCAATTTGGGAGGGCAAATATCAGAGCTGCCTGAGGCTGCAACACTGACTGAGCCAAGCAACAGATTAGTCAGAAATGTAGTAGAAAAATCAAAGAAACAAGGCAGACACAATGGGTCTTGCTAATATCCCAGGGGTTATTATTATTGTTATTGTTATTGTTTTGTTTTGTAGTCTGAAATGCTATGTGCCTGTTCAGGAGGGATGAGAGAGGACTCCTAGCTATTTACTCATCTTGAGTGGAATGAGAGATCTTGCACTAGCAGAAAGTAAAACCTGGAAAATATTTGCTAACTGCCTGAACTTTGAAGGCAGTCTGCAATTTTCACACAGAGCCATGAGCAAAAAATAAAACTTTCAAGGAGTTTAAGCACAACTTTTGACCAACTTTTGGCTCATCATTAAGCTGTGCTGACACAGGAGTAAAACAAGCAAACAAACAAAAAGACAGTATTGAAGTTTTAAAAAAAAAGAAAGAAAGAAGAAAAAAACCTGAATAAAGACACAAGGGAGAAATGTTTGACAGAAATTGTCCAGTCAAGTCACTAAACAAACTAAAACAATAACAAAAACATCCTCTGGGAGTGAAAATACCAGATTTCAGAGTATTATCTAAAATGTTCATTAATTGACAGGAACATGAAAAGTAGAACAAATTGTGAAAATATGGCCAACACACAGAAAAAAAACTATCAGTAGAAATTATCTGTGAGGGCATCCAGATTTTTACTTTAGCAGACAAAGACTTCAATATAGCTATTATAATAACTATATTGGAAGGAGTAAAGGAAACCATGTTTAAAGAATTAAAGAAAAATATGACAACAATAAATAACCAAATAGAGAATATCAGTAAAGAAATAGAAAATATTTTTAAAAAATGGAAATTCTGGAGATGCAAGTACAATAACTAAAATAAATATATTAGAGGGGCTCAATAAAAAGTTTAAACTGAAAGAAAAAAAGAAACAGCAAACAAGAATAAATAAGTAGAGACAATACAATCTGAAAAACATGTTAAAAGTGAAGAAAATTAACAGTGCCTCAGAAGCCTGTGGGACAATATCAAGAGTACCAACTTGTGCATATTGAAAATTCCAGAAAAAGAGAAGAGAGAAAGGAAAGGGCCAGAAAAAAATCTGAAGAATTAATGGCTGAAAACTTCCAAAATTTATAAAAGATTAACCTATAAATCCAAAAAGCACAATAAAATTCAAGTATAATGAAGACAGAAATACTAGGCTGGGTGTGGTGGCTCATACCTGTAATCCCAGCACTTTGGAAGGCTGAGGTGGGTGGATCACTTGAGGTCAGGAGTTTGAGACCAGCTTGGCCAACATGATGAAACCCTTTCTCTACTAAAAAATATAAAAAAATTGGCTGTGTGTGTTGGTGCATACCTGTAATCTCAGCTACTTGGGAGGGTCAGGCAGAAAAATTGCTTGAACCTGGGAGGCAGAGGTTGCAGTGAGCCAAGATTGCATCACTACATTCCAGCCTGAGTGACAGAGTGAGACTCAGTCTCAAAATAAACAAACAAACACCTAAACATATCATATCCTAACAGTAGAATCAATATAAATGGGATAATATATATTCCATATGCTGGAAAAAATTTAATGAATAATTTTGTATTATTCAAAACTACCCTCTAAACCTGTAGGTGAAGGAGGCATCATCATGATGGCATAGTAGACATGCTCAATATTCTCCTCTTCCACAAAGAAGGACCAAAAACAAGTAGACAACTGGACATAAAATAGAATGTCTATGGGAGAACAACAGAATTCAGAAAGAAACTGGTGAAGACCCTCAGAGGCAGAGAAACCTCAGATGGTAGCATAGGAAGAGAAGCAAGTACCTAACTGTATTAGTCCATTCTTGCATTGCTATAAAGTAATATCTGAGGCTGGGTAATTTGTAAGAAAAACAAGTTTAATTATCTCATAGTTCTCCAGGCCATACAGAAAGCAGTGACATCTGTTTCTAAGGAGACATCAGGACTTACAATCATGGCAGAAGGCAAACGGAGCAGGAGCATTGCATGGTGAAAGAATAAGCAAGGAAGAAGAGAGAATGTTGGGGGAAAGATGCCATTTCCTTTCAAATAACCAGATCTCATGAAATCTCACTCACTATTGCAAAGACAGCACCAAGCCATGAGGGATCCTCCTCCATGATCTAAACACCTCTCCCTGGGCCCACTTTCAGCATGGAGGATTACAATTCAACATGAGATTTGGGTGGGGACAAAAATCCAAATTATATTACTGACCAAGATCTGCTTAGAGTCAAGAAGGACTCCCAGTGCAGGAGAGCGGAAAAGGAGATACCCAGCAGTCCACATTCCAACCATAGATCCCAGCAGTCCTAGCTGCAAGAGAGTCCCACCAGTCTTCACAGGCTCTAAGCCCATTGTAGGGAACTGCCTGTAACCCATGACTGTATTATTGAAGAGAGGGAACTCATGCTGGGTCCTCCCCCAAATGCCAGGGACCCAGGCAGCTGAAGCATGACACCATTTTGAAGATGGAACCATTGCCATAGTGCATCCTACCCAGAAGCTTAATAGCCCTGCATCTCCACATCCCTGGGGCCTCACTGTCATCCCACCATACCCACACATAGGGCTACAGGCATGACCCTAGCTGGACCCAACAGTGTAGCTATTAAACTGACACTCAAGCCAATGTAGCATCTGACAACCTGGGGAACAGGTAGCAAAGCACAACAGTGAGGCAACCTCCAAGACAAAGTGAGCCAATGACTACACTCCAGGGAGCTGACAGCTGACAGCTTGAGGCCTGCCTCTACTAGCAGTCCTGACTGTTCTTGCAGCAGATCAACTGTGTACCTATGTGGGCCTGAGGACTAGCCCACCCAGGGCTTTCCATCACTGGTGATATTATTCTGTGGAACAAATACCATATATCTGTGCAGCTACCATAAAAGTCCAAAGATTGGCAAGCCTGGTAATTTGTGACCCCAACAAAGCTACATTATACCCTTCACCAACACCTGCAGCAGAGGCCAGTGGACATATATAGACACCACAAACATTGAATACAGCCATAAAAAAATCACATAAAGAGTATACTACTGCACCTACCCAGAACAAAGCCATAACATCCTACCAAACATACTGTGGACACACACACAGGAAGACGTCTTTTTCTGTGAATGCTACTTCATAAAATTAGAAGCAGTTGGTCCATTAAGTGCACAGATATCAGTGTAGAAACAAAAGAAGGGAAAAAAAACGGCACTTTCAAAGGGACAGAATAATTATCTCGTAACAGACTAAATGTCAGAAAAGAAATCATTGATCTTAAGGAGACTCAGCAGGACATAATACAATAAAAATAAACAATTCAACCAAATTAGGAAAATAGTTCATGACATATTCAGCAAAGGGATATTATTTAAAAAACCAAATGGAAGTCTTCAAATAATTTAATGAATAAAAAGTAAAATCAAGAGTTTCTATATTAGAGTAGACCATGTAGAAAAAAGAATTTCTGAATTGAAAACAGGTGTTTTAAAATAACCCAGTTAGACAAAAAAGAAAAAAAAATATTTTAATAAATGAAGAAAGCCTGTGAAACTTATGAGACAACATTAAGCAAACACATTTCACATTGTGGAAATTTCAGAAAGTAAACAGATGAGAAAAGACCTTTTTTTAAAAAAAAAAAATAATATTATTATAGTGGAAAACCTCCCAGGCCTTTAGAGTATAGATATAGACATCTGGATCTATATATATATATATATATAGAGAGAGAGAGAGAGATAGTGTAATATACATATACAAGGAGGCCCTCTCTCACCACTCCTATTCAACACAGCATTGGAAGTTCTGACTAGGGTCATCAGGCAAGAGTAAGATATAAAGGGTATTTGAATAAGATGAGAGGATGTCAAATTGTCCCTGTTTACAGATGACATGGTTGTATATTTAGAAGACCCCATCATCTCAGCCCAAAACCTCCTTAAGCTGATAAGCAACTTCAGCAAAGTCTCAGGATACAAAACCACTGTGCAAAAATTGCAAGCATTGCTATACACCAAAAATAGACAAACAGAGACAAATCATGAGTGAACTCCCATTCACAATTGCTACAAGGTGAATAAAATACCTAGAAATATAACTAACAAGAAATGTGAAAGATCTCTTCAAGAAAAACTATGAGCCATTGCTTAACGAAATTAAGGGAGGACACAAACAGATGGAAAGACATTCCATGCTCATGGTTAGGAAGAATCAGTATTGTGAAAATGGCCATACTGCCCAAAGGAATTTATACATTCAATGCTATCCCCATCAAACTACCAATGACTTTTTACACAGAACTGGAAAAAACCACCTTATACTTCATATGGAACCAAAAAAGAGCCTGCATAGCTAAAACAATCCTAAGCAAAAAAACCAAGCTGGAAGCATCACGGTACCTGACTTCAAACTATATTACAAGGCTACAGTAATCAAAACAGCATACTACTGGTACCAAAACAGATGTATAGACCAATGGAACAGAACAGAGGCCTCAAAAAGAATGCCATACAACTACAACCATCTGATCTTTGAGAAACCTGACAAAAGCAAGCAATGGAGTAAGCATTCCCTATTTAATAAATGGTGTTGAGAAAACTGGCTAGCTATATGCAGAAAGCTGAAACTGGATCCCATCCTTACACCATATACAAAAATTAACTCTAGACGAACTAAAGATTTAAACATGAGACCTAACACCATAAAAACTCTAGAAGAAAACCTAGGCAATCTCATTCAGGACATAGGCATGGGCAAGGACTTCATGACTAAAACAACAAAAGCAATGGCAACAAAAGCCAAAATAGACAAATGGGATGTAACTAAACTTAAGAGCTTCTGCACAGCAAAAGAAAGTATCAGTGGAGTGAACCTGCAGCCAACAGAATGGGAAAAATTTTTTGCAATCTACCTATCTGACAAAGGGCTACTATCCAGAATCTACAAGAACTTAAACAAATGTACAAGAAAGAAACGACCCCATCAAAAAGTGGGCAACGGATGTGAACAGACACTCTTCAAAAGAAGACATCTATGTAGCCAACAAAAATATGAAAAAGAGCTCATCATCACTGGTCATTGGAGAAAAGCAAATAAAAATCACATTGAGATACCACCCCACACCAGTTAGAATGGTGATCATTATTAGTGAAGCTAACTGGCTCTGGAATTGTCTTTTGTTAGGAGACCTGTTATTACTAATTCAATCTAATTTCTCAATACTGGATTATTCAGAGAGAGAGAGATAGATAGATAGATAGATAGATATAGATAGATAGATAGATATGTATATATTATATATCCTTATATATATATCTATATATAGATATATAACATATTAACTCACACAATCACAAGGTCTAAGAATTTTAGAGGTTTGTATCAGGAAACAGTACTGAAGACCAAATATATATTTTACAATATCACACATACAAATACACAAATTACCAAAATTGATTCAATAATGAATTAAAAATCTCATTCATCTTATATGAGTATGGGTTGAAATACTGGAACCTTGTTGTGATAAGGAATTTTTGCCTGGGGCAGCACCTAATAGGATTTTCAGTTGATTTACCACATTTCTGGGAGCCTTGTATGATGGTGGTAGTGAAGTCAGAGACTCTCAAAGTGGTGGTAAAATTTAGTAAAAGGAGCCATGAATCATTTTATAAAACTTTTTGTTTTAAAATAATTTCAGGCCATGTGTGTTTGCTCTTGCTTGTAATCCCAGCACTTTCGGAGGCTGAGGCAGGGCGAATCACCTGAGGTCAGGAGTTTGAGATCAGCCTGACCAATATAGTGAAACCCCATCTCTATTAAAAATACAAAAATTAGCCAGGCATGGTGGCAGGTGCCTGTAATCCCAGCTACTCGGGAGGCTGAGACAGGAGAATTCCTTTAACCTGGGAGGCAGAGGTTGCAGTGAGCCAAGATGGTGTCACTGCACTCCAGACTGGGGAGCAGAGCAGGACTCCATCTCAAAAAAAGAACAAAAAAGAAAAGAATTTCAAACTTACAGATTACAGAGAAGTTCCATGAATAGCAAAGAGCACACTGTCTACCCAGATTACTCTATTCTGAGCATTTTATCCATTTGCTTGCTCTATATCAATATTAATACATGACTACCCTTTTTTCTGAACATTGAAAAGTTGCATGTTACCATTTTTTACCCCTAAATACTTCAGTGAGTATTCCCTTAGGAGATGATATTTTCTTCTGTATTCACAGTGCAGGTATCAGCTTCAGGGAATTGAAGATTTGTATAGAACTTGTATCTAAGCTGCCAGCTGCATTTTTTGTCTATTTACACAATAATGTCTTTCATTGCATTGTTTTTCTCCAGTATAAGATGCCATGTAGAATCACATATTATATTTAGCTATCATATCTGGACTAACCTTTAATTTTGTCTACTTTTATGGCACAACAATTTTAAATAATAAAGCACTTAGGCTATTTTCTATGTCATCTTGTATTCCCTGGAAATTCTCTTTCTGCAGCTTCTCTCTCTTCACATTTGGAAGAGTGTTTTTCACAATGAAAGTCCTGGAGTTTTTAGGGCCAGTCAGAACCACAGCTAGCCCATAAATGACAATTTATGGAGATGCCAGAATGTCCAGAGGAAGGTTTCGGAACAGAAAGCCTACCTGCAGTGAAGAAAGAGTAGACCTTGGGGAGAGGGTATGAAGAATAAGTCCTTTTAGGGCAGAGGACTAGAAAGACACAGCTGATACGAAGAAAGGAATCTGTCAACTCTGCTAAAGACTCATCACCTGCGAGGAAAAGGATGGAGGAAGATTACTTAGAGGGGAATTAAGGAATTTAAAGCAAGAACTTGATACAGTGCTTGATTTCAGCAGTTTATCGTCTTGATAACGAAGCTGTCAATACAGCAACTGTTATATGCCTGACAAATAGAGGAAGACAAATCTGATAGCTAGCCAGCTAGATAGATGCTCATTAATTAATTTTAAGGGTTATTTGGAGAGTAATAGGAATTTTGGTGAAAACTTAGAAAGTAAAAGGCAAATAAAAAGGAATGATATCATGTCCTTTGCAGGGACATTGATGAAGCTGAAAGCCATAGTTATAATCCTCAGCAAACCAACACAGGAATAGAAAACCAAATGCCACATGTTATCACTCATAAGTGGGAGTTGAACAATGAGAATACATGGACACAGGGAGGAGAGCAACACACACCAGAGCCTGTTGGGGATTGGGGAGCGAGGAGAGGGAACTTAGAGGACCGTTCAATAGGTACAGCAAACCACCATGGCGCACGTATACCTGTGTAACAAACTTGCACATTCTGCACATGTATTCCAGAACTTAAAGCAAAAATTAAAAAAGAAAGAAAGTAGAAGGCAAAAATAAGGAAACTGTCACAGAGGAAAGAACTACAGGTATAAAAGAGAGAGAGAGAGAGAGAAGTAAACATATTATTCCATAAGAGCCAAGAACTCATAAATGCTTTGATGATGCTAAAGAAAATGCTTCACCCACTCTCCAAATTCAAATGGAGTTGGGGTAAGAACTTGGTGGATCTGAACTACTCTGTATAATTATGGGAGAAATTATGATGAGGATGCTGAGAAGAAAATCTAGAAGACAGATACTAGCAAAATGGGGCACTTGCATGGACTGAGACGGGAGATTTGAGAAACTTCAGGGCACAAAGTAGCTAAACAGAGACTTGATAGACAAACAATTCTACATTCTTGGATGGGAGAGAGAGAGGGAGAGTGTGTGTGTGTGTGTGTGTGTGTGTGTGTGTGTGTGTGTGTATTAAATAGTTGCTATGGGCCCTGATAGCTCCTCTCTCCCTCTTTGTCACTCTTTATGTGTTGAATAGAGGCTGCATTACTCACTCATGTTTTTCTGTGGAAGTGAGTTATTTTGGGTAAACATGAAGGGAGTCTGGATTTTATGTGTGGTTGAGGCAAGGCAAGGCCAAATTATGTAGGATGGCTGGCAATGAAAACAAAAGTGATTTTGAGAATGTGAATTGTGTGTGCACACATGTGCCTGTGTGTGCATGCAAGTGTGCACATGCACACATGCACATGCAGGCAAGGAGCTGTGAACTGTCAAAAAGGCTACTGTGAGACTTGTTCCTCTCTCTGCCTCAGATGAAGTGTTAATGGGTTATATAACCTCCCTTCACATCTCAAGCCTTGAGATGATGCAAACAGCTGTGCATCATGAGTGGAACACAGCTGTACTTGTGTGTGTGGTGACGTTGAACATGGTGGACCTAAGTGGGTTGATGGTGGGACATGAAAGAAATTAAACAGTTTCCATTTTCTGATTTATTTATTTGTTTGTTTATTTTGCCAGAATGGGAGAATACCAGAAAGTAGATGGAGGAGAGATCAGAGGGAATGTTCTAGCAAACCTGGAAGAAACAGCAAGACATGAAGTCCACAGGCTTGGAGATGACATCTCTTTCCATTTTCATGTAGCACTCAGGTCTATCTCCAGTCATGGTCTAGAGAGTGGACTCAATGGTTGGAACATGAAAATTGATCTCAGGCTAGGTTAGGTTTCTCTTCCTACCCCTCATGACAAAATCACCAAACTGAGAAGGGGTTCAGTGGTTGGAATAGTGGCATTCTGAATTTTAGAAAATAGTAACAGCGTCCAACAGGCACAGGCTTTGTGTATGGGGATAAGGGAGTGTGTGTTTTATTGTGTTTGTGTCATGGGCTCTGAGATGACTGGAATAAAGCTGAAAATAAGGATAATTGATTAACCATCTTAATAGTTGGAGTGTTAATCTGTCTAGGAATAAACTTTAAACTTGATGATGATATCACCCTCTGCGTGGGCTTCTTATGGAAGGGAGTCACTCCCAGGGAGAATCTGCCCATTGCCTGCCTTGTTGACAGGCAGAGATAATTTAGGTGTCAATGATGGCATGTTTACAGTGCAGCTACACAGTGCCAAATGAATCCATGAGACAGAGTGAGAAAAATTTGGGTTAAGTTATCAGGAAAAAAAACAGAATGAAGAGTATAAAGAATCATCTAATTGATGGGAAGGAATTAAATGGTCCTTAAAATCCCTAATTGAGTCTCCCATCTTCTGATCTTCATGACCTTGGTAGAGCCATGACAGTTTTTCTCCAAGGATGCCCTTAGCTCATGCACCAAAGGTGGGTCCCACATTTTTTCCTGAAGGTACAGTGTTTCTGGGGTAACCTTGGAATCTTAAGTAGCTCACTGAAGCCAAAGTGGCAAAAGGCACCAAATGTTTTCTTATTGTCATCCACATCAACTGAGATAAAAAATATTGAATGGCCACATGTAGAAGTTACTGACAAAGAAGTTTTTAAAGAGGTAGGAGTCACCAAAGAAAGAGACAAAGGTTTTATAGGAAGTCCTCAAGAGCAGTATGATGACAGAAGTCCCTTAGTCCCATGATATACCACTGCTGGTCTTCATGCCTACAGGAGGAACCAGGCAGAGGCAGTGTGGCCCATCCTGGCCCTGTCCTAATGTTACAGGAAAGGGGTCCTGATTCAGACCTCATGAGAGGGTTCTTGAATCTTGCATAAGAAAGAATTTATGGCAAGTCCATAAAGTGAAAATGAATGGCTACTCCATAGACAGAGCAGACCCAAGGACTGCTAATTGCCCATTTTTATGCTTATTTCTTAATGATATACTAAACAATGGGGTGGATTATTAATGCCTCCCCTTTGCGGACCATATAGGGTACCTTCCTGACTTGCCATGGCATTTGTAAACTGTCATGGTGCTGGTGGGAGTGTAGCAGTGAGGATGACCAGAGGTCACTCTTGTGGTCATCTTGGTTTTGGTGGGTTTTAACCAGCTTCTTTACTGCAACCTGTTTTATCAGCAAGGTCTTTATGACTTGTATCTTGCACTAACCTCTTACCTCATTCTGTGATTTAGAATTTCTTAACTGTAGACCAGTAGGTCTCAGCATCTTTTTACCCAGCTCTTATTTATGATGCTGTTGCTCTGGTTCCCATGCCTCTGACATTTTCTCCCTCCCTTTTAAAAGAGAACCCTTGGTCCTAAGGGTTGCAGAGGGACAAAGATCCATTTTCTGTAACTTCTTCAGGCTGAATACGGGCAATAATATTCCTGCCTAACTATTACAGTCTCTTGTGTTCATAATAGAGAGGAGCTCAGTCAGAAGGCATCAGTATGGCAGGGGGCATTCTTGACTCTTGAGTTCTGCAAAGAGGTGATAGCTAGACAATTAATAAGAGTTCAATTTAAGAAAACATTCAGTACGCTTATTCTGCATTCCTATAAAATGGGCACAGCTACAATGTATTCCACAAGAGTAAAGCAAAATAAGTAAAAATATCCCAAGTAAACTAAATTAGAAGGCTTTCCATGAACTAGGCAACTGTTGGAACTAAGCTGATATGGGATTGATAGCTGATTGCAATGTGCCCAGAATTAGAATATTGATCCAGATTTTTACAACACATCCCTTTTGTTTCTTCTGACCAGCAGTCAGAGATCACTGGTTGGTTCAGAGGAATAAGCAGGGTTAACTTAAATTGCAGAAACAAACTTAAAAATGACCAATGAGACTAGAATTTAATAATAAGCTTACCATAGTTCTTGAAACATACCTCTCTAGTTTTCCATTTTTACTAAAGAAAATTAATGGTAAGACTGATTTGCTTTATTATACTTGGCCTGATTATTTCTATAAAGTGCAGCAATGATAATTATTTTTCAAATAAGCTCTTTGTAAATTGGCTTTCATGGCACTCTATTCCATAGAAGGAATCTCGGATGAGACTTTTTAAAAGTGAATCTCCACCATGGATTTGTACCCTAAAATACCTATGAATTGAGTAAATTCCTCTTCTCTTGAAGTCCCAAGATAACTAGGGGCTCCTGGACCTGTTAGAAATGTACATGCTTTACTTACCACAGATCAGAAACTTTGTACACGGAATGTGTAGGCAAGGTCTGAGGCCAGTTCCCCAAGGGGCTTTTATTGGCTTTACAAGTCAAGTTGGATTCCTTAAGGAAAGCATGCCATTCCCTTTACAATTTTTGTTAAAGAGCAGATCAGTGCTCTAAGAAAAATCTGTTGTCCTTTTATTCCAATGTTTAATTTATGGAAAAACTGAATAATACCCCTTTAACTTTAGCCAATATGTTCCCACACAGAATCTCTTTTACAATTAATTTTCTGCAAACCTTCCATAATTTGTTTAAACCTTTAGCTTTATCCTATCTGACTTAAAATAGTCCTTTAACCCTTTAATCTAGGTGAATAAAATTCACATTTCCATGCCTTCTTATAATCTTTTACCAAAAGTACATTCTACTTTCCATACACACCTTTCATGTAAAACTAAGGTAGTCTAGACTACATGTTATAATATTAACTCTTAGTGACTTTTACTTTTGGTGAAAACCTTGGTAAGTTTGGGTTTTTAATTGTGTACTAGGTATGGTGTCTAGCCTAGGACACACTAGGCAGAAGTGCAGCTAAGAGCTGACTCTCCAGCATAGCTAGGGTGTGTGGATAACTCCACATGTCCCCAGGCCTTATCTAGAATCAAACGTTCCAAAGTGGATAAATTGAGCCAGGTGTAGTGGTGCATACCTGTAATCCTAGCACTGTGGGAGACTGAGGCTGGTGGATCACTTGAGGTCAGGAGTTTGAGACCAGCATGGCTAACATGGTGAAAACCCCGTCTCTACTAAAAATACAAAATATTAGCCAGGCATGGTCGCATGCGCTTGTAGTCCCAGCTACTCAGGAGACTGAGGCAGAAGGATTGCTTGAACCCGGGAGGCAGAGGTGGCAGTGAGCCAAGAATACACCACTTCACTGCAGTCTGGGCGACAGAGTGAGACTCAATCTCAAAAAACAAACTAACTAACTAACTAACTAAGTAGGTAAATTGAACAATTTCCAAAAGTCAAGGAAGCAGTTTATGACCTTAAATCATTTAGTCAACTTAATATCTGACCTGTATAATTAAGACCAAATGTCTTTATTTTACCAATAATCTTTAAAACTGTTTTTGTTTCCCAAAGATTACTTAGATCACATGAACTAAAAGGCATTACACTTTTTACTTTTCTAACAAAATATTTGATTTAAGCTTTTATTAAACCAATTAATTAAATACTTTTAATGTATAAACATCACACATATAATACATATAAATACACAGAAGATGAAGGATCATCTCCTAAGCCAGGAATTGAACCCTGAACCTGGGTTGCCGTTGTGAAAAGAGAAAGCACAACCACATGGTTACAAGTCAAGCTCCCAAGGACATGACTGACCAGTTTGCTGAACTTCTTAACAGTAGGCTTGTCCTAAGCCCCTCTTCTATCCTAAAGTACCCCTCATTATGACAAAAGAATACCAAAAGACAAATTCATATCACAGAGTACAACAGATTCGCTAGAGCTTAAGAATAGCCTCACAAAATCTTTTTCTCGTTAATGAAAACTTTACAGGAGATAAACTGTGATCTTTACCATTCAGCCAGTTTGCACAGAGAGAGAAAGGAAAGCATTGCCTGAGACAGGGTGGGGAAAGTTAGTTGCTCAGGGAGGCCAGAGAAAGATCCACCCATTGCAGCCACTATAAAAAGTTTATGCACCTGCCTGTCTGTAGTGAAGGGATCTCTTCCAGCAGTCCCATCTCAAGTTTCTCCTTTTAGGGAGGAAAAAGTTCCCCATGTCCCACAATCCTGTGTATATGGAACCCTGTCACCCACAGCCATCAGCAAAGAGTAAAAGGCGATTAATCCAAAGAGAATAGCAGTTAACATCCCATAGTGCCAAACCCGTTCTTAGCTGAAAGGGACTTGACTGAGAGAGACATAGAACATTATACATCTTAAAAGGGACTCTAACCCTCCTAAACCAAAACCAATCAAACATCCTTGCCTTTTTTGAGAGGGGCCTTCAACCCTCTCTGTCTTAGAAGAGGCTCGAATTCTTCTAAGTTGGGTCTCTAACCCAATTCCATCTTCTTTGCTCTTTTGGTTTTTTTTTTTTTTTGTAATGAGTCTATTATAACTCATGCTTGCCTATTCACATTTTTTTTTTTTGAAGAAAGAAAGGAAGGAAAAAAAAGAAAGAGGAAGAGAAAGAGGGAGAGAGAATGGGAATCTTGCTCTATTGCCCAGGTTAGAATGCAGTCTAAAAATGGGTATTAAAAACCTCTTTTATGCCAATAAGTGTGGTTAACAGTGAAGACAGGAAGGAATAAGGGAGGAAAATAACCAACAAGCAGCCAACCAATATTTTATTTAAACCTGTGAAATGCTATGCAATTGCTGAGGAGTGATTTACTTCCAATTATGTGGTCACTTTTAGAATAGGTGTGATGTGATACTGAGAAAAATGTATGTTTTGTGGATTTGGGGTGGAGAGTTCTGTAAATATTTAATAAGTTTACTTGTTCCAGGTTTGAGTTCAAGTCCTGGATATCCTTGTTAATTTTCTGTCTCATTGATCTAATACTGACAATATAATATAGTGTTAAAGTCTCCCACTATTATTGTGTGGGAGTCTAAGTCTCTTTGTAAGTCATTAAGAACTTGCCTTATGTATCTGGGTGCTCCTGTATTGGGTACGTATATATTTAGGATCGTTAGGCCTTCTTGTTGCATTGATACTTTTACCATTATGTAATGACCTTCTTTGTCTCTTTTGGTCATTGTTGCTTTAAAGTCTATTTTATCAGAGACGAGAATTGCAACTCCTGCTTTTTCTCTCTCTCTCTCCATGTGGTTGGTAAATCTTCCTCCATCCCTTTGTTTTGAGTCTTTGTGTATCCTTGCATGTGAGATGGGTCTGGATGCAGCATACCAATGGGTTTTAGCTTTTTATCCAATTTGCCTGTCTTTGTCTTTTGATTGGAGCATTTAGTCCATTTAAATTTAGGATTGATATTGATATATGTGAGTTTAATACTGCCTTTAAATGCTACCTGGTTGTTTTGCCCATTAGTTTATGTAGATTCTTCATTATGGTGATACTCTTTAACTTTTGGTATGTTTTTGGAATGGCTGATGCTGGTTGTTCCTTTCTATGTATAATGCTTCCTTCAGAAGCTCTTGTAAAGCATGCCTGGTGGTGATGAAATCTCTAAGTACTTGCTTGTTCTCAAAAAATTTTATTTTTCCTTCACTTATGAAGCTTAGTTTGGCTGGATATGAAATCCTGGGTTGAAAGTTCTTTTCTTTAAGGATGTTGAATATTGGCCCCCACTCTCTTCTGGCTTGTAGGGTTTCTGCTGAGAGATCTGCTGTGAGTCTGGTGGGCTTCCCTTTGTGGGTAACCTGACCTTTCTCTTTCACTGCCCTTAGTATATTCTCCTTCATTTCAACCCTGGAGAATCTAACGATTATGTTTCTTGGGGTTGCTCTTCTTAAGGAATATCTTTGTGGTGTTTTCTGTATTACCTGGAGTTGAGTATTATCCGGCCTTGGATATTATCCAGTTTTCCTGGATAATAGTCCCATATTTCTTGGAGACTTTGCTCATTCCTTTTTACCCTTTTTTCTCTAACCTTGTCTTCTCATTTTATTTCATTGAGTTGATCTTCGACCTCTGATATCCTTTCTTCTTGATCAATTCAACTGTTAAAACTTGTGCATACTTCATGAAGTTCTTGTATTGTGTTTTTCAGCTCCATTAATTCACTTATATTCCTCTCTAAATTGTCTATTCTCATTAGCATTTCATGAAACCTTTTTTCAAGGTTCTTAGTTTCTTTACATTGGATTAGAACATGTTCTTTTAGCTCACAGAAGTTTTTTATTATCCACCTTCTGAAGCCTGATTCTGTCAATTCATCACACTCATTCTCCATCAGGCCTTGTTCCATTGCTGATGAGGAGCTGCAATCCCCTCATCAGCATCCCCTCATCAGGAGGAGAGACATTCTGATTTCGGGTGTTTTCAGCCTTTTTGCGCTGATTTCTTCTCATCTTTGTGAATTTATCCACCTGTCATCTTTGTAATTGCTGACTTTCAGATTGTGTCTCTGAGTGGACGTCCAGCTTGTTGGTGGTGAAGCTTTTTTTCCGTTTCTTAGTTTTCCTTTTGTGGACGCCCCTCTCCGACAGAGCTGGACCTTCCTGGGTTCAGCTGTGCTTGCTGTGAAACTCTCAATCCTCAGTGCTTCCAATTGCTGTTTTTTTGCGGGGGTGGGAACTGCTGAGCCCGATTACCTGGCTCCTTGTCTAAGAGCCTCTACTTCTTTTTCTTTTTTTTTAGTTGAATGGTTGACTCTCTCCCAGGTGTTCCAGTTGCCCGCTAAAAAGGTGCCAGAATCTGTGTAATTTCCCTTGTGGCGACCCACTGCGCTGGCTGAAACAGCAGCATTGAGATTTGTGGTGCTTTTCTGCCCGGGAATCTCCCAGTCTGGCTCCCTGCTTCAGTCCCCTCTTCAATTGGCCTAATGGGTGATTCTGCCTTCCCGGAGCTCCAAACACCAACTAAAAGGGCACCCAGTCCCATATACTCTGCACTGAGAACTGCCGTGCTGGGGCACCAGTAAAACAGCCGCACCAGCCAAAAGAGTCACACTGATGACATGTAGGGCTCCTCCGCTGGGAATCTCCTGGTCTGTGGGCAGCAAAAATTCATCTGGAATTGTGGCGTCCACTCACTCTCTGTGCTTTCACTGGGAGCTACGATCCTGAGCTGCTATTAATTGGCCATCTTGGATCTCTCTCCCCCAATCCCATCTTTACCCAGCTACCCACCCCCCTTACCCAGTCATTCAATCAGTGCTGCAGTCTATTTCCTTAGGGTCATGGGTCTCCTCAGTATCATCCCTTTAGGGTTCACCAGAGAGATGTCACTGGACCCCACTATTTACCCAAAGTTAGCCTTTGGGTCAGGGGTTTTCTCACTATAGTTGCTTCCATGGTCACCAAAAAGATGTTACAGGATCCCAACACTTACTAAAGTTAGTCTTTAGGTTGGGGATTTCTGCACTATTGGCCCTTTGTGGTCACTAGAAAGATATTACAGGAAAGGGGTCCTGATTCAGACCCCAAGAGGGTTCTTGGATCTTGTGCAAGAAAGAATTCAGGGTGAGTCTGTAAAGTGAAAGCAAGTTTATTAAAAAACATAAAGGAATAAGAGAATGACTACTCCATAGATAGAGCAACCCCGAGGGCTGCTGGTTGCCCATTTTTATAGTTATTTATTAATGATATACTAAACAAGGGGTGGATTATTCATGTCTTCCGTTTTAGATTATATAAGGTAACTTCCTGACATTGCCATGGCATTTGTAAACTGTCATAGTGCCGGTGAGAGTGTAGCAGTGAGGATGATCAGAGGTCACTCATGGCTATCTTGGTTTTGGTGAGTTTTAGCCAGCTTCTTTACTGCAACCTGTTTTATCAGCAGCGTCTTTATGATCTGTATCTTGTGCTGACCTCCTATTTCAGTCTATGACTTATAATGCCTTAACCATCCAGGTGCGTAGCCCAGTAGATCTCAGCCTCATTTTACCCAGCTGCTATTTAAGATGGAACTGCTCTGGCTCATATGCCTCTAACACTAATACCTTTACCTTGCCCTAGGTGCTGAATCAATGGCTTAGAAATAACTATTTTAATAACTGAATTTTTACTTATTTTCTTATCCTCAACTCCCCTTTCTAACTCAGTTTAAGTAATTGAGGCTTATCTCCTAAGTTTAAGAACTTCTCTTGGTTCTCAGTCTTGTTATCCAGATCTTCCTATTCATTTTTCCATGACACTGTGAACTCTGTGAGGGCAAGGATCACATCTCTCTTCTCTGTTGTGTCACCAGCACTGGAAATAGAGAAAACCTGATACAAAGTAAATGTCTGAAGCTCAGAACCTTTGCCTGAGTTGGTCTGCTTTCTTCCACCCTCCCATCTGTGGGTCCAGTGAGGACATCTGGGACCACAAAGCCTACTGGCAGGCATGCCTGTTTCAGTGAAAATGAACCAACTAGAAGAGAGTGCTGTGGCTGGGTGGTGGATGTGAAATTGATAGCAAGCTTTCAGTTTTCGGTTGTTGTTTCTTTTTTTCTATATATAAACACTACTGCTCTTTGGAGGGTTAGGTGCTTATATCCTGAAACAGCACCTTAATCTCCCTGGAATTAAATTCCATGACTACTTTGTAGATCCTGTCATGGGTAGGAATAGGATCCTCCATTTGGAGGGGTTACGATGTGTACCTTCTCCAGCTCTCTGAGGCTGAAAATCCCCTGGCTCCTTGCATCACCTCTAGCAGCTGTAACTTCATTATGCAGTGATTACTGTCATTTATGAGGAAGGATAAAATATTTGCAGTGGATGGGATCAGAGCGCCCTCCCATTATATACACAGTCACTCAGAAAGATTCTTATTTGTGGCTTTCACTTTTCATTTGGCTTCCGCTGCTCAGGTCAAAGAGATTAAACTTAAGAACCTACGGGGAGAATAAAAATATTAGTAATTTTTGGTTTGTTTGTTTTGATATTTCTTTTGATCTTTTCTGAGGAGAGCTTAGGGTTATAAAGGAAAGTTTAGACTATAGGCCTTGTTTGTCTTTATTCTCTATATGACATTCAGAAAACCGATGTCTCACAGTCACTATTTCTTCAGCTGTGAAATAGGAATATCAACTAATTTGATGGGTAGTTGTAAATTAAAGGGAAACCCAGTTATTAGTTGTTGTTTTTTTTTTATTTTGGGAATCCTTTGTCTCACTAGGCTGTCTCCCTGGTGTCCAGAACCCATGGATGAGAATCTCAGCACCTCCTTAAGTTGCTTTTAAAAATCTTCTCCTGCCAGGCACACTAGCTTACACCTATAATCTTAGCACTTTGGGAAGCTGAGTCAGGAGGCTTGCTTGAGCTTGTGTTTGAAATTAGCATGGGAAACGTAGTGAGACCCTGCCTCTACAAAAATAAAAACAATTAGCTGGGCATGGTGGCTCCTGCTTATAGTCCCAGCTACTCAGGAAGCTGAGGCAAAAGGATCAGTTCAGCCCAGGAAATTAAGGCTGCAGTGAGCCATGATTGCTCCACTGCACTCCAGCCTGGGTGACAGGGCAAGACCCTGTCTCAAAAAAAAAAAAAAAAAAATTTACTCCTATAAGTGTTTCATAAGCAATGCAATTTTACTGAAGCTTTTATAAGATTAAAGAGGAAATTTATTACATACAGGACTTTTTTTTAACTTTCATTACTCATTTTTGCTCTCCTAAAGACTTTCAGCTGAGCAGCTCTGGGTATGATAGAGCCAGGAGTGCTTTCTAACTCTTCCTCCACAGAAGGACTGGTCTACCTGGCCTTTATCATTCCCTTCCTAGGGAACTTGAATTTCTTATTCTACTACTACTATACAGAATAGCTTTCTAATCTTTGTAGCATTCAGGCCTGGCCCCTGGGGCCTGGACACCCTAAGGGGACTTCCAAAAACAAATAAGGCAGGTATCTTTAATGAGGAAGTTGTCTTTGTTATAAAGAAAAATTTAAAATTTCTATAGCATCAGACGGTCTGAACTAAAATTCTGATTCTACAATTCACTAGCTTATGACCTTAGGCAAGTTGTTTCCCCTTGTAGAATTTTAGTTTCCCTATCTGTAAAATAAGAATGAGAGAATGTATATTATAATGTTGTTGTTATGATTAAATGGGACAATCCAAGAAAAGTGCTTAGCACAAACCCAGGACTATAACCCCATAAACATTAAGAAATAAATCTGTAAAATGACTACATTGCAGGCTTTTGATAGGGAGCAGTATTGCTATTTCATAGGTTTTTACGTGAATTAGAGATCATATACGTTCGAAATGGTATTTCAGGTATTGCTAGGAAAACATTTCTATTTGGGTACACAATAACTTAGGGAGAATTTCTAGAGTCAACAAAGCAGAGTTGTTTGTGACAAGAAGCAGTTCTGGCTGGATTTTGGAAGTATGAGAATTTTTTATGTGTCCAGAACCCTTGTAAATTTTAGGGGATGTATTATCTGCCCCATATTACTCTCAGACCAAGGTAGCATCGCTATTTTTTCTTACTAGGACCAGTATGGGTTCATGGGGTGGTCTTTCAGCTTAACCAGAGGTCTGGTCAATGGGATTCAATCCCACAAATATTGACCAAACTTCAATCTGATAGGTTTTGATTGGATGGTGTCATCTGCTTTATGGTAGACAAGGAGATGTGCCACCCAGATTTCCCTTCATGAAAGGACTTTTTGCCCCAGTTATCAGCGGGCAGCTCCTGCTGACAGTTTCTTCAGGCTTTGCCTCAGCAGCAAATAAACATCCAAGGCTATGCCCTTCTTAGAAACCCTCATATACAATGACTGATCAAGTCAGGGGCCTGAAGATCCAAAGACCAGGTTATTTCTGCCCATCAAAGAACAACTCTGTGAGGTTGGTTGAGGCTTTGCCAGGCCACTTCCCAGTTCATATTTTCATCTGCCCAGCTTTTCCTTCTCCAGCTTTCCCTCCATGTTTGTTGACCTCCAACAAAAATCTTACAAGCCAAACTTTGTTTCCATGTCTGTTTCCAGAGAACCCAACATATGACATATTATTTAGGACCTACATCCTTGACCTTTTAACAAATTCCTAGGACCATGCTAAATATTGTGGGGTTTATAAAGGAGGTGTACATATTCTTGTCACAAAGAAACTCCCTAGGAATACAGAATACACATATACACATAGACATGCTTATGTACATGTACACATAAATACCTGTGTACTAAAATGACTAAATAATAATGAAATATTATATAGGTAATAAGCAAATATAAGTGATTTTGTGACAAAATGACAGGTAGAGATGATGTATACAGACAATTTAAAAGGCCAGGCTAGTTCAGGGGAAGGAGATGGGCTTGTGTGGACTCCAAGGACTGGGAATAATTGAGAAAATCACTCTAACATGTAATTTAAAATGTTTACCTTTTAGAAGAACATATGCAGACTGGCCTTCTCAATTCATGATAAACAAACAGATTAAATGCAGCTACTAATCCCATGAGCCCTTGCAATTCATCAGGAAATTGCAAAATGGGAGCCTAGAAATCTGTAGGACTGCAGCAAGACCAAGAAGCCATGCTTGTTTAATACAGCTGACCTGGCAGCTTAAAGGTCATCGTGATGTATTGGGTATGGAACATGCTGGGCAGCCTTAAGGAGATTCTGGAAGGTTGCAGATAAGAAAGCTAGCCAAACACAATGTCTGTGCTCACTTACCGAGCTCCAAAACTGCCCCACGAACAAATTCCCACTTGGTTACAAATGTCAAATGACAGGACCCCTGTCAGATCAAATCCTGGCTCCCCTCAATACACACACAAGGAGGTGAGGCCTAATCAGCACTTGTTGAATGGGCAACTAAATGGACAGGCAGGGGAAACACTCTTCCAAGCTGCCTTGCTCTTTTATTTATTCAGATATTCATTCAACATTATTTATTGAAAGCCTACTATGTGTCAAGGACTGTTCTAAACACTACTCTCAAAGCTCATTAAGGTCTAGTGGGAACTAGAGATCATAAAACATAAAAAATCAGAAAAAACAAATGATTACCATTCGTGATAAGTGCTATAGCATTAATAAATAGGACAAAAATGAGGATAGGCTCCTCAACATGGCCAGTGAGGAGGGGCTTTCCAAAAGAGGAGAAAGTAGAAACCACTGAACCAGGTATGAAGGTAGCAGATGAGGTTAGGGGATTGAATTTTAGGCAGGAAGAAGAGCTTGTGTGAAGAGTTTGAGAAAGAAGGTAGCATAGAACGTTTGAAAAATTATGAAAAAAGCAGGTGGCTAGAAAAGAGTGAGGGAGGGGAGGTAGCCCAAGTGAGGGTAGAAAAGAAGCAGGATAGATTAATCAGGTCTGTGTCAGGAGTTTGGATGCAACCCATGGGGAAAGGGAAGCTCATTTAACTTGAACAATAATCCAATTAAAATTAAAAGCACATATCTTCTGCCTTTGGAAGGCCAATGTGATAGCACTTTCTTGGTCTCTGTGTTTTCCACTCTTCTCTTGCTTTGTAGTGGTTTCCAGCTCCAGAATTGAACTGCAGAACTTGCCATGGTGCATGAGTGCTGGTGAAACTGGTGGTCTCCTAAACTGAGTTTGGGGGGATGCCTATGAGAATGGCAGTGGAGCACATCAAGAAACAACTTAGATGTTGGTGCCAGTTATGTGGCATGTTGAGCTTTGATCATTTCACATACCTGGGCTTCAATTTTGTTCATCTTTAAAGAAAATTAAACAACATCCTCTCTACTTTCCCTGTAAAGGAAGGGTGAGGAGTCATGAGATAAGAAATTACTTAGAGGCATAGTACTTTTATAACCTGGAATTAGATAGCAGGAAAAAGACCAAAAAAAATAGCATAGTATTTTTTAAAAGATAGAGCTATTTTCTTCATAAAGTATTGGTATTAAATTACCAGTAAGACATATACTGCATTGGTTAGAGGTGAGAAGTACAGAACTTGAAAGAAGAGACATGATTTTGCTATTTTCAAGTATATACATTTATAACAAGTAGAGAAAAATTTATTCCTGGTGACAATGTTACAGAATTCTTCTTAAGATGCAAACCATATTTCTTGAATACCCTGAGAGACTCCCTTGGGGTCATTGAGCTGCAGTAGGGAATGCATGTCAGCTTACACGGAGCCCTCAGAGAAGGGCAGTACTATCTATCTTCTCATAACAGGGAAGAACACTTGTTCCTAAACAGGAGTGGGGAAAAATAGCAAGGAATGAACTGGAGAGGAGGGGAGAGAGACAAGAGTGGCAGAAAACATTGTAGGATACCATGTTTCCTCTCCCCTTGACCCCCCAAATCTTCAGTAAGGTGATCTAGCTCAGGAAATGGTAGTAGCTTTATTTCCCTGAAAACAGTAGAATGGGCCAGTGGCACAACTGACTGCAGGAGTTAAGGACAGAAGTCATCAGGAGAAAGCAAGGTCCTGGGAACTCCTAAATGTCTTGGAGCTTTGGAACCAGCCATTCAAACCAAGATTGCTTTGTTCTCCAGAAGGCACAAATGCCACTGCTATAACCTGAGTTATAAGAGAAAGCAAACCAATATTATTGCAGAGTATACTTAGATATACAGGTATCTTGCAAATGAGCTCATTCGTTAAAGCTGCCCACTTACTTGAAACTAGTTTTTGTATTTTAATGCAAACTAAAGCTAACCGTCACCTTTCTCACATCACTGTTTGCTTTGCCAAACTCTTTCTTCCTGAAACATGGAAGCTTAACCAAGTCCTTCTCCAAATCATGTAATTCCAGTTCACTTGAACTAGATGCATTTCTGTGCATTTCTTTAAAGAGCCGTCAGAATATAAGGTAGCATGAGCTTATTTAAGAGGTAACCACCAATGAACTCACTGAATTAAATGGGTGGAGAATAAAGACTTCATGCTTCCTGCTAGGAAATAGGATTCAAGAGAGAAAGACATTTCTTTTTGTCTTTTTTATTAACTTTTCTTTTTAAGATCAGGTGCACATGTGCACGTTTGTTATATATGTAACTTGTGTCATGGGGTTTTATGGTACAGATTATTTCATCACCCAGGTATTAAGCCCAGTATCCATTAGCCAATTTTTCTTGATCCTCTTCCTCCTCCCACCTTCCACTCTCAAGAAGGCCCCTGTGTATATTGTTCTCTATGGGTCTATGTGTTCTCATTATTTAGCTCCTACTTATAAGTGAGAACATGTGGGATTTGACTTTCTGTTCCTGCATTAGTTTGCTAAGATAATGGCCTCCAGCTCCATCCATGTCCCTGCAAAGGACATGATCTCATTCTTTTTTATGACTGTGTAATATTACATGATGTATATGTACCACATATTCTTTATCCGCTCTCTCATTGAGGGGCATTTAGGTTGATTGCATGTCTTTGTTATTGTGAATAGTGCTGCAGTGAACAGACACAGAATGATTTACATTCCTTTGAGTATATACCCAGCAATGGAAATGCTGAGTCAAATGGCATTTCTGTCTTTAGGTCTTTGAGAAATCACTGCATTGTGGAGGAAGATATTTCTAATATAGCATTTCCAGATTTGAATTTCATTATGACATTTCTTTAATGTTGTAAAATGCTTAAGAATATTGGCTCTAGAAACTAATTTCTAAATTCAAATCCTTATTCTATCACTTGCTATTGTGTGACCTTTTGAAAGTCTCATAACCTCTCTGAGCTTCAGCTATATTCTCTGTAAAATGGGCATATCCCACAGGATTATTGTATTAACTATAGGTGAGTCCTTAGCACAGTGCCTGGTACTGCATAAACACTTAGCAAATATCATCTTTATTTCCATAATTGTCACTATCTTTAATATATGGGCTCTTTGTCACTGCTACCTAGAGCTGGAATTGCATACAAAAATCCATTAATAATACAATTTCTCATTTAACTAATCTAAGCTAACCTTTAAAGAAGATGAGTTAATGCTCAAAGTTATATATTTGACGTTTCTAATCTAATGCTTTTTAAAAATTTTTTAATTTTATTGCTTTTTTTTCACTTTCCTTTTTTTTTTTAACTTGAGGTTCTGAGGTACATGTGCAGGTCATGCAGGGTTGTTGCATAGGTGCATACTATATCCTACATTTCTCCCCTTGTTATCCCTCCACACCCTTCCCACCCACTGCTGTCCCTCCCCTATCCCTCCCAACAGCCCCCTGGATGTGATACTCCTCTCCCTGAGTCCATGTGTTCTCATTGTTCAGCACCCACCTATGAGTGAGAATATGTGGTGTTTGGTTTTCTGTTCTTGTGTCAGTTTGCTGAGAATGATGGTTTCCAGAGTCATCCAAGTTCTTACAAAGGACATGAACTCATCGTTTTTTATGGCTGTGTAGTATTCCATGGTGTATATGTGCCACATTTTCTTTGTCCAGTCTATCATTGATGGGCATTTGGGTGGTTCTGCATCTTTGCTATTGTAAACAGGGCTGCAATGAACATACATGTGCATTTGTCTTTATAGTCGAATGATTTATTGTTCTTTGGGTATATACCCAGTAATGGGATTGCTGGGTCAAATGGAATTTCTATTTCTAGATTCTTGAGAAATCACCACACTGTCTTCCACAGTGGTTGAAGACACCCACCAACTGTGTAAGAGTGTTCCTATTTCTCTACAGTCACTTCAGCATCTGTTGTCTCCAGAATTTTTAATGATCGCCATTCTAACTGGCATGAAGTGGTATCTCAATGTGGTTTTGATTTGCATTTCTCTAATGACCAGTGATGGTGAGCATTTTTTCATATGTTTGTTGGCTTATATATGTCTTCTTTTGAAAAGTGTCTGTTCATATTCTTCACCCACTTTTGAATGAGGTTTTTTGGTTTTTTTTTTTTTTTTTTTTTTTTTTGTATGTCCGTTTTAGTTCTTGGTAGATTCTGGATATTAGCCCTTTGTCAGATGGGTAGACTGCAAAAATTTTTTCCCATTCTTTTGCTTGCCAGTTCACTCTAATGATGGTTTCTTTTGTTGTACAGAAGCTCTGAATTTTAATTAGATCCTATTTGTCTATCTTGGCTTTTGTTGCCATTGCTTTTGGTGTTTTAGTCATGAAATCCTTGCCTATGCCTATGTCCTGAATGGTTTTGCCTATGTTTTCTTCTAGTGTTTTTATGGTGTTCAGTTTTATTTTTAAGTCTTTAATCCATCTGGAGTTAATTTTAGTGTAAGGTGACAGGACAGGGTCTAGTTTCTGCTTTCTGCACATTGCTAGCCAGTTTTTCCAACAGCATTTTTTAAACATGGAGTCCTTTTCTCATTGCTTATTTTTGTCAGGTTTGTCAAAGATCAGATGGTTATAGACGTGTGGTGTTGCTTCTGAGGCCTCCATACTGTTCCATTACTCTATGTCTCTATTTTGGTAGCAGTACCATGCTGTTTTGATTACTGTAGCCTTGTAGTATAGCCTGAAGTCCAGTAGTGTGATGCCTCAGCTTTGTTCTTTTTGCTTAGGATTGCCTTGGCTATGCAGGCTCTTTTGGGATTAAATATGAAGTTTAAAGTGGTTTTCTTCAGTTCTGTGAAGAAGGTCGTTGGTAGCTTGATGGGGATAGCATTGAATCTGTAAATTACTTTGGGCAGTATGGCTGTTTTCATAATATTGATTCTTCCTAACCATGAGCATGGAATGTTTTTCCGTCTGTTTGTGTCCTCTCTTATTCTGTTGAGCAGTGGTTTGTAGTTCTCCTTGAGGAGATCCTTTACATCCTTTGTTAGTTGTATTCCTCGATATTTTATTCTCTTTGTGGCAATTGTGAATGGGAGTTCACTCTTGATTTGGCTCTCTGTTTGTCTATTATTGGTATATAGGAATGCTTGTGATTTCTGCACATTGATTTTGTATCCTGAGACTTTGCTGAAGTTGCGTATCAGTTTCAGATTTTGGACTGAGACAATGGGGTCTTCTAAATATACAATCATGTCATCTGCAAATAGAGACAATTTGACTTCCTCCTTTCCTATTTGAATACCCTTTATTTCTTTTTCTTGCCTGATTGCTCTGGCTAGAACTTCCAATATTATATTGAATAGGAGTGATGAGAGAGGGCATCCTTGTCTAGTGCCTGATTTCAAAGGGAATTCTTCCAACTTTTACCCATTTGGTATGATATTGGCTGTAGGTTTGTCGTAAATAGCTTTCATCATTTTATGATACATTCTATCCATACCTAGTTTATTGAGAGTTTTTAGCATGAAGGGCTGTTGAATTTTCTCAAAGGCCTTCTCTGCATCTATTGAGATAATCATGTGTTTTTTGTCATTGATTCCATTTATGTGATGGATTACATTTATGGACTTATGTATGTTGAACCAGCTTTGCATCCCTGGGATGAATCCTACTTGATCATGATGAATATGCTTTTTGATGCGCTGTTGCATTTGGTTTGCCCATATTTTATTGAAGAGTTTTACATTGATATTTATTATGGATATTGGCCTGAAGATTTCTTTTTTAGTTGAGTCTCTGCCAGGTTTTCATATCAGGATGATGTTGGTCTCATAAAATGAGTTAGAGAGGATTCCCTCTTTTTGTACAGTTTGATATAGTTTCAGAAGGAATGCAACTAGCTCCTCTTTGTATGTCTGGTAGAATTTGGCTGTGAACCCATCTGGACCTGGACTTTTTTTGGTTGGTAGGCTATTGATTGCTGCCCCAACTTCAGCCCTTGTTATTGGTCTATTGAGGGTTTCAACTTCCTAGTGGTTTAGTCTTGGTAGAGTACAAGTGTCCAGGAATTTATCCATTTTTTCCTGGTTTACTGGTTTATGTGCATAGAGCTTTTTGTAGTAATCTCTGATGGTAGTTTATATTTCTGTAGAATCAGTGGTGATATCTCCTTTATCTTTTTTTATTGCATCTGTTTGATTCTTCTCTCTTTTCTTTTTTATTAGTCTGGCTAGCGGTCTGTCTATTTTGTTGATCTTTTCAAAAAGCCAGTTCCTGGATTTATTGATTTTTTGAAGGGTTTTTTTTTTGTGTGTGTCTTTATCTCCTCCAGTTCAGCTCTGATCTTAGTTATTTCTTGTCTTCTCCTAGCTTTTGAGTGTTTTTGATCTTCCTCCTCTAGCTCTTTTAATTTTGATGATAGGGTGTCAATTTAGATCTTTTCTTGCTTCTCATGTGGGCATTTATTGCTATTAATTTCCCTCCTGACGCTGCTTTACAGGTGTCCCAGCGATTCTGGTCAGTTGTGTCTTCATTCTGATTGGTTTCAAAGAACATCTTTATTTCTACCTTCATTTCATTGTTTATCCAGTTGACACTCAGAAGCTAGTTGTTCAATTTCCAAGTGGTTGTGTGTATTTGAGTGTTTTTCTTAATCCTGAGTTCTAATCTGATTGTGCTGTGGTCTGATAGACTGTTTGTTATGATTTCTGTTCTTTTTCATTTGCTAAGGAGTGATTTGCTCCCGATGATGTGGTCAATTTTAGAGTAAGTGCAATGTGGTGCTGAGGAAAATGTATATTCTGTGGATTTGGGTTGAGCATTCTCTCTATGTCTATTAGGTCTGCTTGGTCCAGCTCTGCATTAAAGTTCTGGATGTCCTTGTTAATTTTCTGTCTTGTTGATCTGTCTAATATTGACAGTGGAGGGTTGAAGTCTCCCACTATTATTGTGTGGGAGTCTAAATCTCATTTTAGGTCATTAAGAACTTGCTTTATATATCTGGGTGCTCCTGTGTTGGGTGTGTATATATTTAGGATAGTTAGCTCTTCTTGTTGGTTTGATACTTTTACCATTATTTAATGCCCTTCTTTGTCTTTTTTTAATTTTTGTTAAATTAAAAAAGTTTTATCAGACACTAGGATTGCAATCCCTGCTTTTTTTTGCTCTGCATTTGCTTAGTATCTTCTTCCATCCCTTTATTTTTATTCTATGTGTGTCTTTGTATGTGAGATGGGTTTCCTGAATACAGCACAACGATGGGTCTTGATTTTTTATCCAGTTTGCCAGTCTGTGTCTTTTGATTGGGGTGTTTAGGCCATTTACATTCAATGTTAATATTGTTATGTGTGAATTTGATCCTGCCATTTAGTTACTGCTGGTTTTCTTGCCCATTAGTTAACTCATTTTCTTCATTGCATTTTTGGTCTTTGCCATTTGGCATGTTTTCCTTTCTGTGCTTAGTGTTTCTTTCAGGAGCTCTTGTAGAGCAGGTCTGGTGGTGATGAAATCTCTCAGTAATTGCTTGTCCGTAAAGGATTTTATTTCTTCTTCACTTAAGAAGCTTAGTTTGACTGGATATGAGATTCTTGTTTGAAAGTTCTTTTCTTTATGGATGTCGAATATTGCCCTCACTCTCTTCTGGCTTGTAGGGTTTCTACCAAGAGATCCGCTGTGAGCCTAATTGGCTTCCCTCTGTGGGTGACTTGACCTTTTTCTCTGGCTGCTCTTAGCGTGTTTTTCCTTCATTTCAACCCTGCTGAATCTGATGATTATGTGCCTTGGGGTTGCTCTTCTTGAGGAATATCTTTGTGGAGTTCTGTGTATTTCTTGGATTTGAATGTTGGACTGCCTTGCTAGGCTTGGGAAGTTCTCCTGGATGATATCCTGGAGAATGTTTTCCAACTTGGATTCATTCTCCCCATCATATTCAGGTACACTGATCAAGCATAGATTAGGTCATTGCACATAATCCCATATTTCTTGGAGGCTTTTTTCATTTTTATCATTCTTTTTCCTCTTGTCTTGTCTTCTCTTTTTATTTCATTGAGTTGATCTTCAATCTCTGATATTCTTTTTTCTGCTTGATCAATTCGGCTATTAATACTTGTCTTTGCTTCATGTAGTTCTCATGCTGTGTTTTTCAACTCCATCAAGTCATTTATGTTCTTCTCTAAGCTTGGTTTTTTAGTTAGCATTTCGTCTAATCTTTTTTCAAGGTTTTTGGTTTTTTTGCATTGAGTTAGAACGTGTTCCTTGAGCTCAAAAAAGTTTATTATCCATCTTCTGAAGCCTGCTTCTGTCAATTCATCACACTCTTTCTCAGTCATGTTGTGTTCCCATGTTGTTGAGGAGTTGTGATCCTTTGAAGGAGAAGAGGTGTTCTGGTCTTTGATGGTTTCATCTTTTTTTGCACTAGTTTTTTTCCCCATCTTCATGCATTTACCTGGCTGTGATATCAGGGAGGCTGCTTGATGAGGTCGCTTGTCTGCCTGTGGAGGTGCTACTAGATTTCTAGGGACTCCTTCAGTTTGCTAGATAAGCTTCCTGTGTCTTTTTTGTTTACACTGGGAGATTAGGCCCGCCTCTTCTGCTGACCTGGAGGCAGTGCTGGGTGGTCAAGAACACCCTCCATTGCTACGTAGGCTTCCTGTGATTTTTTGTTATGAAGACATAATCAGGTTATAAAGAGACATAACCAGGTTATGTCTTTCCTCCACAAGGCTGGATCATTCAGTGTTCAGCTCAGACTGTGGCACTGGCTGTGTAACACACTAGAATTAGTGCTTCAGCCCTCTTGGATTTGTGGGGGAGGGTAGGGACCTGCCAAACCTCACCACCTGTCTGCCTGCTTTCAGCTCCCTCTCTCCAGTCGTGGGGGAGGGGCCTGCCCAGCTGCTCAATCTGTATTCCCCTGCTCAGCTCCGTCTCTCTCCAGGCAGGGGGAGGGGGGCAATAGTTCAGTCCGCAGGCTCTCCCGGCTGGCTTATGGGCTTATGCATTTGCTTAGATCTGTATGCCAATCCAGGACACCATGATGGATTATTATTCAACTCTGTGCTTGTAATTTCTGGCTCTTGACTGGCTAAGATCCCCTATTCTGTGTATTGCTGAGGTTTTGAGGGAAGCGCTGTATCTGGACGGGAGTGCCAGAGGGAGAGCCTCTGACTCACCAGTCAGATGCACTTTCTGGGTGAAGCGGCACCCCTCCCCGCCTCAGTCTTCCCTGCCTGGGCTTAGCTCATCATTGGACCAGACCTGTTGAAATACACCTGGTACCTTGGTTGGAGCTAGGAGATCTCTGGATTTCTGTGTCTCTCTCACTGGATGTTGTGCACCAGAGTTTGTCTGTTTGGCCATCTTGACTCCTATGTCCTAATGCTTATTTTTATTGGTTCTTCCTGGTTGTGGTATCATGCAATTCCTGTTCTGTCGTCACAATATTCTGCTAAGGCAAAAGGAAGAATCCTATTCAACTGACCTCATTAAGGCATAGAATAACTTAAACGTAATTTTCTTCATTCTTCATTCAGAGGCATGGGTTATCGTGGACAGATGGCATGTTTAGGAATACCATTCATGGACAATAAAACAAAAATTTACTTCTTATCTTGACTTAGTCACATGACCATGAAAGAGTCATTTAGCCTTTCTAGGTCTTACTTTGCTCGTTAGTAACATAACATCAAGCAACATGTCTAGGTCCGTTTTTATTTTAAGGTGTATGAAAATCATATTACATTTTGAAAAATTATAGAGAATGTTCTAGATCTGGATATGCAATTAGAATGTATAGAAAAAAAGAACAGGATCAAGGCTAAGAGATTTTGGTTCTGAATCCAATTATCCTACTGTGTTATAGACTAAATTCTTGACTTTATTATTGAATAAATTTTGCTTCTTCATTATCTTTAAAATAAAATTATTATATTAAAGCTATAACCCCCAAAGCAATCCATGGATTTGCAAAACAATGGGTTATGTGTATAGATTTCCTTGCTATAGGAATTCCCAGTGAGTTAAAATGCCAGTGTACACTGTGACTATTAGAGTGAGGATTACTTTGCAACCTTTCTAAAATTTCTTTCATGAAAGATCCATTTCTGTTTTCCCACTGTGGCTCTTACTTCATGAAATACCCTTAAGATAAAATGGACCCAGGCAACCAGCAAAGTCCTTTGTGATTCTGACAGCCCTAGCCTTTTGTGAATTTGGGGTAAATATGGCAGTGGGGATGAAGGAGAAGCAGATTTCAAACCATAGATTCAGTGCAGACTCATTCAACATTCATAGCAGAGCAGCAAAGCTCTCAAAGTATTAAACTGCCTTCCCTTAAGCACAAATTCACAGGCCCAGAGGAGCTTGGGGTCTGAAGGAATTATCCCTTTTTGATTATTATTATTAAAGTCTATTTATCCATCTTCAATAGAAAGATGGGAAAAAATTCTGTAACATTATAAAATATAATAAGCCTCTGTTCAGTGGGATTTTTACAATTCAAGTAAAAGCAATCTGGAAAATGAAAACTTTAAAGAGGTTTCTTTTGCAGAATGGGAGAAAGGAGTTGGGCCTCTTCACCTGGCTAATGCTGATAATTATCTGTGAAGACCTCTCTTGCTCTCTCAGATGAGTTTTCTAGGTTTCAAAGGAACTCATTCCACAACAGCTTGAAAGGATATAAGAAAGGTTGTTAGGCAATGATAAAGTTGTTCGGCTTGAAATAAAAGATTCTGAAACTCAGTATGAAAAGAAATACTTCTAACAGAACCTCCTCAGTGATAAAAATTAGCAAGTTTTAAAATAGCAATATTTTATACAAAGTTTTTTTCTT
The DNA here is from genome assembly GCA_031835075.1 of Saguinus oedipus. NCBI lineage: Eukaryota > Metazoa > Chordata > Mammalia > Primates > Cebidae > Saguinus > Saguinus oedipus. Next base: position 45,810,375 of record CM063170.1, read on the forward strand.
TTTTTTTTGTTTTTTTAATAAACAAACCAATGTTCTAATGTTATATTTATTACAAATTTGGTGATGGAATTAGAAAACTTGTAATTTAAACACAGTAAGGAAAGAAATAGATTTACTAAGTTATCAAGTATTAGAAGCAAAGACCTTAGAGACTAACTTGTTTGTTCTCTCTCTCTCATTCAAAGAAGAAGAAATCAGTCCAGAGGGAGAAAGTGTCTTATACCAGGTCACAGGCTGGATTAGTGTCAGAGCCCAAGTTAGAAGTCTTGTCTCAAATATTCTTTTAAAATAAGCTGGATTTAACAGGCATGGATCTGGATATTTTATTTTTTTAATACGCAAGCTTTTTGTTTTAAAATCCTCACTATAATCATCCATGAAAATATGAAGGAGCTTAATACTATCCCTTTAAGAATAATAATGTTAGCATTTACTTCTAATAACCACAGTAGCAATACTGCTTTAATAAAATGCCACCTAGTGGAGCTTTGGAAGCAAAACACACTTCCTCCATTTATCTCTCTCAAAAAGAAATACCTTCCTTATACTCACACTTTAATCAATATCATTATCTCCCTGAGTGCTAGATGATTAAAAATAACACTGAAAATTGTCCTACTTCCAGAACACAGCAGGGAAGATGACACTGCACAAAAATAAGTTGGATCACAAGAAAGAAGCCATATGGGGTCAAATTGAAAAATGTGGGGCTAAGGGGCCTTAAATCTTTACCCCCATTTTACTGTAATAAGAAACAAAATAATTAGAAGAAAGTTTGTTATGCTGCCATCTTTCCATGATTTGGGGGATCCATATTGGCCTGGAAGGTGGTGCTTGTACAGGGTGAACATTATGAACGACTTACTAGAAAAAAAACTCTGGAATGAGAAAACCTCAGGACTAGGAAGTACCTAAAATGGTGTCTGGTTACGCTCTCAGACTGTGGTGAGGTCCTCATTGATTGAATATAAAGACGCCACCCCAAGAGTAATGTGGACAGTCGTCATTGGAAAAATGAATGGACTGATCTGTACAGTTACACATAGAACACTAAAAATAATGCATGGATACTAGACAGGCTTATTTCAACTCAGAAGAAAAAAGAATCCTCAAAATCAAAGGAGCCAACATGGAATTAAAAGGCTGTCCCTGGAAGGCTGGAGAAGTATAAGTCAAAAGTATTACACTGTTGAATTTGGAGGCTTACTATTAACCCCATAGAGAACTAATAATGAAAAGGTAATGGAGTGAACTATGCTTAAGGGCAGATTTAGGAATCTGTCTTTGTCTTAGGTTGGTCCCTCTGAGAAACAGACTCTGAGAGAGAGATTTGAGTTCAGGATGTTGATTGAGAAGTGCTCTTGAGATCAGTACCTGTGGAGGAGTGAGAGAAACTGAGCTGGGCAGAGGGAGGTGTTGAGCCAGTTACACAGGAGCAGGAAAAGCTTCAGCAGATTCCATGAGGAGGTCTAGAGCTGGAATGGCCTTTACAGTTGCCCTATAAAGAGGCAAGGGAGCTATGCCGTTACATGCCTACTACCAGTCATGACTTTGGGGCTGCCCCAGGAGCAAGGGCGCAACCTTGTATTAACAGCTTTCTTTGAGAATAATTATCAGAGAGAAACTCAAAGCAGTCAGCTGTCAATACATGAATGCCTCAGCTCTAAAGGAGCATGTGGACAGTTCCTGACAGCATCCACTAAAGCATCTCTCCCTGTCTCTCTAGAATGTAACCAGAAAGCTACTCTTGCCATATTCCAAAGCTAAATACCTTTAGCCTGCAGCTGTTCACAAAATAGAGTCCCTCAAGTCTTTTTGTTTTCTAGCTGCATGCTTTGGAATACCTCCCCCACCGCCCCACATACAATCGTTTGCTTTGGTCCTTTTCTATAATATCTCAGGATACAATAGCCTATGTTAGGATAAGGTAGAAGCCTAATATGTCCTTTTCTGACATTTGTCATATAAATTGTGTCCCACTTTGACTCTTAACTTCTCTGCATCTCATTTCTTAATCTACCAAATGAGTATAATCATATCCCCTCTCATGAGTTATTATGGACACTAGATAAAATAATAGCTGCAAAATAACATAATATTTTATCCACAGTAAATACTTAATTTGCTATTAATTATTACAGAGAAAGGGGGGGGGTTGTGTATATTATGTACTCACACACACACATTCAGCCCCTAATCTCCAAAGTCCTTGCCTAGACCAATGGTTCTCAGAAGTCCTTAAGATTCTTTCAATAGCTCATGAGGTCAAATTAGTTTTGCGATAATACTACAGTATTAATTGCCTTTTTTACTTCTTTTTTTCTTGAGGTTAAAATGAAGTTTTTCAGAGGCTGACATGTACTGATGTCATTTCTTTGATGTCATATGTAATGAACTTATTATTGCTATTTTGAAATAAATTTACAAAAATTTAACTTGTGTTTCTAATTTCCCATCTGCTAAATATGGATAGATGTAATCTATGTAAACAAAACCTTTTGGGGGTCCTCAATAATTGTAAGTACAAAGGTGTCCTGAGACTAAAATGTTTGAGAAACACTGACCTGGACATACTGTCACCTCCTTCCAAACTTCTCCCCAAACCCACTTTTACCACCAAACCTGCCTGACGGCCTTCCCTGAATTCTATTTCAAGGCTGCTCTCTCTGCTTCTAATATTAAGATCAACTCAGGATATGTTCTTGGAGGTGAGACATGGGATGTGGTCAGAGAGTACACAATATGCTTTGCCCCAAAGAACAGTAACATGGAAGCTTCTTGAATATCAAATGAGGTACCAGTGAATCAAACGTTGCAGTTAGAACTTGCACAGAGATGCTCAATGGCACCAAGTGGATCACAGTGACCAATGCCCTGCCGCACAATTGCTGACTATATTTTAGAACAAGCATGTGCAGAACAACGTGGATCCCATCGTTAAATTATCATGTGAGGCTTTCTGTAGTAATTACCATAGAGATGACTCATTCCAGTCAATTTGACAGTGGAACAGTTGCAACAATGCCGTTTTAAACTGTCAGAATTTAGAAAAGGAGTAACTCTCATGATATTTGCACAGATCTTAGTTTCTTATATTCTCTCCAGCCCTTGAGGATTGTAAGCTTTCAGTGGAGGAAAGAGTAGGAATAGCAACAGGAACATGGTGTGTCCCCCCAGCAAAAGAATTTTAAGTGAAAGGAAGAACAAACAAATGGTAAGAAAGGTGCTCATAATGCTCTAGAACTCTGTGTCCTGCAGCGGTTTAAGTGCTGCTCTCCTTTTTTCCTCCCAAAAGCCCTGTAAAGTAGAAATGGCCCCGCACATTGGACAGATAAGAAACTTGAGCATCCGAGAGGTATAAATGGTTTGCCTGAGGCCACTCCTCAATTCGGTGACAGAACTGGGTTGCTCGCTATGTCTTCCCCCACAAAAAATAATGCTTTGTCTTTTGTGAGCAAGATTGATCTAATTTTAAATTGAATTTAGTTGTTTTCTCAACCCCCCGGGTTCAAGTGATTCTCCTGCCTCAGTCTCCTGAGTAGCTGGGACTACAGGAGCATGCCACAATGCCTGGCTAATATTTTGTATTTTTAGTAGAGACAGAGTTTCACTATGTTAGCCAGGATGGTCTCGATCTCCTGACCTCATGATCTGCCCACTTCAGCCTCCCAAAGTGCTGGGATTACAGGCATGAGCCACCACACCCAGCCTAGTGCTTTTTATTAGTTACTTAAATAAATGGGCACTGAGCTAGAATCAATAGGGTCTTCAAAGACAAAGCTGTACATACCCACATGACCCCTGCCCCCAAGGGAGCCACTGTGAGTAACGAAGTAGACAGAGAATCCAGCAGAAGCCCGAAGTGGGTGAAAGGGAAGAACATTTATGAGCACTACAGTGTGCTGTTCACAGGCCATTTTACAGGCAGCTTCTCATTTCATCCCAAAACTCCCTGAAGAAGGTATAATTCTTATCCTGTTTTATAGACCAGAAAACAAGAGTCTCCAAAGTGATGAAATAGTGTGTTCATTGTACACAAGTAGGAAGTTCTAGAGTGTGGATTCACATGGAAGCCTGTGTGATTCATAAAGCCCGAGACTGTTCTGTGGGGGCACACTCCTCAGCATAAGGACCTAGGAAAGACCTTGTATGATGAGTGTGTACAGCGCACTAGGATGTCTTTGTCCACCCCTCAGTTAGAATTATACCCTCCCTCTAGTCAGTGTGGCCTAATGGACAGGAAGTTGGAGTTGTGAGTAACAGAAGAGACTTCAAAAACTAGTAATAAACATCTGCTTGCAGAAGGGCACTCTGGATGGGGAGCTTGGGATATGAAAATGCTTTATCATTTACCTGACAGCTCTTTTGTGCATTTATCCTAACATCAAATACAAGTGTTACTTTTTTAATTAAAAGAAAGGCTACTTACAGAGAAATGGGGGTACAGAGGGAGAGAAGAAGGAAAGAAGGGAAGAAGGGGCCTTTGAGATGGGATTAAAGGGTGTATAGGATTTTGAAAGATAGAAAAAGGGAGAAGACACTTCAGGAGACAAAAATTTGAGCAGAGGCTGCAAGATAGCAAAGTACAAAGCCTTTGTGAGGAAGAGCCTGAAGTAGACAGAATGATGAAAGACCAGGAAGGATTATAGGGAGATAAAGTAGAAAAAGACAGATGGGGGCAGATCCTGGAGTGCCTTGCCTGTCTTTAAAGAGAATCAAATTTCCAGACCAGCTATGAAGAGTGAGAAAGAAGGAAAATGATTTCTCTTCTATAGTTCTTCACATTTCAGAAATACTTTCACCAGAAAGAATTTCTAACAATACCTTTTCCCCCTGACTGATTGTGAAATTCTGTTGTCTAACCAAATTTATAATTTTTCAAACTAGAATGGTTGCCTTTCTTGTCTAATTCCTTTTAATCCTTTCTTGATACCATCCTCTGCCTTATGTTTGTATCCCAATTTGATTTTAAACCTCAACTTTCTAAGGATTATGCAACAGCAGAAACATACTGACCTGCAGCTTTGCTAAGCAGAATATCGGAGGGAAGAGTGCTTTCAGAGAGCCTCAACCAGACCCCCTCGTTCACAGTAAACAGAGTGAGGCCCAAAGAGGGAAGGAATTCCCCCAAAGTCACACAGACAAACTCACAGTCCAGTGCCCTCATCAGTTCACTGTGTCTAGCCCACCACCTGTTTACCTGCTCAACTTGTTCCGGGGGCTCAGTTTTTGCTGAGGGGAGAGCAGATTCCCAACCAGATCATCATTTTTCTACCTTAAGAGAATATCATTCACTTGCTTTCATGAGGCAGGAGGGAAAGACACATACAGAGAGATCAGGGACTGGCCCACATCACACACCCAGCTGGACCAGAACTGATGCTATACTCATCTCTCCACAATCCCATGCATTTTCTTTACCATGCAAGTGATTTTGGCATGAAGTTCTAGGGGGGAAAATAGATGCAATCAATATCTCATTATTGTACCCATTTCCAAATTCAGAAGGACCAACCTTCATCCAAGAGGCCACATGTCATAAAATATAAAGGCTTCTGCCACTCTTCCTCCAGAAGCACTTCCTGCCTGACCATAGAGTAGACACAGTCGGGGAGAATTGGAGCAGAGTTTGGAAGTTAATCTGTACTTTAGTCCCCAGCAAATTGCCTTTGAGTTTCTACTTAAATTTTAAATAACATACTGTTACTACATATCAAGCACTTTTCCCTATTTCCAGTTAATTCTTTTAAAGTTGTATTTTTATTAAAATTTCTATGATTCAGTCTCAAAGGACTTCATGTTCAAGAAGTACAGTCCATCTGCAACAGTAATGAGAAAGGAATTTCATTCTACACTCAAGAACATGAACAGGGACCTAAATAAAGAGACCACAACTGAACATAAAAAAAATCCTCTTTCTTCTTCCATCCTTTTTTCTCAATGTGCAGCTGTTCTGTCATCAACCTTTCCATCAAAATTCCTCCTCTGCTCCCATTAAGGCAGCTTCTTTTCCCTCTCACTTCCATTGCCCTCCCTTTCCCAATTGTTTATTCTATAGTTTGACTTGACATATCTCTTAGCAAGAAAGAGTAACTCCTTTAGAAGAGGGAGAAATGGATCTGGCAATTTTGGGATTCTCTTTTGTGGGCTGTATGAATATATGTTAATGTCCTCATATGAGTTCATTCTTGCTTTGCTATAAAGAAATACCTGAGACTGGGTAATTTATTTAAAAAAAAAGAGATTTAATTGGTTCATGGTTCTGCAGGCTGTACAGGAATTATAGCTGGGGAGGCCTCGGGAAACTTACAATCATGGCAGAAGGCAAAAGGGAAGCAGGCACATCTTACATGGTCAGAGCAGGAGGAGAGTCGGGGGAGTGGGGGAAGATGCTACGCACTTTTAAAACAACCGTATCTTTTGAGAACTCTCTCATGAGAAAAGCACTAGGGGGATGGTGCTAAAGAACACTGATCTGATCACCTCCTACCAGGCCCCATCTCCAACATTGGGGATTATAATTTGACATGACAGTTGGGTGGGAATACAGACCTAACTGTATCAGTCCCCTAACTTCTTCCTACTGGTCCTGTTGACCCCAGAGTCAGTCTTCCACAATATAGTACTTTACATATTTGACCAAATGTCTTAAGCCTGTAACTGCCCTTTTTTCTGTTCTCCAAACTAACCATGCCACTATAAAGTCTCTGGGCCTTCATATGTAACATATGATGTGAAATTCTTATGCAAAAAGAGGTTAAAAGAAGAGACTTTGGTAGTATTGTTAGCAAATATTAATTAAGTACTCTTATCTAAATTAAGCCAAGCTTTGTTGTAGGTGCTGAGAATAAGGTGCTAAACAGAATCCCTACCCTAGAAGAGTTTACCTTTGGGTTGGAAGAGACTGAAAATAAGTAAGCAAATAAATAAATATATAAGATATCATATATATATCATTCTATCATAAATGAAGAATTACAGTCTAGAGAGTTGCTAGGAGTTGGGGTAGACTTACATTAGCTATAGTGCTCAGGGAAGACCCCTGGAGGCAGTGACTTTAGGGGTGAGATCTAAACTCTCTGAAGGAAGCAATTGTTTGACAACTGGAAGCCCAGACAAAGACCTTGAAATGATAACCACTTGGCATCTTCAAGAAAAAGGAAGAGCATCCCATTGGATTAGGGCACAGTGCCTGAGGGAAAGATTGATGGTCTATCACTTCATGGTGGAGAGCTTGAGGGAATATGGGTAGGGAGAACACATCTAACTCTTAGCAAGGTAAAACGTATGTGAGGATCTGTGTCAGAGAACGGCATGACTGATTTTGTTTTTAAGTTTGTTTGGTTGCTATGTGGAGAAGCAACTGACAGGAGGCAAGAGAGATGGCAGAGATACTAGGCAGGAGTGGTCCAGGTAGGAGAGGAGAGGGGTTCCAACTCAGTTTGTAAGAGTGGAGACAATGTGGTTCTGTGATATGATGAAGATGTAGACCCAATAAGATCTTGGTTTTCCAGTTGTGCAGCCATGGCCTGAGGTAACCAGCATACTTGTAGAATGTTCCTCAAGTCTTCTTGTGACAATCTCTGAATCTGTGAGCTACTATTCAAATGAAAAGTACACATTACCTTAGAGCAAGCCACCAATTTTAGTTACATTTAAGTCTAAACCTATACTTCATAAAATTATCACTAAAATAAAGAGAATCTGGAGATAATGTATTTCTGTATACAACACAAAAAATGTTTTACAGGAGTTCAGCCTCTTAAAGCTCCAATAGTTACAACCCTCCATCTCCTTTTCTGGTTTCACTTATACTGTATAATTAAGACCTTGCCCATGGCCAGTATTAGAACTCCAGAATACCAGGACTGTTAGATTAATTCCAAAGCCCAAGTGGTATGGACGTTTATGGATGATTCCATAATGTTGATTCTACTCTAAGGCTAGGCCAGGCCAGGTAATTCTGTTTTTCACAAATGATTGACTCTGAAATTTACATAAGACTCATTTAGTTTAGAAAATGTTAGAATACAGTGTTCTGGAGACTTCTATCAAATACATTCATTATTCCTAGAAAAGAAAAACAGAAAGAGAGAGCCATCATTCTCTGGATAGTACCATATCTGGAGGTGAGACATGCAAATCATACAGCCATCACTGAATTTGTAACCTTCCATAAAATGAAGCCTGTATTGAGGTTGATAAAATATAAAGATGGAAAGAATTTGGGTTCTTGATGACATTGTTAAGATGCCGGTCAAAAATGCCTAGAGCCTGCTATAACTCTAGACTTCACACTTTGTGAGATATATTTTCTTTTTGCTTTAGCTGGTTATTATTGTAGTTTTGGGTTACATTCAGCCAAATTCATTCTATCAGATATGTTGAGGTTCATTTTTATAAAAACATTAACAGATATTTATTAGACACCCACTACATATCATGTACTGTTCTAAGTGCTGGTAATACAGAGGTTAATAAGGCAACATTGCCTATTTTTGTGACACTGAATATTCTCACTTGGAGGCAAAAGGAAATAAGTAGAAATAAATTAGTAATCTCACATAACAATGCTATAAAAATAAATGAGGTAAGATGCTAGAAGAGTACTGGAGGCCATAAGGAAAGGGGCAAAGTCTTATAAAAAAAAAGTATTAGGTCTATGCAGAAGTGCACCAGCCCCATGGATGCTCATGACAGCAATGTTTGTAACAGCAAAAGTAATGAGGCTTACTGGAAATAACCTAATGAAATACATGGGGCCTAACGAAATACATTTTGAAACATTCATATGGTAAAATATGTTGTTGATAAAAAAGACTGGGTTAGGTTATATGTGTTACATCACACCTATAATCCCAGCACTTTGAGAGGCCGAGGAGGGAGGATTGCTTGAAGCTGGAATTTTGAGACCTGCCTGAGCAACAGTGAGACCCCCATCTCTACCCCAAAAAATATTTTTAAAAGACTGAGTTAAAAGAATATATTGGATTATATGATACTCTCTCTTTGACTTATTATTAATAAAAATAAAAAGCTGGTTGTAGATGAGTATCTATAACTATGTACAGTGTTACCTCAGTTATAGGAATTATACAGAGGATTGATGGATACAGAGAGGTAGATAAAGATGGATGAAGATAGAGATAGAAATAGGTAGAGATTTCTTTTTCATTGGTATGTAGTAAAGTTTATCAGTGTTGCCTACCTTTTATAAGAGACACAATAGAAGAGGTAGAGAGAAAATATTATTTCTTGCTACTTCTTGATTTTATGTGCAGTTTTAGAACTTATTTTACTATGTGTACCCTTCAATCTATAAAAAAAAATACATTTAAATTTTTTAAATTCCATGTAATTTTTTTCAGGGGAAATCAGAGTGAAGAACAATAAATGTAAGTAAAGATTATTGCTTAAGAATGGCTTTTGACATACATGACATCAGAGGAGAACCTGAATTGAAATAGAAACCAGGCAGAAAAGGAGGCCATCTGTTCTACCTAGTATCACCTGGCATATAGTATCCCCACCAACAGGGGTAAGCACTGCAGGAAAAAATTCTACCACCAGAAGCTTTGCAACTCCAAAAGCAGCATTGTATGGGACAAGGTGCCAAGACTATCCACAAGATAATTTCAGAGCAGAGAGATGTTGGAGGAGGATTTTAGAAAAATACTTGAGAATGCCAGAACAGACCAAAACTCCAACAGATCACAGAAGTACCTGGCAAAGGGCCCCATGGCAAGGGACCTCTGAAGACCTGCACATTGAGGAGAAGGTATAAGATTATTACCGGGTATATTTATATGACCTTGCAGATATTCTTCCTCCCAGGTCCTTTGGTCTGAGCCAGGCCAAGAACCTGGGTTGATTTCACTTAAGCTGTGGCCCCCCTCATCACTGAACATGTGTTTTGAAAAACCCTCATCTGCTACACATCAAACCCATATTTGTGACATGATTAGCAGGTCTCCAAAGGAGGCTGAATCAAAGCCAATCTCAAGAGCAGGGCAGATTGAGCAATCCATTTTACAATAATGGAGAGGATTAGGAGAGGAGAGCTTTTCTGGATGCCTGACTTTTTATCTTTCAGTTTTATCTTCTTATCAGTAACCATCATAGATTTGATAACTAGAGAGCTAGTTTTCTGATAAATAGTTCACATGGTGAGAAATGACAGATCAGGATGAAGAAAATAAGTTTTTGTTCACCCATGGAAGACTCCACAGCCTCAAAGCACTGTTCTGTGAGTGCCTGTCCTTCAGTGTGTCACATGCAGTTGCTTAATGATAAACTAAAGTTGCTTTCAACCTGAGGACTTTTGCTGTTTTTTTACATTAACTTTACAGCTTCAACCAGATCCTTTCACCCATTTCTCCCTTGCTCTGTCCATTGCTAAAGTAGGATACCAGGCAAGGTAACAACCCAGAGAAAAGAAGGAATATAAAATATACAGTGCCTTGCCTTCCCATTAGTTTGATTAGCTAACCTTAATTTCTAAAGTTAATCTCCTAATCTCTAAAAATCTCTAACTCAAAGCAGCCAAGATTGAGACACATGTGGCTTTCTTAAACCCAAAGCCAGCATTGCTAATTGTGTACAATAGCACTTTCTCCTACTGCTTCCAGATGTGAGATCTCAGAACCTCAGGCAGTTACTTTAGAACTGACAGGTAAAGCCAGTCTTTTTGCCATTCCTGCAGCTGCTAAGCCAGGCTTTTTCTTTGAATCCTATCTATAGTTTGGGTGCCAAATGAGTCAATTTCCCTTGTATTTGCATGGTGCAGTGTTTGTGTGTGTAATTTAGTACATCGTGGCATCACTAATGGATGACTGCTGAGGAACTTTTAATCTGCATGGAACACATCTTCATGCTGAAAAGAAAGCCAAACTTTGCTTACGGATTGTCATCTGTCATTGAGAGAAAGTCTCAAAATATATGGGCTTCTCATTAAATCACTTTCTTGAGACTTTCTGAAGAGTTTAAAAACAACTCTAGGGCTGGGCGTAGTGACTGGTGCCTATAATACAAATGATGTAGGAGGATGGCTTGAGGTCATGAATTCAAGACCAACCTGGGCAACAAAGCAAGACTCTGTCTCCAAATTATTTCTCTGATTAGCCTGGCCTGATGGCATGTGCCTGTAGTTCTAGCTATGCTGGAGAGCCCAGGAGCTCGAGGTTACGATGAGCTATGATCATACCACTGCACTACAGCCGTGGCGACAGAGCAAGACTCTGCCTCTAAAAACAAACAAACATACAGACATAACTCTATAGAGGGGGAAGACATTTTAACCTTTTTTTTTTATCCATCACTTTCCCACACCTCCTTTCAAAGAGAGGGGGGAAATTACTAACATAATTGGTTGGAGATCAAGAATTAATTGCAACACGAATATTAATGGGTAGGGCCCCTGCATTAAAAGGCCTTAAATCATCCTTTGCTCCTCTCTACATGCCTTCACTACACACAGCTTGGTCAATAAGTCAAATCAGGACTTGCCCTTGGCAGAACTTGTCAGCTGCCTCTCTTGCTCTGAAACTTCAAGAAACGCTCACCTAGCTGAGTCAGGGTTTTCCTTGGAGCCCTGCCATCACTCTGCCTGCATGCTAAATCACTCTGGATGTTGCACTTAGTGTCTTATTCACTTTCGATTCCTTCTAATTAAAAAAAATATTTTGAGCACCCACTATGTGTAGACATCATTGTAGGTGGTAAATATCCATCCAACACACACACACACACACACACACACGTATATATATGTGTGTATATATGTACACATATACGCACATATATGTATATATACATGTATATATACCTATATATATATATACATGTATATATACATGTATATATGTACACATATACGCACATATATGTATATATACATGTATATATACCTATATATATATATATATATATATATACATGTATATATACCTATATATATATATACATATAGAGAGAGGTATATACGTATACATCTATATATATATATTTCAATCTGGTCAGTAACTAAGCAAAACCTAGAGTTCATTAAATGATGGTATGTGCTTTGGAACAAAATAAGACAGGCAAGTGGACCATGGAATTCAGGGAAGGAAAGGAGATGATGTGTTCTGAATTCAAGTTGCATGGTCAAGAAAGCCCTCACTGAGAAAATGACAGTCAAATCACACCTGAGAAAGCCAGGATCTGGTTTTGTGACTATTTGGGGACAAGGGCAATCCAGGTATGGAAAAAAGCAAAGGCAAAGAGCAGGAGGCATTGCTGTGTGTCTGTGAGCAGTAAGGAGGCTGAGTGGCCTGGACAGAGTGAGCAAAGGAAAGAGTGAAAGGATGGGACATCAGAGCTACCAAGTGCACGGAGGGCAGCAAATTGCATGAAACTTCTGGGTCACTATGATGGCTTTGGATTTTACACAGGGCAAGAGGGAAAAAACATAGACAATTCAGGTTGTCTTAATTTCCTACTGACGGTCTTTAAAATTTGTCACAAATTACCACATGGTTAGCCATTTAAATACCACAGATCAATTCTGCTACAGTTAGTCTATAATCAGTTTTACTGGGCTGAGATTAAGGTGTAAGCAAGCCTGGTTCTTTCCAGAGGCTATGAGAAGAGAATCTTCTGATTCCTTGCCTTCCTCAGGCGTTATTGACTACCCATATTCCTTTGCTTTTTGCCCCTGCTTCCATCTTCAAAGTGCAGCACTCCAGTCTCTGCCTTCATCGCAGTACTTTTTCCTCTGACTCTGACTCCTCCAGCATCCCTCTTATTAACACTTCTGTGATTACATCATATATACACAGATAATCCGGGCCAATAACACCATCTCAAGATTCTTAACTTGTTGGCTGGGTACAGTGGCTCACCACTGTAATCTCAGCACTTTGGGAGGCCGAGGCAGGAGGATTACTTGAGACCAGGAGTTCAAGACCAGCCTAGGCAGCATAAAGAGACCTTGAATATACAAAAAATAAAAATGAAAAAATTAATTAAGCATGCTGGTGTGTGCCTGTAGTCCTGATGACTCAAGTGGAGGATCCTTTGAGCCCAGGAGCTGGAGGTCACAATGAGCTATGATCATGCCACTGCACTCCAGCCTAGGTGACAGAGCAAGACCTTATCTCTTAAAAAATTTTTTTTAATTCTTAACTTACTTATTTCTACAAAACCTCTTTTGCCATGAAAGGTAAAAATCATAGGTTCCAGGCATTAGGATATGGACATATTTTAGAGAGCATTGTTCAGACTACCTTAGATAATCTAATTGGACTTAGGTTTCCAAAGAATGTTCTAGATGCTCTGTTGAAAATGAACTTTTGGACTATGAGGGCAGAAACAAAAAAGTCAATTAAGTGTCTCTTGCAATACCTTAGGCAAGGGATGATGATGGTTCAGTCCAGGCTGGTGGCATTAGGGGTATTGAGAAGTTGTATCTTGGAAATGCTTTAAAAACATAGCCAACGTATTTTGCTGATATGGGTTATTAGAAAAAGAGAAGAGAAACTGATTCCTTTAAGTTTTTAGTGTTAGCAGCTAGGAGGATAGATATGCTTTTTCCTAGATGGGAAAGGTTATTGGTTATTGAAGGAGCAGATCTGGAGGAAAGATAATGAATTTAGTTTTGTTTATTAAATTTAAAATTCCTATTGAAGATCCAAGTTGAGATGTCAACATTTGAATTAAATATTAATACTTGAGCCTAAACAGGTGCATCAAATTAGGCCTTATCATACTTGTGCACTCAAAATTATTATACATTGTACTTTAAATGCCATTTGGCTATTACTCCTTGGATGTAATTCAAACAGAAATATTGTGAGAGCAAGGAAACATGGACCTTATGCAGTAGCAGGTCAGAATTCATGAACTACCAAAACTCTGGCTGTAATACCATCAAAATGGCATGCAAGAGACCCAAGATCCCATTTAAAACTAACACAATATATATTTGAAAACATAGTTGCAATTTCCAGGGCTGACACTGAGAGGTACAGAGATCCCGTTTCTTGGCTTATGGTCTATTAATCTGGGAACTCTGGTTTGCATTAGAATCAGTAGAGTAGTGTGTTAAAATGTAACTTTCTGGATCCTGTCTCCAGATAACTCAGGAGGTCTAGATGGTAGTAGTAATGGTCTGCAACCCAGTTAACATTGAGAAAGAACAAAGGAAAGACAGATGGGTTGTGGTAAATGAGTATTTGTGGTGGTGCTTGATTTGGTTTGGTTAGTAGTTAAGAACTCACTGAGTACTTACCATAGGTAGGTATGATCTCACTTTATTCTCACAATACTTTAAGAGGTGGGATGAAAGTACTATTATTAGTCTCATTTTGCAGATGAGAAAACTGAAGACATAGGAAATTAGATGAATTTTCCAGATTACACAGCAGTCAAGGCAGAGTTGATCTTTTCTGCTGAGCTTATTTGGCTCTAACTCCCACATCCATTCTGGTACCCAGTGTTCTGTGTTGCAGATGGGAACACGGATCAACTGAGTGGTTGGAAAGATGGAAGGGTGTGACTCCAAAATGCTGCTGATAATGTCTGGAATTATGTTGGAGTCAGGGCAAGCTCTGCAGCTGGGCTGCTTGCTTTCAAATCTGTACTCTGCCGCTTGACAGCAAGGTGGCATTGGTTATGCTATTTCACCTCTCTAAGTTTCACTTTCACCCCTCTACCTATAGAGATATATTAGCACCTATATCATCAGTTATTGTGTTGGTTAAATGTGATACTCTGAAGTCTTATTCTTCATGGCCTCCGGAATCTCTCCATGGTCTGTTATCCTGTTTCTTCCTCAACTTTCTATCTGTACTATTCTTCTCCACTGGGCATCTTGCTTAAAGATGCTTACTTCTTTTTATTCCACTAACAAATCTGTCACTGGGGACATTTATCTCAGAATTTTCATCTGCCTGGAAAACTCTCCCTTTCCCTCCCTCTCCCAGACAGTAATATGGCAATATTTTTCTTATCAAGGTCTCAGTTCAAGTGTTTCTCCTATGGATAAGTTATTCCAGTACACTTAATAGAAATTAGGCCTCTATTTCCCAGTCACTATCATATTACAATTTTATCTATCTTTTCATAATATGTATCACTATCTACATTTGTGGTGTTTGTTTACATATTATTATCATCCCTACAACTAAAATTTAAGATGCACAATGTCACTTGTCGATTACCACAGTCTGAGATCTTAGAACAGTACCTGACATTTAGAGGGAGCTCAATGAAGACTTATAGACAGGAAGAAAAAGAAGGGAGTGAAGGAGTGCTGTGTATAACCAAAAAATTCAGGGAAAGAACCCAGAGTAGGAATCACTGGCTCCTAGGTCTCATTAATTCAGGACTCATAATCATATTTTTAATACCTTTAGAAAGTCCACATTTAACTGGAAATTGTCCCATGCACACAACTCATTTTCCAAACCCATCCCAGACAGAGGGACCAAACAGATGGACTCTGCATTGCATCTGGGAGCGTAGCCAAATCTAGCTGTGCTGGCTGCATTGGAAACTCTGACAGAAATGGGGTAGAATTTACAAATTTCAAAGGGGAATGAGGTCCTACATCCCACTTCCAATTTTGGATCACCCAGGTTATGGCTTTTAAATGGACATTTATATTGTTTTTCTCTGCTTAATGTCTGTTCCTTTTCTATTGGGGATGATGAGACATCATGTGGCATTTCTGCCAATCTCATCACCACAATTATCTGCCTGGCAGGATGGCTGTTTTGGGGAAAAGATACAGCTTCTCCAGTGAATCAAGTACATGCACTCCCTGTTCTTTAGGGTTGTGGTCAATGATGAGGGAGCAACAGGAAGCGTTTTGTGTGCTGAAAGACATTTTGGGATCCCTCATTTCTTAACCAGTTTCAATTAGTAATTGGGCAGAAACACCTTTTTACAGACATAAACAGAAAAATTACTGCATCGCAGAAAAAGTACTGCGATGAAGGCAGAGACTGGAGTGCTGCACTTTGAAGATGGAAGCAGGGGCAAAAAGCAAAGGAATATGGGTAGTCAATAACGCCTGAGAAAGGCAAGGAAGAACTGTGGTCTGTGTTAGGAAGAACTTTTGAGTCCCCTCTGAGGCATCTATAATGAGGTTTTTTCAAGATGGCAGTACCAGAGACTTGACATTCTTTGAGAACATCCATCTTAATCAAACTTGGATCTTCTCAGTCTAAATGGCAAGCCTCTTGCTGTCTTCCTGACTTTGACAAAATAAATGTTGGGATTCAGTTCACTTCAGCAAATACTTACAGAAGAACATCTACCATGTTCCAGGCCCCATGTGTTGGTGTTACCATGGTAAACTAGGCACTTACCTCATGGAGATCACAGTTCAGTGGAAAATAAAGTCAAAGAAGTAGATCATTACAATGCAATGCAAACTAGGCTCTATATATTATAGGGTATATTATACAGTACTTTTTGGAGCACAGAGATATGTACCTAAGACAGACTTAGGTGGGGGAAAAAAAGACTACCAGAGAAAGCAGTATCCTAAGCAGAAACCTGAATGATTAGCTGTATCTGAGAGGATTCTGGATCAGAAGTCAATGGACATGGATTCAGCCCCGATTTTTTGAGTTATTAGCCTTGTACCGATAAGTAAGTCACTAAAATTAAAAAAAAAAAAGTCTCAGCCGGGTGCAGTGACCCTCACCTGTAATCCCAGCACTTTGGGAGACCAAAGCGGGTGGATCATGAAGTCAGGAATTCGAGACCAGGCTGACCAACATGGTGAAACCCCGTCTCTACTAAAAATACAAAAATTAGCTGGGTGTAGTGGCACGTGCCTGTAGTCCCAGCTACTCAGGAAGCTGAGGCAAGAGAATCACTTGAACCTGGGAGGCAGAGGTTGCAGTGAGCCGAGATCATGCCACTGTACTGCAGCCTGGGGCATACAGTGAGATTCTGTCTCAAAAAAAGAAAAAAAAACAATTAGTCTCTGCTCTTGGAACTGCGGATAATGGTTCAGCCATCTCATAGGACCAGGTAAAAACAATAGGTGCTCTAATGATTGGTAAACTCTAAAGCCCTTTACAAAATGCTAGCTATTATGTGAGGCACCATTTGCTATCAATACTCCAGCACCTCAGTTTGCGTGTGCTTGAATTGGGGCCAGAAAGCTTGGTTTCATCGTCTCCCAGCATCATTTATCTCTGAAAGTTCTTGAGGTTATTTCATGACCAAGCTTCACAAATGTAAACCCAAATTTATTTCTGGCTTAACTCTGCAGATATTCAGTCTTATCCTCTGCCACACCCAAAGCTCTGACCCTATAGTTTTCTCTACTCTTTATACTTTTCTAGGAAACAAAAGAACATGATCCATGGATATTTACTAGTATGATTTGTGGTTTGTCAGAAGATTAAGGAATAAAATTTTATTATTCAAGCACCATAATTGAATCACATTCAAATGAAACACAAGATTCTATTGCAAAGCAAATATGAGGACCAAGCTCTTCCATGGCAACATAGCAAGATATGCCTTCATTCCTCATCTTTTATAAAGCATAATAGCACTTTTAACTCATGGAGCAGCCCCTTTCACCTACTATCCTTAGAGGCAAGTTAAAGATCTCCTAAGCTGAAGTGCATTTTTCCACTAATGAATGTAATAGCAATCAATGTGTTCAAATCCAATGTGATCAAATCCAATGTGATCTGGGATGACCTATGAGATAGCAAACCAAACTCTAGAAACCCTGAGCCTAATGCCCAGAAAGCTCATGTCAATTTCTTAAATAGATTTGGGGAAAAAAGAAAAAAAAAATTACCCAAATGATAAGTGAGTTGGGAGAGCAAAACACAACCCGAAAGAAAACAAGAGATCTGCTAAAGATTAATCTATGTAGATGGTGCTTATGTCCTGCCCTACATTGTCCTGATTCGCAATAAGCAAGTACTTATTTTTAGAAACAGACTTTTCCAGAAAACCTTGAAGCTGGATGAAATTTATTCCAAATATCAGAGCCCAGAGAGCTAAGATAAAAGATACCTTGCCACCCAACATCACCTCCAGACTTCCATAATTTGGCCAAGGACTCAAATTGATAAAAGAAAGCTAAATTAGTAGACTGAGACAAGAATTGATGGATAAATTTTTCTCAGAAGATACTGTAATTCATTAAAATTTACCTAGGAACTTCTGAAATTAGATGTTTTCATCTGAAGCTTTTTTGGGAGAAAGTGTGGTAAAGTGGTTAAAAATCTGAATTCTGGAATCTGGTTATAGTAAATTTAGTTGTGCTGTTTGCATTTGGGACTAATACAGAAAAGCATTAGTTTCCCTTCCCACCAAAAGGATAAAATCTAATGAAAGAGCAATCACCTAAGAAAATAGGAAATGGAAAACAAAATCTTCTTCCAGAGTATCAGCTAAGGGGAGTCACTGATGGGGTAGTATAGAGAAGATGAGTTGAGGATGGCTTCACATTTAAGAAAAAATATCTTCTCGCATAACTGAGACAAATACCTGTTTGTGTTCAATCCAAACTTTATCTTTTCTCTAAAGGAAGAATATCTTTCTACACAAACAAAAGTAGAATCACGGAGGCAACACAGAAATGTCTCAAAAACAGAAAGTTGACACTATTAGGATGTATCAATTATTCTCCTTTCTGCCCTCATTCTTAACATGTATCTTCCTGACCTCATATTTAACTATGCCCAATTTTGCATCCTCCATTTCTATATTAGGAATTCAACCAAGATTGAGACCAAACATTGTACCTCTCTTTGTATTCTTCCCTCACCTTGCCTACTAAGCCCTTTGTATAGTAAGTGTCCACAAAATAGTAAAAAAGAAAATAGGTAAGTAAATTTGTATTCTCACAGAGTCAGGATTTTTTCCTATGAAGTCTTGCCCTGTGCAAAATGAGGAAGAAATATGTTTTAATTAAGTACCATCATAGCTACTTTTTTTTTTTTTTTTTTAAGACGTTTGAGTTGAAATCTCGCTTTGTCATCCAAGCTGGAGTGCAGTGGCTCAATCTTGGCTCACTGCAATCTCTGCCTCCCAAGGTCAGGCAATTCTCCTGCCTCAGCCTTCCAAGTAGCTGGGACTACAGGGGCATGCCACCATGCCTGGCTAATTTTTGTATTTTTTGTAGAGATGGGGTTTCACTGTGTTGGCCAGGCTGGTCTCAAACTCCTGACCTCTTGATCCACCCACCCCAAATCTCTTCATTCTGCCTACTTCTTTCCCTCTAGACATGACATTTTGCAGATGTCTATGTGTCAAAACTTACCTGTTTTAGTTCTCATTTATGTAAGAAGTTATAATATTTTTAGATTTTCAGGGTAAAAACTGCTTTCCTGATAAATCAACCCATGATCCAATAGCTAATGACCCATCATACCTTTGGTGTGCTAGTACTATCTATTTCATAGGAGTCCCCTGGAGACACAATGCCTTTATGAAAAGATTCTATGTCTAATAGGCCAATGGAAAGACTGTTTAATAGGCCAAATTGAAAGATACCCAGAGTGAAGAAGTTTTCTAGTGCCCATCAAATCTCTCAGCCTGCAACTTGCTTTAAGATCTAGTTAGAAACAAACATCCACACACAAAAAACATGAAAAGTCAAGATTAAAGAGAACATCAATCATTCGATTTTCAAAAAGTCACGCCTAGGCAACTGGTGCCAAAAGCCTCACAAATGAACAGCTGCTTCAGATGAGCTTGTATTTTACGTATTTAAATACATTAATCTTAGAAATATGAACAAGAAGTCATTGAAGCTGTTTCTTTATTCTTTGAAAGCTCAGATCTTCATATTGCCCTCCTCCACTTGCTTTTCCTGCATCTGTCATTTTTCTGTGGGTTGCCAGAATTCCAAGATGTGAATGATTGTTGCAACTTAAATAGGCCATTTTGGCTAAAGAGAAAATCCAAAGGGGAAGTAACAGGCAGAGAAGGTCTGCTATGGGCTGAATATAAAAAGAGGTGACTACGGAGACCATGCTTCTAGGTGGGAGGAGTTGAAGAAAGGTTGTTTAATGTTATAGCTCATATTTGATTTTTAGAGGAAGAATACTTAGCTGAACACAGAGGAAGAAGAAAGTAGCAGAAAGGCTCAAAAGCAGTTCTTTGAGTAAGGACACTTGCTCTGCTACTTATAGGATGCTTTATTCTGGAAGACTGGAAGTCACTTCACTTTTGGGAGTCCAGGTTGTCCCATATAAAATATAAAAGATTTTAGACCAAATGGTCTCTAGTGTCCCTTTGGAGAGATGATCTGATGCTCGAGGAGTTCAGAAAACTACTTGGAGTGCTTTGGACTTGTCAGCTCCCTGGTTAAAATTTTCATTCATATTTATTTTCCTCCTGTGCATTCTCAGGGTGCTTGGCAGTAGATTAGGCAGAGGGTTCAGTTCCCAGGCCTTTGGATCTGAAAACTGTAGTGTCACTTTCTCATCATTGATTCCAATTATATATTTTGGTTTGTGATGTATAAACCATATTGTGAAAAATAAACTCTCCAAGCTGTTCTACTGAACCATTAAATACTGTGTCTTATCTACAGGTAAAGTTTTCTAAAAAGATTTATCTACAGATAGACCATGCAGCCAACTACAATGATGTGATATACTTTGGAGCTTTCAAACAAGCACAAATTTCTGACTGAGAGGGACTGCAAATGGACTCTGGCCTTCAGAATTCATGGGAAAAACACAGAGCTTGGAAAAACCTAGCAGAGATCGTACTTAATATGGTACTCTGTCTCAGTTATTCACTCAATAAACATTTATTGAGCACTTATTGGGTACCCGGCACTGTGCTAAGCACTAGGAAGCAGAAGTAGGACAACTTGGTACTTCCCCCAATGAAGCTTATGGTTTAAAGAGTGTTATGAGAGTTTCATGTGAGAGCCTTCGGGTGAATGTCAGGAAAGCCCTCTCTCCATAATACCATTTAACAATTGAAAGGCATCTCTTCTGTCTTTCCTAAAGGAAGATGAACAGTTCTTTTAGATATTCCTCAAATGCGATGTTTTCCATTTTCTATCTCTGAACACACTGCAGTTTATCCCCTTTAAGTGGGACCATAACAAGTGAACCCCAGATGCATCTAATCTGAGAAGAGAGCAAATAGGATACTCCTTTCTTTATTCTAAGCACATAGTTACATAAATATAGCCTGCAGTCCTATTAGCAATATTAATAAAAAAATTGTAAAGTCACAATAATGATGATGGTGATAAACAAAAATAATAAGAAAGCCAAGACTTTGAATGCCTGGACTAAAGTTCATATTTTGTCTCCATCTTTGTTTTGATTCCCCCAAAAGCAGAGGTAGGTGGGGGCACAGTTACAAGGCCTAGATCACCTGACTCTCTACAGTCTGTTCTCTACATGCTGCTCCTTCTATTGAGAAACCCCTCTCCTCTTCCCACAGGTCTCTCCTTGACCACTCTCCAGCTGGCAGTGCCTTTAACATCCTCAGGTACCAGCCTAGATACCACATGCTTCATTCAGAAAGCTTTCCACACCTCCCAGGTTTTGGCCGATTGACCCTTGTGTTTCCACGGCATCTTGCCTTCGCTTGTCACAACACTAGTCTTGCTATGTTCAAATCGCCTGTTGTGTGTTTGGATTCACGTGACTGTGGATTCAAAATGGACATAGAGGGTGAGTGAACAAATGAATGAGTAATGTTGCCTACTTTGCTCAAGGCCAACTAAGCATGAGTACCCCTATAACTCTAGTTTCAAAGAAACCACAGATCTGCCTTCAGCACAGATTTTCACATATTCCCAGTGAATATTCTTCCACTGGGCTTACTCTGGTTTCCTCCAGTCCATGACATATGACTTATTTTGGTTATTGGAACAGAATAAAGAAAACACATGGCTTTTAGGAACTGCTTGATAGATAGTTAGGAGGGATGATCCCGTAATAATCAGGCTCCTCTCAGCCTGTAAGCTCCAGTGAATCTCTCCAAGCCAGCTCTGTGTGGTGTATTCAGGAAAATGCTCAACTCTCACGGTTCTGTGGGTCCAAAGACAATGCTATTGGTGATGCAAGAAGATATGAAAACTGTGTAGTTGCCTCCTTAAAACTCACTTAGAAAAGTCCTTGTGCAGCACATTAAAACAAAAAGTCAGGACCTGAAGAATCCACAGAAGAATGGGGAAGAATGCAAGCATTAATGCTCAGAGATCTTGAATTAAACCTCAGGTCGGTTCCTTATCAGCTGCATTATCTCACATTCGTTTTTTTTTTTTTTTTTTCGTTTTTTATATTCTATGAGTCTTACTCTCCTCTACTGTCAAATGAAGATAACAGTCTGTGTTGTTAGCTTAAATGATATGATGCATTTGGGGACCTAATAGGCTTCCAGCTATTTGCTTTTCTCAAAACCATGCCTGGGATTTAACATAGTTTAATCTTAAAAGATGCATGATTATAATAACATACATACCAAAGAACATCCCATATGAAGTGGAGACAGAAAGGCAGTAGGAGCAGATACCTCTTCTGAAAATGTTCCTTTAAACCAGTGCTTTTCAAACTTGGGCATAAACCATGCTAACCTACAAGGCTTGTTAAAATAAATATTGATGGCCCCAGCACCCAGAGTATCTGCTGAAACATGTATGGAATAGGGCTAGAAAGTTTGTATTTCTAACAAGCTCCTAGGTAGAAGCGATGCTTTCAGCCCTCAGACCACGTGTTTTGGGTGTCTTGAAGATATCAAGACCAATGCCCAGCACCTATAACATTCCCTGGCACAAAGCAAAGACTTGGTATGAATAAATATTATTTTGGAATCCACTAAGAAGTGCCCATGAAAGCAGTGGATGGACTGCACATTTCTAGAGAACAAGCCCCAGACTGTCCTCAGTTGCAGTATACTCATGCTAAATCCTTCAGAGCCTCAGCATTGCCTATGGGCTCATTACTCTCTAAAAGTATATTATTCTCAGCCAGGTGTAGTGGCTCATGCCTATAATCCTAGCACTTTGGGAGGCCAAGGCGGGCGGATCACAAGGTCAAGAGATCGAGACCAGCCTGACCAACATGGTGAAACCCCGTCTCTACTAAAAATACAAAAATTAGCTGGGTGTGGTGGCCTGTGCCTGTAATCCCAGCTACTCAGAAGGCTGAGAGAGGAGAATCGCTTGAACCCAGGAGGCAGAGGTTGTGGTGAGCCATGATCACACCACTGCACTCCAGCCTGGGCAACAGAGTGAGACTCCATCTAAAAAAATATATACATATATTATTCTCTTTTAAATTAAAAGTTAATTTTTCTTATATTTAACTTAAGTTCTGAGAATGTTCTAATATATTATGTTTCTAAGAGTACCCCTTCATTTCCAAAATTTGAGGTACAAAAGGGCATGGAATTAGAATGAGCCAGGGGTAGAAATGAAAACAGAGTCTGCTCAGATATGATTTTACCCAAAAGTAGGTCCTCTATCTCTGTTTCCACTGAAGACATGAAGAAAAGAATGGCTAGAACACAGACCTCAAAGAGGAATTAGGCATCTAAATAAAAAAGTCCCTCACCCTGAAGTTGGCTAGGCATCAAAGCAGGGATGAGAAGGCATCAAAGCAGGGATGGTTCACAGCATGTGAACCAGATAACTTCTAAGAACACTTTTTCACCAGCACCAACAAAGGAAGAGATTGAGAATCTGGTTTAGCTCCAGATCTCAACCTTTTCTTTCTAACCAAGATGTCCGCACCTACCATTTGAACACTTCTGAGAATAATTGAGGAACTCTTCCTTAGAAGTGAGAGAGGATGGCCAGGTGTGGTGGCTCACAGCTGTAATCCCAGCACTTTGGGAGACCAAGGTGGGAGGGTCTCTGGAATCTAGCAGTTCAAGACCAGCCTGAACAACAGAGTAAGGATGTACCAAAAATTCAAAAATCAGCCTCATGTGGTAGTGCATGTCTGTAGTCCAGCTACTCAGGAAGCTGAGGAAAGAAGATAGCTTAAGCCCAGGAGGTTGAGGCTGCACTGAGCCATAATTATGCCACTGCTTCAGCCTGAACCACAGGTCTCAAAAAAAAAAAAAAAACTTTTAGAGTTCCTATCTATCTTAAATATTCCAAGGACCCAATTCCTCATTCTTAAGGAACCATGACCTCTCACTTTTTTAGCAAGACATTAGCAGGTTTAGAGGGGTTCCTGTGCACTGAAAATTGAGTTGGCCATATGGTTCCTGATTCATTAACTGATTATTTTTAACTAATTACTGAAAACCTATGTGACAAGGATTGTGCTGGGCCCTGGGGATACCAGATCAAATTCCCTTGATCCCTATATTCACGGACCTAACAATTTAGTTGTAGAGACACTATGTTGTGATACACAGAGTTTTAACAAGTCATTATCACATTCAGACTTTCCCAGAATATCCCTAAGCTCCGTATTGGTACATAGAAATGTTCTGAGATCAATGTTCAAATGCAGCCCGAAGGCTTCACCTTCTCAGAATCTGTTAGGCCATGTTTGTTAGATGCCATGAACCTAAATTTTTCACAAGTTCCAAAACATTTCTAAGGTAGGTGGTCTTCATATCACACTCTGAAAACACTGCTGTAAAGGGTGCCATTCTTCACTAATGGATTTTTTTATGCAGTCCCCTAAGTAGGCCAGATTGTATTTTCTCCCATTTTAATATAGGAATTACTCCAAATTAAATATCTGTTCTTCGCTGTCTTTCTCTGGTATTACAAAGGCCTTTGGGAGCTGTTTTAATTAAGTAATTCATGGAGAGAACACCTTTTCAGGTGTGCCTTGGCTTTCCTTGGAAAACAATTATTAAAATCCAAAATCCTACTATTCCTGGAAGGAGATGGGCATCTCTCGTTTGAAGGCATGGAGAATATTTGCAAAAGAGAAGAGGGCAGTGTGAGCATATGCTAGACTGCATGTAGATTCATGCACCATCTGATAGTATTGATGCACGTAAGGAAGGCAGATAGGCCTGATTTCATGCCACCATTCTAGGCACTGGAGATGGCTATGCAGAGCTTTTTCTTTTTTTCTTTTTCTTTTTTTTTTTTTTTAATTGAGACAGAGTTTCGCTCTTGTTACCCAGGCTGGAGTGCAATGGCGTGATCTCAGCTCACCGCAACCTCCACCTCCTGGGTTCAGGCAATTCTCCTGCCTCAGCCTCCTGAGTAGCTGGGATTATAGGCACGCGCCACCATGCCCAGCTGATTTTTGTATTTTTAGTAGAGACAGAGTTTTCACCATGTTGACCAGGATGGTCTCGATCTCTTGACCTCGTGATCCACCCGCCTCGGCCTCCCAAAGTGCTGGGAAATAAATTTTATTGTGTACATTTGGGGCTAACAACATGACTAATGAGATACACATAGATAGTAAAACGAAGCTTTTTGAATAGAATAATCCTAAATTATACTTCGAACTCAGTGTAGAAGGCATGACATCATGGGGCAAATGCTTGACAGGCTTGAGTCCCACCTCCTTCAGGACAAGGGTACATGTGAGTGGCCACAGATAAAGGAGGGCGAGTTTTAGAACAATGCCAAGACGGACAGACATCATCATACACCCAGTTCATCTGAGGCTCCTGAGAGACTTTGAGCACCTAACTCACTACTGCTGAAGGTAAGACTGTGTCAACGAATGCTGTCCTCTTCACCTTCCCTACTGGCACAGCCAAATGCTCTGTTAATGGTCTTTTCATGTTCTAAGTCTTTTGCTCTCTCCCCATAACATGAGAAAAGGAGAATATAGATACAATTGACATTGTCAGACTAACTTGACAAGACATTAGCACAGCCTATAACCAGAGAAAAGAGTCCCTCAAATCCTTAATAAAAATTAGCTGGAAACTATGTTGCATTTTAAATCGATGTAAGTTCTTTGGACTCTAGCTAGAGGGAAAAATAAAAATATCAGCAAGATATAATGTAATTGGGCTTCTGTTAAATCAGAATGTCCTATGTTGCTAAGCCATACGTGAAAGCTTAAAAACTGATGGTGGGCATAGACATAAACATGGGAACAATAGACACTAGGACTACTGGAAGCAGCAGAGGGGAAGGGAGGCAGAGTAAAAGACTATTGGGAACTATGCTCACTCTCAGGGTGACAACATCATTCATACCCCAAACCTCAGCATCATGCAATATGCCCATGTAACAAACCAGCACATGTACCCCCAAATTCATAAAGTTGAAATTATTAAAAAGTATTAATGATAGGTATACAATCTAAAAAGAGATCTTGAGTGGCATTCATGATGACTTTGGTCTGCAATATTTTATTAATATATCTATATAGAAGGCTCCACAATTGAGTCATTCATCAAGTCAAAAATTATCCACTCATTTGTGCCATGATGACTTTTCTTATCATTCACTCACAAATATTTATGGACCATAACATATGCAGAGCACAGGGCAAGTTCACAAAGTTAAATCACAGGAGAGCACCCTCCCCATGTGGAGACAATGTGCATGTGAATCATGTTATCTCACCACATACGTAGAACCCATTACTTGCATGCTCACTGGCAGCTCCTACAGTGAGGAGACAATCGGGGCAGAGACAGTAAGAGAAGGATTCTGGTAGAAAGCAGAGGAAAAAATCTTGCAATGAGTCATAAGGGACAAAATAGCCATAATTTGCTGAAGACAAACCAGGAGTGCATTCTAGGCACCAAATCCAAAGGCCCAGATTTTGAATCAAGATGTCTTTCCCTGATGAAACCATGGGGAATTATTTTTTTTTAAGTTCTATTTTTAAATAGGAAACAAATGTAAAGTAAAAATAAGACAATATTGTCCACTGATCAGATTTGCCATATAAAATAATTATAATCAGAGCTGGTAAATCATGCTCTGAGGTTGTGTGTGATTAGCTACAATTCTTTGTTAGTGAGAATGGGCAGTATATGTCTATAGCCTAAAATCTGTCATACCCTTTAAGATAAAAATGCCCATTCTAAAAACTTACATGGATGTTGCTAAATATAAGGAACCTCATTGTGGAATTTTTATAAAATGAAAAAATTACAAAAACCCAGATATCCAATAAATAGGGAATTAGTTAAATTGTGGCATATCCATATAGTGACTAAATATCATAGAGAGAATGTTTAATAAGGTAAAAAATATTCATAACAGCTGATGAAGGTGATCCAATTTTGCTTTTTAAAATATTAGCATGAAAAGCATTTAGAGATGTATTCACCAAAATATCAATCAATGATGGTTCTTTGGGTTGTAAAATTAAAGGTAATTTGTATTTTTTTTTTTATTCATCTGTCATTTCCAAATTTTTTATAATGAACAGGTATTACTTTAGAGATCAGAAAAACATAAAAAGTATTCATTTAACCAATAAGGGGAGAGAGACATTAGTTGGGTAAAGGTCAGTGGTTTCCCATTGCTCACAGTATCAAAGTCAGATTTGCTCACCTGGGGTGGCCTCCACCTGCCACCCCAATCCCTCTCTCATTATGCTTCTGCAAGCTCTCTCAGCTTTAGTCATGAAGGCCCCCAGGTCTTTTGCCATTTTCTAGCCACTACAGAGCCTTAATATAGTAAATTATATTATTTTTTTCAATTATTAATTCCCACTTGTAAGGGAAATGGCTGCGCTTTAGTCAGGAGTAGGCCAAGGCAGCCTTTTGGTGCAGCGTGACTCAGCAGGTTTGGAGAACAGGCACAGAACCCCTCCACACATTGTGTAACCATGCCACGTGAGGTGCATTAGGTGATCACCTATGTGAGCTTATGCTTGGCTCAGAGCCACTATTGTCTGTAAAATGTATAATTACCCTGCTAATGCTGTACATATGGCTCTCCCATGCCCAGAGAGAGAGTAAAGCCATGTTGAAACTGTCCACAATTCCTTAAGTGTTTTTCCAGCTACCTGCCACTAACCCGACTCCCCTTGGACCTCAGTTAGAACCTGACAATTGGCATCATAAACAGATCCTGAGGTGAGTGAGCCTTTGGTCCCCACAGATTCCGGGTTGGCCATGTGGCCGCAACATGGGTTTTGGTACCCAGCAGCAGCTATACTGCTCAGGTGGGCTCTAGTAGAAATCTGGACAGCAGTAGATGGGTCCTCCATGAGCATGGAGAAGGCAGCAGCTGGAGCACAGAGCACCAAGAAGGAGCAAGCTTTTGCCGGCAGAGTTGGATGGCATTTCTGACAGTGCTATGAGAAGTACATTCCACGTCCCTGAGGGAAGAAGCACAGGTAAGTTCCCTCCAGGCACAGGTGGGGCACCTGGAGGCCCAGCTACATAGCTCAGAAAAAGAGCTAGAAACTGCCATGAATGGGAAACTCCAGGAGCAGTTGGGGCGCATGAAGGCCCAACTACAGAGCCTGGAAAAGGAATTAGAGGCTGCCCTGAATGCAGGCCTGGGTCCATCTTCTCAGCCAGAGACCCCCAACTCAGTCTGATACAAAGGAGGAAGAATCCCCTGTTGCAGGCTCGCCCAGTGGTTCATCAGAAGATAGATCATGAACAACCATTGGGCCCCCTCAGGGATTCCCCCATTTTAATGCAAAATACTGTATATACTGCCTATACCCCAACTGAGTCACAAGGAATCAGGCAAGCGGTGCTGCCAGCATCCAGGGGAACCTCTGCCCACCTGGATGCTTCATTTGTGGGACAAGGGAGCAGATAGTATCTCCTATTCTGCCTCTGAGATGGAAAAGCTGACCTCTATCATGACTCACCCCTCCCTCCAACAGCAGTTGCAGGAAAGCAGTCAGTTGGCACAAGGGCAGGGTGACCACACACTGATTGAGTGGCAGTGGGCAGCCATACAGATTTTGTGGATCAATGAAATACCAGTGCCAGTGAAATACCCAAAACTGTGAGTAAATGGCAGTTGTATGCCGCTTTGGTGCAAGTCATCTGGGAGATGGGTATGAGGCAGGCTATGTTTGACCTGAATACCCAGGGGCTAGATGATGAATGTTTTACCTCCCACATGAGAGATCTCGTGTTGGGTTCTGTGCCCCACATGAGGGAGCTCGTGTTGGGTTCTGTGTTCATCTCCCACATGAGGGATCTCATGTTGGGTTCTGTGCCCTCGTGTTTTGTTCTGTGCATCTATTAAGATGATTTGAGTGCCCTTGGCTCCCTAGCTGCTCTCCTCACCCCATATATAGGGCATGCATACACAAAGTGACCACTGCTATGGTGGCTCTCAGGGAAGCAGAAGGCTGCCAGTGGGACCAAGGGGTCCACATCTTACAAAAGATGAAGATCCCCTGCCCTCAGGAGCCCCCCCACCCCCATGGGAGAAAAGGGTTCTCCAATGAGTGACACACACAGATGTGAGTGGATTTGATTTTGGCCAGGGTTGACCAAGAGAAAGTCAATAAGCAGCCCAGTGAAGTACTCTTAACTTTGTGGAAACAGCTGTCTCTGAAGCACCAATTCCAGAAAATGCCCAAGGAGGAGAAGGATATTGCTGCATGACCAGGTCCCACCCAGGGGCTTTAGCTCAAAGACTACTAGCTGCAGCCAGGCAAAAACGTAGAGCCTTTTCTGTTTGATTAGGGAACTGGCTGAGGTGCCCAGCTTGGGGGAACATCAGATGACCAGAGGCCACATATGGAATTAGCGATCCACTGGTCCCCACCAATATACAGCATGTGCCGGCCCTGGTGGATACTGGCGCAGATTGCAGCCTTGTTTATGGGAACCTGGATAAGTTTTAAGGCAAGCCTGCTTACACTAACAGTTATGGAGGCCGGTCAGTGAAAGTGAAACCTGTATCTCTGTACCTTGGCATCTGCCACTTGGCTCCCCATTTATATATGTCTCTCCCATACCAGAATACATTCCGGGGGTGGACATTTTACATGCCCTGGTTTTACAAACCACGGCCAGGGAACTCAGATGCCAGATGCATGTGGTGAAGCCATTGCTTGGTGGACATACACATCACCAGCCTCAGGTCCTGCCACAGCCCCGATGGGTTACTTCCACTCATCAATACTGTTTGCTGGATGGGCATACAGAAATAACTGAGACAATTAAAAAGCTGGAGGAGGTGCAGATAGTGCGTGAAATCCATAGCCCCTACAATTCTTCAGTGTACCCAGTTAGAAAGCCTGATGGAACTTAGCAGATGACAGTGGACTCTCGGGAACTAGATAAAGTAACACCTGTTTTGCATGCAGCTGTACCATCAATCATGGATTTGATGGACCGTTTGACAATGGAACTGGGACAGTACCACTATGCAGTGCCCTTGGCCAATGCATTTTTCTCCACAGACATCACTCCAGAGAGCCAGAACAGTTCACCTTCATGTGGAATGGGCAACAATGGACTTTTACCATGTTGCCACAGGGCTGTGTGCACTACCGAATGTCATGGTCTAGTTGCCACAGATTTAGCCACCTGGCATTGTCCAGAAAGGGTCCATCTATTCCATTATATTGGTGATATTATGTTAACTTCTGATTCTCTTGCAGATTTAGAAGCAGTGGCTCCCCTCTTATGGCAACATTTGGCAGCATGCAGTTGGGCCATCAACAAATCCAAGGTCCAAGGATCAGGATTATCTGCCAAAATTCCTGGGAGTTATCTGGTCGGGTAAGACAAAGGCCATCTCAGAGGCTATCATTGATAAGATTCAGGCATAATCCACCCCACCATGGTGAAGCAGCTGCACACTTTTGTGGGCCTCCTGGAATATTGACAGGTATTTGTACCCCACTTAGCTCAAAGGGTAAAAACCGTTGCATCAGTTAACAAAGAAGATAGCTACCTGGGATTGGGAGGATGAGGCTGAGACTGCCTTCCTGGCAGCCAAGTGGGCTATTCAGTAGGCAAAAGTCCTGCAGGTAGTTGATTGGGTGCCCATTTGAGCTGGATGTGCATGTGACCACAGATGGTATTGATTGGGGCCTATGGGAGTGCATGGATTGCTTGAGAACTCCAGTAGGCTTTTGGTCCCAACTATGAAAGGGAGCTGAGCTCCAGTATTCCTTGATAGAGAAACAGCTAACTGCTGTATATGCCTCCCTTCAGGCTGTGAGATTGACAGGATGGGCTGCAGTCATCATGTGGACAACTTAACCAATAGAAGGGTGGGTGCATTCATAAATAATGACCCCCCAGACTAGGAGAGCACAGACATCTTCGGCAAAGCAGGGCACCTACTTAGAGCAGCAGAGTACATGGAGTACAGGTGTCTTAACAGTAAGCAAGAGGTCTTGGGACCTGTAGTCCTAATGCAAGATAAGGCCATGGGACCTGAAGCACCCCTAGACCCTGAGCCATCACTGCTTAAGGAAGGGCATTCCCCCATTCCTGATGGGGCATGGTACACAAATGGGTCTAGCCAAGGTGCTGTTGCTGCCTGGACTGCTGTTGCAGTCCAACCTAGTACTGACATCATATGGTTTGAAACCAGGTGTGGACAGAGTAGCCGGTGGACTGAACTTAGAGCAGTATGGATGGTGATCACCAAGGAGGTGACACCGATGGTAATCTCTACTGATAGATGGGCAGTCTATCAAGGCTTAACCTTGTGGTTAACTACCTGGAAAATAGAGAAGTGGCTAGTCGGCCACTGACCCATTTGGGACCAAGTCATTTCACAAGACCTCTGGGAAATGGGTCATCAGAAAGAGGTAACGATAGCCTGTGTCAGGCTATATGTCTTTGGCCACCCTTGGCAATGATGAGGCAGATGTTTTGGCCAAGGTCCGATGGTTGGAGTCCCCCTACATGAGATGTGACCTTGTGGCTACACTGGAAACTGAGACTTGCAGGGGGATAAACTGATGCAACAGGTCAATAAGTGTTGGAGTCTGTCCTTGCCACACAAGACATTTGGGAAGCTTGTCAAAAATGCCCAGCATGTGCTCAGGCATACCCTAAATGGAGGCAGCTGCCCAGTGTTACACAAGTAATGATAGGGTAAGTGCCCTTGACCAGGTGTCAAGTAGACTACGTTGGGCCACTGTGGAAGTTGCAAGGGTACACATATGCACTAGCAGCTGTGCACATGGCCACACGTCTGTTGTTCGCCTACCCTTGCAGGGTGGCCGACCAATGGAACACCATCCAGGTCCTGCAACACTTATGTGCCCTGTGTGACTGCCCTCTGGCCATTGAGAGTGATAGGGGAACATATTTCACTGACAACAGGTACAACAATGGGCATAACAAAAGGGCATAAAGTGGGGATTCCGTGTGCCATACGACCCATAAGCTGTGGGTATAATTGAGCGATATGATGGGCTCTTGAAGAGTGGATTACACTTACATGTCACTCCCACATCTTTGTGGCCCAGAGTTCAAGGTTGGACCCGGTGCTCCAAACCTTGAATGAACAGCTACAGAAATGCAGCCGGCCTGGCCCTGGTGATGGCTTTTTTACACTGGGCTACCCTCCCCCCAACTTTCAATTACAAATACACACCAAGGATTACCTTCTCCAACCATGTATGGGGATGAACAGAAACCTTTTGTTGCCTGCCCCAACACACCTGAAGGCAGGAGAACAGAAAACCTCCAAGACCCTACTGTCGGTGGTTGGCCATCATAGCTCCCTGGGGGAAGGGCCTACAGTATGACTTGCACCTCATTCCTTGGGTGTTCAATACATGGCCCCCTTGGTTGACTGTTCATAGAGGAATGGCCAGGGAAGGAATTCTCTCCGGGTGTCATATGTACTGTCTGTGTGGCCTGTTATGAGATCCCCTGTGACTTTGACACAGATACAGGACTCAAAGGAACCGTGAGGAGCTGAGAAAGTGTGGCACCATCTCCCAGGGCAAAAACCCTAGGCATCTGCATTGTTACCCAGAGATGAAAGGTTAGCTTGTATTTTGCCTGAGGGTTGTGATTTAACTCTCTTAGTACCTGTGCCTGCTCTGACATTTCCACCGTAGGTTAACATGCTCCAGCTGCTTTGTGGACTGGTTCCACACCTACGCTAAGGGGACCCATGTTTCCAACTGTTGAATCTGTACCACCCTTCCAGCAGCACTGCAGACGGCTTGCTTGGCATATACATTCAGCATCTGCACATACATTCAGCACCTGGCCTGGCTGGAGACGTGGAGTCCCATGGCCAATGCCTGGAATGTGGCATGGCAAGCTGTGGACAAAGGATGCCACAAGACCCACAGCATGCCTGCCCACAGGCTGGCCCATAGTGTTTATGATGGGTGGGGCTGGCTAGTGGGGAAACATGTCATACCCCCAGCCCAGGCACTACAGTGCACAGAGCAACACTGGTGTAACACCACTGTGGGATGGGTACCCATCACGACCTGTGTAAACATAACACATGTCACCACACCAAAGGTATGGTAGAACAAGTGGCTCTACCAAGGTCAGGCCCTGATGGATTTTGTGGCCCCTGGGAGTTTATGGGTCACTGGGGACATAGGGTGGCCTTACCTACCAGCAGACTAACCTGGACATTGTACCTGTGGTTGGCCTTATGTACCTGCCACTGTTCTCCGCAGTTTTCCTGGATGCCTGTATAACTGGGAGGCACTAAGCTCTTGATTTTTGTGAGTGTGATGAGCCCCCTGGTGGTTCTACACCTTGGCAGTAACTATCCCTGGAGCGGGTGTCATAACTGTAGAAGCACAAGTTGTTGCTTTTCCAGAGCACACCACTCAGGCTCTGAATTACACCCGAGGGGCCCTCCTTCTATTAATGGGTGCGGTTGATCAGATCAGAAAGGTGGTATTGCAAAACCGAATGGCCTTAGACATGGTAACTGCTGCCCAAGGAGGCACCAATACCTTTTAGGAACACAGTGTTGCACCTTTATCCCCGACGAGCAGTAAAACATAACAGCAGCACTGCAAGCCGTCTCAGGAGATTAAGGTTGTAGAGAGCCTTACTGATGACCCCCTGCAAAGATGGTGGGCATCCCTAGACTCCAACCTATGCTGAGCCCTAATAGTTATAAATATAACTGGGATCCTAGTAGTTGTTGCTCTCTGTATTGTTGCTGTGGGTTATAGATTCAGGGCTCTACCTTATGGGTACGTGTCTCTACTGGAGGACACCCTTGGCCTGGGAGGTGGAGGGTAAGGGAAATGGCTACACTTCAGTCAGGAGTAGGCTGAGGCAGCCTTCCGGAGCAGCATAACTCAGTGGGTTTGGAGCACAGATGCACAACCTTGCACATTATGTAACCGCACCATGTGAAGTTCATTAGGTGATCACATGTGAGCTCCTGCTTGGCTTGAGCCACTATTGTCTGTAAAAGTATAATTATCCCTCTAATGCTGTACATATGGCTCATCCCCAGGCTCACTCGTGCCCAGACTCACTCGCACTTAGAGAGAGAGTAAAGCCATGTTGAAACTATCAACGATTCCTGGAGTGTTTGTCCAGCTACCCACCACTCACCACACCAACTCCCCTCAGACCTCCGTTACAACCTGACACCACCCCCCTTTCCCTGTAAGAGGACTGCATTCCTCCCACTCTCATGCAGCTTTCCTTGTCCCCAGTGGGAGGCCCATACATCCCTGTCCCATTGGCCTTGGGCTTTGACCAAAGGAACAAAAACAGACATGAAAGAGGCCACATCCAAGTAGAAACTTTAAGAGGAGAACAAATGTCCACACTGCCTCTGGTTTTTCTTTCTGCTGTGAGAACAGCATATCTGACTTAGGAAGCTGTTCCTTCAGCTTGAGTCTCTGAATGAGAAACTGCTGCAGCCCAAGAGAGTTTCAATCAACGCACAGCCTCCCTTTAATAAACCTTGTGGTAAAAATTACTGAGATTTGGAAATTATTTGTTACTGCAACAATACTGACCACTACACAGAGCACATGGTGTTTCTCTAACTGGAACAATCTGATGCCAACCCCACTCCTTTGCATAGTTAACTCCATCCCAGTTCTAATCTGACTCTTTGACCTGGAAAAATCTCTTTTCACATGCTTTCACAGCCCCGGGTATCTTTCCTCCTTAACATTTATCCCAACTGTGATTTCACCACTTACATGTGATTGTTCAATCAATATCTGCTGTGGTATAAACTCGTAGAGTCAGCATTTTGCATAAAACCACACAGCTAAAAGCTGTTGGAGCCAAGGACTCGAATCCCAGCCATCTGCTACCAAAGTCCATATTGGTAACCACTAGACTAGGCTGCTATTCATTTCATCTGATGAATGGTAAGACCAGAGACCAGGTGATAAGTACTGGAAAAATGTTGTGAACTGCACAGGTAAGTCAAGGAAACTTTTTTAAGTTTCTTTATTGTATACATAAAATCACCTGAGCTTCTGATGAGATGAGGATGAGCAGCCTCAAGACAGCATGTCTTCTTGGGTAAATATGGATTTTTATTTTTGAGAGAGTCTCGCTCTATTGCCCAGACTGCAGTGCAGCAGCACAATCCTGGCTTGCTGCAACCTATGCCTCCTGGATTCAAGCAATTCTCCTGCCTCAGCCTTCTGAGTAGCTGGGACTACAGGTGCCTGCACCGTGCCCAGCTAATTTTTTGTATTTTTAGTAGAGACGGGGTTTCACCATGTTAGCCAGGATGATCACGAGGTTAGCAGATCCTGACCTCGTGATCTGCCCACCTCGGCGTCTCAAAGTGCTGGGATTACAGGTGTGAGCCACTGCATGCAGTCTGGGTAAATATAGATTTGAGGGTAGATTTCCCTACTTTCATTAGTGCCCTCCACTCAATTCACTGGTAAAACAAAGCAAATTATAGTAACAACAACAGCATCAACACCTTGGATCCTCTTCACACCCCTTGCTCTGTGTAGCAAGATGCCTTGTACAGTTTAAGGGCTTACTCAATGTGATTAGAATCAAATGGATCCTCTAGTCTTTCCTTTATGATTAAATGCTTGGCATAAACAGTCATATGAGATGTAATTGTCCATATAATTACTTGGTGGGGCAGGTGGGATGTACAAATCTCATTCTAAAACTGAATCTGACTCGTAGAAATTAGGAACCTGAACACAGATTGCCTCAGCCATAGAACACGGAGAGAATGATTGTGGGGCCCACACACCTTGGTTCTTCTCCAGAAATAGCCTGGGAAGGGGCTGACATGGGGAAATTGGCTTTGGAACAGGTGATCTTGAGGGACCTGCATATCTCCTGGAGGTGACAAGGTGTAAGGCCTGCCTATCCGGTGGAGAAAGGGCAGGACTAGAGCGCAGTGTCTGTGCTGGTGTCATAACAGCTCAATGACATCATTTCTAAGGCCTCTTATAGTTGGAATATCTTTGAGGCCAATGCTTTCTGCTCTGACAAAGTTTATTTGTGAGTTAAAGGGAGGAGAGAATCTGGAGTCAGCTGCAGAATTCCTGAGGGCAGGGTAGAAGAGTGAGTTGGCAACAATTCGAAGTAGCTGGTCCCCAACTGAGTCTTACAGGCACCAATAAAGAATTTAGATCTAGTATCAGGCAGTATTTCTTCAAGTACAGGTACAAGATCATCCAAATCAGAATCACCCAAATTGATTTTTTAAAATATGAATTCCTGGGCCTTCTTGGAATTGAGAATTGTGTGCAGAAATCTGTATTTTTAATATTCCAGATAAGACTTCAGAATTCTAAAATCTGGCAATTTCTGGAAGAAAGTAATACTAACTTGCCAGGGTAGGGAAATAAAATCCAAAATCCTTAGATTTGGTACCTGAATTTTCAGGGATATTTAAGTCATCTTTAAGATCACCTGTGGATTCAGTGAAGCAGGCATTAATTGGGGCTACTAATTGCTTTTTAATAACAAACATGCCATACATTGCTAAACTTTCCTTGCTGATTTCCCTAACACTACGCAGAGGAAAAAATGGAATCTCTTTATGTCTCATGAGCAAATTTCAACCTGTCGCTCAAGTTCTCTCTTATAAGGGAGATGCTGCTGCATCCTGAGAAAAGCTTGGGATCTTGAGGTACAGGTGCAATATTGCCAAATCTCTTGCACTAAAGGCAGACCCAACTTGGTCTGTATTGAAGCCATTTCATGGCAGCAGCTGAGCAGAAACCCCTTTCCTGATACCTGGTCTTCATATTTCTACAGCTTTTTATCAAGCACCAGAAAACAGGCACTCCTTTTTCACAGCGGGGCCAAAGTCCCAAGTTCTGGCTCTAATTAACCCAGATGCTCTTTCAAAATAAATTGTGGGGGCCATAGCTGGGCTGGTGGAGACCAGGGCTAGCCATCCATTAGGTAAGAGCAGCAGCATACAGGCAGCCTCTCTGGGGTGCCTGAGCTAGTTAGGCCAGTCCTACCAGGAGCCAAGGGAGGAGGGTGGAGATGTAGGGCTTGGAATAGGAGCCTAGAGTGGATAAGGAGGGTGGGGCTAAGCAGGTTTCTGTAGCAGGCTCAGAGAGGAGGAAATTGGGGTGGAGGAATTATGTTCAGGTGTGTGACACTGAAGGCTGGGCTTCTTTCTATAGGGGTGGAGACCACCTTCTCCAGCCAGGCATGAGAAGGAGGTTCTCTGGCAGTTGCTCCCCTTTGATGGGATATCTGGGGTTGGTAGCAGCTCAGCCTTTCTCCCTAGTATCCCACCAGAATAAAAACGCCCAAGGAGTGCTGAACCTCCCTGTCAGCTGTGGAGTGTACATCAGGGAGGTAGGAGGTAAGTGCCTTGTTAGATCCTAAGGCTGGGGAGTGGTCTTTTCTTCTCAGTTCTCCCAAGTTGCTGGCCTGGGGCAGGGATAACTACTTCAAAGGGAGCCTCTGAGGCTGTCCCTCACCTTAGTACTCTGAGTCCTGGGGCTGCAAACTGTGTCCACCCCAGCCACCAGCAGCAACAGGATCCCAGGGACCCCCAATCCTCTATCTATTTGGAAAGCTGTTTGCCTAGGGCATGCAGGTGACCGTGTTATGAGGACTGTTGCAGATGGTGATGGCAATAGCTCTGTGTAGTTGTGGTTCCTTTCACATGCTGATGAGCAGACAGCCCTTGCATGGGACCTCTACCTTAGCTACTGACTGCTTGAAAATGAGTTGCCTGTCTGGACAGCCTGTAACTGATAGTCATTGGGCACTACTTGTACTATTTCAAGGCCTCTTTCCAAAAGTTTACAAAATCACTGCAAGAATTTGAAAGAAATGTGTCTGCGGAAATGTGGGAGAGAGTTGGGATTTTTATGACGGTACCTAATAAAAATCGTAATGGTGAGAGCTTATGAAACCTTATGATTTGCAAAGCATGACTGAGAAGCACTTTATATATTATTACAAGCCCATGAGGCAGGTGTTGTTAGTATCTATCATTACTGATGAGGATGGTGAGACTCAGGGAAGCTAACTGAGCCAACCAGGGTTTACTGATCCCAGAACCCACGTGCTTGACTTCAGTTGATGAGGGCATGTTTGACCAAGAGTCTTTCAGATTCAGAGTGTACAGGGCTGGTGGGGAACTACTGGGGTTTGTAAATAGCCTTTCTCCAGGCAGAACAGAGGTGACAGCCCCCATCATCCCTGGTGACCATGCTCAATAACTAACTCAAAGCTTGGTCTCCTCAGGCCTCAGTGGCCCCATCTTGTGGGCTTAAGAGTCTCCTGTCAAAAATATGTAACCCATGTAGCCTATGCCATTAAGAATGCAAGGACTATGCAGCTCAGGGATGAAGCTAATCCTTGAAGCTCTCGAGCAGTCAATGAAAAAAAGAAGAAAATGTGTTTGTGCTGGACACTGGGCCAGTTCCACCTCCAAAGCATGGTTCACTGGACTCACGACTCTAAACCTGGCCCTCTCCCCACTCTCACCCAATATCAGGGCCCCCAACCTATGGTGAGCCAGCA
Organism: Saguinus oedipus; assembly: GCA_031835075.1. Classification (NCBI taxonomy): domain Eukaryota; kingdom Metazoa; phylum Chordata; class Mammalia; order Primates; family Cebidae; genus Saguinus; species Saguinus oedipus. Next base: position 45,849,159 of record CM063170.1, read on the forward strand.
TCCCTGGCTGTCACTGTCTCTTCACTTCCCAGGACCTCAGCACTCAGTCTTCCCTCTGCCTGGAACACTTGTTCCTTGGCTTTCCTCAATATTAGCTTCCTATTTTTAATCGGGTTTCAGCTCAAAGGCCATCTCTTCAAAGAGCTTCCTAGATCACAACGTCCAAAATACATTCCCCAATTCCTCTCCCTCATTGTGTTGATTATTTTCATAATGCCAACCACAATCTGAAATTCTGTCTTCCTATTTATTTTTTAACTCCCCAGTTAGCACAAAAGTCCCATGAGGGTAGAGACCTTTCATATCTTCTACCTCCTGGACACTACTGTGTCTGCTGGGCTTGGCAGAGTTCCTAATAATAGCAGGGGTTTGGCTAAGGCTTATTGAGTAAATAAGTAATCGAAGGGAACGGGAGATATCATGACCACCAGTTTACCTCTTTCTCATTCAACACCTCTGCTCAGTCCGCCTCAAGAAGGTAAACATCATGGTCTAAGCACTGAAGTAAAGAACACCTGGGTTTTTAGGTGCTCAGGAAGCAGCTGATTTCACTCTTGGGGTAAGATAAAAAGGCTAAATAGCATCGAGTGGATTTAGTCCTCTGAGAAACAGCAAGGTGTGGTAAGACTGGCTCTTCTGGCCAGTCTTGAAAAACGACAACATCTATGAGTCACCCCTGCTTGTCCTTCTAGACACCAGGTATGGTATTGTTCTTAATGATGTGGGGGTACTTGTCATGGCAATACAGTTTCAGAAAGCTGAAAGTGCACCCTTCTACCCTGCTTTATCAAGCCACCCACTTAAATTTCCATTGCACTTTGCTTACATATCTCTTTCTGTTTTGGGTGTCATTCATTCTTAAGATAGGAAGAGACCTATTTTTGGGATCAGGGGATCCAAGGTGTTTCTATGAGCTATACTCCTCTCTGCAGTTGTGGGTAAGGCGCTTAGTGGCTGCATTTCTTATATTTCTCCTCTGTAAATGAAATAACTACTGTCCTCTGTAGCATGTGAGGTTGTTGTGAGCCGCACAGGTAACGTGAGTCCTTTGCAAAGTGCTGAGTGTGACAGTCATGCAGAAAACAGCATAATACAGCTCTTACTCAAAGCACCCAGCTCCACTAGCAATGGGGAGCAGAGAATACACGGGAAGGTGTGTTTGACTTAGAAAATTTCATTTGCCAAAAATCCCAGTTCCAAGAGAAATCTATCAGAGGAAGAGACTTCTAGGCAGAATTTCTTTTCCCAGGCATCTACCTCAAGAATCAACTTACACGCTTTAATTAACACCCAGCCTATTTGCTTTGCAGAGAGAAGTATTTGAATCCAGCCTAGTGCTGCTTCCTCCTTGGCAACCACACAGCGTTTGGCAGTATTTCACATGCTGGTGGTTTTTATGGGTCCCTTATTGCACTTATGTGTTCTTCATTGTAACGGGTGTTAAGCGTTTCTGGCGTCAGCCCCGGCCCTGTCTCTGTTTGATTTAAGAGACATCTGATTTTATATCTGATCCTCAGGTGGCTCTTATGATCTTGTTTTTAAGTAGCTCGTTGTTCTGTTTTCCTGTGCTATTCTTCATTTGCAGAGTTTAGAATATGGCTTTTTTGAAAGAAAATAAATTTTGAATTAGGAGCCAAGTCAGAGTCCTAGCAATTTTCTGGGGAGCTAGGGGCCCATAAGCAATGTTGTATTATGGAAAGGAATTATATTAAATTTCTAAATCTGGGCTTGAATCCTGGCCTGAATTCCCAGGAATTCTTTTTCAGCTCCTTTTGCCATGATGGAGATAATAGCAATATTGACAGTGAACTTTTATTGAGAATTTACTAAATCCTAAGATTCTTCCTTGGATAATCTCATGTAGGTTATCCAATGCCTACTGTATCTGTAGAAATTGAAAATGTGAGATTTAAAAGTTCCAAGGTCACCAGGTGGTAAGTGATAGAACCCACAGTAGAACGCACGCTGGTTGATTGGGAGCACGTGCTCTCATTCACCAGGTGCAATGCTGTCTACTGGGCTGTACTACCTGGCAATCCTTGTTGATACATCAGTTGACATTACCAGGTCTCTGCTTTTCACAAGATGCCATCTGATGAGATGAGGCCTATGAAGGTACTTGGAAACTGTGTACTTCTATTTCACCATTGTCCATTTATCTTGTTTACCAAGATTTAGGAAAAATGTTCTAAAAGGACTCCTTTTTTCCTACAGTACTTTCGTGGCCTTTACAGAAAATGGCAAATATTTTCATAAAGAAAAAAATCTTGCCAAAAGAGAACATGAAATCAGCCCTAACTTAGAGTATACATTATTTACAATGCTGAAACCAAACTGTTTTAAATTCTTTAACTTTTTAGGAGAATTTTCAGCTTACTCTCTGCCATGCTAGGAACTAATAACATAAGAATGATAGTCAAAATATATTAACTACTTCATATCTGCCACTGATAGAAGCATTTCTCTCATTGCAAGAGGTAATTTATCATAGTGGCTAAGGGGGTGGGTCATGGCTTACAGTGGCTGGCATTGCCAGTTGCTGGCTGTGTGACCTTGGGCAAGTTTCCCAATCACTCTGTTTCAGTTTCCCCATCTACAAACGGGAATAATAATGAACTCATCCCCTAGGGTTGTTGTGAGAGTTATACAAATGAATACATATGAAAAGCTTAAATAGTACTTGGTCTGTAATGAACTTCAGAGGTTTGCTGCTGCTGCTACTTTTCTCTCAATCCTTTTATGAGATAGGTCCTATCATCCCCATCTTGTAAGTGTAAGAATCTAATGAATAGGCAGGCCACATGGCTCGAATCAGGATTAGAACTTTGAACTGTTAAAATCCACAGCCTTCCCTCTTCAATGTCATATTTCAATAAACTTTCAAGGAAACACAAATTCCACTGGCAATTCAGATTGACAGGAGTTTATACTCAAGATCCAGTCTACTTTCTAGGCAATTATTGGTGTCCTGTCATCTTCAGCTGAGTGAGTGAAAAGTGTCTTGTTGCAAATGACTTAAGTTGTGTCTCTAGGATTGCACCAGATCAGCCAGAACTTTCTCTTCAGGATTCTCTTTGTGGGCAGGCAACCACACCAGGCTTGAGGTCATAAACTCGCTTATTAAAAGCAATCAGTGGAGCTACTGTTCCCCAAGACAGAGCTCTGGACCTGGCCATTTTGAGGACTTCTTTCAGCTCTGTGATACCATTGCCCTTTGCTGGTTTAAATCTGCTGATATAAAATCTCTTGAATTAGCACCAATGTTAGAATAAGTGACAAAAGGAAATTGTTTCAAGGACTGTGCTGGGCTGGTCAGAAACCATTACCATTTCTTGTGTCCTTTAGCTGTGATAGGCAGTTGGATAGCAGAATTGTTTTAGTGACTCATTTTCTCCAACCGGGTGGGCCCTGGCTTCTGCTGCGGTCCCAGCACACGATGATGACTGCACCATGACGCTGATAAAGCAGCCATCCTTCTGCTGCCTGCACCAAACAATCAAGGTCTCAGGTGCTTCACACGCAATAACAGCAGTTAATAATAAATACCTTCCTTTTATTGAGTATTTACTATGTATAAGTTTACTTAATTAGTTCATGTAATTCTAACACGGCAATGCTCTAAAGTCAATTTCGGTATTATCCTCATTAATTAACAAAGAGGAAACTGAAACTTAAGGAGCACACAGACTTGGCCAGGGGCACCCAGCTGCTGCTGATGACAACGCAGAGGCCTAACCCCAAGCTTGTGTGGTTAAACATAGGCCCTTCAACTCTGCTCAGCTGCTCCAAACTCCTATTGCCTGAATCAGGCTCACAGAGATGGTTTGATAACACATTACAGATTAGCCTTGAAAAACCTGTCCTGCTGGCAAGGGAGGGGGTCAAACCTGCCTCACTTGTTTCCCTGAGTCATTGCAGCCCTGGCCTAGCTGGGGGAGCCTGTTTGTTTTTCTTTGCCTTATTTTATTCAGACATAGTTGAGTTTCTTATCTACTAGGCTTGGCTTTCCCAGACAACCCTTTCATCAAGGGAACATCCCAGTAGGTAAACACAAGGGCAGAGCTTTTGTCTCTCCAAAGCACCTCAGTCTCATACTTTTCAACAGCAATCCTGTTGCATTTTTCCAATTTCTCTTTCTTTTCTTGTTCTCTGTTCAGCCTGGTTTAATAAGTGGGATCTGATCACAGATCAAAAAGTATATTTTCAATGCTATGAGATAATTTAAGTAACTGGCTTCTTGGCTTGAGGACTAGCTTGTGTATCCTGTCATTTACAAACACAGACAAATAGTGGTTCCATTGTGGCTGTATGTCAAGAAACTGCTGTTTGTTCCACATAAGTGGTGTTTATGCAGGCTGGATGTTATCAGGAAGGTGTGTAAAAGGAAATCAGAAAAATCTAGTTAAAGCTTGGACATCATCCCCTTTAATGCCTGTGTGATCATGAACAAATGCATTTTCCGCAGTCGCATAATACTGCATTTATTTCGGTCAGCTCTGCACACATTTGTGATACTACTTTCACAGCGTCCTGGATACTGTGCTGATTCCTGTATATATACCTTTTTACTTAACCTCCAACCTAATGAAGTAAATACTGTCATCATCGTTTACAGATTAGAAAACCAAGGTTGCTAAGGTTAAGTGCCTATTAAATGGTGGAGCTGGAATTTGAAACCGGTTATTTAGATGTCAGAATGCATTCTCCAGGCCAATGTCATGTACTGGGGGATGATTTGATGTTAAACTCTTCCTTTTCTACCACAAGATCATGCACAAGTGTTTCTTGTGTGCACAGTCTCCTTTTGAAGCTAATATTGAGGATGCATTTTCAAGCCCTGTCAAGCTGCCCTGCTCTTTCTTGTTTGCCAGCCTTTCGATCGATGGCAGGCACAGCTTATTTTCCCTTCTGCTCTGTCTACTCTCCCCATCACAGGAAGACACTTCATCGATAAGTGTAAACTTTTTTCTTTCCTAATAATTGAAAGGTCTTCCAAACAAATACTTGTGCTTACCTCTGAAAATAAAACCATCCCATTTCTGTCCTCTGGGGGGGGCAGAAAAATCAGCAGATATGATTGCATTTCCAGGACCCTCAGAGAAAAGCAGAGGCTATATGTGGGGCCAGTTGATCAGCCTTGGATCAGGGGCTTGGAGGGTCCCTGTTAGGATGTAAGCCCCAGAATGCAAGGGTCTTCTCCATCTTGTGTGCCACTGTCCCCAGCACCCAGAGCAGCTTCCAAGCACATAGGAGCTGCTCAAAGGTTGAATCAGCATGTCGGCTTCTAAGACAAGTGTGTGTCTATTGCAGATTTGTTTTTCAGATTGCTTTTGTTTGGTTTGCTTAGGAGTAAAAATAAATAAGGGAGAGGTTAAGTATTGGGTCATTGGAATTATTTGTAGACACATTGTTTTCTAATGACATCTCAGTGTTTCTCTGCCTACTTAGACTGGGTAGTCATAAGTGAAAATTTGGCTGGGCAGTGACCATCTGAGTGTCCTTGGACCTGCATTTTTGCCCACATCCTCCTCTCTTCTTTACTTCCTTTTCAATAAAGAGTCTGAAACTATAACATTTCCATTTGCTGAGCACTTAACAATATGCCACGTCCAGTGCTAAATACCTCCATGTATTACATTTAATCTTCACAAGATCTTTACCTCTGCATATTGCACATGAAGAAACCAGTGCTTGGAGAGGTAAATGTGATTTGCTACAAGACACACAACCAGTTGGTGGTAATCCCAGACCTTAGTGCCAGGTGTGTGGACTCCCAATCCTGAGCCCTTTTTCTGGGCTGCACAGTGAATCTACCGCTTCTCTTCAGTCTGCTGTGAGCTTTTCACATGAGACAGATGCTGATCCTTCTTTGACTTCTCTTTGAGGAGTCAAACACCCACCCACATGAAAAGATGTCATTTCCTGGAAAGGAAATTCCTTAATGTCACCTACTGGTAAATGCCTGGGGTTGTGTTCCCTGTCTCTATCAGGACACAAAATCCCATAAGAGGCCTAAACCTTTAGTCTTGTTTGCCATTCTGTTGAGGACGAGAGAAGAGGAACTGCTTTGTGGTCCGAAAACAACTCTAGCACTTAGAAAAGGCTGCCTGCAGGTATAAGTCATGAGGCCCAAAAGAGAAAGCCATCTTTGCTGTCCAGCGAGTGAAGGTAAAGGTCATTTGGGTGCTCAGCAGGGGGCCAAGGGAGTGCCCTGTGCTTCAGTCCTTCATGTTCAACTTTCACATCTTGTGGCACACCCAGATGCAGCCTTCACTGATACTTATAAGACATTGTCATTTTAATGGAACTTAGGTTTGTTTAAAAGAAAGACTACTTTAAAGGGACAATTCGTATTTCTTATCACAGAGAATGACTATAAAATTAAACACAGAACAACGTGTGTAAACTCTAGCCAGACATTGCTGACAGCCCTGGTTCTGAGACCTTTAAAAGGAGAGTTAGATATAAACTAGCCCTATTTATTGAGTGGAAAGTTTCAGATTGGGAAGATAAAGTAGTTCTGGAGATGGATGTTAGTGATGGTTGCCCAGCATCGTGAATGTTTAATGCCACTGAACGGCACAGGTACATGGTTAAACTGGTACAAGTTATGTACATGGTTAAACTGGTACAAGTTATGTATCTTTTACCATAATAAAAACTGAGGTAGCTCTTTATATACAATTGTGAAACAATCTTTGAGATATATTAGTAAAAAAAAAAAGTGCTAAATAGAAAGCTGCCATTTGTGGCTTTTTAAAGGTTATATACACAGGTACATTTATGGTTGTGTATGCAAGGATCCCTCTGGAAGAAAGACAATATTTTATCCTGTAGAGGAAGAATGGCAATGTTTAATCCTGTAGAGGAAATGAGTTTCTAGTGTCTGGGACCACAATGGGGAAGATGGGGAGGGGATGTCTTTGTTCACTGCTATTTGATTTGTGCTGCACATATATGTATAACTCATTACAATTGATTAATAATAATTTATTAAACCTTTAAAAAAAGACAAAAAGACTAGCACCAAACTGAGACTGAATCCTTAAAACTGTGGTTCTCAATCTTGGCTGCACTCTAGACTTCAGCTGTTCAAAGGGAAGCCCCATAACCAGCATTGACATCACCTGGGAGCTTGTTAGAAATGCAGAATCTCAAGTCTTGCCAAGAGTTTTAGAACCAGAATCTGCATTTTGCCAAGATCTCCAAAGGGTTTGCATGACATTGAAGTGTGAGAAGCACTGCAGGGGACTAATTAAATCAGCATCTCTGAGGTGTGGCTTGAGCCTAGGAGTTTATGAAAGCTCCCCAGGTGATTGGCAAGTGATGTTGCAAAACACTGACTGATGTAGTTGGGAATATCGAAGTGGTTATAAACAGGACCCATTTTGTTACTATGTGATTCAGTTCTACTCAGCGTAAGTTCCATGTGCTTTTTCAAAGATCCTTGCATGTCCCAAGCTTGAGAGCACTGCCCAGAATGACCAAAGCAGAGCTCATGAATGCTGAAATCATAGAACATGTAATATTAAGATTCTTCTAAGTTTGGTGAGAAAGATGCTCTTTTTAATAGCTTTGAGCCCATTTCTTCCTTATATAAAATAAGTTTCACAATTCTACACCAAACTTGCACCTATTAAGCCCTCCTTTATCCAGCTATCTAGAAAAATGTCAGAGTAATGGCAAAATCAGACTTTGGAGTTAGAAAGATAGCGATTCAAAATCTTCTTTAAGCTGCTTCTACCTACCCCATAGGGCTGTTGTGAGATGGTATCAGTGATGCTTGATTGACTGCAAGTGCTTGAGCACTATTCAGTGTCCACTGTCCCTGCCCTGGCCACTCACAGCTATCCTGAGCCCCTCACTGCCACTGTCCCTTCACATTTGCTTTTTTGCTTTGAGCATCTCAGGTACAGAGGACAATTTTCACATTGCAGCTGAAGCCCAGGAACTTGAGTTCCACCTCCCCTGTTTTGTGACAAATGGAAAAACTCTGCTGTCTCTTACCAAATTATCTGACAAATTTCTAAAATATAACTGAAACCTCATTACATGGATGAACAACTTCCCATCGGCTCATTCCAAGCTCTGATATTAATAGAATTGTTGCCAAGACATCGGAGTTGGCCTCAGAGGCAGTCAGGAAGACGGCGTTGTTAACGACCCAAGATGGCTCAAGTGTAAAGAGAGCGAGTGGAAGCTGCTGGGATTTCTGCATGGGCAGATGCCACTGTAGAGTGGATTCCCTGGTTCCCTTCCATTGACATGACAGAGATCAGTCAGCAGAGAGGGGCCGGGTGTCTAGTCAGAGAATAGATGTCCTCCTTCCACAGCAACCAGAATCATCTTTTCAAAATGCAAATCTGAACATGTTTAAAACTCTGCTTAAAATCCTCTAAGAGCTTCTCGCTGCTATGGAAATGAGTACCAGCATTCTTAATAGGGTCTACAAAGGTTGGCTGCTAGCTTCTCCTCCCAGTCATCTCCCCAAATCCCATTTGTTTGATTATTGGGTTGTCCTTCCCACTGGATTGAGTACTTGCTTTGTGTCAGTCCTGGTTCTATGACTATGGGCCAAGTCTGATTTTATCCAGTATCATAGCCTTAGGGCCTAGTTCAAAGCAGATGCCCAATAAATATTCATGGAAAGAATAAATGTGTACAGGGATATCACGCAAGGGTTTCCTGCCTTATCTTCCACTCCCTGCTTTGCACTGGTATTTGCTGTGCCTCATAGTAACACTAAAATGCTGGTAGCTGCCTATACAAGTACCAGGTCATTTTCTACCTCTAAGCTTTCACTTAAGTTGTGCCCCCTTGCCTAAGATTTTCATCTTATGCCTCTCTCCCTTTGCCTAGAAAATCCTCCTCTCTGAGGTTTATCTACTCCATAAATTTCCCTTGGCTGGGGGACCTTCTAAGATGTTACGGACCTCCCTTTTGTCCCCATTATGCTCCAACCTAACCTCTCTCTTCACTTAACTGTGTTCCATCATTTGTGTCTGCCTCCCCAACATTCAAGGAAAGGAAAATGAGAAAATATCAAGTGTGTAGTACGGAAAGTGCTGAGTAAGGATTTATGTGTGTGTGCATTTATGTGTATGATGTGTCACTGGTATTTCTTGTGAATATCATGAAGTGGTCTATCTAGCCTCAAAGCTTTTGTACTCGCTGGTCTCTCCATTCTAATGCTCTTCCCACCTCTCTTGCTACTTATTTTATCATCCCGTTGGAGCTCAGATCAATTCTGTGGCTGCCACATAGGAGCCATCCCTGCCCATGCCCCTAGACTCAATCAAGCCCCTGGTTATGTGTTCATCTAGCTCAGTAGTTTTAGTACCACTTCTTGATGTTGTCTGTTGCCACTTCTAGTTATAAATGGTATATTCATTTGATCTAAGTTTGCCTCCTTCTTTATGCTGAAAGCTTCATGAGGACCTACTCTATCTCTACTTTCCCTTAGCATCTAACAAAGTGCCTGGCACCCCATAGGTGCTGAGGATGAATATTTCATCATCTGTACTCCTATGAGAGCCCTGAGTGTGAAAAGAGGGGGTAGACAGGATGAGAACACACAGATTCCCTTCCTCATGGTGGTCCTGTGAGGGTGTTCCTCGGCTGACTGTGTAGATAAAACTTGAACAGCCCTTCAACATCAGGGACTTACCTGTAAGCACCGTGGCTGCTGGTTCTCACCCTGCTCCACAGTGTTCCCCTCCCTGCTTAAATCAGCTCACAGCTCCCTGAAAGCCTGTTCCTTGAAACACAGCCAGATGCAGCTGACAACTGCTGAGGCAGCAAAAGACCATGACAACAAACCTGGAAGGGAGGGTAGATGGCAGGGAGGCTAGCAGAGCTGTGACTTGTAAATAGATCTGACATCTCCAGACATGTTCTATCTGCAAGAATATGTCTCACTGGAATCTGGGGACCAGCAGAGTGAAGGCTGCTATCTTCCTCCTCCATCCAAGCTGGCCTAATCAAAGCACACAAATGGCGTGATTTGACTTGAGGCTTGTGGAGATCTTCTAGGTTATCAATGCCGGCACCCTCATTCTAATCCCACCACTTGTAGCTGAATGTTTTTCTTCCATTGACATTGAAAGGACGTTGTCTTTCCTGAAATTACAAAACCACCCCAAAGCTTTTGTTCCATTTGCCCTATCCTAGAAAGCTTTCTGTTACTTGTTCCCAGCCTATTCATGGTTAGAGGTGTTGAAACATCCAGGTAGCTCAGGAAAGCCTTGGAAGATATGCAACTGTGTCCTTGTCTGATCACAGTCCCTCACATATGAACAGGTGGTGGCCTGGTTACAGTAAGGAGATCATGCACAAAAGGAGGAGTCTCCTGGCCAGGCATAGTGGCTCATGCCTGTAATCCCAGCACTTTGGGAGGCCAAGGAGGATGGATCATGATGTCAAGAGTTCAAGACCAGTCTGGCCAACATAGTGAAACCTCATCTCTACTAAAAATACAAAAAATTAGCCAGTTTGTACCTGTAATGCCAGCTGCTTGGGAGGCTGAGGTAAGAGAATCTCATGAAACTGGCAGGTGGAGTTTGCAGTCAGCTGAGATCATGCCATTGTACTCCAGCACAGGCCCCACAACCCAGCTCCACCTCTGATGTGTTCTGTGCCTCCTGCTACCCGCTCTCTGGGCCTCATTTGCCCCTTATAAGACAAAAGGACAGGCAGGAGAAGATCAGTGGCTTTTGCATGATGTTCTCTGGAGCTGGAAGGTAGAAGAGAATATTTAGAGCCACTGTGGTAGGCAAAGGGGCAGAATGCTAAGACATTAATCCCCCACACTCACCCCTACATTTTAAACACCTTCGCGCATACACGCACATGCACACACATACACACTTGCACGTGTACTCAGACACAGCACATGCACTCCTGTCTTCTTAGAGAAGCTTTCAGCTGTGTTCTATACCAGCATACTATAAACAACACGTGACATTGGAAAGAGAATAGAGTCCAAAGGAATGTGATAAGGCTTAGGAGCCACTGAACTAGATGCTTTCTAAACTGTGCCAGCCCCTTGAGCCTCAGCTGTAACTGGGGGGAGATGGTCCGCCTCAGGCTATTAGAGAGTAACAGAAACATAATGTTTAAAATGCGGGCTCTGTCACCCAACTGCCTGGGTTTAAATTTGGCATCTGTGACTTATTCTGTACCCTTTGGAAAAGCTTCTTAACCTCTTTCATTTACTCTCACTAAAACGGTGATAAAGGAGCACTTAGTCACGATAATTAAAGGAGTTTAAACGTGCGATATTTAGGACAGTACTGAACACAATCAGTACTCACAAGTATTGGCAGTTGTGATTTCATTGCTTACCATTATTAAATGAGTGCTTAACAATTGCGGGGGCATGAACCCCACTAAATCTGTTAGAGCTATGGACTCTTTCCCTGGGTAGCTATCTACAAAAAACATCTTTTGCATTCAATTCAGAGAGCGTTTGGCTCAAAGTCTTCAGTAGAAAACTGAGGCCCAAAACAAGAAATTTACCTAAAATTAATTAATAAAGTATAGCAAATTAAGGTCTGGAGCCCAGGCTTCCTGATTCCAAGCTTTGTATACTTTTCAATACATACATCCCCAAATCCAGACATGATAAGGCAGTCACAAAGTCTTGGATTCCATAGCTACTTTTCCACTTATTAATTGTGTGACTTGGGCAAATTTCTGAGCCTTAGTTTCCTTTTCTGTAGACTAGGGATACACCATAACTCAAGGGTCATTATAAAGTTCCTACCTCAGTGGGAGCATGGGGGGGAGCTACCTCCATCCTACTCCCTGTTTCTATGGTTACAGAAGGGCTGTTCTAGGAAGTGAAGAGATCCCTCTACACAGATGGCAGGCTAAAGATATACAAAGAGTTAAGTGCTGTGTGTTTTTTACAGTATGCTGGTATAGAACACAGATGAAAGTTCTGAGAAAACAGGAGTGCATGTGCTATGTCTGAGTATACATGCAAGTGTATGTGTGTGCAAAGGTGTGTGAGATGAATGTCTGTGTTTTGCCTCTTTGGACATCATGGTACCTCTAAATCCTCTCTTCCAAACCCTATAGCTCCAGAGAACCATCATGTGAAACCACTAATCTATTCCTGCCTGTCTTTTATCTCATAAGGGGTAAATCTCCAGAACATGTTATGGTACCAGAAAATAAGTCAGTGTGCCTCAGGGAAGAGAGCAGGGAGAAGGTGTGGGGAGAACATACCTCATTCTGTCTTTTTGTGAGTTCTCCTTCCCAAGATATCCAGGGAGGTGACTCCTCTATGGCACAACGTTCAAACAACTTCCCCATCTTCAAATGTTATTTCATCATATTTTGAAAAACTTTTAAAGGCACACTTTAATATGATTTAGAAAGGGTTTAGTGATTCATTCAAGGATGGAGTTACTTGTGAGGCTGTCATGAGAACCCGGGACTCCTGATTCTGAATTCAGGGTACTTTCTTTACTATTGCAGGCACTGTGGTCTTTATAAAATCCCACTTCTAAGCCTCTAAACTGGTCTCCACCTTGTGTTGCTCCAGCCTCAAGTGAACTTTCTTCTAGGCTTTACAAAATATCTGCCACAAGCCTTGCCCAGAATTACAGTTGCCATGCTGTTTCTGAGGAAAGGCAGGCATCTTCCTAGATCTGAACTCGGAAAGGAATTTTTCTCATGGTCCTTTAAAATGGAGCACTGGGCAACTTCCTCCAACTTTTATTAAAACTGCAGAAAGTCTGCCTCCTCCATCTCATGTTGATAACTTTTTTCCCTGAACAGCTTCATAGTTAGTACCTGGGCATGTGATCTTGCCTGCCTGTAGCCTTCCAGTTTTCATCTGTAATCAGCCTTCTATATACACAGGTTCCACATCCATGAATTGAAAGTATTCAGGGGAAAAAAATGTATTCAGAAAAAAAGAAACAAACAAACAAAAAAATACAACAATAAAAATAATACAAAAAAACCAATACAGTAAAACAACAATTTAGATAGCATGTGTGTCATATGAGGTATTATAAGCAATCTAGAGATGATTTAAAGTATACAGGAGGATATAGGTAGGTTATATGCAAATATTATCTTATTGCAGGGACTTGGGCATCCACAGATTTTTGGTATCTATATGGAACTGCGGGGCCTAGCCGTAATCTCTCATGGATGCCAAGGGATGACTATAGTTGGCTCATGTTTATAAGTACATAACCCCTCAATTAGACTTATAAACTTTTTTTGGGTAGGGTGGTGTTTTATGACCTCTTTGACATTGGTTCTAACAGTCTCAACATAGAAGAAAGCTAAGTTTAATAATTGTTTACCTATCCAGGCAAAACATAAAGCCTGCTCAGTTTTGTTCCATAAATACACATATGCATACATAAACACACACATATATAGACGTATATATTAAAGTGACAACTACTTTGAAATCTACTTTGAAGAATTTTGCTTTTTCAACCTAACTTGTCAAATAGTGAACAATTTGGCAATTAAAAAATGGTGATAAATGATTGTTAAATTTTATGAAACCTCGAGCAAGGACAATCTACTTTCATATTAGAGAGAACCCAGTATTTTTCTTGAATTGCTGGAAATCTCTCAAACAAGGTATACATTTATTTAAGTACCTTCCAAAGGGACCTAGTTTCAGGAACTGCAATTTGCTAAGAGATTGGACTGGGTATTTCCACGGCAAATAATTCCATTTACATTACACCCAGGCCCAGTAACACTGCATGCCCTGAATAACTCATTGCTATCAGTGCAAGGCTTTCAACCCCATAAAAGGTGCAGGAGCATAAAGAATACATAGAGGAGACAGAACACTCAAGTTCTTTAAATGCCTTTAGCTTTTTGCCAGCACTTTCTTAAGAGACTTTAGTTGGAGGGAAATTAAGGAAATGAATTGCACAACCAAATTAGGATGGGAGATTTGGGCCAAGCAGATAGAGGTGAAGAAGATAATGGATGGACTGGGAATAATGTGCTCAGGGAGGACAGCTTGTGAATGCAAACAGTAGGTATATGATGTTTTTATTTTGCCGAAGCTGGTTTTGGGAGGCTGCAGTCCCATAGCAAATGCCTCTAGTGCTAGTGTGGCCTCCATGATCCAACAAAATTCTGAAGGAGGAAAGGAAATCAATGAGAGGAGCCAGAAGAGAATCTCTCTAGCATACTATTTTCTCTGTCAACTCTTAGCTCCTGGGATTTTAGAAGCAGAAGGGCAACAGGGAGCAGCCAGTCCCACTGAGTTTCACAGTGTGGTTCAGTGTTACGGAGGGCTGCAGAAAGCACAGAGCTGGGACCAGAACTTGAATCCAATATTTCCCATTCCAGTGCTGTTTCCATAAAAGAAGAGGAAAGAGCTCTCTCATCTGTTTAGCTACCTGGAGCCTTATCAGAAAGGGTTCTTGTTGCCTCGTTTAACAAAGTCAAGTGTTTCAATCATCTTGGAAATGCTGTCACAATCTGCAGAATGACTATTCTATGAGGGACATTGGGACACTGCTCTGTAATTGGGTCATAGGCCAGCATGTCCTCTTGTCCCACAAAGCCAGTGGCCTCAGTACCATTCTCCCTCAGTTGCAGTACTGTCTTTTTAAATATCCGTTTCTCAAAGAAGCAGGGGAACACAACTTCTTAATTATATGAACTCTATTCTTGGGGCTAACAGAGGGAAGTGTGGCATGTCAGATAAACAGCCCCGCTGAACTATCTACCCAGTGGTAGGAAAAGCACAATTATTTAATATATTTCCTTTTTCTTTTTTGAGACAGAGGCTTACTCTGTTGGCCAAGCTGGAGTGCAATGGCATGATCTCAGCTCATTGCAACCTCCACTTCCAGAGTTAAAGTGATTCACCTACATCAGCCTCATAAGTAGCTGGGACTACAGGTATGCACCACCATGCCCTGCTAAGTTTTTGTTTGTTTGTTTGGTAGAGACAGGGTTTCACATGTTGGCCAGGCTGGTCTCAAACTCCTGGCCTCAAGTGATCCACCCTCCTCAGCCTCTCAAAGTGCTGGGATTACAGCTATGAGCCACTATGCCCTGCTTAACTATTTAATATATTTCTAAAATCTTAAAAATGATCATTTTCACCTCAACAGCTCATATTTCCTTGGGTAACTTATTCTTCATTATTTTATTCCAATTTTCTAATTGATCTTAATTTAGATCTACCTCATGAGAACCCAAACATAATAGTTATGCTGAATACAAAAGTTCTGGCTGTCCCCTTTCTGCCATAGCCATTCTCACACAGTCCCTTTCAACACCTATAGATGTAATCTCTCTCTCTACTGTAGCGCAAGCTCCTTAGCAGTGGCTGCTTTCTTTGTCTTCTTAAGTCTTTACACATAGCAAAGTGTCTACTTAAATATTTGTCAACTTGGAATATAAAATCATGACATTAACCAAAATATTTTTACACTTAATATTTGCCAGACACAGGTCTAAGATCTCTATATGCATTATTATGTTTAACAAGCAGGTTGCTATTGACTCATGGATGAAGTGGAAGAATATTATTGTATTTTTTGCATCTAAAAAAAACCAAGCTGGATGAGATGGTCCCTGCAGGTGAATTTTATTCATAAGTGTATAATCCTCTGATGGCCTCCCTCCCATCTCAGGCCTCCTGAAAAGAAACTTTATTATCATAAGTCCTATTGAAGGAAAGATCTCATACCTAGATATTTAATTTCATAGGCTGTCAGTGCAGCAGACTCACACATGCTTGGGGTAAAGTTTCAATGTGCCTGAGCATGTTCACTCTTCTCCCCAACCGAAACCAAAGTCTAGGATTCTAAATGACTGTGAAAAGCATGTAGTTGGCCGCCTCCTTCCAACCAGCTCTGTACGCAAGCACCCTGGCCGCATTTGGTGAACAGAAGCCACGATCTTCCTTTGTAATTCTGTTTGAGTTAATTCTTTTCTCTCACCATATCCTCTTGGGTCAATTGAAGCTCATGTTTACCTTTTTTAGTTCTCATTGTCTTAAAATGTGGGGTATATGGAGGCAGAGATGAGGGAGAATGATTTTGGGTTTTAAAATTCCAAGAATATCCAAGGTATGGCAGAGTTAGTCCTCTGAGCTGTGAAAAGGAAAGTAATGGACATTATGCTAGTCACGACCATTCACTTGGCATACCAAAGGCACCAGAAGAAAAAGTAGTTTGAAAGTCAGCCTTTACTGCTGGCCAGCTTCATCCCACTGGAAACGTTTCTCCCTAGTTTTTTAAATGGACATTGTCTCAGTTTGTTTCTGTTGCTATGAAGGAATACCTGAGGCTGGCTCATTTATAAAGAAAAGAGATTTGGCTCCCAGTACTGCAGGCTGTATGTGAAGCATGGCACTAGCATTTGCTTCTGGCCAAGGACTCAGGCCTCACAGCAGAAGGCAAAGGAGAACTGGTGTGAGCAGATCACCTGATGAGACAAAAGGTGAGAAAGAGGAAGGAAGACTCTTTTCAACAACTAGTTCTCTCACGGGAACTAAGAGTGAGAACTCACTCACTCTTAGGTAAATGGCACCAACCTTCATGAGAGATCATCTCACCAGGCCCCACCTGTAACATTGAGTATCAAATTTAAGATGAGACTTGGTAGGTCCATACAAACCAAATCCAAACCATAGCAGGTATTCCATGAAATTTTCTTGATTCTGAGTTGTATGTACTTTTTTTAACAATTGATATTTCTTGATCAGATTCAGCCTTAAAAATTGTAAGTACATCAAATATAGTGTTTCTTCCCCTTTTCACAGCCTCAAAAATTACTGAATTGATTATCTTACTACTATCTTTCTTACTATCATCATCTTGGTGGTGAAATACAATAATTTTTGCTTAACTGACAGGATCCTGAATGAGACTAAACATTGCAGAGTATTTTAAAAATTGCAGAGACTCATACAAGCAACTATTATTATTTTTATTATTCAGTTGGCTGCATGACATTTACTAAGCACATACTATGTGTCAGCCTTCGTTCTCAGTATAAACAAAATTGACAGAGTCCTTGCACTCATGGAGCTCTCCTAGTGGAAAGAGATTGAGAATATACATACAAATAAGAGATCTCAGAAAGTGATGAATACTATTAATGATATGAAACAAGTGGTTCAGTAGTATGGGGAGGACTGTTTTAGCTAAGAGAATCGGGGGAAAACCTGTCAGAGCTGAAACCTGAATGCAAAAAGGAACCAGTCTCATCTTGAAAGGATAGGGGAGCAACTCAGAAAGCAATGAGCAAACACAAAGGCCCTGATACAGGCTTCTTAAAAGTCAGAAGGACAGAGGGTGGCTGGAGCTTAGTGGACAAGGAGAAGGGAGGGGCAGGATAAGGAGAGAAATGAGCAGAGCCCTGATCAGGTGGGGCTGTGATGAGGTGTCTATATTTTAATTCACCCAGCCCCTGCCTTTAACAAACTCAGGAACTAAAGCTCAAAGGTGAAGTGGTTTCTTCAAGGTCATGGAAACACCTATGGTTTTTGGAAATTCGATCTCTTCACCTCCTGACACTTGTTCTGCTTTACTGAGCTGCCTCTAACCAGCAGCTTTGATGCTGGTCAGCAGAGTCCTTGGAGATGGAAACTTACGCTGACCTGCACTCTCTGCAGTTGTGATTTTTCCCAAGTTCTTTCTCCTAATGTATTATTTCCCTCCTAACTAGAGATGAACACATTATCACTTAGCTGCTTTATAAACAAAAGAAAAAACAGAAGTGATTCCAAATTATTTAAGTAAACATTACTTACTGAAATATTGAAATCATAAAAATAGAAACAAGATCTGGTGGGTGGCTCTGCAAATCAGCTCCTCAGCTGTCTCTATTGCTGTTCCATTGGGAAATGCATAGCTAACTTCTGTATCTAACAGGACCCTGCTCCTGCATTCAGAAAACTTACTATCTTAAGAAATGGCTCTGCAAAAGCCTTGTAGCCCTCCAGTGTGTTCCTCTGCTCATGTGTGTGGTCAGGGACCATCCTGTGGCATACCTGATGGAGAAACCAGTATGCTATGTGATAAGACCAGAACTCTAGTATCAGATTTCTCTAGCCACAGTCTCTCTGTAAAGGACTCAAACCATCAGCTGCATGTCCTGTTTGGGAACCAAGAATTCAAGAAAAAAAAAAAAAAAAAAAAAAAAAACATTGGCTGTATCTTACCTTCCATCAATGTTTTGAATTATTTACCAGATAAATGAGCTTCTTACAGTGCTGAGAAGAGCACCCTTCCTCATAGTCTGAGCTTCAGTGCACTGGGCTGAAGTTCCATCTGGGTATCAGTGCCTGCCCTTCCCTATCAGAGCCTTCATCACACTGCATTGTAATTGCCTTTCTGTGTCTGACTCCCGATAAAATCATAGGCCACTTAAGATGAGCAGGTGCCATATCTTACATTCACCATTCATTCCCTACAGCCTCACTCAGAACCTGGCACATGGTAGATATTTGATTAATAGTTGACATAGAGAATTAAATTTAGATCACTACCTAAAGCAGAGGGTGGTAAGTAGGAAATAAGGAAGTTAGGGTCAGAACTTGGAGGGCATAAAGGCTAGCAGAAGGTTAGATTTGATGAGAGGACATAAGGAGTGTTGATCAGAATAAGGGAATAATAAGTATCAAACGGTGCAGCTGCTACCCTCTCAGCAGAGGGATGAGGATGGATGAAATAAAATTAGCAAAATCATTATCATAATGTTAACCACAGTCTCCTCATGCTGGGAGCTAGGAGGTAACCAGGGGTGTTCTCTGCTTTCAGCCTCCATGCCTTTCAGATCACCATTGTGTTCCTGCTGAGGGCCCAGTATGTGATGCTCAAACCTGGCTGGCCCCAGGGTCCTCTTGAGATGAGATCTCTGTGGGAGAGAAGGAAGAAGTAAAAAAGTAAGCAATGTCAGCTGATCCCAATCCTTTGGTAGCAGATAAGCAGCCTCACTCAGGAAGCACAAACATTTGGAGTCTGGGTATGAGCTTTGAAATTAGATCTTCCATGGTTCGAATCCATAGTCTTTCACTTACTAAATGACTATGGGCCAGTAGACATTGTGTAAGTGGCAGAGGAGGTTTTTCTAATAATATCAATTATTATTTTATATGATTATTTTATTATTGCGGGAGATCTCTGTAGGCCAGAATCCAAAGCAGGAAAACAAAGGGAAAATTGAGAGAGAACCATGTGAGGACCTGTGAGCTCAGAAAGGGTCATTTCTTTTTTATTTATAGCTGTCATTTCCTCTTTCAGTTCTGTGTTAATTATAAAAAGATAAACACATAGTGTAATGAGCTAGAAATGATTTCAAATTCTAGCTCTTCTTAATGCACTGGTCAGGATAATTAAATGTACAACAGACCAACTCTGAACTCCCAGTGGCTTGATAGTGGTTTACTCCTCCCTGTGTCATAGTCCTGTTGGAGTTGGCAGACCATCATCTAACCTGTAGCCAAGTCATCCTCCAAGTTCTCCAAGATCACTGAGGCAGAGTATGAGAGATGGAGGAACCAGGTTTTAGCTGCTCAGTCTGGGAGTGGGAACTGTCACCATCACTCATGTCACAAGGACCAACCTAAATGCAAGGGAGGCTGGAAAATACCAAGTATCACATGGGTATTTGGCAAGCACTATCGCTGCCATAGACACTTTTTGCTGTATGAGAGATCACTCAACCTCTTTACGTCTCGGTTTCCTCAACTTTGCAATGGACTTAATAGATTCTACTGTTTGGAGTTTGTAAGAATTACGTGGGACCCAGTGCAGTGGTGGTCACACCTGTAATCTCAACATTTTGCGAGATCAAGGCAAGAGGACTGCTTGAGCCCAGGAATTTGAGATCAGCCTGGGCAACATAGTGAGATCCTGTGTCTAATAAAAAGTTTAAAATTAGCTGGGTGCAGTCACACACACCTGCAGTCCCACTCAAGAGCCTGGTGAGGGAGGATTGCTTGAGCTCAAAAATGGAGGCTGCATTTGATCATGCCACTGCACTCCAGCCTGGGCAACAGAGTAAGAACCTATCTCAAAAAAAAATGCATGGGATAATGCAGATAAAGAGTTTAGTACATTGCCTGGAAGACAGAAACTATTCAGTATCAATATTGTGTGGATTTTAAAAAATATCAACCAGGATCCCTTGGATACAGGCAACAGAAACAGGTTTTATCTAGAAAATAGGCAATTTATTGGAAGGATGTGGTGTAGCTTTTATTGAACCTAAGTGAAGACTGAAGAACCAGATTATAAAAGGAAACTAAGGCTCCATGGCAGGAAATACAGAAAATGATTTGATTAGTGCTAACCCCTTGGCAAACTGAAGCCTGGGTATTTTGACAGTTTCCCTCCCAAGAGCTCCACACAGGAAAGAGGTTATCCTTTTAAAAGAAATCTGGAAGGGGGCCAGGCACGGTGGCTCAAGCCTGTAATCCCAGCACTTTGGGAGGCCGAGGCGGGTGGATCACGAGGTCCAGAGATCGAGACCATCCTGGTCAACATGGTGAAACCCCGTCTCTACTAAAAATACAAAAAATTAGCTGGGCGTGGTGGTGCCTGTAATCCCAGCTACTCGGGAGGCTGAGGTAGGAGAATTGCCTGAACTCAGGAGGCGGAGGTTGCGGTGAGCCGAGATCGCGCCATTGCACTCCAGTCTGGGTAACAAGAACGAAACTCCATCTCAAAAAAAAAAAAAAAAGAAAAGAAAAAAAAAGAAAGAAATCTGGAAGGGAATGGAGGCTGAGTGGTCACAAATAACAAATTTCCATTCACTGTATTAGGAATAAGTCACATACAGGTCAAACAAGACCCAATTACAGTGGCTTAAATAAAAGTGCAGAGGGAAGCAGTCAATTTGTACATGGATCCGACGATGCCTTCGGGGACCCATGCTTTCTGTCTTTCCTCTCTGCCACCCTTAGAACATTGGCTTCTCATCCTCATACCTTAGCGTCACAAGATACCACTCCATGTTGAGAAGGAGGAAGAAGGAGAGGCAGAACTGGAAACCGACAGACCTCCATTATGTCTCATTGGGCAAAACTGTACCTCATGGCTACTCCTAGCAGCAAGAGATCCTGGGAAATTCTTTTAGGTTTCTAAATACTCTTTGGTATATTTAAGTAAAGGAGGAGAAGTGGAGATGGATGTATAGATCTGCTAATCTACAGTGTCTGCCAAATGTCCACAGTTTAACATTAACGTTAATAAACCAATGTCCTGTGACAGGAGAGAGGTGGAAGGAAATGATACAATTGGACCTAAAGATACCTTCCACTTCCTCCTCCCTCCAAGGTGTTTAGAAGGATTATGGAAAGATGTGAAAATTGCTTCATGGGGGTCTGTGGAACCCCTTTTTGGCCCAGGAGAACTTGAGTAGCATTGAGTATGGAGAGTGAACTGGTTGGTTGATGTTTTCCCAGAGGCAGCTTCTGAATAGATTCCTGTACTTGAAGCTCCCTCTATGGTGACATGTCTCAAAGGTCCAAACACAATCTACTTCCATGGTCACAGATTAACAAGAAAGGCAGAAGAATATTTTTAAATGTTAGCACGCTTTGCATAGTACCTGATCCATTCTAAGTTCTTGAAAAATTGAAGCTATTTTCTATTTTTCCTCAAAACCTATCTTTCCCAGCTTTTGATGTTCAAAATCTAAAATCTAAAAGCCAGATACCTTCTTGGGATCATGTTTCCATGTATAATAGGAAAAGGGAGAGGGTGCAGAGAAAGTGCAAGAAGGGCACAGGTAGGTCTCTGGAGATTTGTAAGTCTTTGGGTAAATAAAATTGTCCCATTTCTTGCTTAGCTCTCTCCCTATCCTCCTCCTTACTCCAAACACGTTTTTGTCCATGCCAGTGAAAGCAGGTTGGTTTAAAACAGGTGAGACATAAATAGTTATACTTTTTAATATTTTACAAAAGAACTCAGTTTATCATGCATTTAATAGCCAGTATTTATTGACTGTCTGCAATGTGTTACATGCTATAGTTGGGTTATTTTTTTAGCACACTAGAGTAGCAATCCTAGTTAACATTTAGGAAATACTCATTGAGTCCCAGGCCCTATGTTTATTGCTTTATATCAATGATCTTTTTTACTCATTACAAGTCCACCATGTAAAGGTCTTATTACTTAACCTGTTGCAGATGAGGAAATTGAGGACCCATGTAAGTTATAAAATATGTCACGTACAGTTTCAGTGGTAGAGCTATGAGTCAGACTGTCTCAAGCACTGGGCTATGCTTGCTGTTCAACTTTCTCAGCAGCTCTATGGGTCACAGATTGTCTTGTCTTCAACCTAAGGAACCCAGGACTCAAGGAGATGGATAAGAATTGCCCCAGGCCAACAGCAGAGCTATTAAATGGCAGAGCCTGGTTAAACTCAGGCCATTTGAATCTCCTTACCTACAATCCTACTAGGAAGAGTTGCATACACAGTATCATGTAGTATTCAAGAACACAAACTCTGGTACCAAACTAGCCATCTGACGTTAGGCTGGTTTCTTAAACTCCCTGAGTCTCAGGTTACTTATCTGTAAAATGGAACTAACAGTGCAGTACTATGTAAATAGTACAGTTGTTGTAAGGGCTTGATATAATACCCAGTCCAGAGTTACTGTTCAATAACTGCTAGCTATAGTTTTTCTTCCAACTTATTTAAACTTTATTCATTTTCTCACTCAATGAATAGCCTTAAAGAATCTCTTTTTGTGCCTCAGTTTCCCCATTTTCAAAATAGCTAGGCTTTGTTTCAGTATTCTCCGAATCCCCTTTTCCCTTTCCAGTTGTCATTCTATGCTTCGCACACTTCAGAGTCAGGCGCCAAGGCAGCCACACTATCTTATGCTGGCACCTACAGGAAGCATAAGGTCTCCGTGAAAATAAACACATGGTTAATGTTGGCAACAGAAGCACCACTAGCCCCCACATTCCTAAGATTATAATAGCTGTCATTTGTACAGTCCTTGCTTTGTGCCAACCGCTCTTCAGAACATTATAGATATATTATTGTACATAATTCAAGAATCTGCTCATCTTTTTTTTTCCACTCTTGCTGATGTTGGCAAAATATGTATTTTGCCTAAAATATGTATTGCAAGTTGGGCAGACAGTCTTGACAAGGTATCACACTAGCTGAAATATATATTGTAGGTAATGTGAAACATACACATACACGTGTGCCCAGACACACACACACATGCCCAGACACAGGCAAATATATAGAGAGACATCTTTAGTAATGTGATACTGTATACCTTGTCAGGACTGTGCACCTATCTTACATCTATGTCTAGGTTGTGAAGACCCCAAATCTATTCCTCACAGTTGCCCTACAATGTAAATATTATTGATGTCTCCATCTCAATATGTAGATAAGCATATGGGGCTCAAAGGGATTAAGGAGGCTCTCTAGGAAGTAGGAACCCTGGCATTCTGACTCTGAGACTTTATACTATCAACCACTAGACTAATTTAACAATGTTCTGAAGTGTTCTGAATGTAAGCCCCCTTTAAAAAGCAGGAAACCATAAACCAACTTCCTGATAGTAAAAATAAAAATAAAAATGCTGTTCTCTTCCCTGTACACTGGGAGCTTTTCCAGGGAAGCAGTGTAGAAGTGGTATCCTCATCAGGAACCCCCCTGATGTGGGGTTATTGAAGCCTTTTTTGCTGAAGCTATCAGTACTCAAGCCTATGGTGAAGAGACTGTCAGGTGAGGCTGACTCATAGGTATACTGACTTTCCGTGTGTTCTGCCTCTTTATTCACCAGGCAGACACCAACCTGGGCCACTAGCCAGAGTAACATTCCTAAAGCTGAGTCTATTCCTTGCTGACCTCAGGTGCAAATAGAGCTGCAGTTTACAGCTTCTCTGCACACCTGACCTCCTCTTTACCCAAGGAAAATATGAGAAGGGCAGGCAAGCAACACTGTTCCTGTTCTAATCTTTGTGAGATAACTGAAGGAAGTAGTGGGGCTGTACTCTTGTCAGCATGTGACAGAGATACCTTAAATGATGATAGGGTGGCTCTACTGTAATCTAAATGGGATGTGTAACAGGATAAAGCAGGTTCGCGTTATTGCAAGTTTTCCATTTACAGAGAAGTGCTCTGTGGCTTGGATCCTTCAGTGACTCTGTAAAGCTACTCCCGATGCAGACAACAAAATGTGTTTGGACTTGTGAGAGCCTGTACATCAAGGCCTGCTGGAAGTGCCTCTTTCTGTGCTCTAGGGATGGTGAGCTGGGACTGCACAAAGGAGTATTCAAGCTCTGATGCCTGCAGACTGCTCAGTCTCACCTCATCGAAAACTGAGAGAGGCTTCTTTGAAGCCCATCCTAATGACAAAGAAATTTCTAGTCAGCAGACCGGGTTCCAGTCTTGGGTCTGACCTAAACAAGCTATCCATAGCCTTGGGTACATTTCTGAGCATCAGCTTCGCTGTCTATAAGCTGTTATGGTTTGAGTGGATCATGTCTAAGACTCCTTCCTCTTTAGTCTATCACATGGCTAGTAATAAATAGCCATTTACAGTTGTTGTTAATGGTTACTATTATCATTAGTTTTTAAGACAAAGTAGTTGCTGACATTTCTTTTCTAAATCCAGTGCTGCCATCCACAGACCCTCCAGGCAGGTACTCATGTGCACTCATTCAAACGCAGATAGGCTCATCCTCTATGCCCATGCTAATTGCTAATTACAAACGCCCAAGGCTTACACCGAGGAACATTTTAGTCATCTGATTTGTGATTTTCTTTATATCGCTTGCTAATCAATATGTCCCTTCCAGTCTCTCAGAACATTTGAAATTATTAATCAGTGACTTGTTAAGCACCTAATATGTGCTGGGCCCTCTGATAGGTCCCATAAGGGAAAAATAGAAAATACTAAGCACTGCTATTAGAGAGTCTATGGATATTTGGAAGAAAATATGCCCAAACTTTTCTCTCTCGCCCTCAGTTCTCAGCCTGACATTATTCATTTTTCCTCCATCATAAGCTCCATTCCTTTCTCCCAGAACTGAATTCAAGACTATTTTCAACTATGCCATTCTTCATTTCATCAAATGCCTAGTGTTTCTCCATTTTCAGGGAAGTTTAACACCTCTAGGTCTCACCTGTACATTTGCCAACATCTCTCATGTTGCTGAGTGTTTCACAGCAAGGGCATCATTGGGAGCCCTGAAGTTGAGAGGCAGTGAGTTTGTTTCTATAAGGTCATACAGCAAATTAATTGCAACACCTAGAAAATAGGGTTCCAAGTCTCACTCAGTCCTCTTCAACCCTCATGCCTACCAGAATATTTTGTTGAAGTCTCAGCATTTATCTGAGGTATTACTAATACAATGACACTGAATTTTCTTTTTCTTCCAGGTCTCATTTTTCTAAAATTTTACCTCACACTTAAAAGAGCAAGTGGCTTCTATAAAACTACTGTTTAGTTTTGAATTTTCACCATGTAAATAGTAATGCCCTTATTTTTAGTTAAAATTTAGAGGGCTTTAAATTAAAAAGAGTTTTAGATTAAACCCTTTTTGCATGTGACCTCATACTTTTCTTCCATCCGGAATTAGTAGAAGCAGGTGCATTTTGGAAGGTGCTCAAGAGATGAAGGCTTGGATCATAGTTCTTTGACTCATCAGCTGTGTGATCTTGGGCAAATTAACTTTATTTTCCTCAGCAGCAGAGTGTAGAAAAATAAATGTGGTTGCTAGGTAGGTTAAATAAGGTGTCATCTATAAAACATGGTGCCTAGCAAATAACAGGAGCTCAATAATCTGTTCTCTCAAGAAGTTCAACAACTTATTGGTCTCCTACTGTACAAAAAGTACTGTTGAGTATGATGGAAAAATAGTTGACCCATTCATTCATAGACCAAATATTCAGTGAGTACCTACCACATACTCCCTATTGAGCCACCACCATTTCACTTGGCAGCTCAAATGTTATCTGTAAGGCCTTTCCGACCACCACATCTAAAATCAGCCCCTCAATTACTCTTCATTACATCACCTTGCGTATTCCCTTTGGGGTACTTGCCAGAATCTATCAATGTTTTGTTTGGCTGAATGTTTATTGGTTGTCCCTTCCCCATAAGATAGGGAGGCCTGAACATCATCTACCTTTTTAATGCTAGATTCCCAGCACTCAGTCCAGTTTTCAGAACAAAGCAGACAGTCTAACTACTTTTAATTTATCGAATGAATCCTTAGCTGCTGGGGATACACTGAGAAACAAAGCAGTGTACTTAAACTTGTTCAAAATCAAGTAAGGAAGTGTAAGAAACTTTAAAGTTTATCTTAACACTGTATCAAGTGCAAACAATGACAGATATTAAAGGTAGGTGAGTAAATGGGAAGACCCAAACCCAGAAGAAGGAAAGAGGTAGTGGAGGTGAAGGAAATATAGAAACCTTAGGTAGAAGGTGACTTTAGTGTGATGTTTGCAATATTTGCAAAACATTCCCTGGATAGAACTCCTTCTCAGTTTGGCTTGTGGTGACTCTTAGGGAAGAAATCCCCCATTCTGAGCTGAGAACTGAGTTTTGCTTCAGATGAGTTTGCACCTCTGCTATTTCCCTACAACTTCAGAGCAATCACATTGTGTTGCTCCTGGAAGAGACGAGGCGCCACCTGCTAGTCAGAAAGAACCAAGATTATTAGAAGACAACAACAACAAAAAGCATCTTCTCCCCTCCACAAAAGGATTTATACTTTTCAGAGAGCACTCTTATACTTTTTTCAGTGACATAAGTAATATGTGTTCATCACAAATGTTTTTTAAACTACAAATAAGCAAAATGAAAGTAAATCTTATCCACCATCCCATGATGCAGATATATTTTGGTGTATATGCTTATAACTTGTTTATACATATGTCCTGATCTTATAGTACATAATTATTGAATGTGTTCTTTATGTGTAACAGTATGCAATGATCATTTTCCATACTGTATAATGTACTTCTACCACATTATATTTCATAAATAATTCATCTAATGACAGTAGCACACACGTTAACACCAGTGTAAAGGGAAAAGAATGAGGAAAATTTAAGAAAAGCATGAAAGGTATATTTGTAAGTTAAAAGCTGAGACTCTGGAGGGGACTGTGAGGTTCAATCCTACCTCTGCATTTACAAGAGGCAGGGCATCAGCAAGCCATGAGCCTGTCAATGCATCATTTCGCTCATCTGTAAAATGAGAATCCTGACAGAAACTGTTTCCTGCGGTGGTTTTAAGGATTAAATAAAATAAGTAAAATGTTTGGCCCCACAGTGTTCAATAAATGTTAATTTCACATTTAAAGGGGGAATGGGACAAGAATAAAGGAGAAAGAAAATGTGCATGAAGAAAAATGAGAAAAGAAAAAGATTGAAGAGGTAGGGATGTTTTGTCCATAACCTGGAGAACTACTCAGTAGTTGGGGGAGGGCTGGGAGATGGAAGGCAGGATCAGAAGAGGTGACTGGGATGACTGCATGGGAAGTGGATTTTCTACAGGAGCTACTGATCTGTGTGTCTGAGCTCCACACTGCTTTGGGGAAAAGAAAAAAGAATACAGCACAACCTCTGCCCACAGCATTCTTGTCTGGGCTGGAAGGCTTCCCCTGGAGTGGCTGATGGGAGATTCCTTGCCTCTGCTCCACCAGGAAAGGGAGTCCTTTTGAGGGTGGACTGAGGACTGCTGGACAGCAACTGACCCACACTCTGGGAAAAGGACCTCGAGAGTGACCCATTCCAGAAATCCCAGAATCAGTGAGATGCATTATATCCACTGACAGGAACTTAGATCCCGAGCCTCCCAGCCAGAGAAAATCTGTTGCTGTTCATTGTCATCTATTTTTTTAGTTTTCAATAGCTTACTCAAGTTATAATTGCATATAATAAACTATTTTTGCTTGTATTGTAAATATTTTTTAAAAAATATTTGTGATGAACATGCATTACTCGTATCACTGAAAAAAAGCACAAGAATGCTCTCTGAAAAGTATAAATCCTTTTTGGAGGGAGAGATGCATATAATTGCATAAATTATACTATAATTGCATATAATAAATATTAAAAGCATACAATTTGTAACTTAGACATACCCTGTGAAACCATGACCACAGTGAAGACCAGGAACATCTGTCACCGCCAAAGTTTCCTAATACCTCTTTGTAGTTCCTCCTGTCACCACTCTTTCTCCCAAAATCCTTCTATATGACTACATTTTTCTTTCACCACCTTCTTATTTTTAATAAAGATTAGAAAAATTGGTATTACATCACTATAATTTCATTTTTTTTGGGAGGGGGTGCTCACAGTACTTCTTTTCATATCCTACTAAAACCTGTGACCCCCCCCTCCTTTCATTATCAAAGCAGTTCTTTAAAAGACAGCAGCATCGTTCCAAATGTGTAACTAGAAATGCTTCTATATTGTCTCTCTTTTTCAATTATACTTTAAGTTCTGGGATACATGTGCAGAATGTGCAGGTTTGTTACATAGGAATAAATGTGCCATGGTGGTTTGCTGCACCCATCAACCCCTCACCACATTAGGTATTTCCTCTAATGCTATCCCTCCCTTAGTCCCTCAACCCCCCAGCAGGCCCCAGTGTGTGATGTTCCCATCTCTGTGTCCAGGTGTTTTCATTGTCCAACTCCTACTTGTAAGTAAGAACATGTGGTGTCAATTTTCTGTTCCTGTGTTAGTTTGCTGAGAATGATGGTTTCCAGATGCTTCCATGTCCCTGCAAAGGACATGAACTCATCCTTTTTTATAGCTGTATAGTACTCCGTGGTATATATATGCCACATTTTCTTTTTCCTGTCTGTCATTGATGGGCATTTGAGTTGGTTCCAAGTCTTTGCTATTGTGAATAGTGTTGCAATAAACATATGTGTTCATGTATCTTTTTTTTATTGTACTTTAGGTTCTGGGGTACATGTGCAGATCATACAGGATTGTTGCATAGGTATATACATGGCAATGTGGTTTGCTGCCTCCATCCCCCCATAACCTATGGCTGGCATGTGTCTTTAAAGTAGAATGATTTATAATCCTTTGGGTATATACCCAGTAATGGGATTGCTGGGTCAAATGGTATTTCTGTTTCTAGATCCTTGAGGAATTGCTACCCTGTCTTTCACAATGTTTGAACTAATTTACACTCCCAAGAGTGTGAAAGCATTCCTGTTTCTCTACAACCTCTCCAGCAGATTGTTGCTTGATTTTTTAATGATTACCATTCTAACTGACATGAGATGGTACCTTATTTTGGTTTTGATTTGCATTTCTCTAATGACCAGTGATGAGCGCTTTTTCATGTGTTTGTTGGCTGCATAAATGTCTTTTGAGAAGTGTCTGTTCAATATCCTTTGCCCACTTTTTGATGGGGTTGTCTTTTTCTTGTAAATTCATTTAAGTTCCTTGTTGATTCTGGTTATTAGCCCTTTGTCAGATGTATAGATTGCAAAAATTTTTCCTCATTCTGTAGGTTGCCTGTTCACTCTGATGATAGGTTTTTTGGCTGTGCAGAAGCTCTTTTAGTTTACTTAGATCTCAGTTGTCTATTCTGGCTTTTGTTGCCATTGCTTTTGGTGTTTTAGTAATGAAGTCTTTGCCCATGCCTAAGTCCCAAATGGTATTGCCTAGGTTTTCTTCTAGAGTTTTTATGGTTTAGGACTTATGTTTAAGTCTTTAATCTATCTTGAGTTAATTTTTGTATAAGATGTAAAGAAGGGCTCCAGTTTTAGTTTTCTGCATATGGCTAGCCAGTTTTCCCAATGCCATTTATTAAATAGGGAATCCTTTCCTCATTACTTGTTTTTGTCAGATTTCTCTAAGATCAGATGGTTGTAGATGTGTGTTGTTAATTCTGAGGACTCTGTTCTGTTCCATTGGTCTATATGTCTGTTTTGGTACCAGTATCATGCTGTTTTTCTTACTGTACACTTGTAGTATAGTTTGAAGACAGGAAGCATGATGCCTCCAGATTTGCTCTTTTTGCTTAGGATTGTCTTGGCTATATGGGCTCTTTTTTGGTTCCATATTAAATATAAAGTAGTTTTTTTCTAATTCTGTGAAGAAAGTCAGTGGTAGCTTGATGGAGATAGCACTGAATCTATAAATTACCTTGGGCAGTTTTGCCGTTTTCACGACATTGATTCTTCCTATCCATGAGCATAGAATACTCTTCCATTTGTTTGTGTCCTCTCTTATTTCCTTGAGCAGTGGTTCATAGTTCTCCTTGAAGAGGTCCTTCACATCCCTTGTAAGCTATATTCCTAGGTATTTTTTTTGGTAGCAATTTTGAGTGGGAGTTCACTCATGATTTGGCTCTTTTTGTCTGTTACTGGTATATAGGAATGCTTGTGATTTTTGCACATTGATATTGTATCTTGAGACTTCCCTGAAGTTGTTTATCAGTTTAAGGAGTTTTGGGGCTAGACAATGGGGTTTTCTAAATATACAATCATGTCATCTGCAAACTGAGATAATGTGACCTCCTTTCTTCCGATTTGGATACCCTTTCTTTCTTTCTCTTGCGTGATTGCCCAGGCCAGAACTTCCAAAATGACGTGGAATAGGAGTGGTGAGAGAGGGCATCCTTGTCTTGTGCTGGTTTTCAAAGGGAATGCTTCCAGCTTTTGCCCATTCAGTATGATATTGGTTGTGGGTTTGTCATAAATAGCTCTTATTATTTTGAGATACATTCTATCAGTACCTAGTTTATTGAGAGTTTTTAGCGTGAAGGGGTTTTGAATTTTATGAAAAGGCTTTTCTGCATCTATTGAGATAATCATGCAATTTTTGTGATTGGTTCTGTTTATGTGATGGATTACATTTATGGATTTGAGTATGTTTAACCAGCTTTGCATCCCACAGATGAAGGTGACTTGATCATGGTGAATAAGCTTTTTCATGTGCTGCTGGATTCAGTTTGCCAGTATTTTATTGAGGATTTTCACATCTATGTTCATCAGGGATATTGGCCTGAAATTTTTTTGTTGTTGTGTCTTTGCCAGGTTTTGGTTTCAGGATGGTGCTGGCCTCATAAAATGAGTTATGGAAGAGTCCCTGTTTTTCTGTTATTTAAAATAGTTTCAGAAATAATGGTACCAGCTCCTCTTTGTACCTCTGGTAGAATTTGGCTGTGAATCTGGCTGGCCGTGGGCTTTTTTTGGATGGTAGGCTATTAATTACTCCCTCAATTTCAGAACTTGTTATGGGTCTATTCAGGGATTTGACTTCTTCCTGGTTTAGTCTTGGGAGGGTGTATGTGTTTTGGAATTTATCCATTTCTTCTAAATTATCTAGTTTATTTGCACAGAGGTGTTTATAGTATTTTCTGGTAGTAGTTTTTGGGTCTGTGGGATCAGTGGTGATACCCCTTTATTTTTTTTCTTATTATGTTACTTGATTCTTCTCTCTTTTCTTCTTTATTAGTCTGGCTAGGGGTCTATCTATTTTGTTCATCTTTTCAAAAAAACTAGCTCCTGGATTCATTAATTGTTTGAAGGGTTTTTGTATGTCTATGTCCTTCAGTTCTGCTCTGATCTTAGTTCTTTCTAGTCTTCTGCTAGCTTTTGAATTTGTTTGCTCTTTCTTTAGTTCTTCTAATTGTGATATTAGGGTGTCAAATTTAGATCATTCCCACTTTCTCCTGTGGGCATTTAGTGCTATAAATTTCCCTCTTAACACAGTTTTAGCTGTGTCCCAGAGATTCTGCTATGTTGTGTCTTTGTTCTTATTGGTCTCAACAACTTACTTATTTTTGCCTTAATTTTGTTATTTACTTAGTAGTCATTCAGGAGCAGGTTGTTGAGTTTCCATGTAGTTGTGCAGTTTTTAGTGAGTTTCTTAATCCTGAGTTTTAATTTATTTGCACTGTGGTCTGAGATTATTTATGATTTCCATTCTTTGGTCCAGAGCTGAGTTCAAGTCCTAAATGTCCTTGTTAATTTTCTGTCTCATTGATCTAATATTGCCAGTGGGGTGTTAAAGTTCCTACTATTATTGTGTGGGAGTCTACGTCTCTTTGTAGGTCTCTAAGAACTTGCTTTATGAATCTGGGTGTTCCTGTATTGGGTGCATATATATTTAGGATAGTTAGCTGCTCTTGTTGCATTGATCCTTTTACCATTTTACAATGCCCTTCTTTGTCTTTTTTGATCTTTGTTGATTTAAAGTCCATTTTATCACAGACTTGGATTGTAACACCTACTTATTTATTTTTTTTTTTTTCCATTTGCTTGGTAAATACTCCTCCATCCCTTTATTTTGAGCCTGTGTGTGTCTTTGTATGTGAGATGATCTGAATACAGCACACCAATGGGTCTTGACTCTATCCAGTGTGTCAGTCTGTCTCTTTTATTTGGGGCATTTGGCCCATTTAAATTTAAGGTTAATATTGTTATATGTGAATCTGATCCTGTCATTATGATGCTAGCTGGTTATTTTGCCCATTAGTTGATGTAGTTTCTTCATAGTGTCAATGGTCTTTACAATTTAGTATGTTTTTTGCAGTGGCTGGTCCCAGTTTTTCCTTTCTGTATTTAATTCTTCAGTAGCTCTTGTAAGGCAGGCATGGTAGTGACAAAATCTCTCAGCATTTGCTTGTCTGTAAAGGATTTTATTTCTCCTTCACTTACAAACCTTAGTTTGGCTGGATATGAAATTCTGGATTGAAGATTCTTTTAAGAAAGTTGAATATTGGTCCCACATAAAGAAGCAAATAATTATGAATATAAAATTGTCTCACTGCTATAGCACCTTGGCTTGGGGGAAAATAACAAACGACTATTTTATGTTGAAGCATGCCATCTGCCAGCCATAATTCTAGACCCCACTCTCTTCACTTACAAAGCTTAGTTTGGCTGGATATGAAATTCTGGGTTGAAGATTCTTTTAAGAAAGTTGAATATTGGCCCCACTCTCTTCTGGCCAGTAGGGTTTCTGCAGAGAGATCTACTATTAGTCTAACAGGCATCCCTTTGTTTGTTACCTGACCTTTCTCTCTGGTGGCCCTTAACATTTTTTCCTTCATTTCAACCTTGGTGAATCTGACGATTATGTGTCTTGGGGTTGCTCTTCTCGAGGGATATCTTTGTGGTGGTCTCTATATTTTATGAATTTGAATGTTGGCCTGCCTTGCTAGGTTGGGGAAGTTCTCCTGAATAGTATCCTGGAGAGTGTTTTCCAACTTGGTTCCATTCTCCCCATCACTTTGAGGTATACCAATCAAATGTAGGTTTGGTCTTTTCACACAGTCTCATATTTCTGGGAGGTTTTTTTTGTTTCTTTTCATTCTTTTTTCTCTAATCTTGTCATCATGCTTCATTTCATTAAGTTGATCTTCACTCTTTGATACCCTTTCTTCCACTTGATTGATTTGGCTATTGATGCTTGTGTATGCTTCACAAAGTTCTTGTACTGTGTTTTTTCAGCTCCATCAGGTCATTTATGTTCTTCTCTAAACTGGTTATTCTAGTTAGCAATTCATCTAACCTTTTTTCAAAGTTCTTGGCTATTTTGCATTGGGTTAGAACATGCTCCTTTAGGTCGGAGGAATTTTAATCAAGCTCCATGATACTACTTGACTCCCTGGCTAGAGCCCCCTTTCCAGGGGAGTGAACAATTCAGAGGCAGCAGGCAGAAATGTTTAAGTGCCGAAGCGGTGACCACAACCCCCTTTCCCAACTCCTAGCCTCAGTAATCATGGATGCCCCTCCCCCAACCAAGCTCAAGTGTCCCAGGTCAACTTCAGACTGCTGTGCTTGCTGCCAGAATTTCAGGCCAGTGGATCTTAGCTTGCTGGTCTTTGTGAGAGTGAGGTCTACTAAACAAGACCACTTGGCTCCCTGCTTCAGCCCCCTTTCCAGGGGAGTGAACAATTCAGCCTCAGTCATGTTCCAGGTGCCACTGAGGTATGAAAAAAAACTCCTGCAGCTAGCTCGGTGTCTGCCCAAGTGGCCGCCCAGTTTTATGCTTGAAACCCGTGGCCCTGGTGGTGTAGGTACCCGAGGGAATCTCCTGGTCTGTGGGTTGTGAAGACTATGAGAAAAGCCTAGTATCTGGGCTGGAATTCACCATTCCTCATGGCACAGTCCATCACGGCTTCCCTTGGCTAGGGTAGGAGGTTCCCCAACCCCTTGTACTTCCCAGGTGAGGCAACACCCCACCCTGGCTCAACTCAGCCTCCATGGGCTGTACCCACTGTCTAACCAGTCCCAGTGAGATGAGCCAGGTACCTCAGTTGGAAATGCAGAAATCATCTGCCTTCTGCATTGATCTCACTTGGAGCTCTAGACCAAGGCTATTCCTATTCAGCCATCTTGCCAGACACACCTGTATTGTTTCTTATTATTATATTTTTTTACTTGCCTTTGGAATTGAAAATAAAGTAACTGGAGACAATTTGGGCACCAGGGATAGAAGCTAAATCATGGCTTTATTCATTTGCCAAAGGGGAGGTTTGTAGGTTTGTAGCAGTTTCTTTTGTGTAGAGAAAACCAGTACAAAATTTTTTTGTGCTTAATGAAGCTCACAGTTTAGAAAGTGGGATCCTACCACAGCCAAGTAAATAAATTACTTATGAAAGGAAAACAAAAATCATGCAGTGACCAAAAACATGGTCTTTTTAAAATGTAAAATGTAAGGAATGGTCTGTCTGAATGGAAGCAATTTCTTAAGGTGATAACAGAGAAGCCTGGAGAAGTTTGGGGAATAATGTTCAAGGTCAGTTGTCAGCTAATGCTAAGGAAATTAGTGGAAAGAAATTGAGGTCACGGGAACAGCAAGTCAGTATGGCTGGAGCATGAGAAATTGGGAGAGGCCTGAGAATACAGCTGGAGGGGGAGGCAGAAGCCAGATCACATGAATTCCTGGAAAGCCTTGGGAGGAGCTTGAAGTTTGGGTTTTAGTCTAAATGTGATGAGAAGCCTAGGAAGGTTTTAATCACAATCTGATTTGTTGAAGATTGCAGCTTCTCACTAAAGAACATATAAGTGAAAAGAATCATTTACTGACTAAAGCAAATAATTATGAATATAAAATTGTCTCACTGCTATAGCACCTTGGCTTGGGGGAAAATAACAAATGACCATTTTATGTTGAAGCATGCCATCTGCCAGCCATAATTCTAGACCTCTTACCCGTATTTCTCATTCACCTCTATAAAACATGTAGTATTCCTACACTCTCATGTAGATAAGAGCATTAACTCAGATTAAATAATTTTCAAAATAATTTATAAAACTTAAAGAATAGCTCACCAAAGTAAATGAATAGTGCCAGGGAAAATGTCTTTTTCTATCAAAACTTTTCTTGCAACTTTTTACTGTAAGGGCTCATTTAAAACCTGTTTCTGGCTAGGCGCAGTGGCTTATGCCTGTAATTCTAGCACTTTGAGAGGCTGAGGCAGACGGATCACCTGAGGCCAGGAGTTTGAGATTAGCCTGGCCAACATAGTGAAACCCTGTCTCTACTAAAAATACAAAACTTAGCCTGGCATGGTGGCCCACGCTTGTAGTCCCAGCTACTAGGGAGGATGAAGATTGAGAATTGCTTGAACTCAGGAGGCAGAGATTGCAGTGAGCTGAGACAATGCCACTGCACTCCAACCTGGGTGTAACAGAGTGAGAGTCCATCTCAGGAAAATATGATAAAATTTTAAAACCTGTTTCCTCCATGGAGCTTCTTGGTTTTTAGATGGAAAGCAGATCATGCATTGGAAGGAGGAGGTAAGAGAGAAAATAACTGGAAGTGAAGGACACAGACTAATGGGATTCTGAGGCAAGGGACCCACAATGGTCTTCCAGAACATGCTTAAACTTACTCTGCCACCTGGCAAAGCAACATGAGGGCAAGTCATGGAGACCTGGCAGTTCTGGCAACACAGAATGTTGGCAAAGAAGTAAACCTCAGCAACTGCACACACATAGGCTTCAGAAAGTTAGACAGAATTACAATATGACTGTTAATTCCACAGTTCTACATACAAAAGGCTTCAGAAAGTTAGACAGAATTACAATATGACTGTTAATTCCACAGTTCTACTCATTACTATACATGCAAAAGAATTTAAAATGGGTATCAGACATACACGGTCTGAAATGGTCATAGCAACACCATCCATGGTCATCAAAAAGTAAATAAAAATAGTCAAATTCAGCCTGTTCAACATAGTGAGAACTGTCTCTACAAAAAATAAAAAAACTAGGCATTGCAGCATGTGCCTGTAGCCCCAGCTACCTACTCAGGAAGCTGAATGGGAAGATCACTTGTACCCAGGAGTTTGAGGCTGCAAGTGAGCTGTGATTGTGCCACTGCACTACACCCTGTGCAGCAAAGCAAGACCCTGGCTCCAAAAGAAAAGAGAGAGAAAAAAAAGAAAACCCCAATGGCCATCAGATGATGAATGGATAAATATAATATGGCATATCAGTACAATGGAATGTTATTCAGCCAAAAAAAAAATAAAGTTCTAACACATGCTACAGTGAAAAGCAATCTCAGAAATATTGTTAACTGAAAGAAGCCAGATACAAAAAGTCACATATTATATATATAACACCACTCATAAAATATCAAGAATAGACAAATCCAAAAAGATAGAAAGCAGCTGAGGGGTTGCCAGGGGCTGGGGCAGAGGGGAATAGGGAGTGACTGCTTAGTGGGAGGGTTTTTTTGTTTGGGATAAAAATGCTACTAGATCAAGGTGATAGTTTCACAATATTGCAAATGTACTAAATGCCACTGTACATTTTTAAATGGTTATTTTAGGTTATGTGACTTTCATTTCAATAAAAACTCAGCAGGGTCATGAGGAACACTTAGTCCATAAAGAATATCTTTAGATAATTTCTTTATTCATTCTACACATCTGTGTAACTCCTATTAGATTACTTTTCCAAATAATACATGGTCTCTGCCTTCATGGAGTTTACATTTTAGTGGAAGAAATAGACGTTAATTAAAAAACAAGAATGTAAATTAAGGATGAGGCAAACACTCTGAAGGAAAAGCACCACATTGCCAGGAGGGAGTCAGAGAAGGCTTCCCTAGCAAAGTGGCAAATGAACCTCCTGAAGAATTTACTAGGGAAGGGAGGAGGAAACAGAACAAGATTCTAGGCAGAAGGAACAGCTTATGCAAAGGCCTCATGGCAGGAGGTGTGACAGTCAATGTCAGGTTCTGAAGCAAAGCCTCTCTGGCTGGTTGTAGATACGAGATGATCAGTATGAGATGAGGCTGCCAGGAAAGGCAGCCTGGGCCACATCCTGAAAATCGCAGCAGGCCTATTTAGGATTTTGGTTCTGGTCTTTAAAAGAATAGAAGACACTCCCCAATTTCCCCTCCCCATTCTCTGCCCTGCATTTTCCATCCTCACATGTCTTTATTTACTGTCTCCCACTACTTCTATGTGAGCTCTGCGGGACAGACTCATTCTGCCCACTGATGTGTCTGCAGTGCACAGCGTGTATGAGGTGCTCCAAGACTTGGTGAATGAATACATGAATTTCCACTTTGAAAATATGACTCAGGCTACAGTCTGAAGAACAAATTAGTTAGGAGTGAGAGAAGAAGCAGGACAGTCAGCGCGTCAGTTCTGTGGCAAAAAGAAGAGTTGGGCTTTGAGCAACTCCTTTTAATTCCCACACGTGCTCCACTGCCTGTGGACGAACAAGAGCTGGTTCTCTTGCAAGAAGCAGATCTTACCTTGAAGAGTAAAGACCCTCCTGTCAGCTGAGCACTCTGGTTTCCTGATTCAGACTGCCTTGGTAGAGGTTAAACCCTCAGATGTCAAAGGGTAAGGGGAACATCTGTTCAATGAGGAATGTTGGAAGGCTGTAGTTAGCTGGCAGGTTAGTGTGGCTCTTGAGAAGGCATTGGACCCACTGTGCAGAGACCTGGACCCTACCAAGCCTCTGGTCGTTTTACCATGAAACTTTATGGTCTCTCCATATATCTAGTTGCCCATCATATTAAGCCTGTAAATGATGGGCTTGGTCTAGGTAGCTTAACCCTACCCTATTTTTTTTCCCAGAGTAGACTTTGTCTACTATTGTGACATTAACAATGTAAGCTTATTGAAGCCATTGTGACAAAAGTTACTGTGTTGAGGGTTATGACAAGATAACACTGTAGATTTAGCAACACTTTTAATGGATTCTTACTTCATTATTCCCAGTAACACCTAAATCTCAGAAATAGGTGTATAAATTGCGAAATCTGATAATCTAAAATCAATGTTCTAGTGTTCATAGATTTGGAGACCCTTGTTACCCATTTTGTGGCCTCATGAATTATAAGTCATGTGGTTCTTCAACCACCAGAATGGAAAACATAAAAATCAGAATCGAGTAACAAAGGAAGACAAAGCCATTTGCAGAAGGGAACATGGAATTACTTCCCAGTCTACATGAAGATTGTGATGCTTGTGTCTGCCTCCTCCCTTCTGCTTCATGATTTCCGACAGAGGAACAGTCCTTTCAGATTCAAGAAGCAGACTGTCTTATTCCCTGCCCAGATGAAACATTCTTTCACCAGTAAGCAGACCCTGGGTGGCTTCTAGAATAGCTCACAAAATGAGGAAGGTTTAGAGAAGCTGTCTAGACATTGAGAGACTTCTGTTGGCTGCTTAATAAAATTTATGAGAAGCAAAACTTGTGGATCTTTGAAGCAGACAAGCCCCACGTCTGAAAATTGGTGCTGCCTCCTCTCTTGGCCTCTGCTGCATTTTCAGCGTGTTTTTTTTTTTAAAAAAAAAGACATTTCTCTGTCAGAGGAGCTGATACTCTTTTCCCCAAGCTCATTAATTTCTCAGCATTATAAATTTCTTTTATCCTCTAATTAGGTACCACTTCTCACATATTTATGGTAGTGAATGCCCATGGACCAGGATTAGCCCTTCGTGTACAAAGGCCAGTCTACACTTTTGACCTATGCAAAACTGCACACAGAGGCATGGCAGGAGCCACAGACCAAGTGAGATTTGTGACAGATTCCTTTATCCATATGCCTTTTTAAAAAATACATCTAGACCTACTGTTTATATTTTGCTCAATTTTTACATTGTTTCATTTTCTTTCTCTGTGTATATAACACATACATATTAATTTTTTATACTGTTTGAGAGTAAGTTGCAGACTTAATCCTTCATCCTTAAACACTTCAGTGTATTCCTAAGAACTAGGACATTTTCTTATATAATCACAGTACAAATTACCAAAATCAGGAAACTGATATCTAATCCGCAGTTGAAATTTAGATTTTACCAATTACCTTAGTAGTATCCTTTATAGTCATGTTTTCCCCCGGTCCAGGATCCAGTTCAGGGTCACACATTGCATTTTGTTTTCACATATCTTTAGTCTTCAATCATATGCCTTTTATGAAATACATTAAACAAATATTTGAGCAATTACTGTGTTCCATGTGTTACTCTTGATGCCTGGGATTTTTGCAGTAAACTAAAGACAAGAATCTGCCTCCAAGCATAAGTAAGCAATGTCACAGGTTAGCAGTTGATAAGGTCCTCTAAGGAAAAAGAAGAGATGGGGTAAGAAAAGCTGGGAGTTCCAGAGGGTAGCAGCGAGGTGAAGTGCGCTTGTAGATACGGTGTCCGGAAGTTGGCACTTGACAGGGACTTGAATCAAGAAAGAGCCACACAGGTATCTTGGGGAAGAACAATCTAGATAGCAGGGACAGTGAGTGAAAGACCCTCAGGAAGGTATGTGGCCCATGGATCCAAAGGGTAGTCGGGAGGTCAGCATGGTTGGAAAAACATGAGGGGAGGGGAGGGACATAGCAAAGATGAGGTCAGAGAAGTAATGGGGGAAAATTGTGTAAGACTTTGTGGGCCTTTAAGGAGTTGGGCTCTTACTCAAATTGAAATGGGGGCCAATTGTGAGTTCCGATCAGAGGAGTGATGAGGTCTCACTTGCGTTTTAGTCACTATAATGCTTATATGGTTGGCCCTTCATATTCATGGGCTCTCAACCTGTGTATTCAAGCAACCGTGCATATAAATATTAGAAAAAAAAAATTGTATTGAAGAGGTAGACTTTTTTCTTGTTATTATTCCCTAAATAATACTGTATAACAACTAATTACATAGTATTTACATTATATTAGGTATTATAAGTAATATAGAGATGATTTTAATTATATAGCAGGATGTAATTTTGTTATATGCAAATAGTGCACCATTTTATATTAGGGATTTGAGCATCTATGGATTTTGGTATCCAAAGGAGGTCCTAGGACCAATCCTCCACAGATACTGAAGGATAGCTATATTTCCATTTGCCTTATGGCTTTAACAGCAATTGAAAATTCGGGTCTGACTCAATTACATTTGAGTTTACAAAATGCTTTTTATAATTCTGTCACTCACTCTACAGTTATCAGCTGACATTGCTTTGTGAAACAGAGCCTTCTTTCATCAACTTTGGGTATTTGATTACCCAGAATACATTTTCTACCAGAGAGTAAAATACATGCTTAGGTTGTTCCCTTTAATGGAGCATTTTCAAGGAAAGTATTTCTTTTAATAGTCACCTCACATAGTGTCAAACATGCCTTGTGCTTTAGAGGGACTCTCCCCTTGTTTCTATCTTATGTGGTTCGTTCTTATTGCCTGGAATGAAATTCTGGCATGGACCATTGCCCTGAGTTAGCCATCATCTTTTACAAGCTCCTTTTGCATTGTGCATTCATGATTTATAAAAGGAAAAGAACCACTCTGGAAGAAAGGATGTTAATAATTCTTCCCTAGATTTGTTGGTCAGATGAGCCACTTCTTGTGTCTAGATCCTAAAGGACAGCCTCTTTAATGTCATCACGCCGTGAACTTCATTATTTAAAGTTAAATCCAAATGGCCTGGCTGGGTTTTTAAGGCTCTGTGAAATCTGCCCAGATAGGCTTTGACTTCTTGATTCTTTCCCTGTTACCTCCTATCACAATACACATACACCCATACCCCTGGCCCCTCTAAACTATCCAGGGCCTCAAAACACAATCTATTCTATGCCATTTCCAAATTTTGTCTATGGTAAAATGGTCCCCTGGGATCCTTTTCTCCAGAGTTATCTGTACCTGTTTTGTATCATTTTTCAAGGCCTCCATCAAAGATTCCTTTCTTGGTCTCCACCCTAAACCGTTGAAATCCAATTCCATTTTCTCTGCGCACCCACGTCGTTTTACCTTATCCATCTTTCACTTTGCTTCTCATGTCCTTACTTGTATAAAAGTTGTGTTTGCATCAACCTCAGCCATGGGTTTACAAATCAGGAGATATTGCCTTAATTTTTTTTTTTTTTTTAAATTCCCTTGATGGCTAAAGGTAGCGTCTGGTTCCTGGTAGGTGCTCAAACTTTCATGGAAAAGAATCTGATTCTCTAGTGATTTCAAATTTCTACTTTCATTCACACATTTTATCAATATATACCGAGCATCTATGGTTTGTCAAAAAAATGGCTACTGTGGAGGATACACAAATGAATCAAGAAGCAGATCCTGCCTCCTGGGAGAATCTAACTTAGGAGTAAGAGGACATGTATGTAAGTTACTACAGCACAAAGTAGGAAATGCAAAAAGCGAGAGAATCAAGAACAATAGGTTAAATTCACTCCAGCTTTTCTTTTTTCTCTGCCAGAGATATTTTCTTCAATAGCTTATGAATCATCCCATCAACTACGATGAAAACAACTTTCATAAGGCCACAAGGGATTTTTCTCTTGTTCCTAGAAGAGCTTTCAGTGCTGATGCCCGTCTTGAGCAGAGAACAAAGACAGACATCCTATGCCATGTTATTTCTTCCTCATTAATTCAGGCTGAGTTCCCACTCCAAATGGGATTTAATAACTTTTCTTTCCATCAGCAACAAGGACTCCTGTTTTCATGATTTCTGTAAGTTAGGAATCAATACATTTGATCCTGGGGTTTCGCCAAGGTGTCTGTAAACTCCAGCTTACTCTGACTTGCCTGAAACGTCATTTCTGGGTCCACTGTTTACATGGGCTTATCAGCCGTGCAAACACATCTGGGGAGAAGACAAACACTCACTAAGGAACTGCATTGTCTCTAGTTTTCTGCTGGTTCAGCCTTCACATTCCCCATCTGGCCATTCAGGGTGCTGCCTTCCTTGTTAGAATCGCAGTGTGCTCATTGAATCCGCTTCCCTTATTAAAATAGGGGAGCTAAGAACAATCGGGGCTCTGCGATTCTCCCTCTCGGCTCATCTGTTTTCCTGTCTACTTATTCATTCACTTATGTATTCATTTATTCAACAAATACTGGTTAATCACCTCCCTTTTTATATACTCTGCCTATTCCCAAAAGGATCAGAGGTGGCTTGTGGGATCAAACATAATGCAAAACAAGATAGCCAGGGATAAAAACAGAAAGGAAGGAGGAGACCTTGCCACCAGCTTCAGAGGTGATTGGAATTTGGCCCTGGCTCTACTGCAGCAAAAGAGACGTTTGTTGCATTTCTGGGTTTTTCTTTCTGTCCAACCAAAACATACAAATTTGTGTACAGAGTATAACTTTCACCTGCAACTAAACACATTTATTGAGTATCCAGTAGAATGCTTTGTTCTTGTATGCAAATGCCCTTGGAATAAATGAAAGAATTAATTCACTGTTTCTCAAATTTTAGGCATTTGCATGCCATCTTTCAAATCTTTGCTTAAATGCATGACTGTTATTTATTTTTTACTTTTCTTTAAATTAACTTTTTACTTAAATTTATTTTTTAATATTTTTTCATAAATGAAATACTTATATCAATTGCCGTAACCAAAAAGTAATGATAAAAATAAATATAATAACCTTGCACTCTAAACAATGATGCCTGCCTAAAACTCTGAGCTGTGGTATCTCCCCCAGGGAAATAGGGAGATTAGAACATGTTGTATGTTTAAATCATGCTTACATCAGACTGAGACAGCCAGTTCTTTTGATTATACTAAAGGAAACCTAAAAAGAAAAATATCACTATAGACATAAGTGTGATATTATTTTTAATTATCCTTCTACATCATCTCATACTACCCAACTTCTTTATACATGTCAGTTCCCTACTTGGGAAATATTGATCAATTAACTGAAGCTGACTTTCGTGAGAGAGAATTTCTTTTTGCCTGGAAGATGTGAAAACTCTTTGACTCTCATACACATTGGGTTTATTTCAACAAGTACAACATAAGCCCCCTAACCTACTCGCTTTGTAATTCACAAAAGACCGTTGCAAGATGGTTGGCTCCAGAAGAGAGTGTGTGTGTCTGTGAAGAGGTAACAGTTCCAATGAGATTTTGACAGCCTCACTAAAGTAGCACAGTGAATTATGCCTATTTAACAATATTAGATTGTTCATTAACAATGTGCTGCACAGAGAAACATACAATGAATTCATTTGAAGAGTCCTAACAATTCAAAAATGTTTTCTTTCACTTATTACATGTCTTAGTTTCAAGGTGCTGAGATTTTCCGATAGAGTCTTAAGGGAAAGGTAGCACTAAAATGGTGGGAGTGTAAATTAGTTCAACCATTGTGGAAGACAGTGTGACGAGTCCTCAAGGACCTAGAAATAGAAATTCCATTTGACCCAGCAATCCCATTACTGGGTATATATCCAAAGGACTATAAATCGTTTTACTATAAGGACACATGCACATGAATGTTCATTGCAGCACTGTTTATGATAGCAAAGACGTGGAACCAACCCAAATGCCCATCAATGATAGACTGGACTGGGAAAATGTGGCACATATACACAATGGAATATTATGCAGCAATCAAAAATGATGAGTTTGTGTCCTTTGTAGGGACATGGATGAATCTGGAGAACATCATTCTCAGCAAACTGACACAAGAACAGAAAAGGAAACACCGCATATTCTCACTCATAGGCGGGTGATGAACAGTGAGAACACATGGACGCAGGGAGGGGAGTACTACACACTGAGGTCTATTGTGGGGAATAGGGGAGGGACAGCGGGGGGGAGCTGGGGAGGGATAGCCTGGGGAGAAATGCCAAATGTGGGTGAAGGGGCGGAAGGCAGCAAAACACACTGCCATGTGTGTACCTATGCAACTATCTTGCATGTTCTGCACATGTACCCCAAAACCTAAAACACAATTTAAAAAAATAAATTAATTAAAAAAGACGTTTAGTTCACTGATTGTTGAACTGTACAAACACTCCTAATATAATGTAGAAAGCAACCAAAACCAAACTTTTAATAACTTGATATAAAGTTCACGGAATACTTTTGTTAACACTTTTTAAATTCCTTTAATATATAGGCTCCTTTTCATTCTTTCTCTGTGTGTGTTTTGATCATTTAGAAGGCTTACACTTCTGTTCTAGTAATAATTTTGTTACACTAGTAATAACTATCAGTTCTCTTATTCTTTAAATTGTATCTATCAACTTTCTGTTATAAATA
This sequence comes from Saguinus oedipus, assembly GCA_031835075.1. NCBI lineage: Eukaryota > Metazoa > Chordata > Mammalia > Primates > Cebidae > Saguinus > Saguinus oedipus. The sequence continues at coordinate 45,893,607 of CM063170.1, forward strand.
TGATAAACTAAGGCATATTCTCTTTTCCCCAAATCAGTTTACAGTATTATTACTAATGTTTACTTTTGTTATACTTCTAATACTCAATTTATTATTCTCAGCCATAAAAATGTGAGAAAAATCACTACATACCACCTGTCCTCATTTATCCCTCTCCCCCTTCCAAGTTTTTTCAAGGTTAATAAAATTCATATTCTTCTCTGAAACCATTATCCATGCATTACATTTAGTCTCAGCCCTATAGTTAAAGAGATTCAGTTCTCACCACAAGTCTTTTTTGCTATGATTTTTGTAACCATATACAGATGGGCTTGAAGCTTTCCTCCAATAGATTCTTCAATGAAGACTCTTGGGAAGAGTATTTCCTACATTCTTGCAGGTTCAAAAATGTTTCTCTGTTGCCTTTATATGCAATTGATACTTTGGTTGGGTGTGAGATTCTTAAGTGACCTCTATTCCTGAGAATTTGGTAAGCAATGCATCTCCTAAAATATTTACCTACTTCATCAGGACTTGAACTGCCATCTTTCTAAACTTGCTTTTCTCATTCCTGTATTTGATGTTTACTATATTTATTTTAGTTTCATTTCTATAGCTTTTCTTTTTTGATTTATTTTTGTGTTGGCTTCAGCTTTATCTTTGATTTCTTTCTGTAGACCAAGCAATTCTACTATTTTTTCTTCTACATTCTTAACATTTCCCTGTATTTTAGAATTCTGACTTGAACTCTGGTTTTATGGTGACTGCTTCATTTGGCAGCTTTGTTGTGTTGTGTAAACAGTGAAACCTTGGTCACAATTTTATCTCTTCCATAGCCATATGTTTTTGAATGTTCATTAATTTTAACTTGTTTTTCTCTTCCATTCCTTTATACCATTGTTCTTTATGGTATTTACCTGTTAAAATGAAAAATTTTATGATGTTTCCTTTGTGATTATTCATCTTTGAATAGGAAGACTCCTTGTTTCTTTTTCTTTCTTTTTTTTTCTTTTTTTCTTTTTTTTTTTCTTGAGACAGAGTCTCACTGTGTTGCCCAAGCTGGAGTGCAGTGATGTGATCTCAGCTCACTGCAACTTCTGCCTCCTAAGTTCAAGAGATTCTCCTGCCTCATGCTCCTGAGTAGCTGCGATTACAGGCACACACCACTATGCCAGGCTAATTTTTGTAGTTTTAGTAGAGACAGGGTTTCACCATGTTAGTCAGGCTGGTCTTGATCTCTTGACCTTGTGAGCCTCCCACCTCAGACTTCCAAAGTGCTGGAATTACAGACGTGAGCCACTATGCCCAGCCAAGACTCCTTGTTTCTAAGCCAGTTGTTTTCAGAAGGGTTTTATAAAGAAGAAATCATATAACTTTTTTATGAACTTATTTTTTAAGGCCAGGCACAATGGCCACACTTGTTATATCAGCACTTTGAGAGACTGAGGCAGAAAGATCACTTGAAACCAGGAGTTTAAGACCAGGTTAGGCAACACGGCCAGACCCCATCTCTACAAAAAAAAAAATTAATTTAAAATTAATTTATTTTCTTAGAACAATCTTAAGTTCACAGCAAAGTTGAGAGGAAGATGTAGAGACTTCCCACATATCCCATCCCCTACACAGGCCTGGCCATTCCCATTATCAACATCCCCCTCCAGAGTGGCACATCGTTAAAACTGATGAATCTGCATTGACACATCCTAAGATCCCAATTAGAATTTGCTCTTGTAGATTCTTTGTGTTTGGACAAATGTATAATGATATGTACTCTATCATTATAGTATCACGAAAAGCATTTTCACTGTCCTAAAAATTCTCTGTGTTCTGCTTGTTCATTCCTTGCCTCTTTCCCCCTTCCCATGGCAACCACTGATATTTTTATTGTCTCCGTAGTTTTACCTTTTCTGGAAGATCATACAGTTGAAAGTATAAAGTAGTAACCTCCTTAGATTGGCTTCTTTAACTTAGTAATATGCATGTAAGGTTACTCCATGTATTTTCATGGCCTGATCACTAATATTTTTTAGCATTGAATAATACTTCATTGTCTACATATACCACAGTTTATTCATTCATGGATGGAAGGAAATCTTGGTTGCCACCAACTTTTGGCAATTATTAATAAAGCTACTATAAATATCTGTGTACAGGTTTTTGTATAGACTAAAGTTTTAAATCCCATTGGATAAATACCGAGAAGCATGATTGTTAAATTATGTGGTAATAGTACATTTACTTTTGTAATGCATCACCAAACTGTCTTCTAAAGTGTCTGTACCATTTTACATTTCCACCATTAGTGAAAGAGAGTTTCTGTTAATCCACATTTTTGCCAGCATTTGGTGTTGTCATTCAATAGATTTTGGTCATTCTAATAACTGTGTCATGGTATCCCATTGTTTTAGTTTGCATTTTCCTGATGCCATTTAATATGGAAAAAAGCATTTTATCATATGCTTATTTGCCATCTGTACATCCTTTTTGGTAAAGTGTATTAAGATATTTTGTCCATTTGTTAAATCGCTTGCTTTCTTGTTGATTTTTGAGAGTTCTATGTATATTTTGGGTAATAGTCTTTTCTCATACATTTCTTGTGTAAATATATCCTCCCAGTTTATGTCTTGTCTTCTCATTCTCTTGATGATGTCTATTGGAGAGTGGAAGTTTTAAATTTTAATGAAGTCTAGCTTATCAATTACTTCTTTCATGGAGTATGCCTTTAGTGTTGCATCTAGAGAGTCATCACCATACTTGAGGTGATCTAGGTTTTATCCTACATTTTCTAGAATTTTATAGTTTTACATTTTATATTTAGGTCTCTGATCCATTTTGAATTAATCTTTGTGAAAGCTCTGTGCCTACTTTATTTATTTATTTATTTATTTATTTATTTAGCACGTGATATGAATGTCCTATTGTTCCAGCACTATTTCTTGGAAAGGCAATCTTTGTTCCATCATATTCTATTTGCTCATTGGTTAAAGATCAGCTGATTGTATATAAACATGGGTCTGATGTGGTTCTTTTCTGGTCTCTCCATTCTGTGCTATTGATATGCTTCTCAATTATTTTACTAGTACCACGTTGTTTTGATTACTGTAGCTTTGAAGTAACTCTTGAAGTTGGGTGTCAGTTCTCCCACCTGTTCTCCTTCCATATTCTGTTGTCTATTCTGGATCTTTTTCCTGTCCATGTAAACTTGGTTTGTTGATAGCCACAAAATGACTTGCCAGGATTTTGATGGGGATTGTATTGAATCTATAGAACAAGTTTAGAAGAGCTGATATCTTGGCACATTGAGTTTTCTATCATAAAATATCTCTTCATTGATTTGTTTTTCCTTTAATTTCTTTTATAATTTGTATAGTTTTTCTCATATAGATCTTATACATATTCTGTTAGGTTTATACAAAAGAATTTCATTTCTAGGGGTGCTAATATATATGGTATTTGTTGTGTTTTGAATTTCAAATTCCACTTGATCATTGCTGGTATATACAAAGCAATTGACATTTGTATGTTAACTTTGTATCCTGAAACCTTGATGCAATCACTTATTACTTCCAGAGGTGTTTTTGTGTATTCTTTAACATTTTCTAAATAGTCACGTCATCTGTGAACAAATACTACGATATTCTTTCTTCCGAACCTGTGTATCTTTTATTTTATTCTGTTGTCTTATTGGATAAGCTAGGATTTCTACTATGATGTTGAAATGGATTAGTGAAAGGGAATAACCTTGACTTGTTCCTGATGGTAATGAAAAATTTTGAGCTTCTTACCATTAGGAATGATGTTAGCTATAGGTTTTTTGTAGATATTCTTCATCAAGTTGAGGAAGTTTTCCTCTGTTTCTAATTTACTGAGAGAATTTTTTTAAATCATAAATGGGTGTTAAATTTTCTCAAATGATTTTTCTACATCAATTGATATGATGTAGTTTTTCTTATATAGCCTATTGATGTGATCTAGTATATTAATTAATCTTCAAACACTAGCCTTGCATACCTTGGATAAAACCCACTTGTTTGTGGTATATATTTCCCTTTTATACATTGTTAGATTATATTTGCTATTATTTTGTTGAGAATTTTTACATCTATGCTTATAAGAGACATTGATCTATAATCTTTTCATACGATGTTTTTGTCTGATTTTGGTAACACAATGCTGGCCTCATGGAATGAGTCAGAAAATATTCCCTCTGTTTATATCCTCTGAAAAAGATTGTATAGAATGGTTATAATTCCTTCCTTAAATGTCTGGTAGAATTCACCAGTGAACCCATCTGTATCTGAGGCTTTCTTTATGGAAGTTTATTAATTATTGATTCAGTTCCTTTAATAGATATAGGCCTATTAAGATTGTTTTTTTCTGTGTGAGTTTTGGCAGAGTGTCTTTCAAGAAATTAATCCATTTTATCTAGGTTATCAAATTTGTTAACATAAATTTGTTAGTTATAATTCTTTTAATGCCCATGGGATCTGTAGTGATGTTTCCTGTTTTATTTTTTTGATCCATGGATGATTTAAAAGTATTTTGTTTAAACTTCACACATGTTGGAACTTTCTAGTGATTTTTCTGTCATTGGTGTCTAATTTTATTCCATGGTGATATGACAGCAGATGTATAACTTCTATTCTTTTAAATTAGTTAAGGTGTGTTTTATGGCCCAGAATGTAGTCTGTCTTGGTGAAAATTCTAGGTGGGTTTAAGAAAAAATATGTATTCTGCTGTTGTTCAATAAAGTAGTCTACTGATGTCAATTATATTCAGTTAATTGATGGTAATGTTGAATTCAACTGTATCCTTACTGATTTTCTGCCTACTGGATATGCCCATTTCAGAGAAAAAGGTGTTGAGGTTTTCAGCTGTCATAGTGGATTTATCTGTTTTCTCTTGCAGTTCTTTTTTTTTCTTTTTTCTTTTTTTTTTGCCTCATATAGCTTGATGCTCTCTTGTTAGGTTCATATACCTTAAGAATAGGATTGTTACATCTTAAAGAAAAATTGATTCATTTGTAACTACATAATGCCATTTTTTTTATCCCTAATAACTTTCCTCGCCTTGAAGTCTGTTCTGTCTGAAATTGGGATAGCTATGCCTGCTGTCTTTTTATTAGTAGCAGCATGTATATTTTTCTCCATTTACTTCCACTCAATAGTATCTTTATGTTTATGGCAGACAACATGTAGTTGGGTCTTGTTTTTGTTCCATTCTAGTAATTTCTGTCTTTTAATTGGTGCCTTCAGATAACTGATATTAAAAGTGATTATTGATATAGTTGGATTAATATGCACCATACTGGTGACTGTTTTCTATTCATTGCCTGCATTACTCTTCTAATTTTAATCTTTTACTCTTTTATGCCTTTAAGCATTTATATAATTTCATTTTACCTTTCTTAGCATATAAATTATAATTTTCTTATTACTCTTTATAGTGGTTTTCATAAAGTTTGAAATAAACATTTACAATAAATACAAGTCCACTTTTAGATAACACTATACCTTGGAAAAATACAACCCTCCTGGCTTAAATAAAGAGGAATTAGATACCCTAAACAGAACAAGAACAAGCAACAAGATTGAAACGGTAATTTAAAAATTACCCACAAAAAAAGTCCAGGACCAGATTGATTCATAGCAGAATTCTACAAGACATTCAAAGAAGAATTAGTACCAGTCTTTTTGAAACTATTCCATGAGATAGAGAAAGAGGGAACCCTCTCTAATTCATTCTATAAAGCCAGCATCACCCTAATACCAAGACTAGGAAAGGACATAATCAAAAAACAAAACTATAGACAGATATCCCTGATGAACACAGATACTAAAATCCTTAACAAAATAGTAGCTAACCAAATCCAACAACATATCAAAAGGATAATCCACCATGATCAAGTGGGTTTCATACCAGGGATGCAGGGATTGTTTAACATATGCAAGTCAATAAATGTGATACACCACATAAAGAGAATTAAAAAGAAAAATCAAATGGTCATCTCAACAGATGCAGAAAAAGCATTCAACAAAATTCAGCATTGCTTTATAATTAAAACTCTCAGCAAAATTGGCATACGGGGACATACCTTGATGTAATAAAAAACCATCTGTGACAGACTCACAGCCAACATAATACTGAATGGTTTAAAGCATTTCCTCTGAGAAGTGAAACAAAAAAGGATGTCCACTCTTACCACTCCTCTTCAACATAGTACTGGAAGTCCTAGTCAGAGCAATAAGACAAGAGAAAGAAAGAAAGGACTTCCAAATGGTAAAGAGGAAGTCAAATTGTCACTGTTTGCTGATGATATGATCATTTACCTTGAGGTTTTCAACTATCACAGTGGATTTATCTATTTTCTCTTGCAATTCTGTCATTTTTTTTGCCTCATATAGCTTGATGCTCTCTTGTTAGGTTCATATACAGACATATACCCTAAAGACTCCTCCAGAAAGTCCCTAAAACTGATAAAATAATTCAGCAAACTTTCCAGATACAAGATTAATGTACACAAATCAGTAGCTCTTCTATACACCAACAGCAAACAAGCAGAGAATCAAATTAAGAACTCAACCTCTTTCACAATAACTGAAAAAAAAAAAATACTAGGAATACACCTAACCAAAGAGGCAAAAGACCTCTACAAAGAAAACTACAAAACACTGCTGGCAGAAATCATAGATGACATAAACAAATGGAAACACATCCCATGTTCATGGATGGGTAGACTTGATATTGTGAAAATGAACATACTGCTAAAGGCAATCTACAAATTCGATGCAGTCCCCATGAAAATACCACCATCACTCACAGAGTAGATAAAATAATTCTAAAATGTATATAAAACCGAAAAAGAGCCCACATAGTCAAAGCAAGACAAAGCAAAAAGAACAAGTCTGGAGGCGGCATCATACTATTTGATTTCAAACTATACTATAAGGCCATAGTCACCAAAACAGCATAATAGTGGCATAAAAATAGGCACATAGACCAATGGAACAGAACAGAGAACCTAGAAATAAACCAAAATAGTTATAGCCAACTGATCTTTGACAAAGAAAACAAAACATAAAGTGGGGAAAGGACACCCTTATCAACAAGTGATGCTGGGATAATTTGCTAGCCACATGTAGGAGAATGAAACTAGATCCTTATCTGTCACCTTATACAAAAATCAACTCAAGATGGATTAAGGACTCTAAGACCTGGAACTATAAAAGTTCTAGAAGATAACATTGGAAAAGCCTTTTTAGACATTGGCTTAGGCAAGGATTTTATGACCAAGAATTCAAAAGCAAATACAATAAAAATAAAGATAAGTAGCTGGGACTTAATTAAACTAAAAAACTTTTGCTTTTAAAAGCAGCAGTCAGCAGAGTAAACAGACAACCCACAGAGCGGGAGAAAATCTTCACAATCTATACATCTGAAAAAAACTAATGTCCAGAATCTACAGTGAACTCAAATTAATAAGAAAAACACAATCCCATCAAAAAGTGGGCTAAGGACATCATAGACAACTCTTAAAAGAAGATATACAAATGACAAATGTTTGTATATTATTAGCAATGTTGATCAAAAATGATCAACATTACTAATAATTAGGGAAATGTAAATTGTTTAAAAATATATATTTTATTGTACTTTAGGTTCTGGGATACATGTGCAGAACGTGCAAAATTGTTGCATAGGTACCTACATGGCGATGTGGTTTGCTGCCTCCATCCCCCCATTACCTATATCTGGCAATTCTCCCCATGTTATCCCTCGCCAACCACCCTACCCACCCACCCCTCCCCTATTCCCCCCCCAACAGACCCCAGTGTGTGATACTCCCCTCCCTCTGTCCATGCATTCTCATTGTTCAATACACACCTATAAGTGACAACATGCGGTCTTTGATTTTCTGTTCTTGTGTCACTTTGCTGAGAATGATGGTTTCCAGATTCATCCATGTCCCTACAAAGGACACAAACTCATCATTTACTATGGCTGCATAGTATTCCATGGTGTATATTTGCCACATTTTCCTTGTCTATCATTGATGGGCATTTGGGTTGGTTCCAGGTCTTTGATATTGTAAACAGTGCTGCAATGAACACACCTGTGCATGTGTCTTTATAATAGAACAATTTATAATTATTAGGGTATATTCCCAGTAATGGGATTGCTGGGTCAAACGGAATTTTTATTTCTAGGTCCTTGAGGAATTGCCACACTGTCTTCCATAATGGTTGAACTAATCTACACTCCCACCAACAGTGTAAAAGTGATCCTATTTCTCCACATCCTTTCCAGCATCTGTTGTCTCCGGATTTTTTAATGATTGTCATTCTAACTGGTGTGAGATGCTATCTCAAGGTGGTTTTGATTTGCATTTCTCTAATGACCAGTGATGATGAGTATTTTTTCATGTGTTTGTTGGCCTCATAAATGTCTTCTTTTGAAAAGTGTCTGTTCATATCCTTTGCCCACTTTTGAATGGGTTTTTTTTTTCTTGTAAATCTGTTTTAGTTCTTTATCGATTCTGGATATTAGCCCCCTGTCAGATGGGTAGATAGCAAAAAATTTTCCCTTTCTGTTGGTTGCCAGCTTCTCTAATGACAGTTTCTTTTGCTGTACGGAAGCTCTGGAGTTGAATTAGATTCCATTTGTCTATTTGGCTTTTGTTGCCATTGCTTTTGGTGTTTTAGTCATGAAGTCCTTGACTATGCCTATGTCCTGAATGGTTTTGCCTAGGTTTTCTCCTAGGGTTTTTATGGTGTTAGGCCTCATGTTTAAGTCTTTAATCCATCTGGAGTTAATTTTAGTGTAAGGTATCAGGAAGGGGTCCAGTTTCTGCTTTCTGCACATGACTAGCCAGTTTTCCCAACACCATTTATGAAACAGGGAATCCTGTCCCCATTGCTTTTTTTTGTCAGGTTTGTCAAAGACCAGATGGTTGCAGATGTGTGGCATTGCCTCCAAAGCATCTGTTCTGTTCCATTGGTCTATATCTCTGTTTTGGTACCAGTACCATGCTGTTTTGATTACTGTGGCCTTGTAGTATAGTTTGAAGTCAGGTAGTATGATGCCTCTACCAGCTTTGTTCTCCTTGCTTAGGATTGTCTTGGCTATGTGGGCTCTCTTTTGGTTCCATATGAAGTTTAAGGTGATTTTTTTCCAGTTCTATGAAGAGGGTCATAGGTAGCTTGATGGGGGTAGCATTAAATCTGTAAATTACTTTGGGAAGTATGGCCATTTTCACAATATTGATTCTTCCTAATCATGAGCATGGAATGTTTCTCCATCTGTTTGGGTCCTCTCTTATTTCCTTGAGTAGTGGTTTGTAGTTCTCCTTCAGAGGCCCTTTACATCCTTTGTTAGTTGTATTCCTAGGTATTTTATTCTCTTTGTAGCACTTATGAATGGCAGTTCATTCTTATTTGGCTCTCTTTAGTCTGTTATTGGTGTTTAGGAGTGCTTGTGATTTCTGCACATTGGTTTTGTATCCTGAGCCTTTGCTGAAATTGCTTATTAGTTTCAGGATATTTTGGGCAGAGACGATGGGGTCTTCTACATATACAATCATCCCATCTGCAAATAGAGACAATTTGACCTTCCAGTACTATATTAAATAAGAGTGGTGAGACAAGGCATCTTCTTCTAGTACCAGATTTCAAAGGGAATTATTCTAGTTTTTGCCCATTTAGTATGATATTGGCTGTGGGTTTGTCATAAATAGCCTTTATTATTTTGAGATACATCCCATTGATACTTAGTTTACTGAGAGAGAAAAAAACAGCAAAAAGAGCTGTTTATTTTGTCGAAGGCCTTCTCTGCATCTATTGAGATAATCCTGTGGTTTTCATCCTTGGTTCTGTTTATGTGGTGCATTACATTTATTGACTTGTGTATGTTGAACCAGCCTTGCATCCCCATGATGAAGCCTACTTGATCATGATGGATAAGCTTTTTGATGTACTGTTGCAATCGGTTTGCCAGTATTTTATTGAAGATTTTTGCGTCTATGTTCATCATGGTCATTGGCCTGAAGTTGTCTTTTCTTGTGTCTCTGCCTGGTTTTGGTATCAGGATGATGTTGGTCTCATAAAATGATTTGGGAAGGATTCCTTCTTTTTGGATTGTTTGGAACAGTTTCAGAAGGAGTGGTACCAGCTCCTGTTTGTATGTCTGGTAGAATTCGGCTGTGAACCCATCTGGATCTGGGCTTTTTTTGGTTGGTGGGCTATTAATTGATGCCTCAACTTCAGCCCTTGTTATTGGTCTGTTCAGGGTTTTGACTTCTCCCTGGTTTTGGCTTGGGAGGATGCAAGTGTCCAGGAATTTATCCATTTCTTCCAGGTTTACTGGTTTGTTCATAGTAATCTCTAATGGTAGTTTGTATTTCTGTGGATTCTGTGGTGATATCCCCTTCATTTTTTTTTATTGCATCTCTTTGATTCTTCTCTCTTTTCTTTTTTATTAATCTGGCTAGTGGTCTATTTTGTTGATCTTTTCAAAAAACCAGCTCCTGGATTTACTGATATTTTGAAGGGTTTTTTTGTGTCTCTTTCTCCTTCAGTTCTGCTCTGATCTTAGTTATTCTTTGTCTTCTGCTAGCTTTTGAGTTTTTTGATCTTGCTTCTCCAGCTCTTTCAATTTTGATGATAAGGTGTCAATTTTAGATCTTTCCTTGCTTCTCATGGGGGTATTTATTGCTATACATTTTCCTCTAGACAGTGCTTTAAATGTGTCCCAGAGATTCTGGTATGTTTTGTCTTCATTCTCGTTGGTTTCGAATAACATCTTTATTTCTGCCTTCATTTCTTTGTTTATCCAGTCAACATTCAAGAGCCAGTTGTTCAATTTCCTTGAAGTGGTGTGGTTTTGAGTTAGTTTCTTAATCCTGAGTTCTAATTTGATTCTACTGTGGTCCGAGAGACTGTTATGATTTCCATTCTCTTGCCTTTGCTGAGGAGTGATTTATTTCCAATTATGTGGTCAGTTTTAGAGTAGATGTGACGTGGTGCTGAGAAGAATGTATATTCTGTGGATTTGCGGTTGAGAGTTCTACAGATGTCTGTTAGGTTTGCTTGATCCAGATCTGAGTTCAAGTCCTGAATATCCTTGTTAATATTCTGTCTCATTGATCTGTCTAATATTGACAGTGGAGTATTAAAGCCTCCCGCTATTATTGTGTGGGAGTCTAGGTCTCTTTGTAGGTTGTTAAGAACTTGCTTTATGTATCTGGGTGCTCCTGTATTGGAAGCGTATATATTCAGGATCGTTAGATCTTCTTGTTACATTGATCCTTTTATCATTATGTACTGTACCTTCCTTGTCTCTTTTGATCTTTGTTGGTTTAAAGTCCATTTTATCAGAGTTATCAGAGACTAGGATTGCAACTCCTGCTTTTTTTTTTTTTTTTTTTTTTTTTTGCTTTCATTTGCTCGGTAAATCTTCCTCCATCCCTTTATTTTGAGCCTATGTTATTTCATTGTGTCAATGCTCTTTACCGTTTGGTACATTTTTGGGGTGACTGGTACTGGTTGTTCCTTTCCATGTTTAGTGTTTCTTTCAGGGGCTCTTGTAAGGCAGGCCTAGTGGTGATGAAATCTCTCAGCAATTGCTTGTTCATAAAGGATTTTACTTCTCCTTTGTTTATGAAGCTTAGGTTTTCTGGATATGAAATTCTAGGTTGAAAGTTCTTTCCTTTAAGGATGTTGAATATTGGCCCCAAATCTCTTCTGGCCTGTAGGGTTTGTGCCAAGAGATCCACTGTGAGAGTGAGTCTGATGGGCTTTCCTTTGTGGGTAACCCGACCTTTCTCTCTGGCTGCCCTTAGCATTTTCTCCTTCATTTCAACCCTGGTGAATCTGATGATTATGTGCCTTGGGATTGCTCTTCTTGAGGAATATCTTTGTAGTGTTCTCTGTATTTCCTGTACTTGAATATTGGCCTGCCTTGCTAGGTTGGGGAAGTTCTCCTGGATAATATCCTGAAGAGTGTTTTCCAGCTTGGATTCATTCTCTCTGTCACATTCAGGTACACCTATTAAACGTAGATTAGGTCTTTTCACATAATCCCATATTTCTTGGAGGCCTTGTTCATTTCATTTTACTTTTTTCTCTAATCTTTCCAACTCATTTTATTTCATCGAGTTGATCTTCGGTCTCTGATATCCTTTCTTCTGCTTTATTGATTTGGCTATTGAAACTTGTATATGCTTCACAAAGTTCTTGTGTTGTGTTTTTCAGCTCCATCAGGTTATTTATATTCTTCTCTAAGCTGTTTATTCTCATTAGCATTTCATCAAACCTTTTTTCAAGGTTTTTAGTTTCTTTGGGTTAGAACATGTTCTTTTAGCTCAGAAGTTTGTTATTACCCACCTTCTGAAACCTGTTTCTGTTCATTCATCAGACTCATTCTCCATGCAGCTTTGTTCCCTTGCTGGTGAGAAGTTGTGATCCCTTGGAGGAGAGGCATTCTGGTTTTGGTGTTTTCATCCTTTTTGCACTGATTTCTTCCTATCTTTGTGGATTTATCTACCTGTGGTCTTTGTAGTTGGTGACTTTCAGATGGGGTCTCTGAGTGAATGTCCTTTTTGTTGATGATGAAGTTATTTATTTCTGTTTCTTAGTTTTCCTTCTAACAGTCAGGCCCTTCTCCTATAAGGTTGCTGGTGGTCCACTCCAGACACTGCTTGCCTGGTGATCACCTGCAGTGGTTGCAGAACATTAAGGGTTTCTGCCTGTTTTGTTCTTCTGTTATGTTAGTCCCAGAAGGATACCCACCAGATGTCAGCCTGAGTTCTCCTTTATGAGTTGTTTTTTTGGATATACAGGGGTCAGGGAGACAGTTGTCTTCTTATAGGAGCTCAGGTGCTGAGCTTTGAGCTCCATTGTTCCATTCAGAGATGCTTGGTAGGTATGTTTAAGTCTGTTGCAGTGGAACTCATAACCACCTTTTTTCCCAGGTGCTCTTCCTTGGAAGGTGGGCCTTTATTTTTAAGTTCCTGAAGTGCTGCTGCCTTTTTTCAGAGATGCCCTGCCTATCTAGGAGGTAGCCTAGTCACAGTCTGCCAAAAGAAGCTTTGCTGAGCTGCTGTGGGTTCTGCCCAGCTGCTGTGTGAACTTCCTTATGGTTTTGTTTATAGAAGTATAGTTAGAACTGCCTTGGTAATGGTGGTCTGCCTCAGTGATGGTGGCGGTGTGCCTCAGTAATGGTGAACTGCCTCTGTTATGGCAGACTGCCTTAGTAATAGTGGATTGCCTCTCTAATGGCGGACTGCCTCGGTAATGGCAGATGCCCTTCTCCCCACAAAGCTGGACTGTCCTGGGTCCAGCTGCATTTGCTGAAAAAGTCTCAATCCTGAGCGTTTCAGATTAATGGCCTTTGTCGGGGTGGGACCCACTGAGCCAGATCACCTGGCTCCCTGTTTCAGCACCCCCCCTTTTTTTTTCAATTGAATGGGCAGCTCTGTCTCCCAGGCATTCCAGGCACCAGTTGAAATGGACGCCCAGATTTGTGTGAGTTTTTGTACAGAGAACCATTGTGCCAGCTGAAACAGTCATGCTGGAAACTTGCGGTGCTTTTCAGCCCAGGAATCTCCTGGTCTGTGGGCAGAATAACTCTTTTGGAAATGTGATGATCACTCACCCTCTACATTGTTCTCACTGGGATCTGCACTCCAGAGCTGTTCCCATTTGGCCATCTTGGGTCAGCCTATTGGGAAATGCAAATTGAAACCACAATGCGACGCCGCCTTACTCCAGCAAGAATGGCCATAATCAAAGAATCAAAATAGTAGATGATGGCATGGATGTGGTGATTGGGGAACACTTCTGTGTTGCTGGTCAGAATTTAAACTAGTACACCACTGTGGAAAACAGCGTGGAGATTCCTTAAAGAACTAAAAGTAGAACTATCATTTGATTCAGCAATCCCACTACTGGTTATCTACCCAGAGGAAAAGAAGTCATTATATAAAAAAGATACTTGCAGACACATGTGTATGACAGCACAATTCATAATTGAAAAATTGTGGAACAAACACAAATGCCCATTAATCAATGAGTGAATTAATGTGTGTGTGTGTGTGTGTGTGTGTGTGTGTGTGTGTGAGAGAGAGAGAGAGAGAGAGAGAGAGATGGAATGCTACATAGCCATTCAAAAGGAATTAATTAACAGCATTTACCATGACCTGAATGAAATTGGAGACTATTATTTTAAGTGAGGTAACTCAGGAATGGAAAACCTATATTTTCCATTCATCCTATGTTCTCACTGATATGTGAGAGCTATGCTATAAGGATGAAAAGGCATAGGAATGATACAATGGACTTTGGAAACTTGGAAGGAAAAGTAGAAAGTGGGTGAGGGATAAAAGACTACAAATATGGTGCAGTGTATACTGCTGAGGTGATGGGTGCACCAAAATCTCACAGATCACTGCTAAAGAACTTATGTAACCAAATACCACCTGTACCCAAATAACCTATAGAAAAGTTTTTTAAAAAACTATATCTCTTCAAGGGTAATGTGAGTACATTATAATAACTAATTATTGAGTAAAAATAATCCTAATTCCCTCTCTTCTGTCCCTTGTGGCATTGCGGTCATTCCTTTCACTTATATATAAACACATATGTATATATACTCATTTGTATGGAATAAAACATATTGCATCTTTAGTTTGAGCAAACTGTTATCTGTTAGGTCAATTAAAGTAAGAAAAATGCAAGTTTTAATTTTACCTTACTTATTCTTTCTTTGATGCTCTTCCTTTCTCTATGAAGATTCAAATATCTTACCTGTATTATTTTCCTCCTAAATTACAACACTTCTTACAAGACAGGTCTACTGGCAACAAATTTCCTCAGTTTTGTTTAAGAAAGTCTTTATATCTCCTATATTTTTGAAAAATAATCTCAAGAAGTACAGAATTGTAGGTTCGTGGTTATTTCTTCAACATTTCAAATATTTTACTATCTTATTTACATTGTTTCTGAGGAAAAGTCAGATGTAATTCTTTGCTTCATTTTATACCTACAACGTGATGTTTTCTTTCCCTCTGGCTTCTTTCAGAATTTATTATTTATCTTTGATTTTCTGTAGTTTTAAAAATTATATGCTTTGGTGTAGCTTTTTGACATTTCTCCTGGTTGATGTTTTCTGATCTTCCTGGTTTTGTGTCTGACATTAATTTGGGAAGATTCTCAGCCAGTATTGTTTCAAACATTTATTTCATTCTCTGCTCTTTTCTTTTTCTCCTTCTGGTATTTCCAATATTCATGTGTTACACCTTTTTTAGTTTTCCCATCCTTGGAAATTCTGTATTGGGTTTTTATTTTCAGTGTTTTCTTTTTTTGCTTTTTGGTTTGGGAGGATTTTGCTGTTATGTTTTCAAGCTCAGATTCTTTTCATGACTGGTTCTCCTGCTTGCTCTGTTTCCTCAGATTGTGGGTTTTTCTTTTTTTATTGTTTGTTCTTGCTTTTTAGTATGCCTCATATTTTTTATAACCATCTTATCTATTATAGCTGAACATGATGTACCAGTTAAAAGTAACAGCCACAAATATGCCTTGAGTGTTGTAGTGCTAAAGCATGGGAAGAAGGGAAAGATTGTAGTTCTGTGATTCAGTCTGTCATTTAGTGAGCCTATGCCTCTTTACTGTGAACTTCACAAGTGCTTCTCAGGTAATTTTCTTTCCCATTCATTACATGGGACATGATGGCCAGGATGAACTAGAGTTGTGTATTTTTCATATCCCATGTGGAAGGCTAGAAGGAGCTGGATTGTCCTGTGTCCTCACCTTTCTGACAGATACAAGAAAAGTTGATTTTTCAGTCTCTTCTACATTTCACTTAATGTTAGAATGGAGCATTGACTTCTTAGCTCTTTAGATGCAGAATTGGAAACTAGAAGAGCAGGGGGAATCTAAATAAAGGATTTTGTGAACAAATACTCTAAGACATTTTTTCCCCCCACCTGAAATAAAAAGGCAGTTATAGGACTTTTTTTTGTCTTCGGTACTGTTTCCTAGAAATCAGGCTTTATAAAAATAAGTTTTATGTTTAGCTATACTTAGCTCCTTTTAAGCAAACAGGGGTAGGGGTGATATTTGACAGTAGCGAAGGAGATGAATTGCATCATCCAGTTCTCATTCTGATGGGAAAAAAAAGAGAGCAATTAGTTATGGTACCTGAATTTACAGTTGAGGTGGACAGGGTGTGGTAATAAGAGCAACTGCAATTTGAGTATTACACCAGTTTATGTGTACACACACACATAAGTGATGTCAGATATATACAGAATTTACATATATTTATGTGTATACATAATTTATAACTATGTAAAGTAGACATTGTTATGCTTATTTTGCAGATGAAGAAACTAAGGCTGACAGATTAAGTAGCTTTCAAAGTTCGAATAGCCAAAGGTCACAGAAGTAAAATTAGAACCAGTTCTGTCCAAATTAATTCCAATGCATACTTTTCCCCAGTAGTTAATGCAGAATTAAGCCTTATATCAATTTCTTGGCTTTCCTGTTAAATTAATGAAATTAAATAGTTGTAGATTGCATGTTTAATAATATGCCCTGGCTTCATCACTCCTGAGGACACCAAATCTTGATTTTCTTAATCTGAATAAGTTTAGTGAATTCCAGGACCCTCTTACCAAATATTCTTGGAAAGTTAAAGTCATGTCCAACATGTAATTCCAATAAATCCTGGTCTTCACCAGTTTGTAAGTCTTAGAGGTCATTTACCTTCCCAGAACTTGGGGTAGTATCATGCTATTGATTTGTTCAGGAAAGAAAGACTTTTCTCTATGAGCTTATTATAATTCAATCTTTGACATCAAAGTCAGATAGATAGTTATGTTGTGTGCATGTGTGTGTGGGTGAGCACACATGCCTGTGTGTGTAAGAAAAAGACTATACTTTTATATTGGAATATAATCTTGTTTATGATCATCTGTTCATATGCCTTAGAAATTGGGTTCTTGTTAGAAAGTGTGCAAGGTTTTCTTTTTTAAAGAAAATCACAAACTTCATAACCGTAGCTTCAGCAAGTAAAAGTTCAATGTATGTGGAGTAAACTGCCTAAAGCTTTATTGTCAACCTTGTATTGGTGTTTACTGGTCTTTAAGTGAAAGAGAAAGCCTCAAAGGGATAAAATGAACTATAGGTTTTCTCTGCAATAATAGGCAACTATTCAAGATATTCAGATTAATCAGGAAGCCAGAGAATCCAGGAAAAGAGTCAAAAAGGCATTGACTCTTGGGTGCAAAATTAGCCACTACACCACATCACATGTGACGGTAGTCTGACAGCTTCTGTGGATGCAGAAAGGCTGTTTTTTTTTTTGTACAGGAGCTTCACAGGGCAGACCAGACATTACTGTGCAACTCGGGCTTAATGCTCCCCTTGCCTTTTGATGCTATGATGCTCAGGATTTTGTTGGTTTTCAGAGCTTTTAGTGATATTACTCCTTTGTTCTGTTATGTGATTTGGATAGGTACAGGACCTGAATGACGATGCATGTGTGGCCCTGAGAAACATCCATCCCTTCTGTCTGAAAAACCGCTTTGAATATTTGCATCCAATGAATAGAAAATGATGTACAAAGACAATTGAGTGATTTATTTTACTTAACACTTTTATTTTTTCCTACATTGTTTTAACACTTTTCCAATCAATGATTTCTGCCCAAATGCACAGTTAAAACTTCTAATTCCTTTGAAAAGGAGATTCATGTCTATTACACTAAAACACACCATTGCCAACAAGTTCTAAGGCTAGAAATTCTACTTTAAATTAGCAGCTATATCATAGTTCTGGTAAATGTTCTGTAACATTGGTCATTTATCCTCCCACTCTAAGTCAAAAATATCACATCAATACATGCTTATCTTTATTATAAAGTATGTACAGATTATTAGATTTGTACAGTTTTGTAAAAACCTGAGATTTGGTTCATTGACATTCTGCTATGTGTCAGATTTCTCAAGAGGAGTCCCACTTCTGTGTGTGTTCTAAAATAAAAGTTTAGACTCACACCTAGACCATGAGCTTGCTTGAATTACTTTTAAGTCTTTATTATGTATTTAGTACAGACACAAACAAGACCAGTGCTATAGCTAGGTAAGTGAGTTCTCCTAGTTGTTTCCCACTACAACTACCTGTCATCAATTGAATTTACTCTCAGTGGGCCCAGATATTAACAAATGGGTTATTGAGTGGTAATAGCCACCATTTGTAAGCTCTGTAGATACTTTTATAGCCATTTATATATGTATAGCCATATACATATATATATATAGCCATATGTATGTATGTGTGTGTGTATATATATATGAGACTCATAAAATCCTAGTTGTACACAGACAGATTTATGTGACTGCTACACATTTAATTTTCACAATAACTTTCTGAATGTTTACAAATGTAGAAACTGAGGCTCAAAAAAGTTAGGTAATTTATCCAAGAACATACAGGTAGTACATGATGGAACTAGGACATAAACCTAGATCTGACTGACCTAAGTTTGCATTCCCAGCCATAATACTATACTGCCTCTTGCTTGCAATGAAACACAGCCTTTTTGTCTAGTCTTTCATAAAACGGAAGCCCTTTATTCACATAAATCTCTTGCTACTTTTAATTATTTCAGTAGTTTGGGGGGTACAGATGGTTTTATTTTTTTTACATGGATATGGTCCTTAATGATAACTGAAGATTTTGGTGCACCCGTCACCCAAGCAGTGTATACTATATCCAATATGAGTCTCTATTCCTCCCCACTCCCACCCTTCTCCACAAGTCCTCAAAGTCTATTATATCTTTTTCTGTTTTTGTTTTGTTTTTGAGACAGAGTTTTACTCTTGTTGCCCAGACTGGAGTGCAATGGTATGATCTCAGCTCACTGCAACCTCCACCTCCCCTTCAAGCAATTCTCCTGCTTCAGCCTCCCAAGTAGCTGGGATTACAGGTATGCACCACCACGTTTGGCTAATTTTGTATTTTTACCTAATTTTGTATCTTAACCCTGTCGGCCAGACTGGTCTTAAACTCTTGACCTCAGGTGATCCACTTGCCTTGGTCTCCCAAAGTGCTGGGATTACAGGTGTGAGCCACTGTGTTCAGCTTAATATATCATTCTTATGGCTTTGCATCCTCATAGCTTAGCTCCCATGTATAAACAAGAACATACAATATTTGGTTTTCTATTCCTGAGTTACTTCTCTTAGAATAATGGCCTGCAGCTCCATCCAAATTGCTGCAAAGGGCATAATTTTGTTCTGTTTGGGGGCTGGGTAGTATTCCATGGTGTATATATACCACATTTTCTTTACTTGTTGGTTGATGGGCATTTAGGTTGGTTCTGTATTTTTGCAATTGCAAATTGTGCTTTTATGAACGTGTGCATATGTCATTTTCATATAATGACTTATTTTCCTTTGGGTAGTTACCCAGTAGTGATACTGTGGGATCAAATGGTAATTCTACATTTAGTTCTTCAAGGAATCTCCATGCCGTTATCCGTAGTGGTTGTATTAGCTTACATTCCCATCACCAGTGTAAAAGTGTTCCCTTTTCACCAAATCCACACCAACATCCATTATTTTTTGACTTCTTAATTATGGCCATTCTTACAGGAGTAAGGTAATATCACATTGTGGTTTCTATTTGTATTTTCAATTTGTATTTGTAATTAGTGATGTTGAGCATTTTTTATATGTTTCTTGGCTGTTTGTGTAATTTGAGAATTATCTGTTTGTGTCCTTTGCTCACTTTGTGATGGGATTATTTTTTTTCTTGCTGATTTGTTTGAGTTCCTTCTAGATTTTGGGTATTAGTCCTTTGTTGGATGCATAGTCGTGAATATTTTCTCCCACTCTGTGGGCTGCTGATTATTTCATTTGCTTTGCAGAGCTTTCTAGTTCAACTGGGTCCTATTTATTTATTTTGGTTTTTGTTGCATTTGCTTTTGGATTCTTAGTCATAAATTCTTGGCCTAAGCCAATGTCTAGAAGAGTTTTTCCAATGTTATTTTCTAGAATTTTTATGGTTTCAGGTTTAGATTTAGGACTTTGATCCAACTTGAGTTGATTTTTATATAATTTAAGAGATGAGGATCCAGTTTTATTCTTCTATATGTGGCTTTTCAGTTGTCCCAGCACCATTTATTGAATAGGGTGTCCTTTCCCCCAACTTTATATTTGTATATGCTTTGTCGTAAACTAGTTGGCTGTAAGTATCTGGGTTTATTTTTGGGCTCTCTATTCTGTTTCATTCATCTGTGTGCCTGTTTTCTTACCAGCACTATGTTGTTTTGGTAACTATAGCCTTAGAGTATAATTTGAAGTCCGGTAATGTGATGCCTCCAGATTTGCATTTTTTGCCTAGTATTGCTTTGGCTATGTGGGCTCTTTTTTTGATTCCATATGAGTTCTAGGATTGTCTTTTCTAGTTCTGTGAAGAATGATGATGATATTTTAATGGGAATAGCATTGAATGTTTAGATTGCTTTTGGCAGTATGTTCATTTTCACAATATTGATCTACCCATCCATGAGCATGGGATGTGTTTCCATTTGTTTGTGACACCTATTATTTGTTTCAGCAGTGTTTTGTCATTTTCCTTACAGAAACCTTTCACCTCCTTGGTTAGGTATATTCTGAAGTATTCTATTTTATTTTTATTTTTTTCAGCTGTTATAAAAGGGATTGAGTTTTTTATTTGATTCTTAGTTTCATTGTTGTTGATGTATAGCAGCGTTGCTCATTTGTGTTCATTGATTTTTGTATCCTGAGAATTTACTAAATATCAGGTCTAGGAGCTTTCTGGTTATATCTTTAGGGTTTTCTACATATAGAATCATATCATCAATAAACGGCAACAGTTTTACTTCCTATTTTCCAATTTGGATACTTTTTATTTTTTTCTCTTGTCTGATTGCTCTGTCTAGAACTTCCAGTATTATGTTGAATAGAAGTAACAAAAGTGAGCATCCTTGTCTTGTTCTAGTTCTCAGGAAAATGCTTTCAACTTTTCTTCATTCAGTATGATACTGGTTGTGGGTTTGCCATAGATGGCTTTTATTATTTTGAGGTATGTCCCTTCTATGCCAATTTTATTGAGGGTTTTTTTTTTATCATAGAGGAATGGTGGATTTTATCAAATGCTTTTTCTGTGTTTATTGAGATTATCATATAATTTTTGTTTTCTTTGTGTTTATTTTTTATTTTTTATTTTTTTAATTGCATTAGGTTTTGGGGTACTTGTGAAGAACATGCAAGATAGTTGCATAGGTACACACGTGGCAGTGTGATTTGCTGCCTTCCTCCCCTTCACCTATACCTGGCATTTCTCCCCATGCTGTCTCTCCCCAACTCCCCACCTCCTGCTGTCCCTCCCCTATTCCCCCCAACAGACCCCAGTGTATAGTACTCCCCTCCTTGTGTCCATGTGTTCTCATTGTTCAACACCCGCCTATGAGTAAGAACATATGGAAAATGTGGCACATATACACCATGGAATATTATGCAGCAATCAAAAATGATGAGTTCGTGTCCTTTGTAGGGACATGGATAAACCTGGAGAACATCATTCTCAGCAAACTGACACAAGAACAAAAAAAGAAAATTTTTGTTTTCAATTGTCTTTATGTAATGTATCACTTTTACTGACTTGCATATGTTAAACTATCCCTTCATGACTGGTATGAAACACACTTAATCATGATGTAATATGCTGTTGGATTTTGTTAGTTAGTGTTTTGTTGAGGGTTTTTGCATCTATGTTCATCAGGGATATTGGTCTGTAGTTTTCTTATTTTTTATGTCTTTTCTTGTTTTGGCATTAGAGTAATATATATCTTATAGATTTTTTAGGGAGGAGTCCCTCTATATCTTTTTTAATAGTTTCCATAGGATTGGTACCAATTCGTCTTTGAATGTCTGACATAATTCAACTGTGAATCCATCTGATTCTGCACTTATTTTTGGTTGGCAATTTGTTTTATTACTGATTTAATCTCTCTGCTTGTAATTGGTCCGTCAAGCATTTCTATTTCTTTCTGATTTAATCTAGGAGGGTTGTATTTTTCCAGGAATTTATCCATCTCCTCTATAGTTTCTAGTTTGTGTGCACAAAGGTATTCATAGCAGTGTGAATGCTCTTTTGTATTTCTGTGATATCAGTGATAATATCTCCAGTTTCATTTCTAATTGAGATCATTTAGATTTTTTCTATTCTTGGTTAATCTTGCTAATGGTCTACCAATTTTGTTTATCTTTTCAAAGAAATCACTTTTTGTTTCATTTACCTTTTGTATTTTTTGTGTTTGTTTCAATTTCATTTAGTTCTCTGATTTTTTTTTTTTTTTGAATGTTAGAAAATATATTTATATTGAGTCCAGGAAATACTTAAACAAACAAACAAACAAAAACTGATACAAAACTTCTTCCTATTCAGGATAAAACAAAATTATATTTTTTTAGCTAGAAAAATTATTTTAAAATATTATGAACTAGCAACAGTAAAGATTTCTCTGATCTTTGTTCTTTTCTTCTGATGGATTTGGATTTGTTTTTTTCTTGTTCCTCTAGTTTATTGGAGTGAGAGATTAGGTTGTCTATTTGTGCTTCTTCACTTTTTGATTTGAGCTTTAATACTACGAACTATCCTCTTAGGGCAGCTTTTGCTGTATCCCAGAGGTTTTTATAGGTTGTGTCTCTTGTTACTTTTTAACACATGCCCCCTCCTCTAGTTGAGTTTTAATTTTGTTGTCTTACATTCCATCTTTCACTTCTTTGGTTTTGCCATTTCTCCCAACTTTTTTTACTTTTTCTCTTCCCTTTCATTTTTCTGTGTTGTAACCATTCTCTGGGACCTCAGACAGTCATTCTATTAACGGGCTGTTGTTAGGCAACTGCTGATTGGTTATTATCCTTGTCTTCCATAAACTCATTGGCTAGTGGGAGCATCAGATACAGGGAAGGAATTCCGTCCCATGATGGAAGTAGCTGAAAAAGCTTAAAGTGAACCTGTTGCAATGCCTGAGGCTCAAATAAGCATCAGTAGAATTAGATTTCTAATCACTTTATAAAATTTCATCTCCTCTCTTTAGAGTTGAATAATCATATTGGTATATGGTAAATTATAGGCTTCTTGGACATAAAGTAAAGCACTCTGTTTATTTTGTATCACTTTTATTCATAGCTTAGAAATAGTTACATAATCAATATTTGATACGTTTCGGCTAACAAGTATGTATAGTTAAGATACGCTTTCTATCCTGTGGACTGTTTTAAGGAATTTTATGTGACATATGTGTATTAAAAATATGCATATCTATTTCTGCAAGTATGTTTCCAAATATATTAGAAGACTATGGTGGTAAAGAATAAAGATTGATAAAATATTTGAATAGGAACTGGAAATTTAAGGATCAAAATTAAGAGCTGCTGATGGATTGTGTCATTTGATAAATATCCTCTCTCAAGATAGAAGTAACAATTTCTGCCTTATTGACTCCATGTAATTATTATGTTAAGCCCATTAGGTTAGTGACATGAAAGGCTTTATAAAGACTACTGTATACAATTGATTCTCAAAGTAAGGGCCGAGGACCCCACAGGGTTCTTATATCAGTCACAGTGTAACCAGTGAAACAAAACTTCTAGGAGCTATTAATGAATACATTTATTGCAAGAAATTGACATGATTATGGGGGCTGGTCAGGTTAAGTGTGAAATCCACAAGGTAAACTATCAGGAAGGGCAGGCTGCAATTAGCTACAGCTACTATCTACAGATGAACTTTCTTCTTCTTCACAGAAGACTTAGCTCTGCTTCTAAGGCCTTTTAACAGATTGAATCAGGTCCACTCAGACTATATAAAATAATCTTTCCTATTTAAAATCAACTGATTATGGACTTTATTCATACCTACAAAATACCTTCATGGCAACATCTAGATAAGTGTTTAGACAACTCATGACTGTAACTTAGTCAAATTGACACAGAAAACTAACCATCATAGTCCCAACATCCTTTCAAGGAGTACACTAATTCCCATTTTACCAATTATGTATGAGGCTGGATATTTTTTCATGTACTTTAACCAATCAACACAGCACAAAACATTGAATGCGTAAGCAGATATGAGAACCTATTTTCTATTAATACAAATATGAAATAAAAATTCTCATTTTTTGTTTTGGAAAATATAGTTAACATAAAATATGACATTCGTTAAGAGGTAATAGATGTATTGTTATTTTTAAAGAAATTATTTTTAAATACATTTTTTATGTTTCTAATATAGTATAGATCCACATAAATAAAAACCCATTCTGGGTCCTAAATAATTTTTAAGTGTGTAAAGAAGCCCTGATTCCAAAAGGTATGAGAACCACTATCCAATACAGACAAAGTGGTTATATTCTTTCTTATTAATAGAACAAAAAGGTCAATAATTCTCCTCATATTCAGCATAAATGATTGTGAATGTCTTCTACTGCACAACATAGACAATGTAAAAATGTTTCCATACTTTATAAATCTCAAAACTATCTAATCCACTTCTCCTCATGCATGGATTTGAACAAAAAAATCACAAGCTGCTTTTGTGACCCGTTTACGTGACTTGATCTAATGTTAGAAAGTATCTATTTAAATTTTGGATATAAACATTTCAACATCAGTATTCAGTTATTTTATTTTAAAACTTAACTTTCTTCAGAATTTAGTAAGTTATCCCTGCCAAGTTTCCTTACACAATGGTCAAAATATTTATTATGGAAACATTTTTATTCATGTGGTATACTAAAAATTAGTAAGATGATAAAATGAGTAGAAAAGAAAATTATGGTAGTTCTTTATTCTAGTGTATAAAATAGGAACATCAATTTCTTCCTCACTATTCAGTCACCTTTTGATTAACTAGAACAATTAAAGGAAAATGGGTCATGGCAAAATCAAAATTATGAGTAAAAATGACCAAAAATGGTCAAAAGATGTTACAAAATGCACTTGATAAAAATTAAGCAAAATTACATATTATATTCTGAAACACAGTATTATTATATAGTATCATCCTGAAGAGCAAAGTAAAGAAGTATGAAAATTATCATTTAAGATAAAAGTTAAAAACTGAGTTGCTACAGAGACCTGGCAGATAAATGGCCTACTGAAGCAGTTGGGGTGACGAATGGGATACTTGTGCCCTGTTCAAAATGGGTGGCCATTATTCAGTAATGACCAACACTTGACTTGTGGGAATATGTACCCATCATCAACAATTTTTTGACTTATTTCTTGAAAAATATATCTTCATTCTCATGAGAAATCTCTCAATGTTTGAATGTTGCCAATGAATCTAAAATTAAGTCTGTGAAGGCTAAACAAACTATCTCTGAAGATTGTTACCATTGTGTGATACCTGGTTTCAGAACACTGAATATCACATAAATTACTTTCTGACAAAGGACCAAAAAGCTATCCACTCAGGCAACCTGCAGTTGCTGATGTTTTTTAGCTGAGTCTGTTCATGCCCCACTCAACATTGTTTAATATAAAGTTTCTTTATTGTTGTTTCATCTTTACCTTCTAAAATTCTTTCAGAAATCAAATTAATTGGTAGAGGAGAGTTGATACTCCTTCAAACTGCTCCTTTCTAAAAATTTGCTTTACATGTATTTACCTTTCCCGAAGCTTAGGTTGGGGAACTAACTTAAACTAAACTTATCTCATTTAGTCAGTGAGTCAGTCCTGTAATTATCGTAGCAGATACAATGTGGCATTTACGGGTTATTCTCTAATTCTGTATAGTAGGTATCTTTTAAGATTCTTGTTTTAACACATTTATTAAGATTTAATATTTTCTACTACTTTACACATTTACACGTTTGTTTGACTTAGATAATCAAATTAATTTCCTGCTGGAAATGAGAACTATAAGTAAAACTCTGTGAAGTGTGATTTTTAAAATGTGATTTATTGGAAAATTTCAGAAGCCAGACAAAGATAGTCCCTCTAATAAAAACTGAACATAGCATTTCTTATCTGTTATTTGTTTATTAGGGTTCTAATTAACCATACAGTGTCATTTAATTTCAACACATTAGACAAATAATTTGCCATATATCTGTTAGTATTTACAATTTATAGGCAGTTTGGAAAATGAACATATTTGAGGACTCTATATTCATTGGTTAGTTCAAAGACCCAAGGGATGCTATAGACACATTTGTTCCTAAATTGCATGTGCCTCTCTCTTTACTGGGAAAGTGATTATGGGAAAGAGCTGGACTTATGAGAAAGACCAGTAATGGCAAAGATATTGGTCTTAGGAGAAAGATCTGGTTTGAGGTCCCATGTTCACCACCAAATTCCTGTGTGGCTTTTAGCAGTTGTATTCACTTCTCTTAGCTTCAGCATTCTCCTCCATGGAACAAGGGGGCTGCACTAAATAATCTTCATTTACTCACTTGTGCAAAATTCTGCAGTTTAACCATGTCTGTGATTCTAGACCACACTTGTGCCTAGAAGCCATGGTACTGAGTGAAGGGAAGTAAAGGAACAGGGACTTAAAAACATTCTTCTCTTTAGAAGATGGAGAACTTTGAAATGCGAATTTACACACCATGGAATATTATGCAGCAATCAAAAATAATGAGTTTGTGTCCTTTGTACGGACATGGATGAATCTGGAGAACATCATTCTCAGCAAACTGACACAAGAACAGAAAAAGAAATACCGCATATACTCACTCATAGGTGGGTGAGAAAAATGAGAACACATGGACACAAAGAGAGTGTCTACTACACACTGGGGTCTATTGGGGGGAATGGGGAGGGACAGCGGGGGGGGCTGGGGAGGGATAGCCTGGGGATAAATGCCAAGTGTGGGTGAAGGGGAGGAAGGCAGCAAAACACACTGCCATGTGTGTACCTATGCAACTATCTTGCACGTTCTGCACATGTACCCCAAAACCTATAATGCAATAAAAAATTAAAAAAAAAAAAATTCTAGACTGTTTAAAGCATAGGCGAATTTCATGTTCTTAAAAATTCCTAGCTTGTGTCTTATAGATACAGTGATGCAAACTTTAGATGGTGTGGGTGTTTCTTCTCTTGCAAAATGTTTCCTGTGTCCATGTTTCTTCTTGGTAGTCTGATAAGATCTGTAAGTAGTATAAAGTTCACAGTGACTCTAACGGCCAAACAAAATCTTATATGAAGGTTTTCATGAAGTTAGATAGTATGTTCACTTCTTTCTAACACCTTTTATTCCTAAGCTTGGTAGAATTTCTTTTTTACTACTCTTAAGATCAACCTGTTGCCTATTCTACCTTCTCTTTCATTTATGGACCCATCAATAATTACCTATCAATACAGCAACTTGCTCATGACATTTAAGCCAATTAGTTGAGCTGTAGGTAACTCAGTAAAAGGATTATACATGAAAATCTCCTTTTAAGGTATGAATCAAAGCTATCAATAATCCCATTAATAATTCTGATTTTCTGAATGTTTGCAGCACTCACCTAATCTGTAACTATAATATATTGGTCCCACTTTCCTTGTTTTGTATAATCAAACAGTAATCAATACAAACTATGACTACTGCAAAATGAGACTTCTGAGGCTTTGAGGACAAATTCATCAGCAGCATGCATATAAAAGTCACTGCAGAGAGTCTTTTCTTTCTTTCTTAAGTGCCCTTGAAACCCAGCAACTGAATTACAGTCCAGGCCCCCAAAGAGAGCTACAAGGTTATAATTGTCTCACACTTAATTACATGCATTACCTTTGTAGACGGACAAAGTCATTTTGTACCATGCGTAGAGAATAAAATCACTATGAATTTTTATATTGCTGGCTCATTGATTCACAGAAAGTAGAAATTTATGCAGGAGCCATGTCTAACAATGTAAATATTCAGCCAAGTCCAAGAACACTGCCTTCTCTGTTCCGGGACTGGGCCTCACAGTCACAGAACTTGCTATTCTTCTCTTTCACTCTTGGGCCTAGTGAGGCAGCTTATTTTTCCTTTTTCTTTCATTGGTCACAGTTATTTCTTTTCAGTGTGTCATCTTCTCTAAGTTTCTGAGGGAGCGTTAGCTTGAGGCCTTGCCTTGACATAATCAGATATAATCAGAAAAATGAAAAATGCTATAGGAAAGAGAACTATTTTCACAAAGGTGTGAGAGAGAAATACCACCACTTTCAAGCACTGTTTTCTTCTACTGGAGCCTGCTCAATAGGGACGTCAGCTGTGCTGGGGTAAGTACAAGCATCCTGGCCTTACCTATATAATGCGAGAGAGTAACTGCCTTTTAGAATCATCAAGTCTAAGTTCTGAATTAGACCCAAGATATAACCACTCTCTTTACACTGCATTTGGAATTTCCTTTGGCTTGGTGGGTGTGAAATCCACATTTCTTTCAACAGAATATTTTATTTTGTCTCAATTGATTTCATTATGATAAGCTGATGGCAAATGCTACTTCCTTACTCAACAGGGCTCGCAGCCTGAATGTCCCTGAATACGTTTTATGATAAATAATATATCCTGCAATCATTCAGTGCAGCCCAAGGAAGCAGATGGAGTTATAGCCTTCTTCTCAAAGCAGAAAGAAACTACAGCTTTGAGGAAGAGAATGACATCATTACATGGCTTCCCAGTTTCATCTTGATAAACTCTGAAGCTGGCATATTGCAGTAGTTTTCAATGATAGGTGGGAAGTTTGACTTTCCTTTGAGTTCAAAGGAGAAAACTGTTGCTTAAAGAAAAATGTGTTTGCTCCCTAAGTATGAGTTACTCCTTCCAGAGCAAAAAGAAAGAAAGAAAAAAAGCCTCATGCATGCAGAGCTATGATGGACACATTTAGGACAGTCCTGTGTCCTGCTGTTAAGGCGAGGGTGAACTATCCCTACCCCTAAAAGGAAAAGTAATTTTAAAAATAAAAATTATACTGAGCTGCTAGTTATTTTGCCTGTAGGAGTCTGTGCATATGTCTGGTGGAATTTGGTTTTTCTCTGATATTGCCAGGCAATTTTGGCCAAGGTAGGCAGAAGAATTTGAAAACCATGGAGAGGAGCTTGACCTCCAAAAGCTAATCTGGCACTCTGTTACTTTCTTCTTCCACAGTTTCTTCTCTGTTTCCAGATCTTACAAATGTACAGTCAAGAGTGCTTGGAGTATTATTCCATTAACAGATGTACTGTTACATTAAGCCATTAATCAGGCAAATCACAGATGTTGTTTTCTTTCTAGATGTTACTATAATTACTCTTGAAAAAACACCTACTGAGTTTGTCATTTCATCCATTGATGACTTTTTAAAAATTTCTTGGATAATTCATTTCTTAAAGTCTATTTATATGGATTTAAGGTTTCAGGATCTCTCCTCGGGTTTTCACCATGTGTTTTTTAAAGAGTATAACAGTATAACATCACATATGGGTGGATTAATAGGCCCTTGAGGGACTGAAGGTTGAAATCCATGTGCTGAGTTTGCAATTAAACCATACTCCTCTTGTGCTAAAAGATGAGCCTTATCTTTTGAAGCATACAATGCTGATAAGGCCAGTGAAGGAGGCTGCCTTTCAAAAAAATGGAGCTTGAGGAAGGGAATGGAACTTAGTCCAGCTGCTTAGTTTGCAGATGAGAAAACTAGGACCTAGAGAACTGAAGTCTGTATTACTGAGACAAAAGGACGCCAGAGTCCAAGGCTCATGGCACCTAATCCAGTGTTGCTGCTGCTTGTTTTGTTTTGATACAGAGGCTCAGTCTGTCACCCTGGCTGGAGTGTAGTGGTGCAATCTTGGCTCAATGCAACCTCTGCCTCCTGGGTTCAAGCAATTCTCTTGTCTCAGCCTCCTGAGTAGCTGGGATTACAGATGTGCACCACCACACCTAATTTTTGTATTTTTTTTTCTTTAGTAGAGATGGAGTATCACCATGTTGGCCAGGCTGGTCTTGAACTCCCGAACTCAGGTGATCCACCTGCCTCAGCTTCCCAAAATGCTGGGATTACAGGTGTGACTTACCACACCCGACCCAATGTGCTTCTACTCCCACATTCATTCTTCAAACAGCTTCTGCCTTGTCAGAAGGGAAAGAAAATTTCTTTTGTGACTCACAGGTAAACTAAAACAGGTTGGATTCCTGAGACTGGTTCTACCCATTTACCCACTCTCCTTAAAGTAAAACTTCGCCAGGAATTCTTAAATTTTGCTTTGAACCTAGGGAGCTCTATCTTTTCTGCTGATTAAATATTACTGATTTCTCATTTTCTGGTGACATTGTTTTAAAATTCTTTTGACTACAAAGTTGAAGCTTCTGGAGGCTTTTCTTCTTTTCTTTTCGTTTTTTTGTAAAATATACTTTTATTAAGAGATGAATAGTCAGAATAAGAATGAGTACAGTTTAGTAGGAAAAAACATGGGCTTTGGAATAAAAGTTGCATTTGAATTCCAGTTCTACATCCTATAATTGTGTAACCTTGGCAAGTTACTTCACCTGTCTAATGTTCACATTCAGAGAGAGAGAGAGAGAGAGAAAGAGAGAGAAATTGCCTAGTACAATTCAATAACTGGCCCACAGAAAGCATGTAATAACTATTAGTTACTGCAATGAGTTGGAACCAGAGGAGAGAGAATGTTAATGGTCATGGCATTTTTCTGTTTATGTTAAATACTATCTTAAACATCTGGAGAAAAGAAGGAGAATCTCATTTTCTGCTTTTAGTATTAGTGATTACTGGCTACTGTCGCCAATGCAGAGAGCCTTGCAGACAGTTAGCAACCTGAAAACAAACTGTATTATTTGAGAGGAGGTACTTTTATCTCTTAAAGTTTTTCAGGTCGCTCTGATATGGTGCAGTATCAATTTGAACTCATTAAATTGAAGAAGTGACACAGGAACACAAGAATACATTGAGTGTTTCTTTGCCTCATCTGCCTAATTAAATAAAAATTCCAGATCTCTTCACTCACAAGCAAGTTTGATGGTGAAATCCTCACATACCTGCCACTGTATGTTCTCTACCGTCTCCTCAGGTACACCCT
Source organism: Saguinus oedipus (assembly GCA_031835075.1). NCBI lineage: Eukaryota > Metazoa > Chordata > Mammalia > Primates > Cebidae > Saguinus > Saguinus oedipus. The sequence goes on from CM063170.1 coordinate 45,924,667, forward strand.
ACAGCAGTGGTTCTCAAATGTGCTTCCTGGGCTAACTGTATCAGATTATTCAGGAATTATTAGAAGGGCAAAACCTCAGGCCCTACTGCAGATATGCTGAGTCAGAAATGTGGGGATGACTCAGAAACCTGTTTTAAACAGGCCTCCAGGTGATTCTGATGGCATTCCAGAACCATAACCTGGAGAACATACTGTATTTAATGCACTGCAGTGTTTCTCAAAGTGAAGAACAGGTACCAAGATAGGACCAAAAATGATCTTAGGTAGGACAAAGATGACTTTAGGTGACACTTGCAATCCAACATCATAGGAATGCTGTAAGAACTTATGAATGGAATATAGAATAGAGTAGGAACTTGCCACATTCTTATTTCTTCAAGTCTCACTTTGAAGTCAGTTTTCTGTGTGGCCTTCAAAATAGCATTTCTGTTGGAACTTCAGATTCCTCATTTGTATCATGACAATAAAGAAGACTTGAAGATTTGCAAGATTCCTTCCAGCTCTTAACTAATATGTACTTACACATGTGTATTGTATGTGCGTATGTTTACATATAGAGTAAATTCTGTATAGAAGTCTGGCTTAGGCATAAATAGTTTAATTCCCCAGGCATAAATCTTGAGTGCTTGGGGATAACATTGAAACTAGATGGCTGTGTTGGAAAAATAAAAAATCAAATTGTGAGAAATGTGGGTGCTGATGTACATTTCAGAGCTCAAAGGTAATTTCATTGTATTTTATCATCATCTGTCAAACTTAAAGCAATACTGACACTAGAAAATAGATTTTTGCAGAGGTTTCTGAGGACAATGGTTTCTATGAGCTGGTGTAAATATATTCAGAGAGACTTGTTCCTACTTAATAACCCGCGTTTTTCCTTCTGAATTGCTGATGCATTCACTTATAGCATTTGAAAGGCAGTTTGTCCTTTGCTGTCAAGTGAACTTGACAGAATAATGTGAAATTCTGAAAAATTCAATCAAATCTTGTTGCTTCTCAAAGGAATTTCTGGACTACTTATTCTGTTTAAGGAGAAAAAGAGAAGATGGTGTTTCTTTGGTTTTATACAAAACACTAACCAAGTTTAATAGCACAGGTTCTAGTTAGCAGTTGCCACATCGAGTTTTCCTTCTAGGAAAGTAATCCTGGGGACAGTGCCAGCTGAAGTTTGGGGGTTCTTTGGGGAGTAGCAGCAATACCTAAGGGGTCACTACAGGACTGCACTGTTAGAAGATCAGAAGCTGTCATGATCAGCTTATTTATTGCTTACAACATGCTTGTCAATCTGGAGACCTGAAAATAAGGAGAAATGGTGAAACTCGGTTTTCTTCCTTAGACAGTAAAATGGCTTGCATTGTCTTTTACATAACTGACAGAACCCCAGAAGCTAGATCTACTCAAATATTGGCAATTCTGATGAAATGCCCCAGGGACTATTCAACTTGATTTAGGAGGCACTGAACTGAAAATTACTGTGTACAGAGAGAATGTGCTTGCAGTCATACAGACAACAGTTCAAATTACTCTTTAAGCTCCAGTCTCCTTATCTATAAACTGAGGGTAAAGTGTTCCTAGCTCACAAGATTGTCCTGGGAATTAATCAAATAGGTAATGTTGGAAGTAGCCAGAACATCTAAAATTAACTGAGCACTTACTATCTGCCAGGTGCTATTTCAAGGGCTTCACCTGCATGAGGTCATTTAAGCCTCAATAAATCTCTGAGATAGTTACTATTATAAGCTCCATGTTGTGGATGTAGGAACTTACCGCAGGGAAAATGTAACTAACTTGCCAGCCACAATGTGGCAGGAAGAGACAGAGCCAACATGGGAACCCAAAAAGTCTGGCTGCAGATGCTTCTTCTTTAAGATTTAAAAACACTTGACATTGTTATCAGCATTTCATATGAGTTAAACCATGTGAAATTACAGACACTTGACCATTTTTGACATTAAAATAGCAATTTTGTGTGGTAGTACCTAGTAAGCACTGGATATGTGTTAGTAATAGCTGCAGTTGCTACTACTGCCAGTAGTAGCAATCATAATATTTATTTTACCCCAGACGATCACTCACTAAAGTAAGGAATACGGGTGTATTATAGAGTAAAATCTACTAGCTTGGTGATCTGAAGCTGGGTAAACTCTAGGTTTCAGTTCTCCCATTCGTAAAATAATGGGATTGGTCTTTTCCGGTTTTATTTGTGAATGGCAGAACCTTAAAAACTACCTATGAGGAAGAACCAGATATTTTTGTCCAATCTATCTTGGACCAATATCTAGTTCTACCATGAATTACTAGTATATAGTTGATGTCATATACAACCCATCATGTGAGTTTGACAATACCCAAATTGGTACCCAGCCTGCTCAATGTGGCAAGTTTACTAAGCACGTGCTTAGATATTGTACTAGAATAAAATTGAGGTACCCATTTCTAAACACCTATTTTCAATGCCTATACTTAACTTGCTACGATCCAATAATAAACAGTTGGTGGACTGATGCTAGTTTATGGACTTCCCTTTCCATAGCACTGGAACTCTGTGATATATATAAATAAATTCTTAAAGGGAATATATGTGTGTCTGTGTGCCCTTCTTTTAGAAATGTATTCTCTTTGGAGATTAGAAATGAGTATCTACAAAGCAAAAGAATATTTTTGAAAGAAAGACCACAGATGTGCTATTTCAAGGGCTATTTTATTGTCATAAAAACAATATTACTTGGGGCATTTGTATAAGATGGAGAAAAGAAATTAGTGTGTACCAAAGTTTGTTAGTATGTGTATTTTTAAAATACTTTTATTTAAACAATAATTAATTATCTTTCATGGCATTATGTTTGAAGCACTAGAGAATTAGAGACAAATGAGACATGATCACCATCCTCCCATAGCTCACAGTCTACAGACCCCAGAATGTTAGCACATAATTGTAGAACAGTGGCTAGTGCTCTGAAGGAAGATGTATTTAATTTGGCTTGGGTGTCATGTGGGGGTCTACACTTTCAGGTGTGATTTCTTACATTTTGCTTTTTAGAATGTTTTTACTTTATTTTTTAAAACCCGTTTTATTCATTTATAACACAATGTGAACGAATCTGAAGCTTGATGAACTATAACAAAGCGAACACAACCATGTAGCCACCACTCAGTGAAGAAATAAAATGTTACCAGCTTTCTAGAGGGTCCCGGTGTGCCTCTTCCCAGTCACCGCCCTCTCTCTTTTCACAGATGTAACCACATTCCTAATTTCTAACACCAAGAACTAAGTTTGCCTGTTCTTAAAATCTATAAGTGGAATCACACTGATAGATTCCTTTGTGTCTGGCTCTTTTGCTTAATGTCAGGTCTAGAGTCATTGTTCCCAAACTGCATGCCAAAGCATCCCAGGGTCCCATAGTGTGCTCATAAGGAGACAGCAGGATATGTTTTAAATTTTAGAGTCACATAGCGATAATTGATAACTTTCAGACACTGAATGAATAGCTTATGGTAGTTAAGTTTCAACATTAGATTGCGCTACATTTCTTTTGACAATGTTACAGCTTCTAACACTAGATTTTTAAGATGCACACTAAAGTCAATATGAAAAAAAAATGAAGGTGGCTTAATCCAATTTGATTCCAGTATTCAAGAAGTTCGCTTGCCCAATGGGCACACATATCCTATTAGTAATTTCTTGTGGTTATTTAAGAATAAAATCAAAATATCAGGTTTTTTTCAATTTTTTTTTCAATTTTTTTTTTTTCTTTGAGACGGAGTCTTGCTCTGTCGCCAGGCACCAGGCTGGAGTGCAGTGGTGCAATCTCAGCTCACTGCAATCTCCACCTCCTAAGTTCAAGCAATTCTCCTGCCTCAGCCTCCCAAGTAGCTGGGAATAGAGGTGCGCACCACCACGCCCAGCTGATTTTTGTGTTTTTTAGTAGAGACAGGGTTTCACCATGTTGACCAGCATGGTCTTGATCTCTTGACCTTGTGATTTGCCCGCCTTGGTCTCCCAAAGTGCTGGGATTACAGGGGTAATTTATGTGTATTTTTAACATGACCACTAAGTTATTAAACATAAGTATTGCCTGGGGGCAATGTCTCAGCCCTGTAATCCCAGCATTTTGGGAGGCCAAGATGAACAGATCACTTGAAGCCAGGAGTTCAAGACCAGTCTAGCCAAATAGTGAAACCCAGTCTCTACTAAAAATACAAAAATTATCAGGTTTAAAAAAACTCAGGAGGCTGAGACAGGAGAATTGCTTGAACCCAGGAGGTGAGCATTACAGTGAGCCCATACAGAGCCACTGTACTCCAGCCTAGGTGAAAGACCAAGATATTTTCTCAAAAAAAACAAAGCATTTATTAAGTTATTGGGACCTTACTACTTAATCATCAGAACTATTATGTATTTATTTTGGTGTGGTGGCAGCTGTGAAAAAATTCCTGAGACACTAAGGTAGCTAAGAAAGTTTGAGAAATCTGGTTATGAGATTCATTTGTGTTGCCTCATGCAATAGTCATTTGTTAATTTTCATTTGTGTGTTGTTTTCTATCATGTGAGTACACCACAATTTAATTACATGTTCTACTCTTGATGGAAATTTGGATTGTTTTCAGTTTGGGGCAATTATGAAGAATGCTCCTATGAACAGTTTTGAGCATATATTTTAGCACATGTATATATGTATTTCTGTTGGGTATATATTTAGGAGTAAAATTGCTGAGTTTTAACTGGTATTACTAAACGGTTTTCTAAAGTGATCATTCCAATTTACATTCCCACCATGATTGCTGGAAAGTATCAGTTGTTCCACTCAAAATAACACGTAATATTTTGAGTTATTTTAATCAAGCCAGTCTAGTAAATGCAGGTATACATATATTTTTGTACTTTCTTTTTTAAAATTTTTATTTATTATACTTTAAGTTTTGGGGAACACGTGCAGAACGTGCAGGTTTGTTATGTAAGTATACATGTGCCATGGTGGTTTGCTGCATCCATCACTCCATCATCTACATTAGGTATTTCTTCCAACACTATCCCTCCCCAGTCCCCCCACTTCCTGCTATACTTTCCCTAGCCTCCCATCCCCTGACAGGCTCCAGTGTGTGATGTTCTGCTGCCTGTGTCCATGTGTTCTCATTTTTCAACACCCACTTATGAATGAAAACATGTTGTGCTTGGTTTTCTCTTCTTATGTCAGTTTGCTGAGAATGATGGCTTCCAGCTTAATCCATGTCCCTGAAAAGAACAAGAGTTCATCCTTTTATATGGCTGCATAGTATTCCATGGTGTATATGTGCCACATTTTCTTTATCCAGTCTGTCATTGATGGGCATTTGGGTTGGTTCCAAGTCTTTGCTATTGTGAACAGTAAACAATAAACATACATGTGCATGTGTCTATATAGTAAAATGATTTATAATCCTTTTGGTATATACCCAGTAATGGGATTGCAGGGTCAAATGTTATTTCTAGTTCTAGATCCCTGAGGAATTGCCACACCGTCTTCCACAATGTTTGAACTAACTAACACTCCCACCAAGAGTGTAAAAGTGTTCCTATTTCTCCACATCCTCTCCAGCATCTGTTGTCTCCAGATTTTTTAATGATCGCCATTCTAACTGGTGTGAGATGGTATCTCAATGTGGTTTTGATTTGCATTTCTCTAACGATCAGTGATGATAAGCATTTTTTCATATGTATGTTGGCTGCACAAATGTCTTCTTTTGAAGTGTCTGTTCATATCTTTTGTCCATTTTTTGATGGGGTTGTTTGTTTTCTTCTTGTAAATTTGTTTGAGTTCTTATAGATTCTGGATATTAGTCCTTTGTCAGGTAGATTGCAAAAATGTTTGCCCATTCTGTTGGTTGCTGGTTCACTCTAATGATAATTCTTTTGCTGCTCAGAAGTTCTTAAGTTTAATTAGATCCCATTTGTCTATTTTGGCTTTAGTTGCCTTTGCTTTTGGTATTATAGTCATGAAGTCTTTGCCCATGCCTATGTCCTGAATGGTATTTCCTTGGTTTTCTTCTAGGGTTTTTATGGTGTTAGGTCTTATGTTTGAATCTTTAATTCATCTGGAGTTAATTTTTGTACAAGGTGCAAGGAAGGGGTCCAGTTTCAGCATTCTACATATGGCTAGCCAGTTTTCCCAACACCATTTATTAAATACGGAATCCTTTCCCCATTGCTTGTTTTTGTCAGGTTTGTCAAAGATCAGATGGTTTTAGTTATATGGTGTTCTTTCTGAGGCCTCTGTTCTGTTCCATTGGTCTATATCTCTGTTTTGGTACCAGTACCATGCTGTTTTGATTACTGCAGACTTGTAGTATAGTTTGAAGTCACGTAGTGTGATGCCTCCAGCTTTGTTCTTTTTGCTTAGAATTGACTTGGCTATGCAGCCTCTTTTTTGGTTGCATATGAAGTTTAAAGTGGTTTTTTCCAGTTCTGTGAAGAAGGCCAATGGTAGTTTGATGGGGATAGCTTGAACCTATAAATTACTTAGGTCATATGACCTTTTTCAGGATATTGATTCTTCCTAACCATGAACATGGAATGTTTTTCCATATGTTTGTGTCTTCTCTTATTTCCTTGAGCAGTGGATTGTAGTTCTCCTTGAAGAGGTCCTTCACATCCCTTTTTAGTTGTATTTCTAGGTATTTTATTCACTCTTTAGCAATTGTGAATGGGAGTTCACTCATGATTTGGCTCTCTGTTAGTCTGTTATTGGCGTATAGGGATGCTTGTGATTTTTGCACATTGATTTTGTATCCTGAGACTTTGCTGAAGTTGCTTATCATCTTAAGGTTATTTGGGGTTGAGACCATGGGATCTTCTAAATATACAATCATGTCATCTGCAAATAGAGACAATATGACTTCCTCTTTTCCTAATTAAATATGCTTTATTTCTTTTTCTTGCCTGATTGCCCTGGCCAGAACTTCCAATACTATGTTGAATAGGAGTGGTGAGAGAGGGCATCCTTGTCTTGCACCAGTTTTCAAAGGGAATGCTTCCAGTTTTTGCCAATTCAGTATGATAATGACTGTGGATTTGTCATAAATAACTCTTATAATTTTGAGATACATTCCACTGATGCCTAGTTTATTGAGAGTTTTTAGCATAAAGGGCTGTTGAATTTTGTCAAAGGCCTTCTCTACATCTATTGAGATAATCATATGGGTTTTGTTTTTGGTTCTGTTTATGTGGTGGCTTACATTTGTAGATTTGTATATGTTGAACCAGCCTTGCATACCAAGGATGAAGCCAACTTGATCATCATGGATAAGCTTTTTAATGTGCTGCTGGGTTCAGTTAGTATTTTGTTGAGGATTTTTGCATCAATGTTTATCATGGATATTGGCCTGAAATTTTATTTCTTAGTTGTGTCTCTGCCAGATTCTGGTATCAGCATGATATTGGTCTCATAAAATGAATTAGGGAGGATTCCCTCTATTTGTACTGTTTAGAATTGTTTCAGAAGGAATGGTACTGGCTCCTCTTTGTATGTTTGGTAGAATTTGGCTGTGAACCTGTCTGTTCCTGGACTTTTTTTTGTTGGTAGGCTATTAATTGCTATCTCAATTGTTATTAGTTTATTCAGGAATTCAACTTCTTCCTGGTTTAGTCTTGGGAGGGTGCAAGTGTGCAGGAATGCCAGGAATGTATCCATTTCTTCTAGATGTACTCAATTATTTGCATAGAGGTATTTGTAATAGCCTCTGATGGTAGGTTGTATTTCTGTGGGATCAGTGGTGACATCCCTTCATCATTTTTTATTGCATCTATTCTATTTTTCTCTCCTTTTTTTTTTTAATCAATCTGGCTAACGGTGTATCTATTTTGTTGTTGTTTTTAAAAAAACCACCTCCTGTATTTATTTATTTATTTATTGAAGGGTTTTTTTTGTGTCTCTGTCTCCTTCAGTTCTGCTCTGATCTTAGTTACTTCTTGTCCTGCTAGCTTTTGAATTTTTTTGATCTTGCTCCTCTAGTTCTTTTAATCATGACATCAGGGTGTCGATTTTAGATCTTTCTTGTTTCTCTTGTGGGCATTTAGTGCTATTAATTTCCCTCTAGACACTGCTTTATTTTATTTTATTTATAATTTATTTATTTTACTTTAGGTGCATACTATATCTGGCATTTCTCCCCATGTTATCCCTCCCCACCCCCCGTTGTCTCTCCCCCACCCCCCAGCTGTCTCCTGTGTGTGATGCTCCTCTCCCTGAGTTCACATGTTCTCGTTGTTCAACACCCACCTATGAGTGAGAACATATGGTGCTTGGCTTTCTGTTCTTGGGTCCGTTTGCTGAGAATGATGGTTTCCAGATTCATCCAAGTCCCTACGAAGGACGCGAACTCATTGTTTTTATGGCTGTGTAGAATTCCATGGTGTATATGTACCACATTTTCTTTGTCCAGTCTATCATTGATGGGCATTTGGGTTGGTTTCAGGTCTTTGCTATTGTACACAGGGCTGCAATGAACATACATGTGCATGTAGACACTGCTTTAAAGGTATCCTAGAGATTCTGGTATATTGTATGTTCATTCTTATTGGTTTCAAGGAACATGTTTATTTCTGCCTTCATTTCATTGTTTATCCAGTAGTCGTTCAGGAACCAGTTGTTCAGTTTCCATGTAGTTGTGTAGTTTGAGTGAGTTTCTTAATCCTGAATTCTAATTTGATTGTACTGTGGTCTGGGAAACTGTTATGATTTCCATTCTTTGGCCTTTGCTGAGGAGTGTTTTACTTCCAATTATGTGGTCAATTTTAGAATAAGTGTGATGTGGTGCTGAGAAGAATGTATATTCTGTGGACTTGCGGTGGAGAGTTCTATAGATATCTATTAGGTCCACTTGATCCAGATCTGAGTTCAAGTCCTGGATATCCTTGTTAATTTTATGTCTCGTTGATCTATCTAATATTGATAGTGGAGTGTTAAAGTCTCCCACTATTATTGTGTGGGAGTCTAAGTCTCTTTGTAGGTCATTAAGAACTTGCTTTATGTATCTGTGTGCTCCTGTATTGGGTGCATATGTATTTAAGATAGTTAGCTCTTCTTGTTGCATTAACCCCTTTACCATTATATAATGCTTTCTTTATCTCTTTTGATCTTTGTTGGTTTAAAGGCTGTTTTTCAGAGACTAGGATTACAGCCCCTATTTTTTTGTTTGTTTTTTTTCTCTCCATTTGCTTGGTAAATACTCCTCCATCTTTTATTTTGAGGCTATGTGTCTCTTTGCACATAGATGGGTCTTGACTCTTTATCTCATTTGCCAGTCTGTGTATTTTGATTGGGCCATTTAGCCCATTTACATTTAAGGTTAATATTGTTATTATGAATTTGATCCTGCCATTTTGATGCTAGCTGGTTGTTTTGCCCATTAATTGATGCAGTTTCTTCATGATGTTGATGGTCTTTACAGTTTGGTCTGTTTTTGCACTGGCAAAAAAAAAAAAAAAAATTGACCTTCTTCTGTTTACATTTGTTGGGTTATATTTGTTGTTTATATTTTTCTTTATCTTCTTGTGAAACATGCTTAAGCAATTGGTTTTTTGCCTTTCTCCTTTTCTAATATAGGCATTCAAGGCTATCGTTTCTCTGATCACAGATTTAGCTGCATCCCATACATTTTGATATGCCATATTTTATCATGTAATTTAAGATATTTTAGAAACTTCCATTATGATTTATTATTTGGTCCATAGGTTATTTATAAGTTATTGCTTGGTTTTCAAACTAAGGGGTAACTATTTTTTGGTTATCTTTTGGTTACTTATTTCTAGCTTATATCTATTATGGTCTAAAAACTTATTGTCTATGATTTCAACTCTTTGAAATTTTTTGAGACTTGCTTTATGGCTGGCCTGTGACCTATTTTAATAAATGTTTCATGAGCACTTGAAATCCTATGTAGGCTGGGCTTATGCTTGTAATCCCAGCACTTTGGGAGACTGAGGTGGGTGAATCACCTGAGGTCAGGAGTTTGAGACCAGCCTGGCCAACATGGTGAAATCCTATCTCTACTAAAAATACAAAAATTAGCCAGGTATGATACCACCTGCCTGTCATCCCAGCTACTCAGGAGGCTGAGGCAGCAGAATTGCTTCCACCCAAGAGGCAGAGGCTGCAGTGAACTGAGAGCTTACCACTGTACTCCAGCCTGGGTGACATAGCAAGATGCCATCTCAAAAAAAGAAAAAAGAAAAGAGAAAAGAAATCCTATGTAAAACTAAAAGTATGCAGTCAAATACCCTGTATTAATTGGGTTAGTTACTTCTTCCTCTCTCCCCTTTAGTGGGGTTATGTTATTTATTTGAAATATAGTTGAGTGTATTTATTTTCAACTTGTTTTTAGTTTTATTTTTTTCTTCTTCCTATCCTTGTTAATTTAATTTTTTATTGAATATATAGAACATTAATGTATTTCTAAATATCAAAACTATACAAAAAGACATGCTGAGAAAAGTGTCACTGCCTCCTGTATTTCTTCTACTTCATTCCCCTACCTTGTATGAGCAGCCAATGTTCTTGTTGTTGCCTTCCTGGGTTTTTCTTTGTATAGATAAGTAGACATATGTACATATTCTCTTATTTCTCCTTCTTTCTTTTATACAAAGTAACATGTAAGTTCCTTTGCAGTTTGCTTTTTTTCACCTAACAATGTATTCCAGAGGTTATTCTACATCAGTTCATGGAGATCTCCCTCAGTCTTTGTTTAAAATTGCATTGTATTCCATTGAATGTATGGGTTATAATTTAATCAATCAGTCTCCTATGCTCAGACATTTTAGTAGTTTCCTTCAGATATTACTTGAATGAGTAGCTTCATGCATATATATGTTTGTTTTGCTGGGGATATATTTTTAGGATACATGTAGAAGTGGGCTGCTGAGGTAAACAGCAGATGCATGGGTAGTTTTATTAACTGATGCCACATCTCCCTCAGTAAGGATTTTGCATTCTGACCATTCTGCATGCCTACCAGCAATTCATGTTTTCCACAGCCCTGTGAACAAAATATATTGTCAGGCTTTGAATTTTTGCAATCTGATAAGTGAGAAATAATATCTCAGTGAATTTTAAATTGCATTTATCTTAATGTGAATTAACTTTAATAGCTTTTTATATGTTCAAGGCCCATGTTTATATTATTTTATAAATTGCCTTTCCATTTCTTTTTTTTCATTTTGCTATAGAATGATTATTTCTCCTTCAAGTGTTAAGAGTTTTTTATACACCAGGGATACTGGCCCTTTGTTTCTAGAGTATATGTTATAAATGCTTTTCTCTAGTTTGTCATTTGTCTTTTAACTTTGCTTCTGGTATTTTTGCCATATGTAGTTAGTTTATTAATCTTCTATTACATCTGGACTTTTTAGTATCAGCTAAAAACTTTTTCATAAACCTAGAATATAGAGGAATTCACCCATATTTTCTTCCATTAAAGTTACATTATTTTACATTTATAATTCGGATTCATTTAGAGTATTTTCTTGTATATGACATGAGGAAGGGATCTATTTTTTTATTTGTGAAAAATGGTCATCCAGTTGCCCAACATCATGTATTTAAAAGACCAACTTTTCCTTAGTGATTTGAGATAAAATCTTTTTAATATACCAAATTTTTATAGATTTCTATTCTATTCCATTGGTCTGTTTATATGCTCATGAGCTAGTACCACACTGTTTTAATTAGAGTCCTTACAACGTTAATATCAATAGGACTAGACCCCCTTCGTAGCTCTTCCTAGTCACTGTTTTCCTACCTATTCTTAAGTATTTATTTTTCCATGTGAACTTTTGTCCCAATATATCTAACTTGATATAAAGCTTGTCAATATTTTCTTGGGTGAATCCGTAAATTAAAATAATTAACAGATATTAAAATACGGAAGATGGTAAGCTATTTAGCTAAATTAACATAATTAACAGATATTAAAATACGGAAGGTGGTAAGCCATTTAGCCATTTAGCTATTTAGCTAAATTCTTACCATCAAAAGAATATAGGTAGAATCTTTGTTAATAAGAAAAATCAATTTTTAAGGAAATATTCATCTTTGTTTCCTTTTTATTAGTTTTTATCTACCTTCAATATCTTTTGAACCAATAAACAATGATTTATTCTTGGAGTTGTAATTTCAATATAAAATCAAATAAATAAGTTTGTTTTATTTGTACTCATTAGGGCAATTTTAACATTATATTGATGCTGCTGGATAGCAGTTTAATACTACTAATGAACTGCCATGTTTAAGTAGCAGGTAGAAAATTAAAGCAGAAGAGTTTAAATTCACAATTGAAAGGTAAATCAGCAAAAGTTTGCAAATCATTAAAGTTTTAATTTTCTGTTAAATTTATCTCAGTTTCAGTCTTCTAGATTTCAGTGAGTTTCAATTTAATGTGGTATATATTGAAATAATGAGATTTATAGAAGAGATGTATTATCATTTTTAATAGTTATACTGAAATTATAAAAAAATAAAATACAGAAGAATGATATCTTTATTATGTTGAGACATGCTAAATGAGAACAAGGGCCATCTTTCCACTTGTTCAAATCTACTTTTGCATCTTTCAGAGGTATTTATAGTCTTATTCATATACATTTGAACATATCTTATGCTTGCTCCTAAATATTTTTTGTTGCTATTTTAAGTATAATTTTTTTCATTGTGTATTTTATCTGTGATCTGTGTACATGAATTCTGTTGTTATAGCTATTTGTTATAGCTTCATTCTGAAATAGGGTTCTTAGCATTTTAAAATGTCTTTTGCCTCCTGTTATACTGTTTTCTACTTTGTTCAATATGAGAACTTCAGTTCCTACTTTCGCATTGTTTTCATTTGCCTGGTAAACGGTTGTCCATTCCTTTATCTTTAGCCTTTTTTAACACTGCCATATTTTAGATTCATCTCTTACATACAACATAGAGTTGAAATTTGACGGGTCAATTTGAGAATCTTTTTATTTTAATAGGTGAGTTAAACTCATTTGTGTTTACTGATATGACTGCCAAGCCTCTCTCCTTATGTTGTAATTATTATAAGCACTATATTTACTGTGTTTTTTCTATCTGATGTTCCTTCGCTTTTCCTTTTCCTTTTGACTATTATGAAGTTTTTGCGCTTTTGTTGTGGTGTTTAGGTTTGTACCTCTATAGTACCCTTGACTTTTCTTTTGGTCTTACTTAGGATTTTAAAGCTTTCAGTGGCTCCCCCTTCTCATAATAATTTCCAATATCTTCATAACCTAGTTTTGGACTACATATCTGAAGGGCTTTTTTCTATCATTTTACACTTAATTACTGAATTACAGCAACTGAACTTTCTTTGTCATCCTCAAACATATTCCCATCTGAAGACCTGCACATTTGAGAATTTACCTTCAGAATATCCTTATCCTGGGGAGGATCCAAGATGGCCAAAATAGGAACAGCTCAGGAGTGCAGTTTGCATGATTCCATTTATCATTTCATTAAGGTTGTATTAGTCAGTTTTGGGCATTACTGTAAAGGAATACCTGAGAATAGATTGTTATAAAGAAAAGAGGGTTAATTGGTGTATGGTTCTGCCAACTCTACAAGCATGGTGCCAACATCTGCTTGGCTTCTGGTGGGACTTTAAGAAGCTTACGATCATAGTGGAAGGCAAAGCAGGTGCTAGCAAGCACCTCACATGGCAAGAGTGGGACCAAGAGAGGGTAAAAGGGGGAGGTCTCAGACTCTTTTAAATAACCAGATGTCATGTTGACTGAGTGAGAACTCACTTATCACCAAGAGGATGGTTCTAAACCACTCATGAGGGATCTGCTGCCATGATCCAGTCACCTCCCAGCAGGTCCCACCTCTAACACTGGGAATCACATTTCAGTATGTGAATTGGAGGGACAAATATCCAAATGATATCACAGGTCTTGGCTTACATTTCATTTCATCATCAAAAATGTCCCTAACCCCCTTATTTAAAAGATTGCTCCACATCATTCTCTGGCATCTAGCATAATGCTTGACTTTTTTTCTCAGTGTATGTACATTACTAACCATTATTGATTAAAATCACAGGTAGATTCTGAAGGCCAAAGAAAAATCTTTGAATTGTCCTTTCAACTAAAGAATATATTTTCCATGGTTTCCTAACATCATTAAAATACTGGTCCAGCTAAAATTCTAAAACTTAAAGGTATAGCTTAAGTATTTTGAAGCTCTCAAATAAAGAACAGAAGTGAAATGATATTTGGCATTTAAGATGCAAGTGGTTGGCCCTGACTGACAATCAGATGACAGGCCTGTCTGTGAAAGTTTTCTCTAGACTGTTTTAACATCACAGTTTGAAAGTTACATCTACACATTTTCCTGATGGTGTATGTGGGCTGTTTTCTTAGGTTCCCTGGCCTACTTTAACAGGAATCTAGGATAAACGTACATTCTGAACCCATGAATAAAATGTGTATGATGTGAGAAACCTACAGAATGGAAGTCTAGCACCAGCTGTCCCATGTAATTTTCCAACTTCATGCTACATAAAGCAGAGAAGAGAAGCATCATGAATTCAGGAAGTATAGTTCAGTAACCTGGGGCTTTCAAATTTTTGCCAGATGAAAAGACAACTGGAGTTGGCATTTAAGTACCAGCATAATCTTGTAATTCTGGCAAAAGTTTATGAGTGAGAAACTGCCTAATCCCAAACGATGCCCACAGTCTGTAACTACATTACAGAATCCTGATGTCAAAGAATTTGCTTCCAATAAATTTGCTCAAACTTCTATGAGACATAAAATACCTTTATGAACAGTAATTGTTATTGTATATTGGTGAGCTAATAACAAGTACAGGAATATCTCCAGGGCAAGAATGGAATGGAGAATGGATCATGGGGAAATAACTCTAAAATGGTTCTCCAGGGCTAAAGCAGATGGTAGTATATTTGAAAAATGGAGGAGAATAAATTATAGCTATTTACATTTCTGCTCTGAAGGCAATGCTTGTGTTTTCTGTAGGATGACTTCTTTGCAAAGGATTATTAACTTGAGGGAGGAGAACTACAACAAATGATATTTTAATGAGTAACATTAAAAACAGGTTTCTTTTGTTGTGATTTCACTAAAAAAATCATATTTTGGTAGAGAGATCTTGATTATATTTTAGAAGCTCTACTGAGTCTTTCTCATGAAATAAGATACTAACACATTTTAGGAAGAAAAATACTAACATGGGTTTCCCTTTCAGAAAGTGTTCATTTCAACAAATATGTAACAAGATCTTGTTATGGTCATGGCATGGCACTGGTCCAGGTACTAAGAGGAATGAAATAGATTCCTTGACCTCAAGGCATTTATGATTTGGTAAAGAATATTCCAAAAGCTAAATTTTCTGTATTATATGATAAGGTGTAGTAACAATATGTAGATTACCCACCCCCCTCACATTATAGTAGCTGATTTTTCTTTCTAGTTGGGGGGAAAAAAACCACCTTAAACTCTTTCTGAGAATAACAAAACAACTTGTAATGTTGGATAAATGTAATCGGCGATGATGAGAAAACATGATGGACTGACTGATGAGGTGGAAAGGCTTTGATTGCCTTGATATGTGATAAGACCATGTTTGTGTATGCCAGAAAGCCAAAGAATTATTTTTGCAAAGGGATGTCATAATACAAAACCCTTAAGAAAAGAGAAAGTGTGACATCCAAAAAATATATATATATACATTTTTAGCTTGAGCAAGGGAATAGTTGATCACTCAAGGAGGAGAATCTATTGACATAATCTTACAATTCAGGGAAAAGCTGTGAGGAATTATGGCACTATGGAATATAAGGAAAAAAATGGATAGAGACTGGGTATAAAGGGAGACTCCTTGAAGGAGTTGGTTTTTAATCTCAGCTTTGAAGGTTAAGAATGGGTGGAGTATGTGGAAACAAATGATTGAGTCAGGGAAACCAGAGTGAACAAATGTACAAAGCCCTGAAGTTGCTGGGAAACTTGTGAAGAAAAATAATCTATCTGCCTTGTTTGTAAAAGCTAAAAAAGCAAAGAGAGTTTGCAACTAGCTCACAGAGGGTGTTATTCAGTAAGCAATGAAGAGAATGTAGGGTGTGAAGAATAATGCAATGAGACCAGAGTTTTAGAAAGATAACTCTGAAAGAGCAATGTAAATGATAAGGAGAATGTGTGTGACAGTCATTCATACCAGAGAGAAATTTATCTCTTTTAGTCCTCTGCAATAACTAGCATATTGATAAGCAGACATTCCACAAATATTTCAGTTCAGTCAGAACTAGGTTACAGCATGTCTACATTCAAGCATCTGTGGAGGCTAAAATAGTAATAATAAACTTAAAATTTTTTTTGATGAATAATGAATTTACAGAGTTTTGGAGGTCAGTCAAGGTTTAGTTGCCCCAGTGTCATTTTCTGTGTGTAAATTTAAGGGGTACTAGTGCAATTTTGTTACATGGATATGTTTTATAGTGAGGAAGTCTGGACTTTAAGTGTATCCAAATAATATACATTGTATTCATTAAGTAATCTCTCATCATCTACCTCCCTCCCACCTCCTCTCCTCATTCCTTTGAGTCTAATGTCTATCATTCCACACTCTATGTCCATGTGAACACATTATTTAGCTTCCACCTGTAAGTGATAACATATATTTGAGTTTCTGTTTCTGAGTTGTCTCACTTCATTTTGAAATGGTTTTCATTCCATTCCCAAGGATATCAGCAGTCAGGACCAAGTTTGAAGAATGAGTCATAAAATGATTACAAATTTTATTAACAAATAAATAAACTAGGAAACCAGAATGATTTAATCAAATTGGATCTGACTATCCTAGAGGGCAATCAGAAACCCCCGTGGAGGACCTGCTCCTTTTGTATATTTCCAACGCATGAAGAAAAATCTTTACCTAGAAGCCATACATTCTAAGCCATGCCTAACTTGCCTCCTAGGTATCATTTAAACATGTGCAGTATAAGCAATAGCTGCTTGACAGGGATTTTGAAATCAGGAAGAGGAAAAGACTCTATGGTTGAAAATAATGTGGTAATATTCAGCTTCCCAATGCTGTGTGTGCCCCAAGCTTGCCTTTATCCTTAACCCCTGAGGAGAGAGAGAGAAGCTGGATTCAAGCCAGTGGGTCAAGATCCAAATGTAGCACATGAGCTTATTCCTAATGCAGGTAGGAGGTCCTAGAGAACAACATGCTCTATAAAACCTTGGGCAGCAGGTACGGATGACCATATGCTCCTCTTTCCATTTCTACTTGTCATTTTCTACTCCCCTCTCCCCTGTAGGTCACTGGAAAGCAAAAGCTAAACATTCTTCCAACAACAGCAACAACAAAAACACACACCAAAAGCTATACGCTCAACTTGTTTTTCAGCAAGCACAGTCCATTTTGAGCCAGTGTTTGGAATTTAAACCAACAACCCAACAATTTTGCTGGCTTGTCTCTCAATCTCAAGGATTTTTTTGTTTTTTGTTACATCTTAGTCCAGGGTGTGAGAAACAGAGCTCTTACAGATTATTATTATTTTTTTTTTTTTAAGAAATCTGTTTCAACTCCACAACATTTCTTTTGGACATTCTCCCACTGAGCATGTGTTCAGAGGAACTTCAGCCTCATCAGTAATCTATATCTCAGCTGTCACTACTTTTTCAGGAAAACCTGAATTTTCAGTTTCTATGGAACACACAAAATAAGTTCTCATGAGACTAAGGTGATACAGATGGCAAATGTGGCAGACATAAACATCTGGTCAAGGGGTGCTCTATATGCATACAGACTAAGCCCGTTCTGGACAGCACCTTTAAGGAGAATTAAAGATACCTAGGTCTTACAGATCCTCAGTCCTCAAGGAAAAAGCCTATCATGTTAATTAGTCCATACTTGGGCTAGAAATGTGTGGGAAAAAATTCTAAAACATATGCCACAAGGAGTGTAACCAAAAAGTTTCTCAGCCTGATGAGAATTTACATGTGAGTATCTGAAAGCACATTGTGAACTAAGAGATGCTTTGTCATGTGAGCCTCTAGTTAGTTTTATTTCCTTAAATTTTAAGCATGGTTCTCCCTATTAGCCCATCTTTATGTTTCAGTTTTATCCATATTTATCTGCATCAGTAGCATTTCATAAAGAACGTTGCCTTGAAAAAGGCACATCCGTTTGTACAGATCCATCAGTGATATATTGAAAATCAACCATTATTGATACCTGCCTCATGTAGCCCCAGCCTGAACTTCACCCAAGACAGCATGTTTATCACCCTAGGAGCATAAGAATTGGATGTTGTGCATAATTAGAAATATTGTTGGTTTGGTCACCTTATTTTACTATTTTATTTTATTTATTTTTGAGACAGGGTCTCAGTATGTCGCCCAGGCTGGAGTGCAGCAGCATGATCTCAGCTCACTGCAACCTCTGCCTCCCCGGTTCAAGTGATTCTCATGCCTCAGCCTCCCAGGTAGCTGGGATTACAGGCTTGCACCACCACACCTGGTAAATTATTTGTATTTTTAGTAGAGATGGGGTTTCATCATATTGGCCAGGCTGGTCTCAAACTCCCGGCCTCAAGTGATCCACCTGCCTCAGCCTCCCAAAGTGCTGGAAGTATAGGCATGAGCCACCATACCCAGACTTTTGGTCACAATTTTAGCAATCAGGTGTGTATTCGATGTTTCATGTTGTGTGACTGCTCGCAAGTATAGTAGAACTATTATTGCCGGGAAACCACAGGGCATACATATATTCATAACAAAGTTTTTCCATAAAGTTGAGGTTTCCCTCTAAAGTATTTAAATTATAATTTAACTATTTTGCATGAAAACATTTGGAAATGTGTTTTTAAAGTCATTTTTAAAATTTAAAACACGTCTTCTCACTGCCAAATGTAATTGATTTAAAAAAAAATCACACAAAGTAAAAATATGGTTCTGTCTTATAATAAGGTTTCATTTCTCAGCTATATTTCTCCATCTGTTTATAATTTGTCTACTTCCTCCACTAGTTCCTTTCACATATTTTAATCAGTTATTTTATAATCTTTGTCTTCTAATTCCAACATCTGGACTGCATCAACTGCAGTTTTGATTTTTCACTTGATTATGAACCAACTTTTCCTTCTTCTTTGCCTGTCTCATATCTTTTCGTTGTATTATGGACAGTGCGTGGGAAAATAAAACAGGATGAAATAAATATTAACTCTTTGAAAAGAATATATCCCTTTCTCTTAAGACAGCTGATGTGGGGAGTTGAGTTGATCTAATTATCTAATCTATAAACTGAGCTAAATCTGGGATTTGCTTCAGCTCTAGTTAAATTCACTTCATCACTACCATCAGATGATTAGAAGGCAGGATCAGGGCTTTACCTTCATCAGGTCTTAGAATATAAGTACTAGTGATTGTTTCAAGATTCCCCTATATTCTACAAGCCAGCTTTCAGATCTCCAAATTGTGGGCAATTTCTCTTGTTCTCTGTTCTTATAGCACAATCATAAACTTTTGAGGTAATATATTTTGTCTCTGCTGTCTAGTCCTGTAAACAGTTTTCTGTGCCTTGTTAAATCTCGCTGTCATACTAGTCTGCCACCAACCTTTAGCAGAATGATACTTTATATTTAGTAAAGGTCCCATGCTCCTAAGAGAAAATCTCTCTCAGATTCCCTGCCCTACTCCAGAGTTGAGCACATTAACACTGTGCACTTGGTGCATGTGCTGTGGAAAAGGTTGGAGACTGACTGCAGACTTACACTGGGCTAGATCTGCCCAGGATTCTAATGTGTCATGCCAGACCATGCCTGGCCATAAAAGATTATTAAAAGTTAGGCTTGTTTCTCCTTACCCCATCTATGGCAGGTTTTGTTGTTGTTCTGCCATGCCCTCAGGGATGATACATCTGTGGCAGTGCTCTCTAGGAGTAACTCATCTCTCTCTCTGATTATCATACTTAGGTATCTTTGTGTCATCAGAAAGATGAGGTTTTTTTTTTTTAGAGTATAATTGTATGGCTTATTTAGCTTTATCTCTTTGTCAAGTGGGAGCAAATGTATCACAGCAGTCTACATTCTAGAAGCACAAGTTATACTGTGAAAATTGTAAGCCTGTCTCATTGTTCGCCAGATGCATCCAAGTGTGTACACACGTTCATATGCTCTTATTCATTTGTTTCAATGTGTGCATATGTGTGTGAATTTAAAAATATCTTGCTGTGTACTCTCTCTACAATGTAACACTTTTTCTCAACAATGTGTTGAGGGCATTTTTTCCTATCAGTACATGTAGAACTACCTTATTGTTTTGAATATTTGTATAGTATTTCATTATATTTGTTGAGCCATTATTTGTCCAGGCAGTTTCTTACAGATGAACATTTAGTTATTAAATACTTAATGCTACAAATATTTTAGTCATGAACAATCTTACAAGGTAGCCAGAGTTTTATGAGTATTTCTAAGGTTGGATTTCTAGAAGTAAAATAGCCAGTTTGAAGTTTAAAAGATGATAATAAACATAATGTGACCTTATATTGCTTTGTGGCATTATGATGATTATTATTGCTATACTGCTTAGATGTTCTGATTACTTGTTGGCAAATGCTGGGCTATTTGTCCCCTTGAACAAAGGCCTAAGGCCAGAGAACCAAAGTACTCTTTGTGGAACACAGGTCCCATTATTGTTCATAAAAAGGATTCTGTGTTCAAGTTAGATTGGGAATTCCAGTACATTTTACTCACTGACTTTCCTTTTTAGAGATAAAGACTCTAGGAAGCCATAAAGAAAAATTGAGCAATTTAACTTTATTCAACCCAGTGTGTTCCACACATCTTGATCAAGGAACTCTTTCATTGCCTGTTACCACCTGACATCCTGTTAAACAAAAACACAGTTTGGGAAATGCCACTCTAAACAATTTTGTTCTTTTATTTTTTTAAATTTTATGTCCATTTTCTTAATAGAGAAAAAATACAGAGTAGATTTGAAATATTTCCCTTACTATACAATTTTGTTATCTAAAAGATGTGTTTCACCTTTTAACTTTTCCAAATGAAGAATTTCAGTGAATAAATGTATATGTTTCTGTTTTTTTCAATCTCTTCCCTGGTAATGAGGTATTAAGCACTTTTCACAATGAATTGTCTTTTCTTCTTATCTGCTATTCCAGAAAGGCTTTTTGCTTAGAGATGGGATAGGTTCATGCTTGTTAGAATTGTTTACAAACTAGAAATAAGCAGACTTTAAAAGGAAGCCTGGGGTGTTACCTCATAAGTCAATAATTAGAGTTTTAATGGCTGAACTCTATTGAACCTACTTGACCTTCCCAAAATTCTTACTTCTTTCAAGATTTTCATTTGTATTTTCTCACAAATAAAGTATGATGTATTTGGCAATCTCCTGAAATCCTAACTTAGGAAAGTCTCCTGCTTATTTAAGGTTTATGTAGGGATAATGTGTTCTGCCAGAAGAGGAAACTAGGAAAGTTCAGAAATCTTATTCATCATAAAGTATCAGAAGAGATCTGTGCAGTTAAACAACGGAAACTCTATGCTAGGTTGAGTCACCATTAATTAAGAACTTCCTATAGGCCAGCCGCTGTGCTACGAAGTTTACCTGAATCACCTCATTTACTAGCTCAAAAACAAAGAAATACTATTATTATCTCCATTGAAGGGATAAAGAACTTTGGAGTGAGTGAATCTAAAAGAAAAGAAAAGGTTTGTTCAGAGTTATAGAGCAAATATAAAAATAAGTGACAAAGATGATAGTATAAGCCTGCCCAATTAAAAAATCTGTCTTTAACCACCATGCTATTCTGTCCACCCTAGGTGTGTGGTGCACACACACGCATGAGAGGGAGATTGATCGAGAGTCAGAAGAGGCAGACAGAAATAGAGACAGACAGGAAATGAGAATAAAACTAACCAAAGGTATTGTTTGAAGATGTCAGATTAACTAAAATAAGAGTCTGAGGTTGAAGTCTGGCACACGCTCAGTGAAATTTTCACTTGTCAGTGATTTTCCTAGATTCCATTATATTTGCTGTCTTCATTTCTCCTCTGGAGCTTCCAGCGACATAGGTGTCAAATATGCAGTAAAAATCTACTCTGTAGATAAAGAGACTGTCAAGATCTCTGAACTTAAAAAAAATCGAGTTTCATATGTAAAAATTTGGCTCAATTTCTAATGAATATAGATTACATGAAGTCAACAGTGTTTTCTCTGTGGATAGCTAATCAATACAAGCAAAAAGAAAGGCTCAGATCAATTTACAGCTAGAAGCACACTTGAAAAAGCAAAGCACAGGTTTTTAAGGTTCAAAAAAAAATCTTAAACCTATTTGATCTGGTGTCATGATTACAATTCACCAAATACAGAAAACATGTATTTTTATTCATCACACATGTATTGAACAATTCATTTCCAAGGCACAATATCAACTGTCACAATGCCTACACAAACACACAGTGATTTAACAAATCAAAAAGTGAACACTTAGGAAGATTTTTTTTAAATGGGAGATTAAAGAAAATATGCAAAGTTAATTCAACATACATAAATCAATAAATGTGATTCACCACATAAACAGAATTAAAAGAAAAACCACGTGATCATCTCAGTAGCTGCAGAAAAAGCTTTTGATAAAATTCAATATCCCTTCATAATAAAAAGCCTCAACAGAGTAGTAGGCATAGAAGGAACATTCCTCAACATAAAAGCCATCTATAAAATCCACAGCTAACATCATACTGAACAGGCAAAATCTAGAAACATTCACCTTTAGAACTGGAACAAGACAAGAATGCCCACTCCCACCACTCCTATTCAACATAGTACTAAAAGTTCTAGTCAGAGCAATCAAGCAAGAGAGGTAAAAGGCATTTGAATAGAAAAGGAAGAAGTCAAACTATCTCTATTTTCTGACAGTATCATTCTATACTTAGAAAACCCTAAGGACTCCACCAAAAGGCAACTAGAACTGATAAATGAGTTTAGCAAGGTTGCAGGATATGAAATCAATGTACGAAAATCAGTATTTCTATACATTAATAATATCCAGGCTGATAGTCAAATAAAGAACATGATTCCATTTAAAATACCACAAAAAAAGTGAAATACCCAGACAAATAGCTAACCAATGAGATGAGAGATTGCTAAAAGGAAAACTACAAAACACTACTGGAAGAAGTCAGAGATGACATAAATAAATGGAAAAACGTTACTTGCTCATGGATTGGAAGAATCAATATCATTAATATGGCTATAGTGTTCAAAGGAATTTAGAGATTCAATGCTATTCCTATCAAACTACATGTTTGTAGTTTCCTATCAATGCATATGAAACCAAAAAAGAGTGCAAATAGCAATTCTGAGCAAAAAGAATAAAGCCAGAGGTATCACACTACCCAACTTCAAACTGTACTATAAGGCCACAGTAACCAAAACAACATGGTATTGACGCAAACGCAGACACAGAGCTCCATCAAACCGAACAAAAATGCCAGGTATAAAGCCATACACCTACAACCAACGAATCTTTGACAAGGCTGAGAAAAGCAATGACTTGCTTTTCAATAAATTGTGCTCAGATAACAGGCTAGCCATATGCAGATGAATGAAACTAACTCCTACCTTTCACAGTATACAAAAATTAACTGAAATGGATTAAAGATTTAAATTTAAGACCTCAAACAATAAAAATCATAGAAGAAAACCTAGGAAATGCCCTTCTCAATGTTGGCTTTGGAAAGAATTTTTGGCTAAGTCCCCAAAAGCCATTGCAACAAACCAAAAATTCCCAACCTACAATATGAGAGAAAATATTTGTAAACTGTGCATCTGACAAAAGTCTAATATCCAGAATTCATATGTAACTTAAGCAGAAAACAACGCCCTTAAAAAATGGACAAATGACATGAACAGCCATCTTTCAAAAAGGAGACATACACATGGCCAACAAGGATATAAAAAAGTGCTCAACATCACTAAACATCAGAGAAACACAAATCAAAATCACAATTTGATACTGTCTCACACCAGTCAGACTAACTATAATTAAAAAGTTAAAAAATAACAGATGCAGGCAAGGTTGCAGAGAAAAGGGAAAGCTTGTGCACTGCTGGTGGGAAGGTAATTTAGTTCAGCCACTGTGGAAAGCAGTTTGGAGATTTCTCAAAGAACTTTAAACAGAGCTACCATTCAACTCAGCAATACCATTATTAAGTATATAACCAGAGGAAAATAATTATACAAAAAAGACACATACACTCCTATGTTCATTGCCATGCTATTCACAATAGCAAAGACATGGAATCAACTAGGTACCCATCAACAATGAACAGGATAAAGAAAAGGTGGTACATTTATGCCATGGAATACTATGAAGCCATAAAGAAGAATAAAATCTTTTTTTTTTTTTTGCAGCAACATGGATGAATCTGGAGGCCATGATCCTAAGCTAATTAACTCAGGAAGAAAAAAAAAACAAATACCTGCATGTTCTCACTGATAAATGGGAGCTAAACTTTGAGTGCACATGGACATAAACATAGGAACAATAGATGCTGCTAATTATGGTCAGGCGAAGGAGGGAGGTGGGAAGAGGAGTATGGGTTGAAACACAACCTTTTGGGTACTATGCTCACTACCTGGGTACAGTATGCCATGTAATAAAATGGCAGATGTCCCATTCCTGTATCTAAAATAACAGTTGAATTTTTTTTTAAAGGATGCTGCTAACTTCTGACATACAAATAGACTACCAGGAAATAATTAAATGGCATTGGTGAAATTTTAATCAGAAATCTCCTTGTATTAGTCCGTTTTCACACTTCTGATAAAGACATACCCAAGACTGGGCAATTTACAAAAGAAAGAGGTTTAACGGGACTCAGTTCCATGTGACTGAGGAAGCCTCACAATCATAGTGAAATTTGAAATGCATGTCTCACATGGCAGCAGACAAGAGAAGAGAGTAAGAGACAAGTGAAAGGGGTTTCCCCTTATAAAGTCATCAGGTCTCATGAGACTTATTCACTACCATGAGAACAGCATGGGGAAAACTGCCCTCATTCAATTATCTCCCACTGGATTTCTACCACAACACAAGGGAATTATGAGAGCTACAATTTAAGATGAGATTTGGGTGGAGACACAGCCAAACCGTATCACTCATATTCATTGAACAAGTATTTGCTGAGCAACTGTTACGTGCTTGACGTGTGCTAGGTCCTCAGAACATGGGTAATATGTAGCTGTTTGGGGTCTCTGACCTCAAACAGCTCACAGCTGAGTGGCGTAGAGGGACATAAAAAGGATAATAATCACACAATCCTTTAAGGGATGTAACAGTAGCATATACAAAAAGGTGAATAAAAGTCCCAGAGAATGGTTAACCTTTATGCAAAACTTAAGGCTAGTTGACATGTTCTGGAAATGTTAGAGTTTAAGGAACACAGGCCTCTTTTACCAAAGAGGAAACCAGGCACAGGGAGAGAAGGTGGCTTGCGCAAAGCTGGCAGTTTACGGAAAGATCCCTGACATCCAGGCTAGTGCCTTCTCACATGCAGTGGAAAAACCTTCACACGGTCATGCACTGCATAACAATGTTTCAATCAAAGGACTGCGTATAACACAGTGGTCCCCATAAGATTACAATATGTATTTTTACTCTTCCCTTTTTATGTTTAGATATACAAACACTTAACTATTGTGTTACAGTGGCATAAAATATTGAACAAAGAAACATGCTATACTGGTTTGTAGCCTAGGAACAATAGGCTATATCATATCCGCTAGGTGTGTAGTAGGCTACACCAGCTAGGTTTGTACAAGTTCACTCCATAATGTATACATAATGATACAATCACCTAATGACATTTCTCAGGTTGTGGGTCCATTGTTAAGCAGCAAATAATTGTATTCAAAGAAGACATGACCTTCTCTGGCGTGCTCCTTGCCTGGGAGCAGTTGCAACCATTGACTTCCACACCTGAGCTGCTTAGGTTGGGATGAATATTTATGAGCATGCCCATGTACCTGCTGAAACAAAAGGAAAAGTAAAAGTAGTTTGAAATAAGCATTTTAATTGCAAAATGTGACAGGGGTGGTTTTATGTGAACTATTTTACATTAGAACCACCTGCAACAAAGTGAGAACCGCTCGTTTCCTGAAAAACCCCTCTTCCTGGTTTAACAGGAATGCAAATAGCTGCTGTATTTCTGCAATGCCAGTGCTTGTAGGTTTGTTAAAGTACCTCTTCTATGTGTTAGATATATAACTAAGGCTACTAAGAACTGTATCAATAATTTCACCTCCTTTATTGTTTATAAAATAATGAAAACTGGAAAACACAATATACAGCTATAATTCCGTTTGGATCCCCATTCAGTTCTATTCATTAGACTATTGAGATACAGGAAGAAGGTTGTTTTCTAGAAACTAGATGGGAATCCATATTATATGAGCAAGTTTGTCTATTATAGCATTACTTAGAAATAATGCTAAAACCTTAAAGATGAGGGCAATAATTAAACAAATTATGGCACATCCAAACAATGAGACATCATTAGCTATTGAACACAATGTTCTCAGAGAATACAGGAGAATGTAGAAGAAATGCCATATTAAAAAAGTAACTATTTTGTATAGTAATAACCCAGTTTTATAAAAATGAAAAATATGTAAATGTGGTTATCTCTAATACTGGAAATATTAATTCTGTATACTTATTTGTATTTTCTAAATACCATAAATGTATTGGATTTTTGTGTTTATTTTTGTGTGTGTACATAGTAGGTAAATATATTTATGGGCTACATGAAATATGTTTTTTAATTTTAATTTTAATTTTAATTTCTGTGGTGCATGTGCAGGATGTGCAGGTTTGTTACATAGGTAAACGTGTATGGTGGTTTGCTGCACTTATCAACCCATCACCGAGGTAGTAAGCTCAGTAGGCATTAGCTATTTTTTCTAACGTTTGCCCTCCCCCACCCCACCCCACCCACTGACAGGCCCCAGTGTGTGATGTTCCCCTCCCTGTGTCCATGTGTTCTCATTGTTCAGCTCCCACTTATAAGTAAGAACATATGGTGTTTGGTTTTCTGCTCCTGCATTAGTTTGCTGAGGATACTGGTTTCCAGCTCCATCCATATCCCTGCAAAAGACATGATTTCATTCCTTTTTATGGCTGCATAGTATTCCATGGTGTACATGTGCCACATTTTCCTTATCCAATCTATCTACATGAAATATTTTGATACAGGCATGCAATGCATAGTGATCACATCAGGGTAACTGGGGTTCTATCACTTCAAGCATTTATCCTTTGTGTTACAATCCAATTATACTCTTTATTTTATATGTATGTATATAATTAAATTATATTTTACTATCACACTTTTGTATTAATAAGTACTAGTTATTTATTATTTCTATTTCTTTGTATCCATTAACCACCTTCACTACCCCTCCAACTCCCCTCTGCTACTCTTCCCAGCATCTAGCAACCATCCTTCCTACTCTCTATCTCCATGAGTTTAATTATAATTTTTAGCTCTCACAAATAAGTGAGAATATGTGAAATGTGTCATTCTATGCCTGGCCTATTTCACTTAACATAATGACTTTCAGTTCCATATATGTTGTTGCAAATAATAGTATCTCATTCTTTTTATGACTGAAGAGTACTTTATTATGTGTATGTACCACATTTCCTGTAACCATTCACTAAGATATTTAGATGGCTTCCCAATCTTACCTATTATAAATAGTGGTGAAATAAAAGTCGTAGTGTGGATATATTTTTCATATATTCATTCTGTTTCTTTGGGGTATGTACTTATGAGTAGGATTGCTGCATTGTATGTCAGTTCCATTTTTAGTTTTTTGAGAAAGCTCCAAACTGTTCTCCACAATGGTTTTACTAATTTTCATTTCCATTAACAGTGTACTAGGTTTCTCTTTTCTCTATATCCTTGCCAGCATCTCTTATCCCCCAGCTTTTGGATAAAAGCCATTTTAACTGGGGTGAAATAGGTCATTGTGGTTTTGATTTGCATTTCTCTGATGATCAGTGATGTCGAGCACCTTTTCATATACCTGTTTGTCATTGGTATGTCTTCTTTCGAAAAATGTCTATTCAGACCTTTTGCCCATTTTTTAAATCAGATTATTAGATTTTTTTCCTGTAGAGTTGTTTGAGCTTCTTAAATATTCTGGTTATTAATCCCTTGTCAGATGGGGAGTTTGCAAACACTTTCTCCTATTCTGTGCGTTTTGTCTTCACATTGTGAAGTGTGTCAAGAAGACACATTTCTTGATTGTTTCCTTTGCTGTGCTGAAGATTTTTAACTTGATGTGATCCCATTTGTCCATTTTTGCTTTGGTCATCTGTGCCTGTGGGGTATTATCCAAGAAACCTTTGCCCAGTCCAATGTCCTGGAGAGTTTACTTGATGTTTGCTTTTAATAGTTTTATAGTTTAGGATATTAGATTTAGGTTTTTAATCCATTTTTATTTGGTTTTTGTATATAGCAAGAAATAGGGGTCTAGTTTCATTCTTTTGCATTTAGATACCCAGTTTTCCTAGCACCAGTTATTAACAAGACTGTGCTTTCCCCCAATGGATGTTCTTGACACCTTTTGCTAAAACTGAGTTCACTATGAATGTATGGATTTAAGTCTGGGCTCTCTATTCTGTTATGCTGATCTATGTGTCTGTTTTTATGCTAGTACCATGCTCTTTTGGTTACTACAAGTTAGTAGTATAATTTGAAGTCAGGTAATGTAATTCTTCCAATTCTGTTATTTTTGCTTAGGAAAACTTTGGCTCTTCTGGATCTTTTATGGTTTCTTACAAATTTTAAGATTTTTTTTTCTATTTCTGTGAAGAATATTATTGCTGTTTTGATAGGGGTTCTATTGATTTTGTAGATTGCCTTGGATAGTGTGGGCATTTTAACAATATTGATTCTTCCAATCCATGAACATGGAATATCTTTCCTATTTTTGTATCTTATTTAATTCCTTACAACAGGTGTTTTATAGTTTTCACTATAAAGATCTTTCACTTCTTTCATTACATTAATTCCTAGATATTTTATTTCTAACTCTTGTAAATGAAATTACCTTTTAAGTTTTTTTCAGATTCTTCACTGTTAGTATATAAAAATGCTACTGAATTTCTAATGTTGATTTTGTATCCTACTTCTTTAATGAATTTATCAGTTCTAATAGTTTTTGGTGTAGTCTTTAGGTATTTCCAAATATAAGATTACATAGTCTCCAGACAAAGATAATTTGGCTTCTTCCTTTTCAATTTGGATGTGCTTTCTTTCTCTTGTCTGATTGCTCTAGCTAGGTGAAAGTAATCATCCTTGCTGTGTTACAGATTTATAGTGAAGACTTTCGGTTTCTCCCAATTAAGTATGATACCTGCTATGAGTCTGTCATACATGGCTTCTATTATGTTGAGGTATGTTCCTTCTATACCCAGTTTTTTTTAGGGTTTTTATCATAAAGTGATGTTGAATATCAAATGCTTTTTCAGCATCAATTGAAATGACCATATGGCTTTTGCCCTTCATTCTGTTGATCTGATGTATCTCATTGATTGATTTGCATATGTTGAACCATCCTTGCATCCTAGGGGTAAATCTCACTTGGTCATGATGAATGATCTTTCCAATATGTTGCTTAATTTGGTTTGTTATCATTTTGTTAAGGATCTTTTCATCAATATTCATCAGAGATACTGGCCTGTAGTTTTCTTCTTTTGTGTGTCTTTGTCTGGTTTTGGTATCAGAGTAATACAGCCTCACTGAATGAATTTGGAAAATATAGTTTAAGTAGGGTTGGTATTAGCTCTTCTTTAAATGTTTGGTAGAATTCAGCAGTGAAGCCATAACGTCTCTGGCTCCCCCGCCACCCCCCCTCCCCCCGCACTGGGAAACTCTACAAAGTCTTCAATTTTGTAATCTTGTTACCTGTTAATATTCTGTTCAGGTTTTGGTTTTCTTCATCACTGAATCTTGGCAGATTTGTATATGTCTAGAAATTTGTTCATTTCTTCTTTATTTTCCAATTTATTGGTATATAGTTGCTTTTAGTACACACTAATGATCCTTAAATTTCTGTGGTATCAGTTGTACTGTCTGCTTTTTTAATCTCTGATATTATTTGAGTCTTCCTTTTAATTAGTCTAGCTAAAGGTTGGTCAACATTTATCTTTACAAAAAAATCAACTTTCTGTTTTGTTGATTTTTGTAATGTTTTCTTCACTTCAAATTCATTTATTTCTGCTCTGATCTTTATTATTTCTTTTCTTGTACTGATTCTGGGTTTGGTTGTCTCTTGCTTTTTTTTTTAGTCTTTAAGATATATTGTTAAATTGTTTATATGTAGCCTTCTTTTTTAATGTAGATACTTATAGCCATAAAATGAAGGTGATTTTTCTCTGCTAGTATGATTTAATTTCTTGCTTTTTATTTTTTCTGTATTCACTGTATGATTTTTAATTTAGTTTGCCATGAGGCTTGTAAATACCATTGTATGACAAGCTGGTAACAGTTAACATTGCTTGCATAAACAAATAAGCAAAAAGAAAACTGATAAAAACTCTACATTTTAACTTAATCCCTCTGCTTTTTAACTTTTTGTCATTTCTATTTATTTTGTTGTACTGTCCATGTCTTGAAAAGTTGTTATAGTTATTATTTTTATTGGTTCACTTTTTAGTCTTTCTGCTTAAGATAAGAGTAGTTTACACACCACCATTACAGTGTTATAATATTCTGTGTTTTTCTGTGTACTTTCTATAACCAGTGAGTTTTTTACCTTCAGATGATTTCTTATTGGCTATTAATGTCATTTTCTTTCAGATGGGAGTAGTCCCTTTAACATTTCTTGTATGGTAGATCTGGTGTTGATGAAATCCCTCAGCTTTAGTTTGTCTGAGAAAGCCTGTATTTCTCCTTTATGTTTGGAGAATATTTTTGCCAGATATACTATTCTGGAGTAAGTTTTTTTCTTTAATCACTTTAAGTACATCCTGCCACTCTCCTGGCCTGTAATGTTTCCACTGTAAAGTCTGCTGCTAGATATAATGGAGCTTCATTTGATGTTATTTGTTTCTTTCTCTTGCTGCTTTTAAGATTCTTTCTTTATTCTTGATTTTTGGGAGTTTGATTATTAAATGTCTTGAGGTCGTCTTCTTTGGGTTAAACCTGTTTGGTGTCTACAGTCTTCTTGTACTTGAATGTTAATAACTTTCTCTAGATTTGGGAAGCTATGTTATCCCTTCGAAGAAACTTTCTACCCCGTCTCTTCTTCTATCACTTTTAAGGCCAATATAACTTTTAGATATGCTCTTTTGAGACTATTTTCTAGATCCTGTAAGTGTGCTTTATTCTTTTTTCTGTTTCCACTGACTGTGTATTTTCAAATATCTTATCTTCAAGTTCACTAATTCTTTCTTTTGCCTGATCAGTTCTGCTATTAAAGACTCTGATGAATCCTTCAGTATATCAAATAGATTTTTCAACTCCATAATTTCTGCTTGATTCCTTTTAATTGTTTCAATCTCCTCTTTAAATTTATCTGATAGAATTTTAAATTCCTTCTCTGTGTTATCCTGATTTCATTGAGTTTCCTCAATACAGGTATTTTGAATTTTCTGAGAGTTGACCTATCTCTGTTTCTCCAGAACTGGTCCCTGGTACCTTATTTAATCCATTTAGTGAGGTCATGTTTTCCAGTATAGTCCTGATGTTTCATCTGTCTCTGTGAAATAAATAGTTAAATATTTACTATAGTCTTCACAGTCTGGGCTTATTTGTACCCATCCTTCTTGGGAAGGCCTTCCAGGTATTTGGAAGTACTTGACCATTGTGATCTAACTGTATCTGCATTAAGGGGCATCCAAAGCCCAATAACACCGTGGTTCTTGCAGATTTGTAGAGGTGCCACCCTGATGGTCTTGAACAAGATCTGGAAGAATTTTCTGGATTATAAACAGAGACTCCTGTTGTCTTCTCTTACTTTCTCCCAACAAAAGGAATCTCTCATCTCCCTCCCCTCTCCTCCTCTTCCTCATCCTCCTCCCTCTCCTCCCTCTCTCTCTCTCTCTCTGTTCTGATCTCTCTGGAGCTGGGGGTGGAGTAACACAGGCACCCCTGTGGCCACCACCACTGAGACTGCACTGAGTCAGACATGAAGCCAGCACAGCACTGAGTCTCATGGTCTCATACAAGGCCTACTGTAACTACTACCTGGCTACTGCCTATGTGCAGTCAAGTCCTGGAGCTCTAAAATCAGCAGGTGGCAGTGGCAGCCAGGTTTATACCCTTCCTTTGGGTTCCCCCAGGCCCTTGGTGGGTCCAGAGGTACTGTCTGGAAGTCAGGGACTGGAGTGAAAAACCTTAGAAATCTACCTGGTGTTCTGTTGTACTGCAGCTGAGCTGGCATTCAAACTGTGGGACAAAATACTTCCCACTCTTTTTTGTTCCTTTCCATATGCAGGGGTAGGAAGAGAGGAAGTGGCTACCCCATGGCCACTACCACTATAGGTCCACAGGAAGTATGGCCAGGCTACCACTAGTGTTCTCTTAAAGTCTAAGGGTTCTTCAGTCAGCTTGTGGTGAATGCTGCCTGGCTGAGAATCACCTTTCAGAGTACTGGGCTCTCCTCTAGCCCAGGGCAAATCCAAAAATGCTGTCCGAGAGCCAAAGCCTAGAATCAGGGACCCCAAGAACCCCCTTGATTCTCTACTCCCCTGTAGCTGCGTTGGTACCTAAGGTGCAAGATAAAGTCCCATTTACTTTCCCCTCTTCTTTTCTCAAGCAGAGGCATCTCTCCCCATAGTCACTCCCCATGAGAATGTACTGAGTCTCTCCAGAAGCCAGCAAGTTGCATTGTCCCCCGGTCAAGGTCCATTGCATACTACCTAGATATTGCTACTGGTTATTCATGGCCCAAGGGCTCTTTAGTTAGCAGGTGATGGGTCCTGCTAGGACTGGGACTGGGTCCTTCCTTTCAAGGTAGAGTTTCCTTTCTGGCCTAGGATGTGTCTAGAAATGTCATCTGAGAGCTGGATCCTGGAAAAGGGGCCTCAAAACTGACTGGTGCCTTATCCTACTGAACTTTTGATTTTGATATTTAATAATGGCTGAACATTTTTCTAACTTGATGATAACTATAAAATTACAAATCCAACAAGTTGAACAAACTTCAAATAGGATAAACGTAAGGAAAACCACACTAAAACATGTCAGTATATTAGGTTAAAAAATTAGTGATTAAAAAAAAAAAATTCTAAGAGCAACTAGAGGGAAAAAAGATACATTACCTAGAAAGGAACACAGATAAGAATTGCTTTTCATGGAAGATCACAAAGTAAGTTTATAAAATTATTTGTATTTTTATAAACAGGAAAATGATAGACAAATAAATTTTAAAATTTAAAAGAAATTTAAAGAATCAGAAAAAAAACATTAAGCAAAATGTGTTACCTACAAAACTCTGCTAAGACCAATGATAGAAAATTTAAATAGAGAGATATACAGTCATACTTCCATATATATGAGTTCCACATACAAGGATTCAGTCAACCTCAGATAGAAAATATTCAAAAACAATAAAAATGACAATACAATAATTTTAAAATAATAAAAAATTTTAAATATAGTATAACAATTCCTTATATAGTATTTATATTATATTAGGTATTATAAATAATCTAGGGACAACTTAAAGTATACAGGAGGGTGTGTGTAGGTTATGTGCAAATACTGTGTCATTTTATATTAGGGACTTGAGTGTGTGTGTATTTTGGTATCTGCCACGAGGTCCTGGAACCAGTCCCCAACAGGATACTAAAAACAACTGTACTAAATTCATGGATTAGAAGGCTCAATGTTATGAAGATGTAAATTCTATTGAAATTGGTCTGGATTTCACACAATCCCAATGAATATCCAACTATGCTTTATTAAAGAAATTTAAAAGATTATTCTAAAATGTATAAGAAAATACAAAGACCTACACCCAAAGAAATGTTAAAAAAGAAGAACTAAGTTGGAGAACTTATATTATGTAATATCAAAACTTACTATAAAATTGATGTATTCAAGATAATGTAGAATAGAGACACAAAAATAGACACGTATGTATATGATCAATGTTTTTTTTTGACACAGAAGCCAAGTTAGTTCAGCGGGGAAAAAAATAGGTTTTTTTTCTTTCAACAAATGGTGCTAGAACAATTGGCCATCCATATGGAAAACACATGAACTTGAAAAAAATGTAC
The DNA here is from genome assembly GCA_031835075.1 of Saguinus oedipus. NCBI lineage: Eukaryota > Metazoa > Chordata > Mammalia > Primates > Cebidae > Saguinus > Saguinus oedipus. The sequence goes on from CM063170.1 coordinate 45,958,980, forward strand.
TCACACCAGACTTCAATGTTAAAGCTAAAACTTTAGAATTTCTTAAGGAAAACATTCTTCTGTATTCAGAATGTTGAAGCTAAAAAATGTGAAAACAATTGATAAGAATTAGATTTAACATTAAGCAAGAACTTCAGATAACAGAACTACCAGACAGAGGCCATAAAATATTAATGAGAAACATAAAAGAAGAAATTTGAATATTAAAGAAAGCAAGACTATAAAAAATGGCCAAGCAGATTTAAAAAGAACCAAATGGAACTTCTGGACTAAAAAAAAAAAAAAAATACAGTCGATAATTTTAAAAATTAATTGATATGTTAAACAATAAAATAGACACAGGGAATGGAGAAGCCATGAACTGGAATAAAGACTAAAAGTAATGGAGGAGCAATTGAGAGATGAGAGCAAGAAAATGAAAAAGAGGCGAAGACATTATTCTGATAACTCAGAGGAGCTAGAATGTAATTCAGGGACTTAAATGTGGACCATACCTAGAGACAGTAAAACTGCAGAATAAGAGACGAGAACCTCAGAATAATATTTAGAAAATATATATTATTTGTAAAGAGACACAGTTAAAGTGATAGGCTTCTCTTTGGAAAAAAATAGAAGATAGAAGAAAATAGTGCTAGAGAAACATAACTTTTAAACTTGAAATATATATCCAGATAAAGTATCATCTAAAAGTGAGAACAAAATAAAGACATTTTCAAAGACTGAAAGAACTTAGCTAGTAAGAAGCTCCCACTAAAAAATTAATACAGAAATTAAACCAATAAGAAACAACTTGGATAAAAGAAAATGCTAGGCAAAATATTTTTAAAACATTTGGGGAAAATCTAAGCAAGTATTGACTGTATGAGAAAATAATAATACCATTTAACGTAGGGGTAATACAAATAAAAGTAGAATTAAATTTTAGATAAGAATTGGTAAGACACGGATGGAGGCAGGACAGAAAGCTGATCAAAGTTAAATAATTGTAAATTTCATACGGAAGGTGAAGGTATGATTAACAACTTTTTTGAGTATGCATGGTACATTTTTAATAATAAAAACAAGAAAATATATTGAGTAACTTCCAAATCAGTAGACGACGGAAATATTAAATAAGAAAATGTTTAACAAGAAACTGCTGAATAAGATGGCAAAGTTTATCAAAGTTTATCAAACCACAAAAGTATAAATAAGTTAGACTTGCCTATAAAGGCAGAGATTGGCATATTGTAATAAAATTACTCAAACCAACTGGGCGCGGTGGCTCACACCTGTAATCCCAGCACTTTGGAAGCCTGAGGTAGACGGATTACCTGAGGTCAGGAGTTCGAGATGGAGAAACCCCATCTCTACTAAAAATACAAAAAAAAAAATTAGCCAGGCTTGGTGGCACATGCCTGTAATCCCAGCTACTCAGGAGGCTGAGTCAGGAGAATCACTTGAACCCAGGAGGCAGAGGTTGCAGTGAGCTGAGATCCTGCCATTGCACTCTAGCCTGGGCAACAACAGCAAAACTCTGTTTCAAAAAAAATAAATTACTCAACCAACTTGAAGCTATTTTCAAAATTAAGTGCCAAAAAGGTTGAAAGTAGAAGGATATGAAATGATTACTAGACAGTTGGTAACTGAAAAAATATTGGCATAGCAAGAACAACATCACATGAAAAAGACATTAAAGAAAAATTATTGTTAGAAATAAAGAGGCTTACAACACTGATAAAAACCATAATCCATCAAGAAATCTACAATTTTCATTCATCTAAGGACATAGCCTCATAATAAGTAAAAATGAATCTACAGATTTATAAAACCACAATCTTGATGGGAAATTACAATTGCTTTCTGATTAATTACAAGACCAAGCACATGAAAATTTAAGAACTTAAAAAGACATGAATAATACATTTAGCAAGCTCGATGAAATGGACACACAGAGAACACACCACCCAAATTGGAGAATAGGTATTCTCTTTGAGCACACACCAATATCTTAAAACCATTCCATGCACTAGACATAAAGCAAATCTTCATAAATCTAAAGAATTAGTATCTTACCAACCAATTTAGTTAGAGCAATTAAATTATTGATAATAAAAAGATAACTTTTTAAAAAATCTCATTTAGAAATATTTTTAAAACTCTAGGTCAACAAAGAATGAGTAATAGAAAGTAAATCTTTAAAACAAAAAATGAAAATGCTACCCATCAAATTGCAAACCATGGTAGAAGAAAAATTAATGCCTGAAATTTTCATATCATGAAAGAAGATGACATAAACTAACAAAAAACCTAGTAAAATAATAGAAAAAATAAAAATTAAAAAAAAAACTAATGAACTAGGGGAAAATTAAAACAAAAAGTCAGTAGTTCATTTTCTGAAAAGACTTACAAATCCAACATACTCCTGGCAAAATTAATCACATAAAGGTAAGATACTGTGGAGGTTAACGAGAGATCCAGAATATTATATACAACTTTAGGTTAACCATTTTGAATGCTTTAGGTTACCTGACCAATGTCTTAAAAACATACAATTTATCACACTTGATTCAATTAAAAAAAAAATAGAAAAGCCAAATAGTCACTGAAGAGCTAAAAAGTCTAATATCCAACAAGAGATCATAGCCCTTAAAGAAAATAGAATGAATAGTTTAAAAATCTCTCTCCCTCAGTCCCAATCCCTTCTGCACATACCAAAGCAATTTTTCAGATGAGTTCTATATTTAAGGAACAGATAATATCACTGTTAAACTGTGCTAGAACAGGAAATAACACTTCCAGTTCATATTTAAAATTAACATAATCTTGAATTCAAAACCAGACAAGCACAGAAAGAGAGAAAAACTAAATTACAGCTAGACAGGAGGAGTAAGTTTCAATCTTCTATAACACTGTAAGATAACTTATTGTTAACAATAATATATAGTTTCAAACAACTAGAAAGGGGATATTGAATGTTCCACCACACATAGAAATGATAAATGTTTGAGATGATGGATATGCAGATTACCCTGATCAGATCACCATACATTATATGTATTGCAACATCACTATGCACACCAGAAATACATACAATTGCTATGTGTCAAGCAGAAAAAAAATTTTTGAGAAAAACTTGGTCGTCTATCTCACTAGTGACCATAGTTGTATAATCTGAAATAGAATGAGAACAAGTGAAAATTGTCAGTTTAGAGCAGGGATCAGCAAGCTACAGCCCCCAGGCCAATTCTGGCCAGCAGAGTCTGTTTTAAATGACCTGCAGGCTAATCATTTTTAAAATACATAATTTTTAAAGAAGAAAGAAAAAAAGAAAAAAGGAATAAAAGAGAGAAAGAAAGAGGAAGAGAAAGAGGGAGAGAGAACGGGGATCTTGCTCTATTGCCCAGGCTAGAATGCAGTCTAAAAATGGGTATTAAAAACCTCTTTTATGCCAAGAAATGTGCTTAACAATGGAGACAGGAAGGAATAAGGGAGGAAAATAACAAACAAGCAGCCAACCAATATTTCATTTAAACCTGTGAAATGCTATGCAATTGAGTATATAATATATATTTCCCAAGATCAAGTCTGTACTCTGCCACTTATAGCTAAGTGACCATGAATAAGTTACTGGAAAACTCTGTGTCCCCTCAATTACTTCAACTGTAAAATGGGAATAAAAATAACACTTTTGTAAATAGAGTTGTTGAGTGGCTTAAAAACATATTAGTCAACTGCCTAGCACATGCTAAGAGTTCTGTCCGTCTTAACCATTGCTGCTGTTCTTGTCATTACTACCCTCCTCTTCCTTAGAGGATAGAGATCATCCTCCCAAGACCTCTTGGCCAAAGTTCTGAAAAACAAACACTGGAAAAAGAAACCCCACTTTGGCTTGCATTTCTGTCTTCTGAATCTTATTCCCTCGGTTGTGGGGGATAACCTTGTGTGTGTGTCTTCTTATGAAGGAAAGATGGCAAAATCTGTCTGCCCTCCAGAACTCTGCTACCTTGTTTTTCAGATGCTGTGCTGATTGGCTGCTGACCTTGGTCTGTGTCAGGAACACAGTTGACCTTTGTCTATGTCAGGGGAGTGTCATTTGACTGACAACTCTCTTTACATGGAATTTCTCTGTGATGGTCAATTTTATGTATCAATTTGACTAGACGGTAGGATGCCCAGGGATCTGGTTAAACATGGTTTCTGGGTGTGTCTGTGAGAGTGTTTCCAGAAGAGATTAGCATTTAAACTGGTGGACAGAGTAAAGCAGATGGCTGTCCCCAGTGTGGGTGGGCCTGACATAATCTGTTGAGGATCAAAATAGAACACAAAAGTGGAGGAAGGGAGAACTCACCTCTCTGCCTGATTCTAGGCCATGGGTCTCCTGCCCTTGGACTAGGATGTATATTATTGGTTCCCCTGGTTCTGAGGCTTTAGGAACCGCTGGCTTTGCTCCATCTCCAGCTTGGAGACAACAGATCTCAGGACCTCTTGGCCTCTGTCATTGTGTGAGCCAATTCCTCATAGTAAATATAAATATACACACACATACCTATCTTATTGGTTCTGTTGGAGAACCCTAATGCCCCCTCCATCCTAAACCTGGAGCCAGCTGCTCACACACACACAGCAGCCAAACACAGACAAGATAACAGAAGCCTCTGGAGCACTGGGGGCCGCTTCCCACACTGTGTAAATGCTCTTAAGTGCCTCACATTTCACTGTACCTGGGGCCCTGGCAGGCAAGCAGCAAGACAGATTTCTGGCTCTGGAGAATGTGGGTTAGTCTTGATGGCCCTTCCAGGTGAGTGTGACCCAGTTAGTGTAGTAACCCAGAAATGTCCACGTGTGTGTGCCAAACCTGAAGTCGACAGCATTCCAGGCAGCTCTGGTTCAACTTCTAAAATGAGCAGAAAGCTTAAAACCTCAGTGATGATCTAAATAGTTTAAGACACACTTAATTCAGATTTAACAAGACCATTAAATTTAACAAGATGTCGTTAAATACCAGTGATTGTTTAATATGGATATGCTGAGGAGCTGCCATGCAGGAAACGCACATTATTATTAATTACTGCTAAATTATTTTAATCATCAGCACTTAAATTTCAACATTTCTGATCAGATTAGGATACTTCATGTGCAGAATCCTAAATGTGATATATAAACAATAATATATAGTCTTGAAAGCTCTTCCTTCTCAAAGCAGGAGAATAAAAGGAAACACATGTAATATGTAGATACATACCATGTGCCAAGCGCTGTTCTAAACACATTATAAATTTAGTTGCCCCTTGAATAGCACAGGTTTGAACTGCATGGGTCCACTTAAACACAGCTTTTTTTCAGCCAGATGCAAATTGAAAATACAGTATTTCAGGAAATGTATGTGTCCAGAAGGCTTTCTTTTTTGGATGGATTTTCACTCTTGTTGCCCAGGCTGGAGTGCAATAGTGTGATCTCAGCTCACTACAACCCCCACCTTCTGGATTCAAGCAATTCTCCTGCCTTAGCCTCCCGAGTAGCTAGGATTACAGGCATGCAGCACCACGCCTGGCTAATTTTTTGTATTTTTGGTCGAGACAAAGTTTCTCTATGTTGGTCAGGCTGGCCTCAAACTCCTGACCTCAGGTGATCCATCCACCTCGGCCTCCCAAAGTGCTGGGATTACAGGCATGAGTCACTGTGCCAGGCCTTGGAAGGCCATTTTTTGGTGTACATAATTTCTGCAATGCTGACTGCAGGACTTTAGTATGTGTGGATTTTGGTGTTGGGGGGTTACTGAAACCAATCTCTTGCATATATGGAGGGGCAGCTGTAATCCAATTAGCCTTCATAACATCACGAGGTATTACTGTTTTTATTCCTATTTTATGTATAAGGAAAACTGAGTCATAGGATGCACACATAACCTAAGTTCCAACAGCTATGAAGTAATGGAACCAAGATTTGAACTCATGCTGACTGAATCTGGAGTCCACAGTCTGCACTGCTGATCATACTCTTTCCGAGATGATTGCAAATTTGCCAATGTGTAAATTTAGTCCCTTTAGTACCAAACTCCAGTCTAGTTTGGTACTAAAGTGACATGGGACTGTGGATCCCTATGAACCTGGGTTGGAATTCTAACCTGCCAGCTGTATGACAATGGACTCCTAAGTCTATTTTCTTGTCTGGAAAATGTCAGTACTCATTCATGCTCACATGTAAGATAATGCATGTTAAGATCCCAGCACAGGGGCTGGCACATAGTAGGAACTCAAGTTCATTTATTAGATATTCCATCCCAGGAGTAGACACTGGGGAACATATGATGAGCAAAACAGTACAACGTATTTCATGTATTTATCACACACACATACGAGTATACAGTTGAAACTGGACAACTGCTGAGGGGGAGAGGTACTTACTAAAATAAGACTCCAAAAAGGAGACTTCAACGAAGATGAAAAATGTTCCCCAAGGAAGTGATGACTACACAACAAACAACCCTCATCCCTTATAGAAGTAGCTATTTGTCCAAATAGATCTGCTTATCTCCATGCATGGGTGTAAGGGTAGGACATTTGACCTGGTTTTGGCTTTGTATTTTCACAGTGAATCTGTGCTTTTGAATGCAGGAGGACATCAGGGCACAGTAACTATAGTTCCAGTCAGAAACTGGAGTCAGATATTTGATTTCTGCCCCCTCATGAATCCTACTGGGGCAACGTTGAAAAAAAAAAAACAAAAACAAAAACAAAAACCCTGTGTTGACCTCCTCTAACATAGTCTCTGACATCTAAGAGGCACTCAATAAATATTAGTTAAGTGAATAACTAACAAATATAAAGCATGGGGAAAGAATTCTGAGACTGCATAGATCACATTTTCCAGAGCTCTTTCTCAGTATTATTTAAGTAGACTACAGTGGTTGGACCACCAGGTTTAAATTATTCTACCATGTACAAGCTAGGTGATCTTAAGCAAGTAACCTTTTTTTTTTTTTTTTTTTTTTTTTTTTTGGAGACACAGTCTTGCTCTGTCTCCCAGGCTGGAGTACAGAGGTGCGATCTTAGCTCACTGAAACCTCTGCCTCCCTGGTTCCAACAGTTCTCCTGCCTCAGCTCCCAAGTAGCTGGGATTACAGGCAGGCACCACCACATCTGGCTAATTTTTGTTTTTTCTTTTTGTAGAGATGAGGTTTCACCATATTGGCCAAGCTGGTCTTGAACTTCTGACCTGGTGATCCACCCGCCTTGGCCTCCCAAAGTGCTGGGATTACAGGCATGAGCCACCGTGCCCGGCCCAAGTAACCTCTTTCTATGCCTCAGTTGATGCCTCTGAAAAATAGGTTACAATGAGACTTAAATCAAATAATGTGTAAAGCATTTAGCACAGTTCCTGGTACATGATAATCCTCATGGCAATGTTAACTGAGGTAGTGGTCAACAGCAGTGATGGTGTGGTTGCGTAATCCATACAGCACAACCTAAACAATTGATCATAACGTCCTCTGTCAACATAAAGGAAAAAACCAAGGTTCAGAATTCTAAAGTTACACAGCTAGTCAAGCCCAGGTCAGCTACTTCCAAACTCACTATGCCAAGTGAGCCAACAGAAGCCTTCGGAATGGGAGCATGCCGTGGAGAAAGCACATGAGAAAAAAAGGTTGCTCAGGGAGTGTGTGCAGGAGAGTGGGGTCAGCTGGAAGTAACTCCTTCCTTCTGAGCAAGCAGCTGACAACCTTCTGTTGTCCCCCCAAGTATCTCTCCTCCTGCCTTTTTCTGGAATGGAGATAGGGGATGCAGAATCATGAAGCTGAAGAGAAACTGATTCCTCCCCCTTGAGCCCAGAAAGAGAAAGATGAGAAGGAGAAGCCAGACAAAAGCATCCCCACACACACTCTGGTACTCTGAATCCTGACACAGCAGTGGCTACAAGTCTGAAACCAAGCTGCCCCCTAATGTACAGTCTCCACATTCAGGAGGCTGCAGCCATCAGCCACTAACTTTAGGCTGGAAGAAAGAGAAAAGAACTCAAGTGCCTTAAGCAGTAGATATCAGGCTTTCCATGTGAACTAGCAGTGTCCCTTGCCATACGTTTTAAACTTGTCAGGATTTCCCACTTCAGTCCCACTGATGTTTTGCTGGGGAGATGACAGGTGGTAAATGTTCTGTGCCTTCACTATAGATGTTTAACCATACCTCAGGCATTGTCCCATTTAGGTATTGGTAGACTTCCCCAAGTTCAACAACCAAAAATGCCTCTAGATATTGCCAAATGTCTTCTGGGAGATAAAATTGCTTCCCATTGAGAGCCACTGGTATAGGTTGGCTTGAAAACAGGCTGTGGTTATAAGTTAGGTGTGTTCCTGATTTTTTCCTCAGGTAATGTTAGTCTATAAATTCTTTGCAAATTGGGACAAATCAAGAAGCCCTTGACCCGTTCCCTTGACTACTGTGGCAAAAGGCAGTCATGAGTTGCTTATCTTCCTTAGCTTATGCTAGGTTTTTATGGCCCATCTATATTTTTAGGAAATTGTTTCTCAGCACCTAATGTGAACTGGTATGAACTATTTCCAGAGAAGCGATCTGAAGGGAAAAGTTGTAGCTAAATCCCTTCTATACTCAACCACAACCCCTACAGACACAGCTGGAAGCCTGCAGGAGATCAGTGGGAACTCTACCATGCTGGCAAATGTTCATCTTGACCATCATGTTTGCCGCCTGCATCCAATAAATATGTCTTGGAAAGATCTTCTTTGCCAAGCATTCTTCTAGATAGGGAAGAATGGAAGATGCTGAGATGAAGAAGGCATTGTTCCCACCTCCAAAGCTTCCCAATCTGTTTGGAAGAACCATGTGGGAAGGATCATGTATACATCTTTTAACTAAACTCAAGGCCTGAACTTGGAATGCAGATTTTGATTCTGTCTCATTAATTGGTGAACTTGGGCTTGGCCTGTATATTGCTAAAGGTTGGGGTGAGTGGCTGAGCTCTTCCTAGTCATCGATTTCAGTTAGATCTCCTGTCGTCTTTACCTGGATACCTGATTTGGGGGAGTATGGGTTCAGAAGAACAAGATCGTCACACATTGAATACATATTTGTTAAGGATTGCTATGTTCAGGACTGTGCTACTCTGAATATAGGAATGATAAAGCATATTTAGTCCATTCCCTCATGGAGTTTGCCATCTAATGGAAAAGATAAACATTAGAGAGAATTTGTACAAAATAAATATTTGATTGCCATTTTGTAGTAAGGGCTGCAAAGGAAAAATCAGACATCTCCCAGTCACTCAGCCTGGCTGTAGTCTGAGGCCGACGGTGATGGGTACTACAAGCAGAGGCTAAGGGAGCTGTTTACCTGGAGGACTTCCTGAGAGATGAGCATAAGTAGAGCCACTGCAGGATCAGCGAGACAGAGTGAAACAATGAGTGCAGAGAGAGACAGTATCTGTAGTATTTCTATAAAGTAGCATCATTTTGGTTCCCAGAAGGGTTTGTGTTTTTGGAAGCTTCCTGAACAGAGAATCAGTGTTCACAGAGCACTCTGTCAGCTGGAGTGTTGGATGAATACATCATTAGTGGATTCCTGGGCCACAGATAACAAGGAGGAGGCCAGAGTTGCATTGGTACATATGAAACTCCCCCAAGAGTTTGGGGAGTTTCTGAAAATATCTCTAGGAGATTCTGAGGGCTGACCAGGGTTCTACAGCATGCAAAAGGGACCAAGTGCCAGCAAATTCTACATTATAAACCTATTTAATAAGAAGCAAAAGAAAGGCCTGGGTGGAAGGGCCCTGTAGGGCTTCAGATGAAAGGGAAATTTCAAAGCTTCCTGGAAGAGTAGGCCTCTACCTCAGCCTTGAAGTATGGATGTTTTAAATGTGTTCCTTAAGCTGATGTCATCCTTCCCAAATGGTAGCTAGAAAATGCTTTCTGCTCAGACTGAGCAAACACTGAGAATAAAGGCGAATGGCCTATCTCTGTGGAATCCAGTGAAGAAAGAACCCAATTATATTAGGAGCCAAATCCCATATAAGTGGAAACTATTAAACAAGATCAGAGATTCTTCCCTGGCAAGAATATACTCCCCATAATTTACCAATCTACAAATATTTATTCAGCATGCACATTGTAAAAACATTGTAGTTAGAACTCCAGATTATGACACTAACAATGGCTAACATTAATGGATCAAATTCCACCTATACCACATTTCACCTGTATAACAAAGGGCAAGTTTCTGACTTCTCTGCTTTTCAATGTTCACATTTGTAAAATAGGAATAATAATAACACTTGTGTGTAGAACTCTTTGCACTTAGTAAATGCTATAGTAATTGCTACTATTATTATGATTCTTATAATCATCATTATTATTATAAGCCAGACTGTATTACAGGTTGCATTTAATTATAATAAGATTGATATGTTATTTCCATTTTATAGATGAGGAAACTGAGATTTACAGAGATTAAGCAACTAATCAAAGTCATTTAGCTACTAAGTTACAGAACCAGGATTTAAACCGAGGGTGCTGGACTCCAAGTTCATACTTAACAACCACCCTGAAATGACAGAATGATATGAAATAATGTTTACAAAGTACCAGCCAAGATGATGCCACTCAATAAATGACAGTTACTGTCATTTTCATCATTATCAATGGCGCCCATTTTCCTTCTTAAATGACTTAAAGAATATACAACATTTGGCTCAGTCACTGGCATTTAGTGCTTCAACTCAAAACTCCTTGTTACAACTGGCAAAGACGGAGGTTCAAATTCCTAATCGGGGAGCTTTTCATCTTGAATGATTGAGAACTATGAATGAATCCATTAGTCATAAGAAAGAAGGAAAATTATTTTCTCCAGGACTCTAATAAGCTGAGAACTCTAAATGCTGTCAGGTTGCAGAAAGCTGTGCACTCCAGAACCTTCTAGCTTCTGCCCTATTTCCCCATTTGGCTGTTCTTCCTCCTGCGTTTCATGTTTTTCCCCAAGTGTCACGTGCTAGCATTCATGAATGGCTGAATTCAGACTGTAATTGTGTATCTGAATCCAGTCATCCATTGATTTTTGGGTTCACACTGGAAGTGATGTTGAGAATTAGAAGAAACATGGTCTCTCTTTCTCAAAGCACTTTTCATAGCAGTCAGCAAAGCAAACATCAGCATTAATTAACAGTGACTTTGAACTTTGCAATGTTTTCTATTTGATCTGAAGGGGGCTACAGGGAGGAGGACAAGGGACAACACATGGCGTCACCAGGTATCTGGGGAAAAGGGAACTAAATTTATAATGCAGAAACAGATTCCTGCTGGCTTAAAAATAGAAGGGACATGTTTTGAAACCTCAAGTGTTTGGTGGTGAAGATGGCTAAATCAGATGACTAATCTCCCAGCATGCCACGTTGTCCCTGCTCAGAGGGCAGTTACATGGCAGAGGACATTGCAAATGGTATAGGCATTGTAGCCTTGGAAAGATGTGGGAAGTGTTCTGAGCTGGAGGACTTCTTTTTACTCCGTTTTGAGACACCTTATTAAAACACAAATCTGAAAAAAAAAATCAGCTTTTGTTACAGCTTGTCACCCTTTGATGGATTTCCATTTCACTAACAAAGAAACTCTTTTCATGGCCAGGCCCTTTGCCTTAGGCCTGTAATCCCAGCACTTTGGGAGACCAGGGCAGGTGGATCACCTGAGGTCAGGAGTTTGAGATCAGCCTGCTAACTTAGTGAAACCCCATCTCTAATAAAAATACAAAAATTAGCTGGGCATGGTAGCACATGCCTATAATCCCAGCTAGTCAGGAGGCTGAGGCACAAGAATTGCTTGAACCCAGGAGGCAGAGTTTGCAGTGAGCTAAGATCACGCCATTGCAGTCCAGCATGGGCGAAAGAGTAAGAACGTTGTCTCAAAAAAAAACAAAACAACCAAAAAACTTTTCCTTGCCTCATGTATTAGTTTCCTAGGGCTGCCATGACAAAATACCAGTTTGTGGCTTGAAGCAACAGAATGTATTTGCTTACAGTTCCGGAGGCTAGAAATCAGAGTCAGCCGGGCCTTTCTCTGAAGGGTCTAGGAGAGGAGCCTTTCTTGTTGCTGCTTAGCTTCTGGGGATGGCCGGCAATCCTCGGTGTTCCTTAGCTTGTAGACTCGTAACTCCAACCTGTGCCTCTGTATTCTTGGGGGCTTCTTCCCTGTCTGTCTCTGTCTTTGTCTCTGCATCTCGTTTTCTCTTCTTGAAAGGTCACAGGTCGTTGGATTAGGGCCCACTGTACTCCAGTATAACCTCATCTTAACAAATTGCATCTGTGAAAACACTGTTTCTAAATAAGTTTACATTTGGTGGTTCCCAGTGGACTTGAATTTTATGAGGACGTCTTCCAACCCAGAATACCTCCCTTCCCATCCCCAGCTAAGCTCTAGCCACAATGGAGTCCTCTCAGTTCTCTGCACGTGTCACACTCTCTTTCCCACCTTAGTCCCCTTGAAATTCTAAGCACTCTCTGTCTAAATATTCACCCTCCTCCTTCCTCCTTCCTCGCCTCCTCAGTTCTTAGCCTGACTAGATCCTTCTTACACTTCAAGTCTTGGTTTAAATATCGCCACTTCAAAGAAACCTTCCTTTGCCCACCTTATCTAAGCTCCTCGTTTTCATTATCTCATCTCTGTTTCCATATGTGCTTCTTTTCTCTTTCTTTTTTCTTTTATTTTCAAGAAAGGGTCTTGGTATGTTGCTCAGGCTGGACTTGAACTCCTGAGCTCGAGCAATTCTCCTGCCTCAGCCTCCCAAGTAGCTGAGATGACAAGCATGTCACCATGCACAGCTTCTTTTCTTGTGTTTAGCATCATTTAGTATCATGTTAATGCTTTCTCTCTCTCTCTCTCTCTCTCTCTCTCTCTCTCTCTGTGTGTGCTGTGTGTGTGCTCTGTGTGTGTGTGTGTGTGTGTGTGTGTGTGTGTGTGTGTGTGTCTATGTCTATGTATTTTCTTAGCTTTCTCATTCAAATGTAAGTTTGCCCACCAGGAGTTCCACTAGTTTGTTCCCTGCTGGTTTATACACCCAGCACCTTATAAAGTCCCTGTACTAAATGAATAGTTGATTAGTAAAACAAAAACATTTGAGTATCTGTTATATAAAAGGCCAAGTGCTAGGCACTCAGGGAACATTGAACATATATAACATAAAACCCCAATTTTCAAAGTACTTAGACTGGAGGCAAGAACAGAGGTGGACACATCGTTCTGAGATGTGATGTAAGTTCAAGCAGAGAGGGACTGAAAAAGTGCTGCAGGAGCAACTCAGCAAACAATTTAGCTAAGCTAGTGGTCTCAGGGGAGTGGAGGGACACAGGCAGGGATAAACTTGCAAAGTTGCTTTCAGAGCAAAAGGGAGCAGGTACTGATGCAAAAAGTGAGAGTAATTCATTGCACATGCATCAATAAGTAACCTCCAGGGCCATTGCTGTATCTGTGGGCTGGATTTGGTGGGGCCACGTGCCGTGGGTGTCTGAACCCAGCTGTTGTGGCAGGCGAGGCAATCAGGTGAAGATGCAACCGATGATGCCTTTCCCAGCCAGGGGTTCCTGGCCCCTGGTTCCTCTACCGGCTTTGAAGCTGGATGTGATTAGTGAGTTCTGAAACTCCCTGACAACTCAGGGGTAGTTTTTGCTGCCGAAGCTTGGGTGCCCCCAGGCAGCTGGGACAGATTGAATGTGGAAGTTTTCTCTAGTTTCCTGCCTCCTTCCCTGCACTTCCCACCCTAAGAAGATTGCTGTTTAAGCTCCAGGTTAAAGAAAATCCTGGTATTCCTGGGGCAAACTGCACTCAATCTGTTTCTCCAAGAGACAGCTGGCTTGGAAGAGCCACCTTTTCTGCCTTTCCTCCCCCTCCTCTGGACTCCCTTTTTGTCTTCCAAGTGTGGGCGGGAAGTACCTGGGTGAAGAGTCCACCCTCAAGATCCTCACTTCCCATAAGAGTCTATCATAGAGAAGATGTCAGAGGGGAAGGGAATCAGTTGCAGTGCAACAAATATCAAAAGGAAACTTTTATCTGCAATTTGATGGTTAGAATCAAATGCCCTCCTGGAGGAATGAGATACTTTGGAAGGGTACAACCAGTATGTAAATGTGTAGCAAGACAATACTACCACTTGGGGTCCTAGGGATGTGACGGGCCTTGTACCCTGAATGCATCTGGGAAGGAGCTCATTTAGGAGGCACTATTTTTGGAGGTTGAGAGAGAGAATACAAAGAAAGTGCTTAACACAGTGACTGTCACTTGCACACAACTAGTTACTACCAGCTACTATTACCCTTCCTACTACTGTCATCAATGTTAATGTTTTCACATCGTTCATAGAAGTGGAACTCTCCGTCGCATCTCAGACAAGACTGGGCCCGTTTTGAATACTTGCTGATGTGTTGCCTAAAGTGTCTTGGATGAGGGGATGGAGGCAAAGGAGCTGTGGATGCTTCTTTGGAGGAGAGAGTTCTCAGGGAAAGGAGCAAGAGAAAAGAGGGAGAAGTAGCAGCAGCCATGGAGAATGGAATGTGAATGGTAAATCTTTCAGAAAGCTTTGTGGTATGGTAAGGCTGTCCTCCATATCTGTTTTTACTAAACTGTGTATCAGTTATTAAAGTTTTTGAGTTGGTATGGTGAGGTCATTTAATGTGGTGACAGTAAAGCCTGGCCTCAAAGTGGGGTCTGGACTCAGGAGGCAGAATGACCCCCAGTCACACCTGTAGTATAAGCAAGGCCTGTGTTTTTTTTTTTCTAGGGCTGCCATATATATTACCACAAACTGGTCAGCTAAAAACAACAGAAATGCATTCTCTTACACTTTTGCTGGCCATGAGTCTAAAATCTCACAAGGCCATGCTTCCTCAGGAGGCTCCAGGAGAGAATCCATTATTTGACTCTTCTGGCTTCTGGTGGCTGCCGGCATCCCTTGAATTGTGGCCACATCACATCAGTCTCTGCTTCTGTGGTTGCATTGCCTCTTAGTGTGTCTCAAATCTCCCTCTGCCTTTCTCTTATAAGAACACTTGTCATTGGATTTAGGACCCACCTGAATAATCTAGGATAATCCTCTCATCTCAAAAGACTTCAGTTAGTCATATCTGCGAAGACTCTTTTCCCAAGTTAAAAAAAATTCATAGGTTCCAAAGATTGGCATGTGGACATATCTCTTTAGGGGCCACTATTCTGCTAGTTATGACTATCCTGGAGCTCAGGGAGATGAGTGAATTGCTGCAAGTGCCAGTACTAGAAAACAGAGGAGCCAAGCACAGAAACCTTAGGACAGAGGTGGGAAATGACTTACCCAAGAGAGCACAGGAAACACCAGTGTGAGTCGAGGCTTCTCTCTACTCCAGTCTTCAGTGGTTTTACCCAAATGCATGGTAATGTGGGAATTCCGTATCATGTTGTGAAGATATTTTTGTCTAGGTAGCTGTGAAACTTTAAGAAAGATATTTTGCAATTGAGATATCCTGTTTGAGACTCCGCTCAAGATACTCTTTTTCTTTTGAATATGGATTTTTTTTGAAAAGATGATTTGTAAAAAGATAAATGAAATAGCTTATACTATACCAATGTTGGATGAAGGATAATTTCCATTTAACATGGACCTCCATCCTTACGGTCAGTAAGAAGCATTCATCTCTTTACACATTTATTCACTTATTCATTCAACAAAAATTGAGGGCACTCTGCCAGGCAGTGTACATAGTGCTGGAGAGACAATAAATAAATGAGACAAATGTATTCCTTGCATTTGTGGACTATAATGCAATATGGAGGAAACAGACAACAGTAACAATAAAACAAAAGAGTGCTATTTTGAAATTTGGAAGTTGCCATGAATGAAATAAACGTCGTTCTATGAGAGAGTTTATTGGCAATGATGCTACTTTAAGTAGAGGAATAGGAGAATGCCTGTGAAATTTAGATGAGACTTGAAGCAATCCAGTAGGCAAAGAGGCTTGAGAAGGCATTCCATTTCAAACATGATGCGTAAGAGGCCAAGGAGTTTGATATTTTTGGAATAGGCAGAAGACCTATGTAGCCAGAACTTAAAACTGGATGGGGAACGTGAGGCTTCCTCTATTGCAAAAAGACTTCCTCTATGTGGCAAAAGGTACTACCACAGTTTACCCCAGGATTATCACATCCCAGCCCAGTGATGACAAAGAACGTTCATCTTTTCCTGTTTTCTAAATCCTAAATCCCAGAAAAGACTGATTGGCATTGGTTTGGGTCAAGTGACTTCTCTTGAAATAATCACTGTGGCCAGAGGAACAGTACTAAGAAAAGCCAGATTTGGATCACCTCTGTGGTCAGCAACTCCATCAGAATCACATGATTGGAGCAGCAGGAAATCAGTTGCCCAGAGGAAGGACGGAATGCAGGACAGTTCTAGGCAGTAGACATTTACCCTCCTGTTCAAAATGCAGCAACTCATCAACTGCTCCTCTGACCCTCACAAGCAGGGACATTGTCTGTTTTATTTAGTACAGTGTTTCTCATGCTGAGGGCAGTTCCTATGACATATTAGCTCCTCAAAAACTGTCAATTAAATGTATGGGAAAAATTTAAAGAATGACATTTTATTACCATGACAAAATTACAGTCACATGTCACTCGATGACAGGGAAACATTCTGAGAAATGTGTTGTCAGACAATTTCATCCTTGTGCTAACGTCATAGAGTGTACTTACACAAACCTAGATGGTACAGCTTGCTGTACACCTAGGCTATGGTACAGCCTACTGCTCCTAGGCCACAAAGCTATTTATATGCATGTTCCTCTCCTGAATACTGTAGGTAATTGTAAGACAATGGTATTTGTGGACCTAAATACAGAACAATTACAGTAAAAAGATAGTATAAAAATTTTAATGGTACATTTGCATAGGGTACTTACCATGAATGGAGCTTACAAGGCTAGAAATTGCTCTGGGTGAGTTAGTGAGTGGCGAATGAATGTGAAGGCCTAGGACATAACTGTATAGCACTGTGACTTTATAAATACCATACACTTAGGCTACACTAAATTTATAAACAAATAAAGTAATTGCAATACAATGTTGTGACAGCCATGACATCACTAGGTGATAGGAATTTTTCATTCCATTATAACCTTATAGGACTACCATTGCATATAGGGTCCATTGTTGGCCAAGATGTTATATGGTGTATGACTGTATTTGCAACATAAATACTTCAGAATGAATAAATTCTGCTACACCCTGCTATTGTGGAAGAGTGTTGGTCTACAGAGTAGAAATACAAATACTTAAGCTGCATAACTTGCCAGGCCTCTCTGATAATTAATTGCTATTGGATTGTAAAAGGCTTTGGAAAGTATCCATATAAAACTACATACAGATACAAGGCATTTTGTTGTTAATAGCTAGGAAATGAACGCTCAGCAGAATTGTCTAAATAGGCTCCTAAAGGGTATGGCAAAAAAAAAACAAAAATGGAACTTTGAAGAGAAAGTTTCAAATGGCAAAAAATGCTTAGGAAGCAAAAAGACAATTTTCTGAAATGATGAGTTTGAGAAGAATGAATCAGCAATAAACGTTGGTGCAAAACATTATTTAGAAGTCTGAACATACTCCTGATTAAAAATATTTTCAAGAATGACTCCAGCAGAAATAATAAAATGCTAGACACAAACCTGTTTCCTTAGCCCTCCTGGTTAAGCAGAATGCAAGAGCCTGACTCACACCTCCATCAAGTGCGCTGAACTGCTGTGAGAGCATGACATGTGTCTGTTCAGTTGAGTGCTTTAGGTCATGTCATTTTAGGGTTAATGTCACCCTCCTAGGAAAGAACAGGTAGAGAGGAAGCCAGACTTCGACCCACGGGTTGGAATGACCAGTTACATTGATCATGTGGATGAACTGAGGCACAGGTAAACTGCTACCCTGGAGATTAAGCAGCTTAGAAGAGACAATGTGTGTATCCCTCATATCCAAAGGTGGGTCGGCAATCTAGGGCAAGTAGACAGCCACAGGTATTCCTCAGTCACAAGCTGGCTGGTTGGCTCGCCATCCTTGACATGTGACTTCCATCTCTGGGTCCAAGGTGACTGCTGTACTGTTTTCAGCCAACAGGAAAGAAGCGGGGAAAAGAGTCCTGGTAAGTAGATTTGTCTTTAGAGAGGTGACTCAGAACCTGCAAATACCATGCCTGCTCAGATTCCAGCGGCCCTAACATAGTCACATGGTTCCATGTAACCACAAAGGGGGCTTGATTCTGCAGTCTCTAGCTATGCAACCAATGTACCCAGATAACACTTAGTTTTAGGAAGGAGGTTTATTTCTAAAATAAAAGGGGCACTATGGAATACTGGGGGACAAGACTGCACTATGAATATATTGAGTTCATGCTGTGTTTGAGGCATTGTGGGAAATATAACTGTGAATAAAAGGATGGCCTGCATTCCAGAAGGCAGTAAACATGCTCACATACACTAGCAATTCTCACCTAAAATGGACTGGGACAAGGGGTACATATAACCCAGTTATGAAAGTTTAGGGAAGGGGGGATTTATTTCCTCTGAGTAGAATATAGATAGGAAAAATTGTTGGAAAAGGTAAGATTTGAAATGGGCCCTTAACACTGGATAGGACTAAGGTAGACTGGAAATTGGAGTTAGGAGAAAGGACTGTAAAGAGGGAGGGAAGGGCCTTTGGTCAGTGAGAAGGGAAAAGCTTGCATCCCAGCTAGAGTCATCTTCATAGCTGTGGCCCTTTGAGAACCATCCAGTTCTCAAAGGAATGGTTCCACAAAAATGACCACATGAAGGCTGATACTGTTGATATCTCTTGAAGTCCATTCTCTCTTCCTCAGTGATAAGAATCCCAACACTTAGTTGAGTATATTGCCCTCCTTAGCCTTCTATCGAGCTATATGTGATCACATGACCAAGTTTTGGCCAATGAGATAGAAGTGGAAGTATCATGAACAACTACTGAGAAGTATTCTTAGCCAGTGGCTTTCTTTGCGCTTTCTTGGTTCTGCTTCCTGTAACTGAGATGTGATGTCTGGAACTCTGATACAGCCATTGTGGATCAGAAGAATGAGAACTAACCCTGGAAGTGACAGCAGAAAGTCAGAACCATCCTTCTTCCCTGATGACACCATAGAACCACCTTGGTGGAAGCCCTGGACTACCTATCTCCAGACTTGTTTAAAGCAAAAAAAAAAAAGACTTTAGGGGTTTAAGTCACTGTCATTTTAAGTTTTTGGCCACATTTAATGGCACCAATTCCTACTGAGCACAGGCAGCTTTCAAGCTGCACTTGCTCCTAGATCACACTTACCAATGGATAGAGGCTTGATCAGCAGTCAGCCTATTCATTTCCTATTACTACTCTAACATATTACCACAAACTTAGAAGCTTAAAACAGTACAACTTTATCTTACAGTTCTGTAGGCCAGAAGTCCAGCATGGGTCCTGCTAGACTAAAATCAAGATGTCACCAAAGCTGTGCTTTTTTCTGTAGGTGCTAGGGGAAAATTTGTATTCTTTCTTATTTAGGTTGTTGGCTGAATTCTGTTCCCTGCAGTTGCAGGACTGCAGGCCCATATTTCCTGGCTTGCTTTCACCTGAGGTCTATTCCCAGCTTTTAGAGGCTACCCAGCTTCCTTGGCTCATGACCCTCTGCCTCCATCTTCAAGCCAGCAACAGTGGGTCCAGTCTTTCTCACACTTCAGATCTCTCCTACTATTTCTTTCATCATCGTGTAACTCATCAGCCCTTCTGCCTGCCTTTTCCGCCTTTAAGACCCATATGATTACATTGGGCCAACTCAGATGATACAGCATCATCTCCGAATCTTAAGGTCTGTAACCTTAATTCCACTTGCAAAGTTCCCAGGGATTAGGGCATGGGCGTCTTCAGGGAGCCATTATTCTGCCAGAGAATACAAGGTTCCCTTAGCCACTTCATTCTTCTGTCAACTTACGGTCTTATTTCAACTGTCTTCCACATTTACAGGTGCAATAACTCAAAGGGTAATTTCCTGCTGATGCTTATATATAGGCCTGACACTCAGGACTCCTGCCCACTTCTAATTCTCAGGAATAAAGCAGTGTTTTTGAGTGATTCATCATATATGTTGGGAGTTACGTACCAACTCATAAAAGATATCTAATAGATGTTTCAAGCACTAGGTTTAAGGCAGAATTTGGTGACTTCTGGGAGTAGTTTTCTTAGGTAGATGTGAACTGGGAAGCAGGGTTAAGACTAGGGTCTCTCTAACTTTCCTCAAAGCCAGACCTAAAATAACCTAAGCAACACTGAAAAAGTACTTAGGTTTGTTGAGGGGATTACAAAGAGCAACTTCCTTACAGAGTTTTTCAAGTTGCAATTAAGGATAGGATTGGAAAGTAAGAGTATTGTACCAAAGGCATTAATTTCAGAGAGAAGAGAAAAGATAGCACAAATGCCCCGTAAAGAAAAGGTGATAGGGTTCAATCCAAATTATCCGGGTGGAACTAGGCAAAGGCAGCAAATGAGAGTCTTCTCTCTGGGGGATCCACTTGGAGATTAACTCTGGCCTGACTGTACTTTCTCCTTTGTGCACGTTGGAGGAGGGAAACACTTCAGTGTGAGGTCACTGGAACAGAAGCTCCAAGAGGACAAGGAATTTGCCTATTTTGTTTTCTTTAACCGCAAACTTCAGAGTACTCAGCAAACATATACATCATTTGCATGAATAAATGAATACATTGTTGATTGAATGACTGATTGGTTGACAGGTACCTACGTCCTTTTTTGGTTCCCCATCTCCAACCCCCTACTGGGCTATATTGTCTAGAAGTTAAACCTTGTGCTTTAAAATCAAACATGAACCCAGGTCTCACCTCTGCTATCTGTTCTGCCAGTGTGTTCGCTGGAAGCTTCCTTGAGTCTGTTTCCTGTCTGTAACTTGTAGCCAATAATTACGCTTAGCTTTGTGAAGTTTCATTAAGATAATAGATGAAAGTGCTTCGCACAGTGTCTAGCAGTACAGTCGTGGGCCACAAAATGAGATTTCAGCCAACAACAGGCCACACATACAGTAGTGGTCCCATAAGATTATACTACCATATTTTTACCGTACCTTTTCTGTGTTTAGATACACAAATACTATTTTGTTATAATTGCCTACAATATTCAGTAAAGTAACATGATTTACAGGTTTGCAGCCTGGTAACAGTAGGTTAGACCATATAGCCTAGGTGTAAGTAGGTTCTACCATCTGGGTTGTGTAAGTGCACTCTATAGTGTATATACAACAACAACTCACCTAATGATGCATTTCTTAGAACATATCCCTGTTATTAAATGTTGTGTGGCTGTACTCAAATTTGTTAGCACATAATGTTAGTTCAAACCCACTTCTACTGATAAAAGAATCTCCCTGTGATGGTCAAACTTAATTCCCAGCCCACATGCCTCTACTTGGATCAATTGGCCTGTCTCTCCAGCATTTCATGCACATATATGGGTGCCTGTACATGAGAGTGTGTGCACTCAGGCATGCATGCACGTAAATATCAAGGGGCCAAAGTAAATGCAAATGCTATCTTCTCAATCAAGCCCACTATTGAGGCCCCAGTCAGATTTCATCTTTTCACTGCAGAATTCTTGAATGTTGATTAAGTCATTTTTATGTGTATCACATACCAATGCCTAGCCCAGTGTCTACCATAATATGGAAACGTAGCTGTTTCTATATTCATCCACTCATTCATTTTGGATGAATGAGTGGATAGATGGATGGATGGTGGATGGATGGAAAGTTAACTTACTTATGTTCTCTGGCAGCTCCACAGGGATTTATCTATCTTCATACCCACAACTGGTCAGCACAGTGCCTTACCCACTATAGCTATTCACTAAATAGTGGTTGGATGGTGATAAAGGAGAAGAAAAAATAGAGAAAATCAAGACCAATCCCCACCTGGAATCATTCTTCTTTCAGGGCATCCTATTGAAAGGAGTTATTGAGAAGAGAAGCAGGGAGTTGACAGCCACCCTCTGGACTCTCTCCCAGGGCCTTTTTAGAACAGGAAAGTTAATTATGGAACCAGATTAACAGTTTCTTTTTTGATACAGCCAAAGTAAAACCAGCAGGATGCAATTTAGCTCTTCTCCGCTTTCCAGATAGAAGCAAATTTTCATACAAAACAAAGAGACACTTGAATTGCAAATTACTTAGAGAATCAGCTAGCAACCCCAACGGAAGAATATTTCTACTTTCAAAGCCCACTATTGCCTTTTTAGGTTTAACCATGTAGTGGGACCATCACAAAGGCCTGGGTGTCTTGCTGTTTCAACTGTTGTCCAAGCGGGGAGGAGGAGCAATTCATTAAGGTTTATTGGAATGTCCCAGCGTGAGCTTTTTGCTCACAACATTTTCCTCTTCTCCAGATTGTCTGTCTCTAACACTCAGAACGCCAGCCTCCACTCAGAATGAAGGCTGAAGGGTTTCTAAAGGTCATCTCATTGAAGAGCAGGAAGAGCTAATGTCTCTAAGAGCAAATGTCTACAATGGCACATAAATAAAAGAGGTGGCAAAGGTGAATGTATGACCTCTAGGAATTGGGTGAGGACAGGGGCAAACCTTTACCCCATCTAATCATCATTAGACCATTGTTGATTGTTGCTAGACAGTTCCAAGAAGTCTGTAATCTGGATTGTTAACTGAAATATCATTCTTTTAGCTGCTGCCATCTAAATAAGAGAGAATAATACCATCTATTAGCTGGATATGGCCTATGGGGCCACCAGTCTATAACTTCTGATCTATTATGCATGCCTTCCTTATTCCATAGCAGGGAAACTGAGGTCAAGAGACAGAAATAATGTATAAAAGATCACAGAGTGCCCCAATCTTCTGATGCCTCCTCTGGTGCCTAGCTGATTCCACTATACAGCCTTCCCCAAGTCCTTGCTGCCCCCCCACAGGACACAGGGCATCTTCATTTTCACAAGAGGATTTATTAATGTATTTTTCTGATTTAAATAAATAATTCCTATTTTCTACAGAGGACTTGGAAAATATAGCAAGGATAAGAAAAAATTTAAAAGTCAGACAGTGGTGCCATTGAGGAACCGGAGGCTGAGATGGCAAGTTGGACCCAGGCTGCTTCCAGACATGGCCACTGGAGGGCAAGGTGGCATCTCAGTTGACTTGGCCAACAGTAACAGATTGTAGGAAGGTTAGGGCAGGAGGTGAAGACACAGCCAGGTATGTGGTAGAAATGAGTAAAGGAGGATAGATGGGGAAATACGGTGAATGAAGTAAATATGCCCTGCCTGAACAGTGTGGACACTGCTCAGATTCAGCTTGTGTCATTGTGTGAGAATACAAGTAATGTTGACAGCCTTTTGGAATTTTTTTAATTGTGAAGCTTGAAATCTAATCTTTTTAAGTAAAAATTTTCAATGTGTGAATGTAATTCAAATAATGTGTGTGTATGTGTGTGTGTGCACGCGCACGCATGTGAGTCAAAACACATCAAGAAGCAGGTTTTGGACTATGGACTTTTCTCTTTGTGATCCCTGTTTAGTGACTCACTGAGAATGAACTGAGCCCTCAGCAGGTCAGTCAGCTGGGTGGAGATTTGTTTCTGATTAGTCACAGGCCCTGAGAGAGCTGGCAGGCAGATGACCAAAATCAGGAGGACAAGACTGAGAAGGCTGAGGCTGTCCATTGACTTAGCTCAGCTGCCCCTGGAGAGTGAGGGCTTGGGCTTCAACAAGAACCAGGCTGCATCCTGGACAGACCCTTTAGGGAGATCTTCTGCCCAAATCCAAAGCACGTACTGTGGCCTTTTATAGAGTGTGTGTTTGTGTGTGTGTGCGCGTGTGCACGCACTTGCATGTAAATAATCTTTACCTTGCTAAAATATAGATTATCTCCCTTGATAGCCTTGTGGAAGATGACTTCATTTTCTCCAAAGCAGAAATGTTTAAAATTATCAATGAGTGTGTCAACTCTTTCAATGTTACTGGACTGAATGAGGTAGGCAATAGAATGGAATGGAAGGAGCCCCTAAATACGAGTCTTGAATTCTCTGAGCTTCCATTTCATACTTTATAAAAAGAAAATTATGATACCTGCCCTATCTTCTATATTGGTGAAGATTTTTTAAATAAGAAAAACAGAAAACCCAATTGCTTAAGAAAACAAACAAGGAAACAGACAAAAACTAGCCTAAGGAGAGAAGGGTATGTACTGGTTCACACAACTGAAAAGTTCAATCATAGTTAAATCTGGGGGTCCAAATAACATCAAAGCTAGTACCTCTCACTCAAAACTGCAGTCTTGATTTCCCATGTTGGCTGCCAGTGGCTCTGGGTTTCCATCTTCATCATTCCAAGCACAGTAGAAGGAGATCTTCTACTACATTTTCAACACAAGTTTCAGAACTGACTTTGATTGTTCTGAAATCCGATGCCCATTCTGAAACCAGTCAAGGTGGCAAAAAAGATGAAATGCACCGAGTGGCTAGACCAGCACACATTCATGGAACAATTAGGCACTTAGCTGAGGATCTATGGGAACATAATTTGCATTCTGTACAGTGGCAGATAAAGTAGCAGACGTGATTCCCTGGTAGGAATAAAATGTTTCTACTGAAACAACTTCTGGGAATATATTCGACCTGCTCTATAAAGTGTGTCTAAAGCTAGAGCCATGCAGTTAAAGAGAAAAGGGCAAAATACTTGATTATTGCTGATACTAAAATGAGATTTTATATTTGTATTTCTTTTCTCTCCTGTGTCATGCATGTTTCCTTTGACAAGAAAGGCTGTTGTTTCAACGTAAACAGCAGTGTGAAGAGTAAGTAGTTTTTCCTCTTATTCATTGGTTGTAGGATATGAACTCCTCTCCACTGCTAAGATGAGAAACTACCATTTCTTACACATGGACACAAAAATGAGAAAAATAAACACTGGGAATTCCAAAAGGAGAGAAAGAGAAAGAGGAGCAAGGGTTGAAAAACTACCTATCAGGTACTAAGTTTACTTCATGGACAATGGGGTAATTAGAAACCCAAATCTCAGCATACTCAGTATACCCATGAAACAAACTTGCACATGTAACCTCTATGTCTAAATTAAAAAAAAAAAGCACCATTTCTTTCTCCAACCGAGTAAATATCAACTGATCTGGCATGTCAGATGCCAAGTAGATGGCTTAAACTTTCTCCATTGTGTATACTCCCCAGACAACACAGAGCCTGTCAAAGTATGTATCACTTAAGACATGCAGCTCTTGGCTGCAAGTAACAGAAAGTACAGATTCAATGTGGCTTAAATAAAAAGAAAAAAGTTGTTGGTGCTCATAACCAGTCCTAACCTAAGAGAGCTCCATAGATGGTCAATGGAGTAAATCAGTAATGTTACCAAGACTTGGATTACAACCTCTTCAGGGGATGGTCTCTTTCATCAGTCTGCAGCAAACTTCCTCTCACATTTATTGGCCAGAAATGTG
Organism: Saguinus oedipus; assembly: GCA_031835075.1. Lineage (NCBI taxonomy): Eukaryota > Metazoa > Chordata > Mammalia > Primates > Cebidae > Saguinus > Saguinus oedipus. The sequence goes on from CM063170.1 coordinate 45,984,458, forward strand.
CTACACACCTTTGCCTAAACCAATCCTTACTAAAGCAAACAGACCCACCATGATTGGTTAGACTAATCATGAGTCCCTTCTTGGTGTTGAGAATGGGAGTAACATTCCCTGAACTACATGGTTGTGTAGAGAAAAGGAGATATATGAACAAAACTAAAATCTTATTAGAAAGAAAAAAGGAAGAATAAATAGTGATTGTAAAGGCAATCAATAGTATCTACTATAAAATGATACTGCGCAAATCTCAGCAGTGTTTCCTCTAAGAAGAAAGCTTATAAAGGGACTCAAGTTCCAAGACCTCATATACTCCATTATTGCAGAGAAAGCAGGCACCAGTTTTGGCTAACCTCCCCTCTAGTCATGGGTAAAATGAAAGGAATACTTAGACTCTGGATGTAAAACCCAAGGCATTATCATCATACCATATGCAGACTGTTTTTCCAATTTGCATAATTATAAACTCCCCCTCAAAGAGTAAACATCACTGCCAACTTAAAAACAACAACAACTACAAAACAGTATTAAATATGCATTGCTAATTTGACTTTCTAATTTGTCTGGGCTCTTCACAAAGCTGTGCATAACTCTGCAGAGACTGAGAGCTTAAGAAAAATCTTCCACCTGCCTGAAAAAACATCAACAGGACAAGAAAAGCTAAAAATTAGGTATTTAGCTAAAGAATTTGAGTGAAAATTACCTGCAGGAATTCATTCTATTAAAAAGGGGCTCTCAAATTCATTGTCCCAAACCATTGCTTACCACCATTCAAGTATAGGCAATAGCTTTGTGCAGCCAAAAGAAGATAATTTCACAAGACCTCACCATTCAGTTTTAAGACTCACCTGTGAGCCATGTGTTGCCTTATATTTGGTCATTTATAAAAAATAATTCAAGAGTTTCAGACTTTTCTGTTCCCAAATCTGTCTTTTATTGACCTGCCTCAAAGATTCACACCACTTGGGCCTTGAAGGTTCCAGTTAGGGTACAAATGTACTATTTGGCCAAGGTGGATTAAGCTGTTATTTTCCCCAATTTCAGTTCACTTATGAGCTGCAATGATAAGTGAGACACAGGATGTGTATCTGCATAGAGGGAAATCCTCCTGTAAGAATAGCCACAATAAAAAAATCAAAAAACAGTAAATGTTGGCTTGGATGTGGTGTACAGGGAACACTTCTACACTGCTTTAGGTAAGTAAGCTAGTACAATCACTATGGAAAACAGTGTAGAGATTCCTTAAAGAACTAAAAGTAGAACTGCCATTTGATCCAGCAATCCCACTACTGGGTATCTACCCACAGGAAAAGAAGTCATTATTTGAAAAAGATACTTGCACACACAGATTTAGAGCAGCATAATTTGCAATTGCAGAATCATGAAACTAACCCAAATGGTCACCAGTCAATGAGTGGATAAAGAAACTGTGGTGTGTGTGTGTGTGTGTGTGTGTGTGTGTGTGTGTGTGTGTGTGATGGAATGCTACTCGGCCATAAAAATGAATGAATTAATAGCATTTGCAAAGACCTGGATGACATTGGAGACTATTATTCTAAGTGAAGTAACTCAGGAATGAGAATCCAAATATTTTATGTCTCACTAATATGTGGGAGCTAAGCCATGAGGACACAAAGGCATAATAATGATACAAGGGACTTTGGGGATTTGGGGTGAAAATGGGAGGGGGTGAGGGATAAAAACCGACATATACGGTGCAGTGTATGCTGCATGTTGGGTGCACCAAAATCTCACAAATCACCACTAAAGAACTTATGTAACCAAATACCACCTGTGCCCCAATAACTTAAGGAAAAAAATTTTCTTTGAATTAAAGAAGAAGTCCTCCTGGAGGTATACAAATTACATGTGTATATGTAATTTATAATATATGTCTATACCTCTACATAATGGAAATGTCTGTTATGCATAAACACACAATAAATACAACATACATACATAAATACATAAATAATATACCTAAATACAATGTTACATAGTGAGATCTTTTTATACAAGCTATTCTAAAACTCACTTTATGAACTCAACAATACATTATAGACATCTTTTTTTGCAATATGTGTGTGTATGTACACATCATCTTTTACTTTTGATTAATATGGCAACTCAGGAATTAATGGTAATTTGTTTACTCATTCCTCTTTTAAACTACACCTGTCATTCCTAGCTATATCTTCACTATTTTTAGTTATATCAAAACATTCTTGTGCACAGAGATCTTTCTCTGCACATATTGTTCTCTCTTTAGTAAGCTCCTTAAATAGTCATTGCTAGGTAAGGGATAGGCCATTCAGCTGTATTAAGGGAAGAACCATAGAGGGCTAGAATCTCGACACTGTATGATCCCTTCTAGGAGCTCAGATTTGCCTGTGAGGATGGGCTCCTATAGGAAAAAAAAAATTAAAAGGAAGAAGAAAATGAGGACACAGCGCCGTAAATGTGAACTTTGCTGATGGTACATTTTTACACTGAGTTGTCACAGAACAATAAGAAAACTGCTGTTATTGCAGACAGCTATGAGATTTGTTTGTGTTTACTTGAGTAGTGTCAATCTGTGCCTTGTCTAGACTGTAAAATCCCTGTGGGCAGGAGCCAGTTCTGATGGTTGCTTTCTGTTACTGACCAATATATAGCAAGTGCTTAATGTATTACTTACTACACTTAAACATTTTTGGGTGAATAAATTATATAGAAAACCTTTCCTGAAAGGAAAAGATTTGGAAGAAACTTCCTAGAGAGTGACATTTCTAGGGAATCTCATCTTCCCAATCGTCTTACTCAACCCCCAGTATCTCTTTTGCCTATAATACTTTCCATCCCACAACAATTAAAACATAGAACCATATAATTTTAGATGTTACTCCACTGTTTTAAGGCAAGAAATAATTCTCCCTTAGAAAGTATTGAATAAGGAGCAGGTGAGAGTAAATGGACCATCCTTGTCTGTCAAGAGTTTAACATAATTCACTCAACCCCTGGCCTCAAAGCCAAGCTATTTTTATGACCAGGATTTGACTTATTTTTATATTTTACTTCCATTTTTAAACAAGATAAGTTGCTGTGTGATTATGAAAATCAATGTAGGAATAAACTTAGACATGTTACCTGATGCCAAATTCTGTAGATTGCGAAATGGATGGGATCTGTTATGTTGTGCCATTTTGAGTTGCTCCAAAACACACTGGAAAATGAAATATTTTTCTCTTTCCATAAATGATATTTATTTGCCTTTTCTATTTCCAAAGATGTTTCCTATCATATCATTCGAGATCTTATCTAATTTTCTTGAATTCTTGTCATCCTTCCCAGAGCAGCAAGGGTGGTTTTCAGTTTACCTAACTCACTTAATGTCTGTCTGCAGTTCTGCATCCTGCAAAAGAGCTAGCTGAACAGACACCTACACCCATCACAAACTGACAACGAATGCCACAGGCACCTGGACTTACAGCAGCATTGACCTAAAAATCTTTCAAACATCCCCAAGGAAAAAGAGAAATTGCTATTTGACAATTCAAAGTGAGGTCTGCAGACCAGCAGCATCCACACCACCTACCACCTCCTTAAAAATGCGGTATTCCAGGCCTCACCCAGACCAGCATACTGAGTCCAAATATACCTTTTCTCAACATCCCCACGTATGTCATATGCAAGTTATGGACCTCAAGGAAAATTCCTTGTGGTCATTCACTTTGATTTCTTCCTATTTTTAAGATCTCTCTCTGCTTGGACCAACCAAATGAAGCACATAAATAACTAGAAGTACATTATTTTAATAGCCCACACTATTATTGTACTTGCAAAGAACACATTTCTTTTTTTTTTTTTTTTTTTTTTTTTTATTGCATTATAGGTTTGGGGGTACATGTGCAGAACGAGCAAGATAGTTGCATAGGTACACACATGGCAGTGTGCTTTGCTGCTTTCCTCCCCTTCACCCACACTTGGTATTCATCCCCAGGCATTTCATACTGAGTTGAAGGAAATGTTCCCTATTTCAAAACAACAGTTTACTCCTTAGACAATTTCATCATTTTCATAGCAACTTCCCCTCCATTCCTTCATTTGTTCAAAATGGCAGCCCTTAAGATATAAACATGCTATTTTTGTGCAATGAATTTGGATAAATATAGCACATTTACTATGAAATCAAAAGAAAAAGCCTCCCTAGAATGTAGTGGAGTAAAATCTGTAGTCACTTTAGCGATGCTCTCAATTTATAGGGCTGAGTAGATCCTGAATTCTAAACTACCGTGGAACCTAAAAGTATCTATTGAAATTAAGAATAAATTCTTTTGTGGTTGAGTAGGAAAAGTTTTAGGAGTGTTCAGTTCAGAAATCCAGTTATTACATAGTACGCTGGGTCAAAAGGGGGAAAATGTTCCTGGAAATAACCCCGATGAGAGGCACAGATAGAAGCGAAGTTTCAATGTCATCAAAGGGATTTAATAAATATTTTTAAATCTGGAAACCATTTTCTAGATGTTTAAGTCTCAACATGTTAACTTATAGTTTTGTATATGGTTAATTTCAGAAATGCCTGCATTTCTGAAACAAATACATTGTTAGTATTATGATTAAATGGTTCTATTGTATAAAAAATCTGTTCTATGAAGTCACCAAAAACTATGTATATTTATATGGCAACCCTATAAAAAGGCTATATCTTGGTTAAAAAAAAAAAAGATCAGGAGAGCTTCTGTGCTCCAAGCTTCTACTTCTGGGCTTCTCTCCTCCATTCTCTTAAGGTTTCCGGTACTCTGTGCCCAGCCCAGTACTGAGTACTCTGTCTCTCTCACCATCCTCTAGAGGAATATCTATTATTGAAATGAAATGACAGCCATTTCTTTTGTGTATACATTCAAAGATTTGTTCTAATAATTTGTAGTACTATCTCTCACCATGAAAGAAAGAATTTGTCTCCCACTAAAGGAATATTATATATTAGAAAGATTAAAGAGATGATAAGTACTGACTAGATCAGGATTGGATGCATCTGAGCAGTTGATAGCTTCCTGGAATTTAGTGTTAATATTCTGACTGCATCTGGATTCACCAGGAAAAAAATATTTTGTGATCAGTGATGTCTGCCATGGCTACAAGATAAGGACATAGCCATACATCTGCTATGTAATGTTTCATACCACAGCTTTTACTGAGCCTTTACACAGCATCCATTGTTAAGTACTTGCAGGCTACCTTATTTGTATATTGATGAATATCAAATTATCCCCAAAATTAAGTGCCTTAAAAGAATAATATATATTAGCTTACAGTTTCTATGGGTCAGGAATCTTTGAGCAGCTTACCTGAGTTCTCTGTCTCAGGGGTTTCTTACAAGGACACAATCACAGTATTAGCCAAGACTGCAGGCTCACCTGAAGGCTTAGCTGGGGAAGGATCCACTTCCAAGTTCACTGACATAGTGATTAGTCACACTCAGTTCCTCCAGGGCGGTGGCACAGAGGGTCTCAGTACCTCACTGGCCATTGTCCAGAGACTTCCCTCAGTTCCTTGTCAGCCTGCCCTCTCCTTTAGGGCATATACACAAGAAGAGTGACAGAGAAGGTTAGCAAGAGGAAAGTCACAGTCTTTTGTAACTTAATTATAGAAGTGACATCCCATCACTTTTGCCTACTGTGTTCACTGATGTAACTCATTATATCAGCTCAAGGCCAGGAGTAGACACAAGGGTGTGAATCTCAGGAGGTATGAATCAGCGGGAGCCATTCTGCAAGCTGCCTGCCGCACAGGCTTTGTTCCATTCAGTCTTCACCATGGTCACTCTGAAGGTGCCTACTACTATTACCCCATTTTTACAAGTGATGAATTAGACATAGAGAAGCAGAATCACTTGCTCAGGATAGCACAGCTAACAAGGAACAGAGCTGGGATTTAGACACCTATCCCCCCTGACTTTAATGCTGGTATTATTGCCACTGTGCCTTTTGCCTCTCTGGAATTAGCCAATAAAGTGGTCTTCTAAATATTTTGACCCCTACTATCAATAACTTTTCAGAATATTCCCTTACTTTTGTATGTGTATTTATAACATATCTGTATTTAAAATCAGTAAATCTTGTTGGTTAGAAAGTGATTATGAATAGAAGTTATTTTAGTCACACCACGGTGGATTGTGTTGCCCAGAGCTGATGCTGTCTGGATGTGACATCCTCTGGTCCACAACTTCCCAGCTGACAATCAAGTGGGCTTATGGAGATAGAATTGGATGCTTCTGCTGCCCAGACACTTTAACAAGAGGGAAGAAACTGACTTTCAGCCTCTTCTTTACCCTGTTATAAGCTTTTGAAGAAATATGGAATGAGTAGGGGTTTGGACAACTTCTTCCTCTCACTTTTTGTCATCAAATCTTTTAAGGAAGGATATTACAGGATTAGAGGAGTCTTTCTTTTGGCCTTGGAGGTGTGATCTCCACTGCAGGAGAAAATACCATGGTTTTAAATGCTGCCTCCTGGTTGGGATTGAGGGATGGAGGAAAGTTCAGACGCTGTTTCCAAGTGAACCTTTATACTTTATCAAGAACTATTTATTATGGTTTTAAAATAATTTACGTGTTTACTCTAAATAGATAACACAGGGGCATGGTAAAAAGCAGGCTTAATGCATTATAAATATTTAGAGAAAATTAAGCTTTCTATAGAGCCTGTCTACACCCTCTCCACTTTCCTCCCCTAAAGCACCCACTTTGTATCCTTCCAGTGAGAGTCTATAGCTGTACAAAGACACATGTGGATGCCCTTATTTTTTATAACCTAAGTGATAAACCCAGTCTCTGTAGGTGGTTTCTTTTAACCTGTTACTTCTTAGAGATTGAATACACAACCATTACTTATTCTTGTTAATGGCCGCATAATATTGTGTAGTAGTAATGTACCAAAATTTATGTAATGGGTTCCTTATAGATGAATGATTAGATTGATTTAAATCTTTTCCTTTTTTTATACCATGCTGCAATAAGTGTATCCTCCAGAGAATTGTTTTGAAAGTACTTGGCTTTCACTAGTGGTGTTTAGTAGCTTTTTTCTGATTATATAAAAACCGCATGGCCATTGCTGGGGCCAGGTTAGGGACAGTGACATTAAGAACAGGAACATATAACCAGCTTCTGCACACCTCCTGTGTAGTTCTCTGATCATTCTCCCTTTGCTTCAGTACTTGTCATCTTAGCTGAACAAGCCCCATAATGCTACCACAAGAGAAAGTTGGTAGCATTATAACAAGGTACCCTGTGTTATCTATGGTGTGACTTTGCTGGAAAAATGGTGATATTAAGGCTCCATCTTCCATCTTTGGATATCCCAGTGCGGCTGTGGGAAGCAAGTGTAGGAACTCTTCCATGCACTAGCTAGCAAGATTTATCTATTAATAGGAGGGTAGGGCAGTGTTGAGCAGTGGTAGCACAGTGCAGTAAGGAGAGCATCAGCTTCAGGTCAACACATTAAAACTTGTGTGGCTGGTTCCCCAAACCAAGATACTGTCACTAGAAAATGGGGGAGTGGATGCTGGCCTGGCACAAAACACAGGTGCCCACTTGAGGGAGTATTCAAGCAGACCCTTCATCAGTGACCCTTCGTCACCATCCCTTCCATAGCTCTGAATATCCTTGCCACTCTGGTCTTCTTTCCTCACTGAGATTAGATGACCTCAAAGATCTTATCCCTCTCAAGTGTTTCCCAGCTTCGTGATTTGCTGTCACATATCAAGGAGGCAGGGTCTGGCTTAGGAACTGACCTTTATGTTTTTTATCCCATCTTGTCAGATCACTCAGAGCTCCCCAAAATTGTCAGCCTACTCTTCCTCTTGCCTTCCTAGCTGGCTGCATGTGGAAATTGCTAGCAATTGCCCAACTAAAATGCCTTCCGAAGATGTGTTTGCTTCGATTTTCAAATCAGTATTCTGGCCAGAGTGTCAAACACACACAGAGAAATCTCAGCTTCTGCATTCTGACTGGGCAAGATTTTTCAAGTATGGGCATACTGTTATAAGCATACAGATGACTAGGCTGACTGAACCTTTCCCTTGGGCCAAGTGTCACAGGAAAAAAATTCTTACTAATAACAAATCAGTAGCAGAGGTTACATTTTGAGTTCCTGCTTTAACCCAGAGTCTGAATGTGGCATAGAGCATCCATTCATAGGCCTGTATGAGGCTTAGAGTATGAGACCAGTCTTACTGGTTGGAAACCTCATCTCCATCACTCAGCAGTTATGTCACTCTGGCACATTTCTTGCTCTCTCTAAATATCAGTTACACCAGCTACAAAACAGCGCAGTAATTGCACCTACCTCTAGGGTTGCTGTGAAAAATCAGACAATGTAGCTCCTGGGACATGTTTAGCCAGTGCCTGGCACACAGTAGGCACACAGTACCAGCTGACTAGTTTTATAGCTGTTCCTGAAAGATTGTTTCTCCTCATTTCATAAATGTACAAACTCAGAATCCAAGAAGGTAAATAATTTGCCCAAGACCAAAAGTAGCAGAAGTGAGACTTGAACTTAAGTCTTCTGCCTCATTAATTCATCAAATATTTAGGGGTGCCTCCTATGTTCCAAGCACTGAGGCTAGGGAAATATGTGAGTAAGGCCCAATCCTGGCCCCCAGGGAGTTTACAGCCTGATGTGATATCATCAGATCCCTTGACATGCCTACCATCCATTCCCTTTGTAAAACTACCCCAGAGCACCTAGTTAAAATGTCCCTGAATACTGTTGACAGTAACCACAATAGCTAATATTTATTGGACACTAGTGGATGCTCATTTAATCACTCTGTGATTAAAGAAATCCTGTGAGACAGCTACAATTATTATCTCTTTTTTACAGATTAAAAATCTGAAGCTTGCAGAAGGTAGAATGAGTTGTTGAACCTATGTAGCTTAGAAAGTGGTGGAACTTGGATTTGAACCCAGGCATACAAGAATAGTTCCCTATATGGTTTAAAGGGGTCAAGCTGACTTGAGACTGGGAATGGAGCTAGATTGAAAAGTTATGTCAGTGCTGCAGTCCACATCCAATCATGTATAAGGTGCATCTTATTTTTGTGTGCCCTACGCTCTTATAGTAATCCTCAGAGGTTAAAAAATATACATACTAGGAGAAACTTTTAGCTGTGTAGAAAGCAGGCACTATCAAATTAAAATCAGGCAGCGGGACTTAGACTAAATCTGCCCTTCTGGTTCTGCTTAGTTGCATTTTCAAAGACACTGTCCTCAAGGGGCAAGCTTACTTAGGCTGGCCAATGGCAGATACAGGCCTACTTCAGCCCCTGGAAATGGAGTTTGATTTGGCTGTGTGCAGACAGGCATAGCCTGGGGAGACACAGGCTAGGGCAAAGCTCAGGGGTCTGGCTGATAAACACAGCCACGGCCTGGTGACTTCTGGAGAGCTGCTGCAGATCACGGGCAGAGTCGTGTCCAAAAGAGTCAAACAAACTTCAGTTCTGCCTCCCTGGTTCAGAGGATTCATCTGAATCTCCACAGGCGCCTAGTGGGTCCAGGGAGGCAGTGATGCTGGCACAAGTAAAATACTATCAGCATGATTTTTCCCCATTTGCTGGCTTTATTCATGGCTCACAGTTACACTCCCTCCAGTGAGGGAGGCTCTATGCAACCCTAAGACACCGTGAGATTGTTAACTGGGAGTAAAAACAAGGCAGAAAAGAGAGGCTCCCTGTAGAAAACAAAGAGGCCTTGCCGTTCACAAACAGACAAAGCCAGACACAGCTGGAGCCTAAGTTTGTGTCTGTGTTACTTGCAAAACATAACACCCAGCAAAATAAAAGTGACTAGTTGTGTGTTTTTGTCCCCAACCTGAAATTAAGAAATCTAAAGCAATAAGTCCTCATGAACCGGGTCTCCACCTGTCTCCCGACACACACAGTGACTTCAGGAAAATATGAAGGAAGGTACCGGACTGCACTGAGGAGGTAGGGCAAGTTAATAGACCCAAATCTGGCAAAGCACATAATTTCTTTGCCAAGAGCTTGCAGATAGTCTCCCTAAGCCTCAAGTCACCAACAGAGGGTGTTTTTAACTCATTTTACCCGTGTACAAATCCTGAACATCCAGAAAGATTGAAGGATTTGCCTAAAGTCATGCAGCAATGTGATGAAAGGGAATCAGACCCCTGGATATCCCTGGTTCTTATGCACATTTAGACTTCGGCTGCTTCTGCAGGGGAAATGTGATCATGCCCGGAGGCTGCTTTGCACAGCCAGTACAACCTGGGGAGCACTCTGTCCTCATTAGCTGTCATTAAGTTGCTGGGACCTCCAGTTGCTCTTCCTATGGGGAAGAACTGAAGACCAATGTCATTTACTTTGTATGTCCACCTCCTGGGGTTACACTGGAAACGCTCCTAATGAACCACAGCAGAAGAAAATATCGTCCTCAATTAGACCCCTTAGGAAAGACTGCTGCATTTTCCTACCTGCAGAGGAAAACACTAAATCTGGAGTCTGTATATGAATAAACAGAAGAGAAGAAAATGTACAAATGACTCCACAAAAGCTTCCCTGAGTCTTTACAATGGCAAATGACCCACGAGCTTTCAGAGCCACCATATTAGTTTTTTCGTAGAGTAGCTTTTGTTCTTGTTAATGAAAACATTATCCTTTTACCGAGACAGATTCTGCAATCAAAGGAGCTAGGAGGTCAGGGTACTCACAATAACCATGTCTGCCACACATAGGAATATCTACATATCATATATTGCTCAGTGGAAAAGAGGTAGAATGTTTCTGTTGCCCTAAAACTCGTTCACCAAGAACTTGCCACTACACTGCTGAAGAATAAACTGTAGCAGAGTGGTTGAGGGTCAGGTAGAATGGAGTTTAAGGCCTATTTCTGCCACTTTCTTGCTGTGTGATGTTGAAAAAATATTAACTGCTCCAAATCTATAATTCTTCAGCTGTTGGCGGCTCTGGAGCGCCTATTTACCTAACAAATAGCACATAAATTATTTAGCTGAATAAATGGGCAATCTTATTAGAAGTACTAGTATCCTTCCAATAGAGCTGGAAATTACCCCAGAAACCACCTCACCAAGACATTCCCAATTCTGACTGAATATCAGCATCACATGAGGTGCCTTTAAAATATGCATATGGCGGGGCCCCAGACTTCCTACCTGTACAGCCCATTTTTCAGGCTCTCAGCTTCATGGACCTACCTATTCCTTTGATAAGCCATTACAAAGTCTATCTAAAACAAAGCTATTCACTTCCATTAGCTAAGACTACAACTATTTTTCAACGCATGGGGGAACAAGACCAGGCTTCTCTACTTTTTAAAATGCCTCAGGTGATTCTTAAGCAGCCAGATTAGCATCAGTCCTTAGAACAATCTCGGGGACCCACTAACCTTTGCCCTAGAGAGTAACCTAAGTAACCTGAAGGCCGCAGAACCACAGAGCTAATTAACGAATAACAACAACAAACACACCCTTGGTTTTCCTGATTTCTCTTGAATAACCTCACCATGTCAGCACAACAAAATTCTAAAAAACCGCAGGACCGTTTTCATGGTTAATTGTCTTAATTGTGGTCCATACAGTTCTGGTGTTACGATGTGTCAGCAGCTGTTTAAAGCTACCAACAGATTTCTCCCTAAAGACTTACACTGTGGGTTTCAGTTAGAATTGCAAACCCAGAGATATTTGGGAATCTGTCTGAGTTAAACATTGCTGGCTTGCCCTAGGGAAGACTGGCTTTTTAGGACAAGGATCCCCAACCCCCAGTACTGGTCCATGGCCTGTTAGGAACTGGGCAGCATAGTAGGAGGTGAGCAGCAGGAGAGCATTACTGCCTGAGCTCTGCCTCCTGCCAGATCGCTGGTGGCACTGGATTCTCATAGGAGCATAGACCCTAATGTGAACTGTGCATGCCAGGGCTCTAGGTTGTCCCCTCCTTACAAGAATCTAATGCCTGATGATCTGAGGTGGAACAGTTTCATCCCAAAACCATCCCCAGGCCCTTGCATCCATGGAAAATTGTCTTCCATGGAATTGGAACCTGATGCCAAAAGGTTGGGAACTGCTGTTAGGGGACACAAGACCACACTCCAGGCATCACAGCCACATCCCACAGACACCACCTCCGGTTGGCTTCCTGGATGACAGGCACAGTGCCCAGGAGGAAATGAGCAGATCAGAAAAGTAAACCTGGCACATAAACCCATAAGGGGTGATAGACCTTGCAGACATAATCTGAGGCTAGTATTAAGAAGAGCTTGTGGAGAAAAGGGAAATCTTGTACGTAGACTATTAGCAGAAGTGTAAATTAGTGGTGATTATGGAAAACTGTATGGAGGTTCCTCAAAAACTAAGAATTACCATATGATCCAGTAATTTCACTTCTGTGATGCTTTGTTTTGCTATGTGATGTGGGAAAAATATTAACTGCTCCAAATCTATAATTCTTCAGCTGTTAGCTGCTCTGGAGCTACTAATGTACCTAACAAATAGCACATGAATTATTTAGCTGAATAAATGGGCAATCTTAGTAGTATTAGTATCATTCCGAAAGATTTGAAATCAGTATGTCAAAGAGAACTCTGCTCCCATGTTCACTGCAGCACGACTCATAATGGCCAAGTTATGGAAGTGACTTAAGTGTTCACTGTGGCATTTCAAACCTCTTTTGCAGGAAGAAACTTTGGAGGGGCTTCCTGGATTCATCAGCCTTATCTGGGTTAATCTCTCCCTTCAAGTAAATTGTTTTGGGACTTTAAGTACATCTCCCAAACCCCTTCCCAGCAGTACCTAGTATAGTATGTAATTGAATGAATGGGAGACAGTATGTGTAAAACAGGGGCCAGGAATCTTGGGGACCATCTTAGAATCCTTCCTATCACAGATACATTTTCTTATCAACTCTGGCTTGGATCACAGCAAGGTGGGAAAGAAAGCTAAGGTACCACATGAGGACTATAGGTATTAATATTGTATTATAGACTGGAAATTTGCTGAGAGTAGATTTAGGTATTTTTACCACAAAAAGTGGGGAGAGACTATGTGAGATGATGAATATCTTAATTAGCTTTAGAGTAAGCATCTCACTATATGTGTATCAAAACATGTTGAGTTCTTAAATATACACAATTAAAATTATTTGAAGACACATACCGTTTAAAAAATGGGACAATAAAATTATGAGAAATCTCCCTTTTATGAGCAGCTCATAAAATAATTCTTTAAAGATTATTCTCATTATTTTATAACCATACCCTATCTATAGGGCACCCAAGACTCTTCAGCCAGCACTTAGAAGAAATGGAAGTTAAAGATACTGATGGTGCTGTATTATTAAACAGTATTTAAGAATAATCCCAAATATTCCTCAGCATAAGGTGTAAGCCACATAACCTTTTTTATACCTATTTTATCACCATGAAAGACAGATGAATATTTACCTTGTAAGACTGATATGAGAGATTAAGGATATATTTTACATAAATGATTATGCCAATGAACATCTATCATTTATTGCAAACTCACCATCTACAAGCATTGTGCATACTGCTGAGAGTATTGTGATATAATCGAACGCGTGTGACTTTACAACTGAGGCCAAAACCGTGACTCGATCCCAGTCCAGTGTATGTATTCACCACTTAGCCTGAATCTCGTTCAGCGAATGTATTCACCACTTAGAGCCTCCATCACCTTTCAGGGTGGTGAAAAAAATATAGAAAATAACGTGTGGACCTAGTGTATGGTGTCCACCCAATATATGGTGCGTATGGAAATACCATATAAAAATACTCTTTCTAAAATTTTAACACTGTCATTCAAGTAACACTTTCATTATATTATCTATTCATTGGTTTACTTAATAATATTTAGATCATCTATTTTATATCCATGAAAATATTGTTTTGATGTGCTTATTTCATTTTTTTCTAAGATTGTGTTAAAATAACTGCTTTGCTCTTAAAATAAAAGTACACTCACCAATATTTCCATGTATACTACCAAAGATAAAAATACCATGCATTGGGAAATGTGAAAAGCCACTCTTTTTTTATTTTTCATTGCATTTTAGGTTTTGGGGTACATGTGAAGAACATGCAAGATTGTTGCATAGGTGCACACATGGCAGTGTGATGTGCTGCCTTCCTCCCCATCACCTATATCTGGCATTTCTCCCCATCTCCCCACCCCCTGCTGTCCCTCCCCTATTTCCCCTCAACAGACCCCAGTGTGTGATACTCCCCTTCCTGTGTCCATGTGTTCTCATTGTTCAACACCCACATGAGTGAGAACATGTGGTGTTTGATTTTCTGTTCTTGTGTCAGTTTGCTGACAATGATGGTTTCCAGGTTCATCCATGTCCCTACAAAGGACACGAACCCATTGTTTTTGATGGCTGCATAGTATTCCATGGTGTATATGTACCACATTTTCCCTGTCCAGTCTATCATCGATGGGAATTTGGGTTGGTTCCAGGTCTTTGCTATTGTAAACTGTGCTGCAATGAACATTCATGTGAATGTATCCTTATAGTAGAACAATTTATAACCCTTTGGATATATACCCAGTAATGGGATTGCTGGCTCAAATGGAATTTCTATTTCTAGGTCCTTGAGCAATTGCCACACTGTCTTCCACAATGGTTGAACTAATTGACACTCCCACCAGCAGTGTAAAAGTGTTCCTATTTCTCCACATCCTCTCCAGCATCTGTTGTCTCCAGATTTTTTAATGATTGCCATTCTAACTGGCATGAGGTGGTATCTCAATGTAGTTTTGATTTGCATTTCTCTAATGACCTGTGATGATGAGCATTTTCTCATGTTTGTTGGCCTCATGTATGTCTTCTTTTGTAAAGTGTTTGTTCATGTCCTTTGCCCACTTTTGAATGGGCTTGTTTGTTTTTTTCTTGTAAATCTGTTTTAGTTCTTTATAGACTCTGGATATCAGCCTTTTGTCAGATGGGTAGATTGCAAAAATTTTATCCCATTCTGTTGGTTGCTGATTCACTCTAATGACTGTTTCTTTTGCTGTGCAGAAGCTGTAGAGTTTGATTAGGTCCCATTTGTCTATTTTGGCGTTTGTGGCCAATGCTTTTGGTTTTTTGGTCATGAAGTCTTTGCCTATGCCTATGTCCTGAATGATTTTGCCTAGGTTTTCTTCTAGGGTTTTTATGGTGTTAGGTCTTATGTTTAAGTCTTTAATCCATCTGGAGTTAATTCTAGTGTAAGGTGTCAGGAAGGGGTCCAATTTTTGCTTTCTGCACATGGCTAGCCAGTTTTCCCAACACCATTTATTAAACAGGGACTCCTTTCCCCATTGCTTCTTTTTGTCAGGTTTGTCAAAGATCAGATGGTTGTAGATGTGTTGCCTCCGAGGCCTCTGTTCTGTTCTGTTGGTCTCTCTGTTTTGGTACCAGTACCATGCTGTTTTGATTACTGTAGCCTTGTAGTATAGTTTGAAGTCTGGTAGTGTGATGCCTCTTGCTTTGTTTTTGTGTTTTTGTTTGTTTGTTTGTTTGTTTTTGGCTTAGAATTGACGTGGCTCTGTGGGCTCTCTTTTGGTTCCATATGAAGTTTAAGGTGTTTTTTTTCCAGTTCTGTGAAGAAGGTCATTGGTAGCTTGATGGGGATAGCGTTGAATCTGTAAATTACTTTGGGCAGTATGGCCATTTTCACAATATTGATTCTTCCTAACCACAAATATGGAATGTTTTTCCATCTGTTTGTGTCCTCTCTTATTTCATTGAGCAGTGCTTTGTAGTTCTCCTTGAAGAGGTCCTTTATATCCTTTGTTAGTTGTATTCCCAGGTATTTTATTCTCTTTGTAGCAATTGTGAATGGCAGTTCATTCTTGATTTGGCTCTCTTTAAGTCTGTTATTGGTGTATAGGAATGCTTGTGATTTCTGCACCTTGATTTTGTACACTGAGACTTTGCTGAAGTTGCTTAACAGTTTCAGGAGATTTTGGGCTTAGACCATAGGGTCTTCTAGATATTCAATCATGTCATCTTCTAATAGAGACAATTTGACTTCCTCCTTTTCTATTTGAATATTCTTTATTTCTTTTTCTTGCCTGATTGCTCTGGCTAGAACTTCCAATACTATATTGAATAGGAGTGGTAAGAGAGAGAATCCTTGTCTAGTGCCAGATTTCAAAGGGAATGCTTCCAGTTTTTGCCCATTCAGTATGATATTGGCTGTGAGTTTGTCATAAATAGCTTTTATTATTTTGAGATACATTCCATCAATACCTAGTTTATTGAGGGTTTTTAGCATAAAGGGCTGTTGAATTTTGTCAAATGCCTTCTCTGCGTCAATTGAGATAATCATGTGGTTTTCGTTTTTGGTTCTGTTTATGTGGCGAATTACGTTTATAGACTTGTGTATGTTGAAGCAGCCTTGCATCCCTGGGATGAATCCTACTTGATCATGATGGATAAGCTTTTTGATGTGCTGTTGCAATCAGTTTGCCAGTATTTTATTGAAGATTTTTGCATAGATGTTCATCATGGATATTGGCCTGAAGTTTTCTTTTCTTGTTGAGTCTCTGCCGGGTTTTGGTATCAGGATAATGTTGGTCTCATAAAATGATTTGGGAAGGATTCCCTCTTTTTGGATTGTTTGGAATAGTTTCAGAAGGAATGGTATCAGCTTCTCTTCATATGTCTGGTAGAATTCGGCTGTGAACCCATCTGGACCTGGGCTTTTTTGGGTGTTAGGCTCTTAATTGCTGCCTCAACTTCAGACCTTGTTATTGGTCTATTCAGGGTTTTGACTTCTTCCTGGTTTAGGCTTTGGAGGATGCAAGTGTCCAGAAATTTATCCATTTCTTCCAGGTTTACTAGTTTATGTTCATAGAGATGTTTGTAATAATATTTGATAATTGTTTGAATTTCTGTGGAATCTGTGATGATATCCCCTTTATCATTTTTATTGCATCTGTTTGATTATTCTCTCTTTTCTTTTTTCATTAACCTGGCTAGTGGTCTGTCTATTTTGTTGATCTTTTTGAAAAACCAGTTCATGGAATTATTGATTTTTTTGAAGGGTTTTTTGTGTCTCTATCTCCTTCAGTTCTGCTCTGATCTTAGTTATTTCTTGTCGTCTGTTAGGTTTTGAGTTTTTTTGGTCTTGCTCCTCTAGCTCGTTTAATTTTGATGATAGGTTGTCAATTTTAGATCTTTCCTTGCTTCTCATGTGGGCATTTATTGCTATGTATTTTCCTCTAGACACTGCTTTAAATGTGTCCCAGAAATTCTGGTATGTTGTGTCTTCGTTGTCGTTGGTTTCGAAGAACATCTTTATTTCTGCCTTTATATCATTGTTTATCCAGTCAAGATTCAGGACCCTGAAAAGCCACTCTTAAATGAAAAAGTATTCCTTGGGGTCCCCAAGGAAATCAATTGGGAGCTACCCATATTTCAAATAACTTAATTTTGTTTTTTGAGAGAGGCCTTGGAATTCAATTCATCTGATTTTCAAATTAAGCCTAAGGAGAAGGGGAAAAAAAAGTGTTCAGCTAAAACGAAATGAAAATATGCCAGGGCCAGAACTCACTGCAATTCCAATGCCCATGTTTTTCATAACATAACAAAATAAATGGAGGAAATTGAGAAGGAGGCAGAGGAAGAGGTGGAGGTGGGGAAGAGAGTAGAGAAGGAGAGAGAAAATTGCAGAGGAAAGGCAACTGGCCGTTGGGTATCCAGAAGACAGAAACAGAGAGCCAGAGAAAGCAAGAAAGGCAGAGATGAAGAAAAGAGAGGGAGGACAGAGAGAGAGATGGAGGCAGAAAAAGAGAGACAGAGACATAGACAGAAAGAGAGGGAAACAATACATTACGAGGAAGACAGGAAGGATTTGGTAGATTCTTAAGTGATTATAAATTTTTATTATCACCCCAAATGTGGGCTCCCATGGACTTTAAAAGACAGTTACCTCCTATCACTTCTCTGTGTATGTTATTTAGCTGATCAATAGCTTTTCAGCTGTTCTCTTAAGGCTTTAGAATCCAGGTGACATGGCATCCCCTTCGGGCAAAATTATAAACTGTAGGACTTGTTCATGATCAGGGCATGTCTGATATTTTCTGATTTCAGGATCTGAATTAGTCAAGCTGGGATCCTTAACTCTGAGTATCTTCTTTTTGTCTGAAAAATAGCAATACTAATCGTACTATGGCAACCAACTGAAAATGATGTTGAACAAGAAATGAGATGGTTTCCTTTTGACTTTACCCTTACTGCTAAGTGGTTCTCAGGAAGTGGATTTCTTGCAGACATTTGCTTCTACAACTAGAATTAAATTTTCTGCCTTTGCCACTTCCTGTCCCAAGAAGCACCACAGTGCTGTCGGCTCAGTACCTAGGGAAGTGCACTTTCATTCTATATTTTAATTAGGCCCTAACATCTGGTATGGACCATGAGTGCTTATTTGCATACCTGCAGGCTATTGGCTGTAAAGGTGCCCAGCCTATGTAAAGATTACTAGTGCAGATGGAGACTGCAGTCATTTAATTTAATAGAGCAATTGTGTGTGCCTTATAGAATGTACTGCAATTGTGAAACGTGCACCCCATCCCAATTCCAGGTACTCTGTGCTGTTCCTTATGCAACACACTTTTCACTCTCCTGTCAATCTTTATAATAAACACAGTGAGTTAGAAGAGAGGATTGGCAACAGAGCTGTCTTTGAAACCTTTCAGGGGAGAGGGAAGAGAGCTGGGGCTCTAGAAAAGAATTAAATTTATAAAGACAATGAAATTTGCCAAGGATTTAAATAGTCACCTACCCTCCTCTATTAAACAAATACCCCGTATATGGCTCCAACTCATCTACTGAGCCTCTTTCAGTGTGCAGCAAATGGTACACATGGGGCACTGAGAAGGAAGCAGATGTAATAGGAGATGGTCAGGTGGCCTTGTGTGCGCTTGTGTTTCCGTGACATAGGGACGACTCCTTACTTGCTCAGTACTGAAAAATGCCAACTCCAGACTGAGGCTCCTGTTTTTGGAGCTCACCTGTCACATTGTTTCATTGATCCCTGTGTCCTGCATTCCCAGTACCTCTCCCAGAGTCCAACATAGTTGTGTTCTCAGTAAGCATTTGTGGAAAGAAAGGACAAACAGTAGGCCAACTGCAGTAGTATTGCCAAATCTCTCATGCCCATCAGCTTCCTGAATGCATCTTTCTGGATGTTCGTAAAGCTTTGAGCCCACCCTGGGTAACTTGCTGGGAAATTCACCTGTCAATATATTCAATGGCTATAAAACTCAGATGCTTTCAATTGGCTTATATTGTTTCCTACTTATTTCTTGCATGTCTGTGTCCCAGTTCCTTTAGGTTTTAGCTGAGGAGTCAGGGAACTTGTAACATAGTGGCAAGTGATACAAACGGAGCAATGCCTAATGCCATGGTATTGATTAAAAGTTGAGAGGAGAGGAATTCTCTATAGTCCTGGAAAGTGAGAAAGACCTTGCTTTAAATCATGGTGTATGGGTCATCTGAGAAATTGTGGGAAGTGGTAAAGATGAAGAAAAAAGGCAATATAAAGTAGTTATCACTGTGGATTTTGAACAGACCAGGCTTACATGCCCAGCTTCACCATTTTTTTCAGCCGTATGAATTTAGTTAGGTACAGGGCATAATCTGTCTAAATCTTAGTTTCTCTTTTAAAAAATGAGAATAATTGTGAGGATGCCACATAACTTCTAGAAATAATGATGATTAAAAGGAGCAATATGTAAAAAGGATTTAGCAAAATTTTAGACATACAGAAAGTAAATGCTTTAAAATTCATGATGATGATAGGAAGAAATAGGAGGAGGATGACAATGATGGTAACGACCAAGACCCCAGGGTAGATTGGCCTGACTGGAGAAAAGGAAAGAGACTGTGTACCTGTGGAAGGAGTTGGGAGTGAAGGAAGTCTAGCATCAGGTAGGGTAGAGGAACAGTTTCAAGAAAACCTGAAAAACTGAGAAATACTGAGAGACAGAAATGTTTGGGAGAGAAAGAGAAAAAAGTTTACTTGCAAGAAATGCAAGGGAGTCAGACTTCAGAACAAAGGCAAAACACAAGTCTTTAAGGGAATAAATGGAAAAATTACTTTGTGTCTGCTCACAGTGAAAAAACAGCTTTCTCATGCAACTACCATACTCAGAAGGATCAAGACATCCACAGACACCAGCATAGGAAGAATCCAGGATTAAACTGCTTTTGTTAGGGAGTCAAGGGTTAAGTGAAATAATTAAAGGTCAAATAATTTGAGGGCCAAAACCAGTCTTAGTAACCTGTTATTTTGGGGGTTTTCTGCACAGGTGACCCTCACACCATATTGGAAACAAAGTGTCATTTTTTGCTTCTACTAAAGTAATAATTATAATACATTCTGTGGCAATGGATAATTTCAATTTGAGGACTTTGGAGTCAGAGATTTGGGTTCAAATCCCAGAATTACCATTAAATAGCACTGTGAGCTCAGAAAAGATGCTTAATATCTTTGAATTACAGTGTCTTCATTTGGAAAAAGGGGATGAAAATATCTCTCTCATTTCCTTTCATGGATTAAAATGTAGGTAATCATTAGGCACAGTGCCTGACACATTGGGAGTTTTCAAAGAGAGCTGCTTTTCTCAGGTTGCCTGAAGCATGACTTCCTCTGATTGCTCAGGTGACACAGGGAAAATACAAATTCAAAGAAGATAATATTGACCCTGTATCAAACTTGTCCAACCCGTGGTCCAAGACAGCTTTGAATGCAGCCCAACGCAAATGTATTAACTTTCTTAAAACACTATGAGATTTTGTGGTTTTTTTGCTTTTTTTTCCCCCTTCTCATCAGCTATCTGTTACTGTTAATGTATTTTATGTGGGGCCCAAGACAATTCTTTTTTGTTTTCCACTGTGGCCCAGAGAAGCCAAAAGATTGGATACCTCTGATCTAGATGATCCTGGGAGCCTGGAACTTCTCCACTAAGCTTGAAAAATCCCCCAAAGACTGAGTAGGAGCAGGTGTCAAACTGTAGCTGCCTTCACTATGCTGTGGGTGAAGGTGTATGGGTGAAATAGCACCATTGTGCCCACAGTCATCTGTAGCAAAATAAGAAAATGTAATTTTTTCTGAAACTCAATTTTTTTAACTTAAAGGATTATTGTTTATTCTAAGATCATGTCCTTCCTAACTTTTTAAAATTATTAATTCAATCATTTTGGGGGAGCAGGTGCTGTTTGGTTAAATGGATAAGTTCTTTAGTGGTGATCTCTAAGATTTTGGTACACCCATCACCAGAGCAGTGTTCACTGCCCCCAATGTGTAGTCATTATCCCTCATTCCCCCCAGCCTTCACCCCGAGACATCTGAGTCCAATGTATCATTCTTATGCCTTCACATCCTCATAGCTTAGTTCCCACTTACAAGTGACAACATACAACATTTGATTTTCCATTTCTGAGTTAATTTACTTAGAATAATATTTTCCAACTCCATTCAGGTTGCTGTGAATGCCATTGCTTCATTCCTTTTTATGGCTGAGTAGTATTCCACTGTGAGTGTGCGGGTATGTGTGTGGGGGGTGTGTATTACATTTTCTTTATCCACCCATTGGTTGATGGGCATTTAGGCTGGTTCCATATTTTTGCAATTGCAAACTGTGCTGCTATAAAAATGGGTGTGCAAGTGTCTTTTTCGTAAAATGACTTCTTTTTCTTTTCCTCTGGGTACATACCCTGTAGTGGGATTGCTGAATCAAATGGTGGTTCTACTTTTAGTTCTTTAAGGAATTTCCATACTGTTTTCCACAGTGGTTTGCATTCTCACCAGCTGTGTAAAAGTGTTCCCTTTTCACCACATCCATGCCAAAATCTATGTTTTTATTTTTAATTATGGCTATACTTTCAGGAGTAAGGAGTTATCACATTGTGGTTTTGATTTGCATTTCTCTGATAATTAGTGATGTTGAGCATTTTTTCATGTATTTCTTGGCCATTTGTATATCTTACTCTTAAAAATTTTCTATTCATGCCCTTAGTTCACTTTTTGATGGGATTATTTGTTTTTTTCTTGCTGATTTACTTGGGTTCCTTGTAGATTTTGCATATTAGTTTTTTTGTCAGAGGCATGGTTTGTGAATATTTTCTCCCACTCTGTGGGTTGTCTGTATTATTTCACTTGCTGAGCTGAGGCTTTTTAGTTTAATTTAAACCCCATCTATTTATCTTTGTGTTTATTGCTTTGCTTTTAAATTC
This sequence comes from Saguinus oedipus, assembly GCA_031835075.1. NCBI lineage: Eukaryota > Metazoa > Chordata > Mammalia > Primates > Cebidae > Saguinus > Saguinus oedipus. The sequence goes on from CM063170.1 coordinate 46,006,703, forward strand.
TTGATCATGAAGTTTTTGCCTAAGCCAATGTCTAGCAGAGTTTCTCTGATATTATCTTCTAGAATTTTTATGGTTTCAGGTCTTAGATTTAAGTATTTGATCCATCTTGAGTTGATTTTTATATAAGGTAAGAGATGAGGATTCAGTTTTATTCTTCTATATGTGGCTTGCTAACTTTCCCAGCATCATTTGTTGAATAAGGTGTCCTTTCCCCACTTCATGTTTTTGTTTGCTTTGTAGAAGATCAGTTGGCTGTAAGCATTTGGCTTTATTTGTGGGTTCTCTATTCTGTTCCATTGGTGGACGTGCCTGTTTTTATATCAGTTTTTATATGCTGTTTTGGTAATTATATCCTTGTAGTATAGCTTGAAGTTGATTAATGTGATGTCTCCACGTTTGTTCTTTTTGCTTACTCTTGCTTTGGCTAGGCAGGTCTTTTTTTGTTCCATATGAATTTTAGAAATATTTTTTCTAGTTCTGTGAATAATAATGGTGGGATTTTTATGGGAATTGCATTGAATTTGTAGATTGCTTTTGGTAGTATGGTCATTTTCACAATATTGATTCTACCCATCCATGAGCATGGGATATTTTTACATTTGTTAGTGTCATCTGTGATTTCTTTCAGCAGTGTTTTGTTGTTTTCCTTGTAGAGATCTTTCACCTCCTTGGTTAGGTATATTCCTAAGTATTTTACTTCATTTTTTATTTTTTGCAGATATTGTAAAAGGGGTTGAGTTCTTGATTTGATTCTCAGGTCAGTCACTGTTGGTGTTTAGCAGTGCTACTGATTTATGTAAATTAATTTTGTATCCTGAAACTTTACTGAATTCATTTATCATATCTAGAAACTTTTTGGATGAGTCTTTAGGGTTTCCTAGGTATATTATCATATCAGCAAACAGCAACAGTTTGACTTCCTCTTTACCAATGTGGATGTCCTTAATCTCTTTATCTTGTCTGATTTCTCTGGCTAGGACTTCCAGTACTATATTGAATAGAAGTGATAAAAGTGGGCATTCTTGTCTTGTTCCAGGTCTTAGGGAAATTCCCCCAAATCATTCTATGTGGAGTCTTTATCTTTAGGGAGAATGCTTTCAACTTTTTCCCACTTAGTATAATGTTGGCTGTGGGTTTGTCATGAATAGCTTTTATTACCTTAAAGTATGTCCCTTTTATGCTGACTTTGCTGAGGGTTTTAAACATAAAGGCATGCTGGATTTTGTCAGATGCTTTTTCCTGCATCTATTCAGATGATCATGTGATTTTTGTTTTTACTTCTGTTTGTGTGGTGTATCACATTTATTGACTTGCATATGGTTAAACCAGCCCCGCATCCCTGGTATGAAACTCACTTGAGCATAGTGTGTTATCTTTTTGATACACTGTTGAATTCATTTCGCTGGTATTTCATTGAGGACTTTTGTGTCTATGTTCATCAGGGATATTGGTCTCTAGTTTTGTATCGTTCTTGTTATGTCCTTTCCTGATTTTTGGTATTAGGGTAATACTGGCTTCATAGAATGATTTGAGGGAAATTCCCTATTTCTCTATCTTTTGGGATAATTTCAGTAGGACTGGTACCAACTCTTCTTTGAATGTTTGTTAGAATTCAGCTATGAATTTTTCTGGTCCTGGACTTTATTTTCTTGGCAATTTTGTAATTACTGTTTCAGTCATGCTACTTGTTATTTGTTTGTTCAGAGTTTCTATTTCTTCCTGGTTTAATCTAAGAGGGTTGTATGTTTCCAGGAATGCATCCATCTTCTCTAGGTTTTCTAGTAAAGGTGTTCATAGCAGCCTTGAATGATCTTTTGTGATTCTGTGGTATCAGTTTTGATATCCCCATCTTGTTTCTAATTGACCTTACTTGGATCTTCTCTCTTCTTTTTTTTTTTTGGTTAATCTCTCTAATGGTCTATTGATTTTGTTTCTCTTTTTAAGGAACCAGCTTTACATATCATTTATCTTTTGCATATTTTTTGTTTCAATTTTATTTAGTTCTGCTCTGATCTTTGTTATTTCTATTCTGCTGGGCTTGGGTTTGGTTTGTTCTTGTTTCTCTGGTTCCTTGAGGTATAACCCTAGATTATTTGTGCTCTTTCAGGCTTTTTTATGTAGACATTTAATGCTATGAACTTTCCTTTTAGTACTGCTTTTGCTGGATCCCAGAGGTTTTGATAGGTTGGGTCACTATTATTGTTCAGTTCAAATAATTTTTAAATTTCCATCTTGATTCCTTTTTGACCCAAGGATCATTCAGGAGCAGATTATTTAATTTCCATATATTTGAATAGTTTGAAGGTTTTTTTTTAGAGTGAATTTTCAATTTTATTTCACTGTGGTCTAAGAGAATACTTGATATTATTTCAAGTCTCTTAAATTTATTGAGACTTATTTTGTGGCCTATCATATGGTCTATCTTGGAGAATGTTCCATGTGCTGATGAGAAGAATGTATATTCTGCAGTTGCTGGGTAGAATATTCTAAAATATCTGTTAAGTTTATTTATTCTAGGGTATAGTTTTAAATCCGTTGTTTCTTTGTTGACTTTCTGTCTTGATGACCTGTCTAGTGCTGTCAGTGGTATATTGAAGTCCCCCACTATTATTGTGTTGCCATCTATCTCATTTCTTAGGTCTAGTAGTAATTGTTTTATAAATTTGGGAGCTCCAGTGTTAGGTGCATATATATTTAGGATTGTGATATTTTCCCGTTGGATTAATTCTTTTATCATTAAATAATGTCCTTCCTTGTCTTTTTTAACTGTTATTGCCTTAAAGTCTGTTTTATATGATACAATAACAGCTAATCCTGCTCACTTTTGGTGTCCATTTGCATGGAATATCTTTTTCCATCTCTTTACCTTAAGTTTATATCCTTAAGTGTTAGGTGAATCTCTTGAAGTCCTTAAGTGTTAGGTGAATCTCTTGAAGGCAACAGATACTTGGTGAACTTTTATCCATTCTGCCATTCTGTATCTTTTAAGTGGGTGGGGCCTTTAGGCCATTTGCATTCAATGTTAGTATTGTTATGTGAGATACTGTTGTGTTCCTTATGCTAGTTGTTGCCTAAATGCTTAATGGGTTGTTTTTACATCATGTTATTGTTTTATTGATCTTATAAGACTTATGCTTTAAGGAGGTTTTATTTTGGTGTATTTTGAGGTTTTCTTTCAAGATTTAGAATTCCTTTTGACATTTCTTGTAGTGCTGGCTTGGTAGTGGCAAATTCTCTCAGCATTTGTTTATTTGAAAAAGGCTTTATCTCTCCTTCATTTATAATGCTTAGTTGCAAAGGATACAAAATTCTTGGCTGATAATTATTTGTTTAAGGAGGCTAACAATAAGACCCCAATCCCCTCTGCTTGTAGTGTTTCTGCTGAGAAATCTACTGTTAATCTGATAGGTTCTTCTTTATAGGTTACCTGATGATTTTGTCTCACAGCTCTTAAGATTCTTTCCTTCATCTTGACTTTAGATAACCTGATGACTATGTGCCTGGGTGATCATCTCTTTGTGATGAATTCCCCAGATGTTCTTTGAGCTTCTTGTATTTGGATGTCTAGGTCTCTAGCAAGACCGGGGAAGTTTTCCTCTGTTATTCTTCAAGTAAGTTTTTCAAATATTCAGATTTCTTTTATTCCTTAGGAAAATAAATTATTCTTAAGTTTGGTTGTTTAACATAATCCCAAATTTCTTGGAAGCTTTGTTCATTTTCTAAATTCTTTTCTCTTTGTCTTTGTCAGATTAGATTAATTCAAAAGCCTTGTCTTCAAGCTCTGAAGTTCTTTCTTCTACTTGTTAAATTCTATTGTTAGACTTTTTAGTGTGTTTTGCATTTCTCTAAGTATAACTTTCATTTCCAGAAGTTGTGAATATCTTTATGATATCTGTTTCTCTGGAGACTTTTCCATCCATATCCTGCATTTTTATTATTTTTTTAAGTTGGATTTCACCTTTCTCTGATACCTCCTTGAGTAGCTTAATAATCATCCTTCTGAATTCTTTATCTACCAATTCAGAGATTTATTCTTGGTTTGGATTCATTGCTGGAGTGCTGGTGTGATCTTTTAGGAGGGTTATGGTACATTGTTTTGTCATATTACCAGAATTATTTTTCTGGTTGCTTCTCATTTGGGTAGACTATTTCAGTGAAAAAATCTGAAACTCAAGGGCTGTTGTTCAGATTATTTTGTCCCACAGGGTGATCTCTTGATATGGTGCTCTCCTCCTTTCTCTACAGATGGGGCTTCCTAAGAACCAGACTGCAGTGGTTGCATTGCCCTTCTGGGTCTAGCCACCGAGCAAGGCTACTGGGCCCCAGTGCTGGGGAATGTGGGCTGGTGCTGGGGGATGTCTGCAAAGAGTCCTGTGATGTGATCTGTCTCAGGGCTTCCAGCCATGGATACCAGCACCTGTTCTAGTGGAGGTGGCAGCGGAGCAAAGTGGACTCTGTGGGAGTCCTTGGTTGTAGTTTTCTTTAGTGCACTGGTTTTCTTGAATTCTGGTTATGCCAGCAGTGAAGTTGTCATGTGGACAGACTCAGGACCTCTGGTTAGCCATGGTGTTGCAGGCAGTGGAATACCCTGTTGATTTGTCCTCCTTTGGAGCAGTGTTGTTCTGTTCTGAGTTGCTGTCATGACTTGAGTTGGTTGACCTCCAGCCAGGAGGTGGTACTTTTTCATAAAAAGTATACCAGCTGCAGTAGTAGAAGGGGGACATAATCTTGCTCTACACTGGCCAAGATGATACTTGGGTCTCTGAGGCGATGACTCAGGCTATGGAGCTGCCTAGAGATTATGTCTTTTGGCTTTGGCTACCAGGGCAGGTAGAGAAACACTATCAAGTGGGTACAGGGTTAGACAGGTCTGAGCTCAGACTCTCCTTGTGTGTGGGCCCTGCTGTGGCCACTGTGGAGATAGGGGTATGGTTCTCAGGCCGATATAGTTATGTTCTCAAGGAAATTACGGCTGCCTCTGCTGCATTATACAGGTCTCCAGGGAAGTGGTGGAAAGCAGCAGTGACAGGCCTCACCCAGCTCCCATGAAGCCAGCAAGGCCAGGCTCACTCCAGCTGTGTCCCACCAATAACACCAAGTTTATATCCAAGCAGCCATGTGAGGGTGAAAGTGGTTGACTAGTTTCATTTTTTATTTTGTTTTTCTTTTAATGACCTTAATTGGAAAAGTAAAAAAATTGGCAATCCTAGTTTAGCTGCCAAAATTCCTTAGAAAATGTTACTGTAGCATGTAATCGTAAAGAATGGGGAACCTTGGTTTAGAAAGCAGAAATCCCTTGTTTTGCCAACTGGAACATTAGGAGCAATCACAGTGCCTTTTAATCATGAGTATTGTGTATCCAGAGTATACAGGAAGCAAGGTCTTAGGGAAAAAAGAATTCTAGCCTGCTTGGTTATTGCTTATTTCAAAATGCAAGCACACAATTTAAAATCCAGTCACACCCCCTTTTACAGAGATACAAGCCTGCTATTACAAGGGTTTGTAAAGTGCCTGTTAGCAGTTAATAAGTAAAGGTGTTGGCTTATATCCTGAGGGTTGTAAGGTGCTCAGACAGCCTAATTTGCCTAGAATAGGATGAAATTTGATTCTTCTCTCGATGTTTGTATTCTAAAACTATTGGTACTTTCCTCCATTGCTTAAAAATACAGTTCTAAGAACATTTGTGAACCTGTAAGCATGGCCTACATGTTGCCTCTGCGGTAAGGTAATGGCTGTGGTGAAAGTGCTGGGCTCTGGAATGACTCCAGCATTACTATTGACAAGCAAATTCTGGAGCAGAGCCAGAGTGGAAATGAAGGATGAGTTACTATATTGAAACAGAAAACAGAACTTAAGAAAATAGGTACAAAATTCAGATTTCCTGTCTTGAGGAAGATGTTTCTATAAAGAAAATAATTAGCCTTTGGTGAGGTTGGAATGTAAGAAATGGAAAGTTTACATGAGGAGGGTGAAAAGGCATGCTTAGGGAGCATAGGAAAAAGCAGACCTGTGGATACGCCTTTGAGTGTAGATATATTGACAGTTGCTACACAGGCTATTGCTGTAGGTGTCTATAAATCATAAGCTAAGACCAGATTTAGAAAGACCTCAGCTATTCACCCATGCCTTACTGAGTTCAGTAGAACACATGGAGAGATAACAATTTTTAAAAAAGAAGGAGGAAAACAAAAAGACAAAAACTTGGTCATTTATTTTCTTTTTGTGCATTCAGTGAATGCTAATTACAGACACATCATTTATGGGTGACAAAGCCAGTCTCTGATTATCTGGGTTAAAGCCTTGGAATAATTTACTATGCTTACCTGTGTTTCCTTTGTGATGCAAACTAAGGACTAAGGTGTTACTCAGAATGTGAATTGTCATTCTGGAAGAGGCTTTGAAAAAATTATAGTCTAGATAGATCCACCAGACAGATACCAGTCAGGACTTCTCTTATCATGAAGGGTACAAAATATTTAATGGTACCTGTGCCTAGAATTGGATTCAAGTCAGATAATAAGGCAAATTCAGAAAAAAATAATTAAGAGTTTGAAAGGGCCCAGGAAGACAAATCTAACCTCTTTTCCATATTCTTAAATCATAATTTTTTATGACTCAAAAGGAGCTCTAATGATCATATAACAATTTATTATGGATTGCATTTTTGATTTGATTATTATTTTGGGGTTACAGATTCTGAGATCCTAAAAATTCCAAATCCAGCTCTGCTGATCATCCTACTGCTTCGTGGGTTCCCCAAGAAAATCATCTACCATGGCAGACAGTGAAAAAGGATAGAAAGTGTTACATTATTGATGCTGTGAACATGCTGCAAAGCCCTGATAAAAAGGTTGGGTTAACACACAAGATTTAGACCTAAGTTATTCTTCTAAACTGACCTCTTTCTTTCTCTACTCTCCATCTAAATCTTGACACCCATGTTCCAAAACATGACAATGCAGGAAAACAGGAATGATCAGGCCCCAAAAGAAACCCAAGTCTAATCACCCACCTGTGGGCATGGAGTCAGAAAAGAGAGACTAGCAGTCTCCCCCAGTGGCCTGCCCTGCCTACATCTGTTTACCACACAGAGACAGGAAGACAGAGTACGAGACAGAGGCTGGAGCTTTTCAGGGTATAATTATCTGGATCCCTCATTCCCTCCATGTCAATGTTTAGTTCTTTCAGATAAGCATCTTCTCTTCCCCCTATAAAAGAACCACCCAAGAGGACAGTGAAGAGAGATGAAAGCCTTCTGATATAAACATATATTTCTGAAGTGCATGTTTCTGCCTCTATAATAGCAATAATGTCTGCCATATATCAAGGCTGTAATATGTGCTATATGCTGTTCAGATGGCCTCATTTCATTGTCACAGGAACCTGTAGTGTTGGCATTGTTATACTCAAATTACAGATTAAAAAAAGCAACACCACCACCAAGGCTCAGAAAGGTCAAGTTTCACCTCCTTCGGCTATCTACCCAGTGTTTAAATACCTTCTGTAATGGATAGTCACATTGGCTACTGTTGGCTTATAGAAATAGAAAATTCACTTTCACCACCACTCACACTCTAAAGAACTTAATTCTACTATTGGTAATTCTGATCGTGATTAATAGCCCCCTGCTATTAAAAATGTTGACTCCCTATAGCCTACTACACTGACTACTATTTGTATCTTCTGTAATAGTGGTTCTCAACCCAGGGTGATTTTACACCAGTAGATATTTGACAATGTCTGGAAACATTTTTGGTTGCCACACTGGGAATGTGGGTGCTACTGGCAACTCATAGATAGACGCCAGAATGCGGCTAACCATGGCTATAATGCACAGGACAGCTCCCTACAACAAAGACTTATCCAGCCTAAAATGCCAATAGTTGTAAGATTGGGAAATCCTGTTCTGCAGCCACACAAAGCAAATTGGATTATATTCTGAATTAGCCCTTAGGTCTCTCAAGAAAACAATAATGACATGTGTAACCCCTCCACCATATATATGTCCCATCCATACCACACTCACTCTTCAGTCACCTTATACTTCTCTGTTTAAAACTCCACTTAAAAAAAAAAAAAAAAAGGCTCAGAAGACTAAGTGAACTACCCAAGGTCAAATACTGGCATTTGACCAGTATTTGACAAAGCCAGCCCTAGATCTGAGATTACTTAACTCCAATTTCAGTTATCTTCCAACTATATCATGTGCAATCTTTCAGTCTATTCATTGGAAATAAAAGTGAATAATACAGACAATGTCTCTATTCTCACAAAGTTTATACTCCAGTGAACATTAACTTAACATTTTCCCCACCCATGTATAAATTTTATTCTCCACTGTCATTTGATTTGCTCATGTTAACTTTTAAAACCAATAAAAAGATTCCCATAGTCAAGGCCCACAAAGGAAAGCATAACTACTTTCATGTCAAATAAAAGTCTGTGCATATAGATCAATAGAACAGAAGAGTCCAGAAGTGAACCTACACAAATGGTTTTGACAAAGGTGCCACAGCAGTTCAATGGGAAAAAGATAATCTTTTCAACAAATAATGCTGAAACAATTGAACAGCCATATGCAAAAAGATTAATCTTGAACCCTGTTTAATACCATAAACAAAAATTAAAATGGATCATAAACCTGAATGCAAGATCTAAAATTGCAAAATGTATTTTAAGAAAAAAAAAAGTTAATGACCTTGAGCTCAAGTGACCTTGAGCTCAAAACAAGAGGACAGCGTAAACTGTTTAAAAAAATCAATAATTAGAATTTAATACAATCAAACACTTTGTAATTTAAAAAAACTTACAAAAATAAAAAAGCAAGCTATATACTAGGAAAAAACATTTGCATGGTATATATTTAACAAAAGACCTATATCTAAAATATGTAAAGAACTCTTATAACTTAATAAGACAACCCATTAAAAAATAGGGAAGAATTATGTAATTATTATGCAATGCATGCCTATATCAAAACATCCTAGGTACCCTATAAATATATATACCTACTGTGTACCCACAACCATTAAAAATTTAAAAAAGAAGAGATTTGAATAGACACACCACAAAAAATTACAGATGGCAAATAAACATGAAAAGTGCAATATTGATAGTCTATAAGGAAATTCAAATTAGAAACACAATGAAATATCGCTACAACCCACTAGAATGACTAAAAATTAAAAACACTAACTATACCAAGTATTGACAAGGATGTGAAGAGGCACTGGAATGCTCATACACTGCTGGTGGGAATGCAAAATGGTGAAATCACTGTGTAAACAATCTGGCCATTTCTTAAAAAGTTAAACATATACCCACTATTCAAGCCATTGCCCTCCTAAATATTTATCCAAGAGAAACGAAAAACATATCCTCACACAGACCTATAGACAAATGTTCAGAGTAGCTTTATTTATACAGCCAAAAGCATAAAAATCCAATATTAATAGGTAAGCAGATAAACATTTGTAGTATATCTGTACAATAAAAAGGAAGGAAATTACTGACATATGCAACAATATGAATCAAACTCAAAATAATTACACAGAGTCAAAAAAGATAGACCTTCCCCACACCAAAAAAAGAAAACCCATACATAATACAAAGAATTTATAGAACAGAGAGTAACCAGTGATTGCCTAGATAACATGGGTGGAGAGATTTTGGGACTTATGAAAGGGAAAAAATAAACTTCTGGGTTGATGGATATGTTCATTATCTCGATTGCAATGATAATTTCATGAATGTATACATAAGTCAAAACTCACCAAATTGTTTACTTTAGATACAGTCATACACCACCTAATGACGTTGACAACGACAGGCCACATATATGACAGTGGTCCCATAAAATTACAATACCATATTTTTACTGTACCTTTTCTATGTTTACATGTGTGTAGATACACTTAGCATTTAGGATTTAGAACACTTTTTCTTTTTTTTTTTTTTTAAAGCTCATTTGATTAGGTCAACCCCCTGCCAAATTTTCACCCTTCTACCATATAACAGAACATAATCATATAAGTGATATCACATTATATTCACTGGTTCCACCCACACTCAAAGCAAAGAAGATTATACAAGGTTGAGAGGGTCATTGAAGCTCATCTTAAAATTCTGCCTGTCACAAGGAGATTCGTATCAAAAAAAAAGCATGCAAAGTTCAGCTAATGGTGTTCAGCCTTAACTGATTTTTCATACCCAAATCCTAGGCCGCTGTAACAGAGCATTATTGCAATAAGCTGAGGCCTGTACAGGGGAAATAACTCATCCAAGGTTCTGTAATCAAGGACATGTCTGGTCTCCTGACTCTAGTCTTCTGTTCGGCATCCATATATCTTGTTCTGTAGTGTCCCTTCTACTTCAGAATCAATGGGAAACTGCTCCTCCAGTGTCAAACTAGATGGCAAAGAAAGGGGACAGGAAGGCAGATGCAGTCATAGGAAATGATGTGGTGATTTTTTTCCTTTCCCCATTTCCACATGAAACTCATCCCACAACTCAGAATTGGCCCAAAGCTCATAGGTTAGGGGGACATATTTCAGCTCTTGCTGCTACCTTTCCACAAGTTCTCTATGGCAGTAATAATGCCCTTTGGTTTAGATCAATGTCATGTCCTCTCTGGGAGCAAGGAGGTAAACAGCCAGGAGTTTTGAAGTCCTACTATGTCCCATAGGTACTTGACAGGTTTTCTTTTCTTTTTTTCTTTTTTCTTTTTTTTTTTTTTGAGAAAAAAAAAGAGACCAATAAAAAGGAATGAAGGAGAGGAAGAAAGAAGAAGAGGGAGAGAGAACAGGAGCATTCCTTTATTCTAAAAATAGGTATTAAAAACCTCTTTTATGCCCATAATTGTGCTTAATAATGGCCAACCAATATTTCACTTAAACCTGTGAGTAGGTGTGATGTGATACTGATAAGAGTGTATATTCTGTGTATTTAAAGTGGAGAGTTCTATAAACGTTTATTAAGTTTACTTGTTCCGGATCTGAGTTCAAGTCCTGGATATCCTTATTAATTTTCTGTCTTGTTGGTCTATCTAATATTGATGTTGAAGTCTCCCACTATTATTGTGTGGGAGTCTAAGCCTCTTTATAGGTCTTACGTATCTGGGTGTTCCTGTATTGGGTGCGTATATATTTAGGATCGTTAGCTCTTCATGACTATATCTAAAGGGTTTAGAACACTTTCAATTGCTTTATAATTACCAACAGTATTCAGTATAGTAACATGCTGTGCAGGTTTGTAGCCTAGGACCAATAGTCTATATACAGTATAGCCTAGGTGTGTAATAGGCTATACCGTCTAGATTTGTGTAAATGCACTCTGTGATGTTCACACAACGATGAAATTGTCGAACGATGCTGATATTGTTTGGACTTTTGTCCTGCCCAAATCTCATGCTGCATTGGAGGGGCCTGGTGAAAAGTGATTGAACCATGGGGCAGATATTCCCCCGGCTGCTCTTGTGAAAGTGAGTTCTCAAGAGATCTGTTCACTTAAAAGGGTGAGGCACCTCCCCCTTCACTCTCTCTTCTGCCACCATGCAAAGAAGGTGCTTGGCTTCCCCTTTGCCTTCTGCCAGGTTTCCTGAGGCCTCCAGTCATGCTTCCTGTTAAGCACAGAACTGTCAGTCAATTAAACCTCTTTTCTTCATAAATTACTCAGTCTCAGGTAGTCCTTTATAGCAGTGTGAAAACAGACTATTACAGTAATGGCAGTGTGAAAACAGACTAATATAAAATTTCTCAGAATGAATCCCCATTGTTGGGCAAAGCATCAGACTAATAAAGCATTTCTCAGAATGAATCCCCATTGTTGGGCAAAGCATGACTATATGTGTAGTGTATTATACCTTAAACACACCTCAATAAAAATGAAATAAAAGGCAAGATGTTGGTGATCTTTGGCCCCCTTTTCCCATTTGAGGGGCTGTGGCATCTGTTTCTATCCAATAGTGCTAACTACAGTGACTGCATGAGTGCCTTCTCTTGGTGCCAGCCCCTGAGACCTCCTAAGCCCTGTCATCACTAGGAGGATTCTGCTGGCATTGTCATTTGGTGATTAGACTGTCCATCCACAAAAAACTAAAAAGGCAATAATTGCTTAGATATTGCACGTTGGTGACATTGGTGGCCTCGTCTTAGGTAATCTTCATCATTAAGTATGGATTAAGTTACACCAATCATTTTAGAGTCAGAGGCATAGCTTGGAGGTCATCTGAGTCCCAGTCTGCCAAATGACAGTGTCTGAGCACATCTTTCATTTCCACAGACCCATGCCATACCTCATCCTTGAGTCTCATTTCACATCTTTATTTATACCCCTGATTATGTGTCCTGAAAGCTTATTTGTTTTAACTTTTCAGTGTCTCTTTTCCTGACCCATAATCAGTGAAATCCTGAGCCACATAAAGACCACAATTCACCAAGCGGATTTATTTCCCAGAAAGTTTCTTCTTGAGCATAGGTGAAGCATGGGTTTGAGAGTTAGAAATTTATATGAACAGTGTCTGGGAAGATGACAGTGATGTTTCTTGACAGGTTTTTATTATTTTAACATCAGTTTTCTCTATGTCTGTGTATATTAAAAAGAAGAAAATGGTATAACTTACATTATATCTGAGAGGCTGCCTGCTATAGTAGAAATTACCACAAATTTTGTACTCAAATCTGGACTCAAAGCCCATTTGCATAGTTTCCAGCTACATGACCTTGGGCAAGTTTCTTTTGTGAGCCTCAGTTTTCTATTTTGTAATGTAGGATAATTGTTGAAAGGATTTAATAAGCTATTTTCTTTAAACAATCTTGGACAATCAAGTCTTAGTAAAGTGGATCAAATCATGGGCTCAGAAGCCAGACAGTCCACATTACGGTCTTGACCTCATCACTTATTTTGTAACACTCTGTGCCTCAGTTTCCTCATCTACAAAATAAGGATAATGGCATCCAGCTTCTAAAGTTAGTATGTGGGTAAATTAGTTCATGCATGTAAAACATTTACGGCAGTACCAGGAAAAAGATGCAGACTCAATAAATGTTATCCACCATTATTATTATTATTGCAGCTATTTGTTATAATGTCTGCCACATAATAGGTGTTGGAAAAATAGAAGGGATTGTTCATTTAAAACCCTCTCTTTTTGGTTTGAAACAACTTCTCCCTCCTGCAGCCCCTGAAGTATTTCTGAGAAACCCCAGTGTTCTTCAGATCACAGTAAGAATGATACCTTCTATATTAGTATTGCTCAGCAAACCAAATAGAATGATAACTAATGTGAGATTTTAATTATGTATTTCAGTGATGCTGCTTTGTAAATCAAAGCTAATTGATTCTGAGGACTTGCTACTTCTTTAACCCTCCTACCAGCTCGGAAGCAAGGATGCAATTTTCCATGTAAACAGCAAGGCTGCTTTTAGAAAGAATATTCAAAGCAAGCAGAGTGCCATCTACACAACAGCAACATCGAGGCTAGGGATTTAGACTTATCATACTGAGCTCCACCCCTGGTATGTATCTTAGGAGGGGGAACGATGTTGCCTCACTGTAAAGTTAGGTAAGCAGGGCTTCATCCTCTGGCAGCCATCCTTTAACTTTTTTCCTTCAGAAAATGGTGCAAACTTTTTGCATCAATGATTCTTTCTTAACCATCCCCTGGCACACTCCTTAATCTTATGGATTTAGTAATTTAATCAGCTGTTATATAAAGCCGTACTTTTATTTGTCTAAATGCCTAATTTTCAAATTTATGTTTACTCACGCTGAATTTGGCATGCAAATTTAATTCCTAAAGCAGAAAATAAGAAGAACTGATGGGTGTAGGTTAAAAAGTGAAACTAGTAAAGCAAACTCCACACACTCCCGGGATCCCTACAGCTGTCCCTTAAGTATTTCTTAGAAACCCCAAATGTTCTTTGACTAACACTGAAAACTTCCCTAAAGTTACTTTGTTCACTGAGTTTTCCAAAGAAGCCTCCGGATTGTTGCATTTGCGTATCTCATGAAAAGCCCACATCCCCACCCTTGACTTCACTGGTTTGTGCTTTGATACAGCTCATCATGTTGACTTTACGCTGTCTATTTTCCAAAGTGAAAAATCCTAAATTTTTCAACACATCAAAAAATCTTTCTACCCAATGATCCATTTCTCTAATTATTTAATAATTAAGAAAAAAGACCAAAATGTTCAAGATTCTTTAATCTTGATGTCTGTCCCTAGAATTCGATTTGAAGTCAGATAATAAGGCAAACTCAGAGAAAATAATGAGAGCTCGAAAGGACCCTGAAAGGCAAATCCTTGAGATGGAGTCCTTGTATGCTAAGTGGAATAGTCACTGGCATACAAATTTGCGGACCTGGATCCTCATTAAGCCTGTCACAAGCTGCTTCTGTAACCTTTCCCAGGTCCGTTAGCCACTCTGAACTTTAGGGTAATCCACCATGCTCACCTCATAGCATGGATGACCTAATGAGAAACTACAAAGGAAAATCGAAAGATTCTACAAATGGAAGAAATCATATGTTTTGCTTTTAAGGGTAGGGGGACTTGCCCACTGGAGTTTGAATCGGCTCTGGTTTCTCTTTATTTTCTTGCATGCACAAATGCCTTTTTATGTGAAGACACTTTTTTCTTTAAGAATTGGAATTTTGGTTGCCCTACTTAGAGTCAAAAATGCCTACGAGCAGCCGTCTTTAACTCCTACACATATAGCCAATTAGAGGGATGTACGCTCGTCCTGGGCCTTAGAGAATCTTCTTCTGATCCTTGCAGTTAGAACCTCATGTTCAGAGAGCTGCTTAGTTATTTTATCTAATGACCTAGTTCAACCAAGACAAAAATGTAAAATATACTTTTTATTTCTCTTGTCCCCCACCACACACACACACACGTCCATGTGCGTGATGTGCATGCTTTCAGTACACACACACACATATGTGCACACACACATTTCTCCAGACCCTTTGTGTCAGGCATTTTAGAATTCCTCCTGCTGAGCTTTCATGAAGCTCCAGAGTGACCAAGGAAATGCCCCTAGGGACATATCATTCCGACCAGCAGTCAAGAGTCTCTGGAAGAGCATGAAAGCACTAGGTACCTGAGAACCAGTCCTTTGGGTGATTAGGTATTTTGCAGACAGTAGGATAAATCCTCATCTTTTGCTAGAAGAGATACGCATTCCCCCAATAGAGAAAGTGAAAGGGCTAGCCCACTATCGGTTACCATGGCAACTCAGATCCACTACCTGCTTAGTTCATCTTGTCATTGCAGAAGACTTGAGGGAAAAACAACATTAAGCTTCTCTCTGTTTTTTGTCAGATATTTTGAAGTGACATTTCATGACAAGAGTCTGAAACACCTTTTTAGGAGTGAAAAGGAGAACAGAGAGAGAGAGAGATAAAGGGGAAGCAATGAGCCTGGGTCTGAGGACATATTTGAGGGGAAGGGACTGTGGCTGATGTGGTCAGTACTAATAAAACAGGAGGGAAGGAAAGCAATAAATATGTATTGAGTGCCCACCTCAGGCTTGATGCTGTGCTTAATAATGCGCATGCTGTGGCCTCTCCGAGCCCTCCGTCTGGAAGAGAAAGGCAGTTGTGACCACATGAGCAGGAGCTGCCAGGGCATCTGCACAGGGCACACTGCGGCCAGGGGCAGAGGCACTGACACCGGTGTTTGGAGGGATGGGCGGAAGGCAGATTTCTCGCAGGAAGTATCTATGCTAGAATCTAAAGAAAGTATAGGGGAGAGCAGGTGAAAAAGTCCTGGAGCATTTCTGGTTGAAACAGTGAACCATGCAGAGACCCTAAGGAGTGAGACTTTTTTTTTTTTTTAATTTTTATTGCATTATAGGTTTTGGGGTACATGTGCAGAACGTGCAAGATAGTTGCATAGGTACACACATGGCAGTGTGTTTTGCTGCCTTCCTCCCCTTCACCCACACTTGGCATTTCTCCCCAGGCTATCCCTCCCCAGCTCCCCCCTCCACTGTCCCTCCCCCATTCCCCCCAATAGACCCCTGTGTGTAGTAGACCCCCTCCCAGGAGTGAGACTTTTAAGCTCAGCTTAAAAGACTTCAAGAAGTTCCTTTGGCTGGACTGGAGCCTGAGAGGACTTAGGGCAAAAAAATGAGCATGGCTGGAGAAGCTAGCAGGGTCTCTGAATTATGACATCACTTATAATAAGTCATGTTTAGGGGGGCTGCAATTTATCCGGACTGTAATAAGGAGCCATTAAAGTATGTGAAGCAGGTTTGTGAAAACATCATACCAGCAGCAGAGTGGAGGCTGGTTCTGGAGCCAAACAGTGATGGGTGGAGGGAATGAGGGAGACATTCTAAAGTGCAGAGTGTAGGTCATGGATCAGACAAGAATGGCAGCAGTGGAGATTAAGTGATGTGCATGGCTTTTGGAAATTTTGTGACTTAGAACCAACAATAGTTATTGTGGGTGGAAAATGAAGTTTACATTTCTGGGTGACTGACTGAATGGCAGTGCCCCTCACTAAACAGGAGTCAGTGATGGAGGAGCCGGCTGGGGCTATTTGCTTGATTACAAAGAAGCCAGGTTGGGCCAGGTGGGTCAGGCTAGGTCAAGCCTTTAGAATAGCACTTGTCAAGTGTTTGTGTGAGCTTGTGCATGGGTATGTCCAGAGTCCAAAACAGGTCTCATGGAATACAATGAGAAGATGACATAGCTTAGGACATGACATGGGTGATTCTGATATGGAATGAGATTACGTGTAGACTCCAACATGGGGTGCACGAAAGCAACCACAGCAAAACAATTCAGAGTATCTTTTTATTCTCTGTCTTTAATTAAAACCTGCATACCGTCTGCACCTTTCATTACTGCTACCTGCCCATGAAAGACTGGAGGTGAGCCATAGCCATAAAAGATGGAGGAAATTTAATTTTGCTGTTGGTAATTGAACCAGAATGTTGAATGTGGAGTTCAACATTCTCATTCAGGTTCAGAGAAATTTACAGTGAGAATGCTTAAAGTAGCACACGGTAGAATGCCATGAGGATAGTGTGTGGCTCGTATGAGTAGTTCCTGGTGGTGGCCGACCAGCTGGCTGGAGGGTCCCTACTGTGATTCACACACATGCTTACTTACCCCTGTTCTTTCTTCCAGCAAGTCCAACGTTAAACTCATCACCTTCTTCTGGTGGTCCCTGTCTTTCTTCAAAGGCTGAGCTCATTTATATATACAGCCACATGAGAGCTTGGTTTTTGCCATTTAAAATGCCAGGTGTAAGATCCAGCACCATAACTAGGTGATATGTTCATCTTAAGCAAGTTGCTTAAATTCTCAGTTTCCTTCTCTGTATTGGAGGGATGACAGCGACAATCATGAGCCCACACGACTGGTGGCAATGAGGGAAAAATAAGACAAGGCCTGAGAAGAAGGGGTGGAAACTGGAACAGGTGTTTGGGCTTTCTGTCACAGCATGAGGAGGCCAGCTGGGTTGTGGAAAGAAGAGGCATGAACCCTCCAAGTCCTTCTTCCTGCGGCCCTGCCATGCATGTCTAGCTCTCTCTGGGAGGCATTTTCTCACAGTAACCTTGAACCATCTGTAGTAGAGTAGCAAGGCTGAGAAGACAGAACTCCTTATGTGTAACAGAGATGCCACTCCCAGGCATTTCTTCTCCCACATGAGTGAGACAATGCATGAATCTCTCCCTGCAGCCTCACTATGTGTCAACTGTCTAAGGTATAACCTTGAGCACAGTTCCCAAATACAGTACTTTATGTTCTCTCCAGTAATAGTGATAACTCACTTCTGGAGTTGCAGAAAGAATATGGATTTGGATTCAGGTTACCTCAATACACCTCTGACATTTACTAGCGGTGTGGTCTTGGATAAATTATTTAACTTTTGAAGGAATCTATGTCTTCATCTGTACAAGGAACCATTCCTCCCAAACATTAGAGATCATTTATACAAGGGGCCAAGAGCAGCGCCTACCACAGAGTAGGCACTTGAGCAGTAGCTATATTATTTTACTCCTAACAATTTATAATAGTAAGAGTTTATGCTCCCCCCAGCCCTTTATCCCACCCTCCCTCGAACTTACATGAATAACTGTGGCTGCATAATAATTTCTGTCATTCCTGAAGGAAGCATCTAAACTCAGTGGTTATGAAACCAATTAACATCAGAGAGGATTGGAAAAAAAATCCTGTCTGTGACTCCAGCCCTGTGACTACTCAGAAGTCTCAAGTCTGCATCACTTTAGCTGGCATCTAGAAGTTACTCCCACACCTTGAAGCATCCCTGCAGAAGTCAGGTCTGGTGAGGGTGGGCAGCCCTCTCTGCAGGCAGAGGGCAGGAGGTAGGGGAGCTAGAGAGAGATGTCTAGCTGGGCCTGTGCTCCCTAGCACTCTTTTGTACCCAGTGGCTGTGTGAAGGGTGGATGAAGGGTATTTGGTTTTAATTGGGAAATGCCATCAATTGTCCTGGGCTCATTTAAAAATCCATTAGTACCAGGAAGTGGATAGATTAAGCAATGAGGAAGGGAAAAGAAAAAGCTGTCAGCACCCTGCTTTGTAGGGAGTATACGGCCTGTCTAAGCTTCACCAGCAAGAGCTGTCCTGAATGTTAAGAAGCCTGTTAAAGTCAATTTCAAGATGCTGGGGAGGGAGAGGAAGTGTCTGGGCCAATTCACACGAAGTCCTGGGTAAGCTTATTGTTCTCGCAGCTTCCAAAAGCAGTACTGCAGTAATCTACACTGCACGTTTCAGATTCCTGCAGCTGTTTCTGGAAGCCTGGCAACTGTGCCACCCAGCTGTAAGCCCCATCAACACCTGCAAATAGCAAAACCCTTCTGCCCTCTTCCTTGTTGCTGAACGCTCAGCTGGACCCAGATACCTCTTCATCCTGGGAGCTGTCAGTCAGGTTAAGGGTCTATGGTGAACCTTGAGACAAACAGGGAGAAGGATTTTAGAAATGTGCCAGAAGATGAATTAGAAGAGAGAGCAAAGAGGGGGAGAAAGATAAAAGCAAGCTATGAGAACAAGAAATGAAAGAGAGCTACGATAGGGCTGTATATTAGCTTCCTAGGGATTGTGTAATAAAGTACCACAAACCATG
Organism: Saguinus oedipus; assembly: GCA_031835075.1. Classification (NCBI taxonomy): domain Eukaryota; kingdom Metazoa; phylum Chordata; class Mammalia; order Primates; family Cebidae; genus Saguinus; species Saguinus oedipus. The sequence continues at coordinate 46,025,802 of CM063170.1, forward strand.
TGGCTTAAAACAGCAGAAATGTACAGTTTTGGAGGCTAGAAATCTGAAATCAAGGTGTTGACAGGACTATGCCCCCTCTAAAGCCTCTAAGTGGGGATCCTTCCTTGCTTCTTCCAGCTTCTGGTAGCCCCAGATATTCCTTGGCTTGTAGCCTCACTCCAATCTATACTGTCCTCCCCTGGCCACCTTTCTGCTGTGTCTGTGTCTGTGTTTTCTAATAAGGACATATTATTTTAGATTAGAGTCTACCTCATCTAGAAGACCTCATTTTAATATGACTACATCTGCAAAGTCCCTATTTCTGAATAAGGTCACATTTATAAGTATTGAGGATTAGTATTTCAACTTACTTTTTGGTGGGGCATGATTCAACCCATACCTGGCTGTTTAGAGGATTGCTCTCTGGTTAGTTCAGGACAGCACCGCAGAAGGCCCTGGGAGGCTTGAAAAAGTACTAATCAGGAATCCAGGGTCACAAACTGAAATGCCTGCAGAGGCCAGGCGGGTAACATCATAGGTTCTATAATAAGAAACTGGTGACTGTCCTTTAGCCTGGGATCACTGGGACAACAATGAACTGGAGAACATGCCCTGGATAAGGGCAAAAGCTACTCAGCCCCAGCTGTTGTCACTTTGTGGAACTGAGGCTCAGGGACGCCAGATCAAATGAGAAGCCAAGAATCCAGATTTCTATGTGAAATTTCTCAGTTTTGTTTAAAACTTAGATTTTTTTCCCCAAACACGGTATACAACAAACTAAGACCATCTGCAAATAAAGCAGAGCTATGGCAGTCAATTTGCCACCACTACTATAAAGCCTTTGGTTCAAATCCCAGTCTTGCCGCTTGCTGTGTGACCTCAGGCAATTCACCTCCCATCTCTGGGCCACAATTTCCTATTGTGGGATGAGATGTTCTCAATCATCCAGTAGAGTATGGTAATAAATGGTGGTGAATATTCAGCGTTATGGGATGCCAGGCCCACACTGGAGGTGCTTACATAGTAGTTTAAGAAACAGAGCTTACACATTGGAAAATTGAGAGGCTGGGCACAGTGGCTCATGCTTTCCCAGTATTTCAGGAGGCTGAGGCTGGTAGATCATTTAAATTCAGGAGTTTGAGACCAGCCTGGCCAACATGGTGAAACCCAGTCTCTACTAAAAATACAAAAAGTAGCTGGCCGTGTGGCAGGTGCCTGTAATCCCAGCTACCTGGGAGGCTGAGGCAGGAGAATCACTTGAACCTGGGAGGTGGAGATTGCAGTGAGCCAAAATTGTGACACTGCACTCCAGCCTGGGCAATAAAGCGAGACTCAGTCTCCAAAAAAAAAAAAAAAAAAAGGAAAAGACAATTGAGAGACCTCAGCCTCAGCCAGTTGTCCTGAGCATTATATAAGTGGATCAATTCAAAGCCACTGCCCAGCCTAACACTGAATAATTCTTCCCCTCATGCATAACTCCCAATAGGGCTCCATTCTGAGTGAGGCTGTGTAGCATCGTGGTTAAAAGCTTTGCTTCTGTATGCAGAGATGTGAAAGAGAGAACATTTAATAGGTAAGAAAGACCAGCAGTAGAATGGAGGCAGACAGAAATCCTGGAATTCTGGCTTTAATGCTACTGATGAAATCAGCTAGTCACTAGTATATATTCTACATGTGAGGCACTGTCCTAAGAGCTTTCATGGATTATTCACAATCTTCATGTTAGTACTGCATTGCAGACATAATTACCTTGTTTCATTAACAAAGATACAGAGAAGCTGGATTCTAGAGTTTTAAGTAAAATCTCTCAATTCATTTCAATGGCAATAGAATCAAGCATTTTTCAAACACTGTGATGTCTAAACTAAGTCCATCTGCGAACTGCGCCCAGCCCATGGGCAGCTATTTCACAACATTTGGTCATGAGCCATGGGTTCCAGTCCAAATTTTGCCAATTTTCTGTGTGAACGTGGGTGAGTAACATCTATAGAGAATAACATCATACTCTCTGAGCCATGGTTGAGATACTCAATAGCTTGCCAAGGTCACACAGAGCTTGTATGTGGCAAAGCCCAGCATCTGAATCAGTCCAGGATCACTACGTTTATTGATTCCATCATCTTCTGTAAGTGTTTCTGATGCTTTTTCTAAGACCTTTTTATCAATCAAGCTACCCAGATCCAGATAGGACACACGGTGCTGACTCACCTGCAATGGCTGATATCCTTAACAAACTTTAATGAAGGACAGTGAGGATGAAAGCAAACGCCTGGAGGATTGCAGAGATTTCTGTAAACCAGAAGGGTAAAGAAGAGGTAGGAAGGTCCCTCCGGAACACTGCATCAGTTGGCCTAAAATTGCATCATGGGGTTTTTGTTTTCCTCAGTCACATGACAATTTTGATTCATGCCTTAAAATAGGAGGACTCTGGGTTTAATACTGGATGTCATTTAGTCTTAAAAACTCAGTGTGAATATAAAGCTGCCCAGTGGTTTTTCATATTTAGTTTTAGCAGAAAACCTTTAAAAAAAATCTTACATAGAATGCCAGCATATAAAATAGAATGAGCTTGTGTTCATCATGTGCCGCTAAGGCTTAATAATAATGACAATGGCAATAACAGCAGCAGCAAATCCTTGCCTTGGGCCAGCCACTTACTCTGAGACCTTACCCATGGTAACTCATCTAAGCCTTACCACAACCGTTTGAGGAGACTGAGGCAGAGTGATGTTACGTAGTTTGTTCAGGGCTACAGAGCTCAGTGTGGGAGGCAGGTAGGCTGCCCCCAGGACCTGCAATCTTCCCTGCCCTGCTGCTCAACTCCTCACCCTGTACACCACAGGGGAGGGGGTGCCCACATGAGAAACACTGACTGCAAGTGGGAGCTGACAACAGAAGCTGTGTCTCATGACCTGTAATTTGTAGTCGACTTTGAAATCGTCGTTTGCGTTTACTATCTACAGAAACTTAACACATGTGAATTGTCTGTCCCCACTGACAGTTACAAAGGCCTGTCATTGTACCTGTTCCAGCTAATCTGTCATTGAAATGCTTCATATGGTCTTTCAAATAGAAATTGATGTCTGCTTCAAAGCCTAAATTATAAGTGAGACTATCCCAAGTGTTACTCTACAAATCTGGTGAAAACCTGTCCAGTTGTTAGTTGTGGTTAGGAATAAACGGACCCACATTTTCTTGTATTTGTATAGACAAAAGTAGTGCTGCATTGACTGAGGGAGATGGGAACCTGGAGCCCACTGCCTGAGATCTTCCTCTCAGCAGCCCATGAGACAACTTCAAAGAACCCTGGGCTCTGGAAACTCAGAGAGACATGGTCCTAGTCAGATAGAAACAGGTTTGCTGACTCCAGGAAAGGGAGAGAGTTGTTCTGACCTGGGGCCTGGGAGAAAAGACAGCATTCAGAAGTAGGGTCAGTGTAAGGAAGTATGGAGATGCGGGGGACACAGCAATCCGGGGCCTCTGAGCCTCAGGCCAGAGGGTGTTTCCAGCACCTTCTGAGAATTTGGTAATGACTCACCTCAGATTTGCAGAGGCACTGCTGGTACCTGGTTTGCCTGGAACCAAGCATAGATATTTAATTTGTATGATTGGGCTGAGGCTGACAGTGTAAATCATAAATTAAACCTCTCTTGAGCTTTGTTTTTTCACGACTTTACTGATAGAATATGACTTTTAAATAAAACATGGAATTTAAATATCAAGCTTCTGGTGAGTTGAACTAGAACACATTTCTCAATCTTGGTATTATTGACATTTTGGGCTGGATAATTCTTTGTTGTGGGAGCTTGCCCTGTGCATTGGAGGACGATTAGAAGCATTCCTGGCTTCTGCCCACTACAGGCGATGAGGGTGCTCTCCCTCCTCCACTTTTGACAATCAAACTGTCTCTGGGCATTGCCAAATATCCCCTGGGGTGAAGGGGACAAAAGAAATCCCAGTTGAGAATTCTGAATTAGATGATATGAGAGGTACTATTTAGCTATAGTCTTACAATCTCTCATAGTCAAATAACTTTGGAATTAAAAGTTGAACTCAGTATATTTTGGTACTGCTAAACATATCCTTTGTCTAGACCCTCTGGTTCATAGGTTAAGACTAAGATCATAGCAGTTTCCTGTCATTCCACTTGCTCTTGGCTACTTGACCTCAAGTCAGTTGCTAAAAAAAAAAAAAAAAATTAGCTTAATAATCCTGCACAGACTGACCTCTCTAACCATCTCCTGTTGCCTCCAACTCCCTTCTTTCATCAGACTTTTTCTTCCCACCATATAAAACTGGAAGAAAATTTAATGTCCAGTGTCTTGGTTAAGACAATGTAGCTCACCCAGACAGGTTTTCTCTTCTCAAGGGGCATGATTTATTGTTTACTTTATATTTTTAAATTGTCTCTTTTCCATCAACTTGCTCCAATAATTCCTGGTTAATTACTAAAGGCCTTAAGACACACACCCAACGTAAGCACGTGGGTTGAGAGTTCAAACTGAATAATCAGACCACAGCCTACATTTGAATCCCGCCTCATCCATCCATGCACTAGTTTCAGGATTGTGGGCAAGTTCCTAAAACTCTCTGCTTCAGTTTTATTGTTTACTAAATGGGGGCAGCAATAGTGCTAGTCCCATCGGGTTGTGGTGAAGATTTAATAAAATACTGGGTATAAAGTGTTTAGCAAAGTACTATGCATACAGTAAGCATTAAATACACATTATTACCTCTATGATCTTTGCCATTATAATGATTTTTAATTATCACTTTATTCCCTTTCCTCCTATTTCAGCTGAAAGGATCTGGAGGTAATGACTTCATGCAGTCAGGGGATTGCCTTAGGAACTTTTGTAGAAATAAATAATTTCCAAAAGCAATTAAAACTGATTTCATCATACCTTTCAACCACTCTAAGATCACCAGCCAAGATGATCTTAGAACTCAGCCAGAACCAGAAATTAGAAAGTCCCAAAAAAATCCCCAAATCCTCCTGTCAAATTCCCTAAATCACTCTTCCCTTCTTTCTTTCCTTGTCACCTACACAAGGTCTCCCCTGCTCTATTCAGCTTTCCTTTTCCAGAAGTAGCCGCTGCCATCATTTGAAGTGGCTACACTTGAGTTCAGAATAACAGGGAGAAAAGACCGCGTTTTGTTGACAATGCTTATTTGCTCAGCCAGTGAAAAGCAAAGACTTGTATGAAAGAGGTGAATCTTAGGTATGGCCGAAACAGCTATTGTTGCTTTATCACCAACCAGAGTTAACTCCTTGCTGCCTGTGTCCCCAGTATGAAGAGAACAGCCCTGATACTGAGGAATAGTTCAGAGGACTTGCTAGCCTTTTTTCTTTCAACTGGCAAAAATTTAAATGTTTACTACGGAGTTCTGTGTCTTCTGTGCAGACAACCAGCAGTGAAGGGTGTGAGTAAAAGCATTATGGAGGATGTCATTAGCATGCATTAAAGCACCATGCCTACACCTGTGCACAGGCTTGGAATTTTTTTTTTAATCCCAGCTCTGCCATTTACTAACCATGAGAAAAAGATTGTCACCTCACATATTTCAAGATACTCTCCTATCCATTAGCACAGATGGTCTCCATGGTAGCTAGCCCTGCAGTACCGGGAGTAGATACCACTTACTCCAATAAACTAAGAGTCAGAGAGGTTGTCAGTTGCTCAGAATTACATGTCATTTCATCATGGATCTAAGAGTGACACCTCAAGCAAGTTATTCGAGCTGTTGGATCTTAGGTTTTCATAGCTATATTTCTTTCTGATAGGGTTTCTAATGATTCAGGATAGAAATAATGTTTGCAAAATATGAAGCCCATAGTCTGGTACCTACTAAATGCTTCATAAATATTTCTGGAGATAATGATTATTTGGATGATGATAATGATGATCTATGCAGAGCAGTATGTGAAAAGACCCTGCACAGCAATTAGGAGACCTGACAGGTCTTAGTCCCCAAATCTGTCCCTAATTGTTAAGTTATTTTGAGTTACTGTCTCAAATTCTGCAGCAGAATTTTCTACTGGGGAGTAGCTCACATGCAGTTAATATCATCTGCCTCTAATTGCTTATAAAGACAGTAAGAGGCTGAACTGGGTAAAAAAGGACCTTTGAAAAATGTAAAGTACAAAACAGATTTTACCCAATAAATGATTTTCTCCTTCTTGGCATGCTATTGTTGTTGCTGTTACATTTCATCCTAGCGATGGTAGTTGACAGGCTGTTTACCCTGTAAGCTCTTCTAGCCCATTCCTAGAAAAGAAGGAACTGCTTGAAACCGTCTCTGAAGGCAACTCAAGGCAGAGTCAAGATTAGGATACAAGTCACTGACCACCAGTCTAGATTATTTCTCACTCACAGAATGGGAGAGGTCCTACAGAGACTGATCCCATCCTTCTTTTGGACTTTGTGGAGAGGCTAGATGTACTGATTAATGGCATTAACAAAATGAGAGGCATCAGATGATTCGGTGTAGCTCTTCTGTTTGCTAAATTTACAGAAGCATTTCTTCAGAACGATTTTTCTTTCTTTTTCGAGCACTTCGGGGTAAAAGAGTGTTGAGAAGCTGACAGTCAGTGATGTGCTTACTCTGTGCACAGTTCATAAAGCATGACTGCTTCCAGGAGAGCTGTTTGTACAAGTCTGGGAGAGGACTCAGTCCACTAACAGAGGCAGCAGAGATTGCTTGCAGAATAAATGTGCAACTTCTTAAAGATTATTCTTGTATACTGAATATCTCCCTGAAGGAGGCTGGAGAAGGGGAGTAAGGATTGGGGGAGCCATTTCTCTTCCATGAGGTTATACAGTCCCATTGAGATGGGAGTCAAGTCAATTAGAGAGCTGTCAAGGGATAGTGTATCTTCCAAAGCAGATTGACAATAGGTTGGGGATGAAGGTCAATCAAAGACTCAAAGAATTCTGCCACTGCCACTCTTTGCAGTGCTCAAGTGAAGAAACATGACCAGTGCAGTAACTCTTGATGTTTCAGGGCTCCTAGTACTTTGCAATCACTGAAGAAACCTGTGGACAGGTGGTGCCGATGCACCATTACCTAATTCAGCATTTGTTTTGGGTTGAGACCACAGGCCATTGCTGGACTGATTATAGAAGAGAAGAAAAAAATGAATCTAGTACTGGGATGTTTTAGTATTAGAAATAAAAGACCAGATATGAACCCAATAGCCCTTCAGGTATCTGAAGAACTCTCAGGGGAAAGGTGACAATATTCTAACACGGCTCCTTAGAGCAGAGCCAGGACCGATAAGCAGAGGTTATAGCAAGCTAACCCCACATTTGGAGAGTTGACAATTCAGTGGTCCAAAATGGAATGGAATGCTTTGTGAGGTAGTAAATTTCCTACTAGAGGTCTCTAAGCACAAAATGCGTTACAAACAGTGTTCTGTGAGTTTTCCTGAAGTTCAATGAAGTTACACCATATGCAGAAATTAGCTTTGACAGTGGACCCTAAACAAAAATTATTATTCGTCTAAATTAATTTTGAAAATCCTTTAAATTATCTATTAAATACAATATATACATAATTTTGTTTCCTACAACCCCCGACAGTTAAAACTGGATTGCCTCTGGGGACAATGCGGTTAAATGTGGATATCCTATCTGCATGTATAGTCCCACTTTAGCATTTATCAGTGGTCTTGTCTGCAACAGTTATTATATAGTGACTATCGTGTTTGCTTAGTGATGATTTCCATGAGCTCCCCTTCTCCTTCACTTACTTATTTATTCAGTATTTATTTATTTATAAAAGAAAAGAAAGTAGGGCACAATGGCCTGTGCCTACACTCCCAGCTACTTGGAAGACTGACGTAGTAGGATCACTTGAGGGAGCTGGAATCTAGCCTAAGCAACATATCAAGACTCTGTCTAAAAATAAAATAATAAAATACCATTAAAAAAAAAAACAAAACAGAAAATGAATATAAAATGTTTATGGATATAAATTCTTATGGATATAAAATGAATATCCATAAACACCAGAATCCCTTTCAGTGGGATTAGATGCTGGAGGATTGAAGGAATCATAGCCATTCATATTTCTCACCTGTGTTCCCTCCAGGGCATGGTCTCTGTGAGTAGATGGAATGGCAGGACGTTTTCTTGTCGTTAGTGCACAGAGCTTGCACATTTTTCATTACATTTGTTCTTTAATATTTTTACAGAATTTTGATGAGTTTGTTACTTCAATTTTATTTTTCGATTGCCAGTTGCTCATATATAGAAATGCAGTTGACTTTTATATACTGACTTTGTATTCTGTAACCTTTTTATCTCACTAATTAATTCTTTCAGGATTTTCTAGCATATGTTACCATGTTGTATTCCAAATAAAGATACTTTTACTTCTTGCTTTTAAATCTATATGACTATCGTTTGTTGTCTTGCCTTATTGCACTGCCTGGCTATTCTAATCTAATGTTGAATAAAAATTGTGAGAGTAGACATGCTTGCCTTGTTCCTGACCCTAAAGAAAAAAACAGTCAGCCTTTCATCATCAAATATAAAGTTCTGTGTAGATAGTCTTATTGGGTTGTGGAAAATCCCATCCGTTCTAGTTTGCTGAAGATTTTACCCTATGTGGAAGATGAATTTCATAGAATATCTTTTTCTGCATCTACTGAAATGATCACATGGGGTTTCTCTTCTGCTTGATTAATATGGTGAGTTAGATTCATTGATTTTTGTACGTTAAATCCAACCTTGATTTCTTGGAACACATCCTACCAGATTCAATTTGCTAATATTTTGTTACGAATTTTTGATCTATGTTTATGAGGTACATTGGTATTGAGTTTCCTTTTCCTGTGATGTGTTTGTCTGATAATATTGGGCTTATAACATTATTTGAAAGGGGTTCCCTTCTCTTTTATTTCCTAAAGAAGTTTGTGTTAGCTTCATCTTATTCTACCTTAAACGTTACATCAAATTCATGAGTGAAGTCATCTGTGTCTGGTTTTTATTCAAAAGCTTTCTGTTTTCAATACAAATTTTTAATTGACAAAGGATTATTTGGGGTTTTTCATTTGTTTCTTCAGTCTGTTTTGATCATTTATATTTTTCAAAGTATTGGTTCATTTTCAGTTGTCATATTTATTGCCATAAAGTTGTTCATAATGTTCCTTTATTATTCATCCATGAGTGTAGATTAGGTAGGGCTTGGTGATATCATATTTTATTTCTTCCACCTTCTTGAGAAATTAAATAGTGCTATAACAGTTTTAAAACAAGATTTTAATTTTATTGATCCATTTCTGTTTTATCTCCATTTCTTATTTCCTTGATTTTTGAACTTATATTTATTGCGTCTTTCCTTTTATTATGTTGGGTTTAATTGGATTTTTTCTAATTCATAAGAGGGAAACCTAGATCCTTGAGTTATAGCTCCTTTTTCTATTTCAGGATAAGCATGAAAGCTATAAGTATTTCTCAAACACTCATTTAGCTGCATCCCACAAATTTTGATGTTTATTTTAATTATCATTCACTTCAAAATATGTGTTTTCCCTATTGATTTCTTCTTTCTTCCAAAAGTATTTAGCAGTAGATTTGTTTAATTTTCAAATACTTAGGACTTTTATGAATACCTTGTTGCTATTAATTTTTAACCTAATTATATTTGGTCAGAACGCATACTTTGTGTGATTTCAGACGTTTTGGATTAATTGATTGGTTTTTTCTCCTAACATGTCCTGACGATCACACATCCTTGAAAAAAACTGTGTCTGCTGAAGTCGTTAGGTTATACATCTACAGATGTCAGTAAGATAAAGGTTGATAGTAATGTTCAAATCTCCTACATCTTTACTAATTTTTTGTCTACTTCTTCCAATTGCTGAAAGGTACTAAATATCCAACTATAATTCTGGAATTATCTTTCTCCCTGTTAATTTTTTAATCATTTGCTTTACATATTTTTAAGGTCTCTTATTAGGTACACACACATTCATGACTGTTATGTCTTCCTAATGATTGATCCTTTTAATATTATGAAATGTCTCTTTTCTCATATTGATATAGCCAACCAACATCTTTGGTTAATTCCTAGATATTTAATTTTAATTTGTGGCTATTATAAATAGGATTTTTTATTTCTTTTTCAGATTGTTCACTGTTGTCATATAGAAATGCTACTGATTTTTTATGTTGATTTTGTATCCTGCAACTTTACTGAATTTGTTTATCAGTTCTAACAGTCTTTTTGTGGAGTCTTCAGGATTTTCCAAATATAAGATCATATCTGCAAACAAGTTAATTTGCTTTATTCCATTCCAATTTGGATGCCCTTTACTGCTTTCTCTCATCTTATTGTTCTAGCTAGGACTTCCAGTACTGTGTTGAATAACAGTCTTGAAAGTGAGCATCCTTGTCATTTTCCAGATCTTGGAGGAAAGGCTTTCAGTTTTTCCCCACTCAGTATGATACTGTGGAGGGTCTGTCCTATGTAGCTTTTATTATGCTGAGGTATGTTCCCTCTATACACAATTTTTAGGGCTTTTGTCAGAAAGGGATGTTGAATTTTATCAAATGCTTTTCAGCATCAAATAAAATGATTACATCAATTTATCCTTCATTCTGTTTGTATAATGTATCACATTGTTTGATTTGTGTATGTCGAACCATCTTTGCATCCCAGGGATAAATCCTACTTGGTCATGATGAATTATCTTTCTAATGTGTTGTTGAATTTGGTTTGTTGGTACTTTGTTCAAGATTTTTGCATCAATATTCATCAGAGATATTGCCCTTTAGTTTCTTTCAATGTGTCTCTGCCTTGTTTTGGTATCAGTGTAACATTGGCCTCATAAAATGAGTTAGGAAGTATTCCCATCTCTATTTTTCAGAATAATATGAGTAGGATTGGTATTAGTTCTGCTCTAAATGTTTGGTAAAATTCAGCAATGAAGCCATCAGGTCCCAAGCTTTTCTTTACTAGTAGATTTTTTATTACGGCTTTGATCTTGTTACCTGTTATTGGCCTGTTCAGGTTTTAGATTTCTTTCTCGTTCAATCTTGGTAGGTTGTATGACTCTAGAAACTCATTCATTTCCTCTAGATTTTTCTTTTTTTTTTTGAGACGGAGTTTCGCTCTTGTTACCCAGGTTGGAGTGCAATGGCGCGATCTCGGCTCACCGCAACCTCCGCCTCCTGGGTTCAGGCAATTCTCCTGCCTCAGCCTCCTGAGTAGCTGGGATTACAGGCACGTGCCACCATGCCCAGCTGATTTTTTGCATTTCTAGTAGCGACGGGGTTTCACCATGTTGACAAGGATGGTCTCAATCTCTTGATCTCATGATCCACCCGCCTCGGCCTCCCAAAGTGCTGGGATTACAGGCGTGAGCCACCACGCCCGGCCCTAGATTTTTCAATTTATCATACATTTGTTCATAGCAGCCACTAATAATCCTTTGAATTTCTGCATTAACAGTTGTAATGTCTTCTTTTTCATTTCTCATTTTATTTGGATCTTCTCTTTTTTTCTTACCCTGGCTAAAGGTTTGTCCATTTTGTTTAACTTTCCAAAAAAAAAAAAAAAAAAAAAAAACAACCCAACTTTTTGTTTCATTGATCTTTTGTATCCTTTCTAATTCATTTGCTTCTGTTTTGATCTTTATTATTTATTTTCTTTGACTAATTTTGGGTTTGGTTTGCTCCTGCTTCTCTAGTTCTTTAAGATGTGTCATTAGATCATTTATTTGATGTTTTTCCCCTTTATAGGTACTTACAGCTATAAACTTCCCTCTTAGTACTGCTTGTGCTATATCCCATAGGATTTGGCATGTTGTGCTTCCATTATCATTTGTTTCAATAATTTTTTTAAATCTCCTTCCTAATTTATTTCTTTACCCACTGGTCATTCAGGAGCACATTGCTTAATTTCCCTGTGTTTTCATAGTTTCCAAAATTTATCTTTTTATTGATTTCTACTTTTATTCCATTGTGGTCAGAGAAGATGCTTGGTATTACTTCAATTTTTGCATATTTTGAGACTTTTTTGGTGACTTAACATATGGTCTATCCTTGAGAATTATCCATTCACTGAGGAAATTAATGTGTATTCTATAGCTATTGGATGAAATGTTCTGTAAATATCTATTAGATCTATTTGGTCTATAATACAGATTCAGTCCAATGTTTCTTCGTTGATATTCTGTGTGGAACATATTTCCAATGCTGAAAGTGAAGTACTGAAGTCTCCAGCTATTATTGTATTGGGGCCGATCTCTCTCTTTAGCTCTAATAATATTTTCTTGATATATCTATGTGCTCTGGTGTTGGGTGCATATAGATTTATAATTGTTATGTCCTCTTGCTAAATTAACCCCTTTATCATTATATAGTGACCTTCACTGTCTCTTCTTACAGTTCTTGTCTTGAAATCTATCTTGTCTGACATAAATATAGATATTCCTGCCCTTTTTTTGGTTTGCATTGTTATGAAATATCTTTTTCCATCTCTTTATTTTCAATCTATGTGTATCTTTATAGGTGAAGTATGTTTCTTGTAGGCAACAGATCGATTTTTTTCATCCATTCAGTCACTCTATGTTTTTTGATTAGAGATTTCAGTCCATTTACATTCAGTGTTATTCTTGATAAGTAAGGACTTACCCCTGCCATTTTGTTGTTTTCTTGTTACTTTTTTATCTTCTCTTTCTACTTTCTTTCTTTCCTTTCTTCCTTTAGTAAAGATAATTTTCCCTGGTGATATAACTTACTTTCTTGCTTTTTATTCTTTGTGTATCCATTGGATTTTTGTAAATTTGAGCTTAGTCTGAGGCTTACAAATACCATCTTATAACCTATTATTTTAATCTGATAACTGCAAAAGTAAACAAGCAGCTGAACTCTTTTGTAGTCTTACTTATTTTTAATTCATTACTTTTTATACATTCTAAAAATTTCTGCCTTTTAACTGAAGAGTTTGCTTCCTCAATAGTTAATATAATTTTAATGTAGTTATGTCTTAGTTTGCTGTTTTGTTTATTTTCAACTTGACCCCTATGTTTCAATGTGTTATTTTTATTTATTTATTTATTTATTTTTATTTTTATTTATTTTTTATTTTTGAGATGGAGTTTCGCTTTTGTTACCCAGGCTGGAGTGCAATGGCACGATCTCAGCTCACCGCAACCTCCGCCTCCTGGGTTCAGGCAATTCTCATGCCTCGGGCTACCGAGTAGGTGGGACTATAGGCATGCGCCACCATGCCCAGCTAATTTTTTGTATTTTTAGTAGAGGCGGGGTTTCACCGTGTTGACCAGGATGGTCTCAATCTCTTGACCTCGTGATCCACCCGCCTCGGTCTCCCAAAGTGCTGGGATTATAGGCTTGAGCCACCGCACCCAGCCTGTTGTGTTTTTATTGAGTTATTGTTGTTCCTCTTTTCCTGTAATTTTTGGATCATGTTAATAATTTTTAAATTTTTGTTTTAATTTTTCTCTTAACTTTTAAAGCTATACTTTTCACATTTTTTCCAGTGGTTGTACTAGATTATGAATTTTATAAATTATTATAAACTCTTTTAATAGTCTACTTAGAGTTTATGTGTACTGCTTTACATAAAGCTTTGCAATAATATAAATTCATTTATTCTCTTCCATACTTTGTTATATATATTACATTTACTTACATAAAAACCCCTGGAAGGTAATGTTGTTTTGAATAGGCACATGTATTATAAACTAATTTTTTAACACAAAAAATAGTCTCTTTTACATTTATATAGATATTTATCACTTCTAGTGTTCTTTATTCCTTTTTGGGAATAAAGAGTTTTCATCTGGTATTACTTCTGCTGAAGCCTGAAGACAATTCTTCAGCATTTCTTGTGGTGCAGGTCTGATGCACTACAGTATAGGTAACAAATTTCCATAGTTGTTTATTACTCTAAAAATGTATATTTTGCCTTCATTAATTATTTTTGTTGTTTGGTAATTCTGTGTTGATATTTTTCTTTAGCTCTTTCAAGATGTTTTTCCAATCACTTCTGGCCCTTATTCAAATCACTGTTGAAATGTGTATATATACATAACTGTGTGTGTGTGTGTGTGTGTGTGTGTGTGTGTGTGTGTGTGTAAGACAGAGAAATTTTTCTCTGTACCTATGGCCATTTTCATATTTATTCTGTTCGTGATTTATTAAACATCTTGAATCTGTAATTTGTGTCTTTTGTCAAATTTGAGAAGTTTGGGGTCATTATTTCTTTACAAATTTTTTAGACTCCTTTTATTTCTTCCACTCTGGAACTTCAATAACACATATATTAGACTATTTTATGTTATCTAACAAGTTCCTGTAGCATTGCTTATTCACTGTCTATTGTTTACATCATGCATACATTGGTAACAAACCAGCTAAAGAAATCAAAAAAGCAATCTCATTTTCAATACCTACACACATAAAAAGACATAGAAATTAATTTTACCAAGCAGGTGAAAATATCTGCAATGAAAGCTACATAACATAGTTGAAAGAAATTGCAGCAGATACAAAAAACATGAAAGCATATTCCCTATTCATGGATCAAAAGAAGTAATATTGTTAAAATGTCTATAATACTCAAAGCAATCTATATATTTAATACAATACCTATCAAAATACCAATGATGCTCATACCTATAATTTAACAGCTCTGGGAGGCTGAGGTAGGAGGATCACTTGAGCCCAGGAGTTCAAGGATGCAGGAGTTTATGATTGTGCCACTGCACAATAGCATGGGCAAAAGAGCAAGATCCTGTCTTTAAAAGCAAAACAAAACAAAAACAATGACATCCTTCATTGAAATATTTTAAAAAATCAAAAAGTTCTTATGAAACCACAAAAGACCCCAAGTAGTCAAAGAAATTCTGAGCAAAATGAACACAGCTGAAGGCATCATACTACCTGACTTCAAAATATACTACAAAGCTATAGTAACTGAAACAGCAGGTATTGATATAAAAACAGCCACACAGACCAATGGAACAAAATAGACAATCCAGAAATAAATCAGCATATTTACAACCACTGACTTAACAATGTTGCCAAGAACTTACACTGGGGAAAGCATAGCCTCTTCAATAAATCAAGCTGAGAAAACTGCATATCCATATATGGAAAAATGAAATGACTCCCATCTCTCACCATATTCAAAAATCTACTTTTTTTTTTTTTTTTTTGAAAGAGAGAAAGAGGGAGAGAGAACAGGAGTCTTGCTCTGTTGCCCAGGCTGGAATGCAGTCCAAAAATAGGTATTAAAAACTTCTTTTATGCTGATAATTGTGCTTAACAGCAGAGACAGGAAGGAATAAGGGAAGAAAATAACAAACAGCCAACCAATATTTTATTTAAGTCTGTGAAATGCTATGCAAATGCTGAAGAGTGATTTACTTCCAATTATGTGGTCACTTTCAAAATAGGTGTAATGTGATACTGAGAAAAATGTATGTTCTGTGGACCTGGGGTGAAGAATTCTATACATATTCACTGAATTTACTTGTTCCAGGTCTGAGTTCAAATCATAGATGTCCCTAATTTTCTATCTCATTGATCCGTCAAATATTAACAATGTGGTGTCAAAGTCTCCCACTATTATTATGTGGGAGTTCAAATCTCTTTATAAGTGATTAAGAACTTGTCTTATGTATCTGGGTGTTCCCATATTGGGTGCATATATATTTATAATCATTGCCTCCTATTGTTGAATTGATTCTTTTACCATTATGTAATGTCCTTCTTTGTTTCTTTGAGTCTTTGCTACTATTAAAGTCTATTTTGTCAGAGATGAAAGTTACAACTCCCATTTCTTTTGTTTTGTTTTGTTTTGCTCTCCATTTGATTGATAAGTCTTCCACCAAACCTTTGTTTTGAGTCTTTGTGTGTCCTTGCTTATGAGATGGATCTGGATACAGCTGACCAATGGGTTTTGACTTTTTATTCAGTTTGCCTGTCTGTGTCTTTGATTGGGCATTTAATCCATTTAAATTTAGGATGAATATTGATATTTGTGAGTTTAATATTGTCATTTAATGCTAGCTGGCTATTTTGCCCATTAGTTGATATAGATTCTTCATTATGGAGATACTCTTTACCTTTCGGTAAGTTTTTGGGATGACTGATACTGGTTGTTCCTTTCTGTGTATAGTGCTTTTTCAGAAGCTCCTGTAAAGCAGGCCTGGTGGTGATGAAATCTCTGAGTGCTTGCTTGTTTGCAAAAAAATTTATTTTTCCTTCATTTATGAAGCTTAATTTGGCTGGATATGAGATTCTGGGTTGAAAATTCTTTTCTTTGAGGATATTGAATATTGACCCCCCACTCTCTTCTAGTTTGTAGGGTTTCAGCTGAGAGATCTGCTGTGAGTCTGATAGGCTTCCCTTTATGGGTAACTTGACCTTTCTCTCTAGCTGCCCTTAGAATTTTCTCTTTTATTTCAACCCTGGTGAATCTAATGATTATGTGTCTTGGGGTTGCTCTACTTAAGGAATATATTTGTGGTGTTCTCTGTATTACTTGGAGTTGAGTATTGTCCTGCCTAACTAGGTTAGGAAAGTTTTCCTGAATAATACCCTGAAGAATATTTTCCAGTTTGGATTTATTCTCTTCATGACATTCAGGTAGACCTATGAAATGTAAGTTAGGTCTTTTCACATAGTCCCATATTTCTTGGAGACTTTGCTCATTCCTTTTTACTTTTTCTTCTCTAATCTTGTCTTCTCATTTCATTTCACTAAGTTGGTCTTCAACCTCTGATATCCTTTCTTCTGCTTGATCAGTTCAACTGTTAAAACCTGTGCATACTTCATGGAGTTCTCATATTGTATTCTTCAGTTCCATTAATTCACTTATATACCTTCTAGATTGTCTATTCTCATTAGGATTTCATCAAATCTTTTTTCAAGGTTCTTAGTTTCTTTACATTGGGTTAGAACATGTTCTTTTAACTCACAGAAGTTTTTTATACACCTTCTGAAGCCTAAATCTGTTGATGGAATGTCCGTTCTCCATCAGGCCTTGTTCCCTTGTTGATGAGGAACTGTGATCCCCTGTGGAGGGAGAGGCATTCTGATTTTGGGTATTCTCAGTCTTTTTATGCTGCTTTCTTCCCATCATTGTAAATTTATCCACCCATCATCTTTGTAATTACTGACTTTCAAATTAGGTTTCTGAGTGGATGTCAAACTTGTTGATTCCTAGAACCAGAATCTGAGCAACCCACTGCACTGGCTAAAACAGTGGCTTTAAGATTCATGGTGATTTTCTGCCTGGGAATCTCTGGTCTGGCTTCCTTCTTGAGTCCCCTTTTCAATCAGCTGAATAGGTGACTCTGCCTTCCCGGAGCTCCAAACATCAATCAAAAGGGGAGCCAGTCCTGTTTGCACCAAGAACCGCCATGCCAGGGCACCAGCAAAACCACCCTGCCAGCCACAAGAGTCATGCTGATGACCTGTGGGGCTCCTCCGCTGGGAATCTCCTGGTCCGTGAGCAACAAAATTTCATCTGAAAGTGTGGTATCCTCTCGTTCTCTGCACTTTCACTGGGAGCTACAATACTGAGCTACTAGTAATCAGCCATCTTGGATCTCTCTTCAAAAATCTACTTAAAAAAAAAAAAGCTGGAGCTCCACCAAGATGGCTGAATTGGAACAGCTCTGGAGCAGAGTTCCCAGCAAGAGCAACGCAGAGGGCAAGTGATTGCCGCATTTCCAACTGAGGTACCAGGTGCATCTCAATGGGACTGGTTGGACAATGGGTGTAGCCCAAGGAGGGCGAGTAGAGGCAGGGTGGGATACTTCTCACTTGGGAAGTGCAGGGGACCAGAGGACCCTCCTCCTTACCCTATGGAGGCCATCAGGGGCTTCTCTGGCCACTCTGGCACTCCAGCTCAGATATTGTGTTTTTCCCGCAGTCTTTACAGCCCACAGACCAGGAAATTCCTGCTAGCCAACAAGCACCATGGGTTTCCAGCACAAAAACCCACACAAATCTGGGTGACCATTTTAACTGGTGCCTGGAACACCTGTGAGACAGAGCCACACATTCCCCTGAAAAAAGAGGGGGCTGAAGGCAGGGAGCCAGGTGATCTGGCTCAACAGGTCCTGCCCCCACAAGGACCAGCAATCTGAAATGCATTGGCTTGAGAATTTTGCAGCCAGAGCAGCAGTTGGAGCTCAACCTGGGATGGTCCAGTTCCATGAGGGGAAGGGCATCTACCAAGTTAGTCTGCCATTACCGAGGCAGTTCTAACCTTTCCTGTGTAAACAAAACCACAAGGACATTTACAGATCAACTGGACAGTGCCTGAAGCAGCTCTGCAATGCCTCTGCAGGCAGACTATGACTAACCTCCCTCCTTGCTGGGGAGGGCATCTCTGGAAAAAAGCAGCAACACATCAGGGGCTTATAAATGGCCCCAACTTCCAGGGACAGAGCACCTGGAAAAAAAGGCAGTTATGAGTTCTGCTGCAGCAGAATTAAAAATCCCTGCCCAGCATCTCTGAACAGAACAATGGAGCTCCCATCTTAGCACTTGAGCTCTGATAAGGGACAGACTGCCTCTTCAAGTGGCTCCCTGACCCCTGTATATCCAAAGAGGCACCTCATAAAGAAGACCTCTGGCTGACATCTGGCAGGTACCTTTCTGAGACAAAGTTACCAGAATAAATAATAGGAAACAACCTAACTCTTCTGCAGCCCCCCACAGGTGATTCCAAGGCAAACAGGGTCTGGGAAGGGGGATGAAGGCAGGGAAAAAAAACTTTCTCCAGCAGTCAGTCATGCAGCAGAGAGGCCTATTAGAAAGAAAACTAAAAAACAGAAAGAAATAGCTTCAACATCAACAGAAAGGATGTCCACTCAGACCCCATCCAAATGTCACAACTTCAAAGACCAAAGGTAGATAAATTCACAAAGATGGGAAGAAACCAGCAAAAGAAGGATGAAATCACCAAAAACTAGAATGCCTCTCCTCCTCCAAGGGATCAAACTCCTCACCAGCAAGGGAACAAAACTGGAAGGAGAATGAGTTTGACAAATTGACAGAAGCAGGCTTCAGAATGTGGGTAAGAACAAATTTCTCTGAGGTAAAGGAACATGTTCAAACCCAATGCAAAGAAACTAAGAACCTTGAAAAAAGGTTATAAAAAATGCTAACTAGAATAACCAGCTTAGAGAAGAACATAAATGATTTGATGGAGCTGAAAAACACAGTACAAGAACCTCGTGAAGCATGCACAAGTTTTGATAGCTGAATCAGGCTGGGTGCAGTGGCTCACAACTGTAATCCCAGCACTTTGGGTGGCTGAGGCAGGCGGATCACAAGGTCAGGAGATCGAGACCATCCTGGCCAACATGGTGAAACCCCGTCTCTACTAAAAATACAAAAATTAGCTGGATGTGGTGGTGCACGCCTGTAATCCCAGCCACTCAGGAGGCTGAGGCAGGAGAATTGCTTGAACCCAGGAGGCAGAGGTTGCAGTGAGCCAAGAATGTGCCACTGCACTCCAGTCTAGTGACAAAGCAAGACTCTGTATCCAAAAAAAAAAAAAAAAAAAAGCTGAGTTGACCAAGCAGAAGAAAGGATATGAGAGATTGAAGACCAACTCAATGAAATAAAATGAGAAGGCAAGATTAGAGGAAAAAGAGAGAAATGTACAAAGCATCCAAGAAATATGGGATTATGTGAAAAGACCTAATCTATGTTTGATCGGTGTACCTGAATGTGATGGTGAGAATAAATCCAAGCTGGAAAACACTCTTCAGGTTATTACCCAGGAGAACTTCCGCAACATAGCAAGGCAGGCCAACATTCAAATTGGAAACACAGAGAACACCACAAAGATATTCCTCAAGGAGAGCAACCCCAAGGCACATAATCATCAGATTCACCAGGGTTGAAATGAAGGAAAAATTGCTAAGGGCAGCCAAAGAGAAAAGTCAGGTTACCCACAAAGGGAAGCCCATCAGACTCACAGCAGATCTCTTAGA
This sequence comes from Saguinus oedipus, assembly GCA_031835075.1. Classification (NCBI taxonomy): domain Eukaryota; kingdom Metazoa; phylum Chordata; class Mammalia; order Primates; family Cebidae; genus Saguinus; species Saguinus oedipus. Next base: position 46,045,777 of record CM063170.1, read on the forward strand.
AGAAACCCTACAAGCCAACGACAGTGGGAGCCAATATTCAACATTCTTAAAGGAATTTTCAACCCAGAATTTCATATCCAGCCACACTAAACTTCGTATGTGAAGAAGTAAAATCCTTTATGTACAATTGCTGAGAGATTTTGTCACATTCAGGCCTGCCTTGCAAGAGCTTCTGAAAAAGGCACTAAACATGGAAAGAAACAACCAGTACCAGCCACCACAAAAACATTACCAAATGGTAAAGACCATCAATACAATGAAGAAACTGCATCAACTAACGGGAATAACAACCAGCTAGCATCAAAATATCAGGAACGAGTTCACACATAACAATATTAACCTTAAATGTAAATGGGCTAAATGCCCAATCAAAAGACACAGACTGGCAAATTGGATAAAAAGTCAAGACCCATCGGTGTGCTGCATTCAGGAGACCCATCTCATGCACAAAGACACACATAGACTAAAAATAAAGGGATGGATGAAGATTTACCAAGCAAATGGAGAGAAAAAAACAGCAGGGGTTGCAATCCTAGTATCTGATAAAACAGACTTTAAAACAACAAAGATCAAAAGAGACAAAGAAGGCATTGCATAATAATAAAAGGATCAATGCAACAAGAAAAGCTAACTGTTTTAATTATGTGTGAACCCAATATAGGAGCACCCAGATGCATAAATAAACCAGGTTCTTAACCTACAAAGAGACTTAACTCCCACACAATAATAGTGGGAGACTTTAACCCTCCACTGCCAATATTAGATCAACAAGACAAAAAAGGATATACAAAGGATGTACAAAGCCTCCAAGAAATATGGGATTATGTGAAAAGATATACACATAAGGATATCCAGGACTTGAACTCAGCTCTGGATCACGCAGACCTAATAGACATCTATAAAACTCTCCACACTAAATCCACAGAATATACGTTCTCAGCACCACATCACACTTACTCTAAAATTGACCACATAAGTGGAAGTAAATCACTCCTCAGCAAATGCAAAGAACAGAAATTATAACAACCAGTCTATCAGACCACAGTGCAATCAAATTAGAACTCAGGATTAAGAAACTCACTCAGAACCATACAACTACATGGAAACGGAACAACGTGCTCCTAAATGACTACTGGATAAATAATGAAATGAAGGCAGAAGTAAAGATGTTATTCAAAACAAATGAGAACAAAGACACACAACATACCAGAATCTCTGGGACACATTTAAAGCGGTGTCTAGAGGGAAGTTTATAGCACTAAATGCCCACAAGAGATGCCAGGAAAGATCTAAAATTGATACTCTAATGTCACAATTAAAAGAACTAGAGGAGTAAGATTAAACAAATTTAAAAGATAGCAGAAAATGAGAAATAACAAAGATCAGATCAGAACTGAAGGAGATAGAGACATAAAAAACCCTCAAAAAATCAGCAAATCCAGGAGCTGGTTTTTTGAAAAGATCAACAAAACAGATACACTGCTAGTTAGAGTAACAAAAAAGAAAAGAGAGAAGAATTGAATAGATACATTAAAAGATGATAAAGGGGATATCACCACCAATTCTACAGAAATACAAACTACCATCAGAGATTATTGTGAACAACTCTATGCACATAAACCAGTAAATCTAGAAGAAATGAATTCCTGGACACTTACACCCTTCCAAGACTAAATTATGAAGAAGTTGAATATCTGAATAGACCAATAAGAAAGTCTGAAGTACAGGCAGCAAATAATAGCCTACTAACCAAAAAAATTCCAGATCCAGACATGTTCATAACTGAATTCTACCAGATGTACAAAGAGGAACTGATATCATTCCTTCTGAAATTAATCCAAACAATATAAAAAGAGAGAATCCTCCCTAACTCATTTTATGAGATCAACATCATCCTGACACCAAAACCCAGCAAAGATACAACTAAAAAAAATTTCAGGCAGGCCAATTTCCATGATGAACATTGATGCAAAACTCTTCAATAAAAATCAGGCAAACTGAATGCAACAGCACATCAAACAGTTTATCAATCACAATCAAGTAGGCTTTATCCTGGGATGCAAGGCTGGTTCAACATATGCAAATCTGTAAATGTAATCCATCACAAAAACAGAACCAAAGACAAAAACCACATGATTATCTCAAGTGATGCGTTCCACAAAATTCAACAGCCTTCCACTAAATTCAACAGCCCTTTATGCTAAAAACTCTCAATAAACTAGGTATCAGTGGAATGTATCTCAAAATAATAACAGCTATTTATGACAAACCCACAGCCAGTATCATGCTAAGTGGGTGAAAACTGGAAGCATTTCCTTTGAAAACTGGCACTAGATAAGGGTGCCCTCTCACCATTCCTATTCAACATAATATTGGAAAGTCTAGCCAGAGCAATCAGGCAAGAAAAAGAAATAAAGAGTATTCAATTAGGAGAAGAGGAAGTCATATTGTCTCTGTTTGGCGACAATATGATTGTATATTTAGAAGACCCCATCATCTCAGCCCAAAATCTCCTTAAGATGATAAGCAACTTCAGAAAAATCTCAGGATACAAAATCAATCTGCAAAAATCACAAGCATTCCTATACATCAATAACAGACAAACAGCCAAATCATGAGTGAACTCTCATTCACAACTGCTACAAATAGAATAAAATAGGAATACAAATAACAAATGACATGAAGGACCTCTTCAAGGAGAACTACAAAACACTGCTCAAGGAAATAAGAGAGGATACAAACAGATGGAAAAACAGTCCATGTTCATGGTTAGGAAGAATAAACAGATTCAATGCTATCCCCATCAAACTACCATTGACCCTCTTCACAGAACTGTAAAAACCACCTTAAACTTCATATGGAAACAGAAAAGAGCCCACATAACCAAGACAATCCTAAGCAAAAAGAACAAAGCTGGAGGCATCATGCTACCTGACTTCAAACTACACTACAAGGCTACAATAATTAAAACAGCATGGTACTGGTACCAAAACAGATATAGATCAATGGAACAGAGCAGAGGCCTCAAAAGTAATGCCACACATCTACAACCATGTGATCTTTGACAAATCTGACAAAAACAAGCAAAGGGGAAAGGAGTCCCTGTTTAATAAATGGTGTTGAGAAAACTAGCCATGTGCAGAAAGCTGCACTGGACCTCTTCCTTACACCTTATATAAAAATGAACTCCAGATGGATTAAAGATTTAAACATAAGACCTAACACCGTAAACCCTAGAAGAAAACCTAGGAAATAGCATTTAGGACATTGACATAGACAAGGTCTTCATGACTAAAACCCTGAAAGCAATGGGAACAAAAGCCAAAATAGACAAATGTGATCTAATTAAACTTGAGAGCCTCTGCACAGCAAAAGAAACAATCATTAGAGTGAACCAGCAACCAACAGAATGGAAAAAAATTTTTGCAAGCTACCCATCTGACAAAGGGATAGTATCCAGAATCTATGAAGAACTAAAACAAATATACAAGGAAAAAAAAACATCAAAAATTGGGTGAAAGATATGAACAGACACTTTTCAAAGAAGACATATATGTGGCCAACAAACATATGAAAAAATGCTCATTATCACTGATCATTAGAGAAACACATAACAAAAGCACATTGAAATACCATCTCATGCCAGTTAGAATGGCAATCATTAAAAAATCTGGAGACAACAGATGTTGGAGAAGATGTGGAGAAACAGGAACACTTTTACACTGTTAGTGGGAGTGTACATTATTTCAACCATTGTGGAAGACAATGTGGTGCTTCCTCAAGGATGTAGAAATAGACCGTTTGACCCAGCAATCCCATTACTGGGTATATACTCAAAGGATTATAAATCAATCTATTATAAAGACACATGCACACGTATGTTCATTGCAGCACTGTTTACAATAGCAAATACTTTAAACCAACCCAAATGCCCATCAATGATAGACTGAATAAAGAAAATGTGGCACATTTACACCATGGAATACTATGCAGCCATAAAAATGATGAGTTCATGTCATTTGCAGGGACATGGATGAATCTGGAAACCATCATTCGCAGCAAACTGACACAAGAACAGAAAACCAAACGCCACATGTTCTCACTCATAAGTGGGTGTTCATAGACACAGGAAGGGGAGCATCACACACTGGGGTCCGTTGGGGAATGGGTGGCTAGGGGAGGGATAGCAGAGGGTGCGGAGATTGGGGAGGGATAACATTAGGAGAAATACCTAATGTAGGTGACGGGGGGATGGAGGCAACAAACAACCATGGCTTGTGTATCTATGTAACAATCCTGCAAGATCTGCACATGTACCCCAGAACTTAAAGTAATATAAAAAGTTGTAGAAAACACTTTACCTATTATATTAATTTTTAAAGCTTGAAATGTCATAAAAATCATTCACCATCTGTTTCCTTGCAGATGTTCAGAAGTCTCAACACACTATTGGTATCTTTCCCCTCCTGTAACTAATTATCACATTCAGGGTTCATCTAACTATACTTGCAGATTGATGGTTCAAAAGAAGCTGCCAATTTTGGTGCTGGTGGTGTTTCTTGTTTTTTGTTTGTTGGTTTTTTTTTTTTTTCAGTTAGGGTTTTGCTCTGTCTCCCGGGCTGGAATGCAGTGGCGTTATCATAGCTCACTGCAGACTTGAATCCCTGGGCTCAAGTGATAGCCATCCTCAGTCTCCTAAGCAGCTGGGACTACAAGCTTGCCCATCTAATTTCTTCAGATTTTGATTTGATTTGATTTGTTGCTCAGGCTAGATTGAACTCCTGGCTTCATGCGATCATCTCACCTCAGTCTCTCAAAGTGCTGGAATTACGAGTGTGAGCCACTGCAACGTGGCTGTTTTTGTGGTGGTTCCATTTGGATGGAAATACTTTTGCTCTTTGGTGTGCATAGTCTGTGCCAAATGCCTTCACCATTTAAGGCAGGGTGGAAGCTGAAGGCACAGAGAGGGAAGGCACGTGGGGAAAGTTGCCTACTGGAACTTCATTTCAGTCTTCACAACTCCCCTCCTCATTTTTGGACCGCTGATGGATACTGGTCAGAGTCGTGGGGGTGCAGTTGACAGAATGAAAAGAGTCATTCCAGAGAACTTTAGACGTCTCACTGAAGGAAAGTCTCTCAGCTCTGTGCTAGATACTCATTCAAAAATATGTTGCTAAAATATTGTTCAGCCATAAGAGGAAATAAAGTACTGGTAAGTGCTACAAGCTGGACAAAGCTTAAAAATGTTATGTTAAATAAAAGAACTCAAACACACACACACATATGTGTCTACTTAAAACAGATTAAAGACTTAAATGTAAGACCTGAAAGTAAAACTGCTAGAAGAAAACATAGGAAAACTTCAGGACATTGGTCCAGGCAACAATTTTATGGTTAAGACCTCAAAAGCACAACAAAAGCAAAAATAATAATTTTTATTACTATATCTTCATATTTACTAACTCTTTCCTCTGTCATTTCCATTCTCCTGTTAAATCCATCTAGCAAATTTTTAAATTTCACATATTTTATTTGGGACTCAGATATTAATTTGGTTTTTTTTCATTGTTTCCCTATCTCGGCTGATATTTTTAATCTTTTCTTTCACTGTAAGTAAGCATAGTATCCTTTACGTCATTAAGGGTATTTTTAATATTTTCTTTAAATTTCATGTCATTAATTCCAACATCTAGGTCATTTTTGGATTGGCCTGAGTTAACGGTCTTTTCCTTTGAGAATTGGTCACATTTTGGGGGGTCTTATCTGTTCAACATCCTGGATGTAATGAAGGTTAAATATGGAGACGCTGGATCCTGACATTTTCCTATAAAGACTGTAGGGTTTTTTTCTCTTAGCAGGCACTTAACTTGATTAGAACTGAACTGTTTTGGGTGGGGTGGTGGCTCCCATCTTAGTTCAAATATTTGTTTGTTTTTAATTCATCTTCTTTGACTCTGCTACATGCATACATAGTTCAGGGTCAAGCAAAGATGAGGGCAGACTGAACTTGGGGTAACCTTTCTGGATCTTCCCCCTTCTATCTACAGTGAGTATGGTCCCCAGATTTAGTTCCCTGGTTGCTCATACCATAAAGACAGAGAGTTTTCTACCAATACCCCTACTCTTAACCAACTGCACTGGCACCCAGGACCAAAACAGCAAAAACAGAGAACTGGCTCCATGAAACTTTCATTCTCCACACAACTTTCATTCTCCACACAACTACCATTCTCCACACAACTCACCTGACCACTTGACCAGATTCTACATCCAGATACTTGGTGTTCAAATGCAGAAAACTATTGCCTTATGACCGTGAAAGACTGTCTTAATGTAACCTTACTCCCAGTCAAACACTTGCAAAGGCATTAGGAGCAGGTACCTCTCACTTGCCAAAGAGTATCCCCTGTGCAGAACCAAACTCACCTGCAATGGATTAGCCTAGGTAGAGAATGGCTGATCATTATGACAGAAGACTGGGTTAGGACCACACTGTGGCTCTGAACTTAAACACATCAGAAGCATGTTAATTTCCCATCTTTTCTCACAAACTGTAAGCAAGGCTGACTCATCTTGGTAGCCATCCTTGGTTTAAGACTTTTAATATTTAAAATAAACTGAAAATCATGAGAGAAACTACTGTTGAATAGAAAAGCAGTTACATCTTCCCCATAGATTCTGTAACCAGAACTATTTTCCTGGTTAAATGTCTTTGGTTTAAGTATCAAAATAGAGAAAAGGGGATAGGAAAGCATTATGGAGAGGTTAATGGGGTCTTACAGAGAACCCAGAGAATGGTTGGACCAGGTCTCAGAAAGGACAGGGGCCAGAACAGATCCAGGGGCCTCGGCAGCAGAGGCTCAAGATCCTTTTCGCAAGCTTTCTGCCGATAGAGTGACTCCCCACCAATTCCGGGTCTGGAGAGGATTAAATTGTTTTATCTGATTTGAGGATGCATTAACATTTAACCATGTCCACAGGAGTGGGTCATATATAGAAACATGTTGCTGGGGGTGGAAGGGTGCAGTTTTCAGAAGAGGGAACTTACTGGACAGACACCCTGGAGAGTGTCTAGAATATACAAGGGGGCCAGAGTGGCTATTAGGAGGCAAAAGGGCAATTTCAAAGAAGCTACTTTGTGGGCAGTGTGCACATGCAGAAGAAAAAAAGAAAAACACTTTTTGTACTCAGTCATGCAGCCCAACAACAAAAAAATATTGATTTTCCCAGCATCTCATTCAGCCTGAAGCGCATACAGCAGCTGTGCTTGCTATGTCTAGTATGCATCGTTAGCAACGCCCATTAAGTGGGGTGAGGGGAAAGCACATTAGGAAGCCAATGAATTCCTGGTTGTGTGGCCTTGGACTTACGACTTAATCTTTATTTGCCTCAGGATCCTCATCTAAGGAAGAGAAGTATTGTTCCATTCAGGGTAACAATGAAATGAGATAGCAAGAAGTAGGTACGAAAGTTAAGAGCACAGACTTGAGTCTCATCAGCAAGGTGGGGCCCTGGTCCTGATGCTCGTGGCTGTGGGGCCCTGCACACACCTTACCTTCGTTGAGCTGCACTCTCCACATCTGTAAAACAAGAACAGGTGAACTCACTGTGGGCTTTGTCGGCATTCTATGATTTATATAAATCACCGTGCATAGTGCCTAACGGTTAGCTAGCTTAAATCTGTGGTTAAAAATGGTTTTTAAGTGACGATGCTTTGAAGAATCTACAGTGCACACTATGGGCTTTTATATTATTGTTGTTAGCATGACTGTTAGGATCACTGATTCAAGGACCCCCAGGTTCCAAGGAACAAGAATGAAGAAAGTATAGCTTCAAAGTAGAGACATCCTTCCTTCTTCAAAAATCTCTTCATTGCTGTCAAGTAAGACTAAAATGCCTTGACTTGACAGGCAAGGCTGTCTGGGCTCTGATTTCTGTCTTCAGCCTTCCTTCTCACTGTCTCTCCTGTTCCCGCTGTCTCCCCTCCTCACTCTACAACCCACCTGCTGGCTATGGGCCATTCCACAAACACTCTATACTTCAAATCTCTGTGCCATTCTTCTTCCCATTTTCTACTCTTGTAGAGACCCTTTGACCAGTCTTTACCTGTTGAAATTCATGTTTCAAGTCCAATAAAACCTCCTCATAGGACCTTTCTACTGCTACTACTTTTGACACTTCCTGAATTCGTTTACTCCTTCCATCTTTGCTTGTACCACTATTCCGATTTAGTTAGCCCGTGTTTAATATATTCAGCTGCTTTCATGACTCAATTCCCTACCCCATCACAAGCTCCTCTAGGGCAATGAGTCAGGCAGCTGTCATAATCCTTGTTAGCACTGACACAAAGGATGGAACACAGTAGTTATTGGAAAGGGGAAAGGAGGGCAGCAGGACAGAAGAAATTGTGTCATAAACTTCCCTCTATGGAGCTCAGATATATGATAACAATTAGCATTAGTGCTGTCCTCTGATCAACCAAGCTGCACAGCCCACCAAGAATATCCAGAAATGGCAAAATAAACTTCTTCCTTTAATTATAAGCTTCCAGAGAGTTTTAGTCATTCCATGATGTCAGATTATGAAATCTCAGAAAATATGAAGCCCTAAGGGGCCTAACAATAATGTAATTATTCAGCATCTTTGTACTGCAGATGTATAAACTGAGACCAAGAAATATTTAGCCTCTGTTCCTCAAAGTTACTCAGCAAATCAGCAGCAGAGCTGAGACAAGGATCACGAACCTCTGTGCCTGCCCTATCCAGATCCCCCCCAGCTCAGCAACAAACACCATTCCCAGGCCTTGCTTGATTTTCATACTCCTGGGCTTGCCCCACATGCCCAGTTTCCTGCTGGCCCAGTCCAGTGTGGTAGTGGCTCATTCCAAAGGCCTGTTACTCAAATAAAAAGAGAAGAAAACAACACATTCTGAGAGAATAAAGCAGCCAGAAAAAGGGTTTGGATATGTGAAACAGCAAAGTTAGAGAGAGCCTAGTCCATAAGACCACCCTAAGGTCTGACAACAATTGCAAGTCTGGGGTTCCCTAAGACCAAAGGTGTGAAAAATTTACTATCAGGACTCTCAGAACTCACTGAAAGCTGTTATTCTCATGATTAGGTCTTATTACATGGAAAGGGCACCAATTGTGTTGAAAATAAAATCTCAGAGCTGCAAAGAAAACAAGTACTTAAAGGGTTTCTCAGCAAGGCAAATTTACTTCTGCAGAAAGGTGCTGCTCACAGGTCTGGCCACCACAAGAGCACACAGAGCAAAGGAGAGTAGGGTTTTTATTCCTAATGCAGCTTCTGCCTCTGTGTCTTTCCCCCATTGGTCAGGGTTGGATTGCACAATCTAATCCTGATTAGCTAAACATTTAAACTTTCTTAGATAAGGTAGGCACATGATGGAGGAGAAAGGGAGAGGAAGAAGGGGTTGCCTATGGGTGGATAGAAAACTAGCCTATTCCCACATAAGGAAAGGAATGTTAGCTGGGGCTGTGGCATGCCTAGGCATATTTAGACAGGTTAAGGCACAGCAAAGGTGGGGGAGGGTTTCTTGGAATTGAAGAATAAAGAACAGGGGAACTGGGCATGCTGTTTCAAGAGAAATCCAATGATATATAACAAATTATAATCAGCACAGAGAAGAGACACATTAGTCAGAGGCCAGGGAAGGCCCAAATGTGGAGTTCCCACTGTCCTCTTCCCAGGGAGCCATGGACAGCTGTGAAACAACATGCACAGTGTTGCCAACCAGGGAAGCTCACCTGAGCTGTGGCATCCAGAGTTTGTATTGGGGCTCTATCACATACATATGGGTAGATAACTGAAATAAGTAACTAAAGCAAAGACTTCAATCAATCGAGTTTTATTAAGCCAGCTTCAGGGCATAACTGGGAAAAACTCAAGCCACAGACGTGTCTGGCTATTTTTCCAAAGATATTTTAGGGAAGTTTAGTATTTACACATTTCCTTAAAGAGGGGAAGGCATCTAAGAAGAGGAGAGGGTAGGCAGTAAGATGAATGGTTACATTCTCATGAAACTTTAGTTAGTGCTAGTAAATCTGCGTTTTACATAAGATAAGGTGAATGTTTGAAAAGAGAAAGAGTAAAGGAAGAATCAATTACATAGACTTCTCTGGGTAGGTAGAGAGCTGACTGATCTCCTCTCTTTCTTCTACACCTGGGAAGAAAAGCTTGTAATTACATTTTCAGTGTGAAATCAACAGGTTTTAGTTTTAGGAGCTAGACTTAGATTTAGACCTAAAGTTACAGTTGGCATGTCCTTGTTCACAGGAGGCCAAAAAATAATTTATGAATTATCTGTGAGGGCAGTCACACTCTTCATTTTTCCTGGTGGTCTGGCTAATGAGTAAGGCTAGTAACAGCTCATCATTTGGAAGACAGTGCAGCATGACTCAGGCTGTAGGCTTAACCTTCCCTTTGGCATAAGGAGTTTGGGGTCCTGATTTTTTTTCAATTTTCCTTTATAGGTTGTATGCTCACAAAGCTGATTTCTGTCTCCAACCCCCGCTGGAAGTTGAGCTGATACCATGGGACCCAAAGTTTCCACCCTAAATCGTATTATTAAACTATTTGACAGGACCCAATACTCCCAGGCAAATAAAAATGAAAACGCCCTCGGGAATAACATTCCAAGGGCTTAGAGATTACCAGAAGCCAAGGAAAAAGGCCAGACCTCCCTTGGGCAAGGTTAACTTCTTTACCACACTGAGCCCTGTGTCTATTATCCTTCCTGGCCTTCTTTATTATTACTATTACTATACTTTAAGTTCTGGGGTACCTGCACAGAACGTTCAGGTTTGTTACATACGTATACATGTACCAAGGTAGTCTGCTGCATCCATCACCCATCATATACATTAGGTATTTCTCCTAATGCTGTCCCTCCCCAGCCCCCACCCTCTGTTACCCCTTTTTCCAAAGGAAGCAATCAGAATATGCATCTATCTCTGTGAGCAGAGGGATGAGTTTGATAGAATGGGAGGCAAATTTGCCCTGAGCAGTTCTCAGCTTGAAGCAGCCAAGATATTTTCCTTTCACGGTACCTAATAAATGAGAGCTCACACTTACAGCCTCCTCCTCTTCATCTCTCCTTTTCCTCCACTACTTCCTCATTCCCTTTTTCCCCCACCCTCTTGCTCTCTCTTTATTTCCCTTTCCAACCTTCTATCTTCTCTCAGGACAAGAAGATGTCACTTGATTGTGCTGTGAATAAGAAAATGCCAAATTTAAGGGAACCAGATTCTTGTAGCAGTCTTGGGATATCCTGCCTCCTAGAGATAGCACCTGACGGTATCTGTTTAACAAAGCTAGCTGTCCAGGGCTGGGATGAACAGGACTATCACTTTGTGATGACTTAGCTCCACTCGAGGTCTGGCATAAATTGAAGATGAAAATGTGTTTTCCAAAAATACTCAGGCTGATGGGGATGCCCAGGCCTGTTTCACTTTTGGTTACACAATAGTCTTGTCTGGACTTCTCTTCTGGGCTCACATGGCTGGGCTTGCATGCCAGGCAACTTTCCTAAGAAAACCCTGTACTTATCCCTGGTGTGAGCAAACAATAAACTCACCATGCAGAGAAAGAGTGTAAAGCACCCCAGAGTGACATTGACCGTATTATGAAGCCAAGTCTTAGTGAGACCACAGAACTTATACCACCCAGAGTCAGGCTCCTGCGTCTCAGTGGCTCTCCTCATGCTTCCTAGAATTGTTCTGTGATTTGGGAAAAGGCAAACCTTCCCCAGACTCATATTCCGTGATAGAGATTAGCCCTCCATGTTTATTATCTCTAAAAACGCCTGCTCCTACTCCCATACTCCTCCCTGATTACATATCCTCTATTTACAGAACTATAACCATGAAGAAAAAAACAAAAAATTTCTGGTTCACAGCCTCAGTTTCGAGACTATTAAAAAATCTGACTCTCAGATTTTGCCATTTCCTTTCCTCCATCTCTTTCCACCAAGGTAGCATTCAGAATAATCATTGGCAACAGGCTGGTACATATTTTACCGAAGAATCCCATAGTAAGCCTGTGATGTATCCAGAAAATTAGATCTGGATTAAACATTCACGCATTGCCCTTATTTTACCGCAAGGTCTAGAGTGAGGAAGGTAGTTTTCCCCAAGTCAAAGACATTCTTAGTGAGTAAACAGGTTAATTAGTGAAGATGGAACTTAAGTGAACTCAACCAAAGATTTTGCTTTCTGTATGTTCGGGTTACTTTTATGACTGCCGTCTCTTCAGATTATTCTTCCCTTATAAGTTTATCCTCCTTTCTTCATCTATTTTGCTGTTCTTTCTCCTGTTTTGTTCCTAAATTAGACATAATTATCTTTTTTAATCTTAAACTTTTTTATTGTCAAGTCAGAGGAATAGGTCTTATTCCTTAATTCATTAATTCAACAGATTTTATTTAGTGTCTTCTACATGCCAGGAACTATTCTAGGCATTCTAAAAAAAAGGAGTGAACAGACAGACAAAAATCCCTGTTCTCATATAGTTTACATGTTAATAGTCAAAAGCAATGGCAATAATCAAACAAAAAAAATGTAGAAATATGTATTACATCAGATGATGAATGCTTTGAAGAAAAAAATGCAAGGAAGGAAGACAGAGGCTCTCAGAGTGGGGGGAACTTACAGTTTTAAATAAGATGGTTAAGGAAGTTCTCTTTAAAAAGAGCAAGAAACAGAGGAGGTGCTCAGGGGAGGTTTGCAGGTGTCAAGACAGATGATCACAGGTTTGAAGTCTTTGAGGAGCACATGACCTGTGCACCTTAACGACTGGGAAGCCACTGTGGCTGGCGCAGACTAAACGGGAGAGAAGGGAACTTAGAAAGAGGGTCAGAGAAGGGAGGAGGGGCTGGAATATATAGAGCTGTCAATATTAACTGCAGAGTAACTAAGGGATGCAGATACAAAGGAATTATAATCAGAATCATAGTTATGGTACTTTAATTTTTACTCTGAACATATAGTAAGCCATCGGAGAGTTCTGAGTACAGTTGAGAAATGCCTTGACATAGTTGTAAGAATGAGGCCAGGTGCAGTGGCCCATACCTGTAATTTCAGCACTTTAGGAGGCTGAGGTGGGAGGATCACTTGAGGCCAGTAGTTCAAAGTTACAGTGAGCATCACTGCATTCCAGCTTGGGTGACAGGATGAGACCCTGTCAAAAAAAAAAAAAAAAAAATAGAATTATGGCTACTCAGATAAACTTGTGCCATGGGCATTTGTGGTATAGATTATTTCATTACCCAGGTTTTAAGCCTAGTGCCCATTATTTTTCCCAATCCTCTTCCTCCTCCCTTCCTCCACTCTTCAATAAGTACCAGTGTGTGTTGTTCCTCTCTCTCTGTGCCCATGTGTTCTCATCATTTAGTTCCCACTTATAAATGAGAAGATGCAAGTATTTGGTTTTCTATTCCTGTGCTACTCTGGTAAGGATAATGGCTCCATCCATGTCCCTGCAAAGGACATAATCTTTCTTTTTTATGGCTTCACAGTATTGTATGCTGTATATGTACCGTGTTTTCTTTATTTCTATGTGTGCTATTCTTTGGTGAAAGGAAAAGTTCTATCTAAACACAGCCATCAGTGAAAGGTCTGAGATTCCATGGATAGTAACCTCAGCACGCTCCACAAGAAGCTGAAATCAATGCACCTGGTTGTTCTGTAATTAGCAGAGCTGCTGCCATGCCTCCACCCTCTGCTTCTACTGTCAAAGTGTCGCACATCTCTGGGCTGGCTTTCCATCCCAAGATGGTTTGGCTTGCCGTGTATGGCTGGAGGGAAGCAGGAGAGGGCAAGGACCCAATTAGATTGAAATGGGATTGAGTCTTTGGAGTCCCCTTGTCAGGGTGAAGAGGATTGGATGTTCCCAGTGATGACAGATGCTTCTTTATTTGGTCTGCTCTCAGAGGTTAGAGGTCATTTGTAAATAAGATTTGCTCCATTTGGTATGGCAAGTCCTGTTCTCTGTGCGTTATTATTTTTTTTAATCCTCTGCATCTTTCCCTGTGTTTTGACATGCTTGCTGCCAGCAGAAAGGCTGTTTGATCTCGAATGAATATTTCAAATTCTTGGGAGCAACTAAAGTAGCAACCAGGTTCCTAAGGGAACTTATGATCCATTCACATGGTGCTAAGACAACCCAGTGGGAAGAGAATAGGCAGAACAAATGATGGTATGAATGAATGAAACAAAGGGAAGCTTCAACAATAATTTCCCCTGATTTTAGCTGGGGGAAGGAGAAATGAGCTAAATTCGTTATCTTACCTTTAATTTGTGGTTCTAAGTCTTTGTATAGATGATATTGCAGGGAATGTCATCTTCAAAGAAATATCCCATTCTGAGTATAAACACAAATTTTAATCAAAATTATGAGATTTTTAACCCAGATTAATAGACTCATAAGAATTCATGGACTATCTAAAATGTGTGTGTTTGCTTGGATGTATTTACTTAGCCACTTACGACAAACACACTTCCTATGAGGCACTCATTGTTCTAATGTTTTAGAAATATTATTTCATGGAATCCTCGCAGCCCAAGAAGTACATATTATTATTATCCCCACAAAAAGAAGGTAATTGAGATCCTGAAAGGTGAAGTGAGACTCACAGCTAGTAAGAAGCAGAGCCAGGATTTACATCCAGGTAGTCTGGATCCAATTGTTTGCAAAATGCCATAATGGGTCCAAGAGAGGGCCGGCATTGCAGTTGTTTCCTAATTTTGTCGTATAAGGGAGGACATATTGAAAGGGATCAGGAGCATCTCATAGAATCCAAGAACCAAGAGAGCCAGTCAGCCCTCTATAGAATTGTAATTGGGGAATATAAAGTTAAAAGAAGCCTTTGCAGCCATCAGTCCGGTCTCTTAGCTCTTCTTTGTGTTTCTCTGCAAGACTGGCCTAGGAACCCACTCCCCAGCTTGAATGTGGCCCATCTTAGCTGACTCGCACAGTAGCCCCATCCTTTTATCCTTTTCCACCTGGCCTTTATATTTTCCTTTCATCATCTCCCAGTCATCTGCAACTTTAAAGATAATGACTAACCTAAATGACAGAGATTTAAAAGTTTAATATTCAGAAGCTTCACTGGAATCTTGAGGGGCACTGCAGCAGCCTGTTCAGAATTCTTTATGTCACACTCCTTCCGTTATGCAGTGACACTTGTAGCAATGGGCTGGAGCCTAAATGAGGCAAAAGTGAGGGCATTAGCCCTGACATGGCAGGATTAGATATCTAGTGGAATCCATTTTGTACCTCAAAACCTTATTTTCTTTTGAAAAAAATCAATATTACGAATCAAGTCAACATCATCATGATTTCCCATGGATATTCATTGTGCAGGACATATTAACAGCCCATAAGGACAGAACACCATGGACCATGAACCCTGAGGTATTCTGACATCCTGTCCTGTGATTCAAAAAAAGCAAGATGTGTGCACAGTCTCCAACCTGTGAAGGCCCAGCTGGCAACTTTCCAGGTTTAAACTGTTTTTTATTATAAATATTTACACACACACACACACACACACACACACACACACACACACACTTCATGACAACCCCAACTTGTATTTACAAAAGGCTTACCTACTGCAACTAACTCTTATGCCAATTATTAGCTGAGGGAATTGAAATCAGGCCAGTGTAATCAACAGTAATAAGAAAAAGCAATGGGCTTAGTTGTGGGAGGGAATAATTTTTGATTGCAGACCTTTGTAAGCAATATTGCAAATTACATTCTCCTCTACCAAAGCTACAATGCTGACCAAGGCAACATTTCTCTTTGAAAAGCTAAGAACCCATGTGGTGAGACATCCAGGAAGGAATTTTCAGCATTAGGAAAGGATGGTTTGAGCTTATCAGGAAGAGAGGGCTATAAACTCAAGAAAAAGTTACAAATGCAGAAAAGAAGAAAAGAAAGTCTTCCAGAGAACTACACTAAAATTGTTGGAATAAGAAGGTGGTAATTGCAAAGACTATTTTATATCACACAACAAGGATCAAGATTTCTTGGCCAACGTCTTGTTGAAGAAGTTTTCAGGCATATTGACTCATAAGAAAAGTTGTAAGAGAGCTGACTTTAATTTTAATTCAGTCCAGAGGACCCTGGAGCAAAAAATAGTGCTTAAGTAGCTTGTAAAGAGACATATTTCCCAGGAAAGAAAGTCAGTGTTTTCATTTTAAACTCCATTGCACTCAGGTTTTTTTTAAGCCTCTTTAAAAAGAAAGAAAAGAAATTATACTATAGCCTTTACATTCAGTGTTTCATTTTTGCTTTCTAATAAATGTTGCAAAGGCACATATTTTGGGGATTATTTTCCCCTTTGTTTATTTTCATGATTAGTGTTGGTATTTTTATGGTATACAAAGAGTTCCCATAAGCATAATACCAATTCATAACATCACACCAAGGGGAAATAAGGGCTTATATTACGTTCACTAGATTTGCCAGCAGAAAACAATTAAGTTAGCAGTTGCAATTCAAGTAAATTCAGAATAGCCATAAAATCACCAATGCCTTGGGAGGAGTTACAGGACATTTCAGAATCTTTACTGAAGGAAGAAATGCAACTGCCATTTGTTGATGCTGCAATTCCATTAGTGAAAGGAAAAAGTTCAACCACCATAACAGGTCTGTTCATTTCCCTTGGGATGGCAGAATCATAGGCCCAAGAGACCTACATATAAATACTGCCTGGGTCTTTTATAATTTGAGCTTCAGGAAATTGCTTAGCCTTCTAGGACTGAGTTTCTTCTTTGGAAAATGGTAATAATCACACTTCCCTTGCAAGGTGATTGTAAGTATTAGAAATAGTCTACTCAACAGCACCTGGCACATAGAATGGACCAAATCATGACCATATTATTTTACTTTTCCTAATGAGGATAATAATATTTATATTGGAGTTTTAAGATCATGTTCAAACAAGTCACTGGTTCTTTACATATGGATCTCTTGTATGCCCTCTGCCATTACAGCCCATTGTTAAATATCTCTGTTTTTATTTAATGATAACTCCTCTCCATTCCACTAAGCGACCATTGAGCAAGCACTACTGTAGGCATAGTGCTAGGCAAGGCCTACCATGCACTGGTCTCTGCCTTCCAGGAACTACTGGGTTGTTGCAAAAGTAGTTGCAGGTATTGCCATTACTTTTAATGGTTAAAAACCCCAATTACTTTTGCACCAACCTAATAGAATTTTTTTTATTTATTGGCTAAGTGTTCAGTCCCAGCAAACTCTGATGAACCTCAATCCTGTTGAGTTTACTTATTCCTTTGTTTATTCATCTGTTTATTCAACATTCAGGTTCCTGCTGTGTGCGGGACTGTGGTGGATCTTGAACCAGACGCAGTTGCTGTCTACAAGGAGCCCTCTAGAGGGTTACTAAGGTTGGGTTTTTCCCTACCAAAACTCATGCTGAAATTGGTTCCCCAATGCAGTAGTGTGGGAGGTGGGGTCTGGTGAAAGGTGCTTGGGCCATGGGGTTGGATCCCTCTTGAGTGGCTTGGTGCCATTCCCAAGGTAGTGAGTGAGTTCTTGCTATGATGTTACTGGATTAGTTCTCACAAAAATGGATTAGTTCCCATGAGAGTGGGTCCTAAAACGTCAGGACACCCCTGGGGTTTTGTCTCTCTGTGTGTATACTCTTCCCCTTTGACCTTCTTCACCACGTTCTGATGCAGCACAAAAGCTCTCACAAAAGGCAGGGCTATGTCCTTGAACTTCCCAGTGTGCAGAACTATAAGCTAAATAAACTTCTTTTCTTTGTAAACTTGTTTTCTTTACTCAGTCTCAGATATTCTGAGACCATTGTGTTGTTAGAGCAGTACTAAATGGACTAAGACAAGGAGAATGCAGGGTGATTAATGCCATCACCTAGTTTAGATTTGGGGAAGAAATGGTACTAGGGACATCAATGTACATATCCCATTCCTGGCCAAAGCTTCTACATCAATTACATTGCTGCTTTCTACCCTGCAGAGGCAAGACCATGAATAACAAAAAGCTTAAGAAGTCCTTCTATTTCTTTAGTTTCTAGACCAAATCCTCTCTGAGCAATTAGCGCCTTACTTGCTTTTTCCTTCATCTCCACCTGGCTAACCCTCTGTGCCCCCTCAACTGAGATCCCACCAAGTACAGGATAAATCCAACCTATGTTTTTGTTCCAGATTCAGCACCCCACCTTAGCCCTTGTGACTAGTTTTGGGTACATACCAGAGAGCCCTTCCTAGAAGTCTACTCGGTGATGGAGCAGTGTGTGTGACAGGTCATTGATAAAGCTCATTGTCTCAATATAGCATGGCAGTTTTGGACCCCGATTCTGAAGTCGGACAGGTATGGATTCTAACCTGGAACATGCTCCTATGAACTGCGGGGTTTAGGGATGATATTTAACTTTACTGAGCCTTAGTTTCCTCTTCTGTAATATGGAAATAATAGCCGGGCGCGGTGGCTCATGCCTATAATCCCAGCACTTTGGGAGGCCGAGGTGGGTGGATCACGAGGTCAAGAGATCGAGACCATCCTGGTTAGCAAGGTGAAACGCTGTCTCTACTAAAAATACAAAAATCAGCTGGGCACAGTGGCGCGTGCCTGTAATCCCAGCTACTCCAGAAGCTGAGGCAGGCGAATTGTCTGAACCCAGGAGACAGAGGTTGCGGTGAGCCGAGATCACGCCATTGCACTCCAGCCTGGGTAACAAGAGCGAAACTCCATCTCAAACAAAAGAAAAAAAATGGAAATAATAATAGTTTTAGCTCTCAGAGCTCTTGAGAGGATTAAATAAATTCATAATGGTGAAAGTCTTAACTTATCTGGTGATATTTGATAAGGTTTCAACCAATATATCACTGTTAAAGCATGTGCTCTCCAAAAATGCTTCACTTTGGAAATAACTGTCCCAAGTTTACTGAGGGCTTGAACTTTTAGCAGGGAAGGCAGTTCTCAGGGATTCAGACCTTTTTCTCCAGGAAGAGAGAAAAGTAAGACAGAAAAAGAGAACTAAACAAAAGAAGGGAATTGGAGATATACATACACTCCCCAAAGACACATGAGGTCTTGCTCTCTACCCAACTAGTCAAATTTGAACATCATGTCACTTTTGTTTTAGATTCTTTGAAAAAAGAGATATAGTTGAGGTTTATTGTGTATTCCCATCCAATTCTTCCCCTTCTGCAAGCATAACTGTTGTCTTAAATTTGGTATTATTTCCACACGTTTTTCTACTATCCTACGTATATATAAAATTCAAAATAATAAAGTTTTGCATAAACAATATATAGCATTGTTTTAAACCTTATACAGATAGTATTTATAACTAAGCTGTTAGTTGTCTACTCAATATTTTCTTTTCTCGCTTACAGAACATGTACTTTATTCTGAGCAACAATTTGTCCAGATAAAGGACTGCATGTCCCCCTCCTTCTTGTGGCTATAAGGGCACAGTAAAGGTCACTGGACTCCTTAAAGTGACTCAGCTGACAGGTGTATCTTCTGCTTTTCTTCCCCGTTTCTTTCCTCTTCCTATGCTGAACATGACTGAGGCGTACGTAGCTCCAATAGTCTTTTGGTTCATGACACCACCTTGATGAAGAAAAGCAGGGCTAAGGATGATGGCACAAAGCAACTGGGTTCCCCATGACCTTGATCCCTCCCTGTCAGCTTTGGACTGCCTACCTCTAGATTTATGTCATAAAGAAATCTCTGTCTTGTTTAAGCCACTTATTATTGTTGTTTTAGCAGTTGTTAAATGTGGCTGAACCTAACCCTAAGTAATAGAGACTCACATGTATCATCTTCCTAATGGAACTTTTTGCTCAACTTTATATTTTGTTTCCCAGCATTCTGCTTGTTTTATGAGGCAAATATAGTGTTTAAAGCACCTATTATGGCGTAGATGGGCTGGTTCACAGCCCAACTCTGCCACCAACAGCTGTGAGACCTTTAAAAACTTAAACTTCTCTGCTTCTTACTTTCTTCATCTACCAAATAGTACCCCCATCACAGGGTTGTTATGAGAGTTATATGAATTAATATTGATATGCAAATGCTTATAGTAGTACTTACAGCAAAATAATAGTTAACCCTAACACAACATTATTATGTGTTATTTATTCATGAGTTATAGTACAGTTTTAGCTACCATGTGATATTACACTTTATAAATATGTTACAACTCTTTTATTCTACTGTCTGATGGACATTTAAGTTGTTTCCATTTTTAACATTTACTAAATGCTGGAATTAATATTTCTGAATGTCTCCTTGTGTACATGTGTGCAATTGCTTCAACGTATCTATATAGATGTGAAAATGCTGAATCTAAGAACAAGTGCACTTTCAACATGGCTTAATAAGGCTAAATTCTTCCCAAAGTGGTCACAAAAATTTGTATATGAAAGTATCCATTGCATCTCATCTTTGCCAGATGTCAACTATAATTAGAGTTCTTATTTTTCACCAGTCTGATGGTATAACAAGGTAACTTCACTGTTGTTTTGATTTATAGTATTCTAATTATTAATTAAGCTGAAAATAACGGTATGGTTTGGAGATATTTGGGTTTATTTTCTGTGAATAACCTGTTCATGTCATTTTTTATTTTTCTATTGGGTTATTTATCTTTTCCTTTTCAAATTTATGTATCTAATAATGTTACAAGCATCTCATCCCAATCTGTGGCTTATCTTTCCATGTTGTTTAGGGAACACAAAGTTTAATGTAGTGAGACTTATCCATTTTTCATTATTGATACCTGCATTCTAAAAGTTTCCTCCCTACCTCAAGACTATAAAGCTATGCTCTCATATTTTGTTTTAATCCTCACCCCACCCCTCAATGAGGCAGATCTTTAATGCACTTGGAATTTATTTTTTGTGTTCAAGTAGAAAGAAGTTTTTGTTGTCATTGTTTTTATATGTGTTATCGATGATCTCAACACTATTTTCCGAGGAGTCTGTCTGTACTGACTTGCAAAGCCACATGCGTCATGTAACTAGCTCGCATATGTACACAGGTCTGTTTCCTGGCTCTCCGGTTTGTATCGTTTGTCTGTTTGTTATCATGGTGCCCATATACACTGTCCGAAGCTCAGTCTCTAAGGGGTCTTTAATCCATGAGGCAATTCAAGAATCTCGCAGTGTTGTCATTGTGCAGATAAATCAAATCAGAGTCAGGATGGATTGTTTCCTAGACAGCCAACTCTTCCATCATGATGTAGAACAAGTCTCAGTGTCACAGGAACATAGCAGAAGGGCAGGATAGATTTACCTCAAACTTGCCTTTTACTTCTCTTCTCAATTTATACTGTGATATTACAGATTCCAAAACCATGCGTGCCTTCTGCCACCATCAGAGGCTTCTCTATAGGATTCTGTACTCAGCAGCACCCCATCCCACACTGCTGGACAGAAAAACCATTTGTCTTTCTAGTGGTCCAAAAGAAAGGAAAGCTGCCTAGATGTCATATCTATAGCCTGGACAATTAAGAAGCACTTGTGATAGAGAACATTATATTGGAGATGTAAAAAGTCACATGTACAACTCTAAAGAGATTGAGAAAATCAAAATTAATTATTTACTCACTAGATGGGCTGTTATCTCCTTGGCTCTCTCATGAGAGGACAGAATGAAGTTATTAGGGGGTGGAAGGGGCCAGGGGATGAGTGCAGCTACCTACATGTGTTAATTTGCTTTTGTCTTAATTTCCTGTATCAGAATAATAAACCAAAATACCCCCATAAGGAATGCTAGTTTTGTTTTTAAAATCAGAAAACAAAACCTCGACAACACATGTTGCAGTGGTTGTCAACCTTCCTGAACACCAGGGAATGTGAGTGGGTCTGCCTCAGTGGCCTCAATCAGATGAGCATATAAAAAGCAATGCCCAGTGGTTTTTCTAAACTTCCATAGTCTCTTGCCAAAAATTGAGGTTTAACGAAGAGGGGAAAATTAGACCTCAGAGACTAAGTCTTCAGCAGGTGGATATTTCCTAGAGATCCGTGCAACTCCCAACCCCCATCAGGCATTCTGGCCAGGGCACAGCACTCTATCATTCTTCAAGTTTGTAGTGTCTGATTGATTTCTCACTGTGCTGCTGCTTCAAGTCTCCAAGGGCATCTTGCCATTCAAGCCACAGGAGTACTTAAATGCTGAAGCCTATTTCTGTACTTTCTTCCCAATTCTTTTTTGGTCTTTTCTCTTCCTTCTCCTGTTTTTGCTTTTGCGAGTTTGTGGTCTTGTGGTCTTATAATAGGAGATTCTTAGTCGTTTTGACTTTATACTTCTGCTCATCTGGTATTAATAAGCTTTTCTTTAAGAAAAAACAGATTAATATTGTGATATTGTCACATGGCTATGGAAAGTCTCTCAAGAAATTTACTTGCTTGCAATTTAATAAGTCTTATAATAACCAGAGAGCCCCTTCAGTGTCTCAAATGGAGCAAGAAAGTTGTGATTGGCTGTCATCAAGAGCCCAGGGTTCTTGCCTTAAAAAGCCAGATTGCTGCCCAGCAATGCCAGCTCAGGGGGGCCCTAGATTTGGGGGATCCCACTGTAGTGGAAGAGTTAGAAGAAGTGTGACTCACATTAGAAAGTCACTCAGTGTTGTTTCAGATGAAACTAAAGAGGGCCAGGCACGGTGGCTCACACCTCTGATCCTAGCACTTTGGCAGTTTGAGGTGGGCAGATAACTTGAGGTTAGGAGTTCGAGACCAGCCTGGCTAACACGGCAAAAACCCATCTCTACTAGAAATACAAAAATTAGCTGGGTGTGGTGGTGGGTGCCTGTAATCCCAGCTACTAGCGAGGCTGAGGCAGGAGAATTGCTTGAACCTCGGGAGTGGAGGTTTCAGTGAACCAAGATAGAGCCTCTGTCCTCCAGCTTGGGTGACAGAGCAAGACTCTGTCTCAAAATAAAAATAAAAAAGAATAAAGAAATATTAAACCAACAGTCCACAAATCTTTGATCCGTTGGGTCTTTTAATGCCCTAAGGCTATGTGTCACTGTGACACTAGGGACAGTCTCACTTTTCTCTAATTTGAAATGCTTTCTAATTTGAGAAGTGAAAAAAATCATCAGGGTGAAATCTGAATAAAGTCTGGCTGTTTAGTTCATTCTCCTGTATCAATATTAATTTCTTCATTTTTGACCAATGTATTCTGATTAGTGAGATTAGGAGAATCTCAGGTAAAGAAACTCTCTGTATTATCTTTGCAATTTTTCATAAACCTAAAATGACTTCAAAATAAAAAGGTTATTTTTAAACAAAGTAACCAGGGCAATCATAGATGTCTCAGGCTACGGGGTAAACCTAAGTGGAATTCTGGCTCACACTGAGATAGAAAAATCAAGAGCCAAGGTGTCAGGGCTATGCAATGGGGACCTGATTTTAACTCTACTACTGACTATTCTTGTGACCTTGAGCCACTTAACCTCTCTTCATTTTTATTGTTTATTATACAAATTACATTCATATAATTACATAATAACACAGGCAGACCTCATTTCATTGCTCTTCACTTCATTGAACTTCCCTTTATTGTACTTCACAGATATGGTGTTTTTTTACAAATTGAAGGTTTGCAGCAATCCTGCATTAAGCAAGAACATCAGCATGATTTTTCCAGCAGCATGTGCTGGCTTTGTGTCTCTGGGTCACATTCTGGGTATTCTCACAGTATTTCAAACCTTGTCATTTATTATACCCGGTATGGTGATTTGTGATCAGCGATCTCTAATGTTACTGTTGTAATCTTTTTAGGACACCACAAACCACACTCATGTAAGGTGGCAAATTTAATCTCTAAATGTGTGTGTCCTGACTACTCTACCGTCCAGCTGTTCCCCCATCTTTCTCCCTCTCCTTAGGTCTCCCTATTCCCTGAGAAACAGCAACACTGAAATTAGGCCAATAATTAACCCTATAGTGACCTCTAAGTGTTCAAGTGAAAGGAAGAGTTGAATTCCCTCATTTTAAATAAAAAGCTAGAAATGATTAACCTTCATGAGGAAGACATATAGAAAGCCAACAGGCTGAAGTCTAGTCTTCTTGGACCAAATAGTTAACCAAGTTGTAAATGCAAAGCAAAAGTTCTTGAAGAAAATTATAAGTGTTATTCCAGTGAACACACAAATGGTAAGAAAGCAAAACATCCTTACTGCAGACATGAAGAGAGTTTTACAGAGCTGGATAGACGGTTGAACCTTCTATCTCTATAAAACACCTTTATTACTGATAAAAGAGTTTTAGAGCTCGATAGAAGGTCCAACCTAAAAACAGCCTTATTGCCGATATGAAGAGAGTTTTATAGAGCTGGATAGAAGGTCTAACCAGCCACAACACTCCCTTAAGCCAAAGCCTAATCCAGAGCAAGCCCCTAACTTTCTTTAATTTTATAAAGGCTGAGAGAGATGAGAAAGCTGCAGAAGAAAAGTTGGGGCTGGGCAAAGTGGCTCACACCTGTAATCCCAACACTTTGGAAGCCTAAGGTGAGCAGATTGCTTGAGCAGAGGAGATTAAGACCAGCCTGAGGAAAATGGTGAGACCCCATCTCTACAAAAAAAAAAAAAAAAAAAAGCATAGCCAGGCATGGTGGCCTGGCACCTGTACTCCCAGCTACTTGGGAGGCTGAAAAGGAAGGATTGCTTGAACCTGGGAGGTTGAGGCTGTAGTGAGCTGAGATGGTGCCACTGTACTTCAGCCTGGACAACAGAGCAAAACCCTGTCTAAAGAAACAAAAGATAAAAAGAAAAGAAAGAAATATTGCAAGCTAGCAGAGATTATTTCATAAGGTTTAAGGAAAAACAGCCATCTCTGTAATATAAAACTGGAAGGTGAGGCAGCAAGTGCTAATATTTAGAAGCTGTGGCAAGTTATCAAAAGATCTAGCTAAGATAATTGGTAAAAAGTAGCTACACTAAACAATGATTTTTAGTATAGATGAATTTTTAGTGTAGACAAAACAACCTTGTATTGGAAGAAGATGTCATCTAGGACTTTCATAGCTGAAGAAAAGTCAATACCTGGCTTCAAAATATCAAATTACAGGCTGACTAGTTAGAGAATAATGCAGCTAGTGGCTTTAAGTTGAAGCCAATGCTCATTTACCATTCCTAAAATCCTAGGGCCCTTAAGAATTATGCTAAATCTACTCTGCCTGTGCTCTATAAATAGGACAACAAAGTCTAAAGGACAGCAACATCTGTTTGTGGCATGGTTTACTGAATATTTTAGACCTGCTGTTGAGACCTACTACTCAGAAAAAAAAAATTCAAAAGATTACTATTTGGCCTGGCACAGTGGCTCATGCCTATAATCCCAACTCCTTGGGAGGTTCAGCAGGAGGATCACTTGAAGTCAAGAGTTCAAGACCAGCCTAAGCAACATAGGCAATTGTCTCTATGAACAAACAAACAAATTAGCCAAGTATGATAGGTTACATCTGTAGTCCCAGTTACTAAAGAGGGCAATGTGGGAGGATAGCCCAGGAGTTTAAGACTGCAGTGAGCTATGATCGTGCCTCTGTACTCCAGTCTGGATGACAAAATAAGATCCTGTCTCTCAAAAACAACAACAAAAGTACTGCTCCTTAACAGTGCACCTGGCAACCTAAGAACTCTGACACAGATTACAAGATGAATGTCGTTTTCATGCATGCTAACACAACATTCATTCTGTAGTTTATGGATCAACGAGTAATCTTGACTTTCAATTCTTACTATTTAAGAAGTACATTTCATAAGTCTACAGTTACCATCCCGTTTATCAGTCAACAACCATAACATCAAGACAAAACTCTCCAAAAGCAAAAAGATTATGACTCTTTTTGTGAGCTCTGATGATGAGTGACATTTTCTAGCAATAAAGTATTTTTAATTAAGCTGTGTACTTTTTTAGATATAATGCTATTGCACACAGTAGACTACAGTATAGTATAGCTTTTATATGCACTGGGGAACCAAAAAATATATGTGACTCACTTCATTGCAACATGCACGTTTTGCATTGTGGTGCTCTGGAACTAAACCCACGATCTCCAAGTTATGCCTGTATATAATTATAATACTATAAATTATTATAAACATTTCAGAAGAAAGGACAATCAGATTCATCTAATATATGGAAAAATTAATAATAATAGTCACATCCTTCAAACCACAATTTCATTACATATTAAAATCCAATATGGAGAAATTCACTTCTGCAGGTCTTCTAGTTGAGTCAGACAGTTTCAGTTCCAGTGTATATTCAGTTCTAGTATATGTAAATGTCAAGTCATTTTTAAGAAAAGAGGAAACTAAAGGTTTAGGTAAAAATAAAAATGATACATAGAAAATAGAGATTGCATCAACTACTATCAAATTGTGATCTTAGATGTGTTCCCTGGTTCTATTGGGAAAGCCTTTTCTGAGACAGGGAAGAGCATCATGTTACAAGTATCTTGGCCAGAAACTCTCCTGAGCAGAGTTAAAAACTTGTAATCCTTTGTAATGGGAAAGGAGTTTCAAAAACACTTCCGCAATAATTCACTAATCTCAAAAATTTCAGTTCCTCATAACTCCCTCAGATCAAAGGAGCTAAAAGTCAAAAGCCCTGAGTCATAAAATCAAAATAATTTTTGTTTAATATTTCATAACAGATGTTAGCTACAAACAATTAATTTCAAGTTTCTTGTGTCAGGAGAGGTAAGCAGTAAAAAGATCCCAATTGAAATTGCATCATACACATTGTTAACTATATGAATAAGCATCATTTATATTGACATTATTTAGCATGCTACTTTGATTATTTTGCTTAAAGTGTTTTTTGTTACACTCCCAAACTTTGGTCCCAAAAGAGGAAACTCTATTATGATTTCTCAAGTTCCTTAACCACAAATACTTCTAGTTGGAGATTTTGAGGGATTTAATGCCTACAGCTGAAAAAAACCATTATAATACAAGCCCAGCCTACCTAATAGGATTGTTTGGGGAATAAAATGAGATAATAGAAATAAAGTTCTTTGGGATATTTTTAAATAAATTTAAATTACAGATTATTATTTTTTATTCATCAAGTAAGTCAAGTATTTCTTTGTGCCAGTCATTGTACCTAGGAAGGAGATGTAGAGTGGTGACTCTCCTCACACGGCACTAGGATACAGAGGTAAGGGCTCCCAGAAGCACTGGGGGATAGAGGGCAACTGAGCTCACAAAGTACTGGGGTAAAAGTGTTACAGTTCTCAAGAGGCACTGAGGTAGAGTAGTGACTGCTCCCAGGAGGCCCTTGGGAAAGGGGTGACTGCCCCCAGGAGGCACTGGAATAGAATGATGTCTGCTCCCAGGAGACACTGGGGCAGAGGGGAGACTGTTCCCAGGAGGCATTGGAAAAGAAAGGTGACTGCCTCCCAGAGACACTGGGGCAGAGGGGTGACTATTCCCAGGAGTCAATGAGGCAGAGGGGTGATTGTTCCCAGGGCCATTGGAGTAGAAGGTTGACTGCTCCCAGGAGACCCTGGGGCAGAGGGGAGACTGTTCCCAGGGGGCATTGGAATAGAAGTGTGACTGCCTCCTGGAGACACTGGGGCAGGGGGTGACTCTCCCCAGGAATCAGTGGGACAGAGGGGTGACTGTTCCCAGGGGACATTGGAGTAGAAGGGTGAGTGCTCCCAGGAGGTACTGGGGCAGAGGGGTGACTGACTGTTCCCACAAGGCATTTGGTAGAGGTGTGACTATTCCCAGGAGGCACTTGGATAGAGAAGTAACTGCTCCCAGGAGGCATTAGGGTAGAAGGGGGTGAGTGCTCCCAAGAGGCACTGGGGCAGAGGGATGACTGACTGTTCCCACAAGGCATTTGGTAGAGGTGTGACTATTCCCAGGAGGCACTTGGATAGAGGAGTAACTGCTCCCAGGAGGCATTAGGGTAGAAGCGGGTGAGTGCTCCCAGGAGGCACTGTAGGGGGTAGAGTAGTGACTGCTCTCTGGCAGCTCTGGGGTGGAAGGGTGATTGCCTTGTAGAAGCCCTCAATCCAGACTTGTATAGAGGCTCACTACCCAGAACTAAGGGCTAAAATGGGATAAGGAAGAGTACCGTGGAGCACATGCATAGCCCCTCAATCATAAATTACCTAGGTGTTTTGAGCATGGGAAATGGGTTACAGCATGCTGTAATGATGGCATGTCAGTGGGAGAGAAAGATAGACACAAAAGAAAAGAAAATAATTTCCTTATATCTAGAAGGTGAAGGAGAAGATAACAAAGATAGAGCTAGGAAGAAAGTCTGTGTGTAGTTTATGAGGGGAAGGAGTTGTAAGTTATGTTTAAGTTTTGTTCCTTATGCTGTCTGAGGGAAATTGAAATCAGAAAGGGTTTTAAGCCAGGAGATGGCATGAATCATTTTAGAGTTTGGTGATGTATTTCTGATTTCACTGTGGAAAAGAGACTGGGGGGGGCGCAAAACTGGCAACAGAGGGACAAATCATGAGTCCAAGTAAGCAGAGCTAGAGATGACAGTGGCCTGGATGGGTTTGTGGCACTGGATCCAGAGGAGAGCGAAGCAAACTGACACACGTGTCATGAGTTACATAACCAACAGGACTTCATAGTTGATTGGATTTGTGAGGTGAGAGAGGAATTAGAGGCTTCAGCAACAGAAAGGGTAGGATTGCCATTCTAGGAGAGAGGAAACAGGGGGCAAGTGCAGATGTAGGGGTAAAGATACTGAGGCTGTCTGGAGGCAAACAGATGGATGTTCTCAGGAGACATCCAAGGGGCAATGTTCAATAGACAGTTAGATTTTTCTTGAAATTCCTCCCTGCTTTGGGACCAGAAGTTTGAAACATATGGAGACCTTTTGAGAACCTTGTTATTATTAATCTAATAAAAGAGGAAAAATAATAAAGTTGAGAGGGTTCTGTTATTTTTTGGAAATGTGAGAATGTCCAGCCCAAAGCACATATGAGAAAGTAGCAAAAACACAGGGATGAAAAGGTCTCCGTTTCTGAGAAGAGAATCAGCCACTTAGCAATTGTGCGCTGTGAGATCACTTGCCTTTTATGGAGAGTCAAGGCTGCCATTTGGGGAAGAAATAATCTGCCCTCTGGAAAGAATCTCTTATAGTCACTCATCCTTCTGGACTTCATATAAGTCAGGGTGAGAATTAAACTTCAGATGAAAAGTGTTAGAGATGTATACGGGCCTTAAGGATGACTTAGTCCAATTTTCTCATTTTACAAAGGAAGAATCCAGGGCCCAGGGAGAATAATGACTTGCCCACGGCCACACAGCTGGTTAGTGAGATACAGAAGCCAGATATCTTGGCTTAGCGTACCTTGTCTTTTAACACTTAGATAAAAGTCGCTTGGATCCCCAACCTACATCCTAAGGAAAATCCAATGCCACTACCCTACACCTTCTAAAATTCCTCTGGGACTTCCGTTTCTCCCAGACACCACCAGTTCTCGTTTCCAGAATTATCTGTATTTCTCATTCTCCGGTCTTTCTTGTGGCTTTTCTTTAATCATTTCCCTTTGGCCTGAAGCCAAAGAATGGGACAGCCCCTTCTTCATGACTTCTAGGCCTCCAATCAAATGATACCTTTCATAGTTGGCAACTGTATTTTGTGAAGTTTTGCTAACAGTTTTAAAGTAACGTGGAAGGACATTATATCATATGATAACATTTTATGTATTTCTATGTAAACATTGACTTTAAAAAAATTTTCTCTGCCCTTTCCTGCCAACACAGGCACCAACCTCCTTCCATCTTATCTCTATTTCTCATGATTTTGCCAACGAATTTGCCCTCCCTTTCCCTTTCCCTTTTTCTTTTCTCCTTAATTTTTGTCCCTCGCCTTTTGCCCCACATGCTGATTAAAAGTATATTCCTTCTCCAGGAAAACTCTGAAGGCAGCTACTCTAATTTTTTTTGGTCCCACTTCACAAATCTGGTGCCATGCTCTCTGTGCTAAGGCGGATACCTAGTCCATTAAGGAAGCTGCTCCAAAATTTCCCGGGTCCTGCTCCATGCCTGCCCCGCCTTCAGTTTTTCCAGGGTGTACTAATTGGTATGTAACTCACAGATCATGTGTATGTTTGAGTGAGGTGAACTGAGCCAGTCGATGTGGACTATTGTTTTTTAATTGCTTTCAACTTTATGGACTTTGAACAACTTTTATCACCTCTCAGCTCAGCACTGATTTATCCAGCTTCTGTGAGCGATTTATTTACTTTTAATTAGATCCAACTTAATTATTTTGTCAGTAAAACAAACCAGAATCTATAAAACAATTTTTAGGTGAAATCGCATTTCTGCCTAGAGGGATATTAAAAATGAAATTATGCATCTCATTTTACCTGTCTCTTACAAAGAAAATATTGCCAGCACTGTCTTTTTATTTCCCAAGATCTTTTGCCTTTCATTAGGAAGAGACCTGGGAGATGAGGCTTAGAATGAAGGGAAGAAAATGGGAAAAGATCGTTCAAGTTTTCGAGGGAGAACACATAGGTGAGCGTATAAGGTAGTGTCTCTCCAGATTTGCTATTTGGCAACCCCTACATTAGACTGACCTGGGAGCTGGTTCTGAGTACAGATTTTCCACCTCCATCCCCAGCACTTCTGATTCAGAGGGTCTGGCATGGGGATGAGAAATGAAGCCTCTCATTTGCCTATTCTTGCACTTTGCCTGGACTCATGCCTGCCTCTGGCTACTCAACTCTCTGATTCACTAATTGGCTATTTCTACTTCCCCAAGATGTTTGCCTTGTCCTTCTCAGTCAACTGTGTTTTCTTACATCTCTAACAACTTCTGGTCCTTACCATCTACCATTTATTCAGTTTCCCATTGGTAGCCTATTCAGTACCTTTTCATGTAAATATATCTCATCTCCTCAACCATTTTAGTATGTCAGGGACTCTGCATTACTGATCTGCCTCTCTGCACTTCATCTTGTACCCTGCTTCCAGTTCTGAGCTCCTTTTACAACACTGGTGTGTCCAAACATCTTTAGTATACCAGTGTGTGAAAGATCTATATCTTTCAAAGATCAAAGATCTCTCTGTCATCAAAGAATTCACAACTTCTGCCTGAAAGTAGCTATAAATCTGGTATTATTTAATTGAGAAAATACATAATTGCAAATCCTACCATAAAATTAATAATGCCTTTGTATAAAATTGCATTATATTAATCTCAACAGTATCTATTGCACTTAAAAATAGTGGCTTGGCGGGATGTGGTGGCTCACACCTGTAATCCCAGCACTTTGGGAGGCTGATGAGGTCAGATTACCTGAGGACAGTTTGAGACCAGCCTGGCCAACATGGTACAACCCCATCTCTACTAAAAATACAAAATTAGCCAGGCATGGTGGTACATACCTGTAATTCCAGCTACTCGGGGAAGCTGAGGATTAAGAATCACTTGAACTCAGGAGGCAGAGGTTGCAGTGAGTTGAGATTGTGCCATTGCACTCCAGCCTGGGCAACAAGAGCAAAACTACATCTCAAAATAGTAGCTTGCAGCTGGGCACAGCGGCTCATGCCTATAATCCCAGCACTTTGAGAGGCTGAGGCGGGCGGATTACCTGAGATCAGGAGTTTGAGACAAGCCTGGCCAACATGGGGAATTCCTGTCTCTACTAAGTGTACAAAAACTAGCCCAGTGTGATGGTGCATGCCTGTAATCCTAGCTACTCAGGAGGCTGAGGCACAAGACTCTCTTGAACCCAGGAGGCAGAGGCTGTAGTGAGCTAAGATGGCACAGTGGCATACTTTAGCCTAGGTGACACAATGAGACTCTGTCTCAAAAAAAAAAAAAAGGTGCTTGCCTATGTATAAAGCATATAATGTGTTTCATCTACAGCCAATACCAAGAGCACATATGAATTCTCTGACATCTTGCTATCAGCAGCCTTCCTCCGGGCAGTGTGTAGGCACCAGAATTTAGGGGCAACTCTTTTGGCCTCGGATTTGAAGACACCCAAATAGAAGGGTGTCAGGGCATTTGGAAATTATAGAATATCTTCTTTCAGCTAACAAGGCAGTAATGTCAGGTCTGGCTATACCCACTGCCATACTGCCACAGACCACACTGGATTAATTCTATACCCAACTCTCTGAAGAAATGTCATTTAATCTGGGACTTGGCAGAGAGAGTCAGTGCTCTCTAAATAGTACATGTTAGAAAGATAGATATTCTGTGTTCTCACTCATATGTGAAAGCTAAAAATGTTGATCTCATGGAAGCAGAGAGTAATATGATAGTGAACAGAGGCTGGTAAGGGTTAGGGGAAATGGGGAGATAAGAAATGTTGGTTAATGGGTACAAACATACAGTTAGATAAAATGAATAACTTCTAGTGTCCGATAGCACAGTTGGGTGATGATAGTTAATGATATCTTGTATGTGTTCAAACAGTTGGAAGAAAAGATTTGAAATGTTCCCCACACAAAGAAACAATAAATGTTCAAGGTGATAGATATCCTAAATACTCTAATTTGATTATTATACACTGTATGCCAGTAACAAAATATCAAAGATACACCATAAATATGTACAATGAGCCTGGATCCCTGAGTCACTGGATGGAGGAGAGTCACCTAGACCAGCAGACTCTTTCTTCCTGGGTTGTTTTAAGCCAGTGAGATTTGGGGCTTTATTTACTTTACATCATAGCCTAACCTAGCTTGACTAATATCCTAGGTAAAGAGGAAAAAAGAGCTTTCAGGGAAAGAAAAAATACTTAATGTCCAGACACAGAGAAAGGGATAATCCAATGTTTAAGACTATGGAGAATATTGAGCAAGAAGAAAAGAGATAGAGAGGGACTAGATCATATGGAGTAATGTAGGTCACAGTGAGAAGCCTGAATTTTATACAAAGGAATCATCATCATCAAGAGCTTCAAGAGGAGAACTGAAATGTTCTGATTTCCACATTAAAAAACTAACTCTGGCTGCTACATGAAAACTAGATTGGAAAGTGAGCAAGCAAGGATGCAGAAACCAGTTAGGAGTCTACTAGAGTAGTACAGGCAAGAGACAATAGTACCTTTTATTAGCTTGGAAGCACGTGAAATGTTGAGAAGCAAATGGATTTGAAAAATATTTAAAGGGCAAAAATGGATAAAACTTAAAAATAGATTGGCTGTAGTAAATGAAAGAGAAGTCAAAGATTACTCTTAAGTCATTAAGGTAAACAGAGATGCTATTCATGGAAATGGGTACTACTGGAATTAAAGTGAATTTTGGAGAGCATCCAAGAGTTTTAGAATTGTTAAAGTTGAAATACCTAGAAAATAAATAGAAATGGCAAATTAGCAGTGGGATATTTTCATCTAAAGTTCATGAGAGAAATCTGAGATCCAAATACACCAAATCGGGGACGCGCTTGCATGATAATTTGTGATACTTTAAACTCTAATGAACTTGGCAGGTGATGAAGTGTAATGTGGTAGACTAGAAACATCTTCTTGTCTGTTTAAAAAAATATTTGTCCAGATATAGGTGATGGGGAGGAAAGCAGCAAACCACATTGCCATGTATATACGTATGCAACAATCTTACATGTTCTTCACATGTACCCCAAAACCTAAAATACAATAAAATATATATATATATTCGTCCTTGGAAAACTGTTGGAGTAAAGCTGTTGTCGGTTAGGGAGCTAGGAGAAAACCAATCAGGGGTTACAAGCTTTAATTGACTCAAGGACTCGTGATGAGGGCTGAGTGGGGTATGTTGAAGTTGCTTGAGTCATGGAACAGACTTTCCTTCTTTCTTTCCTTGCCCACAAAGGCCCATTCTACAGGATTACATTTGTCATGTTTTTTAGTTACTTTATACAGAATTGCATCCTTTGATTAATTTTATTTTAGATGGTTACTATTTCTCACCCTCGTCTCTCTTTCCCACTAGTCCCTGCTCTCACCAACCAAAGGCAACAATCCCCACCCTGCCCTGCAAACATTTCTTCTTAATGTTTCTCTCTAGAGGAAGTCAGCTTCTGCCATCCTAATTATAGGACATGTTTTGTAGC
The DNA here is from genome assembly GCA_031835075.1 of Saguinus oedipus. Classification (NCBI taxonomy): domain Eukaryota; kingdom Metazoa; phylum Chordata; class Mammalia; order Primates; family Cebidae; genus Saguinus; species Saguinus oedipus. The sequence continues at coordinate 46,079,838 of CM063170.1, forward strand.
CTGTAAATAAGGCACAATCACGGCTCTTGTTCTTCCCATTGGGAAGGACAGAGCACTTTTTTGTGCTCATAAGAACTGATTCCATAAAAGCAGCTCTATGTAGATGCCTATAGCTGAGTACAACGCAAATGGGAATGCTAAAGTTCAGCCTTCCCCAAGGCTTCTAGCATATCCAATTCTACTACAGAATAAGGTCTCCCCTTAGACTATTCCTTTCCCACGAAGGCCTTCCTGAACTTCCCTGGGCAAGTCCAAACTACAAAACTAATGGAGGGTCTTTCAAATGGCAATTTCTGTTTTCTGGCATGTTTTTCTGCAACTAGATATATTTTTGAATCTAAAATGCCATCAATTTAATAATACTTTGTGAGTATAAATAAATAACCAAACACTAATATAACAATTGTGTGAAACAATCTAGGTTCAAAAATACTAAAATGTGGGAAAAGGACATCTTGTATTCTAATAAATACAGCTTTTACTGAAATGGGTTAGGAAGAAATGACAAGTTCTACAGAGAAATCTCTCTATTCCCCCTGTGTTTGTTTCATCATCTGTAAATGGGTTTCAGTAAAATCAGTGAAAGACTAAGTGATGGCCATTCCTCAAGTGAATACAATCAAAATAAGTAGAAAAAGCAAAATGAATAAGAAATTTAAAATGAGATTGCTTTGCTGCAAATCCTTCCTTGACCTACTACAATGCTTAAGGGAATGGATAGGAATCTGGCTCACTGAATTTTTTTATTGAATTCAGGGTTGATGAAAAATCTGTTGTTGTTGTTGTTGTTGTTGTTGTTGTTGTTGTTATTGTTTTGACTTTGCGTTGAGGGGAAGAAACTTGCAAACCATGTCAGCAGCCTTTCCTGCTTTAGTACATAAACCACAAATAATGGAAATGACTAATCCTTTCTGCGCCAGCGGTGATGTTTCTGAACCTGGTTCCCAAAACAGCAAATAGAGACACAGAGGTGCAGGGCAATGTTGTCATAAGGAATCAGTGGTTTTTATTTTCATAAAAGTAGTTCCTGTCAGTGCCTATTTAAAAAAAAAAAACAGCAAGACTGTCAAACCACTTCATTTTGGTATCAAGACTTAGCTCAAAGCCAAAGTTAATACTGAAGATTTTGGCCAGGCATGGTGGCTCATGCCTGTATTCCCAGCACTTTGGGAGGTCAAGGCAGGTGGGTCACCTGAAGTCAGGAGTTCAAGACCATCCTGGCCAAAATGTGAAAGCCCGTCTCTAAAAAGAAAAAAATTAGCCAGGCATGATGGCAGGTGCCTATAATCCCAACTACTAGGGAGGCTGAGGCAGGAGAATCACTTGAACCTGGGAGACAGAGGTTGCAGTGAGACAGGATTCTGCCATTGCACTCCAGCCTGGGTGACAGAGTGAGACTCTGTCTCAATCAATCAATCAATCAATCAATCAATCAATCAATCAATATTGAAGCTTTTGAGAAGTGATTTCATCCAAAGTAAAATACATTGCATCTGATAAAACAAATGCTCTTTGGGTATGGTAAAAATTGAGAAGATGATTCAAAAACTATTGTAATTTGTGAAAAGCTGATATAATTATTGATTTGAAGATCTGCTAACTCCAGATCTGCTATTTCTTCTGCAGTGGTTGTTGTTTGTAACTAGATGTCTGATGGGAAATCTTTTTTTTTTTTTTCTGGAGATTTACACATTTGGTCCTCAGGGTAAAGTGCTTTAAAAACTTCTGTGGTTCACTGATGGCCAAACTTTCTTAAGTTTTAATTAATTCGAATATCAGGGTTTTATGTTACTTATCAATAATCTAAATGTAGATTAAACTTAATTTTATAGGTGTTTCCCCCATGGGCCTAACCCACTGATACACTTTTTAGAAAATTGTGCATGGAGGAAAACCAATTCTCAGTAAACACTTATTTCTGCTTTCTAGCCTACTTGAGGTATTTTCTCCATTCTTGAAGTCAACATGTTTGCTATAGCCACAGAAGACTTGCAAATATGGCTTTGTCTTCCTAGGATGCTTACTTACAGAAACACAGCACACACACACACACACACACACACATTCTCTCTCTCTCTCTCTCTCTCTCTCTCTCTCTCTCTCTCTCTCTCTCTCTCTCTCTCTCTCTCTCTCGTACATATATATATACACAGTAGTACACCATCCAGCCACCTCTCACCCATTCCCTGATCTCAGTTCAAGCCCCACCTCTTGCGAGACAAAGTCCCATCCCTCTGTAATGTTCTCTCACTGCACCCTGCTCTCTTTTGTGGTATTAAATAAAAATTGTAGGAGGCCATTGTTTTGGACAAAGCTAGGCCCCAAAAAACTAAACTAAAAATTAAAATGGAGTCACTTTCACTAAACTAAAACTAAATTTGTTATCAACCTTCAGAGAAATCAAGAGAGAGAGATAATATCCCAAATAGGTCAGTTTCAATTGGCCTGAAAAGGAAGTTGCCCCTGCCCTTAACCTTACAAAAAAGTAACCTGATGTTAACTCATCCGTTATTTTTCTATTGTTCTATTTCGTATTCCTGCCCTACAAGGAAACTAATTTTAAAATAACCAGTTCACTTTTGTTTTGTGTTTCTGCTTTCTTCAGCCCTTTCTATAAAGCCAGTCTCCTCTGCCCAGCTCATTGGAACGCTGATTATATTTTATGAAATGAAGTGCTGCCCAATTCTAGAACCACAAATAAAGTTAATTAAGATCTTTAAACTAAACCTGTTCTGATTTTGTCTTTTGACAGTGGCATTTTTCCTGGATGGTGAATATATATTTATTTCTAGGACTATGGATTTAAAATAGCTCAGCCACCTAATGTAAGCTCAGGTGGAGAGGGGTGTGTGTGTAGACTCACCTGGTATATAAACAAGGATTCAAAAAGTAGTTGTTGATTCAATGAATGACTAGTTGATTTATCCCCTAACAGTGAATATGGAACTTGCTAGAGATGGGGTTTATTTGAGTTTATTAAAATGAAACAGAAAAGAACTAGAGTCCATTGGAAATGTGAGCCAGGTGGGGTGGAAAAAGCTTGGGAGAGAGAAACAGAATTCCTCAGAAAACTGAAGTTAGCCCAGCTTGTTAGTCTAAAGGTCCTCCACATAGGATTGTCCTCCTATCACCTAGAGGACATTGTGCCCAGAAAAGAATAAGGCTGGTGCTTGAGAGGATTCTTACTTCAAGCCCAAGGTGATCTGAGTATAAAGTAGCAAAATTAGTTAATCCTCAAGTTATTTTTAGTGGGAGATGCCATTTCAAAAATCTAGAATGAGAGAAAGTCTTTACAGCTAAAAGGAACTTAGGGAGTTCTTCAGGCATGCCCCACCCTAAACTTCCTGTAAGCAGCAATAAACCACACCTCAGCTCATGGGATTATACAACCCCTCTTTGTTTCCTGTTCCATTATCAAGAAGAAATACTTTATTTGAAGGGGAGAGGGGTGGTGGGTCAAAGAGCTGCCTCCACCCCCAGTCTCAGTTTCTCCAGCCCAGGCTTATGTGCTTTAGCCAAAATAATGCTTGGACTCTGCACTCACAATGTGTCACTTCCCTGGCACTCCTCAGACTCTTGCCCTCAACATAACAGCTTCAACAGGCCATCTGACCCTGGGCTGCCTCTCCAGCCTCAACGCCTGCCACTCTTTGTCTCCCGTTCCATGTACTCTACAGCAGAAGTCCCCAGTCCCTGGGCCATGAGCCCATAGCGTTCCATGGCCTGTTATAAACCAGGCCACATCGCAGGAGGTGAGTGGCAGGCAAGCTCTGCCTGCTGTCAGATCAGTGGAGACATTAGATTCTCAAAGAAATGCACCCCTATTGTGAATTTCGCATGCAAGGGATCTAGGTCATGCCCTCCTTATGAGAATCGAAGGAATGCCTGATTATCTGAGGGGAAACGGCTTCATCCCAGAACCATCCCCCAACCACTGTCCATGGAAAAGTTGTCTTCCATGAAACTGGTCCTTAGTGCCAAAAAGGGTGAAGACCACTGCTCTATACAACACCCCATAAACTTCTTCCCATTTCTGGAACTAGTTCTTCTACCTGCAGCATTCTTCTTCAACTTCTCTACCTAGCTAACTCTTACGTTTCTTCCAGTAGTTTTAAATTAGTATTCCTTTCCCAGAAGGCCTTCCCTGACTCTACCACTGCATGTGTGTGTGCACATATGTACATACACATACATATATATGTACACATATATGCCAACATATACATTTTTTCTGACCCATGGAAACATCTTGCCCTTTACCTCTAAATACTTTGGGGTGCATTTCATAAAAACAAGAATGTTTTTATGTAAACCACCATATAATTATCAAAATCAGGAAATTTGAGATTGTTAAAATGCTATTACCTAACTGTGGTACATATTCAAATTTTGCCCATTGTCCAGTAATGCCCTTTATACTATTTAATGTCCCTCTAGTGTAGGATTCAATCCAGGATTATGCATTACATTTAGTTTTTATTTTTAGTTTATTTTATCATAAACAGTTCTTTTGCCCCTTTCTTGACCATTTACACTTGAAAAACACAGGCCAATTATTTTCTAGAATAGCTCCCCAATTTGAGGTTTTTTAATGTTTCTACCATGAGAGTAACTTGTGTTCGTCTCAGTATGTCATATCAGAAGGCAAGAGATGTCAGTTTATCCCAATATTTGTGATACTGTAACCATAATAGGTCTACCACCCAATGTGTGCAGCAGGTCAATATGCCAAGACGTCAAGTTGCTGGAGAAAGAGGTTTAATTTGGGGGCTGCTGAATGAGGAGATGGATGGAAACCTCAAATCCATCTCCATGAGGAGTTTGAGACTAAAGTTTATAAGAGTTTCAGAACAGGCTGAAGAGTGAAGATTGTTGATTGGTCAAAGAGTACAGAGTGAAATCATAGGACAGACAAAGGAAGAAACTGTGTCCTCATGCTGAGTCTTTTCCTATGTGGGGTCTTCAAACTGGTTGGCATCAGCTGTTTCACTGGACTTTAGGATCTGAAAAACATCTTAAGCAATTCTTAAACAAAAACTTTATGATTCTAACATCAGAAACTCAATCTTAAACAAAATTCTCATGACTCTAATGTCAGAAATCCTATCTTTAGGAGCAATGGGGACACAAATGGTCAGGATCTAGTGACTTTCAGTTACAAGGAAGTACAGCCTGATTAATGCTTAGTTATAACTCCATTTCTGTTCAGAATTCTTGTTAGCCCTGTGAGGACAGCTTCAGTACTTGCTTTGATCTCTGTTATAAGGTGGCGTCTGCCACATTTCTCCACTAAAAAGTGATTCTTTTTATTGTCATAATGAATAACATTGGGGGAGGATACTCTGAAACTTTAGAAATATTTAGTTCCTTATCAAACTTTCATTCACTAATTTGGCATCCAAGTTATAACTGCTTTATTTTTAAGGAAGTTCATTTTGCATGGTTAAGAAAACATAAAGACTATTCTTATGATAAATGGCCTTTTAATCATACTCCACCTAAAATAACATTTCCCACATCAATCCAATCTCTTCATTTAAAAAGATCTTACCACCTAATAGTGAGAGAAATCTGATACGGATGGCATTAACCAAGGCAAGATTTCCCATTTGCATTTTCAACGCTATTCATGAATTATCTTCTCATTTCCTTTTCCTTTGCAGTAAAAAAGAAATCCACGAAGATGTGTTTTTATAATAAAAAAGAAGATATACAATATTATTTCCCACTTGCTAAATGTCATAATATTGCTTTTGGTCACATTATGATAGGAATCCCTAATTGCATTTACCTTTCCATGCTTGCTACAAGGGCTTACTTAGTCTCTGAAGAGCTTCCTGCAGCCTTGGGGTCTGTGGATTGAAAATTGGTTGGATTGATGAAAGCTATGAGGAGAATTATGATGAGGGTCAGATCATATGGGCATCAGGAAAGAAAAATATTACCATTTAAACTAGAAATAAAACTTTTTTTCCTAAGTGATCATATCTACCATGACAGGCTGGGTTATTCACTGTAAGATTAACAGTACGTGACATGCACTCATCCACTTTATCAAAAGAAAATTATCCTATGAGCCTACTACATGAGAAGGACCATTATATAGAAGTTCTAACTTTATAAAATGTATCTTTGAATAATATCCTTCTGGATCTTTAAGCAAAATTTGGCCAAAAAGAACCTTGAGTTTGCTTATGGGCTTTATTCGAAAGAGCTCAGAAGCTGGAAACTCTCGGGTAAAGCAGCATTTCTTTGCTACCTGGGCAGATCATCTGCTTGACTGAGTAATTAGTTTCAGAAACCACCAAAAGGAATGGAGAGAAGGGAAGGGATCCCCTATCCCCGCCCCCATCCATCTAGATTAAGAAAAGCCAGTTGGCTGGACAGTAGGACAGCCCAATCACCTCATGGTCAAATTTCCTAGGAAAGAATCTATCCCCTCTATTCCACTTATCACTCTCCTTTGAGGTTCTGGCAACAGGTGAGTTTCTGCAAAATGTCATCAGTATCAGAAAATGTTAGAGCCAAAGAAAACCAATAGATACATTTTCCTTTGTTTTAAGATGTGTCCTAATATATTTTTTTGTACCATCCAATTTGTTCCTCCCAGAAATCTTGTGGGAACAGCATAGTAAGAAGAGTGCTCCTCATTTCGCAGTGAGGAAGCTGGGGATCAGCTGAAGGTGAAGAAACAGCTCCACACTAGGACTGAACCAGAGCTAGACTTGTGACCTGCAGGGTCATAGCCCAGCAAGCCATACTGTAGCCATCCCTGACAGCCCCAACTAGGCCAACAGCACGTCTGACCCACCTCAATGCTCCCATGGCACATATCGCATTATTAGGAGCATGTTATTTATGTGATTATTCGTTTAGTGTGTCTCCCCCTAGAACATAGGGATTCTAACATCAGAAACTCGATCTTAAACAAAATCCTTATGACTCTAATGTAAGAAATCCTATCTTTAGAAACAACAGGGATGCAAATGGTCAGGATTTAGTGACCTTCAGTTACAAAGAAGTAGGTCAAAGTGTGGGTTGAGAATGTTTTCAGTGTCTTCCATGCACGGATGGTCAACCAGTGAACAGGCAAACATGCTGCATGCTTCTCCTAAACATAGTTCCTCCTGTGTCTGTTTTTAGACCTTAGCCTGCCACTGGAAATGGCCCTCTCAGTGGACTCATCGTGGCATCGGTGGCAGTGGAGAGTCAGAGATGGCATCTCCCATTGTCCATCAGAAACCACACCACTGCTCTCTCCAGAGAAGGGGAGACAGAGCTACAACTTGACACAGCAGCGGGTCGTGTTCCCCAACAACAGCATATTCCATCAAGATTGGGAAGAGGTCTCCAGGAGATACCCCGGCAACAGAACCTGCACAACCAAATACACCCTCTTCACCTTCCTGCCCCGGAACCTCTTTGAACAATTTCATAGGTACAGATCCACTTGTCCGAACAATACTCCCATATATATATATGCTTCTCCTATATATATATATATATATATAGAGAGAGAGAGAGAGAGAGAGAGAGAGTCTCATTTTGTTGCGCAGGCTGGGATGCAGTGGTGCAATCTCAGCTCACTGCAACCTCAAACTCCTTGGCTCAAATAAGCCTCCCACCTCAGCCTCCCAAGTAGCTGGGACCACAGCTGTGCGCCACCATACCTGGCCACTTTTTGTACTTTTATATAGATATGGGGTTTTGCCACGTTGCTCAGGCTGGTCTCTAACTCCTGGGTTCTAGCGATCTGCCTGCCTCAGCCTCCCAAAGTGCTGGGATTACAGATGTGAGCCACACCCAGCCAAAAATACTTATTGTAATCAAGTATTTTCCACTTAGATATATTCAGAGATGCTCCCCTGTGGGAGCCAACTTTCCTTTAATATCCAAATGCATTTGTCTTAAGAAGTTTTTGTCATTCATTCTTTCATTTCAGCCAGTATTTGTCAGGGCTACACTCTGTCTCAAGCCATGGGTTGGGAGCTAGAGATACATAAGAAAAATAGAAAGGCAGAGAGATAGCGTCCTTATTGAATATATTGTCTAGCAAAAGAGGAGACAGACATTAGTTTTTTAATTGTATAAATTGATATAAAGTTGTAACTAGAATAGATACTTCTAAGAAGAGGTATATGGTGCTATTACAGTGAATAATAAGGAAATCTTGCCTAGTTAAGGAAGTCAGGGAAATGTAGTATAGCCTGAAAGAATGACAGTATTACCTTAGTGAAAAGGGACAGAGAGAAGTCACCAGAATGTTGCTGCAAAGGGACTATGGCAAGAGAGAGCAAGATGCATGTGGAAAACTTAAAAACATCAGCAACACTTTTGAGATAATGTATGAGATCATTATAAAATACGTGCTTACATATCCTCAGTGTTGTAATTATTATTATAAGTGATTGTTTACTGAGCAACTGCTTTGCTTCAGAGCCTTCTACTGTGTATCATGCAAATATTATATATACCATGTAATTTTTATGGGAGCCCTGTAAAGTCAATAATACTATTTTGTGCAAGAGGAAATAAGCTCAAAATTCACACAACTAGTAAATAACAGGAATAGAATTTAAATCTAGATGGTTTTCCATTTCTGAGAATAATCATCTCCAATCTCATTCATAAGAATGGCAAAATTGACTTTGGGGACTCGGGGAAAGGGTAGGAAGGGGTAGAGGGACAAAAGACTATAAATTGGGTGCAGTGTAACCCCTGGGGTGATGGTGCACCAAAATCTCACAAGTCACTATTAAAGAACTTACTCATGTAACCCAACACCACCTGTTCCCCAATAACTTACGGAAATAATAAATAAATTTATTTATTTTAAAAACTGAGATGGGTTTGGCTTCAAAGCCATTACCATAACGTTTGAGGTGATACTGAATGAGAATGTTTAGTTGACAAAGGCCAAACGGTAGGGAAGAAATGGGGGAGAAAGTACATTTTCTTCTCCATAGTGTTTATTTACACTTCGCTTGCCCCCGCAGATGGGCTAACCTCTATTTCCTGTTCCTGGTGATTCTGAACTGGATGCCCTCCGTGGAAGTCTTCCACAGGGAAATCACCATGTTACCATTGGCCATTGTCCTGTTCGTTATCATGATCAAGGATGGCATGGAGGACTTCAAGAGATACCGCTTCGATAAAGCCATAAACTGCTCCCACATTCGAATATATGAAAGGTAAGAGAAACCATCCCTATGTTCTCTCTTGGAATTGGGTTATGCAAACTCATCAGCATAGCCTAAGGATGATTCTCTTTTCTTCCATTATATTTTCTTAAATTATTTAATGCACCGATTCTCAAGTGGGGGTGATTTTGACCACTAGTGGGCATTTAGTAAGGTCTGGAGACATTTTTGGTAGCATACTGAAAGTGGGGGGGTTCTACCGACATCTAGTGGGTGAAGCCAGGGGTGCTGCTAAATATCCTATGATACACAGGACAGCCCCATGGAAGAATTATTATCTAGTCAAAATGTCAATAGTGCTGAGGCTGAGAAACCTTGTTTTAACTTGTGTAAATACTCATGTTATTAAGCACACACATGCAGTATTAATAAGGGTGAGTTGAAAGCTTAAGAATTAAACTCTAGGGTGGCTGGATTCTCTTGGGAGACTAAGTTCAGGAGAAAGTCTTTGGAGGATGTCAGAATGTCTCCCAAACCAAGAAAATGTCTCCCATTTTAAAGCCTCAGTTTCTTAAGTTAAAAATTCTTGCTTTTAGAAACAGGTAGGTTTTAGGACCCAGCGTTGGTACACCTGTTCTTGGCTGCCCAGGGTGGAAAAGGAAGACACCTGTGGGTGACGTCTACATTCCAACAGGTGGAGTCTCAAACGAGTAGAAGGAAGTGGCCTGGCAGATACACACCTGTTCACCGCAGGCTTTTTCCTTGTCATGTTTCTCCCGTGGGGTGTATAGCCTGCCTTTTCATTTCTGGTATCCTCCTAAAAGAAGAGAGAAAAGCTTTCGGCAGAGAAGGCAAGTAAAAGATGAAAATTAAATTATGAGAATTAAAGACAACATTAAGCAGAGATGAAAAAGGAAGGGAGGAAAAGGTGGAAAAGAAAAGAAGACAAGAAACGACTGGTGGTTTCCAACCTGCCCTTTGAAGGATGGCCTCACAAAGAGAACCCCAACAGACTTCATCGTGGGAATCAGATCAAGACCAGCAAGTACACCGTGTTGTCCTTCATCCCCAAAAACATTTTTGAGCAGCTACACCGGTTTGCAAACCTCTATTTTGTGGGCATTGTGATTCTGAATTTTGTCCCTGTGGTCAATGCTTTCCAGCCTGAGGTGAACATGATACCAATCTGCATTATCCTGGCAGTCACTGCCATCAAGGACGCTTGGGAAGACCTCCGGAGGTACAAATCAGATAAAGTCGTCAATAACCGAGAGTGCCTCATCTACAGCAGGTAAAGCAAAAAAACTCCAGGGAAGTCTTGGGGCCCAGCTTGATCTTTCTACGGCTGCTACCACTGCAGTTACCGTTTGTAGAAGGGATGGAGTAGGGAGAAATCATTATTTTATTTCAGGGAAGCTGTTCAGTTCTTTGCAGTGAGGATTACAGTCTACAATCAAAAAAAAAAAAAAAAAAATGGAGGATTGAGTCAGTCTTTTAAGATTAGGAGGTCGTTATTATGTAGCATTTTCTTCGTTGTTTCAAATGTGCCTAACATTGAAGATTTTTGTATAGATTCACATCTCTTCTTAACCCAGAGTGGCCATGAGCACATTTGAGGCTGGTTGAGGACACTGGGAGAGAAGAGGCAGCACTGTTTTTCTGGGGAGTGATGGAGTATTGTGTTGGGAGAGCTGGGAGACACGCTGCCTGGGTTGAACAGCCTCCAGTACCTACTAACTGCATGACCTTAGGCAAGTGATATAACCTTCTCTGAAACTCACTTGGTAGTTCATACAAGTTGAACAATTCCTGGGGTGGATGTGAGGGTTGCAGGAGATAATTCTTAGAAAACACTTAGCACTGTATCTGACATACAACAAATGCTCAGTAAATGCAGTATTTTTAGAATGTAAAACCCAACATTTCCTTCATCACTAACTCTGTTTTTGAGAGTTATCTCTGATGTTGTCTCAATGGAAGCAAAGGCTGCACACAACCTGTCCTGAGGCTGAGCAACCTTGTTTTAACTTGTGTAAATGCTCATATTATTAAGCACACAGGTGCAATCTTATTAAGGGTGAGTTGAAATCTTAAGAATTAAACTCTAGGGTGACTGGATGATCTAATGTCATTAGACATTTATTTAATGTCATTTTATGCATGTCATTGTTCTACGAAGGTTCCATGGAGCAAATGACTAAACTAGGTTGTCAGGACAGGACGTGCTCTCACTTGGCAAGGAAGAAGACAGTTAAAATGTGTCTCAACTTTGTGACAACCCACATAGCCCTAAAAGCAGCAAGGGAGTTGAGTCTGGGCTCACAAAGAGACTAGAGAGACAAAGCACCTTCAGAGCTAGCAGTTGGCAGATGAACACTCTAGGAGGTAAGAGCTTGACTTCTTGCTGAAAAAGGAAAACATCCATGTCTCACAAGCAGCACCCTGGGTGAGGTTTTCCCTCCGACTCTCCACCCCAGTTTAGCAACTGTTCCACATTGGCTGTGGTCTTTGTTAGAATGAAAGAGGCTTGCTTGCAGGTCTGTACTCCAGCCATTTAGGAACTGCTTACTTCTAAGGAGGGATCTCTTCTTCAAGGGAATGAAAGCTGGCCAGGTTGGAGCAGGCTGCTGAAAGGATTTAGGAGCCAATCTCTACTTGGAAAATTGTAGCCGGGGAAACCTCCAAGATGAATATTTAATACAATGACTTTTTAGATGCTATTTAGCAATATTATCAAGAACCCCTGCAAGAAACTCCATGTTCATCACTCAGCAGCAAATAAGCTTCTAGTCTCTTTGCTTGGAGGGACACAGTTGTACGTTTAGAAAAATTGCTCTGAAGGGGCCGAGCATGGTGGCTAACACCTTTAATCCCAGCACTTTGAGAGGCCAAGGTGGATGGACCACAAGGTCAGGAGTTCAAGACCAACCTGGCTAAGATGGTAAAACCCTGTCCCTACTAAAAATACAAAACTTTGCCGGGTGCAGTAGCAGGTGCCTTGTAATCCCAGTTACTCGGGAGGCTGAGGCAGGTAAGTTGCTTGAACCCCAGGGATGAAGGTTGCAGTGAGCCGAGATTGTGCCATTTCACTCCAGCCTGAGCAACAAGAGCAAAACTCTGTCTCAAAAAAATAAAGAAAGAAGAAAGAAAAAATTAATCTGAAGGGTAAATTTTTTCAGCTTTATCTAATTGTCTTGAATTAGATGAGCACAGTGGACCATCAGAGTTAAAATTTAGTCTTTCCTTACCTTTGAGTATGAAAGTTATGAAGAGAGGATGAAATCACTGCTGTGTGTGATGCCTTTCTTTGAAGAGGCGGTTTTTGAGAAAGCGTTGTTTTTCTTTTGACATCAATCTACCATCACTTTTTGTTTTCCACCTTTCTCCTTTTTTTTTTTTTTTTTTACGTGGAATACACACAGTGGTGAGCCAGGAAGCTGGTTCCTCAGGGAGGAACACACGTGGGCCGCAGTGAGCCCGGTCCTGTTCTTCTCGCTCTGCCAGAACATCGCAGAATCTTGGCCTTGTTCTTTGGAAAAATCTCAGTGTGGATTAGACCACAGGCTCACCTGTGCTGCGAGTTGGCTGGAACTAGGCTGGGCTGCTGTTGTTCTGTTCTAAAATAGCTTCCAGGGAACATCGGAAAACCGAGATAACAATCTAGAAAAAAGAAACATTAGTCCACCAGCTCACGGGCAGGAAGGAATGTGGAGTTTTCACAGCAGTATTTCCCAAAGTGTATTCAATGGAATAACAGTGACCAAGAAATAGTCTCTGAAAAAGTATGTGCATGGCCAAATCATATCTGCTGGCCCTTCTCCAATGGATCCATAGCCCATGGAGGACTAAGAAAAGAGACAGCAAAGAAACCTGTTTATCTTTGATTAACTCAGTGTTGCTTTAAATTTACTGGACTTTGGAAGTATTTTTAAATATCTATGTTTGGGAATTTTTACTTTTTCAAGTATAGAAAAATAATTGGCTACAGGGTTCAGATATGTAATTTTTACTTTTTCAAGTATAGAAAAATAATTGGCTACAGGGTTCAGATATGTAATTTGATTGACTGACTATTTTCTAGAAAGCAGCATGACTCATGGACTGATAATGACCAATGACACTTGGCATCAGTGTTAGGATGCAATAGGGAATAGTGGTGACTGTGGCAAAGTGGCGAAGCCATGCATTCATCCCAGGAGGCAGAACTGACCACTTGGCTCCCGCCAATCATTATTTTTGAGAAATATATTTGTGGAAATATAGGCCTAGTGTTGCCAGATTGTCTCAACTTTATTAGAACAGCCAGAAATTAATATTTTTATTTCAAATAACCTGACTTTTAACTGATTTTAGAATATTTGGTAACTGATGTAATTTTTTTCAAACACTTCAGACCTAGTTTATTGAACCTAAAGCTGTATGTTGCTTATGAGCGCAAAAACTTGCAAACGTTGCTTCAGAATATTCTAGAAATCTGGAGTCTCTGTGAAAGAGCAGTAAGGTTCTTTTTTTGTTTGTGCTTTCTTCAGGTGGATGGTGGGGCAGGGGTCTTGGTATACATTGCCCAAGTTGGCCTAGAGCTTGGCTCTAGCACTCCTCTTGCTTCAAACTCCCAAGTAGGTAGAATTGCAGGCATGCCATCACTTCCGGCCCTAGCTGCTTCTTTTGAAATTTATCTTCAAGGGACAGAGAGGTGGTATGACTTTGAGGTAAGAAGGCAGGCCTGGGAGGCCTGTAGTCTAGGCCCAGATCTCAGACTAACTATTAATAGTTTAGAAAGGTCATTTAAACATATAGACCTCAGTTTCCTCTTTTGTGAAATTCAGGAGTCAAACTAGATCTTGTCCTGTGAGATGTGCTAAGAAAGAACAGAACCTATAGCCAAATAAATTTACACATTAATAGAATAAAGGTTCTGGGATGACCCTCAATAAGCAGCCTATCAGTTTTGTGTAACCCAGCTGTCAGTTGAGATGTTCTCTGCCGCAAGTAGGAGAGACTTCCACTTTAACAGGTTTAAGCAACAGAGGGACTTCCTTGGCTTAAGTCACTACCCATGTCCTGAGGTGGGAGGGTGACTAGCATGGTTCCATAAGCATTCTAGATCTAGCTCTCAGCAGTCATTTATGTTCAGTCCTCCTCTGCATCATCTTAACTCTCAGGCAGACTTCTCTCATGGCAATGAAATGGCTGCAGCAGCTCCAGCCCTCACATCTACATTTGATCATGTACAAAAAGAGAAAGAAAGACACTTCTGGTAGCCATTTTGGAAGGTCAAGGAAGCTTACTACTCCCTAGACCCTCCTCACATCTCAGTGGCTCCACATGCTCACCCCTGAACCAATCCCTAGGGGCAAGAGACAGGATTGTACTAACTAGGTTATACCTGAGCCACAATCCCCACCCACAGAGCCCAGCATGAAGTCAGCTTCCCTGAAAGCCTATGGGCCATTCCAGGAAGATGTAAAACCCAATTTTATTTTTTTATTGTTTTTTTTTTTGAGTCGGAGTCTTGCTCTTTTGCCAGGCTGGAGTGCAATGGTGTAATCTCAGCTCACTGAAACCTCCTCAAGCGATTCTTCCACCCCAGCCTCCCGAGTAGCTGGGACCACAGGTGCATGCCACCACAGCTGGCTAATTTTTGTATTTTTAGTAGAGACGGGGTTTCACCATGTTGGCCAGGATGGTCTCGATCTCTTGACCTCGTGATCTGCCCGCCTCAGCCTCCCAAAGTGCTGGAATTACAGGCATGAGCCACCTCGCCCGGCTGTAAAACCCAATTTTTTAAAAAATGAGATAGTTTCCATTAGAATGAGGAACAGATGTTGGAGAAGCCACCTCAATGTCCTCAGCACTGTCACTTTAAAATATTTTTGAGCCTTGACTTTTTATAAATTGCTTTTCATGTATTAACAAGAATATACGTACCTCGAGACATTCTATACTCTATGTCCCTAAAGTTTTTCCACTTCTGAAGTGGATTGCCTCTGTGAAAGACCCCAGCTATTAAACAGATAAGTGTTAGTTATTATCTTAACTGCTGAATGCTAAAAGACATATCCTTTTACCATATCAAGGACACATGACAGATGTCAGGCAAAGAATACAAGATCTAATAGTCCAATTCTTTTTCTGGGAAACAACATAGAAGATTACATCTCATGCCCTAGCCCTAGCCATTTTATTTATTTCATCTCAGATTTGCACATTTGAGAAACTGATGCTTTTTTTTTCATTTTTGTGCAACTGAATACTAGAGCCCTTGATATTTTGCTCATGACCTAAGTCCATGCATCATCCAGCTTATACTTGTTTATACTGTGAGAAAATGTCTTCTTGCAAACAGCAGAAGCCTTGTTAACAGAATTACAATCCCGTTAGAGTATTTTCTTTTAATATAGCAGCCATGCTTGTGGTCTAAAGGTGACCCATTAATCAGATTTAAGGAATGACTTCGAGGAGAGATTAGCTTCAGAATCGTATTAGTTTAGTTTCTCCCAGGGCTCAGTTTAATGAATCTAGAAACCATACCAGTAAGAGATTTGTATTTTTCCATCGGCTTAGTAAATTTTTATTTGTATTCAGAAACCATGCAGCACAGAGTTGGGAATGGGAACTGAGGGACTCCAGGGTGGTTTTTGTTCCCTATTGTAATGAAACATAAGCCCTCCACAGTTTCAGCAGCTGGTCACTCACTTATTCATCTGTTCAGCAAATATTAATTCAAAACTTAGTGTGCGCATTGCCATGGCAAACCTTATGTGCCCTCAAGGGGCTCTCAGTCCAGGGGTCACAAGGAACTTAGAGCTGCAACATCCCATGTGCTTCGGTAGCCTACCTGCAAAGGAGCAAATAAGTGCAGGGGATTTGGTGACCCTCCTGCCTGCAGGAAACATCAAGGCCAAAGGAAGCTTCCAGGGAACAGGTAAAATTTCAGGAGAGCCCTGCAGGAGGAAGCAATATTTAGCCAGGCAGAGGGAACGTGTTTCAGCTCACAGCCTGTTTCTGTGTCAATGAAATGTTGCATGTGTGGCTTATGCTGGTATTAGAAAGACCAGGACCAAGAAATGACAGAAACTTAAGGGAAGAATAATACAGATTAGATTTTTTGTGTGTTTAATACTCTTTTTTTAAAATTAAACTTTAAGTTCTGGGGTATATGTGCAGAACGTGCAGGTTTTTGTTACATAGGTATGTACGGGCCACAGTGGTTTGCTGCACCCATCACACTGTCATCTACACTAGGTATTTCTCCTAATGCTGTCCCTCCCGTATGCCCTGACCCCCTGCTATCCCTCCCCTAGCCTCCCAAGAGGCCCCGGTGTGTGATGTTCCCCTCCCTGTGTCCACATGTTCTCTTTGTTCAACACCCACTTATGAGTGAGAACATGCAGTGTTTGGTTTTCTGTTCTTGTGTCTGCTGAGAATGATGGTTTCCAGCTTCATCCATGTCCCTGCAAAGGACATGAACTCATCCTTTTTTATGGCTGCGTAGAACTTTTTCACAAAGGTCTTGTGCTGCATAGAATATTTTTTAATCGGACTTTTTGCTGAGACCTGGAGCATCTCTCTTTTGTAAGTCAGGTGGCTGCTATAGCATAAAAATAAACATCTTCTGACAGCATAGCACTGAGGGCCTAGCCTGGCCTGCAAGCTGTTTTCTTTTGTCTGTGAGTTGCCTTTTGTGCCTGTGTCCTCAGAAAAACCTGGAAGGGAGAAAACCAGAAGTCATGATCCTAGTTATGTCACTAATTAACTACGTGACCTAAATGAAGCCACTTAAGCAGTTGGGGCCCCATGTGTCTCATCTTTAAATAGTGCTCATAAGCTCTCTCTCTGGCATATTTTGTGAAAAGGTATGCAGATGACATGCAGGAGGGCTTAAAAATAATGAAGCCTTAGAAATAAACTGCAGAATGCAATGCCACAGGGTGAGTAAAGCAATCTCAGCAATGACCTTACTGGATGCTTGACATGGAGGGCTTTGACATGGGACCTGGGCTTTTCTCAGAGCTGCCACTTACCAAATGTGTGGCCTGTGTAGATACTTGATCACTGGAGCCTCCATTTTAACCTATGTAAAATGGGGCCAATTTATAAAGATGATCTATAAATACAAAATAAAAATAAACCTAACACCCAGGTTTATGTGGACACAATCAGATCATCTTTATAAATTGTTTGACTCAATGCCTGCACCATAAGCAGCACTAAGAAACTTTTTTTTAAAAACGGAGTCTCACTCTGTCACCCAGGCTAAAGTGCAGTGGCACAATCTTGACTCACTGTAACCTCTGCCTCCTGGGCTCAAGAGATTCTCCTGCCTCAGCCTCCCAAGTAGCTGGGATTACAGGCATGCGCCACCACACCAGACTAATTTTTGTATTTTTAGTAGAGACGGGATTTCACTGTATTGACCAGGCTGGTCTCGAGCTCCTGACCTTAAGTGATTCTCCCACCTTGGTCTCCCAAAGTGCTGGGATTACAGCATGAGCCACCACACCTGGCCAGTAATTTTTTTATTATTTTCAACCATCTCAACCTTAATTTTTTCAATGCCACCCCCAGCCTGAGCCTTCATCTTTTGTGCTGTGTGCCATACACAAACAAGGGTGGAATTGCTAGTTTATAGTTTCACTGGTAAAAGCCAAGGACATTCACTGAGCCACATATACCAGTGGACAGGGTTACAGTGATTTCAAAGGAAAATCTATGCTTTGCACTTTCTTTTTTCCCACTAGTCTATGTGGCAGGATTTTTAAATCTGAATTCAAGAAACTCTCTGGAGTTAGCCCTCTTTCCCTCCTTTCTGTCCACAGCACACTTGAGTGTACCCACACCAAGATTTAGATTCAGAGAAGGGAGGTAAATGGCCTCATCTGGCTCTCAGCTTCAGCCACTTGGTCCAACTCAACTTCTTTTTCTTTTTCTTAAGACAGTCTCACTCTGTCACCAGGCACCTGGCTGGAGTGTAGTGGCGCAATCTCGGCTCACTGCAACCTCCGCCTCCCGGGTTCAAGCAATTCTCCTGCCTCGGTCTCCTGAGTAGCTGGGACTACAGTCGTGCGCCACCCAGCTAATTTTTGTATTTTTTTAGTACAGATGGGGTTTTGGGATTTCACCATGTTGGCCAGGATAGTCTCTATCTCTTGACCTTGTGATCCACCCGCCTCAGCCTCCCAAAGTGCTGGGATTGTAGGTGTGAGCCACCACGCCCAGCCTCCAACTCAACTTCTTAACATAGACTGTACATTAGAATATCGCATTTGTATAGCTGTTAATAAAGCTGCAATTTGGTACTAATATTTCCTTTGTACAACAGCCCTCAAGGAAACCCCCAAAAGAAGATGAACTGATTGACTAGGCAGAATTTAAGCTTTTCCAGGGCTATCTGAACATTAAAACACAGTCGTAAGCCTGTCTTCACCCTAAAACTACATTCTGGGGTTGCTGCAGGTATTAAATGAGTTACTGCATGTAAAATGCTTAGCTTTGCGCCTGGCA
This sequence comes from Saguinus oedipus, assembly GCA_031835075.1. NCBI lineage: Eukaryota > Metazoa > Chordata > Mammalia > Primates > Cebidae > Saguinus > Saguinus oedipus. The sequence goes on from CM063170.1 coordinate 46,098,482, forward strand.
TCCTGTGGCACTCAGAAAATGTTAGCTTAAATATTGCTAAGGAGAGTTCTATGGCCTTGATAGGCAGAGGTCATCATGAGCTTAACCCAAGGGGAATGAGAAAGAATGACCACTGGCTGGAGTTTGGAATTGCATGAACGACAAAAAAAAAAAAAAAAAAAAAAAAAAAAATCTTTAACCACAGAACTTGATGCCAAGCTCTAATCACATAAAAAAAAAAAAAAAAAAAAAAAAATGGGCCTCAGGGAGGACTCTGAAAAATGCAACAACAGAAAAACATTCAGTGTCATTTGAAGCCTGGCTATGAGAAGTGCCACTGGCTGGATTTACAGACCAGCAGACCATTGCATCCAGCCCTCAGGCCTCTGCTCTACACTTGGCACGAACAAACCAGGCTCCTTCCTGAAGCATCCTTTTGCAGGTGCCCACACTACTCCCACTGCCTCACCCTGTGCTCACAGAAGGCCATAAACCATCTGGGCCAATTCAGCTTGTTATTTCAGGAGAGAATGCATTCGGTCCTCCCCAAAACTCACTGGGTGGGAGAGTCATAAAACAAGAATTCAGGTGTCCCTGACGCTCTGCATCGTTGTCATCAGGATCGATTTGCAGTCCACAGGTGAGGATTTATGGCCTCTGTTTTGCCATTAAGGAGATCAGAATTCCAAAAGTCGAGGCTCCTGTTCTTAACCCAGCCTCTGCTAGGCTTATGTCACCTTCTTCTGAGGCTTAATCAGCTTCATCCCTTGCTCCAAAACAGAGCCATGAGACCACTCTGAGCCACGTCGCTCCCACTGCCCTCACTCATCTCTCCTTGTAGACACACCTGTGTGACCTTATGCAAGTTAGACAAGTTTCTGAGCCTGTTTCATCCTCTATGAAACAGGGATAATGATAACAATAAAAGCTATTTCATTATTAGGCAGCTAAACTGGAGATTAAATACCTGGTTCATTATAGGTAGTCAATACATGTAAGCTAATAATGTAATGTGTCATTGTTAGAAGTCTCCACTAGGGTATCTATAACAACAACAAAAAATGATAGATGTTAAAATGGCCAAAGGTTAGAAAAACCTGCCTTTCTACTACCTTTCTACTAACCGTAAGACAAATATACAAGGAATCAATTAATATTTTCTGAACACTCGCCATGTGCTAAACACCATACCCGACCCTACGTACATATAGAAATGTAAGATCCAGGATCATCGCAGCTCTTAGCAAGTTTCTTACATACTTTAAAACAGAATATACACACAACAATTAGGAAATAGGCTGGTAATATACAGGGACGTGTGGCAACAAGATGTGCACCATGATGTTCAGTGCCCAGGAGTAAAAAGAGGAAGGTAGCACTTGGATCTACAGAGGTGAAAGGACAATCATTTGGGGGCCAATTCATTCCCTTGAATACCCCCAGGCTGAAGAATCCCAACTTGTGGCTATGACCTTGCTGGATGGCACCTGTGACTTCCATGTCCTCTGAAGCACAGTGTCTCCATGGCCATCACTGCTTAGTGACATTCTCTGTGCAGTTCTGCTTTCTCTTCTGCCACCACATAGTCAAAGACGTCAGGGGTGGATTATCCCCAGACCTGGGGCTTCAAACATTCCCCCAGTATAAAGAACTTTATACTGTATCAATGTAACCAATGTTCCAGCCCTCACTAGCCTCTGGGTATGAATGAGGTTCCATTGACCGTGCCATTCAGCTCCAATCTGCTGATTTAAGATTTCAGCCCTCCCACCCTAATCCTCAAGCCTCCACAGATATATCTAGGCATCCTCAGATTGGTAAATATCACATGTGCCCTCCATTTGCAGCTCAGCCAGGAGTTCTCATCTGCCCGTGCTTCTCTGGCCTCAGCTGTTTCTTTCTGGTGCTTCCCTGAGCCCTGCAAGTCTAATCCACCTCCCCAACCCCATTGTGATTGTAGCAAACAGGCAGGTGCAGGGGACAAAGAATAGTGCAGTATGGAGAACTCATTTGTACCCACCACCCTCTGCCCCAGGTATAGGCTGTCTTTAATGTAACTACTTCAACTTCTGTTCCATTTCCTGGGGTCAGATAAGGGACTGAGGCCTCACTACCATCTTTCTCTTTTTAATTCCTACTCCCTCTTGCCAGGCTTCTCCTCCAGCCAAAACATCCCACACCTCATTTATATTAGTTAATGAAAATTCACAAAACAGCATTCCCTAGTTCACTATCTCCACAAGAGCGATCCTGTCTGCCCCAAGCTAATAATAACTATAACAATAATAATAGCAGCAGTAAACGACATTTGCTGCAATGTTGTTAGGCACTTTTCAGATACCATTTTAACTTTCACTGCAACTGTAGAATAGGTTTGTCCCATTTGATAGAATAAACTGAAGGCCAGAAAGTTAAGCAGCAGGTTCAACGTTACATTACAGCTAAGAGGTAGTTCCAGGTTTCAAATCAAGATCATTGACTTTAAAAAAAAATATATATATATAGGTATGTATATATTTTTTATTGTACTCCAGGTTCTGGGGTACATGTGCAGGACATGCAGGATTGTTGCATAGGTACATACATGGCAATGTGGTTTGCTGCCTCCATCCCCCCGTCACCTATATCTGGCATTTCTCCCCGTGTTATCCCTCCCCAACCTCCTTACCCGCGTTGTCCCTTCCCTATTCCCCCGCAACAGACCCCAGTGTGTGTTGCTCCCCTCTCTGCGTCCATGTATTCTCATTGTTCAACATCCGCCTATGAGTGAGAACATGTGGTGTTTGATTTTCTGTTCTTGTGTCAGTTTACTGAGAATGATGGTTTCCAGATTCATCCATGTCCCTACAAAGGACGTGAACTCATCGTTTTTTATGGCTGCATAGTATTCCAACTCTTAACCATCCTATTTCACTGCCTCTACCTCAGTACACTGCAGCCCAGATGACAGGCATTGCAAGTATACCTGAATCAGCCACAGGGCCCTTGGATCTCCTCCTTGGAGCCATGGAAAGGGCAAGGTCCCAGCCTGAGCTTTGTCACTGTGATCCTCGGTCAAATCATTCCCCTCCTCTCTGCGTCCATTTCCTCACCTGACAGGGGAAGTTGAATTACAGATCTATCAAATCCTTTCCAGCCTGGATTTTAAGCATATCTATTTCTGGGAATCTGTCCCAGTAGCCAGGCTTCAGAGCCCTAAATTTTCAATCTGCTGAGCTTTGGTCTCTCTTTCCTAGACTTAGGGGAATGGTTTAGGTTTTAGAGTTTCTTGTGTTCGCAGGGTATTATGTGCCTAAGCCAAAGCCACAAAACATAATCATGAGCATAAAATAGCACAAGGAAGGAAACACCAAGGCCTGCAGAGCGGTGGTGAGCTCTCACCATGACAGTAGCCATCATTGTCATCATTGTCACAAACAAAGCTTGTATTCAGTGAGTACTCACTAAGTGCAAAGCCCTGAGCTCAGCTCCTTACATAGGGCATATCACCAATCCTTTCAACAGCCCTCTGAGGCAAAAGCACTTATTGCCTTCAACTGTCAGATGAAGAAACAGAGGCTCCAAGAGGTTAAGTAATTTGCCCAAGGTCACACAGGTTATAAGCAGGGAAACCAGGATTCAAAGCCTCTCTCAATCCCTGTGCTTTGAATCTCATTCTCTTGGGCATTCCTCTCTCACCCTGGGTTAGCAACACAGCACTAAGCATTCTGGGCCTGGCATTTGAGCTTCCTGAAGGACAGCCCAGGTCAGCTGATCATCATCCTGTGTGGAATGGGGAGTTTCACAAGATAACTCATCCTTCTGACAAATCCCCTTTACTCTAGTTGCCTGAAACTCCTTTTATAAAATCCAGATACTTGAGAAATGGAGCCTTCGCATTCCTCTCCCTCCTCTGTTTCCCCTTTCACCTGCTCCCTCATGGCATCCAGTTGGCTGGAAACCTCTCTGCTGTTTATTTTCCTCTTAATAAGCCCTATCTCCTCTCAGAAAGCCGTTGAGAACTGCACCACTTAATTTTCCTTGTGGCAGAATCTGCCAGATGGAGCCTTCGTCCCAAGTTATGTTGATTTGTCTTATTTTTAAACAACAGTGAGCATCGCATAAAACTAAAATAGCAGTCGGTTCCCAGGTGTGGACTCACTAGCAGGGGGACAATCCAGGATGTGTCCACCTGGGGCAGCGGTCCCAAACAGGCCGGATTAATGAAAGACTGACTTCTGCAGGCAGCTCCTGGCCAGCTGCTGGTATTGCCTGGGGTTCACTCCATGCAGGAGCATCGGTCATCACCCCCTTGGGCTGTGCATTCCTGACTTTTCCACAGACATGGTTCTGACAGTGGAGGAGACAAAGTGGACCCTAGAGAATCAAGAGACCAACATAAAGTAGCACAGTGCAAGAAGGAAATGTCCCTGATCTTATTTTTTAATCCCTAAAATTCCTACAAAACGTGCCTCTGATTCCATAACATAGCTATGTTTAGTTACTATCAATAACATTCTTCAAATTTCATACCAGCCAGACTACTAACCTGTGTTTCTCCTAAAATTTTTTAAATGAACACCCCAAAGTGATGTTGACCCATAGCTTTATTATTTCTAGATGCCCACCAGGGTATTCTAGAAGCATGTGTGCTTGTGTTTGAGAAGCGCAACCCTGGGACTGGGCAATCTCTGTCTTGGGGAAGGCAAACCTACAACAGTGACTGAGAATGTTCCCTCACCACTGCGTGCTGTCCTAAGGAAGAGAGGATTATGTCTAAAGGAAAGACAGGCAACCATTACCAGCACAGCAGTGACCTCCTTGGGATCCAGCAAGTAAATGTAAAGAAGACAGAGACTAGTCTGACTTACTGTTTGTGGGTGACTCCATTGATACTTACATCATAGCAGGACTTGGCAGGGCAGTACTCCAGCCCAGCTCACAGAAGTGACAGCTCAGAAAAACACATATGCCATAAGCTCCTCACCATAGCACTCCATCTTCCAGCACCTTTATAACCCACATCCTAGAATAAGCAGTACAGTCTTTTATTGGGTGGAGGTGCATTGGCCTTGCCTTTGATATGCTCTGTATGCAGATTCTGGACAACTAGCATTTGCCAAAACCTTCAACACCAGTGTGCTCTGGGAGGGTTGATGATCAGGATGTTGCTCAGAATGAAAGTTGTTCTCCCCATTCCAATGTCAAATACCAGGTAGAATGCTGAGATTATTGTAATCAACTGATAAGCCACTTCCCCAAAGGCATCCAGTAGGACATGGTAGCCAAAGGCCGGGAAGAAAGAGGAAGACAAGACAGAATGAGTGATAAATTCTTTGTTCCTTGGGGCAATTTTGCTATCATATTTAAGGATTTTTTAGAGCACTCTCAAAAAAAAAAAGAACACCAGTCTTTCCTGTATAAGATTCTTTTCTCACAGAGAATATGGACCATTCCAATGTCTGTAAGCAGCCTTATACAAGGAAATTTAACAGGTTTTCCCAGGGCTGCTTTGAAGAAAACATATAATCCCCTGAGTCAGCAGAGAGGCCATGAAGTGTTTGACAGTTATAATGGCACTCTTGGTGAAGGAGTTTCCACCCTAAGTATATAAATAAACAACCAAATTTTTAAATAATCAAATGTATTTTCAAAATGACACAGGGAAACAAATCTGGGGTGACTGCCCCTATTCTTCATAGAAAATAAAAGTGAGGGTTGGGGGGAGATGGAGACGGTTAACAGGTACCAAAAAAACAAAACAAAACAAAATAGTTAGAATGATTAAAACTTAGTATGTGATAGCACAACAGGGTGACCATAGTCAATAATAATTCAATCATTTCTTTTCAAGTAACTAAATGAATATAATTGCATTGTTTTTAACACAAAGGATAAATGCTTGAGGGAATAGATACCCTGTTTTCTATGATGTAATTATTACATATTATGTGCCTGTATGAAAGTATCTCATGTACCTTGAAAATATATATACCTACTATGTACCCACAAACATTTTAAGGAAAAGAAAAGTTATATTGGGTGAGTGGAAGCACAGAATGAGCTGATCAGTTGAGAAAGGTGCTTGAAAACCTGTTATGTGCTTTGGCATGTAAGGGGGAATTATTACTAAAATTCCACAGACACATCACTCCCAAAATTCTCAGAAGTGGTCTCAATAGTCATTTGGTTGACACTTAACCATGTCTCCTGTGCTGAGCTCCCAGAGCCATGGAGCACTTCTGCAGAACCCTCTGGTTCTTTCGAGTTACGAAGTTGTTCCCTGATTCAAATGCGGTTCATTTTACAGACCTGTCCTTCCACGTGGAAGCACCTTTAATTCAGGTGGCTGGGGAAGTCTTCTGAGATCTTTTAAGACCAGGAAGATTGGATCCTAGGAAGACTTGTCTGGGGTTCTCCAGAGGGCCTCCAGAAAGGGAGGAAGACACCAAAACCCTCTTCCTCCTTAGGGACTTTTGTGAAGTCAAAGGAAAAAACTGCAATTCTAATCACGACTCTTTCTCTGTGGAAGAGTGGACTTGTCATGCCCAGGGCAACTCAGATTCCAGCAGAAACAAACAATAACATACCCAGAGGGGCTCAGCATCAGTGGAGAAGCCCAGCAAAGGAAAGCCTGCCTCTCCAGATCTGGCTGCCTTCAGAGGCACCCAGCTCCAAGCCAGGTGGGCTCAGTCAGAAAGGCCACATGTGGGTTATTAGTTTGGTTTAAAATCCCACATTTAAAGCGGGACATTTCCAAATGCAGACAGATGAGTCCACACCTCCGGAACAGATCTTGAAACTGTGTCACACGAGGAATAATTGAGGGCACCTGGGAAGTTAAATTTGGCTTGGCATGCCCAAAAGTCTTCATGGGACACCTGATGAATGCCTTAAAATATTTAAAGAATGGTTGAAGATGGAATAGACTGTGTTACCTGGAAGAGCAGAACTGTTTAAATATTTAGTTAGGCAGAAGGAAGACTTTCTGAAATAGAGCTCTTTGAAAACAGCACATGGACAAGAGCGGTGTCTCATGCCTGTAATCCCAGCACTTTGGAAGGCCGAAGCAGGAGGATCACCTGAGGTCAGGAGTTTGAGACCAACCTAGCCGATATGGTGAAACACCATCTTTACTAAAAATACAAAAATTAGCCAGACATGGTGGTAGGTGCCTGTAATCCAAGCTACTTAGGAGACTGAGGAAGGAGACTCGCTTGACTCAGGGAGGCAGAGGTTGCAGTGAGCCAAGATCATGCCACTGCACTCCAGCCTGGGCAACAGAGCAAGACTCCATCTCAAAAAAATAAAAATAAAAAAATAAAATAAAAATAGAATGCATTGCCTTGAGAAGTGGGGAGTTCTTAGCTGGAGGTAGTAGGGCTGAGGCTGTGGTACCACCTGCAGGGAGGTAGTATACCCAAGCAGTAAAAACTCTGGGCTTTGGGCTGGACCCAGGCTCAGGTTCCAGCTCTGTTTTTGTGAGACTTTGAAAAATTTCTTTTTGACCCCCAATTACCTCATTTGTGAAATCGGCATAATAATATCTACTCCTGTGGGTTATTATGCAACTAAATGAAATGTTAATTAACACGAGTGCCTGGCAGGTAAGAAATGCTAAATTTGTCCTTGTTACTCCCACTATTATTATCTTAGTTTGATAAATTGGATGAGAAGATAAAATAATTCACTCTGATTTCCTCAGATTTCTTCGACCCTCTGATTCTACGGTTACTGTGAGGTCTCATTCCATCAAAGCTCCTGGTAGCATCTGCCCAATTCCCTGACTGCCCAGAGCATTGTGTTTCAGTGTGGCTCTGGATCTTCCTCGACAATAGCAGATATCCTCGCCTTCCCTATTATCACTCTCCAAATAATCAAAAACAATCTTTCCTACAGCCCAGTTCCTTGAACCCCTGTTTTCTTTGGTAATAACTGGCTATTCTGGTAAATCGTGGGTATTAAGAGCAGTACCATGTCAATATGACAATCTCGTTACCATCTCCTTTAACATTTTTCTCTTGCAAGGAAGCAAGGGCTGAACACAGGACCTGGTCACGAACTGGCAGTCAAGAAAAATTCTAAATCTTCGTGAGGACAGATCGTTACTAATGAGATTCTGTAGGTTATGTTTCCCTGTTCTAGAGAGATCATGAGGTGGTCATTCAGGAGCAGGGTAGAATACGAGGCACTCTCATGACAGGCTGACTTGGGGGACATTTAGATGCCGGGGGGGGGCCTTCCTTTTTTCTCCCATTAATTTTCTGATGAAACTTAAAGCTGACTCAGACCCCTGTCTTTCTCCCACCCAAGAAAAGAGCAGACCTATGTGCGGAAGCACTGGAAGGATGTCCGCGTGGGAGACTTCATCAAAATGCGATGCAACGAGATTGTCCCAGCAGACATACTCCTCCTTTTCTCCTCGGACCCCAGCGGGATATGCCATCTGGAAACTGCCAGCTTGGATGGAGAGACGAACCTCAAACAAAGACATGTCGTGAAGGGCTTCTCACAGCAGGTAGGGCTCGTTCTAAGATCTTCAGTGGTAAAGTCAAAGAGAGGAAGCAAGCCTACCCTACTGGAAAATTGAACTAACCCTGCTGGGTAGAGGGGTAAGTAGTGGATGCCTCCTTTTCCCTAGCACTTTAGATACCCTAAGTCTTCCCAGCAGCCCTCTGAGATGGATCTGATCTGCATTTCATAGGTGAGGAAACAGAAGCTTAGGAAAGTTAAATAACTTGCTGAAGGCCTCAGAGTTTCTAAATGGAGATCCACTCTGTTCAACTGAGTAAACTATACTGTCTGCTCTAAACTGAGGGATCTAATATCTGTTCCATCATCCCCAGGACCAATTCCTCTTCTGTGCTCATCCAATCCCGACTCACTCTGCCCAGCTCAGCCCTAGCAATCTCTCCTGGCACAAATCCTAATCCTCCTTCTACCCCTCCGAAACTGAAGAAAGGTATTATTAACTATGTTTCCATTTATGTGTTCCTGAACTTCTCAACAGTGCTTAAGCCTCCTTGAGGGCAGGGAGAGATCATTGATACCTTTTTTTTTTTTTTTTAAGAGACTGGGTCTCTACTGGGTGCATTGGCTCAAGCCAAGTAATCCCAACACTTTGGGAGGCCAAGGCAGGCAGATCTCTTGAGGTCAGGAGTTCAAGACCAGTCTGGCCAACATGGTGAAACCCTGTCTCTACTAAAAATTAAAAAATTAGCCAGGTGTGGCGGCAGGCACCTGTAGTGCCAGCTACTTGGGAGGCTGAGGCAGGAGAATTGCTTGCACCCAGGAGACGGAGGGTGTAGTGAGCCAAGATTGCATCAGTGCACTCCAGCCTGGGTGGTAAAATAAGACTCCAACTCGGAAAAAAAAAAAAAAAAAAAGAGAGAGAGAGAGAGAAACTGGCTATCACTCTGTCATTCAGACTAGAGTGCAGTGGCATTGACACTTTTGTTTAATACCCTTAAATAAATGGTACCTTGGACATCATGAAAAAAATCATTATTGTTTGGTGGGTAAAAGCTTAGGTTCTGGGGTCTGATGGGTTCCAAGCCCAGGCCCCACCCCTCTTCAGCTGTCTCACCTTAGGCAAGTTACTAACTAGCCTCTAACTAACACCTTGGTTCCCTCATCTGGAAAACGGGGACAAAGACAGTTCGCTTTCCATAGGGTAGTTTTAGAGACTAACTGGTAGGTACATGACTTACTTAGCAAGAAGACAGGCACATAGTAAAAGACCCATGAACAGTTGTTATTAATATCAATGCTTTCATAGGCAATATGTGTTGACTGACTGAAGCCGGTGTGATATTTCAATTTGCAATTAAAATTCTCCTTGTGGGAGTTGATTTCCAATATGGTCCCTTTCTTTAACCAGGGAAAGGAGTACAATTTTATCACTTTTCTTCTTTCTGCCAGCCTTTAGCTGGGGAGAAATTGAATGAGTCAGAGGATTTGACAGAAAGAAGGCAAATGACTTATTTCTCAGAGATTCTCACAAGCTAGAGCTCAGTTTTCTGGATTCAAACTTCTCAAAATAAGTTTTTAAGTTCTAGGAACAAGGGTCATTGTACCTTGCTTTGCCTGTCTCCAAGCACCTGATAAACAGTTCTCATAAAACCCTTTTTGTGTGATTGAATTGGTCCTCAGAAGCCTGTTCCCTCATGCATATCATGGGAATAATAATAGCTATCCCATGGTTTTGCTGTGAAACTTAAATGGTATGAGGAAAGTAAAGAACAAAATAAAGAGTTTGCAACACACGAGATTCACAATAAATGGGAACCATTGCTGCTACTGAGGCTGCAGTTGCCACCACTGGAAATGGAAACCACCACCACCCACTGTAGACCAGCAAGCCCACTGATCTCCAGGCTCTGAGTTCACTGAGCAAGGGCCCTGTCTCCAAGTTTTCTCACCCTTTGCTTATTACCGCCACATTCGCTGAATCGCCCTAGTGTTTGCAAAAAGGCAGGGTGAGATCTGGTCGAAGTTCACCAAGTCATTCTAGACAAGCAATAACAATCTGTTTCTGGGCTCAGAGCCCTGTCCAGTTCCTTTCAAATCTCTTCAACTGTAACAATAAGAAATACATGATATATTACACACAGACACACACACACACACACACACACACACACACACACACACACACGCGCGCGCACATGTGTATGTGTACGTGGGTGAGTATGTAAGAATGACACCTTAGCCTTACCACATGCGAGGCCTTCTGAGATGTTTCTATGCTATTCTACCTTTCTGTTTTTCTCGAGGCAGGGTCCTGCTCTGTCACCCAAGCTGGAGTACAGTGGCACAATCTCAGCTCAGTGCAATCTATGCTTCCTGGGTTCAAGTGATTCTCCTGCCTCAACCTAAGTAGCTGGGACTACAGGCACGCACTACCACGCCCAGCTAATTTTTTTGTATTTTTAGTAGAGTCAGGGTTTTTGCCATGTTGGCCAGGCTGGTCTCAAACCCCTGACCTCAAGTGATCCACCCACCTTGGCCTCCGAAAGTGCTAGGATTACAGGCATGAGCCACGACATCCGGCCTATTCTACCTTTCTTTTTTAAAATTCTAGGAGCAGTGAAATCTGTAAATCTCCCCTTTAGCCTCCCTCCCCCAACAATTCTGAATCTTAGTCTCTCTTGGGCAGTCATTTCAGTGTTGTTTCATTTCAACCAGTGACTTTTCTTTTTGTCTTTGGCAGTTGTTCCCAAGCTGTTTTTGTTTTTTTTGTTTTGTTTTTTTGCATATTAATTAGATAGTTTGGGATTTCACTGGAATGAAGAGTCAGGCAAAAGGGTCATTCACACACCAGTGCTGTAGACCAGCCAATTTAATAAGTCTCTCCAACTCTAACCCTCAGTTCTCACAGAGCACTTGCTGAGACGATTTCCCAAAACAAAAGCAAAAGAGAAAGAGAGGTAAATTCCTATGTGAAAGGAAGGAGATTATTTGAGCTTGAAGGTTTCCAGAGTTCTCTATTCTGTCTCAGTTCTTGATTCTCCCCCTTCCTTTGCTCAAGCTTGCTTTTTTCATTTTAGTAATAATAATAGACTTTTATTGATTCCAGACTAAGGGCTTTGCATGATTATGTCATTTATCCTCAAAACAACCCAATGGGATAGGCACTATTTATTATTAGTAAGGAATCTGGGGCATACAGAGGTCCTGTAACTTGCCCAAGGTCACTGAACAGGGAAGTGTTGGAGCAGGATTCAAAGCCAGGTTTGTGCAGAGCCTCAGTTTTTAAGGCTCAGTAGCTGATTTCCCTGGCCCTTTAATTGTTACCTTGAGTTCACACAGCAATGCTTACTTGAAAGTACACATTTATTGTTGCCAAGATTCTTTCCACATACAGATAGCAGGTGGCAGGGATAATGAAAATGGGCTCAGCCTGCTCCCTGGGGGGAGACATCTTAGCTGCTCTTTGCGACCTTGCTTCTCCCTTATACTTTTAAGGCAGAAAGATTTCTGAATATGGATAGAACTTGCTTCTGGCTAACTCTATACCATAGGATTTTCCTAATGTATCAAACAAACATGCTGATGAGAATTGCAAGAAAAATAAATGTTTCAAGGCCAAGTAATATCAGAAGACAACAGGTTACAAGCTTTCAAATATTGTGTTCTGCAGAACTTCTCTGATACTTTAATAAGCCCCAAGGAGAAGGACAGGTATTATTATGTAGCGTTTCTAAACATTTAAGCACAAGAAATTTTTATCCCAAGAAACGTATCTCAGAGCTGTTACAGGAGGGGTGAAATACACCTAAGGGATTGCCTCAAGTGCATTACAGGTGTTAAGGGTATATCATAATCATCACAGGGGAAGTTTTAAAAATATACACACATCCTTCTGTATCACCACCAGCAAATTATGATTCACTAGGATTGAGTAGGGCCTTGAGTGTGCATATTTTAAAAAGTTTTCTCCCAGATGATCTTGAATAAACCTATCACCACCTCTTTGAAAACCTGTACAACAAAGGAAAGGCACCACCTCTAGTGCTTCCAAAAAAAAAAAAAAAAAAATGCTTATCCTAATAATGGAAACAAAACTACCATCTAGGTTCTTCTTACAATACACCAGTTCTTTTACATGCATTGCCTATTTTAAGCCTTAGGCCACCATGGGAAATAGGCATTACTATCCCTATTTTACACATGAAGACTCTGAGGCACAGAAAGAGCAAATTACACTAATCATCTCAGAGGTTTTGAACACCTACAAACATGGCTAGTTTGGAGATTTAATGTCTTACGTAATAAGCATTAATGGCTTTTGATAGTTTATTCTCTCTCTCAATTCCTACTGTCTTTGAGACCCTCACCTTGCCAAAAGGGTTTTTTTAATTGCATTTTAGGTTTTGGGGTACATGTGAAAAACATGCAAGACTGTTGCGTAGGTACACATATGGCAGTGTGATTTGCTGCCTTCCTCCCCTTCACCTATATCTGACATTTCTCCCCATGCTATCTCCCCATCCCCCCACTGTCCCTCCCCTATGTCCCCCCAACAGACCCCAATGTGTAGTGCTCACCTTCCTGTGTCCATGTGTTCTCATTGTTCAGCACCCACCTATAAGTGAGAACATGCAGTGTTTGATTTTCTGTTCTTGTGTCAGTTTGCTGAGAATGATGGTTTCCAGGTTCATACGTGTCCCTACAAAGGACATGAACTCATTGTTTCCGATGGCTGCATAATACTCCATGGTGTATATGTGCCACATTTTCCCTGTCCAGTCTATCATCGATGGGCATTTGGGTTGGTTCCAGGTCTTTGCTATTGTAAACTGTGCTGCAATGAACATTCGTGTGCATGTGTCCCCATAGTAGAACGATTTATACTCCTTTGGCTATATACCCAGTAATGGGATTGCTGGGTCAAATGGAATTTCTATTTCTAGGTCTTTGAGGAATGGTCACACTGTCTTCTGCAATGGTTAACTAATTTACACTCCCACCAACAGTGTAAAAGTATTCCTATTTCTCCACATCCTCTCCAGCATCTGTTGTCTCCAGATTTTTTAATGATCACCATTCTAACTGGCGTGAGATGGTATCTCAATGTAGTTTTGATTTGCATTTCTCCAATGACCAGTGATGATGAGAATTTTTTCATGTGTTTGTTGGCCTCATGTATGTCTTCTTTTGTAAAGTGTCTGTTCATATCCTTCACCCACTTTTGAATGGGCCTGTTTTTTTCTTGTAAATCTGTTTTAGTTCTTTGTAAATCTGGATATCAGCCCTTTATCAGATGGGTAGATTGCAAAAGATTTTATCACATTCTGTTGGTTGCCAATTCACTCTAATGACTGTTCCTTTTGCCATGCAGAAGCTGTGGAGTTTGATTAGGTCCCATTTGTCTATTTTGACTTTTGTAGCCAATGCTTTTGGTGTTTTGGTCATGAAGTCCTTGACTACTCCTGTGTCCTGAATGGTTTTGCCTAGATTTTCTTCTAGGGTTTTTATGGTGTTAGGTCTTATGTTTAAGTCTTTAATCCATATGGAGTTAATTTTAGTGTAAGGTGTCAGGAAGGGGTCCAGTTTCTGCTTTCTGCACATGGCTAGCCAGTTTTCCCAACACCATTTATGAAACAGGGAATCCTTTCCCCATTGCTTGTTTTTGTCAGGTTTGTCAAAGATTGGATGGTTGTAGATGCGTTGTGTTGCTTCCAAGGCCTCTGTTCTGTTCCATTGGTCTTTATCTCTGTTTTGGTACCAGTACCATGCTGTTTTGATTACTGTAGGCTTGTAGTATAGTTTGAAGTCTGGTAGTGTGATGCCTCCTGCTTTGTTCTTTTTGCTTAGAATTGACTTGGCTCTGTGGGCTTTCTTTTGGTTCCATATGAAGTTTAAGGTGGTTTTTTCCAGTTCTGTGAAGAAGGTCATTGGTAGCTTGATGGGAATAGCTTTGAATTTATAAATTACTTTGGGCAGTATGGCCATTTTCACAATATTGATTCTTCCAAACCACAAACATGGAATGTTTCTCCATCTGTTTGTGTCCTCTCTTATTTCGTTGAGCAGTGCTTTGTAGTTCTCCTTGAAGAGGTCCTTTATGTCCCTTGCTAGTTGTATTCCTAGGTATTTTATTCTCTTTGTAGCAATTGTTAATGGCAGTTCATTCTTGATTTGGCTCTCTTTAAGTCTGTTATTGGTGTATAGGAATGCTTGTGATTTCTGCACATTGATTTTGTATCCTGAGACTGCTGAAATTGCTTATCAGTTTTAGGAGATTTTGGGCTGAGACAATGGGGTCTTCTAGATATACTATCATGTCATCTGCAAATAGAGACAATTTGACTTCCTCCTTTCCTATTTGAAAACCCTTTATTTCTTTGTCTTGCCTGATTGCTCTGGCTAGAACTTCCAGTACTATATTGAATAAGAGTGGTGAGAGAGGGCATCCTTGTCTAGTGGCAGATTTCAAAGGGAATGCTTCCAGTTTTTGCCCATTCACTATGATATTGGCTGTTGGCTTGTCATAAATAGCTTTTATTATTTTGAGATACTTTTCAGCAATATCTAGATTATTGAGGGTCTTTAGCATAAAGTGCTGTTGAATTTTGTCAAAGGCCTTCTCTGCATCAATTGAGATAATCATGTGGCTTTTGTCTTTGGTTCTGTTTATGTAGTGAATTACATTTATAGACTTGCGTATGTTGATCCAGCCTTGCATCCCCAGGATAAATCCTACTTGATCATGGGGGATAAGCTTTTTGATGTGCTGTTGCATTCGACTTGCCAGTATTATATTGAAGATTTTTGCATCTATGTTCATCATGGATATTGGCCTGAAGTTTTCTTTTCTTGCTGAGTCTCTGCCAGATTTTGGAAGAGGATGATGTTGGTCTCATAAAATGATTTGGGAAGGATTCCCTCTTTTTGGATTGTTTGGAATAGTTTCAGAAGGAATGGTACCAGCTCCTCTTTGTATGTCTGGTAGAATTTGGCTGTGAACCCATCTGGACCTGGGCTTTTTTTGGGTGGTAGGCTCTTAATTGCTGCCTCAACTTCAGACCTTGTTATTGGTCTATTCAGGGTTTTGACTTCTTCCTGGTTTAGGCTTGGGAGGATGCAAGTATCCAGGAATTTATTCCCATTTCTTCCAGGTTTACTAGTTTATGTGCATAGAGTTGTTTGTAATAATCTCTGATGATGGTTTGTATTTCTGTGGAATCTCTGGTGATATCTCCTTTATCATTTTTTATTGCATCTATTTGATTCTTCTCTCTTTCCTTTTTTTTTTAAATTAATCTGGCTAGTGGTCTATTTTGTTGATCTTTTCAAAAAACAATCTCCTGGATTTATTGATTTTTTTGAATGGTTTTTTGTGTCTCTATCTCCTTCAGTTCTGCTCTGATCTTCGTTATTTCTTGTCTTCTGCTAGGTTTTGAATTTTTTTGATCTTGCTCCTCTAGCTCTTTCAATTTTGATGATAATGTGTCGATTTTGGATCTCTCCTTCTTCTCATGTGGACCCTTATTGCTATATATTTTCCTCTAGAGACTGCTTTAAATGTGTCCCAGAGATTCTGGTATGTTGTGTCTTCATTCTCATTGGTTTCGAAGAACTTCTTTATTTCTGCCTTGATTGCATTGTTTATCCTGTCAACATTCAATGCCCAGTTGTTCAGTTTCCATGAAGCTGTGCAGTTCTGAGTTAGTTTCTGAATTCTGAGTTCTAACTTGATTGCACTGTGGTCTGAGAGACTGTTTGTTATGATTTCCGTTCTTTTGCATTTGCTGAGTAGTGATTTACTTCCCATTATGTGGTCAATTTTAGAGTAGGTGTGATGTGGTGCTGAGAAGAATGTGTATTATGTGGATTTGGGGTGGAGAGTTCTGTAAATGTCTATTAGATTTGCTTGTTCCAGGTCTGAGTTCAAGTCCTGGATATCCTTGTTAATTTTATGTCTGGTTGATCTGTCTAATATTGACAATGGGGTGTTAAAGTCTCCCACTATTATTGTGTGGGAGTCTAAGTCTCTTTGTAAGTCATTAAGAACTTGCCTTATGTATCTGGGTGCTCCTGTATTGGGTGCATATATATTTAGGATCATTAGCTTTTCTTGTTGCATTGATCCTTTTACCATTATGTAATGCCCTTCTTTGTCTCTTTTGATCTTTGTTGCTTTAAAGTCTATTTTATAAAAGATGAGAATTGCAACTCCTGCTTTTTTTTGCTCTCCATTTGCTTAGTAAATCTTCCTCCATCCCTTTATTTTGAGCCTTTGTGTATCCTTGCATGTGAGATGGGTTTCCTGGATACAGCACACCGATGGGTTTTGGCTTTTTATCCAATTTGCCAGTCTGTGCCTTTTGATTGGGGCATTTAGTCCATTTACATTTAGGGTTAATATTGTTATGTGTGAATTCAGTACTGCCATTTTGATGCTAGCTGGCTGTTTTGCCCATTAGTTGATGCAGATTCTTCATTGTGTTGAAGCCGTTTACCATTTGGTATGTTTTTGGAGTGGCTGGTACTGGTTGTTCCTTTCTATGTGTAGTGCCTCTTTCAGGAGCTCTTGTAAAGCAGGCCTGGTGGTGATGAAATCTCTAAGTACTTGCTTGTTCACAAAGGATTTTATTTTTCCTTCACATATGAAGCTTAGTTTGGCTGGATATGACATTCTGGGTTGAAATTCTTTTCTTTAAGGATGTTGAATATTGGCCCTCACTCTCTTCTGGCTTGTAGGGTTTCTGCTGAGAGATCTGCTGTGAGTCTGATGGGCTTCCCTTTGTGGGTAACCTGACCTTTCTCTCTGGCTTCCCGTAACATTTTCTCCTTCATTTCAACCCTGGTGAATCTGATGATTATGTGCTTTGGGGCTGCTCTTCTTGAGGAATATCTTTGTGGTGGTCTCTGTTTTTCCTGGATTTGAATATTGGCCTGCCTTTCTAGGTTGGGGAAGTTTTCCTGGATAATATCCTGAGGAGTATTTTCCAGCTTGGATTCATTCTCTTCATCACATTCAGGTACACCTATCAAATGTAGATTAGGTATTTTCATGTAGTCTCATGTTTCTTGGAGACTTTGTTCATTCCTTTTTACCCTTTTTTTCTCTAATCTTGCCTTCTCGTTTTATTTCATTGAGTTGATCTTCAACCTCTGATATCCTTTCTTCTTCTTGGTTGGTTCGGCTGTTGAAACTTGTTCATGCTTCGTGAAGTCCTCATGTTGTGTTTTTCAGCTCCATCAATTCACTTATGTATTCCTCTCTAAGTTGTCCATTCTTGTTAGCATTTCATCAAATCTTTTTTCAAGGTTGTTAGTTTCTTTGCATTGGGTTAGAACATGTTTTTTAGCTCACAAAAGTTCTTTATTACCCACCTTCTGAAGCCTGATTCTGTCATTTCACCATACTCATTCTCCATCCAGCCTTGTTTCCTTGCTGGTGAGGAGCTGTGATCCCTTGTAGAAGGAGAGGTGGTCTGGTTTCAGGTGTTTTCATCCTTTTGTGCTGGTTTCTTCCCATCTTTGTGGATTTATCCACCTGTTGTCTTTGTAGTTGCTGACTTTCAGATTGGGTCTCTGAGTGGATATCGAGTTTGTTAATGATGAAATTATTTTCACTTCTTGGTTTTCCTTCTAACAGTCTGGCTCCTCTGCTGTAGGACTGCTGAGGTCCACTCCAGGCCCTGCTTACCTGGAGCTCACCAGCAGTGGCTACAGAACAGTAAGGGTTGCTACCAGTTTCTTCTTCTGTTATCTTTGTTCCAGAAGAATACCCGCCAAATGTCAATCTGATCTCTCCTTTATGAGATGACTCTTTGGATATACGGAGGTCAGGGAGCTGCTTGAGGGGACAGTCTCTACTTTATAGGAGCTCAAGTGCTGAGCTGTGAGCTCCGTTGTTCATTCAGAGCTGCTGGGCAGGTACGTTTAAGTCTGCTGCAGCAGAACTCATAAATCCCCTTTTTTTTCCCCCAGGTGGTCTGTCCCAGGGAGTTAGGGCTTTATTTATGAGTTTCTGTTGTGCTGCTGTGTTTTTTTCAGGGCTGCCCTGCCCAGCAAGGAGGCAGCCTGGTCACTGTCTGCCTGCAGAGGCTTTGCTGAGATGCTGTGGGCTCCGCACAGCTGCCTTGTGAACTTCCCTGCAGTCCTGTTTATATGGGTGTAGTTAGAACTGCCTTGGCAATGGTGGCCCACCTCTTAAATGGTGGACTCTCTGTGTAATCATGGGTTGCCTTGGCAATGGCAGGCTGCCTCAGCAATGGCAGACTACCTCCATAGTGGTGGAGTGCCTCGGTAATGGAGGATGCCCCTCCCCCACATGGCTGGACCACCCAAGTTTCAGCTGTGCTTGCTGTGAAACTCTCAACCCAGAGCATTTCCAATTGCTGTTTCTTTTTTGTGGGGGTGGGACCAGCCAAGACTCATCACCTTGCTCCCTGCCTCAGAGCCTTGTTTTTTTTTTTTTTTTTCAGTTGAACAGTTGACTCTCTCCCAGGTATTCCAGTTGCCTGTTGAAAAGGCACCAGGATCTGTGTGATTTCCCATGCGGTGACCCACTGCACAGGCTGAAACAGCAGCGCTGAGATTCATGGTGCTTTTTTGCCTGGGAATCTCCTGGCCTGGCTCCCTGTTTCAGTCCCCTTTTAAATCTGATAAATGGGTGACTCTGCCTTCCCAGAGCTCCAATCGCCAGCTTAAAGGGCACCCAGATCAGTGTATTTTGTACAGAGAACCGCCACGCTGGGGCGCCGGCAAAACAGCTGTGCTGGCCAAAACAGCCACACTGGTGACCGATGGGGCTTCTCCGCCTGGGAATCTCCTGGTCTGTGGACTATAAAAATCCATCTGGAAATGCAGCATCCACTCACCCTCTATGCTTTCACTGGGAGCTGCAATCCTGAGCTGCTTTTAATTGGCCATCTTGGATCTTTTCCCCAAGGTTTTTGTTTACTAACCACAGAGATTACTAGAAACATCTCACCCCACACATATACACACTCCTTTTTACCATCTTCTAGATTATGAGAATTACTATATTCTGGTAATTCAAAATCAGTAAGACATACTTTGTCCCAGCTCCCATAGAGCAGCATTTCTCAGAATCTGCTAAGCATTTATCCCAAGAGACAGTTCATGAACAACCCATGGTCTGTGGTCAAGTCAGATTAAGAAGCTTGTGTTCTGTGGACCCTGTTCATTACCATGTGAACATCTCTGAGAAAGCCTGGAGTCAACAGACCTGTTAAACTTTCTTTGGCCCTGAACTCTCCAAATTTATTTAACCTAAGAATCATTTTTCAGAACAAATATTATTAATATTCCTATGGAACTTTTCAGAAAATGTTAGCCTGAATTGTGGTACAGATATAGTCACAACAGGTGAAGAGTAACAGAGAAGTTGACAATTCTCATGGCTTAAACTATCCATTCTTCCCTTTCCTGTTTAGGTTCAAATAAAATTATAAACATTAATGAACTTCTTAAAAGAGTCTTTCTCCCATGACATTGCAGATTATCCTCAAGGTTGCCAAAGAGTTGGTTTCAAATCCTTTTATCAGAATTCTTCTTGGACTAAATCAACTTTTTTTTTTCAATTGGAACTTTTATCCCAATGAGCTGTCTTTTAGTTTATAAAATTATTGACCTATTTTTGAGATATTCACTCTCACTTCCTATTGTTAGGAAAAGAAGGGAAAGAGGAGGAATTCAAAATTAGGATTATTCTGAAAACCTGTCCAGCTGACAAGAGGACTTTATTAGAGAATTCAAATGTATAGTTTTCTCTTCGGATACCTGAAACCTCTTCTGTAAAAGAGTTTTAACCTAGGGATTTAACACCTGGAAAGGAGTGTACAGTATTTGTTTCAATAAATGTAATGATTACTAAAGCCCAAGGAATCAGAAATGAATGCTTCCAATTAGTGTTTCAGATCAAACATGTCCCTGGCTATTTTCCAAATCATTGAGGCCTAAATCCCACTGAAGCATGGGTCAGATCATTCCCCAGTGCCAACAGGGAACTTTCTATGCCAAGTACATTCTGTGGACTAGCCACTTCAGTAAGCATCGCTGAGAGCTTGTCAGAAATGCAGAATCTCAGGCCCCACCCCAGACTAAACCAGAATCTGCATTTTAACAGGATCCTCGGGAGAGTCATGTGCACATGAAAGTTCGAAAGACTCTGGCCCAGAGCATCATTAATCAATGTAATAATTATACATACCTGTTTGTTGCTCAGGTTAAAAATTCTCCATTGAGTCTCTCTCTTGACTAGCTTTCCTGCCACCAATGATAGTGCTTTTAAGCCATTTACTCAGTTGCAAATAGCTGCTGTAGCTTGGATCCTCTGGAATGAAAGTATGTATTGATTTTGAGGTACTTAGACAAAGGAGCATTTTGCCAACAAAGAGTTGAGATCCAGTAGGGAGAAATTTATTACCATCCCAGTTCAGTGATGCCAAACCTCAGTTAATGCAAAAGTTTAGCTGTCTGTCTTCTAACCTTGCCTGCCTTGAGGACCAGAGAAAGGTCCTCTTTCCTGCTATATTTTCAATGAGACCTGTCCCTGACAGGCTTTTCCAAATTTCCTTTAAGTACAAAACTTAGTGCTGTTGATCAGTGCTTAAATGTTGAGCACAGATCACACTTTCTTTTTTTTTTATTTATTTATTTTACTTAGGTGCATACTATATCTGGCATTTCTCCCCATATTATCCTTCCCCTCCCTTCCCTCCCTCCCCACCCCCTGCTGTCTAGGATTATTTTAAAATATAACTTCATAATAGTGTGAAATATCAAGAAGACATAACAGATAACTGGATTAAACACCTACTATGGCCATAGGCAGTTTTTCTAAGTATTCTATATCTATTATTTCCTTCTACTACTCAAAAATAACCCTGTAAAATAGGTGCTTTTATTACTCCATTTAACAAATGAGGCAAGAATAGTTAAGTAACCCTGTTCACTAGGTTGACTGAGCTCAGATCCAAACTCAGGCACAGTTCTTTGGTTTGTTTACTTTTTATCATGGAAATTTTTAAGAATATACAAAACCAGAGAGAACAATATGATATATTTCTATGGACCCATCACCTGATTTCAACAATCAATTTATAACCAGTCTTTTTTTAATCTATACCCCATCCACTACTGTCTGCAAATTATTTTGAAGCAGATCTTCAATATTTTATTTCACCCATAAATATTTTACTATATATCTCTAAAGGATAGGATTTTAAAAATATATGATTATATTATCATACCTAAAAATTAGCAATAATTATTTGATATCAACTTTCAAATCAGTGGTCAATATTTTTCATTTGTTTGAATCGGGATGGAAATAAGAACAAATACTGAGATTAGTTTCTTTAATCTCTTTTATTCTGTAAGTTCCCCACTTAGCTCTCTCTTTTCGATGCATATTTAGTTTTCATTGCTTAATAAACCAGGTTGTTTGTCCTGTGTGGTTTCTTATAGTCTGCGCACTTTCTCCCTGTAGTACCATTTAGCACATTTTTCTGACCACTATATTTTTACAGCATGGTAGTGCCTAAGTCAAATTCAGGTTAGATTTGGCCTTTGAGCATGCACATGTCAATGTTATGCCATAGGAATGGCAGTGTGCTACCATCTCAAGGCACAAAACATCTATCTTTTTTCATTGTTAATAGTCATTGATGATGGTTGTTTAGATTCATTAGTTCAATGGAATTTGAAAAAACTAGTAATATTCTAATTGGTTTATGAGGAAAAATATCCCTTCATCAAGTATTGGGTCACTCCAAGGTGTCCTCTGTAGAGAAAATGGATGTTGAGTCTTTCCTCTCATTTGCATTTTCAAAATAATGAGTTGCTTGGCTAGCATCCTCTAAAGGTGTTCAGTGGGTTTTTCTTTTTTAGCATCAATATGAACCCATGGATTTAAACATATCTTATGTATGTCAAATCAATGCACTAGTTGTCTTTCATTTCTACCCCATCTCTAGGCAGTGGGAACCTCTTAAAAAAGAAAAATGGCTCCTGAGTTCTTTTCACATGACAGTAGTGGTCTTGGTAGATCTGGTTTCTTTTAATAGAAACCACAGTAAATATATCCTAGAGGAGT
This sequence comes from Saguinus oedipus, assembly GCA_031835075.1. Classification (NCBI taxonomy): domain Eukaryota; kingdom Metazoa; phylum Chordata; class Mammalia; order Primates; family Cebidae; genus Saguinus; species Saguinus oedipus. Next base: position 46,121,019 of record CM063170.1, read on the forward strand.
TTATTACTATTGAGTTAATTATTATTTCTATGTCATTTACATGAACAAAACTAGAACATTTTTAAGATTAAATACATCAGGATTCATGCCGACACTTCAAATTCAAGAATAGAGGTTTTTACCCCACCTCATCAATATTAAATATGTAAATTTTTTCCCGCATCAGGCAAAGTCCCTGTCCACTGTGTTACACCACCCCCTTGTGATATTTAACACTCACAGAAATTCTGTGAGGTTGAAATGCTAGGAACTAGCAACATTTTAAAGATGAGAAGATAACTTCAGACAGATCGAATACAGGTAATACAGTGTTGAGCCCAAATTAGAACTCAGTTCTGATGTAACCTGATTATTTTTCCCATTGTTGAAATTATTCTTACCTTTCTTTATATGTATTTTTATTTCTCAAATGAATATATTTTCATATGTATGAAAATTCTAAAACTTTATAGATTTTAGGTTTAATTATTTATAATAATAATAACCTGATGGTGATGGGGCAACCCTATGAAAAAGTGTTACTTTTATTTTCTGTAGACTTCTGGGCTCCTTGTGGTGATCTCCTCCAGTCTTCTACTTGTGTGTGGGTGCTCACTCTCCTCACACACCCCTACGACATCCCTTCTTCCCAATGTCTAGCATTATTTGCACATTTCTATTAAGAGATAATTTTCCTTTAAAGCCTTACAAGAAAGCTCTGCTAGGTTATGTGAAAGATGAATTTTTTTTTATTGTTTGTTTGTTACTGTTTTGGTTTTTTTTTTTTTTTTTTTTTTTTTTTTTTTTTTTTTTTTTTTTTTTTGAGATGGAGTCTTGCGCTATCACCCGGGCTGGAGTGCGATGGCACAGTCTTCGCTCACTGCAACCTCTGCCTCCTGGGTTCAAGTGATTCTCCTGCTGCAGCCTTCTGAGTAGCTGGGATTACAGGCATGCACCACCACACCTGGCTAATTTTTTGTACTTTTAGTAGAGACGGGGTTTCACTATGTTGACCAGGCTGTTCTGGAACTCCTGACCTCATGATTCACCCGCCTCAGCCTCCCAAAATGCTGGGATTACAGGCATGAGCCACTGTGGCCAGCTGGAAAGATGAAATGTTAATGGATGATATCTTAAAGTTATGGATGATAACCTATGGGATTAATGAATTATATCTTAAAGTTTTCTCCTTCCCACCAACTCCATTACCCACGTTACATTTTAGTATTGGCCTTCACTGCCTTAGCCTATTGTGGGTATTTAAGTTCAATGTGGGAAATATTTGATATCTCAAATGAAAACCATACCAATCTAATATGGTATATGGCTTAGTTAAGACTCTTGGTTACATGTAACAGAACTGTAATTCAAAACAGTGTGGATAAAAAGTTAATTAGAAAAATATGGGTAAGTTGGGCCTTAGGTGCATGTGGAATGAAGAATTCAGAATCCATCAGTACAATGTCCATCCCTTGTCTATGTTTCTTGTGATGTGTTTGACTTCACTCTTTCAAACCAACTTCCTTTGTGTGGAATGAAACGTAGTACCAGTCATACTTGTGCTTTATAGCTTAACCCCCAGAGAGGGTCTAGCAACATTCCCTGATGTCTAGGTTGAACAGCATCCTGGGGGAAAAGACTGCTGGCCTGGCTGATATCATGTACCCATTCCTAAACAAATTAACTCTGGCCAGAAACAAAGGACTAAGTGATTGGCATCCTCCACTGGAACCCCATGTTTGAAATTGGTCTGTAGGGTGGGAGAGTTCTGAACAGCAGAGTAATAAATATCCATTATATCTATGACTCATCTGAAGTATATAAGCCTAATTTACCTGTGACCATGGTCATTCATCCTAAAGGAGGGGGCTTAATACCCTCTGTCTCTCTCCTAGAATCCCTAGTGTTATCCCTCTTCCCAAAATGCCCTTCCCTCTCTGACCTCTCTCTGGCCTAGGCAACACTCTGACCCGTGTCCCACAGGTAATCACTCCTTTCTCTGTGCTCCCATAGACTTTGCTCTTGTCACTCTCAACTACTGTAGTTCCTTCAATAAATTCATTTACTAAGTCAACATCTGATGAGGTCCTCCTGTTACCAAACACTGTACTAGGATATTTGTTATTGTCGTTTATCAGCAGAGGTGACACATTGTGATCATATCTTCCATGAACAACTTAATATAGTTTCCTGGACTGAAATTTATACTCTCTTCTTTGTGAATTCTTTTGCCAAAACATGAGGCATGACACTGTGGATCTCATATCATCTTCTTGTGTCTCAGTTATCCACAGCAAGAAAAGCTTTGTACAGAAAAGGTTTGTCTGTGCAATACTCCCTTAAGGCACCACTGGCCATCTGGTGGCACCTGCTCATACTTCAGGCATCAGACCACTCACACATTCATTCATCAAATATTTATTAAAAGCCTTCTATGTGCTGAATGCTGTAGCATGCTCTGGGGGCCCAGGAGTAAACAAGAGAGATACAGGGTGTGACTGCTCTTACAGGGAATTACACAGACAGTTGTTAACAATTCTGCCAACCATTAGTTCCTTTTAGAAATGACAGAAAAAATCATCCTATTTCCGTATTTGCTTGGCATGTCCATGCCCTGTGTGTTCGGGAAATGCCATAGCAAGATCTCAAGATCACTTGTAGTCAGCCCAACTGGGAAACAATATTTGTCCACTTGATCAAAAGGAACTCAAACTGTAAAAACTCCTAAGACAGAGTCTTTGTCAGAGCCCTCTAGCCCAATCTGCCTGCTTTTGTGAGCGAATCAGTAGGGCAGGCAGGGACCTTTAGAGTGATTGAATATGCAAATTATTTCCTCATCCAGAGCCAGAGGAAAGTAACTGCCAGTCACCCTGTTATGGGTTATCCTGAAAAGAACCTTCACCTACCAGGAAGCAGATAGGTTATCAAATGCTAGTAACTGTCAGTAGTTTTCAGATAGGATTCTCAGAAATCAGAGGGTTGCTCAATTTGTATGCCAGGAAGAAAACCTCAATCACCTAGCTCCGCAGGTGGGGTGTGAAGCACATTTGCTTTCACCATTTAGACAACTGATAACTTAAAATGAAAAAAACTTTAGTGTTCTTCCAAGGTTGCAGCATACCTCCCATGTAGCTTCCTTGGTTGGCATGGTTTGCCTACACTGTAACCCCTACTCCTTGGCACAGTCAGTTGAACAGTCCACACAGGAGGGTCAATGCTGCCATTTTGTTGTTCTCATACCCAGGTAGTGGTGGTTCTCCTTGGTAGTCTTTTAGCCTGGGAATCATGTAGAAACAGAATCCAAGAGCTTCACAAAAGCATGGCAGTCACAGATTTAACTCTTCTTTTTCATAAGCATAATTGGCTCTTGGTAAAAACTAAATACATAAATTATTTCTATGTTTGAGGAAACAGTTTGGTTGGCTTCCATTTCTTCAATTAACAAAATCTTTCTTGAATGATATTTCCTAATGGACATAGAGGGATTTCAAAGTGGTCTGAGATGTGCTTCTATTCCTGTAAGAACTATATGACTATGGGTTCCATTTAAAAAAAAAAAAAAAAAAAAAAAAAAAGACCGTTTGTGACTATTAAAAAAAAAAGGGTTGTTCTTTCAATATCCATTATTTAGGAATATACAATAAAACCAAAAGCTACAGTGAATCTAGTGAATTTGTAAATGAAATTTCAATTTATTAATCTCAATAATTCCTTTAGAAATCTGAAAGATACTGGTACATGCATATGTGAGACTTATTTTTACTCTGTCTACAGACAGCATTTGGGAGCATATAAGGGATTTGCAGACACGTTGCAGTAGCTTAATCTTCCAATCAGGAACCACTGGCTTATCCAAACAACTCAGTAACAGAAATTCCTTTGCAGTCTCCTTCTTTCTTTTCCTCCCTTGAGTCATTCCACTCAAGTCAAAGCCCCACAGTTAGAGAGTTTAATGGGCAGGGCATCATGACTTACGTTCCCTTCACAGTTATAAACCAGAAATGAAAGGCAGTTTCCCACAAGGAAGTCAAAAGTTTACAGACAAAGGGTGAAACAGAAGATGAGTAACCAGAAAAAAGCTATCCATTACAAACAGTTTCAAAAGATCATTCATACATTTATTTAATCACATGCATTGATGAATTCAATCATTAATTATGACTGATAAAAGAAAATAAGCCTAGAAAAGCAAAACTTGAGGCAACCACAAGGAAAATGGCCTATTCTAGCTAATGGAATATATTCCAGCCTGAGATGGCAGGCTTGCGCTACATGGGACACAGGTGAGCAAGGAGGACCTCAACCCCAGGGAGTGATTCCACCCTGGCACCAGGCCCAGTTTCCTTTTTACTCAAAGATATCGCTGTTGACACACCTGAGCCAAACTGGGAAACTTGAGTTGTCTTACGGCAGCAATCATCGATTTGTATTAATCACCCCTTTCTTACTTTGATTCTCTCTTACTTTCCCACGTGACTACTCTATAATGGATAGCTAATAAAAGCTTGAATGCAGGCATGAGTGAACAGGAGACTAGACTGGCCCAAGGTGAGATTGAGGACTCTTGACTACATTTGTCATTTGTTGAGTTAAAGGCTTCCCACAAAAGAAGTGGTCCTACTCCCATGAATCAAAGTTCAGACTGTGCCTGGGACTTTTTCTATTGTGTGAGTCAGCCTTTACAGTGAGATCTGCTTTGTATCTACTCACCTATCACCTTTCAAAATACACATGGCTAACATCACCCTCTCGAGTACTAACCTTACCTTAACACATCCTTATGGTGTGCCTGCAAAAACAAGGTATTACAGGAGATGCCCCAGAGGAAGCTGACAATATACCAGAGGATGCACAGATCGCGATAGAGGTGTTCAATGGAAACAGCAGCAGTGGTGGCAGCACATGAAAAGGAGTAATTCTGATTAGCTGAGGTGGAACCTTCTGTGGAGATTAGAGTGGGCTTCAGAGAAGGAGTAGCCAAAAAAATTCTTAAAGGCTAAAAATAAAAATTTTCAAAAAAAATCTTCTGGGTAGGACAATCCAAGATGGCCAAATAGGAACACCTCTGGATTGCAGTTCCCAGTGAGAACACAAAGGGTGAATGATCACCACATTTCCAAACAAATTTTTACTGCCCACAGACCAGGAGATTCCTGGGTGGAAAGTGCCATGAGTCTTCAGCATGGTTGTTACAGCCAGTGCAGCAGGTCTTCACACAAAAACTCACACAAATCCAGGTGCCATTTCAACTGGTGACTGGAATGCCTAGGAGACAGAGTCACCCATTCAACTGAAAAAAGAGGGGGCTGAAATAGGGAGCCAGGTGATCTGGCTCAGCAGGTCCCACCCCCACAAAGACTAGCAATCTCAAACGCTCTGGATTGAGAGTGTCACATCAAGCACAGCTGGACCCAGGATGGTCCAGTTCTGTGGGGGGAAAGGCGTCCACCATTACTGAGCCAGTACACCACTATGGATGCAATCCGCCATTGCTGAGGCAGTCCACCATCACCAAGGCATTCTGCCATTACCGAAGCAGTCCGCCATTACCGAGGCAATCGCCATTACTGAGGGAGTTTGCCATTACAGAGACAGTCTGCCATTACTGAGGCACACCACCATTACAGAGACAGTCTGCCATTACTGAGGCACACCGCCATTACCGAGGCAGCTCTAACTATACCTCTATAAACAAAACCACAAGGAAGTTCTCACAGCACCTGGGCAAAGCCCACGGCAGCTCAGCAATGCCTCTGCTGACAGACTGTGACTAGTCTACCTCCTCGCTAGGCAGGGCATCTCTGAAGAAATGCAGCAGTACATTAGGAACTTATAAATAAAGCCCCACCCTCCCAGGACACAGCACTGGGAAAAAAAGGTGGTTATGAGCTCCACTGCAGCAGACTTAAATGTACCTGCCCAGCAGCTCTGAATGGAACAACAGAGCTTGCAGCTCAGCACTTGAGCTCCTATAAGGGACAGACTGTCTCCTCAGGCAGCTCCCTGATCCCCATATATTCAAAGAGATACCTCATAAAAGAGAGCTCAGGCTGACATCTGGCAGGTATCATTCTGGGACAAAGATAACAGAAGAAGAAAGTAGCATCAACCCTTACTGTTCTGCAGCCACTGCAGGTGATCCCCAGACAAGCAGGGTCTGGAGTGGACCTCCAGCAATCCTAAAGCAGAGGAGCCTAACTGTTAGAAAGAAAAGTAAAAAATAGAAAGAAATAACTTCATCATCAACAAAATGGACATCCACTCAGAGACCCCATTCAAAAGTCACCAACTACAAAGACCACAGGTAGATAAATCCACAAAGATGGGAAGAAACCAGCACAAAAAGGATGAAAACACCCAAAACCAGAATGCCTCTCCTCCTCCAAGGGATCGTAACTCCTCACCAGCAAGGGAACAAGGCTGGATGGAGAATGAGTCTGATGAATTGACAGAAACAGGTTTCATAAAGTGGGTAATAACAAAGTACTCTGAGCTAAAAGAACATGTTCTAACCCAATGCAAAGAAACTAAGAACCTTGAAAAAAGGTTTGATGAAATACTAACAAGAATAAACAGCCTAGAGAAGAATATAAATGAATTGATGGAGCTAAAAATCACAACATAAGCATGTCTCAAAGTATACACAGGTTTAAATAGCCGAATTGACCAAGTAGAAGAAAGGATATCGGAGGTTGAAGATCAACTCAATGAAATAAAATGAGAAGGCAAGATTAGAGAAAAGAGTGAAAAGAAATGAACAAAGCCTCCAAGAAATATGGGATTATGTGAAAGGACCTAATCTACATTTGATAGTTGAACCTGAATGTGACAGAGAATGAATCCAACCTGGAAAATACTCTTCAGGATATTATCCAGAAAAACTTCCCCAACCTAGCAAGGCAGACCACCATTCAAGTCCAGGAAATGCAGAGAACACCACAAAGATATTCCTCAAGAAGAGCAACCCCAAGACACATAATCGTCAGTTTCACCAGAGTTGAAATGAAGGAAAACATGCTAAGGGCAGCCAGAGAGAAAGGTTGGGTTACCCACAAAGGGAAGCCTATCAGACTCACAGCAGATCTCTCCACAGAAACCCTACAATGAGAAGAGAGTGGGGCCAATATTCAACATCCTTAAAGAAAAGAATTTCAACCGAGAATTTCATATCCAGCCAAACTAAACTTCATAAGTGAAAAAGAAAGAAAATCCTTTATGAACAAGCAATTGCAGAGAGATTTCATCACCACCAGGCTTGCCTTACAAGAGCTCCTGAAAAAAGCCCAAAACATAGAAAGAAACAACCAGTACCAGCCACTCCAAAAACATACCAAATGGTAAAGAGCATCAACACAATGAAGAAACTACATGACCTAATGTGCAAAACAATCAGCTAGCATCAATATGGCAGGATCAAATTCACACATAACAATATTAACCCTAAATGTAAATGGACTAAATGCCCCAATCAAAAGACACAGACTGGCAATTTGGATAAAAAGTCAAGACCCATCAGTGTGCTGTATTCAGGAAACCCATCTCACATGCAAGGACACACATAGGCTCAAAATAAAGGGACGGAGGAAGATTTACCAAGCAAATAGCAAAAAAAGCAGGAGTTATAATCCTAGTCTCTGATAAAATAGACTTTAAACCAACAAAGATCAAAAGAGACAAGGGCATTACATAATGGTAAAAGGATCAATGCAACAAGAAGAGCTAATGATCCTAAATATATATGCACCCAATACAGGAGTACTCGGATACATAAAGCAAGTTCTTAATGATCTACAAAGAGACTTAGATGTCCACACAATAATAGTCGGAGACTTTAACACTCCATTGTCAATATTAGATAGATCAACAAGACAAAGTTAACAAGGATATCCAGAACTTGAACTGAGATCTGGACCAAGCAAACCTAATAGACATTTACAGAACCCTCAACCCCAAATCCACAGAATAAACATCCTTCTCAGTACCACATCACACCTACTCTAAAATTGACCACATAATGGGAAGTAAAACACTCCTCAGCAAATGCAAAAGAACAGAAATCATAACAGTCTCTCAGACCACAGTGTAATCAAATTAGAACTCAGGATTAAGAAACTAACTTAACTCTGAATCACACAGCTTTATGGAATGGCTCTTGAATGTTGAATGGATAAACAATGAAATGAAGGCAGAAATAAAGATCTTCTTCGAAACCAAGGAGAACAAAGACACAACATACCAGAATCTCTTGGATACATTTAAAGCAGTGTCTAGAGGAAAATTTATAGCAATAAATGCCCATATGAGTAGCAAGGAAATATCTAAAATTGGCATGCTATCATCAAAATGGAAAGAGCTAAAGGAGCAAGATCAAGAAAACTCAAAAGCTAGCAGAAAACAAGAAATAACTAAGATCAGAGCAGAACTGAAGGAGATAGAGACACAAAAAAAACATTCAAAATATTAATAAATCCAGGATCTGGCTTCTTTGAAAAGATCGACAAAATAGACCACTAGCCAGATTAATAAAAAAGAAAAGAGAGAAGAATCAAATATATGCAATAAAAAAATGATAAAGGGAATATCACCACCAATTCCACAGAAATACAAACTACCATCAGAGATTACTACAAACAACTTTATGCACATAAACCAGTAAACCTGGAAGAAATGGATAAATTCCTGGACACTTACACCCACCCAAGCCTAACCCAGGAAGACATCAAAACCCTGAACAGACCAATAACAAGGGCTGTAGTTGAGGCAGCAATTAATAGCCTTGCAACCAAAAAAAAGACCAGGTCCAGATGGGGTCACAGCTGAATTCTACCAGATATACAAGGAGGAGCTGGTACCACTCTTTCTGAAACTATTCCAAACAATCCAAAAAGAGGGAATCCTTCCCAAATCATTTTATGAGACAAACATCATTCTGATACCAAAACCCGGCAGAGACTCAACAAGAAAAGAAAACTTCAGGCCAATATCCATGATGAACACAGATGCAAAATCTTCAATAAAATACCGGCAAACTGATTGCAACAGCATATCAAAAAGTTTATCCATCACGATCAAGTAGGCTTCATCCTGGAGATGCAAGGCTGCTTCAATATACGCAAGTCTATAAATGTAATCCACCACATAAACAGAACCAAAGACAAAAACCACATGATTATCTCAATAGATACAGAGAAGGCCTTCCACAAAATTCAACAGCCCTCTGTGCTAAAAACTTTCAGTAAACTAGGTATGGATAGAACATATCTCAAAATAATAAAAGCTATTTATGACAAACCCAAAGCCAATATCATACTAAATGGGCAAAAACTGGAAGCATTCCCTTTGAAATCTGGCATTAGACAAGGATGCCCTCTCTCACTACTCCTATTCAATATAGTATCGGAAGTTCTAGCCAAAGCAATCAGACAAGAAAAAGAAAGAAAGGGTATTCAATTAGGAAAGGAGGAAGTCAAATTGTCTCTATTTGCAGATGACATGATTATATATTTACAAGACCCCATTGTCTCAGCCCAAAATCTCCTGAAACTGATAAGCAACTTCAGCAAAGTCTCAGAATACAAAATCAATGTGCAAAAATCACAAGCATTCCTATACACCAATAACAGACAAAGAGAGCCAAATCAAGAACCAACTCCCATTCACAATTGCTACAAAGAGAATAAAATACCTAGGAATTCAACTAACAACAGATGTAAAGGATCTCTTCAAGGAGAACTTCAAACCACTGCTCAACAAAATAAGAGAGGACACAAACTGATGGAGAAACATTCCATGCTCATGGTTAGGAAGAATCAATATTGTGAAAATGGCCATAATGCCCAAAGTAATTTATAGATTCAATGCTATCCCTATCAAGCTACCTATGACCCTCTTCACAGAACTGGAAAAGAAAAAAAACACCTTAAACTTCATATGGAACCAAAAGAGAGCCCACAGAGCCAAGTCAATTCTAAGCAAAAAGAACAAAGCTGGAGATATGCTGACTAACTTCAAACTATACTACAAGCCTACAGTAATCAAAACAACATGGCACTGGTACCAAAATAGAGATATAGACCAATGGAACAGAACAGAGGCCTTGGAGGCAATGCCACAAATCTACAACCATCTGATCTTTGACAAACCTAACAAAAACAAGCAATGGGGGAAGGATTCCCTGCTTCATAAATGGTGTTGGGAAAACTGGCTAGTCATGTGCAGAAAGCAGAAACTGAACCCCTTCCTGACACCTTACACTAAAATTAACTCCAGATGGGTTAAAGACCCATCATAAGACCTAACACCATAAAAAACCCTAGAAGAAAACCTAGGCAAAGCCATTCAGGACATAGGCATAAGCAAGGACTTCATAACTAAAACACCAAAAGCATTGGCAACAAAAGCCAAAATAGACAAATGGGATCTAATCAAACTCCAGAGCTTCCGCACATCAAAAGAAACAATCATTAGAGTGAACTGGCAACCAACAGAATGGGAAAACATTTTTGCAATCTACCCATCTGACAAAGAGCTAATATCCAGAATCTACAAAGAACTAAAACAGATTTACAAGAAAAAAACAAACCCATTCAAAAGTGGGTGAATGATATGAACAGACACTTTTCAAAAGCTAAGGCCAACAAACATGAAAAAATGCTCACCATCACTGGTCATTGGAGAAATGCAAATCAAAACCACATTGAGATACCATCTCATGCCAGTTAGAATGGCAATCAGTAAAAAATCTGGAGACAATAGATGCTGGAGAGGTTGTAGAGAAATAGGAACACTTTTACACTGTTGGTGGGAGTATAAATTAGTTCAACCATTGTGGAAGACAGTGTGATGATTCCTCAAGGACCTAGAAATAGAAATTCCATTTGACCCAGCAATCCCATTATTGGGTATATATCCAAACGATTATAAATCATTCTACTATAAAGACACATGCACACGTATGTTCACTGTGGCACTGTTTACAATAGCAAAGACCTGGAACCAACCCAATTGCCCATCAATGATAGACTGGACAGGGAAAATGTGGCACATATACATCATGGAATACTATGCAGCCACAAAAAATGATGAGTTCGTTTCCTTTGTAGGGACATGGATGAACCTGGAAACCATCATTCTCAGCAAACTGACACAAGAACAGAAAGTCAGATACCGCATGTTCTCACTCATAGGCAAGTGTTGAACATTGAGAACACATGGACACAGGAAGGGGAGCATCACACACTAGGGTCTGTTAGGGAGGACTAGGGGAGAGACAGTGGGGGGTAGGTAATTGGGGAGGGATAACATGGAGAGAAATGCCAGATATAGGGGATGGGGATCGAGGCAGCAAACCACATTGCCATGTATGTACCTTTGCAACAATCCTGTATGTTCTTCAGATGTACCCCAGAACCTAAAGTGCAATAAAATATATATATTTTTTTAAAATGTCTTTTAGGCCAAATAGTGCCTTAACTTTAACCTGTACCCTTTTTAGGTACTTAATTTAAAGTGGAAATGTAGTAGAGGTAACACATTGCAAACTTATTCACTGTAATTTTTGTATATTTTCTGTATATTAGAGAATGAATTCATTTATCCAATCGGGTCCTTCAGAGGAATTGAGTAGTGAACATAGAGAAATAGGGCCAAGAGGAGAGCTTAAATATGCATCTTTCTTCTGTGCATCCAGATATCACTGTGGCTAAGGAGTGGACTCTTAGAGAGTCAGCGGTGCTAAGGTTAAAGCCTGTTTTTCTGCTTTGCTGGCTGGATGGCACTGGGGAAATTGCAGATTCTCCCTAAGTCTCAATTCCTTTATCTGTAAAATAGCGATAATAATGGTACATACCTGATAGAATTATTGTAAGAATCAAAGAAGATAGCATATATAAAATATTTAGTTGATTCTTAGTACACAACAAGCATTCAGTAAGTACTACAGAATAACAACAGGGAAGGAGGAATAAAAAGATGATGATGATGATGATGGTGATGATGACAACAGTGACTTTGGATTCTGACGACATGAGTTGCAATCATGGCTCTATTGCTTACCAACCATGAGACAGTCACTTTAATTTAGTCTCCAACTGCACATCTGTCCAAACCTCTTAAGGCTTTTGTGAGAACTGAATGACAGGTGCCTGGCACATAGTAAGTACCCCAGATAGGTAGGTCTGACCTAAGGAGCGGCAGAGACACACACTCTTCTCTGGAAAGGACTGGCCTTTTCCTGTGTCTTAATGGCTCCGTAGGCCTTTTGCTGGATAGCGAGACTTTCATCAAAGGGCAGTGCCTTAGATAAAAGGCTGGGTCAAAAAGAAGTGGCTGGTTAGGCAAGCTTCATCCATAAGCTAAGAAAAATTGTAGGGTGGTGAGAGGACATTACCCCAGCTCACAAGGGAATCAGAAACTGCTGAACAAGGTTAAAATAAGAACCCTGGCCCACACCTATAATCCCAGCACTGTGGAATGTTGAGACAGGAGGATCACTTGAACTCAAGAGTTTGAGACCAGCCTAGGCAACATAGTAAGACCCCCATCTCTACAAAATATATCTATATACATACATATATATATATATATATATATATATATATATATTTATATTTATATACATGCATATTTATATATGCACATATATAATATATATTTATATATGCACATATATAATATATATTTATATATGCACATATATAATATATATATTTATGCACATATATAAAAATATATTTATATATGCATATATGTAATTTTATTTTATAAAATTAGTTGGGTCTGGTGGTGCACACCTATAGTCCCAGCTACTCAGGAAGCTGAGGTGGGAAGACTGTTTGAACCTGGGAAGTCAAGGCTGCTGTGAGCTGTGATCACACCACTGCACTCCAGCCTGAGTAACAGAGTGAGACCCTGTCTCAAAAAAAATTAACAAATAAATAAGAGCCCTGACAGGTTTGTAAGGCTGGGCAATTCTCTGTGTCTTGGGCTGGCCCAACAGCTGCCCTGGAGGGAAACACAGCAAATCCTTAAAAGCAAGCAGGGCCTCTGTGGTTGTCTTTGCAGCCAGCAGGACCCATGTGTCCCTCTCCACAGCCCCTCTTCCTCCAACTGAAGGAAGGAGCCCCGGGGACTCAGCTAGAAAGAGCAAGGACACCTCTTCATGAAAAGAGGAAGACAGAGGACCAAAGTCACAAAAGAGGAAGACAGAGAACCAAAGTCACACGCTTGGCAGGAAAGGAGAACACAGAAGCAGGAAGGGACATTACAGGAGGGAGGTGGCTCAGAAGCCTCAACAGAGGAACGAGAGTCAAACTTCATTGCTGGGGCTTGGGGGTGTGATTAAACCGGCAGCAGGGTCTCCAAGGCATTGCAGGGGGATCATTCGTGCTCAGACCCCCCACTGCTGTTTATATCTGAAATGAGTTTGGATTTAGAGATCCAGCGTTGATACCAGCAGAGTGGGGCAAAAAGAAAAAAAATTTAAAAAGAGACCCAGTGCTGAGTTGAGTGGTGTGGATCAGGAGTGAAGCTCACGACTTAATCAGGGGCATGAAAGTAGCTGACAAATTACAGTGTGATTGGTCATCATCTCAGTGCTTGGCAAGTGTTTGTCCCTGAAAGAATCAATACCTGGAGGGAAAAGGGCCATATTTTTAGAAACTCCTGGATGGGTAATTTATTTCAAGTGAGTAGAGAGTTTATTTATGTTGGCACCCCTCAGATCGAACGGACAGTATATTTACACGAAGCCAGAAAATGCTATCATTTCTTCGAATCAATTTGCCCCTTTAAACAGCTGTACCTTGTAGCTTTCAGTAATAAACTCACACCCCTTGCTAAAAGCTCTACTGAGGAAAACATTTCCAATCCCACCTTTAGCACTGCTGCCTTCTGTTTGGGTGGAATGTTACATGTTTTAACACTTTCCCACAAAGATTCTGTTTTCTAAGGCACGAGTAAGATGGGGAGGGCAGGTTATGGTAGCCCCATTCTACAAATGAAGAAACAGAGGCTCATAAGTTGAAAGTAGTACTAGTCAATGTAGACGAGAGTCAGAAAGCAAGCTCTCCCACCTGCAGTTGTGTTTCACCCCCATTGGACTAAAAGAGCTTGTACAACAGAAATTCCTTTAAAAAGTAAAGAATCAAGAATGTGTTTAAAATACTTAGGTCTGCAGTTGAACTTGGATTCAAATCCCAGCCCATGAGATTTAAATAGGCTTGAACATGGGCACAGATTCCCCATCTCTACAGAGAGGCAAATTAAAGTTCCTGCTTCATAGAATGATTGTAAGCTTGAAAATAAATAATATATATAAAATTTTCATTGCAGTGTCTGGCAGAAATAAGAGTCCAGTAAATGCTATTTATTTTGTTCTATTAGCTACTATTTTGATGGCATTTTTATTATAATAGCAAAACAAAACACTGTACATATTCAGTAGTGAAATGATTAAAGGAAATATGGTCAGTTTTGTTCCTGGACCAAACTGGGGGTTGGGCTGCTATTTCTTGTGGCCCAATAACAAGATGCAGATGAACTGAAGAGGAAAAGAGTTTTTATTTTCTGTAACCGGTTTACAGGGAGAAGGCTTGGAAATTATTGCCAGACCAACTCAAAATTACAGTTTTCCAAAGCTTATCTACTTTCTGAGCTGTATGTCTACCTGTGAGCATGCATTCATCAAAAGACATAAGTGATTAACTTCTTTTAATCTATAACTACTCTGAGTCCTAAAGACTTACTTCTGGAGCCTCAGTAAATTTAATCTAAATGGGTCTAGGTGCTGTAGCAATTACCTTATCTTGTCTCCTGCTAAATCATAAGTGTTAAGGGAGTCGTTTACACCCCAATAAACTTGTTTGTGGAGGCCGGGGGAGTTTCTTCAGATCCCCAGTGAAACTTGTTTAATCCTAAAAATTCCTGTTAAGAATTCCTTTGTTACCTTCTCACACTTCAAGGCCCAGGAAAAGCCTTGGCAACCTTGCTGAGATCTTTGTTACACAGCAGCCTTTGTATAAGGACCCTGGCTCAATCAGCTTTTAATGTTTAACCTGGCTACTCAGTGCTGGGACAGTTTTAATGGAGGCCTGCCTTAGTGAGACCTGGCCTGCCACATATTATACAGTAGGTTTCTGTGCATATTTAATAAAGATGTAGAAAAATTGAATAACATGTGAAAATGTTCAAGATCTATAAACACTGAATTTCATTGTTAAAATGTATAAATGCACATGTATATACCTATACAAATATATGTGGATGTGGGGACACACACACACACACACATATATATATATATATATTGTTTTTTGTTTTTTGTTTTTTTTTAAACAGAATCTTGCTCTGCCACCCAGTCTGGAGTGCAGTGTTGCAGTCTCAGCTCACTGCAACCTCCACCTCCTGGGTTCAAGCAGTCCTCATGCCTCAGCCTCCCGAGTAGCTGAGATTACAGACACGCACCACCATGCCTGGCTAATTTTTATACTTTTAGTAGAAACAGGGTTTCACCATGTTGGCCAGGCTGGACTCAAACTTCTGACCTCAGGTGATCCGCCCACCTCAGCCTCCCAAAGTGCTGGGATTACAGGTGTGAGCCACCATGCCTGGGTAATGAATATGTATTTGTAAAACCCTGGACATATTACATGCACAAGCATTTTAGCTGTGGGTCTCTCTATGTGGTAAGATTTATAATGCCTTCTTTTTAATCATCTATTTCTATAGTGTCCACTAGCCACATGTAGCTATTTAAGTTTAAATTAATTAAAATCAAATTAAATTTTTTAAGAAAACAATTCCTTAGTCAAACTACCAAACTTCAGGTGCTCAATAGCCACATGTGATTAGTGGCACATACTGTAGCACAATGCAGACTCAAAACAGTCCATCAATGCAGTAAGTTCTATTAGATCTGAGCTGCAGCCCCAGACCCAGGCAGGTCAGAGAAATGCAATCAGGGTAGTAACCTCCCCCTGTCCTAGGTCAAACTTTTCATTGGCATTTGCTTTCTCTTCCTTAATGAGGACCTAGTTCTTTTTTTCTGACACGTTACAACTATGAAAGTGTGACAAAGCAGGGATTACCTTATTTGCAGTGGTTCTAACAGTGATGAGCTCTCCAAATGATCCTATTAAGACTAGATCCCTCTGAATTCATAACCTCACAGAGTCCTCTCTCTCACAGGAGGTACAGTTCGAACCAGAGCTTTTCCACAATACCATCGTGTGTGAGAAACCCAACAACCACCTCAACAAATTTAAGGGTTATATGTAAGTATCTCATGTTCTGTGCTGCTAGTAAATATCTCCGCTGCAGCTAGAAAATATATTGTCTAGAAATGATCAAACAGATAAGCATCTTCATCCTGAGGAATTTTGTGTTTTGTGTTTGTGATAAAGAAGGACTAGAGAAATTTTAAATTGGGAAACCTTCTATTTTTGTTGTTGTTGTTGAATGATAATTATCTTGCAGGGTTAAATTCACCAGTGTTTTATTAAGAGAACAAAACAACAACAACAAAAAACCTTTGTAAAATAGCATCAAAATCAAGATTGTGCTCTGATTCAGGAAGGTGGATATGAATTAATTAGGATCTTTTTTTAAGTGCCTGTATTGCATTGTAAGTAAGAACAATAACTTTGGAATTTGGCAGATCTGGGTTTGAATAGGGGTTCTGCAAATTATAAGCTATGTGAACTTGGGTAAATTAATTCACCTCTCTGAGCCTGTTTCCACATCCAAAAAAGAAAATTATAATATCGATATCAAAGGATTTTTCTTTTCTTAGATTAAGTGACTTAACATACACAAAACCCTTACAGCAGCAACTGGTAGAGAGGAAATATTCAGTTAACAGTGGCTTCTGCTATTAGGATAATTGTTATTCTTATTCCTCAACTTTGGTTCAGTCTAAGAATTTTACTGTGATTCTGCTCCCATATCAGACCACTAGTCTCACAAAATAAAGAGCCATAGTAACAGAAGTGAGTAAATGCCCTTATACAATGCTTTTCTTCAGGGGTGTCCAATCTTCTGGCTTCCCTGGGCCACATGGGAAGAATTGTCTTGGGCTATGTATAAAAAACACTTAGCCTTAACAATAGCCAATGAGAAAAAAAAAAACCTCATAATATTTTAAGAAAGTTTATGAATTTGGCCGGGCGCAGTGGCTCACGCCTATAATCCCAGCACTTTGGGAGGCCGAGGCGGGTGGATCATGAGGTCAAGAGATCGAGACCAT
The DNA here is from genome assembly GCA_031835075.1 of Saguinus oedipus. NCBI lineage: Eukaryota > Metazoa > Chordata > Mammalia > Primates > Cebidae > Saguinus > Saguinus oedipus. The sequence goes on from CM063170.1 coordinate 46,138,240, forward strand.
CCTGATCAACAAGGTGAAACCCCGTCTCTACTAAAAATACAAAAATTAGCTGAGCTTGGTGGTGCGCACCTGTAGTCCCAGCTACTCAGGTGGCTGAGGCAGGAGAATTGCTTGAACCCAGAAGGCGGAGGTTGCGGTGAGCCGAGATCATGCCATTGCACTGCAGCCTAGGTAACAAGAACGAAACTACGTCTCAAAAAAAAGAAAGTTTATGAATTTGTGTGGGGCCATGTTAAAAGCCACCCTGGGCCGCATGTGGGCCGTGGGTCGAACAAGCTTGCTTTAACAGCTTTTAGAGGACTTGCAGAGAGCATTAGCTCACATAATCTTCACAACAACCCCAGGGCGTGAATATTGTGACTTGGATTATGATGATCTGAGACTTTATTCATTAAGTCACACAGCAGGTACAAGACAAGGCTAGAACTCACATGGGGGTCTTTTGACTCCAACCCCCGTGTGCTTTTCATAGCCATCCATTGAGGAGCTCAGCCATGTTACACCAGCTTCTCCACCAATAGGGCTTGGAATGAGGCTTAGCAGCTCCCTGAAATGCAGCTGTCTTTGCTTTCCTCTGCCCGCATGTCCTCAGGTCATGTGGGATACCGTGAGGAGAAAGAGAAAGGAGAAACAATAAGAACAATACCAGAGAAACTGTAGCTTTTATAGGCAAATTACTTTTAAAATACAGTGTGAGCAGGAGACAGGCAGAGAAGGGCCTGAGGTCCTCAGATAAGGGCTTCACTGCAGAGGAGAGGTAAAGGCTGTCACCTGCTCTGAAGAGAAAGGCGTCCCTTGTGCCTTAGGTATTTGAACTTGATTGATCACAAATCACTCATGCCTTGAGTCACTCTCCATATCCTCTTAGAGAACAGACTCATTGCTAGATTTCTGTCTAGGACCTTTCTCCCGCAAACTGCTCAGGCCAAGAGCCAGGCTTTCTCAACTTTCAACCTGGGCTCCAGCCTGCCCCTCTCGGACAGATACCAGGACAGAACTCTCCCAGCTTCATTCAACCCCAGCACCTCCTCTTCCTGGTTGGTGCTCTGGGAGACCTGTCCTTCCTCCACCTGCCTGGGACTCACGGATGAGTCCTAAAGTCCAGTTGGGCAATTGAGTAGCTAACCCATGGAATGAAGGATAATTCCTTGCTGTGCTCCCACATCCTTGCTGTACCTAGCAAGGAGAACTCCCTCAGGCCTGGTACCCACAGATGGTCTGCACCTTCTTCCTGAGCAAACCCACTGGTCTGATGCCTCTGGGTTTCTCAGAAGCTTCTGTGAGTGTCATTAATTTAGAAGCTCCCTGAGGTCACATAGGCTGAATAGCTTTTAATGATCTGTTTGAAGTTTAGGGGTGTCACATTTGAAAATGTGACTTTTGAACAAAAGAATCTCTACAGAGCAATGGTTCTCCACCAGGGGCAACCACCACTGCCACTGCCACCACTCCAACCAGGGGACATTTGACAATGTCTGAAATCATTTTTCTTGCCACCACTGGGGAAAAGTGCTGTTGGCATCGAGTGGATAGAGGCTAGGGATACTACAACACACAGCAGCAGCATCCCCAACCCCAGCAGAGAATTGTGTAGTCCAAAATTTTAATAGCACCAAGGCTGAGAAATGCTAGTCTAGAAAAAATATAATAGAGCATCCTTGTAAACCAAGAGCACTAAATACACAGCAGCTATAAGATAGCAAATCCTTTTCTACCATTCTTTGAAAAAGGAACATTACAACTCTCCCATATGCTATCACTTGAGAACATTCTAAAATCATTCTTGAAACCACAAGTTACTGACAGTGAGGCAAGCAAGATTCATTAGCCCAATATTAAATCCACAGCCAGCCTCCTCCTTACCATACAGAGGGAACAATGGCAGGTCCTGAACCTCAGTCATTCTTAGACCACCGTTATGATTTTTATCATATTCAGTAAAATGTATCCTATCTATCAGATGTTTAATTACCTTTTTCTAAAATTTTTTTGAAAAGGAAAATTTATATCACTGGGCCCTATGAGAAACCAGGATCACTTGCTATATTTAAAAAGGTAAAAATTAATACAATGAAATCAAAACAGTTCTATTCTAACTACAAATTATTCTTTGCTATAGCATTCTTTGCATTAAAAAGTAGGATAGACAAACAGAATAGGGTCAAGAATATGCCAGCATGAAATGAAACATCTTCCTTGACATATTCAGCAGAACTGAAAATAGAAATGACTCTCTGATTTAGTGTGAGTGGGTGGGGTAGTACTTTAGGTATCCTAATGTAGTGAAAATCTCAATCGGGTGGGTGTCTGGGACCTAGATTCCCTGGTCTTAGGATGTCCCATGTACTAAGTGTATATAGCCTTGGAAAAATCTCAGCCACTCTGAGCTTCCATTTTTTTCTTAAGTAAAAATAATCACCCTGCTAACTTCTCAGACCTGCAAAGAGCCAAACAAAATTATGTAAGTAAATGTAGTTTGCAAACACAGTGAGGAATCATTAGCATTAAAAGGAATATTGAGTGACAGTATAGCACTCTGAGGCTAGACTAGTTTTGAATCCTCATTCTGCCATTTCCTGGCTTTATGAAGTTGCCTCAGTTTTCCTATCTATAAAGTGGGTGTGATAATATGCCCTATCTTACAAGGTTGTCATGAGGCTTGAGTGGAAAAGGTTTATAACTGGACTTAGTGATACGAAGTATTAAAGAGTTATAAGTTTAAAAAAAGCTCTAAGAGTTCAGATTATTATTTTTCTGTTTGCCCCAATGTTTTTGGAAATTATATTTAAGCTTACTGAAAATCTCAAAGGCATGGCATCAGGATAGAGTAAAAGCCAGGCCCCAGATAATAACTAGAGTGGAGGACTGGATTCTTAAGTTTCTAGTGTGAGGTGGAAAACTGCAATGCTCTCTGAGGCTAGAAGAAGGAAGAAACTATCTCTATGCTTAGGATCTGCCTCCCAATAAATTGGGCAAAGGGCCACTCCTGTGAGGTCTATTTTATAAGCTATTGAGCAGGTAAAAGCTGCTACAGGAGAGAGGCCGAGTGAGTGATGTGGCTCCGAATGAGAGACACCCACGACCTGCCCTTCCTTACTTCACCTGTCCCATGGTATGAAAAGCAAGACTACCAGGAGGCTCCTACGGACTTGGAAGTTCAGCATGTGCAAGTCTGGTCCCCGGAAGCTGAGTGACAGTGAGCATGTGAACACTGCCAGTCCTCCTAAGGCCAGAAGCCAGCTTCCCTGCACTTCACCCCAAAACAATTTTGTTTGTTTTTAAAGTTTATTAATAAAGTAAAGGAATAAAAGAATGTTACTCCATAGCAGAGCAGCCCCAAGGGCTGCTGGTTGCCCACTTTTATGGGTATTTCTTGATTATATGCTAAACAAGGAATGGATTATTCATTCGTTTCCTGGTAAAGGCATGGGCAATTCCCAGAGGTGAGGGTTTCTTTCCTTTTTAAACCGTATAGGGTAACTTCCTGACATTGCCATGGCATCTGTAAACTGTCATGGCTTTGGCGGGAGTGTAGCAGTGAAGACAAGCAGAGGTCACTCTCATCACCAACTTGGTTTTGGTGGGTTTGGGCCGGCTTCTTTACTGCAACCTGTCTAAAAACATTTTGAATGTGAGAATTGAAGCCAAGGCTTTTTCAGCAGAGTTCTGCATTTTATGTTGGTAAATGGCAATTTTTTCAGGGTGGACAATTCCCTTCTAATGGTGTAGCTCCCACCCAGGCCTCCTAGGAGCAGTGAAGAGATCGGCCCTTGAACATGAAGGAGATTAGATTCTGAGCTACCATCACTCTTCTGAAAAACAGAAGAAGGATCGTGTTCACTCACCACTTCTAGTTCTGTGACACTACCCAGTGACAGAACGGAGAGCCCACCCAACCTCCTGTCTTTTATTCGTCATCTCCAGGGAGCACCCTGACAAGACCAGGACTGGATTTGGCTGTGAGAGTCTTCTGCTTCGAGGCTGCACCATCAGAAACACCGAGGTGGCTGTTGGCATTGTCATCTATGCAGGTCATTGTCTCTGCGTAGTTTCCTTTGTCTGAATTTTCCTTTATCCTTCCTCCTCCATCCCCTCCTCCAAATCCATCGTCAGTCAGTGGGAACTGACAACAATTCACAGTAACTTCCCATTTACTCATGTAACTTCCCATTTCTCAGCTAAGTAAATGGAGGCTGGGAATCACAGCAGTTCACTCAGTCTGCAGGAGACATAATGAGATTCCAAGTTAATATCACTCATCTGCACAAGACAGGGAAAGGGATTCACACTCAATCATCCCAATGGTTTTGTGCTACTAACTAAAGCAAGAATGAAGTGTGTCTTCTTGAGGCTGTGGAATAACCTCACCAAACTTAACGACTTCCCCTTTGGAGCCTCAATTTCCTCATTCGTACAGTGGGGAGAATATTCGTATCTGCCTCATAGAGTGTCTGTAAGGATCAAATTACTCAACACATGACAAACATCCAGCACTGCACATAGCAAAGTGAGGCTCAGTGGGTTTTAGTTGTTTTGTAGTTAAGTTTTCTCTATTATCTTTCTTTATGTTTATGGCTCCAGATATGGAGGCCCATCTCTCCTTCCTACTTTGATTCTGCTTTCCAAAGAAAAAAGGCAACGTAGCTCTTCTCACAGTGAAATCTGAAGTCTTGGAGGGCGGTCTTGAGACTGCTGTATCTCTAGTTCTCAACGCCAGTGCTCCTAGGTACTCAGCGCACCTGCTATTACATGAACCGAAAGACTTCTGCCACAGCAGAGGAAACACGGTCTCTCTGGAGTGTCTACCTTTGCTGAAAACTCCAGATGTGTTTTCTTCTGAGTCTTCCGTTCGCTGGGACACTTTGGAATAGTTTGCTTCTTTGCTTTTTCGCTTGGCTTGTTTGGTCTCCATAGAACCCCACTTCTGATGGACATAGAAGAGCATTTAAATATCCATCTACCATGAGATTTACTCTTTGGGATTGTCAAGGAGAAACAGGTCTTTTGAAAAATAATGTCACAATCTAGCTAGGTTTGCCTAATTTAGGAGAGGAGGGTTATATTTGTCAGTTTAAATGACTTATTTCAAAGGTCTTTAGCAATGGAGTTTAACACCATCTGGTAAACCTATTAAAAATGAACACTCCAGCAATCTCCACTCTACTAAAAAAGAAAATAGTACTAATAGCCACGTAGGTTTTGAGCTTTGCTTTTCTGCCTGAGTAGAAATAAAGGAGAAACATCGGAGTGGTATATGAGGTGGCAGATGTGGAGTGTTAACCATGGCTCTGGCTAGTCAGACTGCCTTGGGGTCAAATCCATTCATATTCTGCATATTCCTGAATAAGGTTGAACTTTCAATGCAAGAGGGACTAATAGTTCCTATTTTGTAGCTTTATAAGGTTCAAATGAGGTTATCTGTGTAAAGGGCCTAATACAACAGGTGGAATACATCAGACCCTCCAAAATATGAGAAAAGATACCAGTTATTATCTAGAGCGGAGGTTCTCATCTTTGGCACCATTGACATTTTGGTCCATACCATTCTTTGTGACAGGGGCTGTCCTGTAGGGTATTTAGCAGCATCTCTTCCCTCTACCCAGAAGATGCATTAGCACCCATCACCAAGTCAGACAACCCCAGATTTCTCAAGACGTTGCCAAATGTCTTCTGGGGAGTAAAATCACTCCTGGTTGAGAGCAATGGTCCAGAATTCTCATTTCTTCCTTGACATTATCAGTAAACAAAACAGTGCTTCAGAGTCAAAGGCCCTAAAAGGCCAAGGTGAGATTTACAGAAGAAATAAGTTCAATGTAGAAGTATATGCTCCTCACAGCAAACATTGAGTCCCAACTGTGTCCCAGAAACTGATTTAATACTTTGTGTATATTGATTTATTTTTCCACTTCATACACCACAATCTTCTCCCATTTTTCAGATGAGTAACTGAAGTACAAAGAGATTCACTCACCCAAGTTCACGTCTACTGAGTTGAACTCTCTGTAACCCAAGGTCAGGTATCCACAGAGCTGACCTCTGTCTGACTCTAGAGCCCACACTCTTATCCACTGTCCCATACTGCCTCCCCTTGAATCCAACTCTTTCCAAAAGAGTGGAGGGGTCTCAGAAGGCAAGGATCAGGTGGGTGAGGGGATAGCCCCAGGATCCCTGAATGGAGTGAGCTTGAGAGGCAGGCAGAGAGACTACAGGCCCGGGAGTGCTGCTGGAACACCACCCCTGTCCCCCGACCACACACACACACACACACACACACACACACACACACACCTGCAGCAACTTGAGTCTGATTTTGGAAGCCTAGAGTTTGTTCACTCCTCCTGTTTCGTTGCTACTTTAAATCTGCAAGGCAACCACCTAAACAGCATTACAGCCATTTGCTTTTGGAGATGATGTATTGATTTTCTTTAATTTTGGACAGAAAATACGTGACTGGCATTTTTTTTAACTTTGACTGCTGAGGAGTATGGCACTGTAGCTAACATTCGGCAGCCCCAAAGGAGAGGCTCTTTCTAAAGACGAAGTCTCCGTTTGACTCTCAGCTCTTAGGTGTGTGACCTTGGGTCCCGGGGGTTGGTGGAAGGAGAAACACACTGGCGATCTGAATCTTAGGTTTGCAATGTGACTCTGATGTTGACTTACTCTTTCACTTCGGGCAGATCTTTTTTACCCTCGAGCCCTCAGTTTCCCCTGTTGGGAAGGAAGGTGACTGAAAGAGATTGGTAGTTTTTAAACTTTGTCATCCTTTCTTTGACCAACATTGTATGCAAAACTACAACATGGAGTGGAGCTGCACAGGGTTAGTGCTGAGGTGGGGACCTTTGGTCCTTACGACTCTTGCTCAGGCAACACCAACAACTTAGGCATGACCAAAGATTCAAGTAGGGAAACGACTGGTCCCAGGCACTGTCCTACCACAGGGCTTTTACACATATGGTTCCCCAGCCTAAAACACTCTGCAGCAAACTCCACTCTCCCTTCAGGCCTTTCTTCAATGTCATCTCCTTGGAGAAGCTTTCCCTGAGCAGGCTTTCCAACGCCATCTCTTATCCACCTTGGCCTTTGGTTTACCATGTATTAATGATGTCACAGGACTTATTAATAATGATAATTATCCTTTCTGTCTTCTTGCATATCTTCACTAGAATGGGAATCCTATGTCTTGCTGTTGTATCCCACTGCTAGTCCGTAACAGGCAGAACAGAACCTCTGTGTAAATTAGAAAAGGGCTTAGTAACTGCCTTAAGACAGTTTACTATCATTTTCCAGAACTCTGTTCATAATAAACTTACAAATCTTTGGCAACTACAGAATGAGGACTACCCTCTAGAGTTGTGCAAGGCACAGCCTGCGCATGGGAGCTCTGTCAATGCCCACCACCATGTCTGGCATGCATGTAGGGGATGCTCGCTGAGTACCTGCTGGTAAAGTATGTGAGGCCTCTACAGCTTTTCTCAGCAACCTTCTGAGGCAGGGCAAGTTCCGGTTAAAGAGTGAATCCTCGGGCCAGGCACAGTGGCTCAAGTCTGTAATCCCAGCAGTTTGGGAGGCTGAGGCGGGTGGATCATGAGGTCAGGAGATAAAGACCATCCTGGCCAACATGGTGAAACTCCATCGCTACTAAAAATACAAAAAATTAGCTGAGTATGGTGGCATGTGCCTGTCGTCCCAGCTACCTGGGAGGCTGAGGCAGGAGAATTGCTTGAACTGGGAGGCGGAGGTTGCAGTGAGCCAAGATTGGAGGTCCCAGTGTGCCTGGCAACAGAGTAAGACTCCGTCTCCAAAAAAAAAAAAAAAAAAGAGTGAATCCTCTCTTTTATCTTAAGCGCCTGTGAGAAGAGCTGAGGGTCTAAGACATAGGCAGACGGGAGCTAAGGGACTGATTTCCTCATTTTCTCCCAAAGGCCATGAGACAAAAGCCATGCTGAACAACAGCGGCCCCCGGTACAAACGCAGCAAGATTGAGCGGCGCATAAACACAGACATCTTCTTCTGCATCGGGATCCTCATCCTCATGTGCCTTGTTGGAGCTGTAGGTATGGGATGTTCTGGAAAGAACAAGAACATCGTAATCGATTTCTTTGGGCAAGTTTCCTCAGTTTCCTCACGTGTAAAGTAGGGCTAATAAAATGTAAAGCCTACCCTGCCTACTTCAATGGGATGCCAATGAAATGAAAACGCAAGAGAAAATCTCCTGAAAGTAGTATGTGCATGTAACTATTTTTAATATCATCTGATATTTATTTGCTCAAGAAATATTTACTGAACACAGGCACTCTCATAGCATGGGAGGAAAACAAGATGAATCAGTCATAGGACTGGTCCTCAAAGAGCTCATGGTCTAGCAAGAAGGAGAACCAAATCAGTAACACAATCTGTTCCACACATACTGGGCTGCACACTGGGACTGTGTTTATTTCCCATTGCCACTGCAAAACATGAGCACACAGTGATTTAGAACAACACAAATGTATTATTTTACATCTCTGGAGATCATGCCAGATCAGCGGTGGCATTAGATTCTCACGGGAGCGCAAACCCTCCTGTGAACTGCTCATGGGAGGGATCTAGGTTGTGTGCTTCTTATGAGAATCTAATGCCTGATGATCTGTCACCATCTCCCATCACCTCTAGATGGGACCATCTAGTTGCAAGAAAATAAGCTCAGGGTTACCACCTATTCCACTATGGTGAGTTGTATAATTATTTATTATATATTATAATGTAATAATAGAAATAAAGTGCACTATAAAGGTAATGCACTTGAATCCTGAAACCATCTCCCCCTCCCCACTAACTGTGGAAAAATTGTCTTCCACAAAACCAGTCACTGGTACCAAAACAGTTGGGGACCACTGGGTTAAAGTCAAGGTATCAGCAGTGCTGGTTCCTCCTGAAGGCTCTGCGGGAAGGATCTATTCCTTTTTCAGTTTCTAGTGGCTGCCTGTAGTCTTTAGTTTGTGGTTCCTTCCTCCATCTTCAGAGTGCTCCACCCCAATCACTGCCTACATTTCCCTCTCCTCATCTGCAGCAGTAGCTCTCTCTGCCTTTTACAAGACACTTGTGATTACATCATTGGGCCCACCTTTATAATTCTTGAAGAGGTAGCTTCTAGAGCTGATTCTCAAGTGGAGTAGACATTTGCCAGAGGAGGAGGGTGGCAGAGCCAAGTGCAGGGGCTGGACAGGGCAGGCCACTGTGAGCAGAAAGAGAGAGGCCACTCTCAGCCACAGGAAAATCACAAGCAAAGCACAGAGGCAGAAAGGAAAATCATTTTGTGCAGAGGAGCAGTTGTCTGTTGGGTGTGGCAAGAGTAAGACCAAGAATGGAGACATTAGCAGAGCCAGCCTATAGCCTGAGTTGAGTGAGAAGCACCATGAGAGGTGGAGACAGGAGTGACCTGGAGCCCTTTAAGTTGATCCTCAGAGTGTAGGTGAAGAGGGGCCTACACTCCCCCACCCTGCCTATAGTCTTATTCAAAGAATGGTTCTCAGGATGCTAAAGGAGATCCCAAAAAGAACCAGGACAATCAAGAGAAAAACTCAGGTCCTGAGTCCAGAACCACGCAGACCCCAAACCAATGAGCAGCAGTGGTGTTTGCTGTTTACTTGCCTTAGTCAGAAATCATACCCATTGCTGTTGTTAGAAACATAGTATCTGAAGAGCTGAGCGCTTCCTGGGAGCTCAGAGAGACTGTGTGGATCGATGGATAGATGGGTGAATAGATGTGTGCCACTACAGTGATGATGATGGGATTGAGTCTTGTGGGTGGCCTGGAGTTCTCAGGTGCGTCTAATAGCACTTTGCGTGAGGCTGGCTCACAGCTGTAAGGAGAGCACCTGGGGAGGGGAAGCCAGGAAACAAGCCATTGTCTCACTCCCTCCCCCCAACACATGTGGCCACCTCTGTGTCCCCAAGATGCTGCAGGAACTGTTGCTTTTGCTTCAGGACAGGGTTTTTTCAGGGCATAGCAGAGTGAAAAGGACATTTGAGATCATCTCACTGTGTCTCCAGAGAAAGAAAGTTAATGATTAAAAGGTCACAGGGCGAGATAAGGCACAGGCAAACCAGAATCTGCTTGGCAGATTCCCCAAAACAATAAAGAAATGAAGAAAGATCATGGAGGAGGGTCAGAATTCTATTCTATCTGAGATAACAATTCATACACAGGACTGTGTTGGTGCCTAATTAAAGCACAGCCCTACAGAAGATGAAATCTCTCAAATTAGCACTATCCCACAGTTCTTGACCACATGCTTACTTTGATTTTGTAAAAGGGGTGTCTCTTCTTTCCTCACCCAGTATACCCTGCCCTGGCCTTCCTGACCACCCAAACACCTGTGGGGGCTTCAGGACCCCCTCAAGTCCCCCTCTTCCATGCAGCCTTCTCAGGCCTTTCCCATGCTCTTGTCTTACTCCCCTAAAGGCCAGTGGCCCTTACTCTGTGCCATGTGTTTTGTCCTTAATTATCTGCTTTATAATACTAACTTCATATAAATAGCTTTGTGTCTGTAAGTTTCCTTTCTTCTGCTAGGTATGATGACATTTGACCCAACCTCCTGGGCAAGGAAGCATCTTTGGGGATTGCAACATCACCTATGCCTTTTATTCTCTATGATTCTTGGAGCTGAGAACATTTTAAACATGAGGTTATTCTAACAATAACTCTGTAGGGAAGGTATTATTACTATTTAACAGACAAGGACACTGAGGTTTAGTGAGCTCTGTAACAGGTGCTGGATGCACTTCACCTTACATAATCCTCAGATAGGTGTTGGAATCTCCTTTGCAGATAAGGAAACAGAGTTCAGTATGTACCTGGTGCTGTTGCTATGGGCTCTCACAGCATTCCAGGCTCTGCTATTACACCTCTCATACCGTATGTGATTTGTCCTTTTATGTCTGGCTCCCTAATTTGGAAGAAAACTCCACAATGACAAGAACTAGTACTAACTTCTTGACTTCTTGAATGAATCAATGTTAGACAGAGAGAAAGATGAATAAGTAAACCGGATGGATGGATGGATAGATGAATGGGTAAACGGGTAGGTGGGTGGGTGGATGGATATATAGATAGATAAATGGGTGAATAGATGGATGGATGGATGAATGGAAAGAAAAATGGATGAATAGAAGGCTGGATGGATAGATGGAAAGATGGAAGGATAGATGGATAGATGAGTAGATGTGTAGATAGATGGGTAAATGGATAGATGAATAGATAGAAAAATGGATGGAAAGATAGACGAGTGAGTAGATGGGTGGGTGGATGGAGGGATTGATGGATGGATAGATGGGTAAGTAGATTGGTGAATGGGTAGATGAATGGATAGATGAATGAATAGAAAAATGGATGCATGGAAGGAGGGATGGATAGATGGAAGGATAGATGAATGAATGGATGGATAGATGGATGAGTAGATGGGAGGGTGGATGGATAAATGGATAGATGAATGGACAGAGAAATGGATGAATGGAAGGATGGATGGATGGGTAGATGGATGGAGGGGTTGCTGGATGGATGAATGGATGGATGAATGGATAGATGAATAAATAGAAAAATGGAAGGAAGGGAGAGAGGGAAGAAGGGAGGGAGGGAAGATGGATGGGTATATAGAGAGATGGATAGATGGATGGATGGATGGATGGATAGATAGATGGGTGAGTAGATAGGTGGGTGGATAGAGGGATTCATGCATAGATTAATGGATAGAAAATGAATGAATGGAAGGATGGATAGGTAGATGGGCATTAGATGGGATAAGATGGGACTAGGGGAGAGGTCTCTCAAGGCACCCCACCCATGTAAAAAAGTATGCACCACAGAACAAAAAAGAAAAAGTATTTCTTTCTCATTTCCAGCTCCTTTTTAATAAGACTTAATGAAAGCATAAGTAATCATGCCAATTTCCTCTAGGAAACAAACCTAATGCCTATCAAGGGATTGAAATGCATATGAGGAACCACTTTAGAGCTAAATGAACACATATACATACATACACACGTATACACACACAGAGCTATGTTGTATGGAAAAAGGAGGGGTCCTCCAAAGCACACCCATTTCTAGGAATGTGTCAAGGGCTAGTGTAATTGACCAATTTTAGGACTTAGTGGAGATTCAGTCTCATTCCTGGTTTCGCCTCCTCTCAGGTCACAGCATCTGGAATGGGACCTTTGAAGAACACCCTCCCTTTGACGTGCCAGAGGCCAACGGCAGCTTCCTTCCCGGTGCCCTTGGGGGCTTCTACATGTTCCTCACAATGATTATTCTGCTCCAGGTAGAAAGCCCTCCCTAACTAGAGCCCCAGTAAGATATGTAACGAAAACCCCTACAACTTTGTAAAAATAAAGAAAAATCAGTGCTGGCCACAAGAAAGTACAAACTGGAAGGAGAATGAGGATATGGTCATCATCTTCTTGTGGGTCCTTGAAAATATTCACATTTTGGGTGATTTAAGGACCTTGCACCTTAAATAGCAGCTGGAGGAAAATATTTATCAGGCTTTTCTATTTAAGAGTAAGATGACAGCAGTGACCCACATGTGCCTGTCCCTTTGTCAGAACAGATAAAACACTAATGACCTAGGAACAAAAGAAGATAACACAGTGAGCTACAGAAACTCTCATGCCTCAACATTGAGAGAGAGAAACCACAAGTTAGTATTTAACATTTGATACATTGAGAAAAGAAGAACAGAACTGGCCTAATATAGGACAGGGAAGAAAAAAAAACAGAGAGCACCTACAAAATGTGAGGCAGTAATGGATGAAGAGATGAATTTAAAAATCTTCATGGTCTCTAAGAAAATACGATCTATGGAAAGATGAGAGAAGTTGTAGTTTTCCTTTTGTGGAGCTCCATCTACCACTACTTGTAGTATTGGAGGATGTTTCATTGCCCCCTTATTGATGAGCATTTTCCATTCATTCGTCTATCACAGTAATCCATTTTAAATGTGAATTAAATCATACCCCTCCTATGTACAGAATCCTCTCATAGTTTCACAACCGCTCAAAGTGAAATCCAAAGTCCTCACGGTGGCTGATGAAGCCCTAAGGGATCTGGACCCTGACTCCCTCCCTCGCCTCCTCTCCTAGCCCTCTCCCCACCTCACTCACCTGCAAGGCCTGCTCCCTGTTACTCCCCAAACACCACCCCCACTGCCAGGCCTGTGCCTGGCTTTCTCCCCTGCTCAAAACGCTCCTCCCCCAGATAACCTCATAACTGACACCCTGGCTTCCTCATGTCTCAGTTTAAAGGTCATGGTTTACAAACATCCCACCCAGCCATCACTCTACCCCCTTTTCTTTTCTTTATTCTTCCTCATGCGACTTACCACCACTGATATATATTTATTTGTTTGTTCACTGTCACTGGAAGGTGAGTTCTTCAAAGCCAGGAATTATGTTCTGTTGACTCATTTCCAGGACTTAGAACAGCATAAAAACACACAAGCACTTGGCAAATGCCAAGTATTGAATCAGTGGGGAGAAATTAACAACAGGTCTGAATACCTATTGTGAATAGGTATTAATAAATAGGGGTTAATAAAAGTGGGCAGCAGCCCTTGGCAGCACAGAGATCTCACAGGAGTTGAGGGACTATAAACAGAGATGCTAAATCTCCCTCGTTTCCTCCCAGCTCAGTCACAGACAACCAATGGTGAGTGCCTACCTTGTACCATACATCCCTGGTCAAAGAAGACATATCCGTTTTTCAGATTCCCCTAAGAATTCCAAGGGATGCATGAGGTCATTGACTGTTAATTTCACAGTCTGTCCTGTGAGCTGACCTCAGCTTTCCATTAAATGCCTTTGCTACCTGCTAGTGAGGATCCCAAGGGAGGGAACCTGCCTGGTTTCTGACATGGTGGAAACTCATCTCTTTGCAGGTGCTGATCCCCATCTCTTTGTATGTCTCCATTGAGCTGGTGAAGCTCGGGCAAGTGTTCTTCTTGAACAACGACCTTGACCTGTATGATGAAGAGACTGATTTATCCATTCAGTGTCGAGCCCTCAACATCACGGAGGACTTGGGCCAGATCCAGTACATCTTCTCTGATAAGACAGGGACCCTGACAGAAAACAAGATGGTGTTTCGACGTTGCACCATCATGGGCAGCGAGTATTCTCACCAAGAAAATGGTACGAGAGCTCCCAAGGGCTCCGTCCCTCTTTCTAAAAGGAAATACCCTGCTCTCCTAAGAAACGAGCGGATAAAAGACATTCTCCTGTCTCCCTTAGAGGCTGTGTGGCATTTCCACAAGTTGCTCCCTCTATCCCTGTGGTCTTCCTTGTCACAGATCAGGGCTGTTTCAATTACTTATAAATTTTCATTTGTTCACAAAGGTTAGAAGTTATCCCATATGTGGTGCCCCTCCAGTTGATCTTTGTCTGGTGCTAGACAAAGCACTTTACAAGATATTTTATCTGTCAGCAATGGATTAGAGACATTTACCAATCATGTGCCAGTCATACAAGGCTTGGGAATTTTTCAGGCCACCTTTCCTGACATCTCAGGGCAGGTCTGGGTCTAGGCACATGGTCAGATTTAACACATCCAGAAAATGGCTTCTATTCTAACAGATCTCTTATATTGTCACTGAGGCAAAGTTTTGATTTAGGAGATAGGGCTATAAAAGGCCTGGATTGTTATCCTTCATGGACTGAATATGACTCATAAAACTGACCTGATTCCTTCAGCCGTGATCTCCCCAACTTTGCCTGCCTCCCCCACCCACACACACTTTCTAAGAAAGGAGACTCTTAAGAGAGCAGCATTCATTCTTTTGAGTGGGAGGGATGGAGAAAGAGAAAGGTGGAGGGGACATTATAAGCAGCCTGATCCCCTTTGCCGTGGTGATTGCGGACTATTTACATGGGAGCATCTGATCTCTTTGTAATAATAATAAAAGCTACATTACCAGTACTTAGAGCATGCTAGTCATTTTAACACATTATATCATTAAATCTTCAGAGCATCCCTATAAGTTAAAAACGTACCAAAAAAAAAAAACCCTGAGGAAGTAAAGTGACAGGTTATGTCATAGCTCAAAGTCACATGACTAGTCGGTAGTCCACTAAGGTTTGAATCTGTGGGACTTAGTTGTACCCTTCTTTCTCTAGTCTTGGCAGCCCAGATGCCAATTTTCCGGAGTAGCATAGGCCTTTCCCATGCTCTTGCCCCACCCAAAATCTCGTCTCTCCCCAACATGGTCCAGTGAAGGTACAATTAGTGCAATAACAGGACTCCTTTCTTGCAGCTAAGCGACTGGAGACCCCAAAGGAGCTGGACTCAGATGGTGAAGAGTGGACTCAGTACCGATGCCTGTCGTTCCCAGCCAGATGGGCCCAGGATCCAGCAACTATGAGAGGCCAAAAAGGTGCTCAGCCTTTGAGGAGGAGCCAGAGCGCACGGGTGCCCATCCAGGGCCACTACCGGCAAAGGTCTATGGAGAACCGTGAACGCTCACAGCCTCCTGTGGCCTTCAGCAGCTCCATAGTAAGTCCCTGAATTTCCCCTTCTAACAGCAAGTGTTCTGTGGCAAGAGATGAGAGAGGGCTTTGGCGTGTGGGAAAGAAAAGATGGTGCAAACCCGGAAGAGCTTTCAGAATGGTGCCGTTGGTTTCGTATATAGTCCACATGTGTGTTTTGCTGGCATAGACAATTCCTGTTCATTCAAAATATTCAGTGTTTAGAAATCAGGAGAATTTACGTAAGCATATAGATTTTTTGGCTTCTCTCTTAAAAATTGAATTATAAAAATTCTCCACACTAAGCCAGCCTTTCCTCATGGCAACTGGTTTGCGTTGAGAGGTCCCTAACACTTAGACTGGCCATGCCATCTTCAGCTCATCACAGCCCCTGCCCAGCTTCTCTATTCATCCCACCACTGAGGTAGGGGGCAACTGTATAATTTTAAAAACATGCCTAATGGGTCTGTTTTCTCCCTCTCATGTTCTGGATGAGAGAGAGAAAACAGACCCATTAGGCATGTTTGGATGAGGGGGAGCAAACATACTCATTAGGCGTGTATTTAAAATTATACACTTAGGAGAAATTAGAAATATTTGCTATGCTCATGTTTCCATAAGGGAGAAAAACAAAAGATACACCTGTAAGGCGTATGTGTTTGAAAAAAAAAATGGGAGAATATACTTTTTGGTGATGATCAAAAATAAGTTTTAAATAGTTATGAAGCAAATATCTATGTCAAGATTCCCCAGCCCATTTCTTTCCCTCAGGCTAACTGCCTAATTCCCTTTGGCCCTTATGGGCATTGCTTGTTTCTGGCTTTAGTCTGGGGCTTTCTGCATATGGTCCTTTTACATTTGATCCACTAGAACAGCCATCAGAAAACATCCAGGTAGCAAGTAAAGAAAACCATGTTCCCACCCTCAGGCACTACACAGCATTCCTTAGAAGTCAAGGCCAGACCAGGGCCTCTGACTCCTGTCCTATTCCTCTTTCCTTTACACACACTCTTTCTCCAGGGAACATAAAAACACATCATCTGGAACCTCTGCACTTACAGAAGAGGCCACAGGGAGCCCCAGCAATCTTGAACAAGACACACATATTAACAGATGGGACCTAAAGGGCTACTATCCCTCTATTGGAAAATTAGATTATAAAAATCTTTTTGGTCAATTTTTTTCCAGTCTTTTATTTATCCCATGAATACACACACACACACACACACACACACACACACACACACACACACACACACACACAAAAAAAATAACTACATATATTTAACATTTTTTGCAATCGTGGTACATATCAATTGCAGATGCTGGGATTTTTTTTTAACCTAACATGATATCAAAATCATTTTCCATATTTCTACTTGGTATTCATAACCAAATACTGTGTTTTCTGACTGCAACAAAGAAGAAACACTGTGAGCCTGTGTTCTGGGTCGTTACTCATCTAACTTTGGGTGAGTACAAAGTTGAGTTCCCTCTTCTGGGTTATTGTCATGCACAGAAATGCAGCATTAGCAAGGATAAGACAAGAACAGTGCGTTAAGACATATGACCTTCATGAATTCACAAGTGAAATGATCCATAGACGTCTTCAGGAAGATTTCTGTATTTTTTTTCTCCTTTTTGATTTTCCCAAGAGAGGTAACAACAAGGTGTGCATATTACTACATCCTTCTTAATTCTTCCCCCATGAATGTAATGCACTTCTCCAAGCTCTTTTCTTAAATATTCATAAAATGACCTTAGTGAATTCTCATTAGGCACAGATTCTATTTGTCTTTGGCACTTCAAGTTCTAGGTACCACAGGTATCCCACGTGCCTGAGAATGTCTCCCCCCAGAATGTGAGAGGAAGAAAAAGGAAGCTTGCTCTTGTGGATCTCAGTTGGGTCACATCAGTTCACTGGCCCTAGTTCAGCCTGACAAGTCTCAACAGCCCAGAAAAACTGCATTCCTGGACCAGGCAGGAATGGTCCAGGGCTTGACAGGAATGGTCCAGGTCAGGAATGGTCCTTTGATGCAGGGCTTTTAGCCGATGGTCAGTGAGAGGGACACATCAACCCCAGAGCTATCTCCAGATCCTGGATGTCATCATCCTGCCATAGCTGGCAGTCCCAAAGGCAAGTTCTGACTAAGTTCATTCAAGAGCAATAAGGAACTTGACACATGGGTTAAGTCCCAATTCCTGTTGCCTGGGCAAGGGAAGGTGGTGATATATTCTTTTTATGAACAGCTAAGTATACTCATGCAATCAGGTCACTTGAAAATCTGGGGTTAATGGAACAATTGTATCTTTGAGTAGTTTTGAGGAAGGGCACTGAGATAAGAGTTAGGCAATGGAGGTTCTGGTTTTAGTTTTGCTACTGGCTTGCTAGGTAACCTTAAGCAACATGTTAAACCTCCTTCTATGTCTCCTTCACCATCTGAAAATACTTTACTTACAATTCTCACCAAGCTGTTCCAAAGATCAAATAACATGTTTTGCTGACCTGCAAGATCACTTCTAGCTATGAATTAGGCACATGTGGGCTCCAGTGTCTCAGGTTTTCATCTAAGCTGCACCATGTACTAGCTCTGCGACTTTTGTCATCTTACTGAAATGGAAGCCTCAACTTACCCATTGTTAAAATGAGGATAATTGTTCTGGCTTGTGAGTTTATTTTGAGGATTTACTTTATTTCTTTATTTACTTATTTATTTAGACATAGTTTTGCTCGTGTTGCCCAAGCTAGAGTACAATGGTGCGATCTTGGCTCACTGCAACCTCCACCTCCCTGATTCAAGCTATTCTTCTGTCTCAGCCTCCTGAATAGTTGGGATTACAGGTGCCTGCCACTATGCCTGGCTAATTTTTGGTATTTTTAGTAGATATGGGGTTTCACCATGTTGGCCAGGCTGGTCTTGAACTCCTGACCTCAGGTGACCCACCCGCTTCAGCCTCCCAAAGTGCTGGGATTACAGGCGTGAGTCACTGTGGCCAGCCTGAGGATTTAATTCTTAAAATTGTGTGTTCTAAACAGACAGATACCTAATGGAAGTTTTAAATGATCTTTCTGAAGGAAAGCTGTCTGCCTTGAACAAATGTTCACATATCTGATGTCATGAAGAGAAAATGGGGAGTTTTCATAAAATACAGTTGTTGGATTCTCTCCCCTGAGATCCTGGTGTATTTGGTCTAGGGTGAGTCCTGAGCATTTATAGTTTACTTTCTGATGATTCTAGGGAGCAGCCAAGATGGGGACCCTCCATAAGCAGACCATCATCCTACCAGGAAAGAGTCTTTACTTGGCTCAAATTGGCACTTTCTACAGCATGGGAGGCATTTGCTGAAGGGAGTGAAGTATGCAGTCTTCAAGGACTCTTGTACTAACCCGTCAGATACCTCTGGCTGGTGTCAGATCCTTAAAGTTGTCCCTAGAGAGCTCCTGCAGCATCTCCAGGTGGCTGTCTCAGTGCCCACCCCCACCCACTCCTGGCAGACTCTCTGCATTTGTCCCCTTCCACCTGCCTTCTATGCCTTCCTGCACCTGCCCATCTGGCACCCAATCTGGTCTGATCATCTCTTGGAACCACCAGTTATTTACATTCCCTTAGTGAACTCAGTCAAAATTTGCCTCTGAAACCCCCAGGGAGCATTCTACCACCTTCTAAAAAAGCCAGTTGTTAGTTTCCTTAGCCCTTTGCTCTAAACCAAAAATAAAACAAGAATCGACAAAAACAGCAACAGAAGCTGGGTTCTTTTTTCTTTTACTATGAAAAAACAAGAAACCATCAGTGATTGCCACCTAATTGCCTGCAATAAAATCTGTGGCTTTAAGATGGGGGTAATATACTTATTAAAATGATGAGTTGAGTCCCAAGCCAATGTTTAATAGTACTGGCAGATGGAAAATGAAATGGCTTTTTTTTTTCTTTCTTGTCTGTAAGCAGCCAAGATTTGAGCAGAGTCTTTGTTTAAAAATGCCACTTGCAGAATGTTTTTCAGTACCATCAGACCAAAGAATATCTTCCTAATCTTAAAATTTGTACTGGGGCCAGTTAGGTTCCTCCAAAGTTCCCCACTGCTTTCCTCTGTGGACACCCCCCCACCACAACCCATCTGAAGAGAATGCAACAGAGAGGAGCGAAGGAGGTGTCATTGGACCTCTGCCTCCTTTCACTAATCTTGGTCTGCCTTTCTTTCTTTGGAAAAGATTTATGCAGCATTCCCAGTCTGCTCCAAATTGGAGGGACAGCCCACATACACACACTCCCACTGTAAGGTTAGATAAGAGTCCTGATTTAATTAGCCAAGTACACAGAATCTTTCTGGAAGTGATGTGATCACACAGGGCAGGAAGCAGTGAAGCCTATCTGTATTCCCCTTGTCCTCCAGTGTCCCAAGTTGGGGTAGGGGGACACTGTTCCAGCCACAGTGACACTGTTCACACGAGGTAGAAACTAGCAAGGTCTGGAAAACTCTCTTCTTTCTTCACCACTGAGGCTTTTTCTTTGGGCTTATGCCCCATTTGGGAAAAATTTACCCTAACAATTCATGTGTTCCTATTCAAGTGAGCATTTACTAACATTTGACTTTCCCTGTTCTTGATTCAAACCAAATGTTATCAAGGCCACAGCCTTAGACAGGACAAAAACATCACTGCCCTAAACAATGTTAGCCTCCAGCTCCCGAGCAACCAGGAAAATCTTTCCATAATAGTCACAGCCCACAGGGTTACATAATCAAAAGGAGCCAAAGGCTGATGGTGGAAAGTAAGTGTCCCTCCATCCTCTCTTCCCACCACCTCAGGCACAACCATAATTACCAGCTCCTATGTGTCCTTCCCAAAAGTGTACAGAAACATACAAGTATGGCATATACACGAGCACATCCTTCACTGCAAGTGGAAGCATACCATACCCACTGTTTTGGACTGTGCTTCTTTCTTTAACCTAATGAATTTTAAAGAATATTTCCTATGTGTAGACAGACAGGTAGACATTCAATAGAGAGCTGCCTCATCTTTTTTTTTTTTTTTTTGATGACTGCTAGAATTCATTGGATAGTTGAGCCATCATCTGTTTATATATGTGTTTAGTTTCTCTACAGTATTCTTAGAGAATACTGTAATTAAATGCTAAATTGGCCAGTATGTGCCTTTTTATTTTGGTTGATTCTTCCCAAGACATTGTACCAGTTGAGACACTCATGAACAACAAACAGAAGGGTCTGCTTCCTCCCTCCACTGCCACTGTCTACATTTCTTTAGAAGAGCCTATCATGTATTGGGTCAGTCAACAAACATTGAGTAAGCATCTGCTCCATGGCATATACTGTCCTAGACACTGGGGACATAAAGTCTAACAGGACATTGCTCCTGCTTTCAGGAGCTTACAGCCCAAAGAAGGGACAAAAGGAGCAACAGTGACTACAGGACAATGCTTTCTGGGCTGGGATATGTGGGTGCAGAGGTGCTACAGGAGCTTAGAAGAGGTGACGCTCTATCATTCTGGCGCATCAAGGAAGCTTCCTGGAGAGGTTGGCACCTGGGCTGAATTTTGAAACAAGAGTAAAGGTTAACCAGAGGAATGAAGATACCATCTAGTGGGGAGGGGTGGTGAGGAGTGCAGGCTGTGGGAGGAGGCAATCTGTATAAGCAGGATGGAGAATTGTCGTTCTTGGGAGTAACTGGAATAAAAGGGAGAGAAGGAGGAAATGGAGACGTAAGAGGAACTATGCCATGAAGGATTTTCTTTCAAGCTCAGGCAGGAGGGTTCCTGTTTATTTCCTATTGTGAATTCCTATAGCAACAAACTACTGTACCCAACCTGTGAAAGTCACTCACCTGTACTTGAGTGAGTTATTATTATACTGAAAGAAATATAGCAGAGTAGAGTTTGGCCTACTTTTCCCAGCCTTCATTGTGGGAACACATTCCAATCAGAAAGGAATGGAAACAACAGGGTTGCCATGTAACATGGACCTTTGCTACTCAAACTTTGGTCCTCGACCCAGTAGCATGAACACCACCTGGAAGTTTGTCAGAATTACCAATGCTCAGGCCCCACTCAGAGCTGCTGAATTAGAATCTGCATTTTAATGAGATACGCAGTTGACATGTGTACATATGAAAGCTTGAGAAATGTTGGCATAGTGTTAAACATAGTGTTAAAGCAATAAGACTTTGGCATCAGGCAGTGCCAAATTTAAGTCCCAGCATATTATCTGCAATTTTGTGACCTGGGATAAGTTACTTAATGTCAATGAGCTTCATTCGCTTCATAATTAAAATGGAATGATACTAACTATATCAATTCTCTTAGGATGATTAGATAATAGACATGAGAGCACTTAGCCCAGTGCCTGACTTTGCTATGCATTCTCAATAAGTGTACTCTAATGATAACAGGACCCTTGAGGATATTGTTTGAGCTCAAAAAATCACCCTCCTCAAAGAGGGTTTGTATGCATTTTAGGTGTTCTACTATGGAAGGAAATCTAACTTGTTGAGTGTCTGCCTGCCACAAGGTTCTTATGTAAAAAACTGGTGGCCCCACAAATTTATATTTCTTTTTCTTCAGAGAAATAGTCTGGACAATGGCCAGCAGTGGGTGAGGACACTGCTTTCTTTCTAAGTGTTCTAAGTGCCAAGTTTCCAAATGTTAATGGACCATATGGGAAACCAGTGGGCTGGAGGAAAAGGAGCCATGAAGAGCCTTGCTCTGTGGGAACAAGTTTGTGGTGACTGGATAAAGGTTAGCTGACATCTGTTCCAAGCACCTGCAGGATAAGCCAGGGCCTTTTGCAGAGAAGGCTTTTGTTTTAATTCATTTCTACAAGATTGGATGGAAATATATGAAAGAATAGTTTTAGTGAAGGGACGGCAGGAGTTAATCAGTGGTGAGGTATCATGGCATCCTAGAAAGGAGTCCGTTAACAAATGTTTTGCGTGCTTGCAATCCACCAGGCACAAGAGACACATCAGATACAGTCTCTGCCCTCATAGCACTTATAGACCAGAGGGTAAATAAATATGGAATAAATAACTTGAAACATTTTAACTGTGTCAGCATTTGGAAATACATAACGCACAGCTTGGAGGAAAGCAGTGTGCTGTAAGAGGACTGGCGTTAGGTGGTGTGAAAACTGTCCTAGTTCTGACCCTAAATCAATGTATGATCTCAAGCAGTTTCCTCCTCTCTGACACTCAATTTTGGCATCAGGGAAATAGGGGATTTAGCTTTAACAGCTCCAAGTTTGTTCCTCAACTTTAAGTACCTGTGGTGGTAAGATTTAACAGCATCATCTTATTCATGTGCCCTACCCCCAAAAAGAAGCCTATTTTCTGAAAAGAGAAACTTTCCATAATCCCTTTTATTACTCTTATGGACTATCTGTTGAGCCTTAGGATTAGCTATACAAATGCATCTATTTTGTTTGAGATTCCAGACTTGACACTGGGTGTCAAGTCTCAAAGGCCACTTTCTTCACATGCAGGATCTTGCCTCCTATGGGTGTTAAGATCATGAATTCTAGAGTCAGACTGACTGAAATCAACTGAAGGAATTCATTGCACTTACTGTGTGACCTTGGGCAAGACAATCAACTTCCTTGGGCATCAGTTTCCTCATCTGAAATACAGAGGTAATTGGGAGGATAACGGTACTAAACAGATAATGTTACTGCAGGGATGTAATGAGACCATGGATGTACCAGAACGTAAGAAACACCACGTGAATAGGAGCTCTCGTTACTATGTTGAGAAATGGGTTTGGAGTTCCTTGAGTGGTATTGGTGACTTGATGGCAAACACTGGATGGTCCCTGGAATCTGGTTTAGAAGTTTGCAGAGAAACATTAATAAGAGAACATAGCTACTTTACTGTGACCACAGAAATAAAAACCTTAGACTAGCAGTTCAGGGGTGTGAGCTCGGATTCTGGCTTTACACTAACTCACTAGGTGACTTTGGTCAAATCAGCCGTCCCTATGGGTTTTAATTAAGTTAGGATTCATTTTTTCTCAACTTGGGACTATGAGAATCTGATGAGGTTATATAAATGACATGCTTGGGAAGGTAGGAAGAGCTTCACAAATGTGAGCTCCTGCTAGGAAGACTGCAGTCAAAGGCAGAGAGCATGGAACATATGTGTGTTCCCGTCTCAGGTTTTCTGGAAATAATGATGCCACTTAGTATGGATGGTTCACAATTGTTTGCAGGGCAATGGAAGAAAATGAAGATCTGATTCAGTTTTATTAGCACTCTTCCTTCTGATAAGCAGACGTTTTTCTGGAAGTTGTCATCTTGAGATGGTATGAACAAGTTGGAGTGTGAGTGTTGACTCTTGGAGAACACTCAGAAAGAAGGATGGCAGTCTTAAAGAATATGTGCTCCATTCCTGTGGGGCATGTCTGAGTTTCCTCCTCTCTGGCTGTCACCTGTGCCAGCAGCCCTAGGGAGGACAGAATCAGACCTCTGGGAGTCATTGCATTTGGTAGTCAGAAAACAGTCTGAGGCCTCTTTTCCCATGGGATTTTTTAAACTCTCAACTTGGGTAAAGCTCATTGATCCTCAGTCTTCACCCTGCACAAATTAATTAAGATTCTCTCAGTCTATCTTTCTTAGCCATTGACTCTCTTCTAAACCATGATTTAGCTGTGAACTCTGAACACTGACAGGAATGGTCTTACGTGAAAGCCTTGCGCAAAATGGTTTTGTCATATCTAACCATTGAGATCTGGCATTTATTGAGCTTCTGCTTCAAAACAGCTGGAGTTAGAGCTCTAGGAAATACAGTCTCATGGAAAACTCAATTCTCTATCTTTGAGGCTCTTACCTTATCTCTAGAGAGATTAAACATGAATTTAAAATACAGGCCAAAGCAAGATGCCAGCAGGGAGGTAGACAGAGCCAGACGCCATTGCTACCATTGCCACCACCACCTCTGCTCTGGGTGTTTAAGAGCTCACTGCTTGGGAGAAGCTTTTCTGGCATTAGATTCCTGGGGTAAAATAAAGGAGCCAGAGCAAGAGAAAATAAATAAACCAACAAATAAAATATAGGTCAATATGTAGTGAATTCCAAATAGATGGTTCAAGTGGTAACTTCTACAAATATGTGAAAAATTGGAAATCCATGAGTCAGATCCAGCCCTTCTCTTTTCTTCTAAATAAAGAAGAATAGGAAGAAAATTAAAAAAAAATATAGGCCATGCATCATCTTTGCTTTATCTTGTAAAATCAAGAGATTTGGCAAACTAGACCAGTATTGGAGCATTTCATTCAGCAGAGCAGTAGCTACCCTTTAGACAGGGGTAGGACTTGCCAGGTCTCATAGCTCCTACCACCCCACAATGTCCTCATCTCTATCTTGGTCCATTTTCCTCATTCACTTTACATGCCTGACTCCTGTCGACACTCTGAACTAAGAACCTGCTATTGTGGTTCAGTAGAAAGAGGATTCATTGTGAGCTATGTAGGATCTCTTGGACAAGTGGGACTTCCCATGATTATTAAAGCCTAGGTAGGATTTTGGTAGATAGAAAAGGGTTTTTCAAGCAAAGTGTGATCAGAAGCATACAGGAGGAATATGCATCAAAGAGGCAACAAATAGACCACCAGACTGAGCTGAGGGTCCATGTGGATAAGTGTGGGAATAAACAGCGAAAATGTAAACTGTGAAAGAACCTAGATGCCGAATAATTGATCATGCTAACAATGGATATCCCCTGAAGGTTTTTTGAAGTCGGGAATACCAGGGAGGAAAATGGAGTTTTAGGAAGACGGTGCGGGTGATACATAGGAAGGATTCGGGAAAAAAACGGTGAGAGGCAACAATATTAGTTTAGAGGCGGGCACAGAAATCCAGGATTGAGGATTAGAGGGTCTCAGCATGGCTGGAAGCAAGGGAAATGAGGAATACATGGTGGGGAGACACTGAGAGGGAATAACTGCCAGCACCTGGTAATAGATGGTCATGTGGCACTGAGAGGCAGAAAGGAATCAAATAAGAATTGGCAATGACCAGACCTGTGGGAGAGAGAAGCATGCTGGATGCATGACAGCAGTGAAGATGCATTATCCTTTCCCCAGGCACGTGAAGAATCTTCTGGAGTGGGCTTTCTTCCCAGAAGACTCTCATTCTGCCCTTTCTCTTCCAGGAAAAAGATGTGACTCCAGATAAAAACCTACTGACCAAGGTTCGAGATGCTGCCCTGTGGCTGGAGACCTTGTCAGACAGCAGACCTGCCAAGACTTCCCTCTCCACCACCTCCTCCATTGCCGATTTCTTCCTTGCCTTAACCATCTGCAACTCTGTCATGGTGTCCACAACCACCGAACCCAGACAGAGGGTAAGGACCAGCGATGGCTGGGGGAAGAGGGAGAGGAGGTAGAGAAGTAGAAGGCGGGGTAGGGGCGAGGGGAGAAGTTCTGATCAGGGAGACATGAAATTTAAGTCCTAGCAACAGCGTCACCATTTCTTTACAGTGAGAGCTAGAACAGGTCTCTTACCCTCCCTGGGTCTGTTCCCTTATTTTTTAAATAAAATGGAAAAAGATATATATGAGCTTTTGTGTAGCTTTCAAACTTTGTCTATCTGCAGGATAGACATTATAAGTGATTACTGAGCACTTGGCTATATGCCAGACTCCAGGCCCAACACTTTACCTGTATTATCATTTAATCCTCTCAATCCAACAACTCTGTGAGGTAGGATATTGGATTTAATAGGTGAAGAAATAGTAGCTCAGAAAACTCAAGTAAGGTAATGAATGACATATGGCTCATACATGGCAGAACCATCTGCACGATTCCACAATAGTTTCTAGTCATTTTGTGCTATACTGCTCTGTTTTTATAAATGGATTAAAAACAATAGTGTGTGTGATGTTCTTCCCATGGAAATAATACAGTGGGATGGTCGGGTATGTAAAGTTATACTCTGAAATCTACTGAAGGTGGATTTGCCTTCAATCTTCCATAGACTGTCAGCCAAGCTCCCTTGTGAGTCACTGATGAGAATAATTAGGTGGTACAGCTTGCAACTATGAAACCAAGACAAGATGTTCCTTTAGGCACTAAACCACAACCTCCCTTCATAATGCCCAGATTCTAAACCACCCTGAAAATCACTTCACCACTGAAAAGTTAGCAAGTTATCAGAAGTCTTCAGGAAGTTTTAGGAGGCAGAAAGCTTTATCTTAAAAATTAATTCTATTTTTAAGAGGGGAAGAAGTATCATGTGGCAAAGGACAGTATACAACTCCCAGATTTCAAGTTAATGTGGGAGCTTCAGCTGGCAGGTGTCTCAAGAGCCCAGCCTCTGGAGTCAGGCAGACCCAGGTTTGAGTTCCATCTCTACTGCCTATACACTGGGTGATCATGGCCAATTTATGTAGACTCTTTGTACCTCAGTGTCCTCAGCCATAAGTTGGGATGATGGTAGCATTATTGGGAGGATAAACGAGATACTGCACTCAAAGATAAAGCAGAAGACTTTACAGTGAGAGTTCAAGAAATGTGAACCTTACTATGAGTGTCTGATTCTCATCTCCTTTTCCTTCATTTGTCCACACCGAGAGTCAGATGATCAAAAGATAGTGGAAAATGACCATTGTCAATGCTCAGACGGTCAGGGCTGGAGGGAAACATCTGGCCTCACTTATTGCAAAAGTACTTTCATATTGTGCATAAGACAACTTGGTATTGTTTCCAACACCGAGAGTAACGTTCCACTTTCCTCCTTTGGCCACAAGGTTACCATCAAACCCTCAAGCAAGGCTCTGGGGATGTCCCTGGAGAAAATTCAGCAGCTCTTCCAGAAGTTGAAGCTATCGAGCCTCAGCCAGTCATTCTCATCTACTGCGCCCTCTGACACAGATCTGGGGGAGAGTTTGGGGGCCAATGTAGCCACCATGGACTCAGACGAGAGAGACGATGCATCTGTGTGCAGTGGAGGTGACTCCACTGATGATGGTTTCTACAGGAGCAGCACGTGGGACCAAGGTGACATCCTGGAGTCTGGGTCAAGCACTTCCTTGGAGGAGGTGCTGGAGGCTCCTGCCCCAGGCCTGGCCAGTCCCGAGTTCTGTTATGAGGCTGAGAGCCCTGATGAGGCCGCCCTGGTGCATGCTGCCCATGCCTACAGCTTCACTCTAGTGTCCCGGACACCTGAGCAGGTGACCGTGCGCCTGCCCCAAGGCACCTGCCTCACCTTTAGCCTTCTCTGCACCCTGGGATTTGACTCTGTCAGGAAGAGAATGTCTGTAGTTGTGAGGCACCCACTGACTGGTGAGATCATCGTCTACACCAAGGGTGCTGACTCAGTCATCATGGACCTGCTGGAAGACCCAGCCTGTGGTGAGTCCCACCTTACCAGGGTTCCAGGCACAGAGAGCGCCATAGTTTAAGGAGAGTGTGGAATGGCAATAAGAAGCTCAAGTTGTAGTGTCACCTGGTAGTACAGGTCCCAACTGGAATACAGACTCACGAGACGCTTTCCTCAAATATCCTTAAAACATGCTGCGTTTTACATCTCCTTGACTTAGGGAATCACAGGTTCACTAGCATAAAGACTGTCCAGTCTTGTAGCAAATCAACATCTTTAACTTCATCTCAGTTTTCCAAGCTCATTTAAACATGGATTATCCACACACAGTCTTTTGCAATAGAGCATCCATTATCTTACCATGAAACACACTGTGGTCTTAACTCTTCATATGGGAGAAAAGCAACTCAACCCAGAAAGAAAAGTTACTTACAAGAGGCAACATGGTTAACTAGTGTTAAATCCCAGACCCAGGTATCCTGAATTCCAGGTCAAAGCTCGTTTCATACTGCCAGAATTCTGCACTGGGCTTGGTGCATTCTGGGAAGCCTCAGGTGTTCCTCCTTATTATCCTTTTCCCCAGCCTCCCCCAGATGGATTTTCATAAACTTGCACTGAGCCAGAAAAATGTTCCAACGTTGCAACATATCAGTGTCCAATTTTGGAACAGCATGAATTAGTGTACAGCCGCTTCCTGATTGCTAACAAGGAGAAGACAGTTATGAGGCTATGATTCTCCCAGGATAGTAGATTCCAGCCAAGCTTCAGAATTGCCCAGGCAGCCCTGTGCCTCCTACATTATCAGCTATGGATCATGGCCAAGAGGTTTAGGGGATTGATTAGTTTTTAGAATGGGAAGGGAGCTAATTAGTTCTCTTTATCCCCAGACTCTGGCAGACAAATGAATCCAGTACTTCTGAGTCGAGGGAGCCTCGGCAGCAGCCATTCAAGCTGCCCTGGAGATGTCTCTTTATTTGCTCCTCACCTGACTGCAAAATGGATTAGAGATGCTTTCAATAAAAGACATACACAATGTTACTGTAAGAATTGAGAAGCAAAACTTTGAAAGGAGGGAGAAAATAACCCCAGGTTTAATAATATTCATGGTGTTTAAATGTTCAATTTGATGCTGAGGTTCCTGGCAGCCTAAGCAAAAAGGTAAACTCCAAGACTTGCAAGTAAAACACAAAAAGGTTTCATCTTAGGAGCTGGTATCTTTAAAAATAAAATATTGTAAATAGTGCTGAATCAGACAATACACAAATGAAGACTATGCTTAAGGCATCAGTAACACCCAAACAATTAGAAAATAATCTTTGGAACAAGTTTTATATAAAAACTTGTTTATATAAAAACTTTATATAAAGCCTTGGAGTAGTATCATGGGAAAATTGGAGTTTTGTTGGACTTCATTATACTTGTTGTTAAGAATTATATTTTTAATTTTGCATTATATACAAGGATGGGTGAGGTATACAAATTCTGTTCATTCTTAGGACCTCTCAAAGTCTCAATCCAGCCCTGGTAAAGAAGGATTCTGAAGCCTAAGCTCAGTGTTACAAGCGATTGATAAGTAATGTCTGTGGCAGCTTAGAAAAAGGAAGTGGTGATGGCATCAATCCCGCTCCACACCAGCCAACCCTGGCTGAAAAATTCTTATTATAGAATTAGATAAAGGAACTGTAATTTCCAGAGAAAAAGACAAATTACCTCTGACAGAAACTTATGTAGAACTTCACAAAGGGGACTTTGAGCAACACACATATTTTTCACACTAGATTCATTGGAAATGCAAAAAAAAAAAAAAGTTTTCTCTAAAGCTATTTCTTGCATTGAAAGAAAGCCTAGCTCAGCAAAACAAATGTGGCAAAAAACTTAGCTAATGAGATCCAGGCTTGTTGATGTCTTGGGACCTAACTTGATATAAGACCTAAAGGAGAAGACAGAGAGGATGATAAATAGACTTAGAGAACAGTTTCCAGAGTCAGTTGGCCTTCCAGGGAAAAACTAAAAACACTTTAGGTAACAATAAAGATTCAGACTTCTAGTCCCCTGATTCAGCTGGGCTTTTACTGGACTTGAGAATCTCTATTATTATTAAGGTGGTTCTCATGCAAACAGGTGTTTGGGGACAGTACCTTATACCACCTACTTTCCTTAAATAGCACTTTACTCAGCTAGGCTTTTGAGGAGAAGATGTAGAAAGCAGACAATTTAAGGACTCCCTGGATTATCTTCCAGTGCAGCCCGACAGTCAGGAGAGCTCCTTTCTGTTTCTAAGGTGGGCTATAAGGGATTCCTTCTCTAAAGCATGTGTAGTCTACTAAAGAAGATTCCAGGGTGTTGGGGATGGGGGTCCCTGAGCATTTATATGTGGCCTCATGGGGGACAATGGTTATTTGACAGTGCCTGACATTGATGTAGAAAAGAAGCTGAGAAAAATCCGAACCCGGACCCAAAAACATCTAGACTTGTATGCAAGAGATGGCTTGCGCACTCTATGTATTGCCAAGAAGGTAAGAACAAATTCCTCCATGTATGCTCTCAGTATCATTAAATAGCTGAATGGCCTTGACCCTGCTTCTTTTTCTTTATAAAAGACCCTTAGAGGTGGTCGTTTTAACATTTTTAAGATTAGCTGTTCTGACTCACCACAAAAACCAAAGACACTGTCGATTTTGCTGAAGCCAAAATCTGAAGAGTTAGGTCCCATATCAGTGTGGGTTTGCCATGACTTGCTTTTCATTATATGTGGAATGGGTAACCCACAACTCATGAAATAATTTTTTCAGTTATAATTTTGCTTTCCAATGACATTTTTTAGATTTGTATTATTTTCCTTTAAATTTGGGGAGCTTTTATATAGTCACATAAAAATCTAGATTTCTGGTTTCTTTGAAAAATTTAGAGGATCTGGCCAACCCTGTCTTTATTCTGGAATGGCAGCAATCAGCTACAACCAGGAAGAAGTTGATCCTATGAGGAGGCATATGTTCAGCTGTGTTCTGTGGTTGACCACAGTCCTTACCACTCCCCCATTGCATTGCACTCAGCCTAGCCAAAATTTTGTAGATTACCTAACTCACACTTTGCAGATCTTTGACCTTGCAGCCTCTGCAAGAAAGGCCGGCAGTGAGGCCTGTGAATTGAACACTGAATGAGGCACCTAAAAGCAAGCTAATGGGGATCCTATTATGGGCATACATTTCTAGATGGCTAGAAGTGTTTCTCTTGCATAAATCTCAAGGGCTTTTCATCTCTTTTATGGTTCTTAGGGCAGCATTAGAGATCACGAGTGCCCACTTTAAAGCCAGCCACCTGGGTAGTAGTCCCAATCTCACTACTTTTAGATGTGTGACCTTGAGTAATTTCTTCACATTTTTGAGTTTTATCTTTTTTACAGATATGGTGCTAATCAGCTCTCCCTCATGTAGTTGTCATGGAGATTAAAGTAATCACATGTGAAGCACCTGGGACAGCGACAAATGCTTCCCACTACTTCGAATTGGAATTACACACTTATCACCTACTATTTTCTATTTACATTATTTGTGCATGTTTTGCCTCCCCTAATGGACTAGGTTTCCTCAAAACCAAAAGGCCTACTTGTGTCCCTTTGGTTTTCTCTATTGTGCCATGCAGAGAAACTCAAGGAATATTTGATGCTTGGACAAAATAATCTTTCATTGCTCTAAGATACCATATGCATGTAATACCAACAGAAGGGTCTAAAAGTGCTATGGAACTCTGAGGAAGGAAGATGTGGCCACTAGCTGGATTATTCCAGCTTCTGGGTTCTCCATGTGTATGATATCATGCCTGGTGGAGTGCTCTACAGGCTATGCAAGATCTGGCTGCTGCTTTCTTTCTAGCCTTATTTCTGAACTTTCTCCACTTTTCTCTCCATCATTCCACCACCTGAAATATTCAAGGAACAGAGGGAAGGCCAAGTTCATTGCTGTTCCAGAGCTGTAACTCTTGCTCTTGCCCTTGACTGACCCTTTGTCACTGGATCTCAGTTTGCATGTCATTTTGTCGAGGAAACCTAAACTTCCAAAAGAAGGCAGCCCCCTATTCAGTTATTCTTCTGTCCCATCACATTTCTGCATGTCACCCTTTTTTAAAAAGGTGATTATTTTTTTTAATTATTTACTTGGATAATACCTGTCACCCTCCACCAGCATATAAGCTCAGGCATCCAGGGACCTAGTCTGTCCAGATCATCACCAGTGATCTGTGTTGAGTACAGTAGGGGCTCAACAGATTTTTGGTGGTAATGAAACACAAGGATAACTATTCATTGATTTACATATTTTTAAAACTCGTTGAGAATAAAGCCCCATCTAATTATGTAGGGAAGTTCAAACAGGCCAGTAGGAGGCCCAGCAGATGGGAAGAGAGGAAATTATCTTGTCGATCCACCCAAGGTTGTTAAGGAGCCTTTTCTTGTCCCATAGGTTGTAAGCGAAGAAGACTTCCGTAGATGGGCCAGTTTCCGGCGTGAGGCTGAGGCATCCCTTGATAACCGAGATGAGCTACTCATGGAGACAGCACAGCATCTGGAAAATCAACTCACCTTACTTGGTAGCTAAAAATAAGTCATCATTATAGGAAAAAAGGAATGCAGCAAGTTGAGAAGCAAGCTCTTGGCCCTGATTCTGACACTACTAATATGTCTCCATTAGCACCCTTCCCTGGGGTTCCCTTCCAGGTATTTGGCATAAATGGGCCGTGCCAATACCCAACCCAGATGCCATGCATAGCTTTCTGAGATGCCCTGGGAGCATTCCTGCACTCCCTGCTAAAAGAAGCCTCTGAGTTTGGCTGCTTCTCCAACAGCATACTCTTCCCTTCATTCAAATGTTTGCTAAGCACCTACCGTGTACCAAGTGATATGCTAGGCTTTGGGGCTGTGACAGGAGCCAAAAACTCTGCTCTCCCAGAGGTTGGAGTCTAGTGAGGATATTGGATGATTGAGCAAGCAATTTCAA
This sequence comes from Saguinus oedipus, assembly GCA_031835075.1. Lineage (NCBI taxonomy): Eukaryota > Metazoa > Chordata > Mammalia > Primates > Cebidae > Saguinus > Saguinus oedipus. The sequence goes on from CM063170.1 coordinate 46,171,050, forward strand.
CAAACTGTGATGAGAGCTAGGCTAGCAGATGGGCCAGGTGGGATGGAAGCACAAAGTAGGAGATGCCAGCCTAGCCCGGAGGTGAGGGAATGTCGAGGAAGGCAGTGAACTGAAAGCAAGAAGAGAAGCTGGTCAGGCAGTGTGGGAGGACCCAAATGAAAGCCTGGAGGTCTGGGATTGGTGGGAAAGAGAGTGCTGGGGGGAAATGATGGAAGGGAGGAAAGGTCAGCGGGACCCAGATTATGAAGGGCCATGTCAATCACCTGCTAAATGTTTGGAGAAGGCAGAGGGTGAAAGCAGAAACAGATCTGTGCTTTGCAAAAACTGCTTTGATCCTGCAGCATGAAAGTTAGATTGCTGCACTGAGGGAGAGATGAGAAGCACAGAGACTGGTTAAGAGACAGGCTGTGCTTCTGTTGGAGGAAAAGCATTGCCAAGAAGCAAGGGGGAGCTTTATTGATCAGGAGTAAGGTCCTCACACCTCGGGAGCAAAATCTTGGTAAGCAATGCCCAAACAGCGTGCACTGGCCACATGGCAAAAAGCCTTCTTTCTTCTTGGACAATGCTGACCTGGGGATGAGGACCAAGTTCTAGACCTGTCATGACCTTGCTGTGTGCCCAGAGACACACTCCTCTGAGACTTGTCTTCTCCTCTGGATGAGTCACATGCCTCCAGCTGCCCAGCCAGACAGGAGTTCAAGGGGAAAGATCCAGGGGCACTGTAAAGTGGTGATGCTGGCAAGAAGGATGGCTGACAAGCTGAGGAGGGGAACAGGATTAGGGTGCACATTAGCTTCCCACATCCTTCAGCCTTTGGTTTCCTGTGTCAGCTGCAGAGGCCCCCTGCTGGCTGCCTCATAAGGCCCCCTTTAAAGCTAAACCCAAGAACTCACTTGAACAAGAGCCAAAGGATGGCTGGGCCAGACAACTGTATCTAATACAGGATGCCACCAGAAAGTCATCCCATTCAGGCACCTGATCCCTTTCTCCCCTCCCCGAGGTTTCTTTTGTTTCAGGACAGCACTCTAGGCTCAGTCTGTGAGAGATGTGCTTCCAGTTCTTCTGTGTGAAGAGATCATACTTGTCAGAACCTGCCAGCTTCCCCTAGCTGGGAAAGGTTTTCACAACCTTCCTGTTTCATTTTCTCTTTCACACAAATAAATGTGTTTTTCCTCCTCTCTCCTTTACTCCACCTCACTGTAATATAAATCAGCTTCCTCTCACCTTCCAGACTAATGCTTGAAGGGGAAGATGAGGCTTGAGCCATCATTTTTTATGGGGTTGTTTACCTGCACGTGTGGATCTCAGGTACAAAACAGGCACATTTCTGGAAAGTGGGGTTCTTTATCTCCCCTCAAGATGGCTTGGAAAGGAGAGAACTGGGCTGAGAAGAGAATTCAGCTTTCCACCAAGAAACTGGCACACCACTAAAAAGCTGTAATGCCTTCACACAGTCTCAAAATATGAAATGATCTTTTCAATATGCATCCAATGTAACCACTTTGCCAACCTATTGTCACTCTGGATTATTAAAAGAAACAAAATGCCGTGCTCCTGCCCAGAGTGAAATGGGTAGCCATTAGTCTGTGATCTGAATTGAATCTCAATTGAAAAGCAGATTTATTTTTGCTTAATCACTTACCAACTATTCAATATTTGGGTATATATTCATCAGGACTGGTGCAAAGCTTGAGAGCCTTCAAAAATTATGGAATCTGCCTGTTTAATTCCCTCCAAGAATATTATCAAAAATTTCAGTCCTTATTAATTCTGCACTGATCAGTTGCAGGGCAAAGATTTCAGTCTTTCCGTTGCTATTCCTATTGCTGCTAGACCAGTCCAGCCCACTGTTACCTCCCCTCTGCACTCCTGCCTGGCCTCCTAAGTAGCTTTCAGCACTGAATCTCATTCTGCTTTTCCAATCTCTAACCTGTTCTCTAGAATGATATTCTTAAAAGTCAGAACTGATTATGTCACTCCCCAGCATCACACCCTTGAATAGCTTTCTTTGCTACCAAATAAATTACAAATCCCTTCAGGCCCTGACAAGGATCTGCACAATCCAGCACCCCTGAGCTCCTTCTCTGTCCTCATCTCTCACCTTGTTCTGCCTCCATTTCTGTATCTTCCTCAACTCTGAGACTTCACATATGCCGATCCTTCTACCTGGAATTTTCCTCCTCTGTCACCTCTTTGCATTATCTCCCAGGTCTGAGTTTAAGTAGCACTTCCTCAGCAAAGCCCACTCTGATTTGCCAGGTGAAGTTCAGATCTCCTGGTATATATTCACGTGGTACCCTGACTTTCTTTCATTATACAGCTCAGTTATAAATTCTTATTCAATGACCTTTGAACTCAGAGGAAGAGACCAGCTCTATCTAGTTCACTGTTATATCCTGGATGCACAGCCTAGCACAGTGATGCTATCTAATAAGCATTGCCTGGCTTCACAGGGCTTTGGGGAAATTAAGCAACTACTCTTTTACCGTAAATGTGAACTCTGCTGTCTTTGTTCACTCCAGGAGCCACTGGGATTGAAGACCGGCTGCAGGAAGGAGTTCCAGATACAATTGCCGCTCTGCGGGAGGCTGGGATCCAGCTCTGGGTGTTGACTGGAGATAAGCAGGAGACAGCAGTCAACATCGCCCATTCCTGCAGACTGTTAGATCAGACCGACACTGTGTACTCCATCAATACAGAGAATCAGGTGAGGCGATTCTCTGTATCTGCAGATATTAAAGTGCAGAGCAGCCCTCAGCCAAGAGAACACAGGCTTGTAGGTGGGATTTGGGTACACCAGGGAAGCACCCAACCCCCAACAGATCACTGAATCTTGGAGTCTGGAGGACCCTGGAAGTCATCCGGCTCAATATCCTTTATTTCATCCCCACACATGGCTGGCCGGTTTCTTTTACATTACTTCTGGCACTGATTATTAGAGCGTTTAACCTCTCCCAGATTCCACTGTGGTCCAGTCTCCCCATTTCCCCACAGATAAGGAAACTGAAGACTACTGGGACTAAGTGACTTGCTCAGGGTTTACCCTGCTTGTTTCTGATAAGTAGAACTAAGTCTAGAACTCTGTTCTCCTGCTGAGCTAGTGTGATTTACATTCTGCCACACTGTTTGCTTATGAAACTTCAACTGACAGTTTCTTTCTGTTTAAGACTAACTTATCTACTGAAAAAGTCCCAATTAAATTGAAATTATTCTGAGCTTAAAATTTCAGCATCAATTTATATGTCAAGCTGGTCTGCCACGGAGTAAAAACCTGAAAGGAATAATGCATGAAGCCAGTATGTTTTTATGGCATAAGAAAAAGAAAGAATGAAGCAAAGTTCTAAAAATTGCACGTTTCAACCAGAATAGATTATATGGGTGGCAGGGAGTGAGGTTTGGAGAGAAGAATGGGAAAGCTAAAGAGGCATATTCAAAGCTATTAACACAATTTTGATTTTAGGGGGAAGTTATCTGTTTTCACAATGCAAATTGCAGAAGGCAAAGTTCCATCACATCATCTTGGCTGATGAAGGTGGGAGGCGGGCATTGAGATGTGTGCTCCTATCAGAAGGAAGCAGGGATTAGATTCCATGGTGGATATTAACCAGAAGAGCACTGTACTGCAGAGGTGTGGCCATAGGCCCCTAGGGCACCTACACCTAGGATACCATGGAGAAAAGAATGGAGAAAAGGGAAGAAGACAGAAAAAGGAAAGGAGGGAGAGAGGACACTGAGCTCTTTAAGTTTTTCCTGAGGCTGATGTAGACCCACAGTAGAATGTTGGGGAGGTTTATATTTCATTTTTATTCCATGAAGAACAATATACGCCTCTTTTAAAAAACTGCCAGAGGACCTTTAGATGAATTGGAAAAATCATTTACTTTCCTGTCAGGTACACAGATTATTAGATTAAACCTTAATGAATTTTCAAAATGAAAATAAGCTCAGGGAAAACTTGGCTTTAATATTATGCTTAGGAAGAAAAGTAATTTTCAGCTTGCTTGAGTGCTTGATCCCCATGCCTGCCTGTCCTGCTTGTAATGGAAATTCAGTTTGCAATGATTCTTTCACTCCAGGTAATGCTAGAAGGAGAACATCTGCAAACCAATGAGGCAGCCAGCCAGAGGGAGACTGAGTGGACTACCATGTGTTTTGCTAAATGCCATGCATTCCTGTAGGAAGCTGAAGATGTGCTCCTTGGTTAAATAGCCAAAGCTCCTGAGGAACAGCCAGCCATACTCCACCTTTAATCCAGTCCATGACAATTCTTTCTGTCCAGTATCCTCCAGGATAGTGCCTGAATCCTCAGCCATGCCTATATGCTTCAGCTCACTAAACCTGTAAGATTAGTCTTTTTATCCCTTTACCTGGGATGAAAAAAAAAAATATGTTAAGCCAGAAACTAGGGAAATACATTCTAAATCTTAGATTTATTTAAAACCTAGTTTAATGTAGTTACATATTCAGTAAATATTTCCTCCAAGATTTTTAATTTTCCTAATTCACTATGAATTGATTTAGGATTACTGTCTCTTTGCTAGATATGTTAAAGCACTAAGCAAGTTATGGGATCTTCCTAGACCTCAGAATTCCCTTCCCAAAGATGAGAGAATTACTAACTAATCACTGGAAGTGTTCATCAGTCAAGGAATTTTAAAAGGAACTAACGTATTAGACAGGAACTACTACTAGCAACCACTATTACTGCTGTTGCAACACATTGTTAATAATAATTAACAACATATATTGAAGTTTTAATATGATTCAAACACATACTACTTGAACTTCTATTCTCATCTGTAAAACTGATTAAACATATTAATTTCACAGATTATTGGTAGGATTAAATAAGATCATAGAAGAAAACTACTTAGTATAGTACCTATGTTAATTATCTATTGCTATATAACAAATTACCCCAAACCTTAGGAGCTAAAACAACAGACCCTCATTATCTATAGTTTCTGTGGATTAGGAGTTCGGGAGCATCTTAGCTGGGCACCCCTAGTTCAAGGTCTCTCTTGAGGTTGCACACAAGCTGATGGTCAGGGCTGTGGGCTCATCTGAAGGCTCAACAGGGTGGGTGGTTTGGGCATGGGAAGCAGTTCTGCTTCCAAGTTCACCCACGTGACCATTAGCAGGCATCAGTTTCTCACTCTCTGGGCCTCTCCACAGGACTGCTACACAACACAGCAGCTGGTTTTCCAGGGCTAACCATACAAGAGAAAGTAGGAAAGAGCACCAAATTGGAAGTTACTGTCTTTTTATAACCTAATATGGGAGGTGACATCCCATCACTTTTTCCTTCATTAAAACGAAGTCTCTAGATCTAGCCCACAGTCAATGAAGGGAGATTACATAAGGGTATGAATATCAGGAAGGGGAAGTCACTGGGAACTATCTTAGAGGCTTCCTATCACAGTATAGGAGGTATACTAAATGTTCAATGAATGATAATTATTGCATTACTTTAAAAGCTGGAAATAAGTAAATTCAGAGATTTAATTTAAAGCTTATTTCTCCAATAACTTGCTTTAGTCATACATTGGAGGAATTTATATAACTGGTACCAGGCCCAGCTTCCAAAGGACCACTTTGATCTCTTTCAAAATAAGTGCCTCTGGTATAAGCACATACTTCAAGAACTGCTTCCTGTGGCCCCTCTGGGCTCTACACATATTCTATTGCCTGCAACACACAATTTAGCATCTTAAAGGTAGACTCAGGTATAATAAACTATGTCTCTGTTCTTTTCAAAATAAGTTATGCCAGGGCAGGGTGCTGTGACTCACACCTGTAATCCCAGCACTTTGGAAGCTGAGGCAGGTGGATCACTTGAGGTCAGGAGTTCAAGATCAGCCTGGCTGACATAGTGAAACCCTGTCTCTACTAAAAATATAAAAATTAGCCAGGTGTGGTGGCACATTCCTGTAATCCCAGTTACTCGGGAGGCTGAGGCATGACAATCACTTGAACCCAGAAGGCAGATGTTGCAGTGAGCTGAGATTGCACCACTGCACTTCAGCCTGGGTGACAGAGACTCTGTCTCAAAACAAAAAAGTTATGCCAGACATTTTCCCAGACAGAAATCTCTAGATCAGTGTTCCCTAGGCCTGTCCCTTCAGAACTGCTTTCACAATTTTTGATAAAATCTATATATAGTATTTTTTTACTTAATAATTTAAGTTGACTCACTTTGAATATTATTTTTAGAAGAAACTTTTAGCATGTTTTAATAAATGAAAAATTGTCTCTTGCCATGGATGAAGGAACACTGTAAAACGAAGACCATGTGAAGAAAACAATGCTGTTAAAATTGATAATGCTGTTTTCTACCACAACTATATTAAAAAGTGATGTTCAGAGAAGTTGAACAGATATCAAGAATAAATTTGAGCAAACTTCTGCCAAGATGGCCAAATAGCAACAGCTCCCATCTGCAGTTCCCAGCAAGAGCATGTCAGAAGACAAGTGATCTCTGCATTTCCAACTGAGGTACTAGGTTCATCTCATTGGGACAGATTAAACAGTGGGAATAGCCCAAGGAGGACAACCCAAAGCAGGCTGGGGCACTGCCATACCTGGGAGGCACAAGGGGCCAGAGACTCTTGCTTCCAGCCATGGGAAGCCATTAGGGACTTTTCCTTACACTCCAACACTCCAGCTCAGATACTGCACTTTTCCCACGGTCTACACAACCCACAGACCAGGAGATTCCCTCTGGCACCTACAATGCCAGCGCCTGGGGCTTCCAGCACAAAACTGGGTGCCCATTTTAGGTAAGTGGCACCTGGAATGCCAGTAAGACAGAACCACCTGTTCCCCTGAAAAAGAGGGCTGAAGACAGGGAACCAAGAGAGCTGGCTCAGCGGGTCCTACCTGCACCGCCCCCACTACCACCAAAGATGGGCAAGCTAAACCGCATTGGCTTGAAATTCTCACAGCCAGCACAGCAGTCTGAGATCAACCTGGGATGTTCAAGCTTGGTGGGAGAAGGGGTGCCCGCTTCAACATTGCCTGTGTAAACAAAGCCACTACCTCTGGGAAGCTTCCACAACAGTTGGGCAGAGCCCAGCACTGCAACTCAGCAAGGCCTCTGCAGCAGACTGTCAAGTAGATTCCCTTCTCACTGTGCAGGGCATCTCAGAAAAAAAAAAAAAAAAAAGACAGCAGCCCATCAGGGACTTACAAAGCTCCTACCTTCCTGGGACAGAGCACCTGGGAAAAGGGGCAGTTGAGGGTTTTGCTTCAGCAAACTTAAATGTCCCTGCCCAGCAGCCCTGAAGGGAAAAACAGAGACCCCAGAACAGTGCTTGAGCTCTGTTAATGCACAGGCTGCTCCTGAAGTGGCTCCCTGACTCCACATGTATATGTATCCTGTCTGGGAGACACATCATACAGGAGCGCTCTGGCTGACATCTGGCAGGTACCCTTTTGGGACAAAGTTACCTGAGGAAGCAACAGGCAGCAATCTTTGCTGTTCTGCAGCCGCCATGGTTGATTCCCAGGCAAGCGGAGTCTGGAGTGGATCTCCAGCAAACTCCAGCAGACTCCAGCAGACTTGCAGCAGAGGGGCCTGACTGTTAAAAGGAAAACAAATAAACAGAAACAAATACGTTCAACATTAACAGAAAGGACGCCCACTCAGAAACTCCATCAAAAAGTCGCCAACTTCAAAAACTAAAGAAAAAGTAAATCCACAAAGATGGGAAGGAACCAGTGCAAATAGGCTGAAATTGCCAAAAGTCAGAACACCTATTCTCCTCCAAGGGACCACAACCCCTCATCAGCAAGGGAACAAAACTGGAAGGAGAACGAGTGTGATGAATTGACAGAAGCAGGCTTCAGAAGGTGGGTAATAACAAATTTCTCCAAGCTAAAGGAGCATGTTCTAATCCAATGAAAGGAAACTAAGAAACTTGAAAAAATGTTAGATGAAATTCTAATGAGAATAACCAGCATGGAAAAGAATATAAACAACATGATGAAGCTGAAAAACACAGCATAAGAACTCCATGAAGCATACACAAGTTTCAATAGCCAAATAGATCAAGCGGAAGAAAGAATATCAGAGATTGAAGATCAACTCAATGAAATAAAGCAGGAAGGAAAGATTACAGAAAACAAGAGTGAAAAGAAATTAACAAAGCCTCCAAGAAATATGGGATTATGTGAAAAGACCAAATCTACGTTTGATCAGTGTACCTGAGAGTGATGGGGAGAATGAAACCAAATTGGAAAACACTCTTCAGGATATTATCCAGAAGTTCCCCAAACTAGTAAGGTGGGCCAACATTCAAATACAGGAAATACAGAGAACACCACAAAGATATTTCTTGAGAAGAGCAACCCCAAGGCACGTAATCGTCAGATTCACCAAGGTTGAAATGTTTAAGTATGGAGAAATAGCACCATACCAACATGACATATTGTTATTATTTACCATCATATTAGTAGTATTTATTATGCCATCCTTGTATCTGTCTCCATCTTGCTGAGCTATTTTTACTCCCATTCATAAACAGTGTCTTCCATTTTGGCTGTTAATTTGGTTCCAAATTAATATTATTTTGGTGTTATGTCAAATACTGCAGAGAAATGTAAAAATTGGAGAATAACCTGTAAGTAATCTCTATAGTATAGAGTTTAATGACTATCTTACTAAAGAATAAAGTGAAATTGTTAACATGCATTTCCAAGTTTGCTTACAAATGCTGTATTATTGTTACGCTTTATAGGAGACCTGTGAATCCATCCTCAATTGTGCACTGGAAGAGCTAAAGCAATTTCACGAACTGCAGAAGCCAGACCACAAGCTCTTTGGGTTCCACTTACCTTCCAAGACACCACCTATCACCTCAGAAGCTGTGGTTCCAGAAGCTGGATTGGTCATTGACGGGAAGACATTGAATGCCATTTTCCAGGGAAAGCTGGAGAAGAAGTTTCTGGAATTGACCCAGTATTGTCGATCTGTACTGTGCTGCCGCTCCACACCACTCCAGAAGAGTATGATAGTCAAGCTGGTGCGAGACAAGTTGCGCGTCATGACCCTTTCCATAGGTACCCATCATGCTGAGATATGGGTGGCACCTTGGCAGGGAAGATCTGATGAGAGGCTGGATCAGAGGTGGGAGGTCAGGTCTCAATGTCAGGATGCTTAGGCTATGAGTCGTCCTCCTAGAGGGAGAGAATTCAAAATGACAATCAAGATGCAGCAGCTGGGGGATGAAATGGGACCGTGCAACTAAGTTCTTGGGACTAGCAAGTTAGCTAAAGAACAATCAGGACTTAGATGAAGGTCAAAACCAACAGAGGCCTTGAATTCAGTACATCCAGGTAGCTCAAGAAATGTTGCCATCAATGATATATACTCAGGCTATCTTAATTCTGGGATGCAGATCATTTTCCCTTTAATACTTTATACATGGCACAACATCATGTATTTAAGGATTTGATGTTATTCTGAGTGTTGATGGCTGGTGGAGAGATTTTGAAGATTGTTACTGTCTTATGTTTAATTTTGTGTGTTTATTTCTAAATATGAGGCCAGCACAAAGCATATCACTGAAAGATGCTAGCATTGGTTGATGAAGAATTTTTCAGAGGGGGCTAAACTTTAATCATGTTAGGACAGAAATTAAGACTGCACTTACTTAACATCTTTCAGGAAAAACCAAACCCGGTTTAAAGGAATCTTCATGATTTTCTGTTACCTTCAGCCACATCTCTTATTGTGGCCACCTTTTCCTCTCCAACAATTACCTTTCCATATTCCAACAAATGAAACTGTTTACCATTCTCCATGGACCTTGTCCTCTCTCACTTCTGGGACTTTGCACGAGTTATTTCCTTTGTAAAACACTTCTTCCAATCCCAACTAACTTTGCTTTCCTCTGGGGGTTCCCACAGCACCCAGTATTCATAGCTCACTGTCATACCTTCCGTGATGGCCTCAGTAGACCATGAGTTCCTTGAGTAGAAAAATCATGTCAGCCTAATTCACTGTTGGATCCAATGCCCAGCACATACCAAGCACATAGTAAATATTGCATTCACTTAGGGACATTCTTACAGATGGTGCCAGCCTCTCCTCCTCCTACACAGGCATGGGAAAAGATTTTCTTTCCTGACATTTCAAATAGGAACTCTATTAAACATGATGGTTTTGTTCCTGGTCTTCAGGTAAGAACAGTAGAGAATAATAAGAGTGGGACAGAAAGAAAGCAGAGAGCAAACCTTTCACAAAGACATCCTACTTTTATGCCCGGAATCGTCCTCTTCAGAAATTCAGACACACACAAGGCAGTAGCCCAAGAATGATTCTCTGAGGTCAGATATTGGCTTCACTCCCACAGCAACAGAAAAAAAGCCAGTGTGGCGAGAAATAGTATGGTTTCACACCTCTAATTCTCCTGGTTCACTAGCAGAAGAGGTTAAAGCTTAGATTTGTTCTGCCAGGGGATGATTAAAATTATGCTTTGCTATGCAATCAAGAAAAAAAAATAATTATTTTAGAATAAAGGCTACTTATGGCAAAATTTTTAAGACCAATAAATGTATCATCAGATAGCTAGGAGAAGAATCATTCTCTCCCTCCCATTCCATATTCTATACCATAATAATATAAATTTAATTGTGGCTTATTCTGAGAAACTAGTAGAAAACAGGTAGGGCCAGGAAAAGAAGTTCAGCATAGTCTACAACAAGGGTTGGCAAACTGTGGCCTGCAGGCTAAATCCAGCCCATGGCATGTTTTTGTATGGATATGAAGAATGATTTATTTTTCAGTGTAAAATTTATAAAAGACTAATAGGCTTTCAGCAAGAACAACTGTTCAGTTTTGCTTCTTGGCTCACAAAGCCTGAAATAGTTACCACCTTACCCTTTACAGAAAAAGTTTACTGAACTTCCATCTAAAAGATAAAGCACTGGGGAGAGTTCAGCTTCTAGAGAAGGCCTTACCATATAGAGCTATCTTTGGCTACTTAAATTTAATTAAATCAAATTCACCAGCAAAATTTTTATAGTCACATGTGGCTATCAGTTTCTCTATTGGACAGTGCAGATGTAGAACATTTCTCTCATCACAGAAAGATGTTGAACAGTCTTGGTATAGAAGAAGACTGTGTGTATATATGTGTGGGTGGGTGTGTGGGTGGCTGTGTGTGTGTGTTTCTATGCCTTACCTCCAGTTTTATGAAACGACTCAGTTCGTTGAATGGGAACTCAGTGTGATTATATTTCAAAAACACAAGTCAATCTCATTTTTGTACACTGAGAAACAAAACAGAATGTCATCCCTCTCCTTGGAAACCATTGACAATCTGATGATTTCACTGTCCAAACTGTCCAGTTGTCTTGATATGGTCAATGTTTCAAGTTTGACTGAGGGAAGTGCATTGGCCCTGGAATCTGAAGGATCGAGTTCCACTTCTCCTGGGTCCTTTCTCTAGCTGGATTACCCTTGCCAAGACTCTAAGTTGCTCAAATTCTCCATTTGGCTATCAGTAAAGTTTATTATAACATTTATGAGGGCATTTTTTTGGGGGGAAATGCCCAAGTCTCTTGATTACCATTCTATCCCCAATACCTAATGTTGTGCCTAGAAAAAAGACACTTAGTAAGTCCTGTATTTGTTGAATGGTAAAGAAAAAGGTAGGATTTCTTGTCTAAAGAAGAAAAGACGTCTCTCAAGCTAAGTACTATGGCAATGACTTTCTATAGAACTATTCAGAGTAATGTTAAAAGGATTCAATTATACATAACTGCGGACACTTGAGAGCTACCTCATTGTCACTGAGTAGTTGGACCAGAAATAAAGACACTTCATGACCTCTCTTCTTTCAGGTGATGGAGCAAATGATGTAAGCATGATTCAAGCTGCTGATATTGGAATTGGAATATCTGGACAGGAAGGCATGCAGGTATTGTTCTCTGTAACTGTTCTTGTTTCCATCCGTCATTTCTTTGGTCCTTAGTTGAGATATAAGGAATTCTCCAGAATGTTGGAGAAACTTCTCCCTGAGAACTTCTCCCCACATCCAATGTTGCAATGCCCTCCCTAAGCAATGACAGACAGAAGGACATTTGACATCATTTTGTAAATGACATTTTTGTCCTGACAGCCAGTTTGACCTGCAAATTGCTTGGTATACTTTCATAGTGTAAAAATTTAGTCAAAATTCAGCTTGAAAGAAGCATATTAACTTGACTGTTAAATTTTCCCATTAAAACAGAGAACAAATTGTGGGTTTTCAGCCATGAACAATTGTATTTCCACCACTAGTACAGACATTCAGCACTGCCTAAATTTTCTGATGAGGATAGAGAGCATTGACTGTGAAGCCACAGAATAGTTCTAAAATGTTACCCCTTGTGTTTCTCCTATATGCCAGCAATCTGTTAGACCAGAGCTAGCCAATCTTTTGGCTTCCCTGGGCCGCATTGGAAGAAGAATTGTATTGGGCTACACATAAAACACACTAATACCAACTATAGCTGATGAGCTTTAAAAAAGTTGCAAAAAGTCTCAATTTTGGGCCTTATTCAAAGCTATCTGAGCCACATGTGGCCTGCAGGTTGGACAAGTTTGTTAGACACTTCACATTTGGTATCTCATTGAATTTTAATCATCATCACACCCTGTATGTTAGAGATTGTTATTCCATTTTTAGATGGGGAAACTGAGGCCTGGGGAATTAGCCAAACCAAAATTTATACCAGGATTTATAAACAGGTATGTTCAGTGTTCACATTTTTAAAAGAGTACTATAAACTGTGTCTTGTTCTGAGTAATCCCAGGGGCAGAAGACATATTTCAGCTCCATCTGTGAATGGAGCCAATGGCCTGCCTCAAGTGGGGGTGAAGGGTGTTCAGAGGATTGAAAATTGCTTGAATGGAAGCCCCTACTCTCTGGCTAACCATCACATGCCTAGCATGGTGCCCGACACATACTGGGCCACAGTAAATGCTTATTGGATAAATGGATGAAGAGCCTGCCTAGACCCTTCTGATCTGCCGTCCTTGAATTCTAGTGAGATTTGGATTTCCCAGAAGGGAGGGTAGGGTGTCAGACTCTAAAAAGCTACCCAAGAGTGACCACAACAAGGGGTCTTTAGGACTCTGTTGGCCCTAGGCCAACAGAGCCCTGAGGGAGTCCCTCTGGCGCAATGGCAGCCATGGATGGAAGCTGATGTGTCTGCCCTCCCTTCTCAGGCTGTCATGTCCAGCGACTTTGCCATAGCCCGCTTTAAGCACCTCAAGAAGCTGCTGCTTGTGCACGGCCACTGGTGTTACTCACGCCTGGCCAGGATGGTGGTGTACTACCTCTACAAGAATGTGGTGAGTAGCCTATGGCATCCTACCACCCAGGCCTTGGCAGTCCTTGCCATGGAGTCAGATCTCCCCCTAGCAGTGGGCAAAGCACCTCAGCATCATAAGGGAATGAGTCAGGCTGGCATGGTGTTGGATCTTGAAACTGTTAATAGCTCTGTGACCTCGAGCTATACTCTTCACTTCCTATTTTTGTGAAGTTATTGTGAGAACTGGCAATGCTATATGAAAAGCACCTGGCACAGAGAGGGCACAAATAGCTAAAAGTGTGGACTCTGGAGTCAGACACATTGGGTTCAAATCCAGACTCCCATATAGGGTAATGATGCTAAATTTCAGTTTCATCATCTGTAAAATGGGGATGGCGATAGCACCTTTTTGTATTTGCTATGAGGGATTAAATGAGAGCTTGTATATAAAGTGATCAGCATATCATAATCATCTATAAAATTAGACATTTTTGGTTATTGCTGTCATTACTCGTGGAGTTAAATCTCATAAATGAGATTATCTTATTGTAACAAAGAAGGATTTGAAGAGCTAGGCTGACCTGTGTCTTAGATTTCCTCTCCATATAGAGCCAGCTCAATGCAAGAGCTATACCCCATGCCTTGGGAGAGTGAAGGTGAAAAGCACCTCACAAGATGTAAGGCTGGAGCCCATGGCTCCAACTTGAGACCTGCACATCACTTCAGTGCCCCTGAGCTTGCTTTCAGGGAGTTCCTGGAGGGCAGGATACTAAATAAAATATCTACTTGGCAAAGATGTTTGAGGTACAGAGATTGTCTGGGCAATCTTACTTGACCCAGCATGCTGTATGACCTTGAAGAAACTGAGGCACACAGAGATTAATTGATCTTTTCATCAATAATATGGGGAGACTGACTGTGTGTCAAGAGGCCTTAGTGTCAGAGCTCTGAAAAGCATAGAGCCCTATACAAATACAAACAAGAGGTTGTGTCTCCTAACAAGTATGTTGTTTCTGTCTTGTTGATGAGGGCCCAAAGCAAACACATACCAACTGAAGAATTAAAACTGTCAGAGGGTTCTTGTTTGAAAAGTCCTTTATTAACAGTGGGTATAGGAAGAAGTCAGAACATTGCTATACTAAGGGAGGGAACAAAAGACTGAGTTTTTCATTACCTAGTTCAAAGGCTTAGAATAAACCCCAAGATCCTCCAAACAGAATTTGGCTCCTCCTTGAATAAGTAAAAGGAGAATATTAAGACCAGGTGATGGAAGAGAAATATTAGCCACGTAGCAGCTACAAAATTGCATTTTTCTCTTGCTCCAGTCTTTCTTTCAGACTCTGACACAGTCACCCTTGCTCAGAAGTGACTTTCTGTGCAAAGTTCAATGTATATGTAAATAAACAGCATGACAAAATAATGTAAATTCAATCAACTCGATGGCAGTATTATCTCAGCAAGTCTACGTAAACAAGTCACTCCATCTGACTTGAAACTCACTTTGAGAGTGAAAGACTGTTTACTTAGAATTCAAAATGGCCCCATTTAATTTTTTGGCAGCTCAAGGAATAATTCTTTTGAATAAGCACAGCCTCTTCTCTGCATTAAATTTGTGAAATAGAAAAGAAAATGTTTCCAACCAGCCACGCTTTCAAAGCTTAAATGATATTTATTTCCAGCCCAATGCCATGCTCAAAATTGCGATACTGATGCCACATTATCTTCCTGTTGTAATTAGAAGGTGAAGAACTATGACTTCCACATCCGAAACCAATTTCAGAGGGGATTAAAACCTGGCCTGCGCTGAAATTTGAACAATGAATTAATTACTGCACTGTAGCTTCTTGATAGAAAGAGCAGGCGTCCAATCTCAGTGATGCTGCCACAGGGCTCGATGCACTCCCTGCAAGGTACGAAGATTCTAGTTAAGCAGAAGTGAAAAACAAGCAAGATCTTACCAGGGCCTCAGGAGGAAAGCAGCACTCTGTAATGTTAAAACTCCAGGATGAGTGTTAGAATAGAGCTAAGATTAACTACATCAATTGAAACAACAATTCAGTGTCTGCTGTGTGTCAGGAACAGGGCTGAGCAATGGGCATAGAGCAGGAATCAAGCCCATCATGGCCTGCGTGAGGCTTCCTGTCTACATCTGGGCTCAGGAAGCTTTTTCTTTGAAGAGCTAGACAATAATTACTTTCAGCTTTGCAGGCTGTACATGTCTAGAAGAGTCTGATTGTGTAAGTCAAAGACAGGACTGAGAAAGTTTAGAGGTGGTTAAAGAAAAAGAACTTTGAAATTTCAGATGCTGATTGTACCACTCTCTAGCTCTGAATTTGGGCAAGGGGCAATGGTATCTCAGAGTCTTGGACTCTATCTGTAAAATGGGCCTAATAATGTTAATATTATTGTTAATATCAATATGTGATATATTCATACAATATATAGTACTATTACTATCAGCTCAGCAATATTAATCTGGCAAGGTTGTTAGAACAAACTATCGTGTGTATTACACATCCAGTGATATACTAGATGCTAATATACGATGTTTATCTCACTCCTGGCACATATAGGAGGTCAAATTTTATAACTGATGTTACTACTACTAATAGCACCTCCAAAATAACATTGACCCAGCAGTTTAGAAATAGAAGTTCCAGCTTGAACATAAAACTGCTGGATGATTCCTTGCAAGACCCTTCACATCTCTGTGCCTCTGCCCCACATAATTGAGAAGTTCTAGTCCTAACTGCTGGACCAGCTGCTTGTATGTATGACCTTGACCAAATCACCAAACCATATCTCAAAATGGTAGACAATAAGTGACCCAGCCCATCCACAAGAGAGGAGATCTCGAGTGGGAAAAAGCTTTAGAAAAAAATGAACAACTTTTTTGGCAGCTTTTCTCATTCACCCTTCTGAGCTGCATGACCATCAGGAAAGTATAGTGAAGTCAACCTTCTCATGAGGTCATCCTCCTACCAGGCGTCCTGCTCATGGTTCAGTCTTTCTATTACCCCTTCGTCAGTGACATCCCTTTCTATTACCACTCTACCACCATTCATATTTCACATGCCATGGTCTAAGTACTGCTATTTCCAGCTGACAGATGATAAAATGTTTAGAAAGGTTAAGCAGTTTGTCTAAGGTCACACAGCTAGTGAGTGACAGTCTGGGGATTCAAAACGAGGCCTCTCTGCCTCCAAAATCTGTACTTTCAACCACCATAGTACAGTAAGTCCTCACTTAGTGTCATCAATAGGTTCTTAGAAACTGTGATGTTGAATGAAACAATTATTCCAGAACTTTCCCTACATTATTTTGCTTGAAGTTGTAGTTTCTAAGAACTTATTGGCAATGTTAAGTGAAAACTTACTGTTCACTCACCTTAAACAAGTTGGTGGAGTTTCCTTCAGGTCCTGAAGAATGTTAGCAGTGATAGTAGTAACAGCAGCAGCTACTGCTCTAAGGATTAGAATTATCTCTAATCCTTACATAACCCCGTGTGAAGAATGAGGGAACTGCCACTCCAGTAGCTCCCAGAGCTCCCAGGCAGCAGCTGGTGACCGGCTGCACACGGGGTCTGACTCATAAGGCCATGCTCTTTGCCTGCAGTGCTATGTCAACCTGCTCTTCTGGTATCAGTTCTTCTGTGGTTTCTCCGGCTCCACCATGATCGATTACTGGCAGATGATATTCTTCAACCTCTTCTTTACCTCCTTGCCTCCTCTCGTCTTTGGAGTCCTGGACAAAGACATCTCCGCAGAAACACTCCTGGCATTACCTGAGCTATACAAGAGTGGTCAGAACTCTGAGGTAAGGGGACCCCTCCACCGAGGGTGGTGACTTCAGGTTCTTACTGACTTCTTCCTCCCTCATGGAGGCATCGGAGAAAGAGCTGTGTGCAACTTCCTCCCCCACGGAGGCATCGGAGAAAGAGCTGTATGCCAGGGTCAGAAACCTGCATTCTGACTGCTGTTCCATCACTTTGAGTAACTCCTGTCTCCCTTTCTGACCTATTTCCCATTCGCTATTGAAGGTGTCAGACCAGACCAGTGGGTATTTTAAATTATTTCTTAATTAAATCACACATTAATATGGGACTGCCCTAGTGGAAGGGGAAGAGGCATGTGGAAAGATTTATCCCTTTCAGCAGACCCCTCCAGGATCTGAGATTCAGCGAGAGAACCCCCGAAGCCCAGTCTGGGAATCCTTGGGGATTTACAGCTACTTTGCTTTTCACTGGGTAAGGTACACAAATGCTTCTCTTTCCTATTAGGGAAGGCAAAACTTAGAACCCAAAATGACATGTGTTTTAGGACTTGCTGGTATCAAATAGACTAAGGCAGGCCTGAGAAGCCATCTGGTGGCTTCCTAGAAGGCCCAGAGAGGCCACACTGCAGCACTGAATGATTTGGAGAAGTCAGACAGCAGGCACTCCCAGCACCAGCAAGAAGCTGGATCAGCCGGGCGCGGTGGCTCACACCTGTAATCCCAGCACTTTGGGAGGCCGAGGCAGGTGGATCACAAGGTCGAGAGAGAGATCGAGACCATCCTGGTCAACATGATAAAACCCCGTCTCTACTAAAAATACAAAAAAAAATAGCTGGGCACGGTGGCATATGCCTGTAATCCCAGCTACTCAGGAGGCTGAGGCAGGAGAATTGCCTGAACCCAGGAGGCGGAGGTTGCGGTGAGCTGAGATCGCGCCATTGCACTCCAGCCTGGGTAACAAGAGCAAAACTCCGTCTCAAAAAAAAAAAAAAAAAGAAGCTGGATCAAGGGACCCTGAATGCTTTGAAAAGGGAGCTCTGGGAAGAGGGACTTTGCAATGCCAGAGAGTATCTTTGCACCTGGAGGAAAGGAGGGCAAAGCCAAATGTGCTGTTTCAAAGCTGGCAATTGTTTATAGACAAGCAGCAAGCCCAGTTGTAACCCAAAGACAAGAGGAAAAAGCAACATAGCAGCCCAAGCAGTCCGGACAAAGGGGGCATGCTAGGAGTGCGTGTTCATCTTGGCCTCTTCTAAGTTTACTTTCCCATCAATGTGCTGGCTACACAACAAATTTCTTGAGTATCTAAAAGAAGTTAATGAAGCAAAACCCAAAAATGGTAAAGGTTTCACTTTTCCCAGGGAAGGCAGGAAGATTGATGCCTGAGAAGGCTTGTTTCTGAAGTTAAGCTTGAGAAACTCTTGGGAATTCGTGATTCAGGGCTATGATTGGGATCTCTCTTTCAGTTGCCACTTAGAAATTTAGACGGGGTGGGGCGGCTGGGGACTGGGGAGGGATAGCCTGGGGATAAATGCCAAGTGTGGGTGAAGGGGAGGAAGGCAGCAAAGCGCACAGCCATGTGTGTACCTATGCAACTATCTTGCATGTTCTGCACATGTACCCCAAAACCTATAATGCAATAAAAATTTTAAAAATTAAAAAAAAAAACCAGAATCTCTACCCTTACCAAGTTTGTAGTAGCACTAGAAATACAGCAAAGAGTGATAATCATGAATACCCGAGTACTTACTAGGTATTAAGTCCCAGTTGCATTTAGTCCTCTTTAACTCCAAGGAAATAGGCTGTATTATTTTTGCCCACATTTCTTGCAAGAAAAAACTAGTTCTCTGAGCAGTTTAGTGATTTTCACAAGGTTACACAGTTGAACTGAAGTCTGTCACCCCCAAGTCTGTGC
Source organism: Saguinus oedipus (assembly GCA_031835075.1). Lineage (NCBI taxonomy): Eukaryota > Metazoa > Chordata > Mammalia > Primates > Cebidae > Saguinus > Saguinus oedipus. The sequence continues at coordinate 46,190,038 of CM063170.1, forward strand.
TCCTAATTACTCCATTCTATTGCCACAAATACAAAAGGCATCGTAAGTGTATGGTTGCCTGTCCCAGCCACTGCAAGAAAGTTGCAAAGAATAGAGGCTTCCTATAAGAGTGGTAATTATTGGTGTGTTCTCTCCTGGCAGTGCTATAACCTGTCGACTTTCTGGATTTCTATGGTGGATGCATTCTACCAGAGCCTCATCTGTTTCTTTATCCCTTACCTGGTAAGTCACATAGTCCCATTCTAACCACATACATTGCAGAGAGGAACTGGTCCTTTTTATATAAAGTTCCAGACTAGTAGTATCTTTCTGGACACTTTAGAGCAGAGGCTCACACAGGTGACCTGCAAGCTACATCTAACTCAAGGTGTGTGAAAAGCCAAAACACTACCTAAAGATTTTGCTTTCTGCTGGCACTTGAAAAACTGAAAGCTATATTTATACTGGATCTTTTTTTTTTTTTTCCTCATAGCAAAAATCTAGACGACTTTGCAGCTGGGCTCACCGCTTAAGCATATTCTTTAGTCTCTACCACTCCCCTTTGTCTTACACCTGGCCATCTTTTCTCATTAACTGTTTCCTACTTCAACACTGAAGGTATTTGAATTTACTACCCTTGATTTTTATATAGACTTGTGCTTCAAAGATTAAAGAAGCTAGTGTTCAGGCAGCAAGTCCTGATAATGAGGTACTACATTATCTGAAAAAAAAAAAAAATAGCAAGAATGCAGAGAGCAAGGGATACCAGCCCAATCTCAATTTGATTCCTCTGTTTAAATAGTTCAAACTTAGGTAGCAAACAATATGTGTATTCTTTCTGGACGTAGGGAACAGGATCAGAAAGTTACCACCAGGTAAACACTGTTGCTTATCCAGCTTCTGGGTTCATATTCTTTCATAATTAGCAAGATTACGGGCTTAGAGGAGGCATGGATCTTGTGCTTTGCTTGAATTTCCTAGCTTAAAATACCCTCCCTGGCCAGGTCTCTGCTTGACTTTCCTGCTTTATCTTCTGCCCTTGAATATGTGCTACAGACCTGCAATGTAGGACTCTTTGGAGTTCTACAAAGCCTCTGTGTTCACCCTTAGTTCTGACCTTTGCTGAAACTGCATTTACCCTCTCTTTCCAAGTGATTAACTCCTCTTATTCTGATCTCAGCTAATCTATCCTCGCTTCTGTGTTTCCAGGGTACCTTGTACTTGCCTCTATTACAGCACTTACTTCCTTAAATTGTCCTACATCTGCCCTGCTAATAGACAAAACTCATTTTGTAGGCAAACACAGAAGTATCCTCAGCTGTTAGCATAGTGTCTGATGGGCTTTCGGAGAATTCTTCATTCATTCATTCCACAATGGTTTTACAATCTCCATCTTGGCTTACTCTTACAAAAACCATTTCTAAATTAGCCTTATCAGTTCCTTTCTCATCTTGATCTGTTCCACGGATCAGTACCATGTGGAGAGCAGCTAGGTACCTCTTTCTTCTCCATTGACAACTGCCTTCATTGATGCTTTATAATCATGGTGTCAAAGTCAAAGTTTTAAGTCTACAGACATATCTGATAATGACAGTCTGTTCCTCTTTTGCAGACCTATAAGGGCTCTGATATAGACGTCTTTACTTTTGGGACACCAATCAACACCATCTCTCTCACTACAATCCTCTTGCACCAGGCAATGGAAATGAAGACATGGGTAAGTGTCACTGGGCCCCTTTGGCTTAAAAATTGTGCTCCTGTCCATTGACTATATTCAAATTTCTGAATTGTTTCACTCTGTGTTATTGATCTACTCAATACATACACACTAAGCTCCTATCTAAATCCCACCTGTACAGAGAAGAAAGAGGTGAAAAAGATAAAATTCTGGCCTCAACTTGCTTTTCATCTAGCCAGGATGTTAAAACACATATAAAATAAGGAGACAATTAGTTGCAAAAATAGGTAATACCAATTGATAAAAGGTTCAGGGGTATAGCCGGACATGGTGGCTCACGCCTGTAATCCCAGCACTTTGGGAGACCGAAGTAGGTAGATCACCTGAGATCAGGAGGTTGAGACCAGCCTGGCCAGCATGGTGAAACCTTGTCACTACTAAAAATAAAAAATTAGCTGGGTATGGTAGCAGGCACTGATGATTCTAGCTACTCAGGAGGCTGAGGTAGGAGAATTGCTTGAATTCAGGAGGCAGAGATTGCAATAAGCCAAGGTCGTACCACCACATTCCAGCCTGGGTAACAGAGCAAGACTCCATCTCAAAAAAAAGTTCAGGGGTGTTTTAGAGACAAGGAAAACACTGACCGTACATACCTAAGGCTGTGTTAGGAGGGAATTCTACCTATTTAATTTTAATTTTAGGGTGAATAATTAGAAACATACCTCCAGGTAACCATATTTCAAGCATATTCAAATATCACATTTTGATATCTAAGAAGGCACTGTCACCTTTTTGACTGGATTCTTCCAGGCATTGGTAACTATAAAAACAAATAGCATACAATTCTATGCCTAGTGTCTCTACATGATTAGCATGTATTATTTAACCTCCCAGAGCCCTGTGTGTTAGGTGTTTTTTATTCCCATTTTACAGATTTAGAAATACGGTAGATGCAATAAGGTTAAATTTGCCCAAGCAGTGCAAGATAGAAGCAAATTTTGAACCCTAGCAGTTTAATGTGAGCCGTTAACATCCATGCTAACAGTGTAAGTAGATAAGATTGAATGGTACACAGGGACCACTTTACAGAAAGATTTGTCCTTAGCCATGCTGAAATGCCTTTCTGGACACGCAAGTATTAAAAATTTGGAAAATGGCCTCAAGTAGGCTCAACGTGTTCCTCCATTCTGCAGTGGAACTCCCTACTCCAACCTCCTACCACCACCATCACAAGCTAAAAGTGGGCCATAACCAGCTGGACAGTGGCCAATAAGAGCCACTCAAGGGTAGTTTTGGATCATGGAGTTCTCATTTTGAAAACCCCCTTTCCTATTCAGCATAGTATTGGAAGTTCTGGCCAGGGCAATCAGGCACGAGAAATAAAGCATATTCAAATAGGAAGAGACAAAGTAAAATTGTCTGTTTACAGATGACATGATTGTATATTTAAAAAAAAACCATTTTCTCAGCCCAAAAACTTCTTAAGCTGATAAGCAACTTTAGCAAAATCTCAGGATACAGTCAATGTGCAAAAATCACAAGCATTCATATACACCAACAATAGACATGCAGAGAACCAAATTATGAATGAACTTCCATTCACAGTTGCTACAAAGAAAATAAAAAATACCTAGGAACGCAGCTAACTAGGGAAGTGAAGGATGTCTTCAAGATGAACTTCAAATCACTGCTCCAGGAAATAAGAAAGGACACAAACAAATGGGAAAACATTCCATCCTTATGGATAGGAAGAATCAATATGGTGACAATGGCCATACTGCCCTAAGTAGTACTATAGATTCAACGCTATTCCCATCAAACTAATATCAATATTCTTCACAGAATTAGAAAAAAAACTACTTTAAATTTTATATGGAACTGAAAAAGAGCCCATATAGCCAAGACAATCCTAACCAAAAAGAATAAAGCTGGAGGCATCACACTATCTGACTTCAAACTATACAGAAAGGCTACAGTAACAAAAATGGACAAACCAATGGAACAGAACAGAGGCATCAAATAACACTGCATATCTACAACAATCTAACCTTCAACAAACCAGATAAAAACAAACAATGGGGAAAAGATTCCCTATTTAATAATTGGTGCTTACCTATGCAACTATCTTGCACGTTCTGCACATGTACCCCAAAACCTATAATGCAATAAAAATTAAAAAAAATTAAAATAAAATAAAAATAATAAAAATAATTGGTGCTGAGAAAACTGGCTAGCCATATACAGAAAACAAACTGGACACCTTCCTTATACCTTATACAAAAATTAACTCAAGATGGATTAAAGACTTAAATGTAAAACCCAAAACCATAAAAGCCCTAGAAGAAAATCTAGGCAATGCCATTCAGGACATAGGCATGGGCAAAGATTTCATGATGAAAACATCAAAAGCAATTGCAACAAAAATGAAAATTGACAAATGGAATCTAATTAAAGAGCTTCTGCATAGCAAAAGAAACTACCATTAGGATGAATAGGCAATCTACAGAATGGGAGAAAATTTTTGCAATCTACCCATCTGACAAAGGTCTAATATCCAGAATCTACAAAGAACTTATACAAATTTACAGGGAAAAAAATTCCATCAAAAAGTGGGCAAAAGATATGAACACACACCTCTCAAAAGATGACACTTAATGTGGCCGACAAACATAAAAACAAGCTCAACATCACTGATTTTTAGAGAAATGCAAATCAAAACCATAATTAGATACCATTTCATGCCTGTTAGAATGGCAAGTATTAAAAAGTCAAGAAACAGTAGATGCTGGCAAGGCTGTGGAGAAATAGGAATGTTTTTACAATTGAGTGGATTGACAGGAGTGTAAATTAGTTCAACCATTGTGGAAGACAGTCTGGCAATTCCTCGAGGATCTAGAACCAGAAATACAATTTGACCCATCAATCCCATTACTGAGGATATACCCAAAGGAATATAAATCATTTTACTATAAAGACACATACACATGTATGTTTATTGCAGCACTATTTACAATAGCAAAGACATGGAACCAACTCAAATGCCCAACAATAATAGATTGGATAAAGAAAATGTGGTACACATACACCATAGAATACTATGCAGTCATAAAAAAGAATGAGATAATGTCCTTTGCAGGGACATGGATAAAGCTGGAAGCCATCATCCTCAGCAAACTAACAAGAACAGAAAATCAAATACCACATGTTCTCACTGTTAAGTGGGAGATGAACAATGAGAACACATGGACACAGGAAGGGGAACATCACACACTGGGGACTGTCAGGAGGTGGTGAACAAGAGGAGGGAGAGCACACAGGGCTTAAAACCTAGGTGACAGGTTGACAGATGCAGCAAACCACCATGGCACATGTATTCCTAGGTAACAAACCTGCACATTCTGCATATGTATCCTGGAATTTAAAATATTTTAAAACCCTCTGCTCCAATTTGTGCCAATGTCAGACAGAATGAAGTGATAAGACAAAAGAAAGGCGTAGCCAGGCTTAAGTACAGGACAGTTTTCTCCATGGGCCAGAAACACCAGACAGGAGTCGCAATACAATGAGAAAGAGAAGGGGAAGAGAAGGCACTGGGAAGGTTCAAACTGCAGACTTTCTGGAAACCAGGACAGGACACAGATCTTGACAATGGGGACTCTGGCTCCTATGGGGTAGGGCAGTCTGGAACCCCATCTACTACCGGGTCTAAAGTTCTCCTGCTCCAGAAAGAAATCTAAGGGAGAGATAACAATGGCAAACTGCTTGGAGGTATAGTTTTACCAGATGCTGTTTGTTTGATGCTAGAAACCACCAAGCTAAGGAAACATTTAGAATTCTTGAAAATAAATATAGTAATTGAAATTAAAACTACAATTTGTAGGATCCACTCTAGATAAGACACTAGCAAAAAAAAGAAACTGCCAAATTGAAATCTAGTTTTAGGAGCTTATCCAGAATGATACATAAATATGAAAAATAATTAAGAGGAAATGGTGGCTGGAACAAATGGGCAGCATCTTTAAAGAGGAATCTCAGGAGGAAAAAAGAATGATGGAGAAGCAATATTTGAGGAAATTGTCATTGAGAATGAAAATATCAAAAATCTGGAATGTACTGCCTAGATATTTCAAAATTAAACTGTACAATGTAAAAGATACAGAGTCAACCCTTAAGTCTGCCAAAGACTATAGACAAATTACCTGAAAAGGAACAGCTAGGCTGATGACCAAACAATAAAAGCCACAAAGACAGTGGAGTAACTATCTTCAAACACCTGAAGAAAAACAACTAGAAAAGCTATACTATTGGGGGAGGGATCCAAGATGGCCAATTAGGAGCAGCTCAGGATTGCAGCTCCCAACGAAAGCACAGAGGGTGAGTGGACACTGCATTTCCAGATGGATTTTTATTGCCCGCAGACCAGGAGATTTCCAAGTGGAGGAGCCCCATGGGCTGCCAGCGTGGCTGGTTTGGCCGGCACAGCTGTTTTGCTGGCACCCTGGGATGGAGGTTCTCCATACAAAATACACAGGTCTGGGCACCATTTTAGCTGGCAATTGGAGCTCCTGGGAGACAGAGTCACCCATTCATCAGATTAAAAAGGGGACTGAAACAGGGAGCCAGGCCAGATTTCCCAGGCAAAAAATTGCCACAAATCTCAGCATGGCTGTTTCAGCTGGCACAGTGGGTTGCCACATGGGAAATCACACAGATCCTGGTGCCCTTTCAACAGGTAAATGGAACACCTGGGAGAGAGTTGACTATTCAACTAAAAAAAAAAAAAAGGCTCTGAGGCAGGGAGCCAGGTGATCAGGCTCAGCTGGTCCCACCCCCCTCCCCACCCAAAAAAAAAGTAGCAATTGGAAATGCTCTGGCTCAAAAGTTTCACAGCAAGCACAGCTGAACCTGGGATGGTCCACCTCTGTGGGGAAGGGGCATCTGCCATTACTGAGGCACTCCACCACTATGGAGGCAGCCCGCCATTGCTGAGGCAACCTGCCATTACAGAGAGAGTCTGCCATTTCAGAGGTGGGCCACCATCACTGAGGCAGTTCTAACTACACCCATATAAATAGGACTGCAGGGAAGTTCACACAGCAGCTGGGTGGAGCCAACAGCAGCTCAGCAAAGCCTCTGCAGGCAGACAGTGAATAGGCTGCCTCCTTGCTGGGCAGGGCAACCCTGAAAAAAGGCAGCAGCACAAGAGAAACTCATAAAGCCTTAACTCCCCAGGACAGAGCACCTGGGGAAAATAAGGGGGGGGGGGGGTTATGAGTTCTGCTGCAGCAGACATAAATGTACCTGCCCAGCAGCTCTGAATGAACAATGGAGCTCACAGCTCAGCACTTGAGCTCCTATAAAGAATAGACTGTCTCCTCAAGCAACTCCCTGACCCCCATATATCCAAAGAGTCACCTCATAAAGGAGAGCTCAGACTGACATCTGGCAGGTATCCTTCTGGGACAATATAGCAGAAGAAGAAATTGGCAGCAACCCATACTGTTCTGCAGCTGCTGCAGGTGTTCCCCAGGCAAGCAGGGCCTGGAGTGACCTCAGCAGTCCTACAGCAGAGGGGCCAGACTGTTAGAAGGAAAACTAAGAAACAGAAATAACTTCATTATCAACAAACTGGATGTCCACTCAAAGACCCAATCTGAAAGTTGACAACTACAAAGATGACAGGTGGATAAATCCACAAAGATGGGAAGAAACCAACATGAAAAGGATGAAAACACCCGAAACCAGAACACCTCTCCTCCTCCAAGAGATCACAACTCCTCACCAGCAAGGGAACAAGGCTGGATGGAGAATGAGTGTGATAAATTGACAGAATCAGGCTTCAGAAGGTTGGTAATAAGAAAATTCTGTGAGCTAAAAGAACATGTTTTAACCCAATGCAAAGAAACTAAGAATCTTGAAAAAAAGATTTGACGAAATGGTAACAAGAATAAACAACTTAGAGAGGAATATAAGTGAATTGATGGAGCTGAAAAACACAACATGAAAACTTCATTAAGCATATACAAGTTTCAGCAGCTGAATTGACCAAGCAGAAGAAAATATATCAGAGGTCGAAGATCAACTCAATGAAGTAAAATGAGAAGGCAAGATTAGAGAAAAAAGGGTAAAAAGTAATGAACAGAGTCTCCAAGAAATATGAGACTATGTTAAAAGTCCTAATCTAAGTTTGATCGGTGTACCTGAATGTGATGAAGAGAATGAATCCAACCTGGAAAATACTCTTCAGGATATTATCCAGGAAAACTTCCCAACCTAGCAAGGCAGGCCAATATTCAAGTCTAGGAAATACAGAGAACACCACAAGGATATTCCTCAAGAAGAGCAACCCCAAGGCACATAGTCATCAGATTCACCAGGGTTGAAATGAAGGAGAAAATGCTAAGGGCAGCCAGAGAGAAAGGTCAGGTTACCCACAAAGGGAAGCCCATCAGACTCACAGCAGATCTCTCAGCAGAAACCCTACAAGCCAGAAGAGAGTGGGGGCCAATATTCAACATCCTTAAAGAAAAGAACTTTCAACCCAGAATTTCATATCCATCCAAACTAAGCTTCATACGTGAAGGAAAAATAAAATCCTTTGCGAACAAGCAGGTACTCAGAGATTTCTTCACCACCAGGACTGCTTTACAAGAGCTCCTGAAAGAGGCACTACACATAGAAAGGAATAACCAGTACCAGCCACTCCAAAAACATACCAAATGGTAAAGAGCATCAACACAATGAAGAAACTGCGTCAACTAATGGACAAAACAGCCAGCTAGCATCAAAATGGCAGGATCAAATTCACACATAATAATATTAACCCTAAATGTAAATGGGCTAAATGCCCAATCAAAAGACACAAACTGGCAAATTGGATAAAAAGCCAAAACCCATCGGTGTGCTGTATCCAGGAAACCCATCTCACATGCAAGGATACACAAAGGCTCAAAATAAAGGGATGGAGGAAGATTTACCAAACAAATGGAGAACAAAAAAAAAAAGCAGGAGTTGCAATTCTCATCTCTGATAAAATAGACTTTAAAGCAACAAAGATCAAAAGAGACAAAGAAAGACATTACATAATGGTAAAAGGATCAATGCAACAAGAAGAGCAAATAATCCTAAATATATACCCACCCAATACAGGAGCACCCAGATACATAAGGCAAGTTCTTAATGACTTACAAAGAGACTTAGACTCCCACACAATAATAGTGGGAGACTTTAACACCCCATTGTCAATATTAGATCAACGAGACAGAAAATTAACAAGGGTATCCAGGACTTGAACTCAGACCTGGACCAAGCAAACCTAATAGACATTTACGGAACTCTCCACCCCAAATCCATAGAATATACATTCTTCTCAGCACCACATCACACCTACTCTAAAATTGACCACATAATGGGAAGTAAATCACTCCTCAGCAAATGCAAAAGAATGGAAATCATAACAAACAGTGTCTCAGACCACAGTGCAATCAAGTTGGAAATCAGAATTCAGAAACTAACTCAGAACTGCAGTTTCATGGAAACTGAACAACTGGCTCTTGAATGTTGACTGGATAAACAATGAAATGAAGGCATAAATAAAGATGTTCTTCGAAACCAACGAGAATGAAGACACAACATACCAGAATCTCTAGGACACATTTAAAGCAGTATCTGGAGGAAAATGTATACCAATAAATGCCCACATGAGAAGCAAGAAAAGATCGAAAATCGACACCCTATTGTCAAAATTGAAAGAGCTAGAGGAGCAAGATCAAAAAAAATTCAAAACCTAGCAGGAGACAAGAAATAACGAAGATCAGAGCAGAACTGAAGGAGATAGAGACACAAAAAACCATTCAAAAAAAAAAATCAATAAATCCAGGAGATTGTTTTTTGAAAAGATCAACAAAATAGACCACTAGCCAGATTAATTTAAAGAAAAGGAAAGAGAGAAGAATCAAATAGATGCAATAAAAAATGATAAAGGAGATATCACCAGAGATTCCACAGAAATACAAACTATCATCAGAGATTATTACAAACAACTCTATGTACATAAACTAGTAAACCTGGAAGAAATGGGAATAAATTCCTGGATACTTGCATCCTCCCAAGCCTAAACCAGGAAGAAGTCAAAACCCTGAATAGACCAATAACAAGGTCTGAAGTTGAGGCAGCAATTAAGAGCCTACCACACAAAAAAAGCCCAGGTCCAGATAGCTTCACAGCCAAATTCTACCAGACATACAAAGAGGATCTGGTACCATTTCTTCTGAAACTATTCCAAACAATCCAAAAAGAGGGAATCCTTCCCAAATCATTTTATGAGACCAACATCATCCTGATATCAAAACCCAGCAGAGACTCAGCAAGAAAAGAAAACTTCAGGCCAATATCCATGATGAACATCGATGCAAAAATCTTCAATAAAATACTGACAAACCAATTGCAACAGCACATCAAAAAGCTTATCCACTGGGATGCAAGGCTGGTTCAACATACCCAAGTCTATAAACATAATTCACCACATAAACAGAACCAAAGACAAAAACCACATGATTTTCTCAATTGATGCAGAGAAGGCCTTTGACAAAATTCAACAGCCCTTTATGCTAAAAACCCTCAATAAACTAGGTATTGATGGAATGTATCTCAAAATAATAAAAGCTATTTACAACAAACCAACAGCCAATATCATACTGAATAGGCAAAAACTGGAAGCATTCCCTATGAAATCTGGCACTAGACAAGGATGCCCTCTCTCACCACTCCTATTCAATATAGTATTAGAAGTTCTAGCCAGAGCAATCAGGCAAGAAAAAGAAATAAAGGGTATTCAAATAGGAAAGGAGGAAGTCGAATAGTCTCTATTTGCAGACGACATGATTGTATATCTAGAAGACCCCATCATCTCAGCCCAAAATCTCCTGAAACTGATAAGCAAATTCAGAAAGTCTCAGGATACAAAATCAATGTGCAAAAATCACAAGCATTCCTATACACCAATAACAGACTTAAAGAGAGCCAAATCAAGAACGAACTCCCATTCACAATTGCTACAAAGAATAAAATACCCAGGAATACAACTAACAAGGAAGGTAAAGGACCTCTTCAAGGAGAACTACAAACCACTGCTCAACAAAATAAGAGAGGACACAAACAGATGGAGAAACATTCCATGTTCATGGTTAGGAAGAATCAATATTGTGAAAAGGGCCATACTGCCCAAAGTAATTTACAGATTCAACACTATCCCCATCAAGCTACCAATGACCTTCTTCACAGAACTAGAAAAAACCAACTTAAACCTCATATGGAACCAAAAGAGAGCCCACAGAGCCAAGTCAATTCTAAGCAAAAAGAAAGTGGGAGGCATCACTCTACTGGACTTTAAACTATACTACAAGGCTATAGTAATCAAAACAGCATGGTACTGGTACAAAAACAGAGATATAGACCAATGGAACAGACCAGAGGCCTTGGAGGCAACACAACACATCTACAACCATCCGATCTTTTACAAACCTGACAGAAAACAAGCAATGGGGAAAGGATTCCCTGTTTCATAAATTGTGTTGGGAAAACTGGCTAGCCATGTGCAGAAAGCAGAAACTGGACCCCTTTCTGACACCTTACACTAAAATTAACTTCAGATGGAGTAAAGACTTAAACATAAGACCTAATACCATAAAAACCCTAGAAGAAAATCTAGGCAAAATCATTCAGGACATAGGCATAGGCAAGGACTTCATGACCAAAACACCAAAAGCATTGGCAACAAAAGTCAAAATAGACAAATGGGACCTAATCAAACTCCACAGCTTCTGCACAGCAAAAGGAACAGTCATTAGAGTGAACCGGCAACCAACAGAATGGGATAAAATTTTTGCAGTCTACCCATCTGACAAAGGGCTGATATCCAGAATCTACAAAGAACTAAAACAGATTTACAAGAAAAAGCAAACAAGCCCATTCAAGTGGGTGAAGGATACGAACAGACACTTTACAAAAGAAGACATACATGAGGCCAACAAACATATGAAAAATTCTCATCATCACTGGTCATTAGAGAAATGCAAATCAAAACTACACTGAGATACCATCTCACGCCGGTTAGAATGGTGATCATTAAAATATCTGGAGACAACAGATGCTGGAGAGGATGTGGAGAAATAGGAACACTTTTACACTGTTGGTGGGAGTGTGAATTAGTTCAACCATTGTGGAAGACAGTGTGGCGATTCCTCAAGGACCTAGAAATTTCATTTGACCCAGCAATCCCATTATTGGGTATATACCCAAAGGATTATAAATTATACTGTAAGTTCTACTGTAAGGACACATGCACACGAATGTTCATTGCAGCACTGTTCACAATAACAAAGACCTGAAACCAACCCAAATGCCCATCGATGATAGACTGGACAGGGAAAATGTGGCACATATACACCATGGAATATTATGCAGCCATAAAAAACGATGAGTTCGTGTCCTTTGTAGGGACATGGATGAACCTAGAAACCATCATTCTTAGCAAACACAAGAACAGAAAATGAAACACCGCATGTTCTCACTCATAAGTGGGTGTTTATCAATGAAAGCACATGGACACAGGGAGGGGAGCATCACACACTGGGGTCTGTCAGGGGAAAATAGAGGAGGGACAGCAGGGAGTGGGGAGTTGGGGAGAGATAGCATGGGGAGAAATGTCAGATATAGGTGATAGGGAGGAAGGCAGCAAATCACACTGCCATGTGTGTACCTATGCAACAATCTTGCATGTACTTCACACGTATCCCCAAACCTAAAATGCAATTAAAAAAATAAAAATAATAAAAGCTATACTATTAAGAGTAAGGCTAAATAAATTCTATTTTCAGATAAACTCTGTAAGGTTTAGTACCCATAGGTCCTCACAAAAAGAAGGAACATACTTCGCAAGAATATAAAAAACAAAAGCTAAAACTCTGAGAAACAATATTAGAAAGGGCTATTCAGTAGGTAATTAATTTATGCTAAAGCCTTCATAGTGGATAGAAGAATGAAAATACACATTTAACTATACAGTTTTCCATAAAAGTTCACTTTTTTTAGTATCTTAACTACTAAAATGGAACAAAAAATATCTAGAAAACGGTCAATTCTGCAGAATGTAGGAAACATGAAAAATGAGCAAAGAAAATAATGGCAAACAAAAAAATGCAAAATGAGATGTTTAAATCTAAATATATCAGTACTCATAATAAATGTTAGTGGATTAAATTCTTCCTTTAAAAACAAAAATTACAGATTGGATTTTTTCATCCAGCAAAAATAAGAAATGGACGAATTCACAATCGTAGCTTGAGATTTTTGTACAAATCTGAGAAACTGGCATAGATCAAATAGATTTAAAAAATAGAAGGGATATAGAAACTTTTAATAAGTTATGTTTGATCTAATATATAAAACTTTGCTCAAACCCAACATTTTTTTTCAAACATATACAGATCAGTTTCCAGAGAGAATTCTAAATCACAAAGGAATTTGAAAGAAAAAAATCCTAAAATCCATGTTTTCTGACAGCAAGTATTTAAATTAGAAGCCAGCAATAAACAGGTAGCCACATAAAGCCTAACATGCTTAGAAATTTCGAAAGGCACTTCTAAACAACTTATGAAATAGAGTAAGTCATGATGAAAATTATAAATACCCCCTCTTGCTGAATGACCACAAAAATACTAGCACATTTAATGGCAAAAACCACAAGTACTTTTGTACCAACCTAAGGGTTAGAAATCCCCTAGTTTGGGTTGCTACCCGGCCCCAGCAAATCAATAATGATCTGTCTTAAGTAGGAGCAGTAATTCCTCTCCCTTCAGCAGTGATTGGTCCAGGGTGGGCACGTGATCTAGCTCTTAGCCAATGAGAAGTCAAGCGAACTCTGGGACTTTTATTAATAGGATAGGCTCATGAAGTAAAGCCTTTTGTCCCACCTTTTCCTTCCTTCTTTTGTCAGTGTCCTGTGATCAAATGATGTGTGGCACTGCAGCCACTATTTCAGGCAGTGAGTTTAAGGACAAAGACAATTGCTGGAGATGCCAGAGCAGAAATACGAGAAGAGCTTGGATTCTTGGACACACTGAGCCTCAGCCACAACTTTGGAGTTGCCAGCCTTCAGATGTTTTGCTAGAAAAGATGATGTTTCTCCTTTGTTTAAGCCGCTATCAGCCAGGCACACTGTCACTTGCAGTTGTAAATATTATAACGAATGCCATCACATTCCCAATGCCATATTCCCCGGATTACCTTCAGAGAAGGAAACTAAAGCTAGCAAACTCTTGAAGGTCCAGGGATCAGCGTTCCAGCTAAGGTGTTTGGACTTTTCCTGGGAGGGAGATGTGTTCAGAAGATCCTCCTATCTCCAATGTGCTAACATCAACCTATGATACTTACCTCTCCCTTGCTTCACGTCCTACCATGGCTCCCCATTGCTCTTAGGACAGAGTCCAAACTCCTCACTTATGGGCTTATAACATCTGGCTCTTGCTGTCCCCCTGGCATTACCAGTGATGCTTCCTAATTCATATTAGACCCCAGCCAGACCAAGTTAGTTTAAGTTCTCGAATACCCTATCTCACTTCTAGGCCTCTGCATTTGCTAATTTCTCTCCCTCTTTCCCCATTTCCTCTGGCTCTCTCATCTTTCAGGCCTCAGCTCAAATGTTTTGCCTCCTCCAAGAGGCCTTCCTTGGTATCTAGACTGGATTCTGTAACCCCTTGGGCTCTCAGTGCACCTTGTGATTCCTTTTATTAAACACTTATTGAACTGAATTGTGATTTGTTTTTATAACTACTCTGCACTATGCTGCTTTCAGTTCTCTTTCCTAACTTCTGACCCTGCTTACCAAATGCTAGCTTAAGCTCATGGACAGATTCGTGGCTGTAGACTCAACGACAGTTGCTTCCCATTGCCTCTCCATCACCTTTTTGCAGTCACATCTGTAGTTGAATGTGCTTGGTTTCTCAATTTGGTGACTTATCCTTTAAGTCCTTTTCTAGGCTTCGCCTTCCCATTCCTCTTATAATTATGGGAGGTCTAGTACCTGTAGTAAATCTCTTATCCTAGACAATCACAGTGACTCTGCTCCCCTGACAGATACAATGCAGAGCAGGCACTGTTTCTTGGCTTTGGAGAGGGACACATGATCTAGAACCCCATCCGGACAATTCTACCCTACCCCATCCACAGTGATTGGTTCAAGTATGTACATATGACCCAGTCCTGGCCAATCAGACCCTGCCTTAGGATTTTTGTTGGGAAGCAGGAGCAGTCTTTGCACTGTGGTTGCTGAGCCGATTGTTTGAAAGCCTGGAGCAACTGGCAAATTCTTGCCATAATGTAGAAAGGACTACTGGAGAATGAAGCCAACAGAGAGGATAGCAAGATGAAGAAAGGGAGAGGTACAGAATCCATGGGACATTGCTGAGTGCCTACATCCAGCTTTGCCTGAAGCTAAACCTGCCTCTGGGCTTATTATAGCTCAAGTCAGTAACAGTTGGTTTATTTGTACCATCTAGTCAAAAGAGCCTGGCCAATGTGTGAACAATAACTAACTATCTGTTAAATGAATGAATCTCAAATTGACTGTGCCTATTTAGGTTTTTTTTTTTTTTTAATTTGTTTAATCCACTTATTTTTCCTTTTAGAAGAAAAAAAGGAATTTAGAGGGTTGGTGTTATATGAAAAATGAATCCTAGATAGAATCCCTAGGAAGGAATTTTAATCATCATTTAATCGAATGCTTTTTTATTATAGATAGGGAAATTGAGGCTCAAATGGGGTATTCAACTTGCCAAGATCACATAGCCAGCTAGAGAGTGTATAATCTGAATATGCTCATAAGGAAACATCACACAAATGTAAAACGAGCATTATTCTTTTTTTAAACAAAAAGATGGTTGATAGGGTGAGAGTATTCCAGTATTTTTCAAAAATGTCAATGCCATCAAAGACAAAAGCTATGAAATATTCCAGATTAAAGGAGACTAAAGACATGAAAACTAAATATAATATTTGACCCCAAACTGGATTCTGTACTGAAGGGGAAAAACACACCTTGAGGACATTATTGGATCAATTAACAAAATTGGAATATAAAAATTTTTATCTTTGTTAAATTAATTTTAGCAATGTTAGGTTTGGTAAAATTTACCAAAATGTAGTCAAAGATCATACAGCAAGCCTGAATAAGCCAAATTCTATCCCCAAAAAACATGAGACCCAAAGGATTTAAAGTTTGATCAAACTTGTAAAGAACAGGTAATCTTCCCTATCAATTTTGTCATGGAATGAAAAAATAGAAAAAGATAAGTGCCTTAGTCTGCTTATGCTACTGCAATAGAGTACCTGAGACTGGGTAATTTACAAAGACTAGAAATGTATTTCTTGTAGTTCTAGGGGCTGGTAAGTCCAAGATCAAGGCACCAGCAGGTTCGGTGTCCAGTGAGGGCTGCTTCCTGCTTCCAAGATTATGTCCTCTTGCTGCATCTCTTGGAGGGGAGAAGGCAAAAAAAGATAAATGCTGTGTCCTCACAAGGCATAAATAGATGAAACATTGTGTCCTCACATGGTGGAAGGGCAAAAAAGCATTAGGATGCTTCTATCATCCTCTTTTATAAGGGCACTAATTCATTCATGAGGGAATATCTTCATGACTTAATCACTTCTAAAAGACCCCCCTCTTCATACTATCACAGTGGGTGTTAGGTTTCAACATATGAGTTTAGAGGAAGCATATACATTTAAACTATAGCAATAAGCAATTCATTTTTCATGGCTAGAATAACCGATATCAAAATGGGCATGGGCAATTCAAGAAAAGAAAATTATAGACCAATCTCACTAATTAACATAGATGTAAAAAATAAATTTTTTTTGAGATGGAGTCTCGCTCTTGTCACCCAGGCTGTAGTGTAGTGGTGCAATTCTCAGCTTACTGCAACCTCTGCCTCCCAGGTTCAAGTGATTCTCCTGCCTCAGCCACCCATGCAGCTGGGGTTATAGGCACATATCACCAAGCCCAGTGATTATTATTCTGTATTTGTAGTAGAGACAGGGTTTCACCATGTTGCCCAGGCTGGTCTTGAACTCAAGTGATCCACACACCTTGGCCTCCCAAAGTGCTGGGATTACAGGCATGAGCCACTGCACCCAGCCAGATGTAGAAAATTCTGAAAAAAATTCTGACAAGTCATTTTGGGAGTGTGTTAAAGATGATAGAGCATAACCAAGGACCTTCCCTATCCTGTTAGTAGATCATAAACTCTAAAGAGTTATTTGAAAATAGCTAGAGGAATTTAAAGTACTCATACTTTTTGGCGCAATTCTAAGTATACGCCTCAGAAACACTCTTGCACATGTATATATGGAGACATGTACAAGAAAAAAAGCCTAAATGTTCATCAATGAGAAAAATAAGTTGTGGCATGTTCATACCATATAATAGTTAAAATGAATGCACTATACCTATGTCTTTCAACATAGATAAAACTTTAAAGTGGTAGTCCCCAACCTTTTGGCCACCAGGGACCAGTTTTATAGAAGACAACTGAAGGGTGGGGTGGTTTGGAATGAAACTGTTCCACTTCACATCATCAGGCATTTGAGTGTTATAAGGAGCATCCAACCTAGATCCCTCACATGTGCAGTTCACAATAGGGTTCTCATGCTCCTATGAGAATCTAAGGTCACCACTAATCTGAGAGGAGATGGAACTCAGGTGGTAATACTCACTTGTCAACCACTCATCTCCTACCATGCAGCCGAGTTCCTAATGGGAATGGACTGTTACTGGTCCATGGCCCAGGAGTTGGGAACCCCTTTTTTAAAGTATAAACTCAAGTGAAAAAAAGCTGCAGAGGTGTCTTTGCCTTCTCGGGCTGTCGTAACATCTGTCATCAGGCTGTTATCAAGCTGGGTGGCTTAAATAACAGATTTATTTCTCATGGTTCTGGAGGCTGAAAGCCCAAGATCAGTGCAGCAGCTGATTCAGTGTCTGGGGTTCAGGCCCTCTTCCTTCCTGGACAGCTGCCTTCGAGCTGTATTATTACTCACATGGCTGAAAGAAGGATCAAATCTCTGTCTTTGATCTCTTCTTATAAGGGCACTAATCCCATTCAGGAGGGCTCCCCCAATCACCTTCAAAAGGCCCCACATACAAATGCTATCACATTGGAGATTAGGGTTCAAATATATTAACTTGGGAGTAGGAGGACAAAAAGTCTCACATGAAACATGATTCTATTTATCCAATATTCAAAAGCAGGCTATGTAGGGAAACCTAGATGGGTGGTAAACCTACAAAGGATAGCATAGAAATTATCACCAAAAGCAGGGTGAGAGGAGAATAGGGTCTTCTGGGGTATGTGTGTTCAATTCTACATGGCAACAATTTGGGCATTTGCTTTATAATGATATATTAAACTGCACACTTTTTGAACTTTGTGTGTGTTGCATTTCAAAAATAGTTTGAAACAAAGTTAACCAGGTAGTGTGACCACCCTGCTCCCTAATCTCAGCTATACCTTCAACAGTGTTTACTTCTTTTCCTCCACAGACCATTTTCCATGGGCTCGTGCTCCTCGGCAGCTTCCTGATGTACTTTCTGGTATCCCTCCTGTACAATGCCACCTGCATCATCTGCAACAGCCCCACCAATCCCTACTGGGTGATGGAAGGCCAGCTCTCAGACCCCACTTTCTACCTCGTCTGCTTTCTCACACCAGTTGTGGCTCTTCTCCCAAGGTTTGAGCACTGGGGCTATTTTTCTTTCCTAGAGTTACCAATCTCCCCTTAATAAGCCATTTTTATAACCCAAGAGTCCGGAGTTTGACTTCTGCTAAGATCCTTGAGGGTACTGTTTCAGAAAGAGAGCTAGGACAGAAAGAACAATGAACAACCAGGAGGCAAGTAACATGGACTGTGGTCCCAGGTTAGCCACAAAGTAGTGAAGTCGCCAAGTCAGTGTGACTTCAGTTGTGACATCTATAAAATAGGAATGTCAATTCCTACTCTCCTGTCTTACAATTTTTGTGTGTGTGTGATAAGGAATTATTTTGAGCTGCTCTATGGTTCTTTTTTATATTAGTTCAGGAATCTCACACTCAAATGCCTACAGGGACAAGCCAGCAAGTGCAGCATGCCAGATGGAGGGCAGACATTAGAAGAAAGAACTTCTCAGCTTCCATCATGGCCGCGAGGAAAGATCAAATGCTCCAGAGTTGTCTCAGAAATTCAAATTTTGCATGAAATTGCCAATGTTTAAATATTGTTCAAATTTGTCTAAATTATCCATGCCCAGGGACTACGTTGGATATTTCCAGGTTAAACCCTCTGCAGTAAATGTACCTTTTCCAGAAAAATAGCAACAGCAACTGTAAATGCCTTTCCTTTCCTTGGAGCTCACTCTTGACATAGGCTCTCCCTTCTAGCCTCTCATTTTGTTCTTGCCGTGAGCTAAGTGTTGGGCAGACCTATGGTTCTAGTACCCCGCTCATGGGACAGCTGAAGTACAAAGAGGGACCAGAATGTGTTCACAGGCCTAACACAAATCACAGTGGGAGCTAGGTTCTCCCAACTCAAAGGCCAGTGTTGTATTCTGCAGCCCACACTCTCTAGTCAGAGCAGTGAACTTGACAATGATGTGCACACAGGCAACACTTAGCCTCTCTCCATCCCGAGGATCTCACAACTCTGAACTTCACTATTAAGCATTTTATCATTCTAAGCTATAACCAGTAGATAATTACAACATTATACAGAACTTGTTTTATCCCAAAATTAGAGAGCCATCAACCAGCCTTACTTCCTTTAATATAAGTTCGGTGGTTTGCTTAGCCTAGCTTCTCTTGTACCTGCATTCTCTTTTCTTCTAACTTTATATTCTCTTCATAAAGAGCAATCACTATCATAGATTTAAAAATTATTTTTAGAAGATGACTCTTCACCATAAATTCCCAGCCCAGACCTCTCTTATGAATTCCAGACACATCTTTCTAGCAACTTATTCATCACCTCCACTGGGCATATTAAGTCTGAGGAAACTGGGAGACTTTTCTAATTGAATTCATGACTCTACCCTCTGTCACCAGCACCACCCCAGAAATCTGAGTATCTCCAGGGTTTCTTTCAGCAAATACTACCCACTTAGGACAAAGGCAGGCCCCGGGAAATTATTGTTGATGTCACCTGCCAACTCATGCCTATATCTAGCCTTTCACCAAGTACTGACAGTTCTATCCACGATATATTTCTCAAACCCATCTACTATTTCCATTTCTACAGCCACTACTACCAATAGACTATTGCCCTTTCACCCCAAATTACTTCAGTAGTCTCCTATTGGATCTCACTCTAGTCCATTAACATTGGCTCAAAGTGTGATCATGTCACCTATTCATAACCCTCCAAGGGCTTCCCAAGACCTCTGCAATAAAGCACAAAAACCGTAAACCTGGCCCACAGTTCCTGGCTGCTCTGCTTCTGCCAACCCCTCCTGGGTCATATTCTCCTGCTTTTGTCATCACTCCCCAAGCTTCAGCCAGTTGTACCTCGGTTTTGATTCTCATCCCCTTGGTGTGACTACCTCCTATGCATCTTGCAGTTTTCATCTTTAAAAGGTTATTTTGTGTAAACCTTTCCCCCAAGCCACTGCCTTCCTCCTCCATTCATTTATTCAACAAATACTTTTCAAGTCCCCACAATGGCCCAGGCCCCCAAGAAACTGAGCCATCAACACAAAAGACAAGATCTTTGCTGTCATGTAACATGTGAATCCAGCTATAAATGGAGGGACATTTCCTTAAGGAAGAAACAGTTAGGTGCTGATGGGACATGGGCTTGAGAAATATATAGTGGGTGGAACTGTCAGCACTTCCTTCCTTGAGGAAGAAGCATTTAATTTCAGTGATCAGGTGTCTGACACTCTCATTGTCTTCCCTATTTATAACTATATTCCCGTGTTACATGCAGCAAGGACCTTGTCTTTCCTATTTATGGCTTAATCCCTTGGCTGCCTGGCCCGTTGTGGCAACTTGAAAAGCATTTGTTGAATAAATAAATGGAGGAGGGAGGCAGTGGTTTGAGGGAAAGGTTTACACTAAGGAAATTCCAGTTTTGAAGCAAAAAGTCAAATATTTCCTGGGACATATACATGGTCCCTAGGACCTCCTGGGGTGAGATGAGAGAGAATGGAGAAAAGTTTATCTGGTTCCACGAGATCTACTGTAATTTTCAGAAACCTCTTGCCCATTTGTGGGGGTTGCAGTGGGGTGGTCACCCTGCAGCTTTTAGACATAGTGAAAGAATGGGAGCCTTCCTGCTTATAAGGCTTTAAATATAAAACATTTTTAAAGGCTGTCTTTGGGAATGACCTTAGATGTACTCCAGGCCAAATGGATTACTTTTTAGATAAAGCAATGGACTTCCAGAAACTGGATGTGAGTTGCCCAGTGCCACAAGCTTGTGTGTATTTTCTCCCTACACCACATAGTTTTATTCACATTCTCACCCCTTTTCCTTGCTTACGCTTTGAACAAAGAGAAGATTCTAAACACAGATAAAGACTCCCAATTCCAGAGTCTACTACAGACTGTATGCAGCTTGGCAGGGGGATAAAATCCTTGAGTCAGTCAACAGGGAGATCTGTTAACATCCCAAGAGACCTTGGGAATCTCACCTCACCTCTTAGGGCCCTTACTTCTTTATCGGGAAAATCATGGTAATACAATGACACTGTCAAGTCAGCAAGGTCCACAGATTCAAGAAAATAATATGGATTTTAAAACTACTTTAAAATCATCAAGTTTCACAAAGGCTTAACATCACAGAGCAATTAAATTTGCCTAAGTTGTAGCAGCCCAGAAATAGAAAGGACTGCTTTGTGCATGAAGAATAAGAGACAAGTCCTTGGATTCAGAGTGGGTGCTCCTGACCATCGCTTAACTACTGCATGGCTGTAGACAAATCATTAAATCTCTCAGTCCCTCAGGTTCCTCATTTGTACGCAGAAGCAAACAAAAGTAATAACTGCATAGGATTTTTGGGAAAATAAAATGAGTTAATAACTCAAAGCACTTAGAATAGTCCTGGTATATAATAAATGTTAGCTTTTATGTTTTGTTGTTGGGCTCCCCAAGACTAGAGGTGCCCGAACATGGATTTAATAATCATCAGCTAGGAGTGCAGTAAAGAGGATCTTGCCCTGGGCAGGGAGTTGGATTGTAAAGACCCCCTTTCAATGCTAAAGTTTATGAAGTCAACAGAAATCAGAAAATATCTTCTTTCTGTTGTTTCCCACCAGGTGCTTTTTCCTATCTCTACAAGGAACCTATGGGAAGTCTCTAATCTCAAAAGCTCAGAAAATTGACAAACTCCCCACAGACAAAAGAAACCTAGAAATCCAGAGTTGGAGAAGCAGACAGAGGCCTGTCCCTGCCCCTGAAGTGGCTCGACCCACCCATCACTCAGTGTCATCTATCACAGAACTGAACTTCAGTGCCAGCACCCCAAAGAGCTCTAACCCTCCCAAGAGGAAGAACACAGAAGAGTGGATGATCCACGAACAGAGATGTGGCAGAGAGTGCATGAGGGATAACTCATGCTCAGGGGACTCCTCAGCTAAACTTTCATCTGGGGAGCACCTGCTGGGGCCTCATAGGACAATGGCCTACTCAAGAGGACAGACTGATATGTCCCGGAACTCAAAGAGGGGCAGCCATCGCCGATCCCAGAGTTCACTGACCATATGAGGAGCTACAGAAATCCATACAAACTCAACAGAGGCCACACAATCACTGGCCCAAGTAACCCTTGACCCCTTCCTCTTCACAGAGGAAACATTGTGCCAGAGTTATTCTTTTTTTCCCCAATAAGCTTGACTTCCTTGGAGGAAGTTCTGGTCCCAAGGGGTTTGACAAAAAGACTGGAAAACCAGTCGGCCTCTAGTTTTCTGTGGCTTCCAGGCATCACATCTTGCAGAGTTTAGATAAGGAGGCTGTTTTTGTTGCACTGAGTTCTCAAATTGGTTTAACCCAAAACCACTCTTCTGACCCTCTAGATAAGTGCCGCCTACAATCCAATGCAATTGGGCCATAAGTTTCCAAGATTCCAAGAACTGTATCAACCCAAGCAATATCTCAGGGTGTGGAATTTTCTGGGTTTATTTACCTCTCAGTGCCCAGAGTTAGTTTCAGAAGAGACTTGTGCAGCCCTAAGAGACTAAGGGCTTCATCTCAAGTGTATTGCCGTGATGGCCGATTGGGGTTATCCCTTCCGTGCACAGAGAGTTCATTCTGCTTTTTGTCTCTAAGCCAAAGAAAAGCCACATCTAAAGATGAAAAGTGTATTTGAACTCAGTGCCACAGACTCTTCTGAGGGTTGTAGGGTCACAGCTAGTGTAAGAGGCATGAAGAATAGACATGCAAAAGGGAACAGATGAACCAGAGACCCCTGTTTTGGTTGACAGACCATATATGTCCCAACATCTGGGGAATCTGACAAGAGGACATAGGCAGCACTTTTTTTTTTGAGACGGAGTCACTCTGTCACCCAGGCTGGAGTGCAATGACATGGTCTCTGCTCACTGCAACTTCTGCCTCCCCGGTTCAAGTGATTCTCCTGCCTCAGCCTCCCAAGGAGCTGGGATTACAGGCACCTGCCACCACGCCCAGCTAATTTTTGTATTTTTAGTAGAGACAGGGTTTCACCATGTTGGCCAGGCTGGTCTCAAACTCCTGACCTCATGATCCACCCACTGCACCCTCCCAAAGTGCTGGGATTACAGGTGTGAGCCACCACGCCCATCCAGCGGCACTTTTTTAAAACTATTTATTGTATTTACTTTTAAATAAAATTACTCATCCTCATTCAGCTCTTAGAACAAAAGGAAAAAAAAAACCTGTTAATCAGGAGATATAAGCACATCTGCACCCAGAAAAGGCCCATAGGATAGAGCAATCCAGAGCTTAAACAATGACATCTTCAAGGGTAGGGCTAACATGAAACCCCATTCAGCTTATTCCAGAATACCACCCTCTGGAAGACACTGGCCTTCTTCAGTTAGAGTCAGAGGAAGTGTCACTTCACAGGGAAAAGAAGGATTATATAGACTTCCTATCCCTAAAGGTTATAAATGTCAAATATATAAAAGAGCTCAATACAGTGTTAAAGAAATGAACAGTAGAATTTTAATAGGCTGTCAAGAGAAGCCAAGTCTGCTCTGGGAAAGTATAGCCTAACCCTAGTCTTGTACAGTAAGTCAGAAAGGTTTACTGGGCCACCTTAAGCTAGTACCTACATATGAGGCAAAAAGTACAGAAATAGATGCACTAAGTGTGGTGAGTCTTTGAGCCTACGAGTCATGCCACCAGCCATGAGTTGACCTGTCACTTGAGTAAATCCTCAGCAAAGGTGCCAGAAAACATTCAATCAAGTTGGCAAATGGCGCAGGGAGCTGGCCCTCTGACCATCTTCCTGCCAAACCTGGACTGGAAGGACCATTTGCAGCACCCTCCTGGAGCCAATGCTCTGTGTCTCACTGCCTCTGCTACATAATGATGCAAGGACTAGCCAGCTGGTGGGTATTTGGGGGAATCCTGGAAGAGGATTGCCCAGGAAGGGGCAGGTACACATACCAGGAAAAGCGGTGATTATGTGAATCTTTCCTAGTGAGGGGATTGAGTCAAAACCTGGATCTCAGGTACCCCGATTTTTCACTCAAACAATTTCTGGCTACTACTAAAAGCCAGAAAGAACAGAACAGTGGCCTTAGGAGATCTGATTTTGAGTCCCTGCTCTGCCTCCATTCTTCCTAGGATGCAGGAGCCTTGAAGGAGGATGCCACACCTGCAAGTTGGTTAGAAGTGCCTTTCTTCCCAGGCTTGATATAAGTATTAAGTCAAAATTACGTGAAACCCAGTGGTAAAAAGCCTCAGAAAGCTGAAACACCCTCAGTAATAACAAAAGGGATTTTTTTTTTTTTTTGAGATGGAGTTTCGCTCTTGTTACCCAGGCTGGAGTGCAATGGCGCGATCTCAGCTTACTTCAACCTTCACCTTCTGGGTTCAGGCAATTCTCCTGCCTCAGCCTCCTGAGTAGCTGGGATTACAGGCACGCGCCACCATACCCAGCTAATTTTTTGTATTTTTAGTAGAGACGGGGTTTCACCATATTGACCAGGATGGTCTCGATCTCTTGACCTCGTGATCCACCCGCCTCAGCCTCCCAAAGTGCTGGGATTACAGGCTTGAGCCACCACACCCGGCCCAAAAGGGATTTTTATTTCAGGGCTAAGGGGAAAAGAGATGACGGAGAAGTTGAAAAAAAGATGTCTCATCCTCTTCCTAAGTTCCAAACTATAGCCGACATTCTGATGCTGCTCGTTTTCTTGTATGACCAACCATCCCAGTTTGCCTGGGACTTTCTCATTTTTACAGAGTTCCAAATCCTAAGAAACTGGGCCAACTGCTACAACTGGTCACCTACTCTTGCACCTCTGTAAATCAAGCCAACTGTGACCATCCAATGTGCCATCTTACAGGGAAAAGTTATAACAACTATTCCCCTAGACATAACGCTAATGATTGTACTTAATACATTTTTATACTTTTATGATATTTTACTGATTGGAAATATGTCATCCTTCATTAAAAAAAAACAAACATGGTTTTCCATAGTTGCCTGTCAACCTAAGTTCATATTCTTCTTCTTTTATATTATCATCACTAGTTCTGAGGGCTTTCTCATCCACCCATCCTCTTTTGCACTCATTCATTTATTCATTCATTCATCTATCTATCCAATAAGTTTCTGTTAAGGCCCTACTAGATGCCTGACAATGTGTGAGGTTTTATGAGGAGCTCAATCCGTCTTTGAGAAGCTCGTATGTTTGTTGAACATCCAATGCCACCAACCCCCACTGAAAGTATAGAGTATCAGGAACATATTCGGCTGTTGGACCCAACATGAAAGTAGTACACAAACCAAAAGGACTGAGGATTAGAAGCAGCACGTCCAGTCTGGCACTTTCACCTGGCTACTCCTCTCCTCCTGGAAGCCCACCACCAACCTCAAATCCAGACTTATTTATGCAATCAGTATCAACTGCGTGCCTGTTCGACGTAGCACTGTGATAGGCAGCAAGGATAAAACAGGGAACAAAAATAAGCCCAGTCCCTGCTGCTAAAAAAAGAATTCCAATCTAGAAAGGGAGACAGATAATATGAAGGAAGCCAGTCAATGTGATATTACACACTATGAGAGGAGGGGTTCCCAGGATAGTCACAGAAGGCTTCTCCAAGAAGGAGATATTTCAGCTGAGACCTCGGTCACGAGACCAAGACAGCAAAGGGCCCTTCCAGAGAATTAAGTACAAAAGCCCCAAAGAAGGAGAAGAGCTTGGCATATTTAAGGAAAAGGAAGGAAGGAAGTGTGGCTAGAAGGCAACAAGACAAAGGAGGTGCCAGAATGAAGTTCGTAGTAATGACTGTATTTGCTCACTGTGTGCTAGGTGATGGTCTAAGCACACATCATCATGGAAACCTCAGGGCAGCTTTATAAGGTTAGGGTGGTTACACTCCCCTATTTCAGCTAGCTTCTGCTGCATAACAAGCCACCCCAAAATTTAGTGGGCTAATGCAGCAATCATTTCTGTGCCCATGATGCTGTGTGTAGGCAACTTGGGGCTGGACTCCACCAGGATATCTCACCTCTGCTCCACACAGAACCAACTGAACTTGCTTCTGTCTGGGGCCTTGGCTGGTATGGCTGAGATCTCTCTCCACATGGTATCTCATCCTCAAAGAGGCTGGCCTGACCTTGTCACATAGCAACATTCTGGGAGTGAGAACGGAAGCTGCAAAGCCTTTGAGATCTAAGCTCACACACATCATCACTGCCCACCACATTCTGTGGACCAAATCCCAAGGCCAGCCCAGTTTCAAGGGTATAGGAAATACATTCCACTTGTAATGGGAAGAGCTGTAAATAAACTTGAGGCCATTTGAAATCTACCACATCCTCATTCACAGAGAGAAGTAAAGCTGATGTGTTATAAACGTATCACAGTCACACAATTAACAAGCAGCAAGCTGGCATTCTAATCTGCAGTCTGAAACCAGAGGCTTTTTTTTTTTTAGACAGATTCACTCTTTCACCCAGGCTAAAGTGCAGTGGCATGATCTCGGCTCAACGCAACCTCCACCTCCTGGGTTCAAGCAATTCTCCTGCCTCAGCCTCCCGAGTAGCTGGGATTACAGGCACCCACCACTACACCAGTTAATTTTTGTATTTTTTTTTTTTCAGTAGAGATGGGGTTTTGCCACATTGGCCAGGCTGGTCTCAATCTCCTGAGCTCAGGTGATCAACCTGTCTCAGCCTCCCAAAGCACTAGGATTACAGGCATGAGCCACCATGCCCGGCAGAGAGTGTACTTTTGACCACAGGGCTACACAACTGCAAGATCAGGTTGGGGTCGGGGGTAGGTGGGGACCAGATTTCAGAGGATCTTGTCGTCAACATTCTCTTGAGAGGCAAGGTGGTGCAGGCTTGAAAATTAGTAAGCCTGAATTTTATCCAACTCTGGCATAGACCTACTACAGCATGACCTAGGAAAGGACCACAACTACCGTGTCCAGCTGGGTTGCTCCCAAGACAAAAGCTTCCATAAGGAAGGAAGATACTAACACCTTGGAAGAACCAGAATTCATTCCTGCATTGCCTTAACATATCTCCCCCTGAACTGGGCACCCAGCCAGTCCTTCTCATGTACACAGAGAGCCCCCAGGAAGTCAGTCACACAGGAGTGAATCCTCCCGGGTGACCAAAAAAGAGAAACCCCAAGGGAGCCTTGGACCCAGGCAGGACTCCACTGATAAAGGAGGTGGGGCCTAAGAGGTGGGGCCTAAGAGCTGGGGCAATGCCCTGAGCAGGCAGGCCTTTTGAGGGCACTACCAGAGGAGTGCCACCCAGCCAAAACTTCAGGTCACCAGCAATAAGACTGTCAGGAACCAAGTCCAGGAGTCTTTTTGTTTGAAGGTGTTCTGGTGCCACCTAGCATCAGTGAAGGAGGCGCCTCACTGAGGGTTCTTACTGTATCAGGAGCAGGGGGAACAGGACTGAAGGTGGCAGGTTGGGTCAGGAGGGTGTGTGGAGATGAAGCCGGAAATCAGAGGCCAGGTTTCAACTTTTGGTCTGCCAGCAGTTTCCACGATGCCTCTGGACAAATCTTGTCACCGGGTTCCAAGCTCAGTTTCCTCAGACTCTCAAGGTGGGAACTAGACTGGTTCTAATGTGCTGTGATTCTAGAATCTATTTGGGGAGGCTGGTTACAGGGTAGGCATGACCTCTAGTATATTCAACGCCTTGTGATTGACTATTTGTACAGCGCTCTCCCTCCCTCCCTCCCTTCCTTCCCCTCCCTGCCCCCCTCTCTCTCTCTCTCCTCCCTCCCTCCCCTCCCTGCCCCCCCCCCCCACACACACAGAAAACTCCATGAAAGAGGGATCATGGCCTCACTCCCTGATGTGTTCCCAGTGCTTGGCATGTGGCAGTGACCAGGAATACGGTGATGGTTGCTACTGAATAAAATCACAAGTGAGGGCTGTTCTCAGAGACGGGGGTAAAGGAGAGATAATAGGTTGAACTCCTATACCTTTTTGAGGTCCTGGGTTGCCTTTTTCAGATTAGTAGCTATTAAGAAGCTGCAAATACCTGATGAGGGTCCAAGACAGCTGCCCTTCCCAACTGTCAGGAGGGAAGCCCAAGCCAGGACACCTCTTTTCCTCACACAGGCCCTAAAGTGTGCTAAGGAGTGGGGAGGAGTTTTCATCTCCTGTAACCTCCATCAACACCTGCACTCACACACCCCCAACAAACATAATTGCTTACTATGTAGTTAAAACACTAAGACAAGTCTCTAGTGCCCTGTCCACGCACTGCCCTGCCTGTAAGTCCCTTCTCTGTGGATATGCAGACTGCCACTGTCTCTCCCCTACTCTCAGTAGGTCTGCGAGAGGACCCAGCTCCTCACAGGTCAGGCCTAAGGAAAGGCAAGCCCAGGTGCTACGGGGACCAAGACCATCTGGGATATAGTAGGATCCTCAGAACTTCTCTTCAGACCCAGAACAGCAAAGGGAAGCTGGCTGAGCAGACACCTGACTGAACTTGGGGAAAATGTTTTTCTCCAATGTTAAGAGCTCTTCTTCTCCCAGCTAACCTATATGCCCACGAGATGAAAGAGATTCCTGCACGTAAAATGTCACTATTTCATGCAGATGATGAAACTCAAGTAAGAGATAAGCAGATGTGACTGGGGTCACCCAGCAATTTGGAGGCAACTCTGAGACTAGAATTGAGGTCTCCTGACACCCCTCAACGAGGGCTCTTCAACAATCTCATTAGCCAGAGATGAATAGGCAATTCTTTCCATGCCTGTTTGAATGTTTAAAACTACAAAGACTTGCCCAAAAAGGTAAAATAATAAAATATTAGGCTGTATGGCAGGGGACTCAGCAGATCTGTTTGATAAGAGGATCTGTCTGGAAATCTTCATATTACCTTGTTTCCAAGGGCAGCCTGGCATTGGAGAGTAGCTTACACTAGTAAGAAGGCATCTATCTCTCAGTGTTCTCTTTTCTCATCCACAGAACCAGAAATTAATTCCAAAGCACCACCAACTGTTGCCTCTGAGCCCTTAAAATGACCTCACCTTCTTCCCACAGGGGAAAAAAAAATGTATATTTATAAGCATTTGTCCTTTTTACTGGATGCACAAGACAAATGTATAAAGAGAAGCACACATTTGCTTTCCCCAGTTATAACAGATTGATATGTTGGACAGTGAGGGTTTTAAGAAGGAAATCCAAGACTTGGTTAACATCTGAACATCTGCTAGGCTTCTAGATAAGCCCTCCTCCTTTTAAAGAACAAAGAACAGAGGCCCAGAGAGATGTGAACTTACCAGAGGCTTAGACTCACCTCTTTTACTCTGTTATCCCCATGAGCCTGCCTGGTGGCCAGAAGAGAGTGATTTAGAAGATGTGTAGGTCTGTTTCATGTTTAAAATGGAACTTCTGGAATGCCACTCAATGGAGGCTTTTACCAAATGGGCCCATTGATGCCTTCCCTAGTAGGATCTTATATCATCATCCTGGCTACCATCAGTCAACTGGCTCAAGAATATCAGAGGACATCATTCAGACCATGGTTTTAATGAACATCATGACCTAATGTGAAATTCTGTCTTGGTAATTCATCTATTTTAACAGCTGTTTAGGGTACTACATCCTGAAGAAGGAGCAGGAATTAGAGGTCTCAAGGCAGGGTAGCAGGCATGGTGGGGAGATAATCACCTTTGGCCAGAAGGCACATCAAAAAGTTTATCCATCACAATCAAGCAGGCTTCAGCCCAGGGATACAAGGCTGGTTCAACATATTCAAGTCTATAAATGTAATCGGCCACATAAACAGAACCAAAGACAAAAACCACATGATTATTCAATAGATGCAGAGAAGGTCTTTGACAAAATTCAACAGCCCTTTATGCTAAAAACTCTCAATAAACTAGGTATTCATGGAATGCATCTCAAAATAATAACAGATATTTATGACAAACCCACAGCTAATATCATACTTACTGAATGGGCAGAAACTGGAAGCATTCCCTTTGAAATCTGGCACTAGACAAGGATACCCTCTTTCACCACTCCTATTCAATATACTACTGGAAGTTCTACCCAGAGCAATCACAAAAGAAAAAGAAAATAGGGTATCCAATTAGGAAAGGAGGAAGTCGAATTGTCTCTATTTGCAGACAAAATGATTGTATACTTAGATGACCCCGTTGTCTCAGCCCAAAATCTCCTTAAACTGATAAGCAACTTCAGCAAAGTCTCCGGATACAAAATCAATGTGCAGAAATCACAAGCATTTCTATACACCAATAACAGACTTAAAGAGAGCCAAATCAAGAACAAACTGCCATTCACAATTGCTACAAAGAGAATAAAATACCTAGGAATACAACTAACAAAGGAAGTAAAGGACCTCTTCAAGGAGAACTACAAACCACTGCTCAATGAGATGAGAGGACACAAACGGATAGAGAAACATCCCATGCTCATGGTTAGGAAAAATCAAAATCACGAAAATGGCCATACTGCCCAAAGTAATTTATAGATTCAATGCTATCCCCATCAAACTACCAATGACCCTCTTCAGAAAACTGGAAAAAACCACCTTAAACTTCATATGGAACCATAAGAGAGCCTGCATAGCCAAGTCAATTCTAAGCAAAAAGAACAAAGCAGGAGGCATCATGCTACCTGACTTCAAACTATACTACAAGGCTATAGTAATCAAAACAGCATAGCACTGGTACCAAAACAGAGATAGACCAATGGAACAGAACAGAGCCGTCGGAGGCAATGCCACACATCTACAACCATCTGATCTTTGACAAACATGACAAAAACAAGCAATGGGGAAAGGATTCCCCATTTCATAAATGGTGTTGGGAAAACTGGCTAACCATGTGTGGAAAGCAGAAACTGGACCCCTTCCTGACACCCTACGCTAAAATTAACTCCAGAGGGATTAAAGACTTAAACATAAGATGTAACATTATAAAAACTCTAGAAGAAAACCTAGGCAAAACCATTCAGGACATAGGCATAGGCAAGGACTTCATGACCTAAACACCAAAAGCATTGGCAACAAAAGCCAAAATAGACAAATGGGATCTAATTAAACTCTAGAGCTTCTGTATAGCAAAAGAAATAATCATTAGAGTGACTCAGCAACCAACAGAACAGGAAAAAAATTTTGCTATCTACCCATCTACAAAGGGCTAATATCCAGAATCTACAAAGAACTAAAACAGATTTACAAGGAAAAAATACAAACCCATTCAAAAGTGAGCAAAGACGTGAACAGACACTTTTCAAAAGAAGACATATATGAGGCCAACAAACATATGAAAAAATGCTCATCATCACTGGTCATTAGAGAAATGCAAATCAAACTACATTGAGATACCATCTCATGCCAGTTAGAATGGAGATCATTAAAAAATCTGGAGACAACAGATGCTGGAGAGGATGTGGAGAAATAGGAACACTTTTACACTGTTGGTAGGAGCATCAATTAGTTCAACCATTGTGGAAGACAGTGTGGTGATTACTCAAGGACCTAGAAATAGAAATTCCATTTGACCCAGCAATCCCATTACTGGGTATATACCCAAAGGATTATAAATCATTCTATTATAAAGACAGGCACACGTATGTTCATTGTGGCACTGTTTACAATAGCAAAGACCTGGAACCAACCCAAATGCCCATCAATGATAGACTGGACAAGGAAAATGTAGCACATACACACCATGGAATACTATGCAGACATAAAAAAATGATGAGTTTGTGTCCTTTGCAGGGACAGGGATGAATCTGGAAACCATCATTCTCAGTAAACTGATACAAGAACAGAAAATCAAACACCAATGTTCTCACTCATAGGCAGGTGTTGAACAATGAGAACACATGGAGACAGGGAAGGGAGCGCCACACTCTGGGGTCTGTTGGGGGCGGCCAGGGGAGGGACAGCGGGGGATAGGGAGTTGGGGAGAAATGCCAGGTGTAGGTGAGGGGGAGATGGAGGCAGCAAACCACATTGCCGTGTATGTACCTATGCAACAGTCCTGCATGTTCTGCACATGTGCCCCAGAAACAAAAAAAAACAAAAACAAATAAAACTTTTTTTTTAAGTAGGTGTGTTAGAAGCCAGACTGATCTAGCTCTTGAAAACCATAATTAAATCCACCAGCAAGTCAACTGAAAACCTGCTGACTGGCTAAGTATTCGCAAATCACAAATATAGATTGTGGATGGGAGAGGCAGACAGGGTAAGCAGGTGGTAGGAAAGGAATCTGAAGGATATTAAGATAACTCCCAAAGTAAGTTAGTTCAAAGTCATGAATTCTATTCATGCCCCAATTCCTGAACCAGGTGCTCCCTCAGCCACCATCACTTGACTTTGACCTCCCTCACCCAAGCCCAGAGCCCATGCTCATGGGAAGCTTGCAAGTACCCTTACACACTGTTGGCATTCTGATCACACTTTATACTTTGCAAACTCTGTGCTTTTGCTCTAGCCATTTTCTTTTCCTAGAATGCCTGCTCAAAGCACAATCTCAAATTCAGACCTCTAAAGACCATTTTCTCCACAAAGCTATCTCTACTCACTGAACTTCTGAAGTTCTTTGTATATCACTATAGAATTTAATATAGACATGCTTCTAGTTACTCATGTCTATTTTGGGTTTTGTAGTCATTCCTGCTAGAATGTCAGAACCTGAAGTCACAGGTTATGAATGATTCAACTGTAGGTCTTCCCAAGACTGGCACCAGGCCTTGGCCAATGACAGTAGTGGATTACCTCATAAAACTCTTCTCTCGTCTAGTCCTGACCACAAACCAGGAGGCCCAGACACAGAGAGAAATTGCCCCCGCCCCCGCCCCCGCCCCCGCCCCCGCCCCCGCCCCCGCCCCCGCCCCCGCCCCCGTCCCCGCCCCCGCCCCCGCCCCCGCTTTCCCCATACCAGCTGGTCTCTATCTTGGCCTTCCCTTCTTTTCCCCATAAGCAAAGACCAGAGGATGATGCAATGGTCAAAATTCTAGGAAAATCAGTGGTTCTGGTCTATGAGACATGGCCCAGGCAGTTGCTTAAACTTCCCAGCTCCTTCGCTCCCAGCTTCTACACAGGCACACAGTCTACAAACACTGATGGAGCTGATAGAAGGATTGGTGCCCAGGGAAGACTCAGTGACATTGGCCCAGC
Organism: Saguinus oedipus; assembly: GCA_031835075.1. Lineage (NCBI taxonomy): Eukaryota > Metazoa > Chordata > Mammalia > Primates > Cebidae > Saguinus > Saguinus oedipus. The sequence continues at coordinate 46,223,564 of CM063170.1, forward strand.
TCTAATTACAGCTCTAACAGCCGGAGCCATGCCTGGTAGACAAACCAAACCAGAGGCACATTAATTTCTGCCCCAGCTGGCTCCCATCATGGGCCGGCTCACATCGGTGTGCTGGAAGGGGCCCTGCCTGAACCTCTGATGCCGGAGGAAGGCACCCAGCCCTGACTCTCTCATTTTTAATTAGAAGTTCCCATTAAAACCACTACAGCAATGAGACACACACCAGGCAGCATACTTCAGGACAATTAGCACACTCCTCAGGTGGCTAAAATGACCTGGTCCTGGCCTGGGGCTGACATAATTGCACCAGAACATACAGCCTACCAGGAGGTTCCCATTTTAAGTGGAAAGAAACAATTAGTCACACAGTCTATTGGGCAGTTAGATCTGTGGGAAATTATTCAGTATACATAGTTTAAAAGTTTGCCATGGGTTGAGATAGACAGAAATCATCCCTTGCCTATGGCTAACTAGGACCATAAACAAATTTCTTTCCCTGCCCCCCACCCCCATCCCCATCCCATTAATGCTTCATTTGTTTGTGTGCAGGCACCCACTGCGCAAAGCAGACATACTGTAATTATGTGTCTGGATCACTGGACACATAAGCATCCCATTCCTGGAATGTGGAAAATAATTAGTGGGGCAAAGAGGGTCTGGAGCCCTTAGCTACCTTGCTGCTCCATACTGAATCCCCAGATCACTAATTAAAACATGGCCCTAAGATAGCTCCTGGCTGAGTCTTCCTGGTGATTCTGAGCAGTAAATAAGAGGAGCAAATTAGAAGACCAGAAAGTCCTCTCTGAACACCAGGAGAGCTGCAGAAAGCAACCCCAAGCCCCCTTGGCTCTACTTGAAGCCACACTCTCAGCTTCCACATGTACAAGCATGTTGTCCACACTTGATCACCCCTCTCCAGCTCTCATTGCTAAACCACTGCACCTTCGACAGGCCAGCGGTGCTGCTATAATTAATATTCAACTGGCATTTCCACTGCGCACTCAAAGCCTGTTCTTTCAGCCTTTTCAAATCCAATTCAGACCAAAGTAATCTTTGCCCTTGCATTTTGGTTCAGGCAGCAGCAATTGACAGGATTGCAGATTACGGTTTAATAGCATTTATTGAGCAGCAAAAAAAAGCCCTGCATGATAGAGGCTGTCACTAGGTCTCCGATTCCCAAACTATAGTTAACAAGCCAGAAGGACAAAAATACTGGGCAGGAGAGAGGCCAGTTTAGGGAGAAGTATTATATATGATTTTTCTTTCAAGACTGCAGATGGAGTAGAGGGTTGTGAGGCTTTGAAGAGGGGCAGCCTGGCTAAGAGGAGGCATCCACTGTTGGGTCATTCACTTTCCAGTCTCCAGTCACTCTTAGGACTGCTCTATCTGTGGACCAGGATGCGGCAGCAAAGGGTAAGGAAGTCTCAATTCAAGTCCTGGATTAATCCAGTGTGTGACCTTGAGCCAATTACTTTCCCTGTTGGGGACTCAGATCATTTTCAAAATGAGAGTTAATGGGACCAGTTGTACTCAGCTGTATTCAACCTAGCTCTACAAAACTCCTGGGGAGCTGTGAGCAACTGTGAGCAACTGCAGTGGGGATGGCACCAGGTTTAAGAGGCTACAGACAGACCCGAGGAAGAAAATAAGATGTGGATTTTGAGGGCTTAAATAGAGAAAGAGAGGCCAGTGGCGCCAAAATGGACAGGAGAACCTCCTTACATAGAGTCCAGTGTCAGGGAGATGGACAGGAGAACCTCCTTACATACAGTCCAGTGGCAGGGAGATGGACAGGAGAAGCCTGTTACATACAGTCCAGTGGCAGGAAGATGGACAGGAGAACCCCCTTACATACAGTCCAGTGGCAGAGAGATAAAGAGGAGAACCCCCTTACATACAGTCCAATGGCAGCGAGATGGAGAGGAGAAACCCATGGCATAAAGTCCAGCAGCAGGGAGATGGACAGGAGAATCCCTTACATACAGTCCAGTGGCAGCAAGAAGCACAGGAGAACCCCCTTACATACAGTCCAGTGGCAGGGAGATGGATAGGCGAACCCCCTTACATACAGTCCAGGGGCAGAGAGATGGAGAGGAGAACCTCCTCACACACAGTCCAGTGGCAGGAAGATGGACAGAAGAAATCACTTACATACAGTCCACTGGCATTGAGACGAACAAAAGAACCCCCTTACATACAGTCCAGTGATAGCAAAATGAACAAGAGAACACTCTAACATACAGGCCAGTGGCAGGGAGATGGACAGGAGAAACCCTTACATATAGTCCAGTGGCAGGCAGATGAACAGAAGAACCCCCTTACATACAGTCCAGGGGCAGCGAGATGGACAGGAGAAACCCCTTACATACAGTCCAGTGAAAGAGAGATGAACAGGAGAACACTGTTACATACAGTCCAGTGGCAGGGAGATAAACAAAAGAACACCCTTACATACAGACCAGTGGCAGGAAGATGGAAAGGAGACCCCTTACATACAGTCTAGTGACAGCAAGATGAACAGCAGAGCCCCCTTAAATAAAGTCCAGTGGCAGGGAGGTGGACAGGAGAAACCCCTTACATACCATCCAGTGAGAGTGAGACGGACAGGAGAACACCCTTACATACAATCCAGTGACACTGAGACGGACAGAAGAATGCCCTTACAAAAAGTCCAGTGGCAGGAAGACGGAGAGGAGAATCCCCTTACATACAGTCCAGTGACAGTGAGATGGACAGGAGAACCCCTTACATACAGTCCAGTGGCAGTGAGACAGACAGGAGTAACCCCTTACATACAGTCCAGTGACAGTGAGATGGACAGGAGAACCCCTTACATACAGTCCAGTGGCAGTGAGACAGACAGGAGTAACCCCTTACATACAGTCCAGCGACAGTGAGATGGATGGGAGAACCCCTTACATACAGTCCAGTGGCAGTGAGACAGACAGGAGTAACCCCATACATACAGTCCAGTGACAGTGAGATGGACAGGAGAACCCCCTTACACACAGTCCAGTGGCACTGAGATGGACAGCATAATGCCCTTACACACAGTCCAGTGGCAGCGAAACGGACAGAAGAACCCCCTTACATAAAGTCCAGTGTCAGCAAGACGGACAGGAGAACCCCCTTACATACAGTCCAGTGACAGCGAGATGGACAGGAGAACCCCCTTACATACAGTTCAGGGGCAAGGAGACAGACAGGAGAACCCGCTTACATACAGTCCAGTGGCAGAGAGATGGATGGGAGTACCCTCTTACATACAGTCCATTGACAGCGAGACGTACAGGAGAACCTCCTTACATACATTCCAGTGGCAGTAAGATGGACAGGAGAACCCCCTGACATACAGTACAATAACAGCAAGACAAACAGGACAATCCCCTTACATACAGTCCAGTGACAGCAAGATGGACATGAGAACCCCCTTACACACAGTCCAGTGGCAGAGAGATAGACAGGAGAAACCCCTTACATACAGCCCAGTGGCAGCCAAATGGTCAAAAGAAACCCCTTACATACAGTCCAGTGACAGCGAGATGGACAGCAGAACCCCGTTATATAGAGTGCAGTGACAGCAAGATGGACAATAGAACCTTGTTAAATACAGGCCAGTGACAGCGAGACAGATGGGAGAACCCCCTTATATACAGTCCAGTGACAGCTAGATGGACAGGAGAACTTTCTTACATACAGTCCAGTGAAAGCAAGATGGACAGGAGAAACCCCTTACATACAGTCCAGTGACAGCAAGATAAACAGGAGAACCCCCTTATATATAGCCCAGTGGCAGGGAGATGGACAGGAGAAACCCCTTACATACAGTCCAGTGGCAGAGAGATGGACCAGAAAACCCACTTACATACATTCCAGTGGCAGCGAGATGGACAGGAGAAACCCCTTATATACAGTACAGTGGCAGAGAGATGGACAGGAGAACCCCCTTACATACAGTGCAGTGACAGCGAGATGGACAGGAGAACCCTGTTACATACATGCCAGTGACAGTGTGATAGACAGGAGAACCTCCTTACACACAGTCCAGTGACAGCGAGACGGAGAGGAGAACCCTTTTACATAAAGTCCAGTGGAAGGGAGACAGACAGAAGAAACCCCTTATAGACAGTACAGTGGAAGGGAGACGGACAGAAGAAACCCCTTACATACAGTCCAGTGGCAGAGAGATGAACAGGAGAACCCCCTCACATACAGTCCAGTGGCAGGAAGACGGGAAGGAGAACCCCCTTAGATGCAGTCCAGTGACATCTAGATGAACAGGAGAATCCCCTTACACACAGTACAGTAGCAGCGAGATGGAGAGGAGAACCCCCTTATATACAGTCCAGTGGCAGAGTGGTGGACAGGAGAATCCTCTTACATACAGTCCAGTGGCAGAGAGATGGACAGGAGAACCCCCTTACATACAGTCCAGTGGCAGCGAGATGGACAGGGGAAACCCCTTACATACACTCCAGTGGCAGAAAATGGACAAGAGAACCCCCTTACAAACAGTCCACTGGCAGTGAGATGGACAGGAGAACCTCCTTCCATATAGTCCAGTGACAGCAAGATGAACAGGAGAGCCCCCTTGCATACAGTCCAGTGGCAGCAATATGGACAGGAGAAACCACTTATGTACAGTCCAGTGGAAGAGACATGGACAGGAGCACCCCCTTACATACAGTCCAGTGGCAGCAAAAAGGACAGGAGAACCCCCTTACATTAAGTCCAGTGGCAGCGAGACAGACAGGAGAATCCCCTTACATCAAGTCCAGTGGCAGCGAGATGAACAGGAGAACCCCCTTACATACAGCCCAGTCAAAGCGAGACGGACAGTAGCACCCCCTTACATACAGTCCAGTGGCAGCGAAACGGACAGGAGAACCCCCTTACCTAAAGTCCAGTGGCACCGAGACAGACAGGAGAACTGTCTTATATACAGTTCAGTGACAGCAAGAAAGACAGGAGAAGCCCCTTATATACAGTCCAGTGGCAGCCAGACGGACAGGAGAACCCCCTTATATACAGTCCAGTGGCAACAAAATGGACAGGAGAACTCCCTTACATACACTCCAGTGGCAGCAAGATGGACAGGAGAACCCCCTCACACACAGTCCAGTGGCAGCAAGATGGACAGGAGAACCCCCTTACACAAAGTCCAGTGGCAGCAAGATGGACAGGAGAACCCCCTCACACACAGTCCAGTGGCAGCGAGATGGACAGGAGAAGCCCCTTACATACAGTCCAGTGTCAGCGAGACGAACAGGAGAACTCCCTTACATACAGTCCAGTGGAAGCGAGACGGAAATAAGAACCCCCTTATATACAGTTCAGTGACAGTGAGATGGACAGGAGAAGCCCCTTACATACAGTGCAGTGGCAGCGAAATGGACAGGAAAACCCCCTTAGATACAGTCCAGTGACAGTGAGACAGACAGAAGAACCCCCTTACATACAGTCCAGTGGCACAAAGATGGACAGAAGAACCCACTTAAATACAGTCCAGTGACAGCAAGATGGACAGGAGAACCCCCTTACATACAATTCAGGGGCAAGGAGACAGACAGGAGAATCTGCTTACATATAGTCCAGTAGCAGCAAGACAGAAAAGAGCACCCCCTTACATACGGTCCAGTGGCAGAGAGATGGATGGGAGTACCCTCTTACATACAGTCCATTGACAGCGAGACGTACAGGAGAACCTCCTTACATACATTCCAGTGGCAGTAAGATGGACAGGAGAACCCCCTGACATACAGTACAATAACAGCAAGACAAACAGGACAATCCCCTTACATACAGTCCAGTGACAGCAAGATGGACATGAGAACCCCCTTATACACAGTCCAGTGGCAGAGAGATAGACAGGAGAAACCCCTTACATACAGTCCAGTGGCAGCCAAATGGTCAAAAGAAACCCCTTACATACAGTCCAGTGACAGCGAGATGGACAGCAGAACCCCGTTATATAGAGTGCAGTGGCAGCAAGATGGACAATAGAACCTTGTTACATACAGTCCAGTGTCAGCGAGATGGATAGGAGAACCCCCTTATATACAGTCCAGTGAGAGTGAGACGGCCAGGAGAACCCCTTACATACAGTCCAGTGGCCATTGAGATGGACAGAGAACCCCCTTACATACAGTCCAGTGGCAGTGAGATGGACAGGAGAACCCCCTTACACACAGTCCAGTGGCAGTGAGACAGAAAGGAGAAGCCCCTTACATACAGTCCAGTGTCAGCGAGATGAACAGGAGAACCCCCTTACATACAGTGCAGTGGCAGCCAGATGGACAAAAGGACCCCCTCCCATACACTCCAGTGGCAGCGAAACGAACAGGAAAACTGCCTGACGTATGGTCCAGTGGCAGCAAGACGAACAGGAGAACCCCCTTATATACAGTTCAGTGACAGCGAGACGGACAGGAGGACACTGTTACATACAGTCCAGTGACAGCAAGATAAACAGGAGAACCCCCTTACACACAGTCCAGTGGCAGCGAGATGGACAGGAGAAGCCCCTTACATACAGTCCAGTGGCAGTGGGATGGACCAGAATACCTCCTTACATACATTCCAGTGGCAGCGAGATGCACAGGAGAAACCCCTTATATACAGTACAGTGGCAGAGAGATGGACAGAAGAACCCCCTTACATACAGTCCAGTGACAGCGAGACAAACAGGAGAACCCTTTTACATACAGTCCAGTGAGAGAAAGACAGGAGAAACCACTTACATACAGTCCAGTGGAAAGGAGACAGACAGGAGAACCTTCTTACATACAGTCCAGTGGCAGAGAGATGGACAGGAGAACCCACTCACATACAGTCCTGTGGCAGGAAAACGGGAAGGAGAACCCCCTTAGATACAGTCCAGTGACATTGAGACAGACAGGAGAATCCCCTTACACACAGTACAGTAGCAGCGAGATGGAGAGGAGAACCCCCTTATATACAATCCAGTGGAAAGGAGACAGACAGGAGAATCCTCTTACATACAGTCCAGTGGCAGAGAGATGGACAGGAGAACCCCCTTACATACAGTCCAGTGGCAGAGAGATGGACAGGAGAACCCCCTTACATACAGTGCAGTGGCAGCGAGATGGACAGAAGAACCCCCTTACATACAGTCCAGTGGCAGCGAGATGGACGGGGGGACCCCTTACATACACTCCAGTGGCAGAAAATGGACAAGAGAACCCCCTTACAAACAGTCCACTGGCAGTGAGATGGACAGGAGAACCTCCTTCCATATAGTCCAGTGACAGCAAGACAGGCAGGAGAAACCATGTCCATACAGTCAAGTGACAGCAAGATGGACAGGAGAACCCCCTTATATACAGTCCAGTGACAGCGAGACAGACAGGAGAACCCCCTTACATACAGTCGAGTGACCACAAGACTAACAGGAGAACCCCCATACATAGAGTCCAGTGACAGCCAGATAGATAGGAGGACCCTGTTGCAGACAGTCCAGTGACAGCGAGATGGACAAGAGAACTGTCTTATATACAGTCCAGTGACAGCGAGACAGACAGGAGAAGCCCCTTACACACAGTCCAGTGGCAGACAGACAGACAGGAGAACCCCCTTACATACAGTACAGTGGCAGCGAAACAGACAGGAGAACCCCCTTACACACAGTCCAGTGGCAGTGAAATGGACAGAACCCCCTTACATACAGTCCAGTGTCAGCGAGATGAACAGGAGAACTCCCTTACATACAGTCCAGTGGAAGCAAGATGGAAATAAGAACCCCCTTATATACAGTCCAGTGGCAGCGAGATGGAAAGGAGAACCCCCTTACATACAATCCAGTGGCAGTGAAATGGACAGGAAAACCCCCTGACGTATGGTCCAGTGGCAGCAGGAAGAACAGGAGAACCCTCTTACACACAGTCCAGTGACAGCGAGATGGACAGGAGAACCCACTTATATACAGTCCAGTGGCAGTGAAACGGACAGGAGAAACCCCTTACATACAGTCCAGTGACAGGGAGAGGGACAGGAGAACCCCCTTATATACAGTTCAGTAGCAGAGAGACAGACAGAAGAATCCCCTGACATACAGTCCAGTGGCAGAAAGACAGGAGAACTCCCTTAGATACAGTCCAGTGGCAGAGAGATGGACAGGAGAACCCCCTTTCATACAGTCCAGTGGCAGCAACATGGACAGGAGAACGCCCTTACATCCAGTCCAGTTGCAGGGAGATGGACAGGAGAATCCTGTTATATACAGTCCATTGGCAGTGAGATGGACAGGAGAACCCTCTTACATATAGGCCAGTGAGAGCGAGACAGACAGGAGAACCCCCGTATATACAGTTCAGTGGCAGCAAGATGGACAGGAGATCCCCATTACATACAGTCCAGTGACAGAGAGACCCACAGGAGAACCCCCTTATATACTGTCCAGTGGCAGGAAGATGGACAGGAGAATCCTCTTACATACAGTCCAGTGACAGAGAGATGGACAGGAGAACCCCCTTACATACAGTCCAGTTGCAGGGAGATGGACAGGAGAATCCTGTTACATACAGTCCAGTGGCAGTGAGATGGAGAGGAGAAACCCCTTACATACAGTCCAGTGGCTGGGAGATGGACAGGAGAATCCCCTTACATACAGTCCAGTGAGAGCGAGATGGTAGGAGAACCTCCTTACATACAGTCCAGTGGCAAAGAGATGTACAGGATAACCCGCTTACATATAGTCCAGTGGCAGCGAGATGGACAGGAGCATCCCCTACATATGGTCTAGTGGCAGAGAGATGGACAGGAGAATCCCTTTACATACAGTCCTGTGGCAGCAAGATAGACAAAAGTACCCCCTTACATACAGTCCAGTGGCAGCGAGATGGACAGGGGACACCCCTTACATACAGTCCAGTAGCAGGAGATGGACAAGGGAACCCCCTTACAAACAGTCCACTGGCAGTGAGATGGACAGAACCCTCTTAGATACAGTCCAGTGGCAGTGAAACAGATAGGAGAACCCCCTTACATACAGTCCAGTGGCAGCAAGGTGGACAGGAAAACCCCCTTACATACAGTCCAGTGGCAGGAAATGGACAAGAGAAACCCCTTACATAGAGTCCAGTGGCAGTGAGATGGACAGGAGAACCTTCTTACATACAGCCCAGTGACAGCGAGATGTACAGGAGAACCCCCTTTACATACAGTCCAGTGGCAGTGAGACAGGAGAACCCCCTTACATACAGTCCAGTGGCAGTGAAACAGACAGGAGAACCCCCTTACATACAGTCCAGTGGCAGGGAGATGGACAGGAGAAACCCCTTACATACAGTCCAGTGGCAGTGAGACAGGAGAACCCCCTTACATACAGTCCAGTGGCAGGGAGATGGACAGGAGAACCCCCTTACATACAGTCCAGTGGCAGTGAGACAGGAGAACCCCCTTACATACAGTCCAGTGGCAGTGGTGGTGGGCTGGGCAGAAGTACCCTAACCACTTGCAAAAACGCATGCATTTTCTACAGCATTTTCACTTAAGACTCCCCCTAACAATCTCTACCTAGCAAATTTTATTCAACGCAAAGCATGGGGTCTCAATCCCCTGGATGGCCCATGTTCCACAGGATGAGCCTGTGCCTCAGATGTTCCTCATAAACAAGGAAGGACCCTCCAGGTTGGCCACTCCCAGACTCCTGAGCTCAGAATTCACATTCAGGTGTGTCTCCCATTGAGGGTCATTTGCGGGGCATGCTCAAGTTATTCCTATCAGGTGTGTTTCCCATTCATAGGATGCAGTGGGTCAAACCTCCTTTTCTACATTACCAAAGCTGCTCTCATCCTACCTATTTCACATTCCATGCATTCCACTATGATTTTGGATAAAGAAAATTCTTTGTTTTAATCTATAGGACACAAGTTTGAAGGCACCCAGATGATCTCTAAAATCTTCAACAGCTCTAGAGTCTATAAAGTAGTAAGAACTGAAAAGGTGTAAGGAATCCACCACGCTAGTACAGAAACAGCTGTATGTTTTGAGAGGCCACAGAGATGTGAAGGGAGACAGAAGAAAAAGATGAACCTGAAATCCCAGCAAAGGCTCCAGGTGTCGGCGTCCGGATTGATAAGATTTTCTGCCCCTTCTCTCTTGAAGGGATGCATTGCTCACCTGAATAAGCTTTGATAATAAGGAAGATATCCCCACCTTTAGTAAAAATCTGATAAAGACAAACTCCAAAACCTAAAAGACTTCTCGGATCCTCCAAGATGAAGTCAGCTATTTGCGTTTCTGCAATCAGTTAAATCTTGGTTGAGAATTTCTCACTTTTTTTGCTTGGGTTTGGGGTGTTTGGTTGCTTTGTTTTTTGAGACAGACTCTTGCTCTGTGACCCAAACTGGAGTACAGTGGCATGGTCACAGCTCACTGCAGCCTCAACCTCCCAAGCTCCAGCCATCCTCCTGGGTAGCTGGGACTACAGGCGTGTGCCACCAGTTCTGGCTTTTTTTCAAGTAAAGATGGAGTCTCTCTGTTGCCCAGTCTGGTCTTGAACTCCTAAGCTCAAGCAATTCTCTTGCCTCAGCCTCCTAAAGTTCTGGATTACAAGAGTGAGCCGCGACGGCCAAACCAGGGGTTCTCACTTTAGAATGGCCAAAATGGAACCACCTGCCAGTAAGCACCGAGAAAATGCAAATATGCATTATATTTTTATTCTTTGTGGCCTTCTAAGAAAAACTATCCTTTCTCCCTTGCATTTTAAATTATAAATGTCCATGTAATTTATGTATTGTCACTCTAAATGGGAACCCCTTCACTCTGTGTTTCTGAGACACGGCTCTAGGGAAAGGAGCTTGCTTAGAGCATAGCAACTTCTCCAGAAGTCCTTCAGAAAAAGGAGGTGACATTGGAGACAGTGCTAAATCACATCAGGATGTATTGTCCACCAATTAGAGCCCAGGCCACCAGGCACCCCGTCTAACCCTGACAACTATTCAGCAGTCAGTTTGGGATTGAGAGGAATAATCAGAGTGCCCACCATGATAACTACCATTTCTCAAGCATTTACAGTATTTTAGGTCCTGTACTGATGCTCTGCCTATAACTCTTCACTTATCTTTGACATCCACACAAAGTATCACCATTTCTGTTTTAAAAAGGAAACTAAAGCTCAGAGACATTAAGTTATTTTACAAACGGCCACATGACTAGTATGAGGCAACGCTGGACTTTAGTTCCTCCAATCCCAAAACGTGTGTTCCTACCCACCAGTCTGGATTGCTCTGGCTCAGTCTTAAGCTTCTATCACGAAAGGAGACATCACTTACCTGCTTAGAAAGTTTCAGTGGCACCTTACTGCCAAAAACAGTGGTTCTCAAACCCAGTATTCTATACCCGCCAAATGCAACAACTCACCGTTGCTCCGACCCCACTCCCTAGGTTCTCTTTTAACTCTGCCTTGATGGGGCCCTGGCTTAAGTAGTTTTAAAATATCCTCAGATGATTCTAATTTGTAATCATGGTTGATAACAACTGCTCTGGTCTATTCAACAGAATTGGGTTTTTTTTCTATTTCATTATGGTTTTTCATAGATCACTGACTCCTGGTAAATTTATAATGCACTTTTTAAAATCCAACTCAGTTTCCCGACTCCCCACCAAGTATAACAGGTGGACAAAAACACACCCCATGTTTACAGTATTTATTTCTTATCAAAGCAGTCTCAGGTGTCTTCATCTCAATTGAGCCTCATGCCTACCCTATAAGGCGGACAGATGGAACAGATTTTGTTATTCCTCTTTAAGATGAGAAAACTGAGGCTTCGGTAAGAGATGTTCCCAAGTTCACACAGCAAGTGCATGGCAGAGCTGGGACTAGAATCCAGGTCTCTCCAACTTTAAAGTCACTAAGACACATTGGGATGCTTCTCCCAATGCAGTATCCTTGGCTTCAAACCCAGAGGTCTTGATTCTGTGAGTCTTGAAAGAAGCTCAAGTACCTGCATTATCACCAGTGTGATTCAGATGCATATGATCCAAAAATTTCTGTTAGTGATGCACTGCCATTGAGGAATTCTTCAGTCAATGACTTTGAATATCATCCTGCCCAGAAGTAAGGGAAAGGGCCAGCTGATCTAATTGCAGATCCTTTCCAAACCCCTGGTATTTCATTTGCTTTCTCCTTTATTCTCTCTTATTGCCTGATAATATCTTTTCAGAGAAATCATCAGCAAAGACAAACTCTAGAAGAGCGATAGTCAATGAGTTTCAGTTCTGCATTCTACCTCAGATCCACCAGCAGTGTCTTCTTAGAACCTTGGATTAAGAAACAATGAGGCCAAAAATAAATAAGACCGTGTCCTTTGCAGGGACATGGATGGAACTGGAGACCATTATCCTTAGCAAACTAACACAGGAATGGAAAACCAAATGCCACATGTTCTCACTTATAAGTCTTGGGAGCTAAATGATGAGAACACATAGACACATAGAGGGTAACAACACACAGTGGGAACTATTGGAGGGTGGGAGGCAGGAGAGGATAAGGAAATATAACTAATGGATATTGGGCTTAATACCTAAAATAATCTATACAACAAACCCCCATGACACAAGTTTACCTATGTAACAAACCTGTACGTGTACCCCTGAAGTTAAAATAAATGTTAAAAAAAATCAATGATGCTGCACCCAGGCAAGGCAGGAAAACAAACTATGACCAGTTAGTCCTGTCTGCCATGGGCACAGTGAGGATTTTGTCAGCCCTGCACTTCCATTGTTCTAGAGAGTGCTTCATCTCCAGTTCTGTTCTTATTTTTCTAGTTAGAGAATATTTCTACAAAGAGAGACCTAGTTTCTGATTATAGATAATATGAAATGAATTTTACAAATTGTTTCCATGCTGCCCATAAACTATGGGTTCTGCTTGAGACATTCTGGATGCCATGATTCAAATGTAAATATCCCCTGAAATCCATCAATGTCTGGGTAGCTGATTAAGCACCATGGACTATAACAGTGTTCCCTTCTCTAATCTTCAGGCATTTTTGATTCTTGTGAGCTGTTGTATTACCATGGTGAGGGGACTTTCTCACACATTCTGCTCATGATAACAGATGAGGTGTGAAATTGATTCTGAGCACCTAGGAGGGTTATGATTTATCATCACACATTAAGCCTTGTGGAACTTTACTGGATGAATCCCAACTCTGCTCAGAATCCAACCACACTTGTAGAAAGAGAACATGGAGTGACTCAAGATACATTAAATTCAGCTATTTCAGAGTTGACACCCATAAGGGACTCCCTTTCATTCATTCAATCAACAAATATTTACTGAACACCTAGCACATGTGAGGAAATGTTCCAGGAGCTACAGATGGCGCATTGGACAAGCATAACAAGGACTCCTCAGACCCACTTATCCCTAGTGCTGGCTCCCCTCACTGATTATAACTGGCATCACCATTGAGTGAACACACCAACAGCCTGGTGCCTGGGGATCGGTGCTCAAGGTAGCCTGAACTGGACATCATTCTATACTTCTCTGGACTGCAGAAGCTTGAAGGAGTCAACTTGATGATGGCTAATGCCTTTATCATGACTCCATGCTGATCCTTCAGAGATCCTTCAAAAAATGTGCCCACAGAGATCTCTACTAAGGGTGCATATTCCATGTGAGCTTCCTAGGAAGTCCCTCAGTGGAGGAGCAAATTTGAGTAAAAGCCTTACCCAACTGAAAGTATGTAGACAGGAAAGAAATATCACTTCTGCCACACAGTGCCTTAAAATATATTCTTTGCATGAGGTGGGGCAAGGGAATTGGCAGTCAAGACATCAGAATCGCATAGCAAAGTTTATTTTTAAATAAACACTCCTAAGTCTCTGTTCCCTCACCTCTGAGTTCTGTCTCTGAAGACCTGGGTTGAGTCTAAGTCATGTCTATTTTGAAAAAGTCCCCATAGGTGATTCTGATGAATCTAGAAAACATGGCAGTCAAGTTTCAGTTAGATATAGGCCAAGCCTCTGTCAACATACAAGGTACAGCCAGGCTCAGTTAGTTGTACCTGAGGTGGAAGGATTGCTTGAATCCAGAAGTTCAAGGTTAGTGAACTATGATCATACCAGTGCACTCCAGCCTGGGCTACAGAGTGAGACCCTGTCTCAAAAAAAAAAAAAATTGCAAGGTACAAATATTGTCAAAGTTGGAGGTAATATAAACCCACTGGGCTGGGAGCCATGAAGTTTGAGTTCTTGATTTTGTCTCCTATCAGCTGTGTGGCCTCAGACTATCCACTTTAGTTTCTGGGCTCCACTTTTATTATTTGCACAATGAGGGGAAAGGGGTCAATGATTTCTAAGGTGTCTTAAAAAGCTAAGATTATGTGGTTATGCTTTTTCACATTTGAAAGCCAATTTCAAACAGTAATTGACCAGTGTAAATCACTAATAAATAGTTTTTATTGGAAAGTAATGCATATTTCAAACACATTAGTCTTCCAGGTCAGTCCATTGTGTGTTTAAATGTCATCAGGATCGAGAATTAAACATCTGAGGTGTTCAGTGTGTAACTTGTATAAACTACCCAGTAGCAAACTCATCCTTGTACTAGTTGTTGCCCTCTCTTCTGCCTTCCTGCCCCTTACCTCATCCTTTGGGTGTCCACACAACTGGAGTAGTTCGTAATTGGCTCTAAGTGGCAGCTACTGGATTTCTCTAATAATATGCCTATAAATCTCTTCTTCTCATTAAAGAACCTAGAGTTGTGTCTTCTGACAGACTTTTGTCAGACTGACTTTTTGCTTAATCACTTCCATGTGATTCACATCCTTGCACTTTTTCATTCTGATTGTCCATCCCTCCATACCCCACTCGCGTAAACATGCCTGCAAATATTCTCTGTCCTAATTGCTAAGACAATTCACCAAACAGCACATCAGCTGGCAGACATCAAGATTTTTATATCTATTCTTTCTCCATAGAGATAACCTCTTTCAAGATAATGATGTGATTAAAATCTGACTTCCTTGCTCTTTCAAGTCAGTTATCTAATCACAGCTCTACCTGCAGCCAAGCCACAGTGCAAAATCAAAAAGGGTAATTCCTTGGGAATCCTTCACCAGTTCACAGTTGACTCAGCCAGTGTTTCTCTATAAAATGAGACTTACATTTTACTACTGCCCTGGAATCATAGCATATTAGAGCAATGGGTCTTCAAACCTTACAGTGATAAGAATCCCACAGCTTCTGCACTCTGCTCTATACTGCCAGTCCCTGGAAGCCTACACGCTGCACTTCCCAGATTCTCTTGCCAGGGCTTTTGGTTAAGTTCAGTCAATATGATTCATTGGCAGCCAGAAAGGAGAAGTCATCCTGATTCTAGCATCAGCAGAGTTTGCTGTCTTTTCAGCAATTCTAGCAGCAGCAGCATGATGATGCATGTCCCTCTGAGGCCCAGCACTGCCCATGAAAGCTCCAGACCAGCAGCTTCCTCACCAAGAGGCCTCCTTCTTCTTTCTAATCCTTGGCATTCTCCTTCCTTCTGTTCCTCCAGCCCTCTTAACACCTTTATAACTATGGTAGACAATTGGCAGAAAATGATCCCAATTAAACCCTTCCCTCTCTCCATGATGCTTTGCAATGTGACTTTAAAGCTTCTCACGTCAAAATGTTGAGTCCATTTCTCTACCTCTTGAGTCTGGGCTGACCTTTTCTCTACCTCTTAAGTTTGCCCTGGCCTTATGAATTTTTTTGGCCATTAAATTTCAGCCAAAGCAATATGGTGTCAGTTCTGATTCTAGATCTAAAGAGACTTTGCATGCTTCACTGTTACTTTGGGAATCCTGCTGTGCTGCCATGTGAACAAGCCCAGGCTAGCCTGCTAGAAGTTGAAAGACATCATAGAGTAGAAGCAAATGGCCCCAACCAATAACCATCTGATATGGTTTTGCTGGGTCCTCACCCAAATCTCATCTTGAATTGTAGCTCCCGTAATTCCCACATGTTGTGGGAGAGACCCAGTGGGAGACAATTGAATCATGGGAGCCATTCCCCCCATACTATTCTCATAGTAGTAAATAAGTCTCACAAGATCTGATGGTTTTATAAGTGGAAACCTCTTTCACTTGGCCCTCTGATTCTCTCTTGTCTGTCACCATATAAGATGTGCCTTTCACTTTCCACCATAATTGCAAGGCCTCCCTAGCCACATGGAACTGTGAGTCCATTAAACCTCTTTTTTCTTTATAAATTACCCAGCCTTGGGTCTTTATCAGCAGTGTGAAAACAGACTAATACACCATCCAGACCCCAGAATCAGAACCACCCCACTTGCCTGACACTGACCTCAGACAAACAAGGGAGCCCAGTACAATCCCACTGACCAGTAGACTCATGAGCAGTAATAAAGAGTTGTTCTGCTTTAAGCTCCTGGTATTCGGAGCTTAAAGCTCCCTGTCATTAAGTGACTCATGACTGTAGTTACTTTTGTGGCCGTGTGTGTGTGCGTGTGGGTGCATGCGGGCATGTGTTGAGAATGTTTAAGATCTAAGATCTACTCTTTTAGGAAATATCAAGCATGCAATACATTATTATCAACTATAATCATGCTGTACATTTTATCTCCAGAACTTTAGTGACCCCAAAATAAATAATCAATACAGTAGTAACTGATTCCATGCATTAAATCTCCCTCCATTGCTGTTTCTCTGACTGGACCATGATTGATAACGGAAACTTGTAAAAAATGTAAATCTCCAGTTCAATCAGGCCAGGCAATTTTGATACACATGGTGTCAGACCATTCTTTGCTGAACATAGCTTTCAAGGGGCTGAAGAGATCATCTTGTCTATGCTCACCCCTCTCAGGCAGTTAATAGATAAGATCACCCTTAAGAAAAAGCTCAGCCTGTTTAAATACTTGGCAACCAATTCCAGTGTCCAGTGAATGTCACATCATTGTCAAGGATTCTTTTTTGGTTAATTACTACCCTCATTTCCTCAAGAGGCAGTTTTCGTCTCTTCTTCTTTCTTGCTCAGATGGAAAAAAATAGAGCCTTATAGATATCCCCCCCACATTTATTGAGTTATAATTGACAAAAATTGTAGCTATTTGATATATACAATGTGATGTTTTGATATACAGATACTGTGAAGTGATTAACACCATCAAGCTAATTAACATATTTATCACCTGCTTTACAGGTATGCGCCAAATCACAACCTTTCAGTGGATGGATGGCATATGGAACAGTGGTTTCCTAGGATAATACTGCATTTCTACTTTACCTTCTCTATGTTTAGATATGTTTAGATACACAAACACCATTGTTTTATAACTGCCTACAGTATTCAGCACATGCTGTACAGGTTTGTAGTGTAAGAGCAATAGGCTAGACCATACAGCCTGGGTGTGTAGTAGGCTCTGCCATCTAAGTTTGTATAAGCACATTCTATGATGGTCACACTATGATGAAATCACCTAATGACACACTGCTCAGAATACATCCCTGTCATTAAGTGACTCATGACTATAGTTACTTTTGTGGCTGTGTGTGTATGTGTATGCGTGTGTGCATGTGTTGAGAATGTTTAAGATCTAAGATCTACTCTTAGCAAATATCAAGCATGCAATACATTATTATCAACTATAGTCATGCTGTACATTTTATCTCCAGTACTTGTTATCTTGCAACTGAAAGTTTTTACCCTTTGATCAAAATCCTCCCGGTTCCCCAGCCCCAGTCTCTAGCAACCACCTTTCTACTCTGTGTTTCTATAAGTTTAGCTTCTTTATATTCCACATATAAGTGAGCACATGCAGTATTTGTCTTTCTGTGTCTAGCTTACTTTACCTAACATAATATCCTCTGAGTTCATTCATGTTGTCACAAGTGGCAGCATTTTCTTCTTTTTGAAGGCTGATATTTTCTGTAAGTAAAACACCTTTCCTACCCCTAAGTTAAATAACTCCAGCTAGATTCTTTAACTGTTCATCTCTGGTCCATTGGAATTATTAAAAACAAACAAGCTCACTTTGGTATCATGCTGATCTTAGATAATCCCTGCTCTACTATGTGACTTTCTGTAAGTCATCAAGCTCTCTACACATCAATTTTCTCAGCTGCAGAATAAGGTCTGTTGTGAAAAATAAAGAAACTGGGTGCAGTGGCTCATGCCTATAATCCCAGCACTTTGGGAGGCCGAGGTGGGTGGATCACAAGGTCAGGAGTTCGAGACCAGCCCAGCAAACATAGTGAAACCTTGTCTCTACTAAAAATACAAAAAGTTAGCCAGGCATGGTGGCAGGCACCTGTAATCGCAGCCACTCAGCTATAGCAGGAGAATCACTTGAACCCAAAAGATGGAGGTTGCAGTGAGCCAAGATCGCACCATTGCACTCCAGCCTGGGCTATAGCATGAGACGCCAACTCTAAATAAATAAATAAATAAAACAAAGTTTATAGAAACTTAATGTATTAAGTTTTGTATTTATTTTCTCCAAGTCTATTCTCCAAGATAGAAAATGAAACACTACGAATATGGTATGGATCCAGATCCCCAGGTTATATTACTTTTATCAGAGCATCATAAACAGACTCTTCCATAATCATGGTCAAAAAGGCCCCCATGCCTATGGCCACTGCTGTGAAGGGCCAGTGCTGAAGCCAGCCACCTGCCCTGCTCCATAAGGAAGGAACACCCAAGGAAAATCTGCCTCAAGGGAAGATCTAGAAGAGGCTGATTAGTTCCTAAGTTCACCCAAGCAGAGAAAAAAAAGGTTTTAATTGGTCAACAAAGGAAAAACAAAGGAAAGAAGGCAAATTTCTGTTGTCCAACAACTGTCAACACTTTAAGTCCATCCTTCCACACTCACTGAAAGAAGCAGGGAACCAACAGGTGAGACCGGAGATCTCACAGGAAACATGGAGAAGGGGGTTACATCACATACCCCATAGCAACCCTTCTAATTTCCCTCATCAGGTCTCTGTTCTCTAAGGCCCTCCTAGGCTTTGCTTGGGGAAAAGGCAGGGAAGGTCAAGAAGAAAGAGTAGAAGGGAGGTAGGAAAGAGTATTGAGTTTCTCTCTTCTTCCCACACATAATTTCCAGCCTCGTTGGATCCTGCCTCCCTCCCAAACTCCTGCTTTACTATTTGAACAATTAAGCAGAATTTTTTGTTACTTAAGAGTCACCCTACCCTAAGCAAAGTTTTGTTTTTGAGACAAACTATGCCCCCCAAGAAAGATACTAATGAATGCAATTGTCTCCACTGACGTGTGTATGTCTGTATGTGTCTACACACAGTATTCTGTAATCAAAGTCCCACACATACACACAATACTGTATCTATTTTTACATACAATATAAATATATGGTCCTTAATCTCAACTTTATTGAAACATAATAATTATACGTATTTGTGTGATACATGTGATATTTTGATACATGCATACAGTATGTAAGCAGGGTATTCGGGATATCCAGAACCTCAAACATTTGTCATTTCTTTGTGTTGGAAACATCTCAAATGTTCTCTTCCAGCTATTTTGAAATATATAATAAATTATCATTAACTGTAGTCTCCCTACTACACTATCCAATACTAGAATTTATTCCTTCTAACTAATTCTATTTTTGTACCAATTAACCAACCTCCCTTCACCTTCACCTTCACCCTTCCCAGCCACTGGTAACAATTATTCTACTCTCTACCTTCATGAGATTAACTTTTTTAGCTCCCACTTATGAGTGAGAACATGCAAAGCTTGTCTATCTGTGCCTGGCTTATTCCACTTAACATAATGACCTCCAGTTCCATCAGTATTTCTACAAATAACAGGATTTCATTTTTTTATGGATGAATAGTGTTCTATTATGTTTATATATACACCACGTTTTATCCATTCATCTGCTGATTGACACTCAGGTTGATTCCATATCTTGGCTATTGTGAATGGCACTGCAATAAACATGGAGGTGCAATCATCCCTTTGATGTACCAATCCATTTTCCTTTGGATAAATGCCCAATGGTGGGTATTTAATAGAACTAAAAATAGTTAGTTCTATTTTTAATTCTTTGAGAAACCTTCATACTGTTTTCCATAATGGCTGTACTAACTTACATTTTTACCAACAGTGTATAAGAGTTCCCTTTTCTCCAAACCTTATTGACATTTGTTATTTTTTTGTCTTTCTGACAATAGCTGTTCTGACTGAGGTGAGCTGATGTCTCGTTGTGGTTTTGATTTGCATTTTTCTGATGATTAGTGATGTTGAGCTGGAAGAGAAGTTCAGTGACCTTGGTCAACCCATCTTCTTCTCTAGACCTCTGCCCACACTAGGAAAATTATGTAGAGATTAGACCAGATAATGTCTAAAATCTCTTCCAGCCCTAAACATTCATGTGGTAAATTCTTCCCCAATATTTTGTTATATTCTGAGTTTTATTCTTCTCCTTACTAAGGCAACCAAAGAGCATTAGGGGAGAAAAAGGGAAAAGCAAATGCTATAGAAGTGTGTTTATTAACTAACCTAGGGAAATGAAAAGGCAACAGAGGGGATTCTATATATATCTCCCTCAAGGATTATGCCATAATCTGTACTATTTGATTTTTTAATGCATTCATTCAGAGCTGGAGCCCCGTAGGGTGCTCTTAAAGCCTGACACTGAATGAAATAATTCAATTAAAATAGACTCGAAGCTTTTTCAAGGTATTAAACTCCCTGAAGAGAAGATTTAGGACTGGCTCCAGTTGGTTTCAGCATTGGCATTGGTGAGACCATAGGAAAACATCAGAAGGGTTTGGCAACGAGTGATTCTGGAGGCATTAGAGGATGTGAGTTCCAGGCTGCTTGGAAAGGGACTATCAATATTGGAACTGTGCTTCAGGGAAAACAGACTTTGCTCCAAAGCTTCTTAACAACTCAGTGGAGTTTGACATTCATTTTATCATATATCCCAGATAAAGCATATCCTTCCATATAAGGAAATGAAGTTTAATAACTATTGATAACAAATACCATTCATCAAGTGTTCTTTATATCCTAGATTTCATCATGTTCCATGCATTATCTTATAGTCTTGACAAATGTCTGAAGTTGTGAAATAAAAATAAAAATTACCAAGCCCATTTTATAGACGAGGAAACTGAAGTTGCCAAGAAGTGCCTTGACTTGCCCAAGATTACACAGCTAAGAAACTGCAAATTCAAACCCCCAAGTCTATGGTGCCAAAGCCAGTGCTCTTCAGCACTATACCATTTAAAATGCAAGCAGCCTGTTATTGTAGGAACTGGAACTGGGAGGAGGGCTAGGGGAGAAGCATGTCCATACAAAGAAAGATAGACACTGGCTAGCCATGTGCAGAAAGCAGAAACTGGACCCCTTCCTGACACCTTACACTAAAATTAACTCCAGATGGATTAAAGACTTAAACGTAAGACCCGACACCATAAAAACCCTAGAAGAAAATCTAGGCAAAACCATTCAGGACATAGGAGTAGGCAAGGACTTCATGAACAAAACCCCCAAAGCATTGGCAACAAAAGCCAAAATAGACAAATGGGACCTAATCAAACTCCACAGCTTCTGCACAGCAAAACAAACAGTCAGTAGAGTGAATCGGCAACCATCAGAATGGGAAAAAATCTTTGCAGTTTACGCATCTGACAAAGGGCTGATATCCAGAATTTACAAAGAACTCAAACAGATTTACAGAAAAAAAACAAACAAGCCCATTCAAAAATGGGCAAAGGATATGAACAGAAACTTTACGAAAGCAGACATACATGAGGCCAGCAAACATATGAAAAAGTGCTCATCGTCATTGGTCATTAGAGAGATGCAAATCAAAACCACATTGAGATACCATCTCACGCCAGTTAGAATGGCGATCATTAAAAAATCTGGAGACAGCAGATGCTGGAGAGGATGTGGAGAAATAGGAACACTCTTACACTGTTGGTGGGAGTGTAAATTAGTTCAACCATTGTGGAAGACAGTGTGGCGATTCCTCAGGGACCTAGAAATAGAAATTCCATTTGACCCAGCAATCCCATTACTGGGTATCTATCCAAAGGATTATAAATCGTTCTACTATAAGGACACATGCACACGAATGTTCATTGCAGCACTGTTTACAATAGCAAAGACCTGGAACCAACCCAAATGCCCAACGATGATAGACTGGACTGGGAAAATGTGGCACATATACACCATGGAATATTATGCAGCAATCAAAAATGATGAGTTTGTGTCCTTTGTAGGGACATGGATGAATCTGGAGAACATCATTCTTAGCAAACTGACACAAGAACAGAAAAAGAAATACCGCATATACTCACTCATAGGTGGGTGAGAAAAATGAGAACACGTGGACACAGAGAGGCGGTCTACTATACACTGGGGACTGTTGGGGGCAATGGGGGAGGGACAGCAGGGGGGGGCTGGGAGGGATAGCCTGGGGATGAATACCAAGTGTGGGTGAAGGGGAGGAAAGCAGCAAAGCACACTGCCATGTGTGTACCTATGCAACTATCTTGCTCGTTCTGCACATGTACCCCCAAACCTATAATGCAATAAAAATTAAAAAAAAAAATAAAAAATAAAAAAAAAGAAAGATAGACACAGTCCCTTGTGCACACTGTCTGGCCTGCAAACATGATTCGTCCTCAGATTAGTTCAAACTAATTTAAAATGACTAAGGTTAGAGCCATACCTGAGAGCAGGTTTTCATGTGAGCAGGGCAGAAAGGTGATGAAGGAAGAGAAAGACATGAAATGGACAAGCTGAGGATCTAAGTCACCATTTGCAAATCTTCCCAAGGCCAGAGCAGCTACCCAGCTTTTTTGTTTATTTGTGTTTACACTGGGCATTGCATGGCCCTAGGAATTGTGTCTTCCTCATCCAGCTGCATATCCTCAGTACCTGGCACCTATATTTTGTTGGTGGTGGAGGACGGTCAGGGGATTTGAGATATATATCATGTCAGATGTAAGAGATGCCAAAAGCTAAACTGACCACTCTGAATTTCTAGCCCTAGATTAGTGGTTTTAAAACTTAACTGTACATTAGAATCACCTCGGGACCTTTTTGAAACACAGATTTCTGAATCCCAGAGTTTCTGATTCACTAGATGGGGGAGGTTTTATATCTCTAACTAGTTCCCAGGCAATGCTAACGCTGCTGGTTCAGAGTCTAGCCCTTTGAGAATCAGCAGCAACCTCCATTGTACATGAGAATCACCTTGGGGAGTTATGAAACCTGACCATCCTTTACCCACAACAAAATATAGGTGCCAGGTACTGATGATATGCAGCTGGATGAGGAAGACACAATTCCTAGGGCCATGAAATGCCCAGTGTAAACACAAACAAAAAAAGCTGGGTAGCTGCCCTGGCCTTGGGGAGACTTGCAAAGGGTGGCTTTGGTCCTCAGCTTGTCCATTTCATATTTAGGCCATCTTGTGGGTAGGGCTAATGTATGCACGTTTTTAAAAACTGGGTGATTCCAGTGTGCAGCCACATCACAAAGTAAGTAAAATAGAAGATATGTGGGCTTGAAATTAATGCACCATAAACGTAACTAATATTTACCGAGCACTTACCAAGTGACAGTCACTCTACTAAACACATTACCGCATGATCTCACTTAATCCACACACGATCTTTTCAAGTAGGGACTATTATTCTCATTTTACCTATAAGGAGGGTCAGAGAGATTAAGATATTTGTCCTTGGGTATAAATTAAGTGACATCATGGGAATCAAATTCAGAACTCTGTGTCTGCAAAGCCTCCTACCACTAGGGGTCTTTAGCTCCCTTTACCAAGCTACTTACTGCTCCGGCCTCTGCCTTAAATCTTCAATATTTAATTGAGTCCAAATGCCAAAACAATCTGAAATGGAACAATTTGAATTAACCTCATATTTGGCGTCAAATAAACCAACATATGTATGTGTGCATTCATAAATACATATGTGAATGAACAAATGCCAATCACAGAATGATGGTTTTATTGAATTCTGCATTCTTTTGTATAAACCCTGTTACCATCTGGCTTATACTCCTTTGATGGCTCATTACCATTTCCAAGAAAAGTTCAAACTCAAATGTGGCATTCAAGGCTCTTCATGATGAAGTCTCTGTTTCTGACTCTCCAGCCCCTCGGTCTTCCTCCTCTGTTCTCACCAGTCTATTTCTAGTTCCCCAAATCCAACCATGCCACCATGCCTTTGTTCATGTTTTCCTTTCTCCTCTTCTTTTTCTTTCCTCCTTCCTTCCTCCCTATCCAACTGGAGAACTTTTAGCCATCCTTTAAGACTCAAGTCGACTATTAAACATCACCTTCTTTTCCACCATCCTCTTTCATATTCTTTCCTCCTCTGAACAATCATAGCAACATGTGTATTCATATCTCATTTTATTGGTTTTTTTTTTTTATTTGAGGCAGGATCTTGCTCTGTCACCCAAGCTGAAGTGCGGTGGTACAATCACAGCTCACTGCAGCCCCAACCTCCACGGCTCAGGTGATCCTCCTACCTCAGCCTCCCGAGTAGCTGGGACTACAGGTGCACACCACGACACCTGGCTAATAGTCTGTATTTTTTGTAGCAAGAGTGTTTCACCATATTGCTCAGACTGGTCTTGAACACCTGTGCTTGAGCAATTATCCCACCTCAGCCTCCCAAAGTTCTAGGATTACAGGTGTGAGCCACAGCACCCAGCCTCATGCTAGTATCCTTTTGTATGACTGCTTATACATTTAACCTGTTCACTGAATGTTCCAAAAGACCACATTAGCTGAATCCCAGCTCTCCCTAAAAAGTGCAGTGTTCCCTGAAGACCGCTCAAGTGAGAACTGTGCTCTCTCTCATCCAGTAGGCCTGGAGATGAAGTAGTATCCATCTTCCTCTCTTCCAGACCAGTCTCCTTCCTTCCTCTGTGACATCCTGCAGCTTGGAATCCGTATCATCACATTACATCACCCACCATCCCTCCTTGCTATAATCCTACTTTCCAGGTTATATCCTCTGTCCCTTAGCCACGTAGCTTCCGCCTCACTGTCACTCTCTCTAATACCACTGCGCTCTTACTTATTGGTGATTTCAGTTTCTACACTGTTGATCCTTCCAATATCCTGCTCACTCAGCTCTCTCATTTTGTCACCTTCCATTAGCTTGTCCTCTATCCCATTTCAGCCACTCAACTCCCAGGGTCTCGCCCCAGACCCTAGACTTCGTCTTTTTTTTTTTTTGAGACGGAGTTTTGCTCTTGTTACCCAGGCTAGAGTGCAATGGTGCGATCTCGGCTCACCGCAACTTCCACCTCCTGGGTTCAGGCAATTCTCCTGCCTCAGCCTCCTGAGTAGCTGGGATTACAGGCATGCGCCACCATGCCCAGCTAATTTTTGTATCTTTAGTAAAGATGGGGTTTCACCATGTTGACCAGGATGGTCTCGATACCTTGACCTTGTGATCCACCCGCCTCGGCCTCCCATAGACTTTGTCTTTAGCAATCACTAAAGCCCTCTGAAATCTCAGTTTCAAGCATCCCACTCTCTAAGCACCACTGTCCTACTTGCTATAAACACCCACCTTTAATATCCTGACTCCTGTGATCCTTAACCCCCCCAGGGACCTATGATCCATGGATTCTACCCCCTGTTCACTGTGTCTCACCTACTCCCCTGCAACGAGTCCTCACTGGCCGGCTGTCCTGACATGGCTCAGATTCCTTGGCCCACTGTTACCATCTCTCACTCTTGCCCAACCCCCAAGCCTCTTCTCACTTTGTCAAAGTCACTTGGCTAAAGCACACCTTTCTTGGTTAGCACCAAGTCTCTCTCTGCTCTGTGCCTGCACCCTGAGCTGAAAGTGTCTGGAAAAAAAGCACAACCACGCCCACTGAGTCACTGCAAAGTCATAACCGTGACCCTCAAGTAGCTCCTTCTGCTAGCGTATTCATCCTCCCACCCTCCCACAATGATAACTCTCTCATGCCTTTCCCTCTCTTTTCAAACCTCAAGCCCCTGCCCCCATTTTCAGCCACTGACTTTGTTCCTCTAAATCATTAAGAAACTCGGGCAGTCAGATAGGAACTTCCACAAGCCCCTGTCTTTACTCTTCGGCATTTGCACACTCATTCTCTGACATCCTGCCTATGGCTATGATATAGGACTTGAGAGGCCATCCCTCTGGCCACCCAGGGATGGTGCTCTTGTGGCACCACTAAGCCAATATCCTGCCCTCTGTGTGCCAACTTCTCTAGCTACCCTGATAATAGAATGATACCACTCAGACAGAAAGGAATTGTGTTGGGTGTGGATCTCTTTTATTTTATTAAATCAGCGATTTAAATTATTCTTTTGTGCTTTGTACCCAAGTAGAGGATAAGACCTTTGATATGCTATTATTGCATCTCCGTATTGTTCCTCCAATAAATAGGCAGTGGATGCCTATTTATCTGGCTTCTACTGATTTCAAGTACCACAGTGACCCAGAGAAGAAAATAAAATAGGATTTGAAGTCCTTCATGTATTGTGTTTATTTAAATTAACATAAGCAGTCGTCTGACTGAATCAGTAAAAACTATACTTTATTCAGCCTTTTTCCTTTGTAATCATTGGATGATCTCAAAAAGTAAATAGGGTATGGGGTAAGGAGTCACGTGTGAGAATGAGTGGGAAAGGGGTAAAATGCCACTTTTTGTCAACTGTTTCAAAAAGGCTTCACTTTTCCCAATATTTGGAAAAGAACAATATGTATTATTTTTCTTCCCAGCCCAAATTGTCAACAATTCCAATTCTCACTTTCCATATTATGTTAGTTAAGCACACAGGAAAGAGTCTTCTAGTGTATTTGCATTTTAATTCACATTGCACACTTACCATCCGCCCTGCTATTATACATGCATTTGACGTCTGTTATATCAATCTTGTGCTCAGAGGGGAGGTAGTATATTAGCATCATCTCCATATACAGATTTAGAAACTGAAGCTTAGGTAAATGAGATCAACCCAAGGTTTGTAGCTACTAAATGAGGGTGCTGAGACTCAAACCTAGGCAGCCTGACTCCTGAGCATGTATACAGGGGATGTTATGGCATCTATCCTTTCCCTCTCAGAGATTCACTCCTTTGTGTCTTACAGTCCACTGAGTATGTAGAAGGAAAATGGGATGAATGGGGTCAAGTTTCACTAAAGACCATAAAGACGAGTTAGGTCTTACAGAAAGGTCCTCAGGAAGGGACCTGTTGCAGGAGCAAAGTGCAACTTTCTGCTCTTAGAGGGGTTCCATTTTAAGTTTATCTGCTAACACATTGGCAAGGACCGGGTGAACCCCATCTCTAAGTGGCTAAAGGAGGCTTAATGCGTAAGGCAGTGATTTCTGGAGTGAAACTGCAAAGGTGTGAAGCCAGGCCCTTCTCCTTATTACTTGTGTGATGTTGAGCAAGTTACTTCACCTCTCTGACCCTTGGGTTCTGCCTGGGTAAAAAAGAGATGACTGTGATAGTAGATACTTCAAAATCAAGTTGGTATCAGTGTTCACCAAAGGGGTACCATTAAACTTCAGTGCAGCATGAGAGACTAAGTATGCAATGACCAAACCATCTATAAAAATACAAACTCTAATCTGCCACCAGCCCTGAAAAGCAACCCATTATCTTCAGTAACCAACCAAGACAGGCCTGTAGGAAGTCAGACTACGAGATCTTTGTTTGCTAGAGAAGCAAACAACCAAGGAAGCCAAATAATAACCGCTGTAATATTAGCCTAAAACAGACAGGACTTAATTATTAACTGACAGCTTCACCGAATCTTGTTCTCCCTTTCAAGTTAGAACCAACTTAGAAAGCCAAATATGCACCCTTAACCAATCAGATAGGATGCCCTGCTCCTAGTCAACCTGCCTCCAGCTTCCCCATGCCAACAGCCTTCAATCAGGACTTCCCTTTTTTTTGCCCTGTAATGTTCTTCCACCCCTCTGCCTGGCTTTGAGTCTCTGCCAAAATACAAGTGGTTGTAGCTGTTTCCCTTGCTGCAGCAAGTTCTAAATAGAAAGCCTTTGCCTGTTCTCATTGGACTGGTCTTAGTTTGTTTCCAAAGCATTAACTGAACTCATCTGGGTAACAAATGATGGAGACTTAGATCAAGGTCTTAAAGGTGAAGATAGCAAGAAATTATCAGGTTCAGGATATATTTTTAAGGTAGAACTGTCACTGGAAAGGGATCCCAATCCAGACCCCAAGAAGAGGTTCTTGGATCTCATGCGGAAGCAGGAGTGGCCACGACAAAGAGACCTCTCGGACACCAAACTAGGAAGGAAGCGGTAATTTATTTCAGCCGGGAGGGAGGCGACATGTTTGTCTAACAGCCAAGCTCGTCTAACAAAAAGAAGCTCTGCCTTTATATAGGCTCACAACTCTAGATAGTACACATGAAAGGGTCTTGGGTTTACAGTTTTAGAAATTATATGTGAAAGGGTTTTGGTCAATGGAGGAGGAGTGGGGTGGGGGGGTTGATCTTGTTTAAGTAAAAACGATGCCTTCCAGAGAGATTCCCCCATACTATGCCTGCCATCTATAGGAAGGTGATTTAGGAGGCGCCCGTTGGCTAGCCTTTTCTTCTATTGAAATGCAGTATGGAAGTCAAGGGGGAGGTGATCTTCGATGCTTGGGTCTCCTTCCTCAACAAGAATTTGGGGTGAGACCATGGAGTAAAATGAAAGCAAGTTTATGAAGAAAGTTGAGGAATAAAAGGGTGCCTACTCTGTAGAGAGAGCAAGGCCTTCCAAAAGCAAGAGGAGGAACACACCCACCTTAGGTACACTGCTTGTTTATATATAAGATGACAAAGCAAAAATTCCATGGGAGGTGCCGGGCAGGCACACAGTGGCTCATGCCTGTAATCCCGGCACTTTGGGAGGCTGAGGTGGGTGGACACCTGAGGTCAAGAGTTCAAGACCAGTTTGACCAACTTGGAGAAACCCTGTCTCTACTAAAAATATAAAATTAGCTGGGCGTGGTGGTGCATACCTGCAATCCCAGCTACTTGGGAGGCTGAGGCAGGAGAATCACATGAACCTAGGAAGCAGAGGTTGCAGTGAGCCGAGATCACACCATTACACTCCAGCCTGGGCAACAAGGGTGAAACTTTGTCTCAAAAAAAAAAAAAATCATGGAGAGGTGTGCTCTACTATGAGGGCTGGTTACAAAGGATTGTTAACCTTTGTGTAACTACCTTCTTCCTCAAGAATCTGCATTATTATCTTTAAAATGAAACTTATTCTTAAACTAAGAATGCTTTTGTGCTCAAGATATCTAGGACAGTAGAACGTCTCCTAGGTCTCTTAAGTCCTAGGTCTGTTAAGTCCTGGGTCTGTTTAGTAAATATTGAACCTGCTCCCTTAACTGTAAATATCCTGTGCCTAAGAATGTCTAATCTCCTGGAAAACGCAGCCCAGCAGGTCTAAGCCTCATTTTACCCAGCCCTAATTCAAGATGGAGTCACTGTGGTTTGAACACCTCTGACAGAACCTTCAAAATGTAAGAGGCAAGACAAAGTAGTGTGGGTCACCAGGTGGGCAGTGGTGCCATGTACAAAGTTGAGGAAGCCTAGAGTACATTCTCAAACTGGAAAGGCAGTGCCTTAGATGCACCTATTCCCTGCATACACAGCAAAACAAAACATAACAAAACAAACCTTCTCTCTCTAAGATACCATCTCTTCTCTGCCAGCCCAACCCGTGGCCAGAGAATCCATTATTTGCATAGTGGTACCTCCAGGGTGTTAGTTCATGGGGCCTCCCTACACTCCAACTGCTCGCTCCCATTCCCATTTACTTCCTCCCTGCTCCCCTACCCAAGGGAATCTCTTCAATTCCCTATGTGATATTTCACCCTTAGAGCTAGCTTCAATCACAATTAAAATGTTAATAAGACAGTATAGTCTTGAATTTTTAAAGTATGCGTATATCTGAAAACAAATACAGCAAAATATTAACATCATTTATTATCTCTGAATAGTAGTATTATAGGTGATTTAAATTTGCTTCTTAATACATTTCTGTATTTTCTAAGCCTTTAATAATAAAACTTTTCTTATGAAGAAATGTATTTCTCAAAAATTGAATTTCTGGGATGATTCACAAATTAAATCTGCCACTCATTTTTTCCTTGGCATGAATGAATAGAGTGTGTCTCACCGATTTCTGATGGGATGTGCAGAAGATACAAGACCCAGGGTGGGGGCTACCTGGGGCGAAAGGCACAGGGAGGACCATGTTCCCCAAACACTCACAACCTGACCAAAGGCAGCCTTGCTGAAAGCTAAGGGTTAATTTATGGCACACTCTGCTCTACCGTCTCTCTGCAGGTATGTGAGCAAGAACAGAAAGAGTTCAGCTCGGGAATACAAGCCCTGAGAAATACAAATAAAACTAGGTATTTCCAAACTGTTTCTGTAGGATCATTGCCATTCCAAGGACAAGAATCATTCTGTTTCTAAATCAAATAATTACAGTGTTTGAAATCCAAAAGCAAATTCAGAAATAGGTGGTCCGAAAAGAAGCCCGATTGGGGCTGATTCAGTACTCACCAGATCTAATGGTCAAGGCCTAAACTTGGAGACAAGGTGCATGGCTGCATTTTGACACTGAGGTGAGAAAAAAAAGGAAGTGAAATGATTTCAGGCTCTGCTACCCTCCCCGCAAAAAAACAAGAAGACAACTGCAACTGCTCAATCCCCAATTCAACAGGCCTTCTGCTCCAAAAACTTTAAGTCATTGGCTTATTTCAACACATTCTTAGCTGAACTGACAAGGATCTGTTTCTTTGGCTTCAAGCAAAGAATAGACTCCTCCTGTGCCTGGGATTTGAAATACTTAGCACTTTGGCTGACTGGTATTAAGAGGATGGAAAGAAAGAGACTTTCATTCCAAAGCCAACTTTCTCCTGCGATGTATACGTAGAAGAAATGTAGATGGATGGACTCTCAAAGAATCCACTGCCTATAAAAGTCCAGAAACACATTGTCCTGCTAAATTGTAACATTTGAGGAGTACTTTACACAGATTTTTTCATCATCTCCTCGTACTAGTTCTTATTAAGAAAAAATTATCCATTAATAAAACTTGGAAATATAAGATGATCAATGCATATTCTTTCAATGTTATTAACAAGCTCACCAGAGGATGAGAATTATTTTATTATCTATGACTTCATTTGATTTCACCATTCCCTACTTGATCAGAAAACAGACACCGGGGAAAAATAATGTTAACTTTTAAATTTCTGTCCCAAAGATTACAATTTCATTGCCCTATAAAACACTGACCAATTTTTTATCTTTTAGCAAATTTATTTCCCCATTCCTTTGACTGATTTACTATATAAATCTCTGTTCCTCAAATTCTCTTATTGAACCACCTCCACTTGCTTACTGACTCATTCATTCATCCATGAGCTGAATAAAATCTTGGACATATCTTCATCATCTTTTACATGAATCATATTTTTTTTTTGAAATTTATTCCCCACTTTGCAGATGAGAAATGTGAGTCTGGAGGAGAAGAGAGGAGCCACACACCATCACGAACACAGCCAGACCCTGAAACCAGTGCTTTCCACACAGCCAAAGTAAATAGCTCTGGCCTTAGCGCCATCATTTTCCCTCTCTGGGCTCAGCTTCCTCATATGTAAATTGGGGCAAGTGGAACAGGTCATCTATACAGCTCTATCTAGACCTAGTATTATTTGGTAAGGTTAATTACTTAACAAAATGATTTTAAGGAAAAAAAAACAGGCCAGACTGATCTCCAAGTCCTCTTCCCATTTCCCCATCAACACTGACCTCTCCTGCATTCAATCCATCAGTGAAATTTTCAAAGGAAGAATCTGCTTATGTTATAAATTACAAAGTCATCAAGGTTGAGGGCAAAAGCTACTGAGAAATGAAGGCCTCCCACACATACCCTCCTTAAAGGTATTTCTGTATTTACCTCCAAGGAAAGGTAAAATCTTTACTCAAAAGAGTGGTGAATCCCAGGCAATGTGATAAACATGAGCAGAATAACTTTGATATCCCTACATCAAATGTATCTGGAGGGCTGGTATTCAGTCAACATGGACCAGAGCTGTGTGCCAGCCAGCCCCAGTGTCCATGTCACACCAGCTGTTATACATTTTGGACATCGCCCTTGTTTCTTTCCCATGGTTCATAGAGTCACATCTGCCTCCAAATACATACAACAGTGACAAAACCTCTGCATCTGTTACTAGTCATTCATTTTCTCAAACCCAAAATGTAACATTTACACTTGAACACTTCCATTGATTAAGATAATTAGATTTGATTCTCATTATTCTTCATTAAATAGAAAATAGACTTGTGCATTTTTCTTTTCACTTACTAATATGTCCTAATGTTTCAACACTGAACTTCAATACATATTACTTCAATGCTAGAATTTAAATAATAAAAACAACGAATCCTGAGACTCTATTAAGATAAGGAATGAGCTTCTATCCTGATCCCTTCGATGAAGCTTGCCTTTTTAATATTCTTTTTCTCATCTTCCTGGCAATTAAAAGACAAGCATCTTTGCCAGAGAAGGCTATGTGTGTGTGCATGTCTTAGAGAAGAAGAAACTAGTGGGACACTTTGAGGGTGCTAATTGTAAGGCTGGTTGCCTTGCCAGGGGCTTGGACACACCACCCATCTCTGTGCCCGAAACCTACCTCACATCTCTGTGCCCGAAACCTATCTTAGGAGCACATGCTCTCCTGGAAGGATCCGGTTAATGTGACCCTAACCGGATCTTGTGTTGGAGAAATCCCGCCCAACAATCTACCTACCAATAGCAACTTGCCCCGTCTACGTCCCGCTCCCCCATAACCAATCAGAGCACCCTGTTCCTCCTCGCTCACTATAAAAGCCCTATGCCTCAGAAAGGCAGCGTGACTTCTCTGGCCCCCCTCTCCCAGACCATAGAACCTCGCCCAGCTGCTGAATAAATTGGAATTTAATTGTTCGTATACAGGCCTCAGTTTCTTCATTTTAAACTCAGCAATAACCCTTACACTAATGATCTTACAATATAGCATGTCTTGACTTGTGGAAGGGTCACTTTTTTAAAAAGACAATGATAAGTCTTCTCAGTTAGCATTAGATCTCAAGGCAAGTCCTAAAGTAGACAAGACTCAGCACAAGTGGCCAAAGATGCATGTAGAACAGTGGTCCTCAAACCTGGCTGCATATTCTAATCACCTGAGAATCTTAAAAAAAAAAAAAAAAAAAAAAAAAAAAATTCATGCCTACTGGCACTCAGACCAATAAAATCAGCGTCTCTGGTAGTGAGGTCCAAGTATAGTAATGGTAATTCTAACAAGCAGCTAGGAGTATGAACCCCTGGGGTAGAGGAAGGCTCAAAGAAGCTCTGCTTATAGGAGGAAAATAGTGTAAATAGTATGGTTTACTGACTCAGCATGATTAATGAAATTATTATGGTGCATTCACACAAGGGGATACTACCCAGTCATTTTTTAAGGCAAGCCTATAGATGTTGTGCAAGGCCATTTTCTCTATCAATACTTTGGGCACAGTGATTAAGTTTGAGGGGGTACCTATAAAACCATTTGAGAACTGAAGAAATTGGTTACAAAATATAAAACTAAAACTGCAAAATTGTATCTAATAAATGTTTGTCTATAAGTCATAATATGTCAACTTCAGCAATTATTAGGCTGAGTATTCATAAAATTTTTATCACATTTGAAAACAGTTGTTAAGTTATATTCTAACCACAGGAATTCCCCAAGTATTCTCAAGGTCAATCGTTCTTAAACTATGTCCCCAAGAAGAGCAATATCAGCATCACCCAAGAACTCGTTAGAAATGAAAACTTTTGGGCCACATCTCAGCTCTACTGAATCAGAAACTTTGGGGATGGAGCCTAATTATCTGTTTTAACAAGCCCTTCAAGAGATTCTGATATATGCTTAAATATGAGAAGCACTCCACTAGATGACTACTAAAATAAAAACATAACATTGAAATGAAAATAAGCAATCATAAATTAAGTAATAGTAAGTAACCAAGTAATTTATAAGGCCCAATTTGAAATCATATCAAAAATTTCTACTGATATATATATACATTTTATATATATAATACAAATATATATACACACACACACACATCCTCAAAAAGTTAAACATAAAATTGCCATATTTTCAATTGAGCTTCAACAATAGTACCAAGAATATGCAATGGAGGGAAAGACAATCTCTTCAATGAAGGGTGTTAGGAGAACTGATATCCACATGCCAAAGAAAGAAATAAACACTTACCTTATGCAATACACAAAAAATCAACTTAAGATGGATTATTTAAACATAAGACCTGAAACTATAAAACTCCTAGAAGAAAACATAGAAGAAAATCTTCATGACATTGATCTTGGCAATAATGTCTTAGACATGACAGTGAGAGCAAAACAACTGGACTACTAGAAACTTCCGCACAGCCAAAGAAGCAATCAAAAGAGTGAAAAGGCAACCTACAGAATGGGAGAAAATATTTGCATACCATATATCTGATGAGGCGTTAATGTCTGAAATATATCAGGAACTCCTACAACTCAACAGCAGAAAAACAAATAACCTAATTTTAAACTGGGCAAAGGACTTTAATAGGCATTTCTGCAAAGATGTACAAATGGCCTACAGATATATAAAAAACTACTCAACATCACTCATCGTCAACAAACTACAAATCAAAACCACAATGGGATGTCACCTGACATATGTTAGGATGTCTGTTATCAAAAAAACAAAAGACCAGTGTTGGCAAGGATGCGAAGAGAAGGGTGCTCTTGTACATGGCTGTTGGGAATGTAAATTAGTACAGCCATTATGGAAAATTATGTGCATGCTCCTCAAAAAAACTAAAAATAGAACTACCACATGATCCAGCAATACCATTTCGGGGTATACAAACAAAAGAACTGAAATTAGGGTTTCTAAGAGATATTTGCTTTCCGTGTTTATTTTAGCACTATTCACAATAGCCAGAATGTGGGAACAACTGAATGCCTATCAACAGATGAATGGATAAAGAGAATTTGATATATATGAATATTATTCAGCCTTTAACAAAAAGAAGGAAATCCTGTCATATGTGACAACATGATAAACCTTGAGGACATTGTGCTAAGTGAAATAGGCCAGTCATAAAAGAAAAAAAAATGAATGATTGTGCTTATAGGAGATATCAAAAACAGTCAAACTCATAGAAGCAGAGAGTAGAATAGCGGTTGCCAGGGGCAGGAGCGGTGGGGAATGGCAAATTGCTATTTGGTCTCAGTTATGCAAGATGAGTAAGTTCTGGGTACCTGCTGTACAACATTGCACTATAGTTAATAATGCTGTATTGCACACTTAAAAATTTGTTAAGAGGGTAGATCTCATGTTATCCTCTAACCCCTATTTGAAAAAAGAACAAGAAAAAAGGAATTACCATAAGAGAGAGCAATCCCACTCCAAAGGTATACCCCAAAGAATTTAAAAAAGAGACTCAGATTCTTGTACACCATTGTTCATAGCCGCAATATTCACAATACCCAAAAGGTGAATGTAAGTGCTTATCAACAGATAAATTAATTTTAAAATGTGGTATATACGTACAATAGAATATTATTCAGCCATAAAAAGGTATCCGATTCTGATATGTGCTATAACATGAATGAAGGCCAAAAACAAAATGCTACCTGGAAGTAAGTCAAACATGAAAGAACAATTATTGTAGGATTCCATTTATATGAGATACCTAGAATAGGCAAATACACAGAGAGAGAAAACAGAACAGAGCTAATCAAAAGCTGAGAGGAGGGGGAAATAAGGAGTTATTGTTTAATGGGAATAGTGTTTCTCTCTGGGGTGATGAAAAAGTTCTGGAAATTGATAGTGGTCATGGTTGCACAGTATTGTGAAAGTATTTTATGCTGCTGAATTGTATACTTAAAAATGGTTAAAATGAGGCCTGGTGTGGTAGCTCATGCCTGTAATCCCAGCATTTTGGGAGGCCGAGGTGGGTGGATCACCTGAGGTCAGGAGTTCAAGACCAGCCTGGCCACCATGGTGAAACCCCGTCTCTACTAAAAATACAAAAATTAGCCAGGCATGGTGGTGGATGTGTGTAATCCCAGCTACTCGGGAGGCTGAGGCAAAATTGCTTGAACAAGAAGGCAGAGAGTGCAGTGAGCTAAGATTGTGTCACTGCACTCCAGCCTAGGCAACAGAGCAAAACTCTGTCTCCAAAAAAAAAAAAGTTAAAATGATGAATTTTGTGTTGTTTATATATATATTACTACAATTAAAAGTACATATATATATACATATAAAACTATAATTTGTTTCATAAGATTGGGGTGGGGCCTTCAGAGATTTTCCTGGGGTTGAGGGTCTTTCAATGTCCATAGTAATCACTTAGAAATAAGTTCACGTGAAAAAAATCAAGTTGCTCTGTTGAAAGTGCTTCTTCTCGGAGCTCAGCTCATTCACTTCCTCCAACCCTCCTATGCATCCCCAGGTTTGTTGCTTCCCCTCTGTCCTCCTTCAGCACCTGCACCTCTACAATATTTCTCAACACCACATGCTAAACTGGTCTGTTTACCCATTTTCCCCAGTAGACTAAAGCTACTGATGGCAGGGACCATTGTTGATGAGTCTCTAACATCTAACAGACTTGGACCTCAGCATTTGATAACAAATGAGTGAATAAGTAAATGAGCCAGTAAATGGATAAATGAGTTCATAAATAAACAAATGAATGTCACATCAGCCTTCAGGTGTCCACTGAGATTATGTGCAAAATTTTATACATACATAAGTTTTCAGGATAGAAGTTCTATAGCTTACACTGGATTCTTAATGGGATGCATGACTCCAATGTGCCTAAAACCACTGGCATAAAGAGGGGACAGGATGGGGATGGACTAGAAGATTTCCCTTGGATGGATGGGAAGGATTTCAAACAGATCAAATAAGAGTGAGCAACAAATAACATATTACACTGTGGACAAAAGCAAGGGATAAATCACACTTTACCTCATGGGTCCTGCTGCATCAGCTGACTATTCCTCTTTGATTCTTTTGAGATTCAGCAGTTCTTTGATTTTAGAAAAACAAATGAATACTCTGGTCAGTATCACAATGTCAGACTTTGGCTGACAGACTTTATAGTTAGTCTGGGAGACTTTAGCTAGACACAGCTGCTTCCAACTTTCAACATTTTCAAGAAGGAGCTTGTTTTTGGAACAGCTGAATCCTCTACTGAGGTAAGAGCCTGTCACTGATCTAAAACACCTGCAATTCAACAGACATTTAATAAGGTTCTACTGAGTAACAGAAGCCAGGGATGCATGGATGATTATGCCATAGTTTGAGGGGCGCTCATAGTTTCATGGAAGAAAATCCTCTATTCAACCCACCTAGTAAGCAAGGAGATGAAAATTAAAATGACAGTGAGAACCCTCTTTGGACCCATCATATTTTTTGTAAAGATATGGGGAAATGGGACCTTCATTGGGATGGAAACAAAAGGTCATTCTGGAGAGTACTTTGTTGGTACTCACCATGTATCCCACCTTACCTTGCCCTAGGGTAAGTGGTAGCTTACCCTGGTACTCAGCAATCCTACTCCCGGCATATACCCCCAAGAAATTATCTCACTGATTCACAAGAGGTTTTATGCAGAGTTGCTTTCTAAGTCTCCTAGAAATCCCAGATACTCCTTTTTTTCCTCCTTCTACTTGTAGAGGGCATGGTAGAAACATCAGGGACACAGCAGCAGAATTCAGATGTATTGCCCTAGGTCAACTAGGCTCACCACCTAGCTCTGTAATTCCCATCTCAAACCATCTCGGGCCTATACTTTATCTGTTTCCAGTGGTAGGTAGTCATAACAGGTTAAATGTTCCCTGGTGTCAGGTCCACGACTATGCCAAATGTCACACTTGGGGTCAGGTTCCAGCCCAGCTGAGGTCCGAGGGGAGTGGGTGGATGGGCAAAGAGCTGAAGGGCCATAGGCAGGTGGATACGGTTTTATCCAGCAGCTCTCTCAGCAGCAGCTTACTCACACTAGCTCTCTCACACCTTCACTTTGTTTCCTCTGCTTTCTCTGGCCACTCCCCGCACAGCTGCCCGGTCAGCTCTCCCTTGCCTTCAGGATCAACAGCTTAACTCTTTCTCTCTCTGGACACAAGCTGGTTTCTGGCTTCCCCCTGTCCATCTGCCAGATGGTCACTCTCCCTTACAGGGGTCAGTAGCTTTACTCTCTCTGGGTGCCAGCACCTGCACAAAAGCCATGTCAAGCCCCGGATTTCCTCTATCTGCAAGATGGAAAGGTGGACAGCTCTGGTACTCTCTCTCAGCACAAGAGCAAGAGCCTGTACTGCATCAGCAGGGCAGTATACCTTCTACAGACAATAGCGGCTCAGAGCCAAGTATGAACTTACACAAACAGGATATATAACAAGAGGAGTATGTACCTGTGCTCCAAACTCACTCAGTCACTCTGGCCCAGATGTCTGCCTCAGCCTGTTGTTGACCAAAGCACATCCACGTACCTTACATCTGGATGCTGAAGACAGAAATCAACCCAGAAACATGGCCCCAGATTCAAAAGACATTTATTTTCACCAACACTACATGCAAAAATAGAATGAGAAACTTAGAAATTAACCTTACGAGGTAATTCCATCTAGTCTTCTGTCCCCAATAGGTTAAATGCTTAAAATAGCTTCAGGAACATAGATTTCAGTAAGTAATTTTCTATGTTCTTCCTGAGATGAAGTAAAACTTTGATTCAGGAGGGCTAGTGAAGTCTTGGAGAGGGGCTGGAGAGCTAAGAAAAATTACAATTCTAGCTTACAACTGCAGCTAAGAAGAGTTACAATTGAACACTGCTGAGGTTTTAAGAGCGGAATCTGAACACAAGTACTTTGTAAAAAATAATTTAAAATATCAGCATAGTTCCACTTACTAGCAGCGTGCCCTATGCATGTTGCTTTAAGACCTCAGTTCCTGTATGATGATGGTAATAGAACTGACTTCATAGAGTTTCTGTGAAGAACTAATGAAATAAGAATTATGAAGCATTAAGCACATTATAGGTAGCCCACAAATATTAACTGGTTTTTTTTTTTCACAAGATTTTTTCCTTTATTTTCTTTGCCAACAAAACTTATTGAGCCTTTTTTGTTTGTTTGTTTTTTGTTCCCTGAACCAGCCATTGGGAATAAAACCTGGACATAGAATTAGAATATTTTTAAAGCTGGACAACGAGTTAGATATTTTCCAGTCAATTTTTTCTAAGTCAATCTTAATTGTAACATCAAACACAGTAACTGAAAACAGAGCTGCTCTAGTGGAAGGGGTTGGTAAAGGGAGAGCTGCCCCTTGCTCTGCCCAGGAGGCCCTATGGTATCAAGAGCACAGGTTCAAAGTCACATCCAGTCTCTTCCTCTCACAGAGGACTGTGGAGTCAATGGTGTAACTGTTTGTCCAAAGTCACACAGCTAATTAAGGACAGATTGCCCGGGCTAGGAGCTGGATCTCCATTATCAAGGAATTTACCAATGGCTATGGAAACAGAATATAGATACGCTAGGTAACAGAAGAAAATCTAGGGCTCATTTTTTTAAGCTGTATTATCAAAGCCTGGGCCTCGTCATAGTCCTTCACCCTTTGGGCTTCAGTCTCTCCATTGAACTTTCTATTCCTAGAAACTCATCATCTGTGTGGAACTGATTATTTGTGTGCTCAGCGACTTGCAAACCAATTTTTCATTGAATATTTTTATTAGTATGTTCATGTTATGAATCTATTCCCTAAACAAAATATAAATAAAAACATGTTTACATTATGATTAAGAAAAATAGTTTAGGATAAACTATCTTACATAATTTGGAAATATATAGAAAGAACTCAGGAAGCAAGTGTTGAGCCTGCTTTCCAATATCTCTTCTCTATGCTCTGAATGATAAAACCTATATCACTTTATGTAGCAGTGAAGCTTTATTTTTTTAGCTTACTAAGAAATATTTCAAATATAAAAATAAGCTCTACTTGCTCCATCTGATATCTGATTCTGAGCAGGGCAGTTAGCTGATTTGATAAAATGCAATACTTCCCCAATGCCAGGACTGTGGATTAAATGATTTTGAATATTAAATATCTTCATAACTTCCTACTAGAGCAGGAACAACCAGAGGAAACTGCAGTGTACCTCTATATTCAATCTCACTAGCAGGTGGTGGTGGTTCCAAGCGTTAACACTGTCTAGATCCTCTCTCGAGTATCTCTTTATGATGCATTAGCTTCTCTTAGAAAAACTTTTGTACATCCTAGTCTATGTTCTGAATTCTACTTAAAAGGTCTCAAATGGAAACAGAGATGGGCTTCAACCAGAGCACAGGGCAAATAAAGAGGAGATTCACTTCTCCCTCCATTAGTAGCTCCTCTTCCCACCACCCCTGGAGAAACAAAGGACTCTTGCCCAAAGTATACATTCAACACAAAGGAAGATGAAGGCCTAACCCTGATGGCAAGGTTTATATCTAATGGTTAAAAAATTAAAATACATAGGCATTAACAGGGAACAAATGTTTCAGGGGAAGAAGTTTGATGCCAAGAGAGTTGAATAAATTGTAAATGCCATGGGAATTTAGACCACAGACAAATCATTGCTAGTATTTAGAAAAGACTCAGTGAAACAGACGGACCATGAGCTAAGCCTTGGAGAATGGCAAAAATTGGGTGGGTGGAGAGGAGGGAGGGTGTTCCAGGTGGGGGAAGTTGAGTGAGCAGAGGACCTAAAAATGGAAAAAGACAAGACATA
Source organism: Saguinus oedipus (assembly GCA_031835075.1). Lineage (NCBI taxonomy): Eukaryota > Metazoa > Chordata > Mammalia > Primates > Cebidae > Saguinus > Saguinus oedipus. The sequence continues at coordinate 46,264,428 of CM063170.1, forward strand.
TGGAAGCAAGTGGAAAGGCTTGTCTGAGCAGACATAAGCTTTTTGATCAGAAATAGAAACTGAAACCAAACCATGAAGGGTCACAGATACCAGACTGCAGAGTTCACACCTGACCTTTTCCCCTCTATTCTCTGGTGACATGAATCTGAGGAACTAAGTCACAAAGGGGTAAATGGCAGATGCCCTGCTTCCTAATTGTCAGTGACCCCAGGATAGCAAATACCTTTCCTGTTCCAAACAGGACCCCATCTATCGGTAGAAGCTGCATGAAAAACTGTTTTCGAGGAAGACCGTAAGGTCACATCTGAGCAAATTTGAGTGTTATGACTTCTTATTGGCCTTTGTCAAGGATAAAACAGAGAGGAATTGCAGTAAGAATAGCAGTGAAGAGACTTTGTATTTTCCAACCGTGATTCCAAAAGAGATGACGATAATGGTAATAAGTCCAAGCATCAAAGTTGCTTAATGGGGAAAGCAAATGTGCTGACATCTGGCCTCAGCAGAACAGAGGACTGTAATTGATTAGTAATGTCTGTCATAAGCACAGAAGGAAAGAGTAATGCTATGCATGCTACATACTTACTGAACCTACCTTTATCAAAAGGAATTACACTAAAAGTACTTCAAGCATCAGAACTAACCCATGCAGGAAGCTACATGTTCTAGTTTAGTTGGGTTCATTTGGTTTAGTTTAAGATTGGGAAAGACATATTTTTCAAATTGTATAACCAAGGCAGGAGGTATTCATCCTATGTAAAAGACCAGCCCAAAATAGACATGGTGCCTCAGAATAAACTGAAGGCAGGACCAGAGAGCCCACTCATCACAGAGTTCAGGGATTTTAAAGACTCTAATCACAATTTTGTTTGTCCTAGCTGGTTCATTTGGTGAAACCTACCCAGTCTTCATGAACTTGCTGTCCATGCCTGGCAATGCTTCCTGGTGTGAATTAGCCCTCACAGGCAGGTTTTCACCCTGATCTCTGATCTCACTGCTTCTAACTTTCCCTCCTGTTGGGAGCCCTTCATCTCCTTCCCTTCCACACTTCTGGGGAAGAAGGAGTTTGTTAGCAGAGAGAGCAATTTTCTCGTCTGCTTTTTATTCTTCCTGTAAATACAAACAAGCGACCAGCACTACAAGAACTTTCATATTTGCGAACACCCCAGGGTGTTTCAGAAAAATCAATCTGACCAAAAACCATAAAATATAAATTCACCTGATACAAGCACAGGATGACTGTGGAGATTTCTCCCCATACGTCCGCATTACACAATGGCCATACAAATGACTCTGGAAACTGCACCAATTACCAGAGCCACTGGATAAATCTCAAGGTCAGGAGAATTTGCAGGAAAAAGAAAGCAAATGAAATGCATCTTTAAAGAGGTTTCTTTGCCTAAGAGAGGCAGGGCTGGAGCACATTCAAACAAAAGCAGATGATTTGGGCAAGAAATTTTCCACCTTCTCTTCGTGATTTTGTGGCTATCTGAGAATCGCAGCCCCCACCATCCATTCCAGAGGCCTTTCCTAATCTGGAGTCTGTGTGATGTGCTTCTGTTACTGTGCAAGAAATGAGAATTGTGCTGGGCATGGGGGAAGGCAGACGAGGGGCATAGATGCTGCATATTTAAACATATAAAATGTTTACTTTTTTCTGATTATTAAAAAAATTATTAGTATAGAAACTTACAAAATACAAGGAATAGAAACAAAAATTAAAGTCACTACTAATCCCTCTCCAATCAGCAATATTATTGCATATATTCACCAGTGCAGTCTTGAAAGGCCTGCGGCAGAACTCCCTGGTACATGTAATACATAAAGAGTCCTGGACCTACACCCGCAACTACAGAATCGAGACTTCTAAGGGCGGGGCCGCACATCTGCATTTTTAAAAGACACCCTCAGCAATGTTTTTTTCAATAACACATTGTTTTAATTAAAGAGGTCATATACAGTTGAGAAAATGCCTTCTCTGGTAGTCCTTCCTTTGGCGGCTCACGAAAAGGGAGTTCTTTGTGCACTTCATCTTTGAAAATAACCTTTTCCAGGGACAGTAACAATATCTGTAGTTTCATCCAATTTTGTGGCAAACCTCCCACTGAATAATTTGTTCTGATGATTGTCTGTTCCCATTTTCACTTTTCCAGCAATTTTCCAACATTATTTGTTGACCAAAACAAATGGATCTTGGTTTGCTGCCATCTTGTTTTCCAGTCTGTAATCCATTTAAGCATTTGCCTACTGGTATTGCCTCTTAGACTTAAAAAAAAAAAAAAAACCACAGGGCTCAGCATGGTGGCTCGTGTCTGTGTCCCAGCATGCTGGGAGGCCAAGGTAGGAGCATTGCTTGAGCTTAGGAGTTCAAGACCAGCCTGGGCAACATGGCAAGACCTCATCTCTACAAAAAATTAAAAACTAGCTAGCTGTACATGGAAAAAAAAAATTTTAAGTATAGAATAAATAAATGCTCTTAATATTTTTATCTTTTTTATCTCATATATACATTTTCGTTTTTCTTTTCTTTCTTCTATTTTTTTTTTTTTTTTTTTGAAATGTGTCCTCGTGGTTTCACTTAATGGCAGATGAGGCACTAATCACGTGCCAAAGCCATAAAGTAATTATTATCTATAACCCTATTTTTCAGATGAAAAGTCTTAGACACAGAGAGGTTACGAAATTCATTCCAACATCACACAGCTAGGAAGCAGTAGAAGCAGGTTTCAACCCCAGTAGTATTACTGTAAATCCAGAGTCTTCATGCATCACGTCTGCATTTGTCCTGAATCTCTTCTGAGGTTTTCAATATTGTTTCACATTTTTTAATGGTAACATGTTATTCCACTGTACTGATTCACTAGAATTTATTTTAGAAATTATTGGACAGTTCCTCTCCAATTTTCAATGCTGTGTAAAAAGCATGGTAATTAAATTTTCACACATTCAGATTTATATTTTCTTAGAATTATTTTCTGAAAATGGAATCACCAAATCAAAGGATAGATTCATTTATAGGGCTCTTGATTCAGATGATCAAATCAAACTCCTATTTTATTAAGATACACATCCACCAGCAGCAGAGGTACCTATTTCCCTCACAGAAAATACAGAAATTTCGAATATCATTTAAAATATTTATTAGTACTGCTATATTTAGGGGGGGTGTTTTAGTTCTTTTTAAACATGGAGCACAGGGTAGGAGAGTGGCAGTGCCAACGAATAAAAGAATTAGGTAAAGAGGACCTTTGTTCCACTCTTCCGCTCACACTTGTAATCCTAGCACCTTGGTAGGCCAAGGCAGGAGGATCCCTTGAGCCCAGGAGTTCAAGACCAGCTGGGCATATAGGGAGACTCTGTCTCTATTTTAAAAAATTAAATTAATTTTTTTTAAAAAGAATTAAGCAAAGAGACAGAACTGAGTTCTTCCCCACACCTCCTGGGAACGCCCTAGGTACCCCTCCCTGACATACTTTGGGTTTTGTTTTGTGTTTTTATGTCGTTGTGTGTTGTTTCTGTACCTGACATGTTTTGGCTGTGCACACACTCAAATCTCATGTTGAACTGGAGTTTCCATAATCCCCACGTCATGGGAAGGACTCGTTGGGAGGTAATTGACTCATGGGGGTAGTTACACTCACGCTGCTGTTCTTGTAATCGTGAGTTCGTTCTCATGAGATCTGATGGTTTTATAAAGGGCCTTTCAGCCAGGCGAGGTGGCACATGCCTGTAGTCCCAGCTACTCGGGAGGCTGAGGTGGGAGGATCGCTTAAGCCCGGGAGTTCTGGGCAGTAGTGAGCTATGCCCATCAGGTGTCCACACTAAGTTCAGCATCAATATGGTGACCTCCCAGGAGCTGGGGACCACCAGGTTGCCTAAGGAGGGGTGAACCGGCCCAGGTTGGAAATGGAGCAGGTTAAAACTCCCATGCTGATCAGTAGTGGGATTGTGCCTGTGAATAGCCACTGCACTCCAGCCTGGGCAACATAGGGAAACGGCAACTCAAAAAAAAGAAAAAGAAAAAGAAAGGACTTTTCCCACTTGGCTCGGCCCTTCTCCTTCCTGCCATCATATGAAGAAGTATGTGTTTGCTTCCCCTTCTGGCTTGATTGTAAGTTTCCTGAGTCCTCCAGCCATGGGGAACTGTGAATCAATTAACCCTCTTTCCTTTATAAATTACCCAGTCTCAGGCAGTTCTTTATAGTAACGTGAGAACAAACTTATACAGTACCTTTATTTATGTTACCCTCCGAGCTGTTTGGATGTTTTTATTTCTATGCATTCCACAAATTCACTTCCTCACTGTTCCACTCCTTGGTAATTACACTCCCCAGAAGATTTACAAAAGGCCTGTTAAGAGTCAACAGAAGCTTTATCTACTGTGATTATCCACAGAACACAGATAAAGGAATAGAGGCTCAGCCAGACTGAGCAACTTTTCCAAGGTCACACAGCATGCAAAAGGGAAGAGCCTGTATTCTCAGTGCCTGAGTTCTTAACTACCATCCTCCTCTGTTGGCAAAACTTCCTGCCTCTGAGAGAAAACCTGAGCTGTGAATCAACCATTCCCCAGGCTGACTGACCTAGCAACCTTACAGCCAAGCAGAGAAATTACTTCCCCGCTTGCAGCATAGAAGGGAAGGAAACAGTCTCTACCCTTTGCCCAAGCATTCCTAATGGATCCATCACCCTTCCCAGAGTCACTGGCTTCAAACACTTAGCCTGCGGTGTAACTGAAATCATTATCGATCCAGAGTGCTCTCTAAATGAGCTCACAATCCACCATGCTGCAGACCAGCCAGGCCCCGAGGAGCAGCTGCCTCCTTGATCCGCTCTTCCAGGATCATATTTACACTGGGAAATTACAAGTTAAAGTAAAAGCAGATAGAGGTGGAATTTCATTATATCAAGCAAAGACCCAGTGTGCAAAGAAGGCAAAAGTGAATGAGGAAGTTTGTGCCAGGCATTGCCTGAGTTGGCAACTCAGTGCCCTTCCCAGCATCTCTGGTACTCACTGATGTGTGAACTTCATGGGGGCAGGGACTGTGCCTGTATCACTCACATCATATCACTGTGTGAATGTATCACCATCCTGCTATCTGCTAGGAGAGCTTGGAAGTGACAGATGAAGAGGTTGGCTTAAACAAGTCTGCGCTTGTTCTTTTCTAAGTAAGAAGCCCAGAGGAAAGGCAGTCTCAGAGTTGGTCTGGGAGCTCAACCAAGCCATCAGGCTTCAGGCTCTTGCTGCATTTCTGTTCTGCCATCTCTTGTCTCCTCCTAATCAAGCTTGATGCTCCAGGCCCTCAAGCTCCAAACGTCAACTCCCCATTCAAAGCAGGAAAATGAGAAAGAGGGGAGTGCCACCCAGGCCCCCTTCTGTGTCTACACTTTTTATCAAAAGCACCCAGCCTCCTCTCATATCTCATCCAGTTCAGGATCGCAAGTCTACTAGATGGGGTGGTGAGGGTGGTGAGGGGGTGGTATTATCTTGATCCATTTAGAATAATCATGAATGACTCTTCACTGAGGTCTGACAAATTCTTGCCCCAAACAAAATTGATGTTCTATCAAAAAGAGAGAAAGAGGAATATTGGCAACTAACAATGACTGTTTCAACTGTACCCTGAGCACACAGCAGAAGGCCTGGCAAATAGCAGGTGCTCAGTGAAAGCAAATTTGATGAATCAACAAATGCCTTTGTTCTGTATGGATGGAGAGAGGAGTGTGGATTGGGGAAAAGGGTCAAAGAGGAGAACAGAGGAGAGTAGAAGCTATGGGGTTGCATCTGCTTCCCATCTATGCTTAGAATGGGTTTGAGCTCCTGTAGTTGAATGAGTAAAGGCCAGAAACTGACAGTCATGAGCATCCTGGTGTTATTCTAGGTGAGGGGTAATGGCCAGAAGCTCAGGGCACTGAATGGCACCACATAACCCAGCAATGCTCTGCCCACAAGAAACGAAGCATTAGAGGTATCTAGAGAGAGCACTGTGGCATGGAAAGCCAGCAGAGTTTTGGGGGTGGGCCTCAGGGTGGCTTCAGCAGATGGCCTGCCGGGCGGTGGACTCCATCTGGTGGGAGCCAGAAGAGAGGTAGGAGGAGGCCACATAGAGGCCACAGCTGACAGACTGGTCATGGGTGTTCCTGCAACAAGCCTTGGAAATCCAGAGAACACTGTGAGGGGATCAGAGCTGTCAGTCAAGAGGTAGGGGCTTGTGCCAATACAATTTGTATTTCACAGGCTGGTGGCATTTAGGTTGCAAGTGGACAAGACAGAGTTGGCTCTGGTTTTCCCACACAGAGGAATGCTGGCCTAACTAAATTCTCAGAGCTAGTGACACCCATGGTAAGAAGCCTATCCGGGAAGACAGAGTTCGATTTTAGTGTCAGGATTTGAGGATTGTGCAGACAGAGCTGGAATTGGGGAACTGCTGGCAGCCACGTCTCCCCAACTCCTGAGCTATGCCTGGAATAAGAGTCACTACCCTCTCCCTGGTTTAGAGGGTCCATCCTCCTCCCTGGGCCTCAGTTTTCTCACTTATAAAATGAAGGGATCACATTACATTCCCTAAAAATCTCTTAATACTGGTCTTCTGTTTTGTTAGCTAAGGAATATACAAACAAAAAGGGCATTAAAATAAAATCAGAACAACTGAAGATATAAATAAAAATATGGCCCAACCAAGAGGCAGTGATGTAGCAGTTGACATAACCAAAAAAATATAAATCCTCAAGTGATGATCTGCCACTGGGACTTCAGAATCTCAATATCCTGTTTTAGTTTCCATATCTTATTCCAAAAAAAAACTATCCATTTTCTGACCGCCAACTTCACGACTAAGGAGGCAGCGAGAACCATCACACCTTCCTGAAAGTTTAATGACTGCATGTTTTATTTAGGGGGTCGCCAGGCTTCCTCCTGGACTCAGGGAGGTACGGGGAGGCCCTATATTCTCAAAGGGCCCAAACTTGTTCCTTTTGTAGGCCTTGTCTTGTTGGATAGCCAAATAAAAGACTTTGCCCACTCACATGCAAAAATCTATTCATTAATGGGATGCAATTCACATTATATGCCACTAATTACCCTAGGAAGGCAGTTAAAATTAATAAGGAACTACAGTTTAATTGTTCCATAATGACAGGGAGTTCCGAAGTGCCCTCTTGAGTAATAAAATTAACATTTAAACTAGTTCAAAGAACCTTCCCTTAAACATAACTCTTCACTATTAGCATGGCTTATTTATTTATTTTTCTCTTTGCGCAGCTCTGAAATGTCACAAATTTAACTTTGAGAATCTGCGCAATGTTCCAGGCAGTGACTACATTGTCTGTGGTGTATCAGGTGAACTACGGAAGGCAGGAGGAACCCTGGCCACCACACACACACACACACACACACACACACACACACACACGTTAGAGTGTCCTACATTTATTTAAGCAAGGGTAGAGAAGCTTTTCAGAGGCCAGTGCATCTCCCTAAAGGGAGGTGGGGGGCCAGGGCCAACAGGCAAAACACTATCCAGGGTAGAGTCCTCCAAAGTCTCAGAAGTGACATTTTTGCTATGACACCATTGTTTCACATTTAAACTGCTAGCGCTATCCCAAGATCCTCACTGTGCTTTTGTTTAAGAGAATGTGGCATATTTTAAAACATGCCTGTAAAAGGTTCATTCTAATTTCCTCTCCCTTTGAATATGGGGAGGATTTAGTGATTCCTTTCTAACAAATAAAACATGGCAAAAGGGATGCTACGTGACTTCCAGAACTAGGTTCTAAAAAGGACATGGCTTTCACTTGGCTCTGTTTCTAGACACCTGTCCTTGGGATCCAACCGCCATGTTGTGAGGAAGCCCAGGCACATGGAGAAGCTACACTTAGGTGTTCTGGCCAACAGGCCAGTGAGGCCCCCCAGCCAGTAACAGCAGTGACCATCAGATCTGTAAGTGACTAAGCCTGCAGAGGATTCCAGAACTCAGCCTTCAAGCCACAGAGGCCCCAGGCACCATGGGACAGAGACATCTGCCCCAGCACTCTGAATTCCTGACCTGCAGAAAGTGTAAAGCTATTAAATGATGAATTTCAGCCACTCAATTTTGAAATAAGCCGTCACACAGCATTAGATGACTAACAGGAATGTTTTCAGACACTGGGCACCCTGCTTCTTAAACAAAGCCTAAGGCCAGCAAGGCCTTATCCATTCAAGATAGAGAAGGAGAGGGAGGCCAGCCATGCCTGACCACTGTCCCAGCTACCAGCCTTCCAACATGTGTGTCACCTTGCAGAGCAATACATTCCAAAAGCGGCTCTTTAACCCAGAGCAATTTTAAGGTTGAAGGATTTTCCTATAATTCACAGAGATAGGACTAAGCATAGTTTATCAACCCAGGATGTTTGCTTTCCTTAAAGAGCTAAGGACTGGCATTGCTAATCCCTTAAAAGTGTTCTTTCAGAGGCTCCCATCATGCTGCGGCTCAGTTCACACATGCTTGGGAGAAAGGAAAAGAACCGAGAGGGAGCAGCAGTGCTCTGGGACTTAGGTGTTCTGGCCAACAGGCCAGTGAGGCCCCAGCCTCCCTGGGGTATTGTCATACCCCATCCTCCACACCTGACCCCAGCCACACCCCATGTCCACTGTCTCCTACACTAGTACTGCTGAATCCCTCAGGCCAGGCCAGCTGTCTCCTCATTCACTCATTCACTTGTTCATTCACTCATTCAATATGCATCAAGTACTTTCTGCATCAGGGGAGACAGACATTAGATTAATCATACAAATATATAATTACACTTGTTCTAAGCACTATGAGGGAGAAGTGCAGGGTTCTCTGGGAAGCTAGGGATATTTAAACTGAGACATGGGAAATCAAAGAATTATAGAGGCGAACAGAGGTGGGGAGGGGGCATAAAGGGAGCCCAAACAAACAAATAGCATGCACAAAGACCACAAGATAGGAAGAACATTTGTGATACCTGGAGTCCTACAGAAAGACTGATCAGGCCGGGCGCAGGGGCTCATGCCTGTAATCCCAACATTTTGGGAGGCCAAGGCAGGCGGATCATGAGGTCAAGAGATTGAGACCATTTTGGCCAACATGGTGAAACCCTTTCTCTATTAAAATAGAAAAATTAGCTGGGCATGGTGGCAGACGCTGTAATCCCAGCTACTCAGGAGGCTGAGTCAGGAGAATTGCTTGAACCCAGGAGGCGGAGGTTGCAGTGAGCTGAGATCGTGCCACTGTACTCCAGCCTGGTGACAGAGCGAGACCCTGAGATGGATGGAAGGAAGGAAGGAAGGAAGGAAGGAAGGAAGAAAAGACAGACCAATCAGCACCATAAGACAGGATAAAAATAATAATGTTTTTAAATAAAAACATTTAAAAAGAAGGACCAATCAGGACAGTGAGAGCAGAGAAAGCTATAGAAGAGCCTGATGAAAGAAGCATCAGCGGGCGGGTGATGTGGGGGCCTTGTGGAAAGATTGGGTGTGTATTCCAAAAACAACGTGCAGCAGCAAAACCTTTTCAAGCAGGAGGGTGACAAGGTGAAATTTCTTTTGTTAAATCATTTCCATTCCCTGACCTTATCGATTCCCTCCTGTACATACACCTCTGTAAAACCAGATCACATTATATCACAGCTACTTGCTTAGGTAACTTTCTCCCAGACTGATGGCCTCTGGGAGCAGGACCACGCCTGCACCATGCTTGTGACTTCATCAGGCTCCCTACCGCTCCTCTTGCAGCCTGCAAGGCCTGGCACCATCAGTCCCTTGTCCACCTCTCCAGGATCACCTGGAGTCTTTTTTCTTTTTTTTAATTTAGTTTCATTTTATTTTAGGTTCTATGATATATGTGGAGGATGTGCAGGTTTGTGACATAGGTAAACATGTGCCATGGTGATTTACTGCACCTAATGACCCATCACCTAAGTATCAAGCCCTACCTGCATTGGCTATCTATCCTGATGCTCTCCCTCCTCTCACCCCGGCAACCAGTCTTTTTTCTCTGGTCATTCACCATGGGCCAGGCACACTGACAGTCTGTCACTTCCAAAATGCCCTGGCTAAAATAGGATTCCCACTGAAGAGTCTCGGAGCAACACATGTTTCCCCACTGGAGCACCTACCAGGACCTGTATCACTACGTATAGTCATTATTTAATATCTGTCTCCCCTCCTAGACTATCATTTTCATGAGGGCAAAGAACCTGTCTCTCTTGGTCATCATCCTATCCCCAGTACCTGGCACTGTGACACACATAGCTAGCATTCCAAAAAGAGTTGTTGAATGCCAGAATGAAGGAGTGAGAATGCATGAATTGGCAAATGAATGGGTCAATTAATGCATGACCCCAGTGGCCACCGGGCCAGTTCCACTATGGATGCTGGACACCTCTTTGTGATCACACTTCAGGACTTTTAATGGCACAACCTCTTTGTTAGCCTCACTGACACACTAATGGAAGAAATCCACCTTAGTGCAGGCTTTATGGGGTAAATGGAAAGTGAGAACAAGTAGAGGCAGCGAAAGTATTTCTGGCAATCTCCGAGAAGTTATTATCTTAATCCTTCCACTAAGCAAAAGGTTGAAAACTGGCAAACACCCATGCTCGGTGAATCATTCCATGTGAATGCATTCCTAAGCTCCCCAAGTCGAGGGCATTTCAAAGTCTTTCACAGGAACCAAGCACAGTCCTATACATCAGTGCTTTTCAAGCTACCTCTGGTCAAGGGCCGAGTTTTATTTTTATTTTCGACCCATCACAGAAAAGTACTTTATAAAATACAGAAATTTTATGCTTGGGTGTGGCAGGAATTTCAAATTGCTATACATGTTTCTAAATGCTTATTTTTCATTTCCGTACCCATTTCATTATGGGTAACAAATATTTTGCAGACCTAAACCCATCTACAGACCACACTTTGAGTAGCACTGTTTCCGGTCAGTACTTTCACTCCCACTGTCTCAATCCTCAGCCATGACAGACACGACTAATCGATTGTTACATGGTTTCCCATTAAGACCATTTGGCTTTCACATCTTTCTGTTCCTAGTGTTCAACACACAGAGCAAACACTCAGAGATGCCATGGGAAATAAACCTCATTTATCATCCCTGCCCTATATGGTCCATAGATTGACCACTTGTCATCTTTATGCCTGTGATAAGGAAATGTCTGTATTTTTGTTTCCAGTTCACAGAGAAAGGCCAACTCATCAAAAGAAGTCCTTCTTGTTCATTCAATTCAGTAGCAATCTTCTGCAGTTTGAGGAGTCTTTAATTCATACATACTAACAGAAGATGCAGCAATCAGATACAGAAACTTCTGGTGTGTTCTGAGATGTCAGCTGTACAGGTCATATTTGGGAACCTGCAATTATTGGTTGTTCATTGCTTTGATTCTTTCTTTCTTCAAATTCCTCATTCCTATGTCTTACCCACTTTCATTTCAGGTTGTTGCAGGGTTCATTCACAGTGGATTGTTTTCAATACTCATTACCCGCTTTGTCAAAACAGCGAGGGTTTCCATTCCTCCCACATGCAGTCTTTTCCCATTCAAAACTAAAAGCCCTCGTTTCTTCTCTGGTAACCATAAGCTATGACCTAAACTCCATTCATAGTCATGGAGAATCCAAGGAAGAAGCAGCCACAAAAGAGAGAATTGTTCTGTTGTCCCTGCATTTCAGACCCAAAGCTCAGTCTGAAGAAAGATGAATTTGACTTTGAACCTTTTCTCTACACCTCACCTGTAAAGTTCTCTTAGAAATGTTTTTGCAACTTCCTAGTGGGCCCTGCAAACCACAGAGTTGCAGACTGTGAGTGCTAGAAAGGACACTAAAGAGCATCTGTGTAATCAAAAATCTTTTTACTAGAAAAAACAAATGAAGTTAGTGTGAAGAGACAGAAGAATCAGGCTCAGTCACTAATCGGTGGGATGACCTTAGAAGTGCTAATTCACCTCTCAGCCACCGTTTCCATGGAAAACAGAGAAGATCCTTAAAATGGGATGACAGTGACTCACTCATGGGCTGGTCGAGAACTAAATCAGATCATGAAAGCAAAAATGCATGAAAGTGAGAGCGCCAGGTGAATGTCAGGGTCTGCCTGTCCTGAAGCACAGGTTGAGTATCCCAAATGTGAAAATGCAAAATGCTTCAAAACTCGAAAGTTTTGGAGTGGCCACGTGACGCTCAAAGGAAATACTCATTGGAGCATTTCAGATTTTAGATTTTTGGATTAGGTGTGTTCAAGCAGGTGTATATAATGCAAGTATTCCAAAGTCCAAAAACCGTAAAATCTTTAAACACTTGTCTCAAGCATTTCGGATAAAAGATACTCAACCCCTATCACAGGAAACTAGAAGTAAGTGTCAGAGTGGAGACACTGGGGTGAGGGAGAGAGAAAATTCAATCTGCCTTTTGACAAAGACCTTTTTTGACTACTCAGGAGCTGGAATGAATTTAAGGAAAAGAATTGGGAGGTTTGGGCCCTTTTGTAGTCCAAGCAAGAGGTGATAGTAGCTTGAAGTAGGATCATGATTGTGGAAGGAAAAGGTAGACAGATTCAAAAATAAATATGAGGTACATTCCTCAAGGCTAGACAATGGATTCGATATGGAAAGAGAGAGAGAGAGAGAAAAGTATTCCGGGGGGGTAGGTTTCTGGCTTATTTAACCGAATGGTGGCGTCGTCCTGTGAGACCGCAAACACTAGAAGAGATTTCGGTAGCTGAGGGATGGATGGGAGATCACCGACTCACTCTCCAACGGGGTGAGTTTGAGATACCCAAGTGAAGGTGGTAGGGAGGCCACTGGAGCTGAGGAGCATGCATGGCTCAAGATATAAGGTAAGTACATGCCTGTGGGTGGGAATGGAAGCAGTGGGCTGGAAGAGATCACCGAGGGAAAGAATGCAGGGTGGAAGTAGAAGTGGGCCTGGGGCCAAGCATGAAGGAACTCTAATATTGAATGGCAGAGGAGGATGGAACCTCTAGAGAAACAGGACAGACCAGAGAGACGGAAGAAAATGCAGAATCATGTTTCAACCAATGGAGGAAAGAACTGGCCAGTAGCATCAAGCACTGATAATATTGAAAAGTATCCATTAGATGAGCAATGAACGTCATCAGTGTCCTTTCGTGATAGAAATCAAACTCCAGTTCTTTTCCAAGTACACATTGTTTCCTGTTCCTCGTCCCCACTACCATCCAAGGTTCAAAGCAGAACTCCAGTCTCAGAAAACCAGGCCTCCTTGGAGGACAGCTTTGGGCTTCAGTTAAGCCTGGAGCTTCCTGGAGACCAGGCTCCACCCTGCCCTCTACAAAATCCTATGTACTGAAACTGGTTTTGTCTAAAACGCAGGTGAAATATACAGCATGCTTGTAAGTACCCACCAGACCTCGGTCCACATCAGACATCACTAATGGATCAGACTTGCCACCTGCAAACGTCTGGAGGTGACAATCTCCATATCTCCAGTTCTGGTTTGCCTGCACAGCCCAGAACCCTGGATGCCCCTGCCCAGCACATGGTCCATTCCCCATTCTCCCCAGGGGAGGCAGAGACAGCGGAGATGAAGCACATTCCAGTGCCAGTACCTCTTTGTTCCTGGTTCCACATCCCTGGCTGCTTGGCTGCACACAGCTGGTCGGCCAGACTGTTGCATCTGTTCCCAATATTGATGTGATTCACAGTGATTTGCTTTGGAAATCAAAACCTGGGGATTGTCAGCTTTATCTAAAAAGCAGGCCCTGCTCCACTGGGGAAGAGGAATGACTCGGCTCACATCAGAGTTGCGTTTATTTGGTTTTGCCTGTAGGACACAAACACCCGATGGTCTTGCCGAGCATGGACGATGCGCGAGCCTCCTCTGGAGTTTGATTTGGGAGGATAATAAGCTAAACAAAGGAGCAGATGATCCCGGAGGCTTATTTGCAGTCTGCACAGTTATATTTAGCCATCTTGTGACTGGGTTGCTGCTTCTGTGTGGCAATTGCCCTTGGGAAACTCAGTCCCTGGGGGATGCAGAGGTGGGACAGAACTGGGAGAGGGTATGGAGGCGTTATAAATGCTGCCTTGGGACACAGGAAGGAGGGTCAGACTAAATGTGTCCAACAGGCAATCACGGGGGACAGTAATTTGGACCCTTACTGGTAGAAGCATGGAAGAGAATGCAAAAATGCATAAGGGGACATTTGCGTTCATTGTCTGTAAATTGCCTAGCACACAGGATTGTGAGGCCCCTTTGTCTTTCCTTTATGCCCGCACTCAATAAGCCTGGCAGAGTGAAAAGGGCAGTGGGTGGGAAATCCAAAAACCTGGATTCTAGTCCTAGTCTGCCATCAGCTCAAAGCCATCTCCCTTCTCTGTAAAATGAAAGAGCTGTCCAGAGAAGATGATCCCTAATATCTCATGATTTTACCCGTGACAAGATGCAGAGAGGCCATGTATGGGATGTGCAGTATGCAGCATCAGTGGGAAGCGGACCGTTAAGGAAATGGTGGGGCTGTCACAATTGAGCAGTCTGCAATAATCACACATGGTGGTGCTGCCGGGCGCGGTGGCTCACACCTGCGATTCCAGCACTTTGGAAGGCTGAGGCGGGTGGATCACCTGAGGTCAGGAATTCAACACCAGCCTGGCCAACATGGTGAAACCCCATATCTACTAAAAATACAAAAAGTAGCTGGGCATGGTGGCATACACCTGTAATCCCAGCTACTCAGGAGGCTAAGGCAGGAGAATCACTTGAACCCAGGAGGTGGAGGTTGCAGTGAGCCAAGATTTTGCCACTGCTCTCCAGCTTGGGTGACAGAGCAAGCCTCTGTCTCAAAAAAAGAAAAACAAATGGTGGTGCTGATGCCACCCTACAAAAAAAATTGAACTTCCATTAAAATAATCTTTGGGGGGAAGGAAAACGGTGCCAATCTGTATTAATGGAAACTGAAGGCATTTATAATTGCTTGCTAAGTGAGAATGGCGGTGCAGCATGGGGCAGACCTTCACTGTCTATCAGGCAGACGTGGCGTGGGAAAGAAAGACCACAGAGACCTAGAGGGTGGTCCACAAAGGTCTGGAGAGGAAGGGGAATCCAAGCAGAGCCTCACATCACTCTGGCTGACCTCTCTCCCTCTGTCTTTTGGAACTAGCTTCTCTGGGAATGTAAATCCCAGAAACTGGGACTGCCAGAGAAAGGAGGTTTTCACATAGGATTTGTGCTGTGGCTTATTTTGCTTTGTTTTGGTTTCTTGCCTCCATGATGTTTCGTGGCCAATTACATGGAGGCAGAGTCCAAGCCACCACCTTTCCCCAACTTGAGGCAGCAGGAGGAGTGCCAAGAGGAGCTTAGGTCTTCAGAGACCCAGTCACCTGGGGGGCCCCTCTTGGAAAAAGATGGTGGCTTTAGGCAGAAGCTCCACCTCTTATTGGGGCCTAGCCTCCAAAAGATAGTCCATCATTCTAGAATGACATGGCAGGAAAAACTTTATATATCATCCCTCGTTCCCAGAGCAGTCCTATTTCTACCCTACTTATTCTCAAACTGACAGGCTCATGAGCTAGTTCAATAAGGCTCTGGATTCCAAGATAATGGAGGGTTTAATCTGAGTTTCAGGGAGAGATGTAACTCTCACAGATATCCACCAAGTCTCCTATATCAGTTTCATCCACATCAAAGGCAAAGAGAATACTGACTGTCATGGTGTGATTTACAGGAGCCAACAGTATCTCCTTCACCACCTGCCAAAATTCCACCCTTAGCCCTTCATTCCTTTATGATAAAATATATGCAACTGCTGAAATGAAAAAAATGTATGAGTCAGGAAAATAAAACTCCATCAGTATGAAGAGCCCCCAGAATTAGAAATTACACAAACAGGCATCTAAGTGGGCTGTTCTCCAGTCTCAATCATCTTTACCACTTAGACTCTTTGAATCACAGGGACTTTTCACACCAACACCTTAACCTGTTACGAAGGGGCAATTCAGACCCAGAGGAGTTTTATTTCTTTTTTGGTTTTGTTTTGTTTTGTTTGAGACAGAGTCTTGCTCTTACCAGGCAGGAGCGCAGTGGCATTTGGATTCAAGCAATTCTCCTGCCTCAGCCTCCCAAGTAGCCGGGACTACAGGCGTGCACCACCACGCCCAGCTAATTTTTGTATTTTTAGTAGAGACAGGGTTTCACCATTTTGGCCAAGATGGTATCTATCTCTTGACCTCGTGATCCGCCCTCCTCAGTCTCCCAAAGTGCTGCGATTACAGGCGTGAGCCACCGCACCCACCCGGAGTTTCATTTCTTAAGCAAGGTCACACAGCACATTGAGAATCGACACTGGGCCCTCTGTCTCCTGGGAACATTTTAAAGGACTCTTAAAGGTGAAATCCAAGACATTATTTCTTTGTTTTATAAACAGCAGAACCTTCCCCACCAAAAGCCCTTTTTTATTATTTCTTTTCTGGCACTAGCATCTATAGGGATTACAGTACGCAGAATAAAATCATCTGAGTGTGTAGACAATGTATCTGAACCGAGATGCGCAGAGTTTGGCCTTGGAACTTGACACATCCCACACCAGTGCAAACCCTATGGGATTATCTGGGTGTTAACCTGCAGACTTCATAGCCCTGGTCTCACGCTTCTCAGTCCTTTGCCTTGGTGTTCCTGCCCCCTAGTGGCGACAAACTTTACTACAGTCACATTCACCAGCAGACAACAAATCAAACGAAGTTAGATTTGAGAAGATAGCACTTTTCAGGAAGGGTAAAGGCAACCCACATCTTTCTCTTTAAAAGCAGAACCTCGTTATCATGGGAATGATGTTTAATCTCACACACAAAAACGCGACTAACTAGTCTTTAGCCAGAAACAGATCTTAACTTAGGCATCAAAGTTCTTGGGTTGGAAAATAGATTATACAACTGTCTTAGGGAGTCATGGGGGTAAGGGGAACTTCAGGGAATCTATAACGCAGGAACAGAAAGACTTAAAGCGGCAAAAGAGAGGGACATTGGCAGATGGTGCCCCCTGCCAACACTGGCATGAATTAATTCAAAGTCCTGCCTTCCCCTTTCCCCAGCTTTGAAGGTTCAGTCCCCTAGTCCCCAACCCTACCTCCCTTTGCTCAGCTAACTCCTGCCCCTTCTGCTGGCCTCAGCTCAAGGCTTCCTCCAACTCTGAAAATGAGATGGACCCTCGTCTTATGCTCTCAAGGTATGGGGAATTTTCTCAGCGTAAGACTTTTTCATGGTCCCTAGTTTTATGTATCTCTGGTTCTTTTCATTTCCACAGTAAAGTATTATATAAGTTCCATGAGGTTAGGCACTTAGCCTCTCTTATTGGCCATTGAATCTGTGCCCCCAAAACAGTGCTTAGCATGGAGGACGCACTCAATTAGTGTTGTTCAATGAAATTAATAAAATTGTAAGTGTTGGTTGGATGCGTTACATTTGTTTGCAGGTTGAACAAACAGATCTTTTCTCAATGGAAAAAACAGGCAAACTCTACCTAGGGTCTGTCTTTCCTGTACACACTGAGGGCGGACACTCCTTGGACATCATCGCAAATGCTCACCATCACCCTGGGGTGAGTAGTTGAGCAGGGGTCTTTACTGTAATTACACTTTTTGATCATGGGCATCCATAGGCTCAGCTTTTGTCCCTGCAAAGGTAACGAAATCTGCCTGAAAACAGAGAACTGAAGCACAGGTAGATTGAGAGGTTTTGAGACCTGACCTTCAGAGCTGCCTCTCTGTGTGACCTTGGATGCTACCTTCCTGCACTGAGTCTCCATGCTTTCATTTGTAAAAGAAGGAGCTTGAGGTATGTTACATCAAAGTCGTGGTTTTCTGGTATCAGAAACCTCAACTGAAACTGGCTTAAAATTTAAAAAAAAAATTTAAAAAAAGGAATCTATTGCTCATGAAACTGCAAAACCGTGGTTTCAGGATTGACTCAATCTAAGACACCAAGCAATATCATCCAAGCCTGGCTTCTCTTCTCCATACATCAGCTCTGCTTCCCTTTGTGTTCACTCTACTTGTAGGCAAGTTCCTTCTCTGTAAGGGTCTCTGGTAGCTCCAGACTTTCGTCCCTCAGCAGGAAAACAAGTCTCTCAGACTCAGAACTGCACCTCAGCTGTGCCTTTTGGGCCATATACTCATGCCTGCGCCAATCTGAGTGGTCAGGGGAAATTCTCGGCTCCACGTGAATCACAGAAACACCACCCAGAGGCCAAGCTCCATGAGAGTAATGAGGAAGCACTCTCAGAATGCCGGGGAAGAGGTGCTACATACACCTACACAACCATGGCACTGCAAGAGTCAGTGAGCTTTAAAGACGCTTCTAGCTTTTTTTTACCTTCTTGTGACTCTGAGGTTTGATGCCAGGGAAAGGGAAGGGAGAATAAAGCCATATACACTCTCTAGAGTTAGTCCAACCCCAAACCTTTCGAGAAACCTAAATGCCGAATAACACTTGTCACCCATTCTGAAGGGGGAAACGGGGTGACAGCAGCAGCCCTAGAAAGCAAATGATGACTGTGACCCTCCAGAAGCCACGGGGCATGAAAGTGAATGACATTCGGATAATGCCACAAAAATGGAACATTTCTATTTCCCAAAATGATAGTCAGTGAGATTCATTTTAAAAAGAAAGAAAAGAAAAGAAAACATTATTAAACTTTCCCTTTCACTGCTTCTTTGTATCTCTGGTTGAAATGGAGCAGGATGCAGGTTGCCATGGTGACGGCTGAATTTTTAAATAACAGGGCTCAGGCGCACTGGCTGTTGGCTGTACCGCCCCAGGCAGGAAGCGGTGGTGGGGAGGAGAGAGGCAGAGGCTGAGTGAGAAAGGGAAGAAAGCTGCTGAGCTCATCCCAGGACACTGTCACTTCAACTTGTTTTCCTTGCACTGAGGAAAAGGTCCAAGAACTACAGACTCTCCAGCTTCTTCATAGAATGAGGGAAGGTGGGAGGCCAAATGCATAAGAACAGAACCTGAGAAGTCACCTTGTCCCTCCGCTGCCGATTCTCTCTTGTGACAAATGGATTTCTCCTACACTTACACCCCTTCTCACAAACAATGGGTCCAGCTCACCCAAGTTTTAGACAGGACACTGGAAATCTTTCCCTAAGGAAAATATCTGAAGAGTTAGAGACACAAAGGGCAAGAGTCCAAAGGATTTTTAAGTGATAGAGTAATTTGCGTTTCAAAGCCCAGAAGCTGTCAATTTACATAGCCCTAGCCACCTATTCCCGTTCTGCTCCTCTCTCTAGAACCATCCAAGACTGAAATGGAGAGGTTCAGGAAGTGGTGGGTTCTCTACAACTGACATATCCAAGCCAACATCAGCCAGTAAGGAGCTGCCTGGCAGGGGGTTGTTCACATCGTTTCCGGCTTCAGAATCGCGGTCCTGTGGGGGCAGCTCAGAGAACCAATGAGGCAGCAGACCAAGTCTTTCACCCTGCACTCTTGTGCATTCCCAGGCCAGGGCAGAGGGAGACCAGAGGCAAAGGCTGGAGGAACCAGCAGTCAGGGAGCCCAGAACTCTGCTGTGATGCCTACATGCTTGTGGGGACCAGCTCTAACAGGACACGGTCTCTTCTCCACATTTTCATTTCCACAGTAAAGTATTATATAAGTTCCATGTGTGTTTATGTATGCTGTCCAAGCAGATCCCAAAAAGGACTTGTGTTCTCGGCCTTCCCTGTCCCTTATCTCCCGGCCAAGGTGGCAGGAAGCCAAGGCCACTCTGTTTGCCAGGGAAAAGCTTCTAAGTGTTAAATACTAATAGTAATAATAATAATAAACACAAAGATTTTTCTTTTATTTCTTTTTTCTTTTTTTTTTTTTTGAGACAAAGTCTCACTCCATCACCAGGCACCAGGCTGCAGTGCAGTGGCACGATCTCGGCTCACTGCAACCTCCACCTCCCAGGTTCAAGCAATTCTCCTGCCTCAGCCTCCCGAGTAGCTGGGACTACAGGCGTGCACCACCATGCCCAGCTAATTGTTTTGTATTTTTAGTAGAAACAGGGTTTCACCATGTTGGCCAGGATGGTCTCAATCTCTTGACCTCATGATCCGCCTGCCTTGGCCTCCCAAAGTGCTGGGATTACAGGCAGGAGCCACCGCGCCCGGCCTTTTTCTTTTTTTTAAACAGAATCTTGCCCTGTCACCCAGGCTGGAATGCAGTGCCGCAGTCTTGGCTCACTGCAACCTCTGCCTCCCAGGTTCAAGCAATTCTCCTGCTTCAGCCTCCCCAGAAACTGGGATTATAGGTGCATGCCACCATGCCTGGCTAATTTTTGTATTTTTTTTAATAGAGATGGGGTTTCATCATGTTGGCCAGGCTGGCCTTGAACCCCTGACCTTGTGATCGACCCACCTCCACCTCCCAAAGTGCTAGGATTACAGGCATGAGCCACTGTACCCAGCCAATACAAAGATTTTTCCTCGTGGCTGGGAAAATGGCAGAATTACTGAAGCTGAACACGTCTGACATTTCCCCAGAAGCCAAGTGAACAGAGGCCCCAGGAGAGAAGGGAAGAGCAAAAGAGACAGGGTCCCTGGGCCTGTGACCTGCACCCCTAGGGCCTGTCCTTGCTCCAGGCCTGACAATGGGCAGCTTGGGCCCTGGGATTCCCCATCAGTATTCCCCAGGAATGTCAGGACCGTCGGGGAAATGACAGCATCTTAGGAAGGAGATAAAAGCCAGAGGAAGAGAAGGGAGAGTGGTCTTCTCTGGTGTTCACACCACCGGGCCGCCTGCCTGTGCCTTCTCACACAGAGTCAGGAACTCCAAGGTCCCGGATCTGAGAAAGCAGGGAAACAGCACTGGCCTAGGCCTATCATCCGCGCTGCCCGGGACCCACTGGCCTCTCTTTCCAAGGGCAAGCTCAGCTCCCACACCACCACTGCTGCCCCCAGAGCCTCCAGAGTCATCCCTGCCCACCTGCCCCTACACACAGACACACACACACACACACACACACACCACACACACACCCTACACACACTCCCACACACACCACACACACACACTACACACACACACTACACACACACCCTACACACACTCCCCACACACACCACACACACACCACACACACACATACACATACACCCCCTCGCCCCACACATACCCCATACACACACCCCCCACACACACACGCATATATACACCACACGCCCCACACATACCCCATACACACACTCCACACACACACACACATACACCCCCCTCGCCCCACACATACCCCATACACACATCCCCCACACACACATACACACATATACCCCACACATACCCCATACACACACCCCACACACACACGCATATATACACCACACACCCCACACATACCCCATACACACACCCCACACACACACATACACCCCCCTCGCCCCACACATACCCCATACACACACCCCACACACACACACATATACCCCACACTCCCCACACATACCCCATACACACACACTTATATACCCCACACTCCCTACACATACCCCATACACACACCCCACACACACATGCATATATACACCACACGCCCCACACATACCCCATACACACCCCCCCACACACACACGCATATATACACCACACGCCCCACACATACCCCATACACACACTCCACACACACACACATACACCCCCCTTGCCCCACACATACCCCATACACACACCCCACACACACACTTATATACCCCACACTCCCCACACATACCCCATACACACACCCCCACACACACACACACATATACCCCACACATACCCCATACACACACCCCACACACACACACATATACCCCACATGCCCCACACATACCCATACACATACCCCACACACACATATACCCCACACACCCCACACATACCCTATACACACAGCCCACACACACACATACACACACATATACCCCACACTCCCCACACATACCCCATACACACACCACACACACACACACACAGACACATACACCCCCCTTGCCCCACACATACCCTATACACACACCACACACACACATACCCCACATGCCCCACACATACCCCATACACACACCCACACACGCATATATACCCCACACACCCCACACATACCCCACACATACATACACCATACACACCCTACACACATATACCCCATACATATCCCCCACACACACACCCTGCAAACACACATTTCACACACACACCCCACACACCCCACACATACCCCACACACACATATACCATACACACCCTACACACGCACACCCCATACATATTCCCCCTACACACACACCCTGCAAAAACACACCCCACACACACATACACCACACACATCCACACACACACCCCACACACCCAACACATGCCGCACACACACTCCACACACACATAAACCACACACACCTCTTACACACACAACACACACATCCCTTATACTCCACACACAAATACACCACACACACACCCTGAAACCCCACACATACATACATCACACATACATACACCACACACACATACACCACACGCACATACACATACTTTTCATACACATATACCACACTACATATCCCTCACATTCCACACATACACCACACACACACACATACACCACACACACCCCTCACACCCCACACACAAATACACACACATCACACACACTCCTCACACCTCACACATACATACACCACACACACACCCCTCACACCTCATACATACATACACCACACACACACCCATCACACCCCATACACACAGACTCCACACACACATACACCCCTCACACACACACACCTTATGCCCCACACACATGTACACCCTACACACACACACACACCCCACACACACATACACACACACACACAGACGCACACACACACCCCTGGATCAGGGACAGGAGTAGGAAGGGGTCTTTTGTAGAAACAGTCACCAGGATGCACACTCAAACTAGGCCTGTTTATCCATGAAACAGCTCCTGACAGATGCACATGATCTGTCGACAGAAAGAGACCGAAGAACTGGAGACTGGGGGATAGGAGGGAGGTTTGTTTTTCACTGCACACCTTTTTGTAGAATTTTACTTATGTGCTTATATTGCCTTTTCAAAAAATAAATTCTGTCCCCCTTTCTAGAACTCATATACAGAACCTGTCCCTTATCCAGTCATGTGAAGTTAGGAAAACTAAGTCCTGGTTTTATTCTGCCAGTAATAGTGAAGCAGTGTGAGGTCATACTGAGTCTTAAATATCCTTTGCCTCAGTTTCTGAGGCTGAAAAATGGGCTAAATAATACCTATTCTACCCTCCTTAGAGGCACTTTAGAAGTTCATTGAGGTAAAACAATAATAGTAATGATAATAGTTTAAATATATTGAGTGCTTAACATATACTGGGCACAGTGCTATTGTCTCAATCCCAAAACAATCCTGTGAGATGGCAACTAATGTGAGTCTCATCTTAAGAGACAAGGAAAATAAGGCAGAGAAAAGTAACTTGCTCGAGGTCATGCAACTATATATCATAAACTAAAAATAAAATTCTAAGCCCCCACAACTGACTCAACGGACCATCTCTTGGCCAAGGGGAATCCCAGAGTAAACTTGAAGACTGAGTTCTCAGCCATGACAGGATGGGGGACTCAGATACACATCGTTACACCCCCTCCCTCATTAATCATCATTAGCCCTTCTTCCCTAAGCGTTTAACAGAAAGCAGCCCTTTCAAACTCCATAACCAAGAACCCAAAGCAAATGCAACAAAAACAAAAATAAATAGATGGGATTTAAACTAAAAGACTTCTGCAGAGCAAAAGAAATAATCAGCAGAGCTAGCAGACAACCCAGAGAGTGGGAGAAAATCTTTACATTCTATGCATTCGACAAAGGACTAATGTCCAGAATCTACAAAGAACTTTGATGTAGTTTGGCTGTGTCCCCACCCAAAGCTCAACTTGAATTGTATCTCCCAGAATTCCCCCGTGTTATGGGAGGGACCCAGGGAAAGGTAACTGAATCATGGGGGCCCATCTCTCCGGTGCTATTCTCATGATAGTGAATAAATCTCATAAGATCTGATGGGTTTATCAGGGGTTTCCGCTTTTGCTTCTTCCTTATTTTTCTCTTGCTGCCACCATGTAAGAAGTGGCTTTCACCTCCCACCATGATTCTGAGGCCTCCCCAGCCATGTGGAACTATAAGTCCAATGAAACCTCTTTTTCTTCCCAGTCTCAGGTATGTCTTTATCAGCAGTATGAAAATGGACTGATACAAACTCAAACAAATTAACAAGAAGAAAACAATCCATCAAAAAGTGGGCTAAGGACATGAATAGACAACAAATGGCCAAAAAGCATATGGAAAAATGCACAACATAACCAATGACCAGGGAAGTGCAAATCAAAACCGCAGTGGGATACCACCTCACTCTGACAAGAATGGCCATAATCAAAAAATCGGAAAAATAATAGGTGTTGGTGTGGATGCAGTAAAAGGGGAACACTTTTACACTGTTGGTGGGAATGTAAATAGTACAACCACTTTGGAAAACAGTGTGGAGATTCCTTAAAGAACTAAAAGTAGATCTACCATTTGATTCAGCAATCTCACTACTGGGTATCTACCCAGAGGAAAATAAGCCATTGCATGTAAAAGATACTTGCACATGCAATTGTAGCAGCACAATTTGAATTGCAAAAATATGGAACCAGCCCAAATGCCCATTAACCAACAAGTGGATAAAGGAAATTGTATATGTATGTATATATATATGCACACACACATACCATGGAATAGAACTCAGCCATAAAAAGGAATGAAATAATGGCACTTGTAGCAATCTGGATGAAGTGAAGTAACTCCAGAATGGAAAACCAAACATTGTATGTTCTCTCTCATATGTGGGAGCTAAGCTATGAGGACAAAAGGCATAAGAATGATATATTGGACTTTGGGGACTCAGGGGAAGGGGTGGGGTGGTGAGGGATAAAGAACTACAAATCGGGTACAGTGAATACTGCTTGGGGATGGTTGCAGCAGAATCTCAGAAATCACCACTAAAGAACTTACTCATGTAACCAAACACCACCTGCTCCCCAAAAACCTATTGAAAATAAAAAATAAATTTTAAAAACTTAGTGAAAGAAAGCAGCCCTTTTAAAAGACTCCACCACGGAAATCAGCCCACTGCCTAACACTGCCTCTCCTTTCTTGCCTAGTAAGAGAACACCAACCACTGAGTGGTTCTGGCCAATCTACAGAGAATGTGCAGTAAGGGTTTTCCTGCCTGCTTCACCTTTTGATACCAAAAGGCCAAAAACTCCACCCTTAGATCCTGCTAACACCACCATTTTTTCTACATGGGACCGATGAGGGGGGATGATGCTCAATTGCATGTGCATTTCTCCTTCATAAATATTCATGATTCCTCCTATAGCTTATTGAATATGTATGTTTGAGCACTCTGCTCAGCATGAATTTCTGTTCCATTTGCCCCACCCCCAGAGTACCTGTTTTGGGCTCCTGACCAGAGGCTGTGCTTCCCTGTCAGAATGGCAACCCTACAAGCTGCAATCCTTTACGAGAATTAAAGCTCTCCTTTCCAAATGTACGAACCTCATCACTCTTCAGTTGATGACATCCAGCCTTCTGTTTCTACAGCTCACACTTTTACTCACTAAAGGCAATACCTACGTTTGATATTAGTATTCATTACTCTATATGCAGCTTCCCGTCCTGAGGTGTTCGGATTGATCATCAGATTTTCTCCACCTGTTTCACCATATTGGAATCTCTACCCTTACTCGAGAGAGTTTAATGGGGAGCTAAAATCTAGAGATAGGAATATGAGCAATTTCAAAATAGGATTCTGGTCCCAGGAGAGAGGATTTATTGCATGTCAGAGACCAGGATCCTGGATTCACCTTTAACTCAAGCAAGTGCCTAGAAACAAGGCCCAGCTGAGGTTTATAAACACAATTAGTTTGTTACCACCGCCCACCCCCACTGTTACCATAGCAATGAGAGAGATCTTGGATGCCAGTCCTCAACTGCTGTTCCTGATTTGCAGTCTTCCAAATGCACGCTTCCTCTTTCAGTTTCCTCTTCTCCTGTGTACTTCACAGACCTCTGCAATATCTACCAACTGTTGGTCATGCATTCCTTCCTTAAACTCCTCCAGAAACAAGCAGCTCACTACCCACCAGGCACAAATCTTTCTCAAACCAGCCTTAACTGTTTGTGAAGTCCTCTTTCTATTGTCCTAAAATCTGTCTCCCATTTTTTCCAGCCAAAGGTTCTAGCGCTGCCCTGTAGGATCCCATATCACACCTCCTCCTGACTCCTTCAAATAACTGGAGATCATCCTCATAATAGCCTGGGTCCTCTCTTCTCTAGACCAGCGGTTCTCAAACTTAAGCATGCATCAGACATGGAGATCCTGCTAAACCACACAGCGCAGGGCCCTACCCCCAGAGTTTCTGTGGGTCTGGGGTGGGCCCAGAAATTCACGTCGAAGATGCCATTGCTGCTACTTAGTGATTACACTGTAGGAGTCACTGTTCTTGGTAAGTACTCCTCGTTCCTTTGAAAACTTTTTGTATAAGAGTTCCTAGGCCTCTTTACCATTCTAATCTCTCTCAGGGACCTGCTCCAGTTCACCGATATGGTACCCAAAACTAGACAAGGATCCTCGAGCAGACATTTTTGATGACAAGGAACAAAGATTTCCCTCAGGCTACCTCAAGCAATAGGAGTTGGTTATTGTGAATGTAAGAAAAAGAACCTCAAATTCATGGCCTGGTTGATTGGACCCCAGGCAAATGAGGAATCTAGGGAGGAGTACAGATAGCAATACACCTGGATCTCTACCCAGAGGACAAGAGCTCTCGTTAGTCCCTTGGCAGTGGGCCTCTGTTCATCCTCAGCCCTCTCCGCCTCATCTACTATTTCTGCTACCACTGACCAATTCCATATCCCCTCTCTGTTTGTAGATTTTTCTCTACCTAATAGCGTCTGCTTTCTCATTCTTGTTTCTATTTTCTGGTTTCCTTCTGCTCCATTTTGGGCTCTACAATAGCATGGGCTCCATGAAGAGTTCAGCCTCGAAACCTGCCACCAACCTCCTGATTTGCCTTCTTTTCCCCAGTTCAAACTCCCCAAAGAGGGAAGCAGAGTGAGGTAAGCTTGTTTCAGTTTGAATAAAGCTCTTCAAAGTAGCCTGTAGACTGACAGCCCTTGGGTCCTATTCAATCTGTTGTGGCTGGTGAAAGGTTGGAATACATGATGTAGGCACTAGCTGCCCCTCTGGAAGGAGATGGTAAGAATAACATACAGTCCATGGGTTACCTACAGGTTTTATCTTGCACGCCAACTTCATCCAAAAACTATTGGCTGCCTTAAAAACTGTGTTTTTAAAAAACTGTGATAGAGGTTCAGAGGCTACATCTAAACTCAGTGGAACACAGTTAATTAGTGGTATCTGTCGTGGGCATTCAAGCAATGATCCTCAGCCCACATGCCAGTTCCTTGCCCTCCCCACTGTTAGAGCATGTGCTCTAACAAGAGCAAGCTAAGCGGAGTCATTACCTTCCTCATTTTGAGTTTCCTACTTCCCTTTATGAGGACAAAGATGACATTTGCTTGTTTAGGCAGCTGGATCGCACTGTGGCTTCACACTGAACTTCAGCCACCTAAAACTCTTCAGCCTTTTTTATACCTGCTATTAAGTGACATTTCTCCCATTCTGCATCATGCAAAAAAAGAAACAGAACTAAACAGATGAATTTTACATTTTTCCCTAAAATAGTTCACCTTGCTAAATTTGACTCATCAGTCCAACCCATTGAGATCTTCTTAATATGAATAATGTCTTTTTCTGGCCTATTTGATAAATTGCTCAAACTCTGTCTGCAGACATCTGTCCACAAAATGGGGGTTAAATGTTTATCTTCTTTACATGATTCACAATGATGAATTTCAATTATTGGTTTCCATGTACTACATTGCACCATTTAAGTAACAATTTCAAGAAATTATTTTTTCTGGGCACACTGGGTGTGCCTGTATTCCTAGTTATTCAGGAAGCTGGAACTGGAGGATCACTTGAGCCTGGGCATTGAAGACCAGCCTGGGCAAGTAGGCAACATAGTTAAACTCTGTTGGAGAAGAAGAAGGAGAAGGAGAAGGGGAAGAAGAATAATAATTAGAAGAAGAGGAAGGAGAAGAAGGGGGAGGGGGAAGGAGAGGGAGGGGAAGAAAAGTAATTATCTTAGACTAACAAGTGCACATGCGTATTTGTCCACTTGTTCACAGTGAGAATAACCAAAGATAGTTAAACCATCTCATGAAGGCAGCTCCTTTGCTAAAACAATAGCTGTCGTTCACTGAACAACTATTCCAGGTAAAGGATACTTTAATACGTTATTTCTAACTCTTACAACATTAAGAGGTAGGTTTTATTATTTTCGGTGGGGGGATGAGACAACTGAGACATAAAAGGTTTAGTCACTTTCCAAGATAACACAGCTGGGATGTAGGAGGGCTGAATCCCAGCCCCAATCTGCCCGACCCCAATCCCGTGTCCCATCCACTGTGCAACATAGCTGCTCCCTGAGCATGGTTCTCTGAATGACATCGAGACTTGCTGAAAATACCTAAATGCAGAAATTGAGGGCTCATGAACATGTTTACCCATGGATCACAGTGTTTGTTCTTTGTTTTGAGACAGAGTCTCATTCTGTTGCCCAGGCCGGAGTGTAGTAGTGTGATCACGGCTCACTATAGCCTCTACTCCAGGGCTCATGTGGCCCTCCCTTCTCAGTTTCCCAAGTAGCTAGTACTATAAGCTTACCCCACCATACCCAGTTAAAGCTTTTTTAATTTTTTGTAAATATAGGGTTTCAATATGCTGCCCAGACTGGTCTTGAACTCCTGACCTCAAGCATTCCTCCCACCTCAGCCTCCCCAGATGCTGAGATTACAGGCATTAGCCACCACACCAATCTGGATGAAATTTTTTTTAAGTACCACCTGTATTAGGCTTAAAAAATTATGATATATATATACTTTAGAATCTCATAGATATTATTAAAAACAATGGGGTAGACTGACATGTATTTGTGCAAAGAACTGACCTTTACTGTTAGCTACGTCTGTTCTGATCCTTTTTTTTTTCCACATTACATTAACATATGTTGGTAGAAGGTTGAGAATTATAGGAGACTTCAGTTTCCATTCTTAACACTTTCATCTTGATTGAATTTTTACATTTTTGTATTTTTAATCAAAAAAATTGGAAAACGTGTTAAAATTATTAATTACCCTTTTCCTTCCCCTCTGACTGCTGCATTTCATGCCTCTGTTTGGTGCATCAGCATCCGGGCTCCCTGTGTCTACTGGCTCCAGCAATAAGAAATCTATTGTCCGATATCAGAAGACCTGAGGGAGGATAGGACTTGGGTTGGTGAATGAACTCAGTGGTTCATGGATGTCATAAGGCATTTTCTCCCATTTTCAATAGGAGATCTGGCTCCCTGTACATCATGTCCTGGTTGCCACAGTTCAAAACACCTCAAGCTGCTACAATAATGTCCGGCAAAAAAAGAAGCAACTGTTTCTTCCTATGTGACTCTTTCTAGCAGCAAGAAAAACCTAGACAAATGTCTCTCCTCATCCACAGTTTCACTTTCCTTGGCTTCAGTTACCTGTGGTTACCCAGGGCTGAAAAATATTCAATGAAAAATTCCAGAGGTAAACAATTTATAAGTTTTCAATTACACATTGTTCTGAGTAGCGTGATGAAATCTTGCACTGTCCCACACCTTTGTCCAGCATCTCCACGCTGTCTATGCTACCCACCTGCTAATCACTCAGTCAGTTCTTGTTATCAGATCTACCATCACAGTGTCAGTATCCCAGTGCTCGGGTTCAAGTAACCCTTATTTTACTTAATCATGGCCCCAAAGCACAAAAAGAGTATTGGTGGCAATTTAAATAAGCTAGAGAAGCCTAAAATGCTTCTTTTATGTGAAAAGGTGAAAGTTCTCAATAAGCAATGAAATCGTTTGCTGATGCTGCTAACATCTACACTATGAACGAATCTTCTACCTGTGAAAGTGTGAGGAAGGAAAAAGAAATCCATGCTAGTTTTACTGTCACACCTCAGACTGCAAAAGTTACAGCCACAGTGTGTGATAAGTGCTTAGTTAAGATGGAAAAGGCATTACATTTGTGGAAGAAAGACATTAACAGAAACGTGTTCTGACTGATGGCAGGCGGGTTCTGTACTATTCTCGGTTTCAGGCATCCAGTGGGAGCCTTGGAACGTCTCTCCCGTGGGTAAGGGGGAAACCGCTGTGCTAGAGACAGCCCCAGAAGACCTCTCACAGCCGACTGGTCAGAACTGCATCACATGTCCTGCTAATGCAAGCATCGGTGGAGTGTGAGGGCACCAACCCTGGATGGGACAAATAATTTCATATCTGGGGCTGGGGAGCTCAGCTTCCTTTGAGGCACATGGCTTGCCTCCCCTCTGAACAATATTGAGGTTCCATTATCTAGGAAAAAGAATAATGGTGGCTCATGCTTGTAATCCCAACACTTCGGGAGGCCAAGGCGGGCGGATGACTTGACATCAGGAGTTCAAGACTAGCCTGGCCAACATGGTGAAATCCTGTTTCTATGAAAAATATTTTAAAATAGCCAGGTGTGGTGGCATACAACTATAGTCCCAGGTACTCAGGAGGCTGAAGCACAAGAATCACCTGAATTCAAAAGGCAGAGGTTGCACTAAGCCGAAATCCTGCCACTGTACTCCAGCATGGGAGACAGAGCACGACTCCATCCTCCACCCACCCAACAAAAAAGAAAAAAGACAAAGAATGGGAAATGCTCATGGAGACATAAACAATGGTGTCAGAACTAATTCCTAAATTAACTATGATATCATGCCCTTGTGAA
Organism: Saguinus oedipus; assembly: GCA_031835075.1. Taxonomy (NCBI): domain Eukaryota; kingdom Metazoa; phylum Chordata; class Mammalia; order Primates; family Cebidae; genus Saguinus; species Saguinus oedipus. The sequence goes on from CM063170.1 coordinate 46,295,365, forward strand.
TGTTCTCATCTCACGCCATGTATTCTCAGAAGCACACTGTGTCTGAACCAGGTATACGAGTTTTATAGACCACTTGAACTGTTAGAGTGTTAACTAAACCGCTCCTGAATTTGTTACTGTTACTTATGCTGACAGTGATATTCATATCACCATCTCTGGGATGGCCTGTGGGAAATGTCGCTGTAAAGATGATTGAAATACACTAATGAAAACCTACTTCCCCAAAAATCTAAAGCCATGATCCAGTTGATTTCAGAAACGGCAAACTCTGAAAGTACGCAAGTAAATGGCTGTTGGTGGTGGTAAGATGGAGCTCCATTTAGCAGGATATATGGTATTTGACAAGGATTGAGCTGATCGACTTTAGAGAGTTTGAAAAACAGGCAGACCTGTCTTGGAGATTTTATGATGTCACTTTCTGAAGGTAGAGTTTAATGCCCTCTACCACTCCTCGAAAAAAGCTGGAAGATACCAGTCTGCATAGTTCAGCAATGTGTTCATCTGAGAAGCCATCAAGACAGAGATATCAAGCCCTGCGTGGCAAACTTGAGGAATCTCTGATATGGAGTCAATGATTTTTCTGGTAGACAAGGTGGCCACACAGGACTGAGAGTAAGAAAGAGTGAGGAAGAGAAGGAGATGCTTTCCCAGCCCCATCAAAGCTGGACTCATCCTTATCTATATTTCTTCCCCGACTGATCATCACTGCTGTGAAAGTGGGGAAGTTTCCTCTACCTTCGGAGGCTCAGTGGCTGCGCCTGCAAAATAAACTGTCATTGGACGGATTAACAGGAGGTGGGGGGAGTATACAAACTTTGTGTGATGTTGTAAGTTTATGTGGCCTGGGGAGGTGGTTCACAAACTAGAGAAAAGATGCCCAAAAAAGTGGCAAGGCTTGAAGACGTTTAAATCAACAAGGGATGATAAATTTGTAGAGAAGCGACAAGACACAGGAAAGGGGCTTTGGATTTTTGGCTTCCAGGGTGGCAAAACTGTAGGAGGTAAATATAGGGGGAAATTCATGGAAGATAAGAGCTATCTTAGCCAAGTTTGTTTATGCAGGTCCATTTCGGTGCAGCTTTCCATCTCCTTCATGGCCATAAAACTTCCCCAGGAAAAGGGATTTATGGCAGTCCTCATTTCTCAGAAGTTTCTGCTTTTAGTCAGATAAGAGATGCTTAGGGAAAGCTTCTTTCTGCATCTGTTGAATCTCAAATGTCTTCGCTCAAAATAATCCTTCTGCTACAAAAGCGTATTTTGAGGTGGTATATTCTGATTCCCCACTCTCCCCTGTCCCCTAGCTTACTCTTCTTGACTGTGACTTGCACCATGTGCCAGGTGTCCAGTTTGTCCCCTGAGCTCTTCTCTGCCCTACTTTGTGCTCCCAGGGGCTGACCTGCAGGAAGGCATCAATGGCTCGTTGCCCTCTGACTTCCAGCTGGGTCTGGCAGTGGCAGGAGATGAAAGGGAAGGAATAGAGACAACTTAGAGCATGAGATTGGGGTGTTTATTCTCCAAGTTCCCTCTTTGTAGGGTCCCCAAGTGCTGGCTGCATTTCACTGCAAAAGATGTCAGCTCAAATAAGGCAGTCCTCCCCACAGTTCTGTCTCCATAGTTTTAGTAACCCACCCCCTCATCTGCCCCTAAAAGCTTAGGAGTGGCAATAAAGCCCTACTATTACTAATCTAGGGTTCTGCACTATGCCTTGCAGTTTCCCTACACTCTGCCCACGCCTTTGTAAATAGTTTCTTTATGAAACTCTGCTTGAGTTATCCTAATTTGAGGATGCCATCTGTTTCCTGCTGATACACTGCTCTAATTTGATCTTATATGGGTTGAATGTTTTTGCTTGGTGATATTTTTGTGTTTCTGCCTCCTGAATTACCACTCTGCATAGTGGCAAAGACTTCAGCCTCTGAAGTTGCATAGAAGTGGGTTCATATCCCACTCCACCTTCTACAGTTAGAAGACCTTGGCCAGTCACTTTACCTCTTTGAGTCTCAGTGTCTTTGTCTGCAAGTGGCAGTAATAATAACAATAATAGTGGTATCTGCTCTATTGAGATTCCATGTGGATCAAATGAGGAGCAGTGGGAAGTATGACAGTTCTTGTGCCCCATCTAAAAGTGACTCCTCGGCCAAGTGCGGTGTCTCACACCTGTAACCCCAGCATTTTGGGAGGCCGAGGCGTGCAGAGCACCTGTGGTCCGGAGTTTAGGACCAGACTGGCCAACATGGTGAAGCCCTATCTCTACCAAAAATGCAAAAATTAGCTAGGCATGTTGGTGCACGTCTGTGAATCCAGCTACTCAGGAGCAAAGGCAGGAGAAGCACTTGAACCAGGGAGGCAGAGGTTGCAGTGAGCAGAGATCATGCAACTGCACTCCAGTCTGGGTGACAGAGCAAGACTCTGTCTCAAAACATACATACATACATACATATACACAAAGTGGCTCCCTGGATCCAGGTGATAGCTGTCATGAAGAAAAGGCAGCCCAGAGTTGTCAGTTCTTTTGGTATGCCAAGCGGCCAGAAATCTAGTTTTATATATGAAATCTCCCCTTTACTGGAACATCAACTCCATGAAGACAGTAATGACTACCGTATTCATTGATACATTCCCAGTGATTAGAATTGCCATTTTGAATTTCTGACTTAAAAATAATCACAATTGAAAATCACTAATAAATAATAGATCCTTTTAGAATCCCCTCTAATTAGAAGAAAGTGAGGTACAGCCAATCATTTTCAGAATCTCCACTGTGTAGCCCCTAGTTCAGATCACCTGCAATCAGGCACTTAATAAATGTGTTCTGGGCTGAGAGAAGAGAGGCAGCAACTACTTTCAGCCCAAACAGTTCATGGATCATCCTCTCCCCTGTCACAGCCTGAAGATGGGAATCCAGTGAGCTGCAGATTTGTTACCGAGTTTATAAATGCCAAGGAGACAGCTCTCCAGCAGAAGAATGACTCAGTAGACATGTGGCAGATAAATAATGTATGAAACCACTTCTATTTTAATAGCACTTTGTGGTGACACTAATATCGATGAAAATGTTGGCATGTATTAGATGGTATTATATTTGGTGAGAGATGAGGTTTGACAGGCACTGGACCACTTCAAACCATAATTGAAGCCAGAGATGTGATATACACTAATTTTAGCTGGTGTTTGGTCCCTATATGAAATTGGCCACTAGGAAAAATAAGACCAACATTTGACTGTGGCATATATCTTGTGGTGGCCATTTGTCTTCGCTTGTGCTACCATAACAAAATACCATAGAATGGGTGGCTTAAAAAAACAAATTTATTTTTTCACAGCTTGGAAGCTAGAAGTCTGAGATTACGATGCCAATATGGTCAAGTATGCTGCCTTCTCACTGTGTCACCATGGCAGGGAGTGGGGGTTAGGGGTGGCAACAGGGGAGGAGAGAGAGAGAGTGATGGAATCTTCCCATAAGACTATAGTCCTATTGAATTAGGGCCCTACCCTTATAACCTCAGTTCACCATAATGACCTCCTAGACCCTGTCTCTAGATACAGTCACATTGGGGGTTAGGGCTTCAACATACAAATTTTGAGGGACATAATTTAATCCATAGCAAAAGTGATTCCCAGTTCAGGTGCAGTGGCTTAAGTCTGTATTCCCAGCACTTTGGGAGGCAGAGGCAAGTGAATCACTTGAAATCAGGAGTCAAGACCAACATGACCAGCATGGTGAAATCTTGTCTCTACTAAAAATGCAAAAATCATCCAGCCATGGTGGCACATGCCTGTAATCCCAGCTACTTAGGAGGCTGAGGCACAAGAATCACTTGAACCCAGGATGTGGAGGCTGCAGTGAGCTGAGATCCTACCACTGTACTCCAGCCTGGCTGACAGAGCAAGACTGTCTCAAAAAAAAGAAAAAACAAAAGTCATTCCCAAACCTCTCTTCCACTCCAGAGGTTGAAAAGTTCAACAGTCATTTTACCAGTCTGTTTTGCAGTTGGCAGCGGTCATGAAAAGCATAATAATGCGTGAGTGGAATTCTGCTGGGGAGACAAAGGGGGTTCTGGAAAGAAAACGTGCTTTCTTGATAAAAGGAGCAGACATGACCAGTCCACACCATCTGTTTCTCTCTCTTCCTGCCCTGAATAAGGGCAGCTATGATATCTACAGCTTTTGCAGCCATTTTAAAACCAAGAGGCACAGGAGACGTTCAGCAGTGACAACAGCCTTGATGTCACTGAGCCTCTAACCTAAATGCTAGGAGTAGTTGCCCGTATTCAGACTGGATAAGAACAAATACATGCCTATTTGTATATGGCTCTGTGAGCTGGATGTTTTGCTAGACACAAATGAATGTACTGTGGATACTTACCCTCTGTGTGTGTCTGTGATATCACCTATAAAATGGGAATAACAACAGTATCTACTGTTGTTGTGGGAGATGGAAGCTTTAATGATAACCTGTTCAAAGTATTGAAATAGAGATTGGCACACAGTAAATCCTCAATGCTAGCACTATTATGTATTAATACAAAGTACATTTATATATACTGTTTTTAACACTCCTAAAATCATCACAGATAATTCTCAAATAAATGCAAACAAGCAGCTAAAAGGCAATGGAGACAGATACGTGGGGGAAAAAAATCAGCAGATTTAGAGTCAGAAACCCAGGTTCAGAATGTCTGATAGTAAGGAAACAATCATGTAAATAAAGGCACACTGACCCCGGGAACTGCATATGCAGCCACTTAAAATGCATAAAAAGACCATGCAAGGACATGAGGAAATACCCACTGTAAAATGTTAATCAGCAAAAAACAGAACATAGATAGATACACAAATTAAAGGACAATTCCAGTTGTGTAAAAGAAAAAAAAAGTGAAAATGAAAAGAAATAACCCAAAATGGTAATCTATAAGCGTACAGATAACTTTCTCTCCTATGACTTTCCAAGTTCTCCAAATTTCCATACATAATTGCATAATTTAAAATTTTAGAGAGAACGATCCAAGATGGCTGACCGCTAACATCTCAAGATTGTAGCTCGCAGTGAAAGCGCAGAGAACGAAAGGATGCCACACTTTCAGACAAATTTTGGTCGCTCACGGAGCAGAAGATTCCCAGTGGAGGAACTGCACAGGTCGCCAGCGCGACTCTTGTGGCCGGCGCAGCGGTTTTGCCGGCACCTCGGCGCAGCAGCTCTTGGGGCAGAGTAAACGGGACTGGTTCCCTTCTGACCGAGGTTTGGAGGAGCAGCACGGGTCAGAGTTGCCTATTACGGACTCAAGAGGGAAGTCAGACTGGAGATTCCCGGGCAGAAAAGCACCATCAGTCTTAACGCCGCTGTTTTGGCCGTCGCAGAGAGTTGCTCATATTTCGGCCCTGGGAATTAACAACTTGGACTTCTACTCAGTGACCTAATTTGAAAGGTGGTAATTACAAAGATGGCAGGTGGATAAACTTACAATGATGGGAAGAAACCAGCGTAGAAAGGCAGAGAATACTCAAAATCAGAATGCTTCTCCCTCTAAAGAGGATCACAGTCTCTCATCAACAAGGGAACAAGGCTTGATGGAGAATGAGTGCATCCCAATAACAGAATCAGGCTTCAGAACATAGATAATAAGAAACTTCTGTGAGTTAAAAGAACATGTTGTAGCCCAATGTAAAGAAACTAAGAACTTTGAAGAAAGGTTTGACGAAATCCTAATGAGAATAGACAATTTAGAGAGGAATATAAGTGAATTAATGGAACTGAAGAATACAATACGGGAACTCTGAGAAGTATGCACAGGTTTAAACACTCGAATTGTTCAAGCAGAAGAAAGGATATCAGAGGTCGAAGTCCAACTTAATGAAATAAAACGAGAAGACAAGAATAGAGAAAAAAGGATAAAAAGGAATGAGCAAAGTCTCCAAGAAATGTTGGACTATGTGAAAAGACCAAATTTACGTTTGATAGGTGTACCTGAATGCAACAGAGAGAATGAATCCAAGCCGGAAAATATTCTTCAGGACATTATTCAGGAAAATTTTCCTAAACTAGCAAAGTAGGACAACATTAAACCCCAGGTAATACAGAGAACACCACAAAGATATTCCTCAAGAAGAGCAACCCCAAGGCACATAATCGTTAGATTCACCGGGGTTGAAATGAAGGAGAAAATACTAAGCGCAGCCAGAGAGGAAGGTCAGGTTATCCACAAAGGGAAGCCTATCAGACTTACAGCAGATATCTCAGCAGAAACCCTACATGCCAGAAGAGAGTGGGGGCTGATATTCAACATCCTTAAAGAACAGAACTTTCAGCCCAGAATTTCATATCCTGCCAAACTAAGTTTCACAACTGAGGGAAAAATAAAATCTTTTATGAACAAGCAAGTACTCAGAGATTTTATTACCACCAGGCCTGCTTTACAAGAGCTTCTGAAAGAAGCATTACACACAGAAAGAAACAGCCAGTATTAGCCTTTCTAAAAATATACCAAAAAGTAAAGAGCATCAACATAAAGAAGAATTTACATCAATGAATGGATAAAACAGCCAGTTAACATCAAATGGCAGTAATCCTAAATTTAAATCGACTAAATCCCCCAATCAAAAGATACAGCCAAAACCCAACAGTATGCTACATCCTGATCCATTTCACATGCAAGGATACACAAAGACTCAAAACAAAGGGATGGAGAAAGATTTACCAACCAAATGGAAAGCAAAAATAAATAAATAAATAAATAACAGGAGTTGCAATTCTCGTATCTGATAAAATAGATTTTAAAGCAACAAAGATATAGTGGTAAAAGGATCAATGCAACAATAAGAGCTAACGATCCTAACACCCAGATACATAGAGACTTAGACTCAATGAGACAGAAAATTCATAAGGATATCAAGGACTCGAACTCAGATCTGGAACAAGTAAACTTAATAAATATTTATAGAGCTCTCCACTTTAAACACACAAAATATACATTCTTGTCAATACCACATCACACCTACTCATAGGTTTAAATGAAATATTGATTGGCCATTATTAATACCCATTTCTTTTAGAATAAAGCAATATTTCCATTCTCTCTCCCTCTCTCTTCCTCTCCTTCACTCCTTTTTTTTTTCTTTCCTTCTCCCAAAAAAGAAAAAAGAAATCAACTTGCAGACCTCCAAGCAATGTCTCTCTCATTGCCTGATTTCCTTCCTTCCTTTCTCTCCCTCCCTCCCTCCCTTCCTCCCTCCCTTCCTCCCTCCCTTCCATCCTCCTTTCCTCCTTTCCTGCCTTCCTCCCCCAAAAAAATAATTTTAATCATTTCAAATTTTCTCTATTATGCTTTCCCATATTTTCAAACTTACTTGCAATAAACTCATATTACATATATAAGGAGAAAAATAACTTTTTAAAATAAGAAAACATGGCCGGATGTGGTGGCTCATGCCTGTAATCCCAGCACTTTAGGAGGCTGAGGCAGGTGGATCACTTGAGGTCAAGAGTTCAAGACCAGCCTGGCCAAAATGGCAAAACACAGTCTCTACTGAAAATATCAAAACTAGCAAGGCGTAGTGGTGCACGCCTGTAATTCCAGCTACTCAGGAAGCTGAGTCAGGAGAATCACTTGAACCTGGGAGGCAGAGGTTGCCGTGAGCCGAGATTGCACTGCTACACTCCAGCCTGGGTGACAGAATGAGGCTTTAAAAAAAAAAAAAAAAAAAAAAAAAAGGCCACATGTGCTGCCCAGAGATAGTGGAATCTGACCAGTCTTAGGAGCATTGAAGGACCCAAAGAAAAAGCACATATGGTTTCTTACTTGTCACATGTTTTAAAGTGTAGCTACATCCTGAGGGTGGAATTGGTCATGGACAGGGGCTAACTCCTGCAGACCAAAGGCACAGGTGGAGGAATAAATCAGAGTGGGCCTCGATACATGCTCCTCTGTTTTCAGTCACATTGGAGAAACTAAAGCAAAATATTATTTTTTCTTTCCTTCATTCTACGTTATGTATATTCATATACATTTTTTAGGTAAAAATGATCTTTTTGCTCTAGAGATTTTGGTTTCCAGGCTCCATGTAACCAGTTACCAGCTAAAGGCACAGGGACAGACATGGTGCAAAATCTTCTGAAAATTCCACCATCCTATTGTAAAATTAGGATTATAAGAAGAGCTATGGCCAGGCGCAGTGGCTCACACCTATAATCCCAGCACTGCTGAGGCAGGCAGATCACCTGAGGTCAGGAGTTTGAGACCATCCTGGCCAACATGGCAAAACCCTGTCAACACTAAAAAATACAAAAATTAGCCAGGCGTGATGGCAAGCACCTGTAATTCCAGCTACTCGGGAGGCTGAGGCAGGGAGAATTGCTTGAACCTGGGAGGTGGAGGTTGCAGTGAGCAGAGACCACGCCTGGGCTACAGAGCAAGACTCTGTCTCAGAAAAAAAAAAAAAAAAGAGAGAGAGCTACTTTACTGAAGAATGTGGTGTTCAGCAAATATACTAATGTATGTTAAAGTGCTTTATAAACTAAATCCTAGTACAAACTTCAGTAAAATGAACATAGTTTCTGACTGTGCAGTCCTGATTAACATCCGAGCTGTGATACTTAACATGTTGTCTGTGAAATTAATCAAATTATGTAACCTCCCTGAGCCTCAGTTTTCAGATCTAGAAAATAGAGAAATCTTCTATTAATACAAGATACCTGGAGCATTGTAAATACCCAATAAAGGAAAGTTGTAATTATATTTTCTGCACTTTTCCAGGAATAATCAAAGTTAACTCCTCTACTTGGAAGGGCTTCCAAAGGAGATAGGAGCAGAACTTCCTTAAAAAAAAAAAAAAAAAACCTGTGAAATCACCTTAGTGCTAACAAGAGCAAAAGGGAACTAGACAAGATGCCTAGTACCCTGCTTTCCTGCCCCCGGAGCGTGTTTCCAGACTCTCTGACCACATGGACACCCAAACTGGGAGCCGCCTCTCTGAAATATTATTAGAAAAGAGGGCAAGAGTCTGGATGTCAAAAAATATGAGAAAAAGAAATTTTCATTTTAACTAACAAAGGTTTGACTGCTGGCAGGACTTAGGAAACCACTGTGTCCCTAAATCACTGAATCCCAGCAACCTAGCACCGGGGACAAGCAGACTGTGAAATAGTATGTCCCACTTTCCACATTGTCCCATCAACATGAGCTGATAAATCATGACCTTCCCCTGTTATCGGAGAATGGCAAATCAATACTTCCATTATCATTATTATTACTCCCAAGGTACCACTCTGGCAGCATGTGAGCTATTCCCTCCCAAGCACAGAGCTGAAAGGATAGCTAATCTGCTTCTGAGACACCATTCAATCACAACAGGAAGAGAAAGGATGAATTAGAAAGAAGAAACATAACAGTACCAACGGGAGAAACAGCATCTGAAAAAGCCTAGAATAGTTGCTCAAAGTGTCATCCTAGGACCTCCTTGATGACATTCAGTGAGTGATGGTTAAAATGGCAGTTCCCTGGAACTGCTTAGTCCATGGGTCAGGGGTATGACCCAGGAGCCTGCCTTAATTGACAACTTCTTCAGGTGGTTTTGTGCACCTAAAGTTTGCACATTAAAAAGCTAGAGATCTACTATTCACTGGTGGAAATATCACTGGCAACCATCTTGAAGTTTTGTGGTCCTGCTGCTCATCTCTCAGAAATAAGTTTTGCAGAATACTTGCATGCATACTTGTAGGAGAGGATCAGCATTTTTCATGTCAACACCGGCTACGTTTCAGTTCCAGGGAAACGGAGATGTCCCTTGATTGACCCTATCAGTACTGAAACTGCAGTGTGCATAAAAGTCAGCCAAAGGGTCTGGTAAAGCAGAGATTGCTGAGCCCTACCCCTAGAGTTTTCTATTCAGTAGGTCTTGAGTGGGGCATGAAAATTTACATGTCTTAAAAGTTCACAGGTTGGTTGGCTAATCCCAAAGTCATTCCCAGGCCAAGCACAGTGGCTTACACCTGTAATCCCAGCACTTTGGGAGGCCGAAGTGGGAGAATCAGCTGTGGTCAGGAGTTTAGGACCAGCTTAGCCAATATGGTGAAATCCTGTCTCTACTAAAAATACAAAAATTAGCCAGGCATGGTAGCAGGCACCTGTAATCCCAGCTACTTGGGAGGCTGAGGCAAGAGAATCGCTTGAACCCAGGAGACAAAGGTTGCAGTGAGCCAAGATCACACACCTGCACTCCAGCCTGGGTGAAAGAATGAGAATGAGCATGCTATGGAGTCTTTTGCCTTGTGCCTGCCTCTCCTCTGGGCCAGGTTTTTTTTGTTTGTTTGTTTTTAAAAATGGTCACACGTGATACTGATACTGCTGGTCCAAGAAACATTTAAAAACCACTAGCAAACATAGATGGATTTTTGGGGAGTGTTCTTTTTTCATTTAGGCAGAAAAGCATAATTAAGGGAGAGGTGATAAAATTCACTTGCTATCTTAACACTCACTGCCCACTAGACATCCAAACACTCACATGGATACACACACATTTTTCCTCTTGCCCAAAAAAAAAAAAAAATCACACTACATATTGCCCTGTGCCTATCTTCTTCATGGGACAACAAATCAGGGATCTCTCTCCGCTCCTCCATGATCCACCTCTACAACATAATTTCTAACAAATGCACAGCATGTGGGTGAAGGGGCAGAAGGCAGCAAAACACACTGCCATGTGTGTACCTATGCAACTATCTTGCATGTTCTGCACATGTACCCCAAAACCTAAAATGCAATTAAAAATATAAATAAATAAATAAATAAATGCACAGCATGAGTACTGTCTGGACTCACCACAATCGGGTGTTATATTGTCTTCAATAACTTTATTGTTATAACTAAACATGTTTTGTGTTAAGTCGAACAACAGAGAAAAATACAAAAAAAGAAAAAGAAAAACACATGTCAAATCCCACCACCTCAGAGATAACCATTGTTAACAAATTGAGGTACTTCCTTCAGCACACATATTCCTACATACATTTATTATTTTACATAAACTGAATCATAGACTCCAAATTATTTTGCAACATGCTTTTTTCACTTACATAAACTAAGCTTTGATAAAGCAAATACAACCTCAAAAAATCTTTGAGAAATGTACTACCTCATGGAATCTTAACACAAATCCTCTATGAAATGAAGCATTGTTTTACATAGTGTGTTTCTGCCTACTCCTCACAGATACAACAGGTTAATTTTATTAATGTGTGTACGTGAGAGAATCTGTGAATTCCATATTTCATTTATTAGGTTTGCTTTAGGAAGAACATCCTGAAATAAAAATTAGCCCTTTGTAGTAAATCAGAGTTCTGAGCCAAAGTCAGTGTCCACAGCACAGACAAGCTGACAACTAGAGCATCTGGAGCTTTTAGTATACATTCTGAATTTTCTCCAGCTGTTTAGGACTGAAGACACCGATCTCTGGTCTCAGTTGAAATTTCACCAAGGTTCTGGTTCTAGAATGAGTCACTGGCTAAGGGTCTGATGAGCAAAGGGCGGAAGTGGGCAGAGTGTGAGGAGGGTGGGGCCTCCCCCACCCTTGATCCGATCAGTACAACCCAGAGAACATACCCATGTGTCACACGCTTGCCAGGGGACCTTCATCATAACCAAACGCCCCTCTGCATCTGTAGAACATGGTTACGCATTTTTTAATTTTCCATCCTGTTGTTAATTTGTCCCCATTTTCCAGGTGAGCCTTGGTGAGATTCACTGAGATCATGCATACAAAGCCCTGAGCACGTGCTCAGCACGTAGTGGGCACTCAGTAAACCTCAGTGCCAGTGAGAAGACAGAATGAGAATGAGCACGCTCTAGAGTCTTTCACCCTGTGCCTGCCTCTCCTGTGGGCCAGGTTACTTCTTCATTCTGTAGACTGTAATGACATGGAAATTCCAGGACACCAAGAGACAATGATGAATCAAAGATGAGTTTCCAAAAGAAAATTACATTCCTTATTCTTCATCAAATCTAAAGCCTGATAAAGTCCATAGAGCACTCAGGAGTCCTCTAACCTTCTGCCTAAAAGTGGTCACCGTCACATCAAACCTGAGCCTCAGAATGGACCTGTTTGACTTGATGACGGAGGGGGGCAACAGCAGGACTTGGCCCATGGCACCCAGCTGACCATATCAGCAAATAGAGAGCCCTTCAAAACCTTTGCATTCCTGTTCCCGGGAGAAACTGAGGATTGCAGTAAAGTCTAATTACAACCTCTTTTTCCTTGTTTGGAATACAAAGGGACAATGTAGCCCTAGTATTTTTATAGAAGGAAGTAGAGATTCAAATAAAGGAAGAGAGGGACCAAAAGAAGGACATATCCATGGTTCTCATCTTCTTTCACCGTGGATCTTAAAAAGGAACCAGAAGCCTCAGCAGTCCATGGTAGAGAATCATTATCACATTCTATTATTTCCCTCTGATCCCATGAAGAGGGAAAAAAAAAATCATTGCATGGCGTTGCCATGTGTCTCAAGCTTCGTTAAAGTGATTTCTCCCAAGAGTCTCCTATAACAGCATGTAAAGCACTTACAACAGTACCTGAATCATCATAAGTAATCAATAAATGTAAATGAGTAGTAGCAGCAACAGCAGCAGCAAGAGAGACTTGCTGAGATCATTCATTTAGCTACTTGGAACCCTGCTTAGATAGAATTCAATTCTTTTCACAATCAAGTAAGTGTTTCTCACAAGAACCCACACTCCTTATTCCTTCGGAGCCTGAGACTCTGCCTTCTGTCTCCAGTCTTCCAAGCTCCTCAGCAGACAAGAAGTTCTTCACAATCGACTCTCTCCAGTGTCCTCAAGCCCACGGGGACAGAGATATCCCAGCTGAAGAACTGAATTTCACAGGTCTGACACTGACACAACCCATGGAATTCAGTTCTCAAAGCTGAGGATACGCATAGGCTTTCCAGAGATGGTGCAAAGACCCCTCCTTGCAGTCCAGGCCTGTCCCAGTCCTGTAAAATACAAGAGTAAAACGCCTAGTAAATCTAACACAGCTGCTTCCTAGTACCAGGTCTAGCCCTGGTATTCATGAGTTATAAACATCTGAAGGGGGCTGGGCCAGCAGTCTGGAAGGCAGATGTGGGTGGATATCTTGAGCCCAGGAGTTCACGATTAGCCTTGGCAACATGGCGAGACTTTGTCTCTGTTAGAAATAAAAAAATTAGCTACACATGGTGGCTTGTGGTGGGAGGAACACTTGAGCCTGGGAATTGGAGGTTGCAAGGAGCTGTGACTGCACCACTGCACTCCAGTCTGAGCCACAGATAGAGACCCTGTCAAAAAAAATATCTGGAGGGGATGTGCATGGAACATGCACATCATTAAGCATCATTAAACATGATAGCTGGCCTTTCCTGCCTCATGGCTCTTCCATATACCATGCCCCTGGCCTGGGAAACTCGTTCATCTAACATCAGTTTATTCTCAGCTTCTTGCTTTCAGTGTCACCTCCTCAGATACACCATCTATGGCAGAGACTGCTAATTGTTTGCCTAATATATATTCTCTCCTCCTTCTATACTAACAGAACCCTTAAGTGGTATATGAACACAGGGACACCTGACTTTGTTTCTTCACGGTGACAAAGGGCTGGATGGGAGTAGAGAGTTTTTTGTACTGTTTCCCTCCCTCTTCTCAGGCTTGGACTATAGGCATGGTGAAGAGCCACTGTAGACCATGCAAATGAGTGCAGCCCCCCAGGGAAGGGCAGAGCAGCATGCCAGAAGAGCCCCGAAATTGAGAGGCTTCCATTGTGCACCCTAGACCTTTCATACCTGCACTGATAGATCAGCAAGAATAGAACGTCTACCTTGTTTAAGCCACTGTTATTTGAAGATCTCTGTAAGAGCACTTAAATGTTTACCTACCCCTATTGGCCTTCAGCTAGTCTTTTTCATAATATGGGATTATCTTCCTTCACCATAATTTGTAATTGTTAGATAATTTCATACGATTATTTGCTTAAAGTTATCTCCCTGGCCGGGTGCAGTGGCTCACGCCTCTAATCCCAGCACTTTGGGAGGCCGAGGTGGGTGGATCACGAGGTCAGGAGATCTAGACCACCCTGACCAACATGCTGAAACCTCATCTCTGTTAAAATTAAAATTAGCCAGGCATGGTGGCACGCACCTGTAATCCCAGCTTCTCAGGAGGCTGAGGCAGGGGAATCACTTGAACCCGGGAGGTGGAGGTTGCAGTGAGCCAGTATCATACCACTGCACTCCAGCCTGACGACAAGCAAGACTCTGTCTCAAAAAAAACTATCTCCCCAACAAGACTGTTTTCCACAAGCACAGAGACCATGCTAGTGTTCTTAAAATATGTATAAAGGCCAGGCATGGTGGCTCACACCTGTAATCTCAGAACTTTGTGAGGCCAAGGCAGGCGGATCACCTGAGGTCAGGAGTTCAAGTTTCACCTGGCTAACATGGTGAAACCACATCTCTAATAAAAACAAAAATTAGCTGGGCATGGCAGCACACACCTGTAGTCCCAGCTATTTGGGAGGCTGAGGCAGAAGAATTGCTTGAACCCAGGAGGCAGAGGTTGCAGTAAGCCAAGACTGTGCCACTGCACTCTAACCTGGGTGACAAAGAGAGATTCCATCTCCAAAAAAATAAGAAAAAGAAGAAGTATATAATAGCCTTATTGAGCTACAGTTCACATACCAGACAATTCACCTATTTACAGTGAAAAAATGCATTAGTTTTTAGTATATCCGCAGAGTTACACAACCATCATAGTCAATTTCAGAACATTTTTATCATCTCCACAATAGACCCCATAACCATTAGCAGTCAATCACCTTTCCCCTCCCTCAGTCCTGAGGAATCACTAATCTACTTTCTATCTGTATAATTCTGGACATCTTATATATATAAATGAAATCATATAATCAGTGGCCTTTTGTGACTGGTTTCTTTCACTTAGGATAATGCTTTCAAGATTTATCCACGTTTTAATGTGTATCAGTACTTCCTTCCTATAGATGAATAATATTTCATCGTGTGGATCTAACACATTTCATTTATCCATTCATCAGCTGATGGGCATTTGAGTTGTTGCTACCTTTTGCCTGTTTGATAATGCTACCATGAATGAATACCTATGCACAAGTTTTGTGTGGACATACGTTTGCATTTCTCATGGATGTGCCAACCCAAAAATATCTGAGACAGATCTCAATCCATTTAGGAAGTTTATTTTGCTAAGGTTAAGAACATGCCTGTCACACAGCCTTGGGAGGTCCTGACATGTGCCCAAGGTGGTCGGGACACAGCTTGGTTTTATACATTTTAAGGAGACATGAGACATCAATCAATATATGTAAGATGTACATTGGTTAGGTCTGGAGGGGTGGGATAACTCGAAGTGGGGGAGGGGTCTTCCAGATCATAGGTAGATAAGAGATAAACTGTTGCATTTTTTTTTTTGTCTCTGGTTAGCCTTTTACTGAATATGCAATTTACATGTGAGAGGGTAGAGGAATAGTCACTTATGCCCTAGTCTGGCTTAGTGAAATAATAGAGCAGAAGGAGCAATCAGACATGCATTGGTCTTACATGAGCAGAGGAATGACTGAATTCTGTCTGTCCTTTGTCCACAAGGAATTTCCTTGTGGGCAAATTGCCAGGGAGGTATATAGCTTTTTTATCTTTGTAGCTATCTTACTTAGGAATAAAATGGGAGCAGGTTTGCCTAACAGAGTTTCCAGTTTGACTTCCCTTTGGCTTAGTGATTTTGGGGGTCCTGAGATCTATTTTCCCTTTGCAGATGTATACCTAAGAGTGGAATTTCTGGGTCAATTGTTAACTCTATAACTATCCTTTTGATGAACAGCCAGACTATTTTCCAAAGTGGCTACATCATTTTACAGTTCCACCAGCAGCATAAGAGAGTTCCAGTTTCTCCATATCTTGCCAACTTGTTAATGTCTATCTTTTGAGAATGGTCATCCTAGTAGATGTGAAGTGGTATCTCACTGTGGTTTTGCCTTTCCCTGATGGCTAATGATGTTGAGTATCTTTTCATGTGCTTACTGGTAATTTGTATAGCTTCTTTGGAGAAATGTCTATTTAGATTCTTTGTCAATTTTGTAGTTGAGTTGTTTCTATTTTTATTGAGTTGTAAGGGTTCTCTATATATTTTAGATACAAGTCCCACATGTATAATTTGCAAATATTTTCTCCCATTCTTTGGGTGGCTTTTTAACTTTCCTAGTGGAGTGTGTGTATGTGTTTTATGTAACATTATTTCCAGTTTCTAGCATGATACCTTGATCATTATAAGCACTCTGGGAAGGGAAGGGAAGTGGAGGGGAGGGAAAGGGAGGGGAGAGGAGGGGAGGGGAGGGGAGGGGAGGGGAGGGGAGGGAAGTGGAAAGGGAGAGGAGGGGAGGGGTGGGAAGGGGAGGGGGAGGGAAGGGAAGGGAAGGGAGGGGGAGGGAAAGGGAGGGGAGGGGAGGGGAGGGGAGGGGAGTAGAAAGGGAGAGGAGGGGAGGGGTGGGAAGGGCAGGGGGAGGAAAGGGAAGGGAGGGGGAGGGAAAGGAGGGGAGGGGAGGGGTGGGGAGGGGAGGGGGAGGGGAAGGGAAGGGAAGGGAAGGGAAGGGAAGGGAAGGGAGAGGGGAGGAAAGGGAAGGGAAGTGAGGCAGGAGGGGACGGGAGGGAAGGGAAGGGAAGGGAAGGGAGTGGGGAGGGAGGGAGGGAAAGGAAGTAAAGCGAAGGAAGGGGAGGAAGGGGAGAGGAGAGGAGGGGAGGGGAGGGGAAGAAGGGAGGGAGGCTAGGTCTCAGTAATGCAGGCTTCCATCACAATTGTCCCAGCACTGACTGACTAGCTAGGTTAAACATTCAAAGCTGATTTAGCCAGTGCCCTTATACAAAGGGCAAGAGTTTTTCCTGGGCCTTTTCTGGACCTTAAAGCATGACAAAATAACAAAGGAATTTTTAACAGGATCCATTTAGGATTAAGCAAGTTTTATCGAGGGTCTAAAAAAACTCCCCAGGCCTCCACAAACAAGTTTATTGGGAGTGTAAAGGAACTCCCCAAACCTCCATGATTTAGGAGGGGACAAGACAAGGGCAATCACCCCAGCACCTGGACCCATTTAGATTAAATAAATTTACTGAGGCTCCAGAGGAACGTCTGCAGGACTTAGACTTTGGTAACAGATTTTTTAACATTAATCACTAGTGTCTTTGGATGAATGCACACTTACATGTAGACATATAGCTTAGAAGGTACATAAGCTCTGGAAAACGCTGTAATTTTGAGTTGTTCTAGTGATAAATTCCAGACCTTCTCCCTGTAACTGGTTACAGAAATAAAAACTCTCTTCCTCCCCAGTTCATCTGCATCTCATTATTGGGCCACGAGAAATAGCAGCCCAACCCTCAGTTTGGTCCAGGAACAGGAGGGAAAGAGAGAGGGAAGTGAAGGAGGATGCAGGGAGAGAAATTACCTGTGCAGACCACACATTTAATTTCCTTATTTTAAAGATGGGGAAACTGGAAAGTTAAAAACATTAAGATGACAGCCTGATGAGATATAAAAACAAGGTGATAGGCCGGGCATGGTGGCACATGCCTGTAATCCCAACACTTTGGGAGGCAGAGGCAGGCGGATCATGAGATCAGGAGTTTGAGACCACCCTGGCCAACATGGTGAAACCCTGTCTCTACTAAAAATACAAAAATTAGCAGAGTGTGGTGGCATGTGCTTGTAGTCCCAGCTACCCAGGAGGCTGAGGCAGGAGGATTGCTTGAAGTTAGGAGGCAAAGCTTGCAATGAGCCGAGATAGTGCTACTCCACTCCAGCCTGGGCAACAGAGTGAGACCCTGCTTCAAAAAAAAAAAAAAGAAGGAGAAAGAAAAAGAAAAAGAAAGAAAGAAAGAAAGAAAGAAAGAAAGAAAGAAAGAAAGAAAGTGGTAGAAGTTAGAACTGGGTTTTAGCCCCAGCTTGTCTCCTACCAGCTATAAGAACTAGACAGAAAAGAAAAAAAAAATTAAGAAAAAAAAAGAGAACTAGGCAGGTCATATAACCACCTCTCTACATCAGAGACCTCCTCAAAAATGGTCCTCTCCCACCAATCAGGTATTGGAAGGAGCAAAGTAAACTAATGTATGAGAAAGCATTGCTTGAACATGAGACCCAAGATCAAATAGCTAAATCAGCCTGGTCAGAAAATGATGGTAGGTAACCCAATTTCTGATCCAGGGTGAAGGATACGGCACTATATTTTATTTTTCAGATTGTTGCTGATTTTCTTTACCAATTAGAAGACTTTCTGGTTCAATACAAAAAAAGGGCACCAGTAAATTTGTGGCAAATCACACGAATCCTGGGTCCTCCCATCACTGAGAGTCCTAAACAAGAAGTGTTGCTTCCATTAACTGTAGCCCCAAACCGAGATAAATTGTATTCACGACTGGATCCCTGGCACCTAACTGTGTCTGGCACACGGCAGATGCACAAAAGTATTGTCTAATTTGTAAAATAAACCTGAACCCCACCATCTTAATGAAGCCAGAAAGAAATAATATACAGGTAGAAGGGTTCTGGGGTAACTTGTGGGCATATCTGGAGACAGCAACGTGTAATGTTTAGACAATGGGCTCTGGAGTCTGGCTGCCACTGTTCTCATTCCAGCTCTGAGCCTGCCGTGAGTGCAGAGGGAAAAAGCGGCAGCCACGCATTTTCATCTCTGCTTAAACTTGCATCTATTTAAGTCTATCACCGTGCTACATCCATACATTCATTCCTTCTGTTCCGTGCCAGGCTTCGTGCTCCCGTTCAGCCATGGCCCTAAGCCAAAGCTCAGGCATTTTTTTATTCTGGTTGGATGCACACAATTTGGTGATTACTATATAAACGTCTTGTATTGCTCATGCTGCAGCACCAATTCCGTTTACTCATCATGATTCACTAGGGACACTTACTTCGTTCAAGTTACATGTAATGGCTTCTCCGTCACCCTCAATGTGGTCTTTTACACTTGGAATCCAATGTACATTACTTGAGAGTTTCCACTTTTTTAAGTAAGCATTGCCTTCCCTTCCACATGAAAGAAAACCAAGACTTGGAAGGGGAAAAAGTGCTCCAACATAGGTAGTTTTGCCATGTTGCCCAGGCTGGTCTCAAATCCCTGGGCTCAAGCAATCCACCCCCCTCAGCCTCCCAAAGCGCTGGTATTATAGGCGTGAGACACCGCACTAGCCAACAAGGCATTTTCATACAAATCGCACTTCACTCTCAAAAAGCCATAAAAAAAATGCCACTGCCATCCTCACTTGATTAAAAAAGAGGAGGAGGAGAAGGAAAAAGAAGAGGAGGAGGAGGAGGAGCAGCATCTAAACAGTTAAAACACCACCTAGCACATACGACTACCACTTTTAATCACCCAACCCCACTGTCTGGCTCCTGGAGACATAAACAAAAATGGTTTCTTCCGTAAAGGAATTCAAAGACCAGATAAGGTGGCAAGGTGAAAAGTAACTTCAGAATGCTAGATAAATATGTGCTCAGCCTGGCCTTCACAAGAGAGGCCAGCAGTTGGTAGAAAGGAGACCTTTGATTCAATCCCCCTACAGGTCCTGCAAGCTCTGCCTTCACAGTACACCTAGAGTCTAACTGTTCACCCTCACCCAAGCCACCATCAGCTCCCACCTAGGAGACCTGCAACAATGAGGTCTCCTGATTCCATTCCTGCCTCTGCAGTCCACCCTCCTAATAGCAGCCAGAGGGACCTTATTTCAGACTTTTCTTTTTCCTAAGCCCCGCTACTATGTCCATGTGTTCTCTTGTTCAACCAAGCTGTTGGACACAGGGAGGGGAACATCACACACCAGGGCCTGTTGCGGGCTGGAGGGCAAGGGGAACTCAAGCATTAGGACAAATACCTAATGCGTGCAGGACTTAAAACCTAGATGATGGGTTGATGGGTGCAGCAAACCACCATGGCATATGTATATCTAGGTAACAAGCCTGCATGTTCTGCACATGTATCCCAGAATTTAAACTATTTAAAAAAAAAAAAAAAAAAGAGGCCAGTTGTGGTAGCTCATGCCTGTATTCCCAGCACTTTGGGAGACCGAAACAGGTTGATCATCTGAGGTCAAGAGTTCAAAACCAGCCTGGCCAACATGGTGAAACCCCATCTCTACAAAAATATAAAAATTAGCAGGGCATGATGGCAGGTGCCTATAATCCCAGCTACTCAGGAGGCTGAGGCAGAAAGATCGCTTGAACCTGGGAAGTAGAGGTTGCAGTGAGCTGAAATCATACCATTGCACTCCAGCCTGGGACACAGAGTGAGACTCTATCTCAAAAAAAGAGAGATAAATCAAATCATATCACTCCCCTGCATAAAGCTCTCCAGCCACTTTCCATCACACAGAGAAAAAAAACCCAAACCCTTCAGCATGGCCTACAAAACCCCACTTTATCCCATTCCTGCCTCTATCTCCAACCTCATTTTCCACCATCCTTCCCTCATCCATCCACTCCTGCCCACCTGGCTTCCTTGCTTTTCCTAATTGCACCAAGCTGTTACCTCTCCCTGGAATGCTCTTTCCCAAAATATTTCCACTGCTCACCTCTCACTTCTTCCAGACTCTTCTCAAACATCACCTCATCAGAGTCCATCTGTCACTAAAGGAACCATAGACATGCCCCACCCATCCCCCAAACGTTCCAGCCCCTTGCCTGCTTTTCTGCCTCATAGAATTTATTAGTCAGTTATAGTTGCTAATTTAATAGTTGGGAGTGGGCTTTTGAACCAGAATAACGCCTGGCACAGCGTACATCAGTTTCTCGATGTTTTTTCATTATCATCCTTCTAAGGAACCTTTTCAGACTTTTCTTTTTCCTAATCCCCCCCACTATGAAATGTTAACACTACAGATATACTATATGTCTACAAATACTATACGTATATTTGCGCTTTACACATGAAGAGAGTAAGAGGTTTTGTTCACCCCTTAAGGGCCAGTTTTCATGCTCTTCGAAGGGAGGCATATCTTCCCCCATGGAAGGAATCAGTGCTTGATAAAAATTTGTTGAATGGATAAAACTCCTGAGGAGAGCAGCAAGCTCTGAAAGACAGACGTTGTTCAAGGTATAAAGTTCAGCTGGGGAAATTCCAAGCCTCCTCCCCACTCAACCCTCCAGTCTTTGCAGTGTGAGTACATCCTGTCATGCTGTGTCTGGTAACTATCCGGTATTTTTCTTATGCAGATTTTCAGCTTTAAAACAAAACAAAACCCAGCCAGGTGTGGTGGCTCATGCCTGTAATCCCAGCACTTTGGGAGACGAAGGCAGGCAGACCATGAGGTCAGGAGTTTGAGAGCAGCCCTTGAAAGTCCCCGTCTTAATCTTGTTTGATATCCCAGCTCCCACTGCTATTTTGGATCCTTAAATTCACCTTTCCTTCACCCTCATCCCCAGGCATGCTTTAAAACCCAGATAAGGCCCCCTCCATTCGTACAGTTTATTCTTTCCTTTACCCTATAACCTGCACTGAGTTCCTATGTGAACCAGGTGCTAGAGATGAAAAGATGATGATGATCAGTCCCTGCCCTCTGGAAGCTTACCAGTATGTGAGGGTAGACAAACAGGATGCTAAGTCCAACGTGCCAAGCACTCCAGGAGAAGCAACAAAATGCTCTGACAACTGCACCAACCCAATGGAACCTCTCCTTGCTCATCCATTCACCCATCGCTGACTGACAGAGCACCTGCTGTGTGTGTCGGGCCTGTGCTACATGCTGGTATTGCAGCACAGACAAGACCAGCATGGTTCATGGAGATCACCACACAGGAGAGACTGAGATCACCACACAGGAGAGACTGAAATCTCACTGATAATTACACAAAAAAGTGAGTCCAAATGTAATAAATGAGACCATTGGAAAAGCTCAAGATTCTATGAAGCACCTAGTAGTTGGAAAGAAATGACATTTAAGGAGAAACTTTAAAGAATATGTAGACAGTAGTCTGTTGAAGACCAGGTAAAAGGGAGTCTCAGATGGAGGGAACAGAATGACCAAACAGTCACAAATAGGATGTGACCAGCACGCTGGTGAGGACGGAGACAGACCCCTCTACTGAGGTCAATAACGAGACCGGGGATGGCATGAGGAGAGGGAGGCCCAGGCAGGCAGGAGCCAATTCATGTCAGCCTTGCTGAGAAATTTGGAGTTGACCTTAAATGAAGACAGAGGAAACAGGGAAGAAATGTGATCCAGGTTGCACGTTTTTGAATATTCTGGTTGAATGTGGAAAACAGCTGGGAAGAGAGTAAGAAATAGTCCCACACATCTGTCATCCGATCATGCAATTTATCATGTGATCCTGCGGGGTCTTGCACCCATTAGTGCAAATCTTGTGAGACTGTGAAATTCTCAAAGGCAGAGATCACATTATCCGCCTCTTCTAACCCCATCCCATGGCAGTAGTACATGGTACGTGGTAGACAATTAGAAAACACTTATGGAGTAATTATTTTATAATAACAAATTTTATGCTTTTATTATGATTAGCCACTCCTTCTCCCTGCCCTCTGAAAGTTCCCCCCCATCCTCAGTCATTGTCCCATGTTTCCCATCCTCTGACTGACTTACATACTCTGTTTCGAAAGCCACAGTATCTTTCAGATAACCTCCCACAATCTACCAGTCACTGCATTGCATGGAAAGCCGGATATCACGTGGGTGACGATCTGAATGGTGCAACATTGGTTCCCTTGCTGTCCCTAACCCCCTCCCTGTCCCTGGTCACCCAGACCCTCAAACCTCCAGTTCTTCAGAGTCTATATCTCCAATGTGGCACTAGTTCGTTCCTATGCCACTGAAGCAGCCAAGCCAAAATAAACTTAAACTGCACAGTCGGAGCCATTCCTCAGCCAGAATGGCGAACAGGACAGAGCAACGCAGCAAAGCAATTGCCTCCTATTTACCAGGACATACTTTGTGCTATGAGCCATTTTATCAACTTCATGAGATTTGCAGTCAGAAAACATGAAAACAAAAGAGCAATATGAAGGTCTTTTAACCATTGAGCATCTACATTTGTCAGCATGACTGCTCTATCCATTATTATCATTTCCCCAGTGCACAGCCCAGGAAAACTGTGGTTGCATTAGATCAATAAAAAACTGAATTCTCTTTTAAGACAGAGTCCTGTTGTGTAACTCTGTTGGGCAAATGCATAACTTGTCCAATGAAAAGAAATCCCATACCTCATTTGGTCATGGTGCATTGTGACAGAGAAACTATTTGCTTCCATTTCCAAGAATTCACCCCCTTTCCTTTTATGTATTTTTCCCACCATATGAGGGAAAATTATAAAGGAACACAAAAGTTGTTGTAAATATGACTTTGCCAGCTCTCAACCAAAAAAATACTAGTGTGGTACTTTGCTCTTGGTATACAGAGTTAGAATAAAGAAATTGGTTTTCAATACGAGAGACTTTAAGAAAGACCTACCCAATAAAAGTTTACAAATTTGATATCAATTCAAAGCTAAATTAATCCAGGTCTTTCAGTTTATTCTCAAAAAGTATAAAGGAAATACATCCAAATTGCTTTATATGCTAGCTATAAAAAAAAAAAATATGAAGTACCTAATGTAGTACTTCATTTTTTAAAAAAAATTTTTTTTAAATAGTCTGAAGCGTAGATCAGTTTCTCTGTTTTTTTCATTATCATCCTTTTAAGAAACCTTTTCAGACTTTTCTTTTTCCTAATCCCCCCCTACTATGAACTGTTAACACTACAGATATACTATATGTCTACAAATACTATACATATATTTGTGCTTTACACATGAAGAGAGTAGCCTTTAAGTACTAGGGATTAGAGAGAATAGGTTGTAAAACATTTTTTTTTTTTTTTTGAGACTGAGTCTCGCTCTGTTTCCCAGGCTGGAGTGCAGTGGCACGATCTCGGCTGACTGCAACCTCCACCTCCCGGGTTCAAGCGATTCTCCTGCCTCAGCCCCCTGAGTAGCTGGGACTACAGGTGCCACCACACACGGCTCATTTAGATCTCTGCACTGCCTTAGGAGGAAAGCTGCAGCAAGCCGGGAAACACTTTTGGGTCAACAAATTTTTGCCAAGAAGCAGCTGTAAGATGATCTTTCAGTATTGAACTTTCCTATCCCTTTCCATAAAACAAATTATAACCATAATACACCCTTATTATAACCTTATAACCCAGAGGTGAGTTTCTGCAAGGCGAAAAGAAATGCTACTAAACACAAATAGCCAAACAAATAATTGCCCATGCACCTCTAGGCTCTGGGGCCCTGTCGGCTGGGAGTCAGATGCCTAACGCAAAACATGCTTAAAGTCGCAGAAACTGATAGCTAGATTCACTAAGCAGAAACAGGCAATACGTTTCTCTCAGGTCTTCCAACCTATACATTTCCAACTTGGTAACTGTTTTCTATTTGGGGTTGGAGAGAATATTCTAAGTTCCACATCCCTGTTTCCACGGTCCTGACATTCTGTCTCTATGTGAATGAGCCCTGCCTATGTCTGAGGTCCATTCCCTTTGTAGTTACTCAGGTACCAGTCTCTGGGTCTCCCTCCATAAAGGTCACCACCTCCCAAAGAGCTTCTCCAATTCCCTCCCGACTCCACAGCCTTAGATGCTTACCTCTGTGGAAACAATCCTCTCCTTCCAATCTCCATGGAATAAATTCTTTGGAAGTTGAAAATGTCTTATTTGATCTGGATGTGTCCTCTATCCTTACAATGCCTGGCTCATGGGAGGAATTCAAATGAATAATAACAGTTATCATCATAGTTAAGATGTATTAAATGCTTATTATGTGTTAGACTAAAAGAATTCTTTCACTAAAAATTCATAATAAAACTGTGAGGTTTATTTATTATTTATTATGAATAGTGATGATTGATTATAAAGTGATGTTGACTGTAAAATGTCACCATTTTATAAATGAGAAAAATTGGGCTCAGAAACGTTCAGCAGCTTGCCCAGGGCAACACACCTGGCAAGTTAAGAAACTAGGTTTTCAGCTTAATCATTCTGCCTCCAGAACCCAGGCTTCCAACGACTCTGCCATACTGACTAAGTGAATTAAGTGAGCATCACCAAGTTATTAAACTAATGAGCCCGACTATAGTCCCCACCGCTCAGGCCAAGGCTCTTGCTTCTCTTCGTCAAACCAAGAGCTGGTTTCACTGGAAGCAGGAATTGAGCCTTTAGGACAAAGGTAGAGACAGCCAACATCTGCTATCCTCAACCAGCTCTTACGCATTAGAAATAATCATCCCCAAGAGAAAGGCTCTCAGGCAAGCTTAATAACAAACCTAATGGTTTTACAATAGCTGCTGCTTCAAAAAGCAAAACAAAAGAAAAATATTCTGGGTGACTAAGTAACATGAATTGCTAGAAGACGAATCTTCATCCATCCCCCTCTGAATTGCAAGATGATGGTGTGTTTTAACGGTAAATGAACACGGCGTTCCCAAAGCCATTAAGTTAATGAATCAAGTAAATCCTCAGTCTTCTCCTTATCCAGATTTTTATCTCCCACTGTCATTACCATCTTGCTCAGAAAATCATTTCGGGACCTTTCTCCTGCTCCAAAGAGCTGGATTGTCACTTAAAGGCCTGTTAACTAACTGGAATTGCTCTTCTGCAGCTGCAAATAAAATTCACACACAGTCAGATGAGTTTATCATGGGAGCTGATTAATTAGTAGTTACAGAGCCCTGAAAATAGAGTTCCATTTCATTAACATAGACATGTAATGTTTTGGTGCATATTGTTGTGATTTAAACATATTTGCTCCACTGTGGAGAAGATATGGAGGTGTAGGAAAAATGGGAAGTCTATGGGATAATCAGGAGTGAGATCAAATATAAAGATTTTTAAAATAATGTAACAGTTAATACTGAGCTCAGGTCTTCTCTACCAGAGTCTGTTCTGAACATTTCGTGTGATTAATTAGCTCATTTGGCCCTCATGACCATCCTAGAAGATAGGGACTATCATTGTTAGCATTTGACACAGGAGGAAATTGTAAACCAAAAACAAGATTTGAAGGCCCTCCCAAACAACCATCTGAATGGACTTCCTCCTCAGCCAAGGCTCTTTTAAAATGTAACCTGAGAGACTGTTTCAGGCCATGATGGGAAGTGGGTCAAACGTGCCTCATTTTACCACTCCAGTATTAGCATCAACACAGACTTTAAGTCTGATAAGAAATATCTTACTGGCTGGGCACCATGGCTCATGCCTGTAATCCCAGCATGTTTGGAAGCTGAGGTTGGCAGATCAGCTGAGGTCAGGAGTTCGAGACCAGCCTGGTCAACATGGTGAAATTCCATCTCTACTAAAAATACAAAAATGAGCCATGTGTGGTGGTGCCTGCCTGTAGTCCCAGCTACTCAGGGGGCTGAGGCAGGAGAATCGCTTGAACCCGGCGGGTGGAGGTTGCAGTCAGCCGAGATCGTGCCACTGCACTCCAGGCTGGGAAATAAAGCGAGACTCAGTCTCAAAAAAAAAAAAAAGAATGTTTTACAACCTATTCTCTCTAATCCCTAGTACTTAAAGGCTTCCTCTCCAAATAACAACTTGGATGTCCCCAATCCTTCATCTTAATCCAGCCATTACTTTCTGTTGATCCCAGGTCTTTAGAAAAACTCAACCGTCAACCAGAAAATGTTTAAATTTACCTGTAGCCTGGAAGCCCCGACTCTGAGTTGCCCCACCTTTCTGGACCAAACCAATGTATTTTTTAAATGTATTTGATTCATGTCTCATGCCTCCCTAAAATGTATAAAACCAGTATGTACCTGGGCTACCTTGGCACATGTTCTTAGGACCTCCTGAGGGCGGTATCACAGGCCATGGTCACTCATATTTGGCTCAGAATAAATTTCTTAAAATATTTTACAGAGTTTGGCTATGTTTTGTTGACAAAATGAAGGCACATGGTTATTAAACAGTAGAGCCAAGGTTAACACTCAGATAGGCTGGCTCCAGAGCAGTGGTTCTCAACTGGAGAGGCAGGGGGAGTGGGAGGGGAGGCTTAACCTTCCTAGGAATATTTGCAGTGTCTGAAAATATTTTTGATTGCCATGAGTTGGTTGTCATTTCGAGGTGTCACGAACTGGGGGGCATCTAGTGGGTTGAGGCCAGAGATTCTGATAAACATCTTACAATGCACAGGTCAGCACCCCACAACAGCAAACGACTTTCAGTCCCTATATGTTAATCGTACTGACGTGAAGAAACCCTACTCCAAAGCCTGGTCCTTGCTATTGTGTCCAAAACTTGTGCCCAGAGATTATCTCCCTTCTCTATGTAGCAGCTATGTTACTTCTTGGTAGGTTACCTCAGCAGCAACAACTACAGAGTTGATATTATTTCACTTGCCTGAAGGCTGAATTTGACCTCTTAAAAGCTCTGTGAGATCTCGGACTTCCTAGCAAAAGCTATGAAATCTCTAGAAATAATAATTAAACATGTGGCATTGGAGCAGAAATAGCAAATCACCAATAGAATAAAAATGAGATTGTAGAAAGTTGTCTGTGTACATGCTGGAATTTAGGACCAGGTAAAAATATCCTTTCAAAGCACAGGAACAAATCAAAAAGCAGGGGAGCAGAGTGCATAAGAACGCTCTGTGCTGTCTATGCAATGCTTCTATAAATCTAAAACGATCCTAAAGCTAAAATTTTATTTTTATTTTTTTTAAAAGTAGAGGAAAAACTAGTACCTAAAGAGGAAAACATTGACATCAGATCTGGCTTACCTCATACACAAAAATATACTTCAGATGGATGACAGAGCTAAACGCAAACAATGTGATAGCAACAAAAACTATAGAAGTTTCAAAAGCAAATATAAATCTTTACAATCTTCACTTGAGGTAGTCATTTCTCAATGAGACACAAAACCATTGCAAAAAAGACTGACGGTTTTGAGACTATCTATGTGGCAATGTAATTGCACAATGGAGCGGCAAAGAGGATCAGTTCAGTAAAGAAGTTACCAGAGCTGTTTTTGCAGCTTTTCTCTGGGAGATAATCCAGAGCCAAAGCTTTGAATCTCAAGTTACAGAAGTCAAAGCGAAAGGCCCTTGGGGGAACACCCATTTGGCATTCCTCTCTAATTAGCTTTAGAATTAACAGGGAAATTTTCCTTCCTTCTCTCTGTTCCTGGTGTCCCCAGTTAAAGGACATCTCTGGCAAGCTGATGGATGTTATTGGGACATAGGTGTGACCCTAAAGCCTAATTCTGGGTTTGGCTAGAACAATTGGCTCTTTTCTTATTATTTTAATGTCTGAACTGATATGAGTGACATTTCCTCCAGCAGCGGGGGCAGGTGGTAATGATGATTGTAGGCCAAGTGACTGCTGATTCCTACACACCAGGATTACCCCAAAATGGCGGCACTACATGACTCCCTCCAGTACCCCAAGAGACAAAGCCAGAGAAAATGTTCAGCTCCACATCAAAACTCTGAAATTAACTTCCCCTGAGATGTGCAGTTTGATGCCCAAATTTCCAAAAAATATTAAAACTCTAAGATGACCATTTTTTCAGCATGAACTTGTGCGCTCTTTCACACACACACACACACACACATATATATATACACACACACACAAACCATGATTCAGCAATGAACTTGTGTTCTTATCTCCAACAAGGAATGTATCTAAATAGTCATATCCTTAAGGATATAAGTTTTTAGCAGCATCAAGAACCTAGGAAAGAACTATACAGAGAGGTAGACAGACCTCAGCCACCCTTTCCACCCCTTTGATGGTATATCCATACATTTGCACTGTCCTATTATCTTTTCTTAGAAAATCAAAGGACCTTTCTAAGATCTTGGAGAAAGAGTAACAAATAGTATGTAAGATACCATATCAGAGTCAGTCTGGAATGGAAAAATCAGATGTGAGTCCCTACTGGACTGTGGACTTAGAGAGATCATTTGATCTCTTTGAGTTTCAATTTCCTTAGCAGTAAAATGGATTCAATTCATTCATTTACCAAATACTTAATAAGTTCCCATTATGTGTTTATTCTACTATTTCTACTAACCTTACAAATTTAATGAAAGAATTACATGAAATGACAAATTAAAATGTGTTACAAAGTGTAAGTCATAAAAATAATTCACAAGTTATTGTTAAAAATAAAGGTTTTCTCTTGTTATTAAATAAGACTGAAGCCCAGAACAAAATAAGAACTTTTGCCAGACTGTAGAACAACTGAAAGGAGGAATCACTATTGCATTTCAAAAAGTGCCCAAAAGCTGGCTTTTAGGGACCACACCCAAGACTCTGGATTGCTGACAGTCAGAGAAAACAAATATTTACTACAGGTTGAGCCCAAAGACCTCCACTGAGAGCCTAAGACTACACAGAGCTGAAGCAGTGAATGCCTCTGATTCCCACTGGGTCTTTGGAGAAAGTGGGACTCTAGGAATTCGGAGACCAGAAGAGGCCCCAGGAAGCCATCACCAGGGGCCATCCAGTCAGCTCCTCATCCCATCCCAGGCCTGGCTTCATGGAATTGAGGATGGAACACCACCCGCTCCACAAGCTAACAGTGCAACAACTCCAAACACCCTGCGTGACCCCCAGAGTCCACCAAAGGCCACCTTCTCCCTCTCAAAGAGCTTCTTATACTGCTGCTTTTCTGTTCCAAGGAGTATTATGTATAAGGACAGCAATATGATTTTTAAAACAGTAATAAAAAAACAAAAAGAAGCCAGTTCTGTCCAAAAACCCATTGTTAATAACAGTAATAAAATGTCAGCAGAATGCTACCCTCAGAAGGGTTTGGGGCAAAATCAAAGCAGAACCGGGGCATACAAATGAAATAACGGACACTGCATTTCAGGAAGCCAAGGCAGGTGGATCACCTGGGGTCAGGGGTTCAAGACCAGCCTGACCAACATGGCAAAACCCCGTCTCTACCAAAAATACAAAAATTAGCCGGGTGTAGTGGCATGAATCTATAATCCCAGCTACTCTCAAGGCTGAGGCACGAGAATTGCTTGGACCCAGGAGGTGGAGGTTGCAGTGAGCCAAGATCACGCCACTGCACTCCAGCCTGGGCAACAGAGCAAGACTCCATCATCAGAAAAGAAAGAAAAGAAAAGAAAGGAAAAGAAATAAAGGACACAATGTGAAGGTCTTAAATGACAAGAAAATACAGTAATACAATAATTAAACCCATCAAGGCATCAAGAAAGAAAAGTGACACTGTTTGCCAATTAATAAACAGGTCAGGTTCAGTGTGTAAAAAGATTCTTTAAAAAAATAGAAAAAATGTTCAGCTCCACATCAAAACTCTGAAATTAACTTTTATTAAGAGTTTTTAATAAAACTCTTAATAACCAAAGACAAGATTGAGATTGAGAATAGGAACACAATAAACAAAAAGTAAAAGCCATAATCCCCCAGCGTGGAATTCTCCTAAGCGCACCATATTTACTGTGCAATATTTTCATGCTGGTGTCACTGCAATAAAGTTTATGACTTGCTAAATAGAGACCACAGTCTACAACTCCAGGGTTTAAAGCACATTATTTTATCATCCACAGAGATTCTAAACCACTTCCTGACCCCACTCTATCCCACCCCACCCTGAAAATAACAAAAGGTTACAAATATGTCCCTTTTGGAAATGAAGCCACATCTTTATTAAAGCACTGGAAATCTCTCCAAGTTACTGACATTTTTATATTTCTAGACCATGACAAAATTCTCACCTACTTTAATTCTAATGTCATTTCAATAGCCTTAAACATCTTGATTATATCTTTAATGTGCCATTTACTTTGCAATAATCCACTGTACAAAAGCCTGCTGCCTCTCAGACAGAAGATAAGTACATAATAAATCAGCTTGCAATGATTATTTTTTCCCAGCTCACACTCACAGCGAGCTCTTAACATTTCATTTTATTTTATCATTTCCAATTCAGCCGGCGTTCTCCCCCTCCTCATTGTGCTACTGTCTCCTGTCCATCCTGCCCACCCCTTTGGCATGGCTTCCACCCCAGGGTTTACCACTCCAATCCGCCCTGCTGCTGCCATCCAGGGAAGGAAGAGCGGTCAAGCGTCTTGGAGAAAGAGCATCTTTCTGGAGAAAGACTCTTATTCGCTGGGGTAGAGGAAGGCAGCTAAGGCCTATTTGCATAAGCTTTTATTCCATTTCCACACCCTGCACGCTAACCCTCTCTGGAAAGTCCCTTCTAGATCCCTCAGCACAGCGAGGGAGGAAGAGGCTGGACCGGAATGGAAGGTTCCAGCCTGGCAGTGTCAGCTTCTCTCCGGGGGGGGGGGGGGGAGAGGGCTGAGGGGGAAGCTTCCACCTCCCCTTCATGCCCACAGAGTACGGTCCTCCGAGTACTGGACCCTCTTGCAGCACGTGTCGGGAGCAGGCTGCTGATTTGGCCTGCGCGCTCTAGAGCGTTCTGTGCAGGATGCGCCTGCTCCCCTGCAACCTCCCCCGAGGAAGTTCTGGTCAGGCGCTGAGTCCCCAGGCTTCCTGTCTGTACTCTCCGCAGCCCCTCGGGGAAATCCCAGAAGCTTTATCGGCTGCCCAATGAGCCTGTTGACTTTTCAAGTGCGCACAGGCTGAGTTTCAGCCAAAACCTCAATTTAAACGTTAACCAAAAATAAATAAATAACATGTGTGCAGGCATTTAAAAAGAGAGAATCTGCCTTTGGGGTGAAGATCAGGCAGAAAGCTCCCTTTTTTCATTGCTGCAGATACGCGAGGCTTGGATTTGCTCAGGCTTTGAACAAAGGGATTCTTTGAACTGTAAACTGACTGCTTGAAGTGAGCAACGACTTGGCAGGCGGAACACTCAGAAATCTTCACAAGCACCTTTCTCTGGAAATGTGAACATTCAAGGCAGTCCTGCGTGTCGGCTAAAGAGACCAGTCATAGGTAAATTTTAATGGGCACCTACTAGGCACCAGGCACTCTGCTAAATGTATCACGTGCATCATCTTCCCTAATCCCACAGCAATCATAGCAGGTGGCCAGAATTATTATCTCCATTTTATGATCCCCATTTTACTGATAGGAGAATTTTATCTTTGGTGAAGTTAGGGGCACTTGCCTAAGGTCACACAATCAGTAATTAGCTGCCCCCTTTTCCCAAACTGGAAAGAACTTACAAGGCCCTTGGAATGTGCAACTGCAAATTCAAATTCCCAGTCAAGAAAAATATAGCTTCCTTTCCTTGGTCATGTGCTCATGGACGGAAAAAGACCAGTTCAAAGAATTTTGCTTCCAGGCAGATGTAGTGACTTTCCTCACCTCCCCTGAAGGTATTTGTTGCTTATCTTGCTGGGTCCCCAAAAGGTTTGTTTGAACTTCTATTAAAGTTGTTAAAAAGCAAATATTTATTGAGCACTTATACACCAGACACTGTTCATACAAACATGTTCTTGTTTAATCCTCCTTAGAACCCTAAAAAGCAGATATTATTATTAACCTTAGATTAGAAAAGAGAAAACCAAGATTCCAAGCGAGTCAAAACTTGCCAGAGTTCACATAGCTAGAAAATATCAGAGCCAGGATTTGAAGTGAGGTTTGCTGTCCCCAAATCTCTGAACCTCCTACACTGCATTACTCTGCCTCTCAAGGGGTCCATATCAAAACTATTTCCTTGTGTGAGATTCTCTTCCATTAGAAGGGGCTCCTTGGGGTTGTGGGGTAGACCCAGGCATCTGAGTGGGCTCCGAGCATACCTTCAGGCACTACAGCATCTGCTGAAAACCGGGGTGGATGGATGGAAGGGAGGGAGCATAAGGGTGACTGGAAGAATTAAGGGCAATCTTAACCCATCGCACATTGTATTAAGGAATAAGCGACCTATTTGTGAAGTTTTTATAAAAGGTTAAAAGCTGCATAATGTCAGTTAGTGATAATTCTGTTTAAACAAGTTCAAAATTATTTGGATCCATTAACTGGGGCTTGACTCAAATGGAATAAGCAGAAGGAACTCGGGCCTGGCTGGTTTCTGCTAACAAGTTCATTATCCCATTCCAGTCAGTTAACTCAACTCTGGCATTCCTAAGGGCTCCTTTATGACAGCTGGGGGTCATCAGTATAGTTTTCCAGAAAAAGGAAAGCGGATGCTTGGAGCCAGAATTTAAATAGCTATATACTGCCAGCTGTAAGCACCTCCATCCACTGTCTTTTGCCTCAGGAGGAATAGACTAAAATCTTGAGGCAGGCTTTCAGGGATGATATATGAATTCAGCCTCATCCTTTCATAACCAAAATATGTATCATTTTTGTTTATTTTGTTGGGGGGTAGTGTGACAGAGAGTTTAAACATCATTTATAGAACTTATATTACATGCCAGGTAAAGTGCTATGTACTTTACCACCATTACCTTATGTAATGCTTATAAGATGGGTATTTGTCTCCATTTGACAGACAAAAAATCCAGAAGACAGACACCCAGGGAAATTAAATAAATTCCTAGATTTAAAAGTTAGTAAAGAATGCCTGGCACAGTGGCTCATGCCTGTCTGTAATCCCAGCACTTTGGGAGGCCAAGGCAGGCAGATCACCTGAGGTCAGGAGTTTGAGACCACCGTGGCCAACATGGTAAAACCCCCATCTCTAGTAGAAGTACAAAAATTAACCAGGCATGGTGGCGGGTATCTATAATCCCAACTACTTGGGAGGCTGAGGCAGGAGAATCACTTGAACCCAGAAGGGGGAGGTTGCAGTGAGCCGAGATCGCACCTTTGCACTCCAGCCTGGGTAACAAGAGTGAGACTTGGTCTAAAAAAAAAAAGTTCGTAAAGAGATGCCGGAAGGAGAGGAATTGTGGAAGGAGTGTGAATCTTCTTTGGTGTCTTACCCAGTTTGGAGTTTCAGTCCAACTAAATGTTATGCTACATTTCTTATACTCATAAATGCAAAAATTAATTAAATTACTGGTTTGGAGCTGTTGTCTACTCTTACTTAGGAAGCAATCTTCAATGTTGTTATGAAGACTTTTTGAGGCCTGCATTGTTTTTACCTTAATTCCAAGCAGCATCACCCTTCCTTTGAATGCCACACTCCCTCTCCGTCTCCACCACAGAATTTGACATTTCAAAATGCACCCATATAGACTGTCCTAATTCTGTACAATAATACTACACCATTTATATAAGGGACTTGAGCATCCGTAAATTTTGGTATCCATGAGAGGATCCTGCATCAAACCCCCTTAGATACCAGGGGCCTACTGTACTGTGTTCACTGAAACTTACATGCGTCAGAACCATGTCCTCAATTTGCATAATTGCATGGTGATGTTGATATATGAGCTAAAGCTGATAAATCTATTCAATGTTATGACATTATCTTGAGAATGCATTAAACATTTATTCCCTTTAATTATTTTTCATGAGCCCTGAAAAAGGACATATGCAGTGTCTAGAGTCCCTTATGTTTTACCTGGTCCCATGTTTAAGGGTTGGTTTTGCTCCATGCTTTACCTTGTTCACCTTAAATGTCACAGTGTGGGTTCAAAAGTACAAATATATAGACTGGAAAGATGACCCTCAAGTATGCTCTGAGTACTATGGGGAAGTCTCCACCTGAGTTATTTGACCCTCAGACTCTCTGATTTGGTAGTAGGAAATTGTGACATATACAACTATGAAAAATACTGCCAAGTGTCATGACAATGTTTGTGTTTCCAGCCCACTTGGTAGCTCAGATACTTGGGGTTCTTAAACGTAGGAAATCCCCCAAATAGACAGCTACTGTTGTGCTAAGGATTACAGCTGGCACCTTGATCAGCTGGCTTGAAGTTCAAATAGGGCTCGGACTCGGGATTCAGCTCTCCCTTGTCTCTGTGGGTTCAAGTGAGCCTGCTGGACTTCCTCTATCCAAAAAATAAATCTTATGTAACCAAATACCCTTTGGCCCATGAAGGTGCTGCATACCAAGCATAATAATCATTAGACACCCTCCTGGCTGCCATGGCCCACACTTTCTCCCTCTTTTCATCAGAGCTCCAGCCTATCTGGCAGAGACACCCTATACAACGTTTTTGAATTTTCATTTGTGCAGAACTTATCTCTCTGACCAGTTTAAATACCTGTAAAGGCAACAAGAAATCATCAGAAAGCTGGGCTTTAGACTGTAGCTGAGAAAACTAACTTAACCTCTCTAAGCCATTATTCTCATAAAATCAGAAGTAGCATATACCTGACAGGGTTGCATTAAAGATAACATTTATTTTACAAGCCAGTAAAGTGCCAAACTTAATGCATGATCCATAGGAGGCCCAGGAAATGACAGAGCAAAGAGATCAGCTACGAAATATCTTTGTTGTATTTCTCATGTGGCCCTTCCCCAAGCTGGACATCCAGAGCACTATCTACAGCATGGTGTCAGGGAAAGAGATCACATTATCCTGCCAATGTCAATATGCAGAAAAACAATAATGATACCAGTCGTGTTCCAGCATCCTGAGAGTCTGCTCCTGAAACTGAAAATGTCTAAATGGGACATATCTGCATAGCTAGAGGTGGAAACAAAGGAACCGGGCCTAAAAGAGAAGCATAGAATCCTCTCCTTCAGAAGTACACAAGAGCTGGAGTACTGATGATGGCACACGGGAGCACCATGAGTTGCTCTTTACACTGACATTGTAGACTGCCATATCTGGGAGGCGAACAGAGGAAAGGCGGTGTGACTTACCCAAGGGACATATCTTGACCCAGCAAACTAAGGAAGTCATTAATAATGTCGGCAAAGATTTAGCCAAACAATGTTCCTGAGTAAAGCTGTTTTAATATCAAACTATTAGCAACAAATTTAATTGTCCAAAACAGGGAAGTAGTTAAATTATGGCACATCTATAAAATAAGCACATTTACTCTATTTTAAATGATGATGCTAAAAAATACTTAACTTTTTGTAACCTTCTAGCTGTCTTTTAAAAGGGAAAATAATGCTATAAAATGCTTGTTGTTGTCATCTAATATCTGTGAGAAAAGCAAAACAGCACACCAAAAATATAAGAGGAAGATGAGACCATGTGAGATCTTTCTTACCTTTTCTCATTTGTGCTTTCTACATTTAAAAAAATTAAGGCCAGGTGTGGTGGCTCATGCCTGTAATCCCAGCACTTTGGGAAGCCAAGGCAGGCGGATCATTCAAAGTCAGGAGTTTGAGACCAGCCTGGCCAACATGGCAAAACCCCATCTGTACTAAAAATATAAAAATTAACCAGGCGTGGTGGTGGGCACCTGTAATCTCAGGTACTCAGGAGGCTGAGGCAGGAGAATCACTTGAACCCAGGAGGCAGAGGTTGCAGCGAGCTGAGATTGCGCCACGGCACTCCACACTCCAGCCTGGGCAACAGAGCAAGATTCCATCTCAAAACAAAAAACAAGTAATCATATTAAACTTTTATAAAAAGGGGGAAATTGTTAGTTTGAAAGGTAGATAAAGGAAGAAAGACAGGTAGGAGGAAATATAAGGGAAGGAAAGGAGATCAGAAAGCAGGGATTCATAGACATCTTCCCACCAACTTGCTTTCCCCTCTACAAACCTTTCTACTATGCCTCTTCAAAACCTCTCGGGGAGGAAAAATGATGCTAGCCCTACTGCTAGTAAAAGATTACAGACAAAAGACTAGGAACTAGGAACACAGATCCAATGCACCAACAGATAGCAAATATTTATAAAGCAGAGATAAGTGCAATTTAAGAGTAATTTTCAGCAAAAAGTGGTTGTCTTTCTCATGCATTCCTAAAAGCATGGAAGTATTAAGAAACTACCCAAAAGCTTTCAACCAAGTAGAATGATCTAGAGCAATATGGGAGCATCATCTTCTTTCAAAAGCATCTCAAGGGAAAATAGTTTAGAGCAAATAGTATTAGAGAAATGATTATGCAGAGAAGAACGACTTGTAGTTTCCAGCCTGAGTCTGGTAAAAACCATGGGACAGTGTTTGTGAGCAGAGGTTTGGAGGGTGCAGACTGCTCAGCCACAATCCCTTCACTTCTGCTTACCAAATGAGCAGAAGTGGTCTCTGTCTTATTGGCCTGAATTGGGTCATGGATCCTTTACTTGGTCTCTGTCTGCCTCTGTTGCCTCAACCTGGGGATAGAGAAAATATTGGTACCTCATATGGCTTCTATTAGAATGAAGTGAGTTGGTGCATGTAAAATGTTTAGAGCCATTCTGACGTGTACAAGGTACTCCATAAATAAACAGTTGATTATTTCAGTGCACAGTTATTATATGCTGGCTGCCTAGCATCCATTTCCCTTCCTAATACCATCCCAGATTCAACCCCCAGGCCACACACCAGTATGAGTCTGTGGCCTGATAGAACCAAGTTGCACAGCAGGAGGTGAGCACAGAGCGAGTGAGCCAAGTTTCATTTGTATTTACAGCTGCTCCCCACTGCTCCTATTACCACCTGAGCACTACCTCCTGTCAGATCAGCAGTGATATTAAAGTATCATAGAAGCACCAACCCTCCTGTGAACTGCACATGGGGGGGATCTAGGCTGCGCGCTCCTTATGAGAATCTAATGCCTGATGATCTGTCACTGTCTCCCATCACCCCCAGATGGGACCGTCTAGTTGCAGGAAAACAAACTCAGGGCTCTCGCGGATTCTACATTATGGTGAGTTGTATAATTATTTCATTATATATTACAATGTAATAATAATAGAAATAAAGTACCCAATAAATGTAATGCATTTGAATCACCCAGAAACCATCTCTCTGCCCTGGTCCATGGAAAAATTGTCTCCCACAAAGCCAGTCCTGGTGCCCAAAAGGTTAAGGACCACTGGCTTAAACCATTCTTCTGAACAGTGATTGTTTCCAAAAAGGATCCATGACACAATTCAGGCCAATAAGACAGAAACAATCAGAGGCTTGTGAATAGTCTCCAGAAGACACCCTCTCTCTTCCCCTGAAAAGTGTTGAATATGAAGATGGGGCTTCACCAGGATTAAGCCTGGAATCCAAGCATCTCAGGGGCTGAGACAGGAGGGATGCCTGAGCCCAGGGATTTGAGTCCTGCCTGGGCAACAAAGCAAGACCTTGTCTTTAAATTAATAATTTGTTTTAAAAAAGAAGAATATAGAGCCTGCAGCTACCACAGCCAATTGGCTACCGTAAGTGGGAGTCTGGAGCTGCCAGACAGCCCCAGGTAAGAGTTGAAAATAAAGCCAATACTAAAGAAAGCTCTTGTTGATATCACTGGAGTCCCTTGATCTGGCTTCACTTGAGGCCAGATCTCCTGCTAAACACCTCAGCTATAAAGCAACAATCTGCTATTTAAGCCAGTTAAGTTTGGTCTTTTGTAATTTGCACATAAGAATCCCTAATTGATTCACTTTTCTCAGATGAATAATCCTTTGCATTTCTTTCTCTGGAAACTGACTACGTTCCAGGCATTCTCTACGTCAATAGAATTTTATGAAGTCTTGAGTCTCACACTCCCTTTGATTTTCTCTGAAGAAAATGGAAGCAAATTAACCTTCAGTTGCTGTCACTGTTTCCCCCGCCCCAATTTCTAAGGTACCCTGCAAAACCAACACCATAGCATGAAAAATGGTCCAAGCATTTGAAATAAGAAAAACGTAAAAACTAAGTAAAATACATAAAACTCTGTGGTCTGTATATGCATGCGCGTGCATGTGTGTTTTTATCCAGTAACTACCCAGGAAGGGAAGGCAAGAAATATGATTTGCAATAATATATTTACCCATTTTGATGAAACTCCACTACAAAATAAATGTTTCTGGGACTTTTTGATGAGGTACCTGAATGATGGGGCACATTAATCCCACAGCTTTCAGTCACCCCAAAACTTCCGCCAATGTCTCACATCTGACAGGTACCAATATGCACTTGTTGAATTGTCTATCATTTGTGCTGTGCCTGCTCAACCACAGCTGCAACTATTTATTGAGCACCCACTATCCACCAGGCACTTTGCTGGCAGTTCTCCACTATTCTCCTAGATAATTTACCTCAAAGCACATTTGCATGGTAAGTACTGAACTTCTATTCCTATTAATAGAGGAGGAAACAGGGTCAGGTAACTTGCTCAAGGCCAGACAGGTAGAAAACGATGGTGCTAAGATTAGAGCCCTTGCCTAATATGTAAAAGATACATTGGCAGTGAATCACACATCACATGAGTGTCAGTAGATGAGCGAAAACGACCATGTGGTTACAAGATGCAAAGGTCAAGAGCAAAGATAATTAAGAGGTGGGAGGCAGCGTGATGTAGAGGGAAGAAACAGGAGCTCACACAGATCTGCTGTGACCAAGCTACATGGCCTTAAATGAGACAAAGAATTCATTCAAGCGTTTGTTCACCAAATATTCATCAAGGGTCTACTATGTGAGTCATACTCAGGAAACAGCATTGAACAAAATAAACATGGTCCCTCTTCTCATGGACTTTGCAGTCCCGTGAAGATCATAGAAATGGAAAGACCCTTTGGGATCACCCTGTCCAGTTCTCCCATTGACAGATAGAAAGACAGAGACCCAGACAGAGGGAGGGATGTACCCAAAGTTATACACACAACGCATTGGTTAGTGGCAGAGCTGGACTAAAGCCCAACTCTTCATATGGCCCACTACAACACTTCACAAATGGGAAGGTTAACTGCCTTTCTCTAGCTCCACAGGACTCCCATGATAACTGAGGTGGAGTCTTTGAAATAAGTAGGGAAGACCTACTATCAATATTGCAAATAAAGATGTTCATGACAGCACTGTCAGAAGGGGTGTGCACTTGCACACATGGAGACATTGGAAATAACCCTAAATGTGCTCTAAGTGAGGGGCTGTAATTCCAGCACTTTGGGAGGCCAAGGTGGGCGAACCACAAGGTCAAGAGATTGAGACTATCCTGGCCAACATGGTAAAACCCTGTCTCTACTAAAAACACAAAAGCTAACTGCGTATGGTGGTGCATGCCTGTAGTCCCAGCCACTCAGGATGCTGAGGCAGGAGAATTGCTTGAACCCGGGAGGTAGAGGTTGCAGTGAGCTGAGATCGTGCCACCGCATTCCAGCCTAGCGACAGAGCGAGACTCCATCTCAAAAAAATAAAAAGTAAACTATGATATATCAATATAGTGGATGCTTTTGTTACTAAAAAATAACGATAACAAATGTTAGACTTATTGGCTTGGCCTGCAGAATGACCATGGTGTTCTGTTAAGCTTGGGGGAAAGCAAGTTGTAGGCCAATGAATATAACATAATCCTATTTCTTGTTTGTTTCTTGGTTTTAAGAATAAAATGTAGATGTGTTTATTTGTTTCATATACTCATTTTTGAACATAGAGAGAGGTATGAAAAGACATACAACATTGGTTTTTGAGGGAATAGGATTAGAAGATCAAAGGTCAATTATTAACTTATTTATGTACAAATTTTATCCCAGCACTTTGGGAGGTTTTGCTGGGCAGATCACCTGAGGAGTTCGAGACCAGCCTGGCCAACATGGTGAAACCCTGTCTCTACTAAAAAATAAAAAATTAGCTAGGCACAGTGGCAGGTGCCTGTAATCCCAGCTGCTCAGGAGACTAAGACAGGAGAATCACTTGAACCTTGGAGGCAGAGGTTACAGTGAGCTGAGATCGCACCACCACACTGCAGCCTGGGTAACAGAGTGGGACTCCATCTCAAAAAATAATAATAATTTTTAAAAATTAAATTAATTCTATTGCTGGGAGCACTGGCTCATGCCTGTAATCCCAGCACTTTGGGCAGCCGAGGCAGAAAGATTTGAGCCCAGGAGTCTGAGACCAAGCTGGGCACATGGAGAGACCTCTTCTCTACCAAAAAAAAAAATTTAATTAGCCAAGCATGGTGGTAGGCACCTACAGGTAGTCCTGGTGGTAGTCCCAGCTACACAGAAGGCCGAGGCAAAAGAGATCGCTTCAGCTGGAGAGATCGAGGCTACAGTAAGCCATGATCAGACCACTGCACTCCAGCGTGGGTGACAGAGAAATACCCTGTCTGAAAAATAAATATAAGAATAATTCTTTTTAAGTGGTTTGTCCAAGGTCACACTGGCAGATGGAAAAATCCACAGCATGGATAAAGCACAGGCAGCCTGATCACGGAGCCATGATCCCAGCTATCAAACTGTAACTCAAGTTCCACTCAGTCCAGGGGAGTTTCTAAAGCAAGTAAAATCCCAGAAAACCACTAATACATGACTATGGTCAACACTCTTCACTTTTATTTCAACATGAACATGCACGGAGCATGAAGAGAATCAGGAGCCTCCTCCATGCTAATGATGCATAGAGATTTAAGTAATTCACTCAGGGTCACACTGCAGTGTATCATGAAGCCAAGATTTGAATCCAGATTTTCCTTCTTCCTGAACTTACCCTCAAGCACATACTACACCACCTGTACTTCAATCGGAATGAAGGAAAAATAAATAGGAGGCTCGTATACATATACAGACCATGGGACTTCCAGGAGTTTTTTTTTTAATTTTACTTTAAGTTTCAGGATTCAAGTGCAGAACACGTAGGTTTGTTACATAAGTATACATGTGCCATGATGGTTTGCTGCACCTGTCAACCCATCATCTAGGTTTTAAGCCTTGCATGCATTAGCTATTTGTCCTAATGCTCTCCCTCCTCTCCCCCCCACCCCCCAATTGGCCCCAGTGTGTGATGTTCCCCTCCCCGTGTCCACGTTTCTCACTGTTCAACTCCAACTTACGAGTGAGAGCATGCAGCATTTAGTTTTCTGTTCTGACTTCCAGGAGTTTCATTGTCCCCAAGGACCTGCAACTGCCACCAAGGCTCCCACCTCCTCTGGAAAGTCTTGATTTAAAAGTTCTTTCAACAGGAAGTATTGCCAGCTCAGATAGTACCTTGATCAATGCAGCGGCTGGAAGCTTTTGCAACCATATCAAGAGGGCATGAGATAATATCATTGTCAGGCTTGAAATATTATCTAAGAGGTAGCTGATGATCATCCTCCAAGCTACTAATGTGGCCATCGGCATGTCTCAGTGATGAACAGTGTCAACCTACATTAGGCCCCTGAGACCTGTTTACTGTTGCTTTCCACATATCCTATTAGAACATTGTAAATTGTAGTTCCATCTCCAGTGATGTATCCTTCTGGGGCAAGGGGTGGCTGACATTCAACATGCTATTAACTTAGAGCAGACTTCTAAGTCTCTTGGTGCTGCCTGTTTGCACTTGTGAAATAAAAATGAGGAATTAAGTCTACATGGCCAGGCACGGTGATTCACGCCTGTAATCCCAGCACTTTGGGAGGCCAAGGTGGGAGGATTGCTTGAGACCAACCTCAGCAACATAGGGAGATGCTGTATCTATTTTTAAAAAATTAAAATTAATCAGGCTTGGTGGTGTGCACCTGTAGTCCCAGCTAGGGAGGCTGAGGCAAGAGGATCACCTGAGCCCAGGAGGTTCAGGCTGCAGTGAGCTGCGATCACACCACTGCACTCCAGACTGGGTGATGGAATGAAGTCCTGTCTCAAAAGAAAATAAAAAAAGGTTACATGTATTCATGGGTTGTTGTCTAGGTTCGGGAAACATAGTTGAGACTACATTAGTTTCTGACAGGTACATGACATCTTCGTGGGTCTCAGTAGAGTTGGCATTTGGGACAAGGGCTGTGAATTCATGCTCAGTTCCTTTCTGAGCACTGACCCTGGCTAGTCCCAGGGCCTGGGACCCATTGTCCTTTGTGCTGCTTCATTTCTCCCTTCCATGCAGTGCAGGAGGCAGGTTAAGCCTGTGTTAAGGCTCCCGGGAATGCAGGGATGCCAAAAAGAAATGTTTCAAAAGCAATAAGGACTTCAACACAAATACCAAGGTGGTTTCCTGTGGGGAAACTACTGATTTTTTTTAATTTCCTTAAACTACATTTATGATGTTTGCTTATGGGAGGAAGCACCATAATCTTTCCATATTGATAACCTCCCAATCTGACCCTGTTCTGAAAATGTGGAAGATGTTGACCTCCTCCCTCCAACCCTTTGTTTGAAAAAAATTCTAAAAACCCCCATGCTCCATTTTTTAAAAAAGAGCCGTTGCCCAGAGCTACCTCACAAGGGTCCAAATTTACATATAAGGGGATAAAGATCACTTATCATGAGGGCAAAGAAGTATATGCAAGAGTGCTAACATTCCAGCATTTTCGCAAGTTCAAAATGGGAGAAATAATCTAAACACCCGTTAACACAGTTGTCATTAAATCAATCACAGCACATCCATTCTGTATAACACTAAAGTGAATGTGATAGATCTGCATGCACAAAAATGAAATATTCTCCCAAAACCATTTCTAAATTTAAAACAGCAAGTTGGAGAGTAATGTACAGTGGGCTCTCATTTGGGTTTTTTCAAAGTAATCTATATTCACGTATGCTGATTTATACATGGAATTTTTCTGGAAGGATAAACAAGAAACTGTTTCCAGCAGTTGCCCCTGGGGCTTAGATTAGGCGGCTTGAATAAAGGGGAATGAAACTTTATTTTCATTCTATACACTCTTGTACTGTTTAATTTTTTTCATCATTCATGTGCAGAATTTCTATTTAAATAAACAAAAGGGCCACATTTACGTACCATGTTATCAATATTAATAATAGAAGATAATGAAAGATCATACTCTGTCAATACCAATTAGAAAGTATGCATTTATTTAAAACACTAATGGAGCATTTATTATGTGCAAAATGACATGCTGCATACACTAGGCACGCCAGAGACCTGGCTCCTTCCTTTGGGAGGGCACAGAAGTTACCATCTCCAGCTCTGGAGGGAAGCAGAAGAGATTGGTGTGCCAAGGATCCACCACTTCCTTACAGGGTGACTGCGGGAAAATCAGATCACCTCTGTTTCTTTACTCTCAAAATAAGGATATTCAAAGAGCCTACTCTTCCCACCCCCATAGAGCTATTATGAAGAATAAAAGAGATAAAGCAGGTGAAATGCTCATCCCTGGTTCTTAGTTAATGGGAACAAGTATGACAAGTGTGGGGCATTGTTATGACAGGTATTGTCCTCTATTTGAACTCTGCTTGCTTTCTCAAAATCAGGAACCTCTTCATTTTTGATATCTCACCATTCCTCCCTATCTAAACATGCTATCTGAACTCAAGAACTAAATAGATTCAGAGAATTAAGATGCTTAGAAGAGAAATCTGAGCTAAGCCTTGAAAGATAAGTAGAACTTCAG
Organism: Saguinus oedipus; assembly: GCA_031835075.1. Classification (NCBI taxonomy): domain Eukaryota; kingdom Metazoa; phylum Chordata; class Mammalia; order Primates; family Cebidae; genus Saguinus; species Saguinus oedipus. The sequence goes on from CM063170.1 coordinate 46,339,651, forward strand.
TAGGCAGAGCGGGGAAAAGAAGAGAAAACAGGACTTCCTTGATGAGGAAGCAATATGAATTAAGAGAATGCAGTAATAAATATGTCAGAGGAATGGCCAAGAACCCGGAAAGGGTACCTTCATCATGGGAAACCAATGGGTCAATCTGGGTAAAGTTTCAAATGCTATAATGAGGAGCTTCCGGAACAAAGTAGATGCTGAAGGTTGATGAACAATGGGATTTCTTGGCCCACCAAGGAGATGAGAAGGGCAATGAAAGTGAGAATGGAAATGAGAAGGAACCTGAGTTATCCTAGGATTGGACTATCTAGGGTTTGGTGACCAGTTGGATGTTTAGCTGGAGAAGGTGATGAAGAAGTTAAAGACCATCTCCAGACTTCTAGTTAATGTAATAAATCTGAGTTTTCCCTGACAGTTGTAGGTGGAAAGGGAGGTACAAGTGAGTTTGTGTCATATTATCAAATACAGTTTACTCTTTCATTTTTAATTTGCAACCTGTCAGAAGCCTTGAGGCTGCTTCTCTTTATTTCACTCAATAAATATTTATTGAACACCTATTGTGCATCAACTGCTGTGCTATAAGCCAGAAATACAACAGTGAAGAAAACAGTCTTTGATCTCACAGACTATAAAATCAACTTGGGAGTCCAGGCAGGTGAATGAACAATCACAGTCATGCTCAGACAGGAGAATTCATGGGATACTGGGATTTCAAGTAGGGGCACCTACCCCACTTCCTCATGCAAGGAAACCCCAAGTTTGGGTTTCCTTGGAAACTTAGGAAGTTATTTCAAAGCTGAAAACAGAAAGGAACTGACAGGAAGTCGGTTTTTAGAAGACAAAGACCGGAAAGAATTTTTTTTCAAGCAGAGAGAAAATAACAAGCACGATAGCCCTTGAGAGGTGGAGGAGCTGCAGAGGTAGAATGTGTCTGGATGGAGGACGGATGAGGAGGAGTGGGCTGAAGTGGGACCAGATCACCACATAAAGGGTTTGGACCTCATGCAAAGGAGTCACTCTCTGGATATTTCTCAGTGCCAGCATGAGGTAGCAACACCCCTGCCCTTACAGCTCCTGTTTGTACACTTAAAAGGATGGCCTCTAGGCGCATGGGCCTGGGAACCTCCCTGTAAAGCCTGTGCAGAAGCACGAGGCAAGCCAATGAAGCAGAGCCAAGTTTTGATTTGAAAACGATGACTTTGCTTTTGTATCAGATTTCTAAATCAGGATTTTTTTATTTCAGCCCCGCCAATGTCATGTGCACTGAGTTCCTCCTTTCACCCCCTCTAAAAGAAAAAAAAAAAACCTTGTGCAAATATCCACGCAAAGGTAGATATACTGGTATGACAAAGTGGAACATTCTTAAGTACAGAACCTTGTCCACAGATTTTTCCCATCCTTTCATTTACAATGTTATAGGTCCCAAGGTTCAGTTCTTAAAATCATTGTCTCACCCTTAGGACACAGTAAGAGCCAGTTTTCTCTTGATGTTGGTTCTGATGCTTGTAAATGTTATATTTCTTGTCCAAGGTCATCTAGCAATTTCCAGGTTTATAAGGGCAAAATAACCTGGTTTGCTGTTTCACTACTTACTTCTCCCACTCTCCCCTCCATTTATTTTCTTTTTCCTTTCCTACTCTCAGTTGTAAATAATAAAGACTTGTGTGCTTGCCTTAATCAATAAAAATGGGGGAGAATGTGCTAGGGAAATAATAAGGCAGATATGTACAGGAACCCAAGACCCTCAGTGGGGCATCAGTAGGAACAGAAATATCCCAGAGGTCAGTCTTGGAGACATTGGCCCTCAATCCAAAGAGACCCCAGGGACATGTAGCAGGAGATCCCTGCCCTTGAGTTTCTGCCTTGAGTCTCTGTGATTCAGCTGTTTTCAGGGAGTTTGAGTCTCCTTCCTCTTGAAACAGGGCCATGGGCTATATAAAGGACATTATCAGGATAAATGTTGGTATCAGACTGAAGATTAGACAATAGTATGGCTAAATTTCCTGAATTTGATCACTATATTTGATTGTGTAAGAGAATAGCCTTATTCTCAGGAATTATATACTAGAGGATTTAGGAATAAAGGGGCTTGATATGTGCAAACTACTTTCAGATAGTTCAGAAAAAAATTGTATGGTGTCTGTGTATAATGAGACAGAGAAGCAAATGTGGCAAAATGTTTACAGTTGGTGAATCTGGTTTAAAAGTATTCAAAATTTCTTATTCCTGCAACTCTCTCTTTCTCTCTCCATACACACCACACCACACACACACACACACACACACGAGAGTGAGTCTCACTGTATTGCCCAGGCTGGAGGGCAGTGGCCTGATCCTCACTGCAGCTTCGAATTCCTGGCCTCAAGCAATCCTCCCACCTCACCTTCCCTAGTAGCTGGAACTACAGGTATGCACCACACCATGCTAATTTTTTTTTTTAATTTTTTTGAAGAGATGGGGGTCTTGCTATGTTGCCCAGGCTGGTCTTGAACTCTTGGCCTCAAGCGATCCTCCTGCCTCAGCCTCCCAAAGTCCTAAGATTAAAGGCATGAGCCAGTAATCTTAGCCAGTGTGCTCGGCCTTGAAAATATTAAGTTAACAAATGAGATTATAGAAAACAAAATTAATTTTTTTAAAAGGCCAAAAATGTGGTCTTGGACCAGATGCATCAGAATCACTCAGGGACTGGTTTAAAACACTGTACCTGTGCCTGAGCCCCATGCCAGAACAATGGAATCTCCATCTCTGGGGCTGAGTTCTAGGAATTGGCATGTGAAATAAGCATCTCAGGTGACTTCTATGTATACTAACAAGCTAAACTTTCACCTGTCATGTCAGGACCACTCCAGATTTCTCACAATTTCGGCCGTCTGAGGTATTTCTTAGATCAAAATTCTCAGTAAAGAGGGGCTCCAATGACCCAGTCTATCTTGGATGCCAGGCCCCTTCTCAGGCTGCTACAGACCCATTGTTGGCTGCCTTGGGGGTCAGGTGGCAGGTCCAACATTATTGGCTGAGAATCAGGGTCCCTTGGTCCTCTTAGGGATGCCTCTTCTGGATGGACTAGATTCACCTTTAAAAGAGTGATAAAAAAAATATCCTGCCACTGATTCACCTAATACAATATTCTTCATAAAGATTTCCATAGCAAAGCCTTCTTTCAGCAACACCATGTGTTTTCTTCCCTAATAAGAATATTGACCCCTGAAAATTGGAGGTAATGGAGGAGGTTTTGTGCAATTCAGACACAGTCTTTGAAAAGCAGAAACTTGGAAAGTCTCTAGATGACTTGAAAGTAAGGACAATGGTTTTATTATGTAGTCACACACTATGTAATGCATTTGAATGCATGAGGCATAAAGTGGCTGACCTATTTATCAAGGCTTTATGGACATCTGGCTTTCCAATAAGGAAATATTATCTGAATGATGTGATTTAACTTTAAGAAGCACAATCTTGAAATACCATATTGCTGGGTATTTTTAAGTCAAGACCTAAGAGGTAAACAGGAAGGTGGGGTATGAAAGTGTTGATTCTTCATTTCCCTCAAACCAAACCTTACTCCCACTCCTGCCCAACTCTTACAACAGCCACTCTTATAAATGTATTTCTTCAATAGAATGAATTTTCTCCACACCCCCAAAAATCCTCAGTTGAAGTCCTAGCCTCCAGTGTGACGGTATTTGGAGGTAAGGTCTTTAGGGGATGATTAGGTTTGTATGAGGTCAAGAGTGAAGGGCTGTCATGATGGATCGGTGCCATTTTAAGAAGAGACATGAGAAAACTGTCTCTTCCATGTGAGGATACAGCAAGAAGGCAGTCTCTGCAAACCAGAAACAGGATCCTCACCAGGAACTGAATCATCTGGCACTTTCCTCTTGGACTTCTTAGTTTCCAGAACTGTGAGAAACAAATTTCTGTTATTTAAGCCACCCAGTCTATGGCATTTTGTTACAGCAGCCCAAGCCAACTGATAACAATTTTCAAAATACAACCCATTGTCACCAGCCAGTTCCTAGTGCCCATCCTCTCTCCATGGACCAGCAGCCTCCTGTTTCTATTCTTACCCTACACACAACAACCAGAATTATTTTTTAAACTTCTTACTTTCAATAATGTCAAGCCTGAAGAAGAATATGTACTTCTGGCCAAGATGGAGTAATAGATTTACCCTCTCACCTGAATCAACTGAGAAAAACAAACAAAATACATGAAACAAAGGTTTCTATGACACTAAACAGAAGACAATGAAAAACAGTGATACGGAATGGAAATGGAAACAAAGCAGGCAAGCCCTGGATTGCCCCAGTTTACTTCATTATGAGACCTTCCAATCCTGGGCAAAGAGAGGGGCAACCCACATAGAGCCCAGCAAGCTCTTTGAGTTGAGAAGGCAGAGTAGAGAGTCCTTGAAGGCCACAGGGGCTAGAATTCACAAGACAGAGTACCAGAGAGAAGAAGGTACAGAACAAGAACCCCAGAACCTGAAAGTCTCCCTTGAGTATTCAGGAAAATAATGAATGCATTCATTGCATGTATGTAAAAAAACTAAAAACAAAAAAGGCGACCCAAGGCTGGTGTTAGTCTGTTTGTACTGGTATAAAGGAATACCTGAAACTGGGTATATTTATAAAGAAAAGATTTTTGTTCGCAGTTCTGCATGAAGTATAAGCACGGCACCAATGTCTACTCAGTTTCTGGTTAGGCCTCGGGAAGCTTACAATCATGATGGACGGCAAAGGGGGACCTAGCATATCACATGGTGAGAGAGGTAACAAGAAAGATGCCTGACTCTTTTCAACGACCAGCTCTTATGTGAACTAAGAGCAAGAACTCATTCATCAACAAGATGATGGCACTAAGCTATTCAACCAACAAACCGACACCTTCCACTCAGCCCTACCTCCAACATTGAGGATCACATTTCAGCATGAGATTTGGAGGGGACAAAACATCCATACCTTATCCGCTAGTAAAGAACCACCTGAAAGGATTACAGGGAAGAGTACCTGTCATTCACTCTGAGCCAGACTGGAAAACCTCATCATTCATGGGATATTGGCTAGAGTAGCAAGAAGGGTCTTGCCCTAGTAGAGGGAAACAATTAGCCCTAGACTAGGTGCTGCTCTGATCCTACTAAATACATCTCAAAAGGATTAAACTAATCTGAAAAGATTAAACTGGGCTTGGTGGCTCACACCTATAATACCAGCACTTTGGAAGGTCAAGGTGGGTGATCACTTGAGGTCAGGAGTTCAAGACCAGCCTGGCCAACATGGTGAAACCCTGTCTCTACTAAAAATACAAAAATTAGCTGGGCTTGGTGATATATGCCTGCAATCCCAGCTACTTGGGAGGCTGAAAGAGGAGAATTGCTTGAACCCAGGAGGCAAAGTTGCAGTGAGCCAAGATCACACCACTGCACTTCAGCCTGGGTGAAGGAAAGAAAAGGAGGGAGAGAGGGAGGGAAGGAAGGAACCTAAAAGGGAAAAACACTTTGAACCTAGAATTCTATATTAAAGACTTTTCCAACATCATTATAACAAATGTTGAAGGAAGTTTTTCAAACGGAGAGAGAAAGATACCAGAAAGAAATCTGTATATACACAAAGGATTAAATAGTATACTAAAAAATATAGAAGAGGTTGTGTTATTAATCAAATATCTTTAAAAGATAATTAACCATTGAAACAAAAGTAATGACAATATAGGATTTATAACATAACATATTAAAAAGTAAAAATGTATGCCAATAATAGCTCAAAGACGAGGAGGGGAGAAATGAAGCATATTGTTGGAAGATTCCTATACTATGTACAAAGTGATATAATAACATTTGAAAGTATACTATGATAAGTTACAAAGGCATACTATAAACTCAAAAGCAACCACTAAAAAACGTTCTAACTAATCAGTCAACAAAAAAGATCATTTTCAAAATATTTAATCCAAAACCAGACAAGAAAAGAGAAAAAAGAAAACAGAACAGACAAGCCAGGCGTGGTGGCTTATGCCAATAATCCCAGCACTTTCAGAGGGTGAGGTGGGCAAATCACATGAGATCAGGAGTTCGAGACCAGCCTGGCCAACATGATGAAAACCCATCTCTACTAAAAATACAAAAATTAGCTGGGCTTGTTGGTACATGCCTGTAATCCCAGCTACTTGGGAGGCTGAGGCAGGAAAATCACTTGAACTCAGAAGGCAAAGGTTGCAGTGAGCCGAGATTGCATCACTGTACTCCAGCCTGGGCAACAGAGCAAGACTCTGCCAAAAAAAGAAAGAAAAGAAAGAAAAAGAAAAGAAAAGAAAGGAAAGGAAAGGAAAAGAAAAGAAAAGAAAAGAATCAGGTAGGCAAACAGAAAACAAATAGTGAGGTTAAATAGACTTAAACGTAGCCATATCAAGAATCAAAGCTATGGAAAAGTTGCAAGGATAGAACAAAGAACTCAACTATAGTTTTCATGCAGATTCACCAACTTTTAGTGTTATTCCACATTTGCTTTATTGCTTGCCCTGTGCATACGTTTTTTTCATAATTTGAAAGTACATTGCAGATATCGTGCCCTTTTACCCCTATACAGTTTCACATGTATTTCCTAAGGACAAGGACATTCTCTTGCATAACCTTCAAGTTATCAAATTCAGGAAATTTAACAATGATATAATCCTCTTTTCGAAAAACAGTCCAGTCGATTTTCATCAGTTCCCCCAATAATGTCCTTTATACCAACTTATTTCTCAGTCCCAGATTCATCCCACAATTATACACGGCATTTAACTGTCATGTCTCTTTAATGTAGAACTGTTCCTCAGCTCTTTTCATGACCTTGACTTCTTTTTCCTTTTACTTTCAGTTGATACCTAATAACAGTACAGATTCATGGGATAAGGAGTGATGTTCTGATGCATGTATACAAGGTATAATGATCAAATTAGGGTAATTACCATATGCATCACCTCAAATAGTAATCATTTATTTGTTTTGTGAACACTCAAAATCTCCTGAGTATTGAAAATATACCCTAAATTATTGCTAACCATATTCACCCGACTGTACCACAGGACACCAGAACTTGTTCCTCTTTTATGGGTGTAACTTTGTATTCATCAACCAGCCTCTCCCTATCCTGCCCTCCTGCACCTTACTGGCTTTTAATAACCACAATTCTACTCTCTGCCTCTATGAGCTCATTTTTTTAGTTTCCACAAGAGTGAGAATATGTGGTATTTATCTTTCTGTGTCTAACGTAGTTCATTTAACACAATGTCCTACAGGTTTATCCAAGTTGCTGCAAATCACAGGATTTCATTCTTTTTTAGGGCTGAATGGCATTCTATTGTGTACTGATGCCATATTTCCTTTATCCATTCATCTGTTAATGGCTATTCAGGTTGATGCCTTAGCTATTATGAATAGACTTGCAATAAACATGGGGATGTAGGTATCTATCTCTTTGATAAATTGATTTCCTTTGGATAAATACCCAGTAATGGGATTGCAGGATCATATATGGTACTTCTATTTTCAGTTTTTTTGAGAAACCTCCCTACTATTTCCCATAATGGTTATACTAACTTATATTTACATCAAAAGTGTATAAGTTCACTTTTCTCTGCATCCTTACCAGTATTTGTTAACTTTTTGTCTTTTTGATAATAGCCATCGTAGTAAGTGTGAAGAAATATCTCATTGTGGTTTTGATTTTTATTTTCCTAATGATTAATGATGTTGAGCATTTTTTCATATGTCTGTTGGTCATTTGAATGTCTTCTTTTGAGATATGTCTATTCGAAAGTGGCGGGGATCACTTCAGGACACTGGTCTAAGCAAAGATTTTCCAGACTTCAAAAGAACAGACAATAAGAATGAAAACAAACAAATGGGACTGCATCCAACTAAAACTATATCTGCACAGCAAAGGAAACAATCAACAGAGTTAGGAGACAACCTGTTGAATGGGAGAAAATAATTGCAAACTATACATCTGACAAGGGACTAATATCCAGAATACACAAGGAACTCAAACAACTCCACAGAAAAAAAAAAATCTTAGAAATACTTAGAAAAAAAAATACTTAGAAATGAGAAAAGGACCTGAATGATCTTGACATTTTTGAAGAGTACAAGCCAGTTGGGTTATTGTCATTGTTGCTTGGTTTGATTATAGGATGCCTCTCAATTTGGAATTGTCTGATAAAAATCATTTTTAATGTAAAGATGATCATGACACTTTCCTCCTTACATCACTCTTTTCTCTTTACACTTAATAACTCCATTACAAAGCCACTCCTAAGCTGACCTCTGCCTTCCTCTCCTCTCACTCTCTGCCCCATCATGTTCCAGGCTTTGTGTTGCTAATAAGCTCCAGCTTCTTCTCACTTCAAGGCTGTTGCATTTGCTGTATCCTCTTCCTCGGCTCCCATCCTTCAGAGTTCCGTTCCCAATTGCCAACTCAGAGGCATCTTCCCTGAACCCACTGTCAAAAGCAGCCCAACCCAGAGCCAAACCTTGTCATTTCTCTGCTTACTTCCTTCAGAGCAATATAACCATCAGAAAGAATCTTGTTCGTGTATTTGATTTCCATTGAAATAAAAGCCCTGGGAGGGCAGGAATCTTGTCTGTTCACAGATGAGTTTTCAGCATCTAGAATATTACCAGGCACACAGAAGGCCTTCAGTATATATTTTTGGAAAGGACAAATAAATAATAGAGAAAGAGAGCCAAGATAGTGAAAAAGAGAAAAGGAAAGAAATGTGCTTTGAATTAAAATAAATATGAATGACATAACTAAAGTCTATTGAGAGCTTTCAACATGCTAAACACCATGTTCCAAACCATTCATGGGATAGTCAGAATCTTGCTTAGACCTCAGACTATGCATCTGTAAAACGAAGACCTAACATTCTAGGAATATATAAGCCTCTACCTGCAGCCTCAGAGAGATACGAAGAGGGATACTCAGGCTACCTAAAGGGACCTCAGCAGAGGGTGCAGGAGAAAACAGTATCCAACAGCAGACACCCAAGCTGAGTGACCAGAATGAAGGTGCAGAGGGGCCTGGAAGCCAGCTCTGTAGTGAATGCCTGCCTTGCTTTTCTAGGAGGTGTCCTTTGAGTCAAGGGAGGAAGCCTTGCTAAAGACCACCTGATCCCATCTCCTGGACTCAGGAAATACAGTGTCACAATGCAGAGAGAAAGAAGTGAAGGAGGAGCACAGAGAAGCAGAGGCGAGAGCTGGAGAAAGAGTTCTCTGACTTTCAAGTACTCGGCTCCAGGCCCTCCCAAAGGCCTGGCTTCCCTCCTGTTCTTGGTTTCATGAAACACCCAATAGCCTGAGTCTTTTTTACTGAAGCTAACTTGAGCTGGTTTCTGTTCCTGCTGACTATTTGTTGATTTTGGAGGGCTGCCTTCGATTGTTGGAGGAATTCCTCTACTTAAAAGTGTTGGTGGGAAGCAGAGAGCAATTCCCACCATAGTAGTCGAAAGTGTCAGGAATGGTTGAAGACATGACCCAGGTTCAACCAATTAGATATGCATCTGCCATGAATCCATTGTAATAATGGCGGCAATAGCAGCAGCATCCTCCATCCTGTGCCACCTGTGCTGGCAGTGTAAGCTAGCGTTTTCAGTGGCAGTGGCATCCATGCCAGATGGGTGGTATGTCATCATCGCTCAGGCTGCTACCCTGGCTGATGCCTGACCTTCCTTGTTACCTCCCTTTATCTGGGGCCCTTCTATCGTTTTCCTGGCATATCTCTGAATCACTTGACATGCTCTCAATCGATTCCTTTTCTGCTTAAATCAGTCGGGACTGGTTTCTGTTGTCTGCAACTAAGAACCCCAGTGACAACTAAGAAACTCCAGTTTCTTCCCATAAGAGTCCCAACTAGTTCAAGGAGCTCAGCCTTGCCTGAGTCTTCTTTGAGTGTGTATTTCTAGCTCTCGATGACCCCACTCCTCAGCCACTGGTTCACAGAGAGAACCAGATGCAGGTTGAGCTTTTAGATGGAGAATCTCCTGCAGGATCATACATGTGGTACCCATATATGGGCTGCAAAAGCTGCTGCTGGCCCAGACCCACCTATGTGTCAATTAGGAGAAGGCCTGGTAAGCAGCGGGGGATGCCCTGTGCAGGAACTACCTGCACTTTCATACACAAAGGCCTCGGTAGCACATCTTCTCCAAGGCCCTGTTGGGCTGAGGTGGCATTTCAGGGACAATATATTAAACACAAGTTTACAAATGAATAGAATCTACATTTGGTTTGGGTTGAGAAGGGAAGCCAAATTGGAAGCCATGGGCTTTCTAAAGGCTTATGAACTGAATGAGGCATGGAATCACTGTTTGCAATCTGGAATCTATGGATAGGTTTGGGGGACAGGGAGTCTTTTAGAACCCTGGAATTATACATAAAATGTAATACTTTTCTGGAGAGAGGGTCTGTAACTCTCATTAGCTTTTCAAAAGGCTTTGTGATCTATCAACCACACACAGAGAGACTCACAAACACTGGCATGGTACTTTCTTTCATTTTACAGATAAGGAAAGGAAGAAAACAGAGGTGTTCATTATCTTTCCCAAGGTCAGAGAGCTGATGAGTGGTCAAGTCAGGATGAAAATCCAGGTCCACAGCTCAAATACTAAAACTCCCTGTGCTTTAGGTAGCACTCAAATGATCATCTCAATGAGATATCTTCATCAAGAGAATTCTTTTTTTTTCTTTTTTTTTTTTTTTTTGAGACAGAGTCTCGCTCTGTCACCCGGGCCAGAGTGCAGTGATGCAATCTTGGCTCACTGCAACCTCCACCTCCCAGGTTTACGCAATTCTTCTGCCTCAGCCTTCCAAGTAGCTGGGATTACAGGCACACATCACCACTCTGGTTTTATTATTATTATTAGGACTTTTCCTTGAGATGGGGTTTCACTATGTTGGCCAGATTGGTTTCAAACTCCTGACCTCATGATCCTCCCACCTCGGCCTCCCAAAGTGCTAGAATTAAAGGCATAAGCCATCATGCCCGGCCCATAAGGAGAATTCTATCTGGTAAGGAGTGTCCCAGAACTGTCAGCAAAGACCTCACAGGAAGGCGTTTCCCAGCATGAGCAATGCAGCTTTTCTAAACATCAGGTTTCCACTGCCCCAGCCACCTCACCCAGCCCTGGCCAGGCTAGAACAGGCCTGTAGTGGTGGTGGAGCTGATCAAGGGCCACCAGGGATAAACCCAACCCCTCTACTGTTCCCCTGACACTTACTTCCCTATCCCGTGCTACTTGTAAGCACCTGTTCACAGGGCCAAGCAGAGACTCAGGAAGCCTGTGGGCGGGAAAGCCACAAGTTGCTCAGCTAGTATTTTAAAACAAAAAATAGTTTTTAAAGTCCCTTACAAATAACACAGCCAAGGCCACATGGAAGTAGGCAGCCTTGTACGTTCACATTCACCTTTCTCAAATAAGGCTTCCATTTCTTGGGCGCTTTTGATATTCACTTCATCTCATTGGTTTAAAATATTCGGGGCAGGGCCACCAAATAAATTCCCCAGTGGATTACTTCCAGGAAGTCCGTTTCATTTTTGAAAAACCTTAGGAATTACCATAGTAACATATAAATTATGTGTTTCCAGACACTATGGTAAGCAATTAGCATGCATGTAATAGCTTGATCACAATACAGATAAATAGCATTATTGTTCCTATTTTATAGACAAGGGAACTGAAGTCAAAGAGGGTCAGTGATCTGAAAGTTACAAAACTAGAAGGCAGAGCAATGATTTAAACCCAGGTCTCTTGGACTCCAGGGTCTAAGCGGCTGGCTCTTCCTAGAGGTTGAATTGCCTCTAAGGGACGGGGTGTTAGTTGGGATTCTGGAGAATCTGCAGCTTTCCCTGTCCCCTTCAAAAGGTTGTAGGCATACAAAAAAGAGGACGTCCTGCTAAGTACTGTATCTCCTTCCAATAAGAATCAGTACTTCTAATGGTCTTAGACCATTAGATCCCGAAGAATTAGAAAGATTATCTCCTCCAACCTCTTCGTTTTATAGACGAGGACTGCGAGGTCCAGGGAGGGCAAGCAACCAGTGCAGGGCACTCAGCTAGCAAGCGGTTCCTCGACTCCAGCCCAGGAAGCCGTCCGCTACGCCACTGTCTCCATGGTGGGGAGACACTGTGTCCACTGGTATACAGGAGATGATTTTAGGGGTAGACAGATAAAACTTTAAATAGTGTTGATCCTAAAAGTGGATCTGCCATTCTATCCAGCAGTCACACTACTGGGTATCCAGCCAAGGAAAAGAAGTCCTATGAAAAAGACACTTGCACACTTATGTTTACAGCAGCACAGTTCACAATTACCAGAATATGGAACCAACCTAAATGCCCACCAACCAAAGAGTGGATAAAGAAAATGTGGTATGTCTACCCCGTGGAATAGTACTCAGCCATAAAAAGGAACAAAATAATGGTATTTGCAGCAACCTGGATGAAGTTGGAGACCATGATTCTAAGTGAAGTAACTCAGGAATGGAAAATCAGACATCCTGTGTTCTCACTCATAAGTGGGAGCAAAGCTATGAGGATGCAAAGGCCTAAGAATGACACAATGGACTTCGGGGATGCTGAGGGGAAGGGTGGGGTGGTGAGGGATAAAAGGGTACAGTGTACACTGCTCCAGTGAGGGTGCACCAAAATCTCAGAAATCACCGCTAAAGACCTTATCCATGCAACCAAATACCACCTGTTCCCCAAAAGCTATTGAAATGTAAAAATAAAAATAAATAGCTGATTGGCATCATGTGAAAACTATTTCCTTTTCACTTTTCCTTTAGTCTTTCTGATTACTTTAAGGATAATCTCAGTTCAGTGATAATGTATCTTTAACAGCTTTCCTTAAATGTTCTTTAAGACACTTTTTAAGAGAGAGAATGGATCCTTGGTGGAAAGCCATATCGGTATCGGCAAGAACTTGGCACCACTGCTTTCTTCTTTTTTCTTGGCTACCCTCCAATTATGTCAAGTGATGCAAGTTTTCCATTGACACATTAAAGTTTCCATTTAAATACATGTATTTAGGTTAAAGAAAAAGTGAGTTGATTTAAAGAAAAATATTAAATGAATACGGGTCACTCACTGGCTATAATACAAAAAACTTTTAAGCAATATTAGTGAAAATAAAGATGCTACTTCATAATCACTTTGTAAGCAAATTACTTAGCAAGCAAACTAACATTTTAAAGCATGCGACTAGAAACCTATCACACTAACATGGGAGTCAGCCCCACGCTCTGTGACTTCATCGCATCACTCCCCACCACAACTCCCTGTACCACTCCGGGAACCTCAGGAGGACTCTAACGGGGCAATTCCAGTGGAAGGGGAAGCGGCCAAGGCCACCAGGGAGGGGGACCGACTGCGAGCAGATTTCAGTAGGGAAAGGGGTATGCTGCCCCCTAGTGGACAGTTTGGAAAATAGCCTGGCACCTTTTTGTCCTGTGGTGTAGATAGAAGCCTTTCCAAAACGTCTCCTTTGCATTGTATGTAAGCGGACATGTAAGCATAGGCACACGCTGCCTGTGGATATCACTTCAGGGTAGTACATGAGGTGTTCCAAAATGCTTCATACATAAAGGGACTTTTATGTCTGATAAGGGTGAGAACTACTGTCCTACAGCAGCAAGACCCGGTGCTCCCTGCTTTACTTACAGCCAGGGAAGGACAAGCTCCTATGGAGACCGCTTCGTGGTACCCAGTGTACCTTCTAGCTGGATGTTGCAAAAGTTACTTAACCAATCAGAGCCCAAGTTTCCTGCCGACAATAATGGATGCTCATGCATACACATACCCCACGGCGTTGCTCTGAGAGTCCAAAGGTCTATGCGTGTGAGGCACTTAGCACGGATCTGGCAGCAGGTAAGCACTAATCAATGTCAGGTGGTGGTGATAACAGCGTTCTCCCTTCCACCAGCCTCTCCAACCCAATTTTATTGAAAGACGTCAGAGACAGAGAGAGAGAAAAAAAACGATCAGGATTTTCAGGCAAAACTTACCACACCCATCAAGCTGAGGAAATCCTAAAGACATCAAATCTTCACTTACCACTCACTCATCTCGGCCGAAAGAACATTTCCAAATTAGAGGAAGCTGCGAATGACTGGCTGAGAAGGCAGGAGGTGCCCTCTAGTGGCATGGTTACAGTAGCTTGGGAGAAAGGCGATGTAGTGTCATTTTCAAAGGGAAGGCCAAAAGCAGTTGTTAAACTGAAGCAGGAGGCAATGATGCTTCAAAGATGCAAGTGGGAATTTACCATCTTCTCTGTGGACCATTGAAGATGGTCTTTAGGATCTGACCTTACCCAAGAGCAAGTGACATGCTGAAGGTCAGATCAGTTAATCAAGGGTGGAGCTGGGAACTGAACCCAAAGGTGCTAACTACAAATCCAGAAATCTTGCCCTTGACAGCAAACCACCTACCAGTAGGAGCTGTAGCTTATCTCATTTCACATCCTTCAAAGCAGGAACCACAGGTTTTTTATACACTGATGCAGTATTCAATAAATTACTTGATGAAATAATATTTATGAAATGATCGTTTGTGAAATAATGAATCATATATTGTTTCACGTGTTGCTCACAATAACTGTATGAAATAGCCTAGTTTACTGATAAGGAAATTAAGTCTCTAGTCAAGTAACTTGCCTAAGATCACAAAGCCAGGATTCAAACCAAGCATGCTCACTCCAGAGCCTGGGTGCTTACCCACTAGACATGCAGCTCTCAAACTGGTCTCAGGATTCCTTTACAGTCTGGGTTTTGTTGTTGTTGTTGTTGTTGTTATGTTGTTTGTCGAAATTGTGTTTTACTATGCTCAAGCAATCCTCCCACTTTGGCCTCCCAAAGCACTGGGATTACAGATGCAAGCCACCTTGCCTGGCTTCCTTTACAGTCTTAAAAAAATCATTAAGGATGAAAAAGAGCTTTTGTTTATAAGGATTATACCTATCAATATTTATAGTTTTAGAAATTAAAGCTGAGGAATTTAAAATATATTTACTTAAACATTACCATAATAACCCAATTAAATATAATTCACAAATTCTTTATAAAAAATAACTATTTTCCTAAACCAAAAAAAAAAAAAACCCACATTTAGAAGATTAACATGACATTGTTTTATATTCCTGAGAATCTCTGCTATCTGGCTTAAGACAGCTGATTTCTCATATCTGCTTATTCATTTGGTATAATACCACATATGGAATAGCTTCTGGAAAACTCGACTATGTACTTGTGAAAGAATTAAAATTAAAAAGACAAATAACATCCTGGCACTATTCTCAAAGTGAATACTTGATGTTGCATACCCCTAAAAGGTCTTGGGGAACCCTGGTATGTCCAGGCACCCTTTGAAGCACTGGTATACAATACGCTGTCCATAGGGCAAATGAACAAAGGGCTCTTCCCTCCTGAGAGTCACATCTCCAAGGAGTTCATTCCACCTGTACTACGTTGTTCTTAGTGACTTCACAAACTCATTTCAACCTCTTTATGTTTTACAGTCTCACTCTTTTCCTGGCAATTGCATGTCCCTGAAGGCAACTCTTTCTTCCTGTGTTCTAGACACAGCCAGCCATCAGGGTAATCATGGGCCCCAAAACAGAATGTTTCAAGCAATAAAGAGGGGCTCTGCTATAATCCTAGATGCCTCTATGTAAAGACCAAAGAGCGTTATCTATTTGTATTAGTCTGTTCTCATGCTGCTATGAAGAAATATCCAAGACTGAGTAAAGGAAAGGAAAGAGGTTTAATTGGCTCACAGTTCCTCAGGGCTGGGGAGACCTCAAGACACTCACAATCATGAAGGAAGGGGAAGCAAACACATCCTTCTTCATGTGGTGGCAGTAAGACATGCAGAGCGAAGGTAGGGAAGAGCCCCTTTAAAATCCATCAGATCTTGTGAGAACTCACTCACTGTCACCAGAACAGGATGAAGGTAACCACCCCCATGATTCAACTACGTCCCACCAGGCCCCTCCTACAACACGTGGGGATTATGGGAACTACAATTCAAGATAGGATTCTGGTGGGGACACAGCCAAACTATATCACTATGTGTTCCTATTATTCCATTCTAGAGAAAAGAACTTCTTAAAAATTCTCACAGGCAGTAAAATTTAACCTGGTATGAGGGGAGCAGCGCAGTGCCAGGGCCTCAGGGCAGATGATAAGGACCTGCACAGCTGCAGCGTTAAGCAAAGAGAGGGAAGCCAGGCTCCCGGCTCCAGAAACTAAAAAGAAGAGGAGGTGATATGTATTTTCTTAAAATAATATGAGGAAATACCCACATGTATTAAAAATAAAAGAACCTCTTGCTTATGCAGCATAAATTCTGAAAATCTTCTAATCGAAAGCCAATGCATCTGCTGTCTAGACTTGAATGTGGACAATATTAGCAGAAGAGTAAAAAGAATACTCCACCTGAAGAACAAAGCCTTTAAAAGAAGATGCAGGAGGGATCCAAGATGGCCGAATAGGAACAGCTCTGGAGTGCAGTTCCCAGACAGAACAACGCAGAGAGTGAGTGAACACTGCATTCAAAAATGAGTTATTACTGTCCACAGACCAAGAGATTCCCAGGCTGAAAAGCGCCATCAGTTTCCAGCATGGCTGTTTCAGCCAGCGCAGTGGGTCTCTGCACAAAAACTCACACAAATCTGGGCAGCCGTTTCAACTGGCACCTGGAACACCTGGGAGACAGAGCCACCCATTCAACTGAAAACAAGCGGGCTGAAAAATGGAGCCAGGTGATCTGGCTCAGCGGATCCCACCCCCACAAAGACTAGCAATCTGAAATGCTCTGGGTTGAGAGTTTCACAGCAAGTGCAGCTGGACCCAGGATGGTCTGGCTCTGGTGGGGGAAGGGCATCTGCCATTATTGAGGCAGTCCACCACTACTGAGGCAGTCCGCCATTACTGAGACAGTCTACCATTACCAAGGCAGTCCGCCATTACAGAGGCAGTTCACCATTACTGAGGCAGTTCTAACTATACCTCTATAAACAAAACCACAAGGAAGTTCACACAGCAGCTGGGCAAAGCCCACGGCAGCTTAGCAATGCTTCTGCTGGCAGAATGTGACTAGGCTACCTCATAGCTGGGCAGGGCAGCTCTGAAAAAAGGCAGCAGCATATCAGGAACTTATAAATAAAGCCCCACCTTCCCAGGACAGAGCACCTGGGAAAAAAGGCAGTTATGAATTCCGCTGCATCAGACAAAAATGTACCTGCCCAGCAGCTCTGAACAAAACAATGGAGCTCACAGCTCAGTACTTGAGCTCCTATAAGGGACAGACTGTCTCCTCAAGCAGCTCCCTGACCCCCTATATCCAAAGAGTCACCACATAAAGGAGAGCTCAGGCTGACATCTGGCAGGTATCCTTCTGGGATGAAGATAACAGAGAAAGAAACTGGCAGCAACCCTTACTGTTCTGTAGCTGCTGCAAGTGATTAGGGTCTGGAGTGGACCTCCAGCAGTCCTACAGCAGAGGGGCCTGACTGTTAGAATGAAAACTAAAAACCAGAAAGAGATAACTGCATCATCAACAAAAAGGACGTCCACTCAGACCCCATCTGAAAGTCAACAACTACAAAGACCACAGGTAGATAAATCCACAAAGATGGGAAGAAACCAGTGCAAAAAGGATGAAATCACCCAAAACCAGAATGCCTTTCCTCCAAGAGATCACAACTCATCACCAGCAAAGGAACAAAGCTGGATGAAGAACGAGTCTGATGAATTGGTAGAAACAGGCTTCAGAAGGTAGGTAAAAACAAACTTCTCTGAGCTAAAAGAACATGTTCTAACCCAATGCAAAGAAACTAAGAACCTTGAAAAAAGGTTTGATGAAATGCTAATGAGAATAAACAGCTTAGAGAGGAATATAAATGACTTAATGGAGCTGAAAAACACAACACGAGAACTTCACAAAGCATACGCAACTTTCAATAGCCTAATCGACCAAGCAGAAGAAAGGATATCAGAGGTTAAAGATCAACTTAATGAAATAAAGAAGGCAAGATTAGAGAAAAAAGAGTAAAAAGAAATGAACAAAGCCTCCAAGAAATATGGGATTATGTGAAAAGACCCAATCTACGTTTCATAGGTGTACCTGAATGTGATGGAGAGAAGGAATCCAAGCTGAAAAATACTCTTCAGGATATTATCCAGAAGAACTTCCCCAACCTAGCAAGGCAAGCCAATATTCAAGTTCAGGAAATATAAAGACCACCACAAAAATATTCCTGAAGAAGAGCAATCCCAAGGCACAGAGTTGTCAGATTCATGAGGGTTGAAATGAAGAAAAAAAATGCTAAGGGCAGCCACAGAGAAAGGTCAGGTTACCCACAAAGGGAAGCCCATCAGACTCACAGCAAATCTTTCTACAAGCCAGAAGAGAGTGGGGGCCAATATTCAACATCCTTAAAGAAAAGAACTTTCAACCTAGAATTCATATCCAGCCAAACTAAGCTTCATAAGCAAAAGAGAAGTAAAATTATTTATGAACAAGCAATTGCTGAGAGATTTCATCACCACCAGGCCTGCCTTACAAGAGCTCCTGAAAGAAGTACTAAACATAGAAAGGAACAACCAGTACCAGCCACTCTAAAAACATACCAAATAGTAAAAAGCATTGATACAATGAAGAAACTGTGTCAACTAACAGGCAAAACAACCAGCTAGCAACAAAATGGCAGGATCAAATTCACACATAACAATATTAACCTTAAATGTAAATGGGCTAAAAATGCCCCAATCAAAAGACACACACTGGCAAATTAGATAAAAAGTCAAAAACCGGTGCACTGTATCCAGGAAACCCATCTCACATGCAAGGACACACATAGGATCAAAATGAAGGGATGGAGGAAGATTTACCAAGAAATGGAGAGCAAAAAAAGCAGCAGTTACAATCCTAGTCTCTGATAAAACAGACTTTAAACCAACAAAGATCAAAAGAGACAAAGAAGGGTAGTACATAATGGTAAAAGGATTAATGCAACAAGAGCTAACGATCCTAAATATATACGCACCCAACACAGGAGCACCCAGATACATAAAGCAAGTTCTTAACAACCTACAAAGAGACTTAGACTCCCATACCTATTGTCAAAATTGAAAGAGCTAGGGGAGCAAGATCAAAAAAACTCAAAAGCTAGCAGAAGACAAGAAATAACTAAGATCAGAGCAGAACTGAAGGAGACAGAAACACAAAAAAAAACCTTCAAAAAATCAATAAATTCAGGATCTGGTTTCTTGAAAAGATCAACAAAATAGACAAACCACTAGCCAGATTAATAAAAAAGAAAAGAAAGAAGAATCAAATCGATGCAATAAAAAATGATAAAGGGGATATCACCACTGACACCACAAAAATACAAACTATCGTCAGAAATTATTACAGAGAACTCTATGCACACAAACCAGTAAACCTGGAAGAAATGGATAAATTCCTGGACACTTGCACCCTTCCAAGTCTAAACCAGGAAGAAGTCAAAACCCTGAATAGACCTATAACAAGGGCTGAAGTTGAGGCAGCAATTAATAGCCTATGCACCCAAAAAAGCCCAGGTCCAGATGGATTCACAGCCGAATTCTTCCAGACATACAAACAGGAGCTGGTACCACTGCTTCTGAAACTACTCCAAACAATCCAAAAAGAGGGAACCCTTCCCAAATCATTTTATGAGACCAACATCATCCTAATACCAAAACATGGCAGAGACTCAACAAAAAAAGAAAACTTCAGGCCAATATCCTTGTTGAACATAGATGTAAAAATCTTCAATAAAATACTGGCAAACCAATTGCAACAGCACATCAAAAAGCTTATCCATCACGATCAAATAGGCTTCATCCCAGGGAGGCAAGCCTGGTTCAACATATGCAAGTCTATAAATATAATCCACCACAGAAACAGAACCGAAGACAAAAACCACATGATTATCTCAATAGAAGCAGAGAAGGCCTTTGACAAAATTCAACAGCCCTTTATGCCAAAAACTCTCAATAAACTAGGTATTGATGGAACGTATCTCAAAATAATAAAAGCTATTTATGACAAACCCACAGCCAATATCATACTGAATGGGCAAAAACTGGAAGCATTCCCTTTGAAATCTGGCACTAGACAAGGATGCCCTCTCTCACCACTCCTATTCAACATAGTATTGGAAGTTCTAGCCAGAGCAATCAGGCAATTAGGTAAAGAGTATTCAATTAGGAAAGGAGGAAGTCAAATCGTCTCTATCTGCAGACATGATTGTATATTTAGAAGACTCTATCATCTCAGCCCAAAATCTCCTGAAACTGATAAGCAACTTCAGCAAAGTCTCAGGATACAAAATCAGTGTGCAGAAATCACAAGCATTCCTATACACCAATAACAGACTTAAAGAGAGCCAAATCAAGAACAAACTGCCATTCACAATTGCTACAAAGAGAATAAAATACCTAGAAATACAACTAACAAAGGATGTAAAGGACCTCCTCAAGAAGAAATACAAAGCACTGCTCAACGAAATAAGAGAGGACACAAACAGATGGAAAAACATTCCATGCTCATGATTAGGAAGAATCAAGATCGTGAAACTGGCCATACTGCCCAAAGTAATTTATAGATTCAACACTATCCTCATCAAGATACCTGCGACCCTCTTCACAGAACTGGAAAAAACCACCTTAAAGTTCATATGGAACCAAAAGAGAGCCCACAAAGCCGAGACAATTCTAAGCAAAAAGAACAAAGCTGGAGGCATCATGCTACCTGACTTTGAACTATACTACAAGGCTACAGTAATCAAAACAGATATAGACCAACAGAACAGAATAGAGGCCTCAGAGGCAATGCCACACATCTACAACCATCTGATCTTTGACAAACCTGACGAAAACAAGCAATGGAGAAAGGAGTCCGTTTAATAAATGGTGTTGGGAAAACCAGCTAGCCGTGTACAGAAAGCAGAAACTGGACCCCTTTCGGACACCGTACACTAAAATTAACTCCAGATGGATTAAAAACTTAAACATAAGGCCTAACACCATAAAAACCCTAGAAGAAAACCTAGGCAAAATCATTCAGGACATAGGCATAGGCAAGGACTTTATGACTAAAACACCAAAAATATTGGCAACAAAAGCCAAAATAGACAAATGGGATCTAATTAAACTCCAGAGCTTCTGTACAGCAAAGGAAACAATCATTAGAGTGAACTGGCAACCAACAGAATGGGAAAAAATTTTTGCAATCTACCCATCTGACAAAGGGCTAATATCCAGAATCTACAAAGAACTAAAACAGATTTACAAGAAAAAACAAACAAACACATTCAAAACTGGGTGAAGGACATGAACAGACACTTTTCAAAAGAAGACATACGTGAGGCCAACAAACATATGAAAAAATGCTCATCACCACTGGTCGTTAGAGAAATGCAAATCAAAACCACATTGAGATACCATCTCACGCCAGTTAGAATGGTGATCATTAAAAAATCTGGAGACAATGGATGCTGGAGAGGATGTAAAGAAATAGGAACACTTTTACACTGTTGGTGGGAGTGTAAAGTAGTTCAACCATTGTGGAAGACAGGGCAATTCCTCAAGGACCTAGAAACAGAAATTCCATTTGACCCAGCAATCCCATTACTGGGTATATATCCAAAGGATTATAAATTGTTCTTTTATAAAGACATATGCACACACATGTTCACTGTGGCACTGTTTACAATAGCAAAGACCTGGAACCAACCCAAATGCCCATCGATGAAAGACTGGACAGAGAAAATGTGGCACATATAAACCATGGAATACTATGCAGCCATAAAAAATGATGAGTTTGTGTTCTTTGCAGGGACATGGATGAATCTGGAAACCATCATTCTCAGCAAACTGACACAAGAACAGAAAAACAAACACTGCATGTTCTCCCTTATAGGCAGGTGTTGAACAATGAGAACACATGGACACAGGGAGGGGAGCATCACACACTGGGGTCTGTTGTGGAGGAATAGGGGAGGGACAGCAGGGGCTAGGGAGATTGGGGAGGGATAATAGGGGGAGAAATGGCAGATATAGGTGGCAGGGCGGATGGAGGCAGCAAACCACATTGCCATGTATGCATGTATGCAACAATCCTGCATGTTTTGCACATGTACCCCAGAACCTAAAGTGCAATAAAATATATATATATATATATAAATTCTCAATTTCACCTAGACTAAGAAGCCCAGTGTCAAGAAGTGATACTCCCTATTGTGTTTTATTAAAATATGTAAATGAGTCATGAATAGCAGTATCCTAAAAGACATCATATTTCACATCTAGAGGGGACCTTCCCTGGCTGCCATCCCTCCCTGGTCACCGACCCTCATGTGGCCTTCCCATCAGCACCAGTGAACAGGGGACCCCTGTTCTATCCCATCCCCCACTAGGACAGTAGGGATGGGATAGTGTCCTCTGGGATCCTTGACATTGCCTCCAGACCACACTCCCTCTTGCTGCCCTAAAACTCAGCCTGGAATCTTATATCATCAAACAGGCCCATCTACTGCCTATCTCATTGCAAACACCTGGGTCTTTCCCATCTCTCCTTCAAGATTTTGTCCATAGCTCACTGCCATTCTCTTTACTCCTCCTCCTTTATTCTGTCTATTTCTTCCAAGATGCTGTCCTCAGGATTCCTTGATAATTCTCCAATGAGCTTGTCTTCTATCTACCTCAACCATCCAATCCATGGTCAACTCCTAGACATTGTCACCACGAAAAACTTCAAACTCTCTGTAACCGATTACTGATCAAGCACCACTCTCGATATTCCCAGCTCAACATTACTCCGCCCCCTTCTTTTGGTCTTTCAGGGACATACACTAAAAATCCAAACTCATTTTCACAGCCCCTAAGTTCCTCCATGATACATCTTCTGCCTACTTCTCTGGCCCTGTCTCCTACCCCTCTCCCTATCACTCACTACCCTCCAACCCTGCTGACCTTTTTGCAATTCCTCAAACATACCAAATACATTCTATGTAAGCACCTTTGCAAGTGTTCTGAATGTCCTCTGGGTGTCTCTCTCACTTTCTTCAAATCTTTGTTAAAAGTACCTTCTCAATGAGGCCCTCCTAAACTTCTCTAACATTGCAATTCCTCCACCTACCCATTCACCCATAGGACATACTCCCTTCCCACTTTATTTTTTTCCACTACACCTATCACTTTCTAGCATACCATGTAATTGCCTATTTTGTACATAGTCTGTTTCTTCTGGCTACAATGTAAGTTTCATGAGGAGGGCAGAGATTTTTGTCTGTTTTGTTCAGTGCAGTATCCTTGGTACCTAGAAGAGTGCATGGCTCATAGTGGCCATTCAATTGATTTTTCTTTCTTTTTGCATGAGGAAAATTAGATTTTGCAAATGTGAAATAATTTTTTAAAAAACGCTAAATCTCATCTCTACATAAAATTTTAAATCTATCAATGTTTTAGAATGTATCAAGAATCATCTAATTTCACTTTTATCAGGTTTAAGCTTAAAATTTATATTTTTGCCAGGTAATTTTGCTTCTTTAACAGAAACACATGACATCTATTATAAATTGTGTCCCTCCCCCCACCTCAAAACTCATATGTTGAAGTCCTCAGCCCCAGGACCTTGGAATGTGGCTGTATTTGGAGATAGGGCCAGTGAAGAGATAATCAAGTTAAAATGGTGTCATTAGGGTGGGCCCTAATCCAATCTGATGGATGTCATTAGGAGAAGAGGGGATCAGGACACAGGTAACACAGGGGAAAGGCCGTGAGAGGACACAGTGGGAAGCCAGGAACGCGTCTAGAAGAGAAAAAAAGAGCCCTCAGAAGGAACCAACCATGCCGCACCATGGTCATGGACTTCCAGCCTCCAGAATTTAAGAAAATAAACGTCCATTGTTTCAGCTCCCTCAGTCTGCGGTATTCTGTGATGGCAGTCCTGGCACACAAATGCAACATCCCTGTCAGGATTAGTCTTAAATGACATATATTTCTGGTAATTATGCAAGGTCTTCAGGAACATATCCCCCCCATAAAACTCAACAGCCCCATCAGGAGCTGAAAGCGCCCTGATACATGAGGTGGTCTGCTTTTGGGATGTCTGCAGAGAAAAGCTGTGTCCATGGTGAGGCGGTGTTCCTCTTCGTCCTGCAGACGTGAACATATAAAGATAGGAATCTTCAGCAAGGGGAGAATGGCCTCTCACCCCCAGATGCACACCTGCTGAGTTGCAGGAGAAACAGGTAATCCCACGCTGGTGCCACCAACAGAACCAAGAGTGGCGAGAGAGAGGGCTCTTGAGAGAGTGTTCTGGGAGTATTTGTGTGTCACTCTGGCTGGACATTGAATGTCTCAGTATCCGACAGGCACCAAGCACCGTGTGGTTTTGTGTTTGCTGCTTTCTTAATTCCCCCTTCTTTCTCTCTTTTTCAAGGTATGAATCCATGCTTGCCCTCCCCTCTCTCCCCTTCAGCATCTCACATACCACCCTCTGCCTCTAACTGCAAGACTGAAATATGATGTGTTTTACAACTCTAGTTACATGCAGTTTTCAAACTAATAATACAGAAGATCAATTTCAACTAGCTTTTCATCTTTCCAGCAAGATGAAGATGCTTCATAGTTATGTGCCCTGCCCCTGACTTATACGTCTGGGCTAGTGTCCCTATAGTGCTGTCCCTTCTGGTGTCCCTTCCTGCTAGAGTGCAGGAAGCCAGGAGCCAGCCTGGCTTGGGCTCTGAGCAGCATACCAAAGGCAGGCAGCTCTCACCTCTACAGCAGGGCTGCAAAGCCGAGGTGAGTGCTGGTGCTGGTGCGTGCTATTGCCATGGAAACCCACTCCCACTCCTGGGGCAGCAGAGGAAGGTGGGGCCTCCGGTCTGTTCCACTATGTGCTCTGAAAAGAAAAATGGCTCATCCGCCCCAGACTCCTCTTGTAGGAAAAAGAGGCCTCTTCAGAAGGGAGTGTAGACACAAATCCTCCCAGGAGCCTATGCACAAAGAGATACAGGGGGCCACTTTGCACTCCTTCCTGCCATGATTCAATTCCACAAACTGATCATTTGTCTACTCCAGACACGACACTGGACTTAGAGACTGCAAGGATAAAGACAACCCTCAACCAAGTTTACTCTGGCTGGAGAGACAGATCTGTTTGTTCCTATTGCTTGAGTACATGCAGCTAAGGTCCCCAAAGCCACTGAGTGTAGCATATTCTAAAGTTAGCTCTGGGCTTGCCAAGAGATGTCAGCCCTAGGAGCATCAACCATCAAGAGCAGAAAGAGGCCTGATAAATGAGGTGGTCTGCTTTTGGGGTGTCTGCAGAGAAAAGCTGTGTCCATAGTGGGAGAGTTGTTCCTATCCTTCCTACAGCCATGAGAACCTTTAAATGAACATATAAAGATAGGAATCTTCAGGAAGGGGAGAATGGCCTCTCACCCCCAGATGCACATCTGCTGAGATGCAGGAGAAACAGGCAAGCCCACACTGGTGCCACCAACAGAACCAAGATGGCGAGAGCAAGGGCTCTTGGGAGAGAGTTCTGCGAGTATTTGTGTCCTTTTCAGTCTTCTCACTGCACTATGGGGAGAAAGGGAGGATCACTGGCATGTGGAGACTGACTTGAACTTAAAGATTGGTACCTGCTCCTGTTCCTGTTCCAGACATTTCTCATTGTGGGACACCCGCTGGAGTACCCAGGTTTTCTGCAAGGAAACCTTTACCCCATTCTGGTTCTGCAGCCTTCAAAGGGGATGGAAAAGACCCCAGTGGTTAATAATGGAAGGTCAGAGGCCATGAACAGCGCCTGCCGCAAGCAATAGGAGAACCCACTTGGGAAAGGTGTGGGAAGAGCTGCCATTCTCAGGAGGGACAGGGTCCCCAGGAGGAGAAGGTGATTCTCTACACAAGGACCTCCCCATGAGCAGAGGCCACCAGCATCGTGCAGAGTGCAACAGCCAGAACAAAGCCAGCACACTCCCCATAAACAGGTGGCCTGTCACAGGAGCACACTATTCTCCCTCCAGCTGTCCTCCCAGGCTTGGGGCTGGACTAAGCCCCTACAAGGGTCCTAATGCCGGAAAGGGAGAGGGGATGTGTGTGGTGAGCAGAGCATACACATGAGCTTTTGCCCAGCCCTTGCCTGTGCTGGGGGAGAGGGAGAAGAGCCTGAAATAGGCTCGAACCTCAAGTTTTAAAATAAGCAAAGTTTAATCTTAACCAAAATTAAATGGAAACCTATGAAATCTGTCTGAATGCTGCTCAGCATCACCCAACACCCAGAAGGAAAGAGAGGTCAACAAAACAATTGGTGGTGGTGAAGAAAGAAAACCAGCTCATGTGGTAAACAGGTTACACTTGGGCTTGGCGGGGTGCAGATCAACAGGTGACCAGGAGCTGTCTAGGGTGGGAGAAGCTGACCTCCTAGACTTGTGCCTGCCCCCACCACTCTCTGGAAACCTTGAAGGCAGGCTCTCTGGCCCTCATGCTGTGTGATGCTAACAGTGGGTATGGTACAGCCATTGGGTCTCTAGGAACCTGGATCCCCAGGGACTGATAACATCTTTACTCATTTTAGCAAGTCCCTAAGCACCTGCCACATGCTGGGCAGAGAATACAACCGTACACAGGATGCATCTCATCCAGCTCCCAGTGTAACTGAGGAGAGGGCCAGACACAGCATGGTCAGTGTAAGGAAAAGCTAAGGTCTGGGGCTAATTGAGCAAATTAGGGGATGCAGAGCCTGATCTTGGGGTAGCAGAAAAGGCTTCTGGTAAGAAAAGCATCTCATTGGAGTACTACAGATGGACAGTTGTGGGCCACGCAAATCAGGAGAAAAAAATGACACCCCCAAGGAGCCACCACAAGGCCATGGGAGCCACATTGAACAACTCAGACTTCTTCCTGGTGGCACAGGGACAACATTACAAAGTAAATGAAATAGGGAATGAGTGCTTGATGGGCATGGGTTTATACCTTGGAGTGATGAAAGTGTTCTAAAATTAGACAGTAGTTTTACTTGCATATACTGCATGTATTTAAACCCACTAAATTGTACATTTTTTAATGAATTTTATGTGAATGTTACCTCAATTTAAAAAATACCTGGAAGAAACTCTCAATTCCAACCAGGATGGAGTAACAGGGACCAGATTTACTCTCCTGCCTAAAACCAAAAAACAAGACAAAATATATGAAAAAAGGGCTTCCCAAAGAGTGGACATCAGGCGACAAAGGACAGTGATACCTGAGAAATGTGAAACAAGTGAGGTGACAAAAAGAAAAAACAAAAAAAAAATAAATAATAAGTGAGGTGAGCCCGATAACTGTCCTCGCTGACTTCTTTAAGTTTCCAGGACTCAGAGTAGGGAAGAAAGGTAGGCAGGCAGAGCCCAGTGAATTTCCTGAGCTGAAAAGACAGCAGAGAGTCAGGTCAAGACAGACCAAGTCTGCAGAGCATAGCACTGGAGAGTAGAGAGTTGCACAGAGAGAACCCTGGAAATTTGCAGGTCTCCTGGTAATATTCAGAAGAGCTGTACATGCATATGAGAAAACTAGCTGGAAGAATCAGAGGGAAGGATTCCCGGAGCTCACACAGGGCCAGAAATAGCTATACTGGAAAACCTCATAATTCAGGGAGCAGCAAGCAGAGTCCTAAGAATCTGATACTTCAGTAGTAGGGGGAAACTAACCCTGAGCTAAACGCTGCTCTGGTGTTGCCTAACCTTAAAGGCAAGTCTCAAATGAATCAAATTGCATCTAGGTAACTTACCCATACTCCAGAACAAAGGTTAAGAATATTAATAGAAATGTAAAAACACCCAGCATGAAAAAAGGTAAAAATCCATGGCTGGCATGCAAAGAAGTAGGAAAATACAACTTGTGATAAGAAAGAAGAAATGGTAGCAAGATAATGGTATTCCTGACTCTTAGCTCCTACTCGAAGAAGGTACAGAATCCAGGGAGACAGGCTCAGAGGTGGTATAGAGAAAGGTAGAAAGTTTAGTTACAAAGTTAGAAATAAAGTCTTATTTCAAAAGCATCAGATTTTAACAAAATAGCAACAACCCTCACAAGATGCAAATTATCTATATTAATGGAGGAGCATCTGCTTAAAGTTCTCAGTCTCAACAAATATTATGCACATTGCAATCTGACTAACAGCAGATGAAAAGATCAGATCCCTCCATGCTCAGTTGTAACCCAGAGGACAGCAATTAATTGGTAAGGGACCGACTAGTCCCTTTGCTCCCCAGCCCTTGGTTCCCCCTACCACAAAAGACAATTTTCCAAAGCTTCAGTTTGTGTTGTAGAGTACGAAGCCATTCATTACCACTTTTTTTTTTTTTTTTTTTTTTTTGCGCGACCTGTACACAGGCTGGAGTACAGTGGCATGATTATGGCTGTTCAAGTTACAACTTTGAACTCCTGGGCTCAAGCGATCCTCCTGCCTCAACCTCCTGCAGCTAGGACTACAGGCATATGTCACCACACCCAGCTAATTATTTTTAATTTCTTAGAGACAAGGGTATCACTACATGGCCCAGGGTGATCTCGAGCTCCTGGGATGAAGCAGTCCTCCCACCTCAAACTCTCAAAGTGCTCGGATTACTGGCATGAGCCACTGTGTCCAACCTATACTTTGCTTTTCTTAGCAGCCCTGTTTTACCTGAGGATGCTAAACCTAATACTGTCCCCTACAGCCAAGTGCCCTAGTTGAATTATGGTATTATCTTCTCCTAGAAGTCTGCCTTTCTACTAATTCCAGAAAGTCACACTGATTCAGTTATATTTAGAAGGTAAAAAGTTTTCAAGTCAGGATAAGTGGTTGTAGGTGTTCTTAGTATTTCATGCCTAATACCTTTCAGCTTCCTCCAATAATAATGGCAAAGGGTTCACATTCTAACTTGACCATAGAAGCTATTGATATAGCAAGGGAAAGACTTCCTATATAACTTAGCATCAAGCAAAGGTCAAATTCAGGTCCATACATGGCCCAAGCAAGTCAAGTGAGTTAAGCAGGCTAGATCTGAGAAGAGACACAAAAAGTAAAAGGTTCACTTCGGTTCTCGCTAAGGCCATTTAAGGCAGGGTCTGTGAGATGAAAGCCCACTCCACCTAAAAGGCAGCAGCCAGCAATCCACCTCTCCAGCCCCAGTAAGAGTTGAATAAAAACAGGATCTACTACGGACACATCTCTCTTCAACAGAATCTCCAAAGCCAGATTGGTGAAATAGTGGGATTATAGTGGAAACTGTAAGGCCCGTTGCCCCGCCAGGAGTTAAACCGATAAGTCCATCCCTGCTCGCGCCTGATAACTGCGTTATTATTCTGAGCACACATGACTCAGCATCTGGCTTCTCCAAATGAATTCACACTTACCTCTGCTACTGCACCCAGATCTACATTCAGCACCAAACTAAGCGTTCAACCCCCAGCCTGAGGCCAAAAAACACCTCGTCAAAACTTGCTATGCTTTGTTTCCCTAATAACCAATCACATCTCCATCTCCCTGTAACCAATAAAATCGCCTATATTTGTTTCCCCAGTAACCAATCACGTCCCCAGCCAGCCCACCTACCAGTAGTCCCGCCCACCTACCTACCAGGTTAGTAGTCCTGCCACATACCATGGATGTGGCAACTCACCACATCCATGCCCTGTCTCCCTATAACCAATTAAATCGCCTATGCTTTGTTTCCCCAATAACCAATCAATCGCCTCCACTCCCCATAAAACCCCAGGCCCTGAGAAGTCAAGCGTGACTTCTCTGGCCCTTTCCAGGACAGTAGAACTTCGCCTGGGAGCTGAGTAAATCGGCTTTTCATTTTTTTACACTGGTCTCAGTTTCCTCATTTTGACTCGGTAATAGACCTTACAGAAATGATGAAGGCTTTTAAAATATCATCTACCCCCACCCTCAAAAAGAAAACCTATGAGCAACCATCTGCAATCTCTATTTTGATTCCAACCTCAGAATTTAGATCAAAATGCCAGCTGTCATTTTCTAGCTCTTCACACCTTTGACAAATCGATAAACTTCTGAACTTCATTGTCTTATCTGAAAAACAATGTCAAACATTAAACATGTTTCTCAAATACTAATATCCAACACAAGGTAAACAACTAAATATGGTTTCCTATAGGTGGAGTGTGGAACTTACTATCAGTAAATTATCTGCAGTGATCTTTAAAGAACCTAACTGAAGATCCCAAGGAGGTTGGTTTTTAGAAGATTTAGAGCCTTTCAATACTGAGTATTAAAGTCATTAGAAACTAAGTAGAACCAGCAATAAAGAATGCCTAGCAACAGATACTTAATGAGTTGGAAGTAGCTCTTCTAATTAAGAGATCTAATAACTGTCACTTGTTAACGGCCACAAAACTCGATAAAGTACACATTGAGAAGGATACTTTTCAGAGAAAACAGTGGTGGCTTCTAAAATAAGCTGTTAAAACAAACCAAAGAGGGGCCGGGTGCAGTGGCTCAGGCCTGTAATCCCAGCACTATGGGAGGCCGAGGCGGGTGGATCACAAGGTCAAGAGATCAAGACCATCCTGGTCAACATGGTGAGACCCCGTCTCTACTAGAAATACAAAAAATTAGCTGGGCACGGTGGCGCGTGCCTGTAATCCCAGCTACTCAGGAGGCTGAGACAGGAGAATTGTCTGAACCCAGGAGGCGGAGGTTGTGGTGAGCCAAGAGCACGCCATTGCACTCTAGCCTGGTAACAAGAGCGAAACTCCTCTCCAAAAAAAAAAGGGATTTAAGTTTTTAGAAATCAGACAAATCTCTTGTCACATCATAGACTCTGGTTAAACACCTCAGCTAGCTATCATATTGTTGTAAGTAACCTCCGTGGAAGAGCAATCACAATACTAGAAAGAATCTGTTAAAGAATGCTTTATTAATACAAATACAAACTCTAAAGCACTAAGAATTTTAAATATCTATGTCACAGCAAACAGGTGGCAATTCAACATCCAGGGCCGACAGAATGCTTGAAGGAGACTGCAACAGATCTAGAAAACAGGAATCTTATTAAATTTCTGCAAATCCTTGAGTCATTGTTCATATCAACATAGACATTAGCTGTCAATCAAAAACTCATGTTATTCCCTTTGCCTAATGAATCACCTCCATCCCCCTCTTGACATGTACTTTTTGGAATGTGTCTGTGGCCCCAGAATTGACTTTCATTAGGAAGTTTTAGAAGTATCTGAATCTCTATTGTTCTTAGAGACCAAAGAAAGACCTAATGATCTCACTAATGCAACTTATTAGCGCAAATTATCCCACAACAGAACAAACAGAAAACATAATGATGGCTTTGACTAACAGTTCAAACTAAGACCTCAAACCTTCTGCAGTAAGAAGTTATTGTCAGTCTACGCTACAGCACAGGTGTTTTGATCTTACACCAGCTTTGGATATAACATGGAATCATCAGTCCAAACAAGTTTACTATATATGCTTCAACTTACAGCCTAAGAAGATACAAATGAATTAATCTATTGGCTGTGGCTAAAACTATGCAGTTTCCAGAATAACAATTGCACTGGGGCATTTGGGACTAAAAAGTAATACCAATTGAGAATAGTTTATTTTTCTGAACCTCATCCTTGTCATTTGAAGGACAGAAATTACTCACAGGCTAACTTCCCGCACAACTCTGTTCCCAAGGTAATGAAAGTGTTATGAAACAAATTGTTTGCAGCCCTTCTAGAAGGGCACTTGCTCACTTACTGGATTCCCACGGTGGAGAGGGCATCTTCACAGGTGAAGGAGGGCCCAGCTGAAACAGCTTTTCAAGCTCTCTCTCCTCGTCAAGGATCATAAGAGGCACTCCACTCAAGGGTAGGTGTGCAATCTGGTGCTCTTCAGGCAGGTCAAAACTCTCAAAGTCTGTGACAGAGAGAAAGTGTTTTTGTCAGGGCAGCAGTTCTTAGCGTGAGCTGTAGACCCCTTGTGGTCTGAGACCCCTTTCAGGTGGTCCATGAGGTCAAAACTATTTTCATGACAACATTCACACCTTTTCCCACAGGGCTGACATTTGTAATGATGGCACAAAGGCAATGGTGGATAAAGCTGCTGGTACCTCAACACAAATCAAGGCAGTGACAGTAAAGCATATAAGCAGTCTCTATGTTCTCCATCTCTCTTCACTTGTAGTTTAAAAATGCCAGTTTCACTTAATGTCACTTCACCACATGCAGTAAATATTATTAGCTCTCCATTCTTGAGAGAATGTCTTTTTAATGTTCTGTGTGATAAAATGAGAAGTATGCCATAAAGCACTTCCACTGTACACCAAAATACGATTATTTCAAAGCAAAACGATTTGTGCAATCATCTGAGTTGCGAGCTAAAACTAGAGAACTTTTTCCTGGAATACTGTTGTTATTTGAACTGCAAGAAATCCATGGTCACTCAGTCCTGGATACTCGTCACACATTTTCTCAAAGAAATGAGTCTATCATATCAAAGAAAACTGAGTCTTTGTTGCCAATCACAGAAGATGTCCAAATTTTGCCAAAAACAAAAAAAGGAATTTTTTTTTTTGAGATGGAGTCTCATTCTTTCACCCATACTGCAGTGCAGTGACACAATCTCCGTTCACTGCAACCTCCACCTCCTGGGTTCAAGTGATTGTCCTGTCTCAGCCTCCCAAGTAGCTGAGATTACAGGCCCAGCTAAATTTTTTTTTTTTTTTTTTTAGTAGAGACAGGGTCTCACCACGTTGGCCAGGCTGGTCTTGAACTCCTAACCTCAGGTGATCTGCCCACCTTGCCTCCCAAAGTGCTGGGATTACAGGTGTGAGCCACTACATCAGGCCAAAAAAAGGAATCTCGGAAAACTTATCTGCAGTCATGAGCTTGACAGGTGCCTTAGACTTTTCTGATGAGATCAGTTGTGATACTAATGCTTTTAATATTGTATAACAAAGCACTTCAACATGTGGTATCTACATATCTCAGTGAATCAGTATTTCTGAATGATCAATGCAAGATATATGTGAGAATAAGAGATACATTCCAAGTGCAAAATAGACTAATGGATTTTACTGTCAAAATACAAAATTAATTTCAAAATACAAAATGCTCATTGATATGGTTACGGATTCCCCATTGCAATTACATATTCAGAAATAGCCACTTGTGAGTTTTAGTGTAGTGGCAAAGAAAACTATCCACACTTACCTGAAAAGACTCTTAAAAACATATCTGTGTGAAGCCAGGTTTTCTTTGTATACTTTAACCAAAACAGATGAAGATTGAATACAGAATTTGACAAGAATCCAGTTGTCTTGTATTAAGCCAAATAAAGCAAATTTTCAAAAATATAAACCATGACATTCTTCTCAAAACTTTTCCAAAACAAAAAATATTTTATATTAAAAAATTGAATGTAAGGTGATTATTTAGTGAATAAATATCTTAAGTTTCTCAGTTTTATTTATTTATGTTTTTTGGAGACAGAGTTTCGCTCTTGTTACCCAGGCTGGAGTGCAATGGCACGATCTCGGCTCACCGCAACCTCCGCCTCCTGGGTTCAGGCAATTCTCCTGCCTCAGCCTCCTGAGTAGCTGAAATTACAGGCACACGCCACCATGCCCAGCTAATTTTTTGTATTTTTAGTAGAGACGGGGTTTCACCATGTTGACCAGGATGGTCTCGATCTTTTGACCTTGTGATCCACCTGCCTCGGCCTCCCAAAGTGCTGGGATTACAGACTTGAGCCACCGCGCCCGGCCTAAGTTTCTCAGTTTTAATTTCTAATACAGAAAAGAGCAGATCACACAGCAAAAGTGTTCTTCAATAATTTCTAAAGAGTGTAAAACCAAAAATAAATTGAGAACCACTGTGTTAGGTAACATTCCTTCTTAAAATCCAAGTACCTTACTTCTTAGCAACTTTTTTTTTTCCCCCAGAATGGAGTCTTGCTCTGTCACCCAGGGTGAAGTGTAGTGGCATGATCTTGGCTCACTAGAACATCCACCGCCCAGGTTCAAGCACTTCTCCTACCTCAGCTCCCGAGTAGCTGGGATTACAGGCACCTGTGACCGCACCTAGCTAATTTTTGTATTTTTAGTAGAGAGGAGGTTTCACCATGTTGGCCAGGCTGGTCTCAAATTCCTGACCTCTAGTGACAACCTCCACCCCAACCCCTGCCCCTGCCATGGCCTCCCAAAGTGCTGGGATTACAGGCATGAGTCACTGCATCTTAGCAAATATTTAAAACAAGCAATTTTTCTGTACAGTAACAAAAGTATAATTTAATACTAAATTTTCTTTTCAAGGAGATCAAGTGTTTTCTCAAAAGATTAGAAAATCATAGTTCTCCTTATCTTTGTCCTTAGGTATGAAAGTTCTCTAAAGCCTAAGTACTCAAGAATTAGTTTGCTCTGGGCCGGCACAGTGGCCCATGCCTGTAATCCCGGCACTCTGGTTGAGGCGGGGGTGTCACTCGAGGTCAGGAGTTTGAGACCAGCCTAGCCAACATGGTGAAGCCCCATCTTTACTAAAATACAAAAATTAGCCAGGCCTGGTGGCGGGTGCCTGTAATCCCAGCTACTAGGGAAGCTGAGGCAGAGAATTGCTTGTACCCAGGAGGTGGAGTGAGCCGAGATGGAGGTTGCAGTGAGCTGAGATTGCGCTACTGCACACCAGGCTGGGCAACAGAGCAAGACTCCCATCTAAAAAAAAAAAAAAAAAAAAAAAAAAAATTAGTCTGCCCTTTTTCAAGCCTGGTTAAACCCAGAAGTCAAAAAGGAAGTGAATGATATGTGACTACTTAACTTAAAACCACTGAATTGTAAAGGAAACTATAAAACAGGCAAAAAACTCTAGAGGAAAGAAGTTTACATTATCTATAAGGGGAGCTAATTTTATCTACAAAGAGCTCTTTAATCAAAGAAAAACACAAACAGGAAGTTAACAAAAAAAAAGCAAAACTGTAAGAGGCCAATAATCAAATATGCTTATCACACACACAGTAAATTTAAAATAATAAAATATTTCTTTTCTGATCAAAATTAGAGTTTTAAAACATTGATATTTAGTAAACATGGAGGAAGCAGGCATCTTCATCCACTGTAGGTGGATTAAACAATTTACACTATTTTGAAGGGCCACTTAGCAGTATCTCATTTCTCAAACAGGATATTGTGGTCTTCATTCCTGATCAATATGCATAAATCTACTTCAAGATCCTTAATGGCTGAATGGTAATTATTAGTATGGATGCACCACATTTTATCATTTTAAAACTTAATTACACATGTCCTTGAACTCAGCAATCCTATTTCCCTCCTGATGTACTCCCAAACTTGCAACAAGATCATTTCAAGAATACTAATTGTAGAAATGTTTTTAGTTTCTAAAAGCCAGAACAATCTGAATGCATATTAGTAAAAGAATAATTAAATGACCTCTTTGGCTAAAGAAAAGGGTAAAAGATCCAGCTCAGAAATCTGTAAGGCCCTGCCTGATCTGCCCGCACACCTCACCTGTATCCTCCTCCTCTCTGCCTATATTTTTTCCTAGAACCACTTCAGTCGCTTTTCCTACCTCAGGATCTTTGCACCACTTTGACCTACAATGTTCTTTTCCCTGGCTCACAATCACAGCGAGCTGACTTGTCCAGCATTTGACTGTCCCTTCAAATTGTGGGCTCCCATAGGCAGAGCCCATCTTGTTAAACAATGTGTCCAGCATCTAATGGTGCCTGTCACACGGTAGGTTCTCCTCAAATGGTTGAGTCAATTAAAGCTTGAAAAGCTGTTTCCAAAACAGAAAATACTTTCAGATACATGTAACAGGTTGAAGAAATCTGAAAAACACCTCTTCACTGTTTTATGTAGAATTTTCTAACCAAAGAAATAATCCTACCAAAGTACTCTCAGGTGTTGCTCAAACATAAGCGAGCTTGACATAAAGCTCGCTTTCTAAAACGCTTGTGAGAAAGACTGTCCACACAGTAACTCAATGTTCATGAATAGATCTTACTTCCTCCAGGTGATAAGCTTTTACAGACAGGAACAATGTCTTCTACATCTTTGTTCCTATTCCCCTCCTGACCTAAGACGATACCTTGCAAATAATTCTATCAACAGGTACACTTGTCCAAAGCAACCCAGATTCAGACAGTCTCATAGTTTTTGGTCATACATTATATTCCTATCAAGTTACAGCTGATCTGAATACTAAGAAACTAAAGGCCAAAAGCAAGTTTTCACAATTGCAAAAGATACTACCTAGAGGATTGAAGGGAAAAAAATTTTCTATTTCTGGATAGGCATCATCTGAGGCAGGAACAGAGCTTTTTGCTTTAACAGTCTTCCCAGTCATCTAGAACAACCAAAGAAAATGAGTTAGTGAGAATTGAAGTATTATTAGCTGTTTAGTTTTATTTGTCAATTTCGTGCTGCCTTCTAAGAAGCCATAATCCTTAGTTTTCCTAATCACACCTAAATATACTTCAATAGGATTCAAATGTAATTCGAGTAGCATAACTTAAAATTTAAATCTGAAATTTAAGTATCAGCACCTGTCAGCATAAGTTATCAAGAATGAAGTTAATTCCAAGTTAATCAACACAATTATTCAACCTAACAGAAGAGAAAATGGGCATGAATCACCCAGGACAGTAGCGAATCATCAAAACCATTTTTGGCTTATGGGACTATGATTTCTTCCGTGTTACCTTATTTGCGTGGTTAATATTAAAAATAAGTTTGTGTTCCTCAAATACACACACTGAGTAAGAGGCAGCAAGACACTGTCAAGACTTTATAAAAATACCATGGACAATCCCCTAGTCTGGAGCTGACAGGTCTACTACAATCTACTACAGGAGCGTGCCACAATGGAAGCCTGCAGGTTCCTGATTTATCTCACCTCACATATGCACATATGCCTAGAACTCCCTGTGGGGTTCTCACACTTCCGTACTGTGTATTACTGCTTTTCCCCGTATCTTTGCAATTCCTGTATTTAATATTCTTAATTCACTTTGAAGGAAGACCTCCTAAGTTGCACTACATGTAATTCACTGGTTGTTTCCTAATGCAAGTTTTTTTTAAAAACTGTTTTTTCCGTGTCACTTGTGCTGGAAAAGAAAGTGTTTCAGGGCCGGGCGCAGTGGCTCACGCCTGTAATCCCAGCACTTTGGGAGGCCGAGGCGGGTGGATCACCTGAGGTCAGGAGATCGAGACCAGCCTGACCAATATGGTGAAACCCTGTCTCTTTAAAATATATGTATATAATTTTTTTTTAAAAAAAAGTGTTTCAAATAAAGTATCAATCCACATGCTAACTTCATCTTTCACAGCAAAGTCCTCTGGGTCTGGGATACACAGGCCTGTAGCTTGTGACCCACACTCACAAAAATCAACATGCTAGCAAATTGTCACCTAACAAGCTGCTGCTTGCTCTGGAAGGCTAAGAGAATGGCAGCACCTGTGCTATTATAGCAGCAACAGAACCTCCTAAACTACCCTCTTAGTATGTATCTGTAAGTAGATAACCACCAGTCTGTTTCGAGACACTAGTTAAAAACAGGTGAGGCAAAAATATGTATTAGATGCACGTGAGATTTCCTACCTCAAAGTACCGAGAAGCCCCAAGGACAACGAGTCTCCTCCACTACTGTTTGCTAACCTCTACTTCCCTTCTACTCAGAGGGAAAAAAGCTAGGTAGGATGACGCCAAGGGTCATTTTAAGAGTCAAAAGTGCTTAAGTGTTTAAACAGTGTCTTTATAGCCAACACTCACCTTTTTGGCAGAAAAGCTTGGCTGTTTTTGATTGAGGAGTCCATTGGTCTTTACTGACTTTTCTGTAGCTCTGTTGACAGTTCCCAAAGCCTTTCTAGTAGCTTTAGGTAAGGCTGGTGGAGCATCAAACGTTTTGCCAAAACGTGGTGTTGAAACTTGAGATCTCCCATTTAAGGCTTTGAATGCTGAAGAAAAAGTCTTACCGTAAGAATACTCCAGTAGCATAATACCTGTGCAACTTGAATACTGTGTATATAAACTTGACCTAACTCTCACCCCCAAACCCAACCCCCATTCTTGGTAGTGGCATGACTACGATACACCTAATAGCTGAGATTCAGTACTCTTAAATCATCTCATTAAGTTATTGAAAATGAAAAAGTACCGATAACAAACTTGACTCTGATTGCCCACAAAGTACACTAAATTGTCTCGTCCAGCTCCAGGCCACGTCCACAATATGAGTGTATCTGACTGCAGCCTTATATACTTACAAGGTCCAGACCCCAGCTTCAGCCCATCCTTAGCAGGCACACGGGTGCCTGTTTCTCCATTTTCCTTATCAACATAGATCAGAGTAGCCATTCTGGATTATTCTAAAAATGAGAAATACATATTAGATATTGGGGAAGGTGCGAGAAGCTAAGGTACAGCAACAGTCCAAACTTTCTATCCTAGGGATGTTCACACAAAAACGAGAGCTAAACAGAGGGACGATACAATGACGGGCTTCGGCCAACAAGTACTTCTTCCAGCTCTTAAATCTTCCAGCCTGAGTCAGAGGTTCTAAGGTCCTGAGGAAGCAGGCGGTTTCGAGCTAGCACTCATCAGAGAATTGCCGCGAGTCCAGTTCTCAGTCAGAGACCGCGCTCATAGGGCCTCGGAGCCATCTGCGCCCCGGGCAGTGCCCCAGCCCCAGCCCCAGCCCACCTCCTTCGCCGCCCGACCCGGTTCGCCCTACCAACCCGCGACCCTCCCGTTCACTCACAACGCTCTCAACGGCCACCTTCCTCTGAGATCGCAGTGAACGGACGCCGCGCACTCCCAGTTTAAACCACAACTCGCGGCCCAATTGGTTCTTCCGCCCAGGAGGCGGGGAAGGGGGCGTGGCCACCAAGCAGAACCAATGGAGAGACCTAAGCAGCCAGGGCTCCTCCCCAAAAGCTCTTTTTTTTTGCAAACTTTGTGGCACGTTTTCGGCGGGGGGCGGGGCAAACTAGGATCGTGTAATACTTAAAAAAACTTGAGTGGCTTTGTTTTGCTCTCCATATTATTAAGCTGCATGGACTGAGGTACTGGCTCAATAACAATGTTTTATTGCTTTAAGGTATTTTTATTTAAGTGGCACTGTAGAAAGGATGGAAAATCAATAGAAATACTTTTGGAAATGGGGGAACAATCAGTGTTGGGTCTAAAGAATACTAGCAGAGACGAATTTAAAATTAAGAAGAAATGTAAGTACAGAGAGATCAAACAGCAGCGTTTGAGTCATTCTGTTATGCTTATGAATAAGAACAAACTGATCATTCCCTAATCTTAGGACTATCCTCAATACTTCAGGCTAAGATGCTGTTTCTATTATACCATCACAAATCTGTCTTAGGAACAAAATGATGATTCTAATGAATGCCTAATTTAGTCTTCCCTTAAAAATCCTATCATTTAATAGTGATTTATTTTAAACCTCTAACATCTCAAGAATATATTCCAAAGCTGCCTGGAAGGGCTTGTCCAGGGAGCAAGAGAACATCAGAGAGATAATAAAGGCATAAAAAAGGAATTCCAGTTTCCCAGATATGAAAATAAATTTTGCTTGAAAACGTTGATGACCTTTTCCTGTTTCTATAGTAAATTGGAATATATTGAAAAACTACAAGATAAAGGTACAAATTCAAAAGATCAAAGCTGACCTGTGTCATTCAAACTCTGCTTCCCACAGGTCACCATATATACATTTTAACCTGCAGATCAGCTGAGAGAGAGGCGTTGATTCCATATTACTCTTTCACAAAAGGTTTAACACTATACCTGACATAGACATGGTTCTCAATATATGCCAGTTCATCACCTCTTCTTCCCTGGCATTTCAGGACCAAAATTGATTGAATGATTCCTTCATTCACAAATATTTATTCAATACCTATTAAATGCTGGACGTTATACTAGGTATCAAGATGAAAAGAGCCTAACGTAAATGAAGAAAAGAGGAAAGACAGAAAAATATGCATACCTTTATTGTCCCTTCACTGTCTTCTTTATCCCCATCCCTTATTTCCTCCTGTATCGCCTAAATTTTACATCATCATATTATATTATCAGCACTCAAAGTGTAAGTTTTTGAGACTAAATCTGTACAACACCTATAGCTTCCAAGTGGAGATTCTCTATAAAGGTTTTGGGGTGCAAGGTTTATCTCCTTAGGGTGTCTTCTATTTACACAGCAGAAACCATTGTTTCTCCCAAGGTCGTGCAACAGCTGTAACTATAACCACCCTCTCTTTAACTAACCACTATTTTCTTACTAATGATGCCCCTAGACCAGCTTTGCTATTTCTATTACTGGAGATACTCAATTGCTAACCTACCCTCGCTCATAACAGCACTTAGTCCCTAATCAGTTTCTCCTAATCCTGCTTTACAAACATCAACCCATCCAGAACCAATCCCCGCTTTCCTAGACCTTCCTTAGAACCCTCCAGAGGGACCTCAAGTCTTAGAAAAGATTGAGCTCTCTTGTCCTGAGCATTCTGATTCCTCTTCAAGATGTGCTCTCCTGGTGGTTTTGGCTAATTAGGTCTTAACACTCCTAAGCAAATTTCAGGAATGTTTTTAAGTGGAAAAAAAGCAAAGCCTGAGTGATTCATTGACTCTACTGCCTTATGTTCTCACAGCACCTGGTATTCCTTTCATAGCAACTTTTTACAACTCCTAAATTATCTGAATAGTTGTTTCGGTGTCTTTCACGCTCTGATGTAAATATGAGGAAAGACACTATGTTCACCAAAGCTCCAGCATGCTACGCTAGTCTCTGACTCTATTTCTTCATCTACTGGGCTGGAGTGCAATCTCCGCCTCCCAGGTTCAAGTGATTCTCCTGCCTAGGCCTCCCAGTAGCTGGGATTACAGGCCCACACCACCCCATACAGCTAATTTTTGTATGTTTAGTAGAGACGGAGTTTCACCCTGCTGGCCACGATGGTCCGGATCTCCTGATCTCATGATCCGCCCACCTCGGCCTCCCAAAGTGCTGGGATTACAGGCGTGAGCCACAGCGCCTGGCTTGCAAATTCTTAGTACAAAAAAATAGATTCTATTATTTTGAGCTATTTTATTGAGTCAGGGATGGTACCTATTTTAACTTTTACATTCAAAAAGGACACACGTTATGGAGGGTAGAGGCAGAGAACAACTAGAATAGATAGCACAAATTAAAAAAACAAGAAATTCTACCACCAAAATTTGTTTATTTTCCAGTATTTTATTTCACATGTATACTTTTAAAGGAGGGATGGGATAGCATAGATACTAATGTGTCTCCAAAATGGAAATCGTCGTATTTTTTTCTAATGATAACATGCCTTTTCTCACAACACCCGGCATTCCTTTCATAGCAACGTTTTACAACTGCTAAATTATCTGAATAGCTGTTTTGGTGTCTTTCGCACAATGATGTAAATTTGAGGAAAGACACTGTTCACCAAACCCCCAGCATGTTACACAGCCTGGCTACTAATGAGTACCAATTTTAACTGTTTTTTTTGTTTTTGTAGCTGATACGTCACCAACTTCCCCATTCATTTCATAGTCCCCTAGTGAGGCTTAAGCTGTTGTCTGTTCTGGGTATTTTTTTAAAAAAACTTCCTAAAATTCTCTGATTCTAAAAGAAACGAAAGTTCCTAAATAGAAGCCAAAAACAAACTGCCCAACTTCAATCTCTTCACAACCCGGGTAAAAAGCGCGATACGCACAAGCGAGAACGCTGCTAGAGCAGCAGAGCCCCCCCCGCCCCCTCCAGGAAATTAGTGCGCATGTGCCGTTTATCCGGAAGTTGTCTCAGAGGCTGCCGGATAAGGCTGAAAGCCGGAAGTAAACATTACGAGATTACCCGAGCTTCTGTCGAATGGACTTAGGGTCAGCTTCTGCGGTACTGGGTAAGAAAATGTTCCTAGAACTTGCGGGCGAAGGGCAGTTG
Source organism: Saguinus oedipus (assembly GCA_031835075.1). Classification (NCBI taxonomy): domain Eukaryota; kingdom Metazoa; phylum Chordata; class Mammalia; order Primates; family Cebidae; genus Saguinus; species Saguinus oedipus. The sequence continues at coordinate 46,381,689 of CM063170.1, forward strand.
AGGAACCAGAGAAAGTGGGTCGAAGGCCTCTAATTACTGGATCTATCCTCACGGGGGTGATAATCCCCCAGGTGTGGAGGGAGCGAGGCCCGGGGACCGAAAAGGAAGCCGCTGTCCTGAGACGCATTCATGGCACTCGTGCCCAGCCGGACCAGGCCTGCGTCTTCAGGGGAACAGTCAGGATGGCTATGAGAGTGTCGCTTTTGTGGCGGTGGTTTTAAGTACGCCTCGGAGACCTTGCGCGGTACCCGGACTGCGAGCGAGGAAAGCGGCTTCCAGTACCCAAATTTACAGACTATTTCCTCGTCAGAAAAATTTCCTTGAGCTTCAGTTTTTCCTGTTAAGTCGGGATGATCTGACTTCAGCAAAGTATCATGAGAGTAAAATGAAAACATCTATGTAAATAAAGCGTTAAATAGTGTCTTACGGTAAGCCCTCAGTAAATGGGAGCTGTTACTGTTGGTTTTTTGGTTTTTGTGGTTTTTTTTTTTTTTTTTTTTGAGACCGAGTTTCGCTCTTGTTACCCAGGCTGGAGTGCAATGGCACGATCTCGGCACACCGCAACCTCCGCCTCCTGGGTTCAGGCAATTCTCCTGCCTCAGCCTCCTGAGTAGCTGGGATTACAGGCACGCACCACCATGCCCAGCTAATTTTTTGTATTTTTTTAAGTAGAGACGGGGTTTCACCATGTTGACCAGGATGGTCTCGATATCTTGACCTCGTGATCCACCCGCCTCGGCCTCCCAAAGTGCTGGGATTACAGGCGTGAGCCACCGCGCCCGGCCCTGTTACTGTTGTTAGTTGGAGCAACTCCACAGCGACGGAAACTAGTGAGTACAACTTAGTGACTAAAATACTTTATTCAGTCTTCGTTTTTAATGTTTCAGAACCAGAAGCCAGTTTGGAGAACTGACTTTGACGTCAGAGTTGTGTTTGAAATCTTTGTTTCTTACTACAGTGTGTCCTTGGCTGAGGATCTTACCTCTCAGAACCTGTTTCTTCACTGTAAAATAGGGTTCATCAGACTTACCTACTGGGTTTGTTGTGAAGATTAGATGAGGTGATTCACAGTAGGCTCAATAAGTGGTAGCTCTTTTAATGAAGATTATTAAATTTACCATTGTTCTGCTTCTCTTCACAGTATAGTTAGGTCATTGGTTCATATGTTACACAAGTATATGTGGGGGTTTTCTATAAGTCAGACACAGAAGAAGAGAACACCTTTGAGAAGCATCATAGAACCCCTGGCATTGAGCACTTTCCATTGGGAAAGGGCTTGTGTAAAGGCCCAGTGTCTACAGGGAGTACAACGGTGTGTTAGAGGAACTACAAGAAGGTCTAGGTAGTTGGTAGAAAAGGAAGCGGGGATAGTTGTAATGGTGAGGCTGGAAAGTAGGCAGGTACCAGACCATGGTGGACCATGTAGGTGTGTTAAAAAGACGTCAGTTTTTAAGAGTAAGAATGATAAAATCCTTGGAAGTGTCACTTTTTTTTTTTGAATTGTAGTCTTGCTCTGTTGCCCAGGCTGGAATGCAATGATGCAATCTCAGTCCACTGCAACCTCCGCCTCCTGGGCTCAAGTGATTTTCCGGTCTCAGCCTCCAGAGTAGCTGGGATTACAGATGCGTGCCACCATGCCCGGCTAATTTTTGTATTTTTATTAGAGACAGGGTTTCACCATTTGGTCAAGCTGGTCTGGAACTCCTGATGTCAGGTAATCCACCCACCTCAGCCTCCCAAAGTACTGGGATTACAGGTGTGAGCCACCATGCCCAGTTATCACTATTCATTATGATAGTTATTAGACACTTGTGGTTATTGAGACTGGAAATGTGGCTAGTCCAAATAAGTATAAAACCCATATCAACTTTTAAAGACAGAGTTTTTTCTAATTCAAATTTGCAATTATAATATGTTGTATATTACGTTAAATAAAATCTTGTAAAAGTAATTTTACCTGTTTCTTTTTACTTTTTTAATGTGACTCCTGGAAAACATAAAATTACATATGGGGCTAGCATTGTATTTCTTTTAAATGGTGCTGTATTGACTTTTTGTATGGTACTGCATTGGAGGATTTTAAGCTTGGGCAGTAGGACATTGTATTAGTCCATTTTCATGTTGCCAATGAAGACATACCTGAGACTGGGCAATTTACAAAAGAAAGAAGTTTGGGGCCGGTCACGGTGGCTCACGCCTGTAATCCCAGCACTTTGGGAGGCCGAGGAGGGTGGATCACGAGGTCAAGAGATCAAGACCATCCTGGTCAACATGGTGAAACCCCGTCTCTACTAAAAATAAAAAAAAAATTAGCTGGGCATGGTGGCGCGTACCTATAGTCCCAGCTACTCAGGAGGTTGAGGGAGGAGAATTGCCTGAACCCAGGAGGCGGAGGTTGCGGTGAGCCTAGATCGCGCCATTGCACTCCAGCCTGGGTAACAAGAGTGAAACTCCGTCTCAAAAAAAAAAAAGTTTGTTGGACTTAAGAGTTCCACATGGCTGGGGAGGCCACTTCTAACATGGGGGCAGCAAGAGAGAATGAGAATCAAGAAAAATGGGTTTCCTCTTATCAAACCATCAGAGCTCGTGAAACTTACTACCAGAAGAACAGTATGGGCCGAACTACCGCTATGATTCAATTATCTCTCACCGGGTGTCTCCCACAACACTTGGGAATTATGGGAGTACAATTCAAGATGAGATTTGGGTGGGGACACAGAGCCAAACCATTACAGACATGATATGATCACATTTGTGTTTTGAAAAATTAACACTGTCTGCAATGTGGAGAATTGATTGGAGGAAAACAGAGGAGACTAGTAAGTAGGAAAAAGTCATAACTTACACTAGGGTGGTAGCAGTAAGAATGGAAAGAACTAGATGCATTTGAATGATATTCAAAAAGTGAAAATAATGGTTCTTAGTGATTAAATAGATGTAGGGATAAGCTGAATCACTTAATGTAAAGGGACGATGGTGTTGTCTTTCATTAAGATAGGGAGAACAGTAGAAGGAGATTAGATTTCAAAAGGAAGGTCATGAGATTGAATTAAGATGTATTGAGTTTAAAGGTCTCTGACCTCTAAGTGGAGCTGTCAAGTAAGCAATTGGATATATATTTATAAATATATCTGAAGCTCAGATGAAAAGTCTTGAATATAAAAGTAAATTGTTTCTTTATTATTTTTTATTTTATAGAAAAATTAGTTGGAGAGCCAGCAGTGGTGTATTGTGACCATTGAAGCCTTAGAAGTAAATGAGCTTGTCCATTAGTGGGAGTTTAGAGTGGTTTAAAAGTTGCAGGCCTTTTAAAAAGTTGAGGCTTTTTAAAAGTTGAGCCTTGAGGAATCCAACATTAAATAACTGGGCAAAAATTTGATGACAAGAGAGGTACAAGAAAAACCAAGAGGGCCTGGTGCGTTGGCTCACGCCTGTAATCCCACTGCTTTGGGAGGCTAAGGTGGGCGGATCGCCTGAGGTCAGGAGTTGAGACCAGCCTGGCCAACATGGTGAAACTCGGTCACTACGAAAAATATGGGGAAAAAAAAAATTAGCCAGGTGTGGTGGTGGGCACCTGTAATCCCAGCTACTCAGGAGCCTGAGGCAGGAGAATTGCTTGAACCTGGGAGGTGGAGGTTGCAGTGAACGGAGATCACACCATTGCACTCCAGCCTGGGTGACAGAGTCAGACTCTGTCTCCAGAAAAAAAAAAAAGAAAAGAAAAACCAAGAGAATGTAGTGTCAGGGAAATCAAGAAATAATATGTAAAAAGGGAAGGAACAGAACTGAAAAATGTCCATTGGATTTAGCACAGTTGTCCTTGATTTAACTCTTTTCTTTAGAATGTTAGGAAGTGGAGGGCTAAGTTTGAGTGAGGATGAAAGTAGAAGATGAGGAAATGGAGACAGTGAATATAGATAACACTTGAGATGTTCTTTCTTAAAGGGGTACAAAGATAGGACACTCTTTTCCCTCGTTAGGAGTTACTGTGTTAGAAAAGTTTGAGACCAAGGGATTCAGGATATGTATGAGAAAAAGAGTCCTGTGAGATTTTAAATACACATGTGTGTCTCTCTCCATCTGTAAATTGGAGCCACTGGAGAAACAGTGCTAAGACCTTGAGGAGGGGAAAGAGACCCTTCCTTACACATACTATGGGGAAAAAAAGAACATATGAAACAGTCTGTATTATTAGGATGTGTTTTTAGTAGTTTGAGTGAACTCATGAAGGCATACTTTTTACTGTAAATTTGACTTCTTTTCTTAGAGGAGGCTAGGTAACCATGTCAGCCACAGTTATAGATGCAGTTAATGCTGCACCCCTATCGGGGTCCAAAGAAATGAGTTTGGAAGAACCAAAGAAGATGACTAGAGAGGACTGGAGAAAGAAGAAGGAGCTAGAAGAACAGCGAAAATTGGGTAATGCTCCTGCAGAAGTTGATGAAGAAGGAAAGTAAGTACTTAATTTTTGTATGATCTGTTCATTCAAAATTCAAATTCATGTCCACTTAGCTTATTAATTTTTCATCCTTTTGTTTGAGAGGAACCTGTCTTCATGTATGTCATTTTTGTTTTTATTATTTATCAAATTTGTGCATATGGTTTAATCATGAAATTATGTTGAAGGGCTTATGGTGAATAGCAACAGTCCATTTTCACCCTTCCCACCCCTGACCTGCTCTACAGAAGTGACTGCTGTTAAATCTTTCTAGTTTGAGTTTTTCTGGTTGTTACTTTCACATCTCTAGATAATAATACCTACCCAGTTATCTTAATTAACTATAGACATTGTTTGAACCAAAACTTCTTGTGACAGAAGATTTAGATTACTAACACACATCTCTATTTTATTTCTTCTCTTCTCCCCCTTCAGTTATATCACTATTCTTAGTTTCTAAGTTGGAAATATTTTCACTATAAAATTATTTCTTTATTTTTAATTATTCTTTATTATAGTATAGAGATAGCAACCATATGCTCTTCCCCACCACTACAATAATTCTATTCTTGGATTTTGTATAAACTACTATAATACTGTAATATTTTCAGTATTACTATAATAATTCAATAATACTATAATAATTCATAATTATAATACTGATTATTTTCCAACTTTATTCTTAAATTTTTTTTTTTTATTTTATTACAGAGACATCAACCCCCATATTCCTCAGTATATTTCTTCAGTGCCATGGTATATTGATCCTTCAAAAAGACCCACTTTAAAACACCAGAGACCACAACCAGAGAAACAAAAGCAATTCAGCTCATCTGGGGAATGGTACAAGAGGGGTGTAAAAGAGGTATGTAGGCAACCTGTGTATATCTTCATGGATATGGAGAGTTTAAGAACTTAATGTAAGAACTTAATGCAATTCTATTTAAAGTAGAAACAGATAATATAGCCCTTTATCTGGTATTGAAATTCACAGTGCATTACTCCTTTATCTTTGTACTTCTTATGTAAATTTTATACTCCTGAAGTCCTTAAACTTTCGTATTTATAAATGTGTGGAGACTCTAACTCGTTTTCCTTTTAACAAAGAAATCATTTCACTAGACAAAATAGTAATGAGAGCCAACGTTATTTCTGACTTACTTGGTTAAGACGTTTTCTTTGTTTTTCTTTATATATATTTATAGAATTCCATAATTACTAAGTACCGCAAAGGAGCATGTGAAAATTGTGGGGCTATGACACACAAGAAGAAAGACTGCTTTGAGGTAAGGTCACCTGGAGAATTTTGAAAACCATTGTCAGTCTTTCTTTTTTCTTTGTCAGAGAGCTTACTTCAATTTTTCTGAGATCACCTATATTTAGGTACAAGTTAAAAATTAATTTGTGTGGAATTGGTTCAACACCAACGAAATTTTTTGCTGTAAGACTGATAATTGAATAGATCATAAAGTCCCATGATATATTCATGCCTACTCTGTAAAAGTTGTATTAAGTTTCCCTTTGGGCCATAAACACTTAGGAAAAGATTAAATCTTACTCTGTTTTTAGAGACCTAGGCGAGTTGGAGCCAAATTTACAGGTACTAATATAGCTCCAGATGAACATGTCCAGCCTCAACTGATGTTTGACTATGATGGGAAGAGGGATCGGTGGAATGGCTACAATCCAGAAGAACACATGAAAATTGTTGAAGAGTATGCCAAAGTTGATCTGGTGAGCCAAATTCCTTGCTTTCCTGCTGTTTTTAAAGAATCATCCTTTTGCTGTCTATCTAATTTAGCAGCTCTGTGTTTCAAATCTTGAAGCATTTTTAAAATAGTAGCATTTTTAATAATAGTAGTAGTACTACTGTATAGGCTACTTTTGTAATTGTAATGTTGAATAGAGGAAATAGTGTGCTAGCTATATTGGCCAGCAGTTTCTTCTTTGATTCTTATATTGATTGTCCTTCACTCCCTGACTTAGGTAGCAACAGATATTGGAAACATGAGGACAGATTAGTGTCCAAAGCTTTTGGTTTTTTGAGGTTAGAAATATATGGCCCCCAGGCTATAGCTTGTCCTTAAACCTGTATTATAGTTGCCTCACATAGAATTTGGGAGCAGTAGAAGTGAAATGAATAATTTGTTTCAGAAAATTTTATTTTCACCCAACTTCAGTTTTACTGTTATGATTTCACCTATTCACCCTTATTTCTTTGAAGTCATAGTCACACTGCTTTTTTTAAAAAAATTAGAGATATCATTTTAAAATTATTAGATTTCATATAAAAATCTGTATTTCACCTTTTCTTGAACACTGTAATATATGTGGAAACGCCATGCACGCCTGGTAGGAGTCAGTCATCTACAGTTACGTGGCAACTGTTGTTTTCATCAGGGCTTGCACTCTGCAATTTATCACTGATGCCATTTGGTTCAGTTTACATTAATGCCTGATTCAAACAGTGTGTAACTCCTGTTCTTTATAAAGTAGTAAGTCTAGGGCTACAAGGAATCCCAAAGAGATGGGTTTGTTCAGTGACCTTTTCTGAAATGAGTTAAAGTTATTTATTTTAAATACATAAAAATTTAAGTGACAATTTGAATGTTGTAAGTTAAATTTAAATGTTTACTTTTTCTTTCTTTCTTTCTTTCTTTTTTTCTTTTAAAGGCAAAACGAACATTGAAAGCCCAGAAACTCCAAGAGGAATTAGCCTCAGGAAAATTAGTGGAACAGGCTGTAAGTAATGGAAATGATCAATAAAATCAATTTTTAAAAATTAAAACTTTTTTAAACAAAGAAATGGAAATTGAAACAAGAATTCATTTTTTTTTCTTTTGAGACGGAGTTTCACTCTTGTTACCCAGGCTGGAGTGCAATGGCGCGATCTCAGCTCACCACAACCTCCGCCTCCTGGGTTCAGGCAATTCTCCTGCCTCAGCCTCCTGAGTAGCTGGGATTACAGGCACATGCCACCATGCCCAGCTAATTTTTCGTATTTTTAGTAGAGACAGGGTTTCATCATATTGACCCAGGATGGTCTCAATCTCTTGACCTTATGATCCACCCTCCTCGGCCTCCCAAAATGCTGGGATTACAGGCTTGAGCCACTGCACCCGGCCAAGAATTCATTTTATAGATCTTCAGTTAGAGAGGAAGAGAGAAATGCTATTGGGGGGAAAAAAATAAAACTGATACTTTATATACAGTTCATAGTAATATAAATTGATGCAGTCAATTTGGGAACAATATTGCACTATTTCTATTTAGACACACACAGACATACACATTTACTTTTTCAAACTAAATTATTAGATCTATCCTTCCTAAAGAATTTTCTAGAGTTCCGAAAAGTCATGATGCATAAAGATGGTACAGCATTTTTTACAATAGTAAAGAAATTGGAATAGCTTAAATGTCCAGGAATATGGAATTGGCTAAGTGCATCTGCATGGTATAATGCTGCTTATCTCTTAAAGTGGCATTTCTCAAGACTTGTTAACAACACTGGTTAACACTTGTATTTGAATGATACATGACAAAAATAGCATAATATTGTCACACAGAAAGACCAGAACACTAGTTTTTATTTAATGTGGAATTTATGAGTTCTTTTCTCTATCCTTTTTCTTTATTTTCTGCAGTTTCTACAGTGAATATGTATCAGTTTTATAACTGGGCAAAACATTTTTTATATGAATGAAAGGACTATTGCAGCCAATTTTTCTTTTTTTGAAATCCTTGTCAACTTAATAGAGTAAATATATTATGCATGTTAGAGTTGTCAAGTTTCTTTTTAACAAATCTAGGCACAAATAAATAGTAAACATTTATAGTTTTTGAGTTTAAATTTCTAAAAGGGACTCTTGCCATGTATGAGTTAAAGCAAACAGAACTTGAAATAATTACCAAGTAAGCAGTTACCAGGTTACTAAGGTAACCTGTCAGGCAAATTATCAGCATAAGTTACTAGATAGGTGTTTAAAATCCATCTCTGGCCGGGCATGGTGCCTCATACCTGTAATCCCAGCACTTTGAGAGGCCAAGGCGGATGGATTATCTGAGATTGGGAGTTCGAGACCAGCCTAGCTAACATGCTCTTAGAAAAGTGAATTTGCCTCTGTGAGCCTCAGTTTAGTATGTCTGAAATAGAGATGACAACACCTATTCCCAGGAAGCTTATATACATACCACATAGTAAACACTGGGTAATTAGTAGCTATTATTGTCATGATTATTTTTATTTATTACTAACTTTGGGAAAAGAAAGGGGCCTGTTTCTTTTGTTCCAATATATTCTCTGTTGTAAACGTAGTGTAATTTATTTCCCCAGTAAGGATACTTTATGTATGTAAGGGCCTAATGATTTTTGCCCATTTAGATGCTTGGATATTAAGACGAATGCCATATAGTAGATTTAGAGACTTAGCTGTCACTATAGAAATGTATGTAAATGTCCTTTGTTGAACTAGCAAATAGTGGGAACTGAAAAATATTATTTTTTTACAAAACATTTATATTTCTGATTTTGAAAGTAACATATTAAGTGAAAGAAATTGGAACATTATATAAAAAAGAAAATAGCCCCTGTGTTAAACTACAAACATTTTGAAGTAGGCCTTTCCAGGTCTCCCTTGTGCACATATACTTGTTTATGTGTGCCAGAATACCAGATGTTTCTTAAATGGATTATTCTTTATATATTCATTTATTACCTTCTCTTTTTTTAACAACATAGAGTACAGTGAGAACTTGTTTTCTCTCTATATTTATAGATCTATAGCATCATTTATTTTTGTATAAATTCACATGGTTCAAAAATTAAAACAATTTAAGAAAATATACAGTGAAGTCTCTCCATGCCTGTTTCTATCCACCCTAACACTGGCCCAACTCGTGTGTGTGTGTGTGTGTGTGTGTGTGTGTGTGTGTGTGTGTGTGTGTGTGGCTCCTTTCAGAGTTTCTTGAATAAAATGCAAATACAAATGTATACTCTTATTCCCATCTTTCTCTCCCCTCCCCTTTTTTTATTCAAAAAAGTTAGGAAATGATTCATACTTTTCTGCACCTTGGATAGAATTACTTTTAATGGTTGTTCAGACTTCCATGGAGTGCAATAAATTATATAACCAGTGATCTATTATTAATTTGATTTTTTCCCAATGTTTTGAAAAAACATTGCACATATACAGCACTGTACATCACATTTTTACACATTTATATAATTGACATAGTACTAGGATAACCTTCCAGAAGTGTATTTCAGTGAGTTTATATTTCCAGAATTTTTAGTGAGTTTGTATATGTAAAATTTTTATGACATATCACTTAGCCATTATTCAGAAAAGCTATGCAGATTTATGCTTCCATCTATATTCTATATATACATCCATGTATTTCAACATCTCCTCACTAATGCTATAATGTATTCTTAAGTATTTTTAACCTTTGAAGCTTTTGTGAACGGACATGGTGAAATACTGACTGTGCTTTTATAGGCATTCTGTGGAGTTAGAAATTATTCTGACCAATTGCTAGTGAAGAAAAGTGTATCCTTGTGACAAGGAGTTTGGCTTCTCCTTAAATTACAGTATTGTGTCACTTGCAGATTTTTTTCATTGCCCAAACTTCACTTTGGCTTTTAGATGTTGATCACATGAACCCAGTAATACTTTCTTTTTGGACTTATTAGGAAACTAGGAAGGTTTAATAAATCTGATATGTCTGAAGACTAACACATTTAGAAATTATATTTATTGGGTACTTCGGTCATCTTAATCTTCCTTTTACTGTTCTGTGGCTGTAATCTTATATCAATTAAAATTCTCTTGAAAGTTGTTGGCTTTATAGACAGTCTAATAAAATTATTCACAATGGCACATGTATTCAGAATTTGTGTGCTCATTACGACGGAGAAATGTGAGAGTTTGTTTAGTTAGAATTAAGTTTTATTGTCTTAACTATGTTTTTTAAGTGTTAATTGGATGAAGTAGAATGAAATCATGAATTCTTTTTCTTCTTTCATGATACAGAATTCTCCAAAACACCAGTGGGGAGAAGAGGAACCAAATTCTCAGACGGTAATACATGTTTGCTGTCTCTGGGTATAGGTTAAGTTTTTAAATTTCTGATGACTAATAATAAGTAATACTAACATCTTTTAAAGAACACAAGTAAATAAGGGTTTGGTTAAAGGTGGAAAAAAGAAACCTACATGCTGCTTTCTTCTTACTTTATTTTCCCCCCTCCCTCTTTTTAGGAAAAAGATCATAATAGTGAAGATGAGGATGAAGATAAATATGCAGATGATATTGACATGCCTGGACAGAATTTTGACTCCAAGAGACGAATTACTGTCCGGAATCTCAGGATTCGAGAAGATATTGCAAAAGTAAGTCTTGTTAACATACATATTTGAAAAATACTTGTCTTCTCAGCCTAAATTTTATCTACTCTGGGTAGCATATGGATAATATAGTCAGAGTCAAATTCAGATAAGGTTTCATTCTGTTTTTCTCTTCACCTGTATCCCAGAAATGTATATACACATTTAATTATGTTCAACTCCTCCAGCTAGTCTGCTGAAATTACTGTGAGTAAACATTAATTTATTCTTTAAATTTTTTTTTTTTTTTTTTTTTTTTTAGTATTTGAGGAATTTAGATCCAAACTCTGCCTATTATGATCCAAAAACTAGAGCGATGAGAGAGAATCCTTATGCCAATGCAGGAAAGAATCCAGATGAGTAAGTATCTCAAGTTAAATGTAGAGATTTCAAGATGAGGGAAAGTTAATTGTTTTCTGACCTGACCGTAGATGGTGGTCATTTTAATTCAGATTCGGTTTACAAACTAATTTTCCTTAAATCAATCTCTGAAACATTTTTTTACTTGTATTTACAGAGTGAGTTATGCTGGAGATAACTTTGTTAGGTACACAGGCGATACCATTTCAATGGCTCAGACACAGTGTAAGTATTTGCTCTATGTCAAGGCATTTTATATTAGCTCATAAGATGTTTGGGATTGTTTTTTTAAAGCTTGTTTTCAAGAAGCATACAATAAGGTAGCTGGCAATTCATTAAATGTTTTGAATTACTCTAGTGTTTGCGTGGGAAGCCTATGACAAGGGATCTGAAGTGCATCTACAGGCAGATCCTACAAAGCTAGAGCTGTTGTATAAGTCCTTCAAAGTCAAAAAAGAAGATTTCAAAGAACAGCAGAAAGAAAGCATCCTGGAAAAGGTAATTTTGACCTAAATGCTGAAGAAGAACTTCTGTTACAGAGAAGTTACTCTTTAATAAGCATTAGTTTTACATTTGGAAAATAACGCAAAGAGAATCTCTCTTCATCCATAAAGAAGAGTCCTTTTCTTCCTTTGCCTTAGTCAGAGGGTATACAATTTTTGTATCAGCTTTTGCAGCAAAACAAACTACCTCAAATCTTAGTAGCTTAAAATAAACATTTATTATTTCTCAGTCAGCCAGGTCTCCTGTTCTGGGCTTGCCCAGCTGAGATTCAATGATGAACTAAGATGGCCTCACTCTGGTGTTTAGCAGTTAACAGGCTAATTGTCCTAAGGGGACCTCTTCTGGGACAGCTTATCGCCACCCAATGTGGTCTTTCATCCTCTAATAGGGTAGCACAGCTTTTTTAAATGACATTCTCAGAGTTCTAGAGAGTGGCAGCAAAAAGTGTGCTGTGGTACATAGTGCCTTTGCGTGTGTCACATGTGCCTATTTCCCATTGGTCAAAGCAAGTAATGTGGCCAAGTCCAGATTCAAGGGATAGAGAAAGACTTTGTCTCTTCATGGGAAGAACAGCAAAGCCAAGTGGCAAAAGGGCATGCATACAAGGATAAGGGGAATTTATGGCCATCTTGTAACTTACTGTACTCAACAGATGCATAGCAACTGAGATACCTATTTGCCTCTGAAAAGATTGGTGGCTTTTTTTTTTTCCTACTGTGCTTTCTACACAAAACCCGGTAGAGAGTGTTCCCTTTCTTTCTGATTAGAAATAAATACTCTCCTGGAAATTTAAATGCAAATCATGTTGTAAAATGCATTGAATAATGTCCATTGTCCTTTTAGTATGGTGGCCAAGAACACTTGGATGCCCCTCCGGCTGAATTGCTTTTGGCCCAAACTGAAGACTATGTGGAGTACTCAAGACATGGGACAGTCATCAAAGGACAGGAGCGGGCTGTTGCCTGCTCTAAGTATGAGGAGGATGTGAAGATTCACAATCACACAGTATGTGCTAAACTGGAACAATTTTGTGTTCTTGTTAATTTTGCTCTGTATTGCATTTTTCCTTTACAACTTTAACCATTTCTATGCTCCATGCTTTAAAAAAAAAATTTTAACTCTGCTTCATGGAATTTTTTTCAAAAATAGAAAAATTTTGAAGGAATACTATGTTCATCTATATACTCATTAACTAAATTTCAAAATTTTTAACATATTGCCTTATATGCTTTGTCTAGTTGTATGTGTGCATATGCACACTGTTTTACCTATATATGTAAAATACACATAAATAGACACATAGTTTATACATTTATTTGACTGAAACATTTGGAAATCATATGACATTTTATTCATAAATGCTATGTCACATACCTCCTTAAAAATGAGGATTTTCTTCTATATAACCACATTGATATTATTCACTTTAGAAAGTTAACATTAATTCTATAATATAATCTAATATCCAGTCATTAATCACATTTTCCAAAGTATACAGAAAAATGCCTTTAACACCTATTTTTTGTTTTAGAATCCATTTCAAATTTATTTTAATCATTATTTGGTTATTATTATATCTCTTTTCTAGAGTTTATCTCTTCATTTTCTTGACAGTGACCATTTAACAGATTAGGCCAATTCATTTGTGAATTGTCTCATATTTTGTATTGACTGGTTCCTAGTAGTGTTATGTAACTTGTTTCTCTATCCCCTGTATGTTTTATAAATAGAAATTCAGGTCTAACGGCTTGATTGGATATAAGTTAAATATTTTGACAAGAATATTTAATAAGTAATATATATTCACATTGCATCACAAGCATCGTAAAGCATATATTGTCCTTTACTGTTCTCTTAAAGTAAGCAAACTACAATTGTCTCTCTCTTAGTTGAGAATCAAAAACCTAGCTCCCTATAGGAGCCATGCCAGTGATCATATATGAGTGAAGCCAGGCAAATTGTACATACTGGAGAACACAGCCCTACCTTTTTTTTTTTTTTTTTTTTTAAGACAGCGTCTCTATCTGTGGCCTGGGCTGGAGTACAGTGGCACTGTCTCGGCTCACTGCAACCTCCACCTCCTGCCTAAAGCGATTCTCCTGCCTCAGCCTCCCAAGTAGCTGGGATTACAGGCACACACCACTACACCCGGCTAATTTTTGTATTTTTAGTAGAGACAGGTTTTCGCCATGTTGGTCAGGCTGGTTTTGAACTCCTGACCTCATGATCCTCCTGCCTTGGCTTCCCAAAGTGCTGGGATTACAGGTGTGAGCCACTGCACCCGGCCTCACAAGCCTTATCTAATAGGGGCATCCACTGCTCAGCAATAGCTGATTATTGCCAAGTGATTAGGTAGGCCCAGAATTTCCCAGTCCTTAATTTTTCAAGAGAAATCAGATATCCTAAAATTTTTCATAGGCTTTTGGGAATAGAATTTAAGAGCTTTGTAACTACAGCGTCTGCTTCTCACACTTCGGGTCAGACTACCTTCTCCCTGTTAGCCAGCCTTGAATCCCATAATCTTTCTCCCAAATTACCTTTAAAGGGCTATATTATTTTATACTCCTATCAACAGTATACAGAAGTTTCTAATTTCAGCTTCCTTTTTAAGTAATTTCTCTCTCTGTAGCATATCTGGGGATCGTACTGGAAAGAAGGCCGATGGGGATACAAATGCTGTCACTCTTTTTTCAAGTATTCCTATTGTACTGGAGAAGCTGGAAAGGAGATTGCTGTAAGTAATATTTTCTTTGGTTCTTAAAGTTATAAAACAACCAAAGCTCATAAGTCAAACTAAAACATACTGTCTCATGTTTCAAATCTTAACTTTTTCTTAGATGATTAGTAACTATTACTCAACTCAAATTACATGCTTTTTTCCCCTACAGAATTCTGAGGAATGTATTATAAATGATGTAACTGGGGAAGAATCTGTAAAGAAACCTCAAACCCTCATGGAGGTAAGTTGATAATCATTTGTCCTGGAGTCGGGGCTTTAAAACTTGCACCAGAGCTTTTTTCTTTTCTTTTGAGACAGAATCTCACTTTGTCGCCCAAGCTCCATTCCAGTGGCATGATGTAAGACCACTGCAACCTCTACTCCTGGGTTCAAGTGATTCTCCTGCCTCAGCCTCCTGTAGTGCATCCAAGCTTTGTTTTCACATTAATAACACTGCATTTCAATCCTTCCTTTCAGCTGCATCAAGAAAAACTAAAAGAAGAAAAGAAGAAGAAAAAGAAAAAGAAGAAGCATCGAAAGAGCAGTTCAGATAGTGATGATGAAGAGAAGAAGCATGAAAAATTGAAAAAGGTAATTTTCAAAGCCTAACTAGTAAAACTGACAAGTAACAGTATTCTTTGTTTTCTGGGTTGTTTTTATTTTTCTGAGATAGGGTCTTGCCCTGTCTCCCAGGCTGGAGTGTGAAGGTGCAATCTCAGCTCACTGTAACCTCCAACTCCTGGGCTCACGCAATTCTCCTGCCTCAGTGTCCTGAGTAGCTAGGATTACAGGAGCATGCCACTGTGCCTGGCTAATTTCTGTATCTTTTTATAGAGACAGGATTTCACCATGTTGCCTAGACTGGTCTCAAACTTCTGAGCTCAGGTGAACTGCGGACCCCATCCTCCCACAGTGCTGGGATTGCAGGTGTGAGCCACCACTCCTGGCCAGTATTATTTGTGAAGGCCTTTATTTTTAACGGCCTATGATCTAGCTCTGTCTCCAAATGTATTTTTAAAATGATGAAACAAGCCTGGAGTCTGAGTGATTTGCCCAAGTCATATTAATGGAGATATTGTGGGGTGTAGGTATTGCCTTCTTCTTGGAGTACTTAATATTATGACTAATGGACAGAAGAAATGTGCTTTATAAAGCATTTTTAGAGTTATTGTCATGTTGACCACAAAGAATTCCCTTCTAGCTCCATAATATGTAAGTTTCAGCAAGTCTTTGAGAAAAGTCACAATTGTAGTCTCTACCAGAAGTATCATTTGTGAGCTTGTATCAGTAAAGTGAACCTCATTTAATTTTTATTATTAAATAAAATTTCTTCAACGTTAATTAAAAATGTTATAGAATGTTTTGTGCTCTATAAAAATATCATATGAACCAAATAGTGATCAGTTGTAGCTTAACAGTAGAAGGGTTGACTCCAGAGCTCTTTCAGGCAATCTGGGTTTTTGATAGAGCAGTTCGTATTCAATGGAGTCTTTTGGTGCTCTGCCACTTGTGGAGAAAAGAGATCTGATGTAAAGCTGTGATAATGAATTTTATTCCTCTCACTGTAGGCACTGAATGCAGAGGAGGCCCGCCTTCTTCATGTCAAGGAGACCATGCAGATTGATGAGAGGAAGCGGCCTTACAATAGCGTATATGAAACTCGGGAACCTACTGAAGAGGAAATGGAGGCCTATAGAATGAAACGTCAGAGACCAGATGATCCCATGGCCTCTTTCCTTGGACAATAGTAACTAGTCAGAAGACCATCCAAGATAGATGCAGCTGATACATTCAACAAGAAGATTCAGCTTCTTGTTGGTGATTGTAGATAGAAAAATCCTTGTCTGCTCTTGCTGCCTGGCTTTAATAAATCTTTCAGTTGTCTCACAGTAAGTTCACTCCTTTCCATACTGAAGGAACAGAAAGAAGAATAAAAAGAAGAGGCACATGAAGTCTGCTTTTGGGAACAGAATTCAAAATTCGATTAAGATTTTATTTCTAGTTTTATGTGAGTCATATAGAAAGAAGCCTTGGCTCTCTACCTATTAAGAATGTCTCCTTCTCTAC
Source organism: Saguinus oedipus (assembly GCA_031835075.1). Taxonomy (NCBI): domain Eukaryota; kingdom Metazoa; phylum Chordata; class Mammalia; order Primates; family Cebidae; genus Saguinus; species Saguinus oedipus. The sequence continues at coordinate 46,398,165 of CM063170.1, forward strand.
ATTTATTAAGCTTCAAACTTTATTGCTTCAATTTTTGTGCCCTATATTAGCATACTTTGGTTTGGAGAAAAAAGGAGTTTCATTTCTTTAAAATAATTACTAGCAACTCTATGACTACATTTATTTTTACTTCTTATTTTTCTAAGAAATAGGATCTTGCTATGTTTCCCAGGCTAGAGAGCAGTGGCTTTTCACAGACATGATCATAATACACTGCAGTCTTGGGCTCAAGTAATTCTCTCTCCTTGTCCTCTGGAGTAGACTAATTGAATGGAAAACAACTATTTTCTCATCATTGGGTCGATACTGACTGATCAGTAGTAGGTCTCTTACCATTCTGGACATAAGCCTTTAGATGTAGAAATCCTTTCCTTTATCATAGAGGATATGGTTTATAATACTATTTGTTTTCCTTGTGATTGCCTTTATTTAACAATCATGAATATTAGTTTTTTTAATTGTAGAATATCCGAATATTTATAGCCAGGAGCTGTTACTTTGTAAAATTTGCAAAAAAAAAAAAAAAAACCTAAAGTTGGTTTCTTCAAAGAATTATAAGAATAGTTTGTAGGGATATTAGTAATAGATTGCTATGATCCTGAAGCCTCTTCTTGGAACATTGTAAAGACAATACTGACACAGTGGAATCCGTGAAAACAGCCTAACAAAACCTCTGACATGAGTGTATCAACTTTTTTTTTTCTTTTTGAGACAGTCTCACTGTTGCCAGCCTGGAGTAAAGTGGCACAATCTCGGCTCACTGCAATCTCCGCCTCCCAGGTTCAAGCGATTCTCCTGCCTCAACCTCCCAGGTAGCTGGGATTACAGGCATATGCCACCACACCCAGCTAATTTTTGTATTTTTTAGTAGAGACGGGGTTTCATCATGTTGGCCAGGATGGTCTCGATCTCCTGATCTCATGATCCGCCTGCCTTGGCCTCCCAAGGTGCTGGGATTACAGGTGTGAGCCACAACACCTGGCAAATATATCAACTTTTAACAGCTCACTGGCTTTTCTAAACTACCAAAATCCACCTGTAGGATACTGCATTAAGTCAGAATCTCAGAAATGGTAGTGTAAAAGTTAACTGAATCAAATTGTCAAGCAGTTTGGATATATGTGGTTTCTAGCTTTAGATTGGTATGAAATTAAACAGCAGTGCAAGTAGACTTAATTCTTACTTTAAGAATGCAAAAAATTTTCATATTCCTACCTAAACAGGGTGGTTCCACATAAAGGCTGACATTGTTGTGTCTGTTTTATATTTTATCTTTTGTTAAAGATATATAAATGACAATACTTAACTGTGAGTGGTTTGTAGCATTATTTCTAATACTTGGCAGAAAAGTTGTATGGGACAGGGAGGGAACCTGGATTCGCTTCTGTGAGTTTGTGCAAGAAAATTTCAGCATCCTGTCACTAACCTTTCTGGACCTCTTTCCCTCTTCTATGAGGCCTAGTTTACTTTGATTTAGGAAGAATTCTATAATATTCAGAATCATATCTTCTGTTTTATTGGTAATGCCTAGCCAGCCTGGCCAACATGGCAAAACCTTGTCTCTACTAAAAATACAAAAATTAGCTAGGTATGGTGGCACATGCCTATAATCCCAGCTACTCAGGAGGCTGAGGCATGAGAATTGCTCGAACCCAGGAGATGGAGGTTGCAGTGAGCAGAGATCATGCCACTGCACTCCAGCCTGGGTGACAGAACAAGACCCTGTCTCAAAAAAAAAACAAAAAAGTAATGCCTAGGACATTACTCAGATTGATCTCAATAATAGCTGCCTTTGAGCACGAGAACTATGTACTGTAATTGTCATAATGTTATCTCCTCCCTCTAAAGAACTTCATGGGGTAATGGATGATATATCAATTTTACAATAAGCACATGGAATTAACTCCCAAGTAATCTGCACAAATCCCAACAGTTATAAGTGTTGGAGCCAGGACATGAAGCTAGTTGTCTCTGAATCTGAAGCCTACCCCTTTCTCTAGTATTTAAGGCCCTACTTTCTTAAACAAGGCTGGTCTTTTGCAGTTTCTTCCATCCACAGAAAACAAGCTAGCCCTTCAGTATTTACCAGGCTCACACTCAACACCTGAAAATGACGTATCTGGCCCACATTCTTTGACACACCACCACTCACACACACCAGCTAACTTATGGAATGCTTTTAACAAGATTGTACAAAAATGAATAAACTCATTAAATGTTTATAAGAATTCTGGAAATAAATATCCCCAAACAGGAAAGGAGTATATTCCGGTTTATTTCTTTCAACAATGTTTCCTAGTTTCTACTTGGGATTTTTCTCTCAAACCTCTCTAATAATGGGTTTATTTCTTTGAAATCATGTTGTTGAAAGAATTTTAAATAAAAATCTTTCCTCTGAGATGGATGATGACTAGGAAATACATCCATGTTCCCATTTATGGGAAGTGAGGGGATCACCCTGCATGGGCAACACTACACGAGCTATGGACGCTCATCCTCCGCTGCCGAAATGTTTAATCTGAGATTAAAATGAGCGTCCTTCTCTTTTTTTCTCATTTATTACACATGGAATGTGGTAATTATCAAGAGTTTTATCTCCAAGCTCAAAGCCAGACACAATATAAAAGTTTGAGTGCTCTACATGTTAAAAAGAACTATGTGGACTTTACAACTCCTTCCATTCCTGAAATTCTACAGTTCATCCTTTCTGGCAGACACAACAATTTCCAGTCCCACGTATACAATCTAAAAAAATTGGGGAGGGCCAGCGCGCATGCTCAATACTCGAGCCAGCCAGCCTGTCCCATAGCCAGTTGCTCCTGCGCCTGCGTACGGGAGGCGCCTTGCCCAGTTTGAGGGCGGGAAGCAACCTAGAGAACCCGGATGGAACCCGGGCCTGGCTGATTAGGAGTTTGTAGCGGATGCTTTTCTCTCCAAGCGCACCGCAGATTCCTGTTCGAGGGTGGGACCTGAGGAACCATCGCCCGCCTAGACCTGGTTCCGACGTCGAGAGGCTGAGCCCTAGACTGAGCGGAGAGCGGAACTGAAGCCTGAAGCGGGCGCTCAAAAGAAGCCCGAGCATCCCTTGGGCCTGCGCCTCAGTTTCGGAGACCGGCGGGCCGGGACCGCGCTGAGTCTTTTCTTTCCTCGCCGCAGGCGTTCTTAGCTCACCCAGGAGGCTTTAAAAATCTGCGTCCTTAGCCGTAACACCACCAGGCCCTATCAATTAAGAGCTGCGTGTTGTTTGCATTCATTCTTACAATTAAACCTCCCAACAACCCTGTAAGGTAGGTACTGTTATCCCCTCTGGAGGAACTGAGGCTTAGAAAGGTCCCAGCTTGTAAGCGACAAAGCCACGATCCTAGGCGTTTGCCCCTGGAGCGTCTGCCCAGCCACCAAGTTCCTGCCCGATTTCTCCTGGCTGTCGATTTTAACTGTAAAACGTAGTAGTTAAATGCTCTGCCTCCCGGAACACCTGCACCTACCATGGTCTTGCATACGCAGTGGCTAGATAGAAGTTGAATTATATTTGGCTTGGAGTTTTATGTTTACAACTGCACTTTGGTGTTTTCCATATATATTAGCATTCCCTAATTGCTTTGTGAGTGCACTTTTAACTGATTTTTCTCAGTTGTGATACTTTCTCATACATACCCTTCACAAACTTACAAAAACATTTTACTTTGTTATGTCAGATCTAAGCATCTGAAGATAATCTCTCAAAAGAATCATTCTTAAAAATGAATGATGCCTATTTTAAAATAATGCTTTTAATTTTTTTATTATTGGAAGTTTCCAACATACATAAAAATAGAAAGTGTAATGATATGTACCCATCATCCAACTTCAAGAGTTACCAACTTAAGGCCAGTCATTTCTTTTATTTCCACCTCGTTTTGTGCATGTTTGTAAGTGTATGCTAAAGTACAGTATTTCAAAAGAAATCCCAGACATCATTTCAGTTGTAAATAATTGTCTGTATCTAACAAATAAGGCATTTAAAAACACAACCACAATACCATCATCAGGCCTCTTTAACAATAATTCCTTATGATGATGATGCTTTTTTAATGTTTACATTTTTTAGGATATTGTAATTCCTAAATACCACAAAAGCGCAAGGGCAGATTGTAAGGTTCTAAAAACACAAGCCTCTTGGGCAGTAAGTTCATCTTTGAGGCTCTTGAAAATTCTTGCCATCTAGTCTCCCATTTTGAGAGGACTGGAAAAGAATACTATAAATTGATTTTCCTAAAACTTCTTTTGTACATAACAGATAAATTTTAAATTAAAATATATTTGAGATACATAGTCAAGGTGGATAGGAATGGACTCTTAACAGATTTTTGTATTGATTTCCAGTTTTGTTTTGTTTTGTTTGCTTTGTTTTTGAGACCATCTCACTCTATCACCCAGGCTGGAGAGTGCCGTGGCATCATCTCGGCTCACTGCAACCTCCGCCTCCCAGGTTCAAGTGATTCTCCTGCCTCACTCTCCCGAGTAGCTGGGATTACAGGAGCCTGCCATCATGTCCAGCTAATTTTTGTATTTTTAGTAAAGACAAGGTTTCGTCGAGTTGGCCAGGCTGGTCTCGCACTCCTGACCTCAGGTGATCCACCCGCCTCGGCCTTCCAAAGTACTGGGATTACCGGTGTGAGCCACCATGCCTGGCCTTTTTTTGAGACGGAGTCTGGCTCTCTCACCCAGGCTGGAGTGCAGTGGCTGATCTCAGCTCACTGCAACCTCCGCCTCTTTGGTTCAAGCATTTCTGCCTCAGCCTCCCGAATAGCTGGGATTCCAGGCGTGCACCACCACATGCAGCTAATTTTTTTATTTTTTGTTGTTGTTGTTAAGACAGGGTTTCACCATGTTGGTCAGGCTGGTCTTGAACTCCCGACCTCGGGTGATCCGCCCACCTTGGCCTCCAAAGTGCTTGGATTACAGGCATGAGCCACCACGCCCGGCCAATTTTTTAGTAGAGATGGGGTTTCACTATGTTGAAACTCCAGTCTGGTCTGGAACTCCTGACCTCAAGTGATCCGCCTACCTCGTCCTCCCAGAGTGCCTCCCCACCATTGGGGGCCCCTCTTGTAATAATTTCCTTTTTTTAAAAAAAAAAAAAAAGACGGGGTTTTACCACGTTCTTCAGGCTGGTCTTGAATTCCCGACCTCAGGTGATCCGCCCGCCTTGGCCTCCAAAGTGCTTGGATTACAGGCATGAGCCACCACACCCGCCTCTTGTAATGATTTCTAATGTGACTAAAAACATTTGCCCTTATTCCCTCTGCCTCCCCAAATATACATGATAAGTATGCATTAATAGAATACAGAAAAATAAGCATTTTATGATAATATTGTAATTTTATTAATTAGAAGTGGTTCTAAGCAAAAGTAGCCATGTAGTCTCATTACTGGACAAAAGAAGGCTTAAGATCAGCTCTTTAAACTTCAGGTTGTCTTTTTTGGTTGACAGACAACCTCCAATTTAACAGGCTTATAACAACCATGTAACAAGTCAACTTAATAGTTTTATTGGAGTACATTTTACAACTAGTTCATCTTGGTAGATCCACTTGAAAGCTAATGCTTTAAGTAGATACTCTTGGCTTACTTGTGATTTTTATTTTAATGGCCAAAATGGGTATTCAGATTTAAATGTGTACCTGTTACTTAATTTCAGCCACATTCTCTGGCCCAGAACTTTGGAAATTTTGGGATCACTTACTTATCTTACAGATAGAATGTTTTCTGAGGTATATTTGAGCCTACCTGTGGATTATGCCTTTACTCATTTCTAAAGAGAAAGAGAAAAGACGTGGCTTTCATCTTTAGGTGTTAACTTTCATAAGAGGCTGTCATCAACTCAGAAAATGTAGAAAATTTAAAATCTATTAAAACATTTGGACCATTCACTTGGGAACCTAGAATATTTGTTAGATAGGGATTGGTTTGAAGGATGTTTTCATTCCCCTAAATCTGACTACTTAACCAGGAGGTGTTTCAGGATCACCTGGACAACATCATTTCATATCATTTTGTTCTGCTTTTCGAGATGGTTTATTAGTTCTAAGGTAGTGCAGAGACATTTATAACTTTTAAAGGGGTTCCCAGTGAATGTGATGATACGGTATCTCTTGTCACAGATCACTGTTCTAGTTACTACTTATACAAATTATCCAAAATACTTAAATTAAAATACAGATTCTACGCCCCCACTTCATAACTAGAGAATCATAATCTCTATTCAGATAGGACCTTCTACATCCTATCGTTGGGTTAAACAGAACCTTAGGAATGCTGCTTATTTTTAATGTGTGTTCGTGTGTGTTCTTTCTTAACTGCTTTTACTAAGAGGTATTTAGATGGAAAAGCATCATGAAATTCCTTATTGTACTTAAGGATGTTCTCATATAAGAGGGATTTTTCTGAAGTCTCAGTAGCAAGAATAGTTGTGTTTCTCCTAAGGAAGTAAGTTGTTTTCTTTTTTTTTTTTTTTTTTGACAGAGACTTGCTCTGTTGTGTAAGCTGGAGAGCAGTGGCACGATCTTGGCTCAGTAGTTGGGACTGCAGGCATATGCCACCATGCCCAGCTAATTTTTTGTATTTTTAGGAGAGACAGGGTTTCACTATGTTGCCCAGGCTGGTCTCGAACTCCTGAGCTCAGGCAGTCTGCCCACCTCGGCCTCCCAAAGTGCTATGATTATAGGCGTGAGCCACTGCTCCCAGCCTATCACTGATTCTTAACTGAGGGTATGCATACATATTTGGAGCTGAGTGGAAGGAGGTAGTGGTAGTGAAATGCCCTTTCCAGGGTTACAAAATGCACTAGATTTGTTTGTATCATACATTGTTGAAAACAAGTTAGGCCATACCTGTAATTCACCAATAAATAACTAACTTGTCTAAGCTCAAATTTCCCGTATATAACTTACTAGCAAATCATTTATTCCAAGCCTTTAGCAATGAGTTGCTAGCTTTAAGTTGAACTATATCCTGTCTTGGCTGGCTTCAAATTGGCATGCTGCAGGCTATATCTTGGCATGTACAAAATAGCATGTGATAGCAAAATAGCATGTTATGTGGCTTTATTTTAATTCAGTTAGCCACTAGTTTTTAATGTGTGGGTTGTATTTTACTCCCAAAGCAAAATTCTGTGGCATCTCTGGAATACTACCTGAGAATTTTTGTGTGCCATGTCGAAGAAACGCAAATGGGATGATGACTATGTTCGCTACTGGTTCACCTGTACAACAGAAGTTGATGGAACTCAGCGCCCACAATGTGTGTTGTGTAACTCAGTATTTTCAAATGCTGATCTCAGACCATCAAAACTGTCAGACCATTTTAACAGACAGCATGGTGGTGTAGCTGGGCATGATGTCAATAGCCTGAAGCATATGCCCACACCATCTGATCAGAGTGAAACCTTGAAAGCATTTGGAGTTGCATCTCATGAGGATACTTTATTACAAGCATCATATCAATTTGCGTATTTATGTGCCAAGGAGAAGAATCCTCATACAATAGCCGAAAAGTTAGTGAAACCTTGTGCACTGGAAATAGCACAAATAGTTTTGGGACCAGATGCACAAAAGAAGCTTCAGCAGGTACCCTTATCAGATGATGTGATTCATTCTAGAATTGATGAAATGAGCCAAGATATCTTACAGCAAGTTCTAGAAGATATCAAAGCCAGTCCTCTTAAAGTGGGCATTCAGCTTGCTGAGACAACTGACATGGAGGACTGCAGTCAGCTAATGGCATTTGTGCGATATGTCAAAGAAAGAGAGATCATAGAAGAATTTCTCTTCTGTGAACCATTGCAGCTATCCATGAAAGGAATAGATGTGTTCAATCTCTTCAGAGACTTCTTTCTGAAGCATAAGATAGCACTTGATGTGTGTGGCTCTGTTTGTACTGATGGTGCCTCCTCTATGCTAGGAGAAAATTCTGAGTTTGTTGCCTATGTGAAAAAAGAGTTACCTCATATCGTGATCACACATTGTTTATTGAACACTCATGCACTTGTCATAAAGACATTGCCTACAAAACTGAGGTATGCTCTGTTTACTGTGGTGAGGGTAATAAATTTCATCAAAGGGAGAGCTCCAAATCATCGCCTGTTTCAGGCTTTCTTTGAAGAAATTGGGATAGAATATAGTGTCCTCCTTTTCCATACTGAAATGAGGTGGCTTTCCCGAGGCCAGATACTTACTCATATTTTTGAAATGTATGAAGAAATAAATCAGTTTCTTCACCACAAAAGCAGTAATTTGGTTGATGGCTTTGAAAATAAAGAGTTTAAAATTCACCTAGCCTACCTTGCAGATTTATTCAAACACTTAAATGAACTCAGTGCATCTATGCAAAGGACTGGGATGAACACAGTATCAGCTAGAGAGAAGTTATCTGCTTTTGTTAGAAAGTTTCCATTTTGGCAAAAACGAATTGAGAAAAGAAATTTTACCAATTTTCCTTTTCTTGAAGAAATAATTGTTTCAGATAATGAAGGAATATTCATTGCAGCTGAAATAACACTGCATCTGCAACAATTGAGCAACTTCTTTCATGGCTATTTTTCTGTTGGAGATCTTGATGAGGCAAGTAAGTGGATACTGGATCCATTTCTTTTTAATATTGATTTTGTTGATGATAGTTATTTAATGAAAAATGATCTTGCTGAATTACGAGCTAGTGGCCAAATCCTAATGGAATTTGAGACAATGAAGCTTGAGGATTTCTGGTGTGCTCAATTCACAATGTTTCCAAACCTGGCAAAGACAGCTCTAGAAATCCTTATGCCATTTGCAACTACATACCTTTGTGAGTTGGGATTTTCATCACTTTTACATTTCAAAACGAAGTCCAGAAGCTGCTTTAATCTGAGTGATGATATCCGTGTGGCTATTTCAAAAAAAGTTCCTCGTTTTTCAGACATCATTGAACAAAAGCAGCAGATACAGCAGAAGTCACTGTAAGCTGATATACTTTTTAAATGTGTAATTTCAATCTCAATATCATAAAATTAAGCTGTAATTCTGTTTCTTTCCATTCATATTTATGATACACTGAATTCTGTTTGAAAAAATTTAATGACTTTAACTTTGAATGAAGCATGTGAAAGTGTGTTTTGAGAATAAAAACACAAACAGCAGAAAATATTAAGTACTACTGCCTAGTTGCTATCATAAGATTTTCCTAATTCTGAGTTTCTGTTTAACCTGTTCATGAGGCATGTAAAAAAGATACCTAAGCACTAGAATATCCAGTTAAATGGTACAATAGGCCAGGAATTGAGCCAGGAGAAAAGAGAAGACTTCCCAGAAGTCAAAAAGGCAAAATGACAGATTGAGTTCACCCATCTTTGTTATGAAGAAGCTAATGAAATCAGAAGAGAATTATGAAATATAATGGGAAAATGAATGATCTGGCTTATATAAGAGTTTTTTAAATATACTCTTTGGAGTTAGTCTCACAATGTCCATTCCTATAGCTCCTATGTTATTAATATTAATAAATAGCCTAGTATATCAGTCACTGTTTGTCATCTTTAAAGTACTTCAGAACTCCAAGTTATCAAGACTGCTGAAAAGGAGATTCCTGAGCCTTACCCTAGAGATTCTGATTAGCAGGTCTGTGATAAGGTCAAGGATCCTCATTTGTAACCAGCTTTCGTAACTAGATTTCCTACATAGAAATCTATGTAGGCCAGGTAAGGTGGCTCACGCCTGTAATCCCAGCACTTTGGGAGGCCAAGGTGGGGAGATCATGAAGTCAGGCATCCGAGACCAGCCTGGCCAACATGGGCAAACCCCATCCTTACTAAAAATACAAAAATAAGCCGGACGTGGTGGCACACACCTGTAATCCCAGGTACTCAGGAGGCTGAGGCAGGAGAATCGCTTGAACCCAGGAGGCAGAGGTTGTAGTGAGCCAAGTTCATGCCACTGCACCCCAGCCTTGGCGACAGAGGGAGATGCCATTTTTTTTTTTTTTTTTTTGAGACTCTATCTCAGATAATTGCTTTTCTTATATTTTATTTTAAGGTCATTGATAAATTTTGAAAAGGAATATAAATAGAATAAAGGCATAATCTTCATCGCCAGCAGATGTCACCCTCTGTGCGGCTTTGAATCAAAGCAACTTTACTCTCATTACAGATTTTGCCAAATAGCCGATTTTAAACATCCCTAGAAAAGATACTAGTGGCTCAAATTTAAAATACCCCACCTGACCCTCTGTGGACTCAAAATTGGCAGGCAGAACTCTGGTGGAGCCAGTAACCTCCAGACCAAGAAATCGCTGAGAAACACAGGTGAGAAAGAGAAAATATAAGTGACTTTTTTTGTAATACTGACAAGCATGTGGATTTTTGGTATCCTCACTGTTTGTCTAAGTCACTAAAAGCTGCTTAAAGTTAGTGACTAATGGGTCAGCATTTTTGGGCATGAACCAATGGGAATCGAAACCAAATAGACTTATACTTCTAAATAGTGAACTTGATGATACTTGAATTATATCTTTATTTTATTTTATTTTATTTTACTTTATTTTTTGAGACAGAATCTCACTCTGTCACCCAGGCTGGAGAGCAGTGGTGTGATCTTAACTCACTGCAGTCTCCACTCCTGGGTTCAAGAGATTGTCCTGCCTCAGCCTTCCGAGTAGCTGGGATTACAGGTGCTCACCACTGCATCTGGCTATTTAGTAGAGACAGGATTTCATCATGTTGGCCAGGCTGGTCTTGAACTCTTGACTTCAAGCGATCCACTCCCAAAGTGCTGGGATTATAGGTGTGAGCTATTAAGCCCAGCCTCAATTTTTAAATATAGGCTCTGAGGCCAGGTGCAGTGGCTCACACCTGTAATCCCAGCACTTTGGGAGGCTGAGGGAAGAAGGCCGTTGAGTCCAGGAGTTCAAGACCAGCCTGAGCAACATATCAAGACCCTGTCTCTACAAAAAATAAAAGTAGCTGAGCATTGTAGCACATGTCTATAGTCCAGCTACTAGAAAGACTGAGGCAGGAGGATTGCTTGAGCCCAAAAGATTGAGGCTGAAGTTGGCCATGATGGTCCCACAGTACTCTAGCCTAGGTAACAGAGTGAGACACTGAAAAAAAAAAAGACTGGTCACAGTGGCTCACAGCTGTAATTCCAGCACTTTGGGAAACTGGCAGGAGGATCACTTGAGCCCAGGAGCTTGAGACCAGCCTGGCCAACAAAGTGACACCCTATCTACAAAAATTAGCCTAGTATGGTGGCATACACCCATAGTCCTAGCTACTTAGGAGGCTGAAATAGGAGGATCACTCGAGCCCAGGAGGTGGAAGCTGCAGTGAGCTGTGAATATGCCACTGCACTCCAGCCCAGGCAACAGAGTGAGACCCTATGTCAAAAAAAAAAAAACCTCTGGATATTTATAGTATACAGATTTTTTGTTTGTTTGTTTTTAAGCACTAAATTATATTAGATACTATGAGCATGGCTTTAATACATGCCAGACATTTAGAAACATTGAATTTGAAGCTTTCAAAGTCTACCTTAATTTGAAGGGCAGTATAAGGTTATTGCCTATTGTAATTTGTACTTCTAAGAAAAAAGAGACCTCAGGTTTTTTTACTTTTGTTTTACAAATTTGCCATAAATCTTACTATAATTCAGCAATGGATTGAGTCCTATTTCGCTACTTGCTAACTGTATAAACTTTGTAATTCTTGACATATAGGAATCAAGAGACCTGACAGTCTGATCATCTTCTTTTGACCTGCTTAACATTCCTTCATTAACTTGCTTCTTTTAATAATAACACCCTGATCTTTCTTGAGGAACTATTTTCCCCCCACTATCAGCCCATATGACCCCATTCTGGCTGGTTAGCTCTAGTACTTTTGCTGGAATTAATGGGGAAGATGCTATACATGCTAAACTAATAGGACATGTCTGGACTTCCAGTGGTTGGTTTTGCTACCTGTATTAGGGTTCTTCAGAGATTCAGAACAAATAGGATGTATGTACATGTAAAAGGGATTTTATTAGAAAGAATTGACTCACCTGATCACAAGGCAAAGTCCCACGATAGGCCATGTGCAAGCTGGGGATGAAAGAAGCCAGTAGGGATTCAATCTGAAAGCCTTAAAACTGGGGAAGCTGACAGGGCAGCCTTAAGTCTGTGGCCAAAGGCCCTAGAGCCCCTGGCAATCCACTGGTGTAAATCCAAGAGTCCAAAGGCCAAAGAACCTGCAGTCTGTTGTCCAAGGGCAGGAGGAGCAGGAGGAAGCATCCAGCATGGGAAAAAGAAGGAAGTGAAGACACGCAGCATGCAAAAGCTATCCTATCTTCTGACTGCTTTGTTCTAGCAGAGAGCAAATGTAAGCTGTAAATGCTTACATTAAAAAGAAAAGTCACCTGGGCACAGTGGCTCATGCCTGTAATCCCAGCACTTTGGGAGGCCAAGGCAGTTGGACCACCTGAGGTCAGGAGTTCAAGACCAGCCTGACCAACATGATGAAACCTTATCTCTCGAAACCTTATCTCTACTAAAACTACAAAAATTAACTGGGCGTTGTGGCAGCCACCTGTAATCCAGCTACTCAGGAGGCTGAGACAGGAGAATCATTTGAACCCAGGAGGCAGAGGTTGCAGTGAGCCAAGATCGCACCATTGCACTTCAGCCTGGACAGCAGGGTAAGACTCTGTCTCAAAAAAAAAAAAGAAAGGAAAGAAAAGTCAATAACCTAAACTTCCACCTAAAGAAACTAGAAAAATAAGAGCAAATTAAACTCAAAGCAAGTAGAAGGAAGGAAATAATAAAGATTAGAGGGAAATAAATGAAACTGACAAACAATAGAGAAATCATAGAAATTAACAGTTGGTCCTTTGAAAATATTAACAAAATTCAGAAACCTAAGTTAGACTGACCCAGGAAAAACAGGAATGAAAGAGGGGACATTACTACCAACCTTAAAGAATCGAAGGAAATATTTTGAACAATCGTATACCAACAAATTAGATAACCTAGATGAAATGGAAAAATTCAAAAGGCACAAACTCCCAAAACTGACTCAAGAAAAAATAGAAACTCTAAATAGACCTATAAAGAGTGAAAAGATTGAGTCAGTAATCCAAAAAAATCCAAGGAATTAGGAAAAGTCTTAGGACCAGATGGTTTCGCTGTCATCTGATGAATTCTACCAAATATTAGAACACCAGTCCTTCACAAATTCTTCCAAAAAATTGAAAAGGGAGGAACACTTACCTCATTCCGTAATATCAAACCAAACAAATAACATCACAAGAAAACTACACACCAGTATTCCTTATGAAAATTGAAAAGGGAGGAACACTTACCTCATTCTGTAATATCAAACCAGACAAATAACATCACAAGAAAACGACAGACTAGTATTCCTTATGAATATGCTTATAAAAATCCTCAATAATATACTAGCAAATTCAATCCAACAACATATAAAATCGATCATACATTATGACAAAATGAGATTTATTTCAATAATGCAAGGTTGGTTCAATGTGAAAGCCAACCAGTACAATACATCAAACTAATAGAATAAAAAAAACCAGGGGAGGGATAGCCTGGGGAGAAATGCCAAATGTGGGTGAAGGGGAGGAAGGCAGCAAAACACACTGCCATGCATGTACCTATGCAACTATCTTGCACGTTCTGCACATGTACCCCAAAACCTAAAATGCAATAAAGATAAATAAATCAAAAAAAAAAAAAGAAACCACATCATTTCAGCAGACAGAAAAAGCACTTAATTAAAAAAAAAAAAAGAAATAGAAGGAGACTTCTTCAACCTGAAAAGCCTTTATAAAAAACCCACTAAGTAAGCTAACATACTTAGTGGTGAAAAAAAGCCTTTCCCACAAGATCAGGAAAAGACAGTACTGTCTACTCACCACTTGTTTTTTTGAGACAAGGTCTCACTCTGTTGCTCAGGCTGGAGTGCAGTGGCACAGTCATGGCTCACTGCAGCCTCCACCTCCCAGGCTCAAATGATCCTTCAGCCTCCTGAGTAGCTGCAACCACGGGCACACACCACCATGGTAGGTTAATTTTTTGTATTGTTAGTAGAGGTGGGATTTTCCCATGTTGCCCAGGCTAGTCTTAAACTCCTGAGCTCTAGCATTCCACCTGCCTCAACCTCCCAGATTGCTAGTATTACAGATGTGAGCCACTGCTCCCAGCCACCACTTGTATTTAACACTGTACTTGGAGGTTCTAGGCAGGGCAATTAGGAAAGAAAAAGAAGAATTGCTTTTTATTACCATTTGTTATTGGACATAGAAGCTCTAAGAGTTGTACTCAGAGCACCCACTGGTATCCCAGACATAGTCTTTCTTGCTGCCATTGTGTAGTAGCAACCCAGTTTCTCCTTGGTAATCATAATTGATTGCCCTAGCCAGTAAAGTGTTTCTATTCTCTGCCTGTTGTTCATTGACATGAGCCCAGCACTAATGGTGATGGACAGCATTCAATTGCCAGATAATAGGACCCAAAATGACAGATCTATAATTTATTACAGGAAAAGGACATAGTATATAGCATCAGCATTGAAATACAGATACGCATCATAGCTAAAGGCTGCCTCATAACAAAGAGGTCTAGAGAGGATAGTTTTGAGCACTAAGTGTCAGGGCCTGTGGTAGGCAGAAAAATGGTCCTTCAAAGATGTCAGTATACTTATCCCTGAAACCTGTGTGTGTGTTACTTTATATGGCAAAAAATATAAAATTTGATTAAGTGAAATATCCTGAGAAAAGAAGATTATCCTGGATTATACAAGGGGCCCATTGTAGTTCCAAGGGTCCCTCTCATAAGGAGACAGAAGAGTCAGAGAAGGAGATGTGAAGATAAAAGCAAAGGTCAGGAGTCAGAGTTTTGAAAATGCTACTCTGTGAGCTTTGAAGATGGAGGAAGGGGCCACCAGCCAAGGAATTCAGGCAGCCTCTAGAATTTGGAAAAGGTAAAGACAGATTGTCCACTTGAATTTCCAGAAGGAATAAGCCTGTTGACTGACAACTTGACCTTAGTTTACAAGACTGATTTTGGACTTATGACCTATGAAATTTAAGGTAATAAATTTATGTTGTTTAAGCTACTGATTTTGTGGTAAAGTGTTAGAGCAGCAATAGGAAACTAATACAGGGCAGTAGGGACGCACTCTTTGGGATCAGTCATCAACAGTATGAGCATGAAACATCTCAGAACCAGAGGGCTCAAAAGGAGTCTCAGCTGGAGTTTCTTATACTCTGTTGTTCACACAGGCGTATTTTTGCCACATAACGAGCAGCTCCAACAACCAAGTTTTTGTGTCCCTAGAGGACGGAGAACGGGGGAGGGGCAGAAGTCTCTAGGAATGAATCATTCATCTCACTATTACAGTAAACAGTATTGACAAACTGGTACAAACTACCCTGTAACTCCTCATACATAAGGTTACAAAACAATGTTATTAATCAGGATATATTATACCTTGACCAGGATTTGGTGCTGTGCAGGCAGCTGAGGCTAATTTCAGGCCCACTAGAATTCATCCTCATAACACAAGCCAAAATGATTAGTGGAAATCTCAACTTACAATTCAGTGGAAGCACTGTTATGTCACGTAGTGGAAGCATTCCTCTCTTGGGAAACAAGACTGCCAAAATAACAGAGTTCACAGATGCAGCAGTGGGAAGCACACATTCTTTGAGTGGATTAATAGGTGCAATAGTAAAGTGAGCCACTCCAACTTTCATTTCTTGATTTCTAGACTCATATTTTGACCTTGGAAATCAGGGTTATATATCTTTGGTTATCAATTCAAAGCACAAAATGCATCCTGTGAAATAGAACATAATCCTTTTAGGTTATTTTCCTCTCAGTTGCAAGTAACTGAGTTTTAAGTAAATCATTCCATCATTCAAACAAACCAGATGCTTCTGGGTGATGAAGTACATCACCCAGACAAAACCATAAATTCCATGGGCATCAGTCTATTGCCACACTCTGTTATGGACTTAATGCCCCCCCCCACCCGCCGCCAAATTCATGTTGAAATGTAGGCTATGAGATGTATCTAAATTTCATTTAGATACGTTTAGGACTGCCAACTAGGATGCTCTCTAGTTCTCTGACAAAGACTTGAGCTAAGATCTGAAAGTGCTGGGTGTCACATTTTCTTCCTGTAAGCACTCCATGCACTCAGAAGCAGGCATCCCACCTCACAATGTTTATAGTCATCTTCATTCCAAGCAGCCAAGTGGCCCCCAAGGCACCTGCTTCATGGGGTTCTTTATTACAATAAGTAATTTGAATATCAGTGCCACTCCATGTCATGAATTACCAGCATTCCATTTCATGAAAAAGAGCTCAACGTTTCATTCAGGTCTAAAGACAAACCCAAACACTTCAAAAATTCCATCTTTGAAAGTCTGTTTCCTGGGACTCCTGATCTCAACTTCTCAATCAATCACGATTCAGTCAAGATACACAAACTACACCTGTTACTTTCTTTTATTTTTTTGAGACAGAATCTTGATCTGTCGCCAGGCTGGAGTACAGTGGCACAATCTCGGCTCACTGCAACCTCCGCCTCCTGGGTTCAAGCGATTCTTCTGCCTCAGCCTCCCAAGTAGCTGGGACCACAGGCGCGTGCCACCACACCCGGCTAATTTCTGTATTTTTAGTAGAGACAGGGTTTCACCATGTTGGCCAGGATGGTCTCAATCTGTTGACCTCGTGATCTGCCCACCTCGGCCTCCCAAAGTGCTGGGATTGCAGGCGTGAGCTACCGTGCCCGGCCTATACCAGTTACTTTCACAGGGAGAATTGAACATAAAGAAATGTTAACCAGATGTTGGATAACTGAAAGGGCAAAAGGAATACTACAGTAAATGCACAAAGCAGCTACCAGCCCTACCAGTGGGAGGATATGGAGAATAATTTGGGATTATGAAAATGGAGAAGCCCCCACAGAGCTGGGACTGAGAAAGCATCTGCCATCTGATACTGATTGTCTGAAGAAGCATAATGAGACTGAGATGCTAGGGTGAAAAATGCAAACTTGAACCAGCTGCTCCTATGGGAAATAACAGTCATTGCCAGGGTAAGGAACTGTTGCTTAGTGACAATGACGGTGACAGGAACAAAACAGAAAAGACCAAGTTCCTTGCCACTTTTCTAGACTCATGATTTTCTTCTAGTGTTCCCTATTTGCAGGCTGACAGAAGCCTGGCTGGCAAAGAAATGTGATTTGCAAAGTCCCAGCCCTGGCATCACATAGCTGAGTTTGGAACTGAGAGGCTATAGCTTAATAACCAATAGTGTGTGTCTGTATGTGCATGCATACATTCTGAGCCATTTTAAAGTGAGTTCATCATGTGTCTTTACCCCTACGTACTTCAGCATGCGTCTCCTAAAAATAAGCATATTATTATTATTATTATTATTATTATTATTATTATTTGAGACAGAGTTTCACTCTTTCTGCCCAGGCTGGAGTGCAATGGTGCAATCTCAGCTCACTGCAACCTCTACCTCCCGAGTTCAAGTGATTCTCATGCCTCAACCTCCTGAGTCGCTGGGATTACAGGCGCACACCACCACACCCAGCTAATTTTTGTATTTTTAGTAGAGATAGGGTTTCACCATGTTGGCCAGGCTAGTCTCAAAGTCCTGAACTTAGGCGACCCACCCACCTTGGTCTCCCAAAGTGCTGGGATTACAGGCATGAGCCACCACTCCTGGCCAACATTATGCTATATAAGTACAAAACCACTCTTCACACCTGAGAAAAATTAATAATAATTCTTTAATATTACTTAATACTCAGACCATATTCAAAGTCCCCCTAATATCTTTTATTTCTAATTTTATTATCTTTTATTTCTGAACCACCTTTTTATTTTTTCATGACGTTAAAATTTTGAAGAATATCCCACTTACATGATTTGATTGTCTTCTTGTATGCTATTTAACTGATTATTCTAGGTTTTCTGCTAATCAGAGATTAGGTCAAAAGGCTTTATTCAATTTAGGTTAGTATAATTTTATTCAGGTTAGTAGGTATATAATGCCAAATTGTTACATCCTTGGTAATGCTAAATTTTCTTAATTGGTTACAGAATAGCCACCAAATCTATGTTTTTCTCTTTGAACTTTTTTTAGTGTTTTATTTTTAATATGTAATATAGGCATATGGTAAATTGCAACAGTACAGTGAAAGCTGTGACTCCCGTCCCATCCCCGAGCTCCAGAATTCTCCCCAGAGGCAGCTACTGTTACCAGATATGTATCTTTAAAGAGATGGTTATGAATAAACAAGTATGTGCATAGGCACCTTGTGTGTTTGTGTGTGTGTGTGTGTGTGTGTGTGTGTGTGTCTTCACAAGTAGTAGCACACTAGACACTCTTGAATACTTCAAGATTTTTAATTAACTGTCAATAAAATAAACTTACTGGATGTAAATTAAGTGGATGAGGCATAGTCTTCTGAGTGTTATTTAAAGGAAATCTGTAGAAGTCTTTTGAAATACAAGATTTAGATAAATTAGTCTCCTTCTACTTCAGAACAGCTAACGGATAAAAAACCCCTTTCCAGCCACTACCAATATCTCATTTACGCCATTTAATCATGTCTCATTAATATGGGATTTCTACTTTTTTTCCCAGCCAAAAGGCAAAGATAGATCCTTTATTTCTTATATTCCCTCCCAGAATCACCCACAGCAAAATGTGGCAAAGCCTGTTTCTGGACTCATTTATAGGTTACTTTCCTCAGAACCTGATTCTGCAAAGCAGAAACCTCTAGAACTTCTTAGCAGGGCATTTTCTCAAATCAAACATTAGTTCATTTCTGATCCACACACTAAGTTGAGAAACCTCATCAAGAGCTTTTTGCATCAGGTTCCAAAATGAAGTCTTTCCAGCTGAGGCCCTTCAAGTTACATCTGGAAACCAATTGGAGCTTTTCTGGGTCAATTATTGTTGAATGTAAGTGATATCTATTTTGGTCTGATTTCATCTGCACTAGGACTCTGTCTCAGAGCTTTAACTTTCTTAAAACCTAAAGCAGGAAGAGCCTCTGAGAACTCTCTGGTTCTTCTTTACCTTCCCTTGAAAACTACTCTACTTGTTGAAGACTTCTGTCCAGCTAAATATAGTCTAGTAGAAGGAACTTATGGCTAGGTGCAAGATTTGGGTTATTCCAACTCTGACCCTTATTCAATGTGTAATCTTGGGAAGATGACTTGCCTCTGTGCCTCGGTTCCTTCAGGTGTATAATGCGGGAAATACTTGTCCCAAATTTTTTGAAAGATGGAACAAAATGCTATTTTAAATTTTTTTAAGAAAGTATATTACCGTAGAAGGATTACTGTTGTCCAAACTCACTGGCACATCCCCAGATCCAGCTCATCCACAGAGGAAAGTAAGATACTTACTTTCAGCATTTACTTTATTTTCTATTTTGTTGGGGGGAGGGATGCTGAATAAGTAACATATTCCCATGGTTTTAAAAATCAGATCATTCCAAAAGAAAAGCAGTGAATAATAAGGCTCCCTCTCATAACTGTTTTCCAGTTCCCCTCTCCAAAGACAACTTCATGGGTATACAATTTCTTGTATATCCTTCCAGAAATAATTGTTTTTGTTCCCATGTGTGTTTGTGTGTTTTCCTTTCCTTTATTAACATATATAGTAGTGAACTGTATACATTGTTCTGCTCCTTATTTTTCTCACTAAACAGTATATATCAAAAAGTCCATGTAAGACAGAATTCTGCCTCTGTAGATACATAGAGTGATTTATTTAATCAGCTCCCTATTACGGGGCATTTAGATGGCTTTTAATCCTTTATTAAACAAGGTTGCAATGAATATCCATATGCACATTTCCAGAATTAAGTTCCTGGAAAGAGAATGGCTACATCAAAAAATAAATTGGGTATTTTTAATTTTTTGTTAATCGGCAAGCTTTCGTTTGGGTTGATCTTGTTTCATTCTAAGAGACATAATACAAGAGCAGCCAACATGCACTTCAACATCATGGTTTTTTAAACCTGGGTGATTTTAATCTTTTCCCTCATATGACATTACAATAGTGAGTACAGTTCTCCAGGCTTGAGGGCTTAGAAGTCTGTGGAATGGCAGCAGGTCCTCTCTATAAACAGCTGTCTCCCCGGTATGGCCACATTGGTGAGCACCATCTGGAATTATCTCATTCTGGAGAACCTCACAGCCCCTTATTAAAAGTAAGCATCTGAGAACTTGGGTCTTGGCCATCAGCTGTTAGGAATGATTCAACAATAGTTTAAAAATGTTATTTTATACCAAAATTGGAGAAAATGAAAGGCTGAAAATGGGGCGGGGGGAAGCCTACATTGAAATAATGAAAGTCAGAAGACTTCCTTCTTCTTGGCACAATCGTCACGTCACTGAAGGTCTCTGTACCTCTTTGTCTTCGTGTATGAAATGAAGATCATGGACCAAATTATTTCTCAGGACCTTTCCTCCTTTGAGATTCCGAAGATTCAGATGCAGCATACAGGGTACTTGTCCTCCCAATCTCACCATTTTCAAAACGCAAGAAGTGTCACAAATCACTACATGATTACTATCCAAATGGGTGATACAATTGGGAAGGGATTTAGACAGTGATGTGCTGGTGAACAGGCTGGGGGCTGGGGTAAAGAGAAAAGTGCTCTGATTTGTAGAATTTGTCCATTTCCATATTGTGATTACTTTCACACTACCAGCACGACATCACTAAACTCAGAGTTGGGAAAAGATGCACAGAATTGGCTGCTGGGATCCAGCAAACCAGTTAAGAATGCCAAGAAGGCATTTTCTTCATACTGTTCTATGCTGAGAGGACTTGATAAAAGAGGAAAGATTTGAACTAGGCATTGAAGGATATTGATTAGGACTTTCCATGCTAACTGACAGAAGCTATTCAAACTAACTTAAAGAAAGAAAAAGAATGTAAGAATGAGACTGTTTTAGCACAAGTATCTGAAAAGGGGCTTTAATAATGTAGTCATGGGGCCCAAAGTGGCTCCGGCCGGATGTCGTGGCGCTTGCGAAGGTGAGGCCAAGAGTTCAAGGCCAACCAACCTCAGCAACCTTACAAGCTCTCAATGATTGGCAAAAAATAATAATAATAATGTAGTCATGGCACTTGCTCCACCTTTCAGTTCTTCTTGAATCTGCTTCTATTTGTGTATTGTCTCCTGCCATAAGCAGGATCTCTCCAAGTGGCAGGAAAATACAGCTAGTGGCAGCCCAGGGCTACCTCTTTGCAGTCAACAATTCAAAAGAAAAGCAGTGCACCCTTATGGAGATCACATGGAAAGACTCTGGCTCACTCTGGTTTCATGCCCACCAATTCAACTCCTAACTGGGCAGAAAAGGAAAGGGTACGGAATTCACACTCCCTTGCCACTGTGGCCAGAGGGCAGACAGAGCACTAGGATGGACCTCTCTTCCCTTACCACCCAAAACACATGAGAGTCATCCAAACAGAGCTCCCTAATGGAAAAAGCCATGAATTTGTGGTAGAACATGGGTAAGGCTTTGTGGAGAGGCAGAAGAAGAGAGAGTAATTAGAGGGAACAGCATATATAGGTGCAGAAATGTAAACATTGATGGTGCATTTGGGATCAGTGAGGAAACCACCCTGACTAAAGCAGAGCTACCCGTAAGACAGTGGTTCACAACAGAGGACAACTTTGCCCCTCTAGAAACATTTGGCGATGTCTGAAGACATTTTTCATTGTCCCAGCTGGGCTGGGGGCTGCTACTAGTAGGTAGTATCTAGTGGGTAGAGGCCAGAGATCCTGCTAATCCTACAACGCACAGGACATCCCCCTCAACAAAAAAAGGGTGTGTTTAGGCTGATGTTACACAGGGAAGCATTAGAAAGAGTAAGGTAGCTTGTACTTACCCTACTTCTGCCTGGCACCTCCCCTCACCTTGGCCACCTTTGTATGACTAGCCCTTTTTTTATCCTTTGGGGCTCAGCTTAAATATCACCTACTGAAGAGATCATCTAGACTTCTCAATCAAAATAGGTTATCTCACAGACTTCATATCAGTATTCTTTCCCATGTTTCCCTCTTATTTTCCTTCATAACTTACCAGAGTTTTGAATCATATATTTATTTGGTTGCTGGTTTTGTATCTGTCTCCTCATAAGCCCTGTGGAAGCGGAGACCTTCCCTATTTGTTCACTGTGACCCCATCGTCAAGCAGAGTGCCTGGTGCATTGTAGTTGCTTATATTTAATCAACTGATTAATCTGAAGGTCGATGATAGGATTGAAATGGGGTTGAGCATAGGAAGTGGATAGAAAGAGGAAAGAAGGCAGTCCTTTCTTCCCTGCTTGTTCTGATCCACACTCATCTCCCTTCCCTGACTTTCACAGCACCTATAGTTCATAACATGATATGTCAGTTAGGATTTTAAGCAGACATGAATTTAACAAAAAGAATCAAACTCAGAATCATTGCAGAACAAGTTCTGACGTGGGCTTGCAGGAATGAGTCTCAAAACCCGTCACCGTACTAACTAACCCCACCACCCCAAGGGAACAGTTACTTCTGCCACAATCAGGAGGCCAGTGAGTGGCCCAGTTGACTACAGGAACACAACATCTTAGGTGTAATCTGGGGATCAGGAACTGGCAGAACGCCAGAGTCACGCTGCACCTTCCGAGTTAGCAACGGCAAAGTAGATTCCGCCCAGGGTGCTGCCTCCTCTTCACAAAACTCAGTTTTTGTTTTTTGGGTTTTTTTTTTTTTTTTTCTGAATACAATTTTGAATTCAGGTCTTGCCCAGTTGCACAGGACTAGCTAGACCTAAATTATAATGGGAGCCCCAACAGCAAGGAGTCTAGGAAATGGATTTTTAGCTTTCTAGTCTCTGTTGTATAGGAAGGCACACCAAGAAAAGTTTGGACAATTGTAGAACAAACCAGTCTGCCACATCTGGCTCATAGCTGCCCCGCTCTGTAGCCATCAATGTTATAATGTCATTCATCTTCTCTAGATGGTTACTAGCATGTTCTTTAGACATGAATGGATGTGAAATGAATTGAATGGAAGGGGAAAATCCTCCTCTTTCATGTTCACACTTTGCACCTTTCCTTTGACACTTATTCTATTTTACCTCCTAGTGTAATTTGTGTTCTCATTCAGAAGTTCACCTCTTTATCCCCATACTCAAAATAGTTGATAAATATTTATAGACTGTGGCCAGGTGCGGTGGCTCACGCCTGTAATCCCAGCACTTTGGGAGGCCAAGGCGGGTGGATGACCTGAGGTCAGCAGTTCAAGACCAGCCTGGGCAACACGGTGAAACCCCATCTCTACTAAAAATACAAAAATTAGCTGGGTGTGGTGGTGTGTGCCTGTGGTCCCAACTACTTGGGAGGCTGCTACAGGAGAATCATTTGAACCCAGGAGGCGGAGATTGCAGTGAGCTGAGATTGCACCACTATACTCCAGCCCAGATGACAGAACGAGACTCGGTCTCAAGCAAACAAATGTTCATAGACTGAGTTCAAAACAAAGAGAAACTAGGGAGAGGAAGTCCTAAGCCCCAGTCTAGCTTGACACAGTTCTTACAGCTCGTAGAACTGCCGCTTAACAAGTATTTTGGATTGCCTGCTACATGAAGCCATCACCACTGCAAGGACCCATAAGACAAGGACCCAGGGACTCTACTAGGCTTCAGGAAACCTAGGTTCCAGGTATCTTCAAAAGTTGAGAAAACATTTGTCCCCATTCATTCAGTCAGTAAATGTTTCACATTGCCAAGTATAGCATCACTTCCTTTCTCATACTTTTCATTAACCTTTTTTTTTAAAAAAGCAACAAGAGCAAGCCAGTGATTTCAACCTCTGTCATAATGAAGCCACATGGGTAACACACATATATTCCCACTGTACCCTAGGAGAGAGGCTTTCCTGAACACTTTAGATTCTGAATGGCCTCCAGGGATCCTAAGCAGTTTCCTCACCTTTCAGATTTCTGACACATCTGACACAAGGGGCAGTGGATGAAAGCTTCCTTTCCAGACATCTGTGTATCAACACCCTAAACTCTGCTTCACATGTTGTCACTCATTCATGTTTAGAGCTCACAGTTCGCCTACATTCTGACAAGTCTCAGTTGTCTGTCAGGGTTCACCTGAAACATCACTGTTGCAGGCCTTCCCCTGACCGCCCGGTTTATACTTGAAGTTTTTATTTTCTGTAACACTCATTTCACCTGTAACCACTTGTATCACCCCCAGCTGGAGGGCTCTAAATTTCATGAGGGCAGGCATCAAGCCTATTTGTTTCCCTCTATATCCCCAGCACCTTGTTTGGGGACTGACACATAATGGATGCTTATTAAATATTTGTTGAATGAATGTTTGTTGAGCCTACAAACTTACATTCTTAAACAGTATTTATGTAATATTAGTAATAATTCCCTACATAGTTCAGTGACTTACCAAACATCTTTATGAGTGTCCCAACTTTGGGGTAAAGACAGTGCAGGTAATATTATTCTCCCAGTTTTTCGGAAAATAAAACACCATCTATGAGGTTGTCTGACTTGATTAAGGCAGTGGATCCAACATTAGAATTTGAATGCATATCTGTATTAAATTTCTGACTGTAAATTTTGTGTGATTTACCAGCTGTTAACCAGATGCTCTGGCCATGGACTGAAGTATGGGTAGCTAGTGGAAGAGAGCAGTGGAAGGAACAGGGAGAAGCAAAAGCCAGGCCTTGGAGGGATTTCCTTTCCTCCAGTGCCTGCTTGGTTCCTTAACAAGATTGCTTTGCCTGTCCTGGGAGCTGAGACCCTCCATACATCTCTCAATGACTTGAGGCTGGGCCAGAGAGTGAGTGAGACCAGTGAAGCCTCACTTGCTAGGGAGGGGAAAAATGAGGGCTGGGACACAGGGGCACTCACTCACACTATTGCATATGTGCACACTCTAGACAAAATCCACACAAAGGCATGCATACAAATCAACACACAGAATGAGCCACTGCACAGTCATACACACGTTTAAACATGCACCCCACATACAGATGTCTAGCCACTGCGTTGTACATCGAGCCGCTGATGAGCATTCCAGTTACACACCAAGCTGCCATCTTCGACATGCACATGCATGTGTGGATACACCAAACAGCCCTGATGAAAATGTTGATAAATGCACGTATGCACACACATAACTAAACACATATATATGATTCATCATCATACTCGAGTACATGCACACCTTTATAAACACGTGGGAATCAACAGTCTGATCACTGTGGCCCACAAAACCTCCAAATACACTAACAAGGTCTACACACGCAGAGATGCATCGACACACCCGAGTTGTCATCAGCGATGCAAGTTTTTTTCCAAACAGCTGCTAAAAAGAGTGCTGCGCTGCGGGCCAGCCCACGTGACCGGGAGGCAGGCTCTCCCGCCCATGACGGGATGGGAAAACTATGCCTGGGGCCAGCGCTCGGCCCGGCTGCTGCTGCGGAGGAAAGCTGGGACGTGGAGCACCGCTGAGAGCTACTTTGCCTCGGACGCCCCTGGACGTGGCGGGCAGCCGCGAGGGTGAGTGTCCCGCACCGCGGTCGGGAGGGGGCGGCAAGTGCGCGCGGGAGGAGGAGGATCGCGCTGCTGCGGGAGGGGCGGGATGCGAAGGCGGGAGAGCTGCCAGCGCGCCCTCATTGCGGGCTGGGCAGCCCCCGCATTCCTGCCTCTCACTTCTGCCTTCTGTGTTATAACACAAATTAACATGTTTGGAGTCCTCAGTCTATGCCAGCCTCCGTGCCCAGTGGTTTACCGGTTACAGTAGTAGTACGCGTATTGAGCGCCTACTTTGTGCCAAGTCCTGACAACAGAATATCCCTGTCTACAAAAGAGGAACTGGGCTCAGAGACATTAATGACTTCAACAGGGTTGCACAGCTAGTAACTGATGAAAAAGGGACTTGAAGTCTGGTGCGTTTGAGTCCAATACCCCGGCTAACAATCACAGTTAACATTTACTGAATGCATTATTTCATTTAATCTTCACATTTATTTAAATATATGATACAGACTGTCAAACTGAGCTCACAAGGTATTGAACTCAGGCAGAGATTTTTACCCAGTGCTTCATGACTCTCTTCACTCTCCTTCCTCCCCCAAACTACTTGTCTTAATACGCTTTCTTCTTATTTCTCCGTCCCCACTGCTATTGCTCTCTTCTAGGACCTCACTTTTCAGCTAACCAATTGCAATGTCCCCTAATGGTCTCCCAGCCAAGGTCTCTCCTCTGACACCATGAGTCCCTTGCACAACCTCACTGTGATCCTTCGCTGCTCTTTGACCACAAAACTGCCGCACTTGGAACCCTTCAGGGGTCCCTTCCTCAGACTGGCCACCTCTCAGTGACCCTGTGTTTCCATCATGCTGAACTGGTAATAATAATAGCCAATGTCCTCCATAGGTCAACCCGGGGCTGGTGCTCAGTTAGCATTGTTAAAAACCTGTCCTCTCACATCCTTATGTTTGCCCTCCCTCTGCACCATTCTCGAATTTATTCTGCCATCTGCAGTAATTATATCAATTACTCCTGCTCTCAACTGCCCACTCCCCAGACTCTCCACAGGTTTCCAACACCACTAGAGGCCTTCATTCGAACACATCAGATTCACTGCAGAATTTGTTTCCTGCCAAATGTCTGACTTCTCTCCACCTCCTGGCAGGGATACCACATTTACCTGTCTTCCAATCCTTAAGCCTTAGGGTTACCTTTTGTTTTAAGTGTTATAAAAGTAGCAATACTCATCGTAAGAATTTGGACAGTTCAAAAAGGTAGAAAGTGAAAAGTAAAAACCCACACACTCTCTCCTGAAAGGTATAACCCCTTTAACAAGATTTTGTGTCTTTTTTTTTTTTTCTATGTAAGGAATATCAATATTTATTTATTTATTTATTTATTTTAATTTTTATTGCATTTTAGGTTTTGGGGTACATGTGCATAACGTGCAAGATAGTTGCATAGGTACACACATGGCAGTGTGTTTTGCTGCCTTCCTCCCCTTCACCCACACTTGGCATTTCTCCCCAGGCTATCCCTCCCCAGCTCCCCCTCGCTGTCCCTCCCCCATTCCCCCCAATAGACACCAGTGTGTAGTAGGCCCCCTCCCTGTGTCCATGTGTCTTTTCAGAACTTATTTCTCCAACCCCTCTGTACATATGTGTGTGTGTGTGTGTGTGTGTGTGTGTGTGTGTGTACTCTATATTTGTGCTGGGTTTTGTTTGTTTTGTTTTGTTTTTGAGACAGAGTTTTGCTCTGTCGCCTAGGCTGGAGTGCAATGGCAAAATCTTGGCTCACTGCAGCCTCCGCCTCCCAAGTGCAAGCGATTCTCCTGCCTCAGCCTCCCAAGTAGCTGGGACTACAGGTGCGTGCCACCACACCCAGCTAATTTTTTGTATTTTTAGGAGAGATGGGGTTTCACCGTGTTAGTTAGGGTGGTCTCGATCTCCTAACCTCATGATCCACCCACCTCAGCCTCCCAAAGTGCTGGGATTACAGGCATGAGCCACTGCACCTGGCAATTTTTTTTTTTAACTCAAAGAGAATCATACTTTAAGCTCCATGGTACAACTTGCTTTTTTCACTTAATAGTGTGTCTTCTCCACGTTCATATCTGCATATACAGGCCTCCTTTGTTCTTCTAATGGTGTCATACTGTGTCATTGTATGGATGAACTGAGACTACTTTTCACAAGGCTGGAATCATCTTTAAAGCCACTCTGTCTCTATCGAATATTCATCCAACATGTCACTTTTTTCTCTGCAAATCTCCCTGTTCTTCTCCCCTGTCTTGCTGTTCCTTTTCTTACCCTGACCCTGCTGATCGGAGAGTCTCTCCTGCAGTCTCATTCACTGATGTTTCCTACTCCTGGATGTTCTTTGTGGGGTAAGAGAGTCCCTCTCCACACCCACAACTTCACACCCACTCCTTCTTCCAGGTCAAAGACCTGCCCACCTTACTTTGCCTCTATGAGCTGAACTCTTGCATAAATCAAACTTCCGTTAATTATATTCCATTCTAGCTTTTCTTTTGAAAGGAATTCTGTGCCAAATATTTTTTCCAGCAAATAACCTTCCCCTGGATTTGTTCACTTCTATAATAGCTTACTTCTATAACACACATACACATGCGCATACACATGCACATACACATCACTGCCTTCTTAGTAACTCCCCTGTTAGCTGAGGGGCCGTGGTAAAGGAACATGAGCTCTGGGCCCCAAGCCAGCAGGCTTGAGTTCCACCCCAGCTCTGACCTAGGAAAAATCATTTTTCCCTTTTCCAAGCTCTGTTTTCGCTTCTGCCAAGTGGAGATGACAGTATCAGCCTCTTAGAAATGTGGGGAGAATTAAAGAAGACATGAACATCAGAACTTTGAAATAAGAACACACAACATACATGGAGCATCATTACTCTTTTCCTCTGGATTAGGGGTTGCAAACCCAGATACTGACAGAGGCTGTGAACAATGTGTACAGGAGTGGGATGCATGACATTTGGGAGTGGTGAGGACTGTGGACACTGAAGAACTCGGGCTCTTTGTCCTAGTCAGTGTGGGGCACCATAACAATACACAGACTGGGGAGCTACAACAATAGACATGTATTTCTCATGATCCTAGAGGCTGGAAGCCCATCATCAAGGTGTCCACAGTGTTGGTTTCTTCTGAGGCCTCTCTCTGTGGCTTGCAGGTGGCCATCTGCTGTGTCATGGTTGTCACTCTGTGTGTGTCTGTGTCCCGATCTCCTCTTCTTATAATGACACCAGGCATACTGGATTAGGGCCCACCCATATGACATTTTACCTTGATTACCGTTTTTATGGTCCTATCTCTAAATAAAGTCCCATTCTGAGAATCTGAGAGTTAGGACTACAATGTATGAATTCTGGGGAGACACAAGTCAGCTCGTAATATCTTGTCTCAAGGGGCAGCCACCTGGTGACCTGCCCAAATGCAGGCTCAGTGCTGCCAGAGAAAAGCAGCTGCTCAAGAAAAGCAGCAAACGCCGATGTTAAACATAAAATCTCCCAAGTTTTACATTGGCAACAATTTAAAATTCAAAACCCAAAACCAAAAGTATGAGCATGGAGTACAGAGTAGTCTGTGATCCACGTGAGGCCAGTGATAAGCCAGACTGATCCCTGCTTTTCTGGACTATAATTTCCTCAGTGGCAGGGGCATGTTTCATAATTTCTTAATCCTTCTCAGCCAGTCTTTGCACATTTTTTTGGGGGGGCAATGTCTTGCTCTGTCGCCCAGGTTGGAGTGCAGTGGCAATATCTCTGCTCACTGCAGCCTCTGCCTCCTGGGCTCAAGCGATTCTCCCTCCTCAGCCTCGAAAGTAACTGGAACTGCAGGCATACATCACCACGCCCAGCTAATTTTCATAGTTTTTGTAGAGATGAGGCTTTGCCAGGTTGTCCAGGCTGGTCTCGAACTCCTGGGCTCAAGCCATCCACCTGCTTTGGCCTCCCAAAGTGCTGGGATTACAGGTGTGAGCCGCCATACTCGGCCTGCACATTGTAACATTAACAAAAAGTTAAAAGCTAATCACTGAATGACTAAATTTGAATTTTACAATCTTATTTAAAGTAGGAGCACACCCGTAGAAAAACAGGCATTTATAGCATTCATGCCTAGCTATAAAAGTGCATCAGCCATTATAACTGCCTTCATCTTCAACTTTGCCATTGATGCCAAAGTTTGCAAATGTTCAGCTCCTCACAGGGTCACTGGTACGGCCGATTTACAGATGAGGAAACAGCAGACCCAGGTCTGCTTGCTTATTCTCATGAGTATAACAACCTTCTCCCATTGCATCATCTCTCTCTTTGTTCTCAGGAATGATTATTGTATCAAAAAAACACCACTGTTACTGAGTGCTTATTGTCAGCCGGTTGTTGCATTATCTCATTAAATATTCACAACTACTCTATAAGGGAGGCGTGAACAGTCAAATTACTCAAGGGCGGCATTCCTAAAGACCTCAAATAATTCAAACCTGGTGTCATTAAAAGCTCACCTGCTGAATGGTTAACCAAACATTGTACATTCTCACTCGTAAGTGGGAGCGAAGCTATGAGGATGCAAAGGCATAAGAATGACACAATGGGCTTTGGGGACTCAGGGGGAAAGGGTGAGAAGGGGGTGAGGGACAGAAAACTACAAATAGGGTGCAGTGTATACTGCTCAGGTGATGGGTGCACCACAATCTCACAAATCACCCCTAAACTTACACATGTAACCAAACACCACCTGTTCCCCAATAACCTATGCAAATAAAATTTTTTTTAAAAAAATACCTCACCTGCTAAAGAATGGTAGATATTTCTGATTACCTGTTAGGACAGTGCTAACATGTGGCTATAGCATAAACCTAGCTTACAATTTACAATCCACAACCTTACAAGATTCTTGACAACTTTTAATTTGGGAAATTGGGGTTATTTCAGATTTCACACATAAAGTGAAACAATAAATACTCAAATTAAAATAAGAGCATACAGTATTATTTTTCTCATTTTACAGACAAAGAAACTGAAGCCTAGAGAGATTAAATAATGTGCCCAAGATCAAACAGCTAGAAAATGAATTAACCAAGAAAAAATTTTTAAATAAAAAGAAAATGAATTAACCACCAGAGCAGCTCTGTGCTTCTCTAAGGGCCTGTATCTGATTTTTTTTCTTTGTAGAGATGGTGGGGAGGGGGGCAGGGGTCTCACTTTGTTGCCCAGGCTGGTCTCGAACTCCTGTCTTCAGGTGATCTCCCCATCTAAACCTCCCAAAGTGCTGGGATTATAGATGTGAGCCATTGTGCCTGGCCTTATATCAGATATTTAGGGTTACTCTGGACACCCATCAAGGCCTGACCAGAAATGACTCAATGGAAGTTCTTGGGTTCACCCAGAAAAGTCAAAGAAAACTTAGCTTTTTCTCCCTGACCCCTTCAAAGTTCAGAATTCATTTCTGTCCCTCCAGTCCTTAGATCTTCAAGTGTGGTCCCTTCTATGTCATTCCCAGGGATCGTTGTCTAACCCCAAAATTTCCTTCCCCTGCCACCTGCCTGGTCTTGGATGCTGTTACATCTAGACGCTGTTGGAGCACCTATTGCAAAGGAAAAGCAGAGTGAGGCTTGGTTTTCTCTCCTGGTAGCACAGGTGTGCAGCTGGATGCTCAGGATAAGCAGATAGTTAAAATCCGCCCAGTAGTTCTAGGGCTCACAGGGGCCCCACAGGAACGGCATCTACATCTTTTCACCTCCAAATCTCCAGTGTCTGGCCCCAAAGGCAATAATAATAAACCATACTATTTATTGGGTATCCATGTGCCAAGCCACAGTATCATGCACATATGCACACCCAATACCCCATTTGGCCCTGTCACTTGGTGAGATAAGCACCACCCCGCTTATTCCCTGGTCTTTGTATTATGGAGCATGGACACGCCAAGTGGCTCAAAGTCACGGACACACCATCCTTCCCTCAGAGAAGAAACAGCAGGGCAGGAACAAAGGCCCAGCCTCCATAGGGTTTTGTTGTTTTTTGTTTGTTTGTTTGTTTGTTTTTTGTAATACCTAACAGAACCATACTCAAACTAACTTAAATGAGAGTGGGAATTTATGAGAAGATATAGGAGTCCTTACCTGAAATGCTGCAGGACTCAGTGTGGGAGATCAGGACTGGTTTGTTAGTTCAACTACAGTTAGTGGCAATTGCAATTGTAAACAAGGTCTTAAACCTTGTATCATTACATTCAACATCCATTACCTTGTTTGATTTTCAGAAGGGCGAGAAATAATAAAATAATAGAAGCTAATGTTTTTACGCCTCTTTCCATATGCCAGGCCTTATTCTGGAAACATTAAATCCTCATAACAACTGTCTAAGGTAGGTGCTATTATGGCCGTGTTCATGCTGGAGAGGAGGAGACTGAAGAGGAGAGATTAAATAATGTGTGAAGATGTTATAGGTAGTTCATGGCATCTGAACTCACGCAGCTATGCTGGGGCTATTATAGAAGCCACCATGCGGCTACTGAACACTTGAAATGTGCTAGTCTGAATTGAGATAGGCTGCAAATGTGAAATGCATCACTGGGCTTCAAAGACTTAGTACTAACTTCAGAATGTAAAATGTCTCATTAATAATTTGGTGATTGCTTGCTGAAATGGTGATATTTGGGAAATCATGGGCCAAATAGCATTGAAATTAATTTCACCTGCTTCTTTTTTACTTTTTTAATATGACTACCAGACAACTTAAACTGACACGTGTTACTTGCGTCATTTTCCTACTGGGCCGTGCTGCTCACACTCACTCCCCCACCGCTGTGGTCAGGCACGTGGAGACCAGCCCTGGGGATGCCATACAGGGATGTGAACACCCTCAGCCACCGTCTCTCCCCCTCAGATCTCGCACAGCTGCTGCATTCTTCTCTCCCACAGCAGTCCTTGGTCTCCACGTGGCAGAAAACAGCTGCAGACAGTGCCAAAGCTTGATGGCTTTGTCTTCAGCCACCCCGGAGCCTGACTCTTGCCCTCACTGTGCAGGGGAGGCAGCTGAGGTTCAGAGGTGCAGCAGGCCAGGGCCCAGAGGGGCGGGCTCCACTGCCCACTACCATTACACAACACGTTTTTCGTTTTGTAAAGGCTGGGTGTGTATATATTGGAAGATACAGTTCTGCAGCTTTAACACACTGTGCTTTCAGGAATTCTCACTCAGACAAAGCCCTGGCTTCCGAGACCTTTTTAGATCACAATGTGTCCTTGGATCTCTGTTTCTAGGCTAAGCCAGAAATGGGGAGAGAGAAAGAGAGAAAAGAGGAGATCAAGTATTTTCTGAGGCGTCCTGGTAAGTGGGCCCCACGACTTTTAAGCCTCTGTATTTAGACTCTGGATTCTGGATAATTTCCAAATGGGCGCTGATCTTGAGATCTGGAGAGAGGGGACATTTCGTGAGCGCTGTGTGAGGAGCGTCAGCCAGCCGCTTTCTCCTCCAAAGGGTCTCTAGCTTTTCAGAGAAGCTGGAGAGGACTGTTTCCAATTTACTTCCTGGAATTCAGAGAGGGCATGGAGTATTTTTTATTATAGTATTCTGTTCTCCCATCAAAGCGAATTTTCAGTGAGCTTCATCTGCAAGCAAGCCTGTCCCTTTTAAAGCCAAACACAGGGAGAATTGCCCTGCTGGGTGAGATTTGGGTGTCCTCCTCCACCCGGGATGAGGCCTTCCCTGAAACACTCTGGGGGCTCCCACTGGGAGTTCAGGACTGTGATCCCTTAGTTCAGTTTCAACTGGTGACAATTACAATTTTAAATACAGCTCTAACTTTTGTATCATGTTTCATTTTCAAATCCACTATCTTATTTGATTCTCTGAATAACCCTGTAAGGCAGATTGGACAAACGCTAATTTCTCCATTTTACAGGTGAGGAAATGAAGGCCCAGATAAGATTAAATGACTTTCACAGTCACATGATTAGTAAGTCACAAAACTAGGACTGGCACCCCGGTCTTTAGAATCCAAGCCCAATCGTTGCGCTGGGTTTTCCTCAGTAGCCAAGTGAGGCTTTGTCATCCACATGTTTATTGAGACCCTTGTGATCTCCTTATTTTATAAATTATAATAATACTGGTGGGCTGGGGAGGTCCTCAAATGCCAGTGGGACCTCCATCCCAGCCAGCGTGCAGGCTCTTGACAGCATCTCAAGAAGGAATTCATGGATGAGTCAGGAAATTGTGAAAGTGTGGAGACTTAGTGCAAGGGACAAAAGTACACACTCAGGAAAGGAGGTGTGAGCATACTCAAGAGAGAGTTGGGCAGAAGGGTTTGGGGTTTCTATCTTTATGGGTTTCTTTAACCAAGGGGTGGAATATTCATGAAAATTCCTGGGAAAAGATGGAGATTTCCCAGAACTGTAGGGCCACCCATTTCTACACCAAATATGGGTGTTATCAGGGCGGCACTGGTGAATGTGTGATTGAATACACTGATGAGGGTATAAAGAGGTCCTAGGTGAAACCTAGGTCAAATCCATCACCATGTTGGGTCCAGTGGGTTTTCGCCAGCTTGGTCCACATGCTGTTTTTCGGTCTTATCGACCTATAGCCTCTAGTCATGTCAAACTTCTGCCTGGAATTTTTATTCTCCTATGATCACCCTGGAGTATTCCTCGGTAAGAGTGGCCAGTTCATTCCAGGTTGTTCAGCAGCTGTGTGTGAGCACTTACTCTATGCATGTGCTGCGCTAGGCTCTGGCAGCACGACAGAGAGCAACATGCAGGGCCCATACTTTCCTAGACCTTCCGCTCCGGGGAAAGAGCCAGAGAGTTAACAAGTCCAGAAGCAAACAAATACATAATCACAAATCGGGCCAAGGCCTTGAAAGAACAGGATGGTATAAGAGCACACGCAGGGTGAGTGGAATGCTTTGGATTACATGATCAGGGCAAGCCCCTCTGCAGAGATGATAGGAGACCCGAGACTTGAAGGATGAGACTGGCAGCTACCTGAGGGCTTCCTGGAGGAGGTTAAGGATTGGAGGCATTTTAGGTGCAGTTCTTCCCATCTGCGGAGCTTCAGCCAGCCGCTTTCTCCTCCAAAGGGCCAAACACTGGGCTAGATAGAATATTTGAATGCATTCCTTCACTCATTTCTCACACTAACTCCCTGAGGCAGGTATACTATGATTTTCATTGCATAGTTGAGGGAAGCAAGTGGCTGGGTGTTCCATGGCTCTTAACCACGGCGTTAAATGCCACTACTGCCCGTCAGTGTGTCAAAACCTGATAACCAACAGGTCAGATTTATTCGAGCATGATCTACATCTTCTAGTCGGCAAGAGGAGATTGCTCGGCCCCCAGGCCTAACAAGCTTGTTTAAGGCCCAGACAAGTATTCCTGGAGCTTCTACTGGCAGACACATTCAAGGAGGATCAGTGAGAAGCCCATGTCCCTACTTCTGGCCCTTCTCGCATCACAGTCTGGGCAGAGGGCTCTTGGGAATAAACCAGGGGGCCACGCTGGGGGAGCCAGGAGGAAGACTTTCCTGACAGTACAGCCAGGCTGTGGCACTTTAGCTCCCAGTGCTTTTCTATAACATATGTGTTGATGAATCATTAGCTACTTAATAGAGAGGTGAGAAGCCCAGGGACTGGGCAGATGAAAACCAGACTTAAGAACTCATCCAAATTCAGTAGGGTGCAGTGGCTCCCACCTGTAATCCCAGCACTTTGGAAGGCAGAGGTGGGCGGATCATGAGGTCAGGAGTTCAAGACCAGCCTGGCCAGCATAGTGAAACCCCATCTCTACTAAAAATACAAAACATGAGCTGGGCATGGTGGCAGGTGCCCATAGTCTCAGCTACTGGGGAGGCTGAGGCAGGAGAATTGCTTGAACCCGGATGCAGAGGTTGCAGTGAGCCGAGATCGTGCCACTGCACTCCAGCCTGGGTGACAGAGCGAGACTCCATCTAAAACAGAAGAAAAAAAAAAAGCTTATCCAAGTTCAGTATGCCATGATTCCATTTCTGGGGTTTAACCAACTAATATTTTTTATCCTTTCAGCAGAAAGGCTGTAATGAAGTCTTCCATATTCAAAAAGCACCGTCCCACCCCTAGAAAGGACAACTTAGGAACTGAGACTGTTTTCTTGAAGGTGAGAAAGGCCTAATACCTCTCCTCTGGTTGGACAGCTATCTATGGAGCACCCGCTATATGTAAGGCATTCTGCCAGGCCAGCCCACCCTGGGGGCCAGAGAGAGAAGGACTTAGCCCCTGAACTGCAGGGGGTCAAAAGGAAGGAGGGATTTGATCTGATCTGGGTAAGAAAAGGAGTGGGGGGAAAGAACTGATTTGTATCAAGGGGTATCAGTGCTCTCTCTTCTGGATGTCAGCCACTGGTTTTCTATTCGCTGTGAATTTTCTTGAGAGCAGAGTCTGAGTCTCCAGCGCTTACTAATTAAGCAAGTATTTCTTGAACACCCACTGTGTGTGAGGAAGTTTGAAGCCAGGTTCCAGCTGGGGTCCCTGTTTCCATGGAGCTTCCATTTTAGTGGAGACATGGGGGAGATAACCAAATAACGTGAATACGAGTGAGTGGTTTCCAGTGCTGGAAAAGAAACGAAGAGTTGGGAAAAGGGAGCTCGCAGGAAGCGGACGCTCACTGAGAGGGCATGCCAGGGAAAGCCTGGAGGAAGTGATGTTTAAACTGAAATTCAGCAGATGGAGAGCCAGCAAACCAAGAGGGTGGAGCCGTGAGGTTACTGGTGCAGTGGCTGGTGCCTTGGGGCTGAATGGAGCTTGGCCTGGAAAAGGTAGGCCGGGTGGGAGGGGGGGATGCTGGGCCAGAGGAGCCGAGGGAGCCAGGGAGGAGCTGAAGTTGGGGCAGAGGCTGGAGCCAGGTTATCTGGGGCCTTGTAAGCCATGGCAGGGGTTCTGATGTTTGCTGTTTAAGCCAGCATCTACTGGAGGGTCTTGGGGAATACACCCTGATCTTTTGGCTCAGGCATTGGAAACACCCACCATTAACACCCCAAAGAGGCTGATGGTGGGGACCCAGGGCCAAGGAGGCTGTCCCCTCCACACCTCTCATCACCTTGTCTAATGCAAGTGTGGGCCTCGCAAAGGACAGGAGGTTTTCCTCAAACATTGATAAACTCCAGCACCCAGAGAGAGAAAAAGCATCACTTATACATTTTCTTTCTTTCTTCCTTTTTTGAGGAGTTTTGCTCTTGTTGCCCAGGCTGGGGTGCAATGGCGTGATCTCGGCTCACCACAACCTCGGCTCACCACAACCCCTCAGGTTCAAGTGATTCTTGCCTCAGCTTCCCGAGTAGCTGGGATTACAGGCATGCCTCACCACACCTGGCTAACCTTGTATTTTTAGTAGAGACAGGGTTTCTCCATGTTGGTCAGGCTGGTCTCGAACTCCTGACCTCAGGTGATCTACCCAACTCAGCCTCCCAAAGTGCTGGGATTACAGGTGTGAGCCACTGCGCCCAGCTGCTTGTACATTTTCGAAGTCATGTAGTGTGTGTGTGTACAAATTGTAAAATAAAGCACAGGGCATCAAAGAGAGTTCTCTATTGCTGTGTGTGGTTTTGGCATATGCTTCAAGGTCTTTTCTGTAATGTGGGATATTTAAGAGGAAAAATCTAAGAAATGCTGACATAATGGAAAGCATTTGGGTACCAGGGTCAGCCAAACCCAAGTTCAAATATAACTTCTGCCACTAACTAGTTGTGTAAACCTAAGTAAATTAGCATCTTCGAGTTTCAGTGTCTTCTATAAAACGAGGGAAAATGGCAGGGGCAGGAAGCAAGGTGGCGTGGATTAAGCATAGTCTTCAGAGACGTGGACGTGGGTTTGGACACCATCTCTGTTAATCCCTGATTGTGTGACTCTAGGTAAATAACTTCACTTCTTGGAATATCTGTTTCTTCCTCTGAAACAAATGGGACCATAAGTGTATTGCATTCATAGGGCTTAGGTAAGCCTCAGATAAAACCATGCAGCAGGCTGGATGCGGTGGCTCATGCCTGTAATCCCAGCACTTTGGAAAGCCAAGATGGGTGGATCACTGGACTCCAGGAATTCAAGACCAGCAGGTGACATGACTCAATCCCATCTCTACAAAAAATACAAAAATTAGCTGGGCATGGTGGCACACTCCTGTAGTCCCAGCTACTCGGGAGGCTGAGGAGGGAGGAACACTTGAGCCCTGGTGGTGGAGGCTGCAGTAAGCTGAGATCACACCACTGCACTCCAGCCTGGGCAACAAAGTGAGAAGAAAAAGAAAAAAGTAATGCAGATATAGGGCTTCAATGGTGCCTGAAACATCGTAGGTGTGTAATAAGGTCAGTTTGCTTCTGCCTTGGTTTCCCCATCTGTGACTGAAGAGGTTGGATTCGACGGTTCCCTGAGGTCCTCCCCAAGTTCGTGATTCTAAATGGATTCAAAAGGTCCTTGTTGAGAGTGGTGGCACACTCCTATAGGTCCAGCTACTTGGGACAGGAGGCTGAGGCAAGAGGATCACTTGAGCCCAGGAGTTCAAGGCTACAGTGAGCTCTTGCACCATTGCACTCCAGCCTGGGCAACAGAGCATGATCCCCATCCCTAAAAAGAAAAAAATTTAATTTAAAGAAAGGCCCTGGAAGAGTTAACCTGCCTGGATTCCCTGGGGCCTTAGTGCCCCTCTAAGCACCCTGCCCCCAGGTTTTCTCAACACCATGGTGTAGAGATTGAGGTGAGGGTGGGACAAGGCACAGGCTGGGACCAGAGCTATTTGGAGCCTTGTTTTTCTTGGAGGTGCTGTGGAGGCAAGGAGACTCTCCTCTCCCTCCCTCCCTCTAGGTTTGGAACTAGAATCTAGTCTCCCCGCCTTTATTTCCAAAACAGTTCCTGGCTCTAGCTGCCAGGACTCCTCTGGGGTTGCAGGAGCCTTCAGGCTCCAGCTCAGAAAATCCTTCCTCCCAGACACACACTCCTCCACCCAGACACTGGGGACTGCCGCGAACCAGCTTTCACAGAGAGGAATTCCCTCTTTGTCCAGAGAAGCTGGTGCAAGACCTTTGTGGGCAAGAGAGCAAATCCCCCTTCCGCTTGTGGAGCCTGTGTGGCTGGGCACAGAGGTCAGAAGAGAGAGGGGAGCTGTCAGCTGTGACAGATGGTTCCCTTTCTCGCCCTCTCTCGTCTGGCTCTGTTTTCTGCCTGTCTTCAGCTAGCTGTTTGCAGGATTCTCATCTGCCTCAAAGACCCACTTCCACTTCATTCCTTCCTCTCTCCCTACAGCAAAATGTTTGTAGACTGAAACTTTCCAAATCATTTCCAACTTGCTTTAAAAATTCAGTTTCTATTCTGGGGGTCCCAGATGTGCTGCAGCTCGCAAATAGGGCCAACAGTGTTCCAAGACTCTCATCAAGTAGACAAGGGAAAGAGATGATTCACAGGGCCTGGGGAGTGTCTAGGCCACAGGTTTCCAAAAGCACCTGTCATTCAGGCAACATTTCCGTGATGTTTGCCATATCTGCCGACCATCTCTACTATTATTTACACACCCCAAGTTTAGCAAGTGTGACATCAGAAATCCAATCAAACTGCATCCTTATTTTTGCCTACCCCTCCGACTTAGAATTTAGTCGGTGAAGGGAGCTCGCCTCCCCCTGGTTGAAGTCTCCATTCCCAGGCAACCCACACCTCAATTTCCATTAGAAAGTGAGGTTTTTTCCTGCTGCCTCAGTGAAGGTGTGAAACAGGCAAGGCCATCTGCTCCCCTTGTCAGCTCACCTCTTTCCAGGTTGAAGGGAGGGGAGGTATAGGGACGGGAAGAGGATTTCTATATGTTTCATAACTGGGGAGGGGCTAGACTGCTCTGCCTCTCTGTGCCTGGCAGACATTTAAAGCCCCCCACGGGGGCCTTTTGCAGGCTTTTTGGGAGTGACCATATTGGGCCCTGTGATTGTAACACTGCTGCAATGTGGGCAATGAACATTTTCCTTTCTCTGCAAGTCCAGGCCTTCCCTTCAGCATCTGTGTCCAGGGTTAAAGATCCTGGAGGAGGCAGGAGGAGAGATATGTTTAGCCTATTTCTGAGAGGAGCAGTCAGAGGCAGCTCAAAAGCCTGGACAGGCTCCAAGAGCCAGGGGCCAAGCAGAGTCTGAAGGGAAAGGAGATCGAAGGCCCGAAGGAAAAATGAGTTCCAGAGGTCAATGCCTGGGCAATGCCCCTGCCATGCAACCAGGACCACAGCTGCCGAGGATCCCCTAATACTCAAAGGTTCTGACTGGCTAGCCACAGGCTGAGTGAGAACTATGAAGCCAACAGAGCTTTGTATCTGAAAAGAGAACAGATTGAAGTATGAAAGGCTCAGCATCAGAGCTGGAAGGGACCTCTTTCTAGTGGTTCCCAAAACAAGATCTCTGGACCATCATCAGCAGCATCGCTGGGAAACTTACTCGAAATGCAAATTGCCAGCCAGGCACGGTGGCTCATGCCTGTAATCCCAGCACTTTGGGAGGCCGAGGCGGGCGGATCACCTAAAGTCGATAATTCCAGACCAGCATGGCCAACATGGTGAAACCCCATCCCTAAAATACAAAACTATTTGCTGGGCATGGTGAAACCCCATCTCTAAAAATACAAAAATATTAGCTGGGCATGGTGGTGGCACATGCCTGTAATCCCAGCTACTTGGGAGGCTGAGGCAGGAGAATCTCTTGAACTCAGAAGGCAAAGGTTGCAGTGAGCCGAGATCGTGCCACCGCACTCCAGCCTGGGCAACAAGAGTGAGACTCCATCTTGAAAAAAAAAAGAAATGCAGGGGCCCAAAGTGGCTCCGGCCGGATGTCGTGGCGCTTGCGAAGGCGAGGCCAAGAGTTCAAGGCCAACCAACCTCAGCAAACTTACAAGCTCTCATTGATTGGCAAAAAAAAAAAAAAAAGAAAAAAGAAATGCAAATTGCCCAGCTTCAACCCAGAACTAATGAGTCAGAAACCCTGGGGGTAAGGCCCAACGACCTGTGTGATAACAAGCCTTCAAGGGGAGTGTGATGCACACTGAAGTTTAGGAACCACTGCTCCAGTCCAGCCCCTGTTGTTCAGGTGAGGACACTGAGGCCCAGAGAGGGAAAAGGATTTGCCTAAGGTCACAAAGCAGGTTACCGTTTCATAGTTCGTCGCCATGGCAGGAAGTCATGCCTGGAATGTTCCCCCTCCTGGTTTCATTCTTGAGAGAGAGGCTGTTGATTACGAAGCAAGGAACTGATTTGTTGAGAGTCTAGGGCAAGTTGCTTATTTCTGCTCTGGGTCTTAGTTTCTGCGTATGCGCAGTGAGGGCAGGGAGTAAGTAGGTACCTCCGGGTGCATAGCACGCTGTTCTCCAGTAGGATTGTGCCATTGCTGCCATCAGCCTTAAGGACACGGTCTAGCCTGGGACAGGAGGGCACAGACCCTGGATCTGGACGGCCTGGCTCAAACCTTAACCCTGCCATCTATTAATCACGTGATATTGACCAGGAGCGTCCAGTCTTTTGGCTTCGTTGTGCCACACTGGAAGAAGAATTGTCTTGGGCCACACATAAAATACACTAACACTGGTGATAGGTGATGAGCTAAAAAAAAAAAAAATCTCATGATGCTTTAAGAAAGTTTTCAAAATTTGTGTTGGGCTGCATTCAAAGCCGTTCTGGGGCGTATGTGGCCCACAGGCCCCGGGTTGGAGAATTGTGACGTAGACTCATTGCTCAACTTCTCTGAGCCTGCATTTCCTCCCCTGTATCTATTCTGTAAGGGCATTGTGCAGATCAAGTAATGAATGGAAAGTGCTTAGCGCATGCCTGGCACACAGGAAGCGCTTGGGGGAGGAGCCGCTAGCATGGCCTGCCGGGGTTGCTCAGGTGATGGTTGACCTCCACTCAATAACTGAATCCTCCAGCTCTCCTCATGTGCAACCCTGAGTCTCCCGTGAGAAGCAGATTAGTTGCAAAGTCATCTACAATTCAAGCATTTCTACCCTTATAAAACTCTAACTTTCTGTTCATGCCCTATATTTGGATGAAACCATGGACCATTTCTCTCCATTCACAGCTCCTCCCAGTCGTCAGTCTCTGGGTCGTAATCCTACATCCATTTCAGCCACTCTGGAGGATGATGGTCTGATGATGAGTGCCTCACCCCCAAGACCCCTTCAAAGTATATTCTGGGTAATGACTCCACCCACCCAAATATGTCCTCAAGATATGATGACTCTGTCCACATCACATCTACTTGTATGTGATGCAGGAAAGAGCAAGAGACAGAAATCCAGTTGAGTGTATCCCACGTGCCTCCTCTGCATCCCCTCTGACCAGCCCCAGGTCAGCTTGGTGGCCACACTCACCTGTCACAGCTCTCTTGCCTCCCACAGGTGACCACCATGATCCCCTGGGTGCTCTTGGCCTGTGCCCTCCCCTGTGCTACTGACCCACTGCTTGGCGCCTTTGCTCGGAGGGACTTCCGGAAAGGCTCCCCTCAACTGGTCTGCAGTCTGCCTGGCCCCCAGGGCCCACCCGGCCCCCCAGGAGTCCCGGGGCCCTCAGGAATGATGGGACGAATGGGCTTTCCTGGCAAAGATGGCCAAGATGGCCAAGATGGCGACCGGGGGGACAGCGGAGAGGAAGGTAAGAGGCCTATACCTGCCCCTCTTATTCCCACCTGGCTGACAGCATCTGGCATTGGTGGGGGGGATTGTAAGGTTAATAAAACTAGTATTAATCCTCTTCGTTATAAATCAAATTGCTGTTTCCTTATAAACAGAGCAGTATATATAAATATACGTATTTTTTCTTCTTGAGACAGAGGCTCGCTCTATCACAAGGTTGGAGTGCAGTTGTGTGATCTCAGCTCACTGCAACCTTTCTCCTCCCCAACCCCAGGCTCAAGCAATTCTCCTGAGTGCTTGGGACTACAGGTGCACCCCACCACACCTGGCTAATTTTTGTATTTTTTTTTAGTAGAAACGGGGTTTCACCACGTCGGCCAGGCTGGTCTAAACCTCCTGACCTCAGTAGCAAAGCGCTGACAGTATTCAGCTCCTGTACTCAGCTATTCCTGGAGCTCGGCTATTGGAATCAGTTTTGTTTTTTGTTTTTGCCTTGGCCTTCCATGGTGCTGGGATTACAGGCATGGGCCACGACACGTGGCCTCAGAGCAGCATATTCTGAAAGAAACAATGAGTATTAAATCTTGTGCTCCTGCCCCTGGTGCAGCTTTGGGTTGCTAAGTGACTTTGGAAAAGTCTCCCAAAATATTACTCAGAACTCTTGATGATTGCAAGTGACAGAAACCCAATTTATAGTCCCAAATGGAATGTATTAACTCATAAAACTGAGAGGTCAGGCCAGGCTCGGTGTCTCACACCTATAATCCCAGCACTTTGGGAGGCCAAGGTGGGTAGATCGCTTGAGGCCAGGCAGTCAAGACCAACCTGGCCAACATGGCAAAACTCTGTCTCTACTAAAAATACAAAAAATTAGCCCAGTGTGCTGGTGTGTGCCTGTAATACCAGCTACTGCGGAGGCTGAGGCAGGAAAATAGCTTGAACCAGAGAGACAGAGGTTGGAGTGAGCTGAGATCACACTGCTGTACTCCAGCCTGGGCGACAGAGCAGGACCCTGTCTCAGAAAAAACTTAAAAAAACAAAGCGGAGCTCCAGGAATAGCTGAGTCTAGGA
Organism: Saguinus oedipus; assembly: GCA_031835075.1. NCBI lineage: Eukaryota > Metazoa > Chordata > Mammalia > Primates > Cebidae > Saguinus > Saguinus oedipus. The sequence goes on from CM063170.1 coordinate 46,441,457, forward strand.
GCTCAAATACCATTGTCAGAGCTCTGCTTCTCTCTGTGATTGTTGCATCCTCACAAAGGCTGGAAGTTCTGAAATAGCAATTGCTGGGTTCAGGCCCACAGCTTCCTGGCTTCATCCACAGAGAAAATCTCAGAACAGCCAATTCTTCTTGGCCACATGTGCATCCTGGACCAACTCCCTTGACCAAGGAGGTGAGGTGCTGCCATCTGCAGGACAGGCTCATGTGCCCACCCCTGCATGTGTGTGAGCGGGTGGTGAGGGCAGTCAGTCATTGTGACTGACAGCCCCACTAGGACCATATGAAATGAAATAGTGAAGGGCAGCTCCCCAAAGGAAGGGATGCCAGGCAGTTGGCAAACAGAATGGATATACTCTACAGACCTTTCCGTTGTGACATTCCTTATGTCTCCAAACTTTCACCCCAGCAACCAAGCACTTTTCACTGTCAGCAGCATCTGACAGTGTCTACCTTTTAAGCAGTAGAGAAATTTAATAATTTTTATTTGTATGGCATTTTAATATTGATAAAGCCCTTTTGAGTATGTTGCCCATCGGACCATCCAGATTTTGTGCCAGAGGGATTCTTATTTACCCATGTTACAGATGAGGGTACTGAGAGTCAGAGTGACTCAGTTGAGAGCAGAATGTCATCACCGCAAGAACGTGAATTTGGAAACAAACTTGGACACTCATTTTGGCAAACTACTTAAACTTTCTCCAACCCATAGTTTCCTTATCTCTAAAATATGAATAATAATAGCACCTGTCTCACAGGGTTGTAAAGATGAAATAAAACAAGGTGTGAAGCACCAATCTCAGTGCAGACATACAATAAATGTTAGGCACCCTGTAATTGACTTGTTGAGCTCCCATAACTGGCAGACAGCAGACTCCGAATCCAGGCCTTTTCCTACCACACCAAACTAATTCCTTCAAAAGTGCCTCCTCCCCAGGAGATTAGTATAAAAGTAAGGATCATGCCAGGCACAGTGGCGCACGCCTGTAATCCCAGCGCTTTGGGAGGCTGAGGCAGGTGAATCACGAGGTCAGGAGTTCCAGACTAGCCTGGCCAATATGGTGAAACCCCGTCTGTACTAAAATTATAAAAATTAGCTGAGCGTGGTGGCGCGCGCCGATAGTCCCAGAGGCTTGGGAGGCTGAGGCGGGAGAATTGCTTGCACCCAGGAGGCGGAGATTACAGTGAGCTGCGATTGTACCACTGTATTCCAGCCTGGGCAACAGAGTGACACTCTGTCTCAAAAAAAAAGTAATGATCATACCTTTGACTGGGGGAGGTCAGCCAGCATGCTGGGCACTGGGGTCTCAGTATCCAATTTCCTAACCACAAGGGTATACTCAGTTCTGGACATGTGCTCCTAGCAGGCCAGCTAGAGTTTTCCCTGAAATTTGCCTATGGATCCTGAGGGACAGAGTCTCTGCTGTTGACTTTTCCCCCAATAGATAAAGCTTACCAGGAAGTTCTGCCGTGTATCGGGGCTGCCTTTGGTCATCTCTTCTGCTATGTGTTGAGTCTGCAGAGAACGAAACCACCACACCAAGGAAGACAGTGTCGGGAGAGTCCCAGCACATATAACCCAGACCAAGCTTGTCACCCTGGAGCCAATTCAGGATAACATCCAACCACCCACACATCACCACACACACAAATCCACCTCCAGAAAGGTCTTCAGGAGTAAAGTCAGCTTTTCCTGAAGTTTCTCAAAAAAAGATAATGAAGAGGGAATCGCATTACATAATACATGGTAGAACTTCCTGGTAAGCTTTCTTATCTATTTGTCTCCCACCAAAAACCCCAATTCAGAATGACTTGGGGGCTGTCTGGTGGCTCATGCCTGTAATTTCAGCACTTTGGGAGGCTGAGGCGAGAGGATTAGGAAGCCAGGAGGAGTTTGAAACTAGCCTGGGCAACATAGGGAGATCCATGCCTCTACAAAAACTTTTAGAATTAACCAAGCCTGCTGGGGTGTACCTGTAGTCTCAGCTACTCAGGAGGCTGAGGCAGGAGGATTACTCGAGCCCTAGAGTTTGAGGTTACAGTGAACTATGACTGGGCCACTGCACTCCAGCCTGGGCAATAGGGTGAGACTCTGCCTCTGAAAAAAAAAAAAAAGGATTCTGTCTCTCCTCTTGGCTGCTTTTCCCACCTTTTGTTTATTTTCATTTTTTCAAGGAATAGCTTTGTGACTTTTCCTAGTTTTATTTTTTCCCATTCTTTTTATTTATTTTTAATTATATGAGTAATATACAAATACAGTCTCATTGTAATATATTCGAACAATCCACATAAAACAAAAGTCCTCCTTAATTACTACCTCTTCTTCTCCTCCCCTCACCTTCCAGATGTAACCACTATTAATTGGTTAGGTGTGTATCTTTCCTGGCGTTTTTATGTGTGTTTAATAATACCAGGCACTGTCAGGCGCCTAACATAAGCAATCTGTTCCTGAAAATAAGTGTTCTGTAAGAAAATGCAATTTGGAAACCCATTTCTGAATTATGTAAAATAGGAAAAATTTAGATTCATTACAGATTAACTCAAAACTCTAAAACACAGTGAAATGCGGACATACATACATATAAGAAACAGCTGGGCGCGGTGGCTCACGCCCGTAATCCCAGCACTTTGGGAGGCTGAGGCAGGTGGATCACAAGGTCAAGAGATCGAGACCATCCTGGTCAACATGGTGAAACCCCGTCTCTACTAAAAATACAAAAAATTAGCTGGGCATAGTGGTGAGTGCCTGTAATCCCAGCTACTCAGGAGGTTGAGGCAGGAGAATTGCCTGAACCCAGGAGGCAGAGGTTGCAGTGAGCTGAGATCATGCCGTTGCACTCCAGCCTGGGTAACAAGAGCGAAACTCCGTCTCAAAAAACAAAAAAAAAAACAAAGTATCTTGTTAGGATGTAAAATGCCTAAAACATTCTTCCTTGATCACTCAGTTCATATGGTTGTAACAACCTTGTGTCAAGTAAACTCAAATTGTTATCCATATAGGTTTTGTTTAAAATGTTGTATTAAGGGGACATAAATGAAATTGATTTTATACAATCAACAGTCAAAAATGTTTTGAAAGAAATGTATATTTTATGAAACATGAGTATGAAACACCAAAAAGTCTTCCAAAGGAAAACACAACTGGGGGAATTGTTCTGCAGGGAATGCCAGCTAGAATTCAGGGAATGTTTGCTATAGGCCAGACGTTTAAATGGGTGTAGAAATACGTAGCATTGTGGATTCCTTTTGTTTTTCTAATTCTTATTTTTCAGAGCAAGGTCTCACTCAGTTGCCCAGGCTGGAATACAGTGACGCAATCATAGCTCACTGTAACCTGGAACTCGTGGGCTCAAGGGATGCTCTCACCTCAGCCTCCCAGGTAGATAGGGCCACAGGCACACGCCACCATGCCTGACTAATTTTGGTATTTTTTGTAGAGACAGTGTCACACTACATTTCCCAGTCTCAATCTCCTGGCCTCAAGCGATCCTCCAGCCCTGACTTCCCAAAATGCTGGAATTACAGACACGAGCCACCATGCCCAGCCTGGCTGCCTTTTAACATAAAGGTTTGGCCACCTGCTCTTTCCTCTTAGTGTATGTTAGAGGTTTCGTAGAGCACACGTAACTCTCCTTTTCTTTTTAAGTCCTGCATAGAAATCCACAGTATGGATGAACCATAATTTTTTTTATTATTTCCATTAGGATAGGCATTTAGTTTTTCCTATTTTTTGCTGTTATAAGCAATGCCACAATACAATCCTTGTACTCATGGGCAGGGCTCACATGCACTAGGCAGGGATTTTACTAAGGTCAGTGTGTTGAAGTCAAAAGGCTTTTTCCAGTTCTCAACCCATTACCAGCACAGCCCATGGAAGGTTTGATCTGGCAGACAGACCAGACCCTCAGAAAACAGGAGAAGGAAAGGGTGTGCACTGTTACAAGTTATTCTTTTTGCCCTGATGCATGGTGATTCTTGAAGGTCAGTATCATGATTTCCATTTTCCTCATAGCTAGCATTAGGATTTACACCCACTTCTGTGTGTCTCCAGAGCGGTCTGTTCTTCCCATTACCCAAGCACTCCTTCTCCGAGGATGGAAAGGCAAGGCACACACCTCTGCCTCGGTCTGTGACGATCCTCCGTAACCCCAGCTGCTCTGTCTTCCAGGTCCACCTGGCCGGACAGGTAACCGGGGAAAGCCGGGACCAAAGGGCAAAGCTGGGGCCATTGGGCGGGCTGGCCCTCGTGGCCCCAAGGGGGTCAGTGGTACCCCCGGGAAGCATGGCACACCAGGCAAGAAGGGGCCCAAGGGCAAGAAGGGGGAGCCAGGCCTCCCAGGCCCATGCAGCTGCAGCAGTGGCCACACCAAGTCGGCTTTCTCGGTGGCAGTGACCAAGAGCTACCCACGGGAGCGGCTGCCCATCAAGTTTGACAAGATTCTGATGAACGAGGGTGGCCACTACAATGCTTCCAGTGGCAAGTTCGTCTGCGGCGTGCCTGGGATCTACTACTTCACCTACGACATCACGCTGGCCAACAAGCACCTGGCCATCGGCCTGGTGCACAACGGCCAGTACCGCATCCGGACCTTTGATGCCAACACTGGCAACCACGATGTGGCCTCGGGCTCCACCATCCTGGCTCTCAAGCAGGGTGACGAAGTCTGGCTACAGATCTTCTACTCAGAGCAGAATGGGCTCTTCTACGACCCTTACTGGACAGACAGCCTCTTCACAGGCTTCCTCATCTATGCTGACCAGGATAACCCCAATGAGGTATAGACACACCAGGACCGTCCTCCAGGCAGGGAATAAGCTTCTGGACTTGGACCTAACAGAGCAAGACCCCTCAACTGTAGGCTGGGGGGCGGGGTGTCGAGTGAGCGGTTCTAGCCTCAAGCTGACCTCCTCACCCTCTTTTATTCCCCATCATTAAATCCAAACCTTCTTATTGATCCAACCATCTACTTATTCACTTCCTTTTAAAGTATTTACTGCATAACAGGCACTATGTTCTTCTCTGAAAGATATAGTCGTGGACAGGACAGAGTATCTGTCCTCACGGGGCTTACATTCTAGCAGGAGATACAATTTACAAATAAACGAGCAAATAATATTATGCCAGCAAAGACATGAACACGCCATGGTTGAGAGTGACAGGAATGACAGGAGGCAGGGAAGAGGTGGACATTTGTGGCTTTTGCTTTTTTTTTAGATTTTGACTTTTTAGGTTTACTTACCTACAGTGACTCGCCAAATTTTAAGTTGACAGCTCAGTGAGTAATTTTTACTATGTGCTCACCTTCGAACCTCCATGTAGATCAAGGAACAAACTATTTCCAGCCTCTCAGCTCCCTTCCCCGAAGACTCTCTTAAGACCCCTCTAAGTCAGTACCTGGGGCAGTTCCATTTTTGAGCTGAGTTCGAAAGAAGAAGGTAGAGGTGTTGCAAAGGTGTGGGAAAAGAGGTCTCCCAGCAAAAGGCTCTGTAAGTGCAAAGACCTTGACAGGAAAGAGGGAGAGGCCAAGGTCAGAACTGAGAAGGGAGGAATGAGGCATGAGGCTGGAAGGTAATACAGAACCTCCCAGACCTTGGCAGAGCTCACTCCGCCTACAAAGGCTTATCAGAATGCAAAGTGAGCGTAACCCTGATAAGCAGATCATCTTGAATCTGCTCAACGCTTGAGTCAAGTCGGCCATAGATTTGAGCACTTTATTATTAGTTAATCTTTTGCAGGCCCACTTCTCAATGAATGAGATACACCAGGATACGCACATGTGCCTGAAAACCGCTGCTCTAAGATGGCAGGAATGGATTCCACCCAAATGAATCTCACCCCAAGCCCAGTTGTTTCCAGTATGAAGGGATCTGAGGGCTTAAACCACAGTAAAAGTGGCAGGTGCTGACCGGGCGTAGTGGCTCATGCCTGTAATCCTAGCACCTTGGGAGGCTGAGGCGGGCCAATCATTTGAGGTCAGGAATTCGAGACCAGCCTGGCCAACGTGACAAAACCTCATCTCTACTAAAAAAAAATACAAAAATTAGCCAAGCATGGTGGTGTATGCCTGTAATCCCAGCTACTGGAGAGGCTGAGGCCGGAGAATCGCTTGAACACGGGAGGCGGAGGTTGCAGTTAGCTGAGATCATGCCACTGCACTCCAGCCTGGATGACAGAGTGAGACTCGGTCTCAAGAAAAAAAAAACAAGGCAGTTACTCAGAGAGCCCCACAGAAAGATTGCTGGAGAGAATTTTCGGTTGGAGCTGCAGCTCCCTAGCAGCTTTCTCCGGCTACTCCCAGAGATCCTCAGGGACAGGTAATGCCACACGGGATGGTTCCAGAAGGAGTTGTCATCTCCAGAAATAAAATGGGATTTATTTAAAATAACTCCACTCTCTCTGGGCCATAAATGGTTTGGGATTGGGGTGGGTCTGAAAAATTCAGGAAGGGCTTTGTGGCCCAATCAGATCGATGTGTGGGTTGGGGTCCCCTGCAGCACCCCTGTGAGAAGGGGTCAGCTTTGGTCAGTGAACAATTTTTTTCTTTTGTTTTGTTTTCTTTTAACAAAAATAAATTTTAGGAGTGCCTTTAGCTACTTCCTCTTCCTTTCCCCAAGGATATAGGCATTTGAAGGCATTTGACTTAACCCTTTGTAGCCCAGGTAATAAACTCAAACTCAGCAAGATGAGCTGGACCCCAGAGCTCTGTGGTTGCCACTTTTTGGCCCATATTGAACCAATGTCCCCTTGGCATATACCAGAGACTCTTCAGGGAGAGTGTGGGAATGGTGGGGGAAAACTTGGCACTCTTTTGTAGAGAGAGGGTGGGGCAGATGATGGCAGAGACCTTCCAGGGCTCAAGGCTGGGGTCTTGTCTTCCTTGGATGTGGTCTAGGGTTGCTGCAGATGGTGGGTTTGTGGCAGGTGGGGCCGAAGCGGGTGATGCAGTTGACGGGGGTGTCTCTGGTAACTAGTGATGCCAAGGATGAGTGCTCCTTTATCCCCTGACACTTGGAAGATGGCTGCCTCCTCGGTGAGCCACTTGGAGGTCTCAGGCTGACGATGCAGGATGGCGACCTGGATGAGGAAGGGGCTCCAAGGCAGTGGTCTTCCCAGATGCACTGGGGCTCCAGCCCTTTTTCCTCACTACAGCTGATTCATGGGCTTCAGCAACCAGGGCCTACCTGTAGGTCTCCATGCTTATAAGCACCACAGGACCCAGTGCATCTTCATGCACACAAATCGCCCTTGATTCAGAGATCTTCTCTCATTCAGGACACACTTGGAAAGGCAGCCATTCCCCTTCTGGAGAAATCTGCAGCTCCCATTATTACAGTGCAAAGAGCACCAGACCTACAAGGCCCACCAGGCCAGCCTCATCCTGGGTGGAGCCTCAGGGTTCACCTGACAAATGATGGCGGTTGCACTCCATATATCTAGGGGGACTTCGTGGGCTGAATTCTGCATCAGGACTATGATGAGGGTTGGGGAGGGCAATTGAGGCACTCGCCTCATGCACAAAATGTAAGAGGGTGACAGAAACCTCAGTAATCAATATAATGTTTTTTTGAAACAGGGTCTTGTTCTGTCACTGAGGCTGGAGTGCAGTTGCACAATCACGGCTCACTGCAGCCTCCACCTCCTGGGCTCAAGCAGTCCTCCCACCTCAGCCACCTGAGAAGCTGGAACTACAGGCCTGTGCCACCAAACGTGACTAATTTTTAAATTATTTGTAGGAACGAGAGTCTTGCTATGTTGCCAAGACTGGTCTCTAACTCCCGGCCTCAAGTGATCCTCCCACCTCAGCCTCCCAAAGTGCTGGGATTACAGGTATGAGCTAGTGCACCTGGCAGAAACACTTTTTTTGAGACGGAGTCTTGCTCTGTCACTCAGGCTGAAGTGAAATGGCACAATCTCAATTGACTGCAACCTCCACCTCCCTGGTTCAAACGATTCTTGTGCTCAGCCTCCCGTGTGGCTAGGATTACAGGCATCCACTACCACATCTAATTTTTTTTTTTTTTTTTTTTTTTTTTTGTATATTTAGGAGAGACGGATTTTCACCATGTTGGCCATGCTGGTCTCAAACTCCTGACCTTAAATGATCCGCCTGCCTGACCTCCCAAAGTTTTGGGATTATAGGCGTGAGCCACTGCCCCTGGCCAGAAATAATATTTTAATACAATATTTTAATAAATCAGAATTAACCCAAAAAAAACTCTATGATAAACAAAATATCAAAATGTTGAGTGAAGATGAGATCTGACAGGGCTGGGATCAGGGTGAGGTGAGGGAGGGCGAGTCATGCAAGAGCAGCTCGGGGGCCCTCGGCAGCCAGGCCTTGCCGGTGGAAAAGCTTTTTTTCCTTCCTGCCTGTCATCTTCACTTTTGCCACTAGAGGGAGAACGTCTACTACACAAACCTCCAGGCCTGCGGCGTGGAGGCTGGGAGATCCACCCTGGCCTCTTAGGCTGTTTTCTAGATTCCTTCCCACAAAGCAGGTTCTTGTCCAGTCCACTGGTCTATTTCAATTCAGCAGACATGATCTGAGTATTCACTGAGGCAAGGCTGGAGAATGCACCCGGGGTCCCCAAGCCAGGTGGGGAGTTAGATCTATTTGGCACCACAACCTCATGCAGCAGCATGTCTCCTGTGGGGACAGCTGCCATGCGCTTTCATAAAAGCTCCTCAGCTGATTCTAACCCACATTCTAACCCAGCTTTGCCAAGCCCTGGGTCGGGCTGAGGAGAAAACTAACACAGGAGGACATTGTGTGTGCCTCCCCTGTCCTGGTGTCGCTTCCACAGCTGTCCTCAGGCCGGGGTGGCATTGAGCATGAAGCTGAGTGTGGATTGGAAGGTCACCTCACAAGCCCAGCTCCTCAACCACAGCGTCTGAGGGTGCTCCCAGCCACCTCTGTGGCTTCTCCAACTTTCCTCTCTCCCTACTCCAGAGACAGAGACCCAAAAAGAATTTCTCAGAAAGAGGCTGGACGTGGTGGCTCATGCCAGTACTTTGGGAGGCCAAGGTGGGCGGATCACTTGAGGTCAGGAGTTCAAGACCAGCCTCGCTAACATGGTGAAAACCCATCTCTACTAAAAGTAATTTTTAAAAAATGAGCCAGGAGTGATGGAAGTTTCCTGTAATCCCAGCTACTCAAGAGGCTAAGACATGAGAATCACTTGAACCTGGAAGGCAAAATTTAAGGCGAGCCGAGATCTTGCCACTGCACTCCAGCCTGGGCAACAGAGTGAGACTCTGTTTCAAAGAAAAAATTCTCAGAAAGAGCCCAAAGATGGCTCCAGAAAATGGTGGCTTTTCTTGTTGTTTTTAGACATTCTCCATCTCCTTTATATATTTGCCTCAGATTGGCCCTGAGTTAAAAACAAGAATGAAGCGTTCAACTTCGTCACTGGCATTTATTTTTGCTGATGCCCTTATGAACTTCTAACACTCATTTATCTCCACCCCACGTGGTTTTCAAGCTGATGCTGACCGCCATCCGAAATGACTTTCTCGTGTAAAATGTCCATATTCTATTTGGGGCTCACTTATCCCATAAAACACATTTAATGTGTGACCTTCATGACATGGAGATCAAGGCCCTCAGAAGTGGAAGGCTAACGGGGCATTAATTCTGAACCACATCACAGCTCCCGGTCACTTGGCAGAACCGTGTGGGCAAATCACTTGGAAAATCTCCTTATTCCCTAGTGGTGAGCCTGGTTCTAAGCATCCTACAACTTGAACCTGAGGAGGGTGCAGAGGGTCTACAGGTGCCACCTGCCATAAGGAGTGGTGGCTGTTCAGCCTTGAGAAGACTGGGAGTCCTGAAGGCTCCCGCCCACCCCTGAAAGGTGGTCTTGGGGTAGAAGGCGCTGACTGCTTTGAAGAGCTACAGAGGGCAGAACTTAAACTACTGGTGGACTTTATCAAGAAGCCAATTGGAGCCAGTTTGTTTATGCAACACATATTTAGTGAACCTCAGCTATGTACCAAGCAGTGAGTTAGATACAGAGGGATCACGGGATCAGCAAAACAGATAGGATCTCTGTTCTCCTGGAGCTTAGCGTCTAACACAGGTGACAGACATTGCAAAAATGACCACACTGATAAATGTAAGATGTCAGCTGCGGCATGATGCCGTGAGAATGGCAAGGTGAGGATTTGTCCTGGTGAGGATGTCAGGGAGGAGCACCGGTAGAGTAACAGCAGAGCTGAAGGGCAAGTGGGAGTTGGCAAGGGAAGCTGGGCGGAGAAGGCTTTCCAGGAGGGGCATGGCAGGCAAAGGCGCCATGGTAGGGCAGAGCATGGCCGAGGAGGGAGTCAAAGAAGCCCCTCCCCAGGTCATGAGGGCAAAGGGTGCAAGGGGAGAAGATGAGGGGGCAGAGCCCAGACCTTGAAGGCTGATAGGTCAAACTAAAGACATCTATCTTGACCATGAAAGTAACAGGAAACCACAGAATTATTTTAAGTGGCAAGTGACATAAGTACACTTAGGTTTTGAGAAGACCGTTCTTGCAGCCATAGGAGAAACATTTCAACTTACCCTATCGAACAGCTCTCGTTTTTTGTTTGTTTGTTTTTGAGATGGAGTCTTGCTCTGTCACCCATGCTGGACTGCAATGGTGCCATCTCGGCTCACTGCAACCTTTGCCTCCTGGGTTCAAGAGATTCTCCTGTCTCAGCCTCCCAAGTCGCTGGGATTACAGGCACCCACCACCACGCCTGGCAAATTTTTGTATTTATAGCAGAGACAGAGTTTCACTATGTTGGCCAGGCTAGTCTCAAACTCCTGACCTCACGTGATCCACCCACCTGAGCCTCCCACAGGGCTGGGATTACAGGCATGAGCCACTGCACCAGGCCCAGAAGAGCTTTCTTTTTTTTTTTTTTTGAGACCGAGTTTCGCTCTTGTTACCCAGGCTGGAGTGCAATGGTGGGATCTCGGCTCACCAAAACCTCCGCCTCCTGGGTTCAGGCAATTCTCCTGCCTCAGCCTCCCGAGTAGCTGGGGTTACAGGCACACGCCACCATGCCCAGCTAATTTTTTGTATTTTTAGTAGAGACGGGGTTTCACCATGTTGACCAAGATGGTCTTGATCTCTTGACCTCGTGATCCACCCGCCTCGGCCTCCCAAAGTGCTGGGATTACAGGCTTGAGCTACCGCGCCCGGCCCCAGAAGAGTTTTCTAACAGAATGCTGGACCTTGGAAGAGTAGTAACAATAAAAGCTACCGTTTACTGGGTTCTTTTTTTTTTTTTTTTTTTTTTTTTTTGCCAATCAATGAGAGCTTGTAAGGTTGCTGAGGTTGGTTGGCCTTGAACTCTTGGCCTCGCCTTTGCAAGCGCCACGACATCCGGCTGGAGCCACTTTGGGCCCCGTGTTTTTTTTTTTTTGGGGGGGGGGTTCTTACTAGGAATGAAACACTGTGTGCTTTTCATGGATTAATAATTTGGCCTTAAGAACAATGTATAATGTAGGTGTATTACGATGATCCACATTTCACAGATGAAGAAATAGAGACTACAAGAGGTTCAGAAAGTTGACTGAGGTTACCCAGTTGGAGAAGTTGATGAGCAGGAGCTCAAATCCAAGTCCATCAGACCTCAGAGGCCAAGCTCATAATGACTGCAGCACCCTGACAGCCAGGCTGCAAGGGACCACAGCTCTGGTTCTAACCGTGATTGCACCTGGGCGGAGCGTTAAAACTTCTAATCCTTTCTCCCACTTGCTAAGTGACTCTACGCAATTAGTCTGGAGTACAGCCTGGACATTGGAATTTTTGAAAGCTCCCCAGCTGAGTCTGTGGTGCAGCCAGGTTGAGACCCACAGGCCTACAGCTCGTAAAACACTTAAGAGAGCTGTTGCAGGAAAGAGCCATCTCTCTGGCTGGACTCAGTGATCTCTGAGTTCCCTTCTAGCTCGAATATGTCTTGATTTGACGATTCACCAGTTCTGCTGCCAGAAGCCTTTCCCCCAAGGTGACTGAATTTCTAAAACTGACAGATGGAGGCTGAGGGACCTTGGTAATACTGTATCAGCTCTAATGGCCGATCAGGGAGAGCAGAGTCCTCAAGGCTACATCTCCGTGCCCTGCCAACCACCTTCCCTCTGACCCAGACCAAGCCTGCAGACCAGTGAGAGGAAAAGAAGAAATGAAGTCAGCTGACCCATAGTCAGCACTGCGAGGACTGGATGCTGCTGGCTATTGGCCAGAATCTGATCCACTCCTTTGAGCGTGTCAGAAGCTGTAGAAGGTAGAAGCGGTTGGCGGGGGGTGGCGGGGGTGGGGGGGTGGGATTCCTCCCAAAGCCAAGTTCCCATGGAGATCAGATGAGACTGAGCTGGAGAGCTGAGTGGTGAAAAAAAACTGAAGGAACATTCTTCCCCTGCCCTCTATGGCTCCCTGGCTTCTTGGGGCTCTGCTGCTCAGAGCCTAGTGTGATACATAACCTCTTTCTCTTTAGCCACCCGGTCTCCTGTCACTTGAAGGAGTGACAAGCTCATTCCCCACTCCAGGCCTTTGCACTTGCTGGTTGAACAAACCGTGATACATCCATATCATGAACTACTACTCAGCAACAGAAAGAAGCAAACTATTGATACACTCAAACAACCTAGATGAAAAACTATAAAAAGCATTCATCCCTTTCGGCCCCCAATCCCAACTTGAAGAAGGGAAATGCTAAATACATAAAAGACTGGTTATTTAAATAAATACTGTCAAAGGACAAAATTTCAACAAACTTAAAGATCTTAATTGGTTTCTGTTTGCAATTCTGGAATCAGGCAATACCTCATATTCTACAAAACAGAATGAGTGTTCCTCTAATCGGAGCAGAGAAGGTTGGTTTTACAGACCGAAAAGGGCTGAGGGAAGCAGAAACAGAAGGCAAAAAGCGGATCGGTTGCTTCAAACTCACTTTCTCTGTGAAGGTTAAAGAAGCAGGGACTTCCTTATCACACCAGCTAAAACTAGCCTGTCTAGAAATTTGGCTATTGTCGCTCCTGATTTCTGGGAAGGTCAGATAAACAACTTAGTTTTGGCTGAGTGACGTGGAACTTCAGCGTGCCTGGCCCCAGTTTGGTTTGTTCCGTGGGGCCGAGCACAGCTCAGTCTAAACCAATGGCCTCCTACACGTTTTGTCTAACAGCACTTACTGAGGACCTTTATATGCCAAGCTGTGTTCTGGGCACTGCAGATAAAGCATTAAACAAGAAAGAGAAAGATTCCTGCCTTCGTGGAACTTACATTTTAATACAGAGCCTGGCAATAAACCAAGTAAACATAAAATGGGGTTACATGGTCGAAGTGCTACGGAGAGAAAATAAAGTAGGGGAGAAAAGTGGGGTGCTGCTGGCTAAGGGTGGATTACAGCTTTATGGGGGTGGTCAGAGAAGCTGTTACGGCAAAGGTGACATTTGAGCACAGACCTTTTAGAGAGTGAGATGAGAATATCTGACGGTAGCGGTGGAGGGTAGCGGGGAGATTTCAGGCTAGAACCTGAAACAAGAATAAGCCTGGTGGGTTGAAGGAATAGTCAAGAGGCCACCTTGGCTAGAGTTTTTGGTCAGAGAGATCATGGATGGCATTTATGACGGTGGCCCCTGAAGTTTTGTTGTTGTCATTGTTCTTAGATGGCGTCTCACTCTGTCACCCAGGCTGCAGTGCAGTGATCTTAGCTCACCACAACCTCTGCCTCCTGGGTTCGAGCAATTCTCCTGCCTCAGCCTCCTGAGTAGCTGGGATTACAGGTGCCTGTCACCATATCCAGATAATTTTTGTCTTTTTGGTAGAAATGGGGTTTTGCCAAATTGCCCAGGCTGGTCTTGAACTCCTGACCTCAAGTGATCCACCCACCTCAGCCTCCCAAAGTGCTGGGATTACAGGGCATGAGCCACCTCCCCCAGTCCTCCGGGTGTTTTGAACAATAAAGGACTCATAGGTAAACAGGAAATACATGTGAACTCAAGATCCCCCTGCAGAGATGCTGATTGTGTACGCCAGAATCTGTCATTGTCCTGATGTAGGTTTGATAGTAAGTAACAAGAAAAGGGGAGCAGGGTAGGAAACAGCTCAAGAGAAACACATAACCCTGAACAAATTATAGATAAGAAAGAATCCCCCGGAGTAGGGCGGGGATGCTTTTCCTAGCCTTTTTCTGCGGAGGTTGGGCAAGGTGATGGTGGAGATCTTAGCGGCACACAGCACTAGGAACTGGGACATTCTCACCTGGCTGCAGCCCTTCTCACCTCCCCTCATCTGCCTGGGGGTCCAGACACTCCTAAATGCTTTACAAACAACATCACACTTTAAGGAATGTAATCCTCACAGCAACCTCACAAGCAGGGTTCTGTCGTCTTTGTTATGTTTTAAATCAACACTATGTAAAAGAAATGCTTTCAATTTAAAATTTCAAATTTTAAAATTTATCTGTTAAAAGATAAGCACTATGCCTTCAGATTGATTGATTGATTGATTAAGACACATTCTCAGTAGCAGAAATGCCAAAAAAAATCAATAATACAATTGAGGAAATGTGGAATGGACATCTATTTCATAGATAATGAAATTGAGGCTCCTGCAGTTGGAAGTAAATCGTCAGGGGCTTGAACCTGAAACTGTTTCTTCTAACCCCGACTCCCTCATTTTAATAACTGGCAACTCCGTCCACCCAGGTGCTCAGCTCAAAAATGTAGAAATAATTCCCTCTACCACAGTGTTGTCACCGAGGGTTTGTCTTGGTCCTGAATTAGCAGGACCTTGAATTGGCAGATGGCACCTCCTACCATAACTCCCATCTGTTGATTTCTTGATCCATGGCTCAGCTCGTGACTTTTGCTGATGTGTTTTAATCTTCCGAATATATGTGATTCTGACATTCTCCTTATTAACATGTCTATTTGTATGAACATAAAAATAAAATGTTTTTCTTAGCCAAATGTTTAAATAATATTGAAGCTTGAGGAAAATGGGCCATAGCCTTGGGTACCTGGAACACGCTGATAAAGCTGATCCATTTGGTTGTATGTTTCCAATTAGCCAACCACGGCCTGCAACTTGGCAGATATGAGTAACAGATGAAAAAACACTCTCTGTGTCAGCACTAATGGATAAGTGAAAGCAAGTCGGTGAAGATTTGTAAAATGAAGCATACATCTAAAAGAAAACCACAATATTATCAGGCTGAACTTTCACAAACACTTGGAGGAGTAAGTAAATCTTAATGTATTTAAATAGAAGCACATGTTTGGATGTGTTTTGGGGTTTTGAGGTTTTTTTTTTTTTGCATGTTGCTCATTATAAATTTTTAAAGTTAAAAAGTGATAATCACTTTCACTCTGGCAGTTATACTTCTGATTTACTCACATCATACACACACACACACAGACACACACACACACACACACACACACACACACACACACACATTTCTTAAGTATTTTCCATGTCTTGGATTTTACTGCTCTATCTTTAAAGCCATCTCTTGTTTACAGGGATTGAGGTTTAATTACAAGTGCTAGGCTAGATTATGGCACTGCAGTTAATTTTGCCAGGTCTTTTTTAGGTCTAAGAGTAGTTTTAGTTCAGGAGCAGGGGCTCACACCTGTAATCCCGACACTTTGGGAGGCGGAGGCAGGTGGGTCACCTGAGATCAGGAGTTCAAGACCAGCCTGGACAACATGGTAAAACCTCATCTCTACTAAAAACACAAAAAATAGCTGGGCATGGTGGCACATACCTGTAATCCTAGCTACACAGAACACAGAGGCAAGAGAATCACTTGAACCTGGAGGTGGAGGTTGTAGTGGGCTGAGATCGCGCCACTGCACTCCAGCATGGGTGACAGAGCGAGACTTCGTCTCCAAAAATAAAAATAAAAAAAGAGTAGTTTTAGTATACTTAGGATGAATGCAGTTACTGAGCTTTTACAATGTGCCAGGCCCTATGGTAAGTGCTTTATATGCATTACCTAACTTAAGTCCTTACCTATCTGAGATTTCATGGGCCAAGACTACAATCATTCCTTTTTACAAGTGCCCTGATGTCTTTGCCCTTTTCCTTCATCATTCTTTCCTAGCAAAACCCTAATCCCGCCAAACACAATCCTCCTCTCTCTTCATTCTGTGAATAAAAGTTTTCTAAAAAGGAATTTGGAGAAAAGAGGCCTTATTTCAGTGAACAGTTTACAGACCAAGGAGACACCACTTTTGGGGAAAATGGAGATATGTTCCAAAAACGAAAAGAGGGTTTGGCTTTTTTTGTTTTTTTTTGGGGGGGTGGGCAGGGTCTCACTGTGTCACCCAGGTTGGAGTGCAGTGGCCAGATCTCAGCTCACTGCAACCTCCTCTGGTCTCAAGATTCTCCCACCTCAGCCTCCCAAATAGCTGAGACTACAGGTCCACACCACCATACTTGGCTAGCTTTTTTCGTATTTTTTGTAGAGATGGGGTTTCACCATGTTGGCCAGGCTGGTCTCAAACTTCTGACCTCAAGTGATCCACCCCCCTCAACCCCCAAAGTGCTGGGATTACAGGCGTGAGCTACCCGTGCCTGGCTAAAATGTATGTTCTATATATAAAATATTCAGAAGCAGTGGTGATGGTTGCACAGCAGTGTGAATGTAATTAATGCCACTGAACGGTACAGCAGCATCACGTGGGCAGTTGTTGGAAAAGCTGATCATCAGCCCACCCCTTCTTGTGATGGATTCAGAAGCCCAGGCAGTGAGGTCCAGCCATCTGTGCTTAACAAACCCTCCAGGTGGATCTGAGGCTGGGTGTCATGTGAGAAGTCTGGCTAAAGGAAATGTGGAAGAAATGCTGGACAACACTGAGGGTGTGTGAAGTTCATGAACCCCGAGAGGCCAGTGTAGTGGTCCTGAGTATCAATTCTGGGGCTGAATTGCTGGTTCTGTTCTAATTCCTCCACCCACCTCTGTGATCTTGGGCAAGTCTCTTAACCTTTCTGTGCCTCAGTTTTCTCATCATGAAATGGGAATGATAATAGTAGTATCTTGTAAGTTTGTCGTGAGGATTAAATGACTCACTATATGTCAAGCACCTATAATAGTACCTTGCCCGTGGAGAGCACTGTGAGAATAGCTACTATGATTGATTAACAGTGAGGCCGTCGGCATAGATTTGTATCATTTTATTGTGCCGTCTGGTTGTGCAGGTGCTGAGTAGGTGGAGTGCCGTCTTTGATAAGGGCTGGGGTTTCACCAGGTGAAAATCATGAATTGAGAGTAAGCAGCCTGGTGGAGCATGTGCGCAACCAAAGGATTTAATGATGAACCATGGAATCTGCACTGCACAAGCAGCAAGCATGGGCAGGGCAGTGAAAAGGTGGCGGGACCAATGGATGGAGAACAACTGGAGCAGGCTGGTTGCTAAAGGTGGAGTGCCTGAAGGGTGAGCTGGCAAGACAGGGTTGGTGATCATAGCATGTGATTCCTGAAACGGACCGTTTGCAATTACTAGGAGCAACAGAGTCTGGGTGTTGGCCACAGAGTAAGAGTTCGGGTAGAGAACAAGATTGTTGGAGAGAACTTCAAGGAACTGAAAAACCCTGGGTCTTGGATGAATCATCTACCAAGATAGCGAAGGCACCAAGAATTCTGATGGGGCAACGTTGGAATCGCAACAGCAAATCTTCCAGGAGTGAGGGGAATACCTGGAGGGTCCACAGGAGACAGGGGCAAGATGGCTTCGTCTGATTATGTGAGTTTCTAAGCTGGGTGGGGGGGTAGAGAAAGGAAGGAGAGTGACTTGGCTATGGTGATGGGGAGCAGGGGTCACTATCTTCCGCTCAGGCCCCTTGGCACAAGGGGAGAGGGACAGAAAACAACTGCACCTAAGGGGGCTACAGTGGAAGCTTGTTCTCAGAAGAGAGCCAAGTTTTAGCTAGACTGAGAACAGGAAGGAATTTTTTTTTTTTTTTTTTTTTTTTGAGACAGGGTCTCATTCTGTTGTCCAGGCTGGAGTGCAGTAGCACGATCATGGCTGACTGCAGCCTTGACCTCCTAGGTTCAAGCAATCCTCCTACCTCAGCCTTCTGAGTAGCTGGGACGAAAGGTACACACTGCCATGCCTGGATAATTTTTAAAAATGTTTTTGTAGAGACAGGATATTCATATGTTGGCCAGGCCAGTCTCAAACTCCTGAGCTCAAGCAGTGCCCCCGCTTTGGCCTCCCAGCGTGCTGGGATTATAGGAGTGAGCCACCATGCCCAGCTGAGGAAGAGAATCACTGATGAGGTTGATGGTCTTAATTCACTGATCCACTTCTATGCCTGGCACTCAGCCGACCACTGAGATGGAGAAGAGAAGAGTAAGGTATTCCTGCTGTCATGGACTTCACGCTCCACTCAGGATATGAGAGTAAACAAGATTTTAAAAGCCAAACATGTACTCTATTAGTGCTAAGCACTAGGGGAAAAAAAGAAAGCAGAGAAGACAGATGGAAGTGTCAGTAGTTGAAACTATAATAGGTGACTGGGAAAAGCCCCCCAGATAAGATGACATGGAGTAAACTTGGAGGATACTGGAGAGCTGGCTGTACAGATACGCGGGGCTGGGAGGAACAGCAAGTGCAGAGGCCCTGAGGTGGGACCATGCCCAGAATGTCTGAGGACTAGCAAGAGGCCAGTGTGGTGGGAGCAGGTGGACAGGGCGGGGAGCGTGGGAGAAGATAAGATCAGACGGGAACAAAAGTGTAGGTAGATCACATAGGGCCCTGTAGGGATAGGCCTTTACTCTGAGTGAGATGAAGAATCACAGAGGAGTTTTGGGCAATGAAAGGATGTGAATTGCATTTTGATGGAATCGTTCTGGCTGGGCAAAGTTGGGGGCAAGGGCAGATGTAAGGAGACTGGTTTGGGAGATTTTGCCACTATCCAGTGGCTAGTTGATGGCAGCTTGGACCAGGGAAGTCATGGGCCCGGTTTTAAGGCAAGATGGTCGGTGGGTTCTCAATAAAAGAGAGCAGGCAGCATGTATAGGCACAGGTGCAGTAAGAGCAGGCAGAGGTGTGGTGTGGGAGCTTGGGGAAGTTCCTCTGATATCCTATTTTCGTAGCATATAAGGAAACTAGCTGATTGTGAGGAGGGGTGAGGAAGTATTAGATGTCAGCAGGGAAAGGAGATGGCATGAAATATTCATCTTGGAGAGAGGGAGGGGGCACAGACTCTAGAAATGATTTAAACTGCAGTCCATGCATCAGACTCTCCTGGAGTTCTGGTTAAAGCAGAGGGCTGGGCCCATCTCCAGAGTATTTGATTGAGTAGGTCTGACATGGGGTCTGAGAATTTGCATTTCTAACAAGTTCCCAGATGATGCTGATGCTGCTGGTTCAGGGACCATCTTTGAGAACCACCAGACAAGAGAAATCTAGTAGGCTTGCTTGGCTAAATGGAAAACCCATTTGTGCTTAATGATGGTGAATTCACTGGAAGGCCATCAGCATGGCTGTGCTTCTGTCCCACGCTCAAGGCACAGGACCCGGTGCAGAACAGGCAGCTGGATTGAACCTGGTTTGAAGGTTGGCCGAGTGGGTGCTACAAGTTATGAGAAAGTCAAGAGGGTTAAGGGGAGATATAAACGATTGATTCCACTGATTGACTTCGGAATTGAATCTGGACAAGGTGAGAAGAGAGGAGGTGAGACAGCAGAGAGGCGCCAAGATTCAGAGCTTCAAGGACAATTGGAGTCTGGGTCCTGGGGAGGGTGAGCTGGAAACCTGGGAAGTGTAAGTGGTGAGTGGTCAAGGAGTTATTGGAGACTGAGACCACGGATGGTGCGAGACCATCACAAGGAACGGCAGAGGTGGGTGATTAGAGGACAGGAGATCAGAGTTTCAGAAGGTTTATCTATCTGTTTGGATACTGAACACTGAGAATTAAGACAGGAGCAATGGGCCGGGTTTGGTGGCTCATGCCTGTAATCCCAGCACTTTGGGAAGTCAAAGCAGGTGGATCACTTTAGATCAGGGCTTCAAGACCAGCCTGGCCAACATGGTGAAACCCCATCTCTGCTAAAAATACAAAAAGTAGCCAGGTGTGGTGGCACACGCCTGTAATCTTAGCTACTGAGGAGGTTGAGGCAGAAGAATTGCTTGACTCTGGGAGGCGAATGTTGCAGTAAGCCAAGACCATGCCACTGCACGCCAGCCTGGGGACAGAGCAAGACAAGAGCAGTGTTAGAGAGAGTGGCAGTGAGCCAGAAGCTAAATCCTCAAGCAGTCAGAGGTGACCTGGTGGCCAGGAGGTGACTTTGATGACATGAGGTTCAAAGCCTGAAGGTTTTACAGGAACAACAATAGAGAAGAGAGTGGCAGTGACAAGGGGGAGCAGAGAGGAGAGAGGAGCCCACCGCACCTTTGGGCCCAGGGTCTGGGGGCAGCAGGGAGTGAACACAGCCACTTGAGGCTGCTGAGTTCTGAGGGAGAGCCAGGCACTGTTCCATCTGTGGTCCTCGACCCAGCCACAAATTAGAAACACCCAGGGAATTCTGAGAACATGCCAATACCTGGACGCCACAATCTGAAATCTTACTTAATTGGTCTGGTGAGGAGCCTGGACTTCAGGATGCTTTTAAGCCCTGGAGGTGACATGAATGTGCAGCCAGAGCACATTCAAGAAGTGAATCAGAGCAAGAAGATCAAGGGGACCCTTAGAGATCTGCACAGGAGTCCAGAACACAGAGTGGCAGGTTTCAGGAGACAGGGTCAGAATTGGGGACAATGGCAAAGAGGGCATGGGGATTCAAGTCTGGAGGAGCAAGGGGAGACCTGGGAGACCTGAGCTTCTATAGTAACAGACATGAAGAGGGCTCAGATGCCTCACTGTGGTCTCAAGGCAGATCATGGTGCTGAAGCTGTGTTGGAAAGAAGCAGGGGTGAGTGGGGGCCTTGCCAGGAGCACAGAGAGGGTGGTGGTCTCTCTCCATAACATCCACAGTGTTGATGTGGACAGGGAAGGGGTGTCCTAACAACACCTGTCTCAAAGAACAAAAAGTCAACAAATCAAGTTTCAAATATTTAATTGGCTTTTACTAGCAATTCATGAGTTGGGCAGATCCCCTCTGCAAACTAGAAGGGTGCTTCAATGAGCTGAGCAGAGGTGGTGGGCTTTATAGGCAGAAAAAAGCTGAAGAAACCGGAAATGAGGATCAAGAAGCAGAGGGATAATTTCCAAGTTACCTCCCCTAGGGTTAAAGCAGAGAAGACTTCCTTATCATGCTGGCTCAGGTTGATGAGCCCCTTTGGGCTGGTAGCTGTGAATCTCTTGTTTTTCAAGAAACTCCTGTTTCCAAGTTTAGTTTGACTACATGGCACCTAGCATGAGGGACTTCATTCTGGTTTGATCCGTTCTGCTGGGGTCTAGTATAGGGGCTCAGTCCAAAATAATGTTTTTTTGTCTCATAACTTGTATTTAACACCTGGGCCTCTGGGGCTGCAGCTTGGCTCCTAGCTTCCTCTTCCCCTTACCTCCATATCAGATCCCTCAGCCAGGGGGTGGGTTCTAGTGGGGCAGGGAAGTCTGCAGTGGTTAGAGTACAGACTGTTGAACCAGACAGTCTTGGTTCAAATCTCTGCTCTGGGCAACCTTAGATAAGTTACTCAATTGTTCTGTGCCTCAGTTTCCCTATCTGTAGAATGGGGCTTATAATAGTACCACCTCTGAGGGATTTTGTGAGCATGAAGTGATTTATCTCCTTGCTAAAAGAATGCATGTCATATTGTAGGGCCTAGTGTGTTTGCCGTTATTCTTTTTTTTACGAGACAGGATCGGCCAGGCGCAGTGGCTCAAGCCTGTAATCCCAGCACTTTGGGAGGCCGAGGTGGGTGAATCACGAGGTCAAGAGATCGAGACCATCCTGGTCAACATGGTGAAACCCTGTATCTACTAAAAATACAAAAGAAAAATTAGCTGGGCATGGTGGCGCCTGCCTGTAATCCCAGCTACTCAGGAGGCTGAAGCAGGAGAATTGCCTGAACTCAGGAGGCGGAGGTTGCGGTGAGCCGAGATCGCGCCATTGCACTCTGGCCTGAGTAACAAGAGCGAAACTCCGTCTCAAAAAAAAAAAACAAGAGACAGGATCTTGCTGTGTTGCCCAGGCTGGTCTTGAACACCTGAGCTCAAATTATCTTCCCGTCTTGACCTCCCAAAGTGCTGAGATTATAGGCTTGAGCCACCATGCCCGGCCACCATTATTCTTTATAAAACATCTCCCAGATCATCTATTTTTCTTCATCCTCATTATTCCAACACCAGTCCAAGCCACCGTCATCACTTGCCAGGAGTCCTGCAGTAGCCTCCTTAACGGGTTTCCTGTTCCCACTCCGTGTCTACTCTAACCCACTGTCTCACTGCAGCCAGGGCGATTTGAAACTGGTTTGAAACTGAAGATCAATCCCTGTTCCTCCTATGCTTAAAATCTTCCCATGACTTCTCATCCATGGCATTTAGAATAAAGTCCCAAATCAGTATACCCAGGTTACAGCAAGGTCCGTCACAATCTGGCCTTCCTCTTCACCCCATTTCCTCACCCACTTAATTCCAGGTTCGCTGCCCTTTCTCTTCTTCAACATGCCACGCACACTCCCGCTGTGAGCCTTGGCACCAGCCATTCCCTCTGCAGAGTACTCATCCTCCAGCTGGTGCGTGGCTGGATTCCTCCTGTCACTCAGATCTCAACGGAGGCCTTCCACGGCCCCAGCTTGGGGGTCTCCTATCACTCACTTTGTTCACACAGTGAACATTTTCATTTTCTGCTTGGCACTTACTACTCTTTTATATTTTCTTGTTTTTGTTTGTTTACAATTTGCTCTACTTTAGATTTCTTCTGAAGGAGAGACTGCAACAAAGGTTTGGAAACAGACCTTTTATTTGGAGAATGTTGCCAGAAAGCAGGGAAGGTGAGACGCGAAGTCAGTGTGAGGGTGTTACCAGCCTCTCTCCTTACTCTGGAGCTGTACCCTGCCGGGACCTCTGAGGCGGGTCACACAGAATGCCTCCCAGAGTCGTTCTTCTGAAGGACAGGGGCCTCAGCCTCTCTAGCCCGCTCCTGGCCCACACTGCTGAGGGCTGCCTCTGGGGCAGTACTTTCTCCCTTCCAGGTCGTGCTTGCCTGAGAGCCAAACTGGTTCCAGCTACGTCATGGCATTGGAGAAGGCTCTGGCAGCCAGAGAAGAGTCTGAACTTTCCCCCACAGCTGTGGCTGAACTCAGCGGTGGCCCAAGTGGCTGGATCAGGCACCAGCGGTGTCTGCTGCCTGCTCCATTTCCCTCACAGAGTCTAAGCTCTTTCTAAGTGGAAATGTGGTCATTTCTGCTCACTGATATATCCCAAGAGCCTAGCACAGTGCCTGACACAAAGTAGCTATCACTGAATGTTGGTTGACTGGACTCCTTCCTCAATGCAAGGGTAGGCACTGCTGTTATCTTCATTTTCAGACGAGGAAACAAAGACTCGCCCAGCTCACACAGGTGGCACAGCTGGAATATGAGTCCAGGCAATCTGACTTTAGACTTCAAGCTTTTAAAACAAAACAAAACAAAATACAAACAATCCCGTAGCATTTATTGCCATCTTGAAATAGCATAAGGATAATCAGAACAATATGAATAAATGTTCATATTGGACAAAGGACGTCTGAAAACCAACTGTATCCTTCTCAATAATTTCTCACTTCATGGATCATTTCTAGTTGGAGACACGCTGCAACCAAGTACTATTATCTCCTTTAGCATGATCCGACCCATTGTTTTCTTGACTTTGTTTTAGAGTGAATCTCTTCTGCGTCATCTAATACAAGGTTCATATACTCATCAAAACTAACGATACAGCCTTCTATTCACGTATTCACTCGCTCGTAGAGCCACACCTGAATCTGGGATCTATTTTGTAAGTACCTGAAGATGAGGTTGATGGGCTGCACCATAAACATCTGCACTTTCTGGCCCGGCCACAGAATGCCATTGTGGAATTTCACAAAGAGCACGCCTGCACACGGACTTCAAGCTTTTAACTCTAAAAACCTAGGTCATCAGTAGCTATAGTTACTGAGGACTATTATTAGAGTTGATCATTTAATTTACATTGGCAGTGTAGGATATTTATTTTAGAGATTGCCTTACCTATATGGCAAAATGGCTTTTTTTTTCCTTTTGGAGACAGTCTTGCTCTGTCGCCCAGGCTGGAATGCAGTGGTGCAATCTCGGCTCACTGCAACCTTTGCCTCCTGGGTTCAAGCTATTCTCCTGCCTCAGCCACCCAAGTAGCTGGGATTACAGATGTGTGCCACCACACCTGGCTAATTTTTGTATTTTTAGTAGAGACGGGGTTTCACCATGTTGGTCAGGCTGGTCTCAAAACTCCTGACCACAGGTGATCTGCCTGTCTCAGCCTCCCAAAGGGTTGGGATTACAGGCACGGGCCACCACACCTGACCAGGCAAATGGCTTTCATATTGTGTTAGAGTATGAGCAAGAGTACTAAAAAGAATGAAAAACCCCAACGTTTCGAAGGCCTTGGAAGACAGGATAAATACTTGCAACCGGCCTGGTCTGATACGCAGTAGGAAGAGGTCCTGGGGCACGTGCGTGCTCCACAGTTGGTGCCTGGTAGCAGGAGTCGGCAAGCGTTTTTTGTAAAGGGCTGGATAATAAACGGGCTTTCTAGGCCATACAGTCTCTGTGGCAGCTGCTCACCTCTGCCGTAGTAGAAGGAAAGCATTCACTGCGAATATATAAACAAGCGGCTGGGGCTGTGTTCCAACCAAACAGAGGTCAGGTCAGATCTGGCCCACAGGCTGTGGCTCTCTGACCCATCTTTGAGGATGTAAGCTATAGCTTCTGACCTTTCAAGAGAAGATGAAAATCAGGAATTTTATGTAAAAAAAAATTTCCCAATTCTGAAAATACAGTATGGGCTCCCAGTTTGCTTGACATATCACCTCAAATATGTGTATACTTTTGTTCAGTAAATAGGATATAGGCCGGGCGCGGTGGCTCAAGCCTGTAATCCCAGCACTTTGGGAGGCCAAGGCAGGTGGATCACGAGGTCGAGAGATCGAGACCATCCTGGTCAACATGGTGAAACCCCGTCTCTTAAAAAAAAAAAAAAAAAAAAGGATATAAATATCAACAACCTTAATACCCATGGCATGTGAAAAATACTGTAGTTCAAAAGAGTGACAGATTCCCCTGGAACAGGCAATAATCACTAATGGCTTAATTCCGGAGATGGTACTTAGCTGGGATTTAAAAGGTAGATAAAGTTTACCCATGTAAAATTTAAGGTGTGAGAACATCCCCAGCAAAATCAATAGTATGAGCAAAAATATCTGAGGAACCACAAATATTCATTTTGACAGGGAGCAGCAGGCGATAAGTTTGGACACACGGGAAGGGAGACCAGTGACTGCTGAGGGGCTGGAGACTGGTTTCTGGACTGTTCCAAATGGCACTTGGAGGGAAGCTGGCATTAGCAATGCCCGTTAACAACTGGGACATGGAGCAATAAAAAATGGGGGGACCAGGTAACAGACTGCTGTGCTAAGTGGTAACTGTTTCTTGAAATGAGCTCTCAACCCATAGCCAACATGCCCAATTTCTAGCTCAAGAACTTAAATTGTAGGATGCCAGAGCTAGGAGGAAGCTCAGAGGTCTAACCACCTCTGCCCCCGTTTACAGATGGGGAAGCTGTGATCTGAGAGATGTCGCTAGCCCACAGCCACAGAGCAAGCTAGGGCAGAGACAGGCCTGGAACCCGATTCCCATGAGCACACACACCAAGTGCCTTGGAAATACATACTCTCACAAAGAAGAAAAGGTTTGGCTGCTCGTATTTTATAGTGTAGGTCACAAAACCCCAACACAAAGTTTAAAGAGAGCAGGAAAACGTGTATAACAAATCAACAGACCAAGCCTTGTTAGTTTTCATGCATAACTAATTCTTCCTTTAGCAAAACTCTAAGACACCAGCAGAAAGATTGATAAGGGACAGTTTGTAGAAGAAATGCATATGACAGAGTTTCACATTCAAAAAAACAACAGTCTTGCTGGAGAGCAAAGAAATGTGAACTAAAATCATATATTCAATTTCATAATCAATTTGAGGAAACACTGATTCTAAATATATATTTGTGATAGATATTTTTTTTTGAGACCAAATTTCGCTCCTGTTGCCAGGCTGGAGTGCAACGGTATAATCTCGGCCCACTGCAACTTCTGCCTCCTAGGTTCAAGCAATTCACCTGCCTCAGCCTCCTGAGTAGCTACGATTACAGGCTCCCACCACCCACCATGCCTGGCTAATTTTTGCATTTTTAGTAGAGACGGGGTTTCACCATGTTGGCCAGACTGGTCTAGAATTCCTGACCTCAGGTGATCTGCCTGCCTCAGCCTCCCAAAGTTCTGGGATTACAGGCGTGAGCCGCCACGCCCAGCCAGATATATTTAACAATGACTTAGTTTCAGTGGGAGTCTACTTTTTACCATTGTTGATGGGGATGCGTTTTAGTATAGACTTCCTGGAGGTCAATTCATAATCTATTTCAGAAGTCTTAAAACTGTTCATACCCTTTGTCTAAGTCAAGGTTCTCTAGAGAACCAGAACCAGTAGAAGATGAATGGATTGATTGATTGATTGATTGATTGATTATAAGGAATTGATTCACATGTTCCTGGAGGCTGACAAGTCACAAGATCTGTAGTTGGCAAGCTAGAGACCCATGAGGTCTGAGGGTGTGTAGCTCCAGCCCAAGCCCACAGGCCTGAGAACCAGGAATGCCTTGGGGATAGTTCCAGTCAGAATGCCGGGGTGCTTGAAACCCAAGAAGAGCCAATGTTTCGATAACTGAGTCCAAAGGTAGGAAAAACCAATGTCCCAACCCAAAGACAAGCAGAAAAATAAATTCTCCTTTACTCAGCCTTTTTGTTTCATTCAGGTCTTCACCTGACAGGATGAGGCCCATCACTCTGGGGACGGCAGTCAACTTCACTCCATCCATCAATTCAAATATGACTCTAGAAACACCTCCACCAACATATGCAGATCAGTGTTTAACTAAATATGTGGGCACCCCCTGGCCCAGTCAAGTGGACACACAAAATTAACTGTCATACCCTTCGTTGCAACAATTTCACTTCCAGGAGCATATCCTCAGGTTATTGGAGAAGCAAAAAGAAAGTATGTTTTTAGGATTTTCACCTCAGTGTTGTTTACAATGGATGGAGAAAAGCCAGAAGCAATATAAGAGTTGCCAATAGCTCTTAGTAATATTTGAAATACCTAACAATAAAAGACTGGTTAAATAAATGAATTGTCTATATGACAAAATATTATGTAGCTTGTAAAAATACTTTTTGAGCCAGGCATGGTAGCTCACACCCATAATTCCAGCTACTTGAGAGGCTGAGGTGGGAGGTTTGCTAGAGGCCAGGAATTTGAGACAAGCCTGGGCAACATAGTGAGACCCTGCTTCTAAATAAACAAACTTTTGAGGGACTTTTTTTTTCTTTTTTTTTTTAAAGACGGGGTTTCACCATGTTGGTCAGGCTGGTCTTGAACTCCTGACCTCAGGTGATCCACCCACCTTGGCCTTCAAAGTGCTTGGATTATAGGCATGAGCCACCACATCCGGCCGGCCTCGACTTTTTTTTTTTTTTTTTTTTTTGAGATGGAGTCTCTGTCTGTCGCCCAGGCTGGAGTGCAATGGTGAGATCTCAGCTCACTGCAACCTTCGTCTCCAGGGTTCAAGTGATTCTCCTGCCTCAACCTTCTGAGTAGCTGGGACTACAGGCGCCTGCCACTGTATCTGGCTAATTTTTGTATTTTTTTAGTAGAGATGGGGTTTCACCATATTGGCCAGGCTGGTCTTGAACTCCTGACCTTGTGATCTGTCCACCCTGGACTCCCAAAGTGCTGGGATTACAGGCGTGAGCCACTGCACTCGGCCTTGAGTGACATTTTTAAAGGTGTCTCATGAAAAATGCTCTTGAGATCATTCTGGGTTTAGAAGTAGCAGGCTAGAAAACTATGTATGCATACAATAACAACTTAATGATTACACAGTAATTTTGGCTCACACTTACTCAACACCCTTTATGTACCAGGCATTGTATCATTTGACCTCCATATAACCCCACAAAGGCAGTACTATTATTATCCCCATATAGGAAAGAAGGAATCTGGGGTTAACTAACTTGCTTGAGATTATCAACTAGAAAAAATCATGGCCAACATTGAAATCTGGGGCAGTCTTAGACTCTTAGCTGTAACCACCGAGCAGTTGGAGGCAGGCTGGGTTGGGAAAAGAGGGAAGTGGGTAACACATCAACAATGTCCTGGGAGATGTGACTAAGTTCCACATCTCAGTAAATGGGAACTTCACTCTTTAGGTGCACAGAGCTAATAGCTGGGGTCATCCTGATTTCTTTCACTTACACCGTCAGCAGATCCTATTGGCTCTCATTTCTAACTATGCTCAGGATCTGGCCTCTCCTCACTTCCTCCACCTCTTCCCCCTGCCCAAGGCACCCCCATCTCTCAGCTGGATTATTACAGTAGACTCTGACCTGGTCCCCAATTGCCTATGTGCCCTGCCAAAGACCATTCCATGGATATCACAGAGGTTACCTGCTGGTAGGGGGCCAGGTTGCGGGGAGGTGTTGTTCAGGATCTTAATATGTATGTTTTTTGAGACTGAGTCACACTCTGTCACCCGGGCTGGAGTGCAGTGGCGCCATCTTGGCTCCACACCCAACTGATTTTTTTTGTATTTTTTTAGTAGAGACGGGGTTTTGCCATGTTGGCAAGGCTGACCTCAGGTGATCCACCCACCTCGGCCTCCCAAAGTGCTGGGATTATAGGCATGAGCCACCTCACCCGGACAGGATCTTAATAATAGTTTAAGCATGCTTTAATAGTGGTACAAGGAGAATGATACTTGCATAATCAATAAATTTTTTTGTAGATTTCCCCCAGCCTTCTCACCCCCAGCCTAAGTCCCCTCAGCTGAGCAGCTGGCACCATAATCCTTGCTTCTTTGACTTTGGGTCTTTGCAGCCCTGGAAGCTATGGCAGCTCCTCGGAGAAGGTGGCTTTGTGGCATCCAGGTGGCCCCAGCAAAGCAGCGCCCTGATGCTGTGAGTGAGGAACTTCTAGTTGTGAGAGTCCCCCCGGCAGGCTTGTCTGGTCACCTTTCACTGTCCAGTCTCAGTCTCCTTCCTGTTTATTGTCTGTTGGAGGAGAGGGGCTGGCAGGCTCAGGGGCTTTGAAGTTAATGGTGCCTTTTATATCCTTCTCCTGGAGTCTGGGGAGCTCTGATCCCATTGTTCCCTGCAAAATCCCCATCAGGCTGGAGGGCTCCCATCACGCACCTACTCCAGGGTTCCCAAGCCAGGGCGGTGTGTGGCCCACATGGTGTTAAAAGAAAAGCCAGTATTTTAAAATCAGGAGATATCTCAATTTCCTCTTTTTTTTGAAGTCAAACAGTCTGGCAATGTGGGCACCAACTCCCAAGCTATAACAATCTGAGGGGGTGCAGAAGGGGCTCCCCACCCTGGATACAGCACGTGCTCACTGGCCGACCGAAGTCCTCACTGCTCAGCACTGCTTCCTGGCGCTGTGGCTGGTGTGGATATTGACTGTCAAACACACGGTGTTTTTTCCTCACAAAGAGGAATATTTCTCTCCCTCCAAGTTTCTTCCAAAGGTTGCGGAGCGGGGGATGTTAGACCAGGAGGGCTATAAGACTTCTTGTTCATGTTGCTTTCCTGACCCTCTTATCCCCCTGGGCTTCCATCCTCCGGGATCGAATCCCACCCCCTCCTTTCACAGAAGGAGAAACTGAGACCCATGGAAGGAAGGCTACTCACTGAAGCCTCACCATGGTTCCACACAGCTTGCTTCAGCCTCCAAAGAGCAATGTCATCAGAAGGTTCTAGCCTGTTCTGTTATTATGAATGACAAAATAATATTAGAGGGCAATTTATACTTCATGATTCTTCATGTCATACAACAGTCCTTTAAGGAAAGAATAGTTTTCTCATTTTACCAGAATGAACAAGGAGGTCCTATAGAGAGTCACACACTCTCTAGATCCCATTTGAAAAATGAGGACAGTAACTTCTGACAGGTCTGAAGTCTGGGCCATGTGATTCCCATAGGCCCCCGTTAGTTCCACTATCCACGTGTCCATTGTTTGTTTGTTTGTTTGCTTGTCTGTTTGTTTATTTGTTTATTGAGGCAGAGTCTTGCTCTGTTGCTCAGCCTGGAGTGCAGTGATGCAATCAGGGCTCACTGCAGCCTCGATCTCCTGGGCTCAAGAGACCTCCCTGCCTTAGCCTCCCCACCTTAGCCACCTGGCTAAATTAAAAAAAAAAAAAAATTAGAAACAGTCTCGCTATGTTGCCTAGGCTCATCTTAAGTGCCCGGACTCAAGTGATCCTCCCACCTCAGCCTCCCAACAAACTGGGATTCCAGGGGTGAGTCATCTTGCCTGACCAATTATTTATTATTTCAGTAAAGCTATATTGACCATGTCCTTTACTGCAGGCACTGGGCTAGCTGTTGGGGATACAAATACGGAAAAGAAACAGGTCTTGTCTTCAAGGAGCCTGAACCGTGTAAGGTAAATAGATGTAGGTGTGGGAGAAGAGGAAGAAAGGCAATGGATAATTATTTGGGAAGTAGGCAAGCCTGCTAAAGTGATTGCTTGGGCATGTGGCACAGTGCCTGGCATATGCTAAGCATGCCAGAAATGGTAAATTTTCTCATGTTTATCAACAAAAATATATTACTAGCAAGGGGGAAAACTTTGCCACAAGGATTGCTCACAGAGAAGAATGGGTGACTTCAGGTTTAAAACAATATGGGCTGGGCGAGGTGATCCTTGCCTATAGTCCCAGCTGCTCAGGAGGCTGAGGCAGGAGTATCCCTTGATCAGGCTGCAGTGAGCTATGATCATACCACTACACTCCAGCCTGGGTGACAGAGCAAGACTATCTCTTAAAGCACAAGAGAGAATCTCTTTGAAAGGAAACATAAATGAATTTCTTCTGGGATGGCACTTAGGTGGCACAGGGTGGGAGCAGTGTGGGATAGTGTGTGGACAGCTTATGGAGCC
Organism: Saguinus oedipus; assembly: GCA_031835075.1. Taxonomy (NCBI): domain Eukaryota; kingdom Metazoa; phylum Chordata; class Mammalia; order Primates; family Cebidae; genus Saguinus; species Saguinus oedipus. The sequence continues at coordinate 46,472,611 of CM063170.1, forward strand.
CTCTCTCAACTTGCTGTGAGTTCTTTTTTAAACATTTTTTATTGAGATATTTTACAAATATACTATTTAATGTCATTTTAAGTAAAGAAAAGTTCAAAATTTAAAGTATTAGCATGAGTTTTTATCATTTATCTTTATATTATGCAATGCCAGTTTTTTTTTTTTTTTGAGACAGAGTCTCACTCTGGGGTACAGTGACTCAATCTCAGCTCACTGCAACCTCCACCTCCTGGGTTCAGGCAATTCTCTGGCCTCAGCCTCCCGAGTAGCTGAGATTACAGGCGCTTGCCACTGCGCCTGGCTAATTTCTTGTATTTTTAGTAGAGATGGGGTTTCACCACATTGGCCAGGATGGTCTTGATCTCCTGACCTTGTGATCCACCCGCCTCGGCCTCCCAAAGTGCTGGGATTACAGGCATGCGCCGTGGAGCAGGGCCTGCCATGCCAGTTTTAAATGCAAAAGTAAGAACACTTAACTTACAGGCAAAATCACTAAAATTATATGATTTGTATTTTATAGCTCGAACATGCATATGTATTTCATTCTTTCCATAATGGTGAAAACACTGCACAAAATTAACTATTTTTATTTCACTCTTGATACATGCACATCCAATCAATACTCTCTACCTTAGGCACAATACCAATAAGTAAGAAAGAGCTGAAGGAGGAGGAACCGTGGGTTGCCCCGTTTTCCCCTTTCTTTCTATGTCATAATACATGGTTTCCTAACACAGGGAAGCAACACCCCTAAGAAAGCATGTGATAGGGTTCCTTGGTCATTCATGTTTCCTAGAGTACTACTGCCTTCTGTTAGGAGTTGAATGGAGTACCTCCACAAAAGATATCTTAAAGTCTTAACCCTCAATACTTCAGAATGTGACCTTTTAAGGAAATAGGTTTACTGCAGATGTCATTAGTTAAGATGAGGCCATACTGGAGTATGGTGGGCCCTTAGTCCAATATGACCTGTGTCCTTATAAGAAGACATAGTTGGGCCTGGTGGCTCATGCTTGTAATCCCAGCACTTTGTGAGGCCTAAGAAGGCAGATCACCTGAGGTCAAAAGTTCGAGACCAGCCTGGTCAACATGGTGAAACCCCGTTGCTACTAAAAACTAGTCGGTGTAGTGTTGTGTACCTGTAATCGCAGCTCCTGTGGGAGCTGAGGCAGGAGAATTGCTTGAACCTGGGAAGTGGAAGTTGCAGTGAACCAAGACCGTGCCACTATACTCCAGCTCTAGCCTGGACCATACAGCGAGACTCTGTTGGAGAAAAAGAAAGAAGAAGGAAGAGGAGGAAGAGGAGGAGAAGAAGGAGATGACTATGTGAAAAGAGAGAAAAGCCATGTGAAGACAGAGGCAGAGTTTGGAGTGCTGTAGCTACAAGCCAGGGAAGAACAACTGACTCCAGTTGCAATCCCTGGCCAACCCCAAAACCAGGAAGAGGAAAAAAGAATTTTTCCTTGGAGTTTTCAGAAGGATTGTGGCCTGCTGATACCCTGATTTGGAACTTCTAGTATCCAGAATTGTGAGGGAAGAAAGTTCTGTTGTTTCAAGCCATCCCATTGTTGTACTTTGTGATGGCAGCCACAGAAACTGTTAACACCTTCTTTCTGTGTTCCAAAGCAAGTTCTAGTTCAAATAGAAAACATGTCCTCTCAGGTATTCCCCACACCTCACCCCATGCCCACTTGCATGCATGATCTACTGACCTTCTACTCCCTTTGAATCTCAGCAAACTCCATGCATCACAGGTCCACTGGAATTCTGTGCACATGAGGCATGGGGAATAGTACATGCAAACAGAGCGAATGGAACAGCAGACACTTACCATGTGTCTCCTCTGCTCCCTGCATGCTCCACTGTCCTGAAAGACTTCATTTACAAAACACAGGTTCAACAATAAATTTTCTATATGCGTGGAGCTGACCCTGGGTAAGAGGGAGATTTATTTTTCACTTCTTCCTTCTGTACTTTTTTAAATTTAAAAAAGTAATGTGGACCAGCTTTATAAATGTCCTAGGTTTGAGTTCTGTTTGCAAAATGCTGCTTTTTTATTCTTCCTGCCTGGTTCTCAGACCTAATCTGCCAACTCATATCTCAAGAACTTGTAATCAAGGATCATAAAGGATTTAGCAAATGTTCTCTTGACTAAGTAGAGCACACGACTAAAAATCGTTTAAAGGCACTGGAATGGTTTTTGGTTAAAGATCAAAGTGGTAATAAGGCAGATGTCTTCCGTCTGTCTCTATAAACTGAGCCAGGCTTCGTGCTTTTGGTCCTGAATGGAGCAGTGCAAACCATTAACACCATGAGGAAACACTGTTCAAAGTGTATGCCTCAACTTCCCCTGAACAGCTGAGTATTTGAGGAATTTATATGCTTGACCCTGTGCAGGATATTCACTGCGATGTGGTTACATGGAAGCAAATATTCACTGCAATGTGGTTACATAGAAGCAAAAGGCTAGAAACGTGTGGACATTCCCAGGCCAAATGTCTGTACATCATGATACTATGGGACCACGGGATGCTATGCAGCTCTTTGGGTGCTGTCATGAAACAACAAAACAGAAAACAGTAAGGCCCAGGCGGATGTGTAGAGTATGCTACCAGTCATGTAAAAGGAGAAAAAGGCATGAATGTATGTTGGTGAATGCACAAATCACTTCCAAAGGAAACATAAGGTTATCACTCAGGAGGAGGAGAACAAGGCCTGGAACCAGGGGGAGAACATGTATATTTTGCTATGCTCGAGAGTTTGTATCACATGAAAAACAAAAGAAAATTTCGGTGCAAACTGAGCAGTTAATGATATTACAGTGAAAATATTACACCGATTTGTCCTCTAAGGAAGATTGAAAAGGGCAGATTTTTTTTTTTTTATGGATACATATGAAAGCTGAAGGGAAGGCCAGGTGCGGTGGCTCATGCCTGTAATCCCAGCACTTTGGGAGGCGGAGGCAGGTGCATCACCCGAGGTTGGGAGTTCGAGACCAGCTTGATCAACATGGAGAAACCCCGTCTCTATTAAAAATACAACATTAAGGCCAGGCTCGGTGGCTCACGCCTATAATCCCAGCACTTCGGGAAGCCGACACGGGTGGATCACGAGGTCAAGAGATAGACCCATACAAAGATTAGCTGGGTGTGGTGGTGCGCACCTGTAATCCCAGCTACTCGGGAGGCTGAGGCAGGAGAATTGCCTGAACCCAGGGGGCGGAGGTTGCAGTGAGCCGAGATCGTGCCACTGCACTCCAGCCTGGTGCCTGGTGATGGAGTGAGACTCTGTCTCAAAAAAAAAAAAAAAAAAAATATGGCATTAACCAGGAATGGTGGCACATACCTGTAATCCCAACTACTCAGGAAGCTGAGGCAGGAGAATCGCTTGAACCCAGGAGATGGAGGTTGCAGTGAGCTGAGATTGTGCCACTGCACTACAGCCTGGGCAACAAGCGCAAGACTTCGTCTCAAAAACAAAACAAAACAAAACAAAAAAGAAAAGAAAGCTGAAGATAGGTAGAATGTACTTGCTCTAAATCTGTCATTCCCAACCTGTGAGCTTCAGAGGTTGAGGGTGGAGGGATGGTAACTGACTCATGGTAAGCAATTAATAAGAGTTTAGTTTTTGAATGACTTAATGAATACTTCTTCTTGGCTTGGTTAGGGGTGGATGGGAGAAGTGATTCCAGTTGCATTGATACTTCCTGCTGCCCAGCACGGGAAGCCTTCTCTGCTAAGAGCACCTGTGGACAGTGACTCACCGCAAAATCATCAGTTTATTGGTGCAATGTATATTTACTCTTCAGAAATACTGAGAAAATGAGGGACTCTGGAGAATTACACGCAAAGGGGTGTGGAATGAGTATGTTTAGTATCCTACTGAAAGAGCCTCTGGCGAAAAGCCCAAAGTTTCTGCTTCCCTTCTCAGTTATCCAAACTCCTGATAATTGATAGCTGAAGTTTAGGAAAAGGGCAGTACAAACCAGTGGATGGCTGGGCGCAGTGGTTCATGCCTGTAATCCCAGCACTTTGGGAGGCCGAGGCGAGTGGATCATGAGGTCAGGAGTTCGAGACCAGTCTGACCAACATAGTGAAACCCCATCTCTATAAAAGAAAAAAAAAAAAAAACACACAAAATTTAAAAAAAAGCAAACTAGTGGATAATAAAGGCCTATCTTCTTTCAATGTACCCAGCATAGAAAGAGTGAGAAAGAAATAATACTGCTATGAAAAACAAAACAAAACAACGTTGTGCATTGTTGTTGAATGGAAGAACCCTCCAGTACATATTGAAAGGTCAGGTAATTATTTTAAAGTAACATTCACTCTTTTTTTCTAGTTATGAAATAATGCATATTTCTTGTAGAAAATTTAGAAAATACAGAAATATTAGGAAAAAAGGTGAATTAAAATTTACCATAATCCTACCACTCTGATTCTACAGTTAATATTTTTGCATATGTGTGTGTGCATGAATGTAGTTTAACTGGGATCATACTGTAATCTTTTTTTTTACTTTTTTATCCTCTTAAAGACAGCTTATTCTTTCTCTTGTTTTGTTTTCAGACAGAGTCTCACTCTGTTGGCAAGGCTGGAATGCAGTGGCACAATCATAGCTCACTGCTGCCTTGACCTTTGGTGCTCAAATAATTCTATTTTAACTTTCCAAGCAGCTAAGACTACAGGTATATACCACCACACCTGGGTGTGTGTGTGTGTGTGTGTGTGTGTGTGTGTCTGTGTGTCTGTGTGTCTGTGTGCCTAGAGTAGGGGGGTCTTTGTTGCCCAAGCCGGTCTTGAACTCCTGGCCTCATGCAGTTCTCCTGCCTCAGCCTCCCAATGTCCCGGGATTACAGGCATAAGTCACTGTGCCAGCCCAGTTGATCATTTTTATTTAATATATTATAAACATTTTCTCCAATTCATTATGCCTCCTTTTAAAAGTGTTTTAAGAGACAAATAATTATTAAGCCAGTTCCCCGTTCTAATGGTTCACCATAATGAAGCAGAGTTTTTAATAAAACCCCTTTGAAATAAATCTGCTTTTTGTTATTTTTTATTTTTATTTTTATTTTTTTGAGTCGGAGTTTCGCTGTTGTTACCCAGGCTGGAGTGCAATGGCGCGATCTCGGATCACCGCAACCACTGCTTCCTGGGTTCAGGCAATTCTCCTGCCTCAGCCTCTTGAATAGCTGGGATTACAGGCATGCGCCACCGTGCCCAGCTAATTTTTTGTATTCTTTTTTTTTTAGTAGAGACGGGGTTTCACCATGTTGACCAGGATGGTCTCGATATCTTGATCTCGTGATCCACCCGCCTCGGCCTCCTAAAGTGCTGGGATTACAGGCTTGAGCCACTGCACCCGGCCAATCTGCTTTTTTTTAAATAATAAATTTCTATAGGTGGAAAAGTTGGATCAAACAATACAGTTTAAAATGTTTTGATTTATGTTGTCTTTCAGAAAGATAGTATTAATTTATATTCCCAGCGACATTGTGTATTTACCAAAAATCCTTAACAAAAAGTATCCCACCGTTTCTTTAAAAAGCTTTTAATTTTGTGTGCTGGGGAGTATGAGCATTTTAAAAATAACATCTACCCGTATGAATTCCCTCTTTGACGGCATACCTATTAATGTCCTGCACCCATTTCTGCATGTAGGGTGTTAATGTTTTATATACTGGTTTCTCAGAGGTCTAGACAGTAACATTAACCTTTTATCACATTTGTTAAAAGACATTTTCTCAAATTTGTCATTTGCCTTTTCGGTAATGATATTTGATGTATCTAGATCTTGCATATTTATTCAAACATGTCTACTCACCCCTGCCTTGGGTTTCCTCCCATGCCTTAACACCTAGGCCTTCCCACCGTGTAATTCGTGTATGTTTCCACCTAATTCTCTTGTGATTTGTTTGTTTGTAGTTCTCTGAGTTCTTATATTTATTTTGGTGATATTTAAACAAGTCCTTAGTTTTACTTTTTTTTCCAAACTAATTTCCCCAACCTAATTTATTAAATAATTTAGCCATTTGTCCTTTTCCCCACAAAAGTGAAATGCCACCTTCATCATACAGTGAATTTTTAAGTATATTAAATGTTCCTAGACTTTCAGTTATTCCACTGATGCTTAATCCATCCATTCTTGTGTCAACACTACACAGTTTTAACTACAGTGTTGCAATCTGCCTTAAGATTTGATAATCCAGGTCTATCTCCCCCCGTGTTTGTTTGGTTTGGTTTGGTTTTTTTGTCTTTTTGAAATAGAGTTTTGCTCTTGTTGCTCAAGCTGGAGTGCAATGGCGAGATCTTGGCTTACTGCAACCAACGTCTCCAGGTTCAAGAGATTCTCCTGCCTCAGCCTCCCAAGTAGCTGGGATTACAGGCGAGCGCCCCCATGCCCGATTAATGTTTTGTATTTTTAGTAGAAACAGGGTTTCACCATGTTAGCCAGACTGATCTCGAACTCCTGACCTCAGGTGATCTGCCTGCCTTGGCCTCCCAAGATGCTGGGATTACAGGCGTGAGCCACCAAGCCTGGCCATCCCCCCATTTTTAAAAGATAAATTTCTTAGCTTTTCTCACAGATATTCTCCCATTTTAATGTTAGAAAAAATGTTAAGTGTCCCCTCCCCCAATCTACCCACAACCATTAAAATTTTATTAAATAGAGTAATTTGGGTTAAGTTGGTCTTTGTGCTTCTATTCCTTCAAGCCTTCTTTATGTTTCAACCTTTGTAATGTCTTCATTAAGAGCCTGCACATTTATTCAGTTTATTTTTTAGGTATTTTACACTTTTCCAATAGTTGGGTTTTTTTTGTTTTTTTGTTTTTTGTTTTTTGTTTTTGTTTTTTTTTTTTTTGCTTTACGTTAAAACTGCTCTTCAAGGTCCAGTTGAAGCTTATCAACGCTGATTTAATTTTTTTTTTCCAGATAGCTCTTTATGTGCAGGAAAGCACTTAGAAACTAAAGGCTCGGCCGGGTGCGGTGGCTTACGCCTATAATCCCAGCACTTTGGGAAGCCGAGGCGGGTGGATCAGGAGATCAAGAGATCGAGACCATCCTGTGTAACAAGAATGAAACTCCATCTCAAAACAAAAATCAAAAAAAGAAACTAAAGGCTCTTCAGTAGCAGTTATTTATTGAGTGTTCACTTTATATCTGGTATAGTGATTGTCCTTTTACATGCATTATGTCATTTAATTTCCAGCAGGTTCGCGCAACTTTTATTCCCATTTTACACGACGGATTCCAAGCTCCGAGTTTCAGGAAATTGACAAAAATCACCCAGTTGGTAGGTGGATTTGATTCCAAATTTGTGAATCTCTAAACAATCACAAAAATCAATCCATCAAGAGGATAACCTAATACTATGCCATCAGATGGGCTGACTTAAAAGAATGACCCTCCAAAAACAATGAACTGAATTAAAACGACAATGTTTTCCATCTACCGGACTACCTAGCAAAAAAAAAAAAAAAAAAAAAAACGGAAACAAAACAAAATAAAAAAAAACACAAAAACTAGTTTTCCTTCAGTGTGAGGCGTGAAGTATTCGGTAGGAGCACAGCAAATACCAGCGACTTAGGGTCCCTTTAGAATTTGGGACTCGTGGGTGAACAAGGATGGTTTTTCCGCAGCTTTCGCAGGAATTGTCGATTTGGAAATCTACCTCCTCATGGCAGGACAGGTTTAAAAGGAGAGAAAAACAAACAAACAAACAAACAAACAAAAAACAGAAAAAAGAGAAAAAGAAAAACAGGTGGAACCGATGTAAGGACGGCTAGAGCAGAGCGCGCGGAAGGCAGAACTTTCTGGGGGCGTCCAGCCCGCGCGTTTCACGCATGGTGAGCGCAGGTGGCGCCGCGGTCCCTATGCTCCCCGCGCAAGCCGGCGGGTGCCCAGAAGGCCACCGCTAGTCTCAACGAAGGTGAGAGGGAAGCTTTCTGCCGAAGCGAGGGAAGAGGGAGGGCAGGAAGCGGAGCCAGAGCTGGCAAAGAAAAGCTCCAATTCCCAGCCCCCCGCCCCGCGGGGCGCGGGGCACCGGCAGCGCATGCGCGAGGCCCGGCCCCCAATTCCCCCAGCGAGGGAGGGAGGCCCCCGGCGGCCGGGAGCTTGCGAGCCGCGGCGGGACCCGAGCGCACGTAGGGGCGCGGCGGCGGCCGGGACTAGCCGGGCTGCAGAGGCGGCCGTCAGGAGTGCGGGGCGCCCGGGGCGAGGGTCCAGCAGCCGGCAGGCACCAGAAGGCACAGCTGCCTCGGCCCTGGGAGGGGCCTGGCGCCCGCAGCCCCCCACGCCCAGAGAGGATGCGTGAGTTTCGCCCCGGCTCGAGGGCAGGATGTGGGAGCAGGACAAAGGCTGGGCGGCGGGGGAGGAGTTGGGGACTGCGAGCCGGTGGCCGCCGCCAGAGCCCCAGCCTTGAGCGAGCTAGCGGAGTCGGCAACTTTCTCTGCAACTTTTGGAAAAGGGAAGATAAAAATTCTGCAAGTTGTTGCACAGCTCCATATCGCCCCGCGTCCGGCGAGCTGAGGGGAGGGGGCTCCGCAGCCTTCCCCACACGGGAGGCGACCGACCGCTCCTCAGAGCGGCGCAGAAGGGGGCGCCCGCCCGGGCCCGGGGCCAGGGGCGAGCGAGGATAGGGACACAGGGGGTCGGAGCCGGGAGCACGCTCCGGCCGCTGAAGTTGCCCCTGTCCACGCAGGGTGCGCCCTGAGAGCCGGGTAGCCTCGGATCGCGGCGCTGCGTACGCGATGATGGATGAGCCGTGGTGGGAAGGGCGCGTCGCCTCGGACGTCCACTGCACCCTGCGCGAGAAGGTCAGTCCCTCCCTGCCCTTGTCACTCGCAGGACTGGGCAGTCTCCTTCAGTCTCGACTTCGTGTTCTCAGGTCGCCCGCGTGGGAACTCAGAACTCCCGGGTGCCTTTCTTTCCTCCTACCCTTTACCTTCTCCCGAGTGTCTGGGTGGAATTGGGGTGCGGGGGTTAGAGACGAGAGATTGGAGAGATTGAAGTTGATTTTTTTGATTAGGAGCTCAGAGCTCTGGGCCAACTAGTCAGAGATAGCCACTGTACATCTAAGGCAGTATTTCCTATAGTATTGCCACCCTAGATTATTTTAAACCATACGTGAATGGGTCTTTTAAAAAGATTGTGCATTTTATTCTCATGTGTAATTTAAGAATGTGTATATACCTAACAAGCTCTGCATTTGCGATTTTCCATTTATTGTAATAATTATATATCAGTTTCTCTTAAATTTATTTTGAGTAAAAGTAGTGACTTTTTATATATCTTTGTATAAAGATGAGTGGTAGTACAGGGAGTACATGGTTATGGCCAAATACATGTATCTATGTATATATCTGGAATGGGATCCAATGAAATGTAAGGAACACCAGTGTAATTGAAAGAGGCTACAAAACTGGGAGGCTGAGGGATGAAAACAAAAACTCCCCTGCCGGTTTGCCTCCTATGGCAGAAGGTGGGTGGCAGCAACTGAAATGTGATCTGTGCACACCCCTCCCCTCGAAGAGAGAAGAGCTGAGGGACATTGGGAAGGTGGAAGAGTCCAGGTGGGCTGAAGGCATGGCCTGTGTGTCTTGCCTCCAGCCCCCGGGCTGAGCCTGGCAAGGGGTGGTTTGGGGAACAGGTGTGAAGTAGGGAGTGGATTGGTTTCCTAGGGCTGCCATTGTGAAGGACCACAAACTGGAGGGCTTAAAGCAGCAGAAATTTATTTCTGCTCTGGAAGCTGAAGATCCCAGATCAAGGTGTTAGCAGGGCCAGGACTCTCAAAAGGCTCTAGAGGAGGATCTTTGCTTCTTCCTTCTTAGGTTTGCTTGTGCTTGGTCATCCTTAGTCATCCTTGGCTTGTAGGTACATCATTCCAGTCTCTGCCTCCACTGTCATGTGGTTCTATCTGTGTGTCTGTCTGTCTTCTCTTCTTACAAGCATACCCAGTCATTGGAGTAGAACCCACCCTAATCCAATGTGATGCAATCATAATTTAATTACACCTGAAAAAACTCCATTTCCAAGTAAGGTCACATTCTGAAGTTTCAGAGTGACAGATTTCGGATTTGGGGGGACACTACTGAGCCCAAGACAGGGAGGAAAATGTCTTCCTAGTGCAGTACTCGAGTTCCCATGCAGGTTTCACAGTCAGTGCGTTTGTTCCAAGTGTCAGGAGGAGCCCTGCTTAAACAAAGGGTCACCGGCTCCTTAGTGTTTTGTCTTCCAGATTAATGCTGTTTTCTTTTCTTTCTGTACCTGCTGACCTGTCTCCATCCTGCATTGCTCAGCAAGGCCGTAGCTTTTCTCTGTTCCCTTGGTCTTCTTCCCAGAACAGAGTGGCCAAGGTGTAGTACATTCTAGGCAACTGGACAAGAGGAAATCTTGTAGTACATTCTAGGCCTCTGGACAAGAAGCTTTTCTCTGTTCCCTTGCTCTTCCCAGAACAGAGTGGCCAAGGTGTAGTACATTCTAGGCAGCTGGACAAGAGGAAATCTTGTAGTACATTCTAGGCCTCTGGACAAGAAACTTTTCTCTGTTCCTTTGCTCTTCCCAGAACGGAGTGGCCAAGGTGTAGTACATTCTAGGCATCTGGACAAGTCTTGTTGGTTCAGTTGAAATATAAGGGAAGTGGTAGGGGGATGTGGACCAGGCAGTATGGTTCTGGTCCTTTTCTGGAGGTAATGGCTGAACGGAGTTAGGACTGCCGTGGAAATTGGGCTTCCTTCTTAATCAATCATAGGCTCAAGTGTTGTCATTTCTGCTCATAGCTTAGGAGGAACGACTTCGACCTGGTTTGCCCCTTTCTAGAAGGAAGGATTTCTGAGAGCAATAAATGCCATTTGTTTAGTTACCTGAGAATGCCCAACCTTTTATATGAGAGGATGTCCTAAGTGTTCCTTCAGCTGCTCAAAGAAGCAGGAAAGGCAGTTCTCCATTAACTGCTTTAGCCATGCCATAGTGTCATATGAGTTTACAATTGGGCTGCCCACCTGGAAGACAAGATGGGTTTGTCCCAGTTTTGCAGGTTAGAAATAGAAAGCTCACCCAAGGACTGATGTCCAAGGTCAACCTTGACTTAAAGCTGGCCGTATTAGGGCAAATCCCAAGTTCCTTTGGTTATAATGTCCCATCTCCTCAAAATACTGCTAATTGCTCTCCTTTATTTCCTCTCCCTCTTCAAAGAAGAAAATGCTTCTGGCTGGGCGCAGTGGCTCAAGCCTGTAATCCCAGCACTTTGGGAGGCCGAGGCGGGTGGATTACGAGGTCAAGAGATCGAGACCATCCTGGTCAACATGGTGAAACCCCGTCTCTACTAAAAATACAAAAAATTAGCTGGTCATGGTGGCGCGCGCCTGTAATCCCAGCTACTCAGGAGGCTGAGGCAGAATTGCCTGAACCCAGGAGGCGGAGGTTGCGGTGAGCCGAGATCGCGCCATTGCACTCCAGCCTGGGTAACAAGAGCAAAACTCCGTCTCAAAAAAAAGAAAATGCTTCTTCAAGAATTTGGCTTCATGGAGTTTGGCAAGAAGAGCGAACACTAGGGGAACTTAGTAGCCAAACTGGCCTCGCCTTTCTTGAGGAATGAGGGCTGTCCTTCTGTTTTACTCAGACTGGGTAAATTTTTTTTTTTAATCAAATATCTATTCTCATAATGTGTTTCTAACACTATAGAACAACTTTATAAGTGCCTGGCACACAGTGGACACTCTTTGTTGCATGTTGCCAGGTGAATACAAAGCATGTTTACATACATGTTGTGTAACTGTTACCATAGAACCACAAGCAGTTATCCTCACGTGACCAACACAGTAGTCAAAGCTGAGATCACTGAGACAGTGGGAGCCCCAGTTTGTCAGATATGAGATTCCAGTTGAGCATCATACTACAGGATATTAAAAACTTGACACCATGGAAACAAGTCTTGGTATTGCCTGCACGCTAGTGATGGAAGTGAAACCCTGAGCTGCTCATTCAACTTCTCTAAATCTGGCCCCTATTGTCCATTCTTCCCAGAATAGCCAGAATTTAGATTGTATCATTCTCTGCTTAAAGACCTCCAATGTCATCTCACTGCGCTTATACAATAAAATTCCCAGTCCTTACCACTGCTTGGAATACCCAGCACAGTCTGGCTCTGGCCTGCTCTCTGACCTTGTCTCCTACCCACTCCTAGCCCTCACCCTCCATTCCATTGCTCTTGAGCCACACTGACCTCTTTTCTGTTACTGGAATAAGTCAAGCTTGTTCATGTCTCAGGGCCTTTGCACTGGCTGTTTCCTCTGTTTGGATTCTGTGTTTCTCAGACTGACACATGGTTGCTTGCCTCCCTTAATCTATTACTGCCTCTCCATGTCACTCTATTAAATCACCTTGTTTTTTCTTCCTAGCATTTACTGCGGTCTGAAGTTATTTTTTGTTTGCTGCCTTTCTTCCCACACTAGAATACATGCTGCATGAGAAGAGGCCTGCGTCTGCCTTGTTCTGTGCTGGGGTCTCGGTGCCTTGAACACCACCTCCATACACATTGGTGTATGGAATGGCAAGGAGAATAAGTCAGTCTTTGCTTTTCTGTTCTGTAAGCTGGGAGAAATGTTTTACAGCAATGTTGGGATTAAGTGAGAGAATTTAAGAATAGTGTGAGGCTGGGCACTGTGACTCACATCTGTAATCCCAGCAATTTGGGAGGCCGATGGGGGTGGATCACGAGATCAGGAGATCAAGATCATCCTGGCTAACGTGGTAAAACCCTGTCTCTACTAAAAATACAAAAATTAGCTGGGCATGGTGGCGTGTACCTGTAATCCCAGCTACTCTGGAGGCTGAGGTAGGAGAATGGCTTGAACCAGGGAGTTGGAGGTTGCAGTAAGCTGAGATTGTGCCATTGCACTCCAGCCTCTCGACAGAGCAAGACTCCATCTCAAAAAAGAAGAAAAAAAAAAGGACAGTGTAAGATGCGTGGTGGGTACTTGGCAGGCATTGTGCCTCTCCACCTGGGGTTGCTGCAAGACACTCATAGCCCGTTCACGTAGTGCTGCTCGGAGTAAGGCTTAGAGTTTGTGACCACCCTCCAGAGGGTCCACAGATGTTACAGGTAATCCTTGTAAGATAGGCACTGTTAGTCCATTGGACCATTGGTCCTGTGATGGGATTGAAGTCGGGAGAGGGAGGAGTTTGCCAAACATTATGTGTCTGTTGAGGGCTGAGACCCAGGAGTGAGACCCCATTGGCAAGGCCCTCTAACCAACCTGGCATTCCGATGGGTGAGTGTGGGGAGTTGAACCCTCCTCCTGCCCAAATTGCTCTGGAGAAATCTCTCCCTCTCCTTTCTGTAGCCACCTTTATCCCATGCTCAGCCCTTCAATTCCTCCTTGGATCCTTCTTCCTGTCCCTGTTTCGTCTGCAGAAGCCCACCTAGTACCCACTCCCTTCAGCTCCTCTCTTCTGACCTTTCTGCTGGGGATGGGGATGCCAAGCAATACAGGGATGAGGGGTTTCTTACCTGCTACCTGGGTGCCCCTTGACTGTCTTCTCTGAACCAAAAGGAGGAGCAGATTGTCACCAGGCTGGAGTCACCAGTGAGGAGCCTGTTAGTGATGTTTTTCTGGTGACCAAGTCTGTGCCAGGTCTGTCCAGACTAAAACTCGGGGCCACTTGTTTTTTCTTGAAAGTTGCATCCACCTAAGTTTAAAATTAATAAGGTATTGAATCCAAGAACTAATAGATTTTGGTGAGTTCTGGTTATACATGATGGAATGAGGGCATTGAATGGTACGCAGCTTGAAGGGCATGTTCCTTGTCCCTCAAGCCTTTCCTTTGCCATGTGTCCTGACCCCAACCTCATCCTTGATTCTTTCACCATCTTTGTCACCCTGTGTAGTGACTTGTCCTACCCACTAGACTGTGAGCTCCTTGCAGATATGAGGTGTACCTTGTTACCTTGGCATTCCCAAACCAGTGTCTGAGTCAGAGGGGGACCTCGGGGTGTCCCCACCTCACCTGATGCAGGCACAGGCATTGTAGTGCACAAAAGAATGAGACAGCCCCAAATGGACTCTTCTGGGAAATGTTGAATGAATGCTTGTGCAGGGACGCTTCCTGGGAATCCTCCATCATATCTTTGGCATCTGCCAGGAGATGCCCCTGGCCCGCGCTGGACAGTCTTTGCGTGTGTGGCCACAGCATTGGCTGTGGTGCCCAGCACAGGATCTGGTTGCTGGGGGTTGCTGCCCCAGCTTCCTATAGACCTGCATGTTCTCCTGTCAGATAACATGGGGCAGGAAGTTAGAAAAACAGTTATCCAAGCCAGGCACGGTGGCTCACGCCTGTAATCCCAGCACTATAGGAAGCTGAGGAGGGCGGATCATGAGGTTAGGAGTTCGAGACCAGCTGGGCCAACATGCTAAAAACCCATCTTTACTAAAAATACAAAAATTAGCTGGGTGTGGTGGCACACGCCTATAGTCCCAGCTACTCAGGAGGCTGTGGCAGGAGAATCACTTGAACCTGGGAAGCAGAGGTTTCAGTGAGCCAAGATCGTGCCACTGCATTCCAGCCTAAGCCTGGGTGACAGAGCAAGACTCCATCTCAAAAAAAAAAAAAAAAAAAGAAAGAAAGAAAAGCAATTACTCACAAGAGCAGATTTACTGGCCTGGACCAAAGTACAGCTTAAGGATCTTAGAAAAATAACTGCAGGTTGAGCCTAGATAACAGAAATCTAGATAATTCCTCCCAGACTTCTAACAGGAGGTCCCATTTTTCTTCCTGAATTTTCTGAGCAGCAAAGTTGATCGAACTCGAACTTGTCTCCTTTTGATTTATGTCCATTTTACACATAATCTTCACTTTCCAGTTAGAAGGAAGTAGTTATGTTAGTAAGCAAAGACAGACACCCACTGTCACTCAAGGCTTCTGGAGTATGTAGAAGACTTTCTGAATATAGGGATTTCTGGAGTTCTTGGGGGGAAAAAAATCTCCCTCCCAAAGCCATGTTTATAAGCTCTGCTTGACATGACCTGGTAGCTTTATCTTCCTGGGTCCGGGGAGTCGGGGACTAGGGGCTCCCTCCTGCTCCTCCACTGGGTGTTTACCTTCTCCCAGGATGGGAGTCATGTGATACCTTAGGGTCTTCTCTCATCCTGCGCAGACTTGAGATTTGCAGAGCAACCAGCCACCTAATGCGTTTTTCCCATTTCCTGAAGGTTACTTCATTGCACACCCATCAGCTCTGTGAGACCACATTTGTTTATTTCTTTATTTATTTTTGAGACAGAATCTTGCTCTGTCACCCAGGCTGGAGAGCAGTGGCATGATTTTGGCTCGCTGCAACCTCCACCTCCCGGGTTCAAGCAATTCCCCTGCCTCAGCCTCCCTAGTAGCTAGGATTACAGGTGCCCGCCACACCTAGCTAATTTTTGTATTTTTAGTAGAGACGGGATTTTGCCATGTTAGCCGGGCTTGCCTTGAACTCCTGACCTCAGGTGATCTGCCCACCTCAGCCTCTTAGAGTGCTGGATTACAGTCATGAGCCACCACTGCCAGCCACATTTCTTAAACTAGTGGACAGATAAAAGATGTTTGAGGCCGGGCGCGGTGGCTCAAGCCTGTAATCCCAGCACTTTGGGAGGCCGAGGCGGGTGGATCACGAGGTCAAGAGATCAAGACCATCCTGGTCAACATGGTGAAACCCCGTATCCACTAAAAATACAAAAAATTAGCTGGTCATGGTGGCGCGTGCCTCAGGAGGCTGAGGCAGGAGAAATGCCTGAACCCAGGAGGCGGAGGTTGCAGTGAGCCGAGATGGCACCATTGCACTCCAGCCTGGGTAACAAGAGTGAAACTCCATCTCAAAAAAAAAAAAAAAAAAGATGTTTGATTTGTGACTGAATCTATGCAAAGATCTTCCCGAACATGAACAGCAAACGTTTTGTTTAGGGATGATAATGTTAGTAGCTACTGTTTATTGAGCACGTTCTAGATTTCAGGCAGTATGCCAACATGTCCCATATATTATCTCATTTACTCCTCACTTTGGCCCTAGTGCTGGGATTAGCCCCAGTTTACAGATGAGAAACTGCAAGGCTTCGAAGATTAAGTGTCTGAGATGAAACCACAGATTGTATCAAGGCTTGAACATAAATTCATTTTTAAATATTCATTTTAACAAAAAATGGAGATACAAAGCAGGAGAAAATTGAGGTTCTGTCATCCACGACGCTAAGGCTCTTGTGTCTTAGTTTGTTTTTTTGGTAGTCTCTAAGGGATGTGCTCTCTCTAAACTACCCTGAAAAGCTAGCCTCTGTGGGCGCGGGTCTTGCTCTGGGCATTGGAAAGGGGTGATGAGTAGGTGAAGGTCGCCTTTATTTGGCCCTGGTGGGTGGCCATACCTGGGCCTCACCTGTGTGTGGTGCCTCTCCCCTCAATGTGATTTGGCCTCTGCGATTGCCTGTCCCTAACTTGCCAGGGAAAAGGACACCTGAGGGCCCCCCTCTCTTGCTGAACTCTGACAGCGGGATAGTGGTAGAATTTCATTCTGGCTTCGCCCTCAGCCCCTGCATCAAAACTGCATCATTTTTTAGTGACCCCCGAAGCTTGCACACCCTTTTCTTTCAACATCAGTATTTTTTTCTCACTCCTTCCCCTAAATTCCTCAAATTTCCCCACTTCAGGGCTGAACATCTGTCTCCTTATAGAAAGCAGTGACCAACGTCCGTACTCAACACAGAGCTCAAGGATTTGGGTAGGTCATCCTCCACTTGGTTGTCCCATTCCCTTCCCCTCCTTTTGGGTCTCTGCATCCCCCAAAGGGAAGTTCTCCCCAAATCACAAGATGCTCCCAGATCTACCAATAAGAAAGTGTTCCAAACTCTGGCGGTGGGATGCGTCTGCCCGGCTTAGTTACAGGACTGTGCCATTCAAATCTTTCAAACTCAAACGCTGGCCTTGACAAGCTCTTTCCTTCTCTAATGATAGGGCTGTCTCATGGTTGTGGTCTTCAAGTGAGACCCTAAGCAGTCTGCCCTCATGACCCCTTCCTGGAGATGAAGGTATGGGGGCTCTTAGAATAAGAAGTTTCCTGCAGTATAACCTGCAGAGGTGATCCGAGCTGCCTTAGAAGGTGTATACAGAGGATGGAAGATGGATTGTGAAGAATTGAAAACCACAAATGAGGTTGGGGGACAGGATGGGCTGCCATTCAGGATAGTGTCTAGCTTTGAGACTAACTGCAATGCTTCACCCGTATTCTGGAGGAAGCTGGTGACAAAACTGAACCAGAACTTGGCGTTGTCACTTGAGGCCTTAGAATACCCCAATGCTCAGTGTGCACAATACCCAGTCAGGACATGGTCTCAGGGCACCTTATTGTGGCAGAAGCAAATTACCTTCGAAGGCTTCCTTTCCTCTGCAAAACGAGGACAGCAATCCCTGCCCCACCTGCCACCCAGGTATCCCAGGGAGAAAATGGATGTGGGTATACCCCATCAATCTCCGGGGCCTTCAGATTGTGGGATGGGCAAGGGACTTGGCTGGGCACCCTGGTTGGCTGGGGAAGCCTGTGCTGTCTAAGGGAGGGGAGGACATTTAAGGCTTAGAGCTGGCCCTGTGCCTTTGCCCTTGACGACTTCTTTGTCTTCGAAAATCACAGAGCCCCTCGGGTAAAGGGAGTGCAGCCAACAATTCTTTAGTGTGTCTGAGCACCTGGCAGAAAGAGGTGATACTGTACTGTGCTGTTCTCTTTCTCCTATTTTTTTTTTTTAGATACACACACACACACACACACACACACACACTTGTTTAGGAAATGGCAAAAATGAATACAAGCAAACAAAAGAAAGTAAAGTTCCCCTCACAATCCTACCACTAGGAAACAAACTCTGTTGACATTTTGGTGTGTGTTTTTTTCTGTGCGTGTCATCGCAATCCATTTTTATTTTGAAATTTTTTTTGTTTTTTAAGTAAAAATGGAATATACTGGCCGGGTGCAGTGGCTCATGCCTATAATCCCAGCACTGTGGGAGGCTGAGGCGGAAGGATCACTTGAGGTCAGGAGTTTGGGACCAACCTGGCCAACATGGTGAAACCGTGTGTCTACTAAAAATACAAAAATTAGCTGAGCATGGTGGCACATGCCTGTGATCACAGCTACTTGGGAGGCTGAGGCAGGAGAATCACTTGAACCTGGGAGGCAGAGGCTGCAGTGAGCTAAGATCAGACCACTACACTCTAGCCTGGGCGACGGAGAGAGACTCTGTCTCAAAAAAAAAAAAGGCATAGGACATTGCCATCAACCTGGAAAGTTCCTCATCAGTCCCATCCTGCCCCCAGCCTCAGGCAATCACTGATCTGCTTTTTGTCCTTGTAAATTAATTGGTCTTTTCTAGCGTTTCATGTAAATGGAGTTGTATATATGTACTCCTTTCTGCCTGCCTTTTTTTAATGTAATGCAATGCTTTTGAGATTCATCCATGTCATTGGTCTATCAGGAGTTTATTTCTTTTTATTGCTGATTACTATTCCGTTTTATGTTTATAACAATTTGTTCATCCATTTCCCCACTGAATGCCTCTTTGGGTTGTTTCTAGTGTACCATTTGATTTTATATAGCACTGCTGTGGTGATCCTTGATTTATATCTATAAGTAGACTCAGGAATAAGTTCCTAAAATGGATGCTCTGATCGCAGGGTATGATTTTAAGAACCTTGCATCTCACCAGTTAATAAATTTCCACAAGATTGCACCAGTATACTTCCACTGGTGGTATGAAAGAATGCCTGCTTCCCAGCAACTCTGCTAACCCTGTATATTCCCCTTAAAAAAAATTAGTACCATTTGGATAGATTTAAATGGTCTCTGAATGGCTGTGTTTAAAAGGAGCAGGAGCTGGGCATGGTGGCATGCACCTATAGTCCCATCTGCTAGGGAAGTTGAAGTAGGAGGATCACTTAGGACCAGGAGTTTGAGGTTGCAGTGTGCTATGATCATGCCAGAATGAGACCCCTATCTCTTTAAAAAAAAAAAAGAGTGGGTGAATCCAGCATTACATCAAAAAGCTTATTCACCACGATCAAGTCAGCTTCATCCCTGGGATACAAGGCTGGTTCAACGTAAGCAAATCGCTAAACGTAATCCATCACGTAAACAGAACCAAAGACAGAAAACATATGATTATCTCAATAGATGTAGAAAAGGCCTTCCACAGGCTGGGTGTGGTGGCTCACACCTGTAATCTCAGCACTTTGGGAGGCCGAGGCAGGTGGATCACGAGGTCAGGAGTTTGAGACCAGCCTGACCAACATGGAGACACCCCATCTCTAATAAAAATACAAAAATTAGCTGGGCATGCTGGTGTGCGCCTGTAATCCCAGCTACTCGGGAGGCTGAGTCAGGAGAATCGCTTGAACTCCAGAGGTGGAGGTTGCAATGAGCCGAGATCGTGCCATTGCACTCTAGCCTAGACAACAGAGTGAGACTCCATCTCAAAATAAATAAATAAATAAAAAGGAAAGGACTTTGACAAAATTCAACAGCTCTTCATGCTAAAAACTCTCAATAAACTAGGTATTGATGAAACGTATCTCAAAATAATAAGAGCTATTTATGACAAACTGACAAACCCACAGCCAATGTCATACTGAATGGGCAAAAACTGAAAGTAAGCATTCCCTTTGAAAACTGGCACAAGACAGGGATGCCTCTCTCACCACTCCTATTCAACATAGGATTGGAAGTTCTGGCCAGGGCAATCATGCAAGAGAAAGAAATAAAGGGTACTCAGTTAGGAAAAGAGGATGTCAAACTGTCTCTATTTGCAGATGATATGATTGTATATTGTCTCAGCCCAAAATCTCCTTAAGCTGATAAGCAACCTCATCAAAGTCTCGGGATACAAAATCAATGTGCAAAAATCACAAGCATTCCTATAACAGACAAACAGAGAGCCAAATCATGAGTGAACTCCCATTCACAATTGTTACAAAGAGAATAAAATACCTAGGAATGCAACTTACAAGGGATGTTAAGGACCTCTTCAAGGAGAACTATGAACCACTGCTCAAGGAAATAAGAGAGGACACAAACAGATGGAGAAACATTCCATGCTCATGGTTAGGAAGAATCGATATCGTGAAAATGGCCATACTGCCCAAAGTAATTTATAGATTCAATGCTATCCCTATCAAGCTACCAGTGACTTTCTTCACAGAATTGGAAAAAACTACTTTAAATTTCATATGGAGCCAAAAAAGAGCCTGCATAGCCAAGACAATCCTAAGCAAAAAGAACAAAGCTGGAGGCATCACGCTACCTGACTTCAAACATATGAAAAAACTGCTCATCTTCACTGGTGGTTAGAGAAATGCAAATCAAAACCACATTGAGATACCATCTCACGCCAGTTAGAATGGCGATCATTAAAAAGTCAAGAAGCAACAGATGCTGGAGAGGATGTGGAGAAATAGGAACGCTTTTACACTGTTGGTGGGAGTGTAAATTAGTTCAACCATTGTGGAAGACAGTGTGGTGATTCCTCAAGGATCTAGAAATAGAAATTCCATTTGACCCTGCAATCCCATTACTGGGTATATAGCCAAAGGATTATAAATCATTCTACTGTGAAGACACATGCACACGGATGCTTATTGTGGCACTGTTCACAATAGCAAAGACTTAGAACCAACCCAAATGCCCATCAGTGATAGACTGGATAAAGAAAATGTGGCACATATACAGCATGGAATACTATGCAGCCATAAAAAATGGATGAGTTGATGTCCTTTGCAGGGACATGAATGAAGCTGGAAGCCATCATTCTCAGCAAACTAACACAGAACAGAAAACAAAACACTGCATGTTCTCACTCATAAATGGTTGTTGAACAGTGAGAACACATGGACACAGAGGGGAGCATCACATATCAGGGCCTGTCAGGAGGCGGGGAGCTAGAGGAGGGATAGCATTAGGAGAAATACCTAATGTAGATGACAAGTTGATGGGTGCATCAAACCATCATGGCATGTGTATACCTATGTAACGAACATGCACTTTCTGCACATGTACCCCAGAACTTGAAGTATAATAATTTTTAAAAACCTAAATAAATAAATAAAAAGAGTGAGAACCCAAAGTGAGAAAATGACTAAAGCAGGGGTATCCAATATTTTGGCTTTCCTGGGCCACACTGGAAGAATTGCCTAGATTACACTAACACTAATAATAACTGATGAGAAAAAAAAATCACAAAAACGGGCCGGGCGCGGTGGCTCAAGCCTGTAATCCCAGCACTTTGGGAGGCCGAGGAGGGTGGATCACGAGGTCAAGAGATCGAGACCATCCTGGTCAACATGGTGAAACCCCGTCTCTACTAAAAATACAAAAAGTTAGCTGGGCATGGTGGCGTGTGCCTGTAATCCCAGCTACTCGGGAGGCTGAGGCAGGAGAATTGCCTGAACCCAGGAGATGGAGGTTGCAGTGAGCCGAGATCGTGCCATTGCACTCCAGCCGGGGTAACAAGAGCGAAACTCCGTCTCAAAAAAAAAAAAAAAAAAAAAAAATCACAAAAACATCTCATAATGTTTTAAGAAAGTTGATGAATTTGTGTTGGCCACATTCAGAGCTGTCCTGGGCAGCATGTGGCCTATGGGCTGTGGGTTGGACAAGTTTGTGCTAGAGAATGGCAAGGCAGAAGGGAACTCTGAATCCTTTAGGTTGCATGGAACCCCATCTGCAGCACAAAACTGGCCTGAGACCTACATTGGGCTGGGTGAGGGCTGTTAAGTTGACCTGTCTGGAAAACTCCTCCAGCTCCCTGTTAGCCCCCACATTGCAGTGTGTGCTGTCACTGCTAACTGGATCCTTCAGAGGCAGAATTTGAATCATCCTGAGACACTGAGTGTCTTGTAGGTCCCTGGAGCAGATGGTTCCAGGGCCTGGGCATTCTTGTGATAGAAATACCCACTCCATGACACCAGCTGCTAAGTCTGGAAGTGGTCATCAAGTGATTTATTTGGGAGGGTTGGAGGGACACGAGGAGGAAGGAGAGGATGTCATTCAGAGCAGAAGCATCAGGAATTGGATAGAGTCAGTTATTGCAAAGCAAAGGAGAGGATGTCATTCAGAGCAGAAGCATCAGGAATTGGATAGAGTCAGTTATTGCAATTGCAAAGTTGGAAAGAACTTCAACACACATCGGAAGGAAATTGGCCATACTGTGATCCATCCATGCATGAAAATATGGTTTAGTCTTTAGATGTGATGTGGTAGAAAGCCATGGTGTGCAACGGACTTTTCTGATCCTTGTAAAAAGTCCAGGCAATTCAGAGCACTTCTGACTCTTTAGAGTGAACCGTTGTTTTTTCGTTACCTTTTTGTTATGGAAATTTTTAAAAAGTACACAAATGTGGAAGGAACAGGAGAATGAGTCCCCACAGACCCTCCACCCAGCTTCATCACCTGTTTCATCTGTTCCCCAGACAGTGTGTCATTTTACCCATAAATACAACTACCTGATAAGGGCTTTTTTTTTTTAACAACTATGTCATTTTCACACCTAAAAAACTACCAGTAATTCATTAATATCTTCTGTTGTCCATTCCTCTGTAGTCTCAGAAATATTTTTTATAGTTGGTTTGTTCACATCATAATCCAGATAAGGTCCATGCATTACATTTTTTTAAAATTTCTCTTAAGCTCACATGACAGATGATTCCTATAATCCCAGCATTTTGGGAGGCCAAGGCAGGGGGATCCATTGAGCTGAAGAGTTTGAGACCAGCCTGAGCAACATGGCAAGCCCCTGTCTCTACAAAAAAAATGAAATATTAGCTAGGCATGGTGGCACACACCTGTAATCCCAAGTACTTGGAAGGCTGTGGTGGGAGGATTGCTTGAGCATGGAGGTCTGGGCTGCGGTGAGCTGTGTACATGCCACTGCATTCTATCCTGGGCGACAGAACAAGACTCTGTCTCAAAAAGTAAATAAATATAAAATACATAAATGTTCTCAAGTCTTTTATTCTCTAATGGTCCCCTCCCCTGCCTGAAAATATTTTTTTTATACCATTGATTTTCAGAGAAAACAGTCCTGATACTTGTCCTGATGAATGACCTCTAATTCTGGATTTGACCTGTTACCGCCTCATGCTGTCCTTTAACTTGAATTCATTGTTGGCAGATCGGTTTCTACACTTCCCTACTCTGGTGGAATTATAATATGCTTTAACATACCTGTTTTCTAGGCATAGATCAACACCACTTCCTCAGAGAGGCCGTCCCTGACTCCCAGACAAGGAGGGGTTCACCCTTTGTATGTTCTCAGAGCACCCTTGGCGATTCCTTCAGCACTTAGCACGATTTGTAATTATACGCCTGTTTCTGTGATTGTTTGATGCCGAGCTAGCTCCCTCTCCAGACTGCAGGCCCAGGGGAGCAGGCACTGGGTCTCCCCATCTCTCAGCAGTGTCTGTTGCCTAAGAGTCCCTCGGTCAGAATGTGCCCATCACTGACACCTTATCTGACTGAAGTCTCTGCTGTGCAGCCCACAAATTGCCTTCCTGGACTTCACTGTTGAAACAGTTTTTTTTTTTTTTTTTTGAAACAGAGTCTCTCTCTGTTGCCCAGGCTGGAGTGAAGTGGAGCAATCTCACTGACTGCAGCCTCCACCTCCTGGATCCAAGCCATTCTTGTGCCTCAGCCTTCTGAGTAGCTGGGATCACAGCACACCACCACCGTCGGCCTCAGCATAGTCTTGTGGGATAGGTCGCGTGGCTACCAGTAACTCCACCATGTGCTGGTAGAAAAATGGCATCTGAGGGGTTAAGCATTTGACCAGAGTTCCCCTTGTAAGAAAGGCAGTTAAAGCCTTACTATTTTTCGGCTCTGTTGTCACCCCCCACCCCCCCCCCCCCCCGGCCTTCAACAAGGCACACATGAAGCAGGTATTTGCAATGCAGCCTCCAAGGTGGTGATGGTGTAACGTGGACTTCCCCTCAGCAGAGCTGACACCCTGGGCAGCCACCAAGCAAAGTGAGAAGGCGGGGGGCGAGTGGAGCAAAGCTGTTGACTCAGCTTTGAAATTTCTCCTTGGCCTCTCCTTTTGTGTTAACTTTTGGTTTTGAAATCATTTCAAAGTTAGAGAAGAGTTGCAAACATAATGTGCAGTTCTGTGAACATTTAAACACCTTTGCCGCATTCTTTTTCTCTATGTGTATGTCTTTTCCTGAACTAAGTTGCAGAAATAATACCCCATTATCCCTTGATAGTTCAGGGTTTATTTCTCCTGTTTTTTTTTTTTTTTTTAGACAGAGACGAGATCTCATTATGTTGCTCAGGCTGTCTCTTAGGTTCAAGAGATCCTCCCACCTTGGCCTCCCAAAGTGTTGGGATTACAGGTGTGAGCCACTGCACCCAGCCATGGTTACTTTTTTTTTTTTTTGTATTTTTTTTTTTTTTGAGACGGAGTTTCGCTCTTGTTACCCAGGCTGGAGTGCAATGGCGCGATCTCGGCTCACCGCAACCTCCGCCTCCTGGGTTCAGGCAATTCTCCTGCCTCAGCCTCCTGAGTAGCTGGGAGCCATGGTTACTTTTAAAATTGGCTGTGAAGTGGCTTCTGTGGGAATTGTCAGATCACTAGGGACATCTTCCCAGGCATCCAGGACCTCCCCGAGCGTTGTTTTAGGAGGAGGGGATTCAGCATTCTGGTTAGGAAGGAAGAAGCCAAACAGCCGCTGATGGGCTTTGCTGGACTTAACTGTGGGGAAGGCACATTCTGATTTCCTGGGGCCATCTCCTCGGCTGGGTTGTCACACAGGGCCCAGGAAGCAGCGGCTGTATCTAGCGGTCATTTAGTGAGCCCCATGTGTAACCTGCAAGACCTGTGGGAGGCTCTGCCAGGAGAAACCATGACCCAAAATCTGCCCCGGGGCCCTTAGCATAGCTGAAGGTATAGTCATATAAAACCACCTACAGCCATATGTTAATGGCCATTATAGCCATTTAATGTTAGTAGTGATAGTCCACTTTTAATGGGTGCTTATCTGTGCTGAGAGCTTGAGTTTCCCTCCATTAGCTAAGTCCTCAGGCAACTCCTTCTAGTAGGTCCTATAATTATCCTCATTTTACAGATGGGAAACGCAAAGTTTAGAGAGTTACATACCTTCCCCAAGCCCACACAGCTAGTAGGCAACCCGGCTCCAAAGCTCACACCCTCACTGTACCAAAGATGAGTCCAATTGCCCAGGGAAGTCTTAAAAAGCTTCAAGGAGGAGGTGTTGTTTGAGTTGGGTTTGAAGGATGAGTAGAAGTTTGCCAGGCAGAGAAAAGTGTGAAGTTTATCTCTCTGCAGGGTCCAGGGAAGCTCAGCAGAGTCATGCATCAGTGGCCTGCGAGGTGTGGCCTGGTCAGTTGTGGGGAGGACTGGGAGTTGCTCCAGGAACATTGGCTTTGAGGATGTGGGTCTCCCTAGATGTTTGCACCTTATCCTGAGAACCCATGGAGAGTAATAAGAAGGATGGGGGGAGGGGAGTGCCAGCTCCCTGGAAATGCACCCTGGCCTCAGAGACTAGTTATTACAGGTATTGCAGCCGCCCCAAAGTGATGGCATCTGAACTAGGGGAGGAAGTGAGGACGCTTGTCAGGTTATAGACAATAGGGTCAAAAGGACCAGCCAACAGAGAGTGGAAGATTTCAAGTTTCTTGCTAGTTGGAACAAAGTAGCTTTCTTTAGCTGAGCTTGTTCAGCCTTTTTCATAGTGAACATTATTCTTGGAGGGCGGCTTCTGGAAACTCAGTTGAAGGACTCCCACTGCTCAGGAAGTTGGGGGAATTGACCTTCATTGGGCACCTGCTGAGTGCCAGCGACTGTTAAATGCCTCGTGTATGTTACCTGGTTTGATAATTAAAGTTGCTTCAGAAAAAAAAGGATGAGTTAAATGTACTGACCAAGGCACTGATAGTTCTTGAATATCTGTGCATGTTTATTCCTGCATTTAACATACTGTTTTTAGCAGCCAGCTGCGTGCTACACACTGTGCTAGCCACCACGTAAGGGATGAACAAAAATTGTGTCGTGGAGCTTACAGTTGAGCATCAGGCTCAAGTGGAGAACTTGTAAAGCTCCATCCCCCGGAATTCCGATTTGGTAAGATAGGAAATAGAGGGTGTATTAGGTTCCTAGGGTTGCCGTGACAACGCACCACAAACTTGGGCTCTCTCACAGTTGTGGAGACCAGAAGTCTGACATGAGGGTGTCAGCAGGCCACGCTCCCTCTGAAGGCTCTAGGAGAAGATCCTTCCCTGCTCTTCCAGCGTGTGGCTACCATTTCATCCGTGCTCTTCCTTGGCTTGTAGCCGCATTACTCTGACTTCCGCCTCCATCTTCACAAGGCCTTCTCCTCCGTGTCTGTCTTCACCTCATCTTCCCTCTGTATGTCTCTGTCTCTGTTTGCTCTTCCTATAAGAACATAGGACACTGGATTAGCGCCCATCCTAATCCAGTATGACCTCATTTTAACTTGATTGCATCTGTAAAGACTCTTTTTCAAAAAGGTTACCTTCTGAGGTTTCGAGTAGGCAGGAGCTGTCGGGGAACCACTATTCATCCCAGTACAGGGGAGGAACCCCCTTTTTAAATAGGTCCCCAGGGATTCAGATGCATGTGGTCAACTGGCAACCCATTTCAGAAATCTTGGATTATAGATGAGTAGGGAGGTAGAGCCACAGCAAGGGGATAGTGGTGCAGTCACCTTACTGTCCCATTTTGGGCTTCTCGTCAGAGTTGAAGCTCCCAGGAGAATCCACAAAAGGAATCTGGAAATCGGGGCCAGGAACTGGAGGCGTGGAGGGAAGAGCTTTGGAGCCACTCTGCAGAGTGATCCAGGAGGAAAGCAGAGAGATCCAGGAATTGGATTTTTGGACCTGTGACAGAGAACCAGCTTGGAGGGCACACTGGGACCTCTTCCCCTGGATAACAGAGGGCGTGGGAGGATGAGGGGCACCCCAGTCCTCCACTCCAGAAGGTATGGGGGATGCGGTCCTGTAGGAAGCTGGCAGAAATAAAGAATTCAGTTGGGGGGTGCAATGTCTTAAAAAGGCTATACGCAGCCATTTCTGTGCATGTCATCGCAATACATTTTTATTTTGGATTTTTAATTTTTTTTTAGTAAAAATGGAAAATACAGCCGGGTGCTGTGGCTAGGGCCTGTAATCCCAGCCCTTTTGGAGGCCGAGACGAGTGGATCATGAGGTTAGGAATTTGAGACCAATCTGGACAATATAGTAAAATCCCATTTCTACTAAAAAGATACAAAATTTAGCCAGATGTGGTGACGCGCCCCTATAGTCCCAGCTACTTGGGAGGCTGAGGCAGAAGAATCACTTGAACCCGAGATCGTGCTACTGCAGTCCAGCCTGGGTGACAGAGTGAAAAAAAAAGGCCATGAATGTTGTCTGTGGAGGTTTTTGGAGGTCCCGGAGCCATGGGTTGGATGGCGGGGGGTGGGCCAGTGAGGGCCATGCAGGCATGTGTGTGGTCACTGTGGATGCCCTGGCAGCTGTGGCTGGGCTTGGTACAGACTTTGCCCGGAAGGGCAGTGGCTCTGGTTCCTGGAATGGAGGTTGTGCTTGGAGCTGGCCTGCCTGCCATCTGCCCAGGAGTAGTACAGGGGCCGGCTGCGGATGTGGTGGCGGGGTTACCTTTCACTCTACTGGAAGGAAACCACAGTTCAGCAGGAAGGGACGTTTCAGGCATTGTTGACTTCACCTGCCATGGGCCACCCTCTCAAGAATGTTGAAATACTATTCCCACTGAGGTGTTGATGCTTTATGGAAAATGCCTCCTTGGGCCTTATGAAGCAATCAGAGCAGAGAGAGGAAGGAGGATGAGCCTCCCGCCTCGCTGGGC
The DNA here is from genome assembly GCA_031835075.1 of Saguinus oedipus. NCBI lineage: Eukaryota > Metazoa > Chordata > Mammalia > Primates > Cebidae > Saguinus > Saguinus oedipus. The sequence continues at coordinate 46,500,516 of CM063170.1, forward strand.
CTCCCAGGTCGTGCTGTGTAATCCTGAGGCCTCTGAAGAACCAGCCTTTCTCCCCGCTTCCTCTGTCCCTTTACATTTGCAAGTCTCCACTTCCTGTTGGTCACCTTGGTTACACATGGTGTTTCTTCACCTCTCTGCGGCTCTTTGTTCTTAGACAAGACCCCTCTAGCTGTTGTCTCAGTCCAGGGCCTGGATTCCCCCACTCTTGTGTTGTTGATAGCAGTGGGGATAAGCGTGGTAGGGAGATGAGAGGAGAGCAGAGTGGTTTCTCTTGGTGGCTGGCGTTTGAGAGCAGCTCAGCCCTGCTTTACTGGACCGTGAGCTGTTTACGAAATGATTGTCATCCTCCAAGTTGTGTTATACTTCAAGCCCTGGCCAGCTCCTCTGATACCCAAGCCCAGGATTCACCACTCACCTGCAGTGTGGCATTGGCAATTATACTTCTGTGCCTCAGTTTCCTGGGTACTTGGGCTAGTGCTGGACCCACCTCAGGAGGGTGGGTGTGGGGACATAGCAAATGAATGTAGCACCTGCATTAGTTCTAGTTGTAAAGGAGAAGATGGTCCCATAAGAGAGAGAGAAGTGGACATGTGTGTGCACAGAGAAACAGGATTGGACCGGTGTATGCCGACATGTGTACATACACCCAGTATTTTCCTGCTGGTGGAATTGCTGGTGACTTTAATTTTCTTTGTGCTCTTCTGTGTTTTCTAAAATTCATACAGTGATTAAGTATTTTATAATCAGTTAAACATTATTATTATTATTTCTGAGATGGAATCTTGCTATGTTGCCCAGGCTGGAGTGCAGCTCACTGCAACCTCTGTCTCCCAGGTTCAAGCAATTCTCTTATTTTAGCCTCCTGAGTAGCTGAGATTACAGGCTGTGTGCCACCACACCCGGCTAATATTTTTTGTATTTTCAGTAGAGACGGGGTTTCACCATGTTGGCCAGGCTGGTCTTGAACTCCTGACCTCAGGTGATCCACCCACCTCGGCCTCTCAGAGTGCTGGGATTACAGGCATAAGCCACCCCACCTGGCCTAAAACATTATTTTGAAAGGAAAATACAAACAAACCTAAACAATCACATGGAGGGTTAAAACATAGTGTTTTGAGAGCACAGTGTCTACAGAACAGCAGAGTCAGAAGACCCAGGTTCAGATTCACCATTTACTATCTGGGTGATCTTAAGCAAGTGACTCAATCTCTCTGAACCATACTTGTCTGTGATATAGGGATGCTGGTAATCTCAGAATCCTCTTCTTTAGGAAGCATATTTTGACATTGTGTGACACAGGACACACATTGAGAAATTGCCTTTGAAATAACTGCTGGGTGCATAGATTATAATTTTTGTAGCTTCCAATCTTTGTGGGTCTATTGGAGAATTAAAGGACAAGATGCATGGAATGGAATGTCTGCCAAATTATAGAAAATATATATATATTAAATTATGAATATATGTACATATAGATTTTCAAGTTATATGTGTGTGTGTGTGTGTGTGTGTGTGTGTGTGTTAGAGACAGGGTCTCACTCTGTCACCCAGGCTGGAGTGCAGGGGCATAATTATAGCTCACTGCAGCCTCAAACCTCTGGGTTTAAGTGATCCTTTCACCTCCATTTCCCAAGTAGTTATAACTACAGGTGCTCACCACCATACCTGGCTAATTTTTTATCTTTCATAGAGATGAGGTCTCCCTAAGTTGCCCAGGCTGGTCTTGAACTCCTGGCCTCAAGTGATCCTCCCACCTCAGTCTCCCAAAGTGCTGGGATTATAGGCATGAGCCACCACGCTTGGCCTCAAGTTATATATTTTTAATGTATATCTATCTATGTATGGACAGCTATAACTATACATCTCATAAGGCTGTATAAAACTATTCATCATAATGAGCAATTCCAAATACTCACGAAGACTTGCAGGGAGGTAGAGAAGCTGGAGTTGCTAAATTTTATGGGAAAGAGAAGGCTGTGTCCTTCCTTGCCCTAGGATGGTGCATGCCTCGGTCTACCAAGTAGCAACAGAGGATTTCCAAGGAGGAAGCGGTCAGTGTTTTTGTTTTGTTTTGTTTTTCAAAGAGACAGGGTCTTACTGTGATGCCCAGGCTGGAGTGCAGAGGTTGTTCACAGGTGCGATTCCAGTACTGATCAGCATGGGAGTTTTGATCTGTTCCATTTCTGACCTGGGCCAGTTCACTCCTCCTTAGACAAGCTGGTGGCTCCCCACCCCTGAGAAGTCACCGTATTATATACATAAAATATAAGGGATGGGCCCCTGGACCTCCCAAGGCAGGGCATCCAGCACTTGGCTGCCTGGGGCTTCTGTGAGCTGGCATGTGCTTTCTGTCGGCATCTCCTAGGCTCCTGATGCCATGGCCATGTGGACATTCTTACCAGGGCATTTCCACAGGTGAAAGCTGTGATTCTTAATCTCAGAAAGCTTCTCAGTAAATCTCTAGGCTTAGAATCATCAAATTATTTGGTACCACGTCAGGGGTTTTTGCGAGTCTTACCTTGCAGATGCTCTGCAGTTTAATTTTCTCCACCATACCAGTGCCCCACTGCCAGCACCCTCAAGCACCTTTCCCCAGAGTCAGCTTTCTAGGATGCTGTTACTCTGCGTCCCCCATCCCTGCCAGGGAGGAGGGCAGGAGTAGTGTCCTGTGGATAAATTCAACCTACAGTTTCCCAAAGTTATATTAGTTTTTTGCCAAACAAATGTTTCAGAACCTCTACTGGGCTAATATAGGCTTCTTTTTAGGAAGGAGCAATGTAGTATGCAATGTTTCGCCAAACTGTGGCCCACAGAACCCCTTGTTTCAGGGAGCATATCTTGGAACTGGTGTGTCACAGAACACACACTGGGAAACATTGCCTTTGAAAAATGACTGCTAGGTGCACAGTTTATAATTTCTGAAGCTTCCATTTCTCCATAAACACTGACCTGCTTCCTCCATGGAAACCCACTGTTGTTCTTGGGTAGACTGAGGCACATGTCATCCTAAGGCAAGGACAAAGCTTTCTCTTTCTTCTGCTGGAATCCAGTTCCCTCGGTTTTCTTCCTTCCTTCCTTCCTTCCTTCCTTCCTTCCTTCTTCCTTCCTTCCTTCCCTCCCTCCCTCCCTCCTTCCTTCCTTCTTTTGAAGGGGTGTTTCTATGTTGCCCAGGCTGTTCTCATGAAACGATCCTCCTGTCTCAGTCTCCCAAAGTGTTGGGATTACTGGTGTGAGTCATCTTACCTGGCCCCTGCTCCGTTTCTTGTGCCTCCTCACTGGTCTTCATGAGTACTGGGAATTGCTCATTATGATTAAATAGTTTTATACAATCTAAGATCAGGAACAAATCACTTTGATTTCCCTCCCGTTCAAGTATTTGCCATTCCTGAAATTTGGAGGTTTTGGTAATTTTCAAGTGTTCCTTTTGTATCAGATACTAAGGTCACAGAGCTGAACAAGACAAGCCCAGTCCCTGCCCTCATGGTGGTTACAGTCTAGCAGGCAGGAGGACATGAGCAAATGAATGAGTAGGTAAAAAGTCCTAGGTGCCTGGGGAGGATCTCACAGAAGCATAAGCCTGAAACATCTTTTTCAGAGTGACTTTTAGGCTGGGCACGGTGACTCATGCCTGTAATCCCAACACTTGGGAGGCCAAGATGGGCGGTCACTTGAGGTCAGGAGTTCAAGACCAGCCTGGGGAACATGGTGAAACCCCATCTCTACTGAAAATTACAAAAATTAGCTGGGTGTGGTGGCATGCACCTATAATCTCAGCTACTCAGGAGGCTGAGGCAGGAGAATCACTTGAATCCAGGAAGTGGAGGTTGCAGCGAGCTGAGATTGTGCCACTGCTCTCCAGCCTGAGTGACAGAGTGAGACTCTATCTCAAAAAAAAAAGAAGAAGAAGAAGTGACTTTCAAGCTGAGATCTGAAGGAAGAGTGGATTAATAATTAGAAGTGAAACCTCAAGGCAATTAAAAGAAAATAATGCAGTGCAGGACACTAAAGGTTAAACTGAGGACTTCACTTCCACCCATAATATAAGAAACCAAGGTGCCTGGCAGAATTTTCACAGTACACGTCACATTCTGACCCCTCTGAGGTTAGCCTCAAAATGCCTTCAGAGCCTGCGTGTGAAGAGCACGTGCTGAATTTTCCACCTGCACTCCCCCCTTTCCTGCAGCGGTGATAGTATGGGTCTCTTGGGGGCAGTCTCTGCCCTGCACATCTGGCTGTGGGCCCAGGGTCTAAAGTGACTGCATTGCACCTGGCCTCACCTGCACTCCCGGGCACATGTGAGCCCAGCACAGGTATGGGAAGTGTTTGCCACTCTGCGAAGGTCAGCACCTGGGGAGGCGGGTTGGGAAGAGTAGCCAAGGACCAGGCACATACCTGGAATCTTCACAGACCTGTCCAGGCAGCCCTGCTGCCTCTCTGTCTCTCTGTGTAGCTCGGTTTGAGGTTTTATGTGGGCTGTGATTCATGAGTCCTTGGCCTTTCCCAGGGCACTTTCCCTCTCTGATAATCCTCTTGCTGCTTGAGAACTCTAAGACAAAACTCTTGGGCAGCAAGGAGAGTGGTTTCTAAAGGGGCAACCACCTCTCCTTCCCCCAGAATGGCTCCTCTGGTCTCAGAAATGCTGGCTCACATGTCACAGTGGGGGTTTCCCACTTGCGGGGTGGGGGGGGGGGCAGTGACCCCTGCCATGGGTTACCCTAGGGAAGGAAGCCAGGGTTAGGTAAGGGAGCCCTGAGGAGAAGGGAGGGCATAGAGGGTCACAGGCAGAGGGAAGGTTCCTCAAAACACTTCATTTATTCAGTCGTCCATTTACTCAGCCAGCAGCTACTCATTAGTAGGCACTCAGTAAGGACTGTGTGCCAGGGACGGAGGGTACAGCCAAGAGCAGGAGAGAAAAGCAGCTCCCTCCCTCACGGAGACCCCCTTCTCTAGGGGGTGGGAGGACGGTTTCTAAACATGCTTCAATGTCCAGTGACGGCTGGCGGTGGCTGCTGGGTAGCAGGGAGGTCAGGGATGGCCTCTGAGGAACAGCCTGAACAGGGACCTAAAGGAAGAGAAACAGCCCACATGCTCAAAATCTGGTTTTGATGACATCATGGCTCAGCCTTACTGTGAAAAACTAGACAGTCCTTGCAAACATTGTTTTCCATGCTCTCTGAGGGGGAAGTGGGAAGCAGTTGTAGAATGCGATGACATTTCATGAGAGTGTGCACAGAGAAACCTCTGAAGAATCCAGGTAGAACCTTATAGTACTTCTCTCTGAATCCCTCTAAGTGAGGGATTATGAATGATGTTGGTTATTCTTTTCTACTTTTTAAGATTCATCAGTGAACATATAATTAGTGAAAAGGAAAATTCCTTCTGGAAGGGGCTTCGCATCGTAGGAAGATGAAGTGAGATGCTTACAGGGCATGGGGTGTTACTATGACGGGGCTGATTTTGTTCAAGGGATGATGTGGGGTGGCCAGGAAATCCTTGGGGATAAATTTTGAGCTGGGCCTTAATACAGTGGTTATCTAGTCTTTTTGTTTGTTTGTTTCCAAACTGAAAGCATAGTAACTGAAGTAATCAAATGGCTATGCATTGAACATTTTTGAAAAATTCAGTCTGTTGAAAAGCACGATTGTGAAAATCATGCGAGATCTCAGTGCCCACCCCGATCTCCCCTCCGTAGCCACTGTTAGTATTTTGATGTAGGCTGGGCATGGTGGCTCACACATGTAATCCCAGCACTTCAGAGGCCGTTGCGGGTGGATCACCTGAGGTCAGGAGTTCGAGAGCAGCCTGACCAATATGGTGAAACCTTGTCTCTACCAAAAATACAAAAATCAGCCAGGCATGGTGGGGCGTGCCTGTAATCCCAACTTCCCGGGAGGCTAAGGCAGAATTGCTTGAACCGGGGAGATGGAGGTTGCAGTGATAACGTCACTGCTCTCCAGCCTGGGCAACAGAGTGAGACTGTCTCAAAAAAAAAAAAAAAAAAAAAAAATTGATGTATATCTTCTAGGTTTTTTTCTAGCCCCTAGCTATTATGTTACAAATAATAATAATAATAATAATAATAATAATAATAATAATGAAGGACTGTGATAACAAAAGCAGGGGTTTTTGTAAGGTGGATTTCTTGTTCCCGGAATTCCCCCATGGCCATCTGTCCACGCCTCCACCTGTTCACCCCTAGATACTCCTGCAGCAGATGGCTTCCCCGACTCAGGTGATCAAGGGCCAACATCTGGGGAGGGAGAGTAATCAAAAAGCCTCTGCCCTTCCCTCCTCTCCCGCTTCAGCCCCCTTCTTCTCAAGCCTCCCCACAGCCTTGCTGCTGCCCACACTCATGCTGCCTATGGCCCTGCCAGGCATGCCGAGAGGAAGGTCACCCTGCCTGGCCGAGTTCCTGCTCGCCCAATGTCTGCCTGCTTGCTGAGTGCCTGCCAAGCGCCAGCCTAATCTGAAGAGAGCTTTAGAAGCCGCCCTAGGGCGGGCTGCTTTTTTGTTTCTGGAATCCAGGCCACTCAGCAGAGGGGCTGGCTTCCTGCACTGCTGCTGCAGCCTGCCTCCGAGCGAGGGGACTTAGGTCAAGAGTGTCTGGGGAGGAATGCAGACCCTTAGAGCAAAGCCCTTGTTATGAATGCCTTCCCTGCACCCCCTAATTGGGTTAGTGAAGTGATCAGCTGGACTCTCAAACTACACAGGACAAGCATGCTACAGCCCTATGTTGTTATTTATATGCCAAAGAATCTCCCTTTTCCCAGTGAGGGGAACAAGCTGAGGCTCACAGCTGCTATTTCTACTTGGTCTGGGGACTCTGCAGAGAACACGCTGATAGACAGGTGTCCTTCCACGCAGAGGCGCCTCAGCTCTAAGGTAGAAAGCCTCATTGCACTTTTCTCAAAGCAGGTTTCTTTGAAAGCCCAAAGAGCCTTTGACAGAGGTAGATCAACTCAACCCTGAGACTTGATTCCGCAGCTTGAGCGTAGGGGAAGGGCCACTATGCTTGCTGAGCTGCTGTTATCATCAAACACGCTACATTTATGGCACTCTGACCCCCATTTCTCAGATAAGGACACTGAGGGTCAGTTCACATGCCCAAGGTTAGTAAAGAGTGGAATTGAGATTCCAACCCAGAACTGCCTGACCTCACACTCTGTATGTATCAAGCTAATCCCCAGTGTGCGGGGGCGGGAGGTGAGGTGGTTGGTACAGGAAGTGACTCTGTATTTATTCTTTTTTATTCAATACATATTTATTGAACACCTGCATCTGTGCCAGCTACATAAACAATTAAATTTTTGGCCACAAACAGGAGATTACTAAAAGAGAGGATAAGGTGAACCTGATTTGGAATGATAGGTCAGAGAAGGCCTCTTAGGAAGTGACATTTAAATCAATATTTGAGGAACTGGGGAGAGAGAGCATCCCAGGAAGCCAGTGTTCTAGCTTCAAAATCCTGTCCTCTTGAGACTAGCCCCTTCCAGAATGCTGTACCTACTAACCCCTTCTTGACATGTACTGCTACACATTCCAATTGTCCATAACTTTTCCTTCCTTCATTCCCTTCTTTCTCTCTTTCTTTTTTTTTTTTTTTCATATAGAGATGGGGTTTCACTATCTTGGCCAGGTTGGTCTTGAACTCCTGACCTCGTGATCCACCCATCTCAGCCTCCCAAAGTGCTGGGATTACAGGCGTGAGCCACCGTGCCTGGCCGTCCGGCCTTCCCTCCTTCCTTCCTTTACTTTCCTTCTTTCTCTTTCTTTCTTTTTCTTTATTTCCCTCTCTCCTTCCCTCCCTCTTTCCTTTCCTTTCCTTCCCTTTCCCTTTCCTCTCTTTTCTTTTTTCTTTCTTTGAGTCTGACTCTGTCACCCAGGCTGGAGTGCAGTGATACAGTTTCGGCTCACTACAGTCTCTGCCTCCTGGGTTCAAGCGCTTCTCATGCCTCAGCCTTCCAAGTAACTGATGCACCCCCACACCCAGCTTTTGTATTTTTAATAGAAACAGGGTTTTCAGGATGGCCAGGCTGCTCTTGAACTCTTGGCCTCAAGTGATCTGCCCACCTTGGCCTCCCACAGTGCTGGAATTACAGGCATGAGCCACTGTACCTGGTCCATAACATTTTCTTTTATGCACCAATGTCTTTCTTTGAGAATCTGCTCAAGGTAAAGGACCCTCTTCCCAGGAACATGTACAGGAAAGACGTTCGGTGTGTTGCGTTGAGCTCTCTTCTCTCACTTGGCTCAAGAGAAAATCTCGAAGGCTTTGACTTTGGCGAGTTGAATGGGGAGGGGAGTCAAGATGTTGCCTATCTGACCTGTGTTTTGGGGCTTTGGACTGCACTGATGAAGGCAGCGTGGCCTGGCCAAAGGTCACTTGGCTAAGGCTAATTTCCGGCAGCTGCAGCCTACCAGACACCAAGGATCTGTGACTGTGGCTGCTTCTTGTCATGACCCTGAACTTAGAGCCCTGTGCTTAGAGGAAATACTCACGTAGCCTACAAGCTCGTGAGGGCTGATGGAAGGTGGGAGCACTGTTGAGCGGAGCTGCAGAGCCCCACACTGGCTGCTGCTACCAACTGTTTAGCCTTACCTTGGGAAGAAACTGGCCGAAAGGTCTCTCTATGCAAAGCTGCTCAGATAGGGCGAATGCCCTGCTCGAATCCCTTCAGTTAGTATTGCCCTCAGGGTAGGGCAAGGCAGTTTTCTTAACAGAGCGTGAAAGCCGGGCCCCTGCCACATTTCCAGCCTGTGTCTAGGCACACCCTGCCTGGCTGGCTGTTACCCAGATAGGACACTTATGTGGCTTTGCAGCTGCTGTTTCTCCTAGTGAGATTCTTACCTTTCCTGCATCTTCAACAGGTAAATTTTAAAACTTGGCTCAATTTTCAACTTCAGTCTTCTTTGAAGTTCCCACGGACTTGCTTCTCTATAGAGTTGCTCACTACTTCCCTCTGTAGGCCACGACCTTCTGTATCCACCACTGCAATTCTTTCCTTTCTTTCTTTACTGCCTCTCCCTCCCCCCCACCCCATCTTTCCTTCAACAGTTAGTTACTGGGCACCTAATCCTGTTCTTGTCACACTGGGGTGCTGAGGAAACAGTGATGTGTAAAGGAGACCCAGACCTGCCCTCAAGGAGTTTGAACTCCATGGTAGCCACATAAATTCATCGAACCATGAAGATGAAGAATACACAAGCACATCAGGTCTTTTCCTTAAAGAAGTTAAGCTGGGGCTAAAAGAGTTCCATGACTTATTTGTTTATTTAGAGATGGAGTTGTGCTCTGTCATCCAAACTGGAGTGCAGTGGCGCGATCTCAGCTCACTGCAGCCTCCACCAACCAGGTTCAAGTGATCCTCTTGCCTCAGCCTTCTGAGTAGCTCCGATTACAGACACGTGCCATCACGCCCAGCTGATTTATATATTTTTAGTAGATATGGGGGTTTCACCATGTTGCCCAGGCTGGTCTTGAACTCCTGACCTCAGGTGATCCAGGTTCCTTGGCCTCCCAAAGTACTGGGATTACAGGTGTGAGCCACCATGCCCAGCCAAGCTCCATGACTTAAAAAAAAAAAATTCTGGTAAACCCAAGCAATTTTTTTTTAAATTGAATAAAGGGATACTTTGAAAGTCTTCTAATTCAGATCTTTGCTAGTTATATAAAGCTCTGGGACTCGGGGATGTTTTGAAATGGAATTTTTTCATATATAAACATAAGGGAGAAGAAATAATTTATTAGCTTTGAGCACCTTCCATGAGAAAAGCTCCAGGACTGTGAAAATAGCCGAGTCCTGACCTCTGGACTCTCTAGAAGGTCAAGCCAGAGGAGAAGGAATCAGTGTGAAATCTAAGCTCAAGCCTCCTTGCAGGAGGCAGGCCTCCCTCCCTACAGAGACTGTGGAACCTCCCAGAGCGTCTGTGGCTTTCCTTTGTAGTGTTTGTTCATCACAATTTGGAATTCTGCAACTGTCTTGTTGCTGGATTACCACCTCTCTCCCTTGTTGGACCGTGGTGGACTCCATGACTGTGGGTGATATGGCTGTCTTACCTTTTCTACAGCAGCTTTATTGAGATATAATAATTCACATATCATAAAATGCACTTTTTTTTAAGACAGAGTCTGGCTCTGTCGTCCAGACTGGAGTGCAGCGACACAATCTCAAGTCACTGCAACCTCTGCCTCCTGCACTCAAGTGATCCTCGCACCTCATCCTCCCAAGTAGCTGGGACTACAGGAATGCACTACCACACCAGGCTAATTCTATAATTTTTTGTAGAAATGGGGTTTTGCCATGTTGTCCAGGCTAGTCTCAAACTCCTGAACTCAAGCAATCCACCCACCTCAGCTTCCCAAAGTGCCGGGATTACAGATGCGAATCACTGCACCCAGCCAAAATTTAGCTTTTTGAACATGCAATTAAGCAGTCTAAGTGTCCGTCAACAGATGAATGGATAAAGAAAATGTGGTACATATACACGGTGGAGTATTATTCAGCCATAAAAAAGAGTGAGATCCTGTCATTTGCAACATGGATGGTACTGGAGATCATTATGTTAAGTGAAATAATCCAGGCATAGAAAGACAAACTCAACGTGTTCTCACTTATTTGTGGAATCTGAAAATCAAAACAGTTGAACTCATGGACATAGAGAGTAGAAGGATGGTTCCCAGAGGCTGGGAAAGGTAGGAAGGGTTATGGGGGAGGTGGGGATGGTTAATGGGACAAAAAATATATATAAAGAATGAATAAGACATATTATTTTATCACACAACAGGGTGACTATCATCAATAATAACTTAATTGTGCATTTCAAAATAAGCAAAAGAGTATAATTGGATTATTTGTAACACAATGAAAAATGCTTGCCAGAATGGATACCCCATGCTCCATGATGTGATTATTTCACATTACATGCCTGTATCAAAATGTCTCATGTACTCCACAAATCTATACTCCTGCTCTGCACCCACAAAATTAATAAAAATGTGCAGTTTAGTTGTTTGTGTATTCACAGAGCTGTACAACCACCACTGCTATCTAATGACAGAACAGCTTTATAACTCCAAAAAGAATCCCCATACCTGTTAGCAGTTACTTCCCATTAACTGTTACCCCTAACCTCTGCCAACCACTCATCTACTTTCTGTTTGTATGGATTTGCCTATTCTGGACATTTCAATTTCATATAAATGGAATTATATAATACATGGCCTTTTATGATTGGCTCTTTTCACTTAACATAATATTTTCAAGATTCATCCCTATTGTAACATGTATAGTATTCTATTGTATGAAGCTGGGTGCACTGGCTCATGCCTGTAATCCCAGCACTTTGGGAGGCCGAGGCAGGCGGTTCATGAGGTCAGGAGTTCGAGACCACTCTGGCCAACACAGTGAAACCCCATCTCTACTAAAAATACAAAAATTAGCCAGATGTGGTGCTGGGCACCTATAATCTCAGCTACTCAGGAGGCTGAGGCAGGGGAATTACTTGAACCCAGGAGGCGGAGGTTGCAGTTAACCAAGATGGTGCCACTGCACTCCAGCCTGGGCAACAGAGGTAGATTCCACATCAAAAAAAAAAACAAAAAACAAACAAAAAAAAAAACTAAAAAAAAATATTCTATTGTATGGTTATACTACATTTTGTTTATCCAGTCATCAGTTGATAAGCGTTTGAGTTGTTTCTACTTGGGAACTGTTGTGAATAATGCTGATGTGAGTGTTCATATACAAGTTTTTGTGCAGCTGTGTGTTTTCATTTCTCTTAGGTATATACCAAAGACTGGAATGGCTGGGTCATGTAACAACCCTAACATTTTGAGGAGTTGCCAGACTGTTTCCCACAGTGTCTGCACCATTTTACTTTCCCACCAGTTGTATATGAGGATTCCAGTTTGGCCCTATCCAGCACTTGTGTATTTTCAGTTTTGTTTTTTGTTTTGTTTTGTTTTTGAGATGGAGTCTTGCTCTGTCGCCAGGCTAGAGTGTAGTAGCACGATCTCAGCTCACTGCAACCTCCACCTCCTGGGTTCAAGCGATTCTCCTGCCTCAGCCTCCTGAGTAGCTGGGACTACAGGCACCTGCCACCACACCTGGCTAATTTTTGTATTTTTAATAGAGATGGGGTTTCACCATGTTGGCCAGGATGGTCTCCATCTCCTGACCTCGTGATCTGCCCGTTTCGGCCTCCCACAGTGCTGGGATTACAAACCGCACCCGGCTGTTTTGTGTTGATTTTTTTTACAACAACCATTCTAATGAGAGGTTTTAATTTGCATTTCCCTAATGATTAGTAATGTTGGACACCTTTTCATATGTTTGTTGGTCAGTTCATTGCTCATTTTTAAATTGGGTTGTTTGTCTTTTTACTGTTGAGCTGTAAGAGTTCTTTATATGTTCCGGATACAGTCTTTTATTAACCATGATTTTCAAATATTTTCCTCCATTTTGCAGGTTGTCTTTTTACTTTCTAGATGGTGTAATTAGAAGCACAAATGTTTTAAGTTTTGAAATTCAACGTATGTATTTTTCCCTTGATTGCTTCTTCTTTTAGTGTCATATCTAAGAAACCATTGCCTAATCTAAGGTCATGAAGATGTCCTCCTGTTTTATTCTAAGAGTTTTATAATCGAAGCCAGGCGTGGTGGCTCACATCTGTAATCTCAGCACTTTGGGAGGCCGAGGCGGATAGAGCACAAGGTCAAGAGATTGAGACCATCTTGGCCAACATGGTGAAACCCTGTCTCTACTAAAAATACAAAAATTAGCTGGGCATTGCAGCACGCACCAGTAGTCCTAGGTACTTGCAAGCCTGAGGCAGGAGAACCACTTGAACCCGGGAGGCGGAGGTTGCATTGAGCCAAGATCATGCTATTGCACTCCAGCTTGGGTGACAGAGCAAGACTCTGTCTCAGGAAAAAAAAGAGTTTTATAATTGTAAGTCTTATATTTAGGTATGTGTCTAACTTATTCCATATTGTATCCCCAGTGCCTAGAATAACAGCTAGTGTAGAGAAGGTACTTGTACTTATTGAGTTAAATGAGTAAATGAATGACTAGCTCTTGAAGGAATGAATGATTGAGCAGATATCTCTTTCTAGTCCGGGATCTGCTGCTGGTTAAGTAAGCCCCAGGGTTAAGAGAGAGGCATTAGTGCCAGGGGCAGTGGCTCATGCCTGTAACCCCAGCAGTTTGGGAGACCAAGGTAGGTAGATCAAGAGGTCAGGAGTTCAAGACCAGCCCAGACAAGGTGGTGAAACCCCATCTCTACTAAAAATACAAAAATTAGCAGGGTGTGGTGGGTGGGTGCCTGTAATCCCAGCTGCTCAGGAGGCTGAAGCAGAGAATTGCTTGAACCCAGGAGGCATTGTGTAGAAGAAGGGCACCAGTTTGTTTCAGTCTCATCCCCCTGTGAGCCTGCCATTAGTGAGTATTCACATTCCTTTTCTTTTAACTTATTTCCTGTTTTCCTTCAATTTTAACTCTTTTTAGTTTCTTTCTTTGGCAAAATGTTACAAGACATTTCCTAAACAAGTAATGACTAGGCTGGAAGTGGTGGCTCAGGCCTGTAATCCCAGCCCTTTAGGAGGCCAAGGTGGGAGGGATCACTTGAGGCCAGGGGTTCGAGACTAGCCCAGGCAACACGATGAGACCCCCTGACTCTACAAAAAAATACAAAAACAACTAGCTGGGTGCTATGATGCACGCCAGTAGTCCTAGCTACTTGGGAAGCCAAGGTGGGAGGATTGCTTGAGCCCGGAAGTTCAAGCTTCTGTGAATTTCAGTTGCACCGCTGCACTCCAGCCTGGGTAACAGGGGGAGACCCCTCTCTAAAAAAAAAAAAAAAAAAAAAAAATCTTAAAAAAACCCAAATAGTGTCTAATCTACTTTGATTAAATGGTAAATATGATAGATACTGCATATAAGATCATTTTTATGTTGTAAAAATCTTTGTTGGTTTGATATTTCTTTTACTAGTTTTTCTTGAGTTCAGCAAATCAGTTAAGGTAATGTGGCAGTATATAAATTGCAAAGTAGAAGTAAAACTCATCTAGCCGCCTCCCGGGGGCGTGGGGAGTATCATGATGTCTGAACTTACATAAAAAAAGTATATGCATGTAGAAAGAAAGAAGACAAATGTCAAACATTTGGGAATTGAGGTAAAGGGTATTTGGGAGTTCCTTGTACTATTATTTCAACAACATTTTTAGGTTAATTTTTTTCAAAAACCCATCCGTTGTAATCCTGCCCTTAGAAAGAATTAGATGTGGACCCTGAAAGGTCACAGGTGTAGTAGGCGTTTGCATACATTTTAAACTTAGTTCTCAGCTCTTGAGGAGGAAACAAAGGTGATGGCAGGTGAGCAGGGTCACACAAGTTGGCTGTGTAGTGGAACCAGAATTTGGAAGTGTTACTTCAGGTCAGACCCTGGGTGGACGCAGGGGAGCATTTGGACTTGGACTTCCGACCTCAAGGCCTTTATTCCTTTATGGCCTTGTGTATCTCAAATAGCAAACCTTTCCCCTGGGCAGGAATGACTGGCTTCTTCTCTCATCCTCTAAGCCCCTGATATTTTTTGAGCCTGAGCTTAGTGAAAGCAGATGGGAGATAGCCCAGGAGGGGCTGCCATCCTGGGACTTGCAGGAAAGCTAAGCAGGGTATGGAGGGAATCGTCGCCTCCCATTCAGTCAGCAGGCAGGCCTTGAGGTCCCATTTCATGGAATTGCTGAGACTCTGGGGAGGCAGCCCTGACCGTCACCCTTCCGCCCTGCCTGTCCTCCAGGAACTGAAGCTGCCCTCCTTCCGAGCCCACTCCCCACTTCTGAAGAGCCGCCGGTTCTTTGTGGACATCCTGACCCTACTGAGCAGCCACTGCCAGCTCTGCCCTGCAGCCCGGCACCTGGCCGTCTACCTGCTGGACCACTTCATGGATCGCTACAATGTCACCACCTCCAAGCAGCTCTACACCGTGGCCATCTCCTGCCTCCTACTTGCAAGTAAGCAAAAACCTATGTCTTCCTCCGCACTTGTGCAGTCTCCTCACGTCAGTGCGCCTGGCTGCTTCCAAATCACTTTACATCTTGACGATCTTTGTAGGTCTTCTGTGTTCATCCTTCACCGAGTGCTTTTTAGCATCAACATTTTTTTTTTCCAGTTTTATTTTATTTTTAATTTTTATTGCATTTTAGGTTTTGGGGTACATGTGCAGAACGTGCAAGATAGTTGCGTAGGTACACACATGGCAGTGTGTTTTGCTGCCTTCCTCCCCTTCACCCACACTTGGCATTTCTCCCCAGGCTATCCCTCCCTGCATCAACATTTTTAGATGCAAATTTTTTTTGCATCTATAATGTACCAGACCAAGTAATAAGGATGTTAGCAGCTTGTCTCAATTAATCCACACAGTGGCCCTAGGAGACAGATACTCTTAGTATACCTCACTTTACAGAGGCACAGAGAGGTGAAGAAGCCGGTTTAGGCCTGCCCAGATAGTATATGGCAGACAGAATTTGAGCCCAGAACTGTGTGATGCCAGAGTCTGTGCCCTTAACCTCCTGTCTCCTGCTTTCAGTATGGGGGATCTGAATGGACTGGGAGGGGAAACCTAGCAACCACTGTTCTTAGAGGTGTTTTGAAATGTGACAGCTTGATTTGGACCTAAGCAGGACCTATTGTGTGGTCACCAGGCCTGGGCACAGCCCTCTTGGGGTTTGCACCTTCCAAAGAGGCCTCACTAAAAACACAGCATAGCTTTGACCATCTGTCTGTCTGCCTTGATAGGGATTACTGTGTTAATTTGCTGCTACTTGGATGATCTTAAAACACAGTTCTGCCATGCCACCCTGCCACTTAACATCACCCGTGGTTTACCAGCAGTCTTAGGATAAACAGCAACCCTCGAGTTCCTGCCTCTTTGACCTGTGCCTTTCTCCTCATCACTTCCTGGGTTCCAGCCACACTGGCCAGGCCCCCTCTTGTCATAGAGCTTTGCACCTGCTGTTTCCTCTACCTGGATCACTTCTCGCTCCCTCCTGCTGCCCACCTGGTTCTGGTTAAACATCACTCAGACTCTACATCCCTGTGAAAACCTTCCCTCACTGCCCTCAGCAGGTGAGGTCTCCCGAGTATACACACCCTCAGCGTGGTGTGCTTTGAATTAAAAACCACCGCCCCCCCCCCCCCATGGATAGCAAGTTTCAGGGATGAAAATGAGCTTGGCACATAATAAGACCTCAAAAACAATTTGTGGAATCAATGAAACTAATGGAGCTGAGGGTTTCTTGAGAGCCAGGCCTCTGCACTTCTCTAGGTTGCCCTTAATGCAGAAGAATGGAATGCCCCAGAGGCCTCAGGCTCAAAGTGGCCAGGTTCAATTAGGACATTTCTTTGACATTTGGTGGTGTATTCTTGACAGTCAGATTTTACATTCTCCTCTGAGACCTGTTTCTGTCCTATTTCATTATACATTTCCCCTCCCAACCCTGCCATCCTTCATCCTGCTTGGTGCTGCAGGACTGTGGCACCCACTTTCTGTGGCGTTGTCTGCTTTTGGCAAGCTGCCATAAACCCCGTGGGCACAGTCACCCAGTTCCAGAAGCACAGATTTAGAGTTTTCAGAATTCCATCTCGTTTTCCACGCTGGCACCTTCTACCTGCATGTTTGTGATCCCAGTGGCTGCTTTGGGCTCACAGACCCACATTTGGTGATTTTTCTCTACCTTGGACTGACTGGATTCCCTTGTTACACATGGGAGCCAGTCTTGCCGGGTGTCCAGTCTGTCTCAGCATCCCAGATCAACATACAGCTCCCTTTCATCTGTGGGGCTTGGGAGACATCCCCATCAGTGGAGGGCATGCTGGGCCTTGTATTTCATGCAGCACAGGAGAAATCCACACCACGGCCTTTGGCTGCTGCTATCTATGACCTGTAGGATGCATCGAGGCCTGCTAGGGGCAGGGGACTTATATTTCCATGGGGCCGTGGAAGCTCTCCCCGATTGTCTGGGGAGCTGGGACGTGAGGCACACACTGGAGACTCCTTTGTGCTGCTGCTGCCGTGGTGGAGGGAGGGGGCATTTCAGACTGAGAGGCAGACGCCCCCACCCACATGTCTGGGGGCAGCAGGAACGGATTTTTCAGGGCACCTGCCATATGCTCCAGAGACCAGAGGGAAGAAAAGTTTCCATGACAGCCTGAAATCCTATTCTTCCCTCCTCCCCTCTCCCCAGGCCATTGTGGGCCACAGTGACGGGGGGGGGGGGGGGGGGGGTCACCTTGCCTCAGGAAGTTTGGAGATCTGCTAATTTGGTACCAAATTATTCTGAGATAAGAAGAGCTGGGGTTCTTGCCTCCCCCCGACTTGTCAATCTTAGGTTTTTAAATCTGCTTTCAGATAGACAGGCCAGGCATGGTGGCTCACGCCTGTAATCCCAACACTTTGGGAGGTGGAGGCAGGTGGATCACCTGGGGTAGAGTTCAAGATCAGCCTGGCCAAGATGATGAAACCCCATCTCTACTAAAAATACAAAAATTAACCGGGCATGGTGGTGGATGCCGTAATCCCAGGTACTTGGGAGGCTGAGGCAGGAGGATTGCTTGAACCCAGGATGCAGAGGCTGCAGTGTGCTGAGATGGTGCCACTGCACTCCAGACTGGGCGAAAAGAGCAAAACTTTGTCTCAAAAAAAAAAAAAGATAGGAAGCAGGGATGGGATCTTCTCATCTACCTACAGCCCTTTCTGATCCATAAAACAGGGCTCAGCCAAGAGCCCATGTCTGCAGGCCACAGGAATAGGCAGAACAAGCAAGAGCTTTCCGTGATTCCACAGTGGACCCCTGGCAAAGACACCTTCTCTCCCTCAGAGTTCATTGTTTGCATCTACTACCTTGACGCATGATAGAACTGTTCTATAAATATAGTATAGAGATCACTCTGCTGTAAATGTAGTTGAGCCACCCTCTTCTTTAATCTTTCATATATTTAGCACCCCTCCCGCAATGTCTTTTTGTTGTTTCTATTGTTTCATTAAAAGAATAATCTGACAACATGGAAACCCCATGACTTCCAGGTGAGTTGGCCTTGGCAGTGTCCCCGTATCATCAGCATCACAGCAGCTGTGGCTTCCTTCCTTACTGTTCTCTTTCTACATGCTGGACCCCATGCCAGGCACTCTATACATATCACATGGATCCTCACAACCAGCCTGTGCGGTCACCGCCCCTTTTATAGGTTCAGAGAGGCCACGTAACTCACCCAACTTCTAGTATGGGGTTGTGTGGTTTTTTTTTAATTGAGATAAAATACAACCAGATGCAGTGTCTCACATCTATAATCCCAGCACTTTGGGAGGCTGAGGTGGACAGATCCCTTGAGGCCAGGAGTTTGAGACCAGCCTGGCCAATATGGAGAAACCCCATCTCTACTAAAAAAAAAAATATATATATATATATACAAAAATTAGCTGGGCGTTGGTGGCTTGGGCCTGTAGTCCCAGCTACATGGGAGCCTGAGGCTGGAGAATTGCTTGAGCCCAGGAAGTGGAGATTGCAGTGAGCTGAAATCACTCACGCCACTGCACTCCAGCCTGGGTGACAGAGGAAGACCCTATCTCACAGAAGGAAAAAAAAAGAGATAAAATTCATGCCACAACATAAAATTCAAGATTTTAACCATTTTAAAGTGTACAGTCGACTGGTATTTAGTACCTACACACTCTATCTACTTGCAGAACATTTTTATCACCTAAAAAGGAACCTTTGTACCCATTAAGCAGTCATTTTCCTTTTCTTCCTACCCCCAGCTCTGGCAGCCATGAATCTGCTTACTGTCTGTATGGATGTGTCTATTCTGGCTCTTTTATATAAAAGGACTCATACAATATGTGACCATTTGTGTCTAGCGTTGTTTGCTTCATACAAAATTTTGAAGCCTCATCCATGTCGCAGCACATTATCAGCACTTCATTTCTTTTTCTTCCTTTTTTTTCTTTTTGAGATGGAGTTTTGCTCTTTTTTTTTTTTTTTTTTTTTTTTAAATAGAGACAGCGTTTCACCAAGGCCAGGATGGTTTCTATCTCCTGACCTAGTAATCTGCCCACCTTGGCCTCTCAAAGTGCTGGAATTACAGGTGCCCAGCCTCAGTGGAGTTTCACTCTTATCACCCAGGCTACAGTGCAATGGCATGATCTCTGTTCACCGCAACCTCCACCTCCTGGGTTCAAACAATTCTCCTGCTTCAGCCTCCCAAGTAGCTGGGATTACAGGTATGCTCCACTACGCCCAGCTAATTTTGTATCCTTAGTAGTGATGGGGTTTCACCATGTTGGCCAGGTTAGCCTGAACTCCTGACCTCAGGTGATCCACCCGACTTGGCCTTGCAAAGTGCTGGGATTACAGGCGTGAGCCACTGCACCCAGCCTTCATTTCATTTTATGACTGAATAATATTCCATTGTATATCCCAGAGTGTGTTTATCCAGTCATCTGTTGATGGATGTTTAGGTTATTTTTGCCTTTTAGTATTGTGAACAGTGCTGCAGTAAACATTCAGGTACCAGTTTTATTTGAACACCAGTTCCTTTTTTCTTTTTTTGAGGTGGAATCTTGTTCTGTGGCCCAGGCTAGAGGGTAGTAGTGTGATCTTGGCTCACTGCAACCTCTGTCTCCCAGGTTCAAGTGATTCTCCTGCCTCAGCCTCCTCAATAGGTGAGATTACAGGCACCTGCCACCATGCTTGGCTAATTTTTATATTTTTAGTAGAGACAGGGTTTCACCATCTTGGCCAGGCTGGTCTCAAACTCCTGACCTTGTGATCTCCTTGCCTCGGCCTCCCAAAGTGCTGGGATTACAGGTGTGAGCCACTGAGCCTGGCCTTGAACACTGGTTTCTAATTCTTTTGGGTATATGCCTAGGGGTTGGATTATGGGTCATGTGGTAATTTTGTGTTGGACTTTTTGAGACACCTTGGAGTTTTGCTTTTGCATGGTGGTTGCTGCCAGATGACTGCAGTGTTGAGTCTTTGGCCCCAAGACATGGACCAGCTAGGCTAACCAGGCCTTAACTGTAAGACCTTATTATTTCGTACAAGAAGTGTGAGATACGTTTTTACTTTTCAAAACCTGAAAGAATTTAGCCAGGCCTGGTGGCACGTGCCTGTAGTCCCAGCTACTTGGGAATCTGAGGTGGGAGGAACTCTTGGGCCCAGTGGGTAGAGGCTGAAGTGAGCTGAGATCTTGACACTGCCCTCCAGCCTGGGCAACAGAGCCAGACCCTATCTTAAAACAAACAAACACAAACAAACTGAAAGGTACAGAAGTACCTAGCACGAAAGGTTGGTTTCTTCCCTTTGCTCACAGGCCCACTCCCACAGTTTTGTGTGAATCCTTCCAGACCTGGGCTGGGTGCAGTGGCTCATGCCTGTAATCCCAGCACTTTCGGAGGCCGAGGCGGGTGGACCACTTGAGATCAGAGTATGAGATCAGCCTGGCCAACATGGTGAAACGCCATCTCTACTAAAAATTCTAAAAATTAACCAGGTTGGGTGACACACACTTGTAATCCCAGCTACTCAGGAGGCTGAGGTGGAAGAATTGCTTGAACCCGAGAGGCAGAGGTTACAGTGAGCCAAGATTGCACCACTGTATTCCAGCCTGGGTGACAGGGCAAGACAGTGTCTCAAAAAAAACAGAAAACAACACAAATCCTTCCAAACCTAGATGTGTTTTCAAAATTGGGAAAATAAACTTATTTTCATTTGTGGGGGAAAATGAATCACAGAACCCACCTCTGTACACTACCCAGTGAACAAAATTGCCAGATTCCCTCTTTCTTCCTTTTCCATCCCTATCTAATTGCAATTCTATTGTACTTTTTCTTTGCAAACTTCTGTTTTCTTTCACTGACACTTCCGGGCCCTGAGCCTGTCCCTGAGAATACAAGGTTTCTCACTGATGAGTGGTTTTCCTCTGTCCTCTGAGCCCCTCCTGCCCCTGGCCAATTGCCTGTCTGTCATCTGTGAAAAGCAATGGAAGGTGAGGCTGATAGATCTGACTCTTAAAGTTCTGACATCTGGTTTCTGTAGGTGGGGCCACGTCCCGTGCTGACCCCGTCCTCTTCCCTAGGAGAAAGAAGTGAAAAGTGTCTGGCAGGAGGTGGTCGCAGGGCCTTTATTTCAGGGGAGGGGAAAATCCCCCTCTGGCCCTGGTCCTCCTGCAGAGCAGGGTTCCTTAGCTCTGTGTGTCATGCTCTGCTGAGCTTACCTGTGTAAAGGCCCATCCCTTTACTATAGATTTTTTTTTTTTTTGAGACAAAGTCTTACTCTATCACCCAGGCTAGAGTGCAATGGTGTGATCTCGGTTCACTGCAACCTCCGCCTCCTGGGTTCAAGTGATTCTCATGCTTCAGCCTCCCAAGTAGCTGGGATTACAGGTGAGTGCCACCACGCCAGCTCATTTTTTGTATTTTTAGTAGAGATGGGATTTCACTATGTTGGCCAGGCTGGTCTCAAATGTCTGACCTCAAATGATCTGCCCACCTCGGTCTCCCAAAATGCAGGGATTACAGGCATTAGCCACTGAGCCTGGCCCTTACTATAGATTTTTAAAATTACAAATATTATACTCACTTGTAAAGTGAAATCCAAAGAATAAAATAAACATCCTTTTCCCATCCCACTCTCCAGAAGTAACACACAGTTTCTTGTGTCTTCTTCTGAATTTGATCTGATGTATTTTTCTGGAATTATTCCGTGCATATACAGACACACAGTTGATCCTCATTATTCACGGATTTTGTTCTTGTGTATATGCCTACTCCCTAAAACTCTTTTGCAGGCAGGACACGGTGGCTCATGCCTGTAATCCTAGCACTTTGGGAGGCCGAGGCAGGTCTTTTGGGATCACCTGAGGTCAGGAGTTCGAGACCAGACTTGCCAACATGGGGAAACCCTCTCTCTACTAAAAATACAAAAAATTAGCCGGGTGTGGCGGCATGTGCCTGTAGTGCCAGCTACTCAGGAGGCCAAGGCAGGAGAATTGCTTGAATCTGGGAGGCAGAGGTTGCAGTGAGCCAATATCGTGCCACTGCACTCCAGCCTGGGTGACAGAGCGAGACTGTCTAAAAAAAAACGCTTTTGTAAACCCAGAATCAGTGGCAGCGCTTTTGTGGTGCTTCACGAACACACACAGAGCCACATGTCCCATATGAGTTGACCCATACTCATATTTCGAGCTGAGACCCAGCAAGAAGCTCTCTGCCTTCTTCTTTCAGCAATCATGCTGTAAACAAGTGTCTTTTTGGTGGACTTAGTGCCGCATTTTTCATATTTTTCTGCTTTTTGTTGGTGATTTTTGTGTAAACAAGTCTCTGAGAACAGGGCTGAAGTGCCGTCCAGAGCTCCCAAGGTAAAGGCTGTGATATGCCTTGTAGAAAACATGTTTGTGTTAGAGAAGCTTTGTTCAGGCAGAAGTTATAACACTCTTGACTAGGAGGTCAATATTAGTTAGTTAATGTATTAAACAAATCCACAACACAAGATTATATGCCGATCAATTGATGAAATGTTGTGATCAGAGGCTTGCAGGAACCTAACCTTTTACCTTCCCCTAGGAGCAGTGATTCAGTATTCACTAATTCAGTGTTCACAATGGCTTTATAAAGCAAAACTGACATGAATAGAGAGAATTGGCCAGATATATTTACACAGGTGGGTTGCTACAAAAGGTGCTTTCTTCATAGTATGTTAGGGAACCTCTTTTCCTATTAGCTCTTGTGGATTTACTTCACTCTTCATTGACTGCAAAGTCCTCCGTTTTATAAACACTGCCATTTATGTAATGATTTCTTTATTTTTGGACATTTAGGTTGCTATCTGTTTTTTTTCACTGCTAGCAAAACATTTTTTACTTAGAAAGATCCTATTAAAAAAAAAAAGAAAAAAGACATTTTTTCAGGCAGAAGAATATGACAATGACTGGCTTTTTCCCTATATCTTTGCACACTTACCTGAGTCCGTAAGATAAATTCCCAGAGGTAGAATTGTTTTGTCAAAGGATAGGTGCACTGAAGATTTGGCAAGTAGTGCCAAATTGCCTTACGGAAGTTTTAACTCAACCAACAGCTGATGAGATCCGTTTTTCCCTAAATTTAACTTTATTTGTGGGAGCCTTTGGAACTGTTAGCATTGGTGGTGTGGTGGTGAGCACAGCTGCCTTCCAGAAAAACATCTATTTGACTTATCTACCTAATCAATAAACATAAAGAACAAGTAGTGTCTCTTCTGCATCCCGGCCCCTCACCTGTGTCGACTTGGGGCTTCCCTTCTGTGCTCCCAGCCACCTGTGCCTTTGCCCTGCGTTTCTGCCTTGCCCTGTCCAGGAAGCACAGACAAGGAATCCTTTCCAGACCGATTGCTTTTAGTGCTTGGGCAGATACCACTAAAAGCTATTGCCTGCCAGGTACTTGCATTGGTGCTTTAGGAGATTCTAGGAGAGGCCTGTCTTCCTCCCAGTAAACCAGCATCACTCCCCCTGCATCCTCCATCCCCCACTCACCCCTGCTTTGATTATTTGGCAGCTGTTGCTTCTGAAAAAGTAACTTCTTTGACAACTAGGAAGGGGATGGGATGGTGTGTCGCCATTGGAAATTTCAGAAACTTGAAAGTAGTCTTAATCCTTTCTGGTCGACAAGGATGAACGAATACGCTGCTTCGTGCCTGGAGAAGTTAAGCACATCAACTCTCCCCAAAGCTGGGAATGCTTGAGATGCCTCCACGGCTCTAATTGTAGGCGATGGCTGCAAATGGGACAGTATTTCCAGGTGGTCTTTTTCAGGGCTGTATTTCTGACAAAGCATGAGATTTATTGATAGAATTAAACCTAAATCTGCAAGGAAACATGGCAGCCCCCCTGCAGAAGATAATTTAATAGCTCCCTGCATCTCATGCAAGAGTGGCCAGGAGGAAATTCCATTTCCTCCCTGCCTCGGAGAGCATTGGAAGTGCTTGAGCCTTTCAGTGTTTGAACATTTCCGGAATCAGAATAGGTCTTACATTTGATGTGTGCAATTAAAGTGACTGTTGGCTGTCTTTCTTCCGAAACAGTGCTATGACATCAGTGGTGCATATCTAATCAGTGCTGTTTGGGTGGTGGCCACGAGGCATGGGGCCACTGGAAAGGGTGGTCCATCACATTAGTGAGGGCCGCGCTGAGCAAATCCGGGCACGGGGCTTGAATGTCACAGCACAGTGAGCAGAGGACATGGTGATTTTCCATTTCCTGTTCCCATCTCTGCAGACTGGCAGGCTTAGAGCTATTTCAGAAGAGGGATTTTGTGTAAACTGCCTGTCAGACAGCTGGCTGGGCCGGAAACTCTTAAATTGTTCAATTTGCCTTAGCGAGTCTAACACCCAGACCTGTTTGTCCAGAGCCTAAGTTTCTGGGCTCTGCCCAATAAAATAGAAGCCGTTTTATTTTATTTTGTTTTCTTGGAGTGGGGTTTGGGTTTCAAGCTACACGAGTTAATTGAACATGCAGTGTTCAGAAGCCCCTGATCACAGCAGCCCACCCCTTACCACGCAGGCACTCACCTATCAGTATTATCAGTTGTGATAGCCAGCACTGCAGGGCAGCTTTGGTTGGTTTTGAAATCAGTTTCAGACTCAAAGGAGATATGTCGGCCTGTTCTCAGATTAGAGATTATTTTTATGTGTGGAGCATTTGCCTGGATTTTTGAAATTGTCTTCAAGAAGTGTATGTTGCCTACCCCGACCTCCTATATCTTCATTTTAATTACAAGCATTGTGGTGTCTAGACAGGAAAAGTCTCTTCTTTGTCACTGACACAGTGGGGTTTCTGGGACTTTTCTAGGAAAGTCTGACGCCTCCTGACTTGTGGGCACTTGTAAACCAGGTTCATGCAGAGATATTCTTGGACCGGAGCAGAGCTATGTTCTGGAACCTTCTCTGGCAGTTATTCTGCTAGCTCTGGCTTCTAGATTCCCAGCAGCAGGGTCTTGCCTTCTGAAGAGTTTAAAATGTTTTTTATCAGTAGGAGAGTAATATTTGTTCCTGCAGAAAACCAGAAGATGGGAAAAAAACTAGAAGAACAAAGTAAAAATCACTTGTAATCTCACTACGTTTCTTTTTTTTTAAAATCAGAACCTGGGAGTGGAGGGTAAGTCCTAGCCTCAGTGGTGATGGGATAGCTAATGTTTATTGAGCGCTTATTTATTTTTATGTATTTATCTTTTTGAGACAGGATCTCACTGTCACTCAGGCTAGAATACAGTAGCATGGTCACAGCTTACTAAAGCTTCACCCTCCCTGGGCTCAGGTGATCCTTCACCTCTGCCTCTGAGTACCTGGGACCACAGGCACATTCACACCACCAGGCCCTGCTAATTTTTTTTTTTTTCGAGATGGAGTCTCACTCTGTTGCCCAGGCTGGAGTGCAGTGGTGCAGTCTTGGCTCACAGCAACCTCTGCCTCCCGAGTTCAAACGTTTCTCCAGGTTCAGACGATCCTCCTGAGTAGCTGGGATTACAGAAATGCACTGCCACACCCAGCTAATTTTTGTATTTTCAGTAGAGACAGGGTTTCATCATATTGGTCAGGCTGGTCTTGAACTCCTGGCTTCAAGTGATTGACCTGCCTCAGCCTCCCAAAGTGCTGGGTTTACAGGCATGACCCACTGTGCCTGGCCTTTTTTTTTCTGTAGAGACAAGGTTTTGCCATCTTGCCCAGGCTGGTCTCTAACTTGTGCATTCAAGCAGTTCATCCACCTTGGCCTCCCAAAATACTGGGATTACAGACATGAGCCACTGTGCTTGGCCTATTGATGTTTATATGTCACACAGTGTTCTAAGTTTTTTACACAGATTTACTCATTTAATCCTGAAAACAATTCTACAAGGTAGGCTGTAGTTGTATTTTCTCCAAGTATCAGAGGAAGAATCTGAGGCCCAGTAAGTTAGGACACTTGCCTCAAAGTACATAGCTAGGATGTGGCTAGGGATGTGGCTATGGCCCTAGTTGTACAGCCAGACCATGTCCTTCCTTGGCTGTGCCAGGAAGCCTTGGGTCAGAAAACGGACAGATTGCCGGGAGACTCCTAGGCCCACTGCCTCCGGAGCCAGCAGAGCAGCATTTGTGCTGATCTGGATGAAAACATCGGCCCTCAGGATCAGCTCTTGCGTCTGGAAGCATCTCCCCTCTGAACCTCAAGTTACCCAAGGTGGCCTCTCCTCTTCCTTCTCCCTGCTCTCTGCAGAGGTTGGAACAAAGGATCAGAGTCCCCAGTGCCCACACATTCAGTGCAGCAGTCCCAACAGACCTGGGTCAGAGGCAGCCCCTTTGAGTTAGGAGTGAGCTTTCTTTAAAGCTGTGACACCAAAACCTTCGTGACAGGAGATAACTCCTATCCTCCGTATGAGAACAGAAGCACTTGTGGGACCCCAATGCCACACCCAGCTATACTCGTGACAAACGGTTCCCGCCCCACAGGCGGGGTCCTGCTTTCAGTCAGTGACAATTATTTGGGTCCAGTGTAAAGCAGAGCACAAAGGAACCAGGGATTGCCTGAGGCCACAGTGTGACGTCATCACAGCAGTTTCTCCATCCTGACACAGGGAAGTCCTCCCAGCAAGAAGGGAAGCCCGTGGGTGACCCAGCTGGCCGAATGCCACCTCTGACCCGGGAGGCATTTTCACAATTTCCTCCTAAGGAAAACAACCACCCACAACCTCACCTCTGGTCTGTGTTTTTAAAATTGGGCTCAGGAATTGATTTAGCTGTCAGAAACAGGCTTGCTTTCATTCTTTCATCCATCCGTCCTTCCATCCATTCATTCATTATGCATCAAGGCCTATTCTGTGCCAGAGACTGGAGATGCAGCCATGAACAGATCAGCAACGATTTTGAGAGAAGAAAGAGAGGAAGAGAGCTTTTTCTTTATTTCCTGAGCATGAAAGGGAGCTCAGCCAAGCAGGGTACCCAGGCCCACCTTCACACCAGGTCCACCCAGCAGACCTCAAAAGCCCAGGAAGGGCTGGCTTTGGAGGCTTGTTTCTCCAGGACATTTCCTAACCACAGGATCAGAGAGGGACCAGAGACCTTGGACATAGCTACAGCAGGTCCATAAGAGCAGAGTAGAAGGAGAGGCTACCTGGCCTCTAACCCCTGTGATCCTCACAGCTTTCTCCCTTTCTTGAAGACCACTGAAGCACCCTCTTACAGATGAAGGATTTTCCTGCTTTGTCCCTGGCTTTCTTTCTCCCCCCACATCAAATTGCATCCAGAAACCAAACTGTCATTGTATCTGTGACTGTCACTGCAGGGCTGGTCTGAATTGAGCACAGGTTTATTTATTTGTTTGTTTGTTTGTTTGTTTGTTTGTTTATTTTTGAGACAGAGTTTTGCTCTTGTTACCCAGGCTGGAGTGCAATGGTGCAATCTTGGCTCACTGCAACCTCCGCCTCCTGGGTTCAAGCAGTTCTCCTGCCTCAGCCTCCCGAGTGGCTGGGACTACAGGCATGCACCACCATGCCCAGCTAATTTTTTGTATTTTTAGTAGAGACAGGGTTTCACCATGTTGACCAGGATGGTCTTGATCTCTTGACTTCGTGATCCAGCCGCCTCCGCCTCCCAAAGTGCTGGGATTATAGGCTTGAGCCACCGCACCCGGCCCGAGCACAGGTTTATAAGGGGCACTGTTCTGGCCAGGCACAGTGGCTCATGCCTGTAATCCCAGCACTTTGGGAGGCTGAGGTGGGCAGATCATGAGGTTAGGAGATCAAGACCATCTTCGTAAACCCCGTTTCTACCAAAATATAAAAAATTAGCTGGGCATGGTGGTGGGCACCTGTTAGTCCCAGCTACTCAGGAGGCTGAGGCAGGGGAATTGCTTGAACCCTGGAGACGGAGGTTGCAGTGAGCTGAGATCAAGCCACTGTACCCCAGCCTGATGACAGAGTGAGACTCTGTCTCTAAATAAATAAATAAAAATAAAATGCACTATTTTTTTTTTAACAATCTCACTCTGTCACCAGGCATCAGGCTGGAGTGCAGTGGTGCAATCGCGGCTCACTGCAACCTCTGTCGCCTGGGTTCAAGCAATTCTCCTTCCTCAGCCTCCCAAGTAGCTGGGACTACAGGCATGTGCCACCATGCCCAGCTAATTTTTGTATTTTATTAGAGATGAGGTTTCACTATGTTGGCCAGGATGATCTTAATCTCTTGACCTCGTGATCCGCCCACCTTGGCCTCCCAACGTGCTGGGATTATAGGATTGAGCCACAGTGCCTGGCCTAAAGGGGACTATTCTAAGCACACTAAGCCATCATGTCACCCTTGCCACAATTCTATTTCTCTTACTCCCATTTCACAGATGAGGAAGCAGAGGTCCAAGAAGTTGTGACTTACCCCAGACCACATGGCTAGTAAGTGGCTGCCACTCCGTAGAATCCAGGACTGTCATCATCAGAGTGTGTACCCTGCCCCCTGCACTGCCTTACACAGTAAAAACAGCTTGCCAGAGCATGGCATCCTCAGAGTAGTTTCACAGCCTCTCCTTCCATTGCTCAGATTCTATCTCCCCTGGTTCCTCGGAAAGGCACTTAGCTGCTGGACGTATGAACAGTGCCTTTTTTTGCAAAGAGTAGGAAGCACCTTTCTTACCTTCAATAACTTCAAGAAGTCAAAGAGGGTTTCTTTTTTAAAGTCGGGCAGGGGAACACCTCCAGTACAAAAAGTTTCCTGTCAGAGAGCTGTTCCTTTAACTTATATGCTGTCATTGGAAGAAAAAACTAAGTCCTGTTGATCATCTAGCTCTTTAGAGGAAAGGCTCTGGAATTAAATTGCTAAGTAGCATAAGCAAAGGGGAGATTGAAGTCAGGAGGATTTGTGGAAGGGCCAAGCGTGGTGGTGCATGCCTGTAATACGAAAACTTTGGGAGGCCAAAGCAGGAGGATCACTTGAGCTCAGGAGTTTGAGACCAGCCTGGGCAACATGGTGAGACTCCATCTCTTCAACAAGTAAACAATTTTAAAAGAACAGGGTGATTAGATGGGGTGAAGCTGAAACTAGTCTGACCCCCACATCCAAAGGAGTTCCTCTACCCAGAGAGTTACATCATTATGGAGCTTGTAGCATTGCAGGGGGCTTGTGACTGAATGTAAGATGTCCTGCTTAGGGTGTAGAAAGCTTGGGACTTTGGAATCATTTATTCATTCATTTTTTAAAAAACATAAAAGCTGTTTGTTATTAACTTTATGCTAAAGGCTGTGCAAGGTGAACAGGATCTGTGATGTTCTACAAGACAGATTTGGTCCCTACCCTCATGCAGCAGAC
Organism: Saguinus oedipus; assembly: GCA_031835075.1. NCBI lineage: Eukaryota > Metazoa > Chordata > Mammalia > Primates > Cebidae > Saguinus > Saguinus oedipus. The sequence goes on from CM063170.1 coordinate 46,529,869, forward strand.
AGACAGACCTTTAAATGTTGCTTTGTCCCTTATCAGCTGGGAGATTGGGGCAACTCAACCTTTCTGAGCTTCTGTTTCCATGTGGGAAATGCCCCCAACCTTCCAGGATTGTTGCCGGATTTAATTGAGAGAGCATCTGTTAAGGACACAGTAAGCGCAGTTCATGGACCCCCACCTAGCCGCCCCCCACACCCTGCAGTAAATTGAGGTATGGTCCAGGGGCTGCCAGCACATTTGAAGCCTGCTGTGCATTGGGCCTCGGATGCAGCAGAGAACCGGATGCTGAAGCTCCCTGGCCTCCCAGAGCTCACATCCTGGTGTGTGGATTCTCTGCCTCTTGCTAATCAGCTGGGTTACCTGGGAAAAGTCTTACCCTGGGGGAGGGGGACACCTTGGGAGCAACACTCACTCCCTTTCTTCCTCCCTGACTGTAAGCCTTGAAATCACCAGCAGGAGGTCAGAGTTCAAGGTCACAGTCCTGGGAAAAGGAAGCTGCAACGACTCTAGTCCACTCTATGCATCCAGCACATACTGGGCTGTGGAATCCGGTAGGGGCAGGGAAGCCTTTTGTTGGGCTTTTTTCTGCCCCTTTTTCAGAACCCTTTAAATATTTCTGGCTTGAGAAGATCCCATGTCTGGAGTGCAAAGAATACCATGTTCAATAAATAATACAGCAGCTGCTACCATTTATAGAGAGCCTCCCATGTACCTGTCATATTACCTGGGATGCCCCTTGCACCTTCCCTACTGCCCTGTGAGGTGTGGCTTTCCAGGTGACTGCCCAAGAACACACAAATGATACCAGGAGTGAGGATGGGAAACTGGCACTTGAGCCCCCTGCCTTGCCCTTGCCCCAGGACATTCCTGCCTGTTTCTGGTGGGGACCTCCCTCAGAATCCTAGCTATCTCTGGTTACACTGGCTCCAAGGCCATAAATAAAGCTGGTAGAAGTTCTGCCTTTTCTAGGGCAACATTTCCCCACTCCAGGAAAGAGGAATCTGAGCAAAAAAACCATTAGCATCAGAAAGGTCTCTATTGAGCCTGGCCCTGCCTGCTTCCACCCCTGGAACACTGGCCTCCCTCCCCAGCAAAGGCTGCAACACTGGGGAAAAGCCCTTTCAGCCTGAGCTTTCTCTTGCCTCTTCTTCTGTCCCTGCCACCTGACGGCCTAGCACTACCCACGTGCACCTGGGAAGATACATGTCAGCCCCCACCTGGGACAAGGGAAAGCCTGGACAGCATTGGGCAGCTCTTGATCCCTCTGACCCACCAGCCCCATCTTTCCTTTATCATCAGCACCTGCAGGGTAAGCCGGCGGCTGCTGGAGTGGAATGGGATAGACACGGGATCTCAACTTCTGATAAAATTCTGGTTCTCATTCTCAGATAAAATGAGGAAGAGATTTTTAAATAGGAGAGCGGCCATTCTTGGGGGAAAGTAGCTTTGCCTGTTGTTAAAGGCATTACATTTCTTTTTTATTTTTTTTTCCCCAAGACGGAGTTTCGCTCTGTCGCCCAGGCTGGAGTGCAGTGACGCGATCTTGACTCACTGCAGCCTCTGCTTTTGGGGTTCAAGTAATTCTGCCTCAGCCTCCTGAGTAGCTGGGATTACAGGCATGTACCACCATGCCCAGCTAATTTTTGTATTTAATAGAGACAGGTTTCACCATCTTTGCCAGGCTGGGGCATTGCATTTCTTTTTTTGTTTGTTTTGTTTTTTAAGATGGAGTCTCAGCGGGGCGCGGTGGCTCACGCCTGTAATCCCAGCACTTTAGGAGGCCAAGGCAGGTGGATCACTCACGAGGTCAAGAGATCAAGACCATCCTTTTCAACATGGTGAAACCCCGTCTCTACTAAAAATACAAAAAATTAGCTGGGCATGGTGGTGCGTGCCTGTAATCCCAGCTACTCAGGAGGCTGAGGCAGGAGAATTGCCTGAACCCAGGAGGCGGAGGTTGCAGTGAGCTGAGATCGCGCCATTGCACTCCAGCCTGGGTAACAAGAGCAAAACTCCATCTCAAAAAAAAAAGATGGAGTCTCACTCTGTCACCCAGGCTGGAGTGCAGTGATGCAATCTCAGCTCACTGCAGCCTCCGCCTCCTGGATTCAAGCAGTTCTCCTGCCACAGCCTCCCGAGTAGCTGGGACTACAGGCACGCACCACCACACCTGGCTAATTTTTGTAGTTTTTAGTAGAGTCAGCATTTCACTATATTGGACAGTCTGGTCTCGAACTCCTGATCTCATGATCCTCCCACCTCGGCCTCCCAAATTGCTGGGATTGAAGGTGTAAGCCCCCGCACCCAGCCCGCATTGCATTTCTTTAGGGAAGAAAAGTAGCCGGCTGTGGCTTTAAAACCTGTTTGTCTTTAGCCAGGAAACTGGCCTCTGAGCCTGGCTTTAGCACCTGAACGGGCAGCAGGTAGCCCTGAATGGGTCCGTCCGTGGGCATCTTCCCAGGCATAAGGGACTTTTGGGGGAATTCCTGGGGCACTGGGCAGAACACAGCATGTCTTGTTGGGGGAAGGCCGCGCTTGGGCCTGAGCATCAGGAATGAGGCAATGTTGAATTTTTACAGAATCTTGTTCTATGCTGGTTACCTTTTTGTTTAGGTTATTGGTTTTTTTTTAAAGTCAGTGTAAACGTTGATGATTGTTGGAACTGGATAATAACATTCAAGGGAACTCATTATAATAACATTTCTCTCTTTTTTTGTGTATTTAAAATTTTCTAAAATAGGCCAGGCACGGTGGCTCATGCCTGCAATCCCAGCACTTTGAGAGGCCGAGGCGGGCAGATCATGAGATCGATACCATCCTGGCCAACATGCTGAAAACCTGTCTCTACTAAAAAATACAAAAATTAACTGGGCGTGGTGGTGCGTTCCTGTAGTTCCAGCTACTCAGGAGGCTGAGGCAGGAGAATCACTTGAACCCGGGAGGCAGAAGTTCCAGTGAGCCGAGATTGCGCCACTGCACTCCAGCCTGGTGACAGAGTGAAACTCTGTCTCAAAAAAACAATTGTCTAAAATAAAATGGCTTTTTAAGCAATTAAAAATACTGCTTTTCTTGGCCCTAATTCAGAAAAGTCAGGAATTCCGTTTGGTCTGCCTTGAGGCTTGATTGCCAGGACAGTAGGTAGAAGATAAGCTAGTCTTCAGAGTGGTCACCTTCATAGAGAAAGAAAGTAGAATGGTGGTTGCCAAGGACTCGGGAGAGGGGAGGACTGGGAATTATTGTTTAACGGGGACAGAGTATTAGTAAGATGAAAAGAGTTCTGGAGGCTGGCACAGTGGCTCATGTCTGTAATCCCAGCACTCTGGGAGGCTAAGGCAGGCAGATCACCTGAGGTTGGGAGTTCAAGACCAGCTTGACCAACACAGTGAAACCCCATCTGTAGTAAAAATACAAAAAGTCGGGAGTGGTGGTGCATGCCTGTAGTCCCAGTTACTTGGGAGACTGAGGCAGGAGAATCTCTTGAACCTGGGAGGTGGAGGTTGCAGTGAGCCGAGATCGTGCCATTGCACTCCAGCCTGGGCAACAAGAGTGAATCTCTGCCTCAAAAAGAAAAGAAAAGAAAAGGGTTCTGGAGATGGATGGTGGTAATAGCTGCCCATCAATGTGAATGTCCATATAATGCCACTGAACTGTGCAGTGAAAAATGGTAAATTTTATATTATGTGTTCTTTACCATGAATTTTTTCTAATTCAAAAAAAAAAAAAAAAAAGCCAGTCTGTAAGCTGGATCCACAGCATCTTGCCACCATGGCCTCATCTGTGGTTAACCATGTAGGCCACATGGATGGACACATGGTCATCCTAACCTACCATGAATTGCCTAGGAGCTCTGTGTGCCAGCATCAGGAAGTAGTGTTCAGTATCAGTCAGCCAGGTGCATAAAGGGCACATAAGAGGCATCACTTACAGGGACCACCATCACCACCGACTCTAAAGGTACACGTGCGTCTGCCTGGCCTCTGAGAGCCAGAGGAAGTGCTTCAGTAGGTTTCAAGTGTTTAGTTGTTGTTTTGAGACAATCTCTCTCTGTCACTCAGGCTGGAGTCCAGTGGTGCAATCTCAGCTCACTGCAACCTCCGTCTCCTGGGTTGAAGTGATTCTCCTGCCTCAGCCTCCTGAGTAGCTGGGATTACAGGCATGCACCACCACGCTCGGCTAAATGTTGTATTTTTAGTAGACATGGGGTTTCACCATGTTGGTCAAGCTGGTCTCAAACTCCTGACTTCATGATCCACCCACCTTGGCCTCCCAAAGTGCTGGGATTACAGGTGTGCGCCACTGTGCCCAGCATAGAATGTTTTTTAATCTTAGAAGTATGTTGATAGTGGCCAGGTGCAGTAGCTAATGCCTATAATCCCAACACTTTGGGAGGCTGAGGACGGCAGATCACCTGAGCCCAGTAGTTCAACCAGCCTAGGCTCTAATAAAAATACAAAAACCAGCCAGGCATGGTGGCGTGCACCTATATTCCTGGTTACTCAGGAGGCTGAGGTAGGAAAGTCACCTGAGGCCAGGAAGTTGAAGATGCTATGAGCCGAGATTGAGCCACTGCACTCCAGCCTGTGCCACAGGAGTGAGACCCTGTGGTCTCACACCTGCAATCTCAGCACTTTGGGAGGCCGAGGCGAGCAGATTACTTGAGGTCAGGTGTTCAAGACCAGCCTGGCCAACATGGTGAAACCCTGTCTTTAAAAAAAGAAAAAGAAAAAAATTTAAAAATTAAAAAAAATTTAAAAAAAAAGAGGTTGATAGGGCTCCTGCTGTTCCAATTTAGGACAATATGAACATTAAAAAAGAAAAATTAAATAATAACACACAAAAAAACCAAAAAACCCCACAAAAATAAATAAATTAATTAATTAAAATTAAGAAAAAAGAAAAATGTAGATGGAATGATAGGATTTTTTAAACTTCCTTTTCGGCCGGGCGCGGTGGCTCAAGCCTGTAATCCCAGCACTTTAGGAGGCCGAGGCGGGTGGATCACGAGGTCAAGAGATCGAGACCATCGTGGTCAACATGGTAAAACTCTGTCTCTACTAAAAATACAAAACATTAGCTGGGTATGGTGGCGCGTGCCTGTAATTCCAGCTACTCAGGAGGCTGAGGCAGTAGAATCGCCTGAACCCAGGAGGCAGAGGTTGCAGGGTGAGCCGAGATTGCGCCATTGCACTCCAGCCTGGGTAACAAGAGCGAAACTCCGTCTCAAAAATAAATAAATAAATAAATAAACTTATTTTTCAATCCCCATTATAATAGTTTATTCAGGAAAGGATCATCCATGGCTGCAAAGCCATTGAGCTAAAGGTTGTTGAGAAAATAGGATATTCACCAAGTGCCGCCTCACAGATTACTTGTTAATCTCACAGGGAGGCTGGTACCTTGAACTGGAGCGGCCTCTTGTCACCACCTTAATCAAGTGATCTAACGTAGGCTGGGACACAGTGAAGTTGCCAAGGACTGCTGCTGTGGTCCAGTGGGCGAGAAGGACAGAACAGCCTCTGTAGTTTCTTGCCTGTATCATTTGACCTGCATCTAATTGAGAGGAAACAAGCAGGCGGATCCAGAATGTGGAGCATTTTACCAGACAACTGGCCTCGATTCTCCCAATCAGTGTCATGAGAAACAAAACACCGGGCCTCAGCAGTAATAGACTCCGTGTGTAAACCTGGTTTGGATCCTGCATCCAAAAACACAAAGCAAAGGTTATAAAAGGCATTTTTAGGACGCCCGGAGAAAGTCAGATGTGGACTGAGTATTAGAAAATGTCGTTGCAATTGCTTTAATTTTCCAAGGCTTAAAAAGAAAAAATAAAATAAAAAGAAAATATTATTGCATTGATGTTGATGTCTTAGAAATGCAAATAGCATTACCATTTGTAGGAAAACGACCTCAGGAACGGATGCTGAAGTGTTGTGGGGTAGCATGTCACATCTGCTACTTCACTAGAAGTGATCCAACGAAACCAGTATTTATAGGCAGAAGACACCCAGCCAGAGCACACACGGATCCGGGTCAGCAAGGGCAGGATCTGGTGAAGGGTCATATGTGTTCATTGTTCTCTTTCACCTTTTCTCTGGATTTGAAAATTTCCAAAATCAAAAATGCATCAAAGGAGTCGGAGAATCTGTGGCTATTGTCTGGCTTGGAAAAAAAGACTCAGACTTCTGTTCCCAGCCTCTCCCAGGGGACCCGCCTGAAGTCTTCTAGGCATCTGTTGCCTGTGCAGTTTGTCAATAAGGAGGAAGTAGCTGAGTAACGGTGCTTGGTGGTGGCAGCACTGGGGGTCAGGGGTCAGCCCCACTCACAGTCCTGGGAGGAGGGGAAGACATGTCTGCCAGGCACGTGCAGCATCAGGAAACTCATAAAATCTTTTCTGGCTGCGAAAGGCATTATGCTGGGGAATAGTCGCTAAGCTGGGCTTGGCCTGGCCAGCAATTAAAGCAGGGGCTCTGAAGTCGGCTTCTGGATGTAGAAGCTGAGTTCTCCCATCAGCTTTTTCTCTGAACCTCTGAGGACTGTAAAGCACCTCCCTAGAAGGTTCCTGTGAGGAGCCAGCACATGTCCAACTGGAAGCACAGCCCATTCTGTGTGCTGGGGGCTTATGAAGCACTTTCCATTCTTTAGCACCATTTTATCTTCATGTGGGACATGGTCCTACATCACAAACAAATAGCCTGTGGAGTCTAGTGCTCGTAGGTCTAAAGCAAACTCCTGAGGACTCAGACCCAGCTCCGCCTGGCTCTGGCCTGGCAGGTGGTGGGTCCCCAGGAGGCAGAGGGAGCAGGTGAAGTCAGATTCTGCAGTAATCCTTGGCGCCTTCCAATGGAGGATAATCCTCTTGGGCCTAGTAGCAGAGCTCTGAAAGGTTTGAAAAGCAGGGAGGGGAGGAGAAAACTAATCTGATTGAGCACATCTGCCAGTTGTAAGAGATTGCTGGCTGGCAGCAGTGCTGTGCAAAGGGTCTTAGTGCCACCCCAATACAGTGTACCCTTACCTTGCCACCTCCTGCTCTTGATGGGAAAGAGATATCTATTGAGTGCATGTGACCAAGGCTGGCTCAGCACAAGATTCATGGAAACCAGGGCAACTTTGCAAAAAATAAAAAATAAATAAATAAAATTCTTCCTTTTTGAAACTGCACAAAGAATACATGATCATTGGAGAAAAAAACTGAGGAATACAAGATCGTCAGAGAAAAATTCAAACGGCCTAAAATTTCTCTTTCCTGGGAGGACTATTCATTCATTTTAACAAATATTTTTTGGGCACCACTTATGTGCCAGGCATGTGTTGGGAACTGGTGGCACAGCAGCAAATGGGTCGGACTCAGTTCCTATTTTTACGAGGCTTGGAGTCAGATGCCAGCCATTGATATTAATGCTTGATGTTAAGTAATCTGAGAGTGGGAAGTCCCTTTGATGTCTGGGGGTCTCTAAACTGAGCTCTGGAGGACACAGATAAGTGGGGGGGGGTGAGGGGGAGAGCACTCACAGCCAGAGGAGGGGTCTGTGTGCCACGTGGCTGGATTCTGGGCTTGGAGAGGGAGTGCTGTGTCGGGGGGGCTGCAGAAGCCAACAGAGCCAGTCAGCCGGAGCCTCAACCCTGGGATTTCCAGCCATGCAGGAGGCTCTTCCTGTTTTGGCAGTTTGACCTCGAGTTGGCCTGCCTTGTGTTCAAGACAAGAAGGTGTATACTTCAGACACAACACCATTGTAGGCTGGGCAACTAGGCTCGGGAATGGGATGGAATGTGGACTTGCTATAAGCTACATGGTGTGAGGCTGATGGTATGTCTGCCTTTCACTGTCTCGCACATTTCCACTCACTCCACTCTTCCACATCAAAGACCAGAGCTTTGTGTCAGGTCATCATTACCCACTGAGTGGGCTGCCAAAAATCTTGCAGAGAAGGGAACGACCCTGGCCTGCCGAGACGCAGTGATTCATTCTGCAGTGACGTCTTTTGAGCCATCCTCAGGAATGTGTTGTATCTACTGTGGAGCAGCATGTGGTGGTTACTTTATCTCCCCTAAGCAGCATGAGAGGCTGACGGGAACTGGGTCAGAGGCACTTGCAGCTGGGAGCAGGTGTGTGCATGTGTTATTTGCCCTTCCCTTCGTGAGCACCGATGTGTGCTTTGAGGTCAGCCGGGCCACCCCACTGCCTCTTTTGGCATTTATTCAGTGGCAGCTCCACACCCTATGAGGCTGGTGTGGGGTCACAGGTGATCAGACGGAGGCCAAGCCCTTGAAGGCCTCATCACCTGATGTGGGAGTCGTACAGTACAGGAGGCTGGTGTGGAGGATGGCTTCTGAGAGGTGGGGACTCGAGGTGAAGGACATGTCAGGGTTGGCTGAGTGAGGAGGGGATAGGGAAGCGTGCTCCAGGCAGGGGAGGGGGCTGTGTAAATGAAGGCTTATAGGCAAGAACTGCCAGGGATGGAGTCCACGGCCACCTGTGGGGTGGTTTCCCCAGAGTAAGTAACTTTTTTTTTTTGAGACAGTCTTGCTCTGTTGCCAGGCTGGAGTGCAATGGCATGATCTTGGCTCACTGCAACCTCCATCTCCCAGGTTCAAGTGATTCTCCTGCCTCAGCCTCCCAAGTAGCTGGGACTACAGGTGCATGCCACAATGCCCAGCTAATTTTTTGTATTTTTAATAGAGACGGGGTTTTACTATATTGGCCAGGATGGTCTCGATCTCTTGACCTTGTGTGATCTGCCCACCTCGGCCTCCCAAAGTGCTGGGATTACAGCTGTGAGCCACCATGCTGGGCCCAAGAGTGAGGAGCATTGAGGCTGGAGAGGCCCACACTCTGTAGCACTTCACACAGTGGAAGCTGTCATGCTCCCACCAGCCCCTGACTCTTGACTCTCAGTGCACAAGGAGCTCCCTTTGTCCCCTGGGAGCATCCACACTGATGACTACAGGGGTTGCTCTGCAAATGTCTCTGTTCTTTGACCCCTGAGTATGGTAACCTGAGGCCTGTCTTAGGCTATTTATCAGAAATCCTCAGTAGGATTAAGCTCTGATTGTCCACAGTGGTGACTGGTTTGTGTGTTCTTTCGGGCTTTCTTCCCTTTCCTGTTCTCTTCCCTCACCTACTGATCTTCCCTGGGCTTACCTTCCAAGCCCTGGAAATCAGAGGGAACCCAAACTAAGACCCTATTTACACAGTTTGAACTCAATACCAAGGATAGCGGGAAGCCATAGAAGGGCTTTTTCTCCATGTGGAGGGTCAGAGCCAGGTTTGTGCAGTCATGCTGACTCTAGGCAGGAGGTTAGATTAGTGAGGGCTGGATGGAGCGTAGGGAGGGGACTATATTCCCCAGCCCCTGGCTGCTGCTCCTGACCACTGTCTCCTGCCTCCTCTGTTCTAGTGGTTGGTGTGAGCATTTGGTGTGCATTTTCCCGTTGAATCTAACAAAAGCCTTATGAAGTATAGGTTCCATCTTACAGGTGAGGAAGCTTAGTCACAGAAAGTTTGAGACACCTAGTCATGATCCCACAGTGGGAAATGATGGCTTGGAGATTCAAACCTAGGTTTGACAGATCTGGAATGTGTGCTCTTATCCCTCTGCAGTCCAGCCTGTCTGCTTTCTGTCTTCTCTGCCAGCACTGTCCAGGCACTGTAAGGTGGGCTGTTAGCTTCCTGGATGCAGGTAAATATCTTCCAGTAACCTCTGCTTCCCCTGCTTCCCCCCAGGTAAGTTCGAGGATCGGGAAGACCACGTCCCCAAGTTGGAGCAGATAAACAGCACGAGGATCCTGAGCAGCCAGAACTTCACTCTCACCAAGAAGGAGCTGCTGAGCACAGAGCTGTTGCTCCTGGAGGCCTTCAGCTGGAACCTCTGCCTGCCCACACCTGCCCACTTCCTGGACTACTACCTCTTGGCCTCCGTCAGCCAGAAGGACCACCACTGCCACACCTGGCCCACCACCTGCCCTCGCAAGACCAAAGAGTGCCTCAAGGAGTATGCCCATTACTTCCTAGAGGTCACCCTGCAAGGTGACGGCTGGGGCCCGATAGCAGGACCTCCTACCCACTCCCCACCCATCCAGGGGTCAGGGTCAGGTGGCTCTCAAGGGCATGTCCCTCAATATCAGGCCTTCTCACTGGGGCCTGTGCACCCATATCAGTCTTACTTTGCAGGGAATAAGCAAAGAAAGGGCAAAAATTTGCCCAGTGTGTTACCAGTAACATATAAAAGAGAAATACCTGCTTATATACAGGCAGCCAGAAACCTAGAAACTTACAGATCACCTGATAATTTTTCTTACAGTAACCTAGAACATTGCAAATGATTTAAATAGCACAGATTTGCAGGTCAGTTATTCTCAAACAGCTGCCATCATACAGATAGTATGGGGAGAGGGAATTAGGTTTCCATATGCTTTAGCAATAGAAGTTACCCTGTTTGGAGATTTTTACTTGAAACTCACTCTTCCCAGTGTTTTAAAATCTAGATGTTAACTGGGTCAAAAATACTGCTGATAGGGCTGGACATGTGGCTCACTCCTATAATCCCAACACTTTGGGAGGCCAAGGTGGGAGGATCATGAGGTCAGGAGATTGAGACCATCTTGGCCAACATGGTGAAACCCTGTCTCTACTAAAATACAAAAGATTACCTGGGCGTGATGGTGCATACGTGTAGTCCAAACTACTCGGGAGGCTGAGGCAGGGGAATCGCTTGAACCCAGGACACCGAGATTGTAGTGAGCCAAGATTGTACCACTGCACTCCAGCCTGGCGTCAGACTGAAACTCTGTTTCAAAAAAAAAAAAAAAAAAAATACTACTCCATGTGTGTACCTACGCAACTATCTTGCATGTTCTGCACATGTACCCCAAAACCTAAAATGCAATTAAAAAAAAAAAATACTACTCATAACAACCATCCCATAACCTACCACAGACTAAAATGTTTGGACCTGAGTATCAAGATCAATGATTGGGCTGACCAATCAATGATTGGTCAAACTCCCCAGCTTCAAATCCTACCATTGAGTAGGGCATGGTAGCTCTCGCCTTAATCCCAGGAGTTTGAGACCAGCCTGAGCAACATGGTGAGATCGCATCTCAAAAAAAAAATTTTTTTAATCCTAGCAATGACCTTGGGTAAGTTACAACATCAATTTCCCCTTTTGTAAAATATGATTAATAGAGGTGATGTTGGTGTGGGGTTGCTGTGAGGTTCAAATGAGATAATGTATGCAAATCACTGAAGCAAGATACCTGGCATGCAGTAAGTGCTCAGTTAATGCTTGGGATCATGGTTCCTTTTTTTTTAAGATGGAGTCTCGCCCTGTCACCCAGGCTGGAGTGCGATAGCGCGATCTTGGCTCACCGCAACCTCTGCCTTCTGGGTTCAAGTGATTCTTCTGCCTCAGCCTCCCAAGTAGCTAAGATTACAGGCGTGTGCCACCATGCTTGGCTAATTTTTTGTATCTTTAGTAAAGATGGGGTTTCGCCATGTTGGCCAGGCTGGCCTCAAACTCCTGACCTCGTGTTCTGCCCGCCTTGACCTCCCAAAGTGCTCACAGGCGTGAGCCACCACGCCCAGTGAAAATGATGAACAATTTAAGACAACATAGTAATAAACTGAAAACCCAGTGGCATTCAGGGAAACTACAGAAATTTCAGCTGTTTGCCTTTGCACATAAATAGTACCAGCTTTGCCGTGTGGCCAGATACCTTAGTTGGACATTAAGATTCCTCAGTCAACCTAAGTGCCGGTTTTAGTTATAAATATCAAACTCTTACAGCCATTCATTTAGTAAATTTTCACTGAGTATTGTGGGCCAGACATTGTTACAACTAATAAATAGCTTCCTCTAGTCATACCCCGAAACAGAAGCCTTTGAAATTGTATGTCATTCGCTCACATAACCAAAGAAAGGCCAAATGTTTTGCAGTTCTGTTTGTAGAACATCAGTGAGCTCCTTGCTGCCCCCTGGGAGCCATGGACAATATTTTGAAAACACTATTCTAGGCTGCTATCAGAAATACCAGACTGGTCTGAGCATGGTGGCTCACACCTATAATCCCAGCACTTTGGGAGGCTGAGGCGGGAAGATTGCTTGAGCTCAGGAGTTCAAGACCAGCCTGGGCTACATGCTGAATCTCTATCTTTCAAAAAAGTACAAAAATTGGCCAGGTTTGGTTGTGCACACCTGTAGTCCCAGCTACTCAAGAGGCCGAAGTAGTAGGATCTCTTGGTCCCGGGAAGTTGAGACTGCAGTGAGCCATGATTGCACCACTGCACTCCAGCCTGGGCAACAGAGTGAGAGAACCTCTCTCAACAAAAGAGAAACCCCGGATTGAGAGCCAAGGTTAAGATTCAAAAACGGAACTTCACAGTTTCTAATTTTCCATCCTATTTGTAGGGCAGCAATTGACAGCCTTGCTAATGATTCATTTGTCCATCCGTTCTCAGGGTGGGCCTGGGATTGCAAGGGGAGGCTTTGGATGCTGACTCCCTCCGTGCCTTTCTTTCAGATCACATATTCTACAAATTTCAGCCTTCTGTGGTCGCTGCAGCCTGTGTTGGGGCCTCCAGGATTTGCCTGCAGCTTTCTCCCTACTGGACCAGAGACCTGCAGAGGATCTCAAGCTACTCCCTGGAACACCTCAGCACGTGTATTGAAATTCTGCTGGTGTAAGTTTCTCCCCTGAATCCCGTGTTTCTGAAATAGTGACGTTCCTCTTGCCTTGAGGCCTGCCTCAGGCCACAGGCAGTTTCTTGAGTCTGGAGCTTGTGGTGGTTCTTCCAGCTATGAGGTTTCAGGGAAAGTGGGCCATGGTGACTCCTGATAGAAGTGGGGTTCCAGAACCAGTTCTTCCTATTTTGGATAGCTTCGGGTTTGCATTTTTAAAGTCAGGCAGCAAGGAAGAGGAGGGCTGTTTGCGCCTTTAAATGTCTAGGCTATTTGATCTAAGTCCCAGTGTAATCTTACAGGTAATCACATTGAGGGGCTTCCATTATAAGCTACTTTCCTCAGACATGGTCACAAAGCTGACCTTGTAGCCAGATAAGCTCTGAGTGACTTCTCCTAAGTGCCACAGCCTCTGCAAGCATCCCTGGGAATCTTGGGGAAGAAATGTTCAGTGTGTCCAAGAAGATACTTAAAGGCATCAGGGGCCCGACACCCTGAAACTGACATTGGAGGCAAACGTGCCCCGTAGTTACTACAGGGAGCTGTTCCCAGCAGCCACACACAGTCCAGTTCCTCCTCCACCTGATAGGCACCGCATATCCTGGGTGTTGGCCTAACTGACCTGTGGTCTGTGTGGGCAAAGCAGAAGCCCTTACCCCTGAAGAGAACCTTCCCCGGTGGCTGCCTGTATCTCATTCCTCTGAAAAGTCAGTCCTGCTCCCCAGGCCTTGTTTTAAAATTTGTGTTTGTGAGGTCCCCAAAGCCTGGTCTGAGTGTCGGTGTGTGCCTTACATAGAAGCCGCTAATTGTTTTGTTTTCCCAAAAAGCTATATAGGAGGCTGTTTTGAGATGGCAAAAATCTCAGTTCTAGCCCCCTTTTCAGATGAAAAATCCTAGGCCCCAGGGGTCAACTTGGTTTGTGTCAGCCAGCTAAGGAGTAACCCTGCTGAGGAGGCGGAGCTGACCCAGAATTGCCTGGAAGGCAGAGATCAGGCTCCTTTTGGCCCCAGGAACACTCCAGTGCCAGGGGCAAGGAATGCATTGGTGAGCACAAGCAGGCGCAATCCTCCTGGCAGCCGGGTGACTAGAAGTTACCTGCTGGAGCAGGTTACCCTCTGGGTTGTGGACTGTGGAGATGGGGCAGTGTGGGGCTGCAAGGACAGTCAGCCTAGGCTGGAGGGACCAGAAGAATTTTTCTGTAGGAAGCAGATCCAAGCTGAGAGCCAAGGCCTGAATCAAGTTGGTGAACAGCTGGAGCCGTGCCACACACGGCGAGCACAGCCAGGTGAGGCCCAGTGGACACAGAGCACAGGCATCTCTTCCAGTCCCACTTAGCAAGGCAGGTAGAGGCACACACAGGCATCTGGCGGCTTGTGGCCTCCAGTTCTCACCCAGGTCTTCTCTTTTCAGAGCATATGACAGCGTCCTCAAGGATGCCGTAGCCGTCAAGAGCCAGGCCTTGGCGATGGTGCCCGGCACACCCCCCACCCCCACCCAGGTGCTGTTCCAGCCACCAGCCTACCCAGCTCTTGGCCAGCCAGCGACCACCCTGGCACAGTTCCAGACCCCTGTGCAGGACCTATGCTTGGCCTATCGGGACTCACTGCAGGCCCACCATTCAGGAAGCTTGCTCTCGGGGAGCACAGGCTCATCCCTCCATACCCCATACCCCACCCTCCAGTCCCTGGATATGTGTCCCATACCCGTCCCTGCATCCCTTAGCATGCAGATGGCCATTGCAGCTGAGCCCAGGCACTGCCTCGCCACCACCTACGGAAGCAGCTACTTCAGTGGGAACCACATGTTCCCCACTGGCTGCTTTGACAGGTAGGCCACCTCTGTTCCTCATGAGGAAGCCTTGGAGACCTGGGCAGAGGAAGAGGACACCAAACAGCAGAGCTCAGACAAGTGAGGCACCAGAGGCCATCCCTGAAGAGCCTCATTGCCTTTGAACGTGGAGGGTCTGTGCTCCTTGTAAGTAAAACTGACCCAGAGCAAAACATTCAGTAACATACCTCACCCAATAGCATTCCTCTGAGAAACGTCTGCCACATGTGGCTGTGGTACAAAAGGATGGCCTGGTGGCTGTCCTCCCAAGCAGAGGCCCAGTGAATCGAGAAGGACTTGGTAAGAGGCCAGGAGACTGGGAACTGGAGACAGACCACTGATCTCAAGCATGTCCAGTTTTTAGCATTGAAGACTTCTCTACTCTTTGCTAGTGGCAGCTACACCACTGAAAAAGGAGGGGCAGCCTGACATGTTCTCAGGACCCCTGGAAGATGCTAGATGGGGTGCTTTTCTTTCCCTGGCTCCATGCAGAGGGGCCTGAGTTTGTGTTTTTCCTGAGTGTTCGCCTTGCAATGCACAGTGGGTGGCTGTCTTGCCTTTGTTTTCAAACCTAATTAGCATTTTCAGCATTTTTAGATATTTCAGGTGCTGCTGCTACCAGAAGTGGTCTCGCTTTCTGTTCCATAAGATTTGTCTTGTTTACACACTGTATCAGGGATTTGGTGATACTTGAAAATTCCTTGGAGAAAAAAAACAAATGTAATTGCCACACTGCCTGTCCCACATGAGGGCTGTTAAGTTCCAACCCAAGTTCGAACCCAACTTCTGACGGCCCCGCAGGTAACAACAGAACTTCCTTTTCGAAAGCGTATGGTCAGAGAGAACCACTTTCCCAGCTCTCGGTTCCAGAAGATTCCACGTCTCGGAGGCTGTGTTCACCTCTAGAACTTTAATAACTACCCAGGGAGGGAGAAGCTTCTTGAAAGGAAGACAAAGATTTAAAGAATCCCCACCTCTCTCCACCACATTCTTACAGTGCACAAGGTTAAACCCAGTCTCGGCTTTGAGTATGGCTGACAGCAAGAGACGGTAATGTGGAAAATTTGCTTAGTGTCATCTGGATTTGCAGAGTGGGATGTAGATGGGCATATGATACCACCACTGATAGGCAAGCGGCTGGCTGGATCAAAAGCCAGTACTTAGGGATCTACAGCGAGAAGGCTCTCAGGAAGACTCTTGTAACCATGTGCAATATGTTTTTATTCTGACTTGCAGCTTGTGCTCAGCATGTTCTTTTGTTTGATTTGGGGTCGGGGGACACATCGTTCGCCCATCAGAACTGGGAGGGGCAAAGGACCATGGAAGCAATTTGTGTTTTTTTGTTTGTCTGAGGAAAACCTGTCTTGGTTTTCTTAGCCCCTTGCCAGTCCTGGAGACTGTGGCAGGGGCCGCCAGGAAGGCAGCTGCATGCTGCTGAGTCAGATCCGAAGGTGGTGAATCTTCCCAGAGCAGATGAAAACCTCAGCGTGGAAACAGTAAGAAAAGAGATGAAGCGTGGATAAGACTCTGCTACCGTGTCACACTAGCATAGAAGACTGCACGTCCATTTGCTGTTTTTCTTTTTTTCCCTTGCCAACCTCCCTTCTATTTATGTGCAGCCAGTTTGGATTCAGGTTCTTGTATCTGTCTGTTCTGGGGCTCGGGAATCGTGAGGGTTCCCTCACAGCCAGGACGGCCCCCAGAAAAGGCATCCCACAATAAACACATCACCTGCTCTTGGTCTCTCGCCTCTTGTCCTAACCATCCCCTCTTGAGCCAGCCCTTCTTTCCCTCTCTCAAATCAGCCCTGGTGGGCATCTCCCCATGATAGAGGTTGGAATGTTGAGCGGAGCAGCAAGACTAGGTCCTCGGGAGCTGAGTCCTGCTCTCTAAGTGGGAGCTGGACCTCCCTGGGCACATAGAGGCCAGCGGGGGGCAGGGGCGTGTAAGGCTTTTGACACCCCAGCTCCATCACCGTCTCTGGGTTCTTCCAAAGAAGTGAACCAATAGGATACACATGGAGAGAGATTTATTTTAAGGAATTGGCTCACGTGATGGTGGAGGCTGGCAGGTCTAAAATTTGTGGGGCATGCCAGCAGGCTGGAAATTCAAGTAAGAGTTGATGTTGCAGTAGTGTTCAAAAATCAACTCTGCAGTAGGCCAGGCTGGCAGGCTGGGCACCCAGGCATGATGTCTGCATTACAGTCTTGAGGCAAATTCTCCAGGTAACCTCAATCTTTGCTCTTAGGACCTTTTACCAGTTGGATGGAGCCCATCCACAGCATGGAGGCTCTTCTTAAAGTCAACTGATTGTAAATGTTAATCACATCTAAAAAATACCTTCACAGCAACATCTAGACTAGTACTTGAGCAGATGGTAGGCACCACAGCCTGGCCAAGCTGCCATATAAAGTTAATGATCGCATCACGTACCAGATGTTAGAGGGCAGTTGGCCTACTCTTTCTCAGGCTCAGTCTTCTCACCTGTTAAAATGGGGGTGATAACAGACCTTACCTCATAGGATTCTCAAGAGGATTAAATAACATAATGTACATCAAGACCAGTACCTCCAAAAAAAGAGATAATTATTATATTTCTTCAAGCATAAGATCAACTTTTTGTAAGATGCACTATTATTTTATGTACTAAGACCTTTTTAAAAAAACTAAATCATGAGGCAGTTTTCAAGATACCATTGATTATATGTTGCATTCTTATTTCAGGAACGTTGAATATCAAAATATGTATATGTAGAATTGATGGGATATAGCATCAGCTATTATGAAAAATGTCAGATTCCTACTCCTTGAAGGGAGTCTCACTCGAGACTTCTGTCTTGCCCTCTGCCCACCCAGATTCCAGCAGGAGAACCACCTCAGAGAGCTGGTGTCACTTTGGGGCTGAGATAGTTGCTAAGAGCAGATGCTTTCGATTATACAATTTGGGGAGGAATGGGAAGATGAGCTCAGGGCCTGAGGCTGCAGCCCAGACCCAGGAGTGTATCTGGCACCACCAAGGCGGGGGCTGAGGGCAGTGTCCACCACCTGCCATGTCCAAGGTCAGGCAAGGCAGGAAGCTCTAGGTTTTGGGGATTCAGAGACAGGGCAAGGGATTTACCAAGAGCACCAACTCCGCTTTGGACAAATCCTTCCCTCTTTGGTCTTCCGTTTCTCTGTCTGTTACTATGGAGATGGTCAGGTTGATGGATGGTTCTGAGCTCTCGGGGGAGGCTGTGCCACAGAGGCCCTGACCCCATCTTCAGCTAGAGGGATCCACTTGTATTTCTTCCACACTTGGGTGTTCCATGTAAGACTGTGTTAGTTCCCAAGCTGGAGGATGGCTATGAAAGCTTTAAAAAGCACAAAGATGGCCTTAAAGTTCCTCCAGGGTTGGCATCAGTTGAATCCAGAGGTTTTCAAGCCTGAGCAAGCCGCAAAATGATCTGGAGCCTTTTCTAGGAGGGGTGGAAACCCGGAATCTGCCCTTTTAGCCAGCTTCTTGGTCATTCATGAGTATGATTTCTTTGTTTTTTTATATATCAGTTGTATTTCTGTAACTACCCAGTTTATTTTGATTTTTTAAACGTTTAAATTTTTTTTGAGGCAGGCTCTTATCTGGACTTTGTTCTATACTTAGTATTTCTTTGTTCTATACAGCATTTCTTTGGCTTAGCTATGACTACAGGCGCACAGCACCACACCTGGTTAATTTTTGTATTTTTAGTAGAGACAGTTTCACCAGTTTGGCAAGGCTGGTTTTGAACCCCTGACCTCGCGATCTGCCTGCCTCAGCCTTCCAAAGTGCTGCAATTACAGGTGTGAGCCACCACGCCAGCCTAGCTCTTGATTTTCTTCATGGTATTCATGTGGCCAATCACTATGGGACAATCACTGCTCACTGCAGCCTTGATCTTCTGGGCTCAAGTGATCCTCCCTCCTCAGCCTCCTGAGTAGCTGGGACTACAGGAATCTGCCACCACACCCGGCTAATTTTTGTGTTTTTTGTAGAGATGGGGTTTCACCATGTTGCCTAGGCTTGTCTCAGACTCCTGAGCTCAAGCATCCCAACTGCCTTGGCCTCCCAAAGGGCTGGGATTATAGGCATAAGCCACTATGCCTAGCCCGGATTATTTTGAAAGCAATATTTTCTGACATACATCTATATGAATCTAACAGAATTACCTCAAAATATACCTGTATTTGAAATTACCTGTATTTGCCGGCAAATATGAAATGCTGATGAAAGAATACTTAACATATCAATATTTAAGCATGCCAACATAATAGAACTTTTTCGAACTTTTTAAATTATTTTCCCACCTAAGCCAAGTTATATTTGACATTTGGATTACGTGTGCACATGGAAACAGACCTATTCCACAACTGACCACAGATAAACTAGCATACAAGTGTCCTTTCTGGATGTAAGTAAGTTTCAGAGGCAGCAAGGTTCAAATGGGAGCAAATGAGCTGACCTCCTCATGAAATAAACTAGACAAAAAATCAAGAGTATGAAGGGTGCTAAAGACTGATTCCAAATCTTTTATCTCTTCCTTTTTCTTTTTTCTTTTTGAGACATGTTCTCACTCTCACCCAGGCTGGAATGCAGTGGCCCAATCTTGGCTCACTATAGCCGCCGCCTCCCAGGTTCAAGTGATTCTCCCGCCTCAGCCTCTCGAGTAGCTAGGAGTACAGGCACAGCCCACCGCATCCAGCTAATTTTTGTATTTTTATTAGAGACAGGGTTTCACCATGTTGGCCAAGCTGGTCTTGATACACCTGCCTCAGCCTCCCAAAGTGCTGGGATTACAGGGGTGACCCACTTGCCCAGTCAGTCTCTTCCCTGTCTTTTAAATATACAAGTGTGCAGTGGGTGTGTGTCTGTGTGTGTGTGTGTGTCTGCATTAAAACGATTCTAGACTTGTGAGCTCCTATGGGTGGGGCTATTGTCACTCCATAAAAGGCCCTAGGGCAAAAAGATCGAGGTAGTGCAGGGAGCAGACGGTACCTGTTCTCCATCCAGCCATCATCAAACCCACTGAAGAGGTAGACTCGATTATCTTAAGTCTTAGTGGGCTTAGATGTTGACCTGGGCCTTCAAGGGAGGTTTTACTCCACTGTGTTCTATTTTGTTGTTTTCTGTTGTTTGTTTCACTGTTTTTATTATTGGGGCAAAGTGAGAGGCTCAATTAATCTAAAAACACTTAATGTTCTCCAGGAAGCTTCCTGAATCATTGATTTTTATTTTTCTGCCAAACACAACTGATTCTCATCTGCAATTATTTTTTAAGGTAAGAAACAGTAAATCATTGAAGGAAGAGCTGGAACGTTGGGCTATGTGGAACACTATCATACTTTAGCTTGCTCACTGAGAGATGCAGAGCCAAAGGCTGGGGTCTAGTCAGGTTGGCCGCCACAGGGCAAGAACCAGCCTCGATGGGCTTCCTCCAAGAGCGTCCCGCAGCACCTGACGCACTGCTGGTACACCATCTCTAAAGGCAGCCATTCACATAATAGGGATCTGCACTAATGAGTTGATTTTGTGGATCACAGCTCCCAAGCAGTTCAGGTTTAGCTTTTCAGTTTTTAACTTGATTGCTTTTTCTATTCCTATCTCTGCTGGGCAACGTGGCTCTTGAGAATGCCATGCCTCTCCATGCAGCTGTGCCCTCGGTAGTCAGGGGATTCCCTATCTCATACCCAGATGTCGTCATGCTATCTACCCTCCAATTCCCTGAAATGTTTTTTTGGTTTTTCTTTTTTTGAGCCAGAGTCTCTCTGTCACCCAGGCTGGAGTGCCCTGGCTCAGTCTTAACTCACTGCAACCTCTACCTCCCGGGTTCAAGCGATTCTCTTGCCTCAGCCTCCCACGTAGCTGGATTACAGATATGTGCCTCCACCCCCAGCTAATTTTTGTATTTTTAGTAGAGACAGGGTTTCACCATGTTGGCCAGACTGGTCTCCAACTCCAAACCTCAGGTGATCCACCCACCTTATCCCAAAGTGCTGGGATTACAGGCATGAACCACCGCGCCCAGCCCTCTGAAATATTTTTGTCAGTTAGTTACAGGTTTCCTGAAAACTGCTTCTGCAATGGGTGGGCAACAGATGTTACCCAGACACACAAACAGCACCTACTTAGGAACCTGCTCTGCCATCTTTCTGTGAACAAAGGCACCCAGAGACTGCCCACGTGACTTATTTGAAGAAACATTGAAAACTTAATTGTGCAGGAACTGGTTCCCAAACTCTAATGAGAGTAAGGAAATACCATCCAGTCTGAATGTCTGAACCGTCCTAGTCCTAGACCTGGACTTTGTTCTATGCTTAATATTTCTTTGTTCTATAGAGCATTTCTTTGGCTTAGCTTGTGTGAAGGGCTAGGACATCCAGAATTATTTTCCAAGAATAATCTGCTTCTTTCCAAACTAGCATTGCAGACTAAATGCCTGGATTAGGGTTAGTGTCAGGTTCCAGTTCTCCTGCCCTCTGGGTTCACAGTCCATCTCTCCAAAGCAATTTCTGCCCTTCCCCTTAGTCATCTTTGTGGGACTGGCTCCTCACCATTTTTTTTTTTTTTTAGACGGAATCGCGCTCTGTGGTCCAGGCTGGAGTGCAGTGGCGTGATCTTGGTTCACCGCAACCTCCACCTTCCGGGTTCAAGCGATTCTGCCTCAGTCTCCCGAGTAGCTGGGACTACAGGCACATGCCACCATGCCTGGCTAATTTTTGTGATTTTAGTGGCGACGGGGTTTCACCGTGTTGGCCAGGCTGGTCTCAAACTCCTGACCTCGGGTGATCCGCCCATGCTGACTTCCCAAAGTGCTAGGGTTACAGGCATGAGCCACCGCATCTGGCCTGCTCCTCACCCTTTTATATCAGTGATTGTCGACAAGGGTCATTTTTGCCCCCCAGGGGATATTTGGCAATGTCTGGACACACATTTGGTTGCTGTAACTGAGCGGGGATACTACCAGCATATAGTGAGTAGAGGTCCAGGATGCTAAGGACCTGGAGTCGTCTGCAGTGTAAGCATCCTACACTGCAGAGGAAAGCGCCTCGGGGCTAAGAATTGTCAGCCCCAAATGGCAATAGTGTTGAGGCTGAGAAACACTGCCGTAGTCACAGCTCACAGGCTACCTCCCAAACAGGCCTCTGTAACAGCCCTAGTCATCTCTTGTTAGCTGTTGATTTTCTTCCTAGTATTCAAACCATCTGAAATGGCCGTATTAACTTGTTTACCTGATTTTATGGCTGTGCCTTAAACTACCGCCCCACTCTGCCCCATATAATAATAGCTCCTGGTGATGACGGTGGTAGTAGTCAAAGCAGCTGGCATTTATTAAATATTTGCTGTGTTTCAGGCACTTGCTCGTGTTCTATCTTACAGCCATCCTAGTAACCCTACAAAGTAGGAAGTGTTATTAGTTGTGTTTTACAGATCAGAAAATGAGGGTGCAGAGACGTTGTTTGCCAAAGGACAGCGGCAGTGAAGGAGCCACAGTTCAACCCCATATCCTCTGAATCTGCCGCCATCCTGTGCTCCTCATTCCATGGCTTCAGAATGCATGAGATAAAGGCTCCATGGCTGGCCCAGCTGGCCATCCCGATCACCCTGGTAGGGAACATCCCTCCAGGACAGAATAATGGACATGGGTTCATAAAAGCAAAGAGTTGCCTGGAGTTTCCCAATTCATGGCCGGGGTTCTCAGAGCACGCTCACCAGCAGACAGAACCATGGCTCCTTGCACAGCTGCCACTGGCTAACATGATTCGTGGCTCCATCTGTCTGCCTCCAATATGCTTGGATCTGGGAGGGGCTCCCTGAGCTCCCAGCCCCATCTGTGAAGGTGAAGGCCTGGGACCAGGCTTGGGGCCTCCCCAGATTCCCCCAGGAGGGGACCTGCCTCTCTGCTGCCTCAGACCAGCTCCAGGCACCATCCAGCTGATGAAACAGCCCAAAGAGCTGCCCTCTTCCTTGCCAACACCCAGCATCCTTGTGTTTCTGAGGCAATCCTTGGCACCAAGTGCCTGGAAGAGAATCTCAGCAGCCCTCATGAACCAGGGTCTGTTCCTCAGAGTAGACCCTTGTGAGATGAATTTCGGCAGAAGGCAGCAGAGCATTTGGTGGGGGGTCTCAGGTCCAAATGCCCACCAGGGCCAGGTAAGTACCATAAGTGTGCAAATCCAGCTGGATGACTGGCAGCATGAAGTGGCCGGGACTGTGTTAAGCTGCAAAGCCACTGTCCCCTAGAGGATATAATGTCTACTCAGCGCCAACCTGGTATTACCTTTCAGGGATGTAAGCTCCATGTTTCCAGAGAAACTGGAAATCTGGGATTTCCAGGAAATCTAATTTTTAAAATTTTTAAAAATTAAATGTAAAACATTTTAACAAACAGAAAGCCAATAAAACATTATAGGTTAGAGTGGAATCTAGGACAAGTGTGGTGGCTCACACCTGTAATCCCAGCACTTTGGGAGACCAAGGCAGGTGGATCACCTGAGGTAAGGAGTTCGAGACCAGCTTGACCAACATGGTAAAACCCTCTCTCTACTAAAAATACAAAAAATTAACCAGGTGTGGTGGCAAGCACCTGTAATCCCTGCCACTTGGAAGGCTGAGGCAGGAGAATCCCTTGAACCCTGGAGTTGGAGGTTGCAGTGAGCCAAGATCGCACCACTGCACTCCAGCCTGGGCAACGAGCGAAACAACATCTCAAAAAAAAAAAAAAAGAGTGGAATCTAGACAGGAATGCGGGGCCTGAGAGGTGAGAGGTCTGAGTGTGCCTGCTCTTAGCTGGTTGATCTTGAAGACAGCCATCTCTCCACTCTGAACCTGTGTCTCATCGTTTTAAGGGGAAGGCTGTCAACCTGGCCTGCGGTTCAGGTGCATGGTAAAGAAGCACGGACACACGTGGTATGAGCAGTGAGTTCTACGAGGAACACTAAGTAAGTGGATCCTCCCTTCTTTAGGTCTCAGGTGAGACAGCATCACCTCCCTCCAGCCCAGCTCCCACTTTAAAGGAAGAACTCAAGTGGCCAGGCTCTGCTGGGCCAGCTCTGGCTGGTTGTAGGCCCCTACCCTTATCAGAGACACACAGGCAGGACATCTGAGAAGTCAGGCCTTCTGCTGCTCCCCAGCTGTGTGGACAGAGGCAGGTCATTTCTGTCTTCTCGGGCTCACTGTCTCCCTCTGTAAATGTGGAACTGGATGGTCTCCCAGGTCATACCTAGCAGGGGAGCATGTCCCAGCGGCACTCCAGGTCTTCTTACTTAGAGTCATGTCCAGCAGCTCTGAGATGGGAGGTTTCCCAGGAGAGGCTAGTGCGCAGCCAGGCTGGCACACACCTCCCTGCTCCAAAGCCCTATGCTGTGTGTGCCAGTTCTCAGCAGTAGACATTTCAAGAAGAGCCCTTAATAGCTCTTTTGTGCATACTTACTACATGGCAGGCTCTGTCTTTGGCACTTTACTCATGCTCTTATCCTTACTTTTGCCCTCAGAATGCCACCATGAGCCACCTGGATTATCACCATTGCCCAGATGAGGATACTGAGGCTCCGGGAGGCTGAAGGTCTCACCATGCCGTTTCACCCTTAGGTGACACATACCCCACGCAAAGGCCCAATCACTCAAGATATCACTGCTCCTTCCCCACAAACACACCAGGTATCCAAGGAATGGCAGGGAGGTGGCAGAGTGCCACCTAATGGTGATCTTTTTTAAAAAATGTTTTAAAGACACAGTCTGGCTCTGTCCACTAGTTTGGGGTGCAGTGGTGTGATCTCAGCGCACTGCAACCTCTGTCTCCCATGCTCAAGCCATCCTACAACCTCAGCCTCCCCAGTAGCTGGGACTACAGATGCACACCACCACGCCCAGCTAAATTATTTGCATTTTTTGTAGAGACAGAGTTTCACCATGTTGCCCAGGCTGGTCTCAAACTCCCGAGCTCGAGTGATCTGTGCACCTCGGTCCTGCAAAGTGCTTGGATTACAGGCACAAGCCACTGTGCCCAGCCCTAATGGTGATCTTTAAAGATGTCATGGGTAGCTCCCAAGTTCACCAAAGGAGCTTGCCAGGAGGGAAGCAGGCGCCCTGACAGAGTGGGAGAGATGACTCCCAAAGGTGAGGGTGAAGATCATGGAGATCATGGAGAGCCTGGAGTAGAGGGCACCTGAACAGGTCTGTGGAATGGGAAGTCACTTCAGCATCTTGCACAGTGCAGCAAATGATGAAGCCCATCTAACTTTCTGGGAGTCATGAGCATGGATTTAAAAACATTTTTTTTTTTAATGGGAGCTCACTCTGTCACCCAGGCAGCAATGCAGTGGTGCAATCATGCCACTGCAGCCTCGACCTCCTCAGGCTCAGGTGATTATCCCACCTCATCCTCCCAAGCGGGTGGGACTACAAGCACGTGTTACCATGCCCGGCTAATTTTTGTATTTTTTGTAGAGACGGAGTTTCACCATATTGTCCAGGCTCGTCTTGAACTCCTGGCTCAATGATCCACCCGCCTTGGCCTCCCAAAGCATGGAGTTTTACCCTTTATCCTTGTAACTCCCCTGTGATCAAGGAAGGGAAGGTCTTACTGACTCATTTTACACTTGGACAAGATGAGGCTCAGAGAGCTCCAGTGACTCACAAGCTAGTGGCAGAGGCACTCCTAACACTTTGATTGCATTGACCTGAGAGTGATGGTTGTGATGATGGAGGTGATGGTAGGAGCAAATATTGAGTGACTTTGTAGCAACTCTACTAGGTAAGTACTGTTGTTATCTCCATTTACAGGTGGGAAACAGGCTCAGAGAAATGGATGAACTTACCCCAAAGTGACACAGCTACTAGGTGATAAAGGAAAGATTCAAATCCTAGTAATGGGACTCTAAAATTAAAGCTCTTTTTTTTTTGAGACAGAGTCTTGCTCTGTCGCCTGGGCTGGATTGCAATGAATGGCACATCTCAGCTCACTGCAGCTCCGCCTCCTGGTTTCAAGTGATTCTTCTGCCTCAGCCTCCCGAGTAGCTGGGATTACAGGTGCGTGCCACCACGCCCAGCTAATTTTTTGTATTTTTATTAGAGATAGGATTTTGCCATGTTGGCCAGGTTGGTCTCAAACTCCTGACCTCAGGTGATTCTCCCAAAGTGCTGGGAGGGCCTGATTACAGGCGTGAGCCACCGCACCCAGCCCCAAAGTTCTTTTTTTTGAAACAGAGTCTTGCTCTGTCACCCAGGCTGGAGGGCAGTGGTGCAATCATGGCTCACTACAGCCTCGACTTCCCAGGCCTGTTCTGTCCTCCCACCACAGTCCCCCAAGCTGGGACCACAGGCATGTGCCACCATAACCAGCTAATATTTTACATTTTTGTAGAGATGAAGTCTCCCTATGTTCTCGAACTCCTGAGCTCAAATGATCCCCCTGCCTCGGCCTCCCAGAGTGCTAGGATTACAGGCGTCAGCCACCACACCCAGTCCAGAGTCAAAGCTCTTAACCACCAGCTCTTCTGGCTGAGGAATCTTCCCTGCCAAGATGCCAGTGACATAGGTGCTTTGTTCCATCCAGCTCACCTTGTTCTATTTACCCACACTAAGAAACTGCACCTGCATCAGTGAGCGAAGCCCACCCCCACCTTACTCTTAGAGACTCACTCACTCTCTGCTGTTTGACTTTGGATAAATTTCTTTTCCTCTCTGAGACTCAGTTTTCATATCTGTGAAATATAGAGTTTAAACTAGTTGAGAGCAGAGGTACTGCTTTTCCATAGTCTATAAATCTGTGAGCTTATAACAGTGCAGGCTTAAAAATTTCTCCCCTGCCAACAATTTGAATTTGTCCTTGAATCAATTACAGAAACGAAAATTCTCTTATCTCTGTCTCTTCCTCCCTCCCTCTCTCCCTCCCTCTCTCTCCCCTTCCTTCCTCTTTCACTCTCTCCCCTTCTCTCAATTTTCAGCCTAATTATAGTTAACTCTGTTATTTAGAGACTTATTATCCAAGCTCATTATGAGTAATTATTCAGTCTGGAGGGGAAACAGCAACACTGCTAGTTTAATTTAATGCTTACCTAGTTCACTTAATTAGCAATAGGTCTTGGCAAAACGGTGGATTCATGGGTCCTTGCTGGCTGGGTGGGTGGGTGGGGAGAGGCTGTGTGTTGTTCTTCGAAAGATAAACAAGGTTTCAGAATAGAATGTGGGAGGAGACAAGAGAGGGCTGCCTGTGACCTGCGCTGTAACATCTGTCCAGGTTGAGGCTAGCTCCCAAGAGTGAAAGGCTGCAAATTGCACAGAGCTGGAAGGACTTTAGGTCAGGTAGTACTTATTAGGCCCCTTATGTGTGCCAGACCCTGTGCAAAGCTCTGAGCAAAGCTTATTCCTATGTCTCACATGTGGGACCCGTACATTCAGAATAATATAAGTACTACCTGCCTTTGGTAATTCAGCTCTTACAGTGAGTACATTCTTTCAGTAGTCTCTATGGAATGTTGATGAGTTAAGGAGAAATTTTCCCATTTGTTACCACTATGTCTTTTACCTTTCTCACCCTTTCCACAAAGGGAGGCCTCAGGCCCAGGGCCTTGGGCAGGCAACAGAATCTAGCTAGAAGTCAACACTGTTCGGCTTTGACTTTTAAATAGTTTTAGTCTACTTATGGCAAATGATAGTGGTTGTCCATGTATGGAAGTGACGTGATTTTCCATTATAGTAAAAATAAGTGAATTGTACTATAGAAAAATATTGGGTAAAAAGAAGTCAAGGTGGTACCCAGATGTGGCAACACTTCCAAGGGAAGAGGAGGATGAAAAAAGTCCCCTTCAGGACTCTGAGTTAGAGACTGCCCAAGGACATCTACCAAACCCGAATGCTGTCTCAGAATGCTTCTCAACCCAGGACTCCAGGCACCAGATGTCAGGGTGACCATGCCCCCACCCCCCCTTCCCAGCCCACCGCAGCCTCTCAAAGTTCCTCCCAGGTACCCCGCCCAAGCCCTACAAGTCTCCAGTTCCTCCTGTCGCTCCTATCACTGCCATTGCCCCTTTGCCATCTCATAGACCACTGCTCCCCCTCATCTTCTCATTGGTCCTGCTGGACCCCCTTTGTACCCCTCAGTGAGTAAACTGAGGCCCAAAGGGATGACTCCACAGTGAATAACAGCAGACCGCTGGCCAAGCTGAAACAGCTTCCCTGGCAAGCCCTGGTCGGTCCCCACTTTGAGCTTTGGAGCCCAGCAGCCGGGGCCTTTCCTAAAGGTACAGCTCCCACCCCACAACCCCTAAGTCCTGATATGCCTGTCCTGTGGCCCATCTGAGAATCAATATGTTACCCTTCCCAGGTGACTTTGTCTTCATAAAGGAGACTTCGTGCAGCACAGAGTGGCAGGTGGCAGAGTGGGACAAAGGGGCCACAGAAGTGTGCCCACCATGCTTCCTGTGTGCCACCTTCAGCCTCACCCAGGGGCAGGAGCATTGCAGTCACCCACATTCATGTCTTCCTCCGCCATGACATGGATCCCACAGGGATCTCAGGGCCAATCAATGTGTGGCCCATGTGGCCATCCCTGGGGGCCTTCCGCACCCCGTCACCCAGCCAGAGGCTGTCCCAAGACACCAGAAAAGAAAAACAAAGAAGTTCTGGAGCGAGCAGCATCTGTCCTTATATCAGCTTTATTGGCAGGTTCGTAGCTCCCTGGGCCAGGCCTGGCTGCTTAGGCCAGCCTCTTGCTTACACGCTCATAGGTCACGCTTCCGATGGTGGAGAACTGAAAGAAGCAGCCGGGACAGAGGGAGTCAGTGCCCCAACCCAAGCCCCACCCCGAGGTAGCCAGGAGGCACCTCCGAAGGAAGATGGGCCTCTAATCCCAGCCTTGAATAGATGGGAGTCAGGCACACCACTTCTTTGGGCCTCAGTTTCCCAATTTGTTCTAGGAGTCAGTGTGCAGACTCCCTGTGATGAAGGGTAACCAGCTGTGAGGGGTGATGTGGCTCTGGGTGTGGAAGCTGCATCTCTGTTCCTCTCCATTCACCCGTGCCAGGCTCTTCCACCACATGATTCCATTTACTCCTCCCAACAGCCCTGTGAGGTTGTTCCCATTGGACAGATGGGAAAACGTAAATTTAGAGAAGTCAAGTAACCCTTCTAAGGCCACACTTCATGGCTGCATCACACAGTGTTTATGGGCACCTGTCACAGGTTCACTGATGGGAAGATACAGTCCCTATTCTCAGGAAGCCTAAGGTTTAGTGGGAGAGGCAGGCGGGGGACACTGTTCATTGTAGGCCCGCAGTGTGCGGTGCCCCAGGCTCCATGCCATGGAGCTGTGCTGCCGTTCGATGTGCGCATGTCTTCAGTTGGTTCTGAAACCCAGGACAGGAAAGCAGCATTTCCATGAGAAGGGCAGATGGCAAACAGAGAGCTGTGGGAGAGCCCAGAGGAGGCAGGGAGCCCTGACTAGGGAATGGGGTGGGGAATTGGCTGCCGGAGAGAATCCTGAAGAATTGGATTTGAAAAAGCAAAGAGGAGACTGGGAATTCAGAACAGAGGAACCACATGGCACAGAAAGGGAGATAGGAACAGCTCTGGCCAGCTCAGAAGCAGTGGCTGGTCCAGGGAGATTGGACAGCGCATACCTGTAGGATTGGGCAGTAAGGCCCTTGAAGGTCAGGCGGAGGAGTTTGGTCCTGATTCATAACAAAGGGCAGCAGTGTGAAGTGATGTGTGATTTGCATATGGGATGGATGGAAGGTGGAGGAGAGGCAGAATCAGAGGAGGCTGGGGCTTAGTGCAGGGGAGAGATGATGAGAACATGGCAGGGGTTCTGGTGGCAGGAGGCAGGAGGAGGGACGCTTACAAAATGCGCTGTCAGTGGAGAAGTGGAGAGGTGCCAGGATGATTCCGGGCCTCTAGAGACAGGAGATTTGCAATTAAGACAGCTCCTCTCAGGGCCTAGTCATGCAATTTTGTTCATGTGTGCACGTGTCTGGGTCTATGTGCATGCAAAAGTGTGTGTACATAGCTGTGTCATGTATGTGTGTGTGGATGATGACCCTGAGCCCTGCACTGCCTATACCGCATGGGCTCCGTAATGAGGAGCCTCTGGGAATTGAGAAGCAGGTTCGCTCAGCTTGGGAAGATAATTCTCTTGTCAGTCCCAAACCTGCTTCCGGTTCTCCTGCCCTGTGTTCGCCCCGCACACTTCACAGGCTGGCGAGCTTTGCTGCTTCTGGGAGTCACTGACTGACATTTTATGTAAAAATGCGTCAAAAACCCTTTCATCGGACCCTCCAGAATGTCAGCTTTCACCCAGGAAAAGAGGGATATAGTCACTTTGTTCTTTTTACAGTTTTTCAACACTATACATCTATTAATTTTTAGATTTTTTTTTTTTTTTTTTTGAGACAGAGTTTCACTCTTGTTGCCCTGGCTGGAATGCAATGGGGCTATGTCGGTTCACTGCAACTTCTGCCTCCCAGGTTCAAGTGATTCTCCTGCCTCAGCCTCCCGAGTAGCTGGGACTACATGCATGTGCCACCACGCCTGGCTAGTTTTATTTTGTATTTTTAGTAGAGATCTAGTTTCACCATGTTGGCCAGGCTGGTCTTGAACTCCAGACCTCAGGTGATCCACCCACGTCAGCCTCCCAGAGTGCTGGGATTACAGTCGTGAGCCACCACACCCGGCCAAGTTTCAAATTCTTTAAACAAAAATGTTAAAGGGAGACAAAAGACCTAATTACCTCCTAAAGGTCGTATCTCCAAACACCATCACATTGGGATTTCGACCTTCACCATATGATTTTGGTGGGGGACACACATGCAGTCCATAACACCACCCAAGAGATTCAGGGACCTCCCTCTATCCTCATTTTACAGTGCGGCATTACAAGGCTCAGAGACAGCAAGGGACTTGGCCGTGGCCACACAGCTAGTACATGCAGAGGCAGGCTTCATCTGCCGACTGCTGCCTTGGCAGAGCAGGCAGAGGGCCTAGTCTAGAAGTTGGACTGCATGGGTGTCCCCACCAAAATCATATGGTGAAGGTCGAACACCCAATGTGATGGTGTTTGGAGATAGGACCTTTAGGAGGTAATTAGGTCATGAGGGTGGAGTCCCCATGAGGGATTACTGCCCTTATAACAACAGACACAAGGCCTGGTGCAGTGGCTCAAGCCTATAATCCCAGCACTTTGAGAGGCCAAGGCGGGCAGATCACCTGAGGTCAGGAGTTTGAGACCAGCCTTACCAACATGATAAAACCCTGTCTCTACTAAAAATACAAAAATTAGCTGGTGTGGTGGCACATGCCTGTAATCCCAGCTACTCAGGAGGCTGAGGCACAAGAATCACTTCAACTGGGGAGGCGGAGGTTGCAGTGAGCTGAGATTGTGTCACTGTACTCCAGCCTAGGCAACAGAGCGGAACTGTGTCTCAAAAAATAAATAAATAAATAAAAGGCCAGGAACAGTGGCTCACGCCTGTAGTCCCAGCACTTTGGGAGGCCAAGGGGGGCAGATCATGAAGTAAGGAGTTTGAGACCAGCCTGGCCAAAATGGTGAAATGCTGTCTCTACTAAAAATACAAAAATTAGCTGGGTGTGGTGGTGTGCACCTGTAATCCAGCTACTCTGGAGGCTGAGGCAGAATTGCTTGATCCTGGGAGGTGGAGGTTTCAGTGAGTGGAAATCACGCCACTGAACTTCAGCCTGGACAACAGAGAAAGACTCTGTCTCAAAAAAAAAAAAGACATGAGAGAGGTGATGTCTCCCTGCCATGTGAAGAAACCAGAATGGAGGCCCTCATAAGCCCTTGCACATACTGGCACCCTGATCTTGTACTTCCCAGCCTCTGGAACTATGTGAAATAAGTGTCCGTGGTGTAAATCATTTACACCACAGTGTCTGAGAGAGACAGTGTTCTCCTTTCCTCTTGACAGGGCTTGAGATGAGGGCACAAGGAAGCAAGAGAGAGAGAGGGAGAAAGGGAGAGAGGAGGATCAAAGGAGAAAGAAGCAAGGGGGTTGTGAACTCTGCCTTCCTCATCACATCTTCCCTGCCGGAGAGCTTCAGAGAGGAGGGAAGGGCCCTTTCTAGACCTACACGGGACCCCAGAGGTCTCTGGCCCAGGTCACAGACTCACAGTGAGGGAAGGAAGTGTGGAAATGCCTTCTTTTCCCTTTTAACTTCACGCCCATTTCTTCCACCTGGGGAACACTTGAAGACCCATGGGAAAGAAACAGAAGTGAAAGGAAGGGCCACCCAGGGCACCACCTCCAGTGTAGAAGGGGTGGATCCACAGGTGTGTGTGTTGGACCTGCCAACATTTAAAGAAATTATGTAATTAGTTGTCAATATTTAACAGTATGGAGATTTCACATGAAAATGCAAATTTCCAGCTTCTCTTGATAAATCAGAAGATCTGGTAGAAGGGGCCTGATGTCCCTCATGGAAATGGAGTGGAGTGGTGGCTGTCCTTTGAGGAGCCCACCTGGACCACCCCCTTTATTTATATTCTAGGAAGGATCTTCCGGGCTTCCAGTCTTGTGCCCCAGAGGTGACTGAGTGTGAGTGCTGGAGTCAGGCTACCTAACATCAGATCACAGCTCTCATCAAAGCGGTGTGCTCCCTCATTTAGCTTCCCTGTGCCTCGGAAATAATGACTTTCCCTGTGCCTCAGGAAAATGGAGATTAAAATCCCCACCTCATAGGGTTATTTTGAAGATCAAATGACATCATGTGCATCCAGCACTCAGCATAGAGCCTGGTACAAGGGAAGTGCTGGTAAAGCCAGCTGCCCAGAGGCCTATCTCTGAGGGGCTGTGGCCAGGAGGAAGACAAATGTCCAATCATCGTCCCAGGAACGAGGAGGACACTTACCTCCACCAGCTTGTCACCCACGATCTCTGAGGTCTGGTGATAGTTGGGGAAATTCACCACCAGCTTCCCACCCTCCATCTGCACAGTGGCCTGGAATGGAAGCACAACATTAAGCCTGGGATGTTGCAAATGATTGGCAACTATCTGGGGCTGGTGGCGCAGGCAGTAGGAAGAATTTACCGAGGCCAAGCGAAGTGGCTTATCCCTATAATCCCAGCACTTTGAGACGCTGAGGCGGGCAGATCATTTGAGGTCAGGCATTCGAGACCAGCCTGGCCAACATGGTGAAACCCCATCCCCACTAGAAACACAAAAATTAGCCAGGCGTGGTGACTCATGCCTGTAATCCTAGCTACTTGAGAGGCTGAGGCACGAGAATCACTTGAACCCGGGAGGCAGAGGCTGCAGTGAGCTGAGATTGTGCCACTGTGCTCCAGCCTGGGCAACAGAGCAAGACTCCGTCTCAAAAAAAAAAAAAAAAATTTACCAAGACAGTTGTAGGTAAAGAAAGTCAGATTTCTTATTTCCTATGATCCACGTTAGAGGAAGTTTAAGGAAAAAAAAAAAAAAAAAAAGGCCGGGTGTAGTGGCTCACGCCTGTAAGCCAAGCACTTTGGAGGCCAAGGAGGGCGGATCACCTGAGGTTGGGAGTTCAAGACCAGCCTGACCAACAGGGTGAAACCCCGTCTTTAAAAAAAAAAAATAGATTAAAAAAAAAAGAAAGAAAGATTTCTTAGAGAAAGTATGAAAACACATTACAAGAGTGCACTGGGCAGGTCAGCAAAAGAGGAGCTGACTGCAAGGAGACAAAAGTCTTGCTGGGGAGTTTATAGACTTGCTTACGCTGTGTGCTGAAGAAGGTTTTGTGCAGTATTGACAAAGCAAAGGTTGCAGTGAGATAACTTACATTTTTCTATCAGCCGAGGTGTTTGATGATGGCTAGACACAGGAAGATTGTGAGTTATTTGCACAGGGAGGCTATGTGTCCTGGACCATGAAGAAAGGCAGACTTACAGCTTATCTGCTCTCTCTTTTTGCTTTCCCCTGGTGCCACCAGCCTGACTCCTTTTCTATAATTAGAACACCACATGGGTTACCAGAGACTAATGATAGAGGCAAAAAGCTGGGGTTCAAATCCCCGGTCCCACCATGATCTGGCTGCAGAGCCTTAGACACATTACTTGTCCTCCCTGAGCTTCAGTTTCTTTACTTCTGAAACAAAAGCAAATTGCTGCATTTTTTTCTTCTAGCATTCACTATGTGGCAGGCACTATGCTTTCACACGCTGTCTTGTTTAATCTTCACCACAGGTCTTGGAGCCAGACTGCATGTAGTCTCATTTTGCATACTAGAGATACAAGGCTCAGGGGAGTGAAATGACTTGCCCAAGGCCCTACAATTGCTGGCGGGAAATCATGGTTTCAAACCCAGCCAAGGCTAACTCCAGAGTCCAGCCTCTTTAGCTCTGTGCTACACCAGGAGGCAGCATAAAAAAAGCACTTATGGCCCGTCATGGTGGCTCACGCCTGTAATCCCAGCACTGTGGGAGGCTTCGGTGGGCAGATCACAGGGTCAGGAGTTCCAGGCCAGCCTGGTCAACATGGTGAAACCATGTCTCTACTAAAAATACAAAAATTAGCCAGGTGTGGTGGCAGACACTGTCATCCCAACTACTCAGGAGGCTGAGGCAGGAGAATTGCTTGAAGCCAGGAGGTGGAGGTTGCAGTGAGCCGAGATCACACCACTGCACTCCAGCCTGGGTGACAGAGTGAGATCCTGTCTTGAAAAAAAAAAGCACTTTTGCTCTCTAGCGCCTGGTGTAAAGGCCTGCCCCTGCTGTGTGACTAAGGCAAGTGGATTTTTGTTTGGTTGGTTTGTTTCTTTGCTTTTGAGACAGTCTCACTCTGTCACTCAGGCTGGAGTACAGTGGCCTGATCTTGGCTCACTGCATCTCCGCCTCCTGAGTTCAAGCAACTCCCCTGCCTCAGCCTCCTGAATAGCCAGGATTACAGGCACGCACCACCATGTCCAGTTAATTTTTATATTTTTGGTATAAAGACAGTATTTCACCAGGTTGGCCAGGCCAATCTCAAACTCCTGGCCTCAAGTCATCTACCCACCTCAGCCTTCCAAACTGCTGTGTGTGAGCCACCACACCTGGCCAGCAAGCCTTTTAATCCCATGATTTAGCCTCCCCCTTCAATCTAGGTTGAGTAATTGTAGCAATTTCCTAGGATTAACTGCATTAAGATGAAAAAACTGTTCAGCAAGTGTCTAGGTTATATTAAGTGTTCAGCAAGCATTAGCTATTTTTCTTACTGTTTTAGTGCCCATTTTTGATTATTAAAAACCAGGAGCATTAAATTGCCATATAACACAAGTTCTTAATGCTGGAGGCCAAACTGGAGAAAGAAGCCTCAGCTTGGGAGCAGGGAGGCCGTGTTTGAGGTGGAGAAGTTGGATGGAGACCTGGAGAGGGAGGGGGACAGGGAGTGGCCTCTCACCTTGAACTTCTTGCCCCCCATTGTCTGTATCTCGCTTTCCTTGCCAACAGTGAACTTGTTGGTCATGGTGTGGCCCCCGGCGTAGTGCTGGGACCAAGTGAAGTCCTGCCCATCCTGCTGCACCTCCGTGACAATCTTGAAGTTGCGGGCCTTTTCGATTACATTGCTGGAGAGTCCTGGACCCGGGACAAGCAGAGTAGCCATATAAGAGTTGCTTTTAACCCTGTGATTTGGGGAAAGAGCTTTCCTCCCTGCCCCCAACCCTCCTACCCTCTGTGCATGGTAGGCTAGCCTGCAGGTAAAGAGCACAGTGCCTGAGACAGATAATACATCCTGTGAGCCATGTGGCTGGGGCAAGTCACTATCTCTCTGAGCCTCAGTGTATTCATCCACAAGATGGGGATAATAAGGCCCATCCCAAAGAGCTGTTCCCAGAATTATATTCCATGTGAGTGTGTTGTGAAGCTCCTGACACATAGTGGGTGCTCATCAATCATAAGCAAGATTCTGATAGTAATATGAACATGACAGAATCTTGTCAAGCTCACGAAGTTCTGGAATGAACAATGCTTCCGAGATTGTATCTTCTGGCCAGGTGTGGTGGTTCATGCCTGTAATCCCAGCACCTTGGGAGGTCGAGGAAGACAGATCGTTTGACGTCAGGAGTTCGAGACCAGCCTGGCCAACATGGTGAAACCCTGTCTCTACTAAAAATACAAAAAATCATACAGGCATGGTGGTGGGCACCTGTAATCCCAGCTACTTGAGAGGCTGAGGCAGGAAAATCACTTGAACCCGGGAGGCAGAGGTTGCAGTGAGCTAGGATCATGCAGTGCAGTCCAGCCTGGGCAAAAGAGCTGGACTCTGTCCCCCTCTAAAAAAAAAAAAAAGAAAAAAAAAGATTGTGTCTTCTAATACTTTGATTTTACAGATAAGGAAGTGAATACTCACAATGGGAAAGGGACTTCCCAGTATTTCCTTAAAAGGTCATGAGTTCATCACAGAATCAGGTCTAGAACTGAGGTGGGCTCACTTCCCCTTCCACAACATGAGACTGTTACAGGTGAAGCCAGGTCATTGCTCCTTCAGGGCCACTGCCCATACATGACTCAGAAGGGCTATCAAATCTTCAAGGCCACAGGGCACAAGGGCCCCGGTTTCAGGGCTGCTCTGAGCCAGCTGGCCGGAAAGATGTGGCCACCGAGACAGAGGGCCCGGGTCCCCTGGAGCTGTCCTCTGAACCTTGAGAGTTATACTGCCTGAGACTTTTAAATAGTGAGATACTGAGATTTCCACAGGATTGTCAGATCCACCGTCTCACGGTTCCTCACAGCAGACCAGTGCGGCAAGTCAGGCAGTGAGAGAAGGAAGGAAATCATTGGTCTCTCTGCCCACAGTGTCTAGCACAGTGAGAGGTCTGTGTTTGCTGAATGACTGTATGAAGAAGTGACTTGGCAAACCTGGTCTCCCTGATAACCCTTTGGTTTCCTCTCCTAGGCAGGATGTGGTAACACCACTCATCATAGGCTCCTGGGTGCCAATGGCCTCTGCCACTGACTTTGGCAAGTCACGCTGAGTCTCCATTGGGAACCTGGGAGCTAGAGATTGCAGTGAGCTGAGATGGTGCCACTGCACTCCAGCTTAGGTGACAGAGTAATACTCTGTCTCAAAAATAAAATATAAAATTAAATTAAATTAAAAAGTCAGGCTGGGCACAGTGGCTCATGCCTGTTAATCTCAGCACTTCGGGAGGCCGAGGTGGGTGGATCACAAGGTCAGGAGTTTGAAACCAGCCTGGCCAACATGGTGAAACCCCATCTCTACTAAAGATACAAAAAAATTAGCCAGGTGTGGTTAATATTACAGGCGCATGCCTGTAATCCCAGCTACTCAGGAGGCTGAGGCAGGAGAATCACTTGAACCTGGGAGACGTGGTTGCAGTGAGCCAAGATCACGCCACTGCCCTCCAGCCTGGGCAATGAGAGCGAAACTCCATCTCAAATAAATAAATAAATAAATAAATAAATAAAGTCAAAGAGTGTCTTTTAGTTCTTATTATCCTCAGAGCCTAGGAGAAAGCAGTTATTCAATAAATGTGTGAATGAATAAGTGAGTGCATGAATGAAGTCCTGTCCCATTCTACCTTAGAGGTTAGGTTTCCTGGCCCAGAGCTGGCTGTGACAAACCAGCCCCGAGGAAGGCATACTCAGCAGCTCACTCACCCAGCAGCTTCATGAACTCATCATAATTCTTCTCACTCTCTATCTCGAACTTGCCAGTGAAAGCCATGCTGCTAGGAGGCTGGAGAACAGAGGGCTGAGGAGAACGGGTGGTGCCGAGGGGTGTCCTGTCCCAGCTTATAAACTCTCCCAGTTGCTGAGGTGCAGCCCCTAAATCACCCCACTTCTTCTCCCTTCTGCCCTGAAAAGGAAGCTCTTGCTATTTTATGATGTGGGCAAGACCTGGAGGGGCAGAGCCCTGAGGTTATTCACCCTCGGGAAGTGCTGGCTGTGAGCCCATTGCCATTGCCAGCCAGCAAGGCCAGGGCGAGGATGGCCACAAGTTTGAGGAGTCATCACCTCTCTGCCCATCTCTCCCTCCATTCCTGCACGTGCTGCCCTCCATCCATGCTCTCACCATCTCTCGTCACTCATGCATTCCCTCACTCTGCAGTCAAAGCACGTGAGCACTTGCTGCGTGCAGGGCCAGCACTGAAGAAACACAAATGAATGACACACACACCTTTGTGTCAAAGACACAGACAGAGGCTTTTGGTTTAGTCCAGAGACAAGCACACACCTGCAGAGAGTTCTTGTGTAAGCAGGGTGCAATGCACCCCAAGAGAAAAGCAGATGGCTGGCTTGGGCATGGGGAAGGAGCGATGGTGTCCAGCAGGGGGCTGGTGCATGTTTGGGGAGGAGGCGGCATTTGGCATCGTCTTGGAGGACCAATAGGACTTGGACGTGTAGAGAAGCAGGAGGGTTGGAGGAGATTGAGAACAAAGGGAGACAATACTCTGGGATGAGTGACAGTGAGATGAAGATGGAAAGGGCCACAATGAAAGAAAACAATGAGTTTGGCTGGAGCAAGTTACACTTGAAGGAGAACAGATGCCCCGAAGGGTGGAAATAATGCAACCAGAGTAAAGCAGCAACCCATGGACCTAGGGAGTGCACCTGGAGAAGGTGCTAGGTACCTTGAAAACACCTGTGCGCCAGGCACTGGGCTGGGAGTTGAATGAATTTTATTTTGTTCAAGTCTCAGAGCTGAAAGCGGTTAGGATTTCATACTCTTGACTTCCAGTTCCTGCTCTCTCTCCCAGTACCACTTCACATGCAGGAGCTCCATCTCCTCAGTGATTGCTACAGCCTACCTATCTTATGAGATCTCCTCTGCACTGGGTAAAATTGACAGTGCAAAGTATAAAACACTCTGCAAAGGCTCTCGTGATTATTATTATTATTAGAGATGGAGTTTTGCTCTTGTTGCCCAGGCTGGAGTGCGATGATGCAATCTTGGCTCACCGCAACCTCCGCCTCCTGGGTTTAAGCAATTCTCCTGCCTCAGCCTCCTAAATAGCTGGGATTACAGGCATGTGCCACCATGCCCAGCTAATTTTGCATTTTTTGCAGAGACGGGGTTTCTCCATGTTGGTCAGGCTGGTCTCAAATTCCCGACCTCAGGTGATCCTTCTGTCTCGGCCTCCCAAAGTGCTGGGATTACAGGCTTGAGCCACTGCACCTGGCCGATTATTGTTATTAATTCAGGAAATCTCTGCACATCTATTTCCTTTTCCAAGGTCTGCTCTTCATGAATCTCCTTCATTTCCATCCAAAGCTAAATGCAATACTGACTTCCAGGCATGGGACAAAGGGGTCTCTGAACTGATGAAAAACCAACTTTGCCACATTTTACCAGGCTTTAATCTCCAATCTTGGAATTGAAATTCCGTCTTGGAATTTCAGCCAGTACTCTTCTTTTAGACAGGCAGGCAGACAGACAGACAGACACACACACACACACACACACACACACACACACACACACACACATCATTGATGTTTCTGATAAGTTATATATATAAACATTTCAAATAATTCAGAGCAAGTAACAGTCCTATCAGAGGTGACCTGTGATAATAGTTTGGTATCTCTCCTTCTATGCTTTTTCTTTTTTTCTTTCTGAGACAGGGTCTCTCTTTGTCGCCCAGACTGGAGTGCAATGGGTGATCTCAGCTCGCTGCAGCCTCAACTTCTCAGGCTCAAGTGATTCTCCCACCTCACCCTCCCGAGCAGTTGGGACTACAAGTGCATGCCACCATGCCAGACTTTTTTGGGGGGTGGGGGGGCCAGAGTCACCCTCTCTCGCCCAGACTAAAGTGTAGTGGTGCAATCTTGGCTCACTGCAACCTCCGCCTCTGGGTTCAAGTGATTCTCCTGCCCAGACTTCCTAGTAGCTGGGACTACAGGTGCGTGCCATCATGCTTGGCTAATTTTTGTATTTTTAGTAGAGACAAGGTTTCACCATATTGGCCAGGCTGGTCTTGAACTACTGACCTCAGGCTACCTGCCTTGGCCTCCCAAAGTGCTAGGATTATAGGCATGAGTCACCGTACCCGGCCTCCCTAATTTTTGTATTTATTTTTTGTAGAGACAGGTTCTTGCTATGTTGCCCAGGTTGGTCTCGAACTCCTGGGCTCAAGTGATCCTCCGGCCTCCCAAAGTGCTTGGATTACTAGCGTGAGCCACCACACCCAGTCCTTCCAGGCTTTTAAGTGCACATATTTGCTTTCTTGTATAAATGAAACTATATAGTTCTGTTACCTCCTGTTTATGTAATGATATAGGCACATGTCTATACCATTACAAAAAGGTATATATCCTGTTCAATAGTTCCAGAATATTCTATCATGTGTATGTCTCATAACTTAAACTTAGCTATTGTTGGATTTTTAAGTTTTTTCCAATCTTTTCCTATTATAAATAACTGTGATATAAATATTCTTGTTCACACCTTTCACTATACATGTCAGATTATTTACTAAGATTACTTGCTAAGAAGGATTCATAGACATGAAATTCCTGGAGCAAAGGATTTTAGTATTTAAAATGTGCATATCTACTACTTTACTGCCTTCCAGAAAAGCTGTAGCAGTTTACACTCCTGCCTAAACAATGTGAGAATGTCCCCTCACAGATAATAATCATGATGAAATAACAATGACAAGAATAGCTCACATCTATTGACTATTTATTACGCATTTGGCACTCACCTGTTTTACATGAATGATCTCATTTAATCTGCAGAACAATTCTGTGAAGTATATACTGTTATTGCCCCCATTTTGCCTAGGAGCAAACAGAGGTTCAGTGAAGTATTAACCTTGAAAGTAATTTGCCAAAGTCAGAGTCCCAGTGTATAGTTTATATTTACTCTTAAAATAGCTTTTGGCCGGGTGCGGTCACTCACGCCTGTAATCCCAATACTTTGGGAGGCCCAGGCAGGTGGATCCCGAGGTCAAGAGATCGAGACCTTCCTGGTCAACATGGTGAAACCTCGTCTTTACTAAAAATACAAAAAATTAGCTGGGCATGGTGGCACATGCCTGTAATCCCAGCTACTCAGGAGGCTGAGGCAGGAGAATTGCCTGAACCCAGGAGGCGGAGGTTGTGGTGAGCCGAGATAGCGCCATTGCACTCCAGCCTGGGTAACAAGAGCAAAACTCCATCTCAAAAAATAAATAAAATAAAATAGCTTTCGTGGCTTTTAAGGACATTTCAAAAACCCCCCCCCTATAATCCCATAACCCTAACACAAGTAACTGCTTTTATTTATTTATTTATCTGAGACAGAATCTCACTGTATTGCCCAGGCTGGAGTGCAGTGGAACGATTCGACTCACTGAAACCTCCACCTCCTGGGTTCAAGTGATTCTCCTGCCTCAGCCTCCCAAGTAACTGGAATTACAGGCACATACCACCATGCCTGGCTAATTTTTCTGTTTTTAGTAGAGACAGGGTTTTTGCCATGTTGGCCAGGCTGATTTTAAACTGCTGATCTCGGGTGATCCATTCACCTCAGCCTTCCAAAGTGGTGGGATTACAGGGGTGAGCCACCATGCCCGGCCTTATGTTTTCTACTCTCTTCCCTCTTCCATTTTTTCTCTCCTTCTCCCTCATCATTGTTTTCTTTCCTTTCAACTATAACAGATATACAATAACCATACCCCACAATATTGCATTCTATTTTTCTTCACCCAGCATGAGTTTGTAAACACAGTCCCATGTTTCTAAAAAGCTGTTAGGTTTGGCCAGACATACAGCTCATATCTAATCCCAGCACTTTGCAAGGCTAAGGTGGGCAGATAACTTGAGGCCAGGAGTTCGAGATCATCCTGACCAACATGGTCCATTACCGCGATAAGGGAGATGTAAGTCGGCCCTAAGGTATTTAAAATGTGTATATCTAGGACTTTACTGCCTTTTGTGAACTAGAGCCAATGAGTGAACCAGAAAGGTTCAGGGGATGGGGCACAGTGTCCTGTAGTCTGCTGGGGTCTCTAGTCTTGGAGGAAGTTCATGCCTTGTAAAACCGCTCCTTCTGCCTTGGCCTGCCTGGAATGACTGCTCACCTTTCATCAGTCTTTGAGTTCTAATTGTCCTTCTACCCCCACCTCCTCCAATGAGGCTTCTTTGATTACTCCAACCTATCGATATTGTCCCTTGCAAAAATCCCCACAGCCTGTACCTTCTCTTTGTAATGGATCAGTGGGGAAACCTGGGCTTTAGAGTCACTCAGCCGTTTCATGTATTAGCTCTGAGACTTCAGACACACTATTCATTATTCAACAAACGTCACGTGAGCACCTATAGTTCACTGGGTTCTGGAAATACCAAGTATCTGCCCTCAAGTCTCAAGTCTTTTTTTTTTTTTTTTGTCTCACTCTGTCACCCAGGCTGGAGTACAGTGGTACAATCTCAGTTCACTGCAAACTCCGCCTCCCAGGTTCAAGCAACTATCCTGCCTCAGCCTCCCAAGTAGTTGGGATTACAGGCACACACTACCACACTTGGTTAATTTTTGTATTTTTAGTAAATACGGGGTTTCACCACGTTGGCCAGGCTCTTCTTGAACTCCTGACCTCAAATGATCTGCCTGCCTTGGCCTCCCAAATTGCTGAGATTACAGGCGTGAGCCACAGCACCTGGCCTGTCCTCAAGTCTTGGGAAAGACACAGTCTCATAAACAGGCAGTTACAGCGTGATGCGATCAAAGAAATAAAGGCTGTAACATAAGGATAATTTTGGAACACAGAAATATTACTGGATCACTTCCCGAGTATCAGGGAAGGCTGATACAAGAAGACTTGACAGGGCCAGGCACGGGGGCTCATGCCTATAATCCGAGCACTTTGGGAGGCCGAGATGGGTGGATCACAAGGTCAAGAGATCGAGACCGTCCTGGTCAACATGGTGAAACCCCGTCTCTACTAAAAATACAAAAATTAGCTGGGCATGGTGGCGCGTGCCTGTAATCCCAGCTACTCAGGAGGCTAAGGCAGGAGAATTGCTTGAACCCAGGAGGTGGAGGTTGTGGTGAACCGAGATTGCGCTATTGCACTCCAGCAACTGGGTAAAAAGAGTGAAACTCTGTCTCAAAAAAAAAAAACTTGACAAGCCGAAGCCTTAACTTATTTATTATTGTTATTATTATTAGGCAGGGTCTCACTCTGTTGCCCCAGCTGGAGTGCAATGGCACAATCAGCCTCAGCCTCATAGGCTCAAGAGAACTTCCTGCGTCAGCCTACCTAGTGGCCGGGACCTCAGGCATGCATCACCACACTTCTCTAATTTTTTAATTTTTAGTAGAGACGAGGCCTCACTATGCTGTCTCAGACTCCTGGACTCAAGCGATCCTCCTGCCTTGGCCTCCCAAAGTGCTGGGATTAACAGGTGTAGAGCCATCACCTGGCCTCATTCATTATTATAAGGGGAAAAAAATACCTATCTTCCAGAGTTGTAAAGAGATTAAATGAAAGTACATAGCAAAAGTGCTTAGTACAGGATCTAGCATTTCACAAGCAATCACT
The DNA here is from genome assembly GCA_031835075.1 of Saguinus oedipus. Classification (NCBI taxonomy): domain Eukaryota; kingdom Metazoa; phylum Chordata; class Mammalia; order Primates; family Cebidae; genus Saguinus; species Saguinus oedipus. Next base: position 46,572,832 of record CM063170.1, read on the forward strand.
GAAGGATATCTACTGTTATTCTTACTCATTGGCAATTTGTCCAGCCTATCTGCCTATTTTGAACGACTGCTTATATGTTGCAGCATTAATTTAACCCTTCACAAAGTGAGTCTTTTATCTCCTCGGGCTGCATTTCATACTTCCTTCTGTGAGTTTACCCAGTGGGCTCAGGGATAGTGTTGATTTTGTTTTATTTGTTCAGATCTGTCTGTAAGTGTGTGTTCATACACTCCTGGGGATGTAGGAAGGGAGGCTTGTGAAAAATGAAAATCCCTGTGACCTGACTCCCCAAAATTCTGATTTAGTGGCTCTGAGGTGGGGCCTGAACCCCCAAAATTCTGATTTGGTGGACCTGAGTGGAGCCCTAGAATCTGCATTTTGACCAACTCCCTAGTGATTGCGGTGCTCAGTGGCCTTGAGAAGCTCTAGGCCAGGGGATGTGGGCAAGAAGGACCAGGCATCTTCTCCAGGCCCCTGCTGAACTCCCCTTCCCACTGACTTCCTCCTGCATGGCCAGAGCTGTGTTTTCCTTATCCAAGGATAAGTAGCTGTGGTTGCTACTTATCCAAGGTCAGTGTCCAAGGCAGGATGGGAGTGGTGGGGCTATGGGAAAGGATGACATTGGCACTCAGCTGCCTGACTCAGCCATGCTCCCACCCCTTCCCTAGAGTCCAAGTGTACATCTGAATCTCCACCTTCCATCCACCCACACCTGCCTCTTCCCCTCTTCTCCTGGGTTTTCCTATTTGTTCAGACCCTCAGTAAGAACCTCGCAGGTGGGGTAAATGAACTCAAACTGCCTCCATATCACAGTGAAGTTTTATGGGGCAATAGAACCAATAGAACAACTATACCCCAATGGAGATAAAGAAGGGCCCAAGGCTGATTTCCCTGGTCACCCCAACTTTCCATTTGGACTCTGGCCCCTGTCTCAGCCAGCCACCATTATTCTCAGAGTAATGCCTGAAGAAGGGAGTGGGAATACAGGTTCTCAAGTCCATAGGTGGGGAGGAGCCCCAGGCACCCTCCTAATCTCTCCATCCCCGGGATCTTACAGGCTTTGCATTAAGTAAATAAGCTATCAGAGTTATCAATTCCCTAATTAAACTCCCCTTCCTCTTTCCTCAACCAAAATCTGAAATGCTAATTGGCACTGATCCCTAGAATGTCAGGGTTAAATGGGAATTTCGAGAGCAATACTTTCCCAGGATGATACTTCTAGTTTGACTCTCAAGAATCAAAGGTCGCCGGGTGCTGTGGCTCAAGCCTGTAATCCCAGCACTTTGGGAGGCCGAGGCGGGTGGATCACAAGGTCAAGAGATCGAGACCATCCTGGTCAACATGGTGAAACCCGTCTCTACTAAAAATACAAAAAAATTAGCTGGGCATGGTGGTGCATGCCTGTAATCCCACCTAATCAGGAGGCTGAGGCAGAAGAATTGCCTGAACCCAGGAGGCGGAGGTTGCGGTGAGCCGAGATGGCGCCATTACACTCCAGCCTGGGTAACAAGAGCAAAACTCCGTCTCAAAAAGAAAAAAAAAAAAAAAAAATCAAAAGCCAGGAGTTTGAGACCAGTGTGGCCTAATAGTAAGACCCTGTCTTGGCCAGGCATGGTGGCTCATGCCTGTAATTCCAGCACTTTGGGAGGCCGAGGCGGGCAGATCATCTGAGGTCAGGAGTTTGAGACCAACCTGACCAACATGGAGAAACCCTGTCTCTACTAAAAATACAAAATTAGCCTGGCATGGTGGTGCATGCCTGTAATCCCAGCTACTCGGGAGGCTGAGGCAGGAGAATCTCTTGAACCTGGGAGGTGGCGGTTGCAGTGAGCCGAGATTGTGCCATTGCACTCCAGCCTGGGTAACAAGAACGAAACTCTGTTTCAAAAGAAAGAAAGAAAGATGCTGTCTCTTAAAAAATTAAAAAATAATTAGCCGGACACGGTGGCTTGCACCTGTAGTCCTAGCTACTGCGGAAGCTGACGTGGGAGGATCACTTGAGTCCAGGAGTTTGAGGCTGCAGTGAGCTATGATCATGCCACTACATTCCAGCCTGGGTAACAGAATGAGACCCCAACTTGTTGAAAAAAAGAAAGTTCGGGCGCCCATAATCCCAACACGAGGCTGAGGCAGGCAGATCACCTGAAGTCAGGAGTTCTACACCATCCCGGCCAACATGGCAAAACTCTGTCTCTACTAAAAATACAAAAATTAGCCAGGCATAGTGGCAAGTGCCTGTAATCCCAGCTACTAGAAAGGCTGAGGCAGGAGAATTGCTTGAACTCAGGGGTCGGAGGTTGCAGTGAGCCAAGATCAAGCCATTGCACTCCAGCCTGGGAGATAGAGCAAGACTCCCTCTCAGAAAAAACAAAGGCTAAGATAAGAAATTCCAGTTGGCACTTGGTTTATCTGCAATGGGAAATGAAAGAGATAGAGATTTTGGGCCCAGGCTGCCTAGGTTTGAATCCCACCTCTGTCACTCACTGGTTCTGTGGCCTTGGGCAAATTATTTATTTTTCTGTCTCAGTTTTCTCATCCGCAAAATCTGGATAATAATAGTGCCTACCTGAAGGGAATGTTACTAACACTAAATGAGTTAAGCCAGGGGTGGTGGCTCTCACTTGCAATCCCAGTGAGTCAGGAGGCAGAAGCCAGGAATTCCAGACCAGTCTGGGCAGCATAGCAAGACCTTGTTCCTAAAAAAACAAAAAAGACTTAGCTTGGCATGATGGCCTGTGTCTGTAGTCCCCCCGCTACTCAAGGGGCTAAAAGAAAGATTGAGCCCAGGAGTTCGAGGCTACAGTGAGCTATGTTTGTGCCACTGCACTACAGCCTGGGTAACAGAGCAGGACTTGACTCTAAAATAAATAAATAGACCAGGCACCGAGGCTCCTGCCTGTAATCCCTCCTCTTTGGGAGCCTGGCGTGGGAGGATTGCTTGAGCTCAGGAGTTTGAGACCAGTCTGGGAAGCATAGGGAGACCCCATCCCTACAAAAAATAAAATAAGATTAATCAACTGGGCATGGTGGTGTGTGCCTATAGTCCCGGCTAGTTGGGAGACTGAGGCGGGAGATTGTTTGAGCCTAGGGGTGGAAGGCTACGGTGAGCCACAATCACACCACTCACTCCAGCCTGGGCAACAGAGAGACATTCTGTCCAAAAGTAATGATAATAAACTAAAATAAATCAATGAGTTAATGCTTGTAAAATACTTTTTGCAGCACCTGGTTGAGTGTGTTCAGTGAGTGTTGGGGCAGGCTGGCCGTGCCGCTTCCACGCCGCTCTGTCCAGTTCCAGCTTTGTGGAGTTAACCATCTCCTTTATCTCCAAGTGTCACATGTACTAGCATTCAGCCCTCCTTCCTGACTTTCCTCTGAGCACTCATTCCCTTGGTGATTTCATCCAGCCCCTAGCTTTAAATATCATCTTTTGCTGATGACTCTAATTCTTTTCCTCCATCTCAGACCTCTACTCTGGACTTAGTATATCCAACTATCTACCTAACAATGCCTTATGCCATTTCTAGCTTACATCCAAAAGTCCTGCTCTACCTTCAACGAAACTTGCTCCCGCCACGGAGCATCTCAGTTGATGGGAAATACTGAGAGCCAAGATCTAACGTGCACCTGCAATGCGCCAAGTCCTGTGCTAAATGCTTTATGTGAATTATCATCTTATCCTCCCAGCCAGTCTTGTATGTCAGTCCTGATATCATCCCCATCATGTAGATGAGGAAATAGAGGCTCAGAAACAACATGCCCAGGTGGTAAGTGAAGGAGGCAGTCTGGCTACAGCCCTTGCACACGTGTCCTCTAACTAAACTCAATTTTATTAGATGCAGCCTCTGGAAACAATCAGGGCCTTGGAGACTGATTGCTCCTTTGGTACTTAGTGAATGACCCCGAAGCACCAGACACCATGTTAAGCACTCAGCACATGGCATCTCTCTTAATCCACACAACGAACTTCTGAAAGAGCCGTAATAATCCCTATTTATGGCCAGACAAGGTGGCTCACACCTGTAATCCCAGCACTTTGGGAGGCCAAGGTGGGCAGATCACAAGATCAGGAGTTCAAGACCAGCCTGATCAATATGGTGAAACCCCATCTCTACTAAAAATACAGAAATTAGCCATGTGTGGTGGCATGCACCTGTAGTCCCAGCTATTGGGAGGCTGAGGCAGAAGAATCGCTTGAACCCAGGAGGTGGAGGTTATGGTGAGCCAAGATGGCGCCACTGCACTCCAGCCTGGGTGACAGAGTGAGACTCTGTCTCAAAAAAAAAAAAAAAAAAAAAATTAATGTCAGGGCGCAGTGGCTCCTGCCTATAATCCCAGCACTTTGGGAGGCTGAGGTGGGTGGATCATGAGGTCAGGAGTCTCAAAAAAAAAAAAAAAAAAAAAAGATGGTGGCCAGGCATGGTGGCTCACACTTGTAATCTCAACACTTTAGGAGGCTGAGGCTGAGGATTGCTTGAGTCCAGGAGGTCGAGGTTGCAGTGAGCTATGATTTTGCCACTGTACTCCAGCTGGGGTGACAGATCAAGACCCTGTCTAAAAAAAAAGAAGGGCATGAGGAATTAGAACTGGGATGTGGGGGTGGTGGGAGTGTTGCAGGAGACTCGATAAGAAGGTAAAGGTTATTTCACACCTGCTGCTGCTGTAAGGAAGGGAGTGGGATTCACCCAACGAAGAGAGGAAAGAACCAGTGTGTATCCCAAAGCCCCGCTGAGGGAGGGTCATGAACTTGAGGTGGTGTTACCCCCGCCCACATTGTGCCATCTCTTCTGGCTGCAGCTGTAAGTTCTGCAGATGGGAGGTAGAAGGACAAATGCTCTCTTGTGTGTAAGGATGGGGCCTGGGAAGCTAATGTGGCAGAAGGATATTGAGGATCCTGGCAGAGGAGGGCTACATCTACGGGCTGGATAGGAAGTAGGTGAGACTGAGTAGGGGATGAAGTGAGAAAAAGTGATGAGCTGCAAACCTGGGAGCTTCATTCAGTAGGGTGAGACAATCTTCTCTTCTGCTGTGTGTCTCCATCTCCTAACGCATAGCCTGGTGCCAGTAAGTAGGTAGTAAATGAGTAAGATGATGAATATGACTTATAGTCTTCTTGTAATTTTTTCTTTCTTTTTTTTTTTCTTTTTTTGAGACAGAGTTTCACTCTTGTTACCCAGGCTGTAGTGCAATGGCACGATCTCGGCTCACCGCAACCTCCGCCTCCTGGGTTCAAGCAATTCTCCTGCCTTAGCCTCCCGAGTAGCTGGGACTACAGGCGCGTGCCACCATGCCCAGCTAATTTTTAGATTTTTAGTAGAGACAGGTTTTCACCATGTTGACCAGGATGGTATCCACCCGCCTCGGCCTCCCAAAGTTCTGGGATTATAGGTGTGAGCCACAGCGCCCGGCTCTTTCTTTTTTTTGAGATAGAGTCTTGCTCTGTCACCCAGACTGAAGTGCAGTGGCACAATCTCGGCTCACCGAACCTCTGCCTCCTGGATTCAAGCACTTTTCCTGCCTCAGCCTCCCGAGTAGCTGGGATTACAGGTGCACACCACCACACTCGGCTAATTTTTTGTATTTTCTTTTTAGTAGAGACGGGGTTTCACTGTGTTGCCCAGGCTAGTCTTGAACTCCCGAGCTCAGGTGATTCACCCACCTCGGCCTCCCAAAGTGCTGGGATTACAGGCATGAGCCACTGTACCTGGCCCTTTTGTCTTCTTTTTTTTGAGACAAAATTTTGCTCTTTTTGCCCAGGCTGCAGTGTAATGGCATGATCTCTGCTCGCTGCAACCTCCATCTCCCAGTTTGAGTGATTCTTCTGAGTAGTTAGGATTACAGGTACCAACCACCACACCCGGCTATTTTTGTATTTTTAATAGAGATGGGGTTTCACCATGTTGGTCAGGTTGGTCTTGAACTCCTGACCTCAGATGATCTGCCACTTCATCCTCCCAAAGTGCTGGGATTACAAGGCATGAGCCACCAAGCCCGGCCCGCCATCACTTTTAATGACCATATTGTAATCCACTGTACAGACATATCACAACTTACTCAGCCAGTCTCCTTTTGTTGGACAGTTAGGTTAGAAAAAGAAAATTGTGTACATCAATAGGAAACACCACAACATGGGGAAAATAAAAACAAAAGCATTATTCAAAACCAGGTGTTAACACGAACACTATTATGTGAGGCAAGTGGGATAGAGCTGAGGTTCCACTGATGGTCATCGGTCATAAACTAGTAGAGGATGGTGACCTCTGAGATGGTGACTGGGGACAAGCTGGGAAGTTCTGCAGGGCAGTCACCTCACTGGGAACAATTTTTGCTAGACAAGGAAAACCTTTATTTTCTGCTTCTGTTCTGTGTCTCTGCCTGTTCCACTCCCCACTTTTGAGCTGAGTTGATGGAATTTCTTTTCTTTTTCTTGTTTTAACAGAGGCAGGGTCTCCCTATGTTGCCCATGCTGGTCTTGAACTCCTGGGCTTAAGTGATCCTGCCTCAGCCTCCCAAAGTTTTGGGATTACAGGCATAAGACCCCAGGCCTAGCCAGGTGATGAAATTTCTGACTGTTGTAGACAAGTCCTTTGAGTCACAAGTCAAGAAATCCATTTGAGGCCAGGCATGGTGGCTCATGCCAGCCACACTGGTTGCCAAGACAGGAGAATCACTTGAGCCCAGAAGTTCGAGACCAACATGGGCAACATAAGGAGATCCCGTCTTTACAAAATTTTTTTAAAAAAGAAATCCACTTGAGGCCAGGTATGATGACATACACCTGCAATCCCTGCACTTTGGGAGGCTTGAGGCAGGAGAACTGCTGGAGGCCAACAATGCAGACTAGCCTAAGCTGTATGGCAAGACCCTGTCTCTACAAAAAATTTTTTTAATTAACCAGGCATGGTGGCACGTGGCTGTAGTCCCAGCCTTATAGGGAGGCTGAGGTGGGAGGATCACTTGAGCCTAGGAGTTCAAAGCTATAGTGAGTTATGATTACACTACTGCACTTCAGCCTGGATGACCGAATAAGACCCTGTAATAAAAATTATTAAAAAGAAAAAAAGAAAAACCTACTTGAGCTAGCTTAGGTTTAAAAAAAAGGTGATTTATCATGGAATATTATGCAGCCATCAAAAATGATGAGTTTGTGTCCTTTGCAGGGACATGGATGAACCTGGAAACCATCATTCTCAGTAAACTGACACAAGAACAGAAAATCAAACATTGCATGTTCTCACTCATAGGCAGGTGTTGAACAATAGAACACATGGACACAGGGAGGGGAGCATCACTGGGGTCTGTTGGGGGGAAATAGGGGAGGGACAGTGGGGGGTTGGGAGTTGGGGAGAGATAGCATGGGGAGAAATGCCAGATATAGGTGAAGGGGAAGAAGGCAGCAAATCACACTGCCATGTGTGTACCTATGCAACAATCTTGCATGTTCTTCACATGTACCCCAAAACCTAAAATGCAATTTTAAAAAAGGTGATTTATAAAGTTGAACCATCAGCATATGTAACTGCTGATATTTGACCTTTTTGACCTATAAAAACAACAATTTCAGATGGTTCAACCCAATATTCTGAGAATGCAGGAGGATCTCAAAGAGCCCAGGGATAGGAAATGAAGTCTAGGTTCATGAGGAACTAGAACCAGAATCTGAGAAATGTCAGGAACCCTTCCCTCCCTTCTTCTACTGCACCCCTTTCCTTTCTGTGTCCGTTTCATTGTCTGCAGGTCTCCTTTCCGGCTCACCCATGTGCACGCAGCCGACACAGCTTTCAGAACCCAAATCAGAAGAGAAATAATCTGATTGGCCTATCCTCAGTCAAGTGGGCATCTCTGGTCCAATCAGCTCTCAGCAGGGAGGCCTAGCTCTTCATTGCACTGCTCTTAATTGCAAGCAATGGAAACTGATTTTAACAAAAAATAAATTTATCAAAAGGATACCGACTGGATCACAGACTTCTCAGGATTGGAAAACAGACAGAGACAGAATAAGACAAACAGCTAAACCCACAGCCACAATCACATCACAGAAATGATTTTGTAAGGATTCTGCTGCCAAAGGCTGGACTGGGCAGTTTGCACCCCTATCAAGGGTAGCCCTGCATAGGGACCCTGCAGCCACCATTCCCCTGGGCATGGAACATGGCCATGATCACCAGAATGGATTCTCTTGTCCCTGCTTATTCATATCACAAGCTGCAGAGGCTGATCCCACCTCATGGGGAGGCACCCTCATTGCCATGGGGTGATGGGACATGAGTACTAGCCTTTTCAGCTTTGTACCGGAAGGTGGACCCACCTTTCACTGGGCCCCATGTAGTGGAGAGTTCTCTAAACATAGAAAAAGGTAACAGATGCTTGATCTCACCAAAAGGGTTGTGAGGCACCATTTCGACTATGAGAGCCAACTGCTCTGGGTGGACAGTTCTTAAAGAAGGGACTGTGGGGTAGATAGAGGCCCAAAAACTGTCCATGACAGTTATTGCTCCCCAAAGATTCTACCCAGCTCATGTGCCTTCTATGAAATCTTTCCTCCTCCAATCTATCCCACCCTGGCTCTTTTCCACTTAGAACTTGCATAGATAGAGCCAGAAGCAGTGGCTCACACCTATAATCCTAGCATTTTGGGAGGCCAAGGCAGGTGGATCACTTGAGGTCAGCAATTCAAAACCAGCCTGGCCAACATGGTGAAACCCTGTCTCTACTAAAAACATTTTTTAAATTAGCCAGTTGTAGGGCTGGGCATGGTGGCTCATGCCTGTAATCCCAGCACTTTGGGAGGCTGAGACGGGCAGATCACGAGGTCAAGAGATCAAGCCCATCCTGGCTAACACAGTGAAACCCTGTCTCTACTAAAAATACAAAAAAATTAGCTGGGCATGATGGCACACACCTGTAGTCCCAGCTACTCAGGAGGCTGAGGCAGGAGAATCACTTGAACCTGGGAGGCAGAGGTTGCAATGAGTGGAGATTGCACCATTACACTCCAGCCTGGGCAACAGAGAGACTCTGTCTCAAAAATACACACACACACACACACACACACACACACACACTAGCCAGTTGTGGTGGTGAGCGCCTGTAATCCCAGTTACTCAGAAAGCTGAGGCAGGAGAATTGCTTGAACCTGGGAGGCAGAGGTTACAGTGAGCTGAGATCGTGCCATTGCATTCCAGCCTGGATGACAAGAGCAAAGACTTCATTTTAAAAAAAGAACTTGCATAGGAAGGCACAGGATTAAACTGTTCTCATTGTTTTTCTATCTGGTATATAAGCAGTTGGAAGGCAGGAAAACTGCCGTATGTTTTTATTTGGCCTGTACAGGGCAGGGCCTACAACTGTGCAGGGTCTACACCTGGGTCTTTTCTATTTTTTTTTTTTTTTAAAGATGGGGTTTCACCATGTTGGTCAGGCTGGTCTTGAACTCCCGACCTCAGGTGATCCACCCGCCTTGGCCTGCAAAGTGCTTGGATTACAGGCGTGAGCCACCACACCCGGCTATATCTGGGTCGTTACATACCTGTTGGTTGGCTCAGGCATCAGCCAGAGCTCTTAAAGATCTAAGTAACAGAAACTGACTCTTGGTGACAAACCAAAAAAGAAAAATTTTGGAAATACATGGGGTAGCTCATAGAAGGGATGAAAAAGCTCAACCACCAGGCCTCCAGATAGCACATAGCACCAGGGGGGCAAGAAGAAAGGGACAGTCCCTGGGGCACTGCCATCCTGTTGATCACGTTCAACAAGCTTTCATCCTCATAGTACTGCACTCATGACTCAAAGTCCCAGCTTGGACAGTTACAGGCTTTGTCACTTGGACAAGTCACTTTACCTCTGTGCTTGGTGTCCTCATTGACAGAGCAGCTAAAAATTAAGCCCACCTCCTTAACTAGCAATGGGAGGGTTGGATGCTCAGTACATGAAGACCCTTAGAAAGGGGGCCAGCACCTAGCAAGCACTTCATAAATATCAGCTACTAAAAACTACCAGGAGTGCCAGGCGCGGTGGCTCATGCCTGTAATCCTAGCACTTTGGGAGGCCGAGGCAGGTGGATCACAAAGTCAAGAGATCGAGACCATCCTGGTCAACATGGTGAAACCCCGTCTCTACTAAAAATACAAAAAATTAGCTGGGCATGGTGGTGTGTACCTGTAATCCCAGCTACTCAGGAGGCTGAGGGAGGAGAATTGCCTGAACCCAGGAGGCAGAGGTCGCGGTGAGCTGAGATCGCGCCATTGTACTCCAGCCTGGGTAAAAAGAGCGAAACTCTGTCTCAAAAAAAAAAAAAAAAAAATTCCAGGAGAGAAAGTCCAATGGGCTCAGCTGAGGACATGTATTCCCTCTGGGGGTGGGTGAGGTGTGTGGAGGCTCTTAACGGACAGTCCCACAGAGACCCACATGCAGCAGGGTCTCAAGGAGTAGCTCTCCAAGAAACACAGGAGTACACTGACAGAAGAAGGGGGAAAGGATGCTGGACAGGCAAGAACATAAGTGCCCATGATGACTTCTCAGCTCCCCAGGAGAGAAAAAGTGTGCCTACTCCAACAGCTACAGGTTTGACCTAGGGCAGTGGTGGGGAAGAGGGAAGAAGATTGGGAGGCAGGTGTAACAACATCCAAGCAACCTACCTACCAAAGCGGCCATGATGCTTGAAAGATACTGCTTCAGAAGAAAGTCAGACGGCAAAAGGTCATCCAGCTCCCTGCAATCATTCATTGCCCCCTCTCCTGCCCCTGGCTAACTGTGATTAATTCCTGTGGCAGCCGCAGGAATCATTCCTAATGAATTTCTAATGAACTCATTTGGTGTTAATGCGGTGTGTAATTCCACAGGACACTCATTGTAATTTAGCCTTATTAAGTCTCTAGTTATTGGGAACTACCATTGCTCTAAGCTCATAAGCGGGAGAAAAGTAATTATGCAGAGCAAGAAGTTAAATTATGAAAAGGACTGGACATTCTCAGAAGGCTGAGACGTGGCTGCTCCTGTGTTTTCTCGTCGGGGTGCGCTGCTCTACAAAGGTGAGCAGGCCGTGCAGGTCTTCGAGCTGAGGCAAGAATGCCCACCTTGACTTCCGTTCTGCAGTGTTAGATCTGTGCGGGCTGCCCCTGTGTTCTGGGATTTTTAAGGGTCAACCAAAATTGGCCCTGTCCCCACATGATCCATCCCACTTGCCTGCTGCTTGGGGGAATTTCCACCATAGGGATAGATTCCTTCATATTTGAAGTGCTGTTCCAGGTTGAAAGGTAACTTATACCACAGTTCACAAAGCAGTCACTGATAGGTTATCTCATCTGATTACCACAGCTTCCCAATTATTGTCATTAAACCCCTTTGACAGATGAGATTAAAGTTCACAGAAGTGAAGCCACTGGGTTCCCAAGGTCATCACTGGATGCCAGGACTAGGAACAGAGCCCGTATCTCCTGGTAACCGGGGGAATTCTCTGTCCAGCATACCTGTAATTTATAGCCTGCTGTGTTTTTCATATGTGACTCATGCTTCCACCTAGAGCATATGTTTCTGAGGTCAGAGCCCTTTCTATGATCTGCTTTACCTGTTTGACTCGCTTTGGTACAGAAGATGGAGCTGCAAGGCTCCCTCGGTTGGATCAGGTCAGGTGTCCTGAACATACCAGGAGGATTCTACCATGAACAGGCTGATGGTGTAACTCCTTTTTCCACTTCTTCCTGAAGTTTTCTTATAGTCCATTTTACACTTTTGATTAAAACTATGTCTTAGTTTGCTTTCTGTTGATACAGTTGAATACCTGAGACTGGATAATTTATAAAGAAAAAGGCTGAACACAGTGGCTCATGCCTGTAATCCCAGCACTTTGAGAGGCCAATGCAGGGGGATTGCTTGAGGCCAAAAATTTTAGACCAGCCTAGGCAACATAGTGAGACCCCCATCTCTAAAAATAAAATAAAATAAAAAAAGAAAGAAAAGTATTTATTGGCCGGGCGCGGTGGCTTAAGCCTGTAATCCCAGCACTTTGGGAGGCCGAGGTGGGTGGATCACGAGGTCAAGAGATTGAGACCATCCTGGTCAACATGGTGAAACTCCGTCTCTACTAAAAATACAAAAAATTAGCTGGGCATGGTGGCGCGTGCCTGTAATCCCAGCTACTCAGGAGGCTGGGGTAGGAGAATTGCTTGAACCCAGGAGGCGGAGGTTGCAGTGAGCCAAGATCGTGTCATTGCACTCCAGCGTGGGTAACAAGAGTGAAACTCTGCCTCAAAAAAACAAACAAACAAACAAAACTATTTATTGTAGTTTTGAAGACTGCGAAGTCAAAGCTCTAGGGGGCACATCTGGTGAGGGTCTCCTTGCTGGTGGGGACGCTGTAGAATACCAAGACAGCACAGAGTATCACACAGCAAGGGGAGCTCACTGAGAGCCAAACTAGCTTTATTTGTTTGTTTTAATGAGACAGGGTCTCATTTTGTCACCCAGGCTGGAGTGCAATCACAGTTTACTAAACCCTCAACCTCCCAGGCTCAAATGATCCTCCTGCCTCAATCCCCCAAGTAGCTAGGACTATAGATGTGGGCCACCACACCCGGCTAATTTTTGTATTTTTTGTGGAGAGAGGTTTCACCATGTTGCCCAAGCTGGTCTCAAACTCCTGGGCTCAAGTGAGCGACTGCCTTGGGGTCCCAAGGCGCTGGGATTATAGGCATGAGCCACCGCACCAGATCTTTATTTCTGAGACAGGGTCTTGCTCTGTTTTCTAGATTGGAGTGTAGTGGTGCAAAGATGGCTCACTGCAGCCTCAGCCTCTCACGTAGCTCGGACAACAGGTGTAAGCTACCACACTTGACTAATTTTTATGTTGCCCAGGCTTGTCTTGCATGACTGACCTCAAGCAATGCTCCGACTTCAACCTCCCAAAGTTCTGAGATTAAAGACCTAAGCCTTGGTGCCCAGCTCCCACTCTTGTGATAACTAGTCCACGCTTATGATAACGCATTAATCCATTAATTTATTAGTGGATTAATTCATTAATGAGGGCAGAGGATTCATGATCCAATCCCCTTTTGCTATGTTTACATTGGGTATTAAGCTTCAACATGAGATCAGAGATCAAACATTCAAACCATTGCAATGTAGATTCAACTTTTTTTTTTTTTTTGAGACGGACTTTCGCTGTTGTTACCCAGACTGGGGTGCAATGGCACGATCTTGGCTCACCACAACCTCCGCCTTCTGGGTTCAAGCAATTCTCCTGCCTCAGCCTCCCGAGTAGCTGGGACTACAGGCGCGCACCACCATGCCCAGCTAATTTTTGTATTTTTAGTAGAGACGGGGTTTCGCCTTGTTGACCAGGATAGCCTCGTGATCCACCCACCTCGGCCTCCCAAAGTGCTGGGATTAGAGGCGTGAGCCACTGCGCCCAGCCAACTTTTGTTTTTTTAAGAGCATCTAAACAGGCGTGGTGGCTCACGCCTTTAATCTCAGCACTTTGGGAGGCCGAGGCGGGCAGTTCATGAGGTCAGGAGTTGGAGACCAGCCTGGTCGATATTGTGAAACCCCGTCTCTACTAAAAACACAAAACTTAGCTGGGCGTGGTAGCACTTGCCTGTAATTCCAGCTACTCAGGAGGCTGAGGCAGGGGAACTGCTTGAATCTGGGAGGTGGAGGGTGCAGTGAGCCAAGATTGTGCCACTGCACTCCAGCCTGGGGGACAGAGCAAGACTCTGTCTAAAAAAGAAAAAGAGAACATCTTGTTCTGTCACCCTGGCTGGAGTGCAGTGGCATGATTTTAGCTCACAACAGCCTCAAACTCCTGGGCTCAAGTGATCCTCCCACCTCAGCCTCCCAAGTAGCTAGGAGTAAAGGCATGCACCACCTCACCTGGCTAATTTTTTTTTTTTTTTTTTTTTTTTTTTTGTAGACAAAGGAATTAGTTATATTGCCCTCAATGGCCTTAAATTCCTGGTTTCAAGCAGTCCTCTTGCCTTAGCCTTTCAAAGTGCTCAGATTATAGGCGTGAGCCATTGCGATCAGTCTTAAACTTTAAAAAAAATTTGAAATCATTTTCTTCTTATGATAAAAGTAACACGTGCTTTTTACATAAAATTCAGAATAATGCAGAAAAGTCTAAAGAACATAAAGATGGGCCAGGCGCAGTGGCTCACGCCTATAATCCCAGCACTTTGGGAGGCTGAGGCGGGTGGATCACGAGGTCAAGAGATCGAGACCATCCTGGTCAACATGGTGAAACACCATCTCTACTAAAAATACAAAAATTAGCTGGGCATGATGGTGCATGACTGTAGTCCCAGCTACTCAGGAGGCTGAGGGAGGAGAATTGCTTGAACCCAGAAGGCGGAGGTTGTGATGAGCCAAGATAGCACCATTGCACTCCAGCCTGGGTAACAACAGCGAAACTCCGTCTCAAAAAAAAAAAAACACATAAAGATGACCTACAATCCCATCACTCACATATAACTATTGTTTAACAGTTGGTGTGTATTTACTTTGAGACTTTATTATATGCACATATAAATATACATGCAAACATTTTATCCAAAATGGGAACATACCATATGTACTGTTTTGGAAATAGCTTTTTATTAAACTTGGAAACATGACATTTTTTGAAAGATGAATTTGTATTGTTGAATAATAAATAAAACTAATTTAGCAAGAATATTTTTGGTAATTCTTCTCTGTAATAAAAAAGAAACAAAAGAGGGGTAATTTAGAGAATAAAACCCAAATAACTCCAGACAAAAGTCAGAAAGAAAATTTGGCTATTGCTACCTTGTCTCCTAAAATACCTTGGTTATCAATTTAATTTGGGTGTTTGGCATGAAGAAGCTAATGGATGGAAGATGAAGGCCTGAGAGCAAAGTCACATGACCCTGTGCTAAAATTGCATAAAAGTCAATTTTTTCCCATGGATGCTACCGGACATTCTAGATGGAAGGAAAGGTGCAAAGGCAAGGACATGCGAAACAGCACAGTGAGTTGAGGGGATTCCAGTGGAATCCCCAAACTCAATTATTTGCCTATGGGAAAAACAAAAAGAGCTCCTTAAAGGGCAAAGTATGTTTTTTGTCTATATGGAAGGAGATCTGGGGCAGGTGGGAGTAAGGTTTTTTCTACTTTGAAGGTGGAAACACCCTAATCACCGCTTGCCTTGGGGCTGTGTCTAGCATCCATGACCCTGGGACTGCTGTGCATGTCCAAGCCACCCTGGACCTGACCTCCTTCCTCCTGGGTGGTGTTCTGGTCTGTAAGTCCCTCTCCTAACTCTTTCCTGAACTTTCTTCAGCCCTGGGTGCTCATAGCCAAGCAGTCCTCAGAGCTGTGGGTATGTATCTTGTGGTTGTTTAGATGTGCAGGAAGAAATCATGTCACCATCAATGTCACCAGTATATATGCCTCTCTGTGGAAATGCATACTGCCCATGTGCTTGTATGTCTGTGGTATTATACACAGAACTGCATGCATGTGTGAGACATGATGTATATGTGTCCTTATGTCTGTGTACCTGGGAGGATATATACTTTCCTCTGTGTATATTAAGTGTGAATCACTGCGTATACATATAGAATATTATGTGCTTTTTTTTTTTTTGAGACAGAGTCTCACTCTGTCACCCAGGCTGGAGTACAATAGTGCAATCTCAGCTCACTGCAACCTCCACCTCCTGGGTTCAGGCGATTCTCCTGCCTCAGCCTCCCAAATAGCTGGGACTACAGGCACCTGCCACCAAGCCCAACTTTTTTTTTTTTTTTTTTTTTTTGGTATTTTTAATAGAGATGGGGTTTCGCCATTTTGGCCAAGAATGGTCTTGAACTCCTGACCTCAGGTGATCCACCTGCCTTGGACTCCCAAAGTGCTAGGATTACAGGCGTGAGCCACTGTGCTTGGCCTGCCAAAGAGTTGGGTCCCGAGCCAGAAAGAAGACTCAGCCTTTATCATAACTCTGCCCAAACCACAATACTGGCAGTGGGAGACGGGACAACCACATTATTTTTTTAATTCTCTGAGAGACTTTCAGATTTGAGCTTTTCTATCTGAGGCACCACTGGCCCCCAAAAAGCCAATGGAAATCTTAGCTGTTATGCCCCCTTTCTTTCCAACAGCAAGCCCATCCCTACCCACGGAGCTGGAGACCTATCCCTGGAGCTGGAGCTGCAGGAAGCCTTAGCTCAAGGCTGCTAGCAGGGTGAGGCTTCCTACCTCAGGTGGACCCGGAGCACTTGGCTTCTCCTTCTCTCTCAAAGCAGTGTGTTTGCCAGTAAAGAAAATAGGATGCAGGGGATGAGGGAGAGCAGGGGAGGAAAGACGTGGGCTGAGCACGTTCACACACCGTTCATTGTGTGGCCCCTGTGGAATTTCACTCCGTCTCCATAGTGAGCTTTTTTCTTAAATGTATTATTTATTTTTATTTGTATTTGTATTTTATTAGAGATGGGGGTCTCACTCTATTGCTCAGGCTGGAGTGCAGTGGCAGGATCATAGTTCACTGCAGCCTCCAACTCCTGGGTTCAAGGGATACTTCCACCTCCCAAATAGCTAAGACTGCAAGACTTCAGCAAGGACCTTCTGGGTCTTTTTTTTTGAGACGGAGTTTCGCTCTTGTTACCCAGGCTGGAGTGCAACGGCGATCTCGGCTCACCGCAACCTCCGCCTCCTGGGTTCAGGCAATTCTCCTGCCTCAGCTTCCTGAGTAGCTGGGATTACAGGCACACACCACCATGCCCAGCTCATTTTTGTATTTTTACTAGAGACTGGGTTTCACCTTGTTGACCAGGATGGTCTCGATCTCTTGACCTCGGGATCCACCCACCTCGGCCTCCCAAAGTGCTGGGATTACAGGCTTGAGCCACCGCGCCCGGCTTTTTTTTTTTTTTTTTTTTTTTTTTTTGAGACAGAGTCTTACTCTGTTGCCCAGGCTGGAGTGCAGTAGCACAGTCTTGGCTCACTGCAACCTCTGCCTCCCAGGTTCAAGAGATTCTCCTGCCTCAGTTTCCTAAGTAGCTGGTATTACAGGTACTTTAGCCACCACTACACCTGGCTAAATTTTTTTTTTTTTTTTTTTTGTATTTTTAGTAGAGATGGGCTTCACCATGTTGGCCAGGCTGGTTTCAAACTCTTGACCTCAAGTAATCCATGCACCCGCCTCAGCCTCCCAAAGTGCTGGGATTAGAGGCATGAGCCACCATGCCTGGCCTTAAAGTCCTCATTTTTTCAAGATTTATATTGAAGTATTTACAGATGAAATATAATGTCTGAGATTTGGTTCAAAATAATTGGGTGGAGCTGGGTGCAGTGGTTTACACCCATAATCCCAGTTACTTGGGTAGCTGAGGCAGAAGGATTGCTTGAGCCCAGGAGTTTGAGAGCAGTCTGGGCAACATAGCAAGACCTTGTCTCAAAGAAAAAGAAATGGGGTGAGCATTGCTAAATAAAATTTATGAGAGGCCACTGTTTTGTACTGAACTTCTGGGCTAGGCCCTAATAGATCAGACCAAACCTGGAGTTTGGAGTCACTCAAAATGGAGTCACTCGTTTTGAGGGGCCACATAATCAAATTAAACTTAGAAATGGGCCAGTTTTCTGGCCGGGAGCGGTGGCTCAAGCCTATAATCCCAGCACTTTAGGAGGCCGAGGCAGGTGGATCACGAGGTCAAGAAATGGGTCGGTTTTCCAAAAAAATGGGAGGTCCACAGCAGCTAGCTAAAATGGCCAGTGAACCTGACACAGCATGATAAGGAGGTCTCCTGGGCTTTAACCCTACCAGGAGTGTAACTTTGAAATAACCAATCCACTTTTCATTCCCTGTTTCTGCTTTCTTCACATTTTTTTGCCTATAAAGCCCGGCTTCTGGCCGGGTATGGTGGCTCATATATGTAATCCCAGCACTTTGGGAGGCCAAGGTGGGCAGATCACCTGAGGTCAGGACTAACCTAGCCAACATGGTAAAACTCTATCTCTACTAATAATATAAAAATTAGCCAGGCATGGTGGCACATGCCTGTAATCTCAGCTACTTGGGAGACTGAGGCAGGAGAATTGCTTGAACCCAGAAGGTGGAGGTTGCAGTAAGCCAAGATCACACCATTGCACTCTAGTCTGGGCAATAAGAGCAAAACTCCATCTCAAAAAAAAAAAAAAAAAAAAAAAAAAAGCCTTGCCAGGCATGGTGGCTCAAGCCTGTAATCCCAGTACTTTGGGAGGCTGAGTCAGGCAAATCATGAGGTCAGGTGTTCAAGATCAGCCTGACCAATATGATGAAACCCAATCTCTACTAACAATACAAAAATTAGCCAGGTGTGATGATGCACAGCTGTAATCCCAGCTACTCAGGAGGCTGAGGCAGGAGAATTGCTTGAATCTGGGAGGCGGAAGTTGCAGTGAGCTGAGATCACACCACTGCACTCTAGCCTGGGCAACAGACCGAGACTACTCCAAAAAAAAAAAAAGCCCAACTTCTCTGCTCAGCTCATTGGAGCACCTCTCTGTTTTGTATATGGGATGCTGCCCATTTCATGAATTGCTAAGAAAAGTCATTAGCGTTTTGAAACTCAATTTGTTAACATTTTGCTTTTTGACATGGTCAAGTGGGGAAGTGGGTCGGATGGAATGAGGTAGGATTGGCCATGTTGATGAATATGGAGCTGGATGATGCGTACATGGGGTATTCTATGTTTGTTTATGTTTGAGTTTCTTCATGAGAAAGGAAAGTTTTTGAAGAATTAAATGGAAACAGCCCCTCCCCTCCCCTTCCCTCTTTCTCTAAAAAAAAAAAGAAGAAGAAGAAGAATTAAATGGAAATAAAAAAGTCACTTTCTCAGAAAAGTCTTTCTGGCCCTCCAGGCTAGGTCAGGTCCCTTTTCTATGCTGCCATGCCACTTCTCCTTCATGGCACTTAGATGAATGATAATGACATTACTGAGGATTGTGTCTCCTCCATATCTGTCTCCCCCATAGACAGCAGAAACTAGAGGCTGCTTAAATTTTTGTTTCCACCCAAGAGCACATTGGTGAATGAATCAGTGAATGAATGGCTGGGTGCAGTGGCTCATACCTGTCATCCCAGCACTTTGGGAGGTAGAGGTGAGCAGATCTCCTGAGCCCAGGAGTTTGAGACCAGTTTGGGCAACATTGTGAAACCTCATCTCTACAAAAAACACAAAAATTAGCTGGGAACGGTGGTGCACACCTGTAGTCCCAGCTACTCAGGAGGCTGAGGTGGAAGAATCACTTGAGCCTGGAAGGTGGAGGCTGCAGTGAGCCTTGATCACATCACTGCACTCCAGCCTGAGTGACAGAGTAAGACTCTGTCTCAAAATAAATAAATAAATAATAAGCAAATGAATTAATGAGTTCAGAGAAAGGTCACTGTAGGCTGGAGAAAACAGGAGAGGTAGCTTCCTGAAGAAAGAGAGGAGGGGGACGAAAAAGAGAAAGAAAAAAGAAAGGTGAGAAATGAGAAGGGGAGAAGGAATCCCACTTAGATCCCCCTTCAACTCTGATTTTATTTTATTTTGTTACTTAATTTTATTTTATTGTATTTGGCTAACATTCCTATTTTTAAAATGTTCAAATCATTTTTTCTTTCTCTTTTTTTTTTTTGAGATGGAGTCTATTGCTAGGCTGGAGTGCAGTGGCGTCATCTAAGCTCACTGCAATCTCCAGCTCCCTGGTTTAAGCGATTCTCCTGCCTTAGCCTCCCGAGTAGCTGGAATTACAGGCATGCACCACCATATCCAGCTAATTTTTGTATTTTCAGTAGAGACAGGGTTTCACCATGTTGACCGGGATGGTCTCGATCTCCTGACCTCGTGATCCACCCGCTTCAGCCTCCCAAAGTGCTGGGATTACAGGCATGAGCCCCCTCACCTGGATAATTTTTGTATTTTTATTTATTTATTTATTTATTTATTTGAGACGCAGTTTTGCTGTTGTTACCCAGACTGGAGTACAATGGCATGATCTCGGCTCACCGCAACCTCCGCCTTCCGGGTTCAAGCAATTCTCCGGCCTCAGCCTCCCAAGTAGCTGGGACTACAGGCGTGCACCACCATGCCCAGCTAATTTTTGTATTTTTAGTAGAGATGGGGTTTCATCATGTTGACCAGGATGGTCTCGATCTCTTGACCTCGTGACCCACCTACCTTGGCCTCCCAAAGTGCTGGGATTAAAGGCGTGAGCCACCGCGCCCGGCCAATTTTTGTACTTTTAGTAGAGAGGAGGTTTCACCATGTTGGTCTCAAACTCCTGACCTTGTGATCCTCCCGCCTCCGAAAGTGTTGGGATTACAGGCGTGAGCCACAGCGCCTGGCCCTGCCCCACTTCTTGTAGGACGGTTTGTCTCTCCTCAGCAGTCCTTTCAGGAGGTTTCCTTGCTCTGGACTGGTGTCAGGATTCAGGTTAGGATGTGAGCTCCCTGATGGGCGGAGATGCCACTGGGACAGGTCTGTGTCTTTCCCCCTCCAGACACTGGGGCTCCCCACAGGACAGGCTTCAATGCGGGTTTGCTGATGGAGACCAAGGAGGGGGCGGAGGATGAAGATAGCAGGGGGGAGATGCCAGGTAGGGAGAGAGTGAGACAGGAATGGCAAGAGAGAGGGGAAGAGGGAGGCCTCAGCAGGAGACTGCCGAGCCCCAGGCTGCCAAGGAGCCTGGTTGCCGCGACCTGGAGCGCCCTCTGGTGGCAGACTTGGCCCGGCCCGGGGTGGCACAGGAGAGGCGGAGCCCAGAAGACCAGGTGCTGCCCTGCTCCCCACCGCCGTCGCCTCTAGGGGTGGGTGAACCTGCCACTAACCTAAGTGTTCATCAGCTTAGTAACAGCAACAATGAGACTCTCACAAAGACAGTCACAGAGAGACAGCCGAAAGGAGGAAAAGGGCTTTGAAGCCATGTCAAGTCTTAAGGTATTAGCATCACAGAGAAAGGTGAACAAATTCCCCCCACAGTGTTCTCCCCACTGTGACCTGGGACATCCTTTCATTTGTCTCAAATGACTTCTTTCCAGCTTCATGGGGCTACCTGGGTCAGCACCTGCAGCGCCACCACCACCACCACCATCATCACTGTCTTCCTTGCCTCTGGGCTGGACCTGCCTGTGAGCTCCTTGGAGCCAGAGGTGCAAGGTCTGCAATGAGACACAGAGCCAGCACTCTGGGAGGGGCTGGAGATCATCTCATCATTCTTTCATTTGTCTTTTCAATCCATTTTATTGACCCCTCACTGTGTGCCAGACACATGGGCCCTGGAAAAACAGAAGAGACAGGTGAGGTCCCTGCCCTCCAGGAATTAAGATAATGTGTTGGGTCAAAAGCGCTGCAAAGAACAGCAGGGTGATGGGCCAGTATTTGAGGAGGTCATTTTCAGATGGGGTGGTCAGGCAAGGCGTGCCTGAGAAAGGAATCTTTGTGGACACCTTAATGCTTAGGGGGCTGAGAAGAGCAGGCAGAGGAATTTCAGGTAAATTGCACAGTTGGTAAAAAGCTAGGGGAATAATGCAGGCAATCTTAGCACATTGAAGGAACAGAACGAAGGACAATGTGGTAGGAGCTTGGTGGTGAGTGAAAAAGGGGGCCTGGGTGTTAAACGTGTGCTCTGAATGAAGAGACCCCCTTAACAGGCTTTGTATGAGCAACATGGCTGTTTATTCACCTGGGTGCAGGTGGGCTGAGTTGGAAAACAGAGTCAGCACAGGGTGGTGGGACGGGAGTTGGTTTTATAGGTTTGGGGTTGGCAGTGGAAAGTTACAGAAGTTACAGTTCAAGGCGGTTTTTGCAAGCTGGGAGGGGGTCATAGGGTCTGGAGTCACTAGGTTGACCAAGGTCGGTTACAGAGTCCAACTGCCTTATCAACTGAGGTGGGAATGAGGAACAATAGAAGACTGTCTCAAGTTAATTACGCCCTGCAGGGTTTGATCATTCTTCCTCTGTTCATGGTCTTCCAGTTACTTCAGATTTTCCAAGTCCAGAGGCCGTCCAGAGGCTATCCAGAGGTGTACGTGTTGGTCACTGGGGTGGCCATGGCTTGACTTAGGGTTCAAAGGACCAGCCAGTTCAAAGAACCTTGCACTGGGGACCGTGAACACTTGAAGCCTGTGGCTAGGAATCTGGCTTTGATTTTGAGGGCTGAGGGGACCATTACAGGGCTTTAGGTATGGGGATGGCATGATCCAATTTGCACTTTTCATGTCATTTCATCTGCTTCCTGGAAAACACATGATAGGAAGAGTGAGCGTGGAAGCAGGGAGACTAGGGAGGTGGTAACTGCAGAAACAAAGAGGCGGCAGCTGACGGGGAGGGCAGGAGTCTGACCCTGGTGGATTTTAGAGGCACAGAAGGCAAACCTGCTGGGGTATTGTCTGGAGGGGACAGGGAGAGCAAAGGCTGGGTGCCTCCCTTTTCCCTCTTTATCCCCTTCCTAAATGGCCTAAACCATGCCCCTCAGGCCATTAAGAGGAGGGGGTGAAGGACCCCAGACTATGCTGCCAGAGGTCCCCTGGTTACCAGGGCTTTATCTTGGGTCTGTGCAGAAACTAGGGACCTGGGGCCAGAGGTATTTTCAGCCTTCTAGCTCTCTCCTTCCATCTTCTGCAATCTCTCTCCCCACCCGCTCTTCCCCCTTCTTCTCTCCCTCTCCCTTCTCTCTCCAGCTCCTTTCCCCACCTCCTGCTCCTCTCTCTCTCTCTCTCTCTCTCTCTCTCACACACACACACACACACACACACACACACACACACACACACACACACACACACGAAGCAGCCTTATCAGGAGGAAGCCTCCAGCAGAGACAAGCGGTCTCCAGGGACAGAGCCGAGGAGCTGACTGAGGAGTTTCCGGAGCAAGGGGAGGGTGACTTCCCTGCTTTCCACATTCCTTCCAGCTCCCACTGCCTCACCCTCTCGCTTCCTGCAGCATTTCTCTCCAGACCCATGGTTCTCAACTGGAGGCGACTTCGTCTTCCTGGGACATTTGGCAATGTCTGGAAACATTGTTGGCTGTCATAACTGAGGAGGAGGCGGGGCTGGCAGGGCGTGGGTAGAGACCAGGCATGCACAGGAAAGCCCCCGTGACAAAGAACGATCGGTGCCAACAGTGCTGCCTCTGAGAGCCCCTGCAGGCTCTGCCAGCAGAGCTGGAAGGGACTGTCCTCTTCCTGTGGTCCCACCATCACTACAGCAGCCACACTGTCCCTGCACTATCTCGATTGGTCTTCTCAGGCATACTGTGAGGTATTATTATTATACAGTATTATTCATCCAAGATCACGCAGGCAGTCGGAGGCAGAGCTGGGATTTAGACTGTAAGCCTGTGGTTTAACTGGACTCTCTCTACTGAAGGGGTTTTCACAGGCTGTGTCACTGTCATTAGCAATGGCACACATTGTCTCAAGTGAAGTCTGATGTAAATCCAATGTGTGAAAGAGAGAATGCAGAACTGCCTAGGGTGAAGCAGTGTGGGAGGGTATGAACCCCCTTAGGCCCACCCATCTCTACCCTCTCTATGGAGTCTCCAAAGCCATCTGTCTAGCCTGGCAGGGCGCCTGCAGAGGGCTGCACAGGTTGTGCACTGCAAAACTCTAGGGAAGGCCACTCCCGTGGGCTTCTCTGTGGGACTTGTTGAGGTAAGGCAGAGCTTCTTTAGGGAAGGATGGCAAATGGGATTTCTCCCATTGCAGACATGCGTTGCTTAGCAGACAAGGTATCACGGTAGCTTAATAAGGTCTGGGCCGGATGCAATGGCTCACGCCTGTAATCCCAGCACTTTGGAAGGCTGAGGCAGGCCGATCACAAAGTCAAGAGATCGAGACCATCCTGACCAACATAGTGAAAACCCATCTCTACTAAAAATACAAAAAAATTAGCTGGGCATGGTGGCTCACACCTGTAGTCCCAGCTTCTAGGGAGGCTGAGGCAGGAGAAATGCTTGAATCTGGGAGGTAGAGGTTGCAGTGAGCCAAGATCACACCACTGCACTCCAGCCTGGTGACAGAGAGACTCCGTCTCAAAAAAAAAAAAAAATTAAGGTCTGGAGCAGAAAAGCGGGATGGGAGTGGCTGTGAGTGGCCAGCATCTGTCTTCCCAGTCCAAAAATATGGGAAATAGAAAATTGAGGCCGGGCGCGGTGGCACACGCCTATAATCCAAGTACTTTGGAGGCCAAGGTGGGAGGATCATCTGAGGTTGGGAGTTCAAGACCAGCCTGACCAACATGGTGAAACCCCATCTTTATATAAAAAAAAAAAAGAAAGAAAAAGAAGGAAAATTGATTTGGACTAGTAGACATCTTGACACTCCCCAACCCTTGCAACTTAGCAGTGACTCAGAAATGAAGCTGCCAACCCTCATTCCAAAAAAACCTCACAAGACCTGAGGCTCCTATATACACTATTCCCCCAGGAAAGCCTCCCCAACCCTAGAGCCTCTCTCCCCAGAGCCCCATCAGGTTTCCTGTTTGAGGCCTCCTATCGTTCATCTTTACCTAACGTTAACCCAGATTCATGCTTGGGCAGAGGGGCTGTAGTTGAGGTTTTCACCACCCTCTCAATCCTCTTGGGAAAGGTTTGGGCTAGAACTGGCAGAGTGGGTCAGATAAAGGATGTTCCTCTCCAGGCCTCACCGTGAAGTGAGACCCTTCCCCACTGAGTGTCAGAGCTGCCCCCAGGCATCATCAAGCCACCTGGCATCTTGGTGGTTTGACCATGAGGACCAGCGGAGACCCTGTAAAAGGATACTGGGAGCGCTGTCTGCTCTCTCTGCATGGGCTTCTCCAGCTGCCCTGTGCTTGGGCATCTTCCAGCCTGGAACAAATCCTCCTGGCCCATGGCCCCTCTGTCTGGACCCAGCTATGGAGTGATGCCACTGATGCCAGAACTGACCCCTCTGTTCCAACAGGGAGTGGTGCCCTTGGGTCCCAAGTGTGCTGCAGGCTGCAGGCCTCCCTGAAGTGAACGTTCCGCAAAGTGGAAGACAGCACACGGAAAGCATGCAGCAGCTCCCTCTGGGGAAGAGAAACGGGGAAGCTCGTTGCTCTATACCTTGTGGACTTCTTGCGGTATAAACCTTCATGGACCTAAGAAAAATAATAATAAAGGAAAAATTAGCCAGCTGTGCTGGTTCACACCTGTAAACCCAGCACTTTAGGAGGCTGAGGCAAGCTTAGGAGTTCCAGACCAGTAACATGGCAAAATCCTGTCTCTACCAAAAATTATCCAGGTAGGGTGGCAAGTGACTGTAGACCCAGCTACTTGGGAGGCCGAGATGGGGAGGATCACTTAAGCCTGGGAAATTGTGGTTGAAGTGAGCTGTGATTGTGCTAATACACTTCAGCCTGGGGGACAGAGCATGTCCCTGTCTCAAAAAGAGAGAGAGAGAGAAGTTTGAGGCTTGGCAGTAGAACCCCTGAATGAGGAGGTTTCCAGGCCAGCAGTGAATACACTGAGAATGGACTATGACCATGTGGAGGGGCTCTTGTTCTCAACCCCTTGTGCTGGCCTCAGAAAGAAATTCAGTTCCTTTTTTTTTTTTCTGAGACAGAGTCTCACTCTGCTGCCCAGCCTGGAGTGCAATGGCTCGATCTCAGCTCACTGCACTCCACCTCCCAGGTTCAAGCGATTCTCCTGCCTCAGCCTCCCAAGTAGCTGGGACTACAGGGGCCCATGACCAAGCTCGGCTAACATTTGCATTTTTAGTAGACACAGGGTTTCACCATGTTGGCCAGACTGGTCTTGAACTCCTGACCTCAAGTGATCCGCCTCAGCCTCCCAAAGTGCTGGGATTACAGGCGTGAGCCCCCACACCTAGCCAGGAAGGAGATTAAATTCTGCCTTCCCAGGAAATTTTCTCTCTGTGTATTTGTTCATTCAGACAACAAATATTCCTTGAGCTCCTGCTATGTACGGAGCACCACACTGGGTGCTGGTCAAGGCCCTGCTTTCCAGGAACAAATAGACCGATGGGGTGGGCAGTGAGTGGGGAACATGGAGGTACAGGCAGGGACACCAGCCATCAGAGCGGTGGTCAGCATCAGGACTGAGATCTAAAGCGACTGCCATCAAGGTGAGACGTCAGGGGTCAGGAACGGCGTGGAGGAAAAGAGGTGAAAACTGGAGTGAAAGAACGCATAAAAAGCCTGGGAGAGCTGGAGTGCAGTGGAGGGGGTTCCCACACACAGAGGGAGTCCCTAGTGAGAGGTCCAGCTCTGCCAAAGAAAAGGAATGGGGATTTCTTTTATTTATTTATTTGTGTGTGTGTGTGACAGAATCTCGCTCTGTCATCGCCCAGGCTGGAGTGCAGTGGCATGATCTTTGTTCACTGCCTACACCTCCCGGGTTCAAGCAATTCTCGTGCCTCAGCCTCCCGAGTAGCTGGGACTACAGATGCATGCCATCACGCCCAGATAATTTTTTGTATTTTTCAGTAGAGACAGGGTTTCACTGTGTTAGCCAGGATGGCCTCCATCTCCTGACCTCATGGTTTGCCTACCTCAGCCTCCCAAAGTGCTGGTATTACAGGCGTGAGCCACAGTACCTGGCCTTTTTTTTTTTCGAGACAGAGTTTCGCTCTTGTTACCCAGGCTGGAGTGCAATGACGCGATCTCGGCTCACCACAACCTCCGCCTCCTGGGTTCAGGCAATTCTCCTCCCTCAGCCTCCTGAGTAGCTGGGACTACAGGCACACGCCACCATGCCCAGCTAATTTTTTTATTTTTAGTAGAAACAGGGTTTCACCTTGTTGACTAGGATGGTCTCCATCTCTTGACCTCGTGATCCACCCGCCTCGGCCTCCCAAAGTGCTGAGATTACAGGCTTGAGCCACCGCACCCGGCCTTTTTCTTTTTTCTTTTCGAGACAGGGTCTTGCTCCATTGCCGAGGCTGGAGTACAGTGGTGCAACCTGGCTCACTGCAGCCTCAACCTCCCAGGCTCAAGCAATCCTCCTGCCCCAGCTTCCCAAGTAGTTGGGATTCCAGGTATGAGCCTCCATGCCTGGCTTATTTTTTATTTTTTGTAGAGATGGGGTCTCACTATGTTGCTCAGGCTGGTCTCAAGCTCCTGACTTCAAGTGATCCTCCCACCTCAGCCTCCCAAAGCACTGGGATTAACAGGCATGAGCAACCAAGCCCAGTGTGGGATTTCTTATAGGATTCAGGAGCCACACTGGCATTATCTTCAGCTACCCTCTGACCCCAGACGGCTGTTCAGTAAAACCTGGGCACATGCGCCTGGCTTTACTGTGCATGCACACCATCTCTGCCCGGTGGGCCAGTGAGCTTCTCAGCGGGGACTGAGCCTGTGTCTCTGAGGCTGACCTGCTGTCTGGCTCAGTGCCAGAGGCATAGTAGGGCCCAATGTGTATTGGATGATTCTGTTGCAAGTTCATGATCTCCAGTAGAGAGGGGATCCAGGCCTAATGGGCCCTTAATTCATCAGACATATGTTGAGCACATATTATGTGCCAGACATGGGCTAAGCCTGGGGACTGAGTGGAGAATAAACACACAAGATTTCTGCAGGAGTGGAGCTAACCTTGCACCGAGGAAGGCACAGTGTGTGCAGAAAAATGTCAGATAGGGATGACTGCTGAAACAGGAGAAAACAGGGTGAGGGATAAAAGACTGGTGAGGCCAGGCATGGTGGTTTGAGCCTGTAATCTCAGCCACTTGAAAGGCTGAAGAAGGAGGATTGCTTGAACCCAAGAGTTCAAGACTAGCCTCAGCAACATAGCAAGACCCTATCTCTAAAGTTTAATTTAGAAAACAAGGACCAGGACAGGTGCAGTGGCTCATGCCTGTAATCCCAGCATTTTGGGAGGCCGAGGCAGGTGGATCATGAGGTCTGGAGTTAAAGACCAGCCTGACCAACATGATGAAACCCCGTCTCTACTAAAAATACAAAAATTAACCAGGCATGGTGGCGGGCACCTATAATCCCAGCTACTCAGGAGGATGAGGAGGAGAATCACTTGAACCTGGGAGGCAGAGGTTGCAGAGAGCCAAGATCATGCCACTGCACTCCAGCCTGGGCTATAGAGCATGACTGTCTCAAAAAAGAAAAAAGAAAAAGAGGACTAGTGGGGGCTGCCAGGGAAGGCTGACTAGGGAGATGTCATTGAGGCCTTTATCCTTGTGAAGCCTGGCAGGAAAGTCCAAGGAGTCACATGAGGGAAAGGAGACATGGCTCCCTGGCAAGTTAAAGAAATAGAAAGTGCTTTGAGAGGTCAAGGCAGGAGGACTGCTTGAGCCCAGGAGTTGAAGACCAGGCCCAGCAATATAGTGAGACCCCATCTCAAATTTAAAAAAAAATTTTAATAAAGAAAAAGAGAGGCGGGGCATGGTGGCTCACGCCTATAATCCCAGCACTTTGGGAGGCCGAGGTGGATGGATCACGAGGTCAAGAGATCGAGACCCTCCTGGTCAACAAGGTGAAACCCTGTCTCTACTAAAAATACAAAAATTAGCTGGGCATGGTGGCATGTGCCTGTAATCCCAGCTACTCGGGAGGCTGAGGCAGGAGAATTGTTTGAACCCAGAAGGCGGAGGTTGCGGTGAGCCGAGATCGTGCCATTGCACTCCAGTCTGGGTAACAACAGCGAAACTGTCTCAAAAAAAAAAAAAAAAAAAAAAAAAAGAAGAGAAAAAGAGAAACAGAAAGAATGCCATTGAAGCTGAAGCCAAAGGAATGAGGGGAGAGGGGAAAACAGTAGAGAGATGAACAGGGGCTAGTTAGCACAGAGCCCTGTGGGTGGGGTTTTTGTTTTGTTTTTTTTTTGAGATGGAGTTTCACTCTTGTTGCCCAGGCTGGAGTGCAATGGCACAATCTCGGCTCACTGCAATCACCTCCCGGGTTCCAGCGATTTTCTTGCCTCAGCCTCCCAAGTAACTGGGATTACAGGTGCCCGCCACCACACCTGGCTAATTTTTTGTATTTTTAGTAGAGATAGGGTTTCACCATATTGGCCAGGCTGGTCGAAAACTCCTGCCTCAGGTGATCCACCAGCCTCGGCCTCCCAAAGTGCTGGGATTACAGGTGTGAGCCACCATGCCCGGCCAGGTTTGAGGTTTTATTTCAAGTAAACTAGGAAATCTTCCAAGGTTCTAGGCAAGGATGTGGCATGATCTGATTTGCCTCTGCCTCCTGGGTTCAAGCTGTTCTCCTCCCTCAGCCTCCCAAGTAGCTGGAATTACAGGCATGTGCCACCACGCTCAGCTAATTTTTGTGTTTTTAGTAGAGACAGGGTTTCTCCATGTTGGTCAGGTTGGTCTCAAACTCTGGACCTCAGGTGATCCACCTGCCTCAGACTCCCAAAGTTCTGGGATTACAGGCATGAACCACTGTGCCCGGTCTTGATTTGCATGTTTAAAAGACCACAATAACTTCCAAAGCATGCTATGGTTTCCCTCTAGCCCCGAAATAGATTCAGGATATATTTTCAGGGATAAATCAAAACAACTTGCCAGTATATTGGACATGGGTTATGGGAAGGGAGGAGTCCTCAAAGCCTCCTAGACTTAGGGTCTGTACAACTGGTTACTCAGAATCTATTCTCAGTAGAAAGAGCGCAGTTTTGGGGTCAAGCAGGTCTACGTTTCAATTCTTACGTAATCTCATGCCTCAGTTTTCTCTTCTGTAAAACTGAGACACAGGCCGGGCGCGGTGGCCACGGCACTCCAGTCTGGGTGACAGAGTGAGACCCTGTCTCAAAAAAAAACAAAAAATAGCTGGGCGTGGTAGTGGGCATCTGTAATCCCAATTACTTGGGAGGCTGAGGCAAGAGAATCACTTGAACCTGGGAGGCGGAGGTTGCAGTGAGCTGATATTGCGCCATTGCACTCCAGCCTGGGCAACAACAGCAAAACTCTGTCTCAAATAAATAAAATACAATTTCTTTTTTTTTTTTTTTGAGACGGAGTTTCACTGTTGTTACCCAGACT
The DNA here is from genome assembly GCA_031835075.1 of Saguinus oedipus. Taxonomy (NCBI): domain Eukaryota; kingdom Metazoa; phylum Chordata; class Mammalia; order Primates; family Cebidae; genus Saguinus; species Saguinus oedipus. The sequence continues at coordinate 46,602,760 of CM063170.1, forward strand.
GGAGTGCAATGGCACAGTATCAGCTCACTGCAACCTCCGCCCCCCGGGTTCAAGCAATTCTCCTGCCTCAGCCTCCCGAGTAGCTGGGACCACAGGCATGCACCACCATGCCCAGCTAATTTTTTTTTTTTTTTGTATTTTTATAGGGACGGGGTTTCACCTTGTTGACCAGGAGGGTCTCGATCTCTTGACCTCGTGATCCACCCTTCTCGGCCTCCCAAAGTGCTGGGATTATAGGCATGAGCCACCGCACCCAGCCCAAAATACGATTTCTTGAGAGAATCCAAATGTCAGCTGCTATAAACAAAGCTTCATGGAAACACATCATGCCCATTCATTTACGTCTCACCCATGGCTGCCTTGGCTACAATGACGGAGTTGAATAGCTGTGAACAGAGCACGTGGCCTGCAAAGCCCAAAGTATTTATTCCCTGACCCTTTACAGGAAAAGGGTGATTCCAGTGTGTACTCTAGATGTAAATAGGAAGGAAGGAGGGAAAATAAAGAAAAGCAAAAAGTAAAAGCGTGCAGAGCCCTGCTGTAAATCACAGCAGCAGGGCAACATTCTCACTGCAGGAGGCAGACTGGAGAAACAGCACCCAGATAACCCAGGATCCACCCAAAGGCGATGGGGGAGGGAAGAGTCCCAAAGCCAGAGAAGGAAGGGCATTGCAGGGAACAGCTCCAACCCGGAGGGACCTTGGAGAAATGATTCTAGCCCCTCTTTTTAGATGAGAAAATCTGAGGCCCAGAGACAGGAGGTAATCTGCCCAAAACCACCCAGCCAGGTCCCGGCACTGCCTCCCTCTCTGTGGGAAGAAGCAGGCCAAAGCCGGGGGTCCCAAGGGTGACACCTCGGGGCCTGAGGCCTCCTCCCTTCAACGGGGCCCCGGAGGGCTGGGGCAGGCCGGGCGCTGCGCAGCGGCCGCGCCTCCGGAGTGGCCTCCCTGCAGTTCCGGCTCCCAGCTCTGCGCCGCACGCAGCTTTGCCTTTGGAGCCAAGGGCCCCCATCCCGAGCCAAGTCCCTTTCCCGCTCCCCAGCCCCCGCCGCCGAGTTCCAAGGCGGGACCGCGCTCAGCCAGCCGGCTACCTGGCCTGGGGATTTGCTAATGCTCTTTTCTTTTCTTTTTTTTTTTTGACAAATCGCAGAAGACACACCCGGTTTCCTAGAGCTCTGAAGCAGCATTTGATCGCTTGAGGCTGGAGAAACTCGAGCTTCTAGCTGATAAGGAATCGGGAGAAGAGGCCGGGAGGGCATTCCTGGGGTGCTTGGCTCCAGCCACCCCACCTCCGCCAGGGCTTCCCGCTCCGTTGGAATCCTAGCTCGGCCCCTGCCTGCTTTTCTCCCGAGTGAATTGGGAGGGCTGCCCCAGAGAAATGCAGAAGATTCCCTCTCTTGTAGCCCAGAGAAATAAAAATAATTACAGGCCAGGCAATTCCAGCACGTAGGGAGGCCGAGACAGGCGGATCACCTGAGATTGGGAGTTCGAGACCAGTCTGACCAACATGGAGAAACCCCGTCTCTACAAAAAATACAAAATTACCTGGGCATGGTGGTACATGCCTGTAATCCCAGCTACTCAGGAGGCTGAGGTAGGAGAATTGCTTGAACCCGGGAGGCAGAGGTTGTGGTGAGCCGAGATTGTGCCATTGCACTCCACCCTGGGCAACAAGAGTGAAACTCCATCTCAAAAAAAAAAAAAAAAAAAAAAAGCAGGCCGGGCATGGTGACTCACTCCCGTAATCCAAGCACTTTGGAGGCCAAGGTGGGTGGATCACCTGAGGTTCGGAGTTCAAGACCAGCCTGACCAACATGGTGAAACCCCATCTTTAAAATAAAATAAAATAAAATAAAAAGCAAATAGTTTTAAGGGCGCAGGTCAGAACAGGTGCTGGAGAGGAACTGTCGGTGGAAAGGGTAGACCCTTCAACCCACAGGCCCAAGCTTCCCACAGTGCCCAGTTTCCATCACCTGCACCCTTGCTCCCCGAAGTCAGGGCACCACTCCTGATCTGACTTGAGTTTTCTGTTTCCCAAGGTTCCCCACCCTTTCATGACCCCTCCAACCCACCCTGTGCAGTTGGTTCCTCAAGCGTAAGTACTGGAGTCTCCCCTCTTCCCTGTACAGTCCCTTCACCTACTTGCTGGCTCCCTTCCCTCCAGGACCCTGTGCCCCTCTTCTAGTGCCTTCAAGGTAAGCTGTTTTGCGGTTGCTGTTGTTGGAGACAGGGTCTTGCTCTCACCCAGGCTGGAGTGCAGTAAAGCAATCATAGCTCGCTACGCGCTCTACCCAGTCTCCTGGGCTCAAGCGAGCCTCCAGCCTCTTTCTCCTGAGTAGCTGGGACTACAGGCCGGTGCCACCAGGAGAGCCAAGGGAAGCTGTTTCCAATTTTCTCATACACCCTGTAGATCAAGGCCAGGGAGGTCAGGTCAGTAGAGGGAAGAGACCCCTCTTTCCTGTCTCTTGTCTCAAAGGAGGAGGAAGTAAAAGTTGAAACATAGCAGGCATGAGGTCAGTGGCAAGGTTGGCTGGCGCCTCCGACCAGACCTGGATGTTAAAGATTAAACCCCCCACCCTTAATGGCACTCCTGTCTATAGATCACAGGCCTAACAGGGAGAAACGCCCTCCATTGTTCTCGCTCAATCTTGCTCAAGCCCCCACCTGCTCATGTACCCCTCGCCGACTTCGTCTATCACAACCCTCTCACAGGTACTTTCTAGAATTGTGCAGCCTTTAAAAGGGCTAGGGTTGTCTCAGTCGGGAAGCCCGATTCTTGAGACAAAAGTCTGCCGATGCTCCCGGCCGAATAAAGCCACTTCCTTCTTTAAATCCGGTGTCTGGGAGGTTTCCTGTGCTGCTTGCCCTGCTACAACTCTCTTGCAATCCATTTTTTTTTTTTTCACTCTATCACTCAGGTTAGAGTGCAGTGGTTCACTGCAACCCCCACCCCCCCACAATGCCCCACCCTGTGATTTAGCTCCCACCTCAGCCTCCCAAGTAGCTGGCTCCCAAGTAGTGGTGCCACCACGCCCAGCTAAGCTTTTGTGTTTTCTGTAGAGACGGGATCTCACCATGTTGCGCAAACTGGTCTCAAACTCCTGAGCTCAAGTGATCCTCCCTCCTCGGCCTCCCAAAGTGCTGGAATTACAGGCGTGAGCCACCACGCCCATTCTTCCTCCCTTCCTCCAAACACGTTACTGCCTGTACCCACCGGCGGTATTTATTACATCAATTTATTTACATCAGTCTTTCTTTCCTGCCCACAACTCTTGTTCCTCTCTGTTGCCAGCTTCTTAGAGGCAGCCCTCACTGGTCAGAGGTGGCTCACGGCTGTCTTCATCTTTATTCCTGTCACCACCACTTCAGCCTCCACCTGGAGGACCCCCTGACCTTTGGCCTCATTTCTTAGCCCCTGCAATCAATTGTGCCCTCCACCCACCTCAGCCATTCTTCCACAGCCATATCCCTGACTCCCATCCTAGCATTACACCTCCTCTGAGATCCCAAGTTCAGCGGTTCTCTTTGACCACCACTTCTTCCTCCTGCCATTCATTTGCTCCTTCCTCCAGCATGTCTTCGACTTCATCTGGGCCCCGAGTGTCCACTGTCCTTCGTCCCCCTCCCTTCCAGCCGAGTCTGTCCCCAGATAGTTCCCCCTACCCAGACTCATCCAGTAGTATTAGTTTTGTATTACTTCCTCTTGCTTAAAAGGCTTTCTTGCAAAGCTTTTGTTCTTTCACAAAAATGTCCTAGTTTTCCTCCTGCCTCACTGTCTGCTGCTTCTCAGTCTCCTTCACAGGTTCCTCCTCTACTTGGCAAGAAAATGTAATGTGCTCCCCCAGGTGTGGTCATGGAACTGCTTCTCTTCCTTGTTAATGCTCTTCTCCTAGGCGATTCCATCCCATGCCGAGACATTTAAGAGCATATATAGGCCAGGCGCGGTGGCTCAAGCCTGTAATCCCAGCACTTTGGGAGGCTGAGGCAGGCAGATCACGAGGTCAGGAGTTCAAGACCAACCTGGTCAATACGACAAAACCCTGTCTCTACAAAACATACAAATATTAGCCAGGCATGATAGCCGTCACTTGTAATCTCAGCTACTTGGGAAGCTGAGGCAGGAGAATCGCTTGAACCCAGGAGGCAGAGGTTGCAGTGAGCTGAAATTATGCCATTGCACTCCAGCCCGGGTGACAAGAATAAGACTCTGTCTCCAAAAAAAAAAAGAAAAAAAAAAAGAGCACATATAGGCCCGGCGTGGTGGCTCACGCCTGTAATTCCAGCACTTTGGGAGGCCAAGGCGGGCGGATCACCTGAGGTCAAGAGTTCAAGACCAGCCTGACCAACATGGTGAAACCCTGTCTTTAAAAAAAAAAAAAAAAAACAAGGCTGGGTGTAGCGGCTCACACCTATAATCCCAGCACTTTGGGAGGCCGAGGCGGGTGGATCATGAGGTCAAGAGATCAAGACCATCCTGGTCAACAAGGCGAAACCCCGTCTCTACTAAAAATACAAAAATTAGCTGGGCATGGTGGTGCACGCCTGTAGTCGCAGCTACTCAGGAGGCTGAGGCAGGAGGATTGCTTAAACCCAGGAGGTGGATGTTGCGGTGAGCCGAGATTGTGCCATTGCACTCCAGCCTGGGTAACAAGAGCGAAACTCCGTCTCAAAAAACAACAACAAAAAACCATGGAGATGAAAAACTCCTATCGAGTACATAATACTTGAGAATGATAATAAAGGACTATGTTAGTGATTTAGTGATTTATATATTTACTATACTATATTTTTTATCATATTTTATTTATTTATATTTTTAATTTTTATTTATTTTCTGAGACCGAGTCTAACTCTGTCACCCACGCACACTGGAGTGGAATGGCACATTCTTGGCTCACTGCAACCTCCGCCTCTTGGGTTCAAGCAATTCTCCTGCCTCAGACTCCCGAGTAGCTGGGATTACAGGTGCCTGCCATCATGTCTGGCTAATTTTTATGTTTTGGGTAGAGACAGGGTTTCACCATGTTGGCCAGGCTGGTCTTGAACTCCTGACATCAAGTGATCCACCCGCCTCAGCTTCCTAAGGTGCTGAAATTACAGGCGTGAGCCACCATGCCCGGACCTTATCATTATTTTAGAGTGTACTCTTTCTGCTTATAGATACCAAAAAGTTAACTGTAAATCAACCTTAAGCAGGTCCTTCAGGAGGTATTACAGAGGAAGGCACTGTTGTCATAGGAGATGCAGCTCCCTGTGTGTTTCTGCCCCTGTAGACCTTCTAGGAAGACAAGATGTGGAGGTAGAAAACAGTGATGTGGATGATCCTGACTCTGTGTAGGATCCTGACCGTGCCTGGATGTTTTTGTCTTAGTTTTTAACTAAAAAGTTTAAAAATCAAAAAAATAAATAATTTTAGAAATAGAAAAAAGCTTACAGAATAAGGATACACAGAAAGAAAATACTTCTGTACAACTGTACAATGTGTTTGTGTTTTAAGCTGTGTTGTTATAAAAGAAAGTTTTAAAAAATTAAAAAGTTTGTGAAGTTGGCCGGCCATGGTGGCTCACACCTGTAATATCAGCATCTGAGGGCAGGTGTTCAAGAGCAGCCTGGCCAACGCGATGAAACCCCATCTCTACCAAGAATACAAAAATTAGCCGGGCGTGGTGGCTCATGCCTGTAAATCCAGCTACTCGGGAGGCTGAGACAGGAGCCGCTTGAACCTGAAGGCAGAGGTTGCAGTGAGCTGAGATCACACCATTGTACTCCAGCCTGGGCAACAGAGCGAGACTCCTCATCTCAAAAAAGAAAAACGTTTGTAAAGTAAAAAAGCTACAATCGGGCCAGGCGCAGTGGCTCACCGCTGTAATCCCAGCACTTTGGGAGGCCTGAGCTCATGAGTTTAAGACCAGCCAGGAGGATATGGCAAAACCTCATCTCTACAAAAAATACAAAATTTAGCCAGGCATGGTGGTGTGCTGAGTAGTTTCAGCTACTCAGGAGGCTGAAGTGGGAGGATCACTTGAGCCCAGTAGGTGGAGGCTGCTGTGGTTGATGATCATGCCATTGCACTCCAGCCTGGGCAATAAAGCAAGACCTTGTCTCAAAAAAACAGAAAAAAAAAAAAAAAGGAAAAACAAAAAGAAAGAAAAGCTATATACGGTAAGCTAAAGTTAACTTGTTATGAAGAAAAATATTTTTTATAAATTTAAATTTATTGTAACCTAAGTGTATAGTATTTATAAAGTCTACAGCAGTATACAGTAATATCCTAGTCCTCATTCACTCACCACTCACCCACTGGCTCATCCAGAGCAACTTCCAGTCCTGCAAGCTCCATTAGTTATAAACGCCCTATGCAGGTGTACCATTTTTCAGTCCTTTTTTTTTTTTTTTTTTGAGACAGAGTTTCGCTCTTGTTGCCCAGGCTGGAGTGCAATGGCATGATCTTGGCTCACTGAAACCTCTGCCTCCTGGGTTCAAGCAATTCACCTGTGTCAGCCTCCCAAGTGCTGGGATTATAGGGGTCCACCACCATGCCCAGCTAATTTTTTGTATTTTTGGTAGACACAACTCTTCACCCTGTTGGCCAAGCTGGTCTCGAACTCCTAACCTCAGGTGATCCACATGCCTCCGGAAGTGCTGGCATTACAGGCGTGAGCCACTGCGCCCGATTTCAACCCTTTATACTGTATTTTTACTATACCTTTTCTTTGTTTAGATATGTTTACATACATGAATACTTACCATTATGTTCCAATTGCCTACAGTATTCAGTACAGTAAGATACTGTACAGGTTTTGGTCTAAGATCAAAGAAATGGCCTGATAACTCATTTCTCAGAATACCAATTGTTAAGTAACACTTGATTATATATATTTTATATTCATATAACCTCAACAACTCTGAGATAGGTAATTTTACATATGAGGAAACGGAGGTACAGAGAAGTAAGGTCAGGAGTCGATTTTCTACCAAACCTTTCAAGTTCTATAGAGAATGGCCTGAAATCTAGGTACTGGGACACACTCAGGCCTCTCATGCTCACTGAGTCTAAAACAGAACTTACCTCTCTTCCCCAGACTTCTCTTGCTGGGGTCTCATCCTCAGCCTTCGCTCACCATGTGCCTGTCATGCCAGTCAGAAACCAGGCCTCTCACAGCCAGGCACCATGGCTTACTCCTGTAATCCCAGCACTTTGGGAGCCCAAAGTTGGAAGATCTCTTTAAGTCAGGAGTTCAAGACCAGCTTGGACAAGATATCAAGACCCCCATCTCTACAAAAGAATTAGCCAGGCATGATGACACGCAACCATGGCCCCAGCTACTTGGAAGGCTGAGTTAGGAGGATTGCTTGAGCCCAGGAATTTGAGGCTGTGGTGAGCTGATTGTGCTATTACACTCCAGCCAGGGTGACAAAATGAGACTCCCCTGACCCCTGTCTCAAAAAAAAGAAAGAAGAAAGTAAAGAGAGAGGAAGGGGCCGGGTGCAGTGGCTCAAGCCTGTAATCCCAGCACTTTGGGAGGCCGAGGTGGGTGGATCACGAGGTCAAGAGATCGAGACCATCCTGGTCAATACGGTGAAACTCCGTCTCTACTAAAAATACAAAAAATTAGCTGGGCACGGTGGCACGTGCCTGTAATCCCAGCTACTCAGGAGGCTGAGGCAGGAGAATTGCCTGAACCCAGGAGGTGGAGGTTGCGGTGAGCCGAGATCACACCATTGCACTCCAGCCTGGGTAACAAGAGCGAAACTCCGTCTCAAAAAAAAAAGAGAGAGGAAGGAAGGAAGGAAGGAAGGAAGGAAGGAAGGAAGGAAGGAAGGAAGGAAGGAAGGAAGGAAGGAAGGAAGCAGCCAGCCAGGCACAGTGGCTCACACCTGTAATCCCGGCACTTTGGGAGGTCAAGGCTGATGGATCACGAGGTCGAGATCGAGACCACGCTGGACAACATGGTGAAACCCCATCTCTATTAAAAAAACCAAAAATTAGCTGGGTGTAGTGGCACGTGCCTGTAGTCCCAGCTACGTGGGAGGCTGAGGCAGAAGAATCGCTTGAACCCGGGAGGTGGAAGTTGCAGTGAGCCTAGATCATCGTACCACTGCACTCCAGCCTGGCAAAAGAGTGAGACTCTGCCAAAAAAAAAAAAAGCTCTCCTCTCCACCAGACCACTGCTGAGCTGCCATCACGGATACCAGCCATGTGCAGCCTGTCAAGTTGGCCAGGGTCACCAAGGTCCTGGGCAGGACCAGTTCTCAGGGACAATGCACACAGGTACACGTGGAATTTATGGACTACAGGAGCTGCTCCATCATCTGCAATGTAAAAGGACCCATGTGCGAGGGCGACGTACTGACCCTGTTGGAGTCCCAGCGAGAGGCCCGGAGGTTGTGTTGAGTCTCGCTGGGTTTTGGATGTAAGATTTGAACACTTGAGATGGAAATGGTGTGTCACAATCTTGTCCTTTATTTTGTGCTGCCACACGTAAATTGAGATGGACCTTTAAATAAAGTGTTTGTGATACAAAAAAAAGAGAGAGAAAGAGAGAAAAGAAGAGGGGAGGGGAGAGGAGGGGCAGGGCATGGTGGCTCACACCTGTAATCCCAACACTTTGGGAGGCCAAGGTGGGTGGATCACCTGAGGTCAGGGGTTCGAGAGCAGCCTGACCAACATGGTGAAACCCTGTCTCTACTAAAAATACAAAAATTAGCCAGGCGTGGTGGTGGGTGTCTATAATCCCAGCTACTTGGGAGGCTGAGGCAGGAGAATTGCTTGAACCTGGGAGGCAGAGATTGCAGTGAGCCGAGATCACCCCATTGCACTCCAGCCTGGCTGACAGAGCAAAACTCTGACAAAATGAAAAAAAACAGAATAGAAACCATACCTCCCCATACCTCTCACTCCCAGATCTAATCAAACATCAGAGGCCCTGCTTATCTCTGGAAGCTCCACGAAACTAGCCTCGAGGCACCTACTCCCACCCCACTGCACCCTTCCTCTAGACCCCAAGCTTTCTGTATGCAAATCTATGCTGCCACGCCTCATACCCTGCAGTGGTCCTCATTTGTCTCCTGGCTACACCCCAAACTCCAGCCACTTCTGGAATCTGCGGTTCCACTTCTCATCCCTCCCTTCCCTGTGGTTCTGCTTGGGTGTAGCCAAAGTCAAGATAACATTTATCTCGACTTCTGTAAACCACTTAGGTAACAATCGAAGTGACAACAAGTCCCCTAGCCCTTGGAATGTCCGGAGACCTGAACCTTCCTCTCTGCCCGGGAGGTGATTTACAGAATCCCCTGGCCCTCAGAATGTCTGAATCCCTTCACTCCCACTCCTCTAGGCCTCAGGGCCTCTTCATAGCTGGTCCTGGCTCCACTCTTTGCCTGGACTACACTTACTAGCCCTGTAAGGGTCAACTTGGCCTTCTCTGCCCCATAGGTCTAGATCATGCCATAACATCCAATGTTCACCCCCACCTTACTGGAATTGCTTGTCTGTCCTGTCCCCAAGTAGAAGGTAAGTTACATTGGTCTTGTAAGCAGGAGCCTGGCACACAGAGGGCGCTCAACATTATGTGTATTGCATGAGTGAATGAACAGATGAGTAAGTGGATGAATCATTCTGGATACCAAGCATGGAGGTGGCACATGACACAGCTGTCATAGCATGGAACATGGGGGTGGTGTTCACCACATTCATGTATTGGATAGGCTGGGAGCTTTAGCCTTGCACCCAAACAATCAGGAGTTTCTCACAATATTTATGTGTGTGACATGAGGCAGGTCACTTGGCCTTACTGTGCCTTGGGTTTTCCACCTGTGAAATAGGATGATAATATTACCTTGAAGTGAAGTGTTTGCTATAAAAAGCATGCCCTTGGAGGGCTCCGCAGACAGTATTTATCAAGAGGTGACTCTGCTGCACAGCAGATGACAGTTATGCTTTGTAAATCGGGCTGATCATACCTATCTCCTGGGGTTGCTATAAGAAAAAAATGAAATAATGTTTGTAAAGCAGTTAGCACAGTGGCTGTAGTTTTGGCTGTCATTCCTAAGGCTCATTTGAGTCCCATAATGTAGTGTGACAGGCAGGAAACCTGGGTTCTCCATGAGTGACTCAGAGATAAATTTCCTCTCTCAGATGCTTAGTTTTTTCATCTGGACAGTGGATCAGTTCACTGGGCTCTCTGGAGGTCTCAAATTCAATGATTCTGAGTCATGCCTGGTCCTTATCACCCCTGATACTGCCAGGCACAATCTTTCTGCTTTTGAGCCCATTTTCCAAGGAAAGAGGAAAGACCCCTTTCTGTCTCTCCAACTCTGCTCCCTAAATCGCATCAAAGCTGATTTACTCAGTGACTCATCCCCTCTGTGGTCCCTGGTCCCTGCTCTTCCGGCTTTCAGTGGGTGCTAATGGGTCAATTGGAGGCACTAATGGAACATACAGGAACTCAGTGTTAGTTCACTAATGGGTCGCCCCATCTGCCTGCCCTGTAACCTAATGCCTGCACCCTACTAAAAGGCATTCGGGGATTTCCTGTTGAGCTCCAATCTGCTGGTTTCTTTTTTTCTTTTTCTTTCTTTTTTTTTTTTTTGAGACCAAGTCTCACTCTGTCACCCAGGCTGGAGTGCAGTGGCATTGTGCTATAGCTGGCCTAGAGTTAGAGCCTGAACAACACCATTTTATACAAAACAAAGCTGTTTTTCAGAAATAAGTTATAACGGCTGCCCCAGTCTCCTCACAATAAGTGCTGGCCCTGGCTACTGTAAATAAAACTGCTAGCTTGCTCTGCAAAATGCCCACTATGTAAAGCTGCTTACCTTTTCTTATCAGTAACTGCCTGAATTGCTGGCCTTTGCTTACCGGTAATGACCTGAATAAGCAGCCCAAGCTAATTCCATCCTGGCCCCTGCGACTAGTAATAAGTAACTAAGATCTGTGGGTTCCACCACTGCCCAGACTATGTGTAAACTAACACTTATCTTGACTTCTGTAAACCACTTAGGTAACAACAAGTCCCCTAGCCCTTGGAATGTCCGGAGACCCGCACCCTCCTCTCTGCCCGGGAGGTGATTTACAGAATCCCCTGGCCCTCAGAATGTCTGAATCCCTTCACCCCCACCCCCGCCCCACACCCTCACCTCGGAGGTGGTTTACCGGCATAAAAGGGTCTTGTCACTCTCCTTTCGGGGCCACGGGTTGGAGAGATGTGATAAAGACCCTCCAATTTGGCATACTTTTGTCTTGGTGCTAATTTTGTACTCGATCCAAATACTTCAGCATGATCTTGGCTCACTGCAACCTCCACCTCCGGGGTTCAAGAGATTCTCCTGCCTCAGCCTCCGAAGTAGCTGGGATTACAGTTGAGTTGCCTGCCACCAGCCTGACTAATTTTTGTATTTTTAGTAGAGACCCTGTTGGCCAGGCTGGTCTTGAACGCCTGACCTCAGATGACCCGCCTGCCTCGGCCTCCCAAAGTGCTGGGATTACAGGCATGAGCCACTACACCCAGCCCAACCTGCTGGCTTCTGACATCTGGAAAGTCAGAGGACAGGAAGGGAAAGGAGATGGATTGATAGACGGTGGGACAGAGTGGCAGAGGATCTGAACCAACAGTCGGGATATCTGAGCTCCCGTCCCAACTCTGCCACTGACTTGCTGTCAGTGAGCAAATCCGCTCCCCACTCTGGAATTCGGTTTCATCATTTGTAACGTGAGGGAAGTTTGGCTATGAAGTACTTGCTGGAGCTGACATTCTGGAATTATCAAACAGCATTGCTTTTGCACCTGAGAGCCGAATGTCTTTTCAGCATCATTCAATTTCAGAACTATGAGCCAGCATACTTCAGGCACTGAGAATCAAGGGTGAATGAGGCACAGTTCTTGTCCTAGGAACTCTCAGGCACCATCTCATCCTGCTACTATTTTTCTTTGTCTTTTTGAAACAGGGTCTCACTTTGTCACCCAGGCTGGTGTGCAGTGGCTTGAACACACACCACCATACTTGGCTGATTTTTTCTTTTCTTTTTTTTTTTTTGAGATGGAGTTTCACTCTTGTTACCCAGGCTGGAGTGCAATGGCGCGATCTCGGCTCACCGTAACCTCCGCCTCCTGGGTTCAGGCAATTCTCCTCCCTCAGCCTCCTGAGTAGCTGGGATTACAGGCACGCGCCACCGTGCCCAGCTAATTTTTTTGTATTTTGAGTAGAGACGGGGTTTCACCATGTTGACCAGGATGGTCTCGATCTCTTGACCTCATGATCCACCCACCTCAGCCTCCCAAAGTGCTGGGATTACAGGTGTGAGCCACCGTGGCCCGGCCTCTTGGCTGATTTTTATAGTTTTTGTAGCGACATGGTTTCACCATATTGCCCAGGCTGATCTTAAACTCCTGTGCTTAAGCGATCCACTCACCTCAACCTGCCAAAGTGCTGGGATTATAGGGGTGAGCCACTGTGTCTGGCTCTGCTACTATTTTTCTATTCACAAAACAGAGGTAGAAATAGAAGGAAGGCTTCTACACTTCCTAAAGATCTCCTGTGCACCTGGCCAAGGGCCCAGAAAAGATGAAGACGTTTTCACATCTTTCAGTCTTTTCAGTTCTCTGACTATACCATTTTCTTTTGACTCTTGGCCTTTGTACAGGCCATTCCCTATGCCTGGCATTGTCTTACCTCTCAGTTTACTTTTCAAGCCTCACCTTCATTCATTCATGCATTCATTCATTCAATTCACACCAAGAGAACACTTACCTTGTGCCAAGCCGTGGGATTGGTATCTAGGAGTGAACAAGACACACTGTCCCTGTTTTCTAGAAGCTCAAAGATTTTCAGTTTTTTTCTTTTTTTTTTTTCTGAGACAGAGTCTTGCCCAGACTAGAGTTCAGCAGTGAGATCTCGGCTCACTGCAACCTCTGCCTCCTGGGTTCAAGCGATTCTCCTGTCTCAGACTCCCGAGTAGCTGGGATTACAGGTGAGAGCCACCACACCTGACTACTTTTGTATTTTAAGTAGAGATGGGGTTTTACCATGTTGGTCAGACTGATCTCAAACTCCTGACCTCATGATCTGCCCACCCCACAAAGTGCTAGGATTACAGGCATGAGCCACCATACCTGAACCCCCTCCCCCTTTTTTTAAGAGAGAGGGTCTTGGCCCAGGGGACTCACACCTGTAATCCTAGCACTTTGGAAGGCTGAGGCAGGCAGATCACCTGAGGTCATGAGTTGGAGACCAGCCTGGTCAACATGGTGAAACTCTGTCTCTACTAAAAATACAACAATTAGCCAGGTATGGTGGCACCCACCTGTAATTCCAGCTACTTGGGAAGCTGAGGCAGGAGAATTGCTTGAACCAAGGAGGTGTAGGTTGCAGTGAGCCCAGATTGTGCCATTGCACTCCAGCCTGGTCAGTAGAGCAAGACTTGGTCTCAAGAAAACATTAAAATAAAAGAAACAAAAACCAGACCAGACACAGTGGCTCATGCCTGTAATCCCATCACTTTGGGTGGCCGAGATGTGCAGATCATGGGGTCAGGATTTTGAGACCAGCCTGGCCAATATGGTGAAACTCCATCTCTACTACAAATACAAAAATTAGCCTGGCAGGGTGGCGGGCGCCTGTAATCCCAACTACTTGAAAGGCCGAGGCAGGAGAATCGCTTGAACCTGGGAGGTGGAGATTGCAGTGAGCCAAGATCTCACCACTGCACTCCAGCCTGGGCAACAAGAGCAAAACTCCATTTCAAAAATAAATAAATAAGAGAGTGGGTTTTGCTATGCTGCCCAAGCTAGACTTGAATTCCTGGGATCATGTGAGCCTCCTGCCTCAGACAATTGAGTAGCTGGGAGTACAGGCACATATCACTGAGCAGTTTACAGATTTTTATGGGAAAAGACAGTCAATTAAACAATTTCATTTAAGAAAAGGAGGTTGGCTGGGCGCAGTGGCTCACGCCTGTAACCTCAGCACTTCAGGAGGCCGAAGCAGATAGATCACCTGAGGTCAGGAGTTCAAGACCAGCCTGGCCAACATGGAGAAACCCCATCTCTACTGAAAATACAAAATTAGCCGGGCATGGTGGTACATTCCTGTAATCCCAGCTACTCGGGAGGCTGAGGCAGGAGAATCGCTTGAACCATGGAGGCAGAGATTGAATGAGCCGAGATTGTGCCATCGCACTCCAGCCTGGGCAACAAGAGCAAAACTCTGTTTCAAAAAAAAAAAAAAAAAAAAGAGGCCAGTCGCAGTGGCTCACGCCTATAATCCCAGCACTTTGGGAGGCCGAGGCGTGTGGATCACGAGGTCAAGAGATCGAGACCATCCTGGTCAACAAGGTGAAACCTCGTCTCTACTAAAAATACAAAAATTAGCTGGGCATGGTGGCACACGCCTGTAGTCCCAGCTACTCGGGAGGCTGAGGCAGGAGAATTGCTTGAACCCAGGAGGTGGAGGTTACAGTGAGCCGAGATCGTGCCATTGCACTCCAGCCTGGGTAACAAGAGTGAAACTCCGTCTCAAAAAAAAAAAAAGAAAGGAGGTCAGGCGCTTTGGCTCAAGCCTGTAATCCCAGCACTTTGAAAGGCCAAGGTGAGGGCAGGGGGAATCATTTGAGGTCAGGAGTTCGAGCCCAGTCTGGCCAACATCGTGAAACCCCCTCTCTACAAAGGTACGAAAACTAGCAGGGCATGGTGGCACATGCCTGTGGTCCCAGCTACTCTGGAGGCTGAGGCAGAAGAATCTTTTGAACCTGGGAGGCAGAGGTTGCAGTGAGCCAAGATCGCACCACTGCACTTCAGCCTGGGCAACAGAGCAAGACCCTATCTCCAAAAAAAAAAAAAAAAAAAAAAAAAACCAAGAAAAGAAAAAGGGAATTTAAGTTAGGATGAACATGGGAGGGACAGAAACAAGGGCTGAGATAGGTGGGGTAGGAGAACTCTGGGAGGAGGCAGCAGCATGTGCACAGCTGGGAGACAGGAAGGATATGGCTTCTTAGAAGAATGGAAAGACCGGTGTGGCTGGAGCAGAGGAGGCCGGAGAAAAGGCAAGAGTAGGAAGCCAGCACTCCCATATTCGGGTAGGTCTTCCCCTGGACACCGAGCCCCTTTCCCTCCCTGTCACAGCAGCTGTCACACTGGATTATCATTGCCTGCTCATTTCTCTGACTCCCCAACTGGACCTCAGATTCTTTTTTTTTTTTTTTTTTTTTTCCGCATCCAAAATCTTTTTATTAAGAGGGTAGGATCCAGGGTTAGTTTTTGTAGCCTCGGCTGGCCCGTCGGCCTCTGGCGCGCTCGAACTTCCGGCCCTTGGAGCGGACGTAGGGTTTGGTGTGGCTGTGCGGAGTTCCTGGGGCCTTGCCAAAATGCCGGTACACCTCTCGGCCCTTTCGAGGACCGGAAAGGAGGACGGTCCCACAGCCCTTGGGGGAGTCCAGGGCCAGCTGGTCAAAAGTGAGGATCTTGCCCCCCGCCTTGAGGATACGGCTGCGGGCCCGGCTAGTCACACGCAGCGCACACACCTTCAGTTTAGGCACCTCCTGAACCCCCACATCGTCCGTTATGGTCCCCACAACCACGGCCGTTTTGTTTTCCCGGCCAGGAAGCTTCATCTTCCAGATCATCCGGGAAAGGGAGAGAGGTGGCCGGTTGGTGTGACTCATAAACAACCTCTTCAGCACAACCTGGTTAAATGTGGAGTTGGTTCGCCTGGCCAGAAACCTGTACAGCTTGACCAACAGCCTCAGGTAGATATCCTGGCTCTAGGGCTCCTTGCGCTGAACCTTGCGGTCCTTGTTGTGACGGATGTCAACTCCCATGATGGCGCCTCCTGCTCGGTCAGGTCCGGACTGGACCTCAGATTCTTGAGGACAGAGATCACCTCCCATAAGCATTGTACCCTCTATTCTTAACTCAATTGCATAAAGCAAAATCACCATTATCCACAAAGGCTGGGAAACACTGTCTCTCCAGGCTTCCTTACCTCAGTACATGGCCTACACCAGCATTCATCAGGAGGCTCCAATGAGATAATAGGATGGTCACCTTGATTGTGATTGCCCTCCTCCCAGGTACCCAGGAAAAGCCCTGTCCCTGCGCCTCTCAAACCCTCCAGAATCTGCTATGGTCACCACCAGAGCCCAAGCCACCATGGAAGCTGCTCTCTCTCCTATTTCCCCCATCAGACTGCTCCAGCACTTAAAATGTTGGCAATTAATTCCTTTTTTTTTTTTTAACTATGCAGACCAAAAGGCAAACAAAAACAAAAGCATACTCACTTTCCACTGTGCTTAAAACAAAACCTTTATGCCCGCCTGCAAGCCCTAGCTGATCTGGCTTGTTTGTGTTTCCAAGCTCATCTATCTGCTCCCCTTCCTTTTGCTCCTCCACACTGGTCTCTCTTCTCTTTTTCTGATTCTTACATACTCCAAGGTTTATTCCTGCCTCCGGGAACATGTGCTGTTCCCTCTAGCTAGAATGCTGTTTCCCCAGGTTTTCACCTGACAGACCCTTCCTCGTCCAAACTCAGCTCCCAAGTCCCCTCCTTAAAGGGGCCTTCATGATGACTGCCCCCTCCCCATCACCCCTTGCCATTTTACACCCTCTTAGCTTGCCCTAGAATGTCCTTGTTATTTCATTCAGTTGTAAGTCTCAGTCTTTCCTCTCTCAAAGATGAAGTGCTTGAGATCAGAGATCTTATCTGCCTTGTTCGTGACCATGGCCCAGAACCTGTGCCAATGTAGGTCTTCAGCTATCAGTCATTGAATG
Source organism: Saguinus oedipus (assembly GCA_031835075.1). NCBI lineage: Eukaryota > Metazoa > Chordata > Mammalia > Primates > Cebidae > Saguinus > Saguinus oedipus. The sequence goes on from CM063170.1 coordinate 46,619,521, forward strand.
AATGAATTTATTGATCTCCTTTCTATGCTAGGCTCTGTTCTAAGCAGTTTACATGTATTATTTGGCTGAATCTTGCAGTGGCAACCTTGACAGAAGTTGCGCCTTAGGCAGGTGAAGTGACCTGCCCAGCGTCACGCAGCTAGGAAGGAATGGAGCCTGGATTCAAACCAGCCTGCCTCCCAAGACCACACTCTCAGTGATAATGGAGTGCTGATCCTCACAGCAAACCTTCATGTTGCACACGTGAATGAATGAATGAATGAATGGGCAAAGTATAAACACCTGGACTGAGTGGCATGACTGAATGATAGACATTTCCACCTTTAAGAAGTTCAGTATTCATCTCCTTGGGCTTCTGTTTTGGAGTGGGGAAAGAAGAGAGCACTCATTCACTGAGGGACCACCATGCATCCGGTACTGAACCAGTGACCCTTGTGGCTACCTGCTTTGCCCAGAGTGCCGCCACCACCAACCCAGGCATGGGGGGGCTAAGGGTGCATCCCCAGGGAGCATCGCATCCTGGTAGCTGCAGCCCCTCCTGGGGCAGCTCTGCTATCTTGTGAGAGCCTTGTCTCTGGCTGGCTGCCACCTGCCTGCCAGCCAAGCGTCTTAGCTCATCAATCACGCGGCTGCTCTCTGCCAGGCTGAATCTCACAGGAAGACAAGTCTGCTGAAGACGGAATGGGCCTCAGGCTCAGGAGGGAATCGAAGCCACTGAGGGGAAGGGAGGGGAGGTCCAGAAAGACAGGCAAGATCTGGATCAATTCCCCCTCAGCTAAGAAGGGTCGATTGGGGGAAGAAGGGAGGGCAGGGTTTCCATTGGAAGAGCAGTGAGAAAGGAGAGGTGGAGAAAATGGCTGGTGTGGGTGGGGGCGGGGGGCAGGAGGGTGTTTCCCCTTGCAAAGGAAATTCAGCCTCCCCTGGTGCCCTGCCAGCTCCCCGCACCCCAGGGAGCAGAATGACTCTGGGAAAGCGGACAGGTTATGGTGGCTGATTTATCTCGGGCAGAGCTGCTCTCCCGCACCTCTCTAGTACCCTGTGGCCTGGCTTCCCATCAACCCAGATTCCCCAAATACCTCTGGAGGGGCTTGGTGAGGGGAAGCTGGGCACCTCCATCTTCCCCACTGCCCTCTCCTTTTTCCCATCTCCACCTCTTGGCAGTGGAATTTATGTTGTCTCCCCAGAGACTCCAGTGAAAGTCAAGATGTCTGAGCCGAAGACTCCTTAGAGATCTGCTAGTCCAGAGAGACAAATCGGCAGGCCTTGCTTTTGTTTTTGTTTTGCTTCTCAGTCTGCACAAAGGAGGAAAAAAAAAAGAATTAGTTGCCAACATTTAAACAGAAATAGATTGCACATAAAAATCTTATTTCTGAAAAAAAAACCTGATTTCTGGTTTCTCTTAAAAATTCCAAAGTTCAAGGCCGGGCTCGGTGGCTCACGTCTGTAATTCCAGCACTTTGGAGGCCGAAAGGGGTGGATTGCCTGAGCTCAGGAGTTCGAGACCAGCCTGGGCAACATGGTGAAATCCCATCTTTAAAAAAAAAAAAATTCCAAAGATCTGGCCAGGGACAGTGGCTCAGGCTTGTAATCCCAGCACTTTGAGAGGCTGAAGCGGGTGGATTGCCTGAGCCCAGTAGTTTGACACCAGCCCGGGCAACATAGCAAGACCCTGTCTCTGCAAAATGTGGACAGCTTAGCTAGGTGTAGTGGTGCATGTCTGTGGTCCCAGCTAGTCAGAAAGGTAAGGTGGGAGGATCACTTGAGCCCAGGAGGTTGAGGTTACAGTGAGCAGAGATCATGCCACTGCACTCTAGCCTGGGTGACAGAGTGAGAGCTTGTCTCAAAAAAAAAAAAAAGAAAGAAAGAAAGGCTGGGCACGGTGGCTCATGCCTGTAATCCCAGCACTTAGGGAGGCTGAGGCAGGCAGATCATCTGAGGTCGGGAGTTTGAGATCAGCCTGACCAATGCGGTGAAACCTGGTCTCTACTAAATACAAAAACTTAGCTGGACTTGGTGGTGGGCGCCTGTAATCCCAGCTACTTGGGAGGCTGAGGCAGGAGAATCGCTTGAACCCTGGAGGCAGAGGTTGTGGTGAGCAGAGATCACACCACTGCACTCCAGGCTGGGTGATAGTGCAAGACTCCATCTCAAAAAAAAAAGAAAAAAGAAAAAAAAATTAAAATCTGGCAACTCTGGGCAGGCCTTTCCCTGAGCTAAGTTCAAACTGCTCCAGACAGAGTCCACTGTGCCAACTTTACCCCTTTGTGTTACTGACCAGTTTTCTACCCCTCATGTACTCCAAACCCCTCACTAAGGAAAGTCAGGTTTACAGTGGGCAAGTTCTTGAGTGGAGACTCATGAATGGCAGCTCTGGAGCTGAGAAGCCTCTTGGTTTCATATTTCAGGGATGCCTCTTATGAGCTGTGTGCCTTTGGACAAGTAGAAGAACCTCTCTGAGCCCCTGTTTTCTCATCTGCGAAAGAGATAATGGCAGTACCCTGTGAGGAATAAAATAGATATTGTGCATTTAACATTCAGCACCATCTCTTGTATGTTTACAAGGAAGATACTCTGAATTTTGAATAAGTAATGCATGTGGTAATATAAATGTTCCAGTTAATATTCACATACACAAATACACACCAGGGTGTAGTGGCTTAAAACAACAATGTATTATGATCCCTCGTCGTTGTATGTGTTGACCCGTTTCAGATGGGTGGTTCTCACCTGGGGTCTCAGGTGTTGTTATAGTCACATGGCAGCTGGGAAGAACATCATTTGAATGTTTGACTGGGACAGAATTTTTTTTTTTTTGGAGACCGAGTTTCGCTCTTGTTTCCCAGGCTGAAGTGCAATGGCACAATCTCGGCTTACTGCAACCTCCACCTCCCAGGTTCGATTCTCCTGCCTCAGCCTCCCAAGTAGCTGAGATTACAGGCATGCACCACCATGCCCAGCTAATTTTTGTGTGATTAGTAGCAATGAGAATTTCACCATGTTGGACAGGCTGATGATCCCACACTCATGACCTCAGGTGATTCATCTGCCTTGGCCTCCCAAAGTTCTGGGATTACGGGCGTGAGCCACCGCACCTGGCCTGGGACTGAACTTTCGAGATACGCACTCACATGGCGGGCATATGATGTTAGCCATGAGCAGGGAACTGGAATGGGAATGTGAGCTGCAGTGGCTCTGTGGGGCTGCTGCGTCTGGCGTGGGCTTCTCCCGGCATGGTGGTGAGGATCGGAGAGACAGCATGCCAAGAGCAAGCAATCCAAGAGAATGAGGTCACTGCATGATGCTTCTATGACCTAGCCTTAAAAGTCATAACATGGGCTGAGCATGGTGGCTCACGCCTGTAATCCTAGCACTTTGGGAGGCCGAGGTGGGTGGATCACAAGATCAGGAATTCGAGACCAGCCTGGCCAAAATGGTAAAACCCCGTCTCTACTAAAAATACAAAAATTAGCTGGGTTCGGTGGTGGGTGCCTATAGTCCCAGCTTATCAGGAGGCTGAGGCAAGAGAATTACTTGAACCCAGGAGGCAGAAGTTGCAGTGAGCCAAGATCGCACCACTGCACTCTGGCCTGGGCGACAGAGCAAGACTGTGTCTCAAAAATAAAAATAAAAAGGCATAAAATGTTACCCCAACCATTTCTGATTGGTCTATACCAATTGCAAACCCACTCAGATTCAATGGGTGAAGATGTAGACCTCACCTCTCAAAGAAATCTGGGACCATGTTTTAAAACCACCACAACATATATGAAAACTGAGAACAGGCCGGGCGCGGTGGCTCACTTCTGTAATCCTAGCACTTTGGGAGGCTGAGGTGGGTGGATCACTGGAGGACAGGATTTCGAGAGCAGCCTGGCCAACATGGTAAAACCCTATCTCTACTAAAACTACAAAAAAATTAGCTGGGCGTGGTGATGCCTGCCTGTAATCCTAACTATTCAGGAGGCTGAGGCAGGAAAATCCCTTGAACCCAGGAGATGGAGGTTGCAGTGAACTGAGATTTCGCCACTGCACTCTAGCCTGGGAGATAAGACTCCATCTCAAAAAAAAAAAAAAAAAAAAAAAAAAGAAAAGAAAACTGAGAACACAAGTTTCCCTTCCACCTTGTCCCCTCAGGGCTCAGTTACTCCCTGTAGCAACAATTATTACTAACGAATTTCTTATGTGTCTTCCCAGAGAGTCCACATATACATAGGTGTGAGAATTATACATATACAGATACCTCTACTGTCTACTCTAGTTATCCAAATACTATTCCAATGGAGAAAACCAAATGGATTCAGACCCCCTCTTGGATGAACTATTTGCTATCCAACTCTTTTTTTTTTAGAGACAGGGTTTCACCTTGTTGGCCAGCTAGTCTTGAACTCCTGGCCTCAAGTGATCCACCTGCCTGGGCCTCCCAAAGTGCTGGGATTACAGGCGTGAGCCACTGAGCCCAGCCTATCCAACTCTTGCTATTTGCTCTCTGAAATGAAATATAGGAGTCAAAGATTCCAGTAATGCAGCATTCCTTGCTTTCTGAACCTTAGATATCTGAATTCAGAAACCAAATACATTTAGATAGCAAAAGATGCTTGCACGAATACACACAAATACCTCTTTTTAGCACCCCCCACAAATGTGAGTATACCAGACACACTGTTCTTACCTTGCACTTTTCACTAATAACTTGTCTCATATATCAGACTGTTTCGGCACATCTAGATGGACCTCGTTTCTTGTAAGAGCACCGAACATTCCACTGTTCAGGTGCATCATACTTGGTTTAATTAAATCACCTCCTCCTATTGGCCACTTGGTCTCTTTTTCCAGTCTTCTGCTAATCATACTCCACGCTGCAGTACATAGCCTTCTCCTGAAGTGTTTATGCACTTTCGCAAGATTATCTGTGTGTTAAATCCCTAGAGACAGAATGCTGCATCAAAGGGAAGCGTTCCCGTGACCATCTATGCTCTATCCTGCCAGAGCAGGCTCAGACCCCACATCTCTTGTGCTCTGGCCAAGATCTTTTACCCTTGCTCATACTGTCACCTGTGGGTTCCTGCTTGCTTCCAGGACAGCAGGTGGCAGCTGTTCCCAGCTACTCACCAAGGTCATACAGAGGTCTGCATGAGTGAGGGGAATGAGGGGACCCAGCAAGGCTTTTGCAAAAGAATGTCATATGGAGCTGGGATCTCACCTTACTTAAGTGCCTCCTGATTTTCAACAACTGCTTCATTTGCTTCTTACAGACCCCAAAGCAGTTGCTGGGATGATTCCCTTTAAACAGAAGGGCTGAGTGAAGCAGCTCACACCTGTAATCCCAGCACTTTGAGAGGCTGAGGCGGACGGATCACTTGAGACCAGGAGTTCAAGACCAGCCTGACCAACATAGTAAAACCCTGCCTTTACTTAAAAAAAAAAAAAAAATAGCTGGATATGGCGGCACGCACCTGTAGTTCCAGTATTCTGGAGCCTCAGGCAGGAGAATTGCTTGAACCTGAAGGCAGAGGTTGCAGTGAGCCAAGACCACGCCATTGCACTCCAGCCTGGGAGATAGAGCAAAGCTTCATCTCAAAAAAAAAAAAAAAAAAAAAAAGAGGAGGAAGAGACAGCTTACTTTTTGTGGCAGGTCTGCACCCAGCTATGTAGAGCTGTCTGTAGAAGCTTCTAGATATGCAAAAGCAAAGGGGAGGAGGCACAATCAGGGCCCCCAGTTGTTGCCCCTTCCCTTGCTTTTCAGGTATCACAGGATTTACCATAACTGCTGGGTTCTACTTCAGGGCATACTAACCTCAATTCCTTCATTTTTTTTTTTTTTTTTTTTGAGTTGGAGTTTTGTTCTTGTTGCCCAGGCTGGAGTGCAATGGTGAAATCTCAGCTCACTGCAATCTCTACCTCCAAGGTTCAAGTGATTCTCCTGCCTCAGCCTCCCTGGTAGCTAGAATTACAGGCATCCACCATCATGCCTGGTCAATTTTTGTATATTTGGTAGAGAGGGGGTTTCACCATGTTGGCCAGGTTGGTCTTGAACTCTTGACCTCGGGTGATCTGCTCGCCTTGGCCTCCCAAAGTAGTGGGATTACAGGCATGAGCCACCACACCTGGACACAATTCCTTTATCTTTCAAGTAGGAGGAATAATGATACCTGCCATGCAGGTTTGTTATGAAGGTTAATTAGATTAATAGTTTGCAAAGTGCTTACACCGATGCCTGGAGCATATTAATCATAATTTTTTTTTTTTTTTTTTGAGACAGTCTTGCTCCATCACCAGGTGCCAGGCTGGAGTGCAGTGGCACAATCTTGGCTCACTGCAACCTCTGCCTCCCGGGTTTAAGCAATTCTCCTGCCTCATCCTCCCAAGTAGCTGGGACTACAGGCGTGCACTACCACACCCAGCTAATTTTTGTATTTTTAGTAGAGATGGGGTTTCCCATGTTGGCCAGGATGGTCTCTATCTCTTGACCTCATGATCCGCCTGCCTCGGCCTCCCAAAGTACTGTGATTACAGGCGTGAGCCACCGCACCCGGCCTAATCACAATATTAATAATAGGTTTCTCTTTCTTATTTATTTATTTATTTATTTATTTTTGAGGCAGAATTTCTTGTTACCCAGGCTGGAGTGCAATGGCGTGATCTCAGCTCACCACAACCTCCGCCTCCTGGGTTCAAGCAGTTCTCCCGCGTCAGCCTGAATAGCTGGAATTACAGGCATGCACCACCGTGCCCAACTAATTTTTTGTATTTTTAGTAGAGACGGGGTTTCACCTTGTTGACCAGGATGGTCTCGATCTCTTGACCTCGTCATCCACCCGCCTCGGCCTCCCATAGTGCTAGGATTACAGGCTTGAGCCACCGCGCCTGACCAATAGGGGTCATTATTGTCTTGGTTTTATAGACAAGGAAACAGAAGCCTGGCAAGATAAAGTGACCTTTTGTAGGTCACAAAGCTTTAGCAATGGAATTTAAACTAGGTCGGTCTGACTCCAGCTTATTCCTGCTCTACCATGAAGTTGATTCCAGTCAAATACAGTGACCAGGCTGGGAACCTTAGTGCTGCGCCCGAAGCTCCCATGCTGTCTGTCCAGTGGGCACTGCATAGTCTGGCTTGCCTCTCACTGTATCCCTGACCCCACCCCATTCTTGCCAATGGAAAGCCCACATAGCCAGCCGACCAGAAGAAGAAGTGAAACTGTGTTCTGGGAGTGAAAACAGGGGTGGTGAAGGGGGATAAGATTATTTCCACCCTCCTCATTGTAGTGACAATTTGCTGAGACCTTTGTGTGTGGCAGATACTGTGCTCAGGGCTTTGTATGGCAAACAGTTAAGATTCTTGTGACTGCAAATAAAGGAACCCTAACTAAATAAGGAAAACCCAACTTATGAATTGGCTCATGGAATTGGGAAGTCCTAAAGTGAATTTCACTTCAAGTAGTACATAATGATGTCTACATCATCTTCATTATCTTGGCTTTATTTCCTTCGAAGAAGTGACTTCATCCATCCACAGATAAACAGGCTCTCTACAGATTCATATTCTCCCAGCTCAGTAACTCCAGGAAGAAGCAGTCCTTTCCCAAGGCAGGTGCTGGTTGGCCTTCTTGAGGCTTGAGCCCACCTCAGGGACCAATCGCTGTTGCCAAAACAGGGATCTCATGATTGGCTGGGCATGGTCTGGGCCCCCACCCTGTGCCCAGGAAGAGGCCAAGGCTCTGACTGAAAGTCTCAACAGAGCACATGAATGAATAGCATGGATTCTCAAAGAAAGGAATGCTCCACAGACAAAAGAGTCAATGAGTGAACTCATGACTGTTTCACTATATATACGTTACTTCATGTAATCTGTACTATAATCTTCATTTTGCAGAGGAGGAGACAGACACAGAGAGATTGTGTCAGAAGGTCACACTTGGCTGGGTGCAATGGCTCACACCTGTAATCCCAGCACTTTGGGATGCTAAGGCAGGTGGATCACTTAATGGCAGGAGTTCGAGACCAGGCTGACCAACGTGATGAAACCCCCATCTCTACCAAAAATACAAAAATTAGCCAGTCATGGTGGCAGGCACCTGTAGTCCCAGCTACTCGGGAGGCTGAGGCAGGAGAATCACTTGAGCCCAGGAAGTGGAGGGTGCAGTGAGCCAAGATTGTGCCATTGCACTCCAGCCTGGGCAACAGAGTGAGACCGTATTTCAGAAAATAAATAAATAAAATGTTAAAAATTTAAATTAAAAAAGGTTACATTCTTGCCAGTCACAGTGGCTCCTGCCTGTAATCCCAGTACTTTGGGAAGCCAGATTGCTTGAGGCCAGAAGTTAAAGACCAGACTGGGCAACATAGCAAAACTTTATCTCTACAAAAAAAAAAATTAGCTGGGCATGGTGGTGCGCACCTATAGTCACAGCTACATGGGAGGCTGAGGCAGGAATATTGCTTGAGTCCAGAAGTTTGAGGCTGCAGTAAGCTATCCTCACACCACTACACTCCAGCCTCAGCAACAGAGTGAGACTGTGTCCTTCACCCCGCCCCTCAAAAAAAGCCAAATTTAAGAAAAAAAGAAGGTCACACTCTCAATAATGGCCCAGCAAGGAATGGAACTGGAGGTTGTCTGACTCCACAAAGCACCCACTTTTACCCATGATCGTTTCCTGTCCTCATAGCCCTGCAGAGCTCAAAGACATGCATGGGAAAGAGGGGAATCTAGGAGGAATTGGGGAGTGGGAGAGAAGAAGGAAGATCTTTGCCAAGTGTCACTGGGCCCTGCCTTTAGGGGCCTACAGTAATTTCCAATAGGGAAAGAGTCAAGTGCCCGCTGTGGGTGTGGATCTCACCAATACGTATGCTCAAGGGCTCTGCCATACCTCTTGACTTGGAACCCTGGCTGGGGATATACCAGCTTGTTTTCTTCTTTTTTTTTGAGACAGCGTTTCGCTGTTGTTATCCAGGCTGGAGTGCAATGGCACAATCTCGGCTCACCGCAACCTCCGCCTCCTGGGTTTAGGCAATTCTCCTGCCTCAGCCTCCTGAGTAGCTCGGATTAAAGGCACACACCACTGTGCCCAGCTAATTTTTTTTTTGTATTTTTAATAGAGACGGGGTTTCATCTTGTTGACCAGGATGGTCTCGATCTCTTGACCTCGTGATCCACTCGCCTCGGCCTCCCAAAGTGCTGGGATTATAGGCGTGAGCCACGGCACCCGGCCCACCATCTTGTTTTCTACTCTGTGGGCATGAGTCAGGCTTTGCCCTGGGCTCGGGTTTGGGACTGGGCTGTGTTGCTTGCTGTCTGTATATTCTTACACATAGGAAGCAGCCCTCATCAAAGCCAGCTTGTCAAACAGCGGGCCAGCCACCCTATTCCCCAATGGGGAGCCTCTACCCACACCAACTCTACCCCAGCCAATTCCTCCTACAAGCCACAGCCTCTCCCATGCTTTGGATTTGGCACCTCATGCTGCTCCTTTGCTTGCCTGGAAAGCTCTTCCTCTGCCCTCACTCCCGCCTGACTCCTCATCCTGTGGAATTCAGCTAAAGGGTTACTTCCTTCAGGAAGCAGCTATGTCATGTCTGCTGCCTCCCCCTGGTCTAGAGGCCACTTCTCTGTACTTACCTCTACTACAGCACTAATCACATTCTGATGAAATTCTTTTTACTGGTCTGTTTTCCTCACCAAAATCTAAGATCTCTGAGAACAAGAACATCTTTGAACACAGTTGGTGCTCAATACATGTGTGTTGAATTGACAGATGAATGAAGGACACTACTAGGACCTATGACATTCTCTTTGTGGGTTTGGGCTCTAGAAATCAAGGCTGCCTAGGGTATATGTTGTTGTCAGAGGCGTTTGAACCAGAGTGACTCCATCTTAAACAGGAGCTGGATAAAATAAGGCTGAGACCTACTGGGCTGCATTCCCAGGAGGTTAAGGGATCCTTGGTCATGGGATGATGAGATAGGAGATCAGCACAAGATACAGGTCATAAAGACCTTGCTGATAAAACAGGTTGTAGTAAAGACGCCAGCCAAAACCCACCAAAACCAAGATGGTGATGAAAGTGACCTCTGGTTGTCCCCACTGCTCATCATACCCTAATTATAATGCAGTAGCATGCTAAAAGACACTCCCATCAGCACTACTTCAATTTACAAATGCCATGGCAACGTCAGGAAGTTACCCTATACGGTCTAGAAGGGGAGGAACCCTCAGCTCCAGGAATTGCTCACCCCTTTTCCACAATGCTCATGAGTAATTCATCCCTTGTTTAGCATATAATCAAGCAATAACTGTAAGTATCCTTTGTCCAGCAGCCCAAGCTGCTGCTCTGCCTATGGAGTAGCCATTCTTTTATTCCTTTCCTTCCTGAATAAACTTGCTTCCATCGGGCAGGGTGGCTCACACCTGTAATCCTGCCACTTTGGGAGGCCGAGGTGGGTGGATCACCTGAGGTCAGGAGTTCAGGACCAGCCTGGCGATCATGGAGAAACCCCATCTTTAAAAAAATAAAATAAAATAGGCCGGGCACGGTGCCCAAGCCTGTAATCCCAGCACTTTGGGAGGCCGAGGCGGGTGGATCACGAGGTCAAGAGATCGAGACCATCCTCGTCAACATGGTGAAACCCCGTCTCTACTAAAAATACAAAAAAATTAGCTGGGCATGGTGGCGCATGCCTTTAATCCCAGCTACTCAGGAGGCTGAGGCAGGAGAATTGCCTTAACCCAGGAAGCAGAGGTTGCAGTGAACCTGGATCGCGCTATTGCACTCCAGCCTGGGTAACGAGCAAAACTCCGTCTCAAAAAATAAATAAATAAATAAATAAATAAATAAATAAATAAATAAATAAATAAAATAAACTTGCTTCCACTTTACTCTATGGACTCTCCCCGAACTCTTTTTTTCATGAGATCCAAGAAACCTCTCTTGAGGTCTGGATTGGGACCCCCTTTTCCGATAACACCGGGGGTGATGACAAGGGAGAAATGCAGCTGGGATTCTTGAGATTTCGTTGGCAAATCTCTCTGATTTCAAGCAACAGGGTAGGTTTTAAGGGGCCCCAGGTTCATTGCTGTCTTCTTTCTGCCGTGAAGAAAATGAAGTAGAATTTTGTTCTTAGGTAAATCACAGACTTGTGTAGAACGTTGGAGTCACGGAAGCTTAGGTGAGCAGGTGGAGGTGAGGCAGGGAAAAGTTTTCCTCTACTTTCTTAGGATAATGACTAGGGGCCTGCAAATTAAACTGACAAAAGACAGATTAGCATGAGAAGAGACAGATTTAATCATTTAATCATGTCCCTACAGGATTTAATGGAAAAATGTGACTCAGGATGGCATTAGAATTGGGAGTTTATACACCATCTCAATAGAGGAAGGAAAAGGGAGAAGGGCACTTACGGGAACACAAGGCTTTTAGAATAAAAGATAAATGAGCCCTTAGGAGAATAGATGGGAGATATGATAATTTTGTGACTGTGTGTTTAGGTGTGGTGACTTCTACTCTTCAGAGATAAGAGTCAATCTTCCCTGATTGCTATGGGAGGGGATTTATAATTGTTCTTTTGAGAGGCTGTACTTTTAGGCAGATCAAAGATTTCAGGAATTCACATACCTTCTGCTCAAAGTAATTTTTATGCCCATGGTGGCATATCCTGGACCCCTTCACTGGAAAGCCCAAGGATTAGATACCGACTATGTCATTTAAAACTGGATTAAGGCGGGGCGCGGTGGCTCACGCCTGTAATTCCAGCACTTTGGGAGGCTGAGGCGGGTGGATCATCTGAGGTCAGGAGTTCAAGTCCAGCCTGACCAATACAGTGAAACCCCGTCTTTAAAAATAAATATATATGGCCGGGCAGGGTGGCTCACGCCTATAATCCCAGCACTTTGGGAGGCCGAGGCAGGTGGATCACAAGGTCAAGAGATTGAGACCATCCTGGTCAACAAGGTGAAACCCCGTCTGTACCAAAAATACAAAAATTAGCTGGGCATGGTGGTGCACGCCTGTAGTCCCAGCTACTCGGGAGGCTGAGGCAGGAGAATTGCTTGAACCCAGGAGGCGGAGGTTGCGGTGAGCCGAGATCGCGGTGAGCCCAGATCGCGCCATTGCACTCCAGCCTGGGTACAAGAGCAAAACTCCGTCTCAAAACAAAAAAAAAGTATATATATATATACACACACACACATATATATATAATTTCAAAAAATTAAAAAAACAAAAAACTGGATTTAGGAGCTCAAACCATTTTTACCAAGTCTCAGGTCTTTTTCTGTCTCTTACACATGTCAATTAATCAATCTGTTGTTCTCTTCCTCCTGTCTATGATGTCTTTCTTTGCGACGGCTTCATTCTCAGGCAAGCTCCTCCCATGTTAGGACCAGATGCCCCCAGCACCTCCAGATATGCATCAAACCAATTGCTGGCAATTCTACTTTTTCCAAGAATTCCAGCAAAATCCCTTGGATTGGGTCTCACTGGATCCAGCAGAAGAAGAAATCTACTGATTGGCCAGGCCTGGCACACATGCCCACCCTTGAGCTGGGAGGGTGGAAAGGCAAAGTCAGCCTCACCCAAACTGCGTGGACGGAGAGTGGAGGCAGGGTGGCTTCCTTGAGGATAACTAGTATGCTGCTAATAGAAGGAGCAAAGTGGATGCTGGGCAAGGGAAAACCGCATCTGTCCTCTGTGCAGAGAGATTCTACAGTGTGAGAAAAACTGAATCACAGAGTCTCAGGAGATCCCTTCCAAGTGGGCTTCTCCAGTTCTTTCTGTGGCAGCTGCTTGCCCAGTGCCTCAGGGAGCCCCATGCTGTCCCTGACTGATGCTCGAGTCCTGGGCAGCCTGGGGAATCGGGTTGAGGGTTCCCTTGGTAACCCCGCTCCCTCCTCTCTGCTTTTCTGCTGGAAGATTCTGGGTCACAGCTGCCCACCAGGCGCCTTGTTTATTCTCCTTCCCAGCCAGCTCTGGGCTCTGGCCATCTGCCAGGCTGGCTGTCAGCCACACTGACCACAGCCTACATTCTCTCTCCCTGACACACAGGCCCAGTCAGGAGGACATCCGGGGCTCCTCCAGGGCTAGCGGCAGGCCAGGGCACAGGGAGCAGTCCCCTTGGAGGCCAAGGCCTCAGCCTCTTTTGGACTGGGATGGTTGTCTCCTCTCTCTCCTTCCACCAGCGCTGAGAGCCACAGCCCTGCTTCTCCAGCCACACACTGGAGCGTGCTGTTCAAACCTGCTCAGTCACTCCTAAGGCTTGGGCCATTATGTTTCTCCCAAGTGAGAGCCAGCAACAAGAGGAAAAGAAGGGTTAACCTAAACAAGAGCTAGGAAAGGCTAGGCCTTCTTTCTCTCCTGGCAAACTGGGTCTCAAAGAGATTCCCCAGTGGCTCCTGCCATCCCTTCTTCTTTTCCTCCTTCCCTGTTCACTGCTCCCTCCACAGAACATTCCAGCAGAAAGACAGCTTTAAAAACATCTAATGTGGGCTAGCACAATGGCTCATGCCTTTTGGGAAGCTGAGGTGGGAGAATTGCTTAAGCCCACAAGCTCAAGACCGGCCGGGGCAACATAGGAAGACCCTGCCTCTACAAATAATTTTTTTTTTTTTGAGACGGAATTTCACTGTTGTTACCCAGACTGGAGTACAATACTACCTTGAATAGTGGTCCCAGCTACTCAAGAGGCTAAGGCAGGAGAATCACCTGAGCCTGGGAAGTTGAGGCTACAGTAAGTCATTACTGCACCAGTGCACTCCAGCCTGAGTGCAGAGGGAGACCCTGTCTCAAAAAACAAACAACAATGAAAGAAACTACTCTGGCCCAGTGTGGTGGCTCATGCCTGTAATCCCAGCACTTTGAGAGGCCGAGGCGGGTGGATCCTGAGGTCAAGAGATCGAGACCATCCTGGTCAACATGGTGAAACCCCGTCTCTACTAAAAATACAAAAATTAGCTGGGCATGGTGGCGCGTGCCTGTAATCCCAGCTACTCAGGAGGCTAAGGCAGGAGAATTGCCTGAACCCAGGAGGCAGAGGTTGCAGCGAGCGGAGATTGCACTATTGCACTCCAGCCTGGGTAACAAGAGCAAAACTCTGTTTCAAAAAAAAAAAAAAAAAGAACCTACTCTGGAGACAGCAGACTGGCAGCTCACAGTCCAGAACATATTGCATTTGGCCCATCTACTTTTTAAGAAAAATTTGAGCTGACATTTTAATAATTGGAAATTTTTTTTTTTTTTTTTTTTTTGGAGAGAGAGTCTTGCTCTGTCACCCAGGCTGGAGTGCAGTGGGGCATCTCGGTTCACTGCAGCCTCCACCTCCTGAATTCAAGTGATTCTCCTGCCTCGACTGAATAGCTGAGACCACAGGCATATACCACCACCCACAGCTAATTGTTTTGTATTTTTGATAAAGACAGGGTTTCACCATATTGGCCAGGATGGTCTTGATCTCCTGACCTCATGATCTGCCCGCCTCGGCCTTTCAAAGTGCTGGGATTACAGATGTGAGCCACTGTGCCTGGCCTTTTTTTTTTTTTTTTTTTTTTTTTAAGATGGCGTTTTGCTCTGTCACCCAGGCTGGAATGCAATGGCATGATCTCAGTTTACTGCAACCTCCGCCTGCCAGGTTCAAATGATTCTCCTGACTTAGGCTCCTGAGTAGCTGGGATTACAGGTGCCTACCACCACACCCAGCTAATTTTTTTTTTTTTTTTGTATTTTTAGTAGAGATGGGTTTTGCCATGGCTGACCTCAGGTAATCCACCCGCTGACCTCAGGTAATCCACCCGCTTCAGCCTCCCAAAGTGCTGGGATTACAGGCGGGAGCCACCGTGCCCGGCCCTTTTTTTTTTTTTTTTTTTTTTTTAAAGACGAGGTCTCGCTATGTTGCCCAGGCTGGAGTGCAGTGGCTATTCACAAGCGAGATCCCACTACTGATCAGCACCGGAGTTTTGACCTGCTCTGTTTCCTGACCTGGGCCGGTTCACCCCTCCTTAGGCAACGTGGTGGGCCCTCGCTTTGGGGACGTCATCATATTGATGCCGAACTTAGTGCAGTCACCTGATTGGCATAGCACACTACAGCCCAGAACTCCTGGGCTCAAGCGATCCTCCCACCTCAGCTTCCCGAGTAGCTGGAACTACAGGCACCTGCCACTGAGCCCGGCTTTTTTTTTTTTTTTTTTTCTTTTTTTTGAGATAGAGTCTTGCTTTGTCATCCAGGCTGGAATGCAGTGGGGCAATGTCAGCTTGCTGCAATCTCTGCTTCCTGGGTTCAAGCGATTCTCTTGCCTCAGTCTCCTAAGAATCTGGGATTACAGGAACATGCCACTATACCCGGCTAATTTTTGTATTTTAGTAGAGACTGGGTTTTACCATGTTGGTTAGACTGCTTCTTGAACTCCTGACCTTAAGTGATCTGCCCGCCTAAGCTTCCCAAAGTGTTGGGATTAAAGGCATGAGCCACCGAGCCCCGCCATCATTTTTCTTCACTCTTGCGGTTTTTTTTTTTTTTGAGACAGAGTTTTGCTCTTACTACCCAGGCTGGAGTGCAATGGCACGATCTCGGCTCACCGCAACCTCCGCCTCCTGGGTTCAGGCAATTCTCCTGCCTCAGCCTCCTGAGTAGCTGGGATTACAGGCACGTGCCACCATACCCAGCTAATTTTTTGTATTTTTATTTTATTTGAGATGGAGTTTCGCTCGTTACCCAGGCTGGAGTGCAATGGCGCGATCTCGGCTCACCGCAACCTCCGCCTCCTGGTTTCAGGCAATTCTCCTGCCTCAGCCTCCTGAGTAGCTGGGATTACAGGCACGCAGCACCATGCCCAGCTAATTTTTTGTATTTTTAATAGAGACGGGGTTTCACCATGTTGACCAGGATGGTCTCAATCTCTTGACCTCGGGATCCACCCGCCTCGGCCTCTCAAAGTGCTGGGATTACAGGTGTGAGCCACTGCCCCCGGCCCGCGTGTTTTGTTTGTTTGTTTGTTTGTTTGTTTTTTAATTATTATGTTAGATCTGCCTCTACGGATTCATCAGAAGTAGGAAATGAAACAGACTGTGGCATGTTTCAAGGAAATCAGAAGAGAACCTACCTCTTTTAGAGGAAATGAATATTCCTAGATGTTTCTATCATTGGCATGACCCCAGTAAGCATTTAGGTTTGTAATCCCAATCTCGTCAACCCCCTCCTAGTTTGCCTTAGGACCCATCCAGGCCCAGAAAGGGACATCCAGTCCCTTGGCCAACGCTGGGATAAGCCAGGGGAAAAGGGATGTCAAGGGGGCTTTGGGTTCCTTCCATCCATACTTGCTCTCAGCAGAAACGAGGACATCTTTTCTTTTTCTTTTTTTTTTGAGATGGAGTTTCTCTGTTGTTACCCAGACTGGAGTGCAATGGCACGATCTCGGCTCATCTCAACCTCTGCCTTCTGGGTTCAAGCAATTCTCCTGCCTCAGCCTCCTGAGTAGCTGGGACTACAGGCGTGCACCACCATGCCCAGCTAATTTATGTATTTTTAGTAGAGACGGGGTTTCACCTTGTTGACCAGGATGGTCTCAATCTCTTGACCTCGTGATCCACCCGCCTCGGCCTCCCAAAGTGCTGGGATTATAGGCATGAGCTGCCGCGCCCAGCCGTGGACATCTTTCCAGAAGCAACATCACCCTCATCTCCATGTCCCGCATATTAAGGGGGAATTTAGCCAGGCCTGGTGGCACATGCCTGTCCCAGTTACTCAGAAGGCTGAGACGACAGAGTTGCAGGAGCCCAGAAGTCCAAGTCCTGCCTGGCCAACATAGTGAGATTCCCATCTATAAAAAAATAAAAAAAGGAAACCAGCCAGGCATGGTAGCTCACACCTGTAATCCCAGTACTTTCAGAGGCCGAGGCAGGTGGATCACCTGAGGTCAGGAGTTCAAGACCAGCTTGACCAACATGGTAAAACCCCTTCTCTACTAAAAATACAAAAATTAACTGGGTGTGGTGATGAGCGCCTGTAATCCCACCTACTTAGGAGGCTGTGGCAGTTGAATCACTGGAAACTGGGAGGTGGAGGTTGTACTGAGCTGAGATTGCACCACTGCTCTCCAGCCTGGGCAACAGAGTGAGACTCTATCTCAAAAAAAAAAAAAAAAAAAAAAAAAGAGGGAGCCTTTACAGAGGAGATAAGAAGGAGTGTGAAGGGTCTGGGCCCCTGTGTATCAGAAGCCTTTGAGGCTGGCTGGGCACAATGATTCATGCCTGTCATCCCACTTTGGGAGGCTGAGGCAGTTGGATCACCTGAGGTCAGGAGTTCAAGACCAGTTTGACCAATATCGTGAAACCCTGACTCTACTAAAAATACAAAAATTAGGCCAGCCACCATGGCCCACACCTGTAATTCCAGCACTTTGGGAGGTTAAGGTGGGTGGATCACCTGAAGTCAGCAGTTCAAGACCAGCCTGGCCAACATGGCAAAACGCCATCTCTACTAAAAATACAAAAAAAGGAGTCTGCGACAAGGGCCCCACGGGACGATGCTCCCCTCCCGCAGGTCACCCACTGTGTCCTTGCCCAGGACCCCGAGAACCAGGCGCTGGCGAGACTTTACTGCCACACGGAGAGGACGATCGTGAAGCAGCTTGTCTTGAGGCGGGACCCTTCGGTGAAGAGAACTCTCTGTCAAGGCTGTTCTTCCCTCCTCGTCCCTGGCCTCACCTGCGCCCAGCACCAGAGACGCTGCAGGGGACAGCTCTGGACAGTACAGGCCTGCCTAACATGCCAGCGCAGCCAATGCTTCCTGAATGGTCCTGGGCATTTACTCTGGGGAGACAGGCCTGAGGCCCAGCTGCGGAACCAGGCAGATTCTAAACCACTGCAGCCCTTGCCAAACACAGCCCACTCCATTCCAGCCCACCTTCCTGAGGAGAAAATGCTGACTCAAAGTTCCAGTCACCAGTGATGGATTCACCCCAGCTCCCAATTAAAGAAAAAAAAAAAAAAAAAAAAAAAAAAAAAAAATATATATATATATATATATATATATATATATATATACAAAAAAAAAAAAATTAGCTGGGCCTGGTGGCAGTTGCCTGTAATCCCAGCTACTCAGGAGGCTGAGGCAGGAGAACCACTTGAACCCAAGAGGCGGGGGTTGCAATGAGCTGAGACCACACCACGGCACTCCAGCCTGGGCAACCCAGCAAGACTCTGTCTCAAAAGAAAAAATTAGCTGGGCATAGTGGTGTGTGCCTGTAGTCCCAGCTATTGGGTACTGGGGAGGCTGAAGCAGAAGAATTGCTTGAACCCACGAGGCGGAGTTTGCAGTGAACTGAGATCGTGCCACTGTACTCCAGCCTGGGAATACTAGGAATAAAGAATGGCTACTCCATAGGCAGAGCACCAGGGCACTCTAATTATAGATATCTCTTGATTGTGTGGTAATCAAGAAGTGGATTATTCACGAATGATGTTTCTATCATTGACATGACCCCAGTAAGCATTTGGGCTTGTAATGCCAATCTTGTCAACCCCTTCCTGGTTTGCAGTAGGACCCATCCAGGCCCAGAAAGGGACATCCAGTTCCTTGGCCAACGCTGGGATGAGCCAGGGGAAAAGGGATGTCAAGGGGGCTTTGGGTTCCCTCCATCCACACTTGCTCTCAGCAGAAATGAGGACATCTTTTCAGAAGCAACATCACCCTCATCTCCGTGTCTCTCACTTTAAAGGGAATTTAGCCCTTCCCTAGTTTTCCAGGAAAGGAGTGGGCAATTTCCGGAGCTGAGGGTTCCTCCCTTTTTAGACCATATAGAGTAACTTACTGATGTTGCCATGGCATTTGTAAGCTGTCACAGCGCTGGTGGGAGTGTCTTTTAGCATGCAACTGCATTATAATTAGCGTATAGTGAGCAGTGGGGATGATCAGAGGTCACTTTCATTGCCATCTTGGTTTTGGTGGTTTATGGCCGGTGTCTTTACTGCAATCTGTTTTATCAGCAAGGTCTTTGTGAAACTGCCTTTTCAAAATTATGACTGAGACAGTGAAAGAGATCTAACTCAAGATAATGTCAGCTCTTTATTCCTTTACTTCCTAAATAAACTTGCTTCCACTTTACCCTGTGGACTCTTGCCTAATTTTTTCTTCTTTTTTTTTGAGGTGGAGTCTTGCTCTGTTGCCCAGGCTGGAGTGCAGTGGCACAATCATGGCTCACTGCAACCTCTGCCTCCCGGGTTCAAGTGATTCTCCTACCTCAGCCTCCTGAGTAGCTGCGATTACAGGCACCCACCACCACACTCGGCTAATTTTTTTTTTCTTTTCTTTTTTTTTTTTGAGACAGAGTTTCGCTCTTGTTACCCAGGCTGGAGTGCATTGGCATGATCTCAGCTCACTGCAAACTCCGCCTCCTGGGTTCAAGCAATTCTCCTGCCTCAGCCTCCTGAATAGCTGGGATTACAGGCGCTCGCCACCATGCCCAGCTAATTTTTGTATTTTTAGTAGAGACGGGGTTTCACCATGTTGCCCAGGATGGTCTCAATCTCTTGACCTCATGATCCACCCGCCTTGGCCTCCCAGAGTGCTGGGATTACAGGCTTGAGCCACCGCACCTGGCTAATTTTTTTTTTTTATAGCAGATATAGGGTTTCACCATGTTGGCCAGGCTGGTCTGGAACTCCTGACCTCATGATCCACCCACCTCGGCCTCCCAAAGTGCTGGGATTACAGGCATGAGTCACCATGCCCAGCCACCAAATTCTTTCTTTCTTGTGTGAGGTTCGAGCCTCTCTGGGGGTCTGGACAGAACCCCTTTCTGGTAACAAAACCAAAAAGTACACACGTAACAAACTTCAGTTAAAGACAAACGTCAAGAAGGCAGTAACACCAGGTTGAGCTCGAGAGAATGAAGAGATGGGGCTGGCGTGGACAGGATTCTCTGAGGGGGTGCTGGCTGAGTTTCCCTCCTGCCGGCTGCCAGCGAATTTGAAACCCCACCATGGCCTCGTTCCTCAGAAGATCCCCAAGAGGAAGCTGTTTTATCCTTGTTTTACTGTGGGGGAATGAGGCTTCCAGAGGTTAAATAATTTACCTAGGCGCAGAGCTTGGATGTGGCCCGCAGAGATTCGGAACACCACACCCCTTGCACTGCAGTCTGTTTATTCTCTGGCATTGTGTTGGCTTCACTGTAAAATGAGTGGGTTGGCCTAAGACTCCTAAAGTTCCTTCCTCTAAAATCATATGTATAGAGAGTGTACAAAGGAGATCTGCCAGCAACTGACGCCTCAGAGAGCAGGTGTTTGGGCTATTTTCTCTCCCCACAAGGAATAAAATACTAATTATGACACGAAAGCTGGGAGGGCCAGGCTTACCGATTTTCTGCCTGCTTATCAGGGGTTTCAGAGAAAGTATATCAGTGGTTTAGCAGCTGCAGGAACGGGTCAGTAGTTAAGATACCAAATGCAAATACCTCAGGCTGGGAAATTCCTGCCCTGCTGAAACAAAGGACAGGATCTCAGGTGGTCTGTGCGAAGGGCTCCCAAAGGTGGACCCTCCCAGCCAGGAGCTTAGTGTGTGGGGGAGCCTGCTTCTAGATGTTTATGGTCAGTGGATTCACACTCACTCACAGGAGCATGCTCCTCTAACTCTGCAGCCAAATCTCCACCCACGTGACCTTGGCTGTGAAGCGCCCCCACCCTTCCCCGACCGAGATCACAGACCGAATTTGCCAACCTGCTTGCTTCTGGCTCCCTAGCTCTTGGATTTTCCCTTTATTGGACTACTTCTAGGTAAAAGGTGTCATAATAAATATTTGCCTCCTGAGCTAACTGACCTTATAAGATGATGTCATGTATTTTTTTTTATTGTGGTAAAATATATGTAACATAGAATTCACCAATATTAAGTTTATGATTCAGTGGCATTAGGTGCACTTACACTTGCGTAACCAGCCCCTGGCAGCCATCTGTCTCCATGAATTTGCCTATTCTATGTGCCCTGTGCTTTTCCTTACAGTATTTGTCCTTTTGTGTGGCTTCCTTCACTTAGCTTGATGTTTTCAGAATTCATCCACGTGTGGCATGGATAAGAGTTTCATTTCCTGGCTGGGCGTGGGGGCTCAAGCCTGTAATCCCAGCACTTTGGGAGGCCGAGGCAGGTGGATCACGAGGTCAAGAGATAAAGACCATCTTGGTCAACAAGGTGAAACCCCGTCTCTACTAAAAATATAAAAATTAGCTGGGCATGGTGGCGCGCGCCTGTAGCCCCAGCTACTCAGGAGGCTGAGGCAGGAGAATTGTTTGAACTCAGAAGGTGGGGGTTGTGGTGAGCTGAGATCGCACCATTGCACTCCAGCCTGGGTAACAAGAGCCATTCCATCTCAAAAAAAATAAAAATAAAAATAAATAAAATAAAATATAACAAATTAGCTGGGCATGGCTGTGTGTGCCTATAATCCCAGCTATTTGGGGGACTGAGACAGGAGAATCGCTTGAACCCTGGAGGCGGAGGTTGCAGTGAGCTGAGATAGGGCCATTGCACTCCAGCCCAGGCAACAGAGTGAGACTCTGTCTCAAAAATAAATGAACAGATCAAAAATAAATATGTATAATATATACAGCCACCTCACTCTATCAATTTCTATTCCCTTTATCCCTTCCACAAAGTGGCTGTTTTTGGCTTCTGACCAGAGGCTATGCTTCCCAACCTATCAGAATGGCCACCCTGCAGGGTGCAACCTTTTTGAGAAATAAAGCTCTCCTTTCCAAATGTATGAACCTCATCATTCTTCAGTTAACACATGTATATAGCAAATGTTGTCTATCCATTCATCTGTCAATAGATATTTGAGTTGTTTCCCTTTTTGCTACTGTGAATAATGCTGCTATGAAGATGGGTGTATAAATGTCTGCTTGGGGCAGGATATGGTGGCTTATATGTGTTATCTCAGCACTTTGGGAAGCCGAGGTGGGAGGATCACTTGAGATCCAGAGTTTGAGACTAGCCTGGCTAATGTGGTGAAACTTTGTCTCTACTAATTCTAGCTACTCAGGAGGCTGAGGCAGGAGAATCACTTGAACCCGGGAGGCAGAGTTTGCAGTAAGTGAAAATGCAACTCCATTGCACTCCAACCTGGGCAACAGAGCAAGACTCTGTCTCAAAAAAAAGAGTCTGTTTGTGTTCCTGCTTTCAATGTCTTTGGGTATATATATATGTATATATATATATTTTTGAGACAGGGTTTCGCTCTTGTTACTCAGGCTGGAGTTCAATGGCTCGTTCTCTGCTCACTGCAACCTCCGCCTCCTGGGTTCAGGCAATTCTCCTGCCTCAGCCTCCTGAGTAGCTGGGACTACAGGCGTGCGCCACCATGCCCAGCTAATTTTTTGTATTTTTAGTAGAGACGGGGTTTCACCATGTTGACCAGGATGGTCTTGATCTCTTGACCTTGTGATCCACCCGCCTCAGCCTCCCAAAGTGCTGGGATTATAGGCGTGAGGCACCACACCCGGCCCATATATATTTTTTTTCTCTCCTGAGCTTCTGAGGAGTAGCTGGGAAAACAGGCGCTTACTGCCATGCCCAGCTAATTTCTTAAATTTTTTTTTAATAGAGGGAATCTCACTTTGTCAACCAGGCTGGAGTGCAGTGGTGCGATCTTGGCTCATTGTAACCTCCATCTCCTGAGTTCAGACAATTGTCCTGCCTCAGCCTTCTGAGTAGCTAGGAATACAGGCACACGCCACCATGCCAGGCTAATTTTTTGGATTTTAGTAGAGACGGGGGTTCACTGTGTTGCCCAGGCTTGTCTCAAACTCCTGAGTGTATGCAATCTGCCCACCTCAGCCTCCCAAAGTGCTGGGACTACAGGCATGAGCCACTGTGCCTGGCCATCTTAGGGTATATTCTTAAAAGTGAAATGGCTGGATCATTCATTTAAGCTTATTTAGCTAAGAAGGAAGGTAACAATATCATCACGTTTTACGAATTGGGTAACTAGGTTTTCTTTCCTTTTTTTTTTTTTTTTTTTTTTGATTATCATAGACCAGGAAGAAAACCAAGGCTTTTTTTTTTTTTTTGAGATGGAGTTTCACTGTTGTTACCCAGACTAGAGTGCAACGGCACGATCTCGGCTCACCGCAACCTCAGTCTCCTGGGTTCAAGCAATTCTCCTGCCTCAGCCTCCCGAGTAGCTGGGACTACAGGCGCGCACCACCATGACCAGCTAATTTTTTTTGTATTTTTATAAATATAAAAATTTTTATAGAGACGGGGTTTCACCTTGTTCACCAGGATGGTCTCGATCTCTTTTCTTTCTTTCTCTTTCTTTCTTTCTTCTTTCATTCTTTCTTTCTTTCTTTCTTTTCTTTTCTTTTCTTTTCTTTTCTTTCGAGATGGAGTTTTGCTCTTGTTACCCAGGCTGGAGTGCAAAGGCGTGATCTCGGCTCACCGCAACCTCCACCTCCTGGGTTCAGGCAATTCTCCTGCCTCAGCCTCCTGAGTACCTGGGATTACAGGCACGCGCCATCATGCCCAGCTAATTTTTTGTATTTTTAGTAGAGACGGGGTTTCACCATGTTGACGAGGATCTTCTCGATTTCTTGACCTTGTGATCCACCCACCTCGGCCTCCCAAAGTGGTGGGATTATAGGCGTGAGCCACCACGCCCGGCCAGGAAACCAGGTTTTTTTTGTTTAGTTTAGTTTTGTTGGTTTTTTTTGTTTGTTTGTTTTTTGTTTTGAGACAGAGTTTCGCTCTTGTTAACCAGGCTGGAGTGCAATGGCAGGATCTCGGCTCACCACAACCTCCGCCTCCTGGGTTCAGGCAATTCTCCTGCCTCAGCCTCCTGAGTAGCTGGAATTACAGACACGTGCCACCATGCCCAGCTAATTTTTTGTATTTTTAGTAGAGACGAGGTTTCACCATGTTGACCAGGATGGTCTCGATCTCTTGACCTCGTGATCCACCTGCCTTGGCCTCCCAAAGTGCTGGGATTACAGTCTTGAGCCACCACGCCAGGCCGAAACCAGGTTTTAAAAAATTAATTTTCCTGGCCGGGTGCTGTGGCTCACGCCTGTAATCCTAGCACTTTGGGAGGCTTAGGTGGGTGGATCACCTGAGGTCAGGGCTTCAAGACCAGCCTGGCCATCATGGTGAAACCCCATCTTTAAAAAAAATAAATAGGGCTGGGCGCCGTGGCTCACACCTATAATCCTAGCACATTGGGAGGCCGAGGCAGGTGGATCCCGAGGTCAAGAGATAGAGACCATCCTGGTCAACATGGTGAAACCCCGCCTCTACTAAAAATACAAAAAAATTAGCTGGGTATCGTGGTGCACGCCTGTAGACCCAGCTCCTTGGGAGGCTGAGGCAGGAGAATTGCTTGAACCCAGGAGGCAGAGGTTGTGGTGAGCTGAGATCGTGCCATTGCACTCCAGCCTGGGTAACAAGAGCGAAACTCATTCTCAATAAATAAATAAATAAAATTAAAAATAAATAAATAAATTTTTCCAATCCAGGAAGCAGATGGAAAGGTATGTTGTTTATGTCATCTTTCAGTCTGTCTTTCCCATTAGACTGTGATTCTCAAGGTCCTTACATTTTTCTTTTATTTTTTATTGAGATAGAGTTTCATTCTTGTTGCCCAGGCTGGAGTGCAATGGCACGACCTTGGCTCACCACAATCTTCACCTCCCAGGTTCAAGTAATCTCCTGCTTTAGCCTCCTGGGTAGCTGGGATTACAGGCATGCACCACCACACCCAGCTAATTTTGTATTTTCAGAAGAGACAGGGTTTCTCCATGTCAGTCAGGCTGGTCTCAAACTCTGGACCTCAGGTGATCCGCCTACCTTGGTCTCCCAAAATGCTGGGATTACAGGCGTGAGCCACCGCAGCCAGCCAGAGGGGTCTTTTTTTTTAATTAAAAAAAAAATACGGAATGCTTCACGAATTTGTGTGTTATCCTTGCGCAGGGGCCATGCTAATCTTCTCTTTATCATTCCAATTTTAGTATATGTGCTGCAGAAGGGGGCACGAGGGGTCTTTTTATTTTTATTTTTATTTTTTTTGAGACGGAGTTTCACTCTTGTTACCCAGGCTGGAGTGCAATGGCGCGATCTCCACTCACCACAACCTCCGCCTCCTGGATTCAAGCAATTCTCCCTCCTCAGCCTGAGTAGCTGGGACTACAGGCGCACACCACCATGCTCAGCTAATTTTTGTATTTTTAGTAGAGACAGGGTTTCACCTTGTTGACCAGGATGGTCTCGATCTCTTGACCTCGGGATCCACCCACCTCGGCCTCCCAAAGTGCTGGGATTATAGGTGTGAGCCACCATGCCCAGCCGAGGGGTCTTTTTAAAGTACAAATCCAGAGGTGAGAGTGGTGGCTCATGCCTGTAGTCTCAGCACTTTGGGAGGCCAAGGTGGGTGGATCACATGAGGGTAGGAGTTTGAGACCAGCCTGGCCAACACGGTGAAACCCATCTCCACTAAAAATACAAAAATTAACTGGGCATGGTGGCAGGTGCCTGTAATCCCAGCTACACAGGAGGCCGAGGCAGGAGAATGGCTTGAACCTGGGAGGCGGAAGTTGTAGTGAGCAGGGATCACACCAATGCGCTCCAGCCTGGGCAGCAGAGTGAGTGAGACTTCTCAAAAAATAAATAAACAAATGAAAACTAAAGTACACATTCAGTCCTGCTGCTAGACTGATTAAAATTCTTCAGTGTCTTCCTGAGAACCTCAAGAAAAAGTCTAGACTAGTTTATAAGTTCCTATGCGTCCCTGTTCATGTTTCCCTCTGCATGACAGTCAGATGGAGGACTCCCAGTGCAGCCCCTGTCCAGGGTTTCTCCACCTTGACACTATTGACATTTTGGGTGAAATCATTTTTTTTTTTTCTCGAGATGGAATCTTGCTCTGTCTCCCAGGCTGGAGTGCAGTGGTGTGATCTGGGCTCACTGCAACTGCCACCTCCCAGGTTGAAGCAATTATCCTGCCTCAGCCTCCTGAGTAGCTGGGATTACAGGCATATGCCATGATGCCTGACTAATTTTTGCATTTTTAGTAGAGACGGGGTTTTGCCATGTTGGCCAGGTTGGTCTAGTACTCCTGACCTCAGGAGATCCGCCCACCTCGGCCTCCCAAAAGTGCTGGGATTACAGGCTTGAGCCACTGCGCCAGGCCGAAATAATTCTATGTTGTTGGTGCTGTCCTGTGCAAAGCAGGATGTTCTTTGGCCTCTACCCACTAGACGCCAGTATCACCTCTCCCCAGCTTCACCCCTGGTCATGACAACCAAAGTTTCCAGACACTATCAAGTGTCTCCTGGGGTACAAAATCAGCCTACACCCACTCACTCTGTCCTGGGTGGTTACAGGAGCATTTACTTACCTGGCAAAATCTCACACTCTTCACGTTTCTCTCCTAAATGCCCTCAATGCGCTGTACCTTGTGCTTCCCCCACTAGACTGTGAATGTCCTGAGGGCAACAACTATGTCTAATTCTTCTTGGTGTCCTCAGCAGCATGAATCAGAAGCCACTTGTCAGAGCATCTCTGCTTTGTGGGAAGAGAGGGTGGTATGAACAGGTGAAAGACAAGTCTCTTGGTGTATACATTTGCTGGCTGCGTCTGTTTACATTCCAATCTTTAATTTAATTTTATTATCATTATTATTATTTTTTGAGACAAAGTTTTGCTCTTGTTACCCAGGCTGGAGTGCAATGGTGTGATCTTGGCTCACTGCAACCTCCACCTCCCGGGTTCAAGCGATTCTCCTGTCTCATCCTCCTGAGTAGCTGGAATTACAGGCATGTGCCACCACGTCCGGCTAATTTTGTACTTTTTTAGTAGAGACAGGGTTTCTCCACGTTGGCCAGGCTGGTCTTGAACTCCCGACCTCAGGTGATCTGCCTACCTTGGCTTCCCAAAGTACAGGTGTGAGCCACAGCGCCCAGCTACATTTCATTTTTGCAGTTCCTGCTATGTGCAAGCAAAAGGTACATTATAAGTAGCATCTCTCTCTCTCTCTCTCTTTTTTTTTTTTTTTTTTTGAGACAGAGTCTGGCTCTGTTGCCCAGGCTGAAGTTCAGTGGTGCGATCTTGGCTCACTGCAGCCTCCATCTCCCAGGTTCCAGCAATTCTACTGCCTTAGCCTCCTGTGTAGCTGAAATTACAGGCACCCACCACCCCACTCAGTTACTTCTTGTATTTTTAGTAGAGATGAGGTTCACCATGTTGCTCAGGCTAGTCTCAAACTCCTGGCCCCATGTGATCCACCCACCATGGCCTTCCTAAGTGCTGGGTGCCTGGCCAAATAATGCTTTTTAGTGTCAAATCTAAGAACTCCTTGCCTAGCCCTAGATACTGAATTTCACCTATTTTTTAGAAGTTCTATAATTTTGGGCCGGGCGCAGTGGCTCATGCCTGTAATCCCAGCACTTTGGGCGGCCAAGTTGGGTGGATCACAAGGTCAGGAGTTCAAGACCAGCCTGGCCAAAATGGTGAAACCCCATCTCTAAAAAAAAAAAAGAAGTTCTATAATTTTATATTTTACATGTAAGCCTATAATCCATTTCAATTTAACTTTTGTATAAGGTATGAGATTTATGTTGAGGTTCATTTATTACTTGTGGATGTCTGATTTTTTTTTTTTCCAGATGGAGTCTTGCTCTGTCGCCCAGGCTAGAGTGCTGTGGCATGATCACAGCTCACTGCAACCTCTGCCTCCCTGGTTCAAGTGATTCTTCTGCCTCCACTTCCCAAGTAGCTGAGATTACAGACACTCACCACTACGCCCAACTAATTTCTGTATTTTTAGTAGAGACAGGGTTTCACCATCTTGGCCAGGCTGGTCTCAAACTCCTAACCTCTTGATCCACCTGCCTTGGCCTCCCAAAGTGCTTGCTTTTTGAGACTGAGTTTTGCTCTTGTTGCCCAGGCTGGAGTGCAATGGCGCAATCTCGGTTCACTGCAACCTCCACCTCCCGGGTTCGGGCAATTCTCCTGCCTCAGCCTCCAGGAGTAGCTGGGATTACAGGCGCCTGCCACCCTGCCCGACTAATTTTTGTTCATTTGTATTTGGGTTTTTTGTTTGGTTTGGTTTGGTTTATTTGTTTGGAGACAGAGTCCTGTTCTGTTACCCAGACTGGAGTGCAGAGGTGCAATCTCAACTGAGTGCAACCTCTGCCCCCTGAGTTCAAGAGATTCTCCTAATGAGTAGTTGGGATTACAGGCATGTGCGCCACCATGGTCAGCTAATTTTGTATTTTTATTAGAGACAGGGTTTCAATATGTTGGTCAGACTGGTCTCGAACTCCTGACCTCAAACGATCCACTCACTTCGCCTCCCAAAGTGCTGGGATTATAGGCATGAGCTACTGCGACCACCAATTTTTGTCATTTTAGTAGACAGGGTTTACACTACGTTGGCCAGGCTGGTCTTGAACTCCTGACCTCATGATTTGCCAGCCTCAGCCTCCCAAAGTACTGGGATTACAGGTGTGAGCCACCGAGTCCAGCTAGATGCCTGATTTGATTTGCTTGATTTTTAACCATGCCCCCCACCCCCATTACTCATTCCTATCATGCAGAACTATTTTGTGCAACCAACCGTTTTATGGCATGCAGCATTAGGTTTTGTTTTGATCTAAAATAAATGGTGGTTCCAACATACCACACAATAGTACTCAGTGACAAAAAGGAAGGAACAGCTGATATATACAGTCACCTAGAAGAATCTCCAGGGAATTAAGCTAAGTGAAAAAAGCCAATTCCAAAATAATATTTACCGTATTATTCCACTTACATAAGATTTCAAAATGACAAAATTTTAGAAATGGAGGACAGATGAATGGTTGCCAGAAATCAGGGATGAAGAGGACAGGCAGGGGTGAGGTTTGGCGTGGTTATGAAAGAGCAACGTGGCTGGGATGGTGGCTCACGTCTATAATCCCAGCACTATGGGAGGCCAAGGTGGGTGGATCACCTGAGTCAGAAGTTCTAGACCAGCCTAGCAAACATGGTGAAACCCTGTCTCTACTAAAAATATAAAAACAAGCCAAGCGTGGTGGTATGTGCCTGTAATCCCAGCTACCCGGGAGGCTGAGGCAGGAGAATTGCTGGAACCTGGGAGATGGAGGCTGCAGTGAGCCAAGATTGCACCACTGCACTTCAGCCTGGGCAGCAGAGTAAGACTCTGTCTCAAGAAAAAAAAAAACGAAAGAAAGAGAGAGAGAGAGAAAGAGAGAGAGAGAGAGAGAGAGAGAGAGAGAGAGAGAGAGAGAGAGGAAAGAAAGATAGGAAAGAAACAAAGAGAGAAAGAAAGAAAAAAGGAGGGAGGGTGAGAAGGAAGGAAAGACAACACAAGGATCCTTGTGGTCATGGAACTGTTGTTTTATTTGACTGTGGTGGTGGACACAGGAATCCATACAGGTGATGAAATTGTGTAGAATGAGTACACTCACACGACACATTCACACACACAAATGAGTCCAGGTAAAACTGGCAAAATCTTTCTTACAACTGAATGTGAATCTACAATGATCTGAACAAGAAATTCTGTTTAACAAATCAAGTAAATCTGTTGTAATAATCATGTTAGCCCCTCTTCAACCTCACAATACCTTTGCACTTAGACTGCGTATGAGGAGCCAGAGACTGGGAGAAGGAATTCACTTGCCTAAGGATACACATTAGTAAGCATCTGACTCCAAAATCACATTCCCTGCTGGGCACGGTGGCTCAAGCCTGTAATACCAACACTTCGGGAGGTTGATGTGGACAGATCACCTGAGGTCAGGTGTTCAAGACCAGCTTGGCCAACATGGTGAAACCCCATCTCTACAAAAATACAAAAATTAGCCAGGCATTAGTGGCGTGTGCTTTGTAATCCCAGCCACTCGGGAGGCTGAGGCAGGAGAATCGCTTGAACCAGGGAGGCCGAAGTTCCGGTGAGCTGAGATGTGCCACTGCACTCCAGCCTGGGCAAGAGAGTGAGTCTTTGTCTTGGAAAAAACAAAAACAAACCACATTCCCTTTGTTTCCAGTCAGGTGAGATCTTTGTGCTGTCTCCTAGCCCCTCTAAGCCCTATTCTGCCCACTTGGCTCAGATTTCATATGGTTAACCCTCTCTTTGTTTATATCGTATTTTATTTGTATTCATTTATTTATTTATTTGTTTATTTATTTATTGAGACGGAGTCTTGCTCTGTCACTCAGGCTGGAGTGAGTGCAATGGTGCAGTCTTGGCTCACTACAACCTCCACCTCCCAGGTTCAAGCGATTCTCCTGCCCCAGCCTCCCAAGTAGCTGGAATTACAGGCACACACCACCACACCTGGCTAATATTTGTATTTTTAGTAGAAATGTGGTTTCTCCATATTGGCCAGGCTGGTCTTGAACTCCTGACCTCGTAATCCACCCTCCTCAGTCTCCTAAAGTGCTGGGATTATAGGCATGAGCCACTACGCCCGGCCTATATTTAATTTTTTTAGAGTAACTTCTGGAAAGTCTTTGATTCCCCCAAACACTTGGCACCTGGCCTTGTCAAGGTAACAACTCTGTATATCTTTAGGCTGGTTGTTAGTGATGGTGATCCCAGGCAGGCAGATCACTTAAGCGAGTTTCCAGCTTATTGTGTGAGCCCAGACCTGCCTGCCCTTGAACCTCACCTCCTGCCTCCCTCTCACTCTGTGCAGTTGCACCTGCCTTCTCTCAATCCTTCCTACCAAACCCCTTCCCTCTGCGGGGCCTTTGCACATGCTGTTCCTGCTGGCAGGAAAAGTTTTCCCCTCTGGTTTTGTTAACTCCTATCCATCCTTTAGGACTCAGCTTAAATGTCATTTCCTTGGCAAGAAATGTTATATGGCTTCAAAGTCCCCTGTAAAGTCCCTTGTAAATTTTTTTTTTTTTTTTTGAGATGGAGTTTCACTGTTGTTACCCAGACTGGAGTGCAATGGCACGATCTCGGCTCACCGCAACCTCTGCCTTCTGGGTTCAAGCAATTGTCCTGCCTCAGCCTCCGAGTAGCTGGGACTACAGGCGTGCACCACCATACCCAGCTAATTTTTGTATTTTTAGTAGAGACGGGGTTTCACCTCATTGACCAGGATGGTCTCAATCTCTTGACCTTGTAATTTACCTGCCTCGGCCTCCCAAAGCGCTGGGATTATAGGAGTGAGCCACCGCGCCCTGTCGTGTCCGCCGTAATTTTTCTTTATGGCCGTATTCACAATTATAGTTAAATAATTATGCATATGCAATTACTTGTTTATTGACTCCCTTCCTCACTAGAGAGAAGGCTCCCTGAGGCCAGCGACTGTGTCTCTATGCTTATCATGTCATCCCCAGTGTCAGGCCTAGTGCCTAACACATAGAAGGGGCTCAATAAATATTTCATGATTAAAATAATTCAGGGAAATGTTTGGACTAGGAGAGCCGAGGTTATATAATGCATTGAAGAAGAAGACTACAGTTGTACCCAAGAACCTGAGTACTGGTATGAAAAGAGGGCTTACTTTTCACTCTACTTCCTAAATAGTGTGAATTGTTCATTATATGCATTTATTCATTGGGAAAAAGTTTTGGGTTTTTTTGCTTTTTGTTTTTTTGAAGATAGAGTTTCTACTCTTGTTGTCCAGGCTGGAGTGCAATGGTGTGATCTCGGCTCACTGCAACCTCCACCTCCCAGGTTCAAGCGATCCTCCTGCCTCAACCTCCCCAGTAGCTGGGATGACAGGTGTATACCACCACACCCAATTAATTTTTATATTATTAGTAGAGACAGGGTTTCATCATGTTGGATGTTGGTCAGGCTGGTCCCAAATTCCTGACCTCAGGTGATCCACCCGCCTCAGCCTCCCAAAGTGCAGGGATTACAGGTATGAGCCCCAGTGCCTGGTCAGAAAAAGTTTTAATCAGAAGAACAAAGAAGAAAAAAATAATCAGGTGTCCTGCCTATAAATAAGGATATTTGAACTTAGATCTTTGGACACTCTCCCTTCTCACTGATTGGGAAAGTGACTTCAGAAGTCAAGTGGTCCATTACCCCAGCAGGTAAAGCTCTGCCAGTTGCTTGCATTGCTAAATAGGAAGTTTACTCTCTCCTAAAGACCCATAGGAAAGTACATTGTATTCTAATTTTTCCTGTGCTTAAAGATGTTACAACAGCCTACCCCTACCAGACAATGTCCTTCCTAGCCTATCATGGATCCCAGTTAATACTCAGGTCATCTGAGGTCCCAAATTATTCAGTCCTTTAAAAAATACTGGCCAGGGTGGGGGTGGGGAGAGAAAAATAAATACTGGCCAGGCAGGGTACGGTGGCTCATGCCTGTAATCCCAGCACTTTGGGAGGCCAAGGTGGGCGGATCACCAGGTCAGGAGCTGGAGACCATCCTGTCCAACATGGTGAAACCCTGTCTCTACCAAAAATACAAAAATTAACTGGGTATGGTGGCGCTTGCCTGTAATCCCAGCTACTGGGGAGGCTGAGGCAGAAGAATGGCTTGAACCTGGGAGGCAAAGGCTCAGCGAGCTGAGATTGCGCCACTGCACTCCAGCCTGGAGACAGAGCAAGACTCCGTCTCAAAAAAAAAAAAAAGAAAAAAGAAAAAAAATACTGGCCGGGTATCGTGGTTCACACCTGTAATCTCAGCACTTTGGGAGGACAAAGCAAACAGATTGCTTGAGGTCAGGTGTTCGAGACCAGCCTGGCCAATATGGTAAAATCTCATCTCTACTAAAAACACAAAAATTAGTTGGGTGTGGTGGTGTGCACCTATAGCCCCAGTTACTCAGAAGGCTGAGGCAGGAGAATTGCTTGAACCTGGGAGGCGGAGGTTAGAGTGAGCCAAGATTATACCACTGCACTCCAGGCTGGTCGACAGAGTGAGACTCCCATCTTAAAGAAACCAACAAGGTCGGGCGCAGTGGCTCACGCCTATAATCCCAACACTTTGGGAGGCCAAGGCGGGTGGATAACGAGGTCAAGAGATCCAGACCATCCTGGTCAACAAGGTGAAATCCCATCTCTACTAAAAATACAAAAATTAGCTGGGCATGGTAGTGCGCGCCTGTAGTCCCAGCTACACGGGAGGCAGCAGCAAAGGTCATGGCTGCTTTTGTACATCAGCTGGAGAATGTTAGCTGGAGAATTGCTTGAACCCAGGAGGTGGAGGTTGTGGTGAGCCAAGATCGTGCCACTGCACTCCAGCCTGGGTAACAAGAGCGAAACTCTGTCTCAAAAACAAACAAAAGCCTGACCTATATCTAGAAAGAAAGTAAGGAAGGGAAAGAGGGAAAGAGAAAAAGAGATTGAGAAAGGGAAAGAGAGAAAGAGAAAGCAAGCAACCAACATGTTTCATGCGTATAATCCCAGCACTTTAGGAGGCTGAAGCGAGAGGACTGCTTGAGTCTGGAATTCGAGACCAGCCTGGGCAATACAGTGAGAATTTGTCTCTAAATAAAATAAAAATGAAACAAACAAACAAACAAAAAAAGAAATGTAATCTAGCTTTGCTCACAGGATAAGGGCTGCTGCTAATTCCCTGCTCCCCTGTGCGCTGGCCCTCCCCACTGGGACTTGGTTCAGGTTTCTTCAACTTGACGGGTTCATCTTTCTGCTTCTGAACCACTGTGATGGCACAGGGTTTTGTGAGCCTTACCTCTACTCTCAGGATACATTTTTTTCTATTGCTTGTGTTCTTTTCAGCTTCCCCTGTGTCCACTTGTCTAAGGCCTTGCCTTGGCCACATCAGGGAATTTGGGAGCCAGGCCTAACAAGCCTGTATCCTAGCTACCTTGGAAAAGCAGAAAGGACCTTGGTGAACACTGAGCTAGAAATAGGAAGAAGTGTCTGGTGTGGGAGGAGGCAGATGTGAGCAAAGGTCATGGCTGCTTTTGCACATCAGCTGGAGAACATTAGCTGGAAAAAGCTAGAGCCGTATTAGAAGACCCTTCAGACTAAGATGAAGAGAAAGAGAGAGAGATTAATTAAAGAAAGGAAAAGGAAACAAATCTGTTTTATGCCGGCTGTCAGCCAGGTATGATGCATTGCGCTTGATTGTTTCAGATCATTTAATCTTCATAAAATATTTCTTCTTTTTTGTCTTTTTTTTTTTTTTTTTTTTTTTTTTTGAGGCAGGATCTCAGCTGGAGTGCAGCTTCACCCCCCTGGGCTCGAGTGATCCTCCCACATCAGCCTCCTGAGTAGCTGGGACTACAGGCATCTGCCATCATGCCTGGCTAAATTTTTTTTTTTTTTTTTTTTTTTTGAGATGGAGTTTCCCTCTGTTGCACAGTGCAGTGGCGTGGTCTTGACTCACTGCAACCTCTGCCTCCCAGGTTCAAGTGATTCTCCTGCCTCAGCTTACTGAGTAGCTGAGATTATAGGCACTCACCACCATGCCCAGCTAATTTTTATATTCTTATTAGAGACAAGGTTTCACCATGTTGGCCAGAATGGTCTCAATCTCTTGACCTCATAATCTGCCCACCTCGGCCTCTCAAAATGCTGGGATTACAGGTGTGACCCACCACGCCTGGCCTTGAACTACTGATTCTAAGAGAATATGATAACACTTTGGACTTATAGTACTTTGGCCTTAAAGGAATGTCAGGGTGAGAGTAAATCTGGCTGGTTGTGGTGACTGACGCCTGTAATTCCTGCACATTGGGAGGCAGAGGAGGGTGGATCACTTGAGGTCAGGAGTTTGAGACTAGCCTAACATGGTGAAACCCTGTCTCTACTAAAAATACAAAAATTAGCTGGGCATGGTGGTGGGTACCTATAATCCCAGCTACTCGGGAGGCTGAGGCAGGAGAATCACTTGAACCTGGGAAACGGAGGCTGTAGTGAGCTGAGATTTGGCCATTGCAGTCCAACCTGGATGACAGAGGGAGACTCTGTCTCAAAACAAACAAACAAAAAAACCCAGAGTAAATGAATTTTTTTTGCAATGGAGTTTCACTCTTTGTTTTTTGGAGATGGCGATTCTCTCTTGCTTGCTCCCCAGGCTGGAGTGCGATGGCACCGTCTCAGCTCACCACAACTTCCGTCTCCTGGGTTCAAGCGATTCTCCTGCCTCAGCCTCCCAAGTAGCTGGGATTACAGGCATGTGCCACCACACCTGGCTAATTTTGTACTTTTAGTAAGTTGGGAGGGGGAATGTATCTCCATGTTGGTCAGGCTGGTCTCGAACTCCCGATCTCATGTGATCTACCCACCTCAGCTTCCCAAAGTGCTGGGATTGCAGGTGTGAGCCACCGTGCCCTGACAGAATAAATTCATTTCTTTTTTTTTTTTTTGAGATGGAGTTTCGCTGTTGTTACCCAGACTGGAGTGCAATGGCACGATCTCAGCTCACTGCAACCTCTGCCTCCTGGGTTCAAGTGATTCTCCTGCCTCAGCCTTCCGAGTAGCTGGGACTACAGGCGCGTGCCACCATGCCCAGCTAATTTTTGTATTTTTAGTAGAGACGGGGTTTCACCATGTTGACTAGGATGGTCTTGATCTCTTGACCTCATGATCGACCTGCCTCGGCCTCCCAAAGTGCTGGGATTATAGGCGTGAGCCACCGTGCCCGGCCATAAATTCATTTCTTTAACAATTATGTTTCTTTTTAATTTTTTTTTTTTTTTTTTTGAGACTCTGTTGGACAGGCTGGAGTGCAGTGGTGTGCTTTTATCTCACAGCAACCTCCGCTTCCCAGGTTTAAGAGATTCTCTTGCCTCAACCTCCCAAATAGCTGGCATAACAGATGCCTGCCTGCAAGCCAGGCTAATTTTTGTATTTTTAATAGAGACTTTATTATATTTTAATACAGATTTTACTCTGTTGGCCAGGCTGGTCTCAAACTCCTGACTTCAGGTAATCTACCTGGTTTGGCCACCCAAAGTGCTGGGATTACAGGCATGAGCCACCTTGCTCAGCCTCTTCAACATTTTTTTTTTTTTTGGAGACGGAGTTTTGCTCTTGTTACCCAGAGCTGGAGTGCAATGGCGCAATCTCGGCTCACTGCAACCTCCGCCTCCTGGGTTCAGGCAATTATCCTGCCTCAGCCTCCTGGGTAGCTGGGACTACAGGCACGTGCCACCATGCCCAGCTAATTTTTGTATTTTTAGTAGAGACAAGGTTTCACCATGTTGACCAGGATGGTTTCGATTTCTTGACCTCGCGATCCACCCGCCTTGGCCTCCCAAAGTGCTGGGATTACAGGCTTGAGCCACCGTGCCCGGCATTTTTTTTTTTTTTTTTTTTTTTTTGAGATGGAGTTTCGCTCTTGTTACCCAGGCTGGAGTGCAATGGTGCGATTTCGGCTCACTGCAACCTCCGCCTCCTAGGTTCAGGCAATTCTCCTGCCTCAGCTTCCTGAGTAGCTGGGATTACAGGCACGCGCCACCCTGCCCAGCTAATTTTTTGTATTTTTAGTAGAGACGGGGTTTCACCATGTTGACCAGGATGGTCTCGATCTCTTGACCTCGTGATCCACCTGCCTTGGAACTATAATTTATTTACCAATCCTTACTGGTGAAATTTAGGTTGTTCCTGTTATTCCTGCTTTAATAAAGTAGGCAATGAAAAACATCTTTATACATAAAGTCTTTTTTCAATGACTTCCTTAGAAATGGAATTGAAAATCAATGTCTTTCTACATATTGATCAAATTGCTTTTCCAAAGGAAAATATCACATTGAAGAGGCTTGAGGGCCTAAGAGAAAGTTCATCTCACCTTACTGGGACCCATATTTGGTGGCTCACACCTGTAATCCCAGCACTTTAACAGGCTGAGGCAGGCAGACCGGCCTGACCAACATGGCGAAACCCTAACTCTACTGAAGATACAAAAATTAGTTGGGCATAGTGGTGCATGCCTGCAATCCCAGCTACTTGGGAAGCTAAGGCAGGAGAATTCCTTGAACCAGGGGGGCAGAGGTTGCAGTGAGCTGAGATCATGCCACTACACTCCAGCCAGGGCAACAGAGTGAGACTCTATCTCAGAAAAGAAAAAAAAGTCAGGCATGATCTTTTGACTGGGCTTGGTGGCACATAACTGTAGTTCTTGCTACCCAGGAGGCTGAAGTGGAAGGGTCTCTTGAGCCCAGAAGTTCGAGGCTGCAGTGAGCTATGATCATGCCACTGCACTCCAGTCTGGGCAACAGAGTGAGACACTGTCTCAGAAAAAGAATTCTGACATGATCTCTGTGAGGGGCGAGCTTCTGAAAGCCAGCCAGGAGGTGGACAAGTCAGAAATCAATTGTGTAATGGCTTGCGCCTATAATCCCTATATTTTGGGTGGCTGAGGCAGGAGGATTGCCTGAACTCAAGAATTTGAGGCCAGCCTGAGCAACACACTGAGACTCCATCTTTTGTTTGTTTGTTTGTTTGTTTTTGAGACAGAGTCTCACTCTGTCATCTAGGCTGGAGTGCAGTGGCATAATCTCAGCTCACTGCAACCTCCACCTCCCAGGTTCAAGGGATTCTCCTGCCTCAGCCTCCTGAGTAGCTGGGACTACAGCACGTGCCACAACGCCTGGCTAATTTTTTGTATTTTGAATAGTGACGGGGTTTCATCATGTTGGTTAGGCTGGTCACCAACTCCTGACCTCAAATGATCTGCCCACCTCTGCCTCCCAAAATGCTGCGATTACAGGCATGAGCCACTGTGCTCAGCTGTGAGACCCCATCTCTACAGAAAAAAAATTTGAAAATTAGCCTGGGCAGCAAAGCAATACTTTGTTTCAAAATAAATACATACATACATTGTAGCTCAGATATGAGAAGTTCAGTCCTACATCCTCTGTCCTGTGGGAAAGAGGAGGAAGTGGAGTGGTAATCCCTTGGCAGACCCTTGAGCACTACCTGGAAGATGCAGATGAAGCCTTGGAGTGACCCTAGTATATAGCCTTGGCCTCCACTGGATATGGGGCACTGGAGTTTTGCATAGTTTCTCTAAGGGCTGGGTTCAAGCACTAGAGTTTCCTGACATTTCCCATCAGAAGGGAAAATGAGAAAGGTGGTTAGATGGAAATTTCTCTTCCATATTCATGCAGAACGAAGGCAGATATGTTGATTTCCTTTTAAGTACTTGTGTCACTTCAACTTTAATTACCTTTTCCCAAATTCAAGAACAGAGTGGGGTGGGGAGGGTGAGGAAAGGATATGAATCTATAATAAGAGTCTACAAAAATTAAAATCTCATCAAATTTTTACCCAAATGCAAACTGCAATCGCTCTCTAGGGCAATTATGGGGAGACAGAATTTAAAGAGAATAGGCCTGGGGCCAGGCATGTTGGCTCACGCCTGTAATCCAAGCACTTTGGAGGCCGAGGTGGGAGGATCACCTTAGGTCAGGAATTCAAGACTAGCCTAACCAACATGGTGAAACCCCGACTTTAAAAAAAAAAAAGAAGTAGAAGAAGAAGCCGCGCGCAGTGGCTCACGCCTATAATCCCAGCACTTTGGGAGGCTGAGGCAGGATTATGAGGTCAACAGATCAAGACCATCCTGGTCAACATGGTGAAACCCTGTCTCTACTAAAAATACAAAAATTAGCTGGGCATGGTGGTGCACACCTGTAGTCCCAGCTACTTGGGAGGCTGAGGCAGGAGAATTGCTTGAACCCAGGAGGCGGAGGTTGCGGTGAGCCGAGATCGTGTCATTTCACTCCACTCTGGGTAACAACAGCAAAACTCCGTCTCAAAAAAAAAAAAAAAAAAGAGAGAGAATAGGCTTTATAGTTTATCAGATGTGGGTACAAATCCCACAGCACCCACTTATTAACCAAGTGGCTCTCAAAGCCTCAGTTTCCTCATCTGTCAAATGGAGATAATAATGGCACTGGCCTCATGGGTTGTGCAGAACCAAATAGGACAAAGCATATATTAGCCCAGTACCTGCAAGGTAGTAAGTTCTTAGGAAATGTCAACTGCTCTTATTTGGGCAAAACACTGTTTTACATAGTTAAACTTTTAAATTTTATTGGCATTAAAAGTGATTTTTTGGCCAGGCTCGGTGGCT
Source organism: Saguinus oedipus (assembly GCA_031835075.1). Taxonomy (NCBI): domain Eukaryota; kingdom Metazoa; phylum Chordata; class Mammalia; order Primates; family Cebidae; genus Saguinus; species Saguinus oedipus. Next base: position 46,658,507 of record CM063170.1, read on the forward strand.
CATGCCTGTAATCCCAGCACTTTGGGAGGTAGAGGCGGGCGAATCACCTGAGGTCAGGAGTTTGAGACCAACTTGGCCAACATGATGAAACCTCGTTTCTACCAAAACACAAAATTAGCTGGACATGGTGACAGGTGGCCAGCTACTCAGGAGGCTGAAGCAGGAGAATTGCTTGAACCTGGAAGATGGAGGTTTCAGTAAGCCAAGATTGCACCACTGTACTCCAGCCAGACTCCCGCTCAGAGAGAAAAATAAGAAAAAAGTCATCTTTTTAATAAAATAATAATAGTACATAATAATAGGGGGTTTTTGCTGAACTTACCTGGCAAAATGAAGAGTTGGTATCCCCAAGCTTGTCCTTCAGTAACAAAATGTAGATAAACAATACCTTCCAGACAAAAGTGTTGTCAGAATTAAAGGAGAAAGACTGGGCGTGGAGGAGAGAAGCCCAGAGGTGGCCGACACAGGCTGGCTGAGCTAGAACCAGATTTTCCTTTCTCTCTCTCTTTTTTTTTGAGACAGAGTCTGGCTCTATCGCTCTATTGCCCACGCTAGAATGCAATGGCACGATCTCTGTCACTGCAACCTCCGTCTCCAGGGTTCAAGTGATTCTCCTGCCTTAGCCTCCTGAGTAGCTGGTATTACAGGCACCCACCACCATATCTGGGTAATTTTTGTACTTTTAGTGGAGATCGGCTTTTGACAAGTTGGCCAGGCTAGTCTCAAACTCCTGGGCTCAGGTGATCCACCTGCCTTGGCCTCCCAAAGTGCTTGGATTACAGGCATGAGCTGAGCCACTGTGCTCAGCCTGGAATCAGATTTTTCTTTTTCTTTTCTTTTTTTGAGACAGAGTCTCACTCTGTCACCCAGGCTGGAGTGCAGTGGCGTGATCTCAGCTCACTGCAACCTCCACCACCAAGGTTCAAGCAATCCTCATGCCTCAGCCTCCAGAGTAGTTGGGACTACAGGCACATGCCACTACGCCCAACTAATTTTTGTATTTTTAGTAGAGATGGGGTTTCACTATGTTGCATTGGTCTCCAACTTCTGTGGAGATCTCAGGTGATCTGCCTGTTGGCCAGGCCGGTCTCCAACTTCTGACCTCAGGTGATCTGCCCGCCTCGGCCTCCCAAAGTGCTGAGATTATAGGCGTGAGCCACTGAGCCAGGCCTATTTATTTATTTTTGAGACAGAGTCTCACTTTCTCACCAGGCTGGCGTGCTGTGCTGTGATCCTGGCTCATTGCAACCTCCGACTCCCTGGTTCAAGTGATTCTCCTTCCTCAGCCTCCTGAGTAGCTAGTATTACAGGCACAGGCCACTACGCCCAGCTAATTTTTTTTTTGTATTTTTAGTGGAGATGGTTTCACCATGTTGGCCAAGATGATCTCGATCTCCTGACCTTGTTATCTGCCCACCTCAGCCTCCCAAAGTACTGGGATTACAGGCATGAGGAAATGCACCCTGCCAATAATGTATTTTACTTAAAATACAATATGCAGCTGGGTGCGGTGGCTCAAGCCTATAATCCCAGCACTTTGGGAGGCTGAGGCGGGTGGATCACGAGGTCAAGAGATCGAGACCATCTTGGTCAACAAGGTGAAACCCTGTCTCTACTAAATATACAAAAATTAGCTGGGCATGGTGGCGCACGCCTGTAGTCCCAGCTACTCGGGAGGCTGAAGCAGGAGAATTGCTTGAACCCAAGAGGCGGAGGTTGCGGTGAGCCGAGATCACACCATTGCACTCCAGCCTGGGTAACAAGAGCGAAACTCCGTCTCAAAAAAAAATAATAATAAAAAATAAAATACAATATGCAATGAATATTTCAATATGTAATGAATATTTTAAAAATCAATGCTTTGTTTTGTTCTGTTTTGTTTTTGAGACAGGGTCTTGCTCTGTTGTCCAGGCTGGAGTGCAGTGTCACAAACACTGCTGACTGAAGTCTTGATCTTCTGGGCTCAAACCATCCTTCTGCCTCAGCCCTGAAAGTAGCCAAGACTTGTGCGCCACCACTCCCAGGTAGTTTTCTCTGTATTTTTTGTAGAGAAGGGGTTTTGCCATGTTGCCCAGGCTGGACTTGAACTTCTGAGCTCAAGAGATCCACCTGGCTTGGCTTCTCATAGTGTTGGGGCTGCAGGTGTGAGACACCCCACCAGGCCAATGAGATATTTCAAAATATTTTTCTCCCACTAAGTCTTAAAATCTGGTGTGTGCTTTATACTTACAGAACATCTCATTTTGAACAGAAATATTTTATATGTTCGATTCCCACAGAGAGCTGGTGGACACGTGTCAGGCAGCTTAGCTCTGGAAGGTATTGACAGCTAAGCTATAGAGAGACACTGACTCAACTATTTCCTTTCCTTTCTTGTTTTGAGTCTCTTATAAATTCAAAATCTCTGGGCACAGTGGCTCATGCCTGTAATTCTAGCACTTTGGGAGGCTAAGTTGGGTGGATTACATGAGGTAGGGAGTTCAAGACTAGCCTGACCATCATGGTGAAACCCTGACTCTACTAAAAATACAAAAAATTAGCCGGGTGCAGTGACACGTGCCTGTAATCCCAGCTGCTCTGAAGGCTGAGGAAGGAGAATCACTTGAACCTGGGAGGCAGAGGTTACAGTGAGCCGAGATCATACCACTGCATTCCAGCCTGGGCTACAGAGCAAGACTTTGTCTCACAAAAACAAAACAACAACAACAACAACAAAAATCACAAAGAAACACAAAACTCAAGTTATGAAAATCATCTTTCAAATTCAGTTTACTCACCCGGAATGTCCTTTTTTCCAAACACTTGGTTCCTAGGCTGACAAAAAGAAAGACCTTAGGCTCTGGATGAGTCTGGCACTGGGATGCAGACTTTCTCTTTTTGTCTTTTACTTTTTTTTTTTTGAGACAGAGTTTCGCTGTTGTTACCCAGACTGGAGTGCAATGGCATGATCTTGGCTACTGCAACCTCCACCTCCTGGGTTCAAGCAATTCTCCTGCCTCAGCCTCCTGAGTAGCTGGGACTACAGGAACGCACCACCATACCCAGCTAATCTTTTGTATTTTTAGTAGAGACGGGGTTTCACCATGTTGACCAAGATGGTCTCGATCTCTTGACCTCGTGATCCACCTGCCTCAGCCTCCCAAAGTGCTGGGATTATAGGCGTGAGCCACCGTGCCCGGCCTGTCTTTTACTTTTAAATATTGAAATAATATAATCCACTTATGAAGTGCCAGGCACAGAGCTAAGTGATTTACACACACTATTTAATCTTTACGATGACCTAATGAAGTAGGTTCTATTGTTATGCTGTTTTTACAGCTGGAGCAAAACAGGCTCAGAGAAGTTAAGTGTCCTATCCAAAGTCACACAGCAAGGAAATGGCAGGACTTGATCTCCCTGAGTCAGAAGGCAGTGCCTTTATTAATGAGTTCTTAGACAATTCCTTATCTTTAGTAAATTGCAGAGTTAGGATGCACATGATTCACATTCACCTCTCTCTCTCTCTCTTTTTTTTTTAACACCTCTCTTTTTTTTTTGAGATGGAGTCTCGCTGTTGTTGCCCAGGCTGGAGTGTGATGGCGAAATCTAACCTCACCACAACCTCCACCTCCTGGGTTCAAACTTCTGCCTTAGTCTCCTGAGTAGCTGAGATTACAGGCATGCGCCACCACGCTCCGCTAATTTTGTTTTTTCAGTAGAGATAGGGTTTCTCCATGTTGGTCAGGCTGGTCTCGAACTCCAGATCTCAGGCGATCCGCCAGTGTCGGCCTCCCAAAGTGCTGGGATTACAGGCATGAGCCACTGTACCTGGCTTTTTTTTTTTTTTTTTGTCTTTTTTTTTGAGATGGAATCTTGCTCTGCCCCCGGAGCTATAGTGAAGATTCATTTCACTTCTGACTCCAAGTTGTTCTATTCAAACACACGTTGAAGTCCCAGATTTCTCACTTTAAAAAGTAGTAGTAATAGTCACCTTACAGGGTGATTTTGAGGATTAAATGAGCTAATTTACTTACAAATCTGTACAGGACCTAGAAGTCTTTTGACTGGCTAAGGGAATTCTATCTAATTCAGACCTTTCACTAGGGGTTTATGAGCTGATTACCATAAATTCCCATCACCTTTAGTGACAACTGTGGAAACTGAGCCCTGTGCTTAGCCCCAAAGTTCAAGAAATTAGAAAACCTGGACCAGGACAATGGGCCCTGCATGGCCCTGAGTGATGGAATGCAGTGAGCACTAGGCCAGGAGAAGAGGGCGCCAGTTCTAGTCCCTGCTGTCCCTCGGAAGGGCTACCGTGGGCAAAGTCCCTTCTCTGTAAACTGAGGGAACAGGACTAGATGGGATGTGAATTCCTTCCCGACTTTGACACTTGAGCTGTGCCCAGCGTAGGCCCGCCCCACCCTCCCTGACACGCAGTGTTTAAAGGCCCCAGCGCCTCAGCCTTGTGACTTCAACGCACGTGGTACTCGGTCCCTCGGTGGGCAGAAAACTCAGGGGTGGCCTTATTATGAATGAATATCGAGCAATAACCGCAGGGTTGAGGCTTCAGACAGAAGTCACTATGGTGACCAAAGCAGAACGAAAGAGTGCAGGCTCCAAGAGCCCTCCAAGGTCTCCTGCCTTTCATTCCAGAGCTCTGCCGAGCTCCCCGCACCGCGAGCTCTGCCGAGTTAAGTGCCTCAAGGTCACGGGAACAAAGAAAGGACAACTAAATTGGCTTCATCTGTTCCCTTCCTAGTCAGCATCCACAGAGCTGGATGGAGTGGGCTGAGTCTGGGCGGAATTCGGATTTGAATACAGGAGCCAGCTCATACGGAAGGGAGTTGCCTCTCACGGTTCCCCGCCCCCGCCCCCCGCCCCGTCCCCGAGGCCAGGGGTGGGTGGGCTGCGGCTGAGGGCGGGGGTGGGAGCTGCACCACCTCCACTGCAACGCCACAAAGCACAAAGACAGCCGACACCCAGGCCTCCCCTCCGCTGGAGGAGGAAAGCGCCTTATGAATCATTTAAAGTACATGAAAAACTCTCCTGGGACTTTCTTCCTTCCTCCAGCAGAGATACCAAGGGAAAAAAAAAAATGTGCCGTGACCCAAAGGAGAACAACAAAATGCCAGGCTGGTGGAGCTCTGTCTTCTTGTAGGGGAACTTTCCGTCCCTCCAACCCATCAGATCCGGGGAACCCAGTCACTCCTGTTTTTCTGCAAACCCTGTCTAGAAAAACCCACGTTTGGGATCTTCGTATTACTAGGCGACCCAGGCCCTATTTTATTCATTTATTTATGTATTTATTTGCCAAAGAAACAATGTAAAGATTCCCTGTTGAGAAATACATGTTTACTCGCCGGGGGCGGTGGCTCACGCCTGTAATCCCAGTACTTTGGGAGGCCGAGGTGGGTGGATCACGAGGTCAAGAGATCTAGACCATCCTGGTCAACATGGTGAAACCTCGTCTCTACTAAAAATACACACACACACACACACACACACACAAAATTAGCTGGGCATGGTGGCACGTGCCTGTAGTCCCAGCTACTCAGGAGGCTGAGGCAGGAGAATTGCCTGAACCCAGAAGGTGGAGGTTGCGGTGAGCTGAGATCGCGCCATTGCACTCCAGCCTGGGTAACAAGAGTGAAACTCCGTCTCAAAAAAAAAAAAAAAAAAAAAAAAAAAAAAATTAGCTGGGCGTGGTGGCGTGTGTCTATATTCCCAGCTACTCAGGACGCTGAGGCAGGACAATCGCTTGAACCCAGAAGGCGGAGGTTGCAGTGAGCCAAGATCGCGTCACTGCACTCCAGCCTGGGCAACAAAGCAAGACTCCGCCTCAAAAAAAAAAAAAAAAAAAGATCTCTGCAGAAAATTTAGAAAATTAGGATAATCGAGACATCTAGATGGCCAAAACGAAAATAAATTCCGCATTAATTGTACCACCTAGAAATAACTATTTACTTATTTGGTCATTTCTATGAATTATTATTTTGAGACAGGGTCTCACTCTGTAGCCAAGGCTGGAGTACAGTGGCACAATGATTGCTCCCTACAGCCACTGACCTCCCTTGCTCAAGCAATCCTCCTACCTCATTCTACGGAGTTGCTGGGACTATAAGCATGAGCCACTGTGCTGGGCCCACAAATGTATATGTATGTATATGTATATGTATATGTATATGTATATGTATATGTATATGTATCAGTATATGTATATGTATCAGTATATGTATATGTATATGTATATGTATCAGTATATGTATATGTATATGTGTGTGTGTGTGTGTGTGTGTGTGTGTGTGTGTGTATATATATATTTTTTTTTTTTTTTGAAACAGAATCTCACTCTGTTCCTTAGGCTGGAGTGCAGTTGTGTGATCTCAGTTCTCTGCAACATCCACCTCCAGGGTTCAAGTGATTCTCCTGACTCAGCCTCCCGAGTAGCTGGGATTACAGGTGCTCGCCACCACACCCAGCTAATTTTTGTATTTTTGGTAGAGACAAGGTTTCGCCATGTTGGCCAGGCTGGTCTGGAACTCCTGACCTCAGGTGATTCACTACGTCACCCTCTCAAAGTGCTGGGATTATAGGCTTGAGCAACCACGTCCACCCTGTTCGTTTGTTTTTGATGGAGGGACTGGCTCCGTTGCCCTGACTGGAGTGCAGTGCATGATTATAGCTCACTGCAGCTTCAGACTCCTGGGCTCAAGGAATCCTCCTGCCTCAGTCTCCCAAGTAGCTGAACTGTAGGTGTGCACCATTAAACTCAGCTAATAAAAAAAAATTATTTTGACCAGGTGCAGTGGCTCATATCCTGTAATCCCAGTGTTTTGGGAGGCCGAGGTGGGAGGATCTTTTGAGGTCAGGAGTTTGAGACCAGCCTGGCCAACACGGTGAAAACCCAGCTTTACCAAAAATACAAAAATTAGCCAGACATGGTCATTTGCACCTGAAATTCCAGCTACTCAGGAGGCTGAGGCAGGAGAATGGCTTGGACCCAGGAGGCAGATGTTGCAGTGAGCCAAGATTGTGCCACTGCACTCCAGCCTGGGCAACAGAATGAGACCCTGCCCCCACCCAACCCACACAAAATTATTATTTTATTTTATAGAGACAAGGTCTTGCTTTGTTGTCCAGGCTGGTCTCCATCTCCTGAGCTCAAGCAATCTTCCCCCTTGGCCTTCCAAAACACTTAGGGAGGTGGAGGCAGGTGGATTGCTTGAGCTCAGGAGTGTAAGATCAGCCTTGGCAACATGGTGAAATCCTGTCTCTACAGAAAAACAAAACTTAGCAAGATGTGGTCGTATATGTCTGTATTCCCAGCCACTTGGGATGCTGAGGTGGGAGAATCACCTGAGCCCTGGGAAGCAGGGGTTGCAGTGAGCCGAGATCGCACCACTGAACTCCAGCTTGGGTGACAGAGGGAGACTTTGTCTCAAAAAAATAAAAAGAAAATAAAAAGAAAAAAAAGAACAATCTAATAGCTGATAAGAAAGTCAAGTAAATAAATATTTCTAGAATTTTTTTAGGGTGATGTGTACAATCAAGGGTGTTTAGAATCTAAGATCAGATTTGACTTGTGGGCTTGGAGCTAGAAGTTTTGACCAGAAAATGCACATCAATAAGCCATTTGCCCAAGGATCCAGTCCCAGGAGATGACTAAGGAAACAAAGAAATAGCCAAAAGATCAAAGTTGCCCAGAGTGCATTCTTTGGAGACTGACAAGCCTAGTCCCATCCTAATCTCCGTCTTCAGCTTTCAAAGTTTTCTTTGACCTTTCTGAGGCTTCGGTTCCTTGCTGGGTTGTTGCAGTGATTAGTGTTCATTTCTGCAAGACACATTGCATGAAGCCTGTCCAACTGTCATGATTTACCCAGCGGCATCCCACTTTTTCTTTTTTTGAGATGAAGTCTTGCTCTGTTGCCCAGGCTGGAGTGCAGTGGTTCACTGCAAACTCTGCCTCCTGGGTTCAAGCAATTCTCCTGCCTCAGCCTCCTGAGTAGCTGGGATTACAGGTATGCACCACCACACCCAGCTAATTTTTGTATTTTTAGTAGAGACAAGCTTTAGCCATGTTGGCCAGGCTGGTCTTGAACTTCTGACCTCAAGTGATCTGCCTGCCTCAGCCTCCCAACGTGCTAGGATTACAGGCACGAGCTCGGCTTCAGTGTCCCCCTTTTAACACTGAAAGTCCTGCATGCCAGGAAACCCCTCAGTCCCAGGCAAACCAAATGGCTCACCTAGAACCACTCCCTCCAAAGTGGTACTTGTGAGGTCAATTTTTTTTTTTTTTTTTTTAGACGGAGTTTCGCTTTTGTTACCCAGGCTGGAGTGCAATGGCGTGATCTCGGCTCACCGCAACCTCCGCCTCCTGGGTTCAGGCAGTTCTCCTGCCTCAGCCCTCTGAGTAGCTGGGATTACAGGCACGCACCATCGTGCCCAGCTAATTTTTTGTATTTTTAGTAGAGATGGGGTTTCACCATGTTGACCAGGCTGGTCTCAATCTCTTGACCTTATGATCTGCCCGCCTCGGCCTCCCAAAGTGCTGGGATTACAGGTATGAGCCACCGCGCCCGGCCAAGGTAAATTTTTAAGAAATTATTGACATGGCAATTGTTAGGAATATACAAAGAAAAAGGGGGAGCCATGTGAAAGTACACCCCAAGACTATGGGGAAGCTGTTTCAGGATACGGCCCAAATTTTATTCATTCCCCCAAGCTCATCTGGTTGCTATCTCTGCCTGGCACATAGTAAGTGCTCAATAAATGACTTGATTAATGTTGGCTCTCATTATGGAGATTGACCTCAATATTGGGATTTATCTTTGTAATATGATGGCTCTTCTACCTGCTGGTGTGAAGTGAGAATCCGTTAGCAGAAGCAGGTGGTAGTGCATGTGTGGTATCCACATAGAGCAGGAACTTTTAATAGAGTTTGTAGATGAGTATATAGGGAGTCTGGGTGAGAAACCGTCTGAAATATTTTTTTTTCTTTTCTTTTTTTTTTTTTTTTTTTGAGACAGAGTCTTGCTCTGTTGCCTAGGCTGGAGTGCAATGGTGTGTTTTCTGTTTTTTGGTTTTTTTTATAAAGACAGGGTTTCAACATGTTGGTCAGGCTGGTCTTGAACTCCCGACCTTAGGTGATCTGCCTGCCTTGGCCTCCAAAGTGTTTGGATTACAGGCGTTAGCCACCACGCCCAGCCTATGGTATGGTCTTGGCTCACTGCAAACTCTGCCTCCTGGGTCAAGCAATTCTCCTGCCTCAGCCTCCCAAGTAGCTAGGATTACAGGCACCTACCACCATGCCTGGATAATTTTTGTATTTTTAGTAGAGACAGGGTTTTACCATGTTGGTCACACTGGTCTCAAATTCCTGATTTGAGGTGATCTGCCTGCCTTGGCTTCCCAAAGTGCCGGGATTATATGCATGAGCCACTGCACCTGGCCCATTTGAAGTCTTTTGTTTTCATTTATTCAAACCTTTTTTTCTTTTCTTTTTTTTTAAAGACGGGGTTTCTCCATGTTGGTCAGGCTAGTCTTGAACTCCCAACCTCAGGTGATCCACCCGCCTCAGCCTCCCACAGTGCTCGGACTACAGGCATGAGCCACCGTGCTCAGTTCTTCAAACTTTTAAGTTGTGTGGTAACAGTTTTTGAAATTGCTCTCAATGATCCTTGCCTCTTAGGCAAGGATCCTCTCTCCTTGTAAATAACTGAACCAGGTGACTTGCTTCTGAACAGAGAACAGCAAAAGTGCTGGAATGCCTCTTCTGAGATCAGCTGATGAAAGACTGTGAGTTATTTCTTGGTCACACCATTTTTTTCTCTGGCTCTTCTCGTATGCTTACTCTGACAAAGTGAGTTGCATGCTTTGATTGTTCTATGGATCAGACCCATGTGGCAATTAGCTGAGGGCAGCCTCTGGTCAGCAGCCACCAAGGAATCCCATAAATCAGTGGTGTCCAATCTTTTGGCTTTGCTGGACCACACTGGAAGAAGAATTGGGCCCCACATAAAATACACTAACACTAACAATAGCTGCTGAACTAAAAAGAAAAAAAAAGAAGAAAAAGAAGAAAATAATTCTCATAATATTTTAAGAAAGTTTATGAATTTGTGTGAGGCTGCATGTGCCCATTGGCTGCCAGTTGGACAAGTTTGCTGCAGATGAAAATGTGAGTGACCTTGGAAGTGTACTTCCAAAATACATATCCCCAAATATGTATATTTTGGAAGAAATTTGTCATTAGGAATTGGATCACTTGATTGCAGAGGCTGCGAAGTTGCTTAATCTGTCATCTGCAAGCTGGGGACCCAGGAGAGCCTTGTGTTATTCTAGTCCAGATCCAAATGCCAGTCTAAGGGAAGACAGAAGAAGACTGATGTTCCAGCTCCAACAGGCAGGCAAGCAGCAAAAGGGGTGAATTCCTCCTTTCTTGGCCTTTTGCTCTATTCATCCCCTGAACAGCTTGCGTGATGCCCACCCACATTGCTGAGGTCCATCCACTTTACCGAGTTCACTGATTCAAATGCTAATCTCATTTGGAAACATCCTCTCAACACTCCAGAAATATGGTTTAATCTGGGTACCCCTTGCCTCAGTGAACCTGGCACATAAAATTAATCATCATATATACCCTTCCCTAGTTGAGCTTTCAGATGAAACCACACCCCCAGCTGATACTTTGATTTGCAGTCTTGTGAGAGACTGAAAGACAGGACTTAGTTAAGCCTTGCAGGTTTCTCATTCTGAGACACTGTGAGGTAATAAAGGTGTGTTGTTAAGACTCTAAGACCACCAGCAGTTATAGATAACTGATATAAATATACTTATAGAAAAGTACACATAACTGCAGAGCTTGATGAATTATTAAAAGCTGAACACACCTGTGTAAACAGTACCCAGAACAAGAATCAGAAATTATCAGAATCCCAAAAAGCACCACTTACATTCTCTTTCAGTCACTAGTTGTGCTGTTCCTCCTCATCTCCTATCAAGAATCACTCCCATCCTGACTTCAAACAGCATAAATTTGTTTTGTTTGGTTTTAATATATATATATTACATTATATATAATATATATATTATAATTTATATATTATATATTATATAATGTGTATATATATAATATTATATATATAATACTATATATATATATATATATATATATATATATATATTATGTGCAATGGCTCACATCTGTCATCCTGTCATCCAGCACTTTGGGAGGCCAAGGTGGGCATATTACTTGAGGTCAGGAATTCGAGACCAACCAGGCCAAGATGGTGAAACCCTGTCTCTACTAAAAATACAAAAATTAGCCAGGCATGGTGGTGTGCACCTGTAATCTCAGCTACTTGGAAGGCTGAGGCATGAGAATGACTTCAACCCAGGGAGTGGAGGTTGCAGTGAGCTGAGATCACACCAATGTGCTCCAGCCTGGGTGACAGAGTGAGACTCTGTCTCGAAAAAAAAAATCATATAATATGCACAAAATAGGCCAGGCATGGTGGCTTATGCCTGTAATCCCAGTACTTTGGGAGGCCGAGGCGGGTGGATCACGAGGTCAAGAGATCGCCGTCTCTACTAAAAATACAAAAATTAGCTGGATATGGTGGCATGTGCCTGTAATCCCAGCTACTCAGGAGGCTGAGGCAGGAGAATTGCCTGAACCCAGGAGGCGGAGGTGCGGTGAGCCGAGATTGTGCCATTGCACTCCAGCCTGGGTAACAAGAGGGAAACCCCATCTCAAAAAAAAAAAAAAAAAAAAAAAAAATGCACAAAATAACTTTTTAGCAGATTCTCATAGAGATCCCCCTATACATGATACACTGAGAACTACTGACTCTCTCTCTGTCTCTGTCTCTGTCTCTGTCTCTCTCTCTCTCTCTCTCTCTCTCTCTCTCTCTCTCACACACACACACACACACACACACACACACACACACAGGCAGAAGCAATGAATGACGTATTTGTCAGTAGTTATCCATCACAGCCTTGGTCTGGGAGCAGGTGATCTAATTCTAGAAGAGAAATATTGATTACCTAGTCAGAAATAGGCCCAGAACAGGAGGAGCAATTCACTCATTTCTTCAAACTTGGTCATGCTCTCCATGTTGTCTTCTGTCTATAACTCTATTTCCGGAGAAACCAGACCCAGAGAAAACCACTAAGCCATATTTAGCCATAGTTATTCCTCTCCAGGGACCAATACCCTTGTGTTTGGGTTTTTACTTAGATTTACTCAAGTTTGCTTATTTATTTACTTATTTTTTTGAGATGGAGTTTTGCTCTTGTACCAGGCTGGAGTACAATGGCGCAATCTCAGCTCACTGCAACCTCTGCCTCCTGGGTTCAAACAGTTCTCCTGCCTCAGCCTCCCAAGTAGCTGGGATTACAGGTGTCCGCCATCACACTGGGGTAATTTTTGTATTTTTAGTTGAGATGGGGTTTCTCCATGTTGGTCGGGCTGGTCCACCCACCTCAGACTCACAAAGTGCTGGGATTACAGGCACGAGCCATCGTGCCCAACCTTATTTTTTATTTTTGAGAAAGCATCTCACTCTGTTGCCTAGGCTGAAGTATAGTGGTGAAATCATAGCTCACTGCAGCCTCAACCTCCTGGACTCAGGTGGTCCTCCCACCTCAGCCTCCTGAGTAGCTGGGACTACAGGCACACACCATCATGCCTGGCTAATTTTCATATTTTTTGTAGAGACAGGGTTTTGCCATGTTGCCCAGGCTTGTGTCAAACTCCTGAGCTCAAGTGATCTGCCTGACTCTGCTTCCTAAAGTGCTGGGATTATAGACGTGAATCACTGTGCCTGGCAGATACAGGTTTATTTACTTCAACTCTCTGAGGTTTTAGCCACCAAACTATAGTATCTTGCAGAGGTTGAGATCAAAGTATGCTCATGAGAGTGAGGATCACTGGGCATGGTGGCTCATGCCTGTAATCCAAGCACTTTGGAGGCCAAGGCAGGTGGATCACCTGAGGTTGGGAGTTCAAGACCAGCCTGACCAACATGGTGAAACCCCGTCTTTATTGAAAAAAAAAGAGAGAGAGAGAGTGAGGATCTGCTTCAGCAATCAGCTAGTTTCCTTATCCCTGCCATTCATCTGTTCATCCAACTGTCCATCCATCTATTCAATCACTTAGTCAGTCACAAATAACACATGGCTATCCATTACACAAACATCAATGGCATCCTCCATACCAATTCCACGCCAGGAGGAGACTGAATGTAGAGGTGAATAGATTACAAAAGCACATGTAAAAACCAGGTTTCTTTTTTCTCTTCGAGAGAGAGTTTCTCTCTGTTGTGAGGCTGGAGTACAGTGGCATGGTCATAACTTACTACAGCCTCAAACTCTTAGGCTCAAGCAATCCTCCTGCCTTGGCCTCCCAAAATATTGGGATTACAGGCATGAGCCACCATGGCTGGCCCAGGCTTTCTGCTATATTTGGAGCTCCCTGTGGGGAGAATCCCTTGCTTTTGTATCTGCAGTACAAAACATGATTTGGGTCCTATTTTCCTTTTTTTTTTTTTGAGACAGAGTCTCACTCTGTCACCAGGCTGGAGTGCAGTAATGCCATCTCGGCTCACTGCAACCTCCGCCTCCTGGATTCAAGCAATTCTTGTGCCTCAGCCTCCCGGGTAGCTAAGATTACAAGCACATTCCACCATACCCAGCTAATTTTAGTATTTTTGGTAGAGACGGGGTTTCACCAAAAATCAACATCAAGATGGTCTTGATCTCCTGACCTCGTGATCCGGACACCTCGGCCTCCCAAGGAGCTGGGATTACAGGCGTGAGCCGCTGTGCCCAGCCCTGTTTTCCTTTTAAACCTCATCTACTGAACTTCTTGCTCATTCCTTAACCAGATTGGTCTTCCTTCTGTTTCTGGAACAAACGAAGCCCTCTTTTGCCTCAGAACTTCAAGCAATTGCTGTTCCTTTTGATCCAAATGTTCATCCAGCAAAGTCAATAGCTGGCTGCCTTTTCCTTAATCCTGAGAGAGGGCTTTTGTGACCACCTTCTCTGAAGGAGACATCTTTCAGCCCCTCTGCCAGCTACTTCTATTCTCTCACTCTATTTATTTTTCTCATGATGTTGCACACATCTGTGATCATCTTATTCACTCACCGTTTGCTCATCTTCCAGTTCTCCAACTAGAAAAATAATCTTCAAGAGGGCAGTTACTAAATCTTTCTTTCTTTCTTTTTTTTTTTTGAGATGGAGTTTCGCTCTTTTTACCCAGGCTGGAGTGCAATGGCGTGATCTCGGCTCACTGCAACCTCTGCCTCCTGGGTTCAGGCAATTCTCCTGCCTCAGCCTCCTGAGTAGCTGGGATTACAGGCACGCGCCACCATGCCCAGCTAATTTTTTGTATTTTTAGTAGAGACAGAGTTTCACCATGTTGACCAGGATGGTCTCGATCTCTTGACCTTGTGATCCACCTGCCTTGGCCTCCCAAAGTACTGGGATTACAGGCGTGAGCCACCGTGCCCGGCCTCTTTTTTGTTTTTTTTTTGAAACAGAGTCTTGCTCTGTTGCTCAGGCTGGAGTGTAGTGGCGTGATCTGGGCTCACTGCAACCTCTGCCTCCCGGGTTCAAGTGATTCTCCTGCTTCAACCTCTCGAGTAGCTGGGATTACAGGCACCTGCCACCATGCCCAGCTAATTTTTGGTATTTTTAGTAGAAACGGGGTTTCACCATGTTGGCCAGGCTGGTTTTGAACTCCTGACCTCATGATCCACCTGCCTTGGCCACCCAAAGTGCTTGGATTACAGGCATAAGCCACCATGCCTGGCCCTTTTGTATTCTTTATTGCATGGCTTCTGCCGGACTAGTCCAGTAACTGAAGCATTTAGTATCTATTTGTTGAATGAATGAATAAGTGAATGATGAATATAGGACCAAATCCTTCTTGTATTAGGAGGCTTGAAGAGTAATGGAGAAGAGACCTTGAAAGGTAAGGTGCGAACACAGAGAGGGCTTTGAAGGCCAAGCAGAAGAAGGTATGCTCCATTTGAGCATTGGGAGCCAGTAGTAGTCCTTTTGTTTTTTTCAATAGTAGCTCTTGAGTTACAGGATGAAATGGCGGCTTGTGACAGTGACTTGGTATACCACAATCTGCAATGAATCTGAAATGTAAATTACTCATTGCAGCATCTTACAATGAATTACTACAAGAAGGTATCAGGTCCTGGAACTGTATTTTTCTCCTTGTGGGAGATTATACAATGTGAGACCTCAGGGTTTAGGTGTTTCATAGACTACATGTTATGTTTAATTAGTTGATTATGGTGAACTATAGACAAAGTATTATGGTGAAAACCTTATAAAGCAGAATCCGTGCTTACTGCAAGTATCTAGTCTGTAGAAGATAACTCTTCGTTGAATGAATGACTGAGTGAAAGTCATGTACTTGGAAGGACCCAGGTTAGATAGTATCTGCTGCTAGGTAGCTGTGTGACCTTTAAGATCTTATTTATTTATTTTGAGACAGAGTTTTGCTCTTGTTACCCAGGCTGGAGTGCAATGGTGCGATCTTGGCTCACCGCAACCTCTGCCTCCTGGGTTCAGGCAATTCTTCTGCCTCAGCCTCCTGAGTAGCTGGGATTACAGGCACGCGCCACCATGCCCAGCTAATTTTTGTATTTTTAGTAGAGACGGGGTTTCACCATGTTGACCAGGATGGTCTCGATTTCTTGACCTTGTGATCCACCTGCCTTGGCCTCCCAAAGTGCTGGGATTACAGGCTTGAGCCACTACGCCCGGCCCTATTTTTTATTTTTTTGAGATGGAGTTTCACTCTTGCCCAGGCTGGAGTACAATGTCATGATCTTGGCTCACTGCAGCTTCTGCCTCCCAAGTGATTCTCCTGCCTCAGCCTCCCAAGTAGCTGGGATTACAGGTGCCTGCTACCACACCCGGCTAATTTTGTATTTTAAGTAGAGAGGGGTTTTCACCATGTTGATCAGGCTGGTCTCAAATTCCTGACCTCAGGTGATCCGCCCACTTTGGCCTCTCAGAGTACTGGGATTACAGGCTTAGCTACCGTGCCTGGTCCCCTTAGGATGTTTAACATGGCTAAGGCTCGGCTTCCTCATCTTTAAAAGAGAGAGAAGATTTAAGTCAGAGGATTTTAAGTGAGAGAGCTTTTGGGAAAATCTCTGGTACAAAATGAACACTAAGTACATTTGTTTCTGTATTTTTAAATGATATTCCGAAACTTCCCTGATTGGGATCTTCTACTGGCCTTTCTCCAAGAGCCACTTGGTTTGAAATAGGCAGAGCATATGGTGATATTTGTTTATTGCTATTTTCAGCCTTTTCTATGTAAAACTGAAATTCTGACTATGCAATTTACAAGCCGAGTAACCTGGGACACCCTCGTTGTGTCTTGAAATTTTAAGGATTGAGATGATATGCTATAGTGTTTGTACTAGTGCCTGGTACATGGTACTCAAAAGACACTAGCTGTAATTATTCTTTAGGATTTTATTTTTTCACACTCAGTGCTAGCTGCTTTTCTTCTCTCTCTCCTGTAGGTATTCACCCAGAGGAAAGGCTGACTCTGAGGTGCCATTGAGAGAAATAGGTACAGTAGATTCTTCCAGAGATAACAAACGGAGACTTGACGTGGGAGTAAGAGAAGTCGGGGCGTCAGGACACTAAAGAGATAGAGCTTTGTTCTCGTGGCATAGAAGCCAGGAAAGAAAAAGGCTTTAGCAGGCACCAGGTGCGTCCACTTTGCAGAGGATTTGGAGAGAACAAGCAGTGTTCATATATCAGTCCAGCGATGTCTCAGGACTCCTTTCTGTAACAGTCATCAGTTTAATCCAGCGAGGATGGCTCTCCTCTTTCATGAGCATTTTTCTATTTTTGAAATATTAATAAGTAGGTACTTTGTTCTTAGGAAGTGGAGAGAAGTCAAGGAAAATACTCCTCGTATTCCTCATGGCAGCTGGAGTGGCTGCCATGAGCCAGCTGCCATTAGGTTATGGAGAACGTCTTGAACACTGTAAAACCCCAGCACCTAGTGCAGTGACTAGCATAGTAGGCACTCAGAAAGTGTCTATAGGATTGTTTTTCAAACTTTAGTTGTCTTTGCCAAAGAAGCCTGTCGTGCCCACACGCGGCCGCAAGAAGTCCGCGCCTAGAAATAACATTTATTCTAAGGATCTCTGCGCAGAGATTCTTGGGAAGCGGTTTCCCCTCCCGCATCTCCTTGTTACTCCTCCCCTCCGCCGCCTCTGAAAGAAGTGGCACTTTACTTGATTCCCTCCTTTCTCCCACCTCCGAAGACCTGACCGATAATGGGCAGGAGCGTAGGCCAACCATAAAACTTTATTTCCTCCTCCAGCCAATAGCAGGAGGCGATGAGTATATGGCTCCTCTTTTGTGACTTCTCCCGCCCCCTTAGAGTCCGCCCCCTATTCCTCCACTCAGATTCCACACTTGACAACATATCTGGCCAATGAGAAGTTCCTACTCTGCATGGGAAGGATGAACTGAGTAGATGATAGACGTCTGGCCCTGGCCAATGATATATCATAAATGCGGGAGGGCTGTAGGATGGAACCAATGGCGAGGTGCCAAAAACGAGCATCAGGGAAAGGGCGGGACGAAAGTGTTCGCGGGAGGGAGGGGAAGGCCCAGGGAACCAGGCAGCGCTGCCGCCGCCACCGCTGCAGCCGGAGTTGGAGGAGGGAGAAGCCAGGAAGAAAATGGCGGCCGTGGCTGCAGAGGCGGCAGCAACTGCAGCGTCCCCCGGGGAGGGGGGCGCCGGCGAGGCCGAGCCGGAGATGGAGCCCATCCCCGGCAGTGAGGCCGGCACTGATCCCCTCCCGGTCACGGCCACTGAAGCGTCTGTGCCGGATGGCGAGGCCGACGGGCAGCAGTCCGCTCCTCAGGCCGACGAGCCGCCGCTCCCGCCGCCACCGCCGCCACCGGGGGAGCTCGCCCGCAGCCCGGAGGCAGCAGGGCCGGAGCTGGAGGCTGAGGAGAAACTGTCCGTTCGGGTGGCGGAGTCGGCGGTAGCCGCGCCTCAGGGAGGGCCCGAACTTCCACCTCCTTCTGCACCGCCGCAGGAGCAGCCCCCGGCTCCTGAGGAGCGCGAGGAGCCGCAGCTGCCTCATCCAGCAGCTCCGGCGCTCGTGCCGCCCGCGGGCGGGGACTCCACGGTGTCGCAACTGATCCCCGGCTCGGAGGTGCGGGTCACGCTGGACCACATCATTGAGGACGCGCTCGTCGTGTCGTTCCGCCTTGGGGAGAAGCTCTTCTCCGGGGTTCTCATGGATCTGTCCAAAAGGTACCGCGTCCGCCCCCGACACGCTGCGGTCCGCTGGGTCCCCAGGGAGGGAGCGAGCCCCGAGCGGCCCCCTTTCCCCGAGCCCTCGCTTCCCCGCTGCCCGGGGCCCCGCCGCTTGCACCGCCCTCTGGTCCTGCGCGGCGCGTGGAACGCGCTCCGAGTGGGGCAGGCGCGCGGGGCCGGTCCCGGCCCCAGGTGGGCGCCTGCGGGGCAGGTGTGTCACCAGGTGGGAGGGCGCGGGTGCAGATGGGCTCGCAGGTCTCACCCCTCACGCCCGGTATTCTTCTGCGACTTGGCCTGGATTCACCCTCACTGGGGCGAGTGGGTTAATGCAAAATGCAGATGGATTTTTGCAGAGAACGGAGTGCTGGGCGGGTGGGCATTGCTTGCGAGGAGGCATTGGTCTGTTTGTCCTCAAATTAACGTTTAACTGTAGCAGGGTTGGAGAAAGGGGTGTGTACATTGGGGTTCCCAAAAGGTTACCTGTCACTCCTTACAGAGGGAAGAGCATTTGTTAAAATGAACCTTTTAACTGTAATTCTTATGTTAGAAGTCATTCCCATTGGGTTAACTGTTCAATAGAGAAGCATATTTTGCTAATTTTAATGGTAGTTGAAAGTTTAAAGATTGGAGATTTTTTTTTTTTAAATCCTCTAATGTCAAGGTGGTGTAGCATAAAAATGTTCAGGTAACTTTTAACACTGGGGATACAGTTTATGTATTAAGGACAAGAAGGTTGAGTTCATCTACAAATTTGGCTTAACCAGTACATTTTTATTTTTTGATTTAAAATGTTTTTGGGCACTGCTTTAAACAGGAAGAGAATCTAAGTCTGGAGTTAAAATAACCTTTTTTTTTTTTTTTTTTTTTTTTTTGAGTTAGAGTCTTGCTCTGTCGCCCGTGTCGCCCAGGCTGGAGTGCAGTGGCCGATCTAGACTGGCTGCAACCTCCGCCTATCGGGTTCAAGTGATTTTCCTGCCTCAGCCTCCTGAAGAGCTGGGATTCCAGGTGCCCACCACCATGCCCAGTGAATTTTTGCATTTTTAGTAGGGATGGGGTTTCACCATATTGGTCAGGCTGGTCTCGAACTGCTGACCTCGTGATCTGCCTGCCTCTGCCTCCCAAACTGCTGAGATTACAGTGTGAGCCACCGCGCTCAGCCAAGTTAACCTTTTTATTCTCTTCTTTTGCAGATATGAAGTGCAGAGACTCCCATTCACGGCTTTCCATTCTGTTTCCTGCAACAGCACACACTCTGATGGTATCTCACCTGTTTGCAATGGCTTATTAGTATGTTTTAAATTGCTTACTCTCCCATGAAGACACAGGAATCCTTTCCCATTTGGGGAAAAAAGCCATTTAAAATTTCATATTGAAGTATGGTGTTTTTGGGGAGAAAGATGAGAGCAGTTACTCTTTATTATTTAATCTCAAGTATATTTTAAAAGATAATTTTGGCTGGGCGCGGTGGCTCTCGCCTGTAATCCCAGCACTTTGGGAGGCTGAGGCGGGTGGATCACGAGGTCAGGAGATGGAGACCATCCTGGCCAACATGGGGAAACCCTGTCTCTACTAAAAATACAAAAATTAGCTAGGTGTGGTGGTGCGTGTCTTTAGTCCCAGCTACTTGGGAGACTGAGGCAGGAGAATTGCTTGAACCCAGGAGGTGGAGGTTGCAGTGAGCCGAGATTGCGCCACTGCTCTCCAGCCTAGTGACAGAGCGAGACACTGTCTCAAAAAATAATAATAAGTTTGGTTGAGGGCATTTGCACTTCTATTTATATTTGTTTGTTTGTTTACTTCTTGAATAGAGACAGGGTCTCACTGTGTTGCCCAGGCTGGTCTCAGACTCCTGGGCTCAAGCGATCCTCCTGCCTTGGCCTCCCAAAGTGCTGAAATTACAGGCGTGAGCCACCGCACCTGGCCTGCACTTCTGTTTTCATAATTAGAAAGCAGAATAAGGTGAGTGTGCTTTCTATTGATGTATTTAATAGTGAGAGACACTCAGTAGTGTGTATGCTATTGAATCAAACAGAAGAGATGGCCAGTGATTGTGTGAGAATCTGGATTTCAAATCTGCAAAAGGAAGGTGCAGAAGGTAAGTTGTTTTTGGAAATGGAATGGATAAGTGCTCATTGTGTTAGTGCTTTATTTTTTAAAATTTTTCTTTGGTAGAGAATTGCAATTGAGTTTTGGTGTCTTGCTAACAGTGCTTATAAATATATATATATAAGCCACCATGGTGGCTTGTGTGCCTGTGGTCTCAGCTACTTGGGAGGCTGAGGTGGGAGGATCTTTATTTTTATATATATATATATATATTTTTTGGTGGATGTGGGGTTTCACCATGTTGCCCAGGCTCCTCTGGAACTCCTGGGCTCAAGTGATCTGCCTGCCTCAGCTTCCCAAAGCACTGGGATTACAGGCATGAGCCGCTGTGCCCAGCTACCATTTCCACAATTAATATCTCTCACATAATAAGCTTCTAGAGGGCAGGGGCTATATCTCATACATGTTATACTCAGAATATTAAAAGAAAAACTTAAAGTCTGATATGATTCCCTAATGGCTTAATAAAAAATATTTTATAATAGTATCTATCCCAGCACTTTGGGAGGTGGGCAGATTACAGGCAAGTGCCACCACGCCAAGTTTTCTATTTTTAGTAGAGATGGGGTTTCACCATATTGACCAGGCTGGTCTCAACCTCCTGACCTCCTGATCTGCCTGCCTCGACCCCTTGATCCGCCTGCCTTGGCCTCCCAAAGTGCTGGGATTATAGGTATGAGCCACTTTGCCCAGCCCTACCTGGCTAATTTTTTAATATTTTGTAAAGATGGAGGTCTCACCATGTTGCTCAGGCTGGTTGAAATCTTTTTTTTTGTTTCTTTTTTTGAGATGGAGTCTTGCTCTGTCATCCAGGTTGGAGTGCAATGGCATGATCTTGACTCACTGCAACCTCTGCCTCCGGGGTTCAAGCGATTCTAGTAGAATCAGGGTTTTGCCATGTTGGCCAGGCTCATCTCGGACTCCTGACCTAAAGTGATCTGCCTGCCTCGGCCTCCCTAAGTGCTGGGATTACAGGTGTGAGCCCCTGCGCCAGGTCTGAATTCTTGGCCTCAAGTGATCCTCCCACTTCTACACTCCCAAAGTGTTGGGATTACTGGCGTGAGCCACTGCACCCAGCCAAGATACTTTATATAGACTCTACTAAGGCTTTAGTATTCATCAGTTGCTTTAAAATACCTTATTTGAATTGGCCATTGAATTCAACTTCTAGGTAAAAATAATGAGCTTTCTACTGAGTGCCCATTATATGCCAGACATTGAACCTATGCTTTAGTTTTTTTTACAACCTTGACAGTGTTTTTTTTTTCATTTACACAGGAGGAAATGGAGGCTCATTTAGTTTGGCCAGTTAGCTTGTAAGTGGCAAAGCAAGGATTCAAATGTAGGTTAATCCCATTCTAAAATCTCTGCTTTTTCTTTTTTCTTTTTTTTTTTTTTGAGATGGAGTCTTGCTCTCTCACCCAGGCTGGAGTACAGTGGCATGATCTCAGCTCACTACAACCTCCGCCTCCCGGGTTCAAGCAATTCTTGGGCCTTGGTCTTCCGAGTAGCTGAGATTACTGGCACCCACCACCACATCTGGCTAATTTTTGTATTTTTGGTAGAGATGGGGTTTCACCATGTTGGCCAGGCTGATCTCGAACTCCTGACCTCATGATCTGCCTCCCTCGGCCTCCCAAAGTGCTGGGATAACAGGCATGAGGTACTGTGCCAGCAACTTCTGCTTTTTCTACTTGGATATTAGAAAGCTACTTGGGCTGCTAAGTTTTATTTTAAGTAGAAAGTAAAGAATTGCATATTTCTGGAAGTTAGTGCTTTTCACGATTTCATTGCCTGTGTGGGGATAATATAAAGGATATGGGTGTTGGAGCCAAGCAGATTCATTAGTTGGGTAAAGCCATGAAACCTGGCTCTAGAGAGTCAGCTAGTTCCTTAGCTGAATACTGGGGAATAGTAAGCTCTGAAGTTTTGGTTCTTGCCTCTCTAGTGAGATAGTTAAAAGAATTAATATTTGGGAGACTAAATGTGTAAATGTATTTGTGCTTTTCTTCAGTCTTCAAAAGGGCTAGTTATTGCTTTTATAAATTTCTTCCATATTTTATGCTGATGTTATGCACGGTACAGAAATGTCTTTGTAAAATTGGAAGAGCTATTTACTATGTGGAAAAGATGTTTGAGTCTAGAACACAGGATTTAATATATGTGTGTGGATGACTAAGAGTCTGCTTTTGTAATCATCTAAAATTCTTCCCCTCCCTGTTGTGTTATTTTTTGCATTATTTTCAGATTTATTTGTTTGAAGAACACATTTTTGAGGAGAATCATTCTGTGAAAAAAATGGAGCTGGACATATGTAACCCAAGAAAGAAAACAAAGTGGTGCTAAATAGTAAATTGTTGACCTGGACAGAGTGTTAGGGTGCTTGGGCTTTAATTTCTAGTATTGGTACCAGCCTCTCCTATTAGCACTGTGACTTTGGGCAAATCATTGTGCCTCACTAAGCTCTAGTTCCTAGTTCTTAGGCTAATTAATTTAGCTTTGGGCAGTTCATTTAGACACAAGCAAACAAACTTATGCCTCAGTTTATATGTAAAATGAACAGAATGACCAGGTGGCCTGGTTTTCCCTATACTATACTGGTTTGTTACGTCCTCCTTTCTTCTAGGTAGTTTGCTTTGGCCCATAAATGATACAGTGATTTTGAGGATATTTTTAGTGTCTGGTGAAAATCAGACTTTGTTTTTAGCATCATATGCCTGGATGCCTGGCCGGGTGTGGTGGTTCATGCCTGTAATCCCAGCAGTTTGGGAGGCTGAGGTGGGTGGATCACCTGAGGTCAGTAGTTCAAGACCAGCCTGGCCAACATGGTGAAACCGTGTCTCTACTAAAAATACAAAAAATTATTCAGATGTGGTGGCATGTGCCTGTAATCCCAGCTACTCAGGAGGAAGTTGAGGCAGAAGAATTGTTTGAACCTGGGAGGTGGAGGCTGCAGTGAGCTGAGACCGTGCCACTGTACTCCAGCCCAGGTGACAGAGCAAGACTGTCTCATAAAACACTGGATGCCTTTAAATGAAGCATGCATTCCCTAGTTTACTCTGTGCTCCTCCACTGTGTGTGTTTTTTTTTTTTTTTTTTTCCTTTTTGTGGAGAACGGGGTATCGCTATATTGCCCAGGCAGGTCTCGAACTCCTGGGCTCAAGCTATCCTCCTACTTCTGCCTCCCTAAGAGCTGGGATTATAGGCCCGGCTTTTTTTTTTTTTTTTTTTTTTTTGAGAGAGGGTCTTGTTCTGTCACCCAAGCCAGAATGCAGTGGCATGCTTGTAGTTCACTACAGCTTCGAGGTTCAAGCAGTCCTCCCACGTCAGCCTCCCAAGTAGCTGCAACTACAGGTGCATGCTACCATGCCTGGCTAATTTGCATCTTTTTGGTGGAGATGGAGTTTTGCCATGTTGCCCAGGCTCACCCGCCTCAGCCTTTCATTATAGACATGAGCCACAGCACCCGGCCACTGTTGTTTTATACCCAGCTCTCTTAGTTTAAATTACCTGCTTGCTTCTGAGCTCATTAGCAATGTCTAATGGAAATAGTCTAAATACTAGCAGATGAGAATAATCAATTAACCCTACAAATTCCACTTGGGTTTTCGTGTTCCCTTTTTGTCCTTAATCTTAGCTTTTGTAATTTTGACATATAATAAGCATTCCTTCAGGAATCTAAACTGTTTTGATTATTTTATTTGTTTAGAGACAGGGTCTCACTTTATCACAGAGGCTGGAGTGCAGTGGTATGATCATAGCTCACTACAGCCTTGAACTCCTGGGCCCAAGCAATCCTCTCACCTCAGCCTCCCATGTACCTGGGACGAGAGGCTCATGCCGTTATGCTTGGTGAGTTAAAAAAAATTTGTTGAAACTGGGTCTCGTTACGTTACCCAGGCTGGTTGTAACCTCCTGGCCTCAAGCCACTAGTAATCTCCCACCTCAGCTTCCTAAAGTGCTAGTATTACAGGCATGAGCCACTGCAGTCAGCTTAAATGATTATTTTTAGACAAAATAATAAATTATTGGTTGTGTTATATTTTTGTTGAACTCTTTTTTTTTTTTTTTGAGACTTGCTCAGATTGCCGAGTAGCTGAGACTACAGGCTTCTAACACCAAGCCTGGATAATTTTTGTATTTTTAGTAGAAACAGGTTTCACCATGTTGGCCAGGCTGGTCTCAAAACTCCTGACCCCAGATGATCTGCCCACCTTGGATACCCAAAGTAATCGGATTACAGGCATGCGCCACCGTGCCCGGCCTTTTTGTTGAACCTTTTTTTTTTTTTTCAAGACAGAGTTTTGCTCTTGTTGCCCAGGCTGGAGTGCAATGGCATGATCTTAGCTCACCACAACCTCTACCTCCGAAATTCAAGCGATTCTCCTGTCTCAGCCTCTCGAGTAGCTGAGATTACAGGCATACAACATCACACCCGGGTAATTTTATATTTTTAGTAGAGATGGGGTTTCTCCATGTTGGTCAGGCTGGTCTCAACTCCCAACCTCGGATGATCCTCCCACCTTGGCCTCCCAAAGTGCTGGGATTACAGGCGTGAGCTACCACAGCCGGCCTTGTTGACTTTTTTTTTCTTTTTTTTTTTGAGATGCTGTCTGACTTTCGCCCAGGCTGGAGTGCAGTGGCACAATCTTGGCTCACTGCAACCTCTACCTCCCAGTTTCAAGTGATTCTTCTGCCTCAGCCTTCAGAGTAGCTGGGACTACGGGTGCATGGTACCATGCCTGGCTAATTTTTTGTATTTTTAGTAGAGATGGGGTTTCATCATGTTGACCAGGCTGGTCTGGAACTCCTGACCTCAGGTGATCCACCCGCCTTGGCCTCCCAAAGTCCTGGGATTACAGATGTGTTAAGCCACTGTGCCCGGCCCAAGATAAGCACTTTAAAATTGACAATCTTACTACCATTATTACTTGAAATAATAGCATTAATTCTTTTATATCATCAAATATTCAGTCACTGTTAAAATGTCAGATCTTTGGCCAGTCGTGGTGCCTAACGCTTATAATCCTAGCACCTTAGGAGACTGAGGCAGGTGGATCAGTTGAGGGCAGGAGTTTGAGACCAGCCTGGACAACATGGGGAAACCCTATCTCTACTAACAATACAAAAATTAGCCAGGCCTGGTGGCATGCGCCTGTAATCCCAGCTACTCGGGAGACTGAGGCAACAGAAGAATCACTGGAACCCGGGAGGTGGAGGCTGTAGTGAGCTGAGACTGTGCCACTGCACTCCAGCCTGGGTGACAGAGTAAGACTCCGTCTCAAAAAAAAAAAAAGCTCAAGACTGTTCAGTTTTCAAATTAGGATCCACATAAAGCTCATGCATTGCAATTGGTTGATTGTTTTGTCCTTTTTATCTGTAGTTCTGCTGTTACTTTTATTCACTTGCAATTTACTGTTAACCCATGGACTTTGTAGAATTTTTTACATTCTGTACATTTTTTTTCCCAGTTTTATCCTCTTGCATTTCCTTGTTTTAAAATAGTTATTTTCCCTCAGGAGCAAACTGAAAGGGCAAGAACAACAGCCTTATCAGGGCCTCTCTTAAAAGCCTCTCCTTGTTTTGGGTCAGTAGAAATTATTATGGATATCCTACCTGCTGGCAAACTTTTAGGTCTATCCCTTAAAAACAGCCCCAAGTTTAGTAATTGCAGACATAAGAAAATTGAACCACTTAAGACAATTTGAAAAGAGCAAAAGCCTTTAGCCCAGGCTCCTGAAAAGGTAGTTCTTCACTCCTCATAGTTATACAACCATTGGGAAATCCTTAAAAACCTCCTTGCAGAAGCTTTTGAATTGCAGGGGAAAAAAAAGTAAAAATCCTGAAAGGTCTTTCTGAATTATTTTTTTTGTAGGTGGGTGGGCATCACATGAAATAAGGAGTCATGAAGTAAATGTGCTTGAAAATGCTTGGCTGGGTGCAGTAGCTCATGCCTATAATCCTAGCACTTAGGGAGGCTGAATGGGTGGATCACTTAAGGTCAGGAGTTTCAGGCAAGCGTGGCCAATGTGGCGAGATGCCATCTACTAAAAATCCAAAAATTAGCCAGGCGTGGTGGTGTGCACCTATAATCCCAGCTACTCAGGAGGCTGAGGCATGAGAATTGCTTGAACCTGGCAGGCAGAGGTTGCAGTGAGCCAAGATCGTGCCACTGCACTCCAGCCTGGGTAACAGAGTGAGACTGTGTCTCAAGAAAACAATAAATAAATAAAGATTGTGTGGCTGGGCATGGTGGCTCTTGCTGTAATCCCAGCAGTTTGGGAGGGATTGCTTGAACCCTGGAGTTTGAATCAGCGTTGGCAACATAGTGAGACCCTTATCTCTTAAAAAAATGCTTGTGCATTTTAATTTTGTGGTGCATGTTTATTAAAGGATATAACTAGGTGTTTTTCAGAATTGATGTTTTTACAAATACCAACTTTGTGTATATGGGGGTACTGTTGCATTAAAAATAATTAATGATTTCCTTAGGAAACTTCAGTTTTCACTAAGTTCTTAAAAGCAATTTGTAGAAAATTTGGTTGTTTTTTGAGGAAATATAAACCAAGACAATGATTTCTTTTCTTTACAGAGACCATGAAACGTATGGTGCAATAGCCCTACTTTTGGTGGGAAAAATATACAGCCATTCTGGTGAAGCAGTGAGTAGTGGTATCAGTAGCTTGTACTACAGTGTCCAGGTTGAGAACTTAGGCCCTCGAGTAGTATGCTTGAATGATTTTGTTGTGGTACATTAAAAGTAATATTTTTTGGTGATTATTCTGCTTATATGCCAAGATGTCAATAAAGGCTTTACAGAGTGAAACAGAGAAGAGGCAGGTACCAATCACTCTCTGACCCACACAACTTTAGGATACCCACTACTGTGCAGTATGTGTTGAGAGTGAGTTCTTCCATTGCATGTTGCATTAATATGATATTTTTCAGAAGTGATTATTATTGGGCATTAAACCTGGTTTCATTCTGAGTCTAAAGAATCCTCTGGGCCACTATGCTGAGGGTGTAGCCCTGCTCTGTCTATGGAGAAGCTACTCTAGAAAAATAAAAAGAAAAGAAAAAATAAAGAATCCTGTAACAAATTATAGAATTAAAAATAAAACTTAAAAGCAGATTTTATACACTAACTAGATGTGTTATAAACAAACTTTACCAGGCATGTTTTATTGGACTTGGGATTTCTTTTTTTCTTTTTTGTTTTGAGATGGAGTCTAACACTTTTTTTTAAGATGGAGTTTCGCTCTTGTTACCCAGGCTGGAGTGCAATGGCGCGATCTCGGCTCACCGCAACCTCTGCCTCCTGGGTTCAGGCAATTCTCCTGCCTCAGCCTCCTGAGTAGCTGGGATTACAGGCACGCGCCACCATTCCCAGCCAATTTTTTATATTTTTAGTAGAGACAGGGTTTCCCCATGTTGACCAGGATGGTCTCGATCTCTTGACCTCGTGATCCACCCGCCTTGGCCTCCCAAAGTGCTGGGATTACAGGCGTGAGCCACCGCACCCAGCCATTTTGGAGTCCAACTTTTGTGCCCAGGCTGGAGTGCAGCGTCTTGACTCCATGCAACCTCTGACTTCCGGGTTGATATAATTCTTGTGCTTCAGCCTTCTTAGTAGCCGGGATTACAGGTGCCTGCCACCACGCCTGGCTAATTTTTATATTTTTAGTAGACATGGGGTTTTACCATGAAGGCCAGGCTGGTCTCTAACTCCTTACCTCAGATGATCTGCCTGTCTTGGCCTCCCAAAGTGCTGGGATTACAGGCATGAACCACTGTGCCCAGCCTGGACTTGGGAGTTTCTAATGAGATTTTCAACCTCTTACTGTAAATAAGACTGTATGGGCTGGGTACAGTGGCAGTGGAACTTTGAGAGGCCAAGGTGGGTGGATCACTAGAGGTCAGGAATTCAAGACCAGCCTGGCCAACATGGTGAAACCCTATTTGTACTAAAATACAAAAATTAGCCAGGTGTGGTAATGTATGCCTATATAAACCCAGCTACTCGGGAGGCTGAGGCAGGAGAATCACTTGAACCTGGGAAGCGGAGGTTGTGGTGAGCCGAGATCTCGCCATTGCACTCCAGCCTGGGCAACAAGAGCAAAACTCTGTCTCAAAAAAACAAAAATAAATAAAAATAAGGCTGGGCGCGGTGGCTCAAGCCTGTAATCCCAGCACTTTCGGAGGCCGAGGCGGGTGGATCCCGAGGTCAAGAGATCGAGACCATCCTGGTCAACATGGTGAAACCCCGTCTCTACTAAAGATACAAAAAATTAGCTGGGCATGGTGGCGCGTGCCTGTAATCCCAGCTACTCAGGAGGCTGAAGCAGGAGAATTGCCTGAACCAAGGAGGCAGTGGTTGCGGTGAGCCGAGATCGCGCCATTGCACTCCAGCCTGGGTAACGAGTGAAACTCCGTCTCAATAAATAAATAAATAAATAAATAAAAATAAAATAAATAAATAAAAAAAAATAAGACTGTACTTTACTGTGTACTGTTTTAAAGTACAGCTCTTCTTCAAACAAGGTCTAATCTTCCTAAGATCAGATTTTCTATGGGGACTACTAAAGAGTTCATATATTATGTATAATCTTCACTGTAATGGCTGAGTTAATTTTATATTGATAAAAAGTGGAAGATGTGTTAGTTATTTTTGTCTATAAACCACATCATTGTTTCTTGGTATTTATTTGCCCTGTTTTCCCTAAATTGTTGAGTAAATTCAGACACGTGTTACCAGGAGACTAGAAGCTTGCTGTAGTGGCAGGTATTGCAAGAAAATAATAGGAAATTAAGTTACATTCTAGGTAGATTTAATATAAGTTACATTCTAGGTAATTTAATATAGAATGTCTTCACACTTTGGGGCAGTGGTCCTCAAAACAAATGTGCATAGATTTCTGAGCTTCATTCCATCATTTTGCAAATATATATATATATTTTTTTGAGACGGAGTTTCACTCTTGTTACCCAGGCTGGAGTGCAATGGTGTGATCTCGGCTCACCGCAACCTCCGCCTCCTGGGTCCAGGCAATTCTCCTGCCTCAGCCTCCTGAGTAGCTGGGATTACAGGCACGCGCCATCACGCCCAGCTAATTTTTTGTGTTTTTAGTAGAGACGGGGTTTCACCATGTTGACCAGGATGGTCTCGATCTCTTGACCTCGTGATCCACCCGCCTCAGCTTCCCAAAGTGCTGGGATTACAGGCGTGAGCCACTGCGCCCGGCCGTTTTGCATATTTTTAAAATTTTTTTCTGAGACGGAGTTTCGCTCTTGTTGCCCAGGCTGGAGTGCAATAGCACATTCTTGGCTCACTGCAACCTCCCGCCTCCTGGGTTCAAACGATTCTCCTGTCTCGGCCCCCAAGTAGCTGGGATTACAGGCATGTGCCAACCATGCCTGGCTAATTTTTTGTATTTAGTAGAGACAGGGTTTCACCATGTTGGCCAGGATGGTCTCGATCTCTTGAGCTCGTGATCCACCCACCTTGGCCTCCCAAAGTGCTAGGATTACAGGCATGAGCCACCACGCCCGGCCCTGTTTTGCATATTAAGGTGATTCTGACACAGAAGATTCTTGGACCATATTTGCAGATAACTTATTTTTAGGGGGTAGTTTGCCAAAGAAATAAAATGATAAATTTGTTAAGTCTCTTTTAAAGGTCTGGTTAAGGCTGGTCACAGTGGCTCATGCCTGTAACCTAGCACTTTGGGAGGCTGAGGAGGGAGGATCATTTGAGACCAGGAGTTCGAGACCAGTCTGGCCAACATGGCCATCTCAACTAAAAATACAAAAAAAAAAAAAAAAAAATTAAGCTGTACATTGTGATGTGCACCTGTAATTCTAGCTACTCAAGAGGATGAGACGTGAGAATCATTTGAGCGTGGGAGGTGGAGGTTGCAGTGAGGTGAGATCTCCTCACTGTACTGCAGCCTGGGTGAAAGAGTGAGACTGTCTCAGAAAACAGTTACTTGTTAATTAACAATGAGACATAATTACAAACTAAGCAATGTATTTTTTTGTGTGTGTGTGAGACAGTTTCGCTCTTACTGCCCAGGCTGAACTGCAGTGGCGCAATCTTGGCTCACTGTAGTCTGCCTCCTGGATTCAAGCGATTCTCCTTCCTCAGCCTCCCAAGTAGCTAGAATTAGAGGCATGTGCCACCACACCTGGCTAATTTTGTATGTCTTAGTAGAGACAGGTTTCTCTATGTTGGTTAGGCTGGTCTTGAACTCTTGACCTCAGGTGATCCACCTGCCTCAGCCTCCCAAAATCCTGTGATTACAGGCATGAGCTACTGCACCCAGCCCTCTAAGCAATGCACTATATGTGGGGATGGGCAACTTGGGTGGCTGATCTAAATCCTTACTGTAGAGATGGTAATTAGTCTTGCAAATGATTTCCTGAATTTATAAGTAGTCCATAATTTTCATTTCTTTACCCTTGAACCAATTTTATGTAGTTGCCTTACATACAATAGTAGATTTTATAGCCTTTTAAAACCTGTATCCCTATAATACTTAATTTCACTTTTTTGCATATCTCTTTTTTTGTATGTGTGAGGTTTTAAATTTTAAATTTTTTATTTTTTCCTGAATATTTCTGCCATCTAAGAAGGTTGCCAGGTTTTACTTTCTGTATTTTATAGTAGCTACTATGTATTTTCAATTTCTGTGCTAAGTCATGTGCCGACTACTTTGTTTACATTGTTTCTTTTTCTTTTTTTTTGGAGACAGAGTTTTGCTCTTGTTACCCAGGCTGGAGTGCAAGGGTGCGATCTCGGCTCACCGCAACCTCCGCCTCCTGGGTTCAGGCAATTCTCCTGCCTCAGCCTCCTGAGTAGCTGGGACTACAGGCGCATGTCACCGTTCCCAGCTAATTTTTATATTTTTAGTAGAGCAGAGGTTTCACCATATTGGTTAGGCTGGTTTCGAACGCCTGACCTTGTGATCCTCCCAAAGTGCTGGGATTACAGGCACGCGCCACCATGCCCAGCTAATTTTTTGTATTTTTAGTAGAGACGGGGTTTCACCATGTTGATCAGGATGGTCTTGATCTCTTGACCTTGTGATCCACCCGTCTCAGCCTCCCAAAGTGCTGGGATTACAGGCGTGAGCCACGATGCCCGGCCTAAAATGCCCTTTTGAATGATATTCTCCAAGATTTGAAAACAACCTTGTTCTAATTTAAATGTACTTAACTGTATTTTGCCATACCACTTTATGGTTTTGGTGGGTAGTTAACCTGGCAGTTAGAAGTAAGAGTTCTTGGGGCCCAAAGTGGCTCCGGCCGGATGTCGTGGCGCTTGCGAAGGCGAGGCCAAGAGTTCAAGGCCAACCAACCTCAGCAACCTTACAAGCTCTCAATGATTGGCAAAAAAAAAAAAAAAAAAAAAAAGAAGTAAGAGTTCTCAGGGCCGGGCGCAGTGGCTCACGCCTGTAATCCCAGCCCTTTGGGAGGCCGAGGCGGGTGGATCACGAGGTCAAGAGATCAAGACCAACCTGGTCAACATGGTGAAACCTTGTCTCTACTAAACATACAAAAAATTAGCTGGGCATGGTGGTGTGTGCCTGTAATCCCAGCTACTCAGGAGGCTGAGGCAGGAGAATTGCCTGAACCCAGGAGGCGGAAGTTGCGGTGAGCCGAGTTCGCGCCATTGTACTCCAGCCTGGGTAACAAGAGCGAAACTCCATCTCAAAAAAAAAAAAAAGGAAAAAAAGAAGAAGAAATAAGAGTTCTCTGTTGTTTCTCATTCACCGAGGCAACAGCTATTTGCTATAAACATTAATTGCTCTTCAGTTTGATATAGTGAACTTTGGACACTTTTGGAAATCATTTTTCTTCTATATGGTCCTACGTCTTAAATTAGATAACATGCTGTTTTGCCTTGATTGGCCTGGACCTGGCAGTAGTGAAACCTACCTGTTCATTAGAGGAAATAACAAATGTCAGCTTTGAAGCCTGTTAGGCACAGATCAGTGTTTAGTAAGTGCTGGATGACTGAATTTGAAATGGATTTAAAGACTAAAATAAACTAAGTTGTTAGGTAACCTGTATTTGAGGATTTTTTTTTTTTTTTGAGATGGAGTTTCATTCTGTCACCGAGTCTAGAGTGCAGTGGCGCATTCTTGGCTCACTATAACCTCTGCCTCCTGGGTTTAAGCAATTCTCCTGCCTCAGCCTACCAAGCAACTGGAACCACAGATGTGTGCCACCATGTCTGGCTAGTTTCTTTGTATTTTTAATGCAGATGAGGTTTTACCATGTTGGCCAAGCTGGTCTTGAAGATCTGACCTCAGGTGATCCCCCAAACTTGGTCTCTCATAAAAAAGATTCTTTTATGCTGGCATTTAATTTATTTGTAAAATGTCAATTATGTTGCTGTAAATGATGTATTAATACAAAAATGAAATCAACATTTGTCTGATCTTAAAAATATTTTGCCCACTTTGTGACTTATAATTTTCTTGGATAGTTATTTAAAAAGGAATTTCCATTTAGGGAGTTAAATAATTTTAATACTGTACAGATACTATTTCTTCTTTTGAAAAAACTGAAGCATAAGTGTTTTCTATATCTATAGTTGTTTCCAGTTTTATTTCCAAACTTAATTATCTAGTAAGGTTTTTTTAGAGGATTGTTTGAAGGCACATGGTTGGGAATTTAAAATGTACATTAATCCCAGCACTTTGGGAGGCCGAGGCGGGTGGATCACGAGGTCAAGAGATCGAGACCATCGTGGTCAACATGGTGAAACCCCGTCTCTACTAAAAATACAAAAAATTGGCTGGGCATGGTGGCACTTGCCTATAATCCCAGCTACTCAGGAGGCTAAGGCAGGAGAATTGCCTGAACCCAGGAGGCGGAGGTTGCGGTGAGCCGAGATCACGCCATTGCACTCCAGCCTGGGTAACGAGAGAAACTCCGCCTCAAAAAAAAAAAAAAGTAAATTATTAGAGTTTAAACTTTTCCCTATCCAGAGCTGTCTGTGATTTATAAAAGAAGACTGAATAGACTTTTTTTAAAAGATTTAGTATTTTTTTTCTTTAACTGAGACAGAGTCTTACTCTGTTGCCCAGCTTGGAGCACAGTAGCAAGATCTCGGCTCACTACAACCTCTGCTTCGCAAGTTCAAGTGATTCTTCTACGTCAGCTTCCTGAGTAGCTGGGATTACAGGTGTGCATCACTGCACCTGGCAGATTTTTTTTGTAATTTTAGTAGAGATGGGGTTTCACCATGTTGGCCACACTGGTCTTGAACTCTTGGCCTCAACTGATCCACCTGCCTGGGCCTCCCAAAGTGCTGTGATTACAGGCATGAGCCACTTTGCCTGGCCACGATTGAGAATTTTTTATGGTCGGAAAGATCTTTTATTTTTTCAGCCTCCCTTCCCACCAGTTGATTTTATAAGATACTGTTTTTAATGTTGCTAAAGTCATCTTCTCTCCCACCCCCCATCTATTTGGGTACTCTGCAGACTGCCCTTGTAATACTTGGAGATTTTATTTAAATTATCCAGTGATATTTAGAAAATAAAATCAAATATATTTTAATTTTAATATAATAGCTACCATGTATTTTGCCTACCTACTGTGTACTAGACCCCTATAAGTTCTCATGTATATGTATTCTTATTTAATGTTGCTAAAAATTCTATCAAGTTCGTTAACTGCAATTCGAAAATATCAAAGGCTTTGAAAACTGGACTTCTTTTGTTAGTTTTTTTATGACAAAACCTAACCTGACCTGCAATGATGTAAGGCTCTTTTATCTGTTTATCCATACCATTCAGTGTGAGTATGCTTGCATTTTATTTAACTCCTGAAATATTAATTTGCTTGATAATGGCATGCTTATTATCTTCCAAAAACCAGAAAAAATGTGAATTCTGAAGCCTATCTACTGCTTCAGGATTCAGAAAAGAGCATGTGGGCCTGTTAGTTCCTTCACTCTCTTGGTGAAGAGAGGTTAAGTAACTTAATGAAAATGAGGGGAGACAGTGGTTAAGAACCTGACTTTGGACTACTACCTGTATACATATTCTGCCTCTACTGGGAGAGCCACTGGGTCACTTTCCTTTTCTGTGCTTTAGTTTTCTCAACTATAAAATAGGAACAATAATAGTACTTTACTAATAGGTTTGCTGTGTGATTAAATCACTTGATATAATTACACATTTAGAATAGTGCCTGGCATATAGTAAGTGCTGTATAAGTATTAACTATTATTGCTTTTTTTTTTTTTTTTTGAGATGGAGTTTTGTTTTGCTGGTTGCCCATGCTGGAGTACAATGGCTCCATCTTGGCTCACAGCAACCTCTGCCTCCCAGGTTCAAGTGATTCTCCTGCCTCAGCCTCCTGAGTAGCTGGAATTACAAGCATGTGTCACCACACCCAGCTAATTTTGCATTTTTGATAGAGATGGGGTTTCTCCATGTTGGTCAGGCTAGTCTAGAACTCCCAACCTCAGGTAATCCGCCTGCCTTGGTATCCCAAAGTGTTGGGATTACAGGTGTGAGCCACTGTGCCCAGCCAAACTATTATTACTTTTATGAAGTAGGTGCTAAGTGGCAGAACTGTAATAGGATGAATGTGACAGTAACTTTTTTTTTTTTTTTTGAGACAGAGTCTCATCTGGTCGCCCAGGTTGGAGTACAGTGGTCTAGTCTAGGCTTACTGAAACCTCTCCCTTTTGGGTTCAAGCAGTTCTCCTGCCTAAGCCACCCAAGTAGCTGGGACTGCAGGTGTGCACCACCACGCCTGGCTAATTTTTTTGAATTTTCAGTAGAGATGGAGTTTCAACATGTTGGCCAAGCTGGTCTCAAACTCCTGACCTCAAGTGATCCTCCTGCCTTGGCCTGCCAAAGTGCTGAGATTACAGGCGTGAGCCACTCCTCCTGACCCGACAGCTTTTGAAGTCACTTAATATGGGTTTGATTTTGAATATCCACTGAACCTGCATCCTGTTGTATTATGGCCTACAGTATAATAGGAGCATCTTTAAAATGCTTTGAAAGGATCTGTAGAAGTTTCAGGTAATACCTATGAAGTATTATTCTCGACACCCCTGCTTTGTTTTTGGAGATGGAATCTCACTGTGTCACCAGGCTGGAGTGTAGTGGTGCAATCTAAGGTGCACTGCAAGCTTGGCCTCCTGGGTTCAAGCAATTCTTGTGCCTCAGCCTCCTGAGTAGCTAGGATTATAGGCACGTGCCACGGTATCCTGCTAATTTTTGTATTTTTAGTAGAGACGGGGTTTCACTGTGTTAGCCAGGATGGTCTTGATTGATCTCCTGACCTCATGATCTGCCCGCCTCAGCATCCCAGAGTGCTGGGATTATAGCTGTGAGCCACTGCGCCTGGCCTGTTCTTTTTTTTTTTTCTTCTTAGAGACAGGGTCTCTGTTGCCCAGGCTGGCATGCAGTGGTGTGATCACAGCTTACTGCAGCCATGAACTCCTGGTCACAAGTGATCCTCCTGTCTTAGCCTTCTGAATAGCAGGGACTACAGACCTGTGCCTCTACACCTGGCTAATTGTTTTATTTTTTAGTAACAATACAGTCTCAAACACCTAGGCTCAAACAATACTCCTGCTTTGGCCTCCAGAAGTGCCTGGATTATAGGCACGAGCCACAGCACCTGGCTACCTAGTATGCTTTCTAATAATTATTGAAAAGGGCTCACTTTTGAGAATGTAAGGGAAAAGGAGTTATTTTTATGCTCTTCTTTGTAATTTAAAATGATGAGATCAGACTAGGATAGCTGTGCTTAAATTTTTTTGTTTTTTTGTTTTTGAGACGGAGTCTCTGTCTGTCACCCAGGCTGGAGTATAGTGGCGTGATCTCGGCTCACTGCAACCTCTGCCTCCTGGGTTCAAGTGATTCTCCTGCATCAGCCTCTTGAGTAGCTGGGATTACAAGTACCCACCATCACACCCAGCTAATTTTTTTTGTATTTTTAGTAGAGATGCAGTTTAGCCATATTGGCCAGGTTGGTCTTGAACTTCTGACCTCAGGTAATCTGCCTGCCTCAGCCTCCCAAAGTGCTAGGATTACAGGCATGAGCCACGGTACCCGGCCACATTTTTAACAAAGTGATTTAGACACATTTAGTCACATCACTAGACAGTCAGAAGACTTCACTAGTAGTCTCTCTCTCTTTTTTTTTTGAGGCAAGGTCTTGCTTTGCCATCCAGGCTGGAATGCAATGGTGCCATCACCGCTCACTTCTGGCTTAACCTTCTGGGCTCAACTGATCCTTTCACCTCATCCTCCCAAGTAGCTGGGAACACAGGTGTGCGTCACTACACTCAGCTAATTTTTTGTATAGACAGGGTCTCCCTGTGTTGCCTAAGCTGATCTCAAATTCCTGGCCTCAAGTGATCCTCCTGCCTCAGCTTCCTGAGTAGCTGGGATTATGGGCATGAGCCATTGCTGTTGTGCTTAGCCAGCCTCTTTTTCTTTTCTGTTTTTTTAATTTTTAAATTTTTTTATTTAAGAGATGGAGTCTCACCCTGTTGCCTAGGCTGGAGTGCAGTGGTGCGTCTCAGCTCACTGCAACCTCCACCTCCTGAGTTCAAGCGGTTCCCCTGCCTCAGCCTCCCAAGTAGCTGGGATTACAGACATACACCACTAGGTCCGGCTAGGTTTTTTTTGTAGTTTTATATTTTTATTTGTTTTATTTTATTTTTCTGAGATGAAGTATTGCTCTTGTCACCCAGGCTAGAGTGCAGTGGTGCAGTCTCGACTCACTGCAATCTTCACCTCCCAGGTTCAAGCGATTCTCCTGCCTCAGCCTCCTCAGTAGCTGGAATTATAGGCATGAGCCACTGTGCCCAACCATTTTTGTATTTTTAGTAGAGACAGGGTTTCACCACGTTGGCCAGTTTGGTCTTGAACACTTGGTCTCAAGTGGTCCACCCACCTTGGCCTCCCAAAGTGTTGAGATTACAGGCGTGAGCTACTGCTCCCGGCCAGCCTCCTTACTAAGAGACTGGTTATTCTCCATCTATCACACTCTTAGACTGGCAACCCTTTCCACTCAGGCACACTCACTAACATGCCCTCCTCTTTTTCTGCTAGATGGATCCCTTTATTTTGTTGCTTATTTAAGCCTTTGAATCCTTAATAATATTTGGAATGGATAACTAGTCTTTATCATTTACCACTCCTTGTTTTGCTCTTTACTTAATCTGCTTGAGCTCTTCAAGGTCCCATTCCCTGCAAAGCCCATTTCCTGATCACTAATCCACAGTGATTTCTTTCCTTCTGAAGACTGTTACCTCATTTAGCGTTGACTGGTACGTCTGGTCTCACCTACTGAAGCTGTGTCCTAGGGCTGAGACTGTTTTATACTATCAGACCAGTTAGCATACTTGTTTTTTTAAAAATTCATTTATTTTTAAGAGGTAGAGGTCTCACTATGTTTCATATAGATTGATGCTTAGTGATAATTGAAGTGAATTTGCTGGCATTTACACTTAAGTGGTACAAATTTTCTTTTTTGTGTGCTTTCTTTGCTTAGAAGTATTGGTGGAACTGAAGTAAACTGAATTCTTGCTTTTAAAAAACACTTTTTTAGCTTCTTATTTTTAGATAATTTAAAACAGAATTCTTGTAAACTCTTTAGTACAGTCACTCGTTTTTAACATTTTGCTACGTTTAATTTATCATTCTCTACGTAATTTTTTTTCCTGAACTTTTGAGACTGAGTTGAAGACATCATTCTACTTTACTTAATGCTTGAGCATTTCTTAAGATCAAAGAAAAACTATAGCCACAATATAGTTTTCAAATTAAAGAAACATTAATAGAGTACTTTACTTTGTATCTCGTTTCGTTATTTCTTCAATTTTTCCAATAAAAATTTCCTTCAGAGTGTTTTTTCTCCTCCAGTAAATGATTGTGTATTTACTTGCAATATAATTATGTAGCAATTATATAATAAGGACTGTTCCTCAATTTGGATTTGCTTGATATTTACTCCTGAGAGGTTTAGGTTATGCAGGCAATGTTGTGATCTCGGAACACTGCCTCTGCAGGCCCATGATAGCCATGTGCCCTCAATGGCAATGTGTACTTTGATTCTCCCTGAGGTTAGGGTGTTGTCCGGTTTCTCTGTTATGTAATTACTGTTTCCCTGCTATGTAATTACTGTTTCCCTTTCACTAATAATTATTTATTTTTCTTTTTGAGACAGAGTCTCGCTCTGTCACCCAGGCTGTAGTACAATGGCACAATCTCAGCTCACTGCAACTTCTGCCTTCCTGGTTTAAGCGATTCTCCTGCCTCAGCCTCCAAGTAGTTGGGATTACAGGCGTGTGCCACTGCGCCTGGGTAATTTTTGTATTTTTAGTAGAGACAGGGTTTCACCGTGTTGGTCAGCCTGGTCTCGAACTCCCGACCTTGTGATCTGCCCACCTTGGCCTCCCAAGGGGTTACAGCTGTGAGCCACCATGCCTGGCACCACTAGTAATTCTTTAACTATCAGTGTACTGTTTCTCGTAAAACATTCCCCTCTATATTTAGCTAGATATACATTTATTATTATTTTCTTTTTTTCCATATTTTCTTTTTTTTTTTTTTAAGATGGGTTTCACCATGATGGCCAGGCTGGTCTTAAACTCCTGACCTTAAGTGATCCACCCACCTCAGCCTCCCAAAGTGCTAGGATTACAGGCATGAGCCACCATGCCCGGCTCATATTTTCATTTTTTATTTAATTATGAGATTGAGTCTCACTATGTTAGTTGGTCTTGAACTCCTGGCCTTAGGTGATCAGCCTCTTGAGTAGCTAGTATTATAGGCTTGAGCCATCGTTCCTGGCTGCTTTTATTTATTTATTTATTTTTGAGGTGAAGTCTCACCTTGTTGCCCAGGCTGGAGTGCAATGGCACAATCTCAGCTCACTGCAACCTCCCCCTCCTAAGTTCAAGTGATTCTCCTGCCTTGACCTCCCGAGTAGCTAGGATTACAGCCATCTGCCACCAAGCCTGGCTAATTTTTTATATTTTTAGTGGAGACGGAGTTTCACCATGTTGCCTAGGCTGGTCTTGAACTCCTGACCTCAGGTGATCCACCCACCTCAACCTCTCAAATTGTTGGGATTACAGGCATGAGCCACCAGGACTAGCTGCATTTTGTTTATTAATAGTTAGTTCTTTCTGTGTTGCCCAGACTGGCCTCGAACTTGGCTTTGTGGGCATGCCTGCCTTAGATACTACATTTGTAAGAGTTTTTTAAAATTATAAAAAATAATAAAATATATTTTAACCATTAAGCATACAGTTCAAAATAGTGTTAAGTATATTCACATTGTTGTGGAATAGATCTCCAGAAGTTTTTTATCTGGCAAAACTAAAATTCAGTAGTTATTATAGACAACAGATTCCCATTTCTCCTCTACCTTCTATTAACGATTCTGCTTTCTGCTGGGAATTTGACTACTTCAGATACCTTTCTTGTAACTGGATTCATGCGATATCTTTTTATGATAGGCTTTATTTTACTTAATGTCCTCAGGGCTTATTAATCTTGAAGCATGTGTCATGATTTCCTTTTTTTTTTTTTTTTGACACAGTCTTACTCTGTCACCAAGGCTGGAGTACAGTGGCACGATGTCTTTTCACTGCAACCTCTGCCTCCTGGATTCACATGATTTTTGTGCCTCAGTTTCCCAAGTAGCTGGGATTATAGGTGTACACTTCTGTGCCCTGCTAATTTTTCTATTTTTAGTAGAGACAGGGTTTTACCATGTTGGCCAGGCTGGTCTTGAACTCCTGGCCTCAAGCAGTCTGCCTGCTTCAGCCTCCCAGAATGCTGGATTACAGGTATGAGCCACCATGCCTGGCCTATATTTCAGCCTTTTTAAGGCTTGAAAATATTAACTAGGCTCAAGCTGTTTTCCTGCCTTAGCCTCCCAAGTAGCTGAGACTATAGGTATGCGCCACCATGCCTGACTAATTTTGTATTTTTAGTAGAGATGGTGTTTAGCTATGTTAGCCGATCTGGTCTTGAACTCCTGACCTCCAGTGATCTGCCTGCCTCTGCCTCCCAAAGTGCTGGGATTCCAGGCATGAACCAGGCCCAGCCAATTTTTTTTTCTTTATATGTCTCTATCTGTCTAGCTCACAGTTTGTTTGTCATTTCATGTGTCAGTGGACACTTGGGTTGCTTCCACCTTCTACCTTTTGGCTAATATCTCTTTGAGATCCTTCTTTCAGTTCTTTTGGATATGTACCCAGAAGTGGGATTGCTGCATTGTATGATGATAATTCTATTTTTAATTTATTGTGGTAAAATTTTCTATTGCACTTAGCTATTTCATTTTTTTCTCAGTTAAACCTTCACATTGTAACCAATCTCACAAAGAGATGAAATAGAGATAAAATAAGCTTGCTTCAGTTTTACCTCTTCTGTGATTTAATCTGCTGCCATTTGTAAGGCAAGGTTGTTTCTAAAAACATTGGCTTAAAATAAAGTGAATCTGGGTATTATTAGTGTTTTCTTTTTCCTTTTTCTGTGGAAACACCATCTAGCTATGTTGACGAGGCTGGTCTTGAACTCCTGGCCTGAAGTTATCCTCCTGTCTTGGCCTCCCAAAGTGCAGGGATTGTGGCATTAGCCACCACTTCTGCTCCTGGCCTGTTTTTGTTTTGTTTTTGAGACAGGGTCTCTATCACC
This sequence comes from Saguinus oedipus, assembly GCA_031835075.1. Classification (NCBI taxonomy): domain Eukaryota; kingdom Metazoa; phylum Chordata; class Mammalia; order Primates; family Cebidae; genus Saguinus; species Saguinus oedipus. Next base: position 46,699,616 of record CM063170.1, read on the forward strand.
TAGGCTGGAGTGCAGTGATGCAGTCACCGCTCAAGCAATCCTCTCACTTCAGTCTCCCAAGTAGCTGTGACTACAGGCATCCACCATCATGCCTAGCTAATTTTTATTTATTTTTATTTTTAAATTAATTTATTTTTGAGAGGAAGTCTCACTCTGTTGCCCAGGCTGTAGTGCAGTGGCGTGATATTTTGACTTACTGCAGCCTCCATCTCCTGGGCTTAAGTGGTTCTCTTGCCTCAGCCTCCCAAGTAGCTGGGACTATAGGTGTGTGCCACCATGCCTGGCTAATTTTTGCATTTTTAGTAGAGATGGGGTTTTGCTATGTATGTTAGCTGATCTAGTTTTGACCTCTTGACCTCAGGTGATCTGCCTGCCTCAGCCTCCCATAGTGCTGGGATTATAGGTGTGAGCCACCATGCCTGGCCACATTTTTTTTTTTTTTTAATTTTTCATAGACACAGTGTCTCAGGATGTTGGCCAGGCTGGTCTCAAACTCCTGGACTCAAGCATTCCTCCTGCCTCGCCTCCCGAAGTGCTGTGATGATAGGCATGAGTCACTATGCCTGGCCTGGGTATTTTTTTTTTTTGAGATGGAGTTTAACTCTTGTCGCCCAGGCTGGAGGGCAATGGCTTGATCTTGGCTTACTGCAACCTCCGCCTCCTGAATTAAAGCGATTCTCCTGCCTTAGCCTCCCGAATAGCTAGGATTAAAGGCATATACTACCATGCCCAGCTAATTTTGTATTTTTAGTAGAGACAGGGTTTCTCCATGTTGGTCAGGCTGGTCTCCAACTCCCAACCTCAGGTGATCCACCTGCCTCAGTCTCCCAAAGTGTTGGGATTACAGGTATGCCTACTGATTCTTTCTCATAGTGAAAAGGAACCTCATGTCTTGACACAAAGTTTTTTTTTTTTTTTTTGTGATGGAATTTTGCTCTTGTTTGCAGGCTGGAATATAATGGCATGATCTTGGCTTACCTTAACCTCTGCCTTCTGGGATCAAGCCATTCTCCTGCCTCAGCCTCCCGGAGAGCTGGGATTATAGGTGTGTGCCACCACGCCCAGCTAATTTTGTATTTTTAATAGAGACGGGGTTTCTCTGTGTTGGTTAGGCTGGTCTTGAACTGCCGACCTCCCAAACTGTTGGGATTACAGTTGTGAGCCACTGCACCTGGCCACACAAAGTAACTATTAAACCCTAGTGTTCTTCCTTCTTAAAATTTTGGCAGTGGGAATAAATTTTAAGAGGAAAGAACACTAGGGTTTAATAGTTACTTTGTGTCACCGGGCGCAGTGGCTCACGGCTGTAATCTTAGTACTTTGTGAGGCCAAGGAGGGTATATCAGTTGAGGCCAAGTGTTCGAGACCAGCCTGGCTAACATGGAGAAACTCCATCTCCACCAAAAAATAACAAAAATTAGCTGGGCTTAGTGGCACACACCGACTTGGGAGGCCAAGGCCTGAAAATCTTGAACCCGGGAGGTGGAGGTTGCAGTAAGCTGAGATCAGGCCACTATGCCCTGGCCTGGGCGACACAGTGAGACTGTCCCTACCACCAAAAAATAATTGGCACTTATTACTCCTAAATTATTAAGGAGATAGTCATTTTAAAAGAATTTTGAGGCCGACTGTGACTAACACCTCTAATCCCACCACTGTGGAAGGCAGGCTGATTGCTTGAGCTCAGGAGTAATGTAGGGAGACTGCATCTCTATTAAATATAAAAGAAATAAAAGAATTTCTAATAGCATTACAGATTCACAGAAAGTTTTGTTTTCAAAGAATTACAAATTTGCAGAAAGTTGCAACATTTTTAATTAAGCCATAATACCTGAATAGTTTTACTTGAGAATCTTTGAGTAGTGGTTAGAATGAGTCACTAATACATTAACATGTCTTTATGCTGCACAAAGGAAGGGTGGGGCATCTTATTAACTCAACTCTTGGGAGTATTTGTAGAAAGTTTTTTTGGAAAATTTAAAGCAAGGGATACCAGTCAGCCTTTCTTTCTTTTTTTTTTTTTTTGAGACGGAGTTTCGCTGTTGTTACCCAGACTGGAGTGCAATGGCACGATCTCGGCTCACTGCAACCTCCGCCTTCTGGGTTCAAGCAATTCTCCTGCCTCAGCCTCCTGAGTAGCTGGGACTACAGGCGCGCACCACCATGCCCAGCTAATTTTTGTATTTTTAGTAGAGACGGGGTTTCACCTTGTTGACCAGGATGGTCTCGATCTCTTGACCTCATGATCCACCCGCCTCAGCCTCCCAAAGTGCTGGGATTTTAGGCGTGAGCCACCGCGCCTGGCCCCAGTCAGCCTTTCAACTAAACACTTATTCATTAAAATCTTGGTGAGCATTCACATGAGACATAAGTAAGCTAAAGCAAAGGTACTTGCTAAAATATCAGATCCCAGTTCCATTGTAGGAAAGTTTATGATTTATATTTTGGGCAGGGCTTAGGAATTTCTACTGCAAACACTCCATGAAGTTGTGATGTATTTTTTCACAGACTGTACTTGAGAAATGAGGCTTTTTTTTTTTTTTCCTATTTTTGAGATGGAGTCTTGCTCTGTTGCCCAGGCTGGAGTGTGGTGGCGTGATCTCTGCTTACTGCAACCTCTGCCTCCCAGGTTCAAGCAATTCTCCTGCCTCAGCCTCCTGGGTAGCTGGGATTATAGGCATGTGCTACCTCACCAGGCTAATTTTTATGTTTTTAGTAGAGACGGGATTTTACCATGTTGGGTCAGGGTGTGACAAATTAGGGTTTCTAAGGGACTGTAGTTTTGTTTCTACTTTATATTGTTTTTAAGATTGTAGTTTCATAGGTTAGTGGCTTTCAAACATTTTAGCATAGTTAGAAATCTGTTTTACATTTGGATCCATATATCCTTATATACATGTAACAGATTCATTGTAGTTACAGATATTTACTTCTATTCTTTTTTTTTAAGGCTAGTCAAGTGAAGCAGTGGGAGTGGAGAAGGAACAAAGAAATCTGTAACTGGTTGTGATCAGTTAGTTGTAAACACCACTGCACTTGGACCAGCTATTTCTACTCTTTTTATATTCTGATTTTATTTTAATCATAGTGTGACCCCTGAAATTGATTTCAGAATTAATATCATCCTTAGTTTGTTAACATTGCCCTAGGTATTATCTGTGTAAGGGTGACAGCATCATTACTGAGATGAAGTGAGGACATGTGATCCTTGTTTCTTCTTAAAGTGATTTATCCTTTTAGTCCTTGGAGTATGCTTTATTATTAGAAATATTTTTCTGCTTTGCCAGTCATTTACTACCCACACATAATTACCAGTTTTATTACCCCTTCCCTCCTTTTTCTTTTTGTAGTTTTCACTCATTACACAATTACGTGTTCTTCCCTATGTTATTAAAAGCATTTAATGCTTGAGTATTTTGTATGCTTATGAGGGAACGGTAAAGAATAAAAATCCAGTTGCAAAATACTAACATTCTTACTGAACTTCATAAAGATAAACATATGAGATACCATTACTTGATATAAACAGCTGTAAAGTAATTGGCTGGGCCATACTTGCACTGAGAGTAAAAATTAAAGATATGGGAAGGAACCTAAACTCTAGCAAATTTGGCTGGGTGCAGTGGCTCACACCCATAATCCCAGCACTTTTGGAGGCGGAGGTGGGTGGATCACTTGAGGCCAGGAGTTTGAGACCAGCCTGACCAACATGGTGAAACCTTATCTACTAAAAATACAAAAATTAGCTGGGCGTGATGGTACGCACCTGTAATCCTAGCTAATCAGGTGGCTAAGGCATGAGAATAGCTTGATCCCAGGAGGTGGAGGTTGCAGTGAGCCAAGATTGCGCCACAGCACTCCAGCCTGGGCAACAGTGAGAGTCTGTCTCAAAAAACAAAAAATCTCTAGTAAATATTAGGTGTTTTTTGTTTTTGTATTTGATTTTTTCTTCTTCTGAGACAGAGTCTCACTGTCGCCCAGGCTGGAATGCAGTGGTGCGATATTGGCTCACTGCAGTCTCTGCCTCCTAGGTTCAAGCGATTTTCCTGCTTCAGCCTTCTGTGTAGCTGGGACTACAGGTGCCCACCACCACGCCTGGCTAAATTTTGTGTTTTTAGTGGAGACAGGATTTCGCCATGTTGGACAGGCTGGTCTTGAATTCCTGACCTCAGGTGATCCTTCGGCCTCCCAAAGTCTTGGCATTGTAGGCACGAGCCACTGTGCCTGGCTTTTTTTTTTTAGACAAAGTTTCACTCCCTTGCCCAGGCTGGAGTGCGATAATGTGAACATGGCTCACTGAAGCCTTGACCTCCCAGGCTCAAGCAATCCTCCCACCTCGGTCTCCTAAGTAGCTGGGATCACAGGTGCATATCGCCACACCAGGCTAATTTTCCTATTTGTAGGGACATGGAGTCTTCCTATGTTGTCCAGGCTGGTCTTGAACTCCTGGGAGTTCAGGAGGTCAATGCTGCAGTGAGCCATGATCGCAGCACTGCACTCCAGCCTGGGTGACAGAATGAGACTTTCTATAAAAAAATTCATAAATCAATAAAAGGAAGGGTACTTTTCATGTAGCTCTTGAAACATCATGTGAACATGTGATGGGGGCAAAATGATGCCTTATGAGTTAGAAAATTTTATTGTTAATGCAGATAGTGATATCACATCAAATAAGTCACATTGTTTATGTTGGTTCTGCATTAAAACAAGACACACCTCTTTTTTCCTGTCATCTTTTGAAAAAGTCATTAATGAGAACCTATGTATTATAAGAAAAGGTAAAATGCTTAAAGTTACTTTGAATTAAGTAGTTAGGAAGCAAACAGTTGGTTGCCAGAAGCTAGAATGGAAAAAGCAGCTTTCTGTGTAGTCTGGTACAATAGGAGGGTACCTTTCCTTTTTGGACTAGCCAATCTTGTCCTACTGTAGGTAAAAAAAGCCTTTCCTTTTTATGTTTTATAAGTATTTGCTCTAAGTTGTTGGTTTGTGGTAGCCAAGCTAACAAAGACTTTGGGAAAAAAAGTATTCAGGTGCTAGAATAATACCTGGTGTATGCTGGCTCTGTAAATCCTGCCCACATTTAGGTTTGTCTGCAGCTGTTAGTACCTAATATCTAGATTTCTTCATAGTAAAGGTATTCTGAACCTTTTTGGGAGCATAAGAACATTTCTCACCACACACAGTATGGCTCACACCTGTAATCCCAGCACTTTGGGGAGGCTGAGGCGGGCAGATTGCTTGAGCTCAGGCATTCAAGACCAGCCTGGACAACATGGTGAAACCCTGTCTCTACAAAAAAATACTAAAATTAACCAGGCATGGTGACATGTGTCTGTGGTCCTGGCTACTTGGGAGGTTGAGATGGGAGGATTGCATGAGCCCAGGAGGTCGAGGCTGCAGTGAGCTGTGATGGTACCACTATACTGCAGCCTGGAAGACAGAATGAGATCCTGTCTTTAAAAAAAAAAATTTCAGAGAATCTGAGCACTGAAGATTTGTTATGTAGAAAAACATAAAACATTGGCATCTAGTTTTGTAGGTTTCATGTGACTGACTACTTGAAGCCAATCCTTGGGTTTAGATTGAAGCACCTTTGTCTTACAGAATTGGCATTACAGTTGTATTGGTGTTAAATACTGTTGGAATCAAATAGCGTATATGCTCAACATGCTAACATATATGCTGAAATTATTTGGTAGTGTGATTTGATTTTATGTGAGGAAAACTTAGTGTAGCAGGTTTATTTTAAGGATCAGGTTCTTGATATTCAGTCCAGGCATGCCAAACAACTGTTACTTCTAACTCTGTTTATGAAATAAGGCTATTAAAAACTGAGAATTTTAAAGATTCGTATTAGGTACTGTGGTTTGCAAACAGAGTCTGGACCTGTAATGGAATTTTCAAATCAGTTTAATGGGTCTGACTAGCCTTAAAACAAATGAAGTAGACCAGAGTAGAAAATACATCACAAAATACCTGGTTAAGTATTTGGTGAAACTTTTGCTTAAGTGTGTGTATTTATGTATATATATATATATATATATATATATATATGCATGTATACATTCATAAATGTTTTTATTGGATTGCAATGCAAATATATTTCTTTTTCTTTTTTCTTTTTTTTTTTTTGAGACGGAGTCTTGCTCTGTCACCCAGGCTGGAGTGCAGTGGTGCAATCTTGGCCCTCTGCAGCAACCTCTACCTCCTGGGTTCAAGCAGTTCTCTGCCTCAGCCTCCTTAGTAGCTGGGATTACAGGTGCCTACCACCATGCCCATCTAATTTTTGTATTTTTAGTAGATACAGGGTTTCACCACATTGGCCAGGCTGATCTTGAACTCCTGACCTCGTGATCTACCCTTCTTGGCCTCCCAAAGTGCTAGGATTACAGGTGTGAACCACTGCGCCCGGCTGCGAATATGTTTCTTAATGTGAGATGATTTAAAAAGTTATAAAGCCACAGCTCTGTAACTCTTTGCTTTGGAGGTCGTTTGAGTATCTGAGTTCCTGATATTTTTGTGTTTTGAGAGACAGAATAGGGAGCTGAAGAGTTAGGATGCAGGAGTAAAAGAGCAACTTTATTTGAATCTTCAGTGATTAACCAATAAAGTTGAGATGGGATTTTACTCATTAAATAGTTTTGGAGAGTTAAGGCAGGATTTGTTTTGTGGAGGTTTTGAAAGCTGTGTTAACCAGAGGAAAAATACATATATGTGTCACAAATTTGTAGCCGCATTTACTGAAAATGTTGTGTATATGGTTCAGTGAATGTAATATACGTGATGCTTAACATAAAGCTATCTGAGAAAATATTCTTTCTGTTCTTTCTGATTCAAGACTGGAAAGAACTACTTCAAGTAAAGTCAACTCTTCTGGCATTGCTTAGGGTAGCTGTTTGTTTTTACCAAAAATGTAGGACCTAGGGGCCCAAAGTGGCTCCGGCCGGATGTCGTGGCGCTTGCGAAGGCGAGGCCAAGAGTTCAAGGCCAACCAACCTCAGCAACCTTACAAGCTCTCATTGATTGGCAAAAAAAAAAAAAAAAAAAAAAAATGTAGGACCTAAAGAAATGAAGGTCTTCGGACTTTTGGGCGAAGAGATAGTCAGTAGATTTTTGTGTTTTTGTTTTTTAATATGAAATAGTTTTCAGGAAAGGTTATATAAATAAGCATCGGGTGTTTACATTTAAGAAATTGAATTATAGATGTTGACTTAATGTCTTCTTTTTTTCTTTTATTTCTTTCAAAGGTTTGGGCCCCATGGTATCCCTGTGACAGTATTTCCCAAAAGGGAATATAAGGATAAACCAGAAGCCATGCAGCTCCAAAGTAATACATTCCAAGAAGGGACAGAAGTCAAGTGTGAAGCAAATGGTGCTGTTCCCGATGACCCTTCTGACCCGCCTCCAGAGCTGAGCTTGGCTGAAAGCCTGTGGACTTCCAAACCACCACCTCTCTTCCATGAAGGAGCACCTTATCCTCCCCCTTTGTTTATCAGGGACACATATAACCAATCAATACCTCAGCCACCTCCTCGGAAAATTAAGCGACCTAAACGAAAAATGTACAGGGAAGAACCCACTTCAATAATGAATGCTATTAAATTACGACCCAGGCAAGTTCTGTGTGATAAATGTAAAAACAGTGTTGTTGCTGAAAAAAAGGAAATCAGAAAAGGTAGTAGTGCAAGTGACTCTTCTAAATATGAAGATAAAAAACGGAGAAATGAAAGTGTAACTACTGTGAACAAAAAACTGAAAACTGACCATAAAGTGGATGGGAAAAACCAAAATGAGAGTCAGAAAAGAAATGCTGTGGTTAAGGTTTCGAATATTGCTCACAGCAGAGGCAGAGTAGTAAAAGTTTCTGCTCAGGCAAATACATCAAAAGCTCAGTTAAGTACTAAAAAAGTTCTCCAGAGTAAGAACATGGATCATGCGAAAGCTCGGGAAGTGTTAAAAATTGCCAAAGAAAAGGCACAAAAGAAGCAAAATGAAACCTCTACTTCCAAAAATGCACATTCAAAAGTCCATTTCACACGTCGATATCAGAATCCTAGCTCAGGTTCCCTTCCACCCCGGGTTCGTTTAAAACCACAGAGGTACAGGAATGAAGAAAATGATTCTTCTCTGAAGACAGGACTTGAGAAAATGCGGAGTGGCAAGATGGCACCCAAGCCCCAGTCTCGCTGCACCTCTACCCGCTCAGCAGGTGAGGCCCCTTCAGAAAATCAGAGTCCCTCAAAAGGCCCTGAAGAGGCCAGCAGTGAGGTTCAGGACACAAATGAAGTGCATGTGCCTGGTGAGCAGGATGAACCACAGACATTGGGCAAAAAGGGCAGCAAAAGCAATATCTCTGTTTACATGACCCTAAATCAAAAGAAGTCTGACTCTTCCAGTGCTTCAGTGTGTAGCATTGATAGCACAGATGATTTGAAATCTTCCAACTCTGAGTGTAGTTCTTCTGAAAGCTTTGAGTTTCCTCCAGGCAGTATGCATGCACCTTCCACCTCCTCCACTTCCTCCTCTTCAAAGGAAGAGAAAAAGCTCAGTAATTCCTTGAAAATGAAAATCTTTTCCAAAAACGTCTCTAAATGCGTCACACCAGATGGCAGGACCATATGTGTAGGGGACATTGTTTGGGCCAAGATATATGGCTTCCCGTGGTGGCCAGCCCGTATTCTTACTATAACTGTGAGCCGGAAAGATAACGGCCTTTTAGTCCGACAGGAGGCCCGTATTTCATGGTTTGGGTCTCCAACAACATCTTTCCTTGCTCTTTCACAACTCTCCCCCTTTTTAGAAAACTTCCAGTCACGCTTTAATAAGAAGAGAAAGGGCCTATATCGCAAGGCTATCACAGAGGCAGCTAAGGCTGCCAAGCAGCTGACCCCTGAAGTACGGGCTTTGTTGACACAATTTGAAACCTGAACATGGACAGTAAGGTAGGCAAGACCATTGGAAGTCACAGATTTTCTAGTTGAGTTAGGAATAATTTCTACAAAATAGCTTGGCCAGATTGGAGAGAGAAGTTGCACTCAGTTGGCTGGCTTTTTAATACTTACCTTATAGCCATTTTTAGACTGAGAAGCTTAAACTGAACATATAATCAAATTTTGTGTTGAGATTTTAGCAGTATTTTCAGTTTTGAAGTCCAAAACCATCCCAAGGCATAGGAGCCATAGCCTCAACTGAATTGAATTTTTGTAGGGACTGTTAATTGCCATTTGTACCTAATACTGTATATATACGTATATATACATATATATATGAAATAGAGCCTGTCACTATGTGACACAGGTTGCATATTTGGGATTGCAGTAAGGGCTTGGTGAGCTGGGGGAATAATGTGGATATTTAATGACTACTTGTTTTTTAAATAATGAACACTTAGCCTTTCTATGCACATAACGGTGTACAAGTTAGATGGTTAGGTGTTTGACAGATGCTTGCTGTTCAGTTACAGACTGGGGAAATAGCCCAGTATTTGGGATTAAAACTGTCAAGACTAGATAGGTTTTAGTCATCACTGTCTTTTGTCCAGTGGGGATTTAATCAGTACTTTCAAGCTTCTGGTTTGGGAGTGTAGATAGGGTTGATTTTGGATATGTAAATAGTTGATTGCTAAATTTGGTCAGATTTCTCCTGACTGGCTGTTCCTAAATTCTTAGGATATGTCCCAGTAAAATTACACTTTGTGAATTAATTGTCATTTGTGTAATTGTTGCATTTTGGATGTAACCTAATTTGATAATTAAAAACAATTTCCGTTTAAGGTATCTGTTTGCAGGTCAGAAAATGAGAAAATGTAATTGTGTAATGCTCTGAAATGTAAAAAACAAAAACAAAAAAGCTGTAAATAAAATCAACTAAATCCAAATTATTTGTGTGTGTTTCTCAAAAAGCTTTGAAAAATTTCAAGATGGTAGAAAATTATTCTTTGTAAGAGTGTTTAGAAGAGATGAAAAATCAAACTTTTATTTTGCTATTTGCCCTATCAGGGAATATATTATCTGAGATTAGAAAACTTCAAATAATGAGAGATGAATCACTATATTCTCAAAATAAGATTTTGTAGTAAAGAGGTTTGATAATGCTTCTAGATTTGATATCCTCTTCCTGCCAATTTCTCATAAATGTGTGAATTTTAATTTTTAGCCTTAATATTTCATCACATGCTTCCTTTTTTTACATTTGGGTAATTACAAGTGGTGTCTTCTGTTTGGTTTTCTGCCTCATGTATCACTGCTTTTGGGGCTAGTAACGTAGCTTACTATTTTTCTACATGGTCCATCTGTCCCTAAGATTTGATTTCTTATTTTCCAGTTTTAGCTTTGTATTGTTAGTGAGAAATATATCTGATTGGCTGTGGAGGAAAGTTTATCTCAAGATTTTTAAAGTTGCTTTCATACTTTTTGTGTCTAACAACTTTCGGACAGTTAATTTCAAAACTTTTAGAAATTTAAGACTTAGCAGTTTTTGTGGATTTCTAAATCCAGTTTGAAATATCTTAGTTACTGTGAACTCATAATGAAAAGATTAATGAAGATTGAAAATCAGTAGTCTTGTCAGCTTTCTTAAGGTTATGGACTGATGACGAATTTCTGCAAAGCAAGTAGGATTTCTTCTGGGGAACTCAGTCAATGCTTTTTGATTATAATAAACACACAATTTAAAAATAGATGTTTCACTTGAGTAGAACATATTCTTTCCTGCAAACAGAAACAACTATACTTAAAATATTATTTGATTGAAATTCACAGTGTGGTTAAGAAGTTATAAGAAATTATCCTAAAATATTTTCCAAGTATTTGTTTCAGATTAATGAACTTGTTCATTCAGGTGTTTTTAAAAGTTTGAAATCTAAAGTTCAGAAAGTCTTAAAAGTCACCAAAATATGTAATTCCAAGGCTTTGTGTCCTGATCTGGGTGAGTTTTATCTTCTGAAGTGTACATTACTAATATGGTCAAGTGCTTGGTAAATGTGCTCTTGTGGCATAAACCAAATTTAATTTGTTTCAGAAGCCATGGGGAAAGAGAAGAAAATAAAAAAATCATGAGTGTTGACTATAATAGTTTTGTAGAACATACCTTTGAGGAAAAGGTTGAGCATATCACAAATGATATTATGCCAAATGACCCCTTCATTTTAAACTGGCAGTCTGGCATATTTCATTTGTAGTTTCAGTAGGGAAGCAAGTTTTGAAGAATCTCTATAATCTTAAATGTGTATTCTAAACACTAATCCAATAGCTATATATTAAAAACTTATTCAAATGGAAATGTCTTAGGTAAATCTGTCCAGTATCTACTGCAGATGGAGATAGAGTTGAATTGGGTAGTTGTAGCCACTTTTATATTTCTCTTTGAAATGACAAAAGAAGGCACTTACTCTTGATACGGAGATAACAGAAGTGGGTATTTTTTCCCCTTGCAGTGAGAATAAATTGGCTTAGACCAAATCTGTGGCGTAAGAGTTGTGGCTAAAACAGGATTGGCAAGGGGAGCAACCAAGTGAAAACTTATAAAAGCTAAGAATGTATTTCTAGAAATTCTCAAAAATGTAAAGCATCAGAGTATTTTTTCCTTTTTACTTTGTAGAATTATAGACCAGGAAGCTGACTAATCATTTGTGGAACCAAAGATCAAATAATTAACGATGAGAGGCCAGGTGCGGTGGCTCACTCCCATATTCCTAGAAGTTTAGGAGGCCATGGTGGGATGATCACTTGAGGCCAGGAGTTTGAGACCAGCCTTGGCAACATAGACTCCCGATACCCTCCTCCATCTCTGCAGAAAAATAAAAATTTAGCTGGGTATGGTGCCATACACTTATACAGCCCCAGCTACTTGCTTGTATCATAGCTACTTGGTAGGCTATGATCACTTGAGCTCAGGAGTAGTAGACTGCAGTGAGCTGTGATGACACCACTGCACTCCAGTCTGGGCAGGAGTGAGACCCTGTCTCTGAATAAAACCCTATACATCAGTGATATAGGGAAACTGGGATTCACTAGTCTGAAGCCTTTTTGCATGACTTGATGGTGTGTTCCTAGACAGTTTTGGTGGAAAAAAAAAAATCTGTAAGTAGTAATATGTAGTTTAGTACTAAGTTAAATAGGCAGGAATTTTGATGTGAAAACAGACTGTAGTCAAAGGACAGGGAACTGATACTAAAATCACTAACTGTAGTGAGGCTGAGTAAATTGCAAAACATTGAGTTACACTCCTATTTAAGCAGGTTGTACTTTTATAAAAATTGGTTATGTTGAAGGAAAGGTCACAAGTCTATAGAATAATTGAATTGGGAATTGGAAATACCTTGTCTATAATTTGTATCTAAAATTAGGTTTTCCCTTTTAAGTTGTGAATTTTCTATGGTCTATGCTGCATGCTTTCACTTGTATGAGTACAGCTGATGATACGGAAAAATGTCTAGAAAAATGAATGTTTTGATTCAGGAATTTGTGCCTAGTGATGGCCTCCAATAGGGAATTTTCCAGAGAGAATGAAGACCCAATTCCTAAGTTGGGGCAAATTTAGTTTTCATTTTGGTATTGTTCTAATATTACAGCTTTTAAAACAATCTCTTAAAAACTGCTGGATATGGCCGGGCATGGTGGCTCACCCCTGTAATCCCAGCACTTTGGGAGGCTGAGGCAGGTGGATCGCCTGAGGTCAGGAGTTTGAGACGAGCCTGGCCAATGTGGTGAAAACCCATCTCTACTAACCTTGTCTCTACTAAAAACAAAAATTAGCTGGGCGGGTGGCATATACCTGTAATCCTAGCTACTCAGGAGGCTGAGGCAGGAGAATCGCTTGAACCCGGGAGGTAGAGGTTGCAGTGAGCTGAGATCTCACCACAGCACTCCAGCCTGGGTCACAGCAAGACTCCCGTCTCAAAAAAAAAAAAAATAAAATAAATGAAAAAAACAAACGTGGGATATAAGGGAATTCAGATATACACCAAGAGGCTGATGCTATGTCAGTTTCCAGGAGAAAATAAAACATCGATGGTGTGTTAGTTACTTTTACCTGGATCTGAGTTAGTTAATAGGCCCTTAATATCCAAATATACAATTTGTGCAGATTTACTGTATCCTTCATTTAACAAATGAACAGGATTAAAAAATGAAAGCATTAGCTAATAATAATACGATTTTTTGTGCTATTTTGAAATGAAGGAATAGGAAGTTTAAAGTCACAGTGATAGGCCAGGCGCGGGGTGGCTCAAGCCTGTAATTCCAGCACTTTGGGAGGCTGAGGCGGGTGGATCACGAGGTCAAGAAATCGAGACCATCCTGGTTAACATAGTGAAACCCCATCTCTACTAAAAATACAAAAAATTAGCTGGGCATGGTGGTGCGTGCCTGTAATCCCAGCTACTCAGGAGGCTGAGGCAGGAGAATTGCCTAAACTCAGGAGACGGAGGTTGCAGTGAGCCGAGATCGCACCATTGCACTCCAGCCTGGGTAACAAGAGCGAAACTCCATCTCAAAATAAATAAATAAATAAAGTCACAGTGATATAGCTGATCTGTATATTTTTAGTTTTCCAGGGTATTTTGATGTCTTTACCATGGATAATTGACAATAACATAAGAGAAACAACTCTGTCTTATCTTTACTCAAGTTAGAGACCTAACATTTAGAGATCCAAATAGGTTTTTTTTTCCTATTTCTTGTGGCATTGCATGGAAATCATTTTCTCCTTGTTATTAACAGCACTGTGATTTTTTTTGTGGTATTTAAAAATTGTTGTTAAATAGATGTAAAATTTATCATCTTAATCATTTTAAATTATACAGTTCTGTGGCATTAAATATATTCACAATGTTGTTCAACCATCACCTTCCATCTGTAATTTGATTTTGATAGAAATCTTTTAAATTTGGCATGTCACTTTCTAGAAGGTGTTGGAAATTAAGTTACAGGAGTGTTTTATTTTTGGTCAGTGGTGTGGCTGGAATATGCTGCTGGCACTGCCCCACTTCCAGGATTCTTTCCTGACCAGCCTGCAGTTCTATACAAGGAAATAACTGTTGCTTACAATGCCAATCGGTGCCCCCATTTTTCTTTATTTTTGAGACAGGGTTGCACTCTGGAATGCCATGGCGAGATCACAACCTAGACTTCCTGGGCTCAAGCAGTTCTCCTGTCTCAAGGCCCTGGCTCCCACTATAGCTGGGACTACAGCTGTGTGCCACCATGCCCAGCTAATTTTTAAAAAATGTTTAGTAGAGACAGTCTTCCTTTGTTGCCCAAGCTGGTCTTAAACTCCTGGGCTCAAGTGATTCTCTCATCTTGGCCCCCGCAAAGTGCTGGGATTACAGGTATGAGCCACCATGCTCAGCCAATGTCTTCATTTTTTTTTTTTCAGATGGACTTTTGCTCTTACTGCCCAGGCTGGAGTGCAATGGCATGATCTCTGCTCTGCCTCCCAGGTTCAAGCAATTCTCGTCCCACAGCCCCCCGAGTAGCTGGGATTACAGGCATGTGCCAACATGCCCGGCTAATTTTGTATTTTTAGTAGAGACAGGGTTTCTTCATGTTGGTCAGGCTGGTCTCGAACTCCTGACCTCAGATGATTCGCCCGCCTTGGCCTCCCAAAGTGCTGGGATTACAGGCGTGAGCCCCTGAACCCGGCCTCAGTGTCTCCATTTTAAGAAGTATAACTGACAAATTTTTAGGTGAATTAATGTGACTACACTTACCTAGTAGTTGGTTTGGGTTAAAACTGTTCCCTTCCAGTAACATAAACTTTTATATCAGGCATATTTGTTTTCCATTAACTGTATGGACATAAAAAGTGGAAAAAGCAAGTAATTTTCAAAAAATTGTACTCATATTATTAAAATATGGCAAAACAAACAAACAAAAAACTTTGAGGGTGAACATGGTGGCTCATGCCTGTAGTCCCAGCTATTCCGGAGGCTGAGGCAGGAAGATAGGGTTTCATCATACTGGTCAGGCTGGTCTCAACTCCTGACCTCAGGTAATCCACCTGCCTCAGCCTCCCAGAGTGCTGGGATTATAGGCATGAGCCACTGCACCTGGCCCCTAAAGCTTTGATGTTAAAAACAGACCAATTGCAAACTTGGTTTAAATGTAAATTAAATATATATATATTTTTTTTTTTGAGACAGGGTCTCATTCTCACCCAAGCTAGACTGCAGTGGTATAATCATGACTCACTGCAGCCTTGACCTCCTGGGCTCAGGCGATCCTCCTGCCTTAGCCTCATAGCTGGGACCACAGGCACATACTATCACATCTGACTAATTTTATTTTATTATTATTATTTTTAAATTATCTTTATTTTATTTTTTTTTACTTTTTTTTTTTTTTTTTTTTTTTTAAGAAGGGGTTTTACCATGTTGGTCAGGCTGGTCTTGAACTCCCAACCTCAGGTGATCCGCCCGCCTTGGCCTCCAAAGTGCTTGGATTACAGGCATGAGCCACCACGCCCGGCCAACATCTGACTAATTTTTTTTTTTTTTTTTTTTGCCAATCAATGAGGGCTTGTAAGGTTGCTGAGGTTGGTTGGCCTTGAACTCTTGGCCTCGCCTTCGCAAGTGCCACGACATCCGGCCGGAGCCCCTTTGGGCCCCGTATCTGACTAATTTTAAAGAAGTATTTGTAGAGAAGGGGTCTGACTGTGTCACTCAGGCTGGTCTTGAACTCCTGTGCTCAAGTGATACTTCCACTCTGGCCTCCCAAAGTGCTACCCAGCTAAATTTTTTTTTTCACATTTCTGATATTTTCATAAAGGATCATTAAAAAGAAGTTGAAGACATAGTCATTATTTAAATATGGAAGTGTCCTTGTACCATATGAATGTGACAGTTATTTCCTTATGCTGCTTTGGAAATCTGAGTCTTTTTTTTTTTTTTTTTTGAGACTGAGTTTCGCTCTTGTTACCCAGGCTGGAGTGCAATGGCGCGATCTCAGCTCACCGCAACCTCCACCTCCTGGGTTCAAGCAATTCTCCCTCCTCAGCCTCCTGAGTAGCTGGGATTGCAGGCACATGACACCAAGCTCAGCTAATTTTTTGTATTTTTTTAGTAGAGATGGGGTTTCACCATGTTGACCAGGATGGTCTCGATCTCCTTTTTTTTTTCTTTTTTTGAGACGGAGTTTCACTCTTGTTACCCAGGCTGGAGTGCAATGGCGCGATCTCGGCTCACCACAACCTCCGCCTCCTGGGTTCAGGCAATTCTCCTGCCTCAGCCTCCTGAGTAGCTGGGATTACAGGCACGCACCACCATGCCCAGCTAATTTTTTGTATTTTTAGTAGAGACGGGGTTTCACCATGTTGATCAGGATGGTCTCTATCTCTTGACCTCGAGATCCACCCGCCTTGGCCTCCCAAAGTGCTGGGATTACAGGCTTGAGCCACCACGCCTGGCCGGAAATCTGAGTCTTAATCATAAACCTTGATTAAAACTTCTCATAACTTTTTCTATCCTGGTTGTCAGAATCTACAAGGAAAAGCCAAATACTTCATAGCTAAAGTGTTAGCCTGTTATAATCACACTTTTTCATCTTCTCAAATAAAAACCTTGTAATTATAATGCATATTGGTAGGCTGAGGCAGCTGGATCACCTGAGGTCAGGAGTTTGAGACCAGCCTGGCCAATATGGTGAAACCCCATCTCTACTAAAAATACAAAAGAAAAATTAGCCAGTCGTGGTGGTGTGTGCCTGTAGTCCAAACTACTCAGGAGGCTGAGGCAGGAGACTCACTTGAACCCAGTAGGCAGAGGTTGCAATGAGCCAAGATTGTGCCACTGCACTCCAGCCTGGGTGACAGAGCGAGACTCCCATCTCAAAAAAAAAAAAGCATATCAGGTTTTAGCAAGGGCTTGCTTTCTTTTTCTTTTTTCTTTCTCTCTCTTTTTCTCTTCCTTTCTTTCTTCCCTCCTTTCCTTTTCCTTCCTCCCCTCCTTCCCTCCCTCCCTCCCTTCCTCGCTTCCTTTCTTCTCAGTGTCCCTCATTTAGATTCACTTAAAAGCTACTGAAAAAGCCTAGGAGTGTCAGGTAAAATATCATAGATCTTTTTGATTGCGGAAAAATTTTTTATAATGTGAGTGTCATCGACTTGAATGTAAAAGATAGAAATGGATACTTAGGAATATATATATATATATATATATATATATATATATATATAAAACTTGCCAGTGATGCAGGTGAGTTTAAGCATTCATTAACATTTTTAGGACTAGGTGCCTTTGTAATCCCAGCACTTTGGGAGGCAAGGCAGGAGAATTGTTTGAGCAAGGAGTTTAAGACCAGCCTGGGCAACATGGTGAAACTCTGTCTCTACAAAAAATAAGAAAAAATTAGGTGGGCTTGGTAGTGTGTGCCTGTAGTTCCAGCTACTTGGGAGGCTGAGGTGGGAGGATCACATGAGCCTGGGAGCCTGAGGCTGCTGTTAGCCATGATCGTGCCACTGTACTCTAGCCTGGGCGACAGAGTGAGACCATCTCAAAAAAGAAAAAAAAAAAGACAGTTTTGCAACAGCAGTGCTTAATAGCAGGATTTTATTGAGCAAAAAAACATTCCCTTTCATGTGTCAGGCACATGGCTCAAAGTACAAGCTCTTGAGCCAGACTTGCTAGATTCAGAGCCTGAGTTGGATCAGCCATTTACAAACTGTAATCTTAGGCAGGTTACTCCAATGCCATCACCTGTGAAACAGGGAGAATAATAGTATCTCCTCATAGGGTAATTGTGAGAATTTAAAAGAATATTTAACGCAGTAAAAAAAAATGTCTTGCATGAGGCTGTATACATACTTGCTATCATTACTACCACTGCAATCACTTTGTATGCACAGCAAATTCTGGTAGCTTTTGATACTATCTTTCTGCAACATGTACTCAGTATAAATGGAAATATGTTATAACAACGTTATTTGTTCCTGAAAATGTCAAGAATCATAGCATGATCATTCACAAGTCTCTGGAAGTAACATGAACTCATTAAGTTTAATACACATTTGTAGCAGTTAACTGACTCGAAGGTCATGAGGATTGTGGTTAAAGGAGACTTGTGTTAACACATTTCAACTCTTGCCCCATTCATTTAGCACACAAATTCCAGTGATCTAGTGCTCACTTTCCCATTCTGCTCTTCCTTATGCCAAACACAGGGCCTGGCATGAGGAGAAGTTACTGTCTTCTTGTGAATGAATGATGAGCAATTCTCGTTCAGACATGTCCTAATGACCGATGGCCATCTCAGATGCCCTGCACATCCCATATCCTTCCCATGACACATGACAAGTATCTGAGATTGTGGGGCTCAATGCAATGGAGGTCCTATTAGGAGACTTTACAAAGATGTTAGAACTACAAAGCTACACTTGTCAGCTTCTAGGTAAATTAGCTGATTTGCATAGATGGTGTGTTCCCTTGGAACTGTAGCATTTTATTATTTTAATGTTTTGCCATATGGTGAAAAAGTGGAGATTAATTTGAACATTTTCATTTTTATTGCTGCTTGTATGATTGAGTAGATTGTCTCCTCTTTCTAGGCGGGAAATGCCATACATTCCAAGGCCTTGATCTGTGTGTGGTGTGGCCATATTTTCCAGAGGATAGTCATTTTTACTCATGGCTCATTTTTGGGATGCTCTTAATCACAAATGTCATCTCCCCCAACAGTTTAGTTTTTAGCAAGAAATCTGGCTGGGAGTGGCACATCTTGGTGTGAGTCCTGGTATGCTGGGAAGAATTACGTGCAGTTTGTCTAAACTCCAGTAAAAGAGCTGGTTAGAAAAATAGCACTAAGGTTAGAAAGCCAGAAGAGCTATTGTAAGATGAGATACTGTTGATGCTTTTCCTGCTTGTTCATGTTGCATCATACTTTACTGTATTAAAATTCATTTTGAGTGTTCAGTGAGATAATAGGTACATGTGTGTGCTCTTAAGTTTTTAGTTTTTAATTGTGGGCTTTCTTTAGGAGCATAGGCTCTACTTTCGTTCCAGCTAAGAGGGAGATTGAGGGTTACCCTTTCCTGATTTGCCCCATATCAGTTCTGCTGCTTCCCAAGAATAGTTGCCATAGTTGCACTTAAGCTTTCTCTCAAAGGACAAAATAAGTAATTTCCGATGAAACTGCCACCTTTTCATTGGTCTATCCCTCCACTTACTGCATCACAGCTGGGTGTCCTTGGCTCTTCCAAATGGATATCCTGTACTAGTGGTAAACAATTTCTAAAGAAAAGCCTTGAGATCCTAAAAGCATTGAGGGGAAAATTATCTTAAACATTAGCACAAGACTCACAAGCCAGGCACTGTGGACCAGGGACTGGCTTGTTAATATTTTGATATTTCAGGGGGTTGCAGGTGAGGAATTACACAGGGAAAGATGAGATCATTCTTTGATACATCTTGACTCCTTGCTTAAAATTGAAAAGGGGATTCTTTAGAATGATTGTTAAACCTAACAAGTTTTACTTATGGAGGGAAAGGTTCAAAAGATAACTTCCAGTGCATTCAGCTTTCCTTATTCTTGTGTGATTGCTGCTGGGTTATAGTTAATGGTGTATTAAGTTTTTCCATGAACAGAAGGATAAATACCTCATTATTAAATCTCACCTACAAAATTATTTTCCCCTGAGTTAAAATTCAGAAGTAATTGGCTGGGCACAGTGGCTCATGCCTGTATTCCTAGCACTTTGGGAGGCCAAGGTGGGTGGATCACCTGAGGTCAGGAGTTCAAGACCAGCCTGGCCATCATGGTGAAACCCCATCTTTAAAAAAAAAATTAAAAATTCAGAAGTAATTATTTTTCTAGATCAGGTATATACAAAATCTTTCCTTTTCAAGGTCAGAAAAGTCTTTTATAAAGTTTACATTATATACTACTGCTTCTAATTTAACTTAGCATTAAAAAAAAACAATTATTATAAAGACTGGATGTTATCTAATGATCCCAGAGGTTACTACATTGATGTGATAGGTGAATTGGTTTTTTATTTATAGTTAGGAAAGTAAGCAAACAAGCAAATATGTTTAAAAATTAGGCTTAAGATAGTAGTCCTTCATTTAAATTATGCTTAGTATTTGAAGTTTGTTTTGAAAGCTTAAGTGTCATAAAAAATCTTGTTATAACTGTTAATTCAATGAGGTATTACGTCACACAGTAAATTTAGGTCCTGCATAGTATACAGGTGTGGTTATTGGGATTAAAGCAGAAAGAGGTTCAGGAAGTTTTTGGTCATTTTGCAAAAAAGGGTCAAAAGAGGCCAGGCGTGGGGCTCACGTCTATAATCCCAGCACTTTGGGAGGTGGGTGGATCACCTGAGGTCAGGAGTTCAAGACCGGCCTGGCGAAAATGGTGAAAACTCCATCTCTACTAAAAATACAAAAATTGGCTGGGTGTGGTAGTGTGCGCCTTTAGTCCCAGCTACTCAGAAAGCTGAGGCAGGAGAATTGCTTGAACCCTGGAGGTGAAGGTTGCAGTGAGCTGAGATTGAGCCACTGCACTCTAGCCTGGGCGACAAGAGGTAGACTCTGTCTCAAAAAATACACAAAAGGGTAATTGAGGTCATATATTATGTAGTATGGGTAAGGATGACAGGTTCAGCCTTATATTTGAATTCTGACTGAGAAGATCAGGACTTCTCCAACACTAGGCTAATGTTAGATTAGTAAAAAGTTTTTTGTTAGGACCATTCAGTGTGAGTTAGCATTTCCTCTTTCATTTCTAAGTTTGCTTGGAGGGCAGAATCTTGGTGTGCCCCTTGGCATCTTGCTGTGGATTTGACTTGGGCCGGAGAGTGCCCTCTCCTGGCTAAGGCTGTTGTGTCTACACAGCTCTCAAGTCTGTTTTCATTTAGTACCAAAGCTTCTCTTTCTGTGAAGCCAGCAAGTTATCCAGAATAAATTTGTTATGAAAATTCACCTGAATTTTGGTCTTATTTTAAAACAATTTTTTGGTAAAATGGATGGATTAAAACACTCGAATGCTTTATTTTTGTTAACTTGGTTTTTTCTACCATAGGTCTCAACAAATGGCAGCTATTACATCAGACAGTGACGAGTCCTGCTGCTCCCTTACAGTGTCTGACAGACCACTGTGGATTCAGACTGGGAGCATTGAAGTTAACAGTGAAACGGGCAGGTCTGTCTGTTTTAAGCCCTGCCACAAAGTGAAGAGGGCATCATGTCATCACTTAATCATTCCTGAAGTAGATTAGGCTAGACTTAAAATAATTCATTAGTTCTTTTTCTTTAGTTTTCATTGGCCTTGGTAGCTGGGTGTGCCTCGTGTAGGTGATAGTTTTAATGAATGAAAATAACTTTCCATTGATACTACCTGCCATGCTAAAAAGAGGAGTCTCTTATGAGCTTCCGTGAGTTGAGAGTAGATTCTCTTAAGGTGGTAGAAGTTGGGTGTTACCTTGCAGAATTATGTCAAATAGCAACTGAGTCTCCATGGAAAGTCAAAAATACTGGATTTCTTTTATCTTTTCACTATCTCAGTCTTTTTTTGTCACTTTTATATTCATTAAACTTCTTAGTCATTACTTCTTACTGTATATATAAGAATATATATATATGAACACATATATGTATATATATTCTTAGTGAATTAGTCTCAAAACCATTATCATTTACATAAAGCAAGTCAAAATTCCAGAGGGTGGTAAAAGATACTGCTGAAATGTAGTCTATTTCTTTAAGTACATTTATTAATAACTCCTTGTATAATGCCTAAAAGGCTTATTTTGGGCCCTTACAGGGCAGCAAAAGTTCAGGGATTTCTGTGTGTGTGTTTGTGCTGCTTTGAAACTTAGGACTTTTATTGCTTCCTCAAAGTAAGGCTGTTTAATACTCTGGTGTTTGTACAGCTAGTGAAGAGCTGCATAGTTAGATGGAAGCTGTAATTTGCAAGCTGGGTCAGAATGGCAAATTTTGAGTTAGAGATTGCAGCTGGGATTTTGGACACTTATCTACACTTAAGGAGTGATAGCTACCCTTAAGATGATCTCTTGAGGGAATATTGTTTTTTATTTTTTTGCACCTCTCAGGAATAGTAAGATCTGCTTGACTCCTTGCCTTTCCTGCCCTAGACTTCAACTGAACTTGAATAGGCCTCACTAAAATTGAAGCCAAATATTGAGAGTCATAAATAAAAGGAAATGGAATTGTACATGGGATTGGCTATTTGCCTTTTTTCTTTCAGTTTATAAATGGGAACATTTGCTCTCATAGTTCTGTGTGAGCCTAAACCTATTAGTATTGCAATCATATTAGTACAGTATCTTAGTTTTAGAAAGTAAAAACTGAGCTGAATGTCAAATTTTAAGACAGTGTAAATTTTTTTTTCCCCCCCAGAGGCAAGGACTACATTCACCTTTCATCTTGATGTGTGTAGTATTTATCCCTAAAGGTCACTTTTCATTGCTTTAGGAGAAACGTGATAGAATACCCTGTGAAATTTATTTTGTAGGCCTTGATCTAGTAAGCGAATGAAGCATGGCAACACCAGAAGGCAACATAGAATCAAGTCAGTTCTGTCAAATCCTGGGAAAGAGGCCTCCTGTGAGATGTTTAGAAGTTAAAGAATGGGAAGGACGGGTGGTTTTTCTGTTTTCCTTGTTGCATTGTGTTTGTTGTGTCCGTTGTTACTTCACTGAAATACCATTTTTGTTTTAAAAATGGATTTGACAAAAAAAAATTTATCTTTCTTTCCACGGATCATCACTTTTGGAATTCAAACTTGCGTTGGTACTTAGGTTTCCAGGTTTGAGAGGCATAACCAGGGACCGTAGAGCGTTTCGGTGGGCTTCTTCTACTTTGTAGTATTAGAGAGAGGTTGGTAGTGTTGGGCATTCTGCTCATGCTTTTAGCAGGTATTTTTACAAGCCTTGCCCTTTATAAATACTGTGCTTGTTGTCCTCCTTCTTGTTGGAGGTATGGTGAAGAGGCCTCTGCTGATAATCAGGTTTACTGGTGTAGCATGGGATACTGGTCAGTCTAACCAGTGTACATGTGTTGTCTTCTAGTATCAAAACGGTGCTCTTGATACCTTCTGATGTGCTGTGTCTACTTCTGAGGAGGCACCCTCCACTCCCTTCTTTTTTTACTCTTTGCAAATATGTGGACAGTGTGACGTGCTGCTGATCTGTACATAGCCTGGCTCTGTATATAAATTTGCTCCTTAAAACTGTAGGCTAGTCTGTGCTACTAGAAAGCTGTTGGTGCTTCATAGCAGTCCCCAGCAACTCAGCTGACTCTCAGAGTATTATACTGTGAAATGGCAATATAAAGAACAAAGTTAAAATTCCCCTGTCATTAGGCAAATATTTATAAGCAAGTATTTTAAAAAAACATTCAAGTGCACATTGATTATGTAAAGATGACAGCCGTTTTACTTGTGTTGGAAACTGACCTGATAATACTTTAGAAATAACATGAATATTTCTGCTGGTTTAGAGTGGCAGTAAGTTGTTTTCCCAAAACAACATTGGTCAAGTCTAACCGATTTAAAAGAAAAAATCAGATGTGATCCCACAATCTATATAGGGCTTAATTTAAACAACAAGGACATCGTTTTTCTCATGTAATTGCTTGTGCTTAACTACATTTTCTTCCTTTTCTTTACTATATTTCAGCACAAAGACATTAGCAGGCTGCTGGTTTCATGGACCTGTACCACAATGACACAGAACACCAGAGCATCAGGACTGAATGAAATTGGAGTTTTTAAAGCTGCACTAAGAAGTAAATGTTAAGGCAGTGGTTAAAAACAACAGTCTATAAAGGGGCACTTGCAAATTGTGCTATATTAAACTGAAGAAAAGGTATTAGGGAATATTTTATAAAAAATAAACTATTGCAATAAATTATGCATGAGATGAGGAGAAAAATGATGTGAAATACACATACAAGAGCTCACTTGAATTTTATGTATGAAGAAACACTGACAGTAACTTCTTTTGAATGTGAAGTTCTTATCAGTACAGTTTGGACAGGCCTAAAAGGCATGGGATGATGCAGAAATGCTGAATTATTTTTCATACTTAAACTGTGCTTTCTCCAAGGTTTATTAGTTCAGATATGAGCAAAGGTATTTCTAAAATGGCTCTTCTATAAAACAGCAATAGTCACAGATGCCAAGGCCAGTGTTTCCTTCAGGGTAACAGTAGAAACAACAGAAAGTAACATCCTGCTGGAAGGATGGCAAAGTGCCCCGCCCTACCCCACAAGCAAAGTTTGGATCTTTTCTTTCTTTAATAAAGCAGGGCTGTATTATCTTGAATATATGTTTGCTTGTTAGAACATATTAAGATATATTTATTTGCCACTAGTATTTAACATTTTGTGCACATTTTCATAATTACATTCTTCTTTCAAATTTTGACTCAAAGTGGATAGGTTAGTGTTGATCTTGGAGTGCAGATATTTACTCCAAGAGCTAGTTCTTAATTCTGCTGAGCTGGAAAGCCTTTTATTATTGTCTGTATCCTTACTGGTTTTATTTAGTTCAAAAACGGTGACATCGTCTAAATTTTGGTGTAGACCTCTCTCTACAGAGAGCCCCTCCTAAGTGCAAGAAATTCTAACAGGTGTCAGTAGGACTTGGCCCTGTGGGACAAGTGGCAGGAACAGGATCCTTTAAAACAGTGTCAAACTTTTCATGCATGGAGCATGAATTCTTACTAACAGAGACTGTAATTTTTTTCTTGTCTTTGGTAAATATTATTAAAAAAACCTTAATTTTTCTTTTTTAATGAATGGAGAAAACATGAGAAAACCAGATGGACCTGTTAGTATTACATTTTTAAGGCATTTTATATTTGATGGTGCCGTACTTTTAATAATAAAACTGAAGTTTTTTAGTGGCAATACTGATTTATTTTTTAAACCAGAAAGATAATCCATATTGATTATTACAAAAAAAGGGAAAATATGCCAAAAAATAGAAAACCGTAAAATTCATATGAAGCAACGTAACAGATAACTGAGCACTTGGCTCAAGTAGTCAAACTTTCCATAATGTTACTATATAAGTTTGGAATTACCTATTAACCCCAAGCTCAGGATTAATAAAAGGTTCTGGGTGAGTTTTAAAACATTTAATATGCCTATGATTTGTTTTACAACTTGAAGAAAAGGCAGGCAGTCTTGTTTCTAATGAGCTTAATGTAAATTCTAATTATACTGCAAATAATTTAAAGTTTTGATTGCATTCTACAATTGTCTGTTTGGAAAATTCCATATTATGGAGTCATTATATATTTTAACAGATCAGAAAAAGTCAGCTCAGGAACTGTAGCAGCAGGGGATTCTAAAGATGACATGAACTATACTATAGGGGTGCCCTACTCTATGTGGCCTAGAGCTTTGGTTTGGGTCAGTCTTGTTCTTTCAGATACACCAGCAGTACCTTTCAGGTTTACTTCAAGAACCAGATAACTCCCAAACCATGGTGGAATTATATGAGTTGTATAATTAAGATTTTTAATTAAGCTTTAGAATTCTTTGTTTGTGTAGAGTGATGGAAATGACCAAGAAGTAATAATATAAAGCAAAAGAATTGGGCGGATCAGGTTTTAAGTATATAAATTGTTTTTTCTCATGGCATATTCTCAAAGCTGTTTTGTTACAAACCAAATTTTCATTTAAAAAAAAATGAAACTTGGTGGTATTTAAAATCTAGATCTACCATGTTGCTATTTCACTTTCATTGCTTTAGTTGCTTAATATTTAAGCTTTGCTTCATGCTACCTTTTGTCTGTATTTCAATCTTCGTAAGCCTATTTTGTTTTGTAGACTTGAATGATAAAAATTGTTTCTCATCTGAAGTATGCTCAGAGTTTTAAATGTTAAAGAATGTTGTGTAACCTTTATTCAATAAAGTCTTTGATTTTTTAAAAAATTAGTTATTTAAAAACCATGTTTACTTTTTAGGAGTTAGATTTTAAAGATTTTTTTTTTTTTTCGGCCGGGCGCGGTGGCTCACGCCTATAATCCCAGCACTTTGGGAGGCCGAGGAGGGTGGATCACGAGGTCAAGAGATTGAGACCATCCTGGTCAACAAGATGAAACCTGTCTCTACTAAAAATATAAAAATTAGCTGGGCATGGTGGTGCACGCCTGTAGTCCCAGCTACCCGGGAGGCTGAGGCAGGAGAATTGCTTGAACCAGGAGGTGGAGGTTGCCGCGAGCCGAGATCGTGCCATTGCACTCCAGTCTGGGTAACAACAGCGAAACTCCGTTTCAAAAAAAAAGATTTTTTTTTGGGGGGGGGGTAACTATTACAATTCAATCACTAGTTATACTTTAGGGAGCTGTTTTGAGTAACAGTGCTTCCTCAGGAGAACAGCCTATTGGTTTCTAATCACTAAGCGATTTTATGGGACCTCTTTATGTCCAAGGATAGAAGAAAGGTGAACAGTTTAATTAGGACCCTGTGCATAAACTTCTTTTTTTGAGATGGAGTCTCGCTCTGTTGCCCAGGCTGGAGTGCAGTGGCACGATCTCAGCTCACTGCAACCTCTGCCTCATGGGTTCAAGTGATCCTGCTACCTCAGCCTTCTGAGTAGCTGGGACTACAGATGTGTACCACCACGCTTGGCTAATGTTTTGTATTTTTAATAGAGACAGGGTTTAGCTGTGTTAGCCAGGATGGTCTTGATCTCCTGACCTTGTGATCTGCTCGCCTTGGCCTCCTAAAGTGCTGGGATTACAGGTGTGAGCCACCATGCCCTGCCACATTAACTCCTTTTCCATACAGCAACCTGCCCTTCAGAGTTGGATGTAATTAAATATCTACTGCAGAGTTTATTTTGTTTTCTTTTGTTTTAATTTTAAGGTGTCCTGCTCTTATGGATAAATGGCTGCTTCTTTAAGAGCCCAGCACGTTCAGTGAGAGGTCAAGGGTTTGATCTAAAAATCAGAAACACTTGGATATCAGGAAACATCCTTTTAAAACCTACAGACAGTTCACAGGACTGACCCAGACACTTAGGTCAATGTACTTTTTTTCTGTTTCAGAAAAGTAATCCTTTGGTTGCCTGTTATTCCAGAGTACATGAAGGCTTTAATCTCAAATATTCTCCCATTTCAGTTTATCTAAATGAGTGTAAAAAAGAGACCACAGGAATCTGGCTCTGCTAATACCTTTTTTCTCTGAAGTTTCTCACTAATGAAAATGGAACAGGCCAGGTGTGGTGGCGCAAATCTGTAATCCCAGCACTTTGGGAGGCTGAGGTGGGTGGATCATTTGAGGTCAGGAGTTCAAGACCAGCCTGGCCAACATGGTGAAACTCCATCTCTACTAAAAAAAAAAAAAAAAAAAAAAATTAGTGGGTGTGGTGGCACATGCCTGTAGTCCCAGCTACTCTACTTGAGAGGCTGAGGCAGGAGAATCACTTGAGCCGGTGAGACGGAGGTTGCAGTGAGCCAAGACCACGTCACTGCACCCTGGCCTGGGCGATAGAGTAAGACTCTGTCTCAAAAAAAAAAAAAAAACCACACATGGAACAGAGAGGACAGGGAAGATTAACAAGCCATGTGCTCTTACCTGAGAAGGCCTACATGAGACTCATACTGATCCTGGTCATGTATACATGTATCAATATATTTATAGACACAACTCCTACAAAAGAGAATGAGAGTGATGCAACCCAAAGATGCAACTGAAAATTATACTGATGTGGCCGGGTGCGGTGGCTCACGCCTGTAATCCCAGCACTTTGGGAGGCCGAAGCGGGTGGATCACAAGGTCAAGAGATTGAGACCATTCTGGTCAACAAGGTGAAACCCCATCTCTACTAAAAATACAAAAATTAGCTGGGCATGGTGGTGCGCGCCTGTAGTCCCAGCTACTCGGGAGGCTGAGGCAGGAGAATTGCTTGAACCCGGGAGGCGGAGGTTGCAGTGAGCTGAGATGGTGCCATTGCACTCCAGCCTGGGTAACAAAAGCGAAACTCCGTCTCAAAACAAAAAACAAACAAAAAATTATACTGATGCTGGCCTTCACATAAGAAAGTGTAAGTTCATGCCAGGTGCAGTGGCTCACGCCTGTAATCTCAGTACTGAGGCCGAGGCAGGTGGATCACCTGAGGTCAGGAGTTAAGACTAGCCTGACCAACATGGAGAAACCCTGTCTCTACTAAAAATACAAAATTAGGCCACGGTGGCTCACGCCTGTAATCCCAGCACTTTGGGAAGCTGAGGCGGGTGGGTCACCTGAGGTCAGGAGTCTTGAGACCAGCCCGACGAACATGGTGAAAACTACAAAAGAAAAAAATACTAGCCAGGTATGTGATGGCGCATACCTGTAATCCCAGCTAGGAGGCTGAGGCAGGAGAATTGCTTGAATCAAGGAGGCAGAGGTTGCGGTGAGAACGCAACAGCCTGGGCAATAAGAATGAAACTGTCTCAAAAAGCATAAGTTCATTTTTTCTCTTTCAAGTAAAGATTTTTTGTTGCTTTTCACTGAGGATGGCTGCAAAATATTACGGAAAATATTTAGGGAAAGTTATAGATTAGTCTCAAACCTTTTGGAAGGCCGAAAGGTTTTATTGAGGCAGGCCAAAGGCGGCTGGTCTGTCTATGACCTTAAGATAGGGAGAGACAGAGAAAATCAAAGGCCTTACTCGACACCTATTTGTCTCCACTTTGTTTACTCATGCAAATTTTGTGCTGAGTGGCCTCT
The DNA here is from genome assembly GCA_031835075.1 of Saguinus oedipus. Classification (NCBI taxonomy): domain Eukaryota; kingdom Metazoa; phylum Chordata; class Mammalia; order Primates; family Cebidae; genus Saguinus; species Saguinus oedipus. The sequence continues at coordinate 46,728,295 of CM063170.1, forward strand.
CCAGAGGGGAATTACTTGTTTATAGCATTTGCTCTGGCCTGGAACTTAAAGCTTTTGTCATTCGTAAAACCTTTCTCTTAACCATGTTAATTATCCACAAGTGTGTTAACTTAGAACCTTTGTTGTAAAATCTTGACTGAATAAAAGTGAAAGACGGAGGGTCTGGGTTGATTGGTTGCATTTTGCCCTCTGAAAGCAGCCAACGGCCATCGCCAGCCCACTTGTAACAATGTAATGGTGTGAAAGTGTATTCATTCATCCGTCCTTGAGTCAGGCTCTGACTTACAGGCTTGAGCCACCGCACCCAGCCAGTGTGATTATCTTGAAAGTAAATTCTGGTATGCTCTTTGGGTGGGGGGCAGGAAGCATCACAGAACTTTATTATTTTTGAGATTAGTTTTGCTCTGTCACCCAGGCTGGAGTGCAGTGGCGCAATCATGGTTCACTGCAACTTTGGCCTCCTTGGTTCAAGCGATTCTCCTGCCTTAGCCTCCCAAGTAGCTGGGACTACAGGTATGCGCCATCATGCCCAGCTAATTTTTGTATTTTTAGTAGAGACGAAGTTTCACCATGTTGGCCAGGATGGTCTCAAACTCCTGACCTCAGGTGATCTGCCTGCCTCGGCCTCCTGAAGTGCTGAGATTACAGGTGTGAGCCACCATGCCTGGCCACAGCTTTAAAATCATACATGTTAGCAGCAATAGGCAAATACAGCCCACCTTCCTTCCTTCCTTAACATTTACTTTTTCTACTTTTGAACTCTGAAGATTTCCTATGGTCAAACAATTTCGAAAGGTCTGAATATATCTTTTCTTAGAAATTTTGGAAGTAGCAAAGTAACACTACCACATAAAAACTCCTTGGCTTAGGCAAATTCACACCTACTGAGATCCTTTCCAGACAATGTACTGCTTGGCCCACCCACTGGGAGCATGTAATGTTGGCCTTGTGTGGCATCCTATAAGATTTCAGTGTGACTAAGAGGAAGAGGAGGAAGCCTAAGAAACAAAACCTCTACACTTGTGGCAATGCAATGGTGGTATCAGCATCTTCTCTTAACCAAAGCTGTTTCTAGATGAACAAGTCTATTTACTATTATTTGGAGGCACACATAGTCCTGCAGGAATCTCAGCCGATTTTGCTTAGTCTCAGCCACTGAACTCAAGGCACAATCTGACAGTTCTCAAAATGTAGTCCAAAGCTCCGTAGGGGTTCTGGAGACCCTTTCAAGGTGTCTGTCTGGTCAAAACTATGTTCATAAAACAAAATTAATGGGACTATTTTTTTCACTATCATTTTGTCAAGGAGTGCACAGTGCACAGAATTTTCCCTGTGATCTCATGACAAACTGAATATAGAAGGAAATGTGAGATTCTTGTTCTTTATCAAGTCATGCATTAAAGAGATTTGCAAAAACGTCACTCTTCTCAATAAAATGTGTCTAATTTGGAAGATTTTTTTCTTTTTACTTTTTAAAGATGGGGTTTTACCATGGTGGCCAGGTTGGTCTTGAACTCCTGACCTCAGGTGATCCACCCACCTCAGCCTCCCAAAGTGCTAGATTATAGGCATGAGCCACCGTGCCTGGTCTGGAAGATTTTTTTCATAAAGAATTAAAAAATTTCATTAAAACTTTTTTTGAGACAGGGAGTCTTGCTCTGTTGCCCAGGCTGGAGTGCAGTGGTGCAATCTTGGCTCACTGCAACCTCTGCCTCCTGGGCTCAAGCGATTCTCCTAACTCAGCCTCCTGAGTAGCTGGGATTACAGGCATGTGCCACCTACCTGGCTATTTTTTTTTTTTTTGTAATTTTTAGTAGAGACGGGGTTTCACCGTGTTAGCCAGGATGGTCTCGATATCCTGACCTTGTGATCCACCTGCCTCAGCCTCCCAAAGTGCTGGGATTACAGGCGTGTGTCACCATGCCCAGCCTAAACATTTTTTTTAAGAGGCAAAGTCTTGCTCTGTCACCCAGGATGAAGTGCAGCAGTGTGATCACAGCCTCACTGCCGCCTTGAACTCCTAGGCTCATGCAATCAATCCTTCTGCCTCAGCCTGCCAAGTAGCATGAAGCCACTAGGCCCAACTAATTTTTTTTAAACATTTTTTTTGCAGACGGAACCTTGCTACGTTGCTCAGGCTGGTCTGGAACTCTGGCCTCAAGCAGTCCTCCCACAATGGCCTTCCAGAGTGCTGTGATTACAGACATAAACTATCCATCATTCCTGGCCCAACATAAAATTATTTATATTAACATGAAACATGTTATTTTTAAAAGGGATTAAATACTTAATATTTTCTATCTTTTTTTTTAATAAAAAGATGGGGTTTCACCATGATGGCCAGGCTCGTCTTGAACTCCTGACCTCAGGTGATCCACCCACCTCAGCCTCCCAAAGTGCTAGGATTACAGGTGTGAGCCACCGCGCCCGGCAATATTTTCTGTCTTAATTTTCAATATACTGAATATTGACAGAATGCACATAAATGGAAGCGCTCTTAAATTTTTTTTTCCCCAGACTATGAAGGGCTCCTGAAATAAAAGTTTGGGCATGGTGGCTCATGCCTGTAATCCCAACACTTTGGGAGGCTAAGGTGGGTGGATCAACTTGAGGCCAGGAGTTCAAGACCAGCCTGGATAACATGGTGAAACCCCATCTCTACTACAAATATAAGAACTTAGCCAGGTGTGGTGGCGCATGCCTGTAATCCCAGCTACTCTGGAGGCTGAGGCAAGAGAATTGCATCAGCCTAGGAGGCAGAAGCAGGAGCCAAGATTGCACCATTGCACTCCAGCCTGGGTGGCAGAGTGAGACCCCATCTCATTTAAAAAAAAAAAAAAGTTGAGAACCACTGTCTGGTGTAATGCTGGCTGCATAGGAAGCACCAAACACTGACTACTAGACCATCCAGCATTCTGCACGGTTTCCATACAACTTGTGACATCTTTCACACAGACATTTTTTAGAAAATTGGATGGCAGATTTAATAGTTTCTTCTGAGGTTCACTTTGACCAAAAGAAAACAAAAAGATAAAAAGCTTTTAGGGGGGCCCAAAGTGGCTCCGGCCGGATGTCGTGGCGCTTGCGAAGGCGAGGCCAAGAGTTCAAGGCCAACCAACCTCAGCAACCTTACAAGCTCTCATTGATTGGCAAAAAAAAAAAAAAAAAAAAAAAAAAAAAAAAAAAGCTTTTAGGAACAGAGCAGAAGAACCATGTAGCCCTTAACACTGGGAGTATGACTGGCTACTGCACATCACTTACAGAATTATATGTGTAATTTACATCCAAGATGAAACTTGCATGTCAGAGCTTTTGACACACAAACCAGAGCAGCTGCAAGCTTTTCATTAGCATCAACCGATGAGTAGAAAAATATTCTATCTTTGACACCTCTGGGTTCATGTAGTTTCAAAGAATATGGTGGTGTTCTGTGATTCACATACTACCATTCCTCAATGAAGCTATTTTAAGTAAAAAAAATTAATTATAATTATCTACACAAACCTGGTGGGGCCCAAGACAGCTTGTAAGGTGGACTTTATGAATTCTAGTGCACGGTAGAATGGTCAGCTCTTCAAGATAAATCTTCAAGGCAACAAAAACTGGGCAGATTTGTGGAATTTGGAATCAGTAACCCTGCTTAAAACCAACACTGCTCCCAAAGCCAGAGAAGGCTTTTGCCTTAGCTGTCGTTAGTGACAAAATTCACAACCTAGCCCAGACCTAAGCACAGAAAGCTTTTATTACCACAGAGGAAATCAGGAAATGCTGGAGGCAGCCTCGTTAGCTGTGTGATCAAGGAGGGGGCAGGCAGGCAGGCAGGCAGGAACCTGTCATCAGTCATGTCTAGGCAGTCTCCCAACCAATCGGTCTGCTTGGTTCAGGAGAGGCTTTTGGTAGGCTGTGTGTCTGTGTAACTCAGGAAGATCAGCCTCGACAAATGGGCTACTTCCTGGACAAAGGACAGCCAGAACCAGGGAGACCAGCTGCACAGACATCACCTTAAAATGGAAATCAAATTAGGTTCATTACATCAGGAAGTACATTTCACCCTGATCACAAAAGAGGAAAAAGGGAGCACTAGGCTCTGCTGGATAGCCTTTCTTTTAGATAAGATGCTTTTAAAAGTTAAACATTGGCAGGGCCTTTCCCCTTGCTAACAGCAAGCAGCACACAATTTTCGAGTCAGCTTTTAAAGCGATTGTTGTGTTATCTGTTATTATTTGGATTTTGAACAAAATTGATGGAGTAGGAGCCAGTAGAAGAATCCTGTTTGATCTGGAAATTTTCCGTGGAGAGCCCAAAAGGTCGGAGTACCAAGTTTCCAAGATCTTTTAATTTACCTGTAATGTAAAAGCAAAGACTCAGATGAATACAGGAATGAACAGAAGCAGGAAGGCACCAATTAATCTTGCCTTACCATTGAGTACAAAATATAAAAGTATCTCTTGCAGTTAAAGAAATGCCTACTTTTAATATGATGAAAGCTTCCAGGAGAGTTCCCAGCCCCGTTACCCACTTAGCAGTGCAGTCACTTCAATGCCATCCACCCCAAGCCTGTGCTTGCATTCATGAGAGTGGAGTCCTGCGGCTCTCTCTGGGAGATTAAAGCCTCCTGTCCAAACTGGCCAGTACTATCAAAGGACACAGGCTTCTGGGGTGAGTGCAGGGAAAACCAATTGCTGTTCCAGTGGTGCTCAGAGCATTGTGCCAAGCCAGGTCTGCCTGGTAGTGAGGGCAGAGGTCCCTCCAAGTCTCTTCTCTCTAGAACGAGAGCAGCCACCTGCTAAATTTAACTCAGCAAATTTCCATTGAGCCTGGATTCACACTCAAGAGCTTCCTGCTTTCCTAAGCAAATCCTTAGCTTCTATACCAAACTAACAATTTCTTAGAAATGGGATCTTGTTCATTTGCACAGCAACCTCAATAGGACTTTAATAGTCCAGGTTCCTCTTCTCAAGTTTCAGGCTTTATTTACTCATGACTCGGGTGAGGTATATAGGCTGGGTATGGTGGCTCACACTTGTAATCCCAGCACTTATGGAGGCCGCGGTGAGTGGATCACCTGAGGTCAGGAGTTCAAGACCAGCCTGGCCAACATGGTGAAACTCCATCTCTACTAAAAATCCAAAAATTAGCTGAGTGTGGTGGCATGTACCTGTAGTCCCAGCTGAGGCAGGACAATCACTTCAACCCAGGAGGTGGAGGTTGCAGTGAGCTGAGATCATGCCACTGCACTCCAGCCTGGGCGACAGAGTGACACTGTCCAAAAAAAAAAAAAAAAGAGCTGGGCATGGTGGCTCACATCTGTAATCGCAACACTTTGGGAGGCCGAGGCGGGCGGATCACGAGGTCAAGAGATAGAGACCATCCTGGCCAACATGGTGAAACCCTGTCTCTACTAAAAATACAAAAATTAGCTGGGTGTAGTGGCGAATGCCTGTAGTCCCAGCTACTCAGGAGGCTGAGGCAGGAGAATTGCTTCAACCCAGGAGGCGGAGGTTGCGGTGAGCCGAGATTGCACCACTGCACTCCAGTCTGGCGCCTGGCGATGGAGCAAGACTCTGTCTCAAAAAAAAAAAAAAAAAAGTCATGGTATATAACCAATAGTTCTTGCCAAGCGTGGTGACTCATGCCTATAATCCCAGTACTTTGGGAAGCTGAGGTGAGAGGATGCTGTGAGCCCAGGAGTTCAAGACCAGCCCGAGCAATGTGGTGAGACTCTTATCTCTACACATTTTTTTTTTAAAAAACAAACAACTAGCAGTTCCGATGCTGTTTTTAAGATATAAGAGGGTTATAGAGTTAGTATGTCAAAAGTTGGAATTTCTAGAACATTTCAGAAATCTAAAGGGATTTACAGAGAAGTGGAATGGAACATCTGAAACTAGGAATGTTCCAAAAAATTTTGGCTGGGATGGGTGAATAAAGTTTCAACCCTTTCTAAACAGCTTTAATTTTTCTTGCAGGTCTGCTTCCAGTGGAGGTAAGAATGGGGGAAGATGAAAAGAGAAATCCCTAATCACCAGAGGTACAGGCTCCTTCCCACTTCTTAGCAGCTTTTCTCACTCTGTAGCCTCCTATCTTAGAGTAAAGCCCAGGTAAAGAACTTAAAGATGCATGGCCTTGGCTGGGTGCAGTGGCTCACACCTGTAATCCCAGCACTTTGGGAGGCTGAGGTGGAAGTATCACTTGAGCACTGGAGTTCAAGACCAAAAGTTCTCACCATGAGTTATTAAGAGGATCACTTGAGCCTAGGAGTTTGAGACCAGCCTGGGCAACATAGGGAGACCCTCTCTGTACAAAAATTTAAAAATTAGCTAGGTGTGGTGGCACATGCCTGTTGTCACAGCTACATGCAGGCTGAGGCAGGAGGACTGCTTGAGCCCAAGGAGTTCAGAGCTGCAGTGAGCCATGATCATGCCACTGCACTCCAGCCTGGGTAACAGAGCAAAATAGACGCATGGCCTTTACATTTTAAAGGCCTTCCTAATAACTCATGGTGAGAACTTTTGGTCTTGGGCTTAAGAACTAGCCCAAAGAGGCTCACCATGTCCAGAGAAAGGCCAATCCATCTTGGGATAAAACATTCAATTGAGAAAGCTCCCGGAATCTGGGACAGCCGTTCTCCAGGCTGGCTTCCCAAACCTAAACCTGGGACACACACACTCAGTGCTACTGCTTGTATCACTGGCATAAACCCTGGGTGCGTGCACACGGGAGCGGTACAGCCTCAGGCAGACGGGTGTATAGGGAGGGGTTCACAACAAGCAAGAGAAAGACAGGGCAGCCTCAGGGCAACCTGAGTTAGCAACACCACTCAAGAACGCTGGCAGTTTGTCCTAGGGTTGGAAAAAGAGGATGGGGGAAGGGTGGGAGAACCATTAAGAGTGGCCCAATAAAGTGTTGGTACTGGGAAATCCTTGGCTCTTGTGACATGGAGTGAGTGAAGTGAGAATGAGTCTCAAGAGCCACTCACATCAGACTCCCGAGGAGGGGCAGCTCCATGGTGGAGAAGCCTCTGGTCCAGGTACTCTGGATGGTCCACTGAGCCCAGAGCCACTACCTGGATAGAGGGAATCACTGCAAGCCCATCTCCAGTGCCAGAAAAACAATTTAAAGTACAAACTGGAGATTTTACTTGGCATCTATTATGTGAGCCAATGGGATGTAAAGAAAAATAGTTTCCATGCGCGATGCTCACAGTCTAGTGGGGAGGCAGACACGAAAGACTGAAGTGTGTTTTCTGACCTTGCAGTGGGACAAGGAAGCCTTTTCAGAGAGGCCACATGCCACAGTGCTCTAGGGGACAGGAATAGGTCCAGGATGATGGCTATGTCAATGTGCTTGAGATGGCAGCGTCCTCAGGCAGCAATGGTTTGGCTTTAGGCTGGTCTGCACTAAGGGAGGTTTCCCTCTAGTGCAGAAAGATCATTCCAAGCTAGGACTGCAAATATGACTTCAAACTGCCAATAAGAGGAAGAATTCTCTTTCCCAGGCCCTCACTTTGCCTAACTGGCTAATGGGCCTGTCTGCCACAAGCTACCTTTGAATTTTTAGCTTGGTTGATTCTATGGTGTGGCAGTCATGAAGATGTGCTTCTCCAAATGCAAGGGACAGAGTGGCTGCACTCTAAAATCCATCAGCACGTTCATGCAGAGACCACCCTTCCCACGTTGCTCCCACTCAACAGCTGAGCACGCCAGGAGCTGACCAGGGACTCGTCTGATGGGCAGCAGTGGCTCCCCAGTGGCTTTGCTGAAACTTTCTCAGCATTACACTTCAGTGGAAAACTTCCTCCCTCCCCACCTTCCTCCTCCACAGGGGCCTGTCAGCTCTGCCAACATCCTCCAGCTCCCAGCCTCATTTTCCCTTGCAGGTGTTTCCCCCAATAAATCTCTTGTACTTCTAATCCTATCTTGGCTTCTATTTTTTTGACGACCCAAACTAACACATAATTATTCTTTTTTCTTCAATTCCAGTATCTCTGCCTTCATAATATTCCACAATAGTTTCACCAACCATCACTTACAAAATAGAACATGCAAAATTCTGCTTTCTAAATGAGACTACATATATATAATACTGGGCAGGTAGCAGACACCTAATAAAAGACATGAATAAACAGTCTGCATTAGAGAAGACCTAAGGTCACCTGACATAGACTGATTCAACCAACACGCACTGATGACATGTGTGGCACTTGCTGTGTGTGGTAGAGATGCAAAGATACGTGGCAAAGATACCAAAACAAGTTTAGAATTTGAAAAGGAAGAAAAGACATACAAAAACAACTCATATGTAGCTGAGTTATATAATGCTATGAGAGTCAGGAAGGGGAAGATTTCTTCCAGCTGGAGCAGGAAGAGAGGAAAGGAGTGGAGGAAAGAGGAGATTTGGTCCATCTTCGTGTAAGAGACTGCACTTGAATCAGGCACCAAAGGCCACAGGACTGTAACCATCTGAGACAGAGGTGGTGTCAGTGCAAGCAAAAACAGTGTGAGCCAATGGACAGAGGGAGGCAGGCAAGCCATGGGTCCAATGGGGCTGAAGCGGGGCAGGCGGGTGCCTCCTGCCAAGCTCTCCTGAGCCAGGCCCGTCAGCCTTTGGTTCCTATGCCATAGGAGGCCACTGACGGTTTGAGAACTGAGCATTCTGGGTTAGTAAACCTGTGGCAAAATGAAGAAAGAACCAGAAGGGGCGACCACGGGGGTGGTTCTGACAGAAAGTTAGTCCCTCATTATGAGAAAGAGGCCATTTATTCACTGAACAAACATTAACATTTCTACAATGCTTGGGTAGATGGGCTCTGAAGCAGAGTGTGGTCAGTGGAAGGGCAAAACAGTATGGTAGAATCAGCAAGTTTTTAGTGACTGAAAAATTGACCTTTTGCTGTTTGTGCTGATGACAGAGAAGCAACAGCCTTCAGTACAGCTCAGGATCCTAAATACATGCACACTCACACACCCACAAATTTTTCTGCCTGCTGTGTAGTCAGGTTGGGTGCTCAGAGGCTACAGCAGCTTCCTTGTATCCAAATAGGATCGTGTGCCAAACTAGCCTATCTGCCACACTTTCCACTGGCTGTCAGATTCCGTCTTCCCGATCTGGACAGTAATCAATGAGGTGTCCTTGTTTCCACCTATAGCACCTGCGGAACCTTCACTCAGCCTGAACATGTCCACATGTCGCTAACTATTAGGATCTCTTCTATTAGACTAGATCCCATGACAAAGAAGAGTTCAAAGCTGCTCGTGCTTAGACAAGAATGTTTAGAAACAGGGATCGGTGCTTGCTACTGGATTCAGTTGATAAATACTAATTTCTCTGCCAAGTAGCATATCACAATAACCCAGTTGATTTGTTATGCATAATTTCTCTTTGGAGATACTGACTGTACACCAGGCAGTTTACTCTGAGCAAAACCAGGAATGCTGTTTTGTTTTCATCTCCTTAAGATCACTCCGGCATGGATTCAATGGAATAGCTCCGTTGGGACTTTCTTCTCTGTTTAGATGAACCAAATGCATACAACTGAATCCTAATACATTTCCTCCTGTGAGGCAGAAAACTAAGCCAATGCTGCTAACTGTAGCTTTTCTCTGAGCAAAAGGCAAATCAAGACAGCACAGCACAGAAAGGATAAAATTCATGCCCAATTCAAATTCTTATACAGGCAGACTTCATTTTGTTGTGCTTTGCTTTTTTGTGCTTAACAGATATTGTGGTTTTTACAAATTGAAGACGTGTGGTAATCCTGCACTGAGCAAGTCTGTCGGCACCATTTTTCCAATAGCATGTGCTCATTTCATAATTCTCGTATTTCAAACCTTTTCATTATTATATCTGTTATGGTGATCTGTAATCAATGATCTGTGAGGTTAATATTGTAGTTGTTTTGGGGTGCCAAGAACTGCACCCGCATAAGACAGCTAACTGAATCGGTAGTGCTGTGCATGTTCTGACTGCTCCTTGACCAGCCATTCCATGTATCTCTCCCTCTCCTCAGGCTTCCCTATTCCCTAATATTGACATTAGGTCAAGTAATAATCTTGTAATGTCCTTTAAGTGTTCAAGTAAAAGGAAGAGCCAGACTTTAAAATAACAAAATTAAAAGTGCTACTTCAATGAACACATGCATAAGAAAGCAAAACAGTCTTCTTGCTTATATGGAGAAAGTTCTAGGTGTCTGGATAGGAGATCAAACCAGCCACAACATACTCTTAAGCCAAAGCCTTGGATTACCACAGCAAGGCCCTAACTCTCTTCAATCCTACCAAGGTTAAGTGAGGAAGCTGTTTTAAGAAAAGAAGCCATCTCCATAACATAAAAGTACGGTTACTATAAATTACTTTACTATATAGAAAGTAAAACACCAAATGCTGAAATAGAAGCTGCCAAGAGTTATCCAGATTTAGCTAAGATCACTGATGAAGGTGGCTACACTAAACATGTTTTCAGTGTAGATGAAACAGCACTATTTTCAAATAAGATGCCATAAAGTACTTCATAGCAACAGGCGAAAGTAATTCAATGCCTGGTTTCAAAGGATGGGCTGACTCTCTTGTTAGGGGATAATGTAGCTGGTGACTTCAAGTTTAAGCCAGTGCTTAATTATCATTCCAAAAACCTTAGGGCCCTTAAGAATGATGCTAAATCTACTGTCTGTGCTCTAGGAATGGAACAACAAAGCCTGGATGACAGCACTTCTATTTATAGAATAATTTACTGAGTATTTTAAGCCCATTGTTGAGACCTACTGTTCAGAGAACAAGATTTCTTTCAAAAAATTGCTGCTCACCGACAATGTGCCTGGTCACTGAGGAGCTCTGAGATGAACAAGGAGTAATTTTGACTTTTTAGTCTTACTGTTTAAGAAATACACTTCATATGGCTATGACTGCTGAGATGGTCAAAATACCAACATTAACAGCAGTCTGAAAGGTGTCAACCCTCATGGATGACTCTGAGCGGGTGAAGACTTCAGTGGAGGAAGTTGCTGCAGATGTGGTGAGAATAATAACTTGATTTTGAAGTGGAGCTTGAAGATGTGACTGAATTGCTGCAATTTCTTGATAAAACTCCAATGAATGACCAGTTGCTTGCTGTGGATGAACAAAAAAATTGCTTTTTTGAGATGGAATCTACTCCTGGTGAAGATGTTGTGACACTGTTGAAGTGCTGACAAAGGATTTAGAATATTATATAAACTTGCTGGGCTCAGTGGCTCATGCTTATAATCCCAGCACTTTGGGAGGCTTAGGCAGGCAGATCACTTGAGGTCAGGAGTTTGAAACCAGCCTGGCCAACATGGAGAGACCCCATCTCTACAAAAATAGAAAAATTAGCCAGGTATGGTGGCATGTGTTACTCAGGAGGCTAAGGCAGGAGAATCTCTTGAACCCAGGAGGCGGAGGTTGCAGTGAGCTGAGATTGTGCCACTGCACTCCAGCCTGGGCCACAGAGTGAGACTCTGTGTCAAAAAAACAAAAAACAAACCCCAAAAATATTACATAACCTTAGCTGATAAAGTGGCAGCAGGGTTTGAGAGGACCAAGTCCGATACTGGAAGAACTATTGTGGGTAAAATGCTATCAAACAGCTTTACATGCTGCTGAGAAATCTTTCATGAAAGGAAGAAGCAAGCAGCTGATGTGGCATACTTCCTTGCTATCTTATTTAAAGATACTGCCACAAATACCCCAATGTTTATCAACTACCACCCTGATCAGTCAGCAGCCATCCACATGGAGGCAAAGCCCTCCAGCAAAAATGATTACAACTCTCTGAAGGCTGAGATCATAATTAGCATTTTTTAGCAATACAGTGTTTTAAAATTAAGTTATGTACATTGTTTTTTTAGACACAGTGCTGTTGCACACTTAATAGACTATACTATTATGTAAACATAACTTTTTTTTTCCTTTTCTTTTTGAGAAGGGGTCTCGCTATGTTGCCCAGGCTGGAGTGCAGTGGCCATTCACAGGCACGATCCCACTACTGATCAGCACGGGAGTTTTGACCTGCTCTGTTTCTGACCTGGGTCGGTTCACCCCTCCTTAGGCAATCTGGTGGTCCCCCGCTCTGGGAAGGTCACCATATTGATGCTGAACTTAGTGTGGACACCCAATCAGCATAGTGCCTTACAGCCCAGAACTCCTGGGCTCAAGCGATCCTCCCACCTCAGCCTCCCGAGTAGCTGGGACTACAGGCATGTGCCACTGTGCCCAGTGTAAACATAACTTTTACATGCACTGGGAAACTAAAAAATTCTTGTGACTTCCTTCATTGTGCTGGTCTGGAACTGAACCTGCAACATCTCTGAGGTATGCCTCTATTAGACCTTGGGTAAATTGGAGGGCTGAAAGAAGCCTTACCAAGAACTTTCAAAGGAGTGGGAACTATTCTCCTAAGAGAAGCCTCAGGATAGCAATTAAGAAATCAAGAAAAAAGCAAAGCACTGAAAATCTACTGATATTCCCTACTGAGGGAACAACCAACCACAAGGAACTGATTTCTTGTGGAATGTGGCCAGAGTGCAAAATACCACAAGTGTGCAGTCTGTAATGACAGTATTAGCCAGAGTAGCACGGAGAAATGTGGAAAAAAAAAAAAGACTCTGAGTTTCTGACCTACATGTATAGCTTCAGCAGCCTTAAAAGAGGCACTAACTAGTCAGTCTTTCTTGTGAGCCTCTGTGAGAGAGCTGATTCTAGGACCTTCTACTACTTACAAAGCAGAAAGCACACAATACTCAGGTCTAGCCAGAAGAATATGCTGAACTTAGGAATGATGTGTTAATTCTACCTCCACATTGTAGCTCTTGACTGTGGCACTAATACAAGATAATATTTTTTCTTTTGAGACAGGGTCTCACTTTGTTGCCTGGACTGGCATGCAGTGACACCATCACAGCTCACGGCAGCTTTGACCGCCTAGCCCAAGCAACCCTCCCACTTTAGCCTCCCAAGTAGCTGGAACTACAGGCACATGCCACACGCCTGGCTCACTTTTTATTTTTTGTCGAGATAGGCTCTTGGTATGCTGCCTAGGCTGGTCTTGAACTCTTCAAATGCAGTCTTGACACCCCCGCCACCGCCACGCTAAAGTGATCTTTTTACCTAGGCCTCCCAATGTGCTAGGATTATAGACATGAGTCACCATGCCCAGCTCCAGATGGTATGCTTAATTCAGGTCACAATGTGCCCTCATCAGATTGCTAGTTGCTAGGAGTAAACAACTGCATGACTTTAGGAATCAGGAGACCAGGAATATGTTCCTAGAAAGTGAAGGTAGGTGGAAAACCTGGGTTGGACTATGAACAAGGCCCACATGTGTGCCAGAGTGGTCAGGGCAGGGAGCAGCAGCAGGTGCTAGTGAAAGGAAGGTGGATTACTGGGGCAATGCCCTGTCTCTGTGTCTATAGTTTCTGTGAGGGAAGTAAGTAAGTTTCAAGCAGCTGCTCTAGGTCAAGGCGGGGATAGGCACGAGGCAGCTCTTGGTTAAGGTAGGAAGAGCAGCATCTCATGGAATGGTCTGAACAGAAGCCATACTTGTGTTTTGGGTAATACTCCCTACCCAGGATCTGGGGCAAGAGAAGCCTGGTATCCTCTGCACACCCAGTAAGTGGTCATGTGACTGACTCTATTCCTCCAGTGGCAACTTGTCCAAATACAGAGCTGAGATCTACAGTCTAGTGAATTGGAAGACCACACATTCTGAACTGTCTGCTTTCTAGTTTTTCTCTGCTGCAGCTATAAAACAAAGAAGAAAAGATAAAACTCAGTGTCATGCCTGCTTTTGCTCAGGTATGAGGTGTCTCTTGGAGCAGAACTGAATGCCCCTCTTAGCCATGCCCTTCTCTGGCCTTTTATCCTTCACCTGGCTGCCTCTACACTCTGTCTCTCGACTCATCAGGGTCATTAAAGTTGAGTGTGCATCAGAAACACTTTGAGGGGTTAAAACTTAGATTGTTGAGCTCCATCCTAAATCTCTGATTCAGTAGGTCTGGAGCAGGGCCTGATATCATGCATTTTTGGCAGGTTCTCAGGTGCTGATGTTCTGGGCACCATATTTGAGATGCAGCCCCAAAAGGTAACTTGCTTTGCAACTGGTGATTAGAATCGTGATGAGAGGGCTTATATTAAAAAATGAATTGTAAACACCCATCTCTAGTGATTAGAAGGATAAAGCTGGCTGGTACAGCTTCCCTGTTAGACAATGTGAAAAGTAGTTACTTTCTGGAGAAAGTAGATGATTCTATCTGCTATGTTACAGTTAATAAACTGAGATGATTAGATCAAGGAAGAACCAGAAATATACACATACAGATTTTATTGACAATTTCAGTTGCTTGAAAGACTTCTTGGCTGGGCCAGCATATAGGAAAAAATAATTTGCAAATGATGACAGATGTCTTTACCCTATATTCTTTTCTGTTTGGGATCAAAGCTTGTTTAGAGACTCATAGCATCATCCCAAGTACAAATCTCTTGCCCTCCCAGCATGGCTGCCAAAAAGAATGACTCAGGTCACCAGCCCCTGTGCAAAGAACCAACCCCCAGGAAGGCACTCTTCCCATAAGGTGACACAGCCACACCTCTCAAGGTACTCCTGAGGGCAGAGCAGTAACACTAGGAATTTGTCCTAAGTAACTTACAGTTCAGCAGAGGAGCTTCAGGGTTGCTGAAAGTATCTCATCAATTTTACGTTTTTTTTTTTTTTTACTATTTACCTATGTGAGCAAAATATTTAATCCTGTAAAATTGAAACAATGAAATATACCCATAAAGCCTGTGTCTACCATATGCAACCTTACTTCAAATCTTTGGTCCTCGAACTTACCTGATTATTCTGATTATAAATGCTATACTGTACATTTGAATTTATATAAAACTCTACTTTTTTTCCTATATTGCGGTTTCACATGAGATTTTTCTTTTAATTTTTCTTTCTTTGTTTTTGAGACAAGGTCTTGCCTCTGTTGCCCAGGCTGGTACTATCATAACATTGCAGACTGACCTCTTGGACTAAGGTGATACACCTCAACCTCCCAAGTAGCTGGGACCACAGACTTGTGCTACCACGCCTGGCTAATTCCTAAAATTTTTTGTAGAGATGGGGGTCTCGCCATGTTGCCCAGGCTGGTCTCGAACTTCTGGGCTCAAGCAATCCTTCCACCGTGGCCTCCCAAAATGTGAAGATTACAGACATGAGCTACTGCACCTGGCCAATTTTTTTCCCAGCTGTTTAAGAAAACTGTGAAATTGGGGCCCAAAGTGGCTCCGGCCGGCTGTCGTGGCGCTTGCGAAGGCGAGGCCAAGAGTTCAAGGCCAACCAACCTCAGCAACCCTATAAGCTCACAATGATTGGCAAAAAAAAAAAAAAAAAAAAAAGAAAGAAAACTGTGAAATTATTAGAGAAAAAGCAAATAAAGCATCAATAACTAATTGCTCAAAAATGCTCTGAGCCTGTTGGGATGCTATGTCCAGGGTCTCTATTTCCATCTCATCACACCATCAACCATACATGCCCTTAAGTCCTTTTTTTTTGTTTTTTGTTTTGTTTTTTGAGACGGGAGTTTCGCTCTTGTTACCCAGGCTGGAGTGCAATGGCGTGATCTCGGCTCACTGCAACCTCCGCCTCCTGGGTTCAGGCAATTCTCCTGCCTCAGCCTCCTGAGTAGCTGGGATTACAGGCACGTGCCACCATGCTAATTTTTTGTATTTTTAGTAGAGACGGGGTTTCACCCTTAAGTCCTTTTAAACCTTATATTCTGGGACCGGGCGCAATGGCTCAGGCCTGTAATCCCGGCACTTTGGGAGGCCGAGACACATGGATCACCTAAGGTTGAAAGTTCAAGACCAGTCTGACCAACATGGAGAAACCCTGTCTCTACTAAAAATACAAAACAATTAGCTGGGCATGGTGGCGCGTGCCTTTAATCCCAGCTACTCAGGAGGCTGAGGTGGGAGAATTGCTTGAACCCAGGAGGCGGAGCTGCAGTGAGCTGAGACTGCGCCATTGCACTCCAGCCTGGTGACAGAGCGAGACCCCATCTCAAAAGAAAACAACAACGACAACAAAATACCTTATAATCCTTGGTTATTATGGCTGTGAGGCTAATTATTCTAGAGAAAAGGACATTAAAAAGACACCAATCCAGCTGCTGACTACTTTCCTCAAGAGATCGTCTTAAAGCTATCATGATCATCTTCTGTGACCAGCAAGGACTGTGCCCCTAGGACTAATGGCCACCCCGGGTCTTCTGTTCTAAAGATTATAAATGATAGGCTAGAAAGGGCGAAGCAAATAACTGTTCTACCCACTAGTAATTCCTATCAGGGCTTTTCCCCCCATGGGTAAATAGCTCTTTTTTCTAATAAAAACGAAATTGCAGAGATGAAAGAAAAATCAAGTTAAAAAATACTGAACGAATCTAAATAAAAACCCATTTTGTACTACTTAAAGTGATCTACAGATTCAACATAATCCCTGTCAAAACACTGATGACATTCCTCACAGAAATAGAAAAACGCTAAAATTTGTCTGGAACTACAAAAGACCCTGAATAGCTAGTGACCCTGAAAAAAAGAATAAAAGTTATAGGCATCGCACTACCTGATTTTATAATTTTCTTTTTTTTAAAGACAGGGTCTCACTCTGTCACCTAGGCTTGAGTGCAGTGACATGACTGTGGCTCACTGAAGTCCTGACCTCCTGGTACCAAGTGATCCTCCCACCTCAGCCTCCTGAGTAGCTTAAGACTACAGGTGCACACCAGCACACATGGTTAATTTTTGTAGTGACAGGGTTTTGCCATGTTGCCCAGGCTGGTATCGAACTCTTGGGCTTGGCTTCCCAAATTGCTGGGATTACAGGTATGAGCCACTATGCCCAGCCCACACTACCTGATTTTAAAAATGTTTAACTGCTTATCCTTCATAGAAGCTATCGTGTTAACAGGAACTAGCATAAAGATCATGCAGTCCACTGTGAAAAGCTTGCTCAGAACTTCTAAATGATATTAATTTGCATTCAGAATGTCTAGTCTCCAGGGATCTCACAGAACATGAACTAAAGTTACGTCAACTGTAACAAGGAGGAAAGAGTACCACAAAAGCTCTTGTGGGGGCTGAAATTCCATGTAAAGAGTGATATCTACTGTGCGGTAACACCTAGGGCAGTATCTTATTCATGATTTTTATATTCATTAAGGGAAAAAAGGAACCTACACATTCAAACTACTCATGTGTAACAACACGCATTATTTACCAAGCAACTTAAGCTGGTTAAGTCTAATGGTAAGTGAATTCATTTTAGAAGCAACTGAGTGAATGAATTAAATTTGAATTTTTTCAAATGAAGAGAATGACATAAGAAAAACCCAAAGCCTTGGAGACACAAAACTCTGATGCATTAGAATTTATAAAGACAAGGACAAATGGAAGTTTTAATTGCATATGGAACTAACAGTAGGCAGGAAGATTCAGTTTGCACCAGTCCCTTACTGGACTGCTTTTAAAAAAATGGACTAAGAGATCAACACCTTCCAGATCCACTGTGGCCATTCACAAGATTATCTTTTTCGGCAGGAAATTCAAATACTAAACGCAAATACATTTTTTTTTTTGCTAGAATAAAACCACTGTTAATAGGTGAGAAAATGCTCTTTTCCCTCTTCTCTTTTTTGAGACAGAGTCTCACATGCTCTGTTGCCCAGGCTGGAGTGTGGTGACACCATCATAGCTCACTGCAACCTTGAACTCTTGGGCTCAAGTGATCCTCCCATGTAGCTGGGACTACAGGCAGGCACATGCCACCAGGCCTGGCTAATTTTTTTGTAGAGATGGGGTTTCACCATGTTGCCCAGGCTGGCCTCGAACTCCTGGGCTCAAGCAATCCTCCCATCTTGGCCTCCTAAAGTGCTGGGATTACCCAGGAGCCACTGTGCCCAGCCAAGTTTAATTAAATATGTAAATTAGGGGAAAAGCTCACCACCCCCCCTTCTTTTTTGGAAAATATGGGGAAGGCTCCAGAGCTATCTCAAGTCTGAAGAAGCAATTTTTACAGTCTGAGTCTACCCAGCGGGGCCAAAAGACTCTGAATAGTCTAGGTTAACGGCCTCCTCTCAATCAACTTGGCTATCAGCATGATCCTTTGAGAAATCTGTTCTCATTCTCTGAAGGCCATAAATGGCAGGCAGGCCCAACTTATTTTAAATAATTTTTCCTTTAGGGCTACATGATTGCAATTTATTAAATGTAATTCAAATAACAGAGTTAGAAAATAGTCATAAAGGAAAATATATGGCAGATCTTGACCAGCAAAATCTCAGACAGGTTACAAGTGGAATAGACTTAAGTCTGTGTTCAGGAACCCTCACTCCTCTTAATCAAGCAGACTGCTCGTGGTGGGAGGTTCTCCGATTCCAACTATAAAATGCTTTGGCAAATATGAGAAATAACTAAACATGGATCAAATGAATCCATTTGCCCGACCCCTACCCCCAGTCTTCTTTCCCTTTACTCCCAATTCCTGCCCTCTCATGTGTTCTCAAACACTAAAGGGACTTTGAGTACCATTTTCTAAATAAAAATTCTCATGATCTTGACTGCATCCTAATGAACCTCAAGGAGTGATAATTCAGTGAAGAAACTCAACTGTTTTTATGTAATTGTTATCTGAAATACAGGTTGGTGGTATCCTAGGATTTTTAATCCCATGTAAGCATAATCCTGGGAAACTGAATTATGCTTAAATTCTTTGAAGGCAAGAAAAATTTCCAAGAAAAACAAAAAGGAAATTTCGTTTTTGAAAAAGCTGATACCCTCCTCTAAGCCATGCTTCCCCTTCTGGGGTCAAAATAACTCAGAAGTCAGTAGCCTTGTGGCATTGCAGCCCACAGTAAAGGCAGAGTCCAAAACTATTTCTAACTATTGTGGTCTTCTCTAGTATTCACGATGTCCCCATCCTAGATTCCTAGCTGTTTCTGATCAAGTGAAAATAAGAAGTAAGCTTACCTAACATCTCTTCTTTTAGTCTTTCATTACGTTCTTCAATTTGCTTAGGCAATCTCTGAGGAAAAGAGGAGAAACAAGGGTTGGTTAAAAAAAAAAATCCTTTGACTTTATTTTGAATTTGAGAAACATGAGAATCCTAATACGGAAATAAGATCAAGTTGAGTATATGTCTATGATCCTATTAAATAAAGAAAAAAAAAAGAAACTCAAGCATTTGTGTTTGTGGGTGAGCTATATAAAGACAAAAGTTCTGTTTGGGTCAGGTGCAGTGCTTCTGTAATCCCAGCACTTTTGGAGGTCGAGTTGGGAGGATCGCTCAGCTCAGGAGTTTGAGACCACCTTGGGCAACATGGTGAAACACCATCTCTACAAGAAATGCAAAAATCAGCCGGGTGTGGTGGTATGTGTCTGTAGTCCCAGCTACTCAGGAGGCTGAGATGGGAAGGCTGGTTGAATCTGGGAGGCTGAGGGTGCAGTGAGCTATGACTGTGCCACTGCTCTCCAGCCTGGGTGACAGAGACCCTGTCTTAAACAACAACAAAAAAAAGTTTTGTTTGGCTCTATTTCCGGTCTCAACAGAATGCCTACCCTAAAGGAGGGCACTGATACAAATTTAACAAATAAATACATATAGAAAAAGTCTGAAAGGATACATATCAGATGTTTACAGTGTTATATATAGATGGTGGGATTATGAATGATATTTGTATTTTTAACTTTTTTAAATTAATTTTTATTTTCTAAGTTGAAGTTCCTTCTTTATTCAATCTAATTTGTTGAGAAAAGGTCCTATCAATCTTGGATGTTCTTTTTCTTTTTTTCTGTTAGAGATGGGGGTCTCACTGTGTTGCCCAGGCTGGCCTTGAACTCCTAGGCTCAAGTGATCCTCCTGCCTCAGCCTCGCAAAGTGATAGGATTATAGGTGTGAGCCATGTGCCTGGCTGGATGTTCTTCAGTAATCATCTAGCTCAGGGTTTCTCAACCCTGGCACCACTGACATGTTGGATGGACAACTCTTTGTTGTGGGGTCTCCCTGTGCATTGTGGGATTTTTAGCAGCATCCCTTACATATACTCACTAGATTGCAGTAGGACTTTCCCAGTCATGACAATCAAAATGTCTGCAGACACTGCCAAATGTTCCTGAGAAGTGCCCCAGTTGAGAATGACTGATCAGAGATTAGTCTTCTTTTGTTTGTTTGTTTTTAAGAGACAGGGTCTTAAGCTGTTGCCCATAATGGAATGCAGTAATGCAATCACAGCTCACTGTAGCCTCCAACTCGTGGGCTCAGCGATCTCTGTTGCCCAGGCTGAAGTGCAGTGGTACGATCTTAGCTCACTGCAACCTCTGCCTTCTGGGTTCAAGCAATTCTTCTGCCTTGGCCTCCTGAGTAGCAAGGATTACAGGTGTGTACCACCACCCTGGCTAATTTTTTTGTATTTTTAGAAGAGATGGGGTTTTGTTGTGTTTGTCAGGCAGGTCTCAAACTCCTGGTCTCAAGTGATCTCCCCGACGTGACCTCCTGAAGTGCTGGGATTACAGGCATGAGCTGTTGTGCCTGGCCTCCCATATATCTTGATAAGCTCCTCAAAAGCACAGAAATGAATTGTGTCTGAAAGGATTATTTAGGATTCACTTAGCAACACAGGGAATAGAAGAAAAAATATTAAAAAAAATTTTTAGGTTTTACCATACAAGCTTCTCTTGCTTGATGTATTGATGGATCTTTTTCTAATATAGATTTATAGTCTTCCAGGGCTTCGTCCAGCTTGTCCGTCTTCTCATACAGTTCTGCTCTCCTCAATATTGCCCTGATATAGTTTGGGTTTAACCGAATTGCTGTAAGAAGACAAGAAATAATTTTTATCACAAAGAAAAAGGGCCTACGTATCTTTGGCTATATCAAATTCCTTCATCAGTCATCCTCCAAGGGTACAAAAAGAAGAGTCATTTGTCAAAGTGAATACCTGACACTGGAAAACTTTTTCTGTAAAGAGCAAGACAGTAAAAATTGTAGGCTTTGCAGGTCAGACAGACCAGCTGTGTTGCAACTCCTCAATGATGCTACTGCACCATGAGAGCAGGCACAGAAAATATGTAAACAAACAAGGGTGGCTGTGTTCCAATAAACTATTTATGGACACTAAAATTTGAGTTCACATAATTTTCACATTATCATGAAATATTTTTCTTTTGCTTTCCAATGATTTAAAACTGTAAAAATACTTCTTAGCTTTTAGGCTATCAAAAGCAGGTGGCAGGCTGGAATGGCTTGTGGCTGTAGTTTGCCATATACTGGTTTATACCCCAAGTCCTGTTTTTTGCCCACTTGTCATTTATCCAGGCAAGAACAGGCCAGAACACAGAGTTCAAGAGCACAGTGAAAGAGTGAGAGAGAATCTGAAGATACAAATTAGAGTTAAGGGAAACTAGTCTGGTGGCAGACTTCACCATTCTTTTTCTTCTAGCTCTTGAATACTAAGATTACATTTCTAGTTAAATCCTCACTGTTTCTTCAACCCTCAAACTATTGCTCCAGCACTATGAGGTGGTTCATGCATAAAATCCTTTCCTTTATCTAACATGAGTTGCCCTTGAAATAATCCTTTGCTATGTTTTGGTTCAACATACTACATTGCTTCTAATTTCATCTGAGTTGTTTCTTTTTCTACCAGAAAGCAATGCTGGCCAGGTGTGGTGGCTTATGTCTGTAATCCCAATACATTGGGAAGCCAAGGCAGGAAGATCACTTGAGGTCAGGACTTTGAGATGGCCAGTCTAGCCAACATGGTGAAACCCCATCTGTACTAAAAATACAAATATTAGCTGGGTGTGGCAGTGTGCGCCTGTAATCCCAGCTTTTCAGGTGACTTACACATCAGAATCACTTGAACCTAGGAGGTAGAGGTTGTGGTGAGTGGAGATTGCATTACTGCACTCCAGTCTGGGCAAGAGTGATAACGTGGTCTCCAAAAAAAAAAAAAAAAAAAAAAAAGGCAATGTCTTGGTTCTAGGACTTTTTAATTTTCTCATAATCTATCCTTAATTTTTAAATTCATGCTTTCCGTGAACATTTATTTAATACTTTATATATATATCCAATGTAGTATATCTCTGGGCTATAGTGGTAAACAAGACACGGTCCTTGTTCTCATGAAGCCTTATGCTATTCTAGTAGGAAAGAGTAAACAGGTACATAATTTAAGATAGTCATAGTACTATAATGAAAAATAAAACAAGGCCATGTAAATGCAAGTGAAGTGAGAAATGAGGTAACTTCAGAAAGTGGTCTCAGAATATGAAGAGGGACTATGTGAGAGAGATCAGCCATGTGAAAGGCTAAGGTGGAGTGTGCAGGAAGAGGGACCAACAAGAATAACTGGCATGTTAGTGACTAGGCTGGGACCAGAGGCGGAAATGGAGGGCCTTTGTGGCCAGGGAAAGGAGTTTGGACTTTTTCCTGAGTGTGATGAGAAGCCACTGCTAAGTTTTCAAGCAAGCTTCAGACATACTCTGATTTACATTTTTGAAGCAGTGCTTTGAATGTAGTGTGGAGGTGGGTGGGGCAAGACTGAAAGCTGTGAGATCAGTTAGAAAGCCAGTGTAGTGGTCCAGATCAGGGAAGATGTTGGCTTGGTCTAAGCTGGAAATAGTAGTGATGGAAAAATAGCAGCCAGATTAGATTAAGTAGGTCTTTAAATTAGAGCCCACATAACTTGCTAATTAATTAATTAGCCATGTAGCATAAAAGAACAATCAGGGATGACTCCAAAGGTTAAACTTAAGCAAGGGGATGGATGGTAATACCATTTATTAGACCGGAAAAAACTAACTGCAAGCTGTGTGTGTGTATGGGGGCTGGGCACGTTAAATATGAGGTTCCTACCAGACATCCAAAAAGAAAGAACAACTTTGCACTGGGATACAGATCTCTAGAATACAGGGCGGAAGTTCAAGTTGAAGACAGAAACTCTGCCATACAGAGGCATGTCTTTTAAAATTGATTAGTTTTGGCTTTTATCTTCATGAAAATATTCCTTTTGTTTCCCTTAATTGCATTTTTGTTACTCTAATTTTTTTCTTTTTTTTTTTTTGAGACCAAGTTTCACTCTGTCATACGGGCTGGAGTGCAATGGTGCAATTTTGGCTCACTGCAACCTCTGCCTGTCAGGTTCAAGCAATTCTCCTGCCGCAGCCTCCCAAGTAGCTGGACTACAGGCAAGTGCTACCAGGCGTGGCTAATTTTTGTATTTTTTTGTAGAGATGAGGTTTCAGCATGTTTCCCAGGCTGGTCCTGAAACATGGCCAGGTGTGGTGGGCTCAAGTGATTCTCCTGCTGCAGTCTTTCAAAGTGCTGAAAGTGCAGGCATGAGCCAGCATGCCTGGACTCTACTACTGCTTTTTTTTTTAGACAGAGTCTCCCTCTGTTACCCAGGCTGGAGTACAGTGGCACAATCTTGGCTCACCGCAACCTCTGCCTCATGAGTTCAAGTGATTCTCCTGCCTCAGCCTCTCGAGTAGCTGGGATTACAGGTGCATGCCAGCATGCCCAGCTAATTTTTGTATTTTTAGTAGAGATGGGGTTTCACCATGTTGGCCAGACTGGTCTCAAACTTCTGACCTCAGGTGATTCGCCCACCTCGGCCTCCCAAAGTGCTGGGATTATAAGCATGAGCCACAGCACCCAGACTACTACATCTTTTAAAAAACAGAAACCTCAGCTGGGTGTGGTGGCTCACGCCCATAATCCCAGCACTTTGGGAGGCCGAGGCGGGTGGATCACGAGGTCAAGAGATCGAGACCATCCTGGTCAACATGGTGAAACCCTGTCTCTACTAAAAATACAAAAAATTAGCTGGGCATAGTGGTGCCTGCCTGTAATCCCAGCTACTCAGGAGGCTGAGGCAGGAGAATTGCCTGAACCCAGGAGGCGGAGGTTGCGGTAAGCCGAGATCGCACCATTGCACTCTAGCCAACAAGAGTGAAACTCCGTCTCAAAAAAAAAAAAAAAACAGAAACCTCTAACTTTTAAGTAAGATACCACAATTTTCCAACTAGTGGATAGCTTCTAATTATGCAAATATGTGTTTAAGAGACAGAAGCTTCCCTATTATTATTATTATTATTATTATTTTTGAGACAGAGTCTCATGCTGTTACCCAGGCTGGAGCACAGTGGCTCAATTTTGGCTCCCTGCAGCCTCAACCTCCCCAGGTTCAGGTGATCCTCCC
This sequence comes from Saguinus oedipus, assembly GCA_031835075.1. NCBI lineage: Eukaryota > Metazoa > Chordata > Mammalia > Primates > Cebidae > Saguinus > Saguinus oedipus. Next base: position 46,752,548 of record CM063170.1, read on the forward strand.
AGACTCCTGAGTAGCTGGGACCACAGGCATGTGTTACCATACCTGACTAATTTTTGTATTTCTTGTAGAGACAAGATCTTGCCATGTTGCCCAGGCTGGTCTCGAACTCCTGAGCTCAAGCCATCTGCCTGCCTTGCCCTCCCAAAGTGCTGGGATTACAGGCATGAGCCATTGTGCCTGGCCCCACGATTACTTTATATAATTCTCTAAAACCAGCATAACACTCTAACATGATTTTCCTTCTCAATATACATAAAGACAATGGGCCAGGCGTGGTTGCTCATGCCTGTAATTCTCTCAGCAATGTGAGAGGATGAGGCAGGAGGATTGCTTGAGCCCAGGAGTATGAGACCACCCTGGTCAACACAAGAAGACCCCCTTTTTTTCAGACAAAATAAAAAAAAGTAGTTGGGCATGGTGGCATGCAGCTGTAGTCCCAGCCACTTAGGAGACTGAGGTGAGAATGAACTTAAACTTTATGCCAAGGATGAAAACCCTGGAGGTCCAATATGACCTCAGAAATAAGCTAAGTTATTTGCCAAGGCTTATGAATTGAGAGAGAAGATTGAGAAAGGGTTGGGGGGGGGCAGAGAGAGAGAGAGAGTGAGAAAGAGAGAGAGAGAGAGAGAGAGAGAGAGAGAGTGTGTGTGTGTGTGTGTGTAGGGTGGGGGTTGATGGGTGCTCTCAATACAGACAAACCATACTGATGTAAATGTAATTTGCCCATGAATACAATGCATATATCCATAATGACCATGTCTAACCACATAAATATTAGTTTAAGCAAGTCCAAAAACAAATCCGGAAAACACTTTGGTTGGAAAACACTTTATTCTCCTTTCTCTCATTTTCTAGGCAAGGCTCCTACACTTTGGGCTGCAGCTGGAAGTAAACTGTTTCATATGGAAATGAACTATTTCTTACGATATACCATGCTAATCACGCTTACAAGGCATTTTTTTCACCATCTGGTAACAGAGAAAGCAGCTCTGAAAACCAGCAGCTTGTTCCTAATTTAAACTTCTCAAACCCACACATCCTCACATAAAGGAAATAGGTTAAATAACTTCTTTCAAACAAAACAGTACATTCAGAATTAGTTCCAGTCCAACTTGGTAACAGATCAGAAGTGGTTTTCTATTATAACATAGAAACAGTTTCATTCAGATACTATAAGGAAATACCAAATATAAAGAAAAGAAAGCCAGTAGAGAGGGCACCAAATTAATTAGAGAAAAAAATAGAAATGTTAGAGGCATTTGAATCAGAGTAGCTCCATCTTGAATAGGGGCTGGGTAAAATAAGGCTGAGACCCCCTGGACTGCATTCCCAGGAGGTTAAGGCATTCTAAGTCACAGGATGAGACAGGAGGTTGGCACATGATACAGGTCACAAAGACCCTGCTGATAGAACAGGATGCAGTAAAGAGGCTGGTGAAAACCCACCAAAACCAAGATGGCAATGGGAGTGACCTCTGGTCACCCTCAGGGCTCACTATATGCTAATTATAATGCATTAACATGCTAAAAGACATTCCTACCAGCGCCATGATAGTTTACAAATGCCATAGCAACATTCAGAGGTTACCCCCTAAAAAGGGGAGGGGGCCTCAGTTCTGGGAAATCTCTGCCCCTTTCCTGAAAATCTCATGAATAATCTGCCCCTTGTTTAGCATATGATCAGGAAATAACTATAGGTTTACATAATTGAGCAGCCCACACTGCTGCTCTGCCTATGGAGTAGCCATTCTTTTGTTTATTTCTCTAATAAACTTGCTTTTTCACTTTACGGACGTGCCCTGAATTATTTCTTGTGAGAGGTCCAAGAACCCTCTCTTGGATCTGGATCAGGACCCCTTTCTGGTAACAGCAGGGGAATACATGATTAGTGTGAGAGGGGATCTAGAGAACATATAAGGTTCTCTTCAACTCTGTAATTCTCCCAGAAACTATTATCCAAAGAAGAAAAACTGAAAAAATATAAAACTAAAACAGTGATTTGCTAGAAAACCTTCTGAGACTGAGATGCAAGAAAATGTGATGATGTGTATTCTCCACATGAAGTTGGTTCGAAAGGCAAGACACCTGACTGGCCTACCAGGCAATTTTTGAAAACAAAAACAAAAACCACAATACAATTGTAGTGATCCCATGTCTAAGGTATCTCTATACAAGTCGGTGGGATGACAAGACCTTAATAGAACTTAGATATCATATAGCAAAGGCTTGATCCATTGTGCAGAATCTGAAAGGGTAAAAAAATGATGGGAAGTAGGTTGGAAGAATTACGACACCCGAAAAGACTATCAATTCACTAACAGAAATTGTCCCTCATCACAGTTGTCCCCCTTCTCAAAATACACAGATCCAAATGCTCTAATGGCAGCTACGATCTTCAATTTGAATCTCAACAGAAAAGTAATTAGGGACTACAGCAAGTAAATTCTATTCCATGAGTTCTGTTGCCAAGACAGCACTGAATTTTTCTTTTCTTTTGGAAACAGGGTCACTCTGTCACACAGGCTGGAGTACAGTGGCACAATCATGGCTCACCACAGCCTCAACCTCCTGGGCTCAGGTGATCCATCTCAGCCTCCCGAGTAGCTGGAACTACGGCTGCATACCACCACACCTGCCTAACTTTCGTATTTTTGGTAGAGACAGGGTTTCGCCACATTGCCCAGGCTGGAGGACTGAATTTTTCTTCACGTATAGAACAGTATAGGAGAAACTGATTGAATTATTCATTCAAAAGCACAGTTATTCTAAGATGACTATTAAATATTATCTCTGAAAAGACAGAATTATAAAGCCACCTCTTGAAAGGCCCCAGAGGAAGGGTACACATGTACAATGCACACCGGACCCAAAGCCCCTCTGTCTGACATAATGCTCCTGTATGTTAACATGTAGTGAGATGAACAAGGCTGTACCTTTGCTGCAGTCATTGATGGCCATTTCTTTCTTGTCCTACAAGGAAAAACAGTATTAATATGTGTTGCCCTAGTTTTATCTTAATGGCCCAAAGGCTCAATGACATTATCTGATCACTAACAACTGCTTATGAGATACAGAATGCTTTTCAAAGAAACTACATGAAAACCTGAGTGTTACTTCCAAGACAAAATTCAAAATTAACATGGGGATGGCTCTGATCTGAAAGCCTCATGGTAACACATTATTCAAGTTGCTTCTTTCTGAAAGTGTCTTTAAAGATTGTTCTAAATGACCTATTATATTTGCAAGACACTTTACATTACAAAGCTGACATTGAGAAACTCTGTGACCTAAAACAGGGCAAATGACTGACTTCTGAATAACTGAATTACCCTCCTCTCTCATACCCCAAAGTGGTATCTTTCAGAAAGTATACAGACACTCCATCTACAGACACACAGTGTGGCTTGTCATATAGTCTCAGAAATAAACCTTAATTCATCTACTGATAAAACAAAAATATAAAACAGTTAATCAAACAAAATATGTAACGAATGGAACTTTCTGCATCTAGAAGCACGGCATGGCGGGAAGAACACTGGATGTCCAAGAACTGAATTCCGGTCCTGGTTCTGACAATAACCTGCTCTTTAACACGGGCCATGCTACTTTTCCTCTCTAGGCCTCAGTTTGTCTCATCTAAAATAGGAGCAGGCTGAACTGGATGTTATTTAAGACGCCTTGCAGCTCTAAAATGTCCATTTTCCTGAAATTAGAAATTTTTATATTACAGAAATAAGTTATTTCAAATAAGTGTTCAATATTCTCACAATGCCTACTGTAGCAAATACTAAATATTTTGCAGAATATTTCAGAGCAATGTCAACTAAATTGCTTCAGGATTCAATCAAAAACAGTTTCAGGGCCAGGTATGGCAGCTCATGCCTATAATCCTAGCATTTTAGGGGACCGAGGTGGGAGGATCACTTGAGGTCAGTAGTTCGAGACCAGCCTGGCCAACACGGTGAAACCCTGTCACTACTAATAATACGAAAATTAGCTGGGTGTGGTGGTGGGTGCCTGTAAGCCCAGCTACTTGGGAGGCTGAGGCAGGAGTACCACTTGCAACAAGGAGATGGAGATTGCAGTGAGCCGAGATCATACACTGCACTCAAGCCAGGACAACAGAGCAAGATTCTGTCTCAGAAAAAAAAAGTTACAGGATGAGGAGTAATGACTTAATGAGTATGGGATATACTTTTAGGATGACAGAAAAGTTCTGGAACTAGATAGTGGTGTTGGGTGTATAACACTGTGAAGGTATTTTAATCCACTGAATTGTATACAGACACACACTGCATAATGGCATTTCAGTCAATGATAGACTGCATATAAAACAGCAGTCCCACAGGAGTATAATGGCGATGAAAAATTCCTATCGCATAATGACATAGTAGCCGTCGTAACATCATGGTGTAACGTACTGTTCAGGTGTTTGTGTGATGCTGTGGTAAACAAACCTACCACACTGCAAGTTACGTGCAAGTATAACATAGGCTGGGCGCAGTGGCTCATGCCTGTAATCCCAGCACTTTGGGTGGATCACCTGAGGTCAGGAGTTCAAGATCAGCCTGGCCAACACGATGAAAGTCCGTCTCTACTAAAACTACAAAAATTAGCCGGGAATGGTGGTACATGCCTGTAGTCCCAGCTAGTGAGCCAAGATCATGCCACTGCACTCCAGTCTGGGTGACAGCATGAGACTCCATCACACACACACACACAAAAGCATAACACATACATACTTGATAATAAATGGCTGTTACTGGTTTATGTATTTACTATACAGTATTTTTTGTTATGTTAGAGGGCACTCCTTCTACTAAAAAAAAGTTAACTGTCAAACAGCCTCAGGCAGGTCCTATAGAAAGCATTCTATAAGAGGGCATTGTTACAATAGGAGATGACAGGTTAAGTCGCCCTTGAAGACCTTCCAGTGGCACTAGATGTGGAGGTGGAAGACAGTGATACTGCTGCTCCTGACCCTGTGTAGGCCTAGGCTACTGTGTGTATTTGCATCTCAGTTTTCAACAAAAAAATTTAAAAAGTAAAAAAAAAAAAAAAATTATTTTTATTTATTTTTTTGAGATGGAGTTTCGCTCTTTGTTGCCCAAGATGGAGTGTGGTTGTGCAATCTCAGCTCACTGCAACCTCTGCTTCCTGGGTTCAAGCAATTCTCCTGTCTCAGCCTCCCAAGTAGCTGGGATTACAGGTGCCTGCCACCATGCCAGGCTAATTTTATTATTTTTAGTAGAGACCAGGTTTGACCATGTTGGCCAGGCTGGTCTCCAACTCCTGACTGACCTCAGGTGATTCGCCTGCTTTGGCCTCCCAAAGTGCTGGGATTACAGGTGTGAGTCACTAAGCCTGGCCCAAATCCAACTATCTGATTATGTACCATTATGGTATAAAATAAATATATTTGTACTCTTACCTATTCCACATTCACTCTGTTATACTAAAGGTTCTCAATCCTTTAGAAATACACAATGCTTTTAAAAGTCCCCTGACACCCATTTTGCATTTAAGGGTACTTTTTTTTTTTTTTAGATGGAGCATTGCTCTTGTTGCCTGGCTGGAGTGCAATGGCACGATCTTGGCTCACCGAAACCTCTGCCTCCCTGGTTCAAGTGATTCTCCTGCCTCAGCTTCCTGAGTAGTTGGGATTATAGGCCACCATGCCTGGCTAATTTTGTTTAGTAGAGACAGGTTTCTCCATGTTGGTCAGGCTGGTCTCGAACTCCTGACCTCAGGTGATTTACCTGCCTCAGTCTCCCAAAGTGCTGGGATTAGAGGTGCGAGCCACTGCATCCAGCCTTAAGGGTACCTTTTATCCCAACGGTTGGACATTTCTCCCAGTGTCCATACTTTGAACAGAAAAATCAGAATCCTAGGAATAACCATTTTTATAGATGATTTAAAGCCCAGAGTTTTCACCAGTGTTTCCCTGTGCCTTTGCATGTTTACATAGAATCCCAGTGGCCTAAAACAACCATCTAGTTCTATTCTAGGATATGTACTACTTGGTTCATTGCTTCATTAACCTGCCCTAGTTTAGCAAAAAATCTGCCACCCCTCCTTTCACGAAAGTATTCACTCAGCTACTTTAATGGGGAATGTTAACAGTAATCTGACTCAAATTTTTCAAAAATATTTTCTATACTCCCTGTGGCCTTTACATCAGGGAAATATATGGGCAGGAAAAGGGAGGCAGCAATCTCTATGCTAGTTAGTTTTTGGAGAGAAACTATGGTATGAAAAGACTGCAGGTCCATGTGCTTCTTAAAAAGATGTCAAAGATTCATACCTGCTTCATCCTTGCTGCAGCTCTATTTGAAAATAGAATCGACCTGTCCTTTTGGAAGCAGGATGGGCATATTTCGAGGGCTCGACTATAAGAACTTTCAGCTTCTGTATAATCTGAGGATGATAAGATAAAGAAGGAGTGGTCATTATGATTTTATTCCTGTTACTACCATATTCCACAGGATCTCAGAAGCAGTTTTCTGTTCATAGGATGAAGGTTTCGAGTTAAAAGACGGTCACCGTCTATTAAGTTTTGGGCAGTAAAAATTATTTCCTCCTTTCTTCTCTCTTTAAAGGAACAGTGTTTGACTGTGCCAATCTCACAGGCTGTGCTTGGTAAACTGACAGCTGAACATGCTGTCAGTGACAAGCCCTCAATACTCAGGAGTCCTGGCATTCCCTAAATGTTCAGTTTTCATTTGGCTGGGCAATTGAGAAAGGAGTTTTCAAAGGAGCTTTGAGAACTGGATAGATAAAAGAGATTAAACTGTGGGATCCATGGCCTGAGATAAAGAAAAAATTATACATATTTGTTTTTATTAGAACTACTGTCCTTTCATACAGTCAACTTGGCTAAAACTGCATCCATGAACTGTTTGAAGAGACATTTGATAGAGCTAAAAGCAACGATATAAAAATCAATATTTAAATCAAGTCCTTAAAAGAGAAAATGGTAAATTTATATATTCATTGTTACATGCATAACTATGGCCAGGATAATAACAGAAAATTGCCTACATACTCCTTTCTCAGGTTTGAAATATTTAATATTAACATACGAAAAATATGCTTTCAAAATTAGAAGCATTTGTTCTATTAGGAAAAAAATATTAATGATTACGAAACCAGGATATAAGAAAAAAAATTTAAAATCTGAAATCAGGTAATTAGGGTAACTTTTGGAAAACAAAAAACAAACAAAAAAACCCTGAAAATAACTATGGGAAAATGTTAACACTCCTAGATTTCTGAAGCATATACACTTTAAGATGTGACAGAAGACTTAAATGATCAGAATGAACCCCACCAACTTATTTCTAAGCAAATGTAGGAATTGCAGAAGGACATGAAGACTCTCTCTTTACTTAAGGCATCCAAAGAAAATGGCACATGAAAGAGCAACCCTTCTGAAGCAGTTTGGAGAATTTAAAAAAGGAAAAGAGGCCGGGCCGGTGGCTCACGCCTATAATCCCAGCACTTTGGGAGGCTGAGGCAGGTGGATCACAAGGTCAAGAGATCGAGACCATCCTGGTCAACAAGGTGAAACCCCATCTTTACTAAAAATACAAAAATTAGCTGGGCATGGTGGTGCACGTCTGTAGTTCCAGCTACTCGGGAGGTTGAGGCAGGAGAATTGCTTGAACCCAGAAGGCAGAGGTTGCGGTGAGCCGAGATCATGCCATTGCACTCCAGTCTGTGTAACAACAGCAAAACTCCATCTCAAAAAAAGAAAAAAAGAAAAGAAGGCCGGGCAAAGTGGCTCACATCTGTAATCCCAGAACATTGGGAGGTTGAGGCAGGTGGATCACAAAGTCAGGGAGGGGATCGAGACCATCCTGGCCAACATGGTGAAACCATCTCTACTAAAAATACAAAAATTAGCTGGGCATGGTGGCTCATGCCTGTAATTCCAGCTATTCAGGAGGCTGAGGCAGGAGAATCACCTGAACCAGGGAGTCAGAGGTGGCAGTGAGCCAAGAATGGCCACCGCATTCCAGCCTGGTGATAAGCGAGACTCGGTTTCAAAAAAAAAAAAAAAAAAAAAAGAAACAACAACCAAAAGACAGGCAAAACCCTAGGCCATACCAGAGCAGTCAGGCCTGCTTTTACAGTACCACAGCCAGCGAGGAGCGGGGACCGTGGTTTTTAAAGCAATGCAGCACATATCCTTTTGACATTACAGGTTAGTATTTTCCAAAGCAAGAGCTAAAGAGTTTTACCCGATTCTAGATTAACAGTGAATTACAGAAAGACTATGCATGTGCCAAGAGACAAATGGTAACTTGTCACCATAAGATGAATAATTTGGCCTAGTAAAAAACCAAAAATGCCAAGGTACTGGGAAGCAACACTGCATTGTGAAGTCTGGTTTTGCTAGTTGCTTCCAAATGTTCTTTGGGGTTTCTTCACAGACTCTACGACAAGATGAGGTATCAAGATGACCAGATTATCAGTGCTGAAAGTTATCTTACCTCCTTTCTTAAACTGTTCGTTTCCCTCCTCCTTTAGTCTAGTGCTCTCTTCTCTTCTTTTCTGAAAGAGATCGGAGAATTACATAATTTCTCACAATATTATTGTAAGTGAACAAAAAGGTCAGCTTTCTTTACACACAAGTCCAATTTAAAAGGCAACAGTCTTGACTTTTAAGTACTGGATCAGTTTCACCTAAACCGACAGAGAAAAAACACACGACCATTGGGCTAATTATCAATTGCATTCTTGATGTTTAAAACAAAGAACAGTTTTCTTGGCATGTCCTTTGCTTTCCATGTTTCTTCTATCTTTTGCATGGAATGATAATTCTAGTATCACTTAATATCTACTTACTCAGAAATGAAACTAAGTAACATATCCACTGGTGTGCATACCGGTGTAAATTCAAATTTTAGCTTCTTCTATTTACTAGCTATGTGACTTCGGACAAGTTTCAGAATCTTCCTAAGTCTCAGTCTCTTCATTTCAAAAATGAAGCTTTAATAGTTTTATGGACTACTATTTAATGGATTAATATAATAATATAGGTAAAGCTGCCCATACAGTGACTAGTAAATAAGGGCTCAATAAATAAGCTATTATTTTCTGTGAAATAAGTACTTCAATCCTTATAGCTATAACAACACTTCATGGTTTGTGTCATGAAGGAGACATAGTATGCCAGGAGAGCACATTCGTGGGGACAAACCATGCCTGCAGGGTCAGGCCAGTATACCGTTAGCAGGTTAACACATGAAAATGTGAAGAAACCAAAATAAATAGGTCTTTCTTTTCTCAACTTCTTCAAACAACTCAGAAACTTGCACAGATGGTCAAAAACTCACCAAACACAAAGGACGAGAGAATGTTATTCTGCAAAGCAAAGCAGACACGTGCTGAGTGTGTGCACTTTCTTCTGGAACATCTTAACAATATTAACTGGCACAGGCCAAACTAGCAGAACAGTCTGTCTGCCTGACACCTTTTCACAGTGTTTTAAAACAAAAACAACAGAAAACCCCAAAACAGAAAATACCCCAAAGTTCCTTTCTTTCTTTTTATTGGGGGGGAGGGTGGCTTTCTTCCTTCTTGAAGCTTCTGATTCAGTAATTTCAAAGGGAGGAAATAAATTAGCAGGGAATTTCATACATAGGAGAAGCCTGGAATCTAAACAATTGATCCTTTTAACATTAGAAACTGATACGGTCTGTGTCCCTACCCAACTACCCCCATGGGTCAAGGGAGGGACCTGGTGAGAGGTGACTGAATCATGGGGGCAGTTCCCCCATGCTGTTCTCATGACAGTGAGTTCACTCTCACCAGAGCTGATGGTTTTCAAAAGTGCCATACTTTAAAACAATCGGCTTCCCCTTCACTTTCTGCCATTATTATAAGTTTCCTGAGGCCTCTGGAGCCATGTGGAACTGTGAGTCAATTAGACCTCTTTTGTTTATAAATCACCCAGTCTTAGGCAATTCTTTTTTTTTTTTTTTTTTTTTAAGACAGATAGTCTTGCTCTTGTTGCCCAGGCTGAAGTGCAATGGTGTGATCTCGGCTCACTGCAACCTCCGCCTCCCGGATTCAAGCAGATTCTCCTGCCTCAGCCTCCTGAGTGGCTGGGATTACAGGCATGTGCCACTATGCCCAGCCAATTTTTGTATTTTTAGTATAGACGGGGTTTCTCCATGTTGGACAGGTTGGTCTCAAACTCTTGACCTCAGGTGATCCACCCACCCTGGACTCCTAAAGTGCTGGGATTACAGGTGTGAGTCATCACGCCTGGCCACAGGCAATTCTTAACAGCAGTGTGAAAATGGACTAATACAGACACTAAAGAAAAAATATTCTTTCTCTGGAAAAGAGTTGTCAATATTCTATTGATGAGACCAGGGTATTTCCCAAATGTTTTAGTATTACACTGTGGATTAAACAGAGCACTTAATTTTTTTTTTTTAGAATCTCAATAACGAAACTAAAAGGTAAGTACTATGTGCCAGACACACAGAAGGTACAAGTAACAATTCATTTTAAGATATAACATATCTAAGGGAATAGCTATTCTAAAGGAATTCAGAAAAAACAAAACATAAGAATATGGCCATATTTACCTAGTACTACCCATAAGAAAGATGCTTGGATTGTAATGATCTCTGCTGTATTGATTACGGTTACTGGATGCAAGCAAAAGACTATCTTAAGCAAAACATTTTAGGGGGCAGGTTTACTGGAAAGATATCAGTGCTCACAGAATCAATGGGAGGCTTAAAGGATAGGCTTAGAAAGAGGTAGAACTTGGCTTGGTGCTTTGGCTCACGCCTGTAATCCCAGCACTTTGGGAGGCTGAGACGGGCAGATCATGAAGTCAAGAGATCAAGACCATCCTGGCTAACACAGTAAAACCCCATCTCTACTAAGAACACACACAAAATTAGCTGGGTGTGCTGGCGTGTGTCTGTAGTCCCAGCTACTCAGGAGGCTGAGGCAGGAAATTGCTTGAACCCAGGAGGCAGAGGTTGCAGTGAGCTGAGATCGTGCCACTGCACTCCAGCCTGGTGACAGCAAGATTCCGTCTCAAGAAAAGAAAAGAAAAAAGCAAGCAAGCAGGTAGAACTCAAGGACACTCTGTTAAGAAGAATGCTTGAGTGTCTTTCAGTGAAATAACTGCCAGAATAGGGCTGCAATGATAGCAAATCAACACCAACCATTCCATTATCTTTGCTTCATTCAATCTAGATTCAAGGTCTTGGTCAGAAGCATCTAATATACCAAGCACAGATCACAAGCCTTGGTTGTCAGAGGATGAAGTGAGAGACATGGGGTACTGCCACTCAACAAGATTATAACACAAGAGAATTCCTTCAAATAGGAAGGGGTTTTGGAAACCAAGACAACATAACAAATTCAGTTAACGGTTGTTTTAAAAACACATTCTTTTTCTTTTTTTTTTTTGAGACGGAGTTTCTCTCTTGTTACCCAGGCTGGAGTGCAATGGCGAGATCTCGGCTCACCGCAACTTCTGCCTCCTGGGTTCAAGCAATTCTCCCGCCCGAGCCTCCTGAGTAGTTGGGATTACAGGCATGCACCACCATGCCCAGCTAATTTTTTGTATTTTTAGTAGAGACGGGGTTTCACCATGTTGACCACGATGGTCTCGATCTCTTGACCTCGTGATCCACCCGCTTCGGCCTCCCAAAGTGCTGGGATTACAGGCTTGAGCCACCGCGCCCCGCCAAAAACACATTCTTTAGAGAGGGGTTAACTCATCAAATTACTAAAGTTTAATGCCCATCCTTTAAGAATTTCAATTTCTTTAGCATTAACTGTAAATCTCAAGCTACTCTCTGATCTATAATCTTCTCTTCAGAGCCAACTCATTAGGAATGTTCTGTGAACACAGATGAATCATTCAGACTGCCAGACTGGGCTCTTGTAAAGTAAGCGTGTGTCTGTGTTCGTGTTTTAAGAGACCAATTATTCTTTGGTAAATGTATAACATCAAGTTTCCAATGGGCGAAGTCAAGACTCAAGTATCCAGAAAGGAATTGGTGATAAGGGCCAGCCTGAGCAGCCAGCTCGAGAAATACTTTATTTTCAGAGACAGGGTCTCCTTCTGTTGCCCAGGCTGGAGTGCAGTGGCACCATAAGAGTGTACTGTAACCTTGAACTCCTGGGCTCAAGTGATCCTTCTGAGTAGCTGGGACTATAAGCACCACCATTCCCGGGTAATTTTTTTCTATTTTTAGTAGAGATGGGGTCTTACTGTATTGGCCAGACTAGTCTTAAACTCCTGGGCTCAAGCAATCTTCTCACCTCAGCCTCCCAGTGTGTTGGGATTACAGGTGTGAGCCAGTGTGCCCAGCACTCACCTTGCCTTTATAACTTGAAGGACTGAAAGTTGAACTAGCAAAGCAAAAGGCTCTAGAATGTAATTCTAAGGCTAATTATTATTATTATTATTATTATTATTTTTTTTTTTTGAGACAGAGTCTCACTCCATCACCCAGTCTGGGGTGCAGTGGTGTGATCTTGGCTCATTGCAACCTCTGCCTCCCAGGTTCAAGAGATTCTCATGCCTCAACTTCCTGAGTAGCATGTGCCACCACACCCGGCTAATTTTTTTGTATTTTTAGTAGAGATGGGGTTTCCCTATGTTGGTCAGGCTGGTCTTGAACTCCAGGCCTCAAGTGATCCACCTGCCTCAGCCTCCCAAACTGCTGGGATTACAGGTGTGAGCTGAGGCCAATTATTCTAAGTAAGGCATTCCATTGTTTGAACTTATAAATCACAACCCAGTGGCCCACTGAGTAGTAAACACTGAAAAAGAGCTGCCACTTCCTTCTCCACAGATTGTGCAAATTAAAGAGTAATGCAATTATCAGTATCATTCTGAACATCTCCTTGGAAACAGCTAAAAATAGCACTTTGAGGAGAAAGTTGAACTATTTCCCAGCTGTGCTAAGACAGAATTGATGATCCCGGTACAAAGACTGGGATTTTTTTCTGCTTAATATATTCTTTCTCCAAAGGATGACAGGCATATAGTACAATATTACTGGAATCCAAGGATAGATATGATAGCGTATAGGTCTTCCTTAGCGTGCCAAGTGCCAGAAGCATTCATACATACATGAGCCAGCAGTACTGATATTCTGCAGCACTATCAGGGGAAAATATTTCCAGGTTCTGTTCTATGAACAGAAGCTGCTAATATGGTTAGAGCCCTCACACACCTCCACAATGCCTTTTAACACATTCCAGAGAGGCCTCACAGGGAAACATCCCATCATGAATTTTACTTCCATAAAAATGGAAACCAAGAAATTTTATAGGACTCTTTACTTAGTATTCTTCTCCATCACTGAAAACTTAGGGGAAACAGTGACATTATCCTGCACTGTAAATCATCACAGGAACTGCCAAGGAAAGCCCCAACAGCATGTTTTCAATGAATGGAGTTTATCTGAACAGTTACTATCACAACTGTAAACTTCTCAACTTGGTATTCGAAATTCATTACAACTATACCAGTACAGTGCTTCACTACTAAAAATCTGCTGTCACATACATTAACTCATTTGTTTTCCAAGACAATTCTGAGAGGTGAGCATGGTGGTCTTGACTCATTTTACAGATGAGAAAAATCGAGATTCAGAAATCTCTTGTTCACAGTACATCAAGTTTTTATTCCAACTTACTCAACTTATGCAACACATGCCCTCTCTGCTAGACAGTCTGATCTCACTATCGTCTCTCAAAGCTTACCATGCTTATAACTCATTCCATTTGTTTGCTTCTATGTCCCCACCTTGTCCTTCCATGGAATAACTCTTCCATATCCTCCTTCCAACTCCTTAACACCAAATTTTCTGTGGTTTTCAGTCTAGTACAAACTGTATCTCCTCCCTGGGGCCACTTTTCACTTCTTTTCCCACATGGTCTTTCTTTGAATGCAGACTATAAATACTGCTTTTAATTTTGTAATTCAACTCTGCCATACAGATTGTTTTAAATTATAAAAACAATAAAAGCGCTGCAAAAAATTTGGAGTGTTACTTAATGCTTAAATGGTTTCATGCGTTGTAGAGTGCTTTCTGGCCCTCAGATGTGGGCACAAGAGGCTCCCGTCAATGCCCTCCTCTGGCTGGCCCTACCCATAGCCCATAAGGCCCTTTTAAACCATGCTCCAGGTACTGAGTTCTCTAGGATTTCTAGTTCAAGCCTCCCTAGCCTACTTCCAGGATATGCATGAGCATTTTACCTGGGTTTATTCTGCCAAGGGTGAACTTAAAGGTTTACATAATATTCCAGGTGTAGTATTCTGTACTTTGCCTACCCTAGATCTGTCTGTATCTCAAAGAAGTCCTAGATAAATTTTTACTTATTTATTTATTTAAAGACAAAGTCTTGCTTTGCCACCCAGGCTAAAGAAATCATGGCTCACTGTGGCCTCAACCTCCTTGGCTCAAGCGATCTTCCCACCTCAGCTTCCCCAGTATCTGGGACCGCACATGCACACCATGACACCTGGCTAGGTTTTTTTTTGGAGAGCTGGGGGTCTCACTATGTTGCCTAGGCTGGTCTTAAACTCCTGGGCTCAAGTGATCCTCCCACCTTAGCCTCCCAAGGTGCTGAGATTACAGGTGTAAGCCACCCCACTCGACTGAGTCTTGTATTCTTTTAGTGTGGAACAATGTTTAGAAACAAAGATCTGAGTGTTAGTGTGTTCACTGTTACTAGGGTGTTACTGCTTTTAGGCCCTCTCAGTGAAGAAACCCAGGAAATACATCTTAAACAAAATGAAATCCTTATGAGTCCAAAGAACACATACAAATGAAATCCAAAAACATAGGATTCTTCCTCACATTCCTCCACAGTGAAAACTTTGGTTCTCCGAAGAGCAACTTTATTAATTTGCTCTATCCTACAATAAACAAGAGTTTCAATACTGCTATATAAATATCATTACCAACAATGAACCTACTATATAAAGTTCAAGGTTTTGTTGCAGTCAGAGTCTGTGCCCAAAGTTAATGGAATTATCTTTCCTATATAATCAATTCATTATTGTTATGCTAATTTGTTTGTTTATGGTCAATTTTAAGGCTTTTTTTCCTCATCCTTTCTGATTTAATTCGACTTTTGAAAATAAAAAAATTATTTACACAGTTCAAAAAATAGGTGGAATTTCTGATGTGCTGAAGTAAGGAGGTTGCCAAATCTTCTTCCCTAAAGCCAACTATAAAACTGGACAGGCCAGGAGCAGTAGCCCTGTAATCCCAGTACTTTGGGAGGTCACAGTGGGCAAACTACCTGAGTCGGGAGTTTGGACCATTCTGGGCAACATGGCAAAACCTGGTTTCTAGCAAAAAGCCAAAAATATAATTCAAGGTTCATCCATATTGTAGCATATATGAGAATTTTATTCTTTCCTAAGTAGAATATTCCATTGTATGTATACACCACATTTTGTTTATTCATTTATCTATCTATGTGGAGACTTGGGTTACTTCCACCTTTTGGCTCTTGTCATTAACGCTGTTATGAACGTTGATGTACACATGTCTGATGTCAGTTGTCTTTTGACGTTGTTTACGGTGGGGTGTTTGTTTTGTTGGATAAATAATTTTTTTAGATTTTTTTCTGTAGTCAGATTTATTAATTAAAATAATACTGAGATATCATTCCTACCTCAGACTGACAGAAAGTAAAGGGTTTAACACATACTACTGGCGAGGCTGTGGGAAGCAGGCCATCTCATCTGCTGCCAGTGAGGATACAAACTGGTACAACCTTCTGAAGAGTGAAGTGATAATTCTTAAGAAAACTGCATATGCATCTACCAGTTTTAAAAATGTTTAAATATTATTATTTTAAAAATACAGACAGGGTTTTACTATATTGCCCAGGCTGGTCTCGACGTCCTGGCCCCAAGAGATCCTCCTGCCACGGCCTCCCATAGTGCTGTGGATTATAGGCATGACCTACCACACCCAGCAGGGGTTTTCTTTTTAAAAAAGAGACAATTTCTTGTTATGATTCCCAACTCCTGGGCTCAAGCCATCCACCTGTCTCAGCCTGCCAATTACCTGGTACTACAGGAACACCAAATCCAGCTGCACCGACCTTTTAACCCACAAATCCCATTTTTAGAAACCTACTCTGAAGATATATTTCCAACAATATAAAAACACATACACAAGATTATTCATTGCAGCAGTGTTTGATATGGCAAATAGTGGAAATAATCTAAATGTTCATGAATACAAGTAGTTGGATAGATGAAGGTACTCCCATATGATGGAGTATTATTCAGCTGCAAAAAAAGAATTCATAAGATCTCTGTGAACTGATATGATTATTTCCAGGATATACTGTTAAGTGAAAAAAATTAAAGCATAATAAAGTATCTGTAATGTTCTATCCCTCACGTATAAAAAAGGAACATAAGAAAATATATCTACTCTGCTCATCTATACAAAAGAAACAAGGTAGACAGACCAGAAACTCAAGAGACTGATTGGTTACCTATAGGAAGTGGGTGAGAAAGGGGAAGAAAGAATGGGAATGAGGTAGTAGGGATGAAGAGGGCATAATATTTCTTGAGTATATCGTTTTGTATAACTTTAGGAGAACCACAGTTATGTTTTCGTACACCCCAAATAAACAACTAAAATAAACCAGGATGTAAGAAGAACTCAAAATGGAGTACAAATACTAACAAATGAACTATATTAAACATTGATGTAGTTAGGGAAAAAAAAAATCTAACCTAAGTAACTCTCTAATTATCTCACCCAAGATGTTGACTATAAAGGGAAATATGCTATAATTACTTTACGGTGAAGAAAGAAGGCAGATGATCAAGGTTAACATCACCAGTAATAAGACTTACCACCACACCCCCCCAGATAAGATGCACTAAGAAGGGGACATCATTTCTGTAGTATTCTTGACAAAAACACATAACTTTAGTTAAATCACACACACACCCAAATCAGACACACCCAAACTGAGGGACGTTCTATACAATAACTGCATATTCTAAGGATGTAAAAGACAATGGAGGATGGGTACAATGGTGTATGCCTGTAATTCCAACACTTTGGGAGGTCAAGGTGGTAGTATCACTTGAGCACCTGAGTTCGAGACCAACCTGGGCAACAAAGCAATATCCCATGTCCTTAAAAAAAAAAAGCTGGGTGTGATGGCAAGCGCCTGCAGTCCCAGCTATGAAAAAGGCTGAGGCAGGAGGATCATTTGAGCCCAGGAGTGTGAGGCCGCAGTAAGCGATGATCATGCCAGTGTGCTCCAGCTTGGGCTACTCTGTCTTAAAAAAAAAAAGAAAAGAAAAAAGACAAAGGAACTATCATGAGCTAGAGAAAACTAGGGCAATATGAACACTAAATGCAATGAAGGATAATGAACCGGATCCTGTAACAAAAATGACGTCTGTGGAAAATGTGATGAAATCTGAATAAGGTCTGTAGTTTATAGTGTTGTAATAATATTTATTTCCTGGTTTTGATGATTGCATTATGGCTATATAAGCTGTTAAAATTAGGGGAAGCTGGAATCTATTTTTTGCTACTTTCTAAAAAATATTATTTCAAAAATAAAAAGTTAAAATGAAACTCTCCACCTGGGAAATAGGTTTTATCTTTCAAGAGCTAAATACAATCTCCAGTAAGGACTTTAAACTCCTACCTCAGTAATGACAGTTTCTCAACATACTTATGGCATATAATGTGCAGGCACTGTGCTAATGTACAAAGTACAGAGAAGGCTCTACCCACTGCCTCCCCCACACTTACATGCTAACTACAGTATATTGATAAAACACTAAACTACCTAAAATATAAATGTAAGCACAGTTACTTGTCTCCCTAGCTGAACTATACATTTCTTGTCAGAGGAAATCATATTCTTCAAGAAAACTCCAGCCTGGGCAACATGGCAAGACCATGTCTCTACTAAAGATTAAAAAAAATTGGCTGGGTGTGGTGGCTCATGTCTGTAGTCCTATCTACTTGGAAGGCTGAGGTGGGAGGATCACTTGAGCCTGGGAGGTGGAAGTTACACTGAGCCACGATTGCACCATTGCACTCCAGTCTCGGCAACGGAACAAAACCCTATCTCCAAAAAAAAAAAAAAAAAAGAAAGAAAGAAAAAGAAAGCCAATTCTGCCTAATTTTTCTTTTTTTTTTTTTTAAGATATAGTTTTGCTCTGTTGCCCAGGCTGGAGTGCAGTGATGTGATATCAGCTCACTGCAACTTCTGCCTACCAGGTTCAAGAGATTCTCCTGCCTCAGCCTCCTGGAGTAGCTGGGATTACATGTGCATGCCACCACACCCAGCTAATTTTTCATATCTTTAGTAGAAACGGGGTTTCACTATTGGCCAGGCTGGTCTTAAACCCAACCTCAGGTGATCTGCCCACCTAGGCCTCCTAAAGTGCTGGGATTACAGGTCTGACCCACTGTGCCTAGCCACTTTTGCCTGTTAATTGCGGGTACTAACAAGTATCTGCTGAATGAATAACTCAATTTCTAGAATTACCCTGAATCTGTAGTACATGTGGGTTAATTTTCATTTAACTGAAAAAGAAATAAGGGTGGAAACTATTACAAGTGTCCTTTCTGAAGAATAAAATTAGCAAGTCAAGGATTTAAACATTATAAAGTGCTTTATAAACATTATAAAGAAGATATTCTATAAAGAAGCCAAATTATTTTCTTTCTTTATTTTTTATTATACCTAACATACTCAAAACCAATTACTTTAAATACTAGTTAGGATGAGAAACGGTATACTAATATTGCCAAGTGAAGATGCTTCCTGTAAAGGAAATATCCATTACTTGGCTACAGTCTTACCTTGTAATTTCCTATTTTGTAACATAGTACTCCTATCTGCTTAGATTCCCTATACTAGATTAGATGTCTGATTCCATAGCTGTGTAACTCATTCAATGAGCTAAAACTCATAATACTTATTATGTGTCTGACGTTGTCCTAAGAGCTGCAAATGGATTAATTTGCTTGCTTAAAATATTAGAGGTAGCTTGATTTTAAGTTTTTAATGGACAACAACAAAAACCACCCTCCAAAAAAACCAAAAATCCAAGCTAGAGAATTTCAACTGATATAATTTAAAATCCTGGTGTAGCATGGCAAAATGTTAGAAAGCGCTCCTCTAGTCCCTTAGGAATAGGCCACTCTTGAACAGACCACAACACAGTGGCTGAGTAGGACATTTACTTTACTTTACCTCAGTGAATATACACTTGACTTGGAGCTTACAAGTGTATATCCCATCTATCATTATTAAATAGTAAAAACTTGCATGAAATACATTTAAACAATAATCTCATAATTAAATAATCGTATGGCAAGCATCTGCACAACAGATAAACAGGGAGAAACCACGACTCTTAGGTCCATTTTATAAATCTATCAGCAGCTCTCTGCTGCCCTCTGCAGCTATGTGAAGTAATTGCTACAAAATAAGACCGCATAAACTAGGCCAAGCTCAGTATACTCAGAGATCACAGTATACAGAGATCAACCACTGGGGTAAAAGAGAGTGTAAAGAGAGCTACACACTTGCTCAACTGCTGGGAAGTGAAGGCACATGCAACAAAACTTCTGCTTTAGTCTTATCTAGGTGAGACGAGAAAACTACACTTGGAATGCAAATACTGGAAGGTCTAGGGACACCAGTTCTGCAAATTATTCTGAAGGGAACTCCTTATTAAAAAATAAGCTTTGGTTTTGTTTTCTTGGAAATCAGACATCACTTGCTTTCCATACAAAAAGACACATCTGTTCTTTCCACAAGTCACCTTTACAGGTCCTCTAGGGAGGCATGAGAGGATCTTTAGGTCTAAGCCACAGTTAGAACCTGCCTCTCATTAGGTATTATTCTTCTGAGGAAAAAAATGACTGATCTATGAGGAATGAATCTCGGAAATAGTTCCGTTTCTTAAATCAGAAAATTCTATTTCCCAAAACTCAAGATAAATAAATTTTCTATATCAGGACTGCTTAAATTTGGCCAAGTTGTTTTTAGACCTTGATCAATGGACGTAAAAGAAAACCTCCTGTTCAGTTCTTCAGTGTTGGATGCAGTCAGTGTGCTGGTTAGGTTAAGAGTTCTTGTTTTGGAAGCTTACTCATCTGTGTCCATCTGGATCTGTTTCCCATGGTGTGGCCACTGTTCTTCCTATATTGAAATTACCTTGGAGGGATGCTAACAAAGCAGATGCCAGGTTTTCACCTCACAGGTCTGTGGTATCAGATACTTCTCAGGCTTTGCAGGGTTAATACATTTCCTGTGATACTTAGGCACAATAAAGTCTGGGAACCACTGATCTACATAAAGTGACCTTCCCTAATAAACACAGGAAATACTGAACATCATTTCAACTTTTCTACCAGCAAATAATGTAAACACACCTAACTTCCAAATGTTTTAGAGCAATGGTTCCCAACCTTTTTGGCCCCAGGAACTGCTTTTGTGGGAGACCATTTTCTTCCACAGATGGGGGTAGTAGGGGAAGGGGTGTTTGTAATTACATTTATTATGTAATTTATTTCTGTAATTATTACCTTGTGATATATAATGAAATAATTATACAATTCACCATAATGTAGAATCACTGGGAACCCTGAGCTTGTTTTCCTGCAACTAGATGGTCCCACCTGGGGGTGATGGGAGACAGTGACAGATCATCAGGCATTAGTCATAAGGAGCGTACAACCTAGATCCCTTGCATGTGCAGTTCACAATAGGGTTTGCACTCCTATGAGAATCTAACACCGCCACAGATATGACAGGAGGTGGAGCTCAGACAGAAATGCAAGTGATGAGCAGCTTTAAACACAGATGAAGCTTGGCTCACTAGCCTGCTGCTCACCTCCTGCTGTATGGCTGGATTCCCAACATGTACCAGTACATGGCCGGTGGGTTGAGGACCACTGTTTTAGAGCAAGCAACCCTTATTTCCTCTGGTTTAAACTCAGGATAAAGCCAGGCAGGGTGGTTCATGCCTGTAATCCCAGCACTTTGAAAGGCCAAGGGAAAACACCTCCACAAAAATAAAAATACAAACTTGGGATTAGAAATCTAAGGTCCTTCCAGGATTTGATTTAATCACTTGCCGACAGCATTAAGTCCAACAGTGGTAACTCTAAGAAAGTTAGTAAAAATGACAACCTTACTTCCAAAGGATGCCCATTAGAAAAGAAAAAAAAAAAGGAGGCCGAGGTGGAAGGATGACTTGAGGTCAGGTTGAGTCCAGCCTGGCCAACAAGGTGAAAACCCATCTACTAAAAATACAAAAATTAGCCAGAGGCATGGTGGTGGGCAACTGTAATCCCAGCTACTTGGGAGGCTGAAGCAGGAGACTCACTTGAACCCGGGAGGTGGAGGTTGCAGTAAACCAAGATCATGCCACTGTATCCCAGCCTGGGCGACAGCAGAGTGAAACTCTCTCTCAAAAAAAAGAAAAAAAAGAAAAAAGAAAAACAAGAAATGAAAGAAAAGGGAAACAACAAAATCAGAAAGGTTGCTCATGAAGCTAACAGAAATATGCAGGCCACTATGGAAGAAGTTCCTGAAAACTTTCTGGAAGCAATCAAGAAAGTATTCCCTGCAAACACATCCACAGCCACAACACTGATTAGGTTATATTAAAAAAAAATGATAAAATACAGTGGCAGAAACATGGAAATCCCAAAAGATTAAGTAATGTGGAATTCAGGAAAAATGACAGAGATAGGGAAGAGACTGAAATATAACTTCCGTTCTAAACTGAAACTTCTAAACTCACGGAATAATTCTTAAAACTTTCAGAGCCTAACGTTTTAAAATCCCAGATACCATACATTCTGAGTCCATGTTCACCAAACAACAAATTTTTGGATCCCTTATATGTACATGTAAATGAATACCATTTGCAAACAACTAGTGAAAGGGAGCAAACCCATTGAAATGACTAAATCTGCATTTTGGCTTACAAATAAGAAAACATTTGTTTGCAGGAAAGAATTAAATCACTAGAACCTGGACGAGTTCAAAGTTCCTTCATCTTCTTCATATTAATAAAGGGTATTAATGATGATCTATCCAGTAGATGGTGATCTATAGATCAACAGATGGTGATCTATCCAGTAGCTGAAGCCGAGGCATCATTCTGATGTCTCACTCTGTCCCTCCAATTGAATCCACTGCAATGTCTTGTCAGCTTTACCTCTGAAATATATCCCCAAATCACTCACTTCTCTTCAGATCCACAGTTCAAGCTACTATCATCTTTGCCTGAGTTACTGCATTAGACCCTAATTGGTCTCAAATGTTCCATTGATGTCCATCCTCCATCCTCATACCCTCCATTCTCTATATAAGAACTGGAATTCTCTAATTAAAATGTAAATAACTTCCGTCCTCTCCCTGGTTTAAAACTATCCATCTGTTTCCTTCTGCACTTGGAATAAACTTCAAATTCTTTACCATGGCTTAGGAACTGTCCCATAATCAGACACTTGCCTACTATCAGCCTACTCTTTTCCTTAATCATTATGCTTCAGCCATTGGCTCTTCCATTCCTTGAACATGCCAATACACCAAGCTCGTTGTTACTTTAGGGCCTTTATTGAGCTGTTCTCTTTGTCTGCAATGCTTCCCTCTCAGACTGTCACACACATTTGGCTGCTCCCAGTACCACCCACCCCCAAATCTCTACTGAAAGGTCATCTCTCCAGAGAGGCTTTCCTGACCAGCCAATCTAAAGCAGTCCTCTCCACCTGTCTTAATCCATTCAGGTTGCTATAACAAAATAACACAGACTGGCTAATTTATAAATAATGGAAATTTATTTTGCCTACCTCTAGGGGCTGGAAATTCCAAGAGCAAGGCACCAGCAGATTTGGTGTCTGGAAAGGGGCTTGTTCTCTGCTTCAACATGGTGCCTTCCTTCTGCAACCTCACTTGGTGGAAGGGGAGCAGAAGGGCCAAACAGGTTCCTTCAAGTCTTTTATTGGTATACTTTATAAGAATACTAATTCTTCTAATCACCTCCTAAAGGCTCCACTTCTCAATACTACACATTGAGGTTTAAGTTTTGACATGAATTTTGGAGGGAAACATTCAAACCACAGCACCATCCTTCCAACCCCAACCCTGCATCACTTCGTCTTAACATTTTGTCCTTATTCCCCAATGAGAGAACAGAAATCCTCTCTGTCTTTTTCACCACTGTATCCCTCAGGGCCTTAAACAATGCCTAGTGTATAGAAGAAATGCAAATATTTCTTGAATAAATGTGAGAAAAAAAATTTCTGTAACTTGTAAGGTCAATTATTGGCTCTCCTTGGGGAGATAAAGATGCTATTCATTCAACAGCTATTTAATGAAGGAAGACTGTGCCAACCCCATGACAGTGGTCCTCAAGCCTCAGCATGTGCATATGAATTACCTAGGAAATTTACATGAGGCCTAAGAAACCGCTATGTGACAAGCAGTCCATAAAAGGTGACTTTCTTATGGAATCAATACCAACATTTTGCAGTATGTGCCATAGGTCCTAATACTATAAACACTCACTATGGTCTGAATGTATCCCCCCCCCCCCCCAAAATTAATGTTGAAACCTAATCCCCACAGTGTTGGTATTAAGAGATGGGGACTTTGGGGATGCGATTAAGTCATAAGGGCTCCATCCTCATGAATGGATTAGTGTCCAAATAAAAAGGGTTGAAGAAAGCTGCCCTGCCCCTTCTGCCAGGTGAGGACATAAAAGGTGCCGTCTGTAAGAAACAGGCCCTCACCAGGCACTGAAATTGCTGGCACCTTGATCTTGGACTGCTCAGCCTCCAGAATTATGAGCAATAAATTTCTATGATTTATAAATTATCCAGTCTAAGATTTTTTTTAATAGCTAAGATAGCATTTTTGTATCATATTATTACTGTAATTCTCATCTGCTGCTACATCTGTCCTTCACCTAGCCAAGCCTCTCAGAACCAATTATTTGCCTCACATACCTAATACATCTCAAATGTTAGGTAAAATTCCATTTCTGTGGGTAGTCATGTCTACGTTTAAGCTTTCACAAATAGTTAAGACTTACTGCTGACAAACACACAAATGCACAATACTCTCATTGACAGCTTTTCCTGTTTTTACCAAATCTTAACTGCTTTCCTCCTCAATTACTCTTGATTTATGAGTCCTGCTGAGAAGTGACACTACATTTGAGCCTGAATTATCTTCCCAGCCATAGGACAAGCGAAGTTAGCTTGATTAACAAACTTTGGCTAATGTTATTTGGTTGTGTCCAATGAGAAACCTTTCATAATACATAGACCCCATATGGAATAGCACTTCTTTCCCAAATCCTCAGAGGTCAGCTTTATGTGATTCTGTGGTAGAGCATACATTTTGGTTGTAAATAATCTATTTTTATTTAATTATAGTTTTTTTTTTTTTAAAGACAGGGTTTCACCATGTTAGCCAGGCTGGTCTTGAACTCCTGACCTCAGGTGATCCACCTGTCTCGGCCTCCCAAAGTGCTGAGATTACAGGCGTGAGCCACCATGCCCAGCCTAATTATATTCTTAAAATGAAATAAGGTAATATAGGCTTACTGTAAAAAAAGGCATATATTACAAAGTTGCATTACATATAAATTAAAATTCCCTAATAATCACACCTCTCAAAGTTACTCACTGCTTATACTTTGGTGTATATCCTTCAAATTTCTAAGTATAAACATATTTTCACATAGGTTTAGTTTTAACTTAAAAAATATCCTCACTGTTGTATAACCTGATTAATGAACTTGACTTCCTATTATAGGCAGCTTCCCATGCCCACAATTTATCTTTTTAAAAATTTTCTTAAAAACTATTTATTTATTGATTTATTGATTGAGACAGCACCTTACTCTGTCACCTAGGCAGGAGCACAGTGGTGCGATCTTGGCTTACTGCAACCTCTGCCTCCTAGGTCCAAGCAATTCTTGTGCCTCAGCCTTCTGAGTAGCTAGGACTACAGATGTGTACCACCATGCTGACTAAATTTTGTATTTTTAGTAGAGATGGGGTTTCGCTATGTTGGCCAGGCTGGTCTTGAACCCCTGGTCTCAAGTGGTCTGCCTGCCTTGGCCTCCCAAAGTGCTGGGATTATAGGCATGAGCCACCTCACCTGGCCAAGACTTTTTTTTTTTAACAGTATTTTAATTTTTTATTTCCATAGGTTTTTGGGGAACAGGTGATGGTTGGTTACATCAACAAGGTCTTTAGTGGTGATTTCTGAGATTTGGGTGTACCTTTCACCCGAGTAGTATATACTGTACCCAAATTGGAGTCTTTTATCCCTCACTCACCTCCCATCCCTTCCCCTGTCAATGAGGGGTAATATTTTGAAAGGAATCTTTTCTTCTGAGCAGGTCTCAAGAGTGGGCTTAGAATATTCAGTAAATCATGCTCTAAACAGACGTGCTGTCATCCAGGCTTTTTTATTCCATTTAGAGCACAGGCAGAGTAGACTGAGCATAATTTTTAAGGGCTTTAGGATTCTTAGAATGGTCAATGAGCATTGGCTTCAACTTAAAGTCACCAGC
The DNA here is from genome assembly GCA_031835075.1 of Saguinus oedipus. Classification (NCBI taxonomy): domain Eukaryota; kingdom Metazoa; phylum Chordata; class Mammalia; order Primates; family Cebidae; genus Saguinus; species Saguinus oedipus. The sequence goes on from CM063170.1 coordinate 46,778,165, forward strand.
TGCATTCAACACTAACAAGAGTCAGCCTGTCCTTTGAAGTTTTAAAGCCAGACACTGACTTCTCTCTAGCTATCAAAGTCCTAGATGGGACCTTCTTCCAACAGAATACTGTTTCATCTCCATTGAAAATCTGTTGTTTAGTGTAGCCACCTTCATCTCATCTTCTAGCTACCACAGCTAGATCTTCTGGATAACTTGCTACTTCACCTTGCATTTTTATGTTGCTTTTTTCCTTAAAACTCATGAACCAACCTCTGCTAGCTTCAAACTTTGAAAAGCATTTTTCAAAGTTTTTTCTCTTCAAACACCGCAGCCTTCTCTGCGCCTTCATAAAATTGAAGACAGTCAGGATCTTGCACTGAATCAAGCTTTGGCTTAACGGAATGTCGTGGCTGGTTTGATCTTCTATTCAGATCACTGAAACTTTCTCCACATCAGCAATAAGGCTGTTTTGCTTTCTTAGCATTCCAGCATTCACTGGAGTAGCACTTTTAATTTCCTTCAGGAACTTCTCTTTACATTCACAACTTGGTTAACTGCTGCAAGAGGCCTGGCTTTTGGCTTGTCTTGGCTTTCAATCTTCCTTCCTTACCAAGCTTAATCATTCCTAGCTTTTGATTTAAAGTGAGAAACATGTAACTCTTCCTTTCACTTGAACATTTAAAAGCCATTATAGGGTTATTAATTGGTCCAATTTCAATATTATATCTCGTGAAGTAGGGGAGACCTGGGCACGCAGCTGGACGATCTCCGGTCCACCTCCCACGTGGCGTACAGGTTCATCTGCGTCGGGGCGGGGGTGCGTCTTGGCCCGGGGCCGCCGGGAGGCGCGGAGCCCGAAGCCACCGCCACGGCCATGGAGGTGGATGTGGACGAGGACGAGGACGAGGACGAGGACGAGGAGGAGGCAGCCACCGCCAAAGTGGACGAGGACGACGAGGTGGCCTGGGCCAGCTTGGGGGGCGCCGGCTGCTGCGGGGACTGGGCGACCCCAGAGCCCCTCTGGCCGCTGCCGCTCCCGGTGCCTCCGGGACCACTGCCCGCCCCTCCGCGTTCCGCCATGGCCTGGCCGGGTGGGGGTGCGGGGGTTACGGAGACTGAGGTGAAGCCCAGCGGGCTCCCAGGCTTCCCCCGCGGCGGTGGCGGGGCTCAGCTGTCTCCCCAGCCCGCCTGCCCTAGCGCGAGCCGCCAGCGGGCTGCACGCACACGCGGGGACTCTTGGTGCGCGGGCCTAGCGCTCGCCTGCCGCTGCCTGTTGCGGCTCGCTCCTGGCCAAGATTTTTAACAACTGTATTATATACTACATAAATATAACAACAGAATTTAAATAATACTCTGGGAAGAACACATTTTTTTCTCTCCTAATATACCCTCCCAATAGTTCTGACACCAGATGTGAGTTTTTTCCACACTAAACAACTCTCCAATAGATATCCTATAATTCTGTTCAGTTTTGACACTATCTCTGGGTAGACAGTGTCTGAACCCATAGGTTAAGAGTTTAGTCTCGGCTGGGCACGGTGGCTCAAGCTTGTAATCCAAGCACTTTGGGAGGCTAAGGCGGGTGGATCACGAGGTCAAGAGATCTAGACCATCCTGGTCAACATGGTGAAACCCCGTCTCTACTAAAAATACAAAACATTAGCTGGGCACGGTGGCGTGTGCCTGTAATCCCAGCTACTCAGGAAGCTGAGGCAGGAGAATTGCCTGAACCCAGGAGGCAGAGGTTGCGGTGAGCCGAGATCGTGCCATTGCACTCCAGCCTGGATAAGGAGAGCGAAACTCCGTCTCAAAAAAAAAAAAAAAAGTTAGTCTCACAAGACTGGCCCTACTTCAGACACTAATCACAAGTCCCAGGTTGTAACCTGTGATTCCGACTGACTGGCAGCGCAAGGTTCTTACCACCCCCTCCTTGGGTTCAATAATTTGCTAGAATGGCTCACAGAATTCTGGGAAATACTTTACTTGCACTTACTACTTTATTATAAAGGATATTATGAAGGATACAGAACAGCCAGGTGAAGAGACACACAGGACAAGGTAGCGGAGAAGGAGTGCAGAGCTGCCATGCCCTCTCTGGGTACCACCCTCTTAACACCTCCACGTGCTCACCAACCTGGAAGCTCATCAGATTTCTTGTTCAAGAGGTTTTTTTTTTTTGAGACGGAGTTTCCCTCTTGTTACCCAGGCTGGAGTGCAATGGCACGATCTCGGCTCACCGCAACCTCCGCCTCCTGGGTTCAGGCAATTCTCCTGCCTCAGCCTCCTGAGTAGCTGGGATTACAGGCACGCGCCACCATGCCCAGCTAATTTTTTGTATTTTTAGTAAAGACGGGGTTTCACCATGTTGACCAGGATGATCTCGATCTCTTGACCTCGCGATCCACCCGCCTCGGCCTCGCAAAGTGCTGGGATTACAGGCTTGAGCCACCGCACCCGGCCTTGTTCAAGAGTTTTTATAGGCCAGGCGTAGCAGCTTACAGCTGTAATCCTAGCACTCTGGGCGGCTGATAAGGGAATATTGCTTGAGCCCAGCAGTTTGTGACCAGCCTGGGCAACATATTAAGACCTCATTTCAAATACAAACAAAATTAGCCAGGTGTCATGGTGGGCGCCTAGGGTCCCAGCTACTTGGGACACTGATGTAGGAGGATTGCTTGAGCCCAGGAGGTCAAAGGCTGCAGTGAGCTATGATCGCACCTCTGCATTCCACCCTGAGCAACACAGAGAGAAAGCTCAAAACACAAAAAGAAAAAAGTTTTTATGGGGCTTAATCTCCATCTAGCACTTGCCCTCTTCCTTTCCTGGAGTTTGGTAGGTGGTGCCAAAAGTTCCAACCCTCTAAACCTCTAATCACTTGGTCTTTTTGGTGAATGGCCCCATCCTTAGGCTATTGATAGGCCACACCCTACAAGTTATCTCATTAGGATGAACCCAGGTGTTATCAAAAGGGGTATATTAAGAATAACGAAAGATACACTATCACAAAATTCCAAGGGTTTTAGGGGCTTTGTGACAGGAACCAGAGACAAAGACCAAATACATTTACTACGCTACAAATACCCTGTTTAACATTGTCTAGCTTTCTAAAATTATGAATGATGCTGCAACACATCTATGTATACACATTTGTGCATATTTCTAATGATTTCCTTGAAATAAATGGCTACAAGAGAATCAGTGTTAATGCTGTCATGTCCAGTATGATAGTTATTAGGCACATATGACTATTTTAATTAAAATTACTTATTTATTCATTTTGAGACAAAGTCTCACTCTCTTGCACAGGCTGGAGTGCAATGGCATGATCATGGCTCACTGCAGCCTCAAACTCCCAGACTCCAGGGATCCTCCTGCCTCAGCCTCCTGAGTGGTGGGGCTATAGGCCTGTAAACATGTGGTTATTTTTTTTTTAAAGGCTTTAAAAAAATTTCATTAAAAAAAAATTTTTTTTTGAGAGGCAGGGTCTCACTATGTTGCCCAGGCTGGTCTCAAACTCCTGGGCTCAAGTAATCCTCCAGCCTCAGCCCCCCAAGTGCTGGGATTATAGGAATGAGCCACTGTGCCTGGCCCGTGTGACTTTTTATTTATTTTCTGAGATGGAGTCTTGTTCTTGTCTGCCAGGCTGGAATGCAGTGGTGTGATCTTGGCTTACTGCAATCTCCACCTCCCGGTTTCAAGCAATTCTCCTGCCTCAACCTCCCGAGTAGGTGGGATTACAGGTGCCCACCACCAGGCCTGGCTAATTTTGTATTTTTGGTAGAGATGGGGTTTCACCATGTTGGCCAGACTGGTCTCAAACTCTTTATCTCAGGTGAACTGCCCGCCTTAGCCTCCCAAAGTGCTGGGATTACAGGTGTGAGCCACCCTGTGTGAGTATTTAAGTTAGTTATGTAATATTCAGTTCTTCAGCCGTAATAGCCACATTTAAGTGCTCAATAGCCTGATGTAGTCAGCAGCTACCTTACTGCATGGTGCAGATGTAGAACGTTCCTATCATAACAGAAGAGCCCATTAACAGCCCTATCTAAAGAAATGTTCATATAAAAATTTGGTATCTGCATCCCATGAAGTAACATAACAATTTAAATTCCCAGTATTAATATATGAGTTCCAACATCCTCTCCTTGTCACCATCAGATCAGTGTTCTGATCTGACAGATTAGACATAACGTTTTAGTTTGTATTATTTATTATTATTAATGAGGCTGAAAGTCTGTTTTTTTTTTTTTTTTTTTTGAGATGAAGTTTTGCTCTTATTGCCCAGGCTGGAGTACAATGGCGCAATCTGCAACCTCAGCTTCCCGGGTTCAAGTGATTCTCCTGCCTCAGCCTCCCAAGTAGCTGGGATGACAGGCATGTGCCACCACGCCTGGCTAATTTTGTATTTTTAGGAGAGATGGATTTTCTCTATGTTGGTCAGGCTGGTCTCAAATTCCCAACCTCAGGTGATCTGCCCCCCTCAGCCTCCCAAAATGCTGGGATTACAGGCGAGAGCCACCACACCCAGCCTATTCGTGTTTTTTGTTGTTGTTTAACTATCTGAACTTAATCTGTTTAAAAAGATTCAAATGTAAAACTATGCTGTTCCTAATGACCTATTAAACCCAAACCATACATGCAGAACACATTTCTTCATCTGTTTTGCTGGCTTCTTAAAAATTTCAGAAAGATACTTATCAAAATAGCATGAAAACAGCTAATACAGTAAGTACCACAATTAGCTGAAGGCAATGTGCACTCTCATAGGTTGTTTCCTTAAAGTGGAGTTAGTGTCTTACACTTCTCTAAATAACAAGACTAGCACTGCAGTATGTTACTGTTATGAGCTATTCAAATTTTCAAATTCAGCTATCAAAACACTTAGACTGATATGTATAAAATAATAGAAAATATTTATGTTTTAAATATGAATACTACTCTATAATTATATTTATATACAAGTCTGGAACAGGAAAAAGCCACCTATGAGATAAGAATCAGAACAGTGGTTAACCAGAGACTGGTGGGGTTGGGAAAGGAATGACTGATAAAGCACACAAATCGAGTTTCTGACATGAGGTAAATGTTCTCTATCCTCATAGAAATGCGAGTTACACAGGTGTATATAATTGTCAAAACTCACTAAATTCTACACATTAGACCTGACATACTGTTTCACTAAATGATATCTCAAAGTTTAAAAGAAGGGAAAGAAGTGAAAAAATGTATTGTTCTACCTAGAATATTAAACTTACAGGCAATAAAAATAATTATCCTGGCTGGGTGTGGTGGTTCATGCCTGTAATCCCAGCACTTTGGGAGGCCAAAGTGGGAGGACTGCTTGAGCCCAGGAGATGGAGACCAGCCTGGGCAATATGGTGAGACACTGCCTCTACCAAAACACCCACAAAAATTAGCCAGGCAGGGTAGGGCATGACTGTTGTCCCAGCTACTCAGGAGGAGGCTGAGGTAGGAGGATCCATTTGAGCCGAGGACAGAGTGACCCAGTTGAGCCCATCCAGCCTGGGTAACAGTGAGATCCTGTCAAAAAAAAAAAAAAATCCTAAAAATATTTATAGAACTTAAAGTATGATTTTCTGATCTAGGATACAAAAATAACAAAAAAAGTTTCACTAAATCAGAGGTGGGGATCAGACTTTGTGACACCTTGAGCCAAACCATTCAACTGTTAAATCCAAAGGGCACTAGAAAATTTGTTATGATTTCAGGGTAAAATATATTAAGGTATCAGAAAAGCATTGCTAACTTTTTAACATAGTTGCATAATCAGTGTTTCTAAAAAGACTGAAACCCGCTATAATGTTATGGAACAGTATTTAATTTTTTTGAGCTGTATTTGCTGTGGCAGTTTATAAACTTGGCTCATTTTTACCCTTTTTCCTCCTGTTCTGGTGGCACACACTAGCACAAAAGCGAGTATGTCCACATAAAGCTAACTGATTTGATAACGAAAAGTGCCAAGGAGAGAGGAATGAGAAGATGCTCCTTTCCACCCCAGGACCTTCCCACCCCCACTGTTAGGCTTAGGCTGCACGTTTATGATCTCAACTCATTACCAATGTATCACAACCTGTTCAGTGAGTAAGCTTGTTAGTGGCAGAAACTACAATCTTGTTCAAGTTCTTTGTAGACAAACTCAAGATGTTACAGTAACTCTCCACAGATTACCTAGCTTGTGCAAGCACAAGGAAGTAGGACAGCAGACTTCAGTCTCCAAAAGTGAAGGCCTGCCCAGTTAAGGGTGTAGCCCCAGAGCAAAGGAGCAGGAGACTGTACATTTTATTAGTTTATCTGCTTTGTAGAAAGACAGATGTTTTTGTTATTACATTCTACATTATACTCTGGCTTTGGAATCAAACAGATTTGATTTGAGAATTAGTTTTGCAATTCATTAGGTGTTTGATCTTGGGCTGGTTACTTCACCACTCTAAGCTGTTTCCTTATGAGAAATGCTAAGTGTGTATCTCATAGGCATGTTGTGGAAATCAACAAAAACACAAGTAACATTTTAAGTCAGTGGATGGCACATTGTAGGCTTTCAACAAACAACAGCTAGCTATAATCAAACACGATTATGTTCCTCAAGACCTCTGCAACCCAAACTCCACCAAGATATTCAGGCAGTCGTATTTTGCTAACAAGGTATAAGCATAAACGGGAAATGTTCATAAGCATAAATGTAGCATAAACATAAAAATGTTTATTACAGAAATTTCAGCAGCCAGCCACAGAAAAGGTCGTAATAGAAAACTAAAAAGTATATAAACATTTTGAAAATAATGAAACAAAAGGACTATTATGTTACAGACTCCTGAAGTATAAGATGAACATAGAACTCAAGGTTCACAGAAAAAAATAAAAATTTCTTTGCTAAGCACTCAGTGCTTCCCTGTCATGCTACTGATTTATCTCAGATTAATCACTACTAAAACAATAAGATGACAAAGGGCAAGTTATTCTTTACCACAACTGAGGTGGTCTATGATGCGGTACTGACCACATTATTTTAAAATGCAGTGTAAGTAGCAGATCTTCCATAATAAACAAAATACTTACCTGTTTCTCTTCATCTGACATGTTTTTTTCCAGTTCTATTAGGTATTCTTCATCTAGTTCACAGGAATTCACATCTTCATTAGATTTGTTCTCAACCTTGTCTGCTCCTGCCTCCTCCTCAAATGAGGCACTGCAGTCATGAAAACACTCCTCTTCTCCCTGGTCCTCCTGGAGATGGGCCTCATCATCCCTGAGCGGCTTACTCTGGGAATGCTGATTTTTGGGATCAGGAACTGGAGGGCCAGCACACTCGGCTTCCTGAGTATCTGTAACCTTCAAACCATTGAACAGATCCTCTGGAACCCTACAGTTCTCTGACTTCTCCCCCATGCTGCCCAGTGAGGGAGGTGACACTAAAGCTGGGGGAAAACAAAACAAAACAAAACAAAACAACTGCTATGTAATGGTGCTCTTATTTTTAAAAGTTCTGTTTCAAACCTAAACAAACCTCTGCATCACCCTAACCTCATTTCACTGGAATTCATTATTTAAAAATATAGCTTATTGTAAGTAATAATAATGTCAAACGTCATTTTAACGGACACCCTTTTCCTGGTCAAATCTGGTACCAGAACTTTTTTTTTTTTTGAGACATAGTCTCACTCCGTCACCCAGGCTGGAGTGCAGTGGCCCCATCTCAGCTCACTGCAACCTCTGCTGCCCCGGTTCAAGCGATTCTCCTGCCTCAATCTCCCGAGTAGTTGGGATTATAGGCAACTGCCACCGTGCCTGGCTAATTTTTGTAGTTTTAGTAGAGAGAGGGTTTCGCTATCTTGGCCAGGCTGGTTTTGAACCCCTGACCTCGTGATCCACCTGCCTCGGCCTCCCAAAGTGCTGGGATTACAGGCGTGAGCCACCGAGCCTGACCCAGAACTTCTTATAAGCAACAAAAGAAGCTGTTTTTAATGTGACTCTTCCATGTTCCACTGTTCGCGTTCTGTTTGGATAGCAAAAATTAGGCAGAAACTAAAACAGTGACAAGGAAAAGGAAGCAGATCTAATCTCCATTCAGAATGAATAAACAAGGCATGAGTAAGAAATTACGATCCGTCTTTTTAGCACCACCGCAGGGAGCCCAAGAATACGTTTCTAGTGGACCTCAAAATAGAATCCGTGCCAAAATCGTGTTTACTTTAACCCAAATGCGTGTGGTAGAGCCCACGCAGCTTACAGTGGAAGGGGAGCCCTGGTGCAGGTGACTCTAATCAGGATCACCATGGGGGTCAGAGTCAGGCATTAAAAAGAGTGACTGTGAACCTCAACAGCCAAAGAGAACATTAGAGATGCTTTAGAAAATACCACTGCTCAGAACCTGACCAGACTCTGATTTATTAGTGTGGCGTCAAGAAGAGCATCAGTTTTTTTTTTTTTAAAGCGTCCCAGGTGATTCTAATATGCAGCCAATTGCGAGCCACTGCTGTAGAAGCTGAGTCAGACCATCAGCAGCTAGAGATTTGCAAAAATGTAAATTGCTCTAGTGGCAGCGAAACCAAGCCAACGACCCTTGTGTCACGACAGGAGTCCGAATTCGCCCTAATTTGTTCCAAGAAAACTTAAAAACCAGCAAGATGTTAATACGGAGACTTCGCCTCCAGAGCAATGTCTTGTTTCTCTTTGTTCCCAGGTCTACTAGAAGAACACAGGAGTCTGCAACCCTAGGGTTAGCGAAGTGACGCCTCGCGCTTCCCAGAAGATTATTCCCTAACTTCGTTCCTAGCAGCCAAGACGCTTAGACCCACGGGGTTACTCACAACCTTTCAGCTTCTCCTGTCTCCACCTTCTTAGCCTCGGAGACCTTCTATTTCCGCTCAGTCAGGTGTACTTCCGTCTATGACGACTAAAGTCATCGCTATTGGCAAAGCATCTTGGGAAGCGTAGTAGAAATTCTCAGGGAGGAAAGGCACTGTCGCTGTATGACGTCGTTGTACGGAGTGACATTTGAGAGAAAGTTGCCATCTTGGGTTACGGCAAGACTCTGCGTTACTCTACACAAGAGGAAAGAAAAAGGACAAAAAGAAGTCTATCCCTGTGGTGTTGGTTTCATTCTTTATTTATTGATTGATTTATTTTTTAGACAGAGTCTCGGTCTGTCGCCCAGGCTAGAGTGCAGTGGCGCAATTACAGCCTTGACTCACTCCAGTATGGTGGTTAAGAGCATAGATTGTCTATTACCAGGTATGTGATCTCAGACAAGTCATCAAACCTTGGTAATATAGTATGAATGTAACAGTGATATTTACCTCATAAGGTTTCTTGAGGCTTAAAAGAGATAACAAACCTGAGGGCAGGCAGTGGCTCGCACCTGTAATCCCAGCACTTTGGGAGGCCGAGGCAGGTGGATCATCTGAGGTCAGGAGCTTGAGACCAGCCTGGCCAATATGCTGAAACCCTGTCTCTACTAAAAAGACAAAAAATAGCTGGCATGGTGGTGCGTGCCTATAATTCCAGCTACTTGGGAGGCTGAGGCAGGAGAATTATTTGAACCTGGGTGGTGGCAGCTGCAGTGAGCTGAGACTGCACTCCACTGCACTCCATCCTGCACAACAAGAGCGAGGCTCCATGTCTAAATAAATACATAAATAAATGAGATAACAAACCTGAAGCACTTAGTGCAGACCCTGGCACGTATCTTTAACTTAAAATGAACTGCTTTGCAGGAAATCTACAGGCAGAGACAGAAATCACTCCTGCCTCCCCCAGTGACTTATGCATACCTTGCAAGCTTTTGGAAAGCTCTATTCAACTACATTCCCTGGAGTAAGCGATTTAAACTTAGGCTAGACTGACTCAGTCCTTTCTGTGCTCAAAGTAGATATACTAATACCTTAAGGTATTGAGCCCAGTTGGTTTTGGGGATAAAACCTTACATTCTGCGACCCTCTAAGTCCTGAGCTCCATTCTCTCTCTCTTTCCCCTAGGATTGGGCTTCTTGAGCTTGCCAAAGGAGGGTCCAAAATTAAGGAACAGTCAGGGATGCTGAAGGAACTCCTTGAGAATGAGATGTATATGAGAATAAATAAGACCGGGCATGGCAGCTCATGCCTGTAATCCTGCACTTTGGGAGGCCAAAGCAGGAGGATTGTTTGAGGCCAGGAGTTTGAGACCAGCTTGGCCAACATAGTGAAACCCTGTCTCTACTAAAAATACAAAAATTAGCGAGATGTGGTGACGCAAGCCTATAATCCCAGCTACTTGGGAGGCTGAGGCATGAGAATTGCTTGAACCCAGGAGGTAGATGTTTTAGTCAATTGAGATTGTGCTACTGCCCTCCAGCCTGGGCAACAGAGTGAGACTCTGTCTCAAACAAAATATATAATAAAATAAAAAAAAATAAATAATTAAGATGTAGATTATTCATTCCTAGTGTTTCCAAAAGATGCTTTTGTTTCTTATTTTTTCCCAGTTCCAATCCCTGAATTAAAATTTCTGATGAGACATAATCGAGAATTAGCATTCTGTGCATCTATGTCTACATTTTTGTTTTCCCTTAGATCAGCATGCCCAATAGAAATACAATGTGAACCACATATGTTATTTATTGATTTACTTAATATTTGAGATGGAGTTTCATTCTTTGTTGCCCAGGCTGGAGTGCAGTGGCATGATCTCCGCTGACTGCAACCTCTACCTCCCGGGTTCTAATGATTCTCCTGTCTCAGCCTTCCTGGTAGCTGGAATTACAGGTATCTGCCACCATGCCCAGCTAATTTTTGTATTTTTTTAGTAGAGACGGGGTTTCACCATGTTGGCTAGGCTGCTCTCGAACTTCGGACCTCAGGTGATCCTCCCACCTCAGCCTCCTAAAGTGCTGGGATTACAGGCTCTGTCGCCCAGGCCGGAGTGTAGCTCCCAGCCTATTTATTTATTAGAGACCGGATCTCATTCTGTTGTCCAGGCTGAGTGTAATGGCATGATTCTAGCTCACTACAGCCTCAAACTCCTGGCCTCAAGTGATCCTCCCTCATCAGCCTCCCAAAATGCTGTGATTACATGCATAAGCCACTGTGCCTGGCCACGCATATTTTATAACTTTATTTTATTTTTATTTTGTGACAGGGTCTCACTTTGTCGCTCAGGCTGTAGTGCAGTGGCACACAATCATAGCTTATTGCAGCCTCAATATCCTGGGTTCAAGCCATCCTCTCACCTCAGCCTCCCAAGTAGCTGGGACTACAGGCCAATGCCATTGTGCCTTAACTAATTTTTTTTTTTTTTTGTAGAGAGAGGGTCTTGCTATTTTTACCAGGCTGGTCTCGATCTGCTGGCCTTCAAGGTATCTTCCAGCCTTGGTCTCCCAAAGTGCTGGGATTATAGGTGTGAGCCAGTATACCTGGTCAAATTTTAAATTTCCTAGTATTGGCATTAAAAACAGTAAAATAAGTAAAATTAATTTAATATTTACTATTATTAAATACAATGAATATTTTATTTAAATACGTCTAAAATATCTCTTGGACATGCGATCAATATAAAAATGTTTGTAACATTTTTTGTTTGTTTGTTTTAATTTTTTATCATTCACTGTGTCACCCAGGCTAGAGTGTAGTGGCACGATCTCAGCTCACTGTAACCTCTGCCTCCTGGATTCAAGTGATTCTCCTGTCTCAACCTCCCAAGTAGCTGGGATTACAGGTACGCACTACCATGCCTGGCTAATTTCTTGTATTTTTAGTAGAGTTGGGATTTCGCCATCTTGGCCAGGCTGGTCTTGAACTCTGGACCTCAGGTGATCCACCAGCCTCAGCCTCCCAAAGTTCTAGGATTATAGGCATGAGCCACCATGCCCAGCCGTAATAAATTATTTTAGATTCTCTTTTTCTAAGTCTTTGAGGTCAAGTGTGTATTTTATAGTATATTTCATTTGGACATCAGATTTTCATCCAAAATACTTGAGTCTGTATTCACATTTCATAAAATTTGTATTTTAAAAAATTGAATAATATATTTAAGTTTTTTCAAATGTACTTTCCAGTAACTGAATCAAATATCAGTGTTTTAATTTAAATTAATGAAAATTAAATAAAATGAGACATTTCGCCAGGCGTGGTGGCTCAAGCCTGTAATCATAGCACTTTGGGAGGCCAAGGTGCGTGGATCACGAGGTCAAGAGATCCAGACCATCCTGGTCAACATGGTGAAACGCCGTCTCTACTAAACATACAAAAAATTAGCTGGGCATGGTGGTGCGTGCTTGTAATCCCAGCTACTCAGGAGGCTGAGGCAGAAGAATTGCCTGAACCCAGGAGGTGGAGGTTGTGGCGAGCCGAGATCGCGCCATTGCACTCCAGCCTGGGTAACAAGAGTGAAACTCTGTCCCAAAAAAAAAAAAAAAAAAAAAAAAAAGAGACATTTAAGTCCTTGGTTGCACTAGGCACATTTCAAATGCTCAGTAATCACATGTGGTGAATGGCTGCTGTATTGGACAGAAGAGGCTTAGACTTTCCAGAACAACTAATTATAATTCAAAGAGAATTTACATGTATCAGGGGCTGTGCTCCTTACAATAACCCTGGCCTCTCTTGGTTTGTATAATCTTTTCACAAAGCAGCAAAACCAATCTTTTCAAAACATGAATTATGGCTGGGCATGGTGGCTCATGCCTATAATCTCAACACCTTGGGAGGCTCAGGCAGGAGGATTGTTTGAGGCCAGAAGTTCAAGACCAGCCTGGGCAGAATAGTGAGACCCTATTTCTAAAAATAAAAAATAGCCAGGTGCCACTGCACATGCCTGTAGTCCCAGCTACTTAGAAGGCTGAGTGAGGAAGATTCCTTGAGCCCAGGAGGTCAAGGCTGCAGTGAGCCGTGATCACACCACAGCACTCCAGCCTGGGTGAGAGAGCTAGACCTTGTCTCAGAGATTTAAAAAAAGAAAAAGAAATAGAAAATATGAACCCTGTACAATTCTTTTATTGACTTCCCACCCTGATTAGAAGAAAATCTAAAATTATTACCATGATCCATAAAGCCCATGTGATTGGGCCTCCACCTCTCTGTCTGATCTCATCTCATACCACCTTCTCTCTTGACACTATGCTACTCTCTGTTCCTACAACAACAATTTTTTTTTTTGAGATGGATTTCGCTCTGTTGCCCAGGCTGGAGTGTAGCGGTCAATCTTGGCTCACCGCAACCTCCTGGGTTCAAGTGATTCTCCCACCTTAGCTTCCCAAGTAGTTGGGATTACAGGCACACCCCACCATGCCCATCGAATTTTTGTAATTTTTTTTTTTTTTTTTTAGTAGAGACAGGGTTTCACCATGTTGACCAGGCTGGTCTTGAACTCCTGACCTCATGTGATCTGCCCACCTTGGGCTCTTAAAGTGTTGGTGTTATGGGCATGAGCCACTGCGTCCTGCCCTAAAACAACACTTCTTTTCCCATCTCCACACCTTCGTGCTCAGTGTTCCCTCGGCTGGGTACCATTAACAGCTCTTCCCATGGTTATTGCTCATTCTCATACTTCAGGTCTTCCTCCAATGTCACTTAAGTGGCTCACTCTATTACATCACCCTCTATATCCCCTAGCGTTTATCACCATCTGTAACAATCTTGATTATTTATTTACTTTATTATTATTATTATTATTATTTTTTTTTTTGAGACAGAGTTTCGCTGTTGTTACCCAGACTGGAGTGCAATGGCACGATCTCGGCTCACCGCAACCTCCGCCTTCTGGGTTCAAGCAATTCTCTTGCCTCACCCTCTCGAGTAGCTGGGATTACAGGCACGCACCACCATGCCCAGCTAATTTTTGTATTTTTAGTAGAGACGGGGTTTCACCTCGTTGACCAGGATGGTCTCGATCTCTTGATCTGATCAACCCGCCTCAGCCTCCCAAAGTTCTGGGATTATAGGCGTGAGCCACCGTGCCCGGCTGTATTTACTTGATTATTATAGTGCCTTCTATTAGACGGTAAGATCCACAAAGATAAGGATCTTATCTTTCTTATTTGCTGTGAAATTTATAGCTTTTCACAGTGCCTGGCATACAATAGGCACTCAAATATTTGTTATGCAGGTGGATGAAATTGGTAACTACTATTATTACAAATCATGAGACTGAGGCTCAGAGAGGTTAAAAGTTTTTCCCAAGGTCATACCGTTAGTAGAATGGATCGGGACCTTAAAGCCCAGTCTAACCAAAAAGTCTATGTTCTTCTAAAGAACAAAAGTGCTGAGCAGATTTAGTAACCGTAACTGCAAAAGGAGAAGTGGCTTGAAGGTGATTTGTATCTATTAAAAAATGTGGATATATATTTGGCAGGAAAACTCAGCAGTTTTTCAGTGTCAGGCAAATGGCTCAGAGTCTGGTTAGAGACAAGGCTTTTAATGCTGGTGTTGGATGGGTGGAAGGACCAAGACTGACACAGTCTTGGAAAGAGTTGTCCAGAGGCTGCCCAGGCAGGCGTCCTGCTCCCACTCACCTGAGTGCCCATTCCCTTTTTGCCCTCTACCTTGGTCTTATAGACAAAGAAAGAGAATTTACTGCCTCAACTATAAGGGAATGGTTGCCCCCGACCCTGACCCCCGGACTCATCAGCTGGATCCAAACAATTTATTCTGATTTGTGAAACATACTTCCAACCCTCAGTTTATTATATGCAATGTCAAAGTCTGTTTTAAAGCATAAAGCATTGTGTCCATGGTATGCAAACCATTGCAAGCTCAGGCAGGCAGCCAATTTTGGTTCAGCATGTGGCAAGGGCAGGTGTCAGAAGGAAGGGGATGTTTGCTGAGTACTGACTGGGAGCCAAGCACCACACAGAACACCTTCAGCTGTCATCCCCCTTGCTGAATCTTTCTAGACTCATTTTGAATGGAAAGGAAATACTTTCACTCCAGAAAGGAGACAGGTTTCTTTGTCATTCTCTGTTCAGGTCAAAGCAGAGATAGTGGGTATTTGGGGAGCTGATTAAACTACAAATTCCGGCCTGGCACAGTGGCTCACGCCTGTAATCCCAGCACTTTGGGAGGCCGAGGCGGGTGGATCACGAGGTCAAGAGATTGAGACCACCCTGGCCAGAATGGTGAAACCCCATCTCTACTAAAAATACACACACAAAAAAAAGTTAGCTGGGTGTCATGGTGTGCGCCTGTAGTCCCAGCTAGCTACTCGGGAGGCTGAGGCAGGAGAATTGCTTGAACCCGGGAGGCGGAGGTTGCAGTGAGCCGAGATCGCGCCACTGCACTCCAGCCTGATGCCCGGCGACAGAACAAGACTCTGTCTCAAACGAACAAACAAAAAACTACAAATTACTCAGCAAAAAGCTCACTCTGGGGTTGAGATCTCATCTTGGAACTTCCCACTCTGGAGGCTCACATTTTAAAGAGGATGACTCTACCCTCCACCACTCTAGTTACCCACAACTGCTCAAATGCTGTTGTTACACAAAAGCAGCCATCAATACCACATAAATACACGAGAGAATGCCTGTGTTCTAATAAAACTTTATTTATAAAAGCAGGCTGGACTTGGCCTGTGGTCTGCAGTGTGCTGACTCCTATTTTAGAGATGAACTATGGTATCAGACTGGCCAAGACTGAATCCCAGCTCCATTCCAACCAGTCCTATCACCTTGGAGGAGCTCCTTAACCTAAGTAAGCTTCAGATTCCCTATTGGTAACATGGAGATAATAAGAGTATTTTCATCCCAGTGCTACTGGGATGCATAAATGAATTAACATATGTAGAGTACTCAGAGTCTGTCTTTTAAAAAGTAGTGGCTGGATGTGGTGGCACATGCCTGTAGTCCCAGCTACTCAGGAGGCTGAGGCAGGAGGATCACTTGAGCCCAGGAGTTCAAGGCTGCAGTAAGTCATGATTGAGCCACTGCACTCCAGCCTGGACAACAGAGTGAGACCCTGTGTAAAAAAAATAAAAACAAAAATTGTAATGTTGTCAGCATTAGCTTTTAAGTGTCAGGAGAACAGGGGAATACGCCTACTTCTCCTTGGTGCCCGGCACAGTGTCTTGCAAAAAGTAGGCAGTCAAAAAGTCAAGAGACATTTGTCAACAAATGAATAAATGAACAAATGAATGGATGAGCTTCTTTCAACCCCTGAATAAGAAAACCAGGGTTTGTCGTATCTTGATTTTTTTTTTTTTTTTTTTTGAGACAGAGTCTCACTCTGTCATCCAGGCTGGTTGGAGTGCAGTGACACAATCTCTGCTCACTGCAACCTCTGCCTCTTGGGTTCAAGTGATTCTCATGACTCGGCCTCCCAGGTAGCTGGGACTGCATGCGCCTGACACCATGCTCAGCTAATTTTTGTATTTTTAGTAGAGACAAGGTTTCGTTATGTTGGCCAGACTGGTCTGGAACTCCTGGCCTCAAGTGATCCTCATGCCTCCAGCCTCCCAAAGTACTGGGATTACAGGCATGAGACACCGTCCCCAGCATAATCAGATGATTTAAAAAATATATATATATATGTGTATATATATATATATATACATACATATATATATATATATACACACACATATATATATATATATATATATATGTATATATGTGTGTGTGTGGGGGGTGGTTTTCAGGCCAGGGGCGGTGGCTCATGCCTTTAATCCCAGCACGTTGGGAGGCTGATGCGGGTGGATCACTTGAAGCCGGGAGTTTGAGACCAGTCTGGCCAACATGGTAAAATCCCATCTCCATAAAAATATAAAGATTAGCTGGGTGTGGTGGCAGGCATGTGTAGTCCTGGCTACTTGGGAGGCTAAGGTAAGAGACTTGCTTCAACTTGGGAGGTGGATGTTGCAGTGAGCCAAGATTGTGCCACTGCATTCCAGCCTGGGTGACAGAGGAATGCTCTGTCTCAAAAAAAAAAAAAAAAAGAAAGAAAGAAAGAAAAAAAGGACTCTCCTTTTTTCTTTTTCTTTTTTTTTTTTTTTGAGATGGAGTTTCGCTCTTGTTACCCAGGCTGGAGTGCAATGGCGCGATCTCGGCTCACTGCAACCTCCGCCTCCTGGGTTCAGGCAATTCTCCTGCCTCAGCCTCCTGCATAGCTGGGATTACAGGCACGCGCCACCATGCCCAGCTAATTTTTTGTATTTTTAGTAGAGACGGGGTTTCACCACGTTGACCAGGATGGTCTCGATCTCTTGACCTCGTGATCCACCCGCCTCGGCCTCCCAAAGTGCTGGGATTACAGGCGTGAGCCACCGCGCCCGGCCTCCTTTTTTCTTTTTTAGTAGCATAGAAATTTCCTCAAGCCTGACTTTTAGCTGGATTATTTCTATGGCTTAGACCCCAACATCATCCTGAAATTCTCTTGAAGCAAGAAAAAAGGAGTAGCTTCCATTATGCAAATCAAACATCCTCCCCAACATAAACATCTCAGAGTATTTCCATAAATATTTGGAGAAACTGTCACAATAGCAGCTTTTTTAGGAACTATCTTGCTTGTCCATGTAGACTACCTCACTCAGTATCCTGTGTCTCTGAGTTAAAGACTGTGAAAACGTTCAGCAGTACTTCAAACGTAATTTGAAGTTCTTTCTCTCTTTCCTTCCTTCCTTCCTTCCTTCCTTCCTTCCTTCCTTCCTTCCTTCCTTCCTTCCTTCCTTCCTTCCCTCCTTCTCTCCTTCCCTCCTTCCCCCTTTCTTTCTTTCTCCTTCCTTCCTTCCTTCCTTCTTTCCTTCTTTCCTTCTTTCTTCTTGTTTTTTTTTTGAGATGGAGTTTCACTCTTGTTGTCCAGGCTGAAGTGTAGTGGCACGATCTTAGCTCACTGCAACCTCCACTGCCTGGGTTCAAGCAATTCTCCTGACTCAGCCTCCCAAGTTGCTGGGATTACAGGCATGCACCACCACACCTGGCTAATTTTTTATTTTTAGTAGAGACGGGGTTTCTCTATGTTGATCAGGCTGGTCTCAAACTCCCGACCTCAGGTGATTCTCCCACCTCAGCCTCCCAAAGTGCTGGGATTACAGGTGTGAGCCACTGTGCCCGGCCTGAAGAAGTTTCTTAAACATAATTTAACAAATAAGATATTGCCTGAGCATGGTGGCTCATCCCTCTAATCCCAGCAATATTGAAGGCTGAGGTAGGAGGATCATTTGAGGCCAGGAGTTCAAGTCAAGCCCAGGTGACATAGCCAGACCCCATCTTTACAAAAAAATGAAATATTAGCCAATTGTAGAGGTATGTGCCTGTAGTCCCAGCTACTTGGGTGGCTGAGGTGGGAGGATCACTTAAGCCCAGGAAGTTGAAGCTGCAGTGAACTTTTGATGTGGCTTGGATCTGTGTCCCCACCTAAATCTCGTGTTGAAATGTAACCCTCAATGCTGGTGGGTCCTGATAGGAGGTGATTGGATCATGGGGGCAGTTTCTCATGGTTTACCACCATCCCCCCTTGGTGTTGTGGTCACAACAGTAAGTTCTTGTGAGATCTGGTTGTTTAAAAGTGTGTGGCACACCTACTTTTTTTTTATGGCAAATTCACACTTATAGATGAGGCCCATAACCCTTCTCCTGTTTTCCTGCACCATCCTTAAAATGTGGCCGTAATATCCCTCTTCCAGGCAGGAAGAAACGTGACAAAGTCAAAAGGCACATATGTGACTCACACCTGTAAATGCAGCCACTCAGGAGACCAGGGCTGGAGGGTTGCTTGAACCCAGGAGTTTGAGACCAGCCTGGGCAACATAGCAAGATCCCCCACCACAAAGGTAGAGGGTCTAAAGTATTTCTTTATAGTAGTACAAGAACAGATTAATTCAGCTGTGTTCACACACTGCACTCCAGCCTGGGTGACAGAGCAAGACTGTCCTAAAAACGAATAAACAAAAATATATTTGTAGATCTTAACTTGGCTATTAGAAACATTAATTATGGCCACCTAAGCTGACTTTTAGATGAATATTTAATAAGTATTCACAGATATCCAAAGACACAGATTATGAACAAGACAAACCAACTTTCCTTATTTTTCTGTCCTTTGTCCAATTATCCCTCTGTTTAGAAGCTGTAGAGAGATGACTGTGTTTGATCTATAACTCAAAATAAAAATCACGATACACTGGCTCAAACTTTTCAAAGAGCCTAAGATAATTGGAGCTATAATCAAGACCTATTGATGAAATCTCATTTTATCTTCTCTTTTCTTAAGTAGTTCCATCCAAGTACACTTAAGGTGCATTTCCCTCTTTATTACTGAATTTTATATGAATTCAGTTCTAATTTGGCACTAAAAAAATAATATATGGTTGTAGCTGGACACTTACATGGAAGGGACAGAAAAACAGCGTCTCTGGGATATAGGTCTCAAGTTGAAGAAAGTAGTGACTCAGCATTTATTTAGCACTACAGAAGCCGACCCTGTGTAGTTGACTATGCATAAGCTTTGCATTTGTGTGTGCTTACATGTAGATTACTTTGGTCCTCTAACAGCTCTGAGCTAGACAAGGCAAGAATTACTATCATTTTATAGAAAAGAAAACTGAGGAAATTGAGAGCTGAAAGGACGTGTTCAGGAGAACCATGATAGCTTAGGACAGAGTTATATTTATAGCCACAGGGACAAAGAGATCTCTGTCTGGGAGTTCTTCGTCTCCTTTGTTCTATGAACTCTTTTGGTGGGCTGCTGAAGCCTCTGGATCCCTTCTCAGATAAACTTTTTTTAAATGCATAAAACAAAATATACTGGAATAGGAAGGAAATAAATTATATTGAAATACAGTTCCTAAAATACTAATAATAAAATTAGCAAGCTATGTATCTACATATCTACAGATTCTGTCTACATACACACACGCGCACGCGCGCACACACACACACACACACACTCCTTTTTATTAACAGGTGTAATAACTACCATAATTTTGAAGTAGTGATGAGTACATTCAATATTTCAAGTCATCTGAAACAACTGTAATATGCTATGAAATATCTGAGATTCTTTTGGTGACAGAGTGAAAGTCTCTGCTAATATTACTGTGGCCTCATGGCTAAATTCATAAAAGAAAGAAAAGCTAAATTTCAGTTAAACGTTAGAGGCTAGGGCCGGGCGTGGTGTCTCACGCCTGTAATCTGAGCACTTTGGGAGGCTGAGGCGGGCGGATCACCTGAGGTCAGGAGTTCAAGAGACTAGGCATAGTGGCTCACACCTGTAATCCCAGGACTTTGTGAGGCCAAGGCAGGAGGATCACCTGAGGTCGGGAGTTCGAGATCATCCTGGTCAACATGGTGTAACCCCGTCTCTACTAAAAATACAAAAGTTAGCCAGGCTTGGTGGTGGTCGCCTGTGGTCTCGGCTACTTGGGAGGCTGAGGCAGGAGAATCGCTTAAACCCAGGAGATGGAGGTTGCAGTGAGCCGAGGTAGTGCCACTGCACTCCAGCCTGGGCAACAGTGCGAGACCCCATCCCCAAAAAAGAAAAGTTAGTGAAGATAAGAATGTAATTTTTCCCCATCTAAAGTCATGACCCTTCCCTCTGAATTTTATCCATTGTCCGTTTTAGGGTTTGTAGACCCCAAGTTAAGAACTTCTTATCTAGTTGAATCCCTCATAAAACAGATGAACAAATGAGGTCCAGAGAGGGAATGTGATTTGTCTAAGATGTCTTAGCCACATAATAGCAGGGAATAAACTAGAACTCAGAGGTTGATAATTCCTTCTCTACAAGGCTGTTACGAAGAAGAAATGTAACAATATGTGTAAATGCTTAGCACAGTATCAGTGACGCAGTAGGCATTCGTAGAGAACTGGCCACACACACAGTAGAAGCAAATAGATCAGACTTTCTGGAAATCTCTGTAACAGAAGGCAAACTTAGCTTGTATGTGTCTTTTTGTTTGTTTGTATTTATTTTTTATTTGATTAAACAATTCTTTTTGCCACACTGGAGGAGAATACTTGTTTGTTTGTTTGCTTTTAGACAGAGTCTCACTTTGTCACACAGCCTGGAGTGCAGTAGGGTGATCTTGGCTTACTGCAACGTCCACCTCCTGGGTTCAAGCAATTCTCCTGTCTCAGCTTCCTGTGTAGCTGGGATTACAGGCACCCACTACCACACCTGGCTAATTTTTGTATTTTTAGTAGAGATGGGGTTTCACCAAGTTGACCAAACTGGTCTTGAGCTCCTGACCTCAGGTGATCCACCCACCTCGGCCTCCTAAAGTGCTGGGATTACAGAAGTGAGCCACCATGCTGGGTCAGTTTGTTTGTTTTCATAGACAGAGTCTCACTCTGTTGCCCAGCCTAGAGTGCAGTGGTGCAATCATACCTCACAGCAACCTGCAGCTCCTGGGCTCAAGTGATCCTCTTGTCTCAGCCTCCTGAGTAGCTGGGACTATAGGGGCATACTACCATACCTGGATAATTTTTTGTTTTTAAATTTATTTGTAGAGGGGATCTTGCTATGTTGCCCAGGCTGGTCTTGAACTCCTGGACTCAAGCAACCCTCCCACCTTGGTCTCCTGAGTGGCTGGGATTACAGTTATGAGCCACCACACCTGGCCCTGTAAATGCCTTTTGTCTTTGTCACATTTCTTCCTGCCTGGAAGAGGGACATTATGGCCACATTTTAAGGACAGAGCAGGGAAACACTGGAAGTCTCCTGACAGTATGGATTTGCCATACTGTCCCTTCTGTCACCAGACTGCCTACTTCCAGACTTCTCATACGATAAAAAAACAAACAAACAGCAAACTTTTTTGATTTGTTCAAGCCACTGTAATGTGTGTTCTGTTACGTGCAGCCAAACTCACTCCCCTGACACACAGTTCTTCCTGGCTGAGTGACTTACTCTCTCTGAGCCTTGAGTCCTTCATTTACAAAAGTGCCATTCAAGGTTTTTTGGTGAGGATTAAAAGATATGAAGGACTTAGGCAGTGCCTGGCACAGTCAAAGGCAGCTATTATTATCATTACTGTTTTTGTGGATTGCAGTTCAGTGCTCTTTCTACAAAATTGACTCACAGTTTAAAAATCACTCACACAGACTCAAAATCCCATTAAGCCCTCCCGAACCCCAGCCCACCTTCTCCTGCTGCAGCTCTGGTCCACTGCCTCAAAGTCAGCCTGAGAAAATGCTTATCATGTCCCACAGAGAGGAATGGCTTATGAAAATGCTGACACAGACAACACACCTAATAATTAACGGCTAACAACCACAGACATGGAGGCAATTAGGAGGGTTATGTAAATTGAGGGGACTAGAGCAACTTCTCATTTATTCCTCAAATGTCTTGCCTAAGCCTCCAAGATATTACTTCTGCCAGCAGTGCTGACTTTACAGGAAGAAAGTGGGATGAGAAGTGGTGGAGAGTTTGTAGGAGCTGTGAAGAAGCTTTGGACTCCCTGTTCCGGTGGCCACTATGCTACGCTTTCTCCCGTATAACCTGAGGCCACGTGGGTCGTGCGGGGCATGCCTGAGCCCATAGGACTTACAAGGGCTCAAGGGCAAGGATGGCCTGTGGTTCCTGAAGACACACTTGGCCTTACAGTTCTGTTAAAGGATGGTGCCTTTTATCTACTTGACTCTTTTGTTTTCTTTGACACTACTTCCTTAGTTAGCACTGACGGTTTAGGGACCACAGAAGATGTGAATGCCTGCCAGAGTGGCTTCCTTAGATGTTGTGGGCTTAGAAGTGAGGCGCATAGCTCTCTATACTGGGGACTGGTGGGGTCCACAGAAATATATTGGGCAGGCTAAAATTTGGCATCCCTTCCAATTAATCCTTTATCATCATTATCTTTATAAAGATAACACAATTTTTAAAATCTAAGCATTAAAATAGGACTAACTTGGAGCCCCAGTACCACTCCCCAGAAGTGATATTAACAGGAATGAGATCAATGAACTTTTCCTCTAATTTATCTCAGTGATTTAGCATTTCTTTTAGATCCTCCCTTTCCTGCCCTCCCCCCACAGCCCCCCCAGGGAGCTCTGGCCTGCTACTTAATCCAGCTGTCTATTTGAAAATTTGGGGGCTCTCAAGGCATTAGCTTGAAGGACATGAGGAAAACTCTGAAATTTCCATTTTCTTATCTAGGGAGATTTTCCTAAGGGCTAAGTCACAGTGAGTAGCTTTTGTTATTCCTTTATAATGAATAGCCCTTTAGATCTTAGATTTAGAAATAATGTTCATTTGGGATTCCTTAGTAATCACTGCTCTGCGCAGCTCCTGGCATGAGATGAATGGTGAGAAAGAATATGAAGGCTGTGTGGAGTGCTTCTGAGAGTCATCTTGACCACACTTATTTCTTACAGGAACTGACACCACCAGTAGCATCCCATTGGAAGGGTAAGTACGACTGGCAGTGTGAACACAACTTGTGAAAGCCTATTTCTAGAAGATTCTCTCACCCTTGCAGGATGAGGTGAAATATGGGAGGCAGTGAGAGTGACTGGGCATTCTCTTCCCTGCTGTCCCTTTCCCTGCTGAGAGCTATGGTTATGGGGTCACATCAGAGTCCCCAGTCACTCCTAGGGCCTGCACAAAAGGTCTTGGGCCTGAAGCCAATTTTTGTCTCCTCAGCTTCTGTTTCCAAACTACAGGTCCCTGGCCCATTCCTGTTGCTCCATGGTGGGGTGGATGAAGCAGGTACGATCTGTGTCTCAGCCAAAGCTTTGTCCACAGCCTATAATTTCTTATTTTTCCTTTTTTTCAAGGCAGTCTTGCTCTGTCGCCCAGGCTGGAGTGCTGTGGTATGATCTTGGCTCACTGCAACCTCCACCTCCTGGGCTCAAGCCATTCTCCTACCTCAGCCTCCTGAGTAGCTGGGGTTACAGGTGCATGCCACTACACCTGGCTAATTTTTATAACTTTTGTAGAGACAGGGTATCGCCATGTTGGCCAGGCTGCTCTCAAACTCCTCACCTCAAGTGATCTGCTGGCCTTGACCTCCCAAAGTGCTGGGATTACAGGCATAAGCCATTGCACTGGGCCAACAGCCTATAATTTCTAAAGGACTGATGGGCTGTAAGTCCTGTGTTTAGTTCCCAATAAGTAGCATCAGTTATGGAAGAGTGTACTGTTTCTCAAACATCAGTGATTAGCATATCTACATTATTATTTTTGTTATTTCTGCAGTCTTCTATCATTTAAGTAAATTTAAAAATCATCTCATCACTTTTGACTCAGTAAAATTTATTTATTTATTTATTTTATTTTATTTATTTATTTATTTATTTTTTTGCCAATCATTGAGAGCTTGTAAGGTTGCTGAGGTTGGTTGGCCTTGAACTCTTGGCCTCGCCTTCGCAAGCGCCACGACATCCGGCCGGAGCCACTTTGGGCCCCAAAATTTATTTTAAGAAGAAAATTTTGTGTCATCTGTTTACTAGTGTCACTTGTGCTAAAGAGATGTTTTTAGTAGAAATAAGTAAACTAGAAACAAAATAGTGTTATTACAATTGAGCTCTGAGGTTGTCTGCCTAAATTTCTGAGCCTGAGGTCTGACATCTCTTTACTTAAAGAAATAAACAAGTTGGGGATAGTGGTTCAGGATCGTAATCCCTGTGCTTTGGGAGGCCAAGGAAGGAGGATCACTTGAGGCTGGGAATTCGAGACCAGTCTAGGGAACACAGGGAGACCCTGTCTCTACAAAAAAAGTAAAAAAGTAAAAAGTTAAAAAACCACACACATAAAAAAAGAGATTAGCAAGTATTAGAGGGGTGTCAGGCGTCTACTAGTAAGACAGTTCTCTGGGCAGTCTTGGATGGACCCAGTTCTCCTCCCTGCCTTGCTTATAGTTCTCAAAAATAACTATAGAATGTGCTTGGAATATAATATCCTGAGATGGGGAGATGCTGACTGGAACAGCTTGGGCTTTGTTTCAGTCCCTCCTAAAACCAGATTGTCCTTCAGTGCTTTAGCTCAGTGAGTCTCAGATACCCTGGTATAAAACCCAGGATGAACTACTTTCCAGGGTCCTTTAGCTGTGGTACAAGGGAGGCATGTGCAGATGAGCCTTCATCTGCCCCAGGCAGCTTTTCCTGAGCCTTGAGGGACTGGCTTATTGTGAATCCTGGGCTTCTGTTATCCCTTGCTGCCTATCTGTAAGTAATAAACTAATTTCATTTAATGTGTTACATGTGTGAATATTCTATCTCGACTTGGCAAGTAATTGGTGCACAGTGAACCTGCTTTGCACTAGCACCAAAGCAAGACTTTCAACTTAATGTAACGAGAAAGAGTAAAAGAGACTGTAGAGAGAGTCACTTTTTAATTTTGCAGTTTAATATTATTGTTGCTTATTTGGTGCTCTACTTAAGTTATCCTATAGATGGGCAGAGTGGAAAGTACAAAATCTGAGCAGTTTATGGTGTCTTAGAAAGTTGGGACCTGAAGGGCATGATGAGATCAACTTCCTTCTTGCACAGATGAGGGAAGTAGGGTGTCAAGGGGGAGGTGAGGACAAAATACTTTAAAAAATTTTTATTGTAACAAAATACATACAACATAAAATTTCCCATTAGTAACATATAATACATTTACAATGGTGTGCAACCATCACCATTTCCAAGTTCCAGAACATTTGTATCACCCCAAAAGTAAATTCTGTACCTATTAAGTCATTCCCCATTTGCCCCTCTCTCCAGCTCTGGCAACTACTCATCTGCTTTCTGTTTTTATAGATTTAATCTGGATATTTCATATAAATGGGATCTTGCAATATATGGCCTTTTGTGTTTGGCTTCTTCTTTCAAGATTCATTTATGTTGCAGCATATATCAGTACTTCTGTTTTATGGCTGAATAATATTCCATTGCACAGCTATACCTCATTAAAAAACCCCTTTATCAGTTCATGCACATTTGAATTGTTTCTATATTTTGGCTACTATGAATACTGATGCTATGAACTTCTGTGTGTAAGTTTTTGAGTAACCTGTTTTCAGTTCCTTTGGGTATATACCTAGGAGTGGTATTGCTGGGTCAAATGCTTATTCTGTGTTTAACTGACTGAAGAACTGCAAGACTGTTATTTTATAGTGGATTTACTAGTTTACATCCCCACCAGCAGTGCTCAAGGGTCCTAATTTCTCCACATCATCGTCAATACTTGTCATCATTTTAAAAAATTATACCCATCCTAGTGAGGAGGATAAATTAACTTTAATGGAATACAAACTCCCTCTCTCATCCATTACCCTTCCACCCACCAACCAGACTGATCTTTCCAAAATGCCCATCTGGATCACAGCACCTGCAAAATTGGAAACTTTCTTCCCAATTTCTTAAGATGAAGACAAAAATACACCCAAAGCCCTCAAGATCTGCCTATCTTGTTAGTGTCCTTATGACTCTCTCTCTCTTTCAATCAGTATCATCCACACTGGCCTTTCGCAAAGTACTCTCCTGGGAGAGCCACTGCCTGAATTGTTTTCTCTGCCTGCAATGCTCCCTTCCCACCCCACCTCTAAAGCTCAGCTCAACCCAGGCATAATGGTGTACACCTATAGTAGCAGCTACTTGGGAGGTTGAGGCAAGAGAACTGCTTGAGCCCAGGAGTTCAAGGCTAGCCTGAGCAACATAGTAAGACCCCAGCTCTAAAAAAAAATAAAAATAAAAATACTCAACTCAAGCTCCATTCCCTCAGGAAAGTCACCCTTGAACATCTCCTCCCTCCTCAGCTCCAAATAGGCCTGGGGCTTGGTGGCCAGCTCTCAGAACACTGTGCATCTCTCCTTTGTAACACTTATTCCTGTCTGCAGTTATACATTTATCCATGCCTTTAATTGATTATGTGGGGGAGCTCCACTTTCCCTCACTTGTGGGGCAGAGAGAGACAATGAGGGCTTGGACGTTGTTTGATCCTAAAGCAATTGTCTCTTCCCCTCTCCATTTGGTCTAATGAAGGCTCACTCTAATTTCTCCTTACTCTGTATTCCTTAACTGAAACCCTTAGCTTCTTCAAGCAAGCAGGCTTGCTTTCCTTTTTTTTTGGACAGGGTCTGGCTCTGTCACCCAGGCTGGAATGCAGTGGCACAATCATGGCTCACTGCAGCCTCCAACTCCTGGGCTCAAGCAATTCTCCCGACTCAGCCTCCCAAGTAGTTGGGACTACAGGTGTATACCACTATGCCAGGCTAATTTTTAAATTTTTTGTAGAGTCAGGGTCTCCCTATGTTACCCAGGATGGTCTCAAACTCCTGGACTCCAGCAATCCTCCCACCTTGGCCTCCCAAAGTGTTAGGATTACAGGTGTGAGCCACCACACCTGGGCTGCTTTTTTTTTAAGTGAAAAAAAATTACTTACAAGATAATAAAAAGCAGGCACTTCATTGAAATTAAGTATGTCTGCTTTTCAGAAGACACTGTTAAAGAAACAAAAAGACAGGTATATATTGAGAGAAAATATTTGCAAAGCATGTATATGTTAAAAGAATTACACATCATATAAACAAATAACTTACATCTCAATAGGAAGACCAAAATTGCCAATAAAAAAAGCAAAAGATTTAAACAGACACATCACCAAAAATGTTTGGAGGGCAAATAAGCACCTAAAAAGATGTTCAACGGTATTAAGCTTTAGGGAAATGCAAATTAAAGCCACAAGAGAGCACTACAAACCTATTAGAATGACTGAAAATGAAACAGAGTAATATACTAGATGTTACTAAGGATGTGAAGCAACCAGAAATTTCATGCATTGTTTGGAGAATGTGAAAACAGTTTGGCAGTTTTGCTTTTTTTTGCCTTTTTTTTTTTTTTTTTTTTTGAGGCAGAGTCCTGCTCTGTCGCCCAGGCTGGAGTGCAGTGGTGTGATCTTGGCTCACTGCAGTCTCCACCTCCTGGGTTCAAGCGATTCTCCTGCCTCAGCCTCCCAAGTAGCTGGGATTACAGGTGCCTGCCACCATGCCAGGCTAATTTTTTTTTTTTTTTTTTTTTTTTAGTAGTAGAGATGGGATTTCGTCATGTTGGCCTGGTTAGTCTTGAACTCCTGACCTCAGGTGATCCGCCTGCCTCAGCCTCCAAAGTGCTGAGATTACAGGTGTGAGCCATCACACCTGGAAGTTTGGCAGCTTTTATAAAATTAAACATACACTGACCATACAACCCAGCAGTCTGACACCTAGGTACTCATTCAAGAGAAAGGAAGACCTGTATGCAAATGTTTATGGCAACTTTATTTACAATCTAATGTCTATAAACTGGTGAATTAATAAATTGTAGTATATTCATACACTGGGATACCACTCACTGATAAAAAGGAATGAATTCCTGACATGTACAACAACATGGCTGAATCTCAAAGGCATTATTTTAAGTGGAGGAAGCCAGACACAGAAGGTTACATAGTGTGTGATTTCATTTATAAGACATTCGGGAAAGGTAAAACTGTAGGGGAGGTCAGTGGTTGTCAGGGCTGATGAAGGGAGAGGAGTTTGATGGCACAGGGATCTCACAGAAATTTTTGGGGTGATGAAAATATTCTGTATTTTGATTGTGATGTTGGCTATATGATTGCATACATTTATCAAAGCCTATCATGCACTTAGAATCATACACTTAAAAATAGTAACATTCATTTTATATAGTAAATTTTATTTTATATAAATCCTACTCCCCCCAAAAAATTGACTTAAAAACTTACTTGAATATCAACAACAACAAACACAAATAAGTTGATTTAGAAAATGGGCAAAGGACTTGAATAAATGTTTTTCCAAAGAAAATATACAAATATCCAATAAGCCCATGAAAAGATGCCAATATCACTAATCATTAAGGAAATGCAAATCAAAATCTCTGTGAGATATCACCTCACACATATTAAAGTGGTTACTATAAAACAAACACCAGAAAAATAACTAAGTTGGTGAGGAAGTGGTGAAAACTGGAACCCCTGTGTGCTGTTGGTGGGAATGTAAAATGGTGCAGCCACTATGGAAAACAGTACTAGCGTTCCTAAAAAAATCAAATTATGATCAAGCAAGTCCATTTCTAGGTATATATCCAAAAGAATTGAAGGCAGAGTTTATGAGATATTTATATGCCCATCCTCATAGCAGCATTATTCACAATAGCCAAAAGGTAGAAAGTAGCCCCAATGGCCATCAGTGTATGGTCTCAAGTGATTCTCCTGCCTTAGTCTCCCGAGTAGCTAGGAATATAGGTGCTAACCACCAAACCTGGTTAATTTTTAAAACAGTTTTTTGTAGAGATAGGGTCTTGCTATGTTGTCCAGGACAGTTTCAGATTCCTGGGCTCAAGTGATCCTCCTGCTTCAGCCTCCTAAAGTATTGGGATTGCAGGCGTGCACCACTGTGCCCGGTCACAGATGCAATTTGAATTTTATCTTCTTCACTAGTCCTGAAACTCTCCAGGAAAGGGACTCAGTGTAGATGTGCCTCTATGGCACGGGTGAGTTCAGTAAATCTACTTCTGTAGTGTTAGCTGCACTTTGTCTCTTGGTTGTCTCTTCCTGGACAGGTGAAGAGCCAGTGAAACAGAGAATCTCAGCATGGTAAAGGACTGTGGTCTCTTACCACTTTTAGAGTCTGATGCCTGCTGAGATACATGTTAGCTTCCTGAAACTGCTGTAACAAAGTACTATAAAATAGTGGCTTAAAGCAACAAACACATTGATTCTCTTGCAGTTCTGGAGGTCAGAGTCTACAGTCAGTTTCACTGGGCTAACGTCAACGTGTCAGCAGTGGGGTTCTTTCTGGAGGCTCCTGGGGAGAAGCAGTTTCCTTCACCTTTCAAGCTTTCTGAGTCTGCCCACATCCTTTGGCTTACAGTCCCCTTACCCCTTACCCCATCTTCAAAGTCTCGCATCTTCAAAGTCAGCAGCGTGGCATCTTTAAATGTCTGTCCCTTTGTCCTTCTGCTTCTGTTGTCAATATTGTCTTCTGTTTTTGTGTTCCTCTTCCAAGATCCCTGTGATAACAGGCCTGCCAATATAATCCAGGATAATCTCTGCATCTCAAGATCCTTAGCTCGATCAGATCTGCAAAGTCCCCTTTGCCATAAAGGGTAATATTCACGTTCCAGGGATTATGACGTGAGCGTATTCGGGAGGCAATTCTTCAGCCTACCACAACAGACTACAAAGTCCACGACGAGAAGTGACACGTCTGCTTGGTCACCACTTACCACCAATGGCTTGCACATTGCCTGGCACTTGGTCCACAGGCCAGATAAAATTAGACTCATGAAAAGTATGCACCCCTTTTCCAGAAAAAATACTACATTGTTCAGACTATTTTGGAGAGCTCCCAGATTCCCTGAAGCCAGCGCACGGACCCCAGGTTAAGCATCCCTAACCTAGAAATCTAAATTATCTGGCTGCATCCATGGAAGGATAGGGGAAGTGCCGCAGGGCCTCACCGGCTGAATCGCCAAGCCACTTCGTTTCTTTGCACTCCCGTCGCTTAGGCGCGTTGGCCAGTGGGTGGCGCGCGGGTCCACCTCAAAGCCGAGGATGCCCCACGCCGAGCACCTGCTCAGGGGAAGGGGGCGTGGAGCGGACTCCGTTACTGCAGTGTCTAAAGAACTGCTTCCCAGTCTCTGCACGTACGGAGGAAGGATGACTCCAGGCGGCGAGGAACGGCCCCGGGAGGCTTCGTCTTCCTTGCTGCGCTCTGCTGGTGACGCCGTGGCGTCGGCCCGCTGAGCCCGCGGGAAAGACCAGCGCACCTGGGCGCCCCCGCCGCGGGAGGCGGATCGGAGCTCCTAGCAACGGCAGAAAACACAGAAACTCAAAGGAAAATGTTTAACGGCCTGCAGAGGAAGAAACTGAAACCTCTATGCGTGATTTAAAAGGCATGATAACAACTGCTGTTTGGTTTCTGGAAGTGGGCTTGTCCGGCTTCTCACAACAGCGCCCTTTAGCCCGCAGGCCCCGCTCCTCCCTCTCGGGGTGTGGGGTGTGGACGTTCACCACCTGGAAAGTATCGGGTCGATGACAAGCTTACTTTCTCTGGAGCCATCCTGGTTTCTAGGGAGCCTTAAGGGCAGGTAGAAGTTACACCTGGAAGAAGCACTATCAGTTGGGAAAGAGAGGAAGCTGCTTTTCCAACTAGGTGTTTAGCAAAGTGGGCCCCGGAAGACAGTAGGCGCCGTTGGGAGGGGAGTAAAACCCTAGCCCTTTCCCGGGCAGTGTAAGCTGAAGCACCCATGCTCCTGGAATTACCATGGGGCGACGTCTCCAAAAACCCATCGTAAAGTCGAAAAATTGAAAATGGAACCCTCCTGAGTCATTGATCGTCTGTACAATGCTTCGCAATAACGGGTCCATGGACCAGCTGTATTATTTCTTTAAAATGCAGATTACTGGGTCTTATTTCCATCTGCTAAATCCGTTAGAGGGCGCTGGAGGTGACTGTGAGTCTGTTTTTTTTTTTTTAAATCAGCCCACTGAGTGATTCTGCTCCTTTCTGAGTCTAAGAATCTCAACTCCAGCTCTTGGTACTAAAAGCTGTCGCTTCAAATAAAAGAGCCGGCCTTGGAGCACACACCTCTTTTCAAAGATGACTCTCTCTAGTCTCACCAGAGGGTGCAAATTAGGTCACGTGAGTGTGAATAATCAGTATTTTCTGTCTAGGTTGGGTGTACTGGTTTACACCTTAATCCCAGTGCTTTGGGAGGCCGACGCAAGAGGATCACTTGAGGCCAGGAGTTTGAGACCTGCCTGGGCAAGATTATGGGGCTCTGTCTCTACAAATTATAAAGATTAGAAGGGCATGATGGCATGCACCTGTAGTCCCAGCTATTTGGGAGGCCGAGGTGGGAGGATCCCTTGAGCCTGGAGTTTGAGGCTGCAGTGAGCTATGACTGTGTCACTGCATGCCAGCCTGGGTGACAGAATGAGACACTGTCTCGTAAAAAAAAAAAAACAAACCTGTCTACTAGTCCTCACCTGTCAAACTCAGGCTCTCTTTAAAAGGCTCCCCCAGATATTTCTGGGGCCCTGTGGGTTCCTTTCTTCTTACCACCTTCTTAATAACTCCTTTCAGCAAGTTGCAAGAGTAGCCACTGCTGCTGATGCTTCTCGTGCTTCTGTGAGCTCTCTTCCTGCTTCATGGCTTTGTCCCAGCCCTCCCAAAGCTGCAAAGCTTCAAGAGCTCGATGGAACTGTCTTCCCTTCAGGTCCCACAGTGCCTTGTTCCAAGCAGAATGCTCCTCTTTCCAATGCGGGTTCAGCTTTTTCATCAGGGCCCAGAGGCAGCACTGCTTGGCCTCTCGGTGATCCAGAGTGATCCAGAGTCCTTTGAGGAAAGAGTTTCTTCCAAGATTATTTCCAATCCTTTTCCAGACCCTTTGGTGTGATGCTAAACAGCTCTACAAAAAAGAAAAAGAGGAATTTCTGATTTGCAGTGTTTGTCAATTTCTGTGGTGCACATATTCCCATCAGCATATTTCAAGCTGTTGGTACGATGTCACTGAAGGCAAAGTTGAACAGAGATGTTTATAAACTGCTCTCAGCCGGTGCAAGTCAGCTTTAGCATGCTACTACTTGGGGCCTGGCCAGAGACCAGATATCAAGACATTATTCATTCATTCATTCAATAAATATTTAATGAGTGCCTGCTATGTGCCAGCTATTATTCTCTGATCTAGGAATCCAGAAGTAACCCAAGTAGTTAACGTACTTGCCAAGGTGGATTTCACATTCCAGTGGAGGAGATAGCCCATAAAGAAATAAATGATAGCTCAGTTCATAATACGTGCAATTAAAAGGTAAAACTAGATAAAGAGCTACAGAGTGACAGATGACCTGTTTTAGAATAAGCGATCAGGGCCTCTTTATTGAGTACCGAAGGGTGTAAAACCTGTAAGTATCTGGAATGAGCACAGGCAGAGGAAACAGCAAGAGCAAAGGCCCTGAGAAAAGACTGTCCCTGGTGTTTTCATTAAGGGGACCCATGCGAAGTGGAATGATGGAGGGGGTAGTGTCAGAAGAAGAGGTAGGAGAGGAAACAGAGGGGCAGGCCATTGCAAAATGTGGATTTTATTGCAATGGGAAATCATTGGAGGGTTCCCTCAGAGGCATAGTCTCAATTCCTTTTCCTTTCCCTCCCTCCCTCCCTCCCTCCCTCCCTCCCTCCCTCCCTCCCTCCCTCCCTCCCTCCCTCCCTCCCTCCCTTCCTTCCTTCCTTCCTTCCTTCCTTCCTTCCTTCCTTCCTTTTTTGAGATGGAGTTTTGCTCTTTCACTCAGGCTGGAATGAAGTTGACTGATCTCAGCTCACTGCAACCTCCGACCCCCCAGGTTCAAGCAATTCTCCTGCCTCAGCCTTTGAAGTAGCTGGGATTACAGATGCCTGCCACCATTCCCGGCTAATTTTTTTTTTTTTTTTTTGTATTCTTAGTAGGGATGGAGTGTCCCCATGTTGGCTAGGTTGGTCTCGAACTCCTGGCCTCAGGTGATCCACCCACCTTGGCCTGCCTAAGTGTTAGGATTACAGGCATGAGTCACCACGTCTGGGCTCATTTACTTCTCAAAGCGATCATTCTGGTAGCTGAGGAGGATGCAAGTGGACAGTTTTCTGAGGTGGAAGCATGGAGGTTAGTTAGGAGGCAACTGCAGTTGTTCAGGCTGGAGAAGATTGGGTGGCGCCAGCAGCGGAGGTGGTGCGAAATGGATGGATTTTGGGTAGCTTCTGATGCTTGATGTGGAGTCTAAGAGTCCGAGAGAAGTCAAGAATACTCTAGGATTTTTATTTTGTGCAATGAGATGAACATTGGTACATTTCCTGAGGTGGGGAGCAGCCATTGTGGCATTGTGGGAAAGAAACGAGACATTAGTTTGGGACATGTACAGTTTTAGATGCATATGAAAATTCTGAGCTGGTGACATGACTTGAGAGTCACCATTTTGGATAAACCTAAAAGTCATGGGAGTGGAGGAGGTCACCAGTGAGTGAAGAGAAAGGCCTGAGGACTGAGTCCTAGGAACCTCAACATTGAGAGATTGGGAAGAGGAGAAAGCTCTCCACTGAGAAGGAGTGGTCAGCGAGCTTGAAGCAATGTGAAAGAAGTGCTTGAAAATAAAAAAGGGTGTCTTAGTCACGCCAAGTATTGCTGAGAGGTGCAGGAAGATGAGGCCTTGGCTCTGGCAGCATCAAGGCCCTTAATGACCTGGACAAGCAGGGTTCCCAAGGGGAAGTAAAGATGAAAGCCATCTTCAGTGGATGGCAGAAAGAACCTGGGGAGGGAAAGTGGAGTCAGGGAATATAAAAGTGGAGTGCTTTTCTTAGGCGAAATACAGGAGTAGTTTGGTAGCTGGAAGGCAACGTGGCTCAACAGAGGAAGAAAAGGAGAGATCAGTGATGCTAGAAAAAAAGATCTTGTCTCTCTGCCCCTAAAAGACTCACTTTAAAAAGTCCCCTTCTTACGGAATCCTGTGACTGGTGCATGCCATTTTATGTAAACAGATGTTTAAGAGGACCTCTGAGCCACAAATGCAGCAGACACAATCAAACTTCAAATCCCAGTTTGGGTTCAGCTGGCACCCTTGCCACAGTCCCACTGCCAAGGTGGTGACGAAAATTCTTGTTCATCACTGTATTTCAAGTATGCCTGGCTAAAAGGAGGCCCCAGCAGCATGCAGTGAGTGGGTGTTGAAGGAATACCTGTCTCTGTTACCTTAGTAATGAGAGTGAGAGACAGTGGTGTCAGAACATGTGGGGTTTAAGGCTTGTAATTGGGAGAATCCTAGCAGAAGGCATCTGGTGTCTCTGACATCTTTCTGCAGGTGTTTTCTGGGGTGTGGGATGGTAAAGAGGAAGGCCCTGCCCAGGGTGTTCTCTTGGACAGATCACAGCCCTGGACTGGCCAGCCCTTGGGGATTTCTGAAGCAGCAGAGGGATCTGGCTGGGATGGAGAAATTCTGCTCACTCTGCCCTAGTGGGGAAGCCACCAGCCTCTGCCTTTGGAACTCCTTCATGAGAAACCTTCAGGCTCATCCTGGTTGAAGGGAAAGAAAGGTGATTACTTTCAATCTTGAATTCTGTAGTAGGTGCCTCCTCGTCAATCCCTGCACTACATAAGCTTTTAAGGAGTGGACTTGAGCAGGATTAACTGAACGCCATCCACATCAGATTGAGTCAGACAGCCGTGTCCTGCATGTGTGTGCATGCAGTGCAGAGCATCTCAGTAACTGCCTTCGGATAGGGACTGATGAGACATTTAGGTAGTGAGTGACTGGATAATATTTTGTGATATTCATTCATGTTTCTGTCCCCACCCATCCTTTCCCTGGATTCAATCAGGTAGCAGGCTTTGTGCCTCCCTCCTTCAGGTGAGATATCAGGGAGGGAGAGAAGCAGGAGAAACTTGCAAGTTTTCTGGGCTTTTGTTTTCTAAAAGCTAGACACCAGGGCAGAGGTGAGTGGGAGCTTGGAGAAGCAGGAGGTGAGAGGAGCTTCCTTCCAGGTACAAAGGATTGTCCAGGCTGGGGGTGTGCAGAACAAGGTTGGTTGGTTGCATGACTCAAATCCTGGCTCTGCCACCCAGAAGCCATGTTATCTTCAACTAATTACCATAAGTTTTCTAAGCCTAAAAATGAGACAGTAATAATGCCTACCTCTTTGATGTGTTGTTCTAAAACGTTGTAGCTTTAGTCCCAGTGTTCTGGGTTGTTGATATGAAGCTTTGGAGGTCCCCGAGACACAAAGCCACCTACCTAATTCAGATGGGAAAAAAGTCAAACAACAAAGCACACCTCTTCCTGGCTTGGTGCCCTCTGACGCCTTTGCAAGTCAAAATCAGAAGACAGCAGACCTCAAATCTTTCCCATCATTTCATTAGCTCTGTCAAGACAGAATGGACATTTCTGGGGCAACTGTTAGGTGCCCAAGCATTTGTTATCATTACTTTTATCACTATTATGAGGGTTGACTGGGCTCAGCCAGTTAACTCTCACTTAGGAATTATTTGCATGTCTGGCAGCTGAGGCTGACTGTTGGCCGGGACCTTAGCTGGTAGGAACATCTCCTTGTGGCCTCTCAACGTGGCTTGAACTTTCTCATAGAATGATGGATGGGTCTCAAGGGAGAGCATTCCAAGAAAGAAAGACAGGTGGGAACAGAATCACCTTATATGACTCTGGAAGTCCCACAGGTCACATCTGCTGCATTACATGCAAGATGTGGGTAATTAGGCTTCACCTCTTAATGAGAGGAGTGCCAAAGAATCTGCAGAAATATTTAAAAACCACCAGACCTTTCTAAGGGTGCATCATTGGACAAGTTACTTAGCTTCTTAGAACTTCACTTTCCTCATCTATACAGTAATGATAATAACCATAGCACCTCCTTTATAGGAACAAAGTGAGAATGAAATGAGTAAATTTGTGTAAAGCCATAGCGATGGCTCAATTAGAGTTAGTGCTTATTTTAAGAATTATCTCGTGAATGTCCACCCAAGTCTTTGAGATAGACACTTGACCCCTATTTTGCAGAGGATGAGACAGAAACCCTGAGAGGATAAGTAACTTTCCCAGCCCAAACATCTTCCCAATTCCCAATAGGGGGTCTCCTCTGGGAATGATGGGGGACACTGGAATATAGTTACAACTGAGTTCTTCAGGACCTGGGGTAAGTAGATACCCTCACCTGAAATAGTCGAAGGACCCTTAAAGTACAGTCATTCTGGTGTAAAATCAAGGTAATGGACCACAATTAGCACTTTTATTATTATTATTATTGCTCTTACAATTTTTAGTAGAGACAGGGTTTCACCATGTTGGCCAGGCTGGTCTCAAACTGGCCTCAAGTGATCCACCCACCTTGGCCTTCCAAAGTTCTAGGATTATAGATGTGAGCCACTGTGCCCAGCCCCAAATTAGCGCTTTTAAAAAGTGACATCTAATAATACAAAATGGGAAATATTGGAGTACATTTTGTAAATATGGGTCACCTTCATGAAAACTTTTGTTTCTTACATCTCATTCATCAGTGCTTTTCAACTCAGGGCTATTTTGACCCCCAGGAGGCATTTGGCTGGAGACAATTTTGATTGTCACAGCTGGTGGCAAGGGATGCTGCTGGCATCTAGCAGGTAGAGGCCAGGGATGCTACTAAACATTCAGCAATTTTCAGGACAGTGCCCGCCCCCCTCCCAATAAATAATTCTCCAAATCAAAATTTCAGTAGTGCCGGGATTGAGAAATCTTGATCTAAGTATATATATATATACTTAGTATATATATATCTGATTTCTTAGATTGAGAAATCTTGATCTAAGTATATATATATATATATATATATATATATATATATATATATATCTGCATATCTACATCTCTCTGTGTATACTGGGCTGTAATGTAAAATGTATTTCATCCTGTGGGTTGCAACTGGAAGTTTGAGAGCCCCTGGCCTAGAAGTCTCTACATGAGCCCAGCTCCTGGACCTAGTTTTGCTCCCAACATTTGCTCACCAGCCCCAGGTAGCATCTGCCCCTGTTCAGATGATTTGGATTTATAATTTATTTTCTTCTAGTTTTCTTTTATTGTGAGGTCTTTCAAAATAGTACTTATCTCAGGAGAGTTGAAGCAGGGCATAATGTGCCCTCGAGAGAGAGAGTCCTCTAACACCTCTTACCCCTGGTTCAGAGAGAAGGTTTGTGCTTTCCTGTTGGCTAATTCTAAGACTTCATTTTCCCTGTTCCCTCACACCAGATAATGCTGAACTAGTTGAGCATTTCCTATATGCCCAGTACTTCTCAATCCCACGCATTGGCTCTTTTATTTCTCATAACAACTTTGTGAAGAAGATTCTATTATTCTGCCAGTCTTACCAATGAGGAAATGGAGGCAGAGGGAGGTTAAATCTCTTGTCTGGGACCACACAGCTGGCAAGCAGCAGAACCAGGATTTGAATGCAGCTGTTTCTGACCTCAAGCATAAGTCCTTAATGGCCAGACTGTACTGCTACTCATCTGAGTTACGTTCTGGGCATTGTAATCTGGGGTTGAAACACATCTGTCACATAGACAGATCTAGTAAGAGAAACCATTTCTCAGTTGGGGCCAGGCAGTGTGGAGTCTTGTTCTGGCTCTCCCTCACACTAGCTATGTGACCCAAGAAATAAATCTTCTAGAGTGTCATTTTCCTCTTCTTTCAGGGGGGAGATTATTGTACCTGTTCAGTGTGTCACAGGAAAACCATGATGGGGCAACTCTATGGACATGGAACCTCTTGGGTTAGTCCTGTGTCCGCCCACCCAGCCACCTTTCACAGATCTCACCTTGGAACTCCCTGCTGGCCCGCTGTCAGGGCTTCCTAACCACCCTCCCAGCGCAGAGTCTGTCCTTCCACCTGTCTCTCTTTTTATTTCCTAATGGTTCCTGTGAAGCACGACTCTCCCTCTTCTATGGCAAACCTTGGGTGCTCCACACACGATGGTCTGCTTACATTGGTGGGGCTCCTTCTTCTGCCTTGATCTCCCTCTGGCTTCCTTTCCCAGACCCATCTTCTCCTCTTCCTCATCATGCTTTGTCTCCTCTGCTTCTCCTTCTTGCCCTCTCTACTTGGCCACATATTTTTTTTTCTTTTGAGATGGAGTCTTACTGTGTTGCCCAGGCTGGAGTGCAATGGGGTGATCTCAGCTCACTGAAACCTGCTTCTCCCAGGTTCAAGTGATACTCCTGCTCCAGCCTCCTGAGTAGCTGGGTTTATAGGCATGTGCCACCATACCTGGCTAATTTTTGTATTTTTAGTAGAGCCGGGGTTTTACCATGTTGGCCAGGCTGGTCTTGAACTCCTGACCTCAGATGATCTGCCCTTCTCGGCCTCCGAAGTGCTGGGAGTACAGGCGTGAGCCACCACGCTTGACCGGCCACATCTTTTAGACCCATCTCAGATGCCACTTCCTCCATGAAGCCTTTCTGATTCTGTGCAAATGGACATGAACCCTTGGATTCCCAAAGCCCTTTATTGGTATGCCTGCAATGGTGCTTAATAACTCTCATTTACTGAAAAAATACCATGTGCCAGGCACTGCCCTAAGCACGCTACATCTCAAGTGTAACTTATCTTCATGACAACCTTTTAAGATAGGTGTGATTATTCTCATTTCACCCACGTCTCTGAGAGGATAGGTGACGTGCCCAAGAAGACACAACTAATACATGGGAAAATCAGGATTGTCACCCAGTTACAGCTGATTCTATGGTTCTAATACCTAACTTGTGAGTTACACAAATGTCTTTTTACCTTGTATATAAGGTTTTTTAAATTAATTTTTTTGTAGCGATACGGTCTTACTGTGTTGCCCAGGCTGGTTTCAAAGTACTGGCCTCAAACAATCCTCTTGCCTCGGCCTCCCAAAGTGCTGAGGAGGCCTCAATCTCCCCTTTCAGAATGAAATTGTCATGAGAGAAAAGACTGGGTTTGCTCAAGTCCTTGGCTCCAAGCTTTGAGCAGGTATTTAAGAATAGTTTGTAGAATAAAGTAATGAAAACATGAATGAGTGAATGGAGTGATGCACAGGTGTCAGTGGTTTCTGGGTTTCAGGTGGTGTTTGGTGAGGACATAGAATGCTTTTGACAGTAGTGGCTGACACAACATTTGAGAGCAGTCACTAGGTTTTAGCGTTTTCCTCTGCTCCCATGCAGTTTTGTAAATCTCTTGTGAAGATGCTGTTTCTCTGAATAAGGCCATCAGCGAGGGCCAAAGCTGTTTGTCTTACTAATCCCAATGAAGTTGTCTCCAAAAATAGCTTATCTGAGGATTGTGCAATGAGGAGGGGAGAACAAAAGCTGGAGTGACAGATCCACATAGCTTAGCTATTGTTTCTGGCTCCATACAGATAATAGAGCCCTAGAGAAGGCCAGGGACTTAGAGGTGGAGCCCAAATCAGACAGCAGGCCTTCAGACTCCCATCCCCACTTAGGGGCACAAGGGAGAGCACTAACTATAGAAACACCAGGGTTGCCGGGCAGTGAGTCCCAGCTGACATTCTTCAGATGCCACTTCTTACAGGAAGCCCTCCCTGACCAGAACTGCTCTACCAATTTAGAGATAGGAGCCCCTGCCATGTGCTTCCCATAGCAGTCTGTTCTGCTATTATAGCATTTTCACAGTCATGCAGGGTAATACATATTTATTCACTTAAGAATATTTAGTGAGCACCTATAATGTGTTGGGTACGACTTGAAGGG
Organism: Saguinus oedipus; assembly: GCA_031835075.1. Classification (NCBI taxonomy): domain Eukaryota; kingdom Metazoa; phylum Chordata; class Mammalia; order Primates; family Cebidae; genus Saguinus; species Saguinus oedipus. The sequence goes on from CM063170.1 coordinate 46,818,291, forward strand.
CTGAGAATACACAACAGTGAGCAGAACAGACATATATCCCCACCCTCATGGAATATACATTTCGTGTGTGTGTGTGTGTGTATGTGTGTGAGACAGGCAATACACATGTAAATAAGTTTAAAAAATATGTCAGGTGGTGGTAAGTACTATGGGGAAAAATGAAGTGGGAAAGTGCTATAGGGAGTGCTGGACAGTGTAGGCAATAGGGAAGTCACTTCTAAACGCGACAGTCAGAGAAATCAGATGATCACTGAGAAGGTGACGTTTGAGCAAAGAGGGGAAGGGGGTAATGAAAGAAGCCACATGGAAAGAAGGGGCTCCAGGCAGAGGGGACAACAAGCGCAAGTCCTGAGCTGGGAGTCGGGAGGCTCCCCCTGCCCCCATCATTTGAAGAATAGCAAACAGGCATGGTAGGCAAGAGGATGAGAGAGGGAATAAGGGCAGGTCATAGCTGTGTGCCCCCTCCTCACCCTAACACCCACACTTCAGTGAATTAGCTTGGACACTAAACCTCTGACTCCAGCTAAGTCGGCTGGAAGTCAGCCACTCATTGACCAAGGGAATGGTTGTCAAGGAGAAGCTAAAGAAAAAAATATCAAATACTTGGCTCTTAACTTTCAAAAGGCAGGTCCAGGTATAAGCTGGGAAAACTGTGGAAGGATCCCAATTCTTCCAAATCCAACCAGCCTTTGGGGGCAACCTCCTTGCTATAGCCAAGAATACTTCACCACATGTCACTATCACCCCCATCCCTCCAATGGGAGATGGAGCCTAACATTGGGGTTTCACCAAGTGAGGACAATAGTGGACCACCCTCTACCTGTGAGGCACTTGAATGGGATTGCCCACTGACCTGCTGCCTCTCACCTAGGCCGAGTTCCTTAAGCCTGGGTCTTGGTCTCCTTCTGTGTTGTGTTCACGTGTCTAACGCGGGGCCAGATTCATCACTCTAGTATTTTGTCTCCAGATTTGGCTTACTTAGTATACAGGTACTAAGTAAGCCATATCTGTTGAGAAGGTTATAACCTGAGTTCCATGTGTCCTTTGGGAGATTTAAGGGGGCAGAAATAATAGGTGAAGTTTGGGCTTGCTATGTTCATTTTTCTTTAGTGTTTATTAGGTTCTTAAAGGAACTGCTGATCCAGGAAAAGTTAAGAACTGCTGGAATGGAGGATACATGAGGTCCCCCATAGTTAATAAAGATAGTGCCTACTCTGTGCCAAGCTCTTCATGTTTTGCCTCATTTATTATTCACCCAACCTTGTGAGCTAGGTGCTAACCATGTCCCCAGTTTACAGGCAAAGTAGATGGCTTCAAGAGGGTAAATGCTTGATTTGGGTGGGAGAGCTGGGCCTTGAATCCAGGTGCATGCTCAGGTCCACTGTCCTGGGTCTCCTCCTCCACCTCTTCTGTCACAGAATGTGCTAATCCTAACACATCCATGCTTCCCTTATTCATCCATTTTTGTTTTGTCATCTGGAATCTTCTATAACTTTTATTAAATGTTTAAATGTTTTTTTTTAATTTTAGTTTGGACTGATGACCTTTTTGAGTAATGCATCTTCATGCTGTAGGACACAATTTTTTTTTTTTGAGACAGCAAGATAACTTACTCTGCTTTGCTCACTGCAATCTCAGTTCATTGCAATCTCTGCTTCCCAGGTTCAAGCAATTCTCCTGCCTCAGCCTCCTGAGCACCTGAGATTACAGGCACATGCCATCATGCAGGGCTAATTTTTATATTTTTAGTAGAGACAGGGTTTCACATGTTGACCAGGCTGTTCTCAAACTGCTGGCCTCAAATGATCTGCCCCCCTCAGCCTCCCAAAGTGCTGGGATTACAGGTGTGAGCCACTGTGCCTGGCCCACAAAGTTCTTTACTCTGTGATAACCGATTTATGTCTTTCTTCTTCAGGGTGGACCCTGAGTCCTAAAACCTGGAACCTGACCAAAAAAAAAACTCTGAATATTTTTTTGTCTCTATATTCAGATTTTCCAAATTTCATATATCCAAGTAAATAATGAAAAAGTGACTACCTCTGTTAGTAGCTGCGGTCCCTGGGATGCGCACCGAGTGCTTGGCATGGTGCCAACTGTGTTAGCCTCATGACCTCATTTGATCCTCCCGATGTCCCTGTGGAATAGTTAGTATTATTATCTCTATTTCACAGTTAAGGAAACGGAGGTTTAGACCCATGATGTGAGTTGCCCAATGTCACACAGCTACTGACTGGCAGAGGTGTAATTTGAGTCCAAGTCTAGAAATTAACTAGTACTCCACTTGCCAAGCCACCGGCCTCTTAATGGGTTGGCAGATTTATTCCCGTGCATGCTTCAGTGGTGACAATGACCCAGCAGTCTGGGCGGCTGGAGAGGAAAAAGTAGGGCTGCTTTGCTGCCAGTTGGGAGATCAGAACAGAGAGGACCTGTCTGCCTGAGGGGATCTTGATGAACTCTGAGTCTTCCTAGGGCCTGGCTACAATGAGGTGACTTGGAAAGGCCAGAAAAATGTAGACTGTGGCTAGGGGCAGATCTGGACCCCAGCACCCTATGGGGGATGTAAGCCACTGCTTGGCCAGTCTTCCTTCTGAAAAGAAACAGGAGACTGCTACTGCTTCTCTATGCTACCTGGGTGACCTCCAAACACCAGTAATGAATGAGATCATCAGAACTGAGCAGCTCAGGAAATGCCTTTGGTGCCTTGTGGCTTCAGATATCCACGGTCCAAATTATAACTTGCATCTGCCCAGTGATTTGCATTTCAGTGTTTATACTACAGTGATCTCATTAAATCCTTCGTGCGTCCTGATGGGCTGTGATGATCATGTCCATTTGCTAGACCAGAAGAGGCAAGACGAACTACCCAAGGTCATGCAGAGCCAAGACTTGAACCCAGGCCCTACTGACTCCAAATCCCATTTACTTGCACTAGATCAGTGATTTTTAAACATCATTTCATGGAACCCCAGGGTGACTGAGGCAGGCCAGGGCAAGGGTCTCAGGAGGGAAAAGAGGCTGAGGAGGCTCTGTCTTCTCTCCACTCCACTATGGACTGATCTGATATCAGATTTCTGTGTAAAGTTTATTAGAAGATTTGTGTTGCTAACAAAACTGTTTTCAGAACGGCCCAAAACAATTCCTTCTTTACTGGGAATCGAGATTCCTTCTTTTTTGGGAATCCCGTTTCTTTCTTTGGGCAAGAAGAGGCCTACTCTCTGATGGAGGATGTACTCAACTACAGGACGGTAGCACAGGGGAATACAAAAGGTATTGGACAAAGAAGCAGAAGACCTGGGTTCTACTTCTAGCTTTGGTGTGAACCAGTAAAGTTATTTACCTCCATCTCCCACTGTGTAAAAATGAGGGAGTTGGTCTAGTTAATCACTAAAACTCCAGTTCAGAGCATATAAACCATGGATAGTGAGATCTTAGACAGGGGTACAACATCTACAACTGAATGAAAATGTAATTTTTTTTGATATGTGAATTTTTATGGAAAGAGTCTATTGCCTTCATCAAAGTCTTAAGGGGGTTTGTGATACAGAATCTCTGGCTTCTTCTTCTTCTTCTTTTTCTTTCTTTCTTTCTTTTTTTTTTTTTGAGTCTTGCTCTTGTCACCCAGGCTAGAGTGCAATGGCACGATTTCAGCTCACTACAACCTCCACCTCCAGGGTTCAAGTGATTCTCCTACCTCAGCCTCCCGAGTAGCTGCGATTACAGGTGCCTGCCACCATGCCCAGCTTATTTTTGTATTTTTAGTAGAGATGAGGTTTCACCATGTTGGCCAGGCTGGTCTCAAACTCCTGACCTCAGGTGATCCACCTGCCTCAGCTTCTCAAAGTGCTGGGCTTACAGGCGTGAGCCACTGCACCTGGCTGATTTTTTTTTTTCTTTTTTGATGGAACTGCTGGACAATCTTGTTTTTCCTTTTGTGGGTATCAAATTGTAAGAATGTCATGAGGAAGGCATTTCAGGTAAGGAAACTAGGGCAATATACAAAGATAAGCCAAGCTAAAAGATGGAAGCTACAGGAAAGAGTAAGAGACTGTAAGTAACCCAACAATCTTATTTGTGCCCCCGGATCCAGCAATGCCTGACACCCCTACACTTTTCAACTACATCAATCACTGATTCTCTCTCCTTTAAGTATTTCTCTCTCAATCACCTATATAATTAATGAATGATCGATGTACTAATATTATGGAAGAGGCCCTTGCCATTTGTAAAATTATGAAGCTCAACTTAGAAAAGCTAAGTAGAAAGGGAAAAAGGGATGGAATGGGGGAAGAGAGCTCCTTCTATGCTATTCTGAATCTTTGAAGAAAAATGTTTGATATTTTGTTCACTGTCCTGTATTCTCTTTTTAAACTGGGAGCTTTCAGAGGCAGCAAAAATCTTAGGATCAACCCCACCATTACAGATGGGGAACCAAAATCCAGAGAGCAGATGTAACTCTCTCCTCTTCATACAATAAATCAGTAGTAGGAGTGAGACTAGAACCCAAGTTATGAGCGCCAAAGAACGCTGCACCTTTCTGTGTGATCTTCCTCAGTGCTTTTATCCAGGCAGGGTCACAAGTTAGCAGAACGTGGGAGGGTTCTTGTGCCCCTGTATGTTGCTGGGCAGCACAGAGCCATTCTTTATCCAGAAACATCTGCAGTTTGGATGTCTTTTCAGGTTCTGTGGGCATAGGCAAACAATCAGTGGAGTGTTGGCACGGGGAGGGAAGGGAACCAGCCCCTCTCTGTGCCTGGGATTCATCCCCTTTCAGGAAACAGGCCCATTTAGGGGATTGGCCAGGGAACCCCACCTGGGATTGGGGTTCTAGGGATCAGGGCCATGCCCGACATTGCTCAGTGTTGGTCACAGCAGGAAGCAGCCGCAGGAGGATTCACATGTTGCTAAGGGTCAAAAGCAGGTAAGCAGGATTTATTAGGCAAGTCCAGGGGGTCACGTTCAGCCACAGGGCCAGATCGGTGAAGCCCCGGAGGTCAGTAACCGCAAAGGCATAAATGGGACCTAGGGGAGCCTGCACTAATTGTCCTCAGGACATGGTGAGAGCTGCTCTTCTGGGATGGAGGCAAGGAGGCTAAGACCCAGGACCGGGTTAAATCCGAAGAGGAAGCAAGAGGAAACGCAAGGCTCTGCCTGCCGCTCGTCCACAAACCACGCAAAGCCGCACAGGAGAAATGACCTTTAATGTCCGACTTTATTTCCAACCCCACCAAAGTGCCATCCTTCAGTGAAGTACAAGTAGGGGCTTGAGAGGTACGAAGTCACGACACACACAACGCCCCCGGCTGCCTCCGTGGCGCACACTCGCTCCGCCCCCGCAGGGCGGCACCACGCGCACACACATGCGGAACACACGCACACCGCACAGACACACGCACGTGCACCCACGGTTAAATACAAGTAGACAGGGACTCGTTTGTATATACACAGAGGGAGAGAGAGAGGTAAATCCCGGCGGCGTCGGGTCCCCCAGGCTCTCAGCATGCTCGGCCCGGCTCTCTGCGTGGTACCTGGCACCCATGCCCCTGCCAGAAAAGCAGCTGCCCCTCTCCCCGGCCCTCCCCCCGGTTCCCCTAGGGGCGCGCGTCTACCCTGCGCGGACGCTCCCCTCCCCGCTCCGCCCGCCCTCCCCTCCCCCCCCCACGGTGATTTCCTCCCCAGGGAAAGGAAGCTGCGCACGGGGACCCTAGAACTGCCCGGGCGCCAGGGGCATGTTGCTTTTGAAGCCCGGCTGCCCATTGGCCACGTCGGCAGCGGACTCGCAGCCCCCGTTGCTGGCGCCGCAGTCGGTCCCGGGGCTCTCGGGCTCGGCCAGGAGCTTGAAGGTGAAGAGTGGGCCAGAGTCGTGGCGGCCGCGGCGGCCGGGGGGCTCGGGGGCGGGCAGGCTCAGGAGGGCGCCGGGCGCCTTCCACTCTGGGAAGGCGTACAGCTCGACCGGCGGCGGCGCGCCGCGGCCCAGGTAGCCCGGGCTCGGCGAGGCCGAGGGCAGGGTCCGCTGGCTGCCGCTGAGGCAGCTGCCGCTGTCGTCCAGCGAGTCCTTGCGCGACTGCGAGCGCTCCAGCGAGCCGCCGCGCGTCCACGGCCGGTAGGTGTAGGCGCAGCCGCCCAGGCGACGGCGGCGGCGGCGGCGGCGGCGGCCGCGGCACTGGCACCCGAGGATGCGCACGAAGGCGCGCTTGAACTCCTTGCTGGAGCATGGGTAGATGATGGGGTTGAGGCAGCTGTTGAAGTAGCCCAGCCAGAACACCACCTTGAACACGGCGTCGGGGGGCTTCAGGGTGGAGAACAGGGAGCCTGCAGTGGGGAGGGGAGTGGGCACGGGCAGAAAGACAGCAATTTGTGAGTAGTCAACTCTCACCCCAATATGCACCTCCTCAACCTTGTCAACCTGCAGCGATTCTGCCGTCAGGCCTTTCCCAGAGCCAGTTCCTCTGCCTGGAATACTTCCCTTTCCATTTCAGAATGAATGAATCCTACATTCATTTTTAGGGCCGGCCTCGATAACTTCGCCTTTGTCCATGATACCTTTCTTGATCTAGTTAAACAGCACCTAAGCTCCTGTGATTTCCTTCGGTAGCACTTGCCACCTTCAATCTAAGGGCTAACAATCATCGCCCACAATTGCACATCTCTTTTGAGTCGGGCACCGTGATGGGTGCTTTCCCTATGTTAGTTTATTCTTCACAAAACGCCATGAAGTAGATGCCGAATTATTTCCGAGAAAAGTAGAAGGTGTATTAAAGACCTGAATGTGAAAGGTAAAGTTTTAAAGGTAAAAGAGGACAACATAAAGAACTATTTTTTTGATCTAGGAGTGAGGGAAAACAATACTTCAAAAGGATGAATCATGAGGCAAGAATCTGAGAAGATATTTACAATGTCCAAAACAGTCAAGGGATTGATATTTAGAATATTCAAGAAACTCTTAAAATCAGCAAGAAAAAGTGTTCCCAGTAGAAACGTGGGCAATGGAAATGAGCAGGAAACTTACAAAATAGGAAACTCAAAGGCTAATGAATGTATCAAAAAAATAATCAAAATAGTAGGCAGTCAAGTAAAAACGGCAAAGAGGCTGAGTGCAGTGGCCTCAGCCTCCCAACGCAGTAGGATCACTTGAGCTCAAGGGTTTGAGACCAGCCTGGGCGGCATAGGGGGACCTTGTCTTTACAAAAGAAACAAAGAATTAACCAGGCGTGTTGGTGCATGCCTGTAGTCCTAGCTACTTGGGAGGCTAAGGCAGGAGGATCCCTTGAGCCCAAGAGTTCAAGGCTGCAGTGAGCTATGATCATGACACTGTACTCCAGCCTGGGTGTCAAGATAGCAAGACCTTATCTCTAAAAAACAACGACAATGAAAACCACAAAGGGACATATGTGATAGGTTGATGAAAATTAGGAAGCTGGATAGTTCCAAGTGCACACAGGCATTTGGGGACATGAGGAGCCTTGTGCATGGCTGGTCGGGGCACAGGCTGTATACACATCCTGAAGAAGACTCTGGTAGCACTTGGTCTAATTAAGTATACACACACCTTGTGACCCAGCCATTGCACTCCAGGTCACAGATCTCAGTGAATTTTCACACAAGTCCATAAGAATTCATACATGAGGGGGCTCATGGCAATATTGTTTATAGTGACAGGAATTTGGAGACAAATTCCTCCCTGGGAATGTCCCTCCCTGGGAAAAGTAGAATAGGGTAGATGCATTCTCGGATAGTATGTAGAACTTAGAGGCCTAGGGTGACATGTCCACATGGCCACATGGAAAGATCTGAAATACATGGTTCTTTGTGAAGAAAGTGGGAAACAGAATGAGATTTATGACGTAATACCATTTAAGTAGCTCACCAAACAACGAGATGCATTTTGCAAAAACACTTTCAAATTAACAAACATATTAAAGACAGAATGCCTAGGGGTGGAGGCAGAGGGAAATGGGAATGGGAATAAAAGGAAATAAATCCATATAATAAGAGAGAGGCCTGGCATAGACTCATGATGATGGGACATTATGAATAAGAAACATGATTAACTCACCCCTCTGAATTTGAGATCCCAAAACATTTTATGGCAATATTAAATTAAAAACAATTTCCATTTTAAATATAAGTCAGGAGAGGTTAAATGATTTGCCCCAGGTCACACAGCATACTTGTAATATATCTGGGATTTAAATTCTATTTGAATAAAAGTGTTTTTTTAAAGATGCAGTTAATAATACTCTGTATAGAGATGAGAAAATGTAAAAATGGAAAAATAAAAACTATTTTAAAAGCACATATAAGTCCACAGTACCAAAATACCACATTTTGGTTTATATACTTTCAGATTTTTCCTCTTGTATATACAAATTTAATTTTTTTTTTTTTTTTTGAGACAGAGTTTTGCTCTTGTTACCCAGGCTGAAGTGCAATGGCGCGCTCTCAGCTCACCGCAACCTTGGCATCCTGGGTTCAAGCAAATCTCCTGCCTCAGCTTCCTGAGTATCGGATTACAGGTGGGCGCCACCATGCCCAGCTAATTTTTTGTATTTTTAGTAGAGACGGGGTTTCACCATGTTTACCAGAATGGTCTCGATCTCTTGACCTCGTGATCTACCTGCCTCGGCCTCCCAAAGTGCTGGGATTACAGGCTTGAGATCTATTTGTTAAATGAAGAGTTCAACTTGCAAAGTCCAACCATTTTGCAGGTGGAGACACCAAGACCCAGAGAGTAGCTGAAAATCTCTGAGGTGGTTGGCACAGATGCCACAAGGATTCGTATCTGTGATTTTGAATTGCTCCTGCATTTCTTCCTGTAGCATTTCACCTTCTTGATTATTTGAGATTTGGCCTGTTCCAAATCTCGAATAATCAAGAAGGTGAAATGCTACAGAGAAATATGGAAGCCTGACTCCTAATTCTCTGCTCAGTAACTCAGTGGTGGCTGCTGGAGGGCAATGGCTGGGCTCCTGGTGCAGGACTAAGTCAAACAGGAGTTCAACTTAGAAAGAAGGTTATCCATACCTGGAGGTAAGCGCTAAGTATATATACTGACTTCTTCAGGTAGGGGAAAATGTGGCAGTGGGCTACTTTCTAGGTTTGGTCTAGGTGAGGCAAGGGAGGGCACCATCTTTTTTTTTTTTTTTTTTTTTTTTTTGAGACAGAGTCTCACTCTGTCACCCAGACTAGAGTGCAATGGTGTGATCTCACCTCACTGCAATCTCTGCCTCCTGGGTTCAAGTGATTCTCCTGCCTCAGGAGTAGCTGTGGCTACTGGTGCCAACCACCACACCCAGCTAATTTTTTCTTGTTTTTAGTAGAACTCCTGACCTCAGGTGATCCACCCCTCTCGACCTCCCAAAGTGCTGAGATTACAGGAGTCACTGCACCCTCCAAGAAACATGGTCCTGAGAAGTATCCAGCCAAAGGTGGGGAGGTGATGCCAACTTTTCTCATGGGCATTTGCTGCCACATTTTGGGTTTGGGCTCGTTACACTGTTTACTTCTCTGAGAAGAAGGCCATTCTTTGCCCTTGGCTGATTAGGCAGTGTGGTCAAGTGGCTGGAACCTGGAACTTAGGATGACACAGACCCGTACTGAAGCCCCTCTTGAGGTATTGGCTGTACAATCTTAGAGAGTTAATTAGCCATCTCAGCCTCGATTTCCCCATCCACAAAATGGGGACAATATCTGCGTTATAGAGTTACTGTGAATACATGAAAATATCCATGTAAAATACTTGACACAGGGTCTGGCATCTTGAAAATAATAAATAGTGATCATTTTCTAAATATACTCTATATCCTGCTCCATTCTCCTCCAGGAACTCAGCTCTGATTAGCCCCACCCAACTCAGATGGACTTCTTTATTCTGTGCCCCACAGAAGTCACACAGGCAGATCGTATTTTGTTATTTTATCATTTGCTTTTTCATGTTAAGCCTTCCCAGGACTGGCTGAGCCCTAGTTCATCACCCAGACTATAAATTTCTTCTGGAAAGAAGCTGTATCTTCTTTTCTTTTCCCCTCTAGATTTGTATGTATTTTTTAATTTCAAAAGTAATACATGCTGAATTTTAAAATTACATATTACAAAAAATCTGTTAAATATAGAGCAAAAATACTTCATTTCAGCAGAAGGGATCAGAGTTAATAGTTTTGTTTTGAATCTTCCTAGATTTTAGAAAATGTTTTGTTTATACTGCACATACCTCTCCCCAAATTGCTCTCTTTGCTTAGAGTATATAAAAGATATTTCCCTGTCAATGTACGTGGTGCTATTTCACTTCTCTCATTACCCCACAAGGGCTGCATTACATCCTACTGTCCGAATAGAAGGTAGTTTTACTTAATGCCTTCTCTATAGGTGATTTCCAAATTTTGGCTATTGCGGACTGCAGTGATGGAAAGCTACATGCATTCACTTTTTGCCTGCACATTTGAGTGTTTCTGTACAATAAATTTCACATGTGGAATCACTGGGTCATTTCCACATTTAAGCACTGACAGCCAAATGGCGTTCTGAACTGGTTATACCAATTTACCCACCTATCAACTGTGCCTGAGTCTGACTTTTTCCCTACAACTCCCCAGCTCTGGGCTCTTTCAGCCTTTTTAACCCTCACTTATTTGGTAGGTGAACACAGATCTTGCCCTCTTGTTCCATTTGCATTTCATTTTATTTTGTCCTCTTGCAAAGGAGGACACCCTGAGTGAGTCTACAGTGACTTCCGACAGGGAGTCCCCCTTTTTGTCAGTCCCCCCTTTTTATCCCTGGGATAGAATCCTGGCTCTAGCCATGTGACCTTGGGCCAGTTTCATACTGTTCCTAGGCCTTAGTTCCTCATCAGTAAGATGGGCTAATGATAGTACTGACCTCTCTGAGTTGTTGAGAGGGTTAAGCAAGGTAGAAAGATGTAGAGTCCTTATAAGCAGTCTGGAATCCCAGGTGTTTGTCATGAACAGTAATTAACTAAATAATAATTATTGTTCCTGTAAATCCCTGATTGGGCTGGAAATCTAATTTAGGGAACATATCTGAGACCTATTTTACTAACTCCACGTATCATTTTGGGTAAAATGCTTTCCAGTGTTGTGCCTGTTTTCCTTCTTTAATTGAGTGGTGTGAGCTGGGTCTTTTTCAGCCTTAAAATTCAGAGTTCTGGCTGGGCATGGTGGCTCATGCCTGTAATCCCAGCACTTTGGGAGGCCAAGGTGGGCGGATCACCTGAGGTCAGGAGTTCAAGACCAGCCTGGCCAACATGGTAAAACCTCGTCTTTACTAAAAATACAAAACATAGCCAAAATGCTTGCTTGAACCTAGGAGGTGGAGGTTGCAGTGAGCTGAGATCATGCCATTGTTCTACAGCCTGGACTGTCTCAAAAAAAAAGAAAAAAATTTCAGAGTCCTCATGAAGTCAGAGATGGAAGCCTTGCCCATCCCTGCTGTGACATGCCTGCTTCCCTAGACTCTCACCACAGTGGGGCAGTGTGGGTCAGGGGCTGGACTGTCAGACTGCCACGGAGTCCACAAATTTTTCCGCCCTCTCTGTCCTTCTTCCTCCACTAGCACAGTAGCTGCTGGGATTAGGAGGGTCCCATTTGCTGCACTGGCCTGCCGTGGTGAGAACCAAGAAGCTGTCGTTAAGTGACAAGGTGCTGAGCCTGTTAGGCAAGTAAAAGGATGTGTGACAGGGATCTTCTTCCCTGAGGACACAAACAGACCTGTCATTGGAGAAGAGTGTGGTGGGTGAAGCTGCTGGGAGAGGAGAGTAAATACAACAGGGAATGTGGGTTCTTGGAAGGCCCGCAAGCTCTGTGCTGGAAGTCAGGGCTACACCAGACGTTTTAACAATGCCACTAATCCTCTGTGCATGTTCCTGAGCCTGGCCCTGAGTCTGCCTCCGCTTCTCTGGCTCATGGAATGTTCCCGATGCTCCTTGCTCTGCCTCTTGGAATCCTAGCTTGCCAGGCCTGGGACGGCTTCTTCCTTAATGGAGGGTCAGTGAAGGTGAGTGACTCTCTCAAGGTCACTCATCTGGTGAACGGCAGAGTGACCACCAGAACCTGTCCAAGTTGCCATTTATTTGCTTCAACAAATATGTATTGAGGCAGTAAAGTTTAGTGATTAAGGACCTGCTCAGACATCATAGGTAAGTAGATCATGGCTCAAACCGTAACCCTGGCCTTCTCAGCTGGGTGACCTTGGAGAAGATATTTGAGTTCGGTAGGTTTGGTTTCCTGGAAAATGGGGAGGGTAATAATTCTTTTCTTTACGGATGAGTTGAGCTTAGTCTTGGTAAGTACCTGGCATATTGAAAGCACTCAATAAGTATAGCAACGAAGACTGCTTTGAACGCTGCTACTATTACAACTGCCAGTGCTGCTTTACCACCAGTACCACTGCTGCCAAGATGAGGAAGGCAGTGAAGAGGGTGAGGTCGATGTGCTGTCTGGGCATTGAGACGTACCTACTGCTCTTTCCAGTGCCAGCTGAATGATGGACTCCACATGGTTCCTGAACATGCTAAACTTGTGCACAACACTCCTGTATTTTCCTTGGTGAGGGTCCATAGCTGTCATCATGGTCTTAAAGGGATCAGGTCTAAAGCTTCCTAAGCATTCATCACTCTGCCATCTGGAACACCATTTACTTAGTCCTTTTCTTTGCATCAATTAGCTTTCGATATCTGAATTCTTTTAAAGGAAGCTTTCTATCACTATTTTAAAACTTGCATAATTTGCTATAAATAAAACATCATGGTGGAGAAAATAAGATGAAAACAAAACAATGTTTGTACCTCTGGATAGCTCCAGACTGTGGTGTGAATGAGGCCTACTCCCTCTTTCTTGAAAAGGGGGATTAGCAGTGCTTGAGAGGTGCTGAAGACATTCTGGCCCTAAACTGAGAGGCATTCCTCTTTGAGAAACCGACAGGATTGAAAGAGAAGCGAACAGGGAACCACTTTGTCACTGGAGAGACCACGCCCTGGCACATGCAGCAGGTGCTGAATGGATATTTGCTCCGTGATGGACTGACTGAATATGTGACTCCCAGTTTCTTGTGCTTTCTCTAGCTGTCATTTCAATCTTGCACACCACCCAAATCCATGGTGAATTTCACCTGCTGTGTAGATGCAGCCCTGGGAAACCACGTGTGGGAGGCATTTCTATTATTCTTTTTTTTCCCAGGGTGGGGCAGTGAGAGGAGGATGGATAAATCGAGGAACAGATGTTGCCATGAGCCCACCCCATGTCAATTAGGCTTTAAGTGCCCAAGGGTGATTTAGGGGACTGAGAAGTGTAGGATCAAAGGCTCATGGTGAATGGTATCTACACAGGGAGAAACATTTCTTGCCTGGACATGGCCCCAGCCAGTCATTCTTAAGGTGCCATTCAAAAAATCTGAACAGTAAACAGTGAACTGTGGAGGTCTCAACCCTTTGTGAACCTCCACTCGTCACAACCTCAGGGCATGGCTGTAGAATAGTTGCTACCACTTAACAAGCTCTGACTCTGTGCCAGGGAATGGGCTAAATGCTTAACTGTTTGAGCCAGTTACTCATTCAACAGCCGCCACTGTTCCCAGGGTAGCCCCTCATGACTGTGTTCTAGAAGGCACCATTCATACTGTCATTTACAACAATTCTTGATGACTGTGTCCAATCGGCATCACTGGCCTAGGGGCTATGATTCTTATACACGCAGGAACAGAAACTGAAATTTGACAGGTATGTTCCCCGAGGCTACAGAGCTAGTGGGTAATAAAGTTAGAATTTAAATCCAGGCAGCTGTAACAGAGGCTCTTAATCATCACAGTGCAGCTCACAGGAAAACAAAATATACATACTTATGCGTGTGGATATATATGCATATACATGTATATATATATTTTTTTTGTTTATTCACTGTCAAGACTCAAGGCTCATTATAGAAGGGACTGGGAGGGAGGGTGTGCACTGGAATGTCAACAGTGCTTATCTTTCAGTGTGGGGGAATTACGGGTGAATTTTCCTTCTCTGTGCTTTTCGGTGTTTTCCAAAATGTTCTCCATGAACACAAATTCCTTCTGTAACTGGGGAAAATCCAATGAATATTATCTAAAAGCTAAAAGACAGGCCAGGTGCAGTGGCTCATTCCTATAATCCCAGGATTTAGGAAAGCTGAAGCAGGAGAATCGTTCAAGCCCAGGAGTTTGAGACCAACCCAGGCAACATAGACCTTGTCACACACACACACACACACACACACACACACACACACACACACACACAAAATAGAAAAAAGAAAAAGAAGAAATAATAGCTAAAAATAAAACAAGCCAAAAGGTTAAATAAAAAATAACCAGGTGCGGTGGTTCCTAAACCTGTGGTCCCAGCTACTCAGGGGGCTGAGGTAGGAGGATCACTTAAACCGAGGAGGTTGAGGCTGAAGTAAGCTGTGATCGCACCATTGCATTCCAGCCTGGGGGACAGAGTGAGACTTTGTCTCAAAAAAAAAAAAAAAAAAAAAAAAAAAAAGGCTGAAAAACAAACAAGCCAAAAAGATGCTGTGCGTATTGGGCCCTTATGTGCAGCCAACTTTCTTAGATCTTATTTCATTTAATCCCGCCCAGCAGCTCCCTGAGCAGGGTGGGATTATCCCTATTTTGCAGATGAAGAAATGGGTAGATGGTAGCACTGGTGCAAGGTACCTTATGGGTTAGAGAAAGAGAGGTTTAAAATGAAATCAGATGATTTGAGAGGTTTGAAGTGAAATCAGATGGATGGCAGCACCACTCAGACAGATGGCAGCATCGGTCTGAGATCCCTGAGAAAGAGACTTTTTAAATGAAATCTTTTGCTGTTAACCCAGGCAGCCCCCTCATTAGTTCCTGATGTGCCTGTGGCCCCCTGTTGCTATCTCCTTATTATGGGGCATAAGTGGGGGGATCTTTTCATTCTTTACATACTGTTTTTTTTGAGACAGGGTCTCACTCTGTTACCCAGGCTGGAGCGCAATGGCACGATCTCGGCTCCCTGCAACTTCCACCTTCCAGGTGTAAGCGATTCTCCTGCCTCAGCCTCCCAAGTAGCTGGGGCTAGTTTTTTAAGTTTTGGTGGAGACAGGGTTTCATCATGTTGGCCAGGCTGGTCTTGAACTCCTGACCTCTAGTGATTCACCTGCCTCGGCCTCCTAAAGTGTTGTCTTTACATATTCTTAAATCCATTGGCCTTCACTCAATATTGGCTGAAGAAATGAGGCAATGAGAGGGCTTGGAGACTGCAGCATGGCATGGGGACCGAAACATCATTTATCTGGTCCACAAAATGCCAGCCACAGGCTGGGTGGCTTCTAACATCCCTCTGGGCCCTGACATTCTGGGACTCCGGGATTATAAATTTGATGTGATGTACTTCACAATGTCAAACAAGCCAATGACCTCAGGGTAGTCGGTCGTTGGGAAACTCTTTTGATCCTCTCGTAAATGGAGTGGAACTCCTTTTCAGCATGGCTCTTATTAGGGGCATTTGGCTACACTGTCAGCCAAACCACATCTCAGCTGAAACATTTTGGCCCACTAAAAACTGGAAAGATTTGTAAGAGTTGCTCATTGTTTCAGCACCAGCTTTGTAAAAGAAGGTTTCCTTGGATTTGGAAATTCCCTTCAAGGGTTTTCCATTTTTATTTTCCACTTAACCCTAGAATGAAATCATAAACTTGTCCAATGAATACAATATCTTTGGGCCAACAGAGGCATGTTAAGTTTTAAAACAATTGCTAAAAACAGTAATAATCACCAGAGCCACCTTTTGCAACTCCATTCCCAAATGAGTTATTAAGTACCATATTTACAAACATTCTCTATTGCAAATCGCCAACAGCCCTGCCACTATGTATTTCATTATGCAGATGAAGAAATTAAGGCTTAAGAGGCTAACAAGGTCACATGCCAAGTATGTGGTGGACTGTAATTAAAATCCAATTTTGAAGCATAAGTTTTTACTCATTTAATAATAAGAAAGAGGAGCATTAATTCATTTCCATAAACATTAGGCAATTTCTCCCTTAACTGGGAATACTGAATTGTCAAAACACCTTTTCTGAAACGAAAATGTGGCATTTAACCCTTTTGACCTTGGATTACAATTGCTTAGGTCTATAACTCATCTCCTTTGATTAGACTGTGAACAACTAGAAAAGAGAGTTCATGTCTGACTCCTCTCTCTGCACAAGGCCTACCTAGCACAGTGCCTGACATGTGACAGGCAATCAGCCAACAGGTGCTGCATGAATAATAGTGATGAAAATAATGAAACCAAAATGTGTTAGCCTCTGGCTATGCAAAATGAGGTTCATGGATAAGCAGCACCTGAGTGATGGATAGAAATGCAGAATCTCTGATCCAGTGCATTAGAATCTCCTTTTTTTTTTTTTTTTTTTAAAGCACTGGGGTCTTGCTATATGGCCCAGGCTGGCTCTGAACTTGCTATGTTGCCTAGGCTGGGCTTGATTGCTGAGTTCAAGCAATCCTCCTGCTTCAGCCTCCTGAGTAGTTGGAACTACAGGCAGGTGCCCCCATGTCCAGATCAAAATCTACTTTTTAACAAGATTCTGAGGTGAGAAGTTTTGCCTTAGCCCACATTACAATTTTATTTTTAAGAACTGTTATTGTGTGTATCTTGGGATTCATGGGTGAGCCAAGACTGGGCTGAGGGTCACCTCACTATGAGATTGACTCCCTTGGCCCCAGTCCTCCAGTGACTCCTCTAGTGTGTAGGATAAAATTCAAACTGCATAGGCTAGACTATAAGACCTGTTCAACTTGTCTGCAATGGACTGATTCTTTGCAGCAGCATTGACTTTTCTGGACCCTTTCCATTTATTCGTGCTGTCCACATTGGTCTGAGATGCCTTTTTTTCTCCAAGATGCCCTTTTTTGCCTGGCTCAAATTCTTTCTTCTCATAACCATTTTCCTCTGAAGTGTGAAAGCAGAAGGAAGGAATGAACAGGCCAAGAAGGCCTGCTAAGATCCAGATGACCTACATGCCCGACCTACTAATATTTTTATCTTTTTTTTTTTTTTTTTTGAGATGGAGTCTTGCCCTTGTTACCCAGGCTGGAGTACAATGGCGCGATCTCGGCTTGCTGCAACCTCCGCCTCCTGGGTTCAAGCAATTCTCCTGCCTCAGCCTCCTGAGTAGCTGGGACTATAGGCATGCACCACCATGCCCAGCTAATTTTCATATTTTTAGTAGAGACACGGTTTCACCATGTTGACCAGGATGGTCTCGATCTCTTGACCTTGTGATCCACCCACCTCAGCCTCCCAAATATTTTTATCTTTACAACAGGCATCAGGGCGCCTTGTGTAACGCCTAGGGTTCTATAATTCCCAATTTACAACCGTGGCAATGGAAGCTGTGTGTGTATGGAACTCACCCAATTTGACACAGATATTAAGTGGTAGAGTTATGACTGAAACCCTAATCTTCCTGCCTCAAGTTAGTTTCCATAAGACACAATATTGTCTCTAGACTCTTAGAATACTTTTGGGGTGGGGAAGGCTAGAACTAGGTACTTAGGGTTTTTTTGTTATGGTGTGTTTTTACATTTTAAAATTTTTTAATTAAAATTAATATTATTTTGACAACTCCTAGAAGTAATGATGTCTACATATATTTTATCTGGCTATTCAAATGCAATTATCTAGAAGCTAGGAGTTTTGTGTCACTTTTAACTTGCCAATACTGTTTTAGCAGATAATTCAGCACCATGTAATTTCAGGGGTTTACAGCCTGCTGAATCTCATCCATGGATGTCCAGGAAGTACATAGTCCCCAGATTAAGAGTCTCTGCTCTTCTCTCTACAGATTTCCATCATAATAGTTGAACTTATTTAAAGATTTGTCTTCCTTGTTCACAGGCTCCTTAAAACCAGGCTCGATCTTACTTGTCTTGGTTTCTCTAGCACCCAACACAGAGCTTGTCTTATAGTGAATGTATAAAGATACCTGGTGAGCACATAAACTCCTTTTCATGTGCCTAACTCAGTATTGGGTTCATAGGAGGTGCTGAATAAATGGTTGTTGATTGCTGATTCCCTTGCCTGTATTTGATTCCTTTCTTTTCTTTGTTTTCCTAAATGACATCCATGTGCCAACCCCAGCTCAGTTCTCCTATCTCCTCCTGAAACCCTTCCTGACTGCTCCAGACCTCTTCATTTTTATTTACCATCAAAGAGAGTACATAGTACATGAGTTCCTATAAAATGCCATTGGTAGGGGGTGTGCCTCTTGTCTCTTTGGAAACTGTAAAAGCTCCTTAAAGATGAGGTCTGCATCTTGTCCTTCTAGCACAGGCCTGGGTATGCAGCCAGTGCCCATTGATTACCACTGATTAATGGATCGACCCATTCCAGCTTCCAGTAGGGGAGCTACCTTTTGACAGAAGCCCAGAGTTGAAAGCAGATGGGATGAAATGGGTTCTGCAGCACTAAGGGGTCCATCTTCGAGGCCAGACTGAGTTTGTTCCATGCTTTGACCTCATTGGAAATAGCAGTTTCCCTGCAGAACACCTCTAGGAACTGAGCATTGGTGGGACTTAAAGTGAAGAAGCTGTGGAACTTTATAAAGGGTCATAAAAGAAGATATTTATAAATGGAGATACATATTGCTTTTGTATAGGAGGTCTCTGTCCAAAATAACTTCAGTTCTCCCCAAATTAATCTGAAAATCCAAAACAGTCTAATTAAAATCCCAATAGGTTTTTGCTTTTATTGTTGTGTGGAGAGCTAAATAATATAAACCAAATTTATGGAAGAATATGGAATTTAAAAGAATAACCATGAGAATCCAGATCAATGGAAATAAAGAGGCCTGGTGAGAGTGGGTATGAGGAAAATAGATAAATTCAGCTCTTTAAATATTAAAACCTGTCATAGAATCATAGTAATTAAAAAAATCCTAGGGCAGGAAGTACAGAAAAAGGCAGAAGAAAGATGAATGAAATTATGTAATTTAGAAAGAGAACCAAATATCCATGAGAATTTTATATGCCATGTCAATGCTTCTGGGAAAAAATAGATTGTAAGTGGAGTTGGGGCAACAGGATAGCTATTTAAGGAAGAAATAAGTATGCATCTCTACTTTATTTCTCACAGTAAAATAAACTCAGACAGATCCAATACTTTAAATATAGAAAAACTGCCGGGCGCGGTGGCTCAGGCCTGTAATCCCAGCACTTTGGGAGGCCGAGGAGGGTGGATCACGAGGTCAAGAGATCAAGACCATCCTGGTCAACATGGTGAAACCCCATCTCTACTAAAAATACAAAAAATTAGCTGGGCATGATGGCGCGTGCCTGTAATCCCACCTATTTAGGAGGCTGAGGCAGGAGAATTGCCTGAACCCAGGAGGCGGAGGTTGCGGTGAGCCGAGATTGCACCATTGCACTCCAGCCTGGGTAACAAGAGCGAAACTCTGTCTCAAAAAAAAAAAAAAAAAAAAAAAAAAAGAAAACTTGTTAAAGTTTAGATGAGGATATAGGTACATATTTTTATAAGTATGAAATAGGAAAGACCATTTTAAGCACAGCTAAAAGTCCAGGATCTGTAAATAAATGTATTGATGAATCTGTCTAGACATTTTTTATAAGGCTGCAAACTTCAAAAACAAAAGAATTGAGAGAAGTATGTGTAATTCAAATGACAGTAAAAGAAATGATATTTCTCCCCTCCCCTCCCCTCCCTTCCCTTCCTTCCCTTCTCTCTCTCTCTCCGCCTGTCTCTTATGCCAAGGCTGGAGTGCAATGGCATGGCCTCCACTGCAACCTCTACCTCCTGGGTTCAAGTGATTCTCCTGCCTCAGCGTCCCAAGTTGCTGGTATTACAGGTGCCTGCCACCACGCCTGGCTAATTTTTTTGTATCTTTAGTAGAGACAGGGTTTTGCCATGTTGGCCAGACTGGTTTTGAACTCCTGACCTCAGGTGATCCACCTGCCTTGGCCTTCCAGAATGCTGGGATTACAGGTGTGAGCCACCACACCCGGCCAAAGAATGATATTTCTAATACACAAAGTTCTTTTACGAATCAGTAAGAGAAAACTCAGTAGAAAGTAACTCTTATGAATAAGCAAATAAGAAGAGTAAATATAATTGAAACCAAAATACTTAATGAAAAACATAACATTTCTGTTTTTTGAGACAGAGTTCCTCACTCTGTTGCCAGATTGGAGGGCAGTGGTGTGATCTTGGCTCACTGCAGCCTCGACCTCCTAGGCTCAAGTGATCCTCTCACCTCAGCTTCCAGAGTTGCTGAATTACAGGCATGTGCCACAGCACCCAGCTAATTTTTGTGTTTTTTTTGGTGGGGATGGAGTTTCACCATGTTGCCTGGGCTGGTCTTGAACTCCTGGGCTCAAGCGATCTCCCACCTTGATGGCAGATCAAAGTGCTAAGATTATGGGAGTGAGCCACCATGCCTGGCTTGAAATTTCTTTATAAAATACATAATGCAAATTAAAAAGCAGCAAAATAAGGCTGGGCACAGTGGCTCATGCCTATAATCCCAGCACTTTGGGAGACCCAGGCAGGCAGATCACTTGAGGACAAGAGTTCGAGACCAGCCTGGCCAACATGGCGAAACCCCATCTCTACTAAAAATACAAAACTTAGCTGGGCGTGGTGGTGCACACCTGTAATCCCAGCTACTTGGGAGGCTGAGGCAGGAGAATTGCTTGAACCCAGCAGGTGGATGTGGCGGTGAGCTAAGATTGCATCATTTGCATCACTGCACTCCAGCTTGGGCAACAGAGTGAGACTTTGTCTCAAAAAAGAAAGAAAAAAGAAAAAAGAAAAATATTTCAGGTGTATTTTTGTGGAAGATATATTAAAAAGTGCTTATGCTCAATTTGGCAAGTGTGTGGGAAAACAGACATTGTCATACATTCTGGATGGAGATGTAAATTTTGGGTGGAAAACTGATATTATCTAATAAAATTAAAATGAACATGGCTTTGGATCTAAGCATTTGACATTCAGGAATTTATCCTACAGAAGTATTCTTGAAAGAGTGCAAAGATGAAAGTATAAAAAATTGCAGTAATGCTTTCCCTAAATAGGAAATGATTTAAATTCTTAACAATGGGGGTTGTGAAATAAACCACGTAGCATTTGCATAATGAAAAACCATACTTTTATTAAAATGGTAAGCTGTCAACAATGGAATGATGTCCATAACAAAATCGAGTAGCAAAAAAGCAAATTTCAGGAGCAAATGCTTAGAATGCTTTGGATTTCTATACAAAAAAAGCCTGTGTGTGTGTGTGTGTTTGTGTGTGTGTGTGTGTGTGTGTGTGTGTGTGTTTTGGTATATTTACAGAAAAAAAAAATCTGGAAATCAGGGTGAGTATACACCAAACTGTTCATAGCTGTTATCTTTGTTTGTTTGTTTGTTTTGAAAATGGTCTCCCTCTGTCATCCAGGCTGCAGTGCAGTGACATGATCATAGCTTGCTGCAGCCTCAAACTCCTGGGCTCACGTGATTCTCCTGCCTTAGCTTTCTGAGTAGCTGGGACTAAGTGTCACCAGGCCTGGCTAATTTAAAAACTTTTTTTGTAGAGATGGGATCTCTACCATGTTGCCCAGGCTGGTCTTAAAACCTTGAGCTCAAGTAATCCACCTGCCTCAGCCTCCCAAAATGCTGGGATTACACACATGAGCCATTCATTATGCCTGGCCCCAAATATTTCTTTGGTAACGAGAGAGAGAGAGAGAGAGAGAGAAAAGAAAGACTGAGGAAGAGACAAAGGTTGAAACTGTAGAGGTGGGAAAGAGACAGGAGAGGGCTAGTAGCTGGTAGACCCTCAGGCTGGGTCATGGCCTTTCTGAACTCTAGTTTTTCTCCATGTACGAAAAAAAAGGGGTTGCATTAGCTACCAGGGCCCCTCCTGCTCTGACTCTAAGCCTTGTGTTCACCCTTTAGAAGTAAATGGAAATTAGGGAAGAAGGTGCAGATATTTCTTCAACCAGAGTTTCTTTGAGCCTAGGACAAACAGGCCACACAACACTGGATCCTTCCTTCCAAAGCAGCAGACGAACCTGCTGGCTGGCAGAGAGGCCCGGGTGTCTTGGGATGAAAGGCTCTACAAGAGAACAGGGACAATTTCCAGCCTTGGGGAATCAGAGAGTAAAACATCGAGATTGGGCCTCTTAGGCCATTAGGCTCTATGTAGTCCCTTTTATCCCTCCTCTTAGCAGCTGTTCGCCGATTTCCCTGCCCTTTTCTTTCTGACTCATCCCTTTGTTCTGTCCTTTGGCTGGTGGGCATAGAAACTTTTTCTGTATCCAGACTGACATGACAGGTTAAGGTTGTATCTGGATCCCTGGATGGCTCTGTGTCACTTCTCACATGTCTGGCCCAATCTGGGATGCATTCCTCTCTGAGGAGGCCACAACTGGGGCTCATACCTTTCTTGACACCAGCAGCCCTCAGGGCTTCTCCAGTACAAAGTGAAGGATGCTGGTACATTGTCTCTAGGGTGTCTTATCTTCTCACCAGGCCCCTTTCTTGCCTTTCTGTATCTTGAAGGCCAAGCACATTGCCTGGCATCATGAATATTGTATAATGAAATGATTAGTCTTTGTCGCTGATTGTGTGCCACTCTCCAGGTTCCAGCAAGATGAACCCTTATCTTGCTCCTCTGTCTAGGTCTACTGGGATGCCATAAATGACCCCGAAATTACAGCTCCCAAAGTCTCCTTACAGTGGGGAAACCTTCCAGGTCCAACTCAGAGATGTCCTGTAGGATACCCAGCTGGATGGGCTTACTGTGGCTATTTAAGAATGTTTTCTGAGAATTTCAATGAAAAAATGTCTGAATGTGTTCAGTATTATTGCCTGTGCTGGATATGGTAGCCTGGATGCCAGGTGGAGGAGGCCTTCCTACTCCTTGAAAGTTAGGTGAGACTATTTCCTCTATCTCTTTCCCATAACCCTGGAAGTTCAAAGCCCTCCCTTAGGGTCTCCCAATTCCTGTCATAGGGCAGGGACACTACCTTCACTCAGGCCTCTCCTGACTTGTGGGCTCCACTTCCCTTAGTGGACCACCACTCGTTTGTACCACCACCGAGGCAATGATTCCACAAGAGAAAAATCACCCATACCAAGTGCAATGGACTGACTGTCCTCCTAAAATCCATTTGTTGAAGCCCTATCCTGCAATGTGATCGTATCAGGAGGTGGGATCTTTGAGAAGTAATTAGGTCAGGAGGGTGGAGCCCTCATGAATGGGATTCATACCCTTATGAAAGAGACCCCAGACTGCTTGGAAAGTGCTGTTAAAGAAAAACAAAACGAAACAAACAAACAAAAAAAACAGAGAGAGAGAGCCCAGAGAGCTTCCTCCCGCTCTTTCTTCTATGTGAGGCCACAACAGGAAGACATCTGTCTGCAGCTCGGAAGAGAGCCCTCACCAGAACCCGACCATACCAGCACCCTGATCCTGGACTTCCAGCCTCCAAAACTGTGAGGAATAAATTTCTGTTGTTGATAAGCCACCTGGTCTATGGTACCTTGTAACAGCAGCCGGAGCTGACTCAGACACCATGCATGGAGGAGAGCTACTGATGCGGGTCTCCCTGACCCCCTCTTTGTCCACTCCGTCTCTGCTCCTCTCCTTTTCCCTCTCAGTTTGCTCCAGGAGTTCCAAATTCATATAAATGTCTTTTGTCGCTTTTCTTATGTCTCTTTTCAGGCAAGCATTTTTGTCCTGTCTTCTGGCAGCTTTGGTGTCAGCCTTGTTGAGGGCAGCCAAGTAGAGAGACTGGGGATGGTAATGGTGGAAAATGACTTTCATTTTCTTTCTTTTTTTCACCAGCTCTTTTCATGTAGATAAATGCTCCATTTTCAATTTGGCTTAGGTTTTAGATTATCCCCCTCAGCAGGAGGGCCCCAAGCTTTGCTCCACTTCACAGCAAGTCTGTATTGAACATCTCTTAGATGCCTGCATCTGATCAAGAAGATTTACACTGATTCAGGAAGCAAAGAGCTTTCACTAATTAATCAGTCCTCAAAAGCCTATGAGGTGGGTATAATTATTATGCCCATTTTATGGATGAAACAATGGCAGCTCAGCATGATTAAGGATCTTGCTCAAGATTACACAGTGGTAGAGACAGGCTTCCATTTGAAGCCTGACCCAGAACTACTGGCCTGTCCACAACCCCAGCGCTGATTGCCACAGACTGGAGACTCGTGACGCCCCTGGAACATTCAGTGTGGGAGTGTCTAGAAGAAGAGGAGATGCTGGTTACACGTAGGGATGGAGAGATGTGTGGTGGGGATAGTTGGGAAAGGAGGCATTACTTCACATTGCTGCTATCTTTTTTTTTTTAATTTTCTGAGACAGAGTCTTACTGTGTTGCCCGGGCTGGAGTGCAGTGGCATGACTGGCTCACTGCAGCCTCCACCTCCTGGGTTCAAGCGATTCTCCTGCCTCAGTCTCCTGAGTAGCTGGGATTACAGGTGTGCACTATCACATCCAGTTAATTTCGTATTTTTAGTAGAGACAGGGTTTTGCCATGTTGGCCAGGCTGGTCTTGAACCCCTGACCTCAGGTGATCCATCTGCCTTGGCCTCCCAAAGTGCTGGGATTATAGGTGTGAGCCATCGCACCTGGCTCCTGACATTGCCACTTTCAAAGAACGTTGCTATAAAAGTGGTTTCATATTTACATATTTTGAGGACGCAGGAGCTGGAAGGGCAGGAAATAGCCTCCCATCTGTGTAACTGCAACAGGGCAAGTGTGTTTCAGAAAGCCTGTAATGTAAGAAGGTTATTTAGCTCTTGAGAGGGGAGGTCTGGCTTCTTATGCAGTGTCCTGATTATAGAGAAAGTGGAGAATGTGTGCTGATTCTCACAATAATTAGAAATGAACTTGGTCTTTATGAGAAAATTCAAAGAAAAATACAGGAGATGGTGCAGAATCTGAATTTTATAACAATAACAACGATAGTAAGAGTAGTTACCAACTACATAGAGCTTATAGGTGGCAAGCACTGTAATAGTCTCTAACATGCACCCAAAACAATTCTATGTGGGAGATGCAATTAACTGCCCCCATTTTACAGATGTTGAAATCGACACTTAGAAGTAATTTGCTCATAGTCACGGAGCTATGACAGTACAACCCATGAATTCCTGCTCTCTCATCTGCTGCTGCTTTAATCTGGTGAGGCAGCCACCAGGAAGCCAAGGACAGTAGTTGCCCCTTATCCACAGTTTTGCCATCCATGCTTTCAGTTACTCGAGGTCAACTGCAGCCCAAAAATATTACATACAGTAAGATATTTTGAGAGAGTGAGTCAGACCATGTTCAGATAGCTTTTATTACTGTATGTTGTTACAATCGTTCTGTTTTATTATTATTATTGTTAATCTCGTACTGTGCCTAACTTATAAATTAAGCTTTATCTTAGATATGTATGTATAGGAAAAAAACTTAGTGTATATAGGGTTAGGTACTATCTATGGTTTTAGGCATTCAGTGGGGCTCTTGAAACATATCCCCCAAGAATAACGAGGGCCTCCTGTACCAGAAGGGAATTTAAGAAAGTGTAGCAGATTCCACAGGGGAATGGAGAGTGCAGGGGATAAGTGTTTGAGTGTGAATACACTAGTATTTGGATGACTCATTTTCCCGGTCAAATCTGGGAGAAACTGTAATAATTTAGAATTGAAAAGTCATCCTTCTGCCATCTCCAGGCCTTGTGAAAGTAAGTTCCGGGCCTCAAAGAAGGTGGAGGGAGAAGGGATGCCTAACTCACACATTCTTCTGTGATCTGTGGACGGGCAATTCCAAGAACAAAAGTGAGAGGATAGAGCAAAGAGTGAGTTTTCAAAGGATGAAAAAGATAAGTAGGGATGAAAAGGTAGAACTAAGCCAGACAATGAAAGGGCACAACAGCCCTTGTTCCCCTCGCCACGCTGTTCCGTATTTCATACTAAGGTAGTTTTATGCACAGTGAGACCCCAAAGGTGGCCACGGGTGGGCAGCCAGGCCAGGGCAGCTCAGCCTCCAGCCAGAGGAGCAGACTGCATTCTTTGCTCCTGTCTCACAGTGGTCTGGTCTATCCATCCAGTCTGAGCTAAATTCTCCACTAGGGGCTCTCTGCTCCTCGAGTTTGACAGACATCCACATCTTCTCAGGCATCGCCAGCTGCATCCCTGAGACACCATGATGAAGGTGAAGGCTGGAGTCAATGGATTTGGGTGTCCTGGATGCCTGGTCACCAGCGCTGCTTTTAACTCTGGTAAAGTGGATACTGTTGCTGTTAATGACCCCTTCATTGACCTCAACTACATGACCTGCATGTTCCAGTACGATTCTACCGGTGGCAAATTCCATGGCACTGTCAAGGCTGAGAATGGAAACCTTGTTACCAATGGAAATCACATCACCATCTTCCAGGTGCAAAATCCCTCCCAAATCAAATGGGGCAATGCTGGCGCTGAGTATGTTGTGAAGTTCACCAGCATCTTCCACCATGGAGAAGGCTGGGGCCGACTTGCAGGGAGGAGCTAAAAGGGTCATTATCTCTGCCTTCTCTGCTGATGCCCTGATGTTCGTGATGGGGGTGAACCACAGGAAGTATGACAACAGCCTCAAGATTATTAGCAATGCCTCCTGCACCACCAACTGCTTAGTGCCCCTGACCAACGTCATCCATGACAACTTTGGTATTGTGGAAATATTCATGACCACAGTCCACGCCATCACTGCCACCCAGAGGACTGTGGATGGCCCTCCGGGAAATTGTGGCATGATGGCCATGGGGTGCTCTAGAACATCATCCCTGCCTCTAATGGTGCTGCCAAGGCTTTGACCAAAGTCATCCCTAAGCTGAATGAGAAGCTCCCTGGCATGGCCTTCTGTGTCCCCACCAACATGTCAGTCATGGACCTGACCCGCCGTCTGGAAAAACCTGCCAAATATGATGACATCAAGAAGGTGTGAAGCAGGCGTTGGAGGCCCCTCAAGGGCATCCTGGGCTACACTGAGCACCAGGTTGTCTCCTCCGACTACACCAGCGACACCCACTCCTCCTCCTTTGATGCTGGGGCTGGCATTGCCCTCAATGACCGCTTTGTCAAGCTCATTTCCTGGTATGACAATAAATTTGGCTATAGCAACAAGGTGGTGAACCTCATGGCCCACATGGCCTCCAAGGAGAAAGACCCCTGGACCACCAGCCCCAGCGAGGGCATGAGAGGAAGAGAGAGGCCCTCACTGCTGGGGAGTCCTTGCCACCTCAGTTCCCACCACACTGAGAATCTCCCCTCCTCACAGTTTTCATGCAGACGTCCTGAAGAGGGAGGGGCCTAGGGAGCCCCGTCTTGTCATGTGCCATCAATAAAGTCCCCTGTGCTCAGCCAAAAGAAAGAAAACAATTCTCTACTAGAGTCACCCAAAAGGGCAGATCACTTGAGCTTGCTATTTCCTCTGTCCATCTCCTTTGCAAGCTGGAACCTGATGTTCCACCCCTAATCCTGATGTGTCACTGAGCCTCAATGGATTATTACAAAAAACTGCCCTAATGGACCATTAGGAAAAACTGCCCCATTCCTCCCAGGGAGTATGTGCTGTGTTTAAGAAGGGCTCACAGAAAGATCTGCCTGGCACAACAGCATTCGGAGCAGATGGACGGGCGAGGCCCTGGACCTCACTCTCTCTTCCCTGCTTGCCCTGATCCACTACTTGTGACAGGAGGGGAATGGGTAGGGTTGGTGGAGGTTTGACTGATCTGGGACGAGGCTTTGCAAGCCATAAAGGAGCAGGATGCAAGGGGAGATAATGAAAAACACCAGCGTGTGAAGAAGTGCATTTGGCAAGAGAATCCAACACTTATTCTTGGGAGGTTGCTGAAGTGCGCAAATGGAGGCAGGCTGGTGCCGGCCAGTCCATCTGCTCTGAGATCTTGCTGATCTTAGTAGAGGACAGCATGACCTCAGGAGAGAGTCTTGACCCAGGTACCTTCCACCATGTGGCAAATGCACTGTTAGAGTGCCTGGGCGTTTCATTCCAGTCTCTCCTGATCCAGTTCCTTATGCTTCAGGATTATTAAAAAGAACAATATGGCAAAAACAGCATTTGAAGAATGGGTGTATTAGTCCTGCTTTTAGTTTTAGTTTTCATGTTGTTGATGCATCAATCCTCTGGCAAGCCCAGAAGTTCTTAATGGTGTTTGTGAGCCACTGAAAAATAAAAGGTTATTTGATGTGCATATGTGCATTTTCTGCATAGCTGTTTCATAGCGTTCCTCAGATTTTCAAAAGGGCCCATGTACTAAAAAAAAAAAAAAAAAAAGATAAGAGCCATTGACTTAGGGAAAAATCACTGTTTTGATCAGGAACCATGTTGCATGCATGCTCTAAAAGCGTGAATGGGCTATCAGAAGATTGGGCTTCATTTTTCCCTAATGAGTGATACAGATTGAATAGTACCCCATGTTGGTGATGATGTGAGTGGATGGGCATTCATACATTGATGGTGGGAGTATAAATTGGAATATGCTTTCTGGAGGGTAATTGAGTAAGGTGATTCAAAAGTCTTGCAGTTTTATGTACTTAGTTTCCCTGAAATTGCAATTCTAAAAATTTGTCTTAGCAGTTAAGTGTGCTAGCTCTGCAGTTAGACTGACTTGAATTAAATTTTAACATCGCTACTTATTATCTATGTCACTGTTGGAAAGTTATTTGACCTCTCTAGGATGCAGTTTCCTCATCTATAAAATGGAGATAATATTATTTATCCATAGGATTTTTGGAAGGGTTAAATGAGATAATACACCTAAAACACTCAGTACAATATTTGAAACAAATAAATATGCAATATGTTAATATTTAGACACAAGGATTTTATGGGGTTATTATTTATCATAACTAAAAATTGGAAACAAACCCAAATATTCAACATAAGTGACTGGCTTAATGACACATACAATTCAACCAGTAGAAATTAACTAAGTGAATACATTCATAATACATCAAAAGACAAAAAGCAGGTAACAAAATAGTACGTTTGATATCATGCCATAGAAAAATGGCCGAATAAATATGTTTTCAACATTTCAGTGCTTATGTTTAAGGGGTGGCTTTTTATTATCTTCTTTTGGTTTTTCTGCATCTTTTAAAATTTCTACAGTGAAAACCTGTTTATAACTTCTCGTAATAAAACATGACTAACCCAATAAAAATTACTTTTTGAAAAAATGATGACTGATCTCTGTTGAAAAACGCTTTGTGGGTTGAGTCATCATTTCTGTGAAGGTTCCTTTCTTCATGTTGAAATGAGAGCTGCACTTTCTTTCCTTGTTGACATACCAGGAAACTCAAACGAAAGGGTGAGCCTAAAGGGCGGTGCATGACGGGTGTGAAAAGGCCCAGATTCAACCTGTGGAGCTTTCACAAAATGATCTGCTGTAATGCAGGAGGACTCAGGAAGCCCTGTTACCCAGACTTGGAGAATATGCCTCCAGCCCTGGGCCAAAGGCCTGTTATGATTAACTTCAGGGTACTGGTATGGATTCAGGATGAAGGTACAGAGACTTTTTTTCTGCAGTCAGGATCCCAAGTTTAAAATTGGTCTGCAGTCAGGATCCCAAGTTTAATCTCTGTGAAACCGATGGGCCAGTGTGGCCATGCTTACTAATTAGGCAGCAGCAATGTAATTGATCAAATCAATTCCCTTCATGACGCAGAACCAAAGAACCCAGGGACAGCTTGAGCTTGGAAGGGCTTCCAGAAAGCCAGAGAATGCGAATCCCTCTCCCAGAGATGTTAACGTGGTTAATCTAAATTGCTGTGCTAATTGCTGCCTCCTTTCTCAATAATGGATAATATGGTGATGCAAAGTAGATCTTGGGTCCCTCACATGGCCAGACTCTAGGCTGAAGGGATTTAAATTGTGCTCATTCATTTCTTTCCTGGATATACAGCAAACGTTAAACTTCATCAAGCTTAAAGAGCCTTTGATTTCTGGAAAGAAGCAAAGTCATAGCCATGTCCTCCATTTCATTTATGAATAGCTTTAGTGTTAATTTGAAAGCCAGTGTATTGAAAAAAAGAATGTAAAAGGGAAACCATTAGAAGAAATGAGGCTTATTGCAGCAACCAAGTACTGAGACCAACACTTCATTCTATTTCATGCAGATAGTACTAAAGAGGCTGCAATGGTTGAGTGAAATAAGCATGGGATTTGGTGGCAGACAGAGCTACTTGCAAGTGCAGCTCTGCCACTTATCACCCTGAGAACTTGGGTTAATTATTTTACCTTTCTGAGCCTTGGTTTTCTTTTTTTTGAGATGGAATCTCGCTCTGTTTCCAGGGCTGGAGTTCAGTAGTGTGATCTTGGCTCACTGCAACCTCCACCTTCTGGGTTTAAGCAATTCTCTCTGCCTCAGCCTCCCAAATAGCTTGGATTATAGGCATCCACCACCACACGTGGCTAATTTTTATTATTTTAGTAGAGACAGGGTTTTGCCACATTAGCCAGGTTGGTCTTGAACTCCTGACCTCAGGTGATCCACCCACCTCGGCCTCCCGAAGTGCTGGGATTATAGGCATGAGCCACCATGCCCAGCTAGCCATGGTTTTCTTATTTGCACAACGAAGAGAATTATGCTATCCTCAAAGGGTTGTGAAGATTAAATAAGAAAACATACTGAAACACCTAGCTCAGTGCTAGGAACATCGTAAGTACTCAGTAAATATTAGTTCTCCACTAGTGTCTTGTCTTCTGAACAAAGCCCTGAAAAAGCCCCAAAAACATGTCTTTGTTCTGTGCTACAAGCTCATGTGTCTTAATCTTGCATTCTGTGCCATTGGATTTCCAGATGATTCTAGACAAGGCAATCTGCAGGCTTTCCAGAATTTATGCCATGTGTGACCTCTGATTCTTAATGGAGGGCACAATAGAATCTGAGCATATTTAATATACTATAATTTAAATTGTTTTCATAATATACATCACAGAATATAAAATTCAAATTATCTTGGCTGGTGGTATCAGAAAATCTCTGATTGCAGAAGGCATGCAACTTTCCGTTTAGAAAAAGAGGTCATGAGATAAGCAAGACTGAGAATATGGATTTACAGGATGTCATTCTGGCAAAACAAGTGACAGACACACTTGGAATGCTGGAGGTGGACTGGAAGGAGACATGGGGAGGCTTTGCAGGTACTGATAATCTTTTCTTTCTTATTTCGAGTATTGCTTACTGGGATGTGTTCATTTTGTGAACACTGACACGGTCATCCCTTCTGACTGGTGCTCTTTACTGTATGCATGTCATAATTCAACAAAAAGTTTACTTAAAGAGAAATAAGTGTCACACAGTGTGTATGCATTCAGCATGAGGTGGGAAAAGTCCTGGAGAGGCCTCATGTCAATTTACCAGGGAATTCTCTGTAAATCCTGGATCAGGCTTTTCCCTTGATGGTCTAGCTTTTTATATAGGTAAGGAGAGAATGCAATCCAAGGTTACCATCATTTCTTCTGGACCACGCCTGCAGCCTCACAACTGCCTTCCCTGTCTCTACCCTTAAGCCTTCACAATCTATTCTCCACTCACCCGATGAGGTCTTTAAAAATAGAAATCGGATTACATTGTTCCCTCTCCAAAACCCTCCTGTAATTTTCAATTGCATTTAGAGAAAATGCTAACCTTTCTATCTTGACCTACAAGGCCTCACAGGATATCCAGACAGGAATGTCTGGCATCATCTGCCACCTCTCTTCGCCTCCCTCTGTCCAGTCCAGCACCCTGGCTGCCATTTTCCATGTCAGCCACGTCAAACGCATTCCTATCTCAGGGTCTTTGCATTTTCTGTCCTTACAGCCTGGAATGCTTTCCCTCCCCAGATTCCTGCAGGGCTGGCTCCTTCTAGTCACTCAAGCTTCAGCCTGTGACCTCAGAGTCCTTCCCTCTCAGCCTTCTCATGCTTTCTTTTTTTGGTAAAAAAATTATTTTTCTTTTCAATCAGCTTCCTCAGGTTGAGCTCATGCTTTTTCTCGATCATCACAACCCTGCTCCTCTCTAGCACACCTCTACATTTTTTCCTCTACATACCCTCAATATCACATGTTTATTTATAGTACGATCTGTCCATGTCCACCCCTCAGGACTGTAAGCTTCATGGAGGCAGAGACTGCCTGTTTTTTCACTCTTGTATCTGCAGTGCCTTGAGGAGTACCTGAGACATAGAAGGCACTTAATAGATACCTGGCTATGTGATCTTTATAAACCTCTCACTCTCTGAATTTCAATGTAAATTTAGGCTAATGACAAGCTCCCCCCCAACCCCTTTCCCCAGGGTTGTTGCAAAGATCAAAGAAGATAACACAGGTGAGGCACTTAGCACAGTACCTGGCACACGTACAAATGGTGGCTGTGTCCCCATGTGCTAATTGGAAGGCGTTGTTAGTTTTACGCCCACCAGAAGCCTCTCTCATTCATTCATCGAGCAAGCAATCATCTTTTATTAGGGGCCCTTTGACAAAATGGTAACACAGCCTGTCGAGAGACCAGGTTTCACAGCATTGTTCTGATGTTTCTTTGGCTAAGTGTTAGCCTTTCTCTGTGTGATGTACAATAATTAACTGATTAACAGAGACCTTGTGCTACTTTGGAGCATTCTTTAAAAGACACTGCAGATGGAATTTGTATCTAGAATAATGAGTAGCCTGCAGGACACTGCACCACAGTCAGACAGGTAGTAAACGAAAGCATAGGAGCACGACACTCTGGCCAGGAGCCAGTGGCCAGTGAGAAAGCTGATAGCATGGCTCTCTGCTGTGACAAATGGGGCCCTTTGTTCCTGAGGCATCCTGAGTAAATTGGTATCTTTAGAAGGATTTTCCCCAACTCCCCACCCCCCGCTGTCCCTCCCCTATTCCCCCCCAACAGACCCCAGTGTGTAGTGCTCCCCTCCCTGTGACCATGTGTTCTCATTGTTCAACACCCGCCTATGAGTGAGAACATGCAGTATTTCATTTTCTGTTCTTGTGTCAGTGAAATGCCAGATATAGGTGAAGGGGAGGAAGGCAGCAAATCACACTGCCACGTGTGTACCTATGCAACTATCTTGCATGTTCTTCACATGTACCCCAAAACCTAAAATGCAATAAAAAAAGATAAAACTGAAAAAAAAAGAAGGGTTTTGTTAAAAAACAAAAAAACTGCCTGAAAGTATCAGAAGAAAATGGGCCTGCCACTTAAAGTATCTGTGATGGTAAAGGTGAAAGTGATCTCTGTAAGATGTGATGTAAATAAATGAGCAGATCGTGGGTAAGGAACCTCATTGAATGGTAAAGAGGTATGGGTTTTAAAGAAAGAGAGAACCAAGAAGAATAAAACTGGGGAGTGAGAGTAGAGAGAGAGAGAGAGGGGAGAGAGAGAGAGAGAGAGAGAGAGGGGGGAGAGAGGGGGGGGGAGAGAATGAGAGCCAATTGTGGTAGTCAGTCACCCAGGTAACAATATACTGATTGGAAGGAAATCATCACAAATTTTTAGTTACAAAATGAGAAAATCATTTGTTCTTTTAAATTTTTATCTTTTTTCTTCTTATGACTCGAGGATGAAAACATTGGGGAAAAAAATCAAATGAAAAGCAAATCTCTTCCCCTCCCCAACTCCTGAAAAAAAATTCCCTAAGTAGGTCACCCAGGGTATCCTCAATCGTCTCAGCAGAGGCTCGGCTACAGCAAGCATAAAAGAATTTAGAGGCGTTACCTAGATAGATCCAGTTAGGGAGAGATGCTGACAGGTGACAACAGGGTGGAAGTCATTAGACTAACGATCTTTAATCAGGTTGGAGCTGGGGAGTTAGGGACATTCATGTCTGGGGTTCTTTCATCAGGGTATTAAACTAGAGGAACTGGCCCTGTGGGTATTTTTTTTTTCAGCCATAGAGGGTTTAGAACTAAGCAAAGTTGAAGAGGTAACTTTGTTTCTCTGGGAAAATATGAGCGCTCCATTTACAAGCAGAAAAAGTAACTCATTTTAGTTAGATAGTTTGTATCATTGAAACTTGTTCTGTATTACATTTCTCTTTATCCTGCACTGAGATGATCTAATTTAGTATTTATTTATTTTTTTAGACGGAGTCTTGCTCTGTCACCTAGGCTGGAGTGCAACGGCACAATCTTGCCTCACTGCAACCTCTGCCTCTTGGGTTCAAGTGATTCTCCTGCATCAGCCTCCCGAGTAGCTGGGATTACAAGCGCTCACCACCAGCCCTGGCTAATTTTTGTATTTTTAGTAGAGACCGGGTTTCACCATACTGGCCAGTTTGGTCTCGAACCCCTAACCTCAAGTGATCTTCCTGCCTCAGCCTCCCAAAGATGATATAATTTATGTTTTTATTTTAATAAAGAAAGCATTATAAATTATTAATTACATATGTAATAAATGAATACTTTTTCTTTTAAAAATTAAGAACAAGTTTTTTGACTACTATTTCTAATTTCATGTCCCTCCTTTATAGGGAACTGTTTTCATCTTTTTGGTGCATTACCTTCCAGTTTTTTTTCTGTATTTCCATACATGCAGAAAATAGAATATTTGGGATTTAAATCATGTCACATTTCGTACTATATGCAACGCTTCGAATGTTTCTCCCCGCAACAATTTGTCTTTTTTGTGTGTATTCGTAGAGACAGGGGACTCACTGTGTTGCCCAGGCTGGTCTGGAACTCCTGGGCTCAAGTGATCCTCCCACCTTAGCCTCCCAGAGTGGTGGGATGACAGGTGTGAGCCTCTACACCTGGCCAGCCAACAATTTATCTTAAAGATCTTTCTTAATTAGTATCTAGATCTAATTTATTCTGTCTAACTGCTGTATCACAGTCCACTGTATGAAAGTGTGAGAGTTCATTTCCTTACCTGCTTATGGATAGACATTTAGGTTGTTTCCCAATTAGAACAGTATTTTTTTTTTTTTTTTTGAGATGGAGTTTCTCTCTTGTTACCCAGGCTGGAGTGCAATGGTGCGATCTCGGCTCACTGCAACCTCCGCCTCCTGGGTTCAGGCAATTCTCCTGCCTCAGCCTCCTGAGTAGCTGGGATTACAGGCATGCGCCACCATGTCCAGCTAATTTTTTTTTTGTATTTTTAGTAGAGACGGGGTTTCACCATGTTGACCAAGATGGTCTCGATCTGTTGACCTCGTGATCCGCCCGCCTCGGCCTCCCAAAGTGCTGGGATTACAGGCTTGAGCCACCGCGCCCAGCCTTAGAACAGTATTTTTTTTTTAAGCCACATTGAGCTACATACAATTCCCATACCATAAATTCACCCTTTTAAAGTGTACAAATTAGTGGTTTTTAGTACATTCACAAAGTTGTACAGCAACCCCACTATCTGATTACAGAACATTTCATCACCCCCTAAAGATACCCAGTACCCAACAGCAGTCATCTGATTTCTGCTCTCGGGCTCTGCGAACACACATCTACTTTCTCTCTGTGCATTTGCCTGTTCTGGACATTTTGTTTTAACAGGATTATACGACAAAATGTGACCTCGTGTTTGGCTTCTTCACCTTAGCATATAGGTTTCAAGGTTCATCTGTGTTGTAGTATGTATCTGTACTTAGTTCTTTTTCCTTTGGCCAAATAATATTCCATTGTATGGTTATACCACATTTTGTGTATCTGTTCTTCAGCAGATGGACATTTGAGTTATTTCTTCCTTTTGGCCATTATGAATAATGCAGTTACGAACATTTGTTGCAAGTTTTTGTGTGAGGACATGTTTCCAGTTCTCTTCTGTGTATACCAGGAGTGGGACAGCTGGGTCATTAGGCAACTCTTTGTTTAACTTTGAGGAACTACCAAACTGTTTTCCAAAGTGGCTGTGCCCTTCTACATTGCCATAAATGTGAGCTTTTACAAGAATGAGGAAGAACATGTTCATGGGCCAAATAGGTGTGTTTCTTCTTGAGACATCTCAGCCATATTTGAAGCAAGCTGAAAAACAAACAACTCAGCAGTGTCCAGCAGAACTTTCTGTGATGATGAAAATGGTCTAAATATGTGCTATCCAATATGGCAGCCACTAGCCACGTGTAGCTGTTTAACACTTGCAAGGCGACTCCTGTGGCTGAGGAAGTACGTTTTTAATTTTAATTAATTTAAATATGATTACACTCACGTGGACAGTGGCTACTGTATTGGATAGCACAGTACTTATTCTCTCCTGTATGTAAAAAATGACAGTACCCAAAAGGTCGCCATAAAGGTATTGGAGAAGTGGTCCACCTTCTAGCATGCACCTTGCAACTCCAAGTTAGCTCTTGTCACAGATATCACAAAGAATAAATTCAGAGACTGTGATGCATTAAATCAGAATTATACCACACTGAAATTCCGGTAACTCCCAGCTTTTCCAGAGTTACGCCTGGAAAGTTGGTATTTCATGTGTCTCCTTTCAGCTCAGCAGTTTAAAGAACTATCTTTGTATTGTTTTGTTTCTTTGTACAAGAGGAATTCATGCTCACTACAGAGGAGCATGAACAGAAAAGAAAAACTACCAGTGATAATTGCTGCTAAAATCTTGGGGGTGTGTGTGTATGTGAAAGTGTGTGTACATGCATGTGTGTGTATGTATGTGTATGTCTGTACTGTTAAAGAAAACATTATTTAATAATCCTTCTTAAAGCACAGTAAAAAAGGCTTTATTTAAAACCATTGAGATGGGAATAGGAATTACTGCAATGGGCCTTGAAGTAGGGGAGAGACTGGGCTTAACTGTGAATATAGAATCAGCATGTGGGAATTTATAGCCAAGGAGCAGGGTTGGGGGCAACAGATGGAAAGTTACTAAAAGAAAAAATCAGGAGTAAGGATGATTCTGGCTAAACCGAACTAACAGGGCTCTTGCTGAAGGCAGGCCGGGATAATCACATGTCACTTGTGGGATGCTGGAGGATAAGAGGCCTGATCAGTCAGCTCTTGAGAGTGATTAGATATTGAGGTTGATCAGATATTGATGTGGGTAGTTCTTTCTGAACTGACTCACCATGGTTCTTCCTAAAACTGTGTTTTACAAAGAAGTGCACAGATAAGTCTAGAAGAAGATTCAGGAGCTGGGCTCAAGTTTGGTCAAGCAAAATCTTTGTCAGTAAACACAGAATTCAACTATATTTCAGCTTTGGTAGAAGAGCAAAAGTGACATTGGAATCAATCTTGTTCCTTCCTCCCAGCTCTCTTCACAGTTCTTCTGATCAGATTTCATTTCGGAGACCCAGTCTCCTGGGAGAGATGGACATCAAAAAGCCCAGTGTCACAAGGCTCAGATGGGCACGGAGGGAGGACAGAGAAAGCACAGGAGAGACAGTAGCCACTGCCTGGGGAATCGTGGAAGACAGCAAAGGAGAAGCAACATTGGAGCTGGACATTTGAATGAGAGGAATTCACAGTGCACAGGAGAGAAGGAAAGGTGTTGCAGGCAGAGGGAATTACACTGGCAAAGGCTTGGGGTATGACAGGGCCAGGTGTGTTCTAGGAAGGGAGACTGCTCCTGTGTGGCTGGAGGAGCAACAGCATGGGCCACATGTGACTGCCTGCCTTCCTATCTTTGATTCACCCCAATGAGGTAAGTAAAATATCCCTGTCTTACAGGCAGAAAAATGGGAGCTGAGAGAAGTTAAGTAACTTACTTAAGGTTGCATAGCTAGTGAGAGACAGCGCTGAGATTCTGATCTGTTTGAGCACAAAGCCCTATCTTGGGAGTTAGGGTACATTAGATTCCAATTGTGAAGAGTTTTGTCTGTCACACTCAGAAGTTCAGAAGTCACCCTGGGGTAATTCATCAGGGTACCAGCTTGACTGGATCTGTGCTCTGGGAAGATCTTTGTGGCAGCAAAGCAAAGACAGTTTGTAAGCAGGTCAGCAATTTACCTTGGGCTGAACTATCTTCAGGGCATCACATATAACACACATACACACACACACGGACACACCCTTCAAAGAAAGGAGCCTTTGAGAACCCAGCATTCGTTGTTTCCCTCTTCCTTCTTAAATGAAAGCTCTGAGTT
Source organism: Saguinus oedipus (assembly GCA_031835075.1). Lineage (NCBI taxonomy): Eukaryota > Metazoa > Chordata > Mammalia > Primates > Cebidae > Saguinus > Saguinus oedipus. The sequence continues at coordinate 46,856,363 of CM063170.1, forward strand.
CTATGTTTATTCCAGATCACAGTGGAAGAAGATTAGAGGGGCGGGGGACTCTGCCCCTTGCTGAGGGACCTTGGACTTAATCGCTTCTCACATGGCTTCAGTTTCCTTATCTGTAAAATGAAATCCTTGGCGTTTCTGCCTTTACACACCCTTTCCATCTTTAAAATTGTCTAGTTTCTAAGAGTGGTGGGACCTATTAAGGGATTTCGCTCTGGCCGCATACTGCTAAGATAGTTTCGGACTGGCTGCCCACAAATTTAGATAGTTTCTTAGCATTTAGAGACTGAATTTTCTAAGCATGGCTGAGGACTTAAGAGTCTTCTTTGGTTTTCAGGCTAGGCCAATGGCTACAAATAACCTAATTAGGACCTTGAAAGCAGCTTGCCCAGAGAAAGCTAATTTAATTAGGGTGTTATTAGTTGTTATAACTACTTTTTAATGAAGCTTTATTACATTCAACTACCCAAATCCTAAGCAATTGTATTAAATGTTGGCAAATGACCCATTAGTCTTTGATTTCACTTCTTTTTTTTTTTTGCATTGTTCACATCTATTCTGAGATTCAGATGCCTGTAGTTCATGTTTCCTCTTTGAAGCCAGGTGAAGCCTTGAAGGCGTATCTTCCGTTTTAGTGTCATTATCCATTCTCTGGGATTCCCCATCCACTTACCCTAATGACAGGATATTGGAGTGATATGAGGGGTGGAGAAAGGCTGGGAAATCTCTCCCCAGTGGTCTTCCATATTCCCTAACGTTTCCATCATTAGCCACTCCATGGCTGCAAGACTTTGAGAATAAGGGACCCTGGTTGAAATGCAGATGCCATTTGAGAGACAAAGGCAGAAAACCATTATTATGACTTAACACCTGAGGATAGCTCTTCATATTAGTTAATTGGTTAATACAAGAGATTTCAACAGAATGGATTCTGGATGGAGTAGTTTTGATAGTGGCTAGTGTGTAGAGGAGGATGAAAGAGGAGGTGATTAGTTTCTTCTGTGCAACAGGCACTGGGCTAGATATGTTCACTCATATTATTTCATTTAATTCTTTTAACAACCTTGATATGAATGTATTATTATCACTGACTCGCAGTTGAGAAACAGGAGCACAGAGAGTTTGAGTCAGCTTCAAAGTCACACAGCGAGTAAGAGGAAAAGCCTAGGAGAGCACTGAAGTGTGGGAAGCTTTGGCCTCCAGTGGGGCAGTGTCATGAGCCTGGGGGTTAACAACTTCAGAGGATTACCGGAAGCCAGGTGAACCACAGGATCGGTGACTGAGGGTCACTAAAGACAAACCTGATAGGGCTCACAATTTGTCCTCAGTGCTGCTGATCTTCGTGATCTGTTTCTTTTCATCCTCAGTGGGCAATGTGATGTCACAGCGTGATGTCATCATTAAGAGGCTAGCATCTGGCCTGAGGCAGACTGAGATTCACATCCTGGTTCCAGCCGTTTTGTGCAGGTATGACCCTGGACAAGTTGTTTAAACTCCCTAAGCTGTGTTTTTTTTCACCTGGAAAGGAGATAATAGCAGCTTCCTCATAATCTTCTGGAAGTTATAGAACATGTGGCCAGTATCCGACACCAGGCAAGTGCCAGTGAGCAGGGCTTCCTCCACATCTGAGCAGGTGTTGGAGTGCTTCGTGGCAATGGTGGGGAAACAGGAAATATACACAGGAAATGTAGGGTCCGTTCTTTTTTTTTTTTTTGAGACAGAGTTTCACTCCTGCTACCCAGGCTGGAGTGCAATGGCATGAACTCCGCTCACCATAACCTTCACCTCCTGGGTTCAAGCAATTCTCCTGCCTCAGCCTCCGGAGTAGCTGGGACCACAGGCTGCGCCACCATGCCCAGCTAATTCTTGTATTTTTAGTAGAGACGGGGTTTCACCATGTTGACCAGGATGGTATCAATCTCTTGACCTAGTGATCCACTCGCCTCGGCCTCCCAAAGTGCTGGGATGATAGATGTGAGCCACCGCGCCCGGCTGGGTCTGTTCTTATTAGGCTGATAGTTCTTAAACTTAAGTGTGCAATCCTCTGAAGTTGTTAACCCCCAGATTCATGACACTGCCCCACTGGAGGCCAAAGCTTCTCACATGTCAGTGCTCTCCTAGGCTTTCCTCTTACCAGCTGTGTGACTTTGAAGCTGACTCAATCTCTCTGTGCTCCTGTTTCTCAACTGCAAGTCGGCAATAATAATACATTCATATCAAGGCTGTGAAAAGAATTAAATGAGATAATATATGTGAACATACCTAGCCCAGTGCCTGCCTCTAGTCCAGAGGGCTTGGGAAAACCCAGACTGCTTAAGCTGTACCTCCAGTTTCTGATTCAGTTGTTCTGGGTTGGGGTCTAGGAACTGTCATCTATAACAGGTTTCTGGGTGATGTCGATGCTGCTGGGCTGAGGACCCCACTTGAAGACCTGCTGGATAAGGCCACTCGCAGTGGATGCTCTCTGACAATACAGGCAGGCAGCTACAGGACAGAGTGCTCCAAGTCCACCTGAGCCTGGGGTGAGTCAGAGAAGCAGAGCTCTGGCTGTTTTCCTACTCCTCAATTTCTACCCTGTCTTTGTGGTGTCTTGAGTCCTTGAGAGCCAGTCTTTGTGCACAGGGGCCAAAAATGTCTTAATTTCCACACCTTATTTATTTATTCATAGCCATGCCAGTCCCTGGGCCTGCTTAGGTTGAAGGGATTTTTAATTTTTTTTGTGTGTGTGTGGTTTGAATGAACTAATTTTGTGGCTGAAAGAACTGATACAATTTGTTTTTCACTGAGAGCAAAGAGAAGTTAGGCTCAAGTAGCAATTTCCGATTAATCTATCAGTCTGAAAGTTTACATTTTCAATAGGCTTATCATTTTGATGCAACAAATGGTAGAGACATTCTCAGACACACAGAAAAAACAGTGCTTGCTGTCCATCATTCTTTTTATCAAGAAGGGGCAACTCACTGGATACCAGTGAGATAATTTATGTAAAATTGTTTAACACGATGGCTTTCAAAGAACAAATTATAATAATTTATGCTTGTGTTTACTGAACAAGTGTTTATTGAGCCCTTATAAAGTGACAGCATGCTCGATGTCAGTTTTTCTCCACTTCAGCAATGACTGACATCTTGGGCTGGGTAATTCTTTGTTGTGGGAGCTGTCCTTTGCACTGCAGGGTATTTAGCAGCATACCTGGCCTTTCTCAGCTCATGCCAGTAGCACCCTCAGTATGAGAATCAAAAATGTCTCCTAACATTGCTAAACGTCCCCTGGGGAAAAATTGCTCTTGGTTGAGAACCACTGATTTACATGAATAATCTTCTTTCATCTTTGCAACACTCAATGAAATTAGCTGTTATTTATTTTATTTTAGGGACGGGAGAAGAGAGGATCAGAGAGTTGAGCAATTTACCAAAGGCCATACAGGTAGTAAAGAAGCAGGAGTGGAGTTTGAACCCAGGACTGACAATCTGGAACCTCAGTCTGGACTACCATTCTTGCTTCTTAGAGTACACATTTAAGAATGAATAGAAGAGGCTAGGCACATGCTTCATGCCTGTAATCTCAGCACTTTGGGAGATGACAGGCTGAGGTGAGTGGATCACTTGAGGTCAGGATTTCAAGACCAGCCTGGCCAACATGGCAAAACTCCGTCTTTACTAAAAATACAAAAATTATCCAGGTGTGGTGGCGCATCCCTGTAATCCCAGCCTCTAGGGAGGCTGAGGCCAAGAATCGCTTGTATGCGGGTGGTGGAGGTTGCAGTGAGCTGAGATCATGCCACGGTTCTCCAGTCTGGGTGACAGAGCAAGACTCTATCTCAAAAAAAAAAAAAAAAAAAAAAATGTACAGAGCAAAGTCCACTCGGTCACAGACATTGTGGTAATTGCTTTCGGGAAGGAGAGAGGTGAATGAGATGAGGGGTGGGGGGCCTTTTAGATGTATTTGTAATATTTTTATTTCTTAAAAGAAGTATAGCAAATTCACCAACATGTTAAATTTGGTGGAGGACTCATGGGTGTCCCAAATTACTTTTTGTACTTTTTGGAATGACTAAAATATGACAAATCTAAATATTGAAACAGTTTTAAAAAGAGAGAAATACGACCATGAATGTTAGGTAAAGCCACCTGACATTTTTTGACCGTGTGACCGTCGTACCTGGCCCTCTAAAAAAAACTTTAGTTTTTTCCTCTTTTGCCTCTTTTTAATAGAGGATTTCCCCAACTATTCAGTGAGAAGAAACCTGTCTGATTTTTGTTTCCTCAAAACACATAGCCCATTCATAGAATCAGTCATGATTATAATAGTAACAGGTACTTAAATATCTCCTCTGGCTTCATGTACATTAATAGCTGATGTTCATGAAATATTTACTGGTGTTTGGCACCCAGCTGAGTTCTTTTCATCCATTTCTCATTTCTTCCGCACTGCAATTCTTTGAGGTTGATGATTTCAGTCTCGTTTTACAGATGAGTTAACTGAGGCTTAGCAAGCTGAGCAGCAGAGCCAGACAGATATGTCAGATTTCAATGTCCCTGTTCTTTTTTTTTTTTTTGAGACGGAGTTTCACTCTTGTTACCCAGGCTGGAGTGCAATGGTGCGATCTTGGCTCACCGCAACCTCCGCCTCCTGGGTTCAGGCAATTCTCCTGCCTCAGCCTCCTGAGTAGCTGGGATTACAGGCACGTGCCACCGTGCCCAGCTAATTTTTTGTATTTTTAGTAGAGATGGGGTTTCACCATGTTGACTAGGATGGTCTTGATCTCTTGACCTCGTGATCCACCCGCCTCGGCCTCCCAAAGTGCTGGGATTACAGGCTTGAGCCACCACGCCTGGCCTCCTGTTCTTTTTTTCTAGATGGAATCTTGCTCTGTTTCCTAGACTAGAGTGCAGTGGTGTGACCTTGTCTTACTACAACCTCCACCTCGTGGATTCAGGCGATTCTTTTGCCTCAGCCTCCTGAGTGGCTGGGATTACATGTGCCCACCACCACACCGGGATAATTTTTGTGTTTTTAGTAGAGATAGGGTTTCACCATGTTGGCCAGGCTGGTCTCAAACTCCTGACCTCAAGTGATCCGGCCACCTCTGACTCCCTATGTGCTGGAAGTACAGGAGTGAGCCACCGTACCTGACCTTCAAGTTTCTGTTCTTTCTAGTACAGCAAGCTGCAACTCAAGCAGGAGTCAGGAAGAGTTACCAAGGTGTCCTAGAGAAGGGAAGGTGCTAGCCCTCTTCCTCAAGATGAGGGGGTAGGATGGCGGTGATGGAGGTAGGTAGCAGGAAGGGTTTTCCTGGTCAGATTCTGGAAATCACTAGGCCTCTGGCTTAGTGGCATTCCCTTGATTTCCCAACCCTGTGGCAAGTGGGTCAAAGTTCACCTCATCCCTGCCTTGTCCTAGTTGCTGGTTCTAACATGTCTAGATTTAGTACAGTCTGAAGATAACCCAGCTTCTCCCTTTAGATCAGCAGTTCAAGGGTAGGATTAAATTACGCCCCTGACTGGGGCCCGTTGGCTCCCTCTCAAAAGGCCTCCTTCCCTGGCAGAATCTGCTCAATCGGCCAGCTTCTTGATTCTTGAGTGGTGCTCAACTGAGTTTTTAGTTCATGAGTCTGGCATCTTCCAGGGCCAATCTGAATTTTGCAACGAAAATGTGCATTCGCCGTACCCTGATCTAAATATAGGCTGTCCACTGCATTCCCTCATCCACACAGGCCCCCACAGTGGGATAGGGGTGAGCTTGGATGCCTAGAGGAATTCTTCCTTATTAACTCATCCTGTGAGTGCCTCCAACTGGATTGTTTTCCCGGGGATGGCAACAGTGTTTTATTTTGTTATGGTTTTAAGTTGGAACATCAGTCCTGGAGCCTCAAACTACTGATGTGGACCGTGGTGGGCCTGGCAGCCCACCACGTATGAAAGATCAAATTCGTTTACACATCATGGCTGACTGATTTTTGTTCTCAGTTCCTGGATAAAATACGCATGTTCTGAGGCTGTCTCCTCTGGCTTCTCTGATGGATGGGTGTTGCATCCCAAGAGGGCAGCTAGCTAGCCCTGAACTCAGGGAAGCTGACACCAGATTAGCTGGAAGGATTTGAAGCTTTCAAGACATCTTATCACCTCTAGAGGAAGTCACATAGATGCCTGAAACTTCTTGTGCCTCAGGCCGTGAGAAGCTATTGGCAGAAAAACTGGCTTCTTCATCAATGTTGAAACACACGTTGTGGATGTGCAAATTGCTACACACTTCCCAGAGAGTAATTTGACAATATACATCTGAGGCCTTTCCAAGAGTCTGCCTTTTGATCTAACCATTCAAAGTGGACTTTATCCCAACGAAATCCTAAAGGGCAACTGCCCTAAAGATATTAAGGAAAAAAATGAGTGTATCAGAATATTTATCACAGCTAAAAACTGAAAAAAAATTGCACATCAAGAGGGAATGGATTATTTTAAACATATAAAAAGATGCTTAACCTCATTCACAAAAATTCCACCTGTCAAGTTGGCAAAAATCCAAAAGTTTGATAACAGCTCTTAGTGAATGTGCGGGCCCCCTCAAATTGGAATGTAAATTGATATAATCTCTATAGAAGACAATCTGGCAATATTTATAAACATGAACATTTACTCAGAATGGTCCACTTACAAGATTTTACAGATATATTTACTCACGGAAATTGGTGATGTATAGGAATATTATTTTGTAGCAACAAAAATTTAAAATAGCCTGCAATGTCTTTCCATGGAGATCTATTTGAAAAAAAAAAAAAAAAAAAAAGAAGTACTATGCAACTATTAAGAATGAAGCTACTCTGTTTGCATTGAAATGGAAAGAACTTCAAGATACATTGTTCAGTGAAAAAATCAAAATGTAGACTAGTGTTTATGTTATTTCCATTAAAAAGTTCATATAAATATACTTATATATACATAGAATAGATCTGGAAGGATATATAAGAAACTGGTGACAGTAGTTGCCTCCTGTTGGATGGAGGGGAATTGGATGACTGGGGCCAAGGCAGTGAGAGACAGACTTTTCACTCCACGTTTGTACCTTGTAAATGTGATACCTTGTGTGTGTCTTATCTATTGGGATAAATGACTTGTTTACATAACTGGATTGGTTAAGTACATTATGATACCTTCTATTAGGGAATTTAGTGCAGCATTAAAAAGATAGGAAAGGCTGAGCATGATGGCTCATGCCTGTAATCCCATCACTTTGGGAGGCTGAGGTGGGATGATGGCTTGAAGCCAGGAGTTTGAGACCAGCCTGGGCAACCTGAGGAGACCCCATCTGGACAGAAAAATTTATAAATTAGTTGGGTGTGGTGGTGCGCACCTGTGGTCCCTGCTGCTTGGGAGGATGAAGTAGGGGATTGGTTGGGTCCAAGAATTCAAGACTGCAATGAGCTGTGATTGTGTCACTGCACTCTAGCCTGGGGGACAGAGTGATACCCTGTCTTTTTTTTTTTTTTTTTTTTTTTTTAAAAGGAAAGGTAAAAAGGAAAAACAAAAAAATGAAAAGACTCCTATTCACTGATATGAAGAGAAATCAGCCAGCTTGACTCACTGATTAGTGAAAAAAGCACTGGGTTCACACCAATTTGTGTTAATACATCACAGCATATGCAGAAAATTCTGGAAAATTGCAAATATTAAACATGGTTGTATCGATGGTACTATGGTCTGAATGTTTGTGTCTCCCAAAATTAATATGTTGAAACTTAACCCCCAGTGCAGTGGTATTGGTAAGTGGGGCTTGTGGAAGGTGAGCAGGTAATGAGGGCAGAACTCTCATGAATGGGATCGGTGCACTTATAAAAGAGGCATTCGAGAGCCTGGTTGCCCCTTCTGCCATGTGAGGATGTGAGGACACTGAATGTGCCTGCTCCTTGATTTTAGACTTCCCAGCCTCCAGAATTGTGAGCAATAAATTCTGTCGTATATTATGAATTACCCAGTTGAAGGTAGAGCAGCCTGAATGGACTAAGGCAGGTCATATGATTATGGAAGACTTTTCCTTTATTTTGTATAAATTAGTTTTTGCTACCAAGAAAGAGAAAATTCTTCTCATTTTGAAAAAATTAAAAAATCACCAACTTGACGGTATGATATTGAACTAGGGGAATGAGCAGGGCTGTAACCAGTAGAGGAAGGGGCTGAAGTCATTTCTTTCTGTCTTTTTTTTTTTTTTTTTTTGAGATGGGGTCTTAGTCTGTTGTGCAGGCTGGAGTACAGTGGTGTGGTTATGGCTCATTGCAACCTTGACTTCCTGAGATCAAGGGATCCTCCCCACTCAACCTCCCAAGTAGCTGGGATTACAAGCAAGTGCTATGATACAAGGCAAATTTTTATTTTTTATTTGTAGAGATGGGGGTCTCCCTATGTTGCCCAAACTGGTCTTGAACTCCTGGGCTTAAGTGATCCTCCTGCATCAGCCTCCCAAAGTGCTGGGATTACAGGCATGAGTCACTACTCCCGGCATGGGACAAAGCAATTTCTAAGTGTTCCAGGGCTCATAATCACAGAGCAGGATATATATAAATTTATATATATAGTCTGTTAAATTATATATATTTATAATAATATATTATTTTAAATATACATAAGATATTTTAAATAGATATATTAAATTAGATTGAAATTAACATATAATGTTAAATTAGATTGAAAATGACTAAGAACAACAATCTTTTCTTTTTTTATTATTGATAGGTTTTCTTCTAAAATCATAAAAATGTTTAATAGTCCCCACTATAATTCTATTGAAACCCAATTTGTATTCTACCACATTTTCTTAATTTGATGTTCTTAATCATAGAGTATTTGCTCATTGCAACATGTGAAATAATTCAGAGGTTGTGAAAAAGCTAATAATCTACTCCTCCTCACTCCAATCTGCCCCTTGAGGTAACTAAACTAATAGCTTTTAAAAATGGGATTAGACAAAACTCTATGACTTATCTTTTTTACTTAGATACCATGAACAACTCTCCCAATAGATTAGTTGATGTAGATCTAACCTATTATTATTTTTTTTTTGAGACAGCTTCTTACCTGTTGCCCACGCTGGAGTGCAGTGGCATAATCTTAGCTCACTGCAACCTCCACCTTTCGGGTCCAAATGATTCTCCAGCTAATTTTTATATTTTTAGTAGAGATGGGTTTCGCCACGTTGACCATGCTGGTCTCGAACTCCTGACCTCATGTGATCTGCCCACCTCAGCCTCCCAAAGTGCTGGGATTACAGGTGCTAACCACTGTGTCTGGCCTAACCTATTTGTTTTAACACCACTTTACATTTTACTGTATTTTAAATTTCTTATTACACATAATCAGGTTAAACCTAAAATACCAAATCTTCCTTGCCCCAGCAACTTCATTTCTAGGAATTAATCCCGAATATTTGTGCACAGATGTATATACAAGAGTATTCATTACGACATTGTAGTAAAAGACCGAAATGAACCTAAACGTCAATCAACTGGGAAACTGATAAATAAAATAGGACACTCCATAAAATGGATTATTATGTGGCCATGAAAAGCAGCAGTAACTATGCATTCTGACAGAGAACAATGTCTAAGATATGCTGTGCTGTTGAGTGAAAAACGAAACCTTCACTGAAGTGTTTCTAAAACGACACCATGAATCAAAATAAACACAGTGAAAACACACACATTCTACATGCATACACACTCAGACATATACACATACACATATGGATATGTGTGCTTACAAATAAACATATTATTTTGGAGAGCATACAAAATCTGGTAACAATGTTTACTTCCGGGGAAAGAAAACAGCGTGTTGGATTTGAACATGGGGTAGGTAAGAGCAGAAGAATTTTTTCATTTTTTTTTCTGATTTGAATAAGAATCTATGCATCATTTTAAAATAAACTAGTTGATTTTTTAAAATTGCTACAAGTAATCACGCAAAATAGTTACAAGGCATTATAGCCTGGTCCAAGTTCCCTTGGTCCTACGTCTAAAAACAGGCATTCTTTACAAAACATTGTAAAGAAAAAAAGTATAGAAAATCTTATATCCTGAAGTACATCTTTGTAATGTTTCAAGGCAGGGTTCTTATTCTGGAGTTAGGGGGTCCATGAATTCGGTTGACAAAAAAGCCCTATTTTTTTTAAAAAAAAAAAACCCAAAAAACAAAATCAACCCCAACCTAACCTTTGGCTGAAACTTTGCATTTTTTTTGATAGGAATGTAGGCAAGCAGCCACACTAGAGTCAGCAGGATTTGTCACCAATAGAAATTAGATTTGTGATATCACATTACATTTGTTGCAGATATCTTGAAATAGTTCTACTTGTCATTACTTCAAAATTATAGTAGTTATTTATTTGACTTGCTGCTAGAGCTTGTTTAATATGTTAAAGGACATTTTTTACTCTATAATAAATTTGTTTTTTCAACCTTATAAATGTATTTCAATATAATTGCTTTTCTTTGAAATTGTGTGTCTTTTATTTGATGTGTCGACTTTGAGAATGGGCTGCATCAGATTGCCAAAGGAGTCCCAGAAACAATGAAGCCCAGAACCTTTATGTTAAGGTAAATACTAAAGGGCTGGGGACAAGGAATCACAAATGGGCACTGTGGGGAGTGTCCCTAGAAGCTGGGAGGAGAGACCCTATCGCTTCCTCTTGATGCCAGGGGCCGATTAATGGCCTGAATATATGAATCAGAGGTGTAATTTTTTGTTGCTGTTCCAGTTGGTGGATCCTCCTCCTCCCCAACCAGCTGCCTGCCTGGATCTCTGCCGGGCCCTGTGGTGTGAGCCTTGGGGCTGACTCCTGTGAATGACAGTGAGCCCGGCTTGCCCTTGGTCCCATTTTAACCTCCTTTTGGGGCACAGCCAGGGTGCTAAGCTCGGCCTCTAAGCAATGCACATTAGTCTGGCAGGAAATTCTGTCTTTGAGAATTTCAAAAAGTGTGCAAAACCGAGCCCCAATTTCATCCCAGCAGGAGAGAGAAAGCTTAGAGGGGAGCAAGACATTGTGGGCAGACACCCCTGGAAAAAGTTAAATGGGGCTCTGTGAGGAATGGGCCACTTGCATGTGCTAGAACATTCTGTTTCTGAACATTTTTAACTGAATTGCTCATTGGTGCAACTTTTATAGCACAATTCCTGCACTCGCACCAGAGAGGGGCACTTGAGTGTTCAAAGGGGGCTCAGATGAGCTGCAGGTGGGTGTGGCCAGGCGTGTGCTGTTAATAGAGCTCTAAGAGCAGAGCCTGCCAGTGAGGACAGATTCAACTGTATCCTAAGCTGACTCATGTGCTGTCATGACAGGAGGAGTAATGATGGGTGGGGTGAAGATGGCCCTCCTGCGCACTGATTCCAGCCCTACAAGTCCTTAAAACACAGCTCACTTTCCTTCTCCTCCCCCAAACTTATTTCAGCTCACTCTTCTTTCAGTCTTCTCTGCATTCTGGAGACACCCATCACTCAGATAGCACCATTTAGCGTGTGCTGAAATTGATTCATTCCTCCATTTAGTCATTTATTCCCTAAGTATTTCGGGCTGGCCAGCCACAGATTGAAATCCCAGCCCAGCCACTCACTCGTGTCATCAGGGTGAGTAAAATAAATAAACACTTTATTTAAAAATTTCAAACCCACATTTACAAAACTCCTGCTTCCCACAAAATACACACACGGTAAGTCATGTGTTTCCTTCTTAAATGGATGATGGCTTTGCTCTCTCATCACGAATCTTTCTCTGGACTGTTGAGGCTGTAAGTGCCAGTTTCTCTTTCCTCCCCATCTCAGGCTCTGGCATAAAACTGGGTTACTATTGGATGTCCCCACTATAAACACCCTTATTCCAGGTTTTAACATAGGGAGACATTTTATTGTTCAAATTGAGACACTTTTGAGAATAAGGAGGGGTTATTTTAACAATTATAATTATGTTTTGATAATAGGCATGAAAGGAGACCATCTCAGTGAAATGGGACATATGATCACCCCATTAGAGAACAGTGACACATTACCCAACAGAAAGACCCAGTGTGTCTTCAGATCATTTGCAAAGCTGGGGCATCTGTATTTTTGGTGAAATAATCTGATATTAAAGAAATAAAAGTTACCTCTGAGGAAAGAATTGGAATATTGTTGGCCTTCCTTACATTTATTTTAGGGCTCTATGCATACGTGTCTGTGTGTGCACAGGTTTCAATGTATAATTTTATTCTTCCCTTTTCAATACCTTAGGCCTTTAGAGGTCTCTATCTGGCTCTGCTATAAAGTTACTGGAATGCTTTCCTCTTTTCTTGCTTCTGCAGGGATCAACTCTGACTATATCTCTCTCAGAGGTGAGAGGCAGGTGACCAGGGCTAGTAGAGTGAGGGAATATGGGACCAACTGGCAATGGGATGATCTCCCCCAGAGGCAAGTGGAATGGCAGCTTTTTAATAAAGAATGAAGAGGTCCTCCATTTTCAAGATCCTACCTGTGTCCACACTGATATTCACCAAGCCAATCTTTCTTCACTGGCTTCATGACCAGGCCCAGATGGGCATCTTGGTTTTAGAAGACCAGTCTATGACAGTCTCTTTGTAAGGAGCTTGTGGTAGTTTCAAGGAATGAAACAAGCCTCTTAACCCCTCTAAGCTAATTTCCTTATTTGTTTACTTATTAATTTAACTTTATTTACTTTTGTTGAGACAGAGTTTTGCTCTGTTGCCCAGGCTGGAGTGCAGTGGCGCAATCTTGGCTCCCTGCAACCTCCACCTCCCAGGTTCAAGTGATTCTCCTTCCTCAGTCTCTGGAGTAGCTGGGATTACAGGTGTCTGCTATCAGACCTGGCTATTTTTTTGTAGTTTTGGTAAAGACAGGGTTTCACCATCTTGGCCAGGCTGGCCTTGAACTCCTGAGCTCAGATGATTGGCTCACCTCCGCCTTCCAAAGTGCTGGGATTACAGGGTTGAGCCACTGTGTGGGGCCCCATTTCCTTATTTATAAAGGGGCAAAGCATGAATACCTATCTGATGGGCCATGGGAGGTTCAAATGGTAGAAGAATTCTGGCACACACTGTATGAATCCTATTGGTCATCGCTATTTTTATTGAGTCTACTATGTACACATCCCTGGGCATGAAGGACAAGAAGACAGTTTGAACTTGGACCCCACAAAGGTTCACAGCCTGGCAGTGCTGCAAAAGCTGTGCACATCAGTCTTTATCCCCAGAGAGAAATGTGACAAGCACCACAAACCAGGGATAAAGGGAGTGATTACTAATAGGGAAAAGGGTGGGATTCAAAGACTTCTTGAGGAAGGTGTCGACAGAACCGCATGTTTACAGATGAGCAGGAATTGGATATTGAGAGAGTATGAGAAACACATGGGTGAGAGAGGGAACAAATGCACAGAAAAAGGAAAATGCAAAGTGTATTTGGGAAGTGGCCAATAATTCTACTTCAATTGAGTGCACTCTTAATTCTTCTGCTGGACTCTGTTCTACGCATTCATTCATTCATTCATTCAGCTTGTGTGATCACCGTGTTAGGCAGAATTTGATCACTGCTTAAAGACATCCACAATAGGTAGAGGAGAAAGAACAGTTGACATGTTGCTGGAGAGAGCCCTAAGCAGAGTAGCCTTAGGGCTTCTCCCTTCATGGGACCCTATAAGGCCTGAGCAGGGACCTTAGCAAGGCCCCTCATCCCCATGGCCACACAAAGTTTTCAGAAGTAGGGTTTGTTAATGCAATTAGTTATTCCCCTTATTTAAACATTATTCCTATTTCCCCTTATGTAGGTGGTAATGTAGGAGCCATGGGCATTTTGGGGAACCAGCTAAGAGTTGAGTTAAGATAGATTTTGTGTTCTGTTGGATATACATATGTGGTTTACAGTCTTTTCTTTTTGTATAGCTAGGTCACCACTAGCCACAGTAACTGCAAAGTGAAAAAACAGCTTCTAGAAATGCTGTCTTTCCCATGATGCCAACTCACCTGACCCTGTGGCATCAAGAAGTAGGACCAGAGGCTGATTCATGATGGAAGAGTGTCCCCATGGTGCTGACCCTACATGTAGGTGGGTGGATGGTGGTGAATCCAGGTCTGAAACATGTGCAGCCAGAAACTAAACCGTAAAAAATCCTCTAAATTTTATGTGTTGCCCCAAATTTGCTAAAAATCTTAAAAATGTAGTGACATTACCAATAATAAATTGTAAAGCTGAAAAAAATCTTCTAAAGCATCAATAATAAAAGAGAAATCTGGACTTATCTTGCTAGAGGAAAGACCCAATTATTTTCATCTTCTTTACGGTCTCACCAGAATATGGTGCCTCTTGGTTGCTGAATGACAGGCAGCCACATGCTTTTTCTTTCCTCCTCAGAATAAACTCTGGCTTTCCCAGTTTCTTCCTGCATTTGCTTAAATCAGGCTTAGAGCCCCACCTCTAGGAGCATGCCAGAGACAAACTCATCTGACTGCCTGCATTTGAATCCATGTTCTGTCAATGATCGGCTGGGTAACCTAAGGCAAATCACTCATTCTCTCTGAGCTTCTGTCTCCTCATCTGTAAAATGGGGACAATACCAGTGCCTACTTCATAATCCTGTGGACAGGTATAAATGAGTGAATGCAGAGAAAGGACCCCCACCCAGCATGGAGAGCACAGTAGGAGACCTGGCACTGGATGAGACCTAATAAATTGTAGCTATCAGCATTACTATTATCAAATGTGGCTGGGAAGCACAGTGACTGCAGAGACATCCAGCAGATACGGCAGAAAGCAATTTCCCAGTTCTGCCCAGTGGGCATCAGTTATTTTTACTAGTCACACACACACTCAGGTAAAGGCATTTCCTGCATAACATATCTTAATAGCCCATCCGAGGTGGCACTGCAGCCACACACGCACCTGCTGGCATTTCTGTGGGCTGTTTTGCTCTAGCAGCGGTGGGTGCCTCCACCACTGGCCCTGTTATCCTGTCAGACCTGACAGGCATAGCTCTTCACACATCATTCTTCCCCTCCCTGCTCCTCTGCCCCAGACCACCGAATCTGACAGCAAAGCTGAGGCTAACCCATTCACCCAGCCCTCCTTCCTTCTTTCTTGCCCTCACTTCTTTCCTTCCTCCCTCCCTTTTTCTTTACATATATTTGTTGTGTCTAGCCTCCATGGCATCTTCTGTGATTCCAAGATTTTAGGAGACTCAGCAAATTTTGAAAACAAATTTCTGAAAGGGACTAACATAGGGTACTAACTTTTTATTTTGCCAAGTAGGATAACACACACACACACACACACACACACACACACACTATCACCACTATTTATTACCATCGTTCCATCAAAGAAGTGCTATTTCAGTGTCTCCAAATAGAAAAGACACAGTCTTTAGAAGAAAAAGACAATCATTTATATAAAATGCATTCAGTTTTTAAAAGGACACGGCATTTTCCTAACTTTTTTTCTGATTTGCCATAAGCCAGTAAAAACTCTGGGTGCCAGATCTAGATAAAGGTTGGAGAAGGAGTGTGTTAACAAGAGGAATAATAAAATAAATGTTCACCGAGCGCCAAATGTGATGTTTGATAGACTACCATTTACTAACTGTGTGATCTTGGGCAAGTTACTGAACCTCTCTGAACTCTAGTTCCCTCACTAGCGTAAAGACAGGGATGACGATGCTTGCTCTGCAAAGCTTTCCACGGGTTTCTAGGCACGGAAAGGACTTGTGCTGTGCTGGCTGCGTAAGAGCCGCCAGGGAAACTTGTTAAAATTGAGATTCTTGGCTCTACGAGGACAGAATCTGATACAAGAGATCTACAACGGGGCCCAAGGATCTATGCTTTTAGAAACAGCCCCCTCCACCAGATGTTTCTGATGAGCAGCTAAGTTTGCTGTTGCTCACAGTCCCTGGCTTTTGGGTTGGACGTTCTGTCTACTTAACTTATGAGAGTGTCTGGTGGATTTTTCCTGGCATGGTGTGTTCAGAGGGAAATCTTGGGAGGAATCCTGTTTGCTGTGTTCAGCCTCCCCCTCCCTCCCACTCTGTTCCCCTTCTCAACAAATGGTACCTCCATCTACTTAGAAACCCTAGGGTTATTCTGAACACAATTCCTCTCTCATGGACTCTCCCATGCCATCACCAACCCATCCCCAGGTCCTTGGAGCTGTCCGCTTTTCCACCTCCACTGCCCCAGCCTGGTCGAGGTCACCATCATCTCTCACTGCCACTGTCTCGTCCGAAGTGTATGCTCCACACAGTGGCTGGAGTCACTTTTAAAAGACACGATTCAGACAGTATCTTTCATCTGCTTCAAACCTTGCTGTAGTGGCCAATGCACTTAAGATAAAAATCTGCAGTCCTTAATGTGACCGAAAAGCCCCTGCATGGCCTGGCCCCTGCCCACGCCTCTGGCCTTGACATGCACCTGCCTCCCTTCTATTCTCTGGGCCCTGTTAGTTCTCCCACCTCACTTGCCTCAGGACTTTCAAGCATTCCGCTCCTCCTGCCCACAACTTTCTTTCTCTATCAGCCCCCTTCCCTGAATTAGCTCCTCCACACTGTTCAGGGTTCTAGCCAAATGTCACTGCCTCAGGGACTTGTGATGTACTAACCTCTGTTTTAGGATTCCATCAGCATCTCATTCCTTTTCTTCAAGTCACTTGTTGCAATTTCTGTTTATGCTTGTTTGTGTTTCAATATATCTGTGCTCCCTACTAGAGCCAAATTCTATGAAATATAACAATTTTGCTCACCATTATATCTTCAGTATAATGTCTGGACACAGTAGCCACTTAATAGATACACATTTGTTCAGTGAATGGATGAATGATTAAAGATGTGAACTCACATCCCTAGAAGAGCAAGATTCCTTTTTCTTTCTGGCTGGGGTGACACAAGATGCCCCATCCTGAGAGACCCTTGTCATACACAGTACAGGAGAACATCTAGCCCTGAGCTAGAACATGGATGACCTGCCCTGACATGTCATGGGTTGGTTATTTTCTCAGGAGTGAGCAGGCAGTGAAAGAAAGGCAGCTTTTGCAACAGAAGCATCGTTACTAGTTCTTGACAGGGTGATTCTGGGTGTCCTGGAGAACATTTGCTATGAAAACAAGTTGCTACCAGATGGCACAAAGGCCAGACATTTCCTCGGTGTGGTGGAACAGGTATGGGCGTGTTCTGATAGACCTGGATTCATCTTTTGGCTCTATCGCTTACTTGATGTGTGACCTTGGACAAGAAGTCAAACCTCTCTGAGCTTCAGTATATTCATCAGTGAAGAGGGAGCAGTTACTTTTGCCTGTTGGGGTAGCTGGAGGGTTAATGAGATAATGCCTACAGGAGGCCTAGCACAATGTCTGGTACCCATAGTATGTCTCTAATAATAATGACAGTCTCACTAGGCTGTAAGTCTCCTCAGGGTTTGTTTTTGTCTTGATAACTCAGTATCTGCTACAGTGCCTGGCATGTACTAGATGCTTTAGGAAGTCTTTATTAGTGATTTAATACATGGTCAAATGTGTTTTACTTCAGTTGGATTTCCCTCTTCTAGGAAGGAATCCCGTGTGTAAAAACCTCCCCCTTGCCAAGTACTCAAACCAATTGATTTCCTGTGGGCAACTCAAATCCCTGTGTTTTGAAATCTCAGAGCTGGAAGATTAATGTGTATTTGTGGGGGTGGCTCTGTCTTGAGTCATCTCCGAGACCCCTGTGCTTGTGGAAGGTGGAAACTCATCAGCCCTCGTCAGAAGGGCTGGAGGATCAAATCAATGGAGAGAGGAATTCCTATTTTGCTCCAATACTATAGAGAGCACAACTGTTTCTTTGAAATTGACCTTCATTTATTTGGAGGGGAAAGCGGTTAGTTCAATAATGGCTTCCCGGTGCCTTCCAGCATTTTAAAAGACAGAAGCAAGATTGGGAGCAAGGCAAGGTTCCAGTGTTTTCTAAACAACTCACTAAGCCCAGCCACTGGTTGGCTGCCGAGCCCTTCCTGCTACCGGCCCTGCATCCCCCTATTTCCCCCACTGCCACAATGTACATCCTCAATAGCTCAGCCGCTTCTTGAGACCCTGACCAGGCCTTCCTCAGGTGGGCTGGAAGTTAGCCTTTGTTCTAATGCTGGGCATCTGAAGATTCTCTGATATCTTGCAAATGGCTTATGGAGTAGAAATACTGCTATATTCTATTCCAGTTATTTCCTGTCCCTTCCTGGCCTGATTCTAGCACCAAATAAAGAGGTCCTTGTTTGGTGGAGTCCATCCTTGCTCCTGAGTAAGTGAGCACTGGTCCCTGGTCCAACGTGCTCTGAGGTCACAGGGAAAGGGTGGGGAGGATGTGGGGGAGGGTGTCCCAGGTGGGGAGAGCACAGGGGGAGACAAGAGGCCCTGCTCTGCAGGCAGCCCAACCCTGCTCCCAGTAGTAAAAATAAAAGATGAAGGAAAACAAATGGGGTCCCTGAACACGATCCTGTAGGGGGCACATCTCTTCCCAGGAGAGATCCCAACCCTACTCTCCCACGGAGAAAACAAACACAGCTACAGAAACCTTGTGCCATCCTGGCACCTGAAAGTCTATCACCAATTGGAAGTTGCTCCTACCTGCTTCTCCCTTTGTCAAACACAGTCCTCCCCCACATGTGCTTCCTCCCCTCATGAGTGAAAAGGTTCTTATGGAAAATTTAGAATTTGGAACCTTCTTCAGATTCCAAAGAAGTTATTGTTCTATATCATGCTACTTTTGCTTGGGTGTTATTTCAACTCAGAGGAAGTAGAAACCCACATCTCTATTTTGCTGGAACACTCTTCCTGAATCATTAAGAAAACAGTAAGTAAGTACGGTCTTTGTTTGAAGCTTTGAGTACTTTTTGAAGCCCATCCCAAACCTAAGTCCTAGAGTCCACATTCCTCATCTTATCCATTGGGTTTTCAGGGAAGAAAGATGTTGATGGGGTTTGCTCAGGGACAAATCGTTGGAAGTTCTCTGGGTGATTGTCACATGATAGAAAGTTTTCATTGCAAGAAGAGAAACAAGATAGCATCAGGGTGGCAAAAACCTCTCACTTTCTATTGTGCAGAAGCTCAGGACTTGAGATGCTAGAGGAACAAGGTCTCAGAAAGGCACAGACAGAAAGGAGAGAGATGGTGGGAGTAATGTGAGTGAGAAGAAACCGAGGGTGGGTTTGATGACTTGAAGAGCAAGACCCAGAGAGAAGCCACATCATCTCACACTACCATGTGGCTGGGAAAGGTCTGAGATTTGCAGCATTTTAAACCCTGGCTTCCAGGGTGCTGGAGCCTGAAGGAAACTGAGAGATTTTCTGGCCAGTGATTTTCAAAGCCTGGTCTGTGGATACCCTCTTTAGAATCACCTGGTGGGCTAATTGCACCTGCAGATTCCTGGGATCTTTCTGACTTATTCGGTGGGGGTTCGGCCCAGGCAGCTACCACTGTTTATCAGGTTTCTCGGTGATTCTGATACTTATCAAAGTTTGAGATCCCTTCATCTAATTCAACCCCCTTGTTCTTGAGATGTGAGACCTGAAGCCCAGAGAAGCAAAGCAACAATCCTAGGGTCACAGTGCTAATTGATGGCAAAACTCAACTGGAAACTCTGTTGCTCCTGATCACCAGAGTTGTGTTCTTCCCATTTCAATATGCTGGAAGCCTCTTTACCTGTTTGGAGCGATTTCCCCTGCCCCTAAAGCCAAAGCCTGCACCTTTGAACTACACCTGCATCCTGCTGGGGCCTTCGTCCTGAGCATGCTCTGGTCACAGCCTCTGCAGACTGGAGAGCAGGGGCAGAAGGAAGAAAGGAGAAAGACTCAGTTCTCTTCTGAGACTTTAGTAGCAGGTGTGGGGTTGGCAAATGAGTAGAGAAGAAGAAAAGACGAAGTTATACCCACTGGGAGATTGGGGTTTGGTTTGTACTGCTCATAGCTAACTTTCATTGAGCATCTGCTATATAACAGATACTGTGCTAAGTCCTTCCTATACATTAGTACAAACTCCATGGAGCAAATATGAATTAGCTCCATTTTGTAGATGGAGAAACTGAGGCTCATACAGGAGTGGTCATTTGCCCAAGGTCATGAGGCTAATAAGAGGCCAAGTCACCTCCATCAGCTGCATGTACAACCATGATCTTTGTAATGGCCCAATGCAGTGGGAACTTTCACTGAAAACCCAACAAGCCTGCAAAAGGACCCTGAGACCTTGGGAAAGAAAAGCAAGCTTCCCTGCAGTGGTATGTGATCAAGCCTGGGGAGCAGAACTTTTTCAACCCTTTTCCACTCAACACTAACCTCTGAAAATATTTCTGAAAGGCATCAGCCTGCAAGCCTGCCTTAGAAAAGATGACATGGAGAATAGGTTAGACGGCTTTTGAAAATCTTTTTCTTTTTTTCTTTCTTTTTAAATGGAAACTTTCTTTTTAAATGGAAGCTTCCTTTCCATTTGCCTTTTTCTCTTGAAAGCAGTGTGTCTTCAGAATTTATAGCTGCTTGAGTGATTTGGTTACATTTGGGTCTAACCTGAGACCCCAGTGTGATCACGGGCATATGTGGTCTGCGGCGTGTAGCAGCTGTTACCTCTCTTGATATCATGGCACATGACTGTGTCATGATCACCTCCCTCCATTCATTTTCTGTGGTGTCTCCCAGGGATAGGAGAAAAAAATCAAAGCAGATCAGTGCCTCAGAGGAAGGACAAGGGTTTCCCAGGCGGTGTGGACAGCATGTGACAGATGCCCCCCTTTAGGTTTACCTGCTAACCAGACCTTGGCTTCTTCCTTAGAAAAAATTAGGTAGCCTTTTGAACAATTCCGTTAGTAGGACCACCAAACAAAAGGACGACAAGCACGTTTTCATAAGAGGGGAAGGGCACACTGAATTCCCTCTTACCGGGATTTGGTGTCTGTCAGCTTAGGTGAGGGACAGCTGTAATTTAATTCTGGGCATTCCAGAAATCAACAGAGTTAGAAATATTTTTGGGTGAAAACTAAAAATGTGTGACCCTCTAGTCATCTTCTCTTTCTACCTCAAGCTTTCAATAACTTAAAGGTTGGTTGGGGCTGTGTGGCTGTAAAATGCTCTTATTAATGAATAATGGATGTAGTATATCTGGGTGATAGCTGTCAGTGAAGAGGGGAGGGGAAGAATGCAGCCTCTGCAACGCTCTTGAGAAGCGTGGCCTCTGCACTAGCCCTGGAAATGCTGAATGAATGCTGGCTTTCTGTGTATGAGCTGCCTCCCTGCTTCCCAAATGCCGCGTCTGCAGTAACTACAAACTATTTTGTATGCTGCATTAGTGACGCTGCCTTAGCCGACACATCCTTACTACTGAAATAACGCCGGTGTGATATTCAAGCCCAGTGTCCTTTTTAATTATTAAACCAAGGCTGTTGAGTGAGTCATTCCCCATACCAGATCTTCCTTCTGTGGTTCTATTTCTAGAGGCTAGTCCCTTAGCGTGTTCCACTAACACCTGAGTTGGTTTTTAGCCAGCTCCTCAATCTGCAAAGCCTTTGCAGAACAAACAATATTATTCAATCTCTAAACACGCACAGACTGCATAAGAAACAAAACTCACAAAAAAACGTTAGAGTAAGCTCATCAGTAAACCCAAGGTCCCAAAATGCCCAGTTCCCCTCCCGCTAGTCCCCAACTTACCAAGTGGCAGAGCGATGAAGAAGGGTAGCCAGCACAAGATGAACATACCGACCACAATGCCCAGCGTCTTGGCTGCCTTCTTTTCCCTGGAGAACTTAAAAAGTTTGACAGCTATGGAACTCCTGGGGTTGTGGCCCTTGGCCTTGGTACTGCTGAGGGTGTCCTCGTGAAAGTTCTTGGAGTGGATCCTCAGGGTCAGCTCCTTGGAGTTGGACATCTCCTTCATGACTCCCGCCTCCAGGTTCTTGGTGGTTCTCTTGGCCACGATATAGACACGGCAGTACATGACCAAAATGACCGCCAGAGGGATGTAGAAGGAGCCCAGGGAGGAGAAGAGGGCGTAGAAGGGTTCTTCCGTGACCCCGCACTCCTTGTCATCGTTGGGCGCCGGCTCCTTCCACCCAAGGAGAGGCCCGATGGAGATGACCGTGGACAGGACCCAGACACTGAGCAGTGCCAAGATGGCCTTCCTCCGGGTGACCAGTGTGGGGTACTGCAGAGAGTAGCGCACCCCGATGTAGCGATCGATGGAGATGGCGCACAGGCTCAGAATGGACGCTGTGCAGCACAGGACATCCACGGCTGCCCAAATGTCACAGAAGATCCGCCCCAGCACCCAGTACCCCAGCACCTCCAGGGCCGCCGAGAAGGGCAGGACGGTGAAGCTCAGCAGCAGGTCGGCCATGGCCAGGTTAACGATGAAGTAGTTGGTGGGCGTCCGCAGGTGCCGGTTGCAGGCCACAGACAAGATGACTAGGATGTTGCCCACGATGGCAAAAAGGATGAAGGCGCCCAGCACCAGGCCCACAGAGATGGCCCTGGTGACGTCCAGCTGGGGCAGTGTGGAGTTGCTGGAGGTCTGGTTGGGGCCAGTGAAGTTGGCATTTTTCAACTCTCCCCAGTGGGCAGGTGCTGATGTGTTGTGGCCGGTGTCCAGATCGGGATTCATCTTAGAGTCCGCCCTCCATAGCCAGGGGGATGATAGGGCTCGGAAGCGCTGCGGCGAAGGCTCCTCAGCTGCCCTGAAACTTTGCTTCCCCCGTGGTCTTCTTCCCAGAGGCGCCCTCCCGGCCAGGAGTCATCTCCCCCGGGCAACCCAGCCCGGCAGCACGTCTCCTGCCTGCACCGAGCCGCTCGCTCGCCTGTCAGAGGGAGGAGGAGGAGAGAGGGGACGAGGCGGCAGCTCCAAGTTTAATGGTCCACGTCAGGCGCGCCGGGCCGGACTCGCGGGGGAGCGGCAGGGAGGAGGGGGCGGCAGGGCCGGGGGTGCCCGGGGGCGCCCGGCTGGCGCGGGTCTGCGGACCGCGGCGAGTCCTCCGCCCAGCGAGCGCCGAGGGTCTGCTTTCAATGAGCCGCCTCTGGGCTGACTGCACGGCGGTGACATCAGGCGGGGGAGCCCGGCGCCCTGACTCCGCGCGGCACTAGGGGGCAATGCGGGTCCAGCCAAGGCGCCCGCAGCCCCGACGCCACCGCCCGGGCCAGCCGGGAGGCCGACCGCGCCCCCCGCCGCTCCCAGGGGCGCGCCCTCTGCGGGGGCCGGGGGGCCGGGAGGGCGGGACCTGGGCGTGGATATGCGGGTCACCCTCCCCGAGGCGGCCCGCTGGGGTTGTTTTCCCCGCTAGTCACTCTTCCGTGTCAAAGGTGGGTTGGGGGCTGCTTACCTCTAATAGGGGGCGCCCGGAGTCAGGACCCGGATTTAACGGGATATACAACTTGTTTGGCATCTAAAAGAGGCAGAGAGAATTCTAGGGTTAGACAGGTGGGAGGGACTTGAGTCGGATCTGAGGCCAGCCCCCATCCTTCATCTCGCTCCCCCGCCCCGTGCAAACTGTTTGGCCCCAGTAAAATCCGGCTTCTCTCCATCGTTTCATTCATTCAGGCATTCACTCATTTATTCAGCCAACCACTACTGAATCTCCACTCTCTGCCTTGGCTCTAGGCGCTGTGGACAGAGCAACTGAACAAAATAGACGGACTCCTGCCCTCTAGGAGCGTACATTCCCTGACAGAAGACAAACAGTAAATGAAATAAGCAAATGATGAGGTGTGTAATGTGATGACAGATTTCGGCTGAAAATAAAGAGAGGAGAGGGAAATGCAGTGAGGTGTGTGGGGTGGATTTGAAATGTTAAGTGGGTGTTTGGGATGTCACTGAAGTGTTATTTGAGGAAACCTGAAGGGAATGAGGGAGGAAGCTAGCTGGCTATCAGGGAATGGGGGATGAGGGAGATCAGAGACCTGGGGAAGGGACCTAGAGGATCTTCGTTATTTTGTTGAGTTTTTTCCTTTCTACCTGATATCCATGTTGGACATTCTGTCACAGGGACACACTTTCACAGGTGGGTGAATGATACTTAGGAGAGAAAGTATGGGCAAAGAAAGAAAGAAAGAGAGAAAGCAAGCAAGCAAGCCAAAGAACTTTATGCTCACATTTATCCAACATTTATTATGTCCTAGACAGTGTGCTAAATTCTTTTTAGAGTTTCTCATGACTCTTATGAGAGAAAGAATACACTCTTCATCAATTCTATTTCATGGATGGGACACCAAATGACAGGAAAGTTTAGCTGTTGTCCCAAGTCCACAAAGCCATGGAAGAGAGCTGCTGGGAATGGAACTCAACTGTGGGGTCTCTCTCAAAGTTGGGTACTCAGCTACTGTGTCACACATTTCCCCCTGGGGCAAGGTAGGGGATAGATAGAGTTATAGATAGAGTTGCCTTTTGAAATTTTGAGTAGTAAATTTTGGAGCCTGAGCCGCTGGTGCTGGGCAGGGACTCCCATGAATTGAGTGCTTACTGACAGCCATGCATTTACTCATTTTCTTTTACTCTTCAGAGTTCTTTGAGACAAGCATAACCATTCTTCATTGACAGATGAGAAACAGTGGTTCAGAGAGTCAGTTGATTCCTGAGGCTGTAGCTAGCAGATATGTGGCAAAGCAATGGGCAGTGGCAGCTGGAGATTGAAAAGTGAAGCCTGATACCTTCTTTTACTCCAGTTCACAAACTTGCATCTTGGGCTTCTCACCTCCTGCTCTCGATCCTCATTATAACTTAATATTCAGGGGTGGGGAAGGTGGAGGTCACTCAGGGTGACTTACACCTAAGTTTCTCAACTTAGAGGTAAGTTCTTAACCTCTTTTTATTTTTTGGGAAGGGGGGAAGGTGGTTGTCACACACCTATAGAAGGTTTACATTTTCTCCCAGCAAAATGCACAGACTCCACAAATGTGCAAAATATACACTTTCAGGGGGTTTCCCTCCAGCTAAGACATCTGTGCTAGAGACAGCCCTGAAAATAGATTTTTTCTATTATAATCAAATTGCCCTAAGCTGCATTTGAAGATTTGAAAACAAGAGATTCACAAGTTTGTAGTGATTTAGATCTTCAGAAGCTCTCAGAACCCTGTTTACTCTTCCTGTGTTGGAGGTGGTGAACTAGGAAACGGACTTGGCAAGTAGGTCAGGTGCAGAGCCGGTTGGCAAACTCTGTTTCCCTGGCCTGCAGGATGGTGCTCCTTCGGCTGCTGCAGCCACGCATGACCTACACAGTGGGGTGTGATACTGGAACAATTTGGCAGCCCTCTGCCAGGGGTCTTTATAAAAAGGAGAGGCTGTCGTTGGTCCTGGATGCCTCCTGTACTGGCCTGTCTGCAGATAGGAGCTGGTTTAGATGATCTTTTGAGATCCTCTAGTTCCAGGTGGTCAGCTTCTCTTGCTGGGTAAAGTGGCCCCTGAAGGCACCTGCTGTCCTTTCTCTCAAGCATCTTCTAGAGTAGGGGTGAGAGTGAGGAATCATGAACTCAGTTCCCACCATTCCCGATGTATCTTCAAGTCTAGGGTAATGGGACTTCTCTTGAGCTGGTTTACTTATAAGGGGAGAGGGAGGAGGAAGAGAATACTGGTAACCTGGCACGTAGCTGGTACTAGCACAAAGACAGGGTGTAGGAGAGAGTAAAGGTGGGATAGAATGAAGAGCAAGTTCCAAATCCACATTTTGATTGTAGTGGCCCATTTCCCACTTCCCTGGGCATTAATTTCACCAGCTATTGAACAGCCAGCAACACACCATTGAATTTACTGAGCCTGTGTCGACATAATCACAGCTGCAATGTGAAAACTCAGCCTATCAGACGTTTTTCTGTGGTGGCAAGAGGCCAGGAGGAAAAAAAATAGAGCAAATCTGAGATTCAGAGATGGTTTATTCTTATTGTGAAAGAAAATAGTTTGTTACCTAAATGAGAACTTACGTCTTGATTCAGGTGTCAGGATATGGAAGAAATTATTGAGCAGATCGACAAGTTCAAAATCCTTGCAGATTTCAGACATGTTGTCATTTACCGGTGTCTTTTGTGAAGGCAAAACAAACATCTCATTGTAAGGGAGACAGGTATTAGCCTTAATAGCAGCCGCGTAGCAGGACCCCACTCAGCAACCTTTGCTAACGGTGCTTTCCTTGCTGCTCCTCCTCTCCTTTTGCTGGAGATGCCTCTTAACCCCTCTGGCTGATTTTTGACCCATGGACTTGACCATTTGTTTAGGTGTCATGAGAATATAGACGATATTTCATTTTCTCGGTACTCCCTGGGGCAAAGCCAAGCACAAAGCTCTGACTCACTCGTTGCTTGTGGAAGAAGAATCTTTTCATTATCCATCTTATTGCATTAGAAACCTCTGAAGTTGCAGAACTCCCATTTCTGTGAACCCTCCAGGGGAAGCTGCCACTGAATTTGACCTGTGGGGAAACTGAAGCTATGGGAGATTCAAGGATCTGCTTAAGACATCTATGGGAGGAGAACTCTCACCTGTGATCTTGCAATTTTTCATGGTGCTCTCTCTAGCTTTCAATTCAACCAGGCATATAGAGGAGCATCTACTCTGTGTAAGCGTTGTGCTAAGTAGCATGGGCGATTCAAAGATGAATTAAACCAAGCAAACAATGACCTGACACTGGGCTGGGTACTGTGGGAGATGATGATAACGCTAAAGCACCTTTCAGAGAGTACCTACTATGTGCCAGGCACTGTGTTAGGCAATCTATGTACATTTAGTCAACTACTCACAACAATGCAAGGGAGGAATTCTCTCCATTTTACAAATGAGGAAACTGAGGTTCAGAGAGGTTCTGTGACATGGCCACGGCCATTCAGTGAGTAAGTAGCATTGGTATTCAAAGCATTGTTGTCTGGCTCCAAAGCTTGTATCCTTCTCTCTGTACCAGACTGAGATTAAAAAAAAAAAAAGGCAGCAAAAGGCTCAATGTTGGCCTGAAGGAAATAACAGCAGAAAACAGAATGTGACCAGGGTCCTGAGTAAGGCAGAGGTCAGGGAGGGGAGGGCAAGGGAGAGCTGTCTGGGAGAAAAGGTTCCCCAGAAGAGCACCTGAGGCTAGTCTTCCTTGCCTCCCAGGCCAGCACTTGATCTGCTGAGGGAGTTGAGAGCTAACTGGGATTCTAATGTTTACTAATGTGATCTTGGGCGGGAGAGTGAAGTGATGAAGAGCTTGAATGCTGGATCAGACATGCCTGGGTTTATGTCTCAGTTCTACTAATTTATTCGTTGTGTGTTCTTTGGGAAGTCACTTTACCACTCTGGGCCCAGTTTCCTCACTTGTGAAATGAAGATCGGAACAGTTCCTACCCCTACAGGGCTGTGGTGAGGATGACATGTGAAAATGTGTGTAAAGTGTGTACCACAGAGTAACAGTGGCACTCTCTGCTAGGAGTTAGCACTTACTAGGTGCCAGGCATTGGGCCCAAAGTGCCTTATGTACGTTATCTCACTTAATCGTAATGATCACGTTGTAAGGCAGGTACTATTGAAGTATTTAAATGCGAGATTATAAAATTAACACAAGACAAAAGTATGCCAAATTGCAGGGTCTTTATTGCCGGCATCCATGGAGGACTCATGTCTCTCCAACCTGTGGCCCTGAAAAGAGGGTGACAAGACTCTTTTAAACCCATAAACTACCTCCGGGGGTGGGGGTGAAGGGAGTCAGACATTCTGAGGGCCAGGGGATTCCGTAAATCACCTCCTGGGCAGAGAGGAGGGTGTGGGTCTCCGGACATTCCAAGGGCTAGGGGACTTGTAGTCACTTCGATTGTTACCTAAGTGGTTTACAGAAGTCAAGATAAGCGTTAGTTTACACATCGTCTGGGCAGTGGTGGAATCCACAGATCTTAGTTACTTATTACTAGTCGCAGGGGCCAGGATGGAATTAGCTTGGGCTGCTTATTCAGGTCATTACCGGTAAGCAAAGGCCAGCAATTCAGGCAGTTACTGATAAGAAAAGGTAAGCAGCTTTACATAGTGGGCATTTTACAGAGCAAGCTAGCAGTTTTATTTACAGAAGCCAAGGTTAGCAGTCATTGTGAGGAGAATGGGGCAACCATTACAACTTATTTTTGGAAAACAGCTTTGTCTTTTATAAAATGGCGTTGCTCAGTTTTCAGCTATAGCACACTATCATTGTTGACATTTGATGGATGAGGAATCTGAGTGACAGAGTGGTTAAATGACTTGCCCAAGGCCACAGGGCTAACAAGCGGCACAGCTGAAATACAAAACACCCCGTAAATGAGGCTAAACACCAAAAGGGAATTGGAGGAGTGAGGCATCTGCTTTCGGAGGTGTGCTAGGGTCTGCGGGGACTCAAAGGAGAATTTTTGCCCCACCTGTACCCCGGTGGGAGGATGAGTTGCATTTTCTTCTGGGTGGTGGACAGTAACTACAGCAAAGCCTTCTCTTCTACCTCCAGAGGCAGCAGGTCAGAGACTCCCAAGAGTGAGGAATGTCAGCTCCCTCAGGGAAGGACTGCTTTTTCTCTCTGGTAATTACAAGTTGTCACTCTGGTGAGCATGCATTCCCCCAACCCAGGATTTCCAGTCATACAGCACGCCCTGGTAAGGCAGAGAGAGCTCAGTGGCAGCCCTTTGCAGCAGGCTGGTGAAGATTAATTGTCAAGTCACCCAGGGGCTGAGTGCACATCACATGTTTGGGGAGACCCTGAGAGCCCTGAGGCAGGGGCTAGGGTGGGAAGGCACAGGGTGCCAGCGGGAGAATCTAGTTCCAGAGACAGCACCCTGTGCTGTCTCTGGAACTAGAGAGCAGATCCATTTTATTTTATGCCTTTATGTTAGTCTGGTGGGACAGTGTAAACAGGTTGTCAAAACCCACCCATGCTGCTACAGAATTGAGGGTGAGGGGGAGTGCGTGCTGCTTTCTTGAATGACTCTGGCTGAACCTTGCTGGCCATGGGTTTGCCACCACCACTTTGGTCAAAAGTCTGTGGTACCTCCAGAATGTCTCTGGAAAAGTTCTTTAAGTTGCAATCTGGTTTGAAGGTGAGTGTGTAGCTGTTTGCCCCATGACCTTCTCAAGATAGATGTCATTGTCCACATCACAGACTGAGGGCAGGGAGCTGACAGAGATTTTACTCGGGCAAAAGTCCTCCCAAGCTTCCTTGGTATTGCTTCTGCCAGGATCTATTTTCCAACTGTATGTCCTAAAGTCATCAGAGGTTGAAAACATAAAAACGAAAAAAAAAAAAAGCAAAAATGATCTATGGCAATAGTTCCTTACAGCTGACATTTCAGGACTTGGCCCCTCTGGGCTGCACTGCCACAAGTCGGGATAAGAGACTACAAAAGTGTCAGAACTAGAAAACTCTAAAGATCATCTAATCCAAAGTCTACAAACTACAATTCGTTGATAAATCCAGCCTTGTGTCTATTTTGCAGATAAAGTTTCACCAGCACACAGCTATGCCAATTTGTTTGTATGCTGTCTATGGCTGCTTTCAGTTTATAATGGCAGAGTTGAGTGGCTGCAACAGAGACCGTCTGTCCTGTAAAGGCTAAAATATTTACTCTCTGGACCTTTGCAAAAAAAAGTTTGTTAATCCATCTAGTCTAATGCTCTTAATTTGCACATGAGAACAGAGGCCCAGGAAGAGGAAGAAATTCGTCTGAGGTAGAGCCAGGGTCACTAGCCAGGAGATTTGACTCCGTGCCCACAGCTTGTTTTTGCCACCACTTTCATCTGTTTCTGTGGCATGGCGCAGGCTCCGCAGGCTCTGAGTTTGAATCCTGGCTTTAGTTGACTAGATGTGTGACCTTGGGCAAGTTACATAAACTCTTTCAGCCTCTATATTTTCATCTGTGCCTGGAGGATAATGCTTTCTATTTCTTGAGATAATACACACACTAGGTAGTTGTGAAAATTAAATGAATTAAATGAATGTATAATCTGTTTTGCTTAGGCTGGGAGCTGGCTCTTAAAAATACTCAACACAAGACCTCTACTATTATTATATTGATGTTCCCTATAATTTATATGTATTTGTATGCATGTAGAATATATATGTGAGTATATGTATGCACACTTGTATATGTATGTATGTATATACATAAGTTGTATCTCCCCCACTCCAGATTTCTTAAGGGAAAGGGCTATCCCTTACTGGTGGTTCTTAAACATTTTGGGTTCTAGACCTTATTGAGAATTTGCTGCAAACTGTGAATACAGCTGTGAATACGTTCTTTACCCTACACTTGTCCTGAATTCCTTCTAGGGACATCCTCAGTGCCAAGTCCGTGGCAGGGTTCCTTGATAAATTGATTTCCACTTTGTTACTTCTTATTTTTGTTTGCAGAGCATCTCTGTTGTAACTCTCTTTATCTAGGTGTAAACTCTTTCACTTTTGGGCAATAGACCTACTTCAGCGTTTTACCATTTGTCATGGTACAGAACTTGAACTGAATATAGTGAATCGATGCTGGCCTTCCTTGTCCTCCCGGAGTTTACAGTCTAAGATGAATAACGGGAATGTGCAACGGAGGATGCATGGAGAACTGTGTCTGACATTGAACGGGGATGTGAGTTAAACGAGGAAATAAATACATGACACAAATCTCAAATTTCTCCATCCTTTCTCTTCTTCCTTTTGTGTGCTCTCTGAATCAAAACATCCAACCCTTTTGGGGGGATCTTCACTTGTAGCTACCAAGTTCAGTAAGGTCTAAAGGAAGTGGTGGGAACCTTTTCCTTGGGGGCATCTAAAAATTACATCTGGACAAAATGTTAGAGCCCAGCTTTGGAGAGGACAGACCAGGCCCCAGGGGAGCAAGGCAAGGCAGTGAGGTCAGAAGGCGGTTTCTGCCTTCTCCTCTCCGTTCTCTGGCAGAGGTGGCAGTGTAGGGTCCTGGAATGAGTGTGGGCTTGCTTGGGAAATAGCATGTGGCATCACTTGGGAACAGGAGCGTAGTAAAAGGGGGACCATGGTGAGAAAGAGGCAGTTTTCTTTGCCCATCTTCATCGTGCATTGAGGAATGCTAGGATGGGAAATGCCCAGCCTGTCTCTGCTGTTTACTGGACAGCAAACCAAAAGATTTGGAAGGTTGCCTTGGGAGTCCTGAAAAGATGAGGGGAGAAAGAGGCAGTATTTCAGTTATTTGGCTCCTTATGGCACTTCTCGAGTGAGTGCTCAGAGAATGGGGAAGATTTGTGGAAACTTTAGACAGGGGCAGCCTGGTAGAATGGCAATTAGCTATGTAGTGTGAATTGCAAGTGCCTGGGAGGGCCCCAAATATTTCCCCTGCCCTTTGGAGTGCTACCCACTTACAGGTAAGCATTGCCTGCTTTCTTTGGCCCCATTTGAGTTAACTATGACTTACTGAGTGCAGTTAGACATGCAGCATTGTGCCAAGTGAAACCATATCCATCTCATTTAATTCCCCGAACAACACTTCTGTGGTGTGTCTTCATTCGTTTGCACTGCTGTAAAGGAGTAGCTGAGGCTGGACAAGCTATGAAGAAGAAAGGTTTATGGGGGCTGTACAAGAAGCATGGTGCAGGCATCTGCTTCTGGTGAGGGACCCAGACTACTTCCACTCCATGGTGGAAGGGGAAGGGGAGCTGGCATCATGTGGGGAAAGAGCAGGGAAGTGGAGGATGTGCCAGTCTCTTTTGAACAACCAGCTTGTGCAAGAATGGCACCAAGCCATTCATAAGGGATCCTCCCTCACAATCTGAACTCCTCCCACCATGCCCTAACTTCAACACTGGGGGATTGAATTTCAACATGAGACTTGATGGGGCCAAATAAACCATATCCGAACCATAGCATGGTTGGTATATATACATATATATATATATACATATATATATGTATATATATATATATACACACACACATATATATATACACACATATATATATATACATATATATGTATATATAATTTTGTTTTTGAGATGAAGTCTTGCTCTGCTGCCCAGACTGGAGTGCAATGATGCAATCTCAGCTCACTGTGACCTCCTCCTCCCGGGTTCAAGCGATTCTTCTGCCTCAGCCTCCCAAGTAGCTGGTATTATAGGCATACACCACCGTGCCTGGCTAACTTTGTATTTTAGTAGAGATGGGGTTTCACCATGTTGGCAAGGATGGTCTCAATCTCACGACCTCGTAATCGGTTTGCCTCAGCCTCCCAAAGTGCTGAGATTACAGGTGTGAGCCACCACACCTGGCCAGCCTGGTTGATGTTGTTAGCTCCAGTTTACAGGTGAGAAAACTGAAGATAAGAGAGATTGATTAACTTGACCAAGGCTATTCAGAGATGGGATTAGAGTGCAGGCAGTTTGACTAGAATATTAATAGTTTTCACTTGCCAGGTACCCCAAATTTGGCTGCAGGCTGACCTTGCTGCTAAACAAGACTACAGGGACTTCTGTGCCAGCCTCAGCAGACCAGGGGCGGGGACCCAGGGAGGCAGAAGTTGTGCTGGGCTGCGTGCTACTGCACAACTCAAGTATGTGCCCTTCTCCCCGGTGATATCTGAGGATCGACTCTGTCCTCCTAACACCTCCTGGGGAAGCTTAAGTGAGTTTATATCAGGACCCTGCCTTAACTCTTCCATGAGAAATGCCAGTTAGGAGGGAGACCTGATTTAATAATTGTCTTTAGGGATAGCAAATGTTATTGTTCTCATGATGGCAACTAACTGTTGTCAACTGGGAGAGGGAGACAGAGAGAGAGAGAGAGAGAGAGAGAGAGAGAGAGACAGAGAGACAGAGGGACAGAGAGAGAGAGAGAGAGACAGAGAGACCGAGAGAGAGAGAGAGAGAGAGACTGAGAGACAGAGGAACAGAGAGAGAGACAGAGACACAGAGAGACAGACAGAGAGAGACAGAGAGAGAGACAGAGAGAGACAGAGACACAGAGAGAAAGACACAGAGAGAGAGACAGAGAGACCGAGAGAGAGAGAGAGAGACAGAGAGACAGAGGGACAGAGAGAGACACAGAGAGACAGAGACACAGGGAGAGACACAGAGAGGCAGAGACACAGAGAGAGACACAGAGAGAAAGACACAGAGACAGAGAGAGACAGAGACACAGAGAGAAAGACACAGAGAGAGACAGAGAGAGACAGTGAGAGAGAGACAGAGAGACAGAGGGACAGAGAGAGACACAGAGAGACAGAGACACAGAGAGAGACACAGAGAGGCAGAGACACAGAGAGAGACACAGAGAGAAAGACACAGAGACAGAGAGAGACAGAGACACACAGAGAAAGACACAGAGAGAGACAGAGAGACAGCGAGAGAGAGACAGAGAGACAGAGGGACAGAGAGAGAGAGACAGAGAGAGACAGAGAGAGACAGAGACACAGAGAGAAAGACACAGAGAGACAGAGAGAGAGACCGAGAGAGAGATAGAGACAGAGAGAGACAGATAGAGAGAGACAGAGAGAGAGACAGAGAGAGACACAGAGAGACAGAGACACAGAGAGAGACACAGAGAGAAAGACACAGAGAGAGAGACAGAGAGAGAGACCGAGAGAGGGACAGAGACAGAGAGAGACAGACAGAGAGAGACAGAGAGAGAGACAGAGAGACACAGAGAGACAGAGACACAGAGAGAGACACAGAGAGAAAGACACAGAGACAGAGAGAGACAGAGACACAGAGAGAAAGACACAGAGAGAGACAGAGAGACCGAGAGAGAGAGAGACTGAGAGAGGGACAGAGACAGAGAGAGACAGAGAGAGACAGAGAGAGAGACAGAGAGAGACACAGAGAGACAGAGACACAGAGAGAAAGACACAGAGAGAGAGAGAGACCGAGAGAGAGAGAGACTGAGAGAGGGACAGAGATAGAGAGAGACAGACAGAGAGAGACACAGAGAGACAGAGACACAGAGAGAGACACAGAGAGAAAGACACAGAGACAGAGAGAGAGACAGAGACACAGAGAGAAAGACATACAGAGAGAGACAGAGAGAGAGACCGAGAGAAGGACAGAGACAGAGAGAGACAGACAGAGAGAGACAGAGAGAGAGAGACAGAGAGAGACACAGAGAGACAGAGACACAGAGAGAGACAGAGAGAGACACAGAGAGAAAGACACAGAGAGAGAGACAGAGAGACCGAGAGAGGGACAGAGACAGAGAGAGAAGACAGAGAGAGACAGAGAGAGAGACAGAGAGACACAGAGAGACAGAGACACAGAGAGAGACACAGAGAGAAAGACACAGAGACAGAGAGAGACAGAGACACAGAGAGAAAGACACAGAGAGAGACAGAGAGACCGAGAGAGAGAGAGAGAGACTGAGAGAGGGACAGAGACAGAGAGAGACAGAGAGAGACAGAGAGAGAGACAGAGAGAGACACAGAGAGACAGAGACACAGAGAGAAAGACACAGAGAGAGAGACTGAGAGAGGGACAGAGATAGAGAGAGACAGACAGAGAGAGACACAGAGAGACAGAGACACAGAGAGAGACACAGAGAGAAAGACACAGAGACAGAGAGAGAGACAGAGACACAGAGAGAAAGACATACAGAGAGAGACAGAGAGAGAGACCGAGAGAAGGACAGAGACAGAGAGAGACAGACAGAGAGAGACAGAGAGAGAGAGACAGAGAGAGACACAGAGAGAAAGACACAGAGACAGAGAGACAGAGACACAGAGAGAAAGACACAGAGAGAGACAGAGAGAGACAGCGAGAGAGAGACAGAGAGACAGAGGGACAGAGAGAGAGAGAGAGACAGAAAGAGAGAGAGACAGAGAGAAAGAGAGAGAGAGAGAGACAGAGACAGAGACACAGAGAGAAAGACACAGAGAGAGAGACAGAGAGAGAGACCGAGAGAGAGAGACCGAGAGAGGGACAGAGAGAGACAGAGAGAGAGAGAGACAGAGAGAGACACAGAGAGACAGAGAGAGACACAGAGAGAAAGACACAGAGACAGAGAGAAGAGACAGAGACACAGAGAGAAAGACACAGAGAGAGACAGAGAGAGACAGCGAGAGAGAGACAGAGAGACAGAGAGAGAGACAGAGAGAGAGAGAGAGAACTCACAGATACAGACTCCAAAGACAAAGACAGCATGAGAAATGCCAGTTAGCCCTAAGGAAGTAGCTTATTAAACACCAAACTGGTTTCATCCAGACAGATCCAATTCTGGCTCCTGCCACTTCCTGGCTTTGTGACCTTGGGCAAGTAACTTTATTTATTTAAGCTCCCATCTGTTATCTGTAAAATGGGGATTTTAACGGCATTTACCGCATGGAGTTGTTGTGAAGATTAAATGGAACTGTGCCTGGCACCCAGGAAGCTCTCAATAAATGTTAGTTATTATAGATATTTTTGTATAATCTTAAAAGCATACAAAAGATTTCCCAGTATCTGGAGTATTTAGGTACAGATTTTCTCTGTTAATCTCTCAGCTACCCTTACAGCGCTTTACTTGCCAAATGATGTCACCGATGCCTTTTTTTTCCGACATAAATTGCCCTGAACCAACAGTGGCTGGGAAAAGAACAATACAAATAACAACAGCTAACATTTGTTGAGAACTTCTTGTGTACTAGACATCTGTTATATGCTTTACATGAATTATCTCATTCTAAAACAAGAATCTTATCAGGTAGGCAGAAATAATGTGTCTGGCCTTTGAGAAGCAACTTCTGAAATTGCCATATCCAGAGAGCTGGGGCTTGTTGGAAATATTTGTATCCACAGTGAGGTTGGAGATCAAGATGGTGTGGGTGTTTGTGAGCCTGGGGAATGGGGTGTGGCGGGCAGTTGGCCAGTGAGCTCACTGTGCAGCAGGAGAGAAACCCAGCTCAGTTCAGCAGGCAGAGCGGCAGGTCCTTGGACTACAATTCATGGCCACTGGTACAGTTAGTGTTAACAGGAATTTTCCTTGTGTATCAGACCAAAGAGGCTCACAGACTATAAACCATCTTATCAGAGGCTGGCCATTCGTACTCTAGAAGGGCGGGAGAGGCAGGAGGACTCATGTGAATCTCCATCTGCTCCTAGATACTTACACAGAGGACCAGGTCCATGAGAAGGGGATGAAGAGAAGGAGCACAGGGCAAGGAATAAATGCCAATGAATTTGTATTTTCAATTAAATCCCAGGGACTAAGGGGAAAAGAAAAAAAAGTGTTCAGTCTGGGACTCTCACGTCAGGCCGGGGAACTTGTCCCTGAAACAACTGGATCATCTCCAGGTGTGAAAGTCTGGCCCTTCGTTGTCACTCGAAAACTTTATTTCTTTGTTCAGTCCAGGGAACTGCCCACTTTACCCCTTCTTGGTCCTGCTCCGTCAAGAGCCTGGTATTTAGAGAGGAAGGTGTGTAGAGCCCTTGAGTAGGCAAAGGTTTGCCCGCCTAGCCAGCTATGCTCAGACTTTACAGGGAACAAAAATCACCCAGTGTAAGCCTTAAGATGCAGATTCCTGGTCCTCAGCCCTAGATATCCTGATTCAAGAGATTTGAAATGGGGTTCGGGAGTTTATGTTTTTGTAAGTAACCCAATGATTTGATTGCAGAAGACCGCATTTTGAGAAACATTATTTTAGCCCAAACATCCCTATTTTTTAATTTTAATTTTAATTTTTTTAAATTTTACTTTAGGTTCTGGGGTACATGCGCAGGTCATGCAGGGTTGTTGCATAGGTGCATACTATATACTGCATTTCTCCCCATGTTATCCCTCCCCACCCTTGCCACCCCCTGCTTTCCCTCCTATAGCACCCCCCAACTGCCCCCAGTGTGTGATGCTCCCCTCCCTGAGTCCACGTGTTCTCGTTGTTCAGCACCTGCCTATGAGTGAGAACATGTGGTTTTCTGTTCCTGTGTCAGTTTGCTGAGAATGATGGTTTCCAGATTCATCCAAGTCCCTACAAAGGACACAAACTCATCCTTTTTTATGGCTGCATAGTATTCCATGGTGTGTATATGCCACATTTTCTTTGTCCAGTTTATCATCAGTGGGCATTTGGGTTGCTTCCAGGTCTTTGCTATTGTAAACAGTGCTGCAATGAACATTTGTGTGCATGTGTCCTTATAGTAGAATAATTTATAGTCCTTTGGATATATACCCAGTAATGGAATTGCTGGGTCAAATGGAATTTCTATTTCTAGGTCCTTGAGGAATCGCCACACTGTCTTCCACAATGGTTGAACTAATTTACACTCCCACCAACAGTGTAAGAGTGTTCCTATTTCTCCACATCCTCTCCAGCATTTTTGTCTCCAGATTTTGTAATGATCTCCATTCTAACTGGCGTGAGATGGTATCTCAATGTGGTTTTGATTTGCATTTCTCTAATGACCCGTGATGATGAGCACTTTTTCATGTTTTTTGGCCTCATATATGTCTTCTTTCGAAAAGTGTCTGTTCATATCCTTCACCCACTTTTGAATGGGCTTGTTCAACATCCCTATTTTTACAGATGATCCAGTGGAGGTCCAGAAAGTACATATTACTTGGTTGGATGTCTCGCAGAGAGGGTTCTTATAGGATGCAGGTCTTAAACCCAGGTTTTCTGATTGCCAGTCCGGCCAGTCTTGCCTCCAATGGACTTTAAATATGACGTTGTGGTATGGTGGCTCACTCCTGTAATCCCAGCACTTTGGGTGGCTGAGGTGGACAGATCACCTGAGGTCAGGAGTTCGAGTCCAGCCTGGCCAACACGGTGAAACCCTATCTCTACTAAAAATACAAAAATTAGCCAGATGTGGTGGCATTCACCTGTAATCCCAGCTACTCAGGGGTCTGACAGAAGAATTGCTTGAACCCAGGAGGCGGAGATTTGCAGTGAGCTAAGATTGCACCACTGCACTCCAGTCTGGGGGACAGAGCAAGACTCCAACTCAAAAAAAAAAAAAATGGCACTGACCTTGACTTGCTGTAGTTTATTCTTGCCTAGCGTTTCTCCATTCATCACATCTCAGTTCAGGGTCAGTTCCTCAGGGAAGACTGTCTTGCCCCTCCCCACTCAATCTAGGCAAGGTTCCTTTGTTTTCCACTCTCAGAAAATCACCTCTCTCTCCTTTCTAGCATTTACCCTGTTTGTGGTTACACACTTCTGCATATGACTCTTTGATCATACCCTGTCTGCCTCCCCAGGCTTCAGGCTCAATGAGAGCAGGGCAGTGTTTCTTTTCATTCCTTCAAGGGCCTAGTGCAGTGTCTAGTGGTTACTAAGTGCTCAGTAAATATTTATTAGATGAGTGAGTGAATGAATGAATGAAAAGGGCAGGTTGATCTCAGCCTTAACTGGAAGTCAAAGTAAAGCAATATTTATTAAACTTTTGCCTTTCAATGGCATTCTCTGTTTAGACATTTTAAAGTTGTCATTCTTGTTTTTGGCCCAGCCTTTTTGATTCCAAATGCCCATTGCATTCCTGAAACCTCAGCTTTGTTTGATCATCTATGTGCCTATCGCAATTTTTCTATTTCTGTAGTGAATTTTGTGTTAGAAATCCATTCTCCTCTCTGCAACTCTCCCTTCCTTTCAACTATAACCCCTCCCCAAGATCCCAATTCTCTCCTGTTGCTTTCAGTAACCCCCAAATCTGACGTTTTCTAACCTTTTGTTCTCAAAGTCTACCAGTCCAATGTCCTATTTCCTCCAGTCCTGGCGAGTGTTAGGAACTCTTCAAAGAGATAGATTCCTGCTAACTCTGGATAATGGCCTGATCTGTTCGCTCCTCTTCCTCCCCTTTCAGTTTTAACTGAGATCATCACTTTCTTAACTAAGCTGCGTGCTTCAATAAGCTGGTCAAATCCTCGACTCGATGGAGCCCACCAAGCACTGATGATAGGAGGAAGATTCTAGTGATTAGCAAATATTTATTGAGTACCGTGTTAGGGTCTGAGGCTTATTCAAGAACAAATTAAAAGTATTTCTTTCTTGCAAGGCTCTTTATCGGAAGAGAGTCACGGACTCACAGTTGATAATGGTGTGGCAGTTAAACAACACTTCAAGAGATTTCAATATCTTGTTACTTGTCCAACAGCTGATTATCACAAGTGCTATGAGTTTAAATTAGACTGTGTTTATAATGCACTTTGGAGTGGGCCTGACACATAGTAGGCTCACTCAGTAATGTTAATCCTTCTTCCGTCTAAGGGAGGGAGAGATTTTTCTGGGCTGGAGTAGGTCAGCTGGTCTCCACTGAGGAGGGGTCTTCCTTTAAGGTCTGGAAAGCACTCGCAATTTGTGACGAAATCTTTTCAGCTCCACGAGTGTCCCCATTTGCATTCAGGATTAATTTCTTTTTGGGAAGAACTACTTTCCTTGGATTAAAGCAGGTCTCCTAGAACTTAGCTTATCCACGCTTTTTCATTTGCTGTGCCTACATAGGAGAGAGGCATTTCGAATCAGAGCTGGAAGGGACTGAAGAAGTTGTGTAGCCCTTTCCTCATTTCCCAGGTGGGGAAACTGAGGCCAGACAAGTTATTTGACTATGGTCCCTCAGAGCCAGAACCAGAACTGAGGCCCCTAATGTCCAGCCCCATAGTCTTAAAAATAACTATATGTTATTTTCAGTATTTAAATACTAAACAAATGAAAGCAGTTTAAAAAAATTATCAAGGTGAATCGTGCTCATTGCAAAACTATGGAAATACCACAGAAGCCAAAAGGAAAGTCACCCTCATTTCACCATAAAGAGAGAACATGATTGTTAACATTTTGGCAAATGCTTTCTAGAATTTACACATACACAAGTGCACGCACACACACACACGTGTGTGCACAGGGCAGGTGCCTCTTGTTTGGACCCCAGCCTATGTTTAGCCTCCCTTTGTAACCGAACTGTGTCCTGAGTCTTCCACCAGTCAGGCCCAGGTGGACCCTCCCCTCCAGCTCTAGGGGTGGACCCCAGACCCGGTCAGAACCAGGGAGTGCCCAGGTGCTCTTAAGATGTGAGATTTGAAGATGAGGGGGTATGAGGTTTGGAGCCAGGTCTGGAGGTGCTGTGGTTGCTCTGCAGCCACAGTGAGAGAGCTTGTCTGGGTGCGAATGGAGCTGAGTGAGTGTGGCTGCCCTTTCCACACACTCCCAAGGGAATTGCCAGAATAATTTCTACCCTTTAAAGTAGCTAGTCGGCCATTACCAGTGGATCCAATTCTTAGCCAAAGGACTTTGAGCAAGTCACTTAACCTCTGAGGCCAGTTTCCTCATCTGTAAAATGGGATAACACTTGGAAGATCACAGTGAGGATAAGATACCACCACCATTACTAATAAAAATAGTAGTTAAATTTAGAGCTGTCTTTATTAATTGTTTGCTAGATATCAGGGCTATGCTAAGCAGTTGAATATATTGCTTCATTCAGTCTTCACACGCACAGAGTGGAAGGAAGAAGGATTTGCTTATCATTGCCTGTGTTTAGAGAAGGACTAAGACACAGGGCCAGGTCTCAACTGCCCTGATTCCTGGTGCCGTCGTTTGCTAACTGATTGCTTTTGCCTTTTTGAACATTTGGAGTGGGAACCTTGATGCATTTCCAGGCCTCTTGGTTGGGGAGTACCTGGTTCCTTTAAAGGGACAGGTCGCTGGTTCCAAACTAGAGAATGGGAAGGTCCTGCTGGGCTGTCAAGGGAGTGGGGGGACACTGGCCAGAGCCCTCTCTGTCTGCAGAGTCCCCCTTCCTGGCTATATCCAGAGTTCCCTAGATAACTGCGAGGGATGCAGCACAGATTCATGGGCCTGCTGCTCCCAAGCAAGTACCTGATGTGTTCTGTCCAAGAGTGACAGTGTCTGATTCCTGTATGACTCATCAGGAAGGGAATAGACAGACTCTGGAGGCATAGGAGGAAGGAAAAACCCCCACATTCTCACCTCCCACCAGTAAAGGGATGGAGAGGAATTTCTCCACTGCACACACCACTTAAAAGGCAGGTGTTTTCCACATTTTATAGGTGGGGAAACTGAGGACCCATTACATCCAGTCTTTCATTTGTTCCATGGACATCAGTTGAGTGAGGGCTTTGTGCCAGGCTTCGTGCTGAATTGTGTGGGAGACACAAACTTGGGAAAAACCCTGACTCTACCATCCTGGGCTGTTGACTAAGATGTGGCAACAGGGAGTGTCACCCAGGGTGGGGCCTTGAAGAGGGAAGGCCCCAGGAGTTAGCATGTCAGGCGTTTGTCTTTGAATAGGTTCAACTTCACCTCATGTCAAACATTCCTTTTTTCTTTCATTAAAAAAGCACATAACATCTATTTACCCCTTTAATAGTTTTTAAGTATTCATTACAGCATCGTTAACTCTATGCACATTGCTGTACAGCAGATCTCTAGAACTTGTTCACCTTACGTGACTGAAGCTGCAGACTCATGGAACAACTCCCCATTTCCCCTCCCCCAGCCCCATTCTACTCTCTGTTTCTATGAATTCAACTACTTACATCATGTCGGTGAAATCATATTGCATTTGCCTTTTTGTGACTGACTTATTTAACTTAGCCTAATGTCCTCAAGTTTCATCCATGTTGTAGCATGCACCAGAATTTCCTTGGATTTTAAGGCTGAGTAATATTCTATTGTGTATATATCAAATTTTCTTTACTTACTTATCTGACATTTAGGTTGCTTCTGGACCATTGAGAATAATGCTGCAGCAAACATGGGTGCATAAATATCTTTTGGAGATCCTGTTTTCAATTCTTTTAATATATACTGAGAAGTGGGGTTGTTGCATCCTATGGTAGTTCTATTTTAAAATTTTTGTGGAAACTATGCTGTTTTCCATAGCAGTTGTACCACTTAACAGTCCTACCAAGTGTAGGGGTTCCGATTCCTCCTCAATCTCACTAACAATTGTTATTATTATTATTTTAATAGTGACTATCCTAATGGGTGTGAGTGATATCTTGTGGTTTTGATTTGATGTTGCATATCTTTTCTTCTGTTTGTTGGCAATTTGTATATCTCCTCTGGAGAAATGTCTATTCTTTTGCCTACTTTTCAATTGGGCTATTTGTCACTGCAAACATTCTTTGAGTATCTACATCTACACACCAAGAGCAGAGATGAACAGGAAGCTCCTCAAGATGCTTTCAGGAGGCTTTTGGAATTTTTCTCAAAGCAACATATCTGGTTAGTTATAAGAAATTTAAACTACACAGAAATTAAAATTATAACTTACAACAGGTTCATTAGTTCATACTGGTATCTAGAAATAATAATAATTCTTCTTCTCCTCTTCCTCCTTCGGTATTGATCCTATTGCGATTCTATTTGGCTTATGTGGCTGTGCTGGAAGAGCGAAGGATGTACCTGCTGAAAAGTCCCCTCACTTCTCCCTTTGCCTTTATCCTCTGAGAAAGGCATTTCTCTGGGTTCTTGAAGAGAGTGGATTATCTTTGATCTCTACTCTTTGGGAGCTTATTGGAATGACACCCATTTTACATAATGAATAATAGTAAGTTAATGTGCCTACTTAAAAATAACACACATATATGTCTACTATCTATAACATGTATAATAGTAATACATAATATAATGAATATATATTAATAAGTATATCCATAGGCAGGTTTTTCCCATCAGAGTAGTCATCCCAGGAGGCCACGAGCTTGTTTTCATAACCCGATTAAAACTATTTTCTCTTCTCTTTCACTGTTCTTCTCAAACCAATTTGCACATTCTTGTGACCATCATGGTGGAATTAAGCACTCATTCTTTGAGAGCAGATATAATTTTCAGAGCAATCCATAGTCCTTATGAAGACACTCTGAGCTGGTCCTTGGCTGTCTGTCCCAAGTCCATTCCATGGCCTGTCTTTCTCTGCTCTGCATTGCTCGGGGGCTGCCTACCCCCTACCCAGGCTCCCTGTTATCTGGCTGCCAGCTGGGCTTGGTCAATTGGGTGCATGGCAGGAGGGCTAGAGATGGGAGAAGTGAGGACATTTCTCCCCTTTGCCCACTCTCTCTCTCTCCCTAGTGGGCTATTTCTGATTAAACTTCATCAGTTTCATGACTCCCACTATACCGGACAGGTCTAGTAGTACAAATACATCTATAAAAAAAAGCAATGGCTTGCTATACACCAGCATGAACTTGCTATGAAATATAATAGAAAAGAGATTCTACTCACCACAACCACTAAATATGCAATGCCCAGGAATAACTTTAACAAGGAACGTATGGGATGTAGGTGAACAAAGTGACAAAGCTTCACTGAGGGGCATAAAACAGGCCTTGAATAAATGGAAAGATGTGTTCTACTTCTGGGAGCATTGTAAGGATGTCAATGCTTCTCAATTTAAACTATTAATTTAATGCAATTCCACCAAAAATATCACTGGCATTTGGAGGGAATTTAGTAAAATGATTCCAAAGTGTTTCTGGAAGAATAAATGCTTAAGAATAGCCAAAAAATTTCAGAAAGAAAGGTTAGGTGGAGGGAATTTCCCTACCAGATGAAAAAGGCTTGATAATGTGACTGTAGTTGAAACAGAGTGCTACTGGCAGAGGGTGGAGCTGGCAGATTATTGGAATAGAATAGACTATTTAAACTAGATTGAGTGACGTATGAGAATGACTGTGTTGATAAAGGTATTTGTGAAGAATGGAAATGTAACCTTTATCAATATATTAATTGGATATTTGGAAAAAATAAAGTTACAGTCCTACTTTTCACCTTATATACACTCTGTATTCCAGATAAATCTCTTGGCAGAGATTTTGGGGATCCTGTGGTCTAAACAGTCATTTCGCAGGCTGTAAAATTGAGATCCAGAAAGGAGAAAGAGCTTTCCTGAGGATACACAACACATTAATAGCAGGGCCAAGGATTCTTCACTTCCCTTTTGGAGTTGTCTACCCTTTAAAACCCATCTTTACAGTCCAGTTCAATGTCTCCTACCACAGTGTTCATTTCCATGAGGCATCACAGGAGCAGGGCTGCCAGGTGCAATTGTGCAGGTTATGACTGTATCATTCCAGGGGGTCCATTTACATCAAAATCTATGTGAACAGCACCCTTCGGAGCTGTGCAGAGCACAATCTATATGGGCATACTTTAGAGTCCTGTTCAGGAGGATGGATCTGGAATTCATTCTTCAGCAAGGATGGCAAATACTTATGACATGTGGTGATGATTCTTTCTCCAGCACACATGATAGATCATTGCCTGTCAATTACCTTAATCTTTCCCAATGTGCCCAAACTTAATCTCAGAATCCTTCTCAACCCAGTCCTATAAGTTAAGTTATCTCAACCCAGTTCTTTCACTAGTTGCCTGCCCTCCCTCCCTCCCTCCCTCCCTCCCTCCCTCCCTTCTTTCCTTCCTTCATTCCTTCCTTCCTGACAGGGTCTCACTTTGTCACCTAGGCTGGAGTGTAGTGGCATGATCGAGGCTCACTACATCCTCAGCGTCCCAGACTCAAGTAATCTTACTGATTCAGCCTCCAGAGTAGCTGAGACTACAGGTGCACATCTCCAAACTTGGCTAATTAATTTTTTTTTGTAGATTGGGGTTCCACTATATTGTTCAGGCTGGTCTTAAATTCTTAGGCTCAAGTTATCCTCCTGCCTCTGCCTCTTAAGTGTTGGGATTACAGGCGTGAACCACTGCTCCCTGCCTCCATTAGCTTTCAGTTGTAGCTGGCTCCTTGAACTAAAATCCATTTGCTTTAACTTTTTCGAGTAGCTCAAATTTGGCCTCAGAAGGATGCCCCTTCCAAATCTCTTCCCAGCTTCTGTTCATTGATACCAACATAGACGGTGATAAAACTGCCAAACAAACCAATCAATACTGCCATGGTAACACTAG
Source organism: Saguinus oedipus (assembly GCA_031835075.1). Taxonomy (NCBI): domain Eukaryota; kingdom Metazoa; phylum Chordata; class Mammalia; order Primates; family Cebidae; genus Saguinus; species Saguinus oedipus. The sequence goes on from CM063170.1 coordinate 46,901,115, forward strand.
AGGATGTTTTAAGGATTAAATGCAAAAATGCAATTAAAATCCTTAGTGACTGCCAGTAATTACTATTTTCAAATAACAATGAGCTATTTAAAAATCACCTTGTTGAAGTCTATAAATATGTGTTTGTTTTGCTAACAGCCCCTAATGTATTCTCAAGCTAACCTCTAGGTTACAAACATACGTTAGAGATACAAACTGCTGAGTATTGTTGAAAATTAGATGTTTATCAGAGTTTCAGTCATCTCACACACACACACACACACACACACACACACACACACACACACACACAAACACACACACACACCACTTCTGGCAATCAGTTTCTGTGGTCCGGAAGCTGTTAAAATTTATGGGAAATAGTTCTCTCTGCCCTCCTGTGTTACGGCTGTCTCCTGAGTCAATGTCTCTCCCATTCCTCCCGCTATCTGTGTTCACAGGAAACCAGTGACACGCAGGGTTGTGGCAGCAGCAGGGGTTAGGAGCAGTGGTCCTTCTTGGTTCTTCAGTGGTCCACTTTGGCATTCCAGAAGCAACCAAACACATTTGCTGGACCCAGATGCCAGCAAAACTGGTTCCTTTAAGTGGAATCATCAACAGAGCCAGCAGAGACACCACAGATCAGCCTTGCCAGGTCTTCTCTGCCTGTGGTTTGCCTGCCTGGCTGGGCAGGGTGAGGAGAGAGGAAGAGAGGGAAGGGGGTGGTAACGGGAAGTGGCAGGGAGCCCTATTGGCTAAGGTATTAGATGCGGGAGCCACGCCAGCCCTGAGCCCTCTATCATTCTAGCCTCTGGCAGGAACATTTCTGTTCAGGCGCCAGTGCTCCTTGTCCTTACCCTGACATTGGGCCTTTTATAAGTGGACAAGGAAGAGGTGGCCAAACCCCTTAGATATCCCCTTATGTCAGAGTGACAGAGAATGTCCCAGCAGGAAGGGACTTTCAGGATCACATGACCCAGACTCTTTAATATTACAGATGAAGACATTGGGATTCTGGAAACACTGTCTTGACTCAAATGTTTATCAACAAGGACAGGCCCAGGCTCTGTTAAAGGCCCATACAGAACAACTCTGTGGACGGTTAGTAGCTGGACTTGATCTTGAGAAGTGGGCAGGGATTTTAGGAACTTTGGAAGGCCATTGAAGGAGAGAGACATTTTTGGAAGTGGGGAAATTCTAAAAATCACTCTACCTAAATGGCTACCTACTTTGTACCCATGGGAGGGACCAGTCCTAAGCAGAGCTAGGTCAGTTAGTGGGAGAAACAGAGAAAATGAGGAAATCAGTTGCTGGAGTTTAAAAAGCTGTATTTTCTCCCCAGCTCTGCCACGTCCTTGCTGTGGGACTTTGGATCAGTTGCTTGGTTTTCTGAGCCTTGACTTTCTAGCCATTGCCAATAGGCTCCAAAGGATTGCTGGGAGAGAAAAATAAAAGATGGTCGAGCACAGTGGCTCATGCCTGTAATCCCAGCACTTTGGGAGGCCGAGGCAGGTGGATCACGAGCTCAAGAGTTCGAGACCGTCCTGGCCAACATAGTGAAACCCTGTCTCTACTAAAAATGCAAAAATTAGCCAGGTGTGGTGATGCATGCCTGTAGTCCCAGCTACTCGGGAGGCTGAGGCAGGAGAATCACTTGAACCCGGGAGGAGGAAGCTGTGGTGAGGTTGTGATTGTACCACTGCACTCCAGCCTGGGCAACAAAGCAAAACTCTATCTCAAAAAAAAAAAAAAAAATACGCAGGCAATTTTTCCATTGTCTCATATTAGATAAATAATTATTTGAGAACTGGGCAGAATTTGGATATGTGGAGCTGTTTTACTTGTTTTGATGTGCTGAACATAATAGAGTTAGGTGCTTTTCCATGTGAATTCATTAAATATATGCAAAAATCCTGCATCTTTCTGAGTTGGTGGCTTAGAGAAATAAGATGGTTTTTTCTTTCCCCTGCAATGGGTAGTACTCTCTGTCCTTGAGAATTTTGTCAAGGGGGTTGTTACATTTGGGATTTCAGTGGAGTGCGGCTGATGAGTATGTTACCCTGAGATGATCACATCATAAAACAGGAATGGAGTTGACAGAGGTCCTAATATGCTCCTCAACATGCAATTCGTCTCACATCATATTTCATTTCCAAACCCTGAGAAATACGGGGTGCCTGTGCCTCTACCCTTCCTACCCACTCTTCCACACCCGCATTCACTGAACAATAGCTTTTTAAATGCTTCCTCTCTTCCCTGAGCAGATACCTTCCACCTGACTCAGGAGGAACACTTGAGAATTCCAGGAACACATTTAATCACTTAAAATTAGTCGTTGCCGTCAGTCTCGGGAGAATTTATACAAGAGCTGGGAATTATGGCAAGCACACTCGTGGAGGCACGTTCCGCAGAAGATGGCTCCATTTGGGCTCAGGTGTGATTTCATATCCAAAGCTTTTCAAATTTTATGTTTATCTAAATTGATTTTAATGTCCTGTCTTCTTCCTTTTACCTTCCTTCTTTTAGGTTATTTGTTTATTTTTAACAGAAGGAAGTCCCATTTAAAATTTATATTCTTTTGAATTCTAGAAAGTAGAATGTCAAAATCTTAGTTCTGCTTCATCTTCAAGTAACAGGACTGCCATTTATTGATTCAACAAATATTTGCTGAGATCCTTCTATGTGCCAGGCACAGTGCTAGCTACTGGGAATACCAGATTTATGGGAAGATACTAATATAGCGTTTCATTCATCCATTCACCAACAAGTATTTATTGAGCACCTACTATAGTTGTCAGGCACAGCACTATGTGAAGGGGACACAGGTGAATGAAACAGAAGAGATCCTTGCTTTCATAGCCCCTATAGTCCACCAGGAGCATTGAACTCCTGACCTCAGGTGATCCACCTGCCTTGGCCTCCTAAAGTGCTGGGATTACAGGCAGCACCTCACCTGGTCTGGGAGCATTGAAACTGGACCATGCCTTCCAGGAGCTCACAGCCTGGTGTATGGGGCAGACATAGCACAAAAAATGCAAAACAGTATGTCAGGGCTTGAATACATCTGGGCTGCAGAGAGCCCTGGAATGCCAAAGGGAGGTTGGTAATGATCTTTTTTTTCTTCTTCAACTTTTATTTTTTTTTAATTTTAATTTTTATTTATTTTTAATTTTTTTATTTTAATTTATTTTTTCTTCTTCAACTTTTAAGCTCAGGGTACATGTGCAGGATGTACAGGTTCATTACATAGGTAGACGTGTGCCATAGCGGTTTGCTGCACAGAAAGGATGGGAATGATCTTAAGGAGGTGTGGGATTGTAAATACTGAGCACAAGCTTGTAAACCTGAGACCTGGGTTTGAATTCTGGCTCTGTCTCTAGTAACTGTGTGACGTTGGCGTCCCCTTGTCTTAGTTTCCTGTTTTCTAAGTGGGTAGCGGTAGCATCTGGTTCCAGGTGGTGAAGCTTCAAGGAGGTATTGTTTGTAAAGAAAGCATGTAACACAGTGCCTGGTGGCTACTCTTCTTCTGCTCTCAGAGTTAATTCTGATGAGGACAAGCTCCTTGGAAGGTGAAGGTGCCACTGGGTCTGGGATGTGGTAAGCTGACGAAATGGGTCCATGTGGTGTTTGCTGCCATCTTGGTCTAGAAGGACAATGCCTCGTGAGAGGAAGAGCATCAGGCTCTGGCTGGCTCCACTTGTCAGCCTAGGTCAGCCTTTCAGAGCGTGCAGGCTGCTTAGATAGCGCTAAAATGGTACAGAGGCAAGTGTTGAACAAATTGAAGAGCTGTGTATTTTTGTGTGTATTACAGAGATACCATCTTACAATTTACAGTAGTTCTACAATGTTTCCTTTTAAGATAAATTTATATACATTAAAAACATGATTTGATTTAAAGGAGAAACTGAAGAACTAGCAGAGGTATGGGAACATGGTAAAATCAGGATGGTGCTTGTTTGATGCTCTGTCGTGCTAAAAGGAACATAGGGAACGCTGGCCTGGAATGAGGTTCTTAATGGTACCAGTTCTCCTTTTCCTTGCCTGTAAAATGATAGCGACAACATCACCTTCCTGGGGCTAGAGAGCTGGCGTGAGAGAATGCATGCGAGGGGTCCTGCGTGGTGAGTGGGCCCCTCCCCTGAAGTTGCTCTATTGCTACCTCATGCATGACCGTATTGCCCTCTTTTATTGTACCACAAACTAAAATTTATTTGTTTACAATTCCTCTCCATAACACTGAAATTCCAAACATTCTGAAAACTGAATGTTAAAAAAAAAACAAGTTTGGCACACATCAGTTTATTTTTGAAATGAATTTGCAGTTTTTGTAGCAAAATTTGACCTAAACCGAGGCAAAACTATCTGCCTGCTTGATTTATCCCTCTTAGTGTAAATATTTACATGTATGATGACAGAACTGTGAATGTGCTCGACTCTGATGTGCTGGCCTGGATTCTGTGGAGTACAGTGTATTATATGGTATTTGAACTATATAACCTCTCTAAAATGTGAAAAATTCTCTATCCCCTGAAACATCTGGTGACAAGCGTTTCTACATAAAGGATTGCAGACTCTTAGTTGTTTGTTTTCCCAACCAGCCCATAAATCCCAAGAGAGCAGGGATCACATTTGTTTTATTTAAGGTCGTAGCCTCAGGCCGAGACCAGAACTGGCACATAGTAGGCGCTTAGTCGATGTGAAGGAAGCCACTGAATGGGTGTCTCCCTGCGGGGCACCAGGGCCTGTCTGTGGGGAGGGGGTTTCTGGCACTTCGGCAAAGTGTAGCTGTTGACTACTTGGCCCTTTGCCAGGGAGGTGGATGTTCTGGCCATGTGAGGCACCAGCCTGAGTCCCCTGAAACTGAGTCTACGGTTCCAAGAGTGATTAGGTTTACTTGGGATGGTCCAGGCTGGACACACCATCCAGAGAAGCCTTTCCAGTCCAGGCCCCTGTGGCCTATAAACTCCCAGAACCTGGTGCAGATTCAGGGCCTGTGAAGCTATTCAAACTGTGGGGAAAACTTGCAAGTTTCTGCTTGCTTCCTGACCCACCAGGGCAGCCCCTAAATTTCTGGACTGGTATTTTCAAAAGCCTTTTGATGACAGTTGAGCCCCTGACTGCCTGTCAGCCCACCTTCCACAGACAGCACCCAGTTCTCTGCTCCTTTTGGCACAATAGAGCATCTTGCATGCAGCAGGAACCTAGGAAATACTGAATGACCGAATGAATGAAAGAAAGAAAGAACTGACTCTTGACACTTGACCTTTTCCTTCTTCCTGGCTTAGACAACTCCTAGTCTTCACCTTTGATGTCCCCACATGCATTTCTTGTGCTCCACTTTGTTTTGCAACATACTCAGCTATCAGTCCTGGCTCCCAGGCTCTGGTGACACTTGGAGCCCCTCCTTCCAAGCTGCATCTCCATTCTCATATTCATCCCTGTTAAGCTTTACTTCATCACTTCCTATGGATAAAGCCCTGGGCATAAGCTCATTATCTCATTTAATTGTTTTATTCCCTCTTTGCAGAGAGGTAAAGTAACTCACCCGATGTTTGGCAGAGCTGGGATTCAATCCCAGGTTTGACTGGTTCTTCTGACAATCTTTCTACATAGCCTGGGTCTGTTAAAGCCTCTCCATTTTCCTCCTGTGAGTTGTCTCTACAGATTATCAATATATACTCAACTTTGAGCTCAGCTTGCTTAGCCCTGAAGCTCGAGGCAAACTCTTGGATGCCTGGAACCAACCGCTCAAGTCACCAAAGGCATGAAAGTTACTAGAAGTGGGTTCTACAGCTTTGTGGTTAATGTGTTAGGCTCTGGAATTCCACAGAGCTGGTTTTCAGTCCCAGCTCTAACACCATCTGCCTCAAAGAATACAAGCTTCAGGAAACCATGATAGGTACTCATTGACATGTGTTTAATTAATTCCATTAATTAAGTTAAATAATGGTCATAAAATGCAAATCAAAACCACAATGAGAAACCATTTCATACCACTCGGAATAGTTATTATTAAAAAGTCAAAAAACACTAGATGCTGGCGAGGTTGTGGAGAAAAAGGAATGATTCTACACTGTCGATGGGAGTGTAAATTAGTTCAACTATTGTGCAAGACAGTGTGGTGATTTCTCAAAGACCTAGAGGTAGAAATACCATTTGATCCAGCAATCGCATTATTGGGTATATACCCAAAGGAATATAAATTATTCTATTATAAAGATGCATGCATGCATATGTTCACTGAAACACTATTCACAATGGCAAAGACATGGAACCAACCTAAATGACCATCGATGATAGACTGAAAAAAAAAATGTGATACGGATATACCATGAAATACTATGTAACCATAAAGGGGAATGAGATCATGTCATTTGCAGGGACATGGATGGAGCTGGAAGCCATTATCCTCAGCAAACTAACACAGGAACAGAAAACCAAATAATGTATGTTCTTACTTATAAGTGGGAGCTGCATGATGAGATCACATGGTAGGTAACAACACACACTGGGGCTTGTCAGAGTGTTGAGGGGGAGGAGGGAGAGCATCAGGACGAACAGCTAACGGATGACGGGCATAATACCTAGGTGATGGGATGATCTGTGCAGCAAACCACGTTGGCACACGTTTGCCTGTGTAACAAACCTGCACATGTACCCTGGAACTTAAAAAAATATGTGATGCTCATACAGCTGTTAGTTCAGTGACTGGCACAAACCAACCATCTTCAAAGGATGGCTGTTATTTTCATTCACCATGAGGAACCCCTTTCAAATTTCAGCATTGATAACTTAAGCTTTTTGACAGGTGCAAGTTACTCCTCTTTTGTAGCCACGGTTGAATCCTAAGGCAGCTCTCCCCTACCAAAATCAGGGCCTAGATTGAGCAGTTGAAAGTTTGTGCCCAATTCTGATTTCCCTGCTACCATTTTGTCCTTGTCTCATCCTGAGTCAGGCCAGGCCTGCAGCTGAAGACCTGAGAGAGCAGGGCAGCAGGAGGGTGTTATGAAAATTCTCAACCATGAATCACCGATGCCTTGCCTGAGGGTTAAAAGCACAGTCAATTTATTTGGTGCCTTTCCCCCTCCAAGTCATGCAGCTCCTGCAGGATCCCTAGCTTGGGAACATTAACTCGAGGGTGCCAGTCTCCCCTTCCTGACTGTGTAAGCACCTTCTTACCTGCTTTTCCTCCCCCATCAACCAGATTGCTTATGTAGAATCCTACTTCTTGCTGAGGTATCAGTCCCTGAGGGGCTAGCTCTTAACCAATGGCATTGAAGTTGGTGGAAATCGAGCTAGGGAAGAGTGGTGTGAGTTATTTTCAAGCGGTGTTTGTACTTGACACTGTGTAGTTTTATTTATTTACATTTTTCATCAGAAAAGTCATCTTGGAGTTTATTGATTTAATCAGCCTGTGCAAGCAAAAGCAGTGCATAGATAGCTCCGAGGGGTTCTTGAAATTAGTATTGTTGGGTTAACGCTTGTAGCAGGGAGGCTTTTTGAGTTGACATTTGCGTTTGTTTATTTGTTTTTCTTCAGAAGAAGGAGCCAGAAGACCATCTGGAACTCACTGAGCATAGCTTCCCTCTTAGAGGGTGGGTGGATATAGGACATTCTGGACTCACTGAGGGGATATAGTTAGAGTGGCAGGTGCAGCATGAGTTGCTGTATGATCCAAGGAGAATGAGTCCAAGGAAGTCTTTTAAACCTGGGAATTATTGAAGGTGACTGTGGTAGGAAGTATTTTCCCAAGACAGCCACATCGGTGGATTTCCCATCTCACAGGTTTGTCTTGCAATGAGACATTAACACACCACCTTTGGGGTGGGGATGGAGGATTGTTTCTGTTCCCTTCCCTTGAAATGGAGTAGATCTTTGTAGCTGTCTTGACTAATAGAATCTGGTAGAAGTGATGCTGCATGGATTCCCAAGTTAGACTGTAGAAGGCAATACAGTTTCTGTCTGGCCCTTAGAGCCCAGCTGTCATGAAGACCACATATATGTGTGGGTGTTTCACTTGATGGCTAGGCCCCCAGCCAAGGGTCAGCATCAACAGCCAGACATATGAATGAATGAACCTGTAAGTGAGTGCAGCCTTCAGCCTTCAATTTTCTTGCTGAGATCTCTGAACATTGTGGATCATGAAAACAACTCATCTAAACCAAACCCTGTCTGAATGCCAATCTTCGGAAATGATGAGAGGTAATAAATGACTATTGTTGTTTTGAACCTCTACATTTTGAGGTGATTTATTATGCAGCAATAGATGACTAATTTAATAGATGGCAGTTTAAAATAGGAGGAGCAGGAAAGTATCCTACCCCTGGGAAAATCCTTGGCTGATATTGGGAGGAGGTTGGGGCTTCTGAATTTGCAAGGGAGTAGAGCTCAATCGTTTCTGACAGTGCTTCCTGGGGCCATCTATGGTCTGGGAGACGGCAGGAAAGGCAACAGAACCAAGAGCTTCCTGGCAGGGTGAATCCTTGAGGGAGAGGCAGAAAAACAACTCCGTGTCTACTGCTGGGTTTGGAGTCTGACTTTTAAGGCAAGCACCCCTTTCCCAAGGTCATGGCTGGAGATAGCATGCTCTTACACCTCTGGATGCTGGAGGCTTGTTGTATATCTTAGTACCTTCTGGAGGCTTCTGTGCCAGAGTCTATTTATCTGCCATTGTCCATTTCTTTTGTATATCATAAGAGATGAAGCTCCCTAAAGCATTTAAACAATTGTACGTGTTAAGTTCATGATAGAAGATCTCTGGTTTCAAAACAAGGAGTTTATACTAGTCATGTTCTTGGTTACAAGCAACAGATGGTTATTCTAGATGATTTAAGCAGAAAATGAGATTATGGAAAAGATTTGGGTAGTTCTCAAAATCACTGGGAAGTCTACGGGATAAGGGCCAAATCACATGACAGAACCTGTTTAGTAAGGATGTGGATGCCACAGCCATTGGAACTTAACTGTCATTGAACCCCAGATGCAGCCACTGGCATGACCACCATTATGGTTCTTCAAACCTGGATGTGGCTACTTCTGCATCAGGATGGAACCTCTCTGTCTCTACCTCTTTGTATCACTAGTTACACTGATTCATGGAGCCTAGGTCATGTGCCACCTCCTAGCTATAAGGGAAGCTGGCAAGACAGGGATCTAGAGTTTCATCTTCAGACAATGGGGAATTCGTCCCCAGTAGGAAGAGGCTTCAAGTACTGGTCAGAAAAAAACTTACAAATGCCCACTGCTGTGTGTTCTGGACTTGTTGCTATATGGGTACATCAGTGTGTAGATGTGTGTTTGTGGTGGGGAGAGGGAGGATAGACTTTGAATTTGAGAACCGTGAAGAATTGCTATAAAGTATATTACATTTAGAAAATACAGTGTGGCGGCGATTTTCCTGTTTATTCTCAGCACCATTCTTGCCCTTCCATGCTGTGCATCTCATGTCCTGGACCACTGCAAACCACAGACCCCAGGCTCCCTTGGTAGGTTCAGTCAGTGCGAAGCACTGGTAAGAGGTTGGAAGATGAGAGAAGGCAGGAAGCCACATTCTTTCTTTCTCACTGTTTCTCATGTGGTCTTTGGGAGTGATGTATCTCTACCAATTCCAACTTTAGTCACAACTGTTCAGTACTAGCTTGGATGAGCTCTATGTGTTGGCACTAGTACTGGCTTGGTGGCCTCTCCTTGGTGATTCCATCACCCTTCTTGGCACCCCCAAGACTTATGCACTTATGTAGTAATAAGTGCATTCCTGGGCTTAGATAATAATAGTCTCATCTTTGTTCCAGCCCTAGGAGGGGTAGCTACTTTCTGCAGTTCCTACTTTCTGGGTTACTTCTCCTTTCTCATTTTTTTTCTGTTATTCTATTATTTTCAACAGTTTATAACTAGGTTTCAGGATGAAATCCCCTCTATTTGAAATACCTAATATGCTTCTTGCTTCCTGACTAGACGCTACTGATATACATGGTAATTTGGTAAGAATAATATATCTTACATTTATAACATAGTTGTCAATTCCAAATAGGTTTCATGTTTGAAGGAGCCTACTCCAAATACTCGATTACATCCTCTTTCCATCTGAGGAACTCATATCCACTATTCAAAACTTTGTTCAGACATTAGTTCTTCCATGAAGTATTCTCTGATATCACCCCCACACTCTGTCCTCCTAAGCTCTAAAGTGCCAAATACAAGTACCACATACTCATAGTAGGTATGTGACAGCATTGTTTGTCGATGTGTACACTGATGACCATGAAGATTTAAAGTGTATGTTTGCAAAAAAAAAAAAAAAAAAAAAAAAAGCTTCCAATAGCCATTTTTAGGCAAGTGTGCTAAATCTCTAAGCCTGGAATTCTAATCAGATTTTATTAGTAGCTAACTGTGCAACCTTGGACAAGTCTTGACTTCTCTTGGCTGCATATTTTTCTCCTGAAAAATAAATGGGTTCAATCAGAAGGGTGATTTACAAACCTCTTTTAAAAGTTATGAATGACATTATTTGTAAGCCCACTATGGAAAACAGAAATAAGTGCACTGCTTGAAGTGAGGGATGGGCATTCTAGAATTCTGTGAACTCTACTGCTCCCTCATCCCCAAACCCTTGTTGGTACTTCCACCAAAATGCGATGGCTCCATGGAGCATAGTTATAACTCTGCACTAGATGACGTCTGTATATTCCACCTCTACACATAGAGGCTGGCACATGAGGGGATGCAGGATGTTTTTGGCTGCAATTAATCAAACTTCTAGCTCAAAGTGGTTTAAGAAAGGAAGTGTAATAGCTTCATGTAAAGCAAAGTTCAGGTAAACAAATAGGTAACGAAAACCAACCAGATATGATGCCCATGCAGTGCTCAAATTGTAGTCTAAGCATGGCCTGACTTATGCCACTTGATTTAGAGGTCTGGGTGCAAGTCTTCCTCAAAATAATTGAAAACAAGGCATGTATTTTTTGGTCAACTGGATAACCACACCAGACTCAATCGTGGATATAGAATCCTGGGGAGATCTTGGAGTAAGGATAGCTGAAGTCTTTTCAACATCAGTCTGATAAGATCATTATAATAGCTTTGAACACTGAAGCTTAGTGGTCCTGTAACCAACATTTTCTATTGAAATTAACCATATCTGTGTTGGTTTATCTTTTCCAACTCCATAGGTAGCCTGACTAATTGTCTGTACTTAGTCGAGGTGGGTGTTCGCCATTAACACAGCTTCATATAATGGGAAATCATCTTTGTAGCCAACCACAGAAAAGCTGCTTGGTGGTTTGGTTAAAGCTCAAGTGTACTGAATTGTACTTTCATTAAGGAGGGAAGAAACATGGTAACATGGTGCAAAATAGAGGCAGAGAGTTTCTTTGAATGAGTCTGACACCTGTCTTGAGCTGTTATCAAGGAGAATCTTTGACCATGAGAATTAACATATATTATGTATCCACTCAATTTTTCATCATGATCATGATCATGATCATCTTTGAAGTCAATATCATTATCTTTGAAGGCAGTGAGCATTACTAGGTGCTGGGTACTATACTCATCATATCTGATCTCCAAAACCATCCTACTCATATATACAGAGGAGGAAACTTAATTCAGGGAAAGTTCCATTACTCTATTTTTTATTTATCAGCTGGCAAGTAACTGAACTGAGAGTCAGATCTGTAGGTCTGTATCTGCTTAATTATAAGACCACGCTCATAGTCACAACACCCTGCAATGTAAGAGTGGGCTCTCCATTCCTGTTTGTTTTATTAGCATGATGACATTGCCATCATCAACATGTCTCCTTGCTCATGGACAATCCAAGGCCTATGAGGTCTGTATGGCAGGGCTCCCTATGACTTATCCTTAGCATGAGGCAGTTTCAAGTGTTTGCTTTCTTCCTATGCCTGGAACTGCTGGGCACTGTTGAGTTGTCACCTGGCCTGGGAGACTCACTGAATCAAGATGAAACCAATTAGCATGGGAGACCTGCCAACTTATCCTCCATGCTCCCAGCAGACAGCTTAATTTCCTTGCTGGTAAAAACTCCTCATTGGCAAGGAGCTCACTCCTGTCATGGGGGATTTTCCAGGAGATTCACATGTCTCTCTTTAATGGCTACAAAAAGTCAATTAATGAGCTGAAAAGGCAAAAAATGCAGAAGAAGGTGGAAGGGAGATGAGCATAGAGAGCCAGAGAATGTGGTCAATGATTAGAAAAAAAGAGCCAGACATTTAAGGCAGTCTACGGGTCCCATGAGAAAGGATGCTTTGGTTTAAGGTGATGGCAGTGGCTACACTAGCTCCTGCTCTCCAAAATCATCATCATTACCTAAGCATTGAAAGATCACTGGACTTCAGTTTTAACCCCTGAATGATACTAACTTACTCTGTTTTTTAGAGCAAGTTCTTCCCTTTTCTGGATTGCATAGCATGGAGATTAAAAGCACAGACCCTGGAGTCAGACTGCTTAAAATTTGAATCTAGTCTCTATATCTATGAGTTGATTCTGAGAAAGTCATTTAATCTCTCTAAGCCTTAGTCTTTTTCAACTGTATAATGAGGACAATAATAATGTTGATCTCAGAGGGTTGTCACAAGGGTTAAGTGCAATAATGCTTGTAGAGTTCCAAGCACGGAGGCTGGCTCATGGCAAACACTGTCTAACTTGGGAGGTTTTTGGTTGCAGCTCATCAAACCTCCAGCTTAAAGTGGCTTAAAAAAGAATGTGCAATAGCTTTATTTAAACTGAAGTTCTGGAAAAGGATGTCTTCAAGGTTGGTTAAATAAGTGCCTCAGTGGTGTCATCAAAGACCTGGGTTTTCCTGTATTTCTGTTTAGTGGTTCGGAGCATTGGCTCCAACCTTAGGCTGGTAGCAGGTTGGTTACATCATTTCAAAGCATCACATCCAGATGTGTTAGTGTTAGTGTCCAGAGGAAGAAGAAGTTGTCTCTCCTGAGATTCTCCATTTGAAATGAAACTCTTTTGTAGAATCCCATTAGCAAATACCTGCTTCTGTCTCATTGGCCAGAACTGGGTCACATGTCTGTTGTGACTGATCACTGGTTGGAAGAATTTTACCAATGGAACTCACCCTGGAGTTGAGGACTACAGTCAGTTTCACCTGAGGCTAGATGGGGGGAAGTTGATTGAGGTTTTATTAGGAAAGAAGGCTGATGAGGATGCTGGCTAGGCATCTGGCAAAAATCTCCAGAAAAATAAATACATTTCACTATTATTATTTTTATTGTTACTGTTATTTATCCTCATCACTTTCTTGTTTGGACTGCTTGCTCTCCCAGTCTCTTTCCTGTTCTGACAGTCTGTGACTCTGATCTTACTCAGCATTCTCAGTGTGGGCTAGGCTAAGTTGGTCTTGCGTCTTCCGATGACAGGGCAGCTGAGATGTACCATTTCTGCTTCCAACTTTCTTTCCCCTCTTACAAACACTTCAGGTGGAATAGCCAAACACTCCCAGGTGTGCTGAGCTACTAAGAACCAGACAGAGGAAATTAATTTCAAGATTCCAGCCTGTCACTCACAACAATGAGTTGTGTAACTGAGTGTAGGATACAGTTGATTATGTTCCAAAGCATCAATCAATTATTTTTTGCATTCCAATCCTGAAGCATAGCTTAATCCTACATCCATAATTAAATTGGTTTTTTCAGTCATATATATGGGAGTCCTTTCTCTATTCAAGATGGCAAGCCCATCTCAAATAGTGTTTTGGATTTGAACATTTCTAGTTCATTTGGCTAACTTGTCTGTGTTTTATGGTCACAGATTACAGAGTTAATACATTTTTTTTTCTTTCTGTTTTTTTTTTTTTTTTTTTTTTCTTTTTGTGGAGAACAGGGTCTTGCTAATCACCCAGGCAGGTCTCGAACTCCTGGGCTCAAGCTATCCTTCTGCCTCTGCCTCCCAAAGAGCTGGGATTACAGGTGTGAGCCACAGCACCCGGCAACACATTTTTTTTTTTTTTAAAAAAAGAAGAACCAGCATGGCTAGGTTGGTGAAAAACCACTCCCATTTTTGGAGGAACAACCATGTCTTAGTCTGCTTTGCACTGCTATAACAGAATATAAGAGACTGGGTAATTTCTAAAGAACAGAGATTTATTTTTTACAGTTTTGGAGGCTGGGAAGTCCAAGGTCAAGGGGCCTGATTCTGGTGAGGCCCTTCTTGTTGTATTAACCCACGGTTGAAGTTGAAAGGGCAAGAAAACATACACAAGAGAGGAGAAAGGGGCAAATTTATCCTGTTATCGGAACCCACTTCCATAAGAAAAGACCCACTTCCTGGATAACGGCATTAATCCTTTCATGAGGGCAGAGCCCACATGACCTAATCACCTCTTAAAAGTCCCACCTCTCAACACTGTTGCATGAGTAATTAAGTTTTCAAATTTCCAGCATATGAGTTTTCAACCTAAACATAATAGCATGCCATTTAGGGATTGGAAAAACATTCCTCACTTACATGGAACAATCAATTATTTTTTGCATTCCAATCCTGAAGCATAGCTTAATCCTACATCCATAATTAAATTGGTTTTTTCTTTTTCTTTATTTTTGGCTTTAGGCCATAACAAAGGCTTCTTGTGGAGAAGATGGTACAGACCACTTCTCTCTGTTGCAAGTAATCAACTCATTCAACCATTGGCAATCACTCATCCACTGATCAATTGGCCTGGGTCAACTAGAAAGTGATGTGTTTCGTATTGAAGGTATATATGAACCTATTGCCTCATAGTGCAGATAACAATTTCCTCCACAGGTCAGGTTAGACCCTGCTGTCTGATGTCATAAACTTCCAGGCAAGTGGCAGAAATTCAGCACCATGGGAGTTCTCTCAAGAACCAGCCAGGAAGTCTCTGGAATCTGGTGAAGTGAATTATAGTTCATTGAGTAACATGTTTGTCACCCTCTTCTAAGAAGTAAATTCCATTTGCATCATCAGGGAGTCATAGACTCTTAGCGTTTGAAGTAGCTTTGGACATTATGTGTTTAAGTGTTTTTGCAGCCAAGTCCATGGGGAGTGCCTAATTTGTGTCCTCCTGCAGGGACTCTGACACAGAGGTCCTGTTTATATGGAGTCCCTGTAGGCCTTCTAGGAGAACCACTGAGAGCATATGTTGGCACTGACTGTTGCTCTAGGCTAAATTTCTTCAACCAAGGTGGAGGACAAGAGTTGCCCTTTAAGTCTTATTCTGAACTGACTCTAAGTTTGAGTCTAATTCTCGGATGGCCTGTTAGAGAAGTGATAATTTTGGATGTAACACTTTTTGCATCTTGCCCTCTGTTTCAATCCCAAAGAAACCTCTCTGAAGTTCCTAGAAGAGAGGACATGGTAAAAAAATTACACGTGTGAGTCAAATAAAAGAATCATCACGCCAGGCTGCAAGACACTGAGAACACAGGGAAACTCTTCTTGGGAGTTTGATAAGAGGTGGGTCCTTTGATTATAGGAGTGGAGGCATGACAAGCACCAAGCTGGAATGAGGAAAAAAGAGAAGGAGCAAGGGCCACTTGTGAGATAGGGAGCTTGCTTGAGTGACAAGTCAAGACTTGGCTCAAGAGTAACAGTAAATACGGTGACCTGGAAAGCCTAGAACCAGCCACTGGCACACAAGAATGTCAGTGGCCAGTGAAGAGGTGGTCATGTGAACTGAGCTTATCCAGTCTGTTTCCCTCTCCTAGCATCTTGAATCTTGGGAAGATTGGTTAGCTGTCATTTATTCCAGCCATGACATCTTGATGTTGTCAGTTTGGAAATCTTCTCAACATTCTCTCTCTCTCTCTCTCTCTCTCTCTCTCTCTCATTAGAGATGAGTTCTGTTGATTGCATTTAAATTGCCCTAACAGTTACAGGGTCCCTTTGCCAATTAGCTAATTGCAAAATGAGCGGACACCCAAGAAGCAAGTTTGGCAGTTTAGAGAGCTTGAGCCCTAAAGCCACAAGTTCATCCCTGTTCTACAGCTTGGATACTACCAAGCACAGCTGTATGATCAGGCTATTGGGTGATGGAAACATGTCAATAGTGAATGCCTGATGCTTTGTGCAGGTGGAAGACACAGATGGTTAGCTCTCATGACAGTTTTCCTTGTCAGAAATAATTGTTCTCTTTTTTGTCTCAATATGACCTGTGCCAGCAGAAAGAGAGCTCTGGGAGTCAGCACAGCTGGGAACCAGCACTGTCTGACCCTGGGCAAATTGCTCTACCTCTCTGCAATCGGTTTCCTCACCTATAAACTATTGAAACAATACATAGCAACCCAACATATAAAACTAAGAACAGCAGAATTGTACTGCTGCCAGAGGATGCTGGTGAGTGGAATCCTATCTACCCAGGGAGGATTCCTGAATACTTTCCTGCTACCTCCTCTTTTGGTCCTTGAGGTTCTTCTGGGAAACCCTAGAGGTCTGAGGCACATCCTTTGATGACTACAGGGCTAGATGATCTGTAAGGGGCTTTCTAGCCTACAAGTTTATTCATTTTTTAAAATGAAACAGTCACATTTTCATAGTTCCCTCCTCTTCATCCCCTCCCTACTGCATAATCTTCAGCTCTGAACACATACAAACTTTCTCTATGCACACAGAGAGGAAAAAAATGAGCTGTTTTTGTATTACATACTTGTGGATTGGATCTTCTGTGTTTCCAGAGATGGCCAGGATCATTGACAAGATGCCAAGGAGCCACAAATATGTCCAGTGCAATGTTCTCCTGCAAGAGAGAAGCCTCAGCCCTTTCGGGCCACCCATGCCACTAGTCAGGCTTTCCAGGGCTTCATGGCCCTGAATCAGAATTTCAGAGGTGCACGAAGTTCTTGAAAGCCTCCAGTTTCTAGAGCCCATGTCTGGACATCCTAAGGATAACATAATTCTCTGAGAGCATCCTGACCTCTCAGATCAATTTATAATACTGATATTTAAAGGTGTACAAGAGATGTCAGCATTTCTATTCTATTCACTCATACTCCTTCCCAAAGATTCTTCCCTCCTCTCCAAGACAGCCTTCGAAGCCTCACTAAAGAGATGCCTAATGCAGCCATGTTTTGTGCTAGGAGGTTCCTCTCCACTGCCTGACAACCATTGCTGATGGGTCTAGGAGTGATCACTTGACCAATTGATTCCTCTCTATTAAGACACAGAGTCTCTGTCATTTGGATGCTGACCGAGAGGAAGCTGTGTGGGGGTATGTCTTTGGGATAGCTGCTGTGTTGAGCCATGTACAATAGAGAAAATTTGCATGCTAAGAAGAGAATGCAGTAGATACACAAAATGAAGGTAAATAGAGCACAGGGGTCGGGGGAGAGGAGAAAGGGGCAGAGACAGAGAGAAAGAAAAGCTTTCTGATATTGTTCTCATCCCACAAGCCCCTGTAATTGTTCTACATTTGGCTGTCTTTAGAGTCCCTTGAATCCCTCCATCATACCTGAATTTTTATCGAAGTAGCCAGAATAGACTGCTCCTGGCAACCAGGCAATCTTTAATTAAGACAAAAGACTTAATAAAGCAACTTACAGCACCATCTACCCTGAAACAGCTCATGTATCTCTTCATTCACTCAACTGATATTTACCTAACCTGGATGTGGCGGCGCTGTGGGTACCAGCATGAAGGATACAGTCATGAACAAATATTTAAGGATTTAAAATAATTTCAAGTGTGGAATGGCCTGGCCAGGTAAGGAAACGGAAGATGACTTATTTGAAAGGCAGTGATAAGGAGGAGGAAATAGAACTGCTTTATTGGCTCCAGAGGGCATAAGAAAACTTGGGTGGGTAGAAATAAAAAGGGGGTAGATTTGGCTTCAACACAGAGGAGAGCTTCCTAGAGACTGGCACTGCCTGAAGATGGAACCTCTCGTCTTGAGAGCTGAGTTTCTCCTACCATGGGGCTGAATGACTAGTTTTCACGTTTTGTAGGGTTAGATGCAAGCATTAGATGGAGGTTTAGATGAAATGACCTTTAAGATTCTGCCCCAAACCCCTGAATTCACATTTCACCTTGGGCCCACGTGGTCTGTGTGATTTTAGGCCAGTTATTTAACTTCTCTGGGCCTGTTTTCTCACGTTTGAAAACTGGGATGGGAAACTGTCTTGCGCTGTTGTAAGGAATGAATTATGTGGCACTTAGTAAGTGTCTAACATAGGGAAGAAGGAACTCAGTGAATGAGTGTTTTCTTTACTCTTCTGTGTCATAGGTGAGGGTTTTCTTTTGATGAAATGCTGCTCTCAACTGCTACCACCACTTCAGGGATTTCATTTGTTTTAAGCAGTTGTAGTTCACAAAGATGATAGAGCTTGTGTCTTATTCACCTTGCTTAGCATAGGATAGTGCCCCCAAAGGGCCTTAATAAATGTAGATATGGTTTATTAACGAGGCTTAGCTAACATTGCCAAACTGAAACTTGTATAAGGAATGCATCTCTTCTCTACCCTTTATTTTTTTAATTTTTAAAGTTAAAATTTAATTCAATTAATTAATTTATTTTGAGACAGGGTCTTGCTCTGTTGCCCAGGCTGGAGTGCAGTGGTGGTGCCGTCTCAGTTCACTGCAACCTCTGCTACCTGGGTTCAGGTGATTCTCCTGCTTCAGCCTCATGAGTAGCTGGGATTACAGGTGCTCGCCACCATGCCCAGCTAATTTTTGTATTTTTAATAGAGACATGTTCTCAACATGTTGGCCAGGCTGCTCTCGACCTCCTGATCTCAAGTGATCTGCCTGCCTTGGCCTCCTAAAGTGCTGGGATTATATGTGTGAGCCATCATATCCAGCCACCTCTCTACCCTCTAAGCTTAAACACTGAGTCACAGGCAAGCACACATGTACACACAGACACACACATGCATGCATATGGACTGCAACCAAGACAATGCACACAGCATGCAGGCAGATATGCACAGACGTTCACTCCTCCCTCCCCGTAATCAAGAAGATGGAAGAAGAATTGGCTTGTGGAATGAGTCACAGAGACAGCCAGGATGAAGGAAGGGCAGGATTCAGAATCCCCGGGGAAACTTTATTTATAGCCCTGGCTGCTGGAGAGGGGGCTGGAATTATTCCTAAAGAGTTTCAGTGATGGAGAGTGATCAGATAACCAAAAGATGTCATTCCCACCGCCGTGCTTAGAGGCAGGCGCCTGTTGCTGCTGGAGCCAGCAGAAGCGCTGTGTCACTCCAGAGCTGTGGTTCATGGGAGGGGCCGAGCTGACTGCATTCCAGCTGGTCCATCGGCAGTCACTGGGCCCCTTTCCCCGGTGCACAGACAATCTCTAGGCTAATCCGAGCAAATCCTCCTAACCCCAAACAAACACAAATCTCTGGGACAGCAGAGACCATTGATTGTGGGGGATGCAGCTTAGATTCAAAATGATACAGTCTAATGCGTTGGCCCCACAGTCTCTGTCAACAGTATGGTTTCTGTAACGAGCAGAGAAAGTGGCACGAGGGATGTGCAACAGCAGACCTGAACTGCCTCACCCAGGGCTGGGGTGGGGAGAGGAGGAGGGACCTGGCTCTTTGCTGGGTTTTGAGGGACATCAGAAAAGTCTAGGGGGGCATGTGCAGTAAGTTTCTTGGGTACAGGCTGTCTGTCTCATCCATTCTGGCACTCCTGGCACCAAGCACACAGAAGATGTTAGTTGATAAATGGATGCATGCATGATCTATGCAATACCTCAGTGTGTGAAGGCCCCACAGCTCTGGTTCTTGAGTAAGATATATGATAGAGAAGAAAGAACATCTTTTAAGGCACTAAGGTGACTAGGATTCTAATCCTGTCACTTCTTGTAGAAGACCTTGCACAGGTCACCTAATCTCTACAATCCTCAGTTTGCTCACTTGTAAAATGGAGACTCCCTAATACCTGCTATATTTTGGGAGTCATGGTAGGGATTAAAGATGGTGCAATAGGTTATTTCTTATATGTGCTACCTAGGGGAACTGAGTTATTATTATCAGCCAATAACATTTTAGCTGAATTAATTGGACAGATTGCACATGGAAAACAGGGAATCCAGAACTGCCTGAGATGGTTTGGTTTACTGGCTCCTTATTTCCCAGCCTCCCTCCTTGGCCTGGAGCCCTATTCTGAGTGGGAGTTCTCTTCTCAATTGGCTCAGATGTGAGGCTGGAACTTTGTTTCCAGCTGGGGCAGAAGGCCCCTTGGACTGGACCTCAGCTGCCAAGTGCAAACCCTGTGCTCAGCCCTCACATGCTCTTCCTCTTGGTCCTTGACTCTTACCTTGGCTCCTGGCCCTGACATAGCTTAGGTAACAGCTGCTGCTCATCTCTGGACCCGACTGATTCAAGAGGGCAACTCTAGGCTTGCTGGGCCTGATGTCCCCGACTGTCAGAGCTGCCTGAGATTGCCTCGGCATTTGGTCCTCGGATTCTTGGGGCTCGTTCAGCCTTGGAGTCCTGACAAGACCAAGCTGAAGAGACCTGAACCTGCTCTTCTAGGTTACAGAGCACCCAATCTAGCACTTGAGGCTCAGGTTGTTCCCAGAAGAGGTCAGAAAACAGGAAGTAAGGCTCAGGAGAGAAGGAAGAATCAGGAAGTGGATTTCAAGAGCATTCTTTCCAGCTGCCATCAACACATCACTTCC
Organism: Saguinus oedipus; assembly: GCA_031835075.1. Classification (NCBI taxonomy): domain Eukaryota; kingdom Metazoa; phylum Chordata; class Mammalia; order Primates; family Cebidae; genus Saguinus; species Saguinus oedipus. Next base: position 46,921,705 of record CM063170.1, read on the forward strand.
TAGACTGGGAGAATAAAGTAGTAGTTATTAAAAGCCCAGACTTTTCAACTGAAGAGATCTGAGCTTAAAGCCTGCCCCTGTCGCTTGTGAACTGGGCAGCCCTGGGCACACTGCCCCTTCTTTCTGAGCTTTAGATTTCTTGCTTATAAAGTGGAGTTAGAAGACCAGGCTCACACCTGTAATCCCAACACTTTGGGAGGCCAAGGCAGGTGGATCACGAGGTCAAGAAATCGAGACCATGCTGGCTAACATGGTGAAACCCCGTCTCCACTAAAAATACAAAAATTAGCTGGGTGTTCGGCACGCACCTGTAGTCCCAGCTACTCAGGAGGCTGAGGCAGAAGAATCGCTTGAGCCTGGGAGGTGGAGATTGCAGTAAGCCAAGACTGTGCCACTGTGCTCCAGCCTGGTGACAGAGCAAGACTCCATCTCAAAAAATAAATAAATAAATAAATAAATAAATAATAAATAAAAATAAAGTGGAGTTAGGGACAGTCCCTACCTTATGGGGCTGAGAGCATTGAGAGAGATAATGGATGCAAGGTGCTGAGCAGAGTGCCCGGTGCACAGTAGGGAATCAATACAATAGTGGCTATGACGACTGTGCTTCGATGGTTTTTGTGACCACTAGTGGCTGCTCAGGGTCATCAGGAAGACCTGATGAGGTAAGAGATTTGAATGTGTTTAGAAGGAGGCTGGAGAGCATGACGTCAACATGGAGCACTGAAATTACTATTTTCTCAGTTTTTGACATTTGCCAACTGATGAGCTGTTGCACCCATGGATTGGGTGTGTGGCAGCCAGAGGGCGTGAAGGACTTCCCCAGAGCTGGCTCCTGGCATGACCTTCCCATCTGGTGCAGTGGGAGGGAAGGGGCTCAGACAGAGCTCTCCTATTGTTCCAGGGCCTTTGGAAGCCATCAGCTTTGCTCAGTTCTTCTAGCTTAGCAGAGTGGTTTACAAAGAGTGGAGGGGAGGCACACGGGAAAGGGAGCTGAAACTTTATTTGCTAAGTGTTTTTCAGAGGCTGTGGCTCTGAGGAAGTGACCTGGGGCCAGGCAACAAGTCTTGATTTATGACCCGAGGCTCCTATTCCAGAAAACACATCATCAGTCCTTTTAGTAAAGAGCTTCAACCAGAGGGGCTGCCCTTCCGACTGCAGGCCTGAGTCCCAAGACTGCTCTCAAAGGCAACCCCCTTTTATGCACTCCTTAGGGGAAGAAAATACAGAGAACAACTTCTGGGCCCTTGGTAGGGATGGGAACCTGCTCTCTGCTGGCCAGACAAGTAACTAAAACACAAGCCCCAGGTCCCTAATGGTAAAAGGGAGGAGCAGTAGAGTTCACAACAAAATGAACTTACTGTCAGCTGGTCATATATAGAGTCCAGAAGAAGGGACAAATGGTCCTTTACTTTTTATTTATAGCCCCAACAGACCCCACAGAGGCAGATTCCACTCAGCCAGATGTTCAGTTTCCCAGCATTCCAACACAGAGCCACTCTAACAGAATCTCACTCTAAATGTCCCCCATGGCCACACCGTTCACAAATGTTATGTGTCACCCACACCTACCATTCTCCCCATCTTCTTTTTCACAGAACTGTATCCACAGCAGTGTGCTAAGATGGACCCCCTCTGCTGGATCTAGAGAATGAGCCATGTTTGGTCTGACTCAGATACATGACAGTTTTATTCCCATTCACCAAATGATTGGTTTGGAGATGGTCATGTGGTTCAGTTCTGGCCAATGGGATCTGAGTTAGAGTCTTCGGGAATCTTCTGAAAAGATTTTGCTCCTTGATAAGAAAGAGACATAGGAAGAGAAATTTCATTCCCTCTCTTTCTTTTGCATGTCATTGTATGAGGATGTGGTGCTTGGCAGCCATCCTGACACCATGAGGAGAGAGCCAAAAAACGTGGCAGAGAAGCTGATTCAGAGTCTTGACATTGTTGAGCCACAATCTAACCCTGGAACTGCCAACTTGTAGACTTTTGTTGAATGAAGTAATAAAAGTCCTATTTTGTTTTATTTTGTTTTGAGATCAAGTCTTGCTCTGTCTGCTATGCTGGGGTGCAGTGGTGTGATCTCAGCTCACTGTAACATCTGTCTCCTGGGTTCAAACAATTCTCCTGCCTCAGCCTCCTGAGTAGCTGAGATTACAGGTGCATGCCATCACGTCTGGCTAATTTTTGTATTTTTTGTAGAACAGGGTTTCACCATGTTGGCCAGGCTGGTCTTGAACTCCTGACCTCAAGTGATCTGCCGGCCTCAGCCTCCCAAAGTGCTGAGATTACAGGTGTAAGTCACTGTGCCTGACTTCTTATTGTTTAAGCAAGTTTTAGTTAGGTATTCTGTTCCATCTATACCAAAGCATCTGAAAAAACCATCAGGGAAAACTCTTCTCAGTTGACACTCCGTTTTCTTCTCCCTTCCCTGCTTCAATTCAGGGGTCTCAAACCTGGATGCCTGAAGGGGCCAGAGCATAACTGTGCAAAACTGGAACTTGTGTGACATAAGGGAAGTGAATTAGAGAGTGTGTGCCCCTTGCAAAGGGGCTGGTGCTGGTTATTGAGCTCCAGTTGGTTCTGGCTGTGCAGTAATACTACTCGGGTGTGGCCAGATATTTTTATTTTTCAGGAGAAATCGGAAAACTGGAATTTTAGGTCTCTTTCAATTTAGAAATGCATGTTCAAATTTTAAAGTAAGACACTGTATATGAACCAAACTGACATATCTGTGCACTATGTGTGGTCTCAGGGTCATATATTTGTGACCTGGGTTTAACCCCAGAGTTTCATTTTCCCTCGAGCTTGACCCTTAAGGCTGTCAGTGACTTATTTCAGATTTTGCTGTTGGGTAGGGGCTGTGGTTGTGGGCTTGAGTTATATGGGAGTGGGGAACAGAGGAGGGTAGAAAAGGGAAAAAATGATATAACTGTGTCCTGACATTAAGGTAGGACATCTGCAAACCAGAAGCCTTTTTCCTGCAGGGTAAACCTTCTCTTAGCATAAGTCTTGTGTGTGGTTTTACTGAAAAGGCCACTATTGTTTTCTCCACCATGAATCATGTTACCAAAGCCCCCTTCTCTATCTAAGTGTCAGCATGGGTCAGGCTCTAAGAATGGGGGTGGAGGGGATCTATACTACTGAGCGACCACAAAGCTAGGAGTTTTGATGTAACTTCCCAGAAAATTGTCATCTTGTTGACTTAATTAGTGCTGTGAAGACACAAGTTTTGTGCAGGAGCATGAATTCTCAGTTCCTGTTTAGCCCAGTAAATGTTCAGTTCTTTTCAGTGAAAGAAAATACTCCATGGAAAATACAAGGACATACTCCTTTCATGCAAACTGCATTTGGGTGCAGGAGTAAATTCAAACAGGTTCCTCTAGGGAAGGCCTGGACTGCTGTGGACATTTTAGATCTTTGTTAAACTAAATTTCTACGCACCTGAGGACTCTGACCCTCAAGGGGGCAAATCCAGAGTCCTTGTCCCTGCACGACCCACACAGCTTGATTAATTTAATTCTTCAGGCTGTTAAATTGGGAATCTTCATGTTTGCCTCCAGGTCATCAAATTAAAAGTTTTGAGAGCACCTTTGTTGCAAGGCGTCAGAGAACAGCTAACGTGAACTTCACGCCGTGTACTGTGTACAGCCCAATGATGCCTCTCGATGACAAGAGAGGATGAGTCAACACCAGCTTCAGGGATTTGGAAGAAATGTCAATGAAGTCATGAATAATAGGTGCTGCACTGACACCTAAGAAGGTTAAGGTCAGGAATTAGTTGGCAGGGAAGAAAACTGCGAAGGAGGCCACCCACAGTTCTACAGAGCTTCAGTAGCTTGTGTCATCTGATTGGATAGTGATGAGCTGGGATAGCCAAGAAAATAAGGCATTTATTTCATTTTGAAGAAAGAAAATGTGTGTATGTTGTTGGTGGTGGGGGTTTCTTTCTGGGGGCAGAGAGGTGGACTTGGTGGCTTCTGGAAGCCCCACCACGCTTCAGGTCTTTACTGGCTGTCGGGGCTGGCATTAGAAATCAGTGGGTCCGAGTACTTCTCCAAGCATCCTGGGGTCTTCAGAGGGAACCTTCTACAGAAAGGCAGAAACGAATCTAGGCTACCTCTAGAGAGAAGACCCCAATAGCCCAGAAGGGCTACAGAATGTTAGGTTGTGTTTCAGTTCCAGCGGGAGACACTATCAAGACAGTAAGTAGTTGAGAGGACATTTTCTGCCTTCTGCATAATAAACAAGAGGTGGGGCTGAAAAGCTGTTGGTTGTGTTTCCACTGACCTTCCAATCAAATACAAGTTTGGTGATTCATTCTGGGGGAATGAAGCAATGGATGATCATCAAAAAAATGATGAAATGCCTCACCATTTCATGGTGTCTCCACTTGCTGTCTGTCTAAATCAACCAGAAAAATCCCAGGCCTGCAGACTGTCTAGAGAAGAAAGGAGGTAAAACCACCTCCACGATGGTCATTGCCATGGCTTTCACTCCTGTTGCCACCATCATCCACTATATGTGTAGACTGAGGGGCTCTAAGGCGAGCACAATACCAACAATAAGGCCTGTAATAGGCTGTCAGGGTCAGGGTTTGCTCTTTGGGATTGGCACCTGGGGAAGGGAGAAGAAGCAGGATTAGACAGAGGGAGAAGTCAAACTGTGATGTTCATTAGAGTTGTCCTCAGCGAGCCCAAAAGACTGAGCCTTTATCAGTGATTGGATGTGTGCTGTCAGCGAATGGTACTCTCCTGGACAAGGTGGCTCTCTGAAGCTGAGGCCACCAAGCTCAAGCTGAGAGCTAGAGTGTCTGCTGATGCCACTTGCAGCAGCAGGCTCAGTGAGTTCTTTCCTGAAGGAGGCCTGAGCATAGCAACTTATGTCCTTCAAAAAGCCCAGATCTTGGGTATGTACCCAAGGGATTATAAATCATTCTACTATAAAGACACATGCACACTTATGTTTATTGCAGCACTATTTGCAATAGCAAAGACTTGGAACCAACCCAAATGCCCATCAGTGATAGACTGGATAAAGAAAATGTGGCACATGTACACCATGGAATACTGTGCATCCATATAAAAAAGAATGAATTCATATCCTTTGCAGGGACATGGATGAAGCTGGAAACCATCATTCTCCACAAACTAACACAGGAACAGAAAACCGAACACTGCATCTTCTCATTCATAGGTGGGAGTTGAACAATGAGAACACGTGGACACAGGGAGGGGAACATCACACATTGGGGCCATTGGGGGGTGGAGGGAAAGGGGAGGGAGAGCATTAGGACAAACACCTAATGGATTCTGGGCTTAAAACCTAGTTGATGGGTTGATGGATGCAGCAAACCATCATGGCACATGTATACCTATGTAACAAGCCTGCACGTTCTGCACATGTATCCCAGAACTTAAAAGTTAAAAAAGAAAGCTCAGATCTTGAATCCAGGGAAAGTCTTCTTGCAGATTTCACAGCCATGAAGCTGCCTCTCAGAACCTTAATCTATCTCCTGACCAAGCAGTCAGACAAAGCAAGTGAAATTTCTATGATGGTAGTGAGAGCCAGGCAAGACTTGTCAAGACCTCAGGTTCATTGTTCAGACAGACCTGGATTCAAAGTCCACACTCATACTCACTAGCTGCATGACTCTAGGCAATTATATCACATTCTCTGAGTTCCATGTCCCTTTCTGTAAAGTGGGGATAATAGTGTGCTGGTCTGGGGCCCACTTGTCTTCCCATCGTGTCTTTCCCTTTCTGCCTCTGTTCTGTGTCACAGGGAGCTTGTCTTTTCAAACTGCAGCTCCTGGCCTCCTGTGTTAGCTGGCTTCTAGTTGAGTTTGGCCAGTGATATTTTGGGGACAAGAAGCAGCAGCTAGCCAGGGCATTTCTCTCTCCCTGCTTCGGGTGGTGTCCCCAGCAACAGCTGCATCTCTGCAAGCAAGAGCACTCATTAACATGGACACACTCTAAAGGCCACATGTGCAGTTTCTAACAATGTTGGCGAGCCAGTGCCTTATTTTATTATTTTAAAATAAGATTATTTTATTTGATTAATCATAAGACTATCTTAATCTTATAAGATTATTTTAGTTGATTAATCATCACTCATGTAGAGGATACAATACAGGTTGGGAATTTTGATTAGGACATGAAAAAGCAGTGTTGAAGTTTATCAAGTTTATTAAAGCTTATTGTACTGTAGGATCCCTACTGAGTACATAAAGTAGTGAGGAAGGGCTCCAGGGTGTCAGAGAGGAACAGTAGGGCAGAATAGGAGACCCTGTGGAGAGGTGTTTAAATAGCATGGAAGTAAAGTCGCTGCCATCACAAGCCTGCAGAGAACTAGAACCTTAAAGGCATTCAAAATTGGCATTCAATGCGTTTCAAAAAGGGGCTTCAATCTACTTTTATAACTTTTTTCTTAGACCCTGTATTAGGTTGAATAGCAGGTCTCCAAAAGATGTGTCTAAGTCCTCACCCCACCCCACCACCCCGGTACCTGTGAATGTGACCTTATTGGAAATGATGTTAAGAATCTTGAGATGAGATGATCCTAGATTCAGGGTGAGTCCTACGCTCAATGACTGTTGTATTTATAAAATAAAAGAGAGGGAAAGTTGAGATGCAAGGGCACAGTGAATTAGAATCACTAGAGGCTGGAAGAGGCAAAGGTTGGAATCTTTTCTAGAACCTCCAGAGAAAGTGTGGCCCTGCTGACACCTTGATTTTTGGACTTCTCCTCTCCAGAAAGAACCATGAGATAATAAACTTCTGTGGCATCGAGTCATCGAGTTTGTGGTGCTTTTTAATGGGAATCTTAGGAGACTAATACAGACCCCAACTTCCAGTTATATTGGGTCACTGAGCTGTTTCCTGAATAGTCCAGTTCTTTGCTGACCTGGGGTATTTAATCATGTTACAGTGGACACATTATTATGTTTATATTTAATGCATATACACGTAGCTATTTAGTTGACCAGGAATAAAAAGAAGAGGTAGACGGAAAGAAGCTGAGAGCAGAGCAAACTGATGACTAAGCTGCTGGGGACAGCTCTGCCTGCTTTTCCGTGCTGAGTGGTGAGTGCTGCCCTACGGGATGAGGGAAACATGGCCATGGCTACTCCTCCTCGCCTCAGCTACTCCTCCTCACCACTCCCGTGGTCTTTCCACAGGATGAGCATCTCATCACACCATATGTGAGTCCAATGTGGAAGATTTCATAGTTTTCATACAACCTGGACCCTTAAGCAAGCTCACAAATTCAGCTGAAGGAACAACAATTGATTTCAGGACTGCAGGACCCAGTGGCTGTATCGAATTTCTTGAGAGATAGTGTCATTTTCCAACACAATCTCTCATAAGGGACTTTCAAGAGAACTTTTGACTATCCTCTATTTATGACTTTTTTTTTGGGCTTTATGCATTGATTTTAGAACACAAATGCTGAGTAAGATTTGATTCCTTTGAGTTCACTTTGCTTAGAATCCCCAGTATACTTCAACATGCCACTTTTCCCAACAACTTCTTATACCCTTATTAGTGCTGAATTTCTAACTTTTAAAAATTCCATACCACTTCCCTCCATCACTCCCATGTATCGTCACTTATAAGAATTTATACACACATCGGCTTCCCTTGCAGAATTTTTTGACATTGGGTGCTACATATCCTTGAATCTCCCATTGGCCAGTGGATCAATAAATGAATGGTTGGATGGCTGGATGGATTTACTGATGAGTTTATAGATTTCGGAGAAAAGTCAAATGGAATCTAATAGCCAAAGCAAAGAGAGCTTGCCTACATTTACACTGCCAACGTTAGGCTTGATGCACAAATTGGGAATCAGATTGCCAGGTGATGCCACACTTTTGCAGATAGACAGCTTACTTTCTCTGTGGACTTAAAATAAGTCAAGCATGAGGGTGCTCCTCTAAATCACTGGTGCGGGGATGCATCTATACTGCAACTCAGCATAAGTGTCAGTTCCTCAAAGAACTCTTCCTTGCACCTCCCAGTCGAGATGAGTCTTCTTCCTCTCTGTCATATGCTATCATGGCATTATCTTTTTTCCCTTCATAGCATTGCCACATTTTGAAACTATATTTGTTTTTGTGACTTTTTGTTTGCTATCTTTTTCACCCTCCAACCACTTGGCTGACTTTAAACTCAGGAAAGTTAGGATTGATCTCTCTTTTCTTAACCATGGTAATCTAGTGTCTAGCTCAGTGCCTGCCATTGACTGCAATATATTATAGCAATAACATATCACATATTACTGGTACTAATGTCTAATATTATTTGATTATGCAATATGTGCCAGGCACTGTTAGAAACTGCTTTACATAAATCATCTACTTTTACCCTCACAATAACTCTCTGAAGCAGGAATTTATTTATTATTATTCCCACTTTGTAGATGAGGAGACTAAGATACAGAGACAATAACTTGTTCAAGGTCTCACAGCTGGGAATTGGCACAGTGGAGATTTAAACCCAAGCATGCAGGCCCCAAAGTCAGGAAGTGTTCACTAAATATATGTTGAAGAAATGAATGAATCATGATCCATATTACTGTGTATCTTCTGGACTAATTGCCTAGCCAGTGCAAAGATGTCTTCTACAACTACTCTAAGAGTTAGTTCTCCAGACCCTTCTGAAATACTTCTGGCAATAGGATCCATTAGCTTTTCCAGTTGGGCAACTTTAATAACTGGGATGATTTTCATTACATAAAACTGAAATCCACTACTGTGGTAATTTTACCTATGGACACTTGTTCTGCTCTCAGTAGTTTAAACGAATTTCAGTTCCTCTCATATAGCTCTGATAAGAGTTTTAACTTAGATGACAGCCTATGTTTCAGCTCTATCTCCAGCTTCTGGCCAAACCATAGTGTATGGTATACCTGTTAAATGGAGGCATCCACACCAGGACCCAAGGCTTTCTAGGCATGGGTTGTCCAGGGTGGAGTAGAGTAGGATTGTTCAGCTCTGTAACCCTGGGGACTGACATATGCTTGTTGAATTCAAATGAAATGCTTTCATAGTGGTAATAATAACTTCTTTACTTTGTAGCTGAAAATTACAAAATATGTATGCATGCTTGGCTTCAGTTGATTTTTCTCTATGTTGTTCAATCTCTGGTACCTTTTTTATTTGAGGCTTTAGGATATTAGAGCTATAAGCAACATGAGAGATACTTTGAGGTCCAGAGAGGTTGAATGGCTTGCTTAGAGTCAAACTAAGTGTCCTTTTAGAACTTATCCTTTCTGGAAACGATGTCCTTCTTACCATGATCTCCCATGAACCTGGTGGGTAACTGTGATCAAAATAGTGTTAATAACGAACTTTCTATCATTGGAGGCGTATGAGCTGATAATGAGTTGGCTTTTGAATAAGGATGTTGTACCTCCAACAATAGTTCAGACATCTAATGAGTATTGATCTAAATGATCTTTCAGGTAATGTAACCTCCGGCCTTATAAAAACTATGCCACCCACAGACTGCACAGGGGTCAGGTAGAGTTTTGGCCACAAAGCTTTAAAGACTTCTATCAACCAAATCATTTCTGAATATAGCAACATAGTTTTTCACCATAACTGGTAGGAGCCAAGATCATCATCCTTCACGTCTGAAACACTACCAAAAATACACAAGTTTTCAACACTGATTCGCAACACCTCGTGGAAACGTCCTCAGATCATTTGTCCCAATCCTGTTTATTCTTCACACCTAGTTCAACTCCTATCTACTCTGAGGATCCTTTCTCAATCCTCTAAATTAGAATGAATCCTTCCCTCCCATGTTTCCCCATAGGACGTTGTAACTCTCCTGTAAAATCTGTCAAAGTCTGCCTTATATTATGCATCTTTTCCCATTTCATTGAGCGATTAGCACTGATTCATTTGTATATAATTTGTCATTATTAATCATGTACCAAGACAAGTACTTTACATGTTTTGCCTTTTTGTTTTGTTTTTACCTGATTTATTCTTTGCAATGACCCTATGTGGTAGGTGTTTATAATATCACCATTTTACATATGAGGGAACGGAGGCTTGGGGGTTAGTCATTTTTCTAAAATCATGTGGTAAGTTGGTGCCACCGCTGGGCTCACGAGTTCTTTCAGAACAGAGGCCATAATTCTCTCATTCCCTAGCATTTTGCTTTGTTTGCAATGGGTGTTTAATGATTTTTTTTCCTGTTGTTTATAGATACACATCCAGAACACATTAGACCACACTTTCAGTGAAGAAAGCCTTTGGTTCCAGAGAATCAAAACCAGGTAGATAAGTTGGCAATTGGACCAAGGTGAAAGCAGATCTTCCATTGAGTTAGGAGAGCACCAAGGAGCTCTATTATGATAGGGACACTGACATCTTTCGTCATGTGGTCAAAGGAAACACTGAAGACAAAGAACAGCGGCCTACAGCTTTGATTTCAGTCATGGGTTGAATAAGATATGGAAAACTTTTATTGTCTTAGCAGTTGGTTTGAGAATTCTTTCCAAGGAGAGATCCACCTTTGTGGAGAAAAACCCCTTGACAAGTCTACTTACTGTAAAGCGCTTACAGCAAGTAGAGCTGTCCCTGAGTGAAGAGGAAGAAAGGGAGAGGGAAATATGAGAGAGGGTAAGGGAGAGGGTGGTGGAACCAGCAAGATGGTGAATCAGCTGTGCTGTACATGGTGGAATCACTCCCCAGAACTGTGTGATCTTCAGTGAATTCTTGAAAGCTTGGCAAAGGGCAGATACAAATAGAATTCTCATGTAAAATAGAGAAAGCACTATGCCTTGGTACACTATACATTGGTACACAGGGTAGAATGGAATTAGTGAGCCAACAATAAGATCTTCAACACCAGAAACATACAAAGGTCTTGAGGACAGCTTAAGGCTTTCCCGTGCTGTAGAATTTGGGATTCAAGGCAACATCATTGAGATTTCAAGGATTTGGGGGGAGGGGCAGTGGGCAACTATTTGACATTTGGTAACATACCCACAAGAGGTTATGTGATTAATTTATATTCAACTGAACAGAGAGTAAGTAGATGTTTCTTGAGCACCAATCCAATGCCAGATGCTGTGCTAGGTTGGACATCACTTCAAGGCTGCTGGGGAGAAATTATGAAGTAGATCTATGGGAATACTTCTCTTTGTTCTCTTGAGAAATGTCTCTAGGTTCTGCTGGCCGCTCACTGGTTCCTGAGATAATTAACCTGACTTATTCCTCCCATATTAGAACCTCAGTTTAGGAGCTTTCTTTTCCTCATTTTCTTTCATCAAAATTTGTCCATTCATAAAATGCTGTGGAATGTTGTTAAGAATGTTCTGAACTTACATTTTGGAGACCTTCGACTTTGCAGAAAATTCTTACTCCAGAACTTTCTGGTTATTTGACACGGGACAAAACACTTAACTTTTGGGAGGCATTCTCATTTTGGTTTGTGTCTCTGTAATGGTTTCTATGTGTCTGTCCCCCACTACACTCTGAGTGGCATAAAGGCAAATACAATTATCTTTTTTTTTCTTTTTCTGAGACAGAGTCTCACTCTGTGGACTAGGCTGGAGTGCAGTGGCATGATCTTGGCTCACCCCAAACTCTGCCTCCCGGATTCAAGAGATTCTCTTACCTCAGCCTCCAGAGTAGCTGGGATTTCAGGCATGTGCTACCATGCCTAGATAATTTTTGTACTTTTGGGAGCAATGGTGTTTCACCATTTTGGCCAGGTTGGTCTTGAACTCCTGACCTTGGGTGATCCACCTGCCTTGTCTTCCAAAAGTGCTGGGATTGCAGGTGTGAGCCACCTTGCCTGGAACATCATTTTTTTTTAAATTTTAGATAGGGTCTTACTATGTTGCCCAGGCTAAAGTGCAGTGGCATGATCATGGCTCACTGCAGGCTCGACCTCCAGGGCTCAAGCTATTCTCTTGCTATAGCCTCCCAGCCTGTAGCTGGGACTACAGGCACAAACCACTATGCCTGGCTAATTAAAAACAAAAAAAATTTTGTAGAGATGAGGTTTCTCTGTGTTGCCCAGGCTGGGCGTTATTATCTTGTCTGTATCTTTAGAACTCTTATACAGTGCTTGGCAGTCAATAGTTTGTTCGAGGAGTAAATTAATGAACAAACACACAACTCTCCTTGCTACTTATGTGAAGCTCAAATGAGTTAGTAAATATGAAAGAGAATTTAAAAGACATAATTTACCTGTTTATTAGAAACCACATTGCAGCGAGCTGCCACATCAGAAATAATTGAGCTAAACCACTTTTTTTAAGGTGTTAATGTTTTGAGTTAGCTTTACGTGTTACGTCTGCCAGGGGCTACTTGTGTTTTTGTATGTAGGTTTTGAGGAAGAGCATATTTTACAAAGAGAGTTTAATTGATGCATAGGTATTATGAACAGCAGTGACAAGCATATTGAAAAAGGGATTTTTTTTCTGAACAAAAAGGGGGGCTTTCTGGGTTTCTTCAAGCAGGAAATAAAAATCTGCCAGTTTGAATCGTTTCCAAAAATGCCGCTACTATAGCGTCTTTTTTAAGACTCTCGGAAAAATGCAATGCAGTTGTGACAGGCTATATCTTTAACTCAGTCTCCATTTAAAATGAAGCACAAGAAACCAGAAACAAATGGCTGAGACATACAGAGATTGCGAGAATTAGTGATCAGTGTTGGCTACGAACCACGCGAGTTACGCTTTTCTTAAAGGTTTCACGCACAAACGTCTCTCATTTTAAGTTGTATCTGCTTTGCACGGTGGTTTTCTTTCTTCCCCAAAGCACCATGAATGATTTATGACTTTCTGACGCCACATCTCACAAGATTACATAAGGAACAGTGAAAAACAAGTGATTGAGCCAAACTTAAAAAAAAAACCCAAACATTCCCAAAGTGGATTTCATCTTGACTGCAGTCAGCTAATAGTTTTTGACTCACCAAAAGTGCTCCTTCATTCCAAAGTGCGCCCCATTTCTGTGAGGATCCCCTAGATTTTCTTTCACTGTTGACAGCACACTCAGTGTTTGGTTCCCAGCAATGTCCAGTTTTCCCAAATCCACCCCTTTTCTCTGAAAGTGAACTTTGCAGTTGGATTGCAGAAACAGCCTCATTAGTTTGGTTAATGATTGTACAAAAACACTGATAGGAGTAATGGCTACCAGGTTTGTCATTTCTTTCAATCATAGAATAATAGGATTTCAGAGTTTTCAGGGACCTGGGATCCCCTAGTTCTTCCCATTATTTGGCAGATGAAGAAGCTGATAATCAGAGAGGTGAAGTAACTTGCCCAAAGTCACACAGCTAGGTTACCTTAAGCAGAGTAATGGACATAATCCAACCTCAGAGTGGGGTCGTCTGTGCGCGTTTATCAATAAACTTTTATCTCCCTACTTAAGTGAAGTGACATTAGATATTATTTTTTAACTATAGCAGTTTTCGAGCTTATCTGATGGACTTTCTGTCATTCAGTTGTTTATGAAGCCAGAGCAAATCTAGGGAAGTGGTGGGGAGAACAACTGTTTTCGAGGCAAGGGCTGTGTTGACAGCTAGAGTACTGGGTAGCAGGCTGTAAGGGGTGATGTGTCTTTCCAGAGTCTGGGTCAGAAGTGGTCAAATCGGGGTAATGAGGGTTTGTCTGAAACCTGAGGTCTGGGTCAGTGGCCTGTACGAAATTCCAGGTTTGAGGGGTTGGTGTGAGACAGCAAACTGAAGGTGAGTGAAAGGTAAGGAGTCAAGGAGTCACAGAGGGCAAGATGGTTGAGCTCAGTGGCCAGGGTGCGGGGCTGTGATCACACAGAGGGACCACAGATAGAGGAAGCGCCAATCGTTGGCTGAAGGGAGCAGGATTGGGTCACATTATTTCAAGTTTACAGATAAGAACAGAAAATCCACCAGGCCGGGTGTGGTAGCTCACACCTGGAATCCCAGCATTTGAGGAGGCCGAGGTGGGTGGATCACTTGGGGTCAGGAGTTCAAGACCAGCCTGGCCAATGTGGTGAAACCTTGTCTCTAGTAAAAATGCCAAAATCCGCCAGGTGTGGTGGCACACGCCTGTAATCCCAGCTACTCGGGAGGTTGAGGCAGGAGAATCGTGGAGACTGCAGTGAGCTGAGATCTGGGCAACAGAGTGAGAGCCCCATCTGGGTGACAGAGTGAGACTCTGTCTCAAAAAAAAAAAAAAAAAAAAAAAGCCAAAAAACAAAACAAGAAACTTGCCACCTTTTACCGATGAGAAAAGCAAACACGTTACAGAATAGAGTGTAGCATATGACTCCATTCATGCATAAATCTGTCTCAGCCTATGGAGTGGAGGGAATCACACAGTGCCCAGGTTAAGAGCAGAGACTTAGGAGTTAGAAATTCTGAATTTGTTTCTTGGTTGCATTTTTCTAACTGTATAATGCCGGGCAAGTCACTTAACCCTCTTTGCCTTCAGTTTCTCAATCATAGAATAAAGCCTGCTTTATCAATTTGTTGTAAAGATCTGAGATAATGTACATGAGGCACTTAGCATAGCGCCTGGCACATAGTAAAGGTAAAAAAGTTAGTAGCTATTTTTATTTTTAGACTTGACCTTTGGAAACGGAGTCTGAATTTGAAACCCATTTCTGTCACTTTACTGGCTGTGTGCTTTTGGGCAGGTTACAACCTCTCTGAGACTCAGTTTCCAGTCTGTAAAATGGAACCAGTGGTTGCCACATTGTGGGGTATTGTGAGAATGAAAGGAGGCAGCGTAAAGGGATCCACCCAGTGTAAAGAAAGGTGGTGCAGCTGGGTGCGGTGGCTCATGCCTGTTATCCTAGCGCTTTGGGAGGCTGAGGCGGGTGTATCACTGGAGGTCAGGAGTTCCAGACCAGTGTGGCCAACATGGTAAAACGCTGTCTCCACTAAACATACAAAAATTAGCCAGGCATGGTGGTGGGCACCTGTAATTCTAGCTACTCAGGGGGCTGAGGCGGGAGAATCACTGGAACCCAGGAGGCGGAGGTTGCAGTGAGCTGAGATCAGGCCATTGTACTCCAGCCTGGTGACAGAGCAAGACTCTGTCTCAAAACAAAAAACAAAAAACAAAACAAAAACAAAAAGGTGGTGCTCAGCACTGAGAGCACCAGGATTAAGTTCCAATGTTAGGTGATAGAATCAAGGAAGTGAAAAGAAGGATGCTCATGAAATGTTGACAGCTATTTTAATTTTAGTTTTTTTATTGCATTTTAGGTTTTGGGGTACATGTGCAGAACATGCAAGATAGTTGCATAGGTACACACATGGCAGTGTGTTTTGCTGCCTTCCTCCCCTTCACCCACATTTGGCATTTCTCCCCAGGCTATCCCCCCCCAGCTCCCCCCACCGCTGTCCCTTCCCTATACCCCCCAATAGACCCCAGTGTGTAGTGCTCCCCTTCCTGTGTCCATGTGTTCTCATTATTCATCACCTGCCTATGAGCGAGAATATGCGGTATTTTATTTTCTGTTCTTGTGTCAGTTTGCTGAGAATGACGTTCTCCAATTTCATCCATGTCCCTACAAAGGACACGAACTCATCATTTATGATTGCTGCATAATATTCCATGGTGTATATGTGCCACATTTTCCCAGTCCAGTCTATCGTTGATGGGCATTTGGGTTGGTTCCAGGTCTTTGCTATTGTAAACAGTGCTGCAATGAACATTCGTGTGTATGTGTCCATATAGAAGAACGATTTATAGTCCTTTGGATATATACCCAGTAATGGGATTGCTGGGTCAAATGGAATTTCTATTTCTAAGGCCTTGAGGAATCGTCACACTGTCTTCCACAATGGTTGAACTAATTGACAGCTATTTTAATTTTCTTCATTGTTAGTGTCTGTGCTGTTTGAAAAAAAAATTGTGTTTACAGTCAGCCTGCTTTATTGAGAAAAAACGGAGTGGTTAGTAAATAGCAAAATCCCAACTAACAAAGATGAAACCTATTGCTGGCTTTGCAATGCTTGAGTGCTGAGGATAAGTAGGTAAAACCAAAAGAGAGAAGCTCAGGCTGCACCAGAGACACTCTCATGTCCAGAGACTTCTCTCTCAGGTGGAAATCACTGTGGCTGTTTTGGACAGGAACGAGATTTTACAAATCACCTTATCAGGCTGAGTGTTTTGAGGGTGTTGATATCATTACAGCCAGCAGCAGGGATATCCTGATTTTAGGTCAATTGATGTGATGAATTGCAGAATTTTGGAACGGGAAGTAATTCCAGCCTGCCACTAGGCAAGCTCTTGAACTTCTTTTTCCCTTGGGCTGTGGGCAAGGATCTGAGAAGGCTCCGAGGAGGTGTTACTGTGACAGTCTTCTCAACTGCTACCAAATGCTGCTGACTTTTTATTACCCCTTCTTATTCTGAGCCCTGGACTGCATCTAGCAATCTCAACTTTCTCTAAAGAACTCAGCTTAGCCAACATGCTTATGTGTGTACCATTTGAAAGATCAATGATGACTGAAAAATGAATTAAAAAGTCCTGTCAGGCACAGTGGTGTGCACCTATAATCCCAGTTACTTGGGAAGCTGAGGTGGAGAATCCTTTGAGTCCAGGTATTTGAAACCAGCTTGGGCAACATAATGAAATGCCATCACATATAAATAAAATAAAATAAATTAAAAAGCCCCAACTTTCCCTCAGAAGGGAGATACATTTATATCTTCACATAATACTTCATTCAACAAATATTAAATGAAAGTCTATGTGCCAGGCACAGAGCTAAAAATTAAAAGAAAAATTAAAAGAAATGAGGAAAGGAAAGGGGGGAAAAAGCAGAGCTAAAACAACAAAAGGTAGATTTTATTTAAAGTTAGTTTAGAAAAAGAGGCGATGGACCAGAAATCAGAAAATACTGGCCTTTTAGCTCCAGACCTTTCATTAACTAACTGCAGTCCTAGGCCAGTCACTTCTTTGGGCCTCACATTTTCATCTGTAAGATGAGGAGAGGGGGCAAGTTGTCCCAGGTAGAATGATCCATTAGTTTTCAGCTTTGGAGAATAGAATGAGACGGCATGCTAATATCCACTGGGGTTCACACCAAACCATTTTTATTATTTCTTTTCTTTTTCTTGTCAGCAGAGGGAATGCCGGGTGCTCCAAAGAGAATGAAGAAGAGGTGTGTTTCCCCTTGCATCCATAAAACCAGGAGGCAAACTTGGCTGCGTCACCTGACGTTAAGAAAATGTCAAGACCAGAGGGAAGGCAGCTGGTCTGGGGTTTTCAGTGTCGGCAGCAAGAGGCCTAGACTCATGGGGGTGAATACCGTGTGTGTGATCCAAACATTGCCACAGGAAGCCCAACATGTCCAGCTCCTGGAAGTGGACACACATCTTTCCTTCTACCTCTTTCTCCCTGTCCATGAGTGTACGTTCCAATTTAGTGACCTCAAACTTGGCTTTCTAGCACAAACTTATGCTTCTAATTTCTTCAGAAGTTTTGTTCCCAGCCACCCCAACCCCTCAAGATGTGTTTGCCCAGCAAATCTTCCCAGGGACAAGGGGACTCTATTCCACACATGTGTGTCCAAGATGACAGTTCCTTTGGCAGCTGTGAAAAGCAGTTTCTGTGAGAGTGACAGCGGATGGTGCTGACATGCCCCTTGGCTACTAAGTTTGCTTCTGGAGCAATGGGACCCAAATGACATTGGACTTAACTGCTTGTGTTCTTGGAGACGGTTGAGGTGTCATGATTTTGCAATAATGCTTCTTCCGTTTCCCCAGTCTTGGGGAAGGACATCCCAGTCCTTAGCCAGGTCTTCCCAGGTGCTTCCAGGGGAGGTTCTTAGTCTGAGCCAAAGCCCAGGGATGGTGCCCACCCTCGCTGGCCAACTCTCCCTTGGGCTACCTTTGATTTTCAGCACTAACTCATGGTTTTCTGCTTTGAAGAAGAGACTGAGATGGCATGCTAATATTCACTGGAGTTTACACCAATGAGCCAGAGACAGAGCACTCAATTGTCCTGTTTGCAAAATAAGCCAATGAATTAGACCAGGACTTTCCATCCTGTTCTCTCAGGCACCTTGGATGTTCCTCACCTGTGTCTGTAGATAGTGGAGGGAGAAGATGGGGCTTTGGTCCTTAAATCAGCCATCTCTCCTTGAATCTCTTTTAAATTTTGAACTTTGTTCATAAGATTTCCTTTGAAGAAAGTGTCCCCCTTTGAAGATTATTTTACAAAGTTTTGTAAAACCAGTAGAATAAATGCATTCATTTATGTAACTTGATTTTTTGACACCAGCTATGTTCCAGGCACTGCTATAGGCACTGGAGATTCCAGCTGTGTCAGCTGCTCTCACAGTCCTGCTCCTACCCTCAGGGACTCATCCTTCCTTTACTCCCCAGCTTCTTGCTGCATGCACCCGGGACGCTGGCACCAGACTTTCTTAGCATGCTTGGCCAATGTTCAGGGCAATCTGGGAGTGGTGGGGACCGAGAGCTGCAGGAGAAACCTTCAGTTAACAGATGAGAGTTGGTGGAAAATACTCCTTGGTAGGGGCAACTTTGAGGCACGTGCTCCGTTGTCACCCAGAGGTCCCCAGTGGGAATCTGACTCAGTTGCTCATTAACACATCATGTTTTGGCTGCCTTCCTTTCCATCTTACTTTCCAAATCTCCTACTGGTGCTTTCTGGGATACTCCTCAAATGAACTACTGGGGCTTATATTCTTGGCTCAGGGGATGCCCCTTGAAGGCACTGGGACATCCTGACCTGTCCCGTAGAGCTTACAATTGTGTGTGTGCGTGTGTTTATTAGACAATGGCTGGGGTCTTCTCTAGCTCTAGCCCAATCAAGGATGTAGACCCAAGGACCTGAAGCTGCCTTTGAGTGGGGCAAACCCCAGTCAGCCTTTTAACCAGCCTCTTGATTGAGTTGCCACATATTTACCAAGTGCCACTGTGAGCCAGTGTTGTACTGGGCTCTGGGTAGGGAGCCAAGCATTGGACTGGAAAATGGATCTCTATGATTCCTCCTTTAAGATCCATTGGCATTCTCTCAATGTAGGGATAGAAGAGAAAATTCTGGCCTCATAAGTTATAACCTGGAAAGAGAAGAAAAGACTTACCTATAATCCAATTTAAGAATAAAAGAGTTATAGGAGAGAAAGGTTCTTGGGTTGTATAACAGTGAAATATGCATATGATATATATATGTGTATATACAATAGTAATATTAAATGAGTGCATGCGTGCACACACACATACACACACATACACACACACACACACACACCCCTACATACCCCTCCCTAAAACTGTTTGCAGATTAAAGGTACTAGTAGCAAATGGTTACCTGCCTTAGCCTTGGAGTCAGGGTGGGGCTTGGTTTCTTGAGCCTTAGCTAAGTAGATTGACCTACAGCCCAGCCCTCCGGTTGGGGTCCCTTTCCAATAAGCAGACCAAGGAAGTCAGGGGCTACTGTGCTACAAAGCGCAATGCAAGCAGAAAAACAGGTCTAGGTGTGTTTTTTTTCTAGGTCCTTTCAGTATTTGCGGATGAAATTCAGTTGGGCAAGGGTCTAACTGCCATAGTAGGGTCAAGCTCCAAAGAGCGTTGCTGTCCACTGAGTTCCATAGAGGCTTGGACCTTCATTCCCACAGACTGCTCTGTTTGACTCCCTCCTCCGGCAGTCACATTGGCTCTTGGCCCTAGATGATTAAGTTACATGTTTCGTCAGCCCAGGCAGGCGTGCAAAGCTGCTATTTGAGAAACTTTGCTAAGCTGTGGAAGAATATGAAGGCTGTGTTGCCTGGTATTCAAACAACTGGTCTATTTGTTCCAATAAAACGGGTCAATTCCTTTAAAGAAAACAAAATTATTGTGAATGGTTGTTTGGCATGATAAAGACGAAAGCCGCTAGCTGAAATAAGAAGTCCTCATCTTTCACCAAGAGCCCTTCAGTGTGCCGTCTCAGCCTCCCTATAACCACATTTGGTCAATTTTTTCATTTCCCTTTTGATTTTTAATAATATAAACTTTGGATTGGACAGCTCGGATTGCAGTTGGCTGGAAAGGATCTCCTTCCTTCTCTTGGCTCCTGCCACCCTCTTCCGTCATTGAGATTATGAATGATCAAGTGGTCAGCTGCTGGGATTGAGCAGGCGTTGCTGATTGGGATGGAGAGGGGCTGCAGCCTGTCTTTGTTTCCAAGTCTAAGTCTGAGCCCCAGGCCAGCCGCAATTGTGCCTCCAGGCCAACAGGCTGTCCCCTTTTATTCCCCCATAGGTCCAGGGAAAGGATTGCCTGAAGCACTAAACAAGATGGAGTTGTTGGGAATGGGGGAGGTACAGGTAGATGTCCTCTGTGTGAGATGTGGAATCTCCTGAGGGTCTGAACAGTTCCTCATGGAGATCAGCTTGGTTTAAGCCAGTTCCTGCAGCCCTCCTCGGAGACTAAACCCAAATACCAAGTGAGGGCTTCTTAATCATTTGGCTCCCTAAGTGATCCTCTTTTGGCAGACAGACTATATCCCACTCCAGTGTGGTGACAGAGTGAGGGCCAGAAGCTGGCCTTCCTGCCTCCCCATTAGGCTCACTTTCAGTCTGGAGGCAGAAGACACAATTCCTAAGGGAGGTCTCAAGTGAACACCTAAGTAGAAAAACAGGGTATAGTTAAAATTTCCCTCTGAAGGGCTTCCTTGCTCTTGTTGGAGACTGAGAGAATGCAGTCATTTTTCTCCGAGTCTTGGACCAGATCACTACTGCTTCTTGGAGCCTCAGATGATGCAGCTGGCTTACACTTCGGTGAAGTGTTAAAGTGTGTCTTTAAACCCTAGAGTCAATCTCTGCATGCGTTGGTGGTGATGTGTGTGTGGCCGTGGAGGCGCCATCAAAGCACATATGCAATCTGACACTCATCTTGGGGTCCATGGTCAGTGGGAGGAAGGACAGGAAGGATCACGTTCACTGTTCACTTGTTTTTCTCTCTCTGCTTTTTTGATTGTTTATTTGAATATATCTAGTTCAATTCATGTAAGTTACACATGGCTGCAGGTGAATCCACTGTATACCATGCTTAAAAGCAAGAGTTCTGAAGTTATGCTTATGTGAATTCAAATTTTGGCTCTGTCCCTGTCTTGTGATCTTGTGCTACTTACTTAATTCTCTCTATTCTGTTTTCCTCATCTGTAAAATGGGAATAGTAATGCTTGCCTCATAGAGTACTTGAGAGATCTAGATGAGAAAACCAACATGTGTGACATGTTAAGCAAAGGACCTGGTTCAGATAGTCAACAGCTGCCAGCTCTGAGGTTGTATGTGAGGATGTGAGGACAGTAATTTAATGGCTTTCCTGGAAACTAGATATTGTATATATACAGAACTTGCCTAATAGGGGTTTCATGGATTCTCTTTTCTCTCTCCTTGTTTCCTCCCAATCTCTTTTAATTTGGCTTTGTTTGCTCTTTTATGAACTGGTTTGAAAATAAAAGCAAAAGCAAAATAACAGAATGTGCAAGTTCCTGTGTTGTATGCAGATTCTAGGTCCAAGGTGTATGTGTGCTTAAGAGAGGTTCTCCATGTATCTGGATGTAAGATAGACCTTTTTAGCCTATGTCTCAAAGGAGAGGAAGCATGTTGGACAGGGTGTAACATTGATCTAATTAAAGACAGAATGGTTGTATTGAGAATATTAATTATCTAATAGTTAATCATTTAGACTAATTTATTTATGCTTAACAAACATTTGGAGACATAAAAGCCAGTCCTGGCTGGGCATGGTGGCTCACACCTGTAATCCCAGCACTTTGGGAGTCCGAGGCAGGCAGATCATGAGGTAAGGAGTTCGAGACTAGCCTGGCCAGTATGGTGAAACCCTGTCTCTACTAAAAGTACAAAAAAACTAGCTGGGCGTGGGGATGCGTGCCTGTAGTCCCAGCTACTTGGGAAGCTGAGGCAGGAGAATTGCTTGAACCCAGGAGGCAGAGGTTGCAGTGAGCTGAGATTGTGCCACTGCACTCCAGCCTGGGCAATAGAGTGAGACTCCATCTCAGAAAAACAAAAACAAAAATAAAAAACAGTCCCGTGTCTGGTAGATATTCACAGTGTATTTTTGGACAAGTCACTTCTCTCTGGGCCTCAGCTTCTCTCTTTGTACAATGAAGAGGTTGACTTATTTTTAGTAGTGAAAAACATTTCATCAAGCAAAATGGTACATACAGCTCCTATATAAAAAAACAGGTCAAAGTGGGGCCATTCTAGTTGAAGAGCTCACAGGTTGCCTAGAGGATTTTAAATTTGGGGTCCTCTATGTCTTACCAAAAGCCTCTTACGGGCCTTCAAGATGCCCTCTGGCCACAAGAAAAGAAACTCTTTGTACGAAATAGTCTTAATTCAATGGTGTTCACATCTTTTCACAGTCTAGAATCCTCCAAATCCCAGTAAGGAGAATTCTGAAGTGACTGTAAGAGTGAATATGTTGTCTATCATTTTTGGACTGCTTTCTTTGAGAGAAGCCCTGTGCTTAGATTCTTACAAAGGTTGTCTCATTTAATCCTAATAACTGCTCTTGAAAGTAGCTACTATTATTATTCCCACTTTGCAGCTGAGGAAACTGAGACTCAGAGTGGTTAAGTGGCCCAAGGTGACAGAGCTAGGATTTGAACCAGGTCTATCTGTCTCCAGAGCGCACATTCCTAACCCTTTATTGAGCTTCCAGCTGCTGAGGTCAAGGAGGGAATTACTCAGCAGGCTTGAAGAAGCTGCTCTACTTTATTGTCTAACTCACTACTTAAAACCACAGTCACTGCATTTGTTTAGAAGTGGTTGCCAGATGTAATTTTTGTTAATGGAGCTGTGTAAACTTGCATCCTATGAACATAAATAATTCACACCCTGAATGAGCTTGTTTGTTGGTGTGTCTCTTCATCAACAACGAGGCCCTGGAAGGATTTTTTTCACGTATACCCTTGGAGACAGATTGTCGGATGAGTTTCACAGATAATCCAGTCATCCTTGAGCTGGATGGAGAAGGTTGGTTTTTCTTTTGTCTGCGGTCTTAGCTGTCTTCCATCACTGGGCAAGTTAAGGAGCTCCTCCCCACTCAGTTGTCCGATCAGCTTAGCTGGAGTCAAACTTCTGGCTGGCTAGGCACCTGTTAATCAGGGTGATCAAAGCCAAGGGCAAAGCCAGCAGCCGTCTTGACACGTTAAATGATGCAGACAGCCCAAGAAACATGTTGGCCCTGCACTGCCCTCTGACTCACCACTTTCTACGTGACTTGACTCTCCTGTTCCCCTCTCCCCATTCTGGGGTGTCTTTTAGTTTGCAAAGCATTTTCAGTTCCATTGTTTCATTTGATCCCCCAGTAACCTCATGGAGCTAGATAATCTTAGTCCCTATTGTCAGATGTAGAAACCAACACCCAGTGGGATTCATGACTTGCCCCAAATCTCATGGCTCCTAATTAGCAGAGCAACGATTCAAATTCAGGCTTTCTGTCTCCAAATGCTACATCCCAATTTTGGCTCAGGCTATGGGATTTTAAATTCTCTACCGTTCTTTTCTCTCCTAGTTGGACCTCTGATTTTATAAGCTCTGCTTTCTCCACTGTTGATTCCATTTCAGTGGCTGATAGTTTCTGCTTCAGGTCCTGGTCATTTTTCCTTAAGGATAACATAGTGACTCCATTTGTCTTTCACTTTATTCCTTTGTGTCATCTGTTCACAAAGATTTATTAAGCACCTTCTGTGAACCAGGCAACGTGAACAAGAAGAACAAGGGACCATCCTGACCTCTCTGCCATGTTGGATGCCGTCAGCTGGGTTCTTTTCCCCTATTTCCTTCATTGGCTCCTTCTCTTTAGTCAATGCCTTCAATGTTGGTCCGAAAAATAAAAAACAAAGCAAAAAACTACCCATACATACCCAAACCAGGAGGTGGGCCCCAGCACAGAAGTGCAGATATAGCGTTCCGGTGGGGTCCAGGCTGGAGTGTAGACTGGAAAGTCATTCATTGTTCATGCTTGGCATTTGGAGATCAGAGAGAGCGTGACTGGTTAGGGGAAGGGACAGAGCAGAGGTGCCTGCAGGCTGAAGCCACGCTCTGATGCTTGCATTGAGCCTACACTGAATTTTGGAAAAAAGCAAACTAGTCACTGACATTTAAAAATCAGAGCAATTTACACAAATCTAGGATTCTGGCATTTCTTTAGTGATGAGAATATCTGGCAATACTGAGCCTACATCACAAGGTGACAGGTGACTGCAGCTGAGTTGCTGTCACTCCTTTAGAGAGGCAGGCACACTCTAGGTCCCCACTTTCCCCAGACAGCTCCCTCCTCCATTTCCATTCCCTGCCTGGCCACTGAGGACTTCCAAGTTTGTGATCCTCATATAGAGTAATGAGTGGGAAATACACCTGAGAACACTCACAGTCACTGGATAACTCCTAGGTAGATCTCTTTTTTTAGTTTCACCTCAAATTCTTCCTTTTTGCCCAGATTCTAGTCATAAGACACAAATTCGATCTTCCTAAAAGGAAGGAAGAAACTCCTCACAGGTGGAGAAGTTTAATACATTGCTCATTGCGGCGGGTGCTTGACCAAGGTGGTTATTCATTCCTACAAATAGAATTAAGCCCGCTGTCTGGTTTCTAGTACACTTACAAGTAATCAATACCTAAAGGAGGTTGGAAATTAAAAGGTCCCCAGCCCTGCCTGCTAACGAGAAAGAACTGGGGAGGGCTGGGAATTTGTTGTTCAGTTTTGAAGCCAGGAACCACTCAGGGCTGGAAAGCAATTTGTTTTTTGCTCTCCGATTGCCACTGTACTGATTTTACCCCTGCGATGTAATCTTGTTATGCTATGGTTACACTGGACCACATAAATTCATCCTTTGTCCTCCAATGAAACAAATGCTTTCTCGCATGCCCTTTTTCCTTTTATGAAAAAAGTCATCACCGTATTTTCTGCTTTAGTCATATGCTTTTATGAAAAGAAATTAGGAACCCAAAGGCATATCTTACACATGCTCCGAAGAAAACAGTATCCTGAGTTCTGAATCGTTTTTGTGCCTTGCCTGAATTCTTTGAAAACCCTGAAAATGACATTATTTCCTTTTTTTTTTTTTTTTTTTTTAAAAAAAGCCAGTGGCTCATTGCAGTTGAGGATTTTCATAATAATAGCTTAAGTCCCAGGATGTCAAAGAAGTGACCGCTGACTTCCCGGGGTATATTTTAATCTGTTGATTCTTAAGATGATCAACGTAGTGACCTGAACACAGTGCGTTAGGTAATATACTCAGGTGGGTTCTGAATTCCAGAACCACTTTGCTGCTAGCTTGCTCTGTGACCTTGGGGAAGTCACTTTCCCTTCCTGGGCCTCAGGTTTTCCTTTGTAAAATGGATAAAGTAGACTGGATCAGACTTCCCAAAATTTAGTTATTCAAGTACCACTTTCACGATTTTTGCCACAACCTTTCATTATCTGTCCTATTGTTAATACACTGTTTTTGGGTGACTTTAAGTATGTCTCTTACAAATATACTTTATATTGCTATTAAAAATGAAAAACCAGTATCATGTTCCCCAAGTAGAAAATAATCCTAAAAATAAGTACAATGAGAACGGAGCAATTATATTCAATTCAGCTACCGTCAGCTGCCACGTAATGGTTGCTCACATCAGCGGAGGGCCAAACCTGTTTCCTGTGAAGTTACTCATTGAATCCCCACGGTAAGTCTATGAAAGAAGGACCACTATTAACCCCATTTCACAGACAAGACGCTGAGTCATGGAGAAGTTTATTTACGTTCCGAGATCACAGAGTGCCCGTGTGCCTTAGTGGTGATTTTAACTCAAGCAAGCTGTGCTGCTTGCCTATTGGTGTGAGCCTGCTCTCTGTTTGTTAACAAAGGGAGATTGTCTTATGGCCAAGCGTGTTAAAGACACACTAACACAAAAAGAGAGTTCTTGTGGATGTCACCAGAGGTGGTGAAACCGGATCAGAAGGGCATTTGGCAACCTCCACCCCTTTGCTCCTCCTCTGTGTCTGCTCTCTTCAATGCCTCCCCGACTGCACCAAGTTCTATTTTGTGATTCACTTGCTCCATACTTAAATCCTTATCTTACTCATTTTCAATTGCTGAATATCACATTTTGCCCCTAGTTATTTTTCTTAAACTAAATTTTAGAAGAAAGACACAAAATAGGATTTTTCACACGAGGCGGCTCGCCTCCATTAGGAACACAAAGGGAGTCTGAGATTAGTGGCAATCAGCTCAGTCCTCGTAATGCTACAATAATGACTTGGAGTATCTTTTAATAGCAGTTAACACATTCTGGAGGGCCAGCGTGGCAATTGTCATTCATGTCACCCCACAACTCTTTCATCCCAGGTTCCCGGGGGATTCAAGGTGGTGGCTGGTGACAGCAGGTAGGAGTGGAGGAAGGAGGGGTGGGAGGCGGGCAGGGTTGGAAACCACAGCCTCAGTACCATCTCTGGAGTGAGTGAGCTGGGACTGCAAGACTGATTCATAGCAGGCCTGGGGCCAGAGTCATGAAAAGTTAATCCAAACATTTGTGCAAAGCGCTTCCCTGATGTGCAATAAAGGGCCCCCATAAATGTGACACATTCCCCACTCTCTATGAGAAGCAGAGTGAGCACCACTGGCAGGTGCAATGGCCTGGAACTTCCTGCCAGGGTGCGAATCACTCACGCTTGCCCAAGACCTCGAATCCTGGTGGCTTCTGGGGAGGGCGTCAGGTGACTGGGATGTGGTGAGCTGATTTTGTATAATGGGGGCTACGGACCTGCTCTTATTTTTACCTTAATAATCATACTAGAAACAGCTATAGAGCCGGTGCTGTGTGTGGGACATTGGGCTAAGCGCTTAACATGCATGATAGCATTTAATCCTCTTCAACACTGTGGAGTTGGTACTATTCTTATCCCTACACTAGAGATGAGAAAACTGAGCCTTGGAGCAGTTAAGTAACTAGTAAGTGGGCAACGCCAAGATGGGTAGCCAGGCAGTCTGGCTTCAGAGCCAAAGCTTTAAAACCCTGTGATATGCAAAAGGAAGAGGTTTATTAGATCCTGGGTGGCTCACAGAATGGATGCGAGAGGGACGTTGGGTGGGACAGGAACCAAGGAAGATCTGGGACTTGTTTCTTTAGGCCATTGCCATGGAATGACTCAGCCTTCAGGAGTGAATGTTCAGCAGCTGATTTTCTGCTCTGTGGTTTGGAGTGGGAGCTGATCACAGAATGTGCTGTGTTTTATTACCTACTGCTCTGGGCTCAGCTCTGGAGTTGGAGGTAGAAGGACTATGTGCTGTGTGACCTTGGGCAAATAATTTAACTGCTCTGGGCCTTAGCTTTTTTTTTTTAAGCTGTAAAATAGGGGCAATAATAGTATCAATTAGAGAGGAATGTTGCAGGGATTATATGAGCAAATACTTGCCAAGCATCTAGCAAGGCTCTTGATACTTAGCAAGCACACACAGAGTGATTGTTAATAAAGTGGGTGGGCAGCTGGTTGGGCCCCTACAGCTGTGGATCCTGAACACCTCTCCCCTTTGTCTACTCTGTCAGCTCATCCTGTGGAATATGACCATTTTTTCTATATGGTCCGCTAGAGAACCTTGTTACTCAAAGTGTGGTCCGTGGACCAGCAGCAGCAGTGAGCTGCTCACCTGTGAACTTGTTTGACATTCAGAGACCCAGGCCTCTCCCCAGACCTCCTGAATCAGACTGCATTTTACCAAGATCCCAAGGTATTTTGTAGGCACAGTAGCTTGAGAAGCACAGCCTCAGAACTTTGAAAGCAAATACAAGAAGAAAAGAGGGCTAGAATCTCTTCATCATCATTGGAGATTCACATGAAGCATGTGCTTTTGTTTTCCCGAGCTACAACCTTTAGAACAACAATAATTCCCGCGATGGTAGGACTTCACAACGTGACTAAAAGGCCATCACACTCACTTTTTTGCTTGCTTTGCGGTATGACCCTGTAAGGTAGGCAAAGCAGCCAGTGTTTTCTCCATTGTACAGATGTGAAAACTGAGGCAAAGAGTCTCAAGTGATTTTCCAATGTTACCCTGATACCAAATGTCAGAGCCAGAAAGCAAGCTCAGGTCTTTCGATGTCCTAATTCAGGGCTCATTGCAGTTTCCATTCTGTTGATGAACAATGAGAGAATCAATGCTGGTTCTTCCTCCTCCTCAGTTACCAAGACTTAGCGTGTCACCAAGTCCCATGACTTTGTTCCTTTAGGTTGAACTTGGATTCAGGCTTTTGTTGTGATTCCCCTTGTTCTACCTTCAGCTAAGCTCTGGTGATAATAACAACAATATCAGTGATTGCATATTGAAGATTTACTTTGCTAAGTAAGAGCCTTTTTTGTGTTAATTAACCCATTTCACCCTCCCAGCCACCCTGTGAGATAGACACTGTTATTTTCACCGTCTTATTAGAGATGATACAATTGAGGCTCCAAGTGAGAAAGTTGTCCAAGATCAAACAACAGCAAGTAGTGGAGTTGGGATTTGAACATGAGGAACTATTCATATCTCAATTTTTGCACTAGCTTCTGAGATGGTGTGTCTATGCACAGTCTACCCTCCAAGCCTCTGTAACATGGGTCTCTTTCTTCTCTTCCCTTCTGCCTTCCTCAGGAAGCCTTTTTTTTTTTTTTTAATAGTATGTTCTAATTGAAGCCCCCCTGTTTTTGCATTCCTCAACATGCACTAATATCCATTAAGCTTGATCATAAATTACTTGTTAATTTCTTGTTTCTTATTCTCATGAGAGTATAACCTCCAGGCAGGCAGGGGCTTCTTGGTCACAGCTGTTGTCCCAGCACAGTGACTAGCACAGAGTAGGTGATCAGAATGTTTTCTTTTTAAAAAGTATATAGAGTTGGGGACTTACTATGTTGCCCAGGCTGGTCTTGAACTACTGGGCTCAAGCAATCTTTTTGCTTTGGCCTCCCGAAGTGCTGGGATTACAGGTGTGAGCCACCATGCCTGGCCTCAGTAAATGCTTATTGGATGAAGACAGTTCATTGCATTAGTTTGGTTTCTTCACCTAGGCTGTAGTTACATCTGGAGAGTATCTAAAACCATGTCTGTATCTGCACCTCAAATGGTTCCAGAATGCCATACAGTTGATATCTGTTGATACAAAGCCATGTGTTCCCCTCAGTGCATTCATCGAGGGCCGACACAGCCATTGGCATTTAGTCCTCTAGGCTTCTTATCTCTGTCTAAAACAAGGTGAGGTGAGGTCTTCACAATTACCTTGTTTATCATCACCAGGATTCAGGTAGAGATTTCCGGCCAAGCAGGGCCTGTGGTAAGTAGATACCCGACTCCTGATAACACCGCAGGCTGAGCTTGAGAGGCCTGTGTGATCAGTGGCTCCATTGACTACAGCCTGAGTCCTGGACCAGGTGCCAGGCAGGGGCCTGTGGGAGGTCCAGGTCTGTCCCCTCCCTGGCCCTTTGGCACAAACCAGTGCTGATGAGCTAGAGGAGGAATTCCCGCCTTTGAGGCATGAGCCAGCTGGGCTGCTGCTACCTATCAGCTAAGAAAATAAAAGCCATCCCAGTCGCCTGCGGTTGACCCAAGGGCTGGCACCAGAGTGGGAGCTGGGAAGGTCTTCTTGGAAGGGCTGCGAGCTTCTGGAGATATCAGCTGGCTCAGGTAAAAGCTTTGTGGATGGGGAGGTCCAGACTCGAGAGTGGAGGATGAACGCTTAATTTCAGGCTATGGGCTCACAGTCTACCCCTTGGTTTGTCTTCTAAGGGCTGAGAGGCCACAGCTTATGCATTTATGTGATTTGGGTGGGCAGGGACTCTCATCTCTGTATCATGAGGTGGGAAGATCCTTCTGTTTGATTAGTTGGGGAGGAATGGGCCTGTGCTCCCTTCTGCCTAGCAGTCCAATACTGGGAGTGTTAGTTTCACCCACCACTCACCACTTGCCTTTTGCAAGAGTCCTGATCTTGAGGCCTGCCATTCTTATCACCCCTAGATGAAATCTAATTGAATTTCCACAGAGGTAGGTATAAACAGTTCTACCATCAAGGTTTCAGAAGAGTGCCTTGAAAGAAGTAGAGGTGGGACAGGGAGCAGCTGTGACCGTAAGGAGGGAGAAGGGTCTCCTAGTGAAGGCTCTGGGGACATGTCCTACCAGATGCCTCCAGTCTGCCTCTGAATCCTTTTAGACCCTCTAAGACCCTCTTCAAGTTTCTGTCTTTCCTCTGGTCCTCATTCCCTCCCATTCCGCTAGGAACCTTTTTGCACATGGCAGCTGGCTCAGGCTCAGGCAAGAAGTGGGGGTGTAAAAGGCATCAGAATGACGTGTCAGGCAATGGCTTGTGATTTATTGGAATGTTAATGTGTTTTTGAATTCCCTCTAGTGCCTTCCTCCTCCCCATGTTAAACAGGTAGCTTGGGCTTCTTGCTTCAGGGACTCTTGTCAACAGAAGCAGCCTGCAACCCATGGTTCATTTGCATCTTGTGAAGTGATGCTCTTAGGTGTCCTTGTGGGGGAGAAGAAAGAGGAGTCAAGGAGAAATTCTCTGGAATGGGAAGGGAAGAGAGGTCTGGGGCAGGGGCAGCCTTGGGTAGGGACCGTGGGATGCATCTCCTAGGCACACTCTCAAAGAGTGGTGCTTTCCACTCTCTGTGGACATCTCTCTCACCATGGGAAGCTATGAGCCTTCTGTAGCAGCTGCTTAAGGGGATGGCAGCTGGTGTCCCCAGGAAGGTGGGACCCTGGGGCTGGGGATCTGGGTCACAGTGGAGTTCTGTGTCCTATGTGGGGCATCAAAAGAGAGTGGGCCTTCCATGCAAGGGGTCACTACGGATGTGGACCTAGAAGAATCAGGGGCTTCATGATAGACTGGAGGTTACAGATGCTTTTCTTGTTTCCAGACCATCACACAGTTACACTGTGGTTCTTATTCATAGCTGGGAGAGGGAGGGAACGGGGTGCTCCGATAAGGACTCTACCCCTCCATCTCCATTCTTTGGGACTAAATTGATTTTAAATAATAAAGAAGGTGATATTCTTCTCAAACTTGAGTTTGAGGCCTGCAATTTGTACTTGCCGGCTTGATTCCAGGGTGCAGACTGATTCAGGGCAAAGGGGGTTTCTTTCCTTTGACAATATTTCCTATACCACCTGCATACATCCTCTATTGCTCTGGCACTTCCATTTATTCATTTTATAAACATTAATTGTGGATTTACTATTTATTAGGTACTGGGTTAAGAGTGGAGGATACAATGATGTATCAAGCCGCCTGCCATTCCCTAGAGATCTCACAGTCTCACAGGGAAGACGTGTTCATCAAATAATTCTACAAATGTGTATATATGCGTGCATACACTTGGATAAAGCCTTAATGAAAAATAGCTGCTGCTACAGGAGTGAGTGGTGTCAGGTCTGATGAAGTCTGGAGTTGGGTGGGAAGTAGAGGGGTCAGGAAAAGCAGGAAGTTCTGTTTGAGCTGAGCTTTTAAGACCCATATGTGTGTGTGGGTGCATGTGTAAATGCGAGCATGCGCATAGGTATATATGTGCACATACGTACCTGTATGGACATGCATGTGAAAATGGTATTTTAATGAGAGGGAAGAACATTCCAGAAGGCCTTGAGGTAGGGGAACAAGCCAAGTTCCTTTAAGGAACTGAAGCAAACCCAGGTGGCTGCACAGAGGTGAGGCCAGCGAGGGGACAGTGAAAAGGAAGGTCCCCTAAGGCCTGAGACATCGGGTTGAGCAATTTGGCCTTTATCGTAGGAGTAATGGGAAGCCATTGAAGGTTTTTAAGCCTGGAGGTAATAGAATCTGATTTACATTTTAAAAAGATTATTCTGACTGCTGTGCTCAGCACAGATGATGGGAAGACAAGAGCCAAAACAGAGACACCAACATTTTGCAAGGAGATAGATTTATCTGTAACTACAGGGAAGATGTTCAAATGTCATTAAGTGAAAACCAAAACAAAAACAAGTTGCAGAACCAGAAGTATGACGCTATTTGTATTTTTTTCAAAGCATGTGCACATTTATGCATATACATTCACATCATAGCAGTTTGTGCATGCACAGTTTCTTTCCAGTCCTTTGCTATCACGGGCACTTCATTGTAGAATGGAAAACATCTTAGATTTGGGATCCTAAGAGCTTGGGCTGTTGTCACTCTTTACCAACTTTGGGCATGTCATTTAGCCTCTCCATGCCTTAGTTTTCACACCTGCAAAATGAGGGTATTGGACCAGATGAGCTTTCTCCTTCAACCTTTGGATTCTTGTGACTCTGGGCAGAAAGAAGGTGTGAAGAGGTTGCATACATTATGCAGGCAAGTTGCCTACCCCAGCTCTGTTTTAACACTGCAGGGTTAGGGTGACATTCTAGAAGAGCAGCAGCAGGATTGCGGAGAGTGAGAACATCTCCCAAGGCAGCCTGACAGCAGGAGGAGTGGGCAGCTGTCTCCGCACTGTGATTTACCACCTGCTGGACCGAAATAGGCCCATCTCCTGGCCTGCTCCAGGAAGCTCTTTCCTGGGAAATAAGAGATTAACTTACCCAGGACTGGTGCTGGATCTACATCAAAATATTCCCCTCCAGAATCCCATAAGCATAGTCGAAATAATTTTACTGGTGGAAATGAAAGAAGGGGACCAGAGGAAATGGGGGGATCAAGGTCTAACCAATTTTGACAGAGAGTGTCCTGGTGGCATCCTTCTTATGACTGACCTGATTGGGGTGAGGGGTAAGTATCACTGGGAGTAGAGTTGGGGTATTGTTTCCATAAGGCTGTACTTGGAAGTTCTGCAGGACGTAAGATATTATTCAACATGGGAATTCTCCAGTCAAATAAGTTGGTGAGCTACTGGCTTAAATGAAGTTGAGCAGGTTTTGTTTGTTTGTTTGTTTGTTTGTTTGTTTGTTTGTTTTTTAACCATAGGACTTCTTCAAGTTTTACATAGCTAACTTCATCATGAATTCTTGAGAAAGGAGAAAATAATATATGGTGTACCCACCTGTTTACAAATGGCACTTTCTGGGATAGGTCTTCCCCAGGTCACACTGTAAAAATGACAGACTAGGTTATAGGTTTGTGGGGAGAGAGGCTGGGTCTTATTTCTACCTGAGCACCCAGTACCTGTGACAGTGATAGTTCCATGGTGGGTACATGGACTGTGATGGCTATTGAACTAAAAACTTTCAAACAAACTTTGCCAATTTTAAGATGTGGCTGGTACACCCTGGATATCTAAATTCCCATCTAATACATCTTATTTCTTATCTTACAGGTCTCCTATTAATATCAGTAGGGTGACTATAATAACCTCATTAAAATGGCTTCTTCATTATCTTTAAGAGATTTATCCTTTATTCTTGATAACATTTTCATGTTCATTCATTGCAAGGTAAGTAGATGACCTGAATATTAGGAGACCTGAATTCAAGTTCTACTGATTAACTATTAAATAGCTATGCTAACAAGCGAATCATCTAAAGTTTTTGGGCTTTGATTTCCTTATGTTTGAAGGTCAAGGATGGACTATGTATCAGCTTTGCAGTGATAACAAATGATCCCCGATCTCAGTGGCTGACGGTAACAAAGGTCCATTTTTTGCCAGTGTTAGCTGTGGATATGGGTCTGCTGCCTCTCTGCACTGATGACCGGGAATCTTCACTGTGGGCTCAGGTAGAAAGTGCAGCCCTGATGGAGGTGTGCTGAGTTGTGTAACGGCTCTGAAAGCTTCTGCTTGAACAGGGCCTACTTCACATATGTTCATATCCCTTTGTCCAAAGCAAGCTGCATGGCTGAGCCTACCATTAACAGGGTAGGGAAGTACCGTTGTCACTCAGGTCCTCAGAGGATTGGCTCCAGAAACCTTTGTGTGTACCAAGATCCAAGGATGCTCAAATCCCTGATTTAAAATGATGTAGTACTTGCTTATAACCTACACACATCCTCCTGTATGCTTTAAATCATCTCTAGATTATTTATGATACCATGTATAGTCAATAATTGCTTAACGATGGAAATATGTTCTAAGAAATGCATCATTAGGTGATTCTGTCATTGTGTGAACATTCTAAGACTATATTACATAAACCTAGATGGTACAGCTTGGTACACACCTAGGCTATATGGGATAGCCTATTGCAGCTAGTCTACAAACTTGTGCAGCATATTACTGTACTGGATACTGTTGGCATTTGTAACGCGATAGTAAGTATTTGTGTATCTAAACATAGAAAAGAGACAGTAACAACATGGTATTGTAATGTTATGGGACCACCCTTATATATGTGGTCTGTCATTGACCGAAAGGTCTTTATGGGTGCTGCATGGTTGCACTATGTAAATTCTAGGTAAATAGTCATTATACTGTATTTTTAAATCTATGTTTTTTACTGCTGTATTGTTTTTATTGTTTTTGTGATCCACAGCTGGTTGAATGACTGGATGCAGAACCATATATATAGAGGGTTGGCCGTATGTATGCCCCTCCCACAGGAGGGCGCTGACAGCCACCAGACTGTGGTGAGGATGTCTAACTTTTTGATGGGAATCATCGGGGACATGGACACGATCTATCACAGATTACATGATAGTTATGTTCCTTCATCCCCAGCTTTAGTATTCCTGGTATTCTCCTAGAATAAATCTAACCTTGATGCACAACATTGGGAAATAATTTTTTGTGGACCTTAATGAAAGAGAGAGAGAACAACTTTCCACTTGCTGTCAGCTGGCAGCAAAATTCTGGAATGGGTTTTTGCATAGAAAATGATGAGCAAATGGATTAAGGAGTAGTTTGTGTGCTTCAGTTTGGTTTCTAAGAGTTCATGCCAGAAAGAACTCATTTGGTTTTAGAGGGGTGGTGAGATTGGTGCTCTGGGGAATGACATGCACAGTGAGTCTGGGTTTCAACAGAACTTTGGCAGCATCTCTTTTGGATGTATGACTAGAATTTTTTTTTTTTTCAGAGTGACCAACTATATCTGGCCAGTAAGAATGAAGAGGTGGATGGGTTGCCTCAGGGCTTTGCACTCAGGCTTTACTCATTGGGGCCATACTTTTAGCAACATTGAGTTGAACTCTGGTTCATCAGATCCATCCCTGGCACTAACCTAGGAAGGGCAAAAATGCACAGTGTGATGAAATTGGGATCCTTAAATGATCATCATAGGTAAGAATCATGGGTAAAGTCAGGAGGATGAAATTGAACAGAAGTAAATACTAAGGCACAATATTTAAATTCCAATAACTGATTATATAAATAGAGTATTAGGGAGCTCTGACTTGATAACTGGCCTTCTGATAAAAGATTGTAAACCCTAGAAGACTGGTTGGGAGTAAGTTTAACATAAACTAATATAAAGTGACTGCCATATAAAATGCAATGTCGATAATTATATATATATATATATTTGCCCAGACTGGTTTAAAACTGCTGGTCTCAAGACAGCCTTCCACCTTGGTCTCCTGGAGTGCTGGGATTGTAGGCATGAGTCACCATGCCTGACCAGATAATGATTTTAGATTTTATAAACAGAAGTATAATCAAGTCTTATTTCTAGTCTGTGGACTTGAATGGGACAACTGAATTAGGGACGGAGGGATAGAGAGAGAGACAGAGAGATGTTAAGAGCGGGAGAATTTAGCTTGCCCTGCCACTCAGTGAGTGTATGCCCTGGGTTGAATCAAAGCTGGGATTTGTTAATCTGCTATTACCTTTGCTAGTTTCATTTCCTTTGTGTCTTTCCAAGTATGTGTACTTTTCTGTGTTGAGTCTGAATCTGTTGTAGATGCAGATTTTAATGCCAAGTTTAAAGGGCAAGCGACTTCCTAAATGCAAACAACTGATCATTTGATCTAGTAAAGAGAGTGATCTAGCACTGGAGAAATCTGAAGATGTTGGATTTCTTGAGAGGAAATAATGCTGTTCTACAAAGCAGCACACTTTTCAAGGGTAGTTTAGGTAATACTCAGTTTTTGCCTTGCATGCTAATTTTAGAGTCTCCTTTCTATGTGAGATATGACTCTATAGTGTCAAGATCTATGTACGTGATGGTTCTGCTCTAGTTAGAGAGGGATGTTGACAAGTCGTAGCTCATAAAAAGAAGGGTGAAATGTCATTACAATAGGTGAAGGAATTAGGATATTTTGCCTATAAAATGAAAGCTTGAGAGAATTATGAAAACTGCCTTTAAATATCTACAGGGCTGTCATGTATCTGGATACACTCCTGTATTATTCTGAGAACAGTTAGTGATAGTTTATGCAAGTTATGCATGATCTTAGGTAAGGAAGATTTTTTTCTAACAATTTAGGATAAAAGATGGAGTAAATTGCTTTTGCAAGGCAGTGAGTTCCCTGTTCCTTGTAGTGAATTGGCAGAAGTTGATTGACCATGTGTCTGAGATGTTCATAGAGACATCTCGTCTTTTGTTTCGTCAGCATGCATCCACCCCTTCAGAATTCTGTTGGTTATTGCCCGTGATTTTCCTCTTAGAACTCTTGAAAGAACTCCACTCGCAGTTCATCTGTCTCAGATGAAGTGATGTTGACTCCACCTTTGGCTACAAGCACCAGCCTGTGAAGTTCAGGTCTGGAATCACATTCTTGGCTACGGTAATTATTTGGGATGGGCACAGGACCTGATTCTGGCCAAAGAGAACTGCTGAGCAAGGAGCATGGCTTTCTTTCCCCCATGGATTGAAGCAGGAAGGATGTAAGTCAGGGAGAGGGTAGCTTTCTTGGCATCATAAAGAGCTTGAGAATGAAGAAATCATGGAGAGGGCAGAGTCAAGAGATGTAGAGGGGCAAGGCCTTGATGACCATCAAATCACGTCTAAAGTTAGTGGCCCTGCAGGGCCACCTGGTCATGTGGACCAGCAGATTCCATTTTGCGGTAAGACAGTTGGAGGAGGGCGCTCCATAACTGGCAAGCAAAGGTCCATGAAAGTTACAAGATGTGCCATGAGGTTAGAGTCTGTAACTTTCCAGATGGCGAGTTACAATATTATTCACCTAATTATCTCTCAGATGTATCTGTGGAGGAGCTAAACACCATCGTGCGTTTCATGAGCAGGAAACACATTGCAAGTGGCAGGAAACTGAGCACAGAGTTGGAGTGATTCCTCTTAATTGCTTCTGGAAACATCTTCTCTTATACTAGAGGTGGAAGTAGAAGTTAAAAAAAAAGAAGAACATTTGATTTTAACATCTTTGGGTGTTGCCAAAGTCATTTAAAAGTCTTAGTTCATACTTACTAATTTTGCCAGAAGTGACCTATGTGAGTACATTTGGTGGTGAGGATGGGGGCAGGAGAAGCAACTGTGATGTGGGAGTTTGCAATTGCGTCAAAGGAATTTAATGAGCTCAGATATGACAAAAGCAGAGGGCAAAAAGATTATGGAGTCATCTAAGCCCACAGGTGAAAAAGACGTCCTTGTGAATTCCAGGCCGACATGACTTATAGTGTGGGTTTGGTATGCTGGGGACTATGGGGTGCCCTTAGTCACTTCTCAATTCAAGCTCCAATTTCTGCTTTGTCTTTCATCATTGAAAAAAAACCCCAACCACTCAGAGTGGTTTATTCATTCAATAAATATTCTAGACATTGCCTGAGCATGTTTCAGGTGCTGGAAATGCTTCAAAGAACACACTAAATCCCTGCCCTTCATGGAGTTTGCATTCTTTGGAGGAAAGGATACTGAACAAATAATATGAAATATTAATGTAACATCATCAGTCAGTGTGTTAGTTTCCTGCTGTTAACATAGCAAGTCACCACAAACAGAATGACTTAAGACAACACAAATGTATTATCCTGCAGTTCTGGAGGTCAGCAGTCTGACACGTGTCACGTGGGTGGAAATCAAGGTGTTTGCAGAGCAATGTTCCTTCTGGAGCCTATTGGGGAGGACCCGTTTCTTGCCTTTTTTCAGCTTATAGAAGAGCCCATGTTCCTCAGCTCATCCCTTCCTTGCATCACTCGGACCTCTGCTTTTATCCTCACACCTCCTCCTCTGACTCTGACCCTCCCGCCCTGCTCTTAGAAAGACCCTTGTGCTTACATCGGGATCATGTGGCTAATCCAGGATAATCTCCCTTTCCCAAGATCCTTAACTTAATCACCTGTGCAAAGCCCCTTTTGCCAGGTTAGGTAACATATTCACAGGCTCCAGGGTTTAGGATGTGGACATCTTTGGGGGCTGTCATTCAGCCTACTAGAAGTAGAGTTTTTTTTTTTTTTTTTTAATTATACCTTAAGTTCTGGGATACATGTGCAAAATGTGCAGGTTTGTTACATAGATATACACGTGTCATGGTGGCTTGCTGCACCCATCAGCCTATCTCTACATTAGTTATTTCCCCTAACATTCTCCCTTTCCTAGCCCTCCACTCCGTGACAGGCCCTGGTGTGTGATGTTCCCCTCTTATGTGTTCTCATTGTTCAACTCCCGCTTATGAGTGAGAACATGTGGTGTTTGGTTTTCTTTAGTTATAAGGGTTATAAAGAAAAAGAAAGCAAGGTGAAGAAAGAGAGAATGAAGAGGGGAGGAGAAGACCCTCTGTGGTTGTGGGGAGGTTTGTGTTGAAACATAATGGAACGTCTTCCAAGTAGAGGGACCAATGGAGGCAAAGGCATGGAGGCTAAGCTTGGGCTGTTTGAAGGACAGCAAGAAGGGCTGGGGTACAGTGAGTGAGGAGAACAGTGGTGGATGATGTGGTTGGCAGGTAGGCTGAACCTGGAGTGGGGCTTTGCTGTTCCTGGTAAATGCTGTTGGCTTGATCCCAAGTGTGATGAGAAAGTGTTGGTCAAGGAAACGACGTGATCTAGATCAATGATGGAGAAGGCCACTCCGGCTGTTGTGTGAACAGATCATGGGAGCAGAAACAGTGGGGAAGAGTTGAGAAGCTCCTCGAGTTGTTCAGTGGAGGGATGAAGGGCCACAGTGTGGGTGGAGATGATGAAAAGTGGTCAGATTTAAGATGCATTTTGATGTTGGAGCCTCGAGTTGCACAGGAACCACTGTGAGATTGGAGGTGAAGTGTGAGGGAAAGACATGTGTTAAGGATGATACAGTTTTAGCCTGAAATTCTGGGTGAATCGGGTGCCATTTGCTACAAAGGAAAGCACTGAGGGAGGCGCATATACTTTTAAAAATGGGAGTGAGAAAGAGAAATTGAGAATTTGATTTGGTTTGCACATACTAACTTTGAGATGCCTGAAAAGATGTTCAAAGGGCAATGTTGATGAGAAGTTAGATAATCCAAGTCTGGGATTCAGAGGAAATGCCAGAGCAGAAGATACAAGTCTGGGGTGAGTATATGGGTGGTATTTAAAGCCACAGGGCTGGATGAGGTCATCAGGAGAGTAAGGACAGAGGTTGGAGAGAAGACCCAGGGCAGAGCCCAAGGGCCCTCCTATATCAAAAGGCCAGGAAGATCTGGTAGCAAAAAAAAATTGACAAGAAAGTCCAAAGAGTTGATAGAGAAACCAGGACAGGGTGAGGTCCTAGATGTCTAGTGATAAGAGCATTCCAAGAAGGTGGGGTGTGATCAACTGTGCCATGTGCTAGCAGCACAAGTAAGCATTATGGGGGCAAAGCAGTGGTGACCCATTGGGTTGGTGACACGAGTTGGTTGGGGACCTTAGGAGGAGATCTTTCGGTAGAGGAGGATTGGAAGCCTTGCTGAAGATGATGGCAAAGACAATGAGTAGGGGAGGGACTGCAGGAGGCAAGAAGACACAATGTTTTCAAGAAAGTTTGCACTAAGGGAGGAAGAGGAAAGAGTACGGTAGCTGGAGGGAGATGTGGGTGTGAGGGCGGTGGGAGATATTACCATGAGTCTTTATAAGCTTAAGGAATGATCCAGCAAAGAAGGAAAGGCTGTTCACACAGGAGAGAAAGGAGAGAAATATATCAGCAAAGTCTCTAAGTAGGAGAGAAGCAGTGGGGGGTCCCCCAACATGGAGGGTGTCATTGGCTTTAGTCTAAGGATCAGCGGGAATTTGAAATTTGTGGCCTGAAAAAGATAAAGAGACTAGTCAGCAGTGTCTGTGTCTTCTTCTGTAGCCACAGTGTGAGCTGCTAGGGGTTTTAGGAAGTGGACTTTATTTAGGGTTGGGGTTTTGCCAGCAGACTGTGACAGAGTGGGGGCGGCAAGGAGTTGTTGAGGGTGTCTGCAGGGAGCCCAGTACGATGCGGCTCCAGGCTGTGCAGACCCGAGCCTCTATTCTTCTAGCCTTCCTCTGGCCTTGCTTCCCACTCCCCAAACCCAAATGGGGCAGTGTTTCTCAGTGATGGCAGAAACACCTGCTGCTTGTTAAAAAGGCAGATTCCTGAGCCCTATCCCCAGCTTACTGAACCCAGATCTTTGGGGATGGACCCAGTGTCTCTATTTGAAACTTTGAAGCCAGGGCCCCAGTGGTCTTAGCCTACCTGGGATTGAGAGCCAATGCTTTGGGAGTACCAACTTGCTTTTATAAGAAATCTTTGCTTAATTTTCTGTTCTATGTGATATTTGCAACTTGGTTTAGATAAACTGCTGGAAATTTAGATTCTTCCATCATTCTTCCTTCTCGTCAGCACTGCAACTTTCTCCTTAAAAAAAAATTGTACCTCCCTTCCATCCTGACATGCTACCACTAGGCACTGCCTTTCTGGTGGAAATTCTTGAAAGATGCTAATATTTGGTATCTGGAGGTTCCCGGGGTGTGGTGTGATTGGCTAAGAAAGCAGAGCTTTGTGGGCCGGGCGCGGTGGCTCAAGCCTGTAATCCCAGCACTTTGGGAGGCCGAGGCGGGTGGATCACGAGGTCAAGATATCGAGACCATCCTGGTCAACATGGTGAAACCCCGTCTCTACTAAAGATACAAAAAATTAGC
Source organism: Saguinus oedipus (assembly GCA_031835075.1). NCBI lineage: Eukaryota > Metazoa > Chordata > Mammalia > Primates > Cebidae > Saguinus > Saguinus oedipus. The sequence continues at coordinate 46,962,588 of CM063170.1, forward strand.
CGGGCATGGTGGCGCATGCTTGTAATCCCAGCTACTCAGGAGGCTGAGGCAGGAGAATTGCCTGAACCCAGGAGGCGGAGGTTGCGGTGAGCCGAGATCGCTCACCGAAAAAAAAGAAAAAAAAAAAAAAAGAAAGCAGAGCTTTGTGGACTTATGAATAAACTCAAAGGACATATTCTTCTCTCCTTGAAGTTTACCTCCCAACAGGAAAGCCATCTGTTTTTCCACCACCACCTCCCTCAGCTCCACAATATATAAAAGCTTGTCTGTCCCTTTCTTTTGGTCATGCTCATATTCCATTTGGTCTCGCAGAGGTATCCATTATACTCAGAAAGTTACTTCACATGAGATGTAAATGTTTAAAATGAAGGTTAGCAGGACACATGTTCAAATGAACTCATTCCTTGTCAATGGGTCATGCCAGTTCCTATGAGATTTATGATCTCTGCTCCACTGATGCCCCAGTTACCCTGTTCTGCTTCCAGTTTCGTTTTCTGACCAGGCTCTTCCTGCCCCAGGGCCTGTGCATGTGCCATACTTTCTGTCTGCAAAGCTCTTCCTTCCACCCCTATTTCACCTGGCGGATTCCTTTCCTTCTTCAGGCCTCTGTTTACGTGTCGCCTCCTCCGAGAGGCTTCTCTGACTACCACAGCGACTGTAGGTCTATCACTACCACCTCCTCCATTTCCTATCTCACACCATGTGTTTCCTTTCTTGTTTTTGTTACTGTTTGTAATTGCTTGTTTAATTAATAATTACCTATATTCTACAATGTTTTGTAATTACTAAGAGGGCAGCATATAATCTGCTTTGTCCCTTATTTTGTTCTCAGTGCCTGGCACCTTATGGGTCCTCAATCTGTTGATTGAATAATTTAGATATGTCTGACATGGGGAGTGGAGTGATTAAAACACACTTTGGTTTGTATTCTTCCTCTTCCAATTAGGATTAGGCTCTGCAGCAGGTGACCCCAAACTAAGAATAGAGGCTTGAGCAAGATAGGGCTTTATTTCCTATGGGAAATTGCCTATGGACCATTGCCATGGTCCCGTGGCAATCAGGGGTTCAGATTTCTGGCAGCTTTTGGCTCTATTTGGCCAAGAGTGTGGCCATTGTACTCAGTGTTCAAGATGGCAGCTAGTGCTCCAGCCATCACATCCATATTCTAGGCAGAAGTTTAGAGGAAGAGGTTAAACATGATGGAAAAAAGAGCCAATGCCAGCTGTCTTTTCAGAAAGTTTTTCAGAAGCTGCTACCACAACGCTTTTGCTTTCATCTCATTGTCCAGTACTCAGTTGCATGGCCATATCTACCTGCAAGGGAGCCTGGGAAATGCTATCTTTTTGGGAAGGCACATAAATACTTTAAGTAAAACCAGAGATTTTGTTAATAAAGATGATGGGGAATATAGATGCTTGGGTAGGCAATTGACAATCTCTGTGACATGTTTCCTGCTCAAAAACCTTCTATGGTTCCTCAGTATTTATGTCAGGGGTTATGAATACACAAATAATGACGTTATTTGTGTATTTGAAACACTTGGGAAACTTTTTCAAAGGCATATGCTTAGACTTCAACCGCTGAAATTGGGTAGATCTGGGGAGGGGTTTGTTGTTAGTGGCTTCAGGGGCCAACCATAGGTTTCACTGCCACTGCAAGCCTGAGTTCTGAACCACTTGAGGAAACCACTTGAGGCAAGTGAGGAACAAATGTTCACCTTCATTCTTGATTAGGCTGGTTGGAGAATGCAGCTTTTAGGTGTACTGGCTAATCAGGCTTTTAAATAATTCCACCCCTGAATTAGACAGACTCACCTGGTTGCAGAGTGAGGCCACCATGTGCTTTGCTATGGGGAGGGCCTTTGCCTTTGATGCCATGGCAGGGTCAGCTCAGAGCACAAATTCTCTGTAGTAGGCATGTCCCCCGGTGCTGAGTCACCTATGTTCTTTCCTCCTCCCAAATCCATCGGTCAGATGAGTTGTACCTATTTCCTGTTCCCCCTCTGAGGCGAGGCATGAGTAAGGAGTGGGACAAGTGGCTAGGAGGGTTATCCTGGGAAAGAATCAAGGAACAATGTGAAAATCTCTAACCTGCATCATAAAGCCCAAGCTACTTTGCAAAGCATCTGAGCACCTTTGTGGCCTGCCTGGGATCTGTAGTTCTGCTTGATGTCTTTCTTCTTCATAGTCTCTCTGTGCCAACATCTTCCTTCCTCAGTGCCTTTGCTCTTGCTGTCTTCCTGCCTGGAGGACACTGCCTTTTAAACTATGCACATTAGACCCCAACTCCCTTTCAGAGTCCAGAGCGCATGTCTTATTCTCCATCAATCCCATTAAACCAAACCATCTCTCTTTGCTCCTGTTCCCATGGCACCCATGCCACTCACGCTATCTTCTCATTCTTTACATATGCCTCCACGCAGACAGACATGACACGTTGCTTAGCAGGGAAAACAACAGGAGGGAGGCTTGCATGAAAGGAGGTAGGTCAGGTGGAAGGCAGGGAATGGAGGGAGGCAGAAACATGAGGCTGCAAAGTAACCACCCCCACCAGACCAGACCTGTGCTCTCTGCTCACCACCCTGACTACATCACCTCCCCGGCCCTTGTAGGGGTTGATCTTGGGATTGGTGTTCTACAGCCTCCCCTGGAGGTGGCTGAGGCCACTTTGCCTGCTCCAGAGACTGAGAAATGCCCTTGTATGGATCAGCCCATTGTCTTGCAAACAACGCCCTTAGTCTTCCTGTAACCTGCACTCAGTAGCCCCTGTCCTGTCTCTTGGGGGTTGCACAGATTATACTACCTGCCTCTTGCATGTGACAGTCCCTTTGACATTTGAAGTTCGACATGTCACTGTTGTTTCAATCTCCTCTCAAAAGCCAGCATATCCTAACTATCGGTTGTTTTTCTAAGTGATGTTAATAAATGATGTTATGACTGATTGTTAAATGCCAGCTATGAGCTTTTAGCAAGTGAAGCAGGCCCAGGGCAGCAGAGGCAAATCAGAATGTCAGAATGTTATGGGCATTTAAGAAATCGTTAGGCTAGGGATAATAGACATGTGCTCATTTTGATAAGTGGAGAGTGGCTGCTTAGAGCACAGTGTAGGTTCTCAGCCCACGTCGGGGTTCACTGGGAAAGGTGCTGGCAAGGATGAGGGAAGCTGCCAGGAGGAGGAAGGAAAGGGCAGTGGAGGGAGGTCAGCCATTCGCCATCTTTGATTGTACCTAATTTCAAGGGCTCAGAGAGGTAGAAAAAGTCCCAACTGGAGTAAGGAACAGAATGGGATTTAGAATTCCTGATTTCTATTCTTAAGTTTTCTTCCTTCTGACCAAACTGCCTCATTGTTGTTGGTGTCTTTCAGGGAAATTCAGATTATCAAGACTTCAGATTGTTGCTGCTGCCTCATTTTCTTACCTCCTAGGTATTTCAACTGTCTCCTCCAGAGCCGATTTTTATGCTAATCTGCCTGTGCATCTCCTTCTTTAGTTAAATAAAAAATAATCATCCTGCTTCTTCTACTGCCATTCTTTTTGGAAGGCACAATAATCAGTCTTTAATGAGCTTGTGACTCTGAACTGAGGTATAATAATTTCAGTGACTCTGCAGCTTCCGTGGATGGAAATATATTTATTTTAGAAACTGGTGACCTGTGGGAAAAGGCTATTATTCTAAATAACATGATGAGGTCATGGGAGTTGGTGGAGGGCTTGGGGAGAGGGGAAGAGAGGGAAGAGAACCAGTGAAACTAGAATTACTTATGAATGAAAATAGACTGCTTTCTATTCTGAGCAAGAGATCCCAGTTTTGTGATTTTTTAAAAGGGATATTGAAGTAAAATGTACAGAGATGGGAGAAGTTTCTTGAGCTTGGCTCAACCCTTTGCCTAGTTCCATTAGGTGACATGAAAGATGGTTGGTGAGGTCAGCCTTATGTCCTAGGGTGGAAGGCTAGAGGGTGCTAGGAGCAGGAAATGGGATGGTTGGTGAACATGTTTCACATTGTGTTTTAGACTTGTTCCTATATTGAAATTTTACATAAAATACCATACTTTTTAATTATATAAAAGGTAGAAACAAACAAAAATGCATAATTATCCAGAATCCCATCCCAGTCATTACCACTAAGCAGATACAGTATGTGTACACACACACACACACACACACACACACACACACACACACACACATATGTATATATATATTATACATACATATATATGTGTATGTGTATACACATGCATTTTGTAAGATGGGAATCTTCTCAGGCATACTCTTCTTTAATTTTTCAATGTATAGTATATTGTGATCATCTTTCATGGTCAAGAAATACAGACCTGTAATGTTGTATTGGACTTTCATTGATTGTTCTCTGAAAAACAAATCCTATTTTGTCATTTCTTAACAGAACACAGAATTTCCAAGCCAGGTGGTTTGCATGAGTCATTCTACCCTAGCTCCAGGGTGCACTTTGATTAGCTTTGCCAATCAGCTTATCTTATTACCTAAACCATGGCAATTGGTTCAGGATGGACATTTGATCCATGTTGGCCAGGTTGGTCTTGAACTCCTGACCTTGTGATCCACCCACCTTGGGCTCCCAAAGTGCTGGGATTACAGGCATGAACCACCGTGCCTGGCCAGTATTTTCACGTGTAACAATTTGGTTTTTAAGTAATCTTATGAGTTAAGTAAGTATCTGTTTGGCAAGTGCAGAACTGATGGCCAGAGAGACCGATGGACCCACCCAAGGTCCCGGATCTGTCCTGAGTCATACAGCCAGTTAGTGGCAGAATGAGGTTTTCTGATTTTTGAGCAGAATGTTTTTTAATCAAGCAGAGAGATTACGTAGTCCTGTGAATAGAATGATTCTGAAGGATGAGACCACATTATTAGGTTAACAGTAAGGATATAAAAGAGATTTGTCATGTGAATCAGTTGCAATCTAAGATGTAAGACATGAAAAGGTTTAGAGATTAGGCCAGCAGTTCTCAAAGTGTAGGGGATGTCTTTTTAGGTTTGTAAGGTCAAAACTCTTTTCATAATAATGTTAAAATGATATTTTCCGTTTCATTCTCGATCTCCACAAGTGTACGGTGGAGTGTTCCAGAGGTTACATGATATGTGACACACAACAGACTAAATGCGGAAAGAAATATGAGAACCCAGTTGTCTTCTAAAAAGTCAGACACTAAAGGGAAGTGCAGGAATTTCAAACCATGCCTCTGTCTCACTACAGACAGATACAGCTGAAACCAAATCTGTTCGAATCTTTAATATTTTTAAGGTGTTTTGAGATCAGAAAGTTTGAGAAGCACTGGATTAAAAAATAAATATGATTTTCAATGAAATTTCTTTCAGAAGACTCATTCAAGGAAGTCTAGTTTCCTGTCGGCTTCTAACACCTGGACTCAAGGCACAAAATACAATGTGACTTGGAAACTAGGCAATTGAGAGGTAATAGAATCAATATGGTTTACACCAATTTGTACCACTTTGGTCAACAGTTCACTTTGGGATCTAATAAATTTGTTGTCTATGTTAATGAAATTGGCCAGCAACTGGCCAATAAACAGAACTGTCTGTCAATTGCTTTGTAGTTTGTAGACATGCAAAGCCACTAGAGTTCTGTGTATAAGAGGTCTCTCGTTCACTGACAGAGCACACATCTGTCAGGTTTTCTGGGTGCAAGCAAAGGAAGCTGACTCTGGCTGATTGGACAGAGAAGGAGTTTGTCGAAAGGATATTGAGAGCTCTCAGAATTGTCAGGAGAGATGGAGAGGAAGGCCTGAAGGTAATGAAAACACTGCTCCGTATAACTAGGCTGATGGAGAGATCATTGCCCCTGCTGTTGTCGCACTAAGCTTCTATGGCTTGGAAACCACCACTGTTGCTGTGCCAAGATCTCAGCCTTGCAAACATTGTCACCCCGAGTCAGACCTCTTGCTACCATTCTTGCCAGCACAGTGGATCCCTGGAAAGTCTCTTTACTTGAGTTGCTCTCTTAGAATCAAGGTCTCATAGGAGTGTGTCTGACTGTCCAAACCTTGGACACACTTTCATCCAGTCTGCAAGGAAGGCTCAGATTTGATTGAAGTCCTCTGGGTTTTGCCTTGGAGTAGTGGGATACACAGGGCTATAACTGTTTCAAATATAGCAAAGACATTTAAGAGGAGCTGAGAGGTCAGAAAATAGGACTGATGTCTGCTGCATTTGGTGTATGAAGTCACAGAGTTACAGTTATGCAGAAGGTTTCAGAGTCAGGCAGATTTGCAAATCAGTTTCAGAGCTAGGGTTCTGGCTCTGTTGCTGCTAGCAACTGTGAGATGTGCAGCAAGTCAAACTCTCAAAGCCGATGTGAGGATTGATTAATTTCCTGGAGGCAATAACATGTAATATAATATTATGTATATGTAGTAGGAACCCAACAAATGGTAGCCATGAATATTATCAATGTTCAGACTCTGCCATAGACACTTGCTCTCTAAAGGAGTAAGAAAGAATCTGGCACAAGGAGACCAAGGGGCTTGCCTATAATTTAAGCAACACATGTCAGGATATGCTTCTGAACTTACTGATTCTGGGTTCAGCTCCTATCCCAGTTCCTGAGCCTCATTACCTTCTCATGCAATCAAAAGGTGGCAGAAGTGACTGGGCACAGTGGCTCACACCTGGAATCCCAGCACTTTGGGAAGCTAAGGCGGGTGGATCATTTGAGGCCAGAATTTTAAGACCCATCTAGCCAGTGTGGCGAAACCCCATCTCTACCAAAAATACAAAAATTAGCCAGGTGTGGTGGTGTGTGCCTGTAATCCCAGCTACTGGGGAGGCTGAGGCATGAGAATCGCTTGAGCCTGGAGGTGGAGGTTGCAGTGAGCTGAGATTGAGCCACTGCACTCCAGTCTGGGCAACAGAGTGAGGCCCTGTCTCAAAAAAAAAAAAAAAAAAAGAAAGAAAGAAAAATAGAAAAAATAAAAAAAAAGGTGGCAGAGGTAATAGAGTAATAAAGAAATAATCCACATCAGCTGGTTATTTTAGGGTAGGAAGATTTAAGGTGAGTTTTACTTATTTTTCTTATTCTTTTCTGTGCTGTTTGAAAAGTTACTGAGTACATAGTTTAAAAATTATGTTAAACACTTAAAATTAGCAGTAAAGGTGTTTTTATCTCAAAAAAACCATCTGTCTCAATTTGGGTTTTCTCAAAGCTGAGACTGAGACAGAGATTTGGGAGCAGGTAAAAGGTGATCTAAGTCTAAATCCCGTTCTCTAAAGTGAATTAAAGGGATTACTACATGAGCGTTTTCCAAGTGTAGATCAGTGATCAAGAGATTGCTCCTAGGAATTACCCAAATAACAGGGTCAAGAGTGAAACGCGTTTGGGAGATGCTGGGGCAAACAAAGGCATCTTTACTATGCGACTTCTCAGGGCCTTCCCTCTGCTAATGCACACAGAGAGTCTCAGAGAGGGACTCACACAACCAGCCCTCCTTTTCATCCCAGGGGACTTTGTAGGATTAATATTCTGGTGAGCACACTTTGAGAAATGTTGGATGATCTCAGAGGCCACTTCAGGCTATAAATTTGGTGATTTCTATGATCTCATTTAATCTTTTCCCAGAGTAAGCAAGAGGAGAAACTGTGGTCAAAATCACTCATCAAAACCAAGTAGCCAGTTGTTGGTAGAACTGGGGCTCAGATTCAAATCTTTTGAGTCCCCATTTTTTCCCCACTAAACACAGTATGAAGAAGGCAGGTGTTATGAGTTGAATTGTGTTTCCCCAAAAATATACGTTGATGTCCTAATCCCCAGTACTTCAAAATGTGACCTTGTTTAGAAATAGGACCTTTACAGAGGTAATCAAGTTAAAATGAGGTTGCTAGGGTGGGACCTAATCCAAAATAGCTGGTGTCCTTATAAGAAAAAGAAAGACAGGTACCAGGCTCATGCCTATAATCCCAACACTTTGGGAGGCTGAGGCAGGTGGATCACTTGAGCTCAGGAGTTTGAGACCAGCCTGGGCAACATGGTGGAACCCCTTCTCTATGAAAAATACAAAAAATTAGCGAGGTGTGGTGGTGTGCACCTGTGGTTCCAGCTACTTGGGACGTTGAGGTGGAAGGATCATTTGAGCCTGGGAGGCGGAGGTTGCAGTGAGCTGAGATTGCACCATTGCACTTGAACCTGGGTGACAGAGTGAGACCCCATCTCAAAAGGAAAAAAAACTGGGAGTGAATTTGGATACAGAGGTAGATGTGCACAGAGGTAAAGCTGGGAGAACGCCAAGCAGAAACAGTGGCAGAGCCTGGAGCAATTCTGTCACACAGTGCCTGGTGCCACCAGAAGCTGGAAGAGGCAAGAAAGGATCCCTTCCCCACAGGTTTCTGAAGGAGCATGGCCCCACCAACGCTTTGGTCTTGGACTTCCAGCCTCCGGAACTGTGAGACAACACATTTCTGTTGTTCTAAGCCACCAGTCTGTGGTATTTCGTTATGGCAGTCCTAGGACACTGACTCAGCAAGTATGACATGAGCTTACATGCTCCTTTTAAGCCGGACCCAAGTCTGAAGTCTGAGCAGTTCATGGTCTGCCTGTTGGGAAAGCCACTGGCCTCCACCCTGGGGAAATAGTGCTTCTGTTCCACAGCAGGAACAAGGAGAGTGTCCACCCTTCCTTTAGACCTGGTCTTCCTGTTCTTCTCTCCTCTGCCTTGGAGGTTCTTAAGCCTTTTGAAAACAAGCAGAACCCCTAATGTCCACTACTCCTTGTGTCTGGGCAGGGCTGTTTCTTTGTGCTGGGCTGCCGGGCCTTGGAATGTGACCTCTCTCTGTGGAAAGAGCCAAGAGCAAGCATTGCCAGCAGAGTTGGCAGGTACCGAGCTGCCCAGGGTGCAGTCACCTGCTGCGTGAATCTATTTGTAGAAACCTCCTGAGTGCTCACTGCCTACAGGAAGGGCTTGAGCCGTTCCACCACGTGAGTCACTTCTGCATGGTTCTAAGCAGACTTTACAGTTATGTGCCCATCCCAGGTTCCTGGGGCCTCAGGGACACACCAATTGTCTTAATGTCTGGACTGACTCTATAAGACAGAATGGCATCCCCATTTTACTGATGCAGAAACTGAGGCCTGGGTGAATGAAGGGACTTTCCCAGGGTAATAGAATTAATTAATTAATAGATAATAGAATTAATTAATTCTATTAATTAGTATAGCTACTGACAGAACTGAGACTCCCCTTAAAAAGAAGCTGCATATGGGAAGAACTGGATGCTTACACGATAAAATCTAGGTGCACGGGGCTGGGTACCTGAGGGGGCAGTAGAAGAGGCAGCTCCCCAAGGGAGGCGCTGAGAAACAGGAGACTGGAGGGCCAAGAGGCCTCAGCTTTGGAATCAGAGCCAGGTCTGCATCCAGGTTCTGCCAAATACTAGCTGTGCAACTGTGCGAGTGGCTCTTTGTGCCTCAGTTTATCTGATAAACAAAGAAAATAGTTATGCCTCCTTTGTGGGTTGTTCTGACCATTAGATAAGAGGTTACACGTATTTAACTTGGTGTCTGGTATCTGCGACTCATCCCCTAACTCATCAGTATTATGACTGTGGTGGTGCTTAGCAGCCTCTAATTACCCTGTGCCTTTGCCTGGAGCTGACCAGTGGCCATGGCCTCCTCTGTGATAGGAGGGGCCTGTCAGCGGCAGGCAGTGGTTGGTCAGGGAAATGGGCCAGGAGAGGCCCTCCACAGCTGTTGGGAACTGGAGAGCCATTGGGAACCAAGCCCTCAAAGGTGATTTCTGTAGCTAACTTTAAGGGCCTGTGAACAAAACAAATAAAACCTGGCAGAAGTTTTCAGAATGTTCTCAGGTGCTGCCAAGCCTCAATATGTTTTCTGAGCCACACCAAGGCAGCCTCATTCCCCACTCCCTGTAGAGGCAAAGGACTGTGACCCTTTCAGGGTAAGAATGCATCTTGAGCAATGTACCAACCTGGGCAGTACTTGTTCTTGTTCCCACAAGGAGGCCCCGGCTCTCACTCATGCACTCTTCATGCTGAGCTACACCCAATGGCAAGAAACATGACTAGGGTAAAATGCAGCTGTGCTGAAGGTGAATATTAGCTGTGGAGCCCCTCAGGTATTGAATAAGAGGGCAAAGTTCCAGACTCTTCACTCTTTTCACATAGAAGCATCTATTCCCTGCCTATCCCCCAGCATAGATCTGACAGTGACTCTTCCCTGCTGAAATCTTCCATTGCTCCCTATTGCCCATACCCTATGGGATGAAGTTGAAATTCCTTACCCTGGCATTCAAAGGCCTTGAGGATCTGGCCTCAGTCTACTTCTGCAGACTGTTCCTTGTTGGGTTCCACGTGAACCTAGACTCCAGCCATACCCAGGACTTGCAGTTCTCCAGATGTAACCCGAATTCTACCCGACTGTGTGTTTGTGTGTGCTTGTGGGAAAGGTGGGTGTAGTGGAGATGTGGTGGGTCCTCAACACATGTTTTCTGAATTGGCCATACTTTTTCATCTTGTTACGTTTAAAAAACAATTCCTGAAAACACTGTGAGCAAAATAAAATGGCTATTTTAAGCCACTACCTTTTAAGGTAATTTGTTGCACAGTAACAGGGAATCAGAGCATCAGATTAATTTAGTATCTTAAAAATAATCTAGGTATTACTCATCCAGTATTAAAGACAGGAGACAAGTCTTGATTTTAAAAAGGAGGAAAGCTTCATCACTGAGCTTTTTGATGGCAGAATGCTCAACTCGCAGGGAGACTACACTCAATATTAGCTTTGACAGGGAGAGAAAAGTGAGAGCAGGCGACTGCAGCAATGGTGGCGTTTAATCTGCAATGCTCTGCCTTTGTCCTGAGGTGTTGTGCTGGGACCTCTCAGTCTCTCTATGCTGGAGCTGCTGGCTGTTTTCATTTCCTGCAGGAGAAGGCATGATGAAAACAAGATACTTAGAAATAAATGAAATGAATTAGCTCAGGAAATCTTTTCTAGCACAGGACCAAAAAGTCTGTCTTGGGATGGAGACCCATACTAATTATTCTAGAAAGAAGAAGAGTGGTTTCTTTTCTTTTCTTTCTTTCCCTCCTTCCCTCCTGCTCCTTTCCTTTCTCCTTCCTTTCCCTCCCTCCCTCCCTCCCTCCCTCCCTCCATTCCTTCCTTCCTTCCTTCCTCCCTTCCTTCCTTCCTTCCTTCTCTGTTGCCCAGGCTGGAGTGCAGTGGCGCACTCTCTTCTCACTGCAACCTCTACCTCCTGGGTTCAAGAGATTCTTCTGCCTCAGCTTTTGAGTAGCTGGGATTACAGGCATGTGCCACCACGTTGGCTAATTTCTGTATTTTTAGTAGAGATAAGGGTTTCATTGTATTGGTCAGGCTGGTCTCGAATTCCTGGCCTCAAGTAATCTGCCTACCTTGTCCTCCCAAAGTGCTGCGATTACCGGTGTGAGCCACTGTGCTCAACTTCCATTTTTCAGTGATTAAAAGTATCTAAGTGGAAAAGCAGGCTATAAACATGACCGTGTGAGGCCAGAGTCCCCTCACCAGGGTAAAGTCTGTTTCATCATCCTGTTCTCTCAGAACCCTGGGGTAAGTTTTGCTAGGACACCCATTAGCTCATCATTGGTATCTGCTAAAGATCAAATTATTCTCTATCTATTTCCCTTCTCCCTTTCCCACACCCAAGATTTGGTTCTAACCCGAAATGTGATTATATCTGGAGATAGAGCTTTTAGAAGGTAATTAAGGTTGAATGAGGGCTTAAAGCCACAATAGCACTGGTGGCTTCATAAGAACTGAGAGAGAGGAAAGTAATCCCTCTCTCCCTCTGCATGAACACCCTGAGAATAGTCCGTGTGAGGATCGGGAGAGAAGGCAGCCTTCTGAAGGCCAGGGAAAGAGCCCTCACTAGGAACCTTGATCCTGGGCTTCCAGCCTCCAGAACCGAGAGAAACTATCTCCACTGTTTAAGCCACGTTGTCTGTGGTATTTTGTTATGGCAGCCTGAGCAGGGTAATATGGCCTCCCATTTCTGTTTGGTCCCCTGTAGTCCATTCATACAAGAGCCAGAGGGTCTTTTAAAATTATAAAGTCAGCTTCTATCCATTGGCTTTCCACAGCAAACTGAATTACATTTGAATTCCTTATATAATTACATTGGACCCCAAATGATCTGGCCCTTGTTTACCTCTTAACTTCATCTCCAAATTTCCTCCTCCAAAATTCCCTGTCCTCGAGCCATATCGCTATTTTGTTTGTTTGTTACTGCCTCAGGAACTTTGTGCTTGCTGTTCCTTCCTGAAATTCTTTTCTCCAGATTATCTCATGACCCAGCTCAACTGGAACCTACTCAGCGAGGGCTTCGCTGTCCATCTCATTGTCTATCTATGATAATCACCTCATTTAATAGTCTTCATAGCATTGTCTTAGGTATTTGTGTACTTGTTTATGTTCCCTACTAGAAGTGGCCTGAAAGCAGGACTCCTGGCTGTCTTGTTAATGCCTATATCTCAATGCCTAGGATGACAGCAGGCAGTAGGAAGCTTTCATCTTTGGTGGATGAATGAATGGCTAAAGGCCTTCTTCCTTCCTGCTTATCCTCATCTGTTCAACGCTTATCCATCCTTCATCACCTGTCTACTAAATCCCACCTCCTTAGACCTATGTAAGTCTTTCCTTTTTTGACTCTTCCTAGCAAGTAATTCATAGCTCTGATAGACTTTAAAAAAAAACAAACAAAAAAAAATGAAGACGGTTTGTTTACTGAGATATGCTGTGTATACACGTTTGAGCCCCAAGTTCTCTACCAAGTTCAGTTTGTGTTTGGGATCCAGATGTGGTCAAGGGCAGTAACATGCTGCTGCTTTTGCTGTTTTGCTCTGCTGCTTTTGCTTTTTGTTCTGATATTCCCACTAGTGTTGCCTCTCTGGATATAAAAGTTTCTTGTCTAAAGCCAGGAGTGGTGGCGGGTACCTGTGGTCCCAGCTAACCAAGAGGCTGAGGTGGGAGGATCACTTGAGCCCAGGAGTTCCAGGCTGCAGTGAGCCATGATGTTCTGATAGACTTTTATCTAACTCTGCCATATGTTTGGATTTTATGGGTTTTGTGTGCCCATCCATGCCCTACTGTAATCTTTTTGAGATAAGGACTGGACTTTTTACTTGCGGTTATATTTCGGGGTTTCCTCCCGCCCCTTCACCAACCCTGCCATCCAGGCTGCATAGAATGCTGGGAGCTTTATTCTCTTCCAGCATCTTCAGGGTAGAGATGCAGGCTTTGGCGAAGTAGATTTCACACATAGTGAATTCTCAAACAGACAAGTGATTATTAAAGCAAGAGGCTGTTGAGTCAGGCTATTGTTTGAGCTCCTCTTGGTGTATATATTTGGTTATCCTCCTCAGCAGAACCAAAGAAATTATGAAAGGATATGAAGAGAGCTGCAAACGTTGCAGAATTCCATGCTATCAATGAAATGTAGTTTCTGATCTTCGGTCAATTGCTCTTCTAAGCTAGGCCTGAACAATGTTCTGAGACTCTCTTTTACTAGAATAATTCCACCTAAGAATAGTAAGCATTAAATTCAAGAGTTAGAGCTGGAAGGGAAATAATCCAGCCTGACTCTCCTTAAGAAGAGAAGAGGAATCTGAGGCTTCAAAGGAGTTGCATTCAACATCAAACAGAGATCAGGGTGAATGTGGGACATCCGCAAGAGGAATCTGAGGCTTCAAAGGAGTCATATTCAACATCAAACAGAGATCAGGGGTGAATGTGGGATGCCCACAGAGGCCTCTTGACCCTGCGCCAGTGCTCCTACCATCCAGGGTTAGTCCCTTTGTGCTAGCTGCACTTCTCATATTGTCATATAACACTTTTCTACCTGTAAACTTCAAGTTTCAGTTCTTCATGCATCCTCACTGATGAAATGGGGACCCACCTCCATGGCCTGATTTTAAGGACATCAGAAAATTTCCCCACCTGCTGTCCACCCTAGTCTTCTATCTTGGCCTGTCACTGGTTCCTGAAATGGCACCATTAGAGACAAGACATTTTATGATTTTCTTTAGACTAAAGGTTGCAACCCCAATTGCTTATAAGGACCAAGCAGGTAATATAAATGGCGAATTTGCTCAGGTGGGGTTGTGGGGGACTGAGGGGCACAGGCCATGTCTCCAGGGCCTAAAGGGGCAGCTGCCACTCCTCCCCAGCCCACAGGCACCATGTCTTCTCTGTTTTCAAGAGGAGCCAGAAATGTGTGTGTGTGTGTGTGTGTGTGTGTGTGTGTGTGTGTGTGTGTGTGTCTTTTTAAATTTGGACTTTTCTGAATTTTAAATGTTGGCAACATATTTTCAAAAACTAAAGTACCATCTCGCCAAAAACCAGACCAAAACCTCCGCAAGCTGGATTTGATCTTTCACATATGAGGGTAAAGCCATGTATAGATTCTTTCCAATAGCAGTTTGGGACATGAGGCGAGAGACATCAAAGAAATAAAGTATTTCCCCAGGGATCTGCGTGGAAAGCTGGGTTTGAGTGGTGTGCGCAGAGCCCTGTGCAGGGTGAGGAGAGTGAGATGCCAAGGGTGCAAAATGTAAGAAGATGCTTGCTCTCAGGGTGGACCCTGGACCTGCATGACCCAGAGGATGAACACCTCCTTAAATTTTGTGTCCAGTGCGGTGGCTCATTCCTGTAATCTTAGCGCTTTGGGAGGCCAAGGCAGGCAGATCACTTTTGCTCAGGAGTTTGAGACCAGTCTGGGCAACATAGTGAGACCCTGGACTCTACTAAAAATGCAAACAACAACAAAAAAATTTAGCTGGTCATGTGGCACTGCCTGTAATCCCAACTACTTGGGAGGCTGAAGCAGGAGAATCGCTTGAACCTGGGAGGTGGAGGTTGCAGGGAGCTGGGATTGAGCCACTACACTCCAGCCTGGGTGACGAAAGGGATACTGTGTCAAAAAAAAAAAAAAAAAAAAAAAGAGAAATAAAGGAAGAAAAAGAAAGAAAGAAAGAAATTATGCTTCACTGGCTTCACCCTACTCCCAGCCCTGATTGTGGAGGGTGAGAAGTGGAGGGGGGGCCAGGTGAGTTAGGAGAATCATACCTATAGGTCAGGTTGAGTGCAGTATGAAGTAGTGTGAAGATGAAGTTGTGCAAAGGCCAGTTTTGCAGGGTGCGTGCTTCTGCTGTGACTTTGCTGCCGTGGAGGAGGCTGGGCACAGTGTGTCCCGTGCTTACAGCCTCACTGTTTGCTTCCCTGATATTTCCACACCCTCTGGAAGACTTGACTCAGTCCTGCCCCAAGTGACCTCAGTGGAAAGTGTGCGAAAGCAAGGAGCAGCAGTTGTTTTTATCCCCAAACCAAGCAAGGAAAACAGTTGTTGACATAATGCCTGACTATCGGCTCTCCACTCTCCTGACTGTCCAGGGTCCTGGAGCTGCTGGAGACCATTCTTGGTGTGCCGGGAAGGGGAGTCAGCTGACCCAGGGGCCCCAGGAGTGCAGCATCAGCCTCTGCCTCCTGTGAACCACCCCCACCCCCAGGAGGAGGGCAGGCTTGTAACCCTGGCAGCGCTGTCCTGGTTAATTCTGAGGATGGGAGGCTAGGCCTTTGAGGAGCACTGGCCTCCCTGCCTCTGGAGTGGAGCTTGGCAGGAAGCTGGAGGGGCAAGACTCTGAGCAGTTCCTCCTGCTGCCTCTTTGGCTCTGCAGCCAAACGCCTGCGGTTTCAGCCTAGTGTTGGAGACAGCTGGGTTTGTTTTGGTGTTCAAACTGGGGTGTAGGGGGAACATGGTTTTAACGTTGAAAAAATAAATTGTTTTTAAGAGAGGGAGAGAAGGCTTCCAGTGGGAGCTCTTGAAGGCTTCTAACCCCGCCTGCTCGCCACTGATTTCAGCGAATAAACACCTGACAGGAGCCAGCAGTTAGCAAGCAGCCCTGGGGATACGGACAGCAATATTATGGGAGTGAGATCAGTTACCCCTAAGATGTTGGGAGGGTTCACCTTACCTTGGTGCAGGGATCCTGGGGACTCCCTGATTTCCCTGGATCCTTGTTGCAAGCTGCGTTCTGTTATCGATACCTGCAGCAGATGTCTGGGGTTGAAAATCCCATGGGGGCTGCTCCTGGGGCCGATGGGGAGGAGAGAAATGTGACAGCTATCTGCAAATGTTGGATGTTGGAGAAGCTGTCATTGGAAAGGGAGCAATAGGCATGTCTGGGATCCCAGAATATGTAATTAGGACCAGGAGCAGACCTAAAGGAGAAACATTTTCCTGTTATTAAAAGCACACACACACACACACACACACACACACACACACACACATGAAAGTGTAGCTATTAGGGTGTCTGCCATTGTGTCTCAGGTCTCAGTCACCACCTGCAGCAGAGTGAGCTTCCATTGAAGCTCTCTCTTCCTCCAGCTAAAGTTGATCCTCTTCCCAGTGATTCTGTCTCATTAATCTGTTTCTTTCTTGCAAACTACTTATCAAAGCTTATACGTATCATGCTTCCTGCCTGCCTCCTTGTTCATTTTCTACCCACCAGTCTGGGTGATGAGCTTCCTGGGGCACAGGCCTTTGTGCCTTGCTCTTTACTGCTTCCCCAGTGCCTAGCACAGTGCCTGGCATGTAGTAGAAGCTCAATAAAGATGTGTGGATTGAACAAATGAAGAATGAGAATGAGTTAATACTGCAGGAGGAAATAAAGTCCCCACCGCTGGAGGATTTAAGCAGAAGTGGAGTGGCCAAAAATCAGAAAGTCCACTGGCTCCTGCTTTGGTGAAAATTATGCTTGCTGCTGGGACTAACAGACTACATAATGGTTCAATCATGAAAGAGAGTTAGTTTTGCTCATGTAAAGTTCTAGCTGGGTGCTTCTGAGGGTAGGCAGCTCTCCTCCAGCAGGTGGCTCAGAAGCTCAGGCCCCTTTCATCTTGTGCCTCCATCATTTTGTATCTGTGGCTTTTTTGGTCACCATGCTCGATGGTACCAAAGAGTTTAGAAAGGAGGTGATTACAGACCAAGCCTGGAAGAGGCACATATCCCTTCCACTCACATACCATTGGCAAGAACCCGTCATATCTAATTGCAAGGTTTCAGTCATGGTCCAGAAGGAAGAGGAGACAAGTTTGGTTCATAACATCCCAGGCTCTGTCCCAGGCTCTGACATGCCTGCACTGGGCAGGAGGTGGAAACAAATGGCTTCTGGGAGCCTCTCCAGCATTTGTGTTTAACGTTTTGTGCTTTCCTTCTGCAACAACTTAGCCCCAGCACTTGCAGTACTAAGGAGAAGGTACTTGTCACCCCTCTTCCTTTTCTAGCTTTGCAATTCATTTTGTTTTTTTTTGAGATGGGGTCTCACTCTGCCACCCAGGCTGGAGTGCAGTGGTGCGATCTGAGCTCATTGCAACCTCCACTTTCAAAGCTCAAACAATCCTCCCACCTCAGCCTCCTGAGTAGCTGGGACCACAGGCGTGTGGCACCATACCCAGCTAATTTTTGTATTTTTAGTAGAGATTGGGTTTTGTCATGTGGCCAGGCAAGTCTCAAACTCCTGAGCTCAAGTGATCTACTACCCACTTTGGCCTCCCAAAGTGCTGGGATTATAGGTGTGAGCCATCGCACCTGGCCAAGCAATTCTTTCTTTTGCTGAAGAATTTCCTTAAGTGTTTCTGATATGTCATGATGGACGGTGAGACCATCTGCTTAGGTAACTGCAAAAATGTCTAAGTCAGATAGACCTGTCTAGGAATCCCAGTTCTATCATTCCCTAGGTAAGCGGCATTAGGCAAGTTACCCAACCTCTCTGGCTCTCAGCTATTTCTTCTGGAAATGAGGATAATAACTATAATAATATCTACTTTGTAACACCATGAGGCTTGAAAGAGCAGAGTTGTGTATCATTTATGGTGCATTTACTCTAGATTGTCGTCCTTAGCTTTATTTCTATCGTTTAAAAAAGTTTTCACAGAAACTCTATGGAGTAGATCTATTATTAGACCTAGTTTTATAGAGGAGAACACAGAATTGCTGAGAGATTAAGCAGCTTGCTTAAAGCCATGCAGCTAACAGTTTGGGAACCGGGGCTTGAATGAAGTCATCCAACCCCACTGCCCACAAGCTTCATAATCGACAGTAACAGTTATGAGGATGAAACGGATGATTTTGTTGTTGTTGCAGTTTGCTCTAGAGGCTGAGCCAGTCCTAGGCTTACTTATATATAAGCAATGATTTGCAAAACATTTCACAGTCCACAAAGTGTCTCTATGGCTCTTAGCTCGATAGTTCCTCACAATAATTTTGAGTTAGTTTTACTGTTGTGTCCCCTTTATAGGGGATGAAAATGAGCCCCACTTTGCGGGGGCGGAGGTGATCGGATCAGGAGATTGAGATCATCCTGGCCAACATGGTGAAACCCCATCTCTACTAAAAATACAAAAATTAGCCTGGCATGGTTGCATGTGCCTGTAATCCCAGCTACTTAGGAGGTTGAGGCAGGAGAATCACTTGAACCCGGGAGGTGGAGGTTGCAGTGAGCCGAGATGGCACCACTACACTTCAGCCTGGCAACAGAGTGGGATGCCATCTCAAAGAAAAAAAAAAAAAGAGCCCCAGGAGGCATGACTCACTGGTCACTGGCTGGGGTCACAGCCAGAAACTGGTGAAGTTGCCTTTCAGACTCTGACTTTGGACAATGCTATTTCTCTAGTTAAATTCAAGTTACTATTTGTTAAACACTTAGAAGGGTGCCTTTATAATAAGCATGAAATGAATGTTTATTTAAAAACTGGATTAAATAAATAGCATACCTCACTTCCCTCTTCAACAACTATTTCTCTAATACCTGCTACCACCTGCAAAGTTAGGGTGGCTGTGGCTGGGGCCTGGGTCTCCTCTTCCTCCCACTTTGTGCCCTGCATCCTCAGATTACCCCTCAGGTTGGCTGGGCTGGCCTGCTCACCTTCTCCCTTCACTCTAGTTGACTTTTTTGGCTGGTCCCTAAGACCTGGGCTTTTCCCTGTAATAAAACAAATAAGGCTGCTTATTATTCCTGCTTTTCAGGCCCCTGCTTGGTGGTTTCATGGGATCATCTTGTAGAAAGGTGTTGTTAACTAATAAAGATCTTATGTGTCATAGTGCCCTCTCCAGTAGCTTATTTGCCTTCCAATGGGGGGATTCAATTAACCGGAAGGAATGATTGGTGGCAGAATTTCAGGCATCTGCACAAGCCAATAGGACTGACAGTTTTCGAGGAGAGGGCTTGAAGTCACACCACAGGAACTCATGAAGAAGGGAGGGCTCAGCCTGCTCTGTTGTGAAGTCCATTCTGCCTGGGAGGAGACTGACAAGGCTTCTCTTTTACTCTGCCCCCTTTTATAAAAGATTTTCTTTAAGTTTTAGAAAACTTCTAACGTTCCCCATCAAATTGGGCTCACAATTATTTCTAACTCATGTTTTCAATGAAATAGACCCAGAAACTCCCAAACAATGAGGAAACCAAATTGGGAAGCATGTAGACACTTATTCAACAAGTTTCATGGGGACTTTGTTGCATGTCAGGGACCATTTCAGGTGCTGAAGGCAGGGATAAGCAAGCTGGTCAAGGCCGCTCGTCTTAGGCTATTTGGGCTGCGATAATAAAAATGCCACAAACGGGTGGTTTATAAACAGTAAACATTAATTTCTCACAGTTCTGGAGGCTGGAAAGTCCATGACCAAGGTGCCTGGTGAGGGCCCGTTCC
Organism: Saguinus oedipus; assembly: GCA_031835075.1. Taxonomy (NCBI): domain Eukaryota; kingdom Metazoa; phylum Chordata; class Mammalia; order Primates; family Cebidae; genus Saguinus; species Saguinus oedipus. The sequence goes on from CM063170.1 coordinate 46,982,336, forward strand.
TCATAAATGCACCTCTTAGCTGTGTCCTCACTTAGCGGAAGGGGAATATGAACTCCCTCAGGCCTATTTTATAACAGCATTAATCCCATTCATATGATGCAATCACCTCCCAAACGGCCCCACTTCCCAAAATCATCATCTTGGAGATTTTGGTTTCAACATACGAAGTTCTGGGGGAACACAAACCTTCAGAACATAGCATTTCCCACTAGTCTTCCAAAATTCATATCCGTCTCACATACAAAATGCATTCATTTCATCCTAATAGTCCCCAAAGTCTTAACTTGTTGCAGCATCAAGTTTTAAAGTCTAAGTCTAAAGTCTTATCTAAATATCATCTAAATCAGAAATTGATGAGACTTAAGGTATGACTCATCCGGAGGCAAATTTTTCTCCCTGTGATCTATGAAAACAAACAAGTTCTGTGCTTCCAAAGTACAATTGTGGGACAGGCACAGGACAGACATTTCCATTCCAAAGTGAGAAATAGGAAAGAAGGGAGGGGTAACAGATTTTTAACAGATCCAAAACCTTAAGTCTCAAGACTAATCATTGAGTCCAGGCTCTGCCCTCCAGGACGGAGTTGGGCCCACAAGACTCTGGGAAGCCATGCCTCCATTACCTTGGGCTGCCCTGCTCCTCCACAGCTCTTCTGTGTTGGAGCTGAGTGCTTACAGCTCTCCCAGGCTGGAATCTCATGCCTCTGCCTTTACTGGTCTGGGATCTCAGGGGCATCCCTACCCCAATGCCTCCAATGGGCTTTGCCCTAATGAGGTCTCTCTGCAGTGGACCTGACCCTGTTGTTGTTCTCTGCCTGGGCTCATGTCTCTATGGGCATCCTTTCAAATCTAAGTGGAGACGTCCACACCCCCTCGGCTCATGAGCCAGCAGAGATGGCATCTCGCATATATCAAGATTTACTACTTGTACCCTGAATGAGGAGGGGCAGTCACCATGGCTCATGAACAATTGGAGCCAAACCTGGGGCAGCCCAGTAGCACAGCCACCCACTGGAGCAAATCTTTGAAATCCTTCTGCCCCACAGGCCCTGACACTCTTGGTCTGTAATAGAAGTGCCAACCTTGTGATCCCTAAAAATGCCTTTGGGGTCATTTTTCCATTCTTGATGAGTAGCACCTGGCTTTCATTGAAAAGACCCATCATACCAAATTTCCTTATCAAAAAGTCACTTGATGACAACAGGCTTTCTCATTTTTTCCAATATGAATAGGCTGAGAATCTACATTTTTATGTTCTATTTTCTTTTTGATTAAGAATTCTGTCTTTAAGTCATTTCTGTCTTCCTGCATTTTACTATAAGCACTCAAGGGAAGGCATTTTGCACCCTCAGCACTTTCCTAAGAAATAGCTCCTGCTAAATATCCAATTTCATTGCTCATAAGTCCTACCATTACATAACGAGGATTGCCTTTCCTCCACCGTCCAATAACATGTTCCTCATTTCCATTTGAAACCTCATCAGAATGGTCTTTACCATCCATATTTCTACTAACAATCTTTCCTGACTATTTAGATGATCTCTAATAGAAAATAGAAATCTGAAGTTTTCTCTATTGCTCTCCTCTTTTCTTTGTGCTCTTATTACCAGAAAGGGGGCCTGATCCAGACCTCAAGAGAGGGTTCTTTGATCTTGCACAACAAAGAATTAGAGGGGAGTCCATAGACTAAAGTGAAAGCAATAAACAATGGCTACTCCATAGGCAGAACAGCAGCATGGGCTGCTTGGCTAAGAATATTTATTGTTACTTCTTGATTATATGCTAAACGGGAGGTGGATTATTCATGAGTTTTCCGGGAAAGGGGTGGGCAATTCTCAGAACTGAGGGTTCCTCCTCTTTTTAGATCATATAGGGTAACTTCCTGACATTGCCGTGGCATCTGTAAACTGTCACGGTGCTTGTGGGAGTGTCTTTTAGCATGTCAATGCATTATCATTAGCGTATAATGAGCAGTGAGGAAGACCAGAGGTCGCTTTCGTGGCCATCTTGGTTTTGGTGGGTTTTGGCTGGCTTCTTTACCATAGCCTGTTTTTTTGTTTGTTTGTTTCATTTTGTTTTTTGAGATGGAGTTTCGCTCTTGTTACCCAGTCTGGAGTGCAATGGCGCGATTTCGGCACACCGCAACCTCCGCCTCCTGGGTTCAGGCAATTCTCCTGCCTCAGCCTCCTGAGTAGCTGGGATTACAGGCACGCGCCACCATGCCCAGCTAATTTTTTGTATTTTTAGTAAAGACGGGGTTTTGCCATGTTGACCAGGATGGTCTCTATCTCTTGACCTCGTGATCCACCCGCCTCGGCCTCCCAAAGTGCTGGGATTACAGGCATGAGCCACCACGCCCGGCCCACAGCCTGTTTTATCAGCAAGGTCTTTATAACCTGTATCTTGTGAAAACCTCCTGTCTCATCCTGTGACTAAGAATGCCTTAACCTCCTGGGAATGCAGCCCAGTAGGTTTTAGCCTTATTTTACCCAGACCCTATTCAAGATGGAGTCTCTGGTTCAAATGCCTCTGACACTCTCATCAGAGTTGCCCTTAAGGTCTGCTCATAGTAATGCAGGCCTCTTATAGTGTGTACCTTAAAGCTCTTCCAACCTCAGTCCATTACCCAGTTTCAAAGTCACGTCCATATTTTCAGACATATCTGTATAGCAGCATTTTCATTTCTCACTACCAGTATTCTATCTTGGTACTTTCAAACTGCTATAACAAAAATATCACAAATTGGTGGGCTTATAAGCAGAAAACATTTATTTCTCACAGTCTTGGTGGCTGGAAATTCCGGGATCAAAGTGCCAGCTAATTCAGCGGGTAGTAAAGACCTGGTCCTAATAGACAGCACCTTCTCCCTGTGTCCTCACATGGTGGAAGGGGCAAATGAACTTCTATGGCCCTATTTCATAAGGGCACTAACTCCATTCACAAGGACACAACCCTTATGACACAATCACCTCCAAAATTACCCCACCTCCTAATACCATTGCCTTGGGGGTTACATATGAAGTTCTGGGGGAACACAAACATTCTGACTGCAGCATCTCCCCCAAGAGCTTCGAGACAGGCTGTAAAATGTGATTCTACTTTTCACACTGAAAGTGGAAGCTGCACCAAGCGATCCCCTAAGGTTTCTCTGGCTTTAGGATCTACAATCACGTGACAGGATCACAGCAAAAAAACCACAAAAACAAACAAACAAACAAAAAAAGCCAAGACAATAGCAAACCTATTGTTTTGCTAGTTCAAAGAAGTCCTTTCGTCTACAAGTAAAGACATTATGAAAATGAGGTATGTCTAAGACTACTAATCATATCCTGTTATTTCTTCTTCCATCCTTCTTTAGTAATAGGACCCCTGATTTACAGAAGGGCGTTTAGCCACAGAAAATAAAGACCATGTTTTCCATTCTCTTATGCATTCTTTTATGCAGCTGGGGATGGCTGTGTGACTCCAGTCTGACCAATGATATGTGAGCAGAAACGTGTGCAACTTTTAGTCATGATCCTAAAGGGACAGGACACGCACTTTCCACATTTCCTCTTCTTACAGGACAGAGTAAACGGCCAGCATGGCCGTGGGGATAAGGGCAATTTCCTAAGGACAGTGGAGCAACAAGATAGAAAGAGAGATGTAAAAAGCTTTTTTTTTTGCTTGTTGGTTTAAGCTTCTGATATTTGGGGGTCTCCGTTATAGCACCCAATTCATTTTATCAGTTAGTGAGAAAGTGAAGTTAAAATTTCCTATGATTTGATTTATTAATTTATTCTTTTGATTCTGTCAACTTCTGTTTTATATGTATTGAAGCTTATTATTAGCATTTACATATTTATAATTACCGTATCTTCTTCATGAATTTACCCTTTGTTATTTTGAAATGTCTCTGTTTATCTCTGATTTATTTTTTTGGTCTCAAAATAGGTTTAATTTAATTTAATATAGCCACTCAGTCTTATATTTATTGTGTGCATGGTATACCCATACATACCATGGATGTGTATGGGACATCTTCGTTTTCCATCTACATGTATCTCTATGTCTAAAGTATGTCTTCTGCAGACAGTATATAGTCTAGTCTTGCTTTTATATCCATTCTGTTAATTTCTGGCTTTTAGCTGGAGTGTTTAGTCCATTGCCTCTTTAAAAATAAACTGTATCTTTTATATCAGTTTTAGATTTGCAGAAAAATTCCAAAGATACTTTGGAGAGTTGCCATATATCCCACACCCAGTTTCCCCTATTACTAACTTCTTAAGTTACTCGTCCATTACCTTTTAATATGACCATTGACATGATTGGATTTAGATCTGTCATTTCAATATTTGATTTCTGTTTTCCCCTGTGTTTTTGTCTTCTTCTGGATTTTTGAATATATTTTAGAATTTCCGTTTAATTTCTCTACTGATTTTTTAGCTATGCCTCTTTGTATTATATTTTTAGTAGTTACTTTATAGGACAACAAGGTAATTTTTTTTTTAGTCTTAGAGTTTAATTAGAGCTAATATTGTGCCATATCACACGAACTATTTAACACATGCAAAAATATAGTTTCATTTACTTCTGCCCTCCTACGCTGCATTCCTTATGCTATAATTGTTATACTTAGTCTATCTGCTTACAGTATAAACCCAGCAAGATAATACTGTAATTTTGCCTTAAAACTGTCATATGTATTTTAAGGAAATTAAGAGTAAAAATAGCTTTTATATGTATCCAGACATTTACCATTTCTGATGCTCTTTTTGGTTATTTGGTTTCCCACCGTGTCATTTTCACTAGGGTTTGACAAAGTTCCTTCATCGTTTCTTGTAGTACAAGTGCGGTGACAAAAAGCTGTCTTCGTTTTCTTTTGTCTGAAAATGTTATTTCAGCCTCCTTTTTGAAGTGGTTGGATATAGAATTTATACCCCAGAATATAGCATGATAGACTGACAGATTTTTGCTTACAGCATTGTGAAATGTTGCTCCATTATCTTCTGACCACCCTGATTTCTGATAACAATTTTGTGATCATCTCAGTCATCAGTTCCTTATATGTAATGTGTTGTTTTTCTGGTTTCTTGGAAGGTTTTCTCTTTAGGTTTTACAGAAATTTAAGTACAATGTGTTAGGCATATATTTTTTTTATTCCATTTGGGTTCTGATGAATATTTTGAATCTGTACATTTATTTATCTCAAACAAATTTGGATAGTTTTGGCCATTATTTCTTTACGTATTTTTTTCTGTTCTATTATTTTTTCCTCCTTTTTCTAAGAAATGACTTACCCATGCTTTAAGGAAACTACTTATACAGTTCTCTGAGGTGATGTAATGTTTATCAAAATTTTTTTTCTTTTTCTGATTACGTACTCTTCATTGCTCTGTCTTTAGCAATGGTTTCCTGTAATTTCCATTCTGCTATTAAAACTCATCCAATAATTTTTATTTAAAAAATCAGATATATTTTTCAGGTTTCATTTATCTCACTTTCATTTATTTCTCTTTCATTTATCTGATTTTCAGAGTAGTTCATTATCATTAAAATATTCATTTTTAATCTTTTAATTTAAGAATATTAAAAATGTTGTTCATTTATTTGTTTAGAATTCCTATCTTTAATTTATTAAAAGTATTTTTTTCCTCTTACCTCATTTAGCAAGGTTATACTGCTTTGAAGTCCTTGTCTGATAATTCCAATGTCTGGGTCATTTTCGAGCTTGGTCATCCCTAGAGAATGATTCACATTTTTTTTTGGTTCTTCGTTTGTTGAGTAATTTTGAATCATATACCAGATATTGCAAATGATACATTATAAAGACTGAATTCTATATTTCTTGCAGGAGCGTTGATGTTTTGTTTTAGCTGACAATGAACTTGTTTTGACTCAAAGTATAAACTCTTGCCTGTGATAGCTGACAGCTTAAATCTTGGTTTGGTTTTAGCTACCGTAGGGTACACCCAGCGACTTGGGCAGGGTTTTTACATAGAATTTGGGGCACCCTTTTCTGGACGTCTCTATTCTGGGATTTTTCTCTTACTGTTTAGTGGCTGTGCTTGCCCAGTCTCTTGTCTTCTGGTTCTTCTGGCCAGAAAAATGGTGGATTTTCTCTGGAGTTTTAGCTGCTTAATGTTGTGCTACTATTGTTTTCTCACCTAAGGCAAAAACTACAAAAACCAGACACTCACTCTCTACTGGTCCCTTCCTTCAAGTTTTAATTTTCCTCCAAAATATGTCTGCTTATGTTCATTTTCTGTGGCCTTCTGATAGCTTTCCCCACCTCGCATATTCTTCAGAGCTTATAGTTATTTACAGAAGGGTCAGTCTGTTAGCAGTTTAATTTACCATACCAGAAATGGAACTCTGAATGTATTAACTCTTTATACATGTCTCAAACTGTTTGAAAGAATCTAAAAATTATGAATTTATGTTATAGGACATCAACTTTATAGCATTTACGCAGTCATTAAAAACAATTTAGACCAAATAGCAACCAAGAAACATATTTATGATTAAGTAATATTTGCATGATACCAAATCATATGTTCTCTTTAATTGCAGCTGTGTAAAAATTTGTGAGTACACGTAAACAAGAATTGGCAGGAAACTTAGAAAAGAGTAAAATTCTTTTGTATTTTAAACATAGTTTCTATTTTTCATCTTTTAAAAAAGCAATTCTTCGTTATAAATTTCAATGTTGCTAAAAATAATTCACTAAGAAATATATTCTCCCAGCTCAGAGATTGACTTTTTATTTTGTTGATTGTTTCCTTTGCTGCGCAGAAGCTTTTTTTGCTTAATGTAGCCTTTTGCTTTTTTTCCCTGAGCTTTTGGTATCATATCCAAAAAAAATTATGGCGAAGGTCAATGTCAAGAAGTTTTCCCCTTTGTTTTCTTCTAGGAATTTTATGGCTTTTAAGTCTTTAAGTCTTTTAAGTCTTTAATCCATTTTGAATTGATTTTTGGTAGGTGTAAAATAAGGGTTCAATTTTATTCTTTTGTATGTGGGTATCTAGGTCTCCCAACATCATTAATTAAAGAGGTGATACTTCCCCCTTTGTGTATTCTTAGTGCCCTTGTTGAAAATAAGTTGACTTTGTATATTTGGGTTTATATCCCTTTCACTGGCCTATGTGTCTATCTTTATTTCAGTACCATACAGTTTTGATTGTTATAGTTTTGTAAATATTCTTTTTAATGCTATTGTAAATGGGATTATTTTCTTGATTTTCCTTTTTGGGTAGGCAGTTGTTGATGTAAGAAGATGCTACTAATTTTTATACAATGATCTTTGTATCCTGCTATTTTACCAAATTCATTTATTAGTTCTAATAGTTTTTTTTTTTTTTTTTTAATCTGGAGTGTTTAAAGCTTTCTACATATAGAATCATGTCATCTTTAAACAAGGATTTTACTTCTGTTTTGATTTGGATGTCTTTCATTTCTTTTTCTTGTCAGATTGCTCTTGGAATTAGATTAAAATATGGTACTGAATTTGAACAGAAAAGGGAGATAAATTCTAATTCTTGGTGTTGAGAGAAGTGTCACTGCACTGAGGCTTCCAGTAGAGGGGTGGAGAAGCAGAAACCAGCCAGGTTTGGAAATCACATGCACTTTGTGGCTTGGGACTTGGAGCAGATCCCCTTTTCTCTGAAGCCAAGTCCTCTGCCCTTACGAAAAAATCTAACTTCCTATTTTAAATACAAGTAGCTAGGAGCAACTCCAAAAGTCATAGATGTTAAATAGGCTCTACAAAACATGGTGGTGAGTTTGGGAACTGAATCAGAAACATATGAACTAAATTTTGCCTGAAATTACATAGAGATTTTAACAGACAGAGAGGAACATTCTTAAGAGAACAAGCATGTTTTGGCATTTCTCACTCAAATCCCAAACATTTGAGAGATGCCTTGGAATAATTTTTTTAAGAAAAAAAGCAAAACAAACAAAAAAACCCTCTTGAGACTCAACTTGAAAAGTAGGCTGAATTATAGTAGTAATAGTAGTAGTAGTAGTAATAGTAGTAGTAGTAGTAATAGTAGCAGTAGTAGTAGTAGTAGTAGTAATAGTAGTAGTAGTAGTAGTAGTAGTAGTAGTTTTTTCCATAACTTATCTCCAACCACTTTTTCCATATAGCAGAGTATGTTCCTGGTATAATACTACATCAGCAGGCATCACAGGAAAAACCGGGTTCTGTATTCAAGATCTGTCCTCTGCCACTTGTTACCTCTGGGAATGAAGGAAGTTGTTTTTGTTGTATGAGTTCAGTTTTCTCATGTGTAAAATGGGCTATTATACCTCCTTTGATGAGTTGTAAATTAGACATAAAACACACAATCTCACTGTATAAAATTTCTGATTCATAGTTAACCCTTGATAAGGCCCTGAAAATTGTTACTGTTACATGGTTAAGTAAATGTGCTTATCCAACATGGAGTTTTTCTTATTAACGCATAGTAGTTGTTATAAAACTTAAAATACTACTTAATTTATTGTTGACATTAGAAGAATAGAGAAGTTTAGGATTCAGCTACAGAATTGGCTAAATATGCTATTTTAAAATAATCAAAACTGGGTTCAAATTCTGCTTCTATTACATATTGACTATGGGACATTGTCAAGAGAATTAACTTTTCTGAGCCTCATTATTTTCTTTTTTTACTCTCTCTCTCTCTCTCTCTCTCTCTCTCTCTCTCTATATATATATATATATATATATATATATATATATATATAATTGCATTTTAGGTTCTGGGATACATGTGAAGAACATGCAGTATTGTTGCATAAGTACATACATGGCAATGTGGTTTGCTGCCTCCATCCCCATCACCTATATCCGGCATTTCTCCCCACGTTATCCCTCCCCAACTCCCTACCCCCCACTGTCCCTCCCCTAGTCCACCGGCCACAGACCTCAGTGTGTGATGCTCCCCTCCCTGTGTCCATGTGTTCTCATTGTTCAACACCCAACTGTGAGTGAGAACATGCAGTGTTTGATTTTCTGTTCTTGTTTCAGTTTGCTGAGAATGTTGGTTTCCAGGTTCATCCGTGCCCCTACAAAGGACATGAACTCATCGTTTTTTATGGCTCTGTGGTATTCCATGGTGTATATGTACTGCATTTTCCCTGTTCAGTCTATCATCAATGGGTGTTTGGGTTGGTTCAAAGCAAAGTACAAGTCTTTGCTGTTGTAAACAGTGCTGCAACAAACATACATGTGCATGTGTCCTTATAATAGAATGATTTATAATCCTTTGGATATATACCCAGTAATGGGATTGCTGGGTCAAATGGAATTCTATTTCTAGGTCCTTGAGGAATCACCACACTGTCTTCCACAATGGTTGAACTAATTTACACTCCCACAAACAGTGTAAAAGTGTTCCTATTTCTTCTCATCCTCTCCAGCATCTGTTGTCTCCAGATATTTTAATGATCGCCATTCTAACTGGCGTGAGATGGTATCTCAATGTAGTTTTTGGTTTGCATTTCTCTAATGACCAGTGATGATGAGCATTTTTCATATGTTTGTTGGCCTCATATATGTCTTCTTTTGAGAAGTGTCTGTTCATATCCTTTGCCCACTTTTGAGTGGGTTTGTTTGTTTTTTTCTTGTAAATCTGTTTTAGTTCTTTGTAGATTCTGGATATAAGTCCTTTGTCAGATAGGTAGATTGCAAAATTTTTTTCCCATTCTGTTGGTTGCTGGTTCACTCTAATGATTGTTTCTTTTGCTGTGCAGAAGCTCTGGAGTTTAATTAGATCCCATTTGTCTATTTTGGCTTTTGTTGTCTATGATTTTGGTGTTTTAGTCATGAAGTCCTTGCCTATGCCTATGTCCTGAATGGTTTTGCCTAGGTTTTCTTCTAAGGTTTTTATGGTGTTAGATCTTATGTTTAAGTCTTTAATCCATCTGGAGTTAATTTTAGTGTAAGGTGTCAGGAAGGGGTCCAGTTTCTGCTTTCTGCACAGGGGTAGGCAGTTTTCCCAACACCACTTATGAAACAGGGAATCCTTTCCCCATTGCTTGTTTTTGTAAGGTTTGTCAAAGATCAGATGGTTGTAGATGTGTGTTGTTGCCTCTGAGGCCTCTGTTCTGTTCCCTTGGTCTAAATCTCTCTTTTGGTACCAGTACCATGCTGTTTTGATTACTGTAGCCTTGTAGTACAGTTTGAAGACAGATAATGTGGTGCCTCCTGCTTTGTTCTTTTTGCCTAGAATTGTCTTGGGTATGCAGGCTCTCTTTTGGTTCCATATAAAGTTTGAGGTGGGTTTTTCCAGTTCTATGAAGAAGGTCAATGGTAGCTTGATGGGGATAGCATTGAATCTGTAAATTACTTTGGGCAGTATCGCCATTTTCACCATATTGATTCTTCCTAACCATGAGCATGGAATGTTTCTCCATCTGTTTATGTCCTCTCTTATTTTGTTGAGCAGTGTTTTGTAGTTTTCCTTGAAGAGGTCCTTTACATCCTTTGTCAATTGTATTCCTAGGTATTTTATTCTCTTTGTAGCAATTGTGAATGGCAGTTCATTCTTGATTTGGCTCTCTTTAAGTCTGTTATTGGTGTATAGGAATGCTTGTGATTTTTGCACATTGATTTTGTATCCTGAGACTTTGTTTATCAGTTTAAGGAGATTTTGGGCTGAGACAATGAGATCTTCTAACTATACAATCATGTTGTCTGCAAATAGAGACACTTTGACTTCCTCTTTTCCTAATTGAATGCCCTTTATTTCTTTTTCTTGCTGATTGCTCTAGCTAGAACTTTCAACATATATTGAATAAGAGTGGTGAGAGAGGGCATCCTTGTCTAGTGCCAGATTTCAAAGGGAATGCTTCCAGTTTTTGCCCCATTCAGTATGATATTGGCTGTGGGTTTGTCGTAAATAGCTTTTATTATTTTGAGATACGTTCCAATGATACCTAGTTTATTGAGAGTTTTTAGCATAAAGGGTTGTTGAATTTTGTTGAAGGCCTTCTCTGTATCTATTGAGATAATCATGTGGTTCTTGTCTTTGGTTCTGTTTACGTGGTGAATTACGTTTATAGACTTGCATATGTTGAACCAGCCTTGCATCCCTGGGATGAAGCTTACTTAATTGTGATGGATAAGCTTTTTGATGTGCTGTTGCAATTGGTTTGCCAGTATTTTATTGAAGATTTTTACATCTATGTTCATCATGGATATTGACCTGAAGTTTTCTTTTCTTGTTGAGTCTCTGCTGGGTTTTGGTATCAGGATGATGTTGGTCTCATAAAATGATTTGGGGAGGATTCCCTCTTTTTGAATTCTTTGGAATAGTTTCAGGAGTGGTACCAGCTCCTCTTTGTATGTCTGGTAGAATTCAGCTGTGCACCCTTCTGGACCTGTGCTTTTTTTGGTTGGTAGGCTATTAATTGCTGCCTCAACTTCAGACCTTGTTATTGGTCTATTCAGGGTTTCAACTTCTTCCTGGTTTAGGCTTGGGCGGGTGCAAGTGTCCAGGAATGTATCCATTTCTTCCAGGTTTACTGGTTTATGTGCATAGAGTTATTTGTCGTAATCTCTGATGGTGGTTTGTATTTCTGTGGAATCTGTGGTGATATCCCCTTTATCGTTTTTTATTGCATCTATTTGATTATTCTCTTTTTAGTGGTCTATTTTGTTGATCTTTTCAAACAACCAGCTCCTGAATTTATTGATTTTTTGAAGGGATTTTTGTGTCTATCTCCTTCAGTTCTGCTCTGTTCTTAGTTATTTCTTGTCTTCTGCTAGCTTTTGAGTTTTTTTATCTTGATCCTCTAGTTCTTTCAATTTTGATGATAGGGTGTTGATTTTAGATCTTTCCTTTCTTCTCATATGGACATTTATTGCTGTAATTTTTCCTCTAGATGCTGCTTTAAATGTGTCCCAGAGATTCTGGTACATTGTGTCTTCATTCTCATTGGTTTTGAAGAACATCTTTATTTCTGCCTTTATTTCATTGTTTATCTAGTCAACATTCAAGAGCCAGTTGTTCAGTTTCCATGAAGTTGTGCAGTTTTGAATTAGTTTCTGAATTCTGAGTTCTAATTCGATTGCACTGTGGTCTGAGAGACTGTTATGATTTCCGTTCTTTTGCATTTGCTGAGGAGTGATTTACTTCCAATTATGTGGTCAATTTTAGAGTAGGTGTAATGTGGTACTAAGAAGAATGTATATTCTGTGGATTTGGGGTGGAGAGTTCTGTAAATGTCTATTAGGTTTGCTTGGTCCAGGTCTGAGTTCAAGTCCTGGATATCCTTGTTAATTTTCTGTCTTGTTGATCTGTCTAACATTGACAGTGGAGTGTTAAAGTCTCCCACTATTATTGTGTGGGAGCCTAAGTCTCTTTCTAGGTCATTAAGAACTTGCTTTATGTATCTGGGTGCCCCTGTATTGTGTGCATATATATTTAGCATCATTAGCTCTTTTTGTTGCATTGATTCTTTTACCAATATGTAATGTCCTTCTTTGCCTCTTTTGATCTTTGTTGGTTTAGAGTCTATTTTATCAGAGACTAGGATTGCAACTCCTGATTTTTTTTTTTTTTTTTGGCTCTCCATTTGCTTGGTAGATCTCCCTCCATCCTTTTATTTTGAGTCTATGTGTATCCTTGCACATGTGATGGATTTTCTGGATATAACACACCAATGGGTTTTGACTTTTTATACAATTTGCCAGTTTGTGTCTTTTGATTGGGGCATTTAGCCCATTTACATTTAAGGTTAATATTTTTATGTGTGAATTTGATCCTGCCATTTTGTTGCGAGCTGGTTGTTTTGCCTGTTAGTTGATGCAGTTTCTTCATTGTGTCAATGTTCTTTACCATTTGGTATGTTTTTGGAGTGGCTGGTACTGGTCGTTCCTTTCTATGTTTAGTGCTTCTTTCAAGAGCTCTTGTAAAGCAGGTCTGGTGGTTATGAAATCTCTGAGCAATTGGTTGTTCATAAAGGATTTTATTTCTCCTTTGCTTATGAAGCTTAGTTTGGCTGGTTATGATATTCTAGGTTGAAAGTTCTTTTCTTTAAGGATGTTGAGTATTGGCCCTCATTCTCTTCTGGCTTGTGGGGTTTCTGCTGAGAGATCTGCTGTGAGTCTGATGGGCTTCCCTTTGTGGGTAACCCAACCTTTCTCTGTGGCTTCTTTTAGCATTTTTCCTTCATTTCAACCTTGGTGAATCTGATGATTATGTGCTTTGGCATTGGTCTTCTTGAGGAATATCTTTGTGGTGTTCTCTGTCTTTCCTGGAGTTGATTGGTGGCCTGTCTTGCTAGGTTGGGGAAGTTATCCTGGATTATATCTTGAAGAGTGTTTTCCAGCTTGTATTCATTCTCTCTGTTACATTCAGGTACACCTATCAAATGTAGATTGGGTCTTTTCACACAATCCCACATTTCTTGGAGGTTTGTTCATTTATTTTTACTCTTTTTTTCTCTAATCTTGCCTTCTCATTTTATTTTATTGAGTTGATCTTCAATCTCTGATATCCTTTCTTCTGCTTGGTTGATTTGGCTATTGAAACTTGTGTATTTTTCACGAAGTTCTCTTGTGTTTTTCAGCTCCATCAATTCATTTATATTCCTCTATAAGCTGTTTATTCTCATTAGCAATTCAGCAAACCTTTTTTCAAGGTTCTTAATTTCTTTTCATTGGGTTAAAATATGATCTTTTAGCTCAGAGAAGTTTGTTATTACCCACCTTCTGAAGCCTGTTTCTGTCAGTGCAGCAGACTCATTCTCCATCCAGACTTGTTCCCTTGCTGGTGAGGAGTTGTGATCCCTTGGAGGAGGAGAAGCATCCTGGTTTTGGGTGTTTTCATCCTTTTGGCACTGGTTTCTTCCCATCTTTGTGGTTTTATCTACCTGTGGTCTTTGTAGTTGGTGAATTTCAGATGGGGTCCCTGAGTAGACGTCCTTTTTGTTGCTGATGAAGTTATTTATTTCTGTTTCTTAGTTTTCCTTCTAATAGTCAGCCCCCCCACTGTAGGACTACTGGAGGTCTACTCCAGACCCTCCTTGCCTGGGGATCACCTGCCATGGCTGTAGAACAGTAAGGGTTGCTGCCAGTTTCTTCTTCTGTTATCTTTGTTCCAAAAGTATACCTGCCAGATGTCAGCCTGAGCTCTCCTTTATGAGGTGACTCTTTGGTTATATGTGGGTCAGGGAGCTGCTTGAGGAGACAGTCTGTTCCTTATAGGAGCTCAAATGCTGAGCTGTGAGCTCCATTGTTCTGTTCAGAGCTGCTGGGCAGGTATGTTTAAGTTTGCTGCAGCAGAACTCATAACCACCTTTCTTCCCTAGGTGCTCTGTCCTGGGAAGGTGGGGCTTTATTTATAAGTTCCTGTCATTCTGCTGCCTTTTTTCAGAGATACCATGCCCAGCGAGGATGTAGCCTAGTCACAGCCTGCCAGCAGAGGCATTGCTGAGCTGCTGTGTGAACTTCCTTGCAGTTTTTTTTTATAGGGGTATAGTTAGAACTGCCTCAGTAATGGCAGACTGTCTCAGTAATGGGGGACTGCCTTGGTAATGGTGGATTGCCTCAGTGATGCTGAACTGCCTTGGTATGGCAGACTGCCTTGGTAATGGTAGACTGCCTCAGTAATGGCAGACTGCCTCTGTAGTGGTGGACTGCCTCTGTAATGGCAGATGCCCTCCCCGCATCAGAGCTGGACCATCCCGGGTCCAGCTGTGCTTGCTGCGAAACTCTCAATCCAGAGTGTTTCAGATTGCTGGTCTTTGTGGGGGGTGGGACTGGCCAAGCCAGATCACCTGGCTCCCTGTTTCAGTCCCCTGTTTTTCAGTTGAATGGGTGACTCTGTCTTCCAGGTGTTCCAGTTGCCAGTTGAAACGGCACACGGATTTGTGTGTTTTTGTGTGGAGACCCGCTGTGCGGCTAAAACTGCTGTGCTGGAGACTTGTGGTGCTTTTCTGCCCAGGAATCTCCTGGTCTGTGGGCAGTAAAAATTCGTTTGGAAATGTGGTGATCACTCACCCTCTGCATTTTCGCTGGGAACTGCAATCCAGAGCTATTCCTATTTGGCCGTCTTTCACCTCATTTTTTCATTTGTAAAATGGAAGCAGTAGAAGCATTTACCTCTTAGTGCAGCTATGAAGATGAAATGAACAATGGGTATAAATTGCTCGGCATGGTAACTTTATGTAGTAATTGCTCATAAAATGGTAACTATCATCGTATCATCATCAATAGTGTATTAGAGGCAAATATTCTCTCATTTCTTTACTCATCCCCACCTTAAATATCCCAATCCACTTAAATACCAAAACTCACCATCTAAAATAAAACACTACATGCAAATATCCTGGATACTTAGGTGTTTTCTTTCTTCTCTTCTTGGGTCAACTCTACTTCACATTACTGTTCAAATTTGCTCCCAGGAAGGATTTGCAGCTACATTTTTGCTGGAGAGACAGTGTCTATCCATAGATTCATTACAATTAAATTAATTACTATCTTGGAATTGCAATTGCAAGACTTTAATGTCATAGTGAATGATCACTGAAGGAACCAATTTCATGTTTCATGCTTCTTAACTTGAAACCTGGGATTCTTGGGCCATAATTCTACAAAAGGAACAGATGACTCTAGGTACAAATTTACATTCTGTATCTCCTTAAGGAGTAGTCTGTTGGAAGTAATTACAGCATGTACGTTCTGGAAGACACCTTGAAGGCAATCTTTTAGCAGGTATTTATCAATCACCCGATTTAAGCCCAGTATTGTGCTAAATGCAAAGAATAAAAAGAAAAATTTCTAAAGTACAATCCTTGACCTTAGGGAACTCACAATGCAATTAGAGTATTAAAAGCTACTAAAATGCAAAATTTTCCCAAAGGGGTAATATCTGAGACAGGCAACATGAACTAACTTGTCCTAAGGAACAAGTTATTAAGTATTTTACATGAATTATTTCATTAAATTTTTACAATGTCTTGTGACACATGTACTTTATTATCTTAATTTAACAGATAAAGAAACTCAGACACAGAAATCTTATATAATCTCTTCCATTAAAAAAGTCAGACCAAGACAGAAATGAACCTTCTGTTTTACAGAAGAAAAAAAAATAGAACAAGCTTTTCCACTTTGTCTATGTATAAAATGGGTTGATAGTTACTATCAGGCAAGGAACAAAAGAGAAAAAGTGAGATCCTCTATAAGAAATATATTTTTGGCCAGGCACGATGGCTCATGCCTATAATCCCAGCATTTTGGGAGGCCTAGATCGGTGGATCATGAGATCAGGAGTTCCAGACCAGCCTGGCCAAGATGGTGAAACCTCATCTCTACTAAAAATACAAAAATTAGCCAGGCGCAGTGGCAGGGGCCTGTAATCCCAGCTACTTGGGAGGCTGAAGCAGGAAAATTGCTTGAACCTGGGAAGAGGAGCTTACAGTGAGCTGAGATTATGCCACTGCCCTCTAGACTGGGCAACAGAGCAAGACTCCATCTCAAAAAAAGGGAAATAAAATCATATATATATATTTTTTTCTGTGACTAAAATCCTACAAAAATGTTACAGTTTATACTCAGTTCTAATTGCTAAGCCTTTTCCTCTTCCTGTGACAACTTCCCTAAATCAAGTTGGCTTGTAAAAGAGTACTCTAAATGTAGTAAAACATCTCACTTCACATAAAACACCATCCAGGCTACGTGCAGATAGTTTTTCAAATAACATTTTAGTGACAAAAATCAACAAGTTTCTTGTTGGAACATCTTGGTCATTAAAAATACATTAACAGCTCATTATTCAAGACACTACGAATTCTACTCATTTCCTGTTGAAGCTTATTAAATACTAAGAGCCTAATCAACCAGAAGTAGGGTTCAGTGGCCACAAAGAGTATGCTCCATTAAAGGAAAAAAAGACTTATGACCAAAATATTAATTATAATACATTGTATTTATCTGACACTGAGCTCCTCTAATAGGTTGAATAGCTTTGAAATTCACACAGAAAAAGGTTGAGGATACAATTTACTAAAAAGTAAAATTAAAGAAGGGCGTGTGAATGTGTTTACAGTGACAAGCAATGAGGTCTTAAGGGCTTTTCAGAATTCTTCAGAAAAGAAAGATGGCTGAAAGTACTTGTGAATAGATTTTAAAAAGCTATTTTAGTATCTACATATCTAGATCATCAGAACCAATTCTGCGTCAGCTCATAACCAGATTTCTCCTCTCTACTACTTATTAGCTGGGCATTCTTAACATTTTGTTTGACCTCTAAGTTTGATGATCAGGTTTGAAGTGTCAATCTCTGGGACTCAGTAAAATCATACTAAAGTAATATATCATACTTTCATGGGTTGTACTAAGACTTAAGATTAATGTATATGGAATACAGGCACATAGTAGAGGCTCCATAAATGTTGATATTGTTGTTTTCACCCTGCTAAGTGAGGATTGTTAAGGGCAGGGGTTGTATTGTACTCAACTTTGCACCCTTAGCACTAGGACTGTGTTTGGCATACAGCGGATATTCAGTATTTGTTTGTTGCACTAAACTAGAGTCTCAAATCTGGAGCAATGTCTGATCTTTAAGATTTCTCTAAGCATCATGGAATCTTATTCTCTGTGGATGCCCAATAAATATATGCTTTGGACTAATCAATAAGAATATATTGATTACTGGTTAGATACTGAGTTCTGTTTTCATGAATGAGCTTATACTTGATTTGGGAAAAGCAAGGTTTATACACATATGAAATAATGGCAGAACAATGCTTACTATAGATTTTCATTCACCTCCGCCCCCCGTTAACATCCATTTCCTCTTTTGCTGGCAACAGACCATGGTTTTTCTTGGTGAAATCACCACTCCCACACTCCATGCTCTTAGGAGTTGTTCAGTGTTTTCCAGAAGAAATGTAGTATTAAAAGAATCCAACACTGAAATCATGTCTGCCTTGTGGCCATGTGCAGCAGCTCAGGTAGTCATGTGACCCAGCCCTGAGCAACTGGAGCATCCCATATCTGTGGCTACAGTGATTGGTTCACAGATGAGCATGATGTCATCAGAAACCTGTCAAAAACGCATTTTCTGAACTTCACTCTTATGGAAGTTACAAATTACTCTGATAAGCTCAAAGGATATATTATCGGCAGAATATACCAGGAGACAACAGGCTATGGAATGTTCAGAGACGTCAACTTTTTGAGGGGCGCCAGTTCCTCTTGGAAGATGCTCTTGGGTTGGTGGCGATGAAATTGTCCCTGTCAGACAAAAGCATCTATCAGCTTTCAGGAAGCTTTCTGTGAGACATACTATAAAACTTCAGCATTATGGTTGCAAAAACTGACTTTAGCAAGTCTTGTCCACGTCTTAGTTTGCCATTAACACCATCATGCTTCATTGTCCACAAGTCATACAATAATAACCAAGCATTCCTGTGCTTGCACTTTAACCATTGGATGATGACACCTATCTCCCAGGTCCAGGAGGAGGTGAGCACAGTGGGCTAACAGACAAGTGACCCAGTCAGAGCCAATGAGACTCTTCCTGTGTGGGGAATCTATGAAGCTGCTGGGAAAGAGAGCCCCTGCTTCCAGCTGGGGCTGTTAAGAGGACAAAATTCTACGTGGAGCTGCCTGAAGCCACCTTGCCATTCCAAGGTGGAGACCCTGCCTAAGATACAGAGAGGCAGAAAAAATAGTGAGGCTGTCATCCTAGCTCCAGGACCCAGTCATGCCTGAAGTGAGATTTACTCCTGGACTTTTCAATTTCGCAGCTAACAAAAGATTCCTTTTTCTTATTGCTTAAGACAATTTAAACTGTAAATTGTAAATTGTCACTTGCAAGATATAACACAAACAAGTGCATGACTCAGATTACCAATGTGGTGATTTTAGTGAACAAAGCAGAAATTATGCCTAGGGTAACTGGGATAACTTCTTCAAAAGCACATGAAATAGAGACTGGTCTTCGAAAGCTAGGAAGCATTTGCACAAGTACCAAAGGGAGGACCCCACGTGCAGGACAAATTAATACAAACAACATGGAAAAATATTAAGTGAAGAAAGGGAATATGGAAGTGGTCTGGTGTGATGGAAAGGGTGCTGGAAAGACAGAGTTGTAGTCCTTGTTCTGCCACCAACCACGTGACAGTGTGGGGAAAGACCACTCTTCCGTTTTGGAACTCCGTTTCTCCTTATGTCAATGCGTAGAATGGGACTTGTACCGCCTCTAAGACCTTCTCCAACTCTACCATCGGTGAGCCTGTAGAACCTTGAAAGGTTGCTCATAGTCCTGTATGTTTAAACATCTCCAGAGTTACTTGCCGCCTTTGGAATATAGATTCTTTTTGGTTTTCTGCCTTCTCCTCTACTCCCCATTTCTTATTCCCTTGGCAGAGAGTAGTCTTTCCCCTTCACGTTCTGAATGGAATGGAAATGGATAAACTACATTTACTGAAAAGCTGTGACTTTAAAGCTTTGAAAGCACTTGATTGTGCCCCAAAAAGACTCATTCTGAGTAAGGGTGATGAAAGCAATGGGAAGGGGCCGCCTGGTTAATTACGCGTCTGTGAACATGAAAGAGCAAACGAAGAACTTTCAGGCACTTTGCTCTTTCTTAGCCATCTTTCACTGCCCTATTCCCCTTCAGTGAAAAAGCTTTGGCACCCAGGTCTAAATTAAGATCCAAGATGCACTATATGCAAATCAGGCACTGAACTAGGGCTCTCACTGTGCAGCCTGTAGCATTTGCTGCAGTAGTGTTCTGTGTCCCCAAAAGAAATATTTTTATGTTCACAATCTAATGAAGACCAGACACCAAATCTCATCTGTGTTCATGTCCTCAGTTAGAATGTGTTTTGGGTTAAAACCATTGCAGAAAAACTTGTAAAACTAATTTGAAATCTTCACATTGGACTTAAATGGGAGACTTACTCTGACATATATCACCGAATACTGAATTCCCAAGTCATCATCTAACACTACTATGCAATATATTCATCTATTTACTGTTTGTCACCACCTTGAAGGCAGAGATTTTATCTTATTTACCACAGTATACACAAGCCTGGCATAGAGTAATTGATCAAAAAATGTTTATTGAATGAGTGAATGAACAAATGTTAAGTAATAAGGGATTTATGTAAACTCCTTTATTGAACCAGAAACATAGATAGGCATCTATCAGAGTTTTTGATCAGTGTGAGAAAACCATGGATACTACACAGAACTGATATAATTTTAAACCCCAAACAGATTCTACATTGTATATACCTTCACTGAAAAGAAATGTGCAGAATTTATCTCACTTTTGGAAATACTGACAATAGTTCATGATTCTATGGGTTCGTAAAACCCAGTCTGGGTACCTTTGATCCTTTTAACCTCTATATTTTGGATGTAAGGTATAGAAAGAGATTTGTTTTCTTAGCCAATGCCTGAGACTACCATTTAGAGAGAGTGCTGTGTGTTGAGACAATGTTTGATTGGAAAAGCCTGCTTGGGCAGGTGAGTCCCTGTAGTTCATGAATGTTGAGCAACCTCAAGGCTTCTGAAAAGGGGCCAACGCTTCTGCTCTGAAGACATTTTGGGGGTCTTGGGAGAAGAAGGGAGAAGGGAGAAGAGTTGAGAGAGCCGGGTCAGATGGGGTGGGGTGAGGGTGAGGTTGACTCTGTGCTGCGGTTCCTCCCATGAACTCTGGAATTGTTTTTAAAGTCACTGAACCCACGGACTCCTTGCACTTTTCCTTTTTCTTTTTCAGATGCATAGGCCTGAGTTTCTCATCTGGGAATGCTGCTGTGGAACGGATAGGGACAGTTCTGTACTTGCAGATCCGAAGTCAAAGACGCCCAGGATAAGGCACATCCTTGAAGATTTAGAGAAATTATGGTCTGCTACTGGCAGCGGATGAGATGATGTCTGAGTCTAGGTTATTTAGATATCTGAGGGATGGGAGGCTTCAGCTGACACTAGGGTTGCATGCTGATGAGGAAGCTACGGTAACAGGACATTGGTAAAAACAAACAAAAACAAATGCACTTCGACAAAACAGAAAAGATTCAGGTTCTAGGCCAAATGCCCTGTAATCGAGATTGAGTTCCAGCTGTCATATCCGTTCCATGACTAAGCAAGACAAGAGCCCCTGAGCCTCCATTTTGTCAATCCCCATCTCAAACGAGAGAATATTTGTGAGCTCTTCACACAGAGCTCAGCAAGTATTGTCATTAATTTGAGGTTCAGAATTTGAGGCTTTTTTGTCCAAAGCCCCTAGACCAGAGAGTGTCAAAGCAAGGACTAGAACCTGACCCTTCTTCCACCCCGTTGGCTGCCCTTTCCTCAGGGCAGGCTTCTGAAAAGGGGCCAACACTGCTGCTCTGAAGACATTTTGGGGGTCTTGGGAGAAGAAGGCAGAAGGGAGAAGAGTTGAGAGAGCCGGGTCAGATGGGGTGGGGTGAGGGTGAGGTTGAGGGATGAGCTGAAGCTCCATCACTGTTTTCCAGGTAACAACGTGGACAGAGGCACCAGCTTTGGGTTTTGTAAAAGCCCAGCTGCTACTTAATAAAAAACATTCTGCCCGATGTGGAGTTATAAAAGCCAGGACTTGACTATTTTAAATAATAGCAGTGAGTTATGACTTCCTTTGTATTTATTAAGACAACACTATAAATGAGAAATTGTTGTGGTTTCCTTGGGGAGATGCAGAATTTAATTCCATGGGAATCCCATTGTATTCTCCCATTAGGGCTCCCTTTGCTGAGGAGGAATCGCATTTATCATCTGACGTCTAACATGACATTTATAGTCTTGTTGAAGCTGTTTGCAGTCTTGATGGGTTGCGGGCTGGAGTTGTCTGAGCGTGGAGCTTTAGCAAGGCAGTGAAGCAGGGATTCTGGCTGCACAGGGAGTCCAGTTTTTTGGGTTCAAAAACCAGCTGAATTTTTTAAATGGTCATAGAAGAGCCATTTCTTATCTTGGGGCCTCCAAGTTCATGAGAGCAAAGGGTTTAAAGGTTGGGCTTAGACAAATTTCAAAGGTCCTTCCAGCTGGAGCATTATATTATTCTAATAATTGAAGCCTATTTCATAGCTGATCAAAAGGGAAGGAGGGCCTTTGCTGACATGGGCTTTGCCTGCTCTATATGTAGGGCTTCTGCATGCTGACTGCACAGTAGGCAGCTTTCCATTTTCCATGTGAAATTCGAGTCAGTGGAGCTCTCAGTTAACAGCTTTAAATTGTCAGCTTTGTCTGGTCACCCAGGACCCTCCTGCTCATTCTGTCCTCCATCCCTGGGATCTGCCTGGGCCTGTCCAATCAGATTCAGACTTACATGAAATTTACATTGGGTCTTCATTGAAGATGATAGACTTTTTGGAGCCTCAATGAGGAAAACGCTGGACATCACGTACAAAAACTTGTACATGTTCTGGATGATGTCATCCTTCTCCCAAGAAGATTTTGTTTTATTCTGGCTGGTAGTTAGAGCAGGAACAGATTAAGCTTACCCAGCCAGTGACTGAGATGGTTCTAGGCTGGGAGTTAGGGAGGATTGGTGTATTTCCAGTTTCTCCTTATTCTTGGGAGCCTCCTTCTTAGCATCCGCGAACTCCCTCCAAATTTTGTCTCTTCTGCTCTGTGAGATTTTTTTTAGCCCCTATGCAGATGCCCTCCACTTGGTTTCTTGGCTTCTCATTCTCACACAGTTTAAGATTCAGCGAGTACCTTAAGGTAGAAAGTGGAACAAAATGCCAGGCTCACTTCTCTGAGTCTCTTTTCTCTGAGATCTTGTGTCCTCAAGCCCTGGCTGCCTTGATTGTTCTCTGATGCTGTTAAAAGACTCTTTTTTGGTATTTTACTTTAATCTAACATGTACACTTGTTTTCAGTGGGAGGATGGTCTGAATCAAGCTACCTCATCCTAGTCAGAAGCAAAAGTTATGGAATGGTTTAAGACCTTCAAGAGGTGATTCCTGTATGCTATGGTAGAAGAACCTCAGACACACGAAACCTAGCTTGAATATCAGCACTGATTTTCATGAATTAATTCAAAAAATATTTATTGCATGCCAACAGTATTCTAAACACTGTGTACTCAGCAGTGGGGATACAATGGTGAACCAAACGTGAAGTCTTCTTTTCTTAAAGTCTCCTTGGGAAGTTGTATAGAGAACCCTTGACGTAAGTGATGCCATCTTAGAAAAAGACTGGAGTTTTACATTTCAGAGGGCATTATGGGAATAGGGACAAGATGTTCGCTTAATCAATAGAGATGACATCCCACCAGATAAGGGCATAACCCTTTACTATCAGTCCTCATCAGAGGACTCAAGAGCCTTAAAATTAGCAGGACTTTACCAGCTCAAGATGGTTGTCTGGACAGACCCCATCTGGCTGTCACTCATGATTGGCATTTGCTGTGGAAGGCTCTGCCGAAATCAAACTCTTCTTTGCAATACATTGATGACTGTCAGGATCAGGCCAGGACACTCTCCTTGTCCACATCACTCTCCTTGGACTGCTTTGTAAACTGCCCCCTCCCACCGGCTTTTTTTTCCTATTCCTGTTTTCTCTTCATGTTAAATATCACTATTTGGTGTGAAATTTTAATCTCCAACATTCATATGTTGATGAAGTATACTGCTATGTATGGTTTGCAATACTGATTGACCTTTCAGATGGCCTGAGCCTGTGTGCCCATGGCTGTAATACTGAGTGAACAGGTAGTGTTAAGGAGAATTGCCTCCTTGGAGACTCCAGGTAGCTCATGGCTTTTATGATTGAGACAGCATCAACATTCAACAAATGGAAAGACACAAATATGTATGGACCTGGTTATGTCTGACCTTGTGCCACTTACGACAGAAGTCTTCAAATGTGTTGATACCGAACTGTCATAAGGTCTTTGAAGACAAAACAACACGGTGCCCAGTCAGAGAATAACAAGGTAGAAATCACTTACAGGGTAGCTGTGGCCAGGAAAGGCCTCCTTGAGGAGTCATTGAGGTTGAGACACGGAGGCTACAATGGAGTTAGCTGAAAGGAAAATATGGGTGGAAGGTGGATGGAGGAGCATTCCAAGCATAAGAGCCGGCATGCATAAAGACCATGAGGTAGCCAGGAGCTTGATCCATCCAGCCTGAATAATCGAAAGTAAGTATGAATGAAGCACAGAAGACAGAGATAAAATGAGGTAGGATTGGCATAGAGACTAGGATTGCTGGCCCTGGCAAAGAGTTTTGGTTTCATCCCAAGAGTAGAAGGGGAGGCTTTGGAAGGTTTTCAAGCAGGGGAATAATGCGATCTGATTTATTTAATGAAGATTACCTGGCGTCTGTAAGAGAATGGATTTGCGTTGCGCTGGGCCAACAGTCAGGGAAGCTTGATCCAAAGTGTTTGTGCTGACGCAGCTGAGACATGATGGGGTCTTGGACCGTGACAGTGGCAACGGAGATGGAACGAGGTGACATACCAAGAAGAAAAAGCATCAGTAGGATTGGATTGGGGAATAAGAGAGAGAGCAAGGAATAATAATAATTCCCAAGTTTCTGGCTTGAATAAATGAGTGACTACGTGTCTGTCCACAGTTATTGCATTAGTTTGCTAGGGCTGCCATAACAGAGTACTACGTACTTGTGGCTTACACCACAGAACTTCATTATCTCCCAGTTCTGGAGGCTGGAGGCTGGAGGCTGGCTCAAGGTGCAGGCAGAGCTGGCTCCCTCTGAGGGCTATGTCGAAGAATCTGTTACAGGCCTCGCCCTGGCTTCCAGTGGTTTGCTGGCAATCCTGATGTTCCTAGGCTTGTAGTCACAGCACCCCCAGTGTCCTTCATCTTCATATGGCATTATCTCATCCCTCTGTGCCCAAATTTCCCCATTTTATAATGACACCAGTTATACTGGATTAGGGCCTACGCTCATTACCTCATCTTACTTAACCCAATCATGCCTGCAAAGATCCTATCTACAACTCAGGTCACATTCTGTGGTTCGGAGAGTTAAGACTTCAATAGATGGGTTTCAGAGGATACAAGGCAACCTTAAATAGTCTCAGTTTTTTCACCTGCAGATGGGTAACAAAAATACTTACTTCATAGGGAAGATAGGAAGAATTAACAAGGAGAAGATATATTTAACATGCCAAGGACAGTATTTGGCACATAGGTGAATTCAGGAATTATTGGTCCCTTTCTGCCCTGTTGCCTAACCTAGAGAGAATGGAGAACTTCAGACTAGAAGGGAGAAAAGGAGAATCCATTAGGGAGGGGTACCTGAGGTCTCAGGGTCTCTCTGATATAACCCAGTTCTAACAGAGCATGATGCCTCAGGGCTGAGCTAGCCCAAGAGTTGGAGGGATGATTAAATTGTACCACCCGGGGAAATAATACTGGCCTGGGAATTGGGACCCCTGAGTTTGAATAACTGACTGAGTAACTTTGGGCAAATACCTGCCCCCTCTGGGCCTGAGATTTCCGTTAAAATATCAAGTCATGCTATGTTGGCTAAGCACACGTTGAATGGCGAAATTATAGAGCCTCTTCTAGGTGCCAGGCCCTGGGCTGCAGGGTGTATCCTACGAAATGTCATAGGTCGGGAGACTGGGCCTGACAGAGGATTCAGTGATTTGTCTAAGACCACACAGGAAGTAGTGAATTAACATCAGGTCTGTTCTCCCTTACAATCTGGGTTCTAAACTACGATGAAGCCCAACTTCCCTGTTCTCTGGCTTCAGTATTCTAGTGCCCCAACCATCTCCTTGGACATGCTCAAAGCTGCTTCTTGGCCTCTGGTGCTCTGTTGATGAGTGTGGGTGCTGGCACAGCACAGTCATGTGAGAGAGAACCCCACACCTGGCTGCTGCACTGGGGCCTGCTCGATTTCCCAGTCTTACCCGGGAAGCCCATTCAGCGTGAAAGGAGCAATTAGAAGCTGCAATCAGAGGCATATGAATCAGAGATTCTTTCCTTTTAAATATTTTGACTCACTTGCCATTTATTTGAGCTCTAATCTATATTTATGTCTCTGTCTTTTGAAAGAGACTTCAGAAGGAATGGGAAGTGGGAGGGGAGATGGAAGCTTTTCTTTTCTGGACAATTAACAAGGATTGTTTACTGGAGGTTGATTTTACTGTTGGGTAATTGTGTAGCCCCTCCCTTCTTGTTGTTGCCCCAATAACATTAATCATGATTTTAGCTGCCGATATGTGGGCAGCCCCGGGAACAGTGAGGAATTGTGTGATGATTCTGAGGCAGCAACCACGGCAGTACAGTTTGAATATCAGAACCTGAAAGTTGCTTGCATGGGGTCCCTAGTATGGAATGTGGCTTTCATGGGTATGCAACCCTCATTGTGCTACTTTCCTAAAGTGGGAAAGGAACCATAAACATAACAGGATCAAATAAAAGGTAAAAGGACATTGGGAAAGGGGTAACTTTTCGGTTCTGACCTAGGGAGAATACATCCGCAATCTCAGAATCGCCTTCTTAATATCAATAATCATGATTTTTTGAGTTTACTATAAGGTAAGTACTGTCATCATCCCATTTCATAGATGAGAGAAAAATGAGGCTCAGTGACGTTATATAATATGTCCAAACTCACTTCTTGTTAGATAGCAGACCTGGGATTCAATCTCAAGCTGTCTATAGCTAATCTTAAGCTCTATAGCCAGAGCTCATATGTACTTGATCACTATATTTACAAGCTCAGATTTGCAGAGGAAAAGCCTTCTAAGGCCGCAGGAAAGCTGATAAGCATCTCAGGTAAATAGCACTGCCCTGCCTTAATAATCCTAATCACAGCCACAGCCATGTATCTAGGGCTTATGATGAACCACCTCCGTACTTAATAAATACTTCAATACATTCTTTCATTTAATTCCCACTATGTTTCTGATGAAGTGGGCACTGTTTTATAGGTGAAGATATTTAGATTCAGAAATAAAAAGTGATGTGCTCGGGACATGCTGTTAGTAAGTGGTAAGGCCAGGATTCAAAGATGTATTTTATTTCATTTTCATTACTGCACTCATCATCAATGACTTGGAAATTTCTTTGTCAGCTGGAGATTTAAGTTGAGGGCATTTTCTCAGATCTCAAAACAACACTCCTGTTAGTAAGTTTTGCAGTCTTGTTTGTTGGAATATGTTTCAAGGAGTGGATTCCTCTTTAGCGTCTTAAATACTATGGCCCTGCTTATCATATACTTCCCGACAAGTACAGAGCTTTTGCTAACTCTAATTTTCTTCCTTTCTGGGTTCAGCTCACACCATTCTGTCCTCGGATCCTATAACGGATGATTAATCCAGCATGGCTTAAATGGAGCCCTTTGCTGCCTCCTCCTCCTCCTCTCCTCTGACCTGGGCCCTTGCTTCTTGTAAACAACCCTCTTTCCACACCAAACTGTCCTTGGATCCCCTCCCACCTTCCTTCTCCAACACTCACTTGTGCTCACAGCACCAAGAACCCTAGGGTCTACTTTTACCCCCTGACTTTAGTGGTGCTTCATAAAGAAGCTCTTGGTCCCTTAAAATTATAGTTGAATTATTTCATTCGTGCCTGGAGAGGGTCTCCCATGCCCCGCCAAAGGGACAGAACAGTGTAGAAAAGAAAAATGGCTGAACATCCTACATGATTATGGATAAAGGGGAAAGTCAGCAAAATCCTTTCCTGATACACACAGTAAAACCTGGAGTAAAAGAAAGCAGCAGAATGTGGGATTCTGGATGATGGAATTTCCTGGATATTTCAGAATTAATCTTTCTACAGCGTACAAGTCCTCTTTCTTGCATCTGTAAGGGTAGCACCACAGTCATAATGACTGCTTCTGGATGGGAGATTCTGCATAGTTGCATGGTCATCGTTCTGGGCTGGCATGGGCTTCTACGGTGACTGACGCAGACCCAAGGCTGGGATTTGCCTTCCCTTCTGAGATGTGCCACATCCAAAAAGTTTTGTCTTCTTTTTTTATTTCTGTCACCTGGAGGTTCTCTCCTGATTTTTCAATAAGGTCAACACATTTTCTTAAAAATTAAAAATAATATCAGTCTGACATTTCTAATGTTGAAGGGGCAGGGCTTCCTGCCTCAGTTCACACTGCCCTCTTGACTAGATGTGGCTCCTGTGGCTCCACCTAGCGCTTAGATATCAGGGCATTAATAAAGGCGGAGGGCTCTCCTATTTTACAGAATTTGCCCAATATTCATTTAACTGAAGTGAGCAAGAAGAGGTAAGGTAGATGATATGTATATGATGGAATACTATGCAGCCATAAAAAGGAATGAATGAACAGCATTTGCAGTGTTCTGGAGAAGACTGGAGACTATTATTCTAAGTGAAGTAACTCAGGAATGGAAAATCAAACATTGTCTGTTCTCACTGATATGTGGGAGCTGAGCTAAGAGGATGCAAAGGCATAAACATGATGCAATGGACATTGGGGACTTGGAGTGGGGAGAGTGGGAGGGGGACCAGGGGTAAAAGACTTCCAATATGTTGCAGTGTATACTGCTAAGGTGGTGAATGCTCCAAAATCTCACAAATCACCACTGAAGAGTTTATGTAATCAAATACCATCTCTATCCCAATAACTTATGAAAAAATTTAAAAAAAAATCCTCACCAAAAAAAAAAAAAAAAAAATGAAGTAAGGTAAGTGCTTAACTTATTAAGTGATTAGTACTTATATTTTGCAATCCTTATAACAAACCTGATATATGGACATTTGTTTTCCACATCTTAGAGCCTGGGGAAACTGAAGCTCACAGAGCTTCCCAAAGTAAGTTGTTCAAAGCCAGCAAGGTAGTGACTAAAACTTAGGATTCTTTGCCTTCAATATATTTGCTCTTCCCGCTAGCCCACATTGGCTAGGATGCAGTTCAAATCTGGAAAACCCATCCCTCCAACTTGTAGCAATCACTCTTCTTTCAGGTGGTGGCCTCGAGCAAGTGTGGGCCATTGGGTGCCTGGCAAAAACACATTTAGGAGGCTTCACCCTCCTTCAAGGTCTAATGGCACCAACACTGTCATTGGCCCTAATGTAGTGTATCACTCCATTTCTTGAGCTCTTCCACCTGCCCACCTTTCTCCCCAGCAAACAGACTTTCCTGTAATGAGGCCAACCTGGGAGCAGTTTTCTTATCATCTCAGATGGGAGATCACTTCCCAAACCACAATGTCTGGTTATGCAACTTGGCCAAATCTGGTAACTTTTCTGAACTTAATTTACCTATCTGTATATAGAGATGAATAATTCCATGCTTTAATTGACAATGTCCAAGCATGTCGCCATTACCATGGTTTTATTTTTTCTCCAGGAAGTTAAATTATGTTTTAAAAAACAGCTCACAGTTATTCAGCACTTTTTATGTGTCAAGAACCGAATCTCTTTATATTCATGTTGTGGTTTATCCTCACATCTTTATGGAGGCCAGTCGTTATTCCCATGTTAAGGACTAGGAAACGAAATGAAGTAACTCATCCAAGAAGTAAAGGGGCCTGTCTGAATGAAGAGTTCAAATTCATAACCTCTACCCTCTGATACAGGGGAATGAAGCATTTCTTCCATTGCTCAGGGAAGAGGACTAAGGCGGGGACCCAGAGGTATGG
This sequence comes from Saguinus oedipus, assembly GCA_031835075.1. Classification (NCBI taxonomy): domain Eukaryota; kingdom Metazoa; phylum Chordata; class Mammalia; order Primates; family Cebidae; genus Saguinus; species Saguinus oedipus. The sequence continues at coordinate 47,011,903 of CM063170.1, forward strand.
TCTTATCAGCAGAATAAGGATAAGAACCAGGGTGGGCTTTACTCTAAGGTTATGATAATCTTACATCTCTGTTGAAACTAATAAGGATGTGGAGACTCAGAAATGCAGTTCTGGTGACTCCATGAAACAAACTATGTTTGGATGACACTCCACTTCTCAGTGAGGTCTGCAGGCTGCCCAAGGTCTTTCTTAAAGCAGTCCTTTCTCCTGTTGTCCCTGCTCCTCAGGTGAGTCTGCTGGCTCTATGCCCACACCCAGACCTAGGAATTGTAGCCTGGGCTGCCCTCACAGCCCTGGGGAGACCTCCCATAGCCTCCTGACTGTGGCCTGAGGCACCATGAACCTGCCTTTTTCAGGAGGCATTGTTTCCTGCCAAAAGGTGCCTGCTTGGGGCAGGAGAGGAATGAGTAGAGAGACGACTTGATTCTGTGCCTTGATCTTGGTTAGGAGAAGTCTTCAGGGGAGTTTGAGTCCCAGTGACCAGCCCCAGAAGCTTTCAGGAATTTTAGATTCTTGATTTGGCCCCAAACACCCTGTTGGATCTGCTGGTGTCTCCACTGCCAAAAAGCCTAAGGAGGACACGGAGGCCTCCCCCATGGAAACCTCCCACCCGCAGCCCTCTTGGATGTGCACACTGGAGCCTCCTCGCAGGGACATGACCTTCAGATGGCGTGCCTCAGGCTGGAAGGGCAGCTTGGGAAAACAACATCAAACTCCTAAGAGTTGATGGTCCTGTTTTGTACTTCAGCTTTCACCCTCTTTCCTTCCTTCAACTTCTTAGTTCTGTTCTCTTCTCTCTCATGAAAGAACCAGTAAATTCCAGGTTCAAATACCAGCTCCCTTACAATCATCTGTGTGACTGTTGGAGAACTACATAACCTCTCCCTGCTTTGGCATTTTTAAACCTGTAAATTAGGGATGATAAAATCTTGGCAGTTTTAAAAAATCACAGAATATACCAAATGCCAAATATTTAATAAACAGCAATAATGATGATAATATTTTAGCATACTACCATGTGGCATGGTAAAAACAATTAGCTAAAGGGATTTTATTTTATCTCTAAGAATTCTATGGACCAAGACTTTTAGGAATAGGTCTGTAATCAGGGTTCAAGAGACTTAAGAGTAAAAATATAGGCATCTCAACTATGGAGAAATATTGCAGAGGTTGCGTAAGAATCCATCTCACAGTCACCTCCATGAGTGTCAAGATCTCTCTGTTAATCTGATCTGTCTGTCTCTCTAGGTCCCACATACATGTCCTTGTCTCCTTTTACCTGTCACTGGACAGCATACACATACTCAGAGACTACTCCCGCCTTGGGCCCTTCAACCCCAAAGAGAGCGGAAAAATGGATTGTAAGTTGATTGCCCAAACTCATGGGAACACAAGAAATCTGCTATGATGTTGGCTGGGCTTGGGACTCCTGTCGGCAGGAGACTCTATTAACTGATGAAGTTGACGGCAGGGCCATGTTGGAGGTACACCAGTCCTAGGGAAGGCGGATGGCAACAGTTTCTGGTGGGTATTTTACTGTCTCAGATTAGAGTCTATCCACATGGTACTAGGCTTCCGGTTCTCGCACTAAGTGACCCTCTGTGTGTCACTTGCTAGCAACAGACAACCAGATCCTAAAACAGGGACATCAGAAGCTTAGCTCTGCAAACTGTGGGCCTTTTCAAGGTCAGAGGGGAGGGTGATAAAACATCAACTATCCAAAGCAGGAGACAACAAATAGGCTGCACGCTCCACACACTCAAGGCTAATTATTTAAGCATGTTTCTAGATTGAGAATGGAAGTAAAAAAATGAAAAAGTAACAACAACAAAAAAGCAAGCTTCTTATCTGAAATTGCAGCCCTACCCCTGAAGAAGCACACATCTGGAATGAATTCCCTGCGGCAGTGAGCCACGGACCAGCTCTCTACCAGGACCCGGCCCAGCTACCAGGCGCTGGTGACTGAGCGCAGGCTGTGCTTTGCGAGGGGTTGATAGAATTTTTCTTGGATAAAGATTCCTGCCAAAGTTAGTTTTTGAGCCATGGCTCATAAATATACAGTATTCCAGGGGAAAAGTACAGAATGTCCTCCTGGGGTTGACAAGCGAATAGTTTCACAAATAACCCTCTTGACACGTGCAAGATGTTAACATTTCTGAGGTTTGGGGCAGGGACAGATGTGGATTTAATTGCTCAATTCAGTCTGGAGCCACAACTGGACTTGGATGTTACTTCTTGGAGGCCCATGGAAATGTTTTTCTTGGCTTGCGAGCCCTTATCCTGGTTGTCAGCCCTGAGGACAAAGGCTTCCTCTTGGAAGATTCTGGGCCAGTGTAGGGTACTGCACAGGTGAATCTGACCAGACTAACAATCAGTGGGACCAGCAAAGGACATCTGATAGATACAATCCTTATTCAATAGGAGGGCAGGGCTGAGCCATAATATTGACTGTTTTAGAGGCAATGCCCAGCCTGGGGATTGTTTTCATAAGAGGGAGAAAGTTCCAAAGAAGCCTCCTATTTTGATAGTGTTTTTTTTTTTTTTCTTAAAGGTAAAATTTGGACAGATCCTGAATAAGCTAGATCAAACACTAAGTCTATAGGGATTTCAGTCAAAAGCCCAGCTGGATCTTTAATCAGTTACTGGGACAGATTGGGGTTTGTCAAAAATGTGTTTCACACTGAACCTATCATATTTCTAGAATTATCCTCTGAAATGCATTGAGGTCCAACTTATTTACATGCAGAGTGTTATCTGGGCAAAAGAGATGAAGACATTACATTCTTAAGATGCTTGATAATCATTTATATGGTGCGTTAACATTTTCCTAAGCCCTCCCACATCTACAACTGCAATTGAACCCTAGAGTAACACCATGGCAACTGATCAATAGGGCACCTGCCACCATTCCCATTTACAGATGGGAAGCAGAAGTCAGGTGAGAGGAAGATAATTGGCTAAGGCTTCCTGATAGCAAATGGAAGAACAAGGATTTGAATTTAGGTCCCTGGCCTTTTGAAGCTATGTCAACAAATGGCTTGGTTTATCAGACAGGCGAGGAAAGCAGAGAGCAGGACCTAGAGGAAATGAGCTCTGGGATAAGAAGATTTTGAGGCAAGAACAATGAGAACAATGAGAAGAGGGCTCTGAGCATTTTGGGACCCTCTTCTGATGGGAGGCCAACAGCATCTGATTTTTATTATGCCTTAACCAGGCATCGGGAAGATAATCAGCCACACCTGTCCTCATATGCTACCTTCCTGGGGCTGGAGCTGGTGGCAGACACAGTGTCACATGATGTTCCCAGGTGTGAGAAGAACCCTTACAGGTCTCAATTACAATATATTGACCGGCTGCACGGCAGCCCGATTCTGAAGTTGGTTCCAAATTCACCTGCAAAGAGAGGAACTTAAAAAAAAAATTAAAACAGGGTAAGAAGTCCCTCCACTCTCTTATTTACTAGGTATATTATATTTCTGTAGATTAACTTAGAAGGTCTAATCAGTTTTCAATGAAAGTTAAGCTAAAAATAATGGTAATAACTGCTGTCATCTGCCTGCTGAGCCATGTACTGGTCTCAGAGGTAAGCTCTTGATATGTGGAACCAGTTTATTGAGTGTACTGAACTCAACGAGGACACAGGAAATGATTTCTCTCTCCCTCCAAATGCTGCACTTCCAAACACTCTGCTAACTCCCTCCAGCCCCTTGATGACATATGGGACAGATTCATACTTTGGTTTCTCATCAGTTTAGGTTAACAAATATTGTTTTTATTCGGAACCAAACTTGGGTCTGCTTGTCTGGCTTAGTAAAACCAGGTATTTACCCCAAGGTTTGTAGTGTTAGAACAAAAGGCTTTTATTGTAGGTCACCAAGTCAGTGGGGGTCGGGTACCAAACAGCTGAATATTTCAATCCTGACCTTCCTGATGGCTTGCAGGCAAGGATTTTTAAAGGCAGGGGTAAAGTACAAGAAAGTGGAAGTCACAGTATGAATCATAAATCAGTACATGAAGGTTACACATTGGTTTAGACCTAAAAGGGTAAGATATATTGAAATGGAACTTACAGGTCATAGGTAGATTTGAAGACTTTGTGATTTGTGATTGGTTAGGGAAGAAAAATTTGTTTAAAAATTTGCGGTCAGTGGAAGACTGTTAAGTGGCTGGGGGTGTGACTTTTTCTAAGCCCACCCCCGCCCCCCGCTGAGGAAAAACTTAGAATAAAGAATGATGATTAAAGTTTAGTCATTATATTCTCCTTAACTGAGATCTACATGTCAATGAATCTGTTCAGAAGGGGTTGAGTTTCTTTTTTTTTTTTTTTAATTTCTTTCTTTTTTAGAAATGGGTTTTCACCTTGTTGGCCAGGCTAGTCTTGAACTCCTGACCTCAGGTGATCTGCCTGCCTCGGCCTCCCAAGGTGCTGGGTTATAGGCATGAGTCACTGCACCGGGCTGGGGTTGAGTTTCTGAAAGACAACTCAAGGACACATGTTAAGATATTATTTTGAGGTTCTATAGGTAGAGCAAAAGTCTCTTGGACTGTAACTTCCTTAGCTATTAGTTTAGGCTACTATTTTTTTTTTGTTTGTTTAAGAAATTATTTATTTCTGGGACTAGCTAGGTGCCTGGGATTTCCCTGAAGGAAATCAGAATTTTTTTATTTCCATGTTTGGGATCTGTAGGCTCCTACAAAAGAGGCTGCAGCCTCACTTTTGCCATTTATACTCGATTTCAGATGTTAAATGGTCTCTCAGGGCTATACCAAACTTCAGTCTCCCATTCTATGAAAAACCCCCAAACCCCAACCCAGGCTATAGGGATCTGTTGTGGGTTGGGAGGGGGCACATGGTCTCTTTTTTCACTTGTATAGAACTTTCTTTCATGTCTCTGTGGTGGGCTCCTTCGGAGTCAAGGTAGGGTGGGAATTAAGGAAGAAGGGAGTCCCTTGCAAAAATGCTGGACTCAGCCATCAGTGCTACTTTGGGGCAGTTGCCGATGTGCTGGCACTCCGGGGTATACTCGCAGATTCTCAAAAGCCTTGAGTGAATAATCAGGCATACCTCCTGGGACACTCCTCAAATCTGCATCCTATTTTTTTTTTCTAATCATTGTCATTTATTAGCTTAAAAAAACAATATCTCAAAGCCCTTATTTGGATGTGTTTCAGCAGTGGTGGGACCAGGAAAGCTCACTGAATTCACATCTTGTGAAAACTCAATCACACTGGCCTAATTGACAAGCATAAATGGCTCTGGTGAAGGTGAGAGAGCCAAGTGCAAATAACAATGCCATCGGAGTTGACAACAGAAGTGTGATGAAAGATCATGCTAACCAGCGTTCCCTGCATGATGTCAGTCCTCTCACGGATCTCCTACTTGTAGTCAGATTAATAATTATGCTCTACCTGCGAACACAGATTTTCCCTTTCAAAATGCATTCACATCTGTGATCGCCTTTATTGGGCCCCCTCACTAAGGCAGTCGCAGCAGGATCAGCATTACCACTGGCCCATTTTCACATCAGAAGACTGAGCCCTGTGAAGATGAAGGCATTCCTGAGCTCCCCCAGCAGGTGAATGGCAGAGTAAGAAATGGAAATCCCGTCTCCTCCCTCAGAGTCCTTAGCTCCAGTGAGACTCCTCAATAGTATATTCAAAGATGCATCAAAAAAGGCAACTGTCCTTGGCTGACTATGAAGCTGGGGTTCCTGCTGGGCTGCTTCTGCAGGCAGAGAGAAGAACTCTTTCCACCTCCCGAGGCTTGCTTTTGTTCAGGTTTCCTGTGTGCACACTCACTGTATGTATTCATTTCCTTGTATATTTCTTTTCTTTCTTTAAAGAGAAGGTAGAAGACAAACTGAGGGGCTTTCAAACAGACAGGACAATCTTGGTCCAATCTTCCTGTCTCTAGAGCACCTGAAGGCACTATCTTCCAAATTCTCTTCCCCTCTTTCTACGAGAAGCACTGGGAGAAACAATAATTTCAGCAATAACTTCTATTTGTTGAGCACTTACAATGTGCTCAGTATGATAGTAGGTGTTTTATATGCATTCTTTCCTCCTCACTCCTTTCAACTACTGGAGAAAGAGACACTTTAGGTTCATATCTTTTTTTCTCCAAATCCATTAAGGTCAAATGTGTTTCGGAATTCAGAATTCCTTTTAGTTTTTAGGAAGGTAACGTGGGTTAAGTACTGCACATAGTCTCACATGCTCAACAGAACCTGCAACAGCATCTTGCTATCAAAGACATTCACTTTTCTGTGGTAAAACATAGAAATAGTCACAAAAGAAGGATAAAAGACATAAATAGCTTCAGGTCAATGCAGGTTGACTTTTGCACCCAAGTCAATGCATACCAAACTTAACAAAGAAACTTATCCTTTTAGAGCTTTTTAGACTAGAGAATTGCAGATGAGAGATAGTGGGTCTGTATTCTTATGCTCATTTTACATTTGTCGATACAGAAGTTCGGAGAGTTTCTCAGCCAAGCAACATGGCTGCTAAGTGGCAGGGCTTGGAGACAACCCAGGACTCCTGACTTCAGCACCTGCTCCCTTAACAACAAAGGTTCCCTGGAACATTCATCTCTGGAGGCATCAGACATGAGCATCGCTACCAACAAGCAGTTTAACTTTTATTCTTTCAGGGTGGGGGCAGCAGAACCATTGAAATCTCTTGATCCAGTTTAAAAAATACATATAATTGACATGTCTGGGCACTACCTGCTCTAAATCCTTGCTACTAAAGTGTGGTTCATGGACCAGTGATATTGGCATTACCTAGGAGCTCATTAGAAACTCAGGATCTCAGGCCCTACCTGTGGCTTGTGAATCAGAAATGCATGTTAACAAGCCCCTCAAATGGCTCACTGGTGCAGCCCAGTTTGAGCAGCTCTGGCCTAAAGCTCTTTCTTTCCTTGTGTGGCCTCATGTAGCAATCCTCATAGCAATCCCGTGACACAGGCACTATTGTCATTCACCTTAGACAGCTAAAGCAAGGTCCAGAGAGGGTAAATGGAGTTTCCCGATACAAACAGAAGTCAGCTTGACTCCACAGCCTAGATTGTTCACAGCCATGCTTTCTTTTTTCTTGCAGGCTGAAAGTGGATCCAGAAGTACCCTTAAGGGCTCTGGATGGGCCTGCTCCTCTTGATGGCTAAGGAGAGAGTTGAAACTTAAGTTGCAAATTAGTTGCTTAAAAGGAGCCTCCCTTCCACTGTCTCTCCTACATCCTGCCTCAGCTCTTTTATCTGACTATAGTAGCCACGGAGCTATTTACACCAATTCTGGTTCTCCTCCTTCTGGGCACATGTCATGATTTCACTTTCTTATTGCATTTCAACACAAGCAAGGCCATGTGATGTGCATCAGCCTTCAGCCAATGATAGGGGAGTGAAAGCGATATGCATCATTTCTGAGCATTTAATTGCCAGTGCAGGAGGTGCAGCACCCCATGGCCCCCTGCCACAGAGGTCCTAGAAGCATATGTGGAGATGAGGCCTCTGCAGCCTGGTCCCTGAGTGATGACAAGGAGCAGAGCCCCCATCAACCCACACTGGTTGTGTAACACAATGGAGAAATAAACCTTTTTGCTTTTAAGCCACTGAAATTTGGGGGGTTGTTTGTTACCCTGGTGTAACCTATCCTATCCTGGCTGATTCTCTGACTCATCTTCCTTCCTTCTGGAGGGACTGATTTACTCTGCGGGAACGCCAGCCAGCAGCTCTGTGGGTGGGAAAAATGTACCTGCTTTTATGTGCCCAAGCTAATAGCTTCTTTCTCTCTACTGCCTGTGAGAGCTCGTCTTTCTCTCTGCTGCCTGTGAGAGCTCGTCTTTCTCTCCCTTTCTTTCTCAGTACCAGATTTATTTCTGATTTGTTTTTCTTGTTGAACCTCTACAACTCCTTATTTTCCAAGGCTATTTTTAGTGGCTCCATTCTACCCTGAAGGAAATAGTTCACATCTTGGTGCCCAGGGCTTTTTTAGCTCCTTTTAATGGGAGAGGATAGCGCATATCAACAATTCTTTAAGCCACCATGTCATTTCCCCAAGAGGCTCAGTGAAGAACAAAATGTCTCCATCAAATGAGTTTTCGATGTTAGTCTCCAGCCTTCTCATTGTGCATGATCCTCTCTGGTGTGAATAAAGCGATTTTAACTTTCCATTGCTTTCTTCCTTTTGTAGGTTAAGCCTGTTGCTTAAGCCTGGTGATTTCATAGGCCTCCTGAATCAGTCTTTGGGAATGGTGTTCAAAAATCTATGTTTTTCACAGGCTTCTCGAGGATTTATCTATGGACTACTTGAGGACAGGTGCTTGGGAAGTCTTGGCTATGTATTCTACATACTGAGCTATGCATTTGTTGTAACTAATCCCTGCTCATCCAAATGTCACCATTGATAAGAACTATAATTAAAAAATACATTCCTCATGGATGTTTAGAGCAATTTTATTCATAATTGCCAAAACTTGTAAGCAACCAAGATGTACTTCAGTTGGTGAATAGATAAATCAACTATGTACATTGACTATGAAATGTTCAGTGCCAATACTGGAGCCATGAAAAGACATAAAGGACTCTTAATGCCTAAGTGAAATAAGCCTGAAAAGGCTACGCACTGTGTGATTCCAACGATATGATATTCTGGGAAAGATAATATTATGAAGACCATAAAAGAATCAATGGTTTCCAGGGTTGTGTGGGGAGGGAGGAATGAATTGATGGAGCACAGGAGATTTTTAGGACTGTGAAACTCTGTTTCTGTATCACTTTATAATGTTGAATACATGTCATTATATATTTTCCCAAGCCCATAGATAGAATGTACAACACCAAGAGTGAACCTGTATGTAAACTATAGGTTCAACATTTATAATAAACATATCACTCTCGTCGAAAGTGTTGGTAGTGGGGGAGGCTGCGCAGTGTGTGGGAAGGAGCTATATGGGAATTCTCTACCATTCCACTTAATTTTGCTGTGCCCACCTGGGCAACATGACAAAACCTCATCTCTACCTCTGCCAAAAAATATAAAAATTAGCTGGGGATAGTGACTCTGGTCCCAGCTATTGAGGAGGCTGAGGTGGGAGGATGGCTTCAGCTCAGGAGGTCGAGGCTACAGTGAGCTGAGATCATGTCACTGCACTCCAGTGCAGTGTCTCAAAAAAATAATAATTAAATAAATTGAAGTGAACCTAAAAAGTGCTCTAAAAACTAAAGTCTATTTAGAAAAAGGAAAACCAAACAAGCAACATTCTCTTCCATGCTTCTGGAAGAAATTATGTCTCCCTGTAAGCAAAGCTGAGGGGAGGAGTTGAGTATTCCAGCTCCTCTATGGATTTTCCATTTGCCATTCAATGTCTTCCTCCTTACTGGGATTGTCAATCAAGACAAAAGGTGGATCAGTGTGGAACTGTCATTAAGTGAGGAAGTGCTCAGGCCATGGATTGGAATAACCAGGATGATCAAGGCCTTGTTTGCAGCAGGTTGTGACCCATTTCCTGTCTGGCAATTTGCAGCCAGACTTCTACACTCTCTCATCCTGAGGGAATGTCTGGGAAGCGACAGCTTTGTATTCTCTGTATTTGTTATGCAGGAGCTACAATCACGATGGCTTGTGGAGATCAGGAAGGAAGCTAGGCTTGGGAAATCAGACAAAAGGGGCAGCGTGTACTTCAGAAGCATCTGGAGGGGAGAAGCCAAACAGACTATGAGCAGAGTCAAGCAATACACAGAATTTAGAAGGTAGCAGATCAGAAGCCACGAGAATAGACTGGGCCATGGGGCGAAGGCAGGAGCACCTGATCAGTGGAAAAGCCTCTTAGCAACTGTCTTCTTCTGGAGAGCAGATGTGAGATGAAGACAGCAATCCTAGGGTCTGGTGCTGGCTTCTGGAGTGAAGATGCAAGTGGGGTAGCCTGACTGTGATGGGATGGAAGTGCTCAGAGTTAAGGATGCTACTGACACATCACGTGGACACATAAGAGAGTTTAACCAGTTTCCACAAAGTCCTCTAGAAGTCAGCTGCTGAACTGAGGATTTCTCATCCCTGGGAAGGGGAAGAAACTGTTAAAAGACAGCCAAGGAAGTAAGTGGCTTCTTTAGATCACAACACTTATTTGTGCTTACAATTCACACACTCATGTGCTTATAACCCCAAAGAAATCCTTTCCTCTTAGTCCCAATTCTATTTAAATTTACTGGCCATCTAAACCTTTCCCTTCAGTACAGCTTGTGAATATTTTAAGAGAACATCTGTTGACACTTAAAATAAATGAAAACAAAAGGATCAGCTTGGTTTGTGGATAGCCATGAAAACATAATTGACAGTCAAGCTTACATTTCACGAAAGAAGCTGAAATTTGTTGGACTAGTGTTTATAGAGTGGAAATAATACTAATGGTAATAGTAGGAGTGGTAGTTTTAATAATGGAAATAATAATGATACAAATATATAACTATTGATCTTCTCTACTAAGGTCAAAGATTTGCTGCTGGGCAGGTTTAGCAAACCTGGATTCTCCTGTGGTTTCCCAGCTTTCTTTCTGTTTATTATAACTCATTTTCAGCATAGGCTCTGGTATAATTTATGCAGTAGTGTAAAAAATTTCAAGGTCGATGTGATGACTGTTTAAGAGAAAGTACTCTCTGAATCTTCTTTTTCCTTTATTTTATTTATTTATTTATTTTTTGAGACAGAATCTAGCTCTGTCACCCAGGCTGGAGTGCAGTGGTATGATCTCAGCTCACTGCAACCTCCGCCTTTTGGGTTCAAGCGATTCTCGTGGCTCAGCCTCCTGAGTAGCTGGGATTACGGGTGTGCACCACCACCCCCAGCTAATTTTTGTACTTTTTGTAGAGATGGGGTTTCATCATGTTGGTCAGGCTGGTCTCGAACTCTTGACCTCAAGTGATCTGCCTGCCTTGGCCTCCCAAAGTGCTGGGATTACAAGTGTGAGCCACTATGCCCTGCCCCTCTGAATCTTATTTTAATGGTAGAATGAATATTTAAATCTGCTGATGTTGGACTTTAAGGTTGAGGGTCCAGGTTAAGGGGTAAATTTGGGGTTGGGCTAATATTTGGGAGGGTACAGCCTGGATGACGCTGGGGCTTATTAGGGACTCTCCCAAAAGTCCTTGAAATCATACAAGTGAAAATCTTTGTAAACTGTGAAAGACCATTCGATGCCAAAACAAATTAATTTTCTTATTACAGGTGACCAAGAGCAGAGGCTGATGCCAGGGGAAGACGAGGGAGCTGCAGAAGTGAAGGCAGAAAGATGAATTATTAGCAATTTCTAAGTGTATGAAGCATTAGGGTGCAAAAGTTGAGAAACAGCTGTTCTTTCTAGCAACCAAAGCCAGAAAATAAGCATTAATGGCAGCAGGAAGATCTAAAAGATATTAACTGCAGAAGAGGGTGGGAAATAGCTTTTATTCATGCAGTCATACAACGAATATTTATTGAGCATCCACTATGCTGCAGACATTGTGCTAGGTGCAGGGAGGGTAAAGATCAAAGCCAAATCCCATGCCCACGAGTCACTCACAAAGTCATGGGTATGCTAGAATGTAAGCCCCTCCAGGGCAGGGGCACATGAACCAGGTTGCTACATCCGCAGATATGCACCTTCCTCCTAGTAGATGACTAATAAAGATTTGTTGCATAAATGATTGAATTAAGGTTGATCGAGAAGGAAAGACAAAGATGCCATCTGGTAATCACAGATCCTTTTATCTAGCCTGAGGCTGATTTATTTCTGCCTGGCGGCAGGAGGGGAGTTGACAGAGATCTATATTCCCTTGAAAACGATGTGTCTTCAGTCTTCCTTGGTGTGCAGTTTTTTGGAGAAAGTTGCCTGGTCTTTGGAGAAGGCCAAATTTCACAAGTCAGACCTGAAAGTCCACCAACCCTCCGAGTCAAGTTCTTGGGCCTGAGAGTTTTTATTTAATTACATGTTGTCACCAGTTATCTGCTGTTACAAGAACACAGAACACTGCTTCCAAAGAAGAGGTCGTCACAAAAGTCCCTTATACACTATTTGCATATGGCTGGGCGTCCACTGGATACAGGAGGCAGCTTTGTCTGTTCAAATCCCAAACTCTTTTCTGCTCATCCAAAGCTGTGCCTGATTCCCTTGAAGCCCACTGGATGACACCCACACAAAGGCCTGCCTGCTCTGAGGAGCTCCTCCCTGTTGCTTTCCTTCACATCTCAATAAACCTTTTCATCTTATATTTATCAAATGCGATCACAAAGGGACCACTTAATTAACAGGCTGCCATTGTATGGAGGATGATTTGGAAGCTTAAAGCCATTAAAGAAACCTCACACTGTTCCAGACGACAAAAACAGTGGGATGCACCATCTGGGAGGGAGCTTCCTCCGAAACAGATGCCAGTGTTTCCGTGATAAAGAACCTAATATTATAACATTATAGTATATTGTGCCATTTGGTTAGGAGAGGCAGTCCTCTGAGTGAACGTTCTCAGGTCTCGCAAATGGTTCAGCACCAAAATATTTGCTCTGGCAAGGGGCAATGATTTATTCTTCTCTTGGGTTTATTTCCCCTATGGAGCCCTTGCAGGGCTAGATGCATTGAAGGAGTGCAAATAAAACTTGTGGAGGAATCTGTTGGTTGTGAGGGTGGCATATGGTCAGAGTGCGGTCACTACATGCATGAAGGAAATGGCAGGTGAATTCAGTTCCAAGGGCTTATTTCAAGACGAATTGATTTTTGACACACAGGCTTGAACTTTGCTTCAAAACAAAATGCTGGATTTGGCCTTCTATCATTCTGCCTCTCCTTAACCCTTATCTCCAACTACTTCATGTTTAGCTTATTTTATTGAGCCCCTTACTATGTGCCAGGCATTGTGCTAGGCTCTGCAGGAGGATGAAAAAATAAATACAATATAGATACTGCCTGCAAGCACTTAAAAAGCTTACATGATCCCTTTGATATATAACTGCTATTATTTCCCCTATTTACACAAGAAACATGTACCCATTATAGAAAACTTAGGCTGGGCATGGTGGCTCACTCCTGTAATCCCAGCACTTTGGGAGGCCGAGGTGGGCAGATCACGAGGTCAAGAGATTGAGACCATCTTGGACAACATGGTGAAACCCTATCTCTCCCAAAAATACAAAAATTAGCTGGGTCTGGTGGCTCACACCTGTAGTCCCAGCTACTCGAGAGGCTGAGGCAGGAGAATTGCTTAAACCTGGGAGGCGGAGGTTGCAGTAAGCCAAGATCAAGCCACTGCACTCCAGCCTGGTGACAGATTAAGACTGTCTCAAAGAAAAGAAAAAAAAGAAAGAAAATTAGAAAGCACATACAAGCAAAAAGAAAAAGAATAAAGTCGGCCGGGCACAGTGACTCACACCTGTAATCCCAGTACTTTGGGAGGCTGAGGCAGGTGGATCACCTGAGGTCAGGAGTTTGAGATCAGCCTGGCCAACATGGAGAAACCCTGTCTCTATTAAAAAACAAAAATTATCAGGGTGTGGTGGAGCATGCCTGTAGTCCCAGCTACTAGGGAGGCTGATGCAGGAGAATTGCTTGACCCTTGGGGGCAGAGGTTGCAGTGAACCCAGATCAGGTTGTTGCACTCCAGCCTGGACAACAAGAGCGAAACCCCATCTCAAAAACAAAAAAACAAAACAAAAATTAAAGTTGCCCACAACCCTCAGAGATAAGCCTCTGAGAGAAACCTCTTTGTTTAATTCCTTTTAGTATTTTCTTCTATGTAGGTAGCTTCTGTATTGCTTCTCTCTTGCCATCTTAGTCTCATCCCTGCATTGCTGATGACATCTTGCCCTTCTGGGAAAGGTCTCTTCATCTTCCTTCTGGCTATGCACATCCTACTCCCTGCTAACTTCCGGATCGATCTTCTTCTGGGAGGCTGATCTCATCCTCAGTAGAAAGATCATGGGTTATGGAGATTGTGGTTTGGATCTTGGTTTTTGTCAACTTAAGTAACTGTGGAAATGGGTAAGTCACTTAATTTCTCTGAGTGTCAGGTTTCTCCTCATTAAGATGGAGGTTAGAACCTTGCAGAATTATTGTTATTGTTTTTTCTTTGCTTTCTTTTTTTTTTGAGACAGAGTCTCCTCTGTCACCCAAGCTGGAGTACAGTGACATGATCTCCTCACTGCAACCTCTGCCTCCCGGCAATTCTCCTGTGTCAGCCTCCCGAGTAGCTGGGATTATAGGCACCCCCCACCATGCTGGACTAATTTTTGTATTTTTAGTAGAGACAGGGTTTCATCATGTTGGCCAGGCTGGTCTCGAACTCCTGACCTCAGGTTATCCACCCGCCTCAGCCTCCGAAAGTGCTGGGATTGTGGGTGTGACCCACTGCACCAAGCAGCAGAGTTATTGTTAAACAGAAATGAGTTGTGAAGAATAAAGAGCAAGGCTCTTTGGTCCTCTCTGGTTCTCTGAATCCCCATGTCACTTGCCCAGCTTACAGGCAAGATGACGTCCCATTGTTCCTAGGATAGTCTTATTTTGTACCCAACCCTCTCTCTCCATTCTTTATTCGAGTCACACTGACCTTTCCTCGAGGAGTTTGCCTGCCCTATTCCCTCTGCCTGAAGCACGGCCTCTCCCGCTCTTATTTTGTTACTTTCTTCTCATCCTTTAGATCTTATGCAACTGTCACATCATTAAAGCATTTTGTCCATGTCCTTCAGGATAAAGCAGTCCTCACCTGTCTTCTAATAGGAACACTTACCTGTGTCTGGGGGCACCCTCATGGTGAGAATTTCAGGGTTATTTGTGTCTTTTTAAAAATTAATCTCGCGGCCAGGCCTAGTGGCTCATGCCTGTAATCCCAGCACTTTCGGAGGATGAGGCAGTCGGATCACGAGGTCAAGAGATCAAGACCATCCTGGCCAACATGGTGAAACCCCGTCTCTACTAAAAATACAAAAATTAGCCAGGCATGGTGGTGGGCACCTGTAGTCCCAGCTCCTTCAGAGGCTGAGGCAGGAGAACTGCTTGAACCCAGGAGGCAGAGGTTGCAGTGAGCCAAGATCGCGCCATTGCACTCCAGCCTGGTGACAGAGCAAGACTTTGTCTCAAAAAAAAAAAAAAAAAAAAAAAAAAAGAAGAAAATCTCCATGAAAGTGGCACCATGTCTATTATTGCTCTCCAATGAATTTCTAGTCCCTATCACAGCACCTGGCACACAGTAAATGCTCCATGCATATTGTAGAATAATTATATGAATTCTGTTTTACAGTTGCAAGCACCAATGGATAGAAGTTTGTTAAAGACCAGGGCTGTGCCTCCTCTTCACATGGAGCCCATTGTAGGCTACTTGGTCCATACCCCAAGAAGAAGCTTACTACATTAGCCCTAGTCTTGCAAATGGCTCTGGCTTTCAGGAGTGTCCATGAAGAGCCTGGATGAGGCGCTGTGGCATCCATGCCACTTCCTAGTTATTCCCTTTTCCTCTTCTGCAAAAAATCTATCAACCACAGCCAGCCTGAATGCCTCATCCACCAGGACGTTCTCCCTGACCTCCCTTTCTCACCAGCAGGACATTCATTTTGCCCTCTTTGGTACCAACAGAACTGATTTCCCTCTGTCCTTGTAAATGCAGCTGGCTATTGTCTGAGCTGTTGGCTCGTTTGCCCTCTGGCAAAGTCACTAGTCCTCAGACAGGTGCCTGGGGTGACCCGACTCCCAGCTTCCTGTTTTCCACTTTTCCTCCTCTGCTCCCATTGCTGTAGGTATACTGAATGCTTTTCAGTTCTTCAAACCCATCATGATCTCTGGCACTTCTGTACTTAGGTACACGCTGTTGTCTCTGACTGAAACTCTCTTCCCACCTCTTCTCCGTATGCTTAACTTCTTCTTCTTCTTCTTCTTCTTTTTTTTTTTACTGCATTTTAAGCTTTGGGGTACATGTGCTGAACATGCAAGGTAGTTGCATAGGTACACACGTGGCAGTGTGATTTGCTGTCTTCCTCCCTTTCACCCACAACTGGCATTTCTCCCCATGCTATCCCTCCCCAGCTCCCCCCCCCCGCTGTCCCTCCCCTATTCCCCCCAATAGACCCCAGTGTGTAGTGCTCCCCTCCCTGTGTCCATGTGTTCTCATTGTTCATCACCCACCTGAGTGAGAATATGCGGTATTTCATTTTCTGTTCTTGTATCAGTTTGCTGAGAATGATGTTCTCCAGATTCATCCATGTCCCTACAAAGGACACGAACTCATCGTTTTTGATGGCTGCATAATATTCCATGGTGTATATGTGCCACATTTTCCCAGTCCAGTCTATCATCGATGGGCATTTGGGTTGGTTCCAGGTCTTTGCTATTGTAAACAGTGCTGCAATGAACATTTGTGTGCATTCCTTATAGTAGAACGATTTATAGTCCTTTGGATATATACTCAGTAATGGGATTGCTGGGTCAAATGGAATTTCTATTTTTAGGTCTTTGAGGACTCGCCACACTGTCTTCCACAATGGTTGAACTAATTTACACTCCCACCAGCAGTGTCAAAGTGTTCCTATTTCTCCACATCCTCTCCAGCATCTGTTGTCTCCAGATTTTTTAATGATTGCCATTCTAACTGGTGTGAGATGGTATCTCAATGTAGTTTTGATTTGCATTTCTCTGACGACCAGTGATGATGAGCATTTTTTTCATATGTTTGTTGGCCTCATGTATGTCTTCTTTTGTAAAGTGTCTGTTCATATCCTTTGCCCATTTTTGAATGGGCTTGTTTGTTTTTTTCTTGTAAATCTGTTTGAGTTCTTTGTAAATTGTGGATATCAGCCCTTTGTCAGATGGGTAAACTGCAAAAATTTTTTCCCATTCTGTTGGTTGCCGATTCACTCTAGTGACTGTTTCTTTTGCCGTGCAGGAGCTGTGGAGTTTGATTGGGTCCCATGTGTCTATTTTGGCTTTTGTTGCCAATGCTTTTGGCGTTTTGGTCATGAAGTCCTTGCCTACTCCTATGTCCTGAATGGTTTTGCCTAGATTTTCTTCTAGGGTTTTTATGGTGCCAGGTCTTATGTTTAAGTCTTTAATCCATCTGGAGTTAATTTTAGTGTAAAGAGTCAGGAAGGGGTCCAGTTTCTGCTTTCTGCACATGGCTAACCAGTTTTCCAAACACCATTTGTTAAACAGGGAATCCTTTCCCCATTGCTTGTTTTTGTCAGGTTTATCAAAGATTGTATGGTTGTAAATATATTCTGTTCCATTGGTCTATATCTCTGTTTTGGTACCAGTACCATGCTGTTTTGATTACTGTAGCCTTGTAGTATAGTTTGAAGTCCGGTAGTGTGATGCCTCCTGCTGTGTTCTTTTTGCTTAGAATTGACTTGGCAATGCGGGCTCTCTTTTGGTTCCATATGAAGTTCAAGGTGGTTTTTTTCCAGTTCTGTGAAGAAAGTCAATGGTAGCTTGATGGGGATAGCCTCGAGTCTGTAAATTACTTTGGGCAGTATAGGCATTTTCATGATATTGATTCTTCCTAACAATGAACATGAAATGTTTCTCCATCTGTTTGTGTCCTCTTTTATTTCTTTGAGCAGTGGTTTATGAATAGACCAATAACAAGGTCTGAAGTTGAGGGAGCAATTAAGAGCCTACCACACAAAAAAAGCCCAGGTCCAGATGGGTTCACAGCCGAATTCTACCAGACACACAAAGAGGAACTGTTACCATTCCTTCTGAAACTATTCCAAATAATCCAAAAAGAGGAAATCCTTCCCAAATCATTTTATGAGACCAACATCATCCTGATACCAAAATCCGGCAGAGACTCAACAAGAAAAGAAAACTTCAGGCCAATATCCATGATGAACATAGACGCAAAAATCTTCAATAAAATACTGGCAAGCTGATTGCAACAGCACATCAAAAAGCTTATCCACTATGATCAAGTAGGATTCATCCCAGGGATGCAAGGCTGGTTCAACATACGCAAGTCTATAAACGTAATTCACCACATAAACAGAACCAAAAACAAAAACCACATGATTATCTCAATTGATGCAGAGAAGGCCTTTGACAAAATTCAACAGCCCTTTATGCTAAAAACCCTCAATAAACTCGGTATTGATGGAACGTATCTCAAAATCATAAAAGCTATTTACGACAAACCAGCAGCCAATATCATACTTAATGGGCAAAAACTGGAAGCATTCCCCTTGAAATCTGGCACTAGACAAGGATGCCCTCTCTCACCACTTCTATTCAATATAGTACTGGAAGCTCTAGCCAGAGCAATCAGGCAAGAAAAAGAAATAAAGGGTATTCAAATAGGAAAGGAGGAAGCCAAATTGTCTCTATTTGCAGATGACATGATAGTATATCTAGAAGACCCGATGTCTCAGCCCCAAAACTCCTGAAACTGATAAGCAACTTCAGCAAAGTCTCAGGATATAAAATCAATGTGCAAAAATCACAAGCATTCCTATACACCAATAACAGACTTAAAGAGAGCCAAATCAAGAACGAACTGCCATTCACGATTGCTACAAAGAGAATAAAATACCTAGGAATACAACTAACAAGGAACGTAAGGGACCTCTTCAAGGAGAACTACAAACCACTGCTCAAAATATGCTTAACTTCTAATTAGCGTCCCAGCCTTGGCTACAAAGTTACTTCTACCAGGAAACCTTTGATTGCCTAGGTTAGGTGGGCGCTCCTTCACTGTGTTTTGTGTGCCTCCAGCCCCCGAATGCAGCATTTCTCACACCTTGTGGACCAGTCTTTTCTGCTAGAACACGTGCTCCATGAGGGCAGGGACAGGTCAGCATTACCTCGCTTACCTGGCGTGTGGTAGGTGCTTACTAACTACTTGGTGAATGCACAAAAAATGAAGACTGCCTTAGTCACCTTTGTAACCCTCTATCTGTCTTCTCTGCCATCATCCTCTGTGCATAGCAGGTGTTGAAAAGATTTGTTGGGTGGAAGGGGATGGAACTGAGTCCTCCCGCCAGGTAAATGCTTCTGGTCATATCTCAGAAAAAGTGCCTTACAGTGAGCTCCATGCAGGGCCACCACTCTCGTCCATCTCTATCACCAGCACAAGCGTGGGCATAAGGTAGGGGTTCCACATTGTTGCAACGTTACTATTTTACTGGGTATATTGAGAGCTCTGCCACGCCTGGCAAGCCCTTTTCCCTCTCTGGACTTAGTGTCCCCATCGCAAAGCAGGGATAATCACGTGACCTGCCTTCAGGGCTGTTTTGAGGGTTAAGTGAATGATGACCTAAGCACAGGTAGGAGAGCTACTACTCTCCCCTTTGCCACCTGCCACATCTGTTCCCGCCCCCACCCCCTCACCCCCTCACGCCCCCAGTGGAGGACTGGCTTTGAGCTCCAAGCGGTGGAACCCAGAGGCGCAGACCTCGGGTCTCTCTGGCTCTCGCCGACCCGGCGCCACGGTCCTCCCCCTTTTGCTTTCGAGACACACCTGGCCTCGGCCCCGCGCCCCGGGCGCCGCTGCCCTTGGCCCAGCGGGCACCGCCCCCGCCCCACGCCTTTGTGTGGCCGGCGCTCGTGGAAGTTTCCGCCGTGGTGAGTCACTGCCCTTTTTTTAGCAGCTGCGGTGGATGTGCATCATAATTCACCGAGGCTCCCGAGAGCCCGGTCGCTGCCGCCGCCGCCGACGTCAATGCAGAAGAGCCCGGCGCTCGGCCCGGTGCGAGGGAGGAGACCGTGGCCCGCGCAGCTGGGCCTCTGCCCCCGCTGAGCCGCAGCGGGACGCCCTTCCCGCGAGCTGGGGGCGGAGGGCGCTGGGGAGCGCGCCCAGGAAGCTCATCCCTCGGGGGCGCCTTGGCGCGGAGGAAGGGCAGGCTGTGAAGATAGAGCTGGGGAAAAGCCAGGAAGCAGGCATCTGGGTGTCCGTCCACCCATCGTTCAGTCACCTGCTCTACCACTGGCCATTCAGGCTCTCACACTAAGTCACTTAAGACCCTCTCTTCCATCCATCCATCCGTCCGTCCACCCATCCATCCACAAACCCACCCATCCATCCACAAACCCACCCACCCACCCACCAACCCATCCATCCACCAACCCACCCATCCACCCACCCATCCATCCACCCACCCATCGGTTCAATCATTCATCCACCCGTCTACTCTTCTGCCAGCCACCTACCTGCCTTGCCATCTGGACATTTGACATACTAAGTTACCTAAGGTCTCCTCTATCCACCCGTCAATAGCACATATTTATTTACATCCCATCTCTCTACCCGTATCGGTTCATCTATCCATCCATCCATCCACCCACCCCCCACACCTTCACTCGTTTAAATTAGCATCTGCTATGCTGGGTGCTGGGAACACAAAGATAATTAGGGCAGCATCTCCATCTGACCCTCTCAGAATTAAAGAAATAGGAGTAATAGAATTCTATTATAGTAGGGTAAAAACTGTAGTAACAGTAATTGGAGTAATATAAAAATAGTAATAATGTAAGATTATGATAGTAACCCTATTACAGTAGGGTAATAGTAGTAGTAGTAGCTAATATTTATTGAACATGATTTGCTAAGCGGTGTCCTTAGCCTTCTATGTGCATATCTCATTGGAGACTCACACCTGCTCTGGGAGGTAGGTGCCATTCTTATACCCAATTTTCAGATGAAAGAAACAGAGGCTCACAGAAGTTAAAAAAGTCCAGTGCTTACATAGCTATTGAATGACCAAGATGATTAGAAGCCAGTGCTTCTCGCCACTATCCTGGCTGGCATTTGTTACCTGGAGAGGTTAGCATGTTAAAAAGAGTTCAGTAGGATCAGGTATGCCATCTCTCTGAGCCTTGCTTTTCTGTAAAAATAGGGACACCTTTTAGGGATAATGTGTACTGCATATTTAGCCTTGCATCCATTTGCAAGGACTGATGTGTCTGAAAAACTTATTACCCACTAACATTGGAGAATAAGAACAGGGCCTGGAGAAAATGAGATGTGCCTATTATTATTATCCATGCTCATTCTAGAACAATGAAAAATAATCAAAAAGAAAATCTCTTTTGATTCCATTATCTAGAAATAACAGTTGCTGATGAATTGGTTTATGTTCTTTCAAATGTTTATTATCAATCTATATGCATATATGTGTGCATTATTTTTTCTTTGCAAAATTGATCATATTATATATTTTCAAAATTAAAAAAATTTTTGTTTTTTAAAAACGTAGTATGACATGAACATATTTCCATGGATTTGACATACTTTAAATAAATCTATAAAGAGAAAATAAGCTATCACCTTGGCTGCTGCTTCCCCTTTCACTTATTTTCCTCCTCCCCTCCTCTTCTCATTCTTCCTTTTCTCCTCCTCCATAGTGGTTAGAGGTTCTAATTACAACAGAATCCATTCCAGTTAGTTAAGTGGGAAGGAATTCATTAATAAATAGATTGAAGTGTTTATTATTATTCTTGTTGCTATTGTTAGAGTATTATTACTAAATACTTCATACAATTGTTGGGTGGGCTGAATAAACAGTCTCTAGGGCAAGCTTCCTGGAAGACAGCTTTGCAAACCACCACACAGAACTGGCCACCAAAGGAGCTGCAGGATGAGGAAACTGCTGTCACAGCAAAACAAAAACAAAATGAAAAAAACAAACCCCCCAAAACAAAGCTTCTCTGCATGTGAAGCTGTTAACAGCCCATTGGCCAAAGCAAGCCACATGAGAAAATTCAGAATCAAGGAGTGGGGAAATAGATTCTCCCTCTTTTTATTGAAACAGAGTCTCACTCTGTCGCCTAGGCTGGAGTGCAGTGGCATGCTCTCTGCTTACTGCAGCCTCTGTCTCCTAGGTTCAAGTGATTCTTGTGCCTCAGCCTCCAGAGAAGCTGGGATTACAGGTGTGTGCCACCAAGCCCAGCTAATTTTTGTATTTGTAGTAGAGACAGGGTTTTTACCATGTTGTCGAGGCTGGTCTCGAACTCCCGACCTCAAGTGATCCACCTGCCTCAGCTTCCCAAAGTGCTGGGATTACTGGCATGAGTCACTGTGCCCCACCCCAATTCTCCTTCCTAATGGGAGGAGCTGTTAAGGGACACTGCGAAGGGTGAGGATGGAGAAAAGGGCGAAGTATTTAGGCCAGTTGTGCCATCTGCAACATCAGGGAAGACGTTTTGGAGGAGGTGGTAACTGAACTAGTTGTGAAGGCTGAATTGAGGTTGGTTAGGTGAAGAGTGACAGTTCTGTTGCAGGGAAGGGGTAACGCAGAGAAGATGAGGCAGCAAGTGCAAAAGGCAATAGCCCTATCTGGGAATTGCTAGTGGTTCCATGTGGTTAAAGGCTAAGAGTGCAAGAGGAGAGCAACAGGAGATGATGTTGGAAAGGTAAGTAGGGAGCCAGGTCTTAAAGAGCCTTGAAGTTATTATACATTAATCAAAGGGATAAACTGCTTTTCTCTATACTCCAACATTTAGGCAATTACATGAGTGAGTTCCCCCCTTACATTAAGCAATATTCCAGCTCTCTGGTCATCAACTAGGTGCCTTATGATTAAATTATTACACTAACTCCCTGGAGTTGCACAGAACCCAGAAGTTAAGGGCTCAGTCCCACAGCACCCATGTCCCCTTCAGACAAAAGTCACAGGTCCCCATGATCTGTATTTTCTGACTTGCTATGAATCGGGGTTTCCTAGGACTCCCCTTTTTGGGTTTGACAATCTGCTGGAGTGGTTCACAGAACTCAGCAAAGTGCTTTACTTATTATTACCAGTTTATTACAAAGAATACAGCTCAGGAACAGTCAAATGGAAGAGATGTATACAGCAAGGTATGGGGATGCGGGGCTGTCTGGAGCGTCACACCCTGTCTGGGCTTGCTGCCTTCCCAGCGCCTTCATGTATTCACCAGTCTGAAAGCTCTCTGAACCCTTGGTTTATGTTTATTTAATGGAGGCTATATTACATAGGCATGGCTGATTAAATCATTGGCCATTGGAAACTGAACTCAATCTCCAGCCCGTCTCCCTTCTACGGAGGTCTGGGACTGGGGTTAAAAGTTCCAGTCCTCTAATCACATGGTTGGTTTCTCTGGCAACCATCCCCTATCTTCCAGGAGTCACCTCATTAGGCCTATTGTGAATAACAAAAGACTCTCATCTCTAAGACTCAGGAAATTCCAAGGGTTTTAGGAGCTCTGTGCCAGGAGCCTAGGATGAAGACCAAATATATATTATTATTATATCACAATATTATAATTAAGGAACCTCTTCTATCCTGATAATGGTGGTGGTGGTGGTAGTTGGAGGAACTTTGACATCTGTATTTTCTTAAGAACACTCTGTGGACAGCATTCAGAATGGAGGCGAGGAGTCGAGATCAGAGGCAAGAACAGCAGAATGAAGTGTGTGGCAGTATCCCAGACGAGAAACAGTGGTGGCTCAAGTCAAGACTCCAGTGGCTGGGGTGGAGAGATGTGACTCTATTGGCCAGATATGAAGAATTTATAGGATTTGCTCAGTCATCGGATATAAGGATGAGAGAAAAGGAGTCAGGATGATGCCATGTTTCTGGCTGGCTCAGTGGTAGGGATAGTCATAGCTTGTCTTGGTAGGAAGATGATTTCAGATTTGGACATGAACTGAGTTTTAGGGAGATGATAGGCTGAATAATGGCTGCTCCAAAATGTCCAAATTCGAATTCCGGGACCTGTGAATATGCTACCTTATATGGCAAATGGGACTTTGGAGATGAGATTAACTCAAGTATTTTGAGATGGGGAGATGATTCTGGATTATCTGGGTGGACCCAATGTCTGGCTTCAGGACTTGCGAATATGTTACTTTATATGGCAAATGGGACTTTGCAGATGAGATTAACACAAGTATTTTGAGATGGGGAGATGATTCTGGATTATCTGGGTGGATCCATGCCCAGACAGGGTATGAAGCTCCAGACAGACCCACATCCCCATACCTTGCTGTGTACATCTCTTCCATTTGACTGCTCCTGAGTTGCATCCTTTGCAATAAACTGCTGATAGTAAGTAAAGCACTTTCCTGAGTTCTGTGAGCCCCTCTAGGAGATTCTCAAACCCAAGGAGGGGGTCCTTATAAGAGGGAGGAAAGAGGGTAAGAGTCAGAGAAGGAGATGGACGACAGAAGCCTAGGTTGGAGTGTGCAGGGCCGTGAGCCAAGGAATGCAGGCAGCTCCAGAAGCTGGAAAAAGAAAATAGATTCTCTCGTGAAGCCTCCAGAAAGGATGCAGCTCTACTGCTATCTTGATTTTAGCCCACTTACCACTTATTTTCGGGCTTCTGACCTCCAGAACTCTAAGATAACAAACTCGCATTGTTTTAGGCTGTTATGTTTGTGACGATTTGTTACAGCACCAATGGGAAACGAATATGAGAGGCTTGAGGGAAGTCCAGGCAGGGGTAGGTGTCCAAGAGCTGAGGAGAAAACATCTGGAATGGAGATGTGGACAGCAGAGTGATAGACACACTCTGTCTGGGAGAGAGCATATCGACTGGATGATCACATCGGATCTCCCAGGAAGATGAAGTGAAGTGGAAGTGGAAGACATCCGAGAAAAGGTTCAATTAGGAATAACCTTAGAAAGAAAATGAGAAGGAGGAAAAACACAAGGAAATCTAGGAAATCTCATCCTGGGAAATCCAAGAGTGGAGTATTAAGGAGGCCCTCCCTGTCAACCACCATAGAGCCGTTCAGTAAGGTGGCTCCATGTGCCTGTTAGATTGGACCACCAAGAGTATAATCTTGGTGAGAGCAATTTCAGAGGTGGAGCAGGAGCGGAACCAGCCTGGATTGCAGGGACAAGAATGGGAGGTGAGGAAGTGGAGGCACCAGGGGAGACAACTCGGACTGTTGGCTTTGATGGGGGGCAAGAGATCAGACAGCAGCTGGAAAAAGATAAGGGATCAAGGGAGGGGTTATTTTTAAGATGGGAGAAAGGAGAGATGAAGAAGTTTATTTCTGTGAAGGAGCCAGCCAGAGAGTGGAGGGCAGCTAAAGATGGACAGAAGAAGAGTTTATGGATAAGGTCAGATACCTGAGTGGTATGTACCAGGATTGAAACCCAAAATGAAGTGCAGGTGGCAAGATTAGTCTTAAATTCTTAGATTGGAGGAGGGTGATCCTTCCACCAGGCCTGAAGGAAAAGAGGCAAAGATAGGGGTGTTATGGTATAGGAATAGGACAGAGGTGAGGGATAGTTTTCCATGTGCTGGTTAAAATGCTGACATTTTAGGACAATTACTTTCTGACTTGTTGTAGTAAATTGCCACCAAATCTTCACTACTTAGATTAAGAAAATGGAATGTAGAGGGAAAAAGGGTACCAGTCAGTGCATCATCACAGAAACAAGAGCCTCAGCTAAAAAAATTCCTTTCTCTTAGGAATCATAACAACATAAAATACAGGAATTGCCATACTGGGACAGACACAAGTCCACACAGGCCGACATTCTGCTGCCAACAGAGGTCCCATGGGATGGCACCCAGAAGGCACAGTCATTCTGTACCCTCTCTTGATCTCGGTTAATAGACAGAGAAGCCATTTTCCCCATGACGTCAACCATAAAGGTTAGGTATATCCCAGCACCCATTTATGGCTCTGCCATGCACAAATATACTCAAACTCTCTCACTGCTTGCACTATCCCCCTTGTGCTTATGTGTTTCATTGGTTTATTTTCAACTGTGTGACAGAAAATTTTGAAAACTCTATTTCTAGCTGATTTTGAGGCTCAAAGACTGGTCATCTACCCCAGTAGGCATCAAACTTAATAATGCAAATGAAATACACGTAGCACATGACAAAACCTGACACATCGTAAATGATTCATCAAGGACAGTGATGACGATGATGATGATGGCGTTTTAATCCTCAGTAATCCTGCTTGCTCTAAGGGAAGCTTGTCCAACCAGAGGCCTGCAGGTTGCATGCGGTCCAGGACAAACTTTGAATGAGACTGAACACAAATTTGTAAACTTTCTTAAAACGTTATGAGATCTTTTTGTGATTTTTTTTTAGCTCATCAGCTGTTGTTAGTGTTAGTGTATTTTATCTATGGCCCAAGACAATTCTTCTTCTTCCAATATGGCCCAGGGAAGCCAAAAGATTGGACATTCCTGCCTAAGTCCTTGGTCACTTACTCTAAATTGCATTATCTTTTCTATTTTACAGAAGGGAAAACTAAGGAGGGTCCGTTGAGGTTACATGGCTTGCTAACAGGAATCAGAGAAGAAAAAAATGGAAGGTCAGAGAGCAGTTCACTGAAAAGTTAAAGCTTAGGGTGCGAGCTAGAAGCTTAAGGAGTGGCTTTGAGACACGCTGTCCTTACTCGCTATAACCCACCTGCCCAGCCCGGCCCCAGGGCTGCATCTGCTGATAGGCTTCCTTAGCCATAGTGGAGATCTGAACCCAACCCAGAGAGCCCCGGAGCCAACTAGCCTGACATGAATCCTTCAAGTCTAGTGTGTGAAAGGGTCCGTTTTATTTATTCTACCCTCACGATGGAAATAGCCCAAAAAATGCCCTTGTGCTTACTAAGCTACTTCCCAGCCAAAGCC
This sequence comes from Saguinus oedipus, assembly GCA_031835075.1. Lineage (NCBI taxonomy): Eukaryota > Metazoa > Chordata > Mammalia > Primates > Cebidae > Saguinus > Saguinus oedipus. The sequence goes on from CM063170.1 coordinate 47,038,455, forward strand.
AGCCAGAGAATGTTAATTATCTCATCCTTTTCCCCTCTCCACCATGAATTACTGACGTCCGGAGCATGCTATCTTTAATTGTGAGGTATTCCAGAATGAGCAGGTTATCAAAAATGTGCAAAGGAGGAGAGTTTTGGTTCAGCCCTGGGAGGATGCTGTGGGAAAATTTATCCTTATTTATTTACATGGTAATGGGCTGAGATTTCGCCAGCTTGCTAATAGGTTCTTAAAGAGAAACAGGCTTCCTGTGGCCTAATTAGAACGATTGGTTGCCCTGCTGCCACATGAAACACCAAACCAAGAAGGCTATGGCTTCCTTTCTCCAGGTTCTTCTTCTCTTTGGGGGACCATCTGCATTATTTGCTTGGGGGAGGCAGGATAGTAGAGTGGATGAAGCTTCCTCTGGTTTCAAGATAGCTACTCTCCATAGCTATTTTGGCCTGAGATTTAATCTTCCCTCAGCCTCAGTTTTCCTATCAATCAAATGGGAATGGTTATGCTTTCCCCCTAAACCAACTTAGCAAGTTTGTTTAGATGACAAGATTAGAACATTGGTTTTAAAAGAGCAATGATCATATTTTGTATCTGTGAAGAGTGCACGTGATTTTCTGGAAAGCAAGAGACAGGTCCTAATCATGTTTAAAAATAAACCGTAGCATTTTCTAAGTGCTTGGCCAATTACTCCAAATAACATTCATTCCGGAGGTTGCTGGGGGGAGGGGGGGGTGAGTCACGTGATGAATGTATCAGCTTGTGGAGCAGCCAGAGACAGGCTGCAGCGTCTCATTCCAAAACCAGGCAGGAAACAGCCCGGGCCGCAGATAACCCCAAATCCCTCTTGCAGCAGCCATTGATTTCCCTTTCCTACACATGCCCAGAAACCTCGCTGAGGTCTTCCTACTTCGTCTTTACTCTTTTGACCTTCTTTTTACTCGGTACATGTTTGTTGTGTGCCTCCTACGTACCAGGCACTGGGCTGGGCGTAGAGACACAGTCCGGGGCAGGAGAGAGAAGGAAAACAAACATACAAATAAACATGTAATTACAAAGGAAGGTAGAACTGGAGGCCTTGAGAAGTTACAGCAAGGTACAGCCAAATTATATGAGAGGGTCGGGAAAGGTCATCACATTTGAACCAAGGCCCAAAAGATGCACGCATCAGATCAAGAGTAAGAGAAGAGTCCTCAGGCCAAAGGGAACAGCACGAGGGAGGGCACTGAGCAGGGAGGAGCTGGAGGCATTGGAGGACTGAAAGCAGTGGGTTGGGGTGGGAGTGTGCCTGCGTGCGTATGCACATGTGCTTACACAAGAATGAATCATGAAGAGAGGGGAGGGTGGGGCAGGTGAAGTAGCAGGGGCCAGGGAGACCTGGGTTTGGACCCTGGCTCTGCCGCCTGTTACCTGTAATGCTCTTGGTTAAGCCACATCCCCTTGTGGAACTTCAGTCCCCTGGTAGAGGGAAATGAATGACAGGTAGCTTATGAGTCAACCTGAGGCTCAGTGTTCACTACAATAGCTTACGAGGCCTCTCTGATGTGACCCGTGTTAGCTCTTTGACTTTCTCTCCCTCTCCTTAGTTCTAGCCGGCTGTCTCAGCACACCGGACATGTTCTACCTGGGGGCCTTTGCACTCACTGTTCCTCTGCTGTCAGGGCTCTTCCCCTGCAAGTCTCACTCCCTCACTGCCCTCAGGTGTTCACTCAAATATTGTGCTCTCAGAGAGTTCTTTCCTGACCACTTTGTTTAAAAACACCACTTCCATTCAATTCCAGACATTCATCCCTGCTCTCCGCTTTATTTTTCTCCATTGCTCTTAGCATCATTCAGCACACTCTGTATTTTACTTATTTTGTGCATTGCCGGCTCTCCTCATGAGTATGAAGGCTCCGTGAGGCCAAGGAGCATTTTGTTCCCTGCACTGTCCCTAGCAACCAAGGAGAGTGTCTGGAATATAATAGGTGCTCAATAAATAATGTTAAAAGTTTGCAAAAACTAAGTAGAACAGTACTTCACACAGGGTAGGTGTTGCATCCCTTTAAGCTGCTTTTTCTTCCTGCTCAGAAAGTTCTGTCCCATTTGAGCCCCCTGGAAGCTGAGCTCCTTTGTTTGCTTGGAATAACTCCCAGCTGTGTTAACTCTGTGCCCTTCCCAATAATCCCTTTCTTCAAGTCTTGTGCAAGTTCCATCTCCTCCACATTGTTTTCTTCCTGGCTTCCTTCTGCAGGCCTAAAAGATCTCTCCCTCCTCTGATCACTTCTAAGACTTTCCATCTTTACCTGTTCTTGTTTTATTTTTTATTTTACTTATTTATTCATTTATTTTTTGAGATGGAGTTTCACTCTGTCACCAGGTTGGAGAGCAGTGGTGCAGTCTCGGCTCACTGCAACCTCCGAGTCGTGGGTTCAAGTGATTCTCCTGCCTCAGCCTCCCTAGTAGCTGGGATTACAGGCACATGCCACCATGCCCAGCTAATTTTTGTACTTTTGGTAGAGATGGGGTTTCACCATGTTGGCCAGGATGGTCTCGATCTCCTGATCTCATGATTCGCCTGCCTCAGCCTCCCAAAGTGTTGGGATTACAGGTGTGAGCCACCGTGTCCAACCCTTACCTCTTATACAATTATTCTTTTCTTTCTTTGAGACAGAGTCTTGCTCCGTGGCTCAGGCTAGAGTGCAGTGGTGTGATCTTGGATCACTGGAACCTCCGCCTCCCAGGTTCAAGCGACATTGTACCTCAGCCTCCTGAGTAGCTGAACTACAGGTGTGCACCACCATGCCTGGCTATTTTTTTCTTTTTGCATTTGTAGTAGAGACAGAGTTTCGCCATGTTGGCGAGGCTGGTCTTAAATTCCTGACCTCAGGTGATCCGCCCGCCTTGACCTTCCAAAGTGCTGGCATCACAGGTGTCAACCACCATGCCCAACCCTATGATTGACTCTTTGTGACAACTTCTGCTCTGTCTTTTAACCTTTTTGTCTTCTAACTAAGGCTCTGAATCATAGATTCTTAGAATTTTAGAGTGAGGAAGGGTCTTAGCAATATTTTCTTCACTTTTTCATAGTTGAGGATGTTCTATAAGCTTCTTGAGGCACAGGTTTTTATGTTTAATTTCTTTAAATTTCCTTATTACTTTATTCAAAAAAAATTGATTGAATGCTACTATGTGCCAAGTCATGGATTAGGGATGAGGATATGATGGTGAACCGGACATAATTAGAACTTTTAAATTTTAACATCTTGAATTCTGACATGTTGGTGCTTTGCAACATAGATGAATAAATTTGTAATAAAGGAATGAATGCATGAACACTCATAACCGATTTGAAGTTGATTGTGGTAAATTGATTTAAAAACAACAAAGTTGCCTTTATATATATATTTCAGTCTTTTTGGAAGGATAGTGAATACTATTCCATGAAGAGTGGGGATGAGCAGAGGTGTGGAGAATATTTCTGAGTGAAATGGGGAGGTTGAATTAAGATTCAGGCCCAGAATTAACCTCCCTGTGGGAGATCCATCAAAATGTAGAGGAAGAGGAAGGGTAGGTTGAGTGGTGGTTACTATTAGATTAGAGGCAAATCAGCTCTTGATTTCAGTATGCTGGATGTATGCTGGATGAGGGTGGCTACACCCTGGCATCTAAGATCTCCTGGGAAGACTGAGATCCACTAGGGAGGTTCTGACCTCTCACTGGGGATCCCTTCTCTAGAGGACAGAATTCTCTTACTGTCTTGCATATGATTGCTTATGGGAAACAGTTTTATGTTTGGTAACAGCACATACTGTCAAATTCCTTTATTTCACTCCCAGTGCACTCCCCCAGAAAGATGTTGTACTGCCAAGTGGCTCTGCCTACGTGCCTGGGTCTAGTGGCTTCCAGAACCTGGGGGTCTGATTCCAATGCTGCACTCCATCACTCAGCCGGAGTACAAGGTACTCCTAATTCATTCAGTACAATTACATCCTAATTCAGCACAAGGTGTCACTGCAAGGGTGAAGGCTGCTGAGGGCAACGAGTTGTCAGTGGTAGTCACTGCTAGTTGCAAATGTGGTCAGTCTCTGGGTCTTGATTCCTCAGAGCCTGCTGCTCATTTGAAGTGTTCTTTATTCTAATGCTGTGTTGTCATTGTCATCATAATCATCATCATTATCATTGTCAATCATTATCATCATCATCATCATCATCATCACCATCATCACCATCTTCAGGCACCAATTATCCCTTAATAGGGGTAATTTTCTGGCTGAAGAAGCCCTAATCAACAAAATCTCCTTGGTCCTTTAGCTACCTTTAGAAGGTTTTCCAACAGAAAAGGTGTTTCTATTCCGCCCAAATCAGACTAGGAATCACAGCTCTGGGAATGATGCTACAAATGAGCAGGTGCAGAAATGAAATGGGGAAAATTTGGAGGTAGGGGTGAGGCTTAGTACCAGGGCTACGAATCAGAGGACTGGGCTCTAGTCCAGGCATTTCTGTTTTTAACTTGGGGACTCCCATTCGGAGCATCAGTAATTCAGCCCCTTTTGGTTAAGGTCAGTGCTTCTATCAACCGGGATCAATGATGCTTGTCCAATTTTACTTTTAACTCAGAAAATTGTGGGGGAAATTGAGTGAGTTATGGATGAACAAGCTTTGGTAGAATAGTAGAAGGGTGTAGGGTGACACGTTCTATGTGAAGCATGTTAGATGATATATTCAAGATGTTCTACTGAAATATATTCAAGATGTTCTACTAAATGAGACTATCATTTATAACTAAGGGCTCTTAGTTATAAAGGATAGAAACCCAATCCACAGTGGATTAAGCAAGAAAAATGACTTGTTGGTGTACTTAATTAAAAAGTCCAAGATTGGATCTTCAGGCACAGCTGGGCTCAGGACAAAAAAATACTCTACGATCCTGTCTCTGGACTTGGCAATCCTCTCGTCCGTTTGGTGCCTCCATTCCCAGATTTCATACTGACAAGGTGGCTGGAGCAGGTGAAGAGGCTTGTGGCTACAGCCTCTCAAGTTAAAGCCTGGTAGGAAAGTGTGAATGACATTTTCTTCCTTGCCTTGTAAGTGAAGTCCCACAATTAACTAGAATTGAACCTGATTAGTGTGGTGTGGACACACATCTATCTGAACCAAGCACTGTGGCCAAGGAATGGAACTGGCTTATGCCTGGAAAGAAATGGAAAGCTCCATATGGATCACCAGATGATGTGCACTTCAAATATCCACCAGAGAGACTGACCAGTGAGGAGTTCATCAGAAAAAAAATCTAAATCAGTCATTACTACTAGCAAACTGTAATCTATTAGGCAAAACCTGCTTACTGTCTTACTACTCCTCAGAGATGATGCACTCGCATCTCACAGACATGTATGCACTTTACATCATGCATTTTCTAGCAGGGATCTAAACTCACCAATTATTTCCTTCTAGAGGCAAAAGCGATCAGGGTTGTAACAAATATCTCTATGCTGTCTCTGTCACACTAATTCAAAGGACTCATTTGGCAATTAACCATGCAGTGATTGAAATATAGTTTGCATTTTTATTTGTATTGTTATTCTAACCCTCAAAACTTTTAAAATATTTTAATGAGTTTGTGGCTCATCTTCTATCCAGATAGTGATTTCCTTAAAGATAGAGACTATATTTCATGCTTCTTTGTCTAATACTGTATGCTCAAAGAGTATTTGTTAGTTTTCTTCAAGTTAAATATTATAATTAAATATTCTTTATCAAAGATATAAACTATAATGAATAAAAACACAACTTAAAGGAAATGTAAGTACCAAAAGGACTTTAGGCAAGCACACACACACTTTCACATTAAAATCATGATCATGGAGGCTTATTTGGTGATTATAGAATGGTATTGTAGCTATTCAAATACCTTTGAAAACATGACAAAATTATGACATAACTGCTACTACTCATCTGTCCAGGGTCATGGCAGGCAAAACTGATGTCATACCACCCTTTTCTCCAAATGTGGACATGGCTTTGGAATTTGTCTCCATATAGTACTTTAGGAGGATATTACCAGTTGATTAAGGTGTTAGACCAAGAACGAAGCCTGTGTGGCATCCTGCAGTCCTGTTTTATGCTTTGGAGAGTTGCCCTCTTTAACTGAATTGAGAGCTTCAGGGGGCACATTTGGAGCTAGAAGGGATGAAAGGGACTTTTGCTCAGTTAGTAGTCAATTCAGTTCAGCAACTTGGGTGACAGAGTACAGAGCCAAACCATCCTCACAGTTGACATTAAATTCTATATTCATTTTCTAATATTTTAATGGTATATATTTAAAGTATACAACATAAAGTTTTGATATTTACATACATAGTAAAATAGTTACTACAGTTAAACAAATAAACATATTCACCATCTTCCACAGTTATTATTTTTTGTAGTAAGGGCACTTAAAGTACACTCTCTTAGCAAATTTTCATTATACATATTATTAACTATAGTCTTCAAGCAGTACATTAGATTTCTAGACTTATTTATCCTACTTAACTGCAGATTTGTACCCTTTGACTACCTTCAAATCCTGAGTACCATGTAAGAGACACATCTCTGATAGCATCATATTCTCTTTTAAAAGAGGTAAGATACATTCACTAATACTAGCATGTCTTAGAAAATCAAGTAGCAAATAATATTTGCTACTGAACCAATTATGGATCAATTATCCAGAACAGTGGATCAGTTTTCTTAGAGTAAGCAGGGCACTGAAAACATAACCCTGGGAACACCAACTTATGTCCTAGGTTAAAATGGAAGAACCCTTGTGGAGACAGAAAAAGAGTGGTCACAGAGATTGGAAGAGAAACATCATTGTACACTGAGATGGAAGATTTCAAGGAAGAAAAAGCTGCTGTTGAGATCAGATTGGAAGAGAAGCAAGTTGATAGGATTGCCAGATTTCATAAGTAAAACATATAGAACAGCAAAACTGGTGAGGGAATCAATTTGGTGTCAAAAGATAATGAGAAATAAAAAAGTAGCCAGGGAAAAAGAGAAAATCAGAGATGTTTCTTGTTTTGTTTTAGAAAAATAGGGAAACTTATGTGCTTGTAGGGTGACAGAAAAAGGAAGTGGAGAGAAAGATGAAGGAATAAAACAAGAAAAAGAGGTAATTGCTGGAGTGAGATTCTGGAGGATAAAGAGAACAGTTGGGAGGTCAGCCTTAGAGAGGCGATGGAACAGCTTTTCCATGGAGCTGAGAGGTGAGGAGGAAGAATAGACAGTGGTATCAATACATCTAGAAATGCAAGAGGGAAGCTGATGGAGTTTATGCATGACAGACCCTCTTTTTCTTTGTGGACTAAGGCGGTTAATCATTTTATGAGATCTGGGCACTTGTGTGAGCAAGATATTGAACCTAAGGAAAATGGTCAAGGAAAATGTCTTGGGTGCTGGAGAGGAGAGTTTAAAGTTATGGATGTGAGAAAGCAGTATTTGCTACTGAGGCTAAAGCATACTGTAGTGGACAGAAAGGAATGTTTGGTGGGGAAAAGGATATTGCATTTGGAGGCAGATAGGTCTGGATATAGATCCCGGCTCTGAGCATTTGTGTTCATTACTAGCCCATGCTGTGTAACAAATAGCTTCCAACTCTCAATGACTTATAAAAATATTTATTTCTTTCTCATATTACATAGTGTTGGCTACAGGTCAGTTGTAGCTCTTCCTTAGGCAGTGGTGGGCTCAGATTCATTTCTTACTGTAAGACCCAAGTTAATGGAGAAGCAGCTTTTGGGACACAACTTCTCATAACAGAGGGAATGGGAACAATAAACCAAGTTGAATCATGCAATCATATTAAAAGCCTTTGCTTATTTGGATGTAACCTATGCTGTGTTTGCTAATGTTCCATTGGCCAAAGCAAGTCAAATTGCCAAGGCCGACATCTATGTAGTAGGGGTGAATACCAACATGGGGAGAAGGAGGTGAAAATGGAAAATAATAAGCAAGCTACCACATTGTCTAAAGATGTTGAAACTCTGGGCTTCAGTTATCCCTTGTGCAATATGGTGATATCAACATTTGTTTTCTAAAATTGTTGGGAAGAAGAAACAAAATTAAGGTGCGTATAAAACCTACTATAGTGCCTAGCGTAAAAGAATCTTTTATGCACATGAGATTACCTTGCCTTGGTGCTCAGAGTATTGCATAACTCCGACGTCACAGGGAATTAAATTAAACTCTCTGCTCCATATTTTTCTTCTGCCAAATGACTGGATGATCTGTAGGATCTTTTCTGATGCCGAAGTCCTCCTTTTCTAAACATCTTATACTACAGAATCAAATAGTCCTTTACCCTCAAGGTACCCTCTGGCTTAAGAGGAAACTGGAAGTTTGTCAGAGGTTTTATTTGGCTTGCCTTTCCTCGACCCAGTCAACTACCAGGGGCAGAGAAAAGACTTGTTCAAATAAACCTAAGAAATCCGTAGGAACTAAAGTGCACGGCAGATCATCTCATCGTCCATTAGCAGCACTGTTTGAGCTTACAGAAAGAGTGACCCTTCACAAAGAAAGGTGAGGATATTCTCACTTCACCTGGAGGAGTTTAGCCACCTTGAATAATAAGCTTTGCTGGTGAGTTGCGAGATCTGACAGCGAGTGAGGAAATTGTGGAAGAGGAGGCATTGAAAATGCCCAAAGACTTCCCAGGTGTTACCCACTGCCTTGTAAATGCGTGAAATCCTTGAAAAGGTGTCTGGCAGAGAGCCCTGGAACCTACCCACCATACGTCATTGACTGTTTCACAGAATGGAAGAAGGTACAGGTATGTCTGAACAATGTTCAAGTGATCAATTATATCAGTTAGAATTGTGAGTGGCTGCAAGGTACAGAGACCAGAGGAGAATGTCTTATATAAAACAGGGTTCATTTTATCAGGTAATCATACATCTTCAGGTAGGCAGACACTGCTTCACACTGGTATCAATGGCATGACATTTCTGTTGTGAATCAGTCTAGAAGAAGGTTGGTATGCAAAGCTTTACTAGGTGACAAACTGAAATGTAGACTTAGACCCAAAAACTTCAAAGGTGCATTCCAAATTTAGTTTATAGTTTGGGGGAGGGGTGGTTTACCAGATGAATAATCTAAATACATAGAAATTTAAAATTAAACAGAGTTGGTCAGGCACAGTGGTTCACGCCTGTAATCCCAGCACTTGGGGAGGCCAAGGCGGGTGGATCACTTGAGGTCAGGAGTTCGAGACAGGCCTGGCCAAGATGATGAAACCCCATCTCTACTAAAAATACAAAAATTAGCCAGGCGTGGTGGTGGGCCCCTATAATCCCAGCTACTCAGGAGGCTGAGGCATGAGAATCACTTGAACCCGGGAGGCAGAGATTGCAGTAAGCCAAGATCATGCCACTGTACTCCAGCCTGGATGATAGAGTGAGACTCAGTCTCAAAATTAATTAATTAATTAAACAAAGTTAATTGGTTATATATCTAAGAACTTACCACAGGTTCTAGTCTGGCTTGGGTTTGTAAGTAATAGAACAAACTACAAGACACATTCCAAGTTTAAAAGCAAATGAACTTAATATGCATAGAAAGGAGATTATTACATGCAGGGAAAAGCTGGTAAAAAAAAAATCATGACAATCTTTCTTTCATCTTTGTGCAAATCTCTATTATTTCTACTGGAACAGCCATCACCCTCCTGCCTCCCTGTAGTTATTCTGGTGTTCACACAGCAGTCAAAGGGATTTTTAATAAATATTAATTAGAGATCACTCCTATACCTAAAACACTCAAATACTTCCATTGCATTTAGTGTAAAATCCAAACTCCTTCCTCTGCTGTACTTGATAGGCCCACCCTTCCCCTGCAGCCCTTTCTTGCACCACTGTGCCCTTACCTCTCTACTGTAGCCACACAGGCCTTCTTTCTGCTCACACCATGCTAGTTTCTGCCTCACAGCCTTTGCACATATCATACACTTTACCTGGGTCACTCTTCCCTCAGAGGAAAAGTGGAGTCCTTTCAGTGCAAATGTCACTTTCTCAGAGATCTTTTCCCTGATCACCCTATGTGAAGCAGCCCTCTTAGTCCTCCTGTTTATTACATTCCATTATCCTGTGTTTAAAATAATTACTGTCACCACCTGAATGTATCATATTTGTTTGTGGTTTTTCATGTGTGGTAGACTGTAAGCTCCCTGAGGGCACAGTCTGGCAGATGTATACACCCAGTAAGTACAGATGCTCGTTGACTTACAGTGAGGTTACAACCTGATAAACCCATTGTCAGTTGAAAATATTGTTAGTCAAAAATGCATTTAAAGAAAACAGTTCTACACTGCTGGTGGGAATGTAAACTAGTGCAACCATTATAGAAAACGGTGTGGTGATTCCTCAAAGAACTAAAAGTAGAACTACCATTTGATCCAGCAATAGCATTACTGAGTATCTATCCAGAGGAAAAGAAGTTATTATACAAAAAAGATACTTACACATTCATGTTTATAGCAGCACAATTCACAATTGCAAAAATGTGGAACAAGCCCAAATGCTCATCAATCAACCAGTGAATAAAGAAACTGCTACACATATGTGATGGAATACTACTCAGCCATTAAAGGAATGAATTAATGGTATTCACTGCAACCTGAATGGAATTGGAGACTATTATTCTAAGTAAAATAACACAGAAATGAAAAACCAAATACCACATCTTCTCATTTATATATGGGAACTAAGTTATGAGGATGTAGACATAAGAATAATACAATGAACTTTGGAGACTCAGGGGAAAGGGTGGGAAGGGAGTGAGGGATAACAGACTACAAATTGGGTTCAGTGTATACTGCTCAGGTGATGGGTGCACCAAAATTCTACAAGTTCCCACTAAAGAACTTACTCTTGTAACCACATATCACCTGTTCCCCCAAAACCTATGGATACAAAACATTAAAACAATGCATTTAATATACCTAACCTATCCAGTGAATACCATAGCTTAGCCTTGACAATCTTAAACATAAGCAGAACACTTACAGTAGCCTAGAGTTGGGCAATATCATCTAACACAAAACTTATTTCATAATGAAGTATTGACTATCTTAGGTAATTTATTGGATACAGTACACTGTAGCATATCAGTTGTTTACCCTTCTGATGGCACAGCTGACTTGGAGCTGTGGCTCACTGCTGTCCAGCATCATGAGAGTATCATCTTGCATATTGCTGGCCTGGGAAAAGATGAAAATTCAAAATTCAAAGTACAGTTTTTACTGCATGTGTAGTGCTTTTACACCATGGTAAAGTTGAAAACTGTAAGTTGAATCATCATTCATTGGGGACCATCTGTATGTGCTAAGTAAATACACAAGTGAGTGTTTTAGGTTTTCTAATCATTCAGAAAAAAGGGATATTATAAGTTCATGAGTCAGGGAACTCATCATCACAGAGACGGGGATGGGCTGGGGTCAGAAGAAAGAGAAGGATTTGGATTGAGAGGTACCTAGGGGAAGCCATGGGTATGGTTGGGGTTCAAGAGGCAGGGTCTTCACAGTGATTCTGCTTCTTAACTGACAGAAAGAGTGCCCACCTTTCTGTCCCTGGCAGATCACTGGGAGATCAGCTTTCCTTAAGGAAATAGGACCAAGAGCATGGAGCAAAATACCCAGATGACTTCATCGAAAGAAAACATGTTACTCTTGCATAGACCAAAATAAACTCCCCAGACTGAGGGGGTGGGACCAAGGGACAGTTCTTGAGCTGAAGAGAAACTCCAGGACCTTCCAAGGCATTCTTTGAAAAATGCTCTTTGGATAAAACTGCAACTTAAAAATAACTTCTGTTGGGTGTGGAGAGGAGAACAACTCAAATATTGGGGCCAGAAAACCAGAGTAAGGGCCAAATTTGGGCTAAGAAAATGCTAGATTCTCAAGATCTTTGGAAAGCAACTTATTCCCTCATTTATTTACAATGAATAAAGTTTCTTAAAAACAAATACAAGGAAATCAACGATTTGTAATTTTTAAAGTGTCAAACAAGTATGCTAATCAAAAAATAGATTATTTTCCAGTATGATGAGGGAAAATAATAAGGCTCTAGGACCTTAAATAAGTAAATATGACACCACTGGAGAAAAAGATGGCATTTAGAGAAAGGCCAAGTGAGGTGGTTCTAACCCGTAGAGCAAGAGGTGTATGGCATTAAAATGTAGCAGAGATTGCACCAGCCTGAGAAGCAGGCTCTCCTGGAGGGAGAATCCAGCTCTACCACTCTTGCTATGTGATCTCAGGTAACTTACTCCACTTCTCTTACCCTCAGTTTCTTCATCTTTAAAGTGGGCAAATTCATGTCTGTCTCTCAAGGACACTTTAGAGATTAAATGAAGTACTGCAGAAAAACTACTTCATAGAGTATCTGAATGTTAGAAAGCTTTAAATAATCTTGGAATCCCACTTCTCTCATCACTTTTAGAGGGTTGGACAAATTGGAAAGCTTCAGAATTTGACACCTTATGAAAGTTGAGACTCATTAACATATTTTCATTAGCAAATACCTGTTAACTTCTATTTGTAAGACAGAGTGATGGATAAAATGTAGCACAAGATTCTTGGTTTCCTTATCAAGGAGTGAAATAGTTACTGATTACCACAACAAGATGCAGAAAAAAGAAACCCATGGGAAAACTTATGGGATTAAAGCAGTGAGCATTTATTTAGCTTACAAATCTGCGTGTTGGAAGTTTAGGCTGGGCTCAGCTGGGCAGTTCTTCTGGTTTAGGCTCATTTGTCTGGGAGTTGACTGATCATTTATTGGTCTATGGTGACCTCAATTGGCATGACTACCTGGTCAACATGGCTTTTGTTCTATGTGTTTCACCCTCCAGCAGATTGGCCAGGTGTGTTCTCATGGTAAAGGTACAGGAGCAAGAATAAGCAAGCCCAATTGTACAAGTGTTTTCCAAACCTTTGTGTCACATTTACTTAACATACTATTGGCCAAAGTAAGTCAAGTGGTTAAATGCAGAATCGGTATGAGGGGAATATATACTTGCATGTCAAAGGATAGGGATGCAGGTAAGGATAAATGAATGGGGCCATTAATGCAATTAATCTACTTCAGGGGAACTAGATAAATATATAGGTAATTTAATTTTATATAAACGCATTGAAGAAACATACATATATAATTAAATAAGGTGAAAGATAATAATTCATAATCACACAGCATTTACTGATTCTAAAGAACTTTCCCTCAAAACCTTTTGGTTTAATTACCCACAAATGACTAGAGAACAGGCATTACTGTTCCCATTTTACAGGTAAGGAAAGTCACAAAGACACTAAGGAGTAAAGCCTGGACTTGAACTTCTGATGACAAGCTTCCCCTTTGCCTTACAGCCTCTTAGACCAAGAACCAAATGAGTAAAACACACACAAAAGAGACAGGACTGAACTTACCTCAGATGTAAATGCATGTGCAGCAATGAGTTTCAACTTTTTTAAGGTACCAAACCCACCCCCCACTTTTTAAAAATAAATCTTATGTAGATTTCCCAAATATTTAAATTGATAAAAAGCTATTTTATATCCTAATTTTATTTTAGATCAAATGCATAATATTAACCTATTATACAATCAATATATAAGAACAATGAGGACATTTTGGGGAACTCAGGTGTTTGAAATCAAAGACTGATATCAAATGGGGACAGTGCAGTCTTGGGGTCCAGTGTGCTTCCATAATTTGTTTAGCCTGCCCAGTAGAGTGGACTGCTGTTGTGGACCTAGTCCCTATTGTCTGCTTTCCACACCTCTCCCCACCCCCAATTCTGGTCATGTAGTTCTGAAGTAGTTGGTCCCACTCCCAGCTACAGAGGTGGGTCTGCGAGGCAGGGTTCAGGAGCACCAGGAAACAGAAGCTCTTCCTGCTGCCTTGAAGCTGGAAGAGCATCAGCCTGGAGTTGCTGGGGGCTGTCTCAGCACTACATAAAGGAACAAGCCAACCCAGGGGAATGCGCTACCAAGACGAGCAGGGGCTCAGGACTACACAGGACACCACTGAAGTGTCTGGATCTAGCTGGAACTTAATCCAGTACTACCCCTAGACTTTTCTGTTACACAAACCGGTAACATCCTTTTTGTCTTTTAGGACAGTTTGATTTGGATTTCTATCTTTTGCAACTAAAATATATCTAATATATCCAATATTAAGAAAATCTGACTCAAACAGATTAGTTGTAATAATAATATGGTTTTAAAAGCAGTTCATCTTGTAATGTCAGGAAATTCTTTAATAAAAAGATAGCAGAAGATTTATTCCAAGATTTATATATACTTCCACACAAAAGTGTGAGGTACATTAACATATATGTCAGACTCAAAGCATTAAAAATTGATATATGGCATAGTTGAAGGTATGTTTGTTTATTGCAGATTTTAAAGTGGTTTATACGTATTTAAAAATGGAATTTGAGAATATTTTTAGGATCCCTGAGATACCCTGTAGATCTTTTGGGTCCTCAGGATGTGGTTAAAAAAGAATTGATAAAACAAAACAGGAAGGGGTCTAAAAGATATTTGAGGCCTCTGAAACATGTCTTTTATCACCAGAACAAAACATGACATACACAGTGACTCTGGGACACATTACTGGGACCTAATTAGCATCCTCAGATGGGATCCATCAGATTATTCTCTCCTGGAAAAGAATGGAAAGGGAGGGGCTGAGAGAGAGAGAGGCTAACATCTTCTCCTTTCTTCCTCCTTCAACATCAGAGTTCTAAAAAGTTTTGAATATTTTTGCAAAAGGTAACTGGTGAGAGGTATTCAGCATAATCCTAAAACTCTTTGTTGTGTTTAAGTTTTCTTTTTCTATAAATGGGAAAATTCATTAATGCTGATGATCATATAGGAAATTTTCTCCTTGTGCAAAATATTATTTCATGGTTCCTTAAAAGTATAAGGTCAAATAAATATGAAAACATGGCAGTTTATACTGTTGACTCAGACTGTGAGTTCATGAAGGCAGTAGCAATGCTTACCTCTTTGGATAGTGTCTAATTCAGTTAAGTAAAAATGGGAACTTCTTTTATAAAACTACTTACGTACCTATGATGATGAAAATGGAAGTATAGGATTCCAGTCTTGTTCTGGTGACCTTTGGAAATCTCATATTTGAAGCGTTAGAGGTCTAATCCCAAGAGACTTCTATTTTCTCAGGATAAGATTAATTAGAGGAAGCTGGGAGTGTTTGGTGGGTCCTTCCTGAACTGTCAGAGACACCAAGATGCTAGAGATGGAAGGGGTCTTAAATTTCCAGTCCAGCTGCCTCTACTACAGGATCTTTGATCTCTTCTTTGCCTGAAAGCTTCTTTCATGGCTAAATTGAGTTGAAATATGTTGTGAAGGAATATTAACCTGTCTCTCCTTTTCTGTTGTGAAGGAATATGAACCTGACAGAAAGCAGAGTTCAGTGGATCATGAGGCAGGACCTCGTAGGGTAACTCTGGTGGTCTTCCATATACACAAGGAGAAGCAAGATCTGGAGAGGATCCTGTGATCAAGGAAGGATCAAGAGTTCTAGGACACTTTGGTAGATGAGAGTGTTGGTAATATCCTTTTTCAGTTTACCTGATATCCACATAAAAACAGACAAAGAAAATATACAACAAAATGTTTAAAAAATTAATGGCAAGTTACTTCCATGAATCCCAAATACAGGCTGTGGGGATAAAGCAGCAGCTTCTCCAAGACTCACACAGTGTTGGTGTCTATGCATACAGATGGAAGGGAAGCAATGGGGTATCTGGTAGACCTGAGAACAGGAGAAACCCAAAACAGGAGCAGAAACTTACTGCAGAATGCATGAAACAATTTGAGAGTGGCAGCTAAAACTAGGAGGCATTTGGGATGAGCCATCAGCTGGGGAGCATAAGGGATCTGAGAAAAACGTGGAGTATCTGGAGCAATCTAGCCCCAAACTGACAACCTGGTCTCTCCCCTTCCAGGGGTTCACACAGGGAAAAACTGCTGGGATAGAATAAAAATTGAACAAGATACAGACAACAGAGATGAAGAAAAAGAAGTCCAGTTACAAGCAGAGGGTTAGGGAGGAAGAGTGAGAAAATTCCAGAAAGCAAGACAGGTAAATTGTAAGAAAAAGAAAGGACTGGCTGGGTAGGGTGGTTCATGCTTGTAATCCCAGCAGTTTGGGAGGCCGAGGCAGGTGGATCACTTGAGGTCAGGCATTCGAGACCAGTCTGGCAAACATGGTGAAATCCCATCTCTACTTAAAAATACAAAAATTAGCTTGATGTGGTGGCACACACCTGTAGTTCCAGGTAATTGGGTGTCTGAGGCACAAGAATCACTTGAACCCATAAGGGGGAGGTTGCAGTGAGCTGAGATCATACCACTGCACTCTGGCCTAGGCAACAGAGAGAGACTCTGTCTTAAAAAAAAAAAAAAAAAAGAAAGGAAGGAAGAACTGGGGGAGGGGTTGAGGTAGGAATGTATGCCTGTAAATTAAGAGACATACAAGATATATACCAAAGAATAAACTATAGTGTCTAGGGTCACACTCTGGGTGATGAAATGAAGGGAAGTCCAACAAAGTCATTCCCACAAGTCAAGACGGTGGTAACTTTTGGTTGATGGCTGTGATTTGATGGGGCCCATGGTGGGCTTTGGGATGGCTTGGAAAATTCGATTTCTTGACCTGGTGGTGGCTAAAATGGTGTGTGTCATGTAACAACTCATTAAGCCAGACAGTAGTGTTGTAAGGTTTTCTATATCTGTGTTTTATTTTACTCTACAATAGTAATAAAAGGAGTGGAAGGTTAAGGGGATCTCAGATCCCAACTAATACCGAATACTAACACTAAAGCCAATGTCTAAACTCTATTCTCTAGATTTTAGGCATTAGACTAAGCTAATTAGACATAGACATTAGACTTTAGCTAAAATCTATTGAACATGTACTATACGCAAGGTGCTATGCTAAGTCCTTTACCATGATAGTAATGTTCTCAGAGTCTAGAGTCCAGTGTCTTGCTTAGTTTCCTTTGCTACTGTGTGAATTGGGGCAAGCAACTCATTCTCTTTGAGCCTCTGTATTCTCATCTCTAGAAGGGGGC
Organism: Saguinus oedipus; assembly: GCA_031835075.1. Lineage (NCBI taxonomy): Eukaryota > Metazoa > Chordata > Mammalia > Primates > Cebidae > Saguinus > Saguinus oedipus. The sequence continues at coordinate 47,055,564 of CM063170.1, forward strand.
AATGGTATGTCTCTCATAAGACTATTGGGGTGAGATTTTCATGTGAATTCTTTAGCTCAGTGCCTGGCACATAGCAGATGCTTAGTAAATGGTAGCCACTGTTGTATCTATGAGAGTTGCTGCTATTACTCTCGCATTATGAATGAAAAAATTAAGGGTCAGAAAGTGTAAGTCATGGAATTATTCAGTGCTAAACCCAGACTTTCAATGTTTCCCAATGCCTCTCCAACTCACTAACTTTTTTTCTGAAATAAAAATGGTGCAATGGCAAATGACAATGGCCTGGCCTGGTTCCACAGCTCTGTTTTGAAGGTTATCTGAAATCTTGCTCCCTCACTTGCCCCAACCCATGATGTTGCAATTTCGCTTCAAGAAACAGACCTCAGTAGTGCTGTCCACTGAGTGTCTGCCTGGAGCATTCTTGGAAGACAGAAGGCAGGCAGGAAGGATGCAGGCAGTGCAGCCTCTTCTGCAGAGGCATAAACAAGTCCCCGCTCCCAGAGGGGCCAGGAGCCCAGTGCGGCAGCTGGCTGGATGAGTCACACGTATCGTACTGAGAGAGAAAATAAGTGGCATTCCTCTTTGCTGAATTTTGAGTGTAAACAAGCAGATTCATGATAATTACCAAATATTAGAAATGTATTGTTCCTTCCCCATTCCCAAGACACTTCTAGGATCTCCAGCTGTGCTAATAACACTAGGTGCACCACTTTCCCGGCCACAAGTATTGTTCCAAGACAAAGGCTCTTCATCTGTGTTTATCCTTGTTTTCTATCAACACGTGAAACCTAGTTCACCTATGTTTTATTGGGGTTTCCTGCTTCGTGTGGAAGCAAGGAGGAATAGAAGACAGCATTTGAAATTCAGAAATTAAATAAGGTCTCAATTCTCTGGTCCCCATCTCTCAAAGGGGAAAGTCATATTTACCTCATGAAAGGACTAGTGTGAAGATGACTGAAGGAATATATGCAAAGAGCCTTACGTAGAGGTTGGCACACAGTAATGAAGGTGCCTTCCTAGCTGCTAGCAAGGTCTGCCGGCACATCTTCAACAGAGAACTGAGATGGCAAAGAACGTACATGCTTCTTTCCCCTGTGGTATTCGTGATAGACATTATTAACCAATTACGATATTCTTTCCTACTTGGATTAATTTTCTATTGCGGCCGTAACGAATTACCGCAAATTTGCTGGATTATAAGAACACAGCTTTATTAACTTACAGTTTTATAGGTCTGAAATCTTACACAGGTTTCACTGGGCTAAAATCAAGCAGGGTTGCCTTTCTAGAACTTCAAAAAGTGATTTATTTTCCTTGCCTTTTTTTAAAAAAAGCTTTCAGAAGCCTCTGATCGAGGCACATAGCCCTGTATGTCTCAGAGCCAGCAACAACTTGCCACACCCATCCCACACTTCTCACTTGCTCTCTCTGACCACAGCCAGAAAGTGTTCCTTGCTTTTAAGAACTACTGTGATAAGATTGGGCCCCTGGATAATCCAGGATTGCCTACCCATCTCCATATCCCTAACTTTAATCACATCTGCAGAGTCCCTTTTGCCATCTAGGGGTTAGGATATGGACATCTTTGGGGCCATTATTCTGCCTACATTGCTCAGTGCCTATTGGCAGCCGCTATTAGTGGATCAGAGTTTGACCAGAGTCACTAAACCCGCTTGGCCTCTGAAGTCAATGCTATCCATGCTTTGGAGATTGATCAGGAAAGACACAAAACAAAGCCAGTCAGAGAACAACCGGAAGCAAAAGAAAGCAATTACCATGTGCTGAACACATTTTAAAAAAATCAAAGCAGCATTATTGAGATATTGTTGACATGTGACAAACTACATGTTCAAAGTGTGCAATTTGATAAGCTTTGACTTATATATACACCTATGCAACTATTATGACAAGCGTCATTATGAACATCCATCCTCACCAAGAGTCTGCTTGTTCTTTGTAATCCCTCCGTCCACTCCATCCCATCTTCTTCTGTTCCCAGATAACCACTGATCTGCTATCAATATAGGTTGGTTTCCATTTTGTAGAATTTCAAATAAATGAAGTCATACAATAAGTCCCCGTTTTTATCTTTGTTTTCAGTCAGTGTAATGATTTTCATCTTCAGCCATGTTGCTGTGCATGTCGGTAGTTCATTGCTTTTTGTTGAGTAGCGTTTCAATGTAAAACACAATTTTGTTTGTTTTTTTTTCATCTGATGATGAAAATTTGGGTTGCTTCCAGGTTTGGGCTACTATAAATAAGTCTGCTACACATATTCATGCACAAGGTTTTTTTGGAGACAGTCTCACTCTGTCACCCAGGCTAAAGTGCAGTGGTGCAATCTTGGCTCACTGCAACCTCTGTTTCCTGGGTTCATGCAATTCTGCCTCAGCCTCCCAAGTAGCTGGGACTACAGGCATGCCTCGCCCAGCTAATTTTTGTATTATTATTATTATTATTTTTACTAGAGATGGGGTTTCATCATGTTGGCCAGGCTGGTCTCAAACTCCTGATGTCAGGTGATCCACCTACCTTGGCCTCCTAAAGTGCTGGGGTTACAGGCATGAGCCACTGTACCTGGCCCATGCACAAGTCTTTGTATGGACCTATGCTTTCATTTCTCTTGTGTAAATACCTAGGAGTGCAATGGCTAAGACATGTGGTAGGCATATATTTAACTATTTAAGAAACTGCCAAACAGATTTTCCAATGTATTTGGGCCATTTGACCAGCAGCGTATGAGAACTTCAGTTGCTTTCTGTCTTTGGCAATACTTACTGTGATCAGTCTTTTTAACTGCAGTCTTTCTAACCGGGGTAGTGTGGTATCTTAATGTCTTATTTGCATTTACTTAATGATGATGTTGAACATTTTTGTAATGTGCTTATTTGTTACCCACATATCTTCTTTGGTAAAGTGTCATTTCAAACCTTTTATATATTTTTTACAAATGTAAAATGTTTATTTTTTTTGAGTTGTTTTTTTTTTAATTACTGGGGCACATGTGAAGGTTTGTTACATAGGTAAACTCATGTCATGGGGGTTTGTTGTATAGATCATTTCATCAGCCAGGAATTAAGCCCAGTACCCAATAGTTATCTTTTCTGTTCCTCTCCCTCCTCCCACCCTCCACCTTCAAGTATACCTCAGTGTCTATTATTTCCTTCTTTGTGTTTATAAGTTCTCATCATTTAGCTCCCACTTTGCAGTATTTGGTTATCTGTTCCTTTCCTGTGTTAGTTTGCTGAGGATAATAGTCTCATACATGTTCCTACAAAGGACATGATCCCATTCTTTTTCATGGCTGCATAGTATTCCATGGTGTATATGTACTGCATTTTCTGTATCCAGTCTACCACTGATGGACATTTAGCTTGATTCCATGTCTTTGCTAGTGCTGCAATGATCATACACATACATGTATCTTTATGGTAGAATGAATGATTTGTATTATTTATGGTAGAATGATTTGTATTGTATATACACAATAATGGGATTGCTGGATAGAATGGTAGTTCTGTTTTTAGCTCTTTGAGGAATTGTCATACTGCTTTCCGCAATGGTTGAACTAATTTACACTCACACCAACAGTGTATAAGTATTTTTTTTCTCCACAACCTCACCAGCATCTGTTGTTTTTCGACTTTTTATTAATAGCCATTCTGACTGGTGTGAGACAGTATCTCATTGTGGTTTTTAGTTTCTAGTATAGGTGTTTAGTGCTATAAATTTTCTCCTAAATACTGCTTTAGCAGCATCCCATAAACTCTGATATGACTTATTTTCATTTTCATTCAGTTCAAAATACTTTTAAATTCCTCTTGACATCCTCTTTAATCCAGTGATTATTAAGCAATGTTTTATATGGTTTTCAATTATTTGGGGATTTTACAGATGTCTTTGTGTTATCGATCTCTAATTTAATTCTGTTTCGGTTGGAAAACATATTGTATCATTGATATCCTTTTAAATGTATTGAGACTTGTTTTATGTCCCAGAACATGGTCTAACCTGGTAAATGTTTCATATAGCTAAGCACCTTAAATGCCTTTTTTATATTTAATCTTTATAACGATGCTACTATTATTTCCACTTTAATAAAGAACAAATAGGTGATACTGTCCTCCTTATTTTGGAATTAATCAACTTAAATAATGTATTCAGTGCCAGACAGCTATTAAATAGGAAAACTAGAATATGCTCTCGTCTGACACGAAAGCCAAGCTATGAACCATTCTTTCATGATTACCCCACCCACATCCATTCCTTACAAACTGGGTAAGACCACACAAGAGGCCGATTTCAGAGGCTAATTTTTCTCTCCAAGTTTTGAAATCTATCTCCTAGATTGCTCCTTTCTAGTGTAAACACAATTGCATCAGTTGCTAATACAGATGTAAAGGTGAGTTCTGTCTGATGGTTAGGAATGTGCAAAGACCAACTGCTGATTCAAGTCAGAAACTTGCTGCTGAGCCTTGCTGCTGACTAAGGCTCAATTACCAGATCATTCAAATAACACCCAGGAACAAAGACTGACATTAGGTGCTTTTGTCTCTTCCTAGCAGAGGATGGCTGATTGTCCCTTAAAGCCCAATGATGCTCAGAGAGTCTCTGGATTAGTAGGCTTTATTTATATGCCTGTGGAATTTGCATAATAGCTTTAAAGTCAACTTGTCTTGAAATGGCTCTTTCCTTTCTATTCTCTTGAATTTAATGGTCAGATATTTTATTGCTAGTATATGTAGTAGTAGTTCTTGTTCACTAGGACGGATGCCGATGGGGAGCCTCATGTTCAATTCAACAAAAGAGTTTTTGATCATCTGGCAAGTTCAATTATCTAAGTTATCCAGACCCTTTCTTACTCCAGTTACTCCAGCTATTTGAACAAGCCTGCTAAAGATCCTTCTGGCTGCATCTACGACCTTGCACAATGGGTTATTTGAATAAATGTCCTCCAAGAGCATGTTCCTGTTACATACAAAGTCAATTTAGCTTCTACACTTATTTGCAGGAGCTCACATTGTCAGTGATTGACTACTTCCTAATGCCACTTAGGCTAAAATCTCAAATGAAGGGAATGTGCTGCTTGGGTGAGCACTTCTTTCTGAGTGCCATTTCTCTACAACTTGAAATGCTAAATGGCCAGCACCAAAGGAAGGAAAAGAATTCCTGGGGATGTACTTTAGCACCTAAATCTCTAATCTTTCACTGAAATAGACTGATTTCTACAGCTTATTATTATCCTGGAGATTACTAAGGAGTTCATATTCATGGGAAAGCATATACAGCTACTACCAATTAATCTATGCCATGCAACATCTGTTTGTTGAATTTCTTCTGAGAAGTGATGAAACAGGTATAAAATGAAATAGTCTGTGCCAACGTTAAAGCCTGAAGAAGCCTCCATTCAATATGACAAAAAAAAATCCACTTATGTTTCTGGTTTCTACCATATGGAAGCTACATGGTTGAAAAAAAAAATCATCTGTCCTCGAGACCCTACAAACTTTTGACAAGCCATTAGCCAGGAAGGGAAAATCAGTTTTGGTTTATGTGTCACTATTGATTGGCTGGCATTAGATTCTGGGAATTCCATGTTGAGAAATGATTCTGAGGCCTTCCCCTCCATCAGTGGGAAAAAGCATGGTGATTGATTAGTGATGTCTGCTATGAACACAATAAGGAGGTATGGTGTCATTCCCAGAGTGCTAGACAAGAAACCGGAGTACCAGAGTGCTGGGCACTGGGAATATAGCAGTGAACAAGACAGGTTCAGCTGATGAACTCATAAATCTTAGAGTCAAAATGATTACTAGAGTTATTTCTTGGTTTGTGATCCTAAAATGTAGTGGTTCTTGCTCTGCCCACCAATCACTATGAGTGGATTATTGCAAAATAGCAGCAACATTTGTTGGGACCAGTTCTCTTGCAGAAAATTCCATAAGTTTACTATGTGGACACCTTTCATGTCTATGTAGACAAAAGGTGTATACATAACAAGACTTGTATTTCAATCATTGTAGTATTTTCTCTTCCTGGGCACACTGGCCAAGAAAAACTTCATCTCGAACATTTCTCCATAGTCATAGACAGTGGTAATCTTGGCCAGGGTCAACCCTCATTTACAAAGAATGGAAAGCAATGAACAAGAGAAAGCCAACCATGGAGGTGTATGGCGTAAGGAGTTACTGTTTTTTTTTAGGCCCCCATGAGAAGGCAATTCCTGAGACAAATTAATCATACCAGGGCAATGTGCGTTCATCTTCTTGCTAACTGGCTGGCAGCTGTTTCCAGATACTTCCCATTTTGGTTATGTAAGCCAGGCTCACTCAAATGTACAGACCTTTTCTATGTAGCTCAGCAGATGCTGTCAACTTCTCTTCATTCTGATGGGATCAGGCGCTGCCTGCGAGGGCCTTGTAACTGCAGCTCTGCAATGCTGGCACCAAAGTCAAGGTGCAGAACTGTCTGGAAAGGCCACCCTCTGTCCACAGATGATGCAATGGGTCAGTGTCTTTCTTACTATGGTGACAGCAGCTGACATGGAAATGGTTGTTCTTGCTTCTACACATTCCCATTATGCCTCACCCAGGCTTACCAAATGCTGAAAATATTTGCCTACCCGGCATTCATTTCTTCTACCTCTAGGAACTGCATCAAGATTATCTTTTGGGAAATCATTCTCGCTGAACTCCCAAACCAGTTGTTTTGGATAGTATGTGTTCCACCTCAGCCCCAAGCTGAGCATGTGATTTATACCTGGTCAAACCAAGTCACAGGAAGTTTTTAGGTATAGACATGTTACTCATTCTTCATTCATGAGTGTCAGCTCTGGGATTCTGCTGAAGTGATTAGGAAAGGGATGGGATTTTGCTGGCTATTGTCAAGCTGATGAAATATGAGCCTGGAGCCATTGGCGTCTTATTTTTCCCACAAGCAGTGTTGAATATGCTAGAAAATACAGTTCAGAGAAAAAGCGAAGTTGAGGGACTGAGAGGAACACATTTACACTGATATGATTTGAGCATCTGGATTTAACCTTACCTGTACTTAACTACACTTTTAGATCTTCCAGTTATATGAAAAATTTATGTCCTATTTTTTTTGCTGAGGGAAATTCTGAGTTAGGTTTCTGTCACTTGCACCCCAAAAAATTCTGATGAATGTACAGAAAAGTCCTGATGAAATGTTCTCCCTTCACAGAGATTTTCATAGGAATTGGGCAGAAGTAGATATAACTCTGAAAGTGCCAGCTTTGAGCAACCAATACCTTTCTAGAAGTACCGTTAGGTATCAGTACATCAGCACACGACAATCAAGAGCTTAGCTGCTAAGCACTGTGCCGTGTACCATGGTGGGGAACAGGACCCCCGCTAGGGTCTCTGTTCTCACTGAGTGTGCAGTCTAGCCAGGAACGCTGAATTAACATAGGTTAATATTTCAAGCAGAAGTTCTTACCTTCATGTCCACAGCACGTTGGTGAGTCACAATATATTATGAGTTATACCACAAGGAATTTGTGACTCATGAAGCTAAAGTCCCAATGTTGGCAGATGATTTAAAAAACAAACATGAATTAGAGTGAATTCAAGGTTATCGCAATAATAATGTCATATTCATTCACTTGGTTCTCTAGAATGTTTTTCTGAGTGGGAGAGAAAGAGTTGGCGTTACAGTTATGGCCCACGCACCCCTGTCTCCCGGAGGGTGTTGTTCCCAAGGATGTCATCTACCGTATGTGTTGGGACAATGATAATAATCTCAACATGAAGCAGGAGGAGGAGCAACAGCAGGAGAATTGCCAGTGTTTATTGTGCACTGATGAGGCAGTAGGTACTATGCTGAGTGCATTACAAGGATTGTTTCATTTAATCTACATGAGAAACCTCTATGTACTTATTGTCCTGTTTTGTAATTGAAAGAACAACTACCTGCTGAACAGAGTGAGTCTGTCTCAAGCACTTCTGGAGTTCAGAGAAGGGAACAATCAGTATAGGCTAGAGTTGTTGGGAAAGGTCCCAAGGAGGATGTGTGACTTCAGTGGAAAGAAGTAGAATCTGTACAAGCAGAAAAGCCAAGGAGGACATTGCATGCTTTGGTAGAAATCAGACAGGTGCAGTACATAGGGTGCCAATCTCACCCGCTGGACACCTTCAGTGCTGGTACCAGGATGCTGCATTGGTGTTCAGCCATTGCATTGTCTTGCAGTGGCTCTTGCACACATCCCATCCCACCTCCAGGGCTTTGTGGAGGCTGTTGCTTTTACTCTTGCTCCGGTGGCTGAGTAGCTCCTGAGTGATACTCAGGACCCTCTGAGGTTCTTTCTACCCTCCCTTGAGAAGAGAAGCTGCTTCCTAGGGGAGAAGCAAAGCAAACTATTTTTCCCTTGGCTGCCAGTTCCTAGGACTCTCCACTGTAGTATCCCTCTGGGACCCAACTCCCGCTACAGACTTGTCCTATGCTTCTCATTGGCTGACCCCAAAATCTAAATCAGCCTCTCCTGCATGCCAAAGCAATTAGGTTGATGCCAAGTAACTGAGTTTTGCCATTGAAAGTAATGGTAAAAATCCCCACCTACTTATGCACCAACCCAATAGCTGCCTTGTGTTCCACTCCCTCAGTTTCCTTCACAGAGCCAGCCAGCTTGTCTGGTTAGCTACATGACTGGCATCTTGATCTTACTGCTTCCCATGTCAAAAGCTTTAAAGTTAAAAAGAGCATTTAGTAAATGCCTAGTGTGTGGACAGCCCTGTGCAAGCAGTTGCATGCGTTGCTTTATTGAATCTTCACCAGGTGACTATAAAATGGGACTAGGATCATCTACCTTTTATAGATGAGGAGATTGGAGTTCAGAGATATTAAGTAAATGATGTCATGTTGGAAGCAAGGGCAGCTGCATGGTGCCAGACAGACAGACCACCCTCTTAAGCATGATGCTCCCCTCCCTCTCATACATCAGTTGTTGTCTTCAGGATAAAATCCCACAGCCTTGACCTGACAATCCAGGCCCTCCACCATCAAGCCTGATTTGGTTCTCTAGTCTTCACTTCCCACTGTGCCTGACAACACATTTCAAGTGCTGGACCAGAAAAGAAAGCACACAGTTCCCCACCTCCGTGCCCTCACTTATGCCTGGTTCTCCACCGGGAATGCCATCTCCACTTCCTGATCACCGTTTAACATCTACCTTTGCCAGGAGTGTTTTCAATTCATTCTCTTAATTGTTGCCAGAATTAAACTCTGCCTCTTCCATATATGTCCTTCATACTGTTATTTGCATACAGTTACTTTATCATAAACCCCTAGCAGGCAGGAAGTGGGTTTTACTTTTCATAAGTTTCACATGGGGACTTAGATCAGAGACTTGCCCTCATGGCTAGGTTCTGTTTCTCCTCTGCCTGAAAGCAGAAGATCCTTCCCAGAACTTCCTTACACCTTCCTTCATCCAACGCTGAGTCTTGTTCATTCGTTTGTCAAATAAAGTGGATGGGCTTAAGATAGAAGAGAACCATGGATACACCAGGCATATAGCAGTGAAAAAGATAAACACTGTTTCTAATCTAAAGTTTTCTCTCTGCGATTCCCAAAAGTTCTACCTTATTTATGACCCCTGGCAACTGCTAGCTTCACATCATGGTGAACATTTTCTTATGCAAACCCAAGGTCCACAGTCCTGGTGAGCTAAAAATCCTTAAAGCTAAAGTTTTGTAAGGATACTGCATTTTAACAAAGATTTCATTTTCCAAAATGGTATCATGAGATACTTTCTGATATCAGAGAAGGGAGTAGCTTCAGGGGGACAAGTGGAAGGTCTTTCCACCCCTGGAATTGTACCAGAGAGGGGAGTGCCCGCCCTGCTTGTGAGAAACTCTGATTTTGTCCAGAGCACCCTACTGCCCCTTCGGTCTGTCTGAGCATCTAAGACGATCATTTGAATATGATGGTGAGAATGCTCAGGGAACATCTTAACCAGCCTTCCCAGTTCACAAATGGAGAAAATGCCTTCACTTTCCAAGTTGACAAGCACCAGCTAGCCCAAATCCCAGTGTCTCCCTATATGTACCGTCATGCCACTATATCACTCAGTCTTTCTGGATGCCCTGAAATGCCTCTGAAAAGTCAGAGAAAAGGGTTGCCACATGAAAAGGGAAAGGAAAGCAGGACCATCCAGGGACTTTCCTGGGACTTATCACTTACGATCCTGTCAAAGTGACTTATGATGGACTTGGCTCTGGTGTCCAGGAATTAGAATGAGAGAAGAAAGGGAAGGTGGGGAAAAAAGGCTTGATGCAGGGCAGGCAAACACAGTAAAGGTGGTATTGAGTGGAACAAGGGCCTAAGAATTCATCATCCACTCAAGAGACAGACAACAGACGAGGTAGAGCTGCAGGACAGACCTGCAAAGAATGGAGGGCTCCATCAGGTCAGGCCCCTCCCGCTGTACTGGGCACCTTCTCTGGAAGGTATACCTTAGCTTAAAGACAAGGCCAAGTGGTGTGGTTAGTCCAGGGCCACATAGTAGGAGGAGGGGGCCTTCTGAGTCATGGAGAGTCTAGAACCTTCTTTCTACATCCCTACATCTAGGGTGCAATAGTAAATGCTCAGCCAATATTTATTGTGTGGATGAGTCCTTGGAAACGGTAATATATTAACATATTATCTGCCGCTAATAGCTTTGTGCAAATTAATTTAAAATGAAAACAAACCCTTCTTTGGTTCTTTGTATCTTATTAATGTAGCGCATGAGGAATCCCACTTTGTTTCCACACTAATCTTGAGAAGAGTGCATTTGTGGCCTTGAGAACATAATCTTTCTGTGCCTTGGTTTCCCCCTCTATAAAATGGAACTACTACTTCCTACCTCATAAAGTCTGTGCTGGAATTAAATGCCACGATACATGTAAAGCACTTAGAGTCCTCCCCTAGAGACTGTGCCTTCTGCATTATTGGGGCCTGTTTCCTCATTCCTAGAAGGCAGGACAGTAAGTAGTGCCTTGGGATGCAGAGACCAAGCCGTGGCTGCTATCAACTCTCTTCTCTCTCTCAAATCACCATCTGGGACTGTGACCCGGCTGTCAGACAGTGTCTCTACAGGACAAGATGTGGGCTGGTAGATGCTTCTGGCCTCACAAGCTAAGTCCAGAATTTTGCTTTAGAAGGCATTAGAGATCCTTTTGCTTGGTTGTTTACCTGTTCCCAAGCATGTGGAAAGCCCTCTGGAACTTTCAGACAGTGCTATCGTAGAACTAGAGAACTGGCAAGCGAGAAGATGGAAGGAGAATCAGAGAAGAGTGCAGGATGGGGACTGAGAGGGGTGCTGGCTACCCCTACCTTCTTGCCTTGATGTTTGATCTCTACGTTTTTACTTTCTAAAACTTTTAATTTTCATTTTACTTTTATATTTGAAGCCAGATACTTTCCTTTTTTAGCAACATTTAGACGTTATGTAACATTAATGAATACATTTGGGGCATTTTTTTTTCTGGAGGCACTGGTATAAGCAATTAAGCTACCATATTGTATGGAAGGGGGAAGTGGAGCAAAGTAAGGCTGGAAGGCTTTATAGGGACATGAACATGAAGGATTCTTACAATCTGTCAAAAAGTTTACATTTATCATATGGACAATGGAAAGTCATTATGAGATCTAGTAACATGGCAAGATCTGCTTTTTAAAATGATCACTCTGGTTAGAGTGCAAGATGATGGAGTCAAGTCTTGGAGAAAAGACAGAAGCAAGGAAATTGTTTCAGACATTCAAACAAGAGAGTGATGGCTCTCAAGATCAAGAGGGAGATATAGTGCAGAGGTACTGACTTGAGAGCCAACATAGACGTGAGTGTTGCATCTAATGAGGGGCTGAGAGAGCAGCCTCAAGAACAGAACCAAGAGGAGCGTCAATCCTTAAGGGCCTGGCAGAAAACAGAACTGGTGAAGGAAATGAAAGAGTATCAGAAAACAGGTATACAAGGAGAGTGTGATATCACAGAATCTAGATATTTTATATTTTATTTTTTTTGGTGTGTGTGTACAACTCTGTAATTTAATTTAATTTTTTCCAACTCTTTTTTTAGATTCAGGAGGTACATGCATAGGTTTGTTGACTGGGTATATTGCATGATGGTGAGGTTTGGATTACGGATGATCCTGTTACCCAGGTACTGAGCACAGTACCCAATAGTTAGTTTTTCAACCCTTGCTCACCTCCTTTCCTCCTTCCTCTAGGAGTACCCAGTTTCTATCATTCCCATCTTTATTGCATAAGTACTTAATGTTTTGCTTCCACTTATAAGTGAGAACATGAGGCATTTGGTTTTCTGCTCCTGCATCAATTTGCTTAGGATAATGGCCTCCGGCTGCATCCACATTGCTGCAAAGAACATGATTTCATTCTTCTCTATGGCTGTGTAGTATTCCGTGGTGTATATGTAGCACATTCACTGTATCCAGTCCACCATTGATGGGCACCTAGGATGATTCAATGTCTTTGCTATTGTGAATAGTGCTGTGATGAGCATGTGAGTGCATGTGTCTTTTTGGTAGAATGATTTATTTTCTTTTGGATATACATACTAGTAATGGGGTTGTGGGGGTTGGATGGCAGTTCTGTTTTAAATTCTTTGAGAAATCTCCAAATTGCTTTCCACAGTGGCTAAACTACTTTATATCACAGGTGAGCAGTGACTATCTGGGCATAGGGGTAAACGAATTTACCAAGATGGTTGCACGTAAAGAAAGACACACTTTATTAGAGAGTGTGAAAATACATCGCAAGGGGAAATGGGTAGAATCAGCAGAAGTAGGGCTGACTGCAAGGAAACAAAGGCTTGCTGGAGATTTAATAGAATGGTTCTGTGTGCTGAAGAGGGCTTGTGCAGTACCAATAACATCAAGGTTGCTGTGAACTAACTTGCAATTTGTTGTATTAGCCAAGGGTCTGAGGATAGTTGGGTGCAGGAAGATTGCAACTTGTGCAGGAGGGCTATGTGTCCTAGACCATGAAGAAAGGCAGACTTGTAGATTATCTGCTTTTTCTTTTTGCTTTCCTCAGCTGCCATCAGCCTGACTTCTTTTCCCAATTAGGACTCCATAGTTTACATTCCCACCAACAGTGTGGAAGTGTTCCCTTTGCTCTGCAGCCTTGCAGGCGTTTTTTTTTTTGTTTTGTTTCGTTTTTGACTTTTTAATAATAGCCATTCTGACGGGTGTGAGACGGTATCTCATTGTGGTTTTGATTTGCATTTCTCTGATGATTAGTGATGTGGAGGATTTTTAAAAAATGTTTATTGGCCACGTATGTTTTCTTTTGAGAAGTATCTGTTGATATCTTTTGCTCTTTTTTTAAATAGTGTTCTTTGTTTTTTACTTGTTCAATTGTTTAAGTTCCTTATAGATTCTGGATAGTAGATCTTTTGCAGATGTGTAGTTCATGAATATTTTCTTCTATTCTGTAGGTTGTCTGTTTACTCTGTTGATAGTTTGTTTTGATGTGAAGAAACTCTTTAATTAGGTCCCACTTGTCAATTTTTGTTTTTGTAACAATTGCTTTTGAAGACTTAGTAATAAATTCTTTTCCAAGATCTGTATCCAGAATGATGTTTCCTAGGTTTTCTTCTTGGATTCTTGTAGTTTGAGGTCTTACAGTTAAATCTTCTATCTATCTTGCATTAATTTTTGTATGTGGTGAAAAGTAGGGGTCCAGTTTCATTCTTCTGCATATGGCTTGACAGCTATCCCAGAACTGTTTATTGAACAGGAAGTCCTTTCATCATTGCTTAATTTTGTCAACCTCATCAAAGATCAGATGGCTGTAGGTGTGCAGCATTATTTCTGGGTTCTCTATTCTGTTCCATTGGTCTATGTGTCTGTTTTTGTACCAGTACCATGCTGTTTTGGCTACTGTAGCCTTATGGAATAGTTTAAAATTGGGTAATGTGATGTCTCCAGTTTTTTGTTGTTGTTGTCCTTTTGTTTTAGATTGGTTTGGCTATTCAGGCTCTTATTTGGTTCCATATGAATTTTAGAATAGTTTTTTCCTAGTTCTGAGAAAAATGATGTGGGTAGTTTGATAGGAACAGCATTGAATCTGTAGATTGCTTTGGGCAGAACGGCCATTTTAATGATATTGATTCTTCCAATCCACGAGCATGGAATGTTTTTATATTTGTTTGTGTCATCTATGATTTCTTTTAGCAGTGTCTTGTAGCTCTCCTTGCTGCTCTCTACATTTTTCTAAGATGAGTGTTTGAAAGGGCCCAGGGGTCTGGCCAAGCTAAGTTTCTTCTCCCCACCCTTCCCATGCCACCCCACCTCCCCAGCCTGGTAAATTGGTCCTAATGCTTTTGCCTTCACTTTTCTTCTCCTCTCCACTAACGCTGTGTTGCTGATGTCTGAGCAAGCCTTACAGGAGGATATGACTCTGAAAACATCAGAGCCAATGGAAGAAGAGACACAGGGCACAGAGAGAATGAAAGAGAAAAAGTAAAATTTTCTAGAAAGGAGTAGAGTTGGGGCATGAGGGGAGATGGGGGTAAGAAGGGAAGATGAGTACTCAGGAGGCAGGCAGAGTGGGTGAGCTATGGAGAGAAACTCTGAGCCAGGAACAATTAACATCAGGGGCTGCAAGTGGCAGCCTGTGGGCTGAACCCAGTCAAATACTAATTTGGGGGCTCACACAGGGTTTCAAAATTGGGAAAAATTCCCATAAAAACTCAGATTTTCAGCTTGAAAGATCTGGTCATGCAAAGTTAACATTTTTTCATGGCAACATGGAATAAAGCCAGGTGGCAATGACTCCCTGTAGAGGAGGCACATGTCCTCTCAAGTTTGCTGCAGTCCCCATCACTCTCTATTGTCACATTCAGCCTGCTTCACTTGCTTAAATTACCTGCCTAGTCCCTATAGGTACCTGGGGTTGGGTGCCTTTGCTTATTTGTGTCATTTTTAGTATCAGAATTATCCTCTTCTTTTCTAGCTCCTCTCCAAATCTAGACCTGAGCACAGAGGCAGTAACTATGAGATGATTTTGAAGGGTGGAAAGGAAGGGGTAGAGATGAAAGAGGAAAGAAAATTTGAAAGTGGGAAGGGAAAAATCCAGGGAAAGAGAGAGGGAAGGTAGACAGGTGGAAAGAACAGGAGGAATTAGGATTCTCCTTTCCCATCTAGCCCAACTGGCTCCCCTCAATTTCCTTGAAAATGACATGTAATCTTTGTGGGTCAGTATCTTTCCTCATTAGTGCAAGGTTGCATTCAACACATTCATCATCAAATAATGAACTTTCCATGGTGCTCTTCTGAGAGTGAATCAGATACAGATTCTTAAATAAATTAATCAACTTATTGTTTAATAACACATTGTTTATATTAGGTTTCCAGATGATTGATGTAATGTTTATTGAACTTAGAATTCACACTACCATATAACGACACCATTATTGCTTTCTTCCAGCTAGTGATAATTTCACAAAACAAGATATTTGGTTCCAAGTGTTTTTGGGTTAAAGTGTTCATAAAAGGTGGTGGAGCTGTGTGGGTGGGGTAGGGAGAGAGAGAAAGGTGAAGTTTATTGTCAATTGTTTCATTAAAACATCAGTCAGTCTTAACCACCCTTTAAATAGTTCCTGTCTCCCTGACTACACAATGTTTGCTGGTATCGAAGTTGATTTTCTGTAAAAATGTCAAACTGTACACTAGTTCAGAAAGAAAGCACTCGCATGCTAAAGATGTTAAAGGACTTTCTGTTTATTTGTTTGGATCTATCAGAATTAGCTCTTTAATCAGATTTTCCTAACCTACCCAAATTGGTGTAGAAACTGTACATTTCATCCATTCCATTAATAACTCTTAAGCCCCCACTATGTGCTAGACCTTCTTCCAGGCACTGGGATATAGCAGGGGAAGTCACTTTGCTCAGGAAGTCCTCATAGAGGGCAGAGTTGGGAATGAAAGAATCCCACATGGATCCAGGGTAATTCTCAACAAAAGCTGGAGCTGTGAAATAATTTAAACCAAGCCCAGTAAAGTGAGTAGGAGAGGGGCCTCTTAGAAAAGTGCTCATTGAGGAACAAACCTGCCCTAGCTCCTGAGTGACAGAAAGAAACATGCCCTGTGAAGATTTAGGGACCAGTGCTCCTGGTGGAGGGAAGAGCAAGTGCAAAGATTTGGAGGCAGGAAGGAGCTTACTCTGTGCAAGATGCCAAAGGAATGGCAGCATTGGATTTGGGAGAGACGGGCTTGCTGGAACCACTGAGATCAATTATAATGTAAAATATTTGAAGGGTATGCAGTTTTCTTACTTTTAAGCACTAATACTAATTGGAAGTAGGCTAATAAATAACTGTACTGTAGAAATCCTTAGGGAACTTATTTTGATGCATAGAGAATGATAACTATTTGTAATTATCATAACAGAATTGTCTGTAAATAAATGCTTCTAAAAAATTCCTAATTTGACATTTTACAAAGAATTTGTCCTTTTAAGCAGTTTAAACATACTCTTTCCAAAATGTTAACCTTCCATTTGCATTCTAAATCTTTTTTCTCTTCTGTCCCTCTTCCCCTCAAATAAGTTCTGAACCACTCTTAGGAGCTTGAAGTTCTTCATAGATTTTGAAAGTCAACACCAGTTAAGTTCTTTTCTGAATTATCATAAATTCTTAACAAAGTCTGAGTTTTTGAGCACTCCTGGAATAATAATAGTTGATAATTGTTACATTAGTTATGTATATTTTCCCATTTGTCAATTTATGTATTTATTTATTATTATTATTTTTAATTTGAGACAGAGTCTCGCCTTGTCACCTAGGCTGGAGTGCCATAGCATGATCTTGGCTTCCTGCAGCCTCCATCTTCTGGGTTCAAGTGATTTTTGTGCCTCAGTCTCCCGAGCAGCTGAGATTACAGGTATGTATTAGCACACCTGGCTAATTTTTATAATTTTACAAAATACAGGGTTTCACCTTGTTAGTCAGGCTGGTCTTAAACTCCTGGCTTCAAATGATCTGCCTGTCTTGGCCTCCCAAAGTGCTGGGATTACAGACGTGAGCGACCATGCCTGGCCAATGAGGGTATGTTATTAATCTTATTTCGTAAAGGAGGAAAATGAAGCTAAGAGAAGTTATGTAACTTGGCCAAATTTACGCAGCAATGAAATAGAGGAGTCAAGATTAAAACCCAGGTCCTCTGGACTACCTGGTTATAAGCATTATAAAAATGTTGTATTAGAAGCCGAGTGGTCTGGTTTCCAGACTCTAGTCTACCATTTACTGTGTAACCTTGGGTTAAGTGCTTAACATCTCTAGGGTTTCGTTTTCTCCTTGGTAAAAGTGCCATTCATGATACCTGTGTAGTCTTGTCTCCTACATGCCACAAAGGGTACTGGTGCTGCAGGTACCATGGAAACAGGATGCAAGAGTTATCTTCATGAAAATTACAGTCTTGTGAAAGGAACAGACATGATTCAAATGACCCCACAAATAAATGTAAAATCCCAATGAAAGCAGGTGTTTGAAATGGCTACCCAGGTGGGCCTGGCCTAGCCTAAAAGTCCAGGGAAGACAACCTGTGGAAGTGATCTTTGAACTAAGACCTGAGAGTTGGACGGAGTTAGCCAGATAAAGGGGAGGGGATAGTTGTGGGATGGGCAATGTTCAAGGGGTGAGGAAAGCCGTGTGCAAAAGTCCTACGGAAGGATGGAGCTTGGCTCTGAAATAGGGCAGTGTGTTTGGGGCACAGGATGTTAGGATATGTGAAAGGAGAGGAAGCTGGAAAAGGAGATGGGATCAACCATGCAGGGCTGTGTTAGGTCCTTAGGGACCTAACGTTTCCCAGATTTTATGACTCATTTTTGCTGACTCCTGTCTTTCTCCTTCTTTCTCAAGAATCTGTTTCTCTAACCCAGATGTCCTCTTTTCTTTCAAAAGAATGAAAAGACCTGCTCAAAGGATAATGTGCCAAGGACATGGGCATTGCTCTGGCCAGCCTGCACTGCTGCTAGTCCATGGCCAGCACATACATGGCTCTGACCTGGTGTGTGGGTCCCCTGCAACCTGCTGCAGGCCAGTGGAACAACACATTCCTTTCCAAGACAAGAAAGCCCTTGACATCCTTGGCAAAAGAACCAGACCTGCCAGGAAGGCCCAGTGGCCAAGGCCTCAGATGCTGGAAAGGAAATTAGTTTTGGCTAAAACAGGGCTGAATGTCAGACCTTTACACTCCCTGCCTCAGATGCTAATCTGGCTGGTGACAGTGGGCTATGAGAGACAAAAGTTATTCAGGCACTTTGTATTGGATGCCCCCTCCTTTTCTGTTTCTGATGGTGTGATGAAGGATTCGGGCTGCTGAGCTCCTGCATTAATCAGATTCATTCCATTTTGTTAGGGAGGACTGTTTTCTGATGTCTCTGAGGAAATAAAGATGATGAATAGAGGGAAGTCTCATACTTTATTAGCATGGATGGGCAGACAGATCCCAGTAGTAATTAATCCCAGGATGTTTACAAATTTTTTCTTCTTTGTCAACCTAGCATCAGGGTTTGCTATTGTTGGCATAAAGAAAGACTGGAAGTTGAACAATCATGTTCTCCTCATAGAATTAGAAAGAGAGATTGCAAAATATTGATTAATCATCCCATGATGCTTAATAGACAGTGGTGTCCTAACTGTCAGGACCCCCAAACTGTAATGTAAAGCAAATTTCAGGTATGTGGGACTCTCGTAGGAAAGCTTAGAAAACTCCATAGCTTAAGCTTGTGTTAACAAAGACCCTTCTGTTTGTTATGAAAAAGTGGGATACCTAGAATGTAAGGGCTCCCCACACAATGCAAAACAGCTATAAATGCTTGCAGAAATTGAGATGTTTCAGAACATTAAGAATATTTCAGAGTATTAAGAGTATTTCGGCATATTAAGAGTATTAAGGGTCAAGCAGAAAATGCTTTTGTTCCAATTCTGGGATTACTTAACATCTTTCCAGAACATCCAAGTTCGTTCTGGCCTAGTAAGGACTGGAGGATGGCTAAAGGTCAGTTGTCGTGGTATGATTTGCATTGTTGTGAGGCTTCGGGAACACTGTTAGGAGCTTCCATTCCTTTTATGCTCTGATTCAAGAACAGGAGATTTAAGCTTTGATCCTGCCCCCATAAATCATGAAGCATGTGACCTTGGATAAGTCGATTTACCCCAGCTCTCTGAATTTCAGTTCAGTCATCTGCAAAACCAAGGAACTGTGGCCACGCAGAGCTTGAAGTTTCTACATGGCTGAATGTAAAGGTCTATACTTACAGCAATTTTAGTGTATTAGGCTGAAGGTACGATCAAACCATGATAGACACCCTCCTGGTTTGTAAATACATTTTGGATCTGAGCATATATTTGTGGAGTAGTGGCGGAGGGAAAGGGTTTACCTATTAATTAAAAGTATATTTTGAAGCTTTAAAAATAAACAGCTAATAGCTAATGCATGTGAGGTTTAACACCCAGGTGATAGGTTGATAGGTGCAGCAAACCATCATGGCACATGTTTACCTGTATAACAAACGTGCACATCCTGCACATGTATCCTGGAACTTAAAATAAAATTAAAAAAATACATGTGAATTATTTTTAATCGTACACTGAATATATAGGCATTTCTGAAGAGTTCTACAGTGCTTAAAACAGTTTCTTCTCTTTGATATTTTATACTCCCCAAAGTTTTTAGTTGTTGCTTTTTTGTACATATTCTCACCTTGTTTTCAGACACTTTATTCCTCAAACATGGGAAAGTCAGCATCAGCCAATAGATTGAGAATTTGCATTGTCTGAGTTAAGGAAAGCTGTTTGCATTTTCTGGAGCACTGAGCATCTCATCTTGAACCTTCTTAGTTCTGGGAAGCTCCAAATCTGTTTGCTGAGGTAAGAAGGAAACACAGTTCTTGGAGGGGATCCAAAAGAGAATGAGACGGCACTGCCAATGGTCTTCTGGTCAACCCTGGCCTGTGCGACTCCACATGGGTCCTGTCCATCACACTCTGCTCATGAGAAAATGCCCAAGAAATACCCACAAGTTTTAAGCAAACAAACTCTGCTTCACTGGAGATATGCTGTTATTTGTGAGACCACCAGGCCAAGCAAATATTGCTGAACAAAAAGTAAAGAAAGGGAAACTTTAAACAAAGTTTGCTTAAAGATGCAAATTAAGAAAGACCATCATTTTCTCTCTTGAGACTCAACCTCCAATGTGAACCAAAACCTAGAGTTCACCACGCTAATTTTCTAAACCTATTGAACCAGATCAAAATCTCTGAATCTAAACATGCTGCCAGCTGAACCTGAACAGAGCCAATATTTCATTTGGTTCAAATCCATGTTTTTTTTTTTTTTTTTCTGCTCACAGAATTACCTAAGTGATTTGGTAGCTGGCATTTTTTTTTTTTTTTTTTTTTTTTTTTGCTCCAAAAGCTTTTAGAAATGTGTGTGTGTGTGTGCATGCGCACATGCTGGTGATGAAATATTGGTGCTTTTTAAAAAATGAAATATCTATTCCTAAAGTTGTAGTTAGTTCCCTCACATCTTTTATATGAGAAAAAAAACAATTTTGTGGATTTAAAGGTTTTCTTTCTTTTAATTTTTTCTTTTCTTTTATTTCTTTTCTTCCTCTTTTTTTCCTTTTCTTTGGTTAGAAAAACCAACACAACTGCGTGGACTTTCATACATAATAACTCCAGATAGTTCCTGTTTGCCCAGTTCCCAGATAAAATAAAAACAAAACAAAGTGTGGGGCGGTTTATCGTTTTTTGAAACAGGATACATTTTTCCCATGTTCAGATCTGAAAATACTCGGCTGTAATTTAATCTACCTTTATTAGATTACCCAGTTATGGTCACAAAATTGTGGAAACCATCTTAAATTAGTAAGGTCAGGGAAGAAGCAGGCTGAATGTGAGAATTCCCGCTGCTCTCATCTGACGTGTCTTCCAAACAAAGAGGCAAGTTGTGGGTGAAGCACTTGGTTCACTAGGGACAGCAGAGCTCACCACCCCGCCATGTCCCCAGTGGGAGTCCACCTTCTGCTTCTTCCATGGTGACTTCTGAGCAATCCTAGTCCTCAAAGTATGGTGTATAGTTGTAGAACAGGCCAGAAATAACCAAGCTGGCAAAATTTATCCTTTACTTGTCAAAAAAAAAAAAATGCCTTAAGCTTATAAACCCCCTACATAGGGTTGTCAAAAAAAATACACCCAGTTAAATTTCAATTTCAGATAAAGAGTCGTTTTTCAGTATAAGCATGTCCCAAATATTATGCAAAATATACTCATACTAAAAATTATTTATTGTTTATCTGAAATAGTTTCAACTGGACATTCTATACACATTTGCTAAATTTGGCAACCAACATCAAGTCACACAAAAAGGCCAGGATACCATTCATAGTAGCAAAAATAAAATGAAGTACATTAATTATCCATGTAGTAGGTATGAATCTTAGGCCATAAATACAGGTATGTATGATATATCATCTCCTTCATTTTTCAAAGAGAAACCTATTCTGCCTCTCAGTGTGCAACCCAGCAGGAAATTTAAACTCAGCTGTGATAGGGCCCTGCACCATCCCAGGGTCCCGTCTGAATGCAGGACTGTCAGGTAATATTCAGAGGACAGGGGTGGGATCCAAACAGTGTGGTATTGTCATCGTCAGCGATGTGCTCACAGGCTGGGGCTCAGTGGTCACTGTAGATATGAGGGCTCTATTTTGAGTTCCCTATGGGGCTGAAGGATTTTTTTTTTTTTTTTTTTTTTTAAGATAAAGCAGCTCTGCACTTGGAAGCTATGTTTGGGTGATGATCTCCCCATCCTAACGCTAATCTCTTTTTAAATTTTACAAACTGCCTTCTTTCCTCCTCTGGGTAACTTCAAAGCAGTTCTCTCATTTCTAGTTGACCTCAAAGGTACAGTTTCTGCAATAATTTCTAAGCTCTGATGAAAGACAGGAAACGTTGTTGCCTTCAGGTAATTTCAACTCCTCTTCTGCCTCTTCTACACGACATAATCCCCAAGGAAGTAGTTCGTTATGGGTCTGACTACCGGCTTGAAATGAAGGAAGGCAGAAGACATACTTTGTAGATTAGATTATTGGTCAGTAAATATTATCTTCCTCTCTTCCCATCCCACATCCAGAAGAGTCTTCTTCCCCGACCCATTGATGTTGAGCTTTGCCATGTGACTGCTTTGTTCAATGGGATACAAATGGACCTGACCAAACTAGGGCTTGAAATGTGCTTATGTAGCTGGATGTGCCCTCTTCCACCTCTGCCATTGTCGTTGCCACTTGTCCAAGGAGAGTGAGACATGTGAAGCAGTTGTGGACCAACTCATGGCTTGAAGACAAACATAGACAAGACTGGCCTAAACCTAAAGAACTCCAGCCATCCCCAGACACATGAATGAGAAATATATGTTGATTATTGTATTCTATTGAATTTCAAGATGGTTCGTTATTGCAAAATAACTAACAGGTACAGGTACAGGTACAAATGAAAATTCCTATTTTGGTAGGTTAGTAAAATACCGATATACTTAATACTTAGCTGTGATTTTTTCTTTCTTCTTGAGACAGAGTCTCAGTCTGTCATTCAAGCTGAAGTGCAGTGGTAAGATCTCGGCTTACTGCATCCTCCACCTTCTGGGTTCAAGCGATTCTCCTGCCTCAGCCTCTTGAGGAGCTGGGTTACAGGTACCTGCCACCATGCTTGGCTAATTTTTATATTTTTAGTAGAGACAGGGTTTCACCATGTTGGCCAGGCTAGGCTGATCTCAAACTCCTGACCTCTGGTGATCCACCTGCCTCGGCCTCCCAAAGTGCTGGGATTACAGGCATGAGCCACCACACGCAGCCCAGATATTAAAGTACTTATTGCATTCAAAAATTACAAGGGATGAGGCTGAGATCCTGTGGTTAGCAGGCTGTTTCTCTCCATAATATCTGGCATCATTCTCTAAGTTTTTTATTCTTTGTAATAGCTGGTATTTATTTGATGTCTTGAAGTTTGCAAAGTGCCTTCATATTCATTATTCTATTAGATCTGTTTTATTCAATCTTGAGGTGAGGTTGATAGCAATAGCCCCATTTGATGAGGAAACTGTGCCTTAAAGAGATCAAGGTTTTTCCCAAGACAGCAAGCCAGTTTTGAGCTCTGGATCAGTTAGGACTCCAGTTATGTCCTCCCACTCCTCTCTTCACAGCATGATTGCTCTCAGAGCCTCCATCACAGGACTGAGCCCTTTGTAATTCTCAGTAACCACCTAAGAAGTAATGGAGGGACC
The DNA here is from genome assembly GCA_031835075.1 of Saguinus oedipus. Taxonomy (NCBI): domain Eukaryota; kingdom Metazoa; phylum Chordata; class Mammalia; order Primates; family Cebidae; genus Saguinus; species Saguinus oedipus. The sequence goes on from CM063170.1 coordinate 47,078,863, forward strand.
AAAACTTTTAACCAGAGTTATCAACGTAAAATCAAATCTCCCAGGCAATGTTTCACTAGAGGTTTTCTTTCCATAGCCCTCTATTAATGCTTCTCAAAGTGTATGTTAACAGGATTTAGGGTACTGAATGGGGCAGGTAGGGGGATGGAGATAGAGAAAATTAGATGCGATTTTAAATATGTTTTAGAAATTCTGGTTTCAGCAAGTTAAATATCTTTACTGCAATGCTTTTATTGCTCCTGAAAGGCTTATTTGTACGACTTTCTGGATGAGGAATAGAATGTACTTCATCTCTCAAACTTATTTGACTATGGGACCTTTTTATCAGATATCACCTTGCTGAACTAGGGTTTGTGGAAACCACTTTAGGCAACACCAGCCTATGTCACTGAACTGCTCTGGCTCTGCCCTTTGACATCTTCCTTTTGTGCCATCCAGAGCTGTTTGTGCAGTAGGCACCCTCTGGGCCCTTTGAGTTTTTGTTAAAAACAAAACTTAAGGAGATGATAACTTGGTGTTTTAATTAAGGTTCTTTTAGTAGCAAACACAGAAAGAAATTGGCTAACTTACTTGAAGATATCAGAAAAGCTCATGGAATTATAAGTGTTGCCCAACAACTAGGATTTGAAAAGAGCCAAAACCAGAGCAGTTTGGGGGATTTCAGCCCTGGGAGTTGTCAGAAATGCCGCTCAAATGACTCTGCTGCAGAGACACTTCTCTGCAGCTTTCCACTTGGGTTTTAGGGTTTCAGGTTCCTAAGACAGAATCTGATTGTTCTGGCTTGGATCAGATGTCTCTGGTTTATTTAGCCATGAAGACAGGAGAGAAGGTGCCACTGAGGTAACTGCTGTGATCTGGGCAGCCATCCCGATTCATGTCTCCTGCATCTGGCGTGCAGGAGAGTCACATCTTTTTCGGGGTTGGTTTGATGTTGGAGTATATAGCTAAAACTACTCTTGAAATCCATTACATTTCCCTCCAGGATCAGAAGACATTACTGTCTCTTCCTTTTATCTCCAAACCAAGAAGTGTAGAGGCAAAACATTTGAATTTCCAACACAGATTCACACTGGGCCTGGACAAGCACTTTTCAATGAGAGTTTCCCCTGAAACCAACTATCAGTTGCTCAGGGGCAAGCAAAATGGTAGGTGGCCTCGCTTGAACTTTCCCAGTCCTCTCTAGCTACTTCTTTTTTGCCAAATGCACGAAGCTGAAATCATGTAGTCAAATGTGTATATGATGCAACTCCATTGTACACAAAGCTAGATTAATATAATAGCCCTAAATAAATCTAAGGAGTAAGAGCCTTAAGAATCTCTTTGATTGTTACTAAGAAATGGACGTGGTCCTCAGAATGGTGTCCTGGAAAAAAAAGGAGCTTTAGGGGCCATGTTTTGTACATTGATTCAAAGGCAATCTAAACTTCTACTTTTTTTTAAACAAGTCAAAACTGAGGTTTATTTCTGCCTTCTGAAATTTCAAATTCAGATGCAAATGAGGCTTTAAAAAAATAAGTCCCCCAAGGGCACCATCACCTACTACTATGTTGTACTGTAGGGCTTTATTTGAATATATTTTGTTTTTATTACTTTGTTCTCTTTTCTCGCTGTGATTTACAAAGCAGTGTGGGAAAATGGTTAATACAGAATAAAAGTTAAAATTAAAACCACTTTTTCCACTATAGTGCTGTCTCCTTTCCACTCCCTCATCCCTGGGGCCCTGTTCAGCTGAGTTTAGTAGCACAAAGGCTACTGAGTTCTAGAACTATATTCATAATCTACCTAAAATGGATTGATTTCCTAGCTCTGGAACCAGATACATGATTAGGTGACTATGGTTGATAATTTGGAGAGAATTGACAATAATGGAATAAACTCATTTTAGTGTGCCTGAGAACTCTGGAAATTTCTGGCATTTATTAAACTATTCAGATTAGCCCGAATAACTTTATGTTTGAAAATGACATGGATTTGGGTCTGAATCATCCCCAAGGAGGACAACTACTATTGACAGGCTTTGCCATCAGATTTGTTAGATTGAACAAGAATGGGAATGGCATAGGAGAACTCTGTCTCTCCACTCACCTGAGGGATGACACCTGAATCTTTTCACTTTGTCAGAAAAATACTTCCATCCAAACCAGTGACCCAGCCTAGGCTCTTCCATCACTCAAATCTTTGTTGAGTACTTACAATGTGTCAGGCTCAGTGTTGGCTGCTTTTACACACACTATTTGTTTAATCCACACAACTTTTTTCTTTTCACAAAGCATGTTAAAATTTTATTTTACATATGAGAATATTGAGACTCATGATGATTAAGAACCTTATCTTAGTCAGGTAATCATAGTCATCATAATCCCAACCATAATCATCTTAACCACCATCATCCAAGTGAACAGAAAAAAGGTCTCTCAGAATAGGAGATAAATGTGGAAGACTGAACCAGCACACATGAGATAAATGGGTAAGTACAATAATAACAGCATATTAAAGGCATGGTGCTATGCATCTTTAAGTACCATATTTAATTTAATCATCACATTGATGTTATGAAGTAGGTAGGAAAATGAGCCCTGTTTTAGAGGTGGGGAAATGGAGGTCTCAGGGAGCTCATGGAAATCATGGGCAACTGAGCACTGGGCTCCAGCCCTTGTGTAGGCACAGCTTATATAAAGCAGATATCAGAGACAAAGGGCATTGAAGTAAGTCAAAACAGCTTCAGACTGCAAGTAATCAAAAAGACTCCGAGTGGGACAAAAGCTCTTATACTTAACAAGTATGCAGGGCTGTTACACAACATCCAAGTGTTTGGGGATGTGAGTAGGAAGTTATCTCTGAACCGTGACTCTAAGAAGTCGAGGACAAGAGGCTGAGTGGTTGCCATCAGTCAAGAGCTTTTCTAAGAAGAATGAGGTGCACCTCTTCTCTGCCCGCATGCACAGGTGCACTTGACTAGGGGCTATATAGTCCCAACCAAACTTCAGTATATTTATGGGGAAGTCAGGAATCCAAAGAGGGTTTGAGGATGAAGTTACCATTACATCTGACCTTCTACTCTGCTGTCCTCTGGCTAACAGAGGGATTCTCTTTCTAAGTCAAACTCTGCATTAGATATCTCTCTGAAACACAGCTGTGTTGAATATTTAAAGGGAATCAAAGCCTTTCAATAAGGAAAGAACTTTGATGAAACACCAGATTGGCACAAATTGAGAAAGGGACGGGGGATTTGGGTAATGATGTCTCTTCAAGGTGTTGGAAATTACTGAGACAGATGATAGAATGTCCAGCAATTTCTTTAAAATATGTGGGGGTAGCAAAGCTAGCAGAAGACAACAAATAAAAATGAGAGCTAAATTGAAGGAAATTGAGACAAGAAAAGTAATTCAAAAGATCAATGAATCCAGGAGTTTGTTTCTTTAAAAAAATTAATAAGATGAATAGGCCACTAACTGGACTAAGGAGGAAAAGAGGAAAGACCCATATAAACACGACTAGAAATGATGAAGGGAATGTTACTACTGACCCCACAGAAATAAACCCAACCATCAGAAACTACTATGAATGCCTCTATTTACATAAACCAGAAAACCTAGAAGAGACAGTTAAATTATTGGACACATACACCTCCCAAGACTGAACTAGGAAGAAATTTTTTCCTTGAACAGACCAATAATGAACTCTAAAATTGAATCAGTAATAAATAGCCTATCAACCAAAAAAGGACCCATACCAGATGGATTCACAGCTGAATTCTACCAGATGTACAAAGAAGAGCTGATGCCATTCCTATGGAAACTATTCCCAAATATTGAGGAGGAGGAGGGTCACCCCTTCAACTCATTCTATGAGGCCAACATCATCCTGATACCAAAACCTAGCAGCAGATACACAATTAAAAAAGAAAATTTCAGGCCAATATCCTTGATGAACCTTGATACAAAAATCCTCAAAAAAATACCTGCAAACAGAACTCAGCAGCACATCAAAAAGCGAATCCACCATAATCAAGTAGGTTTTATCCCTGGGATGCAAGGTTGGTACAGCACACACAAATCAATAGATGTGATACACTACATAAACATAATTAAAGACAAAACCCACATGATTATCTCAATAGATGCAGAAAAGGCTTTCAATCAAATTTAACCTTCCTTCATATTAAAAACTCTCAACTGGGTATTGAAGGAACATACCTCAAAATAACAAGAGCCATCTATGACAGACCCACAGCCAACATCATACTGAATAAGCAAAAGCTGGAAGAATTCCCCTTGAAAACCAGCAAAGACAAGGACGTCCTCTCTCACCACTCCTATTCAACATAGTATTAGAAATCTTGGCCAGAGCAATCAGGTAAGAGAAAGAAATAAAAAGTATCCAAATAAAAAGAGAGGCAGTCAAACTATCCCTGTTTGCAGATGACATTGTTCTGTAGCTAGATTAACCCAAAATTCTCAGCCCAAAAGCTCCTTCAGCTGATAAACAACTTCAGCAAAGTTTCAGGATACAAAATCAATGTACAAAAAGATTTCATATGCACCAACAATAGCCATGCTGAGAGTCAAATCAGGAATGCAATCCCATTCACAATTGCCCCCAAAAAAATAAAATACCTAGGAATACAGCTAATCAGAGGGGTGAAATATTTCTACAACAAGAATTACAAAACACTCCTCAAAGAAATCAGAGATCACACAAACAAATGGATAAAATTTCATGCTCAGAGATAAAAGATAGAAGGAATTGATAAAATTAAAATGTCTATATTCATGAGGGATATTGTTCTGTAATTTTCTTTTTGCCTAGTATCTTTGACTTTGGCATCAGAGTAATACTGGTCTCACAGAATGAGTTGAGAAGTGATCATTTTTCTAGAATTTTCTGCAAGAATTTGTAGAGGATTGCTCTTGTTTCTTTAAATGTTTGATAGAAATCACCAATAAGTCTATCTAGGCCTGAGCTTTTTTTTTTTTTTTTTTTTTTTTTTTGTGGAAAGATATTTTAGTCACCAATTTAATTTCTTTACTTGTTATGGATCGGTTCAGATTTTCTATTTATTCTTGTGTCAGTTTTGGTAATCAGTGTCTTTCTAGGAATTTGTTTATTTTATATAAATTATCTATTGGTGTAAAATTATTTTCTTACCTTTTTAATTTCTGTAGAGTTGGTGGTACCACCTTTTCCTTTTTGATTTATTTTTCTTGATTAGTCAAACTAAAGATTGTCAATTTTGATGATCTTTTCAAAGAAATCAACTTAAGATTTATTAAATTTCTTTTTTGTTTTATATTTCATTGATTTCCATTCTAACCTTCGCTATTTCCTTTCTTCTCCTTACTTTGTATTTAGTTTGTTCTTTATTTTCTAGATTCCTAAGGTGGAAACCTTGGTTATTGATTTTAGATTTTTCTTCTTTTTTAAAACATAGTCATATAGAGCTATACATCTCCCTCTAAGCACTTTTTCAGCTGCACCCCATAAATTTTGATGTGTTGTGTTTTTATTTTCATTCAGTTAAGATTTACTCTGCGGTTTCAACTGTGATCCATGGGTTGTGTAGAAATGTGTTGCCTTATATCCAAGTATTTGTGGATTTTCCATATTTCTTCTGCTGTTGGTTTCTAATTCAATTCTGTTGTGTTTGGAGAACATATTTTATATGATTTCAATTTTTAAAAATGTGTTGAAACTTATTTTATGGCTTACCATGTGATCTATTCTGAAGAATACTTCATAAGTGCTTGAAAAGAGTGAAGGCACTGATGAATCTTAGCATTACTGAAAGTGGGACAACCAGAAATTATGTGCCCTGCCATGTAATGCAACAGGTGGTTCACAGTATCACCCATATTAGACAAAATAGATTATACTGCAATGAAAATAAGCCAAATCTTAGTAACTATTTATCTACTAAGGGCCCAGGCTGATGGGAGTCTATCTTGACATGCCCTCTCATTTTTCTTCATGGCAGAGATAAAAAAGCAGGTGAGTTTTGTAAGAAAATACCCATCTTTTAAAACATGCATGCTTAGGTATATAAAGGTAAAATTGTATCTGTAATTTATAACACTTAAAAATTCTTAAGCAAATAAAAATGTTACAGATGAAGCAAATGTAGCAAAATCTAAGTAATTTTGGGATCTCAGTGGTATAAATATTAGAGCATCTTATGTTCTGTTTTTGTATATGTTTTAAATTTCTTTAGAGAAAATGTTTTTCAAATTTAATCTAATTATGTCATTTCTTTGATTAAAACCTGTATGTTGCCTCTTCTTTTTCTGACAAATTTCTACTTATCATTCGGGTCTTGCACCGTTAGCATGATTAATGTCTTCTTCTTTGTTGATAACATTTTTATCAGGTACTTAGCATTTGCTAGGGACTGGGTTAAACATTTTTTTTTTCATTTCCCTCTCCTGTGTGTATCCCTTTCTCCTTTGTGTATCCCCCTCTCTCCTCTGTGTATCCCCACTTTTCTGTGTTTACGTTCCTCCCTCCTGTGTGTATCCTCCTCTCACCTGGGTGTATTTCTCTCTCCTATTTGTATCATCTTTTCCTGTGAGTATCCTCCTCTCTTCTGTGTGTACCCACTTTCTACTGTGTTTATCCCCATTTTATATGTGTATGCCCCCTCCCCTGTGTGTATCCCCCTCTGCTGTGTGTATCCTCCTCTCTCCTGTGTGTATTTTCCTCTTTTCTGTGTGTATCCTCCTCTCTCCTTTGTGTATCCTCCTTACTTCTGTGTTTATCCCCATCTTTTCTGTGTGTATCCTCTTCTATCCTGTGTGTATATTCCCTCTCTCCTGTGTGTATTTCCTTTCTCCTGTGTGTATCACCCTTTCTCCTCAGTGTATCCTCCTCTTTCTTGTGTGTATCCTCTTCTCTCCTGTGTGTATCCCCATGTCTTTTGTGTGTATCCTCCTCTCTCCTGTGTGTATCTTTTCTCTCTCCTGTGTGTATGCCCCTCTCTCCTTTTTGTATTCCCCTCACCTGTGTGTATATCCCTCTCTCCTGTGTGTATTCCTTTCTCTCCTGTGTGTATCACCCTGTCTGTTGTGTGAATTCCCCTCTATTTTGTGTGTAAGCTTCTCTGTCCTGTGTGTATGCTCCTCTCTTTTGTGTGTATCCTCCTCTCTCCTGTGTGTATCCTGGGTTAAACATTTAGCCTCTTTTATGCTTTTAATATTGCAACTAGCAGAGTTATTTGTCATCTTCTTTTTGTAAATGAAAAAACTGAAATACAGAGAACAGCTTGTCCAAGATCAGGCAAATGGGTTGGGAAACAAGGATTCCCAACTCTATCACCTATATCATTAGCCCCTTGGTTTCATGGCTGCTCAGTATTTCCCTCTCTTGTATCTTTTGAAATTAGCATGGTGCCTAGCTCAAGGTAAATGCATAGAAATTTTTGTTAAATGGAGGTTGATAGCTGGATTTTAATCATTTTTTTCATAGTTCTTTATCTGCTCATTGATTTGCTCATAAACAGTCACTGTCCCCTTGATATTCTAATTATATCAATATGATCCATACATACTTGCTGAAAAGGAGCATTCCAAACCCAAAGAAAAGAAGACCAGCCATGTCCTCTACCAAGCACAGCCTTTTCTATGTCTTTACTTGGTGCTACCAATGACTATAGCTTTGAACACAATGTAATGTAATACTTTGTTTATGTAAGCACCTCTTGTCTAGTCTGGAGCTTGGAGAGTCTGGAACCCTATCTGATGTATCTCCCAATCTTCAGTGCCTAACACAGTGATTGGCATGCCTTTGGTGAGTTAGTATGTTTATCAAACACGTAAGTGTACAAGAGCTAGTAATCAATTCCTCTTCATTTTAAGCCCGCTCTTTTAAGCCTAATTCCGATGTTGTTTCTGTAAAAAATTTCCTAGTCCCTTCCAAAGTTAATCACTCTCAACTTTGTGATATTGTACCTATGTAGACATTTATAATTCCATTTATATTGTACCACACATTATTATTATTAGTGCCTGTTTATCTCTCCAACTAGATGTGAGCTTTGCAAAGTTGGGACAGTGTTTTATCATATCTGTCTTTCTGACACCTAGCAACATACCTGGCCCAGCATAGAGGCCTAAAACAAAAACAAAACCATCAAAACTTTCCAAATCATCAAAATGCAAGATGATCAATATATTCATATATCATCTTTAGCAGATATTACAAATAAAGGGATGTGTGACATTCTGGACCACAGGAAAAGATTTCTGAGTGACTTCTGATGTAATTAGAAAGTGGAGGTGCTGCTTAGCAGACTAACACTACCACCACCATTTCAAGGTCGTCTTATCACTTTCTGTCACTTGCCTTTGAGACATAAGTTACTCATTGCCACTTTGTATTTATGTTGCCTTTTCTCTGCTAAGACTGCAGTATTCCACAGGGCCAGTAATTTAGTTTTGTTTTCCAAAATTTTCTAGGTTTACCATAACTGGGAAAATAAATTTGGGGGTAGAATAAAGCAAATGCCTATGGTATTGTGGAAAGACTTCCCTCTATAACCTCAGACAAGCTGTTTCCCTACTTGGGGACTCAGTTTCCTCATCTATGAAATCAGATCTCATTAAATTATGCATGAAGCCTCTCCTGTGTTCCAGAATCTATGATATCTTTGGCCAGGGGATCATCTCCTATAAGAAGAGGAACAAACAAAATCCGTTATCTGGCTGGCTCAAGACCCATGTTGCAATTTGTCTTCTTATTTAATGTAGGATGGAAAAAACCTGGAGCAATGATTCACAGCCATCCTAACCACCAGGTTCACCATGTAAAATAAAATACACAGTGGGATAAGTAGAAATACAGGGCCTGTCTAGGAAGAAGGACAGAGAGTACAGGTAACCTCAAATTTTACCTTCTCATCCCCACCCCTGTTATAACCACCTTGTTGGCCCAGAATTCAAGGTCGGCAAACATGTGCAGACAGGCCTCCCATCCTGAATGTTGTCCATGGCAGGTATTGCTTATTGATGATAGCACTATTTTCTATTAAGGCTAGACTGGGAATCTTTCTCAATATAGTGCTTCTCCAAACACCAATGATTGATTGGCATTGACATGTAAGCTGAAATCTATTTACATCTTGGGCTCAGATTTCCTCCTGATTCAAGCAGAGAAAAGTAATTTAAAAAAGATTTGTGATTTAAAACAGATAAGGGACTTTGGGCAGGTTACCTACTTAGGGTGCTGATTTGTAAATGGAGAATTTCTGGGGCTCCTCCATTCAAGCACTCTGTGTTTTGTGGATTCTAGGCGTTCCTATCCCTTTTTGAAAAATGGGGCACCTGTGTAATACTGTTATTACAAATCTCCAGCTTCATAATGTATCAGGATTCAGGTGACATTGAATGTGTCTGGACACATCAGACATGAAAAGCATTAGATGTTCACACAACTGCAGGAGCTATGAAGTATCTTTTGTTAATCCTCTCCAACTTCCAGACAAGTTCCCTGGGGTTGGAACAATCAGATTAGGCTTGAGTGAAGCTTGGCTCATAATGTCAAGGAAAACCTAACAGGGCTGGCATCTGTTATCAGTCATTGCTAGCATCTCTCTTTGGCATGAAACTACTTTTTCTTGTCTTGTTTCAGGCTTAAATTGCTTTTTTTTGTCTTGGATACTAGATCAATAATCTCAATCTCTTCTCTCTCTCTCTCTCTCAATTTTTCTGAAATAAAGTACTATTTTTTGTGGTGAAGGTAGAACTACAGAGGTTGGAAAAGGAGGTTAAGAATGTTAATAGAAGGAATAAAAGATAATATTTATTAGGTACTTTCTATGTGTCAAACATGGTGTTAACACATTTAATCATGACAAACTATGGCAACCTATTAATAATCTCTCTTTTATAGATGAGAAAATCTAGGCCTGGGGGATTAAGTAATTTTTCCAGAGTCCTGCAGTGAGTTTGTAGAAGAGGAAAATCTGTGAGTCACGTCTCTTTCTTCACCACACCACGCTACTTCTCTGAATCCAGCACTGCAGGACTTTTCTCAAATCACCCCAAGGCAGTAGCTAAGTCTTGTTCAGTGTAATTAACAGAAGACTCATCATGAGCAAGCTGTTCCTCTTCTCTAGTGGCTCTGCTTTCCACTCGGTTCTCAGTCCCTCCCTTCATGGTGGGAAGATGGCTGTCGTCAGCACTAGACTTTGCACCAATTCCTTCAGCAACTCCAATAGGAAAAACAATTCCTTTCTTCTATAGCCTTAGTAAAAACCAAAGATTGTGTCTTTTGGGTTTGGCTTGCATTAAATGCCCTACCCTGAGCTATCATTAGGGCTAATTAGAAAGAAATGGTTTGATTTTCTAGACCTGGCCAGCCACCCACTCCTGGAGCTGGTGGGAAAAAAAAAACATCTAAACCAAAAGGGCTGAAAGTTGAGGGAATAGTGCTATAAGCAAAAGTCAGGTCTGGTGCCTTGCAGAAAAGTAGATGACAATAGATATCCACTTATTAACATCATAATATTCTCAAAAAACTAGCCTTGTGGTCATGCTTTATACATCACTTAGAAACTTTGTCCTGGTCAAGTTACAGAACTTTAGAATGCTCCCTAGGGCTTGTACTGGAGCCCAGGTCCAGTGTGTTAATATTGTCATCCTGGGCCATCTCTCCATTGTCCATGTTTTTGTGTCTCAAGCCAACCCTTCACAAAGGCCCCACAGCCATCCCAGACAGAAGCAAGCGTTGTTTTCCTTCTCATTTTCTAAAAGTTTGCACTTTTGCCCAAGAAAGCTCTAAGTACTGCATCATCATCTACCAGGTTAGGAAGCAGGGAGGACCCTGACCTCCCTGGGGTTCTCTTGGCTCTCAGTTTAACATAATTGTTCTTCAAATCCTATTTGTAGTTCAAGGCCAGAGTCTCATCCACCTTTTCCACGAAGCCTTTTCTAGACCTCCCACTGTAGTTCTGGCAAAGATTCTTTGTTGACTAAACATTAGTCAGCTTCCCGAACCTTCTAGAAACACTTGTGCACTTCCTTGTAAAATCCAGTTTTAGCAAAAACCCTGCTAAATCAGTTTAGCAAGAAATCCCTATCCTCCATATCCGGTCACTCTCAGTACTGATCAGGCTCCTTATCTTCCACCATCCCTTAGGTGATGTCTGATCACACTGGCCTCTCTTCAACAAAAATCCTGTTAGAATGGTTGAGCCAGAATCCTTGTCACTCCTGATGTTACCTCTCATTGATTCGCCATCCACGTGTTCCTACCCTTCTCATTGGCTATAAATTCCCCTTTGCCCATGTTGTATTCACAGTTGAGTTCAATCTGTCTCCTTCATGGAAAAATCCCATTGCAGTGGTTCTTATACCTATTGAGATGGTCCTAAATAAAATCTCCCTTATTGTGCTTTAGCAAGTTTCATTGAATTGTTTTTCCTTAACAGAATGTATCTACTATATCTTGTGATGCTGGATTTTCTTTCTTTAAAAATATTTTTTAAATTTTCAAAATTATTGATACATATAAAAGAGCATTAGTTATATACATATATATAGCTTATAAAGCATAATTATAAAACAAATGCCCATGAACCCACCACCTGATGTAAGAACTTTCCCTATTAAGGTTACATATGTGTTATTTTCCAACTCCATTCTCCTCCTTTATTCCAGCAACTATTATGTTGAACTTTTCCTTTATATGATCTTTGTTTTAAAAAACATTTATTATGCATGTTTATTTATCTAAATAATTTAGAGTATACTTTTGATCATGTTCATTTTTTGAAAAGTTACACTTTATTTTAGTCTTCAAGAAATTGCCTTTTTTGCTCAAAACTATTTCTCATATCTGTGTTGTGTGTTCATTCATTTTCACTGCTGCATACAATTTCATGTGTGGACATACAATAATTTATTCTCCACGAACAGATATTTAGATTCTGCATTATTGTTTCTGCATTATTGTTACTACAAATATTGAAGCAATGAACATTCTTGTACATGTCTCCTGGTGTGTATGTAAGAGTTTCTTTGGAAATTCTGTTTTAGGTGGTGTTTAGAAATGCAATTAATTTTTATATATTACTCTTATTTTCAGCCACTTTATTCATTACTTTTTATTCATTATAATAATGGTTCTTTACATTATTTTGAGGTTTTTTTTTTTAGCTAATCATATTATCTGTGAATAACGGCAGATATTCTTTCCTTCTAATTCTTATGGTTTTTCTTGTCTTATTGCATTGGCAGTATTGACTTCCAGACAACACTGAATAGAAGCTGTGGTGATGGGGATCTGTGATGGCTGCCATTATACACTGCTTAGATTAGAAATGAAGGACTCATGCCTACAGCTACTGAGAGTGCTACCTGAAGACAATGCTCAGCTTTAAGCCCTTTTTGAGGATCATCTTGCTTGAAAAAAGCTGTATCACACAACGTGTGCCTTCTTCCGGGACCAACCAGCATCCAATGGTTGATTGACATAGGGACATAAAGGCCTAGCCTTCATTTCCCAATTGGGTACAATTCTAAAGGGCCAGTTCCAGAACCCTCCATGAGATTGGCTGAAGTCCTCATTGGAACTGTGTCCTAGCTCAACTTCTTCCTCTGCCCAAACCAGCTTCCTTCCTCTTTCTTCCACATACATCAATCCCAGGAGAACTTCTGAGTAAGCATTTTGTTTCCCAACCTCTAGCTTGATGTCTGCTTCTTGCAGACCACAGTCTATGACAGCACCTTATGCAGAACCTCATTTTCAGAAGAGAATGCCTTTACTATATCACCATGAAGAATAAGGTTGCAGTACAGTTTTTAATAGATATTCTTCATTCGGTTAAGGATATTTCCTTCTATCTCTCATATTCTAATTTCTTTTTTTACAGTTATGAATGGGTCATTTTTCTCTTCTTGAATCACAACAGTTCTTTGATGAGGGGCTGCTAAAAGTAAACTCTCTCCATTTATCTGACAGTGTTTTTTGTTTTGTCCTTACTCTTTACAGATAGCTTTTATAAGCATACAATTTTAGCTTGATAGTTAATTTACTTCCATGCTTTGAAGATGTTTACTGAAAAATCAACATCCATCTATGTGAGGAACATGCATTTTTTTCTCTGACTGCTTTTTTTTTTTGGTCTAGTTTTCCTTTATTTATTTATTTATTTTTCAAAAAAATTATTTATTTATTTATTTTTACTGCATTTTAGGTTTTGGGGTACATGTGCAGAACGTGCAAGATAGTTGCATAGGTACACACATGGCAGTGTGTTTTGCTGCCTTCCTCCCCTTCACCCACATTTGGCATTTCTCCCTGGGCTGTCCCTCCCCAGATCCCCACCCTTGCTGTCCCTCCCCTATTCTCTGACTGCTTTTAAGATCTTTCCTTTGTCTTTGATTGGTGTTCAGTATCGTTGCACTATGTCTAGACATGAGTTTCTTTTTATTGAATACATTCTGCCTTCTGTATCTATGGATTTCAGTTGGATTTGGGTTCAGACTCACCTGAGCTTCAAGTAAATACAGCCACCTGAGTGATTCCAGACAACAGCAAGTGGAGCAGAACTGCCCCCTCTAAGCCCAGCCAATCCATAGAATCATGACAAATAAATCATTATTGCTTTAAGCTGCTAAATCTTGGGGTGGTGTGTTGTGAAGCAATATATTTATGAGACAGTAATATTCAGAGTATTTGTCCAAAATGTTGCTGGCAGTAAAGTCCTATTTGAAGTTTCCCCATGGATTTGTATGTTTATTTCATTAATAAGTGAAAGCCTAAGCTTAAGCTTCTATCATTTAGAGTAGAATTTCATGGTGGTAAAGATCACAAGCAGGATTCCCATTTTGGGTTCACCCTTAATAGGTTTGTGATCTTAATTAATATTCCTTAACCTCTAGCTTCAAAGTTTTCATTTATCAAATAGGAATAATACTAGTGTCTATATCATAAGGTTATTAGATGGATTATATATCAATACATTTAAAGCCATTATTCAGAGTCCAGCTCATAGTTACAGACTTAGGAAATGTTTTCTTTGTTATAATCCATCTTGGTTTGTTTTTTTAATGTCATATCTTCTAGGTGCTTGTGATATTGCTATATAGTAAGAAATATTGATTTGGTTTCTGCTCCTGCTTTCTGGCACATACTAAGAAAGACCCTTAGCCTCTCTGGAGTGACAAAAGTGTCTTTTGTGTGCCAGTGAAATGACTGGTGGCTGGCGGCTTCTGGGCAGTCTTAGTGTAGGGGCTAGTTGCCTTGGGAACCAACCAAGTGGTTAGAAGATTGAATCTTTAAACCCCATCCACCACCTCTGGGGAGGAGAGAGAGGATAAATGTTGACTTGATTGCCAATGGCTAGTGATGTAATTAATCTTCCCCATGCAATGAAGCCTCTGTAAAAACCCAAAGAGAATGAGTTCAGAAAATTTTTAAGTTAGTAAACAAGATGACACTCATGTGCTGGAAGGCTGGCACCCCCCAACTCCTTGGTCTGGAAGGTCCTGCACTTGGAGACTCTTCTAGCTGTGTCCTATGTTTCTCTTTATTTATATTCTTTAAAATATCATTTGTAGTAAATGGGTAAATGTAAGTAAAGTGTTTCCCTTAGTTTTGTGAGCTGCCCTAGCAAATTAATTGAACCCAAGGAGGAGGTTTTAGAAACCCTAATTTATAGCTGGTTGGTCAGAAACACAGGTCATGACCTAGGGCTTGCAATTGGCATGTGAAATGGGAAGAGGATGGCGGGGGGCAGTCTTGTGAGACTGACCCTGAAGTCATGGGATCTGATGCTATTTTCAGGTAGATGGTGTTAGAATTAAATTAAATTATAGGACACCAGTTGGCGTCCACTGGAAAAGCTGGTGTCAAAAGTGTTGTGTTGAGTGACTATGTAAGAGAGTAGAGAGAGAAAAAAAATAGTTTGTTTTTCCTTCTGAGTGCTAGATAAGCATTTTCTTTAAATTAAAGCATCAAGGAATTTATGGATGAATTTCTTTCAAATTCATCCATAAATTCTCTTCAAATCATAGCTGCTCCTGCTTCACTATGATTTACTATTGTTTCTTCCTGCTCTAGGGCTTGCCCCTTCCTGGTCAAGACATTCCAGCATTAGAATCAAGCCATCATCCAGTTTTTGTCCCTGATCTTTACTAATTTCAGAGTTGAACATATTTTAATCAGGGGTCAGATCAACTCCTTGCAGAGAGGAATTTCTATCATCCTTTTTCAAATCTACATCCAAGGGTAGAGTTCACATGAAGACGCAGGCAACAAAAATGCTCTTTTGGCAAGTTCTCAGGTCAAGAATCTCATTCTGGGAAGAGTCCTGTGTAAGTAAGAAATCTGATTCTGCTTGTCAAAAAATGTCATTCAGATCTCGTCCTCCTTTAGCATGAGGCCTGGTGAAGTGATGATTATGCTGGCTGTCTAAACACTCCATTTTACAATTTTATAATGGAAACCTAAGAAAAATAACTCAGTGGAGTAAAGAAAAAGCAAGAGATAATGTTTTTGTAGACAATGTAAATGGGGTGCAGCTATTTTGGGAGCGTTTAACAATTGCTGCCTGTCTGCTCCTGGATCTTTGGATAAAATGTGCTCCAGCATTGCCCTGAAAGGACACAAGAGAATCTGGCCAAGTTGCTGAGCCATTTTTCAATGGGAAACTGCTCCACTAGGTGGACACCAAACAGAAGCCATCTCAGGAGGGTCAGCGAGGTGGTAGCATCTTGTTTTTGTTTTATTAACCACAACCATGATGTTTGCTTGGAGCCCATAGATCCTTCTTCATCTTCAAACCAACCCCATGTTAACAGAACTCTGAGCTGATTGCATCAAGTAGTGAGGATTTGCTTCTCATCTTCATTCTTTTGCTTGACCAGCATTTTGCAGGATTTGGCAAAGCTTCTTGGTGCGCTCTCTGGAGCTGAGTATGTAGTAACATCTTAAAGTCAATTCGTTGGCTGAAAATGGGTGAGTCTTAGGCAGTTCTTGTTCATTTCATACATCCCAGGTAAGAGGGAAGGAGCGGTTCTGTTCAGCTGGGAATGGAATCCCACCACTTAGATGACAGGGAGGAGGATGTAGGAAGAAGAGAACAGGGACATAAAAGAAAAAGGCAACAAATGGCCAAAGGCCACAGTGGGCTGGGCAAGAGAAGCAGCAGAGGGTAGCGGTTTCAGTGAACAAAACTGTGTTCCATTCCTGTCTTTGCTACTTACTGCTTCTATAATTTAAAAGGAATTGTTTAACCCCTCTGCATCTCCTTTCCCTTTCTACAAAATGGAATCATTTGATTTTTGTAAGAAAAGTACAATACATAGCACATAGTGATTCCTCGGTAAATGATTACAGGTTACTGTTACTAATTTTTCTTCTAGACTAAGTCTGGTTGTTATCTACACATCACAGATATCAGTATTGGCATAGGGAGTTTTGTATCATTTTAGGAGTTGGAAAGACCACCACCTGTACCACATTGCTCCTAGACCAGCCTGGCAAATGGTCCCTGAAATTCCAATCTTTGGAGCTAATCCAGAAGGCAGTAATCTTCCTGTTCTCTTACCTGTCTCTCATTTAGTGTGAATATATTACTCATGAGTATGTAGTAATATCTTAAAGCCAGAAGTCTTATACCAGTGCATGACACAATCATGGTCTGTTATCTTTGTTTCTTTTATGAGGGGAGGAGTATTTTTCTGGTCACTATCAGACAATATGAAGTACCCTGATCACTGTAATTCCTGAAGTTCAGGCTCACTTAGTCCTGAGATGGTCAAAAGGTCAAAGCTCCTACCTTCGCTCATATTTGTCATCTGCTGCACCCTCCACTAAGAAAGAGGACCAGCATTGTTCTTTCCCTATCCTCTGTCCCTGCCCACCTGCTCCTTATGGCCTGTGTCTGGTCCACATGAACTCTATGGCCCTGGAATATTCTGGGGCTTCAAGAAAACCCAAACACTGCAGCCTCTCCTTAGTTGGTTACAGACTCTAAGCAGCCCATCTCTTGCCCTTCAGATTTCAGTCTCTTGTGTGCAACTGTCAAACCCCCAGCTGCCTTGGACAGCTCCTGTCACCAGGCTATAGTGAAGTGGAAGTGAGGATGAGACTCATGGCCCAGCCCTCTCCGAAGAAATCCTCTCCATGAATCCTCTCTCCCAATCCTTTTATACCCTGGATATGGATGAATGGTCCTCAAAGGAAATGTCTGCCTTTTGGTCTGCCACAACTCACCTTAGCATTTAATACCTATTGTGTCTTGGTCCTCAGTTGACACTTCCAATTTAAATCCTTGTTACGTAAACCCATTTCCAAGGAAATGATGATAACTGTGATGTATCTTTTTGGGGCATGAATTTTGCTCACCAATTTGTGGTGAGAAGGACAGGTGATGAAGGGAGTGTTTGCAGGGCAGGGAGTTTGAATATATTAACTGATAAGAAATCAAACAAAAAATTAAACCAGATTGAAGCAAAATTGAATGTACATTAAAGTAAAACATGAGATGTCAGATAAGTATTTTATTTAGAATGGCTTTTACAAGCACTCCCACTTCCCTTCACCACTAGAGTAAATGTTCACACTTCTCTCCCATTAGGAGAGTGCTTGGGGGAGGAGGCATTTTTTGAAGCTCTGCACGAAGACATTATCAGCTATTTACAAATTGTAGTGAAGACAGCAATAAGTCACTCAGTAGCTGCATCGACCTCCTGACATTCATTATCACATCTTTTGCAGACTTATATGTTAAATTATCAGGGATGAGGAAACAGAACAATAGCATTCTGCTCTGTGTTTTCTGGCAGAATCTAAGGAGTAGGTGTAGAGAAGAAAGAACTTCTTAGGGCTGAGAGTGGTGTTTCACACCTACAATTCCAGCATTTTGGGAGGCCAAGGCAGGCAGATCGCCTGAGATCAGGAGTTTGAGAACAGCCTGGCCAACATGGCAAAACCCTGTCTCTACTAAAAATAGAAAAATTTAGCCTGGCATGTGGTGGGAATCTGTAGTCTCAGCTACTTGGGAAAGCTGAGGCAGGAGAATAGCTTGAACCCAGGAGGCAGAGGTTGCAGTGAGCCGAGATCACGCCACAGCACTCCAGCCTAGATGACAGAACAAGACCCCATCTCAGAAAAAAATAAAAGAACCTCTTAGAATTGTGCTGTCCAGGATGGTAACTCCAGTCACATGTGGATACTGAGCTCTTAAAATGTGATGAGTTCAACTCAGATACTCTGATATCTAAAAGACAGTCTGGATTTCACAGACTTAGATATTTCATGGATACATTTTTTTTTTCATATTGCTTACATGTTGAATTGACAATATTTTGTATATATTAAGTTAATAAAATGTTCTTATAATCAATTTTACTTTTAAAAAACTGTTAAAATCACATAGATGGCTTATGTCTGTGGCTTGCATTCTGTTTTTATTTCATGGCTGTGTGTTTATATCAACTCATTCAATGGCCATCAAACTATGGCCTATGGATCCAGTTCAGCTATTGTCTGTCTTTGTAAATCAAGTTACATTGGAATACAGGTACATCCACCCCTCTGTATGTTGTTTATGGGTGTTTTCAAACTTTAATGGCAGAGTTGAGTTGTTAGAAAAGAGAATGTTTGAAGCTCGGCATATTTACTATTTTTTATAAACCAGAAAAAGTTTGCAGACCCCTGATAATCCAACTCTGTCTGTATTTTACAGGGGAGAAAGCAAATCCCAAAGAGGGAAAATGACTTGCCCAAAGGCACATAAACACTCCAGAATGGGGCAGGGTTTCACGCTGTACCTGCTCCTTACACTACACTGTACCTCAGTTTGCTCACTGGGACTGAGACAGCAAAAGGCGTTCTACCTATCAGTGTGGGCTCAGCCTCCATTTCACAATGAGTCACTTAGCTCCACCCAAGGGCACAAGAAGGCTCCGAAGAGAGGGCACAAGGAAAAGGGTCACAGAGAAGGCCAGGACACACCTTGGTGGGGCGGGAGGTGGGAGTTCCTATGGTAACCAGACTACTGTATTCTTTCCTTACACATTATTTCAGAAATATCTGCACTGGGACACAATGTAATGCTACGTTCACTATATCTCAAAGGGTTGATACTAAAAACTCCCTTTAATCAATATTGCTGAGTTTTTGCAAAATCCTTTTTGAACCCATTGGCCATTATATTACTCAATGGTCTTTCAAAGGGATAAGGCACAAGATGCATTTCTTCTAGGACTCAGTGCCAGAAAAAATGTTGCCCTTTAAGATGACAGTCTTGCATAGTGTTTTTTAATCATATAGTGAAAACTCTACAAGCCAACATGTTGCTTGGCTTACTGAGTTTGTGAGATCTGGGCTTCATTTTGGTAACCAGGTTATCTAAGGGTTCTACCATATTTGTACCTTTCCTTCAGTCTCACTTAGCTTTAAACTTTTATGGTAATTGTTCAGGTTTAGCAATACATTTCTTTTTTTTTTTTGAGACGGAGTTTCGCTCTTCTTACCCAGGCTGGAGTGCAATGGCGCCATCTCGGCTCACTGCAACCTCCGCCTCCTGGGTTCAGGCAATTCTCCTGCCTCAGCCTCCTGAGTAGCTGGGATTACAGGCATGCGCCACCATGCCCAGCTAATTTTTTGTATTTTTAGTAGAGACGGGGTTTCACCATGTTGACCAGGATGGTCTCGATCTCTTGACCTCGTGATCCACCCGCCTCGGCCTCCCAAAGTGCTGGGATTACAAGCGTGAGCCACCACGCCCGGCCAGTAATACATTTCTTTTCATACTTAAGTGTTACCTTCTTTGCACTTTTTCAACAAAGATTTATTTAGGACCAAGTAAGAGCCATACCTTTGAGATCAAAAAGTATTAATTTCTGTTCTCAAGGGATTTACAATATGAATGTTGAAGTGAAAAAAAAAAAAACACTTATTGACTGGACAGGTGGTCAATAGGGGCCACCTGTCCTTTGAGTGGAATGGGTGATACGCTGTACATCGTGATTTCATGAACCCCTAAAAGCTCTTTTTAGTACTCCAAATATCATTTTCCTACAAACTATAATCAGGATGATAGGTACATAATTTGTATATGACCAATCTCAATTTCTGTGCCCATGGCAGATGTCACTAATGTACTACAGCATTATTTTATACTAATCGATTATATTCAGGTTGTGGCATGATGAAGCACACAGCCACCACCAGTAAGTCAGAAAGGGATTTTGAATCAAGTCTATGTTATCTAAAAATCCACACAGGTAGAGGATCATTCATTGGAGTAGAATTGTAGCTTCTGATTAAAAAGCATGTAATTGTGGGAGGAGCAAAACTAGAAGGAAAGTGATTAACACTTTAATCATTTAATTCAGGTAATTTAGTTAATGATCAGTCATTAACACTTTAGTGTAAATTAAATGACATTTCTTGGCAGCAGGCTTATATAAGTGGTTTGATTTTAAGACATTGGCATCAAGAGCTGACAAAGAAGCAGAAAGGGAAAGATTTGAGGAGGGTTTAGAACAAACTTTTGCCTATTTTACCATTTTGCATGCCAATGATATTCTACCTGGATAATAAAGAATCCCTAAACTCTCCCTTGGGCCTCAAGGGCAGGATTTTTGCCTGGAGCCGCCACTTGGTTCCACTTCCCTTAGCTTTCTGTCTTCATTCTCATTATACATTCTTCCTAACTGTAATACTCCTGAACACATGTGTATTTAAAGGAGATTAATCATTCAAATACCATAATTAGTTCAAGAATTGTGTCTTTTCAAGATGGAATGGGCTAATTAATTTTTTTTTCTCCCAGGGAACCTGCTCTCAGATGTGAGCTAATTAGTGAGCTGCACATCAAAAGAAGTGAAGTGTATCTTGTAAATAGGATTTCATTTAAAACAGATCAAAGAAAGATTTACTGAATCACTCCCTCATCCACTGACTTCTCCAAGTGGACGGTGAAGAGAACAACAAGTCACCAGCATGATAAACATAGCTCCAAAAGAACAACTGTGATGCTCAAGTCAAATATTAATGAGGAGAGAGAACCAAATATATCCAGGGGAGGAATTCTACCTCTTGGGACATTCACAGTTGGGTTTCTGATGTAGGCCAGGAGGGCAGTAATCTATGTTTGTGACCCAATCTACTTCTAAAGCTACAAGGTTGAAAATACAATCTCTAGACTCTGTTCTGACTGCCTGGCTGTGTGACCTTGGGCAAGTTGCTTAACCTATCTGAGCTCACTTCTCTTATCCATAATGTATAAATCCCAGTCCTTTCTCTACTCACTTCCCAAGAGACTTGTAAAGATCAAGTAAGTTGATTAATGTGACAGGGTTTGGAAAAAATTTAAAATGGCTATACAAATGTGAAGCATTTTTGGCATTATTAATGAAGTCTCCATAGGCAGAATAAATTAGAAGAACAGAAAAGTTTCCCAGATGATTTTGGCCAAAATTCCAGCTCCTGAGGAAAACAGCATCCCAGTGGGCTGCCTGTGCAGATCAGATTTGCAGTATAATTGCTCAAGCCCCTTTCTCCTGTGATTACAGTTTGAAATTAGCTTCCAAAGAAGAAACGATTAAAACTGAGAAAGGAGATGAAAACCTCTTTTTGTTTTCCTTTGAAGTTCCAGATTTCTGAACATGGCAGATTTTGAAAAAAACAATCTTACCTTCCTTCTAAGGTTTATTCACGTTTCCTCCAGCTTAGAAGGACAAACGGAACCAAGCAGCTGGTGATTGACAGTGAGAAGTATCCTTTGACCTGAATTTAAAATGAAACCTGATGTAAAGGAAATCAGTAAATACAGTTTTTATTATAAAAATAGCTTCATGTTATTTTTCTGGTGGTGGGTGTTGAACATAAAGAATTTCAAGGTGGATGAGGAAGTAGGTAGGATGTTTCCTAAAGAAAAGCCCTACACAGAGAAGGCCAACTTACTCCCGCAAGCAAGAGCATGAGCACGTTTAGAGAGGTACACTTGGACCTGGGCATCTTCTGATCAGGGGGGAGGTGGCTGTAGGCACTGCTGGGAAGGCCTCAGTCCCTTTGCCTATCTGTTATACTTGGTAACAGTATCAACCCCGAGTTGAGGACTAGGTCCATGGACCCTCTTAGATCAGAGACATGAAAGGGTCCTCTTTCTTTTCTGAGCCTCACCAACCTGGAAAGGTGTACCTCTTCCTAGAGGGAAGATCACATAAGAGATAAAAAGGGGCCTGAAAGTAACCCTCCCACAGCTTCAGACAAGCCAGAAGGTCCAGATGAAAACAGGGTCTGGAGGGAAGTGGAGGCAGTCCTATTCTGAACAGTGGGACTTCAGGCACTATGGCACTTGGCAGACATAACTTTTTTTAAAAATTAAGGTAAAATTTATGTCATATAAAATTAACCATCTTAAAGTGTGCATTTTGGTGGCATTTTAATACATTCGCAATGTGCAACCATCAGCTCTAATTCTCAAACATTTCCATCACCCCTAAGGGAGAGTATACCCATGAAGCAGTCACTGTCATTCCACCTTCTCCAGAGGCAATGTTTTTATCAGGGTGCTTTCTGCCCTCCCTACCTTGTTCCCCAAATCATACTCAGGACTCACTAAATACCCTCTTCAAAGCTGGTTGCAAACCCTCCATCTGTGTGTCTGTGTAGACTCAGCATTTGCTTCTCTGGACAGTAGGGTAAAGTTGGCTTAGGCCACAGGAGACTCCCAAGACTCTGTGCTGAGTGCTGTCACAGGTGACTTTGCCCAAAGGCCCTCATCTCTAACAAAGGCATGCCAGGCCTTTGGGAAGTCATCTGCAGGTGCTTGGTGAGAAGCATTCATAGCACATTTTTGGCAGGCTCTGGATCCAAATCAGAAGTGGAAGCATTTTTTTTTTGACCAAGAACAAATTTTCAGCTGGATACAAGTCCCTTGCCCCAAATCAGTGCTTCAAGAGCCAGTATCACATCTCTCATTGTGTCCCCAGAAGGCCAGCACAGTATAGCTCAGTCAACATCTGTGGAGTTGCCCACTAGGAGAGAAAGGGTTGGTTAGCATGCTGGTAAGAGTGTGTCTGTGGAGTTAGCCTGATCTGGGTTGGATTTTTGTTTATGCCCCTGTAATATTGATCTCTGGTTTATCTGAGCCTCACTGTCCTCATTTGCAATAGAAAGTTATGATAACACTTCTCTTTTAGGTTTATGGTGAGTATTACACGAGCCAACAGTAGATGTAGACAAAGTGCTTAATACAGTTGGTCCAATGTTGGAGACCTCCACACATCACAGGAAAAATATTGTCTCACTTGTAGGACCGAAAAAGAGGGATAGAAGACACAAAATGTTGTTGGAAAAGTAAGGAATGATCTTGGCTGGAGAGACAAGACTAGAGGATCAACTAGACGACAGCGGGATGGTTTCAGGCCAATTACCAGGAAGCAAGACGTCACTTGTGCTTCTGGCTTGCTGAGTCTCAGAGATGATTCTTTCAAAACCCTTTTCACGCAGCTGGGGGCCAAAGAGCAAAACTGATGGGTTTTGTCCAAACAACCAGCCTAGCCTTTGGTCCCATGTGTTCTTGCAAAACTAGAAAACTGACCTTTCTCGACTAACCTCCTACAATAGGACTCAAATGTCCCACAGAGGTCCTGTCCCTTGGCATCCCAGATAAAGGTCCCAGCCTGGGGTGTGAGAACAGAGTCTGTATTAAGCGGCAAGAGGCAGATTCCCAAATACCAGGAGGAGCTTGTTTTAAGATGTGGAGTTACATTCCCGGCTCTGCATATCTGCATTCCCATGGGAGGCGGGACACATTTCTCGCAATCCATGTATGCCCCTGAATTCTTCCTACAGCAAGCTAAGCAAACTGGTGACATGAACCAAACTGTTTCTGCTTCACCCAAGTAGATTGTTTTCTGGGGCCATGGTGCTCCCTCAAACTTGCCATGTTGGGTAAAGAAAAGTAGTCTATTTTGGAGCTATGATGGAATTAGTTAAGACAGGTCAAAGTTATTTCACTTCTTTGTTAGAGAATTGCCTTTTGTCCTGATTGAATGTTGTTAAATTTGGGTAGG
The DNA here is from genome assembly GCA_031835075.1 of Saguinus oedipus. Classification (NCBI taxonomy): domain Eukaryota; kingdom Metazoa; phylum Chordata; class Mammalia; order Primates; family Cebidae; genus Saguinus; species Saguinus oedipus. The sequence goes on from CM063170.1 coordinate 47,102,892, forward strand.
ACCAGTTTTACCAAGTCTATCAAAAACAGAAAAAAAAAAGGAGCTACAGTAGCTTTAGAATGTGTGTGTGAATTTATATTTACCTTGAACTTTTTCTTATTCTAAAATGTCAACCAGTTCTGTTGTTCATAATCTAACTGGAAGCAGCAGAAGAGTGGTGTTTTGAGACACACCAAGAACTCAGTTATTATTAGCCCCTCCACTCAACATTAATCGAACAGACATGGGTTGCCTTTATGAGATGCATGAAACTTTCAGTATAATTGAAACTTGAATGACAGAGTCAGGATTGAATAACTTTTTTAATGTCTAATTTTATTTTTTAAATTTGTGTGGGTTACAAAGTTGGTGTATATATTTATGGAGTACATGATTTTTTTTTCTTTTTAAAAAAATTTCCATTGGTTTTTGGAGAACAGATGGTGTTTGGTTACATAAATAAATTCTTTGGTGGTGATTTCTGAAATGTTGGTGTACCCATCACCTGAGCAGTGTACACTGTAACCAGTATATAATCTTTTATCTCTCACCCTCCTCCCACCTTTCCCCCCAAGTCCCCAAGTCCATTATATCATTCCTATGCCTTTGTATTCCACTTTTGAGTGAGAACATTCGATGTTTGGTTTTCCATTCTTGAGTTACTTCACTTAGAATAACCATCTTCAATTTCATCCAGGTTGCTGCAAGTGCCATTATTTTGTTCCTTTTTATGGATAAGTAGTATTCCATGGTATATAATATACCATTTTCTTTATCTACTTGTCAATTAATGGGCATTTGGGCTGGTTCCATATTTTTGCAATTGTGAGCTGTGCTACTATAAACATGTGTGTGCAAGTATTTTTTTTTTCATATAATAACTTCTTTTCCTCTGAGTAGATACCCAGTGGTGGGATTGCTGGATCAAATGGTAGATCTACTTTTAGTTCTTTAAGAAATCTTTCACACTGTTTCCCATAGTGGTTGTACTACCTTACATTCCCACCAACGGTGTAAAAGTGTTCCTTTTTCAACACATCCATGATGACATCTGTTATTTTTTGATTTTTTGATTATGGCCATTGTTACAGGAGTAAGGTGGTATCGTATTGTGGTTTTGATTTGCATTTCCCTGATCATTAGTACTGTTGAGCATTTTTTATTATGCTTGTTGGCCATTTGTGTCTCTTCTTTTGAAAATTGTCTATTCATGTCCTTGGCCCACTTTTTATTTGAGTTCCTTGTAGATTCTGGATATTAGTCCTTTGTTGGATGCATAGATTGTGAAGATTTTCTCCCACTTTGTGAATTGTCTGTTTATTGATTCTTTCTTTTGGTGTGCAGAAGCTTTTTAGTTTCTGTTCCATCTATTTATCTTTTTTTATTTTTGCATTTGTTTTTGGGTTCTTGGTCATAAAGTCTTTGGCTAAGCAGATGTATAGAAGGATTTATCCAAAGTTATCTTCTAGAATTTTTATGGTTTCAGGTATTAGATTTAAGTCTTTGATCCATCTTGAGTTGATTTTTTGTATAAGATGAGAGAGGAGGATCCAATTTTATTATTCTACATGTGGCTTGTCAATTATCCCAGCATGTTTGGTGATAGGATGTCCTTTCCCCACTTTATGTTTTTATTTGCTTTTCCAAAGACCAGTTGATTATAAGTATTTGGTTTTATTTCTGGGTTCTCTATTCTGTTCCATTGGTCTATATGCCTGTTTGTATACCAGTACCATGCTGTTTTGGTGACTATGGCCTTATAGTATAATTTGAAGTTGGGTAATGTGATGCCTCCAGGTTTGTTCTTTTTGCTTAGTCTTGCTTTAGCTATGTGGGCCCTTTTTTGGCTCCATATAAATTCTAGGGTTTTTTTTCTAGTTCTGTAAATAATGATGGTGGTATTTTGATGGGAATTACATTAAATTTATAGATTGCTTTTGACAATATGGTCATTTTTACAAAATTGATTCTAGGAGGGGGAAGGTAGATGGTGCTGTTAGGAGAAGCTCAGGATTGCAGCTACCAGTGAAAGCACAGAGGGTGAGTGGATGCTGTATTTCCAGATGGATCTTTATAGCCCACCCGTACAAAATACACTGGTCTGGTTGCCCTATTAAACTGTCAATTCGAGATCCGGGAAGGCAGATTAGCCCATTCATCTGATTAAATGGGACTCAAACATAAAGCAGGCCAGGAGATTCCTGGGCAGCCATGTTGTGGGTCCCTGCAAAGGAAATCACACAGATCCTGGCACCCTTTCAGCAGGCGACTGGAACACCTGGGAGAGAGTCAACTGTTCAATTAAAAAAAAAAAAGGGGGCTCTGAGGCAGGGAGCCAGGTGATCAGGCTTGGCGGGTCCCACGCCCACAAAAACAAACAGCAATTGGAAATGCTCAGGGTTGAGAGTTTCACGGCAAGCACAGCTAAAACCGGGACAACCCAGCTCTGTGGGGGAGGGGCATCCGCCATTACCGAGGCACTCCACCCCTACAGAGGTAGTCTGCCATTGCTGATGCAGCCTGCCATTGCCGAGGCAACCCGCTGTTGCTGAGGCAACCTGCCATAACAGAGAGAGTCCGCCATTACAGAGGTGGGCCAACATTGCCTTGGCAGTTCTAACCACACCCATATAAACAGGACTGCAGGGAAATACAAACGGCAGCAGGGTGGAGCCAGCAGCAGGGTGGAACCCACAGCAGAGGCTCAGCAAAACCTCTACAGGCAGTGACTAGGCAGCCCCCTTGCTGGACAGGACAGCCCAGGGGAAAAAAAAAGGCAGTAACACAACAGATACCATAAATAAAGCCCTAACCCCCGGGGACAGAGCAGCTGGGAAAAAAAAGGGGTTTATGAGTTCTGCTACAGCAGACTTAAATGTACCTTCTTAGCAGCTCTGAATGAATAAGGGAGCTCACAGCTCAGCACTTGAGCTACTATAAAGAACAGACTGTATCCTCAAGCAGCTCCCTGACCCCTGTATATCCAAAGAATCACCTCACAAAGGACTGATCAGACTGACATTTAGTGGGAATCATTCTGGGACAAAGATAGCAGAAGAAGAAACTGGTAGCAACCCTTACTGTTCTGCAGCTGCTGCAGGTGACCCCCAGGCCAGCAGGGCCTGGAGTGGACCTCAGCAGACTTAAAGCAGAGGGGCCAGCCTGTTAGACGAAAAACTAAGAAACAGAAATAACTTCATCATCAACAATCTGGACGTCCACTCAGAGACCCAATAGGAAAATCAACAACAACACAGACAACAGGTGGATAAACCCATAAAGATAGGAAGAAACCAGTGCAAAAAGGAGGAAAACACCCGAAACCAGAACATCTAGCCTCCTACAAGGGATCACAACTCCTCACCAGCAAGGGAACAAAGCTGAACAGAGAATGAGTGTGATGAAATGACGGAATCAGACTTTAGAAGGTGGGTAATGAGAAACTTCCGTGAGCTAAAATAACATGTTCTAAGTCAACACAAAGCAACTAAGAACCTTGAAAAAAGATTTGAGGAAATGATAACAAGAATGGACAACTTAGAGAGGAATATGAGTGAACTGATGGAGCTGAAAAACAAAACACGAGAACTTCATGAAGCATGCACAAGTTTCAACACCTGAATGGACCAAGCAGAAGAAAGGATATCAGAGGTCGAAGATCAACTCAATGAAATAAAATGAGAAGGCAAGATTAGAGAAAAAAGCACAAAAAGGAATGAACAAAGTCTCCAAGAAATGTGGGACTATGTGAAGAGACCTAATCTACGTGTGATAGGTGTACCTGGATGTGACAAATAGAATGAATCCAAGCTGGAAAATACTCTTCAGAATATTATCCAGGAAAACTTCTCCAACATAGCAAGGCAGGCCAATATTCAAATCCATGAGATACAGAGAACACCACAAAGATATTCCACAAGAAGAGCAACCCCAAGGCACATAATTGTCAGATTCACCAGGGTTGAAATGAAGGAGAAAATGCTATGGGCAGCCAGAGAGAAAGGTCGGATCACCCACAAAGGGAAGCCCATCAGACTCACAGCAGATCTCTTGGCAGAAACCCTACAAGCCAGAAAAGAGTGGGGGCCAATATTCAACATCCTTAAAGAAAAGAACTTGCAACCCAGAATTTCATATCCAGCCAAACTGAGCTTCATAAGTGAAGGAAAAATAAAATCCTTCATGAATGAGCAAGTACTCAGAGATTTTGTCACCACCAGTCCTGCTTTACAAGAGCTCCTGTAAGAGGCACTACACATAGAAAGGAACAACCAGTACCAGCCACTCCAAAAACATACCAAATGCCAAAGAGCATCAACAAAATGAAGAATCTGCATCAACTAACGAGCAAAACAGCCAGCTAGAATCAAAATGGCAGTATCAAATCTACACATAACAATATTAACCCAAAATGTAAATGGGCTAAATGCACCAATCAAAAGACACAGACTGGCAAATTGGATAAAGAGCCAAAACCCATCAGTGTGCTGTATCCAGGAAACCCATCACACATGCAAGGATACACAAAGGCTCAAAATAAAGGGATGGAGGAAGATTTATCAAGCAAATGGAGAGCAAAAAAAAGCAGGAGTTGCAATTCTCATCTCTGATAAAATAGACTTTAAAGCAACAAAGATCAAAAGAGACAAAGAAGGTCATTACATAATGGTAAAAGGATCAATACAACAAGAAAAGCTAATGATCCTAAATATATATGGAACCAATACAGGAGCACCCAGATATATAAGGCAAGTTCTTAATGACTTACAAAGAGACTTAGACTCCCACACAATAATAGTGGGAGACATTAACACTCCACTGTCAATATTTGACAGATCAACCAGACAGAAAATTAACAAGGATATCCAGGACTTGAACTCAGACCTGGAACAAGCAAACCTGATAGACATTAACAGAACCCTCCACCCCGAATCCACAGAATATACATTCTTCTCAGCACCACATCATACCTACTCTAAAATTGACCACATAATTGGAAGTAAATCACTCTTCAGCAAATGAAAAACAACTGACATCATAACAGTCTCTAAGACCATAGTGCAATCAAGTTAGAACTCAGATTTCAGAAACTAACTGAGAACCGCACAGCTTCATGAAAACTGAACAACTGGCTCTTGAATGTTGACTGGATAAACAATGAAATGAAGCCAGAAATAAAGAAGTTCTCCAAAACCAATGAGAATGAAGACACAACATACGAGAATCTCTGGGACACATTTAAAGCAGTCTCTAGAGGAAAAAATATAGCAATAAGCGCCCACATGAGAAGAGTGGAGAGATCCAAAATTGACACCCTAATGTCAAAATTGAAAGAGTTGGAGGAGCAAGATCAAAAAAACTCAAAACCTAGCAGAAGACAAGAAATAACTAAGATTAGAGCAGAACTGAAGGAGATAGAGACACGAAAAACCCTTCAAAAATCAATAAATCCAATAGCTGTTTTTTTTAAAAGATCAACAAAATAGACCACTAGCCAGATTAATAAAAAAGAAGAGAGAATAACCAAATAGATGCAATAAAAAATGATAAAGGGGAAATCACCACAGATTCCACAGAAATTCAAACCATCATCAGAGATATTACAAACAACTCTATGCACATAAACTAGTAAACCTGGAAGAAATGGATAAATTCCTGGACACTTGTATCCTCCCAAGCCTAAACCAAGAAGAAGTCAAAACTATGAATAGACCAATAACAATATCGAAGTTGAGGCAGCAATTAAGAGCCCACCACACCAAAAAAGCCCAGGTCCAGATGGGTTCACAGCCAAATTTTACCAGACACACAAAGAGGAACTGTTACCATTCCTCCTGAAACTATTCCAAATAATCCAAAAAGAGGGAATCCTTCCCAAATCATTTTACGAGACCAACATCATCCTGATACCAAAACCCAGCAGAGACACAACAAGAAAAGAAAACTTCAGATCAATATCCATGATTAACATAGATGCAGAAATCTTCAATAAAATACCGGCAAGCTGATTGCAACAGCACATCAAAAAGCTTATCCACCATGATCAAGTAGGAGTCATCTTGGGGATGCAAGGCTGGTTCAAATACGCAAGTCTATAAATGTAATTCACCACATAAACAGAACCAAAAACAAAAACCACATGATTATCTCAATTGCTGCAGAGAAGGCCTTTGACAAAATTCAACAGCCCTTTATGCTAAAAACCCTCAATAAACTCGGTATTGATGGAACGTATCTCAAAGTAATAAAAGCTATTTATGACAAACCAACAGCCAACATCATACTGAATGGGCAAAAACTGGAAGCATTTCCTTTTAAATCTGGCACTAGACAAGGATGCCCTCTCTCACCACTCCTATTCAATATAGTACTGGAAGTTCTAGCCAGAGCAATCAGGCAAGAAAAAAAATAAATAAAGGGTATTCAAATAGGAAAGGAGGAAGCCAAACTGTCTCTATTTGCAGATGACATGATAGTACATCTAGAAGCTCTCATCATCTCAGTCCAAAAACTCCTGAAACTGATAAGCAACTTCAGCAAAGTCTCAGGATATAAATCAATGTGCAAAAATCACAAGCATTCCTATACACCAATAACAGACTTAAAGAGAGCCAAATCAAAGACAAACTGCCATTCACAATTGCTACAAAGAGAATAAAATACCTAGGAATACAACTAACAAGGAATGTAAGGGACTTCTTCAAGGAGAACTACAAATGATTGCTCAACAAAATAAGAGAGGACACAAACAGATGGAGAAACATTCCATGTTCATGGTTAGGAAGAATCAATATCATGAAAATGGCCATACTGCCCAAAGTAATTTACAGACTCAACACTATCCCCATCAAGCTACCAATGACTTTCTTCACAGAACTGGAACAAACCACCATAAACTTTATATGGAACCAAAAGAGAGCCCACATAGCCAACTCAATTCTAAGCAAAAAGAACACAGCAGGAGGCATCACACTACCAGCCTTCAAACTATACTACAAGGCTACAGTAATCAAAACAGCATGGCACTGGTACCAAAACAGAGATATAGACCAATGGAACAGAACGGAGCCATCAGAGGCAACACAACTATCTACAACCATACAATCTTTAATAAACCTGACTAAAACAAGCAATGGGGAAAGGATTCCCTGTTTAATAAATGGTGTTGGGAAAACTGGCTAGCCATGTGCAGAAAGCAGAAACTGGACCCCCTTCCTGACTCCTTACACTACAATTAACTCCGGATGGATTAAAGACTTAAACATAAGACCTGACACCATAAAAACCCTAGAAGAAAATCTAGGCAAAACCATTCAGGACATAGGAGTAGGCAAGGACTTCATGACCAAAACACCAAAAGCATTGGCAACAAAAGCCAAAATAGACAAATGGGACCTAATCAAACTCCACAGCTTCTGCACGGCAAAAGAAACAGTCACTAGAGTGAATCGGCAACCAACAGAATGGGAAAAAAATTTTGCAGTTTACCCATCTGACAAAGGACTGATATCCAGAATTTACAAAGAACTCAAACAGATTTACAAGAAAAAAACAAACAAGCCCATTCAAAAATGGGCAAAGGATATGAACAGACACTTTACAAAAGAAGACATACATGAGGCCAACAAACATATGAAAAAATGCTCATCATCACTGGCCATTAGAGAAATGCAAATCAAAACTACATTGAGATACCATCTCACACCAGTTAGAATGGTGATCATTAAAAAATCTGGAGACAACAGATGCTGGAGAGGATGTGGAGAAATAGGAACACTTTTACACTGCTGGTGGGAGTGTAAACTAGTTCATTCATTGTGGAAGACAGTGTGGTGAATCCTCAAGGACCTAGAAATAGAAATTCCATTTGACCCAGCAATCCCCTTACTGGGTATGTATCCAAAGGACTATAAATCATTCTACTATAAGGACACATGCACACGAATGTTCATTGCAGCACTGTTTACAATAGCAAAGACCTGGAACCAACCCAAATGCCCATTGATGATAGACTGGACTGGGAAAATATGGCACATATACCCCATGGAATATTATGCAGCAATCAGAAACGATGAGTTCATGTCCTTTGTAGGGACATGGATGAATCTGGAGAACATCATTCTCAGCAAACTGACACAAGAACAGAAAATGGAATACTGCATGTTCTCACTCATAGGCAGTTGATGAACAAAGAGAACACATGGACACAGGGAGGGGAACACTACACACTGTGGTCTATTGGGGGGAATAGGGGAGGGACAGCAGTGGCGGGGGGAGTTGGGGAGGGATAGCATGGGGAGAAATGACAGATGTGGGTGAAGGGGAGGAAGGCAGCAAATCACACTGCCAGGTGTGTACCTATGCAACTGTCTTGCATGTTCTGCACATGTACCCCAAAACCTATAATGCAATAAAAATAAATAAATAAATAAAACTATAAAATCAATATGACAAAAAAAATATTGATTCTACACATCCATGAGCATTGGATGTGTTTTTATTTGTTGTGTCATCTATGATTTCTTTCAGCAGTGTTTTGTAGTTTTACTTGTAGAAGTATTTCACCTCCTTGGTTAAGTACATTCCTACGTAGTTTATTTATTTGTTTTTTGCAGCTATTGTAAAAGGTTGAATTATTGATTCTCAGCTTGGTCACTGTTGGTGTATAGCAGAGCTACTGATTTGTGTAAGTACCTTGCTACTTTGCTGAATTCATTTGTCAGTTCTTGGAGCTTTTTGGATGAGTCTTTGGGGTTTTGTAGGTATACAATCCTGTCATCAGCAAACAGCAACAGTCTGACTTCCTCTTTACTGATTTGGATGCCTTTATTTCTTTCTCTTGTATGATTGCTCTGGCTAGGACTTCTAGTACTATGTTGAATAGAAATGGTGAAAGTGGGCATCCTGGTTTTGTTCCAGTTCCATGAGACAATTAATACAGGTATGCAATGTGAAATAAGCACATCATAGAGAATGGGGTAACCATCCCCTCAAGTATTTATCTTTTGAGTTACAAACAATGCAATTACACTGATGAAATTATTTTAAAATGTGCCATTAAGTTATTATTGGCTACAGTCAACCTGTTATGCTATCAAATAGTAGGTCTTATTCATTTTTTAAAAACTTTTTTTAATCCATTAACCACACTCACTTCCCCACCATGCCTCCATACCCTTCCCAATCTCTAATAACTATCCTTTTAGTCTCTATGTACATGAGTTCAATTATTTTTATTTTTATTTATTTATTTATTTATTTTTATTTTATTTTATTTTTATCAGCAGTAAAGCTGTTTCATTTTCTTGATGTTCAGGGGTTCATTGGAGTAGAACTTTTTTTCTTCAGGAACTTTTCCTTTACATTTACAACTTGGGTAACTGTTGGGTACAAGAGGCCTAGCTTCTGGCTTATCTCAGGTTTTGATGTGTCTTTCTCACTAAGCTTAATCATTTCTAACTTTTGATTTCAAGGAAGAGACCTGTTACTTTTTTTTTTTTTTTTTTGAGATAAAGTTTCACTCTTGTTACCCAAGCTAGAGTGCAATGGTGTGATCTTGGTTCACCGCAACCTCTGCCACCTGGGTTCAGGCAATTCTCCTGCCTCAGCCTCCTGAGTAGCTGGGATTACAGGCACGCGCCACCATACCCAGCTAATTTTTTGTATTTTTAGTAGAGACGGGGTTTCACCATGTTGACCAGGATGGTCTTGATCTCTTGACCTCGTGATCCACCCGCCTCGGCCTCCCAAAGTGCTGGGATTACAGGCTTGAGCCACTGCACCCGGCCTGTTTTGATTTTTAGATCCCACAAATAATGTTTGTCTTTTTGTTCTCAGCTTATTTCACTTAACATGATGATCTCCAGTTCTATAATCTTGTTACAAATAAATCTCATTCTTTTTTTATGGCAGAATAATACTCCATTGTGTACATGTATCACACTTTCTTTATTCATCTGTTGATGGACTCTTAGGTGGCTTCTAAGTATTAACTATTATAAACAGTGCTACAACAAACAGAGGAGTGCAGATATCTGTTCAGCATACGGATTTCCTCTCTTTCAAGTATAAACCCAGCAATGTGATTGCTGGATCACATGGTAGTCCTATTTTTAGGTTTTTTTTTTTTTTTTTGAGGAACCTATAAACTGTTCTCCATAGTGGCTGTACTAATTTACATTGCCACCCTTCTTAGTGTACAAGGGTTCCCTTTTCTCTGCATCCTTGCTAGCATTTGTTATTGCCTATCTTTTGGATATAAGCCATTTTAAGTGGTGTGAGATGATATCTTACTGTAGTTCTGATTTGCATTTCTCTGGTGAACACCTTTTTATATGCTTGTTTGCCATTTTTATGTCTTTTTTTTTTTGAGAAATGCCTATTCAAATCTTTTGCCCACTTTTTGGTCAGATTGTTAGTTCTTTTCCCTGTGGAGTTGTTTGAACTCCTTATATATTCTGGGTATTAATCCCTTGTCACATAGTTAGTTTGCAAATATTTTCTTCCATTCCGTGGGTTGTCTCTTCACTATTTGTTGTCTCCTTTTCTGTGCAGAAGCTTTTTAACTCGATGTAATCCCATTTGTCCATTTTGCTTTAGTTGTCTGCTTGTGAGGTATTGCTCAAAAAATTTTGCCTGGCTCAATGTCCTGGAGATTTTTGCCAAAGTTTTCTTGTAGTAGTTCCATAGTTTGCAGTCTTAGATTTAAGTCTTTAATCATGTTGATTCTATTTTTGCATGTAGTGAGAGGCAGGGGTCTAATTTAATTCTTTTGCATATGAATACCCAGCTTTCTGAGCACCATTTATTGAAGAGACTATCTTTTCCTCAGTATATATTCTCAGCACCTTTGTGAAAAATGAGTTCACTGTAGATGAGTGGATTTGTTTCTACATTTCTTATTCTGTTCATTGAATGTTTTTACGCTGGCGCATTGCTGTTTTGGTTACTATAGCTCTGTAGTATAATTGAAAGTCAAGTAGTGTGATTCTTCCAGTTTTATTTTTGTTGCTTAGAGTAGCTTTAGCTATTCTGGGTCTTTTATGGTTTCATATTAATTTTAGTTTTTTTCTATATTTGTTATGAGTATTATTGGCATTTTGAAAGAGATTGCATTGAATCTGTAGATTGCTTTGGATAGCATGAGAATCTTAACAATATTGATTCTTCCAATTCATGAAAATGGAATACTTTTCCGTTTTTTGATGTTCTCTTCAGTTTCAAAACTAGAGAAATTACATTAGTTGAGTTCAAATTATACTACAAAGCTACAGTAACCAAAATAAAATGTACTGGCAAAAAATGGACACGTAGATCAATGGAACAGAATATGGAACCCAGAAACAAATCCACAAACCTACAGTGAACTCATTTTCAACAAAGTTGCCAAGAACATACACTGGGGAAAAGACAGTCTCTTCAATTTATGGTGCTAGGAAAACTGGATATCCATATGTAGAAGAATAAAACTGGACCCCTGTCTCTTGCCATTATACATACCTATATATGTCAGGTATTGATCTGTTCAGGCTTTAAATTTTATCTTGTTTCAATCTTGGTAGACTGTATGTTTCTAGAACTTTGTCCATTTCTTCTAGATTTTCCAAATTATTGGCATATAGTTGCTGATTACGGCCACTAATTATCCTTTGAATTTCTCCAGTATCAGTTGTAATGTAGGCACTTATAGCTGTAAACTATGTATTGTTCTTGCATAAGTTTTGTATGTTGTATTTCCGTTATAATTTTTTTCAAGAAATCTTTCAATTTCTTTTTTGAGAAAATGTCTTGCTATGCCTTTCAGGCTGGAGTGCAGTGACATGATCATGGCTCACTGCAGCCTCCAACTTCTGGGCTCAAGTAATCCTCCTGCCTCAGCCTCCCAAGTAGTTGGAACTACAGGCTTATGCCACCACACCTGGCTAATTTCTGTATTTTTTTTTTTTAATGGGGTTTTGTCATGTTGCCCAAGCTGATTTTGAACTCCCAGTTTCAAGCAACCCACCCATATTGGCCTCAGAAAGTGCTGGGATTACAGGCAGGAGTCACCATACACTACACTTTCAATTTTCTTCTTAATATTTTCATTGACCCACTGGTCATTTAGAAGCATATTGTTTAATTTCCATGTATTTATATAGTTTCCAAAATTCATCTAATTATTAATTTCTAGTTTTATTCCATTGTGATCAGAGAAGATTCTTGATATTGTTTCAGGTTTTGAATGTTTTAAGACTTATTTTGTGACCTAACATGTTGTCTGTCCTTGAGAATAATCCACGTGCTGAGGAAAAGAATGTGTATTCTATAGTCACTGGATAAAATGTTCTGTAGGTATCTATTAGATTCATTTGGTCTATGGTGCAGATTAGGTCTGATGTTTTTTTGTTAATTTTCTGTCTGTCTAATGCCGAAAGTGGCGTGTTGAAGTAGCTTTTATTGTACTGGGGCTTATCTTTCCCTTTAATATTTCCTTTATATACATGAATGCTTCAGTGTTGCATGCATATATATTTAAAATTGTTATATTATTTTGCTAAATTAACCCCTTTATCATTATATATTTACCTTCTTTGTCTCTTCTTATAGTTTTTGTTTTAAAATATATTTTGTCTGATCTAAGTATAGTGATTTCTGTTCTTTTCTGGTTTCCACTAGTATGGGATATCTTTTTCCATTCCTGTAATTTCAGTCTAGGTGTGTCTTTACAGGCAAAGTGTGTTTTTGTAGCTAACAAACCAATGGGTCTTTCTTATTGCTTTGTGGTTTTCTCTTTCTTCTTTCATTCCTTCTTTTTTCAGTGAAGGTTATTTTATCTGGTGATATGATTTAGTTTGGTGCTTTTAATTTTTTGTGTAATTATTGTATGTTCTTTGGTTTGAGGTTACCAGGAGATGCAAATATCATCTCATAACCCATTATTTTAACCTGATAGCAACTTAACACTGTTGGCATAAACAATCAAGCAAAAAGAAAACTAATAAGAACTTTACACCTTACCTTCATTCTCCTTTTTCTTTTCTTTTCCTTTTTCTTTTTTGAGACTGAGTGTCACTCTGTCAACCAGGCAGGTATGCAGTGGCTCGATCTTTGTTCACTGCAACCTCTGCCTCCTGGATTCAAGCGATTCTCTCACCTCAGCCTCCCAAGTAGCTGAGATTACAAGCACAGGCCACCAGGCTCAGCTAATTATGCATTTTTAGTAGAGATGGGGTTTCACCATGTTGGCCAGGCTGGTCTTAAACTCCTGATCTCAAGTCATCTGCCCACCTTGGCCTTAACGTGCTGGGATTACAGGCATGAGCCACTGCACCCAGCATCCCTCTGGTTTTTAATTTTCAGTTGTTTCTATTTATATCTTATTGCACTGTCTATGTCTTTTGTCTACAATAATTGTTGTAGTTATTATTTTTGATTGGTTTTTCATTTAGTCTTCCTACTTAGGATAAGAGTAGTTTACACACTACAGTTACAGTATTATGATATTCTGTGTTTTCTTGTGTACTTATTATTATCAGTGAGTTTTGTACCTTCAGATGATCATTACTCCATTAATATCCTTTTCTTTCTGATTAAAGTACTCCCTTTAGCATTCCTTGAACTTCAGATTTGGTGTTGATGAAATCCCTCAGCTTTTGTTTGTCTGGAAAAGTCTTTATTTCTCCTCATGTTTGAAGGATATTTTCATCAGATATACCATTCTAGGGTAAAAGGTTTCTTCCTCTGGCACTTTAATTATGTCACGCCACTCTCCCATGGTCTGTAAGGTTTCCACTGAAAAGCCTGCTGCCAGACATATTGGAGCTCCACCATATGTTCTTTGTGTCTTTTCTCCTGCCGCTTTTGGGATCTTTTCTTTGTCCTTGACCTTTGGGAGTTTATTAAATGCCTTGAGGTAGTCTTCTTTGGGTTAAATCTGCTTGGTGTTCTCTAACCTTTTCATACTTGGATAGTGATTTTTTTTCTAGGTTTGGAAAGTTCACTGATATTATCTGTTTGAATAAATTTTCTACTCATCTCTTTCTTTACCTCGTCTTTAAGGCTAGTAACTCTTAGATTTGCCGTTTTGAAGCTATTTTCTAGATCCTGTAGGTGTGCTTTGTTGTTTGTTATTCTATTTCTTTTGTCTCCTCTGACTGTGTTTTTTCAAATAGCCTGTTTTCAAGCTCACAAATTCTTTCTGCTGCTTGATAAATTCTGCTATTAAAAAACTCTGATGCATTCTTCAGTATGCCAGTTGCATTTTTCAGCTACAGAATTTCTGCTTGATTCTTTTAAATGATTTAAATCTCCTTGCTAAATTTATCTGATAGAATTCTGAATCCCCTCTTTGTATTATCTGGAATTTCTTTGAGTTTCCTTAACATGGCTATTTTGAGTTCTTTGTCTGAAAGGTCACATATCTCTGTTTTCTCCAGGATTGGTTCCTGGCACCTTATTTAGTTCATTTGATAAAATCATGTTTTCCTGCATGATGTTGATGCTAGTAGATGTTCTTTGGTGTCTGGGTATTGAAGAGTTAGGTATTTATTGTAATCTTCACTATCTGGGCTAATTTGTACCTTTTCTTCTTGGGAAGGCTTTCTAGATATTTTTAAAGCACTTGGATTTTGTGATCTAAACTGTATCTGCTTTAGGAGGCACCACAAGCCTAGGAATGCTGTGGCTCTTATGGACTCATAGAGGTGCTGCCTTCATGGTTAATATGATTTGGATATGTGTTCCTGACCAAATCTCATGTTGAATTGTAATCCCCTGTGTTGGAGGTGGGTCCTGGTGCAAGGTGATTAAATCATGAGGATGGATCCTTCATGAATAGTTTAGCACCATCCCCTCAGTGTTGTTCTCATAATGGTGAATGAGTTCTCATGAGATCTGGTTGTTTTAAAAGTGTGCAGCACCTCTTCCCTCACCGTCTTCCTCTTACTCCAGCCGTGTAAGACATGCCAGCTCCCCCTTCACCTTCTGCCATGACTGTAAGTTTCCTGAGTCCTCCCTAAAAGCAGAAGCAACTATGCTGTCTGTGTAGCTTGTAGAAACATGAGCAAAGCAAACTTCTTTTCTTGTAAGTTGCCCAGTCTCAGGAATTCCTTTATAGCAATCTGAGAACAGACTAATACAGAAAATTAGTACCAAGAATAAGATACTTCTATACATATACCTGAAAATGTGGAAGCTGCTTTGGAACTGGGTAACAGGCAGAGGTTGGAAAAGTGTGAAGGACTCCAAAGAAGAAAGAAAGATGAGAAAAAATTTGAAACTTCCTAGAGAGTTGTTAAATTGTTGTCATCAAAACGCTGACAGTGATATGGACAGTGAAGTCCAGGTTGAGGAGGTCTGAGATGGAGATGAGGAGCTTACTGGAAACTGGAACAAAGGTCACTTTTGTTATGTGCTAGCAAAGAGGTTGACTGATTTTGTTCCTGCTGTAGGGATCTGTGAAACTTTGAACTTGAGAATGATGATTTAGGGTATCTGGTGGAAGAAATTTCTAAGCAGTAAAGTGCTCAAGATGTAGCTTGTCTGCTTCCAACAGTGAGAATACAAGTTTTTTGCTCATGTGTATGAAGAAAAAAAGATGACCTGAAACTGAAACATATTAAAAAGGAAAATAGAGTGTAAAAGATTGGGAAAATTTGCAGCCTGGCCATGAGGTAGAAAACAAAGGCTGGTTTTTAGAGGAAGAATACAAGTGGGCTGAAGAAATTTCCATAAGTAAAGAGGAGTCAATACTGATAGCCAAGACAATGGGGAAAAGGCCTCAAAGGCATTTCAGAGACCTTATCAGCAGCCCCTCCCATCATAGGCCCAAAACCTAGGAGGGAAGAATAGTCTTGTGGCCCAGGTCCAGGCCTTCACCTCCCTGCACAACCTCAGGACATTGATTCCTGCATCCCGGGCACTCCAACTCCAGGTTTGGCTCAAAGGGGCCCAGGTACGGTTCAGGTCACTTCTTCAGAGGGTGCAAACGGAAAGCCTTGGCAACTTTCATTTGGTGTTAAGCCTGTGGTTGCAGAGTGCAAGGGTTGAGACTTGGAAGCCTCTTCATAGATTTCAGAGGATGTATTGAAAAGCCTGGATGTCCAGACAGAAGCCTGCTACAGGGTCAGAGCCCTCATGGAGGACCTCTACTAAGGAAGTGTATTGGTCTGTTCTCACACTGCTAATGTATCCAAGACTGGATAATTTAAAAATAGAAGAGCTTTAATTGACTGACAGTTCTACATGGCTGGGGAGACCTCAGGAAAATCACAATCATGGCTAAAGGCACCTCTTTACAGGGTTGCAGGAGAGAGAATGAGAGACCAGTTAAGGGAGAAGCCCCTTACAAAACCATCATATCTGTCAAGGACTAACCATCATGAGAACAGGATAAGGGAAACAGTTATTGAACTAACTCACTATCATGAGAACAGGATAAGGGAGACATTATTCAATTATCATGATTCGATTATCTTCACTTAGTAAGTGAAGACTCCTTCACTTAGTGAGCTCTCTGACATGCCCTGGAGACATTTTCACCATTGTCTTGGGGATTAACTTTGGGATCCTCATTACTTATGCTATTATCTTCACTTATATCCCTCCCAGGACACATAGGGATTATGGGAACTACATTTCAGGATGATATTTGGCTAGGGACACAGCCAAACCATATTCTTCCACTCTTGGCCCCTCCCAAATCTTATGCTTTCACAATTCAAAACACAGTCATGCTCTTCCAACAGTTTCCCCAAATCTTAACTCATTGCAGCATTGGCTCAAAAGTCCAATTCCAAAATCTCATCTGGGACAAGGAAAGTCCCTTCCACCTAGGAGATTCATAAAATTAGAAGCAAGTTAGTTATTCTTAGATATAGTGAGGGTTTAGGCATTAGGTATATATATACCCATTGAAAATGGGAGAAACGGGTCAAAATAAAGGCATCATGTAAGTCCAAAATCCAATAGGGCAGTCATTAAATCTTAAAATTCCAAAATGATCTCCTGTGACTCCATGTCTCACATACAGGTCACAATGATGCAAGAGGTCGGCTCCCATGGCTTTGAGCAGCTCTGCCCCTGTGGCTTTGCAGGGTACAGCCCTACTCCCAGCTGCTTTTACAAGCTGGTGTTGAGCACCTGCAGCTTTTCCAGGCACACAGCAGCTGCTTCTGGTGGATCTTCATTCTAGGGTCTGGAGGACAGTGGGCCTCTTTTCACAGCTCCACTAGGCAGTGCCCCAGTGGGGACTCTGTGTGGGGCTTATGACCCCACATTTCCCTGTGCATTGCCCTGGCAGATATTCTCAATGAGAACCCCAGCCCTGCAGCAAATTTCTGCCTGGACATCCAGGTGCTTCCACACAACCTATGAAATCTAGGTAGAGGTTCCCAAACCTCAATTCTTAACTACTCTGAATCCACAGACTCAAGATCACATGGAATCTGCTAAGGCTTGGGATTTGAATCTTCTGAAGCCATGGCCTGAATGTACCTTGGCCCCTTTAAGCCACAGCTGGAGCAGGTGTGATGCAGGGCACCAAGTCCTAGGCTGCACACAGAAGGGGGGCTCTGGGTGGGGCTCATTAAATCATTTTTTCTTCCTAGGCCTCCAGAGCTGTGATAGGAGGTGCTGCCACAAAGATCTCTGACAAGCCCTGGAGACATTTTCCCCATTGTCTTGGGGATTAACATTGGGCTCCTCATTACTTATGCAAATTTCTGCAGCTAGCTTGAATCTATCCCAAGAAGATGGGTTTTTTCTTTTCTATTGCATTGTCAGGCTGCAAATTTTCCAAACTTCTATACTCTACATCCTCTTAAATGTTTTTGCTGCTTAGAAATTTCTTCCACCAGATAACCCTAAATCATCTCTCTCAAGTTCAAAGTTTCACAGATCTCTTGTTCAGGGACAAAATCCCTTCCACTCTCTTTGCTAAAGCATAACAAGAGTCATCTTTGCTCCAGTTCCCAACAAGGTCCTCATCTCTGTCTGAGACCACCTCAGTGTGACCTTTATTGTCCATATCACTATCAGCATTTTGGTCAAAGCTATTTAGCAAGTCTCTAGGAAATTCCAAACTTTCCTAGCCCTCCGAATGTCTAGGAAGTTCCAAACTTTCCCACGTTTTCCTATCCAATCCTAAGCCCTCAAAACCATTCCAGCCCCTGCCTATTACCCAGTTCCTAAGTGGCTTCCACATGTTTGAGTATCCTTATAGCAGTATCCTACCCTCTGAGATAACAATCTATTGTATTAGTTCCTTCTCACACTGTTATAAAGAAATATTCAAGACTGGGTAATTTATAAATAAAAAAAGGTTTAAATGACTCACAGTTAAACCCACATGGCTGGGGAGGCCTCAGGAAAATTACAATCATGGCAGAAGGCACCTCTTCACAGGGTAGCAGGAGAGAGAATAAGAGCCCAGCATAGGGGGAAGCCCCTTATCAAACCATCAGATCTCATGAGAACTAACTCACTGTCATGAGAAAAGGATGGGAGAAACCACCCCCATTATTCAATTATCTCTACCTGGTCCTTCCTATGACATATGGGGATTATGTGGACTATAATTCAAAATGAGATTTGGGTGTAGACACAGCCCAACCATATTAGGCAGTGTGCAAGGGAAATGTAGGTTTGGAACTCCCACTGGAACACTGCCTAGTGGAGCTGTGAGAAGAGAGCCTCCAGCCCTCCAGAATGATAGATACACTGGCAGCTTGCAACTATTGACTGGAAAAACTACAGGTACTCAGTGTCAGCCCATGGAACAGACATGGGGACTGCACTGTGCAAAGCCACAGGGGTGGGGCTACCCAAGGCAGCCTGAGACAGGGAGTCAAAGGAAATTATTTTGGAGCTTTAAGATTTACTGACTACCCTGATGGGTTTTGGACTTGCATGAGGCCTGTAGCTCTTTTCTTTTGGCTGATTTTTTTCTTGGAATGGGAGAATTTATCCAATGCCTATACCTCCATTGTGTTTTGGAAGTAACTAACTTGTTTTTGATTTTCTAGGCTCATAGGCAGAAAGGACTAGCCTTGTCTCAGATGAGATTTTGGACTATGGACTTTTGAGTTAAGGCTGGAATGAGTTAAGAATTTACAGGACTGTTGGAAAGGCATGATTGTATTCTGAAATGTTAGAAGGACATGAGATTTGAGAGGGGCCAGGGGCAGAATGATATAGTTTGGATATGTGTCCCTGCCCAAATCTCATGTTGAATAGTAATCCCCAGTGTTAGAGGTAGGGCATGGTGGGAAGTGATTGAATCATGCGGGTGGATCCTTCATGAACAGTTTCACACCATCCCCTTGGTGCTGTTCTCATGGTGATGAGTGAGTTCTAACAGGATCTAATTTAAAAAAATGTGTGGCACTTGCTCTCTTCCTCCTGCTCTGGCCATGTAAGAAATGTCTGCTTCTGCTTTGCCTTCTGCCATGATTGTAAGTTTCTTGAGGCCTCCCCAGAAGCGGAAGCCACTATGCTTCCTGTATAGCCTGCAGAACTGTGAGCAGTTAAACCTCTTCTTATAAATTACCCAGTCTCAGGCATTTCTTTATAGCAAAGCGATGGTCTTGAACAAGATCTGAGAGAATTCTCTGCATTAGCAGAGACTCTTGTTCTCTTCCCTTACTTTCTCCCAAATAAACAGAGTCTCTCTCTGTTCTGAGCCACCTAAAACTGGGGGTGGAGTGACACAAGCACCACTGCGGCCACCATGACCTTGACTTTGTTGGTCAAGCATGAAGCCAGCACAGCACTGTGTCTAACCTAAACTCTCCTGTAATTATTCCCTGGCTACTGCCTATGTTCACCAAAGCCCTGGAGCTCTATCATAAGCAGGTGATGAAGTCAGCCAGGCTTATGCCCTTCACTGTAGGGCAGCAAGGTTCCCCAGGCTCTGGGTGGATCCAGAGGTGCCATCTTGGAGTCAGAGATTAGAGGCAAAAACTTTACAAGGCTACCTGGTGTTCTATTGTACTGAGGCTAAGCTGGCACTCAGTCACAAGATGCAGCTCTTCCCACTCTTTCCTCCTCTTTCCAAAGGGAGAGGAGCCTCACCCTGCAGCCACTGCCACCCCAGGCTTTCCAGTACATCCTCTGAAATCTAGAGAGAAGCTGTCAAACCTCCTTCATGTTTGCATTCTGTGTTCCTGCAGGTTTACCACCATGTGGAAGCCTCCAAGGCTTATAGCTTGTGGCCTCTGAAGTAGTGGCCTGAGCTGTACCTAGGGCACTTTAAGCTGGAGCAGCTGGGCCTGTGCAGGACAGTGGGGCCCTGGGTCTGACTCCTGAAACCATTCTTTTCTCCTAGGCCTCTCTCTGGGCCTGTGATGGCAGAGACTGTCCGGATACTTCCGAAATACTCTTGAGGACTTTTTTTTTTTTGAGATGGAGTCTTGCTCTGTCACTTAGGCTGGAGTGCAGGCATGATCTCAGCTCACTGCAACCTCCACCTCCCAGGTTCAAGCAATTCTCCTGCCTCAGCCTCCCAAGTACCTGGGACGATAGGTGCCAGCCACCATGCCTGGCTAACATTTGTATTTTTAGTAGAGATGGGATTTCACCATGTCGGCCAAGATGGTCTCTTGAGGCTTTTTTTTTCATTGTCTTGGGTATTAGCAGTTTTCTCTTTTGAGTCATGCTAATCTCTCTAGCAAGTGATTGGTCTACAGCCCACTTGAATTCCTCCCCTAAAAATGCTTTTTCCTTCTCTACCATATAACCATACTACAAATTTTCAAAAATTGTATGCTCTGCTTCCCTTTTAAATAGAAGTTCCAATTTAAGTGCTTTATTTGCTCCCATATCTGATCCTAGTGGTTAGAAACAGCCATGCCACATCTTGAATGCTTGCCTGCTTAGAAATTTCTTCTACCAGATACCCTACATCTTCAAATTCTCGGGGCATGGACTCATTGTAGCCAAGCTCTTTGCTAAGGCATAGCAAAGAGCAAGGGTGACCTTTGCCACAGTTCCCAGTAAGTTTCTAATTTCCGTCTCAGACCTTGTCAACCTGGCTTTCACTGTCCATGTTTCTATCAGCATTGTGATCACAAATATTAAACAAGTTTCTAAGAAGTACCAACTTTCCCTGATCTTCCTGCCTTCGTCTGAGCCCTCCAAACTCTTCCAACCTCTACCTGTTACACAGTTCAAAAGCTGCTTTCACATTTTCAGGTATCTTTATAGCAATGCTTCATCCCCAGTACCAATTTTCAGTTAGTCCCTTCTTGCATTGCTATAAAGGAAATACTTGAGGATGAGTAATTTATAGAGGAAAGAGGCGTATTTGGCTCATGGTTTTGTAAGCTGTATAGGATGCACGGCTCTGACACCTGCTTGGCTTCCGGTGAGGCCTCAGGGCTTTTACTCAAGATGGAAGGTAAAGTGGGAGCAGGTGTGTCACATGGCGGGGGGGGGGGGGGGCGGGAGAGAGAGAGAGAGACACTCTTTTAAACAACCAGATCTTGCATGAACCCAGTGTGAGAAAAGAATTCACTTATTACCATGAGGAGGACATCAAGTCATTCATAAGAGATCTGCCTCCTTGACCCAAACATCTCCCACCAGGCCCCACCTTCAACATCATTTTAACGCAAGACTTGAAGGAGACATCGAAACCATAACAAATAGCAAACCCTCCATCATCTCCCCCATGAGATCCCCAGTAAATTCAACATTGCTCACCAATACTTCGATGCCAGAAGATTCCTTGGGGCAAGCTCCAGGACCATGAAGTGACTGTTAATGTGAGGGTTTTATACACACCCATGTAGGTATCTACCTTTGCCTGTGGTTCCAGTTTGATATGTTTTCTTTACTATGTAGTGTAACTTTTAAATGATTTTGTTTAATATGTTCACTAAATATTTGAGGACCCTGGAGGATACCGTATTATTTATGAAGGTAGAGAAAAATGTCCATTTAATCTAAAATGTATTGCAGAAAAGAGGGAAAGAAACACAAAACAAACAAGAAAATCCAACAATTTACCATAATTGCCAGAGGGAATTATTTGAGTGATATTTACTATCATTTTCGAAGCACTTTAAATCGTATCTACAATTTAATGCATTATTTTCTAATTTTATTTAAATTTTACATTTCAACTCTCTTTTTCCTGCTCACTTAAAAATACCACTTTACATAACTTCCTTCACATTTGTCATTTCACTGGCTCCTGTAAATAACTCTCTTTTAAGATGACTACAACAGCTATGTTTTTAACTTCATATTTTCATATCCATTTTCTCATCTGCTCCATCTAACAAGCTATGAGGCCAGCAATGCTCCTGCTATTATTCCCATTTGACAGACAAGGGCACTGGGCCCAAGAGAGATCAAGTTATCTGCATGTGGCAACCATCATGGAGAAAAGCCTAGAAATAAAATCTCTTGGTTCAGAGAACTAATAGAAAAAAAAAGAAGATCAAGATTATTATATATTTTTAAAATCTACTTTTGGGAAAAGATTGGAAGGAAACATGAAAAATGAAATGAGTTGCGTATGAGGGTTGTGATTATGGGTAAATGCTTATTGTTTAAAATCTTTTCTTTAATGTTTTTATAATAGTGGTTTAGATGTGAATAAAAATTGGAAAAAGTAAATAGAAAGCTTCTTGGGGTTGAGTGGAAAGTGGTTTTGTCTTACATTTTCCTAATAAGAGGCAGCCCATTTCATTTGAGATATTTCTGTAGTTCAAGACTCAGCCCCTGGTGATGTTTATACTTGTTAATCTGTCAATTTTGAAAAAAAAATCAATAACTAATATATATTGATTACCTACTGTGTTCTAGGCACTGGGTTAGGTGCTTTACATGGAATTTTATTTTATTTTTTGAGACAGACTGTCACTCTGTCACCCAGGCTGGAGTGCAGTGCAATGGCACAATCTTAGCTCACTGCAGCCCTGATCTCCTAGGCTCAAGTGATCCTCCTGCTTCAGCATCCCAAGCAGCTGGGACCACAGGTGTGTGCCACCACATCCAGCTAATTAAAAAATTTTTTTTGTATAGATGAGGTTTCACCATGTTGCCCAGGCTGCTCTCAAGTGATCTGCTTGTTTTGACCTCCCAAAGTGCTAGAATTACCAACATGAGCCATCACGCCAGGCCCAATGCGGATTATTTTGTTTCCTCCACAGCAACTTGATGCAGTTATTAGTTCTATTGTACAGATGAGGAAACTGAGGCTTAAAGAGTTTAAGTGGTTTGCTTACAGCGACATGGTTTGGAACGATAGAATTGAAACTGGACCCCAGCCAGCTTGACATCGATAGTTATGTCCATAATCACCATGCTGTGTCGTCTCCAGGCTCTTCTGTTTGTCACTGTTAGGTGAGTCTGAAGACATAAAACCTACAACATTTCCATGGAATATGGATTTGTCCCTTTCTCCTTGTACCTACTTATATTACCCCCTTCTCACATCTGTTTAATTCTTTTCATGCTCAGAATGAAAAGTAGGTGTCATCTCTACTGCCACCTCCTATGGATTAGCTGTGTCTGTTTGGAGTGTGGTATTGACAAGGATTCTAAGGCCATAAGAAAAATTGCCATGATTGATTTGCAATGTCTGCCATAGGCACAGGAGGTAGAAGTGTAGCCAAATGCAAGCAATTTACCTTCCAGCATTTGAAGGTGGGCAAGAGAAAGCACATGGATTGCAGGCAAACGACCCCTGCTTTTTAAGCTTTACAAGTCATTCAAGGGGAATAAAAGTGGTTTTAATTCTAAATCACTTAAAAGTGATTATAGAGAAACCAGGAGCCCCAGGTGAGTGACAGGGCCCTGCTGCATAGCAGGACTTCCATTGCTCCTGCCCCTTACTAGCAGCAAGATCTGCCTCCTTTTCTCTGTCAGGTGCCAAACATTATTCTGAGTAGTGATGAAAGAGGAGAGAACAGATGGACAAAATCTCTGCTCTCAAAGAGCTTATATTCTAATGGGGAGTGAAGCAATAAACTAGTAAATAAGCAAACAATATAACATTTCAGTGTTTAGTGCTGTGAAAAAATAAAGAGATCCAGAAAAATGAGACTGGGGTGGTGAGGTGGAGGCTTTAGGTAGGAGACTGAACAGGGCCTGGCCATCTCCTTATCACCTCTGCAATGACACCGACCTATTTGCATATTCAGGCTCAGCTGCAGTCAATTGTACAAAAACATGTGCAGTTTGGTAGAGGTGATGTTTTGGTTCCCAAATCCTCTCATTTCTGCTGTGTGGTCTCTAAATTGTTTGATAGAGCCATACCCCTTCAAGTCTCCCTGTCTTTGCCTGTGCTTTTGCCCCCACCCCCACCTGCAGTATGTTTCCTATCTATTTCATGAACAAGACTCATCATTCTTCAAGGTCCAGGTTGAGTTATCCCTAACCCATTCAAACAGAGTCAAGCATCTCTTTTTAAAGTTACCATGACCCAATGGACATTGCTTTTTGGATTTTCCCGGGACAGCCACTGAAACTACCAGCCTTTTGACTTCAAGGCATCATCCATTCATTTCCAGCTTTACCTGTGCCAGGAATTAGTGTTGTGGGGGCATGGCTAAGGTCCCTTTGTAGCCCAGTGTCTCCTGGGCTTGGTACATGGTAGGAACTTGATAAATAAACAATGGAGGAGAGGATGGGCTCGACTGATGGATCTGTGGATCTGACACAGGCTCTCTGCTAGGCCTTCCACAGGTTGCTTTAACTCTCCGAGCTACAGTTTTCTCATCAATAAGGTAGAGATGGAAACATCCAATTCAAAGGATGGTTATGATAGTTATACATAAAACATAAGATGATTTCTGCAAAACAATTTGTGAAATACCAGGCACAAAGTTAGCCCTCAATAAGTGATAGTAATTAATAGTAAATCTCAATCTGAGTCATTTATATTTGCAATAGTAGTAGGATAGCTGAGAGTTAATGATATATGAATGAATGAAATGATAGATGGATGCTTTTGCTTTCATGACTGTACTTAAGTGGGGATGACTGCCGTATCCTAAACTCGTCTGGCTTCATATTATCCTTCACTCTGGACTACCTAGCACCCCTTCTGTTTCTAACTTTTGCCTTAGGTACGCTGCTTGGAGCTTAAAAGCCTGTAATCTTAATTCACCACTGCTCATGGGTTTGAGTGACACCCAGAGATTTATTGAATATGGAACTGACATATGCATCACATACAGTTGTACTATTTTTACTCTTTCCATCACTTTCTCTCTTTCTCATCTACACATCAATAACTAGTCATTTATGTGGCATTTAATGCTTCATAAATGTTATGAGCCTTTATACAGCACTAACTGGGAGGGAGGGATACAGTGAAATGAGTTTATTGGCATTTTAAAGCTAATTTCTCAATGTTATCCTTGTGTTTCCCCGGTGGCTTGCATATTTAGGCCTAGAACCCTGGGCTTTGCCAAGCAAATTGTTATTGATGTGTGGCATTAAAAAGGCAGGAACAAAAGGTTTCTTACTGTGCTGACAGGGAACTCTGCATGCCTTAGAATAAATCGTGCCTGGAGTAGCTGAGCTGTCCTGGCTTTATGCTTACTGATCTGTGACAGAGGTTTGGGCCTTTCCCTGAGCCTGTCTTACTCCCAGCGTACTGGCCGCAGAGTCCGGGTGACATCTGCTCATGGGCAGAGGGACACGGACAGCAAGATGGCCTCTGCCTCTGACATAATCACTTTCCTGCCTAAGAAGCTGAGTTGCGGCATGAGCTGATGGGGACTGTGGGACTGGCCCCTAGTCCCTGACCACTGAGACAGAGGCCAGGGAACACAGGCAGAGGTCAAATTTGCTCGTACGGCCTTTGGTATCCTTCCTGGCTCCAGAGCAGGTGAAATCAGGAAAGAGGTAAAGCACTACGAAGCGCACAGAAGTTGGATGGAAAGACACACACACACACCTGCACACACGTGAACACACACATGTGCGCACACAAATTATACTGCCGTTAAAATTATGGTTTCAAAAATACTTAATACACAGGAATTCATATTATTTTACATAGGGGAGTAGCACTATATTTAATGTAGTGTTAAATGAAAAAGGAAAGATAAGAAACAAATACAACTTTACATGTGTAGATGTACATGATTAAAAACAAAAATAATGATAATCTCAATTTGGCTGTATTATATGCAATTTTTTCCCCTTCATGGTATCCTTTCACATTTTCCAAATTTCTACAATGCTGTAATATTATTTTGTAAATTATTATTTTTTTATGGTAAGGCAACATGATAAGGTACAATCAGAATGAAAGATGCTGGTAGTAGAGGATTTTAGACAAGTTTCAAGGAATAGGAACTCAGCTCAAAACTGGTTAAATAACAATTGAGATATATTGGGTCATTTAACCAGGAATCCAGGAGCCCTAGGTTCAGACATGGCTGGATCCAAGAGTGTCACAAGATCCTGGAAACCTAGGTCTTATCTTTTTCCTCCTCCTTCTCCTTGGTCAGTACTATTAGAGGCAGCAGAGTAAAATGATTGAGAACATGGCCTCAGCAGCCAGGCTTCCTGGGTTCAAATTGTGCCTCTCCCACTTAATAGGTTTTTAAACTTTGAGTTACTCAACACTTCAGTGTGTCAGTTTTCTCCTCCATGAAATGAGGATAATAATAGTAATAATCATTATAAGCATAATAACAATAATCATAATTATAAGGTTTGTGAGGATTAAACGAGTTAATATACTCTAATTGCAAAGCACTTAGAGTAGTTCTTGGTATATACACAATACTCAATAACTGTCTTCTGTCATCAGCACCACCATCATCATCATCACTTGTCGTCGTTAACCTCAGTTTGCAGATAAGATCTCACCAAATGGCAAAATGGTTACCAGTAATCATCCATCTACAGCCTTCAAGTTTAGTATCCTCAACTGAAAGAGAATTTCTCTTTGTGTCCAAATATTAATCGTAGGACACTCTAATTCTGTGCTCAAACTTGAACAAGTCACTGTGGTCCAGTACATAGATTGACCAGTCTGGGTCACAGGTCTTTTCTGTAGTGGGGCTGGGACACTAATTCCTATTCCCCCAGGGCCTGAGTGTATGGAAGAAGAGTTTCCTTAGAGAAAAAATAAGACTGAGAATAGGTAATTTAAAAAATTATTATCACCAAGGAGGGCTTTTCTCAAATTGAGTTTCCTAAACCTCTTGCTCAGCTTCAGTTTGGATTTTGCAGCCCCATAACTTGTAGCAAAGAAGAACACTCTATCCCAGGATGAATGAGGACATGTAGGTTGGGGCAGAAAGGACACGTACATGTAATACTACCTGATCCACCCTGTGCTCATTGGGCAGATAGGTACTTGGCACCTAGGTACCCAGAAAGGATACCTGTACTTGTTTACCAGAATTACACTGTTACAATTTGGACAAAGGCACTGGAAAGAAAAGAATGAATTACAAATTATCAACTATTTTAAGAGCTCTTCATTTTGTCTCTAGTTCAAGCACAGGAAAGATTTGGCAGACAAGGCATGTTGAATCATGCCCTCCAGCCCTTGATGACTGTGAATGTCTGGTGTCTTGTGTGGAGCTGCTTAGGCTTTGAAGCTAATGTAATAAACTTATACATGCATTAAATGATACATTTATAACTTGGGTAATTATACAATAGCACGCTTCTTTAGAATGAGAAGCACCTCATTCTACTTACAGACATACCACCACCTGGCCCCCTTCACTTATCCTCTACGTAATGTAGCATGGTAAATTGAGTGCAAGAAGTTAGAATCAGAAGTGAGGTCTGGAACCCCAGCTGTACCTCTCACTACTCTTTGGGATCCAAGGAAAAGCATTTTGTACTAAAAGTTACTGAACTTAAATGAGGATTAGTAAACATCTGAAAAAGACATGCTCAGATTATTTCTGTCCCATGATTATTTATTACTTTAGTAGGAGGAATTTGTACTTTCATTATCCATGTTGCCATTAAAAAGTATTTTTTGTTGCCTTCAAGTTTTATTTAATTACTCATTCAATATGTACTGATTACTTACCATGTACCAGGCACTCTGGTAGAAAACAGCTACAGCTATAAATAAGACCCAGCTCCCACTCTCCTAGAGTTCACAAGCTGGTAGAGACCAACAACCAAGCAGGCAGTTACCCAGAGAATGGTGGGCTCTATGTCGACCAGGTGTGGCCAGACCCCTGGGCATCCTACTGGCTCTCAGTCTGACTCTTCTTCAAACTGATGTGTGTTCAACATTTATTTGGAGGAGATACTAAGTTATGGGTGGGGTAGTAGTGGAAAAGGAGCATGAGGGAGGACGAGAAAGGCATGGTCGGTTTGGTGCTTTGAGAAATTTCTTTGAACTGGAGTCAAGCCAAGGTGGGAGTAAGGAAAACTAGTTAGGAAGCCACTACTTTCATCCAGATGAGAGACTTCAGTGTCCCAATCCAAAGGACATGGACATATATGAGAAGATAAGAGGGTTGGCTCACAGGATTAGGGATGGGAGAAAGGAGAGGGAGGAAATAAGATGGTACCCGTACTTTTTCTCTTTAGTTAAGTGTTTGAATGAGCATCATTCAATGAGATGGAAATACCTGAGGAAGAACAAGTTGGGAACAGTAAGGAAAGGCGATGAGATGAAGCCACCAAGGCCACCCACCATCAAGTGGTACCTCAACTCCTTTCCCCAGCAGACTCTGGTGGCAGCACTGCTCAAAGGATGTTAGATGGGCCCTGGTAGTTTCTACTTATTGACATGAAAGACTGAAGACAACTGTTTTGTAAGCAAAACACACTCACCCTGGCTTTAAGATCACAAAGCATTTCTTAAGGTGCATTTGCAAGCTAGTGAGTCAGTGGCAAAGACCCTGGGCCTCACAATGCATTTGTAACATTTCTAAACCTAGAAGAAAGTCTGCATAGTGCTTTAGTGATCAGCATGATTAGCTCAAACAACCAATTTGTTAAGAAGTAATCTGTGCAAATTATCCAAGTGAGAATCTTTTCTATGATTTGTGGGTTAGCAGAAAGCATTTTCTTTTATTATTTAATCCCCTGGGCCCTGGGGAATGGTTTTGTAGTGATCCTAGGCAACGGATGCTGTATTTATTTACAGGACCTATTAGAAATAATATCACTTTGCTCTCTTCTTGGCTTGGAGGCTAAAACAATGGGTGAAGAATGCAAATCTGGAGATTCTTGAGAAGATTGGAGAACATGGGAGTCAGCATGTGACACTAAAATTACTCACATTCCCAAGGCCTTTTAAGATTCATGCATTAATTTTAAATACGAACTTTTTTTCAAAAGGCACAAAAATGTATTCGAAATTAACTGGGTCCTAATTCTTAGGGATGTCAAAACCCTTTGAGAATCTCATAAAAATTACAGAACCTACTCCTAGATTTCACATACATGCATATGCACATTGCATACAATGCAGGAAGAGCTCATGGATTGCCTAATGTCTGTCTGTGGACTCCAGGTCAAGGAAACCTATTGCTATGGTTTGAATATTCATTCCCTCCCAAACTCAAATGTAGTAGCATTAGAGAGGTGGGACGTTTAAGAGGTGACTGGCTCATGAGGTCTCTGCCGTTATGAATGGACTAATCCATTCATAGATTAATGGATTGATGGTTATTTGGGAGTGGAACTGGTGGTTTCATAAGAAGAGGTACTGGGCACGGTGGCTCACACCTGTAGTTCCAGCACTTTGGGAGTCCGAGGAGGGTGGATTGCTTGAGCCCAGGGGTTTGAGAACAGCCTGGACAATATAATGAAACCCTGTCTCTACAAAAAAGATTCAAAAATTAGCCAGGTGTGGTGGTACACACCTGTAGTCACAGCTACTTGGAAGGCTGAGGTGGGAGGATCACTAAGCCCAGGAGGAGGGGTTGCAGTGAGCCATGATCACACCACTGCACTCCAGTCTGGGTGATGGAGAGAGACTGTCTCAAAAATAAATAAATAAGTACATACATACATAAATACACTCACACATACACATATATGAAGAGGAAGAGAGACCTGAGCTAGCATGCTCAGCTCCTCACCATGTAATCCCCTGCACCATCTCAGGACTCTGCAGAGTTCCCACCAGCAAGAAGACCCTCACCAGATGAGAGCCCTCAACTCCAAACTTCTCAGCCTTTCTAGCTGTAACAAATAAGTTCTTTTTCTTTATAAATTACCCAGTTTCAGGTATTTTGTTATAGGCAACAGAAAAAGAACCTACTGTGATTTTTCACGGCCTGTTATTCCTGTTGTTCTTTATTTTAATTTGGGGGAATAAAAAAATAAACAGCATGGCTCCATTTGTATAATATATATTTCTTACTTGTCCAGAGATAAGTACACAGCAGCCTAAATCTTCAGAACATTCTGATAACCCAGAAAGAAGCGAGACAGGAGACTGCAGGACGACCACACACTAAAGTTAATGCATTTTATTCCAAGAGTCACTCTGGTGCCCTCTAGGAAACTCTTACCTCTTGTTTGTCACAAAATTCTAATAAGCTCAGTTATCTGCTTTCCTAGATACACACGAATCAATCAGAAAACAGAAGATGGGCTGCTACAGACAGGAACACTGATCACTTTAGGAACTCAGCTTATTGAAAGCTTGACAGCAAGGAAAGAGAAAAAAAAATCTCTCCACATATTTATTGAAGACCCACTCTAAGCCTGACATTGAGCCTGACACTATGCATAGAATGGTGAATACTTTTACAGTTTGATTTAGGACATGGAGATTGGTAAGGAAGAAATAATTACAACAAAATATGGCAAATGTTCCAATAAAGATATATGCTAGTTGCTACACTGAGAATAAAGGAAGAGATAACAGGCTCTGGCTGTGGAGCTGAGGAAGACTTTAGAGCAAAGGGAACATCTGAGTTGGTTTTTAAAGGATGAGGAAGAGTTGACCAGGCAGTTCTAGGAATGAATGAATTTCAGACCAAGGCATGGAGGTGTGTGTGAATAAGTGTGTACAGGCAGGTGTCAAAGGTCAGAGGTGACTAGACAGGTGTGGGAGGGCAGGTGTGGAGGGGTAGGTGTGAAGAAACAGGTGTGGATTGGTAGGTATGGATGGGGCTCAAGTGAATTGGTATTGGTAATGGTGGAAGCCTCACTGACAAAGAACACTGGTATCCCTCTATAATAGTGATTGAATGCTATGCCAAGAGGTTTGGAATTTTCCCAACAGACAACAGAGAATTTTCTCATAGAGAAGAAGCCTAAGGGAATTAGGCTTGGTTTATGAAAGCTAATCCCAGCAGTTAACTCCTAGAGAATGGACTAGAGGTGATAGTGACTGGTCTGGCAAAGAAAGCAGTTAGGAAACTGTGATCATAGCCTGAGTGAAAGATGACAAGAACTTGAACTGAGGCAGTGTTGGTGAAGAAGAACAGAGAAGAGAGTGTGTGTGTACATGTGCAAGATGGAGAGAGAGGGAAGAAGGAAAAACGTCATGTGTGTACATGTGAGCAGGACATGTCTGTGTGCTGGCTGAAAGATTTGTGTAAACTGAGATCTTCGGGCCTTTATGAGGATGAGAGGGAAGAAGGAAGAAGAAGGAAGCAAGCATGTGATAAGTCAATAATCCTGTTGCCTGTAGAAGCAAAACATTTGCATCCTCCCCCAACCTTGCTAATTTAGATCCCTGTCAGTTTAGAAAACTGATTTATTTGGATGGGGCAGATCTCGAGTTTGCTTTTGATATATCCAGAAAAACTGTCATTACCAATGCTGAACCATGGCCATTAGAATCCCTTGGGTGTCTTTGTTAAAAACAGAGATTTCTGGAAACTTAGCCCAGACCTACTAAATCTCTCTGGGTGGGATCCTAGAGGTCCGCAGTTTCAAACAGCAGATCAGATGATTCTGCTGGGCAGCTGTGATTGGGAACCACCAGTTTAAACAAGTCAACTAACAGTCAACTTGAAAAAGGATGGAAAATGTTCACAAGAGCAAACGATTCATGTACCATTTATGCAATGCATATTCTACTTATATTTTTTTTATTTAGAAAGATACAAGGCCCTCCATTTGACACCAATTTTGGTGTCAATTCCTTAAGTCATCTACTTAAGGAATATGCTTAAGGAAATACAATGAATTATTCTTAAGCATATGAATAACTGTATATGTCTATGTGCCTAAGAATAATTTATTGCATTTCTTTAAACATATTCCTTAATTAAGTCTCTTTAGTATTTTACTCTCAGTCTACTGCTTTGATAAATAGCAAAGAGTAGTAATAGGCCAAACTAAAGGTAAGCAGCCTACAAAAAATCATCAGCTATGGGTCCCACTCCATTTCTCCTTACTTCCTGCCCTAGGTGAGCTCATCCGGCCTCATTGCTTAAATACCCTCTATGCCCATGACTCACACATTTTTTATCTTTAGCGTGGGCCTCTCATCTGCACTTCAGGGTCATATATTCAACTCTTTCCCTGTCACCTCTACTTGGAGTCTCACACGAATCTCAATTTTAAGGAGGACAAAACATACTGAACTCTTAAATCACCCACCCAAACTTCTCTTTACCCCAGTCCCTGTCTTCCTAATCTGGGACCACCCAGGAGCTCAGGCCAAAAGTCTGGGAGGGATCGTTCTCAACCTCTCCTTCTTCCTAACCACCTCTCCAACATTTAATGTATTTCTAAATCCTGTCAGTTTACCTCTCAAATCTGCCTATGACTCTCCACTGGTACTGATATGAACTTGATACAAGCCACCAATATCTGAAGGTTGCAAGCTACTTTCACCACAGTGGCCAGAGTGCTCTTTCAAAATTACATCACAACATGCTTCTGCTTACAATCCTCCAGGAACCTTCCAGTGCACTCAAAATCTTATCCAAATCCCTTCTCCGGAGCCAAATTACAAAGTTCTGAATAAAATGGCCTTCCCTCCTCTTCCATCTCATCCAAGCCCTGTGTCCTTCCATCACCAACCACCAATCAAACAGACCTTCCTCCAGGTCCTTCAACACCCACATTTATCCCCATTATAGGGCCATCACTTCTTTCCCCACCAACCCCAGGGTACAGAACCCCTCATCCAGCTAAAATTCTCCTCTAGATCTGAGCCAAACCTCATCTCCTCTGAGAGGTCTGCCCTGACCATCTAAGCCAAGAGTTGGCATACTTCTTCTGTAAAGAGATAGATAGTAAATATTTTAGGCTGTGCAGACCATGAAGTCTTTGTCACAACTACTCAACTTCAACTCTGGCATTGTAGCAAAAGCAGCCATAGACTATATGTAAATGAACAGACATGGCTCTGTTCCAATAAAAGTTTAATTATAAGAAGATGGCGCTGTAGGACCAACTCAGGATTGCAACTCCCAGTGAAAATGCAGAGGGTGAGTGGACACTGCATTTCCAGACAGATCTTTATTGCCCACAGACCAGGAGATTCCCAGGTGTAGGAGCCCCATGGGCTGCCAGCGCAGCTGGCACTCCATACAAAATACACTGGTTTGGTTGCCCTGTTAAACCAGCAATTGGAGATTTTGGAAGGAAGATTAGCACATTCATCTGATTAAATGGGTCTTAAACAGAAAGCCAGGCTAGGAGATCCCCGGGCGGCAATGTTGTTCCAGCCAGTGCAGTGGGTCACTGCATGGGAAATCACACAGATCCCAGTGCCCTTTCAGCAGGCGACTGGAACACCTGGGAGAGAGTCAACCATTCAACTTAAAAAAAAAAGGGGGTCTCTGGCAGGGAGCCAGGTGATCAGGCTTAGCGGGTCCCACCCCCACAAAAACAAACAAAACAGCAATTGGAAACGCTCGGGGTTGAGAGTTTCATAGCAAGCACAGCTGAACCCAAGATGATGCAGCTCGGTGGGGGAAGGGCATCCGCCATTACTGAGGCACTCAACCCCTATGGAGGTACTCTGCCATTGCTGATGCAGCCTGCTGTTGCCAAGGCAACACACCATTGCCGAGGCAACCCGCCATAACAGAGAGAGTCTGCCACTACAGAGGCAGGCTACCATCACCATGGCAGCTTTAACCACACCCATATAAACAGGACTACAGGGAATTACACACGGCAGTAGGACAGAGCCCACAACAGCAGGGCAAAGGCCACGACAGCAGGGTGGAGCCCACGGCAGCTCAGCATAGCCACTACAGGCAGGCAGTGATTAGACTGCCTCCTTGCTGGGCAGGACAGTGCAACAGATACTCATAAATAAACCCTAACTCCCCGGGACAGAGCACCTGAGAAAAAAAAGGGGCTTTATGAGTTCTGCTGCAGCAGACTTAAACATACCTGCCTAACAGGTAGGAGCAGGTATGTTTAAGTCTGCTGCAGCAGGTAGGAGCTGAATGAACAACGGAGCTCACAGCTCAGCACTTGAGCTCCTATAAAGTACAGACCGTCTTCTCAAGTATAAAGTACAGACAGGCTCCTCAAGCAGCTCCCTGACCCCCATATATCAAAAGAGTCACCTCACAAAGGACTGATCAGACTGACATTTGGTGGGCATCATTCTGGGACAAAGATAGCAGAAGAAGAAATTGGTAGCAACCCTCACGTTTCTGCAGCTGCTACAGGTGTACCCCAGGCAAGCAGGACCTGGAGTGGTCCTCAGCAGTCCTACAGCAGAGGGGCCAGACTGTTAGAAGGAAAACTAAGAAACAGAAATACTTCATCATCAATAATCTGGAGGTCCACTCAGAGACCCAATTGGAAAATCAGCAACTACTCAGACGACAAGTGGATAAATCCACAAAGATGGGAAGAAACCAGCACAAAAAGGAGGAAAACACCCGAAACCAGAACACCTCACCTCCGACAAGGGACCACAACTCCTCACCAGCAAGGGAACAAAGCTGGATGGAAAATGAGTGTGATGAAATGATGGAATCAGACTTCAGAAGGTGGGTAATGAGAAACTTCCGTGAGCTAAAAGAACATGTTCTAACTCAATGCAAGAAACTAAGAACCTTGAAAAAAGATTTGAGGAAATAATAATAAAAATGGACAATTTAGAGAGGAATATGAGTGAATTGAAGGAGCTGAAAAACACAACACGAGAACTTCACGAAGCATGCACAAGTTTCAACAGCTGAATTAACCAAGAAGAAGAAAGAATATCAGAAGTCGAAGATCAACTCAATGAAAATAAAATGACAATCCAAGATTAAAGAAAAAAGCACAAAAGGGAATGAACAAATCTGGCAAGAAATGTGGGACTATGTGAAGAGACCAAATCTACGTTTGACAGGTGTACCTGAATGTGACAAAGAGAATGAATCCAAGCTGGAAAATACTCTTCAGCATATTATCCTGGAAAATTTCCCCAACCTAGCAAGGCAGGCCAATATTCAAGTCCAGGAAATACAGAGAACATCACAAAGATATTCCTCAAGAAGAACAACCCCAAGGCACATAATCCTCAGATTCACCAGGGTTGAAATGAAGGAGAAAATGCTAAGGGCAGCCAGAGAGAAAGGTCGGGTCACCCACAAAGGGAAGCCCATCAGAATCACAGCAGATCTCTCAGCAGAAACCCTACAAGCCAGAAGAGAGTGGGAGCCAATATTCAACATCCTTAAAGAAAAGAACTTTCAACCCAGAATTTCATATCCAGCCAAACTGAGCTTCATAAGTGAAGGAAAAATAAAATCCTTTGCGAACAAGTAAGTACACAGAGATTTTTGTCACCATCAGGCCTGCTTTATAAGAGCTCCTGAAAGAGGCACTACACATAGAAAAGAACAACCAATACCAGCCATTCCAAAAACATACCAAATGCTAAAGAGCATCAACAAAATGAAGAATCTGCATCAACTAATGGGCAAAACAGTCAGCTAGCATCAAAATGGCAGTATCAAATTCACACATAACAATATTAACCCTAAATGTAAATGGGCTAAATGCACCAATCAAAAGTCACAGACTGGCAAACTGGATAAAAAGCCAAAACCCATCGGTGTACTGTATCCAGGAAACCCATCAAACATGCAAGGATACACAAAGGCTCAAAATAAAGGGATGGAGGAAGATTTACCAAGCAAATGGAGAGCAAAAAAAAGCAGGAGTTGCAATTCTCGTCTCTGATAAAATAGACTTTAAAGCAACAAAGATCAAGAGAGACAAAGAAGAACATTACATAATGGTAAAAGGATCAATACAACAAGAAGAGCTAACAATCCTAAATATATATGGACCCAATACAGGAGCACCCAGATATATAAGGCAAGTTCTTAATGACTTACAAAGAGACTTAGACTCCTACACATTAATAGTGGGAGATTTTAACACTCCACTGGCAATATTAGACAGATCAACCAGACAGAAAATTAACAAGTATATCCAGGACTTGAACTCAGACCTGGAACAAGGAAACCTGATAGACATTTACAGAACTCTCCACCCCAAATCCACAGAATATACATTCTTCTCAGC
Source organism: Saguinus oedipus (assembly GCA_031835075.1). NCBI lineage: Eukaryota > Metazoa > Chordata > Mammalia > Primates > Cebidae > Saguinus > Saguinus oedipus. The sequence goes on from CM063170.1 coordinate 47,139,264, forward strand.
ACCACATCACACCTACTCTAAAATTGACCACATAATTGGAAGTAAATCACTTTTCAGCAAATGAAAAACAACTGACATCATAACAAACAGTCTCTAAGACCATAGTGCAATGAAGTTAGAACTCAGATTTCAGAAACTAACTGAGAACCGCACAGCTTCATGGAAACTGAACAACTGGCTCTTGAATGTTGACTGGATAAACAATGAAATGAAGCCAGAAATAAAGAAGTTCTTTGAAACCAACGAGCATGAAGACACAACATACCAGAATCTCTGGGACACATTTAAAGCAGTCTCTAGAGGAAAAAATATAGCAATAAGCGCCCACATGAGAAGAGTGGAGAGATCCAAAATTGACACCCTAATGTCAAAATTGAAAGAGTTGGAGGAGCAAGATCAAAAAAACTCAAAACCTAGCAGAAGACAAGAAATAACTAAGATTAGAGCAGAACTGAAGGAGATAGAGACACGAAAAACCCTTCAAAAAATCAATAAATCCAAGAGCTGGTTTTTTGAAAAGATCAACAAAATAGACAGACCACTAGCCAGATTGATAAAAAAGAAAAGAGAGAATAACCAAATAGATGCAATAAAAAACAATAAAGGGGAAATCATCACAGATTCCACAGAAATTCAAACCATCATCAGAGAATACTACAAACAACTCTATGCACATAAACTAGTAAAACTGGAAGAAATGGATAAATTCCTGGACACTTGTGTCCTCCCAAGCCTAAACCAGGAGGAAGTTGAAACTATGAATAGACCAATAACATGGTCTGAAGTCGAGGCAGCAATTAAGAGCCTACCTCATACAAAAAGCCCAGGTCCAGATGGGTTCACAGTCGAATTCTACCAGACACACACAAAGAGCAACTGTTACCATTCCTTCTGAAACTATTCCAAATAATCCAAAAAAGAGGGAAGCCTTCCCAAATCATTTTATGAGACCAACATCATCTTGATACCAAATCCTGGCAGAGACTCAACAAGAAAAGAAAACTTCAGGCCAATATCCATGATGAACATAGATGCAAAAATCTTCAATAAAATACTGGCAAGCCGATTGCAACAGCACATCAAAAAGCTTATAAGAAATACCGCATATACTCACTCATAGGTGGGTGAGAAAAATGAGAACACATGGACACAGAAAGGCGGTCTACTATACACTGGGGTCTATTGGGGGGAATGGGGGAGGGACAGCGGGGGGGGGCTGGGGAGGGATAGCCTGGGGATGAATGCCAAGTGTGGGTGAAGGGGAGGAAGGCAGCAAAACACACTGCCATGTGTGTACCTATGCAACTATCTTGCATGTTCTGCACATGTACCCCAAAACCTATAATGCAATAAAAATTAAAAAAAAAAAAAAAAGCTTATCCACTATGATCAAGTAGGATTCATCCCAAGGATGCAAGGCTGGTTCAAATACGCAAGTCTATCAACGTAATTCATCACATAAACAGAACCAAAAACAAAAACCACATGATTATCTCAATTGACACAGAGAAGGCCTTTGACAAAATTCAACATCCCTGTATGCTAAAAACCCCCAATAAACTCGGTATTGATGGAACGTATCCCAAAATAATAAAAGCTATTTATGACAAACCAACAGCCAATATCATACTGAATGGGCAAAAACTGGAAGCATTCCCTTTGAAATCTGGCACTAGACAAGGATGCCCTCTCTCACCACTTCTATTCAATATAGTACTGGAAGTTCTAGCCAGAGCACTCAGGCAAGAAAAAGAAATAAAGCGTATTCAAATAGGAAAGGAGGAGGCCAAATTGTCTCTATTTGCAGATGACATGATAGTATATCTAGAAGACCCCATCGTCTCAGCCCAGAAACTCCTGAAACTGATAAACAACTTCAGCAAAGTCTCAGGATATAAAATCAAAATGTTCAAAAATCACAAGCATTCCTATACACCAATAACAGACTTAAAGAGAGCCAAACCAAGAATGAACTGCCATTCACAATTGCTACAAAGAGAATAAAATACCTAGGAATACAACTAACAAGGAACGTAAGCAACCTCTACAAGGAGAACTACAAACCACTGCTTAACGAAATAAGAGAGGACACAAACAGATGGATAAACATTCCGTGTTCGTGGTTAGGAAGAATCAATATCGCGAAAATGGCCATACTGCCCAAAGTAATTTACAGACTCAACGCTATCCCCATCAAGCTACCAATGACCTTCTTCACAGAACTGAAAAAACCACTTTGAACTTCATATGGAACCAAAAGAGAGCCTGCATAGCCAAGTCAATTCTAAGCAAAAAGAACACAGCAGGAGGCATCACACTACCAGACTTCAAACTATACTCCAAGGCTACAGTAATCAAAACAGCATAATACTGGTACGAAAACAGAGATATAGACCAATAGAACAGAACAGAGGCATCAGAGGCAACACAACATATCTACAACCATATAATCTTTAATAAATCTGACTAAAACAAGCAATGGGGAAAGGATTCCCTGTTTAATAAATGGTGTTGGGAAAACTGGCTAGCCATGTGCAGAAAGCAGAAACTGGACCCCTTCCTGACACCTTACACTAAAATTAACTCCAGATGGATTAAAGACTTAAACATAAGACCTGGCACCATAAAAACCCTAGAAGAAAATCTAGGCAAAACCATTCAGGACATAGGAGTAGGCAAGGACTTCATGAATAAAACACCAAAAGCATTGGCAACAAAAGCCAAAATAGACAAATGGGACCTAATCAAACTCCACAGCTTCTGCACGGCAAAAGAAACAGTCACTAGAGTGAATCAGCAACCAACAGAATGGGAAAAAAATTTTGCAGTTTACTCATCTGACAAAGGGCTGATATCCAGAATTTACAAAGAACTCAAACAGATTTACAAGAAAAAAACAAACAAGCCCATTCAAAAATGGGCAAAGGATATGAACAGACACTTTACAAAAGAAGACATACATGAGGCCAACAAACATATGAAAAAATGCTCATCATCACTGGTCATCAGAGAAATGCAAATCAAAACTACATTGAGATATCATCTCAAGCCAGTTAGAATGGCGATCATTAAAAAATCTGGAGACAACAGTTGCTGGAGAGGATGTGGAGAAATAGGAACACTTTTACACTGCTGGTGGGAGTGTAAATTAGTTCAACCATTGTGGAAGACAGTGTGGCGATTCCTCAAGGACCTAGAAATAGAAATTCCATTTGACCCAGCAATCCCCTTACTGGGTATGTATCCAAAGGACTATAAATCATTCTACTATAAGGACACATGCACATGAATGTTCATTGCAGCACTGTTTACAATAGCAAAGACCTGGAACCAACCCAAATGCCCATTGATGATAGACTGGACTGGGAAAATGTGGCACATATACACCATGGAATATTATGCAGCCATCAAAAACGATGAGTTCATGTCCTTTGTAGGGACATGGATGAATCTGGAGAACATCATTCTCAGCAAACTGACACAAGAACAGAAAATGAAATACTGCATATTCTCACTCATAGGTGGGTGATGAACAATGAGAACACATGCACACAGGAAGGGGAGCACTACACACTGAGGTCTATTGTGGGGAATAGGGGAGGGACAGTGTGGGGGGAGTTGGGGAGGGATAGCATGGGGAGAAATGCCAGATGTGGGTGAAGGGGAGGAAGGCAGCAAATCACACTGCCACGTCTGTACCTATGCAACTATCTTGCATGTTCTGCACATGTACCCCAAAACCTAAAATGCAATTTAAAAATTTAAAAAAACTTTAATTATAAAAATAGACAATGGTGTGATTTGGCCCTCAGTTGTCATTTGCTGATTCCTGATCTAAACCAAAATATGACTTCTCTGTTACTCCCATGCAGAGCTTCTTAAAATTTGTAAATATGTACCCACTACTGCCTGCTAGATCTATGAGGGCAGGAAGGAACTTGGACTCTTAAGGATCTGCCAGAATATAGAGCCTGGTGAAGTGCTGGCCATACAGTGAGACCTCAGCAAACGTTAAACGTAAAGGAAAAAGGGAGAGAGAAAGGAAGAAAGGACGAGAGGATTTCTTCTTTAAGCCCAGGTACTTTTTGTTAAAAGGCAGCAAACACAACTGGCTCATATTTTTAACTTTCTCTGTCAGGAGAGTCCCAGGGTGAATGAGTTATCCATTTACTGTTGTGTTCATTTCTTCGTTCCTTCAGTGTCGCAGCGTTTACTGTCTTCCCTATACTGACCTCAGCAGAGGTCAATGCTGAGTGCTGTGCTAGGTAAACAGACCCTGGCCAGGCCCTTCTGAGCATCCAGTCCTGAAAGCTGAGGGCTCTTCCCACATCTCTGTCCCCAGAGGCCTTTTTTTTTTTTTTTTTTTTTTTAATGTTTTGTTGTTGTTGTGAGCCAAGGGAAAATTCAGCTCTTGTGAAGTGAAATTGAGAGGCACAAAGCAATTAGCAAAGAAGTCCCGCAGAGGCCCTGTCCTCCAGGAGGGAGCCCTGCCCTCTCCTTCCTGCCTCATTGCTGTGAAACAGCCCTCCATGGAACTCTCCACTATGAATTCCTCCACTTTGGCAGATGAAAAGCGAGTAATTGGGTACCCCGAAAGTTTAGCAGCAGCATTCCTTTGAAAGAGACAAGATGCCTCCCTGTGGATACAAGTCCCACTTCACTTCTTCCTCCCCCAGTCAGCTCCCACCTCCCAGGCCTCCCCCAAGCTAACGGCAACACCATCTAAGAAGCTGAGAGCTGGGCAGTCATTAAAGATCATCAGCTAAAGAGCTCTTCACCAGGCCGGGATTATGTTTAGCAGACAGCAAGACTGTTCCTGCCGGCTCCCGTTGAGTTTCATCAAAACTGTGCCTAATTAAAACCTTCAATTTAATTATGCTCCTCTGCATTACAAATTGTGATCAAATTGGTTTAATTTGGTACAAGGAGCTATGTTCGTTTCACATGTAAAGTGAGCCCACCCTGAAGCTAGGCTCCGTGTCTTCAAAGCCTCTCACGACCCCCTCTTGTACTATCAGGATTGCCCCCGCCCTCCTGTGATCCTGGATTTGGAGAATCGCCCGAGGCTTGGGAAATTGGCAGTTGTTGCTCTGCCCACATCTGCAAGAGCTGTCCTGAAGCCACTCTGAAGCTGACAGCTGTCTTCCCCCACCCACCTTCCCCTCCCAGCCTCCCTTTCCTCCTCTGCTTTTGAAACACCCTCATCTCGGGAAAAATCACACCCAATCTGTCAGTGAAATATGCTGTGGGATTGAAGCTCAGTCTGTTTCCACTCAGGAGAGAAATCTCAGCCTGCTAGTGGCCCTGCGGAGAACTTTCCAAAGTCCTTCATTTATAGAATCCCAAAGCAAAGGGCTCCCTGATCACCCAGTCCCAGGCATTCTCCCTGCCTTCTACCCATAGTCAACAGGCACTGCCAATGCTGGGCTTCCCAGCACTTCTTTATCCCTTCTGGGGTCCTTATCCCATCCTATACAGCCCCAAGATGTGAGATCACCAGGTAACCCCTCCAACTTATACCCTGCTGGCAAGCAGACATTTCAAGGTGGTCTCGCCTTTATCGAAACCCCTGGGCTGGGGTTCCACTCCCTCTAGGGCTACCCTTGCTAACCTTCCAGCTCATCCGATGGTGGGATTCCTGTTTCTCGATGAATGCCTTGCATCTCAAGCTGAAGTGTGAGCTCCTTCTATGCATGTGTGCCCAGAATAATTTATCCTATGTGGAGCCGCAGGCTAAATGCCACCTGTCATACCGCAATGTCAGTTTTACTCAAAGGTAATTTAAAATCTTATTTATATATTGCAGAATAGAATGAAAAATTCACAGGATGTTTTAAAACAAGAGACTTCAAAGATAAGTGGCTGGGGGTTGCAGCCCAGACCCCTTGGGTCTTAGTCAACTTTCTCAACCTTGGGCAAAGAAGTCTAGGTAGCCCTGATGAAGTGTTACTAACCCTCATTAAATATTTGCCCTTCACTGGGACTTCCGAAGCCAGAAGACTTATTAAGGGGTGGTCATTCCTCTAGGAAGGATGCCTAAATCTACGTCTGCCTGTCCTCTCTCTTCAACTCCATTCCCAAATTACCAACTGCTTGATTGGACATTTTACTTGCACACTGTGCCTGGGATGGCCCTGAAATTAACTTGTTCACAACTCTAAACCTACTGTGTCCCACCAGCACCATCAGGCCTGCTCTCCCTTGTCACTTTCCAGCTTATCTTAACGGTGCTCCAGTTTTCCCTGGCACTGGGTTTGGAAATACGGGAGACATCTCAACATTAGCCAGAAGTAAACAAATAAGTAAATAACATACATTCACCAGATTTTAGTCATTTTTTCTTAAATCTGCTTTTGGTTACTGATTCTATTTGAGCATGCACTCCATAATGGTTTAAGGTTAGATGCTTCATCCCAATTTAATAATCTTCTATCCCCTCTGCAAGGCTTTGTCAACTTCTTCGGTACATAATACAGGCTCAGCAAATGTTAGATGTTAATAGAATTAATGATAGGTAGAAGTAGATCATGACACGCTGAAAGATGTCACTGTGTGCTATATAACTCACTGCTGTGTGAGTGAGAACAGAAGGTTGCAGTTGGTCAGGAGACAGTGGTCTCCCCGTATGGTGTGACAAATAGTTCAGGGAGATTTTGAGAGGTGCCCAGAGACCCTAAGGCCTGCTTGTGAGACAGACAAACCTGCTTTTCCAGAGATCATGGTTTATGCTGCTTTGGCCAGATGATGCTGAGTGGAGAGAAGAATCTGGTGGAAGGGAGAGAGACAGGCACGAGGGCAATGGCTGGTATGGCATGAAGCCAGAAAGACATGAAATAAAAAGCAGGAAAGGCATCACAGAGCAGGCACTCAAGTATTTACGTGGTGAATTAATTATGGTAATATCATAATGGCTAAAAAATTTATTGTGAGCTTGCTCTGTGCTGAGCAGCATGCTCTAAGTGCTGTGTGAGCATTACCTATTTAGTCCTTGCAATAGTCTTGAAAAGGACATGTTATTATTCCAATTGTATAGGTTGGGAACTGAGGATCAAAAAGGTAAGGTAATTTGTGCAAGGTCACCGGGGTAGTAAACGGTGGAAGTAAGATTTGACTCCAGAGCTTGAGTGATTCACCATGCCATTTTTCTTCCTCTTACTCAAAAACCTGCTTTGTAATTAAAATTTTTCTTTTTTTTTTTTCTGAGAATGTTCCAACCCCACACTCAGTAAACTCTTAGAAGGCAGAGGCAGGTTCTCAGAGTTCTTTGAATTCTCAATTCTTCACCCAGTGTCTTGTGTAGTAAATACTTAATAAACACTATAAATTTATTGATAGAATTATTTGTTAATGGATCAATGCTGAGAAAACCAGGCACTGTAGCAAAGGAAGAACTTTCTGGAAAGGAGCACTCACTGCAGACAAGGAAGAACTTTCTGGAAAGGAGCACTCACTGCAGACAGGGAAGAACTTTCTGGAAAGGAGCACTCACTGCAGACAAGGAAGAACTTTCTGGAAAGGAGCACTCAATGCTTATGAAGCCAGTGTACTGTCACCTGTTCACTCACACAGCTGTACTGGTTCTGCTGCCTGGAACCCCCTTTTCTTGCCTTCTCACTTCTCCTGGTTTATTGCCTCCTGTTCTGTAGGCCTCAACATAGATGCCTTCTTCAGGAGGCCATTCCTGATGGCCCCGAAATTTCGGTTAGAGGTTTCCAGAGTCTTAAACTTCTCCCATCACAGCATTTATCCTACTGGATTGCAACTGCCTGTTGACTCTTTAGCCTTCTTCATCTAGGTCATAGGCTCATCGAGAATTGGGTTGGCCTCAGCAAAATATATACATGGTAAATATATATGGATATATATAACTTCTTACAATGAGCTCTCCCACCCAATCCCAAATCAACGTTCATATTCCCCAAATCTTCAAGGAGCAATGAAGGAGCAGTGAACACACATTTCCCTACCTCACAGTTTTGCCTACACCAGGATTGACATTATCTCAGGGTATGACTGAGAGAAGCTGAAAGAGGTGAACATGGCTTATGACCTCATCCAACAGTTAGCCCCAGTTATGAGGGCATTGCGATCTTGGGCAAGTTCCATAGCCCCTCAAACTTTAAGGTTAAAAAGTGACGAACCACTCTACCTCTTGCGTGGGGTTGTTGTAAAGATGCTTTGAGATGTAAAACAGTGTTTGGCACCACATACATGCCCAGTAAGTGTCAGATGCTGTATATGTTATAATTATATTATGTTATTATATTGTTAGCATTATATGGTGTTGAAGTGTGAGATTTTTCATTTCTGTTCACATAGAATAACTCTGCTGGAGCACTTGAGCATCATTGGTATATTATTAAGCAATTAATGTATACAGATAACACAGAGGCAATTAATTAGATATACTGAGATGCCCAGGGCTTGGAAGCAAAGTCAGACTCTGGAAGCGACAAACTCCAGCCTCAGCTAACTGAGCAGGAGTGTGGCATGCAGCACCACAGACTGGATGGAACCAAAGGACTCATCAAAAGCCTAAGATGTCTGGCTCAGCAGCATTTCTCACTTTTCAGCCTACTTCCAATTCGGCCCGCATGGTCAAAAATTAAAACAAGTTGTGAAGAATCATAACATTTTGATGCTGATGAAATGTTCTCAAGTTTTCCTCAGCCATAAAGCTTTTCATGACAGCAGAGTGTTGAGTAAGTTTCCCTCTAATTTCTTCAGCCATGAACAACAAACAATGCAGGCTGTACATTCAAGAACAAAATGTGGAATTGTGATCAAATGAATTAACAACAAAGCAAACTGACATATTTAAGAATAAATCTTATTATTGTGTTGCATGGTAATTAGACAAAATGAGAAGTTTACATAATAGCTGTAATTATTTATTCATTTACTTTCATATTGTTAAAGCAAACTTTTATAGATTTTCTCTTTTCACTTTGTTAGTCATTCTGCATTTATAAACAGTCTCTGTGTTAACTGTTTTCTCCAATGCTTCTTAAGATTTAAATGGAATCCTCATTGCTTCTATTATGTTTGAGCCATTTCACAATGGAAGATCTATTGTTATAGGAGCCAATGTCACCAAAGGTGGTTAATAATTGTTCTATAGAAAAGGGACTAGTGGATTTTCTTATCTAGAACCTTATTAGAAGCTTATTTTTACCCATCTATAAACCCAAGGCATGTGTTCCTGCTTGACATGAGACTCTCCTCCATCCAATGATATGATGACCCCGGGCTCTTTCTATCTTGTGGTTCCACGCCCCACTAAAGGCTTGTCTTTACCATTGGCACTAAGGTGACAAAAGAGAGAGCATGAACAAGAACTCACTGCTTCATAAAAACCCTGGACTGAGAATCATACCCATCTGTCATTAGAACTCAGCCACACAGTCACATATACAGCTTCAAGGGAGGCACAGAAATGAGGTCAAGCTGTGTGCTCAGGAAGAAGAAGAAATAGGTTTTTGTGTACATCTGGTCATTTTGCCGTTTCCGAAATCATTTGTAGAAAAAAGGAAGTAGAGTTGGCAAACCAGATATAGACTGGAGATGAGTGGGTGGAGGGAATGAGATGAAGTATCAGAGACAACAAAACAAAACAAAAACCTATATAGCATTCATTAGATAATTAGGGATATGGTCTTTAGAGTAGTATTATATTAATGCTTAATTTCCTAGGTGTGACAATTATGGTGATGAAATTGAATTACCTTATTCTTAGATGATACCTTCAGAAATGTTCAGAGGTGCAGTGCCATGATGGCTTCAACTTACTCCCAAATGCTCCCCCAAGTGCACATGCACCCACATGCACACATATGGGGGAGGGTGAGAGAGGAAGTGATTGTGCTAACATATTAACAATTGGTGAAACCCAGTGAATTGTATCCCAGGAGCAGCGGTCCCTAGGTGTGAAATAGCATGGTGTGTGCTGAAATCAGGAAGCAGAACTGGGCTTCCGGAGCATAATTGCCCAGCAAAGAGGGCAGAGATGAGCCCAGAGAATGATAATGATCATGATGGGGCTTGTATAGCATGAAGCTTGACTTCATTCTGAAGGCCAAAGAGAGCCACTGAAGGGCAGGGCAGGGACAAGGTCTGGTGGGTATTTTAGGTAGAATGTGTTCAGGACAGATTTCAGGGGAATGAGACTGGATGAAAGATAAGTGTATTAGTCTGTTTCATGATGCTTATAACAGAATCCCTGGAACTAGGTAATTTATAGAGAAAATAACTTTAGTTTTTATGGTTCTGGAGGCTGAGAAATCCAAGGCTGCATTTGGTGAGAGCCTTCTTGCTGGTGGGGACTCTTACAGATTGCCAGGGTGGCACAGGGCGTCACATGGTGAGGGGCCTGAGTGTGCCAGTGTGCTAGCTCAGGTCTTTCTTCCTCTTCTCATAAAGCCACCAGTTTTACTCCCACAATAACCCATTAATCAATTAATCCCTGAATGTATTAATCCATTCATGAGGGCAGAGCCCTCATGAATTAATTGCCTCTTAAAAGCCCCACCTCTCAATATTACCACATTGGGGATTAAGTGTCAACATAAGTTTTAGAGCATTAATTAAAACCACAGCAATAAATTATTTAATTCACACAGTAATTATTTTTCCTTTCAGAGACCAGCCCTGTGGATATGCAGAACTGGGGTAGCCACTGGGAGGTGTCTAAGAGAAAAATCAAACTTGGTCCCTGACTTCTTGGAGTTTAGGGTCTGGTAAGTGAATATATTTATAAAGTAATAAGTATAAGAACAAGTGTGAAATTATAGCTGTGATGAATTAGGAAGGAGACATTCATGGTGCCCTAGGATCCCATGATGACTATATCTGATTTTTGGTCAGGGAAGGCAGCATTCCAGAGAAAGTGATGTTTGAGCTAAGATTTACAGGATGAATAGGAGTTATTCACCAAGCAGAGGGAATACCATGGATAAAGCCTTTCTAGTTGGAAGCACTGTGGCATGTTTGACAGAGAGATCAATGTAGCTGGGAGGCAGTGAGCGAAGGACAGTATAAAAGATGAGACGGGAAAACATAAACAAGGACCAGCCTTTGTAGGCCCTTGTAAGCCATGACCATGGATTTGGCCTTTACCCTATGTGCACTGGGAAGCCATAGATGGCTTACAGGTATGTGAATGCTGGGGATGGTGAGTGGCATAATCCCTGTAGCTGTAGAGTGCAGAATGGATTCAGGAGCCCAGGTAGGAGGCTGCTATAGCCATCTCAAGAGAAATGATAAAAGAGGGAGACGGGGGATGGAGTCAAGAAGTCTTAGATCACAAAATGGGTAAAATTTGGTGTTTGATTTAAGATGCCAAGGTCACAGGGTTGTAGTTGACAACTGGCCAGATGATGGTATCCTCAAGTGAGAGAGAGAATTCCAAAGAGGAATCAGCTGTAAGGAATATGTTAAGTTCAAATTGGGACAGGTTGAGTTTGGGGTGCCAGGTGCAGTTACCTAGCAGAGAGTTAGATAAATGAGTCTAAAACTTAGGAGGTAAGCCAGGGCTTGAAATAGAAACTTGTGAGCACTCAACATTTAGATTTAGATTTGAGATGATGTCAATAGTTAAACTCTATCTTCGTTTGAGAAGAGGTGAGAGAAAGAGGAGCCCACTTGAGACACAGGGAAGCAAAAGTTGAAGAGAACCTGGAGATTGTGGAGTAGCAGAAGCCAGGAGTTCTGACGTTTAAGATTCCACACATAAGTGCAGTCATGTGGTATTTGTCTCTCTGTGCCTGGCTTATTTCACTTGGCTTAATGTCCTCTAGGTCCGTTCATGCTGAAAATGACAGAAGTTTTTGCTTTTTAAAGGCTAAATAGGACTCTGTCATGTACATAGATTCACACTTTTCATCCACTTATTAATTGATGGACAATTCAGTTGTTCTGATATCCTGACTATTATGACTAATGCTGCAGTAAACATGACAGAACAGACATCATTTCAACATATTAATTTCAATTTCTTTGGATACATACCCAGAAGTGGAATTGCTGGATCATATTGCAGTTCTTTAGTTCTTCATTTTTTGAAACAGAGTGTCACTCTGTGACCAGGCTGGAGTACAGTGGTGCGATCTTGGCTCACTGCAACCTCTGCCTCCTGGGTTCAAGTGATTTTCCTGCCTCCGAAGTAGTTGGGATTACAGGTGCCCACCATCATGCCCAGCTAATTTTTATATTTTTAGTAGAGATGGTTTTTTGCTGTGTTGGCCAGGCTGGTCTTGAACTCCTGACCTCAGTTGATCTGCCTGTCATGGCTTCCCAAAGGGCAGGGATTACAGGCATGAGACGCTGTGCCCGGCCCATATTGTAGCTCTAGTTTCAACTTTTTGAGGAAACCTCCATACTGTTTTCCAAAATGACTATATTAATGTATAATATCACCAATAGTGTATAAGTATTCCCATTTCTCCACATTCTCACCAATATTTTTTATCTTTCATCTTTTTTACAATTGCTGATCAACGGGAGTAAGGTGATCTCTCATTATGTTTTTAATTTGCATTTTTCTGATGCTTCAAGATGTTGAGAATTTTTTCATAGATCTGCTGGCCATTTGTATGTCTTCTTTCATAGAAGATGGTGGGAGGGTGTGAAGGGGGACAAGGGAGATATTTGTCAAAGGGTACAAAGTTTCCATTAGACAGAAGGAATAGGTTCTGGTATTCTATTACATAGCATGGTGACTATTGTTAATACAATGTATTGTATATTTCAAAATAGCTAAAAGAATGGATTTTAAATGTTCTCCCCACAAAAAAGTAAGTTTCAGTAATTAGTATGTTAATTAACCTGATTTGATCATTCCACAATGTCTACATGTATCAAAGCATAACATGGCACCCCATAAATATATACAATTATTATTTGTCAACTAAAAATAAAATAAAACACTTTTAAACCAAGGTGTTAAAAAAAAAAGCCAAAGGGGTAGTGAGATTCAGGAGTTGTCAGATGCTCTAAGGGTCACTTGAAGATAAGAACTGGAGAATGTCCATGGACTATAGTTATTAAAGATATCACTAGGGGCCTTGGTGACAATAGTTCAAGCAGAGCAATGGTGCTAAAGTCAAAAGCCAGTGACATGAGGGTATAGAAAGAGAAGACAGTGGGTGTGAGTCACACTTAAGGGGAGTTTGGATGACAGACGACAGAAAGATGTTCAACAGCAGTCACGGGGATTTGGGTCTTGACTGGAAGGGCTTCATCCCTCATCTGTCACACTTGAGTGTATTTTATCTGACAGTCACTAAATAGACACATAAGAAATTAAAGCAGTGTATTGCCGTCAAAAAGCATGTGCTCTGAAGCTATTTTCAAACTGCATTTTATAGAACCCTGGGTTCTAGAAACACCATTAGGAGTGGGGAGCAAAGGGAAGGCTGGGGCCTTGGGGCTCTGGCTGCTAACCCTTCTCTGCACTTATCTTTTCCATGGGTTTCCACATTTAAAATATTCTTCACAAACATGCATTCTGTTGCTAAGGAAACAAGTTTGTAAAGTGGTGTATTACAGGCTACAGCATTCTACACCAGAGATTGGCAAACTTTTCATCTGCAAAGGGCCAAATAGTAAATATTTTTGACTTTGCAAGCCATATGGTCTCTGTTAGAGCTACTCTTGCTGTTGTAAGGTGAAAATTGCTGTAGAGCATATTAAGGGGTGTGGCTCTGTTCCAATAAAACTTTGCAAAAACCGGGGGCAGGCTGTAGTTTGTTGACCGCTGTTCTAGAGGTTGATGAGGTGCAGCATGGCTTTTTCAGCCTATTCTTTCTGAAGCTATTTCTATAAGACATAGCATACCATAAAAGAGTGACTATTCTGGCCAGTCTCAGCGTTGCTTAGTTCTCAGCATTCTCACCCTTAGCTCCCTGACTTTGGTTTCTCCCCAGCTAGAAGGTGGACCACCTCCCATCCCCCACTGGGGACGGCTAAAATATTAGTCTTTTTCTCAACCCTACCTTCCGTCTTTAACTTTTTACCCTCTGGTCTATTTTATTCGTCCTCTCAATTTAAAAGAAAGAAGTTTTAGAAAACCATTCCTCAAACCAAGCAAAACCAATCTTTAAAAACGTTGGCTGAAGACAACTCCCTTCACAGAACAAAAAACTCATGGAATGGGTTCTTATTAATATTTCTTTAGGGAAGCATCAGCCTTGAGAATTCTAGCATTATGAGCTGAATGTCACAGCAGAAATCAGAAAACAGAAGAATAGGGCTCCATGGGCCAGGCCCTGCCCAGGAGGGAAGCTGCCAGCTCCCTGGAAAATGAACTGGAGGCATTAAGAAATCTAGGTCGAGATCTCAGATCTGGGGCTGGGTAATAGGATGAAGAAAGGTCAGGGGAAGGAGGCTTTTTCTGTGCAGAAAGGAAACACCCTGTTCGCTTGCTTTGGAAAGCAGAAGAGGGTAGGAGATGATAGAGGATGAAGGAGTCCAGGAATTGCTCATTTGGGAATCAGGCTGTCAGGCATGAGGACATCCTGGCCTGGCTTGTGATGGCTCCACAGGCTGGGAGACGGGGCCCTTGTCCCACAGTATATTCTTCACTGACCTGGGACAGATGGATATTATTCTGTTGGAATTTCTCTAGGAATGCCTTCATAAAATGATAAAGGATCTGCTTAAAAACAGAAGCTGAGACTTGAGAGTGCTGGAACCTGCAACTGGCCCCTTCATGTGAAGTTGGTTGGGAAAAGTCAGCTTGAGCCCTGGCAGGAAGGAAATGAGTTCTGATAGAGGGAGGTGAGCAGAGGGCAAAGGCTTCAGGAGTATGTGGTTTAACAAGGCAGAGAGGGGACAAAAATAGTAAATAGGCTAGAGGAGAAAGACGGGTAGAGGAGGGAGTGTGAAAGGAGAGAATCAGGCACCAAGACTTTTTTTTTTAGGGCCAAAAGAAGTAGGAAAGAAGCCTTCAAGCTCACATTCAACTCTGAGACCCCCAGGCTTTGTGACTATCATGCCCAGTGACTCTTTCACTTTTAATATATTAAGAATGATCTCTGGCGCTGTTATAATGGCAAATTCCCACCCACCTACAGAGATTCTTATTCAGGAAGGAGTCCCAGTGTTTTCCCATTTCCCATAGGCAGCTGGTGATTCTGAAAACCACTGCCTTCCAAGCCACATTGACTGTGTTCAGGGAACCAGCCTTTGCAATACAGCAGATGTCCTTTGATTTACTGAATGAAGGTATTTGGGTCTGGGGATTCTGAGTGTGAGTGTGCCATCATTACATCCAAGGGAATAAAAAATACAGCTTCTCTATACAAAATATCGCAACTTCTAACATGCAATGTTTTACTAAGTTGTCTCTCATTTGATCCTCATAACCCAACGAGGTAAGCAAGGCAAGAATTATAATCCCCGTTTTACAGATGAGAAATGAGCCTCTCAGAGACATTTGCCCAAGATCATATGGATAACAAATGATGGAGCGAGGAATGGTCAATGAACTTTTCCATCCCTCATCCGTTATCCTTTCTTTCCATTCTCTGCTTCTCACCCCATTTACCAGAAGCTCATGATTGGCAGATAGAGGCCACAGGATGAGAAATTAGCTGACTTGGAGTTGCGATCAGACTTACTAATGTCGCATTTTAATGCAGTAGTAGCAGGTTACACTCACCAAGGTTCTTGTTCAAAAATACAGATTTCCTGACACCAGCTTAAATGTGCTAAATCAGAACCTCTGAGGGCGGAGCCCAGAAGTTGTAATTTTATAAAAGCTCCCAGGTGATTCTGATGTGCAAAGGTTTGAGAAGCAATGTAATAAACCAAGCAAAGCAACCACAGAGACTGCCTAGTTCAGAATTGAGTCTCATCTATTCCTGGACTCATTACCTAGGCAATGGATTACTCAGTGTTAGATTCTGCCCTCACTCCCACCTCTGCCTCCAGTTCTACGTTTTCCCGTTTTGGGGCTTCATTAACAACATCTCTTAAGGGAAGAGAGAAACAACACAATTTAAATCAGTCTTTCCGTTTGGGAGTACCTCTGATGGTTTCTGTAGAGAAGACTGAAATTCCTTTCCCCACCCCCAAATCATGGGCAGTCTGCTAGAAACCTTAGAGGGTAAGAGTGTGGTTTTGAAGCCTAATTAAAAAAAAAATCCTGACTTTCACAAATGGCAATAGATGCTTCAAATACACCTGATGCGATGGCTCATTCTGTGAGGGTTCTGCATGGAAAAGATCAACCCGTTCTCAAAATAGAATCTAGAGATACAAAGGAATCAGCAATAGCCTCACGTATTTGTACACAATGCAGTTTAGCTTCTGGTATTTTTATTACCAATCAGAGTAGGCTTGTCACCATCAGCCATCTGCTTGAGTCACTGCCCGGCTGCAACGGCCGTGGCTTTAGAGAAGGAACACTGAAATCAAAGCCCCAGCTCATGGAAGAGTCGCAGAGCAGGGAGTCATCTGAGACCTGCAAATGACATCCTGCAGTATCCTGAAGGACCCAGTCACATTCTACGTCAAGAAAACTCGCCTACATACTTGGATCCTTAAAGAGAACAGTGACTATGACATCAGGTGGAAGCTATTATATTCATTCTCATGGAGGTGTTCAATATTTCAAAGTGGTCTTTGCAGTCCCATTAAAATTACAGACTCTTCTTCCCCCTACCCCTGCTGCTTTCTACATTCTAATACAGGCTTCTGGGGAAAAAAAATGTGAGTGAGCTAGCATGGGATTTGTCTCCAGAGAGTCAAAGGAATCCTGACTCTGATTATTGCCCTTACATCCAAGGAATCAGCTTATTTTTTGTCTGTTTTTTAAAAATCAATATACAAAATCCTTTCATGCAGATAGAAAATTTTCTGAATCTGAGATTACTGTTTGACTACCAAGTTAATACGATGCTTTAAAATTTTTATTCCACATCTAAGCCTGACACCGGAGCTTTAGGAAGCAGAAAACAGTCTCTTGTGTCAGAGGCTGCATCATTGAAAAGCTACAGCCTAAAATCAAGGCTCTAAAAGAACAAGATTTAAAAAAATCAACTAGCATCAAGAAGAAAGATGTTTGGAACTGGGTGTCACCAAAAAAAAAAAAAAAAAAAACAGATTAGGGAAAAATTATTTTGTGTTCTGGAAACAATAATGAGTAGGCCCCAGAAAGGGGGGAAAAAAAGTACGAGTGAAATTCTCATAGTTAAAGAAAAGAACAAATGGCTGGTGTTGATGAGAGTATAGTCAGACTCTTGCAAATGCAGCCTGCCATGGAGAAGAGCAGTGATGACCTCAGAGGGTCTTAATTAATGATGTGAATGTTTCCTGGCATTTATGCTGGGTAAACCAAGGACAAAATAGGTAGGGGAATATAAACAGCTATTTCTCTAGAAAACTCTCCCAGATTTGTGGGAGGAGGTCAAGGAACAAACGGTAGATCCACTTCAGGAAAACGGCCAGCCTTGTACTAAAAAACACAGCATTGACAGAATCTGTCCTCAAGCCAAACTTGGAGCCAGGCAAATAACTTGAACTTGAAGATGGCTGGGCTTGGACCAACAACTGTAGCGGCTGTTTCTTTGCTTCTCCAGGCCATCACAGCTAGAGGTGATCAGAACACATCACACTTGTGTGGTCGTATCCCTGAAACATTGTATGTACAGCCAGTTTTCTATTTGTTTTCCTTTGGGGAAAAAAAAATACAAAGTCTATTTCAAGTCAATAGCCAGATTTAATCTGTTATTATTATTTCTTTGTGGTAGTTATCAAGAAGCAAAAGATTAGAGGTGCAAAATATCAATTGTGCAATTTTAACTGTTTTCAAAGGAAGACAAAATAAATGTCAGGTCCAACAAGGTCATGTGGCCTTCAGTAAATAATTGTCTCCACAAGCCTCTTTTGGTGTATTGAAACTAAAGTAGATTGCAATGCCGTTCATTTACAGAGGAGAATTTATGCCTCTGCAACATTATATAGTTTAGAGTCCAAAGCAAGCCCCCCAGGCCTTAGTCACCCTTTCTGGGTATTCATCTAAAAATAGGAATGGTCTTTCCAGCTACCCTTTGTGGAATACCAAAAATAGTATGATAGAGGTGACTTCTAGGTCCATTTCATAGACCCTCTGACACTATTTCTTTTCTCCTTCAAACATTTATGTTTTGGGAGAAGGAAGAATCTTACATTAAAGTTTAGAACATTGGGCTATGTTTTCCAACTTGAATCTTAATCAAGACTCTTTGGTTCTGTGTAAACAGAAACTCACTCAGACCAAAATAAAAAAGAAGAAATTTATTACAGGAGTAAAGAAATGAGAGCTGGGTGTGGTGGCTCATGCCTGTAATCCCAGCACTTTGGGAGGCCGAGGCGGGTGGATCACCTGAGGTTGGGAGTTCAAGACCTGCCTGACCAACATGGAGAAACCCCGTCTTTACTAAGAATGCAAAATTAGCCAGGGGTGGTGGTGCCTGCCTATAATCCCAGCTACTCAGGAGGCTGAGGTAGGAGAATGGCTTGAACCTGGGAGGCAGAGGTTGCAGTGAGCCAAGATCATGCCATTGCACTCCAGCCTGGGCAATGGAGCGAAACTCTGTCTCAAGAAACAAAATAAATAAATGAAAAGAAAAGAAAAAAGAAACGAAACACCAGGCAAGAACACATGGGCTCAGTGGAACCAGCCACTGAAAACCAATATTACTATTTGTAGCATGCTATTAGGTTGGTGCAAAAGTAATTACGGTTTTTGCCATTGACAGTAATGGCAAAACTGCAATTACTTTTGCACCAGCCTAATACTTCTCTTGTGTCTACACCTATTTGCAATTGATTCATCCTTTGACTAGATTTTATCATTCACTATGCCAAAGATGCTGTTCTATAGTCCTCAACCTCTGGAGACTAACTAGTGCCTCTGAGTATTCTAAATTCCTTGTGGAGAAAATATAATGGACTGAGGTGAGGATTAGTGTCCACGCTGTTCCGATGACCACAACAAAGAAATAGAGTTGTGTCATACAACCATGGCTGCCAGAACCCACCAATGTAATGTGTGGTAGAACTCGAGAAGTGGGGGTAGGTAGACACCTCCACATGCACCTACTACAATCTACTACTAACTTCTCTCCTTCAACAGGAAATATGGAGACCTGTTTGTGCACAGTAAATTCTAAGAAGTCCTGATCTCTAGTCAAGAAGTTGACAATTGAAAGAGGGACCAACACACACAAGAAAATACAAGATTCAGGCAGTGTGAAAAGTGCTATAGAGAAGGGTCTTTCAAAATGCTCTCCGGGCATTTTGGACAGAGTAATTCTTTGCTGTGGGCTTGGGGTGGGGTGAGGACATTCTATGTATTGTAGAATGTTCAGAGTATCCTTGGCCTCTGCTCATCAAATGCCAATAGCACACTATCTTCCATGTCAGTTATTACAATCAACTATATCCCCATACGTTGCCAAATGTCCCCTTGGGAGGGGGCAAAATTGCCCCTTGGTGGGAACGACTACATGGGGCAATATGAAATCACAGAAGGCACTAAAATCAGACCTAGAGATCCAGAAAAGGTATCTAGAGAAGAGGTGCTGAGATGCAATATTGAAGTTTTGAGAGACAAATAGGAATTAGCTACCAGGAAAAGGTTTGCTGGGTTGGTAAATGACAATGGAAACTCCTTTGTTCATTGCACCAGTGTTTTCAGAAGTATGTTACTCAGGACACTAGTCCTTCAAAGTCCTCCTAAACATTCAGTGAATAGAGCTCTCTGATCAATCATTTAGATCCTTCCCTTGGAGAGTCCAGTGCATTTTATTTTAGACAATACATTTTAGTACAGTAAAAGGTATTGTCTAAAATAAAATGCAATGGAATGGGCTTTGAGAAGTCCTGAGACAAGGCAGTCTTTTTGCAGCACTCTTTGATAAAGAATGTAGGCTTTGGAAAGAGATTCCCTTGATATGTGTTATGATTTTACCACTGACCAGTGGTATTGTCGTGGGATCCTTCGGGTGATGCTTTTCCATTTGGAAACCTCTGTGGCCAGTGACACCTTTGCCTGAGATTTTCTTGTGCCCACTGGGCTTATTCTGCCCACTCAGCCTGGCAGACTGTGCTTGGCTTGCACTACTGGCCTGGATCCTACACCTGCCAAGGGTAAACGGAATAGTGAGGCGTGTGTGAGCCAGTAAGCATGGGGTCTGGCCACTGCACACAGCCAGGCATGCTGACTGAAGTGGGGCAGGCAGCTCTAGGTGCTGGTGAGGGCACCAGCTCCCTGATAGGCTGTGGCTAAACCAGGTATTCAACAAGCAGCTTCCACCGCTGGCACCAGGTGATGCGGTGACACCCAGAAACTTGGAGACACCAGGAACTGCAGAGATCCACAGAGGATGTCACAGCCTTGGCTTGAAGAGCTCCGAGGTCTAGGCTCCCTGAATGGCCACAGATCTTCCCTCCTTCTTCTTCTCTCCTTCTTGCCACCTGCAACCTAGTGAGCAAGGGGCATGTTTCAGCCCTGTTTGTGAAAAGCTGCTTTTCGCCCTGCCATTCTTTGGGTCCTGAGTTCTTGTCCTACATCCAGGAAGAATGAAGTACGAAGACAAGTGGAGGGTGACAAGGCGAAAAGGAGCTTACCGAGCCAAGAACAGCTCAGAGGAGATTTGCAGTGGGTAGCTCCGCTCCACAAGCAGGATGTGTCCTGATGAGTATTTAGCTCTCAGCAGAAAGAAGACCCTGGAGTGGGTAGCTGTTTTTCACAGCTGATCATCCTGTCAGCTCCCTGAGTCTGGGTTTTTATGAACTTCAGAGGGAAGGAAGTGTGAGCTAATTGGTCCATGGGCAGCCATGGGTGGGCCTGAAAAAAGCACCATAAGTTCCCCCTCTGGTCCACAGGCCTGGCAGCCTGTCCCCAGACTTTAGGCCTTCTTGGGCTTGAAGGTGGGGCTTCACTGGGGACTCACCCCTTTCTGCCCTGGAGCCTGTCTGCCTCCTGTGGCTGTTCATGGCACTCAGGCAGTTCGTGCTGAGAAGTACCTGCAGGCCAGTGCCAAGCTGCCCTCAGCACACTCCCCCCCACCAGCCTCTGTCCCATGCTCATTGGCACCCAAAGTCGAGAGTCAGTGTTGTCCCGAGTGTGCGCACACCCAGTGCAACAGTGTTCGAACTTGACCTCAGCTTTGCTCCAAGATTGGAGCAGATGCCAGGAGTTAGGAGAGACCAGGCAGTGGGAGCGGCACTTCCAAGCCTGCAGGGACCAGGGGATGGGGTGTGCCTTTCTGGGCCAGTGAAAGGCCAGAAATGCCTGGGTCTGCAGCCACAGCGTGGCCAGCTGGAGCTGCACCTGTAAGGATCAGGCTCCTGCCTGCTCCTGGACCCCAAGAGCACAAAGATGCCTGGGTCTGGAGTCATGGCGGGGTAGCCACAGCTGCACTAAGGGAGCCTGAGGCTCCTACCCTGCCAGCTCGGAATTGGGTGGGACTTCTACCCATTCCCAGCTCCTGACGGCTTTGTGGAGCTGCACCTCCCCAACTGTAGGTGGTGTCATGGCAGCCACCACTCCACATGAGCCACTGCTGCCGTATTTCATTGAAAAGGTTATTTAACCTGTCAAAAGCTTGGGTTGCTTATCTACATAAACAAGATCATCATAACAGGACCTACGTCATCTGCTTGCTGAAAGGATTAAGTTAGATAATACATCTAAGGCATCTAGCACACCTTTTGTCTTATAAGAGATGCTAAAGTGCTATATGTTTTAAACATAATATTTCCTCGAAAAGAATTTAACTACAGAATTAAGAGTTCATTCTGAGAAGCATTTTAGAAAGCTTTGTAGAGCATTCTGAGCCACTCACTTACTAGGGTCGAACTTTACTTATTTGTAACACACAGAACATATATGATTCCTTGGGTGGCTCTAAGAATGGGATTGGATAGAAGAGAAAATAGCTCAGGGAAAAGAACATTACATGACGTTTGTGGCAGACACTGTGAGAAGCCCATCCAGCAGCCATTTTCAACTTCCTCCCTACTAGCAGAATCCTAATTTTGTTCAAGGAAGTACTTTTTACTGCTTGAAGAACTAGATCATGGTTGTTTTAAGCCAAACTTGGCAGTCTTTCACTTTTACTAATCAGCTTTGTCTCCAGCTTTACTTGTAAAGCTGTGAGACCCAGTTCAGTCTAGTTGTGTACAGTTGACCTCTGAACAGCACAAGTTTGAACTGTGTTTGTCCATTTATACATGGATTTTCTTCTGCTCGGCCCCCAGAGACAGCAAACCAACCTTCTTCTTCCTCCTCCTGCTGGGCATATTCAATATGACAACGATGAGGATGAAGAACTAAATAATGATCCACTTCCACTTAAGGAATAGTAAATACATTTCTCTTATGATTTTCTTAATGACATTTTATTTTTCTCTAGCTTATTTTATTGTAAGAATATGGCATATAATACTTGTAACATACAAAATAAGTGTTAAGCAACTATGTTTTTGGTTAAGACTTCTGGTGAACGGTAGGCAATTTGCAGTTAAGTTTTGAGGGAGTTGAAGATTATACACAAATTTTCAGCTGCACGTAGATTAGTGCCTCTCATCCCCGTGTTGTTCAAGGGTCAACTATATATGCAAAAGTCTGCCAAGAGTCTTTGGGGCAATACTGTGTTATTTTTTTTAATGAAAGATACGAGTGAATGAAGAGTTTGTTGGCGCTGTCTCTTCTTCTTTCCTGCCTTGATCACAAATGTGATGTCTAGAGCTGTAGCTTCCATTTTATGTAACAAGTCAATGAACACGAACACAGCACCAACAGTTAAGGATGATTAAATGAGAGGAAATATGTTCAATCTTTAGTGACATTGTTGTGCTAATGAGCTAGCTCAGGAACTGCCTACCTGCAGGCTCCTTGCTAGGTGAGATAATAAATGACTTTCTTGTCTCAGCCACTGTTCATCTGGTATTCTATTATTTATAGACAAAAGCATCCTAACTGAAACAACACAAATATGAGAGCTAATTATTATAACTTTTCTCTAGGAATTCCTTTTAGTTTAAAGTTGTCTCTACATTGTGGCTTGACAATTGTAAATTACTGATGGAGTGCTTGAGGCATCCTAGGAATTCTCATCGTGTATGCATATGAGGAAAGAAATACTTTCTTCCAAGAAAGTCTGAAAAACCAACAAAAATTAATTTTCTTCATATTCTTTTTCTCCATATCATCTATGTTCTTTCTCTATAGTTTTCTGAGGCCAAGAGCCACTGTGCAAAATGATACGTATGTTCTAATTGTTGTTTTCTCTGAATTTTTCAGGAAAATTTTTATTTCTACCAGCTCCTCTCCATACAGCTGACTTCTCAAGCTGCATCACACTGGCATGAGATGTACACTTCCAGAGAGGCCTACTTCCTCAGGAAGTGTGTTTGTGAATCGGAAATGGAGGCAGAACTGCATTGAAAAGAGAAATTTTTCTTGCTTTGACTGTAAGATTAAATTTCCTGAATTTTATGTTATTAGATTCAGTTTGCTAGTATTTAGTTGAGAATTTTATACCCCTGTTCATGAGAGATATTCATCTCTCGTTTTCTTGTGATGTCTTTGTATGGCTTTGATATTAGGGTAATACTGACTGTTTTCTTTAAAATCATTAAATAAATATTTGGATTTCTAGAAAATATTTAAATTTTTTGAAGATTTCTAAAGAAACTATATTAATTACTCTTTAAATGTTTGGTAGAAGGCAGTAGTAAAGCCACCTGGACCTGGGCTTAACTTTGTGGGTAGGTTTTATTATTTTTACTATTAATTCGATCTTTTTACTTATTATTATAGGTCGAGTCAGATTGTCTTATTCTTGAGTAAGTTTCAGTCATTTCAGTCTTTCCAGAAATTTATTTAATCTAAGTTATCTAACTTATTGGCATATAATGATTTATAATATTTCTTTATAATCCTTTTTATTTCTCTAAGGTCAGTATTGATACTCTCGCATTTCTAATTCTAGTACCTGAGTCTTCTTTTTTTCTTGGTCGACCTAGCTAAAAGTTTGTCAATTTGATTGACATTTCAAAACAATTAGATTGGCATCATTACCCTTTCTCTATTCATTTTCTATGCTCTGTTTTATTAATTTCCACTCTAATTTTTAGTATTATCTTTCTTCTGTTTTCTGTAGGTTTAATTTGTACTTCTTAGCATCTTAAAGTAAAAGGATAGGTTATTGATTTAAGATTTTTCTTCTCAGGTCTTAACATAGGCATTTACAACTATGAATTCCCCTCTGAACATTGCTTTAGCTGCATCCCATAATGTTTAATATGTTTTGTCTTAATTTCATTCATCTTGAAGTATTTTCTGATTTTCCTTTTGCTTCTTTTTTAATCCACTGGTTATATAGGAGCGTATTTTTAAAATTTCCACCTATCTGAGTTTCCCAATTTTTTTCCATTATTAATTTCTAATTTCACATGGCATGTAATCTATCTTTGAGTACATTCTTTATATACTTGAGAATAATGTATATTCTGTTGGTTGGGGTAGAATATTCTGCAGATGTCTATTAAGTCTAGTTGGTTTGTAATATTGTTAGGAGACTCCTATTTCTGTTGATTTTCTGACTAGTTGTTCTACCCATTATTAAAATGAGGTATTAAAGTTTCCAACTATTATTATTAGATTACCCATTTCTCTCTTTTTTGTCAGTTTTTGCTTCACGTATTTGGTGCTGTATTATTAGGTGCATATATGCTTATGACTTACATATTTGTCTCAAGGATTGACCCATTTATCATTATAAAATATTTCTCTTTTTCTTCAGTAACATTTCTCATTTTAGAGTCTATTTTGTCTGATATTGGTGTAGCTACTTCAGCTTTCTTGTGGTTGCTGTTTGCATAGTATATTTTTTCCATTCTTGTTTTAATTTTAATTTTAATTTTATTTTTTAAA
Organism: Saguinus oedipus; assembly: GCA_031835075.1. Classification (NCBI taxonomy): domain Eukaryota; kingdom Metazoa; phylum Chordata; class Mammalia; order Primates; family Cebidae; genus Saguinus; species Saguinus oedipus. The sequence continues at coordinate 47,164,192 of CM063170.1, forward strand.
TTGTATTTTAGGTTCTGGGTACATGTGCAGATCATGCAGTATTGTTGCATAGGTACACATATGGCAATGTGGTTTGCTGCCTCCATCTCCCCGTCACCTACATCTGGCATTTCTCCCTATGTTATCCCTCCCCAACCTCCCTACCCCACTGCTGTCCCTCCCTTGGCCCCTCCAACAGACCCCAGTGTGTGATGCTTCCCTCCCTGTGTTCATGTGTTCCCATTGTTCAACACCTGCCTGTAAGTGAGAACATGTGGTGTTTGATTTTCTGTTCTTGTGGCAGTTTGCTGAGAATTATAGTGTCCAGATTCATCCATGTCCCTGCAAAGGACACAAACTCATCATTTTTTATGGCTGCATAGTATTCTATGGTATATATGTGCCACATTTTCCTTGTCCAGTCTATCATCCATGGCCAATTGGGTTGGTTCCAGGTCTTTGCTATTGTAAACAGTGCTGCTATGAACATATGTGTGTATGTGTCCTTATAGTAGAACGATTTATAGTCCTTTGGATATATACCCAGTAATGGGATTGCTGGGTCAAATAGAATTTCTATTTCTAAGTCCTTGAGGCATAGCCACACTGTCTTCCACAATGGTTGAACTAATTTACACTCCCACCAACAGTGTAAAAGTTGTAACAGTGTAAATCCAGCATCTGTTGTCTCCAGATTTTTTAATGATTGCCATTCTAACTGGCATGAGGTAGTATCTCAATGTGGTTTTGATTTGCATTTCTCTAATAATCAGTGATGATAAGCATTTTTTTTCATATGTTTGTAGGCTTCATATATGTCTTCTTTTGAAAAGGCATAGGCAAGGACTTCATGACTAAAACACCAAAAGCATTGACAAAAAAGTCAAAGTAGACAAATGGGACCTAATTAAACTCCAGAGCTTCTGTATAGCAAAAGAAACAATCATTAGAGTGAACTGGCAACCAAAAGAATGGGAAAAAAATTTTGCAATCTACCCATCTGACAAAGGGCTGATATCCAGAATCTATGAAGAACTAAAACAGATTTACAAGAAAAAAACAAATGAATCCATCCAAAAGTGGGGAAAGCATATCAACAGACACTTTCTTTTCTCTTTCTTTTGACTTTTTTGTATCTTTGAAACTATAATGTGCCTCTTATAGATAGCCCATACTTGAATCTTGTTTTTTATTCAGTCTAACAATCTTTGCCTTTTGAAAGATTGTTTAATAAATTTACAATCTTACTGATATAATTGATATAATTGGATTTATGTCTGGCATTTTACTTTTTATTTTCTACATGTCTTGTGTGTGTGTGTTTTTGTCTTTCTAGTCTTCCTTCACTACTTCCTTGGCATTGAGTGAATAAATTTAATTAAGCATTTAAATTTCTTTAATTTTTTTTTACTATTATTTGAGTTTTTTCCAAAGTAAATACCCTAGGATATACCATATACATTTTAACTTACAGCAATCAGATTCAGAGTTATGCTAGCTTAGTTATAGTGACACATAGAAATGTTTTTGTACATATATAGCTTGATTTCCCTTTTTGTGATATCATTTTTATTTATATTGCATCTTAATGTTAGAAATCCCACACTACATTGTTATAGTTACTGTTTTACCATCTGTAGTCATTTCTTTTGCCCAATACAGCTGTATTGCCACTCATCTCCTTTGTACTGTATTGACAAACATATTACAAATATATCACATTTCTATATGTTATAGACCCAATAATATCTTATATACATATTATTTGTACATTGCATCAGTTAAGAGATGAAAAGAGAAAATATTCATTTATACTGTCTTTTATAATTACATAACCTGTATCAGTTCTCGTGTGTGTGTGTGTGTGTGTGTGTGTGTGTGTGTGTGTGTGGTGTATTTGAATTAACACATGGAGTCACTTGCTTTCAGCCTGAATAACTTCCTTTGGTGGAGAGAGCTTCCTTTTGCATAAGGTGGGTCTTCTAGCAACACATTTCTCTCTGTATTTATTTATGTGGGAATGTCTTTCTTCTGCCTTCATTACTGAAAGTTGGTTTTGTTAAATGTAGAATCTTTGGTTGACGGTTCTTTCCTTTGAGCACTTTGAATATGTTAACCCCTTGCCTTCTGGTCTCCATTGTTTCTGCTAAGAAGTTAGCTTTTAATTTTACTGTGATTCCCTTATAAGAAAGGAGTTGTTTTTCTCTTGCTACTTTTGAGATTATTTCCTTGTCTTTGACCTTCTGCATTTTCACCATGATTTATCTGTTTGTGGATCTCTTTGTATATATCTTACTTGGAGTTCTTTGACCTTCCCAGATGTGTATTGTAGGTTAGTGTTTTTCAATAAAGTGGAGGCATTTTCAGTCAGTATTTCTTCAAATAATTTTTCACACCTACCTCCACTGATTTTGAGAGCACCCATAGATCTCAATTTCTTCACACTCTGTGGGAAGCAAAGTTGATTTTTTGGGGAAGACAGAAGCAGCTATCTGCAGTGTGGCTTGTTTCTGCCCCAGACACTTTCTGAACCAGAGCTCTGGAGCTGGGAGTGGAGAAACTTTAGGAGCTGAGCATTCAGTGAACGGGGTTCAGTAAACTAAAGTCTTCTTACTTGCTTCTTCTGGCATGGAATCTCCAACTTAAAACTCAGGCAAGAGCAATAAGGGCTCTAGTATTCTCAGCACATTGTGTCCGAGCCAGACCCTCATTTTATGAGTGGGAAATGGGTAGAACAAGGGAGCTTCCCAACTCCTTGATCACACTACCTTGGGACTTAGCCTTAGTGATAGGTAAGTGGGGACAGGATGAGAAATGCTGACGTCTTGTTTCTCCTGGGAATAAGGCCCCGGACAGGGAGCTGGGGGTAAAGGGTGCCTTGTGTATTGACTGCACCAGTCTGGAGTAGAATTTCCACCTCACTGAATTGGGAGAGAGGATAAAGGAAGTAATCTTGGTTCAAATATCAATACTGGGTTCATTTTTCTTATTGAATTTTCGTAGGTTGTCTTGAATAGATGTTTCTTCATTTGTTATATGTCCTTAGGGCCATTTTCAGAGGCTTTAAATGTTTGCTTTAAATAATTTTCACCAGTTTCACTAGGGAGTAGACCCACAAAGCTTTTTAAACTGCCATTCAGAAATCAATTTTATGGTCTGCATTTAAGATCTTTTATTTGATAGTTTTATATCTGTGACTTGTGGTACTCCTGGTCATTAGAGAAGACTTACACTGATTTTCAAAGAATGACTGATACTATTTCATTTGAAAATTGCTGTTTATTAGTAGAAGCTAGAAGTCTAAATATGCCTTTCATGGTTAGTGAGATTTCTGGTTCTACCAGCAGTTCATTCATTCATTCAACAAAATTATGTCAAATGTCCAGAAATCCCTAGCACTGTTCTAGGTGCTGATGATACTGAGGTAAACACATACACACACGCACACACACACACACACACACACACGCATGCACTTTTTTTTCTTGGAACTTGAAATCTAATGGGAGAAGACAAGTAATAAATAAGCAAAGAGAAGGCCAGGCACAGTGGTTCACACCTGTAATCCCAGTACTTTGAAAGGCCGAGGTGGGTGGATCTCCTGAGGTTGGTAGTTCGAGACCAGCCTGGCCAACATGGTAAAACCCCATCTCTACTAAAAAATAAAAAAAATTAGCTGGGTGTGGTGGCATGTGTCTATAATCCCAGCTACTCGGAAAGCTGAGTCAGAAGAATCGCTTGAACCTGGGAGGCAGAGGTTTCAGTGAGCCCAGATGGCACCACCACACTCCAGCCTGGGCGACAGTGAGACTCCGTATCAAAAAAAGGAAGCAAAGAGATACATAAACAAGGTGACCAGAAATGATGATAAATCCTATGAAGGAAGCAAAATCACCTGGTAAATGTGAGGCTCTCTAAGGTGGTGCCCTGGGAGCTGAGACTGGAAAGACTAGGAATCAGTCCTGCAAATAACCAGAAAAGAGCATTCCAGGGAAAGGAACTAGTGGATGCAAAGGACTTGAGTCAGGAGAAAGCCTCATATGATGAAGGAACAGAAACAAGACCAATATGGTTGAAAGAATAAAGGGGAGAGTGAAAGAAGAAAGGCTGAGAAAGCAGATGGGAGCCAGATCAGTCATGATACGGAGTTTGAGTTGTATTCTAAGAGCAATGGGAAACCATTGGAAGGTTTTAGGCAGAAACATGGGGACAGTGACATGAGAAATACTGTGGGAAGCAGAATTCAGATGTTTAAAATCCAAGTTTTCAACACTGACTTCTATTCTCATTAAGATTCCACATAAATTTTTATAGGTTCTTAACCCTGTTTTCTAAGCATCCTTTTCCTTAATGTAAGTTGATCTGACTATTTCTCTGGTCCACCATCAAAGCCAGATGTACATTTGACTTCTTCCTTTTGAATCTCCCACCTTAACTCTATCATCGGCTCCTCTCTGCTCCCAGGAAAAGAATGAAAGGTGCACCTCCATTTTTGTAAAGGATGCCCTCTTGAATTTTCCCTATGCAACTCAATTTCCTTTCCCTACTACCTTGTACACCTGTAGCTATTTCTGCCTGTAAAGCAGCTACCAAATCTACAATTACAGAATGGCTCTCTGGCTCTCTTCCAAACAAGAGATGTTTTATCCTGATTTCCCAATGATCACTGTAGGTTAGAAGTACCCTAACACTCTGGTTGAGTTTCTCTGACTCTGCCAAGCCCCAAAGTCAAGTAGTAAATTCTGTGAAAACAAACACTTAAGTGATCCCCGTGGAGCTCTGGTTTTGAATTGCGTTCCTCCTGCAAGAAAACACATCTGCTTTATAGCTTTAGATTTTCCTTTCTACGGCCTTCTTAAAGAAAGGCATGCCCTGAGCCAGCATTTTCTTCCTGCTCAGTCCCATGATAATAATTCCCACTAACGGAGGCTGTAGAGTCATGGTTGAGAGTGTGATCTTGATTTCTTGGGTTTATGTCCTGGCTCAGTCACTTCACAGTGGATATGGACAAGATGACTTCTCAAAGGTTCTTATTCTCTGTCTGGAAAATGTGGATAAAATGATACCAGCCTCAAAGGGCTATTGTAAGCATCGAACGATACAATGCCTAGCACACAGTAACCACTCCATAAGTGTTGATATTACCCTTACATAGGAAAAAGTGACTAGACCAGTTTATTGACATAAAAAGACACATAAACAGCAAGAGACAGTGAGAGAGAGAAAGAAAAAGCATAAATCACCACATTCTACCCCAGTGTGATGCCGTGGCTTTGTCTGGGAACTAGGACAACAGAGTCTGAGAACAGATGCCAAGGCTGGTAAGAAACGAAATTTAGGGAGACTTGTGGAAGCTTTGAGATGCATCTTTTACCTCAAGCTGCAGGCAGACTACAAAACTGGGAAGGGCAGCTCCTTCACTCTGTCTAGAAACCTCACCCTCAATGTCCTTACCACCCAAAGGGACAGGCTGCACAGGGAGTGAGCAGTCCAGACATAGGCTGAGATGTATTTATCACACTGTCCAAAGAATATTCTCTATTGTTGGATTTGGCCGTGAAATTTGGAAACTATAATGGAGAAATAGCACAAGGAGGCAGATAAAGTAGTAGACTCATCATGGACATCTGAGTCCCAGTCCTGTCTCAGGCAGTAGCTGGTGGGAATATTCTTCAGAGCTCGCTTTCCCCTGCTTGATTAGTTTTCTCGTGTGTATGGTGGGGAGATAGGAGAGATGATTTGGAAGGGCACCTCTTCAGTTGCAGTATTCTACAAATGGTAAAGAACATAGTCGTACCTATTTCTAAAATTCTCTGGAAGAGCGTCATATAGTTTGGATACTTGTGCCCTCCAAATCTCATGTTGAAATCTTATCCCTAATGTTGGATATGGTGCCTGGTGGGAGGTGTTTGGGTCACGGGGTCAAATCCCTCATGAGTGGCTTGGTGCCATTCTCATGGGACTGAATAAGTTATCACTCTTAGTTACCATGAGAACTGGTTGTTGGTTGAAATGAGCCAGATACTCCTCCCTTCTCTCTCTTCTCCTCTCTCTCCATGTGATGTCTGCTCCCCTTCACCTTCTACCATTACGAAGCAGTCTGAAGTCCTTACCAGAAGCAGATGCCTGCACCATGCTTTTTGTACAGCCTGCAGAACCATAAGCCAAGTAAACCTCATTCCTTCATAAATTACCCAGTCTCCGGTACTCCTTTAGAGCAACACGAATGGGCCAAGAAAGACAAAGAGGAGGAGGGAATTGGGCTACCTAAAATAGGGAATTACTTAATAAAAGCCTTGCAGAATCTTGAAATTAACTCCTCATTATTTGTGTTCACCCTAGGAACATGATGACTAAAATCCTAACAGAAATGAGAGTGACCAGAATGAAAGACAATCAATACCAAATGTTGGGAAGAACGTGGAGAGACTGGCACCCTCACGCAGTGCTGGTGGGAGTGTAAATGGTACAACTAGTTTGAAAAACTGTTTGGCAGTGTCTGCTAAAACTGAACCTTATATGTACTGTAAGACCTAGCAATTCCACTTCTAGGATTATCCCCAACAGAAATGCCCATTCATCTGCACTAAAAGACATGTACAAGAGTGTTAATGGCAGCATACTATGCAGTAGCCCAACATTGCAAATAGCCCAAATACCTGCTTAGAATAGAGTGGATAAACCCTAGCACATTCATATAATGACACACCTACAGCCATAAAATGAAATGAACAACAGCTATGTGCGAAGCCATAAATGAATTTCACAAACATGATAAGCAAAAAGAAGCCAGACATGAAAGAGTATGTTTCGATTGACTCCATTTGTATGAGGCTTAAAAACAATCAAAACTAATCTGTTGGAAGTCAGGAGATGATTACCATTTAGGGGGATTAGTGATTAGGGAGGCACTAAGATTTCCACAGTGCTAGTAATGTTCTTTTGCTGTGGGTGCTGGATGCACAGGCAAGTTTACTTTGCGAATGTTAATTGTGCTATGTACTTTTGATTTGCATATATGTTATACTTCAATAAACTTACCAAAAAATAAAAGCTCAAATATGCAAATCATATTTGAACTTATTTCCCCTCGAGGGAAAGAAAAGAGTCACATTCTTGCAGCAGGTACCTATCTCTGAGCTCAACCTTGGAGAGTTTTAAAAAATGCCACTTTTGGCTCTCTACACTGAACTTCATTTGTATTCTTAGTCCCTCTTCTTACCCTGTCCTCCCATACACATCCCATTCTGCCCGTGATAGAAGCAATATCAGTCAAGCCTGTTTCTCTCTCACCTCCATCTCCCTGGATTGATTAGACCTTTAGTGGTCCTTTACTAACTAAAATAGGCTGAAGAGGGCTGATCTTGGTGCCATAGTCTGGCACTAAGGTAACATGCACTGAGAGGCCATGTCTTCATTAACCTCTGGCTCTTTGCCCACACAGGTTACTGCTTTGTCCTCTCTTCGCACCATAAGACCTCTTCAACTTTACTCGGTAGACTCAGAACCAAGACTGGACTTGTGCATTCTTCCAAAGCAATGAGAACTGGCACCCACCTATCCAAATGTGGCACAAAGGGGAGGAAGGTTGTGGTTACAGAAAACCACAGGCCAATATTGTAAAGTTACAGTCTTCTCACCTTTTCATCTGAGAAACATGGTGTTCATTTTGGTAGCCTGTGTGATCTATTTTGTGAGCAGATTTCCCAAAGAAGAGGAAGAAGAGGGTATTCATGGTGGAATGGGGTGAAGGAGAGGGCAAGTTACAGACAGGGTCAGGACACTCATTTCTTAGGGCTGCCATAATAAATAACCATAACCAATAATACAAACAACCATTTGTATTATTCTCTCATGGTTCTAGAGGCTACAAGTCTGAAATCAAGGGATTGGCAAGATTGGTTTCTTCTAATGGATTTAAGGGAGAGTCTGATTAGTGCCTGTTTCTTAGCTTTTGGTGGCTGCTGGCAGTGCTGGGCATTCCTTGTCCTGTAGAAGTATCATTCCAACCTCTGCCTCCATTATTACATGGCGTTCTTCCCTATGTGTCTCTGAGTGACCAAATTTTCTTCTCTTATACAGACATAAGTCATTGGATTAGGGCCTACCCTAATTCAATATGACCTCATTTTGACTTAATTACATCTGTTTATTAGTTTGCTCGGGCTGCCATAACAGAATACCACTAAGTGGGTGACTCAATCAACAAAAATTTACTGCCTTGAAGTTCTGGAGACTAGAAATCCAAAATCAAGCCATCAGCAGGGTTGGTTCCTTCTAAGGGCTGTGAAAGAAAGCTTTCAGGCTCTCTCCTTAGTTTATGGATGGCTGTCATCTTCTTCATCTTTTTATATAACCTTTCTTATGTGCACATCTGTCTCTGTGTTCAAATTTCTTCTTTTTATAAGGACATCAGTCATATCAATTTAGAGCCTACCCTGATGACATGATTTTAACTTTATTCCTCTACTTACCACTGTAAAAACCTTATCTTCAAATAGAGTCACATTCTAAGTTATTGGAGGTTAACACTCTATATCTTTTGTGGGGACAGATAGTGATGGGGGCACAATTCAACCCCTAATAGGGGTTACAAAGATCCTGTTTCCAAATGAGGTTGCATTCACGGGTCCTGGGAATTAGGATTTCAACATACATTGTTGAAGAACACAACTCAACCTAAAATAATGAGCTCCTATGAATCTCTGATAACTTCCAGAATGATAACTTCATAATCGCTCAGGTCAGGATATGATTCTAGGAATCCTTTGACTGTGTGTTCCCTGAGGTCCCCCAGGACTCCACATGTACCTCTAGCATAGTACTTACTACATCATATTGAAACTTGTGTGACATCTGTTTAGGTTTCTGTCATCAACCCCCCTACACACACTGCTTAGAACTGCAAGCTTTTCTAAGATAGGGACTAAGTCTTACCATTCATCTTTGCATTCCCAGCTCAGCACCTGGCATAATACAGCTCTAGATGAGTGTTTGTTGAACAGAACTGACTTGTTGGCCTGTCACTTACCAAAATTGTCTTGTTTCATACTTCGCCATCAGTCACGAGCAAATAAGCAAGCCAAACATGCTCTTGGATGATTAGGTAAATTATACAATCACACGCTGTCAGAACTGGGGAGGGCTCCTAGAGATTTTCTAATCTAAGAATGGCAGATAACTAACGTGCATTTCACCATTTCCAGCTCTGCACCTATGGCAGACATCACTATCTATCATGGCATTCTTTCCCACTGAACTTGGATCAAACTTCAGAATTGTTCTTAACTCCAAAAGATAAAACCAAATACTATTTCTTGGGAAGTTTAACTCCATGCATTCCAAAAGATGAGAAAATTGAGACTAATTATAAGGAAACATATCAAGGATGACCCAATGATGGTGGTAGAGAACTAGAAGCCCCATCTTCTAATGCGTGGGGCCATGTGTTTTCTGCTCCACCCCTCAGGTTTTCCAAAATGTTCTAGTAAAACTTGTATCATTGATGTATTGCTGCATTAAATGACATTGACTTACACAGTGAGAAAAGTCATCCTTCTTATTTTTATTATTTCAATAGTTTTAGGGGAACAGGTGGTGTTTGGTTATTTGGATAAGTTCTTTAGTGGTGATTTCTGAGATTTTTTTGCACCCGTCACCTGAGTAGTGTACACTGCACCCAATGTGTAGTCATATGTCCCTTACCCACCACCCAACCTTCCTTTTCGAGTCCCCAGAGTCCATTATACCATTCTTATGCCTTTGTGTTCACATAGCTTAGCTCCCACTTATAAGTGAGAACATATGATGTTTGGTTTTTCATTCCTCAGTTACTTCACTTAGAATAATGATCTCCAGCACCAATCAGGTTGCTGTGAATGCCATTGTTTTGTTACTTTTTATGGCTGAGTAATATTCCATGGTATACATATGTATCACATTTTATTTATTCCCTTATTGGTTGATGGGCATTTATGCTGGTTCCATATTTTTGGAATTGTGATTGTGCTTCTATAAACATGTACGTGCAAGTGTCTTTTTCATATAATGACTTCTTTTTCTCTGAGTAGATACCCAGTAGTGGGATCACTGGATCAAATGATATATCTACTTTTAGTTATTTAAGGACTCTCTGTACTCTTTTCCATAGTGGTTGTACTAGTTTACTTTCCCACCAAAGGTGTAAAAGTGTTCCCTTTTCACCACATCCATGCCAATGTCTTTTTTTTTTTTTAACTATGGCCCTTCTTATAGGAGTAAGATGGTATCACATTCTGGTTTTGATTTTCATTTTCCTGATAATTGGTGATGATGAGCATTTTTTTCATATGTTTGTTGGCCATTTGTATATCTTCTTTTGAGAATTGTCTACTCATGCCCTTAGCACACTTTTTGATTAGATTATTTGTTTTTTTCTTGTTGATTTTATTTGAGTGCCTGGTAGATTCTAAATATTAGTCCTTTGCTGAATGCATAGGTTAAAAATATTTTCTCCCATTCTATAAGTTGTCTGTGTGCTCTGCTGATTATTTCTTTTGATGTGCAAAGCTTTTTAGTTTAATTAAGCCCCATCTATTTATCTTTTTTTTTTTTTTTTTTTGCATTTTCTTTTGGGTTCTTGGTCATAATATCTTTGCCTAAGTCACTGTCTGGAAGGGTTTTTTTTTTTTTTTTTTTTGGTGTTATGCTCCAGAATTTTTTTGGTTTCAGGTCTTAGACTTAAGTCTTTGATCCATCTTGAGTTGATTTTTGTATAAGGTAAGAGATGATAATCCAGGTTTATTTTTCTATGTAGAGCTTGCCAATTATTTCAGCATCATTTTGTTGAATAGAACATCCTTTCTCCACTTTATGCCTTTGTTTGCTTTATTGTAGACCAGTTCAATATAAGTATTTGGCTTTTTTGTCTTTGAGACAGAGTCACTCTGTTGCCTAGGTTGGAGTGCAGTGGTGTGATCTCAGCTCACTGCAGCCTCTGCCTCCCAGTTCAAGTAATTCTCCTGCCTCAGCCTCCCAAGTAGCTGAGACTACAGGCATTCATCATCACTCACAGCTAATTTTTGCATTTTTAGTAGAGACAGGGTTTCACCACGTTGGCCAGACTGGTCTTGAACCTCAAGTGATCTGTCCACCTCGGCCTCCCAAAGTGCTGGGATTACGGGCATGAACCACTGTGCTCAGCTGAGTATTTGGCCTTATTTCTAGGTTACCACTTCTGCTGTTTCTGTACCAGTACCACGCTACAGTTTGCTAACTGTAGCCTTGTGTATAGTTTGAAGTTGCCTCCAGATTTGTTCTTTATGCTTACTTAGTCTTGCTTTGGCTATGTGGGCTCCTTTTTTGTTCATATGAATTTTAAGATTTTTTTCTCTCTAATTCTGTGAAGAATGATGATAGTATTTTGATGGGAATTAAATTGAATTTATAGATTGCTTTTGGAAGTATGGTCATTTTCACAATATTGATTCTATCTATCCATGAGCATGGGATGTGTTTCCATTTGTTTGTGCTGTCATTTTATTTCAGCAGTGTTTTGTAGTTTTCCTTATAGAGATCTGTCACCTCCTTGGTTAGATACATTCTTAAGTATTTTATTTTGTTTTTTAATTTTTTGACAGCTGTTGTAAAAGGAGTTGAGTTCTTGATTTAATTCTCAGCCTGGCACTGTTGGTATATAGCAGTGCTACTAATTTGTGTACGTTGATTTTGTATCCCTAAACTTTACTGAATTCATTTATCAGATCTAGGAGTTTTCTGGATGAGTCTTTAGGGTTTGCTAGATATACAATCATGTGATTGGCAAACAGTGACAATTTGACTTCTTTACTGATTTGGATGCCCTTCATTTCTTTCTCTTGTCTGATTGCTCTGGCTGGGACTTCCAGTACTATGTTGAATATAAGTGGTGAAAGTGGGGGTCCTTGTCTTATTTCGGTTCTCAAGGAGAATGCTTTATGCTTTTCTCCATTCAGTAGAATGTTGGCTGTGGCTTTGCCATGCGTGGCTTTTATTATCTTAAGGTATGTCCTTCTATGCTGATTTTGCTAAGAGTTTTAATCACAAAGCGATGCTGGATTTTGTCAAATGCTTTTTCTGCACCTCTTGAGATGATCATATAATGGTCATCTTCTGTTTATGTGGTGTATCACATTTACTAACTTGTATGTTAAACCAAGCCTGTGTTTCTGGTATGATACCCACTTGATCATGGCGTATTATCTTTTTGATATACTGCTGCATTCAGTTATCTAGTATTTTGTTGAGAATTTCTTTCATCTATATTCATCAGGGATATTGTTTGGTAGTTTTATTTTTTTGTTATGTCCTTTCCTGGTTTTGGTATTAGGGTAATACTGGCTTTATAGAGTGATACAGGGAGGCTTCCTCTTTTTCTAAGTTTTGGAATAGTTTCTGTAGGATTTATACCAATTCTTTTTTAAATGTCTGATATAATTTAGCTATGAATCCATCTGGTCCTGGACTTTTTTTTGGTCGACATTTAAATATAATTTCTGTTTTAGTTTTGCTACTTATTATTGGTCTGTTCAGAGTCTCTATTTCTTCCTGGTTTAATCTGGGAAGATTGTGTATTTCCAGGAATGTATCCATCTCCTCTAGATTTTCTAATTTGTGTGCATAAGGGTGTTTATAGTATCCTTGAATGATCTTTTCTATTTCAGTGGTATTGGTTGCAATATCTCCTATTTCATTTCTAATTGAGCTTATTTGGATCTTCCTTCTTCTTGGTTAATCTCACTAATAATCTATCAATATTATTTATCTTTTCAAAGAACCATCTTTTTTGTTTCATTTATCTTTTGTATTGTTTTTTGTTCATTCATTCGTTTCAACTTCGTTTAGTTCTGCTCTGATCTTTGTTGTTTCTTTTCTTCTGCTGGGTTTGGGTTTGGTTTGTTCTTGTTTTTCTAGTTCCTTGAGGTGTGACCTTAGACTGTCTATTGATGCTTTTTCAGATTTTTTGATGTACGTATTTAATGTTATGAAGTCTCCACTTAGTACCACTTTTGCTGTATCCCAGAGGTTTTGATAGGTTGTGTCACTATTATTATTCAGTTTCTTACTGGTTAAGGTGTCCAGGTTCTTGGCATTTTGGACAAAGAATAGGACAAAATGCACAAACAAAGCAAGAAAAGAATGAAGCAACAAAAGCAGAGATTTATTAAAAATAAAAGTACAGGGCCGGGCGCAGTGGCTCACACCTATAATGCCAGCACTTTGGGAGGCCGAGGTGGGTGGATCACGAGGTCAAGAAATTAAGACCATCCTGGTCAACAAGGTGAAACCCCGTCTCTACAAAAATACAAAAATTAGCTGGGCATGGTGGCGCGTGCCTGTAGTCCCAGCTACTCGGGAGGCTGAGGCAGGAGAATTGCTTGAACTCAGGAGGCGGAGGTTGTGGTGAGCCGAGATCACACCATTGCACTCCAGCCTGGGTAACAAGAGCGAATCTCCATCTCTAAATAAACAAATAAAATAAAAGTACACTCCCAGGGTGGGAGCGGGCCTGAGCAAGCAGCTGAAGAGCTGGGTTACAGAATTTTCTGGGATTTAACTACCCTCTAGAAGTTTCCCATTGGTTACTTGGAGTATGCCCTATATAAATGAAGAGGCTGAAGTGAAGTTAGAAAGTTATTTACTTGGTGTACACTCTATGCAAATGAAGGTGATGAAGTGAGGTTACTACTTGGTGTACACCCTGTACAAATGAAGAGGATGTTTCCTGTCTTAGCTGAAATGAAATTACAAGTTATTTACTTGGTCATAGAAAATTGGGGTTTCTTTGTTTGATTTAGTTCTAGAAAGTCCTTGAGTTCCCTGCCCCAAGACCCTATGCTCTTGCCTCAAATTCAAAGAATTTTAAAATTTCCATCTCAATTCCATATTGACCTAAAGATCATTCAGGAATAGAGTATAATTTCTATGTATTTTTATGGTTTTGAGGGTTCCCTTTGGAGTTAATTTTCATCTTTGTTTCACTGTGGTCTGAGAGAATACTTGATGCAATTTCTTTTCTTAAATTTATTGAGAATTGTTTTGTGGCCTATAATATGGTCTATCTTGGAGAATTTCCTTGTGCTGATGAAAAGAATGTATTTTCTGTAGTTTTTAGGTAGAATGTTCTGTAAATATCTGTTAAGTCTATTTGTTCTAGGGTATAGTTTAAATCCATTGTTTTTTGTTGACTTTCTGTCTTGATGACTTATCTAGTGCTGTCAGTGAAGTACTGAAGTCCCCCAGTATTTCTATGTTGCTTTCTATCTCATTTATTAGGTCTAGAAGTAATTGTTTTATAAATTTGGGAGCTCCAGTGTTAGATGCATATATATGTAAGATTGTGATATTTTCCTGTTGGACTCATCCTTTTGTCATTATGTAATGTCCCTCTTTGTCTTTTTGAATTGTTGCTTTAAAGAATGTTTTGTCTAATATAAGAATAGCTACTCCTGCTCACTTTTGTTTTTCTTTTTTTTTTTTTAAATTTTTATTGCATTATAGGTTTTGGGGTACATGTGCAGAACGTGCAAGATAGTTGCATAGGTACACACATGGCAGTGTGTTTTGCTGCCTTCCTCCCCTTCACCCACACTTGGCATTCATCCCCAGGCTATCCCCCCCAGCCCCCCACCCCCGCTGTCCCTCCCCCATTTCCCCCAACAGTCCCCAGTGTATAGTAGACCGCCTCTCTGTGTCCATGTGTTCTCATTTTTCTCACCCACCTATGAGTGAGTATATGCAGTATTTCTTTTTCTGTTCTTGTGTCAGTTTGCTGAGAATGATGTTCTCCAGATTCATCCATGTCCCTACAAAGGACACAAACTCATCATTTTTGATTGCTGCATAATATTCCATAGTGTATATGTGCCACATTTTCCCAGTCCAGTCTATCATCGATGGGCATTTGGGTTGGTTCCAGGTCTTTGCTATTGTAAACAGTGCTGCAATGAACATTCGTGTGCATGTGTCCTTATAGTAGAACGATTTATAGTCTTTTGGATAGATACCCAGTAATGGGATTGCTGGGTCAAATGGAATTTCTATTTCTAGGTCCCTGAAGAATCGCCACACTGTCTTCCACAATGGTTGAACTAATTTACACTCCCACCAACAGTGTAAGAGTGTACCTATTTCTCCACATCCTCTCCAGCATCTGCTGTCTCCAGATTTTTTAATGATCGCCATTCTAACTGGTGTGAGATGATATCTCAATGTGGTTTTGATTTGCATCTCTCTAATGACCAATGATGATGAGCACTTTTTCATATGTTTGTTGGCCTCATGTATGTCTTCTTTTGTAAAGTTTCTGATCATATCCTTTGCCCATTTTTGAATGGGCTTGTTTGTTTTTTTTCTGTAAATCTGTTTGAGTTCTTTGTAAATTCTGGATATCAGCCCTTTGTCAGATGTGTAAACTGCAAAGATTTTTTCCCATTCTGATGGTTGCCGATTCACTCTAGTGACTGTTTCTTTTGCCGTGCAGAAGCTGTGGAGTTTGATTAGGTCTCATTTGTCTATTTTGGCTTTTGTTGCCAATGCTTTTGGTGTTTTGTTCATGAAGTCCTTGCCTACTCCTATGTCCTGAACGGTTTTGCCTAGATTTTCTTCTAGGGTTTTTATGATGTCAGGTCTTATGTTTAAGTCTTTAATCCATCTGGAGTTAATTTTAGTGTAAGGTGTCAGAAAGGGGTCCAGTTTCTGCTTTCTGCACATGGCTAGCCAGTTTTCCCAACACCATTTATTAAATAGGGAATCCTTTCCCCATTGCCTGTTTTTGTCTGGTTTATCAAAGATAATATGGTTGTAGATATGTTGTGTTGCCTCCGATGCTTCTGTTCTGTTCCATTGGTCTATATCTCTGTTTTGGTACCAGTACCATGCTGTTTTGATTGCTGTAGCCTTGTAGTATAGCTTGAAGTCTGGTAGCGTGATGCCTCCCGCTGTGTTCTTTTTGCTTAGAATTGACTTGGCTATGCGGGCTCTTTTTTGGTTCCATATGAAATTCATGGTGGTTTTTTTCCAGTTCTGTGAAGAAATTCAATGGTAGTTTGATGGGGATAGCATTGAATGTGTAAATTATCCTGCTCACTTTTGGTTTCCATTTGCATGAAATTTCTTTTTCCAATCCTTTATCTTAAATTTATGTAAGTCCTTATGTATTAGGTGAGTCTCTTGAAGACGGCAGATACTTTTGGTGGATTTTTATCTATTTTGTCATTCTGTATATTTTAAGGGGAACATTGAGGACATTTACACTCAACATTAATATTGAGATGTAAGGTACTGTTCTATACATCATACTAGTTGTTGCCTGAATACCTTTCTTTTTTCTATTGTGTTATTGTCTTATGAGCTATGTGAGATTTATGCTTTAAGGAGGCTCTATTTTAGTGTATTTTGAGGCTCTGTTTCATGATTTAGAATTCCTTTTAGCATTTCTTGTAGTACTGGCTTAGTAGTGGTGAATTCTCTCAGCATTTGTTTGTCTGAAAAAACTTTATCTCTCCATTTATTAAGCTTAGTTTCACTGGCTACAAAACTATTGGCTGATAATTGTTTTGTTTAAGGAGGCTAAAGAGAGGACCCCAATCCTTTCTGGCTTGCATGGCTTCTGCTGAGAAATCTGCTGTTAATCTGATTAATTTTCCTTTATAGAGCCCTACAGCTCTTAAGATTCTTTCCTTCCTCTTGACTTTAGATAACCTGATGACTATGTGCCTGGGTGATGATCTTTTTGTAATGAATTTTCCAGGTGTTCTTTTAGCTTCTTGTGTTTGGATGTTAGATCTCTAGCAAAACCAGGGAAGTTTTTCTCTATTATTTGCTCAAATAAGTTTTCCAAACTTTTAGATTTCTCTTTTTCCTCAGGAAGACCAATTATTCTTATGTTCAGTCATTTAACGTTCTCCCAAATTTCTTGGAGGCTTTGTTCATTTTATTTTATTTTTCTTTGCTTTTGTCAGATTGGGTTACTCCAAAAGTCTTGTCTTCAAACTTTAAAGTTCTTTGTTCTACTTGTTTGTTTTATTTTTGAAACTTTCTAGTGTATTTTGCATTTCTTTAAGTGGGCCTTTCATTTCCAGAAGTTTTGATTGTCTTTTCTTTATGATATCTATTTCTCTGGAGGTTTTTTCATCCATATTCTGTATTTTTTAAAAATTTACTTAAGTTGGTTTTCACCTTTCTCTGGTACCTTTTTGATAAGACGGAGAAAACTTAATAATCAGAAGCTTTAAAGAATTCAGAAGGTTGATTATTAAGCTTAATAATTGAGACTTGTTTTGTGGCCTGTAATACAGCCTACAAATGAAGGGGATGTTTCCTGTCTTAGCTGAAATGGAGTTACAAATTTTTTAACTTGGTCATAGAAAGTTGGAGTTTCTTTGTTTGATTCGTTAATAATTAAGAATTCTTAATCTGGCAATTCAGAGATTTCTTCTTGGTTTGGCTCCATTGCTGGAGAGCCAGTGTGATTTTGGGGGGGTGTTATAGAAGCTTATTTTGCCATATTAACAGAATTACTTTCCCGGTTCCTTTTCATTTGGGTAGATTGTTTCAGTGGAAAGATCTGGAACTCAAGGCTGCTGTTCAGATTCTCTTGTCCCATGGGTAATCCCCTGATGTGTCTTCCCCTAGGGATGGGTCTTCCTGAGAGCTAGACTGCAGTGATTGTTATTGCCTTTCTGGATGTAGCCACCCAGCCAGGCTACCAAGTTTTGGGTTGATGCTGAAGAATGTCTGCAGGGAGTCCTATGATGTGATCTGTCTTCAGGTCTCTCAGCCATGGATTCCAGAACCTTCTCTGGTGGAGGTGACAGGAGAGTGAAGTAGACTGTGGAAGTCGTTGGCTGTGGTTTTGTTTAGTACACCAGTTTTCTGGAATGCTGGTTATGCTAGCAGTAAAATTGTCACATGGACAGGCTTAGGACCTCTGGTTAGCCAGGGTGTTGCAGGCAGTGAAATTAGCTATTGTTTTCTCCTTTTTCTGGAGCAGAGTTGTTCCGTTGTGAGTTACTGTTGAGTCTTGAGTTGGTTGAACTTCAGCCAAAAAGTAGGGCTTTCAAAAAACCATCATCTGTGGTAGTATAGGGGGGATACAAGCTTGCCCTAAGACTCCTGGATAAGTATTTGGGTTTCTCAGGCAATGGGTGGGGCCATAGAGCTCCCATGAGTTTATGTCTTCAGCTAGTAGGGTGGGTAGAGAAAGACCATCAGGTGGGGCCGGGGTTGGGAGTGTCTGAGATCAGATTCTCCATGGGTGGGGTTTGCTATGACCACTGTAGGGGATGGAGGGGTGGTTCTCAGGCCAATGAAATTATGTTCCCAAGGGGATTATGGCTATCTCTGCTGTATAATGCAGGTCACCAGGAAAGTGGAGGAAAGCTGGAAGGGACAGACCTCACCCAGCTCTCAGAAGCCAATCTCACTCCTACTGTGCCCCACCAACAGCACAGAGTTTATATCCAGGCAGCCAGTGAGCAGGGCTGAGATCTTGCCCCAGGCTATGAGTCTCCCTGATGAGAACGTAGGTAGGGCTCTCAGGTTTTGCCCTTCCCTGCCTGCCCACACAGTCAGCTGCACTTCTGCACTTGTATCATCACTTCCCATTCACACTCCAAACCTCATCCCCCAGATTCTGCTCAGGAAAATTTATGCTCAGTCAAAATTATTACAGAGTTCAGATAGGAGCTTCTCTGTGGCTCCTCCCCAATTCCACTGGCTGCCTTCCATAAGAAACCCTGTGAGATAAGGCCAGAAATAGCTTCCCTGGGCTCATGCTGGGGGCCAGGAGTACCTAGAGGGCTCTTCCCATCTCTCTGGTTTTTATCTGTTATATTTTGTTCAACTCCCTAAATCCATGTCAGCTCTATGTAAGGTTAAATCCTTCTCCCATGATCTGGATTTTCAGGTTCCCTAGTGGAGATGTGTGTATGGAGGCAGACATGTCCCCCGCACACTTTGGGAATTCACAGTTTTTTGGCTGTCTTGTGAAGTTTGTAGTAGCAGGCCACTTCTTTCAAAGGGTCTGTCAACTCTTTCAGTTTTCCTGGTATGTTTCCTGTTGTGATTCTTGGAACAAAAGTTCGCAGTGTGAGTCTCCACATGCTGTCTGTCCATCCAAGTGAGAGATGCACGTTAGTACTGTTTCTTATCCACTGTTTTCCAACTATCTCGAAAATCAATCAAATCACATTCTTTTTCAAACTTTCTGAAAATATCAAAGAAAAACACTGAATTTGATGATATTATGTCTTCGATACTCTATTTTTCTTCAAAGAAAGAGTAGATGAATGTCCAGTCCTTAGTAGGTTGTAGTATTTGGTTAGAATTTAATATCAGCACAAGATTTTTTATTTATGCTTAGGATTACCACCCAATTATGACAAACTTTTCACATGTGACAGTGATAAAACATTCCTTTTAAAATCAATTTATTTACATTTTTCAAAAGTCATGTAAAGAAAAAATATTAACTGAATATAGTATAAGTAGCACACAAATGTGGCAAAATAAAAGATGTGGGAAAACGTTGTGTAGCACTGTGCACACATCCTTAGTCAGTGGTCCTTGCTACTCTCCAAGACAAATGATGCTTCTTCCCTTTTTCTCTACTGGAAAATGATTTCTTTTTGCTTTGTCTCCTGCTTCTTGTTTTCCTCCTGCTCCCAACCAGCCTCCCCCTGAGGTTCTTGCCTGCCAGCCCCCATACCTCCGCAGTTGCTAGACTCTGTCATTTTCAGCATAGCTCCCTCCATCTGCCAAAACCCGGTCCAAGTCTGCCTCTGCAAACCATATGGCCTGGCAGACAAGGCGGACTCAATGTTGATTCAAGAGTCTAAAGCAAATCCACTTTAACCTGCATCCTCTCTTCTTAGCAGGAGAGGAAGCAAACTTTGTTGTCCTGCCTCTTCTATCCCTCAGCTTGAGGAAGGCAGGCCTCAGTTAGCTGTATGATGCCTGGACCTTCCAGTCCTGGATTCCTGCTGCCTCTCTCCTCCACAGACACTATTCTTAGACTTTTCTGGTTTTTATCTTAGAAAGGAGCATTAGCCAGGTACAGTGGCACATGTCTGTAGTCCCAGCTACTTGTGAGGTCAAGGCAGAAGGATTGCTTGAGCCCAGGAGTTCCAGACCAGCCTGGGCAATATTGTTAGACCCCCATCTCTAAAAAAATAAATAAAAATAAAAAAGGAGCATTTTATATTCACTGGATAATCCTTGAGTAAGCAAAGCTTCCTTGAGTCAGGAGGAAATAGGCCAGTCAGCTTCCCTCGTAGTGCTGGGAAGTGAAGGCCCACAAAGGCTGGCTAAAGACAGAACATGGACCTACAGTCAGGACAGGCCAGCTGAGGGTCTGCATGCACAGTCTCTGAGGACACTTGGCAAGCCAAGCAGCTGGCCCTGGAGGTCAGCATCACCATATATCCTCTCCAACGTGAGGTAAAGCCCCACCAGCCACTGGAGAAAGAAAAAGAAGAGAGAGGAGTGAATGAGAAAGGAAGTAAGGGAGAAGAGGCATGTGGAGAGGTCCTACCTGAAACTGGTTGTAGAGTGTTCCAAGATCTAATAAAATATATCACAAAAGAGCATCCTAAATTATAAGCGGGTATAATTTATTCATACACAAAGCCTCTGTGATGGTAGGAAAAAGTGCTAACTGAGCCCCACTGTGCACTGGCCGGCTTTCATTCAACAAATATCAAGTGTCTGCTATGTGTTAGGTGTTGGAGCCACAGCAGTGCACAAGACTTACCAGTCCTTCCCTCATGGAGCTGACATTGAATGGCTTAGTAAGGTCACAGTGAGTCCCTGGGCATTACAATCAGACTGCCTGAGTTGAAGCTTGCTGTCTTGCCCGCCCCTTAGCTCTGTGACCTTGAGTACCTACCTAAGGGAGCAAGTATTCTTATCTGTGAAATGGGAATAACAAGAGCCCTACTTAAAGGGTCTTGGTAAGGACTTAAAAATATAATTAATATATGGCATAGTAGGTATACGGTGATATCTAATTATTTTTGTCTTTTTTTGAGACAGGGTTTTACTCCTGTTGCTGAGACCGGAGTGCAATGGTGTAATCTCAGCTCACTACAGTCTCCACCTCCCGGGCTCAAGCAATTCTACTGCCTCAGCTTCCTGAGTAGCTAGAACCACAAGCCAGGTGCACACCACCACACCCGGCTTATTGTTTTGTATATATATTTTTTCTTGCTATGAAGTCTCACTGTCACCAGGCTGAAATGCAATGGCAAGATCTTGGCTCACTAAAACCTCCGACTCCCTGGTTCAAGTGATTCTCCTGCCTCAGCCACCTGAGTAACTAGGACTGCAGGCGCGTGTTACCGTGCCCAGCTAATATTTGCATTTTTAGTAGAGATGGGGTTTCACCACCATGTTGGCCAGAATGGTCTCGATCTCCTGACCTCATGATCCTCCCGCCTCAGCCTCCCAAAGAGCTGGGATTACAGGCGTGAGCCACTGCACCTGGCTGTTTTGTATATTTTTATAGAGACGGGCTTTTACCATGTTTCCCAGGTTGTTCTCGAACTCCCGAGCTCAGGAGTTCTATCCACTTCAGCCTCCCAAAGTGCTGGGATTACAGGTGTGAGCCACTGTGCCTGGTCTCATTGATGTTTTAATTTGCATTTCCCTAATGATAAATGATATTAAGCATCTGTTTATGTATTTGTTTTCTATTTCAATATCTTTTTTTGGTAATGAATCCATTCAAATATTTTCCCACTTTTTATTGGGTTGTCTGCCATATAACTAAGCTATAAGAGGTCACTGTATAATCTGGATGTAAGTCCTTAATCAGATGTTTATCTTGCAATTGTTTTCCAAACAATGGCATTGTCTTTTCATATTCTTAATGGCGTCTTTTGAAAAGAAAAAAATTCTTAACTTCTATGAAGTCCAGTTTACTACTTTTTTCTTTTATAGATTTGTTTTTGATAGCATATCTAAGAAATCTTAACTTAAATTTCATAGGCTTTGTTTCTTTCAATTAAGCCTATGATCCATTTTAAGTTCATTTTCTATGCATGGTGGGAGATAAGGGTCAAGGTACATTTTTTTGCATATAAGGAACAAAAACAATTTATAATTTTCATTGTACAGATGAAAGAGTGAGGCCCAAGGAGGCCAAGTGAGAAGACTGAAGACATACAGCTTAGAGGCGACTGGGTGATAACTGAACCCAGGTCTTATGATTCCAAATAAAGTGCCATTTGCATGTTGCCTCCACTGTCTAGGTGCCCACATTTTCTTTAAGATGGTGATAAGCTCCAGGTTTGGCACAAACACTTTTCAACTTCTGACTCCTTTGCTTGCCCTGGGCAAGATACTGAGACCTTCAAAACCTTCATTGATTTTTTTTTTTTTTTAATTTGTAAAATCAAGCTAAAAAAAATACCTTCAGATGAGGCTGTTGTCAGGGCTATTTGAATAATGCATATGCATATAAAGGGCATGGACAGGCCTGGCATCTAGCATGTCCTTCATATAAGTCAGTGTGATGGAATGGATTTTTTTCATCTCCTCAGCCTTTCCCTTGCCTGGGGCCCAAACCCATCTCCTTCTAGGCGGCACACTCTAAACTGACACTGCAGAAGATTTGGGGTACACTGAACTAAGGGGTAGGCCCTTCCTCTCATAATAATTCACTGGGCTTCTCCTCCATGAGTTGCTTTATCTCAACACTAGAGCAGTATATTTGTTTAATAGACATTTACTCTGAAGATGTTTTGGCAATTTCTCCCATCCCTGTCCCTAGGCTAGAGATACACTTGGATTAAAGAATAGAAGTTATGGCAGACCAACTTGAAGATGGCCCCCCATCATCCTAGCCTCTGGTATTCATGCCCTGTGTAGTCATTGCTTCCCCTTGAATGTGGGTGAGATCTGGGACCTGCCTCAAACCAAATAGGATATGGCAATATGACTCCAATGTGAGTCACTTCTGCAATTACATTACATAAGATTATAACACTTATCTTATGAAAACGACTCTTGGAGGTTTGACGAAGCAAGTAGCCATATTTGGGAGGTCCACATGGCAAGATCCTGAGTACAGCCTTTTCCCAACAGACTAGAAACTGAGGGTGGCTTCCAGCTGTCAGCCAGCAAGAAACGGAGGCTTTAGTCCAACAGGCCACAAGGAATTGAATTCTGCCAACAACCACATGAGTCCTAAATCCCCTCCTTCCCCAGTGGAACCTGGAGATGAGACTGGAGTCCAGGCTGACACCTTGATTAAAGTCCTGTGAAAGTTCTTAGAGCCAGAGACATGCAGCTAAGCCACGCCTAGACTCCTGATTACAGAAACTGTGCAATGGTGAATGTGTGTTTTTTTTGAAGTCATGAAGTTTGTGGTAATTTGCTATGCAGCAATCGAGAACTGACACTGAAGCCAAGATTTAAAAGAAGCAGAATGCTGGAGAGAAGAGCAGAGGAGGTGAAAGATCAAAGCAGAGGAGGGAAAGGATAGGGGCAGGACTCCCTTCATGCCCATCTGAGGTGTCTCCCTCTGTCCTTTAAATACCCTTGGTGACCCAGATGGAAGCTCAGCAGGCCCATGACTCTTGGGTCACAGAAAGCCCTACTACTACCTTAAATAGCAAACATGGTCTCATTTGGAAGTTAGGATGCCTGGTCCCTCGTAGTAATCAAAACTGGACTGTAATGAGACTTAAATTTTCTACTTTCTCTCAGGTAGGGCCAGCCTCCTGCCTGCTGAGCAAGTGTGAGGCCAGCTTCTCATTTATTTCCCTACTTCTCCTTCCTCAGCTTGCAAATAGTGGCTCCTGGTCTCCCCACTATGGAAGCATGAGCAGATATGGGATGGGTGAGTGGAAGGAATAAGGACAGTACTTACCTGTCCGGCACTGTTGGGAGATGGCTCTGGGCTCTGGGCCTGGCAAGGGTGTGGAGCTGGCTTTTCATTTTCTGAACACTTTGAGGTGACTTCAGTGGCCCTCCTGATGGATCACCCTGTCTGCTATTCTCATGATGCAAGCGAAAGTTCCCCTTTGTGTGAATGCTTCCCACTTCTCTCCTCAGCCTGTTTGTTTTCTGAAAGGCCACATCTTACAGCTTACTCTGTTGGAGTAACTTGCCTTCTGGCAGAATCCCTCTCCAGCAGGATTTTTTTTTTTTATTCTTACTTTTATTATCATTATTTTATATATACATATATTTTATTGCATTTTAGGTTTTGGGGTACATGCGAAGAACATGCAAGATTGTTGCATAGGTACATACATGGCAATGTGGTTTGCTGCCTTCCTCTCCATCACCTATATTTGGCATTTCTCCCTATGTTATCCCTCCCCAACTCCCCACCCCACACTGTCCCTACCCTAGTTCCCCGCTACAGACCTCAGCGTGGGCTGCTCCCCTCCCTGTTTCCATGTGTTCTCATTGTTCAACACCAGCCTGTGAGTGAGAACATGTGGTGTTTGATTTTCTGTTCTTGTGTCAGTTTGCTGAGAATGATGGTTTCCAGGTTCATCCATGTCCCTACAAAGGACACTAACTTATTGTTTTTTATGGCTGCATAGTATTCCATGACGTACATGTGGATTTTTTTAAAGCAACTCCATGCTAACATTCCTGCTATGGATTCAGCATCTGGTACCCAGTATTCGTGCACTTTTTACCTGCCTATAGAGGGGAGATAGTTACCCCTCAACATAGCAGTAGCTCCATCTCCTTCTGCCTTGCCATCTATGGTAGAAATCCTTCAGATTCCCGCAGAGTGTATCAAACATTAGTCTCCCACAGCCATGTCCATCTGCAAGGGGCATGTATCACAGGCTGAGTGGCTTTCTAATAAAGCTCTCTACAGTTGAGAGGAGGGGCAGACCACTCCTCCTTCTCCTCATGGAAGATGAGCTTACAGAATAGCAGCAGATACCCAAATACAGTTTGCTACAAATTCTTTTTCAAAATCAAGTATTGATGATTTATGTTCTAAAATAGTTTTTTAATTGTATTTTACTTTATCACCTCACTTTGGAATTTTGTACCCATCGTGTTTTAGTTGAAATGGTTTCAGATTAACATCTTGTTATGTGATAGTATTGGTCTCACGGTCTCCCCAACAACCCACCCCTTTTCCTCTTTGGCTAAATGGAGTGACCAAACCTAAGTTACTTTGGCTGTTTGGCAGATACTAGATTCTTCTTAGTATCTGTTGGTAGCCTCTAGATGCAGGAGCGGGAGGGATGATATGTTTATTTTCCTGCAACTTTGCTCCAAGGCAGTGTCTTAATATGAAAGCAAGTCTCAGGCCAAATTCCATCAACCATACACATCATTTTTTAACAAGCAGGCAAACAATCACTTGTATTTTGGAAAAGATTCCCCCTCTCTCTGCCTTCAGGTTCCCTGACAGGGAACTCCTTGCTAAAGCAGCTTCCTCAGAAACAGATTTCCTAAAAGTATGATCCAAGGCCTCATCACTGGGGCAGCCAGAGGGATCCTCTATGAGGTGGGGGGATGTAGGGTCAATGGGCTCCAGAACTTCCACCTCTGGTACTGATGGCTGAACATGCACATTTCTTCTTCTCTATTCATGCAGAAGTAGTGGATCCTGCTACCCAACTCCTAACTGATCTTACGCACAACAATTTCATCAATAAAAAATTATTTCTAACATCCCATATGCCAATTAACTAACTCAATAGTATTGATTCAGGTAAGGACTCTTCATATACTAATTAACCACTCTTTTCCAGAGTGTTGATTAGTGTTAATTTGAACACATACACATCACACCACTTATACTGAAGTATTTTAAAGTAAATTACCGTGCACACAATACAGCACTAATGGAATCCTGATTTTATTCGAGCTGCCAAGCACACAGCCCTGAGAGATAAATCATGATTGCTCTTGCTAATTCAATCACAATACGCTTGGCATTTTTTGTTTTTTTTTGCAATATACTCACTTTTCCAGCCTTTACTTGTGATCATAGGTAGTCACATGACAGAGTACTTGTCTATGAAAAGGAAAGGAAGGTGTACTGAGAAGTGCTTTCCTCCCTGACAAAAAAGAGACACACAAAAGACAATTTCTCAACACTCTGGGTGCCTTTGTTTCCTGTCTTTGTATGTGATCAAAAGAAAATGTGATGGTTTGTAGTTGAGGCAGCCACTTTGCAACTGTGAGGCCTCCAGGATGACGATGAAAAACTAAAATGCTGAGGATGGCAGAATGGAAAGCCCTGGATTCTGATGATCTTGTTAAATCACTATTTTAGTCTGTTTGTGTTGCATTAACAAAACACCTGAGACTGGGTAATTTATAAATAATAGAAATTTGTTGTGGAAGTTCGAGATCAAGCGCCAGCAGATCTGGTATCTGGTGGGGCTGCTCTCTGCTCCATGATGGTACGAGGTTGCTTGGTCCTCACGTGGCAAAGATGGAAGGACAGAAGGGCCTAGCTGGCTCTCTTGAGCTCTTTTACCAGAGTACTAATCCCATTCATGATGAAGGAGCCCTCATGGCTTAATCTCCTCCTAAAGACCCTGCCTCTTAATCCTATCACGTTACGTCTTAGGCTCCAAAACATGACTTTTTGGGGACATATGCACTCAAACCATAGTAGTTACCAACCCTCCAGAGTCAGAGTTAGCAAAGTTCAAAGAAACTTATGCCTTTATTCAGTTAAAAAAAATATGTATATATATATATATTATACATATATAATATATATATGTATACATATACGCCTATGGTTTTAGTCACTGCTAGTTAGGGTTTTTATTATTTGTCAAGTATTTCAACTGACACATTTAGTCTCCAGAATAACTGTGTAAGGGAGAGATCTTTTCTAAATATCTGATGCATTCAAATAACACACATGTACATGCATGCATGCATACACACACATCCCCTACTCACACTCCCAAGGTAGAAGACTTACCTTCCTCAAAGAACCAGGGAACTCAAGTTCTTCCTCCTCTCTCGACTCATTGAAATTTCTCATCACCCAATGCCATTGCTGCTACCTTCTGGAATCCATTCACCGGAGGTATAACTGAGGGGTTTTATAAGAAATGAGATGCTCGCATCTCAGATTCACCATCCAAAGTTATAAAATCCCTCCTTTATACCACTGGTTGATTGTGCTTTTTACATTGCTGAAACTTGCAGTTTGATATTGGAACACATTTCTAAATAAACGTGATTATGTTATATATATATCATTTTAATGCACAATTCTCACTTTATTTGTGCTAATGACTTTATCACTTGCTGCTTATTTTATGTCTGTCTTAGACTATGGAAATAATGTTAGACAAAAAGCAAATTTGAGTGATTTTCTTATTCAAGTTCACAAATGGGTCATAAAGCAGCAGAGACTACTTGCAACATCAGGAAAGCATTTGACACAGGAACTGCTAATGATTATACAGATGCAGTGGTGCGTCAACTATTTTGCAAAGGAGAAGAGAGCCTTGAAGATGAGGAGTGTAGTGGCAGGCCATCAGAAGTTGACAATGACCAACTGAGAGCAAGCATCGAAGCTGATCCTCTTGCAACTATACGAGAAGTTGCCAAAGAACTCAACGCTGACCATTCTATGGTCATTTGACACTGAAAGCAAATTGGAAAGGTGAAAAAGTTCAATAAGTGAGTGCCTCATGAGCGGAGTGAAAATTTAAAAAATCGTCTTTTTGAAGTGTCGTCTTCTCTTATTCTACAAAACAAAGATGGACCATTTCTAGATTGGATTGTGACATGTGACAAAAAGTGGATTTTTTTTTTCCAGATGGAGTCTTGCTCTGTTGCCCAGGTTGGAGTGCAGTGGCACACTGTAACCTCTCAGCTCACTGTAACCTCCACCTTCCAGGTTCAAGGGATTCTCCTGCCTCAGCCTCCTGAGTAGCTGGGATTACAGGCGTGCACCACAGCATCTGGCTAATTTTTGTATTTTTAGTAGAGACAGGGTTTCACCATGTTGGCCAGGCTGGCGAACTCCTGACCTCACATGATCTGCCTGCCTTATTTAGCCTCCCAACGTGCTGGGATTATAGGCATGAGACACCACGCCCGGCCTAAAAGTGGATTTTATATGACAACCAACTCAGTGGTTGGCCCGAGAAGAAGCTCCAAAGCACTTCCCAAAGTTAAACTTCCACCCAAAAAGGGCTGTGGTCACTGTATGGTGGTCTGTTGCCACTCTGATCAACCACAACTTTCTGAATGCCATTATACATTACACCTGAGAAGTATACTCAGAAACTGATGAGATGCATCAAAAACTGCAATGCCTGCAGCCAGCATTGGTCAGCAGAAAAAGCCCAATTCTTCTCCGCAACAATGCCTGACCCAACCGCACGTCACACAACCAGTGCTTCAAAAGTTGAACAAATTGGGCTACGAAGTTTTGCCTCATCCATTTTCACCTGACCTCTTGCCAACTAACTACCTGTTCTTCAAGCGTCTTGACAACTTTTTTGCAGGGAAAGATGCTTCTGTAACCAGCAGAATGCCGAAAATGCTTTCCAAGAGTTCAACAAATCCCGAAGCACAGATTTTTACACTACAGGAATAAATAAACTTATTTCTCATTGGCAAAAATGTATTGATTGTAATAGTTTCTATTTTGATTAATAAAGATGTCTTTGAATCTAGCTATAATGATTTAAAATTCACGGTCCAAAACCTCAGTTAACTTTTGCACCCATCTTTGATACATTATGCTATCACAGCTGAGAAGAAGGTGACACCTGGAACGAGCTAGGCTTGAATGCTCTAGCATCCCTCAAGGTCTCTTTTATAGAATTTCTTGCTCTCTTCTGCTTCATGTTGCTAGATGAGAGTTGGGCCCTAAAATTTAGGCTGCCCGGATCTCCTCCTCCAACCCCCTGCCCTTATTCTCCTCCAAAATCCTATCAGTAGAGGAATTTTGGAAGATTATAGTAATAAGGCACATGAGCATTTGGGAAAGACAGGCATATAAGAAATTGGAGTTGGCAGGGCATGGTGGTTCATGCTTGTAATCCCAGCACTTTGGGAGGCCAAGGCAGGTGGATCAGAGGTCAGGATTCAAGACCAGCCTGGCTGAGATGGTGAAACCGTGTCTCTACTAAAAATACAAAAACTAGCCGGGCATGGTGGCAGGCATCTGTAATCCCAGCTATTCAGGAGGCTGAAGCAGCAGAGAATTGCTTGAACCGGGGGGGCAGAGGTTGCAGTGAGCTGAGATCGCACCACTGCCCTCCAGCCTAGGCAAAAGAGTGAGACTCCATCTCAAAAAACAACCAACCAACCAAAAAAAAAAAAAAAAAGCCTTGGAATTTTTAGGCTAAGTTTATGGGATTTGTGTGCAAATCTGTCATTTCAGAGTGTTCTGGCCTGCTCTGGCTTCCATTTCTTCAAATGTAAAATAAAAACAGTAGCATCCTCCCTAAAGATCTCTTAGGTTTAGGACAAGAATTAAATGGGATCGTCAAAATGAGAGAAGATTTAAGGCAGTGTTTGAGATGAGGTACTCTGAAACTAGACTGCCTGGGATAAAATCATGATTCTCTCTCTTGCCAACTGAGTGACCTTGAGCAAGTTACGGTACCTCTTGGTGCTTTAGATTCCACATCTGTAAAACGAGGATAAAATGATACCTGTTTCAAAGGGCTTGGGGCTTTAATGAATTAACACATGTAAAGTACTTGCCATGTAACCAACAAAAGTAGGTACAATACAACGATCATTATCATCATCATCATTAGTACATTTAAAGGAGCTCTGAAAATATGAGTGTGCCATATGAAAGCATAGTGGTTAATGATGAGATAGCATTCATCACCCTAAGTTAGAAATAAACATTAGTAAAACCAATAAGATTTATGATTTTAAGGAATAGAGAAAAAAGCAGAGTCCAGGTGAGATGGCTCATGCCTCTAATCCTAGCACTTAGGGAGACCCAGGCAGGAGTATCACTTGAGCCCACTTCAAGTTCAAGACCAGCCTGGGCAACATAAGGGGACTCCATCTCTACAAAAAACAAAAAAATTAGCTAGGCATGGTGACACATTCCTGTAGTCCCAGCTACTCCAGAGGCTGAGGGGGAGGGAGCCCAGGAGGTAGAGGCTGCAGTGAGCAATGATCGCACCACTGCACTCTAGCCTAGGTGACAAAGTGAGACTTTGTCTCAAAAAAAAAAAAAAAGAAAAGAAAAAGATAAAAAAAGAGATAAGAAAACAAAAGGAAGGGCAGGGAAGGAAAAGGGAAAAGGGAAAAGACACAGTGAGAGGGAAGAGGGAAAGGGAGAGGGAAGCCGGGAGGGGAGGAGAGGGAAGCCGGGAGGGAAGGAGAGGTAAGGGGAGGGGCAGGGAGCTGAGAGGAAATATACGGCAAGTGAAACTATACAAAGTGTAAATAAGGACTAAGTGACAAGAACAGGAAGAAACTGCTCATTTTCTTTTCAGCAGGCATCACTGTAACTTTAGGGGGAACATCGTTCAAAGTGTACCATTTCCCACAGAGTATAATGCAGCTTACCCACAGTTTCTTCAGTTGTGTTCAAGCTGAATTAAAAGCATAGGAGCCAGCTCTTCACCTGAGGGTACTACCATGTAGTGTCATTATTTCCATGACAAATAAAACTTTTCCTAGGAAATGGAACAGAGAAAGTAACTGAATTATCTGTAAAGTAGTGGGAGATTACAGGTTCCCTGTTAGCATGGTAGTTAAGGTGTAGGGCTTGCAGCTACAAGGTTGTTGGTTTGAATCCTCTGTGGAGCCAGCCTTAAGTTAGAAAAAAAAAAGTAGTGAGAAATTTAGGGCAACTAAGCATTCCACATTTGTGAGATTGTCCTGTTTTGTTATTCCCACCCTAGTGGTGCCTAAAGGTCTTGCTTTTGAACGGGTATCCAGAACCAGTCATCAGAGTGTGCAGCTTGCATGCGAGGTCGAGATGCCTCATTTCCTGGTTTCCGGTACTCACTACATCAGGAACAAGAAAATTCATTCCCAAGACCAACACCTGAACTGTTCAGCACCCCTTCTTCCTCAGAAGGACCTATCTGTCATCCTTATTTGTTCCCTGGCTGCGACTTTGACCCAAGGATTGCCATGCAACCCCCATCATTCCTGGGTTTCCCTACTCCAGTGTAAATGCCCAGAAATATTTTGCATTTTAAAAAATAGAATAATATATGAAAAAGACTAAGCAGAATTCTTGGAGATAGACTATATTATGGCACTTAAATTAATTACTCTTCATTTTCATTCTATTATACAAATTGGGTCTTTTATATAGTCTCTAGCTCACCATTTCAATGAGACAGGCAAGTGCAATTTGAAGGTTTCTTGAGTTGGTTGGCTTTGGGTGCTGCAGATGAGAAAAATAACCTGCAAGTGTATTATAATTTGATAAATCATTAATCACTTTATTTTTAAGTAAAATAGGTTGCTGAATTAATTCATCAGAATCAGACTCAAGAGTTCTGCTATCAGTTTGAATATAGAGGCTTATAAAAGATCATCATTCTAATAGCAACAAAAAGAAAAACTAAAAAAATATCTTATTTCTCTTTAAAGCCACTGAAGACTGCAGATTAAAAAAAAAATTTAAATAAACTAAAATTCATGGAGGGAGAAGACCCTTCTTGAGTGAGCAGATGGAAGACCATTTCAATTCATAGGGGAGTTGCTGAGTCTGGGGGAGAAGCAAGCCTGCTGCAGGTGGAGGGACTTTGTGTGAACAAGGAGAAATCAGCCAAGCTTTTAGGAGCAGTGCCTGGGCTGGCATGGTGGATGGGAAACTGGAAGAGCCCTAAACTCAGAGTTAGCCTTCCCCATCCCCCAACTCACTCCCAGAGAAATTTTATTCAAAAAGCAGAACAATCAGAAAGCCTGGAATAAGGTCCAGAACTCAGAGATTTCATAGCCTTGAGGTGATAAGATCCCAAAGTCTTGCTGGAGGGAGGGGCCTGATCCCTCCCAAGTCATTTGATCCAGAAGTGAACTGAAAGGAACTCTACTGTTACTCCAGCCCCAGTTCTATTCAACTAGTTAGATTGATGAGCTCAGGCCCTAACAATCGCTGCTTCTCAGACAAAAGGGTGAGCTGTTTCTGCAGAAAATTATAATCTACTTCAGTCTCCACTGGTCTTTTATATATACGCTATGCCTGAAATAAAATTTAAAATTATAACATGAAAAGAAGCAGGAAAATACGACTGAGAGTTAAGAGAAATAAAAACTCTTCAAATAGACTCAGACCCACAGATGATTCATATGATGAAACTTTGAGATAAAAATATTTATTTACAATAACTATAAATGTTTTAAAATTTGGAGGATAGGTGAGATAAACAATTTTGGCAAATAAACCAAAACTATTCAAAAGAAACAAGTAGCAATTCTAAAACTAAAATATACCATTAAAAAAATAAAGTATTGGATGGGCTTAACATTACACTGGACACAGCAGAACAAAAAATTAGTGCACTGGAACTGAGCCAATAGAAATTATTTCAACTAAAGCATAAGGTGAAAAATAAATTTAAAAAATAAAAAAAATAGCTGGGTACAGTGGATCATGCCTATAATCCCAGCACTTTGGGAGGCCGAGGTGGGTGGATCACGAGGTCAAGTGATTGAGACTACTAGCCCAAAAAAAGCCCAGGACCAGATGGGTTCACAGATGAATTCTACCAGACATACAAAGAGAAGCTGGTACCACTCCTTCTGAAACTATTCCAAACAGTCCAAAAAGATGGAATCCTCCCCAAATCATTTTATGAGACCAACATCATCCTGATACCAAACTCTGGCAGAGACTCAACAAAAAAAGAAAACTTCAGGCCAATATCCGTGATGAACATAAAGCAAAAATCTTCAATAAAATACTGGCAAACCGATTGCAACAGCACATCAAAAAGCTCATCCATCACAATCAAGTAGGCGGGTTTCTCATACGCAAGTCTATAAATGTTATCCACCGCATAAACAGAACCAAAGACAAAAACCACATGATTATCTCAATAGATGCACAGAAGGCCTTCGACAAAATTCAACAACTCTTTAGGCTAAAAACTCTCAATAAACTAGGTATTGAAGGAACATATCTCAAAACAATAAAAGCTATTTTTGACAAACCCACAGCCAATATCATACTGAATGGGGCAAAAACTGGAAGCATTCCCTTTGAAATCTGGCACTAGACAAGGGTGCCCTCTCTCACCACTCCTACTCAATGTAGTATTGGAAGTTCTAGCCAGAGCTATCAGGCAAGAAAAAGAAATAAAGGGTATTCAATTAGGAAAAGAGGAAGCCAAATTGTCTCTATTTGAAGATGATATAATTGTATATTTAGAAGACCCCATCATCTCACCCCTAAATCTCCTTAAACTGACAAGCAACTTCAGCAAAGTCTCAGGATACAAAATCAATGTGCAGAAATCACAAACATTCCTATACACCAATAAAAGACTTAAAGACAGCCAAATCAAGAATGAACTGCCATTCACAATTGCTACAAAGAGAATAAAATACCTAGGAATACAACTAGCAAAGGATATAAAGGACCTCTTCAAGGAGAATACAAACCACTGCTCAAGGAAATAAGAGAGGACACAAACAGATAAAAAAAATTCCATGCTCATGGTTAGGAAGAATCAATATTGTGAAAAATGTCCATACTGCCCAAAGTAATTTATAGATTCAATGCTATCCTCATCAAGCTATCTATGACCCTCTTCAGGGAACTGGAAAAAGCCACCTCAAATTCATATGGAACCAAAAGAGAATCCACAAAGCCAAGGCAATCCTAAGCAAAAAGAACAAAGCTGGAGGCATTATATTACCTGACTTCAAACTATACTACAAGGCTACAGTAATCAAAACAGCATGGTACTGGTACCAAAACAGAGACATAGACCAATGGAACAGAACAGGGGCCTCAGAGGCAACACCACACATCTACAACTATCTGATCTTTGACAAACCTCACAAAAACAAGCAATGGGGAAAGGATTCCCTGTTTAATAAATGGGGTTTGGAAAACTGGCTAGCCATGAGCAGAAAACAGAAACTGGACCCCTTCCTGACACCTTACACTAAAATTAACTCCAGATGGATTAAAGACTTAAACATAAGACCTCATACCATAAACATGCTAGAAGAAAAACTATGCAAAACCATTCAGAACATAGGCATAGTCAAGGACTTCATGATTAAAACACCAAAAGCATTTGGCAACAAAAGCCAAAATAGACAAATGGAATCTAATTAAACTCCAGAGCTTCTGTACAACAAAAGAAACAATCATTAGGGTGAACCAACAACCAACAGAATGGGAAAACATTTGTGCAATCTACTCATCTGACAAAGGGCTAATATCCAGAATCTACAAAGAACTGAAACAGATTTACAAGAAACAAACAAACCCATTCAAAAGTTGGCAGAGGATATGAACAGACACTTTTCAAAAGAAGACATATATGAAGCCAATAAACATATGAAAAAATGCTCATCATCACTGGTCATTAGAGAAATGCAAATCAAAACCACATTGAGATACCATCTCATGCCAGTTAGAATGGCGGTCAGTAAAAAATCTTTAGACAACAGATGCTGAAGAGTATGTGGAGAAATAGGAACACTTTTACACTGCTGGTGGGAGTGTAAATTAGTTCAACCATTGTGGAAGACAGTGTGGTGATTCCTCAAGGACCTAGAAATAGAAATTCCATTTGACCCAGCAATCCCATTACTGGGTATATATCCAAAGAATTATAAATTGTTATATTATAAAGGCGCATGCACATGTATGTTCATTGCAGCACTGTTTACGATAGCAAAGACTTGGAACCAACCCAAATGCCAATTGATAATAGACTGGACAAGGCAAATGTCACACATATATACCATGGAATACTATGTAGCCATAAAAAATGATGAGGTTCGTGTCCTTTGTAGGGACATGGATGAATCTGGAAACCATCATTCTCAGCAAACTGACACAAGAACAGAAAATCAAACACTGCATGTTCTCACTCATAGGTAGGTGTTGAACAATGAGAACACAGGGTCACAGGGAGGGGAGCATCACACACTGGGGTCTGTTGTGGGGGAATAGGGGAGGGACAGTGGGGGGTAGGGAGGTTGGGGAGGGAGAATATGAGGAGAAATGCCAGATATAGGTGACAGGGGGATGGAGGCAGCAATCCACTTTGCCGTGTATGTACCTATGCAACAATCCTGCATGTTCTGCACATGTACTCCAGAACCTAAAGTGCAATAAAATATACATATTAAAAAAAACCACTGGCTAAGCCCATATTTAGGGGATCAATGAAGCAAGATCACCAAAGTTTCTTGAAATAAAGATTTGGCTTTTGATACACACACACACACACACACACACACACACACACACACACACACAAATGTGTATATGTATAGATAATATATAAATGTATTTACCAAAAGGCAAAAATAAATAAATAATAAAAGAAAAATGAAGTCCAGATTAAGATATTTTCAAAAAATTAAAAACTGAGAGAATTTATAATCAGCAGACATGCACTGTAAAAACACTTATTAAGAAAATTTTTTTCAGGCTGAAGGGAGAATGATGCAAACATAAGTCTATATTTGTAGGTAGAAATGAAAAACACTGAAAAGGAAAAAAACGTATATAAATATAAAATAAAATTTTGAAAATTTCCTTTATAAGACTATTGGCTATTTAAAACCTAGGTAAGAATATATTCTCTGGTTTATGATATATTACAAGTAAAACATATGACAGATAGCACAAAAGGTGGAGGGGGTGGGCAAATGCCATTGTACTGTTGCAAGGTTCTAACATTGTTCACAGATTGCCATGATAATAATTTAAGGTGGACTGTAACAAATTAAAGAACAAATATTATACTAATCTCTATAAAAGTAACTACTAAAAATAATATAAAGAAGCATAGATAAATTTCATCAGACCGAAGGGCATGTGTCCAAAACTAAATGTCCTGATTTGGGCCTAGAGTTAGAAAATGTAACAGGAGAAATAGGCAGCACTTCACTCCTCTGAAAATGTCTAATACATGTTTATGCATTTGTCTGTATCCGGCCCAAACTTTTATGTTCACTCTTTCTTCCTATGTCTCTTTCTTCCCTTTTCTCTTTCTCCACTTTTATTCTCTTTACTCTCTCTCCCACTTCCCTTCTATAATGTATGCTTTCTAGGTATATTTTTAAAATTTATTTTATGTATTAAATAATGGTATATATTCCCTATCCTTCTTTTTTCTCAGAGAGGAAATATCTTACATTTTCTTTCTAAAAAATAAAGTGGATTTTTTTACTGTGTGAGCCATCCTTAATTCTTCAAGTGAGTCATAATGATCTTTGCCATAGGATTACACATTACACTAATGGCTTCTTTCTGAGTGAACTTAAGACTGTGTATATCT
Organism: Saguinus oedipus; assembly: GCA_031835075.1. Taxonomy (NCBI): domain Eukaryota; kingdom Metazoa; phylum Chordata; class Mammalia; order Primates; family Cebidae; genus Saguinus; species Saguinus oedipus. The sequence continues at coordinate 47,200,620 of CM063170.1, forward strand.
TTTTTGAATGGGAGCAAGTTTAAAGCTCTGTATTACAAAAAATAAATTTGGAAATTCCCCTAGCTTAACCTCTGAGTCCAATGCTTTCTGAAATGTCTGAGTGAAAGTAAAAGGACTAGGAAACAGAATGCCTGGAAGTGGGAAAAAGTCTTATATTTCTCGAGGGGATGCATTTGAGATATATTTCAAATGGCTGATTCATATATTTGGAAGTTCTAATTGCTTATTCATTTTAAATAAGTTATATGGCCATGCACCCATGCATATGCACACAAACACACACTTTGCATGATCTTTCAAGGTAAACAGCCAAATATGTCTGATAACAAAATATTTCTTGTAAATCAGAACCATTATTACCAATATCAATTTGTAGTTTCCAAAGAGGGTTAACTTTGCTTGGCCACCACATTTTCCATAAACCCAAGGCTGTTCACACTGGTATTCTCTGCAATCAGGAAATGAGTAGATTCAACAATGAGGTGACCTGCTATTCAGGCAACACACAGGCTGCTGGATGTTCTTATCTTTCTGGCAAATTCACTGGGGAACATTTGACCATGGCCACTCCACAGCACAGCTGCTGTCACTCCAGCATAGCATGCATGGAAGAATCCAAGTGCACAACTTGTTTGCCTGGAGACTTGCCCACAGTTCATTACCAGAGAGTCCAGTCTATTTTACCTTAGCCAAATTAAGGTTTAGAAAGTGTTCATTTTGTGGTGAGTTCAACTTTTCTGTCTTTGACCCTTATTCCTTTCAGAGAACCAAAGTAGAAAAAGCTTAGCTGTTCATAAACATAGCATATAAATTAATCAAAATTTGAAGTGTGTTTTTTTTTTTTTTTGCAATAGTAAAGGTCAAAGCAAATGCCACTATAGTGCAGTTTGTCTTTCTATAATAAACAGCTGCTTTCCTAAGAAAAGTTGCACTAACAAAATCTATCCTGTAATAATTTCTGTCATTTATTGACTGCTTATTATATGTTAGACACTGTGCTGAGGCCTCACAAGGTTAACTTTATTTCATAGCCCTAAAGATAAGCACCATTATGATTCTTATTTTACAAATGAAAAAACTGAGGCTGAGTGCTTAGGTCATTTTTACACTATTCTTGATGGTTCCTAGGTTCAAAGTCTAATTCAAACAAGTCTAATTCATAGTGGTTTTTCCTAATCACTGTGCTCAACCACTTCCCATTTAAAACAAATTAAAAAATTGTTGAAAAGGAAAAAAAGAGTTTAGGAGTTAGAGAGTTTATTTTATGCAGTTTTATTACTTTTGTTGCTCATCGTTAGTGCAAAATGAAAATAAGTTATAGCACCGTTTACAACCACAAATGGTCAACAAAAGTAAACTGACACTGAGAAACCAATCACCCTTACAAGTAGCAGTGTGTTTCTTTGCTTTGAAAAACAAATTTTTCTTATTTAAGTGATGACAATTATACAGTGGTTGTATCAGCATGCTAATGTTCTGCACAGTTAAAATTGTATGCCTTAATTGGTCAATGCCACTATGTCTAGCTTGCATTCTGAAAATAAGCTGTTGGAGAAATACTCGTAAATCTAAGGTAGCTTTTTCAGCTATAAATAGGCTGGGTTTATCTTTATTTTTTTAGGCAAAGTCTCACCCTGTCATCCAGGCTGGAGTGTAGTGGCGCCATCATACCTCACTGCAGCTTTGAACTGCTTGGCTCTAGTGATCCTCCCACCTGAGCCTCCTGAGTAGTTGGGACTACAGGTGCAAGTCACTAGTTCCAGCTAATTTAAAAAAAAACAAATTTTTCTTGTAGAGATGAGGTTTCACTATGTTGCCCAAGCTGGTCTTGAACTCCTGGCCTCATATGATCCACCCATACTTGGGCGCCCAAAGTGCTAGGATTATAGGCATGAGCCTCTGTGCTCAGCTAGGTCAGATATTTTAAGAAGACCCGTGTTTATTTCTTACCACATCTGAATTTTTAAGTTTCGCATCATATGGAAGAAACTGCTGGCCTCATTGTATTGGCTTTTTTATTTATTTTAACTAAACATCTACAACCATCAAAGAACTGGGGGCCCTGTGTCCTGAGAAATAGCATAGCCATGTAGACTTCTCCTTACGTTCCATACTCTACCACAGTAGATAGATAGATACTCAGTGTATTAGCAGATTTCTGCTGTAATAATTCTATGTAGGAACAACCCTCCTCCCAAACCTCAATAGCTAACAACAACAACAACAAAAAATCAAATCAATGTTGATAGGGATATAGGTTGTCTGTGAATTGGCTTTGCTCAGCTGGGCTAGGCTAGATGGCAATCTGTGATTTGGATTTATGCCTGCTTTATATATCTTTATTCCAGGACTCAGGCTGAAAGAGTAATGGTTACCTGGAACATATGCCTTACACCCAAGGTCAAAAGTTTAAGATGTCTGACAGAAACTCGTTGTCTCTTAAAGTGGCTGCTCAGAAATGGTGCATTTTCATTTTACTTCTGCCTATATTCATTGGCCAACACAAGTCACATAGCCCAGCCCAAGTAAGTAAGTGGGGGCAGGCATGTATATTCTGGTTACTATTGTGACAGGCACTAGAAAGTATGTGGCAGAGGGTGTGAGTGTATAATCCTTTATGGAAAGGAATAATGAGTTGAAAACTATAATTCAATATAATCACACTGAATATTTCCTGCAGTATGTTGCTCATACATTTTCTATAGGACCCATGATATTTTACTACAATTGTGCTTATATAAATATATAATTCTTCAGTAGACTGTGACTACGTTTTCCCTCATTTCCAGCCCTAAGGACTAGGACACTGCTTCTCACATTAGTAGATATTCAATAAATATCCAAAGAATGAAGGTACGAATAAATATACTTAGAAGCCAGTTATTATGAACAAACACAAATTATTTAATTCTCAAAATAAGATTATACCAAGGCAACCTCTACTGGAAAGTTGATAAATTACTGGTATAGAAAGTAGTTATCTACAAGAAAAGTCTTATTTTGAAATATTCCAAATTTGTATCATGTTATCTGTTTGTTGGGTATATATTTTTGAGTGTCAACTGTGTGCCAGGTACAAGGATGTGAAAGTGAGTAAGATAGACTTAGTTACTGCCCTCACCAAGGTACTGAGCAAAAGAGACAAACAATAAATTATCACATCCACTATTATGGAAGTGCAGGAGCACCTGACCAGTCCTGGGAGACCAGCAAAGGCTTTCTGGAAACCATGACTTCTAAGCTAAGATCAAAACAAAGTAAGTAGAAAGAAAAGGGGAAGCAAGAGGAACATTCCAAGAAGAAAACAGAAAAGAAAACTGTTTGTAAGAAAAAACAAGGGTAAAACACAGGTTCAGATTTAGGTAGCTGGTTGAATGGTGTTACAATCACATTTACTAAGAAGAAATACAGGAGAAAGAGAGTGTATGTGTTGGTTAGGGTGATGGGGTGGGGATGGGGATTTATTTACGAATACTGATGGCTTGGAGATACAAGTGGTACCTCCTGAAAAAGACACCCAGGTGGCAGTTGTATCTGAAAGTCTCAATTTCAGATGAGAGGTAGGCGTTGAGATATAAATTTGTGATTCATATATGTGTGTGTGTGTGTGTGTGTGTGTGTGTGTGTGTGTGTGTGTGTGATTCACATATATATGTGATATATTAAAGAATATATCTGGTCTTTGTCCCAGTTTCCGGCACAACAATTTTAAAACCTTGAGTAACAACAATATCTTTGCTATGCTAATGGGATGACTCATGGTCGGTTCCTAGTTTAGGATGGGGCTGGTCACCAGAAAGACCAATCACGTGATTAGAGGGTTAGAACTTCAGGCTGCCAGCCCAACGTCAAGTGAGAGAAATAAGGCTAGAGATTGAGCTCAACAACATGGCCAGTAATTTAATCAATCATTATTTAATCAGTCATCAACAATCTGATCAATCAACCATAATGAAGCCCCAGTGAAAACTCTGGAAACCAAGGCTCAAAGGAGCTTCCTTCTTGGTGAACAACTGATGTGCTGGGAGACAAATACACCTGAATTCCTCGAGGAGAGGGCAGAGAAGCTCAGTGTCCTTACCCCTACCACAATCTTGTCTTATGTGCCTCTTCTGTTTGGCTGTTCCTAGGCTGTATCCTTTATAATAAAACTGTAATGGTGAGAATAGCACTTTCAGAGAGTTTATGAGTTGTTCTAGCAAATTACTGAACCTGAGGGAGTCATAGAAACCCCTGAATTTGTAGCTAGTCAGTCAGTGGCTGACTGAGACTGATGTTTAGTTTCTAAAGTGGGGGCAATCTTGTGAAGGATGTTGTTCTTAATTCGTGGGATCTATGCTAACTCTGGGTAGTGTCCGAACTGAATTAAATTGCAAGACACCAGTTGTCATCAGAGAATTGTTGGAACAATGAAGAAATTGAGGTCATTTGCTGTTGATGAGTCTGCCCATGGAAAGCATATGAAAAGATGATCTAGGTATGAACCCCAAGAATTATGGGCATCTATGGAAATGTTTCCCAAAATGGTATTTCAATACCATTGGTGCTAAATTGAGTTTAGATTATACAGAAGTATGCTTTTATCTAATGGCTATGTATTTGTTGTAAATGTGTTGAGCCATACCTTTCCTGTATAGCAAATTGTACTGCTTTTTTTTTTCCATTAATAACAGTGACATGAAATTTCCTTATAAGAAAATTAATTTGAGTATATAAAGTGACATGGTTTGCATATTTTTTCCCATCCAGATTTCATGTTGAAATGTGATCCCCAATATTGGAGGTGGGTTTAATAGGAAGGGTTTGGGTTATGGTAGAGGATCCCTCATGACTGGCTTTGTGCCCCCTTTGAAGTAATGAGTGTGTCCTCATTCTGTTAGTCCATGAGAGTGATAGCCATTTAAAGAAACTAGCATCTCCTCCTCTTTTTCTTGCTTCATCTCATGACGTGTGACACACTTGTTCCACCTTCACTTTCTGCCATGAGTAAAATCTTCCTAAGGCCATGTCAAATGCTGAGTAGAAGCTACTGTTATGTCTGTACACCTGTGGAACTATGAGCCAAATAAACCTATTATCTTTATAAATCATTCAGTCTCAGATATTCCTTTATAGCAATGCAAAACAGACTAACACATAAAATTGGTCCCAAAAAATGGGGCATTACTATAAAAGTACCTGAAAATGTGGAGGCAGCTTTGGAACTGGGTAATGGGCAGAGGTTAGAAGGGTTTGGAGGACTCAGAAGAAGACAGGAAGATAAGGGAAAGTTTGGAGTTTCTTAGAGAGTAGTTAAGTGGCTGTGACCAAAATGCTGATGGAAATATGAACATTAAAGGCTGGGCTGATGAGGTCTCAGATGGAAATGAGAAACCTATAGGGAACTTGAGCAAACATCACCATTGCTATACTTTACCAAGGAACTCGGCTACATTGTGTTCATATCCTAGGAATTTATGGAAGGTTGAACTTAAGACTGATGACCATGGATACCTGACAGAATAAAGCAGAAAAGCATTCAAGAGGTGGCAGGCTGCTTCTAACAACCTAGGATCAGATATAGGAGTGAAGAAATGACTTAAAGTTAGAATTTATAATTAAAAGGGAAGCAGAGGATAACCACTTAAGAATTTACTACCTGGCCATGTGGTAGAGAAGGAGAAAGCATTTCAGGAGAGAAGAGCTGTAGCACAACCACTGACTAGAGAGATTCATATAATAAAAAGGGAGGCAGGTGCTAATATCCAAGATGATGGGGAAAAGACCCTGAAGCCATTTCAGAAATCACTGAAGCAGCTCCTCCCATTACAGACCCAGAGGCCTTGGAGGAAATAATGGTTTGGTGGGCTAGGCCCAAGACCCTGATCCCCTGTGCAGCCTCAGGACACTGATCTCAACATCCTGGCCACTCTGGCTCTGCCACAGCTCAACAGACTCTAGGCATAGCTCAGGCCACTGCTTCAGAGGGTATTATAAGCCTTGGAGGCTTCCATATGGTGTTAAGCCTATAGGTACACAGAATGCAAAAGCAAAGGAGGCTTGGTGGCTTCCACCTAGATTTCAAAGGATGTATGGGAAAGCCTGGGTGCCCAAGCAGAAGCCTGCTGCAGAGGCAGAGCCCATATAGAGATACTCTACTAGGGCAGTGCCAAGGGAAAAGGTAGGATGGAAGCCTCCACACAGAGACTCACTGGGGGCTCCACCTTTGCGACCTCATCTAAACCTTGTTATCTCCCATAGTCCCCACCTTCACATTGAGGATTGGGCTTCAACATAGACATTTGGGTGGGATCAGGGAGACATAACATTCAGTCAATAGCACAGCCAACATAATGTGAGGAGTCTAAATGTGGAGTATGAAAGAAAGAATAAAGACTTCAAGGTGATGGCTTGAACAAATTAAGAATGGGATTGTTATCCCTGAATTGGGAAAGATGATGGCTAGAACAAGTGTGGGGCAGGAGAGTTCAGTTTGGGATAAATTAAGTTTGAGAAGCATTTAGCATATCTAAGTTGTTGTCTGATATGTGCGGTTTGGGTGGAGAATCAGGAGCAAAGGCATGACTAGAGAGAGCTCAAGAGAGAAGTGAGAAGAGAAGCTGAGCATTGTAGATAATTCTTGTCAGGAGTTTTCTGTAAATGGAAGAGAGAAACGGTGGGAAGCCAAATTGGGGACAGGGGTCAAGAGAGGATTTCTTTTAAGTTGAGAGAAATAGTAGTTGAGTTGTGTGTTGATTGAAATGGTTGAATATTGAGAAAAACTGATGATGCAGGTAAACGGAATCAGAATGTGCCACCTCAAGATAGACCACTTTTGCACAAAGATTATTTTGAGCTGAAGGCAACTGAGAATCAACAGATGCAGGGAAGTTTTCTGCCCTCCCCTTATCAGCCTAAAAACAGGGAATACATTTCCATTGGGGAAGGTGCCCTTCATGCCAGGATGACAAGGGCATACTTATCACCGGAGTTTCAGAGTCAAAACCAAAACAAATGTGTATAACTAGATCTTACTAAAACAATCTTTATTTTCCATTAATTTCCCCATATATTTCTTAGTCATGTTTCTATAATTTATCAACCCTTGAAGCTAAGCCTCCTTACTTTTGATAAAATGGCATATAAGCCCCTGAATATAACTGCTTTTTTGAGTTTTGCTTCTTTTCTGTGAACTCCTGAGCATGTAAATATTAAATAAAAATTGTACCTTTCCTTCTGTTAATCCTTCCCTTATTAGTTTAATTCACTGGGCCCAGACACTGAATCTAAGAGAGTATAAGAAAAAGTTTTTTCTCCCTGACACAGGAGAAAGAACAGAGATGAGAAAAAGAAAAAGGGTGCAAAAAGAGACAGACTTAGGAGGACCAAATGTCAGAAGAATGGGATTGCATGGAGACCAGAAGAGAATTTCTAGAAGACTCAAGGAGTTAAATTCTTCTCAGAGGTCAAGAGAGATCAAAGGTGAAGACATATCCACTGGACCTGGGAACAAGTATGGCTTTAGTAACCTCAGAGAGAGGAATTTCCATACAATAATGGAAATAGACAAAGAATTGCTGTGTTGTTCCCTGAATGGGAGGTAAGGAAGTGAAAACAGAGTATGGATACTTCAAGAAGCTTGGCTGTAAATGGCAGGAGATAGAATTCCACTACTGAGGGGCTAATATCAAGTCAGTGGTGTTATTGTCTGGTGTTTAATATGGGAAGGGACTTAGCATCTTTAATATTTGATGTGGTTTGATTCTGTGTCCCCACCCAAATCTCATCTTGTAGCTCCCATAATTCCCATGTGTTCTGAGAGGAACCGAAAGGAAGATCATTGAATGATGCAGGCAGGTCTTTCCTGTGCTGTTCTCATGATAGTGAATGGGTCTCATGAGATCTGATGGTTTTACAAATGGGTTTCCCTGCACAAGCTCTCTCTTTGCCTGTTGCCTTCCACGTAAGATGTGACTTGCACCTCCTTGCCTTCTACCGTGATTGTGAGGCCTCCCCAGCCATGTGGAACTGTAAGTCCAATAAATCTTTTTCATTTGTAAATTGCTCAGTCTCAGGTATGTCTTTATCAGCAGTGTGAAGACGAGCTAGTACAATATTGATGGAAGATACCAACCAGGACACAGAGGTCAGGAATATACAAGGTAAGTAATACTTACTAGAAATCAATTGATCCAAGACAAGGGAGAAAGGGAGGTGTTTAGAACACAAGTGGGAAGATGTGTCCTACATAAGGAGAGTGTGGCCTCCATTGGAATAGATGTGAAAAGCCTGGTGCAAAGTCAGTACTGCCAGCTATCCCAGGGAGAAGATCACCTTCATGTTTCCAAACCTACTTTGTAGGCTCAACTACCCCTCAGGCAGCTACCCAACAGCTACCCAAGGGCCTCCCACTTTCCTCCCACCTGACCTCATTCCAACTACTTCCACTCTCTCTTTATTCTCTTGTCTATTTGATGCCTGGTATCCTTCAGTCTAGTCCCCCTAATTAGCAAAACAGCTCTACTCATTTGCATTACTTAAGCAGCATTTTCCTAGAAAGTACTGAAGGTAATACGCTAATCACAAGGACAGTCTTTAGAAACAGGAACTGAGGTAAAAGCACTACAAACTAATTCAACCTCATCTAGTTTGTAGCTCTATTGCTTATATACTGCTTTCCAAAGTAAAAAAAACAAAACCTACACAGAATGTTATTGCCAGAGAGAGTTCAGGAATCCCTTTGTACAGTCTGTATCATTCATCCTCACCAACCTCAAGTTCTTTTAGCTCAGAGGAGCAAAGTATTCTAAACTACACGGCTTCTTGATAACAATTATCAAGAACTTCCACTTACCCTCCAAACTTTTAAAACTTCTCCATCAGTTTTACTAGGGCACTAGAGTGTATTGAGAAGAAGACTGGAGTCCCAGGCCAAAAAGCTGGAATTTTTCTTTTTTTGTTGTTGAAACAGAGCCTCACTCTGCCACTCAGACTGGAGTGCAGTGGTGGAATCTCAACTAACTGCAACCTTCACCTCCTGGGTTCAAGGGATCCTCCTGCCTCACCCTCCTGAGTAAATGGGACTACAGGAGCATGCCACCACTCCTGGATAATTTTTGTATTTTTTGTAGAGACGGGGTTTTGCTATGTCAGCCAGGCTGGTCTCAAATTCCTGACCTCAAGTGATCCACCCACCTCAGCCTCCCAAAGTGATAGCATTATAGGCATGAGCCACCATGCTTGACCAAAAAGCTTGAATTTTTTTTTATTTTTAAAATTGTACCTTTATTTTAAGCATCATACAAACTTTGTACCATCCCCTATATTTCTGTGTTTTGTGCTGCTTTTAATACACTCACCCTTATTTTGTGTACAATTGAAACTCCTGGAGAAAGAATCATGTTTAAGCTTCTTCTATCCCACTATTTCAATTTGAAAAAGCCAGCACTAGATGGTGTCATTCTTGATAATACCAGCCCATTTTGCACATTTATTTCTAATAATTAGTACTGAATAGAACTTGGGTCTGCTTGCCTGGTGCACAGAAAAAGCCAAACAATGACACCAGGATTTGCTGCAAGAGAAAGTGGGACATTTATTGCAGGGCATCAAGCAGGAAGAATCAGGCAGCTGATGATTATGACACAAACTCCCCAGTTACTTACAGGGAATTGTTTTTAAAGGTAGGGCTATATTTCAAGAAAGGAGAAGTCACAGGGAAAATTATAACTCGATACCCCTTGGTTATACATTGGTTTGGTCTACAAAAGGGGAGTATCTTTGTAACCACCTAAAGGGTTCACCTTACCCACTGCCTTGACAGAGCCAATTTATCAAGACAGGAGAATTGCAATAGAGAAAGAGTAATTCACGTAAAGCTGGCTGTACAGGACACTAGATTTTTATGATTACTTAAATCAGTCTCCTGAACATTTGTGGATGGGGTGCAGCCAGTGAGTCAGGAATGCTGACTGGTTGGGTTGAGATGAAATCATAGGGAATCGAAGCTGCACTGAGTCAGTTCCAGGCAGGGGTGGGGTGCAGAGAGTAGCAAAAGATCAGATAAACTAGTTTATTAATCTGGGTGGTACCAGCTGATCCACTGAGTGAAAAATCTGCAAAATATCTCAAACACTGATCTTAGCCTTAAAATAGAGATGCTATCCCCAGGAGCAATTTGGGAAGGGTCAGAATCTTGTAGCCTTCAGCTGCATGACTGCTAAACCATAATTTCTAATCTTGTGGCTAATTTGTTAGTCCTACAAAGGCAGTCTACTCCCCAAGCAAGAAGGGGGTTTGTTTTTGGAAAGGGCTATCATTTTCTTTGTTCTAAACTATAAACTGTAAACTAAATTCCTCCCAAAGTTAGTTCAGCCTGTCCCCAGCAATAAAAAAGGACAGCTTGTAGGTTAGAGCAAAATGGAGTTGGTTAAGTCAGATCTCTTTCACTGTCTCAGTTATAGTTTTGCCGTAGTAGTTTCATCTTGAAGTGAGAGCTTACAGGTCATAGGTAGATTTTTTTGATTTGATTGGTTAAGGAAGCAAAGCTTTGTCTAAAAACTTGGGGTCAGCAGAAAGGAATGTTAAGGTTTGGCCTATGGGTGTGACTCTCTCCAGGCTCCTTAGGGAAAAAAATATATAGAACGGAGAATGGTAGTTGGAGTTAAATCCTTAGTTCACAATTTTCTGAAGTCTACATGATAGAAGTCAACATTTTACATCTGGTGGAAGGGTCGAGATTTCTGAAAACAACTGAAGAACATATCAAGAAAAGATGTTAGCTTTTATTTCTACAGGAAAGCAGACATCATGTGACTCTAACTTATTTGAGTGACTATTGTTTAAACTTCTTGCTTAGTGGGTTATTACCTTCTTGCTTAGTTATTCACTCACTTCCTTAATTGCTGGTGGCAGGGCAAGCTAGGTACATAGACTTTCCCTGGAAAGGACTCAAATCTTTCTTTATTTTCATGCTTTGATGGGGGTGGGGAAACCCAGCAGGCCCCTATAAGGAACCCTGCTTCATCTCATGATCAGTAAAACAAGTCTTTTATCGCTGCTGTTTCTATATGTAATTCTTAACTCCCTATTCAATTATAAAATCCTATATGCAGATGTACTGGATACAGTGTTTAGTCTTCCTAAGACTCTCCTCCTTTTTTTCTTTTTTTTTTTTTCTGAGACACTCTTCTGCGCCTTCAACCCATTCCAATTCCACAGTTATGGTGGAAGCTGTTCTCTTAGTATAACACGGACCACCTCAGGTCACAGCTGATTGACCTGAGTATCTCCTCCGCTTCCATCCCCACCATAGTTGATCGGTCCAGGAATAGGCACCTGATTTAGGTGAGACCAATCAGAGAATTTCCATAGGCTTGGAGGACCCGGAATGAGGAAGTCATTTTCTCTCCCATGGCCAAAATAGAAATGATACAATCAGGAAACATTGGTGGACATTTTTCTACCATATGGAGACTGAGCCCAACAAACAGTAAAAAGCAGATGTGAGATCTAAACAGAGAAGAATACTGATCTTGTTGGAGTTCTACTTCTAGTTGTCCCAAGGCCCAGCTGTGGCCCTGCCTTTCCCTTCACTTGATAATGTATTCCGGGGTTAATAAATTCTTCCTTTGCTTAAGCAACTCTGACAAGGGTGTCTGTTACTTGCTCCAGAAGGAATAAAATGTAGTAGTTCTTCAGAAAGCCTGTGGTGCTAAACAAAGATCAGGGGATTATTAAGTCCTTGTTGATTGCCTGCTTGCCATTTATTGGCTTAAGTCTTGCTGAGAAATACCATCCTGAGAAAATATTGACTGCCATAGACTCCAACCAAGAGATGTAACACAAGGCAATTCACACTTGCAGCACTTGTAAAATTCAAGACCACTGACCGGCAGGGAGAAAGAAAGTGAAAACAAATGAAGAAGACTCTGCTGGGAGGGCAGACAGAGTGATGGCTTCATCCCAGAATAACACACTGGCAAGGGGAAAGGAGCAGGGAAATCATCTGGGCTGAGGATCAGAAGACCTAAACCTTCATCCTGGATCTACTGCTCACTAGGTGTAGGACTTTGGAACAACCATGGAACTTTTCTGAGTGGTGTTTTCACATCTATGAATGAGGAAGTTAGAGGAGAAAATTACCAATAAGCTTTTGCGATAGAAAAGCTGAGGTGGCCAGGTGCAGTGGCTCACATGTGTAATCTCAGCACTTTGGGAGGCTGAGGCAGGAAGATCACCTGAGGTCAGGAGTTGGCGACCAGCCTGGTCAATATGACAAAATCTTGTCCCTACTAAAAATACAAAAATTAGAAAGGTATGGTGGTGGGTGCTGTAATCTCAGCTACTCAGGAGGCTGAAGCTGGAGAATTGCTTGAACTCATGAGGTGGAGGTTGCAGTGAGCCAAGATCGTACCATTGCACTCCAGCCTGCGTGACAGAGCAAGACTCCATCTCAAAAAAAAAAAAAAAGAAAAAAAAAGAAAGAAAAGCTGAGGATTCCCCTCCTGCCATTGTCTGAATGTTGTGTCCCCCTAAAATTCATACAGCAAAATCTAATCATCAAGCTGATAATATTAGAAGGCAGGGCCTTTGGGAGGTAATTAGGTCATGAGGGCTCTGTACTCATGAATGAGATTAGTGCCCTTATTGGAGAGCCCCAGAGAGCTGCTTTGCCTTTCCATCATGTGAGGACATATAGAAGGTGCCACCAATGAGGAACAGGGCCTTCCTAAGCACTGAATGTGCTGGTGTTTTGATCTTGGACTTCCCAGCCCCCAGAACTGTAAGCAATACATTTCTGTTGTTTATAAATTACCCAGTCTAAAGTATTTTGTTTAAAACACAAATGGACTAAGACGTTTCCCCTTTACTCATGGGGCCATATAACACTTGTGCCCTCATATTAAGGAAGTTGTGGGATCTCTTCACAGTCTCTCCATGGTATGCCAAGTCCTGCCACAGACACAGATCTACCATCTGGAAAGGGTAGAGAAGGTCACTGGGAAGGTTCTTCCTTAAATGGAATCTTGGACATCACCAGTCTGGACCTGAGACTGTAGGAGAATCTAGGCTTCCAAATCAAGGTGGCAGAGTGACATGCCTGCAGGGACAGAACACTGTGCCAGGTAGAAACAGGAGCCAAATGGAAAGCAAATGTCTGCTCCTGTTTGGTGTGTGATAATGAGGGCCTAGGAAGCCTATATCTTCTGTTTAAAAAAACACATGCATACACACAAAACCAGAAATTGCATTGTCATGTAGAATTGCATTGTTTTAAAATGTGAGTGTCAGAAACAAGCAAACCAACCAAGCCACTGTGAGGGCAAAAACAGTGAGTGAAAAAATAATTTCTTTGACTCAGTTTGACCCATGACCTCTGCATAGTATGGTGTATGTGTTCAATTATGACTCTGAGTCTCACGATACTTTATCGTATCAATCCAGTAGAGCTGCCAATGTCCCAGTGAGTGCCACTGCATAGCATCAGGGTCAACACATTAGGATTGCCTGATTTGTGTAAATGTAAAGTCTGCAGTCTGATGGGTGGGGGTGGTAGAGCCAGCATGCACGCTAGTCATATCCAGGAGGGTTTACCGAGTATAAGAGCCCTGAGCTTCCATGGCTTCATGACACTTGCTTCCACTGTCCTGGTGCTTGAAGGTGCAGTCTTGGACTGGGAACTCTGGCTCTCATCCAAGATCCCATCCTCAGCACTGGTCTAGGTGGCTTCTGAGCGAGAGAGCATCCAGAACTTCACGCCACACCCACGTAAGCCATCACAGTACGCTGTATAAAGATCGGGGTGCTGTGGCCTCTTCTCTCCCAAATGAATGTGTATGTGTCTATGTTGTGCTATATTTTAAGAGAAAGTTTGGTTTAATCAGATTAGATAGTTTCATGTTGGACAATCTTTTGTTATGTCCAATAATTTTACAATAAATTTGAGTCATTTGGAAAGCCCATATTAGTGGGTTCCACTTATTATCCCAAAGCCATGCAGCAAACATAATATAATCCACTGATCGCCTTAGACTTCCAACTTAAACAACGAGCCTTCCAAAAACGACAAAGAGGTATGTTTCTCAACGGACACTGCAATTCCCAGTTTCCTGCTTTTTTTTCTTCTTGGTCTCTCTGTTTTGTGAACACAAATCTAGTTCCTGGCTGCTCCAAGGTCAGAAGACCCAAAGGAGTCCAAAGTCATTAACCAAAGTCTTTCTTGTACAGATAAAGTGGTAGCCTCATAAGGAAACCAAAAAGAAATGAAGTAGAAAGTCAGGGGTGAGGATGCTAGAATTAGGTCACCCATCTATATTTAATTCTGTTGGCTCTTTATGCAGCTTAACATTTACTTTTCATTTACCTCTGCTTGTTTTGTTGATAAGGAAGCAAAATTTAGACATTTTAAGTGCCTAGAAAGGAAGGATCTTCCAGTCACCATTTTCGATAAGCCTCTTCGACACGCAGACATACACCTCAAGCTTAGTTCAGTGGAGAAAGATCTGGGATTTTCACCACTAAGACCCCAGTGTTAGGGACCCCCAGCTCTCACCATCTGTCCTGTTGGTTGTGCTTTGTTTTTTGCTTTGTGCTGCCTACAGCCGAGTTGGCACAATGTCAGTTTCAGTTTGGGAAATAAGGGAGCGTGTGAAAGCGAACTTATGGGAAGCAGCATGTTGGAAGGAATCTTCTGGAAACTTACCCTTGCTTTCTAAAGAGGAGCCACTCCTGTCCTCTCCTCTGTGGTCAAGGAATACCCAAGGACATCAGCCTAGGTGGATAGTGAGCTGTACAACCTGCAGTCCCAATATTCCGTTTGAAAGGTGTTCCAGAGTCCTCTTTTCAACCCAGGGCTGAAGGCCGTCTAAGAGATGTAGAAATGCATCAAACAAAGAAGGTAGGAGCCTTACAGCCCAGGAGATCCCAAAATTATCTCCACAGCTTGGAGGATGAAAGGGAGCACCACTCATACTCTTGCAAGGACAAGAGGTGCCCACTGACACTGTTCAGTGTGGTCACCTTCTTATGAACCAAGGAGACAAGCAGTTCTAACCCTGTTTTGATCTTGAGTCCCTCTGAGAATGGGATAAAATGTACGAACTTTCTCCCTGCACATATAAAGGTAGGTACATAGGTATACCTACCTATAGGTATACAATTTTACATAAATATTCAGGAGTTTCAGATGCCCCTTTAATTCATCCATTGATCCCAAACTGGGAAACCTTTTACAGTAAAGCTAATAATCATGGTCTATGAAGTCACTTCTTCCAAATCTTACAGTAACTAATAGCAGAGAAAAAGTGGAGGCCCTAGAAGTCTGTGTGTTTCAGGAAAAAACTCTATTCCTATCTCACCCTTAAATATTCTCTGCCTTGACATCATTATGTCAGTGCTAATGTCTTTATGCCTCTTTTCCCAGTTTTCTTCAATCATTACAGACACTCAATGTTCCCACACCAGTCCTTATGTCCCAAACTTCAATCCTCATGCAGCTCAGGGGCAGCAGCAAAATTACCCCTGCTCACTCTGCCATTACCTAGCACTGTTGTCCAGCTTCATTTTTTCCGAAGTACTCAACACCACTTCATATCAGCTTTGTTTTACTTGTTTGACCCTCTTAGAATAAAGGTAGGGATTCCTATCTGTTTGTGCACTGCTTTTTCATACATATCTAAAAATGGTTCTTGGCATGTAACAGGCAGTTCATAAATGTTTTTTGAATGAAAACCTGATGAATGGAAAGCTAACAGTTATTGAGCTCCTACTAAGTGCCAGTCATGCAAGTGCCTTTACTACACTATTTCATTTTATCTTTGCAACAACCTAATGATGGAAGTACTGTTATTATTATGATTAATTATTTTTTCAAGACAGAGTCTTGCTCTGTCACTCAGGCTGGAGTGCAGTGGCACGATTATGGCTCACTGAAACCTCTAACTCCCAGGGTCAAGCAATTCTGCCTCAGCCTCCTGAGTAGCTGGGATTATAGCTACCCGCCACTACACCCATCTAATTTTTGTATTTTTAGTAGAGACGGGGTTTCACCATGTTGGCCAGGCTGGTATCAAACTACTGACCTTGTGAACTGCCTGCCTCGGCCTCCCAAGGAAGGACTATTATTACTTTCATTTTACAGACAAGGAGGCTGAGACTTACAGAGGTTATGGAAGGGCCCCAAAGACAGAGAGCCAGTGAATGATGGAGCCAAGATGTAGACCCAACCATCTCACTCCAGCCTCTCTGCTCTTAAGCACTGGAGTCTTACTGTGGTTTGAAGTCATTACATGAAATATTCTAAGTCATGGTTTATTCTGTATCACAGATGGATGTCTTGACTTCTGTTTTCTTTCTTTTCCTGAGCTATGTTTTCTGTTTTTCTAACAGATTAAGAAATAAACCTTAGCTGTTTCTCACAAACACACACACACATACATACCTCATTTCTTTTCATAGCAAAATTGTAATGAGATTTGGAACACTGGACCTTGAAATATTTGATTAGAACAAGCATCTCCATGAAACTTCATGCCATTACTCACTTTCTACCACCCCTGCACTAACAATATCCATTTAATGGTAAGTCAGTTTGGAGAAACCCAGTGGTTGCAATTGAGCATTCACAGCATGTTTGGAGTATAAGCCGGCGAACCCAGCACACACTCAGAATGAAGCATTCTGCCTGCAAGCCTGCAATAACACATTCATTTCTCATTCATGGGGATAATGGGACACTTCTAGAAAGAATGGATCTGGGGCAGTTGACTGGGGATTGACCCAAAAGCAAGCACATAATCAACCTGAAAGGACAGATTCACCTTCTAAGATAGAGTTCTCACCGCCTCTAAGATGCTGCTGCTGGGGTAGAGATGTGAGTGCCTAAATCACCAAAAAAAAAAAAAAAAAATCACATATGAAAAACCTGCTTTAACTTCCACATTCTCATATATACCAACTGTGTATGTGCTAAGCAGTCATCCCTTGCTTATTTGTATTAGTGAGATTACTGAAGGTTCAAATTCAGATGAGCCCCTTCTCTTTTCCCCAAAGTCCTAGCAGGGCTTCAAAGGGCCGCATTAAGATAGTAAACGTTTCTGATAAAATTCACTCATTTGGTATGCATAGACATGCCAAGAATTGAGAAAGAAGAGAAAAGAAAAGAAAACCAGAGCTCTCATCCTCCTGGGACTATACTTAGAGTACAGCAGTTATGCTTTCTACAGAGCATACTGTTAGGTCATTAGTGCTGAATCAGAGCAAGAGCTGCCATGCTGCTGGGCCATCCAATAGGACCTGAAACACAGAATTGGATGCCCGAAAGCGTCTTAGCTACATCAAGTCCAATGGCAGCATTTGTTTAGTAGGACCTCAGAAGTTGGGTATCTCTCACTTGTCCTAGAATCTGGGATGCTGGCTTACATGCAGATTCCTGGGTCTCCTCATTAGAATCTCTGGGAGTGGGGCCCAGGAATATGCATATTAACAATCTCCCCAGGAGATCCTGATGCTCACCTTCATTTGGTCCCTGGTCTAGTGATCACTGCTTTAGATCCATAGGTCTACAATGAAATTAAAGGGTTCAACTTGTTACTCTATATTCTTTTAACTTTGGTGATTTTTCTCATTGTGCTAGTTTAAAACCATCTATTTAGGAGTTAGTAGAGAATTTATTAAGAGCTTGAGATTTACAAATCAAAAAAGAAATGGTCAAAATCAGCACTTAGTATTTACAACAACCTTGGACAATTACTTAGTTCTTCAAGCCTCAGGCAAGTCATGTTAGATGTGGAGTGATACATACCTCTTGGTATCGTTGGAAAAATTAAATGTGATAAAGACTGTAAGGTGTTTAGTCCAGTGATAGGCATGAAATAGGATAATGACGAGGTGGCAGTGGTGGTGACACAGAGACCCAGAGCTGGAATGAGGGGGGCTGACAGATTCATGAGGAGTCCTGGTCTTTAGAATCTGAGAACTTGGCAAAATAAGATAAGAGAAGGGATGAGTAAGTTCATGTGAGGATGTTTGCCAGGGACAGAGAAAGCACCCTAGTTCCAGCAGCTCTAAAAATATATCCCTTAGAACAAATCCAGCCTGCTATCTGTTTGTGAATAAAGTTTTGTTAGCACACAGCCACACCTATTTAGTTATAGATGGGCTATGACTACGTTTAAGCTGCAGTGGCAGGGTTGAGTTGCAAGAGACATTGTCTGGCCTACAGAGCCTAACATGTTTACTAGTTGGTCCTTTTCAAAAAAAAAAAATTTTTGTCAATGCCTACCCTTAGTGAACTGCCAAAGGAGCTTTTATGTTATAGAGGAAGAGGGGCCCAAGAGAAGAAACTGAATCATGAAGAAGAAAAAGGTGCCAGCTATGCTGCCTTGTGCTACCCAGCAACACGCCACATACACACACTCACACTCACAATACACCTCCATCACAACTTCCACATGCCCAGGAGACTTCAAGGACTTGTTCAGTGTCCTCCTTCTAAGGGTTTCTCAGGACACCCATCCTCCAGCCTGGCCAAGGGGAAGGGGCAAGAGAATGAAAGCCACTACACTTAAACCCAGACCTGGCCCTGCCACTAACCAGCTCTGCAACCCTGGGAAAGTCATTTTGTCTTTCAGAGCTTCAAGGTCCTCATTTGTAAAATGAGGAGTTTGGAGTTGTTTGAGTCATTTACTAATGCTACACGTCGCCTAAGTGCAGGCATTCCCTGAAGGGGTTATCTATCTTAGTGTGCTTGCCAGAAATCAAGGAGTAGAGAGGTAAGAAGTTGATTTGGTTACTGGATATCTCTTGGTTCCCTTCCACATCAAGTTTCAGGCTTATACACTGGGAGTGGCATCCTTAATCTCTACCCAGTTTTGGACCTAGTGGCCAATAAATGAATGTTGATTTATATTCATTATGTCCCCTACTCACCCCGCTCAAATTCCTGGCTTGAAGCCCTATTCCTCAGTGTGATGGTATTTGGAGATAGGGATTTTAGGAAGGTTAAATGGGGTTATAAGGGTTGGGGTTATGAGGATGGGTGTCCTGAGAAACCCTTAGAATGGGGTTATATGGAATTAATGCCCTTACAAGAACAGCATACACAAGAGAGCCCTCTCTGTCTGTGAGAGACACAGTAGAACACAGTGAGAAGGTGGCCATCTACAAGTCAGGAAGAGGGGCCACAGCAGAAACTGACCATGCTGGCACCTTGGTCTCAGACTTTCAGCCTCCAGAATTGGGAAGAAACAAATGTCTGTTGTTTAAGCCACCCAACCTCTGGTATTCTTTTATGGCAGCCTGAGAAGATTAATACAATTAGATTCTAGGTGGGGTGCCTTCGTAAAAAATAACATTTGTACCATCCTTTGCTCAAAGGGCTTCTTCTGCTGATGAGGATTAGAAAGAAGTAGTGGCAGACACTGAGTATCAATGTGGCCACCTGAATCTTTCCATCTCATCTAATCTTTCTTTTGCTTGAAAGTTCGTTTTTATAAAATGAGAAATGAAAAAAAAAAATGGACCTTGAAATCATGAGGAATGCATCTGGATCCCAGCTCAATGGTATTGTGCAAATAAATCTAACTTGAGAGTTTGGGGGTTGATCAAATCTGTAGTCAAAAATCCGATTCACCTTTAGCTGTGTTGCCTTGATCAAGTTACTACTCCACCTCTCTGATGAACAGTTGCTTTATCTACAAAATGAGAATAGTATTAGTAATTTACCAGGTCATTGTGAAGATTAAATGCAGTAGAGCATATAAAGAATCTAGCTCATAATGCTATGCAATATCACAAATGTAGCATTTGAGAAGGCAGTTGTGCTGGTTATCTTTTGTTTTGTAACAAATTACCCCAAAACTTACTGACTTTTAAAACAAAGACTTATTATTTTATAGTTTCTTTGGGCCAAGAATCTATGCATGGCTTAACTCACCGCCTCTGGCTCTAAGGTTTTTTATAAGGCTACAACTAATGCATTGGTCAGGGCAGCAGTCTCACTCTAAGTCTTGACTGTGGGAGGATCTATTTACTCACATGGTTGTTGGCAGAATTTGGTTTCTTGCTGTATTGAGGGCCTCATTGTCCTGCTGGCTCTCTCATATTCCTAGTCACGTTGGTTTCTCCATAGGGCAGCTCAAAACATGGCAGCCAGCTTCCCAGAGAACTAACAAAAGAGAAAGAATGTCCAAGATGGAAGCTATAGTTTTTTTGGTAATTGAACCTTAAAAGTGATAGTCTATGAACTTATACCACATTCTATTCATTAGAAATGAGTCACTAAGTCTGGCACATACTCAAGGGCATTGGCATTACCAAGGATGTTATCAAGGGAATGAAGACCAGGAGGTGGGGATCCATGAAGACCATCTTAGAGGCTGCTGACCACAGGAGGGTAAAGTGTGAAGAAGAGTAAAAACCTGCTTTGGAATAAGACTGTAGTCAATCCTCCTTATGAATGGAATTTCCCTACAGGCTAAAATTTATTTCTAACTTTCAAACCAACAGTCCTGGCACTTTTGTGTTCACTTGCAGGATTCTTAGAGCAGCAAAAAAAAATTGAGTCACTCAACACTCAACACAAGCATTCCTAGCTGAGGTGGGACAACAATGTGATCCTCTGCTTTTTCGTTTCAGCTCTCGGACTGAGAACAAGTGTCCCTTTTGTGGTCTATTTAGTGTCCCATATTTGTTTTTCTCATTTTTATGCTTTAGATTGGTGATTTTGCTGTTTAAAATGGTCCCAAAGCATAATGCTGAAGTGATCCTAAGTAGAAGGCGGCTGTGTGCCTTACAGACAAAATATATGTGTAAGAGGAGCTTCATTTGGGCATGGGTCACAGTGCTGTTGGCTATACGTTCAATGTTAATGAGTCAAAAGTACATATTGAATAAGGTGTGTTTAAACAAAACACAGTTAAAACAGGTTACATATTGATTGGAGGCTCAAAGGAATCTAACCATGTATTTCCTCTAGGAGCAACTATTTAATATTCGCTTATTCAGTGCTCATAGCCACTTTACAGAACATAACTGCCACAAATAATGAGAACTGACTGCACTTGGGTAAAATCAACTCCACCACTTGCCCAGCTGTGCCATCCTGGGAAAGCTTCTTAACCTCTTTGTGTTTTGTCTTCACTAAGAGAAAAATAGGGATAACCATAGGACCTACAGCCAATGGCTCTGGGGAGGATAAACTGTGATGTTCCTGGTACAGTAACTGGCACACAGTAAATGCTTAATAAATAGGAGATATTATTATAATTATTGTCTGAGCTCTGTTTCTTCAAGATCATAGCAAATTTTCTGTAAGTGTACTTTCTTCTATTCTGAGACAGTGTCTGGTGCAGAGTAGGCACTCATGAACGACATGATGAATGAAATAAGAATTCTCTGATCAGATTAGGTGGAAGATCTAAAGCTGGAAGAAAGAAAGTTCCTGTTTCTGGTCTCTGGGTTTAATATTACCATTGCAGCTAGCGTGGGTGGGAATGTGTGAAACATTATAAGAACTCTCTCATTAGAACCCACATCAAGACACTAAATCCATAGTATTGACAGACTGTTGACTCACCTCCCCCAGGAACCCAGAGAATGCCCGGCAGATGGAAATGTACCCAAGACGTGGAAGCAGTGGTATTTTCCCCATGTCACCAGGCATGAGGCCAGAAGCTGATTCGGCAGTGGCATACAATGGGATTAATCATCTGTAAATAAGTCACCTACCTCGTCTTGGAGATGATTTTTTTCATCTCTACGTGCCAAGTCATCACCATAAGAACCGAGGGTGACATCCATATGGCCTCTGGGCTTGGTATCTGACCTTGCTTTTGCAAGTTGCTCTTCAGGCTGTCTTTCCTCAAAATGGAAAGAATTTGGGAGCTGTCCACTACAAACTACCTCAGGGAGAGGGTGCAGGTGGATTTCAGGGGATACCACTATTAGCCCTCTCTTAGGAAGCCAGAAATTATTCAGGAGGTTATTGGAGGGTATGCATTATGTTCTGTTTTCTTCAGGGCTTCCTGATGATGCTGTGTGACTCAGAACCAATTAATCTCTCTGAGGTTTAGTTGCCCTCATCTGTGAAATAGCATCTATTTTGCAAAGCCTACGGAAACTCACCTGGTTGTAGGAGAAACTTAAGTTTATTCTCAGTGGAGTCATATCACCACCTACCCCTTCTTCTCAGGGTTTAGTAACAGCTACTAACAATAGTTAACTTTAATTGAGCACTTATAACTTCCCAGACATTACCTCATCTGCTCTTCCCTAAACACTATTATTTACATTGTACAGATAAAGAAACTGAGACACAGAGATGTGAAGTAACGTGTCCAAAGTCACATAGTTAACAAGTGGGGGAGATGGAATTTATCCCCAGGTCATCTGACTC
The DNA here is from genome assembly GCA_031835075.1 of Saguinus oedipus. NCBI lineage: Eukaryota > Metazoa > Chordata > Mammalia > Primates > Cebidae > Saguinus > Saguinus oedipus. The sequence continues at coordinate 47,222,995 of CM063170.1, forward strand.
CAGAGTCTGTGCTAACATCTAGCAGCTTCCATTGAAGATATCTGTATCTTCACAAGGGCATCTTGGCGATAATAAGATGCATGCTGTAAGTTTCAGGTGGTACATTCAGCTAGTGAGAAAGACACCTGCAGAAGACAGGCCCTGCAGCACACCTCTCCCATGATTATCTTCCTCTACTTGAGAGCTGACCACCTAAAATGAGATTGGAAAATTAAACTCACCATGCTTTCTTCCTTCTTAAATAAAGAGCTGTGATTAATTTGGTGTATTCAGTTGTGATTAACTCTGAGACTATGGGGTCTCAGAGTTTATAGAGCTTAAGTGCAGAGGGCAGAAGTCCCCCAAATTCCACAGACCCTCTCCCACTCTCCAGCTTCATTTTTCAGTAATGCACCGTTTATCCAATAGCTGCTCAGTGCTAGGGACTAGACTCAGTATCTGCTGGGACTTGTCACTACTCTTCCCAAGAATTTCTGAGCTAGCTACAAAAAATTTCCATTTTACAGATGAGAAAGTGAAGGCAGAGCAGTTACATGACCTCACGAGATAGAAAACCAGCAATAGATAGAACTGGGGTTCATGTCCAAGGCTGCCTGGCTTCAACACCAGACCTCCCTTTCCCTACATGGTCACCCCAGAAGGCTTCCCTGATGCTGGAAACCTATGCTTTGTGCCAAAAGGCTTTATTAATCTGGCTGCTGAAACTGTGGAGTGTGAAGTGTGGCTATGGAGTGTGATGGGAGATGGATGTGCCACAAAAAACAAAATCCTCTTTGGAGACAGAAGATGTAGCCTGGAACACCAGCTCACATATATTAGGGGCTTAATGTGACTCGGGTTGTAAGTTACCTTTTATTACACCAAGGAGAGATGGAACTGGAAAGGTTCTTGTGCCAGAATTCCTACCTTGGATGACAACCACAGTTTCGAAGAATGTTTCTTATCCACATCAAAAAGGTCAACTTACAGGCCAGCACCACGAAAATCCTTTCGAACACGGAAAATCTTTTAAGCATTAATACCTTGAGCTGGAAGCAAAAGAGTTGTTTTGTTTTTAAAGACATAGGACAGATTCTGACACCCAACCCTACGGCAATTTGGTGCCTACTGAACCAAAAATGGCCACAGCAGCACACACTGGTCTAAGTATAAATTGAAATAACATTCTGGAGGACAATTTAGTAATATAGCTCAAAGAGCTTAAAATGTACATAGTCTTTTATCCAGCCATTCTGCTTTTAGGATTATAGTCTAAGGAAACAATGAGATATGTGCACAAATGAATTCATCACAGCATTATTTTTGTTTTATTTTTCCATAAGTAATTGGAATACAGGTGGTATTTGCTTATATAAGTAAGTTCTTTAGTGGCGACTCATGAGATTTTGGTGCACCCATCACCCGAGCAGCATACACAGCACCATATTTGTAGTCTTTATCCCTCACCCCCTCCTACTCTTCCCCCTAAGTCCCCAAAGTCCATCGTATCATTCTTATGCCTTTGCATCCTCATAGCTTAGATTCCACATGTTAGTGAGAACATACGATGTTTGCTTTTCCATTCCTGAGTTATTTTACTTAGAATAATAGTCTCCAGTCTCATCTGGGTCACTGCAAATGCTGTTAATTCATTCCCTTTTATGGCTGCATAGTATTCCATTGTGTATGTATATATTACAGTGTCTTTATCCACTCGCTAATTGATGGCGTTTTGGGTTCTTCCACAATTTTGCTATTATGAATTATGCCACTATAAGCATGTGTGTGCTAGTGTATTCTTTGAATAATAGATACCCAGCAGTGGGATTGCTGAGTCAAATGGCAGTTCTACTTTTAGTTCTTTAAGGAATCTCCAGTGCTTTCCATGTGGTTGTACTAGTTTACATTCCCGCCAGCAGTGTAGAAGTGTTCCCTGTTCATCGTCTCCATATCAACATCTATTGTTTTTTGATTTTTTTATTACGGCCATTCTTGCAGGAATTAGGGGGTATCACATTGTGCTTTTGATTTGCATTTCCCTGATCATTAGTGATTTTGAGCATTTTTTTCATTTATTTGTTGGCTGTTTGTATATCTTCATTTGAGATTTGCCTATTCATGTTCTTAGCCCACTTTTTGATGGGATTGTTTGGTTTTCTTCTTACTGATTTGTTTGAGTTCATTGTAGATTCTGGATATTATTTCCTTGTCAGGTGTATAGATTGTAAAGATTTCCCTCACTCTGTGGGTCGCCTGTTTACTCTGCTGACTGTTTCTTTTACTGCATCACAGCATTATTTTAAAAAGAAAAATAATAGAAACAATCTATATGTCCATTAATAGGGATTTATTATATTACCCATTCTGATTAAACTAGACAGGTGCTAAAAGCTCTGGACTTTCCCTCTCAATCTTGCTTCTCCTCCGCAACTCCCAATGTGGTTGATGACACCCTTATCCATGCAGATGCACCAGGCAGAAACCTGGGTGTTCCTGAATACTTCTCTATCCTTGCTTCCCTTTCCCAATCAGCCACCAAGTCCCATACAAATGCTAAAGAGACCTCAAATCTGTCTTTTTTTTCTGTGCTCACTTGACGCAACCGGAGTTCAAACCACCAACCCCTGTATCCTGGATACTCTTAGGTGTCTGATATCCATCCAGAATCTCCAGTTCTAATCTCTACACATTTCTGTAGCTAGAGTTCTTTTAAGAGAAAACTCTGATGATTTCTTCCTTGCTTTCCTCTCAAAGTCTTCCCATTGTATTTGTGGTAAAAGAATTCCACCATATGATCAACCACAAAGCCCCATAGCAGGGGTCAGCAAAATTTTCTGGGAAAGGCCAGATAGTACATACTTTAAGCTTTGTGGACCCTACAGTCTGTAACAACTATTCATCCCTGCCAGTGCGGTGTGAAAACAACCACAGGCATTATATAAATCGATTGGGTGTGGCTCTGTTCCAATAAAATTTTATTCATAAAAACAGGTGGGGTGCTGGATTTGGCCCCTGGGCTGTTGTTTGTCAATATTTGTCCTGTAGGATCTGGCTCCTATTTTTCTTCCTAATTTCTACAAAGCCACTTCACCCCCAACTAGTCACTGTCTCCTCCTCAAGACCTCAGGCAAGCTATTCCCCAACCAGCAATTTTCCTTTCCATTCCCAGCCTGCCCTACTCTACCCCTCTAGGACCAGCACATTGACCTCTGGCCAGCAGTTTCTCACTATTCCAGTCTCACCTTCAGAGTTTTTCTTTTAGGTACACTCCTTACATCCAGGCTAGGTTAGGATGCCCCATTCTTCTAAGACTTCATACTTGTTCTTTGCTGAGGTTGTCAAGTTTGAGATTAAACAATTCTTAACGCAGTTGTGTGTTTATATGTCACTTCTGCTAGACTCAAAGTTCTATGAGATAAGGAATTATGCAAATTATTGAACACAAGTATATTCTTAGTGCCTGGCATGGTGTCTGACACATACAAAAGGCATTAAATATTTGTGCAAAGAAATATTTGTTGACTGAAAAAAAATGATCACAAAACTAGAAAAAAAAGGCTTGAACAGATATACTGAAATATTAGGAGATAAGTGTATAGGTGATTTTAACTTTTTTGTTATACTTTCTTCCATTTTTCAAATGTTTCACAAAAAGCATACATTATTAGTCTACTCAGAAAAATAATTAATGAATGGAGAGAGAAAGAAAGCCCTGCTTCTGTGTTCAAATAACCTGTAAAACAAGCCCATTTTTGGCAAATTCTACATATGGAACCATCATCCTTTCTTTGCTTATCCAGAGCTACTTAATAAGCCCCTCTACTTCCATTCTTATTGCCTTTATCTGGTCATTCTTCATTTTCTATAGGTCACTTCCTCAGATCCAGGAGCATCTGCGTATCTTGGTAGATCTGAATTGGGCCACTGCTTCTATTCCTGTGGCAGATGGGCACTAGTGTACATATACCCACACAGCCTAATTGGCCGTCGAGGGCTTTCCAATGCCAAGTTTAGGAAGGGGTTAAGAGATTAACTGCTGCCATGTGAAATGACAAGCAACAGTAGTTTTGCAATGCAGAAGCTGTCCATGCAGATGGGAAGTGGAACAACTAACTTATTCATTTCACTCACCAACAGCTCAGCTTCCAACATCTGGTCATTTCCATGCCAGGCTGGTCTCCAAGTGGTACACGGGGGCAGCAGGCCACATGGCCACCATGTTCCAATTTACTCATCCGATAATTCCCTCCACATTCAAGAGGAAACCAATGAAGATGAGACTAATTATTATCTCCAAATAGAGATAGCATTTTGGTCACTTTCCAAAAAAATCTATGTGGGTAGAATAAGAAGGGAGTCAATGATTGACAAAACATTTGTGGGTTATGTAATGGATTATGGGCCTACAAAGAAGTAAAAGATCTATCACTGACTTTGATTTTTGAAAGTTCCAGATTGGATGCATATTCAACACAATCCCATAGAAAGATAAGCAACAACACAAGGTAAGATAAATAGCAGCCTTAATTGTCCAACAAGTGATAGTGACAGTTAGGGACATGAAAGTCACATTCCTTCCAGTTCTGTGAAAGTCAAGGCCATTACTTCACATTCTTAAATTTCATGGCATATCTGAGTGTTATTGGCTACAATTAACAGAAAATCCTGACTTAAGAACTTAAGTAAGAAAGCAAGTATCATTTTATAATTGAAATCCAGAAGTAGGGCAGGGGTTGGTAACCTAGCAACTCACAAAGTTATCCTGAATCCTGCGTTTTCCATCTCTTCACTTGGCCATCAAAGATTGTTTCAACCTCATACCTGGAATTAAAATAGCTGCAGCAATTATAGGCATGACAATCCTTTCTTATGGTTTTCTGTTTGGAATGAGGAAACTCTTTTTGGAAATCCTCCAGCAGATTCTCCTGATGTGTCATTGGCTGGAGTTGGGTCATTTGCCCCATGAGCCCCCATCTGGCACAGGGATAAAAATGACCCTTGAACCAATTAGACTCACCAGTGGAGCTGGCTGTAGGGTCAGCTTCTCCTGAAACATGTGGTTACATGGGAGATGGCTTTTGCTAGAAAAGAAAGAAAATGAATTCTAAGCAGCCAACCAGTACTGTTTATCACTCATGGATAATTTCAAGGTGAGAAACATTTTACACCTGCAGAATCTGGTATTGCAATGACCTTTCCAGCTTCATCTCTCACTATGTAGGTCTCCATCAGACACCCTAGACTACTAAGCGGGCTGTGATTCTCTCAATTCTTCGAGAGCAATGTGCTTTCTCAAACCACTCTGGAATTAATTACTTCTGTTTCTCAACTTTAGGCTAATTATACATGGTTGTTTGCCCAGAATTGTCCTGGTTTACACTGGTTATCTTTGTATTATTACTCATAGTGACCCCTTTTCATAAGCCTTCCAATTTGGCTAAGAACATGAAAAATATTTAGGAAAGAGAAGGGAAGTGTTTGGGGATCGGTTGTGGAGAGTCAAGGAAAGGAAGTAGTTTAGGATGACTCTCAGGCATCTGACTTGGGAGGCTGGGTAGGTAGAAATAGAAGTCATCAAAACGGAATCAGGAGGGTAGATTATTTTGGGGGAGATGTTAATGAGTTGAATTTTGGACTTAGGACATAACTGGGTACAGATGACCAGGTAAATGTTAACTATGTAAGTTCAGAATTCAAGAGAGAAAGACATTATCTGGTGATAGTAATGTGTGAAATAGGATCACCCTGTAATCCCGGCACTTTGGGAGACCAAGGCGGGTGGATCACTTGAGGTCAGGAGTTTGAGACTAGCCTGTCCAACATGGTGAAACCTCATCTCTACTAAAAATATAAAAATTAGCTGGGTGTGGTGGCGTGCGCCCGTGGTCCCCACTGCTTGGGAGGCTGTGTGGCAGAGGTTGCAGTGAGCTGAGATTGTGCCACTACCCTCTAACCTGTCCAACAGAGCAATAATCTGTCTTTAAAAAAGGCAGTGTGTGAAATAGCATCTAGATACCTGAAGAAATAGTATCTAGATACTTGAAGTATATATGAAAGAGATGACCCAGAAGAAAGGCAGAATTAGAATGTGCCCATGGTAAGAGTCCTGGTAAGACCAACACTTAGAAGTTGTAAAAATGGAGAGGAAGCAGTGATGCAGACTAGGGAAGACTGACCAGAGAGATAATCGGGGAATCAGGAGAGTAGAGGTATAGAAGCCCAGGAAAATGAGAATTTCTAGAGGAAAGGAATGTTGGTGAAGTTCCTAGTGTTACAGAGAGCTCAGATAAGGTAAAGACCAAAAAGAGTGTATTGACATAGGAATTCTTTGGCCACCTTTCCTGGAGCATTCAGAGAACAGCATATAATTATATCATTTTAGTTTGAAAGACGACATCATTAATGACCTAGTTTTTAATGAGAAAGTGCTGTTTTCACAAGGTTAGTTAAGATTTAGTGGCAGAGCCTAGACTAAAACTGCCAACACTTGATTCATCATTCGTGGAGTTGGCCTATCACATTGTGCTGTCCCTTTCTGTGTGCTGAAACTGCGGAGATTGGTGAAAGCGGGAAGCAGGCAGGATCAACACAAATCAGTCTTCAAGAATCTGGACAATGTGACTTCCTCTTCTCCCCATCTTCAATACTGCTACCTTGGCTGCGGCCACGATCACAACACACCTGGACTGCTGCAGTCGCCTCCTGACTGATCTCCCTATTACCTCCAGCCCACGCTCCTCACATCAGAAATGCATCATAGTACTTCTCTGCTTAAAACACTCCAAGGAAGCACCAAGGCAGTTCAAAGAGGGAAAGGAGCTGGCACAGAAATAACTGGATAAACATCTGAAGAAAAAAAAACAACTAACCACTATAATGGCAAAAAATACAATTTAAAATAAATCATAAATCCAAACATAAAAACTAAAAGTGTGCTGTGCTGTTTCTATTATAAAACTTAAGAAAGTAATGCATAACCTTGAGAAAGGCAAAAATTTTTAGATGCAAAACAAAAAGCACTCATCATTAAACGAAAAAAGAATGGACTTCATCAAGATTAAAAGCTTAATGCTCATCAGTTAAGAAAATTGAAGAGGCCAGGCACAGTGGCTCACGCCTGTAATTCAGCACTCTGGGAGGTCGAGCTGGGTGGATCATGAGGTCAGGCAGTTGAGATCAGCCTGGCCAAGATAGTGAAACCACGTCTCTACTAAATCTACAAAAAGTATCCAGGCATGGTGGTACCCACCTGTAATTCCAGCTACTTGGGAGGCTGAGGCAGGGGAATCACTTAAACCTGGGAGGCTGAGGTTGCAGTGAGCCAAGACTGCACCTCTGCACTCCAGCCTGGGCAAGAGAGCAAGACTCCATCTCAGAAAAAAAAAAAAAAAGGAAAGAAAATGGAAGAAAGTCTTAGACTGGGGGAAAATGTTATTATATATATATGCTTATATTCCAGAATATATAAAATCATTTTACAAATCAATAATTAAAAGACCAAAACCTCAATTAAAGAAACTTTACAAGACACATCACTAAAGAAGACATACGTAAGGACAGAAAGCAAATAAAAAAGTGCTCTAAGTCATTAATTATCAAGTAAAGGTAAATTAACATTTTAATGAGCTACTATCTCATACCCTAATGGCTAAAATTAAAAAGGACAGACAATCCAACTGTTGGCAGGGGCTTTGGAAGCAGCTGGAACTCTAATACATTGCTGTGTGGAGAGTAAAACAGCACATCTACTTTAAAATGCCGTGGGATGTTTTTCATAAATATGCACCAATCAGAAAAAATAAACAAAATTAGAAGACTTATACCACACAATTTCAAGAATTACTATTGTAATCAAACAGTGTGATAATGGTGTAAGGGTAGACATATACAAAAATGAGACAGAATAGAGGATCCAGAAATAGAATTACTGTATATGGTAAATTGCTTTTTGATGAAGGTATGAAAGAAATTTAATGAGGAACAGGATAGCCCTTCCAATAAATGGTTCATGAACAAGTGGATATACATATACAAATGTGAACATCACATCATATACAAAACTTAACTCAAAGTGGACCATAAATCTAATCATAAAACTAAAATGATAAGACTTCTAGAAGAAAACCTTGTGACCTTAGGTTTGGGAAGGATTTCTTAGGACACAGGCATTAAGCATAAAAGAAAAAAAGTGATAAATTAGACTTCAGCAAAATAAAAATAAATTGCTTTATAAAATATACCATTACAAAACTGAAAATACATGCCACAAACTGGGAGAAAATGTTGGCTGAACACATCTCTGATAGAGAGGTATGTTTGTATACAAAATATAGAAAGAATTTTCAAAACTCATTAACAAGAAAGTAACGTAATTTTTTTAATGTAAAAAGATTTAAGCAGACATTTCCCCATATATGAGGATGATACTAAGCATATGAAAAACTGCTCAATATCATTAGTCATTAGGAAAATGCAAAATAAAACCAAGTGAGAAAAATGGCAAAGTAAGCTTCTTTGAAAATTCTCTCTTCTGTAAAAGCAGTGAGAAAACTCTTATATATTGCTGAGCATCTAAGAAACCATGTGCATGGCACTATGCCAGGAAAGGTCTTCGAAGGCCCTAAGCTCTCACTTCTTGCTGACCATGAGGCTCTATGCAAGAGGAAATTGAGGGCTGAGGTGGAGCTGTCAACTGTCTTGCTAAGTGTTCAGAGCATGTTCCTGTATTCACACACAGCTGCTTTGCAAAGACTGGGTGACTTGTCGGTTCAGGCACTTAAGACAATATTTGCACAGTCATTAGCTGTCCAGTAAGCTAATTAAGCAGTGACTTCAGTGGCCACACTCAACAAAGAATGCAGATTTGATAGAAGTAGGTCATAAAAGTCATTAAACAAACAATAACTACAACAGAAAGCAACAGCAACAACAACAACCCCAGTAAGGGGAAAGAAACTGATCTCCAGAACTGCTGCACTAAGTTATTCAAAACATACGGTTTTCGACAAAAATTATGAAATATTTAAAGAAATAAGAAAATATGACCCACATGCAGGGAAAAAAGCAATCAATAGAAACTCTCTGAAAAAGCACAGATATTAGACTTACCAGACAAAGAATTTAAATCAGTTATTTTAAATGTCTTTAAAGAACTAAAATATGCCATTTCCAAAAAAACTAAAGGAAATTATGAGACTAATCTCTCACCAAATAGAAACTATCACTAAAGAGAAATTATGTAAAAGAACCAAATACAAGTTCTGGAGTAGAAAAGTATAATAACTAAAGTGAAAATCCACCTGAGGGGATAAACCACATATTTGAACTGGCTGAAGAAAGAATTAGCAAATATGAAGATAGGTCAATTGAAATCACCCAGTCTGAAGAATGAAAGAATACAGAATGAAGGAAAATCAACAAGACATCAGAAACCCATGGGATAACACCAAGAATACCGAGAGATGCAAAATGGGAGTGGGAGTACGGTAGGTAAGGGATAGAAAGAGTATTTAAAGAAATAATGGCCAAACTTTCCAAATTTTATGAAAAAAAAAAAAAAAAAACTAAAACAAGATTAACCTACATATCCAAGAAGCTCAACAAATTTCAAGTAAGATAAACCTCAAAGAGATTGACACTTAGACAAACCATAATCAAATGTCAAAGCCAAATCAAATTGTCAAAGCCAAATCAAATAACATTCTACTATACACCAACTAGAATGGTTGAAATTTATTTATTTTATTTTATTTTTATTTTTAGTAGATATGGGGTCTCTCTCACTCAGACTGGTCTCAAACTCCTAGACTCAAGCAATCCTCCGGCCTTGGCCTCACACTAAGTGCTGTGACTATGAGCATGAGCCACTCTGCCTGTCCTAGAATGACCAAAATTTTAAAAGTCCCTTGGAACGCTCTGGCATCGCTAGTGGAAATGTGAAATGAAAAGTTACACAGGAACATATTTCTCACTTTCATATAAGTTAACATATACTTAGCACATAACTAAGCAACTTTACTCTTAAAAATTATATTTAAATGCTTATAGCAACTTTTTTCATAACAGCCCCAAACTGAAAACATCCTAAGTGTGTATCAACTGATAAATGAATGGATGAACAAATGGTAGCATATCCATACAGTGGAATACTACCCAGCAATTTAAAGGTATGAACTAGTAACACATATATCAACATGAATAAATATCAAAAGCATTATAAGTAAAATAAGTGAGACAAAAAAGACCATATAACCATATGATTCATTAATATATGAAAGTCTAAGAAAGGTAAAACTATGATGACAGAAAGCAAATTGATGACTGCCAAGGACAAGTTGGGGAAGGACATTGATTACAAAGGGGCATGAGAAAAATTTGGGGATGATGTAAAATTTCCATATTATGACGGTGGTGATGGTTACACACCACATGTATTTGTCAAAACTCATCAAATAATTTACTTAAAATAAGTGAATTTTATTGTATGTAAATTATACCTTAATAAAGCTAATTAATTCAAAACATAAAAGGAAATAATAATATACATACTTGGTGATCCAGCTATTCCACTCATACCCAGGAGAAGTCCTCAAAAAGACTTGTATAGAAATGTTTATAGCAGCTTTATTTATAATGGCCAAAACCTCGGGGCTGGAGGAAGCCCTTCAACAGGAGAATGGGTAAGCCAATTATGGACATTTATACAATAGAATGTTACTTAGCAATACAAAGGAATGAACAACTTGGATGAATCTCAGAAACACTGTGCTGAGGGAAAGTGAGACACAAAACAATGCATGGTGTATGATTTTATTTATATGAAGTTAAGAATAGGCAAAACACATACATGGTGATAGAAATCAGAATAGTGGTTGCCTATTCTGGGTGATAATTGATTGGAAAAAGGCATGAGGGAACTTTCTGGGGTGATGAGAATATTCTATGTTGTGACTAAGGAATTTATTGTAAGGCATATGGATTTATCACTCCTGGTAGAATGGTACACTTAAAATCTGTACATTTCAGCATATGTAAATTTCATAAACTCCAAGTGATCCCCATTACATTTAGAATAAAATCAAGACTCTATGGAGACCTTCAAGGTTCCAGCCTGCCTTTCCAATTTACTTCGTTCTACGCTATCTTTCCCTCCCCGTTCTCCAGCTAGTCCTCTAGCTAGTCCCAGTAATCACGGCCTTTGCATGTGTTGTCTTCTTTGCCTGGATGCTGTCCCCTGCTTCTTCACATGGTCAGGCTATCCTCATACTTCAGGTCTAAGATGAATCCCAGCTTGTCTGCGAGACTTTTCTTGACTATACCTGAAGTAGTCCTCCTTGGTTGTCTTTGCCCTCGGTTTGTTTCTCTCATGGCATTTATTAATAATTCTTGCCATTTTTTGGCCAATCTATTTACTTGTGCCAGCCCACAGAAGGTAAGTTCTCAGCTCTGTGAATGGTATAGTTTAGTATTTTGCTTTTCTTTGTTGAAGGGTGTGGACTATGGAGGTTTAAAATTTGTTTTAATTACAAAACGATACTCATCACTTTTTTCTCTAAACCTGTCTTAAACACTTCATCCCTGTTAGCCCTGACTCTCCAAATTAAATTAAAAGTTTCCAAAGGTAAGAGTCAGACTAATTTATTTCTAAATGGGACTCCCTAGACACTTACATAGTTTGATTTGATTTGCTACAAAAGCCTTACCCGCCCCCAAATTGTTGAGCTCACCTGTTACTATGTTAGAACATCAGAATCTTCAACCTTAGGAGTCTTTTTCTAGGTCAAAACAAAATATCCTTAGAAGACCCCTGTGGAAATACAAATATACTCTGAGGGGTAGACTAAAATGTTGTCATGTAGGTATAATGACATGCTGTGAAGTTTATGTCCCTCTAAAAATTCATAGGTTGAAATTCTAGCCCCCAAGGTGATAGTATTAGAAGGTGGGGCATTTTGTGAGGTTCCACCCTCATGAATGGGATTGTTTCCTTATAAAAGTGGCCCACGGGGGCTTGTTTGCCCCTTCCACCATGTGAGGACTCAGTGAGGAGGCACCATCTATGAATCAGAAAGCAGGCCCTCACCAGACACTGTATCTGCCAGCATCTTGATCTTGGACTTCCCAGGCCCCAGACCTATAAGAAATACATGTCCGTTGCATATAAGCTACCGAGTCCATACTATTTTATTATAGTGGCCTAAAAAGACTATGACTATTATTAATAGCTCAGCACTCTTTCATTCTCAAAATTGTCCCGTTTTGGATACTAAATTATATCCTACCCATCAGGAAATCTGATACCCTACCCATCAGAAAATCTCATTGGCGTAGTGGCACAGAGAAGGGAGCCTTGGTGGGGGCTGAGGGACAGCTGCGCTTGGAGAAGAGACAGGCACATAAAGCTAATAGGAGGTGCCAGGTGTTCAGAAAGACACAGGTGGTAATGGGGTGCGGCAAAAGAGACCCCAGAAAAGGAATAGGGGATGTTCTGGAACAGGAGTCATCAAGACAAACTCTGCTACTTAACAATTTTGTCAGGTGCCAGTTCAGCCCACAGCACACATAACACATTTACCTTTCCTGGAGGCAATGGTGATAACTAGCACCAGACTTGTCCAGAAGAAAGTTAACACATTTTAATAATTTATAGTCAACCCACAATCCTTGTTTATTCTAGCAAAGGAGTTAGGAGCATCTATTTCAACACTAATTCTTAGTTATTTTCCAGCAGTAGCTGAAACTGTGTACAAGGTAAGCCCAGAGGGATGGGCTGAGGGGAAAATCCTCCATGGAGCTGGGTGAGCAGTGGTTCTCAGGACAAAATGCTGGCTAGAGAATCCCAGTTTCTTGGTCCCTCAGGGAAAGTTAGTGCAATTCTTATTAATGCTTACCTCAAGGTTCTCTGTTCTGACAACTCACTGTGAGCATCTCATAAGCAGAGGTGGTCTATGGGGAAAATCTCCTTTTCAGATTTATCTTTCTCCAAGCCTGGAAAAGATTCCCCCTTTTTTCTGTCATCTCCTGTCATGGCTGTCGGCTGATTTAAAACCCAGGGCTCATCGCCAGGTAAAATGTTCACATGTTTCCAATCAAGATCTGCCAGAGGTTGAATTTGCCTTTTTTACCCATTCCCTGCCACAAGCCCAAAGAGCAAAGGCAATGTCACCATGAGCTGTTTTACAACATGCTCATCATATATCATGCCATGGGGAGAAAAGAGTCATGGTTTTTGTGAACTGTAAAAACTTACACTAAAAATGTGGTCACTTGGCAGCTTTTTGGATTGCCTTACTTTTTCCTCCCCAGCTGGGCTTTTCTTCAGAATTGTTTTCCCAAGTGGCAGCTTGTGTTTATTCTACTGGGCTTTTGGAGAACTTAGGAAAAGGAAAAATCAACAAAGTGTAGTCATGCACATGGAAAACCATATGCTTCATAAAACTGCATATGTGCTGTGTTTAAGATGTAAAGGAAGATATGCAAAAACAACCACCTGCCAACTTCTCAAACCACCTCAATTAAAAAACTCAGAAAGCCCTTGTTCATAGGCAAAAACTACAGTGGTGCCTGAAATTTCACAGATTGTTAAACCTGAAAGCTGAAAGAGCTATTCAAGTTTGCAAATTCCAATTCCTACAGGGAGCACACAGGTAACAAATAAGTGGAATGAGCCGGAAGGGATGGTCGGTGTAGAACTGGGAGTGAGGGTCTTGCCTTTAGACAATTGTTGCCAAACAAAACACAAAGAAAGCTAGAAATCCACATTATTTTATGAATTTTCCTGAATTTTTCAATGTTATTGAATTATTCAGATTTAGTCTAAAACATTCTATAGACTAAACAATATACAACTCCACTAAGATTTGGTCCGTGGGTTTCCAGTGTGAGACTTCTATTCTAGAATCATTTCACTGTTTTTTTTTTTTTTTTTTTTTTTTGAGACAGCATCTCACTCTGTCACCCAGGCTGGAATGCAGCGGCACAATCATGGTTCACTGGAGCCTTGACCTCCCCAGGCACATCGGATTCTCCTATCTCAGCCCCCAGAGTAGTTGGGACTCCAGGTTTGTGCCACTGGGTCTGGCTAATTTTTTTTTTTGTAGAGATGAGATCTTGCCAGGCTGGTCTCAAACTCCTGAGCTCAAGTAATCCACCTTCCTTGACCTCCCAACGTACTAGGATTACAGGCATGAACACCCATGCCCAGCCTCATTCTTAATTAATAATAAAGAAGTTTGAGTAAACAGAGATACTTTCTCAAAGTCACACAGATTGTAAATACCAAAGGTGCCACCAGGGCTCAGCTCTTCTAACTTCCTGGTATTTTCCTCCTAATTCTGGTATTGCACCACCTGCTTTAACTTGCAAGGTTTTATATATAGGTATTCAGAAGGTCAATTTCATTGTGCCTTTGTCCTGATTTTTTTTTTTTTTTTTTTTTTTTTTGACCTTCCAGATCCATTCTGCACCCTTCTTGATCTGTGTTTCAGGAGGTCGAACTTCTTTGCTCTCTAGCTTTTAGCTGAGGCTAGCCAACGGGAGCTCCCAACAGGAGTTCAGAGGGAAGGTAGGAGGAGAGTGAAAATGGTGTGTTTATTCTCCTTGCTTCTTTCCCATTTCTTTCCATTAAGGGCTGCTCCATGGAGCTTATTTCTCTGTTTCAGTAACGGCACCCTCTCCTTGCCCCTTCAGACTTGAAGATAGTGAGGGAACAAAGGTTCACAATGTGGGTCTCCGCACTCTCCTCTGCCGCACATTAGGTAGTAATGGCTACCTGTTGTTATATTGTTTGTTCCTTGCTGGTTTCCCCAAACTCTATTCACATGTTTGTAAACAGTCTCTTCATTTAAATCTCTTTGGTTACCCAGTGGAAGTAACCTGATCACCACTTGCTTTGCCTGAGAGTCTCCCTTAGTACTGAGAATCTTGTCTCCTAAGAAATCCCTCAGTGCTGGGCAAACTAACTTATGCATGAGTCCTATTTATATATTTCTTTTAAATTTTCTGCTTCTTGTATCATACTACTTCTATCTTTAATAATTTAAAGTGCTCTTATTTTATAGTCTCATAAAGTTAATTCTATTATTTTGAATCTTTAAGGTGCTAATTATCATTTTGAGCCATCTTGTAATTCTTCCTTATGATGGTAAATTTCCGGCTGTGAATCCTTCATGACCTGATTTGTAAAAATGTCCCAACAACGCAGTTTCACAATTGCCCCTATTATATCCTAGGGTTTTCATAGACGTAGGCAATCTGTGCTAACTTATCACTGTTATACATTTAGATACCAGGCCCATATGTGGCCCAGACCTGGGGTTTTGATTTTTTGGACACAGCTTTTTCTTTTTCTTTTTTTAAACTGGGGTTCTAGATGGGCGGCAAGCTTACTTGCTTCTTTCCTGGACTCAGATGTGGAGTTTTTGTAATCACCATCCAACGGACAATGCATCGTTTCAAGGCTCATGGCTTTATGCTGAGGCTCAGTTCTATTTTCCCTACCTAGCAAGGGCTTGAGGCCACATTTCCTGTACTCCGGTGGGTGTTAAATACCCAACCTTCAGCTCTTAGGGCTTATATCTGGGTTAGAAAATGTTGCTGAAATACCAACTCTCCATTACTGCCCTGGCTTTGATTTCTCTCTTCAATTCTTGTACCTGGGGATTTTTTTCTTTTATGCCAGAGTATTTTTAAAAATTCTATTTCTATTTTTTATTCATCCTTTCTATAAGTTTGCTCTGCCATATTATCAGAACCAAAGATCACTTTGAAACACTGCAGTTCATGTCCAGCATAAAGTTGAGGTAAACTATGTGGTCCTGCTTCTTTCTGTCTTGCATAGTCACTAACAAAATTCAGCTGACAAATTCAGGCCAAAATAGAGTGAGTCTGAGGGGCCTAGACTTGGATACCTAACAGAGTGTGAGTCACTTCGGATATTAATCTAGCCTCATTTATAGTGATTGGCACCAGGAGGCAAGGTGGAAATGAAATATTCATTGCCCATTCGATATTACCTAATTTGTATGTCTAAGTGTTGACAAAAGAGAAGCCTTTGCTGTCTACTTTATGAGTAATTGTAAATTAATATGCAACCCTGCACCCATTCCAGGGAGAAGAGAATCACTTGGAGTTGCCAACTGTTCAACAGTACAGCCTGGTTTTATCTGCAGATGTCACCCATCCCACCTCCCACTGTTGGAAATCAGCTGGAACAGAGAGACTTCCTAAGAGAAGTGCCTTTGGATAACATCATAGAGTCTTGAATCTAAGAATCTTAAATAATCCAGATTAAAAGTAACATTGAAGATTATGTTTTAATTTAATAAATGAGGAAGATGAGGCACAACTTGTATTTCAGGTACAGATATTTCCTCAAATTCTTCCAAGCACTTTTGCAGCACTGCCAAACATTGCCATTTTGCTCTTGCAATTATATTCTTGTTAGGAGGATTGCTGATAATTTTGTTTTCACTTGAAAAGTTGTATTGAACAGATCCTTAAACGTTCAATACCTACATGGATATAGTAGGCAGGACTGAAGTGCTATATCCATCAGCATGACTTACAGCCCAAAGACAGTTGCTTTTTCTTCATTTGCTTTACATTGGACCCTGAGGTTTCCTAGGGCTTGGTTAGAAAAGAAATGCTCAGGGCTTTGACACTTTGCAAATGTCAACTTGAAGTTCCAGACACTTCTCCAAGCATGTAGGCTGTCAGCATAAAAACTAGGGCTCCATAGCACAAAGCAGGCATCTCCACCATTCCCCAGCCTGGGTCCCTCTCTAGGGAGATTCAACTCAAGTTCAAGGCTGGACATGGAGGCCCTCTCTGAATCTAATTTCTTTATTTAACAAAAAGGGCAGGGGCCAGTGGGAGACAGTCTCAGAGGAATAAGGCTATGTGGGAGTTAACCACAAGGGAAAATAATTAATGTAATTGGAAAAGAAGAAAACAGTCATAATAAAACTAGTATCATCCATGCCCTTCTCATTTATTATCTTATTTTATCATTACCCCAAAAAAGTGGTGAGTTAAGTACCAGTATTAATCCCATTTTACAGATGAACAAAACAAAGGCACGAGCAGCTCAGTAGTGGTCACATAGCTGGTAAGTGGCAGAACCAGAATTTGATTCAGACATTCCTACTCTAGAGACTCCAGTGTTAACCACTATGCGTGCTATGTCACAGGTTCCGAGGAGCACCATAATTCAAACGCAATGCTTATATGTTCCATTTGCATTTTCTTAAGTCTGATCCCTTCTTTTACAGTTGTAGGTTTTGTTAACCATAGTCACTAAAATTTTCCCGTATAAAAAAGAAGCAGAGTAAATACTTTACATGAATACATTTTCTTATTTATTCTCGCAACCCTATGAGGCATTATTAACTGCTGAAAAAGCTGACACTGAAGGTTATTAGCCCAAGGTCATACAGGTAGTAAATGGCGGAGACTAGACTTAAAGCCAAAGCTTCTAATTTTGAAGTCTGAGCTCTCATTACTATGACAGTGAACCTCAAACTCTATACCTTAGGAATCTTTTAGGAAAGCAAATTCCAGGCCTCTATTCACAAATTCTGAATAATAGGTCTGGGTAAAGCCCTAGAATCTAAATTTTTTTAGAAAAGAAACCTCCCTGGATGACTCTGATGCCAATTGCCTGAGGATTCCGCTTTCCCAAACCCTCCCCACCACAGTTAGTATGACTATAATAGGTCAAGCATCACCTGCTCAGTTGCATTTTAGCTGTAACAATGTACTACTGCTAAAGTGTTGGAGCAAGATGTCTAATTCCTTCTCTCCTTTATTTGTTGGGACTATCCAAACCCAACAGGTTCTAAGCTATTGCTCACTGAATTTGCTCCCTATATTGCAGGTGTCTCTTTCTCCTCTCTCAGCCTGTCACCCTGAGTATCAAGGTGACTGTGTTAGTTAGGACATTTCTGATTGCAAGTGACAAAACCCAATTAAAATCAACTTAAGCAAAAGAGGGAATTTACTGGCTCATTGGACTGAAACATCCAGGGGCAAATCTACCTTCAGGCACCATGTTCAAGGAATTTATCTCTCTCTCTGTCTCACTTTTATTTTCCTTTATGTTGCCTTTGTTTTCAGGCCCAGGATCTCTTCAAGAGTTTACAGCCACCTGCAGCTTCAAGCTTATATCCATGTAGTTTAGTGACTCTAAAGAAAAGAGAGAGTCTCATTCTCAATTGTTCTGGCAAAAATCCTGAGGCTGATTTTTATTAGACTGCCTTAAGTTCTCATTCTTGAACCAAATACCGTAGCCAGAGGGTGTAGAACATTCTGGTTGGCTGAACATTGGTCAAGTGCCCACTGTGGGTGAGAAGGTCAGCCTTACCATTACCACATGGAATGAAAATGGCAGACAGTGGTTCTCCAAAGGGGAGAACTGAAGAAAATAGAAAGAAAGGATAACAGGCAGGGAAAACTACCTAAGTCCAGCACATTGGAGCAAGATGTCTAATTCCTGGCACAGAGATAGCCAAGCTACAATGTATTCTCTTACCAGATGATGACCTGGTAGGATATTCCCATACCTAACTGAATTAGGCTGGCTTGGGGACCCTGACACTCCACACTAGCAAAACAAAACAAAAGTTGGCCCTTTACAAACATTGTAGAACACATCATAGAATTTTATGGTTGAAAAGGACCTTATCGATCTTCCAGTCCAGCCATTTAATTTTGACATTTAAAAAATCAACAGAATTAACCATTTTGAGTCAGAAGATTCAATAAACCATTCACTGAGCACATAAGCAAAGAGTGAGCATGTTCATTTGTGGAAGCATCACTAGAAGGTGGGTTCTGGTTGCAGGAGGTGGCAAGTCCCTTCAGCAACTTGGTACCTATCTTCCTCCATCTGGAGATTTATAAGGCTTTTCTCAGTGACGTACTCTCAGAGTCAGAACTAGAACCCACGTCCCCAAGCCTAGGACTCTTTCTTTCAACTCTGCAGTTCTTTGTGGGAGGTATCCCCTTTTCTTACCTTGGTTGTATTTTCTTCCCTCTTCACTGTGATTTATGCTTTCCACCCATCAAAAGTTTTCATAGCTCCTTCAGCCAGCCTTTAGTGACTGCCCTCCAAACACCTAATTTTAGTGGGAAAGTAGCAATAGGTGAGACATGGTTGGTGCCCTCAAATTTATAAGATGGGTGTCAAACTTCTTGAAAAATAGCACTTTCCTGCCAGCTCACCCCTTTATGCCACATTTTCCCTTCAGTCTCAACAGTTCAGAACCCTCCCCAACCTCTCTCATTGCCCCAAATCTGCTCCTCCTCAGGGAGGCTGTGTGGACACAGACTGACTGTTCACTCTCCCACCCCAAGGGCCCTGAATAATCTTTCTTGGAGCTCATTCTGCACCACTGACACCCTCCATTAAAATTTAACAGCAAGCCTAGTAAAAAGATGATGCGCTTTATTGGCAATTCAAATCAGGTTATTGGGCACCATCTGCCTTTCTTCAAATTAATGGGAAGAAGGAATGGATCCTTTGGGCTTTGTTTATTTTTAGATTATCACAAAGGAACCCAGCAAAATGCCTCTAGACCATGTTAATCCCCATTGTAAATGAGGCCAAAATACTGAGGGGCAGAGGCGGGTGGTAATAAGTGACGGTAAACAGGTCTCCATTCACATGCAAAGATCATGGGAAAAGCAGAGGAAAGTATTCCTGTCTTCCTGCCTTCATCATATCATTTCCCTTCCTGGTGTTAGATATAGTGAACCTGAAGTTTCTCTTCAAAGAATCTATATGTAGGTATGTTCAGCTCTCGTATTCTTTAATTCTCTGTTTTAAAGTTTACCTTCCTTGTAGTTCCAGTAAACAACCTTCTCCACCGGTTCTAATCAGTAGTACACATCTGTTCCCCCAGCCCCCAGGATCCATCCTGACTCATCCCAGTCACCTGCTTCAGTCACCTGCTCCAGTCACCTGCTCTGGTCACCTTCTTTGACCTAGGTAACCCCTGGCTATCTGCTCTGACCCACCCATAACCACCCTTCCCACCAAACCACCCACCCTGCCACTCCAGCTTGGACCCCTGCTCTTTTTAAAGTAGCCAATCAGGATTAATCTAGCTTGTGTGGTCTAACCCTAGCCAATAGGGGAATGACAGAGCAGAAGGGGCAACCCCCATCAGGCATAAGTACCCCTTTTCCTCCCTTGTCCAAATGTGTGATCACCATTGCTCCATCCATGAGCTGTACCCTTCTATAGAAGTAAACTGCCTTGCTGAGAGAATTTATCTTCAAGTGCTATTTCTTTTGCAGCACTGAAATTTTACTTATAACACTGGACCAACTGGGAAAAAAAGCCAACAGAATTATAACCCCAAGGAGGTAGCTGATTGAGACTGCCTGAGTAGCAGAAGCGTGGCAAGAACGTCCTCTCTTCTGCAACCCGTATCAAATTCAGGCCAAGCTGGTGGTTATGCCTCACCTTTGATTTCAGTTCTGGAGGCAGATGGAGCTCCACAGACCTGGAAAATACTAGACAGATCAACTTTGGACTTGACCAAAGAAATTCCCTCCACACAGTGCCCCTCCCTCAGGCTGACTTTCTAAAGCTCTTCCCCTCACAGGCGCTGGCCCTAGAATGCTCCAGTTAAAAAGCAAACAGGTTACTCAGGAGATGAACAAGTAACTCATTAGCAACTGCTATCCCATCAGCACAGGTTCCTGAGCAGATGGCTGCACTACACTCTGAGGGAAGAGCACTGGTCTGAGAAGGGCGGATAGGCTGCAGGACTGAACATGAGTCTCCTGGGAGCAAAGACATAGAAGAAAGGGAAGAGTCTGGTGGGAGAGAGAGATGAAGATATGATACCTAGGTTCTAGGGAGCTTGGAGGCAGGGATGGAGTATTGCCCAGAAAAGAGGAGAAGAAAGTAATGGAGAGCTAGAGAAGTCACAGAAAAAGGCAAGGAGATTTCAAATATAATTTTTGCTAAGTGTATTGTCCCAGATTGGAAGGAATACCAGAGCATATGGTTTTTCCATCTTTGATATAGTCATAGGTATTTCTGTGATGGGAGGTGGGGGGCGGGGGGCAGTGGGCAGGGGAAACAGAGGAGGCTATTTATTTTAGTAATCTGTACATTGACGTATTAATAAATTAAAATGATCTTATTGCTGTAATTTGTTTTGTTTGTTATAAAGTATAAGAACAACCTTTAACAATTTCCAGCAGCAATTATTTCATTTGGGAATATTTTTCGCAATAGACTTTAGTGCACAATTGTCCACTATTTTACAACCTCCTATTGATGTCCTGTCAGTACCTTCATAATTATAAAAGTATTTCATCATTAATGTGCCTGGGAAATGCTGAAATCCACACTCTCATTCCTTCTGTTTCAAGTGGTCTTTGTTTGCACACACCCAGCAATGGAGAATGCCATGCCACCAGCAGTGGCAGCTCATTTTGCTGTTGTAAAACTCCACTGGGTAGAGTAATCTCCTATGTCAAATCCAGTGGTTCTCAAACTTTAGTGCACATAATAATCAGTGTAGAGTTTGTGAAACCTTCCTTGCTGGGTCTTACACTCAGAGTTTCTGACTCAGTAGATGGAGGGTAGGGGCCATAGAATTTGCACAGGTGACTTAATCCCATCCATCTCCCTATAATTTCCACTCCCTCTTCCCCGTAATTCCCAGAACGACCCAGCAAATCGAATTCCCTTCCTAGTGTGCAGAACTTCAAACACTTAAGCCCAGCTTTCCATTACAATATAAGCATCACCAGGGCAGGGATAGGGGTCAGTACTGGTTTCCTTGCCTTCTTCCCAGTGACTTAAATGGTGTTGACAACAGTGTGCATGTAATGAAAATCTGTTGAGTGATTGGAACAGAGTAACCGCTATGTAATTGTTGCTTGTTATTATTACTTCTGAGGAATAGAAACCTCACAAGACAGATCTTCTTTCCAGAGGGCTCCAAGCTAAGCTGCAAATGCACTCTTACCTCATCTTCTACATTTCTCAACCTCAACAGGGCCAAGAATTAGACAAAGAGTATACTTTTGCTTTGGGTAAGTGATTTCTAGGTTTTTCCATGCACAGACCTGACAGGGTTGATGTTACATTATATCTTTTTAGAGAATGGACTTACAAAAAGAGTGACACAGTGGATATTTTCACCAAAGAATTATCTTACTGAGTGGAAGGAAATAATAGAATAATGAAACTTGGCAATTGGATGGGAAATGGAAGAGTAAAACCAGTCTTCTGCAGTGGATGTGCTCCAGATCCCCTGGTAGTAATTTACCCTCATATTAAAACCCCATAAGTGGAAAAGAGCACAAAAGTGGGCATGCCAAGGGCCTGGTGTGAGAGTGGTAGGTTCTTACTCCTGGCTTTTCCAAGAGAATGGATGTTTCTCTGGTCTATTTCATTATTATTACCATTCCCACCTTGGATGTGGTGTCCCTCCATTGGCGATGAAGCTGTTTTGCCCGTGTAGCTGGCCACCTTGCTTCCCCAAATGCCTGCAGGGCCAAATGGCTTCAGTTTAAGGGAGAAGAAATAAAAAGCCTTTGGAATGAATCATCCTAAAAGCAACTCATTTTTTTGTTTTAGGGCATAAGTTGGGTGTTTGAGAGCTGACTGGAAAACTTCCTTTTCAGAGTCCTTCCCGATCTCAGGAACAAGTTTTTCCAAAGCCATCCCATGCAATTGTCTCAGCAAAGAGACAAAACCAGAAGACACTATTTCTATAATTACAACTAATTACAATCTCATGATTCAATTTAATCTCCACATAAGAAGTTCACCAATTGAAGAAGAGCATTGGTCCTCTGTGCCTGAGCCAATTAGAAATTTTGGTCCAGTCCGAATGGTTACCCAGCCTTGGCCAGGATGAATTTGTGTTTAGAATTTTATTTTTATAGCCTCTGAGCCAACCCAGATTTTAAAGGGACACTGGAAATTATCCATTTGTGCGTGTGTGCTCCAGCAAGATCTGCATACTTCAAAAATCATTAAGTTAATACTGAAACCCATTTCACCTTTCTCCCCAGTAACAAGATTCTTTTTTAACACTGAAGTGTTTAGATTTCCCCAAGAAAAGTTAAAATTATTCCTTAATACCTTGGAATTTTGATCCAGATAGTCTAGGAGAAAAGAGATTACAAGTGACATCTCAATTTCAGGCACCTCATTAGTCAGGGACTTGATTTCCGATGATTGCTCTGCTAATCGACTCTCGAGCTGACTGCTGCTCTCTGGGGAAAGAACTCCGTGAATCCTGCTTCCAGGCCTCCAGGGGTTTGAGACTCTTGCCTTTCACCATCTGAGGGTCCCTGGGCCTCCAGAGAAATCACAGAGGCAGCGGAGTCTCTGTCATTTACCTACCCTGAAATCCGAGGCAGGTTATTTACTCTCTCTGACCCTCCTCTTCCTTGGAGTATAGAAAAAAAAAAAATGCTGCTGGCCGGAAAATTTGCTCTAAGGATGAGAGCACGTATTACTCTAGGGGCCACACACAGAGTCACTGCCCAAACAAAATCACTTACTTGTTTCTTCAACAAAGAGTTAAGCACAAGAGTGGACATGCAATATCCAGGCCCTGTTTTCCTGTCCGTTATAATCTGATGAGGAAAACAGATCTGAATCAAATAATCCCCCAAATTATTTACAAACAGAGATAAGTGCAATAAAGGGAAAGAATCCAATTTTGTGAGAACTTACTGCTAGCTTGGTGGAGATGGGAGAAAGACTGAGGTCAGGGGAGAGGGGAAGAAAGATGGAGGACGCAACATTGGAACTGAGCTCTGAAAGGTAAGAGTGCAGGGAGGAATCCACCTTGTAGTCACTGAGGGGGTAGGACCAGGAAAGAAGTTGTTGGAGAGAGCAAGGGGCAGCATGGCAGAAATGGGGCTGGATTAATCACCAGCAATTTTATGTAAGTTATTGGCAAGCTTTATCCCACGTAGGCATACAGAGAAGTCCTTGATTAAATGACAAAAATTTCCCAGTATATCTTAAGAAAAAACTTTTAGTCTTGCTATGAAATAAGACCTGACAGAAATACTTCCTGATCAGGTTACTGATTTCTCTGAAAAATGCTTAATTTATGTGAAAGGAGAAAAAAAAGAAAAATATATAATTATATATAGTAGATAGGTAGAAAATGAATAAATGAATGCATTGTAATTTGTAATAAGGAGACAGATTTGGAGTTGGCAAATGATCTGAGATACGGGCTCAACCCTGATCACTACTAACTATATTACCTTAAGCAAATGTGTTATCATTTACTCAGAATTTTCTCTGTGGCAGGCATTGTGCTAAGTGGTTACACAACATGTATCATTGAATTTTTGCAGCCAGCCAGTGAGATACCCAAAGTTCTCCTTGTCATCTCTACTTTACAGAAGATTCAGAGGCTTCAAAAAATTAAGTGACATGCCCACTTTTACATGTGTGATACATAAAAATCTTGGCATATGAATCCCAGCCACTGGTTCCAGAATCTGCATTTTAAAATCAGAGCATCATTTCCTCTGTCCAGCCAGAAAGTGGTTCTGAAGATGAAACAGTCACAGAAGACCTTCGTAAAACCCTCAAGGCCAGTAGCAGAGGCCGCCAGGATAAACAGCTCTGCCTGCTTGCCTTAAGACCAGACCCTTTCAGGTTCACTGTGACTTGATTCCAACTATCCAATCTGGGTCATCACAAGGAGTTTCCTTAGTAGGGGGCTTCACCTGCCCAGGGGCCCATGCCTCCACCATAATTGCCGGTAAAGTACTACATGCATGTGCATGTGCATATGTGTACTTTTTTTTGAGGTTGGTTACCCAAAATGTTTATTAGCTTCTGGGAAGTGGAATCTTCTCCCCAAATTCTGAATCAACAGCATTTACTCAAAACAATAAGGGATTGAGAAGTTCAGGAGAGATTGTTAATTCAGTCTGGTCTCAAACAGGAGTCACTTGCTCACTAAACACTTTAGGTGGGTGCATGATGTGTCAGTCCAGAGGTCTAGCCATGGCTGGAATCCTTTAAGAATTATTTCCAGTTTACTCGAAACAAAACAAAATGAAAAACAACTTACTTACTCCTTCTTTGTATATTTAGGAATTAAATAACTTACAGAAAAAAAATCTAAAACACATTAAAATCTGAACAATCTGTATCCTTCAAGTTCTGTACAGACTTCACCAATGCATATTGAAAATGCTTTAGCAGAGTTGCAATTGGTATGTACCTTCCCCTTGACCCTGGTTTTCACCAATGGTATTTCACATAAATGTTTACATGCATTGGCATGGCCCAGGTTCTTGTTATTTTAATAACCTGATAGTATTTCATTCTGTTAACATTTCTTGAATGCATTTAAGTTAAAAAAGAAACTCCATTTTTGATCTTTGACTCCTTGATTTTTGCCTTAACATTTTAAAAAACTGATATGAAAAATGCTAACAATGCATGACTTAAGGGTTTCAGAGGACAGGCTTTGGAATCCAACAGACGGATATTTGAATACCATTTCTACCTCTTAGAAGTTATTTGACCTTGAGCAAATCACTCAAGCTGTCTGAGCCCTAGTTTCCTCATTGTAAAACAGGGATAATAGCAATAACTTCCTCCTCAAATTGTTGCAAGATTAAGCAATGTAATATGCTTAAAGTGCTTTGCAGAGTGTGTGGTACATGCTAAAAGCTTGGTAAATGATAGTTCTTGGCATAACAGACAGGAAATACAGAGTTGTACCCACCTAAGGCATTTTCTTTAAAAGGGTGAAAATGTTATTTTTCCAAGGTCATAAAGGAAGGAAATCAGGGGAAATAGGAAGTATATGAATTGACCACATGTTGGTGTCACTTTACTTGCCAATTCCAAGTTTGGGTGTCTGAAATGAACATTTCCAGTCCTAAAATGAGGATGGCAACCTGGGGCTGGTGAACATGAATTAATATGTTCAGGGAATAAATACACTCTACATGTCTCTGCCATGATGCCTCTGTTCAGCCTCAATGCTGCCCACCTTTCTGCAAAGCAGGTTCTTCCACGCCAAGTCAGCCCTCCACCGTCACCACCATCAAGGAGAATTTTCTGACACCTTCCCCAACCAATTGTCTGAACACGCAAGCCAGACAGAATCATGACAATTCTCCCTTGTCCAACTCATTCACTTTATAGATTAGAAAATGCAAGGCTTAGGCAAGTAAATGAATTTCCAAGGTTGCATATCTACTTAATGGCAGAACTGGTATGTACAGAATCTGGTCCCTTCTAATCATCAATCCACAGATTTTCTAATCAGTCATTTGTGTTTCACCTTGATGATATTATATTGAGCCATGAATCTCCTAGACTATTATTGACTTGATCTTTAATTTTTTGTTCCTAAAATTAAATGTAAAAGGAAATATTATATAACAAAATATTAATTGATCAAAATAGTATTACCAATTAAATGAAATAAAAGATAGTCATAAAATAAATAGCAGAGCTATAAATAAATTCTAGTTAAAATGCAATGATTTATCAAAGGATCAGAGATGGAAGCAAATGCTTTCATCCACAAAAGAAGAGAAAGGAGGGAGGACATTGCAGGCAAAGGTAGAAAGCAAGCAAAGTGATAGAGAAAACACCCAGCACTGAGTGGCAGAGAATCCTCTTCTTAACAGCTGATTAGTTGGCAACAACAACAAAACCAACACCCAAAGGGCAGCAGGGTCTCACATTTCTTAGCTATAATTTTCAAGGATCAATAATAAACTCTGTGAGGGACAAGTTCCTTCACACTTAAGGGTGGCATTGGGTAGAAGGGGAGCTTTCACCAAGGATGTTTTCAGTTTCAATTGTGTGCCTGAGAAAGTCCTGCAATTGGCATGGCCTAGAATATCAACACAGGGGCAGGAAGCTTTCAGTCAGCCTCAGTGCAGCAGAGAGTGAGGAAGGAAAAACGTACTTATTAGGATTGTTGGCCTGGGAAACCTTGAGGTATACCAGTAAGGTAGGAGTTTAGGAAGTAAGGTTTGTTCCTCATTGTTGAGTGCCAAGTGCTGTAAATGACTCGGGGCTGGCTCATTATGGACCTATTTCAGCTAATCCTCCACAGGCAGCAATCCTCCTGTTTTCTGGGACTGTGAAGCCTGGGGAAAACCACTCCTTTTCCAGTCAAGCTTGAGAGGGAAGAGCCATCCTTCTTTAATAAATCTCCAAGCTCACCGGATTCTTCTTACTATAGCTAGTGCTAAAAAGTGTAGAATTTGCAGATCTCTGAAATGTTCAACACCCATTCTACCCCTTCCAGATTACACAACAACAATATTAGCATGTCTATTAAACATCCTATCCATCTTCTCTCTTAGATGCTATGTTTCTAGAACAGTTATCCATATAATCACTTATCTGTGCATTAATCCAATCAATAACCGAGTGGCTCGACGTACTCACCTCCATTTTAAACCAAAAAACTTTATTGTACTTATTTCTATTGGAATCTGGCCATTACCTACATCTCCAGCCTCATCTACCACTACCCAGCACCCAACACTGTAAGCTCCAGCCACATGGACTCTTCTTCCTAGACAGGGAGCTGAGCCTCTTCTCTCCCACCATAAAGCATTCAGATGTGCTGATTCTTCTGTATGGGCATGGAACAAATATTCCTTTCCACCTTCCTCCATCATCTAATTAGCTTCTACCCACCCTTCAATCTCAAGTCTCACCCTGCCCTCCCAAGCCCAACTCCCAGGCTAGACCAACTTCTTAAATCCCAGGCAACTGAACATGCATAGTCTGTAAGTACAATGAGGCAAGGGATCTTGTCCGGTTTTGCTTCCCAGCAACTAGAATGGCATCTGGCCTAAAGTAAGTGCTCAGTATGTGTTTGTGGTTTTAATAAATGAATAAATGAACAAATGTGTCCTTTCCCTCAGGGTTCTGTCATATCCTTGAGGGCCACGATAGCATCTCATATTCTTAGTGCGTTGCACCATACCTGACATATGAGCACTTAGTAAATGTTTGTTGAATGAATATGAAACTTCCATGTGCAAGTCTCCACTTTAAAGCACTGTGAAGGACCACAAATAAAAAGTTAGACGAACAACTAAAAGCCAAGCACATAAACATATGGTCCCAAACTTCAGAGAGTTTTCAGCAAAATACAGGAAAGGGGACAAGTACATGATAACCATAGTAATAGCGAGAAGAAATAAAGAGCACAGAAGGAGTACAGACAAAGGGGCTAAGGAAGTTCAGAGTAAGGGAGATCACATCTGGGGAAGGAAGGAAGGAAGTCCTTCCTTTTAGGGAGGAAGGGCTTCCTTTTAGGGAGGAATTTTAGGGAGGAAGCCCTGAGCCCAGCAGCTGTCTTAGTCTTTATCTGGGAGCCATGTGTCCAGTGCTCCGTTGGGCAGGGCTGTTCCTGGATCAAACATGAGTAGGGGAGGTGCCCACCTACCACCACTCTACTTTTGAAGCCTTTCTCTGTTTCATGAAGGCTCTAAGCAGGGTAGAAAATTTAAAAGCCTACAGGAGCCGAGAAACTAAGATAACCAAAAGGTGCAGGTTTACTGTGGCCAATTCCAAAGCCCATCTCCCACCTGACAGGCAGAGGCAGCTGTTACTCAACTACTGTCAGTTGTCATCCTGCGCGAATATCAGCCCTGCGTAGTGATTTTTATTTCCCAAGAAAATACAGAGATCCAGATTCCTAAGTGAAATCTTCCAGTTTTTAAATGTTGGCAACAAATTCAATTTTTAGGCTCAAAAAACACTCTTCAGGTCTGTGGATGGCATCCAGACTGCAGAGCTCATCCAGTCATGAACAGCTGGCTTACAATCTCTGGCCTAAACAGATTAAACCTGTGAAAAATTAAAGCCACCATTTTGTAGCCATGTGATTAGCAAATGTTAACAAATGTGATCAAATCAGATGTTGCCAAGGACGTGGAGCAACAGGAACGCTCATATTCAGCTACTGGGAATGATGATTGGAACAGCTTCTCTGGAACACAAATTGGCATTATTGTGTAAAGATAAGGACATGCATATCTTATTACCTAGCAATTCCATTTTTGGCATATTCTCTGGGGAAATTATTGCAAATATACACAAAGAAACATATAACTTATAAAGAACATACAAGAATGTTCATAACTGCATTATTTACTATGGCAAGAAACTGGAAACAAATCAAATGCCAATTAAAAGAATAAACTTCAGCATAATCACAGAACGGAATAAAAATAACTAAAGTGCTACCAATTAACATGGATCTGATGTCTTGTAGGGTCAGTTACAGCCTTCTAAGTAAGATCTTCTAAGGTCTCTAAGATCTTCTCATCTCTAATATGAAACAATCCTAGATATTACATACCCATTGTTAGTGTAACCTTTATTCATTCAGCAACTATTTATAGAGCATCCCTATGCCAGATATTCAGCTAGATGTTGAGGATACTATGACAAATCAGATATGGCTCCTGTCCTTACAGTGTGGCAGGAGAGACAACATTAAACCATCAAATAGCAAATAGAGATGGAGAAATGGTGAAAAGAACAGGATGCTCTGGGAACATAACAGAGGAGGAACATAGCTTAGATGAAATAGGGAGGAATATGAAAGGTTACAAAAGTCCTCTCTGTAGAAGGGACAATTAAGTTGAGGTCGGTGAAGTTAGCCAGGAAAGGAGAAAAGAACATACCAGGCAGAGGGAACATCCCTGGAAGGACCCCGAGCATGCAAACAGCTTAACCTGTTCAGAGGGATGGAAAGAAACTCAGTGTGGTTGGAGCATGACACATTAACTCTGGAAAGCTTGCCTGCAATGAGGAAAAAGTCTGAGTTCATCCTTCCACCCAATTTTCAAGATGGTTGGCAAGCAAGCCAGAATGATATATGAAATCTAAATGTCAAAACAAAACAAACTGAATTTAACCCACAGGCTCTTACTGTATGAACAAAACATTATACTAAACTACAATCCATTAGAAGAAAGAGAATATTAAGTTCAAATGTTTCCCTTCTGCCCACGCTGAAGCACCAGAGGTTAAGACCAGACACTCAGAGGATTAGAGTTCATTACCCAAAATATTTTCAGATATTAAAGCTAGACAAATTCATGTGATCTGCTCAGCTCCATGCAAGAAAGTATAACCATTCCATGATTACTTTTCTTGTGGTTTCCAATTCACAAATTGTTGCCTCTCTATGCCATTTCCATATATCTATATATGGGTGTATGTATGTGTATATATACCCACACATACGCATATACCACATAGACATACAAATATTTCAGAATCTAACTTAAAATTTTCTGCCCTTGCTGTTTGATCCTGGGTGCCTTGGCCAGAAACCCCAACTAAGCACAGCTCATATGCTACAGTTAAACTTTTTAAAAATTTTTATTTCTTAGGTAATTATGAATGGGACAGCAACAGGGGTCCAGAAATAGCCCACTAGAGACTTAAACAATTGGCATAAACACTTTTTAGAAACAGGCAAGCAGTATTTTAATTTCAACAATGGTTTTTGCCAAAAGCCCTCTATAACTAATTTTTCAGTCAGAGTCCACAAGACCTATTTAGTGTTTGGCTAAATCTCATGGAACATCTCGTTTCCCTTCAGTTTTTCATTAGTTTGGATTAAAAATAAAAAAGCTAACAAGCATGTCTTGCATGAATATTTCCAAATTATACCACACCAGCATTTTCAGAGGTGACCCCACTCCCTTTTCTCCTCATCTGAAATCCCTTCATATCCACAGTCAGTTTGGCAATGCTATCTCCGTGCCCTGGAAGAATGTGGCCTGACCTTGCTCCAAGCAAAAGATGTGGAGAATGACTTGTTCCTTACTACACATGCACATGGATTTTATAGTTGCTGTCATCTTTGCAGCTTTTTGATTTGCCAGGAGCCCAGCAAGGAGCATAACCTCATACCAAACAGCTCCCACTTTAAGAGCTCTAAATGAAACTAGCAAGCAAAGAGGGGTGGGGTTCAGGAGATGCGTGCAGAATAGAATGTCCTGGAACTATGGGGAGATGAATTGTCTTTCAGGATCCGTGACTCACACAGGTGTCTGCAAAATTTTCCACGAAGAAAAGGTTGAAAGTACGGCATAGCCTGCTTTTATGATGTAAGTGCAAGTGACTGTGCTAGGCACTGGGGTTACTTTGAATGAAGAGGTGAGTTATTGCTTGCAATTATTCACCACCCACATTCACCCGCTGCCATGTAACTTGCTGTGCTTTCTGGGGATTACTCTGGGCTTGACCACCTGTTAAGCTTTGGTCAATACAATTAGAACAGGCATGATATGAGCCACATATAGGCAGAAGCTTTAAGAGGCATTGCCAGTTTCTGTAGATGTTTTACTTCTCCCCTCTTTCCTGAGAACTGCATGTCCCAGACAAAGGCTGTTCTCTCCATCGACTTAGAATGAGAAGACACATGGAGCAGAATGCTGCCCAGAACAGAACCACAGCTGACCTGAGTGTTACAGGGGTAAAAAAAATAAATGCTTGTTGCTGAAAGCCACTGAGGTGATTGGGTAGTTTATTAGGTTAGCAAGCCTGATTAATGCACTTATTAATGCAGAAAAACAGACTTGATCCCTTATCTTATGGACCTGATGGAGGCAGACAATAAACAGACGAACCAACTAATAATGATCATAACTACTTTTTACATTGGGCAACATCTAATTATGTACATCTCTTCCATTTATACCTCTTCCACATCCAACCACATGTGGCTCTGAGCCTGCTTTCTTCTGGCCACATTCTCTGCATTGACAACTCCACCTATTCCTATAGCTTCCAGAAGCACCTCTTTTCAAATGTCCCTCAAGTTTACTTCTGTGGATGACATCCAGACTGAAGACTTCATCCAGCCAGGCACAGCTGGCTTACAACCTCTAGCCTAAACAGACTAGACTTGTGAAAAATTAAAACCACCATTTTGCATCCACATGATTAGTAAATGTTAAGAAATGTGATCAAATAAAATGTTTTCAAGGAAGCAGAGCAACAGGAACACTCATACTTGGCTCCTGTGAGTGACAACTGAAACAGCTGCTCTGGAAAACAAATTGGCATTATCATAAAAAGAAAAGGATATGCATATCTTATTACCTAGCAATTCAATTTCTGGGCATATTCTCTAGGGAAATTGTTGCTATTGTTGTGCACATGCTAGATCCATATTTCCAACAGACAGCTGGATATGACGTCTGCAGGACCACTTGTAAACCTACACTCACCATGAGCAGAACTGAATACATCTATTATCTCTCATGGTTTCTGTGGGTCAGAAATTCAGGAAGTGCTCAGCTGGATGGTTCTTCCCTGGGGTCTATTAATGAGTGTGGTGCTGAAACAGTGAGAGGGGCTGCATGTATTTGGTCTGTTCAAGGCATTCTCTCTCTCTCTCCCTGCACCCCCCTCTCCAAATGTGGTCCCAGGGCCTCCCTTTGTGGTCTCTCCATGGGTGGAAAGTTTGGGCTTCCTTACAGCATGGTAGCGTCTGGACTGTCAGTCTGTTTACATGGTGACTGAAGGTTCAAGGGTGAAATTATTCCAGACAGCAAGACAGAAGCAAAGTCACTTCCTGTGACTTTCCATCAGAAGTCATGTAATATCACTTCCACCATATTCTCTTGGTTACCCACAAATGATAAGCCCTCTCAGAACCAAGAGAAGTAGAACCTGCTTTATGATGTGGTGGGAAAGAAGATCCTGTTGTAGTTATCTGTGGACAATACAATTTGCCACACCATCAATCAGATCCTCCTCCCCACTTCTTTTCTGTGACTGGTACCACATCCTGACATTTTACTTCCACAGCTGTTCTCTGTTTTTCATTCTCATAACACTCTCTTTAATACTAGGTTTAAACAACTTTCAATATGGGTTAGTGGTGATGTTAGCTGATTCTCACTCCAATTTATCTTCTTTCCTCTTCACTGCTACCTAGTCTTTCTTCCTAAAGCAACTCCCTATCCTTTACACATCTGCAGAGGGGAAGACATATAGCAGGTGCTCTTTAAAGATTGGGTTTTCCTGAAAATCTTTGAGGACTCTCCTAAATCTGTTTGGTTAGGGACAAAGTCCTTGGTCTGAGATTAAAAAGTGTCTATAATATTCATTAATTTGTTCAATAAATATTTATTGAGCATCCACTCTGTGCTAGACATTGTGCTAGGAACTAGGGATAAAACAGAGACCAAGATGAACAAGCTTCCTGCCTTTGCAGAGCTTCTGTATGGTGGGGAAAGGGAAACATTCACTTGTTCAATCAAAAATATTTAATGTGGTACATATACAACTGTCCATCCTAGGTGGGAAAACTTCAATCAATATAACATTAATATGTCCACATTGTGCCTTATTGAACATGACAAATTTAATTTCCTGCTTCTCTTTCTCTTGAAATATACACTCCACATAAACTAGATTGTCAATTTATTCCCTTTTTGTTTGCAGAAAGTTTCCATTTCTACATTTTAATTTATGTTGGCTTCTTTGTCTGAAAGTCTCCTTGTTCCTCCCCAATCTTCAAAATCTATCTCAAATCCTGTATACTGTAAGAAATGTTTCCCTCTGTTCTCCAATTGCGTGTGGATTCTTCCTCCTTTGTGTCTTCACAGTGTATAGTCTGCAGCTCTCTCGGGATATTCCTTATGTTCTACTTTGTGTGATAGACAATATATGTGAGTCTTGGCTTCACTACTAGGCCACTAAGCCCTTACGGGAAAGAACTGCTCCCTATTCATCTTTATCGGTCCTTGTTATCCATACTTACTTATGGTGCATACTCAATATTTATTCAATTAGTGGAAAGCCTGGGAACAAACTTGAGAAAATACCAACATATTCCTCTGTTTTAAAACAGGGATTATTCTCAGAGTTGTTTCTTTCTAAGTTCTTAAAAATCCAACTCAGTTTGGCTTCAGCAGAAAAATAGAATATATTGGTGACACAATTGAGAAGCCCCTACGTGGTTCAATGTCGTTGGGAATTTCTTCTTTCTCTCTGTTGGTGCTGCTTGCCACTGTGTTGCTTGTTCCTAGACAGGGTCTCAGGTGGTCCACCAGGCTTCTATGGCAATCTTTTACTCTTTGCTAAGGTTCAGGATCAAATGTCATTGACTCAGCTGAGGTCTCATACATAACCCTTCACCAATCACTGTGGCCCAGGAATGTGGCCCTCTACATCTACAAGTACACCCTAGAGGAGATAGAGGAGGGGTGAATTGTCAAGTAGTGCTATGAGAAAAGAAACCTGATGAGCACATGAAGGGTGGACTGAGGGCAATGCCAGACAAAACAGGAAAGTCTAAAACAGCATTTGGACTCTGAGATGGGGACCTCAGTTCACCCTTTTCAGGAAAGATCAGCTAAAGCAAAGGAAAGGGAAGCATCCTATCAGACCTAAGATGCAAGTTTGTGAGCAGCCTTTGGGCAGGACTTAACCCTCAGGCCCACAGGTAGTGAGGAAATCATTGGGTTGGCAATGGAACAGGAGTCAGGAAACTTGAATTTTCTCCTTAGCTCTGTGACTTCTCTCTATATGACCTAGAGCAATTCGTGTAACCTTTCTGAACTTCAGTTTCCTCATTTCTAAAATAAGTCAGGAGGGCTGCATGGTCACTGACTCCCTTTTCCATCTTCCTTTTCCATTCTGCACTGCTATTTCTGATCTGAGTATAACTGATCCTTCCTTCATAACCGCTCTGGAATTTACTTCTCCCTGTCTAGTGACTGAGGTCTACACAGAGTCATTAAGATTATGACCTCTTTTGCTTACCAGCTGTGGGATTGTGGGCAAATTACCTAATCTCTCTTTGCCTCAGTTTCATTATCTATAAAATGGGGATAATAATAGTCCCTAGCTGTTTGGGTGGTTGTGTGGATTAAATTAAATGAATATATGCAAAGTGCTTAGGACAGTGTGAGGCAAATTTTAAGTGCCACATAACTCTTGGGTACTATCAGAATTATTCGCTGCGTTAATTTATGGCTTCTCTTAGGATAAGAGGCTATTGAATCCAGGACATGGAAAGATGGACAGTATTTGAAAGATACATTTCTTTGGCAATGTAAATAATTCAGAAATGGACACAATGATAGTCTCCTTTGGGCTTGAAGAAGGAAAGCAGTGCATTGTGGGTGTGGTGGGCATATTTTTTCAGAACTTTAAGTTAAACTATATAATTTTGTAAGTCTGATTACATTTATCAGGCAAGCAGAAATGACCATTTGAAATAAAACCTGCCTGCCCTCCATTCTTGCCATAATTATGGACAGATTTCATTTGCCTGAATCCATAGTCCTGTCCCTTCAACAAACATTGTAACCACTGATGAAAAACCATCAATTGTGTTAGCCCAGAACCAGTTACACTGTGCCCTCGCTCCCTGAAAACTGCTTTCTACATGCTGCAGGGACAGCACAGTACTTAGGGACACACACACACACACTTTTTGTTGTTGTTCCAAAGGCTGAAGTTTCACCAGTTTCAGACTCCTCCACCAAATTCCAAATGAGTCATTTCCCAAAATCTTCCTTGTCAGTTCTGCCTCTTAGTGCCAACACTCCCCGTGCAGAAAATAAAATCAAACAAGAAGACATGAAATTGATGTGCCCTGCTGGCTTCTAGAAACAACCTCATTTCATTTGCTAGAGTTACTGGCAATTGCTTCCACAGCCTAGGTACTTATGGTAGGACCCTTCTCCTTAGTCTTGAGGCTAAGTTCAAAGGAGGCGTGACCTAACTTGGCTCTGAATTCTTAAGGCTTCAGTCAGAAATAGCAACTCACACCTGTGTTTCTACTTCCGAAGGGCTTTCATTTCTATTACTATATCCGTTTCTCACAACAACCCTGTGGGTAGATATGATTATTATTGCCATTTTATAAAATAGGTAACTGAGGTTCGCAGAAGGAAAATGATTTAACTAAAGGCAAAACAAATTCATGTCTCAGCAAGGCCAGAGACCTATGTCTCTATGACATCTGCCTCAGTGATTTTTCCCAGAAACAACAAATAGGATTTTCTTCATATGCCATTTCTCAGGCACATGGGACAAAATCAAGAGCTGCACATTCCGATGAAAATACGTTTGTGAGTCTCAAATGTAATTGTACATTTTGTCTGTTGGTGGTTGTGGCTGGCCAAAGATCTAGCATTGAAAAGATTTTAAGGTCATGCATAGGGCTGTGATTGTCTCATATACTAGGGGATAAGAAAGTGGTAGCATGTGCACCAGGCATCTGCCCTACACTGTATCATGATATCTAGACTCTTTAACCTTCTTATATTTCAGCAATCTATTGATCATTGTGTCTTAGAAGCATAAGAAGTATACATTTTCGTTGCAAGCAAGCTCAAATACACTTAAGCCAAAAAAAGGAGAAGGTATTATATAAGAGCATGGAGGTGTCTCTTGAAACCCAGTGACAGGAAGTGCTGACAGTCCTCTCCATGGACTGAAACCAAGAAATGAAATGTCATCAGAAACCCAGGCAGAATCTTTCTGTCACTTAACTTCTGTCTTTATTCTAACTCTTCTGTCCCCCCATCTACCCCAAACCCTTCTCTTTATTTTCTTTCTTTCTCTCTCCTCTAACTCCCTCCAGAGCCACATGTTCATTTGTATCTGCATCTCTCTGAACATTTGCTTCATCATTCTTTCTCTCTAGATTGGTTTTCTCTCTTTTTCCAGGCACATGGGACAAGATGAAGAGCTGCACATTCTGATG
Organism: Saguinus oedipus; assembly: GCA_031835075.1. Classification (NCBI taxonomy): domain Eukaryota; kingdom Metazoa; phylum Chordata; class Mammalia; order Primates; family Cebidae; genus Saguinus; species Saguinus oedipus. Next base: position 47,259,723 of record CM063170.1, read on the forward strand.
GATATACATTTGTGAGTCTCAAATGTAATTATACATTTTGTATCTAGTAGCCATATTTAAAAGAAGCCAAATAAAGAAAAATTAATATTAGAAATATATTTTAATCTATATATTTATAATATCATTGAACATGTAATAAAAAATTTAATGAGATAGCATTCTAAATTTTTTCTTTATATTAAGTCTTTGAAGTCCAATGTGTAGTTTACACTTATAACACATTTCAATTTGGATTGGTCACATTTCAGATGGCCAGTGTTCAGTGGCTACCAAACCAGACAGCACAGTTCTAGAGTTCAATGTCTTTTTTTCTAGCAGCCATCAGGGAAAGGATTGGCATCTCCGAATCTCTGTGTCAAGCTTTCAGGACAGAATCTGATTGGCTCACATTGAGTTACTTGTTCATACCTCATCCAATCAGCCTTGGCCAGTGTCTTAGTCTATTTTGTGCTAGGACAGAATACCTGAGACTGGGTAATTTATAAAGAAGAGAGATTAATTTCTTATAGCTCTGAAGGCTGGGAAGTCCAAGGTCAAGGGGCTCAAACCTGGTGACAGCCTTCTTGCTGCATCATTCCATGGCAGAAGGTGAAAGAGGAGAGAGACAAAGAAAGAGAAGAAATAGGCAAAGCTCACACTATCAGGATCCCACTCCCACAATAACAACCTTATTCCGTTTATGAGGCAGAGCCTCATGACCTAATCACTTCTTGCTGATCCCCGCTTCCAACACTGTTGCACTGGGGATTAAGTTTCCAACACATGAATTTTAGGGAACATGTTCACACCATGGCCACCTGGAAGGCAAAGATCCCCTTTTATAGACATGGCAGCCAAAGAACAGGGCAGTTCTCAGAAACAAAGATGGAGGACTTGCCTGAGCCTAGAAGATGCATTACAATGTTTGCAAAGGACTTGTTAGGAAGAACCATCTAGTGTCATCCTGCATTCTCTGGTTCTCCATAATCTTGCACTTGGGGGAATATAAAACAGGTTTCATAAGGCAAGAGCAACCCAAGAAGAATAGTGTGCTGCCACCTGGAAAACATAAATCAAGCATGTATTTCTAATTCAAGAGAGACCCAGGGCTGCCCAGAAAGACAATACTATACACTATAAACTCAGTGGTGGATCAGAAGTTTGAGGTGGAGGAAGTCTTGAACTTCCACAAGTTCAAGACTCATCTCCTAGAATGAAGTTAATCCAGGAAGGATAATCCCTGCTACTTCGGAATCTGCCCTGGCTCTCTGGCCCACCTGGGCCTCGGGGGGGGGGGACATTTTTTTATGCCAATCGCCAACACCAAGAGCTCTCCTTTATACAGACACTTTTCAGTTACACAAACAATTTTGTGGGAATATCCAGTAATCTCTAATTTTGTTTATGGAAGCTCTTCAATATGAAGAAGGCTTAAGTCCTTAATGAGAGCAGAGGAAACAGCTATCTCTCTTCCTCAGGATTCCAGGGCTTCAAAAGGAGTGTTATGCCACTTACTTAGTGAGTCATAACCTTTTTATGAGGTGACTGTGTTGACTGTCACAGCTCCTTGCCAAACACTTGCTCTTAGATCTTAGGTAATGTGAGTGACAGAGAAAGATGGCTGCATGGAAGATGGCCGCATGGCAGCTACTCTGAGAACAGCTAATGCTGGGAAGGGTGGAAAGGTGAGAAGGTAAAATTCCTGGGAGCCCATTTCTTTGGTTGGGGCAGAGCCACTGGTCAATATTTCTCCTTCTCAAAGTGTAGAGCAAGGATCACAGTTTTCCATGGCCTGGAAGATAGGATCTAGCCCCCGCCTACCTCTCTGCCCTCATCTTGCGGTTTGCTTTATTCCAAAACTGGTCTCCTTTCTTTTCTCTTTTTCTTTTGTTTTTTGAGATGGAGTCTTGCACTGTTGCCCAGGCTGCAGTGCAGTGGCACAATCTTGGCTTACTGCCACCTCTGCCTCTAGGGTTCAAGTGATTCTCCTGCCTCAGCCTCAAGAGTAGCTGGGATTACAGGTACCAACAACCACACCTGGCTAAGTTTTTGTATTTTTAGTAGAGATGAGGTTTCACCATGTTGGCCAGGCTGGTCTCAAACTCCTGACCTCGTGATCCACCCACCTCAGCCTTCCCAAGGGCTGGGATTACAGGTGTGAGCCACTGCACTTGGTCCCTAAAACTGGTCTCCTTTCTATTCCTTGCTCATGACAGTCCTTCAGAATATTTCCCTCTTCCCTAGCTCTTTGCATGACTTGCCTATTCTTATAATTCAAGAATCAACTCAAGTGTCCTTTTTTCATTTAGATCTCCCTTGACCCAGTCTCTCAGCTCCATGCATAAAGTAGTCTCTCACACCTTCCTTCAGGTCATCCTTCACACATTGTGGGGGGTGAGAAGTGTATTATTTCTACCTGTCTTGTTAAGAGCCCTGCTTTCACTCTTAACCTAACCTAAAGGTTGTGTCCTGCCAGAGACTCTGAGGCAAGTTAGAGGGAACTTAAGGCGCCTCCAACTTGATGGCTCAGTTTGCTCTTCCTAAGACTATTCATTGAACAATGACTCATTAGGGGTATGAGTTGATGAGCTCAGTAAGGGCAAGAACATGTGAGTCTTCTTCATTGCTTTTCACTGGCATGCAGCATAGCACCTGCCACATAGGCAGCCCACAATGAACTTAACCAAATGAGTGAGCACTGACATGAGTGCTGGGCAATGTGTGAAATGCCAAGTGTGGCAAATGTGCATAAAACTATATGATGCTCAAAGTCAAGGGGGAAGGCCAAACTGAGAAATTTAACATGAGAACATAAGCTAAATATCCAAGGTTCTCTGGGCTTCATAGTAAAGGTAAAATTTGAGCTACGCGGTGTTTTATTTCTTCTGCATCCCCTGGATAAGTCTGATACCTATCATGTCAATTATCTGTAAGTAAACTAGTTTCTTTTTCTTGAGATATAGTAGAGAATAGTAGGTTCTGTTTTGAATCCATAGTTTTCTTAATAATTGTGCAAAATGAAGCTAGTCTTTCCAGACCTCACCTTCCTGCGCTTGTGCCAACTTCACAGGGCTGTCCAGAGAATTAGATCCATTAATACACATAAAAAGCCTAGCTTGTGACATAGTAAGCACTCTAACTATATTATTACCATGTAGTTTTAACACCTTCTAAACACTGTATCTAGCCTTCTCTTCAATGCGCATTGGGGAAAAAAGTGCCTTTTTAAAAATGGATTTTACTAATAGCTAATGCAGAAAGGAGTATCAGTTCCAGGCTCTGTCCAAGTTAATACAAATCCCAGGTTAGTGGAGTCTGAACTTAATTGGCTTTTTCACCTTGTGACATTATAATTTAGAATGTAAGTATTTTTTCTCTAGATGAGAGAGGAGTTTCACTGGTACATCAGAGAATAGTATCCTCATGGCTGCTGAAATTTTTTGAAAAAAAATTGTATTATAATAAAGGCAAGATGTTTTGTTATGTGAAGCTTTAACTTCAGTAGAGAAACCTCAGATGGGTAGATTATTGTCCATATCTCAGAGAGACTTTGAGTCCCAGGAAATGAGGGGAGGGTCAGTGGGGTTTGTTAATAATGCTTCATAGCTAGTAAATTTCTGGACTTTGTGGCTACAGAAACTACACACCCTGGCTTGCCCATGACAGTCCCAGTTAGTGCCCATCATTGTTGTTTAATTAATAGTAACACTTTCTTGCATTCTCAAAACTGCCCCAGTTTGGGTGACAAATTAGATTGTCACCTACTCATGGCTCTTCCTTTCTCCCCAGCAGAGAACCCAAGACTCAACCTGGAGTAGTAATGATGAAAATTATATTTGCACAGCCCTTGATATATACTGGGCACTGTGTTAAATATCCATCATGCATTATTTCATTTATTCTTCCCAACAAGGTTCAGATAAGACTTCTAGTACACATGGGCACAGAAAAGATTTCACTGTACCCCTCAACCATATTCAACATAAGAAATACTATACATGCTAAATTAAATAATTAAAATCCTCATGCATTTTGAAAAATAGCTTCTTTCCTGATGTGTCATTACAAAATTCGGAACTCATGCATCCAAGCTGAACTTTTCACATTTTCCTTCTCTTTCTTGCCAGCACCTGAAGCACGTCCTGGATCCGCCTGTGTTTACAGATCTAGAACAGCTCACAATAACCCAGCAAGGTGAGTGTGACTGCATCCATTTTACAGATAAGAAGCCTGAGGTTTAGAGGAATCATCTCACTGTCACACGCTAGTTCCTCGGTTTTAAAACATGATGCTTAGTCCCCCTCACATTTTAACATTTCTGGATTAAAGAGAATCTCGCAGCAGAAGAACATTTTTTAGTGTAGTATGTCTCTCCTGGCCCATTTTTATGACTTTAATAATGTATCCTATACCTGACGGCTCCTTAGGCTAAAGGACACATATGAACAGCAAAACTGACATTCAAACCTGCTCAACCTGACTTCTTATCTTTAACCACTGTGCCACGCTGCCTTGAACCAATCTTTATTAAATGTCATTATAAATAAGGAGAAAAATTTTTAGCAAAACTTAAATGTTGTTTTGCTAAACATAGTGCATAAACACTGTTCATAGTGCACTGAACACTATGCATAGTGATCAAATGAGCAAAAGAATACCTACCTCTACGGCTTTCAGCCTTTCAGCTTCTTTCTAATATTCTGTAGGACTGACAAGGGTGGGATCTTGGGGGTGAGAATGGTGGGTGGGAAGGTAACAGCACCAAAAGCATAAGGAGAGGGAAGTAAAAGAAGCAAGGCACTGGGGCAAGGGTCTCCAGATTCACTTTTCTGATCTCACTTTGCAGGGAACAGACATTGCATTGTAACTCCTAGTAGGCTAGGTCTTACCTGACTTTGACTATGCTTAACTATTCTGAGCCTCAGTTTCATCATCTATAAAATGGATGTAATTAGAGTTGTAGATATGACAACTTGAATCAGGCTGGGGATTCTTCCTGTCCTTCCTCTAGAGCATTAGAAGAGGTATTACAAGAAAAGCATTTAGAACAGTCCCTGGCACACAAAAGTCCTTAAGAAGTGTTACCCATCATTATCTGTCATACTTTCAATCTCATTTGAGGCCACCACCCTTTCCCTCCATCATCCCCCAACACACAATCCCCAGCCACGTTAGTTTTCCTTCAGTTATTTCAACAAACCAAGAGCGCTTTACCTCTTCAGAGTCCGCACACATGTTGTTCCTTCCTCCTGGCATGCTCTTCCAGAATTCCATCTTTGAAGAGCCAATTCATGCTCGTGCTGAATCCTTAGCTAAATTATCGTCTCTTTAGAGAGGCTTTCCCAGATTCTCTCCAAATACAGTCTCACTCTGTGTCTTTCTATTGTAAATCTTTGCTTACTCCCTTCCAATCCTTCATCGGAATCTAAAATGGTTTCATTCATTCATTAGCACAGGTACTTATCACCTGCCGCCACCACACTAGGAATATACACAGTCCTGCTATTCTTGAGTCCCTGTACCTAATGTGTGCAATGCCTGGCACGAGAGATGCTCAATAGAGATTTGTTGAATTGCATTTCCCAAACATAATACATGAAAGCCTCCGAATCTAAACCCAAGTCAGCTTACAGCCAGAGGGAAAGGGAAATGGTTTGTTTCACAAATGGTTTTCTCTCCCATAAGAACCTCCTTCTATCAAGAACCTATGACTCAGCATTCCGTTCCAGGTGCCTCTTGTGTTTATCTCCCAGTGCACGTGCTTCATAGTAGGATTAGGTTTTCATGCTCATGTATTTGATGATTTGGGTTCATCTCTGACACTCTTGGGAATAAACACCTTCCCATGGACCTCTGCTTGAAAGTAATGAAAGCTGCCTCACAAAGCTCTCATTACCTGTGCTGTTTGGGGAGCTGCAGCTTTATTGAAGGTACCACCACATTGCTTCCTGAATCGAACATTTTCTAGCCAGATGCCAGTGGGATTTAGGGAACTCAGATCAGGTTGGGGATTTTTCCTGTCCTTGGCAGGGACAGAGTGCAGGGTTATCAACTTCCTTGTGTATTAGAGTCACCTCCAGATTTCAGTTATAAATGTACATTCCCAGCATCGCACCCCATGAAAGTCTAAGTCAATACTTTTATTACAGTGATATTTATCCAGAGGACCTTTTATAGCTTCCCATGTGCTTGGTGCTAGGACAAGCAGCTTCATATACATTATTTGGTTTAATCCAACTAACAATTCTATGATGTAGGCATTCCATTTATCCCTCTTCATAGATAAATAAACTGGATATAGAAAAGTTAAATACTTTTTCCAAGGTTTTGCATGTCATGAGTGGGGCTCCAAAGTCTTGCTACTCAAAATGTGGTCTGTGGACCCACAGGTTTGGCAGCCCCTGGAAGGTTGTTAGAAATGTAGACTCTTGGGCTGGGCACAGTGGCTCACAACTGTAATCTCAGTACTTTAGGAGGCTGAGGCAGGTGGATCACTTGAGGTCAGGAGTTTGAGGCCAGCCTGGCCAACATGGCGAAACCCCAGCTCTACTAAAAATAAAACATTTAAAAAATTAGGTGGGTGTAGTGGTGCACTCCTGTAATCCCAGCTCCTCGAGAGGCTGAGGCATGAGAGGCAAGAGAATCTCTTGAACCTGGGAGGTAGAGGCTGCAGTGAGCTGAGATCGGGCCACTGTATTCCAGCCTGAGCAACAGAGTGGGACTCTGTCTCAAAAAAAGAAAAAAGAAAAGAAAAGAAATGTGAACTCTTGGGCCCCACCTCAGATCTTGTGAAGCTGAATTTGCATTTTAACAAGATACTCAACTAACTGATATGCACATTCAACTTTGAGAATCCTATGCTAGTGTACCTGACTCAAAGCTGGGGTTCTTTTTGTCTCCTCTCTTGTCCAGTGGTTTTCAAACATGAGTTCCCATAAGAATCACCTGAGATTCATATTAAACAGGTAATTACTTATCCAGGCTCCACTATCAGATGCTGTGATTTAGTAGTTCGGGGTGGAGGCCCAAGAATCTGTATTTTTAACACAGCCCAGATGGTTCTAATGTGAGTGGCCTGAGGATCACACGTAGAGAAACACAAGATAGGAAATGCATTGGCCTCACTTTTCCTGTCTAATGGAATAAAATAGGATATTTTTTATATGAGCTGCTCACTTATAAAGACTCTGCTTTTAGTGGCCAGGTGCGGTGGCTCACGCCTGTAATCCCAGCACTTTGGGAGGCCGAGGTGGGTAGATCACTTGAGGTCAGGAGTTCAAGACCAGCCTGGCCAACATGGTGAAGCCCCATTTCTACTAAAAATACAAAAATTAGCCATGCCTGGTGGCAGGTGCCTATAATTCCAGCTACTCTAGAAGATGAGGCAGGAGAATTGCTTGAACCCTGGAGGCAAAGGTTGCAGTGATCCAAGATCATGCCACTACACTCTAGCCTGACCAACAGAGTGAGACTCTTGGAGGCAGGAGAATCACTTGAACCCAGGAGGCAGAGGTTGCAGTGAGCCAAGATCATGCCACTGCACTCCAGCCTGGGTGACAGAGGGAGACTCCATCTCAACAACAACAAAAAACTCTGCTTTTAAGATCAGTTTTTACATTTGTAATGAGGAGAGGAGAGAAAACAGACCCCTCTAAATCTTAAAACATGGAAATGGGACAGGCATAGTGACCTGTGCCTGTAATTTCAGCTATTCACGAGGCTGAGGCAGGAGGATCACTTGAGGCCAGGAGGTTGAAGCTGGGCAACATAGTGGTACCTTGTCTCTAAAAAAAAGTGTTTAAACAAAATAGGTGAATGTAGTGGTGGATACTGTTGTTCCCAGCTACTCGGGAGGCAGAGGTAGGAGGAACACTTGAGGCCAAGAAGTTGAGGCTGCAGTGAGCTATGACTGCACCGCTGCACTTCAGCCTGGGCAATGTAGTGAGACCCTGTCTCTAAAAGAAGTTAAAACAAAGATTAGCTGAGCATAGTGGTGCCTACCTGCAGTCCCAGCTACTCAGGAGGCTGAGGTGGGAGAATCACTTGAGCTCAAACATTTGAGACTGAGTGAGCTATGATTATGCCCCTGCATTCCAGCCTGGGTGACAGAGCCAAATCCTGTCTCCAAAAAATTAAAAATAATATTAATAATAAAACAAAAAAGAAAATCGGAGGTGGAGAAACTTTAAAGATAACTTGCCCGTAATCACGTGGCTCATTGGTGGCAAAGCTAAAGCAGGATCCAAGACTGCTGATTCTTTCCATTAAAATGCCAGTCACCAAACATACAGCTCAGTAGCAGCAGAAGCACAAGTGGCAATTATATAGCTCTACATGTAAGTGCTTTTACATATTAATTTAAATCTCACAACAGCCCACAAGGTAGATACTATTATTCTTTTTATGCCAATGAGGAAACTGAGACACAGAGAGGGTAAGTCACCTTCTTAGCAAGTGAGTGTTAGAGTCAGGATTCGAACCCAGGCTGCCTAGCTTTGGTGTTCAGATTCTTAAGACACTTAGTAAGCAAGGAATAAATGAATGGATGAATGAATGAGTGGATGAATAAAATATCAAATGATTGCAAACTGTTCTGGAATACCCTATCAGGTTTTTTTAAATTAATTAATTATTTATTTTTAAATGCATTTTAGGTTTTGGGGTACATGTGAAGAATATGCAAGATTGTTGCATAGGTACACACATGGCAGTGTGATTAGCTGCCTTCCTCCCCATTACCTATATCTGGCATTTCTCCGCATGCTATCTCTCCCTAACTCCCCGCTGTCTCTCCCCTATTTCCCCCCAACAGATCCCAGTGTGTGGTGCTCCCCACACTGGGATCTGTAGGTAAAAATAGGATCTGTAGAATAGTAGGTAAAAAATCCCTGTGTCCCTGTGTTCTCATTGTTCAACACCAGCCTGTGAGTGAGAACATGTGGTGTTTGATTTTCTGTTCTTGTGTCAGTCTGCTGAGAATGATGATTTCCAGGTTCATCCATGTCCCTACAAAGGACACGGACTCATCATTTTTGATGGCTGCATAATATTCCATGGTGTATATATGACACATTTTCCCTGTCCAGTCTATCATCAATGGGCATTTGGCTTGGTTCCAGGTCTTTGCTATTGTAAACTGTGCTGCAATGAACATTCGTGTGCATGAGTCCTTATAGTAGAACGATTTACAATCCTTTGGATATATACCCAGTAATGGGATTGCTGGGTCAAATGGAATTTCTATTTCTAGGTCCATGAGGAATCGCCACAGTGTCTTCCACAATGGTTGAACTAATTTACACTCCCACCAACAGTGTAAGAGTGTTCCTATTTCTCCACATCCTCTCCAGCATCTGTTGTCTCCAGATCACCTATCAGGTTTTATCCTTCTCTTTGTCTCAAAACAAATGGGTTGAAGTGGAAATGCATCACACCTCTGTTAGCATCTGTTCAAAAGGCATAGGAGCTGGAGGCAGCCATACCTGAATTTAAACCCAGCTTTTCTACTCATTAGCTGTATAACTTTGGAAGAGTCACGAAAAAATCTACATAAACCTTAGTTTTCTAATATGTAAAACAGATGCAAGGATAGTGGCCATCTCTTAGGGGTGTTGTAATGAAAATAAGCCAATGTCATTAAAAGGCATGATTATTTTAAAAACTGCCACATATTTTTGGGGCCATGTTTGGTTTTCAAATAAGCTTGATGTTGTCTTAATAGTTGTAAAGCCCCCTGAGGGCAAGGCACTGTTCCTTGAACCTCTTTATCTCCAGGATCCCCCACTGACTGTATTAATGAGCCCTTACTCACTGATAGGGATCAGCCTCGGTCACTGTTGCTGTGTTTCCATACCAAGAGATGGAATAAACACTTCTTCAAGGCATAGTTTCTCTGACCTGTCTCTAACCCAGTTTCTCCTTTTACAGAGAGAATGCAGGAATGCACAGAGAAACTTCTATGAACAGCAGAAGATGAACTTTGTTTTAGAGAAAAGTTACCTTGAAAAATGATTGAACAAGGCATTAATAGCAGACTTTCCTCACCCTGATTTGTGACCTCAGGCAAATTGCTTTGTTCCTCTGGGTGTGTATTTCTCTTCCTGTAGAATGACCAAGACAGTTGCTCTGGTCTCCAAGGGCTCTTGCCCGTATTAACATTCTAATTCTTTGAGTCCTCATTCAATGATGCTCAAATTTCCCACCCACCCCTCTTCAGCTTCACTGTGGAACACTGATGGAGAACAAGGCTCTCATCAAAAGAGAAGTGTATAAAAATTATTAAGTATTATAACAGCTATAAAACCATTAGAGCTGTTACATATTGAACACCTATTGTATGTTACCCACCGTGTTCACACTTGTACGCAAAACCTTTTCAACAACCTTAGGTGGTAGATCTCACTGCTCTGATGTGACAGGTAAGCAAACTAAGCTCAGAGCATTTAAGATACATGCCCAAGGTCCATAGCTAGTAAGTGGCATGGGTGGGATTCGAATCCAGTTTTTTTGTGTGATCCAGGGCATATTATTGGTTTAAAAAGTAAAAGCAAAATGGTAAATGATTTGTATAATATACTACAGTTTAGCCAAGAAAACTGAGGTGGTAAGTGCAACTCATATAACCACATGAAACATTGTATATCTATATCTATGCAATAAAAAAACTGTAAAAATGTTAAGTGGTTATTTACAGTGGGAGTGAGGAAATTGAGTGGAGATGGCAGAGACTCCTTTTAACATATCTTTTTTTTTAAAGTACTCCCTAAATATCCAAAGTAAAATGAAACAGAAATTTGTAACCAGTGATTGATATAAGCACACAGAGAAGAACTTCTCAGAGTGCTTTAAAGTGCTTCAGCTCTGCTTTAAAGCACAGTTACGTGGCTGCACATTCCTACTAAGATATAGCTTAAGACAAAAAGAAGAACTGGAAAAAAATTATTTATAATAATTATACTAATGGTGGTAGTGTTCGTATTGTTAGCTTGAGATGTTTGTGGGTGTAGTGTGAGATAAATTAAATGAACAATTTTGAGGGTGTATTTGAAAACCAGGAATTTCAACATGGGAAAAGGGAAATACATATATAAGATAGATGATAGTAGGTAAAAATCCTGTAATTCTGAATTTCAACAACTACCTTTATGACGCACATCAGGACAGGAAAGGCCTAGCAACAGCAATCCAGAAGCACTAAGCACTCCTCGTGCCTAGATTGCTATCTCTAAATACCACTTCTTACTAAGAGAAGTCCAGGCTCCTTGGCAAAGTGACTCATTTCATGTCTGGGGCAAGTAATGTGCAAAGTGACCCTGGAGAATTTCTCATATCTGAGAGTAAGGAAGCTATCAAACATTACTGAGATTCTGTCAAATGAACTCAGAAGCCAATATGAACAGGCTCCTATTGGCCAAAAATGAGATAATTTGAGAATGAATAACTTACAAATGATATCCAGTATGTTTAAATCCATGATATTTAAAAACAATCATAGTTACCCTTAGAAGTTGCTGCAGAACCAGCACATTATTTAGAAAACTGGCACAAAAAAAAATGTAAAGAGTAAAGAATTAAATATTAATCATGTTTTTCTATGAGAATTATGCCCTAGCATAACCAAATCATTGATGAGGGAAATTGCTGATGATGTAGGGAACTATTCTGACTAAGTAACAAAGAAAGGCAGCACATAGAATTAGTCTATCACCATTTTGCAGTTCCTAATGAATTAATGCATCTAAGCAATGACCAATGACTGCGTACATTTCAGAGACAGACAATCAAACACAGTGTGCCTTCTGCTAGATAAAGAGAGCACCCCAATGAAGTAGCCTTGCCAGAAGAAATTGATTGTGAATTTAATCAAAATTCAACATCCAACTACTGATTGACAGAAAACACAGGGTACCAGAAATCTATTAAATGTCACCACAAAGATGTCATCAGCAACACCAAGATGTGGGAAATTCTACAGGACAACCCACACAGTTTCTTCTGTAAAATACTGGTGAGGAAAATTATTTAAAGGGAGAAATGAGACAGAACCTGTAGATTACAAGGTACCTAAGAGATGCAATAATCAATTACAATGTATGGGCCTTGTGTGGACCCTGATTCAAATGAACAAACCAAACCAAATAACAACAACTGTTTATAAGACAATTAGGGAAAAGTGAACAAACATCTATTAATTTTTTGATGATATCAAATAATCATATCATAATATATGAACATCATAATTTCAGATCCGTTTGTAATTATTAATATTTTTAAATGTGATCATCCCATGACTCCTTTTTTTTAAGAGCTCCTATCTTTTAGAAAATAAAACTAAAATATTTACATATGAAGTTATATGCTGTCTAGGATTTGCTTCATAGTAATGCAGGGGAGAGAGGTTGGGGAAACAGACAAAATAAGACTGGTCATGAGCTGATAATTGTTGGAGCTGATGGTAAGATTCACCTTTTACTAGTTTACTTATAGATACGTTTGAAATTTTCTCCAATAAAAAGGGTAAAAGCAAAACTCTCACAATGCCACTGACGGAGAATTCTAGATGCATGGCCCTTGTTTCTGTGGCCACCTTGGGACAGCATAGGCTGAGTAAAGAAACCCTGATCTCCTCTCCTCCATCCTGTTTACAGCCCATTGATCTCCAGAGCCATGGTTCTCTCCTCACCGGGGGTATGAGCGTTGCAAAATGAGAAACCTGAGAGCAAGTGCCAACATTATACTCTCAGCTGCAGAAATCAATATTCCTCTTCAGAGCCTGAGGTGGGAGAAGGCACCTGGCACCTGGCCTGAACTCCAGCTCCAAGGGCATAAAGCAAGTTATGTTGGCCTCACTTCCTTTGCCTTTCCTTGGGAGTGCTACAGGTTGCCTTTCAGATCTCAGATCCCTGCAGGTTTGTCCAGACTACCTATAGATTTCCACAGGCTCCCAGGGCCAGAGGGGCTGACAGGAATGGAACTGGCCACAGCACAGGGCCATTTCTTTCCCAGGCTTGATAGGTTTCCTCAGAGTTTTCTCTCTCTCCATATTCATTGCCGCCACTTGTATGGTCTACTGTGGAGTGTCCTAGCCGATCTCCCTCTCCCTCCTCCTTTTGTTCTCTGCTCCTCCCATCTACTACATAGCCCTCCAAACCATTTGATTCTCCACATTGTAGTCCAGGTGACTTTTTCAAAGCCCAAAACTTAGGAAACCAACTTGCTCTGGCCTGAAACCCATTGCTCTGAGGCTGAAGACTCAGATACTCAATACAGCTTCAAAGGTCTGTATCATCCACCCTCCTCTGACCTTACCCCACACCACAGTACTCCATTTTTTTTCCTTCCCACCCCTTGGCTTTCTTGTCACAGAGTTTTTCTCATATCCATCATTTATTCATTCAGCAAACATTAGTCAAGGATCTACCATGTGCTAGGCACACATACAACTTAAATAGCTTTACTGATTCTTCAGAAATCAGCCCTAGTGCTCCTTTATCAGGTAAATCTCCTCTGACATTCTTGATTATGGCCTTGTTCCCCCTGTTTTATGCTCTTCTGGCATTGAGCATATCCCTTCACAGTCCTTCCACTTACACTTTTACTGGTGTAGATAATTGATTTCTTCCTCCCACCACTAAACTATAAGCTCATGAGAGCAAAGATTATGTATGATACATAATTATTAATCATACATAATTCTGGTCACCGAGCACTGTGTCTGGCACATAGTATGTTTTGGTAGAATACAGCTGGCTATAATATTTTTTAAACTCATCACCAAAGGATGGAGTCTATTTTGCCTCCCCTTGAATCTGGGGTGGTTCCATGACTTGTTTTGATCACTAGAATACTAGAAATGACATTGTGCAACTCCTGAGGCTGTGCCTTAAAAGACGTGTAACTTCTGCCTCTACCTTGGCCACTTGCAGAGTTTCTTTTAGGCATCTAGCAGACATGCTGTGAGGAAGCCCAAACAGCTATATGGAGGAGCTCACATAAAAGAGAAACAAGGCCCTTGGTTGAACAACCAGTGTCTAAGTGCTTCACCCAGCACCATGAGAAAAAGAACCTCCCATTTAATCCACATGACCTTGAGAAATTTGTTATTGTTTTAGTCCACTAAGTTTTGGAGCATTTTGTTAGCAACCATAGGTCAGAAAAAAAAAAAAAAAAAAAATAGAGGTTCAAAAAAATACATGGAGAATCAATAAATATTATGTTGTTCTCTGAGTCTTTTCAGTCCATAGTCCATATGTGGAACTTCTCCATAATATTAGAGCCCTGGAAGATCATGGTCATAAAATGTGGAAGTCTTCAAGGAAGGACTGGAAAAAGTATTCAGTCAAAAGCCCAGAACTGAAGAGATCCCGCCCGCTGGAAAAACAATGTAAGGCAAGCAAAGCAGACTGACTGTCATTCTGATGTTCTATGGGGAGCCCTGGGACACAGCAAGCCACACCTTGATCTCCCAGGACTCTCTGCAGGCCCCTGCCAGCCTGCCCCTGATACCTTTGAGATATGAGGTCTTTCCCATGAGGGAGCAGTCATCCCCAGGTAGGAATTATTTGCTTAAACTATGGAATTAGCTGATCAGGGTTCAAATCTCAGTTTTGCCACCAGCATTTAAGGGAATATTGAGGCTGAGCGCAGTGGCTCATGCCTATAATCCCAGCACTTTGGGAGGCCAAGGCGGGCAGATCACCTGAGGTTGGGAGTTCAAGATCAGCCTGACCAACAAGGAGAAACTCCGTCTCTACTAAAAATACAAAAGTTTTATTGCATGGTGGCACATACCTGTCATTCCAGCTACTTGGGAGACTGAGGCAGGAGAATTGAAGCCGGGAGGCAGAGGTTGCAGTGTGTCGAGATTGCGCGATTGCGCTCCACCCTGGGCAACAAGAATGAAACTCCAACTCAAAAAAAAAAAAAATAGAGAACATTACACCTTCTTATTCAGAATTTTACCAAGGATGGATCACCATTTGAGAAAATCAGTTCACTATTAGCATCACTGCTGGTAGTATTTCCTTCATTCTCTTAGCACACAGGCATCCGCTGCAACTGGAGCTGCTGCATGCAAGGTGGTTTTACATAATGAGTACACACATTGATTACATTGCTTTTAGAATACTGAGGTCTGAACATTTCCATATCTAAATATACATTACTTTATTCTAAAATTATTTTTCTTTTGCATTTTCTTTATAATAAAGATGGATATTACACATATTTTTAAGTACATGCTAAATGGATTATATTTTATTTAAATTTCATTTCACATTAAAGAGAGTTAAAAAGTATCTACCATGAAAGGGTACTTTAAATCTAATGGGGTTGGGAATACTGTTGTATCGGAAGCTCAGCTGCATGGCTGTGAGTTAATCATCCTCTCAAATTCTACGTCTGTACAAACAGATATAGCATCAGTGCCTGCCTCATAGAGCTGCTGTGAGGATCAAATGATAGCACTGGGCTCATGAATGTAACTATCATGATTATCACAATTATTACTCTAACTAATAATACAAGCATTATCTTCACAGCTTTGTCTAACTGAAACTTGACCTCAGCTCAGTAAATAAGGACCTTTGTGACCTGATCCCACTCACATGACACCACTGGGGACCCTGTGATCCAACCACACTTAACAGCTTTCTATCACCTAGGCGATCTGTGCAGTCTTAAGTCCCTGGACTGTGTCACGCTGTTCTCTCTGCTTAGAAGCCTCTTTTGTGTGGCCCCCACACCTCCTTCCAATCCTCCTTCAATACTCAAACCAGCTAGCACCTCTTCCAGGAAAGCTTCTCCATCCACCAATCTGATATCACTGCCCTCCTTGGTCCTCCCAGGGCACACAGTGCTTCCTGCCCCTCTTATAGCTATAATGTAATTATTAGTTGATATACCCACCTCCCATTTTAGACTGTGAATTCCCTGACAGCAGAGAGGATATTGTTTGTATCTTTACATTCTGGCACAGCAGTTGGTGCTTAATAAAATGTTTGTTGATTACTTGAATGGAGTGAGAGTGAGTGAGTAAGTAAGTGAGTGAGTGAATGCTGCCATCTCCCTAGAAACGCACTTAAGAGCTAGAAAGTAGCAGGACCAGGCCTGAAATTCAGGTCTTTAAACATCCAGCCCAGTTGCTTTCCTGTAGTAATGTGGCTTACTACAGTGGTCTGCCCTGATCAATATTGCAGAATAAACTGGAAAGTCTGACCTTCAATTTCAGAATTCCCAGCTGTCTTGGGCAAAGTATTACCTTTGAAACAATGAGGAGTAGTATACCAATGTAAAAAATGCGAGCGTCTGGGACGTGGCAAAGGCTCTCAGGGATTGTACATCGACTGGTTTATAATACACAGGTAGAGCATCTCTGGCCCAAAAACTGGATATCAAAATGCTCCAAAATTCAAAACTTTTTGAGCAGCGACATGAAGTTCAAAGGAATATTTCAGATTTTGGATTTGGGGATTAAGGATATTCAGTCAGTAAGTATAATTCAAATACAGTTGATCTTGAAACAACACAGGTTTTGAACTGCACGGGTCCATTTATTCAAGGATTTTTTTAAAGCAAATGCAGACTGAGAATACAGTATCTTCCCACTGGCAGAGTGGGACTTGTGCATACTGGCTTCCTCAGGTCCAGAGGCTTCTGTTAAATGTTTATATTCCAGCGTGCCCAGCACCCATTTTATATTCTCACCTCAGTTTCTACCTGGGGAAGTAGACAGAGCATGGGACTAGGAGTGCAAGGACCCAGTTCTAGACCTGGTTCTGCTATTAACCATCTGTAGGAGACCAGTTTTCCCATTGGCAAAATGATTGCACTCACATGTATGCCAAGGTTGCTTCCAACCCTTAGTATTCTCTGACCTTGCTACTCAAAGCAATGTCCTCAGACCAGTAACATCAACATCACTTGGGTCCTTGTTAGAAATGCAAAATCTCAGGTCTCACCCAAGACCTCTTGAAGTAGGATCTACATTTCACAAAACTCCCAGAGGATTCCCATACACCTCAAGCTGTAGAAAACACTGCTCTGCATTTAACAGCTGGGCTGAGTCTCTCTCCTCCTTCCAGAAAAGTACTTTTGAATTTGGACAAGAGCTGCTTCCACCTAGCAGACTAAGAAGAGAAGGAGGAAGGTAGCTTTTTGAATAAGGTTTGTTCAACCTGTACCACCTAAGTAAACTCTAAACCAGATTCTGTCTGTCCTTTACTACCTTCCTTTCTTTATTTTCTCTTCTTTTCTTCTTTTGTTTTCCACTAGAAAAATGGAGAGGGGGGAAAAAAGATCCTGCCATTTTCCAACAAAAGAATTTCTCTGCTCCTGTTTCTCCAGGGCCCTTGGTCTTCCTGGGACAATCACTGTGTGTGTGGCCCAAGAGCAGGCCAAGAGCACAGCCCCCTGGATGATTGGAGCCATCAGCTGAGGAGGTAGAAGAGGCTCAGAAAGTGGGAGAAGGGGAAGCCATCGAGGGCAGCACTGATAGGGCTCTGCAGGGAGCTAGGCCCCACTGAGCGTGCTTCTAAAAACAAACATTCCGGATCACTTTTCCTCTTCTTTTGCCACAATTTTCCTTCTGGGAATGGGGCCACAGGAAACTGTTGCCCCCATCCTCAGGCAGCCACAGGGGAGATTCAGAGGCCAAAGCTACCCCCTATTGCATGCTGCTCGTATGCCCAGACCCTGATAGATGATGAATGTCTGCTTGTCTTATGAGAAGGCAAAAAGTAACACGTAATCTTCCCAGTCCTTCTCCTACCTGAAAAAAGGATTGTGGCTTCTCCTGATGAGTTTTTCCTCTTCCGCACCCTTTCAGGGAGGCTTCTGCCACTGCTAGGTGGGTTCTTTGGAAAAGAAAAAGGGGAGAAGAGGTCCGAGGACTGGTGATTATGAAAGAAGGCATCTTTTTAGCTAAGTTTTAAGGAAAAAGCATGAGAATAGTTAAATCATGTGAGGGTTGTTGATGAGAGAGAGAAAAAACTGACTAAGTGTCTTTATAAACTGGTACTTCCCAAGGTCCAGTTCCAAGACCACTACAATAGCATCAGCGTGGTTTGGAAATTTGCAAATTCTCAGGCCCCACCCCAGACCTACTTTATCAGATTCCCTGGCAATGGGATCCAGAAATTCCTTTTCATATGCTTTCCAAGTGATTCTGACAGCTGCTGAAGTTTGAGAACTGTTGTTATAAACTTATTTCTACAGTGCATGAGAATGGGAGGTAAAAAAACTGGAGTTCATTTGAAATAATTTGACTCTTTCTGTGCATACTTTGGCTCTAAGACTGGAAGCCATGCATCACCAATGGGACAGGGTTGCACTTTTCTTACTGGGGTTCACTGCCTGGAAGGGTGGTCTGACGCCATGGATCTTCACCCCAAGATGTTGCCTTGCTCTTGTGCAGAATCACCCTGCAAAAGCCAATCATCCTGTCCCTGAGTGGGTCAGCACTGCTGCATGGAAAACAATTCACAGGATGTAAATAAAGTGGAAGGACCCGTCTTTCATCCTTGGAGGTTTGTGCTCAAGAACTGACATTCTCAAAGCCCTGCTTTTATTCAATAATAAATGGCACATTTAATTTCTGCCCCAGACTGTAATCCTACCTAAAACTATAACCATAGCTGGGCAGAGGCTAGAGGACTGAAGAGAAAATATATTCTTGTGATCCAAGTTTTCTTAGATCCTACCAGGCTATAAATACTGAGAAATTTCAGAACAAACCCAGATATTTCAGTTTTGACTCTGTCTTGTTCAGAAAGGGCTGCAGCATCCCAAGTCTACCACCAGTGTCTCATGAGATGCTCATAAATTGGGCTTACAACTACCACGTGTCATCTGTTCTACATGGGGTGCCTTTTGCTGGGCACTGCCCAACCCAGTAAGTCTGACTCACTTAATAGGTTTGGAAATAGTTTAGCAAATTTTCAATGGTCACATAAAATTCCACCACAGGGAAGTACCATACTTGGAATACTCAACCCACAGTTACGGCCCTTTCCCATTATTCCCTCTCACAAACAATGCTGCAATGAACACTCAAGTAACAAAAATCTGATGTACTTCTGTGAATGTATATGTAAATTAAACTCTTGTCAGTGGGTCAAAGAGGATATGCATTTACAATTGATTGACATTACCAAAATGCACAACTAAAATATTGCATCCAGTTATCTGCACATTGACTGAATAAAAGCCTTTGTTTCCTCATTCACTTGTCAATACTGAGTACAGTCGCCCTCCATATGTGTAGGTTCTGTATCCATGGATTCAATCAATCTCAGATTGAATATATTTTAAAACATAAATAAATACAAATAGCAATACAACAAAAAAGTACATATAAAAATAATGCAGTATAATCACTTTTTACATAACATTTACATTGCATTAGCTATTATAAATAATCTAGAGATGATTTGAAGTACACAGGAGGATGTGTTTAGGTTATACGCAAATGCTACACCATTTTATATGAGGGACTTAAGGATCTCTGCATTCTGGTAACTGGAGGGTCCTGGAGCCATTCTCTCAAGGATATTGAGGGATGATTGTCTTATCAAACATTTTAAAATTTTGCCAATCTGATAGGTGAAAAATTGCACCTTGCTGTTTGGATTTACATGTCTTTAATTTGATGAAAGTAGAACATCTTTTCATTCATTTATTGAATATTTGCATCTGTTTTCCTGGGAACTGCCTTTCATATCCTTTGCCTATTTTTTGATTGGTCTGTTCATATTCATTCTTATTAGTTTCTATGAGCTCTTTGTAAAATAAGGAAATTCTCTCTGTCTGTTTTACGTGTTGCAAATACCAAGTACCACGTTATCATTCATCTCTTGACTTTGTAGAATTCGCTTCCATAAAGACATTTTAATTTTATATCGGCACATTTGCTAATATTTTACTTTACGAAGGCTGGTATGATGGGGAAAGAATAGGCAATCAGGTTACCACTTCAGATAGTATTTGCTTGCCTGCTTTGTACTTTCTGAAGCCAGAGACTTGGCATTGACGCAAGGCTGAAAAAAGAGTGGGAGGAACATTGTGCTGGTCCACCTGCTGGAAAGGCTATGACTGCTGCTGGGTCAGCCACTTCCATAGACCCAGAGCAACACCCTTTTCGCCTTTCATCTTTGGTGCAAAAGACAACTGGTTGGTCCATGCTCCTTTACCCTCATGGAGAATTACCTTTCTGGGCCTCATCACTCTTTCTACAGTCTGACCTTGGTGGGGGTCACTGTAGGCCATCAAACAAATGTTACAACTGAATCTCCAAGAGAGCAAGTTGAAGTTGTTGTCCTTTTCCTCCCAGGGAGCCACTGTGCTCCTAAAAGTACAGGTGCAAATAGCCCATTCATCTCATCCCAGCATAAAGGAAGGTCCCCTCTTCTTACTAATGGAGGAGTAAGTAATGAGTCCCTAATTCAACCAAAATGTCCTGGTACAAAATTAATAAACCCACTGATCGCACCTTAAATCTTCCAGAGAAATATGTCAACTTAATTGAATCTCTTCCTGGTAGCACTTCAAGAGGTATAAAAAGGGAGGTGACAAACAGCCAAGGTCTGTGGGAAAGGACACTTGTGGGCAGGGTGGAGGGGAGATGGTCAGCCCATGGCACATCTACGCTGCCCCGGGTTCTGCCCTAGGGTCAGCTCCCCTAACTGCTCTCTACTGCCCAGCCCAGCCCGCCTCTAAAAATGCCATTTTGATTTTTAAAACCACACCTATGGCAATAGTTGTTAGCGGGGAGGTGCACCAGGTACTGCAGCTGTTTGAATCCCAGGTGTTTTGTCCGAATGGAGTTGGTGAGTCAGGAACTCTACTAAACTCCTTTTGGGAGAACAGAAAGGGAGCAATAGAGTTACCTAAGATGGAAAGCTGGCGTAACTCACATCCTGCTCATAACCCTGTGCCCAATGCCCAGGAAATGGAGACGAATTTTGCTTCTCAGCTCAGTGAGAAGAAACATCACATTACCTCAAGTCCAGTGAATGCTAACTCCTAAGCCCTCACTCACAGGTTGGTGAGAAATTTGGTCTCAGGATTTTGAGAGAACGTCTATCCCCTGAATTCATACCAGAATCCAGGATCATATTTGGAGATGAGGTAACAGAAGAAGAGTCATCCTGAGTGAGCTCACTGCTGACATGACCATGACCTTTGAAACATGCTGCTCATTCCTGGGTACTGCTGGGTGTTTTGTGAAAGCCACATTCCACTGTGCTCTGAGATCCCAGAACCTCCTGAGGGTGCAGAGTGTGGGTGGAGTGTAGGGCCCTGTCAATTATCGGACTTGCTCAAATCCTGCCGTTTCCTCAGTTGTGATTTTAAAACATGTCTGCAAATTCTCAGACCTTCCTCTCATTAAGATGTGAAGCCTACTTCCTCTCCCTTTGAATAGGCAATCCTTGGTGTGATGGGTGGAACTGTGCCTTTCCCCTCCTCTCAGATTCAGATATTAAAACCCTAACCCCCAAAACCTTCAGAATGTGACTGTATTTGGAGATAGGGCCTTTCAAGAGGTAATTAAATTAAAATAAGGCCACTGGGGGGAACCTAACACAATTTAACTGCTGTCCTCACCTAAGAAAAGGAGATTAGGTCATAAACACACACAGAAGGAAGCCCAATTGAAGACGCGGGAAGAAGATGACCTTCCACAAGCCAAGGAGAGCAGCCTCAGAAAAAAACAACCCTTCCAACACCTTGATCTCAGACTTCTGGCCTCCAGCACAGAAAACAAATTTCTGTTGTCCAAGCCACCTACTCTACGATGCTTTGTTATGGAAGCCCAGCAAACTAATGCCCTTGGGAACTCACTTCTGTGGAATAGAATGCAGTCAAATATGCTGCATGACTTAGCCTAAGTCAGAAAGGGTGATGGAGCTTCTGCCTAGTTCTCTCCCAAGATGCTCGCCTTTGGAACCTGGCCACCACGCAGTCAGAAGGAAGCCCAGACCCCACAGAAAGGTGTAGGTGTTCTGACTGGCATCCCCAGCTAGCGGCTCCAGCTCTGACAGCCAGCATTAATTGCCAGGTATGTGAGTTAGCAAAGCATAAGAGGAGTCCAGCCCCAGCCTTCCAGCCACCCCAGCTGAGTGGAGAGAGAGACATGCTGTTCCTGCAGCATCCTGGCCAAACTGCCAATTCGTGAGTAAAATAAATGTTGTTGTTTTAAGCCAGGGCATTTTTTAAAGCAGCAGCAGATAAAAAGAACACCAGTCTTGAGGTATCAACAGCTTCTTCTGCTTCTCTAACCTTAAGGAACGTTTTCTCTCTCCTCCTCCCCATTTGGAAAGATCCCATATAATCTCCCCTCCATTTGTCATTAGTTATACAATATGGGCTTCTCTTTCCAGGGGCAAGGATCGGGGGAGGAGAGGTTTATGCCAGCCAGTGTCTCTTATTAATTTACACTAATACAGTAATTTGAATGTTCTCCATACAACACGTTTTTATGTCGGGTGGAAGGTGAGGTCTGTAAAAGTAAGCAGATCACTGCATTTTTACACAGTGGTGACAAACAGGTACAGGTCCCCACTGGCCGCCTCTGCTCTTGCTTCATGCCTACCTTGAATGTATATTCAGCACTCTGACACATCCCTCCAAAAAAACCCAATTCCCAAAGTACTGGAGATTAATGCAGACATCATTAAAAGTTGAATTGGAAGGTGGAGAGATGGGTACATTTCCCACTACACAAGAAAATTTCTGGAGTCTACCGTAGACATCACCACCTTTTCTTTCTAGTCTTCCCGCAATCTATCCCTCCCCCACAGGTGCCCTATCACTGCCACCAGCACAATTCTACCTCTCTTCCCTAACTTGCTACACCCAGCCTAATAAAAAATCCTGGGCAGCCAAATAGGAACAGCTTATTGTTCCTGAAGCATGCTCCAAAGGCTTTCAGCTCATTCCAACACACTTCCAATCTCATTTTAGCGTTGTTACTCATGTTACTTATTTCTGTTTCTTTCCCTTGAAGCTCAGGGAAATTGGCAAGAGTCGCCCTGTTTTCTCTTCTCTTTGCTGTGCTGTAGAATGCAACCATGGCAGCCCTCCTCCAAAATCCCCATGCCAAAGTCAACAGTGAGATGGAGAACCTAGAGCCAGGCACCCTGTGCCTGGTGTCCCAGTCTTGTTGTGCCAATGGCCTTATCTGCAAATGGCACGCAGCACACATCTCTAAAACAGCAACAAGACAAGGCAAGTGCAAAAGGAAATGCTCCCAGTGTGCCCATCATTATCTTTCTTGCTAGATGGAGGGTACTAGAGTCCATTCCTCATCTCGGAAGTGGGAAAACTGTGGCAATCAAACCGGTGGGTAACAACAGGAATGTAGATTAGTGGAAGTCATCCACCTCGCAGAGAGGTAGCAAGATGTAACAATTGTAACGGGAACTTCCAGATCACTTCTGCGACAGACATCATGCCGAGTGCTTTATGCACTATCCCATTTAATACTCAAAACAACCTTATGAGGCAGGTACTATGACCAATGAGCAAATGAAGACAGTCCTCCTGTCTCCTACTTAGTATCAAAGGAATCTGGTCTGAAAAGGCCCAAAAGAAGAGCTGCCTTTTTTTGAGTATGTGCTAACCCCTTTGGGGAGAGGTCTCTGTTTGGTTGCACACAGCAGCCCTGTGAGGAAGCTGTGCTTCTCATCCTCACAGAACGAATGAAATGGGTTCAGTAGATAGGTGGTGAGTAATAAGCTTAATGGGCTGGATGGAATCCAGAGGGTAGGTAAGTCTAGGAGGTCTGTGAATCATCTACATAGGGTTGGCAGATTGCTTCTAAGGTTTCCATTTTTCAGTGGTCACTCTTCTATTTAATATTCAACTAGAGATAGTCTGAACCTCTCCCTCTCCACTAGACCACATGAGCATGAGGTATCTTCAGTTTCCTCCCCCAGTTTTAGTGCCACTCCCTGAAGAATCCTTACTGCTTTGTCCAGATCCCTTCAGGTGACTTTTTGTCATCTTCAGACACTGGGGCTTTGTCCATCCTGCTTTGCCTCAAGTTGAACATTTGAGAGCATCTAATGCTCAACACCAAAGTTGGCATCTTCCCAAAACTGACACCAAGTTCTATCCCTCAATAGAGCATGAGGGTCAAGCCCACCTTTTTATACAATTCTATGGGGAAGTGATGGTGCCCTTGGCTGGCACTGTTTGAATGCAGCAGCCGCAATGAAAGTGTCTATCTCCCACATGACCACACGCACACCAGCACCAGGTATTAACATCTTCAAGAAGTGAAAAATTGATTGCTTTAAATTTGGATTGCAAAATAAATCCTTTACACTGCAAAGCACAAGACAAGTTCAAGTCGAACATATAACATTAGTTAGAAGGCGCACATTCTACATGATGATAATGTTTAGGGTTGTCAGGACAGAAACCATAAAGATGACCTTTATTAAGTACTTGCTAAGTCCCAGGTACTCTGATAAACACTTTAGATACCTTAATGACTACCCTGTGAGGTGGCTATCATTACTGTCTTGTTTACAGGCAAGGAAGCAGAGGCACAGAGAGACAAAGCAATTTAACTTGCTCCAGGACTTAGCAAACCCGTCACAGAGCCAAGACTGCCCCCACTAAGGCAGTGGAGCATCCAAGAAGGACATGGTTGGTGGTGTCTTAATCCCTCCTCTGTCACCCACTTTGATGTGATTCAGGCATATTATGTCCATCTCTAAGCCTCGCTACTCATCGCTAAAATGTTGGAAATCCACCTGGTTGCTGTTAAGAACAAATGGGAAGGGGAGGAGGGAAGAGATACAGTGGAGAGGAAAAGAAGAGACAGAAAGAGGGAAGGGGAAGGAAGGTCAAAGTCCTTGATTAATGGTGGCATAAGCTGTAAAAACATCCAGCACTCTGATTATTTCCACCAAAGCCATTTCTTCAGGTGCACTAGATTCTGGGCAAGCCAGGCCACTGACCTTGGATGTGGAACCTAAACCTGGTAACTTCCCATTCCTGGGCACCCTCTCTATAAAAAGAACAGAGTTGGTTACCCCTAAAGAGTCTGTAGAGCTAAAGAATGTGTCATAATGGAGGCCCTAGCCGAGTGGAATGACTTGTGCCTATAATCCCAGCACTTTGGGAGGCCGAAGCAGGGTGATTGCTTGAGCCCAGGAATTTGAGAACAGCCTAGGCAACATAGTGAGACCTCATCTCTACAAAATTAAATTTAAAAAAATTAGCTGAGCATGGTGGTATGTGCCTGTGGTCCCAGCTACTCAGGAGGCTTACGCACAAGGATTGCTGGAGCCCAGGAGTTCAAGGTTGCAGTGAGCTATGATTGCACCATTGCACTTCAGCCTGGGCAAATGAGCAAGACCCAGTGTCTTAAAATAAAATGGGGGTCCCTACTGTCTTGACTCATGCCTTCTCTCCTGTTCCCATCACCTGCCAAGCAGCAGATGGACCAGTAGCCACCATCGACACCTGCAGGCGCTGGGAGGCCCTGCTGCTGCTCAGGACGAAGGCTGAGCTGCTCAGGACTCAGTGGTGCTATTAATACTTCATTGAGTTGAGGGAAGGACTTCGATTTTCTTTAGATCGAAAGTCTAGGGGAGGGTTTGTGTTTGTTAAACTATCTCATCCATCAAGAACTGGAATTTCCACTCTGCTACCTGTTTTGTCAAATGCAGCAAGGAATTTTGTACTTTTCTCTCATAGACACATTCAAGACTGATCTAAATTTCAGATGCAGCAAGTAGTGGTCTTGGTTTCATTTTTTAAGGGTAGTATAAAGGTATTCCATGTCCCCAACAAAATTCTCTCTTTATTAAGCCTGTTGAGAATGACTTTCTTGCTATTATCAATTAATTCCTTTGGACTAGGCTCTGACCTCTTTGTGAAGAGCATTTTGAAAATGGAAACTTTGTGATAGAGATAATCCATTAAGTCTCTGTCGCATAGTATAATGACCATCAGACCCCTGGTTTTAATTATTCACCCTACAAATTGAGGGGAAAACTCTTCGACTCTCTGTGACTGTTTTCTCAGCTGTGAAGTGGGAATAATGGTGACTGTAAGATTAGCTGATGCAGCCTACATTAAGGGCACAACGCCTGGCAGTCAACACAGAAGTTGATGGCAGGAGTGGTGGCGGGAGTAATAGCAGCGGCGGCAGCAGGAGAGGAGTTACTGTTGTCCACACCAGAAGCGATGAGAAGTACAATCACTCTGTACCTGGAAGGGAAAAGAAGTGCTAAAAGGAAAGAAGATAGAAGGCAAAAGTCACCAACTGGCCCATTTTGCTGAGAGCTGCTCCTGGGGACCACATGGCAAATAGAGACAATCAGGATGCCTGTCATCAACTCGGCGGGAGTTAGGTTCCAGGCACCTCAGCGCAGACACTGAATTCATTCACTCTGAATCTTCCTAAGAATTTGA
Organism: Saguinus oedipus; assembly: GCA_031835075.1. Taxonomy (NCBI): domain Eukaryota; kingdom Metazoa; phylum Chordata; class Mammalia; order Primates; family Cebidae; genus Saguinus; species Saguinus oedipus. The sequence continues at coordinate 47,286,129 of CM063170.1, forward strand.
TGAAGTAGGTTCAACTTATAGCCATCATTTACTGAGAAAACGGAGGCTCAGAGAGTTAGGACAACTGGCCTTAAAGGCAAACGGCAAGGAGGCAACAGAACCAGGACCCAAACTATCTCTGTGTGACTTCAAAGCCTAAATGGCAAACTCAGAACCACTGCCCTAGGAACCATAGGCATCATCAAGCAGCTTCATTTCTGCCTATTCCCTGGCCCAGGAGGCTGCCGCGCTGGGGGGTTTGTGGGAGTACAGTGCACGTAGCTCTTCTCTCTTCAGTCTAGGGATTATAACCTTGCAGCAAGCAGACAAGCCCTGGCCCAGGCAGGGCTAGATCTAAAGTCCTGCTATCTGCTTCATTTTATCAGGCTGCTGGCGGCCGAGCACAGGAAATTAAAAGCAACTCCTCGATCATAGAGTGCGGCACCCAGTGATCTCAGACAGAATCCATCCCCCTTCCCTCCCACTTCTTCTTGTGCAAGATCATGGTTCTTAGCAGTCAGCTGCTGAACTTTTGCAGGGAGTCAGGCTGTCCTAGAAACCAGGACCCCAGAGGTAAACAAAGAGGCCCTGCCCTCGGAGGGCTTGGAGTCTGGGGAGGTAGGCCCTTTACAGTGTGTGTGTGTGTGTGTGTGTGTGTGTGTGTGTGTGTGTGTGTGTGTGTTCTTGAAAGAGACACAGAAAAGAGTGGTGGCCTCTGAGGGGCAAACTAGGGTCAGAGGCAAAGCCCAACCTTTCCATTTATATCAGTTTGTGTGCTTGAACTTTTTACCACGTGCTTGTGTTAACTATTTTTACAAACAATACATCTTCTAAAGATGAAATAAAATACAGGTCTACATAGAGGATATATTCTTAACCTGCGGAGAAGAGCAAGATTAGAAACACTTTCTTTCAGATGATACTCTCAAGCTCTAAAGAACAAAATAAATAAGTAACAAAGAAAGAATAGGGAGCTCCAGGTAGAGGGAGCTCAAGCAAAGGCTTGGAGGTATGGGAGCGCCAGGGCAGTAGCTTGCTGTGTGGGAAAGGGCCTAGCACTGGAAGATAAAGGATTGGATTCTCAGTCCTTCTCCTTCCTCCTTCATCTGTTAGCAACACACCACAGCACTGCTCAGTTCTAACCGCATGCCTATTGTGAAATTAATTGGAGAGGTGGGGAGTCATTTCACCTGCTCCTTTCTTGTGTGTCAGCAGCAATATCTCACAGCCGAGGTACCCCGTAAGCACTGGCATCTGCTATTTTGCTTGCCTGGCATCCCTTCTTCTGAGTTTTGGCAAAAGTACCCCCTTTCCTTCCTTGGTCAAGTCTCCCTCTTGTTCTCCCATGTGGTCCTGAGAAGATGACTGGCCAATCTTGACACCCTTATTCCATGCTAACCCAGTGAAGGAGGGTGAGTATGTGACCCAGACTCAGGCCACAGAACTTCTCTTCCTAAGGTTTGGTCTTGGTGGAAGCCTCCTTAGCATGGGAAACCTCTGGGCCAATTCATCCTCAGGGGGTTGCCCTGAAGTGGGGTCTACTTGTTCTTGCTTATTGGGTCCCGACTGTTCAACTTCCCCTTCAGTTCTACGTGCCTCCCAGAATCCTCACAATAGAACCCTCTGTTGGCTCTTTAGCCTGTCAATGTCTGTTATTTACTACCAAAGAACTCTGGTGAGTGCCCCTGTTCTTTAAGAGTCAAATAAAAATATGGTTTGAGACCCCAACCTACACACGATGAATGACCCTCACCTTTCTGGAGAATTCCTATCTTTTGCCATATTTCACTGGTTTCCAGTGAGTTATTTTAGTTCTTGCTGGCCTCATCATCCTCTGTGGAATGTCTTTACCAACACAAACAAGAGACTCAACAACTTTCTTCAACTTCTTTCTGTTCTACCCCCACAAATAAAACCCACTTATACAAGGTGGTGTGTGTGCGTGTTTGTGTGTGTGTGTGTGTGTGTGTGTGTGTGTGTGTATGTACAGCAGTCTTTGATAAAGAGAAAAATACTTCACACACAAAAAAGTACAACAAAAAGTTAGACAATTCTGTTCTTAAAAACTTTAATGCAAATTTCAAATTCTAGTTTCTGTCTGCTAGATCTTTTCTGCCTCTATTTTTTCTTTTTCTTGAAACCCTCTCATCCAATGTTATGCAAAAAAAAAATTCTTTCTCTCTATCACTTTGTCTTAACCTATGTTATGCAAAAAAAATTCTTTCTCTCTATCACTTTGTCTTAACCTATGTTATGCAAAAAAAAGTCTTTCTCTCTATCACTTTGTCTTAACCTATGTTATGCAAAAAAAAATTCTTTCTATCACTTTGTCTTCTACCAACTTTGCTCTCAGGATTTCAAGGCAGTCTTCTCCCAAAAGAGAATTCTGGGGCTGGGTGTTAACATATTTCCATCCCATTAAAATGATTTCTGCAGACAGAAGATTAGAACAAGGCCAAATGACTAGTTGTGGCACCTTTCAGTCATAAGTACAATTATTCTGGGTACAGTAAGAATGCCAATCCTTCTTTCTACTTTAATTCACATTCAGTTAGATGGAGCAATAATCTCTGTAAGCCTCTTTCACAGGTGATGATCATCTCTCTCCAGAGGCAAGGAGCCCTCTAAGGGAAGGAAGTCATCAAAATGAGAGCCACAGGCAGCTGAGGACAGGGCCAGGGACCAGCAGGGATTCTGGACATGGTGGGTTCCTGGTTGGCACCAGGGCTCTTCCCCTGCTGAATTTTTCTCTTGCAACTTTGTGTGTGTAAGCCCAGTCACCATACACTCAGGATCCTGAGAGTGTGAGATCTACATGGTATTTGCCTTTCATGGTGCCCACCCAAGCAATGATTGGCACTAGATACACAGTGGGTCACATGCTTACAGAATTAACTTGTAGAATTACCATGTCCACTCTCAGAACCCAGAACATATCCACTCCCAGCATTAGCATATGCTTGTAGAATTACCATATCCACTCCCAGAACTCACACTTCTCACAAATCGTTTATTCGACAAACCATATTAAAGTACTTCTCTGTGCTAAGCAACAGGGGGAAAAGCAAAATAATTCCCAACTCCTGTCCACAGGAGTCTAAAAATCTAGTAGAGAATAGAGAGAAGAAGCAGGCAATTATTCAAAGGTAAGATAAGTACTGGGTCATGGATCCACTCATCAAGTGGCTATTGAGCTTCTCTATGTATTAGGCTTTGTCAATTACCTAGGATTCGGGGGAAATAATGCACATCTGTTAAAAAACAAAACAAAACCTGTGAGTTTAATTGTGCATTGGGTGCCTAGAGGACAGGAAAAATGGACAGGAGAAAATTCCCAAGCACCTAACACAGTGCCAAGCACAAAGAGTCGCACAGCAAATATTTATGGAATGAAAGCTGACTAAAACAAATAATTACAGAACATGATGCAGACTATGGCAGAAGCAAAAGTGGACTGTGGCTGTTTGGAAATCAGAGAGCATCTTTTAAAAGGGAGATGGCATGTAAACCTTGCCGAGCAGGAATGTGCCAGAGGTAAGAGAGAGGACCAGGGTTTCAAGAACAGGGACTGGCCCCTATGAAGGCTCTGAGGCACAGACCACTGTGACCCACGGATAAACAGTGTGTGGAGAAGGAGCGTGATCTTGGTGGGGATGATAGGGAATGGCCAGTAATGGGGTTGGAAAAATAAGGCTAAGGCTATATCCCTGAGGGATTTATGACATATGAACACTGGAGAAGCAAGTGGACAGCCGCTGCTCCTCTCCGTCTGCACTTTCATAGCAGAAAGTAGAAGCCACCTCTCACCTACTTGATAACACAGGAGGTGAGAACGTGAGCTTTAGAATCAAGTGGACCCTGGGTTCAAATCCCATCTTTGCTACTTTTAACAGTGAGCTGTTGGACAAGTAACTGAGCCTCTCTGAACGTCAATCATTTCATCTCCAAAACAAGTATCATGACATTCATTTCAAGGGATCGTTTTAAAGAAATACTGAAGGAAAGGTATGTAAAAGCTTGAATAGAGTGTCTGGCTTATGGTGACTATTAATAAAGTATTGTTTTGTTATTGTTATTATTGTAATACTTATTATTCCTGTCGTTCTATTTGGAATAATGTTACTTCTCATCTATCCTTTATTGCCTATACTGCCTATATTAAATTTGAGACCAGTCTTTTCCATGTTCGTTATCTCCACAGGGCAAGTGAATTTAGAGCCAGTACTAGATGGTAAGTGGAGATCACTCAGGTTGGAAGGAATCTCCAAGAGTATGTGGCCCCACAGACCTCAATTTACCACCGAGGAGCCTGAGGTCCAGGTACCAAAGGCTGGGCCCTGGTCCCATAACAGCTTACAACAGAGAGAACTGGGCTAACCCCTAGGCCTTCAGGCCCAGATCTAGACCCTCCAGGTACAGCTCATAGTCTCCCATTTAACCCTGTTGCCATGTCAACAAGGCCAAGATTAACATCTACTGCAAATGCCAACCTCTCAAGGCACCTATCAGAGAGCCCTGCCCGCCTCACCAGGCCCACAGAGCTTGGTTTGCTTTCTTCACACTCTCTGCAGCATCCACAGGCTGCTGCTCAAGTCTGAGAACAGATTTTGCCCTGGAGCCCTCAAAGAGGAGATGAGAGGCCCCTCCCAGCCAGTGTCAGCTTGCACTGGGAACAGAGCCAGGGGCATGGCCAGAGCCAAGCTGCCACCGGAATGTTGTTGCTTCCCCAGGCTCTCATCCCCAGCAGAGGCAGTGTCAGGCTGTGGTCGGCCTTGCCATAGCAGGGGGTGTGTTTCTCACCAGCAGGCCTGGCAGGGTTGCTTTGGAGTCAGTCATTTGCTTCAGGCTCCCACAGGTGCCCAGAACTGCCCCCTTGGTCAGGGTCACAGCACTCCTCTGGAAAAGAAGCTCAAAGGGAGACCCCCTGCAGGAAAGGAGGAGCCCAGCTTTTTCTGGAACTCCCTAGGTAGCTCTCAAAACCTTTCACTGAGGGATTTAATGGGAGAACTCACACGGCCTGAATGAGCCAAGCCAAGCACTCATCTTCCATTCTGTTCCCTTTGTGAGATTCAGAATGCCTGCCATACCCACACTCATATTTAAATAAATATTTAGCAAAAGAAGTTATTTTCTTCACCATAAGGAAAAGCAGTTATTTTCTGCACCAGAAATTATTATTCTCTACTCACAGCTGACCAGACTGTGGATGAGGTTCCTAACCCGTAGGTAAGGGGGATGTCAGCCCATGTGCGAACCGTGGTCTGGCCAGCAGTACTCCCCTGTGCTGGGTGGTACTGACCCACTGAACCAATCAGATTCGCTCTCATGTCTTACTGTATTTTCCAAATACATATCGGGAACTTCCACGCCAAACAGTATGCTAGGTTCCAGTGATACTAATGCACAGGGGCTTTGTAACCCCAGACCTCTGTGCTCTTAGAAGGAGCTCAATATATGAATCTGTTCCTTATTAGCAAATTAGACTAACTGTTGGGATTTTGTTGTCACATATACACAACTCTCATTTATAATGTAACAGTTACTTTAAATAAACGAATGCATTTATCAGGACCCTCGAATTCAAGGAACAGAAACCTAACCCAATCTAGCCTAAAGAAAAATCAGAAATATACTGGCTCATATCCATAAAGGCCAGAACTAGAGCTTTCCTCAGGGAATCGCCATGATGATATTGTCTCTCCCTCTCTCCTTCCTCCCCCATCCCATCTCACTCCATGTCTCAGATCTCTGCTTCTCTCCATGTGCTGGACGCATTCTTTCCTCACATAGCAGAGCTTTATCCACACAGCAGGAGACCTGGCATGAGCAGCTCCAGGCTTCATCAACCTAGACTAGCAACTCCCAAGGAAACAAAGATTTCTCTCTCCCAGCACTCCTGTAAAATTCAAGGGAAGAATACCAATAAACCAAAAGTAGGTCATGTGGCCATCATGGAGCCAATGGCTGTGGCAAGAGGCATGAGATCCTGTGATTGGTCAAGCCTTGGTCACATGACAGGGCTTACCCACCAGAACCACATGGTGCAAAAGAGGAGTTCCTCCAAGGAAGGAGGGTACCTTTCCATGGAAAGGGAGTACATGCTGAACAGGATGGAGGGGAGGAGGCAGAGAGAGAGATGTCTGTTACACCAGAAGGAATAAAAAGAGAAACTATTATTATCCGAAAGAAAAGGTAGAAAAGGCCTTTACCAAAGAGTAGTTTTAGGATTGTTTCTAATTGCCAGCTTTATTAGAATACAGAAGACGTTGCTATGCTTTAAACTATTTAATGAGCGGCAGTTTTCATAAGATATACAGAAGGGGTGAGTCAGCATAGAACGAATACAGTGACAGAGGACAAACCAAATATCTTTGAGGAAGGAAGAGAACTCACATGCGTTGAACATTTATTGGGTGCAGTGCCTTGTTATGCAACTCTGTTGCTATCCTGTGAGGCAGGCACTATTGTTTCCCTCCATTTACAAGAGCAAGAACTCATGCTCAAGGAAATTTTCAAAAAAAAAACCCTAAAAAAAAAACCACAAAAAGCCTCACTGATGGTCCCATGGCTAGTAAGCGTGGAGCTGGGATGTGAATCCAAGTTTGCCTGATTCCAAAGCTCATGCTCTTTGTACAAGTTCAGTCTTTCCAAAGGCAAAATGCAGCCCTGCTGAAAGGTAGAGAGATGAACAATGAGTCCCTCCTCTATTTATAGACAGAGAACAAAACCAGACAGCCCAAAAGGGCAGAAGTGCCAAGAAGGAAAATAGTTTTTCTGAGTCCTTTATGAGGACATTTTTTATTCCCAAAATGGAGATGGTGCTGGAAAGCAAGATTGCCCAACATCACGGACTGCTGCAGCAGCCAGGGTAATGGCAGCCAAGAAAGGGCAATGGATTCAGCACCCAAGGGTCATCAGTGGCCTGAAAGAGGCTGCTTCAGAGAGGACCACATCCAGACCTGATATTTAAAGAGGTTTACAACAAGCAACTGGTCGAGAAATGGAGGCTTCCAAAGTAGACCTACTCATTTAAGAATAGCAGTAAGTATAATGATATCTGCATGTTTTCAAATTACAGGAAAGCAATGAATCAAGAAGAAAAGTTTTTAAAAAATCAGACTTTAATAAAAATGAGTGCTTATCTTATTTTGTAGATTGAAAAGTGCAAGAAAGAACATCTCATTAAAGACAAAAATAAAAATTCAAATTAACTGGACCAGCTGAGACTCTGGACTGGGAAAACCTGAGTCTGAGCCACTACAGGGCTCTCAGGGAGTTGTGTCTTTCCTAAGACACTATTTGTCCACCCTTTTCTTTGGGCAACAGATGCCCCTCCTGACCACACGGGTTGTCATATAAATGGTCTGGCCACTTGTGATACTTCATTCCACTGGAAACAGTAAGTTGACCTGATGTGACTCAAACCAAGACAGCCAGTTATCTCTCTGGGATTGATGTATGGGCACCGGAAGGAAGAGCAGTCTTCTGTCTCCACTAGATTGTGAAGCTGGGGTCACCCAAAAAAATGGCATACACATCCCCCATTCATGAGCAACCCAGATTAGCAATGACCTGAGCAAAGAGGATTCTCTCTCTCAGCATCCATATGTAAAATCCGAAGGAAGGATCTCCTCTGGACATGTGAAGGAAGCCCATTCATAAGTAGGAAAAAAACGAGGCCAGTCCAAAGAAAGATGGAGAGAGAGAAAAAAATAACATCCTTCAAAACTCTGAATCTAGCCAAACCTGATCCCCATCCTGGACTTTTCCCTTTTTTGGGGCCATAATGATGAGTTCAATTGTTTTCCTTTTAGCTGCCATAGATAAGTGAGAACATGTGCTTTTCATCTTTCTGTATCCGGCTTGTTTCACTTAACATAACGACCTCTAGTTTCATCCATGTTGTTGGAAATGACAGGATCTTATTCTTTATTATGGGTGAATAGTACTCTTTTTTTGCATTTAAGAAAGTTTGAATTGGGTTTATCTGGCTGGCAGCCAACATAGAGCTCACTAATGTAAGTCCCACTGAAGCCTCAATCAAACCTCAGTAGTTGCCGTCTGAATGGAAATTAAAATTTTGATGTGCCGGAGCCACTGAGAATGAATATAATTTTTTTTTTTTTTTTTTTTTTTTTTTTTTTTGAGACGGAGTTTCGCTCTTGTTACCCAGGCTGGAGTGCAATGGCGCAATCTCGGCTCACCGCAACCTCTGCCTCCTGGGTTCGGGCAATTCTCCTGCCTCAGCTTCCTGAGTAGCTGGGATTACAGGCATGCGCCACCATGCTCAGCTAATTTTTTTGTATTTTTTTAGTAGAGACGGGGTTTCACCATGTTGACCAGGATGGTCTCGATCTCTTGACCTCGTGATCCACCCGCCTCGGCCTCCCAAAGTGCTGGGATTAGAGGCTTGAGCCACCGCGCCCGGCCAATATAATTTTTTTGAAAATGCATGGAGCTCTGTACTCAAGAAACTCATGGTCATGGGAAGTTCTTTTGCTTTCCTGCTACAAATAAGAAATCCCTTAGAAAGGTTGATGATGTCAGTGTACCTATCATTGGTGGGAGAGGGGATGGCAGGGGATAATAACGACCAAGCTAACTACTACACTTGACAGATCACAGAAACCAAAGGGTGGTGCACAGAGTTTCGCATGATTCTCACTGGGGCACATCAGCCCACCTGGAGCCCCTCAGTGGCCTTCCAGATGTCTTTTCTCTCTTGCCTAGCTTTTCCTCCCTTTCTTGGGATTCCATTGTCCTGTTGCCCTTTTGGGTTCCTCTGCCCTCCCTCCAGGGCTCCCAGAAAATCAGCTCCATTGACTCCCATGAGGAGCTGAAGAGAATTGAGTCAGATTCCTTCAGGGAAGAGGGTTTTGGGCCCTTTAGTAAAACATCAAAAGCTCAGCAGATTTTTCCCTAACAATGCCGTCTCTTCTCTCACAGCACCTTTTCCATTCACAACTACATTGGGAAGTGTTTGTCTCTTTTCTCTGTCTTACCAAAAGCATTTTCTCCAAAAGAGGCGTGGGTGGGAAGAAAAAGAAAATCAGAGAGGGACCAGTGCTCAGGAAGAGTCTTAGAGCTGTCCCACAGGGAAGGCCATCGGGCGGCACAAACTGAAGGTTTCTGGGCAGTCGCCCTTCCCTCCCTCCACAAAAGCAATACGCCGTCGTATGCTTAGAACATCACTTACAAAGTGTAAACCCGTCCTGTACAGCTATTACATGCCATTTTTAATGTTCTCTACTCCAAAAAACTCTTTGCATACATAGTAGACCTGCAATAAGGAGGGTTTTTAAATGAATGCATTCCACCAGTTTATAGAATTATTTTCAAATTCAGAGATCCCTGCGCTGTCTTCCACAGGCTGCTGGTGAAGAAGTGAATCGTTACAACCCTTCTGGCAGGTCATTTGGCAGTGTGATTCAAAAGCCTTAAAAATGTTCTTTTTTTTTCAACCCAACAATTTAAATTCCAGAGCATGAACTAGCTCCACCATTTACCAGCCATGTGATTTAGCCTCTCTGAACCTCAGTTTCCTCATCTCTAAAATGGGATAAAATCATAGGCTGGCTGTCAGGATTAAATGAAATATATGGAATGCCTTAGAATGATGTTCAGCATATGCTTAAATGCTATGTAAGTGTCAGCTAAGTAAGGGATCAGAGAGAGAAGAAGAAATACATCTCAGTATTATTCTAACTGGCAATAGGAATATGTCTAATAATGGATTGTTTGCCAAACTAATTATGTGCATCCATAAGATGAATCATTACATGCCCATATTAAAAGAATATTTAATAATATGGTAAGATGTTCATAATATATCATCAGGCAAAAAAACTCAGGTTTTGAATAACATACACAGTACAATCTGAATGTCAATATAAAAGGTAAATACTTCAAAGTATTATTGGCAGGTATCTCTAAGTTGATGGTTCAACCTTTTCTGCAACAGAATCACCTGGGGAACTTAACAAAACAATCCTGCTGTAAGGATACCACCCCTAGAAATTCTGATCCAATCGGCCTGGGCTGTGACCCGGGCCTCAGGATTCTTATTTTCTTCCACATGCTTGGATACTTTCCCCAGATTATTTCCCAAAGTTTTCTAAAATAAACATATATCACTTTTATAATTAGAAATTAAAACCACAAATGCTATTTAAAAGACATTTCAATTACCCCTGTGAGAGTGGCTGACTAAGCAATTATTTCAGTGACTGGCTTACCAGATCGTTTTCTCTCAGGGAAAGCTGGAGGTTGGCAGAGAAGGGAGAAGCAGTTTCAGAATATGAGTCACTACCCTCGGGAACACACTTAGGAGGGGCACTAGATGGTGAAGGAGGGTGTGGGGCTTAAGATGAGGACACTGGCCACTTGGGGGGCCGAAGCAGGAACTGAAGAAGTCCTCCTGACGGGCTTTATGGGTTGAGCCTGGTGCACAGACTGCTTGGTTATTTATGGCCCTTCCTGTCTGAGGCCTTGCTCGACACCCCTTGTGATACTGGGGTTTCATTTATGTATGTCAGCATCGTGTTTTCTTCTTTCCAGCACACAGTCTTGATAAGGGCCAGGAGGAACGGACACAACAAGGAGAAAGGAAGCCACAGAAGGTCTTTGGCTGCTAAAAAAAATGTAACTGACAAAGAGTCCAGGGCTGTTCGTATTTTTCTTCCTCTGTGTCTAATATTAAAGGCTTTGGGTCTGATGACTGAGTTTCTCCAGCTGACATAGCATTCATTTATTTTTTCCCATTCATTCAGCAAGTCCTCCTTGAGCTCTTATTATGTGCCAAGCCCCGTGCCAAGTACTTTTCATCATTTAATTCTTATCTAGAGGCTTAAGCAAATGAGTCAAGTACTATGATTAGCTTGCCTTTTGCAGATGAAAAATTTGAAGCTCAGGGACGTTATAGGCCTAACGTTGCCCAGCAAGTTGTTAATCATATCATCATCATCAGAATAGTTATTGATTATCCAGAATCTACTTTGTAGCAGGCACTGTACTGAGAGCTTTAAGCCCATTTGTCTTTAACTGCTCCAACCCTGCAATAGCCCTATGAAGAAAAGTTTATTATTATTAGCCATGATTTACAGATGGGAAAACTTAGCCACAGAAAGAGAAGGTTATTTATCCAAGGCCACACAGCCTCTAGGCAGTAGGGAAAGATTTATACTTAAGTATGTCAAACTCCTGGCTTCCTGTTGTTAAACCCGAAGTTATGCTGCTCCCACAACTTAGTGACTGAGCTTCAGAAGTCAGGCTTGATGCCTTTAGCATGCAGTATATTTAAGATACTCACATCAATTAAAGATGTTCATCTCAGTCTGTTTTGACCTGTTCTCAACACCTGAGATTGCTACAGTCTACAGGCAAATAATATGAGGAGCTGGAAACCGACTCCAGCCTCATTTGCTTTTGTTGTTGTTGTTGTTAAATTCTCATTCTCTTCCTAACTACTATTTCAGGCATGTGCCCATTATCATCCAAAGAACCATGGCAGAAGAGAATTATGGGAAGCTGAAAGAGAAGGCAAGAAAAGGGCACCTGCTGGTTGCCAAGGTAAAATGCTCGAAGGGCGCAGGAGGCAGCCGTTAGCATTCAGTTTAATGGTGTGTTTAGCCCCATCCACAACTGGAAGTGTGTTTACCATTTCATATTTCCTTAGTGAGCAGGGCCACAAATCTCATTCTCCACACTGAAAGCCAATTAATGGTTCTAGTTATATGTCAGCTCACACTGTTCCTCAAGCGAAGGATGGGACAGTGAGAGTTCCCCAGTTACCCCCAACTGCGAGAGTAGATCCCTCACACACTGGCCTTACAGCATTAACCACTTGCTGTCAGTGGGTCCAGATAATTCTAAGTTGCTTAGGATGTGGCCCAGGCACCCCTACACTGAAACTAAAATGGGGTCACTTCAAGCCCCAGGAGCACTTCATCCCAATGCTTCTCATTTAAATGGCACATTATGAGTTGTTTATCCACCCAGCAGCCTGCAATGCTGTTAAGCTCCATTGCCTACATCCTGCAAATGGAGATACTGAGATAAAGGTACACCACCTAGAATGTAAGTCAGCCACTTCTTAGAGGGAATAAAGTTCCTAACCACAAGGAATTTGCTAAATGTCTCCCCAAACCTTCTTCCTCTGCCCCCGTGGTTCTCAAGCCTAGAAGCCCATCAGAATCACCTGGAAAGCTCTGGCTCCATCTTAGATCAAGTGCATCAACAGCTTTGGGGGTAGGGAAAAGCATCTCTATTTCATCAATGCTCCTCAGGGGATTCAACTGGGCAGCTGGGCAGGAGAACCATGGCTGTGACCCCCTCCACCATCTCTCACAGCCCCTCATTTATAAATCTGACATTTCATCCCTTCTGCCAAACAGATTCTTCACTAAGAGTTCTGATTAGATAGTCAAACTAAATCGTTAGCATGGGGATGCTGAGGCCTGACTGACCTGGGTTTGAATCCCAGCTCTGCTACTTTCTGGCTGTATAACTTTAGACAGGTGAGTTAAACACACCTGTAATCTCATTATCTGCAAAGCAGGAGTGGCAATCGCAGCTACCTTATAGGGCTGTCAGGAGCATGAAGTTCCCTAGCACAATATTACTGCCCCATAATAAATTGTAGTTATCACCATACACAGCCATGGCCTAAGCTATTTCTTACAGAACATGAAGAGAAGGAAGGCTATCCTGGGCCAGTGTGTTTCATGATGAGCAAGTGGGGCAGTGCCCAATTTTATATTCCCAAAACCCACTTTTTTCAACACCCAGTGAGAGGGTGATGTTTCCCCTTGTTCAATTAGAGAGAGGCCTAACAGCAGCAGGAACTATACACTGGATATTTCAAGGAGATGAACAGTTTTGAGCAACCTTGCCTTTCTCCTTTCTGAGAAAAATACTAAGTCTGGGTATTCAGAACATCCAGGTGTAAGCGAAAAACTAGGAAAACAAAATCCAAAATACCACCAATTATCTAGCTTGGGACAACATACATAGATTCAGATCATTGCTCTGATTCTCCATTTTCCACTTGTGCATACAGATTCCTCACGACAGTAACTTACATGCATTTCGTGCTTGTTGTGTGCTGGAGCCATATTGTTTTCTTCTATAAACTGTCTTATTTATTTTAATTTAATTTATTATTATTCTGAGACAGAGTCTCACTCAGTCTCCCAAGCTGGAGTGCAGTGGTGTGATCTCTGCTCACTGCAACCTCCACCTCCCAGATTTAAGTTATTCTCCTGCCTCAGCCTCCCAAGTAGCTGGGATTACAGGCACACACTACCACCTCCAGCTAATTTTTGAATTTTTAGTAGAGACAGGGTTTCACCATGTTGGCCACGCTGCTCTCAAACTCTTGGCCTAAGTGATCCGCCCACCTTGCCCTCCCAAAGTGCTGCTATTATAGGCATGAGCCCCCACATCCGGCTTCAAACTGTCTCATTTAATTCTCACACCAGGACCTTGGATAGATGCTATTTCACGTAAGCAATCGAGGCTCAAATAGGTTAAATCACTTATCCAAGATTACACAGTAAGCAGTAATATTGAGACTTAATAACTTAACCAATTGGTTTAATATTGAGACTTAAACTCACTCTTAACCAATCTACTCTCATACTCCCAATGCATCATGATGACCGCATGGCCAACAGATTGCAAAAGTTTAAGTGTAGCAGGCTCCAATCCCCAAAGTCCAGCTCTGCAGCCTGGCTGTCACCTCCCATCATTCCCTTTCCCTGCTTCCTTTGAAAGGCTTTTGGGACATAATAATAGCACATTTGCCAGAAGTGTTGAAGTCCCACAGAAATATCAGGTGACCCAAAGCCCCTCAAGCATCATGAAGTCAGCTTAAGAAGCAATATCACACCCTTTGCTTCCAAGACTTTCAAAATTTTTTCCTACTTCTGATCGCATTCTATCCTCCAAACAAGCATATAGATAGATGTGTTCTCATTTCAAAGAAAATATAAGTTCAGCAAGAAGGGGTGAAAACCAGGGCCAGAAAAGAATTCAAGCATTTCTGCCTCCTAGTTTCTCTTTTCTTTTTCTTTGCCTCTAGTGCACATCTTTAGGAGGCATTAGGTGTTAAAATGAAAACTAGATGGCACATGTGCTGCCAGACATTCTACTTCACCTCTTGCAGAGATCTCTTGCAGACATCACTAATTGATCTCTGCACTCTTCTCCACCAAGTTGGACATTGCCTAAATACTCTTTTCAGCTATGGACTCCTTGTAGCAACTGCCAATCAATTGATGCCAGCACTGCAGAAAATGCATATTTTATCCCTGGTATAGTAATTAAGATCATATACTTTGGAGTCAGTGAAACCTCGATTAGAATCCCAGGTCTAATTGTGTGACCCTGAACTTGTTACTTGATCTTTCTGGACTTTAGTTTTTTTTTTTAATCAGTAAAATAAAGATGATCATACCTTCTTCACAGAGCTATCATTAAAAGCAGATGAGAAATGCCTGTACAGCTCTGAACTCCTTGCCTGGCCCACAGAGGCCCCTTAGTAAATGGTATTCATCCATTCTTTAATAAACATTTTAGGGGCATTACTATGTACCACTCTGCTGGGAACTTGCACTACGGGGAGAAGTAAATAAGATAAGGTGGCACATTCTGGCGGAGAGAGCAGTTTTTGGTAAATAATTTTTCATCAAATAATTTCAGCTTGTGATAAGTGGTATGAAAGAAAAAATTTGAGTGATGAAATAAAGAACACCAGGGTGGGGTGGGAAGCAACATGGGGCCTCTTAGACATCACAGAAAGTTTCCTCCCTCTCAAGTGCCAATTGGAGATGGGACTGAGTGGTGTTTTGATGCACTGTGATGGCAAAGAGGCAGGTTATTCATAGTGCTTCGCCCCACCCCACCCCCAGCCCTCTCTGATTTGACTGACTCTATCCCTGAGAAAAAAGAAATAGCAGAATATTCAGCACTGGATTCATGGGCTCTGACAAGGCCCCTTTTAGGTCCCAGCTAATCTGCAGCAATCAGCCTGCAATCTGCAGAGCTGACCCAGTTACCCCAGCAAATCAGCCCTGGACCCCTGGGGACCCATCTTAACACAGGTCTTCCTTCCTCTCTCTTTCCCCTCCCCTACCCCATCCCAACTCTCACTTCCATAAGTTCCTCCCTTCACTTTCCCCCACCTTCCTCACTCTGCTTCCCCTTGCCAGTGGGTGCAGAGCCTTGGGTGCAGCCCTCCAGCCCCCTTGACAACTACCTGAGGCTAGATTGGATTTCATTCCCTATTAGCTTGACAAAGACAGAGTCAAGAATCAATACCTGGAAAGGAAACATCTCTGAAGAGGTTATAGGTCTGGGAGCCACCAAAGCACGACTTGAAGGATATGTGTGTATTCAAAAAAGGACAGACTCAAATAATTATAACCTGCACATATAGGACGCTTGACAAACCATTTTCCTGATGGTCACCTTCCCAGCAATGCTGAGAGGCATTAGGCAGGTGATGATGCTAGAAGCTCATTAGTATCAAGGGTCTTTCCAAGGGCCGCTTAGCCACTTAGCCAGTCTGTGAGAGAGCCAGGACTAAAACCTGGGTTTATTTAATGCAGTTTTCTCCCTCTGTATCAATCAGAGTCCTCCAGAGAAAAAAATCAATAGAATACAGAGTATATATATGGAGAGAGAGACAGAGAGAGAGAGAGAGAGAGAATTTATTTTCAGAAACTGGCTGACACAATTGTGGCAGCTGGTAAGTCCCAAACCTGTAGGCTGGAATTTCAAGTAAGAGTTGATGTTGCAGTCTTGAGTCTGAAATCCACAGGGCAGGCCAGCAGGTTGGAAACTTGGGCAGGACTTCTAGGCTACAGTGTTGATGTTGAATTTCTTCTCTAGAAAACTTCAGTTTTTGCTCTAAGCTTTCAACTGATTAGATGGGCTTCACCTACAAAATGGAGGGTAATCTGCTTTACTTAAAGTTAACTGACTGCAGATGTTAATCACATCTACAAAATACCTTCTCAGCGACATCTAGACTAGTGTTTGACTAAACCACTGGGTACCATGGCTGAACTAAGTTGACACATAAAATAAACCATCACACCCTCTTTAGGACATTTTTATACATCAATACACTTAATCCTCATGATAACCTGTGAAGGAGGTTGTTGACATTATCCCCATTTTACAGACAAGAAAACCAAAGCTCAAGAGAAAAAGTAACCCACCTTATCTCACACAGCTCAGGTATCTGAGCTAGGAAACAGCTTCCTATTATAGAGACTTCCCCGGGTCCTAAGGATAAAGTATCAACACCTGCGTTCGGCATAAACCTACCAGAGCTTACTCGCACTGCAATGCTCTTCAGCCAGCATTCAAGCATTACTTCAGTTACTTAGAAATACCTCTTTGGGCCTTCTTCACGTCAATTAAGGGATATGCATAGGCTCTTTCTGGAAGGATACACACAAAGCATGGAAGGTAAACCAGATGCCTGGGGGAAAGGAAGGGAAAAGAACTTTTTATTATGTATTTGTTGTGCCCTTTGAAATATGAAAGGTGAATGTGTTGGTAATTAAGTTAATAAAATTAAATAAAACAATAAATGAATTAATTAATTAAAAGGAACCTGCAAGGATCTCAGACTCATAAGCACATCATTGCACTTTGCTTTGGACACAAAGAAGAAAGATGAGGCAGATGCACCAGCTACCCTGTTGGTCAACACTCAGCTCTCAATGACCCAGCTTCTTCCAAAAATCAAAACCACCCCCAAAGAATGAGAATTCACCACCATTAAGGATATTCAAAGAACATGCTTCAGGCTCTGAAAACAATTCCAAGAGAAGTTTGAAAATCCTTCTGAGCCAAAGCAGTATCCCTGGAGAAAGTATACATTACCCTCAAGGTGATGCTTTAAGGAAGAATTCACTAGGCTGTATTACTTCCAGTTTCATTTTCTTCTCTTTTTTGCTCTCTTTCTTTTTTTAGTCTGTGACATAACAGTCTTCAAGTGCCTGGCTGACCACTCTGTGAAAGAAGAATTAGACCAGGAATTGTGGTCTCATTCCTTCCCAGTACAGCAGGTCACATAAATATACGAAGTCCCCAGGGTGTGAACAGCGGGGAGTTGTGGGCTACAGGAGAAGGGCTGTGCCTGCCCACCAAAGCACCCGCAGTCAACCACATTCACTATATTGTGCTGGGCAATGATCTTGTCTAGATCCAGATTTGGCCATAGTCTACCAGTTTACCCCCACTGAATTAAGCTTTTCCTTCTTGAATAAGACAGAAGTGAAGCCAGCAGAGTTACAAGGAGGAAGACTTCAGATCATTATGAGAACTAATAAGCCAACAATGGGAGACACTCAGCAATGAAGAGATTAGCTACCAGAGGCATGAGCTTCCTGTCACTGGGAGGTATTCAAGGACATAAGTTAATTGTATGCTGGCTGTGTGGCTGAAGGAGTTTCAAGCATCCAATGACCACTTGGAATTGATGACCTTTAAATTCCTCTCCTACCTAGAGACTGATAAACGACAGACTCAGGAATACCCATATCTAGTTGTATTAATCCACAACTCTTCCTCTTTTCTCCCTACTTGCCTTTCCATTTCTGACAACCAAAAATTCTTTATAGCATAGATTCATTTTTTACATGTGTTAAAAGGAAATAGGAGATTTTTTCCTGATTTTTTCCATTCCCTATTTCCGTGATACTTTTCTGTTTTTTCCCTTCTTCCTGAACTCTCTCTCCCCATCTCTATCTCTCTCTCCTTCCTCCTGTGCCTCCCTCCCTAGTCTTCTGTTATAGCCCCAGGATTTCTTAGGAAATCGTTCTCAGTCAAGTGGTTTGTGTGGAACTATACTTCCTGCTCCAGGCTTGGATTATGTGATTCAGGCCTATCTAATCTTTGTAGTTTTATCCTCTTGGCTACGGTGGTTGGTTTGGAGATGGCCACATGAGATAAGATGGTACAATCAGAGTGAATACAGGGATTTATGTGGTAGCTTCAGGAAGACAACCCACTTTTCCACTAGACTCGGACATGAAAGATGCAGACATGGAGACATCAGCAGCCCTCTTGCTGCCATACTGAGATTGAGGACGAAGGCCAGATGACAGAAATGGGGAGAGACTAGATTTGGAGTCTCTGGATCAAACGTTCTCTGAATTGTTTTGTCATGTAAGATAATTAATTTCCTATTTTGCTAAAATCATCTTGAATTGAGGTTTCTGTCATTTATCACCAAAATAATTTCAGTGAATACCATCTGCCAGTAGCAATGTGTACCTCAGATTTAAAAGAAATGTGTCTGCCAAAAGTCCCCATGAAAATGCAAGTACTTTTGAGAGAAAGACTTCTGTAAGCAGTAGAATTTAAGAATATAAACATGGCAGTAGCCTCAAACATTTCCTTTGGGAAACCACTAATGATTCTCAAGTTTTATTTCAACAACAGAACCCTTTTTCCGAGAGAATCATACGCAGAACTCTACTATATACACCTGTCTTTCATGCCAGTTTCACTGTTTAAACTCGCCATGGGAGTTTTGTTAGGTACATACTGTGTCCACTAACTAGAGCGTTTCTCCTACTCACCGTTTCCCCCGACTCACCCTAAGTCAGTTTGCTAAACAAATTCCTGCCACCCTCTGGATAATTCAGATTCAACATCACCTTAAGGTGCCTTCTCTGATGTCTAGGGTTCAGTGCCCCAGCAATGTGCCCCGTATCATGCTGTCCTCTCCCCCGTAGCACATACAACTCACAGGCACAATCTCCCATGTCCTGATCTGCCTGCCCACCTGGAAGCCAGCTGTGGGGTTTCAAATTGGGTCTTACACACTGTTGAGTATGTCATATATTATGCCTATAACTATGTGCTGAATAGTGGCATGAATGAATAAATGAATAAATAATAAACAAATGGGATTGTGCGACCTCTGATGCAGCAGCCATCTACTTCTTCAGATCTGAGTTCAGAGTTTAACCTCAACTCACAGGCTGAGGGATAGACAGTCAGAGTGACACACAGTCTTCCCTACTTTCTCTTCAAACTGTTCTTCCCCACTGGTCTTTGTCTGTTTTTAAAGATGCTACTTTACAGTTTTATGTCTTTGAGTTCAGGGATAGCAGTCACTTATATAAGCATGAGTATACTTTGAGTGAGTGAAGTCAAATTCTGCTAGAATGTAAGCTCCATGAAAGCAAGGATTTGTTTCTCTGTGTGGTACATTGATGTTTTTTTTTTTTTATGCTGAACAGTGCCTGGCATATAATAGGGACTCTATAAATATTTTTGAATAAATAAATGAATCAGAGGGCTTTCAAGTCATAAGAGAACCTGAAGAGTAGATTGTTTAATAATTTCCAAAGGACTGTGTTCTGAAGGACTAATGTTTTGAGAAAACAAGAGTTTTATGTCCAAAGAAGTGTCTGACCTACTGCATATAATTTCTTAATTTTAGTGATTCACAATGCACATTAAAAAGACTAATAATTTATGTGGTAAAATAACTATGTTAGCTTGTTTAGCCTTGAGTTTTCTAAATGTATTTGTCCGGAAAGCACTTTTTCGTTTGTTGTTTGTTAGATAGCTTTAGCACAATTCCTGTTGACATCCCATAGAAATGAAGTTCCAAACACACTTCGGGAAATGCTATCCTAGACTTATTTGCTCATTTTTCAGTGGAATCGTAATGGTTTACAATGGTGTAATGTTTTATATTTCAAGTGATTGCCTTGTTACTAACTCCTTTAAGCCTCACAAAGTTCTGAGAGATCACTCAGATAATATCCCTATTTTGGAGACAAGGAAATAGAGGTCTGCACGAGTTAAGGGATTTGTTCAAGGTCACACAGCTAGTTAGTGACAGAGATGAGAAAAGAATCCACGTCTTCTATTCATCCAGTTAGCCCCAATTAACACCTTAACAGGTATCTATCTCATCTCTTTTTCGTATCAGAAAGTAAGTCGAAAGCAGTTTCTTCTTCAAAGAAACCTGAAATGAATTGCTTTTACTGGAGAAAGACAGAAATATTCGAGAACATGAGAATTCTTGTTAAGAATTTGCATTGATTTTTCTCCTTGCCAACAACTTCAAAAGATTAAGCATAACCCCAAGCATCCTGCTTGCCCTTAGTGTCAGCCACATGCATTCATCCAGCCCAGAAGTGGCACATTCATGGCTCACATGCTATCATGGCCTCTTTGACTGTAACAGGCATGGCTAATTTATTACCAACCACTGAGGTCAGGCATGACCTACGGTTTTCTCAGTCAAGCACTTCAGTGGCCACTATCCAGAGATCAGACAGAGTTAGCCCAGGCTGCAGCCTGTTTGCTGCCTTTGATTTCTCTTTCTGCATCATTCCACCTCTCATTTCCACCATTCCTCAGCTAACAGAGTCCTCACAGTGTCAAGTGTTCCTTTTTATATTTGTTTAGAGTATATATATTTTAAACTTCAAAGAATTCATGCTTAATTTCATAAGAACTCAATGATACATATGTAAGTGAAAGTGTTTTGGAAACAAGAAGTTATACTTTCAAAGACATTATTATTGTGATTACAGCTCTTTTAGTTCATCTGTCTAGACTAAAGATGGAATGCTTTATCTGTTTTCTATTTCAAATTTTGGCTCATTTGTCCTAACTACTGAATTCTTCAAGTGGACCCCCTTTCGAATATTTTTTTTAATTAAATTGGGTATCACTTAAAATAGGTCTTTGGTTAGGGCAGCTTTAGTTAGTATAGCATTTACAAATGTTTTACTGAAAGGAAAGAATACCTAAGACGAAAGTTGAGTAGCAAACAATGTTCAGTTTAATTTCAACTGTCTTTGTCTATTTGAGCTGCTACAACAAAAACTCCCAAAACTAGGTGGCTTATGAAAAACATAAATTTATTTCTCACAGTTCTGGAGGCCAGGAAGTCCAAGATCAAGCCACTGGCAGATTTGGCCTATGATAAGGGCCCATTTCCTTTATTCATAGACAGCTGTCTTCTTATCATAACCTAATCTGGAGAAAGGGGTGAAGGTCCCTCTCAGGCTTCTTTTATAAGGGGCACTACTCCCTTCACCTAATCACCTCCCAAAACCTCACCTCCTAATATCATCACTTTGGGGGTTAGAATTTTAATGCATTAACTCAGGAGGCATGCAAACGTTCAGGCCATAGCATTCACTATCATTGAGTTTAGTACCACCTTTAGATCCAGGCACAAGGGGCCTTGCCCAGGTTCCTGTACTTTAGAGAAGGCCGTTTGCTTCCTCCTCTAACTATACCTCTCCTCATGGAGTGAGGACTCCCAGGGCCCAAGGAAACATGTAGAGTCTGCACCCACCGTCTTCATACTAAGTACCCAGCAGCCTGGAACTGCCTGACTTAATGGCCTTGAGTTCACTTCTGAGGACCAAGCAGGCCTCTTCCCCAGGGCCCACCTTCCTAAAGAGGTGTGGACAGAGATTGGATGTGGGGTTGGGATATGCACTTGCCTGCACTTGAGGCCCCTGTGGTATAAGATGGAGCTTGAAGTGGAACGGAAAGGAGGTGCGACCCAAGTGAGACTCTTTTGACCCTGCCACTTCTATCAGAGACATCCACCTGAGGCATCCAAGAATTTGCAATTCAAATCTGGCCTTCCAGAGAGTCATGAAGTTCTATTTGTCAAGGTAAGAGGATGGACTATATTTTAATTTAACAGTTTCCTGCCTTTATTTACACATTTTAAATATTTATACATATATAAATGGACCTCTCTATTAGTCTTACCCTGGGCTCTGCAAATCTTAACATGGATCTGACTGCACTTTTAGGGCCTTTTAGTTCTCAAAGCAGCCATATCTAACTTTCTGTTATATGATCCATGATTCAAGGTCAACCTGATGTATAATCCTAATTCTAAATAAGACATGCAATGGTGATTCTGTCTCCACACTGAACTCAAACATCCATTTATTGACTGAACACCCAGAAGTTTCTCCAGCTTTATGACTTCATCAGTTTAAAGTTTACTAAATAATTTACCTTTTCTCAACCACATGATATAATATAGGTAGAAGTGCTGGTAAACAGCAAAGTGCTATTTAAATGTATTTTTATTTGTATTTCAAGCTTTCAAAAAAAAAATTCTTACAGAAAGGAAAAGCTGTAATTTCTCACTTCACTGTATGACTAGGTTTGTGGAGATTTAATTTGTGATTCTAATCAAAAACAAGGGAAATGAATGGCTTTCAAAATACCCTGGTTTACCCATGTTTTTTCCATAAATTTGTTTTTTGGGAGTCTTAATCACTGAAGACACAAACTTGTTTAAGTAAACAATTTTAACTTAACATTACTTATGAGGATGCACACAAAAACCATAAATAACACTAACAAATGCATGTCCTTTGTATATTTCCACCTTCCCAAAGTGTCTCCAAACATCTGGGCAGGGGCTCAACTTTCCCTGAAGCCTGGAGGCATATCAAGGCCGGTGAGAGCTCATCACTGCCAACCCAATCAATCAAAACCAGCTAAGTGCCCATGTCAGTTTCCAGGGGCCAGCAGACTTTGCAGATTGTAAGGAGAGACTAGAAGGAAAGGAGAAGGAAAAAACTTCTCTAAAGTCTTACTTCATGCTTATCCAGACAGTGAACCATAGGCATAATAGAAACTCGAAGAGGACAAACATTTATTCCAGTTTATAATTCCTACCTGTTTCTACGTCTACATCCTTTTAACACAGACATTTACAAGCAGGCCATGGACTGGAAAAATTGCCATTCTCAGAACCAACTCATGTCTATTTATCTCCTAGGGCTTGTGCTTGGCAGAGATTTACTTAGTCTATACATTTTTGTTGAGTAGCTACTATGTGCCAGGTTCTGTTCCAAGTACCTGGAATAGTGGTGAATAAGATGAATAAGGTCCTGCTTTCATTAAACTTAAATTTAATAAGATGATTTTATCTTGCAGAGAACGCCCTCTTTGAGATTCCTTCCTCAAATACTCACTTCTCCACCTCTAATTCTCCCTGCAAAATTTGGGACAGATGCCAGACAATAAACTAACAAAGGAAAACAGAAGTTTATATTGTAAGTGGTATCAAGGAAATAAAGCAGGTGGTGTAATACTGTGTGACTGCAGGGAACACTCTATTAGCTTAGGTGGTCAGGGGAGGCATCTCTGAGAATGTACCATTTGAACTGACAATTGGGTCAAAGAAACAGACAGGCAGCCCTCCTGAGGTTCAGCCCTTTCAGAGAGGCTGAGCCTGACTGCCCTCCACTGTGCCTACTCAGCCCATGGGAAAACCCATTTATCTTGCCTTACAAATGATATAAGTCCTGTTGCTTCTACTGCCACCCTCTCTCCTAGCTCAACAATCACTGCCATTTTCAGCCAGCCTCCAGCTTTCAGAGTCTTCTAGGCAGAGGAATGTATCCCAAATAACTCCACCATTTACTCTTGCAGCTCTTTTACTTGCCTGGAAGTAGTAGAGGTGGTTAGGGGGAATTACTCACACCTAAAACATCCCTTCATTTAATTCTATCTTTTAAAATGTCTGGTCTTCTTTCTCTTATACAGGATGGATGTGAATGATGGACATGAGGGACCATTTTGCTCTCTCTCAGTAACCTCCCAAGGTTATGTCTAGGATCTATGTTTTCCAGAAAGGGTGGGTACTTAACAATCACTGACCTCTGTTCTGGGGTCTCAGTTAAAGCTCTAAGAATACAGTGAAAGTCAATTTAACATCCTGGTACATTAACCCATGAGCTTAAAGGCAGTCGTCTCCAAGAAGCAAGATTTCTTCTCCAGGAAAGGTGGCTTCCCGTGAAGATAGGCTTGTTGACTTCATTGATAGGGAGGTTCTTCTTAGAAGCCTTTATTAGATCCTTCTTGAAAGCCCCCTTCAACTTCTACTGGCCATCTCTGCAGGAAGGAATGTCATTTTACATTAGTAATGTCTGCTTTGAGCTTAGGAGAAATTGTTGAGGCACAAGTGCTGCTGTGTATTTGCTATTCCTGGACTAAGTAGGAGCTTACATGTGTAAAGACCTCATATAGAAAGAGTTTCAGTAAGTGCTAACCTCCTGTTGGACCATAATGAACTCCCTTCTAGACTAGCATGAGAATATAAACCACTACATCATTGTACATTATTCTGCATTATTCACATTAATGAGATTTGCTTAAATTAGAAAAATATAAATATGCATATATTTTCAGCCTTTCTTCAGGGGAAATGTGTTTGGGGGCATTTTATCTGCAGAACTGGACATGATCCAATTCCAGGCTTTGCCAGATATTTACTTAGGGAAAATTGAAAATTATTCTTTGCTATATACACTTTCCAATGAGATCGACATTCCTTCAAGACCAGTGCGGTTACCTCAACCCACCAGCCCATGAACGTGCACCACTGCCTGGACCTGAGGTCGCATGGTCCCAAGAGCATCCAACCAATCAGAGCTCAGCATCAAGCTGGCTACCTGCCAAGCACAGACGCCCAGAGATGGTTCATACCCTTGATCCAAAATCAGGACTTATCTCTAGTTGTCATGAATTGCATACTTAATAAGCCACATAAGTCCATTTAAAAGGTTAACCCATGGTTAATGACCAACAATAAAACCATATGGTTATAACCCATTGTGTAAACATCTACAAGTGGGAGAGAACTTAACAAGGGCAGAACATTAAAGTCAAATTATGCAAAGAGGAAAAAAAGTGGCTTTCTCTGGAAGAACATCAGCTTGCCTTATTTGTCTTACACCTGACTTTTATATAGGTCTTGCTAGCTCTAGAGAGGCTTCTGAGCCCCCAGGTAAGGGGAAAAGACTTGTGTTTTATTCATTCCATTATTTCTTGCCAGACAGCAAAGTGAAAGGCATGTTTTGATTACAACTGACAATCAAAGTCTGGACAAGGGTGAAAAATCTAAAGTAAGTAATCCTGAGATCTTATATTATCAGAAGGGGGAATCATTTTAAAGATCATGTGGTCCAAACCTATGGTAAAATCCAGAGAAGTGAAGTGACTTCTCCAAAACCACACAGCTAGTGAATGTCAAAATAGGACCGGTATTCCAGGGTTCAGACTTCTAGTCAAGTGCTCCTTTTTGAATATACTCTATTTCTCTGTGTGTATTTTTGAAATGTTTTTTAGTTAATAGGCTTTATTTTTTAGAACAGTTTTCCATTTCCAGAAAAGTTGAGCAGATAGTAGAGAGTTCTCATATACAGTCCCCTACCCCAATACATTGTTCCCTATTATTAACATCTTGCATGAGTGTGGTGCATCTGTTATAATGAATCAATATCAATGCGTTATTATTCAGTTTACAGTTTACATTAGAGTTCACTCTTTGTGCAATATAGGTTTATGAGTATTAACAAACATGACATTACATATCTATCATTACAGTATCACATATAATATGATACTTCAATTGATATGATGTTTCAATGCCCCCAAAGTCCCCTGTGCTTGATTCCTTATCAAGTGGTCCTTTTTTTGGCATCATTAGGACTCTCTTGATGGAAGCCCAGGCCCTAATATTTTTCATGCCTTTCAATTTGTTGCTAGAAAGATGTTCCTCTAAGTTAATAGAAAAGTCACGAAATATTTCATCACTTCTTTGGGTTTTGTGTTCATCCCAACTTGAGGGCCATAGGAGTTGAATCACTGCTATGGCTGCTAAAAGGACCTGCTTCTGGAGATGAGCTCTGCCCCTGTTCCCAGGACGCCTGAGAGATACCTTGGACAACGTCCATGAGAGTCACCTGCTGAGACAGGGTGAGCACCTCCTAGAACCTTGTTTCTAGAACTCAGTCTTCTGTTATTTCAGATGCATTTGCTGCTTTGTAAATGCTCTTTCCAGAATAGAAAGAGAAATAGCTTCTCTACAGCATATTAAAAGAAGACCCTGTATTAATCACATTAATGAGGAAGAAAACCAATAAAAGTAATTATCACAAATAAACTTAAGAAAACAAACAACTTATTTACTCAATTATTCACTTTGCCACTAGGTGTTTCAACTTCAGAGAACCATAATTTAAGTGAGGTACAGGCTGCACAAATGAGTACAGCCTAGAAAGGTGTGGGCGTGATGATTTCTAAAAATGATGTGTAAGAAATGATGCACACACACCTCACGCCCACTCCAAGAGTGAGCTTGAATTGATGCAACTTTTCAGAAAAGCTATTTGTCAGTATTTACTAAGAGGTGAAAAAAAAATTATCCCCTTTCATCCAGAAATTCCATTTCTAGAAAATTTATCTTAAAGAGATCATCAGAGAGGTACTCAAGAATTTTACAGAAAAATATGTTTCATATCTTTATAATACAATGGCAAAGGGGGAAAAAAGAAAACAACCCAAACATCTAACAATGGGGAGGTAGTAAGATGTTCTTGGTGGTTTCCTGCTAGCCGCATCCTAATGCCTTTCCAGTTTGAGAGGTAGACCCCACTGGGGACTCTTAATGGGAGTCAGGGCCTTCTCACTACAGAACCAAACAGAGCAATCCTTCATACTGCCTGTCCCCTTGTAGGTAAAGTGGAACACATCACCTAGGCTTGGTCAGCAAGATGCCCCTGTTTAGAACATTGAAACCTAAGTAAATTCCAGAGACAAATTGTTTCTGTGGTCAGCCCTGGCTAGGGGTCCCACTGCTGAGCCTATTTTGATTTCTGTCCCTTTTCTTAGCCTATTTTTCCAGGCCTCCCATAGGTCCTAGAGCTACCTAATCTGATTCCAGTAAATTCATCTTCTGCTTAATATAGCCAGTGTTGTTTTCTGTGGCTTACGAACAAAAACTCTGACAGACAAAGAGAATGATCAAATATATTATGAAATATCTGTTAAATATAATATTATTAAGCTATCAAAATCCATGTTTTCAACACATATTTAAAGGCATGGGAAAAAACAACATTGAATGCTATATAGATCACAGTTCCATAAATCTATGTACATTTAGATAATTATTATATCTATAAATCTAATCCCTGTGTGTGTGTGTGTGTGTGTGTGTGTGTGTGTGTGTGTGTGTTTAAAATACTGAAGGAAAACACACACATATACTCAGCTCTTTTATCTAAGAGGGATCACAGGTGTTACAGGATGTTTCTTCCACCATCTAAGCCATTTTATCTTCAAAACTAGCTTATCTATTGCCTCCTCCAGAAAGTCTTCCTCAGAGTGGGTTAGGCCCCTCCTTTGTGTTTTGAGAGCCTCTATTACATCCTTGCATCATAGCACTGAACTGTAGTTATCTCTTTAATTAACCTGTGTCCCTGACCATTTTTTATTGCCCACTCTTTCCTTTGTACCTCATATACTGCCTGCTCATGGTAGAAATTCAATAAAAATTTGTAGAATAGATACATGCAAGAATCATTGTTATGGTAAGAAAAAAATGATGTTATTAAAAAGAAAGGTCTGGGAACAGAAGATATTCAGGTGAGAAATAAAGACAGAAAACTATTACTTTACAATGAGTAAATTACATGTGACAGTGAGTTGACTATTTTGGACCCAGTGAAATGGACGGATATTGTGTTGTCTAGTATATTAAGATTGGTATAGACAGATAAACCATGGCTTTTTTCTTGGTCTACATCATCACAATAACTGCCTCCCCTCTCCTCTTTTCCTTTGTTCCCAGAGACATTGCCCATTCATCCAACTGCTGCTATCCTGACAGTAGATCTTCTGAGATTACCATCAGCTAAATATTGCATTGTCTTTGGACAATTTTCCTACATTGTGACTCCTCACTACATTTTCAATGCTTTTCTAGTCCCAGATAAGCTACAGACTGTTAATTTACCCTTGCTTTTGCCTTGCCTGAGGAAATTGAAAATAAACTTTAATTTCCTAGTCAAGGGCTATGAGTGCTTTGTGTGGTTCGGAGGGGAAAATATATACTGTTAGATGGAATTAGGGAATATTAGGAGAGTTTCTGAAGGTAGTGAAGGTACACAGTAATTGATCACTTGCCAACATAGTGAGAGGTCATTCCAATGAGAAGAGGTTCTGTCAATATCTGAGGTCTGTTTGATACCTGGCCTCAATCTGTCAATCACTCCCAGTAACCGTATTCATAGGCTTCAGATCTGAATTTTGAATTCCATCAGAAGCTTTCCCCTGGCCTTGGAGATGCCATTTAGACATTCTCATAGTTAGTTATCCCTCACACCACACAAAATAAGAGAAAAAAAAAAACTTCTTTTGGGGCAAATCAAAAATCTCTGGTAGAAAAATAAACACGAATGCTTTCAGAATACAGGAAGCCCAAGCCTGAGCATCTGAAGGCAAAGGAAGAATAGAGCAGTGTTGTTGGTAGTGCCACTGCCTGTAGGAATTTAAGGGAACCTGCATCTTAGGAGCTGTTCAGTGAAGTCCTAGAAAAAGCCTGAGTGGGTGTGATGAGAAGCAGAACAAATTTTTTTTTTTTTTTTGAGATGGAGTCTCGTCCAGTCTCCAGGCTGAAGTACAGTGGCTCGATCTTGGCTCACTGCAACCTCCGCCTCTTGGGTCCAAGCTATTCTCCTGCCTCAGACTCCTGAGTAGTTGGGACTACAGGGGTGTGCCACCATGCCCAGCTAAGTTTTTTTTTGTATTTTTAGTAGAGACGGGGTTTCACCATGTTGGCCAGGATAGTCTCGATCTCTTGACCTTGTGACCCACCCACCTTAGCCTCCCACAAATCGTTATTTCTGAGAACAACCAACACATTAACTTTTGGAGGTTTAAGTTTTTTTTGTTTTGGTTTTTATTCCTTTTGGGAAAACTATTTTTATTGCAAAAAGAAATGTAAAACTAGCAACAAAATAGTCAAAAAGTATTTATTGTGTACCTACTGTGTGATAGGAGCTGGGTTTCAAATACAAGTGAACATGAAACAAATGAGCATTAGATGCACAAAAATATGTGTGTGTGTGTGTGTGTGTGTGTGTGTGTGTGTGTGTGTCATATGTCATTTTCACCTTATTGCATGTATTATGTATATAAATTTTTACTTTTTACTCAACTTTATTACGTCCCACATTTTCCCATGTTTCCAAATGGTCTTCGTGATCAACAATTTAATTCTCACGAGTGACCATTCTCTTTCTGCAGAACAAATTGCTGGTATTGTAAATAACACCGAGAACACCTTTGTGGCATACAGCATTTTTTTCTTCCTTTGTAATAGTTTCCTGGGAGAAATCCTCAGGAAATAGTTTCCCTGGGGAAGCCAAATATAATAGATACATACTACCATGTTCCATTTCTATAATACTGGCAGGTTTTGCTTTGTCGTTGATAGCACTGTTCCTGGCTGAGCCCGATACCGCTTCAGAATTCTTCTTTACACAATAGCCCAAGCAGTCTCTGTCATTCAACCTCAGTAACCAATGCCAAACAAATTAATAAGCTTGATCTGTATCGGCACACCAAATTTTATCTTGGAGATACGTCAGGGGAAAATGACACTTTCACTTACCTCCCTTTCCTAGGAGCTCAGCCGATTATCCTTTCAATCGATCCAAACTTACCAGTGGTTCCCCTGCTCACTTCTGAGTTTCTAAAGATTCACTGCCACCCCCGACCCATAGTGTTTCATCAGAGCTCACCACATCATGACGCAGACTACCTTTCTAGAAGCAATGAGTATCTCCAGGACTTAAACAAAAGTGGCAGATTTCCTTTGGCTAACCTGGCAATCTTCCTACCAGTTCAGTGATCTCCAGTCATGGGAAAGAAACTTCCCACTACAGTGGGAAAGAGACCCTGACATCTTTATTCTTAAGTTAGGAAAAAGGAAACCACGATGCCACCACAGATCAGTATCCTTGTTCTAGCCAGGAAGAGTCCACTGACCTTTATATAGGAAGAAGTGTGACTGGCTCTTGAAGTCATTTTTCCAGCAGTGTCAAGGCCTGGCCAATGCCATTAATGGCTTCCTCCCCCATACACAATTAAAGCCTCCAGCCCTAAAATCTTTTGAAGGTATTGTCTTCTACTTGGGAGTTTCTCCACGTTCTGCATCTTAGTTTTCACACCGAGTCTCATTGCTCTCTTTTCAAGCTTTCCCAGTTTTGGTACATCTGCTACTTTGGCTTATTGGTATTTCTCTCCTCCGGTTCTTTCAATAACAGCCTTGCTCCACACACACCTCCATTCATGACTTCGCTACCACCTCGTTATGCTTCCCATGTGAGTTTGGTGGGACTTGCCAATTCCATTCTGAAAGAATTAGTGCATGGCCTATCCTTATCCCCCTGGCTAAAGTGATTGGTTCAGAGGATAGGCGAGTAATGGTAATATTACTATTAGTGATCAGAGTCTCTTCCACATTTTTAATTCTTCTAAAATGGATTGGGGAAATCGTTTTTCTCCCAAGGTTGCTAGGCTTGGTTGATATGAGCTTGGAGCTGACTGTGGTCATGCCGCCTTTGCCCTCTGCCATGTGGTGGAAGCTCATCTACAATTTCAGATAAGGAGGCCTGAGTATAGAGATGGAAAGGGAGGGGCTGGTGAGTCCTGTTGATCAATTTGAGGCTCTGTATCTAATTTGACTAAATTAAGGGGGAAAATTCTAAGGGTCTCCTTTATCCCAAAGCTCCCAGAGCCTGCCCTAACAACAAAAGTATAAGGGCAGCATGGAATACTATGCAGCCATAAAAAAGAATGGGATCATGTCCTTTGCAGAAACATGGATGGAGCTGGAGGCCATCATCATTGGCAAACTAA
Organism: Saguinus oedipus; assembly: GCA_031835075.1. Classification (NCBI taxonomy): domain Eukaryota; kingdom Metazoa; phylum Chordata; class Mammalia; order Primates; family Cebidae; genus Saguinus; species Saguinus oedipus. Next base: position 47,316,849 of record CM063170.1, read on the forward strand.
CATGGGGATAGAAAACCAAATACTGCATGCTCTCACTTATAAGTGAGAGCTAAATAATGAGAACACATAGATACAGAGAGGGGACCAGCAGACACTGGGGCTTATTAGAAGGTGGAGGGTGGGAGGAGGGAGATGATCAGAAAAAAAATAACTATTGGGTACTAGTTTTGGTACCTAGGTACTAAATATGAAATAATCTGTACAACAAACCCCCAGGATATAGGTTTACCTATATAACAAATCTGCACATGGACTCGTGAACCTAAAATAAAAGTTCTAGGCTGGGCGTGGTGGCTCACACCTACAATCCCAGCGCTATGAGAGACCAAAGTGGGCAGATCAGGAGGTCAAGAGATCGAGACCATCCTGGCCAACATGGTGAAACCCCATCTCTACTAAAAATACAAAAATTAGCTGGGCATGGTGGCACATGACTGTAGTCCCAGCTACTCAGGAGGCTGAGGCAGGACAATCACTTGAACCCAGTTTGGGGAAGTTCTTTCAAAGAACGCTTCTTGGGTTCTTTGAAAGAACTCCACCTCAAAGAAAAAAAAGTTCTAAAAATATAAATAAACAAGTAAATAAATACATAGATAAATAAGTGTGCGGTTGGTATGTTGGTTAATTGTGTAAGTCAACCTGACTAGGCTAAGGGATGCCCAGATAACTGATAAAACTTTATTTCTAGGTGTGTCTGTGAGGGTGTTTCTGGAGAAGATTAGCATGTGGATCAGTAGACTGACTAGATTGTCCTCCCCCATAAGCATGATCCCATCTATTAAGGATCTGACTAGAACAAGAAGGCAGGGATGGGTGAATTGCCTCCTTCTGCTTGAGCTGGGACATCCATCTTCTCTTGTTCTCAGATATCAGTGTTCCTGGCTGTCAGGGCTGCATACTCTGGCTGGGATTTACACCACCAGCTCCTCTGGTTCTCAGGCCTTTGGGTTTGGACTGAATTATCTCACTGGTTTTCCTGGGCCTCCAGCTTGCAGGTGTCACATAGTGAGACTTCTCAGTCTCCATCATCCGGTGAACTGAGTCCTCATAAGTCTCTTTGTATATATCTATATCATCTCCTATTGGTTCCGTTTCTCTGAAGACCTCTAATACAGTAGTATGATCACTCTGAGAAAGATTTGGATCCCTGGTGTAAGTCTGTTGACGAATAAGGCCTGGGGTACAGACTGCTGGTCTACTCGCTGCTTGAAAAGCTGGCTTTTTTAACAGAAAAAAAAAGAATCCTGAACTGAGTGGGTCATCCCTAATATTTTTTCTCACAGGTCTACAGGGGGATATTTGTTAGAAGTTCACAAATTTGGTTACACACAAATTTTAGTAATATTCATCAAAGATCCACAAATTTCCATCAATAACTTTCCTTAGGAAGACGATTTCTCAGGACCTTAGTGAAATACTTCCTTTTGACAGAGAGGCAAAGTGAGTAACAAGCAGATTAATGAGTCAGCCAAATGGGTGTGCTCACCATACCCGGAGTGTTTCCTGTACACTCCTTCTGCATACACAATGCTCCCACCTCAATCCCTTTCTTCCTCTCTGCCACGGACTCTATGGACACCCACATTTCTTCAATTGTGCCACCTGTCATCCAAATCTGTGTGTGGGTGTGGGCTGGCTGCAGGGGTGACTTACTGAGAAGAATAGTGGGTTGAAAGCCTCCATACGTAGTATATAATTTTTGGTTATGATCCAGTTATTAGTCAGGTGTACCTGGAGGCTTTATTGAGATTTCTTTTCCTTTTGTCAATAATTTTTCAGAAAGCCTGAGTTTTATGAGATAATTCTAGCAGAATAAAATTTAAGAACTTCCAGATCCCAGATCATATCATTATTTGTATTCAACTTCAATGACTGCTGCTAATTGATACAAAAGTTCTATCGAACACCCAACCAAAGTAATGACAGGTAGTAATACTTCATGCTCCTATGACTGAGAGTGAATTAGCTACTTAGGAAAACATTGTAATTACTGAAGCTCACATGGGCTGTGCCCCAGAGGCAGACAGGCCGAAGAAGGATGGAGGAGATGACTCTAAAGTGCCCTCTCCTTCAAGAAGCCTTCTCTGAGTTCCTTTTCTTTTTGTTTCTCTCATTAGAATCTGATCATTTGTTGCTTCTCATTAACAAGGATTTACTAAGTAGCCACCAAGTTCCAGACACTCTGTTAGATGTTGCAGGGAAGGCTTTCTTCCTTCTTTTCCTGGAAGAACATACATCCTTCTATCCCTCCCCACTTACCCACTCCTCCACAGGGAGGGAAGAGGAAAGAAGAAAGCTAATCTAACTGATCATCCTTTGACATTTTATTCTACCACAAGTAGTGTTACTCCTGCTGGCTCTCCGGTCCATCCACAGGTGAATGGTTGGGGGCAAGCCTGCCATCCTTGCCACATCACTCGTGGGCAAATGAATACAGGATCTCTTCCTTGTCTCTCACTACCTATTGACATTTCTGAGCATGGAGGTCCCAGGATTTAGATTGAGGATGAGAAGGAAAGGTCTTATTGGCCTTGGATCTAAGCTATGTATTCCACTCCAGCTTCAGCCAGAACTTTTTCATGTGAATAACGGGTACTCATTTGGCTATTACAACTATGATTCCCATCTAGATACTGAGCATGCAGATTGATCATTCATCAGATAGGCAGGTGCAAGCGTTGAGTGACAGACTACTGACTGCTCATCACTGGCAGTACAGTTAATTGCATCCTTTCTTGTTAGGGTGGCAGAGTGGTCATAAGACTCAATCCCCCCAGATTGAGGAAAGGTTAAAACTCCTTTGTGATAGTCTTCTCTGAGCCACAGAGTCAGACCAAAGCTCTGTGGAGAGGGTGGGGTCTCCCTTAAAGACAAATGGTGTTCTTACTACTGGTCATCCTAAAAAGAGGTCAATCTTACACAGGTATGAGGGGAAACACTACTTGCTCTGTTTGGGGTTTGAAATCAATACGCAAGATAACTAGAGAACTTCCAGGAGAGAGGAGGGTTGAAGGCATAGTTGCTGCTTCCAGTCACATAAAGGCAGGTCATGCGCAAGATGGATCTGCCCTAGGCCCAAAGGCGGTTCTTTCCGGTTCAGTATTGTGCTCTAATGTGTGTTCCTCTTCCATTGTCTCCAGTCACTGCTACTTTCTCCTTAGACACTGCAGCCAGGCATCTTGGCACTGTGGAAATGGAAAAGCTAGGTTTCTGCTCAGCCCTAAGACGGAGATATACTAGGAGGGCAGAGACCCACCCCCAAGGCCACAGAGTGGGTAGCAGGAACAGACAGCAATGGATGACAGCATGGACACCAGATAAGGAAAATGGGAGGAAGAGTGGGATGCAACTTCTAACCCAGCATACCACCACAAAACATGAGCCTCTATCCATTTCTGTGTTACTCTCTCAAGATCAAAGCCCTGGGCAGAAGGGTGTCAAGACTGGAGCAGGTGCCCATGCCCTGGTTGTCTGGAGTTGCAGGGAGAAGGGAAGAATTTTCGTAGTGGGGGGCCGGTAACTCACAACAGGAAGTTCCCCTTCTCACATAGGAAGCAGGGTTAGAAAAAAATACATATATGTAAATTGTTATATATAATACATATAATTTTATAATATATAATTTTATATATGAAATATACATATAATTTACATATATTTATATATATTTATATATGTATACATTATATATTTCATATATAAATTTTATATCTATATATATATATAGATATGGAGAGAGAGAGAGAGGATACCGATGGATATCCTCTACCCAAAAACTATTTCTTCTACTTTCTATGAAAGTACCTGGAATTTCCTTATTAGTAGCTTGTTCTTAAAGTTATAAGATCCTTTAATCTTCAGGAGTTATCTATTAAATCATAATATCTCTGGGAGAAGTCATATTTAAGGCCAAATGCAGTGGCTCACACCTGTAATTCTAGCACTTTGGGAGGTCAAGGCAGGCAGAGCAGCTGAGGTCAGCAGTTCAAGACCAGCCTGTCCAACATGGTGAAACCCCATTTCTACTAAAAATACAAAAATTAGCTGAGCATGGTGGAACATGCCTGTATCCCAGCAACTTGGGGGGCTGAGGCAGGAGAATCACTTTCATCTGGGAGGTAGAGGTTACAGTGGGCCAAGATTGCGCTATTGCACTCCAGCTTGGGCAACAAGTGAGACTCCATCTCCAAAAAAACAAAAAAGAAGTCATGCTTTATTTTATTTATTTATTTATTTATTTATTTATTTATTTATTTATTGAGGCAGAGTCCCACTCTGTTGCCAAGCTGGAGTCCAGTGGCACCATCTCAGCTCACTGCAAACTTCGCCTCCCACGTTGAAGCAATTCTCCTGCCTCAGCCTCGTGAGTAGCTGGGACTACAGGCGCATACCACCACACTCAGCTAATTTGTGTATTTTTAGTAGAGACAAGGTTTCACCATGTTGGCCAGGATGGTCTCAATCTCTTGACCTTGTGATCCACTCACTTTGGTCTCCCAAAGTGCTGGGATACAGGCGTGAGTCACCGCCCCCAGCCAAGAAGTCATATTTTATTAAACCCTCATTGATAAACACCTAAGTAGGAGTTTAAACAAATGATACCCAATGTTGAGCAAGCTGAAGGGAAGGCCCAAAGAAATGGGACCACTAATTATTTTTCTACTTATAGGTACTGCTATGTCCGCAATGCAAAAAGTTGCAGTTGTGACTAGTAAAACATAATTTGTTAAAAAGTATTACTATTACCCTTTCCAAAGTGGAAAAAATATGCAAGATGCAAGTGAAAAAGAAATGAAACACAATTTGCATAGTAGTATTAAATCATGGGAAATTAAAAATTATATTTGTTATGCTACATAGAAAACAAAGTCCAAAAGAATATTCACCGTTTACATTAATATGCAGACAGTGAGATGAGAAGATGCTTTTATTTCCCTTTGTTAAATTTGTTTAAATTTATCAGAGTCATTTGTATAAAACATCTTTTAAAAAATCAAATAGTTCCACAAGGTTTATACTGGATGAACAAGATTTCTGTTATCTCTCTTTGTAACCCTTATTTTCTCTCTAGGGCCAATCACTGTCAGCTTTGGGATGTTTATCTTGGTTATCTCCTTCCATATATAAAAATAATGTTTGTAAACCAGTATGTTCTAATTTTTGTGTTTTATACTGTATCCACTGACTTTCCCCTCTGACCTTAATAGTCCCACACAGGTCCCCTGCCTACATACCCTTCCTCTGTCTCTGTCCTCCTAACACATTTATATCATGCTTTTGTTAAGTACTTTTTTAAATACTTAAATTTCCAATACTAGCATTTCTAACACTATAATTAAATTTTCAACACCAGCCTTTCCGATACTGTAACTATGTACTATACAATATTAAAACTATGAAGTGACCATACTATGACTTTGTTTTCTTTCTTGTACAGCTTTGTGTTTTTTTCTAGAATTATCTTTCTTTGTTTTTGCTGTTGTTGGGATTAGGATTTTTTTTTTCTTAGTTTTCTATGTTCCTGTCACTAATTTATCCCCCAACTCTCCCATGGAGCCCTCAGAATTTCTCTCAATATACCTGAATCCACTAGCAGTCTCTCAGTTCCACTTTTCTTGTTTTTGTTTTTTTTTTTTTTTTTTTTTTTTTTTGAGACGGAGTTTCACTCTTGTTACCCAGGCTGGAGTGCAATGGCGCGATCACCGCAACCTCCGCCTCCTGTGTTCAGGCAATTCTCCTGCCTCAGCCTCCTGAGTAGCTGGGATTACAGGCACGCGCCACCATGCCCAGATAATTTTTTTTGTAGTTTTAGTAGAGACGGGGTTTCACCATGTTGACCAGGATGGTCTCGATCTCCTGACCTCGTGATCCACCCGCCCCGGCCTCCCAAAGTGCTGGGATTACAGGCTTGAGCCACCGCGCCCGGCCATGAGGGCCCTTTTAATGTCATTGTTTTGAAAAGTTTGGTTGATGCTTTCCAGCTAGAAACTCATGTCCTTCTGTTGTTGAATATGTTTATTATTTCTTAGGTGTTATTTTTTAATTTAGTTTTTGTATTCCCTTTTTAGAATTTTTATTAAGTAAATGTTGGTTCCCCTACATAAATCTCCTCTGTTTTCTCCCTGTCTTCTAGCTTTTTTTTTCTGTTTTCTATCTACATTCAACTTTTCCTCTACTTTATCACACAGATCTTTTATTGTGACTTCTATTCCTGTTACCATATTTTTAACTGTCAAGACGTTCAGTATGAGGACGCTCAGCAAAATGGTGAAATAGAAGTTTTCTACCATTATCTCCCCCATGGAGCATCACTTTTGACAACCACTCATGGATCATACTACTTTTGTGGGAGTCTGAAAATCCAGCGGAGAAGTTCCAGCACACTGTTGGGAAAAAATCTGAGAAAAGCACATTAAAGAGAGTAAGAAGAAAAAGTTCACTATACCCATGTCACTCCTCCCCTAGGGCAGTACAGCTCAGTACAAAGAGAGAATCTCTCAGCCCATGATTTCTCCCATGAGAGAAAGTAAGAACATAGGAAGTGAGTACCTGGCTTCCCCAGTCATGTGGAATGCTGCTCAAGAGGGCTACACCTTTCTTTTCCACCTTTCTTTACCACTCAAAGTACCATGGTGATTGGCAGAGCTAAGCAGTTGGGAGAGACTGCAAATAAAGAAGAGAAGAAACTCATAGCAACCAAAACTGCATATTCAGCAAGGGTTGCAGTTTTTATTAACTGCTTCATGAACTTCATCAGGACGCTTGTCCTAAACTACTTGAGACAACTCACCTGCAGACTCCACAACTGACCCACAGCCTTCTACAATGTTATACATGCCTCACATATCTCCCCTGCCCCCATGCCAGCTTCCCACTTGGGGCCTCATGGACTGAAAGTGTGCATCCCAGCAGGAGGTTTACAAGTATGTGCAGACAGGCAGCCTGACTTGGCAGAATTGGAAAAAAAAAGTATGCAAAGTTGAGTATTTCAGGGCACAATTCTAGGAAAACAAATCAGAGGATCTCAGCACCTGGTTTGGCTCTGCAGAACCAAGAGAAGGCAAATAATCTTAATAATTCATCCCCCAAGAGAGAATAAGAGGTGGGGAGGGGACATCTTCATATAAAAGTTCAGAGAGAGCCTCAGAATCCCTAGTCAGACTGACTGGTGAAGGTGTTTCTCTCTTAAAGCTGGTCAGTAAAGACTAGAGGAGTTAATTGCTTCTTCAAATGCAAAGACAGCAAGCTAACACTTCAAGGAACACAGAAAATAATTGTGACACTAACAAAGAACCATGACACAAACAAAGGAACAATTTTTCAATAACCACCCCCAAAAGAATGGAGATCTATGAATTCCCTGACAAATAATTTGAAATAATTGTTTTAAGGAAGGTCATTGAGCTAGAAGAGAATAACTCTTCTCTTTATTGAGATAGATGACTCAACATTATCAGAAAAACAACACATGAACAAAATAACGAATTCTCCAAAAAGTCAGAAATTATTTTAAAAAAAGAAAGAAATTCTGGAGCTGAAGAATATAATGAATGCAGTTAAAATGCAACAGAGGTCTTCAACAGCAGACTCAACCTAGCAGAAAATGAAGAATCTATGAACTCAAAGACAAGTCATTTGAAATTATCCTGTCACTAAAGAAAAAAGAATGAGAAAGAGAAAAGATCGCCTACAGAATTTGTGGGATGCCATTAAGAGAATTAAGATAGGTGATCCTTGACTTAGAATGGGGTTATGTCTCAATAAACCCATCATAAGTTGACAATATCATAAGTCAAAAATGCATTTAATACACCTGACCTACCTAACACCATAACTCAGCCTAATCTATCTTAAATATGCTTAGAACACTTACAGTAACCTAATGCTGGACAAAATTATCTAACAAAAAGCCTATTTTATAATAAACTGCTGAATATCTCGGTCATTTATTAAAAATTGTACTGAAAGTATAAAACAGAATGATTATATGAGTACTTGAAGTATGGTTTATACTGAATATATATCACTTTCATGCCATCATAAAGTTGAAAAGTTGTAAGTTGGACCATTGTAAGTTGAAAACCATGTGTACAAATCTAATGGAAGGAGGAAGAAGAGAGGAGAAAAGGGCAAAAAACTTATTTAAAGAAATAATGGCTGAAAACTTTCCAACTGTGGGGAGAGATATGGATGTCCAGATACATGAAGTTCAAATGTCTTCAAACAAGTTCAACCCCAAGAGTACTTCACCAAATCCATTGTAATAAAAACATCAAAAATCAAAGATAAAGAAAGAATTTTGAAAGCAGCAAGAGAAAAGAAACTCACCAAACATAAAAGAACACTATAAGATCACTGAGGATGTCTCAGCAGAAATATTCCAGGCCAGGAGAGAGTAGGATGGTATAATCAAAGTGTTGGGGGGAAAAAGGCAACCAAGAATACTTTACCTAGAAAAGCTGTCCTTTAGAAATGAAGAAGAGATACCAAAGTTAAGTTGTTATTGGCTTAAAATAGGCTGTTATGCCTCACTGTAACCCCGAAGGAAAAATCTATAGTTAATATCTACAGAGAATAATCAAATTATAAAGGAAAACACCATTACTATAGCAAATAATCAAATTATAAAGGAAAACAGCAAGATAGTTAATATCCCAAATGTGGTAAGAAACTCAAAGAACACAATAGCAAAAAACAAATAACCCAATTAAAAAACGAGTAAAGGACCTGAAAGGGCATTTTTCTGTTGAAGACGTACACGTGGTCAACAGGTATATGAAAAGATGCTCAATATCACTAATCATCAAGGATGTGTAAATCAAAACTATAATAAAATATTATCACATACCCGTTAGAATGGGTATGATCAAAAGTGTTGGCAAGGCTGTGTAAGAAAGGGTACTATTGTACACTGTTGGTGGGAATGTAAATTGATACAGTTATTATGGAAAATAGACTGGAACTCTCTCAAAAAAATTAAAAACATTGTTACTATATGATCCAGCAATCACACCTCTGGGTGTATGTCCAAAGGAAGTAAAATTACTAACTTGAAGAGATATCTGCACTCCCATGTCTAATTGTAGCAGTATTCACAGTAGCCAAGATATGGAAATAGCCTAAGTATCCATCAACAGATAAAAGGCTAAAGAAAATGTGGCATATGTGCACAATGGAATGTTATTTGGTGTTTAAAAAGAAGGAAATCCTGCCATTTGTGGTAGCATGGATGAACCAGAAGGATACTACGCTGAGTGAAATAAGATAACAGAAATACAAACACTGCATGATCTTACTCATATGTGCAATCTAAAAAAAAAGTTGAAGTCATATTAACAGAAAGTACAATGGTGACTATCAGAAACTGGAGTGTGGGGAAAAAGAGAAGATGGTATTCAAAAGATACAAGGTCTCAGTTATAAGATAAATAAGCTCTGGAGAACTAATGCATGGCATGGTGACTACAGTTAGAAATGTATTTTATATTTGAAATTTGCCAAGAGAGTAGACTTCAACTGTTCCAACCCAAAAAAAGGTAACTATGTGAGGCCTGCTAATTAGTTTGATTGAGGTGCTCATTTTACAAATATATGTATATCAAAACATCGTATTGTACACCTTAAATGTATACAATTTTTCTTTGCCAATCACACTTCAGCAAAGCTGGGAGAAAAGCTCATTCATTTTTTATACCATCTTCTTCTTGTTTCATAGATACAATTTTTTTATCTCTATGAAGAAAATACTGACTTATTTTAAACTTTCTTCTTATCATCGCATTGTCTTTGTTTTCTCAGTGTTTTATTTTTCCTGTTAATTTACTTGCTATCTACATTTCAAGTTAGAAGCCATGCTCAGTCTTTGACTACATCGGGGGAGCTTTTGGCTATTCTTTGTCTTAAGAGAGAAATACTGACCAGAAAGACCCAGCCACCACTCCACTGGGGAAACGCAAAGGGCAGTAGCTGTGGGATCCTTTTCTTGCATTGGTCCACTTCCCCTAAGAACAACCATCCAATCTACCTGTGTCGTGCTATGAGCCTGGCTGTTGCATTCTGGGAGCTGAGTGGTAGAAGGAAGCTGGAGTCCTCCACATTCAATGTAGCATCTTTCACTTAATCCCCCTGCTTTGAATAAAGCACACGTGGTATTCTCTTTCCCTATGCTCAGCTGCGTCCTGAGCCCAGAATGTCTCAGTTTAAACCTCTCTGGAGAGGACACATTCTGTTTTCTGCTGAATTAAGAAAAGGCAAGTTGCCTAACTGCTCAGGCTGGTGGATGGACTCTGAGAATCCAATTGCTCTTTAATCAGACTTAAACCCATCCTCCTATGTTCAGAGCCACCTACACCTTGGTTTCCGGAGGAGCCCTGAGCCTCCAATTTCTAACATGCCAGAGGTTCTGGGGGGTGAGCTGACATGTTCTTTATGATTCTCTACCCTCTGGCCTCCCAGGCTTTCCTTAGGGTTTAAGAAGACCCTTATGAGTCCCGTATCCCAGCTTGCCTTCTGTTGACTTCTCCCATTTTTCCACTCACTTTGTCTTTGTGGGTTTTACCACCTTCATTCAATCAATGCTGTTTTAGCTAAGTCTGGGGAAGAAATCAAAATAAATAGATCTGTTCACTCTGTGACATTTAAATGGAAGTTTTCAGGGCATTTTGATTTTTTTATGTTAAAGCATCTTGATTTTTTATGTTACATATGGTAAAATAAATGTATTTATTTCCCATTATAATTAAAAAATAAACATTTTAAGGGCTTTTCTGAGATCATATTAGCTCTGACCATATATTTTCTTAAGAAAAAAAAAGCAGGTGAAACTAAAACTACCATCTCTATCTGTGACAGCTTTTTTTACATGAAAACTCAGCTCAGGTCCTGGAAAAGGGTTGTCAATTCCCTAGTCTGTAGGGCCAGTTCAGGGTTGGAGAGAGAGAGACACCAGGAATGGGGAAAGTAGTGGAGGGAAAACACAGAGAGAAGAAGGGCTTGGCCAGGAGGCGGGCAGGGGAAAAGTCATCCCAACAATCCCACCTTCTTCACAGACCTCTCCACAGGCAGGCCCTGCCCAGCAGAACAGATACCATCATAATGAAACCCTTTCCTAAACAAAAAGAGTTTGAGAGTCCACCCTAACAGAAATCAATGCCATAAAATCCCAACAGAACTAGAGAATTAGGGCAGTCCCCCAAAACCCACTGCAATAGGCTCTGACCTCAGATACCGATTGTGGCCAGTGGAAAGGGCAGGGACACCAGGAATGGGACCAAGGAGGGTGTGGTCATGTTCCCTCCCTCCCTGTTTCTCTGAGGAAATTTAATTTCTTTTTAAGGGGTTCTTTTTCCTGCCAGAATCCCTTGTTCTTGTTGAGGCCACAAAACCTTCACCTCATTCATTTTGTTTTAGGTTCTCTGCTTTTATGTGTTTAGGCAGAAACCGAATCAGTAATCCAGTTATTGCTACTCATTTGACTATTGTTTGAAAAGGCAAATAGATCAGTTCTGAACCCTATTATAGCTCATCCATGTCCCCTCCAGCCTCAGGTCTGCTGGAATGCACTGTAACCCCCTCGCAGGATGACTTGCTATTCATATTTAGCAGATGCCGTTTGCCGTTTAATCCTCTTACCCTGTGATGTGTTCTAGCCACTTGCTGCAGCATAAAAACATGCCATGGTAACTATGTACTTAAGAGCCTGTGTTCTTGGCCCTTGATTCTGAACTGAAAAAGGAAACCAAATAATGATCAACTCATAAAATGAAATGCCCAAATTAGATTTTGTTCTTTCTGTGGCCCAGCCCCCAGGATTACAGTGACTAATGCAGCAAATGGAGTGAAGCACAGAGATTTTAGGCCCTTGGGTAAAGCACATCTTTGACTGCATGTCAGAGGGTTGGAAACCCAGGGAAGGAAACTGCTTGGAGCAGTCACGCCCAGTGCCAAAACAAGGTGGGGATGATTGAAAAGCACTCCAGTGGCTTTCTCATCCAATTCTATCTGAAATCCGCTGGAGGAAATCCACAATATGTGGTTTTCTAGTCTATAGTAGCTTTTAATAATGTTGGTCCAATTCCTAGCGGGCTGAACACGATACAGCCCTGGCTTAATACCTTACGGCTGAGTTAGCAATTAAAGTAGTGGCTACTGTGGCAGGAAGAGGGCAGGGAATGGGAGTAGGAAGGGCCTGAGAGGGAACTACTGGCGTGCTGGTAGGGTTCTGATTTTTTATCTGGGTGCTGGTTGGGGTATTCAGTTTATGCAAGTCCATCAAGATGTACCTTTATGACATGTGCACTTTTCTACATGTAAATTGTTCTTCAATAAAGCATAATTTTTAAACTTACATCAATGACTTTTACCTGTCTTGAGTCATAGAGCCCTTTGAGAAACTGATAAAGGATGAAAAACCTCACAAAAGGAGAAAAACTCACAAAACCCTTAATTGTGCATCTAATGTTGGGAGTTTCATTGACTCCCTGAAGTCATAAACAGAAGAGAGAGGACCCATGAGCCCCAAGTGAAGGTTCTCTGCCTTCCAGGATTCTCTGATTTCTTTGTTATTTCCACTCCCGTTTCTACTCAAATGCAGAGAGTCAGCTACAGATCCTGCAGACAGGCTACCCTGCCCAGCAGTTCCACACTGCCAACCTGGCTCTTCTCTGGTCTCCTTTGTCCCCAGTGCATCCTGGGCACCTCTGTCATCATTATAGGCTTCTGCTCCAAACCCACACTAGCTATTCATGGCTAACTGGAACAAATGGAAATATCTCCTCCCAGATTTGCAGAAGCTCCATCAGACCCCCTCTCTTATCTATCCAACCCCATCTCATACCATTCTCCAACCACAACCTGCAATTTCAGTGAAGTTCCCAATGCGTTGATTCATTCTTGCCTTTGAACATTCCACTTTTCTCAGCCCCAAATCCCTCTTTTTGTGTGTGAAGCTCATACAATACTATAGCTACCATCCTGCCTTCTCTGAGAACCCTTACTTAACTACACCAACAAAAAGCTCTCCCTCTTTGGAATTCCATAACATTTTTCTTTCTATCCCTGATTTTATTACATGGTCCTGTATCATTAATTTGTTCATTTATTTGTTATTCTATAAGGACGGTCTGTTATTTTGTTTAAACTCCATTAGTTTTTGATTGCTATAACCAATTACTACAAACTTAGTGGTTTGAAACAACACAAATATATTATCTTACAATTCTCTAGGCTAGAAGTCCAACATGGGTCTCACTGGGCTAAACTCAAGGTATCGACAGGGCTATGTTTCTTTCTGGAGGCTCTAGGAGAAAATCCATTTCCTTGTCTTTTCTACCTGTGAGAGGCTACCTGAATGTCTTAGTTCATGGTCCCCTTTCCCCATCTTCAAGGCCAGCAACAGAGGGTTGAGTTCTTCTCACATGGCAGAACTCTGCCCTCCTCTTGTACCTCTGTTTCTCCCTTTTAACGACCCTTGTGATTACAGTGGGTCCATCCAAATAATCCCAGATAACCTCCTTATTTTAAGATCAGTAGATCAGCAACCTCAATTCCATCTGCAACCTATATTCCTCTTTTCCATGTAAGGTAACATATTAACAAGTTCTAGGGATTCTGATGTGAACATCTTGTTAATGGGGGTGCATCTTTCTGTCCTGCCACAAATTCTATAGCACTTTCTTATCTGCATCTGATTTTATCCCATGGTCCTGTATGATTCAGTCATTCATTCTGTAGTGAACATCTGTTGTTTTGTGGTCTGGCATTTATTTATCCCACTTCTAATTATGATATCCCAAATTCACCCCTGGGAGTCACTACATCCCACACCCTCAGGTCACATGTAAGGTTACTGTACATGTACTCAGTGGAGAAAAATCCCACCTCAAGTCCAGCTTTGGCCACAGTGACTCTTCCAGTGATGGCCACGTGACCCAGTGGGAATCAGATATTGGTAGAACTGGTAGAAGTCACTGTTGACCAATGACTATCTGTGTTAGTATCTAAGGCTAGTTTAAGCCCTCATTTTCCTTTTCTTTAGTGGCAGGTTGAGCTTTTGCCTATCTAGATATAGGGTAATATCACAATGATAACAACAATAAAAATAGGAACAGTATCAATAAATGCTAACATTTCTTAAGCCTTTACCCTATATCAGGCACCATTCTAAGCAGTCTACACACACTAAGAACATAGGAGAGGCTTATGCTCTTTGCCTTTATATGTGAATTGGAAAGATGAGACTCTGGAAGTGCCAAGAATACCATGGGAAGCCTGGAAATGAAGCCTACACTGGAAAAGGCAGATCTGACAGAATATTAGTGCCATCATTTGAGTCCCCTAAATCAAATCACCACTGAAATCAGACCAACCTTTGGGCTTTTCAGTTTTGACATTTATAAATCTCTTTTATAATTAAACCAGTTTATATCTGTCACTTACAACAGGAAGAGTTTTAAGTGAAACACATTCCTTCATTCACTCCTTCACTCCTTCATTCACTCATTCTCATTCCTTCATTTACTCCCTCATTCAACAGGTTCACCCTGACTGCCTACATTGCATCAGGCACTATGAATAGGAGATAGTCATGAAAAATACAGACATGGTCTTTGCCCTCATGGAACTTACCATAAAGTGAGGAAGACTAACAAAAGACTGACACACTTGAATATAATATTGCTATTATGATGGAGATTGTGAAAGCATTCAGCATAGGCAGGTTACCTAAATTGGAGGTCAGGGAAGCAATTAAGCTGATGTAATAAGGTGAATATGAGTTCACCAGGCTAAGATAGGAGAGAGGTGATGATAAATTATGTTTCAGAGAGAGGAAAGAATATACGAAGAGGCTAGAAGGCAAGAGATCTCTACTTTTTTCCAACTCTCTAGTTGCCTCTACAACCAGAACATAAACTCAGAGTTGTGTTTTGAATTGTGTTTTGAATTCTTTCTATACAGGGAACAATACCTAGTATAGAGGACTTACTCAAGAAAAAAGCCTAATGACCAGTGACTATCTGTGCTAATATCTAAGGCTAGTTTAAGCCCTCATTTTCCTTTTCTTCAGTGGCAGGTTGAGATTCTACCTGTCTGGATGTAGGGTAATATCATAATAATAACCATGATGAAAATAGGAAAAGTATCAGTAAATGCTAACCTTTCTTGAGCCCTTACCAAATATACATATATTTAGAAATAGAGTCTTGCCTTGTTGAACAGGCTGATCTTGAACTCCTGGCCTCAAGCAATTCTCCTACCTAGGCCTCCCAAAGTGCTGGGATTATAGCATGAGCCACTGTGCCCAGCCCTCTATGCATTGTTTAATCCTCACTGTCCTTTGAGGTGGTTGTTATTATTATTATTATTGCCATTTTACATGTGAAAATACTAAGCAAAAAAAGACAAGCAATTTGCGGCAGATGGCAGATATTTCTGATTGACTGACAGTCATTCACCCTGTCTTCTCTTTGCTAGAAGAAACTCAGTTTTGTTCAGGGGATCATGTCATGCAGGGAGTGGAGTCCTACCCTAGGCCCAGGGGGATGTCATAATTGGCCTAAGTCAATGGCCTAATCCCATTTGCATTGGTCATGATTAGACATGTTAGACACAATTGTAGACAATAAGACATGAATAGAAGTCTGCTAGGAATCCTTGCAGACTAAAAGGAGATAAATGAGAGAGACTCTCTTTCTGTCTCTGGACATTGTCATCCACATGGAGTACCTAGAACTGGAGCAGTCTTCTTAGAACTGTAAGAGTAAAATAGGAGAATAGGGTCTAGAGACAGACAGTTTCAAAGCAACTCATGACTCACTTCTTAGAATCGAATCAAAAGAAAAACCCCACCTCTCCATGCCCAAGTGACAAGAGGCTGGAGGTCCCTCCCTCAGCAAAACTCCTCTCCCCTTCCACAAACAGGAAATGCCTCTGATTGGCCACGAGCAAAGCCTTTACCTTGGCCCTTGACTGGCTGCAGGCCAAGCCTTCATTTGCACAGGGGCTCCAGCCTCTGATTGGTCACAGGCCAATTCTTCATTCACATAAGGTATAACCAATTGGAAGCCTCTAAAGGGTGTTAGTAAGTTCTTCTAGTTAATAAAAACCCCAGGGGACATCATACTCAGGGCTCTTGAGCTTCTTGCTCAAGCCCACTCATGCTCTGTGGAGTGCACTTTCACTTTGATATTAATAAATCTGTGCCTTTATCTTCCATTGCTTTGTTTGTACATTTGGCTAAATTCTTTGTTCAATGCGCCAAGAACCTGGACAACTCATAGTCAAGACTTCCCATCTGGTAACAAGAGGAGTCAGCTCAAAGAACAAGCTGACAGAAGGAGGATGACAGCCTGGAATAATAAAAAGAAATTTGTCCTTAACAATGTTATTAAGCTGCCAAATTGGCCAACCCTGGCACTGACTTCTCTCTGGCCTTCTTGTAATATGATATGCCACATTTCTTCTCATTTAAGATGCCATCAGTTGTAAGATGGACCATTACATTCTATCTGACTAAAAAAAATTTTAATGCTGCCAAATTAACTATGATGCTATGATGCTGTATTGTCATTTAGAATTTTTAGAATATACTTTTAGAATTTTAGAATATACTTAATGAAAAGTTACATTTATATTAACTTATGCCTAGGCTTTTTATATCACATATCACTCTTGTGCATTTAAACTTAAATATAAACATACTAATTTAAAATAAATTTAGCTGGGTGCAGTGGCTCACACCTGTAATCCTAGCACTTTGGGAGGCTAAGGTGGGTGGACTGCCTGAGCTCAGGAGTTCTAGACCAGCCTAGGCAACATGATGAAACCCTGCCTCTGATAAAACACAAAAAATTAGAGGGGCACGGTGTCACACATCTGTAGTCCCAGCTACTCAGGAGGCTGAGGCAGGAGAATTGCTTGAACCCAGGAGGCTGAGGGTTCAGTGAGCAGAGATCATGCCATTGCACTCCAGCCTAGGCCACAGAGTGAGACTGTTTCCAAAAGTACATACATAGATAAAGTAAATTAGTCAAGGTATTGCTAAATCTGCTTTACATTGAGTCAAACTCTCTTGAGAATCACTTGTCCACTCAGAGTTATCAATGTTCTAGTTTTTCCACATACAATTGTCCTCTGTACCATGAAGAACATTGGTGATACTGTGTTTCTCAAGACAGTGCCCTTCTGTAATCTCTGGAGTTGCTTCCAAGAACGCCATCACCATTCTGCAGGTTCAATGCACAAGGACAGGCAATGCTTAGCAACAGCAATTGCATGACATACCTCATATCAGAGATGTTAAAAATATAAAATGTATGTGTGTGCATGCACATGTGTGTATGCTTCTTAGGCTAAAAAATGGGGGGTAACAATTTTTTCTTATTGTTAACACACTTTTAGTTTGGTTTCTATTATTTGCAGTAAAACACTTCCTTTCTTAGGCAATGGTCATCTGTTTAATACGTATCAGAGCTTATATTTGAACCCAGTCATTCCAGCTCTATACCAGGCTTCTGATCACTATTTTAAACAGCTTTTGTGTTTTAGATAAAGTGGCAGATCTGATTTGTTGATAGCAATTCCCTGGAGTGTTGCGTTGAGAGGATTCTGAGGACATGGTCTGTGACTGCCATGGAATCCTGAGTGGTGAGTCGTATTGTGCAAACCACATATTTACCTTTCTCAGATAATTGTGTCAACTCTCAACTTGCATACAAAGCCATGGATTCCTACATATAGAATGGGACCAGCTTCAATCTAAACATTTCGGGGCAAATAGGCAAGATAAAAGGATATCCAAATTAGGTATTGCACATCTCCAGAGAGTACCATTTACATAGACTATGGTGTAAATGGCAGTCCCTGGTTACATGCAGTAAGCAACTTGCACAATTGTCCATGGCAGGCCTTGAAATAGTAATTCTCTATTTCAACATTATGGATACAAACTTTGCAGCTAATTGCAATCATTTATTCTGAAATTTTATACCCAGTATGAAGGTCAAGTTATTTTTATGTCTAATTAAATTTCTCCTATTTAAATTGAATTCTCTTCCTGGATGACACAGACTTAAGAATAATACAAAGCATTTAGTCTGGCTCTGTGGAAGCTCAATATTCATCAAACATAAGTGAATCATTAAAAATCTTTCATATATTTGAAGGCAATAATTAAGTCTCCTATTCTCATTAGCTTCTCCAGCTAAACAAACCCAATTTACTTCACAAGCTATTACTATGGGTTGGAAACTATATCCATGCTAAGCACTTTCATTCATGACATCATTTCAACCTCACTATAACGCTATAAGGTAGGCAGGCAGTTATCCCATCTTACAGATGAAGATGGCTGTGAGTAAAAGTGCAGGTGCTAAAGTCGGACTACCTGGATCCAAAATATCCTGCTCCACATGATCTTGGTCAAGTCACTTAGTTCCTCTATGCTCCAGTTGCCTCAACAATGAAATGGAGAGATTGCAGTGCCTACTTCACAGGATTGCCTTGGTGTTTAAAGTATTCAGCATAATGTCTGGCACTTAATAAATAATCAACAATCTTTCGCCGGCATTGTGATTATAGTTCTAACATTCCATATGCAGGAAGGAACTGAGCAGGAATTTAAACTCCAGGATGTTTTTCTCTACTCTGCCTCTCTAACTCTGCCACAGGCTTGAAAAGGACTTTAGAGACTCTGTCATCCAAACTCTTCATTTCACAAAGGACCAGAGGCCCACCAAGGATCATTCTCCCTGGTATTGAAATACCAGGGAGAACAGCGCTCTCAGAATAGCCACTCTTGGCCTGGCACATTGACAAACACTTGTAATCCCAGCACATTGGGAAGCCTAGGCAGGTGGATCCCTTGAGCCCAGGGATTCAAGACCAGGCTGGGCAACATGATGAGACCTTGTCTCTACAATAAATAACGAAAATTAGCCAGTCATGGTGGTCCCAGCTACTCAGCAGGAAGAGGTGGGAGGATTGTTTGGGCCCGGGAGGTAGAGGCTGCAGTGAGCTGTGATTGTGCCACTGCACTCCAGCCTGGGTGACAGAGTGAGACCCTGTCTCAAAAAAAAGAAAAGAATAGCCACATAGCCATTCTACCACCTGTTTGGGAAATGCTTCAGCCCTAACTACTGGGTTGTTTCCCCTCATTGGCATGAATGGAGAGGCCTTTGTGAAAAAAAAAATAGCCATCTTATAAGAAATAACTTGAAGCTGTTCTGGTTTTTGGCAAGAGCTTTTCCTTCCACAATGCCAAACTGATAGAGCTTCAGAGGAGTTCCACTGGAACCTCCCAGGAAACCTAGGACCTCACTCAGCCCAGGAGCAAGTGCATGCTTGGAAATTCCAGAGACTTGCAGCAATTATAGGGCATTATTTGCTTGCCCCAGGGACTTCTTGTGTGAATTAATGTCTCCTATTAAATATTAAATCCAAGATAATAAATTGTCCTAAAGGACTCAGATGTCTTTAATCGTGGTTTTATCTTCTCCCCCAGGCCTGGTGACTTCTAATGAGTTCCAGCTCACATCCTGGATGAATTATCATTGGAAGAGTGTGTGCACTCAGTGAAAATAAACTAGCAGAGACTCATGTTTACTCTTTAATTCACTCTATCCAAAAATAGTTTCCTTTTTAAATAACATTTTTCAAATAGAAGAGTGAATGCTGACTAACCCTCTGTACTTGGTTCCTCATGCTCCCTGCCCCCCCCCAAAAAAAAGAGACACACACACAGTTGAAATTATAGAGTAGAGTAATATGAACTTGAAACATCTGTGACCTTTGACAAGTTTTTTTTCCCTATCCTAGGCCTCAGTTTATTCATCTATAAAATGAGGAGACTAAGAGCTACCTCTCATGGCTGTTAGGAGGATTTGTGTAAATAAACTGTCTAGTTCAGTATTTATAATAAGTTATTTATTTATTTGTTTATTTATTTATTTATTTATTTATTTATATTTTTGGAGAGACGGAGTCTCACTCCGTCACCCAGGCTGGAGTGCAGTGGTGCGATCTCGGCTCACTGCAATCTCCGCCTCCCGGGTTAAAGCAATACTCCTGCCTCAGTTTCGCAAGTAGCTGGGACTACAGGTGCATGCCCCCACACCTGGCTAATTTCTTCTGTATTTTAGTAGAGACAGGGTTTCACCGTGTTGCCCAGGCTGGTCTCAAACTCCTGAGCTCAGGCAATCTGCCTGCCTCAGCCTCCCAAAGTGCTAGGATTACAGGCGTGAGCCACCGCACCCAGCCTGTATTTATAATGCTATAAAAAGTTGTGTATAAATTGAATTTGGGAAATCCATCCTGTTTTCCTATTGATTTACTGGATTTCAGAGGTATTTCATCTTTATTCTTTACTTCTCCCAGAACTATAGCAGATGACAGCTCCAAACTGGTTTTCTGCCTGCCTCTGCCGTCTCTAAAATAGTCATGATCTATTAGAAAATTCTTAAATGCCCTGAGGAATTACTGCTTATAGGGATCCTGTGTTAAAGTAATGCAGTTGCCTATAAAATAAATAATCACCTCCTAATGATCAGTTTTGTAAGTTGGTATATTGAGTTTCCATAAGCTGAACCAACACCATGAGGATCTCTCCATTTCGATTTCCTCAGCTACCTCATTGGTTAAAAAAAAAAAAAATAGATGCAATTTTTTACCCTCCAAGAAAGGGAAGAATGAAGCTGTCCCCACTGCTTTCTATGGGATAGATCACTGTTGCTGTTGTTTAAAGCTTTTATCTTTTAGAGCAGTTTTAGGTTCATAGCAAAATTGAAAGGACGGTACAGAACATCCCATATACCCTCTGCTCCCGACACAAGCATAGCCTCCTGTATTAGCAGCATTTCCCACCAGAGTGGTGCATTGGTTATAACTGATGAACCCCTGTTGACACATCATCACCCAAAGTCCATAATTTATACAGTAGTCCCCGCTTATCCCCAAGGACTAGTTCCAAGATCCCCAGTGAATGCCTGAAACGTGGGATAGTCCTGAGCCACATACATACCATGTTTTTCAGACCTAACAGGTGGGTAGCATAGAGAGTGTGGATATGCTGGACCAAGGAAAGATTTAAGTTCCAGGTAGGACAGAGCAGGATGGCTCGAGATTTCATCCACACCACTCAGAATGGTATGCAATTTAAAACTTGCAAATTGTTTATTTCTGCAATTTTTGTTTAATATTTTTGGTCCACGGTTGTTCACAGGTCACTGAAACCTTGAAAAGCAAACCTCAAGAGACTACCACATTAGGGTTCACCCTTGGGGTATGTTCTGTGGATCTGGACAAACGTATGATGACATGCATCTACCATTATAGTCTCATACACGGTAGTTTCACTGCCCTAAAAATTCTCTGTACTGTGCTTATTTATTACTCTCTTCAGGCTAACCCCTAGCAACCACTGGTCTTTTTACTGTCTCCATAGTGTTGCCATTGTTTTGTTTGTTTTCTATAATTCCTTCTTTCAGCATGTAGAAGAGGAAAGGGATTTCAAGCAGGGTCCCTCCCAGCCCTGGTGATGAGGGAAGAGCTTTGAGTATCAGCATGTGAATCTGGGCGTGGGTGTTGGAGAAGGGACTGAACTTCTGAACTGGAGCCTGGGTCTGGGTGGAGACAGAGCCACTGACAGGAAGAGCCCTTTGTCCAAATAGTCACCATCTCTCTTCCCAGCACCTTTTGCCCCCTTCCCTCATGCATTCCTCACAGGGCTGCTGCAACCCCACCGAGTGGAAACCAAAACCCAGAGGGACTCTAGTTAAGGACACCATGACTTCCTCTTCCGCTCTGAGACAATGAGTCATCCTCTGGTTTCTCCATTGATTAAAAGACGAATATAAATATGTACTCCCTGGGGAAACCATGCAGTCTAAGGATGAAACCTCAGCCATTATTCATAGGTTTAAGATCTACCTTGTTCCTGGCAGGTGCTTCAGGTTATAAGGAAGCGCTCTGAGAAGGAAGCCAAGAGCAAAAGATTAGAAAAGAAAATAGTTGAGAATATTTTTACCTAAACTCCTGTTGTGGGTATAAAATTCACAGTTACAATTCTGGAAACACTGTTTCTATGAGTGACACCAGAAAAAATCAAATCAATCTTTTTACATCAAGATAACACCATCAAAAGAGATTAAAGCCCACCCATTTTGAGTAATTTATTCATTTGAATTGAAGTTCTCTCTCCCCGCTTTCTCCTTCTTGTCTCCCCAGGAGCAAAGTTAAGTTCCTGGAAGACTTGTTATACCCTCCTGACTTGTTCTCCCCTTCCTCAGGAACGGCATCTGTTCCAGGTAGTCCCTGTAGTCCTGGTTAGTCTAGGTAACACCCAATGTCATGACTGGGCATCAGCTTTTTTCCTTATCACACACAATTCTAAAGTGTCCACAGCTGATGTGATAGAGGCACAGTAAATGTAGATTGTCCTCCCCGTGACTCAGCCTCTACTTGGTTCTGCTGATCCTGTTGTGCTGTCTCTCTGAGCCCCAACTTTTTGCTCATCCACACTAAGACTGTCACAATGTCCCCTCAAACCACATCACAATGATCCCATGCAAATAACTGGTTCTGATTTCTTAATTACCTTCCTCTCCTCTACCACAAGGTATGGGACATTTTCAGATCTCACGCATACCCATTTGACCTGAGGCATACTCAGAGGCAGAGTACAGGGTAATATATCTCAGATCCTTTCCACTCAGAATGCCAGCATACTGCTCGACTGAGGCCACCTCATGTGGACATGGGACACCCCAACCCACCCCAAGTGGTCTCTTCCCAGAATTTAGATTCTGTTTTTAGATCTCCAACCCTCTCCACTCCTTGATGGGTTCTATACAAACCAGGAGAGAAGGGGCGAGTAGAGGATAATCATTCCATCTTCGACCTGTTCAGAGTGTTGTGTGAATCCTCAGAGGATCCAGGGAGAAAATGTATATAAGACATTAAGCATGGGGCCTGGCACATAGAAAGTGCTCTATCAATCTTATGAAGATTAAAGTATCTTCATCAGCTAGCACAGTCTAATATTTAATCAGTTACTTAATTGATTTGTTAATATAGCTGTGTTCTCATCACCCATGCAAGCACAGTACCTTACACATAACAAGAGCTCAGAAATTCTTTGTTGAATTCGTTTTGAGGAATAAAATCCAGTCTTCCTGAAGATAAGTTCTTTTCTTTCCACTGAACTAGTGAAGGATGGAGAGAGGGGGTGCTGGTACTTCATCTGGGGATCCCAAAGGGACCAGGGTATGAGTTGGCTAGAAAAGGAGCAGGTAAGTATGGGGCTTTCCCACCCACAATAGTCCTGCTTCATGTTCTTCTTTCACAATTATTTGACAGGGCACCCCATGAAATCAAGTGGCTAAGTCAGATTTAGGAAATGGTCCTGAAATTGATGGGTGCAGGGAAGTATCCTTGAGTCAAAATCAGAAGAAAGTGAGTATTGCTGATCAAAGGCACTCCTCTTACCTCGAGATGGGAAGCAGCTATGGGAGGTGACACAGCAGCAGGAGGGCTACGCTCAGAACTGTGCCTCGCATACGTTGGGCATGTAGTTGGTGGATGAGTGAATGAATTAAATAACACTTCCAGATGGGCATTCTAAACCTCCCAGTTTGTTTGTTTGTTTGTTTAAGACAGAGTCTCTCTCCAGTCTGGAGTTGGTCACACAGGCTGGAGTGCAGTGGCGTAATCTCGGCTCACTGCAGCCTCTGCCTTCCAGGTTCAAGCAATTCTCCCTGCTTCAGCCTCCTGAGTAGCTGGGATTAGAGACACCCACCACCACACCCGGCTACTTTTTGAATTTTTAGTAGAAATGGGGTTTCGCCAGGTTGGCCAGGCTGGTCTCAAACTCCTGACTTCAGGGGTTCCTTGCCTCTGTCTTCCAGTGCCGAGATTGCAAGTATGAGCCACTGCACCTAGCCTGAATCCCATGTTTGATTCCCCTTTGTTCTAAGGGTCACCCTGGTATACACTCACTAGACCACACCTTGGCTATCTGAGCTTCCAAAATCAATGTACACAGAACAGCGAATGCCGTTGGTGCACCCGTCACTCAAACAGTAGTCTTTGCCCAATACGTAGCCTTTCATCCCTCACCCCTCTCTCTCCCTTCCCCTTAAGTCTCCAAGGTCCATTATATCATTCTTATGTTTTTGCATCCTCATAGCTTAGCTCCCACTTATAAGTGAGAACACACAGTATTTTGTTTTCCATTCCTTGAGTTACAGTCAGTTCTGTTTTATAGCAGAGTAGGGTAACTACAATTAACAACAATGTATTATATGTTTCAGAATAGCTAGAAGAGAGGAATTAAAATATTCCCAACACACAGAAGTGACAAATACTCAAGGTGATGGAAACCCTAAATACCAGGACTCGATTATTACACATTTGATGCATGAAACAAAATATCATATGTACCCCATTATATATCAGTACAAATTCAAAAAATGTTTAGAAAACAGTAAATGCCCAAAACAGCAGGACTCATTATTGCACATACATGAACAAATCCCTGACACACCACACTTCAGTCCAACAGAAAATTAAATGAAAGCTAGCTACCTCAGAATGTTCTATAATATATTCACTGTGGGCATCCGAGATGCCTAAGAACCAGTAATCAGAGCTTTGTGGCAGCAATGTAGGAATAAAATGTAATTTCTGCCATCAAGATACTTGTAACCTAGTTGTGAGAAAAAAATAAACACAGAGATATAGATCTATTCATACTAGGAAATATATTTGAAATTACATTTGGGTGATAATGGTCATTTCATGCTACAGGTTTTCAAAATAGCAGGTGATATCTTTGAGGACCACAGAGGTGAGGGGAGACTTTCTGGAGGAGATGAGATGGCCTGAGTCATGAGCATAACTTAGATTCAGACAGGAGGTGGCTGATGGCAGGGGGAGTCCCTGAACACTGAGGAGCCTGCGTTGAGAAGACAATGGGGAGAGTCTCAGCTAATAATAATAGTTTGACATAAATTATCTCATGGAGTCTCCTCAACAACTTTCCCGATATCATGTGGCAGACACTGCTGGAGTCTCTTCTTCCTCCTTGTGACAGGACTTCTATTTTGTTTGAGGCAACTACATGTTCAGTTAAAATACTTGATATCCCAGCTTTTTTTTGCAGGTCGTGTTGGTCATCTTGACATAGTGTGTTCAACAAAGTATAAGATACAGTCAGTGAGTGGGCTTTCATTTTTTTCTTTTTTTTTTTTTGAGATGGAGTTTCGCTCTTGTTACCCAGGCTGGAGTACAATGGCACAATCTCGGCTCACTGCAACCTCCGCCTCCTGGGTTCAGGCAATTCTCCTGCCTCAGCCTCCCGAGTAGCTGGGATTACAGGCATGCACCACCATGCCCAGCTAATTTTTTGTATTTTTAGTAGAGACGGGGTTTCACCATATTGACCAGGATGGTCTCGATCTCTTGACCTCGTGATCCACCCGCCTCGGCCTCCCAAAGTACTGGGATTACAGGCGTGAGAGTGGGGCTTTCTAGAAAGCTCTCCAAAGGGGGATGGTTCATGTCTTCAGCTTCCTGCCAATTTGTCTATTCCCCTTCATCTTGCTTGCAACCAGGGAAGCCATCTGTGGCTCTGGAAGATTTTGGGAGCCTGTGTTCTTGATGAGCCCCTGGAACACTGGTACCAATCCTGGCTTGCTCACCTCCGAACTACTTATTACATGAGAAAAACAAACTCCTATTTGGTTAAGTCACTGCCATCTGACCTCTGTGGTTTCCAGCAGATGCAGTCTTAGCACATATAGATAGGTGACATTCCTACCTTGTTCACAGACTAGGAAACCAAGGCTCAGGAAGTGTCACCCCTTATAAGCAGCAAATCCAGTATTTAAATCCAGACCAATGCAGAACGAGGCTGGTTGGTTCCAAAACCAGACTGAGAACCTGTGAAACTACTCCAGAGTAACACTAAAAATTAAAGAACCAAAGCAAAGCCAACTTTTTAACCTCTCACATAACCTTTTCACAACCTACCTTGCAGGTGTCTCTCTCCCTCAAAACACTGTTTCAGAATCTCCTAGAAAGCAGGACCAGAACTACAGCTTTAATCATGCTTATAGAAGCAACTTCTTTCCCGCTTCCCCATGCCCAGCTCTGGCCAAGTGGGTACCCCCAAAATACTGGATGGGTTTAGTTGACTAAAAATCACTCAGGATAACACTCAGGATAAAAAAAATCACTCAGGATAACTGTCTCTGGAAAAGCCATCCCTTTGTGTACGGGTGTGTGTGGTTGTGCATGTGTGTGCCTGAGTGTGTGTCACACTGTGTACACATGTGTAAATGTGTATCCAAGTGTCTAAGAGCAGGGGCAGAGGAAGAATTTTTTATTGCTGTCAAATTCCATTCTTCCACTCGGCTCCTACAGACCAACAGTGACAGCACCAATGATTATATTAGCGATAACTAAACTTTTTGTGCAGGACCTGAAAATTTAATTTCCTTGTGGGAAGCGGTAGAGAACTAAGCTTATTTGGGGCCAAGAACTCATGAACTTTCCCAGAAAAGAAAGAGAGACAGCAGATATAGCCACTGTCCTCTGATTTTTCTTGAAAAATAAAAAGGCACAAGCTCATGTTTAAATGCCCCCTTTGGAAACAGCTCCAGATTCTTTTTTCTCTGTACCTAACCCACATCAGAGTGGGTAGGAAGACCTAGCAGCCCTTGAAAAACCATTGAATTGATTCCAATTTATTCCAGATTTGTGACTTTTTTCTTTTTCGTTTAAAGAAGTATACTTCCATCATTTTTTTTTTTCTTCTCAAGTTGCTCGGATGGTCAAAATCCTGATAATATGTACTGCATGTTCACCATGTACTAGAAACTGTTTTAAGAGTGTTTGCATGCTTTATCTCAGCTAATGTTTCCACTTTGAAGATCAGGAATCTGAGGCACAGAGAACATAGGTAACTTGCCTAGGGTCATACAGACAAAAAATCGCAGAACTGGGATTCAAACCCAAGCAATGTAGCTGCAATGCTCAAGATCTTAACCATGCCACTATACAGCCTGATAATTCTGGAACTCTCCTCCTGGTGTCTGAGTATATGAGTTCTTGGAATACAAGCAGCAAATGCCACCTCTGCTTAACTTAAACCAAAAAGAAAGAAAGAAAGTGGAAGGAGAGGAGCGGCACATGATCCACAGTTTCGAGAGGCAAAATCCCAGGAGAGCCTGCTTGTCACCATCTTAGTCGAAGTTCATCCATTGAGAAGGGTTGTGCTGGGGACCTAAGCTAACCATCCCAGGTTTCTTGTGAAGAAATGGAGGCTGTGCCACCAAACCAAGAGGATATGGATACAAAGCAGGAGAAAATGAGGCACATACATGCTACCATGTCTCCAAGAAAGGAACAGATCCGAATGGAAGCTGATTAATTTGAGGTTGAATTCTGATGTAAACTTGGTACCAAGAGATTGACATTCGGGTATTTTTTAAATGATAAAGTGATCCACCCTTAGAATTCATGCATTTGCTCAATCGTGAATGTTCTTTCACTAAATAGTCCTTATTGTATCCAAGAAGGGTACTGGGAGATTCACCATTCCCAAAGGGCTCCCAAAGAATGTTCATGTGGGGACATCAGACATGTGCCCATTCGTGTTCCAAGCTCCATTACACATCACTGACAATTAGACGCAGGGGTAGGTTCTGGGCATACAGCAATGACAAGTCAGACACAGTCCTTACACTCCATGAGGCGTATGCTCTGCATGCCTGATCTTTCAGGAGATATGACAGACTGGGATGAGCATTATCATGAGGCAGTGAAGTGGTCTGGGAAGGCAAAGAGCAGAGAAATGCAACTTGGAACATGCTGGATAGTTTCCATTTGCCACTCCCAGATCTACTTTCCACCTCTTTCTATCCTTTTTTGCACCTCCAGGAGGATCACACTTATGCATCCGAAACAGGATCTTTTGTCCACTGGCCCCCAGCTAGATTCAACCAGTGGAGGCACTGGCAGGAGACTGGAGAAGAGAAGGAGAACAAGGTGGAGGCATTTATTTGCCTAGCTCCCTCCCTCATAGGTGGCTATAGGTTGGCTGCCTCCCTCTGCATGAGGCTACAGGTCCCAGCAGTTTCCCTGACCTACATCCCTACAGTTACCACCACCCTCTTCTGGCCTCAGTAACTGCTCCCTCCCCAGTCTGTTCTAGCTTAGCAGGGGGAATGGCTGCCAGGCCTTCTTAGCTCCTTGTCAGATTCCCTTAATTCTGCCCACACTTTTGGGAAAGCTCCTATATTTACTTTGTTTTAGTGAACCACGTTTTCTACAGGGGGAAGTAAGGTTTGCCTAGGAAGTGACGTAAAAGTGGATAGTACAATTGAAGCAACAATAGCAGATGATAATACATAGACATTAGGCGCCCTGCAGAGCAGTTAGTCCCAAAAGCAACTACCATGTGGGTTCTGTCAAAGAACTTTTATTCTTAGATGTACTAATTCAATATTGTAAATGATATGGTAAAATTAGTGGGGGGTACCAAAGAAATACCCAGAGTTAATGCGATTAACCCCCCTACATGAGCAATGTGGGATGTTTGCCACCCACACAGCCAAGGTATGCTCCTTCCGGTGTCTCCTGCCCCCGACCACAGATGACTGAACCACAGGTAGGCAGTCACCGGGTCTAAGCTGGGCCAATGAGTTTCCCCTTCTTTGGGGACTGACGCTCAAGAATGTTCCTCCTTCTCTGCTGGCCGATTCTGAGGATAAGCAGAGGCCAGAGTTCCAGGTCACACTTGCCATCACTGCACACAAATGTGCAGCAGCGGTCCATTGAGCATGTACGGTCCTTGCTTATTTGTGTGTTTTTAACTCAGGCTCCTGGCAGAGGGCAATTACAATATTTCTTGAAGGGGCAGCTTTTCTAATGGGTACAATCGGGCTATGGGCAATTGGACCATGGGGAGGGCTGGGTATACTCATGTCACACGTCCACCAATGCAGTGAACGCCAGTCCAGAGAGAGAAGAGGCAAGACAGACATTCAGAAGAGCCAGAGACGAGAGACTGTGGCACCTGAAGATGTGAGAAACTGTGAGAGCACATCCCCCGGGCACCTGTGCCACTTCGGTCCAATCAGCCATTTCCACCCCTGGCTTCCACAAGCTGCCTCTTAGAATCAGTTCCCATAATTTGCTGAATGAGCTTGAGCAACTTTCTGATACTTGTCTAGAGGGATAACATTTCTGAGCTATTAACCAATGTGCTCTTTATTCTAGAATTTCCTTATACCCCTGGACTGTTCCCCTTTGTGTGTTTAGTCCAGCAGTCTGCCTTTATTCCCTGAAGGAATAGTTGACATAAGAGAAAGCAAGGGGGAACCAAGAAAAGAAGTTAATGATTAACTTTGAGCTTCAAGGGCTTAAGCACAGGCAAACAGGATGGCTACATGTACAAACAACATATCTGAGAGAATATACGTGGAGTAAATTCCACGTATTATAAATAAGGCGTCCTATTCCCAGAATAGAAAGATGTCCCTAGGCTGGTGAGTAAGGGGGCAGGGATAATAGAGATCAATTAGGACCTAATTTGTAGGACTCAAGGACAAGGTGGAAAAGTGTATAGAGATGGCTCAGGCTCTGCTTGAGTCAGCACTGTCCTTCCATATTGTCCAAGAGCTATGCAGAGAACTGTAGACGCCCAGGCTCCATCCCACTAAGCACCACATGTTTCCTGAGCTCAAGCACCTGGGAAAGTCCCCCACTGACTGCAGAAGTGATGTCCATAAGACTCTGATACTTTCTTCAGTCCACTCTGACCCACCTGCCCTCTGTGGCACCACAGACCACCCAGTGACTGGCTCAGCAAGCACCGTACATAGTATCGCCGGAGTAGCAGAATCAAGGGATGTGACCACTTAGAGAACTCATGGTTCTCTAAGTTCAGCAAGAAATGAGACTTGATAAAAAATATCATTTTATCTTTGTGGGCAAGCTGAGAAAATGAGGGTGAGATGGCAGCACATTTGGGGGAATTGGGAACCACCTGAACAACCAATGAGGTAGAAGCTTGATTAGGCCAGGGTCTACTTTGAAAGCAGCCTCTGTCCTCAGCTCTGTCCTTCATCCTCAGCTCTGTCCTACTCAGGTGGCAGCTAATCAAAGTACAGGCCATTTCCTGACTCAGCAGAAAGAGAGTCATGATCCACAGCAAGGTCTGCCGCGGCTGGCACATGGCACCCGGCACACGCTCCTGGCATTTGCATTCTCTGCCCTCTACCATAGCATCCCTGCCACACCTCCTTTCTTCCTGCACAGAGACCACCCGGAAGTCAGTCTATGACTTGCTTTTTGTGTCGCAAGTACCAGTAAGCCACCCAAACAGACTTCAGAAAAAAAGGAAAGGTCTATTAAAAGGATACAGGGTATCTCCAAGAACCCAGGAGAGGAGTTCATCTGGATTCTTTCCTAGGCATGCTACCATCAGGAGCAAAATCTAATAAGCTAGACGATTCTGTGGTTGGATTTTTAAAAACTCCAACTGCACCAATCCTAGAAGAGAAGGAATGTGGCTTGATGCTAGCACATGTGACAAAAACACTTAGGATTTTGACTGCCAGCTCAGAATGAGTCAACGATGTGATGTGACTGCCAAAAAAGCCAGTGTAATCTTGGGCTGCACTAAACAGACAGGAGTGATGGTGTGGCCTTCAGTTCAGAGAATCATGTATCAAGGCCCGCTGAACAGAGAAGGGCGGCCAAGGAGAACTCAGAATCACGCCCTATGGGGGAAAAATGGGAATACCTGGGATATTGCTGTCTGGCCTTCTTTTCGGGGATTGGTGGGAATGTTCTGGACTTGAGCTTGACAGTTAGGAGTCTAGGGTTAGACTGCCTGAATTGAAACCCCAACCCAGCTACTTACTAGGTTTTTCCTACATGCCAAGAATGAAATACTTATTCTCATCACTACCGTCCTTAGTACCACGGGAATAACTACAGTGCTTGCTTGTGAGGATGAATTGAGACAATGCAGGTAAAATGCTTAGCACATTGTCTGGAAGCTGGTGAAGATTTTATAAATTTCAGCAGTTGTTATTTTAAAAGTGGCTCAAAAAAGACATCTTAAAAAGACAAATCTGCTACTACTACCAAAAATATGCATCATGCATCCTTAAGCCTAGCAAATACGTTTTGTACACTGGTGTCCTTCCTTGCCTCCATGTAGTCAGACGCTACAGCTTGCTAGTCTGGGAAGTCACGCCCCACTCTCTCGCCCCATCCCTCTGATAAACAAGGCCAGTGGTTGGAGCTGTCTGGCTTGTGCTTCCCAGGAAGGGTACCTTGGCTGACTCAGCTGGGAAGGCATCCAGTGACTCATTAAGTATCAAAATTAATGAAATGTCCTCAGATCTTGGGAAGGGAGCAATGCCCAGGAGACCCAAGACCCTCTCTTACCCCAAGATCCCAATGGTTCCTCAGAGAGGAAAACGTGGGCTTGAAGATTAACTGGGCCTTCATATGAGTGGAGGTGTTAGTCATTCTGGGCACACATACGTCTCTAGCATCAGTAAGAAGAGTTGCCAGCTCCTTTCTGAATATTCAAACTCATGGCTAACCCCCCTCCCGCATCCAATTCCATGGCCTCAATTACCATCCAAGCTAATGAGTCCTAAATCCATATCTCCAACCCAGAATTATTTCTGGAGCTTGAGACCTGCCCCACTCAGATTTCCCACAGGGCCCCAAAAGTCAGCATGCCCCCCTAATGTTGGACTCATCTCCTTCCCCTCACCGAGACCACGATTCTCAAGGAAGATTTCCATGGTGCACCCAGTTGCCCAAACCAGAACTCCAGCTCACCTTGACACTCCCCTGCCCTGTCCCTGAGCAGTGACCCACCACAGTTCCTGTAGTTTCTACCTCCTAATCTCCCTCTGCCAAGAGTTCTCTTAGACAACATCCTCATAGCTTCTGAACCCAACTCTATCCTACAATTTTTCCCTCACTGCTGTCAGATCTCTGCCAAATGCAAACATGAGCATTGCCACTCTGTGTGGCAAGACTCTTCAGTGACTCTCCCTTGCCTTCCAGACAAAGTCCACGCTTCTTAACATGGTTCCAATGCCTTGCTTGATCCAGTGACTATACATCTGTTACAGGCTGAATCGTGTTCCACAAAATTCATACATTGAAAGCCCCAGCCTCCAGTACTGTAGAACATGACTGTATTTGGAGATAGAGTCTTTAACAGGGTAATTAAATTCAGATTGTAAGTGGAGGCTCCTAATTCAATATGCCTGATGCCTTCATACAAAAAGAAAACAAGGATACAGACATGCACAGAGGGAAGCCCATGTGAAGACAAAGAGTGAAATGGCAATGACTGCCCAAGGAGAGAGGCCTCAGGAGGAATCAACCTAGCCAACACCTCGATCTCGAACTTTCTGCCTCCAGAATGATGAGAACATAAATTTCTGTTGTTTTAACTACCCAGTCAGTGGTACTTTGCTCTGGCGGCCCTAGCATCTCTCTCCATCACCTCCCTACATTGCCCTCCCCAGGTTATGAAGCTCTAGCTGTGCGCTCCATGCCCTCTCCACTCCAGGCCAGCCCCTCTCTTACCTGGACATCTACGCTGTTCCCACAACTCTTCATCCAGCTAACTCCTTCCTCTAGGAAGCCATCCCTGACCTTTATCTTTAAGTGTATCTCCTAAAACACCCCCTCCTTCCCCTCTCAGAGCCCCATGTTATGACTACCAATTTACTCTGTGTCCAGGGGGGATTCCAGCTGTGGAATCCCCTCTGGTGCCCTTTATACCTTACCTTTCTCCAAACAGGATTTCTGTGTGTGTGCCAACATCAGCATCTGGTCCATCTGTGCACTACATGAGGACAGGGACCATGTATCTTGCTCACACCTGTGCCTAGAACAGTGTCTGCTACCTAAAAGGTGCTCAATCAGTTCTTTAGGATGACTGGCAATTAATGAAAATAATTCAAATAATTCAAAATTGATCATATTTAATATTTTTTTTAAAAAAAACTAAGTTCAGAAATGTCTTAATAGAGATTCCCAGGGAAGTCCCCTTTTGAGGGCTTAAGTTTACAAAGCAAAGCTACTCTCTCATAAATCTGTGTTTCTTTGGCCACCAGAGACTTTGAAAGAAAGGGAGGTTTATAAGCCCTAAACAGAAGGCAGCTGATTCAAATTTAATTCAGGCACCAAGGCCACGCTTTAACATGTACAACGTTCTGGGCTGAAGTCACACTCTGGGTCCATATCTTTGTTTCAGGAAAACTGAGCCCCAAAACTCCTGGTCATTTCACTGGGAGTTGGGAAAAGGCCCGACTGCTTCCACAACAGACGGCAAGAAGCCCTGCACCTTACAGGTAACCTGTGGCACAGGAGCACATATTCATTTCAGTCTTTTAAAAATTGATACATAATGATTGCACATATTTACAGGATACAATGTTGTTTTGATACATGTACGCATTGTGTAATCATCAGCTCGGGGTAACTAGTGTACCCATCCCTGACAGCATCTCTTGTTTCTTTGTAGTGGGGAACATTCAAAATCCTCTCTTCTAGCTATTTTGACATACAAAATACCTTATTGTTGACGTAGTCATCCTACATTGTGATAGAACACCAGAACATTCTGGTCTTCACCCATCCTTGCTCCTGGAAGTTCTGCTCCCATCCCCACCTTAGGACAATGGGCCCAGGTTTCTGGGTACAAACCACCTCCCTTACCCCATCAGCTGAGAGTGCACTGACTCTATGAGGAGCCAAGAGAAACCACTCTCATGTCATTTTGGCTCCAAGCATCCTCCGCTGAGATACTGGAGCTTAGCCTGCACTTTACCTGGAGTGAATCATGGTTCTCTAAATCAAGACCCATTTCTTTAAGAGAAAAAGAACCAAATTCTAGCTCCTTTTGGAGCAAGAATGATGGTCCATTCCAAACAAATCCCACCCACAAGACTCCCAGCTCCTCCCCTGGTTCGTTTCCATCTGTGTCACTTGCCCCCATCACCTAACTTAGGTGTTTGATTTATGTGCTCATCGACTGTTCCCCTTCCCTAATGCCCATCATCACCAGCAGAGCGAGAGGCTCTATGAGGGCAAAAATTCGCTCTGTTCTGTACCCTGCTATTTCTTTGATGCCTGGCACATGCTTTGGTACGTAATAGGTTCCCCACGTTTGTCTGCTGAGTGAATAGATATGAATAAATTAACGAATAAATGCACATACTTCCTTCTTTCCTCCACAAACACATGGAGATGAGTCTCCACTCTCATCACTACCTTGGTGACTCCTCTTAATTCCACAGCAGGGAATCCCATCTGGTGCTCTTTAAACCTTACCTTTCTCCAAACGGGATTTCTGTGTGTATGCCAACATCAGCATCTGGTCCATCTGTGGATATTGCCCGGGGCCCTATAAATCTCCCTCTAGGGTCAAGGTAGTTTCTGTCCATAGAATGAAAGCAGCCATGATTTCATTGAGTCTAAAACCCACATAAACAGAACTACCCGTGGCCTGGGGTCCCTGTCCCCTGCAGGCAGATGTTCTCTGTTAACAAGAACCTGAGGCCAGGACCTTCGCTGTGGTGGTGTTAGGGACACTCAGGGTCCATCAGCAACTGCTGCCTCAGGTCGGGCTGGAGGAGAAGTGGTGGCCTGGAGACTCTGAGGGCAGGCGGATGTGGGGCTGCAGGGAGGGTCAGGATCTGGTCTCCTGTGTTGGCTCCACCAGCCCTAGTAAGCCATTCAGACCTCCTGCGACTCACCTATGACTAGCTGCCTTGTGGGGCCATTAGGAGCAGCAGGGTGGGCTTCACAAGAGCCCCTCTCCTCATCTGTTCCCTGCTCTTTACCCCAAGAGAGGGGAACAGCACTGTGGTGAGCAGCCCAGGCCAGGCCTGAATCCTCCATCTGCCACTTGCTCACTACATGACCTCTCACAGGTTTCTAAGCCAACCTCATGCCTCAATATTGTTTAAGGGTCTGGCACACGGTTGATGAGCAGCAATTATGAAATGTAAAAGAATGCAAGAGAGTAGCCTGATCCCAAGGTGAAACTGAGAAGAAAGCTGGGTGTGGTGCAAAGGTCGGTTCTTACTGTTGGTGTCTCAGAA
Organism: Saguinus oedipus; assembly: GCA_031835075.1. NCBI lineage: Eukaryota > Metazoa > Chordata > Mammalia > Primates > Cebidae > Saguinus > Saguinus oedipus. Next base: position 47,351,995 of record CM063170.1, read on the forward strand.
CTTGAACATAGTCGTGTCCCCACTGTTCTCCCCACTACATTTCCAGGTTGGGGGACTGGGCACATATTGGTGTGTGAACCTCTGGTATGGCTGGGCTGCTGGCCTTGGGATTGCCCCAGAAGCCGCAGGTACTAGAGCCTTTCTCTTAGTTGTGACTGAGTTGAGATCCATATGTGCTCTCCACTCTACAGAAGTGGAGTCAGAGAGATGGCAGTTTAAATCCCAGCTCTGCCACTTAGCTGTGTGACCTTGGCCAAATCAGTTACCCTCTCTGTGCCTCATTTTCCTAATGTGTAAAATGTAAATAATGATAGCTAGCACCCCTTATACTCATATGGTGGCACAGTACCGGATACATCCACATCCCCAAAACAAAGCCCATGCTCTCCAGTCTCCTTGTCTTTGCATTTGGTGGTTCCTCTAACACTCTCTTCCCTCATCATCTCTGCCTGCTGGAACCCAGACTAATCCTCAGGGCCCTGCTCAAATGACACCGCTTCTGGGAAGTGTTTCCAGGTGTTTCTATCCCATGTGGCCTCCTCTTCCTTCCAGTATCCTGGACATACAACCTTTCTGTGGAAGTCACTCAGGCACAGGGTGAATGATACACGTACGTTATTCTTAGCCCTCTTCCTGACCATAAGCGTTGGAATCAGACCTGGGTTTGACTCCAGCTTTGCTACTTAATAGCTGTGTGACCTCAGCTAGATTACTTAAGTTCTCTCATCCTCAGTTTCCTCATCTGTAAAAAGGACATAACGAAACACCTACCTCATAAGGTTTGTGGCAAGGATTAAGGGAGGTAACGCCTATAAAACCTTCAGCACAATGCTTAGTACATTATACGCACTCAATAGGAGTTACTTTCATTGCAATGATTATTAGCACTAAGTAGGTGTTGAGTCTATAAGGCTTTCACTTGAAATTCATTTCTTAGGGGCCCCCTCCAATGCTCACAGCTTCTAAAATGCACCTCTTGGGGTTAGTGATGGCCCCAGGGAGTGGCAACTGGTAAATTCTCAGTAAAGACTTCGCTGCTCTTTTGGCATCAGAACTTTTGGTACTTACTGGAAAAGCAGAGAAGAGAAGACAAAGAAACAGGAACCTGAAGGAAGTTCCAAGGAGGCCCACATGTTCTGTTTAAACCTCAGGACAAACCTGCAAGTCATCACTGATGACTCTGAGATAAAGAAAATTTAAGTGACTTACTCAAGACCACATAACCAGTGGAGACATACCCAGATCGCGTTTAGTCTAAGGCCCATAGAGAGAAGAGGGGGCAGGTGGAGGAAGGAGGGAGAACACGCATCCACCAAGAGCATGCACTCCGATATGGCAGAAAAGCAATCCGTGGAAGTGTATGGTCTTATTTATGGAAAATTAATTCAGCATACAACTTCATTATAATACCATTTCTCGAAACATTAACTCCCATCAATGTCGTAAAAGTCTGGGAAGCTACAAAATGTCTTTTTCTAAAACCTCCTATTATCAACAAACATCCACTTTTCAGGCCAACCAAGATTTCCCTCCTCTCCCCTTTGTCCTGTTGGTTTTAAGCCTAGAAAGGTCTGGAGTGGCCCAATGTGTTAATGGGGCTTGAGAAAGGTTCTCATCAGCCTGCAAGCCCAGGGGAAAGCAATGCTCACTAACTGCTCTGTAAATTAGAGTCTCCCTTTTTGGTTTAAATCCACGGCCATAGATGTATTATCTTCACCAGTCCTAGAAATGACAGTGAAGAAGTCTTCTTTCTCTTGTCCGATATCGCCCTCTAGTGATCCAACTCTACTTGAAAAATAGAATGAATCCAGGAAATCGGCAAGCGAGCTACCCGGACCCCCCCACTCCCTCACTTGTTCACCTACTCACCTGAACAGCCTTCCCCGCCCGCCACTCACTTTCTCATTATTGGTTACGGGCCTATCAGGCACCAATCAATGCGGATGCCGGGATGACCCAGGTGTTGAATGATTCACTTGCAGAACCTGAGAGTCTGGAGAAAATGGCCCACATCTGGAATCCCAGCTCTGCCTCTTAAAGGCCCAAAGACCCTGGAAGTGGGAGTTAGTTCACCAAGCTGGGCCTGCCTATTTCCTCACCATGGAGTGGTAATACCGACTTCTCCATCTTTAAAATATACTATTACATGCATATCCTCCTGATCTTTTTTGTTATTTGTACAGATGGGGTGGGGGTCTTACTAGGTTATGATGCCCAGGCTAGTCTCGAACTCCTCAGCTCAAGTGATCCTCCCACACTGGCCTCCCAAAGTGCTGGAATTACAGGCATGAACCACTGCACCTTACCTTATCTTTTATTTTATTTTCACAACCAGCTCCTGGAGCACACTTACGTTTTTGTCACAAAGAAAAAGGAGAGAAGCTAACAGGTAAGCTCAGTAGCCTTAGGTTCAAATCCTGGTTCTGCCAGTTACCTGCCTTGTTACCTTGGACAGACTACTTAACCTCTCTCTGCCTCCTTTATCCTGTCTGTAAAATGAGTACAATCATAGGATTGAGCATGATTTAGGTTTGCAAACTTTGGAGTAAGCAAAAATTCCCTGGGGAGCTTATTAACAGGACAAACCCTCCTGCCCAAATTTAACAATCTGGAAAATCTGAAAATGGCCCTGGACCTCTGAGCAGTTAACAAGCTGCCTAACAATGCACAACAGCCACTGAGAACAAGTGTGATTGAGCCAGTGCACTGGTCCTCAAACTTGGCCGCACATTGAAATCAGCTGGGAAGCTTGAACATGCTGATGTCCCCTCACCCGCCCCCTCTAGATTCTAACATAACTAGTCCAAGGTAAAGTCTGGCATTGGGATTTTTAAGAATTGCTGGAGCAATTCCCCTGTGCAGCCAGGGCTGAAACCCTACTTCCTTAGCCCAATGCTGTAAAAGTTTAATAAATGTTAAAATAAGTCCTACCAATAGATACACAATGTGACTCAAACACTGTGCTTTTATTCAATATCAACAACAAAATAGTAAGCCTCTACCAGGTGCCAGGCACTAGAGATAGAGCCATCATCAAGCCAAAACAAAAAGACAGAAATCCCTGTGCTAAGAGAGATGGCAATAATGCTGCGGGCCAATGTGTCATTTTGTTCTGGGCCCCCAAAATTATGTAGCCATCCCGTGAGCTGGGGCTGCATATCACAGATGGCCTTGCAGCTCACAGTGAGAACTCTCTTTCTCTTTGAGATGGGAGGCATAACAACTCCCACAGTTTTCTGTCTTGGAAAAAAAGAGATTTAGAGATGCCACTGCAGCTTTCAGAAAAGTTACTGTCTGATGATAAGATTTCAGGCAGGGACACCTGGGGGAGAGGAGACATATGTGAGGCTGCAGGACCTGCCCTGACTTACTTTGTCCCTTATGTCTGTCTATTCCCCTCCAAGTAAGGCTGAGCAGGGGATGCATAACCATGGCCAGGAGCTGGTGGCTCCTGCTTCCTCCCCTCCCCCATCTGCTGTCCTGCAGCATGCAGGCTCCTCTCGTCCCAGACTCAGTGGCCAGCTGTAGAGGTGAAAATACTTACTCTTAATCAGGATTTCGGCTTTGCACCTGCTTCCTTATCTGGACCTGGGGCTAATTCCATGGCCAGGGATACAGAGGGTGGAAGGGAAACCCTTTTGGATTACTGCAGCTACTCAGCCAACCCCCAGCTGCTCATTAGCACCTATGAATGAGGCCAGGGAAACCTGGTGAAATCTTGTTAAACCTCTGAGGGCTTGGGAGAAGGGCGGACACAGAGACCTCTCCTGGTCATCCAACCAAAAATAAATGCCTCCATCACTCTCTCTCCCCATTATCCTGCATGGTCTTTATTCATAGCACCTATGGTGAGCTGACATTTTACTCTGTATGTGTTCACTTCTAGTGGTCTTCTTAAAGATGGAAGATGGGTTAGGTGAGCTTACAGGACCCTTTCCCACAGAGTCAAATGGTCTCCTCCATCCCCACCCCGGAAGGGGGAGAGCAGGGATGGAGCCCCCAAATGGGGCATCAAATGAGATCACAGAAGAGCAGCCCTCGCACAGCCATCAGACTGTCCTGTTGGCCTACAGAGATTTTGTTGCTGCTGTTTGTTTGCTTGGTTTCTGTTTTTCTGCAAATGGCATGATTCCACATTTAAAACTCAGGACTGGCGATCTCTCTGGAAAAGGGGGATAGTGACGGTGAGTGGCGCATCCTCACACAACACCAGCTACTTGTTGCTGAGGTGCTGCTGCCCTTTAACTGGGCTGGGCTCTTCAGGACCCCATCCCCTCTGGGCTGCCCAATTCTTCCCATTTCCTGCCCAGCCCTGAAAGCTTGGATTGCACACCCCTCCCCTCCCTGTCCTGCTGGCTTTGCTCCTCCTCCCATGTCTGCGGGCATCTGTGTCCCCTCCTAGTCGTGCAGCTCAGGTTATGCTGGGCAGCATAATTTGCCTGGAGGGCGACAGCTTCACCCTCCCCACCAACAGCTGCCAGCCTCCCTGACCTCAGAGCCACAGCCCTGATCAGCCAATGTCACCTGGGAGTCCCCAGACATCTTTCCTCTGCCACCACACGGTGAGCCAAGGAGTTTATTCCTTTCTCTCCTTCCCTATGCAGCTTCTAAGAATTTGGCCATGAGAGTGATTTATTCGGGTCACCAACAGCCCAACAGACATAAACGCTCAGCCGTTATTGTCTCTGGTTCCCTCCACCCTTCATTTCCCAACACCCCTCTTAAATATTTCATTAAAAATGAAAAGAAAATTACATTTCTTTTCATTTTTCTCTGCGGCCTCAATCCTGCAGCCCTGCAAATCTACTCAACTATCTCTGGCACGCAGCCTGTTCCTTCTTATTATTAATAAGACTGAGAATAATGGATAATAAATAAGACCCTGCTTTCAAAGGGCTCTCGTGCCATCGACCTAGAGCCTCACAAGAACCATGCACCGTAAATGATGACATGCAGAGTGTAAGTGACCTGTCTACGATTGGCAGCTAGTTAGTGGCCGAGCCAAGTCAGGAATCTATTTTAAGTGGTATTATTTATGGCTTACCAGGAAATTATCGTTTTAAAAACTAAGCCACTGAAAAAGACAGTTGAGATTTTAAAGTAGGCCTTTATTACATTTCAAGGGCAAGATTTATTCTCCTTTGTATTGTAATTAAAGTAAATGGAATAAAATTTGGTATCATATTTGCCTTTCCAACAACCTTTCGGAGACACCTGCATTGCTCTACAAAAGGAAAGCCATCTGTTCATGCATTCATTGCGTTAAATACCCACTCACTCACTCAGTCTACAATTCTGTGTTGCCTGCCTACTGTGTGCCAGGCCCTGGGATCAACACAGGGCACACATTGGTGAACAAAACAGATCAGTTCCAGCCCCATGTGCTTAGAATCTAGTGATGAAATCAGGTGTTAAACTAACACGTGCACCAAAAATGTATGACCAAAAACAAGCTAAGGGCCAGGAAGGAAAGGCACAGAGGCCCTGGTATCCTCTAAGAAAGGAATCGACCTGGTCCAGAAATTCAGGAAGGGCTTCCTGGGGAAGTAGCCATTGCCCCAGGAGACAAGAAGAAATTAACACAGGGAAAAGGACAGGGAAGGGAGAATACAGGGGAGGTAGAATGTGCAGCGCCCCCTAGTGCATGGACCAAGTAGAGTGCTGTCAGGAACCGAGAGTTGTGGTGGTTTTGGGGAGTATGGTGTGTGACCAGGCAGCACAGGTGGGAGGGGTCAGACTACCCAGTCTTGTGAGCCCAGGTAGGGATCTAGGTCTCTTCCCAGGGAGCAATATAAAACTGCTCAGAACAGGGATTGACCTGATCGGATTAAATCCACTTACATGCTGGGCATTTGGGGTGACACAGGGAAAAAAATGTTTCAACCCTCAAAGAATTTCCTGTCAGATTCCCTGGCATTAATAAATCTCTGCTCAAAGTTAGGTCAGATTTTTCTCAGAAATATAGGTATCACTCTTGAGCTAACAATGTTTTTTAAAGTATATAAAAGTTAAAATAACAGGCCAGGCACCGTGGCTCATGCCTGTAATCTCAGCACTTTGGTAGGCCAAGGTAGGTAGGAGGATCACTTGAGGCCAGGAGTTCAAGACCAGCATGGGCAACATAGTGAGACCCCCATCTCTACTAAAAATAAAAAATCCACCAGGCACCGTGGTGCATGCCTGTAATTCTAGCTACTTGGGTGGCTGAGGCGGGAGGATCTCTTGAGCCCAGGAGGCTGAAGCTACAGTGAACTGTGATCATATCACTGAACTCCAACCTGGATGACAGAGTGAGATCCAGTCTTTATTTAAAATAATAATAATAATAATAATATCTACTACCTCCTAAGCATTTGCTGCTTTATGTTTTTACTTATTATTTCCTTCAATCCTTGCCTCAAGTTGTGAGCACTGTCACTCCCATTTCATAGCTGTGGAAAATGAGGTTCAAGGAGGGATAGTATGTGCCCAAGGTCACACAGCTATGGGCAGATCCAAGGTTCAAACCTAGGACAGTCTGAATGCTGGCTCTGCCATCTCTAGGCTCCGTAATCTTGGGAATTTTTGCCCAGAAATTCAAGGACAGCCAACGCTACAGGTGTAGAGAATGTGTTCCTCCTGGAATGTCAAAGTCGTCAATGGGCTACACTTTGCCAAAGCCACTGGCCAACTCTTTCCTTGTCTTACTTGACCTTCAGTGCCAGTGAGCAGATGATAGCCCCTCCTTCTTTTTTTTTTTTTTTTTGAGACGGATTTTCTCTCTTGTTACCCAGGCTAGAGTGCAATGGTGCGATCTCGGCTCACCGCAACCTCCGCCTCCTGGGTTCAGGCAATTCTCCTGCCTCAGCCTCCTGAGTAGCTGGGATTACAGGCACGCGCCACCATGCCCAGCTAATGTTTTGTATGTTTAGTAGAGACGGGGTTTCACCATTTTGACCAGGATGGTCTCGATCTCTTGACCTCGTGATCCACCCGCCTCGGCCTCCCAAAGTGCTGGGATTACAGGCTTGAGCCACCGCACCTGGCCGAACGTCCCTCCTTCTTAAAACACATTCCTTGTTGATCAGTGCCTGGTTGTCCTCCTACCCACTGCTGTTCCTTCTCAGTCTCCTCTGCCCGCTATCCCTTTTCAACCTGACCTTTAATTGTTAAGCTCTACAAAGCTCTGCCCTTGGCTATTTTTCTATTTATAATCCTCTATTTGATCATCTCATCTACCCCAGGACTTTAAACTGGGTCCATAAACTGGTCACAAATCCACATCTCCTTCCCCTACCTCTCCCCTGATCATGTCTCCACACGGTTGTCTGACTGACCCACCAAGTTAACTCTGGATACCTACCACCAAACTCTGTCCTCCCCTTAACAACTCCCTCTCATTAAATGACACCTCCTTGTACTTTGTTGCTAAGGCTAAAAGTCTAGGTCTTATCCTTGACTCATCTTTTTCCCTTATGGCTCAGCTTCGCTCCACTGACAAACCCTGTTGTTTTGCCTTTCCTTCAAACTATATTCTGAATTCAACCACTTCTTACTACTTCCATAATACCACCTTAGTCCAAGCAGCCATTTCGTTTCATCCTGGACTATTGCACTTGCCTCCTAACTGGTCTCTCTGCATCCTCCTTTGCCCTCCTACATTCTGTTTTTCAGATAGTAGTCAGAGATGCAGGTGTTCAATTTGTACACTTTAGAGTATGACCTGGGTCCGAATCTTGCCTCAGTCATGGGGCAAGCCACTTAGCTGCTTTGTTTCCCCATCTCTCAACCAGGGGTAATGAAATCTATGACAGCACTGTTTGAGCACTAAGTGAGATGGTGTGTATATCATACTTAATGTAGTTTCTGGCTTGCTGTGAGTGCTCAAATGTGTTATTGCTACATGCTGCTCAGATTTCCTCACAGGAAGACTTGCTCCATGAACATCAGTTGAAGGTGATGCTGGTCACAAAATGAAGCAATGCCTAATTCATTGTATGACAGCTTCCTGATTCCTGTCTGGCCTATGGTGGCCACGGAGCATCACTTCCCACCCCATCTCTGGATGCCTGTTGACAGTCACAGATGTACACACACACTGGCCTAAGAGCAGAATTTTGAAATGTGAAGCAAGATTGGATTTGAATAGCAGTTTTCTTTGCTCAAAAAGAAACCACTCCTGAAACCACTATCCTCCAGACCTAGATGGAAGCCCTGACATTCAGAAGCTCCAGCTCTGAGATAGGGTTTTGCTGTCACAATTTGAAAGAGCCAAAGGCTTGGCCAAGAGAAGAGGTGGATGTGGCCAAGGGTAGAGTCATGATGTTTGTGCCATACTGTGGAATTTCCAAATTATGAAAACAAAAAAATCTCATTTTATGGAGAGAGGAGACCCAAACATCATAGGATGGAGAGTGCTTGCCCTCTGGTAAGGAATCACAAGACTGGGCCCTGCATTTGCCTTCTCTCCTTCCCTCACCCCTTCCTGGTAAACAAGGGGGAGGCTGCAAAGTTGAACAGACATAGGTTCAAGTTCTAGCTCAGCCACTTTCTGGCTGTGTGACCTGGGACAACTATGAACCCTCTTTGAACATTGGCTTATTCACCATAAACTGAAAAGTAATGATATTGCCTATTTCATAAGGAGCTGTGATCACTGTAGAAATACAAAGCATCATATCTAAAAAGGGAGAGGCAATAAAAGATAGCAGTTAAGACTATGGGCTCCAGAGTTTGAATCCAGCTCTTCCACTCACTGGCTGTGCGAGCTTCAATGAGTTACTTAATCTATCTGATTGTCTAATCTGTAAAATGGGGATAGCAATCGCTCCTCCCTCCATGATACATTTTGGGCACTAAAGGTTTTAACACATGTCAAGATCCTTGAACAGTGGCTTCCTGTACAGCCTGGTGTCCACTTGATTTTATTTCTCCCTGCTTCCTAGGGCCCACAAGTGACTTGCTGTTACAAAGAGCTTGGGTGGAAAGGAAGTCCTGAGATCAGGTAGAAAATAACTCCACTACACACTTCATAATATGAAGGCTCACTGTAATTTTGCTTGATTCCCAGAAAGCCCTGCACCTGTTAGTGAACTAACTCCTGAAAATGAGGCTGCTGGGACCTACATGGAGCAAGTCTTTCCACAGAGCTGTAAGGGAAGACATGCAGATGGATACAGGTTCTGTGCCATTGACTCTTAAGGCTCACTGACCATAACCATGCAAAATGAACTGGCTTCAAACAGCATCCAGCCTCTTGCCTCCAAATAGGTTCTCCACTAAACAGCCAAAACAGACTTGGCAGCATTCAGCACTGCCCATCATATTCCTGCTCCTCATGGACCCCGGAGAGAGTCCAAGCCCCTTACCTGGCCTTCAGATTTTCATACAATCTGCCTCCAGCCCCCTTCCCTGATTCTTTTTCTTCATAAGACGTTCCCTCTGTCTGCCCACCCCAAACACATGCACCACTGCCACTCTGGACTACTTACTGTCCCAAATGTAAACCATGGGTTTATATCTTTATGCTTTTTTCCATTTGGTTTGCTCAGTCTGGGTTGCCCATTGTATTAGTCCATTCTCTCAATCCTGTAAAGAAATACCTAAGACTGGGTAATTTATAAAGAAAAGAGATTTAATTGACTCATGGTTCTGCAGGCTGTACAGGAAGCATAGTCACTTCTACTTCTGAGGAGGTCTCAGAAAGCTTCCAATCATGGTGGAAGGCCAAGAGGGAGTGAGGTGTCTCTGATGGTGGGAGTGGGAGCAAGAGAGAGGGAGGAGGTGCTACTCACTTCCAAACCAGATCTCACAAGAACTCACTCACTATCATAATGACAGTACCAAGGGAGATGGTGCTGAACCATTCATGAAGGACCATGCCCATGATTCAATCACCTCCCACCAGGCCCCCCTCCAACACAGGGAATGCTCACTTACCTCTGCACTCAATGCCACTTCATAGGTACAGAGGGTGGTTCCACCATCTGGTGAAAGAGATGCACAGTCAAGATATGGCCAGATGCACAGACAGGACGTGTCTAGATGCACAGACATTATGTGGCCAAATGCTCTATGGTACTAGACACAGACAATGGGTTTTACAAATCCTAGAGGGCTGGGACCACCTACTATCAGGAGCCAGGGCCTCAGAATCAAGACCTGGTTCAGTATCACCCTGTGTTGGTAGGACCCCCAGTCCCACCCTCCCTATGTTCTATGATAGTGGTGAAGCTATCATGTCAGACAGAACTGGGTTTAGAAAAACAAAAAAACAGCTCTGTAACCCTGGGGACATAATTTTATCTGTTTGAGCTTTGATTTCCTTTATCTGTCAAATAGAGTTGATGTTGGGACTGATGTCATAAGTTGTTAGAATTAAATGAGTCACTCCGTATAAAGTGCCTAGAATGATGCCAGGCACAGAATTTGTATCCAGTAAGTGGTCACTGCCATTGTGGTTGGAAATACTCTGGCCATTTTTATTCTCCAAATTCCACCTCACATCCAGCCTCTCCATTAGCTGGCACTGTGCAGCATGCATTACTCTCTGTAAGCCTCAGAGTCATTGAATGACTGCCCAAGAGACAAGGCAAGGTGAAAACTACATCCAATCTTACATTCACAGGGACCAGACCAGCAGATGCAGAGTTGGATTGGATTTGGTCATTCGTTTATTCATTCATTCAATTATCCACAATTATGTGTTGAGGGACTCTTGTATGTCAGGCCCTGCTCTGGCTTTCGGACCCACAGTCAACAGCATAGAGATGCTCCCTGCCGTCAAAGAACCCACCTTCCAGAGCAGCGCTCTTCATTAGAAATCCCATGAACACATATGTGACTATATTTTTCTTGTGGCCGCTTTTTTAATAAGGTGCAAGAAAGCTTAATGATATACTTTATTTAGCCCAGTATATCCAAAATACAATCATTCTGATATGCCATCAATATGAAAAATTAGTAACTGGATAGTTTACATTCTTTTCTGTGCTAGGTCTTCAAAACCCGGTATGTATTTTTTACACACGGCCCATTTCAGTTTAGACTGGCCACAGTTCAGGCGCTCAGTAGCCAAATGGCCTCCATCTTAGACAGAGCTACTCTCTTGTGTGAGTGAGGCAGGATCACCTACTTTTTTAAATTTTTTATTTTAGTCAGTATATTGAAGAGATATCTTCACTTCTATGCTTATTGCAGCATTATGCATAATTAGCCAAGTTTTAGAAGCAACCTAAGTGTCCGTTAACAGATGAATGGATAAAGAAAATGTGGTACATATACACAATAGAGAGCCATAAAAAGAATCAGATCCCACCACTTCCAATGACATGGACGGAACCAGAGGTCATATATTAACTGAAACAAGCCAAATACAGAAAGACAAACGTCACATCACCTGACTTTACTGTGGGAGCTGAGAATGAAAACAATCGAACTCATGGACATAGAAGTAGAAGGATGGTTACCAGAGGCTGGGAAGGGTAGTTAGTGGGGATAGTTAATGGGTACAAAAATATAGAAAGAATAAATAGGACCTACTATTTGCTAGCACCACAGAGTGACTATAGTAAAATATAAAATAAAATTTGTTCATTTAAAGATAACTAAAAGAGTATAATTGGATTATTTGCAACACAAAGGATAAATGTTTGAGGTGATGAATTGTCCATTTACTCTGATGTGATTGTTACACATTGCATTCCTGTATCAAAATATCTCATGTACCCTGTGAATATGTACACCTACAACATACCCACAGAGATGAACACACTTTGTTCTCCCACATTCCACCCCTGCAAAGCTTTCACTGTTTTTCAAATCAAATCTAGGCAAGAGGCAAACCTGGCTTCAGCCCCCAGCTCTGCTAATGATTAGCTGTGAAAATGTGAGCAAGAGCCTTGTTTCATTTGATTTCCTGAGGCTGCCGTTACAAAGTACCATAAAGGGGTGGGGGTACTTAAAATAACAGAAATTTATTCTCTGACACAAACCAAAAGTCCAAAATCAAGGTGTTGGCAGGGCCATGCTCTCTCTAGAAGCTCATAGAGAGAACCCATTTCACCCCATTCTCTTAGCTTCCAGTGTTGCCAGAAGTCCTTGGCATTCTTTGGCTTGTAGATGCACCCCTGTGGTCTCTGCCTCCATCATCACAGAGCACTTAAATCTTATCTCTTATTGTGATGTTTGTCTCCCCGAAAAGATGGTTCCGGCATCAGTAAGCAGATAGAAAAGTGTCATCTCAGGCGCAGGGTGGGAGTGAATGGGAGAGATTTTATAGACACCCTCCTTGTGTGTCAGCAGATGCTAGCTACTGGAATCACAGCAAGTCACTTATCAAATATCTGAGTGCTGGATGCTGGGGACAGAGTGATGAACAGGATGTGGTCCATCCAGGTGCTGGGATACAGCATGAAGAGATTGCAGATTCACCTGTGCGTCTGTGACCTCAGGTGGCATTCTCCTCTCTGTATCTCTTCTGTTCTTAAAGGACGACAGTCATATCAGATTAAGGGCCTGCCCTACTTCAGCATGACCTCGTCTTAAATTGCATCTTGATTACATTTGCGAAGACCCTATTTCCAAATGGGGTCACTTTCACAGGTAGCAAGGGTTAGGACTTCAACATATCTTTTTGGGGTACACAATTCAAGGCACAACACAGGGTTATTGTGAGGATTCAACAATCCACTGTGTGCAAATGCTCTGACATTTCAAAGAGGCTCCTGCTTTTCTAGGCTACTTTGGATTTTCTCTGCCAGCATCTTGGCCCTATGGCTGACGACGGCCATCTCTGGCAGCTCCCATCACTCCTAGACTTGTCAGCTTCAGGGTATGTGACTCAAACTAGAAATGCACAAGAGATGACTCCCCATGGAGCAAGCTTGGCCTTTGGGGGACTCAAAATGGGAAAGAAGTGGAAGAGGTGTTTGTCCTGCTGTAGAGCCCTGCTCAGGGGACAGAGGTCCATAAAGGCTCTTTGTGACTGTCCAGCAAGATGGAGCAACTTACAGGGCTGCTGCAAAGCTGTGGACACAATAATGCATTCCTTCCCATTACCCTCCTCCTTCACCACTGCACACGTACACCCTTTCCCTCTAATCTTCTTCCCTGAGGTTGCACTCCCTCCAGCCCACCCAACCCCAGTTTGTGCATATGATCCCTCATGTGCTTTTCTAGAGTACCTGGACTAAGATATTCATAAAGGGAAGTTCTGTTACCTTTCCAGACTCAGCTGAATGACATCACCTTCACCCCCAGTTCCTTCAGGCTCCCAGAACAGCCTGAACACTTACATCTATAGTCACACTTAGCAGATCACTATTAGTTGCTTCCTTGCCTGCCTCCCCCACCCGTCGGTGGCCCCTGCCATGAACTGCAATCTCTTCATGCTGTATCCCAGCACCTGGATGGACCACATCCTGTTCATCACTCTGTCCCCAGCATCCAGCACTCAGATATTTGGTAAGTGACTTGCTGTGATTCAAGTAGCTAGCATCTGCTGACACACAAGGAGGGTGTCTACAAAATCTCTCCCACTCACTCCCACCCTGCCCCTGAGCTGATGCTTTTCTATCTACTTACTGACGCCGGAAACCATCTTTTCCAGGAAACAAAAATTACAATAAGAGATAAGATTTACTTTGGGAGGCCAAGGCAGGTGGATCATGAGGTCAAGAGATCGAAACCATCCTGCCATCCTGGTCAACATGGTGAAACCCAGTCTCTACTGAAAATACAAAAATTAGCTGGGCATGGTGGCACATGCCTGTAGTCCCAGCTACTCGGGAGGCTGAGGCAGGAGAATTGCTTGAACCCAGGAGGCAAAGGTTGTGGTGAGCCAAGATCATGCCATTGCACTCCAACCTGAGTAACAAGAGCGAAACTTCGTCTCAAAAAAAAGAAAAAGAGGGAGGCCGAGGCGGGTGGATCATGAGGTCAAGAGATCGAGACCATCCTGGTCAAAATGGTGAAACCCTGTCTCTAGTAAAAATACAAAAAATTAGCTGGGCATGGTGGCACGTGCCTGTAATCCCAGCTACTCAGGAGGCTGAGGCAGGAGAATTGCCTGAACCCAGGAGGTGGAGGTCGCGGTAAGCCAAGATCGCGCCATTGCACTCCAGTCTGGGTAACAAGAGCGAAACTCCATCTCAAAAAAAAAGAGAGAGAGAGAGAAGATTTAAATTCAAATATTGCTAAAAGAGAAAACATAAATCCTTAAATTCTGACTAAGGTATAAATGACTAACAGAATGGTTCTTTTCTGATAGGGGCTGGGGAGTCATGGGGTGTTGGAGGTGAAGGGACAAAGCAAGGGCAGAGGTGGCTAGCCCAGGGCATTTTATTCTTACATAAAATCAACACCATGCTGCCAGCCAAAGAGACAGCTACCTTCTGGGGGCAATCTGAGGGGTAAAAAGTGCCTCTTCCTCAAGTTAGCTCTACCATTGTTCTGCTGTGGTGCCCCAAACTCCCACTCCTCCACGGATCAAGTGTGCAATGCAATGAAAGAAAGTTCACAAAGCCAGAACACCTGGTTCTCTCGCTGGCATTTCCGTCTGCTACTGTGGGATCTTGTGCAAAGCCTTTATTCACCCTCTCAGTTTCTTTAAACATAACATTAAGATGATGATGACGAAGACACATTCTCTGGTTTATTTACAGGGTCGTTGGAAAAATCAAATGAAGTCACACATAGGAACCTGCCTCCCCGTATGTAAAGTGATTTGCACATATAAGGCATGTATGTATGTATGAATGTATGTATGTATTTGAGACATGGTCTCTCTCTGTTGCCCAGGCTGGAGTGCAGTGATGTGGTCATAGCTCACTGCAACCTCCAACTCCTGGGCTCAAGCAATCATCCTACCTCAGCCTTCTGAGTAGCTGACACTACAGGTGAGAGCCACCACACTTGGCTAAGTTTTTTGTATTTTTTGTAGAGACAGGGTCTCACTATGTTTCCCAGGCTGGTCTCCAACTTCTGGGCTCAAGCAAACCTCCCACCTCAGCCTCCCAAAGTGCTGGGATTACAGGTGTGAGCCATTGTGCCCAGCCAAGATTGTTATTAGTTTTAGAACTGTGGTGAGGATCTTTATTCTTAGAAACCTAGAGCTCTCTGGGAGGGGAAAGTCAAGGGGCAGAAATCTAGCTCTCTCTGTGTGCCTCTTAACCACTCACTCCCATGGGTGCCACTCTGCCTCTAGGTCTCTGGGGACCAGGAGTCCCTTTGCCCCTCAGGCAAAGGGGAGCTGTCACTATTTCCCTGTGTGCTGTCACTCAAAGCTCCTGTTTCCAGCCCCCACAACCCCAGGAGAATTTGAGCTCTAGGCCTTTCTCCCAGAGTCAATGGGCTCCCCCAAAATGACTAAAACTCTGCCTGAATTGGAAGCTAAGGAGCACTCAGTTCTTACCTCAGCTTTAACTGGATGTGGTATTTGCTAGACGTATGCTTTCCTCTTTGGGGGAAAGTTTTAATGAAGAAATCTGAAAAGTGAAGAGGACCACAGTGTAAAACCAGAAAAGCAAAAGCCACGGCAGTATCTCCTCCCAGGGGCTGTTTCTGTTCTCTCCAGGAAGCACCCCCAAATCTAGACTTTTCCTTTCCAACTCTGCAGTCCTCCTTGTGCACAGCCATTTCTGCACTTTCAGTGAGTCAAGGCAGTTACAAAAGCCTGCCCAAGTTCAAGGGGAGGGAACACAGACCCCCCTTCAATGCAGGTATATCCCATTATAAAAATGTCCACAGTGTAAGAGCAGCGTGAAGGATGGGCTATACGTTGCCGTGGCTACCTTTGGAAAATACTATTTACCACACTGACTCTTTAATGAGGGGGAAGAAATTTTCATTAAAAGCTATTAACTCAGGCTAAAATATAAAACAGAAAATAGTGAATTATTATAAACATTCATACTGCAAGAAAACAATATGTTTGCCCAAGCATCCCCTTAGAATACATTTTGATAATGATAATAGCAATTTACTAAGAGCTTCCCAGCTATAAAGTGTCTCCCATCATTACCTCCTTTCATCCAGCATCGCTGTGAAACAAGTACATCCACTTCCCAGTTAGGGAGACTGAGGCCCACAGCAGAACCTCACCCTGGCTCACGCATTTGTTAGTGTGAGTTTTGGGGATTCAGCCCAAGGCTTCTGACTCTGATTATGGTTTCCTGTCCATATCTGACAAGCAACCAGTTTGAGTGGCATTTAAGATCCATTTCATATACTTTGAAACTCAATACAAAATGTTCAGGCTAGTTTTGAACAATCTGGCTGTGACTTTCCCGCAGTTTGAGTCTGAACAAATCACTTTCCTCTCCGAGTTGCAGTTTCACCAACTGTAAATGCAGAAGATTGCACTAGAGGAATTGAAACTTTTTCCACTTAAAGGAAAATGTAAGTAATCACACCCTTTCTCCAGGAAAAATCTTATATGGGGATTCCTACTCTAGGAAACATCTGTTCAAAAATAGAGTTACCCTGCCCACTAAATCTAAGCATGCAGCCACCCCGTGACCCTGCAACACCACTCTATGTATATACCTGACAGAAATGTGTCCATTTGTCCCCAGAAAGGCTGTGCAAGAGTGTTCATAGCAGCTATGTTCATAACACCAAAATATGGAAACAACCTGGATGCCAATTAAAAGCAGAAAAGCTAAAAAAATTCTGGTATAGTCACACAACAGAATACTACACAGCAATGAAAAAGAGTGGACTCCTTCTACCTGCAACAACATAGATGAATCTCCTAGACACAATTTTGATCAAAAGAAGTTAGACACAATGAATGCATTCTCTACGATTCCATTTATTTGAGTTCAAAAATAGATAATATGAAAATGGTGGTTCTCTTTGGTTAGAGCACTGATGGGAGAGAACAAGAGAGAACTGCTGAGACTTTAGAAAGATTCTTTATCTTGATCTGGGTAGTGGTTACATGGGTGCATAAGTTTACAGAAACTCATCAGGCTTTATTTTATTTATTTATTTTTTATTTTACTTATTTTTTGAGATAGGGTCTCAGTCTGTCACCCAGGCTGGAGTGCAGTGGCACAGTCAGAGCTCACTGCAGCCTCAACCTCATGGGTTCAAGTGATCCACCCACCTCAGCCTCCTGAGTAGCTGAGACTACAGACAAGAGCCATCATTCCCAGATAATTTTTGTATTTTTTGTAGATACGAGGTATCACCATGTTGCCCAGACTGGTCTTGAACTCCTGAGCTCAAGCCATCCACCCACCTGAGCTTCCCAAAGTGTTGGGATTGCAGCCTCTCACCACCGTGCCCAGCCTCATCACACAAATTGAGATTGATGTGCTTTGTTATATATAAGTTGTACCTCAACAACAACAAAAAAGGTAAAAAGAGAAATGGAATTACTTTGGTTGCTGTATACCACAAGATATGAAGACCCCTCTCCATTCTACTAGCTCTATCCATTCATACCCTTGAAGGACTCTAAGCTTCCATGGGGTACAGTTTAAAAGACCATCAGACTAGACCATGTCTAAAGAACTCCCAGCCCTGACAGTCTGTGATTCACCTTTGGGGTTCAGATTCAACTGCCTTTCCCTAGAAACCATCTGATATGGTTTGGATCTGTGTCCCCACCAAATCTCATGTGGAATTGTAATCCCCAGTGTTGGAGGTGGGGCTGGTGGGAGGTGATTGGATCCCGGGAGCAGTTTCTCATGAGTGGTTTAGTACCATCCCCTTGGTGCTGTTCTCATGAGAGTGAGTGAGTTTTCACAAGATCTGCTTGTTTAAAAGTGTGCAGCACCTGCTCCCCTCACTCTTTCTTGCTCCTGCCCCTGCTCCTGCCCCACGAACCACCTCACCCCCCACTTGGCCTTCTGCCATGATTGGAAGCTTCCTGAGGCCTCCCCAGAAGCAGAAGCTGCTTTGCTTCCTGTACAGCTGCAGAACTGTGAGCCAATTAAACCTCTTTTCTTTATAAATAACCGAGTCTCCGGTATGCCTTTACGGCAGTATAAGTACGGACTAAGACATCGTCCTACAGGTGACAGCTGTTTCAAATGTCCAAATCCCCACTCTATGGTTACCTTATCTCACCCTGTTCTTGTCACCTTCTTCCTCACCCTCTGATGCCCAAAGCCCACAACTGACCCCAGGACCACAGCCTCCTACTCAACCCTCCTTAAGCATCACTATCTGCTCCCAAAGTCCCACAAGGGCCCCTGCAAGCTTACCTCCTAGTGTGAGCACAGGCTCCAGAGTCCTCCCACATAGTTTCAGACCCTGGCTCCCCTACTTGTAGCTGGATGAGCTTCTTATCTGTACATTGAATTTAGCTAATAGTACATATCATTGAATTGTTAGGAAGATTAATTAAGTACCATGGCAAGCACTTCGCACAGTGTCTGATGCATCCTAAGTGCTCAAGAAGTGTTAGCTAGTATTCTCATCATTATTATCCGTCCCCGTCCTGTTCTGTTATCACACACTCACGTCTCAAAGAGAGACAGCTTTTTAAAGTTTAACAAGGCTAGACGTGGTGACTCACACTTGTAATTCCAGGACTTTAGGAGGATGAGGTAGAAGTATCACTTCTTGAGCCCAGGAATTTGAGACTAGCCTGGGCAACGTAGTGAAATTCCACCTCTATTTAAAAGAAAAAATTAGCCAGGCATGGTGACATGCACCTGTAGTCCCAGCTACTTGGGAGGCTGAGGTAGGAGGATGGCTTGAGCCCAGGAGGTTGAGGCTACAGTGAGCTCTGATTGTGCCACTGCACTCCAGCCTAGGCAACAGAGAGTCCCCGTCTCAAAAAATCGTAATTATAACAATAATCTAGTAAACTATTTACCACAGCTTTGCTGGACATCCTCCTCACAGCTTTTTTTGAGTAGACTTTGTGTTGTATGCTCAAAGTTACACAAATAATCAAGGCTGGAGACAAAATTTAAATTTGAGCCTTGCTGACTCCAAAGCCTGTCATCTGAGCCTCCATGCTATTTGCTTAAGAAACTGTGTAATGGAGTTGATGGAGAGGGTACTTAATCTAAAGGAGTGAGCATCTGCTGGGGCCACTGGTGTGATAGAAAGGATTTAGAATCAGACAGATCTGGGTCCAGATTCTGGGCTGCGTATTTTACCAGCTGCATGGATTTCCACTAATTGCTTTAACTGCTCCAAGCCTCAGTTAGCTTACCTGTGAATTGAGACAACATTGTGGAAGGCATTAAATGAACTTTATAACATAGCCAAAAATTTAAAAAAGCTAACCCTGGGGATTTCCAGCATTAGGTGATGCAGATGAAGAGTGATTTGAGGAAGGGAACATACATTTCATCCATGCTTCAGCCAGATCTCCCTCCAGTTCAAAACAGAACCCCTCACCCAAGGACAGCCCCTCTTATGACTGGGGATTTTTTAAAAAATCAAAAGATGCCAAAGCACAAAATGTTAACTTTGTGGTTCTGGTCTCTCTTCCTCTGTTGTCAGTTTTAAAACAGTTGCTAAAAACTAACATCCCCTCCCACCCTATCTTCCTCTTCTTGTTCGCAAGACAGAGCCTATAGGAGAATTCAAGGCAGTTTTGCTTTCAAATGGCCCATTTTTCTGATTCCCTCTTCCTTCTCAGCCTGAGCTCAACACGACTTTCCCTCCCTACCTCATTCTGCTCGACAGACACAGCTATGCCCTACATGAGGGCAATTCAGGTGACACCCTAGACTCTGATTTTACAACTCCCAATTTGCAGCAAGAAGCAGGTAGCTGAAGTAAATTCTTAGAAGGAATCAGAAGGGGAAAAGAATTTGGCCATCAATGTGGGTTTAAAAATGCCAGAAATTCATATACACCCCATCTAAACATAATCCTTCACAACCTCCAAGAGGTAAGTGAAGCAGTCCTTTTCTCTCGCTCACTTCCACATAACTTGCTGAGACTACAAAGTCTTTTGGCAACACTCGCTTTGTCGTCTTTAATGTGTTGCCTTTAATGACCCACATAATGAGATTGCACCTCTCCAGGCCTGAATAAAAGTCATCCTGTGAAGTGGACATCTTCAAGGAACTGGGAAGAGTACAGCCTTTCTGGAAGGGCATTTTCGCTAAGAATTAAGTCTTTAAAAGGCTTATATCCAATAACTACAATTGAACCTAGTTTATCAAGAAGTCTTCAGCTAACCACTGCTTCAAACACAAAACTGCCACCAACTGTGTGTTCTCAAATCCTCTTTAATGGTGCTTGACATCATCTTAATGCAACTCCATTTATTTCCAGTTATTAAGGATTATTCAGTGATGTTTTTGTTTCTGTTGGACTCAGTCCCATGCATTTCGAAGCTTGAAACTTGTTTTCAGGTAATGACTCTCTTTTCCTCCCCACCCCCAAACACATACACAAAGCTAGACTTGAGTTTCTAAGCCACTTAAGGGGGTAGAGAGTGGGGGGTGGAGAGTATGGTCTCTTCTCACCACACCATCTCCTCTGCACAGGCCCCCTGGTGTTGGGGCAGGATAGAAGGAGGGAAGGACAGAGACGTCTCCTCGTTTAGCTGATTATCATGAGGAGCTGATCCTCTTTATTTCAGTGGTTACTATTTCCTGGATAATGCAGACTGGGCTTTGACTCCTTCTGTGTGGCTCCTTCACAGGACTCATCCATTGAGTTCTTTGCAGGATGTTGTAAGGCCATCCCCTGCATATTCACCTATATGGATGGCCTGGCTAGGGCTCCAGCTGCTTCCTTTCCTTTTCATCCCCAACCACAGTCTTCCCCATATTTTCCTTCTGCTAGGGGCATCTCATCCAGTGGGCAGCCCACTTGGGGCATATTGGCAGAACAGCTCAAGTCCTACTTCCCAAGGTGTTCCCTTGACTAGGGGGAAATGTATGTGTCCTTGCCACACCTGAGAAGCCACAGACCCCTTTAGCCATGTCCTAAGCAGCATCAGGTGCTCCTGCTGGTCCAAGACTCAAAAAAAACATCAAAGGAAAAATAACAGACCTCAAATTAATGGAGTCAGACACTGGAGGAATAGGAATCCCAACTTGTCAAATAATTCTCTTTGGGCCTCTCTCTCTTAACTTTAGGGTAGGAAAATACCCATACCTGCTTTTTCTCTTGCATGGGGAAGTAATGAGAAAAGTCCTATACAAAGGAATTAGCAAATAAATGAATTCTATGGATGTACTCACAGAGTTGATGGATTATTTTAATGGTATGATATGTTAAATGAAAAGAGCAGTGTAGCTGATTGTGTTTTCCAACATGGCAGAAACATCACCACCTCTCTCACAGGCTCTCATTAAAATGTGACCTTGATAATCCTCCTATCAAATGATGGGGTCTATGTCACCTCCCCTTGAAGCTGGGTAGATCTTAATGTCTGCCTTAACCATGAATAGTGTAGTACTAACATTACGTGACTTCCAAGGCTGACTCATTAAAATGCCATGCACTTTCACCTTGCTCTCTTGAGATGCTCACTCTTCGGACCCAGCCACCATGAAGTGATGAGGCCGAAGGCTCCACGTGGACAGACCATGAGTAGTTGTTTCAGTGGATGGCCCAACTGACATCTCAGCTGATGACTTACATCAACTGCCAGGCATGTAAGTGATGACTCTCCTAATAATTCTAGCCCTCACCCATGAAGCCATCCCCAACCTCTGCATCTCCCCATCTGAGGCCCCAGACATCATTGAACAGAAACAAGTGATTCCACCATGATCCTCTCAAATCCCTGATCTACAGAATCTGTGGGCATAGTAAATTGTTGTTGCTTAACCTTTAAGTTTGGAATTATTTGTTATGCAGTGATAGTAACTGAAACAAACAAGATATCAAATTGTCCATAGAGCATGATCCATGCATTTCATACATAGATAGTAGGGTGAAAAATATTTAACACTTACTGCAGATGCCTCTGTCTTCTAAGAGGAGAAGCATGGTTCATATTAATGAGAAAATAAATCTCTATCAGACTCTATTTCATTTACAAAGACTGATGGAGAGGCATGAAGAAAATATGAGAATTTCAAAGCCTCCACTTTTTCTTCTTGATTAATGATGAATGAAACTCAAGAGTAGATGACCCTTGGTGTGAATGATGTCAATAGTAGGTTTTTAGATATACAAAGGAGGTCTAGGACTGTGTAGGGGCTGTACAGCTAAACTGCCTTCTAGGATAAGTGAGAGAATTTGAATGTTTTAGGGACAGAGAAGGCTAATGACAGGTGGAAGGCTGGAATCTTTCAAGAAAAGTGGTCAGTGAGAAAGACACTCCCTACAGCAAGGTTGTTAAGGGACTTTTCAGGAGTGAGATATCTAAGATCTAATTTTATCTCTTTTTTTAATTTGTAAATTTTTTTTTCCTTCTAAGGAAAGCAACACTAATATGATCTATTTTAAACTCTTGGCATTTTTATGATTTTTAAAAATCCCTCCTGAGTCCCCATACCTTGAGGAAAGTTTGCTAAGTGTGCATTTCTTGGGAGAAGGTCCTGGTGGGAACAAAACACAGATGCCAAGTTTGACATGAAGCTCAGTGCCTTGCACAGGGAGGGCAGGGTGCCATCCCTTCATGTGAGACCGTGGATCCAGAGCTCCTCAGGGGTGGGCACAGAATGCAAGAACTGTGGGGACATGGCTTCCTCTACCCAGATTTCAAAGGATGTCTCAGATAGACTGGAAGCCCAAGCCAGAACTTTTCCTCAGGGGCAGAGTCACTGCAGAGAGCTCCCACTAAGGCAATGTCCAGCAGAACTTTGGGGTCAGAGCTACTGCAGAAAGCCCCTAACAGTCCTAGTGGAGCCATGAAGGTAAGGCCATCCCCAAGGCCCCAGAATGGTAGAGCCACCATGATCAGATAACAGCTTGGGAGAGCTGCAGGCACGAGATTTCAACCCATGAAAGCTGCCGAGCTCTCTCTAACCCCCTGAAAAGCCATAGGAGCAGGGTTGCCCAAGGTGTTGGGGGCCCAAACCCCATCCCATTATAGCCAAAGGTAGGACACTGTGTCAAAAAATATTCTTAAGACTTAGGATTCAGTATTATTCACCTTATTGAGTTTTGAATTTGCTTGGGACTTGTTTCTCCCTTCTTCTTTCCCATTTCTTCCGTTTGGAATGGGGATGTCTATCTTTTGCCTGTTCAGCTAATGCAGTTTGGAAATATTTTGTTTGGTTTCACACAGGCTGACAGAGGGGTTTTAACTCAGGAAAAATTGTGCCTTGAGTCTCACCCATATTTAATTTAATAGAGACCCTAAACTTTGAACTTTTAAATTGGTGCTGAAACAGGTAAGACTTTGGGGCTATTGGAATGGAATGAATGTAGTTTGTATATGAAAAGGACATAAGTTTTGGGAACCAGGTTAAGAATGCCATGGTCTAAATGTGCCGTCCAAAATTATCAGTTGGAAACTTAATCTCCAATACAACAGTATTTGGAGATGAGGCCTAATGAGAGATGATTAGGCCATGAGGACTCCACCTTCATGAATATATTAACGCCACTATCACAGGAGTGGGTTTGCCATAAAAAGGTAAGTTTGTTTGCTGAGAATGATGGTTTCCAGGTTCATCCATGTCCCTACGAAGGATACGAACTCATCGTTTTTGATGGCTGCATAATATTCCATGGTGTATATGTGCCACATTTTCCCTGTCCAGTCTATCATCGATGGGCATTTGGGTTGGTTCCAGGTCTTTGCTATTGCAAACTGTGCTGCAATGAACATTCGTGTGCATGTGTCCTTATAGTAGAATGATTTATAATCCTTTGGATATATGCCCAGTAATGGGATTGCTGGGTCAAATGGAATTTCTATTTCTAGGTCCTTGAGGAATCGTCACACTGTCTTCCACAATGGTTGAACTAATTTACACTCCCACCAACAGTGTAAAAGTGTTCCTATTTCTCCACATCCTCTCCAGCATCTGCTGTCTCCAGATTTTTTAATGATCGCCATTCTAACTGGCGTTAGATGGTATCTCAATGTAGTCTGACACAAGAGCAGAAAATCAAACACCACGTGTTCTTACTCATAGGCAGGTGTTGAACAATGAGAACACATGGACACAAGGAGGGGAGCATCACACACTGGGGTCTGTTGAGGGCAAACAGGGGAGGGAGAGCAAGAGGGTGGGGAGTTGGAGAGAGACACCATGGGGAGAAATGCCAGATATAGGTGATGGGGAGGAAGGCAGCAAATCACACTGCCACGTGTGTACCTATGCAACAATCTTGCATGTTCTTCACATGTACCCCAAAACCTAAAATGCAATTTAAAAAAAGAAATTAAAAAAAGGGTAAGTTTGGTCCCCGTTTCTCTCCCTCCCTTCCGCCTTGGGATGAGGCAGCAAAAAGGCCCTTGCCAGATGTTGCCCCTCAATCTGGGACTTCCTGACCTCCAGAAAAGAGCCAAAACCTTTCTGTTCATTACAAATACCCATCTCAGGCATTCTGTAACAGCAATAGAAAATGAACTAAGACAGTATTCAAGGCATGCCACTCTTTATTCTCTTTCCAGATCTGAAATCTCTCAACATTTCAATTTTCCACCCATCTGTACAATGAAAAGCAAATGACCAGCAAAGTCTCTTCCAGCCCTGATGATTTAGAATGTTTCTCTTTGACATGAGTTCCTTCCTTCCGTCAAATTGATCTACTTACTTTCCTCCCTGTCCCCCACTCCCATCCATATAGAAGCCCAAAACATTTGCCTTTGCTTATACCGGTTCTCTACCAATAGTGCTATCATTTCCTCTCTGCTGTTTGAAATACTATGCAACCTTCCATAACCAATAGATTTCTACTTCCACTCTTCGTCCTCATTTTTTCCCCCTGAAAAAGTTTCCCTTTTATAAACTCTTGGGCATTGTCTAGTCTAGGGTTTGGTAAGCTGTAACCTACAGGCCAAATGCAGGCCATTGGCCCAAACTGTTTGTTTTTATAAGTAAAGTTTTACTGGAACACACCCAAGCCAATTAATTTACATATTATCTATGCCCCTTTTTTGCCATAATGGCAGGGTTGAGGGCTTGTAATTAACAGAAAGAGTATTGCGGCAGGCCAGGTTTCCATTAGCAACCAGAGCAGTTAGCCTTCACCAATACCTTATTGTAACTCTGGTGAATGTATAAGTTAAATATTAAAGAACTGGAGAAACTGGTGCCTTAGTACAAAAGTTAGAAGAATGTAAAAACAAGTCCATTAAGACCCCACTGGGGCTTTCTCAGACCTTAGAGTTTAATTAAAATAATGGAGTGTTCTTGCACACCTTGTACCAGCATCTACTTTAGATTAAGTGATTGTTCCGAGCCTCTGAAATAATTTTCCAGACCCCAGGCCCTATATGTAGGCATATGGTTTTAATTTATCTACGTGTCAGAGGCATTTAAGCCAGAGCAACCCTGTCTTGAATGGGGGCTAGATAAAATAAGTCTAAGACCTGCTGGGTTGCATTCCTAGGATGTCAAGGCATTTAGTCACAGGACAAGATATAGGTCATAAAGACCTTGCTGATAAAACAGACTGCAGTAAAGAAGCCAGCCAAAACCCACCAAAACCAAGATGGTTTTGTGAGTGGCCTCTGGTCGTCCTCAATTCCGCACTCCCACCAGTGCCATGACAGTTTACAGATGGCATGGCAATGTCAGGAAGTTACCCTACGTGGTCTAAAATGGGGAGGCATGAATAATCCATACCTTGTTTAGCATATCATCAAGAAATAACTATAAAAATTGGCAACCAGACACCCTCGGGGCTGCTCTACTTGTGGAGTAGCCATTTTTTATTCATTTACTTTCTTAACAAACTTGCTTTCACTTTACTCCATGGATTCCCCTAAAATTATTTCTTCTGTGAAATCCAAGAACCCTCTCTTGGGGTCTGGATTGGGACCTCCTTCTGGTAACATAAGCACTGGAGAAAAACTTGTCACTTTGAGTTGGTGTGGTGGGTTACTCGGACCTCCTCCTTGGAACTGGTTGCAGAAATAAGCTCCCTTCTTTCCTAGTCTGCCTGCATCTTGTTATTGGACTGTGAGAACAGGCAGTGGGGGCTCGTTCTGTCCGGAACAGTGTGACTCATACACTGTTTAAATATTTACTGTTGGGCCCTTAAAAAAAGTTTACTAACCTGTAGCTAATCTATGCTTCTTGAACTTGCATACTTGCAGATCTAGGCTGAGATCCAAACAGGAGATAGCAGAATCTACATGGCCAACTGTGTGTATCTTCTTGGAGCATCAATTTTACTAGAAGACTAGGAAGAGAAAATAGTTAACAGACTCTAAATGTAGACATTTAATAGACATTAAAGCAAACACATTTATATTATGGAGTAGAATCCAACATTTGAATGAAATTATGAGTCAAAATTCCAAATGTGACCCAAATTTCAAGCATGGGGAGGCCTCTACACATTGTTGATGTTCCTTTACTGTTACAAATATTTTTGTAAAAAATTTGAGAAAACACCCATGTATGCTATTTAATTTGTGGTGCAAGTGTTGCAGAATTTTGCTCCTTAGTTCAACTAAAACTGAGTTCTTGTCACACAACGAGGAAAGATGACATGCGCAGACATGTTGAAGGGTGATTAGAGAGGAATTTATTGGGCAAAAAGAAAGAAAAAACCTCAGCAAAGCCAGAGGGAATCCTGCCAGCCGACTCCCAGCTCACAGACTGAGCACCTGGCCACCACACAGGAACTGAAGAGGCTGGGCTCCTCCCTCCTGCAAACGATGGGAACTTTTCCTGGCTCCACCCCATTCTCCCAGCGCGCAGGCCAGTCAGTCTGAGATTCTTCAGGAGACCCCTTTCTATCTGCCTAGGCACTTGGCCATCCCAGAAGTACGTATCTTCTGAGTCTTTGTATTCTCACCACTTCTGGCACAGTGCTTGATTATAAGAACTCCAGAAGGGCTGGCATTATTTATTAACATAAATCCTAAAAGGTCTTTACCTGTCAGAATGGCTTAGTGGAGTTCTGCATGTAGGCAGAGGAATACACCAGATGACTCTGCCTGCAGAGGTCTCATACACTGTGGTTTATTAGTGTCTGTACTGTCACTATGGCAACAAAAAGTCTCATAAGATCTAGTTAAATTAATATTCACAGTAATGTCATCACTAATATAAAATTCAAATTAGTTCTTCCTGAGCTAAAGGCAGAACCAATCTTTATATGAATGAACTAGTGATAACCTCATTGTTTTGTTTTTTATTTGCCTTTTTTTCTTTTCCTTTAGTTTAATATAACCGATTTATGTATTTTGTAGGGGAATGGACATTAGAAAGTTTACCATGTCCCTGACTACTGACCCAACCCCTATTACCATCCCACCCCGTATCCCTCACCCCAAAGCATCTCTCTGACTTCTGAGATCTGAACAATCACTATTGCATAAAACAGTAACCACTGGGTTTTGTTGTCTGTTGTTGTTTACCTTTGTTTTGTTTTTGAATGGAAATGT
Source organism: Saguinus oedipus (assembly GCA_031835075.1). Lineage (NCBI taxonomy): Eukaryota > Metazoa > Chordata > Mammalia > Primates > Cebidae > Saguinus > Saguinus oedipus. The sequence continues at coordinate 47,379,431 of CM063170.1, forward strand.
GCCTAGGGAAGAATCACATGTAAAGTTACCAATCTCTTCTTAAGACTCGGCAGATGGTTTTGGCATTGGTTAAGGGTGGGGTGAAGAAAGGCAGTCCTAGCCTCTGAATCCGAGTTAGATCTGAGGCCAAACACCAATTCTGCCATTGATTTGCATCTATTACTCTCCGTAATTACTTGTCACTGATGCACCTTCATTTTTCTTTCCTGTAATATGAAAGCTGGAAACTGGGTGTTCTCCAAGAGCTTTTCCAGCTGTAAAATTCTACAGTTCGAGGCAGCATAATTAATGGAAGAATCAAGGACACAACCACATGGATAGAAACTCAAAAAGATAAGCCCGATCGGAAAAGATTAGTTACAGAATAACTTGTACTTCATAAAACCACTTTAACTTTTTAATTTAATTTTTGGAATAGGTAGCATAGTCCATCCACATGGACTATCTCAAAAAAATTAAGAAATACATTTAAAAGTCTTCTTTCATACCTCATCCCACCCCTCTTTCCACATCCCACATGCAAAACTCCTATTAGGTTTTGCATGTAAGCTTTCATTTTCTTTATGCACATGCAAACAAAAATTAATATATAGGCTTATTTTCCTCTTTGTTAGCACCAAAGATAGAATGCTATATATATTCTTCTGCATCTTGCTTTTCCCCCCACTTACTATGTATTTGAAAACTTTCCATATTAGTAGAGAGAGTGCCTTCATTCTCTTTTATAACTGCATGGGATTCCATTACAAGCATGCACCATACTTATTCAATCACTCCCTGTTAATGAATATGTAGACTATTCTAATGTCTAAAGACCTAATGAATATGTAGGTCTTTTTAGTACAAGCAATATTACAATGAATAACCTTGAACACATGTGCTTTTGAGCATGTATAAACACATACCTATCTAAAGATAAATTTTAAGAAGTGGGATTTCTTTTATAATTTTGTACATTTACTTTACTATTACTATTATTTACTTAGAGGCAGGTTTTCACTCTGTTGCCCAGGCTGGAGTGCAGCAGATCAATTATAGGTAATTGTAGACTCAAACTCCTGGATTCAATCAATTCTCCCACCTCAGCCTCCCAACATGCCAGGACTATAGGCATCAGCCATCACACCTAGACTTGTGCATTTGCATTTTTGATATGTATTGTCAAATTGCCCTCCACAGAGATTATACCAGTTTACTCACCTGCAATCAAAGTTTTAAGTGTCTCTTTTCCCTCAGCCTCTTCTATACACTGTTATCAAATCTTGGGTGTGGACCTATTTGACAGATTTTTGAAATGCTATCTCAATGTGAAGGTTTTTTTTTTTTTAGTGATTTTTATAAATATACAGACAAGGTCTCACTATATTGCCCAGGCTGGCCTCTAACTCCTGGGCTCAAGCCGTCCTCCTGCCTCAGTCTCCTAAGTACCTAGGGCTTTGGGAATTCACCACTGCACCCAGCTTCAATGTGATTTGAATTTTTATTACTCTTTTTTTTTATGAATGAGGTAGTGAATCTTTTCTTATGGTTAATAGCCATTTGTATTTTTTTCTCTGTAAATTAATACTTTAAGCTCTTTCCCATATACATAAATTTTTAAAACATGCATACTTATTGTTTATAGCCATGAACGTGCATGATGAAGGGTGGGAGGGAAACTCTAACCTCACCTGAGAGGCTGCTGCTGGCAAGGACGGCTGGCAGGTGGGACAGGGCAGAGAGCAGAGACACAACGGATTATCCATGAGAGGGTAACATTTTTTTTTTAAAAAAACAAGCACATGAAGCAAGAAAAAAAATTTAAAAGAAAAGAAGGGAAGGAGGGAGGAAAAGAGAAGACAGGCTTTAAAATCAGTAAATCTGGGCCTGAATCTCAGCCAAAACACATGCTCTGTGGACTTTCAAAGCTCTCATAACCTCTCATTCTCAATTTCCACATCCCTGGGATGTAGAGAATACAATAATGACTAAAGATAATCCATGTAAAACCATGATTAGCACATCATTGTTGCTCAACAGTCATATTACATTGTTAATATTAATTTGATTATTATTCAAATATATATGATACCTCAAGCCAAGAGAATGGTCTGGTGGCTTTTCCTGGCTCAACCACCTGTTTCCTGTTAGGTTTCCCCAGAGGGTAACCTCTTCTTGGTGACAGCACGCCAGCGGTTTCATCCTCTTGACTATTTTCCAAATATCCTCCCCAGAGCTGCCCCTGTTGGTTTAACCGGCGTGACTGAGAGAAGCAAGGATGTGCTTGGGGTAGGGCTGGGACGAGGAGTTTCCTCTGTGTCACAACCACTGTTTCTAAAAGCTGTGACCTCTGTTAGCTGTGAGATTTTGGCTTCCCGCTGTGGCTACATCTGGAGAACCACATCCATGTTTACCTGCAGCCTGAAACCCCTTGGCTTCAAAGGAAGCCAAAGCCTCTTTCTTCTAGTTTGCATTACCTTGACAGGCAGCAGGCTTCCTACCACACCGCCCACCACCCTGCACCCCCAGGCCTCTTGAGGCCTTGTTTTTCCAAAGCCTCAGAGAAGCAGAAAAGTTATTTCTTTGCTGTAAACTACTTTTATCAGAACAGAAATTATTAGAGTAATGAAGTTCATACACATCTTCTTCCATCTTTGGATTATTTTCTGAGTTGAAACAGTTTCTATTCTTTTTCATTATTTTGATCCTAAAACATCAGAATACTAGAAAGGAGAGAAGAGAAAAAGGAAGAAAAAGAAACAAAGAGAATGGCCTAGGCAGAAAGAAGGAAAAAGAAATAGGGTTGAAACAGATTGTGTCCTGGCAGGGTCACTTCTTAGGCCACGGAGAGAAGCTCCAGAAGTGATCTAAAGGCTTACATCGGACACCACCAGGTCCTTGCTCAGTGGCTGAACCTTTGATCTCAGAGACCAAATAGCTCCTGTGCAGCTAATGCCCAGCTATAAGTGAGAGAATGCTGGCTGAGCTTAAAGGAACACCCCCTCTGACAATAACTGGAAGCTTCACCAAACCAGCCAACACAATGTCCTTCAATTATAATTGCAGCAATGAACCAATAACCCATCAACCAAATCATGAAAATTATGGAGAAAGGAAGTACTGTTATTCATGACAGGTGAAATCACTTTATCCTTGGCAGAACTGATCTGAAGGGAAATTGTAAGACACATGAAATTTAACTTTCCTGGCATTTGTATTTCTTCTTTTATAACCTGGATTTCATGAAACCAGGAACCTCTTCTGTAGCATCCCTCGCAGGCCTGCCAGCACATTTACTGCCGGGGCTTCACCTCTTTCCTTCGTCTGATCCCTTTCATCGGCCTAGTTTTCTGGAGCTCTTTGCTGGGAGACAGACAACTGCCTGTTCTGAGAAACCATTCCATTCTAAAATGAAAACGGATGCTGCAGTAGGTAGAATAATAACCCCTCCAGATATATGCATGGCCTAATCCCCCGTATCTCTGAATTTGTTACAACATAGCAAAGGGGACTGTGCAAATAAGATTAAGGTTAAGTACCTTGAGATTATCCCGGAGGACCCAGGACAGCCTAATCCAATTACAGGAGTGCTTAAAACTGGGGACACTTTCCCTAAAAATGAGTCAGAGGTGAGAGGAAAGAAGAGTTTCTGACTTTGAAGATGGAAGAATTGGCCATGAGTCAAGATTTGGGTGGCCTGGAGAAGCTGGGAATGGCCTTCAGTGATAGCCAGCAAGGAAACAACATCTCAGTCGTACAACCGGAGGAAATGAATTTTGCCAACAACCTGAACACACAAGGAAAGAGATCCTCCCCTAAGCCTCAGTAAGGCACACATCTACTGACACCTCTATTTCAGCCCAGTGAGACAACGCCAGACCCACATAAGATCCACAGAACTGCAAGAGAATAATGTTGTGTTGTTTGAACTACAATATTTGTGAAAATGTGGATTTTTTTTTTTTTCCTAGCAACAGAGAACTAATACAGTGCTAACATGAGACTCAGTCAGTAGGGATTTCAGTTAGTTTGTTTTCTAAAGCAACCATTACGGCACAATATAAGGGGAAATATGTGTGCATTTTGGAGCAAGCAAGTTGTTTTGCCACAGTTTGTGGTCAGGTGTGTACACATTCACCTGTTCCATAAATATTTCTGGAATGACTAGTGTGTACCAGGCACGTAGCTCCCTGCACATATGCTTCCTTTTTTAGATCACAGCTACGTAAGTGGATTCAGTCAGCTAGTAAGTCAACAAATGTTCACTGAGAATCTACTATGTACTAGGTACAAGGACAATCCAATTGGGATTCATTGAAAGGTTCTTTAAGCTGTGTAGGATGCCTGGGGAGCCTGAGATTCGAAATTCTGCAAAGGAAGATTGGAACCAGACAGCATCGAAGTCTGTTTTCACAACAGCTATGAGATGTCTTCCTTTCATAAATGAGAAAACTGATCATTAGAGGAACTAATTGACCAAGTCACACTAGTAGTAAGTGATGGAGCTGGAATTTTTAAATTAAAAACAAATAACAGGGCTTGGCACAGTGGCTCAAGCCTGTAATCCCAGCATTTTGGAAGGCTTGAGTCCAGGAGTTCAAGACCAGTCTAGGTAACTTGATGAAATCCCATCTCTACAAAAAATACAGTAATTAGTTGGGCATAACATAAACGCACAACACAAAATGTACCATCTTAGCCATTAACCACTTTAAGCATACACATAAGTAATGTTAAGTACATTCACATCATTTACGCAACCAGTCTCTGGAACTCTTTTTATCTGGCAAAACTGAAAGTCTGTACTCATTAAACAACAACTACTCATTCCTCTCTCCCCACAGCCCCACAGCCCCTTCTAACCACCATTCTACTTTCAGTTTCTATGAATTTGACTTTTCTAGGTACTTTGTGTAAGTGAAATCATACAGTATTTGTCTTTTAGTGACTGTCATATCACTTAACACGTGTACATGAATGTTTGGGACTATCCCCATGTAAGGATGAAAGGGAGGGTTCCCCTTGGCCCTCTGAGGATTTACTGAAATATCAACTAGCAAAAGGCAGGTGAATTGGAGAAAAAGGCATAAAGATTTATTTAATGTGCCTACACAGGGGACTTCAGACTGAAGAACAAGGATACAAGGGAAATTGTTCATTTTTATGCTTGGGTTCAACAAAGTATGAGCAGCCATGTAGAAATAGAATTAGACCAAAAAAAAAAAAAAAAAAAGAGGTCTAATCTAATTTTAATGCTAAGAAACTGAGCAGGGGAATCCAGCAAGACCTGTCTGTCTAGGTTCTTCTGGGTATGGGGTGGGACCCCTCTCTGGAATGGGGGTCAAACAAGGTAGGTCAGATAATTTCTTCATGGCCAGTTTTTACATAGAAAGGCAGAGGGGAATATTAGAGTAATAATTCTAGGTTTTGTGTCTGTCTTTGAGGAAAAGGGGTTCTGGTTCCTAGGACCTACCTTGGGATAAAGGGATTCTAGTTTCTCTGGCTAGCCTTGGGGGAGAATGGAAGTGGGAGACAGGAGGGCAGACATCAGAGGAAAACTTTTGCTTCTGAGGCCTTTATTTTGAGGTATTGTTTTCTGAGCCCCAACACCCACCAGCAGTTGTGCCTGGGGAACCAGATCAGAGAGAGTAGAGAAGAGAGATATTTTCCATTTTTCACTTCATACACCCTGTATTGTCAGAATGTTTCACTATTAGCTTCGATTGCTTTTGTAATGAAAATAATCCTATTATATTTGCTGAAATGGGTAGAGAAGGAATATACTGATGTTTGCAATTACCTTTGAAATACAGGTATTTCAAATATATGTAAACAATGGGATGGGTTGATAGATGGATAGAGGATTAGATAGATGAACATGTGATAAAGCAAGCACAGAAAAGTATTCATTGTAGAATTGAGATGACAAGACAAATAGATGGGTGTTCATGGTGCAAGTCTTTCAACTTTCTGATGGTTCAAAACTGTTCATAATAAAATTTGGGGGTGGAAATCTTACTGTTTATTCAGTGCACAATTCTCGAATGCCTATTATGCGTCAGACATGCACTCTAAGTTTCTTGAATTTATGTCCAAGCTGCTGCAATGGCATTTAAATGGCATCACAGGACATTGTTGTGACCCCCTGCTGATTCATACTGCCAGTTACGCCACAGGCCCCTTGCCTCCTAGAATACCAGGACTCAGCAGCAGAGCCGCCTACATTTGGATGTGGTGTCCCTGTATTGGACAGTCCAGTGCCTCAAGGGAAGAATGGGTCAGAGTGTCAAAGAATCTGTATTTGTCCAAGTTCCAGGAGAAAACAAGGAACATCCTCAAAACAGTCAACTGGAGAGAGTTTGCTGAAGGCACTAAATTCAGAGCTGTGATAGAACTAGGAGGCAGCTGGGGATGGAAACGCACCCTGGGGAGCCATTACTACCCCTAGGTCTACAGGGCTGGGAAAGGGTAAGGTTTCTAGAGCTCAGCCAATGGAAGCCATGGGCACAGGAAACAGACACTGACCAGGATTCAGGAAAGGGGGCACAGAGCACTTAATGATCCTGCTTCTCTCTTTTCCCACACTCCCTTCTTCTGCTAGTGCCTTCCGTCACTGAACCTCACAGGAATCAGAGAGCAGGAGTGGCCAAGTGACAGTGCCTTTGGAGGTCAGCATTCCAGAGAGCAAGCTTGACAGAGCATGAATCTGGGGACAGAGGAGGATCAGGGATAGGTAGTCAGAAAAAAGTAAAAAATTTAAGGACAATAATCTTACAACTGGCCAAGACTTGTATCAAACTAATCTTATAATTCATCAACCAATACAAGTTATTTAAAGAAATGGCTAGGCGTGGTAGCTCACACCTGTAATCCTAGGATTTTGGGAGATCAAGGTGGGCAGATCACTTAAGGTCAGGAATATGAAACCAGCCTGGCCAACATGGCAAAACCCCATCTTTACTAAAAAGAAAAAATTAACCTGGCATGGTGGCACATGCCTGTGATTGCAACTACTCAGGAGGCTGAGGCAGGAAAATCACTTGAACCTGGGAGGCAGAGGTTGCAGTAAGCTGAGATCATATCACTGTACTCCAGCCTGGGCAACAGAGCAAGACTCCATGTCAAAAGAAAAAAAAAAAAGAAGAAAATAGGCTATTATTAATCATTACACCAAGTCTACAGGCAAAGCCAGAACTACATGGCTACTCAACTTCCATCATCTATTTCAATCCCCCCAGTTTGCAAATGGGGTAACCGAAGAGGCCTACACAGGTCAAGGGCAGAGGTGGAAAAAGTCACGACTGCTGACACCCAGCCTGGGGCTCTGGTTTCTCACCATTTGGTCACAACAATCAAGCTCAGCAAAACGTTGCAATGCGCTCACATGACTCTGGGGAAAGGACGCTCATCTGCCTGTCCCAAGAAGCATGTGGTTTGAAGCTCCATTTTTTTCTCATTTTTTCTTCCCTCTTTTTGTGGTCAAATACTGGGCTGGCTAGAGGGGAAGCACTCAGTGTCAGTGGGGTTTCACTGCTATTTCATTACATAAGTGAAAGCCTGTGACTGGGAATGAAATGCAAAGCAGAGCCATCTGACAAGCTCCTTGGCTCTTCCCAGAGGGGCTGCAGGGCTGCCTCAGTCACCCCCGTGGTGTCTTCCTGTCTCTGGGGACAGGCTGTTGAGACTTCTGGGAAATACCCGTTCAGTGAATTCCTCATCCAACAACTATTACTTGAGCATTTTTTAAGTCCCAGGCACTGTGCTATATAAGGATGATGAGAAAGACATGGTCACTGCCCTCATTAAGATCCCATTATGGAAGATAATAGGACATTATGGGTGTTGGTTAATAGACATATATAGATAGATAGATAGATAGATAGATAGATAGATAGATAGATAGATAGATAGATAGATGTATATATATATACACACAAATAAATTAATTACAGACCACAGTTAGCACTAGAAAGGAACTAGAGTGCTCTGACAAACATTCATAATGACCAACTATTAATGTCATCCTTTCTCCACAACTGCTCTGTGAGGAACATACAATTATTACTTCCATCTTATGGAAGTGGGAACTGAGGCAAAGAAGTCACGTGATTGCCCAAGGTCAACTTGCTGATATGTGCTGGAGCTGAACTTGAACCCGTGAGTGGTGTTTCAGAGCCTGGGTCTTAAGTATATGTTCCCCAACCACTGTCTATGTTGGGGAGCACATACTTAGGCAGGTATGGAAGGCCTTTTCAAGGAGCGGGCAGAAGAATCTTCTAGGCAGAAAAAGGAGGTGGGTCAATGTACAAAGTGGAAAAAGAGCCTGGGGTGCTCAGTAATCTGTCAGAAGGCCTGGGAGATTGGGGCAGGGGTTGGATTTTATGCTACGTGCACTTTACAAAGTGTCTTTGCAGACATACATTTTCCTATGTTACCATCAGAGAACCTGGTCATGCCAAGTGGCCATGTATTATCCATGTTTTACAGAACAGCATACATTGTTTTTGGGAACTCAGGACAAAGGTGAGTGAGACTTTGTCCTGAGTTCCCTTTGTCCTGAGGCCCCTGTGACTTTGGACTCATGTCCAGTGCTCTCTCTATGTGACCTCTGCTAAGGAACAAGCCGCCTCTATGGTTCTTTAAGTACCAGGCACCACGGTAATGCCAGCTCATCTTGTTCCCTTCTCTGCCTTCTCCTCCCACCCCAGAATTCACCTCTCCAGCTGCCTCAACAACCTCATTTCTAGGGGAATCTGATAAACAAGTTTGTGCTCATTTGCTAATAGGTAATAAAACCCTTTTGGAAACCTAGAGAAAACTTGTCTTTAGATTCCTGTGAGAACTTACAACAGCCTTTCCATTTTCCCAGTCATAAGATCAGCCTTAAGCTACTAGACATTTCCTTCCCTGCCAAAGAGGAAGTCATTCATAGATTAATGGCCTATTCCCAGAGGAATCTAGCCAGAGTTTGAGCCCAGGGCCTTCTGGTTAACAGGTGGCAGTTTGCAGATGCCAATAAACTAACCATTGTTCAAAGCAGCTAATTCTTTGCCTGTGAATATGATCTCATCAGCCTTGGAAACCAGCCCAGGAGATCAGAGCAGCAGGCTCCGCACCTCTAGGGCTCTCAGCCCCTCAGCATGGCCCCAAACACTGCCTTCCTCTCCACCTCAACTTATACCACATCCTATCTTAACCTTGGGACCTACACGCCCCAGACCCTTCACAGGTCCCAGAGTACACCATGTGACAGCCTTCCCCACCTCCTTCCCAGACTGTCTCCTTTACACCTGTGAAACACAACCCAGAGACGCCTCCCCCAGGGAGCCTTCCCTGACCATCCTGCCTCTTCTTGTGCTTCCATAATCATAATTCTCTGGGTGCCCAGAATACACTGAACACTCTGTTATATACTCCCCAGGGATTATCTCAACCTGATAGCAATTCAGAGACACAGAATCTCTCATCCTACTGTTTTATCATTGAAGAAAGTGAATCACAAGGCTATACCATGGCCGGGCAGGGAGTGCTGGAGAGGGAATACAAACCCAGGATCATCACCATCTGCCATGCTTACCATCACGACTCACATTTATTGGGCACTTACAGCATACCTCCCATAGCGCTAAGCCCTTGACATACATTTTCTCATTGAATCTTCAATCCTACACAGTTTAGTCACTACAAGGTATGTATTATTATTATATCTATTTTGAAGACGAGAGAGGTTTAATTATTTAGCTAAATCACATATTCAGCAGAGAATTTGTGATTTATTCTCCACAACACACTGAAATTGCCCAGATTCGCTGACACTGCTAGTAATTTACCCAACATTCCTTCTTCTCCTCTTTCATAATAACGAAGACTATATTGTTAGAGATGACAATGTGCTCAGCTTAAAAAAGAAAAAGTAAAGGCTAACCAAATTATCTCCTGTCCACCTTTGCAAATAGGGTAGGCAATGAAACGTAAGTCAACATTATGGGATGGGGACCCTAGAAAAGTGACTTAAAGAGGTTGTACCCTGACTGGTACTGTGGCTCACACCTGTAATCCCAACACTTTGAGAGGCCACGGCAGGCAGATCACCTGAGGTCAGGGGTTCGAGACCAGCCTGCCCAATAGGGAGAAACCCTGTCTCTACTATAAATACAAAAACTTAGCTGGGCATGGTGGCAGGCGCCTGTAACCCCAGCTACTCGGGAGGCTGAGGCAGGAGAACTGCTTGGACCTGGGAGGTGGAGGCTGCAGTGAGCTGAGATTGCATCATTGCACTCCAGCCTGGGCAAGAGGGTGAGATTCTGTTTCTAAATAAATAAATAAAGAGGGTGTACTCTGCTAACATCATTTTGCATTTACCACTTTCTCCCTCCTCCTGCTTGAGACATGCAGTGTGGATTTCCAACAAGTGTCTTATGACCATGAAGCAATCCTACTAAACACTGCCAAGTAGAAAAATTGAAGGAACTTGGGTTCTTGGTGACATCACAGAGCTCCCAAACCAGCCCTGAACCACCCCCGCTTCAAATTTCAAGAAATTTGAAAGAAAAAGAGACTCTTGTTTAAATCTCTGTTGTTTTGGTTCTCTATTACTTGAAGCCAAATGCAATTCCTCACTCATTTACTTTGCTATGTGTCTGATGACCTGTCCCCTCAGCTGTGAGATCCTCAAGACTGAATATGCTGTTTTCTTGGTCTCGGTACCAGTCCCCTAGCACGGCACCTTCTCAAATCAACCCCTTTTGCCATTCTATTCCCTCTACTCCTGCCTGGGCAAAAGAGGTCATGTTAGGAAAACAGACATCTCCCCTTACAGGGGGTGAGATGTAACAATGCCAAATTAAGGGAAGAATGAAGAAAAGCGTGAAGGGAAAGAAGGTGAATTCCATCTGTGAACCAGGGGACTGGGAAGAGCCCATGCTGGTTCAGTGCCAGAGGTCCACTTGGTCTGTCTCAAGCCACAGTGATGTCATTTCCATGCCTAGGAAACTCAAGGTCAGGAGCCAAATCAAACCTGGAGAGTGGAGTCAACAGAGAGAGTACCTGAGCCAGAGCTCACTGTCAGCTTATGCAAAACAGCCAGCATCCCAAGTGTTGCAGCAACTTGAGGCACTCTGGGGATGGCCTGCTGCCCACTGTCTCCACAAACCTGAAGTCCCTCCGCAGGCAGCATTTCACAGCTGAAATGTCATGGCACACTGTGGCCCCGGGACGAGTGCACTGGCTATTAGGGAAGTCAGCTTCTCAGAGGCTCAGTTTTCTCATCTACACAGTAGAAATAATACTGCCTTCCCCTGCTTCTTTTATTATTTTTATTTTTATTTATTTACTTTTTTTTTAAGGTGGAGTCTCACTCTGTCATCCAGGCCGGAGTGCAGTGGCACGATCTTGGCTCACTGCAACCTCAGTCTCCCAGGTTCAAGTGATTCTCCTGCCTCAGCTTCCTGAGTACCTGGGATTACAGATGCACACCACCATGCCTGACTATTTTTTTGTTTGTTTTTAGTAGAGACGTGGTTTCACCCTGTTTGACAGGCTGGTCTTGAACTCCTGACCTCACGTGATCCACCCGCCTTGGCCTCCCAAAGTGCTGGGATTACAGGCATGAGCCACCACACCTGATCCTTCCCCTGCTTTCATACAGGAGCTAGAAAGAGGGTCAAGTATAACAACGGACAGGAAAGCCCTTTTCTAAACACTGAAACTTTACACAAATCCAAGGTAATGAGTGTATATTTGTTTTTCTGAGGCGGCCTCTGCATCCACAATTATAGAAAGTTCCTTCCAGATCCCGAATACTACATTCATTATAATCTTTTTCTACACTCAAGTGTAAGCTGCTGATAACAGTTTTTTTCTGAAATGGAAAAGGTGGGCATAGGGTAGAATTCCATAGCAGTGAAAAGAAAAAGCCAAGAGAATGGAAGACAGATGCATGAGGAGACCATGCTATTCCCATAATGTGTAGCCCTGGGATGGTGGAAGGTGGGAACTGAGATGCGTTGGTTGGTTTGCTTGTTTCTGGCTCCTCTGGAGATGGAATAATCAAGCTACAGGTGATCTTCCTTAGCTTAGATACTTATAAGACATTAACTTAATTTCTTACTTTTCTTTTTCTTTTTTTGAGACAGAGTCTTGCTCTGTCACCTAGGCTGGAGTGCAGTGGCATGACCTCGGCTCGCTGCAACCTCCGCCTCCCGGGTTCAAGTGATTCTCCTGCCTCAGCCTCCCAAGTAACTAAGATTACAGGCACCCACCACCACACCCAGCTAATTTTTTTTTTTTTTTTTTTGTATTTTTAGGCTGGCCTTGAACTCCTGACTTCGTGATCCACCCACCTAGGCCTCCCAAAGTGTTGGGATTACAGGCTTGAGCCACGGCGCCCAGCGGACATTAACTTAATTTCTTTAGTGGAGTGGGGCTGGGAGTTTGATCAGATGGGAAGGAAAATTACTTTTATACTTTATACCTTTCCAAATATTTTTGTTTTTACCACAAATGCATTTTTTAACTTATAAAAAGTATTTACAGGCAGGGTACAGTGGCTCATGCCTGTAATAATCCCAGCACTTTAGGAGGCTTAGGTGGTAGGATCTTTTGATCCCAAGAGTTCCAGACCAGCCTAGGTAACATAGCAAAACCTTATCTCTACAAAACATTTTCTTAAAAGCTAGCTGGGCATGTAGTCCTGGGCAGAAGGCTGAGGTGGAAGGATCACTTACGCCCAGGGACTGAGGATGCAGTGAGCCATGATCACACCACTGCACTACAGCTTGGGGTCCAGAGTAAGACCCCTATTTAAAAAACAAACACACACACAGGAAAACAAATGAAAAATAAAATTAAAGTATTTATGTGTTTATTCAGAGTGTAAAATGCAATCAACCAAAATATTCATAAATGACGTTAATATTACCTGAATTTTCACATCCCCGACCCCTTCATGGGGCTGCCACTTGATATAGAAATCCATAGTGTAGCCCAGTAGTTAGGTTCTGGCCATCGTATTGATGCCATTAAAGGGAATTGAGGCTGGCTCACTTGCCATTTCTGTTCAGCCTTGCCCTGGCATTGAGAAGACCAAGAAACTGCCCCTAGTGTGTAGTTGCAGGGATGATGAATTCCCATCATTTGTCAATTCCGTGGGTCCAAGATCAGAAGGGATATGCTTTAACCCAATGATGGTGTTAAGTCATGAGATGAACTGCCCATTAGTTGATTTATCCATTAGCAGAGGTTAGCTTATCTGATTAGCTCATTGCCACCATCGCCTACTCATGCCAATAGAAAGCAGAACCTTAAGAGAATAAGCAAGGGATGTGCTCATTTTTATGGATGGCAAAAAAAAAATTAAACATTAGAGCTCAAAAAGACCTGAAGGATGACCTAGCCAGGAGGCTGTAAACTGGAAAGCTCTGGCTTTACGTGTTTTTGTTTATCAGTGTAGTGGTGTTTTCTTTGAATCTGAAAGTCTTTATATGCACTTTTCCTTTTATAATCATACTCCTCATCCAGTTATTCTATACCTGACTACCTCTAATAGTTATGTTTCCTGCTTGGTTTCCAAAATGAGCCTGCCAGGCCTTGAGTCCAGCCTTTGGTACCTGTCCCGGTACCCTTTGGCTAGGGCCAAGAATCCAAAAGGATTAACAATAAATGCTCTCAAGAGGTGCATGGCACCCAAAGGAGAAGGAGATACAAAACTAAATTAATAAACAAAAATAAAAGTTGGACAGACAACATAATGTCTCTGAATCTCAGAAATCTCTGAATGTCTCCTGTAGAATGGGGTTAATATGTAGAATGCCTAGCCTAGAGTTGGGGAGAATCTGATCAGAGAAAGCATGTGAATTGCCTTCTCTCAAAAGAATATTCCTGTCCTTTCAAGAGTTGTCTTTACCATCCTGGTCAACATGGCGAAACCCCATCTCTACTAAAAATGCAAAAATTAGCTGGGCATGGTGGCGCACACCTGTAGTCCCAGCTACTCAGGAGGCTGAGGCAGAGAATTGCTTGAACCCAGGAGGCAGAGGTTGTGGTGAGCTGAGATCGAGCCACTGCACTCCAGCCTGGGTAACAAGAGCGAAACTCTGTCTCAAAAAAAAAGAATGGTCTTTAAAGGATGTGTCTGTCCTTTCCTTCCCAGAATACTCAGCATGCTCTCCAACCCTCTTGCCTCATGACTCCACATCCCTTACCTAATAAAAACTAAGTAAGGAGTAAATATGATTGGGATGTTCCAGAGAGGTTAGCTGAGGCAGAGGATGACAAAGTAACCTGTCCTTCATCACTTGGGCAGGTGCCTCCATCCAGCAGGCACTCACTTAGCCTGTAACAGCAGTTGGAGCTATGTCACCAGTTCCACCCAAAACCTGGGCAGTGGAGGTGCATGGTCTTAACACCACTCTTCTTGATAACTGATCCCACACAAATGAGCTAACCAGTCACAGAGGCCAGTCATCACACATATAGCAACAGCTTGCTTACTGGCTTCTTTTCTCTGCTTTTTTCTTTTGGCAAACGAAACATCCCTCAGCCAGATTCTTGTCTTCTACGTTGTCCCTTGGGTCTGATAACTGTTGGTTCATGGACTCCAACCTGGCCTGTCACTTTCGCAACCTAGCTAAAACTTCAGTCAATGAGGGGGAAATGATCATTTGATGGCATAATAAGCCACCATCCAGGGGTAGGCCACAGTGTAGCCTTGTGAGGTGGGTGCCCCAAAAGACTGTCCAGTTCCAGTGAGCTGCAGAGCTCCTGCGTCCTGACCTCATCTGTTGTTGGTGTACATTAACCTGACTTTAAATGACTAAGTAATCACATCAAAATAGAAACCAGGGTGGCTGGTCCCCGTTGAAATCTTGGCATTTTGGTCTCTAGTAAGCAGTGACTTTCCATCTGAGCCCACCTCTTTCTTCTCTTCTCTCCTCATGATATTATCTTTCTTTGGATTTTCCATGGAGTTTCCTTTCTTAGCATTTGGTTCCTTCGGTTTTTATCACTTTACACTTATTTCCTCTTTGTCACTAGTTTAAGTCCTACTCTTCCCTCTGCCTCTGCCTCCTCCACATAACTCTTTCTTCCTCCTTTTAATTTTCCCTGTCTCTTTTCTGTAAGTATTCCTTGAAACCCTTCTACTTTTGATAAGAATTGAAGAGCCCGTCAAGGAAAGTGGAGTTTATTAATTAAAAGCAAGAACTTTGGTGGCAGCTCTGAGTGTGTCACCAAGATTTGCCCTTAGCAACTGTGCAGCTCTGGGCACATGATCTAGCCACTCAGCACCTCAGTTTCCTCATCTCAACAACAGGTATAACAACACTCATTTCATGGGATCAAACATAATGTTGTGTCCGTAAATTGCTTTGTGAGTGAACAGTCTTACCATATGATATATTCTAAACAAAGTTAGCTTAGGGAAAAAAAGGATTTACACAATCTTTGCTCTCCATCATGGTTTAAATCAAGAGGGTCTCAACTATGTTCCTCAAAAACTAAAGCTCCAAGACTTACTTGAGATGAGCTGGATAACAACAGGATAAGCCCTAATTACCCTTTCACTTTTAAAACAGTTTCTATTTTCTCTCTTTTACATATTGGATCTCTGAATAATTTTCTGAAAAAAAGGATTCTATTGCTATGAATTTTTTTTCTGAAATTGGTTTAAACTGATTTTTTCACTTGTTCTTTAGCAGAATTCTTTTATCTTTGTTCACTCCAAATGAGTAGGTCTCTGACACATAGAACCTCTGAAGTCATTGTTCCACTCCTTCTTACTTCTTTGTAATTTGAAGCCCTTCTCTCTATTTTAAAAAGTATGACTGACATTTCTTTTCTGTAAAGAAGTGTTACAGGAGTTTAGCCCTCCTGTCAGACCCTCTTGCAAATCTTTTCACCAGCCTCTGACTATCGGACAGTAAAAGACAGTTATCAGGTACTTGGTTTCATTTGAAGAAAATGGATTGCCCATTTTCTTTACTATTTGAGAAATTTGGTTACATCCAGGATTTCACCCAATAGCCTGTGGTAAGGAATTGAATCTGACAAAACATTATCCATACTAAGTAATATTGTTTCACTACCTTAAAAAATTATCTTAAAAAAAAAAAGTCTAGGCCGGGCACAGGGGTTCAAGCCTGTAATCCCAGCACTTTGGGAGGCTGAGGTGGATGGAACATGAGGTCAAGAGATCGAGATCATCCTGGCCAACATGGTGAAACCCCATCTCTCCTAAAAATACAAAAATTAGCTGGGCGTGGTGGTGCACACCTGTAGTCCCAGCTTCTTAAAAGGCTGAGGCAAGGAACTGCTTGAACCCAGGAGGTCGAGGTTGCAGTGAGCTGAGATCGTGCCACTGCACTCCAGCCTGGCACCTGGCGATGGAGCGAGACTCTATCTCAAAATAAATAAATAAATAAATAAATAAAAGTCTGACCTTATTGAAAACAGACCAGAAATAAAGATTGCTTTATTCTCTCAAGGGTCACCTAGAGGTATACTCACCCCCAATCCCCCACACATTCACCCCTTTCCCCATAATGGATGATCACAAATATGTATACAGACTTCAGTGAGATTCTGTGTATTTGGCAGAGACGTTCAGGTGCCTCTTTCCTTCTCCATATCCCTTTTGCATTCACCATTTACATTCCTAGTATTTTACTAAGGGAGGTGGGGAGTTACAGGGAAGGTGTTTAGAGAGAGGAGAGAAAAGAAAAGAGAAGGACAACTAAGATGGAGGCTCGTCAACCCCTCCATCACCCTGGTTGTGAGCCCTCATGAAAGTGAGTGTGATTGGGGTAAGCCACTATAGGATTAATGTTCATGACAGGTGATGTACAGCTGATGTACAGCTGCCACAGGACCCAGGAAACCAAGAGGGACGTTTGATTGAAAGCTCGAAGAGAGCAGAGCTCAAAGACTCATGACAATGTCATGGGTCAATGTATTCCCAGCGCCTAACACATTGCTGACACATTGTGAATCGAATCTGACAAAAAATTATCCATAGGCACACACTAAGACACACAACAAAGAACTGTCAGATGAATACATCAATGAATGAAAAAATAATTTGGAGAAGAGCCATTTTCCCTGCCTCCCCAACTGCCTATTCCACATGGGAGCTGACGGCCTCTCTGCTTGCCCTCCTGTTGGCAAATCCATCCTCCACTGCAGCAAGAGTGATCAATTCAAAATATAAATATAAAATGTAAATCAGGTCTTCTCTTTCCCTTGCTTCAAATCTTCAACTTAGGACTTAAGACATAACCAAAACCTTTGCCTGCGTGATGTGGTCCTGGCTGACTCAAGGGCGCCTCCCTGGCCCTCATCCCTTCATTCTCTGTACTGCAGTCACTGTAATATTTTGCTTGTTCCCTAGACAAGCCAAGCTCATTCCTGACTCATGGCCTTGGCACTTGCTGTTCCATTATTCTGGAAAACTCTTCCCCCAGATCGTTAAATGAAGAGATACTTTCTTATTATTCAAACCTCCGGTCAAATGACACCTTTTCACAGAGGCTTTTCTTGAGCACCTAAAGTCACTGTCTATTCATTTGTTATCACACTGTCATTTTCTTTTTCTTCACAGCATTATGCATTTAGGAATTATTTCATTCATTTATGTGGCTCCATTATTATCATCAGTCTTATGCAGTCCAATATCAACTCTTTCTCTACGTTGTTTGCAACTGATGATTCCCCAATGCCTAGAACAAAACCTGGCATGCAATGGGCTCTCAGTAAATATTCTCTGAATGAATATTATGAAATTATGAATATGTATTATGCAGTCTTGGCATCCTGAGGGCTCTGGGCAACACCAAGTGAACTTTCCCAGGAGCGAATGCATCAGAGGCAGCAGATAGACGCTCCGAATTGATGCATCAGGAAGAAAGATGTGAATGATGATAACTGACATTTATAGAACGTTTATTATAGGCAGAGATTTTTTTCAAGTCCTCGATGTTTATTATCTTTTATAATTCTTACAGCCACCCCTGAAGCCAGGCCAAATTATTATTTCTTTTTTATGGATAAATAATTGGAACAGAGAAGGGAAACAACACCCCCTAGGTCACAAGGGTAGTAAATGGAAGATCAAAATGTAAATCCAGATTTTTATCCACTACACTACACTGCTTCTCTCAAACTGACTTACTGAGAAGCACACCTTCCCTGGGTGGAGGCTGGTGGAGGCAGGAAGAAATATGAAGCAAGTCAGGTATTGATATCAGTGTGAACACAGAGGTACCTCCAGACTGGTGAAGCTTGAAGCCTGGAGTGTAGATAATGAATGGTCTCACGCTGAAAGAAAAATGCTCCGAAGTCTGCCACTTAGCTCTCCAGCCAAAAACACATCTGCTTAAATTCCAGGTCCACAGCTGCAGCAGTGCCTCAGGCAGTCCGTCTGCCTCCATCCCCAACCCTGATGCTCAGAGCCTGAGAGCCAGGCCCAACCTACAGACATGTTTTACTTCATGCTCACAATGTGGTCTATATCATATATTTTTTAAATTATAATTGCAGCCAGCCTTTAAAATAGCTACTTCACATTTAAGTTCAGTGTTCCAGCTCTTCTCCAAACATCACAAGAACTGCGATGCCCGTCTTTCTTTCACATCTGGCGCAGTCAGCTGGATGTGAGCAGCGAACTCCCTCTGGGAAAGAGCAGGCACTATGGGATCACTGTGCTCTCACTGCCCCCTAGCTTGGCTTCAGTCCTAAGCCTTGCCTTCCTGTCTATGTGTATTTATTTACATGTGCTGTGTTGAGCCTGGGAGTTTGAGTTCATGATGTCTGGTAGGCATTAATTGCCACACCCGGCACCCCAGGACAGCTCTGACAGGCCTCCTACCTTGAGTCTCACACCACTACAGCACCATCCTTCATAACGCCACCAGATTCCGGCATGATCCCAGCCACCTCACCAGAACTCAAACTGGAGCTCATCCCCAGCACTGCCACTTGCTATGTGGCTTGTCCTCTCCTCCTCAGTTTCCTCACCTGTAGAATGGAGAGAATAATAATAATATCCACTGTCTTCATTTGTCCCTGCTACTATAACAAATTACTATACACTGGGTGGTTTATAAACAGCAGAAATATATCATTTATAGTTCGATGCCTGGGAAGTACAAGATCAAGGCTCTGACAGAGTTCATGTCTAGTAAGCCTCCATTTCCCCATAGACAGTGGCTTCTTGCTGTGTCCTCGCATAGTGGAAGGAATAAGCCAGCTCTCTGGAGTCCATGTTATCAGGGCACCAACCAGGAGTTAAATTCCCAACCAGGAGACTAAAAGGCTCTACCTCCCAACACTATTACCTTGGGGGTGAGGAATTCCACATATGAGTTTTGGGGAGACACAATTGTTCAGACCATAGCAACTACCTTGTAGGGCTAATGAAGATTTTAAAGACTTACAAATTCCTTGGAATATGTGTGACAGAAGACCTAAAATTAAAACCCAATATTATATGTTGCCTTGATATCTGGGAGAAACTGGGAGGGCCTCAAATGGCATAACCCCAAGCTCTCCTCCCTACCCTGCAATAGCAGATAAAGACTCCCTGCCAAAGAACCCTTCTTTTCAAAGGGACCAGGAGTAGTGCCTGCTTATCTCTTAGTAGCAGGTTTTCATTCTGTGTCAGTCAGCAAAATTATTCAAATAAGCCAATCACATCCTCCCATAGGAACCAAGGAGCACCACAGCCTCATGATACTACAAAGCTTGCCTTCTACATTGCAATTCCTGCTACTTTACTCTGTTCTAAAGCATGAGGGCTACCACGTGGTGTTCTCCTTCCCTGGATGTTAGTGCAGTATGTGTGACTGACAAGCTGCTGTCCATCTCGTCTATTCAGTGTCAAGTGTTATATGTTGGCCGTCCCTATAATCCTAGGTCAGGAATCCCTGTTTCAATAATCGGTTGAGTATGAGGTAAGTAAAATAGTATAATGAAGTGCTTAATTAATGGTGGCTGCTAACAACCCTTGAATAACTACTTTTGTAAGAAGAAAAAAAAATTTCATTTTGCATTCTAGAAAGTTTTTCATATACATCATCTCATTTAAATTGCTCAATGGCTCAATGAAATGTGTTACCATCCCATTTTACACACAAGGAAATTGAGACTCAGAGAGGATGATTTTTACAATTGGAACCATCCCAATGTCAGTTATGTATGGAGCTCTAATAATGAGTGCCAAGAACTATGGAAATATATGATCTTATGCTCTCTCCAGAGTGCTGCAGTGTAGGTACAACTATGCCATTTAGCTAATAAGTAAGTTACAGCTCCTAAGGCTTATATAACCCAAAGTCACAAAATCTTAATCGGCAGAACCAAAGATTTATACTCAGTCTTCTCTGGACCTAGAGTTAGCTCTTTTGACCTCATTGTACTTGATATCAGTAAAATCAGGACTGCAATCCAAGTCACAAGGATTTGAGATCTCAAATGTAGTGTCTTTATATTCCCTGTATCATGTTACTCCCTTATAGGAAATCAATCAATCAGTAAACAATAAGAACTGTTCATGTCCAAACCTCTCAGTTTGGCTTTCAGGCCCTTCCACTTGGTATCCATCTTGTGAATCACTACCACTTTTGCTTTCTCATCATTCCCAGGACATTTAATCAGTAGTGCCACAATACTTGTTGTATTAGTTCATTCTCACAGGGCTACAAAGAAATACCTGAGCCTGGGTAATTGGTAAGGAAAAGAGATTTAATTGGTTTACAGTTGTGCAGGCTGTACAGGAAGCATGGTGGTATAAGCTTCTGGGGAGGCTTCAGGGAACTTACAATCATGGTGGAAAGCAAAGAGAGAGCTGGCATTTCACATGGCAGGGGCAGGAGGAAGAAAGAGAGTGGGGAGGTGCCACATACTTTTAAACAACCATATCTCATGAGAACAGAATCAAAGAGATGGTGCTAAACCATTCATTAAGGATCCCCCTCTATGATCCAATCACCTCACACTTGGCCCTGCTTCTGACACTGGGGACTATAATTGAATATGAGATTTGGGTGGGGACAAAGATCCAAACCATATTACTTGGTCTCATGGAGGCACAGACATAAGATCATTAAGCTTACAGATGCAACTTTAAATACATTTGTGGAATCTTTTGACAAAGAAAATTAAACTCATAGGGTTGTGATATATTCAATTCTATTGACTTCGTGGTTTCCAGTCCTAAAGAGATTGTTCTCACATTAGTGCAGAATAATTACAGTTAGAATTCCAGATAAAGTTTAAGATTGGATTTAAAAATACAAAAGTATCCAATTAGATTTTGATTATCTACTAAATTCACTGAGCAATAATTGCCTTCAAATGTCCATCCCATGAAACATTAAAACAGTCACTAAAAGTTTTGATGGGAGAATATCATAGCAAGTTTTAAATATCTGATTCATTTGAAATGTGCTTTACATAGTGCTTGTGTGATTTATACTATGTTTCTGAGTACAACAACTTTGGCCTTGATTAATTTCATATTCTCACATTTTGATTCTGACATTGTGAATAAATGAAATGACTTCAAGCATCCACTTAGAATATACAATGAAAAAAGAGAAAGTTGAGGCCACCTAAACTAAAATATATTTATACATATAGATAGATATAAATATATAGATTAGATATAGATATACATATATAAATACAGTTGACCTATGAAGAGCGAGTGGGTTAGGGATGATAATCGTACCATGTGGTTGAAAATTTATGTATCACTTTTGACTCAGCCAGAACTTAACTACTAATAGCCTTCTATTGACTGGAAGTCTTATGAATAATATAAACAGTCGATTAACAGATATTTTCTGTGTTATATGTATTTATACTGTATTCTTATGATAAAGTAGCTAGAGAAAAAAATGTTATTCAGAAAATCATAAAAAAGAGAAATATATTTATTATTAAGTGGAAGTAGATCATCATAAAAGTCTTTATCTTCATCATCTTCATATTGAGTAGTGATGTGATTTGGCTATGTCCCCACCCAAATCTCATCTTGAATTGTAATTCCCATAATCCCCATATGTTGTGGGAGTGACCTGGTAGGAGGTAATTGAGGCATGGGGCTGAGTTTTTCCCATGCTGTTCTTGTGATAGTGAATAATTCTCATGAGACCTGATGGTTTTATAAAAGGAAGTTCCCCTGCACATGTTCTCTTGCCTACCTCCATTTAAAACATGACTTTGCTCCTCTTTCACCTTCCACCATTGTGAGCTCTCTCCAGTCATGTGGCACTGTGACTTCATTAAAACTCTTTTTCTTTATAAATTATCCAGTGTTGGGTATTTCTTCATAGCAATATGAAAAAGGACTAATACAAGTAGGCTGAGGAGGAGGAAGAGGAGGCACTGGTCTTGCTGTCTCAGGGGTGATGGGGGCAGAAGAAAATCCATTTCTAAGTGCCTCCATGGAGTTCAAACACACACGGTTCAAGAGTTAACTGTAATCTCAAAATTGATTTTTAAAAAGTCTTATCAGAGTTATGAGGTCAGTAGACAACTAGTTGAACTGAATAATTTCGAACTCATGAATAATTTTAACATTGGCAGGGCATGAGAAAAAGAGGTGGTAGCTATAAAGGCAGGTAAAAAGATAATAACTGAAATATTCATGGCTTCTTAAAGATTAAATGTCTGCTTGTATGAAAGTGTTGAACCCTTGGAGACACAGACATGAAAGAAGGCCACACCCACTTCATAGTTCTCCATGGGCCTCCACTGGGTACTCATGAGAAACACTGGGGACAGGTAGAAGACCTGAGAGGCCCTCCTCAGTGGGGTGGGAGTTCTGAGGCTGCCACGTTTGAGAAAATAAAGGAGTACACAGAGAAGTTCATCTATTTCTGAGCACTCTATGAGTACAAGGTAATAACTAGCCTAAAGGATAAGCATGAAACCCACTCACACCCCAGAGTCTTCTCTGATATGGAATAAAAGCTGCCTACTGGCAAGGGAAGGGTAGGAAGAAACTTACTTGTGCCCTGGACCTTACTCTGCTTTGACACAAGGCAAAAGCTGCCAGGTGAGAGATTGGAAATTCACTCATACTCAATATCCCCCACTGATATTCTGAATAGGAGAAAAGGTTATTGTATTAGTTTTCTGGGCTGCCATTACAAAATATCACAAACTGGATGGCATAAGCAACCAGAATTTATTTTCTCATAGTCCTGAAGGCTGGAAGTCCAAGATCATGGTCCTAGCAGGGTTGCTTTCCTCTGAGGCCTGCCTCCTTGGCTCACAAATGGCTGCCCTCCTGCTGCAGCTTCATATGGTTGTCCCTCTGTGCATGTCTGTGTCCCAATTTCTTCTTCTTCTTCTTCTTCTTCTTCTTCTTCTTCTTCTTCTTCTTCTTCTTCTTCTTCTTCTTCTTCTTCTTCTTCTTCTTCTTCTTCTTCTTCTTCTTCTTCTTCTCCTCCTCCTCCTCCTCCTCCTCCTCCTTCTTTTGAGATGGAGTTTCATTCTTGTTACCCAGGCTGGAGTGCAATGGCACAATCTCGGCTCACTGCAACCTCCACCTCCTGGGTTCAAGCAATTCTCCTGCCTCAGCCTCCCGAGTAGCTGGGATTACAAACACACGCCACCACGCCCAGCTAATTTTTTGTATTTTTAGTAGAGACGGGGTTTCACCATGTTGACCAGGATGGTCTCGATCTCTTGACCTCGTGATCCACCCGCCTCGGCCTCCCAAAGTGCTGGGATTACAGGCGTGAGCCACCGCACCCGGCCCCTGTGTCCCAATATCTTCTTATAAGGATACTAGTCATGCTGAATTAGGGCCCAAACTAATGGCCTCGTTTTTACTTAACCACTTCTTCAAAGACCATATCTCCAAATGCAGCTATATTCTGAGGTACTGGGGGTTGAGACCTCAACATATTAATTAGGGGAGTAGAGAGTGACGTAAGTCCTATAATCCTATATCAGTCAGTAATCCTATATCATATATATATATATATATATATATATCATACTACATATAATCCTATATCAGTCAGTAAATGCACTGCACTCAGTCCTGAATTGTGTAAGTGCCAGAGGTTGCCTGCAACTAGAAGGAGGAGGAATACTGAGAAAGCCCAACTCCCGAGGCTTAGGTGCACAAGGTCTGCCTAAGAATGAAGCTGGAGCAAGAGATTCAAAAAATGTATACCATAAGCCTTGCACTGAGTACCATAAGCCTTGCACTGAGTAATAAGCAGTGACAATCTTTCACTGGAAGAAGGCGAAAGAGTGAAGAGGGTGTGCTGAAAGTTGAGGATGGAGCAAACAAAATAAGAAAAACACTTCAGGCTCTTTACTAAACAGCTGCAGTGCACTAATGGTAGTAACAGCAACAACAATAAAGAAAATTCAGTTCAACAACTGAGTCAACTGACTCAACTTCCCATACTAAAGACTTGACAGAAGAAGAGATATGCCCATTCTGGACATTAGTTACTATTTAACTTAGCCTCTAATGTTATTTACCCATAAAGTTCAGCATTCCATTAAAACTAACAAGACACACAAAGAACCAAGAAGAAAAAATCCTCTTGTCAAGAAATAAAATAGGCAAAAGAATAAAACCCAGAATGATCAATTACAGCCAAGTTTCAGGATACAAGGTTAATCTTGCACAAAAGTCAACTGCTTTCTTATATACCACCAATGAACAAGTAGAATTTGAAATTTAAAACATAATACATTATTTACATTATCATCCAGTAAATGAAATACTTAGGTATAAGTATTTGTATAAGATCTAGATGAGGAAAACCACAAAACTCGAATGAAATAAATTTTAAAAAGAACTAAATAAGTGGAGAGTTCTATGTTCATGGATGGGAATACTCACTATTGTCAAGATGTCAGTTCTTCCCAACTTGATCTACAGATTCAGTATAACCTCAGTCGAAATCACAGCAAGTTATTTTGCGGATATTGACAATTGGATTCTAATGTTTACATGGAGAGGCAAAAGACCCAGAATACCCAACAAAAATATTAAATTAGAAGAACAAAGTTGAAGGACTGACACTACCCAACTTCACAATTTACTATGAAGCTACAGTAATTAAGACAGTGTGGTATTGGTGAAAGAATAGATTAATTAAACAGACTAAGGAGCAAGAAATAGAGCCACATAAATATAGATCAACTAATGTTAGACAAATGAACAAAGGTGAAGAATGTCTTTTCAACAAATGACATTAGAATAACTGAACATCAGCTAGACACCAGACCTTATACTTTTCACAAAAATTAATTCAAAGACCCAAATATAAAATGCAAACCTATAAAACTTTTAGATCGTAACAGGATAAAATCTAGATGATCTAACGTTTGGTGATGACTTTTTGGATGTAACACCAAAGACACAATCCATGAAATAAAGAATTGATATGATAGACTTCATTAAAATTAAACTTCTGTTCTGCAAAAGCACTGTCAAGAGAATTAAAGGGCAATCCACAAACTGGGAAAATAAATCTGCAAAGGTCATATTTGATAAAGGACTGCTATCTAAAATGTTAAAATAATCCTTAAAACTTAACAATAAGGAAACAACCCAATTACAAAATGGGCTGAAGCCCTCAATAGACACAAGACATACAGACAGCAAATAAGAAGGTATACAAATCGCAAATAAGCATAGGAAAAGATGCTTCACATCATATATAACAACAGGGAAATGCAAACTAAAACAACAATGAGAGTAGTGTGATCAAGATGACTGACTAGACATAGGTCTTTGTCCATAGAGAGGAACCACAGTAGTTAAGTGGATACTTACATCTCAAATATATCATCTAGGATTCACCAGAGAAGTGATGGGAATCACCAGAAATAAGTGAGGAGAGGGTTCAAGGCAGCTTGCCAGGCAAGGGACCACCTGAGAGCTCGGCGAGGCTCCTGGATGTGGGGAAACAGTAAGAAAGTAACCTCTAGGGCTTCACACTCCAAAACAGGCTATTACAATCTTGGCTATGGGAGAAAGCTCCAACCTCTCAGGGCCTCAGGCCTAACCTAGAGAGCTGCCTAAAGATTGCACAGAGACATTGCTCCAGGAAGGAAACACACACAGAATTCCACAGGCACCTAAGCCTAGAGCAGCTTCAGCTGGACACCATTTCGAGAAGCTAGATACCACCGATCTACAGACTTGGCTGCTGCTGTTGCACTTCTTCAAGGAGGGAGGGGGAGACCAGGCACTCCCATGCACCTCCTGGGAAAATGCCTACCACTCTGTGCAGCCTGCTGTTGAAATTCAGACATGAGCAGATTGCACCCCCCCCCCCCCCACAGCTTCTTGCTCATGCTGCTTGCCAGGGAGGGGCCCAACCCTCTCTAGTCTCAGGGCCAAAGTATCAATTTGATAGTTTAATGCTGGGCTGTGCCTGTGTTCAGGCCGAGTTGAAGGTAACATGGCTACAGACACCACCCAGTCAGAGGAGGGACAAGAAGGACCAAGCTCTCCTATGCACCCTTAGGACAATACTCGCTGCCCTGCTACAGGCAGCTGTGCAACTGAGAACTATCCCAACCATTCCATTGCAGCCACCAGCAACACCAACATGGATTAATTGGGTCCAAGTGGGTTGGTTGCTCCACCACTGCTACTGCTGTAACGCACACCACACAAGCTGCTCAGGGGTCTGAGAATCTGCTTACACACCCAGCCCACTGTTCCCATTACTAAATTCTAAACAAGCCACCTAGAGGCCAACAAATCAACTCTTCAGAGCCCACTAATACAAGAGCCAAGGTAAGCTGATCTAGGGTCTAAAAACAAGCACATTCAGGCCACTTCTGCCACCACTGGGGCCGTAAGACTGACTCAGTTGGTGTCCAAGTCCCCAAGAAAACATTGCCACAACCTCAACTAATAACTGTACTCTAAGGTACTGAGGAAATCACAGGTACTATTGACCCTTTTTCCTGCCAAGAAGTCAAACAAAGATTAAACCACCACAGTCATCTAAAATCAAGGCCAAAGTATCCTACTCAACCAACAACATATCTGCAAAAAAAAAAAAAAAAAAAAAAAAATTCTCCATTACTGGGTATATAGCTGAAGGATTATAAATCGTTCTACTATAAGGACACATGCACACGGATGTTCATTGCAGCACTGTTTACAATAGCAAAGACTTGGAACCAACCCAAATGCCCATCAATGATAGACTGGGTAGGGAAAATATGGCACATATACACCATGGAATACTATGCAGCCATAAAAAAACGATGAGTTCGTGTCCTTTGTAGGGACATGGATGAACCTGGAAACCATCATTCTCAGCAAACTGACACAAGAACAGAAAATCAAACACCACATGTTCTCACTCATAGGCGGGTGTTGAACAATGAGAACACATGGACACAGGGAGGGGAGCATCACACACTGGGGTCTGTCGGGGGAAAACAGGGGAGGGACAGTGGGGGGTGGGGTGTTGGGGAGAGATAGCATGGGGAGAAATGCCAGATATAGGTGATGAGGAGGAAGGCAGCAAATCACACTGCCATGTGTGTACCTATGCAACAATCTTGCATGTTCTTCACATGTACCCCAAAATCTAAAATGCAATTTAAAAAAAAGAACTTAAAGACACATCTTTTGAAATAATCCAGTCAGATAAAAGAATAAAAGAATAAAAAATAATAAGCAAACCCTTTGAGAGAGTTGGGCCTGTATAAAGTGACCCAAAGTTATGAATTATCAGTATTCCAAAGGGAGAATAGATTTTAAAAAGTTTAGAATACCTATTTAAGGAAGTAATTGATGAGAACTTCCCAAGTTGAGCAAGAGAGTCACACATCCAGACACATAAGACTCAGCAATCCCCAGGCAAATCCCCTTTGAAAAAAGGACTTTACCTCAGCATATTGTATTCAGAATATCTACAGTGAAAGTGAAAGAAAGAATTTTAAAATTAGTGAGAGAAAAGTGGCTGATAAAAGGAATCCCATCAAACTAACAGCAGACTTTTCAGTAAACTCTTTACAGTCTAGAAGAAAATGAGATGGTATTCTCAAAGTGCTGGGGAAAAAAATACCTATTCGTCAAAAATTTTACATCCTGCTAGAATAAGCTTCACAAATTAAGGAAAAATAGTCTTTCCTAGAAAAGCAAATACTAAGTAAATTTGTCACCATTAGACCAATCGAAAATGTTGAAAGAGGTCTTAAGCACAACAATAAAAGGTCAATCAATATTCACCATAATGAAAACACATGAAAACATAAAACTCATAGATCTTATAAAACAATCACACAAAGGAGGAAGAGAAAGGAATTAGGCCAAGCACAGCGGTGCACTCATGTAATTTCAGCACTTTGGGAAGTCAAGGTGGGTGAATTACTTGAGCTCAGGAGTTTCAGGCCAGCTCAGGCTAAATGACAAAAGCAAAAAAATTAGCCTGGCATAGTGACACACACCTGTATTCCCAGCTACTTGAGAGGCTGAGGTGGGAGGATGGCTTGAGCCTGGTAAGCTGAGGCTACAATGAGTTATGATTATACCACTGCACTTCAGCCTGGGTGACAGCATGAGACCCTATTTCAAAAAAAAAGGAGGGGGCCAGACATGATGGCTCACACCTGTAACCTCAGCACTTTGGAAGGCTGAGGTGGGCAGATCACCTGAGGTCAGGAGTTCGAGACCAGCATGGCCAAAATGGTGAAACCCCCGTCTCTACTAAAAAAAAAAAAAATTATCTGGGCATGGTGATGCATGTCTGTAATCCCAGCTACATGGGAGGCTGAGGCAGGAGAATTGCTTGAACCCAGTAGGCAGAGGTTACAGTGAACCGAGATCACATCACTGCACTACAGCCTGGGTGACAGAGTGAGACTCCATCAAAAAAAGAAAAGAAAGAAAAAAGATAGGACTCAAAGGGCAACACCATATAATTTCATAAATCACAAAGACAAAAACAGAAATAGAAAGAAACAAAGAAATTATAAAAACAACTTGAAAACAATTAACAGTGTAACAGAAAAATCTTCCCATATCAAGATTAACCTTGAGTGTAAATGGATTAAATAATACTCGATTTAAAAGATACAGATTGGCAGAATCATTTTTGTTGTTGTTGTTGTTTATTTCAATAGTTCTGGGGGTACAGGTTGTTTTTGCTTACATGGATAAGTTCTTTAGTGATGACTTACAAGATTTTGGTGCAACCATCATGCAAGCAAGTGTACGCTGTACCCAATATGTAGTCTTTTATCCCGCACCCCTCTCCTAACCTTACCCTCTAAATCCCCAAAGTCCATTATATCATTCTTATACCTTTGCATCCTTATAGCTTAGCTCCCACTTATAAGTGAGGACACACAATATTTGGTTTTCCATTCCCAAGTTACCTTACTTAGAATAATGACTTCCAGCTCCATCCATGTTGCTGCATATTTCATTCCTTTTTGTGACTGAATAGTATTTCATGGTGCATATGTACCACGTTTTTTATCTACTCGTTAGTTGATGGTCACGTAGGTTGGTTTTATATCCTTGAAATTGCAAATTGTGCTGCTATAAACATGCACATGCATGTGTCTTTTTCATATAATGACTTCTTTAGGTAGACATGCAGTAGTTGGATATCTGGATCAAATAGTAGTTCTACTTTTAGTTTTTTAAGGACTCTCCATACTATTTTCCATAGTGGTTGTACCAGTTCATATTCTCACCAGCAGTGTAAAGGTGTTCCCTTTTCACCACATCCACTCCAATATCTACTATTTTTTTACTTTTTAATTATGACCATTCTTGCAGGAGTAAGGTGGTATCTCATTGTGGTTTTTAATTTGCAGTTCCCTGATAATTAGTGATATTGAGCATTTTTTCATATGTTTGGTGGCTGTTTGTATATCTTATTTTGAGACTTGTCTATTCATGTCCCTTGCCCATTTATTTGTTTTTTTTTTCTTAATAATTTGTTTGAATTCCTTGTAGATTTTGGATATTAGTCCTTTGCCAGATGCAAAGAAAAATTTTGTGAAAATTTTCTCCCATGTTATGGGTTGCCTGTTTACTCTGCTGATTATTTCTTTTGCCATTCGGAAGCTTTTTAGTTTAATTAGGACCCATTTATTTATTTTTGTTTTTGTTGCATTTGCTATTGGGGTCTTAGTCATGAATTCTTTGCCTAGGCCAATATCTAGAAGAGTTTTTCTGAAGTTATCTTCTAGAATTTTTACGGTTTCAGGTCTTAGATTTAAGTCTTTTTTTTTTTTTTTTTTAATGAAGTCTTACTCTGTCTGGCTGGAGTGCAATGGCATGATCTTGGCTCACTGCAACCTCTACCTCCCAGGTTCAAGCAATTCCTTGCCTCAGCCTCCCAAGTAGATGGGACTACAGGCACACACCACAACGCCTGGCTAATTTTTGTATTTATTTATTTATTATTTATTTTTATTTTTATTTTTGTTTGTTTGTTTGTTTGTTTGAGATGGAGTTTCGCTCTTGTTACCCAGGCTGGAGTGCAATGGTGCAATCTCGGCTCACCGCAACTTCTGCCTCCTGGGTTCAGGCAATTCTCCTGCCTCAGCCTCCTAAGTAGCTGGGATTACAGGCACGTGCCACCATGCCCAGCTAAGTTTTTGTATTTTTAGTAGAGACGGGGTTTCACCAAGTTGACCAGGATGGTCTCGATCTCTTGACCTCATGATCCACCTGCCTCAGCCTCCCAAAGTGCTGGGATTTCTAATGGATACAGGGTTTCACTGTGTTGGCCAGGCTGATTAATCCATCTTGAGTTGACTTTTGTATAAGATGAGAGACAAGGTCCTGCTTTTATTCTTCTACATGTGGCTTGCCAGTTTTCCCAGCACCATTTATTGAATAGGGTGTTTTTCCCCAGTTTGTGTTTTTGTTTCTCATATGCTTTGTTGAAGATCAGTTGGCTGTAAATATTTGGATTCATTTCTGGATTCTCTATTCTCTTCCATTGATCTACATGCCTATTTTTGTCTGTTTTGTTGTTGTTGTTGTTGCTTTTTGAGACAGGGTGTCATTCTGTAGCCCATGCTGGAGTGCAATGGTGCAATCTTGGCTCACTGCAACCTCTGCCTCCTGGGTTTAAACAATTCTCCTGCCACAACCTCCCTAGTAGCTAGGATTGCATGTGCCTGCTACCATGCCAGGCTGATTTTTGTGCTTTTAGTAGAGATGAGGTTTCACCATGTTGGCCAGGCTGGCATCAAACTCCTGACCTCAAGTGATCCGCCCACCCTGGCCTCCCAAAGTGCCAGGATTACAGGTGTGAGCCACTGTGTCTAACCTACCTGCCTATTTTTTATACCAGTGTTATGCTGTTTGGGTAACCATAGCCTTGTAGTATAATTTGAAGCCAGGTGATGTAATGCCTCCAGATTTGTTCTTTTTTCTTAGTATTGCTTTGGCTATGCAGGCTTTTTTTTTTTGTTCCATATGAATTTTAGAATTTTTTTTCTAGTTCTGTAATGAATGATGATGGCATTTAGATGGGAATTGCATTGAATCTGTAGATTTCTTTGGGTAGTATGGTCGTTTTCACAATATTGATTCTACCCATCCATGAGCATAAGATGTTTCCATTTGTTTGCATCATCTACAATTTCTTTCAGTAGTGTTTTGTAGTTTTCCTTGTAGAAATCTTTCACCTTCTTGTTTAAGTATATTCCTAAGGGGTTTTTTGTTTGTTTTGTGGCTGTCATAAAAGGGTTTGAGTTCTTTAATTGATTCTCAGCTTAATCATCGTTGGTGTATAGCAGTGCTACTGATTTGTGTACATTAATTTTGTATCCTGAGACTTTACTGAATTCATTTATCAGATTTAGGAGATTTTTGGATGAATCTTAAGGGTTTTCTAGGTATACAATCATAGCATCAGTAAACAGCAACAGTTTGACTTCCTCTTTCCCATTTGGATGCCCTTTATTTCTTTCTCTTGTCTGATTGCTCTGGCTGGAACTTCCAGTACTATGTTGAATAAAAGTGCTGAAAGTGGGCATACTTGCCTTGTTCCAGCTCTCAGGGGAAATGCTTTCAGTTTTTCCCCATTCAGCATGATGTTGGCTGTGGGTTTATCATATATGGCTTTTATTACTTTGTGGTATGCCCTTTCTATTATAAAGTGTTTTTATAATAAAGGGACACTGGATTTTATCAAATGTTTTTTTCTGTGTCTATTGAGATGATCATATGATTTTAGTTTTTAATTATGTTTACATAATGTATCATATTTATTGACTGGTGTATGTTAAACTATCTGTGCATTTCTGGTATAAAACCCAGTTGATCATGGTGGCTTATCTTTTTGATATGCTGATGGATTTAGTTAGCTAGTATTTTGTTGAGGATTTTTGCATCTATGTTTATCAGGAATGTTGTTCTGTAGTTTTGTTTTTCTGTTATATCTTTTCCTGGTTTTGATATTAGGGTGATATTGGCTTCATAGAATGATTTAGGGAGAATTCTTTCTTTATCTTTTGGAGTAGTTTCAGTAGAATTGGTACCAATGCTTCTTTGAATGTCAAACAGAATTCAGCTGTTAATGCATCTGGTTCTGGATTTTTTTGTTGGAAATTATTTAAATTAATAATTTAATCTCTCTGCTTGTTATTAATTGGTCTGTTCAGGGTTTCTATTTTTTCCTGGTTTAATCTAGGAGGGTTGTATATTTTCAGGAATTTACCCATTTCCTCTAGATTTTCTAGTCTGAATGTGTACATGTGTTCATAGTAGCCTTGAGTGATCTTTTATATTTCTGTGGTACCAGTTGTAATATCTCCCATTTCATTTCTAATTGAGGTTATTTGGATCTTTTCTCTTCTTTTCTGAGTTAATCTCACTAATGGTCTATCTGTTTTGTTTATTGTTTCGAAGAACCAGCTTTTTGTTTCATTTAATCTCTTGTATTTTGTTTCAATTTTATTTAGTTATGCTCTGATCTTTGTTATTTCTTTTCTTCTGCTGTGTTTCGGTTCAGTTTTCTCTTGCTTCTCTAGTTCCTTGAGGTGTGATTTTAGATTGTCTATTTATGCCTTTCAGATTGCTTGATGTAGGCATTTAATGCTATGAACCTTCCTCTTAGCACTGCTTTTGCTGTATCCTAGAGGTTCTGATAAGTTGTGTCACTATTATTATTCAAATAATGTTTTAATTTTCACATTGAATTCATTGCTAACCCAAAAAACACTCAAGAGCAGATTATTCAATTTCCATATATTTGCATAATTTTGGGAGCTCCTTTTGGAATTGATTTCAGATTTATTCCACTGCAACCTGAGAAGATACTTGATAGGATGTTGATTTTCTTAAATTTATTGAAACTCATTTTGTGGCCTAGTATATGGTCTAACTCAGAGAATGTTCCATGCACTGATGAGAATGTACATTCTGGGAAGAATGTTTTACAAATATCTGTTAATTCATTTGTTCTAGGGTATAGTTTTAGTGCATTGTTTCTTTGTTGACTTTCTGTTTTGATGACCTGTTTAGTGCTGTCAGTGGAGTACTGAAGTCCCCCACTATTATTGTGTTGTTACCTATCTCATTTCTTAGGTTTAATAGTAATTGTTTCATAAATTTGGGAGCTCTGGTATTAGATGCATATAAACTTGGGATTGTAATATCTTCCTGTTGGCCCAATCCTTTCACTATTATATAATGTCTTTTACTGTTGCTGCTTTAAAGCCTGTTTTGTCTGACATAAAAATAGCAACTCCTGCTTGATTTTCATTTCCATTTGCATAAAATATTATTTTCTACCCCTTCACCTTAAGTTTATGTGAGTCCTATGTGTTAGGTGAGTCTCTTGAAGACAGTAAATATTTGGTTGGTGGATTTTTATCCATTCTGTCATTCTTTATCTCTCAAGTGGAGCATTTGGGCCATTTACATTCAATGTTAATATGGAGATGGGAGGTGCTCTTCTATTCTTCATGTTAGTAGTTGCCTAGATACTTTGTTGTTTTTTTTTTTTCAATGTGTTATTGTTTTACAGGGCATGTGAGATTTATGCTTTAAGGAGGTTCTATTTTGGTGTGTATCAAGGTTGTTTCATAATTTAGAACTCCTTAGCATTTCTTGTAGTGCTGGTTTGGTAGTGGCAAATTCAGCATTTGTTTGTCTGAAAAAGACTGTCTCTCCTTCAATTATGAAGCTTAGTTTTGCTGCATATAAAATTATTGGCTGACAATTATTTTGTTTAAGGAAGCTAAAGATAGTACCCAATACTTTCTGGCTTATAAGATTTCTGCTGAGAAATCTGCTGTTAGTCTAATAGGTTTTCCTCTGTAGGTTACCTAATACTTTTGTCTCACTGTTCCTAAGATTCTTTCCTTCAACTTGTGCCTGATGACTATGTGCCTTGGTGATAATCTCTTTGTAATGAATTTTCCAGGAGTTATTTGAGTTTCTTGTATTTGGATGTCTAGCTCTCTAGCAAGGCCAGAGAAGTTTTCCTTAATTATTCCCTCAAATAACTTTTCTAAACTTTTAGATTTCTCTTCTCCCTCAGGAACACCAATTATTCTTAGGTTTGGCCATTTTACATAATCCCATATTTCTTAGAGACTTTATCCTTTTTTTGTTTTCTTTTTCTTTGTCTTTGTCTGATTGGGTTAATTCAAAAGTCTTGTCTTTGAGTTCTGAAATTCTTTCTTCTACCTGTTCTCATCTATTGTTGAACCTTTCCACTGCATTTTGTATTTCCCTAAGTGCATCTTTCATTTCCAAATGTTCTGATTATTTCTTTATGATATCTATTTTTCTGAAAAGTTTTCCATTCATATTCTGGATTTTTAAAAATTCTTTAAGTTGACTTTCACCTTTCTCTGGTATTTCCTTGAGTAGCTTAATAATCAACCTTCTGAATTATTTATCTGGCATTTCAGAAATGTATTCTTGGTTTGAATCCATTTCTGGGGAACTAGAGTGATCTTTTGGGGTGTTATGGAATGCTGTTTTTTCATATTCAAAGAATTACTTTTCTGGTTTCTTCTCATTTGGGTAGACCATTTCTTCACATTATTCTTGAATTTATTTTTGTTTTGACTGTGGGGTGTTTTTCTAATTCTTTTTTCCCCTGTTTTCAGGTTCAGACTTTAGTGACTTTAATGTTTATGGTTTGTTCTAGCATAATTTGATTCTTGGTGCTTTTAGGGGGAAAACACTGTATGAGTTCCTTTATCATAGAGACTCTTTGTGCTCTGGCTCTCCCAGATGCTGGTTGTAGTAGTTACGTACTTGGAGTGTGGGCCAGTTCACTATCTTCTATGGGATTGGAATGACAGGGATCTCTTGAGGCTTATCTCATTCTCTCATGGTATACACTTTATTTATTTGTTTAAATATTCCCAGTATTTTATTTACTGAGTTGATGATTCAGGGTTCAAGCCAATAAGGGAGGTATCCTTAGGTAGGCACTGGTTGTAGCTAAAGCAGGTTTGTAGATATAATACCCACTGGAGAGCAGTGGTCTCACCCTTGATGAATGTGGCTGGCAAAGCTCTCAATTAGATGTGCAGAGGTTTTATCAGAATGAAGAGTGGGTGCTACCTCAGTTCGCCTGCCAGGCCAGCAGGTAGGCTATCTACCTCACAGTCTCACTCTTGTCCCAGTGTTCGAGCCACTCAGATGATACGAGCACCTCTTTTCATCATAGAAATGTTACTCTTCCAACTAGGAAGGAATTCTGATTCTGCCTCTCTTACAGCCCTGAATCTGGCAGTGCTCCTCCTGTGGGGCTACGATCACCCTGAATTGTTCCAGGAAGGCTATCTACAGGTGCATCCACATTTCATTCCCATGGGAGAAGACACAGCTGTGTCTGAAGTATGTGCCAGGGGAACAAAAACCCTGTCTCCAAGACCCTTTATGATCATAGAGGCTGCCTGCCTGTTGGCGTAGGCATACATATTTTTCCTACTGTGCCCAGCACTGCGATTGTATCTCAGCTATAAGAAACTTTCCACCAGAAGAAAAATCAGGGACTAAAGGCCTGCCATTCAGATTATTTTGTTCCATAGGGTGACTCTTCTATGTGGTGCTCTCCCTGTTCCACCAGGACTAAGGCTTCCTGAGAGCTGGACTGCAGTGGTTGTTATTGCTCTTCTGGATCTAGCCCACCAGTGGGACTACCAGGCTTTGGACTAGTGCTGAGGAATATCTGCAAAGGATCCCGTGATGTGACCTGTCTTCAGGTCTCCCAGCAATGGATACCAGCGTCTGCTCTGATGGTGATACCAGGGGTGTGACACAGACTTTATGAGATTCCTTAGTTGTAAATAGGTTTAGTGTGCTGGCTTTCTCAATTGTCAGTTATGTAGTTGTAAATAGGTTTAGTGTGCTGGCTTTCTCAATTGTCAGTTATGTAGTTGTAAATAGGTTTAGTGTGCTGGCTTTCTCAATTGTCAGTTATGCTAGCAGTGAATTTGTGATATGGACAGACTCAGGGCCACTGTTTAACCAGCACGATGCAGGCAGCAGTGTTAGCTGGGATCTCACAGTCATTTTCTCTTCCCTAGGTTCAGTGTCATTCTATTGAGAGGTGCTGTAATGGCCTGAGTTCGTTGGCCTCCAGCCAGGAGGTGTCACTTGCAAAAGAGCACCAGCTGCATTAAGCTTTTCCTAAATTATCCAGAGGAGGTATTCTGGCTTCTCAACCAATGGGCAGGGCTATAAAGCTCCCAAACGTTTATATGTTTGTGTTAAGTTACCAGGGAAGATAGAGAAATACTATCAGGTGGGGTCAGGATTAGGCAGGCTCAAGCTCAGACTTCCTTTGTGCAGGGCCTGCCTCAGCCAGTCTGGGGAACAGAGAGTGGGTCTCAGGTCACTGGGGTAATGTTCCAGAGGAAAGTATAACTGTCTCTGCTGTGCAGAAGAGTTCACAAAGGGAGTGGAGATTAGCTGACAGTGGTAGTTCCCAACCAGCTCCCACACATTTGGTGACGCTCACTCCCACAGTGCCCCGCTAACAGCACCAGGTTTAGATCAGGCAGCCTGCACACAGAACTTAGACCTGACCCAGGCCATAAGCTTCTCCATAGAAGCTTAGGTCCAGGCAGCCTGTGCACAGAACTCAGACCTGACCCAGGCCATAAGCTTCCCCACAGAGACAGCAGTAACAGCTTTAAGGCCATTCCCCTCCCCATCTGCCCACATGGCCAGGCAGCCAGCTTCTGTGCTTGTGTCTGCAGCACACTTCCTGCTCACCCCTGGATTTTGTTCAAGAGAATTTGTCCCCACTCAAAATTATATCACAAAATTCAGTCGGGAGCTTCTTTCACCCTGATATCCTGCCCTGAGTTCATTGGCTAACTTCCCCAAGGGCACCTGTGAGAAATAATCCAGGAATGGTTTCCTTCAGCTCATGCTGCATACTGTCAATGCCTACAAGGCACTTCCCACTGCTGCTGCTTCTTTAATATTTCATATTTCTGCCTAAATTCATTCCAGCTCTCAGTAGGGTTAAGGCCTTCTCCCATGATCTAGGTTTTCAGATTCCCCAGTAGGGATGTGTGTTTGAACCTAGGTTCTCCCCATCTCACACTCTGGGCACTTACAATTTTTCACCTGTCTCATGGAGTAGGCTACAGCCTGCTGCTTCTTTCAAAGGGTCTGTGAATTCTTTCAGTTTTTCTGGTAACTTCTTGTGGTGGTTCATGGAAAAAAAAATTAACAGTGTGAACCTCCACCCACTATTGTGTCCTTTCAAGTGGAAGTGGGACACAAACACTACCTCCTATCCACCATCTTGAAAAAAAGCAGAATGGGTTTTTCTTAAATGATCCAACAGTATGCTGTTTACGAGAAAGTCATCTTATCCATAAAGACATACACAGACTGATAAAAATAAAGGTGTGGAAAAAGATATTCCACACAAACAGAAACCAAAAGTGAACAGGAGTAACTATGTTTATATCAGCTAAAACAAGCTTTATTATCAAAAATACTAATAAAAGAAAAAGAAGGTAATTATAAAAAGATAAAGGATCAAATCAGCAGGAGGATATAACAAACCTAAATACATAGGCACCCAATATCAGAGCACCCAAATTCATGAAACAAATATTACTAGACCTAAAGAAACAGAAAACACTATAATAACAGTGGGAGACTTTAGCACCTCACTTATAGCACTAGACAGGTAACTGAGACATAAAATTAACAAAGAAACATTGAACTTAAATTGAACTTTAGAAAAAATGGACTTATCAGTTTTTTTAATTACATGCTACCCAACAACTGCAAAATGTTCATTCTTTTCATCAGCACATAGAATATTCTTCAAGATAGACCCTATTTAGGCCACAAAGCAAGTCTTAACAATTTTTTAAAAATAAAAATCATAGCAAGTATCTTCTCAGATCATGGTGGAATAAACTTAGAAATCAATACCAAGAGGAATTTCAGAAACTATACAAATACATGAAAATTAAAGAGCATGCTCCTGAATGATTACTGGGTCAAACAAAGAAATTTAAATAGAAATTTAACAACTCAACAACAAAAAATAATTCCATTAAAAAGTGGGCTAAGGACATGAAGAGACACTTTTCAAAACAAGATAAACAAATAGCCAACATTCATATGAAAAAATGTTCCACATTACTAACCACCAAAGAAATGCAAATTAAAACCACAATGAAATATCATCTTATACCAATCAGAATGACTATTACTAAAAAGAAAAAAAAATAACAGATGTTGGAGAGGATTTGGAGAAAAGGGAACTTCTACATACTGTTGGTGGGAATGTAAATTGGTACAACCTCTATGGAAAACTGTATGAAGATTTCTCAAGGAACTAAAAATAGAACCACCATGCAATCCAGCAGTCCTACTCAGCTGGGTATCTACCCAAAGAGTAAGAAACCATTATATCAAAGAGATACCTGCACTCATATGTTTATCACAGCATATGGAATCAATCTAAGTGTTCATCCAGTGGAGGACTGGATAAAGAAAATGTGGTATATACACACAATGGAATACTGTTCAACAATGAAAATAATGAAATTATATCTTTTCCAGAAACATGGATAGAATTGGAGGCCATTTGCTAACATGAAACAACTCAGACACAAAAAGACATGTTTCTCATGTTCTCACTTATAAGTGGGAAGTAAGTAATGTGTACACACAAAGCAGAATGTGGAGTCTGGGATAATGGGCAATGGAGACTCAGAAAGATAGAAGGTTAAGGGGTAATGGGAGGTTGCTTGGTGGGTACAATGTGCCTTGCTCTAGTGATACAGGATGTACTGAAGGCCCTGACTTCACCACAGTTCAACATATCAGCAGCAAAACTGCACCTTACTAATGAATATATACACAGAATGAAACAATGAGTTACTACATACCTATTAGAATGGCAACAAAACACTGACACCACCAAATGTTCACAAGAATGTGGAGAAACAGGAACTCCCATTCATTGTTGGTGGAAATGCAAAATGTTATAACTACTTTAGAAAACAGTTGGGTAGTTTCTTACCATTCAACTCAGCAATCGTTCCTGGTATATTTACACAAAGAGCATGAAAATTTTTATCTACACAAAAACCTAAGCATGGATATATGTAGCAGCTTTATTCATAATTGTCAAAACTTAAAAGCAACTAGAACATTCTTCAATAGGTGAATGGATAAATAAGCTATGGTACATCCAGAAAATAAAAAATTATTCAGCACTGAAAATAAATAAGCTAATAAGCTATGGAAAAAACATAAAGAAAATTTAAATGCATAAAAGAGTGAATTGTATTATATTTAAATTATATCTCAATAATTTTTAAATCTCTTTAAGGAAGTTACCATTAGGATAAATTGAGTAGAAGGCACACAGGATTTTTCTGTGGCATTTTATACAAATGTATGTGAATTTACAGTGATTTCAAAATAAAAAGTTTTGAAGAAATATTTTTTTAATTATGAGACTTTAAAAATCTCTTTAAGAGATGCACAAAGAAGAAAAACTGAGAAGGAAAAGGCTTACACTAAAAATCAGAACTCAGGAGGAGTGTGGATCACAACCGTGGATTCGGATTTCAAGATGATTTACCCAAAGTCATATTCATGTGAGAGATGAAGACAGCCTTCTTCATTCTGAGGTTACTCAAGCTGTCACCAGAAAGCTGCTGCCAGTGATGACTCAAAACATTCTCCAAAATTAGG
Organism: Saguinus oedipus; assembly: GCA_031835075.1. Taxonomy (NCBI): domain Eukaryota; kingdom Metazoa; phylum Chordata; class Mammalia; order Primates; family Cebidae; genus Saguinus; species Saguinus oedipus. The sequence continues at coordinate 47,419,590 of CM063170.1, forward strand.
AGGAATCCCACAATCCTCAGCAAAAAACACAACTTAAAGTCTTTCCCCAAAAGCTCATGGTGACAGTTCCTGCTGAGAGTCAAGTCAATCTGCAACCATTCCAAATCTCCCAGCCGTACTTTCCACCAATTAAGAAGACCAACCCAGGACAAATGGCCTTGGCTAATGAGAGACTGGTAAACCACAAAAACACTTCCCAAAAAATCCACAGGGTCACAAAGTGGCAGAGCTGTCCATGACAGTTGATGAAGTTCCTCTTTGAGTTCCACATATGCCTCACAGACTTCCTCCCTTTGGTCCAGCAGCCTCAACTCCATTAACCACAGGTGGGCATCACTATGTACTAAGTGGGGTGGGACATTCTGGCAGGAAGCAAAGGGATAAGCAGTCAAGGAGAGTTTGAACTTCAGTTTGAGAAAAAGGCCTTCTGTACACCTATCTAGAAGACAGAACTTGATTTTCATCAGAAGACTTGAGTTTCATCTCTGCTCAGTTATTGTGGAAACTTACAAAAGTTTTTAACCTGTTTGTCATCTCTGTTGGTGATAATAATACCTCTCAAGAAATATTAATATGGTAACTCTTAAGAAATATTAAGATGCAGTGAGGTCATGGATATTCAAATGCTGGATTTTTCCTTTTCTTTAAGTCAGTGTTTCCCAAGGTGTGGCACACGAACTATTAATGATACATAAGAAAATTTTAGATTAAAATAGACATTAATTTTAATCCTTATAAACTTGACTTAAAAGATATTAGAAAAATATAAGTAGCTTATCTATCTTGCCAAGATTAGGTTAATTGCAAAACTGAGTCAAAGTAAAATCTACATTAAAAAATCTATTAGGTTAATAATTTCTGGCCGGGCATAGTGGCTCAGGCCTATAATCCCAGCACTTTGGAAGGGCAAGGTGGGCAGATCACTTGAGGTCAGGAGTTCGAGATCAGCCTGGCCAACATGGTGAAACCATGTCTCTACCAAAAATATAAAAAATTAGGTGGGTGTGGTGGTGCCACAAGAGGCTGCGGCAGAAGAATCGTTTGAACCCAGGAGGCGGAGGTTGCAGTGAGCCAAAATCATGCCACTGCACTCCAGCCTGGGAGACAGAGTGAGACTCTGTCTCAAAAATAATAATAACAATAATAAACTCTAAAATTTAGTAAGCGTATATGGGAGAAATAATAAAGATGATGTAAATTTGAGAAATAATGCTTCCACATATAAGAACCAGGCCTGGGAACCTCATCCCTGGGTCTCCTGAAAGGAGGATCTTTGGGCCTTTTGTATTTTATAATATAGTGCTCTCTTTAGAATCCAGGGACACATTATTTTTGATCATAGTATTAGTTGCAGTTGTACTTTTCCTAAACATTTGTCTCATGGACATGGCAAAACTATGTAATTGGTAGAGTTTCTCTATTTGCATTGACAACAAGAAAGCTTAAAACCCAACCCAACTTAGGGATAGTTGTCAAATACATATAGAACTATGTCACATTCTTTTTATTTTTAATTTTTATTTCAATAGTTTTGAAGGTACAGGTAGTTTTTGATTACATGGATACATTTTTTCGTGGGGTTTTCTGAGATTTTGATGCACCCATTACCTGAGCAGTATACACTGTATCCAATATATGTAGTCTTTTATCCTTCACCTCCCTCCCATTCTTCCCTCTGAGCCCCCAAATCCTTCGTATGGCTTTGCATCCTCATAGCTTAGCTGCCACTTACAAGTGAGAACATATGATATTTAGTTTTCCATTTGTCAATTACTTCAGTTAGAATAATGGCTTCCAGTTCCATCCAAGTTGCTGCTGCAAAGTCCAATATTTTGTTCTGTTTTATGGCTGAGTAGTATCCCACAGTGTAGCATATTCATTATTTATTAACCTCATTTCTAACTCCATTTAATGTTCCTGTCTTATCATTTTTGTTTCTTTTCTACTTATTTTATTTTATTTATTTTTGAAACAGAGTCTCGCTTTGTTGCCCAGGCTGGAGTGCTGAGGTGCGATCTTCACTCACTGCAACCTCAGTCTCCTGGGCTCAAGCAATTTGCCTGCCACAGTCACCTGAGTAGCTAGAACTACAGGCATGTGCCACCACGCCCGGCTTTTGTATTTTTAGTGGAGATAGGGTTTTGTCATGTTGGCAAGGCTGGTCTCAAACAAACTCCTGGCCTCACGTGATCCTCCCACCTCCACCTCCCAAAGTGCTGGGATTACAGGCATGAGTCACTTCACCTGGCCTCTCTTCCACTTTTAACTTATTGTCTTCTTATATATTCCTATTCTTTTAAGCTATCTTAAATCTTATTTGAAATATGGGAAAACGTAAAGTTATAAATGTCCTAAGTTCCTTTTCTTTTTTTTTTTTATTAAGTATATCCTTCTCTAAGCGAAGTTTGTCCTAAAATTCAAATGATTGTTCTTTCTGAATCTTTCCATATCCCTAGGTTAGTACAGATTTAAGAGTGAAACAATCGATCACTTGGTATCATTTTGAAATTAATCCTTATAAAAAGCCTATTCTTTTCAGGGTTACATTACTACAGTACAAAACAGATAGTTATTAACTTATTTCAGACCTGGGCAATCCTATGGACCTAAAGTAAAATAGGAAGTGGGTTCTGTGGTGGAATTGGACTTCCTCCTTTTTCCTCAAAAGCCAAGATTTTACTGACAAAAGCAACAACAACAAAAAACCCAGCCTAAAATGATACCAAAATCTGGTGTCAGAACATTCAGAATACCCTCAGAGGTGGGAAGCTATTTTATTCATAGTTCATATACTAAGTCTCCTAAGCCAGTAGACTTTTTATGACCTAGCTCCTTGTACCTACCAATGTTTTCAGTGAGAAAAGATTTTATGTTTGTTTTGGATTAACTCCGACACTTTTTTAGTATCTTGTTTGCATATTTTTTCTGAGACTCATTTTCTGTCTGTGAAATAGACAACTTTTATTCTGACTATTTCAATATAAAGCCACAATGAAATACTAGTCAGGACTGTTTCAGTTGCATGTGACAAAAATTCAACTCAAACTAACCAAGAGCATAGCTAGATGGTGGTGGCAGCGGAGTTGTTAGAAGTTACTTAGATAAATATTGAACAGCCAAAACATTGCATAAAGGTGGAGCTCAGAGACTAGAAATGGAAATGCCACCTTACTCTCTTTGTGTCTTCTCATTTCTGTTTCAACCCCACAAGACACCTCATTCTTTCTTAAAATAGACCAGCCAGGAATGTGGCCACCCAGAGCTCTAGTACCTCAAATCTTACAATGCAAAAGCAAAACCCACAGAGGAATTCAGATTCACTTTTTCTAGTCTCAAACTCGAATATCCTACAAATTGATCAAATTGACCAGTCTTGGGTCAGGTGTTTATCACTGAACTCACCAACTGTGGACATAAGTTTGAGTATTCTGATTGGCCTGGACTAAATTAAGTGCCTGTCTCTGAGCCAATCAACACTGTCTAGGAGAAAGATCTCAAAAAAAATGACAGCTCCCATTCAAGTCACATGATTAGAGTGAGAAGCAGCAGCATTTCACAGAGAAAAAGAAGATGGAAACAGGTGGACTCTTCTGGGCAGAAAAAAAAAAGAGAGAGAGACTTGTTGTAGGTTTTTAAAATCAGGATTATTAGACACATATAGTAAAATGATTTCCAAGTGACTGAAGACTCATACCAAGTGTCTCCTACTCCTGATATCCTTTCCTGATTATATTTTCAATTATAAAACCCTTCCCTCACTGGCCTACCCATTATAGTTATGCAAAGTATACCTTTCACTCAATTATGTTTAATTTCGTATTTGAGTATATGCTATAATAAATTGCTTTCTAACAAACTATTTAAAATTTGTCTTCTTCACTTGGTTATTCCCTGATGATAGACATTAGCTATTTCTTGCTGGTCATGGTGAATTGTGTTAATTTATTTTTGCTCCCAGGAAGGGTATTTGCATGTTACCTGGGTCTATCACCGGCAAAGTCTTAACCCAAAGGAGTGACTGTGACACTGGGAATGTTAAACATACACAACTGAACATCTCTGGGATTCTACACTCAGGCCCAAATGCTGTGAGATCATTAATATCACCCCACTATATTAATATATTAATTGCCATCATCTATTTTGGGCTGCTGATAGACCTATGGCAATTATTTATACATGCAGAATATGTTATCTGGGAAGAGGTAGGCAGCATTGTGTTGTGGTAAATAAAGACCACAACCTCTGAAGCCAAACAGACCTAAATTTGTCCTGAGTTCTTCCACTCATTTGTTTGCAGACAAACTACTCTACCTCTCGGATCATCAGTTTCAACATCAAAGCTTTTACTGCGCTACTTGGTATACAATAATTGCTCAATAAATGGTAGCATTCTTTTAAAGGTTCTAATTCAAATAGTAAGTCCCATTTCCCCAAAAATAAACATATCCATCAAAACACATGATACAACTTGTAGTTAGAAAATGTGATAATTATACCTAAACTCTATGGCAAAAGGGCTACAAAATAACAATACTATTTTCGAGCATATTCCTATATAAACTGTAAAATCTTTTGCCGAGATAGATTTGGACTGTGATAGTCTTATAAAACTTTATTAAATTTATCAAAGTTGTTTAAGACTCCCTTTAAAAAGTCCCCACATAGGCATGTGGAATTACACAACTATCTCCTCCCAATCCCTAGAAAGTAGTATGGAACCGCAGAAGATTGTTTGGATAAGAAATTAACCTTTCCTGATACGCTTCTGAGAATTTGAGGTTGTTTTGTGCTGCAATATAACATAGCCTAACCTGACTAATAAAGAACTTTTTAATTTCCCCCCGCCAGGCACCCACTTAGAATGGCCTTTCCAGCACTCCCCTCCCTGCAATGCCCTAGACATTTACTTAGTGCTTTCTCCACCAAAACATACCTGCCCATAACCCATATCATCAGTGACAATGAGTTCACATATTCATTCCTGCTCACACACTAATGGCAACAGAAGTATAAAAATGTTATCCTTTCTAGGAACAAACGCTCATGTTTTAACTAGAGCAAAACACAACAAAATGTCCAAAATGTTCACAACAAAAATTCTTCCACAGGAGAATTTTTATCACCAAGGAAGTCCAAATGGAAAGAAATTTGGGATAAGCAAGACATTATTTTCTGACTATACTCTCAAAAATGTCTTATAATGAATTTTTTTTTTTTTTTTTTTTTTTTTTTTGAGACAGAGTCTTACTCTGTTGCCAGGCGCCAGGCTGGAGTGCTGTGGCACAATCTCGGCTCACAGCAACCACCACCTCCCGGGTTCAAGCAATTCTCCTGCCTCAGCCTCCCAAGTAGCTGGGACTACAGGCACACGCCACCACACCCAGCTATTTTTTTTTTTTTTTGTATTTTTAATAGAGACGGGGTTTCACCATGTTGACCAGGATGGTCTTAATCTCTTGACCTGGTGATCCGCCCGCCTCGGCCTCCCGAAGTGCTGGGATTACAGGCGTGAGCCACTGCGCCCGGCCATAATGAATTCTTATACTTCATAAAGTACTTTTAAACTCAATATCTCAGGGACAGTAAGTATTATGCACTCTACCATAAAAGGAATGGAGAGGCTTAGAAAGTTTCATTTGGTTGCTTAAGGTCACATGGCTAATAAGTGGCAGATTTAGAACTAGCTAATCCAGATCTTCTAACACCAAGTACAGAATCCATCACTCAATATGTATTTATAAATCATCTACTATGTACCACACATTTTGTGGGCTTTGGAGACATAGAAGTAAATAAAACAGAAAAAAAAAAATCCTTATCCTCATGAAGTTTATATTCTAGAGAGAGAAGAAAAGGGCAGCCAAACACTAAATAAACATGTGAATTTATTTTGTGTCTGTTGGGAAGTATTATAATGAAGAAAAATAAAATGAAGGTACAGGTGACAGTGGGTGCTAGAGAATGCCATTTTATACATTATAGTCATAGAAGGTATTTCCAAAAAAGGTGCATTCCAGCTGAAACCTGAATGAAGGAAGAGGAAAAGTCTTTTGGCTATTTAAAGTATAGACCTTCCGGCCGGGCACGGTGGCTCAAGCCTGTAATCCCAGCACTTTGGGAGGCCGAGGCGGGTGGATCACGAGGTCAAGAGATCAAGACCATCCTGGTCAACATGGTGAAACCCCGTCTCTACTAAAGACACAAAAAATTAGCTGGGCATGGTGGCGCGTGCCTGTAATCCCAGCTACTCAGGGGGCTGAGGCAGGAGAATTGCCTGAACCCAGGAGGCGGAGGTTGCGGTGAGCCGAGATCGCGCCATTGCACTCCAGCCTGGGTAACAAGAGCGAAACTCTGTCTCAAAAAAATAAAAATAAAAATAAAAATAAAGTATAGACCTTCCAGATAGGCATGGCAGCAAGGGCAAAGGCTCTGAGACAGGAGGGTGTTTGATTTTGTTGAGGAACAGTAAGGAGGCCAATGTAGTTGGAACAAGGTGGATAAGGGGGCAATTGTGGGGGGTGACAGCAATGAGGAAGTAGAGGCAGATCATGAAGAAATGATAAAGATTTTGGGCCAAGATAAAGATTTTGGGCGTTATCTCAAATAGAATGAAAGCACTTTGGGCATGAGGGAGACTGGGCAGCTGAGAGAAGCTAGCAATGTGACAATTAATTAATTAATTAATTAACTATTTATCTGGGGGAATCCAACTAAGGTCATGCTCATAGGGCAACTTATAACCTTAAAATGCATATGTTAAGAAAGAAGAAAGGCTGGGTAAAACACAATGATCTATGCTTTCATCTCAAGAAGTCAGCAATAGACTAATAAATTAAACATGTGGTAGATTACAAGTATTGGTTTGTAAATACTCAAAATAATAAATTTATAATATTGGATATTCATATCCATGTACTAATTCTGTCCAAATTGATCTATTGATACAATGTAATCCTAACAAAATTTCAATAGATTTTTATAAAAGTTGACAGGCTGACTCTAAAATTGATATGGAAATGTGAAGGACCAACAATAATCAAGAGCTCCTGAAAGAGAAAGAATAAGATAGAATGACTGGGTCTACTCATTAAAGGATTTATTTTAGGCCAGGCATGGTGGCTCAAGCCTGTAATCCCAGCACTTTGGGAGGCAGAGGCGGACAGATAACCTGAGGTCAGGAGTTCGAGACCAGTCTAACCAACATAGTGAAACCCTGCCACTACTAAAAATACAAAAATTAGCACAGTCTGGTGGCACATGCCTGTAATCTAAGCTATTGGTGAGGCTGAGGCAAGAGAATTGCTTGAACTCAGGAGGTGGAGGTTACAGTGAGCCAAGATCACGCCACTGCACTCCAGCCTGAGTGACAGAGTGAGACTCAATCTCAGAAAAAAAAAAAAGATTTATTTTAAGATACCATAATATTGGCACAAAGGTAGTCCAGTAGACCAATGGAGAAGAAGAGCTAGCTCATGAATGTATAGACACTTGCCTAATGATGAGTCATTGAAAAGTACTGGAGGAAAAAAAAAAATCTTTTCAATAAGTGGTACTAAGTTACTGCATATCCACATAAGAAAAATGAAACTTGATCTTCACATCATACATAAAAATCAAGTCTATGTGAATTATATATCAGAATGTGAAAGACAAACCAATAATGCTTTAGAAAGATACCATAGGAGAATATCTTCATAATTTTGCAGTGTGAAAATAGTTTTTTTAAATTATTATTTTGTATTTTTTGAAACAGGATCTTGTTCTGTTGTCCAGGCTGGAGTGCAGAAGTGCCATCATGGCTCACTGTAGCTTCAACCTCTTGGGCTCAAGCAGATCCTCCCACCTCAGCTTCCTGAGTAGCTAGGACTACAGGTGCAAGACACCGTGCCTGGCTAATTTTTAAATTTTTTGTCGAGATGGGGTTTCCCTATGTTGTTCAGGCTGATCTTGAGCTCCTGGGCTCAAGCAATCCTCCTGTCTTAGCCTCCAAATGTGCTGGGATTACAGATGTGAGGCAGCCCAGGAAACAGCTTTTAAATTAAAAAATTCTAATGTGAAACAAAAGGATTAATAAATTAGCCTGAATTAAATTTAAGAACTTCTGGCCGTCAAAACCTACCATGAAGAGAGTGAAACAGGAAGCCACTGAGTGGGAGAAAATATCTGCCACACATGTAACTCATAAAGAGCTCATGCCTAAATTAAAGGTTTCTACAAATCAATAAGGCAAGACAGCCAATGGACAGATGGATTAAAAACTTAACTGACAGACTGACAAGGTACTTGGCCTCAAAAATAATCACGAATATACAAATTTAAATGACAATAAAATAACTGCAATCTCATCAGAATTGCTGAAATGTAAAAACTAGTCATTATTTTATTTTAATTTATTTTGGCAAAGGTATAAAGCAAAGGAAACTCTCATGTGCTTACTTGTAGGAGCATATGTGTTTATACTCACTTTGGAAACCAGTTTGGTATGTCTACCAAAGTTGAATATACAAATGACCCCATGAGCTGGTTGTTTCATTCCTAAAATGGTATATCAAAAAGAAATGCATAGCCTGTAATCCCAGCATATGGGGAGGCCAAGGCAGGAGGATCATTTGAGCCCAGGAGTTCAAGACCAGCCTGGGCAATACAGTGATACCTCGATCTCTATAAAAAATTTAAAAGTTAACCGAGTGTGGTTACACATACCTGTAGTCCCAGCTACTCAGAAAGCTGAGGTGAGAGGATTATTTGAACCCAGGAGTTTGAGGCTGCAGTGAGTTATGATCGCACCACTGAATTCTAGCCTGGACAACAGAGTGAGACTCTGTCTCAAAAAAAAAAAAAGGAAAGGAAAAAGAAATTCATATGTATATTCATGAAAAGAAATGTACAAAATGATATGTCAGTATAATTTGTTACAACCAACAACTCAAGCCAAATGTTCATCAGCAGGAGAATGTATAAAGATTGCATTTCATGACCAAGTGAGATTCATCCTGGAATGAAAGATTGGTTAGTTTAACATCCAAAATTCAATCAATGTAATATGCCATATCAACAGAATAAAAAACAAAAACCACATGATCTCCTCAATAAATGTTTTAAAAAGATTTTACAAAACCCAAAACTCTTCCATAATATTAACAAGAATAAAAACTCAGAAAACCTAGGAATAGAAGGGAATTTCCTCAACCTAATTCAGAGAATCTGTGAAAAAAACTCACAGCTAACATCATACTTAATGATGAAAAACTGGATGTTTTCCCCTAAGATCAGAAACAAGACAAGAATATCTATTCTCACCACTTCTATTTAATATTGTACTGAAAGTATTAGCCAGTGCAATTAGGAAACAAAAAAAGGAATTTAAAGGTATTCATATTGTGGAAAAGAGAAGTAAAATAATCTCTATTCAAAGATGACATAATCTTGAATATAAAAAATTCTAAGACCAGCAAGAAATTATTCAAGTCAATAAATGAGTTTAACAGTATAATTTATCAGGGTTTCCAAGGAAACAGAACCAAGAGAATATATATATATATATATATATATATATATTACACACACATATATATACACACATATATACACACACATATATATACACATATATATACACATATATACACACACATTTAAATATATATACATTTAAATATACCTATGTATGTGATATATACATATATATATCACACACACATACACATACACAGAAAGAGATTTATTATAAGAAATTGGCTCATGTGATTATAGAAGCTGACTATTCCTAAAATCTGAAGCCTAAAAGCTGGGGACCCAGGGGAGCTGATGGCTTAGTTCTAGTTCTAGTCCAAATATCTGAGAACCAGGAAAGCTAATGTTGTCGATCTAGTTTGAAAATCAGCAGACTCAAGATGCAGTAAGAGCTGATGTTCCAATTCAAGTCCAAAGGCAAGAAAAAACAGTTATTATAGCTCAAAGGCAGTCAGGCAGAAGAAATTCCTTTTTATTTGTGGGGAGGTTCAGCCTTTTTTTCTATTCAGACTTTTAACTGATTAAGGTTCAGCTACATTATGAAGTATCTACTTTACTCAATCTATCAATTTAAATGTCAAACTAATCCAAAACATCCTCCCAGAAGCAGGCAGAATAATGTTTGACCAAATATGTGACCACCTCATGTCCCAGTCAAGTTGACACAAAAAATTAACCATCACAGCAAGGTTACATGAAACAAGATCAATAAACAAAAATTAATTGTATTTTTATGTAATTGCAATGAACAATATGAAAGTTAATAGGAAAAATTCATTTATAATAGCATCAAAAAGTATTAAATACTTAGGAATAAACTGAACAAAAGAAATGCAAGAGTTATATGCTGAGAACTGTAAAACACTGTTGAGAAGATAAAGATCTATATAAACAGAGAAAATCCTGCATTCATGAATTGGAGGACTTAATATTGTTAAGATGGCAATATTGATCAAACTGATGTGTAAATTCAACACATTCCCTATCAGAATCCCAACTGACTTCTTTGTACAAATTAACAAGTTGATTTAGAAACTTATATGGACTTGAAAGAGATCTGGAATTGCCATAATAATCCTAAAAAAGAGAAGAATAAAGTATGAGGACTCAATTTTCTTTATTTCAAAACTTAGTACAAAACAACAACAATCAAGACAATGTGGTACTGGCATAAGGATAGGCATACAGATCAATGGAACAGAACATTGAGAGCACAGAAATAATCTCATATATCTATGGTCAACTGATTTTGACAAGGGTGCCAAGACCCTTCAGTGGGGGAAAAAATGGTCTTTTCAAAAAATGGTGCTGGGATAACTGAATAGCCACATAAAAAAGAATAAACTTGAACTCTTACCTTGAAACATGCACAAAAATTTATTCAAAATAGGTAAAGGACCTAAATGTAACAAGAAAAACTATAAATCTCTTAGAAGAAAACATGGAGCAAATCTCCATGACCTAAAACTTGCAAAGAACTCTTACACATGAAACAGAAAGCATGAGCAGCAAAAGAGTAAAATAGATAAATTGGACTTCACCAAAATGTAAAATGTCGGTTGTGTTTCAAGAGACATCATCAAGGAAATAAAGAAAACCAACAGAATGAGAGAAAATGTTAGCAATCATATATATAATAAGAGACTGTTTTAGTCCATTTTGTGTTGCTATCAAGGAATATCTGAGGCTGAGTCACTTACATACAAAAGAGGTTTATTTGGTTCATGGTTCTGCAGGCTGTACAAGAAGCATGGCACCAGCATCTGCTTCTTGTGAGGGCCTCAAGAAGCTTACACTCATTGCAGAAGGTGAAGGGGAGCCTGTGTGTGCATAGATCACATGGTGACAGAGGAAGCAAGAGAGGTCGGGGAGGTGCCAGGCTTTTCTGGACAACCAGCTCTCACAGGAGCTAATAAAGTGAGCAAACTCACTTATTACCATGAGGATGGCACTAAGACATGCATAAGGGTTGCACACCCATGACCTAAACACCTCCCATTAGGCCTCACCTCCAACACTGGGGATCAAATTTCAATATGAGGCTTGTGGGGGCAAACATCTAAACTACAGCAGGAACTTATATCTACAACATATAAAGGACTCTTACAGTTCACTAAAAGGAAGACAAATGACCCAATTTTTAAGATGGCCAAAGAATCTGAATAGACATTTCTCCAAGAAAGATATTATATGGCAAAAAAAACACCTTAAAAAGTGCTCAAATCATTATCATTAGAGAAATGCAAATCAAAAACCTCAATGAGATACCACTTCACACCCACAAGTATGGCTAGAATCAAAAACCAGATGCTGGTGCGATGCTTCTTGCGCAGCCTGCAGAACCATGAGGTGAGTTAATTCCTTTTCTTTATAAATTACCCAGCCTTGATTAACAAATATTGGTAAGGATGTGGAGAAATTAGAACCCCCACACACTACTGATGGGAATGTAAAATGGTGCAGCCACTTTAAAAAATATAATCTGACCATTCCTCAAATAATTAAACATAGAGTTTTCACACGACTCAGCAATTCCAACTCTAGGTAAGTACCCACCAAAAATAAAAACTTATGTCCACACAAGCTTGTACACAAATGCCATAGTAGCATTAGTTTTAACAGTTGAAAGGTGGAAACAACCCAAATGTCCATCAATGGACAAATGAATTAACAAGATGTGACATATCCATATAATGGAATATTATTTGGCTATAGAAAGGAAAGGAGTACTGATACATGAATGGACCTTGAAAACATTATACTAAGTGTGAAAGAAGCCAGATAGGAAAGAACACATATCATATGATTCTACTCATATGACAGTCCAGAACAGGAAAATCTGTAGATATTTAAATTAGATTAGGGGTTGTTTATGGGGGCCAGGGTGGTAGGTGCGTGCTAGCCAAAAGATATGGGATTTCATCTCAAGGGGATGAAAAGTTTCTAAAATTGTAGTGGTTCACACCTATAATCCCAGCATTTTGGAAGGCTGAGGCGGGAGGATCACTTGAACCTAGGAGTTTAAGACCAGCCCAGGCAACAGAGTGAGACCTCTACAAAAAATTTAAAAATTGGCCAAGTGTCATGGTAGATGCCTGTAGTCCCACCTACTCAGGAGGCTGAGGCAGGAGGATTGCTTGAGCCCAGGAGGTCTAGGCTGCAGTGAGTTATGATTTCAATGCTGCACTCCAGCTGGAGTAACAGAGCAAGACACTGTCTCAAATCAAAAATAATAAATAAAAATTGTGTAAAATTTAGTCTATTCACGTGCGTAAACATATGTGTGTAACCAGATGTGAATAGACTAAATTTTACACAATTTTATATTTACAATTGTTACACGTATGTGAATATATTAAAAGCCATTGAATTGTATACTTTAAATGGGCAAACTTTATAGTATATGAATTATATCTTAATAAGGCTATTTGTTTTTTAAAAAGAAGAAGAAATACCAAATTATAAAGACAGTACAAAAAATATACAAGGCTTCTCATTAGTTAATTTTTATATTGATTACATTTTCAGATGTTAATATTTTGTATATATTGGGTTACATAAAATACACTGTTAAAATTAATTTCATTTGTTTCTTTTTATTTTTTAATATGGCTACTAAAAAAATTCAAAATTACATACATGGCTCACTTTATATTTTTGTTGGACAGTGCTGCTCTAGAGATTTTACATAAATGACTTAAATATTCTGAACCCCAACTTCCTTGTATGTTATGAGGCTATAATAATAGTACTGGCTTCACAGAGTTATGACGAGGATTAAATGGTTTTAAACTTAGCATTTGGATGTCAGCTTTTATTCTAAGTATTAGTTTTTATTATCAGGGAAGCCCCTGGGTACCACTGAGCATCATTTTTTGACGTGACAGTGGTCACATCAAAAAACCCCAGTAGACTCCTTGGATTTATTTTATTATTATAAAATCATTTTTAGAAATGAATTTTAGAAGACATCACACCCAGGAATCACCAACTGTCACCTTGCCAAACTGTTGTTTAACAACCCCATGGTTTCAAAACTTGAATTGTATTGTGGGACTGTAGTCTCTACTTTGCCGTAGGCCTAACCATCCCTATTCCCTTAGCAGAGCCTCACACCTGAGTTACCTCCTTGGTATTGGAGGTATTTGTATTTATACCTGATCCTTCACTAGTCCAAGCCCCTCACCTTCCTGATGAAGAAACTGGGGCCCGTGGGAAGAACACTGAGCTGCTAAGTGCAGAATTCAGCCTGGAAAACACCAGACCAGTCCTCACACATGCAGTGCAATGTCCAGAAGACCCTGACTGCAGGGTCTGCAACACAGGCTGTTTAGCTTGTATGCTAACACGCCATCCTTGGGAGTCTTGGTGGGACTTTCAATCTTCTCTAGTTTATTGCCACTGGAGAAATAAATCATTACTGGCACTCATGATACCTTTAATGCAGACCAGTGGATCATTCTGATGGGAAGGGAGAGAAGATGGTACTTGGAACTCAGAAGTTCCAAATGGCCTGGTTTAACATACCCAAAAATCTGTGTAAATCTGTCAATTAGCCATCTCTGCAGCACTGATCTTCTCCCTTTTATTTCCTTCCTCATATTTGTTTATCAAATAATACTTAACAAAGCTCAATCATTTGATTCCGAGGGTAACCCCTCGAAGAAATGCAACCTGGGATAATTACTCCCGTTTCATTCTTGAGGCCCAAACTGGGTCTACCAGAAGACAGGAATGGTAGAGCTAAGCAAGGACCAGAAGAGAGTTTGGCAAAGTTCACTGAATGGCATATTTTGGTTTTGCCATATCCAAATATCGCCTGCATTATATAGTTACTACCTTTCTTTTTCTTTTTTCTTTTTGCTCTGTCACACCAGTGCAGCAGTATGATCATAGCTCCTCACTGCAGCCTCGAACACCCTGTCTTAAGTGATCTTCCCACTCCTCCCACCTCAGCTTCCTCAGCAGCTGAGACTACAGGTACGTACCCCATGCCTGGCTTTTTTTGTTTGTTTGTTTGTTTGTTTGTTTTTTTGAGGAGATAGGGTCTCACTACATTGCCCAGACTGATCTCGAACTCCTGGCTTCAAGTAATCTTCCCGCCTTTTGTTTTTATTTCTGTTTAACAGGCACTTACTGTTTTTGTGAAAGTCATCTGATGTTGAAAGGGAATTTTACTTCAGTGTGTTCAGTAGAAAACCAGTATCACGTGCCATTAATAGAAGTTTAATATTTATAATACAAAACAATTCTAATTAGAAACTGTTGTCTGGAGAGCTTCTAAAAATCCTAATGCCCAAGCCAGAACTTAGAGCTATTAAATTGGTATTCCTCTAGGGACGAAGCAATCAGGTGTAAGTAATTTTTTAAAGCTCTCCCCAGGAAATAGCATCATGCAGCCAAGGATGAGAACCTCTAGAATAGATGCTATTGCCTGCTAACGCCTCTGAGGCTGAAGAGTGCTTGCCCTCTCTTCAGAAGAGAGACCAGCAAGTGATAGGGAGGTATTAAAGAGATACTAGCCTAAAACCAAGACTTTCTCCTTAGCATCAAAAGAACTGAAAAGTAACTTTGAAATGGGGAAAGTTCTCATTGGTGATTTGTTACTGTTAATGAGTCGCTCCTTTGCAGTCTAAAACCGCCTCACAGGGCACTTGCCCTTTGGAAAACACTGGATCAGAAGACCCCAGGTGGTGTGCTTTCTATTCCTGTGCGCTTTCAGCTCCAGAAGCTAGCTTCCCAGCCAAAGACTCCCACAAGGTCACTGGAGAACCCCTACTCAGCTCTTAGTGTTCTCCAGCAGGGACTCCAAATGCCTGCATTTACATCACACTGTCAGACCCATCTTTCTATTTCAAAATGACTCTTCTCAGTGGTTCACATTAGAAAACCTTAAGGCAAAACCGGATCTCTGTCTCCTTTCATTTCCTCTCAAGAAGCCCCTCGTTTTCTCCCAGGAATGTCTGCCCTGGAGAAAACTTAAGTCAGCCCTGCCCTTTTGGATCTTAAAAGTACGTATCGCTAGGGAAGAGGGAGAAAGAGGAGACTGACTTGGTGCAGATCCCCGCATGACTCTGAGAGGGTCTTCTGCTGTGAAGTTTCTCTTTCATCCCTCATCTCTGAACATACACAAGATGGTTCTAACGGAGGGATGCATTAAAATGAAAGCTGGACTTTTGGGTGGAGATTCCAGATCTCCATGACATCATTTTCTTATCTGGCTTGGGACATCACTGCAAGAACGGAGTACCGGCCTGTGTGGACTCTGGTTTGAAGAGCTGCCCCAGATGGACTATGTGGCCTCAAGAGCAGTTTGTCTCACTAGGCAGGTTGCTGAGCAAACCTCTGATCTTCTCACTTCCCACATTTACAACCTAGAATGCTGACACAATGTCTACCACCAGACAGGCAGGTTGCTTTACTGTCTTGTCAGCAGAATCCATCTCTCTTGTTTCCCTTAGAGCCTAAGGTTCTGCTTTGAGGTCTCCTCCATATTCTCCATCTCAGAGTTACACAGTCCCTCCTCCTAGCCTTAGTTCTTGTTGTGCCCATAGTCCAGAATGTTCTTATGCCCCATCCCTGCCTGTCCAAAGTCTACCCACCCTCAAAGCTGATTGTTAATGTCACATCCTCCATGAAGCCTAAGATGATTCCTCCAGTCAAATAATAACAGTAATGGAATTAACAAAAAATAAAAGTAATAATAATAACCTATATTTATTGAGTGCTGCTGTGGTCAGGCAATGGGCTAAGATCTCACATGCATAATCTCAACCAAATCATATACTAGATGTATCTCATTACCCCTGCCCTTTTGATATCAACTTACTTGTTCTCTCTGTGCCTCATTTTTCTTAGCTATCAATGGGGATTATAATATGTCTTCCTTGTAAGATTGTTTTAAGTATAAAATAAGCTGGTGTACATAAGGCATGCAGCATAGTACCTGATACCATGATTTTGGCTTAGTGAATATCATTAGTTTTTGTAACAACTTTAAGGTCTATGTTCGTACTGATAAGGACAGGAGGTAGGGAAACACTGGGTAGAAGAGGGTGGGGTCCCTGGTGAGGAGTCCACCCTCAAGCCTGGACCCACAGCCCTAGATAAGAACTTCACATCCTTGTTTTCCCACCCAAATGTTGCCTTTTCCAAAACCACCCTAGCCTGCCATGCCCCACCTCCACCCTATACCCACAAAAACTCCAAGCTCCACTGGCAGAAGAGCAGAGCCGTGCAGCAGAGAAGGAGGGAAGAGAAGTGCCTGAACATCAAGAGGAGAAGAGGCAGCTAGACAACAGACTATAGTCAGAGAGGAGTTTGGCCAGGAGTGGCCAAACTCCAGAGGAAGAGTAGCTTCCCACTCTATCCCCTTTCTAGCTCCCTATCCCACTGAGAGCCACTTCAACAACTCAATATTCTCTGCATTCACCGTTCTTCAAGTCTGTGTACCAAGAGGGCAGGGTGTAAAAGGCTGTCATTCCGACCCTCCACTGAGTTGGTAAACCCTTAGCCATCTGTGGAAAGCAAATGCTAAAAGAGCATTGTTTATAACAGATGCCATCTTGGACTCCAGAGACAACCCCTAGATGCTGCCATGGGCTGGCACAGGGTTTGTTCCTGATGGCAGCCAAAGGCACTCACCCTGGCTCCTGCTCCTGCTCTCCTGTGTGCTCCCCCTCCTGCAAGGGGTTTGAGTGCAGTGGCCAAATAAACAAGCCACCCCTGTCACAAGTCCCATGAGGGGGTCAAGGGAACTCTCCCATCTCAGTATTATTCTCATCTTACAGATGAGAAAACCAAGCAATAGAGACGTTGAGTAAACAGTCCAAGTTCAGTGAGAAGCAAGAATTTTACTTCCCTCTGGTCTTCACTGAACTTTGCTCATCACAAAGATGATGTAAGGATAAGCTTCCAGTTGTCATGGGAACTCATTTCATCAGCATCTCAGCCATCCTGGAAGATTTGCATACATGACATTATGCAGAAAGAGAAAGTTAAATTGACTTGAAGTCAACTGGCTCTGCTAGCTACTGTCCTCTGAGACACTGTGATATTTACATTGCATCATGGTTCAGGGAATTCCAAAGACAGGTGTAAGCATTAATCCTCATACTTTCTCTCACTCAACAGGAATGTGATCCAGCTAAGGAAGCAGATGACAGAGACCAAGGAACATGCTTGTGGAGCAGGTGTTGAATTCCTTCCCTGCATTTCTGCTCTTCCGCTCTTTAATTGGCTTCTGGCCGGATGTTCCTGATTGCAGAGGCAACGCCTAAGGCTTAGCCAGCTTAACTGCAGGTCTGCACAATAACAAACTCTTCAGAATTTCAGCACTAATTTCTTCATTAGAGGCCCCAGAATTATGGTTGCATATCACCTACTCATTTCCTCTTGGTTCTACCTCACATGTTTTCATACTATTGCTGACCATCTGTACATGTTACTCACCCCTTTCCTCCTTCCCTCTATTCAAATAAGCCAGGCTGGGTTAGCACTCCGGATGCGTTCCTGTTGATGGCTGGACAAATAGTGTACAGTTTCCAGAAAGGGTGACAACTTTCCTTCCTGGAATCCCTGCACAAAATGCAGGGTAACATATGGCCCTGAGGAGGGATTTGGTGGCAAAGAGATATCTGAGTTTCATAGTTCGAAAGTAGTAGGCTAGCTGTGGTTCCAAGCTGTCTACCAGGTCACCCTGTGGTGGCATAGTAAATTCACAGGACTGTGGTTTAAATTTTCCAAGGGAAAGAAGGGATCTTCCGGATCTGGTGAATACTGCACAAACTCGGGGTTGTTCATGGTTTCAACATTAGATCACATCGTACTCCTTTCAGTGATGGCATTATTTGGGGGAAACCATGTTTTTGGCAGTTACTGTGACAAAATGCAAGTGCCACAAGGAAATCAGCGTGGAACAGGAAATGAAAGTGGCAGTGCACACTCTGATTCTGAAGTTTAAGGAGTTGTACACTGCCCAAAGCCACACATCCCATTAGTAAGTAATTGCATTGATTTGAGAATACAATAAAAATATTAGTTTTTTGTTTCAATGTATCTTTTTTTCAAATGGCCATTAAAAAGTTGTTAGCACATAAAGACTTTTTTTTTTTTGAGACGGAGTTTCGCTGGTTACCCAGGCTGGAGTGCAATGGCGCGATCTCGGCTCACCGCAACCTCTGCCTCCTGGGTTCAGGCAATTCTCTTGCCTCAGCCTCCCAAGTAGCTGGGATTACAGGCACGCGCCACCATGCCCAGCTAATTTTTTGTATTTTTAGTAGAGACCATGTTGACCAGGATGGTCTCGATCTCTTGACCTCGTGATCAACCCGCCTCGGCCTCCCAAAGTGACACAAAAAGACTTTTAAGCGATTTGACCCTAACTACTTAATCAATGGATCTGTTTGGTATTTCTTTTGGCCTACAGATGCCATGAAAAAATTACTGAGGCCTAAGGGTTCTGTGACCAAGGAAGATTTGGATACTTCTGGTCTGGTCGAGTCAGCCACGTTTCACAGCTCTCACGAACTTCATTGGTACCTGATCCTACGACAAAATATATTTGGGACTTGGTTTTGGTTGTCGTGGCTGTTTCAGTTCAGAGACTTTTCCATATTTTTGGTGCTAAAGGTGGCTACTACATGGGGCCTATGCAGCCACGTGCCTCAGCCAGCACCGGCCTCAGGCTCCCTGGGCATCTCTCCCTTTCTTTTGTGCTTAAGTCACACCAACCTTTTTTCTGTTCCTCCAATCTGCCAAGTCCTGTCCCATCATAGGAGCTTCTTGCTGATTCTCATCCTGGTTCACCTGCAGGTCCCATCTTAAATGCCATTGCATCAGAGATCCCTCCTCTGTGATTCTTTGTCTCACCACCCATTCATCTCCTTCATGTATTTTCTCTGCACACATGGCTCCATGAGGACAGAGTCCAGGTCTGTTCTGCTTACAATTACATTCGCAGAATTTAGCTGGATGCCTGATATGTAATTGTCACTCAATAAATAACTTCAAGGTTAATGAGTGTCAATTTAAATTGTGCATAGGAGTACAGTGGTGCAATCACAGCCCACTGTAACCTCAGCCATCTGGGTTCAAGTGATCCTCCTGCCTCAGCCTCCTGAGTAGCTGGGATCACAGGCCTGTGCCACCACACCCAACTAATTTTTTTAAATGTTTTGTAGAGATGGAGTTTTGACATGTTGCCTAGGCTGATCTCAAACTTCTGGCCTCAAATTATCCTCCCTCCTCAGCCTCCCAAAGTACGGGGATTACAGGTGTGAGCCACCATGCCCAGCATGATTTATTTTAAACTAGGGACATGAGTTACTTTTTAAAGTACCATCAAGAATAAAGATAGATAGATAGATAGATGACAGATAGATATTTTCAAAGCCAAAAATTAGAGAGAAAATGACAGCACAGAAGACCAGGGCTCATAGTTATTTTCAGGGCAGATTTCCAGAACAAGATACAATAAAAGTCTGACGAATATTAATACAAATTTTTGGTGAATGAAGAAACAAATGCATCTTTAAATGTGAGTCCCAAATCAACTGTCACAATGGAAGATGCTCCAAATTGCAGACCCCAATTTTTGGTCAACTATTTCTCTCCAGGAGAATTCTATGTGCTCTAGAGTGAGTAG
This sequence comes from Saguinus oedipus, assembly GCA_031835075.1. Taxonomy (NCBI): domain Eukaryota; kingdom Metazoa; phylum Chordata; class Mammalia; order Primates; family Cebidae; genus Saguinus; species Saguinus oedipus. Next base: position 47,439,751 of record CM063170.1, read on the forward strand.
CAGCAGGAATGTGCTTTATTGGATGGTGCTTTAACAATTCATCCTATAAATGCAGGGGTGCTGGTTAATATTCAATAGTTGTTGGTTGGAGTTGATGTTGATAGGGACAGACAACAGATGACAGGACGTCACCACAAACATCTGTCAACTCCATGTTGTTCCCACCTTGCCTTGTTCTACCTGTGTCTACTAACAGCAAGACCAGACCAACTGTTCTCACACCTTTCCAGCATACCCATTTCTACATCTCAGCAATCCTACAACCTAGGACACACCCACTCACTTCCTTCTGGTTGCCCACACACCCATTTCTTTCACTGGGATTACCAAAGAGTTGCATTTAGAGAGGAAAACAAAAAAGATTTCCATATGCAAATGGAAAAATCAAGATCAAAGTGGAACACTTACTCTGCAGTCAGTCCAGTTGAGCAGACCAAAAATGCCCACCTGGATAATGAAATTCAGTAGTGACTGCATCTACCAGCCTCTGCCCTTATCATGGGCCAAGGGTGGAGGACAATATTATAAACATGTGATAAGAGTCATCTTTGAAGGAGAGGAAATTAATGAGGACATTGTAGACCCTTTGAAAGTGAAGCTGATTCTAACGAACCAGCGGGTTCTCCTTGAACCACTGCTCAGACAGAGCTGATTTATCCATAGAAGGGAGTTGCAACAGAGAAAAAGTTTAATTCACGCAAAGGTGGCTGTACAGGAGACTAGAGTTTTATTAATACTCAAATCAGTCTCCCTGAAGGCTCAGAGGTTAGTGGTTTTTCAAAGATAGTTTGGTGGGTAAGGAGCCAGCAAGTAGGGAATGCTGACTGGTTGGGTTGGAGATGAAATCATAGGGAGTGGAAACTGTCTTCTTGTGTTGAGTTGGTTTCTGGGTGGGGCCCATACGGTTGTCAGAAATGCAAAAACCTGAAAAGACATCTCCAAAGGCCATTCTCAGATTCTAAAACAGTGATGTTATCTGATGGAGTAATCGGGGAAGTTGCAAATCTTTACACCTCCTAAATAATGCCTACCTAGGCAAATTTCCTAGCAGAATTCAGGCCCCTCTCATCCTCCTAGCTTGGTGGGCTTTCATTAGTGAGTTTTTTGTTTTTGTTTTTGAGAAGGAGTTTCACTCTTGTTGCCCAGGCTGGAGTGCAATGGCACAATCTCAGCTCACTGCAACCTCTGCCCCTGGGTTCAAGGGATTCTCCTGCTTCAGCCTTCAGAGTAACTGGGATTACAGGCATGTGTCACCACACCAGGCAAATTTTGTATTTTTAGTAGAGATGGGGTTTCTCCACATTGGTCAGGCTGGTCTTGAACTCCCAACCTCAAGTGATCCACCCGCCTTAGCCTCCCAGAGTGCTGGGATTACAGGTGTGAGCCACTGCTCTCAACCCTTTTCATTAGTTTTACAAGGGCAATTTAGTTTCTTGGAAGGGCCATTATCAATTTAATTAAATTTCTCCCAAAGTTAGCAGGGCCCACACACAGGAATGAGCAAAGATAGCCAGAAGCAAGATGGAGTCATTTAGGTCAGATCCCTTTCACTGCCATAATTTCCTCACTGTTATCATTTTTGCAAAGGGAATTTCAACTCTAGGAATCTTTTGCAAGGCATTAAAACAAACCAAAGAGGGAGACCCGGCAAGATGGCGTCGTAGAAGCGACTCAGGATTGCAGCTCTCAGTGACGGCGCAGAGGGTGAGTCCTAGCCGCATTCTCGGATGGACTTTTCTAGCCCACAGAGCGTTGAAAGTCCCACAGGACGCTAGTAAAGTAAAACCGGCTAACGCAGCCCTTTGGCGCGGCCGCTTCGGCCGGCGCCGCAGCAGGACCCGGCACGGAACTCACTGGTCTGGGCGCCCTGTTAAACCAGCAATCTGAGAGTTTGAAGGGCAGATTGGCGCGTCCATCTGATTGAACGGGACTTGGACAGTGAGCCAGACCAGGAGTTTCCTGGGAGTTTCCTGGGAAGCGTGATATGAGCCGGTGAAGTGGGCAGCGGCACGGGAGATCGCACGGTTCCCAGTGCCCTATCGGCAGGCTCCTGGGGCGCCAGTGAGAGAGTCGAACTTTAAGCTTGCGGAGAGGGAGGGAGAGAGAGAGAGGACGGACTCTGAGGCAGGGAGCTGGGTAATCGGGCTCAGCGAGTCCCACCCTCACAGGGACAAGCAGGGCAATGACTGGAGACGCTTGGCGCTGAGAGTTTTGCTGCCGGCATCTAGGACGGTGCAGCCCGGTGAGGGAGGGGCGTCCACCACCGCTGACACAATCCGCCCCTATTGAAGCACCGCCCAGGGCCGAAGCAGCCTGCCGTTGCCGAGGCAACCTGCCATAACAGAGAGACTCCCAGGAGACGGGAGCTCTCCACAGCAGAAGGGAGTCCAGCAGCAACAGGGCAGAACCGCGCTAGTGGGTCAGAGCCCCGGCAGGCAAATAGTGAATAGACTGCCACGTAGTGGGGCAGGACAGTGCAACAGATACTCATAAAGAAAGCCCCAACTCCCTGAAACAGTGCATATAAGGGGGGGAAATAAAAGGGTGGTGTTTTATGAGTTCTATTACAGCAGACATAAACAACCTCCCAACAACACTGAATGAACAACGGAGCTCACAGCTCAGCACTGGAGCTACTATAAAGCACAAACCATCTCCTTAAGCAGCTCCCTGACCCCTGTATATCCAAAGAGTCACCGCAAAAAAAGGACTAATCAGACTGACATTTGGCGGGCATCATTCTGGAACAAAGACAGCAGAAGAAGAAACTGGTATCATCCCTCACTCTTCCACAGCTGCTACAGGTATACTCCAGACAAACAGGGCCTGGAGTGGACCTCAGAACTCATACAGCAGAGGGGCTAGACCACTAGAAGGAAAACTAAGTAACAAAAATACTTCATCATCAACAATCTCAGCATCCACACAGAGACCCAATTGAAAAATCAGCAACTACAAAGACGACAGGCGGATAAATCCATAAAGATGGGAAGAAACCAGCGCAAAAAGGAGGAAAACACCCGAAACCAAAACACCTCACCTCCTACAGAGGACCAAAACTCCTCACCAGCAAGGGAACAAAGCTGGACGGAGAATGAGTGTGACGAAATGACGGAATCAGACTTCAGAAAGTGGATAATGAGAAACTTCATTGAGCTAAAAGAACATGTTCTAAATCAGTGCAAAGAAACTAAGAACCTTGAAAAAAGATTTGAAAAAAAATTCGAGGAATTGATAACAAGAATGGAAAACTTAGAGAGGAATATGAATGAATTGAAGGAGCTGAAAAACACAACACGAGAACTTCGTGAAGCATGCACAAGTTTCAACAGCCGAATTGACCAAGCAGAAGAAAGAATATCAGAAATTGAAGATCAACTCAATGAAATAAAACGTGAAACCAAGATTAAAGAAAAAAGCACAAAAAGGAATGAACAAAATCTCCAAGAAATGTGGGACTATGTGAAGAGACCCAACCTACGTTTGATAGGTGTACCAGAATGTGATCAAGAGAATGAATCTAAGCTGGAAAACACTCTTCAGGATATTATCCAGGAAAATTTCCCCAACCTAGCAAGACAGGTCAATACTGAACTCCAGGAAATACAGAGAACACCACAAAGATACTCCGCAAGAAGAGCAACCCCAAGGCACATAATCATCAGATTCACCAGGGTTGAAACGAAGGAGAAAATACTTAGGGCAGCCAGAGAGAAAGGTCAGGTCACCCACAAAGGGAAGCCCATCAGACTCACAGCAGATCTCTCGGCAGAGACTCTACAAGCCAGAAGAGAGTGGGGGCCAATATTCAATATCCTTAAAGAAAAGAGCTTTCAACCCAGAATTTCATATCCAGCCAAACTGAGCTTCATAAGTGAAGGAAAAATAAAATCCTTCACGAACAAGCAAGTACTCAGAGATTTTGTTACCACTAGGCCTGCTTTACAAGAGCTCCTGAAAGAGGCACTACACATAGAAAGAAACAACCAGTTCCAGCCATCCTAAAAGCATACCAAATGCTAAAGACCATCAACAAAATGAAGAATGTACATGAACCAATGGGCAAAACAGCCAGATAGCATCAAAATGGCAGTATCAAATTCACACATAACAATATTAACCCTGAATGTAAATGGGCTAAATGCACCAATCAAAAGACACAGACTGGCAAATTGGATAAAAAACCAAAACCCATCAGTGTGCTGTATTCAGGAAACCCACCTCACACACAAAGATACACAAAGGCTCAAAATAAAAGGATGGAGGAAGATTTACCAAGCAAATGGAGAGCAAAAAAAAGCAGGAGTTGCAATTCTCATCTCTGATAAAATAGACCTTAAAGCAACAAAGATCAAAAGGGACAAAGAAGGTCACTACATAATGGTAAAAGGATCAATACAACAAGAAGAGCTAACGATTCTAAATATATATGGACCCAATGTAGGAGCACCCAGATATATAAGGCAAGTTCTTAATGACTTACAAAGAGACTTAGACTCCCACACAATAATAGTGGGAGACTTTAACACTCCACTGTCAATATCAGACAGATCAACCAGACAGAAAATTAACAAGGATATCCAGGACTTGAACTCAGACCTGGAACAAGCAAACCTGATAGACATTTACAGAACTCTCCACCCCAAATCCACAGAATATACATTCTTCTCAGCACCACATCACACCTACTCCAAAATTGACCACATAATTGGAAGTAAAGCACTCCTCAGCAAATGCAAAACAACGGAAATCATAACAAACAGTCTCTCAGACCATAGTGCAATCAAGTTGGAACTCAGAATTCAGAAAATAACTCAGAACCGCACAGCTTCATGGAAACTGAACAACTGGCTCTTGAATGTTGATTGGATAAACAATGAAATGAAGGCAGAAATAAAGAAGTTCTTTGAAACCAACGAGAACGAAGACACAACGTACCAGAATCTCTGGGACACATTTAAAGCAGTCTGTAGAGGAAAATATATAGCAATAAGTGCCCACATGAGAAAAGTGGAGAGATCCAAAATTGACACCCTATCGTCAAAATTGAAAGAGCTAGAGGAGCAAGATCAAAAAAGCTCAAAACCTAGCCGAAGACAAGAAATAACTAAGATCAGAGCAGAACTGAAGGAGATAGAGACAAGAAAAACCCTTCAAAAAATCAACAAATCTAAGAGCTGGTTTTTTGAAAAGATCAACAAAATAGACAGACCACTAGCCAGACTGATAAAAAAGAAAAGAGAGAACAACCAAATAGATGCAATAAAAAACGATAAAGGGGAAATCACCACAGATTCCACAGAAATTCAAACCATCATCAGAGAATACTACAAACAACTCTATGCACACAAACTAGTAAATCAGGAAGAAATGGATAAATTCCTGGATGCCTGTGTCCTCCCAAGCCTAAACCAGGAGGAAGCTGAAACTATGAATAGACCAATAACAAGGTCAGAAGTTGAGGCAGCAATTAAGAGCCTACCACACAAAAAAAGCCCAGGTCCAGATGGGTTCACAGCTGAATTCTACCAGACACACAAAGAGGATCTGGTACCATTCCTTCTGAAACTATTCCAAATAATCCAAAAAGAGGGAACCCTTCCCAAATCATTTTATGAGACCAACATCATCCTGATACCAAAACCTGGCAGAGACTCAACAAGAAAAGAAAACTTCAGGCCAATATCCATGATGAACATAGATGCAAAAATCTTCAATAAAATACTGGCAAATCGATTGCAACAGCACATTAAAAAACTTATCCATCATGATCAAGTAGGATTCATCCCGGGCATGCAAGGCTGGTTCAACATACGCAAGTCTATAAATGTAATTCACCACATAAACAGAAGCAAAAACAAAAACCACATGATTATCTCAATTGACGCAGAGAAGGCATTTGACAAAATTGAACAGCCCTTTATGCTAAAAACCCTCAATAAACTTGGTATTGATGGAACATATCTCAAAGTAATAAAAGCTATTTATGACAAACCAACAGCCAATATCATACTTAATGGGCAAAAACTGGAAGCATTCCCTTTGAAATCCGGCACTAGACAAGGATGCCCTCTCTCACCACTTCTATTCAACATAGTACTGGAAGTTCTAGCCAGAGCAATAAGGCAAGAAAAAGAAATAAAGGGTATTCAAATAGGAAAGGTGGAAGCCAAATTGTCTCTATTTGCAGACGACATGATAGTATACCTAGAAGACCCCATCACCTCAGCCCAAAAGCTCCTGCAACTGATAAGCAACTTCAGCAAAGTCTCAGGATATAAAATCAATGTGCAAAAATCACAAGCATTCCTATACACCAACAACAGACTTAAAGAGAACCAAATTAAGAACGAACTGCCATTCACAATCGCTACAAAGAAAATAAAATACCTAGGAATACAACTCACTAGGAATGTAAGGGACCTCTTTAAGGAAAACTACAAACACCTGCTCAACGAAATAAGAGAGGACACAAACAGATGGAGAAACGTTCCATGTTCGTGGTTAGGAAGAATCAATATTGTGAAAATGGCTATACTGCCCAAAGTAATTTACACATTCAATGCTATCCCCATCAAACTACCATTGAATTTCTTCATAGAACTGGAAAAAACCACCATGAATTTCATATGGAACCAAAAAAGAGCCCACATAGCCAAGTCAATTCTAAGCAAAAAGAACACAGCGGGAGGCATCACGCTACCAGACTTCAAACTATACTACAAGGCTACAGTAATCAAAACAGCATGGTACTGGTACCAAAACAGAGATATAGACCAATGGAACAGAACAGAAACATCGGAGGCAACACAACATATCTACAACCATATCATCTTTGATAAACCAGACAAAAACAGGCAATGGGGAAAGGATTCCCTATTTAATAAATGGTGTTGGGAAAACTGGCTAGCCATATGCAGAAAGCAGAAACTGGACCCCTTCCTGACACCTTACACTAAAATTAACTCCAGATGGATTAAAGACTTAAATGTAAGACCTGACACCATAAAAACCCTAGAAGAAAATCTAGGCAAAACCGTTCAGGACATAGGAGTAGGCAAGGACTTCATGAACAAAACACCAAAAGCATTGGCAACAAAAGCCAAAATAGACAAATGGGACCTAATCAAACTCCACAGCTTCTGCACGGCAAAAGAAACAGTCACTAGAGTGAATCGACAACCATCAGAATGGGAAAAAATCTTTGCAGTTTACACATCTGACAAAGGGCTGATATCCAGAATTTACAAAGAACTCAAACAGATTTACAGAAAAAAAACAAACAAGCCCATTCAAAAATGGGCAAAGGATATGAACAGACACTTTACAAAAGAAGACATACATGAGGCCAACAAACATATGAAAAAGTGCTCATCATCATTGGTCATTAGAGAGATGCAAATCAAAACCACATTGAGATATCATCTCACACCAGTTAGAATGGCGATCATTAAAAAATCTGGAGATAGCAGATGCTGGAGAGGATGTGGAGAAATAGGAACACTCTTACACTGTTGGTGGGAGTGTAAATTAGTTCAACCATTGTGGAAGACAGTGTGGCGATTCCTCAGGGACCTAGAAATAGAAATTCCATTTGACCCAGCAATCCCATTACTGGGTATCTATCCAAAAGACTGTGAATCTTTCTACTATAAGGACACATGCACACGAATGTTCATTGCAGCACTGTTTACAATAGCAAAGACCTGGAACCAACCCAAATGCCCATCGATGATAGACTGGACTGGGAAAATGTGGCACATATACACCATGGAATATTATGCAGCAATCAGAAATGATGAGTTTGTGTCCTTTGTAGGGACATGGATGAATCTGGAGAACATCATTCTCAGCAAACTGACACAAGAACAGAAAAAGAAATACCGCATATACTCACTCATAGGCGGGTGAGAAAAATGAGAACACATGGACACAGAGAGGCGGTCTACTATACACTGGGGACTGTTGGGGGAAATGGGGGAGGGACAGCGGGGGGGGCTGGGGGGGATAGCCTGGGGATGAATACCAAGTGTGGGTGAGGGGGAGGAAGGCAGCAAAACACACTGCCATGTGTGTACCTATGCAACTATCTTGCACGTTCTGCACATGTACCCCAAAACCTATAATGCAATAAAAATTTAAAAAAAAAAAAAAAAAAAAAAAAAACAAACCAAAAGAAAAGAAAACAAAAAACCATGTATTTGAAGGGCTCCTGAAAAAAGGAATGAGCTAGCTTCAAGGAGTTTTCTGTCTCCAGTAAATACCACACCTAAAACAGATGCTTCCTCATCACCACCCAGAAAAGTACAGCATTTCAGCAATAACTTACATCCATCGCAGGAGAAGGTTCTCAGCTATGAGCACATGGAATTGTATTTGAAATATGAACTATGGTATAACCTAGGCCTGTCAGATCACAAAACACACATTTCTGGATCCACTACATACTCTACTTTTGCATGTGCTTCACTTATCTCTTCTTTCAGTAACTTTTTTATTCCGATTAGAAAAGTAATACAAGGTCATTGTAGACATTCTGGAAAACTTAAGAAACCATAGAAAAGAAAACAAAAATCATTCACCATCACACCACTCATATAAACACTGTTAAATTTTGGGCTCTAGAACATTTTGTTACCACTAGGGAACGTATCCAAGTCACGTGGCACCAAAATCACATAGCACCAAAGTACATTAGTGTTAGTGAACCTCAATTCTTGCCTCTCAAGAAACATGAAGCTTTCCTTGACCCCTTCACAGGCCTCATGACAGGGGTGCCTGTGAACGCCCCAGCCAACAGCTCTCAACCCCTCATGGGAAGGGGAGCACACAGGTAAGCAGGTGCATGAGCCAAAGCAAGCGCTTTTGGGCACTGGCAGAACCAAAGCTCTGTGCAGGGGGGCCCCCCGCAGCAGCATCTAGGGTGGAGTATCCATGACCCCTGGAACACCAGGGGATGTGTTACAGTGCACTCTTAGCTTTGCTGTCCACAGATGGCTTAACTGTTTAACAACTCAGTGAACCCTCTGCCTTTTCGCCAGAGCAGAGGGTCAGTGTGACAGCCTTTAGCGTCCTCACCTGTGGCACCTGAGCTCTCATTCCATGTCCAGGAAAAATCAGGTGACACAAACGAAGTGAAAGGTGGTGAATGTGGAGGATTTTATTGCTGCTGGAAGTGGCTCTCTGCAGGAAGGGGAGTTGGAAAGGGGAGTGACCAGGAAGGTATTCTTCCCCTGAAGTCCTGCCATCAAGTCACCCCTCTGAAGTCAAACTGCTTCTCTCCAACATTCCGCTGCTTCTCCTCTCCTCCCCTTTTCTACTCTGTGCCAGTGGGGCCTGGGGTTTTTATGGATACAGGATGGGGGTTGCAGGGCAGGCCATGGCTGGTTTGGGAAAAGGCAACATTGGAGTGGGAAAACAGGAATGCGCTACTCACTTTGGGCAATGGCACCAGGCTTGAGGGTGGGGCTTGGCTAAAGACCCCCACCCTTTTCTGCCTAGAATTTCTATGCCTCCTGTCCTATTACTCGGAAGAAAGAATTTGAACAAAGGGCTTAAAACAGAGTGAGAGACCCAGGCAAGTTTTAGAGCAGGAATGAAAGTTTATTTAGAAAGTTTTAGAGCAGGAACAAAACGAAGTGTACTTGGAAGAGGGAGGGCGATTTGAGAGATTCAAGTGTGTGGTTTAACCTTTCATTTAGGGTTGCATATGCTGGCGTGCTTCTTGGGGTATGCCTCCCTTCTCCCCGATTCTTCCCTTGGGGTGGGCTGCCCGCATGCACAGTGGCCTGCCAGCACTTGGGAGGGGCCACATATGCAGTGTGTTTACTGAAACTGCATGCATGTTCACTTGAGGCGCTCTTCCCTTACCAGTCAAATGTTCTTAGAAGAAGCTCATACACCAGTTAAATTCGACCATTTTGCCTCCTAGTGTGGTTCGTGCTTGTGCCCATTCGCCCTCAGATCTTATCGGGAAGCTGCTTATCACCAGCATCAGGTGTTTTTAATCTAATTTTATCTAATGCCTTTTCCTTATACCAGCAGTGACCAATTATTATTTTAGAGACAGTTTAACAATCATCTGACCCTCACCTGATGGTTGTCTGACATTCCTGGTGGTGATGGGCAGGGATGGGGGGGGACCCTCTTCTGCCTTGCTCGAGTCTGACTGTAACACTTTCACTCTTTTTTCAGTAAGAGCATTTATCTCTGAGGCGAGAGGTAGAAGCTACTTCTTTTGCCCCTAGGCTAGAAGTGTCCCTTCAAAAGCAACTGACCATCTGGGGGGAAGAAGGCTTAGTTTTCATCATCCTCACAATTGCCCTATTTCTGCACTTCACTGGCTCACAAATCCCTTGGGCTCACCTAACAGACACATGTGACTATATCTATAATAGGTTCATTGCCCATTGCACACAGCAAGTCAATACACTGAGAGGCCGGGATGCAGAAGAGAAAGAGGTTTAATCGCAGGGTCACCGAATGAGGAGACAGGAAGAAACTTTAAGTCTATCTCCTGGTGGCATTTGGGGCAAGGGTTTTTCAGAGTTTTTGGAGTGGGCCAATGTGTTGGAGACAGCTGACTGGTTGAAGAGTGCAGGGCGAAGTCATAGGACAAGGTGAAGCTGTATCTTTATGCCGATCCCCTCTCTTTGTGGGAGTTTTCAAACTGAAATGTGGTAGAACTGGGGACATGAAAAACAATGTAAGTGATTCTTAAACAAAAGCATTATGATTGTAATGTCAGAGGTCCTATCTAAAGGAGCATAGGGATGGAAATCAATTTCTACATAGTCTTATGACCCTAACATCAGAAATCCTGTCTATCGGAATGATTCGGATGCAAATGGTCAGAATCTAGTGCTATGTGACTTGGAGCCACAAGGAAGTGGGCCAAGGGGCAGCCTTATTAATGCTGAATTATAACTATATTTCTGTCCAGAACCCAGTATGCAATTCTTGTCAACCATGTGAGGGTGGTCTCCTGACTCTCCGTGGCCTACCAGTTTCTACCTAGTAGGGTGAACCTGCCCTGTCTATCATTTTTCTTGTAATAAGTTCATTCTCCTTGCCAGAGAGTGGTATACAGGTGACAAGTGAGACTTCAGGAAACCACTATGGGAGCTTCTAGGGCAAATTATTTACTCCTAAGAGAGACAAACAGGAAAAGATAGTCTTTTCTTATCTAGGATGTTATCAATCCTTAGTGGATTGGTGCCTGGAACTCCAGAGGTCCTTGGAAAACTAAGCCCAGGGCAACCTAATTGATGCAGATGTGAAATCTGTTCAAGTGACCTCTAGCAAGTCACTGCAAGTGGGTGAATACAAAATAGACAGTTGCAGGCAAAGAGCAATTTGCAGAATAATATGTGTAGTATGATCTCATTTATGTAGCCAGATAGATGTAAATACATAGAGAAGCACTGAGAAGCGCTGCAGGAATGTTGGCAATGGTTACTCTGGAAGCCACAGGAATCAGGCCTTCAACATTGTATTCTATGTACATTTGTATTGTTTGAAGTTTTTACAATGGCATGTATTGCTTATGTCATTTTCTAAACATTTTAATTTTTATGAGTACACATGGCTTCTTCTTTATTTGAAACGTATACTAGAGGATCAAAGCATTCTTCTGGGAGAAAATATGTTTCTGTGGCCAAAAAAATTCTTTAGGTTATTTTTAGTTTGTAGGGGGTTGCCTCCATCTCACAGCTTAATTATCAGTCACATTAACCTTGCAGCTCAGCATGTCCTCTGTCAGCAGAACTTCCTCTCTCACAGGGTGAGCCATAGAAAGCTATGGGTATTGGTTCAGTTTGCCTGGGGTCAGGGTCTGGATTGCGAAGTGGAACATGTTAATAAACCTCTTCTCCAAAATCAGGTCAATGGGCATTTGGGTGATAGTACAGAATGCTGGCTGGCCATGTGGGGTGTCCAGAGATGAGTGACGCGCAGGATGCATCTCCAGGCAATGAAACACAAGTGTACAGCCTGCTTCAGAGAATGGGCTGTGGTCCCCACATTAGAACAACCTGCCAGTGACCACATTAGAACCTCCACTGTTAAAATGCAGGCTCCGAGCCCGATCCCAGATCTGAATCACAATTTCTGAGCTTCAGCCCCAAGAACCTGAATTTTGTTATTATATGCAGATAAAGTACGAGAACTGCTTCCTCCGTGGGTGAACTGGACTTACCAAAATAGTCAGTCCCGTGGGGCGGAGATGGGCAGGTGCCAGTTCCTCTTTCTCATCCTAGATGCTCAGAGTTCAATTCGTGGCTCAGCTATAGCCAAGTGATTTCATTGTGGAAGGACAATTCAGAGCCCTGTTCCCAGCTCCTCACATTGATTCTTTCCGTATTCTTCCACTCCTTTTTGTCATCTTTAATATCCCCTTGTGAGCTACCAAAAGACCTTCTGGGACATGACAGGATAAAAAATAAATAAGTATAAGCAGGCATTCATTAAACGTTTAGCCAGAATGCTGCTCTAACTGCATCCCATCATATCTCATTGATCTTCACACCAGTCCTATGATCGGGTACTATTATTAACTCCATTTTAAAGATGTGAGGAACTGAGGCTTACCGAAGGTAAGTAACTTGCAGGTGCAGGTATCCAGCTCCCTAACTGCAGAGCCCTTGCTCTTAAATCCCTACCACTTGTCCCTGGAGGAAGTGAACACTGAAGATGTTTTATGAACACATGAATAAAATCTTTGTGTCGCTTTGAAACTTGTCTTATTTTATACATGTATTTATTTATTGGGGTGGCACAAGGACTCATCTGTGGTGGTGCAGCCACTGTAAATATATTAGTGAAACTACTTCACGTCAATTTCATATAAAGTTTTCTGTTCAGTACACTTTAGTGATTGTTTGGAGGAAATTAATACATGTTTACAAAAAGCCCCTCCCCCAGTTGTTACATATGCCTGAGATAGCAGCTGTGAAAAGTGCACTTACACACACACACACACACACACACACACCACAAAAGGTATCATACAACGAACATACCCGGCAACCTACTTTGTCCACCTAATAGTATATCTTGGATACAGAACTTGTTTCACTGAAGTCTAAGAGGCAAAGTCTGGAGAGGCCTAGAGGACACAGGGGATGGGAGGAGGCGCTCTGAGCTGGAGGTAAGGTCTCCCGCCCCACCACCGCCCCGCCAGAGCACAAGGTCGGATAACCAGAGGGACTGCCACCTTGGCGGCCAGCGCTCTGGAGGGAGGAAGTGTGCGGCTGGGAAGCTCCGGGGCTCTCGCCTGGGTTTCCCATTTCCCCCTCCCCCGCTAGGCGAGAAAAGTTAGCCCAGAAATCTGCCCCCGCCTGAAACCCGCCTGGTCCCCGCTCCCGCCCCAGGAACGTACCCCGCCGAGGGGGCCAGAGTCGAGAGCCTGGATGGAGAAGTGGACGCGCACGGGTGGGTTCCGGGGCGCGGGCACCGCCTCGCAGCGCCCTCTGCCGGCGGCTCTGGGAACGGCCCGCATCTGTCTGCGTGTGCTTCCACCAGGAGAGATTTATTCCGCTAGTCCTGTGCATCTGCACAGAGCTCCTAGGGCAATAGATTGGTGTGCAAATGAAATGAAGATGCAGTCTGGGTGCCCAAGGGGGTGTGTCTTGAATGTGGTTGTCTGTGTACCTCCCTGAGGATATTTTACTTTCTGCTCTCATCTGCCCCTATGAGCACAGGATGTGTCTCCGCACGTATTTGAGTGTTGTTAGAGGTACATGCAATTTTATCATCTCCCCAGGGTTGTGTTTGTATGAATGTGCATGGGTGTGTGTATCTGCGTGCGTGTGTGTGCACACTCGGGAAATGGGGGAAGAGGTGCATGGAGCCAAGATGGGTGGTAAATAGTATGTTTCTGAAATTAAAGGAATAATGTGAAGAAAGGTGCTCCAGATGTAGTAAACCCTTTGCCCTTCATCTCATCCCCTCTGACTTGGGAAGAACCAGGATTTTGCTTTTAAGCCCTGGGGCATACAGTTGCTCCATCCTGACACGTTCTCCTCCTGTCTGACTGCTCATTGGCCTTCTTCTTCCCTGATCTGTGGAACCCAGGCAGGCTGCCTACTGCTGTCTCTAAGCACCTTGGCCATGATGTAAACCCAAATTAGTATCCCCATCTCCTTCCCTTTTCCCCCGCCCAAAAGTCATTTCCTCTTAGTTCATTACTTAGTTTTGATGTCTACTTTCCCTCATCATTATTAATGCACAGAGAGAGAGAGAGAGAGAGAGAGAGAGAGAGAGAGAGAGAGAGAGAGAGAAAAGGAACTTCTTGAAATTTTCCCAAAAGGTTTTGAGAGTTGTGTTCAATGTTGCAATTTGGCAAGTAAGTTTCCATCCGAAAGCTTGGAGGGAGTAGGGTATATAAGCTCCAGTAGAAGCAACAGCAGCAGAAGAAACAACATCTATTTCAGGGCCATTGGAGTCTGCATCCTACCCAGAGCAAGGTAAGTTCTTCCCAAGCCCCTGCCTCCCTTCCCTCCCTGTGGGCCTGCAGCTGTCCAGGTGTAGAAACCATTAGTGTGCTACCCTTGCACCTGACAGCATGGAGTCGGTTGATTCCTGGAAGCACCCCTGGTGAGTCACCTGCTGGAATACTAGTGAAAACTCAGTACTTTGGGGACTGATGTACAGTGTTCATTTTAAAAGCCAACTAACAATAATTGTATAGCAAGATTTGTGAGCGTATGCCTATTTTACGGAAAGGTTGATCTTATTTTGAAATGGTATGTAGTGATGTATACAAGTATATTCCTAAATATTAATTCCCATTGGTTAAAGGATTGTACAGAGCTAAAGTGAGTGATGCCTGCCTTACTATTGAAACTTAAAGAAAAGCCTTTCATGTATTTTTTAAAGTAATTGAATTCACAATTATACCTTATAACAATGTTACAAATCAGACTTGCTCCTGTATTTGTGATGGTCTTGGTTGTCAGTTATGATATAAAACAAATTGATAACGGTGTTCCCATTCTTGTGGATTAACTTTGGCCCATTTGGAAAATGAAAAGCTCTTATTACTTCCTGAAGAGTTTTTAAATCTGTGAGAAGGGGAAAGAAAGATAACCTTTACTGAACCGGTATCTGATACTTGCCCAGGGAAAATTGTATGCAACAACACGGCCAGGTTAAATGTCATTTTAACAAAGGGATTACTAAACCCCAGGTGATGACCCACTTTCAAAACAAGGAATTTCAGGATACTAGCTGGAATGTGGGTAACCTCTTAGAGTCCATTTTACTGGAATCTGAAATTCTATGATTTCTGTATGTTTTCTCATTCTACTGATAAGTCACGGAATCCCTCTGTGCTGGACTCTGGGGATAAAGTACGAAACAAAATAAACACGATCTGTGGCACGAGAGAGTTCACTCAGTGTGGTGGAGAAGACAAACAGTAAAGAAGTAACTGTAGTGTTGCCATTGTAGTAATGCTATGGAAGGAGGGGAGCAAATAGTGGGTCCTGACTTCATCCAGGCACCACGATACTTTATGTGAATTATGTCACTAACTCCTTACCACAGTAGCATGCCCATCTTACAGATCAAGAGTGTGAGGCTTAAAGAGGCCAAGTGACTCACCCGAGTCACACAGCTAATTAGTGAACTAGCTGGGATGACAGTTCTAGAAGTTGGCCTGGCCCTCAAACTGGGGCTCTTTGCATATGCCACCCATGGCATCAGTGACTATATCTTTTTATTCTTTAATAATAACTCCCTTTTCTAATTAAAAGTAACAAACAAAATAAAATTTGAAAAAAGAGATGCCCACCCAAGTCTCATTGGCATGCTGATGTTGGCACCAGTGTTGGGAAGCCCTTAGCTTACCCCAGGAAGTAGGAGAACCTGACGTGGGGTCCCTTTGTCTTCATGCAAGGGTTTCAAGAGTTTAGAAAAACTTACGAAATTGTATACACAAAAATTTGTTTTAATCCTCAAGACTCTCAAACTTACCATGCTGAGGAAATGTGGGCTGAGGGCTAGAGCTCCCTAGAATCTGCTGATTGGCCAGAGAGCCAAAGGAGGTGACCCACCACCATCTCCTCTCCTGGACAGCACTTTGCGGTCTCAAATGTAGGTGATACTAAAGTGAGAGTTGTTTCTTAGAACCATGGCCAGGATTTCCTTGACCCTGAAGTGCAGTTCACCTGAGATTGTCAAAGGCATCTGAGGCACACAGAGGAAGTGCTGGGCACAGCCTGTGGGAAAACCCTAGCATAAGTGGGCGTAAAGGAATCACCAGGAGATGCCAGGAATCTCTACTGTTTCCCTTCCAATGCGCCAGCCTCTGGGTTTTACAGGCCTATGTAATTCTAGTACCTCTGTGGGCATTTCCCTACAGCCTGGAATGACTTTTTGACTATCCATGGTATATAAAACACAGAGATATAAAATTGTTCCCTTACCTCTTTCTTTAGGTTCAAGCTAATATGTTATTGGTTGCCTTCTATAATGTCATCTTGTTGCCTTTCCCAACAAACCTTTGAGATAAGTATTATGACCATTTTATAGATGAAGAGACTGAGGCTCAGAGAGTGACTTGGCCAACATTACACAGCAAATGAGTGATGGCACCAAAATCCAAGCTATGTCTGTTTAACTTCAAGCCTGTGACTCTACAAACCAGTGCTCTGTGCCAGCTAGTACTTTCCACAGTCATAACCTAGACTCAAGAGATAACCACGCCCCTAAAACCCCACGCTGCAATGACAGCACTGAGCAGTGCGCAAGAAGGCTTGACTTCTAGTCCTGTTTCTGCCACTCACAAATTTATAATAAGGGAATGAGGTACACAGCAAGGTCCCCCTAAGGTTAGCAGCATTTCTGACAAAGCTGTGATTTGTCAATATTCAGTCACCCAACCCAGGAATGCTCACTTTTAAGGTATTTGACTGAAACAGTTGAGCACTGCCCTTCATAAAATTTAAAACAGTGGTTTCAGAACCCATGTTATCCTCCAGACCATGGGTGTCCTGCAAGGTGAATGGAGCTGTTTCAGAATGTTTCAATAATCATCTCTACCTCGTTCACAAATGACATGTAATTTTTGCAGTCTGTGAAGATTTTCACAAACCCTGAATAATAACCTAGAATGGTTTCTATATCAGATGGTGGCTGATTTAGCACAAAATTATGCATTTCATTATTTCATGGTGGATATATCAATATATTATGGTCTTTTCCCAATGAGCACCTTAATTTTCAGGGGTTCTAGACCCTGAACATGGGTAAACCACTGGTTCTCAAGGTGTGGTCCCAATACCAGCAGCATCTGCTTCACCTGGAACTTTCTAGAAATGCCTATTATGAGGCCCTCAGCCCCACTGAATCAGTCTGTCTGGGGGTGAGACTCAGCTGTCTGTTGTAGCAATGCTTCCAGGCTATCCTGACAGTCAAATTTTAGAACCACTAGGTTCTCTATGTGGGAGAGAGTAATCTTTAAACTTGGAAAAATTGTCATCTAAACAAGAGAAGCTGAACGCCTACAGCAAGGGCTGGCGACCAGGTTGTTGCCAGACCTTGGATGTTCACCTCTGTATCACCTTTCCTGTCCCTAACCCAAGTCCTTCAGCTCTGGGTATCCCAGCACACACTGCCTTGTGCTGCAGTGATACAGATGTGTGGCTTATCTCCCCAGCTGGAGGGGAGGCATTTAACACACTGACTTCATAAGTATTCATTGAGTAAAAAAAGTATTTGCTCCTAGGAAGCGGGATCCAGGTAAGCCCTTTTTTCTCTCTCAACTGCTTCTAGCCCAGTGTTCTTTATGCAGTAAGCACTAAGTAAATAATTGCTAGATGTTGATCCAGAAAGTCACATTCCTTCTCTAAGCTTTAGGTTTCTCATCTTAAAAAGAAGAGGATTTTATCAGACAGTTTGCCTTAGGTCTGTTTCGGCTCCAAAGCCCCAGATAGCCTGCGGTTCTTTATTTGGAGATGTTCTTCCCGAGAGACTGTCCTAGAACTCCTGTGATTTGCTTAGTATTTGCTTGACAGTATGGAGAATAAAGGGGAGAATCAAGATTTTATTTTTTTTTTAAAAAAAGCTAATATGTGTATATGGTTCACAAAGGTAACAAGAATTATTAACATTTTTTCTTCTCTTTTTCCTTCCTCTTCCTTCTCTTTTCCCCTTCTCTTCCCCCTGTTTCCCTCCCTTCTTATAGATGTGCCACCAGCAGTTGGTCATCTCTTGGTTTTCCCTGGTTTTGCTAGCATCTCCCCTCTTGGCCATATGGGAACTGAAGAAAGATGGTAACCAGCCTCTCATTCTTCTCTATGGAGGCCCCACTTCTACGCTCGGACTCTTGGGCAGCCGCTGGTGGGAAATCAAACTGAAATGGGCAACCATGCACTGAGTATTCCTAGAGAAAGACTTCTCATCACTCTGGGAAAATGCAATGCCATATCTCCTTCTTCTACCTTGATGTCCCGGCCCACAGGACAAACAACGGGGACCCTAGGGAGGGAGTGGGAATTAAGAGAGAGACAGGAGACTCGGAGAATGGAGACAAGTCAAGGATCTGATCAAGTCTCGTTTCTTAGGCCCAATGCAGCTGCTTATAAACAAGTAAAGGCGGGAAAATCTGAGGGCTGACGTCAGGGGGTAACTATGGTAATGAGACCACTGGCTGGTCTTGTGACTCAAAGGAATGTAGGATTTAGATAAAGGGGATGTGGGCTCTTAAGCAACAGGGTCACAAGATGGCTACTAGATGCTCAAAATGGATACCGCTCCCCACACTTGACAGTACCTATATTGTTTGGTTTTCACCTTGGTTGCCATTGGTACACTATGATGGGAAAAGAGATAGGAAATTTTCCAGTATTACTAAAAACCAGCTGTTTCACACAATTCCATTTCCAAAGTGGAGGATTTGCAAAGTAGAACAACTGTGTTCATTTCTCGTTCCACCACATGATACTGCTCCCTCAGTTGGCACTGTGATGACTTACCTCTGACCAGTCACTTTGGAGGAAGCACAGGATTCAGACTCACATTGACTTGGGTTCAAATCCTAGGTCTGTCAATTAGTGGTTATGTGACTTTAAGCTAGGTCACCTCTGATCCTGAATTTCCTCAACTGTAAACTGGCTATTACAAAGTAGACACCTACCACGTGGGTTATTCAATGAGTTAATGAATGCAGAATACAACTCAACAGATAGTAAAGTGAAAGTAAATATCAGCTGGTATTACTACTTTTTTTGTTTAAAATAATATCTCTCATGATTCCAGAGATACTATTTATTACCCCAATGATCAATAAAAATTATTAGACTTACAGAATGGTTAACGGTAAAATAAGGGGTTCTGCCTATCCTTCTAGTATCTTACACTCAGTAAATGTGCATTCTGATTGTTGGCTTCACCTGAAAGACCCTCAGATGTTTCTCGCCGAAGCCAACATCATAATGTTTACAAATACTGTCTTTAGTTGTATAATATAATAGTTAATGTTTATTAAGTGCAGTATCTCACTTAATTCTCACAAGAACCATATGAAGTAGAGATCATCTTTATCCCATTTTACAGATGTTAGAAACTGAGGCTAGAGAGATTAAGTAACTTGCCCAATGTCACATACCTGGTAAGGGTGGAACAGGGACTTGATCCCAATTCTGTCTCATTTCAAAGCCGGTGCACTTAAGTTTGTAAAAAAGTTTTTACGGGGACATGAAGTAATTTTTTCCTAGGTCTTTGTAGAGCTGAATAAGAGGAAATGGGCATAAATTAAGGATGAAACTATTTCAGCTGATGATCAGAAATAATCTTTTGATATTCTGGAGAGTACAATCTTGAAATGGGTACCTGAAAGAAATTTGGGACCACTCCTCTCTTCTCAAGAATTTTGGGAAGACAGCAATCCAGCCACCCCTTCTCCATGAGGGTTTGAGAGGTTTCAACACTCTCTTAAGTAAAAGCAAAGGCGTGAACTAGGGAAATATGCCAGATCCCTGGGTTTTTTGGTGAGCTCAGGAACTTTGGCCCTGGCATATTTAGCCCCTTAGTGACTTCTGATTTGGTAAGCCACAGAAATTCCAGAAAATCAATGTGAAAAACGCTCCAAGGTGTGACTTAGGAGGGCAGACAATGCAAGGAGGCTAAGCACCAGGTTCCTGATGCTCCTCTTCGGCCTTCCTCCTACAGCTGTTTTCCCTGCTGTTGAGCAAATGTCTTCCAGGGCTTCCAAGTCTCAGCTGGGACAGGAAAGTAACTATGCTGTTCAGGTGTCAGGGGGACAAGAAAAACTAGAAAAAGCCAAAGGTGCCACATGGTTTTATGTCAGCACAGCTAATCATTTCCCCAGAGTTGGACCTCAAATGCTTTTGACCTCTTATTTTTGTTACCCATTCAGTCCTTATAATCTAATTGATGTAAAGTGAAAACTTTATATTCTACGATGCTTTACATCCAGAGGCCAAAAACAAGAACCACCATTTACAAAGCATGTAAGGGCACTGTGTTAAGCTTTTATGTGAATGAGCTTATGTAATCCACATATTGACCTTCTAAAGCAAGGGCTTATAGGTTTTTTCATTTTAAAGATGATGACACTGAGGCTTAGAGTAGCTGAATGTCTTGCCACAGGTCACAAGACTGGAGTAAGGGCTAGAGCTGATTCTAAATCCAGACCTCTGTCACTCCAAAATCCAGGTTCTTAACCACTGTGGCTCATAAACTTGAGCAGACATCAAAACCATCTGGAGAGCTTAAAAACCATACTCCTAAACCCATCCCAAGGTTTCTGATTCAGCAGCTGAGAATCTGCATTTCTGACCGAACCCCAGGTGATGCTGCTGATGGTGTTTCATTGATCATGCTTGGGAACTACTACATTTAGCAATTCTCAACTAATAATTTATGCATGGATAAAAAAATGAATGAAGCTTTGCTATGACACATTCTGAAATATTATATGAAGCCATTCTTCAAAGGCCAGTTTAGACACTGGGATTAAGCATCCCTTGCAAAGCCCAAGAGACAGAAGTTCTGAGCTGTAGCTCTTGCACTTCTGACTTGATGTGATCATGCTTAGACCCTTGGCCTCAGTACCCTCCTTCATCAAATGGGAAGATTAAGATCTATTGGACTGCTTCTTAAGAGTGTATGACAGGTAAAAAAATGAAAATACAGAGAGAATTTGAAACAGAGGGAACTAAATCCTTAAATAGCCATGGAAAATTGTTAAAAGAGTTTCTCTATACAGTTGGCTGACTCGTCAGTCTACAAATAACAATAATTAACACTGAATTTACTGTGTGGCAGACACTGTGCTAAGTACTTTATATACCTTTTTTTTTTGTTTAATCCTCCATCAAATGTATGGTGGATACTGTTATTATTATAATTTTATAGATGAGGAAGCTGAGGCTCACCATAATTAAGTACCTTGTTCTAAATCCCCCAGCTGGTTAGTGGAGACTGGATTTCAGTCCTGGTTAGTCATTCTCGACACCCTGCGCTTTTAACCACTAAGTTATTCTGCTTAATATTATACCCTGACGTATTCTCTATGAAACTGAAATTGTGCTAAAAGTTTCTCTTCCCCAGACCTTTGGCAAAGAGTCTTGTGCTATTTGCAGTTTTTGGTGTGTTAAGATGTTTCTGTCTGCTAAGTAATCAAAGGTTTTTTTTTTTTTTTTTTTTTGAGACGGAGTTTCGCTCTTGTTACCCAGGCTGGAGTGCAATGGTGCAATCTCGGCTCACCGCAACTTCTGCCTCCTGGGTTCAGGCAATTCTCCTGCCTCAGCCTCCTAAGTAGCTGGGATTACAGGCACGCGCCACCATGCCCAGCTAATTTTTTGTATCTTTAGTAGAGACGGGGTTTTACCATGTTGACCAGGATGGTCTCGATCTCTTGACCTCGTGATCCACCCGCCTCGGCCTCCCAAAGTGCTGGGATTACAGGCTTGAGCCACCGCGCCCGGCCAATCAAAGGTTATTAAAGGTGGCCTTCCAGTCAATGAATTGATGGCTTTGTTTCTCTTTTCCATGACCTTGAGCCCAAGCAGGGTCTAATGCCCTGAGATCATCTCAGCAAGCATTTGCCAAACATTTATTATGAACAAGGTTGTGTTTAGGCAGTGGGAATGACCAAAAGGTTAATAAAACATAGTCCCAGAGTTCCTGGAGCTTACAGCCTGGTTCTCTACTTTCTGTGCATTCCAGTTTATGTCATAGAATTGGATTGGTATCTGGATGCCCCCGGAGAAATGGTGGTTATCACCTGTGACACCCCTGAAGAAGATGGTATCACCTGGACCTTGGACGAGAGCAGTGAGGTCTTAGGCTCTGGCAAAAACCTGACCATTCAAGTCAAAGAGTTTGGAGATGCTGGCCAGTATACCTGTCACAAAGAAGGCGAGGCTCTGAACCATTTGCTTCTGCTGCTTCACAAAAAGGAAGATGGAGTTTGGTCCACTGATATTTTAAAGGACCAGAAAGGTAATTATATGCCCTCAGATAGTATCAATTTTCTCTTTTGCTCATAAGAGTTAAAGAAAAAAAACATATTGGAAAGGCAAGTGACGATAAGTATAGTTAATGAGTTAACACCAAGTCTCTTATTGAAACCACCACAACCTCCATTTTCCTTTGCTTTCCTGGACCCTTTGGATGATCAACCATCAGAATCTTATATTAGGAGAGTTGCAGGGTTAGTCTGAATGCTTAACCTGATGTTTTCTTTAAACAACAGTGATATTATTTAATGGCTAATGGAAAACCACTCTGCACTGGGGTGATAGCCTTGAAAAAATGAATGCCTCTATCGGGTGTGTTAGGTGTGTAGTGTACTCTGCAGAATCAGCATCCTACTGGGACCCTCCCAATCCTTACGGAGCTACCCAACAGGGAACACATGGAAGACTTTCACCCTGTACCATCTGGCACCCTGTGATTCATCACAGTCAAAACCTTTCTAAAAAACCTCTAAATATTGAATTTTTGTTCTTTTCAAATCCAGAACCCAAAAATAAGACCTTTCTAAGATGCGAGGCCAAGAATTATTCCGGACGTTTCACCTGCTGGTGGCTGACGACAATCAGTACTGATTTGACATTCAGTGTCAAAAGCAGCAGAGGGTGAGTGAAACTGCTTTGGTTTCTCAGAATTTTGCTAGAATTATTTCATTAAGAAATTAAGGGCAACCTCTTAGTGACCTATCGGTTAATGATAAGGGGAAAAGCAAAGTTAAACCCATATTTTTTCGACCACTCTTTCTTGTCTACATTGAAGAAAGAACATGGAGATTTAGGCCAATCGTTTGAATAAATATATGTGTGTTAGGGCAGGATGTTACTGGAAGCTGAGAATAGTTTCGCTGTGTTTGAACCCACTCATCCAAATTGCCTGGCCATGCTTCCTGAAGGCTCATAGCCCCAGAGAAAGGGATAAAAGGAGAATTCAAAGCTACAAACGACTTGCCGAAATTGCTCCTTGAGTCAAAAATAAAAACAAGAGCTCCAGAACATTGATCTTAGAATCCCTAAAGTAGGCTCCAACACTCCATGAGGCCTCCCGAAATTTTCCCAGGGCCATCTCTACTCCTTTTACTTCTGCTGACACCACTAATCTGAAGTTCCCTGTTGGTCCAATGCACTTGGACTTTCCCTAAGAAAGCAATTTCCATAAATACAAGACCTATGTGTTAACCCCCATGTGACATAAGTTAATCATCACCTAAGTTCCTGAGCAATGTGGCATAATGGAGCAAACCCCAGGCATCCTGGCTTTACCATTATTTCACTGAGTAAATTAAGCACTGGGGTCTCAGTTTCCCATCTTTAAAAGGAAAATGCTTACTAAAAAAATGTTTCTCCAAGTGCATAAAGACATAGATGCACATGTTCACTGTGATTATTTTGGTAATCAGCAGAGGAATGGTTAAATAAAACATGGTACACGCTACTCTTGCTTAATATGCAGTCATTGAAATGGATAACCCAACCTATATGTTTTGCCATGGAGAGCTCCCCATAATATGTTCAGAGGGGAAAAAGATGGTTACATAATCATATGTATATAATTTGATCCTAGTTCATAGAAATAAAATCTATAGTATATTTATAGGTAATATATATAGCAGATATACATATAATGTGGAGATATATAATACGGATAATATATATAATGTGTATTGTATATATAATGTGGATATATGATTATCTTGAATATTCATTGAAAAAGTTCTGGCCAGGCAAAGTGGCTCACACCTGTAATCTCAGCTTTTTGGGAGATTAGAAGCAGAATTACTGCTTCAGGCCAGGAGTTCAAGACCAACCTAGGCAATATAGTGAGACCCCGATCTCAATAAACATTAAAAATAAAAAAATTAGGTGGGTGTAGTGGCACACACCTGTAGTCCCAGCTACTTGGGAGGCAGAGGGAGGGGATCACTTGAGCCTAGGAGTTCGAGGGTACAGTGATCCCACCACTGCATTCCAGCCTGGGTGATAGAGCAAGACCCTGTCTCTTAAAGAAACAAGAGCAAGAGAGAAAGAAAAAGAAAAAGGAAGGTCTGGAAAGATACCACAATCTCCCCGTCCTTAACTGGGGAGAGCAGTTTAGGATGGAGACATACGCTTCTTTCCTTTATACACATCTTTATCATTTTTACTTTTATAATTAGTGTGTATTGATTTTATAATTAAAATTATTTTTAAAAATAAGTTAAAGTTTTTAACAAGGGGGTTTAATAATCAGGGACTCTAGGTCTAAAAGAAAAACAAAAAACTTCCATATTTATTTAGTCCAGAGACATATAAGTGCTCTTGAAGCTAAGTTCTTTCTCCTGGGGAGGGTGGTTTCTTACCTTGTGGGTAGAAATCAGCCCAGTTGGAGAAACTGTGTCCTCAGACAGTTGAGGCCTTACCTGCCTCACTGGCTAAAACCACTAGGAAATCTCTCCCCAGTGTGTAACACAGGCTAATTTCTGTCTTTGACTTCAGCTCTTCTGACCCCCGAGGGGTGATGTGCGGAGCACCTATGCTCTCTGCAGAGAGGGTCAGAGGGGACAGCAAGGAGTATGAGTATTCGGTGGAGTGTCAGGAGGACAGTGCCTGCCCAGCCGCAGAGGAGAGGCTGCCCATTGAGGTCGTGGTGGATGCCGTTCACAAGCTCAAGTATGAAAACTACACCAGCAGCTTCTTCATCAGGGACATCAGTGAGTGTTGGATGATTATATGTGCTCCATAAAGAAAGATACCATTTGTCACATGTTCACAATGCCCCATGCACTGGGGTAGGTGGTTGACAAGCATTATCTCTTTCATTCTGCATCCAAAAATAAAATATGATGTAGATACTATTCTCTGCATTTTAAGGAGGAGGAAATTGGGTCTTATAAAAGTTAAGCAACTTGCCCCAGATCTCAGATCTTACAGCTAACAGTTCAAATCCAGATCTGCTCCACTAGAAAAGGCAGGCTCTTTGCTACACTTTATTCAGCTGCCGGACAGTTTCCATGTGATGAATCCCAGAGCCCCTCGAGCAAAATATTCATATTTAGAACCAGGGCTTCCCTACTAATGGCAATTATTCCCAACAAATCTTTCCTTAGCATTTGAAAAGGGACTTCTTTCTCAGAATATAAACCTCTCCAAAATGGACACCCATTTTTTTTTTAATTGGAAGATAGGGATTTCACCATAAGTCATTTCCTTTGCTATTTATTCATTAACCAGGCAGCATGATAAAGTATAATAAAACCAGCTTCAAAATTAATGGAGGGTTTGTACTTGGTGGGTGGGGTCTAGTTCACATAGGGTAGCCAAGGAAGGCCTCTGAGGAGGTGACATTTAGCTGACACCAAAAGGAAAGATGTCAGTTGTGTTAAAAACAGAGGAAAGCGTATTTGCGAAGCACCTGCTAGGAACCGTGGTCTTTGTATTGAGCAGTGCCAGGCCTGCAGAGCCCAACCACACCCCGTAGCATGTCTGCCCCTCCCCTTATCTAGAAGACCTAATTGAGGAAGGAGTCTTTGTGAAACTCACTGCTGTACCCTTCAGGCATAGTCCAGTGGCCGGAGCATAATGGGTGCTCAGTATTTATGGAATAAACAAGCAAATTGAGCATAGAGACAATTGACTGTAACTGCTCCAAGACATGTCAGCACCAAAAGCTATGAAAGACAAAAGAAAGGGCAGTAAATAGAAAATCTATTATCTCATCCTCAGGGAGAGGCCCGGCTCAGTTCCATGGTCGATGCAAAGTGAGGAATTCAGCACAGAGAGGGTGGTCCTTCAATGCATGGCTCATAACCATTAAAGCAGAAGTTGTCCCATCTGATTTTTCAGTGATGAGGATTCTGAGCATCTCTCAGATCCTGCAATAAATGTGAATCTGAGATGTAGCCATTGATAACAACTGCCTTCCCAAGGCACCTGCATGAGCACCTGCAGCAAAGGTGCCTCAACATTTGCCAGCCAGGTGCTCACAGAAGTTAAGTAACTATCCAGTGGACTCACAGCTGGTCAAAGGTGCGAGTGGGATCGGAAGCCAAAACCACTGAACTCCAAAGTCTTATTTGGAGAGTAAAGGGTGTTTATCCTCTTCCACAGTCAAACCTGACCCACCCAAGAACTTGCAGCTGAAGCCATTAAAGAATTCTCGGCAGGTGGAGGTCAGCTGGGAGTACCCTGACACGTGGAGTACTCCACATTCCTACTTCTCTCTGACATTCTGCGTTCAGGTCCAGGGCAAGAGCAAGAGAGAAAAGGTAAGAAGTGATTCAACAGCAGTATATTCCTTGGTCAGGTTTATGGAGGCCCGCCATAAAGTGAGAAGATGAATGATGATAATAACAACTACATCCACGTATCACTTAAAATTCTGAGAAATTTGTCGTTACGTACTTCCATCACTGTGCAAACATATAAGATGTACCTACACAAACCTAGATGGTATATACCCTACTACACATCTAGGCTTTATGGTATAGACTATTGCTCCTAGGCTGCAAATCTGTATGGCATGCTCTTGTACTGAATGCTGTAGGCAATTATAGCATAATAGTTTGTATATCTAAACAGAAAAGATAGAGCAAAAATATAATATTATAACAATATAGGGCCACTGGTCATATATGTGATCCTTCTTTGACTGAAATGTTATTATGTGATGCATAACCACTTTTTTGGCACTTTTCTATTTGTCTGGAACTGTGCCAAGGGTTTTCCATGTTTATTTCACTTAACCTACAAAATTAACTCAACAAAGGTAGCTGGTATTATTCTGCTTTTTAAACTCCCTTTCTTGTGGCAAAGAGGTTTTCCTTTTTTCCAGAAACTGTGCCAAGGTAAAGCAAAGCTGTAGGTGATGCAGGAATTTTGTGTCGGTGTCAGCAGCTCTGCCCTCACTATGTACTCACTGGGCAGTAACCTAGCCCCAAGAAAAGGATGGTGGGTGGCCAGTAGTGTTCTCATCATTTCACAAATGATTGAAGAGTCAGGGAGGTTAAGTTACTTTCCCAAGGTCACCCAGCTAGGAAATGACAAAACCAGGATACAAACTCCACCTGCTGGATAGTTAGCCCATGCACCTAACCACCCTACCACCTCTGGTCTGGTTGGTTATGGATCTTGGCACTCAGAATTCATCCTGATACAGGAAACCTGGGCTCAAGAAGCCTAAACTTGTTGTTTCAACTGAGTACATGTAACAAATGATAGAACATGCAAGAGATATTGCCAAAAAAATGGGTAGCTCCTGGCTGTTCCAGATACTAAAATTATTTTATTAAACAGGATGTCTACACTTATAGAGACTAAGACAATGGCTTTCCAGCTTCCTTGCCTTCCAAAATGGGTGTCCATTTTGGAGGGGTTTATATTCTAAGAAAGAAGTCCCTTTTCCAATGCTAAGGAAAGACTGGTTGGGAAAAATTGCCATCAAGGAATTATTTTGCCTATTGCAAGGTTCTAGAGGCCCTTTTGTACACATTCCTTTGTCTCCTTTGACCCCACTTTTTAAATCACTGGCAAAGCCTTAACTCAGCACAGCATTTAGCATGTGGTAGAAATTCAGTGAGTTAGTTACTCTCTGGGAAAAAAAAATTTAGGTGAGGAGGCTATTCTGGAATAGATATTACCTAAATTTTATTTTACACCTTGACAAGCACTTTCCTTATTTAAGATCTGTATGATTAATAGGTGAGACTGAATGCTTCCTATATGCTAAAGACTTGCCACGACTTTGATGTGATTTTTACCTGTAACTTCTGCAATTCTGTGAAGTAGGCATCGTTATCCCTACGTATAAGTGAGGAAACAGACACAGAGAACCTAAGACATTTTCCTGAAGTTACACAGCTATTAAGAAACAGTGCGAGGGATTGAAGGCAAGTTTTCTGATGAAAGGATTAGGATATGGTATTTCTGAATATCTCAGGGATAGCTGGAGCAAATCTCTCTCTCATCATCCATCAGCTCAGGACTGGGTGACCGGCCATGGGTACTTGAGGCAGGTGAGGCAGGTAAGGCAACTGTGCTAGAAAAATGAAAGCTGGGCCAAATGATTTCTCCCTCAAGGGCTTACTTACAAAGTACAAAAGCTGCACCTCTATTTGGAGCGTCTGCCAGTAGGTGGTGCAAGTTCTGCACACTCCCCTGTGAATTGCAAGCATAGTGTCCTAAGACCAAGATGGGCTTGTTTTGGGAGATTATGCATTGCAGAAATAGGCTCGGCTTAGCCTGTGACTATGTTGCCAAGGGGTTTTCACAGCTTTCCTTCTCTTTTGCAGAAAGATAGAGTCTGCACGGACAAGACCTCAGCCACGGTCATCTGCCGCAAAAATGCCAGTGTTAGTGTGCAGGCCCAGGACCGCTACTATAGCTCATCTTGGAGCGAATGGGCATCCGTCCCCTGCAATTAGGTGAGCAGGCCCTCAAAGCCCAGCCCAGACCTC
Source organism: Saguinus oedipus (assembly GCA_031835075.1). Lineage (NCBI taxonomy): Eukaryota > Metazoa > Chordata > Mammalia > Primates > Cebidae > Saguinus > Saguinus oedipus. The sequence continues at coordinate 47,468,681 of CM063170.1, forward strand.
CACGCCAGTGCACCTGGGTGCAGGGATATGATTGGGGACTGTGCTGGAGAGGAAAGGGGGATGGGGTGGCCGGCACCCAGTTGCCAGCATCAGAAACATATATTTACTCACTAACAGATATTTATTTGGTGCCTGTGTTATGTAGGACACTGTGCTGGCCATGGGGATATTGGAGGAAAGAAAACAGACCTGGGTTCTGCCCTCCTAAAGAGGAAGGCAAAGAAGAAAGAGAGGTAGCCAGGATGCAGAGCATGGAGGACTTGCAAGCTTGCAAGACTGAGAACCTTGTTCTGGGGGCCCTGGGCCCTGAAACCCACTGGGTTTTCAGCAAGGAATTAATACAATCAGATATTCTCTTAAGGAAACTCTCAAGAAAGCCTCTGGCAAACACGCATGGTACCAGCCAAATTCCAGGCCACATAAGGAAGACCTGGGCCTTCTGGCATGAAATCCCCGAAACCCAATTGCCCAAGATAATGTGTTAAGAGAAATAGGAAGAGTTTGCCGTTGCAGTGTCCACCCCATATAGATTTTTGGCATTCTTTTCCAGGTTCCAATCCCAGGATGAAAATGTGGAGGAAAACTGGAAGATACTAAGCAATAAGTTTAAAGACAGAATGGAATCGGCCCAAAAATATATTTTCTATCTGATTTGCTTAAAAACATTTTTTAGGGTCACAATGATATCTTTGCTGTATTTGTATAACTAGATGCTAAATACCCATTGAAACAATCAGCTAATTTATGTATAGATTTTCCAGCTCTCAAGTTGTCATGGACCTTCGTGCTATTTAAATATTTAAGTAACTTATGTATTTATTAATGTGTTACTGTGATTTAACATTTGTGTGCCAGGACGTATTGAATGTTTCATACTCTAACGAACTGATCCATCAGGGTCAGTCCCTATAATGCAAAATGTGAATTTAATTTTATTTATACTGACAACTTTTCAAGCAAGGCTGCAAGTACATCAGTTTTATGACCACTAGGAAGAACACAGTGTCCTGATACCAGTGCCATTATATATTAGTGATGGATGGGAACACAAGAGATACTTAAATAGAACCCTGACGATGCAAACCTGTTGAGAAGATTCTGGAGAAGAAGATGCTAGGATGCTAGTTCTCATGTCTGTGAAGACTTCCTGGAGGTGGTGTTGATAAAGCAATTTAGGGCCACTTGCACTTCTAAGCAAGTTTAATCTTTGGATGCCCAAATTTTAAAAGGGCTAAAAAAAAAAATGATTGACCAGCCTGGGAAACATAGCGAGACCCCCGTCTCTACAAAAAATTTAAAAATTAGCCAGGCATGGTGGCTCATGCTTGTGGTCCCAGCTATTCAGGAGGATAAGGCAGGAGGATCGATTGAGCCCAAGAGGTCAAGGCTACAATGAGCCCTGATTTCGTCACTGCACTCCAGCCTATGTGACAGAATGAGACCCAGTCTAAAAAAAAAAGATTGAGGCCGGGCGCGGTGGCTCAAGCCTGTAATCCCAGCACTTTGGGAAGCCAAGGCGGGTGGATCACGAGGTCAAGAGATCAAGACCATCCTGGTCAACAAGGTGAAACCCCGTCTCTACTAAAGATACAAAAAATTAGCTGGGCATGGTGGTGCATGCCTGTAATCACAGCTACTCAAGAGGCTGAGGCAGGAGAATTGCCTGAACCCAGGAGGCGGAGGTTGCGGTGAGCCAAGATCGCGCCATTGCACTCCAGCCTGGGTAACAAAAGCAAAACTCCATCTCAAAAAAAAAAATGATTGAAATTAAAACTCAGCTTTAGCTTCAATGGCAGTCCTTACCCCCACCTCTCTACAATACACACGAGGATGGCACAAAAACACCATAAGTGTCTGGAAGGCAAAACGATTTTAAGATTCAAGAGAGAGGACAAGTAGTTATGGCTAAGGACATAAAATCAGCAGAATTGCAGGTGGCTTCTTAACAGCCATGTGAGAAGCAGACAGATGCAGAGAAAATCTGGAATCCCTCTCTCATTTGTATGAGCGAAGCTGATATGCAGTTATGACCAGAAAGTATTACTCCATGAAGTTGCTATTTTAAGTAATGTATATGCTTTCTGTAAAGTGACTATGTTTGTTTTCTGTTTATTTATTTATTTATTTTTGCATTCTGAGGCTGAACTAGTAAAAACTCTTCTTTGTAATCATAATTTGGGCTTTCTCAGCTGATTTGAGTATTCTGCTTGCAAGTCTACTAGGGGTGCATTTTTCCCCTATCATTTAAGAATCGCCCTTTCTTGGAATGATCCCACTCCAAATTTTGCAGAGTTGCTCTTTCTCCGTATAGTATTTCCAAAGTCAGTGTCTTTCTGAGCTCAGGGGATGTCCCTATAATCTGACCAGGAAGGATCCTTTGCAAGGGCACCAAACTGCATTGTGCCTTCTTTATGGGTGGATGCCTCACTTCTTCTACCCTCTATCCTGAAATCAACTACTAGTTTCCCCAGAATCATAAAATAAAACTCTAACCTGGTACAGCCATGGGCATGTCAGCTCTTAGGTCCAGCTCTAGTATTTACTGACGGTTTGCAATATATATGGACCTCGCTAGCCCTCGGGGTTGGGAAGTTTCAAAAAGCCTTGCATTGCATCTCCCAAACAGTGCCCGCTCCTGACACTGCTTATAAGACAAGGACGAAAAGTTAACTTCACTAGCATTAAACACTAAAATGTCCAGGATATATGGTATCCTGGGGTGAGAATGAAAAAGAAGGATCTGTGTAACCCAGAACCATCCAGGAAGACTCATCAGAGAAGAGGGGGTGCCAGCTTTGGAATAAAGAATGGGCAGAGCCTGCCAATTCCCCTTGGTGCTTCCCATGGAACAAGCAAATGATGCGATTCAAGGGGATGCAGTCAAATTTCCTGCTATCCCCAAAATCCAAGTGTGCACATTCAGGCTTCCTTGCCATGGCAGGGTAATTATAATAGGGGTGTTTGTTTGCTTTCCTGATTTTAAGTGTCCCCTGGAGCCTTATGCCACTCCGCTTCTGGCCTGGAGAGATGGTGGATCACTTCTGTCATTCTACTCCAACCTTTGAAGCATATGGTCCTGTGTTATAAGCCCACACTTGACAGCACATGGTTGTTAATAACAAGTGTTTGTCCACCTATGGGGTCTTTCATCTAGAGTTACCAAAGTACTTAATGGACATTTAATGAACAACACTAACCAGATTTTTAAAATAAATAAATAATCACATTTCAGGGCCAGGCACAGTGGCTCACACCTGTAATCCCAGCACTTTGGGAGGCCGAGGCAGGCGGATCGCCTGAGGTCAGCAGTTCAAGACCAGCCTGACCAACATGGTAAAACCCCATTTCTACTAAAAATACAAAAATTAGCTGGGCATGGTGGTGGGCACCTGCAGTCCCAGTTACTCAGGAGGCTGAGGCAAGAGAATCACTTGAACCCAGGAGGCGGAGGTTGCCGTGAGCAGAGATTGTGCCACTGTACTTCAGCCTGGGTGACAGAGCGAGACTCAGTCTCAAAATAATAATAATCACATTTCATAAGCTCTGAGAACTGGGGACATTTCCCCAGATTTCTGGCCAGCCTGGGCAGAGCTCAGATGTTCTGGCTCCCACCATTCCTAGTGCTATTCCAACATGACCTCCTAGCATTCAATTAATTTCAGTGCATGCAACACAAAGCTTTTCATCTTTAAAAATATTCTCCAGGACTGTCCTTTTTATTGTACATCTAACCACTACAAAATGTATTAAATGTCTAAGCCAAAGATCTCAACCAATGTTGAATCAGAGGAGCAGACTCTAGGCCCAACCAGACCTGTTACATAATTGTGGCCTTGAGCAGGTGTTAGACACAGCCTGCTGGTTTTCCAATCAATACTCATTCCCAACTGTTTTCTCCCACAATGCCCTCCTCAGCACTAAATTTTGGGAATTTAAGTGAAAACTTTTTCAGCCAATTTTGCTGCCCAACACAGCCAAAACACCCAGTTCTTGCCAATGAGATGTAAGAAAATTCTGCTGGTAGGGTTGCTGACAAGCTTTGACTTTTCTGACAAAAGACAGAGCCATGGCTAGCATCACCCTTTCCCTCCTTCTTCCTCTCTGAGCAGAAAATATCTTGAGAAGCTTTGGAGGACACCTTGCACCCAGCATGAAAGCCATCATGCAAAAACTCAAGCTAGAAAGACTCCAGGCCAGGTGCAGTGTCTCACGTCTGTAATCCCAGCACTTTGGGAGACTGAGATGGGCAGATCACCTGAGGTCAGAAGTTCAAGACCAGCCTGGCCAACATGGTATAACCCTGTCTCTACCAAAATATATATATATATATATATATATATATATATATATATATATATATATACATATATATATATATATATAAATTAGCTGGGCTTGGTGGCACACTGTTGTAATCTCAGCTACTCAGGAGGCTGAGGCAGGAGAATCACTTGAACCCAGGAGGCGGAGGTTGCAGTGAGCCAAGATCACACAATTGCACTCCAGGCTGAGCAACAGAGTGAGACTCCATCTCAAAAACAAAACAAAAGAATAAAGAAAAACTCCAGACCCTCATGGCATCGCGGAGCAGCTGAACCAACCCCAGTATCTACCTACCCCAGATTTCTTGACATGTGAGAAAGACAGACCTTATATTTTTTTTATTTTGGTGAAATATTCATAACATAAAATGTAGCATTTTAACCATTTTTAGGTATACAGTTCAGGAGCATTCAATATATTCATATTGTTGTGCAACTATCACCACCACCCATCATTAGAACTATTTAATCTTCCCTAGCTGGGACTCTGTACCCATTAAACATTACACCCATAGTTATTTTTAGAGTAGAAAATGATTCAACCAAAAAGTAAAGACACTCTCCTAAACATCAGACCCCCATCTATGAGAAGCTGCTGGCCAAGTCAGAAAAAGGACCCAGGCCAGCGCAGGAAGAATTCAGGGTTTGGTGTCAGAAAACCTGGTTCTGCCCCTCACTGCAGGCATGAGCCTGGTGAAGACATAGAGCACTGAATTTCCAGTGACACCAGGTGGGGCTTTAGTGATACCCTGCTTTGCTGACCTCTGTGAGGTATAAGATATGTGAGGACATCAACCTGCAGGCCCCCCTCTGAAATATTCAAGAGTCATACCCTTAAGAGTTTGTCTCCCCACTCCCATGTTCAAGAAGAAAGTGAAAAAACTAAGGGCCAAATGCAGCCGTAGAAGCTGTCTCACTGGGTCCCTAACAACTCTGTGCAGGAGGAATTCTCATCCCGTTATTAGAGGTAAGGAAACAGTGGCCAAGGTCCCTGTTCCAAGGGCAGCCTGAGCATCAGCAGGACTCACCTGAAGGCAGGGAGAGGTGGAGAATCCCACAGGAAAGCACCCTTACTGTCTTTTCATTCAGTATTTTTGGAATACCTGGCACCATCTCTGTTCCTGGCACCATCCTCAACTTTCTGGATAGAGGGGTGAATAAGCCCCTGCCTTCCCATGATTTTCATCTCCAAAGGACCAAATGCTTGGAATTCTAAGCATTTGAGGTCACTTCTTAAGGATCAAGGGCACTATTAAATGAAATAAATAATGGTTCAATGTGATGGTCACCATGCCTGGCCCACAGGAAGCATTCAGTGAATGGCAGCTATGTCCACTGACTAGCTGTGATCTTGAACAAGTTACTTAACATCTTTAAGCCTCAGTTTTCTCACCCTTTAAATGAAATGATAGTACCTACCTTATAGTGTGATTGTGAGGATTAAATGAAATAATGTTCAGAAATTGCTTTAAAAGGTACCTGATCCAGTAAGTAAAAGCTTATTGTAAAGCAAACAGTAACTGATCCAATAACTAAAAGCTTATTGGTATCAGTTTTATTGTGCCACTTAGAACCTGAAAGAAGCATAATTCTGGACCCTGTGCTTTTTGCAAGGTTTAGGGGACAAAGGGTTGGTTGTTACCTGGCCTTGGTGTCTCTGAAAACCGGGTTGGCATGGAGGGATCACTAACCCGCCAATGGGGAGGAGAAAGCTTGTCCAGTCTGTTAACAGATTTAAAAGCCTCTTCGGTGTAAAATCTCTTTCTTATAAATAAAACCTCCAAAACGTCCCCATATGGGGATATCAAGATGCCATGAACCCAGTTCTTGCTTTCAGGGCTTGTACAGTCTGGTGAGAAAGAGAAAAGGGAAACAGTGGTGAATACAATAAAATATAACCTGGCTGGGTTAAAGGTATGTGCGCCATAAATATTTCTTTTTACAAAGCTTTCCAGCTCTGGAGAGGAGCCCTTTCATTCCCTTTCACCTTCTCTGGATGTAATAATTTGGCATAAACCTACCAATTCACCTTACCTATAAATCAGAGTTTAATCATCACTGTTTCATTTCAGTATAGACCTTCTTCTAGGACAGCGTTTGAGAGCAAAATGTATTTGGACAAGACTTTCTCCAGAGGGTCATATTATACCAAGGAAATGAATTCCGTCTCTCCAGCTCATAAAACGCAAAAATAAAATCAGCATTCTGGCTGAAGGCGGAGAAAACCAGGCGCGCATATTGAAAACTCTCCTTCTGCGGGGAGCGCTGGGCGGAGCTGATTTGCATTTACCTTCACGCAGGCCTGGGTTCCGCAGTGGGCGCAAGAGCGCCCTGGCAGCGTGCCTGCCCGCTGCAGTCATGCGCAGCCTCTCCACCCGGTGGATGCTAGCGTGTGACAGGCTTCAGGGCCCTGCAACTGCTCACTAAGCTCCCCTGTGTCCTTTCATAAAGAGCACTAGCCATCCCTTCACCTCTACCCATCAGGCTGCTTGCAAAAGGAACTAACGCGAGCGTGGGAGATACCAAGGAACTGAATATTCTGCCAGTGGCTCTGGGGTTTGGTGAAGAGGGAAAGTCGAGGGACAAATTTTAGGTAAGCCACAGTGTTCATTGAGCTTCCTCCTTCCCAGGTCCGACACACAGATAGGTGTAATGAAGCTAAAATGACAGCAAGAGCAACAACACCTGGAAGGAGTCCAGAGCACAGGGGTGTGCACTTGATCCTGAAGCAAGGAGACTGGGCTCACACCTGGACTTACCACTTACCAGCTCTGTGCTCTCAGGCAATTCCTTATCTTTTTGTGGTGTGTCCTCACCTCTAGAACAAGTATGCTAATAGTGCCACCATCTCCTGTGTGCTGTGGGGGTTAAATAAGACAAGGTTCACAGGACCCATTGCTCCATCGCCCAGGCTGGAGTGCAGTGGCACAATCATAGCTTACTGCAGCTTCTAACCTGCAGCCTCAAACTCCTGGGCTCAAGAGATTCTCCTGCCTAACCCCGCCCCTGGCCGCGATTGTTTTTCTCAGAGCAGGCCAACAAGGAGAGGCAATCCTAAAGCCCACTTCTCTCCTCATGAATATGAAGTTGACTTTGGACATGTACAGAAATCTTCTAGTCCTGACTCAGAAAGCTGTGTCTTCCAGTCACCAGCCCTCTCCTGGGCATACAGCTAGCACACCGCAGTGACACCTCCCTGGAATCACAGCACCCAGAAAAATGCCCTATTTCAGCAAATTATTGCATGGGTTTCTGCTCAACCTTATAGAACATTCTCCAGCCATGGCTTTTCCATTTCCCCAAAATTTCTCTTTACTGAGTGTTTGGGGTGTTTAGGGGTTAACCAGACCAATGGTCCCTCAACTTGTTTGAGCCAGGATCCCTTTGTTCAAATGGAAATCTTAAATGCAATTCCAAGATACACAGGAATTGGGGAGTATGGTTGCCAAAGGGGCTTTAGTTATATCTGCAATGCTCTAATTTCTTACCAGGAAAATATATTACTATTTTTTCCATAATTAAAATTAATTTTTTTTTTTGAGACGGAGTTTCGCTGTTGTTACCCAGACTGGAGTGCAATGGCACGATCTCGGCTCACCTCAACCTCTGCCTTCTGGGTTCAAGCAATTCTTCTGCCTCAGCCTCCCGAGTAGCTGGGACTACAGGTGCACACCACCATGCCCAGCTAATTTTTGTATTTTTAGTAGAGACGGGGTTTCACCTTGTTGACCAGGATGGTCTTGATCTCTTGACCTTGTAATCCACCCACCTCGGCCTCCTAAAGTGCTGGGATTATAGGCATGAGCCACCACGCCTGGCCTTAAAATTAATTTTTTAAAGGCCTGTATATAAAGTAGGCAAAAGCAGAGCTGTTCTGGCTGGAGCCTCACACTCACTCTTTCCTTGTCCCCTATTCACCACTGAAAAGCCGAAGGTCTCTTCTCAACACTCCTAAATTCTGCAGAACACAATTTTATAGATGACGAAACTGAAGGACAGAGTTTGGTGACTTGCCCAAACACCCAGAGCCTGATTAATGCCAGGGCTCAAACTTGAGCCTGGGTCTCCTGACTCCCATTTTGGCTTTTTCTGTTATATTGAGTCGTAATTTCCAGAAAATTGCCATTAAAATGACCAGTCTGTCACCAGACAGACAGCACATTAAAACGTAAGAGCTCCCACAACCACTTAAATACTCATTAGCTTCTCAAAATAGTTGCCCATCTCCTTGGAACATGGTGTCTGGAAACTGACAATCATCTTGTGCTTCACTTCATGGGAGGATGGAAAAGAAATAGCAAGGGCTTGCACCCTATCAGACTAGAAAAGTCAGAATCCAGGCTGTCATTGCACTGCTATGAGTCTTAAGGCAACTTTGTGCAAAGTGTTCCCTCCTCCAGGTAGACACAGCCCCATGCCAGGGTCACAGCTTGATGAGGGGAGAGCAAGCTTGATTTCAGCATCTGCTTGCCCCCTCAACCAGGTACCTCTGTGGAGGGTACACAACCCGACCAACCATATGTAATAATTCTGGTCATGGGGAGAGAAGTAGGTGCTTAGAGTAGAAGACATTGAAGGAGAGGGGAAACTCATCCATCCATCCATCCATCCATCCATCCATCCATCCATCCATCCATGCATTCATTTAATCACTCATTTAGCAAATAATTACTCAGTGTTTCTGTGCCAAACACTATGCTAGGTGCAGGAGAGGATACATGTACAAGGTGGGGAGGTTGACTGCCCTCGAGATCTTACAGCTTAGAGAGGACTGAAGACAAGGCCACCGACATTAATACAGCATGGTGAGTGTTAGCACAGGTGAGGAAAACGTCTCTGTGGAGTTACTGATTGGGATACTTTGAGCTGCAAGAGGAAACCCGAAGGACAACATAAACAAGAAGTCTAAAGGCATAGTATAGCAGGATAGGTTAATTCAGCAATTTGCTCATATCATCAAGAACCCAGACTCATTTCAACTCCCTTCCTCACCAGCCCTATGTGCTGGATTTGGCCTCATACGTACCCCTCAAAGTAGCTGCTGTACCTCTGAACATCATGCTCTTACATCATGATGCATAAAGACTGGAAAGTCAGTTCTCTTCTAAGATTGTTTTCTTTGTTCTTGATTTTGATTTTGGGTTTTTTTTTGTGTGTTGTTTTGGTTTTGGTTTGGTTTGGTTTGGTGTTTGAGACAGGGTCTTGCTCTGCCAACCAGGCTGGAGTTTCAATGGCACAATCATGACTCACTGCACCCTGGGATCTGGTGATCCCCCCACCTCAGCTTCCCACACAGCTGGGATCGCAGGTGTGTGCCACCATGCCTGGCTAATTTTTTAACTTTTCATGGAGATGGAGGTCCTGTACTGCTCAGGCGGGCCTCAAACTCCTAGGCTCAAGGGAACCTCCAAACTTGGCATCCCAAAGTGCTTACACTTGGGATTACAGGCATGGACCACCATGCCTGGCTGGCCACAAATTCTTTAATCAGGAAAGACTACCTTTCCCAGAGTACCCTGGCAGACATACCTACGTCCTAACTATAAAAGAGGCTGGGAAAGTGAGAATGTGATATTGGCACCCTCCAGAGTGCGAGTCAGGTTCTAACAGCTAGAAAGGTTTCCTTTCCAGCTCGAGATAGCCATAGGTTAGACAACCAAAGTGCCTGCTACAGGAGCACAAGGGAGGGACATGGAACCCAGATTTGAAGGTACACATCTGTGGTCTGCAAAAATAATGGTTACTTATGATGTCCATGCCCTAATCCTCAGAACCTGTGAATATGAAGAGAGTAACCTGGATTATCCAGGTGGATCCAATAAAATCACATGAGCCCTTAAAGTGAAAGAGATGCAGCAAGAGGGATGTTGACGATGTTTGAAGCATGAGTAACATTCATCATGCTGCTGCTGGCTTGAATGCGGAGGGGGCCATGTGCTATCAAGGAAATAGGACCTAAGTTCCACAACTGCAAGGAACTGATTTCTGCCAAGAACCTGAATGAGTTTGGAAGGAGGTTCTTCCCCAGAGCCTCCAGAAAGTAATGCAGCCCTGGCCTTTTGAGACCCAAAGCAGAGAACCCAGCCAAGCCCACCTGGATCTCTGACTTTCAGAACTGCGAGAATTATCTCACATGTTATAATCTGACATGTGAGATAATTTGTTGCAGCAGCAATAGAATCTAAAACAGGACACCAAAGGGGAACGTATCCATGCCGTGTCTTGAAGAATTTGGGGAATTACCAGGTAAAAGGAGCAACTTGAACACAAGTCTAGAAGAGAGAAAGACATGTTGCATTTGGAGAACAGCAGAAAGTTTCTTCTGCTGAAGTGTAGTGCGAGAGAAGGAAAGGAAGGAGAAAGATGGAAAGTAAGGGTATGGAGATAAGTAGAAATGAAATCGAGTGATCTGCAGTGCCAAGATGGAGCTTCATCGTGATGACAACAAGGAGCTACTGAAGGGTTTTAAGAAGTGATGGGATCAGCTTTCTGTTATTTCCAGATAGCTGTAGTTGCTATATAAAAAATAGATTGGGAGGTGGCAAGAGAAAAGGCACGATGACTAGGTAAAGGGCACAGCTGTAGCTCAGGTGGGAAACAGTGACCACTGGGACTGGGAAAATGCTGATGGGGATGAAGATAAGAAGACCACTTTGAAGGAAATGGATGAGAGATTGATAGAACTTATTGACTAAACCTAAGTGGTGAGAGAGGAGCATCAAGGCTGATGCCCATGCATTTGTTCCGTCATTCAACACACGGTTATTAGCACCTTCCATAGTACATGTTCCAAAGACTGAACTAGACACAGGACATTGCCTCAGCTAAGAGTCAACACAGTCCCTACTTACAAAGAACCTAGAGACTTCTGACTTTAGCAAATTGGTCACTGCTGTTACCATTCACTGAGAGAGGAAGGGCAGGCTTGATCTCAGAAGGGGGAATAAAGATGATGAGTTCCACTTTATTTCTTGGACATATATATGACACAATCAATGGGGGTAGCCATTAAGACTTGACTGTATGGGTCCAGAGCCTATGAGTGAGATTTGGGCTGGAGATGAGGAGCTGGGGATCACCAGCATACATGAGAAAATGATGCTTCTGTCACTCAGAAGACAATGCCTATGAGGAGAGGTTTTAAGAATTGGGTCATGAGACTTTTTCCTTCAAAAACTTTCACCTCCCCCTTTTTGCCTTAGGGCCAACCCTGAATGTGAGACTAACTAAAAACTGGGACTGTTTTCTTCAAGTCATGTTGGCTGAGCCTGGTGCCAAGAAGCCCAGAGAAGCTCAATATAAGGTTAAAAATGAAGGAATGACCCAAGAAGGCAAACAAATGAAACCCAGTCTCTGTTAGACCATTTGCTATAAAATAGAAGAAAGGTCTGCTCTCTCCTTTCATGAAGTAGTTTCACTGTTCCAGAATGCAATCCCTCATGACATAGATGCCCTAGTTTAATCCCAAATTTTCACTTAAATTAGTTGCTCTGGCTGGGTGTGGCAGCTCATGCCTGTAATCCCAGGACTTTGGGAAGCCAAGGCAGGCAGATCACTAGAGGTCAGGAGTTCAAGACCAGCCCGGCCAACGTGACAAAACCCCCATCTCTACTAAAAATACAGAACAAGCTGGGCTTAGTGGTATGTGCCTGTAATCCCAGCTACTTGAGATGCTGAGGCAGGAGAATTGAACCCGGGAGGCAGAGGCTGCAGTGAGCCGAAATCGCGCCACTGCCCTCCAGCCCTGGCAACAGTGTGAGACTCTGTCTCAAAAAAAAAAAAAAAAAATTAGTTGCTTACTTATGAAGGAGCAAAGAACATGCCATCCAAAAATATGTTGATTGGTATATTATTTTAAGTTTAAAACTTTGAAGATATTGTAGTTTCAGAAAGGGCACGCTGACCTATCTTTTCCTGCATGCAGCAGGCCATCGAGATTCCTCTGAGAGGGATATGCTCACCATACTAGCACAAGAAAATAGCCCTTATCACCAGAGACTGGGAATTGTGGGCTGCAATGAACCTGAATAAATATACTTAACAAAGTAACCCTCATCTCCCACTAATTTCACACCTTCCATGTATCTCCTAGTGACTCCCTAGAAGATTTTCTTTGTCCTGTCATTTCTTCTTGAATTTATCATTCTTTGTCTAAAAAGTAAAAAAACCTCTTGCCTTAGCCACTTCTTTGGACTTCACTGTCTTGTGAAAATACCTAGGTACATGTATAATAAAACTTATAAAAAATTATATGGTTTTTCTCTCATTATTCTGCCTGGTGTCAATTTGGTTTCTAGATCCAGCCAAAGAGCCTACTTAAGAGCTAAAGTTGGAAGTCATCTTTGGCTCCCCTATACTTTCAGTGCAGATCCTCTCCCTTAAGGACTCATCACAAACTTTTTTGGGAAAACCAACAAGTCAGATGTTCATTGTTTCCAAACAGGCAGACATCTGATTTCACTAGGCTTGTGGAGGAATGAGCAGTAAGGAAACAGGATTTGGCATTTACACCTGCACTTGACTATTTTCCATTCCTGGAACCTATAGAGAAATTAGCCAAAGGCAATCATTTCACATATCATAAGAAATCTTTGGAACTGGAAGCCAGGAGAAGTAAGCAATTGTATAGTGGTTAGGAATATGTTGGAATCAGGCTGTAAAAGTTTTAACTCACATTGTCATTCAATAGCTGTGTGACCTGGGGCAAGTTATGCACTTATTTGCAGGCTCTCTGTCCAGAGCTGCTTCCTGTCCTGCAAGGACTAGTGAGTCTTACGTATGTTTACTTTATTCTCACATTTGTGTTTTTTTAGGAAAGTTGTCGATAAATGCATCAATTCTCTCAACTATAAATTGGGAGCATATATAGCACCTACTGCAAAGGGCTGGGGTGAAGAGGAAATGTGCTAATGCATATGAAGAGTTCAACATAGGTTCTTGCATGTGGTAGGTTAGCAGTAAACATTAAATAGAGGAGTATTTGTTTCCTGGGGCTGCTGGAGCAAAGTACCAAAGACTGAGGGGCTTAAACAGAAATGTATTGGCTTATAGCTCTGGAGGCTGCAAGTCTGAAATTAAAGTATCATGAAGGCTGGTTCCCTGTGAAGGCTCTGAGAAAGAATCTGCTCCATGCTGCTCCCCTAGCTCTGGTGGTTTGCTGGCAATCTTTTTTTTTTTTTTTTTGAGACAGTCTCGCTTTGTCGCCAGGTGCCAGGCTGGAGTGCTGTGGCATAATCTCGGCTCACTGCAACCTCCACCTCCCGGGTTCAAGCAATTCTCCTGCCTCAGCCTCCTGAGTAGCTGGGATTACAGGCGCATGCCACCACACCCAGCTAATTTTTGTATTTTTAGTAGAGACAGGGTTTCTCCATGTTGGCCAGGACAGTCTTGATCTCTTGACCTCCTGATCCGCCCGCCTCAGTCTCCCAAAGTGCTGGGATTCCAGGCGTGAGCCACTGCGCCTGGCCTGCTGGCAATCTTTGAGTGCCTTGGATTCTGCTGCATCACCCAGTCTCTGCCCCATCTTCACATGATGTTCTTCCTGTGTGTGTATCTCTGTCCAAACTTCCCCTTGTGATGAAGACACCAGTCATACTGGTCAAGGGGCCCATTGTACGACTTCATCTTTAATTCCATCTGCAAAAACCTTGTTCCCCAAAAAAGATTACATGTTAAGGTACTGGGTGTTAGAACTTCAACATACGATTTTTAGAAAGACACAATCGAACCAACAACAGCTTGTGTTATGACTCCTAACGTGATTATCATGCACACATCAGATTACCAACTAAAGATACTTTCTTTTCAACTTTTCATTCTGAATTCATTTCAGACTTAGAAAAATATGGCCAAAATACTTCAGAGAAGTCCCATATTACTATCCCCCAGGTTTCTCTAATGTTAACATAAACATGGTACAATTATACAAAACAGGAAATTAACATTGGTCAATACAACATTGGTCTATTAGGTCAATACCTAATAGATAGACCTTATTCAAATTTTGCCAATTTTTCCACCAATGTGCTTTTCCTGGCCCAGGATACAATCTAAGACCCAATGTTGAATTTAGTTTCATGCCCTATAATCACCTCAAATCTGGGACGGTTCCTCAGTCTACCTTAACCATGTATTACCTTGACACATTTGAAGAGTTGCCAGCAGTTATTTTGTAAAATGCCCCTCAACTGGAATCTGTCTCATGTTTCTTTATGATTCAATTTGGGTTCTACATTTTTGTTAAGCATCCTACACCAGTAATACTGTGCCCTTCTCAGTGAATCTCATCAGGAGGGGCATGAAATCAATGTCTCTCAGTGCTGGTGAAATTAACTTCAATCACTTTGTTTAGGTGGTGTCTATTCACCAGTGTTCTCCCCTGTAATACTATTTTTTCTTTTGGAATTAATGTATCTTGTGGAGAGACACTTTAAGACTATGTTGGCTGGGCGCAGTGGCTCATGCCTATAATCCCAGCACTTTGGGAGGCCAAGGTGGATAGATCATGAGGTCGGGAGATTGAGACCAGCCTGGCTAACATGGTGAAACCCCATCTCTACTAAAAATACAAAAAATTAGCTGGGTGTGGTGGCACGCTCCTGTAGTCCCAGCTCCTCAGGAGGCTGAGGCAAGAGAATCGCTTCAACCCACGAAGTGGAGGTTGCAGTAAGCTGAGGTAATGCCACTGCACTCCAGCCTGGGCGACAAAGCGAGACTCCGTCTCATACTTCTACCAACAGATTTTGTAATACTTAGATGACACTTGCTTGCAAGCAACAATAATTTCACCTAATGGTGATTTTCTATTTCCATTCTTCTTTCTACATTTATTAGTTTGAATTCTACTGTAAATAAGAATGCTTTATTCTTCATATATTCTTTTTAGTAAAACATTCCTAACTTTTGATGTTATCAGAGACCATTGTGTTGACTCCACAGGACCCTTGGTATCTGACTCTTGGGTCTGCCCAGTTTTGAGGTATTCATTTCTGTGTTGGCATAAAGAAAAATGCCTTCTTTATTTTGCATTTAAACCTTATGATTTTAGTTGCCATTAATAGAATTTTTGAGAGAAGACTGTGCTAAATGCTTTGCAGGGTGAAGAGGATGTTTTATTTATTCAAGAGAACTGCTTTTATGCAATTTGGGTGTTACCTATTTACACATAAAAATTAATGCTAAATAGATATGATTTCCATCTATTCATTAAAACAAATCCCAAAGCAGTCCATAAATCCTTAGTAGCCTAATGTTATTCTTGAAACTTGAAAACACAACTGTTTTTCTTAAAGAAGAAAAACCACAACCTGTTTTTTATAAAACACTTATTCCCACTAATGGTGGCCTTCTTCTTCCTTTTTTCAAGTACCCTCCCTGTTTCCTTCTCCTGAGCAACCATTCACTCAACACTATTTTACTGAGAACCTACTGTGTGCCGGCCTCTTCTCTAAATTCTGGGGCCAAAGTAGTGAACAAAATAGACCTGAACTCCCCGCTTTTAAGCTTCCAGTTTATTCAGGAAGATAGATTGCAAACAAATTCTGTAAGTGGTAGCTGCTTTGCAGCTGGGAGCAGTGGCTCACTCCTGTAATCCCAGCACTTTAGGAAGCTAAGGTGGGCGGATCATGAGGTCAGGAGTTCAAGACCAGGCTGGTCAATATGGTCAAATCCTGTCTCTACTAAAAATACAAAAATTAGTCAGGCATGGTGGTGTAGGCCTGTAGTCCCAGCTACTTGGGAGGCTGAGGCAGAAGAATCGTTTGAACCCAGGAGGCAGAGGTTGCAGTGAGCCGAAACCGTGACACTGCACTCCAGCCTGGGCAAAAGATTAAAACTTCGTCTCAAAAAAACAAAACAAAACAAAACAAACAAACAAACACAGGGGCAGAAAAACCTCTAATTTAAATAGCATGAACAAGTAAAATCCCTCAGAAGAGGTATGTGGGGTAAGATTTGAACAGAGAATAGAAAGAAGTGTGGGAGAAGCTGTGTGGCTTGGGGCAGGAAGCATATTTCAGGAAAGGAACAGCAAGTGCAAGGTTCTGTTTTAGGGGCAATGATTGGGTGGCATTTGCTAATGGGAGGGGTTGTTGTGTGTCTGTTCCCAAACTGGTCCCCTTTTGCTGTACATACACAGCCTTCTTTTGCTAAGTCTTACATTTTTACTACCTTCTCCTCTCCGCTTAATTTTTTCAACATGTAGTTTTGAATATATTTCCTTGAGGTCTGATACAGGGATGGATGGATGGATGAATAGATAGATTGATAGATAGGGATAAGTCTTAATATAATGTATATATAGAGAGTCTGATGCATTTATTTTGATGTGTGACTGCGGACAGCTTTTAAGCTCTGCTCCTTCCTCTTACCTCTCTGCTCCACACCCACACCAGGGCAAGCTGCTAAGAAAGCCTGGGTGCGCCTTCCTTTGATAGCATCTGAACCAAATTTGGGGTAAAGATTCACAACACACACCCATCTGTGCTGGTCAGTACAATATGTGCCAGCCACAGCTATTGAGCACCTCAATTGGAAACATGGTGAGATGTGATGTACATACAAAATACACTCCGGGCCTCAAAGACAGTATGAAAGAGGCTGGACAACATAGACCCTGTCTCTACAAAAAACAAAACCATTAGCCCAGTGTGGTGGTGCACGTCTGTTGTCCAGCTACTAGGGAGGCTGAGGTGGGAGGATCACTTAAGCCTGAGAGGACCAAGCTGCAGTGAGTTATGATCATACCACTACACTCCAGCCTGGATGATGGAATAAAGCCCTGTCTCTAAAATAAAATAAAATAATAAAAAACAAAGATAGTATGAAATAATGTGAAATATCCTATTAATAATTTTTAAGTTGATCATGTGATAAAATAATATTTTACATCTATATTAAGTTTAAAGTATAACACATTGATTTCACCTTTTTAACCTTCTTTAATGTAAGTACAATATTTTTGTTTTGTAGAGATGGGGGTCTCACTATGTTGCCCAGGTTGGTCTTGACCGTCTAGGCTCAAGCAGCCCTCCCATCTTGACCTCCCAAAGTGCTGGGATTATGGGCATGAGAGCTGCACCTGGCTACATGAAAATTTTTAATTAAATATATGGCTCATATTTGTCATTCATCTTCTACTTTTGTTAAACAGCATTAATATATACCAAACTAGTAACAATGATTATGTCTTAGTTTATTTTTTAAAAATCTTTCTTTTAGATTCTCTATATTCTCTGAGCATGTATTTAAAATAAAAATAAGTTTAAAAATAAAAAGACATTTCTTGGAGTTGTTGTTGGTGAAGTTAGGGAGGCTTTTTGGAGGATCTGAGAAGAAAAGGTCTCCCTATCTAAAAAGTCCAGAAAGTGAAAACATTTTCCAGTCAGCCATGATTCTGAAATTGATATCTGCCCTCTCCCCACTGTTTAATTAAACTAAACTTAACCTGAAGCTGGCTCTATGTAATGAACTGAAACTGAACTTGGTATGAACTGACTGAAAGCTTATTTAATATATTTTTGCAGCCAATAGCTGAGTATCAGCAGTAAAACATAGGAGCAAACCTTCAATCAATCACAGGCTACCAACTGATCAGACCATGCTCAAATAAGACAAACACCTAGCTATAACCAATCATGCTATCTCTGAACCTCACTTCCATTTTCTGTTCATAAATGCTGTCAACCCATATTGTGGAGCAGAATTCTTCGAACCTCTCCTGGTTCTGAGAGCTGCCCCATTGACAGTTCATTCTTTGCTCAATTAAATTTTGTTAAGTGTAACTTATCTAAAGATTTACTTTTGACATTGCACATATACTGTGAGAGACAGGCAGCCTCTCTCTATGTTGGAGGAGATGACTTTCTAATGGTGACTCTGGGGTTTGCAAATGCATTGGTGTGCCTTGGCCTGCAAGCCTCGGCTCTTTAGCACTGTCATAGGAAACTCAAGGTGTAGCTGCCTACTGCTTTCCTGTGTACATCTCTAGGGCTGCCATTTGTGCTTGATCCAATCCATATCTACTCTCTATAAGCCCTCAGTGTCCCAGATCCTTGTCCACAAACCTAGAGGACCAAGCTGTGGATAGCTGTCCAACCTGTTTACAGCCTACTTTGTGGGGTAATGTTGTAATGTTTTGGAACAAACTGTACAGACTTAATCATGCAAAATGTTATTGTATTGAAGAGGTCAGACTTCAGAACACACTTGGCTGATCCAGCAACTGAATTTTACTACTACTGACTCTGAAGAACAGAAAACAACCCCGCTACTTGTACATAAGCAGTCAACTCTTTCTACCAGAAAAGGATTGGACAGTAAGAGAAGGCAGAACAGGGGGAAGAAATCAAATGGATTTAACTAGATCATCATATAAAAACTACAAATGTATAACTTTTCCCAATAGTTTAAAAATCAAAAGAAAAAAGAAAAACTTCAGAAAGATTCACTGTGTGCTTTCAAAGGATTTTACTATGTATGCTTTTTCTTCACACAAGTAAATTTTAAAATTTAAGTCTTAGTAATTTCCACTCTGTAACTTTTGAAATTTCACTGAGTAAGAAAAATACTGACTACTGACTCTCAAAAGGCAAGTCTATACTACTAGGCAAATTTGTAAGTTTATTGTTGGGACTCTGAAAATGATACCCCAAAGTATGGGGCTTTCATGCAGAGTGCTTTGAACTAAGGGAAAATCAAGGTCTCTCTGACATTCTTCTGCCCTGCTGTCTCTTACCCCTGTTTCAAAAGCACAGGGAAGGAAGCTCTCTGAACTTTCCTCATCTGCCTAAAGATCAGATCTTCCAAAAAGGCACTCGATTGTCATGAGTTTCCTCCCCAGGAATCTCATTAATTAGGAAAGATTAACTATATGACAGGAGGAGAACCAGCCTGAAGTCAGTGCCATGCCCAGACATTGTCACAAACTATCACCTGTTCTTCTGAGGGCTGCTCCAAGACAACCTTTATCACTCTGAGTTTTTATCTGCATGACAAGACAACTTTTATTCACCATGCATTTCCTCCCCTTCCTCTTCATGATTTGTGTCATGCCCCACCCCCAATTAAGCTCTAAGCCCCAATTCCTTTCTGTAGCTCAGGATGCTATATAAGCTTTAATCATTTAGCCCTTCTTTGAATCTCATATTTTGTGAGATTCCCATGCCTATGTACATAAATTTTTTTTCCTGTTAATCTGTCTACTATTTACTTCCCAGACTCAATGATCAAACCTTAAGAGGGTAGAGAGAAAGGTTTTCTCCCATACATTATATTCCACCCAAGATCCACAAAAAGCAAAAATTTTACTTTTAAATAATGAAAAAGTTACCCAATATATACAAACCCTCATATTTGACTTCACTCTTCTGACTCTGCAAACTGAAGCCACCACTAGCTACTACAATTTGACCACCAAGCTATACATTTTTCTAACAACTGTAATGAGGTATAGTTCATATACTATACAAGTGACCCTTTTAAAGTGCCTAATTCAATGGCTTTTATACACTCACAGAGTTGTGCACCCATCACCACAATAAATTTTAGAATATTTTCAATAACCCAAATAGAAACACAGCACCCCTTCCCCATCAACGCCTGACATGGTTTGGATATTTGTCCCCTCCAAATCTCATGTTGAAATTTGATACCCAATGTTGGAAGTGGAGCCTGATGAGAGCTGTTTGGGTCACAGGGATGGAACTGTCATGAATTGCTTGAGCCATTCTCTTGGTGATGAGTGAGTTCTTGCTTTATTAGTTTACATGACAGCTAATTGTTTAAAGGAGCTCTCTCCTCTCATTCACTTCCTCTCTTGCCATATGATATGCCAGCTCCCTGTTTGTCTTCCACCATAATTGTAAGCTCCCTGAGGCCTCACCAGAAGCAGAGCAGATGCTGACACCATGCTTCCTGAACAGCTGCAGAACCGTGAGCCAAATAAAGCTCTTTTCTTTATAAATTACCCGGCCTTACGTATTCCTTTATAGTAATGCAAAACAGACTAACACAACTCCCAATCCTAGTATTCCTCCTCCTCTGCATGGTCCTAGGCAACCACTAATCTACTTTCTGTCTCTGTGGGTTTGTAAAATTCTGGACATTTTAGATAAATTGAATTATATAATGTGGTCCTTTGTGACTTTCTTCTTTTACTTAGCATAATATTTTCAAGGTTTATACAGGTTGCAGCATGTATCAGTACTTCATTCCTTTTATTCCTGAACAATATTTGATTGCATTGGTATGCCACATTTTATTTACCTATTTATCAGTTGATGGACATTTGGATTATTTCCACTTTTTTACTATTATGGCTAATCCTGCTACTAATATTTATGTACCTAAGCATACTTTTTAAATTTAAGTAATTTTTGCCTTACAGCTTAGGATGCATCCCCCCAAAAATGAGAATAAAGCAAAGTTTTGCAAAACAGCAAAACAGAACTTTGCTTTATCAGTGATTACCATCCTTAAGTCAACTTTTCCCATGGAAAATAGTCCTTAACAGCCTGACTTAGGAACATCAAAAGAGGTCCATCTAAAAATGTTGTGTTAAACAGATTCAAACACACATTTTTTTTTTTTTTTTGAGATGAAGTTTCACTTTTGTTGCCCAGGCTGGAGTGCAAGGGCATGATCTTGACTCACTGCAACCTCCACCTCCCAGGTTCAAGTGATTCTCCTGCCTCAGCTTCCCAAGTAGCTGGGATTACAAGTGTGTGCTACAAAGCCCGGCTAATTTTGTAATTTTAGTAGAGATGAAATTTCACCATGTTGGTCACACTGGTCTCAATCTCCTGACCTCAAGTGATCTACCTGCCTCAACCTCCCAAAGTGCTGGAATTATAGGCATAAGCCACTACACCCAGCCCCCAAACACATGTATTTATTGCATGTCTAATGTAAGGGAGAAAAATTATTTTTCTCCTACCTTTCATGATTTTTAGCTGATACAACTAAAATCCCTGTAACAAAAGACAGATTAACAACAGAAGAACAAACAGAAGTTAATTAACATGTATGCCTCATTTATACCATGGAAGATACACAGGGAAAATGAATAATTCTCTAAGAGGTGGTTTAAATTCCATCTACTGAAAGAAACAAACAAAAAAGAATGTGGGGAAAGTCCAGTTTTGACAAGATGACCAGGCAAAGTACCATAAAACAGCATTAGGTTTGTTATGCAGATTTAAGTCAGTGCCTTCTCCACTGATAGGAACGTCTAATCATGTAGAGTTGTCCTTCTCTACCTGGCACAGAGAGGAAAACACCCTTACAATCGCAGATTTCCTTTGTAAATGTAAATTTTTTCTAAAAAGGGTAAATTTCTTATTTTCAGAGCTCCTCCTAGGTCTGCTATTTCTCAAAATAATTAGATCAACATAATCCTTACGTTAAAGAGGCATATTTTGTGGTGATATATTCTGGTCTCCAATACAGTCATATTTTGGGGTGATGTGTCTTGAGTCTCATCACCAATAAATAAAAAGTGCTATTTGTGGTGGGTAAATAATTTTAAAATATTTTGTTAAATATTTTCTGTAGTTTTTTTTGTACCTCTTGGTTCTCCTCTGCATCCCTACCCCCATTCAGTCATTCATTGCCTCAAGGAATACATAACTTAGAGAATGGCAGAGAACAAAGGCTTTTGGATTTGTTATTGAACTGAACTTGGGTCTGCTCACTTGGCACAGCAAGCCAAATCCTGACATCAAGATTTGCAGTGAGATACTTCAGTTGTAGGTAAACAGTACCAACAAAAACAAAATAATTTATTCATTAATTTTTTAAAAAAGATATTCAATGAGAGAAAGAAAAGCATTTATTATAAGATGCCAAGCAAGGAGAATTGGCCAGATAATGCTTAAGGCCCAAACTCCCCATGGCTTATAAGCAAGAGATGTTAAAGGCAGGGGTACATTTCAGGAAAGCAGAAGTTACAGGCAAAATTGTAAATCAATACATGGAGGTTATACATTAATTTGGCTCAAAAAGGCAGGATATGTTGAAGCAGGGGCTTATAGGTCATAGGTAGATTCAGCAATTCCTTTATTTGCAATTGGTTAAGGAAGCAAAGCTTTGCCTAAAAACTTGGAGTCAACAGAGAGGAATGTTCAGGTTTAGCCTGTGCGCATGACTTTATCTAGGCCCCTCAGAAAAAGATTTAACACCAAGAATAGCAGTCAGAGTTCAGTCTATGTGACAGTGGTTGACTTTTTCCATCTGGTGGGAGTCCAGGTTTCTGGAAAATAATTCAGGGAGTATGTCAAGATGTTAAATTTAGTTTTTATAGGAAACCAAATATCTCTGTCTAACTTACTTGGGTGGCTATTGCTTTAATTATTATTACCTTTTTGCTTATCAGGTTGCTCATTTATTTCTCAAAGCTAGTGAGTGCCTGGAATTTCCCTTGAGAAGACTCAAATTTTCCTTTATTTCAATGCTTCGGGGAGGGGACAGTGGGGCAAAAGAGCCCTGAGAAGGGATCCCTGCTCTCAGATTTTGAATCTTGAAAACCAGGCAATAAATTTGAGGACATATATGATGAGTTAGATCAAAGTGATGTTCCTGGAAGAACTTAATTGGTGGGGGGATAGAAGAGAGAATGTATGAGGAAAAATGAGCCAAGGAGGGAACCCCTGGAGAACCACATGAAGGTTTATGGGATTACAAAGCAATGTAATTTGTCTCTCTTCCCTGGCAGAGTCTAAGAGAGGTGCCAAGACCTCAAAAAACGGCTGCAGGGTGTGCCTAGACAGAGGAAACCTAGACAGTTTTGCAAGAGTTTCCCCTTAACCAAGCACAGAGTGATGACAAAAAGGTGACCTTATGCTGCTAAGAGTGCCTGTGAACAAGGTTTTAGCGCCACTGGACATCCTAGGGTTGAGGGAAGCACAGAAATTCTATACATTCAGCAGAAGTATAGCTGTAACAAGGAACATTCATCAACCTGACTTAGAACAAGGGATGATGTAGCAGTGACCATGTGGATCAAGGCAGACTTTGGAGATCTTAGCAGATGCCAACATGACTAGCAATATGGTTTGGCTCTGTGTTCCTACCCACATCTCATCCTGTAGCTCCCATAATTCCCATGTGTTGTGAGAGGAACCTGGTGGGAGACGATTGAATCAAGGGGTCGGTCTTTCCCATGTTGCTCTCTTCATAACAAATAGGTCTCATGAGATCTGATGGTTTTAAAAATGGGAGTTTCTCTGCACAGCTCTCTTTGACTGCTGCTATCCACACAAGATGTAACTTGTTCCTCCTCGCCTTCTGCCATGATTGTGAGGTCTCCCGAGCCATGTGGAACTGTAAGTCCAATTAACCTTCTCTTTTGTAAATTGCCCAGTCTCAGGTATGTCATTATCAGCAGTGTGAAAACAGACTAATACAATAAATTGGTACCAGAAGTGGGGTGCTGCTGAAAAGATACCCAAAACTGTGGAAGCAACTTTGGAACTGGGTAGCAGGCAGAGGTTGGTAGAAGAAGATAGAAAAATGTGGGAAAGTTTGGAACTCCCTAGAGACTTGTTGAACGGCTTTGCCCAAAATGCTGATAGTGATATAGACAATAGAGTCCAGACTGAGGTGGTCTCAGATGGAAATGAGAAACTTGTTGGAACTGGAGTCAAGGTGACTCTTCTATTATAGCAAATAGACTGGTGGCATTTTACCCCATCCTATAGATTTGTAGAACTTTGAACTTGAGAGAGATGATTTAGGATATCTGGTGGAAAAAATTTCTAAACATCAAAGCATTCAATAGGTGACTTGGGTGCTGTTAAAGGCATTCAGTTTTATAAGGGAATTGGAGTATAAAAGTTGGGAAAATTTGCAGCCTGACAATGTAACAGAAAAGAAAAAAACCATTTTCTGAGGAGAAAGTTCAGCTGGCTACAGAAATTGCGTAAGTAACAAGAAGCCAAATGTTAATCCCCAAGATAATGAAGAAAATGTCTCCAGGGCATGTCAGAGGTCTTCACAGGCTGAGAGACCTAGGAAGAAAAGATGGTTTCATGGGCCAGGACCAGGGTCCCCATGCAGTGTGCAGCCTAAGGATTTGGTGCCCTGTGTCCCAACCACTCCAGTCATGGTTGAAAGGGGCCAATGTTCAGCTTGGGCTGTGGCTTCAGAGAGTGAAAGCCTCAAACCCTGGCAGCTTCCACGTGGTGTTGAGCCTGCAAGTGCACAGAAGAATTGGGATTTGGGAAACTGCATCTAGATTTCAGAAGATGTATGGAGTTACCTGGATGCCCAGGCAGAAGTTTACTGTAAGGGTGGAGTCCTCATAGAGAACCTCTGCTAGGGCAGTGTGGAAGGGAAATGTGGGTTGGCAGCCACCACACAGAGTTCCTACTGGGGCACAACCTAGTGGAGCTGCGGGAAAAGGGTCACCATCCTGCAAACCTCAGAATGGTAGATCTACTGACAGCTTACACGGTGTACCTGGAAAAGCTGCAGACACTCAACACCAGCTTGTGAAGGGATTTGGGAGGCAGGCTATACCTTGACTGCCCTTCTGGATTTTGGACTTGCATGGGGCCTGTAGCCCTTTTGTTTTGGCCAATTTCTCTTATTTGGAATGGCTGTATTTATGCAATGCCTATATCCCCATTGTATCTAAGAAGTAACTAACTTGCTTTTGATCTCACAGGCTCATAGGTGGAAGATACTTGCCTTGTCTCGAATGAGACTTTGGACTCTGAACTTTTGAGTTAATGCTAAAATGAGTTGAGACTTTCGGGGAATGATAGAAAGGCATGATTTGTTTAGAAATATGAAGATATGAGATTTTGGAGGGGTCAGGGGCAGAATAATACAGTTTGGTTTTGTGTCCCCACCGACATCTCATATTGTAGCTCTCATAATTCCCACATGTTGTGGGAAGGACCAAGTGGTAGGTAATTGAATCATGGGGGCGGGTCTTCTCCTTGCTGTTCTCTTGATAGTGAATGGGTCTCACAAGATCTGATAATTTTTAAAATGGGAGTTTCTGCACAAGCCGTCTTTGCCTGCTGTCATCCATGTAAGATGTGACTTACTCTTCCTTGCCTTCCACCCTGATTGTGAGGCCTCCTCAGCTATGTGGAACTGAAGTCCATAATCTTTCTTTTGTAAATAAATTGCCCAGTCTGGGGTATGTCTTTACCAGCAGCATGAAAACAGACTAATAGACTAGGTGACAACTAAAGACCAGAGACCTCTTCATCTCAATCCCACATCCCCAATGTCTTGGCATATTGTAAGACCCCAATACTTAGATCCAATATGGGGGAAAAGACAGGAAACCTCATATTGACCAAGATTAAGTTTCTGCTATTCAGAATAAGGAATCTTAAAATAAATTTTCTAATAGAAAAATAAAATCATATTTCTGAATTAACAATCTAAGATTTATACATGTGAATTTTTTTAAAGTAATTCCAAGATCCCAAGAACTTGGATCCAATGTTGTCAAAGTTCCGATTCTCCAAATCCTAAGATTTCACTCCTTTTCTAGAGATGGCCTAACTCTTCTCATGTGACCCCAAATCCTTGCTTGGTGTGACTTCAGCTCTCCCTCCTCCCTACTATGTTATTCCTCCTATAATATACACCCCATACTTAAAATTTGTATTTTATTACCTGTAATTTTAATTGCAGTTAGATCCATGAGGGAAGAAACCATATATGTTTTATTCACCGGGCATGTAACACAATGTCTGATATGTAATAACCTGTCAATAAATGGCTGTACAAATTTTTCCTATAAAAACAAGGACACAAGAATATATCTAGAAGGATGTCCACTGCAGCATTGCTGGCAATAGGAAAAATTAGGTTCAAACTAAGAGTAAATCAATGGGGAGACAGTAAGTAAATTAGGGTAATTAGAGTACCTCTGTGATGCGGAATAATATGCTTGTGCAAAACAATCGGGGAAAGAAAAAATATTTATTTCAAAGTCAAGTTAGATATTTTCCTGAATTATATATTGCCTAAGATAATCAATTCCATCACCCTCCTCTCCATGTCCCAGAGATAACTGAGTTGACCATTATCCTTTGAGAGAATCAAGTTCAAAACTAGAAATTCCTCATATTGTGGTGAGTGCTTAGAAAGACACTCATGATTTAAGAAGATTATAGGCATTTATCAGGATACCCATTGGTTATCACCAATTATTATCTCATCATCATCATCACCAGTGACATTTATTGAATGCTCACTATGTGCCAGGTACCATGCAAACACCTGATATACATTATCTTGTTTTGAATTAACATAATAACCCTCTGAAGCAGGTTTTTTTATACCAACTTTACAGAATGAGTTCAGGGATTGTGGCAAACAGACTGTACCATAACCCTCAATGTTTCTACCTTCTGCTGTTCACATATTTGTGTAATCCCCTCCCCTAAGTGTAGGTGGGACTTGTCACTTGACTCTAAGAGAATATGGCAAATGTGATGAGATGTCACTTTCATTCTTGCCCAGTCAAGCTTTTAGATGGACACAAGCCTGGCAAACACCTTGATTGCAGGCTTGTGAGACCCTGAACAGAGAATCCAGCTAAGCACAGAGGGACTGCTGAAGCTGTGAGATAATAAATGTGTGTGATTTAAGCCACCAGGTGTGTGGTAACTGGTTATGCAGCAATAGAAAACTAACACAGAGGTGAAGTTTCTAGCCCTAGATCCCACAGGAGCCACAGGACTAGATATCCACCCCAGGGCTGTTAGCCTTGAAACCCATGTTCAGCAGGACATCCATGCCCTGCCCTCTTGCTCCCAGATGGTACTTTCAAGATTGTTTTAGGTCTGAGTCTGTACCCTAAAACATGACTCAGCTGAATTCCCCCCATCAACTCAAATCAAAGGTTATTCCCTCACCTGTATCACCCAACAAATCTCACTATCTTTTCATATATATGGGCTGGCTGATAGAGGAACAATAATACGGGTTCACCTTGGGCACTACTGGAGAAGTTTTAGTGACCTGTGGCCCTGGTAGGACCTCCTTGAAGATATGGGCCTTCCACACATGTTCATGGCACCCTACTGTGGGGTCGGATGGGTTGCATGTGTGGCTGCTTAGTTATTCAGTGAACTAGATGGCAGCCAGAAAATTGTAGTACTTGGATTTAAATGATTTGCTGCTTGATGGCACCAGCATAACACCTATCAGTGTCCTACTAACCAGGATGGATGATCGTCTCATTTTAAGCTCCCAGAATTCCCCAAGAATAACAATTTATGATAAATAATTATGGCATTTAGATATGGTGCTATGCACTTCTATTATTCGCTTGTGAAAGCATTTGTAAACTACATGAATCAATTGACTATTACATTAAAGACAGAATGCATTTAAGAGCTGAATGAAAATCTCTCTCATACATTATGGAGTCATAAAACTATAGTAGTTCACCCATCCAACATTACATCAGTAACCAGAACTTCTTCTTGTAATAAGCTGTCATAAAAACGTTTTCCTTATTTCAATATATCCTCCTAAATGGTGGACTGAAAAATCAATAAGCCGGGATACAAAAAGAAAAGGGAAATAAATATGTGTTATATTTTTGTCATTACTCTCATCATAG
This sequence comes from Saguinus oedipus, assembly GCA_031835075.1. Lineage (NCBI taxonomy): Eukaryota > Metazoa > Chordata > Mammalia > Primates > Cebidae > Saguinus > Saguinus oedipus. Next base: position 47,496,596 of record CM063170.1, read on the forward strand.
AGGAAAGCATTTAAGAAGCAAATGTTATTAAATAATGACATTAAATAAGTACCTATTTTATAACTTGTCTGTTTACACATTCGTTAATTCAACTTACATTGATCATATATACATCAAATTCAAAGACTTACTATGTACCTGGGGAATACCAAAAAAATAAAAATAAACACATAGTCTCTGCTTCCAGAGGCTTTCAACTATATGCATCTAACAATAACCATTTGCACTAATTAAATCCCAGAGAGCCACTGAAACATACCTATCCATTCTTTAACATATATTTTATCAGTACACATAGGTATAAAAAATTAAACAATATAAACCATTGTTACCTCTGGGTGGCAAGACACATGTAATTTTTTTTTAAAAATTACATTTCTTAAACAAATAGAAATTACCATTAAAGATAAAAAATAATCATATATAGCTATTAAAGATTGTTAGGGCTCAGAACACTATACTCCAAAGCATGGCACTTTGGCATGCTGAGTACTTTGAACCGAAAAAGACTGGAAGGACCTCAGAAGCAAGATGTTCCCTCTGGCCTTCTCCACACTCCTTTCTCCTTCTCCCTTTTTTCTCCCAAGCATGTCATGGGAATGAGAATTCCTCTTCCCCAAAGCAAGTTATAGAAACCAGAACTCCTCTCTCCCAAAGCAAGCCATAAATCCTAAAGAGGTCATTCTCTGACCCACCTCCTCTGAAAGCTGGCCAAAAACCTCATTCCAGAAGGGGCTTGCCCCATACCCAGTGGGGAAAAAGTCCTGTACAAAGAGGCCAAGAAGAATCCAAACAGGCCTTGATAGGGTCCCCTGTTTATTACCATTACAGCACACCCTTTTCGTCCAATCACATTTCTACATGGCTGTCCATTCTTCATTGAACCTAACACAAAAATACAATTTTCCCTGAGTCTTTGGGCATTCATTTCTGAAGGATTTCGTGTCACACGAAACTTTGTTGAGTTTGTTATGCTTTCCTCTTGCTAACATGTGTTCCCTATAGAGGTGTTGGCTATGGAACTCACAATGAGTGTGGAAAAGGTATTACACCTTTTTACTCCAAGATCTTTTAAACTATTAGGTCTAACATTCAACAGGTCCACCAAATCCACTAAAACAATGATACAAATTTTTCTTTGAGCAAAGAACCAACTAAAGGAAAATAAAGAATATTTAGTCCACATTCTTTAAAAATAAAATTGTCTTCTTAAAATTAAGTATTATTTACAATAGTGCTTAAGAGCTCCTTCATTATTTTCCTCAGGGGACGTTTAAGCTTATTTTTTTTGTTTTTGCTTTGACTCAAATTTCAAAAGCTTTATAGCAGTGTGTGTCCTGAAAGATCAGAGTGTATCACAGCACCTTTGAATCCGTTTGCAAAATGAGCCAGGGGAATGCTGGAGGGAGGGGTTTGGGGCATCAGGAGCTGGAGGAAACTTCTGGCAGCAGAATTTAACCACACAGTACATGCTGCAGCCCCCATTGAATACTGGGGAAGAAATGGCAGTATAACGAGAGAAAGTGCACAAATGCAAAATGCTCTGTCAATGACTGTCTCATTCTCGGCTGTCCATATGTGAAACAGCTAGAAGGGGATGTTCTTGCTGCAACACTCTGGCGAGAGAGAGATGGAAGAGGGGCCTTTGATCTATCTTCTTAAGTGTGCAGACCTCTGCTGTGTCCCATGCTGGCACAGGTCATGCACGTCCAAGCTGGACACTTAATCCTGGGTCTGGCCTCTGGGCAGGATAATTGGGTGGAATTACAGAAGGCTTTTTTCATTGTGGGAATAAATGGGTAAGAAAGATTTTTCATATATATTGATTTTGATACATTGAATTCTCTTTTCTTCAAATTGTATCACTTACCCAGTAGTAAAGCTGGAAGGGCTAAGTTTGTGGTGCACACAGTCCTGCAGCTGCATGCTCCTTTGGGCAGGGGTCATATCTGTGTTATTTGCTGTAGAAGATGTGGCACCTCGTACGTGGCCTGGTACAGCACAGGGGCTCAATAGGTAGCTACAAGGGAGTGAAGAAATGCATATTTTCTCCCTCACTTTGAAAATCTCTCATCTCCTAACAGGTCATGTCCTTTCTACTTTTGCCCTTTGATAGTCCATTCTCACACAAGAACCAGAATGATCTGTTTAAAAACAAATCAAGTTCTAAAATTAGCTTACAGTGATGGTTGTACAACTCTCTAAATATACTAAAAAGCTTTGAACTGCATACTTCAAATGGGTAAATTTTGTGGTATATAAATTCTATCTTGATAAGGCTGTTAAAAAAATTGGATTGTCATTCCATGCTTAACATCCTTCACTGGTTCCTGCCATTTCACATAGAATTCACCAGACTTATTGTGATGTACAACATCTTACCTTTTCCACAGGATTTGCCTACCTCTCTTACCTCACCTCGCACCAGGCTACATCTTACCTCCAACTCTTCCCCGAATCTGCCTAGGTTGATCCTGCCTTATCTGTCCACAATAATATTCTTCTCCATACTTTTTTTTTTAACTTTTTTTCTTTGCCCCCTTAAGATTTCCACATCCTCTCTCTGTACATTCCAAATGGTGGCTCTCATTCAGATCTCAGCTCAAATTCCATCTTCCCACGTTAGGTCATGTAATTGTGAATCACTGCCACAATCATTTTCTCTCATATTATATTTTTATAGCACTTCTACTTGAAATCATCTTGTTTCTTTATTGTTTCCCTCACTCAAATATAAGCTCTGTGAGGGTAGAAAATCTTGTGTTTAACCCCTGAAAACAGTGCCTCAGACGTAGTAGGTATTAATAAATATACGTTAAGTGTTGACTGCCTGGTTCCCGCATGGTTTGTTCTGCCAAACTTGTGAGAAAAAAAACAAAAACCAACAAACAAAAATGCAAAATGTTTACACCTTAGCATATCTTCACAAGAAAAAAAAGTTTTAAAACTCACTGCTTTTGAATGATTTTTCATTTTTCCATGGCATGGAAAAAATTAGCAAGCTCTATCTGGGGAACAACTGCTTTCCAAAGTTAGAAGATTAAAATCATGTAAATATTCCACTATATAAGATGTATTATAATGCTGTTAAGGTTTAGTCATAGTCACTTTAAGGGTGGGGGTGAAAGGAGAGGGATTTCTGGGCATCCAGTCCAAAATGGCATTTGCAGACTTAAAAGCAGTTGGATACTTACAAAAAAATTAGGTCATAAGAGGTTTCCTCATTCTCCTTTCCTTGATTATTTAGAACTCTTAGGAAAACCAAGATAATATTTGAAGTCTTCCTTTTAGTACTTCACTTTTGGTAAGTAAAATTTCAGGACTGATGGAGCTCAATGATAGCCATGTGCTCTGAACTACTTGTAACATCTGACATTCACATACGCCTTTGCTGCTTCCAAGTTCTTCCACAGGAACTCTCATTTGACTTTGCCACAGCCTATGGGAAAGGCAAACAGGTGAACTTTTTTAAGGAGGAGGAAGCAAAAGTTCAAAGAGTTGAAATGATTTGCTTAAGGTCCTGTTGCCAATAAAGAGGGATTCTAGTCACATGTTTTTCTGGCCAACCATTGGCTCTTTCAAAAGCCTTATTTAGGAAGCCACAGCAGTTCTCCTCACAGATTACGCAAGAGATGATAGCAATCAGTGTTCCAGAGAATTAAGAACTGGGAATAAAAGTAGGAGGGATTTGTATTCAGCTAAATAATTGATTTGCCTCATTTTAATAACATATTTATTCCTGAAAAGTTATCGGTTTGCCCTTTAGTATGACAAATTGTACACATACACTATTTAACGTGTGCTCTTCATAGCTAGCCATATTGGTTTATGGAAACATCATTAAAGCTTAGCAATCTTTGTTTTTGATTGTTTTTAAGGTTTTGTTTCTACTGTTTACAAATGATTTTAAAAGCTGTAAGTTCAGCTTTTAAAGCTTTTCAGAAGCAAACCAGCATTTTAGTAAGTAACATCATTTAAGTGCTTATTTCCAAAGTGTTTTTATAAAATTATTAATGTGGGAGGCATGTAAGATTTTATACTTTATATGGAAGCTCACTGACTTTACTAGATGGATAACTGACACCATTTTTAGCCCTACAGGATGCCTGATATTGATTTCAGTTCTTATAATGCACTAATTTCTTAGAAGTCTTTGCTAAGTCTATGAAACTAATTGCAAAAGATTCCCTTAAGACTTAAACAGTAAGCACTCTGAAGAGATGTCTGCAATCCCATGTTCCCTGTACTGCAGCATTATTTACAATAGCCAAGATATAGAAAAACACCAAAGTACTCATCAATGAATGAATGGATTTTTAAAATATGGTATATCTATATATATATATAGATATATAGATAGATATCATTCAGCCTTAAAAAAAAAAACAAAACAGGAAATTCTGTCATTTGTGACATGGATGAAGCTAAAGGACATTATGCTAAATTAAATAAACCAGGTACAGAGCGACACAATATGATCTCACTTATAGGTAGAATCTAAAAAAGTCAAACTCACAGAAGCAGAGAGTAAAAGTGGTTACCAGAGGTTGGGGAGGGTTGTGGTGGTGGCTGGGGAAAGAGGAGATGCTGGTCAAAGAACACAAAGTTTAAGTTAAATTAGAGGAATACATTCTGATAATCTACTGCCCAGCATAGTGACTACAGTTAACATTAATGCATACTTCAAAACAGCTAAAAAAGAAAATTTTAAATGTTTTCACTACCCAATGATATTTGAGGTGAATATGCTAATTAGCCTGATTCAATCATTCTACATTGCATATATGTATCAAAACACCATATTGTACCCCATAAACAACTATCAATTAACATTTTAAAATACTCAGATGTCTCACCAAGACTCACATAGCAAAACTAAATCTTTACATAAATATCTATGCATTTAATCTTTACAGAAATTTCTTGGGCTATCCCAGTTCATAAGATTGAATTTTGATGTAAAATACTTCATTGGAGACCATAAAATTCATCCCTTGAGAGAGCTCTGTTCATTACTTGGGATAAGAAAACTTATGTTTATTATTCATGTTTTATTACTATTTTGAGCAACCAATTGTTATTAATACTTACAAACCAAGCAATAACCTAAAATGCAACTAATCTGCATTTTTTTGTTGTATATCGTTTTTTCCCAGTCCCTATCCCTGTACAGTTCCTCTTCCTCTCCTCAAGTACCTATTTTACTTTCTATGAAGAATAAGTTTCAGTTGCTTACAACTGTTAATAACATGTTTTTCCATTCCTTATTGTTTAAACTGAAGAGCTGCTACAGGTATTATTGGTCCAATAACTGATTTCCATAACAAAGACCTGAAGGGAAACTATAAACTTCTCTCTGAATCAAAGATTTATTTTTTGTAGTTTTTAGGCTAGATGTGCTTCATATAATACTGTTTTACTGTTTAATACATATATCTAATAAAAATAACTTGCAGTTATAACCAAAATATACATCTGAATTGTGACCAACTGGCTCAGTTGTGTGTGCCACACAACTAGATACAAAGAGATGGAGCTGTTCAATAAGCCATGAGATGCAGAAGACAAACGAAAACTCACACACTCTGTGAAGGTTTTAATCACATATAGCACATGCTATCTCAATAAGCTCAACGACAATGTACTCCAGAGTGGCTTAATTAAGCACAGCTGCTAAGCTTTGGTTTGGGCACCACCTAAAGGCAGAAAATGTTTTTTGTAAAATTCTACCTTGCTTCCTGTGACTTGCTAACTTTTGTATTTTAGTTTATACTGATTGAGAAAATGTCTGCTCTTTCTTGACCTATGTTAATAGTTTAAGAGTTCCATTTTATTGAGAAATTAGACCCTTTCCATGCCTACTTTGGAATAATAAGTTGTCTTTTACAGTGGGAAAATGTACCAATAAAATGAATATTCTAAAATTTCTTTTCTATCCATAAAGTTTCATAATTAAGAAATACATTTTAATTCAATCATTTTACTTACAGTCCTCAAACTCTTCTGCACTGTATATCCTTATAATAACATGTCACAAATAGTATATATTTCTGAAAAAGATGGTACTTATTAGAATTAAGTAATTTAACGTATTTGATTAGCTACTACTCCTGAATGTACAAATAGTGATATACACACCTTTAACATCACCATACACATTTAAGTTTTTGCACAACGTCCTTGCCTGAACACAATGTTGATTCCTCTTTTCAACAAAGAGTAATATCTGCAGTAATATAGAACAGATAACCAATGTTTTAAGAAAAGATATTTATTATTTACACCACTGAAATTCGTCCTGTAAAAACAATATACACCATGTTTCTTTAAAAGGATCAATTCCTTTTAAATACAAGAACTGTATAAAGCAATACTGTCAACACAAAACAGTGGTCACATTACATATCTGCAGGCTTAAGCATTGCAAATAATATATTTTTTTAATCTTATGGCTAGGTATTTTCACTGAAACAGTGTTAGCACTTAGACAAGATATAGCTGGAACAGAACAAAAACTTTTTGTTCATGCTTTTTAGGGATGAATCAGTGATATGTCCCTTTAAAAATGTATTGCCTTTAACTGCTTTTATGACAATGGTTTTAGGGAGATTCTACTTAGCCACTGAAAAGAGATTCATTCTTATTCCTTAGTTTTTATTTTTCAGTCTTCGGTTTCTCATACTAGGACACAGCTGTACCAAAGATTGATCCTTTCCAGCTTTACTTGAACATGTATACACATACAGGCCTAACTGAGACCATTCAGAATTCAGAAATTTAACTAGTGGCATACAGAAGAGAAATTGTGTCTATGACAAAAGAATAAAAAATTCTTGGTAATTTTAAGCATAACAAACTAGGTTCTTTATTTAAAAACTTTTTTTTTTTTTTTTGGTTTTAAAGGGAAAAGCACTAGTTTCAACATGGGTTTGGTCTTTGATTTTAGTCAGACAATAACACAATGAAACAAAAATACAAAACATAACTTGTTTCCAAAGTCACAAAATGATATTGTTGAGTATACATTTTCTCCACTTTTTGTGTGTGTTGAGGGGACAAGGCAGGAATCAGTAACCAACCCTGGAGAAAATATTTTTCAAGAGTAACAGAATATTCACATAGGGGACAAAAGCATTTTTTTTTTTTTAGCATATTGCTATAATCTTCAAAAAATATAAAATTAAATTTACAAAAAACTGGAAGACCAAGTATAAGCAATATGGTATTTGCTTCAGTGTCCAGCACTATCATAATGATTTCTAGCATAAAAGCAAGAAGTTCCTGGATCTTAAGTATCTTCAATAATTGCCAGTATAACTTAAAACTACTGTCCTTGCTTCTTTGAGAGATATCTGCAAGAAATAAAATAAAGATGTCAAAGCTGTATCATGATAAATTCATGAAGATAACCTAACTTCCCTCCCAAAGAAGTTTATTCTAATGACAAAACAATTCAAGATAAGTACTGTTGATAATCATTTACATCTACTGATTATGTGCACACACAGTTCTAAGTACATGTATTAATTCATTTAGTCCTCACAACAGCTCTGAGGAGTTTTAATTAGTATTATTCCTATTTTACAGGCACAAAGAGGGTAAGCAATTTGCCCAAATTCACACAGCTAGAAAATGGAAGAGCCTAGATTCAAAACAAGGCTCCAGAGGCTGTACTCATTAGCTATAATTCCATACTGCCTTACCTCCAATGCGAAAGTAACTGTATTAACTAGTATCCTAGCTTCCAAATATAGCTGAAACTCCATAAAGATCTTATTTTTCTTATATCAAGATAGTGGGCAAAAGATGCTAAAGGTCTTTGATCAAGAGTGTAAAGGATATAAGACATTAATTTACTAAGCAAACAAATATTTTTCATATTAGTAGAAATCTACCACTAAATTAAAAACAATCTCAATTTCTCACATTTACAAACTACCAAAATTGGTGGTGTGGGGGTGGGGAAAGAGTTCTTAAAATTGGCAAACTTGGACACGTTTTGATGGTACACTTTGCTTACTTCGTGACACTGCACTAAGCATTTGCTATCTCCATTGACTCAGTTACATCATCTGCAATTTAAAGATGGGGATAAAAATGTCTGCTTTATTTTCCTATTAGGATTATAGACTCTTAGAAGACTTGTGTCAAAGTGATCTAAAAAGTCAAAAGTGGAATCTGAAAAGCCAAAGTGTTATATTACACTGTTTCTTTTATACACACACATACACACACACACGCACACAAAATATACTTTATTTTTTTTTTATTGCATTTTCGGTTTTGGTGTACATGTGAAGAACATGTAAGATTGTTGCATTAGGTACACACATGGCAGTGTGGTTTGCTGCCTTCCTCCCCATCACCTATATCTGGCCTTTCTTCCCATGTTATCCCTCCCCAACTATACAGTTTCTTTTGATGATGTATTACTGGAACCAGATCCTTAAAGACCTAATTCCCCCCAAAATGCTTGTAATACACAGTAATACCTCCCACTTCTCCAGGGGTTTTTCCCTGTCTCAAAACCTTGAAGTTTATATGCAATGTCTATATAAATTTGTGGATATATTTGAGCTTTGAAAAAAGACTGAAAGACTAATATACCAAGATGGTAACAGTGGTTATCTTTAAAAAGAAAAATTATGAGTAATTGTTTTTTTCAGTGGGATAAAGTTTTCTAATGTTTTTGCTACACACAAGTTACTTGTAATTTTTAACACCATAAATTTTTACATGTGTTTTATTTTATCTGATATTATGTTAAATATGAGAGGAGAAATTACATTCCCATGTGGTTCATAAAGGAGTAGCCTACCTAACATCACAAAATAATTTACAAGCAGCATCACAAACATATGCTAGTCTCTCAAGTTCTATTAAAGAGCTTACAAGAGATGTGTTTACAAACAAGTTAGAGGTTAAGATAAAAGGGAAAAATACTTTCAAAGGGGAGATCACTGAATGAGAAAATGTTTTATAAGTCATCTATTTTAAATAAAACTTAAGATATATATATGTATATATATACTGGGGTCACTGATGAAAATGATAATTTTTTCATCATTGATGTAAAGAGAAAATAAATAAGCAATTAACACTTACCTTTCCCAATATTTGTGATTTAGATCCAAAAAATCATCTAATTTTGCTATCTCCTTGAGGTACTGAGTTAATTTTAAAAGTTCTTTGTCTTTATCTCGATTTAGGTGAGCTTTCATGAAAGGCCTTATCTATTAGGAAACAAACATTACTCAACACATCACAATTACGATAAGGAAAACTAACAAATCTACACTAACATTTCTATTAGAGTTAATGAGGCTAAAATATCACCAAGAACATAAATACTAAAAATGATTTTATATTAGCCTAAGTAGAAAGTCATGTATAGTATTTACTATGCAAATTACAAGCTTTCCCACCTATTTTACCTAACATTATCTTTTCAGTCTGAACCTAAGAACATCAGCTTTCTTATCGCACTTTAATCCCTACATATAGCTACTCTATTTTGCAAAACTAATTAGCCTTTCCCACCTCCTATCATTCTAGTTGCTTCTTACTAATAAATTTCATTCACGTTATTTTATTAATATTTAACCAAATACCAGCTTGATCTAACAGGAAAGTGAGATAAATTTCACAATGATGATGTTTATTTTATTATTGTTCTATTAAATTTGTATATAGCTATCATTATACATTTATATAACCTGTTTCCTTCTACATTTTATCATAAGCATTTTTATTGTTAAATTCTCCATTAAAATCATGTTTAATTATGCAAGAGTTTTCCATAAAAAGAACTGTCATATTTTCTAAAGGTTTAAGGCTGACCTATTTTATGATGAAAACAGTTTAAAAAGGATTACTTCAAACCATACAAGTCAGAAAAACAGACCGAGGTGGTGGGCTGCAATTAGTAAGGAATGTCATATCTTGACTTGAGTGGCAGTGCTATGCATGCACATGTTTATATGCAGTCTTTAGATTTGTGCAAACATCTGTGCTTAGAAAAGATTAGAAGACTATAAATCAAGATGGTAATAGTGTCTATGTTTGGAAAGGAAAATCATGAGTAATTTTTTTTTAGTGGAATAAAATGTTTTACGATAATTATCTTTACAATTTATTAAACTATAAATTTATGCACTTTTCCTTATTTTATAGCTTCAATAAAGAATTTTGCTTTTTTGTAAAAGGCATCTGCTCAGTATCTTTATACAACTCAAAACAGTCTTTTGATAATTTTAAATTAATTTTAGATAATATGATATGGCTAAGATTTACTTCAAAATATTAAGGAGACAAAAGTAGGGTATAGCGCAAACATGAATTAATAAGCTAACTTAAAACTAAATGATACACCCCTTGGGGATTTGTTAAGCAATTCTATATAGTTTTTTTAATATTTGAATTTTTCTGTTATTTTTTTTTTAAAAAAATCATACATATTCCTAAAGCACATATGTAAGTACTGATTTCATCATACTTAGCAAAGTATTAATATATCCTTTTGATTTGGAGAAAATTCAAATTGGTCATTAGTTTATTTTATACAGTAACACTGAAAAATGAATGATAGTTAATCATTGTCACTTAGTGAGAAGCAAGGAGTGAGCCCAAAGGAGTCTACTATCATATCTACTAAGTGTAAGAAAGGTTTTAAGTATTTTCTACATACTTTTCTTCTGTCAATGGAAAAACACCACCAGTCTGAAACGGACAGAAGAAAATTTTCCCACCTGTTCCACTCTCATCAGAGCAGCCAGTGACCTCCACACTGTTAGCTGGTTCCCACACTGCCTGAAGGGCACCAGTCAGAGCTGTCAAAGGGAGTCTGCTCAGAAATCAGCATTTGTGGGAGATCCCACTTCTCTGCTGTAGTGCAGCAATGCTGTTTCACAGCAGCAGTGAATGTAGGGGATGAAGACGATACCTGACAGGGCCTTGCTTAGGCCCTAGGGATGGGAGTAAACAGAGGCATGATATGAAGATGTAGTGAAATGAGCTTCTCCACAATCCTGGGCAATAAGGTTATGTTTTAAAGTATTCCTTCATTCACTTCCTAAAGACTGAACGGCAACAAATTAACTTTTAAACAATTAATATATAATGTACCATAGTGTCCAAATTTAAATAGCCGGAAATTACAGGATTGGTGGCTAGTAAGATTTTCAACCCAAGGCTCTGCTAAGTTATGTTTACTTCCCAAACATTTGCTCTTAAGCACTATTAAACAACAAAACTAAAATATTCCAATGACTCTGGTTCTAAAATTTAAAATAAACAAATTAAGGGTGACAATCTATTCACCTAATTGGCTTCACTTGTTCCAGTATAGCCATTGTTTACTGTACATTTTTCAAAATTGATCTAAGTGATCACTAGAAGGACACGCAACCATCCTCTTTTCTCAGGTCAAGGAAGCATTTTTAGAAACTGAAAATTGCCTAGATTGGCTGAATTCTCCTATATCATAATTTCCTTGAATGGATAACAAAAGTGGAGTTTTCAGCCGATAAGCTGCTTTATCCATGACCAATATTCACGTTTGTTCAGTAAAATACTAAATTCATATTCACAGTACCTTTCATATATTTCAGACCTTATGATTGATAAGCTTATGTTTAAATAGAAGTTAACTATTTAAGAAATAAGCAGTCTTATTTTTAAGATCTACATGAAATCTTTGAGATTTCTACTAAGCCCATTATGAAAGCATGGTAACAAAACACAGTATTTAAGAATATTTCTCCATTTTAGAACTGTTTCCGGGCTGGCACAGTGGCTCATGCCTATAATCTCAGCACTTCAGGAGGCTGAGACAGGCTTATCAACTGAGCTCAAGAGTTCGAGACCAGCCTAGGCAATGTGGCAAAACCTTGTCTCTACCAAAAATACAAAACTTAGCTGGGTGTGGTGGCGTGCGCCTGTAGTCCCAGCTACTTGGGAGGCTAATATGTGAGGATCACTGGAACAATGGAAGTCAAGGGTGCAATGAGCCGTGATCATGCCACTGCACTGCAGCCTGGGTGACAGAGCAAGACCCTGTTTCAAGAAACAAGAAAAAACCGCACCTGTTTCTATGCCAATGTGGGCAGATCCTTAATATTAACCTTTAATCTTAAACTCAACCTTTAATCTTTAACCTTAAAAGAGGTTTACATGAAGTGCTATCTTGGATAGATTAATTTTATAAAAAAGAGGTTTTCAATAAAAGACACACAAGGACCACCTGTGGAGTGTCTAAATATACCTCTCTAATTAGAATTTGGAGGATGGGAACATATGTATTTTTAGGAATTCCTTCAGTGGGTCTACTGAGTACAGTCTTTTAAAAACCCTACTATAAAGTAACATGAAGAACTAGACATTTACAATAACATCTCTCTGTTCATCAAGAGATGAACAGAGCTCAAATGTTGGTTAGGAAAACAAAGTTTCTTTTAAACAAACATGAAACTAATGATTGTATTTTTTTTTTTTTTGAGACGGAGTTTCGCTGTTGTTACCCAGGCTGGAGTGTAATGGCGCGATCCTGGCTCACCGCAACCTCTGGGTTCAAGCAATTCTCCTGCCTCAGCCTCCTGAGTAGCTGGGACTACAGGTGCGCACCACCATGCCCAGCTAATTTTTGTATATTTAGTAGAGACGGGGTTTCACCTTGTTGACCAGGATGGTCTCGATCTCTTGACCTCCTGATCCACCCACCTCAGCCTCCCAAAGTGCTGGGATTATAGGAGTGAGCCACCGCGCCCGGCCTGTATTTTTTTTTAAAGCTAAAGGTCTCCTCAAAAATTATTCCTTGACCATCATGAGGGCTCACCCCCTTGGAAGAACAGGTAATAACCATTAGTTTCACAGACAATTAGGTTTACACCCATCACATTTTTTCTCAAGACTCAACAATACATTTTTGTACCTTACACCTGGTCAAGTATATGTAAGAAAAGAACTTCTCCCCAGGCCTTAAACAGAAACCATTAAGAACAACCTAACCACTTTTCTTTCAAGTCAACAGCTTTTATACTTGTGGCAATTCACTACCTAGATTAGCATTCTGCCCCTAAAATATCCTCATTGTACACATAAAAAAAATCAAATCAACAGTCTGTAAGAAAGGTTTAAAAAATGTACTTGAGGTTTTTCTGTCTTGTCTTTAAAACCACTAAGAACCCAGCTAGTAGCAAAGTTTAGGACTGATAACAAAAATATCTCAGTGTCAGGACTGTCACTTCAGATGGAGACTCCATATGCAATAGTACCGGAGTATAGAGCTATCTTTTCCATTTTCATATTGTACCAATGTGTAACCAACTATGGGTACCAGAAAATTTTAGGTTTCAAATTTTACTCTTACCAATTTTACACTCTTAGCAGGATGAAATGTCACATAAGATTGCATGCAATTGCATGCTAGGGTTGTCAGTGACCTAGGAACCAAGTCACTAGAGTCTAACTCAAATTCTGTCATTAGCCAGTTACATACACAATCTTGGGCAAGTCAGGAACTTCTTCAACCTTAGACTATTTCTGAAGTTAAGAAGGTAGGCAAGATGACTGTGGTTCCTTCTGGCTCTGGCATTTTCTAACTCTAAGATCTATACTTGCCCTCTAAGAATTTTCAAAAACCTCTTTAGTTTCAACTTAAAAAGAAAAAACAAAGTACCCTTACTGGCATTTCTCAAGCTAGCCAGAATGTTTAAAATGCCAAGATTCACATACCTAAAAAAATGACTAACGATTTCACTTTCGATGCTAAAAGTAGGAAGCCGATGTTGCTCTCTGTTGGGAAGCCCATGTTGCTCCCACAGAGCTAAAGATAAAACACTTGGATGAACTGGGTAACTACAGAGACATCAACGCAAAAAAGATAAAGTTCAATTTTTACATAAATTGTTCTTAAACCTTTCTTGCCTGTGACAAAAGAATACAGTATTTCCTCAAATGTATGAAATTCAACAGTGTTTACTATACAAGTTCTACCACCCAGTCCAGATTACATGAGCACATGACAAGTAAAAGTATGTCTTACCTTTAGTCCATTCTGTGGGTTCATTAGAAAATTTCTCCCTATGTCATCAAACATAATGGTGTTTTTCTTGCTGTAAAACTCCGAAAACTTTCCCCATATAACACCAAGAGGCTTTACCTTAGAATAAAAGTTTAGATTTAACTCAAATTTTATCAATATTTCATCCTGTCTTAAAAACAGAGATACTGCACACTGCCCTGCAGAACCATGCCAAAGCGTTCCTTTCCTCCTGTAAGACAGGTGTGAAGTAATCATTAAATGCAACCCACTTTAGAGCACGATGCATTTTGCAATGTTCAAACTTCTGAAAGGTGTCTTCATGTCCAACTGAACTAAATCCATTAAATCCATTATAAAACTTTCCATAATTTTAACATAAAGATTTTGGGTAAAAGTAAATAATTATTTAATTTTTAAAAGTCCAAGGTAATTGTTTAGATGTCTGCTATGCAGTCACATGACTTCCTTGGTTAACACATCCCTCTCAAAACTTGGGAGTCACATGGAGTCTGCTTTTAAAACTAGAACACCCTGGTGAAAGAAAATGTATTTGGCTCTTTCAATTGATAATTTAAATATTTTATAGAGGAAAACATCATTTTGTCTTTAACTCAGTGGCACAGGTGCATAATTTCTAGGGAATTTGCTTAACTTTGGAAGTACCGTATGTACAAATTCTTACTCTTATTTCTGAATTCTTAAACTGAAGCTTCAAAGAGACAAATTTTATACAGTCTTATCTGTTGGTATTTGTGTAAAGTCTCTGTGAGACCACACAGGAAATAACACTGATTGCCTATAGGGAGAATAAGTGGCTAGGCACCAGGTGAAAGATGACTTTTCGTTATGTACTCTACTTTTTTTTTTTTTAAGTCATGTGAATGTATTACATATTCAGAAAATGTTTTAAATTAATTTTTAGAAAATTACTTTTGCTGAACAGAAACTTTATGATATGTGAATTGAATGTAAGAATAAATATATGCGATTAAATGGTAATTAATAAATGGTGATAAAGGTTGTGACTTAAAAGTTTTTTTCCTCCTATAATTTATTTTAATTTGGAGAAAGCTTTTTCCTTCCTATTGTCCTGCCTACTACAAAAAATGTTAATGAAATATTTTAAGTTATTAAAATTTTACTTTCTTGATTTTTTTTTGCTGCTGATCTTAATATTAAAACAGACCACCACCGCACCCCCAACAAAATGAAGACAAATACATAGGAACTAATACAATAAGCCATATTTTGGGGACTTTTAGCTAACAAAAGCCTCAAGAAATACGACAACAGAGGTAACTTTTTATGACATCCAGAATAAAAATCCTACATCCTCTTAAAAAGTGCTGTCATCTGGTAATTAGTTCAAGCACCATATGTTCCCCAAAACACGGTCTACTTTGTTCTAAATTAGAAAAGTAATATTGCTAACCACAGAAAAATTTGAAAATACATAAAAGCACAAAGAAACATTTTAAATCATCAATAATCCAGTCAGTACCAAGGATAACAACTCAATATAATGATATATTGCCTCTAGGCATTTTTATAAACAAGAGCAGCCTCAGAGAGTTGACAGGTTTTTTTTTTTTTTTGTTAACCTAAGGGGAATCCTGAACCAAACAAAGGTTAAAAACTATTCTGTAATGGTATACAACACTGTTTTTTCTAAAATACTTTCACTTAAACATGTTATGAAAATTTCTAAATCATTACATATCCTACTACATCAAATGACAAGCTGCACTCCTTTATATACATAACAACAACGTATATATCCAATTCCCTATTGCTGGATACTAAGGATTATTTTTATTCCTTTAATTTTTCACTGTTATAAGCATGATGTTTAACATTTCCCTATTTTTTTTTTTTAAGACAGAATCTCGGTATTATTTTACTTCAGTATATAATAAATTATCTTTTTCCCCCGATACATGAAGTATTTTCTTTATAGAACCAGTTCCCATGCCCATAAATCACCCTATTTATGGTTTTGATGGTCTTAAGTCTACTCTAAGGTTTCCTAGCAACCTAAGTTCTCCTCAATTCCGATTAGCTTGGGTGCTTTTATTTTATTTTTACTTTATTATTATTTTTTTGAGATGGAGTCTCACTCTGTTGCCCAGGCTGGAGTGAAGTGGCATGATCTTGGCTCACTGCAACCTCCACCCCCCCGGGTTTGAGCAATTCTCCTGCTTCAGCCTCCCTAGGAGCTGGGATTACAGTTGTGCACTATCCAGCTGGGCTAGCAGTTTGGGTGCTTTCAAACAGTATGGACTGTGTCTCACTCATCTCTTTATTCCCAACAGTGCCTATCCCAGGGCCTTTCAGACAGTACTTAATAATATTGAGTAGTTACTTGACAACTAAAATAACTTGTTAGCTCAACCCTTTTCTCTAAGTGTTGTTGCTATTTTCTAGCATCACCCCAAAGTACATGCATCGTCATGCATCTGCTTTTATTACCAGTTTCATACAGGGCAGGGTGAGTGTTTTCATTTGTTTCTAGTATCTTCCTTGATAATATTCAGTATTTTTCTCACTTACTCTGCCTAGCAACATTGTGCTGTCATCAACACAGGTCAATTACCCACAATCACAAGTTCCTTTCTTGACAGTCCTGCTTCAAGATCCTTAATTTTATCATTAAAAATAAAATATTTGAACTTTAAATACATTTTCCTATGTCAAAATTCAACCACTTTGTTATTCACTCAGATTAATCTCTACACCCTTTCTTTAATTTACTCCATCAGCATAAACATAAAAAGTATACAGGAAAATAATCACGTCATTAAATAAAAGTAAAATGACTTCTTACATCTATTAATCCTCTCCTTGGAGTATGCACTGTTATCATAGCAGCACTATCCAACATGAAGGTAATCTTATAATTTGCATTTGTGCTTACTCCCAGCTCCTATAAACACAAATATTCCTGAGGTTAAAACACAATAATGCAGAAAATTTCAGATTTTCTGAATATTCTAGCTGCAATTTCTCATAATGCCAACTTTCTACACCACTGACCACTACATCTTGCTAACCAACTAGCAACTATTTTAGTTTCACTTAGCTAAGTCAATAAATTTTCCAAGGAAAATAAACTAGAAACAGACTGCTTCCTAAATTACCATTTTAGGAGAACACTGCCTCTATTACACACATCAGAGAAAAAGACAGAAAATAAAGTATTACTGTAAAATGAGGAAGAATGTGAGGTGAAGGAGGGAATAAGCTTAGTTATACTTTTTCTTAAAAAAGACTTAGTGATTCAGTACAATCCACTCATTAAACAGACTTTAAACACACGTCTACTACCAGTAATGGCATTTATCTATCTACTAAATGCCCTCCAATAAGAGTAAAATTATTTCAGTTCTAGAACTTTTAACAAGACAAATGCAGTTTCAAAATATTTTTAAATGGATTGCTTTCTAACACTTACTTTCATTTTAGCTTCAATCCACTTCATATTTGTTGCAGCTAAAACACGAGGAATGATAATACAATACATATGAAAAGCTTGAATTTCTTTTAAGAAAACTCTGTATAAATAAGTTTTCTAAGCAAAACTAAAAGTTTAAATGCAACACAATTAACAGTCCCTAGCATATTTACGATAATTTTCTTTTAAATATTGATAGAAGTAAACTTATTTCAGTGTGTCTTCAAGACAGAATAAACTTTAAACAACTCTTATCTATGAGATACAGGTAACCCATGCTCAAAACAACTCTGAACCTAGGAAATTCATAAATCAAGACCTAAACTCCCTTTTTAAACCAGCCCTGACATTCTATCAGTTCCAAACTTAAACTTGGGTGCCTGGATCACTTTTTCCCATGTTCCTACCTCCAGGCAATGCGCAGGTATATATAGTGTCAATATAAGCATATTGTTATGTGTCAAAAGTTTATGTTGAAAAATGGCTACTTAGGTTCAATACAAATCTGCATTTTGTCAGTCTCAGCAAATTGAAGCTCACTGAATCTAGTGGCTTGTAACAAGAAATCTGAGACAAATTCATAAAGTATATCTGCATTATGTAGCTGCTAACTGAGACATTAACCAGCTTCATGATTATTGATACTAAAATTAAATCCTCATCTTTATGTGCTCTTCTGGTATAACCATGTAAAATGTTTAAAAAGAGGAAAAGCAATTTAATTATTTGAAGTGTCTGTGTGTATAATTTTCAAAAGCAAAAGAAGAACGTGAATTCTCACAATAAAAAATCTTTGGTATGCACACATACAAAAAACAGAAAAATCACCTTACATACAAAACTGGTCAGTTGAGCTAAAATTTTAAATACTGTTGTATCTCTGATGAAAACAATCATAAGACAGAAAAAAAAATTTAATTCAGTATTTGTTTTGTATCTGTAATTATCAGATTAAAAACAAAAAGACTCACAAAACAGCTAATAAGTTTCTAATTACTAAGTAACTATATGTCTGACATGTTACTAGTTGCTATATTGATACTTCTATTTTTAAAACCTGTAATATATATTTAGTTATCTTAATTTCTCAGATGAGAAAACTAAGGCTCAGAGAGACTAAGTGACTTACCCAGCGTCATGTAGTAAGAACAGAGCCAGAATTAAAATCCTAGTCTACTTAGTTCCAAAGTGAAGTATGCTTTCTAATGAAGTACCAGAAAATACCATAGTTTGTAAAAATAACTTAAATATATGATTGTAAAAGTTCTCTAATTTGTAAGTCTAGTATAATAACATTTAGAGGATAAACTTTTTTTTTCAAATATCATCTTAGATGCCAAAGTTGCTAAATAAAGATTTGTTACCAGCAAGCTTTCTTCACCGTACCTTACTAAACCAGAAAATTGTATCATATTTTGACTATAATTTTAATCCTAACAGGTAGGAACTCACATGGAACTCACATATCACAAACAATGGAAGTACTCTGATTACAACGAAAAATATAAAATGAATTTACAGACTATAACAACTACATAGTTTCTCTCAAAGACCTAATACAATTAAATGTAGCACCTTTACTTGATGGGACTTTATTTAATTCAGTCAGGATAACTCTTCTTTGCTTATGACATTGCCAAACGGCAACTTAAATATTTCTGGAGAGGAGGGATGTAAATCAATGCATTGCTTCATTTTTCAAGAAAATCTTGCTACCAAAAAATGTTAATTGAACTGAATAGTGTGCTTAGTATTACAGTAGATTTAGTTCTTGAAGCAAACTCAGTAACTTATCACAGACCTGTACATTCTTGAAATGGTCCATAGACCATAATTTGAATGTCATTACTTTACTCCATATATTATTATTTCCTTAAGTAATTCAAGTTGCCTTCATTTCTAGAGAACTATTTCACTGTGATTTATTTTTAAACACCTTTCTCCAAGTATTTTAAAACTGGAGTCAGGAAAAAATGAGAAAATGAAAATATTCCCAAGCATCAAGAATTCCACAGCAAACATCAGAAGGAAAGCCTAGGCAGGCTGGCTCATGTCTGTAATTCAAGCACTTTGGGAAGCCAAGGCAGGAGGATCACTTGAGCCCAGGAGTTTGAGACCAGCCTGAGCAACACAGCAAGACCCTAAAGTTATGTTCCTAGTTTAAAAAAAAAGAATCAGAAGGAAAAACTTCTAATCAAGGTGGGGTCATTAGGAAAATGAGCCATTTTTATTCTTATACTATAATGTACTCATGTCCTATACTTAAATTTAACTATCTCACTGTTATTTGGCAAATATATGTTTAAGTTTATGTTGTGATACATGCTTCATTTTAGAAATCTGCTAAAAAATGAAAACTATTTCATATTTAAACATAGCTCATTTTAAGTCACATTTTATACAGCACAATAATATAAGGAACAACCTTATTTCCACAGAAATCTAAACAAAAAAAATACAGCTTACACCAAATAACAATGTCATAATCTTCATAAGCAGACGTTAGAAATTCATGAAGATATGGCCGCATTAATTCTACCCCAGTCTCTGCACAAGACCTGTGGTCTAAAAGAAAATTAATCATAAATAATTATTAGTTTACTATAATGAACAAGTATCTAATACCAATTATTATAAAATGTAATATATTATGAAATGCAATACAAACATTCCATTGCAAACTGCTTTAGAATGAATTACACTGGCTGACAAAAAGATGTCTTTCAAAATATACAATTTAAAATCCTTAATATCCAAGTTTATTTGATCGATTTTGTTCAATTTGCAAAAAGCAATACTGAAAATTCAGGCTTAAGTAGTAAACTGTAAATTTTTTTCTCACCTAGTCTGTGAAGTTTAGATGTTATTTTATAATAATGAAAAACTATGTCCACTTATACTCACCTTTAGTCATCTACTTTGCAGATATAATCACATTTCTTCAAAATGATAGGGCCAATTAATTAAATTTTTTAAAACTGTACATTAACTTATATTTTAGGTTCAAGATTAGAAATAAATTCCAATATCAGAAGTTAACTATTTCTTGCCAACATCAGACATAAAAGGAACATCTTTCTTTTTCAATGAAAATAAAACATTTTTTTTCCCTTGAGACAGGGTCTCCCTCTGTCACCCAGGCTGGAGGGCAGTGGCATGATCATAGCTCACTGAAGCCTTAATCTGTGCTCAAGTGATCCTCCCACCTCAGCCTCCTAAAGTAGCTGAGACTAGGTGCATACCACCACATCTGGCTAACACTTTTAGTTTTTAGTAGAGATGAGGTCTTGCTATGTTCCCCAGACTGATTTTCAACTCCTGAGTTCAAGTGATCTTCCTACCTCAGCCCTCCAAAGTGCTGGGATACAGATGTCAGCCACCACACCTGGCCTACATAAGAATTTTTTTTTTGTTTTTTGAGACGGAGTTTCGCTGTTGTTACCCAGACTGGAGTGCAATGACACGATCTCGGCTCACCACAACCTCCGCCTCCTGGGTTCAAGCAATTCTCCTGACTCAGCCTCCCGAGTAGCTGGAACTACAGGCGCGCGCCACCATGCCAAGCTAATTTTTGTATTTTTAGTAGAGACAGGGTTTCACCTTGTTGACCAGGATGGTCTCGATCTCTTGACCTCGTGATCCACCCGCCTCGGCCTCCCAAAGTGCTGGGATTATAGGCGTGAGCCACCGCGCCCGGCCTAAGAAATTTTAAATTAAAGAATCTGCTTGAATATAATTAAACAAGAAACCAAGAATAAAATATCAAAAATGATTTTAATGTTCCTCATAAAAAATTAATTATAATCAACAGGGAATAACATGGTTAAATGATGATGCATCCATAAACTAGAATATTATCTGGCCTAATATACATATATTATTTATTATGAAATATATGTATTTCATAATAAATAATATTTCACTGAGAAGATGTTCAATCTGTTATTAAATAAAAGAATAAGAGGAGATACAAGAAGTCTAGAAGATATATATCAAATTATTAAGAGTGGTCATCTTTGGCTATCAGGATTACAGATGACCTTTTTTTGCTTATCTGCATCTTCCACTATTAGTGATTTACTTTTGTAATAAAAGTTTTCAAGTATTTAAGGAGAACCCTGAGTTGCTAAGAAAAAAAAAGTTGTTGTGGGTAACAGAAGATGAAAAGCATTATTAGCTGACTTACCAAATAGTGTATAATCAACATCTAATACCAAAAGCTTTTTCCCTTCCCTAGGAGGATTCAAAATTTCCACTTTGTACTCTTTGACTCTGCGAGAAATTTTCAGTAGGTTTTCTTCTCTAAAGGAAAAAATATACTTAATGAAATATTCACTTTTTCTCATATGACAACCGATTACTTCTAAAGCGAAAAGCACTTACCTATTTTCTACTTCAACTACTTCATCTTCAATATCAAAGTCATTAACAACATCATCATTGTCAGGGGGTGGGCCTAAGACATCTTCCTATTAAGATGGAAAAAGTTTTGTTTTACCACATTATCCTTAACATAACAAATACATGCATAGCACAGAAATCAAGTAAGAGATACAATTTGAGTTCCAGAGTCTTTTAAGCCCACACTGAAAAATTTCCACAACTAATAATTTGTTATGTATGTCTCCCGGGCAGATTCACCATGTTAGATTTGACCATTTGCACTACCACTATACTTACACAGTTAATTCCACATTCACAATGCAGGTTTTATTTTTGTATTGATTGCTAGACTGACAATTTTACCACAATTAAAACTATGATACAACAGTGTAGTATAAATCATATCTTCAAACGGACAAATGGTAACAAAAAGTAAACATTTACCAAGCTCTCCTCACGAGTTCCCATCATCATGATTTTAGTATTTGGTTTCAGTTTGAGAGCTCCAAGCTTAACATCATTTTCTGCAGGTTTGCCTACAATACAAGCAAATGACTGTTTTCTCAGTAAAGTTCAGGTGCTGGTTTCACTATTCCATTATACAAAACCCTAACATTAAAAGGTTCGGTACAGATGTCACAGCAATTTTTGTTGTTTCTGTTTTTCCTACATTAACAAATTGTTTCTACTGAATTAGTCATATGTAAGACACTGAGAAGTCAAAATTAATACGAGGGTTATTTTCTCCCCAATTCTATCTTAGATGAACACCTTTATTCAACTACCTAAACAAAATTAATTCATGTTTTATTCTGTTGTTCAAAATGAATATTACTGTTTTCCAGGAAGAGTGCCTATGAAAATCGCAGATTTACTATTATTAAAAACTCACTCTTCAATGATATGATAATCCAAAAACACCATTAAAAAATCCCTTTTAAACTGGATATGAAAGCTGCCTATAATTTTTAAATGTCATCTTTACTTTAGAAACAGAAAAGATAATCTGGGAAGAGTATAAGGCCCACGGTACAATGAAAACACTGTTCTAAAAGGTAGATGTCAGAAAATAAATGAGTTTCATCTGGGACTTCCCTGCCAAAGGTTTAACAAGCAAATACCAACTGTCTAAAACATCAAAAGTAATCTTAATAATCACGGTATTTTTCAGTACACTTTAATATTTTTACTTTTACCACTAAAACAATTTTAAGAATATTTCTGCTAAAGAAATCTCCAAAGAGAAAGACGTATTAAACAACAAATAGCAAGTATAAATTATTAAACGATTATATTCAAAACAACTATTAAAATTCATAATACTAAAAATTCAATGCAAAAAATCTGAAGTGGGAAGAGAATTACCTTTAACTTTGAGTCCAAGTAACTTTTGGCGTTCTGGAAGCACTCCTGTAAGGGTCTTGAGAAACTGTTTGAGATCGAGCACGGTATCATCTTCTGAAAGTGTGGTCACTGAATACTCCTGTCCACCCCATTTTACAATGATAGGGAGAGCCATTCTTGAAACATATGAGGAAGCAGCTGTCCTTCAGAAAAAAAAATACCTGGAAAGGAAGACAAAAAGTGAATAAGTTAAAATAGATACTGTACATTGAAGACAAACTTTTAAGTTTGAGCCCACTTTAGACAGAACTTTTGTCCATGCAGGAGTGCTACCAGAACACCAAAAGATACTAGGACTCAAAGTTAAATTCCCCACACTCCTAATTTTTTGCTTAGAGTTACTACTTTCTAATACTCTCTCACTGTTCAACTGGAAATGTGCAATTATGAGCTATCTATTCCTCCTGCTGTATTTGGTCAAGTTTATGCTACAGGCAATTTCTTCCATGACAGACTATGCACATTCATTTAACATTTGAAAGGTAGTGTGGTATAGTTAAGAACATAGACTCTAGAGCCAGATGACCTGGGTTCAGATCCCAGCTCTCTTCCACTTAGTTATCTGACTTTGAGAAGGTACTTGACTCTCAGTGCCTAGGTTTCCTC
Source organism: Saguinus oedipus (assembly GCA_031835075.1). Lineage (NCBI taxonomy): Eukaryota > Metazoa > Chordata > Mammalia > Primates > Cebidae > Saguinus > Saguinus oedipus. The sequence continues at coordinate 47,520,481 of CM063170.1, forward strand.
ATCTGTTAGATAGGGATGATGATACTACTTACTTCTTAGGGCTCTTTATGAGGATTAAATTAGTTAACATTTCAGTGACACCTAGTAAACACGACATAAATTAAGTGTTGGTTAAACAAAAATCTTTTTAAACTGAAAACTTACTATGTTTCAGGCACTGAGCCAAATAAATAGTAAATAGCCACTGTTTCATATTTTATGAATTGAAATTACATAATCTTATTAGAGAAAGTAATTTGGTAAGTTTCCCCTCTTTTACAATTAAGGAAAACAGAAGTTTTGAGAGGTTATATAATTCCATATAGACACATAGCTAGTTAGAAAACAGGTCTTCCTACTAAACCTTGTGTTTTTTGCCCTACAGAACTGCATCTCTTCAGCTGAACATACAAGAGTAAAGGTACCAAAAATCAGTGTATTAGTTTGTTTACACACTGCTGATAAAGACATACCCAAGACTGGGAAGAAAAAGAGGTTTAACTGGACATCACAGTTCCGTAACGGCTGGAGAAGCCTCAGAATCATGGCAGAAGGTGAAAGGCACTTCTTACATATAGCAGTGGCAAGAGAGAATGAGGAAGAAGTAAAAGCGGAAACCCCTGATAAACCCATCAGATCTCATGAGAGTTACTATCACAAGAAGAGCATGGGAAAGACCAGATCCCATGATTCAATTACCTCCCCCTGGGTTCCTCTCACAACATGTAGTAATTATGGGAGATATAATTCAAGTTGAGATTTTGGTGGGCACACAGCCAAACCATATAATTCCACCCCTGGCCCCTCCAAATCTCATGTCCTCACATTTCAAAACTAATCGTGCCTTCCCAACAGTCCCCCAAAATCTTAACTCATTTCAGCATTAATCCAAAAGTCCAGTCCAGTCTTATCTGAGACAAGGCAAGTCCCTTCCACCTAAGGGCCTGTAAAATCAAAAGTAAACTAGTTACTTCCTAGATGCCGTGGGGGTACAGGTATTGGGTAAATACACCTGTTCCAAATGAGAGAAATTGGCCAAAACAAAGCAGTTACAGGGCCCATGCAAGTCTGAAATCCAGAGGGGCAGCCAAATTTTAAAGCTCCAAAATGATCTCCTATGACTCCAAGTCTCATATCTAGGTCACACTGATGCAAGAGGTGGGTTCCTATGGTCTTGGGCAGCTCCACCCCTGTGGTTTTGCAAGATACAGCCTCCCTCCCAGCTGCTTTCATGGGCTGGCATTGACTGTCTGCAGTTTTTCCAGGCGCACGGCACAAGGTGCCAGTGGATCTGCCATTCTGGGGTCTGGAGGATGGTGGCCCTCTTCTCACAGCTTCACTAGGCAGTGCCCCAGTAGGGACTCTGTGTAGGGGCTGCGACCTCACATTTCCCTTCCACACTGCCCTAGCAGAGTTTCTCTATGAGGGCCCTGCTCCTGCAGCAAACTTTTGCCAAGGCGTCCAGGTGTTTCCATACATCTTCTGAAAACTAGGCCCAGGTTCCCAAACCTCAATTCTTGACTTCTAAGTACCCATGGCTCAATACCAAGGCTATGTACCCATGGAAGCTACCAAGGCTTGAGGCTTCCACCCTCTGAAGCCACAGCCCAAGCTGTGAGATGTTGGCCCCTTTCAGCCATGGGTGGAGCTGCTGGGACACAAAGCACCAAGTCCCCACACTGCACACAGCATGGGGACCCTGGACTCAGCCCACGAAACCATTGTTTCCTTCTGGGCCTGCAGGCCTATGATGGGAGGGGCTGCCATGAAGGTCTCTGACATGGCCTGGAGACATTTTCCCAATGGTCTTGGGGATTAACATTAGGCTCCTTGCTACTTACCCATATTTCTGCAGCCAGCTTGTGTTTCTCCCCAGAAAATGCCTTTTTTTTTTCCTATCACACAGTCAGGCAGCAAATTTTCCAAACTTCTATGCTCTGCTTCCCTTATAAAACTGAATGCCTTTAACAGTACTCAAATCACCTCTTGAATGCCTTGCTGCTTAGAAATTTCTTCCACCAGATACCCTAAAGCACCTTTCTCAAGTACAAAGTTCCACAAATTTCTAGGGCAGGGGCAAAATGTCACGAGTACCTTTGCTAAAACATAACAAGAGTCACCTTTACTCTAGTTGTCAACAAGTACCTCATCTCCATCTGAGAACACCTCGGCCTGGACCTTATTGTCCATATCACTAACAGAATTTTGGGCAAAACCATTCAACAGGTCTCTAGGAAGTTCCAAACTTTCCCACATTTTCCTGTCTTCTTCTGAGACCTCCAAACTGTTCCAACCTCTGCCTCTTGCCCAGTTCCAAAGTTGCTTCCACATTTTCGGGTATCTTTTCAGCAATGCCCCACTCTACTGGTACCAATTTACTGTATTAATCTGTTTTCATGCTGCTGATAAAGACATACCTGGGATTGGGAAGAAAAAGAGGTTTAATTGGACTTACAGTTCCACAATGGCTCAGAATCATGGTGGAAGGTGAAAGGCACTTCTTACATGGCAGTGGCAAGAGAGAATGAGGAAGAAGCAAAAGCGGAAACCCCTGATAAACCCACCAGATATCATGAGAGTTATTCACTATTATGAGAATAGCTCTGGGAAGACTAGACTTCATGATTCAATTACCGCCCCCTGGATCCCGCCCACAAGTGGGAATTCTGGGAGATACAATTCAAGTTGAGATTTTGGTGGAGACACAGCCAAACTGTATCAATCAGTAAATAAAAAACCCATGGGTACAGATCTAAGCACACAAGATTGTACAGTGGCTGCCACTCACATAAATAACCAAACATATGTCTCTTCCTGCATAAAGTTTTCTATTTTTCATAAACTCATTACTCCCACAGGTGAAAGAACTGAATTTTCTAATCTCAAAGTATTGGTATTTCCAATGCTTTCACTTATTTGATGAAACATCTGATTGCACTCTTCATGCAACTATTAGGACCAACTGCAAGAAAGAAGGCAAATTTTTAATCTCAATATCCGAAAATAATTTGCAAACAGTGTCTCATACTAACAGGCCAATTAGAAGAGAGCACCATAAATTCATATTTATATTTATTCATATGAATACAAATATGCAATATAAATGTATATTTACTCTAATGTTTACAACCTGTTCTACTGAAAATATATAGCAAGTGTGTGAATTTAGGGTAATGTATCCCATTTTAGACAGAACTATAACAAATGTTATCATCCTCAATAAAAAGACAAGTGGACCTTCTGAGTTAAACTGAAATACAATTTAAATATTTTCTGTAAGATATAAGAATAAACCTAACCATATGCTACATCCAGACTCATTTCACATAGAAAGATACACAAAACTTAAAACAGAGGGATGGAGAAAGATTTATCAACCAAATGGAGAGCAAAAATAAATAAATAAATAAAAAGCAGGAGTTGCAATTCTCGCATCTGATAATATAGATTTCAAAGCAACAAAGATATAGTGGTAAAAGGATCAATGCAACAATAACACCCAGATACATAAGACTCATAAAGAGATTTAGACTCAATGAAACAGAAAATTAATAAGGATATCCAGGACTTGAACTCAGATCTGGAACAAGTAAACTCAATAAATATTTATAGAGCTCTCCATTTTAAAAACACAAAATATACATTCTCCACGTTAAATACACAAAATATTGATCAGCCATTATTAATACCCATTTTTAAAATAAAGCTACATTCCCGTTTTCTTTCCCTCTTTTTCTTCCTCTTTCTTCCTCTCCTTCACTCCTTTTTTTCTTTCTTTCTTTCTAAAAAAAATAAATAAAATAGGTCAACAAATTCTTTGAAACTTCTCCCCTTCAAGCATGGAGACTTGTTCTCTTCCACTTGAGCGTGGGCTAGACTTAATGACTCACTTCTAACTAATAGAATATGGCAGCAGTGGTGGTGTGTGACTTCTGAGACTAGCTGGTTTCAGCCTGGGATCTTCTCCCTTGCTGTCTCTCTTATAGCCATGAAGACATTCAAGCAGCCCCATGAAAAGGTCCACCTGGGGAGGAACTGAGACCTCTTGCGAAAAACCACGTGAGTAACCCATCTTGGAAGAAGATCCACCATCTCTAGTCAAGCCTTCAGATGACTGTAGCCCCAGCCAATATCTTGACTGCAATGTCATGAGAGAGCCTGAGCCAGAACCACCCAGCTAAGCTGCTCCTGAATTCCTCACTCCCAGAAACTGGGATAATAAATGTTTATTATTTTGAGCCACAATATTTTTTGGTAATTAGTTGCAAGGCAATAGATAACTAATAACAGGCTCTCAGAGTGTTATTATTTGGGTCCAGTCAGCATGTTTTAGGATCTAGGAGTTTTTTTCCTCTCATCCATAATCCAACAGCAATATAAAGCATCATACAAGAAAAACACACTAAAGAGACTTCCCTCCTGACTCTTCATTTCTTCCCTGCTGAATCTGAAGGGCTTCTGCTTGAAGTAATTTGCCATTTTGGGGGAGGAATACTATTTGGCTAGTGTGTGTTTTAGTGGCAGAAAGTCCCTTAGGAAATGAATAAACCTAGAGTCTCCAAGTCACTTAATAAAGGATTGCATTTAATCCTGCAACAATCCTGTGATATAGGCACTACTTGCCTGATCTTAAAGCTAAGGAAATTGAAGTATTATGAAAAAAAAAAAAGAATAAAAATGATTCCTAAAAGAGCTAGAAAGGCAACCAGAACTAACATCCCATATATTGTAATAAGCATTAGTGCAGTGTTTGGGGTGAGATCATCTGAGTTCCAGGTGACCCTGAACAAGTCATTGCTCTTCTAGATTAGTAGTTTTCAAAGTGTGGTCCCTGGACCAATCAACAGCATTTACCTCACTTGGTAATTTGGTAGAAATGTAATCAGGAGTGGTGAGAAGGGACCTAGGAATCTGTGTTTTAACAAGGTCTATCCTCCTCACCTCTGATGTATGCTCAAATTTGAGAGCCAGTGCTCCAGGCTCTTCAATATTTTCATCCTTAAAAAAAAAAAAGTGCCAGATGTCATGAGCTCTATATGCTTAATAAAGCAGTATTTAAAAAGTTATGAAGCACCTATCCCTCAAGTGGAAATTCCAAGCTGGCAAATGCCTTAAGAGCCAAACAAGCCAGGCGCGGTGGCTCACGCCTATAATCCCAGCACTTTGGGAGGCTGAGGCGGGTGGATCACGAGGTCAAGAGATCGAGACCCTTCTGGTCAACAAGGTGAAACCCCATCTCTACTAAAAATACAAAAATTAGCTGGGCATGGTGGTGTGCGCCTATAGTTCCAGCTACTCGGGAGGCTGAAGCAGGGGAATTGCTTGAACCCAGGAGGCGGAGGTTGCGGTGAGCCGAGATCGTGCCATTGCACTCCAGTCTGGGTAACAACAGCGAAACTCCGTCTCAAAAAAAAAAAAAAAAAAAAAGAGGCAAGCAAAACAAAACAAACACCTTAAAAAATGAACGTAAATGCATAAGTCTTAAGATTTGTTTAAAAGTTACTGAACCTTATTTCATCATTATCAAGACATTCACATCAATGAAGCTGTGTGATATAAATGCATGAGCTATTCTGCTTTCACATTTAACCTTCTTTCTCACAGAATTCTAGTATTTTGAATCATTTCAGATCCCATCAGATTTATAAATTGAAAAATGATTTGGGGTGTGGGGAGGAGTGAAGTTGGCAATCAAACCCAAAGCAAGCAAGCAAAGAACACATATACGGTCAACCTAGAGTCAAGAATCGCTGTTTAGGTTGGAGTTCTAACACACTGTCTTGACTTTGCCTAGTCAATCTACCTCTCGGCCTCAGTCTTCTCAACCACAAGATGAAGCTATTAATATTCACTGGACAGTAATGTTAAGGCATGAAGTAATATCTGTGACAGCACTTTGTAAACTATAAAGCGCAACATGGTGTTCATGATGGAATAACATGCTAAACAATTTAATTATCCTACTGAATCTTCACAATCCTGAACCCACAGCTGCTGTCCTCATTATACAAATGAGAAACCTGAAAAGAAATTAAACCTGTCCCGGACCACACACCTAAAAAGTGGCAAATAAGGAACTTTGAAGTACAGCAGTAAAAAGTACACCACTTTGGGAACTGATGGGAGCTTAACTTTCAGCAATCCCAGCAAAAGGTGACCGTGAAGCACTAAGAACTCCCGGCGAGAATCGCACGTCAACAACTGCGAGGTGGTGCAGTGTCCGGAGCGGCGCTGACTGACTGATTCAGGGCACCATCAGGAGGCAGGTGGAGACTCCAGAACCGAAAGGGCCGGGATGCCTTCAACAAGGACAGTGAAGGGAGAGATGGACAGGCCCCAGAAGACGGAGTAATGAAGTGTGGGGACGCAAAACCCACGGGGACACCAAAAGCCCTCGAATTAGGCGAGAAGGCCGGATGGAAGGACAGCGGCCCGCTTCGTCGCGGGGGCCGAGGCCAGGGGCCTGGGCGTCGGACTAGGACAGACACTATCCCCAGCCCACCGCAGTGCAAGTCACGCCGCGCAGGCGGCAAAGTCGCTGTCCCCGAGCCCCAACGGCGTCTCCACGGGCAGCGCGCCAAAGTGCCCCGCAACCCCTCACCTGGAGCGCGGCAGAACCAGCGGCAGCGGACGCAGGAACTGGCCGCCGTGAGACCGAGAGCGAGCGGAAGTGAACGGCAGGACCGGAACCGGCTGACAAACCGGAAGTGGGTGGTCTGAAACGGAAGTACGTTGCGAACCGCGCGGCTGCTTCCTTTGAATCTCTTCGGGTGCCAATCCTTAGTGGCTGCTGTGAGGGATCTCCCCAAAGCCACGAAGAAGCCGGGCCTTTCCGAGACTGTAACCGCTGTGCAGATGGTCCCGATCCCTGGGTGGCCGCTTGCTCATTCTGCGCGTGTGCTCGCTGTGGGCCTGGAGCGGATGGGTGCTGCGGCTTGTGACGTCTCTAGCACCATCGGAATTGGGTGTGCTGGCTTTCCCAGGTGTATTGAGGTCTTCGTGAGATTCCGGGCAAGGACTCCTGTGGCTGTATCGTGTTCTGAATGAAGCTTAAAAGGTGATCTTTGAGAACTCAAGATCGAGACCCCTCCATGGCCCCAGTGGCTGCCAACACTAATAATTTCAGAGACATAGAATCTGAGGAGAATCTGCAATCTAAGGGGAGACGGAAAAGGTTCAGGGAAGGTGAGGGGCAAGCTTAAGTGACTCAGAATCCAGGAAGCAAATCTCACAGGAGAGCTGCGATCTAGGTTACCATACTGTATGGGATAGTCTCAACCCTCGCATCAGCACCTCCATACCGTCTTTCCTCTGAATGCAAGGAAAGCCGGTTACACAAAGGCTGACAAAAGAATGTCAGACTTGAATGGAAATTCGGAGCAGACCCCATCTGCTCCATACAGCGAACTTCCAATGCGCACGACGGCGATGTAACTAATTAATGTTTCCCTCTTGGCAGTGAGGGTAAGGCAGCAAAGAGCCAAGTTTTGTATCTTAACGGTTCTTTAGTTAAGAGGCACACGCTATTTTTTACATTTTTCCCTCCTTTTGATATTTTTTTGCTGCACTAGTAATGCATGAGTATCTGCTCATTTAAAAATCTCGAACGTTTTTTCATTGAAAAGTATGCCCTCTGCCAGGCGCGGTGGCTCACACCTGTAATCCCAGCACTTTGGGAAGGTGAGGCGGGCGGATCACCTGAGGTCGGGAGTTCAAGACCAGCCTGACCAACATGGAGAAATCCCACCTCTACTAAAAATACAAAATTAGCCAGGTGTGGTGGCACATGACTGTAATCCCAGCTACTCGGGAGGCTGAGTCAGGAGAATCGCTTGAACCTGGGAGGCGGAGGTTGCAGTGAGTTGAGATCGTTCCATTGCACTCCAGTCTGGACAACAAGAGTGAAACTCCATCTTAAAAAAAGAAAGAAACTGCAATCCCAGCACTTTGGGAGGCTGAGGCGGGTGGAATCCGAGGTCAAGAGATAGAGGCCATCCTGGTCAACATGGTGAAACCCCGTCTCTACTAAAAATACAAAAAAAAAAAAAAATAGCTGGGCACGGTGGCGCGTGCCTGTAATCCCAGCTACTCAGGAGGCTGAGGCAGGAGAATTGCCTGAACCCAGGAGGCGGAGGTTGCGGTGAGCCGAGATCGCGCCATTGCACTCCAGCCTGGGTAACAAGAGCGAAACTCCGTCTCAAAAAAAAGAAAAGGAAAAAGAAAGAAAGAAAAGTATGCCCTTTTCTTCGATGAGAAAATAGAAGGAAGATCTTAATTTAAAAAAATAATAATTGCCCAGACCAACATTTTCAAGCATTTTCTCAAATAGTTTTCTTGGAATAGCTGCATAGTTTTGGGTCTTACACTGAAGTTAGGTACTCATATATGGGAGCTAAAAAAGTTCACTGCGTGGAGGTAGAGAGTAAAATTGTGGTTACCAGAGGCTGGGAAGGATAGGAGGGAGAGGGAGATGAAGAGAAGTTAAAAGGAATGAAAATATGGTTAGACGGAATAAGTTGTAGCATTCCACAGCACGAGACGGGTGACTATAGTTAGCAATTTATTATATATTTCAAAATAGAAAGTTTAGAATATTCTCAACACAAATGATAAATGTTTGAGATGATGACTATTCAACTTACCCCAATTTATTCATTATATATTATATGCATATATCAAAATATCACATGTACCCACATGAATAGGTATAATTATTATGTATTAACCAATCAATAATAAAGTAAAAGTTTTAAAATAATGGGAAATCATAAAATTACAAGAATTTATGTCAAAAAATATCACACACAAGCAGTGAATTCAAAAAGACCATCAAAAGGCAAGGGACTGAACTCCAAAATGAATAATTACAATGTTTTTCAACCCAGTCTCTTTTTCCTGGCTTTGTTCACCTGTCAGCTAGCTGCTTGCTGCTTTATATTTGTACTGTCATTAATGAAGCTTGTTTTTGTTAATTACCAAAGTCAAGTGAAACATTTTTAAGCTTCACTAATTTTGACATAACCAACACTATTCACATGGAGATTCTTGTTTTTAACTGCAGCATAGCCATGTTACAAGAGGTCTGATAAGTCAGGTATTTGTAGAGTGTAGGTACTTCAATAATTGCCAAGTGTTGTACAATAGTATTTCTCAGAATTAGGGTAGCAAAGTGTTTTGGACAAACTATCCATCTAATAAATGATTTCAAGTTACCTTTTGCCCATATCTCAGTTCCTCCAAGTCCATTTCTACTTGATTAGAAATAATGTTAAGAAAAGACTTGGAGTATATTTAAAGTTATCACTTCCTCCAAGTCCATTTTCACTTAGCTAAATATTCAAGAAATCAAAAATAGCATTAAGAAAAGACTTGGAGTAGATTTAAAGTTATCATTTGGCAAAAGGACTTGTACTGTTGTTAAATCTAGGAATGACAAAATGAACCCAGGAAAGGGCTCACAGCAACTCACATTCGCCAATAAGAAAAGAACTGGTTTCACTTTGGAGGCCAAGGTGGGTGGATCACCTGAGGTCGAGAGTTCAAGACCAGCCTGACCAACATGGTGAAACCCCGTCTTTTAAAAAAAAAACTCGCTGGATGCAATGGCTCACGCCTGTAATCCCAGCACTTTGGGAGGTCAAGGCAGGCAAATCACTAGAGGTTAGGAGTTTGAGACCAGCCTGGTCAACATGGTGAAACCCCATCTCTACTAAAAATATAAAAATTAGCTAGGCATGGTGGCACACGCCTGTAATCTTAGCTACTCGGGAGGCTGAGGGATGAGAATCACTTGAACCTGGGAGGTGGAGGTTACAATGAGCCAAGATCACACCACTGCACTCGAGCCTGGGCGACAGAGCAAACTCAGTCTCAAAAATAAAAGAACTTTTGTCTCCTGTTGCTTCCTGGAGCCTCTCTTCCAATGTGTGGAGGATAATATACTTGTCCTTCATTCATGCAGCCCTGTTGCAGCTAAAGATGCCTAGAAATTCCTCTATAGATGGTAAAGTCTAAGAATCTAAATATATATATATATATATATATAAACAATTTCACAACATCAGGTGATAAACTATTAATATTACCATGACCACATTTACTTTGGAAGACAAAAGGATATTTCTGCACCTAGGCAAGAAATCCACCACTACTCGGCTTTTATCTCCATCTCCCCAGATTTTTTTTCTCCCATTTTCTCTCTCTGGCCATTTTCTTTCTCTAGCAAGTGTGTTCTCTTGCCTAGCTGAGATCTACTCACCTCATAAAGCTTTCCCTCGCTTCCCAGTTGGAAGACAATCCTCTTTAAAAATTTAGTTCCCTCTAGAAGTTTCTCTCTCTCTTCTAATACCTACTCCCTTGCCTTTATCTTGCCTGAAATAAGGGAGCTGAAAATATTTAGAATCTGCCCCATATGACAGAATACAGTTTCTTAATGAAGCCTGCCCAGTTACTGCCCTTCTCTATTCAATGTGCTTTCACTAAACTATTACTTAAAAATTCCGTTTTCTTCAAACCTCAGGACTTCCAATATACACCTTTGCTCTAGGTAGATGACATTGTCCCATATTTTGGCAAACCTATAAATCTACAAACTAAGCTCTATCTTTAGTCATCCTTACTTTTGCTTCTATTTCAGTTAAGGCAGTTCCCTTCTATTTGAAGCCAACCCTTTTACTTGGTCTCTGGCTTCTTCCTTCTAAGGAAGCTTTCTATAAATCCAGGATTCCCTTCTTTTGCTCTTATATACTTAGCCTCTTTCTTCTGGCTCATTCCATCAATAATAAACATGCTATGGTATCTTGCCATCATAGCCACCACCCTTTCCTTTCACAGATGGTATTCAGAACATTGTTTACAGTTGTCTGAACTTGACATACTCTATAATTATGTATTTCTTAGAGCTGTTATCTGTTTAGTGACATTCTCTCCCACTATATTATAAGCATATTATTCCTTGTTTACACTGCTATAAAAATGCTACCTGAGTCTGGGTAATTTATAAATAAAAGAGGTTTAATTGACTCACAGTTCCACAGAGCTAGAGAGGCCTCAGGAAACTTACAGTCATGTCAGAGGTGAAGGGGAAGCAAGGTATGTTTTACATGGTAGCAGGAGAGAGAGAGAGAGAGTGTGTGTGTGTGTGTGTGTGTGTGTGTGTGTGTGTGTGCAGGGGGAACTGCCACTTTTAACCCATCAGCTTTCATGAGAGCTTGCTCACTATCATGAGAGCAGCATGCAGGAAACCACCTCCATAATCGAATCACCTCCCACCAAGTCCCTCCCTCAACACAAGGGGATTATAATTTGAGATGATATTTGAGTGGGGACACAAAGCCAAACCATATTAGTAAATTTTGTTAAAAAACAGACAATTTATTCACCTTTCTATTCTCAGAAGCTAGCATGATATTGGCTAATATAGGTGCTCAATAAATATGAATGTTAAGTAATAAGAGCATATTATATAACAGTTGTCCTCTGGTATTGATAGGACATTGGTTCTAGGACCCCTAGTGAATAACAAAATCTGAGGATGCTCAAGTCCCTGATGTAAAATAGCACAGTATTTGCGTATAACCTATACATATTCTGTCATATTCTTTAAACTATCTCTCAATTGCTTATAATATCTAATACAATGGAAATACTATGTAAATAGTTGGTGTACTGTATTGCTTTTACTTCCATTATTTTTTATTATTAGGTCCTATTATCTTTGGGTTTTTCCCCTAATATTTTCAACCTGAGATTGATTAAATGGGTAGTTTTGAGACCTGTGAATCCAGAGGGCCAGCTGTATATATTGTGCATGTAACGATAGGTATAAGTGAATGGTTACAATTTGTATATAACTCTGGAGGTACAGGAAAGTTCTGAAATGCACACGGAAATTGTGATAGATCATAGCTCTGTAGGATGTTCTCAGTATTTGTTAGGTGAATTAATGAAATTTTCTGTTTGTGGCATCATAGAACAGGTGATTTTCATCTTGTTTGTATTTTTCTGTGTATCTGAATTTTTTACAATGATTTTACATTACTTTTATTTCTTTTTTATATGAGAATTTCATAAAGGCATTCTTTTAAACAATATTCAAATAACACAGATATATTCATAACTCTGCTAACTTTTTAGTGCCTATCCTTGCTTTTCTATACTTTATACACATTCATACACACATATGTATAGTTTATGTGACTTTTTTTTTATCTTGCTCTGTTACTCAGGCTGGCGTACAGCAGCACCATCAAGGCTCGCTGCAGCTTTGACTTCCCAGGCTTGGGTGATCCACATCAGCATTTCAAGTAGCTTAGGCTACAGGTACGTGCTACCATATCCAGCTAATTTTTTCCGTGTATGTTTTTTCTAAAGACAGAGTTTTGCCATGTTGCCCAGGCTGGTCTCAAACCTCCTGAACCCAAACAATCCACCCATCTTGGCCTCTCAAAGTGCTGGGAATTACAGGTTTGAGCCACCGTGCCCAGCCTTTTTCGAGACTTTCTAAAGTCTATTTTTAGATCATTGTAGATTCCCAAGAGAATTGTAGATTCTCCTGAGAATCTACAATGATTTAAAAATAATTATAAAGATTTTATAATTATTATAAATGATCATTATATTTATAAATATTTATGTTACTTTATAATTATAATTTTAATTTATTATAAAATTCTGCAAAAAGAAAAGTCATGTGTACCCTTCACTCAGTTTTTCCCAGTGAATTACATCTTACATAACTATAGTACATCAAAACCAGAAAATTGACATTCATGCTGTGAGTGTAATTATAGCTCTACGCCACTTTATCACATGCAGGTTCATGTTATTACCTCTATGATCAAAACAAAGAACTATTGCATCACCACACTGTGCTACCTCTTTGTACTCACATCCACCCCCATTCCTCTGACCACTCTTAATCGCTGGCCACTAATCTGTTTTCCACCTCTATAATTTTGCCATTTCAAGAATATTATGTAAACGGAATCATACAATGTAAGTGTTTGGAGATCAGCCTTTTCATTCATCATTAGGCCCTTGAGATCCAGTCAAGCTATTTTGTGTATCAGTAGTTCACTTCTTTTTATGGCTGAGTAGGATTCCCTGTGTGGATTTACCACAATTTGTCTAACCATTCACTTATTGGGCATTTTAGTTATTTCCAAGTTTTGCCTTTTAGAAATAAAGTAGACCATTTGTTTATAAGGTAATTTGTAATCTGTTGAGACTTAAGTCTTCCAACCTATGTTTTGTTTTCTGTTTGTGGCTTCTATTTTTAGTTTTTCTATTTTTTCTTGTTTTTCTATCTATTTCTTGAATATTGTTTTAGAATTCCATTTTGATTTGTCTGCAGTTGTTTTGAGTGTATCTCTTTGTATAATTTTTTTAGTTTATCTCTTTGAGTAAATTTTATAGTGGTTGCACTAGGTATTACTACATTATATTTACCTTATATTTAAGTTATGTAAATATAACTTAAAACAGTCTATTAGTGATAACATGTTACTAGTTCAAGTGAAGTGTAAGGGGATTTATTACAGGGATTGGCTCATATAATTGTGGAGGGTGAGAAATCCCTTGGCAGCCCATCTGTAAACTGGAGTCTCTGGGATGCTGGTAGTATGGTGAGGTCCAAGCCCCAAGGCTGAAGAACCAGGGAAGCTGGTGATGTAACTCCTAGTCCAAGGCCAAAGTTCTGAAAACCCAGTTGGTCAGGAAGGGAGGGTGACTCTGGTGCAAGTCCTGGAGTTCAAAGGCTGGGGAGCTTGGAGTTGTTTTCCTAGGACGAGAAAGGAAAAAGCACATCCCAGTTCCAGCAGATAGAGTGATGCATTCACCTTTTCTCTGTTTTTGTTCCCTGAGCCCCTAGCAGATTGGGTGGTGCCTGCCCACATTGTGAGCAGATCTTCCCCAGCTAGTCCACTCAGACTGACACACTAATTTTCTCTGGAAGCATCTTCACAGACACACCCAAAAATAATGCTTTACCGGATTTCTAGGTATTCCTTAACCAAGTCAGATTGACATCTAAAATTAACCATCATAGTAGGTCTGCTAGCAACAAAAGCTCTTAGTCTTCCTTCATTTGAGAATGTCTTGATTTCTCCTTTATTCCTGAAGCATATTTTCACTGAATACAGAATTCTGGGCTGGCTTTTCTTTTTTTCTGGCACTTGAAAAATGTGCTTCTTTTCTTCTAACCTCCAGTGTTTTACTTGAGAAATCCTGTGTAAATCTAATTGTTTTTCACCCTACTCATAAGCCATTGTTTCCCTTTTGCTGCTTTCAAGATTTTTTTTTTTTTTGTCTTTAGTTTTCAAAAGTTTGGCTAATGATGTATCAGGTGGGGGTTTATTTGTGTTGATCTTGTTTGGGGCTCACTCAGCTTCTTTAACCTGTAAACTATGTCTTTAGCCAAATTTGGGCAATTTTCAAACACTAGTTCTTTAAACACTTTTTGAGGTCTGCTCTCTTTCTCCTCTCCTTCCAGGGCTCTAATAGCACAAATGTTAGATATTTTGGTAGAGTCTACAGGTCCCTGAACCTCAGTTAATTTTTTTTAGTCTATTTTCTCTGCATTGTTCAGATTAGATAACTTCTCCTATTCTATCTTAGGCTCATTGATTCTTTCTTCTGTCCCCTCCCTTCTTCTGTCCACTCATTTTTTTTTTAATTTTCGATATTGTATTTTTCAGTATGAAAATCTCAGTTTATTTTTTCTTTACATCTTCTATTTTTTTGCTAAGACTTTTTATTCATTTTGAGCATGTTCATAGCTGTTCATTAAAGCATTTTTATGATGACTGCTTTAAAACCCTTATTATGTGGGCTAGGATAACATCATTCCAACGTTTGTATTATCTTGGTGCTAAATCTTATTTAAATTTTATGTTTCATCAGGCCTTCTCTGACACTGAATTGTTAGAAGAAGGGAGATGACACCTTCAAACTCTCTGGGTGGGGAGGAAGCCAAAGCTCTCCATCAGGCCTCCTTTGACAACCTAGGTTGGTGTGGAAGGTATCTCATTACTGTTGGGTAAGGTTGGGAGTGCACGCTCCCCACTCAGCCTCCACTGATACTACCCTGGTTGGGAGGGAGAGAGATGCCTCGTTACTGTCCCTTGTAACTGAACCCAGGTTCAGCTGCTCACTGCTTGAAAGCCAGGCATGAAAAACAATGGTTGGTGGAAGGAAAAGCAGATTTATTCAGAGAGCCAACTAACTGAGAAGATGGTGGATTATCATTCTAAAGTACCATCTTAAATCAGTACAAATATTAGGCTCTTTTTATGTTAAAGGGAAGAGGAAGAGGTTTCCCACTCAGCCTTCTCTGAAACCAACCTGGTGGGGGTTTAGAGGACTCTATAGTACAACAAGGATGATAAGTTCTGGGCTTCCCATTCAGCTGCTACTGAAGGGTGGGGGTGGGACCACTGCTTTTTCTGTGATATTTGATTGGAGTATGGCAGTGTGTCAGGGGTCTCCAAGAACACTCCCAGGTTCAGTGTTTCACTAGGGGGACTCACAGGGCTCAGCATATAGTTGCAGTCACAAATAAAATGAGCAAAAGGAATAGCCTCGTGGACGAAGTCTGGAGGAAACCAGGCACAAGATTCTAAGGATTCTCTCCCAGGGAAATTATGTAGAGCACACTTAATTGTGTTAACAGGGAACTGTGACAACAGGGATGAATTGTGTCGACAAAGGAAGATTATTAGAGACTCAGTGCCCCAAGTTTTGGGGACAGTTAATTATTGTATTAGTCCACTTCAACTGCTGCTATAAAGAACTGCCCAAGACTGGGTAGTTTATAAAGGAAAGAGGTGTAATTGACTCACAGTTCCACATAGTTCGGTGGGCCTCAGGAAACTTACAATAATAGTGGAAGGTGAACCAAGGACCTTCATGGCAGCAGGAGAGAATGTGCAAGCAGGGGAAATTCCAGGCATTTAGAAAACCATCAGATCATGTGAAAACTCACTTATCATCATGAGAACAGCATGGGGGAGACCACTCCTATGGTTCAATCACCTCCCACCAGGACCCTCCTTCAACATGTGGGAATTACAGGAATTACAATTCAAGATGAGATTTGGATGGGATCACAGACAAACTATATCAATCATGTAGATACCCATTGTCTTGCATCTATCAAAATTGCAGACTCTCAGAAGGAAAGCAGCTGTGCAGCAGAAGTTACATTATTTGCCATCAGTCTAGGCTCAGTGAGCCATTCTTACCATTTCTGGAAAGTTTCATATCTATATGGGAACTGTAAGGTGTTCCTAGATGCCAACAGAAGACCAATATTGCAAGCAAGAATTTCTAAGGAAAGCAGACTCAGGCCTCCCATGGTAGCTTTTCTACACAGGTAGTTATTAACTAAATGTTTTCTTCCTTGATAGGCTGTCCCTTTCCTGTTCCTTTGTCTAGAAAGAGCAGGCTCGGGGTAGGGATGGAGGGCATTATATGAACCTCCTGGTATTTCTAGGTTGCCTGTATTGCCAGTACCCAGTTTGGGATATATGAAGCAAAAAGAAAGCCCAGGGAATTTTCTGGCATGTTTTTTAATGTAAAGAAACAAAGTGTCTCATCTCTACCTTCCAGAGTCTCCTTATATTTATTTTACATATATTGCCCAGGGTTTTTAGCTATACTTAGCAGAAGAATAGGGAAATGTGCAACTGGAACTGTCTTGGAACTGGAAGTCTCTGTATTAATTTTACAATGAGAAAAAAAGCAATTATTTCTTTTCATTTTGAAAACAAAACATAACCACATGATATAGCAAACAAAACAAAACTAACTGAATAAATATAGCAAGCTTAACCTAAATATAGGGTTGAAAAATTACAGGAGTGAAAAACATTATCATGATTTGATTCTACTTATTCTAACAGTAAAATATATTTTCTCTCATTTATAAAAATAATATGTACTTGGCCGGACGTGGTGGCTCACACCTGTAATCCCAGCACTTTGGGAGGCTGAGGTGGGTGGATCACCTGAGGTCAGGAGTTTGAGACCAGCCTGGCCAACATGATGAAACCCCCTCTCTACTAAAAATACAAAAAATTAGCTGGGCGTCGTGGCAGGCACCTGTGATCCCAGTCATTTAGGAGATTGAGGCAGGAGAATCACTTTAACCTGGGAGCCAAGATTGCACCATTGCACTACAGCCTAGGCAACAAGAGTGAAACTCTGTCTCAAAAGTAATAGTAATAACAATAACAATATGTACTCATTATAAAAAACTGATTCTACTTTTCTTTGACACAGGTTAATATGTTAGTTTTTTTTTTTTATTTAGCAAACAAAATGAAAATCTCCAAGTTAGTAAAGATTGCAGGGTGGCAGAATATCTACATTCATTTAATTTCACCATCATTTATAGGGAAGAATATAGAGTAGAAATTTTTCCTTCTATCAGAAGGATAGAAGTAGAACAGACCTTCCATAGATGTCCTATGCACAGTTTTAATAGGAAAAATAAAATGTGTGCTTCTCCTTTATATCCAAAATCATGTGCATTTAGAGATAGTATATTCTTATTCCTGGGAATAATAATTACAATGTCCCTACCCACAAATTCTAGACTAATGATACTATATCTGAGACGAAAATTTTAGCATAATATATTGCTGCCTAATCAACATTCAATTGGAAATCTTAAAAAAGAACATCAAACTATTATGTTGTGGTATTTAACATTATGAGGGTAATTTCATTTATTTGTTTTTTTATATCCGCAGTGACTCAAAAGTGAATAAATAATATCTCTCATGCTTCAAAAAATATTAATGAAATGTCTAGACAGTTATAGTCTAAACATTTACAACACCACAAGGCAAGCTTTGATTACCAATAAGCTCTCTGTAATGAATAGGCTACCTTGTTTTATTCATTATGCTTCCAATCTTCAGGAGACATTTCTTTAGTAATGTGTTTATTTCTAAAAAGCAATAGACAGCGTTCTAGAAGCAGCCTTGCCTAAAATTACCCTCCCGACCTTGAGGAAATCAATTTCTCCTGACCTCAATTTCCCATTTGTAAAAATGAGCTTATTGAATAGCCAAAAGACAAAAAGATAAATACATTCTGTATTTCAGAGCCTCTGTGGTTTAATAGTTCTCAAACAACAGCCTGTGGGCCTGGGCTAGATTTTGACTGTTTCTATCAATCTTCCATTTGCAAAATGAGAAACATTAAGAATCATGTAATCCATAAAGCCAAATGGAAAAATCATACTCTTCCTCTTTATTGATAGCTATTACCCCCCTGGTATCTGCATTTATCTCTCTTAGAATTGTCAAAGCTTCATCATTCATACTTAAATAAATTTCATAGAAAATTTACATTTAGTATTTAGAATTTCATTGAAAACATCAAAGTGGTAAATTTTCTCTTGATACCGTATCAAGTCCTCAAGTGACTTGTTTTGAAATATGAGTTATGGTTTTAAATAACAGAAACTTAACCATGCTAGCTTGAGCCTAAAGGGCAGGTGTGGAGAGGAGGCAGGAGAGCACTATTAGAAAGGACCCAGTACCAGACACAGTAATGCATGATGTTGAACCGGGAGCCAAGGTGAGTTTAAGATCCTCAACAATAAATTCTAGATCCACAGGCCTTCTCTCTGGAGCACTACCATTCATATGACTATGACTCCCAGTCTGTTTATTGCTTAGCTCCACATTCCAGAATCCTGAGATAGAATCTTATTGCCCTCACTTAGGCCACATGTCTGTCTCTGAACCAATCAGTTCTGCCTAAGGGATCAGGTTCCACCTGAGCTTGCCCCTGTGTACTGGGGAGGGTTCTCAGGGATGAGAGCCTCTCTGTAGGCCAAATAGCCACTCCTGAAGTGAAGTTCTTCTACATTGACAGTTAACAGTATTATTTTCCTAACAAGTTTCAATGTTACTCTTTTTCTTCCCTTAATATTCTAGTTAATTTATTATTCAATCACTCACTCTATTTTTTAATGATAGTCACATTTTATCCGTAAGAAAATCACTCATTTTCTTCTTCTCCATTCATATCTTAGCTCTTTGGATTTACATTAATTTTAAAATATACCACCTGGAAATGTATTTTCTGCTGTCACTGTTACTAGCAAATGTAAAAAGTATTAAATAGTTCCAAATTAGTTCATGACTCTCTGATCTTGAAATCCCCCGTATTTTACATCCACAGTGATTTCTACATTAATTTTTTTCTTAAAATTACTCTCTCTGAGGTTGGGTGTGGTGGCTTACTCCTGGAATCCCAGCACTTTGGAAAGCTAAGGCAGGAAGATCACTTTAGGCCAGGAGACTGAGACGAGCCTGGCCAACAAAGTGAGACCCTGTCTCTATTAAAAATAGAAAAACTTAATCAGGAGTGCTGGTGCATGGCTGTAGCCACAGCTACTCAGGAGACTGAGAGGTGAAAATCACTTGAGCCCAGGAGTTCAAGGCTGCAGTGAGCCATGAGCATGCCACTGCACTCATGGTAACAGAATGGGACAGCCTGGGTAACAGAATGGGACCTTGACTCGTAAAAAAAAAGTAATCTCACCCAAATGCCCAACGATGATAGACTGGACTGGGAAAATGTGGCACATATACACCATGGAATATTATTTAGCAATCAAAAATGATGAGTTTGTGTCCTTTGTAAGGACATGGATGAATCTGGAGAACATCATTCTCAGCAAACTGACACAAGAACAGAAAAAGAAATACCGCATATACTCACTCATAGGTGGGTGAGAAAAATGAGAACACATGGACACAGAGAGGCGGTCTACTATACACTGGGGTCTATTGGGGGAAATGGGGGAGGGACAGCGGGGGGTGGGCTGGGGAGGGATAGCCTGGGGATGAATGCCAAGTGTGGGTGAAGGGGAGGAAGGCAGCAAAAAAAACACACTGCCATGTGTGTACCTATGCAACTATCTTGCACGTTCTGCACATGTACCCCAAAACCTATAATGCAATAAAAATTAAAAAAAAAGTAATCTCTCTGAATCTGATTATATTGTAATAATTCCAATTTTGATGTGAATCACAATTATTATTATTTTTATGGCAAATCTAGCCAATAACTTTTTTATCCTCATGACTTTCCCATAACAATATTCCTAGTTAATATTTTAATAATAATAACAGCTATTATTCATGCATGTAAACATCATAGATGTAATATTTCATTTAATTCTCACAACCTTATGAGTATCAAATTAAAACTTTCTGTCTCCAAACAAAAAATGGACAAACTATAGATGTCTGTGTTTTACTCATGGTTTGAGAAAATCACTGGCTGCAATCTGTTTAAAATCAGATTTTGTTGCTTGGTTCTCTGCCTCTGATGTTGACTTAACTCCGTTTCTGCATCGTCAACAAGGCTGGGTGATGAAAGCCTAAGACTCCAGTTAACTGCCACAGATGTACCATTGTCCTTGCTTTGTAGATGTATTTATTTTTATTTTCAGTCAATGGTCAGCATACCTGACATCTGGCACTATTTCCTCTAGATTTCCTCTGTAGCATCTGATATAGGCATGATGCTTTTATGACCCTGGAAAATGTAACTTTAAACATTAACCAGCTATCTGCTTGCTTTGTATTGTTTCTGTTTGTGTGTGTGTTTTCATAAACTGCTCTGGTGATCCTTCCATTTTTCAACTATATCCCACTTCCAATTCTGTTCTGTCTCTGAACAGGCCTACTCTTTGATCATTTTGCTGGTGCCCTTGCTATTATTACTAATTGTTGGCACATGCCAACATCAGTATGTCTAAGAATTGCTCTTAATCCTTTAAAGCAGGGGTCCTCAAACCCTGGGCCATGGATGGGTACAGATCCATGGCCTGTTAGGAAGCAGGCCGCATGGCAGGAGGTAAGTGTGGCGCATGAGCATTACTGACCAAGCTCTGCGTCCTGTCAGATCAGTGGTGGCATTAGATTCTCACAGGAGCAGAAACAGGAACTCTATTGTGAACTGCATGTGCGAGGGATCTAGGTTGGGCACTCCTTATGAGAATCTGAGGTGGAAAAATTTCATATCATACCAAAACCATCCCCCCACCCCCATTCCCATTCCGTGGAAAAATTGTCTTCCAAGAAACTGGTCCTTGGTGCCAAAAAGGTTGGGGACCCTTGCTTTAAAGTATTGTCTTTAAGCCCATTGTGCTGATAAGGAAACTGAGACATAGTGATGTTAAGTGTTTAAGTTCACACCTCAGGTTTGTGGAGGATTTAACACCCAGGCAGGTTGACTCCAGAGCAACATTGTCCAATAGAAATATAATACAATCCACATATGTGTAATTTTAAATTTTCTAATAACCACAAAAAAGGTAAGAAAAGGAGAGATTGTTTAATAATATTTGCATGATAATGATATGTCAGTATAAGTTAATTGATCGTAACGAAGGTACCACTCCACAATAAGCAGCTCTGTTTATTGTGGAGCTAAGCAATAAACAGACTGGGAGTCATAGTCATATGAAGGTACCACTCTAATGGCAGATGTTGGTAGTAGGGAAGCCCGTTGTTCCTGAATGGGGTAGTGGGTATATGGGAAATTTCTGTATTTTTTTTGGCGAAGGAATCTCAGTGTTACCCAGGCTGGAGTGCAGTGATGTAATCTCAGCTCACTGCAACCTCTGCCTCCTGGGTTCAAGCTATTCTCCTGCCTCGGCCTCCTAAGTAGCTGGGATTACAGGCACATGCCACTACCACCCGCTTAATTTTTGTATTTTTAGTAGAGAAGAAATTTTGCCATGTTGGCCAGGCTGGTCTCGTACTCCTGGTCTCAAGTGATCTGCCCACCTCCACCTCCCAAAGTGCTGGGATTACAGGTGTGAGCCACCACACCTCACCATCTATGCACCTTTCAATTTTGCTGTTAACTTAAAACTGCTCTAAAAAAAATAATAATCTGTAAAATGTGTTATCTTAGTCTTTGTTTCTAGAATTCCTAAAAACACCTAGTGCTTAAAAATATCCTTTCATAATGTTCTCTGGGTTTTTGCGCTTGCCTGGGGTTAACAGTTGACCAGATGATTTATTTTAACAGCTGATTGATTCTCCACTCTGCCCCACCCTCATGTAATCAGCAGTTTGCCTTTATTTGAATTGTTTGTCCTGATGACATATATGCATAGAATTGTGATGGGGGAGAACGAGAACTGAACCCTCTCCATCACCATGCAAGAATTATATTTTGTGATCTACTGTACTCTATAGTTCCTTCAGTCATCATAGTCTTTTTCAGACACCAAGAAATCACTCCTTGATTCTGTCTTCTAATTTTTGACTAGATTGAGTGAGTGGGGAGAGGGAGAAAAGTTTGAGGGTTGATGTCAATTGGCCAACTGATCCTTCTGAGTTTTAATATGATATACATAAGATAAAATCAGGACATATGCTTACATTTGAAATTTTCTTCCCCAGCTGAAAGAGAATTAATGAAGAACCATTTGTGGGTACAAATCAACTCCCCTACTTCTTTGGCATATTTCTTTGGACAAGTTTCTTTACCTCTTTTTGATTCATTCCTCATATTAGTAAAATAGGCATAATGGTGTTTCTCTCACAAGGTCATTGCCCAGAATGTGGTAATTGCTCAATAAATGATTTTAGAGTCTCTATTTTACTTATGATTTATAAAACAACCCGTGGGCCTACTACAAATTGAATGGAATACATAGATTATTATGTTTCTGAAAAACAAATGCCTGGCAAGGTAATTAATTTTACTCAAATATAACTTAACTGAATTCTTGAAAAATTATTGAAAAAAAAGAGAATAATTTCCAGCAATCACATGACATTGCACCAATCAGGCAAATCCCTCCACCCCCCCACATAGTCATAGAATCTGAAGTCATTCAAAACACAGTGTTTGAGCTGGGCACAGTGTCTCATGCCTGTAATCCCAGCATTTTGGGAGATGGAGGCAAATGGATCACGAGGTCAGGAGTTCAAGACCAGCCTGGCCAATATGGTGAAACCCCATCTCTACTAAAAATACAAAAATTAGCTGGATGTGGTGGTGCATGCCTGTAATTCCAGTTACTTGGGAGGCTGAGGCAGGAGAATCACTTGAACCCGGGAAGCGGAGGTTGCAGTGAGCTGAGATTGTACCACTGCACTTCAGCCTGGGCGACAAAGTGAGACTCCAACTCAAAAACAAAAAACAAAACACAACACAGTGTTTTATACGTTGTGCCCCAGTACCTTCTGTTTCTTCCATCCTTTTTTCCTGAAAAAGAAAATATTACTGTTCTTGTTGATTACCTTGATTTTTAGATCTTGCTTAATATCTTCTCCTGTCGTGCTTGGGTTCAGTTCTTACCTCTGTGATGCTCTTAATGTGTCAGTGTTCAAAGGATGAGGCATCCCCTGCCTCTCTGAATGCAAAAGTAGAGTTCTGATGAGGGAAAACAGAAAGAGAGAGATTTCACAGACGTTTGTTTATACTAAATCATGTTAAATCCATTGTGTACTTCATACTCGCAACGCACCTCAGTCCGTGCTAGCCATATTTCAAATGCTCAATAGCCACATGTGGCTGGTGGCTGCTGTACTGGACAGTTCTGTAATCCGTACTTTTAACCCTTTATTCTGTCCCTCATTTATTCTATGCTGTATATTTCTTCATTATAATTTTTATAAAATTTCTTTTTAATTTCTCCAATTTGGTTTCACATTGGAATTGAAATAATCCAAAATGTGGCCACAGGAAATTTTAAAAATCAAGCCACTGCCCCGTCCAAAATATAGTTTTAAGCACCCACTCCAAACTTTCTTGAAACTATTTTATTCATTGTTTGTGGAGAAATATGTAGTCATTGGTCCTTTTTAAGACATTACTTAAAACACATTTAATTAGTATCTCTGGTTCAAAATGAAATTTAATTCACTCAACAGTTCTTGGGCACCTGCAGGGACAAAAGCTGTGGTAGTTGCTAACAGTAAGACAAAGAACTCTCTGAAGGAGGACATGTATATGTGAGAAACAGACTTTGAGTGTGAAAAAATTTGTTACCTGTTTTTTCCCATTGCCCTCCACAGGGGGATCTCAATCTTAGCTGTCAGTGTGCAATACTACCTCACAGAAGACTTAAAATAGATTATAGGCAGATTTTTTCCCCTTTATTTTAAAGGTATGTTTTGCCCTTTTTGTTTTTTAAATTTGATACAGGGTGTTGCTCTGTTACCCACAGACAGGAGTACGGTGGCAAAATTATAGCTAACTGTAGCTTCAACATCCGGGGCTCAAGCGATATTCCTTCCTCAGCCTTTTGAGTAGCTGGGATCACAGGCATGCACCACCATGCTCAGATAATTTTTTGTTTCTATTTTGTAGAGACAGGGTCTCACCTTCTTGCCCAGGCTGATCTTGAACTCCTGAGCTTAATAAATCTTGTCACCTCAACCTCCTAAAGTGCTGGAATTACAGGCGTGAGCCACCATGCCCAGCCATGTTTTACCTTTAATAGGTGTAAGATTGTGATCCCTAAAGGAAAACCCAGGTCCCTAAAGATCTATAGCATGTTTGACAGAAGAAAATAATGTAGTTTTCTCCTAGATTTTAAGTCAGCCAGGAAAGGAAATTATTTTAAGACAGCTCTTTTTAAACTGACATTTGTTTAGATAAATATATTAATTATTTAGAGTAAATTCAGCCCCTGCTATGAAATAGTTTATTCAAATTCAATTTGAATTTCAAATGTCTCCAAGCATTTACATAACTGCTCTTGTAAAACTTACTACAACTACAGTTCATGTTACTGGGGACTTGTTAAACACCAGCAATTGAAGTGCTGTTTTCATACTATCTAGAGATTGAAGAAAATGAAATCCACTTGAAAACAAATTGATAAATACTATCCTAAAAATGATAGTTCTATTGAACTTCTATTTGAGCAATTGTGTAATTACATAACTACTACAGAGAGACTAAGGCAGAGTGATTGAAAAACACTTTAGAAGATAAAACTATTGCTATTTTTCTGGACCAACAAAAGACACTTGTTAAATAGCAATGTTGAAAAGAAGGTACTTTATGTAGAAATCAAGTAAAATTGAGGCAATTTACTAAAAAAACTTCCATTTATATAAAGTGTGTTTGTAAAACACTATTCCTGAGAATTATAATTATAATTCTATCATGTTTCCATTTGGGTACTTATATAATCACTTAATAGCAATAAAACTAAAAGAGAAAATATTCAAAATTATCTTTTTGCTGTGTTTCTGAATTATTTTAGTGAACTTAACAACAACAAATATAGTATAATTATATACAAATAGAATGAAATGAAAACACTTTGCTTAAAATTTCACATTTAAGTAATCCACAGTTATAAAACAGTATCATAAGATGTGTAATTCTCTCTAGCTTTCATATGAAGCACAGAATAATCACTTAATGGCAATGAAACTGACAGAAAATATCAAAATTGCTTAAGAAAAAAGCAAAAATGCATTTTATGATTCTGATCTTTGGAAGTAGGCTTCTTGGGAGGTAGGATCAATTCTGAAGGTGCATCACTTCTGTTTTCAAGTTGTGTGAACAAGACAAAATCCAGCACTAGTGAAGACATGTTTCTTGTTGCCAGTGAAGGATGTACTGGGCCATGGCCATCCCTGAGGAAAGAATCTCTGGGGAGGTCCATGATGGCTTTCCAGAGAAGAGAGCATGACAGAAGTTTCGCTCCTCAGGAACATTCCCCTGGGACACATCTGTGCCATCTGACAGGAGGATGAGGTAGGAGAACAGAGCCTGAGCAGCTGCCTCCTGTCCAGGTGGAAGGATTGAATTTGGCATAATTAAATGACCAAGATCATCTGCACTGTCTTTCCTATCGGTCTCCATTTCTGAAAGATGGAAATGTGTGGCTCCCAACATCATCAAAAGAAGGCCTTGAGCTCCGAATAGCATTGAAAGAAGGCAGCAAAGGAGTACCAGGAGAAACTCTGTTGTTGTGGAGGAATTGCTGCGTCCTGATGGAGGAGTCTGGTCCACACTAGGCACAGATCCTGGATCCCTGAGCCATTCCAACCTAATGCTCCACTGTCTTGGTACCAGGGGATTCTAGTACTTCCCATGCCTGTGCCAAATTCTTCTTTTGGAATATCAGGGACATAGAGATACTTTTTAAAAAGCTGAAACTTAAGATCTTCCTAAATCATTATTTCTCCAAAGTATGGGTTTTATTTTTTTATTAAAGTTTTTCTCAGCAAATAGAGCTCTCAGCCAAATATTAAGAGTTTATTTTTTCCCCCATCATAATTGATAAGACCTAATGGCTTTTTCTAATTTTTCTAGAAGAATTTTAACTTGAGCTGGGTGTGGTAGCTCACACCTATAATACCAACACTTTAAGAAGCCAAGGCAGGAGCATCTCTTGAGCCCAGAAGTTTGAGATGAGCCTGGGCAACATAGGGAGACTCTGTCTCCACAAAAAAATAATTTTAAAAAATGAGCTACATATAGTGGTGCATGCTTGTGGTTCTAGCTACTTGGGAGGCTGAGGTGGGAGGATCATTTGAGCCCAGGAGGTCGAGGCTGCACTGAACTGTGATTGTGTCACTGCACTCCAGCCTGAGCAACAGAGAGAGACCCTGTCTCAAAAAAAAAAAAAAAAAAAAAAAAAAAGAGAGAGAGAATTTTGGCTAGGAATTCAGAAGATGTCTAGCACTTCAGATGCATGTATGATTTTTTCATCTGCTTTGGAAAGATTCTTCTCTTTCTTTCCATAGTAAATCACTTTAAATTGAATCTTGCATAATCATTTTATTTTATTGATGCTGTTTAATAATGATTAAATTTCTGCTGAAGCTCTGAAATCTCACTTTCAAACTGCATTTTTCAGACTGCAATGAAGCTAGAACATTTTTGAGACTTTTAACATTATCCACAAGTGCATTTGTTATTTTGACTTCTTCAAAATATATCAATATCAAATAATATCAAAAGATATTATTGCTTTTTCCTTCAAAAGTTTTTAAAGATACATTTACCATGGCCATATAAATCCAGCTTCTTCAGAACTCCATTTTAATAACATAGGTGTTAATCTTCATACCTTTTTTTAGGCAGTGATTTTTTAAATATTACTCCAGAGGCACAAGAAAAGAAAAAGAAAAATCTTGGATTTCATCAAAAGTAAAAATTTTTGTGCATCAAAGTACACTACCAAGAAAGTGAAAAGACAATCCACAGAATGGGAGAACATATCTGCAAATCAGAGATCTAATAATGGTTTAGTACCCAGAATATATAAAGAACTCTTAAAACAACATAAAGACAACCCAATTAAAAATGGATAAAAGAGATGAGTGCACATTTATCCAAAGAAGATATACAGATAACCAATAAGCACATAAAAAGATGCTCAACATCATCAGTTGTTAGGGAAATGCAAATCAAACCACAGTGAGACACCATCTCACACCCTCTATGATTGCTATAACATAATTTTGTTTTAAATGAGAAATAAGTGTTGGCAAGGAAACCCCAGACTTGAACCCTCAAAACCTGCTAGTGGGAATGTGAAATAGTATAGCCACTGTTTAAAAAAAATAAGTTTCCTAAAAATGTTAAAGACAGAGTTACTACAATATATGACCCAGAAATCACACACCTGGGAATATAGGAGAATCGAATCATATGGTCAAATAAAATCTTATACATGGATGTTCATAGTAGGCATAGTTTATAATAGGAAAAATGTAGAAACAAGCTGCATGTCCATGAGTGGATGAATGGGATGAACAGAATGTGGTAGACCCATACATTGGAATGTTATTCAGCCATAAAGCTAAGTGAAAGAAGCCACAAAAAAGGCCACATAATGTTTCAATTTATGTAAAAATGTCTAGAATAGGTAAATCTACAGAGGCAAAACATAGATTAGTGGTTTTCAGGTGGAAGTGTGGACAGGAATGGGGAGTAACTGCTTAATGTGCGTGGAGTTTCTTTTCAGGGTGACAAAAATGTTCTGAAGTTAGATAGTAGTGATGGTTGCATGACATTGCGAATGTACTAAAAGCCACTGGTTTGTATACTTTAACGTGTTTTTAAATGAATTTTATCTCAGTAAAAAAAAAAAACAAACTTTATTTTATTAATCTTCAACACAATCTACAGTGTCTGAGGCATTAATTATTAATATCTCCAATTCCCAGATCTCATTCTCCTATATAAGAACAGCAGCTCAATCTCTCATCTTCTGCAAGTTTTTTTTTTTTTTCAGTTTATTCAGTTTACTCACTCTTTCGTTACATCTTAGCTTCTGGTGAAAGCAGATTTATATTTTTGTGAAAGTATGCTTTCATCCAGACCATCTTTTATTGCCACCTTAATTGTTTTTTTCATTTATCTGATATATTTTAAAGGCTGTTTTCATTGCAGCTACTTGAACTTAATGTCTGATGCATTTTCTAAAGACCAAGTCTCTCT
Source organism: Saguinus oedipus (assembly GCA_031835075.1). Taxonomy (NCBI): domain Eukaryota; kingdom Metazoa; phylum Chordata; class Mammalia; order Primates; family Cebidae; genus Saguinus; species Saguinus oedipus. The sequence continues at coordinate 47,548,921 of CM063170.1, forward strand.
TGTAATCTCTTTTAACCCAAAGAATTGGATATTTCCAGAATTTTTTGCTTATGGCCTCCATTAGCAAATTCTGGCTTCCATTAAAGCAGATTGAAATCTTTCAAATTCTATTCAAATGAGGCTAAGCTTGAAAAAAAATTGATGTTTTTCCTCCAGGAAGGCAGAAACGCCAATAGCCAGTTCTTTATGTTTACTTGCATAAAGTTCTATTTTAATAATTAAAAATCTGACTGTGAATGAAAATACCTTTGTATCCCATAGCCATAGGTGGGGATCTGTGCTGTTTGAGAAGCACTGCTCTAAACTCTTTCTCATGCTTCAGGTATCAGCCGACGTGCCTTTTCCTCAGGGAGGCTTTTGTAACCCCACAGTCTGAGTCAGGCCCTTAATTATGACCTACAGAGAAACTCCGTTCTTTCCTTCAAATATTTATCATACTTTATCATCACATGCTCACCTCCACCCAGAGGTAGCTATTATCCTAAATTTTGTGTTAAGCCTGTCTTTGTTTATCTTAGACCTTACCACACATCTAGGAGCTCTAAACAAACAATTATTTGATTTTGTCTGTTTTTTAAACTGCATCTATTAAGTCATATCATATGTGACTTTCTCTGACTTACTACTTGGCTTTCACTCTATGTTGTGAAATTCATCCATTTATTATGTGAGGTTGTAGCGTATTCATTTTCACTGCTGTATAAAATTCCATGATATGAATAGATGACAATTTTGTAATCCATTTTAATGTCAATAGAAATTTCAATTGTATCAACATAGTTTGCTATTAGGAGCAATTATGGACTATTGTGCAATGGGGTTTCTTATACAGGTGTCTCTTGCTTCACATGTGCTAATAATTCTTTTTTTTAAATTTAATCTTAGGCATAGTATTGCCTGATATGTGACACATGCTTACTTGACTTTACTGGGTGATGCCAAATTGCTTTTCAAATTTGTTGTAGCAAATCACACCCCCACAAGTAGTGTGTGAGTTTATACTGCTCTATATTCTTGTCAAAACTTGGTATTGTCTTATTTTTACGTTTATGCCAGTCTGGTGGATTTAAACAGTTCCTCATTGTGGTTTTAATTTGCATTTATCTGATTACTAATGAGATTGAATCTCTTTTCCTATGTTTCTGGGCATTTGGATTTCCTCTTCTTTGAAGAGTCTTTTGCTCATTTTCTACTGACTCATTTGTCTTTTTCCTTGTTGATTTGTAGGAATTATTCATAGACTCTAGATACTAATTTTTGTTTATTATATGTATTATATGACTATCTTCCTCAGTTATGGCTTCTCTTTTCATTCTTTTTATCATGTCTTTTGTTGAAAATAAGTTTTTAATTCTTATGATTTATTACCTTTTGCTTTATGGGTGGTTATTCCTGAACTTTGTATAAGAAATCCTTTCCTAACCTATGATCATAAAGATATTCTAGTAGGGGGGCCCAAAGTGGCTCCGGCCAGATGTCGTGGCGCTTGCGAAGGCAAGGCCCAGAGTTCAAGGCCAACCAACCTCAGCAACCTTACAAGCTCTCATTGATTGGCAAAAAAAAAAAAAAAGATATTCTAGTGGGACACGGTGACTCATGTCTATAATCCCAGCACTTTAAGAGGCTGAAGCAGGTGGATCACCTGAGGTGAAAGTTCGAGACGAGGCTGGCCAACATAGTAAAACCCCGTCTTAATTAAAAATACAAAAAATTATCTAGGCATTGTGTCAGGTGCCTGTAATCCCAGCTACTCAGGAGGCTGAGGCAGAAGAATTTCTTAAACCCAGAAGGCTGAGGTTGCAGTGAGCCGAGATAGCGCCATTGCACTCCAGCCTGGGAAACAAGAGTGAAACTCAGTCTCAAAATTAAAATAAAAAAACAAAGATATTCCATACTTTCTCCTAAAAGTCTTAAGGTTTACATTTTGTACTTAAGGTTTGATTCATATGAAATTGAATTTTGAATATGGTGTGAGGTAGGTATTCATTTTCATATGAGTCTATTTTTCTCTAGTATCAAGCAAGCCTGGGGGTAGGCAATTCAACCATCTACTCTGTGGTATATTTTCTAGAAAGACACTCTTGGGCAGATGAAGCAGGAGAAATGTATGAACAAGTTCATGGAAACATTATTCATAATAGCAAAACACTGGAAATGTCCCCAAATGTCAAGAATCATACAGTGGATCTTGCGTCCCCGCGTGTGTGCGCCTAGTCTCAGCTGGTCCACCCGAGACCCCCTGAGCACCAACCCTAGTCCCCCGCGTGACCCCTTATCTGCTCCGACAAGATGAAAGAAACAATCATGAACCAGGAAAAACTCGCCAAACTGCAGGCACAAGTGCGCATTGGTGGGAAAGGAACTGCTCGCAGAAAGAAGAAGGTGGTTCATAGAACAGCCACAGCAGATGATAAAAAACTTCAGTTCTCCTTAAAGAAGTTAGGGGTGAACAATATCTCTGGCATTGAAGAGGTGAATATGTTTACAAACCAAGGAACAGTGATCCACTTTAATAACCCTAAAGTTCAGGCATCTCTGGCAGCGAACACTTTCACCATTACAGGCCATGCTGAGACAAAGTGGCTGACAGAAATGCTACCCAGCATCTGACACCAGCTGGGGACAGACAGACAGTCTGACCAGTTTAAGGAGACTGGCTGAAGCTCTACCAAAACAATCTGTGGATGGAAAAGCACCACTTGCTACTGGAGAGGAGGATGATGATGAAGTTCCAGATCTTGTGGAGAATTTTGATGAGGCTTCCAAGAATGAGGCAAACTGAATTGAGTCAACTTCTGAAGATAAAACTTGAAGAAGTTACTGGGAGCTGCTATTTTATATTATGACTGCTTTTTAAGAAATTTTTGTTTATGGATCTGATAAAATCTAGATCTCTAATATTTTTAAGCCCAAGCCCCTTGGACACTGCAGCTCTTTTCAGTTTTTTGCTTATACACAATTCATTCTTTGCAGATAATTAAGCCAAAGAAGCCTGGGAATCAAGTTTGAAACCAAGGTTAATAAAGTTCTTTGCCTAGTATTCAGTTTTATTTTTTATTTCATTGACACCAATCTGTACACAGTAAACAAAATTGCTTATAGAAAGCTAATCATGGCATGTAATATGGCTGGTAACCTTTGGAATTTGATTAAAGATTTAAAATCACAGTGTAGTATATAAAAAAAGAATCATACAGTGGACAAGTTTTGGGTTGGTGCAAAAGTAATTGTGGTATTTGTCATTACTTTGAATAATAATGATAATAAATTGTTATATGTGCCTGCAATGCAATACCATAACTAAAAATGAAAGATCGATAACCACACATATCAAAATAAATCCTTCCAAAACATTGAATTTTGAGTAAATAACCAGATTGTAGAAGAACTCATAAAGCAAGATTCCATGTATATATATTTAAAAATAGAAAAAATTGGGGCTGGGCACAGTGGCTCACGCCTGTAATCCCAGCACTTTGGGAGGCCAGGTGGGTGGATCATAGGTCAAAAGATCAAGACCATCCTGACCAACATGGTGAAACCCCGTCTCTACTAAAAACAAAAATTGGCTGGGTGTGGTGGCGTGTGTCTGCAGTCCCAGCTACTCAGGAGGCTGAGACAGGAGAATCACTTGAACCCAGGAGGCAGAGGTTGCAGTGAGCCAAGATCATGCCACTGCACTCCAACCTGGTGACAGAGGGAGACTCTGTCTCAAAAGAAAAAAGAAAACAAAAAAAAATAGAAAAAATTGAACAACATATTTGTGTGTGTGTGTGTGTGTGTGTGTGTGTGTGTGCGCGCGCGCTTAAACTATAAAGAAAAGCAAGAGATTGGTTAACAGAAACTTCAGAGCAGTGATTACCAATGGAGGGGAGGGAAGTGCCTGAGGTCAGGAGTGGACACACAGGGTGCTTCAGAGCTAGGAGGTGGGACATGTCTCCTTTTTCTAATTCCAACTACTCCATAATATCGCTCCCAGTGCTGACTTCCTGAAGCCCACGTCTAATTATGCCACATTTATGATCTTCTTACCTTCCAATCATCCTGTAAGTATTGGAGGTCCTAGAATTCTTTCCTTGGCTCTCTTCCTTTTATCTCATGTTACATGGTGATGGTAGTGGGTGATTTCATTCATCCCTGTGACTGTCAACTGCCACTGAAGTGGTGATGACTCACGTTTGTGTCTTTCCTAAACTCCAGACCTACATATCTAGCTACTGAGTAGATATTTCCTCTTGTGTGTTCCATAGTGTTTCAGATTCAGTATGCCTGGTGTCCTTAGAAAACTGGGAAATTTGGACACAGAGATGCACACATAGGGAGTAACACCATGTGAAGATGGAGGTGGAGGTTGGGCAATGCAGCAGAAGCCAAGGAACACCTAGAGATCCAGCAAACCACCAGAGCTAGGGGACAGGCCCTCAAAAGGAATCAACCCTGCTGACACCTTGGTCCCAAACTTTTAGCCTCCAGAACTGTGAGGCCATACATTTCTGTTGTTTAAGCTCCCCAGTTTGTGGTAGTGTGTCCAGTAGCCCTAGAAAGCAAATGCAGTATGTATGCTTGCAATCCCAATTTTCACATGCAGTATTGATCCTATGAAAATAACTGCACAAGTGAGCAAAGGAGTTTACATAAGGATATTGACAACAGTAGTGTTTATCATTTACAACAGAGAAAACAGCCTAAATGTCTTACAGTGAGAGAAAAGCTCATAAATTATTTTATATTCACACAATGGAAAGTGGTGTGGCTTTTGAAAACGATGTAAGTATAAAGCTTGAGAGTGAAAGACATTCACAGAAGTTGCTTAAAGAGGGCTACAAAAGAGTATGTATAGGTACACTGTTGGCCATTTTTTTCAGTGTGTGTGTGTGTGAGAGAGAGAGATAAATGCAAAGGAAAAAGTCTGAAAGCATATCAACATATTTACATGCTAGAATTTCAGGTAATTTACATTTTCCTTTCTTTGCTTCTCCATATTTTCTTAAGAGATGTGGTTTAAAAATTACTCTGTGGGCTGGGCGCAGTGGCTCATTCCCACTCTAATCCCAGCACTTTGGGAGGCCGAGGCAGGTGAATCACGAGGTCAGGAGTTCAAGACCATCCTTCCCTAGATGGTGAAACCCCATCTCTACTAAAAATACAAAGATTAGCAATTAGCCTGGCATGGTGGCAGGCACCTGTAATCCCAGCTATTTGGGAGGATGAGGCAGGAGAATAGCTTGAACCCCAGGGACAGAGGTTGCAATGAGCAGAGATCATACCACTGCACTCCAGCCTGGGCAACAGAGTGAGACTCTGCCTCAAAAAAAAAAAAAAAAGTTTTTGCTGTAAGGTCTCCTTGTTTTCCCTCTCCCAATTGCCCCCTTTAAGACTGACTGAGTAGATTCACAATCCGTCCATACCTTGGGAAAGAGGAAGAAAGAATAGGAAGAAAGGGGAAAGGACAGGAGGAAAGGAAACATAAATTATATATTAAAGAACTAGGGGTTAAAAAGATTTGTTTGTTTCTTTGTTTATAAGAGATGGGGTCTTGCTCTATCACCCATATAGTGGCACCTTCTTCGCTCACTGCAGCTTTGAACTCCTGTGCTCAAATGATCCTCCTGCCTCAGCCTTCTGAGTAGTTAGGACTGTAGTGGTGCCCCATCATGCCTGACTAATTTTGTTTTTTGGTAAAAACAGAGTCTTGCTATGCTGGCCAGGCTAGTCTGGATATCCTGGCCTCAAGGAATCCTCCTGCCTCGATTTTCCAAAGTATTAGGAATACAGGCATGAGTCAGGGTGCTCAGCCAGATTCTTGAATTAAGAAAGCAAAATATAGTGCGAACTATAGGATAAAAAGGTTTGGGGAGGTAGAGTTGTGAATGAGAGGCTCTAAAGCAATATGGGATGTGAGAGAATTGTGGAAGAGAGCAAAGAGCACAGGAAGAGTATTCCTGGGGGTTACAAATGGGATCCTTTAAAGCAGTTTCCAAGCAATGCATATGAAAGCTCAGAATTTCATGTTTTACCATTTTTAGCTGTTGGGATTGTACTTCTTTGAATGCAATATCAACATCATACAGAGAAAGGACTCAATGAATCCAGAATTTATAAAGTCATTTTTCTACAATTAGCATATGGGTTCCAGTTTGTAAACTGAAGTACACAAGAAATATTACTTTGTTTTTCTCTGTCTTAATTTTTATTTGTTATTGTTATTCCTCCCAGTGGCAGAAACTTGGTCACAAGCAACTAAGTTTTATGCTTTACATAACATTCAGGTGGAGGTAGGGGTGGGCAAAGGCTTAGGTAACGATAAAGTCCACATGGAATGGGTCTGGGCCTGAGGTCTTAGGATAATGGTGTCTTTTGAGATGGGCTTCAACCTAGCTGACCTTGAGATCTGCATGATCCCATCTGTCCACCCAAGTGCCTGTCTTTTCTGGTCTTATGGGTCTCTTTGTTGGGCCAATTCTGTTTTTGAGGCAAGGGAAACACTCACTAGGCTCCTCAACCACACTGGGCCATGACTACTATATTCCCCTCCACAGTGCACTGTGGGAAAACTCTGGGGTCTTGTCACCTCCAGGGCTCAATATGTGACTTAGGTAGGGACCCATAGATCCACTTAAGCCACCAGATGGTTAATATTCTCAAATTGATTGTATTGAAGGATGCAAAGTATTTTTTCTGGTTGTCTGTGACGGTATTGCCGAAGGAGACTAACATTTGAGTCAATGGACTGGGAGAGGCAGATCCATCCTCAGTGTGGGTGGGCACCATTCAATCAACTGCCAACTTGGCTAGAATAAAGCAGGCAGAAGAAGCAGGGAGAAGCTGACTTGCTGAGTCTTCCAGCTTTCATCTTTCTCCAGTGTTGGATGCTTCCTGCCCTTGAACATCAGATTTTAAGTTCTTTGGCTTTTGGATTCTTGGATTTACAATAGTGGTTTGCCAAGGGTCTTTCAGGCCTTTGGCCACAGACTGGAGGCTGCACTGTTGGCTTCCATACTTTTGAGGTTTTGGGACTCAGATTGATCTGCTACTGGCCTCCTTGCTCCTCAACATGCAGACTGCCTATGGGACTTTACCTGTTAGTGTGATCATGTGTCAATTTTTCTTAATAAACTGCCTTTCATATATACATATATCCTATTAGTTCTGTCCCTCTAGAGAACCCTGACTAATACAGATTTTGGTACCTGGAGTGAGTGGCTCAAAAATTTTAAGGATGGATATCTTTTTTTAAAAAAATTGTACTTTAAGTTCTGAGGTACATGTGCAGAACATGCAGGTTTGTTACATAGGTATACACATGGCATGGTGGTTGGCTGCATCAATCACCCTGTCATCTACCATATGTATTTCTCCTAATGCTAAAGGATGGATTTCTTCTTCTTCTTCTTTTTTTCTTTAAAGACAGGGTTTCACCATATTGGTCAGGCTGGTCTCGAACTCCTGACCTCAGGTGATCCGCTTGCCTCAGCCTTCCAAAGTGCTGGGATTACAGGCGTTAGCCACCACACCTGGCAGATGGATTTCTTTAGTTGGCTTCAGGGTTTCTAGAATTGGCTGCTTAATCTGATTAGACCCCAAAAATGCTAAGGACTCTACTTCAAATAGTATAGAAAACACTGATAGTCCTTGGTGTGAACTATTTAGAGAGTTATGCAAAATAAACACATTTGATATTCCTGATTCGCTGTGCTGGAGAGCAAGGAGTTTAGCAACTCTATACATAATACCTGTTGGGAGCCAGCCCTACATCACATATGGGTACCCAAGTTCAGTGGGACAAAGGAATGAGAAAAAGACAGATTAAGAGAGAAAGTGTGACCAGAGGGCCATTGCTTTATTACTTTGGAGGAGACAATGAAGGTCCTGAGCTCTGATCATCCATGCTCTTTATTGATTGCAATCACTTTGATCTATAGGGTAGGGGTGGAGTTATGGTGGAGTGAATCAGTGAGCCAGGAGTGAATCAGTGAGCCAGGAGTGAATCAGTTAGCTGGACTGGTGTGTCATCCTAAGGATTGATAACAGTGATGGTTTGGGAGTTTCACAAAACAAGAACATGTGGTTTTCTTTAGCTTATTATCTATGTGCAGCTGGTGGAACTCAGGCCTACAAGTCTGGCTACATCATAGTGCTATGAAGGGGTTTTACATCCTTGAGCACAATGTTTATAGTAACAGAGCCTGGGTCACCCTGCACAGGAACATGAGGCATGGAGAGGCCTTCCACCTCAGAGGCCTCCTGTGGCCTTCCACAGTTTGTTGTTCCTTGTTTATATGTTACTCATAACTAATTTATGTAGGCACTGTGTAAGTCCTTTTTCCTTTGCTACTTTTCCCAACAATACCTTTGACCATATGTGGAGAATCAAGAAACGTAATAAAGTTGTTTGATTGCTCCCAAGTTTGCTGGATAAAGTGATGAAAGAAAACGATGAACTCAGGGATTCTAACTCCTGGCTCCAGAAGCAGATACTGAGTCCAAAATTTTCTAAGATTGCCCTGAATGAGTCTTATCACCTGTAGAGAAAGAGCTGAAATTATGGAAAATCAGACACAAGCTCTTGGCTGGGCATGGTGATTTATGCCTATAATCCCAGGTCGGAAATGGAGCAGGTCAAAACTCCCGTGCTGATCAGTAGTGGGATCGCGCCTGTGAATAGTCACTGCACGCCAGCCTGGGCAACATAGTGAGACCCAATCTCTATAAAAAATAAAGATTTTAGTGCTCTGCTGGATTTCAGACTTTCATGGAACCAGTAGCCCCTTTGTTTTGGCCAATTTTTCCTATTTAGAATGGCTGTATCTACCCAATGCCCATACCTCCTTTGTATCTAGGAAGTAACTAACTTACTTTTGATTTTACAGGTTCATAGGCAGAAGGGACTTGCCTTGTCTCAGATGAGACTTTGGACTGTGGACTTTTGGATTAATGCTGAAATGAGTTAAGAATTTGGGGGACTGTTGGGAAGCCATGATGAGTTTTGAAATGTGAGGACATGAAGTTTGGGAGGGGTTGGGGTGGAATGATATGGTTTGGCTCTGTGTCCCCACCCAAATTGCATCTTGTAGCTCCCATAATTCCCATATGTTGTGGGAGGGACCTGGTAGGAGATAATTGAATCATGGAGGTAGGCCTTTCCTGTGTGGTTCTGGTGATAGTGAATAAGTCTCACAAGATCTGATGGTTTTAAAAATGGGCGTTTTGGCTGGGCACTGTGGCTCATGCCTGTAATCCCGGCATTTTGGGAGGCTAAGGCAGATGGATCACCTGAGGCCAGAAGATCAAGACCAGCCTGGACAACATGGCAAAAGCCTGTCTCTACTAATAATACAAAAATTAGCTGGGCGTGGTGGCGTTCTCCTGTAGTCCCAGCTACACGGGAGGCTGAGGCAGGAGTATCACTTGAACCCAGGAGGCAGAGGTTGCATGAGCCTATATTGCACCACTGCACTCCAGCCTTGTCTCAAAAAAAGGCAGGGGGAAGGGAGAGTTTTCCTGCGAGATCTCTCTTCTCTTCTCGGCTGCCATGTGAAATCTGCCTTTTACCTTCCACCATGATTGTGAGGCCTCTCCAGCCACATGGAACTGTTAAATCCAATAAGCCTTTTTCTTTTGTAAATTTCCCAGTCTCAGGTATGTCTTTATCAGCAGCATGAATGAACTAATAAAGGATGTCTCTTAGTATTACTATGCCCTGTGATTAAGGTAAATGGGAAACTACAACAACTCAATCTAGACAGGACTACAAATGGCCTAGACCTTTCAGGAATGAAGATTTGGGTCATTCCACCAGGTTAAAAAAAACCATGACTGGCTGAGGTGCTTGCTGAAGGCAAAAGGAATACAGAATAGGTAGTAGTAAAAGTAGTTACCAATATCATCTATGACCATGTGACCAGTTGCAAAAACAAGGACTGCAATTGTCATGAATATTTCCTACTCATTTTGCTAAAGATATGTTTGCACATGTATATGCTTGTACTAAGAAAATATTTTATTTCCTTTTTTTCTTTATCATGTCAAAATCATAAGATTTTGATTCCATATCAGCATCTAAGTGTTGTTAACTTTATGTAATAGCATTTAGTTTAAGGATCAGCATGCTTCCAGAGTTGTACAAAAGATAGCTGTACTACGTTAGGCGTAATTATGACTTTATTATTGTCTTTATCTGGAGAGGTATATGGGTTCAAGTTGATAAGGGGTGGACTTGTGAAGGTTAATACTGAGTATCAACTTGATTGGATCAAAGGATGCAAAGTATTGTTCCTGAGTATGTCTGTGAAGGTGTTGCCAAAGGAAATTAACATCTGAGTCTGGGAGAGGCAGACCCACCCTCAATGTGGATAAATACCATCCAATCATCTGCCAACTTGGCTAGAATAAAGCAGGCAGAAGAAGGTGGGAGAAGCTGACTTGCTGAGTCTTCCAGCTTTCATCTTTCTCCAGTGCTGGATGTTTCCTGCCCTTGAACATCAGACTACAAGTTCTTTGGCTTTTGGACTCTTGGATTTACAATAGTAGTTTGCCAACGGGCTCTTGGGCCTTTGGCCACAGACTGAAGGCTGCACTGTCGGCTTCCCTACTTTTGAGGTTTTGGGACTCGGGCTGATCTACTACCAGCTTCCTTGCTCCTAAACGTGCAGACTGCCTATCGCGGGACTTCACCTATGGTTGTGTGAGTCAATTCTTAATAATCTGCCTGTCATATAGACATATATCCTATTAGTTCTGTCCCTCTAGAGAACCCTGGCTAATACAGATGGGATTCCATCATTCCCAGATTTTTCCAGGGTTTCTGTCATTGCCTTCGCATTTTTCCACCAACTTCCTTCCAACACACACGCCATGGGTATCACTTTTTCCTCATAGACATTTACCTATATTTTAGTTTTCTGAATTATCTCCAGTTCTTTCTCTTCATTTGGTCCTGGAAAATCTTGCCTCAATTTTGTGTTGTCCAGATTCATCTTTGGCCTCTGAGCATTTCTTCATCGTCTTTTTTTTTATATATACACTTGTTCCAACATCTCTTGACAAAACATTCAGCTTTTAGCATTCCATTTTTTGGTCCACTATCTTTCTCAGTTTTTCCCAGGTTACCTTGTCCAATCCCAAGGATTTAACTGTCACTTCTATGCTAATGACTCTTGAACCTACAGCTTTAGTCCAAAGTCCATGGCCTATTGCTGTATATCTCTCCTTGATCTCCTACAAGCCAATAAAACTCAACTTGTCCCAAACTCTATGTATCTTCTGAAAACCTGTAGTTTTCTCATGCATTCTCTCTTCAGTGGTGGATATAACTACAAACTGCCCAGGTTATTAAGGAAACATGCTCAGTACTTTGAGGATGTTTAGTAGAGGCACTCTCTATCTGCCTAGGATGGGGAGTGGGATGCAAGGAAAGGTTCTCTCACTTAGATATTATTGAGGCTCGCATTGTAATAACTGAGCGAGTTAGAAGGAAACACCATGCTCTGAGTTCAAATTATGAGTCCTTTATTCAGAGGGCCACAAAGAGTCAGCTAACGCTCAAAAATCTCTTGGCCTGAGAAAGGGGCTTGATTTCCCATAACTTTGATTTAGGTAGGAGAGGGGGCAGCCTAGCTGAAGCAGAATTTAACAGGAGCAGAGGTAGCAAGTTAGTAGGAGGAGGCTGGTAATCAGGGGGCCGGTTGTTCCCAGGGTTGTTGCTAAGGGTATTTCCATACAATCACTAAGGGGGATAGCAGGGAGAACTTTCCATACAATCAGTCACCAAGGAGGGTATTCACAATGGCAGATAGACAGGCCAAGCAGGGCGCAATGGTTACAGATGCTGTGAACAGTGTGAACCACTCTTAACGGTGCAAAGCTTTGAGTGTAGCGTGACCCAGTAATGCACCTGACGGGCTGCGGCAGGGAGGGAGAGGCTCGAGAGAGCTTGTCAGGTTTGCTGCTAAGATGGAGTCAGTTAGGCTAACCCAGGTTCTGTTATTATAGCATCTCCAGATCTGCACTACTCAGGAGTCCAACTGCATCACTTCCTTGCCCCAGATCTTCAGGAAAAACATGCAGTGGTGCTAGCGGGTAGCCACCTTAATAGAGAGGAGCGTGTTGTCATTGTTTAGAATCATTGGCAATATAGTCAGTTTTATTATTTTTTCCTAATACTTAATAGACAGTCTACCCCCTTTTTGCCTGCACCCAGCATGGTCCACTCGCATTGCCCTACTCCTTGATAATTCACTGAAAACTTTGAGGCCTCCACCCTCCTCTCCTTATCCCCATCTACCCTTCAGCCAAGGGTCTAAGGCCAAATCACTCTGCTGTTCCTCATTTCTGTGTCTTTTCTCATGCTCATCCCTCTGCCTGTAATTCCTCCTACTCTGTACATACACTGTATCTGGTTTAGCCCTACTCTTTAATATTCAGCTTAAATTTAGCCCCCCCCCCCCGGAAGCTGCCCCTGCTCACCCAAGGCTGAGTCACATGCCCCTCCTTGGGCTTCTATGGTATCTTCTAAATGCTGAATTTCTGCACTGGCCACATTGTATTCCAATTAATCTGTTTATGATTTTGTCTCTCCCGATTACGACGTGCAAAGTGAGGTAGTCTTATTCACTTTTTTATTCACTGAGATCCGAGGAAACACTACATTATTCATTTTCATATCTCTGAGATCTAGGGAAATACTTGTCACAATATTGATGAGAAAGGTGTTTACATCATGTTGTGACCTAAGCTTTAAATTCTGCAGAACACTTACTTTTGTGGGGAAAATAATATTTGGAGCATGCCCTTAGGGTCTCCCTCTACTTCCTTCCCTGGTACCCTTTAGAAACCCTTATGTGAACTTTCCACATATCTGTAGAAGCCTCAGGTTGTTCTTCAATCCCACTACCTCGAATCTACAAATTTGCAAAGTGGAAGACATTTTTCAGTTTTAAAGCACGCTCTTCTCCAGCTCTCTGCAGAGCTTTTGTTTTTGCAGGACAGTGACTGAGAGTCTTGTATTCAATTATTATTCTGTTCATTTAACTGCACCAGTAAATAGTGATAGAATTCAGAACTCAGAGCTACCTAAACAATATGGAATTTTAAAAAGGCACTTGAGATCCTTGACAGCAGAAGCAGAGACATTTAAAATACAGAGGATGGGGAACTGAATTGTGAAATGTTCTCTCTGTAATCTTCTTCAAAGAGATGTGCTTTGAAATGATTCCTATTCCAGGGTAGAAAATACAACCCACTCCTCTCTTCCCATCACCACCATTTACAAAGCAACGCATTGGTCTTACAGACATTTTCTTTCCAGTATCTCTCATAATCATCCCTTTCTTAAGGTTTCATAAGAACCATATGAATGTTCTTTGACATCATGTATCATACGCAGTGATTCTTTAAATAGTATTCTAGTGTTGAAATAGCAAAAAGTGCTGGAAGCACTGGTGTGCTGGTAAATGTTTCACAATCGGCTCTCTGGGGAAAGCAGCTCTGTTGGTAGTGTTTGCCAATCTCTGTGATGTAAATACTCCCACCAAGGCAGATTTCAAGCTAACAACTTGATGTCTCTAAATGAGAAGCTGGGAAAGGTGGACCCCATTGGCTCTAATGAACCAATACAAGCTGCTGTATGTCAACTCTAGCAACTTTCTAGATGGAGGTCACTGCAAAGGTGATGAGATCAGCTTGCTGTTTGCATCTGTTTAAACCATCACTATAAGAAAGTGATTCTTGGGTTTAGGTATGAGTGATGGCAGTTTTTATGACCAGAGAAGATTATTTATAATGAGTTTAGTTTTTATAAACGAATACTCCATTTAAGGTTATAAGATCAGAAAACTATTTGTCCTTAAGCTTTAAAATTCAAAATAAAAACCACATTGTTCTATTAATAAATACTTAATACTTGAACAGTCACTTTCAAGGGGGCCTTTGATTAACGTGTGAGCCCATTTACAAACTTAATTTTAATTCTTAAACATTGAAAAATTACATTCATACATTTAACGTACATGTTTTCATTTTAAGTCATTCAACCGTGTAACAAAAATAATTTAAGTAACTCTAACATATTAAACATAAATATGGTGAATATTAGATTCTCCTGAATGTTCCAATAGTATCTTTAAATTTAGTAAAGTTTTCTTATACATTGAACTTCAAGTCAGAAGTTAATCAATTATTCAATTAAATGTTATACACTAAATCATAAAGTAATTCTGTTTGATTTGCTCATCTGCTACTAATAAATTCTCCAAATCATTGAGTATATTCTAAATGGCAAGTACACAAAGTATTTCTCAACTTACCATGAATACATGAATACAGTGGGTTTAGATTAATCAGTTTTCATAATTTACTCTATTTTCAATTACAGATCCTCTTCAAATTAAAATGGGCAAATGAAGCAGACCGTTATACCACACCAAACATTTGGTGTTATCTTTCAGGAGGAGGTCATTAAGGATACAAATTGACCCTGGGTTTGGCTGGGACTCAGGGTTTTGTGTTCTCCCAGCATACTGAGGCCTTATAACTCAGTTATCGGAGTTTAGCCAGAAAGGGTCCCATGTCCACATCTTTAATTCTAGTGAAATCTGGGTCTGTAACCCCTGTCCCAGGTTGTTGCACTTTGAGATGGGAATGATTTACTCTTTGAATGGCTGTATTCTATTCTAAATTATCTTCCTATTTTTGTTAGTAGGCAGGGCTCGGCTCTTATTGATATTTAAATAGAATCCAGTTGGGATTCCACAGATACTTATATAGTTTTATATAGCTCTATTTACAATGGTAAGATCAGTCTTAATGATAGGAATGGGTCTCAATCTACAAACGCAGTTCTGCAAATAAGTTATTTTCTACATATGTAACTCACGGTTAATTAAATTAATTATTTTTTCTAGATAAACACAAGCATGGCATTGTTACTTGCTACAAGGCAGGACAAACAGAAAGGGGCTGGCAGGGAGGGAGTCATGGTGTTAAGGTTTAGGGCCATGTTACCCTTCTGGGGTCTCACCTTCTGAGATCTAGGGGAGTTGCAGCAGTAGCTGCAGCAACAGTGGATGATAATGAACAACAGCAAGAACAACACGGTGCTGACGAAGGTGAGGAAGGTAATGTAGGCAGCAGTGTCCCAGTTGGACTGGAAGGGCTGATCCCTGTCAGCTGTTGATCTCCCCACACTTCCAGGGCCATTAACCACAGCTCCTCCATGAACAACAGATCCATTTTAGCAGAAGCACTCTGGTGCCACCTTTTAAAAATATACTAGACAAGCGCCATGAAACACCTGGGCACTCAGCCACTGTTGACTCTGTGAGCAAAAGAAAGAAAGAGATAGAGAAGGAGAGAAGCAGCAAGGGAGGGACAGAGGAAAGAAGGGAGGGAGGGATAGGAAGAGTAGGCTTTGATTTAGAATTTGAACCCTTATTCAACAGCAATTGAAAATGATATTAGAGTCAGTACTCACCCCTCCCTTTCCTCCTGAGATTTCACCTGGGTTCCAGGTGAACCCAGTGACATCAAGTTGGACAGCTTGAGACTTGCCTCTGGCGGAGTAGTTACACAGGGAACAGGGCTTCTAAACATTTAGAATTTCCCAATAGAACTGTCTTTTGTTATTCATAACATGCCCCTTTGAATCATAGCTGACCTTACGATAAAGAGAGAATTCTTAGTCTCTAGAGAGCTTCAGGATGGAACTGATCACCAGGGTCTTTCAGCCACATCCCCTAACCATGGAAGGGGAGGGGCCGAGGGGTTAGAGATTGAGTTCAATCACCAATGGCTAATCAATCATGCCTATGTAATGAAACTTCAGTAAAATCTCTTGAACAATGAGGCTTAGGGATCTTCCAAGTTTGTGAACCTATTGATGTGCTGGGCGGGTGCATTCCCAGAGAGGACATGGGAGCTCTGTCCACCTTCCACTCCCTTTCTGGCTCTATGTATCTCTTCCACTTGGCTATTTCTGAATTGCATTTTTTATCATAAAACTGCAGTGGTAAGTATAGTGCTTTCCCGTGTTCTGTGGGTCTTTCCAGCGAATTATCAAACCTGGTGGAGGGTGGGGAGTGATATGATTTGGCTGTGTCCCTACCCAAATCTCATCTTGAATTGCCATGTCTTATGGGAGGAATCTGATGGGAGGTAACTGAATCAAGGGCTCAGGTGTTTTCCATTCTGTTCTTGTGATAGTGAATAAATCTCACAAGACCTGATGGTTTTAAAAACAGGAGTTTCCCTGCACAAGCTCTTCTCTTGTCTGCTGCTAGGTGAGATGTGCCACTTGGACTTCTGCCATGATTGGGAGGCCTCCCCAGCCACATGGAACTGTAAGCCCATTAGGCCTCTTTCTTTTGTAAATTACCCAGTCTTGGGTTTGTCTTTATCTGCAGCGTGAAAACAACTAATACAGGGAGGGTCATGGGAATCCCCAAATTCGTAGTTGATTAAATAGTGATTCAGTTAGCTTGGAGCCCCATATTTGGCTAACATGTGAAGTGGAGGCACTGTTATGCAACTGAGTCCATAACTTGTGGGGTCTGGACTAACTTCAGGTAATTGTTGTCAGAGTTGAATTGAATTGTTGGACACCCAGTTGGTATCAAAGAATTGGAGAATTGCTAGTCCTTGGCAAATGACAGATTTGCTGTCAGAAAAACAATGCTGTGCTTCACTGGAGTACTACTCCTGTATGCCTAGAGATCACTTTGCTCTTCTGCATCAAAGGGAAGCACAGGGGGAATCTGTGAGGTTTCAAAGTCCAAGAGCAAAGGCATCTACAAAGCCATTTCTACTCAATGTTGGTCAACTTGCTGGGCTCGGCCTGGAAAAAGTAAGCACCAGTCTCCTCTGCTCTTATGAAGTACAAACTAATCTTGAATTTGTCATCCCCTGGAGCTTGCCTGGGCAGTGAGATGGGGTAGAGGCTCTGTTTTGCAAAGACCCACACTACCTAAGTTCTAATCACTTCCCTCTGACTCTCCTCCGTCCTAGAGAAAAGTTACCGGTCTCTGGGCCAGAAAAGCCTTGCTCTGATTCATCGAGTATTTTCTCAAATCACTATTCATGACAGAAGTTATATTCTATGCCTACTGAAAACTAGGATTTTGGAACTCAAGAGCTAGGACAAGATTTTTGTTAGTTATATATTGGATTTTGCAATTCATCTGTTTTCCGCATCATTACATGCAGAATACCAAGCTGATTGAATGGGTAAGAGCCAAAGGAGAACAAGTAATGCCGGGGACAAAACACATACTGAGTGATTTTCCAAAATATTAATTCAGCACATACTTTGACAATTTGTATTAATGCTTATGGAATAGTATTTGATGCCAGTTTTCCACTGGAGTGTAAATACCATGAGGATAGAGATTATATCTTGCTTGTTCATTATTGTATAAAAAGTACCTAGAATGGGACCTGCATCCAGTAGAAACTCAGTAAGTATTAGCTGAAGTCATTAATAAATTTAAACTCCTTAGTTTGACATTCAATATCTGACTAATTGATGACTCCCTGCTCTAATAAGCTAATTTTATTCCTGTAGTCACCAACTTTCTATATCACCTGAATTAATATAGTTATCAGCTTCTATCTGTCACTTATTTAAGACCAGCTCACTTCTTTGAATATCTTGCTTTCTTTGCTAAAATGTCCTTTCTCCACTCTAGTAATCAACCATCTTACCCTCTTTCAAACTATGCCTTAAAACTGATGTACAAACGGCCTGCCATGATTGACCTCACTTGTCTGTACACTCAATTTCATTCATTAATCCCTTTAAAAATATATTTTGAGTAGTTACTTTGTATTGAACACCATTCTAGGCAATGGGGATACAAATGTAAACAAGACAGAATAGCTGTATGTCCAAATAAATAAAACGTAAATGAGGTATTTTTAAATAATGATAAAGGCTATTAAAAAAACAAACAGGCTGGGCATGGTGGCTCATGTCTATAATCCCAGAACTTTGGGAGGCCGAGGTGGGTGGATCACATGAGGTCAGGAGTTTGAGACCAGCTTGGCCAACATGGAGAAACCCATCTCTACTAAAAATACAAAAATTAGCTGAGCGTGGTGGCGGGTGCCTGTAATCCCAGCTATTCAGGAGGCTGAGGCAGGAAAATTGCTTGAATCCAGGAGGCAGAGGTTGCAAGTGAGCCGAGATCATGCCACTGCATTCCAGGCTAGGTAACAGAGTGAGACTCGGTCTAACACACACACACACACACACACACACACACACACACACACACCATAGGGTAGTGTGTGATAGAAAGTGATCAGGGGATAGCTGGACAACATTAGTTGGTGATTCAGGAAAGTCCTAGGCTGGGTGCCGTGGCTCACGCCTGTAATCCCAGCACTTTGGGAGGCTGAGGTGGGTGGAACACCTGAGGTCAGGAGTTCAAGACCAGCTTGGACAACATGGTGAAACCTGTCTTTTCCAAAAATACAAAAATTATCTATGAGTGGTAGCACACACCTACAATCCTAGCCACTTGGGAGGCTGAAGGAGGAGAATTCCTTGAACCCAGGAGGCGGAGGATGCAGTGAACTGAGATGGTACCACTGCACTCCAGTCTGGATGACAGAGTAAAACCCTGTCTTGAAAAAAAAAAAAAGATAGTGATTCTGGAAAGTCTTGTCTGAGCATGTGATGTTTGAGCCAAGGCCTGGATAAAGGGAAGATGCAAGGATGGAGCATTTCTGCTGCCATTTTTATCAGGAGTGTGAACAGGTACAGAGAGTGTGATGCAAGCATGGGCTGGAGTGTTCCTGGAAAAGCAGGAGTGAGGCCCATGACTCAAGCTGGAGGAGGAAGGAGGAAAGTGGTAAGAGATGAGGGCAGAGAGGCAAAGGCGCCAGGTCAGGCTGGGCCCTGTGGGCTAGAAACAGTAGTATGCATTTTGAACATAAGAGGCACCTGGAAGACTTTGAAACTGGGCCATGTCATGATCTGATTATGTTTCAAAAATTAATCTAGCTGCTGGGTTATGGGGAGACTGCAAAAGTGAAAGCAGAAAGACCAGGTAGAATTTAATTGCAGTAACATGAAATGATAGCTCTGCATGAACTAGGATGGTAGTAAAAAATGGAGAGAAGTGGACAGATTGGAGACCTATGCTTGAAGTCAAGCCAAAAGGGCTTGTTGATGGATTGACTGGGCATGGGAATGAAGACTAGGGTAAATGGGGAAAGAGGAGAATCAAATTTGAACTTGACTTCTATGGGTTAGTGGTGCCATACACTGAGATGTGGGACTAGGGAAGGAAAGATTAATGTGAAAGTAAGGGACAGGAATCCAATGTTCTATTTAGTTCACCTCCAAGATACCTATTAGACATCTAGGTGCAGATGTCAAGTATGCATTGGAATATATGAGCCTGGAGCTCAGAGGAAAGGCAGAACAGGTGGTGGTGAAGAGAACAGACTCTGGACTCAGCTTACCCAGTTTCAAATCCTGGCTCCTAGCTATGTAGGCTTGAACAATTTACTTAACCTCTTTGTGCTACAGTTTCTTCATCTATGAATTGGGGATAAAAATCGTACTCACCCCTTAAAGTTTATTTTTTTTGTACTTTAGGTTCTGGGGTACATGAGCAGATCATGCAGGATTGTTGCATAGGGACATACATGGCAAGATGGTTTGCTGCCTCCATCCCCCCATCACCTATATCTGGCATTTCTCCCCACATTATCCCTCCCTACCTTCCCCTCCCCCTGCTTTCCCTCTCCTATCCCCCCAACAGACCCCAGTGTGTGATGCTCCCCTCCCTGTGTCCACATGTTCTCATTGTTCAACACCTGACTATGAGTGAGAACATGTGGTGATTTTCTGTTCTTGTGTCAATTTGCTGAGAATGATGGTTTCCAGATTCATTCATGTCCCTACAAAGGACACAAACTCATCGTTTTTTATGGCTGCATAGTATTCCATGGTGTATATGTGCCACATTTTCTTTATCTCATCTATCATTGTTGTTCACCTCATAAGTTTGTTGTGAGGATTAAATGAGTTAATACATATCAAGACCTTAAGACAGGGTCTGGTACATAGGGAGTGTCCAGTAAGTGTTAACTACTATCAATAGGAGGCTGGGATTTGGACACAGCTGAGGGTAGAGCTGAGGGCTGGAGTATAAATTTGGAAGTCATTAGTATAATTTCAAAACCATGGGAGTGGGGCCCAAAGTGGCTCCGGCCGGATGTCGTGGTGCTTGCAAAGGCGAGGCCAAGAGTTCAAGGCCAACCAACCTCAGCAACCTTACAAGCTCTCATTGATTGGAAAAAAAAAAAAAAAACAAACCATGGGAGTGGATGATATCCCCTCAGGAGATAGAGTGTTTAGAGAAGGTGAAAGGGCCCTGAGACAAGCCTTGGGTCACTCCAATATTTATAGATAAGGCAAAGTAGCCCTCAAATGAGAATGAGAAAGAACAGCTGATGAGGAAGAAGAAAAACAAGGAAAGACATGCAGTCACAGAAACTGTGGCAGGTTAAACAGTATTCTTCCCAGAATTCATGCCATCTGGAATTTCAGAATGTAACCTATTTGAAAATAGGGTCTTTGCAGATCTAATTAGTTAGATGTAATAATCTCAGATAAGATCATACTGATTACAGTGGGTCCTGAATCCAATGACTGGTGTCCTTTCAAAAAGGCCATGTGATGACCAAAGCAGAGACTAGAGTGAGGCAGCTACAAGCCAAGGAACACCAGGGATTGCCAGGAGTGACCATAAGCTAGGAAGAGGCAAGAGAGACTCTTCTTTAGAGACTCCAAAGAGAGCACAGCCCTGTTGGCACCTTGATTTTGAACTTCTAGCCTCCAAAACTGTAAGGAAATAAATTTCTTTTATCTTAAGCCACTCAATTTGTGGTCATTTGTTACAGCAGCCCTAGATATTAAATATAAAATTCAGGAGGAGAAAGTGTTTTTAAAAGGGGGAGATGATCAAATGGGTGCCGTGGCTCACACCTGTAATCCCAGCACTTTGGGAGGCTGAGGCAGGTGGATCATGTGAGGTCAGGAGTTCGAGAACAGCCTGGTCATCAGGGTGAAACCCCGTCTCTACTAAAAATACAAAAATTAGCCAGGTATGGTGGTGTGTGGCTGTGATCCTAGCTACTTGGAAGGAAGAGGTAGGAAAATCGCTTGAATGGGGGAAGCAGAGGCTTCAGTGAGCCAAGATCGTGCCACTGCACTCCAACCTGGGCAACAAGAGCAAAACTTCATTCCCCCCCCCCAACAAAAAAAGGATGATCAACCCTTTGAAATTGCTGGTGACAAGTAGAATAAAATCAATAATGACAAGGGACCAGAGGAAGTCTTTCATGATCTTGCTAGAAAAGTTTTAGTGAAATATTTCATGGTGGGGGTAATTCTCATTAGAACGGATTAAGGGAAGAATGGATGGCAGGAAGTTAAGGCAGTGGCTATAGACAACTTTTCAGGATATTTTTTGTAGTGAAGTGAAGAGGGAGACCCAGGTATCTCAGATCAACTTCCCATTTTCATTCCTAAGACTGTAAACTTCCCCTCTTCATTCCTAAGACTGTAAACCAAAGCCCTTTTCATATGTAATTCCTGAGACTGTAAACTGAGATCCTTTTCACATATTAAGTTATAAACCTAAGATTCTTCCATGTGTAACATCTAAAGTATAAGCCTATATAAAGACGGAACCTTCCTTTGTTAGGGGAGCTTGGCTGTTAGGCAACTATGCCACCTTGCTCCCGGCCAAATAAACTCCTGCCTCCTGTATTTGATGTCCAAGAGATCCATTTCCCATGGCAGGTTCTGCTACATTTTTGGTACTTTGGCTGAGAAGCAAGTCTTGGATAGCAGACAGCAGGAAAAAGTCTCTTAGGTGGTTTGCCTAGCCCTGCGGAGCATCCCTGCAGGGGGACTCCTGCTTGCTGAGGTGATGCATCCTGAGAGCGCTCCTGGGGAGGTATTTGCCTGGTGGCAAAGCCTCGCCAGAGGCCCTGCAATGTGGATCCACCAAGTGGCTGAACACCGAGGAGGAATGAGTATTTGGGGAAGTCTGGACAACTGAATTTGCTAAGATTGAACCTGGGAAAGTAGCCCACCCCATTTAGGGTGGAAGCATGGCCTGATCACCCATGGGTGCCAGATCGGCACTTGGGAAGGTACCTCTCTCTGTAACTAACTTTGGAAGCTTTTGTATATGGTTTTGAATTGGAAGGAGAGCAATCGGATGTGCGTCTGTGTGTGTAGAGGTGTCCAGCCAGACTCATCAGTCGTAAAAGGTATTGGGCCTATTAGGAAGGGCCTCATGTGTCGATCATTTTGTAAGAATTAGAGACAGCCACATAAGGCTGAGTGAAGAAGCCTCTGGGCGTCGTAAAAGGATTGAAGTGAATGTAGATCAGAGAGTGCTCTGTGCTGTGTCTTGCTAGGCTAGGAACTGCTGTGAGTGAACTGACACTCTCCTAACTGTGGGAATTGTTTCTTTGCAGAGTTAGTATGGCTTACTCCCATAGCAAGCCCACCCCTTTAGAAACCATGCTGAAAAATTTCAAGAAGGGATTTAGTGGGAATTATAAAGTAACTATGACACCAGAGAAATTAAGGGTTTTATGTAGGGAAGATTGGCCAGCATTTAGGGTAGGTTGGCCCCAGAGGGGACCCTAGACAGGTCTCTTGTCTCCAAAGTAAGGCATGAGGTTATATACTGCGAGCTAGAACATCTTGATCAATTTCCATACATAGACTCATGGTTGCAGTTAGTGTTAAACCCTCTGAAGTGGCTAAGAGAGCAGTCAGTGACTGTTGAGTAGCCAAGGGATAGACTGCTAGAAACCACCATCCCCCTCACCACCAAGAAACGTGGACTCCCAAGTCCAGGCAAATTCAGTGGCAGAAACAGGCAGGATTAGCATGCATGAATACTTCAGTTATTGGAAGTAACTCATCAGGCGTTTATAAACCAAGAGACGGTAAGCCAGAGGGAAAATCACAGGGAAAGGGAATGTCAGGCTCAATGGAAGGCTGACTTGATAGCTGCTGCTATGAGAGGAACGCCCCCAAAAGCATGGAAAAAGGGGGGTTCCTGGAAAGCCCCACAGTCTGCCTGCCAGCGCCTGCAATGTGATCAGTGTGCATTTTGTCAAGAAACAGGACATTGGGGAAAAAAAATGCCCACAGTTAATGGGAGAACAGGGCGATCCTAAGCACGAGGATCCAGATTAAAAAGTGAAGGAGCTCTGTTCAATCTAATGGAAGGGCCACTGGACTAAAAGAGAGGGGGGCCGGACTCATATGCCCCCAAAGAGCCCACAATCCGGACGACAGCCCTGTAACCCCCCATGGAAAAAACAGAACCAATATTGTTAGAGCTATTAAGGTGTTAAGAGAACAGACTCTCTTGTACTTAATGGATTGCCCCTGCCCCGCTTCTCCCGCAAAACCTGTTGTGCAAATCGAGGGCCACTATCCCATTCAACAAAAGAGACTCCCTGAAGCTAAAAATGCCTCAGGCAGGGGTCATCCAGGCTCTCATTGTCCCTTGGGAAGGAGGGTGGAGCCTTCCTAGCCAGAAGCAGACGACTGATATTATCACCCAGGCTCTTGCAGGGCCTGCGTGGCTTTGCACCCAACTCATACAGGCAGTTGGGATTATTGCTAGCAGAAGATAGTTGGTTCACTTAATTGGACTTAAAGAATACCTCCTTGGCATTGGACTGGCCTCACAGGGTAAAAAAAACTATTTGCATTTCAATGGGAGAAACCCAGAAGCAGGTATAATCACTCAGTACACCTGGACCCAGCTTCCCAGGGGCCAAAAACTCTCTCATCATCCTTGGGGAGGCATCAGCCCATGACTGACCCCCAGAAGCTTCTTGCTTGCATGCTGCCCCCATACGCTGATAACCAAAAGGCAAATGCAATATCTGAGGCTCACCACCCGGAAGGGGGAACGCAGCCTAGAAGCAGAGAGGAAGCAAGCCGCTTGCAAAATGATAGAACCTGAGATTAAAAGGCAGGCGCAAGAGCTCCTGGGAGTTGTGGGTTTTGTAAATTGTGGATTTCCAAACTTTGAAGTACTAGCCAAACCCCTCTATGATGTGACAAAGTGGGGAGACAAGGAGCCCTTTGAATGGGGATCCCAGCAGTGTTAGGCCTATCAGGAACTGAAAACATCTAATGTCAGCTCCAGCTTTGGGGCTGCCTGATTTAACAAAGCCCTTCACATTATATGTGGCAGAAAGAGAAAAAGTGGCAGTTGGGGTCCTAGTCCAAACAGTAGGACCTTGGCCCAGGCCTGTAGCTTACCTCTCTGAGCAGCTGGATGAAGTTTCCAAAGTATGGCCCCCATGCTTAAGGGCCCTGGCAGCAACTGCCCTGCTAGCACAAGAAGCAGGTAAGCTAACTCTGGGACAGAACTTAAATATCAAGGCACCTCACTCAGTAGTGACTCTAATGAATACCAGAGGGCACCACTTATTATCAAATGTTAGGCTGACCAAATACCAGGGCCTGCTGTGTGAAAATCCCCGCATCACCATTGAAGTCTGCAACACCTTAAATCCGACACTTTGCTCCCAATGTCGAGGGTCCTGTTGAACACAACTGTGTTGAAGTCCTGGACACAGTCTATTCCAGCAGGCCTGATCTTCGGAATCAGCCATGGACAGTAGTAGACTGGGAGTTGTATGTGGATGGAAGCAGCTTTGTCAATCCACGAGGGGAAAGATGTGCAGGCTACGCTGTGATAACTCTGGACACTGTAATCGAGGCCAGATCCCTGCCTCAGGGCACCTCAGCTCAGAAGGCTGAACTCATTGCTTTAACTCAAGCCCTAGACCTGAGTAAAGATAAGGTTGTAAACATTTACAATATTTACAACTGACTCTCGATATGCCTTCCAGACTCTCCAAATACATTGAGCACTGTACAAAGAGAGAGGCCTGTTAACCTCGAGGGGAAAAGAAATAAAGTATCGGCATAAAATTTTGCAGCTGCTAGAAGCAGTCTGGAAGCCCTGGAGGGTGGCAGTTGTGCATTGCGGAGGACATCAGTGGGCCCACACCTCCATGGCCCTGGGAAATTCCCGAGTGGATTCAGCAGCTGGTAAGGCAGCATCTGCCCTCTACTGAACGGCAGTTACAGCCCCGCTGATTCCCCAGATCCCTGATCTAATACCTACTTACTTTGAGTAGGAAAGAGACTTTCTCAGGGCAGAAGCGGGCAACTGATTAAAGAAGGATGGATCCAACTGCCAGATGGAAGAATACTAGTATTACAGCTGCTGGGGGAAGCAGTTGTACAAGCCGTACATGAGACCACTCACTTAGGTCAAGAGTCGCTTGAAAAGATGTTGGGCCAGTACTTTTACATCTCACACTTAGCAGCCTTGACCAAAACTGTGGCACAGTGATGCATTACATGTAGGCAACACAACGTGAGGCAGGGTCCAACTATTCCCCCTGGAATTCAAGCTTATGGAGCAGCTCCATTTGAAGATCTACAGGTATACTTTATTGAAATGTCCAAGTGTGGGGGACATAAGTATTTGTTGGTCCTGGTGTGCACATACTCTGGATGGGACTGAAGGAGCCCATGAAGTAACCTGTGTGCTGCTTTGAGATCTTATCCCTAGGTTTGGACTACCACTGCACATTGGAGCAGACAGTGGACCAGCATTTGTGGCAGATTTAGTCTGGAAAATAGCAACGGCCTTGGGTATCACCTGGAAACTGCACACTGCCTACTGACCTCAGAGTTCTGGAAAAGTGGGAAAAATGAACCGGACCATCAAAAACAGCTTAGGGAAAGTGTGTTAGGAAACAAGATGAGAGTGGGTGCAGGCACTTACCTTGGGGTTATTCAAAATTAGAGGTACCCCCTTTAGGAAAACAGGACATTCCCCTTTGAAATCTTATACTATAGCCCCGCTTCCCTACTTTGGGCACTCCTAGGAACTCCTCGGGAGTGGGGAGAGATTGAATTAGGATGCTAGTTACCAGCTCTAGGGAGAATCCCTTAGGATACTTTAACCTAAGTAAATAACAAATGTCCTGTAAGCCTTTTTCTCCCCAGTTCACCCTTTCTCACTAGGAAATCATGTGTGGATAAAGGACGGGAGTACAGCCCCTCTAAAACTGAAAAGACCTCAGACCTGATCCTGACCAATCCCACAGCTGTGAAGGCAGAGGGAATCCCAGCCACAGCCGTGTAAAAACCAGCAACAGCTGAGACTTAGACCAAGGCAAGGACTGCAGAATCAACTTAAAAAGGACAACAAGCCCTGCTCCAGCCACATCCCGGAAGATGGCTGGTCCACACATGGCCGAAGCATGAGGAAATTCATCACGGTACTTGTTCTTCTTAATATTTGGACTTGTACAGTAGAAACATTAACTAATTTTGAAGAATGCCCTCAGTATGTACACCAGGTAGGATGTAAAAGTTACTGCCATTCTTTTGTCCTACAGTTCTTATAAATGTACAGGGACACAGAAGGGAACCTGTTTATATAATGGTACTCAATATAAGGTGTGTAATCTGTGAGATGGACAGGTAGCTGTGTCATAGGCATCATTAAGCCCTCTTTCTTCCTATTATCTGTTAAGACAGGTGAGCTGTTAGGGCATCCAGTCTACTCTGCTAGGGAGAAGAGAGACCTAAAACTAGGGGATTGGACAGATGATGAGTGGCCACCAGAGAGAATTATTGAGTACTATGGGCCAGCCACATGGGCTGAGGATGGCTCATGGGGATACCAGACCCCTATTTACATGCTCAACCAGATCATCCGGTTGCAGGCTGTTTTGGAAATACTCAATAATGAAATGGGCAAAGCTCTGTCCCTCTTGGCCCGACAAGAAACTCAAATGAGAAATGCGATTTATCAGAACCAACTGGCCCTAGATTATTTGCTAGCAGCCGAAGAAAGAGTCTAGGGAAAATTCAATCTAACCAACTGCCATCTGCACATAGATGACCAGGGGCAAGCAGTGGAGGATATTGCACAAGACATGACCAAAGTGGCACACATGCCTGTACAGATATGGCACAGATTTAACCCTGAGTTCTTATTTGGAGGTTGGTTCTCATCCTTGGGAGGATTCAAAACCCTCATCATAAGTGTTATAATAATAACAGGTGTTTGTTTACTGCTCCCTTGTCTACTCCCCCTGTTCCTTCAGATGATTAGGGGATTCATCACTACTGTAGTTAGCCAAAAAATGACATCACAAGTGTATTATATGAAACATTATCAGTCGGTTTCTTCAGAAAATCTGGAAAATGAGAATGAAAGTGAGACCTCTCACTAATATTATAAAGTGTTGAGGGTCTCAAAGTGGGGGGGGGGGTGAAGAGGGAGACCCAGGCATCTCAGATCAACTTCCCGTTTTCATTCCTAACACTGTAAACTTTCCCTCTTCATTCCTAAGACTGTAAACTGAAGCCCTTTTCATATGTAATTCCTGAGACTGTAAACCGAGATCCTTTTCATATGTTACGATATAAACCTAAGATTCTTCCACGTGTAACATCTAAAGTATAAGCCTATATAAAGACAGAACCTTCCTTTGCTAGGGGAGCTTGGCTGTTAGGCAACTATGCCACCTTGCTCCCGGCCGAATAAACCCCTTCCTCCTGTATTCGGTGTCCGAGAGATCTGTTTCCCACGGCCCCTCCTGCTACAGAAGTGGAGGTGAGGGTTGTGAGGAGGGATTTTTTTTTTTTAAGAGACAGGGTCTCACTCTGTCACCAGGCAGGAATGCAGTGGTGCAATCATAGCTCACTGCAGCCTTGAACTCCTGGGCTCAAGCAATCCTTCTGCCTCAGCCTCCTGAATAGCTGGCACTAAAGGTGTGTGCCTCCATGCCCAGCTAATTTTTTAAAACATTTTTGTAGACATGCAATCTTACTAGGTTGCCCAGACTGGTCTCAAACTCCTGGCCTCAAGCAATCTTCCTGCCTTGGTCTCCCAAAGTGTTGGGATTGGAGGTGCAAGTCACCATGTCCAGTCACATTTTTTGAACAACTGCCATTCTAATCATGCTCGTATGCTAGTGGGAATTATTCAGTAGAGAGGACTTGATGATATGGGAAAGAACGAGATTTATTTCCGATTCTAAATGCTTGAATAAACAAGAGGCTGAGATTCAGATTGCTAGTGGAGGAAATGATCTTTGGTTGAAGCCAGGGAACCTCTCCCAGGGTTCAAGAAAGAAGGCCTAGAATATTGCTACAGTCTGGTCATTTCATGGTGGACAGACAAGGGATTTGACGGATCACTTCGATTTTCTCAGCTACTCATTCAGCTGAAAATAGTGAAAGAGAGAGGATGGATGGTGTGGAAGGTTTGAGAAGAAAGCAGAGCATGCCTCTCTGGGAGTGGGAAACAAACATATCAGGACAATGCAGTGAGATTGTGAAGCAGGTCTGAAGGCTCAGATTTGAGATTTGTGATTGGTTGTGTGATTCATCCAGCAATATCAGCCACTCAGGTGCAGATGCAGAGCAGACAGTCAAGAATCCTTGTAAGTGGCACATTGAAATGACACACTATAGAACTATGGTGGGTGAAGAGACATGGAAGGACACATAAGGGGAAGACCTAAAGAGTTGGTAGGGTCCGTGGATTGGAAGCTTGGTGCTGAGAAGAACACTTAAGCAAAGGCATTATGAAAAAAGGACCAGAACCTTTATAGAAGTGGTCAGCAGGAAAGATTACTGAAAATGAGGTTTTCGTGGTCAGCAGGAAAGATTACTGAAAATGAGGTTTTCGTGGCCAGGCACAGTGACTCATGCCTATAATTCCAGCACTTTGAGAGGCTGAGGCAGGTGGTTCACCTGAGGTCAGGAGTTTGAGACCAGCCTGGCCAACATGGTGAAACCTCCTCTCTACTAAAAATACAAAAATTAGCTGGGTGTGGTGGGGGGGCAACCGTAATCCTAGGTGCTTGGGAGGCTGAGACAGGAGAATTGCTTGAGCCTGGGAGGCAGAGGTTGCATTGAGCCAAGATCTCACCATTGCACTCCAGCTTGGTTGACAGAGCGAGATTCTGTTTCAAAAAAAAGAAAAAAGAAAACGAAAATGAGGCTTCTGGAAGTTGATGACAAATTAGCTGAAGACATACTGTAGACAATCTCCTAAGTGGAAGGGAGAGGGAGTAAGGGCTCCAGTAAGGAATAAACTGTGGCTCATGCCAGAAAGAGTTTATAATCAATTAAGGGATAAAATATGTACAAAGCAGCTTTATAACATGACAGCACACGTCGGTCCATCTATCTAACTGGGTCATGAGAGGCTTGAAGGCAGAAATTATGTTCTGGTTCATTTACGTCACACTTAGCATCTGCAGGAATTGTGTGTTCTAATTTGTTTATATGGTACCTGGCATCTAACAGATGCTATGAATATGTGCTCAGTAAATATTGACTGATAGTATCATTAGTATCTTTGAATAGTGAAGGTATGAGCATGATAAGCCAAAAATAATAATAATAACAATGACGGGGCCCAAAGTGGCTCCGGCCGGATGTCGTGGCGCTTGCGAAGGCGAGGCCAAGAGTTCAAGGCCAACCAACCTCAGCAACCTTACAAGCTCTCAATGATTGGCAAAAAAAAAAATAAAATAAAATAACAATGACGATAGTAACTGCTTATCCTGGTTTGGGCTGCTATAACAACATATTTTAGATCAGGTCATTTATAAACTACATAAATATATCGCTGACAGTTCTAGAGACTGACAAGTCTAAGATCAAGGCACCAATGGGTGTCTGGTGACAGCCTGTTCCTGGTAGATAGTGCTTTCTACATGTCCTCATGAGGCAGAAGGGGCTAACGAGCTCCCTCAAGCCTCTAATTCCATTGCTGAGAACAGAGCCCTCATGACCTAATCACCTCCTAGAGATCTTACCTCTTAATACTATTGCAGTGGAGCATAGATTTTAGCATATGAATTTTGGGGGAACATAAACATTCAGACCATAGCTGTGCTGCTTTCCCTGTGCCAGATGTTGTTCTAAGTACTTTATATGTATAATGACACATTTACATAAAAGGACACAAAATCCTATGAGGTAGGTGCTATTAAATAGGAAATTAGGCAAAGAAAAGTCGAGCATGTTGGCCAAGTTCACACAGCTGGGAAGAGGCAGCACCAGGCTTTGAACCCAGTTAGAGTAACTCTAGTCTGCACTGTCCTAGCCGCCACCTCCATTTCCTATTTAGAAAGAGTAATTAATTAGCCAGACTCTACACAGAAGTCTATGGCCCAAAGCAAACGTTCCTATATTGTGAAACAATGAAACAATGGGGAGACATTGTATTAGTCTGTTCTCACCTTGCTAATAAAGATATACCCGATACTGGGTAATTTATAAAGAAAAAGAGGTTTAATGGACTCACAGTTCCACATGGCTGGGGAGGCCTCACAATCATGATGGAAAGTGAAGGAGGAGCAAAGCCACATCTTACATCACAGCAGGCAAGAGCGAGTATACAGCGGAACTGCCCTTCATAAAACCATCAGATCTCGTGAGACTTATTTACTATCAAAATAACAGCAAGGAAAAACCCATCCATATGATTCAATTACCTCCCACTGGGTCCCTCCCATGACACGTGGGAATTACAGGAGCAACAGTTCAAGATGATATTTGGGTGAGGACACAGCCAAACCATATCAGACATCAAATAAAACTCACAGGGGCCTGGCACAGTGGCTCACACCTGTAATCTCAGCACTTTGGGAGGCCGAGGCAGGTGGATCACCTGAGGTCAGGAGTTGGAGACCAACCTGGCCAACATGGTGAAACCCGTCCCTACTGAAAATACAAAAATTAGCCGGGAGTGGAGGCACATGCCTGGTAGTCCCAGCTACCTGGGATACTGAGGCAGAATTGCTTGAACTCAGGAGGCAGAGGTTTCAGTGAGCCGAGGTCACGCCACTGTACTCCAGCCCGGGCAACAAAGTGAGCCTCTGTCTCAAAAAACAAAAACAAAAACAAAGAAAACTCACTGGGAAGATTCCTGAAGTGTTATGGTCTTTTCTGTTTATATAGTCATTTCAGCTAATCATTTATTCATTACTAAGGAGAGACCAGTGGGGCTTGAGTTCTAGACTCTGTGAACAAATTCATCATCTATCCTGGCATTATCAGTGGACAGGAAGCAGGTGCACCATAATGGGGGACGTACACATTCAACCCAAACAAGTCTGTGTTGTATCTGAGTTCTGCTGCTACTAGCTGTGTGACTCTGGACAACTTACTCGACCTTTCTATGCCTCAGTTCTCTCATTTTTAGAATGACAATAATTATACTATCTACGTAATAGGTTTTTCATGAGAATTAAATGTGGTAATTCATTTAAATCACCTAGTACAGGACCTAAAACATAGTAAATGCCCTAAATGTTACTCTTCTACATCAACTCTTCAGAATTTCCTTGATTTCCTGTTCAAACTCCTTCACAAGGCATGAAAAGTCCTTCCTTAACTCCTGGACTGACCCCAGCTTACCTCATCTTTCCCTCCATTTGCTCTGTAAATCTGATATGCAATCATAATTGTTTTGTTTATCATTTCTTATCTGAACTTTTTACTCCAGAAATAACTCCCAAGATTTGTGATGTAATCAAAATGCAATCTGATTTTATTACTCACTATCCCTTTAAGTTTTTATTCAGAAGGAGTAATTTTTTTTCTGCCTTCCAAAGGAAACTTGGATAGATATCAAGAATTCTTAATTAGTGGGCAGTCCTACTCACTTTAAATAAAAAATCAGTCTTGCTTTGGTAATTAGAAATGTGTCTAGTCAAGATATTAATTAAATGGCTCAATCTCCATTCAAAAAGTGAAAGCTCTCTGCACCTGCAAGGGCCTGTGGTCAACTTATGCTCTCTCTCCCCACTTACATTCTCCCTAGGTGCCAGCAGCTGCATCAGACCCCACCTGGGCAGAAGCTGGCTGAGGCAGGTTGTGCAGGTTGCTGATGGCAACCTTCTCACTATTGTGAGAAGCTATTGACTCTCCATGGGTTAAGATTTTTTTTCTTTTTTTTGTGAGACTGGATCTGGCTTTGTTGTCCAGGCTGGAATGCAGTGGTGTGATCTCAGCTGACTGCAACCTCAGCACTTTGGGAGGCTGAGACGGGTGGATCACTTGGAGGTTGGGAGTTTGAGACCAGCCTGGATAACATGGTGAAACCCCATCTTTACTAAAAATACAAAAATTAGCCGGGCATGGTTGTGGGCACCTGTAATCCCAGCTACTTGGGAGGCTGAGGCAGGAGAATCGCTGGAACCTGGGAGGTGGAGATTGTGGGGAGCCAGGACTGTGCCACTGCACTCTAGCCTGGATGAAAGAGGAGGACTCCACCTCAAAAAAAAAAAAAAAGTAAATTAACATTAGTAATAGCATTAAAAAAAACCAATAACACCAGGTATGGAGGAATTAATGTAATAAGAGGTATGTAAGACCTCTGTGTGGAAACTAAAACCCTCAGCAGGATCTTGGGAAACTTAACAAGCTGATTCCAAAATTGATATGGAAATGCAAAGAGCCAAGATCCCCTTGAAAACAAAACAAAACAAAGAAAATCAAGTGGGAAAACGTGTTTTACCACATATTGACTTCTTATTTAGTTGTAATAATTGGAAGAGTTTGGTGTCAACACAAGGTTAAACAAAGAGACCAGTGGGATAGAATAGAAAGTTCAGAAACACATCTATTCAGATATGCACACTCAATTCATGACAGAGATGACGCTGTGGAGCACAGAAAAAACAGGTTTAAAATGAGCATTACACATAAAAATATTAAATTTAAACTAAAACCTTATCTTCCTCAAAAGACATCATTTTGAGAATAAAAAGGGAATCTATATAACAGAACATTTTGCATGACATATAATTGACTAAGGACTTGCATTTGTTATATACAAAAATTAAAAAAGAAAACAACAAGCAAAAGACAACTTAAGGAAAAATTGGGTAAAAGACTTCGAGCAATTCATCGAAAAGGAAATCTAAAAAGGCCTCCAGAATATGAAAAAGTACCCAACTGTACTGGCAATTAGGGAAATGCAAGTTAAAAACCCCACTAGAATGGTTAAAATTAAAAGGTCTGACAATACCAATTATAGGCTGAGAGATAGAGCAACAGGAAATAGACTGCTGTTAGGCAAGTAAGGTGCTGCAATCACCTTGGGAAACAATTTGGAGTTACCTAAGAAAGTTGAAGATATGTAGCCCTGCGGCCCAGCAATTCAAGAGAAATGTGTACACATGGTCACCAGAAAGGCAGGTGCAAAAATGTTGACAGCAGCATGATTCAGATTGGAAAAGTTTCCAAACTGAAAATTTAATGTTCATAAATTCAATGTTCATAAGTAGTAGGATGATTAACTCCTGTGCTATTCATAGATAGAATTATATGCCACAATAAAAATGAAATAACTGTAGCCTCATAAGAACATAATTGAATCTCACAATGTTAAGCAGAAAAAGCTAGGGTCACAAAAGAATATCTAGGCTGGGCATGGTGGCTCACGCCTGTAATATTAGCACTTTGGGAAGCAGAGGTGGATGGGTCATTTGAGGCTGAGACAAGCCTGATCAACATGGTGAAATCCTGTCTCTACTAAAAATATAAAAAATTAGCTGGGCATGGTGGTGCACACCTGTAATCCCAGCCACTCAGGAGGCTGAGGCAGGAGAACTGTGTGAACCCAGTAGGCGGAGGTTGCAGTGAGCCGAGATCATGCCACTGCACTCCAGCCTAGGTGAGAGAGAGAGACTCTGTCTCAAAAAAAAAAAAAAAAGAATATCTAATATTTGATTATTTGATGCAATTTATATAGCATTCAAGAACTAAACTACAGTTTTTAGGAATTCATAGTTGGGTGGTCAAAGAAAGAAAAGGAAGTGTCTATATTAAAGTCAGGAAAGTGGTTACCTTTGGGGTTAGTGAGACAGCTTTGAATGAAAGGGCATGTGAGGGTCTTCTGGGAAAAGTTTATATTTCTGGATAGTGGTTAAGTGGTTATATTTTATAACAGTATGTGGAGCTGTACAATTGTGTTTTTATTCACTTATCATTATTATTATTAGTTTCCTCATATTGCACTCAGGGATGAGTGACAAGCAAATTATAAGGATTGAATACTTTGGGACCCGTAACTGTAAACAATAGAAAACACAACCCAAACTGGCTTAAGCCAAAAAAGGTAATCTATTGGGTAATATAATTAAGGAGTGAGGGGGTGAGCATGCTGGCTTCAGATAAGGTTTAGAGCTCATACACTGTGACCAGGTCCTGGTTTCTTTTTATGTCTCAGGTTCTCTTTCCTGTGTTGGCTAAATCTTCAATTGGTTCTTCTCTTTTGTATCCCAGATAGCTACCAGTAAACCCCTGGGATTATAGGCTTCCTTTTTTGTTTTAATTTTTTTTTTTTTTTTTAAGACGGGGTTTCACCATGTTGCTCAGGCTGGTCTTCAACTCCTGACCTCAGGTGATCTGCCCGCCTTGGCCTCCAAAGTGCTTGGATTACAGGCGTGAGCCACCATGCCTGGCCTAGGTTTCCTTTTTTAAGTCTAGCAGGAAAGAGAAACTTTGCTCTTCCCACAGTTCAATTAAAACCTCTGAGGTTTATTCTTAGTCCTGATTGGCTTAATGTGGCTCACGAGTCCTTCCCTGGACTAAGCACTAAGGGAGAAAGGATAAACTGGTGGATCCCATTCCTAGTCAAGGGCCAATAGATCACATGTTTATTCAAGGTTCAGGGTAGTATTAGAAAGAAATAAAAAGGAGAAGAATAGTGAGGAGGTAGCTAAAAAATGTCTACAACAATCAATGACCCTTTTATTTAGTTGAGTATCATCACACATAAACAGCAACACACAGTTTTGCACTACTCCCTATCTTAATCAGAACCAAAGCAAAGAAAGTAGCTAGTTAGAACAGAGGTACCAGTTGACCTGAAATCTGAAAACAACAGCAAAAATACATTTTTTTTTTTTTCTGCTGATGTTAGTGGTTCTAAACAGTCACAAGCGCTCAGATTGATTAAAAGCAAAGCTGGCTTGCCAGATTGGAGCTTCTTAAGAGATAATTTGAGGTGAAATGAGAAAATCTGAGTATTGACTGGGCAGTAGAGGATTTAGAGAACTATACTCCATTTTCTTAGGTGCGGTAATGGTGATTGGTAATATTTTTAGGAGCGGCAGGTTGGAGTATTTAGGGGTGAAATGTGTTGATGTCAGTAGCTCTCTAAAATAGATTAGCAAAAGACACACACACATAGATAAAGCAAACATGCAAAAATTACCAGTTGTTGAATCTAGATGGTATGCATATGGGTGGTCAATAGAATATTCTTTTAATTCTATATGTTTGAAACTCTTAAAAACAAAATGTTGGGGAAATAAAAAATGTTTCCAGAAAATTCTGAAAATTCCAAACAAACAAAAAGCCTGACTTGTTTCTATGCTTTCTCCTCCTATAGTCTCAGGTATTAGTTCCATACTAGGGAGAAATAAATAAATTTATTGTGTTAAAACAATATAAGTTCTATTGCTATTTTCAGTTATCCACACAAAGTGTTTATTCGGCACCAGCTACGTGTATGAATTACTTAGTGTTAATATAAAGTTAAAATTTCATCTTTATCTGCCTGTTAGAGAATAAAAGTTGACAACTAAATACTACAGTCAGAAGGAGGGGAACTAGCCCAGGTGCTGTGGCTCTTGCTTATAATCCCAGCACTTTGGGAGGCCAAGGCGGGTCGATCACTTGAGCCCAGATCAGCCTGGCAACATGGCAAGACTTTGTCTCAACACAAAAATTAGCTGATGTGGTGGCGTGTGCCTGTAGTTCTAGTTACTCAGGAGGCTGAGGTGGAAAGACTGCTTGACCCTGTCTCAAAAAAAAAAAAAAAAAGGAGTAGGGGGAACTATTGAGGGCTTGGTACCGGGAATATTGGCATACAACATTTCATTTATTTTTCACAGCAACACTTTGAAGTAGATATTATCACTATCTCTATTTAACAGACAATAAATGGAGGTGTTCTTAAGTTATGTACACTTGGCACAGGGTCCTATAGCAGTTAGGAGACATCTGAATCAAAGAGTAAATCTCTCCTCATATACTGCTGGTGGGAATATAAAATGGTGCAACCGCTTTGGAAAACCATGTGGCAGTTCCTCAAAAAGTGAAACCACAGAGTCACAATATGACCCAGCAATTCTACCAAGTCAAATGAAAATGTGTCCACACAACAACTTGCACGTGAATGTTCATAGCAGCACTATTCATAAATGCCAAAAAGTAGAAGTAACTCAAGTGTCCACAACTGATGAATGAATAAACAAAACATAGTATATCTATCTATACAATGGAATTTTATCTGGCAAGAAAATAAAGTTAAGTACCAATACATGCTACACATGCATGGACCTCAAAAATATTATGTTAAGTAAAATAAGCCACACACAAAATGCTACATATTGTATGATCTCCTTTATATGACATGTCCAGAACACGCAAATCTGACAGAAAGATTACTGATTGCAGAACGATTAGTGATTGCGTAGGGCCGGGAAGAGAAGGTAAGTAACTGCTAATGGATGTGGGCTTTTTTTTTCCCCCAGCGGGAGGTTATGATGAAATGTTCTGAAATTGACTGTGGTGATGGTTATACAACTCAGTAAATATACTAAAAACCACTGACTTGTATGTTTTAAAATAGATGGATTATATTATATGTCAATTAAGCTGCTATATATATATATATATATATATATACACACACACACACACACACACACACACACACACATGAAAAAGAGTGACTCTCCCTTTACTGAGTTATACAACTCAGTAAATATACTAAAAACCACTGACTTGTATGTTTTAAAATAGATGGATTATATTATATGTCAATTAAGCTGCTATGTATATATATATATATATATATACACACACACACACACACACACACACACATGAAAAAGAGTGACTCTCCCTTTACTGGCATAATGTTGCCTAACAAAACTATAGTTTTCCTCGTAGAGTTGACTCTCAAAATCAAACCATGAGGGTAGCCAGGTTGAATGAACTCTATATATTATCTAGACTCTGCTAATTAGGAAGTTGATTATTGGATTAGATATCTTTGAATATCCAGTTGTTGGAATTGGATAAAGAAAACTATAAAGTGCCCAGAAAACATTAGGAACAAAAAAGTGTGTGAATAAATGACATGAAAATTCTCCCTCATATTCCCAGTGTTGGCTATCCAAGGTTCTTTGGATTTTGGCCCCATCATGTGAAATCTGTTATATGATTTTCTCTCGATTTAGAAGACAGAGCATAATAAACTGGCCATCAATTGTCTGCGGATTTGCAACAAAAGACTATTTCTGTGACTATTAGCAACAGTTGGAATGAGTCTTTTGGAATGGCTAGAACTGTAACATATATGCACTCTTTTAAATTTTGTGCTGACTTCCTCCTCAATGTGGGATGCATTTAGAAGGGAAGGAATAACTTTTAGAATCCTGAAAGGTCTGCCATTAGGCAGTCATAAAACATACCACTTCTTTCCTTCTACCGCCCTGGACTAGTTCCTTTTATGACCAAGCAGTGGTATTTAGACATTTCCTTATGTTTGTTCCAGGTACTTAATGACAAATTTACTCCTGGCTTCTCCTGATTCAGGTGGGCCTGGGTGCCTCTAGAAAACACTTCCTCTACACTTGATTGAGCTCTTTTATTTGAGCTGCCCTCTCTTCACCCACCCCACCCCCACTTCTTTTTTCCTTTGCGTTTCTTTTTAGTTCTGTTTGATTACCTGCTTCTGCTAAGGTGGAGCTTTCCAAAACTGGATTAGCAGCACTATAATAGCAGTAACCCTTTCATTACCAGAGTAATTTTCTTTACTTGTTTTGAACTTCAGCATTTACAGGCAGCTGCTATTAAGTTAAAAGGTAAAAAAGACGTGATTTTTTTTCCTGCTTTTACAAGTCCAGAATGCTTATAGTGAGGGTTACAGAGCTTTGAAGCTATTTCCCTCAACTTAAAAAAAAGAAAGGTAAGAGCTGAAGTAGGCCTCTCCTCTATTCAAAACACAAATCCAGCAACCATACTTCCTTGTAAGGATCACATTTTCAAGATTCTGCCATTTATCCAAGAAGAATAAATAAATCAAGTTAGAATTTAGTGTTATGTTCATTTTGACTTCTTTGTAATCTGTTTCTGGCCTTATATTTTCTTGACTCAGTCAGTGGGAAAGTTGTTAAAACAGGGAGGGGACCAAGGGATAAGGTCTTGCTCTCGTGGTCTGCTTCCTATTCCAGTCATTATTTACTGGAGCCTCTGTAATTTTTTTACTTAACAGGTCAGATAAACAGACTCAGGCTTAATGATTATGGTGAAATAGTCTGAGGCTCCCGGATGAAACGTGGTTACAATGAGTTATGTACACAATTCCCACACATTTTAAACACTTGATTACTACAGAGCTATCAAACGAACAAAGGCAAGTTACTCTGAGTTTGCTTGACTGATACCTCCAGGGATTGCATATTCTAAATACAGAGCTTGCTTTCACAATTTTATCAAGATAAAAGCGTGTTCAGAATTGGAGGATTGCCATTCAAAGAGCAGAGGCCAGAGACTTGAATTTGTAAGGAGGGTCCTCCACACAGATACTGAGATTACAGCATATTAATTTCTCTTGCACATGCAGAAGTTGAGACTTCACAATGTCAGCATGACCCAGTATAGTTGCAACATCTTACCCATCTGGCCCTTTCAACATCTAAGGCCAGGTTAGGTTCTCATAGCAACTGGCTCTCCAGGAACTAATGAAAGAGAAAGCAAGAAACAGTGGAGGGGTTTTGGTGGTGGTGGAAGAAGGGGAAGATAGAAGTGGGGCTTGCGGAAGGTCGTGGCGGGGCAGAGTGGTAGACAAACACGGAAGGGGAAGTCTTGCCAAGCCCAGAAGACTATCATTGTGTAAACACACAATATGCTTCAGTCTGTGTATTGTAGAAAACAGTTCCTGCCCTAAAAGGTGTTGACATTTAAATTAGGGTAGGATTGTGCATCTGTGACACAGACTGGGACAGAGACAGAACAAATGGGTACATTAATCTGTTTTGAACCTTAGGCCAAGCCAAGACAAACACGCAAACACCATTTAATTTCATACTGCAGTAAAATTCTTTGGACCAAACCATGGGATCAGAATTGTTATTAGATACTCAGTGAACAGTTCCAATGCATTCATTCTTCCATTCATTTACTCCATAGGCGTTTGAGTGCTTGCACTCGATGCTGGGCACCGCTGAGCCATACCAGACGCCAAGGAGTTGACAGTCTAGTCCAGTCAGTGACGGCGTTAAAAGGAATTCTCGCATTATTGCTACTGCGAATGCACCAGGACAGGATGAGCCCTTCAAATCTCCCACGTGGTCCCTGCAGGTGAGTGTGTGTGTCAGCGAGTGCGGCCCATGGTGTCTGGAAATGAGAGAGCATGTGTGTCAGAATGGCGCGTGTCACAGTGCGCGTACAGGTGTCGCCGTGGTAGCGTCTCCATAGCTGCCGGAGCAGGGCTATGCCTCCTAGGCGAGGCTTGTGTCTCCCGCCCACGCGCCGGAGGCAGCGTGGAAAGCACTCCGCGGGCGCGATTGTGAGTGAGAGCGGGCGCGCGCGGGAGGGGCGGGGGAGGGGCGCGCCGCGCTAGCTGGGAAGCGCGCAGGCGCAGAGTGTGGAAGCCCGGCCGGCCGCCGCAGAGCGCCGGGGGCGGGAGGAGCGAACGCAGGAGGCTATGGCCGCCG
This sequence comes from Saguinus oedipus, assembly GCA_031835075.1. Lineage (NCBI taxonomy): Eukaryota > Metazoa > Chordata > Mammalia > Primates > Cebidae > Saguinus > Saguinus oedipus. Next base: position 47,588,770 of record CM063170.1, read on the forward strand.
CCGCCGCCGCCGCCGCCGGCTGCTGAGGGGCTCGGCCCGCGAGCGCCTGCTGCCGCGGACGATGATGACCGTACGGGCCGGGCCGCTGCCGCCGCCGCTGCCTCCGCCTCCCCAGACGCAGCATCCGAGGCCCGGCGCAGAAGAGCCGCCGCTGTGAGCCGCGCTGTCCCGGCCCCGGCCGCCGCCGCCCGAGGAGAACGGGAGGGCGGGCGAGAGAGCCGGGGAGTCGCGGAGCCCGCCCGCTGGCAGCGCCGTCCCCCAGGGAGGGAGGCCGCAGCCTGAGGTGACCGCGCCGCCCGTCCGGCCCCTTCCTATCCCCGCGCACCACGGCCGCTTCCCACGGCTTCCCTCCCCTCCCCCATCGCGTCGCCGACTCCTTCCTCTTCTCATTCTTCGCCCCTTTCCCTTTATCTCGCTTCACCTTCCTCTTCTCCCTAGCTTTGAAGGAGTCCACAACCCCTGTTCACCCGCAGCACCCCTCCCTCCCATCCTCCAGCCCCTCGCGGTCTGCGCCTTTCTCCCACCCTGCGCTCCCCTCCCGGGCCCCACGCAAAACCCTCTCTCCTCTAGCGCTGGGGCCTCGGCCGCCGCCTCCCCCCAGCCACCCATCCTTTCCTCTCTCCAGGGCCTGGAGCGGTCCCTTACATTCCTAAGATGTCCTTCCTCGGGGCTCTCCCCCTTTGCCTCTCCAGCATCCCATTTCAAGGCCTTTTTCAAGACCCTTGTAGAGCGGCCCCTTATCAGATCCTTTCCTCGTTTTCATTTCCAACTTTGCCTCTTTTGCGTCTTTGTTCACTTTGCTTCCAAGCTCCCCTCCCTCTTCCCTTTCGCCTTACCCTTCTTTGATCTACGCAGCCCCAAACTCAGTCTCTCCTCTTTGAGGTGTTGTGAGGTTGTTTGGGGGTGCGGAAGGGCCTGCCAATCAATTATTCGAGGGGGAACCCATCGCTCTGCATCCCGTCCGCCTGCCCCTTTTTTATAGTATGAGGGCTCCTCGTCCCTTCCTTTTTGTCCCCGTGGTTTCCTCTCTCGCTTGCCATTCCTTACGTCCTCTCCCTCCAGTTCTGCTTTCCCCACCCAAGGACCCCCAGACCCGTGCACCCCACTTCTGGAATGAATTCCCTTTCTGTTCGGGGATGCTGAACTTCGCCCGCGTTTTTCTTCGCGAGCCTTTTGGTACGTGGCGTGGCGTGACGCGTCGCGGCGCGGCCGAGCCAGCACCCTTGGCGAGATAGGAGGGGAGCTGCCGAGCCTCTTTCCTGGCAGAGTTTTTGCTGAACGTAATCTCTCAGCCCCGCGGCGGCGGCCGGGTTGCTGCAGCTACTGCTGCTGCGCTGCCTGCTTGCCGCGAGCTGGGTTGGGGTTACTATAGTTCAAACGCATCTGAGATCAGCCGGCGTGGTGGGAGGAGGTTCGGGGAGAGAGGAAGGGGGCCTGTGCAGTGAGCAGACGTCAAAGATTAATGGATGGCTTTGCATCGCAGTCTGCAGTAAACAGGAAACTAGTCTGAAAGGGAAAGAGAGGATTGTGTGTCTTTTTATTTTTTAAAATACGGAGTGTGCAGTTTTACTGAATCTTGAATCGTGCCCAAAAGGATGAGCTGTCGGTGCTGCAGTCGTGACCCAGGCTGAGGGCCCGATGGCAGAAGTAGCAGTTTTATTTCCTCTCTCTGCTCCTTAAGTTGAAAGATGGCCTTTGCATTCAGAGTGGACTCCCTGTCTTTGCGGTTTTGGAGATGATGAGAAACCACAGAATTGCTAGTAGTTTATGTGGAGATCAGGTACATACAAAGTTAGCTAGCAACGAGTGGGAGTGGGGAGGACCAGCTATATTTAAAACATGTGCCATTGCTTATGTAAGACGTGCGTTCTCTTGCCTGGTATCTCAGTTCTGGGCTTTTACTTAGGATTTTAGGCTCTAGTTTTGTGCTCTTAACATTTTCAAGGCTTACCATGGACAGCCCGAAAATTTGCTTTTCTTAAAATCAGTTTCACTTGATGGTAGAATTTTTTCTTTTAACTGGTTGAGAAAAAGATGTGAATCATGATTTTTGTTTTTATTTTTTAGGTGGAAGGTGTAGAAGTAGTGGACTGAATAATTTTAAATTGGGTCACTTGTCATTCTTGTTTTTTCTTTGTTTTTTTAAAAAAAGTTTAGGAGATGTGAGTACTTTTTTTTTTTGTAAAATCACATTTTTCCTTTCTCTTATTTTACGTAAGTCTTCAGCAGAGATTAGCTGTGACTTTAAAAAACCTGCATTTTTCTTATTCAAGACGATTTGTTCATATACAAAACTAAAATGCCATATTTTCAGGAAAGTGTAGAATGAAGTCCCCTGTGTTTTCTAACCTGCAAATCTGAATGGTAAACTGTACAACATTATACCTCTACAAGACATTACTGTTTTCGTAAGTACCGATTGCTGCTTCCAAGCCTGAGAAAGTCATTTAATGAAATCGTTGTGGTCTCCTTTTTGGTTATCATTTGTTGAACCTCTCGTGTGGGTTTTGGAAATAAATGTGTTTTTTTTTTTTCTTTTTGGTTTGTTTTTAGCTGTTTAACTGTATAAAACATCTTTAAGTTTGAGTCACATCTAGTTTATGTTACCTGCAGAGATATCATGTTGGAGTATTACTTTCCCAGTTCCTTTCAGAGTTCAAGGAGGAGGTTTTAAGGTCTTGCATCAAAGGTAAAACGGTATAGGAACTTTATATATTTGGTTTGGGTGTGCTAAACCTTTCAGTTTTCTCTTCTTTCAGCTCTCCTGCTTATTTTCTAGGATTATTTGGTATTGTTTTGTTTTTAAGAGAATTTTGAGCTCTCCTCTTCTTTAGAGTATGCTCATTAGCTCTGTCTGACATAAATCTGGAGTAAGATAAATGAGGTAATATTATAAAGGTATTCTCTAGCTCAGGATAGAAGGCTCCATTTTACTTCGTGTTTGTATAATAGAGTGATTTGGCAGGTGTGAGCAATTGCAAGTACCTGCAAAGAAGATGAATATTTTAAAGTTTTGTTTTGATATTGCTTTAGTGTGTGGTGCTAAAGTGTAGTGTACAGTACCTGTTTGTGATGGTAACTATCATGTGGACTTTTACTTTATAAAGTTTCAAAGGTTTTTAAAATTTTTTTTTCTTTGATTTTTCTCTGTATTAAATTTGTTTTCTCAGTGCCCTCACACATGACCAGCTTGCCACTGACTTGCTAAAATATCACTCACGTATTAAAAAAAAACGTTTAGTAAGCAACAGATTTATTATTAAATGGGCATACTTAATTCTATCCAAAGTCTTTCTTAAAAACATTTCAGTCTTCAGTTGGCTATGTAGTGGAGTTGGGTATCTTTCTTGGATATTGTGCTATATTGACAGCTTTCGGGACCCAGTTTTTTTTTTTTTTTGTAGAAATAGAAATATGTCCTATTTTCTGTTTCTTATTATATTTGTTAGGCAGGAGTGGTGGGTGGAAATTGAGGGAACATATACCATTCTGCTAAGGGACTTTTTTTTTTTTTTTTTTTTTTTTTGAGACGGAGTTTCGCTTTTGTTACCCAGGCTGGAGTGCAATGGCGCGATCTCGGCTCACTGCAACCTCCGCCTCCTGGGTTCAGGCAATTCTCCTGCCTCAGCCTCCTGAGTAGCTGGGATTACAGGCACGCGCCACCATGCCCAGCTAATTTTTTTGTACTTTTAGTAGAGACGGGGTTTCACCATGTTGACCAGGATGGTCTCGATCTCTTTACCTCGTGATCCACCCACCTCGGCCTCCCAAAGTGCTGGGATTACAGGCTTGAGCCACCGCGCCCGGCCCTAAGGGACTTTTTAATAGAGATGATCCTCTGTACGGATTAGGAAGGTTTTTTTCCCTAGCAGATCTTGATTTCTAAAGCAGGATTAGTTACTTGTTTAGCTCAAATTTTCTTCTTTACCCGTGTAGGAGCCACAGTAAATAGTGAACATGGGTACATTTTAAAATAGCAAAACATTGAAACAGGAGGAAGGTTCCAAATCAAATGAAATAAATATGGGCTATAAGTGTTAACTCAGTAATAGCTCCTCCCCGCCTTGTTACTTAAAAAAACAGAGGTAGTGATTTATATTGGATTCCAGAATATGGAAAAAGTTACTTTTCCTTTATAGTATAAAGACTGTCAGTAATACTGTCGTCTCAGTACATGGTGATTTTCACAGTGGCTGGTGGTTTGTAGGAAAATCTATTCATATTACTTTGAAGTAAGTTCCTAAGAGGGTATTGAATTAATCAGTTGGCTCACCAAAGTAAGTATTTATTTCCTGTGTAATTCCCAAAGCTATCTAGATGGCTTATGCACATAAAAAACACATTAAACTTTTTACCAACAATTTCTGTGAATATTTTTTTCCTGGGATTAAAAAAATAGTATCATGGGCTTTGAGAAATTCAGTTTAGATTCCTCAGTGGTGTGGTTTGCAATAAATGTTAAAGGTTAGAGATTTTACTTGTCAGTGCATTTTTCCCCCTTAGGACATGATATTTAATTTTGATTTTTACAATATTATTTTGCCTTCTGTAGGAAAATTATCAAAATGATCTTGTTCATATGAAATAATCGGAATTGTAATACTTATCTATAAAAATATTAAGTCTATATTATTGGTAGGCTATATATATGTAAAACATTTGGGTTATGGGAATGGTTGATACATGATCATTGAAAAGCTTTTATTAACTATTTGCCAAGTTGAATTGTCTTTAGCTTTTAACTGTCTGAACTAGGAAGCTATGAAAATTGGAGGGTAAGATGGAAATACTGACAAATATTTAACCATAGCATAGCAATCTGTCACTATAATTTTCTGCAGAAATAAATGTTTTCGTTTGTCCTGTAATGTCTGAAATTACTGCCAAAGCTGGAAATGTGTTTAGCTTTCTCAGCAAAATTCTTAAAAGGATATTGTCAGAGCCAACAATCCAGAATTATCTTTACTCTTTAAATTGTTCTTTATCCACTTTTGTTTGCCCTATTTTTTTTTTTTTTTGAGACCAAATCTTGCCCTATTGCCCAGGCTGGAGTGCAGTGGTGTGATCTTAGCTCACTGCAACTTCCGCCTATGGGTTCAAGCAATTCTTCTGCCTGAGCCTCCCTGGTAGCTGGGACTACAGGTGCCTGCCACTACACCCGGCTAATTTTTGTATTTTTAGTACATGAGGTTTCACTGTATTGGCTAGGCTGGTCTCGAACTCCTGACCTTGTGATCCATCTGCCTTGGCCTCTAAAGTGCTGGGATTACAGGCGTCAGTCACTGTGTCTGGCCTTTTTTGCCCTATTTTATAATTTTTTTTGGATTAATTTGAAGCTCTATCATAAAGCAGCATGGTGTTGAATTGTTTATTTATTTATTTATATAAGACGGAGTCTTGCTCTGTTGCCAGGCTGCAGTGCAGTGGCGTGATCTCGGCTCACTGCAACCTCCGCCTCCAGGGTTCAAGTAATTCTCCTGCCTCAGCCTCCTGAGTAGCTGGGACTACAGGCCTGTGCCACCACGCCCAGCTAGCTAATTTTTGTATTTTTAGTGGAGACAGGGTTACATCATGTTGGCCAGGCTGGTCTCGAACTCACAACTCCTGACCTCAAGTTCCACCCGCCTCCGCCTCCCAAAGTGTTGGGATTACAGGCCCCAGCCTGAATTGTTTCTTTAAATAGTAAATGGTCCTGATAACTGCCTTTTATTTCTTCCTTCCCTGTTCCCATCCCCCACTACTTATCAAGGTCTATGCAGAGGTGGGCTGCAGACTCAAAACCTGGCTTCTTCCATGTGCCTGCTTAACTGTGTATCAAGGGAAGAATTTGATGAGCATTTGATGAACACTTTGAAGGCAGATTATGGGAATTTTAGGCCATGTTTAATTTTAAAGATTCAAGGAAATGATATTGTAAATAATAATGTTTTCCTCTACCTGTATCTAATGAATTCTTTAAATTATAAATTTAGTACTTCAGTTTTGATTAAGTGAATAAAGAAAAGGATAGAGTACAAGATGCTGCAAACTAAGTGTTCAGTTATCAAGTTTCTGTTGAATTGCTTAGGCTTTTTCAAGTATAAATATTCAAAATTTGCCCTCTTACTAACTACTTAAATCTCAATTTTATAGGAGTCAGTGAATTTTTCAAGTGAATTGTATACAAGTTACAGTAGTCAGAGTGTTTTGTTCCTAAGTTCCTAGATTTGGAGTTAGTGGCCTTTTAAAAAATTAGTTTTGAGGTCTGAACATTTAATCAGAATTATAAGATTGGGCAGATCTGAATGGGCCAATGTGAAACCACTATACAGAGATTATTTCATGAATATAATCTAAAAATAGTAAATGTGGCTGAGAAATAGTATTACACATTCTCACATAGTTTTGTACAGTATGTGACAACCCATTAGATTTATAAACGATATCTAAAAGCTATTTGTGTTGACTTTTTATTTTTATATATTGTTTGTTCTAAATTTTAGGTCTTCTCCAAGAAAAAAACAAAACAAAACATGGCTGCAAAGGAGAAACTGGAGGCAGTGTTAAACGTGGCCCTGAGGGTGCCAAGCATCATGCTGTTGGATGTCCTGTACAGATGGGATGTCAGCTCCTTTTTCCAGCAGATCCAAAGAAGTAGCCTCAATAATAACCCTCTTTTCCAGTATAAGTATTTGGCTCTTAATATGCATTATGTAGGTGAGTGTTTATATCACATTTTCTAATCTTACAGTGAGCATTCTGATTTATATCTTTGTATATTTTTGAATTTGGGTAAAATAAAGTTCATTTTCATTAAGATGATAGTGATATAATTATTGATGACTGTTTATGAATCTTGTTGACAGTTTTGTCTTACCATTGCATATGAATTATTATTATTATTATTATTTTTTGAGACGGAGTTTCGCTCTTGTTACCCAGGTTGGAATGCAATGGCGCGATCTCGGCTCACCGCAACCTCCGCCTCCTGGGTTCAGGCAATTCTCCTGCCTCAGCCTCCTGAGTATCTGGGATTACAGGCATGCGCCACAGTGCCCAGCTAATTTTTTGTATTTTTAATAGAGATGGGGTTTCTCCGTATTGACCAGGATGGTCTCGATCTCTTGACCTCGTGATCCACCCGCCTCGGCCTCCCAAAGTGCTGGGATTACAGGCTTGAGCCACCGCGCCCAGCCGCATATGAATTATTAAGGCAAGAATACGAGAGTATTGGATTTATTTTACTGGATAAAACTGGAAGGCAGAAGAAAACATTTTAGATTTTAGTGTGATGAAATATGAACAATGATAAATACTTTTAGAGACATTTGGCCCCTTCTAATTTGTCCTTGTTTTGAGATTTGGTAGTAATTCAGAAAGTAAGCTTTTTTAAAATGCAACATTCTTTATTGTTCCCTGAGACAAACTAAAACATTAACATCAGCTGAAGATAAAGTGTTCAGTAAATGAAATGTGGGAAATGATACTATAATTTGTTTCATAAAAAAAAATCTTCCTGGAAGTATAATCTTTTTTTTTTTTTTTTTTTTTTTTTGCTTGAATCCCCTTTCAAGAAAAATGTAACTATTCGTTGATATGCTCTGTGGTTAGTGATAAAAATAATGATGAAAGATTAAAGAAATTAAAGTCACGAAATACAAGCATGAAACATAAAATTTATCTAGAATAAAAGTCCTAATCCTTACTTTTTAGGTTAAGTTTTGGTTTATTTATTTTTATTTATTTTTATTTTTATTTTTTGCCAATCAATGAGAGCTTGTAAGGTTGCTGAGGTTGGTTGGCCTTGAACTCTTGGCCTCGCCTTCGCAAGCGCCACGACATCCGGCCGGAGCCACTTTGGGCCCCAGTTTTGGTTTATTTTTTAATGTATATAGCAATATATTTTATTAATGTTGTGACTGCAGAGTTTCAGACATGGTTTGAACGGTACTATATTGGTTTTGCTAATATTATTATAGTTGCCTGTCACAAAGTATATCTTTTATAAAGTCATGAAGAGTTGTCCTGTCTCTCTGAGATTTATTTTTATCTATAAAAGGACTTCCTGGGTTCTAAAACTTAGCCTTGAGAACCCCTTACATCCCTTAAGAGAGTACCAGGTAAGCCATTGTGGAAGGAAGTATGATGTAGTAGAAAAGACAGCACACTAGAAACAAAACATTTTGGTTCAATAAACTCATCTTTTGTGGATGGCATTACCTTGGGATAATATATTTATGTTCAGAAATCAAAAAACAAAAAGTATTTAAAGAAAAGTATCTCCCTCCCATCTGTTATTCATTCACTAAGTTCTTACTCTGAACACCAACTAGCATTTACTTCCTTCTGTATGATTCTTGAGATATTTTTATGTATACATAAGTAAATATAAAATATATATTTTCTCCCTTTTTATACAGATGTTACCATGGTATACATGGCTCTGAACCATGTTTTTTATTTGTTTGTTGATGTATTATGGAACCATAACTACTGTATTTAGATATTTATGAAATAGAGTCTTGTACTCTTTTTTTATGATGACAATCTGCCAAATCTTGCAACTCTGAATAAATGTTGAGGGCTCATTTCTTCTCTTCCCAATTGCATTTTACATTGACATAGTATGCTCATGTGGCTCTACCATAATTTATGGAACTAATTACTCCATTGGTGGACCATTTAGATAGCCTGCCTTCTCCTATTTTGTACAGTGTTGTGCTAAATAACTTTGTATAGCTATAATTTCAACAAGTACAAATAGAACCTTGGGCTAAGTTACAAGAAGCGAAGTTCCTGGCTTAGAGAGTATAGTTATTCCTCGGTATATGCTGGAGATTGGTTCCAAGATGCCCATGCATACCAAAATCTGCACATATTCAGGTCTCTCAATTTACCCTGTAGAACTGTGTATGCAAAAGTTTGGCCCTCTATATATGTGGGTTTTGCATTGTTGCAAATACTGTATTTTCCATAAGAGTTTGGTTGAAAAAAATCCACATGTAAGTGGACTCTCATAGTTTAAACCTATGTTGTTCTAGGGTTAACTTATGTATATTTGAAGTGTTGACATACAGTACTTTCCATAGGGTTTTACTATTTTGTAACTCCAAAAACAGTGGTTAAGAGTTCTTACAATCCTATATTCTTATCAAAACAGCCTGTTAGCACACATATTTTGGCTACTCCAATAGGTGGAAAAATTGATTTTTTGAACTCAACTTAGTTTTAGTTTGCATTTCTACTATGAATGAACTTACACATATTTAAGAAAAATCTGTATTTTCTTTTTTGAGAGTGTCGGTTTATATCCGCTGACCACTTTTCTGTGAAATTCTTTTTTTACCAATTTGTGGGAATTTGGTATATATTACAGAAATTAATCCTATGTGATAAGTTGAAAATCATTTTTCCAGTTTTAACTCAGTGATTTTGCTTATGACTTTTTGATGTTTAGAAGGTTTTTTTGTGATTGAATTTACCATTTTTTCCTTAAGCTTTAGTATTTTGAGTCAATTAGAAAAGCCTTTTGCTGAGTGCGGTGGCTCACTCTTGTAATCCCAGCACTTTGGGAGGCCGAGGCAGATAGATCACCTGGGATCAGGCGTTCGAGACCAGCCTGGCCAACATGGTGAAACTCCATCTCTGATAGCACTCCAGCTTGGGTGATAGAGCAAGAAAAAAAGCCTTCCTGATTTTTGAGTTTATAAAGATTTCTGTTGTGTTTTATCTTACTGTTTTTTGTGTTTTTATTTTTATATTTAAATCTTTGCTTCATTTATCTGTATGAATAGTGTGTTACAGGTATAATTTTATTTTTTATTTGTTTAGTCCATTTTTTCCTGACTATTATGTACTGAATTCTCACATGTATTTTGTTTTATTTTTGGACTTCTCTTCCTTTAGTGTGTCTGCCTGTTTGTAAACTATAAACACACTGTCTTATTTGTTGAGGGTTTTGATTATATTTTACTGTCCGATAGGGTTAGTCCCTTCCATTTTATTTATTTCCTCCTCACACCTTTTTTTTTTATGGTTAGTTTTTTGTGTGAATTTAAGAGTTGTCTAGTCTCAATATTGTCTAGGTCTCATTCCAAAAACAAAGCAACCCATTTGATTTTTTTATTGTGATTGCATTATTAATTTTCAGGGTGGATGGGGAGCATGGGCTCTTGCCGTGTTGCCCAGGCTGTCCTGGAACTCCTGGGCTTGTGATCCTCCTGCAGCAGCCTCCTGAGTCTCTCTAACTACAGGTGTGCAGCACTGTCCCTGACTGCATTATTATTCAGTTTTTAACTTAGGTTGAAGAGATAGCTTACAGATTCTAAGTCTTTTCTATGCAAGAACAGAGAAAGTCTTTCTATGTTTAAGATTTCAAGTACTTCTGGAATGTTTTAAAGATTTTTCATATATGTCTTAGACATTTATTGTTAAGTCTCTAAAATCATTAGTGACTTAAAATGTAAAATTCAAGCCTCACTTACGTTCTCATTCTACAGACTTTTCTGTTTATCGAGCTGTTTACCACTTCCTCTTTCTTGAAAATTTTTTTCCCCCGATTCTTCTCCTAACTCTCTGACCATTGCTTCTGATTCTTTTGTTTTCTTTAGACTTCTTAAGTGTTGATATTGCCCACAATTTGTGTTTAATTTGAATCTTTTGTTGTTTGAGTAACCTCACATAGTTTTGGCTGCAAATCTCTGTCTCCACTTTATACTGCTGTTTGACCACTGTTGTCTGGAGTTGATGTTCTTTCTCTGTTCATGGAACCAGTTCACATCTCTACCATAGCAATTATTATGCTGCATTCTAAGGGTCCATATGCTTATCTTATTTTCCCAACTAGATTAATTGAGAGCTCCTTTAAGGTAAGAAGGGGGTTGTTATCTCAGTATTCCCAGCACTTTGCTGGTGCCTGATAATGAATGAATTTTATATGTACGTATGTATGTACATGAAAGAGTCTCATTCTTGCCCAGGTTGGAGTGCAGTAGTGTGATTATGGCTCACTGCAGTCTCAGACTCTTGGGCTCAAGTAACCCTTAGCCACTGGAGTAACTGGGACTAAAGACATATATCAAGGTCTCATTTTGTTACCCAGACTGGTCTCAAACTCCTGGCCTAAAGTGATCCTCCTGCCCCAGCCTCCCAAATTGCTAGGATTATGGATATTAGCCACTGTTCCCAGCCCTGAATGAATGGATTTTGAATTACTTATTAGACATTTTCACCTAAATAGCCTATAGACATTTCAACTTGTCAGTCACCAAATTAATCACCTTTATCTCATCTCAGAACTCCTCCTCCTCTATCTCACCTCAGAACTCCTCCTCCTCTGTGTTTACTGTCTTAATAGCAAAGCTGTCTTCTTGATTACCCAAGCTAGAAACATGGATCTTCACTTCCTTGTTTTCACCTGTAGATAACCACTAAGACCTATTTAAATACGTATCTCGTAACTGACTGGCAGCTCCATACCCAAAAACAGTCATAAGCCAGGCTCTCATTTTCTCTCCAGTCCTGCTGTTGGGTCAAACCCCTGTGGGCTCCACTGGGAGATGACATCAGGTTAAAGAGGCTGAAGAAGACACCCAGAGCCAAGAAACCAGACATGGTTTGTTGTTGTTGTTTGCAGGCTTACATACAGGGAATAGAATCCAGTGGCAGTGGGCTGGACAGAACTGCAACTTCTTGCAAAAAGCATGCAGTGTATATAGCATTTTTACTTAGCACCTTTTCCCTAACAGCCTCCACATGACAACCTTCATTCATCCTAAAACTCAGAGCCTAATCCCCTGTGTGGCTAGTGTTCCACAGGATGCACCAGGGGCTCAGATGTTCCTCATAGACAAGGAAGGAATCTCTGGATTGGCCTCTCCTGGATTCCCTAGCTTGGACCACACTTTTAGGTACATCTGCCATACAGGGTCAGTCTCAGTGTATGCTTAAGTTATTATTGTCAGGTGTGTTTACCCTGTAACTACCATAATGTTTAAATAGCAGAAATTATTAGATTCATCAGTATTGTTTTAAGCAGGTCATCATTTTTATTTATTTATTTATTTTCTTTCTGTTTTCACAGTCTGTTCTCATAGGTCATCATTTCTATTTTATTTTTACTTATGTATTTATTTATTTAGAGACAGAGTCTCACTGTCACCCAGGTTGGAATGCAGTGGTGCGATCTTTGCTCACTGCAGCTTTGACCTTCTGGTCTCGTGTGATCCTCCCACCTCAGCCTCCTGAGTAGGTGGGACCACAGGTATGTGCCACCACACCTGGGTAATTTTTTGTATTTTTTGTAGAGACAGGAGTTTGCCATGTTACCCAGGCTGGTCTCAAACTCCTAAGCTCAAGTGATCCTCCTGCTTTGGCCTCCCAAAGTGCTGGGATTACAGATGGGAGCCAATACATCCAGCCTTTATTTTTTATAGAGACAGGGTCATGCTCTGTCACCCAGACTGGAGTGCAGTGGTGTGATCATACTTCACTGTAACCTTGAATTCCTGGGCTCAAGTGATCCTTCCACCTCAGCATCCTGAGTAGCTGGGATTATAGGTGTGTACCACTACACCTGGCCTAGGTCATCATTTTTAAATGCTGCTTTTTAGTTATAAATTACTGTTAATAATTTAAAAACCAACAACTTTGTCATTATAAACTTAGTTTGTTATGGATTGTTTGGTTAATGCCGTAGAGTGAATTGTGATGCAGATTTGTATCAATAGTATTTTTGGCTTGCATTTTTCAAATTATTAGATTATATATACATTGTAGTTCAGATGATTCATTCATACTGCTCTTATAGTTAGTATTCAAAGTCTCTCAGACTTTTCTTATACAAATATTTTGTTATCACAGAGTTATTTTTCCACTGGAATATGAAAATGGGGTATAGATGAGCCATGGTGCTTTTGTTGTTTTGGTTTTTGTTCTCTTACCTAAATGGGTATCTGAAGAATTTGAGAACCATTTGCCGAATCTAAACTCTTGATTAACGTATCGAGACTTTATATTGAGGCTTTAGCTGCTAGTTCTTTCAACATGATCTCCCAATAATCTTTTCTGTTAATACCGAATTCTAGTCTAACCTACAGAATTTTCTGTCCCCTGGAAATACCCTTTTATGCTTTTATGGTTTTCATGCTTGTAGTTCTCTTTTCCTAGAATGTTTCCCTTTCTACTTAGTCTGGTAAAGAACCATTTACTGTTTGAGATCCAAGTTAAGCTTAATCACTTACCCATAGCCCTTCTAATGTTCATTTATTATATACCAGCACCAATCTCATAATTACTTTTGTCCATCCTTAACTTTTCACTAGACTATTATTCACATTAATTTTGGATTGTCCATGTCTAGGAATGCAAGTGGGTCATACTTTACACATAATAATGTTGGATTGGATGACTGCATAGTTGAAGGAATGGATGAAATGAATATGTTTGATCTAGAAGATTTGGCAGCTGATTTTATATGAGATATGTAGGAGAAAGAAAAGACGAGACCGTTCTGGGAAGGAAAATGAGTTTCGTTAAAAGAGTTTAAGGAGAAGTTTCATGTAATAGACGTTAGAAAATGTAGGTGACATCCTTCACCTACAATCAGTGGAAATGCTTAGTAACTATAATATGTATCTTTTAAAGTACCCCTAAAGTCATTTGAGGTAGGGATTAACAAAATTGGAAAAATTATTTTAAGAAATAAAGAGCAAATAAAAATACTTATCTCTGGTTTCTGAAGGATGGTCCTTGTAGTTAAGGTGTGTAGGAAATCCTCAGTTCTCTCTCTTTAGTCCCAAGCACGCTTATGTTTCCTTAGCTTTAGCATGATTGATTCAGCATGGGAGAGGCATTAGGGGATAAGTAGGAGTACTTGTGCCTTAATAAAGATTTGTAAATTAACGCCGGGTGCGGTGGCTCAAGCCTGTAATCCCAGCACTTTGGGAGGCTGAGGCGGGTGGATCACGAGGTCAAGAGATCGAGACCATCCTGGGCAAAATGGTGAAACCCCGTCTCTACTAAAGATACAAAAAATTAGCTGGGCATGGTGGTGCGTGCCTGTAATCCCAGATACTCAGGAGGCTGAGACAGGAGAATTGCCTGAACCCAGGAGGCGGTTGCGGTGAGCCGAGATCGCGCCATTGCACTCCAGCCTGGGTAACAAAAGCGAAACTCCATCTCAAAAAAAAAAAAAAAAAAAAAAGATTTGTAAATTAAGTGGAAGATGGTTATAGAAGGGTAGGCTGGGTCCAGATTGTGGAAGACCTAGAATGTCAGGTTCATAACTTTTGGAGCAGGAGAATTGTCAAGTAAAAGTGATGGTGTTAGGAATATTACCCTGGTAATGAAGTATATCGGGGTGTCCTATCTTTTGGCTTCCCTGGGCCACATTAGAAAAATGATTGTCTTCAGCCACACATAAAATACACTAACACTAATGATAGCTTATGAGTTTTAAACAAATTACAAAAAAGAAATCTCAAAATGTTTTAATAAAGTTTATGAATTTGTGTTGGAATACATTCAAAGCCATCCTGGGCCACATGCAGCCTGTGGGCCACGGTTGGACAAGCTTGAAGTATAGGGTGTACAAGAATAGAAAGAGACTAAAAGAAGGATGGTAGTATATTGTGCACTGCAGAGCTGATTAGTATGGGACATAGAGATTGGAATGGAGGGGTAACGTATGAGGAATTTGTCAAGGAAGGCTCAGCAGGACTTGATAAGAGAGAAAAGATGACTCAGGTTTTGAGTCACTCTGAGTTACTTTGTTGAGGGAGGAGGTGGGGAACACAGTTTGTACTTGTTGAATATGAGGGGAACACAGTTTGTACTTGTTGAATATGAGAACATTTAAGTGGAATATATCTCAAGTGTCATGAGATGGGATGTCTACTTAGAAATGAGGACATGTTTTTGAATGTATTGTAAGTTCTCAGTAACTTTGTTGATAACATTTCTGGAAGAGATGCTGATATTTGCAGTTATAAAACACGTTGTTTGCACTAGGTACTGTATATATAGAGAAAAACAGTCGTTTAGGAACCCAATTTTGAAAGTTTATTGGAAAAGGTGAAAAGAAATTAAGGGGAGAAGTTAGAGGGTAAGAGGAAATCTACGTCACAGAGCCAAAGAGTAACAGCATTTTGATGGTAGTTGCTTGGATTTTGGGGATCAACAATAAGCAGGATGTCTTAGATGTGACAGGTAGGCAATTGTTGACTTCCAACTTTCTTTCGAGCAAAAGAGTTAAGGGGATTTGCAAAGGGATTGTAGTTGGTAAAGGGATAAATAGATGCTTAGAAAATAGAGGCATTGCATATAAATCTTTTGAAACATTTGATAGTGGAATGTGAAAAATAGTTAATAGGAAAAAGAAATCACTATGAAAACAAGTTTATTTTCAAGATGGATAAAAGTCCTGCACATTCTTTGAAACAAAGGTAAGGAGTGATGTCGGGGGAACGATTGAAGGTATAGGAGACAGAGGATCTTCAGGGCTTGGAGAAATAAGGTCTTGAATCACAGGGAAGGAGCAGCCTTAGAGGCAGACATTAAGATACTCGGTTCTTCCTCTGGGACTGGCATAAAAGAGAATTGGCATAAAACAAGTAAGTTGACATCAAGGAAAGGTAGATGATGAAAGGAGTTGTGTTATACATTTGTGTGATATATTTGATTATTAGGTAGAGAAATCTAAAAAAGAAACGAAAAATACAATACATTTTAAACAACAACAAACTCATAGTGGTGTCACTATGCTAAACTTACTTTGGTAAGTGTAGTAAAAAACCTCATAAAATACTGAAACCTATTTGGAAAGTTATTTCAAGCTCTTTCTTTTATTGTAATTAGTTGGGAAACTAAATTAATATTGTATGTTATTTATCTCTCTCGATTTCTGCTACAGGTTATATCTTAAGTGTAGTGCTGCTAACATTGCCCAGGCAGCATCTGGTTCAGCTTTATCTATATTTTTTGACTGCTCTGCTCCTCTATGCAGGACATCAGATTTCCAGGTAAGAATATAACCCCATTTTTGAAATGTATGACTGAATTTAAAGTTTTCTTTTGCCAGTAAAATACTTTTCATGAACACTATTAAGTAAAGCTAAGGCTTTGATAGGTCCAAAACTGGTTTGATACTCATTTTCTAAATCTTACACAAGATTAATAGCTAGTTTGTGCTCACATTTTATTTCTGCTTTTAAAAAACAAGCTTAACATGAAGCAAGCCTTAAGGTTATGTTTATAAAGATATCCTTGAACTTTCCTATATTGCCTGATAAAAGAATTTCTAAAGGCAGGCTGTAGGGAGAGTTTAACAATTACAGACTTCATTACTTTAGGAAGTCAGTTGATGATGTATAAGAATCAGCATAAGATGCAGCCAGGTGGAGTGAATGATTGATCTACATTATTTGGTGAGGTTGATTGTGTAGCTCAGAACTTCTGTCTCTTTAGCCTTATTGTTGTATACCTAAGTTTGCTAGACCTAAATTTTAACACTTGGGGCTGCCAGTGAATATGAGCTTCCTATTTTGGAACAGAATGTTAAAATATAGGTGGACCAAAAGTGATGCTATAAAGTAATGGGTTGGAATACATTTTAGAGGTATAATTTCTTTTGAAACTTAAGTTTTATAATTTTTGATAGAAAGGTATTTACCACAATAAAATATATTTCCAATTCTAAGAGGAGTGGCAGTTACCTTGCCTATAGTACAAGCCATTATAAGAGTTGGAAACAGATTTTGGTATAGTTGAAATTTAATCTTAGAAACAGCATTTTTACATATTAGGAATTTCATTGTTGAGTTTTTTAAAACATTAACTTTTTCTGATTACAAAATTATGGTGCTCACAATAGACAATTTTTTGAAAATACAGAAAATATAAAGGCAGTTAATAATCACCTGAAATTATACCACCCAGAGATGGACGTGTTAATATTCTGGTACTTTCAGTTTGTAAAATACTGTTCAGTTCTCACCAATTCTGTGGATATGAAAGGAAAAGAATAACTAAAATAGTCACTGGGTTTTTCACCCCTTTTGTTGAAGCAGGACCTCCAGTTCTCTTTAATGTTTTGTCTAATTATTTCTCAAAGTCCCAAGGTGTTTCCCAGATGCTTACTCTTCTTGCGTTTTCCTCCTTTATTTCTTCCTGGCTGATTTTCTCTGCTCCAAATGGTGCCTGGAGGATGGTGTCTTACTCTTTAACCTCTGCCACCTTTAACTTTCTGCTTTGGCCTCCCAAAGTGCTGGGATTACAGGCTTGAGCATAGATCTTGTACATTTCCTTATGGCCCCAGTTTGAGTCAAAGGAGAGGAGGCTATTATTTATTACAGGACTAGGGAAGTAGATTTTCCAGAGATTTTTTTTGGTTTATTGGTGCCTTGGGTTGATTGTCAGCCTTCCACAAATGAAAAAATGTTTAAGAACGAAAGTATTTTATTCAGTTACAAGTAGATTGGCAGGAATTCTTGCTTCTGAAGATCTTAATACATTCTACCATTTAAATATTTAAAAATGAAAAATTGTAATGCTTCTCTTGAATAGCTCACCTGACTCTTAAGAGAATCATAAGATATTGTTAAAAGTTAGAATTTTATGATTCTTGCATTGAACTAATTTTTCACCTAAGATGACTCATGGAATTTTGGGTAATTCCCACTTTTGATCCTTCTTATTTAGACTTACTGTCTTGTTTTTCTTATGTTGTGAATCACCATCCCTGCTGGGACTGAGTAACCAAAGTTCTCAATGCCAGCATGAGATGGCTTAGAAGATGTATATAAGTTAGATATAGGGATCTTTGTTAACACCGATTCTTATTTCAGTTCTTCTCTACAGTTTGGGATGGGATGCCCAGATCCCCCTTTCAGAAGAGACAGCTCCATAGTGGCTGTGTAGCATACTAGGTAGTTTAGCTGTCACCAAAACCATTGCCTAGAGTCTAGCAGACTAAGCTGAGCTGACCTAAAGAAAGAGTCTGCAGGTTTTCTAGGCCTGGCTGTCTTTATTGAGGTGGGGCTTGTTGGAGAGTCAGCCAAAGGGAGGATTTTGAGGAACTATATTGAGAGAGAGGAGTTGAGCAAAGTGGAAAGTTTCTAAGGGGCCTAGTGATGATAATAATTTTGAAACTATGATGACTGAGTGATACAAAGTCTCAGGTTGGACAGGAATGTGGGAGGCAGTACAGTATTGGAGAGCTAGTCCTAGGATCCTAGAGGAGGACAAAGTAAGAGAGCTAGTGGGAGGAAACTGCTTAACCTCAGGGCGATCATTGTGGCCTAAAGATTGATTATTTATTCTTCTGGAATGCAGACCTCCCTTAGTGTCCTGTAATCACAGCAAATCGCAAAATAATGAGTATAGAGAAAGTAAAAACAAATAAAAAGAAAGTAATGGAAAGGATTAGAAAGTTAAGAGAAAGCTTAAAAAACAAGGAAATGAAATATAGGGCTGGATAAAAGAAAAGGAAATAGTTACATTAAAACCTTGTATAATAACCATATGAAATAGGAGAGGTAAAATAGTATTTAAGATAAAAAAGTAAAAGGCAGATAGAAATATTAATAGGTAAATGAAAAGTTAGAACCTAGAAATAAAGAGAATAAAAGATGTAATTTTTAAATATAGCTGTGAACTTAAAATCTTTTTATGTATCAATAAGAAAGACTTTAGAATCCTCACAGTAGCCTATATTTTTTCTTATACCTCTGATCATCATCATAATTAAATAATTATAGAACTAAGTATTTATCTCCCCTCCCTGTTTGTAAGCTGCATGCTAGTGTTGACTGTGCAGCATTCGCAGGGCCTAGCAGAGTGCCAGCAACATTTTATCTATTCAGTAATTTCTTTTTGAGCTAAAAAGAAACAGAATGTTAGTTAGTCCTAGAAATTTTGTTATGTGAAATTAGAATTTAAGGTAAGAAACTCTAAAGAAAGACAAAGAAGTTTTTTAAAAGAGGATAAACTAAAGTAGGCTGTCAAATAATGCACAACAATTAACAAATATCTCAGCTATCAGAAATTATAGCATAATGTTCAATTTGCTGAGCTTTATTATAAAATGTCAGTAATATGTGACCAGAACCAAACAGTGTAGAGAAAACATGGCGGGGAACTCTTTTCTTGCCTCTCACAAAGAGATACTTGGGACTGAGGCCCTTCTGGGGCACTCTGTGGCTTTCTCCTTGGGAATAGTGCTCTTGGAGCTGACCTCTCCCTTTTCTTCAGTCAAATGCTCTACCCCTCAGCTATACCCCCTTCACCTGACCTCTCCCTTTTCTAATGTAAAATTCATATAACATAAGATTAATCATTTTAAAGTGAGCAATTCAGTGGCATATAGTACATTCATAATGTTGTGCAACCATCACCTTTATATAAATCTAAAACATTTTCGTCACCCCAAAATAAAACTCAATACTCATTAAGCAATTATTCCTGTCTCCCCTTCTCCCTAGCCCTTGGCAATCACCAATCTGTGTTCTATCTGTGTGGATTTTCCCTGGTCCCTGTTTAAACTACCTCCATTGGAGAAAGAAATGCTAAGACCAAAAAGAAATTATTGGGAAAGGTCTGGATAGTACCGAGACTCAGAGTTATTTTATCTCTTTTAGATATAAATTTATTTTTCTAATAGCATTTTAAAGTACTTTGTATTAATAATATTTATATGTGCATTTTATTCTAATTTCATAACTCTTTAGTTTTCTATCCTAAAACTGTATAATTCCATTGGTGGTTACCTATAGTAATCCGATATTTATGGGTTTGCATTTGTACCTTTCTACATGAAAATAAGGTTACTCAGTATTGCACAGTTGGCATTTTGGACTCGATCTTTTTTTTTCTAGGGGCTAGCCCATGCATTGCAGAGTATTTAGCATCATCTTTAGCCTTTACCCAATAGGTGCTAGTAATACCTCTCCTTAGTTGTGACCACCAAAAGTTTCCAGACGTTGCAGAATATCCCTTCGAAGCAAAATTGCCCCTTGGTTGACAACCACTGCATTAAAGTAATTCTTGTTGAGAATTCATCTTTCTCTTTTGGTAGAAAGAGACAATTAATCTGTTATATGTTAGATGCAGTCATCTAAGAGTAATAAAGGAGAATTGCTAGATCACCCATAGAACTTAGTCATACATTTTTATAATCTCAGAAACTGTTTAAATTCTTTGAAAAAAGTTTAGTTTTAAATTTTGATTTTTTTTGGGGAATACTATTCTGGCTGATTGTGTAAGGATCTTTCCTTGTTTGGCTATCCAGTGCTAAAGGAATTCCACTTTATTGCCTAATGGGAAGTAATTTCCAGAAAAAGTAAATGCAGCCGTATGAATTTGTTTAGAAATACTTGAAATGTTCTGTTTTCAATACAATGAATAAAGCATTAAAAGTTGAAGAAAAGAGGGAAGAAGTTTTTTTGACACAAACTTCCCTTCTTTGATGCCAAAAATACTTGAGACAAACTGTCTTCCAGTACTATCATCTTAACTTACTGGTTTTTCTGCTTCCTGCCTGTTTTCTCAGTGGGTAAAGCCTCTTTGGTTATTACTTAAAGCTTACTATTTCTCAGTAGTCACACTTTAAATGAATTAAATTTTATAAGGAATATTTTGTTTGATCTAAAATTTGCTTCAAAATAAATATGTAGCCTACTTAAATATTATAGTTCTCATCTTAGATTTCATATAGAGTTGAAAATGGCAATTTTTAAAGATTGTACTGCTATTCCCCAGTTTTCTAACTAGTTTATGGTTCTACTTGGGACTAATAAGATATAACCGGGACCAAAACTTCGAGGAAAATAAGACGAGGGTAGGGTGATGGTGGTGGAAGATAGCCAAAAAGGAGACATTTAGTATAATATCACTAGATATCATTGGTTAGTGTAGTAGAGTTGAGAGAGACCACTTCTCAATTGGGTTTTTACTGGGCATAAAATATTTAATAAGGCCATGAGAAGAAATAAAATTTCATAATGTGGAGGTTTGGCAGCTTTCTCTGCATGATAAGATTCCATTTCTGTCTTTCTAGTGTACAGAAAACAGAGATGAAGGCCATTTCTATATAATTCTTCATACCTAAATTTTTCATTAGATGTGGAAAGTGATATCATTAACATAATATGCTTTTATAAGCATATTGTGATTCTGCTTAGAATGTATCTAATATATACATACTTATCAATTTTCTTATTTAGGGACTATGTTCGGAGTGAACTGGAGTTTGCGTATGAGGGACCAATGTATTTAGAACCTCTCTCCATGAATCGGTTTACCACAGCCTTAATAGGTAAGTATTATAAAACAGTTAAAGTGTAGGTAGGAACCAACCAGCTTTACTAACTTATAAAATTCGTGCATACTCACTTTTTTTAAAAATGGAATTCTCAAAAGTGTTTCATGGTGACTTTTTCCAAATATAGCCATTGTTTAATGTATTTTTTTATGTCTTTTTTCCCCCATGTATAGGTTATATATTTATAGTAATATTGTACATAGTGCATAGTTGCTTGTGTTTTTTAAGGTTTTTTAAGTTTTTGAGATGATTATTTTTTAAATAGAGTTAATTATTACTTTGAAAGATTAAAATGAAACATATAGTATCTTAAATGTACTTACTGCTGTTGAAAGCCATCACTTTATTGTCAAAAATAAATGTCCAGAAACATTAATAACTTGAGATGTGATTGAAATATTTAGAGAGCCGAATGTTAAAAATATTCAGGTAGCAGAAGTGTTGGCTAAGGCCTAAAAACAATAAAGATACAATTTAAAGTGAAGTACCAGACCCCCCTACCAGAGTGTACCATGCCAAAATGCAAAAAAGGAAGGGAGAGAAAACCTGTTTTGTTACTTTGAAACTCACCAATGTAGAAGGTGTTGAAAGGCCAAATATTAGAGATTAAAGGAGGGTTTCTTCAGAGAGAACTCTTTTTTTTCTGAAATACTTCCCTAGCCCTTTACCCTAGAGGATTCAGTGGGGGACCGACCATTAGGGGAGTTATGTGTCTTGTATGGTGAAGGAGGGAATGCTGTGGACTGTTGTCTGACTCACCTTGCAACATCTTTTTTTTTTCTTTTTTTAAATGAGTTACACTCTTACTTTTATTTTTTTACATTAACAAATTTTTTTTCAATATGTTTCTGGGAAAAGATGGTGTTTGGTTACATGAATAAATTCTTTAGCAGTGGGACACTGTACCCAACCGTGCAGTCTTTTATCTTTCACTCACCTCTCACCCTTCCCCCCGAGGCCTGGAAGTCCACTATATCATTCTTGTCCCTTTTCAACCTGCAAAATCTAAAACTGCACTGTCCAAAACTAGCCACATGTGGCTATTAAGCACTTGTAGTGTGGTGAATTGAAGTTAAGATGAGCTGTACATGTAAAGCACACACTCAATTTTGAATAGTTGATACAAACGAGGTTAACTTTTAATATGTCTTGTTAACTTTTAATATAGATTGAATGTCTATATGATAACGTTTGGGATATGTTAGGTTATATAAAATATATTGTTGATATAACTTGTTTCTTTTTACTTTTTGAAATGACACTATTAGAAAATTTCAAATTATGTATGTGGCTCACATTATAATTCTTATCTGATATAAAGGACTAGCAATGGGTTATATAAAATATATTGTTGATTTATCTTTTTTACTTTTTGAAATGACACTAATAGAAAATTTAAAATTATATATGTGACTCACATTATAATTCTTATCTGACATAAAGCACTATCAATAGGCTAGTTGCTTATTGAGTGTTTTGATTGTGGAGTGAAAATGCCTTATAGGGTTTTCCTGTGTCTTCTGATACAGGAAATTGTGGCGCAAAGGATATGAGTTCCTCGTGAACTAAATAAGGACCCCAAAAGTCTGTGTAGGATTTCTTAGGTCCTGTTCAAGAAGGCCCTAACAGGGATTGGCCTTCCAGATTCCCAAGAGCTGAGAAAAGAGTCAAAAATAGCCAGTGGAGGGTGTATATCAAGCACCAAGGGTACTGCAGGTGAGAGAGTCACAGTGATAGCAACAGTTTCAGAAGAACCCATAAAAGTGTCCAGGGGAAAATAAATCAGTTTTAGATACCTCAAGTCTAGGGAATACCAGTACCAACCACATCATTGTAAGAGTCAAGTTAAGCAGGAACCTGCCTGCTTCCCTCCCTCTCCTTCTTCCCTGCCTCGTTCAATCCTGGGTAAGTCAGAGAGAGAGGGAGAAGTACTAGGTCAAAAAAAGAGAAAGAAGCCAACCACAACCTCTCCACCCTGTCCCAATTGCAGGTTTTCTATCTTAAAGCATAAAGGCCAAAATTAATGGTTTCCCTAGAAGGCCTGAACTCTAGAGTAAGGGATAAGTCTCAACTTTAAGTCTGTTTGAAAGTTTTGGTTATTGTTAAATTGAGACTGTAACCTAAGCTAGAGTAGAAAAGTTATGGGACTTGCCTTGGATTTTATCTAGGGACAGGAAAACCACTAATCTCCACAGAGTAGATTTTAAAAGTCAGCAGAGGACACAATAATGTTGCTTTATAAATGACTATATCCTATGAGTTGGCATATTTATTAACAGTAACATTCAATAATGAAAACATTTGCTAAGTTAGAAAGCTTCTGAAGTTTTATTTTATGATGGATATGTTTGTATTATAAATATGAGGCATATATACTAAAACGCTTTCTAACATTGGCCATGGTCTTCTGTTTACTTAACTAAGATTCAACTTTCCAAAGTTCATAAACTATTAAGGAGCATGTTTTCTTCCAACTTTGATTTTAAAGTAATTTTCTGGTGTTTTTCTTCATTTCAGTAACAAACGTTTTTGAAAACCTAGGTAATTTTGAAATGCCATGATTTCTTAGGTTGCACCCTTCTTGGAGATATTTCTAATAGTGGAATCCTGAAATCTAAAGAGCACATTGGGATATTGATTTATTCAGAATTAAAAGTTGAAATAGGCAAATCAGAAGACAAAACAACTTACCCTTTTGGAACTTCAGGGGGAGATTCCACCAACAATATGACTCCTTCTTCCACCTAATCAGGAGGAGCAGTCTTCTCTTAAATATGCCATATGAGTCATATTCTTCTATGAAAGAAGATAAATGGAGCCTGTAACTCCAGCGCTGAGCACCACATGTGCTGGCATAGACTTAAGGGAATTTTCAGAGCTTAGAGGAAGTTTACATTGTGCTGAACAAGGACACTTAAGTTTCATAGCTGTAAGCACAGTGGAAGCAAGATCCTTTGGTGACTTCTTGTTTTCTGTATTATGATGACTTTTTCTCTTCTTTATGCCTTTATGAATATTTTTCACATTACTTTAGTGTCAGTTGTTTAAAGGCCAAAATTAATGCTTTGTGAGATAAAATACCATGTGTGTTTTTTGACATAGATTGTTACAAGTGTTGGGCCTTATGTAAAAATGGTTGACATTTTTGTATTTTTCTAACAACTACAGATTGAATTTTCCTTATTCAAAATGCTTGGGACCAGAAGTGTTTTGGACTTCTGATTTTTTTTTTTTTTTTTTTTTTTTTTTTTTAGATTTTGGAATATTTACATTATACTACCATTTGGAAATTCTTAATCCAAAATGCTCCAATGAGCATTTTCTTGGAGCATCATGGTAGGTTTTAGGGCATTTTGGATTTAAGATTTTTGGATTAGGAATATTCAACATGTATATGGATACAATATAAACGAGTGCCAAATTTTTGTTTTGATTTTCATTGACAAGGAGTAAGAATATGACTAATGATTCTAAATTAATCTGGAAAATAACATTTAGTAATCTCTAAGAAATTCTGAAAGGAGCAATGAGAGAGGACTTGTCCAATCAGTAAGATGGAACAGGGTGGTATAGTCATTAGAATAGATCACTGAAAACAAAAAGTAACAAGTTTTTACACAGACCTAAATATGTAAAAGATTTTGAAGCGTACTACAGTGGCATTTCAAATGAATGAGAAAAGAATGGATGATTTCAGTAACCAATTTTGAGATAACTTGACTAAACATCTGCAAAATACCAAACTTAGATCTTTATTTTCTTATTCCGCAATAAATCAAGTGCATTAATTTTTAAATTAAAATTAAAAATTACTAAAAGAAAATATAGCTATTTGTATAATCTTGAGTAGAGGTAGCTGTGTAATTAACCATGGCACTAAAGGTCGGTACCATTAAGAAAAAAATTGGTTTTACTATTTTCAATATCTACTTTTATAAGAGAATAAAGTTATTAAAAATATTAAGACAAGGGACATACTAGAAAAATGCAATCGGGCCGGGCGCGGTGGCTCAAGCCTGTAATCCCAGCACTTTGGGAGGCCGAGGCGGGTGGATTATGACGTCAAGAGATTGAGACCATCCTGGTCAACATGGTGAAACCCCGTCTCTACTAAAAATACAAAAAAATTAGCTGGGCCTGGTGGTGCGTGCCTGTAATCCCAGCTACTCAGGAGGCTGAGGCAGGAAAATTGCCTGAACCCAGGAGGCGGAGGTTGCGGTGAGCCGAGATCGCGCCATTGCACTCCAGCCTGGGTAACAAGAGCGAAACTCCGTCTCAAAAAAGAAAAATGCAATCATATGAATAAGGATTAATATTTTGATCAAGCAGTAGAATATGTATTCCAGTAGGAAAATGGGCAAAGAATGTGAACAAACATTTCACTGAATAATTGGAAATGCTTTTCTATACTTACTGATAATGTTTAGTGCTGCTAGTAACCAACAAAATGGCAATTTAAAAAACAGGAAATAGGGCCAGGCGCAGTGGCTCATGCCTGTAATCCCAGCACTTTGGGAGGCCAAGGTGGGTGGATCATGAGGTCAAGAGATCGAGACCATCCTGGCAAACATACTGAAACCCCATCTCTACTAACATACAAAAATTAGCTGGGTGTGGTGGTGTGCGCCTATAGTCCCAGCTACTTGGGAGGTTGGGGCAGGAGAATTGCTTGAACCCGGGGAGGCAGAGGTTGCAGTGAACTGAGATCACGCCACTGCACTCCAGCCTGGTGCCTGCTGACAGAGCGAGACTCTGGCTCAAAAAAAAAAAAATCTGAAGAAATATTCCCTCTTCTTCCCCTCTCTAAATTATACTCACTATTGGCAAGTTAATAGAAAAACTGCCACATTATGCACTGGTAAATTGTTTCTGGAGGGCAGCTGACAATGTGTCAAAGTCTTTAAAAATGCATTTTTCTGATTCAGTAATTTCTAGTCGAAGAGAATATTAGGAAATGTGTTCCAAGTAGTTTATACAAGGATGTCATAATGTAAAAGCTTATTTATACAAAGCATTTTATAATTATGGACTATTTGGAAACGGCTAAATGCTAACATATCACATACAGTCAGTGTAATCCAAGGTGTTCTTAGGGCTACCTTTGAGTTGTGGGATTATAAGAGGCTGAGTATTTTCTTTCCCTTTTTGTTTCTCTGTATTTCTGACTTTTCTGTAATCATGTGTAATCCCAATAAGAAGAATTTGTTTTTAGTTTTACCTTATGATTTAATTAGTTGGGAGGTTTACATGGTCCTCAAAAAATAAAAATTAAAACATTCTCAGAACAAATATTGTTGCAGTATTGTCTTGAACAAGTAACTGTATCTCTTGGATTTTATGCTGTGATTTTTACAGGATTGGAAGTTCTCTATTTTCTTGGGTCTAATCTTTTGGTACCTTATAACCTTGCTAAATATGCGTATAGAGAATTGGTTCAGGTAAAATGTATAGACCAGAACAGTTGAATATTGAGTACCTTTGGAAAAGAAACTATATATAAACAGTAACAACTGAATTGTCATGATACTGAATTAGACATTGTTTAAAGTTTTCTTCATGTTATACATGCCATCACAGATGACCAGTGGAGATTTATGCTGCTTTTTCCAGATCAGCCCTAAGGAATTAGTATTCAAAATCCACAGAACATGTGAATATGTAATTATAGTCAGATGAAGTTAAAGTTTGATTTAAAACATTATCTACGAGATTTTAGTTAGACTTCTTCAAAACTTGTGTTATTATCCTTATCAACAGTGTTTTAGTTTTTATTTTGTGGATGCCAAATGCTCAAAATTAAATGTATTCTGTTCCCCATTTTAGGTCAGTTGGTGGTGTGTACTTTATGCTCCTGTGTCATGAAAACAAAGCAGATTTGGCTCTTTTCAGCTCACATGCTTCCTCTGCTAGCACGACTCTGCCTTGTTCCTTTGGAGACTATCGTTATCATCAATAAATTTGCTATGATTTTTACTGGATTGGAAGTTCTCTATTTTCTTGGGTCTAATCTTTTGGTACCTTATAACCTTGCTAAATCCGCATACAGAGAATTGGTTCAGGTAAGGCTGACAGTCATACTCAGATAAAATTCTGCATAAATGTTAAGCACATTAAATTTATAGTTCATTTTTATTTCACAGTTATTGTACCATTCTTTTTTTACAGTTTCAAAACAGCAGTTATTTTGAGCCCAATTAGGAGCAGCTGAAAGATTCTTATGTTCTATTGAGAAGGCAGTAAAGCGAAGTGGTTCTCTTAAAGCAGTTTTATCTGATCATACCTTGATGCTGCTGGTTACTATCTGTGTAACCTTGTGATAATTGCTTGACTTTCTGTGAAGTGGAGCTAATAGTAAAAGCTGTGCTTTCCTCAAAGTGTTCTGTGAGATTTAAATGAATTTAGTACCAGGCAGACAATGTTCCATATGTGTTAGCTATTGTAATGAAGACAAAAATAATACATAATTGAATACCTATAAGTCAAATCCTGTTTTTTCCTCCTGAGTATATTCCTACTGTGACTACAGTTTCTTCCCTTTGTATACCTAATTTAAACAGAAAAGTTAAATAGTTCTGGGTTATAATATGTTAGATTTCAATTAGGTATAGTACTTCAACTGATTATGCCAACATAAGATGCATGCTTTTTGTAAAAGTCTCTCCCCTACTTTTTTCAGCCTTTGCTCTAAGACAGATTACTCCCAGATACAAACAATACACATTTGGAAAATAAATGTTTTTCTTTGGTTTAATTGACAGTTTGTAGCATATGAAATAGATTTTAAACTTGACATTGGTATAAAAAGAGAGTGTGAAAATATCACTGTCTTCCACCTCTTGACTGTATCCTTAAGGTATAGGAAGATCTCAAATAGACTTAACTGTTATAACTAAGTGAGGTTTTCTCTTGTGGCCCCAGGAGCAGATCTTTGAGAATACTTTCTCTAAGCTTTTGGCCTTAGCCTGATTCTGTCTTCATCTTACACAGTGATTAACTTGGGCAGTTTTCCCAGGAGTAGATCTTCCAGAGAAGAGATTATTTCTACAGTCAGTGAAGAGCTGCTTCATGGAGAAGCAGGGCAGGAAGGGTTGTAGTTGTATTCAGGGTAAGAATGACAAATTGAAGATACATATTTTTTTCTTTTGAATTTAGACTTATGAGGGCTATCTTAGTGTCTAATAAATAATGAATATTCAGTAAATATTATTGAATATTAAATATATATTGAATAACCTGAGCCTTCATTTTTCAATGTCATGTTTACTCAGTTGCCATAAGATTTGTACATCAACTAAGTGGAGTTGTTGGAAATATGGGTTATAAAATGTGTAACCAGAAAAGAATTAGATGAGCAAGAAATGGGAACAGATAGGTTTTTTTTTTTAGTAGTCTGTTTCTTAAATGGAAAGGAAGTATTCTCTGCCTCTTAATTATCAGTTTGCCTCTAATAATAATTTCACAGTTGGGCAGTTTCCTTTTTCTTTTAATCTTTTGACATTGGGGAAAATAAGAGTTAGACTGGATTGTAGAAAAAGCCTTTGCTTTACCGGTGAAATAATTTTAAATTTAGAATAATCTGCAAGTCATTATAGTTTTACTTAATACTTAAAGCTCTTTATACCTTATTGAAACATTCTGTTATAACATTGAAAGATTCCAGCAAGACCAGTTGACTGCTAGATTTTGGTTTTGTAAGCTCCCCAACAGAATTCCTGCTGTGTTACCAGGGTCTGGTCGCTGACATAGTAACTCTAGAAACTTGGTTACACCTGTGCTCCTAGATTGAATCAGATTCTGGGATTGTTTCCTGATTAATTGCATAAGAGGGTGTTTTATAAACTGGAAAACTAGTGAGTTGCAGAGTATTAAGCCTTTTTGTTTTGTTTTGTTTTGTTTTTGCTTTTGAGATATATCCTTGTCCTAGTATTACTACACTTGGCAAACCAAATGGAGAAACATAGCTTGATAAAAAAGTACAGCAGGAGGAAGGAATCGATGTGTATGGGAGTAAAAGACTTGCTAACTGTCTTTGCTCTGCAAAAAATTTTTCTAGTCATTAAGTACTATTCTTCCATTGTACTGTTTCTAATTTATGACATTTCTGAATAAACCCTGAACATTTTTACTTTTACATTTTTTCCCTGTGTCTCAAGCAGTATTGTATCCATTCAAGCTAGTCCTGATTATCTTGATTAGACATGAGTGTTTACCAAGTCTCCTCAAACTACCTTTAATGTCATTTTATACTGAATATGACCTTATTTTGACCTTATCCCTGACCTATTAGGGCAGTTTACTGTTGCTGTCAGATAAGTGTGCCTCAAGTGTTAATAAGAATGCAAAATCAGTAAGTTTTTAAAAATATACTATTTATTAACTATATAGGCTAACTTTAAAGGAATTTAGCTGAAACAATCTTTCAATAAAAGAAAAGCTATTTAATATTTTAATTCCGATTCGACTCTTAAGTGTTTAAAAGTGTTTATTGATTGTGATGCAAGATGTCTTTTTATCTTATGTTTTTATTCAGGTAGTGGAAGTATATGGTCTTCTCGCCTTGGGAATGTCCTTGTGGAATCAGCTGGTAGTCCCTGTTCTTTTCATGGTTTTCTGGCTTGTCTTATTTGCTCTTCAGATTTACTCCTATTTCAGTACTCGAGATCAGCCTGCGTCACGTGAGAGGCTTCTTTTCCTTTTTCTGACAAGGTAATTAATAAGAGCCCATGATACTATATATAACCTTAGAAAGAGAAAACTTTGATCTAGGAATAGTACATTTTTTCAGATTCCTTTTATCTCTCATGTTATACAACTTCATATTTTGTTAAGATAGGATTTTCATTCATGGATACCTAGGTTTGGCAATGCAGGGAGGTGCTAATATGATAATGTGGTTTATTTGGCTGCACTGTGGACCATAGTGCAGCAAATTTGTGGAGACGTACATAGCAAATTGTAGAAGTATTTTTTCAATTTCAAGTTAAAATACTATTGGGTCAATCAGAAAGAACTGTATTATAAAAATAACATTTACTGAATATTTAAAATATACCATAGCACTAAATACTTTGCCTCACATTAATCTTTATAGCAACCCTGAGAGATAGGTGCTTTTGTTATAATTACCATTTTATAACTGAAGAAACTGTACCAGGAATAACTCGCCCCAGGTAACACTGCTAAAAGAAGCAGAACTGGCACTCAGACCCACCTGACCTACCTGTTTGAAGCCTGTGACTTATTCTGTGCACTTTGACTAAGTCCTCTCTTTACTGTGTTGGCTTCAGTATTGAGATAGAGTCAGATAATTGGTGAAATGAGTAGATAATAGTGCTTTACTATCTAACCCAGGGGTGTTCAATCTTTTGGCTTTCCTGAGCCATATTGGAAGAAGAATTGTCTTAGGCCATACCTAAAATACAAGAGCACTAACTGTAGCTGATGAGCTTTAAAAAAATTGCAAAAAAAAAAAAAAATCTTAGTGTTTTAAGAAAATTTAACAAATTTGTGTTGGGCTGCATTTATAGCTGTCCCCAGCTGCAGTTTAGTCAAGCTTGGTCTAACCCAAAATAATTGTAAGACTCAGTTTTTAATATTTAGGGTTTTAAAAAATCTTATGTCATTTGAGCCTTATCTCATTTTAGTATTTTTATTGTGAGCTTATGCTAGATTTGTTATTTTTTCCACTCTTGAGTTTGAATCTCACATTCTCAGAATCTAATACATGAACACATCTTGGTTCCGTGGCTTATTGTCATTTTAAAAAGTAGGGATGAAAATCTGTCCTCCTAAAAAGTAAACATAGGTAGATAACAGTTGTAAGTTCTAGTTAATAGTCATTGTTTCTCAGCCATCCAGTGTGATGGAAGACTGCCTACTAAGTGTTGTAGGCTATGAGAAATTTAAGAAATTTAAATTTCTTAAGTTTACTATCCTTAAGGAGCATGTTACTAGGAAAACATTAATACTAATCTAAATATCATTAAAAATGTATGGGACAAAAACCTATTTTAACAAATAAGTAGGATAAACTTAGTGGTACTGAGTCAGATTTTGAATTTTTAAAAACGAATAACAATTATAAGTAGCTTCTATAAGCATGCAGTAAGTTGATGTCAAAGTCAAATACATTTTAATGATTAATTTAGTATTAAATAAATTTGACTGCTATTTGTTTTTTTTTTTTTTTGAGACGGAGTTTTGCTCTTGTTACCCAGGCTGGAGTGCAGTGGCACGATCTCGGCTCACCGCAACCTCCGCCTCCTGGGTTCAGGCAATTTTCCTGCCTCAGCCTCCTGAGTAGCTGGGACTACAGGCTCATGCCACCATGCCCAGCTAATTTTTTGTATTTTTAGTAGAGACAGGGTTTCACCATGTTGACTAGGATGGTCTCGATCTCTTGACCTTGTGATCCACCTGCCTCGGCCTCCCAAAGTGCTGGGATTACAGGCATGAACCACCGCGCCCAGCCTTGCTATTTGTTTTTATGTAAGTATTATGGAGGTTTTATGCAGACTTTTTTTTTTTTTTTGAGACAGAGTCTCAGTCTGTCACCAGGCACCAGGCTGGAGTGCAGTAGCATGATCTTGGCTCACTGCAACCTCTGCCTCCCGAGTTCAAGCAATTCTTCTGCCTCAGCCTCCCTAGTAGCTGGGACTAGAGGCGCATGCCACCACACCCAGCTAATTTTTGTATTTTTAGTAGAGACGGGGTTTCACCATATTGGCCAGGATGGTCTGGGTCTCTTGACCTTGTGATCCGCCCGCCTCAGCCTTCCAAAGTGCTGGGATTACAGCCTTGAGCCACTGCGCCTCGCCGCAGACTTTTTTTTGAGTTGGAGTCTTGGTCTGTTGCTCAGGCTGAAGTGCAGTGGCACAATCTCGGCTCACTTTAACCTCTGCCTCCCAGGTTCCAGCAGTTCTGCCTCAGCCTCCCAGATAGCTGGGATTACGGGCACACGCCACCACACCCGGCTTATTTTTGTATTATTAGTAGAGACGAGGTTTCACCATATTGGCCGGGCTGGTCTTGAACAACTGACCTCAGGTAATTCACCCACCTCAGCCTCCCAGAGTCCTGGGATTACAGGCATGAGTCACTACGTCCAGCTTGCAGACTTTTAAAATGATCCAACAAGTAACTGAATTTAAAGAGAAAGAGAGAGACAATTCCGTGGTTAGGATAACCTCAGCGTGGGACTGAATTGGTCGTGCTTTAAACTAGATTGTTACCCACTGCAAAGTACAGTAAGATGAGGTATAACCTAGTGCAATAGGTTTAAAATTAAGCCATGAATGAATTTGGACTTGTTTACAAAGTAAGAAAATAATACTGGGGTTTTAGATGACATTTAGATATCTTGCTAACATAATTTTTCTTTTTTTTCCCATGCATAGCCAGGATAGATTGCCTTTTTTCATGATAAGAATGTTGTAATTTGCTTTGAGAAGTTCCCATATTGTTCTTTTGTTAATTTATATCTCTGTAAGAGTTGTTTTGTTCTTATTTATGCTTTTTTCTGATGGGTATTATTTATGTTTCTTTGCCAAAAAACCAACTTACTTAGAAAAAGATTGGAAGTTTACCAGAATACTCTGACTAAACAAACACACTGACCAGCAAAACAAGCACCCCAAAACAAACTGCAAAACAAAAAGTTTTATTTTTTTGGTAGCCAGAAAATAGAAATTAAGAACAATAAAATGACTTATTGAATGAAGAGAGAGCAAAGAAAAATTTTATAAATTCTCCAAACTCTTTCACTTCCCCAAAGCTAGGCTGAAACCTTTGGTATTTAGTATGCCATCTTTTGAAAAACAGTACCACATTTTTTTTTTTTCTAAAATAAAAGGAAAGTGCTCTATTTGAATATGTAATTAAATCATGTCGTATTGGTGTAAAAAATTTCTCTAAATATGGGGAAAGGTCCATTAAAAATAGAGAAATAGTATGGATATTTGGTTAAATTTTCAGCCTTTTTCAGTGAGAATGAAGTAAAAGTTTATTTTCAGCCATGATTCTCATATTATAAAATCATACCCAATTTGTTTAAAATTATTACTACATAATGATTTTTGTGTGAAAATGCCAAACATTTCAGAAATTAGATTGTAGTAATGTCTTAAAATTAATTACTTTTTCTAGCTATTAGCCACGATGATTGATGGATATATTGGCTTCTAACAGAAAACCAAACTGTTTTTCTCATCGTAGTGTACATTTGTACCATGTAAAATTAGATGCTTTCACATAAAAACCAACTTATAAGCAATTGTGTGGGAAAGATAACTATATAGGAGCATGGTGCTACATAGTAAAAGATAAGCATTGATTGCCTGAATGAATTCCTCATCTACATAAGTGGAATTCTAATTTGAAATTTAAAACTTAAGATATTGATACTATATAAGGGCTGGGAGCCTTGGCTCATGCCTGTAATCCCAACACTTTGGGAGGCCAAGGTGGGAGGATCGCTTGAGGCCAGGAGTGTGACCCCAGTTTGGGCAACATAGCAAGACCTTGTCTGTATAAAGAATAAATTAGCCAGGCATGATGGCACACTCTTACAGTCTAAGCTACTTGGGAAACTGAGGTCAGAGGATTGCTTTTGTCCAGAAGTTCAAGGCTGCAGTGAGCTATGATTGATTGTACCATTGATCTCCAGCCTAGCAACAGAGCAAGACCCTGTCTCAAAGAAATACATTTAGATAAGATAGATACTGTGTAAATGCTAAATCCATCTCACTAGTACATAATAGTGCATGCATTTATAAAATACACGTAAGTTAATATCTAAGAAGTTCAGTGAAAATATTTCCAAGCTCTAGTGTAATGTGTTCCAGTTATCCTTATGAATAGTATCATAGCAAACATTGATGTTAAAAATTAATACTAAAATTATTTTTAAATAGTCTTGGAGCAAATTGTTGGGCATGCTTTTGAAGTAACCCCTTTTTAAAAAATGCATTTGTCTTAACCTAAATTTTAAAATACCAGTAGTATGCAAGATACTGATAGAGTAGGAGGAGTGATACCTGCTCCATAGCAGTTTGGTCAAAGAAGGAGTAGCAGGAAGTATTCACATTATAATGCAGCACAGTAACAATTTGAACAACTGGCATTTTTCAGGAAGAACAGTGGCCAACTATACAAGCTTCTTTTGAATACATATCAGCATGCTAATTATATATTTCTTAAGTTGTGAACAAGATTTAGGCTCTTTGAATTTCACTGCATTTTTAGATAATTAAAATAAGACCTTGTTTCAGATATGGTGCTATGTACTACATATTTGCCAATAAGATAGAAAAATATGGGTTTGAAGATGAATAAGTTAATTACATTATTAATGGAATAATTGGGTGATTTCACCTCAAATTTTGGTTTAGGATGTTTTAATTAATGAAGATCAGATCAAGCTTGGTGATTATAGGCCTTAAATGTTTTGACTCCAAATGTGAAGTTTACATCTGTTAATTTCCCCCTTTCTTCCAGTATTGCGGAATGCTGCAGCACTCCTTACTCTCTTTTGGGTTTGGTCTTCACCGTTTCTTTTGTTGCCTTGGGTGTTCTGACACTCTGCAAGTTTTACTTGCAGGGTTATCGAGCTTTCATGAATGATCCTGCCATGAATCGGTAAGTTCTTTCCTTGAATATGTCTACAAATGTAATTTCTATAGATAACTTGAGGAAGTAATGATGAATTTCTTTGGCTGATGAATTTTAGAAGAAATGGAATTTGAGTGGTTTTTTTTTTTTTGAATAGTTGCAACATTTTGGTTAAAATACTATGAAAAAATACATTTCCATATTAAAAAAAGATGTATTTTTGTTGTATGTATTCATACATTATGAATATTGGACATCTTCCTTAGATTTCTTTAAGAGATTTTCAGAAGCTTGCTTTTTCCCATTTGAAGTTTAGCCCTGTTAAAATCTGATTTCTGTACAGTAGTTAATATCTGGCTCATTAACAAAGTCTGGTTGGAAAACTTCTGTTTGCCTTAGAAGTTACCATTTTTGCCCTCATTGTATGGTAAAATAATAGCTATTATGCCTTTGTACGTGTAGTGATGTATATGACTATTTCATTAATTTTATAAAGTTAATCACTGATCAGGTTTTTAGTCTGAATTAAGTCAGTAGATTTAAAAATATGTAACAGCAGTCTAAGCCTTTGGATTATTTTTCTCTTTGAATTAAATGAGATTCAGATTATTTTATGTTTTCTGAAAATGTATGCTTTTTTTAGGGGCATGACAGAAGGAGTGACGCTGTTAATCCTGGCAGTGCAGACTGGGCTGATAGAACTGCAGGTTGTTCATCGGGCATTTCTGCTCAGTATTATCCTTTTCATTGTTGTAGCTTCTATCCTGCAGTCTATGTTAGAAATTGCAGATCCTATTGTTTTGGCACTGGGAGCATCTAGAGACAAGTAAGGATCCTCTTAATATTCTTTAAATTAACTCATGTAATATTCTTTACATGAATTTGTTGTCTAAATATTTAGGGAATATAAATGGATATGGGTAATTGGTATTAGCTTAGGTTAATTCAGTAAGTTTATGTTCTTTGTTTTTCCTTTATGAGATGTTTGAATTATTTGACTTTTCTAATGTTTTTTTCTCTCAAGATTTTTTAGTTAAAAATCACATCAAAGCACTATGTTAATTTTTTCTGCTTCAGATAAATTTATTACTTTTTCTCTTTGTCCAGTTTTAAAATTAAGAACATAGAGCATAAAATTTAGTCTAGAATAATAAATATAACAAATAATATGTAATTTTATTCTGTGTAAATTAGTTAAAGAAGAGAAAACATTAAGTGAAATGTAAATGAAGGAGAGGAAAATAGAGACTATCAGGTAATCATGAAACAGACATTTATGGAAAAACAGCCTCATTTGATAGCGTTTTGGACAGTTCAACTGACTTGGTTATAAATGAGGATTCTCGACAACTTTTAGGACCAAATGAGATTAATAGTTGGATTCATGTACATCTTACATTACAGAAAAATTTTATACTCTGTATATTTTATTGATGTATACTAATAGTATATATTTTTGAGGTACATGTGCTATTTTGAGAGCTGTATACATTGTATAGTGATTAAATCAGGATAATTGAGGTATCCAGAAATTTTTGTGAGAGCTAAAAGCCAAACTAATATTTAGTTCCTTAAAGATACAGTCTTTTTATTGTAGTTTATACAAGAAATTTCTGTATGAAATTTCTTAAAATTCAGTGTCACTATTTTTTTCCAGTGCTCTATCACCACTCTGATTATTGATTGTAGAGATACATCTGAATTAATGTTTCTTTGGCAGCCTTTTATGAGTAAAGGAACAGCCAATCTCTTAGGAGGTAGAATTGTATCAGCAGATTTCTAAAACATTCCAAATTAGCATTTTAATTATAGTACATCAGATTCATCTTTGTATCCCCATAATGCACATTGCCAAACATTCTATAAAATTTTCTCAAGTGGTAGGCTGGCTGAAAAATCACTTTAAATAAGCTCAAACTCTTAGACATGTTTCAGATCTTCTTACTCACAGTTGATTGTAGTTATTTCAGATTTGCGAGCTTTAAGGTTTCTCGACTGAAGCATTTAAAATGTTGAACTCAAGGGTGCTCTCAATTAAATAGCCCCTTAGTAGATCTGAAAAGTAGATTGCTTTGACCTAAGTACAATTTATCTCTGGAAATATATTTGTTATTAATTACACTAATTTAGTATATAGCGATAAAACTAGTATTTGGAAAAGAGAAAGAAAAAGTACATTGTTCCACTACTATAAGAATTAGTAGATGCTATTGTAGGTTTTCCCAGGATACTGAACTAGTCTCAGTACTGGCTTTCTCCAAAATTAGATGCGGAGGAAATTTAGAGAGAAAGGAGCAAACTGAGAAGTGTCATATGGGTCTAGGATAGTTAACTTTGAATTGGTGTCTGTATTATTCCTGTGGCTGCAGCTGCATTAACCTGAGGCAGGAGAGGCTGCCGTCTTGGCTGTGCGAGGAAATTGACATAAAGCGTTCTGTTCTGTTCTTCCCTCCCACCATTGCTTACAGTAATAAGAGAATAACCATCAGGTATATGCCAGTACTTTTTAAAAGAAATAAAGTAAATTTATGAGAAAAATGCCACTTACTACCACAACTGACTCAAGAAGTAAAAATTATTATTTAATTTCTGCCAACAGAAATTAAAGCAGTTGGCAAACTTCTTGAGCCAGGTGATATTACAGGACAATTCTACCAAATTCCAAGGAACATTTATTCCTATTTTATTTATTTATATGTATATATAGATAGATAGATAGATAGATAGATAGATATAGATGGAATCTTGCTGTGTTGCCCAGGCTAGACTTGAACTCCTGGGCTCAAGCAATTATTCTGCCTCAGCCTTCTGAGGAGATGGGACACAGGTGCATGCCACCACACTTGGCAGATTATTTAAAATAAATACTTTGAAACTATAGGGAAAATATCCCCCAACTCACTCTGTGAAGCCAGTGTAATCTCAATATTGAAATAAATTAGGTAATTTGAGAAAAATAAAGTATTTCACTCATAGCAGAAGATATTGTGAGGTGTTTGTAATACTGGCCTAAGGTAGACCAGTGGAATACAGACCCCAAACGGACCGATGTTGGGGTGGAACTCTGGTGTATGACAGAAGTGGCATGCCAGGTGAGAGGAGACAGGTGGTGCTAGTCTGTAATGAAGCTAGAAAAAAACTGGATTTCTGTCTCACACTATAAACAAAAGAAGTCCATTAGGGACTTAAATGTCAAAAAGTTAAAATTCTACTGAGATTAGTGTATTTTGGATGTTTGAGTAGGAAAAGATTTCTTAAACTGACAGAACTGACTAAGGAAGACAGATTGACTATGACTGTGAAAGAAAAGATTAATACATTTAACTATTAATATTAGAATAATAGCAGTTTTTTAAACTGAAAGCCAAGTTAGAAATGGTCATTACAAACTGGAAGAAAATGTTTCCAGTACGTACTCTTGATCAAGAGTTGCTCCTACAAATTAGAGAAATGGACAAAAAACATGATGAGGCATTTAGGAAAAGAGGAAACAGGTGAATATGAAGGGAAGTTCAGCATCATTCATGATAAGGGAAATGTGAAGACCACAGTGAGATACTGTTTTACACCTATTGGATTGTCAGTAAACAAGCAAATCAAAAGGAAAGATGAAGGAGAAAGGGGAAGGAAAATCTGCCAATACCTATGATGGGGGAAGTTGCAGCTCCACAGGATATCCCATGTTACTGATGAGAGTGCAAAGTGGTGTAGTCACCTTGGAAGAGAGTTTGGCATGATCTCCTCATAGGTATATATTCAAAGACTCTTGCACGTGTACAGTAGGAGACATATAGAAGAATGTTCTTAGAACAGCTCACGACAGCAGAAGCCTGGGAACAATCCACATGCCAGTGCAACAAGTAGATGATAAAATGTGACAGTAGTCACAGTGCTATGTTAAATATAGTGATATACAAAACAGTAGGAGTGATCATAGCAGCATGAGGTAAAAAAGTAAATCCAAAAAGATGACAATGTAGGATATTATTTTTATGTTAAAAACAAAATTTTAAAATTTGTAATCCTTAGGAATACATATAGATGAAACCAAACTATAAAAAGGGAAGCAGGCAAGAGACTGAAACACACAGGATTCAAGATAGTGGTTTCATGGGACGGAGGGGCGAGGATGTGGTATAGGCAGGCCTGCCCTGGTCGATAGGTGTGGCTTATTGTCCAGGCCTTCACCTGTATGTGGGAAGTGGGTTCATGAATGCTTGTTACATTATTTACAGTAGTTAATTAGATTAGATACTGGCTAAATAAAAGGAGGGACATGCACAGACCAATGATGATAGTATGTCATCAATCAAGGATTGTGATGATTTCAATTCAGTGTACTGGGGATTAAAAAAGGAAAGGAAAAGCATCTTAATTCTCAAGTTAGAGGACAATTAAGAGATGATATTGATAGTTCATAAAACAATTCTTCTAATATTAATGAAATAATTGTAAAAGTGAAAATCTTTAAATATGTCTTTGGAGTTGCTTGAATCGTAGATAATTTCCAGTGTTTAGCTTAAGAGGATGCATGAGTTAGTTTTAACCATAGAAATAATTGCAATTGCTTATTTTATCTGTAAATTTTATTGTTTTTAGCAAGGAATATTACAACTATAGTCTACTTACTCAAATTATATAGCAAATTTTCAAAAGGCAAACATTTTAGGAAATGGGTTGTAGTGAATGTAAACCTTTTTTTTTTTTCATTTGATAGTGCTTAACGTATCAATGACATGAGTTTCAATGTAGTTTTCCCTTATTCTTCATATATTTTATTTGAAATTTGATTTTATTTTAACTATTTAGATAAGGACATATATGTGTGTCTATTTATATGTTTGTATGTATCCACCTTTATTAAAATTAGACATCAGTGTAAAAACTCTCAGCATAACATTATTGTATATACATTTCTGTGTGTGTGCTTAAATATATGTATGTGTATATATAATTCTGTTCATATTTCACATAAATGAATCATAGCTGGTTTGATTTAAAATATATTTAAGGTTTTAAGGCAGATTGCCCTATTAGATCTATCATTCATCATCTAACGCAGTACAGCTACTATCATGGTAATTCCTTCTTGCCCACTTTTCTTTAAAAAGTTAAAATTGCTGAATCTCAAAGCAAAGCTACTGACAAGTTTATATTCGTCCCTTAATTTCTGATTATTATTATTAGTTTTTGGCAAGAAAAATGTAAAACACTTTCCAAAGTATACAGCTTTAATTTTCACCATAATAATTAACTTTGTTTTCCAAATTACTGACTATGATAGGACCACACTGTACAGCATTTGACTTCGTGTGTGGTAATTTTTACTTCCAGCCTATATTATAATTAAAGGTAGGAAAGATGATTTATGTTATTTGTGTCTCTTTGAGATGCTTTACCTGGGTTTGAAAACATGTCACAGATGTTGATATTTAATTAAAACAGCTTATTTTTTTTTTTTTTGTAGCCAAGAGTTTTAAACTATTTCAGTTGAAAGCCAAATATATTTGTTTAGCTTGAACTAGCCTAAAGTGTTTAGAGAAATAAAGAGAATGATGGAGGAATTTCTAGTGGGATATAGGAGTGCTTGTGTCTTGCTGGGAGGACAGTTAGTTAACCAATTTGCTGTATGAGGAACATAAGTTTCGATGGAAAAGTTGGGAGTGGAGGACCTCAAATGTTGCACTCAAAAATTTAGAGACTGTGTTGAAAATATTATGGTAGTAGAGCTTTAGGAAGATTAATCTGGCTGGCAGTGGCCTGGATAGATCAGGACTGGAGGAGGAAGGAAGACCAGCTAGTAGATCTTACAGTACAGTTGCTCCTAGTCACGTCTCCCACTTACCCTGACCACAACAGATGTGAGGATGAGTATACTAATAGGAAAGTCACTCCTATTAGTGACACTGTACTCATTGTAACAAAGATTGTCATCACAGAGTGGAGTGGGTGGGGAGAGGATGTCATAGATTTGAAAAAGACTGCAAATTATTATAATATTCCCTTCCTGTCGCAACCAGGAAAAATTACTATCGAAATTGTTAAAAGTTTAAGGCTACAAAAGCCTGAAATAATTTGAAATTGCTAGGAGTAGCAGTTGAAAGCAAACTTGAGAAACAAAAGAAAATCAGTGGTCCTTTGCAGTTGACTTGAGTGTAGTGCCTTTGACATGCCAAGCCTACATGACTCGCCGTGAACTCTACTGCAGCGAGTGGCACGGAGAAGGTGCTCACTGAGGAATTTGTGAAATCTAGTCATGGCACCAGAGGTGTTAGCTGCTGTTGAAGTGGTTACTAGGTGGCAGGCACTTAAAAAGAATAATTTTGTCTTTCTCCAGGAGCTTGTGGAAACACTTCCGTGCTGTAAGCCTTTGCTTATTTTTACTGGTATTCCCTGCTTATATGGCTTATATGATTTGCCAGTTTTTCCATATGGATTTTTGGCTTCTTATCATTATTTCCAGCAGCATTCTTACCTCTCTTCAGGTAAGCCTATCATTAATTAACTCTGTATAATAACTGATTTTGTTATTTTTCCTCCCAGAAAAGGAACTAAACTTTTTTATAAGTGGACTATTTAAGTCCTAACTTCTCTCTCTCCTTACCAGAACACGTTATATTTATTTGAGCACAGGAGTTAGATGGCAGGTTATTAAAATACTAGCTAGACCTATTGATGTTACTGTATTTTATATGAAGGTAATTAAGCCTTTCAGTTTATCTTTTTCAAAATACTATGATACAGAGATACCATAATAATCTTAAATTTATAAGTAACTAAAATATTAAAAGTTTTCAGAGCTTATTTGGAGTGTTTTTTTAAATTAAATTCCATTAAAAATACCAATAGTTTCATGGTGTGTGTGTGTGTATAAAATGTGTGTGTATTACACACATGCAGACATGATACATGTTTTGTAGACATGCACACACAAAATATTGCCCTAAAAATAAGCTTACTGTAACTTAAAGGAAGATCTTTGCTACCTAAGTTAAGGAGTAAAAGAAAATGTAACACTGGCAATGAAGATTTATTCATTTTTTTTTCTGTAGAAGTAAAAGTTGTTTGAGAGTCGTGGAGCAGGCATGACTGTGGTATGAGGAAAATTAAGATGGAGTTGATGCATTTGGTGACCTAAGGAATAAGGGAAAAGGGTGAATCAGAAAATTGATGACTCATCAGAATCATTTTAGGAAAGTCATGTCTGAAGGTGTGGCTTTTTGTTACCTAATGCCTGGATTACTAAGATCACCCACATTTTAATTACACTGGTATCTTCTCTTTAGAGTTGATTTTTTTGTTTATTAAATTTTTTCCCCCTGTATACTCTTCTGTAGATTTGAAATATTGCATCCTAAAAATACCAGGAATGTGTTATTGTTTAAAGCCTATGAAAAGAGTTTCTTAGTGATCATATTCTTTTTTAAGATACATACATTTTTTTTTTCAGGTTCTGGGAACACTTTTTATTTATGTCTTATTTATGGTTGAGGAATTCAGAAAAGAGCCAGTGGAAAACATGGATGATGTCATCTACTATGTGAATGGCACTTACCGCCTGTTGGAGTTTCTCGTGGCCCTCTGTGTGGTGGCTTATGGTGTCTCAGAGACCATCTTTGGAGAGTGGACCGTGATGGGCTCCATGATCATCTTCATTCATTCCTACTATAACGTGTGGCTTCGGGCCCAGCTGGGGTGGAAGAGCTTTCTTCTCCGCAGGGATGCTGTGAATAAGATTAAATCATTACCCATTGCTACGAAAGAGCAGCTTGAGAAACACAATGATATTTGTGCCATCTGTTATCAGGTAACTCCTTCAGTAAGAATCCATTTGGGTGGGTCATACAGATCCCTTGGGACTGTAACCATTAACCAAATTCAACTTAAATTTGTAGGCAAAATTATCTTCCGGGTTAAAAAAAAATGGGCCTCAGAAATTAAAGACCTGATAAAATGTTTACATTTTATTTCTAAATTAAGCTTTAAATTTAGTCCCTTGGGTTCTAATGTATTGTTGTTTTCAACATTATTGCTCACCCATAAATAAAGGAAAAACAGGTCAAGTGCATTTTATATTTACTCCTGAATACACACTCAACACGGACTATCAAATATACTATCAATGAGGGGTCCGCAACTCCTGAAAAGTGGTGTGCCAAGATTCTTTTCCCTCTAGTATTCCCAGAGTGGGGAAGAAATATTCATGTACCTAACATAGGTGGAGAGAATATGTGCCCACCTGTAGGTTGCTAAATCTGAGGGTACAAGCATTTTGTGGGAGTGGGTGGATGTGGTAGAGGCCACCAATCGATGCACAATTGAAGTTGGCTTACCTGTAGTCTTTGGCACATGCACCATAAAGAGCGTGATTATTTCCTTCTATTACAAATTGAAGGTAGTACTTAAATCATTTTAGAAATAAAACAACAACAAAAAGACCTAGAGTTTGATCATTAGTCATTGGTGCAAGAGGCTGCACTGTTGGAAATGTGGACAGAGATGATGGACAATAGCAGAAACTGTGTCCCATTTATAAAGTCACCCT
Organism: Saguinus oedipus; assembly: GCA_031835075.1. Lineage (NCBI taxonomy): Eukaryota > Metazoa > Chordata > Mammalia > Primates > Cebidae > Saguinus > Saguinus oedipus. The sequence continues at coordinate 47,632,218 of CM063170.1, forward strand.
CAAAGAGTATGCGCTGGTACAATAAAACTATGAACAGTGTCAATAATATACAGGGGATATTCTTCAGGATTGCATTTGTAGTTTAGGTGGGGTATGTATGTATTTATGCATATTTAAATAAGAATTTTTTCTAATAGTAAAATACATCTACCAATTTTTTACTGTGATTAGAACATACTTTTTGGTCCTAGCTAAGCAGTGTTTTCCAGGTGGTTTTTGCATTTGAGGGGACTGAGGACTAATGTAGGATTCCTGCCCCATTTCAAAGTAGTCATTCTCTTAGTTCTGTTTATTATTAAAGTGAACTCTAGCTCTTTTGTGCTAGGTAGCCTCATTGTACTCAGGACAAAGCACATCAGAAACAGTCGGAGCACCTCTGCTTCAGCAGCTGATGTCTGAATATTCCATCTTGGGGATTCGAGTCCTGTTTCTATTTCCTGTTGTCACATCACTTTTTTTGAGGTGCTGGAACTACCTGCTGATATTACATAGAAAATGAGAGTAGAACTGCTTAGCTTCTTAGCTGGCTGCTTTTCTTTGGTTGGCTTTCTGCTTAAAAGTCGACTCCCAGGTGTTACCAGTTCTTGGCAAGGAATTTCTGGGATATCCACACCTCCTTGTTTAGGGACTTTAAACAAAATCAGTGGTTGATTCGCCAAGTGTATGTCTTTATAACTTTAACTTCATGTCTTCAGGTTTCCCTCTTCATATATATTTTATGCAAGGAATATTAATGCAAAGTACATCACTCCTTATTCCAGTGGTTATCAAATGTGAGTGTATAAAAGTCACATGGGTGGCTTGTTAAAACTATAGATTTTACAAATCCCGTTGTCACATATCCCACTTCAGAAGGTCTTGGGTAGCCCAAGACTATGTGTTAACAAGTGGTTCTGATGTGAGTTGAGAAACACTGGCTTATATAGACCAAATCTTGGAAACTGGGTATATACATTGTCCCTAATGAGAGATTGCCACTTCCTTGCCAATACCCTGGTATTATGTGGCCGATTTTTGTCTCCTTGCTGATTTCATCATGGAGTTAATCTGTTCAGCTGTGTTGAAGCAAAACTGTGGAAAAAGTCCTGTCTTCATCAGATTTTCTGAAGTTCTAATTATGCTCTTGTCATACCAGTGGAGACCCAGTAATAGCACTGCAACAATTGTGTAATACTTGCATTTCATACTAAGGCAAAACCCAATTATAAAGGTAGTTTCTTCCTCATTTTAAAATTTTCCTTCCTTTTTAAAAAATATGTAGCCAGTGGTTCTTATATGTTTGTATGGGGGGTGGTCTATGATGGCAACAGGATTATTACTGATACATAAAGTAAGTTTTCTAAGATCTGTGTTACAGATTTTCCGTTGTGGGAAAGAAACATTAGACCCAGAACTTTGGGGGTAGCACCAAAGATTCTAGATAATAGATATTTATAAGGTATCTTTTTCTCCCCTCTTTTAGGACATGAAATCTGCTGTGATCACACCTTGCAGTCATTTTTTCCATGCAGGCTGTCTTAAGAAATGGCTATATGTCCAGGAGACCTGCCCTCTGTGCCACTGCCACCTCAAAAACTCCTCCCAGCTTCCAGGATTAGGAACTGAGCCAGTTCTACAGCCTCATGCTGGAGCTGAGCAAAACATCATGCTTCAGGAAGGTACTGAACCCCCAGGCCAAGAGCATGCTCCAGGGACCAGGATACAGGAAGGTTCTAGGGACAACAATGAGCACATTGCCAGACTACCAGATAACCAGGAAGGGGCTTTTGACCCCAAAGAATATCCTCACAGTGCAAAAGGTGAAGCACGTCCTGTTGAATCAGCCTAGAGGAGAAGAAGCAGGAAGCTGCTTTGATACTCTAGAGGAGAAGTTAACTCAAGATGGAATTCATGGATTTGAGGAATGAAAGAGATGATCAGGCAGGAAACTGACATTCCAAGGATCTAATCCAAGAAATACTCTCAGTGGAGACCACCTGGTTTCATCCCCTGACATTGTGGGAGAAATTTTGCAGTGTATGCTAATCAAAATGTATTTATATATGTTCTATGCTGATGTTTTATAGAGGTTTGTGAAGAAAATTCAACCTCAACAACTTCAGAAACTACCCCTGATTTGCGTGAGAGAGAAGTAAAATCAGATTTGAGTGTTGAAGGGACTAAGGAAGTGAGGATAAAGAGCGTGAGGACAGCATGGGAAAAAGGAGGCGGAAGTGGAACTGAATTTTCACTTTCCATGAGACAGATCAATCTCATCATCAAGTCTGAATAGTGACCAGCCCTCTCCTCCGCCCCCTTTCTCCTCAGTTAATTGGAACTAGTCAGGTGATTATTGAGTTTTGCATAGCACTGAAATGAAATCAAAGATGTAGAAGCATTGATTGTATTCAAAGATTGAAGCACGCTCATACTTTGTATGTGCTTTAGGGAAGGGGTGGGCGGGCACTTGGGCCTTGTGGGTGCATTCATGTAATCTGAGACTCTTGAACTTTATGATAGAGTCTTCAATATTTTGATGTATATGAAACTTTTGTTAATATGTTGTATACTTCGCTGCCTGTGTGAAGTAAACTAAAACTCTAATGAACACTTTGGAGTCCACTTTAGTGAAGGAGACCAAAGTGAGAAGGGCTTTAGGGCACTGATAGAGGCCCTGGGTGTACTTTTCAATCCTGTGTAATGTTTAATTCTTGCAGCTGAATCAAAACAGTGTTAAATTATGGCAATATTTGCACTTTGGGAATGAGTACATAACTGTATGATCACACTCTGCAAATGCCACTTTTAAAGCTGTTAATAGACTTTGCACCTTTTCTTTGACAAGTGTCATATTTAAATTTTTACATACATCATGGCTACAGGTAGAACTGGGGAGGGGGGAATGTAATTTTTTATGGGAATTTTGATATGAAAAGAAACTAGTCATTTATTTATACAATAGGCTTGGCTCAAAAAGTGTTTTTCAGACCTCAGTATTCCTAATGTGGGATGTGACTTTATTTTATTTTTAGTAGCAAATTTGGATGTAGACTGACAGACATAGCTGAATGTCTTAATAAATTTAAATTTGAAGATAATTATGTTTTGTTCCTGTGGTTTGTTGTCATTATAAAGTGCTTTTTTTGAAATTGTGTTCTTAGGAAGTTACGTTTTCGACTTAGTTGGACTTACATGTTCATCCACATCAGAAATGCCCTGTAGATGGTGAAACTCTAATTGAAAAGGACCATTTCTTTGAAGTCTTATATACCCTGTGTCAGCAAACCCAGCTCTGCATCAGAAGTGTTTGGGGAGGTTTTTATTTTAAAAAATTATACATTTCCGAACCTTACTTCTGGATTCAGATTGAATCAGCCTTTTAGGGTCCCTGAGCATTTCAGAGATTCTGTCCAGTTAGCCTCGCTCTATAACACAGTATGACTTGTTGAGGGTAGAAAAAGTATCTAGGCTAGAATTCATTTCTCCCCAGGTGTGGCTGAAAGTTTCTTTTTAGTGTACTGTGTTAGGCAGAAGACAAAGCAGATAGCTCCCTCTAGTGGTAAGAAGGCTGCTATCCAGAGACCTAACAGTACTGAAATTTCAGTAAAAGTAGGGTTGTTCGGAATCACTTTCTCATTATAATACACTTTTTACTTCCTAATAGTGAGTAGACCCCAGCTCTACATACAAAATCAGATGAATCTGTTAGTAGCCTTTTGGACAAATGTCACTGTAACTGTATTTCAGGAGGAATATATTATGTGGTTATAACAGAAAACCTCAAAATTGTAGTGGTTCTAAAACCACAAAGGTTTATGTCATGCATGCACATTACAAGGATACCCTATTTGGTGTGGACTCAGGGAAGTAGGCTGGTGGAATAGCCACTATTGAACTTTCTGGGTGGTCATGCCAAAGGGAAGACTGCAAAGCTGTACACCAGCAATTACATGCTCCTCCCTGGAATGGACATGTCACTTCTACTCACTCCCTTGGCCAGAACTACTGGTATGGCCCCACCAGCCACAACAGCACAGAAGATGTTTTCTGCATCCTAGAAAGAGCATATCAGTGACCAGCACTCTGATAGGCAAGACTTCATTTTACAGGTTATTCAAAATGTGGGAGCACACCTGTGAGTGGTTCCAAATATAACAGTCGAGAACCTTTGACTTAGTTTGTCCCTTGCCCTTATGTACTGGCTGGACAGTAGCATGTATATTGCCATCAACATTCAGAATCTAGTCATTTTGTAATAGCTTCCAACTCACTGCAGAATTTTAAGTTAGGAAGAAGACAAAGTTTAACCACCTGGTTCTACTGAAGAGAAAATTAGATTCAGTTCCTCTTGTATTATGCATGATCAAATTGAGAGAATCCTCAGTTTCCTTATGAGTCCTTTTTAGGTCACTTGTCTATGTCATGGTTTCCAGTTTTTAGACAGTGCATAACTGTTTTCACTCATTAGTATTTCCTTAAAAACTTTGTGATAAGGATTGTCACCTTACAAACTTTGCCATCAAAGGTAGTACTGTGACAATCCTTTATCAGTCCTCTTGGATTTAGGGAAGTGGGCAGCACGGAAGGGATAAAAGGGCCTTGCACTAAGGGCAGGAGCTCTGGATTGTAATTTTCAGTTCTTCATGATCTTTGTGTAGCCTTTGTTTTTCTGCACATCAGCCTTATCTGAAAAAAAATCACTCAGGTATCATTCTGGTTTCAGATTTTGCCCATCTGTATTTTTAATCCTCACCACTTAGTAATGAGTTTCATATTTTTTAACAGTTTTAAACTAGAGACAGCTGCTTCATGTATTTTTCACGCGCTGTGCTACATACTAAACTTAGCTAAGATTTGGTTCGCCACTGTATTCTCAGTGTCTGGCATAGGGCAGGAGCACTCTACTGAGTGAACAAATGAACTTAGCAAGTGGCTCCTCAAATTAACCCTGTAGTTTAAAAATGGCAGAGAATTCTATTCTTTCTGGAGGCAGAGAGCATAATATTGCATGGCAACTAAACGAAGTCATTTCTGTGAGTGTGTTTTGATCGTCTTAACTGATCAGATCCTGAACTCGGTTTCTAGAACAGAAATGACAAATTTGGGGCCTTCTGGGGAAATCTGGGCTGATACATTTTGCTTTGTTTTGTTATTTGACCTCAATGATACATTTATTTTATTTACTTTTTTTAGATGGTGTCTCGCTCTGTCACCCAGGCTGGAGTGCAGTGGCGCAATCTCGGCTCACTGCAACCTCTGCTTCTCAGGTTCAAGTGATTCTCCTGCCTCAGCCTCCTGAGTGGCTGGGACTACAGGTGCACGCCACCACATCTGGCTAATTTTTGCATTTTTAGCAGAGACAGGGTTTCACCAAGTTGGCCAGACTGGTCTCTAACTCCTGGCCTCAAGTGATCCACCCGCCTCTGCCTCCCGAAGTGCTGGGATTACAGGTGTGAGCCACGTCCAGCCTCAATGGTACATTTTTGAATGATATTTTAAAAAATATTTGAAATAGTTGCCAACCATCTAAAAATTGCCAGATTGTGTATGACAAACTCAGTTTCTATCTTCTTGTGAAAAATTGGAAGTGCTGGCTGTATAGGCCCCTCATTCTTGCTTGGCAACAGTTAGCATAAGTTGGGTGGGTTGAGTTTCTGATTCACCCCTGTCCTCCTCTCCACCACAGCTTGCTCGATTAAATTAGATTGCAGTCATCAGACTCTCCTGTTTGCTTAGAAGATGCTGTAAGTGAACACTGGGCAAGTTCGACATCTCATTTAATCACAGTCAAATCCTATATGAGTACATATAGTGCAGATATTCTGTATTGATTAAAGTGAAAAACAAAAAACCAGAAGCAATGTGTATAAACTTGATGTTCATTTATGGAAGTGTAGAACCTGTTTGTTTTTCTTTAACGGCAGTAGTGCAGTTAAAAAAAAATCAATAAGCAAGTGCTTTATTTGAAGATATTTTCAATTTGGATCTGCTGGAATTTTGCGCTTTGATATCACCAAGTTGTTCCATGACCAGTGTTTTCTCAACCTTTGATGGGTTTTGGAAGCAGGTTGAGAAGCTTGAGAAGAATATGATGCCTAGACTCAGTGCCATAGATTCTGACTGGTTAGGTTTGGGATGAAGCCTGTATCTTATCTTTTTCCAAGTTTTCAGATGATTCTGATTCTAATGGAAAAGTGAGTACCTTTCATTTAGAGTAAATATTCCTACTGTTTCAGTGAGAGGGGGCTTCTTGTTCTCGGATCTGCTGTTTTTATGGAAGAAGATTCTTAGAGAAGAAATACCACGTGAGGTTTGCCTTTGGGAAACATTGGTGGTTAAGGATTTCGGCAAACATTACAACTGATGGGGTTTCTGCAGTGAAACAGCAAAGCCTGGCCAACACATGATGCAGGTGCGCATGTGCGATCTGGCCTCATCTACCAACGTTTTTGGTTGGTTGACCACCCAGTAGTGTCTCAAGCTATTTAAAGGTAAAACGCTGTTAGCACCCCCTCCACCTCCCCTTTCCCCAAGCATATAGCATTAAAGAATCATAGAATTTTGGAAGCAAACGAGCCTTCAGAGACCTAGATCAGGGGTCCTACTTTACAAGAGAGCCAACTATCAGTGTGCCCGAGGCCACACAATTGATGGCAAAGCCAGGGAGTGTGCCAGGTCTCCTGAATCCACTCCAATGCTCTTTCTGTTAACCCTTCTCACCTCAGCAAAGATTCAAAACACCCATGTCTATTTTGTTGTAGTCAATAAAACTTATATTGACTTTAAAGATGTTACAAGGGAGCATTGGTGAAGATCTGTAACAGTTTGTGATATAATGTTTACAATTATCAATTTGAGATCAAACTTCTGGAAAATTATGTAAAAAAAGAAAACGAGCAGTAAAAGTATAGGGTGTAGAATAAATCTTACTATGTGGCAAGCCACAGCCCTTCAAGATTTGGAGTTGGAAGCTGTTGGCTATAAAATACCCTCATGCCATTTAATGTAAAAACACCTGCATATTACAGCCACAAATCCGTGCTGACCGGTGTAATCACACTATTTGCAGGAACAGATGGGCCGTGTTTAAAACTGGGGAGTCAAGCCTTGGTGTATAGAATTTTAAAATATAAAACAACTTCCTTCCCAAGGTAAGTATTAAATCTTCCTAAGAGGCACATATGAGGGATAGACAGACAGAAACATTGTAAATCCCCATTTTTTTCTCTAGTTGATGAATAAATCTTTTCCAGAGTCACTAGTCTTCCCCAAATTACCTTGAAATGCCTCCTCTACCCCTAAAAAGAAAGACAAAATTTTAAGGGGGCCCTTATATTTATTTTTGTCATCATGAGCTATATCGTCAACTCAAACGAATAAATCTGAGAGATGGCTGCCTCTGCGAGTTTTGGAGGTGGTGCTGGTGGGGGCTGGTACTGGAAAGCCATGTATGTTAGAAAGTATGTTCACAGGGGAAGGAAGCCCATTAGCTGAGCTAACTTACACCATTTTAGACCCTCAACCTGTATGTCACAGGCTTACAGCCTGCCTCCATGTCATTGCCCTTTATCTTTTGATATGGCTTTAGGTTTTTGTAGTGTTTTCTACATTTAAGAAGAAAAGAAACAAATATAGCTTAAACAAATAATACCTGATAAATCAATATGCTCAGGTGGGTGGCTCACATCTGTAATCCCAGCCCTTTGGGAAGCTGAGAAGGGAAAATTCCTTGAGCCCAGAAGATTGAGATCAGCCTGGGCAACATAGGGAGACCTTATCTCTCCATGGCTGGAGATCTGAAGAAGTTTTGTGTGTCTGCTCTGTCCACTATGGCAGCCACTACTCATATGGCTTTTTACATTGGAGTTAAATTTTTTTTCAAAAACTAAAAATGAAAAATTCAGTCCCTCAGTCACATTAGCCACATTTCACATGCTCAATGGCCACATGTGACTAGTGATGACCGTATTGGACTTTACAGATAGAGAACATGTCCACCATTGCAGAAAAGTCCATTGGACAGTACCAGAGCTTAGAGGGTGGAGGGGACTAAGGAAAGAAGGTGGAGAGGGGGTGTCATGAGAGAGGAGGCTAGATACATACTCACAACCCATGAGGTCATGGGGGTGCTGGGGCACCACCTTAAGAAGTTTGGACTTTGTACTGAAGATTTGCCTTTCAGTAAACTCACGCTGCTATTGGGCGGACAATGGACAAGAAGGAGGACAAGAGTGGATGCCAGAGACTGGTTAAGAGGCTGTGGCAGTCCAGGTAAGAGAGGAGGATGCCCAGGGACTAGACATCCTCCATTATCCACAATGCTTTGGCCAGGGCCTAAAGCACAGGTATCACTTGCAAGTGCCAGGTCTAGATTATTTATTCAAAATAGCCCTCATCCTACAGGCAAGGAAATTTAAATTTGCATGGTTAAATACATTACCCCCACAGACCACACAACTGGTAAGTTTCAGAACTGTGATCTGTGATTCTAACACACAGCTATGTAACTCCAAAGCCTAAGATATATCTATATATGTGTATATATATATATATAAAATATGTGTGTATATATGTATGTACGTGTGTGTGTGTGTGTGTGTGTGTGTGTGTGTGTGTGTATATATATATATATATATATATATATATATATATATATATATAAGTACTTTGACTCTGTCACCCTGGCTGGAGTGCAGTGGCGTGATCTTTGCCCACTGTAACCTCCGCCTCTTGGGTTCAAGTGATTCTCCTACCTCAGCCTCCCGAGTAGCTGGGATTATAAGCACACACCTCCATGCCTGGCTAATTTTTGTATTTTTAGTAGAGATGGGGTTTCACCATACTGTTCAGGCTGGTCTCAAACTCCTGACCTCAAGTGATCTGCCTGTCTTGGCCTCCCAAAGTGCTGGGATTACAGGCTTGAGGCATTGCACCCGGCCCAGATATTTTTTACTGTTGCTTTTCTTCTTGACACAATGTTTGCTTCCTAAAAGAGAAAGCAAGGAACACAGGCAGAGACCTGGTGGAATGAGATGGAGCTTGACAGGGCAGCTCCCAGAGGACAGGGAAGAGGCTCTGCCTGTGTCACAGCCATGTGACCTGAGGAACACTAGCCCCAAACCACCCTGAATATCATGTATGGGAGGGCGCTGTGTCCCTCAGTTCACACCTGGTACCGAGTTCTGTTCCGTTTCCTTTATTTTCAAGGCATAGGTAGCAATGTGCCTATTAATACAGACAGCAGGCTTATTATGAAGGAGAACAAACCTAAAGGTATGCAACACGCATTATCTGTCAATTGGCGTTTTGCTGGGGACTAATTCATTCCCTTTTTCATCAAATTTCCCCCCAGATCCAGTGACTCACTCTCAGTGAGTCAGCACTCCAGTTTCTTTTCCTTTTAAGATGAGGAAAATTATGTTTCAGAGCGATTTTTGTTTGTTTGTTTATTGCCAGATTCCTCTAGTCCAAATATAGCTGGTTGGTGGGTTGGGTCCAATGCTAGGAATCAACCCGGATAGCCAGTTTTCTGTATGTGCTGACATTAAATGTGCGAGCTTTTATGAAAGTGTGTGCCTTTGAGGAATTTTCCAGGCATTTAGGGAATTGAAACTAGTAATTTATAATAGATTTCCCTGACTAGCAAGGTAATTCCCTAATGAAAAGAACAGGGCTTTATCTCAAACTGTCTGCAGCAGGGGAAAGAAACCTAACAAGACTTTGACATTCTCAAGCTTCTAGGTCCAAGTTTACTTGTTTATTTTGCTCTTTTTTATTTTTTTTTAATTATTATTTTTTATTTTGCTCTTTTTAAAAAATTCAATTTAAAAATCTTTAAAATCTTATTTTGTCTTTTTTTGGTCACTTTCATTTTGATTTAATTTCAGATTTACAGAAAAGTTGCTAAAACTTTTATGTGCTCTTCACCCAGATTCACCAATTGTTAACATTTTGCCACATTTGATGAGCAATCCTTCATAATACACACACACACTCATACATTATTTTTGAACCACTTGAGAATAAGTCACAGACATAATGCCCCTTTAACCCTAAATATCTCAGTGTATATTTCCTAAGGCAAGACATTTTCTTACATAACCACAGTAAAATGATCAAAACCAAAAAGTTTATCACAGATACAGTATTATTATTTAATCCACAGTATCTACATCACAGAATTATCGACCTTTCACCCTTTATCCCAATAATGTCCTTCCTGGTTGTTCGCAGCGCCTCCACGGAGGTCCCTTGCAGAAGTGAGCCCAGGATTACGCATTGTTTTGAGTTGTCATAGCTCTTTGTACTCCTTAACCTGGAACAATTCTTTATGCTATTTTGACTTTCATAACATTTATATTTTTGTTTATTTATTTATTATACTTTAAGTTCTGGGAACTTAAAGGTTTGTTACATAGTATACATGTGCCACGGTGGTTTGCTGCACCCATCAACCTGTCATCTGTATTAGGTATTTCTCCTAATGCTTTCCCTCCCCTAGTTCCCTACCCCCCAACAGGCCCTGGTGTGCGATGTTAGACATTAATATTTTTAAATGCATAACAATAGCAATAGATTATAGACTTAGACATCATCTACCCATGAATATGTACTCTATATCTAACATGATATGTAATATCTGCTACATAACCTGTTCATGAATTGGCTCATGAATTCTAGACCCACAGATTGTAGATTATGTAACCATTCATGAGTTTATTCTAATAAATAAATACAAGCATGCGTAAGCAAATCAGGAAAGCCTCTCAGTAAAATGCTAGCTAATAAATAGATAAAGGAATGACAGAATTAGAAAATTATCATTTTGTAACCATTATAGTAGTAATTGATTTAGGCAAGAATTATCCATGGATACTAAAACCAGTGGATGAAAGTTTGAAAAGGAAAAAGATGCTTATATCGCCTCATAATAAGGTCCCTCAAATCATTTATTGTTAAGAATGGGAAGAACAGTAACTCTACAGGAGATAAATCTGCCAGATAACATGGTAACCAAGTGACTGAACTTAGCATCGCCAATGACAGACCAACCCCTCATCATGTTCCCCTTGACACAATGCACTAAGGAAGACACCCCTTTACCTACAAGATATTCTTGTTACGAATAATCTAATTATGAGGAAATAGACAAACCCAAACTAAGAGATATTCTACAAAACAGTGTTTCCTTTTTAATGACAAGCCTGATTAAGTAAAGGATTGTATCAAGAGTTGCATTTTCACAAAGCAAATCACAATGAGATATTGTCTTACAACAGTCAGACAGACTAGTGATTATTAAACAGTCTAAAACCAACAGATGTGGGCAAGGATGCAAAGAAAAGGGAATGCTTATAGACAGTTGGTGAGAATGTCTATTAGTACAACCTTTGTGGAAAACAGTGTGATTTCTCAAAGAACCAAAAATAGGACTACCATTTGATCCCGCAATCCTGCTGCTGGGTATACACCAAAGGGAAAGAAACAATTATAAAGTATATTTGCACTAAAATGCTTATTGCAACACTATGCACAATAGCAAAGATATGGAATCAACCTGAGTGTCTCCATCGATGCAGGACTGGATAAGGAAAATGAGGTATCCTAGCACTTTGAGAGGCCGAGGCAGGTGGATCACCTGAGGTCGAGAGTTCAAGTCTGACCTGGCCAACATGGTGAAACCCCATGTCTACTAAAAATACAAAAAAATTAGCTGAGTGTAGTGGTGGGCACCTGTAATCCCAGCTACTCGGGAGGCTGAGGCAGAAGAATCTCTTGAATCCAGGAAGCAGAAATTGCAGGGAGCTGAGATTGTGCCATTGCACTCCAGCCTGGGAAACAAGAGCAAAACTTCATGCCAAAAAAGAAAGAAAGAAAGAAAGAAAAAAGAGGTATAGATATACCATGAATACTACTCGGCCATAAAAAAGAAAAAATCATGTCTTTTGCAGCAACATAGATAGAACTGGAGGCCATTATCCTAAGTGAAATAATTCGGCCGGGCGCGGTGGCTCAAGCCTGTAATCCCAGCACTTTGGGAGGCCGAGGCGGGTGGATCACCAGGTCAATAGATCGAGACCATCCTGGTCAACATGGTGAAACCCTGTCTCTACTAAAAATACAAAAAATTAGCTGGGCATGGTGGCGCGTGCCTGTAATCCCAGCTACTCAGGAGGCTGAGGCAGGAGAATTGCCTGAACCCAGGAGGCGGAGGTTGCGGTGAGCCGAGATCGCGCCATTGAACTCCAGCCTGGGTAACAAGAGCGAAACTGCGTCTCAAAAAAAAAAAAAAAAAAAAAAAAAAAAAAAAAAAAAAAAAAAAAAAAAATTCAGAAACAAAAAGTCAAATATCCCATGTTCTCACTTATAACTGGGAACTAAACAGTGGATACACATGAACATATAGAGTGGAACAGACAGACACTGGAGACCGCAAAAGGTGAAAGTGTGGGAGGGTCGTGAGGATTGAAGAATGACCTGTCGTGTACAATGTTCTCTATTTGGGTGATGGGCACACTAAAAGCCTAGACTCCACAACTACGCATGTAAGAAACCTGCACTTACACTCCTTGAATATGTAAAAGTGTTTTTAAAAAGTTGCATTTTCAAAAATACCACTAGATGTCACTGTGGTTCTGCAAGTTGCACAAGTTTTGTCAGTAAAAACTACATAATTGCTTGGTGGCCTTTCTCCTGACTGACTCGTTTGTAGACTGGGCACATTTAGTCAATTTCAACACATATAGCCTTTATAAAGCCTGCAAATTAAATAATGGTAAAATCAACGAGGGAAGAGGCAGCAGGCTTAAAGCTCGTTTCTGCCAGTACAAGCCGTAGGACGGGGCAGTTCCTGCTCTGTCTCTGGACTTGGTTTCCTGGATTGCCTGCTCCTCATCTCTTCTAGCGCTCATAGTCTGCGAATTTAAACTGATGTTTTCTCAACTAAAATTATTTCAGTGCCCCTTACAAGATGTTTGTTCAACCACATCGGACCCACTACTGATTTTTCTGTTTTTCTTTCTTTATTTTTTATTTTTAGTTTTTTTTTCACTCAGTGCTCTTATTTACATAGTACTTGTCTTTAAGTTGACTCTGCTTTTTAAAATGTAAATAAAGAAAAAAATGTCATAGGCCCATCACAAGTGGAAACCAGTTCATGTGCCATAAATAAAGATAACCATGAAAATAAATGTAATATAAACAACGTAATATAATTACATTCAAGTGATTGTTTGCCAAAGGCTCAGAGCATGAATCTACTCTTTTTTTCCCTCCTTTTTAAAAAGGGAGATTTGGAAATGTTGAATGGAAGTTGAAGACAGACCAGCCATGAGACTTGCTGACTTTCAATGTCAGCAAATAATCGAGACTGAGAAGACCTTTCTGTCTGTGCAGGTCACGAAACCAACCAATACTGTCCGAAACCATTCTCATGCTTTTATAAGCTGTTCTAAGCTAGAGGATTCTTTTTCTTTCTTTCTTTTTTATTTCACTCTTGATTCTTCAGTATTTCTAAAGGGCATGATTAGAAATCATACATTATTAAACGTTTTCTTCAATCTCTATTTAAGCTTTCATTTTATTTTGGTGTCCATTTCAGTTTTGTATTGGCTTAACTTCCCTTTAATGTGTATTTAAATTTGCCTTTACATTCAGTATCCTCCATTTAAAACACTCACTCTCTTTTTAACAGAGGAGATGATATATACTCCTCTGCTGTCAATGTCGAAGCAATTATGTGCCACCAAATGGCTTGTGATGTGGCATCTCCTCCTGATAAAGGCTTATGATAGATAGGACGTGGCAGAGGTCAGGAATTCTGCTGAGTACAACCTGAGGGTATTCTTCAAATTGCGTGAGCTTTCTCCAAATCCCCTAGGACACAATCAGAAAACGAGTCCCCTTTAATTTTGGTGCAGAGCTTTTTTCTTCCTTCTTCACAGAGATTCAGAGTGAAGATGCGTGAGGCTGAGCCATCTAATTGCACTCTTTACTCCCTAACATTAGTTCAGCCCTTTCCTGCTTTTTATAATCTATTATAATTACTAATTTGCTGGCCACAATTAGCATAGGGGGTTTTATCGAAGCAGAAACAATTTCTTAGCTGCCCAATGTTACTAAATAATTTAAATAGGGGAAGACAACGAATTTTCATCACATGTGCTTTGTTTTCTTAATGCCCGTGTTCCCATTAAGGAAAACCGTTATAAGATAAAGAAATCAGGAAATTCATAAAGATCAATACACCAATTATTTCCTGCATTATAAAAGTTACCTTTTCATAATTTTCTTTTCTTGGTGAGGTAGATTTATTTTGTGCGTAGAAGCTCAAAAGCTGAGAGGTCAATTTCACTGTTCAAGACAGAATGCTCTTTGTCTAGCCGGAAGCAATGTTTTTCCAAAAAACTGTCCGGAGAGATCACGTCCCTCCAAAATTTTGGTTAAAAAGGTTGATTCTGAAGTAATAGAAACTTTTTTTCTATACCAAATTACGTGGAACTATACTATACCCCCCAGGCCCCACCCCCAAATCAGAGTAAGAATCTCTGAAGGGTTTTTTTTGTTTTTTGTTAGTTTTCGTCACCATAACGATGCTGAGATTCAAAGCAGCGTGGGCAGATGCTACACAACTTGAAATATCCTAAAGATACCGGCGGAAATCAAATGTGAGACATGGTTAGTCTCTGGTGGGAGGCTTCCTTGAGATTTGCTGAAGAGTTCTTCGGGTTTCTTCCAGCCCCATTTGTTCCTTGTGCTGATTAGTGTTTATGATTCCATTATCTTCTTTATGTCACAGATTCCTCCCTCCCCCACACATTCACTCTATTGTTTTATTACGTGTTGACATCAGCCCATGGACGATGGTGTTCTGGCAAAGCCTCCTTCCATGGCTTTCTGAATACCACTGCTAAGTGTTCTGTGAGCCTCTTTCTGGAACTATATCCCCAGGGCTGCAAATTATACTTGATTTCATTGTTTCCAAGTGTGTAGAGCCAACATGTCTGTTTAAGATACTGAGCCAAGTATTGTCTTTCCAGCACATCTATAACTATCGATTCCTATGAGAGAGGCCTAATTATATTTGTGCTTATCTTAAAACCACAGCATTGAAAGAGGCTTTAAAAATTCCTTCATCTCATCTAGGGCCTGGGTTCATCCCATCCCCCACCAGTCTTCTTTCTGTGGTACAAGTAATAGAAACCAACTCTGGGCAAATTAAACCAAAAAGGGTATTTGTGTTATTGAAAGGGGGACTCCAGAAATAAAAAGGCAGCTGAAGAACCAGGTTAGGGTGACTCAGGTACCGTGAAGATTCTGGGGATCTAGGTGACTAGGTGACAGGCAGTGACCAGTGGTGTCACCCAATGGTGACTCCAAGGAGATATTGGAGGCATTTGGAGGAACTTGAAACCCTTCCATCCAACCCTAATTCTCTGTGTGAGAAGTTGAGCGTTCTTACCTTTATGTAAAATGCTATGTGCAGATAGGTTAAAGTGGTCCCTCAAATCCTGCCCTCAACAGATTGCCATTCTACATAGAAACTATAAGTCTCCAAAACCTAAAATGCAATTAAAAAAAAAAAGAAACTATAAGGCTGCCACTGAAACAGCCACTGGGGATATCAGCTTTGCACTCTCTTCCCAACCCCATTCTTGTACCACTGCAGAGAAGAGAGTCCTTCTTTCCAGTGGTGCAAGAATGGGGTTGGGAAGAAAGTCCGTTTGGACCACCTTAGGTGTGTGACTCCCCTTTGGCCAGGGTCATTATTTAAGTCGAGGCTGCCACAATAGAGGAGAGGTAATTCTCCACAAGGAAAATTGAGGGCTGTTCCCCAAGGGAGAGAGAATGGCCAAAAAACATACGGTCACTATCTTACCAAGAGAACGACAATCACTTTCACTGATATGAGCTGTGCTGACTCTTCAAGCAGCCTCCTGAGAAGTTCTGATAGCTGAAAATCCTGTGTTTCCTTTAGGAGAACTCAGCCCCCCATGGCTTTCCTCTGCTGATCCTGCCTACACATTCTTGAGCTCATCCAAAGCAAATCTTTCAGATATTTCATGTCAACCTGCAAGTCAAACTCTCCTTGCAAGTTGCTCTCTCCTTCTCTAGATATTTTTTGGGGCTCTGAACTAGTTATTTTCTTTTCCTGGGATGCACTTGCCCCAAATCTTTATATGCCTGACTCCATTTCGCCCATCAGTTCTCAGCTCAAACCTCATCTTCTCAACGAGGCCTAATCGGACAAATCAGGCTCAAGGCCCTCATACTCAATGCTTCTCTCTGTCTGCCACCCTGCTTTTCATAGACTTTATTGCAACATGAAATTACTTTTTGGGGCTTTACTTTTTGTCTATCTTTCTCATGAAACTAATGAGAACAGAGACCTTCTCTGTCTTTGTATTACTGTATATACTCGTCGCCTAGAACTGTGCCTTTTAGACTAAAGTTGCCCAATAATTATTTATTAATTAAATAAGCAAATTAATATGTTTTATACAAGTTTTTATTGTAATATATAATATGCATGGAGAAACATACATATATGTACTGTTTAAGAGATGGTTCTAGAATGATCATTTTAACAAATGACACCGCCCCAGTCAAGAAACAGAAGAGTACTGGAATCCAAGAAACTGTTTTTGCACTTCATGTATCCATTTCCAGTCACAACCCTCTCTTCCCCCAGAGGTGACTACTATCTTCACTTATGTGATCATCATTTTACTTGCTTTTCTTCATAGTATTATCACCTATACACTCATCCCTAAACCATAGAGTTCACTTTTGTCTGCACCTAGAACTAGATATAAATGGAATATTATATGCACTGATCTGCATGATAATTACTTCACTTATAATTATTTCATAAAGTTATTTTAAATAATCTAGTATATAATTATTATAATTGTTGTATAAAGTATTTTATATAATTATATATTATTAATCATATTATCTTATATAATTATTTATGTAATACTTATATTAGTATTACTGGAAATACTGATTGCAATAATTATACTAATAATTATTTCATGTATAGTTAGTATATATGTACTTACCTGCACAATAATTATTTCAGTAGTTATTAGTGAAATAATTACATACAATTATTTATAAAACAACTATTTATAAGTATTATTTAAAAAATATACTAATAGGTATAATTAGCATAAGTATACACATAATTATACATATGAGTATTTTATAAATAAATGTTTATAAAAACTATAATAATCATTATTTTTACTAATAATTAGTAAAGTAATAATTAGGATCATTATTTTAATAATTATTGTTCAGAGAAGCACATAGAAATAATGATTTTAGACTTTCAACTTCTAGCATGATGGAATGAGAAGGTAGAGAAATTCTGTCCTCAAAAAGCAACTATCAGACTGGTCAAAACTTCAAAACCAACAATTACAGTGCTCTGGAAGTTGAGTGAAAACATACCACCAATGGATGAAATGGCCTGAACATTGGGTAAGAGCAGCATGAGTCTGTGATGGTGTTGCCCAGGCTGCTCCCATCTCCTGCTCCCTGCCTGCCAGTTCTGTGGTGGTAGTTCAACCAGGGGGGCCAGGTCGTGGAGACCCACAGCTTTGTTGCTGCTGCCAGAAGGGGCTCTTTGATTTAGAATGTTGTCAGTTAAAGCAGCAATCTTAGTAACAAGTGGACAGAGAGAGCCAGCACCTCTACTAGTCTGAGATCATGACTCTATTTGGGACAAGCAATGGACTGACAGGCTTCCAGGGGTTTAACAGGGATGCACAGATGTGAGACAGCCCTGGGGGCTCAATAACCTCTCCACATATCCTGGGTTGACTGGAGGCTGTGCTCACGTGCAACAGAGATAAGCTTGAACCCAGGCCATTCACACATCCCTGGCCAGTGGAACCTGCACACATGAACAGAAGAGAAATAAGAAAGCCCATCAGAAAACTAAAGCCAAGTCTGACTTGAAAACTTCTAAGTTTTGAATGTACTCCCTCGTCTATACATAGCCCATTAGCAAAGACTGAAAGCCTCACTGGCTTGAGGGGCTTGAGTGCTAATCCTGACCAATCTTTACCTGAACTCTAAGCTATCAGGGGCAATTCCTAGACATCTAGGCTTTAAAATAAAAACAAATATAAAAACTGAGCAGTCAACAACGGCCGCACACTGTGGGAAAGGCCAACTTTGTAGATCTAGCTCAGGGAAGTTACTAAGTTAAAAATAAATAAATAAATAAAACAACTCTAAGAGGAAAAAAATCACAATCCAGAGTGGCTGCACTATTACCTAAGATGTTCAGTGTTCCATACAAAATTACAAGGCATATAAAGAAAATAAAAGGGTGACCAAGCTGAGTCTATTGAAACTGTCTCTGAGTGTTACCAGGTAATGAATTTAGAAGAAAAAATTTTCAAAGTAGCTATTATAAATATGTTCAAAGAGCTGAAGAAAACACTTTTTAAAGATTAAAGGGAAGTATGGCAACAATAACTGAATAGAGAATCTCAATAGATAAAAATTATTTTAAGAAAATGAAAGTTCTGAAGTTAAAAGGTATAACAGAAATGAAAAGTTTACTACAGAGTCTCAACTATAGCTTTGAGCTAGCAAAGAAAGAACTAGGGCTGAGTGTGGTGACTCACACCTGTCATGCCACACTTTGGGATGCTGAGGCAGGCAGATCACTTGAGGTCAGGAGTTCAAGACCAGCCTGGCCAACAAGGTGAAACCCCACCTCTACTAAAAACACAAATAATTAGCCAGGTGGTGTGCACCTGTAATCTGAGCTACTTGGGAGGCTGAGGCAGGAGAATTGCTTGAACCCAAGAGAGAGAGGTTGCAGCGAGCTGAGACCACACCACTGCATGTCAGCCTGGGTGACAGAGTGAGTGAGACTGTGTCTCAAAAAAAGAAAAAAAAAAAGAAGAAGAAGAAAGAAAGAATCAGGAATTTGAAAATAAAGCAGCGAAAAGTACCCAATCTGAAAAACAGGGAGAAAAAAGATGAAAGAACAATGAACAATCCTTATAGACCTGCAGAATAACATTAAATGTACCAACCTATGTGTAATGGGAGTCTCAGAAAGAGATGGAAAAGAAAATGATGTAGAAAAACACCTGAAAATAATAACCGAAAGCATTTCAAATTTGATGAAAATATATTAATGTACAGATTCAAGAAGTTCAAAGAATTCCAAGTAGGATATACACAAAAGATCCTCCTTAGACACCTCAGAATTAACCTTTTGAAAAATAAATACAAAGAGAAAAAATCTCAAAAACCTAAAAAAGAAACTCACGCACAGAGGAGCAAGAATCCTAGTAACATATGATTTTGTATCAGAAAGAATGGAGACCAGAAAAGCAGTAGAAAGCTATATTCAAAGTACTGGTAGGAAAATTTTTTAAAGCCTGCAAACTTAGAATTCTACCTCAAGTGAAATTATCCTTCAAAAGTTAATACAAAATAAAGATGTTCCAGAAATAAACAAATAGTGAAAGAATTTCTCACTAGCAGACCTGCATTACAAAAATACAGAAGGTCTGTTAGACTGAGAAGAAGTGACAATAGAAAATAGCTATAATCCTAAAGAATAAATGAAGAATGTCAGAAATGGCAAATGTGTGGGAAAATAGAAAAGTCTCTAGAAATAAGTTTTTCTCCTTTTTCTTTTAATTTATTTAAATGACACAAGACTGTATAAGGCAATATTTATAAAACTCTAGTTGTATAGAGTTAATATATAGGCATAATCTAGAGTTAATATATAGGCATAATCTATACAACATAATAGCACTAATGAAGGGAAAGAAAAGGAGATATATTAGAACAAGCTTGTCCAACCCATGGGCTGTGGGCCACATGCAGCCCAGGATGGCTTTAAATGTGGCCCAACACAAATTTGTGAACTTTCTTAAAACATTATGAGATTTATGCATGGACTTTTCTTTAAAAGCTCATTAGCTGTCATTAGTGTTAGTATATTTTATGTGTGGCCCAAGACAATTTTTCTTCCAGTGTGGCCCAGGGAAGCCAAAAGATTGGAAACTCTTGTATTAGAGCAATGTTTCTGTATTTTACCAGAAATGACTTAGTATTATTCTGAAGTAGAATGTGATAAGTTGAAATGCATATTGTAACCTCTAAAGAAAATACCTAAACAACATACAGTAAAATGTACACAGAGGAATTTAAATGACACATTAAAAATATTTAATTAACACTAAAGGAGGCAGTAAAGCAGGAACAGAGGAAATACATGAGACAACACAGAGCAAAATGCAAAGATTATCAATAGTTACATTAAAGACGATTAGACTAAACATTGACTAAACACTCTACTCAAAAGGCAGAGATTATCAGACTGAATTAAAAATCAAGAGTTGATAATATGCTATCTATAAGAGATCTGTTTTAGATTCAAAGGCACAAAAGGTTAACAGAAAAGAATGGAAATAATATACCATGTAAACATTAACCATAAGAGGATTGGAACGACTTTTTAAACATCAGACAAATAAATTTAAAATAAGAAATATTACCAGAGACAAAAGGCCCTGCTATAATAATACATAATTAATACATTAGGAAAATATAACAATTATAAATCTCTATGCACCAAATAATAGAACTTCAAAACACATAAAGCAAAAGCTGACAGAATTAAAAGGAAATGTAAACACTTTAAGAATAATAGTTGGAGATTTCACACTCAATAATTGATAGAACAACTAGAGAGAAAAACAAGAAGGATACAGAAGACCTGAACAATACTATCAATCAATTTAACTAACATTTATAGCACAAACAACCCAATAAATGCAGAATACATATTATTTTCAAATGCACATGGAACATTCTCCAGGATAAATCATATAATGTATCAATAAACAAATCTCAATACATTTTAAAGTTTGAAATCATCTCAAGCTTGTTCTCTGATCACAACAAAATTCAATTAGGTCTAGGGATTCTAGGGATCCACAATAGTAAGAATTCTGAGTAAAACTCAAATATTTGGAAATTATACAATACACTTTTAAATAGCCCATGAGTCAAAGAAGAAATCACAAGGTAAATTAAAATACACTTTGAACTAAATGATAATGAAAACACAGCATAGAAAAATGTATGGATTGCATTAAATAAGCACTTAGAAGAAAAACTTCAGCTCTAAGTGTGTCTATCAGAAAAGAACAAAGGTAATCTAAAGGTATTGGTAATCTAAACTTTCTCCTTAAGTAACTATAAGCAAAAGGAAAGAAATAGAAAATAATAAATATTAGAGCAGAGATCAGTGGCTCTCATAGAGAGAATCAGTGAAACCAAAAGTTGGTTCTTGGAAAATATTAATAAAATTGGTGAATTCTTAGCAAGTCTGACAAAGACAATAAAAGAGAAGATACAGATTGCTAAAAATCAGAAATTAAAGAATGGACATTATTACCAACACTATGGAATTAAAAATATTATATGAAAATACTATGAATAACTTTATACCAACAAGTTAGACAACTTAGATGAAATGAGACATTCCTAGAAAGACAAATTACAAACACTGACTGAGGAAGAAATGGAAAATATAGATAGATAAGAAGTGACAAAATTGAACACCCACGTTTAAGGCACCATTATTCCCAATAACCATTAGATAGAAGCAACCCAAGCATTCATTGACAAGTGAATAAATTAACAAATGTGGTGTACATATGTAATGGAATATTATTCAACCTAAAAAAAGAAGGAAATTCTGATACATGCTACCACATAAATAAACTTTAAACTTACTTCAGTCACAAAAAGGCAAAACATGGTTGGGTGCAGTGGCTCACACCTGTAATCCCAGCATTTTGGGAGGCCGAGGAAAATGAATAACTTGAGCTCAGGAGTTTGAGACCAGCTTGTTCAACATGGTGAAACTCCCTCTGCAACAAATACAAAAATTTTGCTGGGCGTGGTGGTGTGCACCTGTAATCCCATCTATTTGGGTGGCTGAGGCACAAGAATCACTTGAACCCAGGAGGTGAAGGTTGTGGTGAGTCAAGATTGCACCACTGCACTCCAGCCTGGGTGACAGAGGGACACTCTGTCTCAAAAACAAAAGACAAATGCTATATGATTCCATTTATATGAGGTGCCTAGATTAGTCAAATTTATAGACACAGAAAGTAGAATGGTGGTTGCAGGGGCCGGGAGAGGAGAGAATGGGGAGATATTTAGAGGTATAAAGTTTCAGTTTGATGAAAATAGTTCTGGATATTAGTTGCACAAGTTTAGATGTACTTAACACTAAACTGTACACTTAAAAATGATTCAGATGGCAAATTTTATGTTATGCAATTTTACCGCAATTTTTTAAAAAAGAAGCTTTTTTGGAGAGCACAAGACTTCAACCCATCATTGCACCTATATAAACTCAATGCATTCCAAAACGTTATAAAAATAATTAGCAATGATGAAATTTTGAATAAACCTCAAATAGCTGAATTTAAAACAAATTGAATTTAGCAATTAAAACGTATTTCCACAGAGAATAGTCCAGAACCAGATGATTTTACTGGTAAATTCAATCAAATATTTAAATAAATAATACCAATCTTTCATAAACTTTTTCCAAAAATAAAAGGTGAGGGAATACTTCTGAATTCACTTGATGAAGCCACTATCACCCTGTTACCAAAACCGGACAATGATCTCACAGGAAGAGAAAACTACAGATCAACTTCTTTCATGAACAGAGATACAAACATTCTCAACAAAATAGTAGAAATTTGAATTTAGCAATATATAAATAGGCTTATACACTATGACCAAGTAAGATAAAACGTTAGATGATTTAATGGCAAAAAAAAAAACCCCATCTTTACTAAAAATACAAAAAATTAGCTGGGCATGGTGGTACGTGCCTGTAATCCCAGCTACTCAGGAGGCTGAGGCAGGAGAATTGCCTGAACCCAGGAGGCAAAGGTTGCGGTGAGCCGAGATCGCGCCATTGCACTCCAGCCTGAGTAACAAGAGCAAAACTCCGTCTCAAAAAAAAAGAAAAAAAAAAGAGAATATATCTAGAGGTGAAATCTCTAGATTATAGGGTAAAATATTTTGTAAATAATGTCTAATTACTTGTTAATATTTGGTTAAATTTTTAAAAGCCTATGTTCAGGAATAGGATTAACCTATAATATTCTTCTCTTACACCGTTTTTGTTAGGTTTTGGTATCATTATTATTATCATTATTTTTAAGATGGGGTCTCTCTTGGTCACCCAGGCTGAAGTACAGTGGAGCAATCTTGGCTTACTGCAATCTCTGTCTCCTGGATTCAAGCAATTCTCCTGCCTCACCCTCCTGAGTAGCTTGGATTACAGGTGTCCGCCACTATGCCCTGCTAATTTTTGTATTTTTAGTAGAGATGGGGTTTCACCATAATGGCCAGACTGGTCTCAAACTCCTGACCTCAAGTGATCCACCCATCTTGGCCTCCCAAAGTGCTGGGATTACAGATGTGAGCCACAGCTCCCGGCATCAATATTATTTTTAATCCTGAGTATTCATCATTATTGCATTATGTAGTTAACCCTTATTCACAGGACATACTTTTGAAGACATCCAGTGGATGACTGAAACTGCTAACTGTGCCAAACCCTACAAATACTGTTTTTTCCTATACATCCATACCTATGATAGAGTTTAATTTATAAATTAGGTGCAGCAAGAGATGAACTACAATAGCTAATAATAAAGTGAGCAATTATAACAGTATACAGTAATAAAAGCTATGTGAGTGTGGTCTCGCTCTCAAAAATATCATATTGTACTATACTCACCTATTTCCTTCTTCTTTTTTTTTTTTTTTTTTAACTCAGTGGTTCTTTCAGAGACACGTACTTGCCTATTTTCAGATCATGGTTGACCCTGGGTAATTGAAACGCAGGAAAGTGAAAGCTGGGATAAGGAGGGACTACTGAGATTTCCCCTACTCATTTGGAAGTAACACACTCTAGTTCTATGATTGTAGTTGTTACCTGATGTTATGGATTGAATTATTTCCCTCCAAAAGTTACACTGAAGCCCTAACCTCCCACCCCCACTCTGTAACTTGATTTTGAAATAAGGTTTTGAAGATGTAATCAAATTAAGATGAGGTCATCAGGGTGCAACCTAATTTATTATGACTGGTGTCCTTGTAAGCAGAGGAGACAGCAGTGACACATGGGATGACAGCCATGTGAAGACAGAGTCAGCGATTGGAGTGATACTGCCACAAGCCAAGGAATGCCTGAGACTACCAGAGGCTAGAAGAAGCAAAGAGGGCTTCTTCCCTAGAGTCTTCAGAGAGAACATGGTCCTGCCATACCTTGATTTTGGACCTCTAGCCTCTGCTACTATGAAAGAATACATTTCTGTCATTCAAGTCCGCCAGTTTGTAATACTCTGTTACTGCAGGGATAGGAAATTAATCCTAGAAATTTCAACCTCCATAACTAATGTACTGAAGTTTATGAGTCATCATAATGTTATTTCCTTCCTGGACAAACAGGAAACATGGGGAAACCACAAAGAAGAACCTTGTTTTATTTCTCTATTTCCCTTCTTCAGACTCATACACTTTTGTTGGCTGGTAATCAATCCCCCTTTTCCTGCACTAGAAATTGTCATTGCTATTTTATACAGTCGATTCTTATTTAGTTTACCCACATTATCTACTTTCTTTGCTCCACAAAGTTTGTTGCGTCTCAGATCGTCTTTCTGGTGTCATTATCTTTCTGCCTAAAGTACAGCAAGAGATTTTCTGTAGTGAGAATCTGCTGGTGACAAATTCTGTCATGTTTAGCTTGACTGTCACTGGGTGTAGAATTCTATGTGGCAGTGATTTTCTTTGGTACTCTGAAGACACCATTTCACTGTCTTCTGTCTACCATGATGGCTGCTGGGAGAAGAGCTGGCTCTTTGTTAAAATCACTCGAATTGCTATCTTTAAAAAGTAACTTATCTTCTTTTTCCTCTAGCTGCTTTAAATACATATTTTTTTACTTTTGTTTTTCTGCAGTTTTACTATAGTGCATCTAGTGGCAGATTTTATTTTACTTGCTTGGGGTTCCCCAGATCTCCTTGATTTATAGATTAACACTTCCTTCAATTCTGGAAAATTCTCAGCCATTTTCTCTCCCAGCATTTCCTATACCTCATCTTCTCTTTTGTCTCCTTCCAAGGACATGATGTTAGATTTCTCACTATACCCTCCTTGTGTCTTACTCTCATTTTTTTTTCCTGCTCCATGTTTCAATTGGATAATTTATTATAATTTATCTTTCTATTCATTAATTCTCTCTTATCCAATCTGCTGTTTTATCCTATTTGCTGTCAAATCCATTCACTGAGTTTTTAACATTATTTTAGTATTTATTTATAAAAAGTATTTCTTTTTCAAATTGGCTATGACAAATTTTATAGTTTTTATGTTTCCTGCAGATATTATTAAGTTTGTCATTTACTTCTTTAAACATGGAAACTATGGTGGGTTTTTTTTTTTTTTTTTTGAGGCGGGTTTCGCTGTTGTTACCCAGGCTGGAGTGCAATGGCACGATCTTGGCTCACCGCAACCTCCGCCTCCTGGGTTGAAGCAATTCTCCTGCCTCAGCCTCCCGAGTAGCTGGGACTACAGGTGCGCACCACCATGCCCAGCTAATTTTTGTATTTTTAGTAGAGACGGGGTTTCACCTTGTTGACCAGGATGGTCTCCATCTCTTGACCTCGTGATCCACCTGTCTCGGCCTCCCAAAGTGCTGGGATTATAGGCGTGAGCCACCGTGGCCGGCCAACTATGGTGGTATTTTAGCCTGTATGATACTTTCAATACAGGATGGGAGTGTAGATGCTTCTGCTTTCTGTTGATTCTGCAGATTCTCATTGAAATTCTAGCTTAATTTGAGGAGGTCTCCTAAAAATTTCCCACCTTGGATGGCTTTGAGCTCTGACCTTTGCTGTCTCTCCGCATGCAGCCCCTGAGCAGGTGCCAAGTGAGTGATAACCAGAGATGCCTCCAGGCCTAAGGGCTTTCACGTCTGATATTCCACTCCCGTTGCTGGTTACAAGTCTTTCTCCCCAAATTGGCCTGGGAACTTCTCACTGCTGTTTTTTCTCTTCAGTCCTTTTCAGGAGTTCAAAATTATTTTTTACGTGTGTGTGTGTGTGTGTGTGTGTGTGTGTGTAGTAAAGAGTTGATTTAAATAACCTAGCTGCCATGACTGGAAACCAGAAGCTCAATTATATATTTTTTGGTCTTTTACATTCTTGAATACATCCAAGTTAGCATAATATCCCCACAACATAATGGAATTTGAGTGCTTAACTGCATGCGAAGTACTATACATATGATTATGGAGTAGCACCAAGGAAAAGGAAGGGAAAATTAACTTTGCTTAGCTTTCTTATCTAATTCTAGTTATTTAAGAATAGTCTAAGTCCTTATTAAACAACAACTGGTTACATGTCTCAAGGCAATGTGAAGTCCACAAATCTTCATAGAAGAAACTGAACTCATAGTCTAAGTGCTGACATATTTACTGGAGATAGATTTATTTAAACAAATAATCAGATTTGTGAGTGGAAGCCTCCAAAAACACAAAATTAAAAAATCAACAATTGCTTTTGCTTATTAGAAAGAGGCTATTTTTTATATTTTAAAAACATCAATGCTTCTAGCACATGCCCTTATACAAAATTAATGAAATAGAATATTTTTTATCAAAATATTAAAAATAACTATGCTTTTAAAACTAAGACTACTGTGAAGACTAAAAAAATTTTTGAATGCAAATTACAAAAGCTTTTGGTCTGAAAACATAAGCTACTCCACATTTTACCTAAAGTTTAAAGTCCTTGTGAGCAATTTGAAGTGTCAACTTTCCTACTGATGTGGCCTACAAATTTCAAAATCCAATCTCTATTCTGTTTAATAGTAGGTGCTTTCTGAAGGCTATAGTTCATCACACAAGAAAATACTTCTCACTTATACAACACATATGTTCATGCTGTTCAATTTTAGAATACAAATACTAAGTCAATTGTTCTTCATTCTCTTGAAAAGCTAAGCGAGGTAAAAAAAAAAAAGCCATAAAGTGCAGATCACAAAAAAAAAGTTATTTCCTTTCCACTTGATTTCCAACAGCCATGATGAAGCCAGCATTGGGTGCTGAGTGAGTGTCATGTGGGCCTTTCTGGGGCCCAGGACAGCCGTGCTCAGCAGCAAGGACATCTCTCCTCAGATTGCTTAAGAAGTCAAACCCTGCCTCTCCTGACCCCATAGCCTCCACCTTGGTTTCCAGAGGCTTGAGACCCCAGATGTCCCTTTGTAGTTTACTCAAGTCATCTTGGGTGGTTTCTCCACATTGCTTTTGCACGTATACTCAGAAATGGGTATCTCAAAGGAGAAACCAAATCTTTCTCTAGACAGGCAGTATAGTGGAGTAGTGGCTTCAGGGGTGGCCTCGGGTCCAATGCTGACTTCACCACCTACTGCCTTATGATCTTGATGATCTCATCCCTCTGTACCTCAGTTTCCTCATTTGTTAGAATAGAATGATTGCTTCCACTTCACAGACTTACCATGAGGAATAATTGAGGTCATAAATGGAAAGAATTTAGACTAGTTTGGCATATAAAAAGTGCTCAATAAATTTTTGATGTTATTATTCAGACTTGAGATATGTTGTGCACAGCTTTGGTTACCTCACCTTGGGAGAGTAATATTCTTGAGAGAGAGTTTTGAATGTAGTTCAGAAATAATTAAATGCCTTCCATGATTGAAATAGAAAGGCAATTAAGACAATGAAACATTTTTCTCTGTAGTATCTAGGACATATTTTTCTCATTTTCCTTTCATAATGGGAAAATGTGAAACTTTCTTAGAGTAGTGACAAATTACTCATTCTGAGGTCAATTGTTCTCCAAAAAATACATTTCAAACAGGGAAGAAGGGTAAGATTCTAGAAGTCTTGGAATTCAATACTGGGGTAGAATGCAGGTTAGGACTCAGGCAGCCCAGGTTCCTGGTTTTGCCAGCCATATGATTTGGGAAAAGCTCTTCAATCCCTCTGAGTCTCAGGCTTCCTAACTATAAACTAGAGGTAAAAATATCCACCTGCAAAGGTGATGGAGTTAGGGTGCCAGGAGACAAGCTGTGACAGTTATTATGTGATAGCTGAGCAAAAACCCAGAACCGACTTTACAATGAGTTCCGGTGACTGACTATACCAGGGAGCAAACTGTTGGCATAAAATGGGCCCAGTAGCCAAGCTTCTTTCATTCTATCCAAGAAAATCATCTCATAGGCCAGGTGCCATGGCTTACACCTGTAATCCCAGCACCTTGGGAGGCCGAGATAAGCAGATCACCTGAGGTCAGGAGTTCAAGACCAGCCTGACCAATGTGATGAAACCCCATCTCTACTAAAAATACAAAGATTAGCTGGACGTGGTTGTGGGTACTTGTAATCCCAGCTAGATGGGAGGCTGAGGCAGGATAATGGCTTGAACCCAGGAGGCGGAAATTGCAGTAAGCTGAGATTGTGCCATTGTACTCCAGCCTGGGTGACAAGAGTGAGACTCCGGAAAAAAAAAAAAAGAAAGAAAGAAAGAAAAGAAAAAAAGAGAAAGCAAGAAAATCATCTCACAGATACATGTCTGGTTATCTTGGATGGGGCACAAAACAGCCCAGGTATGTGTCTAGGGATAAGGCCGCGGAATAAAAAAGGGGGAGGCAGTGACAACTTAGAATGTTATAGATGCTGCATTCATTAATTTCTTCATACACCTGATTATTTTTCTGATGGAAGTTATATTTATTTCATTGAGGGGTATTGGGAAGGCTCTGTGAGAGGGTAAACAGATGAAAATCCACAGCCCCCATCTTTAAAGGAACTGTAGGGAAAAGAGAAAAATGTGGTATTTATAGAAAGCCATCTACGTGTTTGAGTATAATATCAGAGTAGGCTATTGTCAAGCAGCTCTAAAATTTCAGTGACTTCACACAATAGCTGTTTAGGTCTTGCTCCTACAAAGTCTGTTTCCTCATGTAGTAGTTCATGGACTCACATTCCTTCCATTTTGTGACTCTGAGATACCCTAGAGTGGGAGTCAGCAAACTGTGGCTCACAGGTCAATTCCAAGCTACTGTTTTCAAACATTTTTTTGTAAATAAAGTTTTATTGGAACGCAGTCACACCTATTCATTTCCCTTTCATTTGTGCTTTGCAGCTGGTCTCATGTTGCAATGGTAGAGTGAAGTGGTTGTGACAGAGACTGTATGGCCCATGAAGGTTAAAATATTTACATTCTGTCCCTTTACAGAGAAAATTTGCTAAGTCTTGCCATAGGGCCCTGGAATCCAATGTTAGATTCTCTGATTCAGCCCAGAATGAATCAGAGAATGGGGAGAAAAAGAGTGGAAGATTACGCGGGAGGATTTATGAACTATGTCTGGAAATGGCTTTCTTCAAACCCACCTCAACCTGATTTCAATGGAAGCCAGGAAATGCAGCCTTGCTGTTACCAAGAAGGAAAATGCAAAGCAGTTCTCCACAGACTGGTACTGTGCTAGACTCTTCCATTCACTCTCTTCTTTTTGTTTATCAAAACAACCCTTTAAGTTGGGCATGTAGCCTGAGCCTATAGTCCTAGCTACTTGGGAGGCTGAGGCAGGAGGATCACTTGAGCCCAGGAGTTTGAGGCTGCTATGATCTTTGATCACACAGCTGCTGTACTCTAGCTTGGGCAACATAGACCGCATCACTAAAAAACTTTTGTTATCAAGCAAACAAAAATCAAAGACAGAACTGCTTTGCAAATGAGATAGCTGAGGTTCAGAGAGGTTAAGCAACTTGCCTCAAGGTCACTCAGCATTAAAATAGTTATAGTAGTGATAAGATCCTCATCATACTTGTGCTATTCTTTCTGAAAAATATTTGTAATTGTGGTAAAATATATTAATACTTAACATGACATGAACTTCTCCAATTATTTTTAAAGTGTACACTTCAGTAGCATCTGAAATATGTTCTTGAGAGTGGGAAGTTTGCTAGTTGTTAATAAGGAACTCAAAACTTAGGGTTTTCATTTCAGTGATAATCTTCAAAAGTTAAACAGATTCATCTGGGCAATACCTTAAACTGAAGACTGACATGAAATTTCTGAACTTAAATTTTGGTTTATGTTTATTGGTGCCAATGGTAATTCTGAATTGTCATAGGCTGGTAAGAAGGGACTGAAATGGATTTGATACTGAAATTATTTCTTTAAGCTTTTTGTATACATTATGAACTAAGGAATGTTTTGTGGTAGTTTACAAAAAGAGAAAAGTGATAGAAGAATTAAGCCATTACAAATGACTTAACTATATAGGTATGCCATACCCAAAAGGGTCTACTCCATTGAACCCAAAACAATGTTGATATTTGAGAGGCAATTCAGTTTGCACAAAACAATGTTATCCAGTATATTTTATTATTGTTTACTTATACGTCTTTGGTTTTATGGCTTTTTTCTTTTTCATTTAGTTTGCAATTTAGTTTCACAGTTGTTTAAGCATTGTTATACATGAAGAATTGATCTCTAGTTTTATGCTTGCACATATTTAAATTACTTAATAAAATTAATTTAAACAAAAACATGAGCGGTCCAGAAGAATACTTTCTCCTTGAAAGGCCTGTGTCTATGACTGAAGCATAAGAGTGTCTACCCTACATAAAGAGTTCTCTTTTACCAAAGATTGAAATTTGAATTAGGAAACTGTACCAGTGAAGACAAGCTAAGTTCAGCTGCGGTAACAAGCAAGCCAGAAGTCACAGTGGCTTAAACCACTTGCTTACATTGAATTCATTGTATATTGATAAAGAACTCATGGTGCTTCTTCTAACTGCCTACAAACTCCTCTTGGTGTTAAAGTCTTCCATTCACTGAACAAAAACAGCACATGATAAACTGTCCAGAAAGGAAACTTGTTTTTACTTCTCAGGGTCAGACATCCGTATGACCATATAGGCATACATGGTCCAAGAAACTTCTTCTGCCAGTTCCTTCTAAATGTCTGCCTACAAACTTCTTTCTGTGAGAAAATCTTCCATTCCCTGAGCAAAAACAGTACATAATGAAGGGTTCAGGAATAAAAGCTTGTTAATATTTTACAGGCCTGGGCAACCATATGGCTCTGTAGGCACAAATGGGTTTAAGAAACCTCTGCTAGCTTTTTCTAAATGCCTGCCTATAACATTGTCTTAGTGTTAAAATCTGTTCACCGAAGAAAACAGTACACGATGAACTGCTCAGAAGAGAAGTTTGCTTTTGCTTTTCAGGGCTGAATATCTGTATGGATATCAGGACCCGAATTGATCATCATAGCAGGACCCAAACTGATGGATCTACCCTCAGTAATATTTCCGGTTGAGGAGAATGAGTGCTCCGTCGGTTCTCTCACCTGCAGGTAAATGCGCTGGATGAATTAAGTCAGATGCCTGTACTGAACTTCTAGAAGAGGAGCACAGTCCTCAGGAACAGCCGGGATAAGAGTGAACCAGCATCTGTTACCAGCAATAATGTCTGCAACAGAAAGCATCCTGCATCTTTTTATACAAAAGTGCTCCATGGCATTGTTCTGACACTTTCTATTTCCTGCTAAAGCTTCCAACAGCTCTGTAAATTTCATAGGCAGCTGTGGCTTCTGAGTTACGCCCCAAATCTGCTGCTTCCTAGCCACACGGGATGGGCAAACCTCAACCTGTTCCTCCTCCATGGAACGGGGCAGAAATGTGAGTTGCATGGTGTGTTGAGAGAAGTCAAGGCTGTAACTCATGTGAAACTTCTTTGTCAAATTTAATTTATTATCCAAATGAAAGGATTATAACAGTATTATTCTTGGCAGTCAATCATGCCACACCAAGGGTAAAGAATAGACAGTAATGATTTCACCCTATGGCACTCATCGCACAATCAATATTTTCTCACAAAAGTTTCCTGAAGATCCACAGAAAATCTCTTTAAGTTATCAGATAATGAAACCTGTAGAGAATAGCTCTTCAATACAGAAGCAAATTTCTCCTCTTGGCTAGAAAATGACAAAGCATTTTACATGGACCCAAATCTATATGGCACACTTTTCTGGCAGGTTCCCATGTTTAAAAGATTTGAGGTTTAGGCTGGGCGCGGTGGCTCATGCCTGGCGGGTGGATCACGAGGTTAAGAGATTGAGATCATCCTGGTCAACATGGTGAAACCCCATCTCTACTAAAAACACAAAAAATTAGCTGGGCATGGTGGCGTGTGCCTATAATTCCAGCTACTCAGGAGGCTGAGGCAGGAGAATTGCCTGAACCCAGGAGTCGGAGGTTGCAGTGAGCTGAGATCACACCATTGCACTCCAGCCTGGGTAACAAGAGCGAAACTCCATCTCAAAAAAAAAAAGATTTGAGGTTTAAGAAAAGAAGTACTATCTAGTCTGCTTAGGAAGCAGTTGTTTTAAGTTGAGATCAGTATTAAAAAAAGAAAAATGATTCACAAAAGAGTGTTGGGAATGGAGACACAGAAAGACTTTTATACCATAGCATCAACTCTGAAACTGCTATCACCCGGATACCTCGGGATTCTAGCTTTAGTAGAACTGGGGAGTACCCTGAAGATCATGTTGTCTCCTCCTATTTTCTAGGCGTCTCAGTCAGCTCAGACAGCTATAACAAAACACCACAAACTGGGTGACTTAAGCAACTGACATTTATTTCTCACCGTTCTGGAAATTGGGAAGTGTGAGATCAGGATGCCAAAATGGGGAGGTTCTGGTGAGGGCTCTCTTCCTAGCTTGCAGAAAGCTGCCTTCTTATTTCGTCCTCATATGGTGGCGGGGTTGGGTTGGGGGTGGAAAGAGAGAGAAAGAGAACATGCTAGCTCTAGTCTCTTCCTCTTGTTTTAAGGACACTAATCCCACCCTCGTGACCTCATCTTAA
Source organism: Saguinus oedipus (assembly GCA_031835075.1). Classification (NCBI taxonomy): domain Eukaryota; kingdom Metazoa; phylum Chordata; class Mammalia; order Primates; family Cebidae; genus Saguinus; species Saguinus oedipus. The sequence continues at coordinate 47,665,185 of CM063170.1, forward strand.
CCTAATTACCTCCTAATGATCTTTGGGAAGTAATACCATCACGTTGTGCATTTGAGTTTCTATGAATTTGGCAGGGCAGAGGAGGGGGTAGAGTGCAAACGTTCAGTCCATAACACCACATGAGGAAAAGGTCTGGAAAAGTTAAATGACTTGCCCAAGATCATGTTACTAAATACAAGTTGGTTAGTCAAATATTTTTCCTTTTCACCAATCTGAAATTATAGAATTGAATATGATGCAGAGAAAAAAGTTCTTTTACTTCTGCAAACAATTTCTAATAAAGCCTTTTCTTTTCTTTTTTGAGACGGGTCCCTCTCTGTCACCCAGACTGGAGTGTAGTGGTGCGATCTTGGCTCACCTCCCGGGTTCAAGCAATTTAACTTCAGCCTACCAAGTAGCTGGGACTACAGGGGTGTGCCACCACACCTGGCTATTTCCGTATTTTTAGTAGAGATAGGTTTTCGTCATGATGGCCTGGCTGGTCTCCAACTCTTGATGGATTTACCCTCAGTAATATCTACTCTCTGCCTACCTCGGCTTCCCAAAGTGCTGGGATTACAGGTGTAAGCCATCATGTCTGGCCAATTGCTAATAAAGTCTTTTCTAATCGAACTCTATGTAACTTACTTCATGATGTATCTGCAAGTGGACTAAGGACACATTGAATATTCTTGTTAAGGTCTAGCAATAATTCTGAGTTTCCTTTTAAGTATTTGCAAAGTTTAGTTGTTTTCCTTATTTCAGAGGCTTCCAGATGTTTTTACCCTGGGGAAAGGTATGAATAGACTAAGAAAATCAGATTCAGATTTCTAGTTGAATGATTTTATTATCCAATTATTTTATTTAACTAGGTGTGGAAGTCTACTTTTCACCCTAGGAAAAGAATTCTCCAATTGTCCCCACAAAGAAAAGAAAAGATGAGTTACCTTTCTAAGTGTATTAGTTGGGAGAGGCTAAGTTATACTGTAGAACAGAAAAATCTCTGGAATTTGCAGTAACAAAGGATTATTTCCCATACTTGCTAAATGTCTATGTGTATCAGAGAAGTCTCTAGTCTACATGTCTGTGCCAGAGGTGGCGTGCTGATGGAAACTCCATCTGGGGGGGCAGCAATAGCCGTACCACTGGGAAGGGGATTTGGTAAATTGCACACTGGCTCTTCATGCTTCTGCCTGTAAGTGACACATGTCACTGCTGCTAATTGGTCATTTGCCAGGGCAAATCACAGGGTCACAGCTAAATGCAGAGGGGTCAGAATACATCCATCCTTTTATGTACCTGGAAGAAGAAAACCCAACATTTTGGTGAACATCCCTAATGGCTACCACACTAGGAATAAAAAAGGAAAACAGAACACACTCCAACTTTATCAACATGCCAGCATCTCATACCATCAGTATGAATCAAATTCCCAAATATCCATCAGATGTACAATAAAATATCTTAACAAAATAATCTGATGCAGGTAGGGTTCCCTGAATCCATTTCTTCATCTCTATACAAGAGAATTGCCTAGAATGGGAAGTAAGTACACTAAACCAAACTAAATTGGGGTTGGGGTGAGGTTTCCAGAAATGGATTGTGGGCCAGCAAAATGCGGAGACACTTTTACACCTTTTGTGGATTTTGCTAGCCTCATTTCTCCAAGAAGAAAATCATGTGTTTATGACATGGCAATTCTTGTCAACAGTCTTTCCAAAATAATTGGACGGTAGGAAAGTTATAGCTGTAACAGGGAGAAAAGTTCATTTTCACCTGAATTGCCCATAGGAGTATTTGTTTAATGGGTCACTCTAGAAAGATATGTTAAACCTTTAAAACTTAATCTTTTTGGAAATTGTCTTAAGGTCTAGAATATGATCAGACAACCCTCATTTGTTTCTTTTCTTTGGGTACAATCATTTGCTTAGACATGTATTTTTAAACTTTTAATGTATTGGTGGCAACAAAATTTTCAAGTAGGGAAACACTTAAACTAGCTCAGAATCTCCCCTAAATTAAAAAATAGAGTTTCGTACTTTCCAGAATAAGCACCTTTTTTCTTTTTTCTTCTTCTTCCTTTTTTTTTTTTTTTTTTTTTTTTTAGGTGGAGTTTCACTCTTGTTGCCCAGGCTGGAGTGCAATGGCGTGATCTCAGCTCATTGCAACCTCTGCCTCCTGGGTTCAAGAGAGTCTCCTGCCTCAGCCTCCCAAGTAGCTGTGATTACAGGTGTTCACCACCACACTCGGCTAATTTTTTGTGTTTTTAATTGACATGGGGTTTCACCATATTGGCCAGGCTAGACTCAAACTCCTGACCTCAGCTGATCTACCTGCCTTGGCCTCCCAAAGTGCTGGGATTACAGGTGTGAGCCACTGCGTCCAGATAATAAGCACTTTTATAGTCTTTCTTTAAATCTTTCTTGGTAAAGATCTGCAAAGCAGGAGGAAATGACAAGAGGCAAAGTTTGCCGATTTACTGTTCAAGTATATTACATCTCTCCCCACTACCCCTTAAATACTTGCAACAGAGCAGGGTTAACATTAACACTCTAACCATCATAAACTAAAAATATTTATTATATAATGCATGCCTAAGATGAAAATGAAGATATAACAGTAAGATAATTTCATACAGAGGTACAGTGAATTCTGTGACTAAAGCAAGCCAATTTTGTGTTTTAGTTTTTTTTTAAACTTTTTGTGTTTCAGTATTTTTGAGTTATTATAATTATTGAGTATTGACTAGAGTGCTATATATCAAGCAATTCACATTTTTTCCTCATTTAATCCTCCACAGTAAACCTACTTTTAGAACTTAGGAAACTGAGGATGAAGTGACTTAACCAAGTTTGCCTAGCTAGTTAGCAGAGGAATGCTCTTTAGAGATAAATCATTGCGGTGACATTTCAATCAAAGTATCTGATAATTGCAGTGCTTTCCTATACCCAGCTCTCTAGGAAAAGAAATAATTTAAATGGTACATTTATTCATAAACACACAAGTACTCATTCTGTGTCTTTTCCTATCCCAAAGCCTGCAGATATAGAGCTGATTAAGTCTGCAAGACACAGAGGTTAAGAAAAGTGGGCTCTGGCATCAGACAGGCCAACTTGGGTGAGGCTCTGCAATGCTACCTTGCATGGGTACTTATTTTCTCTAACCTCAGTTTCTTCATCTGCAAAATGGAAAACAATATTGGTGCTTTCTTCACAGTTTTGCTAGTAAAATGAAATAATACAATATGATTTTGCACAGTAGAGCGCGTTAAATGCTCCGTAGTATGCACTTGGTATACACTAGGTTTTATTGTTGAATAAGCAAAGTTAGTAATGGCTCCTCTCAGAGGAGCTCCTTGATTAGGGAGAGGAGAGAAAATTTTAAAGAGCATTTCCTGTCCAATGTGATGTGAGCAGGAGCGAAACCAGAGAAAGGCATGAATGACTGCCTTAGAAAAGTCTAAAAAGGGGGCCAGGTGCGGTGGCTCAAGCCTGTATTCCCAGCACTTTGGGAGGCCGAGGCGGGTGGATCACGAGGTCAAGAGATAGAGACCATGCTGGTCAACATGGTGAAACCCCGTCTCTACTAAAAATACAAAAAATTAGCTGGGCATGGTGGCGCACGCCTGTAATCCCAGCTACTCGGGAGGCTGAGGCAGGAGAATTGCCTGAATTCAGGAGGTGGAGGTTGTGGTGAGCAGAGATCGTGCCATTGCACTCCAGCCTGGGTAATAAGAGCGAAACTCCGTCTCAAAAAAAAAAAAAAAAAAAAAAAAAAAAAAGAAAGAAAAAAAGAAGAAGAAAGTCTAAAAAGGTTTCATAGAGGTGACCTTCCAGTTGGTGATTACAGGGAAAGTAGTGCTTCACCGGATGGAGAAGGAGGTAGGCATTCCGGCTATATCCAAATATGGGGTGGAAAGGCGTGTTTGGGGATCTCAAGACTCGGGATAGGGAAACGTCGAAGTGAGAGAAAGAAATAATGAAACTGTGTGGAAAACCACTAAGTGTGGGGTACCTTTGGGGCTTGGACCAGGAAGGCCCAGCCTTCCGTGGCCATGGGGGAGGAAGGCTGGAGGATCGCGAGGTGGCGCTGTGGCTCCACCTTCAGGGAAGATTCTGGAGCCCGCGGGTCACCCGCACTCCCACCGCAGCCTCCGAGAGGTGGGGAAGCGCAGTCTTGATGGGTTTGGCATCTTCACAGCAGCCACCAAAAAATTATGTTGATAAAGATAATAAGTAAGTAAATAACCCGGAAGCGGTCTCTTTTAGGACACACGGCAAACATCAATAACCAGGGACCTTCCGCGAGAAAGGATTAAGAGCACGGAACTGTCCAGCAGGGACCGTTCCCAACTCAGTCCGCGTAATCTGTGGGCCCGCAGCGGAAACCCGCATCGCCTTCCGGGAGCTGAGCTGGGTGCTAACCCGCGGCCTCTGGCCGGTTCTGCGCCCCGCAGGCGTCTCCTTAAAGCCAAAGGCGCAGCAATCCTCACGCCTGACCTTGGGCCCTGGGTCCGCACTTGGGTCCGCACTCTGCCTGCTACTTTCCCCTACCTGGACCTAGATTTTTTTGGACTTTTTTTTTTTTTTTTGCTGAATTTCATACGCACACGTGTACACAGAACCACGAATGAGGTCAGGCTCACACACGTGTACGATGCTCTTGCACAATACACAAGGACTTCTGCACATGTACACCCCAAAGTAGACACGTCTACACATGACACGTTTACACCATACACATGCGCACAGGTACTCACGCCCGTGTGCATCCATGCCTGCACACATCCAGCCAAGAGCGCGCTGTCACTTACCGGCACAAACACACACTTACTGCACCGGCCCACAAATGTGCAGCCACCTTTCGCTCAGGCAAACATATCTGCACACTCACATCATAGCATCACGCATCCCAGTAGCCAACAAAGACCTCGCAGCACGCAACGGTGTACAAATACCTAGCAAATTGTCCCGTGAAGGAAATATCCGCGCAAACTTTTTGTTATCCAGGAATCTCGAGCTTGTCTGCTAAACTCGCCCTCCCTCCTCCAGCTTTGCCCTGAGGAAACAAACAGGCCTATTCCTCCTTGGTACCCCTCTGAGAATGTTTTAAGGTCAAGGTTTCTTCCATAAGATTTTCGCTACTGAAGGGATGCTAATTTTCAAATCGCCGGGAAGTTCCTTTCCTCCACCGCAGAGCCTCTTTCTACCAAAGGATCATGGCCCTTCCCAGATCGGACTCCAATCTCGTGGGCTAGGGGACTGTGGGCAAGGGTCACTGGGTGGGATATGGTAGCGCCCTGGGGCATCCTCAGACTTAGAGCTCCTTACCGGCAGTGCCCCCGGCTGTATTCTCCCGACTCTGAATGACTTCAGCTTTTAGCTATCTATGGTCATGCCAGGGCGGAATCAGCTTCTCCCCCATTAAAGCATATCCCCAAGTGTCCAGATTTCTGTCCTTCGATGGACATCAGGTACAGCCCGCAAAGTCAGATATTTAGTCTGTTCCAATATGCGAGCTTGCGTGAGCTCTAAGATCTCAGCTAGGACTGGGAGAAGTGACTGACAGGAGCTCACATAGTACATGTGACAGAGCCCGGGCCGGAGCTGGCACGTCCCTGGCGCGCTCTGTCCCTGCGGGCCTGGAGAGAGAGAAGCACGTCAGTATCTGACCACGTGAATGCGCATTCAGTACGCCCATTAGTTAGGACGTTTCATAATCTTCCCTTTCCTCTCTCTCCTCTGCACTCTGCCCTCGGGAGGCACCGTGCGCTCCCTTCTCCTCCAGGATGCGCGGAACCCTGGCCCAGGGCTCCAGAGCCAAGAGACACATGAGCGTTTGGAGGCACGAGATTCGCGCCACAGCTGGGTGGACGGTTTGGCTCTATATTTAAGGGTGCAGGCTCTGGCGTTATTCTGGCTTGGCAACTTTATTAGCTGTTGACTGTGGACAACTTTTTCACCTTCGCTAACAGGGCCTCTGTTTCCTTACCTGTGAAACAGGAGTGGTCTTACCTGCCGTTGTTGTCTGTGGCGGCTACTCAGTGAGTTCCTGCCCAAACGGGATCTATTATTATCTGGGGCCGCCCAGGGGGAAACCCGAGAGATGGCAGGCTCGCCTGGGAAAGAGCTGTAGGAACCCCTTGCCCCAGGCTTCTGGCTCCAATCAGACTAGGCTCTCCCATGCCCGAGACAGGGCCCCGCGGCATTGTTTGCTTGGTCTCTATCTCCTAGTTGTTTGTGGTGTCTTTGTCCTTCTCTAGGCCTCAGTTTCCCTGTATGTACCATGGTGAGGTGCGCTCCCGGGGCCTGGAAATGTCAGTCATACTGGGCCAGCACAGGATGGCTTCTCTGGAGCGCAGGGAGTCGGAAACAGAAATCAGCTTTTGGATTTCCAGTGGACCCCTGGCCTGCTGCTCCCACGTGTTCCCCGAGGAAGGCGCGTGGAGATCACCGAGGAAATGAGCCAGGGTTTTGAAGGCTAGCCGGTGGGTCACCGTGCTCCGCCACTCCCGCCATCTTTGGGGTGCCGTTCAGGGGCCCCGCAGAACCGCATCCCTGCGCAGGTCCCGGCTTTTCCAGGGCTCCGGACCGTCACCCCTCCCATTCTCCTCCATCCGGCAGCGCCCTGGCCCCTGTTGCTCGTCACCCCCACCCCGACTGCAGGCTGCCGGTGGACTCCTTTGGGGCGGCCGCAATCTGAGGGATATTGCGCCTTTGGCTTAGGTCGTCCCATTTTTCTTTTCCCTTTTCCCTTCCCAACAGAATTAGGCATCTGTCCTCTTGCCCCGTTCAAAGCTGTCCCTGGCAAATGGCGAGGGAAGAGGGCATTTCCCGGGACAGTTTGCCCTTCTCGGGGAGCGCCCTCACAAGAAGAACGATCAAGAGAATTTTCCAAGTGACAGGTCCCAGTCTGGCCTCCTGGGGGCGGACGAGCAGAGACAATTCCCTCTTTCTGCTGGGACCTTCCCACGGGTCCTAGTTTGGCTATATTTTATCTAGTCTCTTCTCTGGAGACCGGTGTGTTTCTACCGGAGCCCCCAGAAATTACTAGTAGATGTTGTTTTCAGGAAGGGGAATTGATTTCCTTATGCCTCAAGAGGGTTGGGATAGCCAAGGAGCAGAAGGTCAGGCTGGGAGTGGGTGAGTAGGGAGGGCTTGCTTATTGCCCTGGGTTTCCTCCAGGCCCAGGTCAAGAGATCCCACAGCTGGGCAGCCCTGCCTACTGCTGGGAGCCGCTGAGGAGCTGTGGATCCTGAACTCTCCCTGCTGCAGAGATTTTGAGGAGCTCAGCAGGGAAACTAAGCTCCAGGGGAAGCTCCAAACCTCTTTAGTTGTTCTTTCCAGGTGTAAACTAATTCTGCTCTATTTTTTTCCCCCATGCAAAAGCCTTTTTTCCTCACTCCTTCCCTCCCTTCCTTCTTTTTCTCAGAGACGACATATATTAAAAAATCAGGAGTTTCCACTGTCTTTAAATATAGATCCCAGGCACCAATACCAGAGGTTCTGATTGTATGGGTCGGGACAAGGCCTGGAAATCTGCATTTCTAACAAGTGCCCACACCCTTCCCCATGTGATTAGCTGATGAACCCAGTTTGGGGATTACTATTATAAACTACCCTAAAGTGAAATCACTCATATGCTATAAAGCCTAGGCAATGCTGTACATACAAGAATATCTCTTTACAGGATACCCTTACTATAAAAAGGATGATGATCACCTCTGGAGGTGGTACTATCCTCACATGAAGTATTTAAGAGATTCTTTTTCAAAGTTTAAAACTGCAATTGCCGGTTCAGTATTCACCAGAGAAAATCCACACACACACACACACACACACACACACACACACACACACACACACACACAAAACAAACTACTGCTCTGCTGGCCTGAGTGTCATTTCTGTCCATCTCTGTCTCTATTCCACCTTCTCTGTAGCCTCTTTCCTACTTAAACATTTATTACAGGATGAGAAAGCCAGGTTGAAAGCGCAAGGACACCCAGAAAGAAAAGCTATGAATACACTCTGCCTGATTAAACTAAAGCACACTCACCATCCCAGGTGAGGTATATGCTGCCTCTGCACAGCCAAAGGGAATTAGTCTTATCAAAAGATTCCTGCCCTCTTTATTTTTCTTCCTTCTCCAGCCTGGCAGGGGTGGAAATTGCCTCCCTCATATTTAGTTCCTGGAGAGACTGGCTCTGGGGTAGAAATTGAGCTGCTCAAGACTTCTTGCTTTGTGTCACTTTCTCATTTGGGTCAGTCAGCTTCAGGCCCTCAACAAATGCATCCTTTGCAGATGCTTCTAGATTCTGCTTGACCCCAGATAACTATCAGCTGTGTGTCTCTTGCTGATCCTGGATCTGAGGGTGTTCATGCCTCTCTTTTCCTTGGCACTTTTGTCACCTTCCTTTGGCAGTGATCTGTTCCCTTATTGGGGGTGCTCCCTCACCACTGGAGACACCCCACCAGACTCAGCTGGGAGTCCTGCAGTTGAGGACTGTTTACTGGAGAGAAAAATGGAGGTTCAGGCAGTTAAAGAGATGGAGGCCTGGGTCTTTGCCAGGGCCATATGGGACCCATTGATAGAATGGGTGGCCTTTGCTTCCTGATCTCCCTACCTTTAAGGATCCTCTCTGAGCTGAAGAATATGGCCCAGGGGGAGGGATTGACTCTGGGGACCCCCTTTGACCTGGAGCATCAGGTTAAGTTTGGAGCTTTAGAAAGTTTTTAGTAGACCCAGTTTCAATTGTGCATTTAAATACCATAGAGATTGGAAAGGTTCACATCCCCTTCCCTGTCCCCACAAACCTACAACCCTTCAAGTCTCTCCACCATTATACTCCTTGTCAACATGAACATTATGCTAGGAACCCTTGTAAATGCTATGGGGATCCTCATAGATCAGACTAATCTCTTCAGGGATGTCCTGGAGGAGATGGCATTAATTATGGTACCAGGGAGAAAGTACTCAGCACACAGAGGTCTAGATTACATTGTGGGAGAGCTGGGCAGGCCTCGTGCACAGGAGATAAAGCAGTGTTTGAGGACAGTGGCCAGGCCCTGCAGGCCAGGACCACACTCTTTCATCCAGTTTAGGAATCAGGAAGTGGCTCCACTGCTCTGCCAAGAGCACAAAGCATAACTCTTGCCTGTCTCTATTCAACATGGGCATGTGTACTTTTCCATCACTGACCCCATGGGCTTCCTAAATCAAAGGGCCAAGGAAGGCCAGCAGAAATGGGACCTGGATTTCTGGCAGAGAATTTCCCCGAAGGAGTCCTTAGCAGATTTGGCTGCAGTCAGGGAGTTCCTCTGAGGGCAATGAAACAGAAGTTCACCATGTGCTTATTAGAGGTTACAACCTGCTAAAAAATGATGGGGCACATTACCCAGAAACTTCTAGCTATTTCCTTTGCCAGCCACAAACATGCTGAAAGGCCTGAGGAAGGAGACAATTTCATCCGTTTTTCTTTCCTTTTTTCCTTCCACCTTTCCCCTTTCCATTTGTTCCTTCTCCCTCTCTCCTTCTCTCTCCCTCCTTTCTTCCCGTTTTCTCTTCCCCTTCTTCCTTTCCTTCCTTCTCCTTTTCTTCTTTTCTTCCCACCTTCCTTCTCTTCTACCCAACCCATTTCATAAGGCAGAGACAGAGTTAGGAAGGATTTGTTCAAGCCCACCTTTTTAACAGGAAGAATAAAGGAGGATGAGGAAAATCCCCGCACCAAATAACCAGCTAATCAAGGACATAGACATTGCTGTTTCTTTGGTAGTCACTCTAAAAACAAACAAACAACAAACAAACAAACAAACTACTTAGGGTGGGGAATGAGGGGTTGGGATTGAATTTGAGAAAATCTTAAAAGGCACCGGGACACAGCCCCAGTGAGAGCATCCATTCCATCCATTCACATATCTAGAGGACTGCCCGAGAGAAGTGAGCGTGTGAGAACAGTGCCCAACCCTGGCAGCCTCTAGGCTAGCGGCCGAGAGAGAAGCGTTTCGCAGGCCGGAGTGGGAGCAGAACCTGGTCCCCCCACTTCCTGGGGACCCAGCGTCCATTCACTCCCCCAGCGTGGAGGCAGTGCCCCTCCGCGAGCTCCCAGCCCCACACTCGCGCACCCCTATTCCATCCCACCGCCCCCGCCTCAAAGCGAAGAGGTGGGCACCTGGGACGCGCGTCCTGCTTTTTCTGCCCGGGCTCTCCCGTCTCCTCCACTTTTGTCCCCGACGTCCCAGAACAGCGGAGCAGGACGCGGCATCAGCCCTGGGAGGGCGCAGCCCGCGATCCTCCAGCGCGCTCAGGGCGCGGCGAGGATGCTAAAAGACTGCGATGCCAGGATGCAGACCCCCAGCTCAAATTCCTGGGAAAGACACCCGCCTCCCTTTCCCTCGGTCCCCTCTCCGTCCTCGCTCGGACCCGCTCCTCCCCAGCCCAGATGCCGGTGCTCAGCGCTCCCTCGCTCGCCACTTTGCGAGGAACTTTGGCCGGCTCCCCTGCGCCAACGGGAACGGGATGTTAATGAGAGAGCGTGGCCAGGCGCCGCTAGCGAGCCGGCTCCCGGACCGCGATTGGCTGCGGCAGGGCGGAAAGATGACGTTATGCAAATGAAGGGGCGGGGCATCAAGGCGAGGGCCCCGCCTCCTCCCTTTGGGGTTAGTGTGCCTGTGTTTAGCTCTGGGGAGAGTCAAACTGGATTCCATAGGGAAAGCCTGCAAATCACTTCTATTTTAGCAGGGAGAAAACAGAATCTCCATCCAGCAGGGTCCACCCCTCTCTCTTTCTCCCTCTCCTCTCTCTCTATCTTTCTTTCCCTCCCCCCTTTCCTCTTTCCCTCTCTCCCCTTCCCCCCACCCTCTCTGGTGTATCTGTCTACGGCAACCAGCGTCCTCCTCATCTATACGCAAAGGAAAGAAACATCTTTGGTTGGGAGAGAAGGAGGAAAAAAAAAGAAAGAGAGGAAAAAACTTGCCTGGTTGTGGAAAATGACACTTGAAGTAGCAAAGCCGGCAGCGCGAGTTGAGTCTATTGTTTCTTAAATTGCCATCAGGGTTTTTTTTTTTCTTTTTTTTTTTTCTTCCTGCTTCTTCAAGTGAAGGGTACCTCTACAAAAGGAAACTCCAGCCCCTCCTGTCCTCCACCGGCCTGTGATCATTACAAAAAAAAAAAAAAAAGCAAAAAAAAAAAAAAGCACCCAAACCAAAAATCAACCAACCAAACAACCCCCAACAGCCAAGCATACATCTCTAATTTTATTATTTTGGTCTTTTCGTTGGATTTTCCCTTTCTTCTTTTTTTCGGGTTATTGCTCACTTTTGAGCAGAGGTTTACATTTTTAAAAAATTTGCTTTCCAGCCAGACTTAATCTTCTAAGCACGAGTTCATCGTTTGAGAGAGAGAAAAAAAAATCTCTGGTTGGCGTTTTCCTTTCTTTTCTTTTCTTTTTTTGTTTTTGTTTTTTTTTTTTTTAAATTTTTCAAGGGGGAGGAGATTTTCCACAAGAAAAGGTTGTTTTCATGTTTGGGATTCAGGAAAGCATCCAACGGAGTGGAAGCAGCATGAAGGAAGAGCCGCTGGGCAGCGGCATGAACGCGGTGAGGACGTGGATGCAGGGCGCCGGGGTGCTGGACGCCAACACGGCGGCGCAGAGGTGGGTACCGCGCGGGGACTGCGGCCGAGGTGAGCCGCGAGCGGGAGAACCGGGAGGCGGTGGTGGTGGCGGCAGCGGCAGCGGCAGATGCTGCCGCGGGGCCGGGCCGCGGGGTGCGTCCGCCGCTGCGCTCCGCTCTCCGCCGGGGCTCCGCGCTCCCCGGCCGCTCTGCCTTCATCGCCTGCGGCCGAAGGAGCCGGAGCTGTCTGCGAGGAGCCCACACTTTGCCAGCACTTTCCCTGCCTCGTCTGTGACTGTTTTCATTTTGTTTTAACACAGAAGAGGCGTTTCAACACAGCATGTTGGATATGTTTTTTTTTCTTTTTTTTTTTTTTTGGTGATTGCTCTTTATTTTCCTGCCCGCTGTCTCTTCTCCTTCCCCTTCTCTTTTTCCCTCTTTTTCTTTTTTCTCTTCTTTTCTTTTTTCTTTCCTTTTCCCTTTCTCTTCCTGCCTTTTTTCTTTCTTCCCTTCTTTATTTTCTTCTCTTCTCTTTCCTCTTCCTTTCTTCCCCTCTTCCCTCCTTCAATTTCTTTAGTTTTTCTTTCTTTCCTGTCTCTCTTCCTGCCTTTTCTTTCTTCTCTTCTTTCATTTTCTTCTCTCCTTTCTTTTCCCACCTTCCCTTAATTCCTCCCTCAATTTCTTCCTCCCTTCTTTCTTTTCGCCTTCCCTTCTTTCCTTTCTCCGTCAGTTCCTCTTTCTCTTTTTCCTTACCTCTCTGTCTCTCCTGTTTTTTCTCGTCCCATTTCTCCCCTGAGTCTTCTCTTATTTCTGCTATCTGGTTATCCTTCCCTCCCTGTCTTTCAGTTTTTCTCAGTCTACCGGTAGAATAGCAACTCCCAACTTTAATTCTGACATCTCCTAAAAGTCTTCTCCACCTCCTGTCCCATGTCACCGTGTCCCCTTCCAGCCGCTTTCCCACTCGCAGCTCCCTAGACACTAGGCTGTGTGGCCTGGAGGCATTGCCCTTGGAGGTTGACCTGAGGGAACTTTCCTGGGCACACCCAAGGCCCTTTCCCAGGCTCCTGGTCCCAAGTGAGAACTGGCTTTTTTCCCCCACTTAAGCCACCAGCTGAGCTTGGGACAGTGGGCGACCTGGTGGCCCCAGGCACCATCGGATGCAGAGTGCGGAAGGGGAAGAAGGAAGATGACTAATTACATCATCTCCAGCTTCCCTGGGCTGGGGACAAGCGTCCCCAACACTGTTCCCATCCCAACTAAGTATTAGGATGGGGGTGGTTGATAGTGAGAGTGAATTGGGTAACTGGGCTGGAAGTGAAAGTGTGTGCGCGGGGCGCTAGTGTGTATTCATGTATGTGTGTGTGTGCCTGTGAGCGCTTGTGTTGGGCAGGTCCGGCTGTCAGTGGCCGCCTGGCGCCCCAGGCGCTCCAACCTCCCGTCGCCGGCCGGCGCACTGAGCCAGCAGCCCCGGCCTTTAGGATTTCTGGAATGAACGTGACGATTTATGAGGAATAGCGAAACTTTGTTAGGACAGGTCTTTAAGAAAACCTGTCCACCCGTTCCGTTTTTCACAGCGACCACCGGCGACAGTTCTGAGCCCCGCCCTCGGACCCTTCTCCACATGCTTTTTGGTAGTGGGGGGGATGTGGCTTCCCAAGGCCGGGCACGCGTAGTTGGCAGGAGCGCACCGGGTTCCTGGAGGGTGGCTGCTGCGGCGACACGCCGAGCGTGTTTTCCATCCATTCCCACCTGCCCTAGTAGCTGAGACGTTAGATTTGAGGGGTGCCGGGAACAAAGTTATGAACTGTAGGTTCTAGTCCACGAAGGTGGGTTCACTTCATCCACCGCCACCTTTCTTCCTCCCCACGCAGCGCGCGTCAGGTAGGAGTAAATGCTTATATCTTTCACCTCGCGCGCAAAACCCAAACAAAACTTTCACACCTCTTCAGCGATTTCTGAGGACGCACCCGTCCTTGGCGGAGAGGACGAGGACATGAGGGGACATGTGTGTCCCGTCGTCGGCTGGGTCCGTGTCGCCTGAAGGGGCGTGAAGAGCGCCCACTGGATGTTTTGGGGGAACAGGAGGTGGGTGTTTGAGGGTTCGAGAGTGTGTACAGGGTGACAAGGGCGCGGGTCATCGTCCGGTTTAGCCATCTAACTCTGCGTCTTTGGCCGCAGCGGGGTGGGGCTGGCCCGGGCTCACTTTGAGAAGCAGCCGCCTTCCAATCTGCGGAAATCCAACTTCTTCCACTTCGTCCTGGCCCTCTACGACAGACAGGGCCAGCCCGTGGAGATCGAGAGGACAGCGTTTGTGGGGTTCGTGGAGAAGGAAAAAGTAAGTGGGCGCAGCGCTGTCGCCCCTCATCCCCGGCTCGGCTCCGGAGCAGGCCCAGGAGCCTTGGGCGGAGCGCCCTTCCTTGAGTGCAAAGCATCCATAACACACTTCTGAGCAGGGGTCCCCCAAGCCACTTCCCATCCCGGACGAACCCATGGTCCCGGTCCACTGGCTCCTGCTCCAAAAAAGTTCGCACGGAGGCCCCAGAACTGGAGAGAGGCGCTCAATCCACAGCCACGGGCACCCGGGATGAACCCACCCTCCACTACCAGACCGCGCGCTGCCTGCCTCTGGCGGCCGGGCACTAGCCCCCAGGTCCTGGGAAGAGGATCGCCTATGTGCGCCCCACGGAATTTTCTGTTGGGAGAGAGAGGGAGCAGTCAGGAACGGGGGTCGGAGGAGGGATCACAGTTGGCTGCAATTTCTGCTGCTACTGGGGGCTGGCTGGCTGGCCAGCGGGGGTCCCGGCTTGGGGAAAGTTGCCTGGAAAGTTGGTCCACTCGCTCACGCAGACCTCTCTCCTGCATCTCTTGTGTCTTTGCGTCCTGATGCAACCCAGGAAGCCAACAGCGAAAAGACCAATAACGGAATTCACTACCGGCTTCAGCTTCTCTACAGCAATGGTGAGGCCCGGGTTGGGTCTGTGCCCTCACCCTGGGGCTCCGGGTCCGGGCAGGGGGCGTAGGGAGCTCCAGGTGGACGAAATCCTCCAGCGAAGGGCAGTCGTTTGCCTTCTCCCAGGTGAACCATCCTCTCCTAAATTTCGCCCTAGGAGGTTTCACCTGAGGAGGCTCCGCGTGACCCAAGAGTCTTAATCGATCCTGCGTTTACCTGCGGCCAGGTGTAATGCCTCAGCCCTCCCCGAGCCACTTTGATTCTTCCTCCCTTTCCTGAGGCCTGTTTCTTTGGCTTGGCCGGGGCTCCAGGCCCAAGGCCCCTTGGGCTTAGGGGCTAGGATTTTTCATGGCCTTGAAGGCTGCAGGCAAGAGCAGAGGGACTCTTGCCGTGGGAAGTGAGAATAGACAAGGCTGGGTACCCTTATCCCAGTCCCAGCTGCAGAGCTTGGAGTCTGGCCTCCAGGACCGCTAAGGCTAGGCCAGCAGCTCCTCTCTGGACACTGGGGAAGGGAGATCCTGGCTGTATTTTCCAGGACAGGGGGAGTTCCAATCAACTTCGGAGCCCCTTTGGTGATAAGTGTGAGGGAGTGTTGTTATTTTTTGTTGTTTAGTTATTGTCCACCCACCCTCCATCGCCCCTCACTTAATTCTCCTCCCTTCCCCCATTTCCAACCCTAGGGATAAGGACGGAGCAGGATTTCTACGTGCGCCTCATTGACTCCATGACAAAACAAGTAAGTTTCTTGCTTTTGGGCCACCGGGGTCTCTAGGTCACCAAATTCAGGGGAGTCAAGAAGCTAGTTGCTCCACAGCAGGAGGGCTGGGACACTAACTTTAAAAGCCAGCGGGGCAGCTCAGACTCTACTCTCCTCGCCTTCCAGTGTCCATTTATGCACTTGCACCTCCGCGTGGGGATGAGGGCTCGACGGAGCCGTTCCTCCAAGGGAACTCGGGCCTTGTTAATTAAGACTGCAGGGTGCTGAGTGGTGAGAATAAGGGCTGAACTTCCTCTGACCCAGCCAGGGAGTCCTAAAGGGCGCAAAAGGTGCCCAGGGACCCTGGCGTGGAGTGGGCTGAACCTCTGAAACCCAAGCCAGCCAGCCCTCCCCGGGAGGCAGAGGGGCGAGGGGCTGCGGCGGCGGAGGAGGGGTGGGAGAAGCAGCTTCCCCAGGAATGATGAGATGGGCTGAGAGCGCTGATGACCATTCTGCAGATTTGTTTTCAAAGGGAATGATGGTGAAGGTAGTGTTGAAAGAGGGAGCGACAATTGTTAGAGGATATTTTGCAAAAACCCTCCTGCTTTTGCCTCCAAGTCTGGCAGGAAGCCAGGCAGCATGAGTGAGCTTGTGGTCTTAAAGGTACATAGACGGCATTTTCTTAAGCTCCCAACACGCGGGTGTCAAGCAGTATACATTAAGGTTGAGTTATGGTTTAAAAGATACAATTATGAGCCGAGTCAGAAAAGAGGCCTGACGTTTTAATGAGGCACAGGAGCTTTCCCCCCTTCTTCTTAATTTTAAGAAAAAGTTTAGTTTTAGAATTAAGTAGCTGGTTAGGTAGTTGGAGGAGTTAGTAGCAGAAAAAAGAAGACAGCTTTATTGGGTGGGGGAAAGAAATCAGAACAAAGAGAAAAGTTATCCATTGTATACTAACCAGCAATTTAGCAAGAGGATTAAAATGTATTTGATTGTGATTTTAGAATGTTTTCTTTAAATTGAGAGCAATGATCTTCTTTCACAGATACTGGCTAAGAAAGTTTCAAATAGGGTATATATGCATATTTAAAAATTATTTTTATATATACCATGGCTAAATATGTTGTAGAAATGACACATTAATGAACACATTAATGTTGGGTGTTTAAAAAATCTAATCTTCAGGAATCAATTTAATAACAGCTATTTTTGATGATCATTTTCATATTTCAATGTGACCCAAGTAGAAAACAAGAATATGAAATCTATATTTAAAAACAAAAGTAACTATTGATTGAAATCTATTTCATGCTATTTGCCTAAAATATTTGCCTTTCTTAAAAATCTGTTTATTTCTCACTGGGTTGCTCAGAGTAAATCCCCATTTATACTTTTGGTCCTGGTTTTACTTTCTTTAATGGATTTAACCATTATATAGGATAATTCCCTTTCATTTGGACACTATTTTTTTTTTTTTTTTACCTGCTAAGGCAGAAACACAAAAGCCTGATTTTTAATAACTCTCTTTTGTGATGTCAAAATAAAAATGTCTTAAGTGGAGTTTTGTTTTCAAAAATTGTCTTTGATACCCTGGATATCCTTTCCTGCCATTCTCATTACAGGAAAAAAAAAGTTGGGAGGGAGAGGGAGAAAGTAGGAACTCTAAGACATATTCCATATGTATTTATTAGGATTTACTTTCTAAAAGATAAAAGGCACACATATACTGATTTGTGTATAAGGCCTATCTGCTTGTGTAACATTGACCACTGAAATATTAAATGATAGGCAGCACTATGAATGAACAATTGTAAAGAGCACAGAATTAAGGCATGTTTGAAGTGATTAATCTCTTTCTGATTTAAACTTCCTCAAAATTTTTATTTTAGGTCTCTCTAGTCAAAAAGTGCCACTACTAATTGATTTTCCGATTATGAAATGAACTGACTTTATACTCATATAAAAAATGGGGGGAGAATCATTTTTTGATTTTTATAAAGCAATACATCAAATATCATTTTACTAACAAGGTCATAGAGCTTAAGAAAAACTGCAGCTTAAGGCATTCTTTGACCACTTGGTGTCATAAATTCTATCAGGAAAAAGGGAGGGAGGGAGAGAGAGAGACAGAGAGGAACAAGAACAAGATTAGTTTTATTTTTGATAATAGCACTTACGAAAAAGCCATTTGCCATAATATGACATCTCATAATAGTCAAAATTATAAATGCATGCAATTATATATTTTGGTGGGGAGTGGCCTGAGGAAAGCTTTAATAATTATCTAAGTCTAAAGAATGTCAGGAAAAGGAATATTTAAGGCATACCTGTGTGCTTTCATAATAATTGTTTAAATAACCACCTCTCTGTAGCTTTCACTTTGAAGGGCAGTTCCTGCTCATTATCCAATTCCTTGTTCTTTGATTATGTGCTGTAAGAGTTTTGGAAGTAGGTGAGCTTCTTGTGTACCGGGTTAATACAATGGTCTCCAAAGAGCAGATAGATCGGCATGAAGATGGCTAACTTTCCCTAGGTGTGACATAAAAATAATTTATATTTAGCCTTAATGAGTAAAACAGTGAATCTTCATCTAGCGTAAAATTATTCTATCATAATTAAATACCAAGTCTGATTTAAAATTTCTTGAACCTTTTAGTTTAATATACAGTGGCTCCTTAAATCAGATATGTCTTGATGTAAACTGATTGATTAAATGTTTAGATTTTTTTTCCTGTGAAATTCTTCCTCAAAATAACGATGGATTTTGATAATGATGTAGAGTATAGAGTGACATACTTTCGATGTGATAAGTTCTAATAACATCATCAGTTGTGGAAGGAATACCTAGTCACTGCTGAAGTGTGTTCTCTTAGCTGTGTGTTTATTATAACATTTTTCCTATCAGAGATACACCTTTATGGGAGTGATGTCATATCCTGGATTAGAAAGTGGGGTTAAAGCTTAAAAGGAATTTTCTGCAAGCAAAATTTAAAACTATTTGTTCATTCTGCATTTCCATAGACTGTTCTTGATTTTGGGTGGAATTAGCAGCATTGAGATAAAAAAGAAATGTACTCAATCAACCAAGATGTATTGGTATGACACAGTATTTCACACCTTTTCAAAGTGTCTCTTTAGACTATTTTGGGTAATGACTCTTAATTTTTGGACTCTACCAGGAAAGGTGAAGCTTCATGAGAAATGAATATATAAGAATCTGAGATCTCTTGTCTCTATGCCTTCACTGTAAAACACACAGGATATAATCTTTTAAAAATTCATCCACCAACTAGAAAATAAGAGGCTCGCTTTTGGGAAGGGTTTTTCAAAACCGAGTTTAGCTGGACTAAAAATAGTTTGTTTTCATGTCATTACTGTTTTTGGTATTCCATTAGTGAGCATGCAAAATGCCCTGTAGAATCCA
The DNA here is from genome assembly GCA_031835075.1 of Saguinus oedipus. Taxonomy (NCBI): domain Eukaryota; kingdom Metazoa; phylum Chordata; class Mammalia; order Primates; family Cebidae; genus Saguinus; species Saguinus oedipus. The sequence continues at coordinate 47,683,847 of CM063170.1, forward strand.
GAACTTTATGGCTACTGCATCCAGAAACAACATCTACTGCAGGAGCTCAAATGAACCCAGTGGGGGAGGTCTGAGGTTTCATGGGCATCCTTTCAGATTTTCATGTAGTATTTGAAATATGATTACATTCTGTGATTGCTTAGTGAGTTATTTATCTGTAAATAGTTTTTAAAGTTTAGCTTATCTCCCCTCTTACCATCTTGCTTTAAAAGAGTGGTATTTTATAATTAAAAAAAAAAGATACCAAATTGTATAAAGTTATTAAAACAAAACACTCTCTTCCCCTAAACAAAAGCTTTTTTGACAAGTTAAAATCGTAGTCACATAATCCTTGTATGTATGGATTTGAAGGTAGGTGATTTAGTGAGGAGACTGTGAAAAGGGTCCCAGGACAGTGGGGGTTCCAAGGTATAATCATCAGAAATGCTCTCAGGTTTCTCTTCCCAGCTAGACTTCTTTATATATTTGTTTTGATCTTCCTGGTACTTTAAGTTATTGATGTAAGTGTATTTTTTCCCTATTGATTGTTTCATTATACCCTGCCATGGCTACATAGATTTGATTAACAACCCTTTCAGTTCATGGTTCTTCATTGGTAGAGAAACACATTTTCAGTGTATCAGTAAGTTCCCAAGGAATTCACTAGGCCAGCAAAGAGGTTCTTTCATATATTTGGGGAAATAAACAAACAAAAAAGGACACAGCAAGTTTATAGTCAGAGGCCATATTTCAGCAGCTTTTGCTCTCCTTTGGTAATATGAATTTCCTTGCACATAGAGGAATGAAGAAGTTTGGAATTTTTATGCATGATCAGGACCTGTGTTTGGGAAAATGTAAACTCATCACAGTGGAAAATGTGTTGTTTGGAGTCTGGGGGTGAAAACAAAGCTGATGGTTTTGGAGAGATTGCCGGAGCCAGATGGCCTAGTACTTCCCCAGTCTGGCGGGCCAACTGCTCCCTCCTGGATAATATACAGCCATTTGTTCGGGGATATTTACGCTAGAGCTGTTTCCATGTGAATGTTTGAACAGCATTAAAAACGAACATATTAGTAGAGGTGCATTTATTGAACTCGTATGACTGTACAGATAGCCTGTTCTCTCTGTCTTATATTGTTGAGGCCAATGAAGGAGTGTTTGGACATTGGTGAATTTTCTACATAGTTGTTGAGTAAGAATGAGCTGGTCTTAGTGAGCAATTAAAACACATTAATGTTTGGAACCAAACTAATGGAAATAATGTTAGTACCTATGTTGAAGCTCTGTTGTAAGAATTAAATAACTTCATACACGTTAAGGACTTTGAATAGCGACTGGAACAAATTAAGTGCTTAATAAATTAGATGCTTTTATTGTTATTATTATTGCCCCGTTGGGTGGACAAAACCAATTGTATTCACTAATATAGGTGTAAATGTAGTGACCATAGGAGTGAAATATCTTTTATTTGTGCTGGAAAAAGAAATGCAATATGGGATTGTTAGAGTGATTTAGTTTTTTTTATGATATTTGAATAATATAAGGGGTTTTAGCTTGTTGAGACATAAAAGATGCATTCTAAAGCTCACTGCTTTTGGTACACGTTCTCTTTATATTCAGGGCTGTGATGTAACTGAACAGCATGCTGAATATGATATCATTCCTTCGCAACTTTCCTAACTCACTTCTGAAAACGGGCCTGCTTAGCTGCTGAGCTGAAATTACATCTTTGTAATTTGTTCACCAGTAGCCAAGCTGCTAATTGAAGCAAAATTATTTTTTATTTTATTCCACTAATGTTAGTTTGCTGTTTGACACAATTGTTTATGAAATGTCAGATTTGTAGTGTTTTCTTTGGCATGGTTTAATTTTTAACTAGTACGCATTCACCTACTGGAAATTTCTAGGACCAGATTAGCTAGCACTTTTTTTTAAATGACAAGCAGTAGAACTTGGTGGTTGAATGTAATGATTATTATTATAGTGTGTTGATATTGTAGGTGTGCATATCATTTTTTGATTAGCTCAATTCTGGGTAATTTGCTGCCAAAGGCTTGTTGACAGTTTGCATTCAGAGGACATTTCACTTTTGGTTAAAGCAGGTATTTGTACATTCATGAACTTATTCTCTTAGGTGACAAAGTAAGTTTGGCTGTTGATTTTGTAAGGAGAAAAAGGAGTAACATATTTTCAAAGTACTGTTTTGATTTAAATAGAAAATTAGAAGTCTTTGGTAGTTACTGATACCCTTTCTTTTTCCTCCGTCCAACCCTTCCTTACTTCCTTTCTTTTCCTCCCTCCCTCCCTCCCTCCCTCCTTCCCTCCCTCCTTTCTTTTCTTTCTTTCTCCCATTCTTTCTTTTTCCTCCTCTTCTTCTTTATCAACTAATGATGATAAGTTTCCTTTTGTTTGGTTATAAATCAAGAAAGACTCCCAATGAAAATATTTTATTTTGTAAGACCCTTTGGATTTTGCCAAACCAAAGTCAAAAGTATTCTCTTCACCGCCTTTATTTTGGCATGGAACACAAAGAGTTAAAACTATTAGAAAAGTAAATACAGAAAAACCATGTTCAATTTTCTGTATTTCCTTTGGCATCCTATTGAAGTGATATCCTGGTGTATATTCACTGTGTATTTTTCGTTTTACTTTGTGGTCTTTATCCACAGTAAGTTTCAATTAACTTTTAAGACCTAGTGGTATTTAAGAAAAGCTAGAATGAACTGTGCTTCACAATATGCCTTCTAAAACAGGGGCAGCTGAGGCAGGTTTTGTATAGTGATGATTGGTTGATTTTTCAAAGATGTTACAGGTTACTTTTTAATTGAGCATTTGGAATTAAAGATATTTTTTTCATTAACAGTAAAATATCCAGAGCTGTTTTTGCATGAGAATATGAAAGTTTAACAATTTTGATGTTTTCTTCTTCTTTTAGTTAATTATTTTAAATATCCTTTAAAAGCCCATTAGTCTGAAGTGAAGAGAGTATTAAAAAATAATACGGGATTTTCTTTCTACTTACTAGATTATGACAGTAGAAAAGGGAGGCTAGTATAACAATAAAATAAATCTGTTTTATAAAAACAAAAATAAATCTGTTCCAAAGATAGCCACTTTTGACAGCTTGTTTGTCAATTTCACCAGGTTTTTAAAGTTGAGATGAGGTTAATACTGTTTACTATTTAACTTTTCCTCTTATACAAGCATTCCTGTCACCTTAGGGGATTTATTTGCCATTGGCAGGATTAATTTAAACATTGTTTTCTACTTGATATTGCATTTTTGTTTCTTAGGTTACAAACTTCCAACTTGATTCACTATCAATTGATTTACTTAAATAATATATTTTATATGATTTTTTTTTCCTCTCCTTCCCAGCTATATAGCAGGCCTCCTATCCTTACTTCTGATAAACACATTGATTTATTTAAACTAGTGTTGTCTTTGTCCCTCTCATAACAGACAACCTTCCTCACAGTGAGCAGACGCATGATTTACTATGGAGGATGAAAATAAGCCTTCTTCTTGGTGTTCCATTGTCTGGGCCCTAAACCAGCTGTCTATTAAAATGGTTTCACTTAAAATAGCCAATGCTGTTTATATGCTTCTGTGATCACCCAGCTGATCCAACCCCAACCAGCTTTACTCATACACCACAGAGGCACATATTTAAATTAGGAAGAAAAGCAGAAACTTCTCCTGAAGTTGGTGTTAGCAGGATCCCTGTCTTTTGAGGTTTGAAGTCTGGGTTTGCTGAACTGTGGAGCAGTCTTGATGTGTATGCTAAATGTAGATGGTAAAATAGATGTCGGGCTATCAGTTGTTTGTGCTAGCTGCAGGACAGCTTGATGGCATTTTGAAATCTTTCTTATTGTTGCCACTCTGCATTAGAGACATTCATCAAAATGAATTTGTTATATATTTCTATACTCGATCCCATCAGGATGTTGATTTCTGTGCCCATACCTTCTATATGATACATGTATGTGTGTACATGCGTGTGTGTGTGCACGTGTGTGTGTGTGTTTAACAATACTTTTCAGTAACAAAAACTGTTTTGGTGAGGTTAGAGGTGGATCTGTTTTTGACTGAATTCCACTCTAGAGCTAACCTCATTACACTGAGTTTCTAGTTTAGTTACAGGATTTTAGTCCTACTCCATGGTGGAATTTCACTTGCTTTTATTTCAGAAGTCACAGAAGCAACACTTCTTTCTCTGCCTTTATGTGCTGAAAAATATTCTATAGAGGCCTCAAGGAGAGGGAGAGAAGAAACTTCATGCTTTAACCCCTCCCTAGAGTTCCTAATTATTTCTGAGCAAATCCAAACTGATGGTTTCATTTTTCTATGCTTGATTTGGAGAAAGATTCTGTTTTGACTCTGCTGCTGGAAGCATAGTGACAGTGTGGTATTTGGTAAAGAGATATATCATGGACACTTAGGGCCTTAAATAACTGATGTTCAGTCACCAAAGAAATGACACGGGATTTCTGGAAGTTTGTATCATCTCTTGTTTGGGGGAGCCATGAGTGTATTTGCATTGTAGCATTGCATCCATTGAATATCATCATGGGCCCACTAATTTCAGTGGAACCAGCAGTCTTAGTAAAAATAATATTTGTATCATCTAGAAAGAATTGAAATGAGAAGATCTGATGTAACTGATAAATCCCCCTGCCTCTGAAAACACAAGCTTTTTTTAAAAAAAAATATAGTAGGGAAAACCCCATCAGTATCTGTGAATTTATTTACCAAGTTACTTGTTTTAGTTTAACATGATAGTTTTTAGAGAGTAGTAGAGCCAAAACACGACAAATATTAAAGCTGAAACAGATTATCATGAGTATTTAGAGAACACACAAACCATGTAGTGCTAATAGGACTTAGAAGAAATGCATCATTAGAGTTTTTTAGCATCATGTATGAGATCTAATGAGTAATTTACTGTGTTTTTTAAAAAAATTTTTCAGCAGTGATTGCAGGAAATAAAGCAGGCAGATATAGTTTTTGGTTTTTAAAACATTTTTAGTGTATTTTTTTGAGTAATGCAAGTGCTTAGGAATTTGAAAAGGTCTTTTAAGAATACAGAAAAGAATCATCAATGCATGCTGAAACTAATGGATGAAAATCTGACACATAATAAGATATTAACACAATCTAGATTACCTCTGCAGAAGATAGTTATGAATTACATGGGGAAAGTAATAACGACTGTGGAAAACCTGGCTGATGATCTCTGGTGGATAGCAGGCACTACCTTAACCAAATGGCCAGAATTAATATTGCCAATAGAGGAAGTAGTCAACAACATGATTGAATACGCTGGGAAGAACTCAAAATCACCTCTGTGGTGTCTCTGCCCTGAAGTACGTAACTTTAATCCAAGTCTGAGGACACTCAGGCAAACCCAAATTGAGGGATGTTCTACAAAATAACTGGCTTGTAGTCTTAACAAATGTCAATGTCATGAAATAGAAAGACTCAGAAATGTTCCATATTAAAGGAGACATGACAACTGAATGCAGAATTGGATTTTCTTTTGCTGTAAAGGATATTATTGGGTCACTGGTGAATCTCTGTAGGGTCCGTAGATTAGATTATTGTTTCAATAATTATTTTCTGATTTAGATTACTGTAGTTATGTAAGAGAATTCCTTGTTTTGAGGGCATACAGGCTGAAGTATTTAGGGCATGTCTACAATTTACTTAATAGATGATTTGTAAAAAATACAGAGTAAAGAATAAAGCAAATTTAATAAAATATAAACATTTGGGTAATCTGGTAAAATCTGGCTGAAGAGTACCTTGGAATTCTTTATATATTCTTGAAAGTTTTCTGTAAGTCTACAAGTATGTCAAAGTAAAACATTTTTAGATACAAGGTATTATAAAAAGTGGTTTCGATGGGCCAGTGGTAGAGAATTATTTTCTCCTCATACAAGTACCTTTTCTCATTTTTATTTTATTGCAATATTTGTTTTGTATTTGGGTCAGATACCATAGCCACAGTACTTCTGAGGATCTATACACACTGGGACTTAAGTTATACTTATCATTTACAGGTTCTGAAAGTCTCAGGTTCAAAAGCAAAGCACATTAGAGCCAACTACAAGTTAGTGTTGTTGCATCTCTATGTATAAGACTAACTTGTAATTGGCTATGCAAAGATAGTCTCTGTCTAATTTAAGTAGTTTTGTCATCAAGAAATTGAGGGTTATAGGAATGTGTGAAAATAATTTTATTAACAATTTGAAGCTGTGTGATATTAGTATTATGCAGTGATACAGTGTTAAATTAGCGAAATGTAGCCCAGTGCAGAGCCCTGCTCTGCTAATAGCTGTGCGTATTGCTTTGGTCCAGGTATTAACATGCAGATCCACAAAAGCTGAGGTCCCAGGAAACCTGCTTGGTGTCCTTAAGTAAAATATTTGTTTTACAAGCACATTAGAAAAAATAGAAAAAACCATTTGGGTTGGTGAGGTGGTTTGGGACTCCAGATTTTGAGAATCAGATGTAACTCTTCTGACTTTAGGGAGATAACTCTATGGCTTAAACCCCCACACACAGCATATGCCAGCAAGTATTCTTGTTTGGGTGGGTGTACACCTGTGAGAGCACATGTTCTCAGCCTGGTGATGGGAAGAGGGATTTTCCCTGATTGATGAATCACTGCAAACCTAACACAGTTAGTGAATGGCGCCTTAGTTCACCCACACGTGTTTTCTAGTACTACCACGAGAAGACTAAATGTTGAGCATGGAAGTAGTAAACTGAGGAGGCAAATACGTATCATTTAAAAATCGAGTCCAAATGCTTTTCTATATTTTCGTTAAATAGTGTCTCAGTCTGCTAAGCCTTCTGGGTTTTCCTTCCTTATCAATAAGATTTATTTGTATTCTGTATTGAAAGGACAATTGTGACTGCCTTGCCCATCTCACACTCTGACCCAAAGATGTGCATCATGGCAAGGTGGTTGACAGGCAGGGAGAAATATACCTTGTTCCATGCCTTCCAGGTTAATCTTGAATAACATACCTTCAAACAATCAGCCCAGTGATGTCTTTGGCTCCTCAAAGCTAATTTGGCCTTCAGTAGTGGTGAAGTGGTTAAGAGCTCAATTGTGATCTTTTTTTTTTTTTTCTGCTACTTGTTTCCATTCTTAGCTAAAATTGTGCTTTTGCTTCCAGGCCATAGTGTATGAAGGCCAAGACAAGAACCCAGAAATGTGCCGAGTCTTGCTCACACATGAGATCATGTGCAGGTAAGAAATATCTTGGTCTCTCCCTTTAATTAGTAAAGAGAAGATAAATTTGCATTTCAAATCTTGGTGAACTTTGGTCTTTTTTTGGTAGACATTTATCTTGCTTCTATAGACAATCTAAAAAGAACTGTTAGATGTATTTGGTAGTAAAGTGTCAGGCATCACAGTAGTTCTCAATTATTTATTAGATTTCATCCTGAAAGACATACATTTCCATTTCGATATCACACTGTTAATGGGCACACAGCACTGCCTTCTCCTTCTCTCTTAAAATCAAATAAAACAATATAACCCTTTTAATGTTAATATATGTGCTCAACTGCATTGCTAGTAAAATGAGTAAGAGTTCTATTGATGTCAGCAGAGTCTTCTGTTTGGGTAAGACTTGAAAGTTATAGTTCCCCTTTCTAATCCTCCCACTTAAAAATCTGACTGTCCACACTTAAGCATCATTTCTTCTTAAATAGAATGATTGAATGTGGGTTGTGGGTTTTTTCCCCCCTTGCATATGACCTCTTAGTTACTTATATATAACTCTGACAATGTAGCTAATATTTCTCAGATGTAGTGAGCTTTCAGAAGGATGGTAAAAATGAGCCCCTAAAAGGTATAAAATTCATGTGATTCCCCCTCCCCCGCCATAAGTGTCTTTATTTTTGCCTGTAATCAGACTGCTACATTTGAAAACAGGCAAGTAGACCAAATTAACTTCCATGGCCTCAGCCAGGCTTTCCACATGTGAGGGAGTAGAGCAGGGAACAGCCCTTTAACTTGCATTCTTATTCTGCATAAAATAACACCAGCACTTTGCTCCCAATATATTCTGAATAATTGGATAAAGCATGAAGATGCCACTGTGCATCAGAGAAAGGCTACTAATTGCTTTGTTAACCGTGCAGGCTCTTCCTGGCACAATGCTGGCCTGGCTGCTGACTATTACTGACCAATCCATTTAGGGGCTTCAGCTGCTGCCTCAGCACGGGAGGGCTTTATTCGCTGCTCATGGACTTGTGGGGGGAAAGCAATCTTAAAACTCTACAGGTGGAAACAAAAAGGGCTTCATGTGCTTTCTGAGTGAAATCTTAAATACCAACTTCTTATATGTCTACAATTATGTGTAGATGTACAATTTTCATTTCTTCCCTTTAAAAAATATCTCTAACATCTTATTCTAAAATATATGAGTTTCACGAGTTTTCATTTCAGTGATTTGTAAAATGTGTTCATTATTATGAAAACAGGTTGTTTTTCTCTAATTTTAAAACAGTAGCAGAACCCCAAAAATATGGCAATAGATTTCTTTATGAGATATTAGACAAAAATTAATGTTATATTATACATAACAATTCTGCAATAAAGCTGAGTTGCACCTTTTAGAATTGTGAGTAAAATTAATTTTGAAAAACATTAAAACATGACCTCTTTCTTTTTATAATCTTTTTGACCATAGCTCTGTTTTGGCTTCTTACAATTAGCATGTCATTAGAGTGAATTTTCCATGTTGGACTACATGTGATTCTAGCAAACTAGGAAACAGGAAGATGGATCTGAACCAATAGGCCAAATAATATCTATATTTCATAGATTTGCATCTCATATCTGCACATGTTTAGACTATGCTGGAAATCATTCTATTCTTGAAACACTTAAAGATATACTATGCCTTTCACACACAGCCTACCCTCTATTAATGCAGTTTATATTTTCCTTGTTTTTAAAATTCATTGGTCCAAAGTACTTTATTATGCTGGTTGGTGTGCTTTACTGCTGATGTTCTTTCTATTTTTCAGAAACATAAAAATAGCAAAAATAAAATTCTCAAGCCACTGAAGGCAAATGATGATGTTTGTACTGCCTGGCTAAGAGGGAAAAGCCATATTCAAAATGTCAACCTGCTAATGTTACAGATTACGGGTTTTTCTGGCTGCCTATAGATGTGTAAGGGGTGCTGTTTGTTTACCAGGCTGCCATGACCCTATTACACAAACCTGTCATCTATTGTGTGGCTAACAGTCTTTTAAATTGCAAATCTGATGCTCTTTAGGGGGCTTTAGGAAAAAAATTCTCACTTTCCACACCATCCTATTTCTCTTGATTTCTTGCCTGTTGTAAGTGGAAGTTGGGATGTGCTGAATTTGCACCAGGGGTGCAAATGCAGGCTCAATTATAAGCATAAAATTAGAGTCTGTTCCCCATTAATCAGGCTGGCTAATTGCTATGCACCACCATTAGCCATATGGTGTGAAAGACAGCTTGCTCTCCCCAAGATGAAATTTCTTCATTGCAGACATGAAATAGTGAGGGCCCTGGATTTTAAAATAGCTTGTTTTAGATATTTAATTTCTAAACAACTTTCTGCAGTGCTTTCTATCAAAGCTAACGGCACAATAAAACTTTGCGTTGATGTCGTGAAAGCTGTATATTTATAGTATGTCGGCTATGGTGAAGGAGACACAGAGAATTTAGATCGACAAGACAAGGCTTGGTATGATTCTTTTTTGTTGCAGGCAAAGGGGAAAAAAGAGAAAGAAAAAATGAGAAACACCAGAGAACTGTGTCTCAGGTGGTTGCAAATTTTGAAATCCATTGTGTTCTAAAAGGTGACCCCACTGCCTGGGCTGGTGAAGGGACTTGCCACCATTGGATTATGTTATAATTATTACCTCTCAGAGACAAAACCTCTTTGACTTGATGTGGAGCTCATTCTGTTAAATTCTGAGGGAGTCTCTCATATCAATCATCATTACATTTTGCTATACTCTTAAAATAATGTGGCCCTCACATGATTTTGTAAAGCATGATTCTAGAAGGGATTTGATTAAAAGGCATCCAGTGTTTAAATGTGGATGGAAAATAGGAACTGTGCTTGGTCACTGAACCCAGAGCTCTGTTTAAAAAGGCACTCTTACCCTCATCAGTGTATGGTCTCTTATAGGACCGTGAGTTCTCAGGGCTCCCTTAAGTTTCTTTTTCTTCCTTTCTCTTGTACGGGTTTGTTCTGATTCCATCCTTCAGATTCCAACTTAGGCATGGCTTCTTCAGGAAAGCATCCCTGGCTCTCAGCCTAAGTAAAGTCCCATTGTTACGTTGTCCTGTAAACAGTTGTCCCCTCTTATTCACAGAGGATGTGTTGCATGACCCACAGCGGATGCCTGAAACTGCAGACAGTACCAAACCTTACATACGCTATATTTTTTCCTATACATACATGCCTGTGATAATGTTTAATTTATAAATTAGACATAAGAGATGAACAACAACTAATAAAATAGAACAATCATAACAACTAACACACTGTAGTAAAAGCTATGTGGATGTGATCTCTCTCTCAAAATATTATACAGAATCCCAGCCCTTTGGGGGGGGTCATGGTGGGAGGATTGCTTGAGTCCAGGAGTTGAAGACTAGCCTGGGAAATGTAGTGAGACATCCCCCCCCATCTCTATAAAAATTAGAAGAAAAATTAGCCAGGTATGGTGCTCACCTGTTTTCCCAGCTACTCAGGAGGCTGAGGTGGGAGGATCGCTTGAGCCCAGGAGATCCAGGCTGCAGTGAGCTATGATTGCACCACTGCACTCTAGCCTGGTGACAGAGTGAGACCCCATCTGAAAACAACAACAACAAAAATGTAGTATGTAGTACTGGATCACAGGTAACTGAAACCATGGAAAGGAAAACCATGGATTAGGCCGACATGGATGAGCACAGTCTGCTGTGCTTGCCTTTCACAGCACTCAGCACACTTGTAATCTTGTGCCCGCAATCTGTCTTCCTTTGCTGGACTGATTGTTCCTTGAAGGCAGGGAAGTTACTGGGTGTTCCTCTGTCTTCAGTTGTCCTATTTGTGAAATGAGGGATAATATCACTTATCTCATAGGGTGGTGGTGAAGATAAAATGCAGTAATCCCTATAAATGCTTATTGCAGTGCCTTGACATACAGTAAGTACTGGATGTCTATTTTTATTATTAATAGTAGGAGTATTGTATTAATAGAAGCAGTAGCAGCAATGTTTGCAGTGTGGGGCTAAGGACGTGGTGCACAGTTGCTCAGCATGAATGAGGATAAAAGAACATTGAATCGAAGTGAAACATCTACTGAGACATTCATGTACTTTGTCCATTCTAGTTGTGGTACTTAAGGATATTTTCATTTATTCTTTTAGCACCTACTATGTGCAAAACACTCAGAAATGGAGAGCCAGGAAAGACTGAGTCCTGCAGTAGGGGAGCTTACAGTGTGGCCTGGGAGATGATATCTGTTGGCAGATAACGAGACTGCACTTTAGAAAGGGTTGAATGTGATAAGAGGTTGCGGCAAAGCGCTATACCTGTTCAGAGAAGGGAGGGAATACTTGTAGGCGGGTAGCAGGAATAGGCAGAGGGATTTTAGAGGGTGCCTGAAGTGTTTGGGTATGTCTGTTGCAGTCCAGCCAAAATTTTTCTGTGGAGAGTCTTGCAGGTGGTTGGACCTGAGTTCTGATTTGGAAATAAAGTTATGGTCGAAGATAACTGACTTCAGAGGCCTTTTCCCAAGTGTAAGAGTTGAAGCTATGGGCTTAGATGGGATTGACAAGGGAGGGAGAGTAGAAAGAGAAGTCATGGCTATATTCTTGGGGGAATAATTACACTTAGCAAGAAGGCAGGGTGTGTTAGAGAGTTAGGAAAAAGAAGCTTGAGCATACAGAGCATAGAAATAAAAGGAGGAGCCTAGGCATAGTGGCTCATGTCTGTAATCCCAGCATTTTGGGAGGCCAAGGTGGACAGATCACTTGAGTCCAAGAGTTCAAGACCAGTCTGGCCAACATGGTAAAACCCCATCTCTATCTCTATCAAAAATTACAAAAATTAGCTGGGTGTGGTGGTGTGAACCTGTGGTCCGAGGTACTTGGGAGACTGAGGCACAAGAATCTCTTGAACCCAGGAGGCGGAGGTTGCAGTGAAGGGAGATTGCACCACTGCACTCCAGCCTGGGGGACAGAGTAAGACTCGACCCCATCTCAAAATAAATGAATGAATGAATGAATGAATGAATGAATAAATAAATAAATAATTAAATGGAGGGCGTTTGGGGAGTTGCATAACAAGTACTAGAGAGATTCAGATGGATGTGAAGGCTGAGAAAGCACCAAACTGTCACTGGTAAACTTTAAGAGGAGATTCAAGTACACGCGGAGGGCCTGGATGCCTGTATTATGTGGTTGAAGTGGCAAGGAGTGACAGGGACTCTTTTTTTTTTTTTTTTGAGATGGAGTTTCGCTCTTGTTACCCAGGCTGGAGTGCAATGGCGTGATCTCGGCTCACCGCAACCTCCGCCTCCTGGGTTCAGGCAATTCTCCTGCCTCAGCCTCCTGAGTAGCTGGGATTACAGGCATGCGCCACCATGCCCAGCTAATTTTTTGTATCTTTAGTAGAGATGGGGTTTCACCATGTCGACCAGGATGGTCTCGATATCTTGACCTCGTGATCCACCCGCCTCGGCCTCCCAAAGTGCTGGGATTACAGGCTTGAGCCACCGCACCCGGCCGACAGGGACTCTTAAAAGAAGGATGTCGGCAGTGAAGAAACTAACTGGGAGAAAAGAAAGAGTGTCCTTTTAAAATTTTAGACAATGGGAAAACTTGACAATGTTTGCGAACTAAAAGGAAGAATTAACCAGGGAGAGAGGAGTGGCAAATGCAAAATAGAGGAGGAGTCCTTGATGGGGCTTGTCCAGGGAAGGCAGAAGGAGACGGACCTGTGAGCTCAGGAACTCTCCACAGAGAAATTTTGGCTGGACTACAATGGACATACCCAGACATTTCATGTACCCTCTAAAATCCCTCTCCCTATTCCTCTGTAACTCAAGCATAGTGTGATGAGGACAGATCACTTACTTTAAGACATGGGAGGAAGATACAGGATAGAAAAGTCTATTTATATAATGGCTTCTTTAAAATCAAGTCATCTTTATAACTATTAATCAGACTATTCAGATAAATCACAGTTCTCAGTCTCTAGCCACGTTAGGGAAATAGATAAGGCATCTTGTTTTTTACTGTAAAGTTTCAAGTTTGAAATGATGCTTTTCTCCAGTTGAGAAAGACCCTACTCACAGGAAATGGTTCCATGTCCCTAAGATCAGGATCTGCTGATCCCATGACTGGGAATATTTAGGTTTTTCTTGCTCTAGTTTATGAAGCTCTAGAAATACGCCACCTGTGTTAGACTGGTAAGAAAGAGATTCATAAGTTCCCTTTTCTCTGGATGTACAGAGTTGTTTGGGAGACACACAATCCTGCTGAGGAAAGGGCTGCTGATTTCGGTCCACGGTGTACATACCACACAAGGTGCTGGCTACCCACACCTGGGACTGTCCACCTCGTTCTCCTGTCACTGGGGTTGCAGGTTCAGAAGGGATGCAAACAGTGGCCTGCTTTTAAAATCTTGCCCCGATGACAAAGCAAATTAGGAAACTCCAAGCCCCACAAGAAGCCAGCGTGAGAGCAAATCCCAAGTCTGTGCCTGGTACAGTGCCCAGCACACATAGTACGAGCCTAAAAAATAGTGCTTAGAATGAATGAAGGTCCATCAGCCACACAATAATGAGGACCTAATTATCACTGCGATTTCTTTGATTAACGCTGTCGCTTTTCCTTTCAAGTGCTTTTGTATCTGCTTCATCTGAAGAATTGTTTCAGTATAAGCCCTCTTCTGCCTAAAACATAAGTGAATTCATTCTCCTTTCAGCTTTTCCTTCGCAGTTAATGCTTCTCCAGTGTATAGTGGAGGTTGGTGCCCACTCTCGGTCCTTCTGAGATTAGCAGAAAGAACCATGGGCAGGAAAGAGCATCCTGGGGACAAAGGAGAGGTCCTCACTCTGCTCGGCTCTAGGAAGCCACAGGGGGCTTGATATCAGTTCAGTCTACAAGAAGCCTTTCCTTCCCCCACTTGTGGTCGATTTTTAATTTTTAATATAAAACCATATTGCCATATAAAGCAGAACACTAGGCTGGGCATGGTGGCTCATGCCTGTAATCCCACCACTTTGGAAGGCTGAGGTGGGTGAATGGCTTGAGCCCAGGAATTTGAGACCAGCCTCGGCAACATGGGGAGACTCAGTCTCCACAAAAAATACACAAAATTAGCTGGGAGTTGTGGCATGTGCTACTTAAGGGCCTGAGGTGGGAAGATCACTTTAGCCCCAGGAGGTTGAGGCTCCAGTGAGCTGAGCTAAGATCACACCACTGCACCCCAGCCTGGGTGACAGAGTGAGACCCTGTCTTCAAAAAGAAAAAAAGCAAACCACTGCAAAAGCATAAAAATAAGTGCACGTCTTCTATTCTTCCCCACTGCCTGTTCCACTCTCTGTAGGTTAACGCCTTGAAGTTCCTACATTTAAAAAATACTTCCCGACGGCCTACTATGTGCCAGGCTCAGTTCTAGTTGCTGGTGATATAGGGGTGAGAAAAACAGTCTAGGACTGTCTTTGTGGGTCTTATATTCAGGTGAGAGAGACAATAAAAGACAAATGAATGTAAGATACAACATGGTGAGTGCTATGAAGAAAAGTGAAGCAGGTTAAGGAGCTAGAGTGCTCTGGGGCGGTCAGGGAAGGCATTTCTAAAGCCATGACATCATGCAGAGACTTGAATGAAGTGAGGGAGTGAACCTTACTTATAAAAACCTTCTCTTTCCCTCCCTCTCTGCCTTTCGCCCTTTCATGCTTTCATTTTTCTCCTAGAAATGGGGTTATACTCTGCATTGTATTCTGCAGTTTGGTTTTCTCAATTCACAGTATACTGTAGATTTTTTTTCTATGAGAGTACATCTAACCCTACCTTCTTTCTTTTTAATGCTGCGCAGAATTCCATATACACATGTATGTGTATACACATCTGTGTGTGTGTATATATATGTAGATACACATGTATATGTGTGTGTGTCTATATATTTAACAGGATCATACTGTAGACACACATTTGTGTGTGTGTGTGTGTGTGTGTGTGTGTGTATATCTATCTAACAGGATCATACTGTAGACACACATTTGTGTGTGTGTGTGTGTGTGTGTATATCTATCTAACAGGATCATACTGTAGACACACATTTCTGTGTGTGTGTGTGTGTGTGTGTGTGTGTGTGTGTGTGTGTATATCTAACAGGATCATACTGTAGACACTATTTTGTAGCAGATGTGATTTTGAGGTACAGAACAGAAGCTGGAGTAGCCCATTTCAGGAATAATGACTATGTGATGTGATATGATCCAAGAAACAGGAAGCATGTTGGGCTATTTTTCATACTTGGCATAAAGTTTTCTTCATAAGTGGTGAGTAACCTCTAGTCCTTTATTCTTTCTTTTCTACTTTTCTTCATTCTGTCCATTTTATTTCTATTCTTTCTTTCCTTCTACACTTCTCCTTGCACCTGCCTATTTCCCTGGATCCCTCAGAGAGGCGTTCAATTTGTCTGGCTGCTCTCAGGGGCATTTTTATTTTTAGATGACGGCTGTAAGTCAAAGGAAAAATCTCAGGCCTAGGGTGGCATGCTGGGGGGGGGGTGTGGTTTGTTGTATGGGGTAAAGTGCATCTTCTTTCTATCAACAATGCCTGGCCAGAGGGTCATTTGGCTTCTATTCTTCTGGATTGTATTTGCCCGCAATATATAACATTCATTCATAAAATTATTCGTTCATTCATGTATTCAATTAATTAATATTTGAGCTTTCGTATTCTACCCCAGGCCTCATGCCACTCATTAGGAAAGTAAAATTGATAGTTTCCTCCTCTACGAAGTCCATGAGTTAAAGGAAGAGAAGAATAGGAAGGTGGAGAAAGGCAGTAACAAACAAAAAATACACACACATACATGTAAAAATATAATTTGCATTGTGTTAAGTGCCTTACAAGGATAAAAAGCCAGGAAGAACCTAATTTAAATTAAAGGTCAGATATCAGGCTAAACCTCTCTGGGGAAGGAGCTGTAGGTTGAGCTCTGAGGGTGAGAAAAGGTTGGCTAACTAGAGCAGGTTGGAGAGGCCCACCAGGCAAGAGTTGACCAGGGTCTGGGCCTGAGGTCAGATTGAACAGGGAACATCTGAGAGGGATTGAAATGGTCCAGTGAGGTAGGAGCTTGGCAAGTTAAAGAAAGGGGGCAGGAGGTTGGGAGGTAGTCTGGTATCACGTCATGTCATGGATTTGTTCTAAGTGCAGTGGGAAGCCGTTAAAAGGTCTTGGGCAGTGAGGTGGTCCAGTACCACTGACGTTTGGAAAAGCTCACTCTGGCTCTTGCAGGGGGTCAGAGTGGAGACAGTGAGAACAGTGGGCAGCCACTGCAGAGTCCAAGGACTTGGATGGAGATGGTGTGGTGGGCAAGGAGAGCATCAGATAGGCTTGAGAAACAGACCCTTGTTCATGCTTGTCAGCAAGCAGGTTGGTGGAGTTCCTGGAAAACATTTCTCCCAGGCACGTCTGTGGGTGCAGCTTGCATTGCCTACTTGCTGTTTTGACAAGGAAAAGGAAGGAGAAATAGGTTTTCTTATCTGACAGTTTTCCTCCGTGGGTAAAGGAGACGTGGGCTCTGTCGATGGGCTGCTTTTGGAGACCTGCTTCTGTAGAGCACAGGGCAGATTTGCTTGGACTTGAAGGAGAAGGGGACTGAAGAACGTAGGTGTGGGGGTGATAACGATGTTTCTCTGTAGCTTTAGTAAGGCCAGTCATGAAACCGAGGCTTTATACCCTTATTGCCTCAAGCCTGTTCCCTGGCATTTAGAGGTGAGTACTATAATTGCTCCATTTTACAAACAAGGAAACTGAGATTCTGTGAGGTAGATTACCTTGCTCAAGTTGACACAGGCAGCTCTGTTAGATTTCAGAAACAGTGTTCGTAACCACTATACTATTCTGACAAGCCCGTGAAATGTAGGTGTAGGGGATCAGAGTTTGGGGATGAAGGAGTTACATATTTCTGTATTTTCTGGCATGCATTTCAACTGCTTGTACTTTCCACCGCTTCAACTACATGCTAGTTTATCTGTCTCTTAGGTATTGAGATACTTCGGGTTTTCTATCCCCAAAGTAGCACTATATAGCAGAACTCAGGCCTGGAGGAAACAGTTCCCTCTGAATCAGAAGGTGAAAGGCTATAAGGTGGACAGAGTGGTTTTAGCTGAGGCTTAGACAAAGGAGAGGCAGTTCTTACACTTGCTCTCTGAAGATATGAAAGAAAAACAGAAGTGACACCAAGAGTGGAAACTTATTCTCTTCTCAGAGACACAGTTATGGCAAGGAAAGAGACTTTCCAATTTTGGTGAAGGACTCCCTTCGCAGAAGTATATTTCTGGTTCCTGAAGATGAAGTTCAATATTTGGTTCTCTCCAGCAGCCCTCTAAATTTAGGCTGTATGATTCACTAAGTTGCAAGTGTGCATGTATGTGTGTGTGCCTTTGTGTGTACACATGTGTGTCTAAGAGCAAGAAGTGCCTGTTTTGCTTGTGGTGCCTGGTGAAATATAACTTCTGGAGGACCGACCTCCCCATCTACTTCACTGCTTTTGTAAGTGTGCCGCTGGTGCAAATTCGCAAACAAGTTTCAGATGAATCATTTTCTGTTGACCATCGTATTTTCAAAAACACGAAATTTTTACCCTTTAGAAGCATCTCAGTTTTTAAAAAACTGGCAGCCACAACTAGTGGGTACTTTTTGAGCCCATAGGCTGTTCCTTCTCTAATATAAAGAGCATCCGCTCACGGGGCTGTGCGAGCCATTGCCTCCACTGTCCATAATGCCCCCAGAAACCTTAAGTGGTGCCAGTGTAGGCTTTTATAGCCAGAGGAATGTGAATCTCCACTTTCTTTTACCTTGCCTCTTCCTTGTCTTAATTATTGTGTTTTACCTTTATTCTCATGAAAATGTTTCAAAAGCAAAGAGTTCCAGCTGTAGGATTTTTGGAAAGGCTGTGGTCGAAGGAAATGCCGCCCATAAAGGAGAAAAGAGAAGAAAAAGGAATCCATTTAATACAAAATGACTGCAGGGGGGAGAAATCACTCATACCTCATTATTGATGCATTCCACACAATTAGTGTGATCTTGAGGGAAGAACGTTTGAGCCACCCACAACCTCGAATATTCTCATTGGGTAGATGTAATAACAGTGCACTTCACAGTGAACTCTGCCAGCACCGCGGGCAGTGATGGGGAGACCCCATCTTGGGGCTCTGAGTCTTGACTCTGGGAGAGCCCCTCTCCCCGGCCTCCTTCTTTGAGCAGAGAGAGGTTAAGCCTGGCCATTAACCCATAGGTGACCCAAATAGAATTTTCTGTCCCAGGGATCCGTTGATTGCCAGGTATGGCTTTGTGGTAATTCTAGCATTTGCAACCCAGCAATTTGAGCCTTCTGTCTGCCTAAATGATGATTTTACATTGTAATGGTTGTACTAAATCCTTTTGCTTTTGCTCCATAGCCGCTGTTGTGACAAGAAAAGCTGTGGCAACCGAAATGAGACTCCCTCAGATCCAGTGATAATTGACAGGTAGGGACCACTCTTCTTTCACTGGATTCTTATTCCTCATTATAATGAAACACCTGCCCTTGTGCTGCTCATGGGCGAGGGTTAGGAATGCATGTGGCCGAAATTTGCCTTTTGGTCATGACTGACGCTGAGCTGAGCGATTTTGATTCCTGGGAAAGCCATGTGGAATGTTCTTTTAGAGGCCTGTTCCTTGGATTGCTCCGGTTTTTGTCTGATTCATGCTCCTAAAGGAATATATTTTTTTCTTTCCTGACTTTCTATGGCTCAATCCTCATGCTGTGCCAGGAAGCTTCAGAAATAAAATAATAATAGTTTGTGATTTATGAAATGTGGTTGGGTGCTTATAAATATTTAACTTTTATTTGAAAAATGTTTGAATCATTATCACTTTTAGCTACAGTAGTTCTGTTGGATGTAATCCATCTACATTTTAAGGTTTTATTTATGCATAAAAGCAGTTTAAAGAGATCTGTGAACTGAGATTTTCTACTGTTATTTGCCGGGTTTGATTGCAGTAGGAGACTGTATTGTAAGTTGATTAATTTATCCTGCTTGTCTTAATTATTGTGTTTTTAAACAGATCCATATTACTAATCTGACATGACCAAGTAAATCACTGTAGAACAATAAATCTGTTTTAGTTGTTCGGTGCAATTTCGAGTCAGTATGCACGCATTATGCAAAGTCGCATTCCAAATATTCATTTTACATTTTAATTATTGAAATTCATTGTATGGAAACATGTATGATAAACCATTCGTTACATAGCATTACTCATTGAGAGTTAAATGGCCTGGAAGGTTTATAGATACTGTCAATTGTCAGCTAGGAAAAGAGCTAGCATCCTGTACTAGCTGGAAAAAGAGTCTTGCCAGTAAGACTGACTGATCCCTCATTGAGGAAATCAACGGTTGAACCAAAGTCCCTTTTTGGGTTTTAGCAATATTGATTTTTGACAACAACAACAAAAGAAAAAAGAATCTGTCTTTCTGCCTTTTTTGGGCTTGTTTTATCATTTTCCAGTTAACAACAACAACAAAAAAAAGCAAGATGTGTACTTTGCTTGTCATAATTTATGTCAAAAGATCGATTGTTGATTTGGAGTTGAGTGAGTCTTCAGGCTTAAACCCAACTGGTGGCCAAGTAGCTTTATAAAGGTTACATTTCAATGAGATATTTTAACTAAATATTTCTCACTAATATTCACTACAATATATCTATTTTTGCTCCATGTAAGAGTACTAGTACATTTGATTCAAAGGTAAAAGATGTGAAAGTTTAATGTATGGTGATGTGTGTGCTACCTATAGAATTAGGATAGCATGTTTATCTACAAAAGCAGATACACTGTTCATATAATTGCTTTTTCTGTGACTGAAGATAAAAGTCTCCAAATGAATAAGGTCAAAAGTAAATTTAACCTTTATGCTTGTTTGTTTCATTTAAATGTACCTCTCCAAAATATCATTTGTAATTTTCAGCATTTTTCTTACTCTTTTGTTAAAAAGAAAGTGTATTGATCAAAGGACCAGCCCAAATGTTCCCCCAAACTTTGAAACTATAAGCATTTCGTTCTGCCATACAGCTCCTTTTGGTTTAGATGATGACAAGAACTTTACCTTGCCACCCTCAATGAAAACACTTTTTTTTTTTTTTGCTTGTGAATGGGTTAAGCTTTTAAGTTCTTCATTTGGTTTTAAGCTGTGACTCTGATATAGAAGGTTGATATGACTGTGGTTTGAATAACATTTGATTTTGACCTGTTCCTGTGGGTTGCGATGGCATAAGAAACTTGACTCAGCAGCGCTGTAATTAGCCCGGCCCCTGTTTTTGAAATAGGATTGTGTTACCTGGATTGCATTAGTGTGGCTTCTATTGTTGCCGCCTTGCATCTGTCCCAGAAGGGTACTTAAAACCTTTCCTTGGCTGGGGTAGTTCAAACAATTTAGGCAAAATAAGTATGCACTTTATGCTGTTGGTGGCTTCAGAGATATTACTCATGACATTTATCCTTTTCATTTTTTTTTTTCCCCTTTTGGTTTGACAAAGTAGGAAACTGTGTGTAGCCAATCTTGGTCTCTTCAGATAGAGTGCTTTAAAAACAGCTGAAACTCAGTGTATGTGCACAAGCCCCACAGCGTGTGTTCATTCTCTGGCTGTTGCCATTGTCTCTGATGAACTATCTTTTCATTCAGTGATGCCAGTTGATATGCAAAACCCCGTTTAGCTATTTTTATTTGCATCTGAGTTTTCAGAATTTATTTGTCCTTCAGGCTGCCAAAGATTTTAAAAACTCCAGTCCTGTCTGTGCTGATATGTGAAACTTCCATTTTTAACAATGAGAGAAGAGAATAACAACGAGAAAAGAACTTATGCAAGAAAGAGCAAAATAGAAAAGATTTTTCAATTCCATAAAATTGCTGCAAAGGGGAAAAATGATGGCAACCGTGTTTGAATTTCATAGTTTCCAATTTGATTCTATATTACTGATTGCATAATATCTGTGTTACGTGCTTAGAGTTTGATTTGCTTTCAGATTTATGGATGTGAATCCCTGAATATTTTGTAAAAATAGGCTATGAGGCCTGAATTGAGTAGCAATAGTAGCTGTTTTCAAAAGATGCATACAATATGTAATTACAGAGCTGAGGGTACAGGCAATCCTTACGTTAGGATTTAGCGTAGTTTTAACACGCTGTAACTTTTGAGCACCAATAATTTTTAGCTCTCTTTGCTTGTCCTTCAGAATTTGGGAGAACACTGCTATTTTTATCAGTCAAAAGACTTTTAGCAGTGGTTATTCAGGAAAACTATTTATAGGGTAGAGAGAAGAGGCTTTCTGGTCATAGTGCAATCATGCAGGGCAAGCTATTTCTGTGTAAAATTTTGGCTGTATTATTTGCTGCCAGTGACTTTGGGACATCAGCCTGGCATATTCTATCAAAAAAAAAAAAAAAAAAATGGAATTAACAAAATCAGCAGTTGCAAACGGTGATTTAGAAGATGGGCTTCTATTATATTTCATCCTTATGGCATGCACAGACTAAGAAAAATATGACCCCAATTCTTTTTACAGTCATGACAATTTGCAAGTCACTTCAAAAAAGTGTATAGAAAAATTGCTGTAAATGTAGGAAGCGCACATCTGGAGTTGAATGCCAGGTTGTTTCTGTGTGATGCCAAATAGCTTGATTAAGAAGCACAGAACCCAGCCTGCACTCAATGATCCAGCTATTTGGGCTGCATAGAGATGGGAAAAGTGTTATGTTTAATAGCAAATGACCAGGAACTAATAACAGCAGATTTCATTATTTTTGAGGTACAGAGCTATGTGTGGTAATTATTGTTAAAGTAAAAAGCAAAAAATGACTTCCAGTAATTGAATTAAGGTGGAGATTGATTTAACATATTCACACAGTAACTAATATTTGAATTTAAAAGGTTTGCAATAAACTTCATGTTTAGAAATTGAATAAATAGTATTTTTATTACCACATTGGATATCCTTGTGTCCTAACCTTTTTCCTTGGAGTTATCTTAGTTCAATAAATAAAACCTCATTAGACTATTCCCATTTCAACGAGTTTATTAAATTTTGCAGAAGTAATTAGCATAAGCTGTGCTAATTTTTCTGGAAGACTAATGAG
Source organism: Saguinus oedipus (assembly GCA_031835075.1). Classification (NCBI taxonomy): domain Eukaryota; kingdom Metazoa; phylum Chordata; class Mammalia; order Primates; family Cebidae; genus Saguinus; species Saguinus oedipus. The sequence continues at coordinate 47,706,244 of CM063170.1, forward strand.
GGAGGTTCTTAATTAGGTTTACTTTGTAAGAATCAGAAAAGATGATAATGACAAAAGTCACATAGGGTAGTCTGAATTGGGAACCCAGTTTTTCTGCATCTATAAAAAAATCTTTCACTTTCTTTATGGAAACTTTTAAATAAATGTTTGAACTCAATATATTAAGTATGCAGACTGTTATTCCCTATCTAGTTAGGGTGACCATTCATTCCTGATTTGCTTCCCCAAACTCTATTTTCCTCAAGTATCTTTGAGCAATGACATAGACGAATACAGATGGTCTTACAAAAACATTTCTTTCTCCAAAGTATGCTATAGGATTCTTTTCACGTAGAGCCCTGAAGTTTCTGGCTAGATTTCTGTTGTTTATTTGCAGTGGGGCAGGATAGGGGGCAGCTCGTTGTTTATTTGTTTTTTCTTTTTTTTGGAGACGGAGTTTCGCTCTTGTTACCCAGGCTGGAGTGCAATGGTGCGATCTCGGCTCACCGCAACCTCTGCCTCCTGGGTTCAGGCAATTTTCCTGCCTCAGCCTCCTGAGTAGCTGGGATTACAGGCATGCACCACCATGCCCAGCTAATTTTTTGTATCTTTAGTAGAGACGGGGTTTCACCATGTTGACCTGGATGGTCTCGATCTCTTGACCTCGTGATCCACCCGCCTCGGCCTCCCAAAGTGTTGTTTTTTCAATTTAGAATTAGTGTGATTGATGAAATGGATCACTAAGTAATGGTGACAATGTGAGCATCATTTCTTATGCTATGAATCCTTACCTGTTAACAAGTGGATTTTTTTTTTAGTAGATGGAAATACTAAAGGATGAAATTCCATCTCAAATTATGTTCTCCTATTGGTGTAAATGTAGACCTACCTTTTTAAGGATATGATGTAGCTCCAGTAACCCAAAAGTTTTGGGTTCCTCGAAGCCGATATTTAAAATGTGGATGTTAAAAGCCTGTCAACCTCTAAGAACCTTTGTAAGAGTCAGAACGCCTCAGAATTTTGAGTTTTGTTTATTGTAATCTTAACAGAATCACCATGCCTTTCCCCCCCATTTATAAGAATTCCTATATCTAGGTGTATAGCTATGGGATGTAGGCCTTGCTGTGACATTAAAAAAATAGACAAATTTTATAAAATGAAAAACCTTGTCTGTTTGGAATTACTTCAGGTCACACGTACCCCAGGGTCTCCTATAAAGGAAAAAAATGCCTATATTTGTTTTATTCCAGGTTTGTCTAAAGATCTTTCATGTCTAGATCACTTCCATTTAGGTAACACCAGCTGGGTTTGTTTTATGATTATCTGAAATAGAATGTTCAGTAATGAAAATATTAGAATGCCCATTTGCCTGTTGATTTTATATGATGTACATCATATAAACAGAAAAACTTAGCTACGTTAGGGTTGCTCAGATAAACATATTTATTGAAGATTCATTCTTTTTCTAAGAGAAGTAAATTCTGTGGTAAGACTTTCCAGAAAAGTGCAGTGTCGTCTTGTCACTAAGCTAATATTCTTCATTAAATTGACCCCAATGTATTTATATAACATATTTGCCCATCTGTATGATAGGAAAACAATAGAAAAACTTTAGAATGAGGAGAGATCTATCTATCTATCTATCTATCTATCCATCCATCCATCCATCCATCCATCCATCCAACCACCCACCCACCCACCCATCCACCCATCCACCCATCCATACATCCATCCATCCACCCATCCACCCATCCACCCACGTACTTTTTATCATTGGGTCAGGTGTGATACATATTTGCCAAGGATTGTTGTAAAGGCATCTGGGACTTTCAACTATCAATGGCTTTCTTCTGTCTTTTATAATCAGAGGCAAATTCCAAAATTTATTTCTTTTGTCATCCACATAAAGTCCTCAACTAACATGAACAGAAATGCATACTTTTAATTAAAGTTACAAATGAGGCTTTTAGCCAGAGTTTCATGATTTCATTTCAATGCCCTTTCAACTCTTATTATTTTGGTCTGCATCCAGTTTTTAAAAGGACCAACCACCACCAAAGCGGAATCATTCTGCGCTAGACACAAATGACTGTCTGGGGCATGAAGAACCAGAGGTGTAAATGCATTTCTCAGGGTTCTGATAAACCTTTTATACCACCTGATTTTGTAACCTTGACTGCTTGGTTAAAATAAAAGAAGGAGGAATTCACTCTTTAAAATTGCCCTCTGCAGGATAATGACTGTGTTTTTGGTTGGTTTGAGAGGTTTGCATTTTTTCAAAAGTGAAAAGCCAGCATTGACACTGAGCATGAATTTATGGCTGTTTATTAACCCTAGTGTGTTTAAACATTTGTTTTCTCAGTGGGAATTCATATGTGATTATTAGCAGTGAGACTTATGTGAATGAGTATCATTCTAAATTTTATCACATATCAGATAATTCCGTTTGAATATGAGATGAGCCCGTACGTTTGTGTGCAGTTTGCTACGGTGATAAGAAAATAACTAATACAATAAGCTGGTAGCAGTCTATATTGCATTCGCTATCAGCTATTCCCAAATACACAACCAAGATACATTAAAATGCATTTTGAATATGCTGACAATGTATCATAATGCGAAGTACTTTTACATGGTATGATATTATTGCAGACACTGTATAATGAACAACAGTGGTTTTCCCGTAAAGGAAATAATGGCAGCAACTTCCGAGAAATGTATTTAATGGAGCTTCAAAGAATCGGTAGTGTGTATGGACAGCATGACTGGGGTGTCAGCCAGTGGTGTAGGTTTCTAATCCCATGTCATCATAACTTTGTTTTTGTAACAGTTCTGGAAAAATACAGAAAAGTAGTACAAAGTCTCCAGTGTGTCCCATTAGCAGCTATGCACAATCATTTTGTGATGAGAATGTAGCACTATATTAAACATGCTTTTACTTTCCTAAAAGAAGTTGCTTAGAATGAGGGAAGAAACTCTCTCCAAGTGTAACTCTTCATTGATAAATTCCCCTCATTTCCTCATTTCCCTCTACTGCCAGCACCCTGCTAACTTTAATAAAAATTGACCAGATTTTAAAGACTCCATTTAGAGGTTCCTGCATAAAGAGATGGTATTTTGGTCATTTTAATTTGCATGAGATGTTATCTGAAATAGACTACTACTTCTTCCTTCTCACAGCACCCCCATCCCATTCTTCTCTTTACAAAACCGTGTAACTATATACTGTCCAGGACAATATAAAAGTAACTTCAATACTCCTATTGCAATCAATGAAATATGGTGAACAGTACAAGTTTGTCTTTAATTGCTCCCTGCCTTTAAAGGTATGGGGTAGATTAAGACAAGTCTCCCTTGCAAACTCTTTCTCCAGTTACGAGTCTTTGTCTAAAAGCAAACGAAGGTTTTAACGTTACAGTACTTATTATAATAGAATTTTAATTGCTCTAATCCTGCCAAAGTGTGAAGGGGTGTTTGTGTGTGTGTGTGTGTGTGTGTGTGTGTGTGTGTGTGTGTGTGCGCGCACGCGCATGTATTCCAGACATGCAAAATCTCTGTTACATTTTTCATGGGTGGGGCAGGGGGTGTCACATATGTTAAATGATGCAACCTTAATTAAACTAATTCTGAGGAAGAACAGGCCATTGGCGTTCCATCTATGTAACGTGTACTCCACTTTCAATGGGAACAGAATAGTCTTCTGTGTGCTTTAGGAATTTTTATTTTTGAAAGTGAAGTGCTTGGTTCCAGTTGCAAACATGCCCTAAACCCTACTTGTAAAGACTGAACTAGACAAGCTGGCAAATTATATAGCTTGATCCTACACAATAACCTCCAAATGGGCACTCAGTAACTATACCATCCTGCTAACTGTTTGAGGCACAATAGTTTTGTAATATAATATAAAGTAATGGTGTTAGCCAACACATCTTTAATAAGATATTGTTCGTGCCTTTGCCATATGCTACAGAGCAGCCCCTCACTCGGTGGGCCTTTTGATTCCTCTCAATAAGATTATTTCAAATACTCTAATCCTGAATCATTGACATGAATACAAAAGCCTGGTGACATCTAATAGATGCCTCTTAGCTTTGCTTTTCCTCTTGTTCCTTTCCTTTTTCTTCTCTTTTTACCTGACAAAAAGCTTATAGACACTTGGGCTCTGTCTCTCAGTAGCAGCATGGGGGGCTCCTCATGAAATATAAAGGGGGAAAAAGGACTGACAGAGGCCCGATAAGCTACAGAGTGAAGGGCCATAGATTAAAAGTAAATGCCAGTAAATCCTACCCTGTACACTCACTTGTTCTTTTATTGTTTTCTTTAACACTTTCAGAGCCAGGGCAGGAAAAAAGCAGAAAATAGTAATCAAGCTGCTCATGTGCATTTTTAATCTGGGCACTGTCACTATTACACTTATTTTGTGGGGCGTTGGCAACATTCTCAAATTGTGGTTCATTAAAGGTTGTGGCGGTGGTGTTTTTATTTAAAAAAAAATTCCCCTTTAATATCAAGAATCCCTTAAAAACTTTTTTTTGCTCATTTGCTGCTCCGTTGACTAAATATTGATACCGTGTGTGGGTAGGAAGAGCCCTTCCGTAGGGTGTGAACACTGGGGCTCAGGACATGACATCTTCAAGGCGGAAATAACTTTTTTTTGTTTCCTTTTTTAATCCATGAACTGAAAATTGTCGAAGTGAAATGATAGGATATTTTGTTTCATGACATAAGCCGTTTCTTTTTCATGTGGTGCTGCTCCCTGCCTGTGCCGGGTGGTACACGCGACTTAGACTCTGCTGGTGCACACCGAGGCGTCAGGAGCCCAGCTGGGTAACTTTTCTAATGGTCAAAAGGTTGTTCCCTCCTCCACCTTCCGGAAGCAACCATGATTTGACTAAAGCTCTTTTTCACTCCATCTGAATATCAGAGAGCCATGCTGCTTGCAATTTATTTATTGTTTTCCAGAGGCAAACTATTGAGATGAAATTTCCCCGTGTGTTTTTAATACACTTCTCATTCATATGTATTTTGATTTGTTAGTAATATCTGAAAATACCACTTTTAATAGTCTTGGGTGCACTATGGACTGAAGCCCCCTCACAGGATGGAAAGTTAGTTTGAAGAACTATGGACCCGCATCAGGTTTGGCTATGCACTGCACTGCGCGCGCGCGCGCGCACACACACACACACACACACACACACACACACACACTCTACAAAGACCAAAAAAAGAGATGAAAAGAGAGTAGTCTCTTTTTTTATTTTTTAAAAAGTTCTTTAGAAAATAAAGTTGGTTAAGAGTTCACCTGGCTGTCTTTGAAGCTGCTACCAACAGTGTTGAAAACCTATGTTTCTTTACACAGTCTTCTTGTTTTCCTAAAGCTAGATTCTAATGCCAGATGTATGGGATATGTCTCAGAATATCTTCTTAAAAATTGAATTGTTCTTCCTGTAGCTATAGAAATGAGAGTGCCCTGATCCAGCTCATAAAGACCAGTATCTGGATCCTGGTCTATGTGCACCTTAAAACACAGCAAGCAAAACCCCTGACCACTGTGAGTTTAATGGTAGCTTACATTTAAATGGCACTTCCAGCGTTTTAGAGCACTTCAGGGTCTACCATTTCAGAGAATCCTCTTTGCACAGATTGACTCCATTTGACAGATCTGTAAACTGAGGCACAGAGCCTAAGAAACTATCCATTTTACTGGCGACAAAGCAAGTGATTAGAAACTCCACATCTTATCTCCCAGACTGATTTTTTCCCATCTTTAATTGCTCAGCTAAAAACACTGTTTTCAGTATTTCGTGTCTCTTTTCATTTTTCCTGCTATCCACAGCTGCTTTTCATGTATTATTATTCTAAACCTAATTTACCAAACAAGTTTTCTCAGTTGATGTCACAATTAACTTTGACATATTATATATGCACGTACATATATACATGTATGTATGTATATAAAATATATAAATATATATTTTATATTTATATATATGTACATATATAAAACATACATATACATATATACATGTATATATATGTGTGTATGTATACTTTTGAGATTTTATATAAACACACATATATGTGTATACATACACATATACATATATGACACTGTTTATTGTACTCATTGTGGAGCAATGTTTGAGATCTTTTTTTTGAGAGGGAGTCTTACCTTGTCACCCTGTCTGGAGTGCAATGGTTCGAGGCTCACTGAAACCTCTGCCTCCTGGGTTCAAGTGATTCTCCTGCCTCAGCCTCCCGAGTAGCTGGGGTTATAGGTATACGCCACCATACCCAGCTAATTTTTGTATTTTTAGGAGAGACAGGGTTTTACCATGTTAGCCAGGCTGGTCTCGAAATCCCGATCTCAGGTGATCCACCCACCTCAGCCTCCCAAAGTGCTGGGATTACAGATGTGAATGAACCTCTGCGCCCGGCCAATGTTTGAGTTCCTATGTCCTCATTTAATCGGATTTTATATTTCCTTGAGAAAAACATCAGTAATCCATAGAGAAATCTGGGAGAAGGCACAGTATTAATGCAAAGGCATAGATTTCGGAGTGCATTGGCTAAGGGATCCAGTTCCTCCACAGCTACTTCTTAGTAGCTGAGCCCAGGGGGCTCAGTTTTCTCATCTTCAAGATGAGACAAGTCACTTCTATTTTGAAGCATTGTGAGGACTAAAACCTAGCACTGGGCTTGGCACACATCAGGTGCTTAAAATCAGGTGGCTCTTGCAATTTGAGCATCATATATTCCATGTGGATTTTCATTCTTAATGTGATCACTGCCATGAGACTTTCTTTTGAGCACAATTACCTTACTGAAGTTACTCATGGTAGCCAAGTCTCCTTAGATGAAGATGTACTCAATTTTTGTTGTTGTTTCTACAAATATTTATTAAGCCTCTACTATATGCCATGCACTATTTTCAGGGTTAGGGGTATAACAGTGAAAATACAAACATGGTTCCTGGCTTCATGGAGCTTTCTCAGTGTCTCAGGGTTGATCTCTCCCACCAGCCCCCAAAAATAGTTGGAATAGTAATGGCAAGTATAAACAAAGAATATATTGCTACATATGTTTTAAAAATAGAAGAATGCCATTTTCAACTGGGATCATGATGTAGAGGAAAAATATCCCCAGGTTAAAGTCGCCTTTTAACTCACACTCAGTAGTACTGACCTTGGGCAAACTCTATGGGTTTATTACACTCTTCTGAGTCGATCTACATGTTGGTTAAGACTGAAGGAAGACATCTCTAAGACCCTTTCCAACTATGGAATTCTAATTTTAGCTGTTTATGGTATTGCTCAGCACAGGCAGGCAGATGAACTCTTGGGAGGGCAGATTGGAAGCCTAAGAGGGCAGTCACTATGCTCAACATGGTGCCTCCCTCCTGTGTACCAGGTCCTTAGGGCTTGTTTTTGTGAAAGAAAAGAATGCCAGGAACTAGAAATGCAGTTGTTGAATCTGGTGGTCTCATCTCTCTGCCTAAAGACAGGCTTGCTATAACTACACAATAAAGTGAAATGGCACTGCCATTAAAGAATGGTGAGGAACAGAAAATGTAAGATAAAATATTAAGTTTGTTACACTTAAAAATGTTAATCTTCACACGATTACCATGCAAATCTCCTCATTGCCTAACTGTTTAATTGATCAAGTAAATCAGAGCAGACAAGTGAAAATCCCTGCTGTTGACATTCTCACAAAGCATATTTTCAAGAATATATTCTGTGAACTATTATGCGTATTTCATGTGATAATGGGAATTTTTTATGTTTTAAAAACACATACATGTGGCATTCCTTGTGAACCAGCAGATTTCAGAGAGTTTCGGGAAGGCTTGATTTTTGCAGGGCAAAAATCCAGCCATCCTCCTTACGTCAAACGTGAAATCAGTGTTAGAAGGACCTATGTGCAGGCAGCACCTTTGTTTTATACACTATGAGAAGATTTCAGAATTCACCAGTTTTTCTTTCAGGCAGGTATAGCATTGACATGGCATTCTGGAGATTGAAGGGTTAATGAATTCTCTTTCTCTCCCTCACCCCTCCCCAATCTTCCTGTCCCCCACCCCCAATCCCATCATGTGCCTGGTTGACTCTGAAAGAAGGGGCTTGAAGTTGCCCACAGGGCATCCCTTTTCCCAGCCTTCTCCAAGGCCACCTGGGCAGACGGGAGCTTGCCTTCTGTCCTTAAGGACACAAAATCCAATCAGGCGCCTGGCCTGCCAGTCTCTCTGACCTGCGAGCTGGGAAGAGGGAGGAGAAGCGGAGGCCCTCACATTTGATAGGCTGCATCTTGCGGCTTTAGGGGGCTCCTGTGTCTACTCGAGGAAGGAAGTTCTCCCTTATTTTCAAGATAAGGTGTCATTCATGAGAGCAATGTGCTGAACTAATCAGGTTAATTGAGAGGCCGTGAGTCGTCCTCATTGAGCCCATCTCTTCTTCCTGTTAAAGGCAGATAGCACAGACACACAGATTACACATATTTTAGTCTTTTTTTTTAGCTTATGAAATCTGTAGGCAGGCAGGGAATGTAGGTACAGCTGAATGTCATTCAGGCTATTTGAGCATGGATTCTTATTGTAGAACAATGTAGCATTGAAAAATAATAAAAGAATAAGCTCTCTTCGAGATTGAAAGATGAGTGTCTCTGAATGTCTGATATCCTTTTTTTCCCCGCTTCTTAATATTATATTAAACTAACCTCAGCATTTCAGATCAGCTAGGAAAGAATGTTGGTTGAAGAGTCCAGTTAGATTCCTCCGTGGCTATTTAAGATTGAAACTTAAAAAAAAAAAAAAGCTTATTGTGGTGTGTCATCAGTGACAAGTAGCTTCTCCAGCCATGTTTATCGGCTTCCGAGCAGGACACTGGGGGCTGTGGCCCTGACTAATCGCATCTCGGACCTCCCCTTGGAGCAGCAGAGTGGAGAAGAAAACAGAGCTGTTTCAACTGAATTCCATAAAGGGCGGGGGCTCCTCCTCCCTCTTCTCCACTCAAAATGATTTGTCATAGTTTAATTTTAAACACTATCATTGACTATTCTTTCTTCCTACCCCACCTCTTTCCACCTTTTTTTTTTTTCTTGGAAGTTCCAGGAATGACTTTAATTATCTCCACAATCAAATTCTCGTTGCTGCCTCTGTGAAAGTGTGCAGTCATAGATTGCAGGGATTATTTTCTTTAGCACTTGGGGATAGAGAAACCGGTTGTTTCAAAATGAGAACCAGCTGGTTCCACAGAGCCCTTATTTAATGGGGAGCCACTTTGTACACAAAGCCTTAGCTCAGGTCAGTCATTATGGCAAACCCCAAATCAGCAGTGTTTGGTCTATCACCCTGTATTAAATGTCAAGCAAGGAGTGATTTAGCAGATATGCTAATAATAATAATAATTAAGAAAAACCCAGCACACCCTGCTTCTTTAATTTTGCCTCAACTAAACACTCCTGTTTGGAAGGAACATTTCTCAAACTTCTTCCTATGGTAATTATAATCATAGACCTAGTTTACCACTATTTTCTCATAGATGGCTGAGTGTGTGTCTGTGTGTGTGTGTAGTTTTAACCCTCTCTAAATCTAGAAAATAAAATTAAGCTCATCTTTCAACATAATCTTTTATCTGACAAGCACAGGAGATAGATGAAAGGTAGATAGCCAAGTTGTGGGTCCCCTTAATAGAACCAATTGGAGGGCAGAGATAACTGCTATTATCAAACATCTTTTATGCCATCCTGTAAATAAGGACCAGGGTGATATGCCATATATATTTTGCTGTCTTTCCAGCTTGTAGAAATTGGTTTGTTGTCATACCCTGTTAATCTCTAACAGCACCAAATTCAATTTGAAAAGAGGAGAGTAGTTTCACTATTTGACTGTACAAAATACTTCTGAAGCAAGCAAAAAAGAAAAAAAGGATAAAAGACGCGTAAAACCACAATAGATATTCAGTTATGAGAACGGTTTGTTTTTAGAACTTAGGTTGCATTTCTCTAAGGTGAATAGTTTTGGAGGATGCAATATTTATTCAGGAATTGAAGGATTAAAAAATAGCAACTTTACTCAGATTTGTAAAAATCTAGCTTAGCCAAATTTTATCTTACAAATGTGAGAAATTATTTTGCATTACCAATAAGAATATGTGGCTTTTAAAAATTATGACATGCTTTTTTTTACATTGACAGCAACACAACAAAATAATTTGAAGAAAGAATAACGATTTAAAAATTTGTTCTCACAGGGAGCTTCATTAATAAACTGAGCACTGGTATATATGCTTTTAATTATTTTTATTTGTAGGATTTCCATATTGAAATATGGTTTGGTAAAATCTTGTAATTTTTTTGTTTACCAACTACTTTGATTATATAATGCCTCTTTAGTTCAAAGTGTAATTCTATTGTATATTTTCTATATTTGTATTTTTAAAAAATTCTGTAGGTTCTTTAATATAGAAAACAAATAACTGTTATATTTCTAGTCACTCAAATTTGAACTGAATTTTACTTCCTGTTTCAAAGGTCAAGGCAGGCTGACCTCAACAGCAGTGTGGAGGCTGCTGAATTATTCATATCATTGACTTTGTGTCAGCTTCCACATTTGTGGAGAGGGATGTTTTATTCATTTATCTCATTTAGGGTTCTTCTCTGCACCTGTTTCTACCATTAAGTACCCTGTAATTTGCATTTGATGCTAATTTAGTTTCATATCAGCCTGGTCCCCCCTTGTTAATTTAATTTTCTAAGACCCTTTTCATTACAGTAGAACTGTTTTCCTCTTTAAAGCAAACATCTATACAAGTAATTGTATAAACTGCCTTTTAAATAATACCTTTTAGAAGATTCCATCGTTTAATTCCTTAATTCCTATAATTAGCCATGGTTTGATTAATGTTTCAAAGGGTTAAATTAAAATGCAGAATTACTCAAATGCATACTTGAATAATTTCTTATATACAGCAGAGTTAGCATTGTGGTGTTCTTCCTAAGAATTCTCAGACAGTATGTCTTAACAGCAGTCATTTTCTTTATTTAGAGTGTTGTTTAGTTTACTAATAGTAGTTTCTTTTAAATCACTGTGCACTCAACATTACTCGTGAAATGTTAGGTGTTTTTTCTTTCATCAAATTGTTGATAGACAGTGGCTTAAAAATGTTTCTGCAACATTGATAATGACATACCCAAAATAATCAGGGCAGAATTAGGTCCGATTCCTTGATCTATCCTGGAAGTTTGGTATAATGAATTTCAGGAAACTCTGTTACATTATACGTCTGTTTCTCTTCTTACCAGCTCTTTTATTTCTGTCTGCTGCTCAGAGTAGATTGCCTGGAAATTTGTCAGCTTTCCAGACATGGTTTTAGCCAGCTTTGGTTTGTATCTACAGACACCCGTTGGGCTACAGTTGCCACCTACATATTGTAGAAATTAGGAGTAAGTTGTTTGAGGAGGCCTGATTGAAATGGTGGCTATGTTGGCAGAAGTGGCCAAGTCCCTGGAATGCCTGTCAAGGATTTGGGGGTTATGAGAACATGCTACTCATATAAACCAGGTCCATAGGCCTTCTGACTGCTGGGAAAAGAATTCTAGCTCAGTCCTTTCCATGGAAGTGTTTGGAGGGTGTCTGACATGAATGGCCTTATGGGATCCGTTGGTAGTGGGAATTCAAAACAAGGGTATGAATTAGGAATTCAAGTACTAAGCTATGTAAAAATTAAATAGAAGGAAAGTGGCTGCAGCTGAATATTACTAAGAAATTAGCACAAACTACAGTGACCCTTCTTCCACTGGGTTGGATTAGTTTGATCTGCTGTTTATATTCTCAAATGAGGCAGTTGCTTTGGGTTTCCAGAAAGATCTCAGGTCTATTAAAACTGGAGTTTGAAGGTGGCTTTTCCTTTTCTTTCAGTTATAAAATAATTCCTGGCGACTCCCACACACAACTTTGTCATTGTGGAAATATGAAAGGGAATCTCCAGATTCTCTAGCAGACAGCTTCATTTGTCTGGTTGCAAGGTAGGGCTGGAGATAAACTGGACCCTTCCACAAGGTCCCCTTCAGCTGAGAACTTCTCTGGACCTATCAGTGACTTTTTCACATGCTACAGTTTATTACGCTAGCGCTGTGCTTCTGCTGATGATCCTAAAGCAAAGTGAGAGTTTTCGGGAATGACATATGGGATCTTTATTCATTAACAAAACATTTACTTACTTATTCTCCCTCCCACATCCCCCTCTGCAGAATTAGACATTCTTTTTAGTTTGGACAAGTCTGAAACCTCCAACAGAAAAATCTTGAGGTCTGATTAAATGGCTGGTTTAAAAACAATAAAAACTATCTGCAGAGCTCGTGAGAAAGCACCACCCAATTCTGGCTGATGCTTGGAATTCCACTGTCAGAATCTCATTCCTTTAGCTAAGAACCTTCAATGTGTACCAAGATATACATAACTTAGGGAAGGCTAGCACTTTAATTCTATAATTCACATACCTCTTAGAGGGAATGAAATAAAGATCTTACATGGCTTCAGCTCATTTTAGTTTTCCTGACAACACAGTGAGGTAAGCAGGATTTTTTTTTTGTACCATTTCACAAATATGGAGAATGAATAGCTTAAGAACACTAATACACAGCCTAGCTGGTCCCAAAGGCAGGTTTTCTGAAAAATCTTGATTCCAGTAGGAAGAGATCATGATTACATTTGAACTGAATGGACTCTCAGAGATTACAATTCAGCCCCTTCATTTTAAAGATGAGAATGCTGAGGCCAAGAGAAGCACAGCGACGTTGCCCAAAGATCTAATTAGCCTCAGAGCCAGGACCATAAGCCAAGTCCCTGGCTCTGGTTCCAGTGGCTTTTCTGCTACTATTCTGGGCCATCTGGGTCCTGCTTTGCTCTCCATTTCACCTTGCGTGCAATCAGCCTTAGGGAAGGGTACAACGTGTCTTTTCTGGGTTTGGGTCCAAGGAAACCCCTGAGCCCTATATCTCTAACAAGGCCTAGCATTGTGCACGGAGCACGAGTTAAATTTTTTCTCAGAAACTCTAACAGTTGGCTGGGCACAGTGGCTCCTGATGGTCCTAAAACAAAGTGAGAGTTTTCAGGAATAAAATATGGGATATTTATTCATTAATAAAATATTTACTTACTCATTCTCCCTTCCACATACCCCTCCCCCAGATTTAGATATTCTTTTTAGTTTGGACAAGTCTGTAAGCCCTAATAGAAAAGTCTCCTTGAGGTTTACCTTGTAAGATCACGCTTGTAATGTCAGCACTTTGGGAGAGCAAGGCAGGTGGATCAGCTGAGGTCAGGCGTTCAAGACCAGCCTGGTCAAAATGGTGAAACCCTATCTCTACTGAAAATACAAAAATGAGCTGGGCATGGTAGCACATGCCTGTAATTCCAGATACTCAGAAGGCTGAGGCAAAAGAATCACTTGAACCCAGGAGGCAGAGGTTGCAGTGAGCCAAGATCATGCCACTGCACTCCTGCCTGGGTGATGGAGTGAGGAAAAAAAAGAAAAAAAGAAAGAAATTATAACAGTCACAGGGAGGAGGAAGCTACAGAGTATCCCATCATAAAATATTATTTTATTTTTAAAAGCCCACATATTTCATTTATTTGCAACTGTGCTTGCTCATACTATGTCATAACACTGTGCGAAAAATTGCAGTTTTTGTTTTTGTTTGCCAGAGGTATTTCATCAATAGTCATCTTTCAGTAGGAATTTTACAAAAGGTCTTTCTATTCCAGATATCTCATCATGAACAGTTGTCTCTGACTATTATCTTTCTCTGGAAGGTACTGACATGCATAAATATTGACCTTGGCAATTACCAAAGTAAGTCAATTTAAAAATTTTTCTTATATTTAAACCTAAACAAATTGAAACTACCCTTTCCAAAAATAATAATGAAGGAAGTGAGGCATTGTTGCAGAATATAATTCTGAAAAAACTGTAGCAAAAGCGGGAAAAGGTACCATATATTTCTGCCTACTCAAACCACTTTTGTGTACAGTTTTGCCTAAGCCTGAAGAAGTTTGTCACAATTTGAAATTGCCAAGGAAGGGCAGAAGTCATGGGTATGGTGCTGAGAGAAGTTATTAGCCTCTGGCATAGTCTCATGCTGAACTGCAGGGAGAATGATTCCAGAAGGCAAAGGGGCATTTGCCTGGTAAGCTGGAGGAAGAGGTGGGGAGTTGGCAGCTTCAGTACTGTTTCAGGGTATGGGGCAAAGGAAGAAGTGACAGTTATTCTACCTCTGAATTATTTGTCTATCTGGCCTGCCTGAAAAGATGGAGCTGATTTGAAAAAATTTAAATTTTTCCATCTCCATTCAAAGATGCAACTGAATGTAGTCAACAGCCAGGTCTTTCCTGCCTGCATCACTCCACTAAAATTAATTTTAAAAGGTGGAATTTTGAATTTATGTATCCTATTTTCTTCTCTTTTTCCCTTCCCAAATTGATATAAATTGTTCAACAAGCTGAATTCCTTTCTGCTCCCAAATATTTTGATACCAGAACCCAGAAAGAATAATTGTGCTAAACCTATTAAAAAATGGTTTCGTGAAGGGGTATTCTCTCCTTTAGAAACCATTGTTCTCATTCACAGAGGTGATGATGACAAGCAGCTGTTGAGTTTATTGACCTCAAACAGGAGAAACAAGGGATCCAGCATGCTAATTTATTCAATAGCTGTTCATGAAGCATCTACTATATAAAATAATTTGTACCCCTGATCCCAGACTGGGGACTGCCCCAGAAGCACTTTGTGGTCCTGCCAGGGTGTCATCTATTGAAACTGAATTTAGTGTAGAATCTTTCTCTTTTCCAAATCACCACCAAATCCACTGCCATTCATCTTTCTCCTGCCATTACCTGGCCATTCCCAGACTAAGGTCCCACCTCCAAAAAGAGATTTAAAGTAATTCATTACTCATCAGATTTAGTGTAGGTTAATTCTCTACTATGCTATTTTTCAAACTTCAAGGTACTAATAGTTCTAATATGAACTCGAATTTGAGCATATTCTTCTGTTAAGGAGAAAGCATGCTTCAGTTCCATTAAAGGCTCGGCATGTTAAATTGCTCATTCCGATACTGGATTTTCATTCATTACGAAATGAGAAGAAACTTCATGAAGAATGCTGAACTAGGACACAGGAGACCTGGTTTTTAATACTGCCCTGCTGTTATTTAGATATGTGAACCTTTGTGCATCTCTTAGCTTCTCTGTATTTCAGCTTTCTCATAAAACAAGAGAAGTAAACCCATAGGATCTTTAAGGTTACTTCTCTCAATGACTTTAATTCTCTTTACCCTTATAAATCTGGTCACTTCTTGTATCTGACATTGGACAGAAACTATTATTAAACATGTGCTTGGGCAGCATGTACAATAAGGTAAATAGCAACCTCACAGTCAGAACTGAACAACCAACAATATTCTCAGCCAACTTTCAGTTCTTCCTTACCTCATTCAAGGGATCAGCCAGGTAATAAGAAAAGGGAGTAGGCACAGCCCATTGCCTATTGCTAAGATCTACCTTACGGCAGGAAGTTAGTGGGTGAGATCATTAGATGATGCACCTTACAAGGCTAATTGAGTTGGTATATTTAAATTTATTGGTAACATAACTTGGGCAAGGTGGGGAAGGGATCTAGTAAAAAGAAAATTGTAGGCTTGTAAAATGTGAGGCACGTGGATCAACATATTTGTCTCTGTGAGATAGTAACCCCAAAAGGCTGCTGGCAGAGGCTACTTATGCAACATCCCCAAGTTGTCTATTAATCTGGTTGAGACTTGTCTTCCAGATGAAGCGGCCTAATGCTGATATACAGAGAATATACAGAGTTGCACATAGTACATGCTCATTAAATAATTGTTCATTTTCTGCATATCCACTTCATATCTGTACTTTTAGGGTGGATAATTCCTTTTAAGGCAAATAACTCTGAGTATCTTTGGAATGAAGCTATAAAATTGCATGCTCTGCTAGCATCCTTTGCTTGTGAGTGACAATACAGTATATATTCCTTAAGCTTGAATAAATTAGAATTTCACAAAACCTTGAAAATATTTTTTTCTATGTGCAGAGATGAGAGAGAGACTGAGAAACAGAAAACCTTGTCCAGGATGGGAACAAGATCTCTCTCTATTCTTTAAATTTTAAATTATCCAACTGTAAAATATAAACATTATAATATTTTGACAGGTTTCCAAAGAAATAAAATTGTGAGTCCCATGGATAATGATTTTTCTGAGAATTTCAGGTACAAAATAGCCCCTTTCAGGATTTCCTGTTTTTTGTTTACTTTCCTTCACTTCTTATTTTAGGTCCAATAAACCTTTACTTTAAGCAGGATCAAGTGTTAAGACAAACCAACTACAGAGCTAATGTATAGAACATTAATTCTATAGAAATGCCTGTAAAAAGCAAAGAAATAAGACTATTAAAAGAAATCCATATGTCTCTGGAATTTTTATTTAAGTTTATATTAGCAATAATGACCTTGGTTCCAGGGAATTCCGTAACGATTAATGACCAGCAAGGGGTCACTGGCCCCATGGTGCTTTGGGCCAGCAACCCCTTCCAACAGGGACAAGAACTGGCCATTTATCCCAAGGAAGTGTCCCGAGGCGAGGTCCTTATCCTCTTGCCATCTGATTGTAATTTAACCTCAGCTCTTAAAGGGCCCCTAGGAGCAAAGATACAATGGGCTGTGCTTTCAGTATTTTAAAGAGTTTATTTTTGCCATGCAATGCCTAATTGGGTATCATTGAAAAGAGTTGTCAAAATAAAGTTGATAATTGTGTTCCTTTTGTTTTAGGTTACATATACTCATTTCGTGTCTGTGTATCTGCTGGCTCATATTGGTGTAGTATGCAGAGACTTATATTCCTGTGGCTAGGGTGTGTGTGTGTGTGTGTGTGTGTGTGTGTGTGTGTGTGAGAGAGAGAGAGAGAGAGTGTGTGTGTGTGTGTGTGTGTGTGTGTGTGAGAGAGAGAGAGAGAGAGAGAGAGGTTAAAATACTCAATGCCAGATCAACAGAATACATAAAACTCGAATGATAGAAACTTCAGTCACATTAGTTTTACTTGCAAGGATATAGTCCTGTAATATGTAAAATAAGGGGCCAGAGGCAGAGTAAAATTAGTCTTTTCTTGGTTACAGATGACTGGTGTCACACAGTGACTGGCACTGGCATTTTGCATGTTCTATGTGTTATTGTTGTCATTACTGTAATTACTGTTGCTGACAATGATGATAACTAACCATTTCTGAAGCCACATATTAGCCGAATTCTGGGTATTCTCTCATTTAATCCTTACAGCAACTCTATGTGGTGAGTATTCTTATTTCTCTCATTTTACAGATGAGGAAACTGGGGCTTTGGTTGGTTAATACCTTGCCCAGTGTCAACACAGCTGTTAAGTGGTGGAGCTGGGATGCCAGCCTTGCTGTGTCTGGTTTTTAATCATGACACTCTCCTGCCTCTATTTAAAAACTAACATTTCCATTTTCTAAGCACAGCCCTTAATATATTCATTTAGGCAAATTTCCATACTTCGCAGGCATAATCGTTATTCCTTTTGTTGGTCATTGCTCCCCTGGGCTTCCCTTAAACATGGGCAGAGGTGCCCCGGACTTTTTAAAGATGGAAGAAAGGCCACATGGCCCTGCATAATTTGACCGAGACAGCTGTGCAGTTGGTTGTCTCATTTAAATTACAACCACAAAAAAGATGTGCCAGGCTTCATTGACACAAGGCTAAGGGCAGGAACACGGAACCGTTTCCTGAACCTGCCCTGGGTTCCTGCCAAAGGTAAGCAGCCACGCTCAGCAGGGTCTCACAGACCACTGAGGAGGCAGCCAGCTTCACTAAAACAATTATCCCTCCCCAGGCCTCTGCTGAAGGTTTGCAGCTCCAAAATTTCAGGATAGAGGATCTGTCCAGTCTCTGAATTCCAGCTTGGAATGGCTGACCTAGGCAGGAACTTGAAGACAATTCCTCTGAGAGTGAGGGAGAAAAAAAAAACAAAGGTGTGAGATTGAAAAGGCTGGTATTGCAAAGGATCATCTTGACAGGCTGTGGCTCAGATTTAGAGAAACCCCAAACTGATTTGCAGAGGACTGAACATCAAACCTTGTAACCACAGACCAGGCTTCGGAGAGGTATTCATAGGACCTGACAAGCAGACTTTTAATACAGAATCTGGTACAAACATCCATGTGTGTATTTTTGCTGTGGGTTTTTTTCTATATCTTTTGGAATGGAGTCTGATCGGCCGAAGGATAGTTTTCACGTGCAGTGTTTTTCTCTTTGGTTTGAGATAGGAGGTTTTCTAGGGCTTGCAAAGCAATACACATATACCTACGTGGCATACAATGTCTTATATTTTTGGTGGAATTCTTAGCATGCATATTTTTTCTCAGCTAAATGATTTTTAACATCAGTTATTTAGTGCCTATTGCACCTTTCCAAAATTGCATTCATGGTAGCTGCTTCCCAAATAAGGTTTAGTTTTATTAAAATTCTTATATCTGAAATAAATACACTAAATCTTCCAGAAGAGCCCATAATAATATTATTTTTTTGCATGTGTCTTACGAGCCTGTACATATGTGTGCATCCCGTAGATTTGTGTACACATTTGTATGTAATATGACTTTTCTATTGCAACTATTCATGGCAAAAGAACATATTTTAAACCTGTTGGGGTTTCAACGAATTATGACAAAAGGATGGTGGTGGCCGAAATGACTTCCCCTCACTCTATTTAAAAAAAAGTGCAAAATGAATGAGGACACACTGCATGTGCTGGCTGCGATTGTGATTGTGCACAACTGCAAAGCGGGATCGGCTGGGATGGAGGCCACGGAGCGGGAACACCCCGTGTGGTGCCCCCCCACCCCATGCCTCTCAGTAGTGGCATTGTGGGGACTCATGAATTACTTCTTACAGTCGGGGCTCCTTGCTATAAATCCAGCCCTGGTGCCGAGCGCACTGTGGGCTGCGGAGCACCGAGCAGGGCCGGCGGTGTTTGTGTTGTTGTTAGCGACACGTAGCGAGTTCCTCCTAAGCGGAAAGGCTCCGGCTCCAGTTTGTCGCCAGCGAAAGCCGAAACACGAGTCGCACATGTGGAGCGGGAGCTGTCGGCCGCCCGGGGGGTGGGGTGGCTGCGAGGGAAGGGAGTGCGGGGCCGCGGCGGGGTCCAGCGCTCACCGGGGGATTTGTTTTGGGGGCTGGGGCGGAGAAGGAGGGGGCAGGGTGGGAGCAAAGAAAATAGCCCAAGGGGAACCAGGAAAAGGATGCCTTGACCTCTAGATGTTATGCCCTCCCAGTGACATCTCACTACTTGTCTGAATATTTGAGAGAATTAAAAAAGAAAAAAATAGTACCCTTTGTGGTGCAGCTTCAAAATGGTTTCCTTTCCAGGGTATCCTCGCCTGTCTTTGGGTGAGTTTTTCATGGGTTACTTGGTTGGGAGATTTCTCCTATCCCTTTAAGAGGCAATAACGTAAAAAAATGTAAATATAGGGACTTTAACACTTCCCCCCTTCCTAACATTCATATAATTGCTGTTAAGCCACACTGAAAACCCTGGGGCCTGGTGTTCACCAGGGTAAAGTTACATTTCACAAGCAGAAAATTGACTCACCACTTAGGAAAATTGGCTACCAATTATGTGTCAAAGGCTCTAAAGTCAGACCTGAGGTTTTCTTTTTGCCGGAATGGGGAATTCAAAAGAGCACAGGCACCCAGCTTTGTCCCCGCTACTCTCTCTGGGAGTAACTTCTTGTTTGCCGCTGGGTTGCTTCTGAGTTTGCTTCTAAGCCTTGGCGAGGAAGGAGGGCTCCTGGCTGAACCCGGCCTACTGGCTAGCAGGAAGAACGGAGGCAGGAATCAGTCAACGCTTAGCAGTTAGTTCGTGCACAAGTATGTTACAAACATGCTTACGGCATGTGTGCAGAAAGCAGCTGGTGTCCTAACACAGTGGACCAAAGTTCTAGGAGTTATGACTGAGACTCAGGGACCCAGGGGAGCTGGAGAAAGGAGGGGCTTCTGAATGCCAAGCCACTAAGGGGACGTCTGCTATCTCTGGTGACATGTCTATCATACCCACACAGTGTACATTGTCCTGGAAACTTATTGATGTCTCCTGTTGTAGGAGAAGCCACCTGAGCAGGAGGGGAGACAGTCCCTCATGGGAGGATTGATAGTCCTGGGTGGGGAACACAGAGGGGTAGAAGTCAGGAGAGAACAAGAGGAAGAGAGAGACAGGGATACAGAGTCATAGATACAGGGGCAGAGGCAAAGCAATCAGAGAACGAACCTCTTGTTCACTTCTCTCCCCACTGTTCCCTGGTTCTCCTGCATCCACTTTCTTAACACACTCCTTGCCTTCTTCCAAGGCCTGCTTTCTGTTCCTGTCAGAGTGGCTTATCCCTGGTTTTATTTTTAATGCCTTGAAATTAAACCTTATTTAGTGCTTCATTTTCTGCCTCTAGAGGGAGAGAAAGAGAAAGCGTTAGGACGGGCCACATTGAATGAATTTGCTGTGCTGTGTTGGAGAGAGTTAGTTTTGTAGGACAACCAGGAAGTAAAACCATTCTGGAGATTATCCCCAGATAAGCACCCTTCCCAAGAACACGGTGTGATATGTAATAATTTTAGTGAGAAAAACCATCCTTATTTTGCCTTCTGGGAAATCTTATGTTATTTCTATTTGATTCTAACGTTGGATAATTTCCAGAGTTCTGAGGAACCAACTATCTTAACTCCTCAGTGATTTTGACAGGGAACACAAAGAAAGGGACAGCAATTCTGGGGCTGAATTGCAACCAAAATATCTAATTTCAGTTTAGTCCTGGCTTCTTAGCTGGAACAAAGAGAGTTTTTACAGTTTTTACACTTTGCCAAATATTTAGTTCATCTCAGTCTATTATTGGGTTAAAATATACATGTATGTGAGTTTTTCCTTACCTAGCAGTTCAGAATGCGTGAAAGTTTGTCTAATCAAGACTCCAACATTTTGAGTGGATTTTTTTCCCTCCACCATCCTACTTTTCTGAGAGATCTTTTCTAGTTTTAAGAATCTCACAAGCTCCCTCAAGTGATGCTTAATTAGAGGTGCTTTCTATCCACTAAGTCTTTTCTTAAATGTATAATTGATTGTGCAAGGAAGGAAGAGCTGCAGGAGTGGAAATCATACATCATTTCATTATTAATGGCAATGTCTAAATAAAATGCAGACTTTTTCATGCTAATGGATAGCTGAGTATGTTTAGCTTTAAATCAGAAGCTCCCCCCCCCCCCCCCCACCAACCTTTACTGTTCTGGGATCATTTTAGGAAGTTTAAGTAGCATTTAATATATTGATGGATACCTTCTAGCATACTGGGCTAAGGTTGGTGGAAAAAGGAGCCAAATGGAAATCCCAATGAATGCAGGGGAATGGTGTGACAAAATGAATAATTTGGGAAGCCGTGTACATTACCTCCTTTTGACTACCTGCAAAGAAGCCGAATTTTTACCTGAATTTAACTTGGAAGACGTGTATTTAGCACTTGCTGTGTACTGCTTCCTCTGAAACATTCCACAGATGTCCTCAGAGAACAGCAGAACTGAAAAGTCGCTGAATGGTCCTTACCCTGTTTTCAGGGTGGAATTCATTAGCCAGAGTGAAAGTGTCTCTTGTGGATCCTAAAATGGCTGGCTTTGATCAGAGGCAATCTTAGTTTGCAGTTCCCCAGAAATTAGACCTTCAGCAGGGATTTGGGTGCAGGTAGTTTATGTGGGCATGATCTTAGGAAGCAGGACATGAGGGAGAGAGAAGAGGGAGAAAAGGTAAGGAAGAAAATGTAAGGCAGTGATGTATTATCAGAGTCACTGCTGTGGTTGGTCACTGCTGTGCCTGGTACATGGTCCCATCGGAATCTTCGAAGGGACAGAGTAAAATGTGCCTCCTAGAGCCAGACTCTAGAAGTACAAGAGGCTGGAGCATTATCTCCGGGCTCCTGTCCCCTCTTGGTTGGGGGCTGTCCCAGGGTGCTGATGTGCAGGCTGGGCATCTCCTTCAGAGTTGGCATGAGATGGAAGGAAGCCATGACATGGCGGGATGTGGTCAGGGTCAGACATGTGGCTGAAATCAGAGGCGAGACATGGGGATGTGAGGTAGGCACCGGATGCATCTGTGATAGAAGCTGAGTGTAAAATTCCTATGGGGAGGGAAGCTTGATCGTCCATCCTTTGTTCTTTATTGAGTACCTACTGCATGCTTGGGTGTGGGAGGCATCTGGTGATTCTTCGTTGAGTCCATCAAGAAGTACACAAATTCATATACAACAAATGTTTGTTGAGTGCTCATTGTGTGTCAGGAGACTGTTCTGTTGTCTTCTCTAAGAGTGTTCATGCTATCAAACCAGATGTTGTGATTTTGCCCTGAAGAATATGATATTTCCACATGGAGCATGTGAAAAATAGAGCACCTGTCTCCTGAAAGGTCCAGGTGATGCAAAGATGAATGATACATGATTGGAGATTTGTCTTCTGTCTGAAATGCAGACAGTTCTGGGGTGGGCAGCTGTGTAAGCTGCTGAGCATGTGTTCTTTCAAGAAGCAAGGATCAGAAAGCAGACTTTGATGGGGGGGGTGTGAAAGAAAAAGTGCAGATAGGATTCCACAAGTTTACTAAAAGTATTGGAAAGCTTATACCCTTGAGAGAGGGAAATAGCAGTACATGGGTTATGTGACAATGGGTGCAAAAGGGTTGGGTCTGGTGTGTGAAGGACCTTGAAGGTGGTGAGAAGAGATATGGGTTTTCTTTTGTAGAGAGTCTTTTTACACAAAGGGGAACATAAAATTCATGTTGATAAACTCATTGTTGAAACATGAGTTAATCTCCCTCATTACTGATGGATTTCTCTGTCCCTTCAGTTATGGGAGCCTGGGAATGATCCTTGCTGCTGCCCCACCCCCATCTCCATCGCTGTCAGCTGTACTAGTTATCTCTCAATTCTGTCCCCTTTGCACGAACCCCCAGTTCTGCCACCTGACTCCTGCCTTAACTCCAGATTGGTGTTTCTGCGACCCTTTGGTTTCTCTAGAGACTGTTGTCTCCTTTTAGGAGCCAAAGTACGCTTTTGAGAATTGAAAGCTGAGCATGACATTCCGTAGCCTTCAACTCATCAGTGGCTTCTTATTGCTCTTAGGATAAAAGCCAAATTTCTTACTCATCTACTGTCCCATTGCTTCTGTCAGACATACTCCTTCCTCTCTGATAAGTTCAATTCATCCATCGGATTCTAGCCCCTTTCCCTTCAGTTCTTAGAGACACCTTCACTCCCCAGCTGGGTTAGTTCCCAGCATAGGACACTGTAAGCTCCATGCAGCCAGGAGCTGTGGTTGTTTACTATTCTATTCCTCCTGACTAGCACAGTGCCAGACACTTGGTACTCAATTACATCTATTGAATGAGTTATTGGATGAAAAGGAATGTAGCTTGTGGCTGTGGAGGGTATGGATTCTGTCTAGTGGTGTGCTGTAGCTGGCTTGTGTGGACTCATGAGAACCAACCAAGTGAATCTTTTCCCAGCTCTGTTCAGTGATATCACATTGGTGCCCTGAAAGTGATTCATAGTGGGGGTATTTACACCATAGAAATCGGCAAACACTACAGAGCCAGGCTCCCTCCACCCACTTCACCCAGAACACTGTTGATCCTGCCAGTCATGAATCTTATCCAACCTTATGTTTCTCAGATTTTTCCTCCATACTATGTCTCTGTCACCAATTTTCTGGAGGGCAGAGATCACAACTTATTAGGCTCTGAATCATTAATCTATAGCAGAGTGTACAATTCAGTAAGCATCTGTTTTAAAAAAGAAAGATACTCACTAGTAGCTTGAGTCTCCAGTCTTGTCATGTTGTCTCTTTGACTTAACACACTCTTTGAGAAAAGGATTTGAAAATGATTCTTTGACCTATTTGAGGCCTCTTCCCTTTCAGCTCTCCACTTAGGTCCATGGCTTTTACACATTCTACTTATGTTACAGTAGAATGTTTTAATAAGCAGGATTTTTGTCCTTGTGCCAGTTGACACAATTAAGGAATAGCTAAAAATTCACTGGTAGACCTAGTGGGTTCAATTCAATAAGATTATTGAGAGACTGTTTTGTAGGAGATGTTATTACTCATATGCTGGTAAAACAGAGACATTTCCTGCCCTCGAGGTTCTGTGTAGAGAGGCACAGTCATATGTAAACCAAGAGTAACTGATAAGATGGTTAAATGGTGGGACAGAGTGTTGTGGCACCTATGTCTAAATTGATTAATTCTGTATGGGGGTCATGGAAAGCTAGAGAGGAGGGATATTTGAGTTGGACTTGGAGGAATATACAGAGAGCTGTAGGGAGCAGAGTCCAGAGGCAAGGAGATCAATTTGGGAAGTTACTGGGATAGTAATGTCCCAGAGATGATGATGTCTTAGTCATTACTGGTAGCAGGGTGAGAGGGAAGTGGGCAGGGAATAAAGGTCAGATAGACTCTAGGGAGATGAGGGAGAAGAGAATCAAGGTGAACTGCCTGGATCATTTTCTCCTCCAGTCCTTTTTGTGGTGAAAGATGGGAGAATTGAAATGATCTAAATATGGCTTCTTCATGTTATCTTGACTAATCTTGATAAGACTTTATGACAACTTTATCTCAAGCTCCTGCAGTTTCAATAGAAATTGGGTTTTAGGATGCACAATTTGATTTAGCCAAATAGCTTTGGACTCGCATCTTACTTCATTGTCCCTGAGTGTCATTACTGTCATTGTCTGCAGTCTAATTCTATTTCAATTTGAATTATTCATTAGTTACCTAAAAATTATGCATGTAGTAAATTCACAGGATACCATATGCAAATAAAAAGCAACCCTGGTCCTAAATAAACATTATGGATTTGTTAAATAAATTTGGGAGTTTCAGATCTTCTTTTTATGGAATGAAATTGTAATGTCACACTTCTAATACAACAAGAATTCTTTTTTTTTCTTCTTTTAAATACAAGGGGGGAAATTTTTTCATTTTGAGTCAGAAAGGGGGTGTACATGGGGGAGAAAAAAGGAGGGGAGGGAGGAACTGTGTATAGCTTCTCTTTTGGGTGTTGGCACAAAAGAGTAGTTCCCATCAGCTCAGCTTGGCTGAGAGGCCTCCAGATAAGCATTCTTGAGATCTCTGACTCTTCTCCACATGAAAAATTTAAAAAACCTTAAAAAAAGAAGAAATTACAAATGATCTACTCTTGAGTGCCAAAAATCTAACCTTTGATGTTGGGTTTTTGGAAGTTAAATAATGAACCAAAGTTTCATTTCTTTTTTCTTTTTCTTTTTTAAAGGACTACTTCATAAAGCCTATCTTACTTTATAATAAAAAGGACGAAAACATAAATAAAAAACACTCAAATATTTCTACAGTTATTCAAAGGATTTAATGTATTTGGTAAGGTCTTAAGGTTATTCGATATTTTCCCCTTCTTTTGAGTCTTTGTTTTTAGCTCTGGTACACTGAAGATTTTCTTTTCCTTGTGGTTTTGTTTATAGAAATTCACAAATTCCCTTGTGATCCTTAAGAAGTTACTTTAGAAATATGCAAATATACATGAATGAGAGAAAGGAGATACAGAATAGATGAGCTAAGGAAATATTGTCATAACTGTACTCTTTATATTACACTACTTAGTTAACACTGGGTATAATTGAATAAATGACAAAAACAGTGAGTAATAGGCTACTTATTTGACTCATAGATAAAAATCTCAGGGATCTGAACTCTAGAAGAATATAATTTTACTTCAAATTTTTATATTACATGAATACTCTGGGGCAATGTACATACTTACATGTATTTTCTCCCACATGACTTACACTGGGAAGAGAGAGGAATGATTAATTTATATGTTAAAAATGCAGTGAATTTTTATTCATCCCAAGTCTGGGTGAGTTCTGTTCACTTCCTCCACTCCTACACATCAGCTAGAATTCTGTTGGGAGACAGAACAAACTTTATTGTTTTAGTTTATTTAATTATATCAAAATTTAAATATTCAGATGGTAGTTTTTAGTAGATTAAAACAACAACAATAGCAATAACAACAACTACCACAACACCTTAATTAACTTAGGGCCCTTCAAAAGTCCAGTGTTTTCAATAGCGTAATTTGTTCATTAGCAAATAGGAGGTTGGGTCCAAATATCTTCCACTAAGATTGTCATAACTTTCACTTAAGATGAATTAAATTTCTCTTAACAAACATTAATGGGTATTCTATGTAGTTAAACATTCTGATTAATAGATAATTTCTTCATATGATGTACACAGAACATCATTTTCAGATGTAAATATAGCTATGATCAATACAGTTTTATTCAACAATTAGGTGTCGTATAAGGTCTCTGGGGGAATTGTATAAAGTGTTCTCTTTTCTCAAAGAACTTCTCACCTAATGACATTTTTCTGTGATTCAGAGGATACCTTGGTGACTTGCTGTGAATTAGGGTCATAATTATGACTATCATTTATCATTGTACTGTGACTGCACAAGTGCCGGTTAATAGAAGATTCAGAATGATAGAATGCAGAATAAATCACATCACCTTTTTCTGGAGTAGTGCCTTGGTGAGCCGAAGCAGAAGCAGAGAATGGATACTGATATTATTTCCATCTGCAAGCCCTCATGACGTATGAAGTGCTGTGAGACATTTATGGTTTTGTTGCTGCCATTAAGACCTTTGGCAGAGTCCTAAACTTATTTTGGTCTCTCTCTCTTTTCTTTGCAAGCTATTTCTAGCTGTTTATTTTTATCTTGCTTTGAGATGTTTAAATAAAAGACATAATTTGAATCTAAATTGTAGTTGTTATCAGATCTGGCTAGAACAATAAGACGGTGATATTAATTCTTCTGGCTTGAATTGAAGTTTGAAGTAGTGAGTCATTTATTCATTCAGTGAACACCTACTGTGTACCAAGCAAAGACTTGCAGACTTTATATAGACTTTACAGCCTAGTGGGAGAGGCAGGGATTCAAAGAATCACATAAATAAAGGTGAAATTACAATTGTGTTAGGTGCTATGAAGGAAAGTGCAGGAGGATGATATGGATACATATGCCAGGGAGAACTGGCTTATTGAGGGTTCTGGAAATGTGTCCCCAGTGAAGTGATGATTAAACTGAGCAAATCTCTTATGCCTGCATTTTCCACTTAAAGTCCAAGCATACATGCTGGAATCAGATGGACAAGGGTTCCAAATCTCCAGTGCTCTTAACTATTCATATGACCTTGGAAAAGTAAGCTCATCTCTTTGGAACTTAAGAGTCTTTATATGCAAAATAGAGAAAGCAACATCCATCCTGCTGGATTGCTTGGTGATGTTGAAACAATACATTCTATAAGTGCCTGATTCAGTCAGGTAGTAGGTGCTTAATAAATATCAGCTACTATTATTATTTCACCTATGATAAAATGTAAGTTACGTGAATCAGGCCTTATCGTTTTCAGAGATATTTTTTAAGAGGGCTTTCCTGAATCATGACCTTAAGCAGCTACCTAGTAGCTCCCTGTCATGGCATCCTGTTTAATTTTTAATTTTTTTATTTTTTACTGTGACTATTTGGTAAATAAAAATAAAATATATGTAACACATGCTATGAAGTCATCCAAACTTGTGAACATTGTACAGAACTTAAGAACTTAGACTTAAAAAAACTTAAGATATTAATAAATAGGAGGTCTATGGTACAGTTCTCTTTAGAAGATGGATTTTTTTTTTAAGTAAGTGAAAAGGTAATTATTTCAAGCTTTAATACAGTTTTTGTTGCTGGGGAACCAAAACATACACTCACACATGTACACACATACACACGCACACACACAAACGGATTTTTTTTTTTCCTTTGGGAAAATAGTATTATGTCTAAACTGGTTAGGAGGAAGTTGATTGTTTCACAGCCAAAATGACGTTTAGGATATTGGAATTCATTGATCATAGCTTTAGGTAAATAAACGCTGAAATAGGGTCAGCTTTTAGACATATGGATGGTCTGGGATGCAGGAGAAAGGCTGGCTTCAGATCCAGGCTTTGCCTTTGATGCGCTGTGTACCTGAGACTTGTTTATGTTGCTTGTTTTGGGCTTCAGTTTCCTCACCTCCAAATTGAGTGGATGAAATGACCATCAAGGTTTGCCAGGTCCTCGGCTCCTGCCTCTGTGATCTGGTCTTCTCAGATCCAGGTCCCTTTGTGAGCAGAGGATGCAGGCAGGGGACAGGCTCTCCATGAGTAAGGGAGGGTGCCTGCAGGTGTGCATCCCTCCTTGCCGTGGCTCTGATGGGTTGGCTTCAACAGCAAGCTTTTTTGCATGGGAAAAAGTTCCCTTCCAATTACACAGCAGTTTTGTGGTGGCTGAGGGCTATAATGGGAATGCTTTGCAGCCAAAGCACTCTCATTCATAAATTCCACTGTGACACTCTCTCTAATTTTTTTCTCTTTTGGATAGATCAGTATTCTGTGGTTTTCTCTACCACGGCCATGCAAGCAAAAGTGAGTAGTTAAATGTCGTCATGGCCTTTAAGCCTCTGCAACACACAGACATGACAGTGTCAATCGTAAGCAATATTTGGTGCAGTAAATAACAGTGATCTGACCCTTCCAATATCTTCTAGGAGGCGTCTTTAAAATGAAGTACAGGAAGAAATTAAATATGAGAGCTTGTCTGTTTCTAGTTTATAGATTTCTCTAGAAATAGACATTTTGTCCTGGTAAAAGCTCTGGGTTCGTCACACACACCTAGACGCATATGCTGAATGTCAGCCTCTGTGCAGGTATGAATATCTATTGTAAATTATGGACATTTAGGCTGCTTTTAAAAAATATTTTCTTCATCTGCTTTTGTAATTTTCATTATTCCTGGGTGCCCTTTCTGGAAGTGACCAAAATGCATAAAGAAAATCAAAGTAAATATCATTCAAAGAAATGAAATATATAAAATAACCACACAGAATCCATAGGAGACAGACTGTTTTAGTATTTATTTTTTTAAACATGAGAAGTATATATATTCCCTTAAAGCCAATGTATTAGCCCTGTTAGCAGTAATCTGAAAGATTTATGTTTTATGCAAAACCTATTCCTCTGAGAATCTGCACCCTGTGTTTGTGTAGGTATGTATATGACATAGAACATTAAAAAGTTAACATTTGCCTTTTGCCATGCAGTGTTTGTTATGTTTTCATAGCAGGGATGAGAGATACTGCAGTTAGATTCAGCATAATTTCAGAAATAATGTTAGTTTATTAAGGCATTAGAGATTGGTCAAGCTCAGTTCAAATGACCATCGATGTGTATGACAATGGGTACCAAATTGTGGTGTCGTGAACTGTAGATTGTAAGTCTGCCAAGGGTTGCCTCTGTATTTTCCTTTGAAAAAGATGACTGTTCCTCTAGATATGTAGCACAGAATCTGTTTCTAAACAGCTGCAATAAAATCTGTTTATTGGTGTCTCTTGTCTACATACAGCCACCTGTCTAATAGCATAAATTCACATGTAGAGAGTGGTCTATTCTCCCCTGCATAAGTATATGTTACCCCCATCGGTATCAATGAAAGCTATGTGCCTACCAGCGGGAGAATAGATTCATATGCTGTGAAAATGTATGGAATTCTGATTTATAGTCTGTGTTGCTTTTAATGGATATACCTGCAGCAGCCACAGAGCTAAACCTGTAAGGTGTTAAAATAAAACATTTTACAGTGCAATATATTGCTTGCTTGTTAGTTAAAAGCACTGCCAGGGAGCACACTTTGGTTAAATTTGGCTGTGTTAAAAACACATGTAAAATATCTTTGTTTTCTTTTCTCCATTCTTGCTTTTTGTATTTCTCCAAGGATGCTTTCCCTGTTTTCAGGACTCAAGGCCTGGCGACCACAAGGGCACTGAGGGTGGACATTTGTGTGGCTTGAGATGAAACTAAAATGAAAGATTAAAGCAATTATGAAAGATTTCAAGACAGGCCACTGCAAACTCAGCTTCAGAAGAAGAAAAAGGGGAGGAAAACAAGTTCCTCGAGTTGCTTGTAATCTGGATCATAGCCATTTTGGTGGTGGCCTCAATGGATGTAAAGTAGATAGTGCTTTCAAACCCTTCATGCCAAGGCTCAAAAGCCTTTGCAGAATCGTTTATTAAATATTTACACGTTTCCTCTTTCTGCCTCTCACTCAGCCGCAGAGAGAGCTCGAGAGCAGTATTTTCTAAACCCAGTGCGGTACTGGTGTGCGGCACTTCCTCAGGTTTACAGCAGGCTCAGCTTTGTTTTGGCTGATTCTCAAGCAAGCACCCCTAACTCACAGCTGCAGGACCCTCACCACTAAAAATGCAAATGCTAATGAAAGTGCTTGCATCTATGTCCTTTCGTGTTCGTGGAGTTTTTAATTGAGGTGGCATTTTAAAGAAATTCACGGTGCTTCAGAGAAAGGTTAATATATATGAGCGAAAAACAATTTTAGGCATAAAATTTCGGATTACTTCAAGCAAAGCTTTTGTTTGATTTTGTCACCTTTTGGAGGTACTCTAGAAAATATTTTAAATCTCGCTGTATACATCAAGGGTCCAGGGACCTCATTATCATTCGATATTTTATTCCTTACATGTTTTACTCCCTGCCCAAGTCTTGCTTTTAGGTGAGCATGAATCAAATCCAATGGGACATTTTTAGCTATTCCCAGGGCCTTTGAGAAGGAATAATAGTGTGTGTTGGTTTTAAGTTTCATGGCAAAGCCGCTTTTAATATTTAAATACTTTTTCTTCTGAAATAAGGAACTTCAAATAAAAAAGTTATTTAATAGCTAAGTTACTTCAACAACTGCCTTTCCTATTTCTTTCTTTCTTAAAATCTGGAATGGTGCTAAAATAAAGTATAATGTAATATTTAAGATAAATATATTTAGGACCTGTGAAAATCCTGCTTCACAGCATTTGTAGGGAAATGTAATGCATGCAAAAGTATACAGTAGTTTATATAGTAGTTTTATTTTAACTAGTACAATATAACAACCTGACATACTGTGAAAAATAAATAACTTTTTGAAAATGCATTTTCCAAGTATGAAAGTAATATTGAAAAATGACTGAGGTAATCACTTTTGTATAGATTCTGAAAGTAGAAGAGAGGGGAATAATAATTTATGGTTTAATGCATAGAGTTATACAGAAGTGTAAAAGATTCTCTGTTCTGTGGTACTAGGAGGAATGTGCTATGACATTTTGCAGAATGACTTGGAATAGGGCTGACTTGTGAGCCAGCGTGTGCAGGCGTCTTGGCCAACTCATTTGTACCACGAACTCTTTGTTTTGGTTTTGGGGTTAGCAGATTGAGTAAATGCATTTCTTTTTTATTCCTTCAGAGGAAAAAGGACTCTTTTGGCTGTTAAATTCCAATTTTCTGAAGGAAGTAAACATTAAATCTCAGGCTTCTCACACATTCAGATAAACACCACTTTGAATCATATAATGTTTATCCTGGAAGGAAATCACCTCTCCATTTTGTGGATGGGGGCCCAGGAAAGAGGCTGCTTGTCCGAAGTCCTACAGCTAGTGGGCATCTGAACCAGGGTCTCTTTCTTCACCATCCCATTCGCTCTCCTGGGAAGAGTTAGGGTAGAATTTCTGAGACTTTCACAAGCAATTAGATGCTCATTAGATCAAGGGGAACTTTCAAAGTGTTGTTGATAGTCTTGCTAGTAGGTCAGGCAGCCCAAAACAGTGCAAATATTATGAGGTCATCAGCACTACACCAAGGAATGGCTTAGTAATGAGGTCTGATTCCCCCTTTCCATAGTCTCTATCAGCTACCCGCAGCCTTCTTAAATATACATATAGTCTAAGTTAACCTGTGAGGCATAGCCTTCTTTGATAATTTCTTTCACGCCTCGCTCTGCTTCTATATGGAAATACTAGCCCCACCCTGCATTTGATTTTATTTAAGTTGTTTTGACCCTGAGTCTTGATGTCTCCCTTTGATATGAGTAGATAGGTCCATCTTGACAGAAGAATGTATATATAAAAAGTCTCTTTCATTGGTTCTAAAAGTGTAAAATATCTGGGCTGTTACCTCAATGCAAAATGGGGAAGGGAGGGCAAGGTCAGGGAAGGGTGGGTTTCCCTTTTCATTTCCCATGATAGGTTGAAGAGAAAGGTACAATTGCTTTGCTATCTGTCATGGTGGTGGTGGGCCATGAGTTGAGGGAGAAAGGACTGCTGAGAAAAGAAATGAAAGGGTCTTGAATCCCTGGGGCTGCAAAGGACAAGGAAGGACATGGGACAAAATTAAGACATTTCCTTCACAGTATCCCAGAGAAGTGTATTGAGTTCTTCAAAAATAGCCTTGGCAGCCAGCCTCTGCTGCCACTGTGGTGCAGCTTATGAACCTAGGTATGGGTATTTGTGCAGAAACAGTCCCCACAAATTGACTTGAACACCAGTCTTCTTTTCCTAGGAAGGGTGGCTGATGTGGCAAATGTGATGGTGACAGTGGCCCTTATTGATAAGGAAGCTTGGAGGGATTGAGAGAGGAGCTGATCTTCTTATCAGAAGCAAGGTATCTAAAAGTGCCAACCCATCCCTGATGAGAAAATTGAGCAGCTGAAGTGCAACTCTGAAATTCTTCTTTTCTGGCCTCTTACTCACTTTCTTCAGTCTTCTTTCCTGCATCACAAACTTTATCCCTCGCTCTGCACCCATGAAGCCAATATTCCGTAAGAACCAAGTCTCTCCTGAGGAAGGCAAGGTGATATGAACAGAGTGAAATAGTTTCATGTCCCTCCCCCATTGGGGACTGGGGAAGGAGAACTTCCATTTTAAATCCTTGGGGAGATCAACCCAAGTACTGAATTTTTAGTGGTAAAGTTCAAGGTCCTCTAAACCCCAAAAGGAGATTTTTAGGGAGCGAGTGGTTATCACAATACCTTTGTGCATGCATGAAACTGGGAAAGGCAATAATTTAGAAGACCAATTCTGATTCCTGACATTCTTCAGCCTCTCCATTCATAAAACAAGACTGAAAAGTGATTTCTTACCTATCCATATAAAATAATTTGGGATCTGATTAAACGGTGATGTCAGCCAACATTACTTATGTGACAACAACTGTTGTCATCCCTATGTATAGATGAGGAAAGCTGAAGCTTAGAGAGGTTAGATAAATTATACAAAGTCTGCAGCTAGTTTGTAGAAAAACTGGGATTTGAATCCAGGTGGTTTAATTTCAGTCTCTATGTGTGAAACATTACTGCCTCCTTCAAATATGGTATAAGATCCTTCAGTTCTGTGATTTATAGTGTCAAATTTCTCCTGATAACTTAACCCTTGATATGAATTAATACCTAGAGCTGCCAAATGGATTTTCTGAGTTTAAAACTCCTGGTTTCTTTCTGGCATTTACTTTTCACTTATTTTGGTATTTTTAACCAATGTTCTGTTTAGCAGAAGTAAAACCAAAAATTTTGGGTGATTTAGAAATGTTTTCCTTCTCATAAGCTTTCAGTCATTGATGGCTGATGAGCCTTTGGATTTATTGCTCCCTTGATGAATAGTGACCTAAACTCAGCTGCCTTGGTTCCCGTGCTCGCTCTCTTTCTTTCTCTCTCTCCCCTTGTTTCTGATGGGTTCAATGAGTCAATAATGTAATTAGGCCACAAAAATAGAGAATACCAGTGGCTTCTGGTTCATTTTTGATTTTCTAGTAGGAAATACTCCTAATTATTGATGTTCTCTTGCATATATTTTCCAAAGAGCACCATGTTAAGCCAGATTTTTATTGAATGATCTTTGTTTCTCAACATGAGGGGAAAAATGGGGATAAGGCACTGTCCTGGTTGGACTGGATAGGCAGGGGCCATCAGGCAGCAGGATCTCGTGCTTTGCTCTTGGTTTTTATTACCTGGAGCTCCATCATGAGTCTCAGGGTGGGTTGAAATCTTACATTGAGGCCAAAAGTGAAAGGAAAACCAGGACAAAGAAATCTGCAGGGCAAGGGGTGGGGCTTGCTTAGCAAGAGCAATGGAAAACAACGACAATGAAGTGGCTTGTAGCTTGCTGCCTAATATGTGTAAAGCGATGGTACAGGCAAGATGGAGTTAATTCAATAAAATAAATATAAAATACTCTCTCCTCTGTCAGGCCTCGCTGGAAGCAGGTCAGGGGTCACTGAGCCGCTTCACTGGAGCACTAATCGATTTGCTGTCAAGGTGGCCTGCTGGGGTTTCAAGCAGGAGAGGAATTGAGAGGCGCTCTGGCCCAATTTCCATAATTGCTCACTGCCTTTAGTGTACAACCTTTTATGAAACACAAAAAATATATCATGGAATTGTATTGATTAGCCATTGGGCTGAATAATTCACTTAGTATTTATTACCTGACCCCAAGAGGTTAAATAAATCCACTATCTAACTTGGGTTTGTGAAAAATATTACTTATTCATTGAAATGTGGGCTGATTATTGCACAATAGGCCTGTATCTTTGTTTCTTGATTTTGCAATCAAGATTAACCCTTCTTGCATTTTAGGGCCAACCAGTCAAAAAAAAAAAAGCATGGTTTGAGTGCTCCCCAAAATAAGTCCAATAAAATCAATGCCGAATATCACTTTGAAGCAATTTTTTTGATGTTGAATTTTAGTCCTTTGAGTCAAATTTCAAGACGGCCTCAATGTATGGATGCCAATGAAATATAGATGTAAACCTGGTTTTCATTGTAAACACTACATTTTATAATAACAGATGTAATAGTAGTGATGACATCTAAGCCCAATTTTATTACACCATTTTTGGAAAGCTTACTCTATTACATTAAACATCCATAAATTAGATGTCCTGGGAGACCAAAGGATGTAGGAGGTGGTTGAGTAGAATGAAGACTTTTTTTGGTCTTAAAGAGGAATCAATCCTGGACAGATAACTGATATTTATTCCAAAAAAAAGGGATAATTTCAGGTAACTTGGAAATATGATAGAATTTTATCTGTAGGGCATTTTCTACATTTGTAAACTTTGGGGCAATCATTAATTATTTACTGGCCAATGGCATTTGCACATTTCTGTTTCTCTGAGCAGTAAATCTGTTTTGATGTGCTATGCATCCCAGGCACAACTACATGGCATTCAAATCTAATTATGGTCTCAGTTGCCACGAGCTCTCACTGTCAAGATACAACCCTTCCTTAACTTGCCCCGAAAAATAGGTTTTTAACTTTGTATAGAGTCTTTCTTCAGTTTCCTGTCTGCATCCTCCAGCATCTCAAAGCATTGTTTTTGAGGTTTAATGGAATTTGTTGTAGGTCAAGGAAAGGAAGCCATGTGAAGCGTTTTTTCCCCTCTCTTCAATGAAAGGGAAAGGAAAAAAACATTCATTTGAGTTCAGAGCCAGCTATGTTTGTTGATCATTTAGCATTTCTGTATCCAGGATCTAATCTTACAATTAATGGTAGGAAAAGCTGGGGCTCTGGAGTTATGCTCAGAAGCTGCCTTTCCTGTGCTGCGGAGTGGAAGGAAGAGATGGCTGCAAAGCAGGGTAAACTTCCTAAAGCATGCTCAGGTGCACCCCACTTCCCGGTTCCAGGCGTCTGCTCCTGTAAATTTGGGGATTACATTCAGTTTCTGCGTTCCGTGTTACCATGATCTGTTGATGATCTGTTGATTGCCATTTTGGAAATTTTGAAATTTGGGTTTTGATGTTTGGTATCTATATTTAGTTTGGGGGTGGGGGCAGATGTGGGAGAGTAGAGAAGGTAGAGGAGGGAAAGAGAGAGAGAGAGAGAGAGAGAGAATAAAATACATGAATTTTTTTTTTAAGCAATGTTTTAAGTCTTGCTTTCCTTCGCCTCCTTTCTGTGTGGGGCTCCTTTAAATGGAGAACATAGTTAACAAAATGACTTGAGAGCTCTTGATAGCCTCTTGAGATAATTTGGTTGTAAGCACTGAGCAAAATACATTCTTTGGATATACTCATTTCAAGTGCTAATCATGAATGTTAAATTTTTAAGGAAGCCAATGTCATAATACTGTTCATTGCAATTCCAAAATAAATATTAGTGATATGCATTGAAGGGAGAGGGTGGTTTCAGAGAGATAGAGAGACAGACTCTGGTTTTTGTTTCTATAGAATTCTTCTATAATCTAACCTGGGCTTTGCCATAAGACACAGGATTTGCCTATGTTTAAGAATAATAATGTATAGATAAGAGATCTGTTGAAGAGGATAGGAATAGTCACTCTGTTTTATCCAGCTCTGTGTAATAGTCCAAGGAAACTAATTAAGAGCTGATGAGGGAGCCAGTGGTGTGTCTTGGTTTTTAAATATAACTGTTTTGAGTGGGTGAGGGAAATTCCTTCCTATGCAGTAAATGTAATGGAAAGAGCCTAGTCTTTGAAATCAGATGGCCCTGGGTTTGAATCCTGGCTACCACTTGTACCTGGAAAAATTAAGTAAATTATTCTCTTTCTTAAATTTGTACAGTGGAGATAACAGCACCTATACTTACAGGATTTTGGACTGAGGATTTAGAAATTAGGATTACAGGAGATGATTCTGGCACAGATTAATGTATAAATAAGTTGTCGTTCTATGTTATTCTTCAGAAAATTAAACAAGGGCATTTGTTACACCCGTTGAAACTGACTGGACATTTTGAGATTCCTCTTGGTGGAGATGCTAAACTGAAAACAATCTACACATACCAGAGTATCCAAGAATGTATTCACCAGGTAACCTAGAAGGAAAACAGCTCAACATTTGAACATTATTATTATTTTTCATCGTTAAAATTCCTTCAAAGACGGGAGGAGTGTGGCTGACTTGCAACTGCACTCACAAAAGATGGCGGATTTTGTTTTATATTTTAACTAAAAGTGGCCAAGATTTTCCAACTGTTCTATTTTTACAAACTTTATAAGTTTCATCTCTGGGTCATATTTAGGGCCTGTGTGGGAAACAGACTTCTGCCAGCAGCGCAGCGAGAGCCCTGCTGTGTTGTGGTTTCCATGTATTTTTACATTCCACGAATTGCTGAACTATGTATAGGAGCGAGCTCTAAATCACCGGTGCTTTATGTGAGTTTGCAACCTTTTGATTTGGGCTTCAGATTGAATGCGTGATTTTAATGTTGTGTGTTGTGCTAGTGACTGTGCCACAGACTTTGCCTCCTCCCCTTCCCCCAGCTCCACCCTTCACTTCCCCAGTTGAAGTCAAAGGTAGACTTTATATAGCACAGGAAACATTTGGGACTGCTAGTAAACACGTGTAAGAAAGGAGGAGGTTTTCATTGTTGGACGTGCATATGCATATGCTGATGTTAAAGAAAGCCTGGTAGAGAGTGGAGGTGAGGAGGGGGTTGCTACTTCTCCCAGATGTCTAGATTTCTTCAGGACAGATTTTTTGTCTTAGTGGATTCTGGGGATGTTGATAAGAATTCCACATACAGGATCTCTTTCCAGTTGGTGATCCTCTTTTATAAATTCCTACAGCTCCAACTGGTCTTTAGGCCCCAATCTATCTCTTCCCTGCCTCCCAGCCTGTCCCTGGGCTCTATCTTTTTCCTACTTCACCGCCCTGCGTCCAGCCCATCATGCACACTTCAGCTGTGCTAGTCTCCATAAAATCCGGTTCTGAACATGTCACTGTCACTCATATCCATTGGAATCCTCTTCCTTTGACTTATATGGCCTGTGGGCTTAGAATCACCTTTCAGTCTTATTTTCCTTTCATGTCCTCCAGGAGTGTTCGAGCTTCTGCAACCCAGACTTCTTCCTCTTTCCCAGACACATTCAGTACCTGGCCATCTCCAAATTCTGACCCCCATTTGCTCCTTCTGCAGGGGTACCTTTCCCACCTGGCCCTCTGCTCAGATCGAATCCTGTTGGCCCTGAAGGATTCACACAAATGCTCACCTCTGCAGGAGGCTTCCTCCAGCCTCTCTGGAGGGAATGTCTCCTGCCTCTCTCTAGTGCTTTATTCATGATCAGATTTTAATTAAAAGTATATCTATTTACTCAACAAATATTTCTGGAGTATCTCTTTTATGCCAGCTCCTTTGCTTAATGCTGGGATGTAGAGATGAATAATAATACACCATCCCCTGGCCATCAAGGTTTATTTTTAAACATTAAAAAAAAGTTAGAAAAGTAATTTAACTGAATTACAGAAAAACTGGAAAATAAATAAAAAAGGAAAGAAAGACCCCATAATCCAACCATACTCATATTATTGCACTTTAATTCATGTGCACTTTTACATTTTAAAAAAGTTATATTACAACTATGATTTTGTATTCTTTGCTTTATATTCATATATATGAATATTTACATACATATATATGAATGTAAAACAAAGTGTGTATATATATATACATACACACACACACACACACACACACACACACATACACATACACATATATGTTTTTGTGTCTCTATATAGCCTAGGTTTAATGGATAATATCTACCTTCTTAAAGCTGGGCTCAGTGGCTCACACCTGTAATTCCAGCACTTTGGGAGGCTGAGGCCTGTGGATCCACGAGATCAGGAGATTGAGACCATCCTGGCTAACACAGTGAAACCCTGTCTCTACTAAAAATTCAAAAAATTAGCTGGGCGTGGTGGCATGCGCCTGTATTCCGAGCTACTCGGGAGGGTGAGGCAGGAGAATCGCTTCAACTGAGGAGGCGGAGGTTGCCATGAGCCGAGACTGAGCCATTGTACTCCAGCCTGGGTGACAGAGCAAGACTATGTCTTAAATAAATAAATTACCTTCTTATTCTTGAAAATTGAAGTTTTTTCATTTTCACTATTATTTACAAATAATACTAATGAGCATATTCATATTTATAGTTCATTTTTTTAAAAAATTGAGACAAAGTCTTGCTCTGTCACCCAGGCTGGAGTACAGTGGCGTGATCTCGGGCAATGCAGTCTCCACCTCCCGGGTTAAAGTGATGATAGTCTCGCCTCAGCCTCCCGAGTATCTGGGGTTACAGGCACACACTAACATACCTGGCTAATTTCTGTATTTTTAATAGAGATGGGGTTTCACAGTGTTGGCCAGGCTGGTCTTGAACTCCTGACCTCAAGTGATCCGCCCACTTTGGCCTCTCAAAATGTTGGGATCACAGGTGCTAGCCACCGTGCCTGGCCTAGTTATTTTTTATAATTTGGATCATTTATTTAAGATAGTAGAGGTTTTTTTTTTTTTTTAAAATTATATATTAGAACTTTTTTTCAAGTAAACTTGAAACAGAATCTGAATTTCTACAACAGAACTGTGCTGGTTGTCAGGAAGTGGGATTCCTAAAGCCCTACTCATTCTTCTCCTTTCATAATCATTGCCTGGACTTTGCTGTCAGAGATCTTGAAGCCCCTCTGCAGAACCTAAGGCTTTGCAGAAAATACTTTGAAAGCCTTGGGATACATCTCAGGAGAATTACTTCTTCAGACATGTAACATTTTTATGGCTCTCAATGCATAATGCCAAATTGTTTCCAACAACTTGAGTTCCCAGTGCTCTATTCTATTGGTTATTTGTGATAGTACCATTTGTTCAAATCTTTGCCAACATTGTATATCTACCACCATTAAATTTACTTTTACCTAACTTAATAGATTCAAACTGGGCTTTACTTCAGTGAATATTTCTCTTATTATGAATGTGGTTGGGCATTTTTCCATATCTGTGTTTTTTATTTATATGTCTTTTTTTTGGTGACTTCTCTATTTCATTCCCATTGATTCATTCTTTATGGAGATCTTATTATTTTGCTTATCAGTCGGTTTAAGTCTTTATAGAATAAAGATAATAGCTATCAAAAATAATGTATATATTTTAGCATCGTGAAACACAAATGATTGATTCTTCCATTTTGTTTGCAAAGCAAGCAAACCTACGAGTTTATTCCCGGTACCCACTCTGCCACACTGCAGCCTCACTGGCCTTCTGAAATGCCAAACCTCTTCATGCCTTGGAAACTTGCTGTTCCTTCTCGCTGGAACTTTTCCTGCAGAACAACCATGGCTGTCTCTTTTTTGTCTTTTAGGTCAAATGTCACCTTCTCAGAGAAGCTCTTCCTTTCCTTCCAACATTCCATCCAACCATCCAGGCACCCAGTCCTCCATTTATGCTTTAACAAATGTTTGTTGAATCCATGCTGTGTAGTAGCACTGTGCTTGGTGCAGGGGATATAGCTGATAAACGAAACAGATGATGTCTCTCCTTTTAATGTTGAAATCTTACTCTTGTTTCTTTCTTTAATTGTATGACTCCTTCAGCCCCACCCATAGAATGACAATTCCCTGTGAAAGGGTACCTCATCCTTCTTGCTCACCATTACAGTCCAGCCCAATATTTTCTAAATGAATATTTGCTGAATGAAAAATATTTCCAGCCCACCCCTTCTGCAATTTCCTCCTCTAGTACGGTACCATTACAATTGCTTGGTATGTTGATGGTGTCTTTTTTTTTTGAGATGGAGTTTCGCTTTTGTTACCCAGGCTGGAGTGCAATGGCGCAATCTCTACTCACCGCAACCTCCACCTCCTGGGTTCAGGCAATTCTCCTGCCTCAGCCTCCTGAGTAGCTGGGATTACAGGCATGCACCACCGTGCCCAGCTAAATTTTTGTATTTTTAGTAGAGACGGGGTTTCACCATGTTGACCAGGATGGTCGCGATCTCTTGACCTCGTGATCCACCTGCCTCAGCCTCCCAACATGCTGGGATTACAGGCGTGAGCCACTGTGCCCGGCCGATGGTGTCTTTTCAGAAGCTTAGAGTTCCTTAGTCTAGCAGTCTGTTTATTGGGGTTTCTCTTTTTACCTTGTCACTAAGTTCCTGGATAGAATGAAATGAGGGAATATCGTCTCTCCCCTACCCCTCCCCCACCCCTACCCCAAGTCCTCCTATTGCCATCATGTCAGTCATGAGGTTTGATCTGAAGGATGTATTTTTCCTTTAGTGTATGAGCCTGGCTCCCATTAGGGTTAATGAGGAGGATGCTCTTTAATCTAGAGCCTGCTGGGATTATTCAAGCACTGTCTACATACTTAAAATAGAGACACCTCAGAAAGTAGGAAGCAGTTCTAGAAAGCCCCACCTTCAACTTGCTTTTAATAATAGAAACTCTTATTTACCAAGTCCCTGTCATTTTCTTCCCTTGCAAGCTTTATTTGGAAGATAAATGAGCTAAAGTTCATTTTTCCAAAAGAGAGTAAATGAAAGATCCATATGAGCTGGCAGAACCCTGGGCATGACAACCTTGCCTGTACTTTATACAACTCAAGAGCTGCAGAGATCACTCAGAATTCAGCTGTGGCCTACCCTGATGAGTGACAGTTGTTGGAGAGCTGGAAAATTCAGGCCAGAGGGGTAGGAACTAGAATCAGCATGTCCCTGTTTCAATCCAGTAAGTGTTTTTCAAATGCCAGCTGCTACATGCTATGCACAGTGCTGAGAAGTGGGGGAGTGACTATAATAAAGAACTAAGATTTCGGGATAGTGTGACCTGAGGATTTCCAAGCCTCAGCCAGAATCAGAATATCTAGGGACAGGTGACTGGGAATTTGTATTTTCAGCAAGCTCCTCTTAGATCCTTTTGCATTCTAAGGTTTGAAAAACACTGGTGTGGTAGTGTGGGAGAAAAAGACGGAAAATGATTGAGCACTGAATGTTAAGCAAGGTGCTAGTAGAGGGTGTGTTACGGCAGCCTAACCTGGTCTGGGAATGAACAGTGATCTGAGAAGGCTCCTTGAAGAAGCAACATTATAGTAGTGACTTTGGAGTAAGGGCTTTAGCTAGGAAGGGATGGGGTCTAGGCCTGGTCTTGGATAAATGATAGATTAACTGGAGGTGGAATTTAGTAGTTCTCTGAAAAGTGTTCGAGTCATCAGTGTAAACTAGCACAGTGCCCATGTGACTACAACATTAGGAATGGGAGTAGTGTGCAAGTAGGAATTTCTTGCTCATGAAAAGAATCAGGCTACATAGTGGCACTGCCCCTGCTGAGATATTGGGTATACCCTCTTCCTGTTTTCTAATGGAGGGATGGATAAATCCAGAACAGCCATGAAAACATGCACTAATGGTCCAGATAGATGCCTGAGGCCAGAAAAGCCAACTAGGTGGGGCTAATGAAAATTAGGCAGGTCCCAAACTAAATGAAATAGATCATATCTTTCTTTCTCTTCATTTTTCAGTTTGTTTGATTCCCCCCAGTGGGAATTTGTCTGTGCTGCAGGCAGAGGCCTACTTTTTTCTCTTAGCTTAGAGACACAGGGAGGGCAAGGAGCAGAAAAAGGAAGGTTTGATGGTTAGGAAATATAGCAGCATTGGCCCTATGCTTGTGTATTGGGTCATGTCCTTCCCAGGTAGAGGGTCTAAAAACTATTGACTGAGTTGATATAGTAGATTTCAATATCTAGAGCTGCATTTAGCTTAGGGAAATAAAAATTTGATTTGAGAACATGCATGCCTTCTAAGGCCTGTAGTTCTGGAGAACGGTGAGTCCAGCATGTGGAATGGATATTTTCTGTGCTGGGGAACAAAGGCCTGTGACTTCATTGGGATGGTAAGAGCAATGGTGGCCAGTCTAGGACTCTGTTGGCATCAGCTCAAGTTCTCCCAGCATTGCTAATGGGAAATGTTATTTTTGGCCCCACGGTTCTTAACTCCTGTGTTTGCTTGGTTTGCTAGCACTGACTGGCTTCCCTCTGTATCTTCTTCCTTCTTCTGTAGTCTCAAATGTTCTTACACTGACCTGGCCATTTAAAAGCATGAATTTCCTGATTTGGGGATATTTGTATTTAACCTGGAATTTTTCTTTCCTAAGTCCAACTTACATTAAAAAAGAAAAAAAAAAGTCTTCCTTAACACAAGAGACTACTCACCAAAATACTGAGTCTGGCTGTAGAATTTCACTTTATGACCTTTTAGGGTGGTGAATGTTAAAGACTGAGCCTGGGGCAGTGTGAAATAATAAACAACTGGGCCCTAAGATCCAGCTTGACGGGCATCATCTGAAATCACCTTCCTGAATTTATTAGAGTTAATCAATCCAGGCTGAAAAACGGAGCTAGGAAATCTCTCCCACCATGCTCTATTTCATTCACACTTCCATCACGTAATAGAAGTTTGTGAGTTTTGTTTCACTGTTGTATTTTTTCGAGACAATCAAACATGTCCCCAAATAGATGCTCCTTGGATGTAACTTGAAAGGTGATAAAACACCCAAGAAGAAAATCACCAAGTTGTTGTTTCACTTGAATTGCCCAGGGCCTTTCTCCAAAGGTAAAACTTATTCCTCCTATTCAGGGATGTATGTTGGTGGTGACAATAGTTAGCAGGAATCACATCTCATTTCAAACATCCAGACAGACCTGTAGAGATACATTAAGGAGATGACCCATTGAAAGAGAGCTACCTATAGAAGAATCTTACAGGGTTCAGGCTAGGGCAACTGCTTGTGACCTCAAAGATTGGAAATAAAAAGGCTGCTATTAGTTCCACATCGGTTCTCAGAGTGAATGTTAC
The DNA here is from genome assembly GCA_031835075.1 of Saguinus oedipus. Classification (NCBI taxonomy): domain Eukaryota; kingdom Metazoa; phylum Chordata; class Mammalia; order Primates; family Cebidae; genus Saguinus; species Saguinus oedipus. Next base: position 47,749,845 of record CM063170.1, read on the forward strand.
AGAGTGATGGAGGGTGTTAAGCTGTCAAATACCAGCAAGGGTTAATAAGGTTAAAGAAGAAATAAAAGCTGGTCAACAATAAAGCAGTGTGGATAAATCAGCTCCAATAAATAAAGCATGTCACGTCATGTATAAACAGTGCGGGAAAAACAAAAATCATAACTCATTTACTCAGGCAGTAGTTGCAGGAATTCTTCAGTGGGACACCCCAGATGCTTTCCTTGGGTATCTTACATGCTTACCAGGACACCTCAACAGCCCCCTTTTCTCTCCGGATGTCATTTCATTTACTCTCTCCTTTTGTAGAAGGATTTTCTAACGTCTATCAGAGAGTGTAAAATCTAAGAAGAGCAGAGCCAGGGTAGCTTAGCACCTGATGTCAAAGCAAGGCCGTTATAACCACCACACCAAGGAGGTGATTCACTTTCAGTCCCCTTTGACCTCTACCCTGGGAAGGGAGGTCAGATAGATACCTCCCTTTTGTGTGGGCTGTGTTTGCCCAGCTGACCAGGAAAATTCAGGGCTTTGGTGGCCAAAGGATTTTGGAGATTATTCTGCGCGTTTGTATATTTCCTGTAAGTAACGGAAAGTCTTGATGGCTCTGCCGCTGAAATGCCTTCACACCCATAGACGCTTGCTGTTGTGCCCCAGATAGAAATCTTGCAGGCAAGATGGCTCTATGCACCTATGTTGCTGTGTAAGTGCCAGGCTCCAGCTCAGATTTAACCGGTTGATAACTGGCCATTCCAGCTGGCCTGTGGACCTCACTTTTATTATTTCTTGTCTACTTCCAGACTCGATGGCTATGGAGAAATGCTTCTAATTAGTGATCACTCTCACTCAGAGACGATTCTATAATGCATGAGTACAAAGAATCATATGACGTATTTATTTCTTAAAGAAGGACACCCCCACTTACACATTTAAATCAATATTACTCTTGAGCAGCCAAGGGCTTATTCCATTGCTTCAAACCTATTTTGACTTCTAGCCTGTGGCATATTACTTTGACTGTCTATCCTTGGTAGTGACAGGTCTCCATCTTTGGGGTCTGTGTTTGGAAAGAGCCTAATATTAGGAGTCAAACAGGTGATCCAGCTGGATGATTTTTCTTTGTTGCATTAGATTATAAAGTATAAGTACTGATTTCTCTTGTTTGGTTTGGTTTTCTATAGGACTGTCAAGGGCTTTCTAAAAATATATCAAGCAAGAGCCATACAATTGGAAAAATTACATAGTTTCTCCAGGACTTAAGTTCTGGTAGATGTGTTGGTTAAGCATCAGCCTATCACTTCATAGTTTCAGCTTGTCAACTCTCATGCAGGTAATGGGTTTGTGAAGTTGCAGTTTCTATTCTCAGGAAGAGTCTTCCAGCGGGGAATTAGTAGTCCACGAAAAGTGACCTTGCTCCCTTCTTTGCTTGGATCTGTTGAGGTCTCGGAACTCTAGAAACTGTTTGTGAAGTGTGTAAGGGTTCCAGGATCTCAGCATCTGGGGTGGCCCAGGTCATGGAGATTTTATCAGAATACTATCAGTTTTCCCTTTCTTAGGGGATAAAGTTCTGGCCTTCAACCATATTTTCACTGACAATTCATCTTTTCTTGTTTGAGTAATCACACTAGCAATCTAGAGAAAGAACTTTTATTCCAAAGAAACATACTCATAAAGCTGTGAGTTGTTAAGAGAACATGTGAGTTTCTCATATGCTTACTTTCCACTCCTCCTGTTTCCCACTCTTTCTTCCAACTCCACATTCAGCTTAGGATGGTTTTATTTACACAGTGAGGTCTGATTGTTTTGGGGTTTCCTTTATCATGTATCATGCCATTTAATGATAAGCAATACATTTGTGACTGTTCTTTCAGGATGCGTCTGACTTTCCCTGTAAATCTGAACAGAGTGAGTGGTATGGAAACTAGCTCCTAGAATTTTGTTTTTGGGAGGCAAAGCCAAAGTAATATAAAAATTAAACAAACATATTCCTTTCCAATCACTATCTGCATGTTATAAACCATGTAGATTTGTAACTTTCCCAATATAATATGGTGGAGGAAGGATGCCTCTGTTCCAAGGGCTTCAATCTTTGGAAATGTGTTTTCAGAACATGGAACACAGGGAGTCAAGGCTATCAGTATGAGGCAGAGGGACAATGGGGAGATGAATTAAAAAAGCATAGTGTGGGCATCTGACAGAATTGGGTTTAAATTTCTGCATTTTCCTTACCAGTCAGAGGCCTTGCTTGGTTCAGTCTGAACTGCATTTCCCTATCTGTGCAATGGGCACAATTCCTTTTTCATAAGGTTTTTAGTACTATATCTACCATGTAACGATCACAGCATCTGATACAATGACAGCACTCAATAGCCTCTTGGTCCTCTTTCTTTTGTCTAAAGCCATTTGCATAAAATGAGTTTCATAAACTTAGCATTTTTTTTAGTGAGAAAATTCTGGCATCTGCTATGGAAAATAAATTAATATCTGCTTAATAGTTCTCTCTTCTGCAATGGAGCATAGCTTTTATTACTGTTAACAGCTCCAAGCTTTCAGGATTCACAAACCAGGAAAACAAATGCAAGACCTTTGCTGTGTTGAAGGGAGAAGTGGGAAGGCAAGGTCTCAATTCAGGGCCATTTGGACATATTAATATAATTGTTTAATTTCATAATTTCTTTTAGCATTTGTCTCTATGACTTTAAAATATTCTTTTTAAGTCAAATGCTAACAAAGAGAAAACTTTGAGTACTTCTTGCATTTTCTCCTTTTTTTTCCCTCTCTGTCAATCTGTCCATTTGTCTCTCTTTGAATACGACTGAGTTGAGGAGGGACTTTGAGAAACAAGTGACGTTGCATTGCTAAGGTAGCTCGTACCCTTATCCCAGTGGCCGGTTTTCAGAAAAAAGAGGACTCCTCTTTCAGTCTTTTTTCTTCTTCATTATATACAAACTGTAAGGCAGAAAGCCTTTTTGCCTGTCTCCTAATGCCTTAGCCCATCCTTAATTAGTGTTTTTACGATTAATCCCTACCATATATTTTTAAGAGTTGCACATGCATTGGCTCCCCACAAGTTTTATTGCATTCAAAATAGAGGCAAGCTGGCCGTGTGTGATGGTGGGAATATATACAGGCACCGAGAGGGGTTGGCTGTTACTTGTAATTGATTGCTCACTGAAGCCTGCCTGCGCACTTTACCCTGAGGCCTGACTTTCCTCCATATGCCTAGTGTCAGAACTTGGAAGCCAGCTGGTCAGTCAGCGCATATCCTGTGGGAAGCGGCAGACACAGGCGGCCGGGTAGCCATCAGCCTCCCCGAGCACATTTCCTCTGTGTTTTGATAATAGTTCTGTAAGCTTTAATTATGCTGTGTGACAACACATTCATGAACTATCAAAATAAATCCTTTGAGGAGATGGCTGCTAACAAGTTTTGAAGCAACAGTGCTTGTTGCAAAGAAGTCAGGAGCGAGGCAGTCAGATTTTGCAGGATCCTCTGGATGTTGAAACCAGATGAAACGTTCTGTTGCCTTTTTTTTTATCGTGCTGACAAATGTTCCTTTTAAAGCTGTGCCCTTAAGAAGTTAACTGAAGACACTTATTGCAACACTCGAGTGTATCCAACACAGCATTTCACAATTAGCAGCGGTAATGCAGGCATAAAAGCTGTGTCCCAATATCAGTATATAATCTGGAGGAACACCACAGGGTCCATTAAGACCATTTACAGTTGAGACTGAGACTAATGGTATTAAATTATTACGGCGATTGCTAAAAGGGCATTATAAGTGAATCCCTTTCAGCTGGGTTGGTTGTATATGCTCTTTGTCAGCAGTACAGTCCTTTAAGGATATCCTTATTGTTCACGATCGTTTAGACTGCTGCGGTGAGCTTTACTGAAGGTGTAAATAACACCCAACAAAAAGACTGGGAATTAGGGTTTGATTAAACTTGGCTTAGAGTTAAGTGGAGCTGAGTAGTTCTTGGGCAAATCCTACTCGTCTTTATACACACACGTACGCGTGCTCACACATGGGACTGCCCGTGTTCATGCACTGCATGCGGCTGCATACCTTTGCCTGACCACACAGGCACAGGTGGAAGTGTAAGTTAATTAGAGTTGCTTGGACTGTTCCAGGTGATTGTTCTGTTTGGAACTTGGTAGAATTTAGGGCATTAGTGTTAGAATGCCAAAGAGAATTCTGTTTGGAATCCACAATTTTAAGAAAGAAGAGCAATTTATAATCCTCAGCATACATTAGTCTCCTATTTTTTTTTTTCTTGTATGAGTGCTGTTGCCCTTTTTTTTGGCAGGAGATTCCAAGAACTTCCTCCAAGGTTGGTAGCATTGTTAAGTGTTAAGTTATTTTAGCTCCCCCAATGCCCGGTCAAACAACAGGATACTGCTTTAGGGAATAATTAAGCAAAAGAGTCTTCAGTTTCAATTTACTGAAGTAAGAAAGTTGCAGAGAGAAATTTGAGAATAAACTCAAAGTTGCTACTGAGCTCAAATAATGAACATGGCATGAATTAATAACTCCAGTATTGTCCAGGGTGCAAGAGAGAGAAGACTTCTAAGCATACTCAGAACCAGTCTTCTCGGGAAGATGTCAAGGGTCAGAAGGTGTTCATTGCAAATAGGATCAGGTAGTTGCCATATTAAGTATATTCATGTATATTATTCATAACTATTATATATGTCTCCTCCTCATTGTGTAAATTAAATAACTATAGATTATTAAATAATTGTTGTTATCTCCATAGTTGCCTGGATCAGATACGTTTTCTGAGCATTTACTTACCTTATGACTTCCACTGTACTAGGCACCTTTGGAGAGTGGTAAGAATTATATCAGATGTGACTCTTGCCTCAGGGAGTTTACAATCCAGCTAGGAAGAATAGGCAAGTTTAACAGAAAAGATAAACTTGTTCAGAGCTAGATTCCATGGTGCTAGTCATGAGTATAATCAAAGTTTAAAGAAGAGACAAAGTAGGTGAGGTATTTTGGCCACTGAGTGTGGAGGAAATGGGGCTTGAGCTGGGCACAGAACTGCAGAAAGGAGGAGGTGGTGAGGAGAGCAAAGGAGCCCACATGGCTTGATGGAGGGGGAAGGCCTGGAGAGGACTGAGCAGTGGGCTTTGGCAGGTACTGTGAAGGCCTGTTGGGTTGAGGCAGAGCCTTGTTTCTGCCAAGTTCTGTGTTAGGCTCTAGGCACACAAATGGGTAAGACATTGTCCTACCCTCTGGGGACTTAGAGCCTCTTGTGGCCATTCTCAACCTAAGCACCTTTCCACTGAAAATAAAAATTTGTTTGCACTGAATTCAAGGAATTCAGGCCCTTTGAAGCCCATCAGTTGATCCCTTGACCCAAGGTTAAGAACTGCTGCCTCATGGGAATGTGGGCTGTAAGTTTAAGGTGGGCTGGTTTGCAGGGATGAGGTAGGGACACTTAGAATCCTGGCAGAGGAATTTGACTGACATAGGCGGCAACAGGGGGCCTTTGAAAAGACCTATAGAAAACGTTAGATATATGGGACATTGTCCATCCACCTCATTTTCAAGTGGGGAAACTGAGATCCCAGGGCTGAGGTCACTGCCCAAGCTCCCCCAGTTGTTCCTAGGGGTTCTTTTTTATCCTCAGCTGAATAGAAACTTCCTGCTTGGATCAGACTTTCTCAGGAATCATTAGGGTGGCAGCAAAGGGTGCAACATGAAAAACTGACCTACGTTAATGTCTCCTTAGCAGAGATGCACTGAGAACATTCGGGGCAGTAAGAGAAAAGAAGAATTTAGGAAGAAGCTAAGAACAAAAGACGGAGCCACTGGCATGAAAGAAAATCTACCAAATCCAGTTTTAATGCACGTTGCTGTCAGCACATGAGACACTTCTCAGTGAGAAACCGCTTCCTGAACTTTGTGATAAAGCAGAAAATCTTTGCAATCGTTGAAACCTTTCGCTTTGGAAATATCCACAAAACAAATGGGAAAAACAAACATTAATGAGGCAGATATAAAACACTTTGGAGAAAAAAATAATTTAGCATTTGTATAGTTGCTATAGAGACACCTCAGCCCTCACTCTTGCTAATTAGTTGGATTTTACACATTTTACATTTGGAAATGCAAATCAGTTTTCCTAAATTATTACCTATTTTTCATTTATATTTACAGTACTGTTATGCAGGTATACACAGGAAGTCTGGGGTATTATTTAGTTACATAACGTGACATACTTAGTTATATGAGCCCGACATTTATATCCACAAGACATTCCTTAGTTTAAATATTCTCTTGTTAGATGTTGTGGGAAATTATACAGAGATTTCGAATTTTTACAGAAGAAAAAGTAAATTATGTGGTGGCTTACTAAAGTGCTTTCTCATGGAGTCTTGGGAGAGAAGGGGAGGAGTTTTACCCCCAGTAGACTTTAATAAACATTTAAAAACTTTTCTCTGGTCGTGGGAATTATGGTTGGTTTGGGTGTCTTCTGAACTTTTGGTATGAAACATTTGCCATCTGTAAACACTTATTGGACTTACAATGATTGGAGAAGACACAGACATGTTTGTAGGAAGGGAATAGAGGACAGCTCCAAGATCTGGGGCACTTTATAGTCTTTGCCGAGGAGTTGAGTGAATGCTCAGACTCATAGATGGCAATTATAGATACATTTTCAGTTTATAGACAGAAGATAGAAGGAGTGAAGCTGTGGACTTTGGATTTGCTGTTGAAAAGGGGTACTCTGTAACAGACTTGGGTTCAACTCTTAGCAGTGTTACTTACTGGCTACATGATTTGGGGCAAATTACTTGACCACTCCAAGCCTGTTCCTATAAAATGGGGGCAAAAAGAATGATTCTTACATCATAGAAGTTTTGTAAAGATTAAGTGATAGAATATTTATTAAATGTTTGGTTCAGGGCCCAGCACATTATGAAGTGCTTAGCCAGTGTTACCTGTTATAAATTTATCATCACAGCCAATTCTCACTGTGCATGCAAATTATCCTTCTGATTTCAAATATGAGCATGGAAAAAAAAAAGAGAAAAGAATGCCAAGGAGAGTTTAAATAATGTTCTTCATATACTCACTGTGTAGTGAGCCCAAAATGTAAACAGGCTGATGATCAGACATTTGTATACAGATATTAATGCACAAAGTTGAAAATGCACTCATCCTGCACTCTATGTGTAGTTTCAGGGATTCGCAAAGATTATTTAGACTTTGACGTTTTTATCTTATACCCTAACTTGAGAACTCCCACATCACAGTTGAAGCCACTGTTGTTGGTGTGCTGATAGTGTTACTATTGACTGGACGTGAAGAAACAAACAGGGTAGCTGATGGAATGACTGGAAGCTACAGTTGAGACCTTGGATTAGATCTAGATGTCCTTGGATGATTTTGATAAGGAGAGAAAACAGCAGGGAGAAGTGGTGAAAGATCCTTAAATGTCCAGTGTGAGGGAGAGAGGGAAGAGGGGGTGGGGTTAGCGATGGGAGGTGTCGGGGGATCCATGGCTCCTTGCCCAGGAGGCTGGGACAGGGATGAGGGAGACAGGAAATGGGCCTCTGAGTAATGGGAGCTACAGAGAGGAGACTGACTGGGTGCTTAGCTGCATGTGGGAAATAAGCAATACAGCGAGAAAGATGTTTATACGGCATTGGTATTTTTAGAGACTGTCCTTTTGGCGATGCATTTGAATAATAAGGTGTCCTAATACTCCTAAGCCTTCTCAGTTTTATGTCTTCAGTTACTTGAAAAACAAAGTAAATAGCATCGCTTCCTTCCCTAGGCTGATTTCCGTCTTTTCCTGAATCAGTAAGCAAGGATTTGTTTCTTCTTTGTGTGTATGACCCCATTTAAATTCTGAGTTCATGGTAACATAAATGGTCGTAGGAAAACAAATAAAGTACAAATGCATAAATACATTTCTTTTTCAAAATTTACCACATTAAACAAGCCAATAGTTTTGATGTTATCTCCACAAGGTTGAGACTTTGCTATTTATTAGACCTACTGGGATGTGTCCAAGCAGGAAATGTAAGGTACGGAAGGAATGGGGGGTGAGAGAGATGGCAAGCTGGAAGCGAGTGTGCCTTCTAATGGGAAGTGCTGAGGCTCGTTCTTAGTTCTCTCTGCTTGTGGCTGTTGGAGAATTTGAACCCAGGGTTATCAGAGATGATTTTTTGACAAAAGCCAGAAGGTATTTTAATGTGAAATCAGATTTTAAGTGATGGTAACTAATATTCAAAAAGTTAAATCACTGTGAAAGCAAAACAAAACAAAATTAGTCTGTGAGTTGCTAGTTTGTGAACTTTCTTTCATAGCTACAGGGTATATAGATGTGGTTATTGAGCACCGGAGAAGTGGCCAGCTCAGGTTGAAATGTGGATTAAGTATAAAAAACACCCTGATTTTGGAATATTATGAATGCATCAATAATCATTATATTGATTGCATGTCAAAATAATATTTTGGATATCATGGGTTAAATAAAACATTGCTAAAATTAACTTTACTCGGTTATTTTCTCTTTTTAAAATGTGGCTATCAGAACATTTTGAATTACATGCATGGCTTGTATTACGTTTCTAGTGGACTCACTGCTCTAAATAATTTGAGCTGGGTTTTTCCTCTAAGGCCATCTCTCAAAGTGTGTTTGTGGTTTTGTATGGGTGGAGGACCATGGACTTATCTACTTGTCTCTCCTTTCTTAGACCAACCTAAGGTCAAGAAAGGTTGCTTCTAGGGGGGCCCTCCTGCCAGGTCAGTTTTGATCCAAGGTTAGAGTTAAAGATGGATCTCATGCCTTGAGCTCAGGTTTTGATTGGCTGGTCAGTATGTGCCCAGCTGTCCTCACCTAAGTCCCAGTAATGATGACCCTGACACCTGGCATTGGAGTCATGGGCATGGGGTCCTTGGCGCCTGGATTCTTCAGAAGACATGGTAAATTTCTGGGAATCATGCTTCTTTTGTTTGCCATAATTTTGCTTAAAATATTATTTTCTTCTTCTTATTTTTAGAAGGAGTCTTGCTCTGTCACCCAGCCTAGAGTGCAGTGGCACAATCTCTGCTCACTGCAACCTCTGCCTTCCGGGTTCTAGTGATTCTCCTGCCTCAGCCTCCTGAGTAGCTGGGATTACAGGTGCGTGGCACCACACCTGGCTAATTATTGTATTTTTAGTAGAGATGGGGTTTCACCATGTTGATCAGACTGATCTTGAACTCCTGACCTCTTGATCTGCATGCCTCGGCCTCCCAAAGTTCTGGGATTACAGGCGTGAGCCACCAGGCCCAGCCCTAAAATCTTATTTTCTGTTAGAAAAAAAAGAGCAAGCACTTAAAATTTCCTATCACTATTATCATTGGAGTCACATTTTCACTCACATTTTGAGTTAAATTGATGCCCACGTTTCAATTGGTACACTCTCTGCTCACTGCAACCTCTGCCTCCTGGGTTTAAGCAATTCTCCTGCTTCAGCCTCCCAAGTAGCTGGGACCACAGGCGCTCGCCACCATGTGCAGCTAATTTTTGTATTTTTTAGTCGAGATGGAGTTTCACCATGGTCTTGATCTCTTGACCTCGTGATCTGCCCTCCTTGGCCTCCCAAAGTGCTGGGATTACAGGTGTGAGGCACCGTGCCCAGCCAGCTTTACCTCTTTTAATCCTCACCTCATGAAACACATCTAGTAACCTCTACGGAGGTTTTATGTGCTTAATCTTAAGAGAGCAAGGAGGAACACTTGACAGTCTCTACCCACCTCCAGACATGCTAAGGATTTAATAATATTCTTAAAAACAGGATAGTTGGGATGCCCAGATACAGGCATATGGATTTTCCTTTTGTTCCTTTTTTTGGTTCAGCTCAGCGGTTCTCAAATTTTAGTAGGCTGTAAACACAAATCCACATGTGTGGTATTTTATGGGCAATCTAAATGATTTCAAGGGTAGCGTTGACTCTACATGATTTTTGCTTTTCAGCCTAACTCTAGGACCTGACTTTTGGCTAACCATTTAACCATTCCTCTAGACGTGTCACAGTTCTTAGTGCCTGACTCCAGGTGGTTGGACACAAAGATGCGGACCGTATAGCTACTGGCCCCAGTGCTTAGAGAATAACATGTTCTTCATGTGGGCTTTGGTGGGGTGGGGAGAACACCCACTGAAGTTTAAATAGTCTCAGTGTTCCTGAAGTTAGGGAGCAGAGATCTGGCCAGGCATGAAGAGGCATTCTTTGGAAATGGAGATGGCAGCAGATAGGAAGCCCAAAGGGGAGGACAGCCTGGCCTGAGGTGACCCTCCGGGCCTGAGGTTCAGGTCCTCCAGGTGCTTTGGCTCCATTTCAGCCACTCCCACCTTATCTCTAGAAGTTGTTTCAAGATCAGCTCCATGCTGAGTTCCTGCAGCTTCCAAGAGTGCCAGTTATGAGGCCCTCAACCTTGAGTACAGCTGGACGTTGGAGGTTCCTGGTTGTTACAGGGAATATGGTAAAAATCATCAATTTTGTGGGAGTTCACCATGAGTTCTGTTGTGCGAGGAACTTCGCGGCAGTAGCTGACACTGAGGGTTTATGATACACAGGGACTCTGCTACATATTGAAGTTACATCCTATCACATTTAATTCACACAATACTCTGAGGTATGTTTTAGTCACCTTCTTTCGCAGGTTAGAAAATTGAGAGAGATTAAATCATTTGCTCAGGGTTCCATGCTTTTCTTTAGGTGACTCCATCAGCTATAGTTAGATTCGGCTTCAAGTGAGGGAACCTCTGGCCTGACCCAAAACAAAATAAAAGAATGGCCTAAATAAGGCAGAATTTTATTACTCTCACATAAATTAAGCTAGAAATAAGCAGCTTAGACCTGAGGTGGAAGCTCTTTCCTCAAAGCCCTCCAGCCAGTTTCCCTCTAGCATGATCTTCTGTCATCCCTGGAGTGTGGTCTCATCCCTGCTCTCCATGATGGAGCTGTTGTCATTACAGCAATATTCCTAGTGGCAGAATGGAGGAAGGAAAGGCACAGGGCAGACCCCTCCTCTTAATGACATGGCTTGCATATTACAGACAGCACCCTGCTTTCATCTCATTGGCCAGAAATTGGCCGCATGGTTACCTAGCTTTAAGGAAGTTTGAGAAATAGTTTTTATTATGGGCAGCCATGTACTCAGATAAACATTGAAGATGTTATAACTTCAGATGAAAGAGTGAAGAGATATTTGGGGTCAGCAATAGACTTTGTCACCATAGTGACTTTGGGCAAGTCACTTAGATTCCTCTTGCTTTTTTCATTTATAAAATGAAAATGATGATGACTTATTCTCACGTATTCTTCCTGACACCCTTAGAGTTAGGATAACTCTAGTTAGGGGTGTCACGAGGAATAGGTGAGACTTTGGAAAGCATTTAGCATAATGTCCTATAGTTGGCATCATTCCAAAACATGGCTCTTTTTAATTAAAACATGGCAAATCCTTCCTTATTTCTGTTAACTTGGGGCACATGGTAACATTGTCACTAGGGAAAGATGCTTAGTTTCTACATTTTCTCCTTCATGATGTGTTTTCACTATTAAACAATACTTTGGAATCTTCTGCCTACTTGTAACTTTAGTATCTATTTTTCTGTCAGGCTGAGGTGGTAAGATTCACTGATCATGAATTTTAAAAGGTTTGGAGAACAAATCATAAAAGATAATGTTGACTTTCTTTCTCTTTCTGTTGATACTCTCACAGATGGTTCCTTTCTCTGTAGAACTCAATTTTACATTGTGTGCTTAGGAAGCCCAATGTTGATGTAACTATAATTTAAAATAATTTGGAACTTACCCTTTAAAGGAGAGGGTTAATTGGGAAATTTCACATCTGGATCTATATTTATATCTATCCAGGTTACCACTGTTTTAGATTGGCTTAAGAGAGAGGCATGCTTTTTCCATCAGAAGTTTGAACTCTTCTTTGGAGTGCTGAAGACTGGTGTTAACACTGAACATCTTTGCTTGGGAGGAGTGTGAGCTGGAGAGACAGATGTGTATGAGACAGAGAGTGTTTTGCCTTCAGTCTGGTTCAGTCTCCAGGTGTTAGTGCAGGGGATAGGGATGGGTGGGCGTGTTAAGCTAAAGTCCTTCATTGGTTTCCCACTGGATGAACCCATCTGGATCAGTCCCCACTGCACCATCGTAGGGCTCTGGTGATCTGATCCTCTTCTGCCTTACCAGCCTCAGCCTGGATCTCAGGCACAGAATTCTGGGCCCTCCAGCCTCACTCGTGCTCTCTATACCTTGGGGTCCTTCTGCAATTGGACCCTTCTACCTGGAGTATCTTCCTTGTCTCTCTGGCCTTTCAAGTATTCCTCATTCTTCAGATCCTATTTTCAAGAAAGCATCTCTGAGTTACTGAGTTGTCAAGCTTCTTGTTTTCACTCTCATAACACTGAGCCACTGTCCTTCAGAGACGTGCCTAGAGTCCTCTAGAGGAACTGTTTGATTCATGCCTGCCTCCTTTTTTAGTCTGTAAGATCACTGAGGTCAGGGCCCATGTCTGCTTTTGCTGACCTTCTTGTTCCCTATGCTTGGCATGGTGCTTCACAAATATCCACAGAATAAACCAATTTGAAAATTCATATATTACTTATGGATCATCTTCTGGTAACTTAGAAGGGCTGCTTAAAAAGGAGTTTTATATATATATATATATAAAAATATATATTTATATATATAAATATATATTTATATATTATATAATATATATTATATATAAATAATATTATATAATATATATTAAATATATAAATATATATATAAAACTCCTTATATATAATATATATAAAATATATATATAAAATATATATAATATATATAAAATATATAATATATATTATATAATATATAAAATATATATTATATATAAAATATATATTATATAATATATAAAATATATATAATATATAAAATATATATTATATTATATATAAAATATATATTATATATCATATTATATATAAAATATATATTATATAACATATATAAAAATATATAATATATATAAAAAATATATATTTTATATATAATATACAGATATATTTTAAATATACAAATATATTGTAAAGCTTAGCAGTTTGGATATAGGGTCCAAACCTTATGTAAATTATATAAATATATTTAATTTATATATTTTAAGGCTTAGCAGTTGCATAATGAGTGCATTGGTTTGCCAGGTCTGCCGTAACAAAGTACCACAGGCTGGGTGGCCTAAACAGCAGAAATCTGTTTTCTCACCATTCTGGAGGCTGGAGGTCCAAGATCTAAGTGCTGTTAGGGTTGGTTTCTTCTGAGGGCATCTTTCCTTGGCTCATGGATGCCATCTTCTTCCAGTGTCTTTGCATGGTCTTCCCCGGGGCATGTCTGTGTTCTAAGGCCCTCCTCTTATAAGGACAGCAGTCATATTGGATTAGGGCTCATCCCAATGACCTTATTTAACTTTAGTGACCTCTTAAAGACTCTATCTTCAAGGCTAGGTGCAGTGGCTTACACCTATAATGCCAGCACTTTGGGAGACCAAGGTGGGGGGATTGCTTGAGGTTACGAGTTTAGGACCAGCCTGGCCAACATGGTGAAACCCTGTCTCTACAAAACTACAAAAAAGAAAAAAAAGTACAAAAATTAGCAGGGCATAGTGGCATGCCTGTAGTCCCAGCTACTCAGGAAGCTGAAGTGAGAGGATTGCTTGAGCCTGGGAGGTCGAGGATGCAGTGAGACGAGATCAAGCCACTGTACTCCGTCCAGCCTGGGTGACAGAGTGAGACCCTGTCTCAAAAAAAAAGAACACCCTATCTCCAAATACAGTCACGTTCTGAAATACTGGGGGTTAGGACTTCCACATGTGAATTTTGGGGTGGAATGGGATGCATTTCAGCCCATGGCAGTGGTCATCATTAGACTCTTAACCAACGTGGAAGCCAAGGGCTCTTCAAATCATGTCAGCATTTTCTAAGCAGATACCAGGGTCATTGCAGCGGGGTCTCTCCTGGTTACAGTGATGCAAAGTCAAGTGGCTTCTGAATGATACAGCAAGAAAGCCAAAGAAAAGGCTCCACAAAGGCTATGTGGGCCACATTAAAGCACAAGATTTATTTTCATTATATTTTTTCTTAACCGAGCCCATCTTATCTGGTTAGACAGGCTTCTTTAGAACCAGACTTTTTTCTTTGTGACATTTGGAGTTAATATGAGGAAATGCTCTTTGTATTGCCCAGTATTGAAAATGTCAGTAAACAAACGCAGCAGTCAGAGAAGGGGGGGATTCTAACAAAAGACATTGTTTCTTGATGCAGGAGGTAACAAGAGTATTTAGAACAAAGGTTTTCTCAAAATAGGCTTTTTAGCAAACTTTAGAGCCCTACTCTGGTACCCCACCCACCTCCATTCTGCTGAAGCAGCGATGTTGTTGAAAATACTTATTATTTTAACCAGCCCCCCAAACTTACCAACACAAACACACTCTTAATTTCAGCCCTGACAGCAGGGCTGGGAAGGTCCTTATAGGATCGCAAAACAACTCGGGCAGTTGAGGGCTTCCGGCAGCCAGCTAACAAAAATATACTCTCAGAGGATGCAGCTCAGGGAGGCGTGGGACCCGCACAGCAGAGAGCCTGAAAGCTGGCCTTTCCGTTTTGTACAGAGCTTCACCCCTCACATCTGGCGGAGCTGTGACAATCAGTGTTAGACCATTTTAGAAATCAGATACCCTGGGTACCAGGAAGTTGATTTGCCTTCAACTTCCTTAAGAAAACACGCATTAATATTTAAACTGGGTTTTCATAAAAGAAGCGTTGTGTTTGAGATGTGAAATAAAGTTAGGTGGCTGAGAAAACTCCTCCAGATAGTGACCCTGATGCAATTCAAATCACACTCCAGAATTGTAAAGGAAAAGGCACGGGACTCACCCTCCCCCAAAGTCTTTGTGGCATTTTGTATCTCCTGTTTTATGGCATGTGTCTATAATTTGCAAGGAACTGGACTTTAAGTTGTAACTTCCTTCTCTGTAAACAGAAGTTGGAGATTCATGAAGGTTACTTTCTTAAGTGATCCCAAAAAACACTGTTTATGATTTCCCCTTGGTATTGTTTCTTTGCAGCTTTTTTCAATTAAAGAGCCCTGTGGTGTACATCGTCTTGTTACCCGGCTCATGGAGGCTTGCTGTCCAGGTCCAGCCTTATGCATTTCTCTGCCTTCCTTTGGATCCACTCCCTGTGGAGCTGACATTGAGATGGTGTCAGATAAATCAGGCACGACAATCCTGATAGTGCCATCTTGAATGTAGTGTGATTTGAGTATGTCTCTGAAAGAGTTGTGGAGACAAATACAGTTCTTAAAGGGTGAAAGAGCTTTTTCAAAGATCGGTATAAATGGTTTACTTTAAAAATAAACATTTTAAATCACTTTGATCTTAGCTGTCCAAAAGATGCAATCTAGTCATGCTTCTGGGGGGAGTATTTTCCGGGGTTTTAAACCTAGCACAGATCATTTCCTCTTTGTTTGCAAAAAGATGAATACTTTTTGGAACAATAGAACACATGAAGAAGCGATTGTGTAAGTAGTGGACAGGTAATATACTGAAGGTGCTGTAAGAGCAGAAATGGGTTTTGCATTTGTCCATAGAGCTTTTGGTAACTTCTTTAGGTAAGATTATTTATCCAGATCTGAATTCTGCAAACTACATTCCTCCGTCTGTGTCTATCCATCCTCCCACTCATTTCCATCTCATTTGCAAGGATATCATGACATTTTTTTTTTTGGTCAGATACCTTATTGAAAATTTGCCCTTTTCTTGGCATAACTTCAGTCTTTTATTTCAATAATGAGACTTTACTCTTTTGGGCTGTATACTTTTATGCTCACCAGGCATCATCATTCAGATACGATTTCTGCATTAACTTAGTACTTAAGTGTCAAGCCTGTGTTTGGTATTTTGGTACAATGGCTAATATTTAGAGGATTACCTGCATTTTAGATTTTGCATAAGTAATACATAATTGCAACGGGAGTAAGTTCTGATGCACTTTCAAACCTAACCACGAATTACGCAGAGATAAAATAAAATGATTTTGAGGTTTTCTACGTTTCTTTTGCATGGAAAAGCAAGTGTCAGCTATGTTAATATCACATTCTAGTTCATCTTTAATTAATTTATTTTTTTTTTGAGATGGGGTCTTGCTCTGTTGCCCAGGCTGGAGTGCAGATCTTGGCTCACTGCAGCCTGGACTTCCTTGGCTCAAGGGATTTTCCTGCCTCAGCCTCCTGAGTAGCTGGGACTACAGGCCTGCACCACCATGCCTGAGGTTACTAGCTAATATTTTTTGCTGGTTTTATATGTGATGTTTAAAACAGTTATCTCCTAGATAACGGGAAGTTGTCCTCAGTGGGTCAACCATGTTTTTCGTAATCATAGCAAGAACTGTTACTCTAAAGTTTAAGAGATGTGATCATTTACAAAAATGTTTTAAGACCCGGGCTGGCATAGTAAAGGAAGTCTGATATTTTATTGTTAACTGGCTCCTAGTGGCATTTCTTAAACGAGGCTCTTTTGTCAAGTTCCACACAATCACAAGGTTGGGGGTAGGTTTTGGAGGAGGAAGTATTGTGCAAGACAATTTGTGTGGTTCCATGTGGATCTCTGACTACTATAAAACAATTAACAGAAAACAGGTGCTCTTTGTTGAACAGACAGAACCACAAAGTGGACAAAGGATTATCTGAATGAAGACATCTGAGTTTTAATATGAGATCTTCAACTAACAAGCTGTGTGACTTTAGGCAAGACCTTTAACTTCTCTGGGAGGAGTTTCCTCATCCATAAATCGAAAAGGGCTTGGCTTGACATCAAGTTAAAAAATATAATTAAAGTAAATAAAAGCAGAGCTCCTCTGGCTGAGGAGAGCATGAGGCTGGAAGAGCTTTCCCCTGGTAGAGCTTCCCCTCAGCCAAGGTCAAAATCATTTCCTTCTGCCAGCATCTTACATTCTTTGAGTCTAAAAGAGATGATGTTAATTAGAATTTAAACTGATAAAAGCCATTTTGACATTTTTAAAGTGTCTCTTTGCTGATATTACTTGTTGTAGAGGATTTGGACAATATGAAAAAGTTTAGGCTGGGTGTAGTGGCTCACACCTGTAATCTCAGCACTTTTGGGAGGCCAAGATGGGTGGATCACATGAGGTCAGGAGTTTGAAACCAGCCTGGCCAACATGGTGAAACCCCATCTCTACTAAAAATACAAAAAAAAAAAAAAAAAAAAAAAATTAGCTGGGTGTGGTGGCGCATGCTTGTCATCCCAGCTGTTTGGGAGGCGGAGGCAGGAGGATTTGAGGCTGCAGTGAGCCCAGATCATGCCAGCCTGCCTGCAAAAAGACAGAGCGAGACTCTGTCTCAAAAAACAACAACAAAAAGAAGTTTAAAAAGGAGACCAAAATAATTACTTTAGACCAATTCCCAGATAAATGGATTTGAGATTTCTTTTCTTTTTCTTTTCTTTCATATCAGTCTCCTCGTCTATTTTTTAACTAAAGTGTGTGTGTGTGTGTGTGTGTGTGAGATTTTAAAAAGATCCTTGTTATTGGATATTTTAGTTATTTCCAGTTTTTCATGGTTTAAATATCACTGTGATGAACACCTTTGAATATAAATCTTCAACTGTTGCTCTGATTGCAATCTTAGAGTAGAATTCTAGACACGGAATTCCTGAGTCAAAAGTTTGACTTCTTAAACTTCTAGTGATTTCATTTTATTTTACTTTTGTTTGGTACCACTTGTTTCAGTAGAAATAATCTCTTATTCTTACATATAGTCCACGATGAACTGTTCAGACTGTTAGGTGAAATAATATTCTGGTGAAAAGTAGTGTACGTGAAGCAGCTCTTACAGCCTAGAGAATAAAATCTATCTCCCATGTCATGATTCAATGGATCGTTGTCCATTTTGTATGCTATGATAGAAAGGTGCTTTCCAATTTGGAGAAAAGTAACTTATAAAATCAATCCTAACATTTGTCGGATAACTGGACTCTATCTGATTGCTAAGATTTTTCTTTCCTTCACATCTCATGATACTTAACATTGGTTTAAACAAATGGGACTTATGTGTTTCTAACACCCCTCATTTCTGAACTCCTATTTTTGAAAAAAAAATTGGAACTGCACATTTTGGGGAGGGGAGAATAAATGCATATTTAAGGTATGAATGCTTCTTTCAGGAATGGATCTGCATCTTGGCTGGCAAATCTCTCAGGTGCACGAAGGGGCCCTGGCTAGTTGGTCATTCATGGAGGAATATATTTTTTCAATGCTTTCTTGACCCTCTTCTAACTTGGAGGCAAGCACATTCCTCACTTTTTCCCAACCAAAGCGAACCAAATGCTCATGTGCACAGAGTGTGTTTTCAGTGGATTAGGCCCAAAGCTATGTTGTTCTAGAGGTCTTAGAACTGCTTATGTAGTACACAATAAGCTTTGTAGCACAATTTAAATGTTGATTTTAACATATAAACAGTCATCCAAAAGCATTTCAGAAAAGCTGTTTTTAGGAGTTGGCTTAAAAATGTATTGGATGATAACTTCTCAAGTATGTTTATTTTTTTTTGGTGTCTTTATTTAGGCATATAAAGTTTTTACTGTGACCCCATAAAGAAGTTCTGTGTCCCCTTTATTTCTCTCTCTCTCTCTGCTTCTTCCCTTCCTTTTCCAGCTGTTCCTTTATTCGTCTGAGACATTAGATGACATTCTTTATTTTGCCAACAATGACTTATTTATAACTAATTGCCTGGGTTCTGGGATTGTTAGGAAACTGTATTGACAATGATAATTTTTAGTTGTCTCACAATGAGGGCACATGAATTATCACAGATTCCAATCAAAATATGGCAAGAGAGAAACAAAGCCCCCACCAACGGTACAGTTCTGACATTGCCTTTGTTAAGTGTTGCATTAATAGGAAGGTGACATTCTTTTGAGAAGTAAAGCATATGTAAATAGGAAGAGTTTTTAAAAATAGAATTCTTCAAGCCAGACTCACTTCTGCAGCTTCATAAGGAACAGAACAAGTTAGACAGAAACCTTCTGTTAACAGAGAATAGACACTGGAGTTGTCTTCCTGCTTTATTTATGGACTAAACTTTTTTATGTTTTGAGGATTTTTGAGTATAGTTGGATATAATTAAGTGTGGTCTAACAAATCAATTCTGTGTTTAAATTTCATCATTAGTGGGAACCCAAGAGAGATTCCCAGGCTTGCTTTTTTTTTTTTTTTTTTCTAAAACGTGGCTGTGATTGGTTATGTGAGTGTGAAATTGCAAATCTAATTTCTGGGTGGTGTCAAAGGTGGGATTACCTGAAAGGGATTCCCAAGTTGCTTTGTGATTTAGTGATTATGGTTTTTGACTCACTTCTCTAAGAGAGGAGTAAAAGTGCTGCACTCAGTAATGACCAAAATTGGTCATTTCCACTCATATGGCCCCTAGAGCCTCTTTACCATCCAGCCTTTCCAAAGTTAACCTATTGTAAAATTAGATTGTGAAAATGGACAGAGTGGCCTTCACTCTGGGACAAGGGTAAAGGACTCGGTGTCAGCCCCACTAAATACTCCAGTGGAAATTATCGCATAATTATTTGTGGTATCACGCAGCTCCCCAAAGAGTTGGGCTTCCTTTTCAGCCCCTTATCTCTTGGAAGTGTGACCTTTCCAGTTTGATTGTCCTGGGAACACACACAGTTTTCTCTTGACGGAGAAACCTGTCTCTGAAGGTCTGTATTTCAAGCGACAGAGATGCAAAAGCAGCCTTCTTGACAGTATTTCTAATTCCATTCTCTTCTATACCACCATGCATAAGCTGAGTAATGCATCCAAGGAAGAAGAGAGGATGAGAGGGGTCAGGAAGTTTAGATTCCAGTAAAATTTAAATAGCCATTGCATTTGCCATAGCAAATCATGAACAGTGATTCTGTTAGCACACAGAAAAAGTCAGTTAGATGAACTGATTTTATATGGCGTTGGGAATACTGTAATTCAAGGATTCTTTTTTTTTTTTTTTAAATTTTTATTGCATTATAGGTTTTGGGGTACATGTGCAGAACGTGCAAGATAGTTGCATAGGTACACACATGGCAGTGTGTTTTGCTGCCTTCCTAAGGATTCTTAACCTATAGGCAATTTAAGACTAGATTTCAGGGGTTGGGCAGTGAAATGTCTAAAATTGCCGTAACATTTTTTATTAAGTCATAGGCAGTTTCCTAGGGAGAGGCTTTTATCAAATTCTCAGAAGGGTACACTCCCATAAAAGATTAAGGAACCACTGCATTCTATCATCATGATTTTTGGTCATATTTCAAAAGTTCATATTCTGTTTTTATTTATGCAGAAGAGACAAAAGCATGCAAAACTCTGATGTTTCATGATCTTTAATTTCTTCTCCCTCCTGAATGTCCTATAATAAATGTACAGGAAAGAAATAGAAAACGCTATCCAAACTCAGTTAATAGCTCTGAGAAATGCACACTCAGAGTGCTTTAAAATCAGGTTACAAATACAATTTTCAATTTGCTGGGGAGAAAATAGGAAGAGTCTCTGGGAATACAGAATAAATTCATTGTATGTACATTATCAGTGTTGGTTCATTATATTCTCACTGGCCCACAACTCAACACATCTTTAAGAAGCAAAAATGCATACACTTTCCCTACTGACAGTATTAAGGGGAAGGCCACACACTTTGTGAACTACTATGAGTTGAGTTCTTATAGTCAAAGCAGTAGTAGGTGGAGTTTTATTCTCTAGTATTAAAATTCTAAAAGTGAACAGTGTTATCAATTGGAGCACTTTCGAGATTTGAATAAGAAATTTACTGCTCTTGTGGGTTGTTTCCTCCCTTTTGGGATGTTCTGGATGAATGTCAAGGTCTGACCCCAGCAGATTCCAGAAAGTTTGTCTATCTTCATTTGCTGTGAAGCTATGGGAACTTTTCTATTGCAGTCTTTGGGTCACTGTAACATGTAAAGCCTAGAGTTTGTTGAAGGGCACTTCTCTCTCTCTAAAATTCTCCGTTTCTCACAACTGGTTTTTATTATTCTGTGACATGCTGGGAGTGTTGCTATGACTGTTTGAGACGTATAGGCAGATACATTGCTGGCTGGCTCCTTACAGGAAACGTTTCCCGTGATGCTAAGTCTGGCTGTAAATTTCAAGCAGCATTGCGATTTCCACCTCAAGCTTCTCAAGACTCTTAGCCTTTCTTCCTCATGAAGAATCCAGGATCTTATCACCTGAAGGCATTGAGATAATGTGACATACAGTGAATCTAGAGACTTCCAGAGCACAATTCCCTACTTGGCAGCTAATAGGGAAAGATGGAATTCATTATAGAACAAGCTAAGCAGTTGTAAATTGAAATATGGTAGCAACAACTACCTTTTTACTCACCGATTTTGAAAGACCTTAATTATCTATCTACCTACCTACCTACATACCTACTACCTGTCTTTTTTTTTTGCTACTTTATAGCAAAATGACAGTGAACTGGAAAGTCCTGAATTCTGGTCCCAGGTCTTGTAAGTTCGAACTGTTGAACCTTAAAACAGTCCTTTAGCCTCTCTGGACTTTGTTTTTCTTATCTGTAAAAGGAACGTAATATTACGTGCTTTGCTGACTCAATGTAGTTAGAGTGAGGAGGAAATGAACATCAGATGTGATAACACTGAGAAGCATTTTTTTTTTTTTTTTTTTTTTTTTGAGAGAGCTCTTGTTGTCCAGGCTGGAATACAGTGGTATGATCTCGGCTCACTGCAACCTCTGCCTCCCAGGTTCAAACAGTTCTCCTGCCTCAGCCTCCTGAGTAGCTGGAATTACAGACATCCACCGCCACGCCTGGCTAATTTTGTATTTTTAGTAGAGATGGAGTTTCCTCCATGTTGGACAGGCTGGTCTTGAACTCCCAACTTCAAGCAATCCACCTGCCTTGTCCTCCCAAAGTGCTGGGATTTCAGGCGTGAGCCATGGTGCCCAGCCCACTGAGAAGCATCTTAAAGTCAAATGATGATTGCCCTTTTCTTCAGTAGAAACTCTCCCAACATTTTAGTGGCTCACAGTTCTGACTTTGGAGTCAGACTGGGCTGGGTGAGAATCCTGACTGTACCACTTCCTCATATAGACTTGGAATCTTAGCTGCATCTTTCTCATCCTTAGAACAGGAACAGTGATAGATCACATCTACTAGAGCTGGAGTGTGGATTGAACCAGGTGAGATACATGAAGTGTAAGCGCAGGGGTTGTGGGCGTGTGCACAGTTCTCAGTGAACGTGAGCTATTGACAGGCTTCAAGTCCCTTTGCCTACATTGCTAAGAACGAGAACATCCTGAAAACAGATCCATGCGTATGTGCTCTAAGAATGCACAATACACAGGCAAGCTGTCATTTTAAGAGGAAATCATCCAACGTCTTCTGGTTGGTCTTCAGTAATCACCTTCTATTACAATCAGATTAAATCTTCAAGTGGTGGCAGAATGCCAGTTTTCTTTTTTCCTGTAGTTCTCAGTTTCCTGTGCCTTCTAGTGGTATTCAAAATACTTCACAATTCAACTCAAGAAATTTAGCACGTCTTCGGAATAAATTATTATCGTCATTAGCACATTACCACCCAAGAATATCTGTACAGGAACAGAATGCCTAGAGTGAGACACTGTGTGTTTATCCACTTGTGAGTGCCATATGTATGGGGATGTTGTTGTTCCGGTTGTTGCTTTTTGTACACCAAAGCTAAAAGCAAGACACACCCAATGATGTTTGTTGATCTTGTGACTAACAGAGTTAGCAAAGAGTCAGTTAAAGCGGTTCAAACAGACAAAGATAAGGATGCCAATGCAGAGAAAAGTCATGGCAGCAATACCCCTTGATAAAAGGGCAAATGGGATCAAGATCTTACCTATCTTGAGCTTATCTATGTCAGTGTATCTGGCAGTAGAAACATCCCAACCTTGCATCGTGAGTAAAGAGAGATCTAAAGGAAAATCTGTTTTGATTATTTTCACAAAACTTCCTTTGGATGTGCACTGATTTTAATCAACTTTCCTACCCAGCTGCAAATTAGTCCTCTAGCTGTCCATCCACTCCATTGCCTTCTTTACTTATGATTCTTGTTACATTGCAATGTAGCACATTGCAATTTAGATGCTTTTTACTTTACAGATTTCCAAAGGTGATAATTTCTTAGATTTTACATGGCTATGTATACTAAAGATGAAGTATTGCTTTAAAGTACAATTTTAGGTGTCTATATGGCTTCATCCTTTGAATAGCATTCTTTCCTCTTTTTCTGTATATATAAAAACTATGTCAGCCCTGAACCCAAACTAAAATTTCTTCCATTAAAGGGTATGTTCATTATTTACTGTAAGATGAATGCCCTATGGATTTTTAAACCTAAGCCTGGAAAATAGGAAATAATTCACTCTGGCTTGAAAAGGGTGGAGATTTCTTTGTTTCTTTTTATATTTATTCAGGAAAAGCTGACAATCGTCTCACATTAATGAACTACACCATCAATCACTGTGTTGACAATGAGCGGAAAAGCGAGGTATATGTCAGGCTAACAGCATATTGCCTTTTTCAGTGAGGGCATGGCTGTTTATAGCACTTTCATTGGCAAAATTCTTTCTGCGCTGGAACAGGAATAGAAAGGAGAATTAGAAAGGCAGCCAGTGGAAAGAGCTTTATGTTTTCAAATTATGGAAAAAGTAATAGGGGAAAATTGAGAAATTATTATTTTTGTTGTTAGTGTACCTATCCCACAGGACTTGAAGAGTAAATGGAAAATGAAAAAAAAAAAAAAGGCAGATGGGGGTGTGTTCTTTTATTTCTCACCTTATTCTACTGGGCTGGTTGTCCTTCCCTAAGACCACAGCAAAAAGTTTCAGAGATTGTGTATAACAACTGTATTTGGAACCCTGCAACCATTACAAAAGTGAATTTGAGGTAATTGGTTTTATGCTACTCTGAGCACCCACGTGGCTTACACACACACACACACACACACACACACACACACACACACACACACACACAGATGGGTGATGATGGAAATTACTTTGGTGGCCTCAGAAAGTGATAGAATTTTCTCCCATCTTTAGTTCCCACTCTCCTGGGGAACAAGTTGTTAAGGAGATTAGCTAATCATTGGTGAAATCACTGTGTCAGACACTAGTGTGGTGAATTGTGACTCAGGCTTAATAGCTGTGTGGTCCTATAGCCCCTGAGAGGAGGAACTTTCATCTTTTTTTGGGGAGCACTTTATCCTCTCCTTAAAAATCTAAACAACTTTAGTGTCAGTAAATTGGCCAAAATTGATGAGATGAAGGTAATATCAGAAGCTAGTAATTATAAGAGGGGTTACTATGTGTTAAGGACTCATAGGACTCATAACAGCCTTGTGAGGTGGGAGAATATAATTTCTTTTGTAGATAAGCAAACCGAAGCTTGGAGGGATGAGATGACTTGCACAGGGGGTAGCACAGTCAATGAACGGCTGAGTCGTAATTTGTGGACTTCTCTTAACTACAGATTACAGATTCGCACCTCTTCAAAGCTAGATCAGTGCTTTTCAAACCTTTTGGCCTCAGACTACTTTATGCCTTTAAAAATTGCTGAAGATCCAAAGAAATTTTGTGGACGTGGCTTATGTCTATCCATATTTACCATGTTATAAATTAAAATGAGAAATTAAAAAAATATTTCTTTCTTACTCATTTAAAAATAACAATAGCAACCCCATCACATGTTAAAAAAAAACACTGTTTATAATGATAAAGTAACTCCATGTTCTGTAAAAAAGTAGAATGGCGTGTTTTACATTTTTACATTGTCTGGCTTTTAATAGAATACAGTATTCTCATATTTGCTTCTATATTCTGTTCCTAGAAGTCATTTTGATTAAAGTATATGAAGGAAATTCAGCTTCATAAATATATATATAGTTGGAAAAAAAAGAGGAGTATTTTATTTATTTATTTTTCAGGTAGCTGTGACTATTCTTCTTTGATACTACACCAAAACTTAATAAGTTTCTTAAAAGTTAGTTGTGGTGTGATACCGGAAACTGTATCAATGATTTTTTTAACTCTTTACATTAAAATATATTGGTACATCTTTCACTATGAATGGGTCTTTTACCCATCAGAATTTTGTAACATCATGCATTGGTCATTTGAAAAATGTTGGTTCACTGAGTTATGTTCATTGAGTTGTCTGACATACTTTGTTAGACAAAGTCAACAATTTATATTCTTTAATATCACCATTGATCTCATCAGAAAAGATATTGGAGAGCTGTCAGTCTCATAGTGGTGGACCCAGGTTTTCCAAAATTCTAATTTTTACTTGAAAGCTTGAATTTTATTATTGGCAACACCTGCAGTCAATAGTTTTCTTTGAAGTGACAGTCTCACTTTTTCAGAAAATGTTTGCAATATCCAAGTTTGAAAAGCCATAGTTTGTCAGTTGTATTTTCCAGTAAAAATGCCGTTCTATGGGAAAAGCAAAACAAAACAAAACAAACTACTTTGGCTTAGAACTCAGACAGTTGTACAGTTGTACAAATGCTTTGTGCAACTGCATACCAAATGCCATTGTACTTTGGTATGCAGTGAAAAGCTTTATCTGTATTGTTCATTTTTTTTGTGGGGGGGGAGGATATGGAGTTTTACTCTTGTTGCCCAGGCTGGAGTGTGATGGCGTGACCTCAGCTCACTGCAGCTTCCACCTCCCAGGTTCAAGTGATTCTCCTGTCTCAACCTTCCAAGTAGCTGGGATTACAGGCATGTGCCACCACACTCAGCTAATTTTTTTTGTATTTTAGTAGAGATGGGTTTTGCAATGTTGGCCAGGCTGGTCTCAAACTCTTGACTGGAGGTGATCCACTTGCATCTGCCTTCCAAAGTGCTGGAATTACAGGTGTGAGGCACCATGCCTGGCCTTCTCATTTTATCTCAAAGAATAGTAAGAAGATATAAGAAGGGTCAAGATTGAATAAAATTTAATATTTAAAAAAGTTTAATAAAATTGATAGTTTTACTGCTTCATCGAGAACTCTTTTTTTTTTTTTTGAGACAGAGTCTCACCGTGTGGCCCAGGCTGGAGTGCTGTGGTGCGATCTTGGCTCACTGCAACCTGAACCTCCTGGGTTCAAGCAATTCTCCTGCCTAAGCCTCCCGAGTAGCTGGGACTACAGGCGTGTGCCATCGTGCCTGGCTAATTTTTTGTATTTTTAGTTTTAGTAGAGATGTGGTTTCACCACATTAGCCAGGATGGTCTTGATCTCCTGATCTCATGATCTGCCCACCTCACCCTCCCAAAGTGTTGGGATTACAGGCATGAGCCACTGCCCCCAGCCCATGAAGAACATTCTTAAGTGAAGTGGCTTTGATGCCGTGTGTGTGTGTGTGTGTGTGTGTGTGTGTTTACAGCAAATACATGATGGAGAAGAATACAATGCTTAGTAAGTATGGTGTGGTATGATTGCCTTGATCCTTGCAAGGCATGAATTGCTTTATCCATCATTGCTTTTGCACCTACAGCACAAATGTCAGCTCAGTAGTAATATTAGGAAAATAGTTTTGACCCCATGGCCCATAAAAGAGACTCAGAGACATTCAGAGTTCTGCAGGAGCACATTTGAGAACTGCTGCTCCATGTGATACTGTATCTCAAAAATGCCAGTGATGGGTGTACAAACAACTTTCTGTGGCAAAACAGCAGAGAAAGTGAACCACAGGAAAAGAGTTGGGTATTATTATTCTTACAATAAAGTTTTAATGCATATTTTAGTATATGTATGTCTGTAATGGTGGATAGAGGCTTTGTTAAAATGTCAGTAGGTTTTTATTATTGAATCTTTGTGCTTCATTTCAAATAAGAAAGAAAAATATACACTATGGATCAGTGGATAGCATACTTTTGAGACCATCAGCAACTGCTAAACTTAGTTTTCATTTTTACCATGTCAACATTGGAACATACTGATCGATTCTCTGTTTATAATCCTGAGAACTTGCACTTGGAATAGATTTAAAATATTTGTGTATAGTTACAGCATTTTAAGAGGCAAAAACCCACCAATTTCTCATAAATTCTTGGGAAACTTTCTGTTCTCTAACTGACAACATCTCATGTTCCCGCTTAGCCAAGAGAGAGAGAGAAAGATTTGAAGACAGCTCCTTTAACTACATGTAAAGAGTTCTTTAAAAAACTTAACTTATTTGAAAGTAGTTCCTCTTAAGGAAGAAACCTGTCTTGGTTGAAGTGAAGAAAATGTGGGATTTTTATGGAAACTAATTATAAGTATTAATACTTATGAAGCTATGTCTCCATTGGTTGGAATGACCATTGGTCACATTTTCTGTTCTTGGGGCATTATACAATCTCAGGGTTGCCAGTGTCTCAGGCTGCTGCACGGCCTCATCTCAGAGTGCAGTTTCTGGGTAAGAGCCATCAATATGGCTTTCATTTTGTTTGTTTTTCTGTCAGATTTTGTTTTCTTTCAAAGAGAAAATGAAACACAAAAACTCTTGTGTGCGTTCGAGGTTCATTCACTGCAATTTGAGAAGTGCGGTATTTGGATTGAGCCTTTGAAGCTTCCATGACAGAGAAATGCTTGGGGTGTAGGCACTAAACTTTTCAGGTTGTGGGTATTTTTTGGTGCTAGGTGAAAAGCATACATAATATACGTTGTGATCTGGCACAGTTGGGGAATCAAAGATCTGTTTGATCAAGTCAACAGCACTTCCCAAAGTGTGGTAAACTACCACTAAACGCTCCAGTGCTGACCTGTGAGATGGTTTCAGGAGATAAACAGACATTTTGAATTTAATAATTATATGCCTACTTTTATGCTTCCCTTCAGTTGAGTGGTTTTCTACATATAGTTTCCTTTTAGAATAATTTTACTGAAAATAGCTAGTCAATTTAAAGAAAAGTTATTAAGTAAATGACAATAAGGGCGGTAGGTGGGTTGGTAAAATGAAAGACAAATGATTGAAGTTTTTGGAAGCTGAAGCAGTTCGGATATTTAGGGCATTCATTTGCTTATTCAATGTTATGTATCGAATATTCCAGATACTGTGGATTCAGGCAGTCAATAGTGGGAGCAAAGTCCCTGGCCTTGTGGAACTCCCCTCCTAGATGTGGAAGAAAAATAAATATATGCTATTATGTCAGGTAGTTAGTGTTATAAAGGAAAATAAGGCAGGGTTAAGGGCTAGAGCTGGCGGAGTGGGGTCAGTTTTAGAGAAGGGTTGAGGAAAGCCTTGTTGAGAAGGTTCCATCTGAGCAGAAGGCATCACAGATTGGGTTTAGTTTATTTTGCATGCGTACATGGGTGTTTGGCTCTGGAAAACAAATATAGATAAGACTGGCCAGAAGAAGCTCATAATTTGGGATAGATTTCTTCATTAAAATTTGATAAGATAGAGTACAGTGAAAGCAATGCAAGGAGACTGTGGGAGCATGGAAGAAGGGAATGGCTGTCCTAGATGATGGGAGGTAATATCGTGGAAGATTTCCTAGCGGAGGACACTGTCCTGAATTGAGCCTTTCAGAATGAGGAGGAAGTAGCAGGGGAGGGGAGGAGATGGTAGCAGGGCAGGGCCATTTACAGCAGAGAGAACAGTATATGCAAAGGTATAAAACACTCCTTATCAGGGGCACATAGTGGGAATTCAGTAAATTCTTGTTGAATGCAAAAATGATATGAGGAGTGCTTTGATGTTGCAGGAACATGAACATGTAGGTAAGGAGTAGAGGGAGAGCCTGCTGTACAGCTAGCAAAGGCCTGAGCTTGGGAGGCTTGGACTTCTTCCTTCCAGCTACAGGGATCCACTGGAGGGTTTTATGAAAGGGGTGATGTGTTACATGTGCTTCATTCATAAATCACTCTTGTGCTAGTTTGGAGAATAAATTTTCATGGGGTAAGGAGAGGCACCAGCAGAAATCAGGAATGGATTCAAGAAGATCCAGAAAGAAGTAATGGGAAGAAAAGAGCTATAGAAAGTGCCAAAGTTGGATTTGGCAGAATGAGCAGCACTGGTGAATTTAAAGCAGCTTAATTTATACGTTGAGGGTAGAACCTGGATCTGGGGGAATTGAGGAGTAGATGGAGGATAAGCAACTCTACATATTTGGATTAGTAATTTTTAGATAATTGAGAACTGCAAAATATTTAACACTTAGCTATGTCGATTGTGAAGTGTTTATTTGGAATAGGGCTGAATGGTCACCACTACTCACAGACCCAGTTCAAAGGTCATCTTTAGAGGGCCCAGTCTGGCTCCTCCTCAGCTGTTCCCCTCCTCAGGGAGTGAGAGACCCTTGGGGCCACCTGGAAACTGCTCACTTTTATATGATCTTACTCAGAGTTCTTGGGACCCAGGAATTCACTGCTCCAAAGGCCTGAGTTCATGTTCAAGGCTTGGTTCTTCGTCCACTTGGGGGATGTACTCATGTGTGCACCCTGAGTCTTGAGGAGTGGACAAAGGGCTTTTCTGGGGGATGAGGAGGGAAATTGATTGTGAGCACTACTGTGTTCAAATGTGTGCTGTGTTCTGATCTTCAAGATTTGGATCAGAGCCAGAGGTGGAGAGAGAAGGGGATGGGGTGTTGTTGGAGCTCCCTGTGCCACCAAGTGCTTGAGAGGAACACTGAATAGCCTGAAAATTCTACAATCGAAGTCGGTCTTTCAGGTTGTTATGAAGAAATATTTGTCAAGACAGGAGGTATAACATATTTCATTTAAAAGTTTTCTAGTTTGTTTTATAGCTTTTAAATATTTAGACATGTAAGATGTGAGCCTTCTTTTATTAGGAATGGGCTTGAGTATCATAATTCTTTGCATTCGTTGCCTTTAAACTAGAAACCCAGTAATAATTGATAGAAGTGTCCAGTTCCTATAAGGCTGCTTAAGTGGACTTTTACTAAATATAAAGTGTTTCCAAGAAATTATGTTAAGGTTCACCTCACTTTCCACCAATACTACATGTCTTTGGCCTCCCCACAACCTTATAAATGCACACTGAGAACTGAATTAAATAATTTAGAATGAACTCACATTTTAAAGTTACCTTTAGAAACCAATTTTGAAGAAAGTGAAAGAATATCCTTCTCCCCTTACTTCTGGGTAAAAGACAGAAATCGCAACTGTCCAAATTTTGACAGCAATGTTTATAGTTAACTTATAAAGTGAGAGTTAATTAAAATATTTCATGAAAATTAGAGAAAATTGTAGCAAAGCCATCACTAATTTACCCAGGAAGTATATTAAGAAATTACATGTTTTTACAAGTTATTTATAAAGTCCTGGAAATGTTTGTTGATCTGATTAGAACAACACTAAGTACTTCCAGAAAAATTCCTTTTAGATAAAAAGATTTGAGAAATCAACATGATCATCAGATTTCTCCAATAAAAGAAAGGGTGTTGGAAAGAGTGAATTCCAGATAAGTCCTGTGTAATGCTCCTGAAAGCCATGAGGTCACCAGTAAATTAAAGTTGGATTTGGGGCCCAGAATCTGTTCTAACTGTTTATATTCTCCAAGGCTGGAGGCCAGACAGCTAGAAACAGGGCCAAGATCCTCAGGGAGTCTAAATCCTCTTCGTGCAGCACTTGACACCGTTATTGCACCTCTGGAATCCAGTAGGTTTCACTAATACATTTTGGGGGACTCTGCATGTCATGTGATAAAATTGCATTGCAAGTCTCTGCCCAAAAGTGAGATCATCTTAGCTCATCGTTTCAGGCAAGGGCCACCCTACCCATAGGTGGAGTAGCACAAGGGCGCTGTGATATGAAGCAAGATGGAACCGAGATTTTTATCATGCAGCAATCCTGTGCCAGGCAGGGTGCTGGGTTCTTTCTACACAATCCAGTTAATCCTTACAATGACCCTGTAAGAAGGTCGAGAGGGCAAGGCATATAGCCAAGCTCACAGAGCTTAACAAATAAATGGCAGATCCCGGAGTCATTCTGCTCTCCACAGGAGGCCCTGTAGGGGGCTTTTTCCTCAACACCACACTGAGGGGTGTCAAGAGCTTCTCTTGCGCTTGAAGATTATTTCATTTCTTAGACTCTGGACTTAGAAAAGCCTTGGAGATTATATACTCACAGAATCCTTCTGGTAACTGTACACTTGCTTCTGAATTTCCAGCAGTTCTAAGCCAAGCATATAAGTATCCCCCTAGCATTGATCTGTTGCTCTGCTGAAAACCTTCCCCTGCAATGACTATTCCACATGAAACCACTGTCTCTTGTTTTATAAAATACGACTCCAGGAACATACCACCAATACTTAGGTTCAGATTATTTTATGCCACTAGTAATAATCCAAGGACAATGTGTTACTGAGGAGAAGCAGAAAAAGGAAAATCTGGGGCAGCCTCTGGCATGTTCTTTCTCCAATTTTCTACCACTTACTTCCATTCCTCAGATTCTCTCATCAAGGAGGAAATGAACTCTGAGACAGAAGCTGAGTGTTTCTCAAAGCTTGGCCAGCATATAAGTGGATGCCTTATTGGGCAAAGCAGAGGGTAACCAATTAGAAGGCCCTGGCTTTTCTCAGTTGATGGCTGAGAACCCATCAGAGGGATGAGTGCTTTTTCTGTGTATTGCTAGAGTCTGAAAGTGTGACTGTCATGTCACTGATTGATTTCTGAAGTGATAAATTCAGGATAATTTTTTGAAAATCAAAATGAACTCGGAGAACCTTGTTGTTTAGCATTGTCTAGAGTGAAGAATTCTTGCCTAATGCAAAAAGTCATCCATGAATTTTCTGCTGTATTAGTTTGAGCAAAACTATGTTTTTTTGCCCTACTGAATTTCTTAATATATTGGTGTGTTTGGATTTTGAGGTTGAAACGAATTTCTGATAAAATAACCATTCCAATGATGAAATATAAAATGGTAATGCAAGATCAGCCACTCTCATTATGAGGCCTCTGGCTAATAAAAGTGTTAAAACTAGACAGAATCTTAGGCATGGAGTTTCACGAGATATTGTACTTTACTCAAAATGAGTCCAAGGGATGCTCCAGAGTTGTGATGAGTAGATTATGTCAGGTGACAGCTCCACAGATTGTGTCACTTTTGTTTATGTTTTGTTTTCACAGCTCCCTTTAACAAGGCACATTTAGACTTTGTGGATTTTGTAAGTTGAAAGGCCCCTTGACTCTCAGATCAAGAGTTTGAAGAGGCTAAGGGGGGCTTGCTTGCTGGGTTTGGGTAAAGCCACTCTTGACAATAACCAAATAATATCTGGAATCAGATTGCCGATTATACTTATAGAAAATTGAAATGTTCTTTGGTCTATTCATATTGTCGGAGTTTCCCATTTGTCTTTCCTTGGTGGAGAAGTTAAAAAGAAATCTCACAGTGATTTAAGTTGGTGGAATAGAGATGTAACTCGTGTTCTTCTCCTTCTGAGACACACCTACCTACAGGAAGGGGAATGATTAACCCACCATATGAGGGGGTTTGGCTGAGGTATGGGAACCAGAATAGAATGAGATAAGAGAACCCAAGTAACTCACCCATCTTCCCATCTGCTGTGACAATTACTGGGGTGTTTATCTGCAATGCTAAAAGTGATGGCAGCAACCATAGGCATTTGCACATTCCTTATCTGCCTATTTACCTAGAACAGACTTAGGTTTTGACTTGCCCTTTCCTCCCCAGTTGGACTGGAATTGGAGATGTTTGGTCTGGTCTGTTTAATCCTTTAGGTCCGACCATAATCGAAGATGATGTTCGTTCTTTGGTTTTGCTTTTGCTCATTTGCGATCTTGGTTCTCGACTTAGACTTGGAAGGCTGGATGTAGGCAGAGAGAGTGGCAGTGGTACTCTTTACACATTGCAAGGTGCTTTCTCCCTATTTCATTTTAAATTCAGAGCAATCCCTTGAGCTCCTAGGATGAGCATTGTTTGAGCATTGTTTTATAGACAAGAAAAGAAGGCTCAGGGTAGTGAAAGGACTTGCACTTTGACTCGTTGGTATCTGCCTCCAAATACTTATTCCACTGTTTTCTCCACTAATCCTGGTATTTCTCATCACCATTGCTATGCCTGTGAGTAGAATTTTTATCCCTGTTTTCAGAGGAAAACACTAGGATTTTTAAGGAACTTTTTCTCCCTTGAATATCCGTCAATTCAGTAGTTGTGCCAGATACAAAGCGGAGACCTCCTTGTAGGTCACACTCAATCCCTAATAAATCTAAAAGAAAGAGTTGGACGCAGTGGCTCATACCTGTACTCCTAGCAATTTGGGAGGCTGAGGTGGGTGGATTGCCTAAGCTTAGGAGTTTGAGACCAGCCTGAGCAACACCGTGAAACCCCATCTCTACTAAAAACAAAAAAATTAGCCGGGCATGGTGGCATATGCCTGTAGTCCCAGCTACTTGGGAGGCTGAGGCAGGAGAATTGCTTAAACCCAGGAGGCAGAGGTTACAGTGAGCCAAGATCGTGCCATTGTAGTCCAGCCTGGGTGACAGAGTGAGATTCCATCTCAAAAAAAAAAAAAAAAAAAAAGAAATAGCGGGGTTCTTAATATACCCCTTAGTGGAGATAAATCCTATAAAATTACACTGCAGCAGCAAAATAGACAAGCACAGTAATTTTGGTGTGAAATGTGCAAAGTCTTATTTACAGAACATCTCATGATGCTGTTCCCAGATGTCTTTTTAAAGAAATTTTTAGTTACATGCAAAGAAACTGAAAATCAGGAATATAATTGGTAAGAAACATAAATCTGTCCAAAAAAAACAATTGCAACAACTTGATGAGATATATATTTTCTCAGCATCAGCATAAAGAAAGAACATTCTGATCCAAAAATGGTATGTAAGTAAATAAACTTTAATTGGTTTGACAATGCCCCTTTTCCTGGCAGTGCCAAGAATCCTAGCATTATAATTACACAGTTCTGGGCAGACATGTGGTTTCCATTAAGAAAGACTTGTGATTGACTGAGTTCATGAGGCATGTCAGAAAAAACACATCAATGTCTTTATAAGAAAGGAAGAGAAATGGATCTAAATGTATTTATAACTTCACAAGATACACATTCATAAATAGTTTCGAAAGGGCATACATTTCTTTAATTCTGATGAAAAAAAAATCATTAGGGAAAGCCATTGAGAGGTTTTTGGTCTCCACTGCTACCTGAGCACAGCACAGCGACTTGCATTTAGGTTAAAGGGATACTTTTCTTTTTTCTTTTTTTTTTTTTTTTTGCCCTCACAAAGATTTATTTAAGGATTCTGGAAGGCAAATGTTGAGGAAAGTCTTAGTTGAATAAGTTGTTGCTTCATGGCTTAAATGTTCCCCAACCTCCTTTTAACCTTTAAATGGCTTTACCATTAACAAAAAGATTTTTCAGCTCCATTCCCTCTTAGCTCCATGTGGTGAGCCAGGCAGGACTTATATTCTATCTCCCCTCAACCCTGCCCCCATCTTAACTTTTTAATAGAGGAGGAAACTGAGTCTTGGGAAGTTGGTGAGTTGCTGAAGTTCTTACAGCTAGTAAATGCTTTTAATTTAAATGTGTTGCAAAAACATTGGGGGGGGGGTGAAATAGACAAGCAGGGAGGGGCTTTGTTCAGCCCTTGCATTGTTCATATGCCAACACTCCACAGGTAACATAGACACAACTTAAGAAATGGTTTGAATTTTATATGCAAAAGGATAAAACTAGCTTGGTTGTAGAAGGGTGCATTTCCTCCAAGAACATTATAAACAAAAACCTAATGACTTGCTGTAATCACCTAAAGTGACTAAAATATTGAATTGTTTATTTTTTGCTTTTGCATAAATACTTTTAAGATGACAAACAGTTTTAGGTCTGCCAAATACTGTCATCTTTTGGCAATGTTAACATCTCAGGCTTGATATATTTTCTTGACAGTAGAACAATTGTGTGTGTGTATGCGCTTTTTCTTTTCGTGAAAAACATTTTGTCAAGAAGTAGGGGCAAAACATGTGCTAGTGTTTTTAAAGAGACTGTCTCTGCAAAGGCATCTCCTGCATAAAATATGAAATTTTTATATTTAAAAAATAAATTCAGTTTATTCAATGGAATGTCTAAAGCTGTTTTGTGATTCAGATATTTTTAAGCAACCATCTGGTATGCTAGAATGAATATGAAAACTATTGCTGTCTGAAATTAATGAAGCAATGGCCTCTGATGTCATCAATAATAAAAATAACAATGAAGGATAGCCTCTATTTATCAAGTGCTTTCTATGTGCCAGGCATTGTGCTCTGTGGAACATATTGCTTTAGTGTTCTCATTAGTGCCAGGAGGTAGGGATTATTAACTCTATTTTACAGATGTAGAAATTAAAGTTCAGTAGCGTATTTCTCAAGATCACACGGACAGTACATAGCAGAGCAGGGATTTATGATCCCCTCCCTTCCCTATGATGTCTGTTACTCTTTCTGCAGTTACTGGACATTGAGATGTTGAGTAGATTCTATAACTAAAGCTCAGGGTTGGAATCCATTAGTGCAGTTCTTTTTTTTTTTTTTTTGAGACGGAGTTTCGCTCTTGTTACCCAGGCTGGAGTGCAATGGCGTGATCTCGGCTCACCACAACCCCTGCCTTCTGGGTTCAAGCAATTCTCCTGCCTTAGCCTCCTGGGTAGCTGGGACTACAGGCATGCACCACCATGCCCAGCTAATTTTTGTATTTTTAGTAGAGACGGGTTTCACTTTGTTGACCAGGATGGTCTCCATCTCTTGACCTTGTGATCCACCCGCCTCGGCCTCCCAAAGTGCTGGGATTATAGGCGTGAGCCACCGTGCCCGGCCGGTGCAGTTCTTATATACTGGCTTTTGCTATCAATTGGCTCATCAGTGCTGAGAAAAATGGGAATTCATGGGTTTCATTGAAATTAGCCCATGTCTTGAGTGAGTTTATCTCTGACACAGAAACTAAGAGAGTAAAAAGCCTTGACAGATCACATTATAGAAACAGTACAATTCTGTTATGAGTCTTTGTTTTTACGGTTCTTATAAAAAAAGTGAAAACACATTTATATCTGCTCATCTTGGCAGGAATTCCCATGAAGAGTCACTGTGGATAGGTTCAGAAAAGAACAACAAGGCACAGGGAGGCTGAGGGACTTGGTCACACAGCTGGTTTTTACTTGAGTTGGAGCTGGAAACCAGACTCTCTGACTTGGAGCCCATTTTGGTATGGAATCACGTTGGTTCTCAAAGCCAAGCCTGGTGCTTATTTTCTGGGACTGTATGAGTGACATCACAATGAGAACTGGTCTCTGTGTCATTGCTCTTGGGTGTCACAACCTTAGTTCAAGGTCTGTCTGACTGTAGTTGCCTTCTAACTTGACTTCCTGCTTAATACAGCCTCCTCTTCTAATCCATTCCTCCACCCTGCAGCTAGGGAGGCCTTCCTTAAGATGCCTGTCTGTTATGCCTTTCTCCAGTGAAGAAGCTTGAGCTGGCTTCACAGAGCCAGGTTTGCTGCATGTTGTCCCAAGGTCCTCCTGGTAGGAACCCAGAGGCTGGTTTCCCTAGTGTGTTCCCACAATGTGCTCTGTCGCCAGCAGAAGAGTGCCACCCTGTTTTCAGGGTGGTGCTTCTCTGACTGCATTCTTTATGCTGCCCCACCTGTACTTTGACTGCACCCCTCAGCATCCCACTCCCATGTTTAGAATCATTTGCACCCTGCGGCAGGAGGTTCACGTTTTGCTTCCTCTTTGAAGCTTCTGATCCATCTCTTAATCACCCCCTCCAATGGCTTCTCTGAAGTGCTGTTGTTTTTTGTTTGCACATCTCATAACACATCATTTTCCATCTTGTATGCTAGTTGCCTTTTCCATGTTTTATTCCCCCTGTTAAGACTGTGAGTTCCTGAAGGGCTGTACCATCTAGAGTTTTGCATAGAAATAAATGTGCTCTATAGCACTTAGCAGAGGAGGTCAGGCAGTCAACAGATACTGTCTGGAATAAGGGAAGCAGTGAGTTATAGCATGTCAGAAACACTGTTATAATAAATTAATATGTCTTGAATGAATGAACACTGAATGAATGGCTGTGATAGGCACTTGACCTCTTACAGATGTGAGAAAGGGGAGCAAGAGTGGAAGTTTTGAAGTCGTTACTGCTGATCCTCTCTTCTCATGACCACTGTGCTCTTCTGACCATGAGCTGGGTTTGGAGCTGCCATCAAATGGAGGAAGGCTTTAGTAAGAAAGGCAGCGACCCCACCAGGTTTCTGTGTGCCTGGATCACAGGGATGCCTGCAATTGGTTTTAATTGGTGGTAGATTACACTGATGGCTGTGACTAAGCACTTGTCTGAGGTTTTCCAAGAGCCTCACCGTCACTTGCTTTCATCATTTGACACGAAGAGGTTTGTGTTTGCTCTCCAGTCTGACAAGAAATTGTCCATCATTTGGCTCAGGAGCAGCAATCTCCCACCCTAGCAGCCTGCATTCAGGCCCGATCATGCATTTTATTAAAAACCTAGCATAGCTCTCTGACCTGGGGATTGAAGAGGAGGCTTTGCAGAAAGCCCTTCTTCTCCAATTTGTTTTTTCCTGTTTCATGCTGGAACAAGAAAGGTACAGACTGCAGCTGTCCAGCTGCTGTGATATGGAGGATTGTCATTCAATTAGATGTTGGAAGCGGATGGGAGGATTTGCTGGGTATCAGATAGCCAGGAAGTCAACACACATCTCTTGGTGTGCCCCAGAGGCCTGGAAGCGCTCGTGACACTGAAGGACACGTCAACAATGTTCCTCTGGGGCAGAGAAGAGGGTTAAGCCTGTGGTGGGCAAAACCAGTGGCTGCCAGAGGGCTTTCTGTTGGAATTATGCAGGAGCTAATTCACCTGGACATGACATTGCTGAATGAGGCAAAGAGGGAAGACCTCTTCGAGGGTTTAAAAAATTCTTTTCCCTCCTCTCTGTGTTATTTCATTGGCTATACTTTGCCAAAGTCTAAGCCAGAAGGAGAGAAATGGGGTAAAAATACTCAAAGCAGGTATATCTCCTTTGCATCAGCTAGGGGCAATTTGAAGAGGCTATGCACTTCTTGTCGGTATTTATATTATTATCGATAAGTTCTGGGAGGCAGACTCAGAAGAACAATGGGCCTATTTAATACAATGCAATAGCAACCCTATCCCCTCAACTCTTCCCTTTAAAGATAGGATGGTGGGGTGGATTAGGCAGAGTCCTTTAGTTTACAAGCAATAGAAACTGACTCTTGACAACTTAGAGAAGAGCAAAGAGAAAGGGATTTATTGGAGAGATAATAGGTGAGCTTAGAAGTGAGAGGAGTTGAGTAAGGAGGTGTTGGAAGATGAGGATGTGAGGCAGTTCTGGGGCTGTGGTATAATCTCTCAGGATGCTGCCTGCCAGAGGCTGGGGCTCCTCCTTGTTCCTTCCCTAGGTTGCACTCTTCTCAAGATTGAGTGTCTAGGGAGAGATTGGGAATGGCCTGACATGGTTATCAGTTCCCCCAAGACCATGAAGAATGAAAGTATAGAGGGGCAGTTTACAAAAGCAAAAGTACAATTACAAAGAGAAGGAGGAGGAATTGAGCAGGAAAAATAACAGACATCCACCAGAATGGGCCAGGTCCACTGCAGATGGCTGGCTCATAGCTTCTTCTGTCTTTGTGAGCAGAGGTATTCATTCATTCACTCATCCATTCACTCAAGCACCTACTGTGAGTCAGATGACGTGCTAGATGCTGAAAATATAGTATTTAATAATCCAGTTGTCCGTGTTGTAAACGGTGCTGCAGAGACATTGGAGCTGGGGAGGGTGGCCTGTTTACTGCACAGTGCTGCTCCGGTGAGCCTGGGGGATACCATTCCCAAGCCTAGTAAGTGGAGGATATGCATAGAAGGGGCTCTAGGCCTTTGACTTTCCTCCTTCAGAAAGTTCTCCAGATTTTACTACGGAGTCTTGATTGCAGTTGCTTCTAGTAATTTTTCCCTGTAAGTATTTATCTACATAATTTGCAGTATATTACTTCCAACTCATTTACGTTTCTTTGGAAGGGTTCTTACATCTTTTTCCTGGGCAGTTAGTTGTGTTATGATCCCTATTAAATGTCTAGGCACCCATGGACACATGTAATGCTTCTACTTTCAGTGGTCTTCCCTACCCCCGCTTCCTCCTTCAGGTGTTTAGTAGCTGCAAGAGAACTCAGGGTTATGGAGCCTATGTGTGTGTGAATTTGGACATCCTCTGAACCTTTTCCTGCCTTCATTCTCTCCTCTGTCATACAAGGTAATCCCTGCCCTGTCTACCTCCTTGTATTGTTGGGAAGGTCAAATGAAATAATGGGTATTAAAAGGCTTTGAAAAATTAACAGTGTTCTTAAAGCCCCAGGGCTTAAGATTCTATGGCTGGAGGGTAGAGGGCTTAACATAAAGAATGATGACTCTATAGTAAAGATAATAGAAAAATAACAATAGTAGTGCAACTTATCCCGGCTTTATTATACTCCAGGAGCGATGCTAAGCCTTCATGTGGATTATTTCATATGATACCCACACACTGCTGGCTGGAGGAGATACTGATGCTATCTCCATTTTATAGATGAAGAAACTGAGGCTCAGAAAAGTGAAAGAGTTTGTCCAGGGGCATGTGGTTTGGTATATGGGAAGCCTGGATTTTTTTTTTTTCCCTCGAGACGGAGTTTTGCTCTGTTTGCCCAGGCTGAAGTGCAATGGTGCAGTCTCGCCTAACTGCAACCTCTGACTCCTGTGTTCAAGCAATTCTCCTGCCTCAGCCTTCCAAGTAACTGAGATTACGGGCGTGTGTCACCATGGCTGGCTAATTTTTTGTATTTTTAGTAGAGGCGGTGTTTCGCCATGTTGGCCAGGCTGGTCTTGAACCCCTGACCTTATGATCTGCCCGCCTCGGCCTCCCAAAGTGTTGGGATTACAGGCATGAGCCACCATGCCCAGCTGAAGCCTGGATTTTAATGAAAACCTGTCTACTTTATCACCCCAACTAGATGAATGAATGTTGTCCCTGACTGACTACCTCATATTTCTCAGATCTCTTAGTGCTACGGTTGGAAGCTCCATAGCAGATGCAGGGTTAAAAATGTGGAAGCTGAAATTAGACAACCTCAACTTCACATTTGTCTCTGACACTTCCTAGCTGTGTGAAGTTGAGTTATTCAGTCTCTCTGAGCCTGAGATTTCTTATGTGCAATAGTGGCCAATAGTCGTTCCTTATGCATAGGTGTGTTTAGTAGAAGTGCACATGAAAAGTTAGAGAAATAGTAATAATAATACTTATTTGGATGATGAGCAATTAAATTTCTAAACTGGGGTCTAGGCAAGGATTATATAAATCTGGCAAGATGAGTGAAATGAGAGAGATTACATTCTTAGGAATTTTCTCTCCCTTTCCCCCAACCTCACGACTGAGAAAAGTCTCCAAATGGGTAGCTTCCTAACTTAATTTGGTCCTCAGATGCATCTGATTGGTCTGCAGAAAATTTTTTATTTGAATTTAAATAAATTTGAATTTGATGCCAACATCATGAAATCAGGCTTCACTTTCAAATCCATGGATCTGGCTTCTTTTATAAAATTGGAGAATATATAATTATGGGCTCACACACCTACCTGGCAGCCTCAGCTGCTGCTGATTATAGCTGTGCTCTTGACCTGGGGATGCCACTTCTGTGTGTTCCTGTAGGTGTTTGAGTTTGAGTCCCCTGCCCAAGAACCACCAGAGTCAGCCTGGGAAACTTAGGGGAGGAGATAGAAGTGACTCTTTTTAATTAAAAAAAAATCTAGTTCTGAAATTGTACCTGTTTCCCAATTTCACCCAGGACTTGTCGTCAGCATTTACTTCCACTTGCTACACTATGAAGTAGAGAGCAGTACCCTCTGTTGCAGACCAAGGAAGGGAGAGATCAAAGAGAAAGCCAGGCTGGGGTGGTGGCTCACGCCTGTAATCCCAGCACTTGGGATGCCAACTCAGGTGGATCACAAGGTTAGAAGTTCAAGACCAGCCTGGCCAAGATGGTGAAACCCCATTTCTACTAAAAATACAAAAATTAGCCGGCACGCGGCAGGTGCCTGTAATCTCAGCTACTTGGGACGCTGAGACAGGAGAATTGCTTGAACCCGGTTGGTAGAGATTGCAGTGAGCCGAGATCATCCACTGCACTCCATCCTGGGCAATAGAGTGAGACTCCATCTCAAAAAAAAAAAAAAAAAAAAAAAAGAGAAAACCAGAGAGAGAAGGACGGGAATCATGGTGTTTCTTAATTAAGCTGGGAAGGAGTCAGGGTGGGAGTGGAATGGCTTGCGGCTCAGCATTTATCACACAGCTCCCCGCTCTACCCGGGGCCTGCTGGACTGGAGAGCCAAGCTGCTCGGAATGGCTTTGCTGATGTGTGATTGGGGTAAGTGGTTATTGATGAAGGGGCTTAAGTGGTATGTGCCCCAGAGTTCATGCTGCTGGCCTCTGCAGCGTACCCCATCCCCAGCAGCTTTGTTGCACAGTACTGACCTTCATGGGTCCTCTTGGCACCCAAGTCAAGGAATCATACCTTCTTCCTCCTCCCCTGCTCATACACACTGCACTAGGCGTTAGAAAGCTGGACTGTCTGTCCAGACTTTGACTTTAGACTCTGATGCCTCTGCTTTAATGGCTTTATTACTTACTGATCTGAGAAGTAGGCAAATAGCACATTAATGGCTTTTGTGGATAATAGTTATTTGGGAGATGTCACATCAGCAAAATTCAAAAAGAATATGTGGATCCAGAACTATGAAAGAAAATGAGGGGAAAGTTAAAAACAAAGTAAATACAGGGAGAAGAGACCTTTGCATTTTAAAATTATTATTTTTTTTTTTTTGAGACGGAGTTTCGCTCTTGTTACCCAGGCTGGAGTGCAAGGGTACAATCTTGGCTCACCACAACCTCTGCCTCCTGGGTTCAGGCAATTCTCCTGCCTCAGCCTCCTGAGTAGCTGGGATTTCAGGCACGCACCACCATGCCCAGCTAATTTTTTGTATTTTTAGTAGAGATGGGGTTTCACCATGTTGACCAGGGTGGTCTCGATCTCTTGACCTCGCGATCCACCCGCCTCGGCCTCCCAAAGTGCTGGGATTACAGGCGTGAGCCACCGCTGGGCATCTTTAAAGCTACTACTGATTTCTAGCCTTTGCCTCCAGAGATTCTGAATAATCAATACGGGGTAGAGCCGGACACTGGCATTTTCTGAAAGTTCCCTAGAGGATTGTAGTGTGCAGTCAGATTGAAAACACCGATCTAACTTTTTCACCTTATGGTCAAGATAGGTGATG
The DNA here is from genome assembly GCA_031835075.1 of Saguinus oedipus. NCBI lineage: Eukaryota > Metazoa > Chordata > Mammalia > Primates > Cebidae > Saguinus > Saguinus oedipus. Next base: position 47,792,227 of record CM063170.1, read on the forward strand.
TTCAGTGACTTTCGCACTGCCCGAAGCTGGTTAGGCAGAACTACCATCAAAAATCCAGGTCACCAGTGTTTTAGCCCAGGCATTTATTTTACACAGGGTTTCCTTGCAAACACTATTCTCGTGTCACTTTCATGACTTTTACCATGTATTTATATCATCTGTACTGTTTTTAAAAATAAATGTATTTACATCAATTTACTCTGTAAACTCAAATTTACTTGAAAGGAAACTATAGTTCTGCAGTAAGTAGCAGTTCAGGCTCACCTGCTGTAAATGGAAGGTAACCACAAGATAAATTCAATAATAAGAAAGCAGTGTTGCTAGATTGTAGCTGGACACTGTTGCCTACCAATGACTCTGCTAAACATGGAGATCGACAAGTGGTAGGTGTTTCGGAAATACTAGCACCAAACAGACTCCCTCACTGATGTAATCAGAACAATTAAGAGAAAATTGAAAACGACCCTTTCACTATACGATTCCATATTATTTAATGTTCATGTCCTGGTACCATTAGAATTGTCCTGAGCACATTACAGGTACAGTTTTATTTGCCTTAACAAGTGATGGTGGTGTTTATATAATAAGCGAAGTAGTCTAAAAAACGGTCAGTAACTACAAAATGATAAAATGAAGTAAACTCAGGTCATTGGACAAGAGACTTGAGACACTTAGAGAATAGAAGTTAGAAACATGAACTAATCATGAACAGCACCACAGAAATCAATTTTCAAATCAAGTGAGAATATTAACATTTGTGATTGGTATATCATTGTTAGCAGACGTTATACATAGTGGTCTCAACTAAAGCAATAAGCTGAACTTAGAGGAGCCGGAAACTTTAAGAAGGATTTCTTGAGATTTTGTTTTATTCCTTCTTTTGAGATTCCAGGTATGATTTGGAAATTTATAAGATTCATGGGAAATAAGCTCCTAACTAAAGGACCCAAATATTGTAACAGTAACCAGCATTGCAATCCTGTTTTTTTTATTATTGAATTTCCATTGGAAGGGACATAGTTCTATGTTCTTTATTTGTTTACACACACACACACACACACACACAGAGAGAGAGAGAGAGAGAGAGAGAGCGAGCGAGAGTGTTTCAGGGTGAGAATCTGCCCAGATAAAATACTAACATACTCTCAAGCACTTATAAAAATTACTGTCCTAGGCCCATCTATTTATTCTAGGTTTTGGTTGAGCACGTTATCTCTGATTTGGTCATACCTTCTCCCTTCCTCTGTATCTCACTCCCACCCATGTGGAGCATTCATTTTCCAAATTGAAATACTTGGTTCATGTTCCCTTTGATTTTTCCAAAGACATTAGAGCCAATAGGGAGTCTTAGTCATCTGGTCAATACTCTTTGATACATTTCCCTAAATGGCATATTCTTCTTCATGTCGTTGCATCCACGCAATAATTAAATGTACCTTCAAACAGTATTGAAGGTAGGCAGTCTTTGAGCATATTGCTTAATTAGTTCAGGTTCGTCCTATAGTTTCCCATCACTGTGCAATCAATACTACTCTAGACAACATTCCACCAATACTAGGAACAGATGCCTCCTGCCTCCATAAGTGGATGCAGTGGAGTTCGAATTGTGTTGCAAATTAGTTGTATTGGAAATATCAAGTCAGTCATACTTTCAGAGAACTTAATAAGTGAATATACCTCTTCAAAATATACTTTATATACAGAGAAAAGAAAACCCTACATACTTCCTTGGGGACTATTGTTCCTTTCTTCTTTCATGTCTTCAGGTTAGTAAGAGTTTCAACACAATAAAAGATACAGCTTTTTGAAGCTTCCCATCAAAGAGAATCCTTATACTATTTTACCACCTTCTGGGCCACCACAGTAATTTGATTGAAATGAAAAGTGAATATTTTTTTCTGACAAGAGATCTACCAGAGAGCTGAAAGATTAAGGGCCGAGGGAGTCAGGAGCCCCCAAGATGGATATCCAGGGGGCCTGGTGCCAGGGACGGTGGATCCTGTGATAGCTTTGCCCTATGAGGTAAAAAGCAGTCCCTCATAGGGGACCAGACCAGAAGGACTCATAGTTTCTAACTATTTGTTATGTTGGATTTCCTCCCAAGATAATTCTGGTTAAATCGAGAGTTTCATACGTACGATGCTGAATGGGAATTTGACCCTTTTTAGACCACAGTATACATATCTTTTGCTTTAAATACCAACATGATTATATTCTTGGAATCAAGGGATCATGGCTACTTTATTAAATTATATTTAGCTGGGAGTTTTCAAAAAAAAGCAAGCTGGACTTGTGATGGAAAATTTCAAGTACCATGTCAAGCAAAAAGGATTAGACCGTCAAATAGGGATTTTCATTTTGTCATTCATATGTTCAACAAATATTTATCAAGTATCTTCAAGGTGCCAAGCACTATGCTAGGATCTGGATGTGTAACACTAAATAAGGCAGACAAAAAAGTTATGGCCCTCAGGTAGTTTAATCTCGTTAATCTTTATATCCTCGTTGCCTGACATAGTGGCTGACATTCAATAGCCTCTCAATAAATGACTGTTAACTTGAATGGGAGGTAAGCCCAAGTACATCCTTTTCATCTGTGTTTTGATGAAACCTTACTTTGAGCCTTACTGTGCAAATAATACTATTAGTAATAACTGTAGTAGCTAATGTTTATTTAATAAATGTCAGATGATTTACATTCATTAGCTCATTATCTCAGGGCATTTATCTATGTGACCTAGGATTTCTAAAGATGTTTTTGGGCATGTTTAAAACCTATCTGCCTTGATTACAGAGTTTCAATTAGTATGTAGTTTGGTCTAGGCTGTTGTAACTTATTTAGAATCCTCTTCCCAAAACCATAATTGGACAATGAAATCCCATTTTAGGCACATAGTAGGAACTCAGACAAGTTCTGATTGAGTGAACTGGATGCAATCTTAAAATGATGTTACCAGGAGGCTCACCTAGCTAGATCATGAGTCAAGTGTCTCAGATCCTTACGATAATGATTTGAAGTCGTTAATCAATGCTGTTTTGCTATATGTGTCTACTGGACCTTTGATTTTTTTTTTCTTTGGAAGATTCTAGCAGCACTGTTTTAATGAAATATTTAAAATAAAACAATAATAATTGTTCTACATCAGTCAGTGCAGTTCTGCAAAGTAACTGTAGCTTCTTGCATTATTTTGCCAGGAGGTTGTGGGTTACATCACATGTACAACCAACAACATAAAACCTTTAAAAATACAGAACTCAGAGTACTTGAATGTTTATAAAGTATTTTACAATTAATTTTTAATGAGTTTTAATATTTTAATATTATACTGGATTTTAAGTAAGAAAGTCGTTCTTATATTAGGCAGTGGTGTACAATATTACTTCATGGGATAACGTTTAATTAAAATACACTAATTTATGTGTTTGTTTATTAGCTCTATCCCTAAAGCAGAGAGAATCTCTGCACAATTTTATGAAAAATGTAAATGAGGGTTGCGGCATCACTAATACAGTTAAATTAGAATAGGTAACAATGTATGCTTCTACTTTTATAACTTTCTAAAAAGAAACCTTAAAATGTTGATTTGACATATAATAAAGATCAGTTTTCAGTGAAAAGATTAAACTCCATGAAAACAACCTTCTATTTTTCTAATTTCCTTTTGACTTTATTAGGTTTTACCTGATTTGTTTTTGTCTCAAAACATTTTCTCCTGTTTCTGTAATTGTTGGAGTCATTTTGATGCAAGGATATTATAGTCAGATTGTTTTTAACATTTGGAAATGGTTAGCTACCTTGCTGAACATGGCTCATGTTGAGTATTGATGTAACAAATGAGAAACACCCTATTGAATAGTATATATTCTTTGCCGATTTCTCTTACCCACAACTAAGGGGAGTAAGAGGACTCATTTTTTTTTAAGGAACTAATTTTTTTGTTTAGTTTTTTAAGGAACTAAATTTTTTTAAGGAACTAATTTTTTTGTTCCTTAAGATTTGGGCCTGGTTTTTGTAAACTTTTGCTGTGGTTTTAAATAGTCATCATGTTTTATAAATTAGCAATTATAGCCTTAACCTTATTATTGTGAAACTTATTAACTTCTTTTTCCTTTTGAAAATAATTGTTTAAATCCCTTGATATAGGCAAGGAGAAAGAAATGCGAAGGAATGTCATACTCCAGTTTTTCAGAGTTTTATTTAAATGTTCTAGATACCGGTACACAAACACCTGCTGGTTTTACTGTCTGGGTGTCATAGAGATGCCTTCAGTAGCATCATGTTTCTAGCAGAAAATAAAATAGATTCAAAATACATGAAAAGGGGGAATGCTATAAGACATGTTCCCTCCATTCTTCCTTTGTTAGTTATTTATATTCACACATCTTCACTTCACTACATTCCTTAGTAAACAGCTTGCAGGGGGGTTGAGGTTTGTTAATGAACTGTCAATAAACACATGTTCTCCAGACTTCTTTTTTTTTTTTTTAAAAAAAAGACTATATTGGGGGTGAGTGTGCTGGTTTCCAATTCCTGTTCACGCCATGGAGACAGAGAGAGGAGTCTTGGCTGCGGATCTGGCCTCAGAGCTGGGCACGGCTTTCGGTCACGTGGTGGAAGCACAGCCTTTGTGCGGGGAGGAAAGTGGCAGATTTTGATAGAGCTCGTGCCAGCAGTTATTAGGAAGAAATCGGGAAGTGTTTGGAAACAGGGCTGCTAGCATTCTCAACAAAGCTGGAGAAGTCTCTCCAAAGAACAAAAGGCAAGCACACATTCAGGGTGAGGACTTTCTCCACTGTTGACATATGAGACATGAAGTGAGTCAGAGGCTGACCCAGGTTTAGAGAGGGGGCAAATAATAATATCTTTGTTGAAGGAAATGGGGTCTAGTCATTTTCTTTTCTTTCTCCTGTTGTTGTTCTTTCTTTGCCTTCTCTTTTCTCTCTATGGATGAACATCTTCACTTAAGTGTTTAACAAAGTCCTTCAGACTATAAAATACCAGAAGAGAAGAACCTCCGTCTTTTGAAAAACAAACAAACAGACAAAAACCACTCCCAGTGACTTGTGGGCAGAGGAAAGCAATGATACTACACCCAGAGAGTGAACACAGGGAAGGGGCCAGAGCTTGATCTTTTTATTTTTGACACCATCCTAAACTACAAACGAGTAAGAGAAACTTAGAACAGCCTTAATGAAAACTGTTTATAATTTCATTAGAATTCTTTCTGCCTTCTATTCATTTTGAAACAAATTGTCCCAAGAGCAACAATTCTAGAAATTTTTGCTTTAGAAAAGGAAAAAAAAAAAAAAAAGTTGAATTTCCCAGTACCCTTGTCTGCTTTTTTTTTTTTTCCTTAAAAATTTCATGCATTGTTAGGGAAGAAAAGTCTAGTCTAACTCACAAATGCATCCTTATTCTCATGTATATTTGATACCGGCCCCAGTCTAATCTGATAAAGTGCACTTTGCCTGTGGTGTCTTACAATAAGCTGGCTGCATTAGTGCCGGGAAAAATCAATACCGATTTATAATTTACCATCGCAAAAACCTATCACTTTTTATGACCCTCCATCCTGGCTCATTAATATTACATTAAAACACACACACCCACTGCAACAGGGGGAAATTGTAGCTTGTCAGGTTTACAGCCATAAAGAAACCTTTAATTGGGCTTAGTTTGGGAATTCAGGCACAGATTTTGTTTATTTGTTTTATTTTTAATGTATGATATTTACCTTAGTGGATTTTAAGATAATGCATAATATACCTATCTGTTTCTCTGAAAAGAAAGGAGAAAAGCATGTCGCAGAAATTCTGACACCCACTTTCATATAGATCTTATACATTTTAATGGTCTCTAATAGCATTCTTCTCTGTTTTTCAATAGTCACCGACCCTTTTTCACTTTCTTTTTTCTTTTTGTGTGAGTGTGGATTTCTTTATGCTGAAACATTCCAGCTGATGGTATTTCTCTTATCTTTTTGGCTTGTCATAGTTGATATTTATCCTTCCCACCTCAGATCAGGAAGAAGCTAAATGCCATCTTTTGCATTGTCTGTCTCTCAAAGAAAGGATGCATATTTGATTTTTCTTCTACACTGAATGGAGAATATTACACTGACCCTGCTTGGAGATTGAGTGATTCTCCTAGTGCTTGTTCTTTTCCAGTAGAGAACTGTAGACTCTGTGTGTGTGTGTGTGTGTGTGTGTGTGTGTTCAATTCTTTTACCTTCAAGAAACCCCCAAAGAAAAATCAAACAATAGTCTTTCCTTAATCAAGTCTATTAAGTGGCTTTGCCCTCATGTGTTTTTAGACTTAAAAGTCTTATATCTAAATTCTTTCCAGATAATGTAAAAAAAAAATGATGTCACTGTTTATGTTGGCAGTGACAAGGTGCTCTATTTATTTCATGCTATTCAAATAGTTTCCAGGGAATTTTTCCTGTAAAAATCGTGAAGAACCGACCTTACCACACGGCTTGCCCCTTTCCCTTGCTGCCTTAAAGGTTAAAGCTGCTCCCCCTCCAACCTTAAAAAGAGGCAAAATGAAGTGTAAAGCAGAGCCAAATAAATAAATAAATAAATAAGGGTAGGGGGAAATTCAGTGTGTTCTCAAGTGTGCAGTGGATCCACACCATGCAGCAAATACATGTCGTGATTGGGTTTTTAAAAGACGTCCGCCTGGCCCCTGACTGACAGGGCCTATTGATTTTTTAGGTTTCTGCCGTCATCGGTTTCCAGCCTCACAGCGGCCGCATGTCGGGGGTCAGGGCGCACCGGGGCGCAGTGAGCCAGCCCTCGCCACTTCCCAAAGTGAAGGGCCGCTGAAAGAAAATCAATCATGTCATAAGTGAGAAGCATCAAAAATTTTCCCCCTGTATGGCCAAGGCCCATCAGCCTGTCTCCACTCAGTAGCTAAGGTTAGGCATCTGTCAAGTCAGACTAGGTGAAAAGTATTAGAAATGCCAGTTAACCCACGGGTAGACTGTGTGGGTGTGAGGCAGCCTCTTCCCTTTGTCTGGCCATCCCAGGATGACAGGGTTGGCGTTTTCACTTAATTTTTGAGTCGGAAGCACCCATTTTCCCTCCCTTTAGCCTTTGTGTGTGTGTTGTCTCTTTCACTCTCCTCCCTCCTCCCAAGGCAGGATGGGTTGAGGCCTGGTACCCTATTTATTTAAGAACCGGTGAAAAGTCGAAGTGGATGCGTTCCCAGGCAGCCCACTGGGAGGTCAGCACCATCACATTCTTACCAAGTCACAGAGTATACTTCCCTAAGTGAAGCGGATTTTTAACCACCCGTTTTATATCTTGCTGTAGAAATGTACATGACACAGATATGTTTAATTGTGAAGTTAACAGTGTACATCCCATGGCAGAAATTTTATTCAGCTACTGTGCCGATGTTTCTGAACTGAGAGGACACTAAATTTTCTTTCTGTGCAACTAATTGGGAGAACATATATTTTTAGTTCTCAGAGAAATGATCAGGAATATTCTGTTCGTTTTTAAACACCTTTTAATATTTCTTACATTCCAAATCTATATCATGAGATTGTATAGTTTGTTGAAAGAAGCCATATTAAGTGTCTAGTTTAAAGAAACCCTTTACATGTACTTTCTAATTCTGAGTTTGGTATTTAGTTTTCAAGATATAAATCATAGATTATGTTTTCAATGAGAGAATAATAAGTTTTTATTAATATATTTTAGATTACTTTTCTTAAAAAATCAAAATAAGGTTCAAATGAAGAGTTTGCTTGCTTGTCTGTTTTGAGGGATGAGAAGGATAGATTGGGGAACTGGCTGTCGGGTTGGCCTCACTCTATGGCTTGTACCTACTCAGCTCTGCCTCCTTTTGAGTGTGTTGGTTGACTCTGGTTCCATGATAGCCAATGTCCATTTAAGACCCGTTTGAAATTTCCCAACAAGAGCTTCTTACTGGAAAATGTAGGAGGAGTTCATTGGGGTGTAGGGGCAGATTCTGAGATCTCCTTCTGTGCATGGGATGACTACCCCAGGAGCATTAGAAGAACCTGAAAATGAATTGAACTGAGAGGTCTGCTGTAACTTTCCACCCTAAATTGACATTCACTGCCTGCACCAAGATGTATACTCACTAATAAATATTTTAGCTCTCTATGCCTCAGTGATTACACTGGCCATTCCATACAGATAAAAAGACAAAATGTTTCTTTAATCAGTACTGTGATGTGAGACCGTTAAGGTAATAGTGCTTGAAACTATTAGAATCTCAAAGATATTGACTGGCTTGCTTTTGGCATGGCAATTATAATTACATTTTTAGGGTACATTTTATGGGTTTATACTAGTTATTCTAACATAAAAGAAATTGCTGTCCAGAATTTTAACAGAGGGGAGAATGATCTAGGTTGAAATCCTTCGCGGTCCAGGCATCAGGGTTGCTAATATATGATCTAATTGTGATCAATACTTTCTTTTCTAGTTTCTGTAATGACAAGGCCTTTGCAATAAAAACACTACCGTCTTTTTGAAATCCACAGAATGATAAATGACCTAGGCCAACTTGGGAGGGGGGGAAGTGTAGTGTATTTTACATTCCTAGTGATTTATTATGGGTTTGCACACAGAACTGGTGTGAAATCAAGCTGGAGGGGGGTTGAGGGGAGGAGTAAAAGTACCCAACAAAGAAATCCATTCTGCCTAAAATGCCTAGGTTTAAGTCCCATTATGGTTGATGTGAGCTAAGTACTCTCATCAAGAGGCTTGGGAGCCCGTGTGTATTTAGATTCTTTTTGTAACATTACAGGAAAGCAGAAAAAAAGCCAACACAATGAACCACTACTTTGCTATGTATGAATGGCTAGGTCAGCCTAACTCATGTGTTACATAAAAAGGACCAATTTCATTCTGTCTTGACAATAAATGAAAGCTTGGCTTTGAAGATACTCTTTGCCGGGTCTGTTTGCTTTTGGAGACAGTCTATTGGACAGGCTCTGGAAGGCAGGTTATTTCAGGTATAAGAAAGGAAATCTCCTCGTTTCATTAACTTTTAGGGACTTAACTTCCTTTGGTGTAAAGTCCCATCATCCCATCTTGAACGAGGGGATGGGGGCGTGCTTGCTGTCCTAATCAAACCCAGCTGGTTATTTAGTCCTGACAGGTAAAGTTTTTGAGGAAGCCCAGTAGAGATTTGTGAATTCTACAATATAAAAATGTGAAAAATGTGTCAACGTGAGCCCCTTCCAGCCCCGACCCCCCAGTTGTTTATGGCTGTGGTGGAGTTTCTCCCTCTTTCCATTTTAAACTTCCGTTTGCAGGTTGCCTGTGACATTTTGCTTCAGGCCAGCACTCAGCATATAATATTACAGATGCCTGAAATCTTTCAACCTTTCTTTCTTTTTCTTTTCTTTCTTTCACTCTCATTCTTTTTTTCCTGCCTCTCTCTTTCATTTCACTTTCAACTCCTTATTTTCTTACAAAACCCAAAACTCTTTTGTTTAAAAAGTTGGAAAATATATGAAGACACCACATGGCGTTCATAACTTCAGCAGTGATCTGATCTATTTTTCTGCTATTCATCAGACCTAGAATTTTTTCCTATGAGCCAGAAAATCTTTCATTTTCTTGTCTCTGTAAATGCAGCATACAGTACGTACTACATATTAGGACTTGGGGCTCTTATTCAAACGTTTTTTGGGGGAGTGGGGTCAAGACAATGGAAGCAGATACAGGAGGTATAGGAGACTGAGTTTTAATATGAGACCATTAATCATTTCTTTTCTCCTGAATCAGGCTTGGGACAAAAGGGATTAAAGTGTGTTTTCCCTTCAAATATTCAATTTATCCTATCAGATTTCCCACAGTGACTTCTCTACCAAGGTCTTAATGCACTACTCTTAGAATGTCTCATCAGTGACCAGAGCTGATGGGGTCTTTGAACATTAGACAGTACCCATTAGTCAAGGTCCCTGGGCTAACATCTCTGGATGGCATTTTCTTCTAAGTGTGCCATTAGTTAGTATAATGGACTGGTGTCTGTCAGCCTTTGGGGCAGGACAGAAGAGGTGCATCGAAGACCCTTTGTTAGAAGATGGGCTGTGTTTTTTTCTTCAACCTGGAAACATGTCCCTGGCAACATTTTTAGCATTTGAGAGACAATAAATGTTAATAGCTTCCGTGAAGTCTTTATAGTCTCCCAGGTCAGAAATTGTTGTTGTTTTTTTCTCTTTAAAGTCTCAAATATGGATTTACAAAATACTCTTTGGAACCATTATAGTCTTTTGGGTAAATAGTTTTCATTTTAAAACATTTTTATAATACACACATTTTAAAAAATGTTCTAAATATGTAATTTTACGATTGATCATGACAGCACCTTAAAGAGCCATTATTACCTATCAGGGAGATAATGTGTGTGTGTATTCAAGAAATTGTCTACAAAAAAACTCCATCTCAAAGCATGTATGTTCCCAATGAGGATGTTTTTTTTCTCACCAATAAACTTAAAAAGTTATGCAAAGCAACTGAAATATAGACAGAACATCCAAATGAGATCGTTCAGAGTTGAGGATTTTTGCAATGCTTCTCAACTGGCAATTGAGAAATTTCAGGACTGAAAGATCAGAAATGCTGGCTACCTTCCTGGAGGTTGTGAACATAGGTTACCAAAGGTTTGGGTAGTTTACCCGACTTTCTGCCTCAAGCCTGCATTTTTAAAAAAGAGAAGGCTTTGATTTTATTGGGTTCTCTGAACCAGGGTTGCCATCCAATCACAGAGGGCTAGAAATCAGTCAGAATAGGGCAACTACTTGTTGGTTTATTCAAACGTATTGACTGTATCATTGTGCTAGGAATTAGGGATATTAAGGATAAGCTGCATCTACACCCTTGGGGAGGGTGCAGGCCTACAAACATGTCCACAGTGGCAATTCTACAATGGAGGCACGAATAAATTGAAACCCCAGCAAAATGATTTAGGAATAAGAACACGGCTGCTGTTCATAAGATCTGCGTGTCTGTGGATTTCCTCAGGGTACAAGGTGGTGGCAAAAGACTGAGGGTGCTGGGCCAGGTGGGGAGAGATGGTGAGAACCAAAAGATGGCATTCAGGTGATGACAAAAATGACAGTGACCACAGTTGCTACTACCGTTACTGTTCCTAGGATTATTGAGGATTTTATGGGACATTTAGCTAAGAATAGAATACGAATTTTGACCTCAGAAGATAAATGTTTGCCTCATTCAACCAAGAAATATTTATTGCATACTTTCTGTGTGCTAGTTACTTGGGGGTAAAATGATAATAAGGTCCTGCTCCCATGGAACTTATGGTTACTGAGGTTGGGGGTTCTGGAGCTCAGACATTAAATGTAAAATTCACACACCTACATGTGAAATCTGTAATGTAGTAAGTTTACAAAAGGGAGGACATCAAATATCTGGCTGATTTGCTGGTCCTATCTAATGAAGGCAGCAGGTGAGAGAGAGAGAGAGAGAGAGAGAGAGAGAGAGAGAGAGAGAGAGTGTGTGTGTGTGTGTGTGTGTGTGTGTGTGTGTGTGTGTGTGTGTGTGTGTGTTGGTTTGAGCTGGTTAGGGAGGTAAGGGAAACCTGAGAAAGTGGTGAAAGAAGAATGGAAGTCATGTAGGTGAAGGGGTGGGATTGGGTGGAAAAGTATGGAAGAATGTTCTAAAGAGGAAAATAGGGGATAAAGAGAGAAAAGACTAGAAAGAGGAGAAATAAAAAGGTGCAGCAAGAGGGTGGAAACATCCTTCTTCCCTCTCCTCCCCTTCTCTCTCTCTCTCCCTTCCTTCCTTCCTTCCTTCCTTTCCTTCTTTCTTTTTAAATAGAGACGGGGTGTCACCCTGTTGGCCAGGCTGGTCTCCAATTCCTGACCTCAGTTGATCCACCCATCTCAGCCTCCCAAAGCGCTGGGATTACAGGCCTCAGCCACTGCACCTGGCCTCTTTCTTTTAACAAATATTTATTGAGTACCTTTCAAGATCCAGGCACCAATCTTAGCAATGGGGATTAGCACTAATAAAGGAGTGAAAAAATTCCTGCCCTCATGGAGTTTACATTCCAGGTCAGGGAGACAGACACTCAACAAACCAGTGAAATATACAGTACATCAAAGGATGATGCATTCTGCAAGGAAAATAGTTTAGAAAATAGAGTGAGGAAATATTTGGGGAGGGGATGAAGTTTTATTTTAAATACAGTGACCAGAAAAAGTCTTACTGATGGGTTGGCCTTTGAGGTAAAACCTGAAGGAGCAGAGGGAGAGAGGCTTGCAGATAGCTACAGGAAGCAAACACAGGGCAGAAAAGGCAGCTGGAGGCCAGGCCCTTCAGGTCGTGTGCCTGACAGGTTTGAGGAAGGCTATGGAGGCCAGTGAAAAAGAGCGGAATGAGCATGCAAGCAAGTAGCAGGTGGTGCTTCCCAAGGCATCCTGGGTCCATTCCTTGTGCCCCATGGGCCCTATTGACATCCTGGACTTTTACTCTGAGTGAGATCAGAAGCCATCAAAAGTGGAGGACAAATAGATGAGAAGAAGGTTTCTAGGCAATGAAGACGTCCACCTAGTCATTAGCAGTAAGCTGAGAAGTCTTAAACTGGACGGAAGTGTTTCCAGCAATAGGCTTTGGGTATCCCAGGTCACCTGACATTTCCTGAGTGAAACCTTAAGACCACTATAACTTGAGATTTGGTGTTTGTAGAATGGCTTCTGGATCAGGTCCACTAATGTCCACTAACAGGATGGCTAAGCTGATCTTGATTCATAAAGATGCATTTTGGGAACAGATCCATTGTACTTTATTAAACATCTGTCTGTTTTGAGAACCCCATTGCAAAATTCAGTTGCCATAAAACCATCTATGTTTATGTGACAACTGTGTACCTAAATATGTGAGACAGTACATGGGTAATATGGGCAGGTGACTGAAATACAGTCAGCTGAGGGCTGAATGACAGGGTATCCCACTGGGTAGATGAAGGAGCAGGGAGGGAGAAAGAGCAGGTGGAAACACAGACTGAGGTAGGCAGGCAAGACAATGACCTGTTAGGATGAGCATCTTCCCACAAAGGCCATCAGCCCTTCAAGGACACTCAGCATGGACACATTGGCTTCTGTATAAGCTGAAGTTCATTATTCTCTAGAGAAGCTAGTGTGTTCTCCGAAAGTAAGGTTAAAATTCGCTGTGGCAATTTGCAAAATGATCAAGAGGAGGAAATACTTTATTATTCACATTCCAATGCTTTGTTACCCATACACTTATTCTGGTTCCCTTTTTAGCATTAGGGCTATAGTCTTTGGTATGAATGTTTAATATTAATCTCTGAACACTAGGAAGCAATTTCAATATTATGGACTTCAGATCCTTGGTACTTTTCCAGGGCAGAGGTGAGGGAGAGCACCCCCTAGGTTTAGCTCGTGAAGATAGTGCTGGATGGGCATGTTGGTTCTGTGGGCTTTTTAGAGATCACAGCAAAAATCTTCTTATATTTAGACCTCTTCACACTTTGGGACTGCTTGTGATATTTTTCCTGAGGCCTTTTGGTCACCTACTTGACAATTTCCTCCTATGGCATTTGTTCTAGAAAACAGGTTCTTAGTGTCTTAGGGCAAACACTCTTTGACTTTTAGTGAAAGTCATAGAACCTCTTCAGCCTTGACCTGGGTAGGAAGTGTCGGGCAACTCAAGGAAAAGCAACCATGACTCCAAGAAGGGAGTCAGTCCCCTGAGAGGCAGTACTGCTGGGTCCAGGGGCCTTGATGCTGGGAAGTTATTTTGTTTATATTTGCTTGTTTAAAGTCCTCATTTGCTTTTCTTCAAGGTCCAGCTCCCAAATTTAGTTGATTTTTTTACCATCACTCACTGGGCTGGCCACAGAGCCAGAATTCATGGGCCTTCCAGGACAGAGTATTTTCCAAGACCCCTGGAAATCAGATGAATGCTCACTCACTCTGTGACTTTCATCATCCACGTGCTTTCTAAATATGAACTCATTCTTCTTGCAAGAATCAGGTTAAGCATTGTTATCTCCACTTTACAAATGGGCGTGCCCAGATTTCATTATTCTGAAGATAGATTTTGAGTCCATGATAAATGTACTTAGCATTATAGTAAATTGAAGATGAAAAGACCTAATAGGTTACCCGGTATTGCCCCTCCCTCTTCACCTCCATGCTACCAGAACAGGAAGCTTCTGCAATCTACTTTCTAGTGCTTTGATCAGTCTTGATTTAAATGTCCCAGGGGAACGTCCCTGTAAGGCTAACCTTGGAGAAAGAATCTCCTTCTAAAAGCTACTTTTGTGGTCTCAGTGCTCTGATTCCTCCTCCCCACAGCTGAAAGGCACTTGGAAGTGAGAGGAATATGGTTGGAAGTATTTTTTCCTTTCTTTTTAAGGAGAATTACAAATTCCAAGAGTCACATGTGTATCTTTTCTTTTTATAGTAGATTTTTATACGGCTTTCTAGGTTTACTAACAGACATACAGGATTTTGAGTTACAGTTGGGACATGAGCTCATGAAATTAGTCTTAACTGCTTTAACCCGTAGGTGCTCGTGTTTATGGAATAAGAAAGTCATAATCGCTGACCGCAGCCATTAAAATCTGATGTGAGTCAACTTTGAGTACAAAGACTTTCTATAAGCCAACTCTCTTGAAGCTGAAATGATCACAATTTAATATAACAAGAATAATTAATAAGGAGTGTGCCAGTGACCTTGAATATTAATATTGTTTCCTTTTCCTGTAAACAAACTGGGTTATTTTATTATTATTTTAGTGTGTAATTTGGCATAAACACTCCTTTTCACATAATTTCCCCAGGTGACTTTTGTCTCGTTGGCAATTTCCGGCTTTAATAAAGAAAACCTAATTAAGAAGGAGCTGTTGATTGGTTTGCTAGTGTAATTAACACAGGTGATGCTAATGAGTTTCTATGAAACCGGTGGTTTATGGGGAAAAATAAACAGACCGTTGTTGCATATGGCCCAACTGATATCTGCACTCTGGAAGAAATGATGATTTCCAAGTCTCCTGTGAGTGGTTTGTGGGCATGGAATAGGCAGATAAAATATTTTATAAGATTCATTAGTGGAACTTGACGAAATTGAGAGCAAAAAAAAAAAAAAAATCTCAGTGTTAGGCGATATTAAACAATCTGATCCTTGGCTGTAGTACTGATTAGGTTTGTCATTTTTCATGTGCCTAAAAAGGGGCAGATTTCTTTTCTTTGGGATGTGTTTTCGATTCTCATTATAGGCATCTGATATTTGCAAAGCTTCTAGCAGCCTTTTCTTCTTTTTCTTTTCTTTCTTTTTTTTTTTTTTTTTGAGATATAGTCTTACTCTATCACCCAGGCTGGAGTACAGTGGCACGATTGTGGCTTACTGCAGGCTCAACCTCCAGGGCTCAAGTAGTCCTCCCACCTCAGCTGCTGGAGTAGCTGAGACTACAGGTGCATGCCACCATGTTCAACTAATTTTTGCATGTTTTTTTGTAGAGATGGAGTTTCACTATGTTGCCTAGGCTGATCTCAAACTCCTGCGCTCAATTGATTTTCCTGCCTCAGTCTTTCAGAATGCTGGGATTATAGGCATGAGCACTGCACCTGGCCCCTAGCAGTCTTTCCAGGGACATTTTAATTTTCATTTTCTTCTTGACTTTGCCCATTGACTCTTGAGGATGCTCTGACCAGGAAAGCACATGGGATTGCTGCAGAAATTAAGACAGCTCTACAAATGCTTCCTGGGGAGCTCTTTTTTTGGGTTGGGGAATATAGTCTCACTCTGTTGTCCAAGGCTGGAGTGCAGTGGCATAATTTTGGCTCACTGCAACCTCTGCCCCCCAGGTTCAAGTGAGTCTTTGTGCCTCAGCCTCCTGAGAATCTGGGATTACAGGTGCATGCCACTGTGCCTGACTAATTTTTATATTTTTAGTACAGATGGGATTTCACCATGTTATCCAGGCTGGTCTTGAACTCCCCACCTCAAGTGATACACCTGCCTTGACCTCCCAAAGTGCTGGGGTTACAGGCATGAGCCACTGCACCCGGCCAATCCTTAGAAACTCTTAATATTTGTATTTTCAGTGGTGTCCAGGCTAGTCTGGTGCATCCAGAATTGCTTTACAACAAGCCAATTTCCTCTTTCTTTTTTTCTTACTTTTTCTGGACTGGAAGGGGTGGTGGGGACACAGGTTCAGATATCATTTCATAACAACTTTATACAATGAATAAGATTTTTGTAGCATCAATGAATATTTTATCATCATAAATTTTACTTGGAATACATAGCTATTAGTGTTGATAATTTACAAATACCTTGTTCAATTTCAAAACTGATTTTTGAATCTGTTTTCATAAAAGCCCAGTTGATCATAAGCCCTGTGATGTTTACACAGTGTTTCGAGGCCCCTTCTCTTTTTCAGTGGTGTGTTCTCCTTCCTGAATCAATTTTTAAAGTGTGTGTTTTCTCTTCATTTTTATCTGATTTTCCCTCAGCAGCAAGTTAATTCTTTCTCTTTTTTTTTCCAGCCTCCAAAAATGCCTGTTCCACTTTGTCTCTCATCTATTGCTATGTGACAGAGAAACCAGAGACATCCTGTGTCTAGCAGTGCACCTCCAGGGACATCTTTTGAACTCTCATAATTTGTATTTATTGCCACCCACTTTGTAAGTTCACAGTTTAATTTGCCAGCAGTGGCAGTGTTAGGCCGACACAGTAAAACAAGATAACGTTAAAATGTCAGAATGAGAGGGGGCATGAATGATGCATTACCCCTACTAGGACTTGCACTTGTCATTACTTTCCACCAAAGTGATGCTAACTACCTTTTGAGAGCTTTATCTGACTGGTATTACTCAGAAATAGGATCATTAGTTCACTGTTCTGATTAGGAAGCCGCTATGCTTGATTAACTCTTCTTGGACTGAGATCTCAGTGGAGGCATTAAATGAATTGCGCTGACTTAGACATCTAGAACTAATTTATAATTATTTTTTTGCAGTTATTTCTAGTTGTTGACATGTGTTTTTCCATGATGTGGTACTTAACAGGAATGAGTTAAGCCTACTGGAGACAAGCATGTTTGAGTTGCGTTTTAATCCATATTTCAAGACAGGTGTTCTAGATTTAAAAAATGTTTCCTGTAGACAGATACTAAGCCATTCTTCTCAATAGCATCTGTGTCTCATTCATTCACAACTTTTTGAAATTTCTGGGTTTGGTAAATTTCATCCCTTTTGTAGTTTTGGCCGAATCATCGCCCTAGAAGCAAACTGGTTGAATTCATCTTTGTTCACAGTGGTGACTTCATGGGTGAGAAGCAGGGCTAACATGTGTCTTAAAGAAACTTCCAAAATGATAAATCTAGACTGTTGAAACAGGAAATCCCTCCCCACTTCCCCAACACCACCTCACACAGTTCTTTCCCTATCTAAAATTTTCTTCCTGTCTGAAATCCTAGCATATTGATTCCTCGGCTTTTGAGTAAAAAACTATTTATTTTTAACTCTCTGCCCTCTTCCAGATGTATACTCAATATGTATATGGATGAGTTTTAGATTTTATTGAAAGCCAGTTTTGATAGGGAAAGCATTGAAAAGCTAGAAGGTGGATATGGGGGTAGCACTGAAGAGGAAATTTATCCTACAACAAGCATCTTGATGGTAATAAAGACTTCTTTTGTGTTCTGTTGAAAAGGGCTCCATTTTACAGTAAATATATAATGAAACTTGTATTTTAGTTTAGCCTTTACAAAATAAGAATATTTTTCATCTTAAAATTTGAAACAGAAACAGAGCTGGATGAAATAATCTGAGAGGGATTTGTGTCTCTCCTGCACCACTGCATGTACGGTGCCCAGCACTCCTTGGGGGTCCCTGTGCATTTGTTAAATGGAAGGGATGAAGTTATCACTATGGAGCAGCCTTCCCCATCCCCCTTTTAAATACTTGCCTCCAAATCTCTCATTTCCTGAAAGGGCTTTTTTTTTTTTTTTAATCTGTGCAGATCCAGAAACTTAGGTTGTTATTACAGATGCCTCTGATGAACCTGGGGTTACCCTGAGCATATTAACAGCACCATCCCTTATGTTCCTTTATCATATACTTGACATCTGCCCTAAGTTACCATCCTTCACTATCTGCTTAAGTCAGCCTATGTTCTCTTTGGAGATTTCTTGGCAGCTAACCCTTGACTATAGATACAGATGAATTGGCCTTCAGCTATTTGTATTAAAAATATAATCAGGACTCGCTTTTCTAAGAAGGTGATTTGGACCTGGTTTTCAATACCAAGCCAGGTGGCTGTCTTTGTGGCGGCGGGGGGAGCGGGGGACAAGTTTAATTGAGATGCGGGAGCTGCATAGCAGTATAAGAATTCCAAAAGGAACTTGGTTTTGGGATAGTTACAATAAAACCCTAAAAGGTACATGAAAAAGAGTATGTGTTTGGTTTGAGTTTCTTGGGTCTATTAATTGCCTTCTAAGAGTGTACTTTTTGTCAGGGTGAATCATTTATTGCCAATTCTAGTTTATTGATATTTCTCTCTGTGAGCCTATTTTTCAGTGGTTTTTCCATCTATTGCCCAGAGAATTGATGCTTTCTGAGATTTGACTGTAATGCTGCTTTTGTAGAGAGGGGAGAAGAAGTCATAGAAAAATAAATAGTTTTTTTATATAACCCTATTGAAAAGGTGGTCATCAGATTGGAAGGACTTTTTGTTTTTCTCCTTCCCTACTTGGGTCAGGCTTAATCAAAATTAACTTTATTTTAAATCTGCTGTTATTTGGAAGTTCCCTTTCTATACTGTTTCTTAGAAAAGAAGGTTGGGTATGAAGTTCTAAAAGAATAGCCCTTTGGTCAAGAAAATATAAATAATTTTCCGAAGAGTCACAGATACCAGTATGTGTTTTAGGGAAGCAACCAATGTTACTTCTAGAAATAATTGTTGTAACTGAATTAAGATTGCTTCCCCAAATCAAACTCTCTGCCTTACTCAAGGCTTCCTGTGTCCTGCCTTGTCCCAGATAGAGAACAAAATGAAACCCTCACCAATTTTGTCTACCTTTTTTGCTCTAAGCCAAGGTTTTGCAGCACCATTAGGATGTAGATTATCATATTTAAAACCTGTGATGACACCGTTGTACCCATCTGAATGATTAATCTGCTCATTAAAAGAGTGCCGATGGGCTAGTCTAATTGGAACATGGATCTTCTTAAAGGACGTTACAGGGTCGGGAATAGGAAATATTACTCATAACATAAAGTAGGGATTAATTATGCTACTAAATACTACTGTGTGAAATTTACATATGGGTCTGGTTAGAGACAAGGATTAGAAAAAGTGTAGCATCCCATTTTGTAACATTTATGTCAACTTTAAGACAGGTGGTGTGTTCATTCTTTAATCCCAAATCTT
Organism: Saguinus oedipus; assembly: GCA_031835075.1. NCBI lineage: Eukaryota > Metazoa > Chordata > Mammalia > Primates > Cebidae > Saguinus > Saguinus oedipus. The sequence continues at coordinate 47,811,643 of CM063170.1, forward strand.
AAATCAACATTTACAAAAGCTGTTATAAACTCAAATGCCACAGAAGGCTTAGAGGTTGTGATAAATGCAGAATTTGCATCCGTGAATCACCATGATTTAACTCTATGGAGTTTGAAAAAGCAATTGCAAAGATCCAAAGCTGCAGAGCAGTGTCTACGTTAAACCGTAAACTTCTGCATGATATTCATCTTCGTAGGAATGAAAGTACCATTGGGATCTTTAAGAAAATAGGCAAATCCACTAAGCACAAGTTTACAAGCTTTTTCCCTTCCCCCGCAAATAACCTTTCTTTAAACAAACTATGGATAAAAGATATATGGGGATTGCTTGGAGCAAAGGGGATGGGAGATTTGAATCTCCACTTAAGGACCTTTATTCCACAGGGATCCCATGGCCACACAGTTAGAAAACCACCGTATGACATGGAGGTGGATCCTAGAATGTGGATTGAAAAGAACCTTGCCGATCTTTTGTTCCATCTCCTTCTTGCTCAGGAAAGGGAGCACAAAAACATACAAAATGAGTTAGTGACAAGGCAGAACTGAAAAGTAAAGTTTCTGACTCATATTTCAGGGCTGTTTTCAACGAACAACATGCTATCTCTAGTCTGGTTACCAAATATCTTGACATGTTGGATTATTCGTTTGACGCATCACATCTTAAGGTATCTCTGTTTACTAAAGTCATATCCGTTTGACAAATGAGAAATATATTCTTACACATCTTGAGGATTTGTTGCATTTTCCTACTTGAAAATTCATATTCTTTTTTTTTTTTTTACTTGTAGGCAGATGTCATGTCATGTGTCAGGTAAAAAATGGAAAGTTACTCCTCTGGAGTAAACACTCTACCAAGAGAAATGAAAATTAGAGCACTTGGTTATAGGTGGGCCTCTACCTGTTTAAGGAACTCAGAGGATTACATGTTGGTGTTTTGAGTGCTTCCAAGCTCAGAGTTTCCTTAGGCTTTGGTGACCATGTAATATTTCTCGGATTGGGGAAGCTTAAGGCAGACAATGCTGTGCTTAAAGAGACCTTAACAGGCTATCATTATCCATTCAAGCTCCTGCATATTTTTGGGTCCTTCTATACAGCTTCCATGTTTGTTCTCTCCTCTCCATTTCATTCTGCTTGTCTGACTGAATTGAATTCACCATTAGCTCTCACCCAGATTACTAGAGTAACTTCCTAGCTGTCTCCTGGCATCCAGTCTTAGCCCTACTCGGTCTGTTGTCTATATAGCAGCTAGAATGATCTTTCTGATGCTTCTGATGTCACTCTTCTGCTTAAAAGGGGCTCCCACTTGGACAGCCTGGCTCCTCATTGCCCCACAGATGAAAGTGCAAGCTTCTAAGAGTTGCATACAGTGTCCTTCCTGGTTCATTTCTCACTACTCTCCTCTGTACATTGGACCACTTTGCACTGATGCAAACTCACCATGAACTCTGAACCTGCTTTTGTCTTTGCAGCTGTTTTCTTCTATAACTGGTATACCCTTCTTAGCTTTCTCCTTGCCTCAGCTTTCATCTGGCTGTGTCTGACTTATCCTTAGGATTAAATTCAGCATTGGCTTCTCAAAGGGGCCTTGTTGGACCCACCAACTCAGGGTACAAGTGTGAACTCTCTCTCTCCATCATAGCACTTTTCACACTGCCTGGTAACAATTTGCCACGTAGCTCCCACCCCAGCAGTGAGCTTCTTGAGGGCAGGGTGCAGGATATTATTGTTTTCCTAGTTTTTGTTTCCTAGTACTATGTCTGATTCAAAAGAGGAAATCAGTAAATGTGGGAGGAAGGAAAGAAAGCAATAAACCGCAACAAGAATTTACACTAGTAGTCGTGCAGAGAAAATGTTCCAACATTCTTTGGTTAGATAATCTATCATATACTGTCTTTCATTAAGAGCTGAGTGGGTGCCTTTTTATGTCAAGTTTTAATGTATCAGTTTAATATCTTTGTTATTTTCCTACCATAGTAACAGCAGGGATCAGGTGACCACTGCCTTCCCTAGTAGCACCTTTAAAAACACAGGCTCCCTGGGGTTGTTCTATTTGTGATTCTACATTGCATGTTTCGTAATATGTTTTGCATGTAGACAGAGGCCTATAATTGGTAGAAGAGGTAGGAAAGTTGTTTTTCAGTTGGAGAGAGGAGGCTTTGTCATGGATTTTGGAGTATTCCCTAAGCTTGAGTTGTGGCATGTTGTAGAGGTCATTTCTGAAGATGTTCTTACTGTCATCTGATGTAGGAGATGAAACCTTCAAAGAAGCCTATACTGTCATTCCATGAGAGTTAATAGCAAAGTATCATTGCAAATCTGTTGGAAAATGTTTGTTTTCTGTGGTAAACCTCTGAACATTTTTAAGACTCAAGAGTAGTGTGGAGAGAACCTTTCTTTAGAAATCCAGATCTGTGGGATACCATAATTGTCTAGTGTGGAACAGACATTTGAGGATAGTATTCTTTAGTGAATATCATTCATTCCTGGACCTCCATAGTCTGTAAGCAAAACCAGAAGCTGCAAGCCACCGAAGAAGTTAAGGAGATACATGATTATAGTAAAACTTTGGCCAGAATATCAGGGAAATGGAGCGATTTGTGAGTTTTTAGCTTTGCTGGTAGAAAAGCATTTTTTTTTTTTTTTTTTTTTTTTTTTGGTAAATAGTGGTCTGGCTATAGAGCAATATTATAGGAGGCACAGGAGGCTAGGTTAGACGTGAACTCACTCTGGAGTGTCTCTGAGTTTTTTTCCTAAATTATAGAATTGCGGGCCTTTTGAGTCAGTATGAAATTTACCCGTAATCTGATAAAACCCCATCCTTAAAGAGGTGGAAATGGAGGCTGCAGAGATGGCTCAAAGCTCTATAGCTTGTTAGTCCCACAGGTGAGATTTATACCTGGCTCTCAGACTTCTAATTCACTGTTCTTCACCCTAAACTGTAAGTCCCTATATGGGCTTTAAAAAGTGTTGGCTTTCTTTCTATTGTAAGCTCAGTACAGAAAGCAATGCTAGTTAACTGAGGAAAGTGAACAGAATGTAAGACGTTGTCCTCTGATAAAACAAAGCTTTCTAAAATGACACTCTGGTTTATAGCACGGAGAAACTTCATGATTCTGGAAACTCTTCCTAGGGAGGGTGCAGAGTCAAAGGTTGCAGACTGGCAGCTGTGGTCCTATTGAGCTTGGGAAAGCATTTTGTTTGGCCAGTGTGGTGTTGTTGCCTAGTAGATGGGGTATATGGTCCTCTGCTTGCCTTGGTCCCCAGCCTCCTGGCAGCTTCACTTCATTATGTTATTGGCTTGGTTTCCAAGTCTTTTGAATTGGAAGCTCTGAGTTTAATGTGATCATTTGTTTTGTTTGGGGCTTATAGGAAGGTAAGCAAGAGATGCATATTTCAATGTTATTTTCAAAACATCTGAGAAGGGGGCTACATTTATGGGCTGGGCTGGTTTTGACAATGTTGTTTACATATTTTGGAAGCATACCGCCCCTCAAGCTGCCACCAGCTTTATCAGATCTCTTAAACACAGTCCCGTGCTACCATCGACAGCAGTCCAAATCTGTGACAACTGGGAACCTTCAGCATTTGTATGGAAAGATGGTTACTCAGCCTGTGCAGTGGCACAGATGCAAGGTGTAAGCAAACGAGATTGTTGCATTTGTGCCACTAACTGCTCAGGTTTATACAAAAAGTGTCAAAGTTTTCCTGTTTTATCTGGAGTAAGACTTTCTGGGATTTCAAACTTTCGTTTTTCTCTCTTCCTAAAAAAAATTTTCTCTCTTTCTCTCAGAAGCTTAGATAAAGAAATAATGATTGAGAAAATAGAAATGACCTTCACTGGTAGGAGTTTTACTGAGTGGTAGATGGTAAGCATATCATTTTATCTTTCATTCCTAAAATGATTCTTATTTTTTAGGAAATAAATTAAGAGTAACTTATGTTCTCTGTAGAGAATTTAAAAGAATACAGACAGGAAAGCAAAAATTTCCTTTTATCCAAAAACTTGGAGAAATCATTTTTTTAACATCTTCTGTAGTTTTTTTCAGAATATTTTCTCTGTATATATAAGAACTGTGTATTTACAAAATTGGATTCTACTGTTTTCTGAGTTGCTTTTTTCTTTTAATTTATTATGAATATTTTAGTGTATCTCCTAATTTTTTTAAACACATAATTGTACAGCATTATATCCTGTGGCTATAAGTTATTTAACTACTCTGTTATAGAGTCTGTAGTCAGTTTTCAATTTTTTGCAATTGTTAAAATCAGCAATGAGCCACCTTGTGTGTCTTTGGGTTGAATATGTTTTTTTTCTTTTAGGCTTAATTCCTCAAAGTGTAATCTTTGAATTGAAGGAGATGACTACTTTAAGCCTCTGGTATACATGACTAAATTGTCCTCCAAAAAGGTTATACTAGTTCCACTTTCACTATGTATTAAGACAGTGCAGTTCACTGGCATCCTCAAAGGACCTCATTTAAAAACTTGTACCAACTTGATAAACTGAAATACAATATTTCCTTGCTTTTAAAATTTATATATTTTGTGATTATTGCTGAGGTTGAATATTTATGTTTTTGGCCATTTATATGTATATTTTGGTGAATTGCCTATTCCTTTTTTCCCTTATTTTTTTTTCCCTTATGGGCTTTTATTTAGGTTTAAAACAATAAACATTTATTGTCTCACAAGAATTTCAGGTCAGATGTAGCAATCTGAAGGCTCAACTGGGGCTGGGAGATGAGCTCTGTTTCCAAGGTAGCTCGTTCATAGGACTCTTGGCCTGAGGCCTCAGTTTTTTGATACATGGTCTTTCCAGGGCTGCTTGGGTGTCCTGATGACATGGCAGCCAGTTCTCCCACACTGAATGAGCCTACAGAGGGCAAACAGGAAACTGATAGGCCTTTTTGACCTAGTCTCGGAAGTCACACATTACGCTTTTGTTGTCCTCTATTTGTTAAGAGCAAGTCATTAAGTTTAGTCCACTTTCAGGAGAGGGAAACTAAGTTCCGTCTCTTGAGTAATTTGTGGATATATTTAAAAACCATTTGAAAGCCTATTTTTAAAACACATTTTTCAAACAATTTCCTCCAGTTTAAATTTTTTTTTTACAGAGATATACAGTTTTATCGTACTTAAGTCTGTTAATCATTTCCTTTTTTTAGAGTCTTCAGCTTTGTGCTTAACAATGTCTTCTCTCTTCTAGGGTCAGATAAATCTTCACATATTTTCTTTTAGTTTTTTGTTGATTTCACTTTTTACATGTAACATTTTTAATGTTTCTAGAATTTATTTTTAGAAATGAATTAGATACAGCAATTATTTTTTTTCTAAATAACATTTATTTTACTGGCATTTTTTGAATAAGCTCACTTTCTCCTAATGATTTAGAGTGCCTCATTTATTATCAGTAAATATAGCGGAGATATTCCACTGATACTCACAATACAGCTATAGCCCTTATTAAAACCTTTTTTTTTTTATTTGAGATGGAGTCTCACTGTGTCGCTCAAGCTGGAGTGCAGCAGTGTGATCTCTGCTCACTGCAGCCTCCGCCTCTCGGGTTCAAATGATTCTCCTTCCTCAGCCTCCTGAGTAACTGAGATTACAGGCACTCACCACCATGCCCAGGCTAATTTTTATATTTTTATTAGAGATGGGGTTTCACCGTATTGGCAAGGCTGGTCTCAAACTCCTGACCTCAGGTGATCTGCCCATCTTGGCCTCCCAAAGTTCTGAGATTACAGGCATCAGATGCTGTACCAAGCCATCCCTTATTAAAAAAAAAAATTTGTTTTTTGAGATGGAGTCTTACTCTGTCACCAGGCTGGAGTGCAGTGGCATGATCTCGACTCATTGCAACCTCCATCTCCTGGGTTCAAGCGATTCCTCTGCCTCAGTCTCCTGAGTAGCTGGGACAACGACAGGAGCACGCCACCATGCCTGGGTAACTTTTGTAGTTTAGTAGAGACGGGGTTTCACCATGGCCAGGATGGCCTCCATCTCATGATCTGCCTTAGCCTCCTAAAGTGCTAGGATTACAGGCATGAGCCACCACACCTGGCCATAAACCTTAAAATGCTTCCATGCTGATTGGTAAATAGCTGCTGCCTAAGTGTCTCATCCTTTCCTTCCGCCTCAGTTCAGACCCTTCTTTATCAATTTAAATGGTCTTCTCTGGTGCATGTAAAAGAATAAGTGTGGTGTTGTGTCTTCCAGACTGGAGCGCCAGGGACAATGTAGGTGTTCTGCTATTTTGAATATCAACCTACCTAAGGATATATAGGCACATGGCTTTCTGTTCTGTTCCATTGATTGGTCAATCTAGTTTGATTCTCTTACTGCATGATTTTAATTGCTATGGCTGTATAATGTGTTTTAATGTTACAATCATCCTCCATTTTCATGACTATTATTGCTTATTTGTTCTTGTATATGAATGAATGGATAAATCAGATTTTTGGTTAAAATAATGTCTTTAGTATGTTGAGTAATACGTTAAAGTCTGGGGAAGTTGACATCTATACTATATTGAGTCTTTCTACATTGAAAGAATATATATATATATTCTTATGTGTTAAAAGTCTTCCTATTTTGAAAGAATTATATATTATTTATGTCTTTAAAATTGTTGGCCAGGTGTTGTGGCTCCTGCCTGTAATCCCAGCACTTTGGAAGGCCAAGGCAAACGGATCATCTGAGATCAGGAGTTCCAGACCAACCTGGCCAACATGGCAAAACCATATCTCCACTAAAAATACAAAAATCTGTCAGGTGTGGTGGCACACTCCTGTAATCCCAGCTACTCAGGAGGCTGAGGCAGGAGAATCATTTGAACCCTGGAGACAGAGGTTGCAGTCAGCTGAGATCGAGCTACTGCACTTCAGCCAGAGTGACAGAGCAAAACTCTGTCTCAAAAACAAACAAACAAACGAACAACAACCACAAAATTCTTAGGTAGAGTTTGAGTTTTTCTTTATATTTTTGTTTAAGTTTATTTCTATTTTTTTTTTTTGGTCTTTTTTTTTGATGTTAGGAATAGTATTTTTCCTAAAATATGGGCAAATCGATATTACAATTATTTATTGCTCAGATATGTTAATGGTTCAGGGGTTCTTTAAGATAGTTATTTTCCAAGTTTTGGAAAATGCAAATTTACTAAAGTCCTTTAAATAATCCCTCCTCTCACTAGAATTTTGAATTACCTTGATATGATGCAAGAAAATTCTTGTCACTTACATTGTTTAAGTAGCCAGTTCAAGATGACTTGGGGGACAGCTTGACTAATGTACTCATATGGCCAATCACATGTTGTTGATATCCAAAATAGCCCTTTCATTTTCTTTTTCTTTCTCTTTTTTTTTTGAGGCGGAGTTTCGCTCTTGTTACCCAGGCTGGAGTGCAGTGGTGCAATCTCGGCTCACCGCAACCTCCGCCTCCTGGGTTCAAACAATTCTCCTGCCTCAGCCTCCTGAGTAGCTTGAATTACAGGCACACGCCACCATGCCCAGCTAATATTTTGCATTTTTAGTAGAGACGGGGTTTCACCATGTTGACCAGGATGGTCGCGATCTCTTGACCTCATGATCTACCTGCCTTGGCCTCCCAAAGTGATGGGATTGCAGGCTTGAGCCACCGTGCCCCATTTCATTTTCTCTTTCTAAATGTTTCTACTTGAAATCACCCATGATTTAAAATATGCATGGCACATGACATTGAACATGGGAAGTGTTGTTAAGTTTTGAATGGGATGGTCAGAAAATGGTGTTTCTGGTTGTGTAAAAGTCTCTCAACTGGCTCTGAAGCCTCTTCCAGGGAATTCCAGGCCTTCACCCCTCTATGTTTTAAAAATGATTGGGTGACTTAGCAAAGCGATAATACCAGTGGGATGTGTATATTAACCTGTCTGTGGGGGGAAAATGCTGAGAGCAACAGGCCTATAATTTAGGTAATAGCGTTAGCCTATGAAAAACATGCTGCTTTTGCCTTGATGCTAATCAGGAAACCATCAGACAGTCTTCCCTGACTGCGTAAGGGCAGGGCGGGAAGGAAGTCAGCTGTCATCATGTTTTTGAAGAAGAAAAAAATGAGAGGTGAACTGAACTCTGTGATCGGAACCTCACTCTAAGGCTGCTTCCTGAATTTAAAGGTGTGGTACTCCAATCAGCACCACAAATTGGAGGCATCTGATTTGCATGGATTAACAGGAGTGGGTCACAACCTTCTGACAGGTCAATGGCACCACTGGGGATTTGAAGAAAACTTTGATTCTCCCTCTTTTCCCCCTCTGCCATGAAGCAATCATGCTGTTCTATTGTAAAAGAGGATCCCTTACTTATAAAGCCAAGCTTGTCATTTAAATTCACTCAAGTTAGGACACCACCGAGCTCTGTCAGATGTCAGTCTCAATTCAGCGGGAGAATGTTTTTCAACAGCTTTCTAACCTCTTTGCCGGGAAACACAGAGGCTTGGATCAAGGGGGAGGGGCAGCTGACTGGGCTTGAAGGATTTTTACAAAGGCAAGATTGGAATTTTTCATTTCAGGCAGGTTTTCTTTTTCTTTACATTTTCTTCTTATTATGTTTTCCTTTTTCCCTTTAAGCCTAGTGTAAAAGATATTCCCACAAAAGGGGAGTGGAAAAAAAATCAGATTGCTTGTAAGAACTACTTCATTTGAGGGTCTCCTTGAAGGCATTTAAACCTGGGAGTGATGTTGGCATTTTTCGTCCATTAGGGGTAGTGGCTGTTTGCCAATCAATTCCCTTGAAAAATATCGTACAGCCTTAAAGGAACTATGAAACGATTGGCAGAGGAAGCATCCATGGCAGAATATGGACAAAGGGAGATGGAGATTTTCTGATTCAGCCTCTGGTGCCAGACCCCAATAAAAAGAAGAGGCATATATCATCAAACTATGGCTTACCTGAAATACCCTGGGTCAAGGAGCTTTGAAATGGTATTTGCCGAGTAAGGACCATTTTCTTCTTGAAGTGTGATTAACCAAATGCTCCGGAGATAATATGTTCAGAGAGTTCTAATATACTCACTTGCTACGTATTGTTTTCTACATTTATCTACAGGTGTGGATTCAGCATGTCCTATAGGCCAGATATTGTACCAGGCCCCGGGGACCCAACTTGCAACAAAACAGATTTGGTTCCTGCCCCCTTGGGACTTCCTGCTTAGATGTGCCTCATCAGTTTTCACTTCTTATGTGACTTGATCTTTGCCATTTAAATTCCAGTATTTTATTGCATTCATGACAGGGCTTAGCACTGTTTTAATAATACCTTATGAGAAAGTTTGGTAAATATCTATTATTCTAATGGCTGTTCAAGTAATGTTGAAATGTATGAAGTCTCAGTTTTCTCATTTGTAAAATGGGGATAATAATGTGTATCTCACAGGGCACTTGTGAGGAGTGAATAATATAACGTATATAAAGCATTCAGCAGAGAGTGCGGCAGAGGGTACGTAGTGTTGGGAGATGCTAGCATTTTTCATTAGAAGTGTTGGTGGCAGAGGTAGTGGTAGTGGTAGTACATGCTTAACATCTAGAACCCTCTGTTCTGGTTAATTCCATTGGAATCTTTCTATGATATTTTCCATTTCTTTTTTCTTTTAGTAAGTATGTCCTTATCAAAGAATGAATTATTTGGATGGTTGAAGATAACTTGAAAGACCTTAGATCATGATTATGATTTGAAACAAATTGTCAAGAGTTATTTTAGAAGGAATATCTGAAAGAGTGTGTGTGTGTGTGTGTGTGTGTGTGTGTGTGTGTGCGCGCGCGTGCGCATGCGCACGCCTAGGGGTGCATGCATTTTAAGGTACATCCTGCAATTAAGCTTCCAGAAATTCCAGTTTTGCAAAGCCTCCTGAACTTCTTTTTCAGTTCTCTTTCTTTTAATGGTACAAATGTCCTTTCAGGGAAAGGTGCTCTCAGCTCTCATTCTCTTCATGGTGAAAAACAATCAGACTATTAGGCTGCATCTTAGTGAAAGGAAAATACAGCATAGGACTTGATCTAAAAAGCCTGTGACATATCACTGCTATGTCCCTCCAAAGTAGAAGCCTCATTTGTACTACAAGATTGTGGACTGGAGTGTGTTGCTGGAGTGTTACATGGATTCAGATCTTGCCTTGACCATTTATTAGCTTTGTGACCTTCGGCATGTTTCTAAATTTGAAACACACACACACACACACACACACACACACACACACACACACACTTATATTTATTTAATTAATGCAGTACCTAGCATATTCAAGCAGGAGCTTGTGATAAATAAGTAACAACTGTAAGAAATAAATACTTGTTGCATAAACAAAGCAGTGGCCTACAGGTATTCTTCCTTTGGTAAGCCATTGCTAAGCATCTCTTTGCTCCTCTTCCTTTCAGTTGCTCCTTTGCTGCAGCATCTTCTTGTGACTCCACTCAATGGTAGCACACTTCTACTCTTTGAGGGTTGATCTGACTTTCGGAAATAGCCAGCAGTAATTTGGTGCCTAGGCTGGTGTAATACATCAGTCGATTAAGGATCATTTTGGATCAGAAATGATGTGTCCCTGTAAGGGAACTACTATATTGAGATGAACTCATAGCATTCTGTCTGGATTTTAAAGAGTTGCAAATGCTCTCAAGCAGAATCTTCCAAAGTGACAGATAGGAATGGACTGGATTTCATTTTGATGTCCAGCTCCAGTTTAAAAGTCATTCATACTCCACGTCTCACTCTGGCCACTGTGCTCTTGAAAGCAAGGAGCAATGAGATATGGCCATTGTTGATATGAAAAGCAGAGGGTGGAAGTCCCAGGCTGCTGAGTTAGCCCTGAGTTTGAATCATACCTCTGCTGCTTATTAGCTCCAAGTCCTGAGGCCTCTTATATACAACTACTCTGCAATTGCTTCTCTGTAATTTTTTTCCGGGTGAGGATTGCTGGAAAAAAAATGCTTGGCATGAAACACGTCATGTTAAGTTTCAGAATTATTTCTTCTTTTCACATTATTTTAGTTTTTTGTTCATATGTACTCAGGGCTCACACTTTGCTTGGCTTTTATAAGTCCAAGAGAAAAATGATTTGAGAAATGAATTCACATGAAGCATTAGTGCCTTAGTCTGTTACTGTTTTTACTTTTCTCACAAATATTTGTGCTTACAAGATGGTGTCCAGAAAGGCAGTGCCTCAGCGAGATGAATATAGTTCTAATTTTAGCATCTTTGGCAGAGTGAGGCTGGCATCTGAGGTCAGGGAGGCCACAGGGCCACACCACTGACCGCATTGGTAGGAGACTCCATTAGGTTGACAGAAAGGTTAAGGTTCCTGGAATCTATCTCTGAATTCTCCTTAACCCCTCATTAGGTTAGAAGCCAATGGCAATACAAGTAACCAATACCAAACCCTCTCTTGCTTACAGAGGCATTATTAAGTTGGGGGCACCCCTAAGAACAATTCATTGCAAATAATTGTTGGCACATTTATTCTCATGGCACAACTTTCAAAAGCAAATTAATTATAAACTGGTTGCAATTTAATTCAGTTTGTCTGGATTATGTGTTTGCAAGGCCTAGAGTACATTTGGCACCGTTGCTGGCACATTTGGATGTTAATGTCTTTGACAAGCCACAGCTTCCTTGGCCTCTGTAAACGGCCTACTGCCATACTGTCATTTAATTAGATTGCGTCAGAGTGACTTTTCAGCTTTGCGGTGGGTCTTCAGCTTGCAACCTCCACGCCACCCCTAGCAGCCTCACAGGCATGGATCTCAACATGCATCAGGAAACTGGAAGAAAGCTGTGAAAAGAATACCCTGAGAAAATAATGGTTAATCGTGTAGAAAAGTTTAAATATTTGCATCAGCACATTATTACACAGGCGCATACGACTTTCAGTTCCCCAAACCTGAGAAAAGGTTTAACAACATTGTGTGAAATCTGACATCTTGCTATTCATATACATGTAAAAGGCAGATTGGGAAAAATATAATAAAATCCCCCCTTTTGTGCAGAAAACTGTGTATATTTTTGCCTAATTATGGAAGTTAGCCTTTTATTTCCTATGAATTAATTTACTTCTGAGCCTGTGTTTTCAGCTTGCTTATGAAACTCAGTGATGAAACCAAGGGTTAAAAATTAAGTCAGGTCACAGGCTACGCTTCTCTTTGACTTTGGGGCTCCTGAAAACTTCCAATCCCCTGCCACTGACTTCAAAAATCTCTACCCTTATAAATCTCTCAAGCTTTCATGCAGCTCTCCTACACAGCAGATTAAATAAGGAAAAAGATAGAAAACTCGTGGCAGCATCTTATCTTTCCAAACTGTTATTTGCCTCTTCCCCCCAAATCTTCCCTTCCCTCCCCTCTGCTCCTTTCTCAAAAAGAAAGTGTATGATTGTCATTTTTCTGAGTTCAGGACAGTGGAGGATTAAACTGGCCTTACTGAGATTTGAACTTGTAACTCAAGCCATTGGATTTTGTGAAAAAGGCCCAAACTCTCTGGACTGGACAGGTTCAAGCTCCGGTTTCTGTCCCTCCGCTGCCTTTTCCTGGGCAGCATGATGATCTCCGGCATTTATCTGTCTATGAGGCCTGTCATAATGGTAAATAAAACGTGTTAAAGTTAATATGAAGAAGAAAGGAGCAATTACAACTGCTTAAAACAGTCTTCAAATATGCTTAAGCAGAGGTTTGCCACGTAAACACACAATTAAAGCAGGAATTTGTGATGGATGCAAGGGTTTGACGGTCCCAGACATACTGTTTACTGGTATAGTTAGCAGATGGGTAAGTCAACTGATCCCAGATGTGCAGCTTATAAATATAAACTCATGTCTTACTAGTGATATATGTCTGCAAGTAGCAACAAATTACTTTCTATTTAACTCTTGACTGTTTGCTAGGGGGAGCTTTGTAATACTCACTTTCTTAAAAAAAAAGAAAATAGGATTTTTTAACAAGTTTCCTCTTTCAAAAGTGGTAACCGAATATCTAAAAAAAAGTACTTTAGTGCAGGAGTTGTTTTAAAGGACAGGTTTAAATAGGCTTACTTTTTTCTTTTAAGTTCAGATATCTAAGCCTTATATCCCTAGCCATAGTTTTCAGATATTTGCAGCTAATTAATTCTTAGGAAATCTAATCTGAATTGAATTAATTTTCCCTTTTAGGGCACACGAAACAACTTGTAGGTAAGAAAAAAATGAAAACAGCTTTTGTTGCACATAATTCTTGCAACTAATGAAAAGTAATATTGCTGTTCCCTTCAAATAATGCAATAACAAAACACCAAATGAGAGCATTGCATTGTATTGTTATATTTGCTGTTTAAATAATTTAGCTGCAAAAATCTGAAGGCTGCTTTAGCTGTAATTAATTATTCATTAATGACATGCTAATTGCACAATACCTTTGAATATTTAACAAAATGCAAAAACCAGGCTCTGAAGTTATGTTTTCAGTGCAAGGGGGAGATTCTTTAGTCCATCTCAGTACCAGGAGGACAAAAAGTCCTTTTTCAGATGCGAGGTAAAGTAGTAGTAGTGGCCTACTTTCCATTCACCATCTCAGTCACCCTTTGTGCCGTGAAATATAATGTCCTTATCTAGACTTAACAATTGACAGGGTGGTAAATCCCTTGACTTTTGTCCAAATGATTTCTCTACAAAAATGGGTTAATTATCGCCTTTCCCTAGCTTTTTGACTAACAAAAGGCCCTGGATCTCTTTTTTCCTTTCTTTCCTATTTACTGTAAGGAGCTCTTTGAAATGTGATAGTTTAATCGGCAACACCTTCTACAGGGGGAATACTGAGAAGCCGGCCTGGCCCTGCCTGGAGCTCAGGTTGCTGTGTGAACATTACCGTGGTTAGGAGATATGACCTTTATTATGCCAAAGCCATCCTGGACTTTCAGGATGAAAAACTCCTGAGTGCTCGGTAGTCGACTTCATTTGTTTCTGCTAATAAAAGCTGGCGGGTTTTTAACAGTGTCTTTTAGTGGGTGGGATGACTAAAGGGCACGGTGTTGAACTGGCTTAGTTGTGTTTCACTAATTCCCTGCAAGACAGGGGAGTTTGCATCTTTCTGCGCCCTGTCTGTTTCCAAGCCTCAAAGCTCCTCATTGTCTCTGACCTGTAAGTCAGGGACAGTCTTGGTAGTGGATGAGCAGAGAAGAGGACTGGCTTTTTTTCTTTTTATTTGTCATTTTCACCATCTTGGTCCCAATCAGAGAATCACCAGCCCCTCATTTAGTACAAGGCAGTGAGCTGTGTGGCAGCTTGTCCTTGTGGTTGAGAATATATTTCATGCACTAAGGCCTACTTAGTCATATTTTGCATTTGACTGCCATTACTATTAATGGCATTTATGAATGCACATTGGCGGGAAGAAGACCCCATTGAATCTGTGCATTATCAGAGAGATTGGGGAATTAGCATACTCCGTGTCTGGTTCATGATGGATTTTACTGTGCTATGGAAATACTTAGCAATTAAATGAGAAATCACCATTGTGAACATGCACCTGCCAGGAAAAAAAGAATGGAGTAGAGAAGGAGGGGCATTCACTCAAGTTGACGCCAAGTTCTCTCTTTTGACATTGCGTTCTCTCATTTGGGAAATGCTACATCTGCCTGTAGCCATTGTTCAACATGGCAATCTATAATAGAGCCACTGTTTAGTAAACGCATGGCATCACAGGCCCACCCAGCCAAAAGTGTGTCAGGGTCAAAAGTGTTTATAGTCAATTTGGAAGTCACAGCTTGCAAAGTGAAAAGTGAAATACTGCACGAGTAGTGTATGATTTAGTGCCACATGAATTAGAGAGTTCAGGGATTGCAACGTGGTAAACCGTGTGTTCAGACCAACCCAGAGTCAGATGCATGTTACGTGGCTTGAACTTTTATTGTCCTAAGTTTGAGTTAGTATTTAAAAATTGGGAGATATAAATATAAATCTGACCTTCCATCTTCTCTTGGAAAGTCAGAGGGTCTACCACCATGGGCTGCCAGCTATTTTTACGTGGCAACAATTGGCCGGAGCTAAGTACCCCCAGCTTTCATTTTCCGTTTGAATACCTCACCTGCCTGGTTCCTATAGACATTCACGTTTTCTACCTTGGAATAGAGATTTGAGGTAGGAGTGACTGTGGGTTAGAGTGATCAGGGAAGGCTGACTTTTGGACAAACTCCACCAAATACACTCTCCACCTGCCTGTGGTATTCAGTCATGATTAGATTTCAGATGGTTCCTGTCAGTCATTTATAGCCTTTTTCTTTCTCAGAGTAAAATGTCACAGATAAACGTTGTCTCCCAGGCTACTGAGGAAATGCTTCTTTGACTTTCTGCATGGTCCTCAAAACAGGGCCAATTTTACCCATAAGATGTTTTTTAGTTCTTGTTTAGGTCTCTGAATTACTTTTATTAAGCCCTTCTTCTGTGCAAGACACTGGACAGGGCACTTTTCACACAAATCCACTTCTTTCTGGTCCCGTGAAGGCTGGACTCCGGCAGTAGTCAATGGAAAGCTTTGGACGGCTATAGTGGAAACTTTGCCTGGACTGAAGTTTTGTTGGGAAATAAATGACAGTGTGAAGAACATGTTACTGTTCTTCATTGGCTACTGACTCAGATAGACTTTAGCCTATCTGAGTACCTTTTCTTGGGTACATTCACTTAGGATTAATGAATGATGTTGTTATATAAAACTTGTTTCTGCCCAAGTCCCAGAGCGAATAACATCTAAGGGAAGTAGCCAGGAGTGCCAAGGGGAGCCAATTTCATCAGTGTTAATTAGAGACCTTTGGGACAGGGAATAGAAAAGCACGGGTAATCCATGTCTCCTTAGCCCACTGCCTCTGTGAAAGCCAGCCTGAAACTTTTCCTGTTACTTAGCAATATTAGGGAAACATCTGTGAACAGGCACCACTGTACACCACTGGGAATTGCTTAAAACCAATACAACGTGAATCTGTCAAGTGACAAATACTGCTGTGGGAGCATGACTTAGAAACTGTGTGAACACATGAACCTACTTCCTGGAAGTTTGGAATGAATTAGGATACGGTGGTTACCAGGAGATAATCTATTCTAGTGTGAATTAGGGAATGACAACTCTAGACACCTAGAGCAGGGGATTCTTGGTTAAATATGGGTAGGGTGTGTATGGCTTGGAGCACATTCAAAGTTCATGACTGAGAAGGTTTACTTTGTGAACATTTATTGAATACATACAATGGGAAAGCCTGTATTTGTTGAAAGGGGCAGATGTAGACATCTGAACCAAAGTCCCAGTTTGGCCAGCCATGTCTATACTGGGTGTGGGTTGCCTTTTTGTCCTGTAGGAAATTGTCTTGTTGAAGAGGACTCTTTTGGAAAAAGCCTGAACATAGTTTGTCTATTGTGATCTGTTCTTTTTCCTGATGAAAATATTTTATTTTTAGTTTTTAAGTTTAAAACTTTTTTTTTTTTTTGGTAGATATGGGGTCTCACTATGTTGCTCAGGCTGGTCTCAAACTCCTGGCCTCAAGCAATCCTCCCATCTTTATCTCCCAAAGTGCTTGGGATTACAGATGTGAGCCACTGCACCTCACTCATAAAGAAAACATTTTAAAATAACTAGAAGAATGAAAAATGGGTATACCATCAAGGTATAAGAATTATAGCAACACAAAAATTAAATCTGCTCAAATGCTTTTGTGGATTGATAAGACACAAGTGATTATGGATCAGGTCACTAATATTCATCAATGTAAAGAATAAGTTGGAGAACAGGAAAAAGTACAAGAGAGGGAATGTAAATTACTATTCTCCTATGTGCACAGACAAAAATCAAAATGTCCAGTATAAAGAAGGAAGGGCCTTGAAATCCATTGGCATTTCCAGAAAATATTCCATGACCTACTCCTGTTGCAAATGTGCCTTTTACCATTGCAGGGTGATAAAATGCCACGATCCAACTCCAGAGTACAATTAAGGGCTTGTGTGATACAGCAGGCAGCCATTCCGTACTTGAGAGTTTTCACTGGATAATTAAAATAAACTGAGGGGCAGGAGGCAGGGAATGAAGTAGGGGAGGGAGGTCCCACTGAAGCATATTCAGACATGACATTTTCTAATGTCGATAACCATCGAGAGCTTGACTTCTCTGTCCAGGAAGACAAGAATGCCACATGTCAGTCATAGGCAGAGCTGCTGAGCAGAGCTGGAGACTGGAGGAAGCAAGGGAGGGTCCATTTGGCTCTGGGAGAGTGCAGACTAGTCTCCTCTCAGGCTTTATTTGTGCTTCCTTTGTGTCAGTGGTGTCCACATCCAGATTTCTGATGATGAGTCCTGATAATACGGAGAGTTACCAGGTAGTGCAAATTTGGCTCCCCGCTTTCAAGCTGGGATTCTAGGCCATGCTTAATCCCAGTGGAATAGATAAAAATAACATACCCAAGAAGCAATCTCAGACTTATGTTTTTGAAAGCCATTTTAAGCAGTTTTGGCCTGTACATAGTACACTTGTATAATGCCTATGCTACATTTTTTTTTTTTTAAAGCGTTCCGGTGTACATCCTCTGCGAGGGGCTCTGTCACTCTATTTATGTCCTGTAGTAAACTAGCTTCCTCTCCTTTGGCTGGGCAGCAGCTGCCATTGGCCTGCTCTCGGGCCTCTCCATATATCAAAGAGACAGGGATGTGTGTACGAAGAACCCAGATCTCCCCAGCAAAGAAAGGAATGAGGGCTCCAGCCTGGGAGAATGTAGTGATGTTTTGACACACCACAGCCTCTACCCCGATGCAGGAAAAACTGGAATCTCTCTGTTCCTGTGACAGTCTGTCACTTTTGCTTCCTGAATAGTTTTTAGGAAGCACACTCACCCTCTAGGAATGGGGGATTCATGTCTTAAGAGATCATTACAAGTTCTTCAGAACATGCTTAAATTTGCAAGAGCTGGTTGTTAATGGAGCAAGGATGCTTCAGCGATTTAGAGAGGGAACTCTTTTTTGTTTTTACTATGTTTTTTTTTTATTGCATTTTAGGTTTTGGGGTACATGTGAAGAACATTTAAGATTGTTGCATAGGTACACACATGGCAGTGTGGTTTCCTGCCTTCCACCCCATCACCTGTATCTGGCATTTCTTAGGGAGGGAACTCTTAAAAGGGGCTTCACATTTCTACTCTTCTCTCTCTACCTCCATTTCTACACAAGAGGGAAATGATTTTCATCCCAGCTCTTTAATTTCGTATTTAGCTTTGCTCAGAAGTGATTACTTATTTACTATTTCTGTTGGCTGCCATCCCTCTGTGTACCTCCTGAATCAGAATTATAGATTGTCATGGCATCAATTAGAAAGGACCTTAAGGAAGTTCCTAGGCAAGATGGCCAAATAGGAACAGCTCTGGTCTGCAGCTCCCAGTGAGACCAATGCAGAAGGCGGATGATTTCTGCATTTCCAACTGAGGTACCCGGTTCATCTTACTGGGACTGGTTAGACAGTGGGTGCAACCTATAAATGGCGGGTAGAAGCAGGGTGGGGCGAGGCTCAACTGGGAAGCACAGGGAGTCTGGTAACGTCCTCCCTATCTAAGGGAAGCCATGAGGGACTGTGCCATGACAAACAGTGCTCTCCAGTCCAGACATCACACTTTTTCCATGGTCTTGGCAACCCACAGGTCAGGAGATTCCCTCAGGTGCCTAAACCACCAGGGCCCTGGGTTTCAAGCACAAAACTGGGTAGCCATTTGGGCAGACACTGAGCTAGTTGAAGGAGTTTTTTTTTTTTTTTTTTTTTTTTTGTACCCCAGTGGTGCCTGGAATGCCAGCGAGACAGAACCGTTCACTTCCCTGGAAAGGGGGCTGAAGCCAGGGAGTCAAGTGGTCTTACTCAGCAGGCTCCCCCCGCCCCCAACAGAGCCCAGCAAGCTAAGATCCACTGGCTTGAGATTCTCGCTGCCATCACAGCAGTCTGAAGTTGACCTGGGACGCTGGAGCTTGGTGCAGGAGGGGCGTCCACCATTACTGAGGCTTGAGTAGATGGTTTCCCCTCACAGTGTAAACAAAGCTGCTGGGAAGTTTGAACTGGGCAGAGCCCACCACAGCATCACAAAGCCACTGTAGCCAGACTGCCTCTCTAGATTCCTCCTCTCTGGGCAGGGCATCTCTGAAAGAAAGGCAGCAGCCCCAGTTAGGGGCTCATAGATAAAACTCCCATCTCCCTCGGACAGAGCACCTTGGCAAAGGAGCAGCTATTGGCATAGCTTCAGCAAACTTAAACATTCCTACCTGCTGGCTCTGAAGAGAGCAGTGGATCTCCCAATAGTGCTCGAGCTCTGCTAAGGGACAGATGGCCTCCTTAAGTGGGTCCCTGACCCCAGAGCCTCCTGATGTGAGATACTTCCCAGCAAGGGTCGACAGACACCTCATATAGGAGAGTTCTGGCTGGCATCTGGTGGGTGCCCTTCTGGGATGAAGCTTCCAGAGGAAGGAGCAGGCAGCAATCTTTGCTGTTCCGTAGCCTCCAATGGTGATACCCAGGCAAATAGGGTCTGGAGTGAACCCCCAGAAAATTCCAGCAGACCTAAAGAAGATGTGCCTGACTGTTAGAAGGAAAACTAACAAACAGAAGGCAATAGAATCATCAACAACAACAACAACAACAACAACAAAAAAAAAAAAAAAAAAAAAAAAATGGGTGACCAAGCAAAAACTCCATCTGAAGGTCAGCAACATCAAAGACCGAAGGTAAATAAATTCATGAAGATGAGAATAAAAACAGTGCAAAAAGGCTGAAAATGCCAAAAACCAGAAGGCTTATTCTGCTCAAAAGGTTCACAACTCCTCACCAGCAAGGAAACAAAACTGGATGGAGAATAAGTTTGATGACTTTGTAGAAGCAGGCTTCAGAGTGTGGGTAATAATGAACTCCTCCGAGTTAAAGGAACATGTTCTAACCCAATGTAAGGAAGCTAAGAACCTTGACAAAAGGTTAGAGGAATTGCCAGTTAGAATAACCAGTTTAGAGAAGAACATAAATGACTTGATAGAGCTGAAAAACACAGCACGAGATTTTCGTGAAGCATACAGAAATATCAGTAGCTGAATTGATCAAGTGGAAGAAAGGATATCAGAGATTGAAGATCAACTTAATTAAATAAAGCATGAAGACAAGATTAGGGAAAAAAGAATAAAAAGGAACAAACAAAGCCTCCAAGAAATGTGGGGCTCCAAGAAAAGACCAAACCTACATTTGATTGGTGTACCTGAAAGTGACGGGGAGAATGGAACCAAGTTGGAAACTAGGAGATATTATTTAGGAGAATTTCCCCAACATAACAAGACGGGCCAACATTCAAATTCAGGAAATACAGAGAAACCACAAACATACTCCTCAAGAAGAGCAACCCCAAGATATGTAATTGTCAGATTCACCAGGGTTGAAATGAAGGAAAAAGTGTTCAGGGCAGCCAGAGAAAGGTCAGGTTACCCACAAATGGAAGCCCATCAGACTAACAGTGGATCTCTCTGCAAAAACCCTATGAGCCAGAAGAGAGTGGGGGCCAATATTCAACATTCTTAAAGAAAATAATTTTCAACCCAGAATTTCATATCCAGCCAAATTAAGCTTCATAAGCGAAAGAGAAATAAAATTCTTTACAGACAAGCAAATGCTGAGGGATTTTTGTCACCACCATGCTTGCCTTACCAAAGCTCCTGAAGGAAGCACTAAATATAGAAAGGAAAACCTGATACCAGTCACTGCAGAAACAAACCATAATGTAAAGACCATTGACAATATGAAGAAACTGCATCACTGAGTGGGCAACATAACTAGCTAGCATCATAATGACAGGATCAAATTAACATATCACAATATCAACCTTAAATGTAAACAGGCTAAATGCCCCAATTAAAGGCACAGACTGGCAAATTGGATAAAGAGAGTCAACACCCATAGGTGTGTTGTATTTAGGAGACCCATCTCACGTGCAAAGACACACATAGGCTCAAAATAAAGGGATGGAGGAAGATTTACCAAGCAAATAAAAAGAAAAAAAAAGCAGTCATAATCTGTGATAAAACAGACTTTAAACCAACAAAGATCAAAAAAGACAAAGAAGGGCATTACATAATGGTAAAGGGATCAATGCAACAAGAAGAGCTAATTAGGCTAAATATATATGCATCCAATACAGGAGCACTCAGATTCATAAAGCAAGTTCTTAGAGACCTACAAAGAGACTTAGACTCCTCTGCAGAAATAGTGGATGACTTTAACACCCTACTGTCAATATTAGATCAAAAAGACGAAAAATTAACAAGGATATTCAGGACTTGAACTCAGCTCTGGACCAAGTGGATCTAATAGACATCTATAGAACTCTCCACCTGAAATCAACAGAATATACATTTTTCTCAGCACCACATAGCTCTTATTCTAAAATTGACCACATAATTGGAAATAAAACACTGTTTAACAAATGCAAAAGAATAGAAATTATAAAAAACAGTCTCTCATACCACAGCACAATCAAATTAGAACTCAGGATAAAGAAACTCACTCAAAACTGCACAACTACATGGAAACTGAACAACATGCTCCTGAATGACTACTGGGTAAATAATGAAATTAAAGTAGAAATAAATAAGTTTTTTTTGAAACTGATGAGAACAAAGACACAATGTACCAGAATCTCTGGGACACAGTTAAGACAGTGTTTACAGTAAAATTTATAGCACTAAAAGCCCACAGGAGAAAGTGGGAATGATCTAAAATTGACACCTTAACATCACAATTAAAAGGACTAGAAAAGCAAGAGCAAACAAATTCAAAAGCTAGCAGAAGACAAGAAATAACTAAGAGCAGAGCAGAGCTGAAGGAGATAGAGACACAAAAATCCCTTCAAGAAATCAAGAACTCCAGGAGCTGATTTTTTGAAAATATTAACAAAATAGGTAGGCTGCTAGCCAGACTAATAAGAAAAGAGAGAAGAATCAAATAGACACAGTGAAAAATGATGAAGGGAATATCACCACTGATCCCACAGGAATACAAACTACCCATCAGAGAATACTATAAACACCTTTATGCACATAAACTAGAAAAGCCAAAAGAATGTGGATAAATTCCTGGACACATACACCCTCCCAAGACTAAGCCAGGAAGAAGTCAAATCTCTGAATAGACCAATAACAAGTTCTGAAATTGAGGCAGTAATTCATAGCTTACCAACCAAAAAAAGCCTGGGACCAGATGGATTCACAGTCGAATTCTATGAAAGGTACAAAGTGGAACTGGTACCATTCCTTCTGAAACTATTCCAAACAATAGAAAAAGAGGTACTCCTCCCTGACTCATTTAATGAGGCCAGCATCATCCTGATAACAAAACTTGGCAGAAATACAACAAAAAAAGAAAATTTCAGGTCAGTATCCCTGATGAACATCAATGCAAGAATCTTCAATAAAATACTGGCAAGCTGAATCTAGCAGCACATCAAAAAGCTCATCCACCACCATCAAGTTGGCTTCATCCCTGGGATGCAAGGCTGGTTCATCATACGCAAGTCAATAAACGTAATCCATCACATAACAGAACTAAAGATAAAAAACACATGATTATTTCAATAGATGCAGAAAAGGTCTTCAATAAAATTTAACACCCCTATATGCTGAGGATACTCAGTAAACTAGGTATTGGTGGAACATATCTCAAAATGATAAGAACTATTTATGACAAACCCACAGCCAATATCATACAGAATGGGTAAAAGCTGGAAGCGTTTCCTTTGAAAACCAGCAGAAGACAGGGATGTCCTTTCTTAGCATTCCTATTCAATACAGTATTGGAAGTTCTGGCCAGGACAATCAGGCAAGAAAAAGAAATAAAGGGTATTCAAATAGGAAGAGAGGAAGTCAAATTATCTGTTTGCAGATGACATAGTTGGATATTTAGAACACCCCATTGACTCACCTCAAAAACCCCTTAAACTGATAAGCAAATTCAGCAAAGTCTCAGGATACAAAATCAATGTGCAAAAATCACAAGCATTTTTATATACCAATAATAGACAACCAAATAGCCAAATCATTAGCAAACTTCCATTCACAATTGCTGCAAAGAGAATAAAATACCTAGGAATAATATAACTTGCAAGGGATGCGAAGAACCTCTTCAAGGAAAACTACAAACCACTGCTCAAGGAAATAAGAGAACACAAACAAATGGAAAAACATTCCATGCTATGGATAGGAAGAATCAAAATTGTGAAAATGGTCATACTGCCCAAAGCAAGTTATAGATTCAATGCTATCCACATCAACCTACCATTGACTTTCTTCGCAGAACTAGAAAAAACTACTTTAAATTGCATATAGAACAAAAAAGAGCCCATATAGCCAAGACAATCCTAAGCAAAAAGAACAAAGCTGGAGACATCGTGCTACCTGACTTCAAACTACACTACAAGGCTACAATAAACAAAACAGTATGGTACTGGTGCCAAAACGGATATAGAGACCAGTTGTACAGAAAGAGGCCTCAGAAATAACACCACACATCTACAAGTATCTGATCTTTGACAAACCTGACAAAAACAAGCAATGGGGAAAGAATTCCCTATTTAATAAATTGTGTAGGGAAAACTGGCTAGCCATATGCAGAAAATTGAAGCTGGACCCCTTCCTTATACCTTACAGAAAAATTAAGTCAAGATGGATTCAAGATTTAAATGTAAGTCCTAAAACCATAAAAACCCTAGAAGAAAACCTAGGTGATACCATTCAGGACATAGGCATGGGCAAAGACTTCATGCCTAAAACACCAAAACCAAAAGCAATGGCAACAAAAGCCAAAATTGACAAAGGGGATCTAATTAAACTAAAGAGCTCCTGCACAAAGAAACTACCATCAGAGTGAACTGACAATTCATAGAATGGGAGAAAATTTTTGCAATCTATCCCTCTGACAAAGGGCTGATATCCAGAATCTACAAAAACTTAAACAGATTTACAAGAATAACAAAAAAAAAAACATCAAAAAGTGGGTGAAGGATATGAACAGACACTTTTCAAAAGAAGACATTTATGTGACCCACAAACATATGAAAAAAAGGGCATTATTACTGGTTATTAGAGAAATGCAAATCAAAATCACAATGAGATACCACCTCATGCCAGTTAGAATAGTGATCACGAAAAAGGAAACAACAGATGCTGGAGAGGATGTGGAGAAAATAGGAATGCTTTTATACTGTTAGTGGGAGTATAAATTAGTTCAACCATTGTGGAAGACAGTGTGGCAATTCCTCGAGGATCTAGTACCAGAAATACCATCTAACCCAGCAATCCCATTACTGGGTATATACCCAAAGGATTATAAATCATTCTACTATAAAGACACATGAACTTGTATTATTTATTGTGGCACTGTTCACAATAGCAAAGACTTGGAACCAACCCAAATGCCCATCAATGATAGAGTAGAGAAAGAAAATGTGGCACATATACACCATGGAATACTAGGCAGCCATAAAAAAGGATGAGTTCATGTCCTTTGCAGGGATATGGATGAAGCTGGAAACCATCACTCTCAGCAAACTAACACAGGAACAGAAAGCCAAACACCGCATGTTCTCTCTAAGTGGGAGTTGAACAATGAAAACATTTGGGCACAGGGAGGGGAACATCATACACCAGGGCCTGTCAGAGGGTTGGGGGCAAGGGGAGGGATAGCATTAGGAAAAATATCTAATGTAGATGACAGGTCGATGGGTGCTGCAAACCACCATGGCACATGCATACCTAAGAATTGTAACAATTCTGCAAATATATCCCACATTCTGCACATGTATCCCAGAACTTAAAGTATAATAATAAAAAAAGAATGGACTTTAATAACTGAATTTCAAGTAATTTTTGTCTCTCCTGCTTACACAAATCGATTGCTTATGGCTGCCTGGAGTGCTTTGATATGAAGTCCAAGAAGGTGCAGTCCCGGCTCAGTGGAAACAGGCATTACGATAAAGCACCGATGCTTTCCCTTCACGAGGAGGGAAGGGAAGGGGAGGTGAAGGTCTGGTATTTCCCACTGTGAATTTTGCACAATCTTATTTATTTTATTTTTTTGAGACAGAGGCTCTTGTGTTGCCCAGACTGGATTGCAGTGATGCAATCAGCTCACTGAAACCTCTGCCTCCCAGGTTCAAATGATTCTCCTGCTTCGGCCTCCTGAGTAGATGGGATTACAGGCACCCACCACCACCAGCTAATTTTGGTATTTTTAGTAGAGATGGTGTTTCACCATGTTGGTCAGGCTGGTCTCAAACTCCTGACCTCGTGATCCATCCTCCTCGACTTCCCAAAGTGCTGGGATTATGAGAGAAGTGATTAATAGTCACTTGATTGACCAAAACATGGAACAGTTGTACTGCATAGAATATTTCAATGCCTTCTTTCCCATTCCAGGGTCCCTGTGATTCCCTGCCCTCCCCACGATTCTGTTTCCCATTTCAGCTGAGATTTCACAGTTTTAATGAGATGATTCACAGTTTTCATTCAGACTTCTGCTTAAAAGAGGCACCGCCATGCTCTTAGGTAAAATCCACTCAGCTAGCCTCCCTGATTCTAGAACTCAGATTTATTCTGGAAATTATGTCAGAGGTCTTGTATGCAGATGTCATGAGAGATGTTCTGTTTAGAAGCTTTTCTGGGGAGATTTGGATTCGGTTATGGATGCCACGTGTAATACATACCACAACTGGAATTACTTATTTCCATAATTAATTATTATATAGCTATTCACCTTGCTAGATTGTAAGCTCCAAAAGAGCACTGCTTTGTTTTCTGTTGTTCTCCGGAGCCTAGAATGGTGCCTCCGGAGTGAGTGAGTGTGTGTGTGTGTGTAGTGGGTATCCAATAAACACTTGCTATATGAAGCGAATGAGTGGACATCAGGACACTTAGACTCTAGAAGTCAGCCCTAAAGATTCCCGAAAGACTGTCTAGTTAGAATGATGACTACCCTGTGTGTCATTCTGGCCACCTTTGCATTAATGTGACCTCCTGAGAGACAGAAGATTCAATTTGTCAGATGACCGCCCTGATTCATTTCTGACTCATGATCAGTCTTTCTAGTCAGTCACCTGCAACAGCCCACCCTCCCTCCCTCCTTCCCCACTTCCCCTTCCTTCTTCCTTGCTTCCTTTTTCCTTCCTCCCTTCTTTTCTTCTTTCTTCCTTCCCCCTTCCTTCCCTTTCTACTGTCTTCTCTCTTTCTCTCCTCTCCCCTCCCTTCTTCCCCCTCCTCCTCCGTTGACCACGTTCTGGTAACAATCCTTGCCTTGCTTTTGCTATTCCTACTATTCTCCTCTGGAGATGTATGACACCAGCCCTGGGTCATCACAGAGCCTTTCTAGATGGCCACTCTACTCCAGCGTTTCTCCTTATAGTGTATTAAGCTCCACAAGCTGGAACTTTCTTAAAGACCGCTTTACCAGACCATTGCTCCTACAAAAACCTTCACTGGATCCCTATTTCATTGTATGTGAAATTAGAGTCTCGATTTGGAATTCATGATAACTAGTGATCCAGTCCCACTTACCCAGTTCTAATGTCCAGTGAATCAAAACAACATACAGTATTAATAAGAACTCTCATTTGTTGAGGGCTTACCACCTGAAAAAAACACTGTGCGAAATGTTTTTGGGTATGTGGGGGTTCCAGCTATTACTGTTATCCCCAATTTATAAATAAAGTTTCTAAAACTTACATAGCTGAAGTAACTTGCCCAAGATCACATCATGAGTCAGTGATAGAACTCATATTGAATGCAAGTGGTCTGATTTCAGAGCTAGGGTCCTTGACAATTAGTTAATGATATTATATTTGAAGTTCTTTGTATATTACCAGATAGGGGTTTCACATATACAGGGACACAGTGCTAACTTTGGTGCTATCTTAGGACACTGCTTCACAATGAGAAAAAACTATTTAAAATAAGTACCATGTATGTATTTTATTTTATAGAGCGCAGTTTCTCAGAGAAATCCCCTAAATTATATGCATTAATATCTGAATTTTTACTGCTTCCTTTTTTGTTTTCAGTATTTGTAGTGAAAAGAATATTGCATATTTATAAAATGCATCTTTTTCTAATAGTCACATGATTTTTGTTTCCTCAGAAAAATACGAAAGAAGTATCAGCTGGGAGGCTATTCACAACTATACCAAGGCTTTTGTTTACTGATCCTTCCCATCAGACAAGTCACTTCCCCTTTAGAGCACTAGAAAGAGGATGTATTTAAGTGGCCTAGGATACCACAGTTCTGGACACAGTAGTAGAGGTTGTTGCAGTTATTACTACTCCCTGGACTCATCGCCATCTGATGTGGGACCCCTAATCCTTGGGCAAATCCCTCCCTTTGTTTTCAGCAGGGGTGTGGACTGAGAAAGCATCCTGCACACAGGTGAAGCAGTTTGCAGGTGCCTTCACACCCCAGTAAACCAAGGCTTTGTTCCAAGAAATACGGCAACCAAATAACATTACAAAATGGCTAAGATCTTGGGCTCTAGCATGTAGATCTTAAAATCTAGGATCAAGGTTCTTTGGATCCTTGGAAGAAGCAGTTAAGTTTGGATAATTCAGTGGAAATCCTAATGATAGATGTGTGCACATGTGTGCGTTTGCTCATATAGTGTGTGTGTAGGAGGAGGACAGAGACAGGATGAATGAATGTCTTCCTTAGGAACTTGCAGTGTTACAGGCTTTGACTATAGATGGTTCCATTGTATTAGTTCCTTTGCCCCTGAAAAGCTGGGTTCTTGCTACAAGAATTCATGCTTGAGAGGAGGTTTGCTGTATTTGTACGTGTTCCTGATTCAATCTCTCCGGTCTGTATTGTTTGGGTCTAACCCCTCACATGACCATTCTTCCCCAAATGTGTGTGTCTGGAATGAGTGTCTCTTTCACTCACAGCAAACCTGAGGTGCTCGAATGGCTTACAGAAAAGCCCGAGGTGCCATATGTTAATCCTTTTTATTTTCAGTCCACCCCAATACAGCTGGTTGTAGTCAGCAACAGACGATTGTTTTCAGTTTTGTCTTTTCTTGAGGCTAAGAGCTTTGCCCTAATGATCGTCAAGGTGGTTGACATTTTCAATTAAAGTCTGCTCAGTCAGACAGACATAAGTTCTCACAAAAAGCTGTCAGGAGCTGTCTCCTACCCAAATGTTACACAGATAATGATGATAATAATAATTGGTTTCAATTCATACATAGGCTGTCCTTTCATCTGGAGTGGTTTCATCCCAGAGATGGTCCACCGGGAAGTGTCCTCTGTTGGGGATTCACTTTCCACAGGAGTCCATCCTGCATTTGACCCCTGGGGGGCACTTAGAAAACTAATTGTCTGAAACAGCCTGTTTTATCTTCTCTCCTTATAAAAGGCTGGATAAGGTGCCCTCTATGAACTTCCTGACTTTGGTGTCTCCCCGAGAATGTTTCAAGAACGTTCCAAGAATGACAGCAACCAAATAGCATAGCAGAATGCTTAAGACCCTGGGCTCTAGAGTCAGATGAACCTAGGTTCAAATCCCAGCTTCACCATTTGCCAGCTGTCTGGCCTTGGGGAAGTTATTTTACCTCTCTAAGCTTTTATCCTTCCCATCAGATGAATCACTTCACCTTCAGAGCATTAGAAAAGAGGATGTATTTAAATGGCCTAGGATACCACAGTTCTGGACACAGTAGTAGAGGTTGTCACGGTTATTACTACTCCCTGGACTCATCGCCATCTGACGTGGGACTTCCACTTCTTAGGCAAATCCTGCCCTTTGGCTTCAGCAGGTGTGTAGACTGAGAAACCATCCTTCACACAATCTTTCAGTTGTTCACTTCTCTCCCAGGTGAAGCAGTTTGCAGGTGCCATCACACCCAGCTGCTTGGCTAGTTGCTTTGTGGTTTTCTGACCAGTAAAGGCTGCGCTGGTGATTCTGCTAAATTGAAGTGGGAGCAAGAAAACCCTCCCAGAATGATCCAGGGCAAAGCCAGGCGCTACAGCTACCTGCCAGGTAAATAGGTACTGGGTGCTGCAATTGGAAAGAGAGCAGGAAAGCCCCCACTGCGTTTAACGAGGACGGTGGTAAGAGGGTATGAATGTATTCCTTGAGACTGTTTCAGAATTCCAAATTATTCAGATTCCATAATCCAGGGAGTTTGTTAGCTTGGTAGTTGTGCATCTCTATGAGATCCTGGACTCTGTGGGTCCAAGAAGGACAGATTTCCGCGATGATAGTTTCTTAGATAATTTCTGAGGCAGGAGCTGTTTCACAGCCTGCCCTACTCTCGCCTGGAAAGCAGATGCCATTAACGCTCCATGACTATTGATGTTCACCGATTGGTTGTTTAAAAAGTGGCAGACTAAAGGTTTTCCTACAATTGTAGTGCAAATGTCCCCTTTCCACCAAATCCCACCGCAGAGCAAAGTCTGATTATGTCATCCCCCTATGTGCAAAATAAAGCCCAGACTTGACACTCAAGATACCAAATAGCTTCCCTCTAATGAAATTTCAATTTAATTCCAGTTTTGAACCAGATGTGCTAGAGATTTTGTTTCCTTGCTCTTGCTTATTCCAGTCTGTCGATCTGGTATACCCATTTTCTGGTCATCATCTTCAAGTTGTCTACCAACCTCTTCTAGAAGGCTTTTCCAATTCCCTCTAAGCCAGCTGGAAGTACCTGTCTTAATTTCCATAGCGCGTGTCCATGTCTTCTGGGACTTTTCACTTTGTACCTTGGAGTACAGGTAGTTTCTATGTGCAGCTTTTCTCTGTCTAGGCCATAAGTCCTTGACGGTTAGTTTCTAGTTTCTCTCTGTGTTTTTCGGAAGACTCAGACCTTGTCCTGAACATAAAAACACTGAGGTCCGTGTCAGGCCTCTGAGTAGCACCATGGGCTCCGTTTAATGTGCTCCTCCTCCTTGATTTATTTAGATGCATAAAAGCACACTTTGTGTGCCAGGTTTTGAAGTTACAGCAGAAAATAATATAGACAAAGCTCCTGCTCTTTTGGACACTGGTGGGAAAGTTGGACTAGCAAGCACATGTTAAGTGATTCCTACTTAAGTCCGAGATGTCATAGATGCCTCTTGGAGGGGCCCTAAGCTAACATTTCAGGTTAAGTCCTAAAAAAAGAAGAGCTTTGAAATGTTATAGACTGAATGTCTGTGGCTTTCCAACATCCATCTGTCAAAGCTCCAACCCCCCAATGTGATATTATTAGGAGGCAAGGTCTTTGGGAGGCAATTAGGTTTAGATGAAGTTAGGAACGTATAGCCCCTGCTCATGATGACATTACTGTCTTCATAAGAAGAGGAAAAGCCCCTCATTCTCTCTCTCCCCCTTGGTCTCTCTCTCCCCCTCGTGTTCTCTGTGCCACATGAGGTTGTGGCAAGAAGGCATCCCTCTGCAGGCATTGAATCTGCAGCACCCTCATCTTGGACTTCTCAGTCTCCAGAACTATGAGAAATACATTTCCTTTGTTTCCTAGCCACACAGTCTATGGTATTTCATTATGGCCGCCCGGGCAGACTAAGACAGTAATAAAGATGGGAAGAGCATGAAAGTGTTTGGGACAGAGGGAACAGCTGGGACAATTCCCGGAGGAGAAGGGAACATTGCTTGTTTGGAAAACCCTAAATAGCTTATAATGCTGGAGCAGCAGAGGGGAGGAGGAGGGTGGAAGGTGAAGCTGCACAGGCTGTCCTGGGTCAGGGCCTGGAAGGCACCAGGGTTCATGTGAGAAATGTTGGACTCTCCCCTGGGAGCAAAAGGGAGGTGATTGATTAATTCAGAGGCTATGTTAAAGTATTGCAATTTTACGTTGGTTATTCGGGATCCCACAGTAAGGATAATGAGTTTCTTTTGAATTGAAAAGGATCTCAAACAAAACAAGAACAAAAATATCAGGATTCCAGGAGCAAAGACCAAGGCACTTGAACCGGAGTGAAAATTCCTCCTTCAAATGTACATTCTGCCTTACAGTGTGAACATGCCAGGTCCATGGCGAGGTATTATTCTCACAGCTCTGACTGGCAGCCAGGAGCTGTTGAGGAGCTCTTGAAGTGAATGGGAATGTTTCTTGAGTGGTTTACTGAGAAAGCACAATGGCCAAGGGGTGGGCGTGGGGGACAATGCTTCAGGCTCTCACCAGTGGGTGCCTGATGAAATACATCTTGACGTGTCATTGAAGTGTGGAGCCATGCGGCCCCGTGAGGTCACCTGTCCCACCCCCTGCCCAGGCAGATTATTCCTCACACACTCTGTCTCAGCTCTTTGTCCAGTGGCTTTATGCACCTCAAGCGATGGGGCTTCCACCGGCTCCCTTGGGAGGCCATTCCGCACTGGAATAGAGCCTGCTCTTAAGAAGGTTGCCCTGATATTCAGCCCAAGTTTTCCTTTCTGTAATTACATCCCGTTCCTCTCTGCTCTACCCCTTTGCATGACCCTGAGCAATTCTTTCCCTTCATCGGTGTGCCTACACCCTTGCTCAGGGAGAGTATTTGATCCTCGGTTCTTTTTGTCATCCCTGAGCTTTGCTTATTCCTGGCTGGTGCTGCAGGAACCCTTATAAGTAGCTCCTGCTGCTGCTCTCTTTAATCCTCATGGCTTCCCTTCTTTGATTTCTGTCCAATTTGCCTATTTCTTTCAGGGGTACTGAAGAGCCCAGAATGAATCCGAGGCTTCCTAACTATATTATTTATTAATCTTTTATATGGAAGACCTTCTCAATGATGCTAAACCAGGTTGGGTGGAAAATAAAATCTCTTTGAAAGACGGAGCTGATGTGAACTCTCTGTGATAAGGACTCTGGGCACTTCAGAAAAAAAAATGAGTTTGAATGCAAGGAAAAGTACCCCCACCCAGTCTTCTGATATTCATGCACCTGTACTTCATTGTACTATTGAGGGCAGAGGAAGCGTGAATTTAGGCCACTGAGAGACTGAAGTGACCCTTCCTAATCAGTCTCACTAAGTACAGCCTATTCTCCAAGCCAGGCTTCTGGGTGCCCTCCTCCATGACTCTCTCTTTGATCTCCCTAACCTCTGTTTTGGTATAAGCAGATAAAAGCAATCCCTCGACTTGCCATGGTACTTTTGCAGGGCTGGCTTTGGTGGTACTTCATGTTCTCCATCTTATTCATTTACCCATTCAGCAAACATTTGTCTTGCACCTACTTTGTTCATGATATGGCTCATACTGAGGGAAGAGGAAGATCAACAAGATTAAGGTTATAGGGCAAAATTCTTGCCTTCAAGGAGTTTCCCATCCATAGGAGGAAGCCAGTGCATAGCTGTAGACAGATGCTGAAGTGGAAATGTATTGGAAAACTGTGAGGCTATGGAATAGGAGTGACTTGCAATAGGTTCTCATTCCTGTTGTGGGATGTGAGCTCATGAATGTGGGAAGGGTCACTGTTCATCTGGGTATTGCCTACGAAGCCTAGCGTGTGTCATCCACATGCTGATGTTTGTATGGGGTACTTACATGCACCAGGCAATGTGCTAAGCACTTAGTATGTGTATGTTGTTTAGTCTTTATAACGTTAGGTACTAGTATTACGTCTACTTAGCAAGGAGGAAACCACGTCTCTAGGATAGAAAGTAGCCTGAACCTGAAGTCACAGAGGTGGTGGGCGGTGGCTGAGATTGAACTGAGACCCTTTGCCTGCAGTGTCTGTTCTCTTGTGCTCTGTGCTGTATATGTGGGTCATCCATTCATGATCAGCTGAGGTGGGAAACTGAGGCAGGAAACATGGTTCACAGGGTAGCTAATCAAAGACCTTTTTCACATGTTATCCCATGTCACCTCCCCTTTGCTGGTCTTGAAGTAGCAAGGCATTTTGTGTTGTTAGACACCTAGGGAGCATGCACAGATATTTATCATTTCATGGTTGCATTGAAAAGAGGATAGAAAACCAAGCTTCTCCTTTTTAAAAAATACTTTCTGGCCGGGCGCGGTGGCTCACGCCTGTAATCCCAGCACTTTGGGAGGCTGAGGCGGGTGGATCACGAGGTCAAGAGATCGAGACCATCCTGGTCAACATGGTGAAACCCCGTCTCTACTAAAAATACAAAAATTAGCTGGCCATGGTGGCGTGTGCCTGTAATTCCAGCTACTCAGGAGGCTGAGGCGGGAAAATTGCCTGAACCCAGGAGGCAGAGGTTGTGGTGAGCCGAGATCGTGCCATTGCACTCCAGCCTGGGTAACAAGAGTGAAATTCCATCTCTCTCTCTCTCTCTCTCTCTCTCTCTCTCTCTATATATATATATATATATATATAGAGAGAGAGAGAGAGAGAGAGAGAGAATATATATATATATAGAATATATATATATTCTAATCCAGTAGCATCATATAATTCAACCAGTCTATCTTGGACTATTGAGGGGCAGAGGGATCTGTCTCAGAAAATGGCCACCCAGTGTGAAGATAGCTGAATAAAATTGAAATATGAATCATCTACTTGTTTGAAAAAACCTCTGGGTACTTGGCGGAATTTTGGAATCATATATATTGTGTTTTTCTGGCATATACCCAGCACAGCGTAGGTGTTTGTCATACATTTGTTTAAATGAATATGTGATCCCTACTTCGGATACATTTTGCACTTTTTTAGGGTGACAGTTGTGTAAACGTGCTCCAACCAGGGAATGGCTCATTATAGTGATGGGAATTGTGATCATTTTTTAACAGGGTCGCTAAAGGAAAGAAAATAATGACGGTTTGCCTTTTCGTATATGCAGTCCTTTTGATAAATGCCTTTTTTGGGAGAGGAGTCTAGTTTTGATTCTGCATATGTTTTGTAATCATTTGTATGTATCTGTGTGTGTGCACATGTGTGTGCATGTGCACGTACACATGCGGTGAGTCTGTAGCAGTGGGTATAGGGTGTTCAACCAGCCAGCCTGCCCCAGTTCACTTATGCTAATCCGGGAGTGGGACAGCAGCACCTGTGCCCATGCTCCCCAGAGGCTTGCTGGGCAAGCGGGGTGGCTGTGCTGCAGCAAGCACATTTGCGTCTCCGGAATGTGTCCTCAGCTCCTTGGTGCCTCTGGGCTGTACTCTCTGAGTTCACCTCAACTGTGCCCTCAGAACACAGCCTCTGGCTGGCTGCTGCCTCCAAGCTCCCTCTGGCAAACCCCTTGTTCTCATCTTCTCTTGGGCAGGGAAATAGGATGAGAGGCAGGGAGCTGGATGAAGGACACTTGCCTGAGCAGCACCTCCTCCAAGGCCAAACAAATACTGGATTCATCATTTCACAAGGGTAAACACTAGTGTCAATTTTTCGTAAATGTATTTGATCTAATAGATTAAAAAATGTAGTGATGTCATTAACATCTTAGGTTTTGGAGCCAGCCTGCCTGGGTTGCTCCCTGGCTCTAGCACATTTTTGTTGAATCTTGGGCAAATTAATCTCAATGAGTCTGTTTCCTTTTCTGTAAAGTGGGGATAATGATAGTATCTCCCTTATAGACTTGTAATGAGTGCAATCATGTACATAAAGCATGGGTCAGGATGTGATTTTCGCTTACTGCTTCCCCTGGTGATGACATTTAGTGAATGCTACGTGCCAGGCACTGTGCTAAACACTGTACATGCGTTATCTCCTTTGATCTTCATCACAACCTAGGGACATTGAAGTTATTGGACTAAATAACTTGCAGAAATTCTAAATCAAATAGTTATACAGCTGACAGAGGAAAAATGTCTGGACTGATTATGTTGTAACTTCTACAATGCCAGAGTCTGTACTCTTTCCAAGTGTTCAGCACTGCCCATTGCAAGGTCTGTCTGAGAGTTGAAATTTGAATGGCTTATTTGAACTATGAAAAACCTTTGAACTTAAGAGCTGGAGATGGAGGAAGAAAAAGGTCAGTCCCAAGAGCTTTCACTCTGGAAGCTTCTATTTCTCTCTCTTTTGAATGACCTCCCCTCATATCTCTACAGAGTGGTATGCATGCAGTCTTCCAGGTAACTTTAAGGAGACAATCCAGTACGGTGATGGTGGGATAGCTCTCACACGAGTGTGTGTGTG
The DNA here is from genome assembly GCA_031835075.1 of Saguinus oedipus. Taxonomy (NCBI): domain Eukaryota; kingdom Metazoa; phylum Chordata; class Mammalia; order Primates; family Cebidae; genus Saguinus; species Saguinus oedipus. The sequence goes on from CM063170.1 coordinate 47,846,714, forward strand.
TGTGTGTGTGTATGTGTGTTTGTGTAGTGCACTACACTACACTGGCATTGCAGAGATTGTTGAATGAATGAAGGAAGGAAGTAACTAGTATGCATATAAATGACACATGGTTCTAAAATGAGAGTGAGCTCCCATAAGTCATTCAGAAGAGTCCGTGTCACCCGTTTAACCTGGTAATCATACCATGTACACATTCCTACACCCAACACACACACAAGGTTCTCATTTGCCTGTGTGTAATGGACATGGTAAAATCTGCCTGTGGCTCCATATCATGGTTTTGAGATTCAGTTTTCAGCAGTATGATAGATACTGAATGAGGGCAAGTTTTGTTTTTGTGTAATTCAATAAAAGAGCCAAATACAAAAAAGAGTCATTAAAGCATTGTGACATCAATGCCGATTGTCCTGTGGAGGTGCAAAGCAGAGGAGGTGCTGTGTTTACTGAAAGGTCTATGCTTTCAATTTATTCATTTGGGTTCTTTCGGGGGTATGTGCAGATCTAATTTATTTGATTTTGTATGCTTAAAGTGAAAAGGAAACCTATTTTCGAACACCTACTATTTCTCTAGCTCTATGTTAGGTTACTTAACTTTTCCACACCCTTTGAGAAATAAGTTAAGTGACCATTGGCTCAGAGAGGTTAAGTCACTTGCCTGAAGTAGCAGAACTACTAGGCAACGGGGCAAAGATGCAAGTCCAGGTCTCTCTGTTCTCAGCTGTCTTTCCTCCTCCTCATAGCTTTGAAAAGGTTCAAACAAACAATCAGTGAAACCTTTGATGAGTAGTTTAATTTTATTTATTTTCCAGTAGGGAAAAATCTATATTATTTTTCTGAACATCTCCAAAGCCCACATAAATCCTGTTGTATTAAGAATTTGATTGGGAAATGTTAGGCAAACAGTTTATCTATCCCCCTGTCTCCAGCTGACAAGGTGGCTTGTTTTGTGTACCTCTTTTGGTGTCTCCATTTTAGTTGTAATCATGTTATCCTTCTTAAGAGTGATGGTTGCCTGTCGTGCTAAGTTTTCTACCTGCAGCTGGACTATTCCCCTTTCCTTTAGCAGAAAACAATTTCAAACAATTTTTTTTTTTGAAAAACAGTCTCTGGGAAAAAGTTTACATGTCAAAACATTTTCCCCAATATGCTGCTAATTTTGGTTTTCAAAATTTAAGTGATACCCCCATGTATGTATTGACAGTTTCTCACCGATTAGGAAGAAAAAAATACGAAATGAAGCAGTCAACGAACTGAGACTTGGCTACAGTTATCCTAAGCCCAAAGAAAGGGAAAGTGGCTCCAAAAGTTCTAAGGGATCAGAGACTGGGGTGTCTATCACTCTATAAAGTGAGTAAATAAAACCTTCAAGGAAAATATCCACCCATGAGGATCTCAGACCATGCTAGGAAATGATCTGGGGCTTCAAATGCTACATTCTTGCCTCATGTGAATCTGCAGGAAACTTTATACAAACCGATGTAACTATTATGGGTATGATATACAGAGCTACTTTTAAAGGAGTGTTCTGGGAGTGCCCTAGTGAGAGTCTCAGAATAGGATTTCCATCCAGCATTTCAGTAATTTCTGGGCTTGAATGTCACTGAATAGTTATGAAGTTCATAGAGGAAGTATGTGTGTTTGGACTAATTATGTTATAAATTACATAATGATATAGTTATAAATTATACCATAATATAAGACTTCTAATAACATTTGGGTGCATTCTAAGGAAGACATACTATTGAATTATAGTTTTCATATTTAAAATGAATACTTTTTACAAAGTATAAAATAAACATTAAAATTGCCTTTCACTTCATGTTCCCTCAGTAACCACTGTTCACACTTTGGTATCTGTTTTCTACTCCTATTTTAATGCTTACATAAATAGATGCATTGAAATTTGTGACTATGAGGACATATGTGTTATACCTGATGTTGCATCTTTAGGCCTCTCCTTTGTTGCTATTTTTATTAATATGCATTCTGAGAACACGTGTTTTTTAATGACTGTATAATATTGGATCATGAGGATGTATCATCATTTACCTATCCAATCTGCCAATATTAGACTTTTAAGTTTTTAATTTTTCATTTTTATAAATAATGCTTTGATGAGCATCCCTGATTTCCTTAAGATAGATTCCTAGAAATGCAATTACAGGCTCAAAGGATATGAATGTTTTAAAATTCTTGATGCAATACCCAAGTGCTTCCCAGAGAGGCTGTGCCAATGTGTGCTCCCTCCCCTCCCATGGGTGAGAGTGATTATCTGCTGTATCCATACTGGTGTTGAGTGCTATCATTACTTGACATCTTTGCCATTTTATCAAGGAGCATATGGCTGGTTGCTAAAGTTAAGGTGGCAAACAAAAAATCTGTGAAGAGAAGCAGAAGTTTAAATTCCAGATAATAAACGAAAATTGGTAAAGGCATCTGGTTCTTCTAGAAACATCCTCCCATTAATTTGTAGGTGAGTATCTCCTATTTCTAGGAGGCTATGTCAATATTTCACAACCTCCTAGAGCATTAGCTGCCCCTAAGCCTCTCCATGTATATTCTCATGTGGCATTAATGCAATTAGATAGGGATTTGGAACATTTACCGCCTTGTTAGAACTTCTGAGCCATTTTAAAGTTTTCCTATGCTGAACCCTCTGATAAAAAGCAGGTGACTGCCCATATATCATCAGGGCACTTTGAGGTTCCTCTGCAGCTAACTAGTTAAAAAATGCAAATTAAGTCAAAGTTTGATTTGCATGGTGATACTGATGTTGGCATTTCCTGAGATGTTTCAGGGACTCAGGATGTTTCCTGAGATGTTTCAATTGACTGATAATTTTGACGGAGACAGTCTTTGAGAGTGTTCTGAAAAACTCCATGAGGTCATCTTATTCAACCCCTTGCTCTAGGATCAAACCAGCCCAAACCATGAATACCATGAGGAAGGAAAATAATTTTCAGTTTCTATTCATAGTAGTTAAGACAAGTGTATTGACAATGTCCCCCAAACACCTGTTTTTCCCTGATCTGTGGCTGCAGAGAAACATAAGCGTGGAGTATGTTTAGCTTACTCTGAATCAGCAACATCGCTGTAGGAAAAATAGTGACTGCTTTAAGTTATAAAATGTGATGGGTCAGAATGGATTTTCTTTGGTATTAAAAGAAGTAAACTAGAAATAGGCAGCTTAGGGGGAAATAATGACTGATGGCTAAGTCCAGGTAAGATATGAGACTGGACCTGCTACTTCGATGAAGAGGTTGCTGTGCACGGCATCGTCATTTCCATCATAAGGAAATCAGAGATGCTCATCAAGGCATTACTTATAAAAATGAAAAATTAAAAACTTAAATGCCTAACATTGGTCCCCCACTCACAGAAACAGCCTGCATGGAAACATTGCAAAGCTTTTTAGTTTGTGCAAGATATGAAAATATGCTGTTTTTTTGAGTAACCTGGGAAAATTAAGGGAGACCGTGTTGAATTGCAGAGGTGGCATGACTTGATGAGATTACAGATGAACAGGGTTTATACTTGCTCTGCCTCTGACCTGGGATAAATTACTTTTCTCAGTTTACCTTATCTGTAAAATGGAGGCATTTTAATGCTTGCCCCTGTTAGATGTCTTAGAAATGTGAACAACCATTTTGAATTCTGATGAAGAAAGCAGTGTGGAAATTCACAATGTGATAAATAAATTCCTCAAATGCATCATACAATCATAATTGTGTTTGGGAGGCTGGAACCATTTTAAAGAAAAAAAGTATCCAAAGTATCTCATTCTTGTTCAAATCAAATGCTGAATTGTGTAGTGGCACAGCCTTCGCTTCCAAAGTAGGGTTAGGTAGCTTTACCTTCGGGGCGTGGGAAGGTAGGCAGCTCTGATTGTTCAGAGGAGCAGAGTCTGCTGCACAGGGGCCAGGCTCAGAGAAGCATCTTTTCACCCCTATCTTGTTGATTCCAGCTTTCCTTGATTAGTCATTTGCATGCTCATTTTTGTTCCGTTCCTCTCTGGCAGGGTCTGTTAATTACTAAACATGGGAGGCTTAGCAACCAAAAAAACCTAGAAAACAGCTCTAGCCTTGTTTGCTAAAGTTTTGTTTTAGGTCCAGTAATTTGAATTGGCAGCCAAAGGAAAAAAAAAAAAGTAACTGATACACCTGACTAACTTGCATTTCGTATTTCTAACACTCAAAAGTACAATGCTTATGGTAATGAATTTTATCTATTATGAGGGAAAACAATCACCTTTGATGACATTATAGAATAAACACATTTAACAGCATGCTGAATTGCTGAAGTATCATTTTCAACGACCTCATTAGTGTCACTTAATTAAAACTTCCTGCTCTTGACTTTGATGCTGGTACAGGCAAAAACACAGAGGGAATTGAACAAACAACAAAAAAAAGGGGGGGGGGTGCATTTTCTAGTGATAAATCGCAGAGGTTGCTAATGAAACCAAATTACCTACCTTTTTCCTGCAACTCCCATAAAATAATATGAAACACGCAGCAACTCTGCATCAAACAAATTAATCAGCTGTCAGCAGATTTGCCTTATAATAATCTTTTGCACTTATTGATCATTTAAAAAGGGGAGGGGCTTTTCTTTTCTCTGTACACAAGCATTAGGTTGGTGATAATTAAAGCCTCAGCTTCAGAAATGCCATAATAACCGTTAATTAGTGGGATGCTATTTTCAACATAATTTGCTAATTAGGCAGTGAGCTGGTATAGTGTATATACCTAATTATGAAGGGTCTTGTGCTGTAGACACATGTGACTGGAGTGTAAATGACACCATTATAGGGGTCCTAGCAGATTTTTAAAAAATATAGTTTGTTCAGAAGTGCTTAGTTCTTTAGGGACTTCTTCGTATAGGGAATACTACTCTTGGCTGTTTTGCATGAGGTTTAGAAGAGGAAACATTGTATAGAAATATACCATTTCTTTTATGTGTACTGTGGACAGACAGGGTCACAAATTCTAAAGAAGCTTTGTTGCCTGATGCCTGGATACAAAGGCTGATAATTTAGGCACTGAAGTTGTCCATTCTCTACTAGTAGAGAATTACTCTCTGTTTGCCTGCGACATGCCATTCATCTGTGGACCAGGACTCGGTAAATCTTCTAATATTATATGTCTGCCATACCTTGATTTTTCTGCCACATACTGATAACCTATAACATGTCTCTCTCTGCCTCTCAGTCGCTCCCTCCTACCTTTCCCTTCAGGTCATAAAGAAAATCTAGACTTCTCAAAAATGGATGTTTATTTCTGCCTGGTTTCTTCTCTAGCCCATTGTCTGTCTTGATTTTTTAAAAAGATAAAAAAATGTTAAAAGTGAGGAATGATAAAATAGGAAAAGGGTGAGTTGTCATGCAAAAGTCTCAAATTATATGCATATTAGCAATATTTATGAGTTTAAATTTGGCTTTTCAGCAGAGTATAAGCAGAGTAAGATCATTTGCAGATATATAAACTGGATTTCTGGATCATAGTAACTGATTTCTTTTAAGTGTTTTACCTTGTTTTAAATAAAACTATATTTCTTTACTGCCTTTAAACGAAATGAAAACTTAATTCAATAATAAATGAGCTTCAGAGCAGCACAAGAGTCACTTAACTTAAATCTTTTTGTAGAGGTTCCCACTTAAGCGGCTTGAAAGACAGTAAATCACGCTGAAGAACGGACATCCCAATTTCATTGCTGCGCTGTAGAGAGCTGAATTAATGGCCTTCTCTTTAGAATGTATGGATGCGCTTTCCAGCTGCTGAGCCTGACAGTGTTATAGCTCAATTAATGTGATTTTGATGTAATTGCAGATAGGGAGCGTGGTGCCGAAAAATTATTTTTTTTTCATAAGAATTACATTTTATCATCCAGCTGTGGGCAGAGGGGTGCTTTTTAAGGCTGAATGTGATAAGTAACAGGGCTTCTATTTTAATTTTTTAAATAATGTATCTCTGAAAAAGGGAAGAATAATGAATCAACATAGTTATTTATTGAGCACTTACTATATGCCCTGCACTGTGCTAAGCATTTTACTCCAACATATCATTTGACTTTTACAAGCCTATGGAGCAGGACCTATTGTCATCCCCATTTTGCAGATGAGAAAAATGAGTCAAAGAGAGATCAGGCTGGCAGAGGCAAGGCTGGGTTTTGAACCCTTATGTTTCTGACATCCTGAGCTCTTAACCATCATATGGTTTCTCTCCAAATTGTCCTCAGAGGTCTCTGGCTGGAGATAGTAGGATCCATAAATGTTTAAATGTTTAAACCAACTTTCTAGAACATTATAGAGTGGTATTGTGAGAAATAGGTTTTAGGCAGGCTGCCTGGGTATGAAGCCTAGATCTGCAGATTTCTAGCTGCGTTTGATTTTAGGCAAGCTATTTAAACACCCTGAGCCTGAACTTCCTCACCTGTGAAGAGAACATAAGAATGATGGTTTCTTCATATGATTTGTTACAAAGATTAAATGAGAGAATCTATGTAAAGTGTTCAGAACAGTGCCTGGAACATAGTAAGTGATAGCCAAGATAACTGATAGTCAAACACAAGCCAGCAGGGTCATTGATCTCTTCCAGCACAGTTTTCTTTGCCTCATCTTATCTATTGGGTGCAGACTGCCTCTGGGAACTTGGCTATCAATATTTTCTGGGAAGTACCCAGAATGGCATTTAGCATAATATGGGCTGTGCCTGCTGGCATTGATGTAAGGCCTTTCTTTCTTTCTTTTTTGAAGCCATTTTAATACCCTGTATTATTAGAATGAATAATGATGCTAACTTGGAAGATGATGAGCTGTGCACTTGTTGATATATATAGCATTACCTGTCAGCCCAAGTTCAGCTCATAGATATGAGGAAAACACTGAATTTAAGGCTCTGTTTGGGGCTCCAGGACCCAGGAAGAAGAACAGAGCAGTGGTTCATGAACAGAAACAAAACTCAGGACACTTCTTGCATTCATGACAGAAGATCTGGTTAAGGAAAGAGCACGGAGAAAAATAATGCAACATTGATGACGATTATGATGGTAACTGGCATGTAATAAGTACTTACTATTTGCCAGAGATTCTGCAAAATTATCGCATTCAATACTCTCAGTATTTCTACAGATAAGTGCTAGTGTTATTCCTACTTACAGTTGAAGTAAATGAAGATGAAAGAAGTTTAGTAATTTGTCTAGAGTAATAGAGCTGCAAATCTTTCTATGCATCCTCTCACCTCAGTTACTGACCCACATTGCATAGATGGGGTGAAGCCACCTTAAATTTGCCGAGTTATGGGTGAAGGCAGGCGGAGTCAAGAGGTCTGGATTACTTTTACTTCTTGGCATTCATTGAGCCAACAAGGAAGGCTTGCTTTTCCACTGGCTCGTTACTTTGTAAATAATCTTTATTTGTGGTTGTATTGATTAAGTTGCAGTTAATACATTACCAAAGTCTGTATAGACAACTTATTAAGAAGTTTATTATTTGTACAGTAAATCCTGGGCATTTTCATTGCTGTGGACCAATAATTTAAATAAGATAGTTCTTTCTAATAATATACTGGATTGGAACATTTTGACGTATAATAATCCTAATGTGTATGGTGATGTCATTATTTCTTACTGTTGCCTTCAGAATCAATATGCAAAAGTGAATATTAAATGTTGACATCACAGGGGATACATTTGTTAATATATAACAATTGCTCTATTATTTGCTCCTAAGTAGACCTGAATAGAAATGAGCTAGGGTGCTTGGTATACTTGTTGAAATACACATAGATATGAATAGCTAGGCTTTATTAGTTTTAGAGAAAAATAGTTATGAAAAATATTATTTTTGGTTGGAAATATAACCCATATATTAAAGGCACATTTCAGTGGTGGAAGTATGAATAAAATGTTAAGCAGGCTCTATTTGCTTTCATGATTTTGCCTTGCAGTAAGCCTCCAACTTTGAAGCAATTGAAAGAAATTCTTCTTGTACCATTTTGATCCATTTTCTTTTTAGGGCCCACCAAACTTTGTTCCTGGACACATGGGTAGTGGGAATAGCACCATGGACTGTTTGTGTTCCTATGTATTAGCACATTGATTCTCTTCCAAGAGTGTGACCTTCTCAGTTTAAAAACAGTTCATGTATTAATTAGAATTAAGTTAGGTTGTAATTGATTCCCGCTCATCTCAACCCACCGCACTCCTACCAAATAACAGTAGCTGAAGTAACAGAAGCTTATTTATTTATTTGTTTTCCTGTTTAGGAAGCCTGGGGATAGCGCGGTGTGGGGTGTGGCTCTGTGATGTTGGGGCCTGGTTTCTATTTTGTTCCTCTGTGGTGCATGGCTACAATTCCCAAGGTCACCTAACCATCAGAGATGGCTGCTGGAGCTCCAGGCTTTACCTCCACATCACGGCCAGTGGAAGGACGAGGGAGAGAAGAAAGGGGAGCCCTTTCCCTTTGGAGATCCTTGAGGAAGTTACTTACCACTTCTCCACATATCCATTGGTCAGAATTAGTCACATGGCCACAAAGGAGGCCAGGAAGTCTTCCATTTATCCAATTACGCACCATTCATTTACTTCACAAATATTTATTGTGTATTCACTCTGCGTTTGCTTTATTCCTGGCAATAAAGAGGTGAACAGGCAGACAAGACCCCTATTCTAATAGCTCTTGCATCCTAGCAGGGAGCTAGACAATAAGTAAGATAAAAGTCATATGTGCTTTGAGGAAGTAAAGCAGGTTGATTTCATAAAGAGGTGATTCATGGCCAAGGATAGGAATTGCTTTAGTTTGGGCAGAGATTCCCTTTCCTTCCAGAAAGGTGACCCAACTGGTGAATGCAGTGAGCCTGAGTATGAGGACTATTTCAGGCAGTGGGAATAGCATGTGCAAAGGCCCTGAGATTGGGATGAGTCTAGTTTATCATGGGAATAGAAAGCTGGACACAAATGGCATGAGATGGCTGTAGAGGAGCAGGGAGGAGTGAGGCCATGATAGAGATTGGATTTCCTTCTAAAATCAGTGAAAACCATTTGGAGGGGAGGCTAAAATACAGAGAGGAAAGATGGGCATGTGATTCAGTTCATCATTTTTAAAAGATCATTCTGAGTGCCACATGGAGAAAGGTGGAGAAAACAGATCCATGACGCTGCCTCACTTAGCTGTGGCTGGTGTAGGGAAAGTGGGATTTGCCCTCTGCATCTGTGTCTATGCTGAACAAATGAAGGAGATTTTCTTTGTCTGGTGGCATCCAGGGATTTGTGTTCTGCCAGGACTTTATTATGTGGCTTTTGCAACACACTGAAGGGCTTGCATGTTACAGAGACATGAGGGAATCCATGGAAAATCTCCTTCCTCTCTGCAGCATCTGGCACGAAGAAGGTAGTGAGCTCTCACAGTGAGAAGGTAAAAAGACTGAAGGGGAAATGAAACAACAGCCCACCAAGTAATCGCCTTCTTGGCAAATTATTTGTTTACCCATCATGGGGCAGAGCTGATGTAGATGGGCTGCCTGACCCCCAGGGTGAACCCAGGAGCAGAATGCTAGGGGGTAAAAAGTTAGATGACTAAAAACTTTGTCTTGTCATTCTGACAAGGGACAGCATTTTGTGAATAACACATTTGAGCTGCAGAGAAGGTCTCAAGGGCTTAAAACTAGTGATCAAAACAGTACAACTCCGTGTGAATGTGGTTTCAAGTAAGATCATTAAAATGTTGCTGTAGCCAAAAAAGCTAAAAGAAAGAGGTGATAAAACAATGAATGCCCAGATTTGGCTTTTGAGCTCAGAAGCAATTGCTTTTGAATCTTCCTTTTGACTGGTCCATCACTAGTTCGTGAAATTTGAGATTTGTTGATTCAGGATCATTGAGACTTGGATCTGAAAGGGACCTTACAGTGAAATGGGCTGGGCCCTGAATTTACACATGAGTGCTATCTGAGACCCAGAAGAGGTGTGACTTGTTCAGTTTCTTGATTTATGTTATTTCCTCTAGAGCTGACTTAAGGAAGCTAACAGTATATCCCTTTGGTATAACACGGCTTTTTGCAGATCCCACCCCTCTGCCACCCAGCACTTTCATTCCTTGTCCGGTATTGCAGGAGCTCAGCACAGCTCCATGGCTTCAACAAAACTAAATTTCCTGTTTTGAAATCAAATGGCTGGAGTAATCTGAGACCCACCCTCCATAACAAGGGAAAAAAATCTCTTAAAATATTTTGAAAGTGGCAATATTTTCTCTAGGGAATAACTGAAAGATGGATTCATTTTCATCATTAAATATGGGATGAGCATGCCAGAGAAGTTTTAATATGTAATTTTAAGAGAAGGGGAGAGAGGAGGAGATGATTTTTGTGGATAAAGTAAGGTTGGGCATATACTTTGAATATGAAGCTTTTCAGGTGCTGCTAAAAATCTTTAAAAATTTTTTATCCCCATTGGAAGGGTTGTACTTGTCACCTGGACCTGGAGAATTTTAGAGCCTTAGAAATAAATGGACAATTCTCTGATTCTGAGCAGTCTAGCTTTGCTTTGATGAAGAGGCTAACACTCTTCCTGGGTTTTGTTGGAAAACCCCAAGGCCCTGAGGCTCCATGGAGGGGCTTTCTGCATTCAAATCACTGCTCCCACTAATAGACAATCTAATTGGCTAATTGTGGGCTCAGCCGTTCACTTGGGCCGCAATTAGCCACTTACTTCTTACTTTGCAGATACGAGTGGCCACTTGAATTCTCAAAAAGCCCATTGTGAATTCAGTTATTTGTGTGTCTCATTCCACCTGGACAGGGAGTACTTGGAAAAAAGAGTAAAATTATAGTCCTTGAAATAAAATCCCTCTGAAATCTGGCTGAGGCCTTCTCAATTCCGAAGTGACAGTAACCTGAACAGTTAGTTCTTTTTTCAAAAAATGCATATTAAACATAACATACACATATATCCCATTAACTGGAGACTTAATTTTTCTCTTAGTGTCCTTAATGCAGAGCAAGACATACCCACCTGCTGGTTTTCAGCTTCTTAACTTTCTGTAAATCTACTTTTCCAAACCTTTAGATCTGCTGTGTGTAATTTAATTGGCTACTGTACCTTTCTGTATGAAACGAATGTGCTAATTTCTCGAGTGATGCATTAATTCTCTGTTATCCACAAAATTCTGGAGAAACGGAAGATCCATTTTAAAAGTCTGTCCCTGGCTGACTCTGTCTTCTAGCAAAGTGGAAGAACTATTGTTTTCCTACATCCTTTTGATGTGGTCGGTTATTGTTACGTTGGGTCAAAGGGACTTACCTGGGGGATGACAGATGCTGACACTCTGCCACCAGTTTCCTTAGAAGTGCATAATAGCAACCAAATCAAATCCCTGAGAGGATACTGGGTAGAAAGTTGCTTTTGGGGAGAATTCTAGGAAAGAGAAGACTGTGACCTCTGTTACTGCACAATGTCAAGGACAGATGGGAAGAAGGTATGAATCAATATATGTCAACGGCACAGATGGTATAGCCATACAGTGTCCACATCCTGATTTTCTATCCCCTGAAACTGAAATTAATAATGCCTTCATTATAGGCAGTAGCTGCCAAGCAGCTGAGAGGACCCAGCACAAGTAAGAATACTGCTCTGAGTAAGGTGTTTCAAACGGGAGTTTTCACTGTCTGTCTCTGTCTCTCTTTTAGAAGGTTAGGAATGCTATGGATCATGAGGCAAAAGGGAATCATCTTTTGATGCTGAGTTTTTACAGGTTAAAGAAACCAAAGATAGAGCAACTGTGGTTGCTTCCTGCTTTGCAATATATTTGTGCCAGGGAGTCTTTCCCCCGGTCTGAGCATGTCATAAGGGAGAGGGTTAACTCTGCTGTGCCAATTATGGGCTTGGGGTCTTGAAGATCTCAGACCAGGGTTGGAAGTGGAGGGCAAAGTAAAAACAAGCAACCACAAACTGCCAAAACAAGTATTGGTACATCTCTACAAGCTCCGGGTGGTAATGACGAATTCAGTATTCATCACATGGACTAATTAATGCACGCTAACACATCCCAGTGCAATTTGCAAGTCACAGATTGCATTAGGTGATACAAATGACTCATTTGTGAACCTGAAGGATGACCTTTGGCAGGAGTATCTGCTGACCTCAAAAATATTAAAGAAAGGTTGTTTCACCTTGCCATTGTCTCCAAATGCCAAAATAGCCCAATTAAAAACCTTGACTTGGAACCATAGGAGCAGATGCGAGTCCTAAAGGGCATTAATTATTTTCAGTGTCAGCTGGTTGTATAACTGAGGCCAAATGAGAGTTTGGAAAGCTATTAAGGCAGTGTATTATATGCACTGGGTCTAAGATTTGAATTCAGAATAAGGTGTAGATTTCATCTGTTTAGGCAAGCTGTAAAGAATTTGTGCTGGCTGTCCTGCTAAGAGTTAAGGGCTAACATAGGTGAAATGAAGCTCGTCACCTTTGCTGAGTTCTCTCCTCTGCAATCATTCATTTATTTTCCTATGTCTATTTGCAGAACCATCATTAGTTACCATATTGTGAGGTCAAATGCATAAGCATGTGCAGTATTAGTTTGCTTCCAAGTGGACTTTTCTCCCTCTCTACAAGTCTAAGCACTGCAAATGATCCTGTACTATTTCCCCCGTAAATGTGGTGACAGATGAAGATATGTACCCAAGCTAGGTTCCCATATGGCTAATTTCGACATTTGTTTTAACAACATGCAGATTTTTAGGCAAATTAAAACACAAGGACCTCCATATTCATGGAATCCTCTCCAGTGCTGTCATCCCTACCTCCAGGTGGGTTTCAGGGAGCCATGCTGGTGGCAAAGCCTGAACTAAAAGGAAAAGGGGCAGGCATGTCTATGAGGTGTAATTGACTCACAAGAGGTCCTGTTAAAAAATGAAGCCAGGAGCAATGGCTCGTGCCTGTAATCCCAGTTACCTCGAAGGCTGAGAAGGGATGATCACTTGAGTCCAGGAGTTGCAGGCTGCAGTCTGCTGTGAGCTGTGATTGCACCACTGCACTTCAGGCTGGGCAACAGAGCAAGGCCTTGTTTCTAAAAAAAAAAAAAAAGGAAAGTTCCCTTGGCATTGCCTGCTGCACGTGCCTTTCGAGTCACCAACTTTTACTGTGGACACTGACTGCCAAAGCCCACCATGTGTCCAGTAGGTACAAAGCAGAGGTGCCGGAGGGCAGGGAATGACATATTCTCTTCGGCCTCTTTATAGCTGAAGTTTCAGATTCTGGTTCACCTTTATGTCCAGTTGAAAGAAATGGAAAAGGTAGAACAATGTGATAGAAAACCCAAAGATTTGGAGACCAGACAAATCTGGGTTTGGATCTCAGTTTTGTTATTTAGTTGCTGTGTAAGCTTGAGATGTCCGTAACTCATCTCAGCTTCAGTGTCCTCACCTCTGACTTATAAATGACCATAACACCTGATGGGATTGTTAAGAAGATCAAGTTAAGTATATGGGTTTACACAGACACACACACACACACACACACACGCACACAAAATGAGCACCTTTTATGGAATACATCTTTGCTAAACCTTGATGATTTGTAATTTCTCATATATATATATATATGTTGCAAGTTATATATATGTATACCTTAAGAGGTGGTAGGATATCATGGCTACTGCTATTTTTATTATGGGGAATTTATAGAAAGTTTTCAAAGATTTGATTTTTTTTTTCCTCTAGGTTTTTTTTCTGTCATGTGGGGCTATGTGCAATGCATGTAGCAGAAAAACACACCTTAGAAATTAGAGTCTTGTCTTCAAAGCCCTCTTAGGTTGGAAAGTTGTTTAATCTTGATAAGCTTCACATTGCTATCTGTAAATTGAGATAATAATACATACCATCATTTATTTTGAGAGGATTAAATGAGATAATGGATACATATGGTGCTTGGCATTTGGTAGGGGTTTGATCAATGATTGCAGCCTTACTGTTCTTGTGCCCAGAATATTCCTATCTTTTGTCCCCACATATTCTGTTAATAAGCCTTTGACAGATGTCAAATAATAAGTCGAGAGAAGATGTAGTTCTGTTTCAGGTTTCCCAGGCTAGTTCCCTGGTGTTTGTTTATTCAAAAAAATGAGCACCGTTGTTGGAATACATTTTTTATAAACATCGATGATTTGCAGCGTCTCATTCTCAAAGCTGAAGGAAGATCTGCTTTTTCATTTGCTGTCTTTATGGTTCTCTGTTGTTTTCCAGCACCTTATTTGGTGACGTCCTACGTTATAGATCAAAATGTGGCAGGCATCGAGATCGTTCTCACTGGCCTCTCAGATATGGTTGATGATATCTATGAGATAACCCTCCGCAGGGATTTTCTCCTCTGGCTACTTAGACCACATGTTACCCAAGCAACATGAGTATTTTCCCCTACAAGGTTGTTATTATTCCAAACTGCCATTTAAAAAAAACAAAATCCTAATTTCTTCCTAAGACCCTCATAAATGCCAGCAGCTGATGAAAGCAGGTTTGTTTCTTGCTCTTTGGGAGGTGGCCACCCATGTCAGCACTGGAGAGTGTCTGCACATCCTCGCAGGCCCAACAAGTGCTAAACAGATGGAGTGAGTTCAGAGCTAAATTACCAAGGAGAAAATTCTGTTCTTTCACCAAATGTGATTTTTAACTGCCATTTGCAAAGAACACTGAGCCATGGCATACTGGGAGGGTTGGCTTCATGGATAATGGATGCCTTAGTTGAAAGCCCATGCAAACTATGTTGGCAGCTAATTTCTGTATATAAGCCCACCCCTAACTTAAATTTTAAGAAAGCAAGCATGCTTTTCTGAATGCATGGGCTGATTTTGTACCAGAACAGAACTTCCTATTAGACAATAACTTGCCCTAATTTCGATGTGCCTTGCCCAGCACACAGGATGCTGCTCTCGGTATTTGGTAAGTAAATCATAATTTCATTGTTAGTCCATTCTCTTCAGAAATTAAGTCAGTGTAAAGTAAGGGTAAGTGTGGGGAGTGGAAAGAGATGGGTGGGAGATGGGTTTAGCTACATGAGCGCTCAGATGACCTTATCATAAAGTGGCTTAACTATACCACAGTATTCCATGGAGGGATCAGTAAATTATTAAATCTCAGTTTCTCAACCTTTCTGTCTTAGTGTCAATCTCTTTATCTCTTACTAATTCTCTCTCTCAGCCTCTGTCTCATAATAGTAATGGTAATCCATCCTTCCCCAGTATTACTTCTCAAGCCTTAGCTCACAGAGAAATCACCTAAGAAACTAGTTAAAAGTGCAACTCACTGGACTTCACTACCAGAGTCTGTTTCTGTAAAGCTGGGGTGGGCCTGAGAAGTTTGCATTTTAACAGAATCCTCCTCCCCACCCCAGGAGATTCTAGTATAAATGGCCCTTGAGCCATGTTTTGAGACAAGCTGGGTAATACTGATGGAGAGCAACTTGCTTCACCATAAGCATGGTTGCAAAGTACAAGAAGGCTGAGTTTCCAGTAGTTTGAGGGCTTTTTAATTATTGTTAGTATCAGTGGAATTCTTTAAAAAAAAAAAACTCCATAAAACTCTTCCTTCAAATGAAATAGAGAATCCCTGCAAATAAAGCCTCTCCCAAGTAAAGCTGTCCTGGCTGAAGGAGAGGGAGGCCTAGGGAGCCCCGCCACTTGCCTTCTCTCTTCTCTTCTATCTTCAGTGGCCCCGGTGTTCTGGGCAGTGTTCCTGGAGTCCACATTCCCCTTTCTTCCCAAAGGGAGCCACGATGAAGGCCTGGGTTCCTGTGTACAGAAAAGATGACCTCACTAGGAGATCTGAGTTCTAGCTCCAGCCTTTCCTCCATTTGCTGCATGACCTCAGGAAACTTGTTTAACCTCACTGACCTTCAGTGCATCCCTTGAGGAAAAAGTGGGAGTTTGGGCTAGATCAGTTTTTCTGGAAGTCCAGTCATTCACGGACTCTTCTGTGACTTTTGCTATAGATGAGTACCACCTGGAATATTTACTCCGTATTTGTCTTTTTAATAGAAGTCTATTCACGGTTTCTTAGCTAAATATTCACTTAGGGTTCGAGCTAAGCAACGCTCTCTAAAAGTAAAAGTTGGATGTGCCACTTACGGTTTTTCTTTCCTAATACACTTGAAGATAAATCCACAACCACTAAAAAAGGTATATACCTAAAATCAGTGGTTTGCACATGACCCTTGAGAAACATCAAGCTGGATGGTCTCTAAAGACCTCCTGCTCCATTTAATGGAGCTAGTATCCAGGTAGGTCTGTCTTGTTACTACCTTAGGGGTTTGCAGATGGGGGGTAGGTTATAGGGAAAAACGAAGAAATCCTCTGGGTACCATAAGCAAATGAAAGGAGAGAGGAGGACAAGAATTGCTTATATTGCTGGAAAGAATGAGGGAGCTTGAGGCTTGGAGAGTATGTGCAAAGGATCTAAGTGGTTCAAAGAGAGTTTTCAATATTAATTCTGTAGCAACATAGGACTATGAACTGCTTGATTTTGTTTAGGTATCATAGGGAGCTTAATAACCAAAAACATCATTGGTTTCTTGTTTGTTTCTTTTATTGAGTGTCAAAGAGCTAACAGCTTTTATTATAGATCTCCCAGGGCTGAAGTTGGCTAGTTAGGACAGTGGCAAGGCAGGACGCTAGGGAAGAGGCTTACCCTGGGCTTGGCATATATAAAAAACCGAGCTCTAAATAAATGGTTTTCAAGAGACACGTTGTGGGAGGTAGAGGATGCTGAAGTCTTGCTTGCGGCACACATTGCAGAGAGAGAAAGACCATGTTTATGACCTCTTTATTCCAAGGAAGGGGAGACAATGGCTCCAAATATATACCCGCTGAGCTGGCTTGGGAAATGCATGCAGACAATCTAGCAGTCATGGTGGTCCGGAGCAAGGAAATAAAAAATGTATTGAAAAGTGAGGGAAACTATAGCATGATTAAATAAGGCCAGCATTGAAGCACACAGTTATAACATGGAAGTCAGCCCAGAGTACATATTAGGTTAATAGCTTTGGCCTCAGAAATAGACAGACTTGGGTTCAAATCCCATCTCTGCCACTTCCTGGTTTTGATTGCTTGGACAAGGCACTTAACCTTTCTGAGCCTGAGTTTATTCACCTATCAAATGGTTATAATATGTACTTCCAGGGGCACCTTGAGTATTTCGTGACTTAAAGAACTTTGTACAATGTTTGGCATATAGAATAATATTTTAGTAAATTGTACGTGCTATTTTTATGTAATGGTTTTATTTCATTCTATCAAATCCAATGAGATAAGTAGTATATAGGTGGCTGGCAGAGATGGAAGGGAGATTGCTAAGACTCTGCCATTTCCCCAGAAGTGCCCATTATATGCCTCTGTACCACTGCATACTTAGGACTAATATTAATCTTGAAAAATTATTACTTACTGATCTTGAGATAGCCATGACAGGGTCACTTGTCATGCCACATGAATCCCGACTAAAGTTTCAAGGACAAGAAGTCTTTGGACAGATAATTTCCGTCCTTGGCATAAAGGCATTTCTCAGTAGGTGCAGGAGAATTAAGAAGTAAAGAACTGTGACCTGACTGGAGTCTACCGAGCCAACATTGACCAAATTTGGAGCCCCCTTTGTCAGTAAGGAGGTCACCCACACTTGTCAGGAGCTACAGGTGTTGAAGGCAGGAAAAGACAAGGTCTGTCGGGACATTGTGAATCGGGAAAACCAGACCTTTGCTCTTTAGAGACTCCCATGTGTGAAGGTTCTTAATAAACTTTCTCACCTGCCAGAAAGTGTGAAAGCCCCGAATGTGGACCCATTTTGATACGCCTGGCATTGTTGCATTGAGTTCTGTCATCTGTTTCTAGAAAAAGATAAAGCAAGCTTATTTTGTAACTTCTTTTCTTGTTTTTACTTACTCTGTCTTCATCTTAATTAATAGCAAAGAAGAATGCCAGAATTCTCTTGCAGTACAAACCCTTTCTCTGCCTCCTTGTCTTCCTCAAGGAAAAGGCACTAGGCATCTGCTTCTGTAAGGGCCACAGATCTCCTTACCATTTGTGTTGTAACTAAGAGTTGCCTGTGTGTCTCCACGGAATTCCCCTGACCCCCAGTTGTTTTATAGAAGTGTCCAGTTAATGCCAGTTTAAAGTTCTTGTTCCTGGTCTGTCTGCAGAAATACAAAGAAGGGAGGTGGAGATGACCCCGCTGCCGTGGCCATGTCCTACTTCTGTGATGCATCACCAGCAACTTCTTCCCACATGTTTTTGCATTGTTTCTTCTTACATGTATCCTCTGACTATTGTTTCCTTTTGTTCCAGCAACAGCTGGAAATGGTAAATTTGTGTTTTAAGCCAGAGTTTTCCTTTGCCTTGGCATCTCTAAACATCTATTTTCCTACAAGCCAAAAGTACCAGCAAAGAAAGCTTTTGGAAAGATCATCATCCTGGCGGCTGCCCGTCGCCCTCCGAGGCTGTCCCTTTAAATGAGGCCCCCAGAGTTCACTTTCTGAAGTTCATTAGCTTGTGTTATCAATAATTTAGGATAATACTCCGGTGGAGCCTGAGTGCCTGGCCCGCCCCATTTTCACTGTCAGTTTTCTCATAGCCTAGCAGTCCAGTGAACTTGATAAGTGTCCCATCATCCTGTTAATCAAATTACTTATGAACTAAAATTGACAGTTTTCATTAATTATAAAGGATTATTCTAATTGCAATTCAAATTTATTCATTTAGAACAGACGGCATTCAGTAATATTTCAGGAAATTTGCATATTAAATGGAGAGGGTCGTCCATTAAGTATGGTAATGTATGCATATTTCCTTATTTTTAACTTCTAGGCCATATGCACTGCTGCTACTTCAGCAGGTGAAAAACCAGAACGTGCTTAATTTGTTCAACAAACACAGGGGCCAGAGCACATCTTTTGGCACTCGGTGCTGGCATCCTTCTACCTTTATTCCTTCTGCCTTTCCGTTCCCCACCTCCTACCGCCCCACACACAGCCAAAACCGTGGTTGATCTCTCGAAGAAACTTTTTTGATAAACCTGGGCACTTTCCCCCCTTCCTTTTCTTTTTCTTAAATGTAGGCACAGCTGGTAAGGGTTGATTGAAATGTTTTGCCATAGAAGCTGTGTTCATTAATTTCTTCAAGATGCTGAAGTAGGCATTAAGGTTGCCGGCTGGAGTCCTTCCCTGTGACATGTGGAACAGCAAGGGGCCTAATAGTCAGCCTTGTAACATCAACTGGTTACCCCCCTCGTGCGGCATGAACCTTTCCCCTCCAGTGAAAAATGAACCTGTCTGAGACAAAAGCACAAACCACGCATGCAATGAGACAGTGCCATTATTCACACCCATATAGGCTGTTTTCAGAGATCATTAAAAATCATATCTCCATGATATTAATAAGCACCTTCCCTGATCCAGGTCTCCGGTAACAGGAAGGTATATTTAGCACTGCCCCCACCACCTACCTAATCTGAGATCATGAATCTGGGAGGAAAAAAAATGCATGTAAGATGAAGGTTAACAAGCTGGTGTGGTAGGAGCCACTTGGCTTTTTAAACAGCTGGTGTGTCCCAGCTCTCCTTACACCAGGCCGAGTGAAGAAAGAAAGGGTGTGGCCCCCCTACCACGTCAAGTTGTTTCTGATGACTTTTGCCTCTACTCCTCAGAAATTATCGATATCTGGTCTAATGATCTGAGTAAAGCATCTGCCAGCTCATTCATCTCCAAAAACTCACATTGAATTACTGGTTGATCATTTAGCCTGGTTTCAAGTAGACTTGTTTTTCATTTTCTGCAGTTAAACTAAAGGCTTTGTTGTTCTACGTACAGATATTTTATTTGCTGAGCATATTTATTTCAGTCTGTTGGTATAACACTCGCGCTCTCGTGGCCATATGTTATTGATTGAAAAGCCTCCATGAACTCGAATTCTGAATAGGCACTGTGTCCTTGGGAGGTGTCCGAGAGGCAGAGATGGAGGGCCTGCTCCCTGCCTTGCCAAACCCATACCGAGGGCCCTTTCCACTGCTCTCCCTCCTCCCAAGCAATACGTAAATCACAACTGGTGCAGAGTCCAATTAATGCTTCAGTTGTTTACACAACCTCTCCCCAAATCTCAGCAGGAGCATGCAGTACCCAGCTTCCTCCTTGTTGGGGTACAGCCATTTCTGCTAGAATCACTAGGAGCGAGAAAACAGACCACCAAAGGCTGTTTCTGAAAACACTGATGGAAAATTCTCAGAAATCATTCAAGCCCACTGGCGTGTGTTAAGTCAAGGGAAATGTCCCCCCTGTGTAACATCTTTTCCTCCACTTAGTTCAGCTTTATAACCAGAAAGCCCTGGTCTTAATCCTATTTCTGATGTGAGTTAATTTTCAATGCAAGTTTAAAAAAATTTAATTGTCACTGATTACTTTGACATACAATAGTAAAATAATATAAAAGAATGCCACAAATGATTAAAGTGAAATTTAACAACATATGCATTTTAAAAATCCCATAACTCTACTTTTGTTATGGGAAATATTAAGTTGCATGATGTGACCCAGCGGTACAGGATAATTGCTTAAGAAGCTGTCTTGTACAGATACTTTGTATATTATATCCTCATGTGCAGTATTTCTGGTGATGAATTCTTCAGCAGAAGGAGGCCCTCTAGAATGGATGTTGATTATATCAGAATGTGGACCAAAAGTGATGTGAGGAATAGCAGGTGGGCCTAGATATGCAGGCATCCTCTCAAAATGTCTCAGGAATTGCCTTTGTGGTTGGCATCTATACTACCTGCAAGAATAACTACTAGACCCTTTACCATGTGCTACATTTTTTTTTCTTGAGGCTGATAGGGAATGGGAAGGACAGGAGAATACAAGTGATGTATAAAACATGGCACAGAGCTAATGAAGCGGAATTAGGCATAGTGGAGGGAACTAACCTCTCCGAGCCCCATTTATTATATCTGGAAAGTGGAGCTAACATTTGCCCTACCTTCTTCATGGGGCTGTTGTGAAGATCCCCTGAGACCCATCTGTTTTCCAAATTCTCCTGTTCATCAGAATCACCTGAGAGTAGTTAAAATATGCATCTCCAGGCCCTTCTACCAAGGGATTCTGGTTCAGTAGGTCTGCGGTAGGGCTTGAGAATCTGTATTATTAAATAGTCTCAGGTGATTTTTATGATCCAGCAAATTTGGAAGGGATGGGTACATTGTATGTTAAGTACTCTCCAGGATACAGTACTCTTAGGAAGTGAGAGGCGTGCACAGGAAGTAATTAGAGAGTAGTTCAAGGCTGCACCTATGCATATCACCCCATTTTAAATTGTGCAGAGCTTTGGATTAGAGGAATTCTAAGCATCCACTACATTCTGGAACTAGAACTTTGGCGGGGAAGTCACTGGGGTCCACAGGTGAAACTAATGGCTGTCTGAAATTTGCAATGTTTGTGCAGAAATGCGATCTTTATGTGGGATCCATGAGGAAGGGCGCTTACTCTTCTACTAAGGTTTGTGCAGCCCACACTACTTAGATGAGCCCTGAGTCAACAGCAGGTACTTTCCAACCAAATATCTAGGTCATTCTGTGAATGTTCTTGTAGTTAAGTAGACTCTGGAGGTGAAACTGTCATTACTCACCCACTAGAGAAATGAACTTGGTAAAATGGAGGAGAGGGCAGTTTTGTGTCTGTGAAAGTACATGGAAATGGTGATAGAGATCAGGTATAGCTGTATTTATGAGCCATTATTGATGCAGAACCACTTCATAGCATGTCAGAGAAGAATAAATTGGATAACAATGGGATGACAGCATCATCTAATCTAATGTTAGTGTTGCTTTATAGTTACATTTTAGCTGCCAAGCAGGGCATGCGGGGTGGGTGTCGAGATTCTCAGCTCCCAGTGGCTCCAGCCAAGGATTATAACAGGAGTGGTGGGTATACTTTCCTACCCAAGGCACCCCATCCCAGGGCAAGATGAGATGGGGTGAGTAAGGCTTTAAGAGATAATGATTACGTTATGATTTGCTTCCACTGTATGCTGTCATGGCAGAAAATGCCCTGTTGTCTCAGTTTGCAGTGGTAAAGGATTATACCTTGGTTTTACATGAGATGGAAAAAAAATGGGTCTCATTTACTTCCCCTCTCCACCCTGAAGATGATAGATTATTAAAAACCAAAAGCTAACAAAACCCCTCTATCCTCATGAAGCATTTTTTGTTGTCTCTTTTTAGCTGGTGGACTGCCAGGCTGGTTAGAGACCAAAGTAAACGTTATGTCTCTGACCTCTGAGAGCTGACAGCTTTAGTTAGTGATATTAACTAAAGTTTAGTTAGGCATAAAGCTCACAGAGGTAAATGGGCAAGGATTGAATGTTAAAAGAGATCATTTAAGAAGGTCTAAGCATTTTGTACAAAATGGATGTTACATTTAGTTTTAGCCTTCAGAGATTTCATGAAAGGAAGGAGATTTGTAGAGATTCCCTGTTCAGATGCGTGACTCGTTGAGGAAAGTTTCTAGTAGCTGCTGCAATTTCAGAATGTGCTTTCCATGACTGAAGATAGAAAGGAGATTGGTACATGGGGAAGGAAATTCTCTCTGCTGGCTCTCAGTACTCTTACCTGCCCCCTTTGCTCCCCTGCAAGGCATACACACACTGCTTTAAAATATAGGGGATTTATTTTTCTTTTGAATGTGAAACTCTGAATCAGCAGGTGCGAATTGGAAATAGAGTTTCGTGGACTACTTGAGGACAGCAGTATTTCCCTTTGGGGTCCCGAATTGGACTTTATAATTTCCTATTGAATCACTGCAACAGGCTTCAGCCAGCCTTTGTTTCAGGGGTGTCCTAATACTTTCCAAGATCCTACCCCAATTATTATGGTATGCATCTAGAGAAGACAGGGCTTACAGTCTCCAGGTTTTTACATAAACCATAAAATCTATTTATTCTGAGAAATACTTAAAGATTGGTGAAAAATTAGGTATTTCTGAGATTAATCTGAGGGCATACATCAATTAATTTTTTATTGAGCAAAGGAAATCACATCTACGTAAAATATGTAGTTTTAAAAAATCATATTTGCTACAGAGATGTAACATATTGGTTCTTTAGTGTAGGATCTAATTTCACCAAAGTAATTGAATCTCACAGTTCTCTGAAACATTTTCAAAGATAGAGGTGTGTTTAGGCTTTAATGGTGCCCCACCTTCCTCAGCATATCCGAATGCTGGTTTACTTCCATGAATTTCTAAGTACTGCGAATGGAAATTAAATGTGTCTTTCTCTAAGAGAAATAACAGAAGGTTATGCTTTTGTGAGATAGATCAACATGCAAAGGGCATTTTAATCACTCGATCCTGGTACCATCTTTTTTATCCTTGGAAGGATCACAGTTTGGTGGGTGGCCACTCTGTTTCTAGTAGGAACAGTGAGTTTCCATTTTACAGATTGGGACACTGAGGACCAGAGGACAAATAAATTGTTTTTGGCTGGTATTGGAGTCAGCAGCAAAATATCAGACAAATTTCATAGCTCAACGAGGATGATAGTGTCTTTTCATTTCAAATGGATGCAGTTGCGAAATTAGGAAATAACATATCTGTTCGTATTTAAAATGCTAAAAGTTGCTCTTCTAGTTCCAGCTCTATTATTTCCCCCCGCTTCTTAACCTGATCGGTAACTGTAGGAACATCATCATGGCCAGTGCCCCTGTCTCAGAGAGTGTTGGGTTAGAAGAGGGGTGAATTCTTCCTGAGCCAGCCAATGATCAGTCATGCCTGGCAGCATGATTTTGATTCCCCTTAATTTAGTATGTATAACTTCAAATGATCCTAATGGTGACACAATTATCTGGTCCTCTTTAATACGCAACCAGGGTTCTTTGTCCTCTAGTTGACATGGGTTATGTATAAACATAAGCCATATTGTTTAGTATTTGTTTCTGTGTCTTCTAAACCAAATCAACCCAACAGCGCCCCTCTCCAAAAAAACCCCACCAAAATTCAGACTAACAAAAAGCACCACCCCCACCACCACCCAGACCTGCGTGTATATTGCAGTTTCATCAGAGAAGGAATTCAAATACTCGGTGCAGTTTGTAACACCTCCATGCGTATCACATCTCATATTTCTGTTCTTTCCTCTTCTTCTTCTTCTTCTTCTTCTTCTTCTTCTTCTTCTTCTTCTTCTTCTTCTTCTTCTTTTTCTACTGCCCATGAGTTTCATTTTCCCATGTGCCATAATATTAATGTTTTTCCTTGCTGGTTTCCCAGCCCGGGGGTCGCAGCTCGTGTTTCACAACACGAGACACCCAACCATAAATCTCCTTTAAATAATACAGACAGCAGGAGGGGCACTGTTGAGAGCCAGTCGGTCTGAACAAAGTGGCATTGATGCATGGCAAGCAGAGCAGCTTGACCACAGACCTTCTGGACAGGTAGAGTGTAGGGCAGTCTTATTTAAAGGGAGGAAGGCATGTGCTCTGCATGGCTCCAAAGAGCCAACCCATTCTGGTTCTCAGTATGAGTTGGCTGCCAATCACCGAGGTTTCCCAAGAATAATCAGGCCACCTCTTCCTGGCTCCGGTTGGAACACCCAATTAACATAATTTGTGTTTGGAGGTGCAAACGCATCTCCTGCATTATAAATCTGCATTTCTCGAGGCCTCTTAGCCATATTTAAAATGAAGTTGGGAGCTGTCAGGGTGGAAGTAAGAACGAACACCTGATCGGAATACATGATGCGTTGTGACGAGACTGTTTCCTTATTCTAAAACCTAGAGTGGTTAATTTAAGGGGCCCGGAAAAAAAAAGTCTGATTTGAGTTAATGGGAGCCTTGCTTGCAGAGGAGTTTGCTAAGATGGGAAAGGAAAGAGAGGAGGGTTTACCTAGGGATTTGTTAGCATAAACAAAAATTATAACAACTTATTGACACCCCTCAGCCAAGATATCATGTAAGTGTAATTTATCTGTGAGAATATATCTTTTGTGAACAGAAGTATGTGCAAATATACCTAGAGATGCATAGAGATGATGTGGACAAGGTATACAAAGATATTTCGTTTGCGCGCAAAGATAAACAGTGCACATAATGGTGTGTATACTCCCTCCCCGACAGTTTGGGAAATAATTGTCAAGCACAGCAGGTAATGCGTATTTTAAGTAAAGATGAGGGTAGTGAGAGGAGCCACAAGGTTTCTTTCCACTGACAAGGTTTTTCAAGATTTATGCCTTGCTCATCAGTTGCCAAACTCCAGCTCAGTAATTTTTGTCTGCCAACACAGTGGTGGGATGTTGGGGAGAAGATTAGCATCTCATTTGGTTAATTTTTTTTGGACTCCTTTTTCTACCGCTATTAGTTACACTTTTGAAAAGTCAACACAGCTTCTAATTTCTCAATTACTTAACTCATTGTGGTGGTGTCAGGAGCACTTTCCATTGAAGTGATTTCTAGAATCTACTGCATACTTGATAAATGCGCTGAGAACAGAAGAGAGAACACGAATGCAGGGAATGATTGTGCTGGTTTGGGTTGGTTACACCTTTGAGCATTTGTTATTTTTTATATTGTTGACATTAATTGCTACTGTAGTATAATAATTGCTTCAAAGATACATGTTTTGGGTGGTGATAGTAGTGGAAGAGGACTGATTCTGTTCTTACTCATTTAAAATAACTAATGAAACTGATAACTCAGGAATTCATTTAATGGGACCTGACACCCATGAGAATAGGAAGGTTTGGGTAACATGTTAACATCCCACGCTGAAAGTTTTGCTTTTTCAACTTATGTGGTTTTATATGGGGCATATCAGCGATGAGTTAATGCATTATAAAAATTACTCTAGATGTAAATTGAGTATTTAGCAATATGCAAAAATACATACCTACTTTCTCATATTTGCAAGCCATAGGCATAATTTTAGCCTTATCTTTTTTCTACCTCGTTAATAAATACAGGTTTTCAATTATTTAAAAAAAGTACTTTTTTGGTTTCTGATTTTATTTTGGTGGCTTTTAAGAGCTAAGAGCAGCATACTGATACCACCCTGCAAGTATGTGCTATTTTTGTGCATGATATGTCCCTCCTTGTCACCTTCACCCCACTTGTTTATGTGTCTGGGTCCCCATTAGAGTGACTGCTGCATGAAGGCAGAGGTGATGTCTCTTTAAGACATGAACTCTCAGTATCTAGCCACAATTACTTTTAGTCTGACCAACTGCCTTGATTTGCCTGGGAACTTCCCTGGTTTTAGAACTGACTTTCAATCCCAGGAAATCCCCCAATCCCAGACTATCTGGACACATGGGTGCTCATCAGCATTTTCAAATAAATGAATCCCTTATCATAAGGAGGTTACAGAATTATGTGGGAGAAAAGTGAATTCAACTTCCATTTAAAATGAGTCAACATCATATGTGTATACCTTCTATCCCTGGGCAACCCTAAAGGATGTAAGGGCAGGGACTGTGCCTCTGTATTTCTTTGAATTTTTCACAGTACCCTAGTAAACCTTTCAAGACAGAATTCAATCAAGTGCTAAATGAAATAGAACTAAAGAGCAAATTGTTCTGTAGTATAAACCCAGACTCTACTCATTCCTGGCTCTGTGAGGTTGGCCAGGTTACTCACTATTTCTATCATCCTTTTCCATTATCATCCTGTGTAAAATGGTAATAATAATAGTACCTGCCTCACAGGGGTGGTGTCAAAATTCAGTAAGACCAAATGCAGAGCACAGCCTCTGCTTCATGGTGAGTATAAGGTGTTTGTAAGCTATGCCTCCTCCTTCCCTGCCCCCGCCTCTTCCTTCTCCCACACATAGTAAATACTAAGCATGTTCAGGTAAGTGACAGTGCCTTTTTGTTGGTACATCTTGTTAAACTGAATTTTGAGTTGTTTTTGTGTAGAATGGTTTGCCTGGAAAAGGATGCTTTTTTGTATGTATGATTGGTTCCGAATGTCGCATTCATTTTACCCGGAGTCTTTTTGACTTTTTTTTTCTGCATTGCCAGGGTAGGAAAGACAGGCAGCTTGCTTCCAAGCAAGTGATCTGTTACAGGTTGGATAGTGAAACTGTCACTTAGAACGTTCTGGTAGAGAACGTTCAACACTCACACAAGCAGTAGAGAAGTGTTGGATGGAGGTGTGTGATATATTGAATCTACCTTTACCCTCCCCCCCCGCACCCCCCCATCAAACCACCTTCCCCTGGTAGTAAAGCTGGGACCTAGGTATACTGGTGGCAGCATTTCTCTGCTGCTGACCTCAAAGAGACTAAAAGCATGCATGAGTGAATGAAAAATAAATTAGCAGCTATTTATAAATAACTCCTGTTAATGAAGGCGTGTGTTTCATGGAAGTAATCTCATACAAATGACTGCTTTATTTTGCTCCCTCCTCCATTCCCCTGCTATCCTTCCTGCTACAAGCCAGGGCAAGGCTTTCCTTACAAGTCCCCTGTTTTCTTAATTTTTCTGGTGGCAAGCAACGGAACAGAGTGGTGTCACTGGTTTGCCTTTAGA
This sequence comes from Saguinus oedipus, assembly GCA_031835075.1. Taxonomy (NCBI): domain Eukaryota; kingdom Metazoa; phylum Chordata; class Mammalia; order Primates; family Cebidae; genus Saguinus; species Saguinus oedipus. The sequence continues at coordinate 47,874,240 of CM063170.1, forward strand.
ACTTTAGTCATTAAATCTCCTTCGCCCCAGCCCCAGTGATGCATATTTCAATAATGAGCAAGAAAAATTGGTTTATGGTAGTTTAATAAAAGCAGAAGATAAATGTTGCCCCTGTGCAAAGGAACTGAATTACATACTTCATGAACCAAATTAGTACCAAAACATTTGGCTTTGTTCGAAAGGTAATATGCATTTATGGGCCCATTTTTCAGTAAGATAAATATGACACGTGCCAAGACTTCCCTGAAGTAAATACTGTAAATAATAAAAGACTCTGCCAAGGCAAGCTGAGAAATGACTTAATCCTCACCCAGTCCTATCACAATGCGAAAACGCCACTGTCCAGACTTGAGAACAAACTGCCTCTTTAATAAACTCATCTCATGATCAAGAGAGTGCAAGGCCCTTTAATTTCCCAATAATGGTCAATATTCCTCAATTTTAGCTTTAAAAAAATACATTCACATAGGAGCTAGGGCGTTTTATGGCATAAGCAAATTTGATTACCAAGTAACAAAATACATTTTGAGGATGGTTGGAAGTCACACGGCAGCAATGTTTATGTGAATAGGTGCAAATGGGGAGGTTTTTGCAGAAAGTAAAAGCTATCACTCTTGGCCTAACTCTATAATCCTCATTTCGCTTGAGCTTATTCCAGTTTGATTTCAGTTAAACTTTCCTGCCAGCAATATGTGTTGAATGTATTTCTTCCCTGGCTGCAGATTTGCCTGTGAGAAGCTGGGGTGATAAACAGAATGCAGTGAGATGTGGGTATGATGAGAATTCACAGTGCCAGCAAGCGCCTTCTTGAAAGTCATTCTGCTGGTTCTAGAAGATGTTACAACACACTTTCTGTAGCAGGGCAGACTGTTGTCTTAGTGCTGGAGAATAAGCAAGTTGAAATGCCAGCTGAGCAGGCACTAATATAAATGAACTAAGGAGGTGAGACTTGAGAAATGCATTAGGGAGTGCTGGGGACTGGGGTAAACTGGCAAGCTTGTGCCTTGTAGAAAGGGGAATTCTCAGCTGAGTCCCTGCTAATAGCTGCTACACAGCAATGTGGACCCAGTGTTGCTGGATGCTTTATTTTCATGAAATGTGGAACATCTTGATTTTTCAGTGAATGCTCCCAATTAGTAAATGCTGACGATAAATACAAAACCAAAAAGGCACTGTATCCCAAATAAAACAAAGGCCATGGGCTTAGAGTTTGTGACTTTGCTTCGAAGTTTTGGGCTTGCAACAGGGGAAAACAAGTATGCCGTAATGAAAGGTGTTTAGTCCTAAGGCAGAGGCAAAGGTGGCAGCTCACGTGGCTGGGAACTTGCTGTGTGCTGGGCTCTGTCCTAACCTCCAGGTGGATCACCTCATTAGGTCTTCAGATCCCCCTCTCAAGTAGGCACTGTGAGTAGGTACTATTTCTTCTCTGTTCTACACATGTGGAAACTGAGGCCCCAAAAGGCACAGGTGGAATTTGAACTCAGATTGGCTCTATGAGCTCTGAAGCGCCATCAACCATCCCCTCCCCTGGTTTGGTGGTATGGCACCACAGAATGTAATGGGAATTGGAGTCAAGGCCTTGGGTTTGGGTTTTGCAGCTGCCCCAGCTTCTTATCTTTTGCCCTGAGCCTCTACTTCTCCCTGGATTGAGTGTTTTGCACCTTCCACCCCCCAGAATACTGGGTCTTTTACCCTGAGCCTCTGCTTCTCCTCGCATCAAGCGGACATACTACTACCTGCCCAATTTACCTCACAGGGTGTAGGGGAGGGTTACTTCAGGAATATGTGCAGAAGAGTGTGCTCCATTAACACAAGAAGGAATATTGCTCATAATTAGAGAATACAGAGAGGTGAGATAGTAAAGCCACTGATTGTCTTTGGATCAAATACAATTAAATAGGGATCCCTTCTTGACTCTTCAACTCAATAAAGTATCTATTTGTAGAAGCAGCTAAAGCTGAACTTGCTTTGAAAATTAATCAGCCACCACCAATGGCTGGATTAGCAGATTGCATTTCTTTTAAGTGAAAAAGAACACACCAGAGAAAGAGATCTACCTTCCAAACAGAAGTTAACAGCCCAAGACCTGCCCATTGTCTGCCAGGCTCCTGATAGGAGGACAGAGCATGAGGGCACCCCACTGCTGGTGCCTTCTATCATCCCTCATCAAGGGACTCCCCTTAGGAGAAGCCAGAGAGAGGGGCCACTGATGACCTGATTTGGAACTATTAATTGCAGTTGTCTGATAAGGGACCCTTCCTGACTCAGACATGGTGAGTATTTGAAGAGAAAAGGAAAAAAAAAGGGACATGCAGAAAACATTTATGGAAAATGCCCTAAGGATGATGCAGAAAGCTGTTTATGCATGTAGGCAGTGAGTAATCTTCTTATTTATAAATGAATGAGCTGATCTGGGGAAGGGGAGCTTTGTGGATTATAATCACAATCTAACGTGACAGGCTTCTTCCCTGAAGATCTCTCCCCTCATTGACAGCCAAAGCCTTGCAGAATTTTTCCCCCTTTATACTGGAGGCTCAACCTAACGGCGGTGCTAATTTGTCCTCCAAAGTTTCACGAACTGAAGATCCCGGTTATTATAGCTTACAAGATCTACCTTAAGGAAAATCTTTTGTGCCTGCTAGATGTTGTTCTTAGGTTTCTGGCTTTCCCTTCTCCTCTTTTCTCAGAGCTGTCCTCTCACTCTACCCAGCAAAGTTTCTAACTGCTCCTCTCAGAACCTTTCCTGCCTCTGGGCTTGGATTGGACACCCCCAGTTAGAACCCTTGCCTGCTCTTCTCTACCCACTGCTGTTTGTCCTTGGCCACCATGCTGAAATCTGTTGTTTCCATATGAGAAGACTTTTGGGCTGGGCTCTGGCTCACACCTGTAATCTCAGCACTTTGAGAGGCTGACATGGGAGGATCACTTGAGACAAGGAGTTTGGACCAGCTTGAGCAACACAGAGAGACCTTGTCTCTAATAATAATAATAATAAATAATAATAAAATTATTCAGGTGTGGTGCTGCTTGCCTGTAGTCCTAAGCTACTTGGGAGGCTGAGGCAGGAAGATTGCTTGATCCATGAGTTTGAGGCTGCAATGAGCTATGATTGTACCACTGCAACTGCATTCCAGCCTGGGACACAAGGCAAGACCCTGTCTCTAGGGGGAAAAAGAAGAAGAAGCCACCTTTTAGGCCTCATCTCACTCCATGAATCAGCTTGTGACTTGGGCATGGAGTTTCATCAATACTCTTGCTTAGAAATTGATATGTAATTATTTTGAGGATGGAGTTTTGATTGCATTGTGTGGTTGTCTCCCTACAGCCTCATGGGAGACATTCTTAATAGCTTCCTAAGAATTTCCTCTCCTTCTCCACAGTAGTAAAAAAAATACATAAACCAGCACTCCTTACTCTCAGTAGATGGGAAGCGACATATTATCGAGTCAGGAGCATCAGAAAACTTGGTTGTTGTTGGGTTTTTGTTTGTTTGTTTGTGAGTTGGAGTCTCACTCTGTTGTGCCCAGGCTGGAATGCAGTGGGGCTGTCTTGGCTCACTGTAACCTTTACCTCTGTGGTTCAAGTGATTCTTTTGCCTTAGCCTCCTGAGTAGCTGGGACTACCAGTACATGCCACCATGCCCAGCTAATTTTTGAATTTTTAGTAGAGACAGGGTTCTACCATGTTGGTCAGGCAGTTCTTGAACTCCTGGCCTCAAGTGATCCACCTGCCTTGGCCTCCCAAAGTGCAGAGATTACAGGTGTGAGCCACCATGCCAGGATGAAAACTTGGTTTTGAGTCTCCTCTTCACTACTCAGTGTGTAAACTGGGGGAAGTTACTGTGCTCTCTATACCTTCATTTTTATATCTTCAAAAAGAGGGCTAAAAGAATACCTACTTCATATAACTAACATATGCCTAGCATATACCCCAAATATTTTTCGGTAAACTCCTAATAAATGTTAGCTATAGGCCGGGCGCAGTGGCTCAAGCCTGTAGTCCCAGCACTTTGGGAGGCCGAGGCAGGTGGATCACGTGGTCAAGAGATTGAGACCATCCTGGTCAACATGGTGAAACCCCGTCTCTACTAAAAAAAATACAAAAAATTAGCTGGGCGTGGTGGCACATGCCTGTAATCCCAGCTACTCAGGAGGCTGAGGCAGGAGAATTGCCTGAACCCAGGAGGTGGAGGTTGAGGTGAGCCAAGATTGCGCCATTGCACTCTAGCCGGGGTAACAAGAGCGAAACTCTGTCTCAAAAAAAAAAAAAAATGTTAGCTATAATTATTCTTAGGGAAAATGCTTGTTGACTAACTGAACTTATCACTGAATACTTTTGCTGTTACAAAATTAGTGCTCACATAGTGTTGGATGTTGAATAAATGAATGAAAAAATGATTGAATGAGTGAATGCATGAACCAGAAGGCACAGATATATTCATTCATTTATTGTTGAATATGCATCGAGTGGCAGGTAAGGATGTAGCAATGAATAAGACAAACAATATTCCTGCTCTCATGAACTTCAAGCCCAGTGGAGACAGACAGATAATAAGAAAATTAAATAAATAATTAAGGCAATTTTTCAGACAGCAAGCTTTAGTGGTGCTAGGTGAATATGAGGACAATTACAGAGACTGAATGGTATTTATCCTACAGTCAACCCAGTGAAGACCGAAAAGTAGGTTCAAATATCTGATAAGATGTATGAGAGAGAGAAAGGATTGTTCTATGTTATTCCAAAGAGCAAGGATAACATCCATGTGGTGGAAATTAACAAGGAAGATGATTGTGACTCTGTCTAATTAAGATAATTCTGGCTGCGTAGTCGAGGAGTAGCACTGACTGCCTTGAGGGCAGTGAGTTCATTATCAAAAGAAGAACATAACAGAATCTGAGGGACATTCTTGAGTAATATGTAAGGTTGCTTTGCATAATCTCTAAGGTTCTTTCTAGGGTGAAGATTCTAGGATTTGCTGTTACCCAATTGACTAATGAAAAGATCTCTTAGGCTTTGATATCAGAAAGACCATGGTTCAAGTCTACTGATTAATAATATCTGTAGGATCTTACTTAACTTATTTCAACTTTACTTTCCACCTCTGTAGAATGGGTAGACTCATTTGGAACGGGGTCAGGATTAAATTAATGGAGGCTTTTAAAGTACCTAGTGTAACGCCTGGTACCCAATCAATGGCAGTTGCTGTTTTTACAGTTAATATTTTTATGATCATTGTTATTATCATCAAAATTTGGGAACAGATGCCTTAGTTCTCTGCTTCATGAGACAGTGACTAGGGAGCAAGTCAAGGAAGTAGTTAGGGGTCAGTCAGAAACAGGTGGTAGCTGCCTTGTTGAAAAAAGCAGTTGTATAAATGCTATCAATTTCCGGGCCCCATGCCCATGTCATTACCGCATCAGAACTGCCTAGAGAGAGCGCCCTCCTCCATCTCAGATGACAGTTCTTATATCATTTTTCCCTCTTCTGGGCTACTTTTAATGTTAATCAACGTTTGATTTCATTAGAAAAGAAAAAATAGTAAAAAGTGATAGAGGAGTGAAGACACAGTATAATTTGTTTTGCACCTTCCACCCCCAAGCCCAGAACCCCAGGTCTCCAGGGAGATGGGCTTGAAAATACATTCACATATGCCTCTTAGATCCAGGCATCTTTATAAAATATAACCCCAGAGGGAAAAAACACAAGAACATCTTCTTAGATAAGAACCTGCCAGTTCTTCTGGTCCAAAATGTTTTCTTGTGAAAAATTTCCTGCAGCGGTAGGAGGAAGCTCACACACAGGACAAGCATGAGACACATCTGGAGGGAGCCCAAGCCGGGAACCCAAGGGCCTGACCATCTGCCAGAGGGCCAGATGCTGCTGCTGGAAGCCTCTTGCCTCCCAGCTTGTCATCTGGGTTCGATGATGCCATCCAAAAGAGGGCCACAGAGTGGGAGGGCGATGAGCAATCCATCTTCTCCCACCCACAGTTCTTAATTGTGTGATGTTGGGGGTGGGAGGAAATGAAGAGGGTTAAAAAGTTCACCCACAAAGCCGTACCTTTCTCATGGAAACGGCCATCCTAAAACACATGGCTCTGGCCACCCAGAACCTTTAGAATATTCCATTCAATATCCCTTTCGTCTAAATAGAATGGATGAAGAGGCTTAGCTGTGCAGTTGTCAGTGGGGGCTGCTGTCTTCTGTCAACTTGGGAGTGTATTAACAGTCTCTAACCAATTGTGTTGGTCATTACATGATAGGATTTCCCATATTGCAAGTGTTCTTACTATTAACAGCTTTGGTGTCTGATTTTGGCCGAAGCAGATCATTGGGATTCAGAGGGACATCCTCTTCTTTTTCTACTGCAGAAACAATCAAGAGTCTGTTCATACAGCACTCATAAAAGGAAAATGATCAAAACCACACACACAAAAAGGACTGTTAAATTCCAGATGAGATTACTGCTTCATGTGATCATTCAGAAATGTCTTTCTGCTCCATAACTGCCCACTGACAGATAGACTTACACAAGCAAGATGTAAACCATAGTAGGGTTATCTCCTGCACTATCATATATGTTTAATGTTAAGTCCTTGGACATCCAGGATGGTTTTAACCATGACCTGTTTTCAGTGCCAGAGGTGGTATATTTTTGTACTAGTGTACGTGCTTTAACTTACAAGTAATTGCAATATTTTCTAGGCATATGCAAGGCGGAAACAGTTTTATTTTAAAATGGTACCTGTTGGAATAGTTTAATATGTAATTTTCAATCTCACATAATTATTCAGGTACATTATTGAATAACTGAAGCATTCTGTATTCAACACTATTGGGAACTGTATATTGTGTGTCTAAAATCTCGGGCTGCTGATAGTTCCTCTGCATTCATTAGAGGAATGACTGGGGCATCTTGGGTTGAATCCTTGTTATCACTGCTCATTGTAAGCAGGTTGTGGTGTCACTGTCGGGAGGGAGGGCTGTTTTAAGCTTCATTTCCACATTTCCTTTTGGAGGGCTGATAGGCCCACCACCTCAGGCAGACTCTCACTGCCCTATAACTCGGATCCTTCCTAAATCTTCACTGTTGGATTGTGTTGCAGCTTCTGCCTATTAGAGTTGTATCTGCAACACAAAAGCAGGGTTCCTGAGAGACAAAACAGATAATTCCCTGCTTAGTGTGCGGATGTAGCCACACTGAGTGCAGTACCACCAGTGGGAAGTCTGAGGTTTTGAAAATAGCGGAAGTGAGGGAAATGAAAATGTGATGTCAATTTATACTCAACAATTATTTTCTATATTTCTTAGGCTAACAAATGTCCCAGTTAGAAAAACCTCTGGTACTGGGTAGTTTTGAAAAATAAAAGTTGCATTGCAAAAATAAAAGAAATATCCCATTCTAAGATTAGGTCAAATGCTTCAAGGTGGAAAGAACTTCCGACTCTGGTTGGTAGTTTGTTACTTATGCTTCAGGGACTTGGGCACATTTGACTACAATGAGTAATTTCTGAGAAAGGATAGTGAGGGGCAAGAACTTTTCTGCCAGCGCCAGAAATTCTTAAGTCTGATGTTGAATGTTCAGTGATGATGTGGAACAGTTGCCAATGCAAATATTGGTAAAAGGAGAGCACCTGAAGATATAAAAAAGGCCAGGGGCTATTCAGACTCAAGATAGATGTCTCTGGTCTTCAGTAGCTAAGTATATACACTATAATAACTGTGCTGCTTTTGATATTTAAAAAATATTTTAAAGACAAAGGGTAAACTTAAAAGTCGTGGTTCTTAAATAGCAAGAGATTAGAGTCTTCTGGGGAACAAAACTCTGACAAAAGATCCCCTTTTACCCAGTTTTGGAATCAGCAATGACCTTTCACTGGTAAATAGTGATGGCCAGCGTCTGGGGAGCCCTCTAGAAGCCTCACCCAGCACCTTTGGTGCATTGTCTGATTTCCTTCTCGCAGGAGGAACTGTTATATCCCCATTTTCCACTGTTAAAGCTCACACCACTCTTCTCTGTTGGAGGGAGACAAGACATAATTCTCTGTTTCCAAACCAACCATCCTGTAAGAGGAAGAGAAGGTGACTTCACCAAAACAGCCATGGGGGCAGTGGCACACCTTGAAGTCTTGTGGCTCTTTTTGCCATTGGATGTGGCTTATATGAAATTCTGTTGCATGTGGTGAATTAGCATCATCAACTTGAACAGTTCATTTCTTAATTGCATATGTGTGTTAGCTGTCCCGTTCAACTTGATGAGGGCAAGAGTGCTTTTTCTTTTCTTTTGCTTTTAACTTCAGGGGCACATGTGCAGGATGTGCAGGCTTGTTATATAAGTAAACGTGTGTCATGGGTTTGTTGTACTGATTATTTAGTCATCTGGGTATTAAGCCTAGTACCCATTCATTATTTTACCTGATCCTCTCCCTCCTCCCACCCTCCACCCTCCAATAGCCCTCACTGTGTGTTGTTCCCCTCTATTTGCCCATGTGTTCTTATCATTTAGCTCCCACTTGTAAGCGAGAACATGCAGTATTTGGTTTTCTGTTCCTGCATTAGTTTGCTAAGGATAATGGCCTCCAGCTCCATCCATGTCCCAAAAAAGGACATGATCTCATTCTTTTTTTATACAGCCACATAGTATTCCATGTATGTACTACTTTTTTTTCATCCCATCTATCATTGATGGGCATTTGGGTTGATTCCATGTCTTTGTTATTGTGAATAGTGCTGTAATGAACATACATGTGCATATGTGTCTTTATAATAGAATGAGAGCAAGAATGATTTTAGTTGTCCTGCAGTAATACTAAGGGTATAATAGATCCTTCCCAAATGTGAACTGGCTGCTCAAAATGTCTCTCATGTTCTGTGTGTCTTGGGCTGAAATCAGGGGACCTAAATTCTACCTCCATTACTACTGAGATATATAAACTGGGCACATCTCTGAAACTCTATTTGTGCCACTGGGATAGGATAGATGGATAGGCAAGGATAAAGGCAACCAGTTTTTTTTGTTTGTTTGTTTTGTTTTTCCTGATCTTCCAAGGAGAAAAATGAAATACCAAAAGTGGAAATTCTTTGGGTATTTATTTTACAAAGGTTTTATAGAGCTATTGGAGTCGTTTTGGCTACAGAGACAATTTTGATGGAGTAACGAAAAAAGATGGTGAGATCATGGAAAATAAAGCAACTACCCATGTGACTTTATCCTATGCATATAAATATGCACAACACATATGTACAACATCAGAGAAACAAGAACTTTAAAATCGTACAATTTGAGACCCAGTCTTTGCCATTTAGCTGTGTGGTCTTGAGCAAGTTACTTAAGCTTTGATTTTTTTTAATCAGGAAGTTGTGGGTAATAACATTCCCCTAAAACAAGATTAAATTGGAGAATTATGAAAAACAAACAGCATGTAGTACATTACAGTTCTTCAAAAATGGTAGTGATTACTATTATTGAATGAACTATTTATTGAGTGTTTAATCTTTCAGAAATGTGTATAAAGGAGATACAAGAAAAAAATGGGCGAAGCATGTACCCTCTGGAGATTACAATTTAATCTGTAATAGTTGAGAAAAAAACTCAACTTCCCAGCAATATAGCAAATCATATTCAACAGTGGATAATTAAATGGAAATTTTGTGATCCAGTTCCACATCGAATGGTACCGTAGTCCTTGAAAGCTCTTTATCCTCAAGTGATTAAGGAATATTTTATTTTGATTGAAAGTGATTTGAAACTTGCCTTCTGTGAAGGGTTAACAATCCATATTATTATTTTCCTCTTTTATTGTCTTTGTGACTAAAGAACCTATCCTTGTTCAACCTGCCTTTGCCTTTAATTTTTCTCTTACTTGTTATCTATTGTATAGAATAATTTGGAATTCCTTTCCTTTTCTGTCTTCTTTTAACCACTTCTCTTCTTTGCCTCTCTCTTTATGCTGAATCAAGAATACATTTTAGGAGAAGAAATATTTGTATATCTCAATAGTTCCAAAAGTAGGATTTGGCTGATGGCAGGAGTTTTATTTTTAGAACTTGGAAGTTGAGTTGTATTTCGGCAGCTGGTTGGGAAACTCAAGCTTCAGATATGTTTACAGGCTGGGAGCAGTTTCCACCTCTGCCTCAAGGGATCACTTATTAGGTAGTTCAGGGTACCAGGCTTCAGAATCTTCTTTGGCCAGGTCACTCCTCCCCATCTGAATTGCTTACCATTCTCCTCTTGGTAAGCGTCTTGTTTATTGATGGTGCCCCAGTAGAATGATAAAAAATGTCTTTAGTCACTGACCTGGGCAGCGCAGATGACTTTCCTTCTTTCTGGCCCAGCCTCTACGTCAGTAGATTATGGATAATATTTGGCATCAGTTGTGAGCATTAAATGAAATAATGCATGTAGAATGCTTAGGGCATATAGTAAGTACTCTGTAAGTATTGGCTGATATTAGTATTTGACTTTGTTTCCATTACCATTATTATAAAATAGGCAAACATATTGTTACAATTTTTTTTTTTGAGATAGGGTCTCTCTTTGTTGCCAGGCTGGCCTCAAACTCTCAGGCTCAAGCAATTCATCTGCTGTTGCACCTGGCTAAATGTTTTTTACTGCATATTTATTATTTTTCAAAGTGCTGTGCTGAGTACTCTGCTCATAGTGAAAGCTCAATGAATAGTGTTGATGTCCAGCATTTCCAACCTGGCATCTAACTTACTACTGATGTTCATAGTCCTCAAGGGAAAATGATAATCTGTTCTTCTCAATTGGTAAATAAATGTGGACAATGATAAATCTGGACATGATTCTTACAGACTGAAATGGATTTTGGCATTCATTATAATCTTTATTTAATGCTCATATTTATATATTTCACTGGATAGGTTGCTACATCATATACAGTATATATAGTATATGTGATGTTACCTTTCTAAAATCTAAAGAGTTCAGCTTTCTGAAACATATCTGGCTTCTTAAAGGAAACGGGATAAGAGACTGTTGGTTTAGGGACTGTTGGCAAATTGATGCTTTATAAAGCCTTTCTGTGCACAGGCCCATCTGATTGTTGTAAAAGCCCATTGAAATCAGCAGGGCAAGCATGGGCTCCATTTTACAGATGAGGGAATGGAAACGCAGCAACATTGGACGACCTGCCCATGTGACACAGTAAATGGCCAAGTTCCTGTGCTGCTTCTACCACACTCCTGACTCTTCTCTGTGATGTTGAAAGAGCAACTAGTTCTGCCTATAAAACCATGAGGAGGTGATATCTGGTTTGAGTTTTGAAGGATGGTCACTCTACATGCTGCAACTAATTGGGACCTTTTTAGCATCATGGAAAATAATCTGCCTCCTGATGGAACTTAACCCAGGGTAGTTTCAGGAGTATGAGGAAAAAAGGGGAGAAAAATAAACCTGAAAAGGATAAAGACATATTTAGGCATTAAAACATTTTACTTTTTATTTATCTGCCTTCTATTTTTTATTTTCTCATGTTTGTGCATAGAGAGGATTTTCAAGAACCAGGGAAAAAAATTCAATGGTCTCTTGCCTGACTCAAGCTTGAAAAAGTGTCCTAAATCAGATTTGATCCAAAGAATAATATTGTCACAGCATTATATTTGGGTATCAGAAATGCATAGGGAGATTTAAAAATTATTTCATGATGCAATCAGTACTCCGTGGACTCTGCCATATTTGCTCGGAACTTGGAAGTGGCATTTTAGAGGATATGTTGGTTTTTTATTTTAGTGACCTTTTTTTCCCCTTCATTCATTTGCAGGAGTTTTAGCATTTGGGCCAGAACTGCTTAAAACATATTTTAAATAAAGCTTCTCAACCTCACTTCCCTTTTTTTATGACATAATCTTCCATCATTTTAAATGTTTTAATGGAGCTCTTTAAAGAACACCAAATCTTTTGTAAGATTTCTCAGACAACATTGTCCTAAACCTGGAACACAAGAACCATTCGAACCGGTAATTTGGTCCCAAAAGAGCCCTTCAGCCTCTTCCCTGCTTGCTTGCCCTGGCTGGACTGTCTAGAAAGAAAGCCCACGATAAATGGGGCTGGTTTTATGCAGAGTAATTTAAAGTCTCCTGCCTCTTCTTGACTGTCTTGTGGAGAATATACTTGGAAATGTGTTTTAAGTTTGAAGCATCCCTTGAACACCTATTTTGTGATTTTGTTTTCTTCCTTTCTCTTCGTGGAACCTTTATTAGAAGACTGACGAGCCTTGGCCTCAGCAAAGGATTAAGTGAGCAGATTCTTCATGTAATAAATCTAAAGACATATTAAAAGCAAGGAAAAGGGATTTCCCCTGTGTTTTGGGGAGATTTATAAGTGCCAAAGGCTAAACAACTTACAAGAGAAGTAAGATTGCCCCTTTTTCTAACCTGGACATGTTCTAATATTGTGACATAGCGTAGAATTAAGCTGGCTTACTAAGTAGAAACATGTAACATAATTGAAAATGCACAATACAGAGAGGAATTCTCAATACAGCAATGTCCTGTTGTGAAGATTACACTGATTTATAAGGAATGCCTTAACTCCTAATCCCAGCCATACAAGACCACAGTCAAGTTGAGTATTTTATAACCAGGGGAAGAGAAAAAAAGGCTTAATAATATATATTCCCAAAATTGAATATAAATTTGGAACTGGTAGTTGAGCAAGCCATTCATTTCTCTTAAAACAATGTAACAATGAAAACATTTTTATTACATTTTGACATGTGGATTTTCAAAGAAGTTCAGGCATTCTCTGTTTCAAAATGATAGGTATAGCTAAATCAGAGAGGAGTTATTAAAATGAATGGTGTGTGAGGGAGAAGGATAAATATTGTGGGACATAAACGGTTTGGAAAAGATCAGCAAAGAAGAAACGTGTTAGGCTGGCAGAAATAAAATCAAAGGAATAACCTTATGTATAAAGTAAGGGTTAGAAAAAAAAATCAAAGGAAAAGGGGCCATTGGAGTAGGAGCTGAGTGAGCAAAATCATTATGGCTTGAAATTAAAAATAATAAAAAAATAAGAATAGAAATTGAGTGCGCCACTTTTTTGTTTTTTGCAAAGTATCTCAGCAGGAAAAGTCATATGGTAAGGTCTGATCATAATGGGGAATTTTGAGAGCTTGTTCATGCATCAAAGATATGTTGGGGATGGTATCCATATCTAAGTTAAGATATATTTTATGTATATGTATGTCTTATACAGTCTACAGGTAATTTTATAGAATATTTTAAATACATTTGTATATAAAATAAAGGTTTGACTGTGACCCATAACATGTGGCCAGGGGTGGAATTTTCCACTTGTGGAATGTCAGTGCTCAAAATGCTCATATTTTGGAACATTTTGGATTTCAGAATTTTGTTCTTTTTCGTCACCCAGGCTGAAATACGGTGGTGCAATCTTGGCTTACTGCAGCCTCTGCCTCCCAGGTTCAAGTGACTCTCCTGCCTCAGCTTCCTGAGCAGCTGGGGTTACAGACATGCACCACCATACCCAGGTAATTTTTGTATTTTTAGTATAGAGATGGGATTTCACCATGTTGGTCAGGCTGGTCTCAAACTCCTGATCTCAAGTGATCTGCCTGCCTCTGCTTCCTAAAGTGCTGGGATTACAGGCATCAGCCACGGTGGCCAGCCTCAGATTTTTGGATTAGGGATGCTTAACCTATATATAGGTAGAAGAATCAAATACTGTTGAATAAAATATTATGAGGAAATACTGTTGAATAAAATATTAGGAAGAATGAAATACTATTGAATAAAAAACTTAGGAAGGGCTATAAATATGTGTGTATATGTATATATGTGTGTGTGTGTATATCTGCATATAGGAATAAAATAAAGGAAAGTATCTTGGGAAGATAATATTCCCTAGTATGTTGCACGATCACAGCAATTATGGATGAAATTCATAAAAGCTATGTTGACTCTACGTACAGAACAAGGGAGCTCTTGGATGAATGGTAACTCATTAGCAAAAATAAGTAAATAAATAAATATTTTTCAAAAATAAAGACAATATTGAACTTTGCATCATTTGCTTTTCCGTGAGACCAGAAGAATAAAAACTGAAATACCAAAAGAAAAGAATTCTAGTTCATAGGAATTCGAAAACTACAGAGTAAGAGAGAGCTGGATATTAAAAACATTGCCAAGGAGACTTTACTGAGGCAAGAGATGGCTAATTACTGTGTGTGTCTACAGTGCACACATATATATGCATAAACATACATATGTAATTTACACACATATATACACATAGACACACGCACACATATATACGTATGCACACACACACATATGCTATTTAGCTGGATCTAAGAAGGAAAAATATCAGAGAAATAAAGATTAGCCCCAAGTTGAGACCCGGGAAAGTGATGGCTCTGGAAATGACCAGACTTTAGCAGTGGGCCTACTTTGAATCCAAAGGAAATAACAGGGCAGAGCTGCTGGAGAGATTTATTTTTTGCTTGCAGGGAAGTGAGCATTAGGGGAAAAATACACATATATATCAATAAAAAGGGAAGAGGATTTTGTTACCATAGGAGAAGGATGAGCTCCTTCCTACAGTTGCAGGGACACAGTTCCCTCTGAAATTAATTTTCATTGCTCAGAGACCACTGCACTTAGTTTTCTCACTTCAGAAGTTGGCTAAATACAGAAATGATGTGTTGAAGCCTAAAGAAGGCAGTGGCAAGAGAGAGACATAGGGTTTCAAAGATGCCAGCCTCCCGAATCAGAAAGCATTGTTTTGCTCAAACTCAAACAAAACAAACACAAAACCAGATGTGTGCAGTGGGAAATTGTGAGCTTTAATTACCCCCAGCTTCAGGATAACCTGTGATTCTTCTGTGGAAAAGAAACTAACATGCCAGTTTCACTTGTGGATTAACTTCCTGAGTGGACAGAAAATCTGTCTTATGCTCAACAGTCAAGTTGTTTTATTTATCTTTGAAGTTTCAGGCAAGAGGAAGAAAATAAATAGTGCCCGTAATAAGGTAGACACTAGCCCAGCATGCAGTAAATCATCGCATGAGGGATTGGCTAAAAGGAGGGTAGAACTAATGCCATCAAAGCTGATTAAGTTTTATTTTAAAATGTTAAATAGAAAACCTACACTTTCAAGAGTGATCCATTCCCAAGTAAAGGGAAAATGGCATAATCTCAGCTTCAGTATATAAAACTCTTGTATATTTGATACCAGGCTTAGCAGCAGGGTGGCAGGGGCTGGGGGGAGGGACCAAAAACAAAGGCAGCAGACAAAATGAAAAGTATAAATAGAAGTATTGAATATACAGTAACCTGGAGGAAATTACTCTAATGCTGCTTTCAGTTCTTGTCTCCATTTGTAACAATGAGAAAGAAATGACTGAGGTGTGTAAGATAATGCTATAGGAGTCCCGTGGTTCAGACAGGAAAAAGGTCTGTGTCTTTAGAAAAGAAAAATAAAAGACTAATGGAGCTTGTTGAGAAGTTTGCATGGTTCTGAGAGGCATGTAGAAGTCGCTGGTGGCCATTTGTTTTGGAATTAAACATATAAGGATAAAGGCTGTTAAATGAACGAACAAATGAGGATCATCTTTGACATTACTTGTAGGAAAGCATAATTACCACATTGAATAAAGGCCTGTGGCCAGACAGCAGGGATTAAACAATTTTTAAAAATTAAGTGTAACATTTAGGGAAAAATCTCTTACAGTATCCCTGTGTGACAGTTTTAGCTTTGCAAAATTTTTTTACATCTGACACATATATTTTCATTTTATTCATTCTCACAACAACCTAGGGGGTTAGACAGGAGGATATCATTATAGTTGTCCCTTCCTATCTGTGGGGGATTGGATCCAGGATGCCCCCTTAGATACCAAAATCTGCAGAGGCTCAAATTCGTAATATAAAATGTCAGAGTATGCATAAAACCTAGGCATATCCTCTTGTGTACTTTTTTTTCTTTTGAGACGGAGTTTTCGCTCTTGTTACCCAGGCTGGAGTGCAATGGCGCGATCTCGGCTCACCGCAACCTCTGCCTCCTGGGTTCAGGCAATTCTCCTGCCTCAGCCTCCTGAGTAGCTGGGATTACAGGCACGCGCCACCATGCCCAGCTAATTTTTTTGCACTTTTAATAGAGACGGGGTTTCACCATGTTGACCAGGATGGTCTTGATCTCTTGATCTCATGATCCACCCACCTCGGCCTCCCAAAGTGCTGGGATTACAGGCGTGAGCCACCGCCCCTGGCCCGCTGTGTACTTTAATCTCTAGATTACTTATAATACCCAAATCAATGTAAACACTATGTGAATTGTTGCTGTACTATATTTTTAAACTTTTAATTTATCTTTGTACAGTTACTGTTTATTGTTTGAGTATCTTTAATTTGTGGTTGATTGAATCTGTGGATGTGAAACCCATAGATACGGAGGACCAGCTGCAGAAGAGTAGGGAAGATCTGGATGCTGGCTTTGGCTCTCCTGCTGGCTCATCCCGTGTCTTCACACATATCCCCTTTATCCCTCTGCGTCTCATCTGTAAAATGGAGCATCTAAGCAAATAATTCATGAAGCTTTTCTGCCCTAAATTCTAGAAAACTTTGGTTGTCCAGTTTCACCAATGAATTAGGGCCAACAGAGGCAAGAATCCCACTCTCTTAGCTCAGCACCGTAAGTGACTTAGATCACCTTATTGTCGAGATTTCTGTTCATCTTTGAGAACTTTTTATCTTTAACTTTTCCTCTATATAACATCAGGCAGTAGAGGAATTGCTAGGACTTGTACAAATTTATTTTTAAAATTTTAACCTCCAGAAACCTAACTAGAATGAGAGTGTGGATCCTTTAGCTGCTCCAACTGAGAAGCTGGCTAAATACTGTCCTAAGCAGAATTTTCCAGGGTCCTTTTAGCCATATCCCACTTGCAAATACTGCCCCCACAGCCACCTCCCACCACTTGCTGTCCCCATCTATTGATTTAGATGTGGTTTATTCCACAAGTATTTGTTGAATGCTTACCATGGGCCAGGCATAGAGTATTAGGGTTTAAATTAGCATTGTGGAATCCTAGCCACTTTCTAAAAGGTGGAATTTGAAGTTGTGGGAAATCAGGATACTTTTGGTAGTGTTACAATCAAGCTTTCTCAGTGGGGAACATACTTGGAAAAAATAAAAACCGAAAACGATCGGTGGGAACTAAATACCTAAAGACGTGGATGGGAAGAGGGCAGGAAAGTAAGAGAATTATTCAACATATTGGTGGGAGAAGTAGAGGAAAGAAAATTCTATTTGTGTTCATTGGGAGAGGACACATCTGTGACAGGGAGGAGAGCAGGAGGAAAACCTGGTGGGAAGATGAAGAGGTAGGAGGAGGAAGAGAACCCCAGGTTCATAGATGGAGGTAGTAGTGAATGTTCTGAAGCTTGGCAGAGGCCCGGGGAGAATTGCATTATGAGAAGGATGGTAGAGGTGTAGTGGGGTAGGCAGGAGTGACTTTATGTCAAGACACAAATCAAACCTTTCGGTTATTCTTTTTCTCACTGCAGACTTTTCTCCTCTATTCAAAATGTATTAGTATCAGTTCCATGGTCTTTAATATACTTTGCCATTTTTTATTGGGATATGGTAGAGGTATTTATTTTAAATTGAAAAGATACAGTCATAGAAAATATTTTCTTTTCAACTCACTGAACAAAGTTAGCACATTGGGTGTGAAAGCTTCCTGCAGCTATGCAGATTTATTACTTTTATGCCTCTATACTAGGTTCACATTCTTGCCTTTTAGGAATGTATATACAACTTTCTCTGAGAACAATTTGGCCCAGTTACATTTTATTAGCCATAATACATGCTAGTCATAGTCAATATTCTTTCTGATATTTTGATTTTAAGTCAGACATCAATTCCACATGTACACACAACAATCACACACACACACACACACACACACACACACACACACACACACACACACGAATAAAAAATGAGTAGTGAATTTTAAGAGCCTCTTTTATTTCTTCACCAACTAGGAAAAATGGAAAAAGAACTTAGTAGTGGTAACTATCAATATGTTGCCTTTTGTGGGGTCTCTTTCCTAATCAAATGCATAATTTGTAAGGTTCTGATGACACAAGGATGTGACTTCTGTGGAGCCCTCACCTGCCAGCTTTACTCCAGGCAGACTGATTTAGAGGTTTAAGCAGAGAAATCGTCCTTTCTCCTGTTTCCCCTGGAAACAGAGAGCCCAGCGGTAAGGTTAATCATTTGAATTTTGCAATTCATATTGAGGCAAAACAGAAATCATTCTTCACCTTGGACCCTGGAAGCATGTTGGCAAACTTTTCAGTGCTCAAGGTTAGACTTTTCTCTCCTTTTCGAATCATAAACATGAAATGCTTTAAATACATTGTTTTACAACCCAGTCTCCCACTGAAGTGAATCGTACTAGGCAATAGAAAATGGAGTAGAAATCTCTTCTAGAATACTGGGTTAAAGTGAAAATAAATAGAGGAGTATAAAAGAAGCTCCCACCCACAGAGAAGCTTGCTGATGATGCAGGTAGAAACTGACCATGAAGGTTGTCATTCAAATGGTGCCTTGCCTGCATGCTTTTCTTAAGAATTGTCTGGCAAAATGTATATATTTTATTTAATAGTATGTATTTCAACTATTTAATAATATTTATTAAATATGAAATTTAGGTTAAAACTACTTCTGATAAACAGGACATTTCAGAGATGGGTATTAGCATGAAGCTCACTAATTCTAGGCCCAGGAATTTTGCAACAACATTACAGGCATTTGTCACTAGCTACAGTGGCTGCTTCTGAAGAAATGACATACACATTGAAGCCTATTTTTAAAATATAGGGTGGTTCAATGGTGGTAAACTTTGCTGTTTATTTTTAGGATCAAAGAATTTCTAAGTTATTGACAAGGAAAAGATGCATCTTCAGCTTGGCTGTTATAATTCAGCAGATGTCTCTGTACCTGTTAGGTTTTATTGGCCATATTTTTCAAATAAAAATAGAGACATATGGTCTTATATGTCTAAAAAACTTATGATAACAGAATAGAAGCCATTCATTTGCTGAGTCATTGAAAAGAAATGTTAAGTACCAATTTGATTTTGCCAATTGCTGTACCCAAAAATGGCTGAATACTTGAAATTGGGACCTTTAAATAATGTAGGTTTCTACATCTGTGGTGTCCTCTTCTGTCAACATAAAGTCTCTTTTTTTTTTGAGATGGAGTTTCACTCTTGTTGCCCAGTCTGTAGTACAATGACACGATCTCGGCTCACTGCAACCTCTCCCTCCTGGGTTCAAGCGATTCTCCTGCCTCAACCTCTCGAGTAGCTGAGATTACAGGTGCATGCCACCACGCCCAGCTAATTTTTGTATTTTTAATAGAGATGGGGTTTCACCACGTTGGTCAGGCTGGTCTTGAACCCTGACCTCAGGTGATCCACTCACCTCAGCCTCCCAAAGTGCTGGGATTACAGGCATGAGCCACCATGCCTGGCGTAAGTCTCCTTTTATAAAGAGAGTAATCCTATCTGTGTTTTGAATTTAAAACAAGTATCCATTATCTCAAAGTGGCTCTACATGTTGTTAAATATTAATCTCCTAGCATGTAGGCAGCATTACCTTACATAGATGTTGGGCTAGGAGTAAATCTTTTTTATTTTGAAAGGGAAACAGAAATAACACTTACTTTCTATTAGTTTAAGATGGAGAGAGGGTTTGGGATTGGAGTTCCCTGTGGTGAAAAGCCTCTTTTACCCCCAAATCTGTACAGAAATGCTTTAATCTAAAGAACGTATTTGTGAATCCTTTGGACTCAAATCCACCAATGCAGAGCACATGCCTGTCTATCTAACTTGGAATGTTATACTTCAGAAATAGCATGGAATATGTCAGTTATTGATGAGGATTGCTGGAAGACACTGAGCATCTGGCTTCAGACCAGCTTTTGATTTGCCAATGCAAGGAACGTCTGTTGAGTTTGTAAAACTTGTAGTTTAGCCACTGGTCCACACTGCTTTTTCCAAAGCGACATTTTGATGACAGGCTTGTCTCGAATTATGACTTTGCTTATAACAGGCTGCCTAGACAATAGCTGCATCCTTGTAGATCATCTGGAAGGTAGGCATTGATAGGTTCCTCTAAGGATTAGAACAGAAGAATTGGGCAAAGGGAGTGGCACACCTTCCCATTCACACCAACTGCTGCCAGCAAGGCCAGACTCCTTTCCTCCTCCTGACTTAAAACAACCTCCTTCAAACTGTGCTTGGAGTGAGACTCGAGGGAGTTGTAGGGAGGGCACAGGCAGAGAAGCAATTTCAATAGGTACTTTGCAGAAGGGACCGGCTACCTTCGATCTCATCTTTCTGACATTTTTCTGTGCTAGGAAGAGAAAACTGAAAACAACAGACAACATCATGGCAGAGAATAATGGTTAATATAGACTTTGGTGCTTGGCAGACCTAGGTTTGATTCCTGGTTCTGCCACTTTGTAGGGTGACCTTTAAATGACTTGCCCAGATGTTGTGGACTTCATTTCCACATCTGTGATGGAGCTAGTATCTTTCCTGCAGAGTCATTGTGAGGATTTGATGAGCAGAGGAAGGCAAAATGCTAGTGGAGTGCCTGGTCCATAGCAGGTGCTCGATGAACTCAGATGATGTGATGGTAGTTGTGTGGGCTGCTTCTGCTCCTTGCACTACCCCTGGAATGTGTGTATTATTAGCAGATCCTCTCAATATCACTGAACCAATGGTACCACCATCCAGGCAGCTCAGCAGCCCAAAGCAAGGGTGCCACCCTTATTTAGTCTGTCATCAACTCCTGACCGCCACCCTTATTTAGTCTGTCATCAACTCCTGACTGCTTTACTGACTTAACATTTCTTGCCTGAGTCTACTTCTCTTTCTCTTGTGTCCTCTTTATTTTCCAACCTGACAATTGTAACTATCTTCTCACTGTTCCCCTTTCCTTTTAGGTGGCTCAGTTTTGTCTTCCATGTGACAGCCAGAGGGCTGGTTTTAAAAAACAATATTCTGGCTGAAATCCTTCCATGTCTTCCCATTGTCATCTGGATAAACTTTAGATGCAGAAGCAAATTGCCTGTGTCTTCAGTGGTCAGCCTGGGCTTATGTCTCCTTTCTCTGCCTCCCCAACAAAGTCACAGACCTGGCTTCCCACCACACTGAGCCCCCTGCAGTTGCAGGGGTGGGCCTTTAACCTCAGGCAGGTGTGCTTTTGCAAGTGCTGCATCTGCTGCCTGAAGCACTCCTCCCCATTTGTGAGACAAATAGCACAGAAGTTCAAAGTCTGAACGTAGAGTTAGGCCATCTGCAATTGAATCCTGGATCTCCCTCTCAGTAGCTGGGTGACTTCGGGTAAATGATTGAATTTCTCTGTGTCTCAATTCCTTGTTTCAAATTAGGAATAATACTACCTACTTTTCTTGTCAATAAGCACAAATGGATGAATAGACAAATCATTTAAGATATTTTCTATCGGCCAGGTGCGATGGCTCACGCCTATAATCCCAGCACTTTGGGAGGCCGAGGCGGGTAGATCACGAGGTCAAGAGATCAAGACCATCCTGGTCAACAAGGTGAAACGCCATCTCTACTATAAATACAAACATTAGCTGGGCATGGTGGCGCGTGCCTGTAGTCCCAGCTACACGGGAGGCTGAGGCAGGAGAATTGCCTGAACCCAGGAGGTGGAGGTTGCAGTGAGCCGAGATCGTGCCATTGCACTCCAGCCTGGGTAACAAGAGTGAAACTCCGTCTCAAAAAAAAAAAAAAAAAAAAAAGGGAAAGATATTTTCTATCATAGAGTAAGCAGTTAATTGAATATTAGTAATATAATAATGACTAGCAGTATGGTTCTTGCTGCTGTTTCAGAATTGCACTCAGAATTAACTTTTTCATGGTGATTTTTTCTGATCATCTTTGCCAGAGGCTGAGTTGGGTGTGTCTCTTGGACACTCTCATTGTGCTCTGTGTTCTGCGTAAAAGCATTCTCTCACAGCATTCTAGCTGTCTGTTCATCTTTCCCCTGTCCTGAGGGCTACCTTACGTACCTTTCTTCATTTGTCAGCAATAAACATGGTGTTTGGCAAGTCATTAGTGCTACATAGATGCTTATTGAATATATTATTCTCATTTTACAGATGAGAAAAGTGAGATTAAAAGAATTTGAGAGGTGTCTTAAAGTGTTCACAGAACTCCCTAGACTCATATTTCTCATCTACACAAGAGGATATAATCAAGTACTTGGTAGAATCAGGAATAAACTAAGATCTCTCTGACTTTCAACTGCTCATTTATTCTACTATGCCTCACTTACTGTATTTTTGCCAAGATGACTCTGATCAAATTTAAATGGATGACACTTGATTTAGTGTCACAGCAGCTATTCTGTTCTTTGAACCGAAATAAGCCTCTGAAAATATGACAACAGTGACTTAAGCTTTCAGAATAGAAAAATGGAAGTAAATAATAGTATTGTGCCAGAAACTTTACAGGGTGCAGGGTGTTTGTGTACCTGTTGTAACAGGTTCGTGCAAGAGAAAAGATGCTGTGTGTGTTGGTTGGAGCTCATAGCTTCCCTGAAGATATCTTGGTTCCCAAGGCGGTGCTGAGTTTGCCATTTTCTTCCTTTTTACTCTGCTGGGAGGTTTGTTAGTTTCTGTCTTGTTAGTCGTGTATATGGCTCTTATTAGACTGTGAGCTCCTCCAGGGCAGGGACCACTTCTTTATCTTCGTATTCTCTTTGGTTCTTCACATGGTGCCAGAGCAAAATGCTAATGAGCAGTAGGGAAGGAGACACGGGCTTTGACATCTGGTAGAACCCAGCCTCAATGACTTAGCAGCTGTGACTTGAGCAAGCAGATGCCTAACCTACCAAGGCCTCAACTTCCCCATTTGTAAAATGGGGCTAACTACTCTCATAGGCTTGTGAGGATTGGAGACGGCAATGTTTGTAATATCCTCAGCATAGTTCCTGGTGCTGATTCAAGGCTGCCATCTCTGGAGCACTTATCACTCAAGCAAGCACAGTGCCTTTTAGTAGGGAGTGCACGGTAGGGCATGCAGAATGTGTGTGTGTTGTTAAGTCTCTGCATCACCTGGCTATGTGTTTCTTTATACTATGTGTATGTATATGTGTATGTATATATACACATATATGTTCCTGTAAAGTGAAGAGAAGCTGTTGCCAGAAAAAGGGACATTCACTTTTGATATGTATCATGTATGTGTATTATGAACTTTAGATGCATAAGCAAATTGCCTGTGTCTTCAGTGGTCATATATACATATATTCATAGATAAAATGTATGTGTGTATAAAAATGTAAACACACATACATTTTTATCTCTGCAAACATGTATATGTATACACAAATACATTTTTATCTATGCAAATATGTATATGCACACAGACACAGATACATACATTTCAAAAATGAATGTGCCTCTTTCTGGTGACTCTCTTCACTTTTTTTTTTTTTTAACATTGCACACATATTTTGAAGAAAAAAGACTGATAGGATGAAAATGGCTGCAGAGATTTTATGGGCTTGGAGATTGTCTCCTCTTCCATAAATAAATAATAAAACAAAAGGAAGGAAAGAAGAAACACGAGAGAGGTTGACAAATAGAAATAGAGTGATTCACCCCCATTTTCTTTCTTTCAAGGCCTGTGTCTTTACCCACAGATAAATACATTCCTCACACAGTCATGCAGATTCACACAGGAGCAGCGGGGCTCTGCACCATCTTGGGGTGCACGTGCAATGTGAGGTACTTGATGGTGCGTAACCCAGCAACATGCACTGCTCCATGAATATCCCTGTGTTATCCAAACCTCCTATTGGAGAAGATGTGTCAAACATTACTATCCTCCTAGTCCCAAATCACTTGCGTCTCGGAATTATTGAGTTGTTTGCCATTACTTTCCTATCCTTTTTGAGTATAAGGACTCCTTGTTGTGATAAGATTGGATACGATTATTTTTCCTTCAAGAAACTTTGCGTATTTTTATTTTGTATTGTCACAAAATAATTAGGAAAGTCTCCTAATTTCTCCATACCTTTCTCCACACCTCTCTTTCCAGCTTGGGTCTGTAAATGTTCCAGGATGTGGATTTAGCGCTTTGCTGGTTGAATACCTAGCATCTAGCACACTGCAGCCCAGAATATGTGGCAGACTCTGGGGACGCCAACTCATTTTAAGGAGAAAACACTCATTTTTTCCTGTGACAATGAGCATGACATTCATGTGCTTGCATCCAGTACCATCTTGCAGCTTTTATACCAAATGGAGAGACGTTACTAAATGAACATTTCTTGCTCTTGTGTAAATAGATAGATTAATGGTGTTAAGTGAAAGCCAAGCCTGCTTGAAATGTTAACTTCCTTATGGGGTTTTGAGTTTCTCTTATTTTTGATAAATGGACCAATCTGGCAATAAAATCCTTGCACAGTAGGTTAATAATGTCATAGCTGAACTGTGAAATAGTAATGTGTGTACCATCTCTCAGCAAACAATAATCCTTGAAGCCTGATAAATCTATTTCCAGCCCAATTGCATGTTCATTGTTACTCACGACTCCTTCTTTGCAAATACAAAGCAGTTTTGTCACGTGTATTTTTAAGCAGAAGCAACTGGGGAAGTCAAAGCCACATAGCCCTGTGAAGGGAGGTAGGGGACACATTTATTTTCAGCTTTCTGAGCCCCAGCGGCCCCCAGTACCTGAAGTCACTCCTCAGAATCCCTGCATTGCTGATATGGGGTGCTGTATAACCTTCCGGTCCTCCCTGAATCCAAATCATTGACTTGCTGCTGGAAGCAGAGAAGGATTGGGACCAAGGAAGCAGACATCCCCCAGGCCCTTCAGTTTTCATTGATCACTTAGTTGCAAGCAGGGTTTGGTGCTATTTAGCCCAAATCCCTGATGACAAGAGAGGCGATGTGGAGACTTCTCTACACTGACTTCCTGTAGAGCTGGGAATATGGAATCTGGCGAATGTCTGCAGGCTTCAGACAGCCCGCAGCACATCCAGACCTATGTGCAGAGCACTTCAGCACCGCAGCAGATCGTAAACAAAAGACAGCCAAATGCTCTCCTTGTACTAGCACAGAGGAGGAGGGATAGCCCCCTCTTGCCCATCTGTGGCCAGAGGCAGGCAACTCGGGGTAAAATTTACACTGTGTTGCTAAAAAAGAGAACTATATCCAAAATCATGGGTGATTTTGAGGGGATTATTTAAGCATCAGAATCTAAGTAGCTTGGGGCAGTGCACATAAACTTGACAAACAGGCTACTTTAGTCCTGTCTGACTGTATCAGCATAATAGGGCAATGAAGCTTTTATTCATTCAAAGGAAGGTTGAGTTTGATTGGCAGGGCAGCCTGCCTGAACACGAGTGGCTCTTTCCCCCAACACTTCTCTGCTATCAATTACTGTTTTGAATACGAAGTGTTTCTAATGTAAAATAATGCCAACCTCTGCTTCTATCCCCAGGCCAGAGAGTTTCTTTGTGTTATTTATTCCCAGTCTGTGACTGTTCTGAACCTTCCTCTCTTTGCTCTTTTTTTCCCCTTCTTCTTTCTTTTCAGTCTCTAAGTGATGTAACATTGCCAGCAGAAGTGAGTTTCATGCAGAAAACATTCCTGCTCTTTATTTTAATCAATAACCTCCTGGGTGAATGACATTTCCACCTTAGTGATTTAAAATCAGAAGACCAGGGGATGTCCGTGCTTGTGAATCACCCCGGGTTCCAGGAACAAAGAAGGCATTTTTGTGTTTTTTTTTTTGTAATTTCCCCTTCACATTACAAACAACTGGGCTCTGAAGTTGATTTCATTTAGCAGTCAACTTCTGTCTAGAAAAATGTGCACAACTGAACTCAACACCGTTCTTATTTAAATCGGCAAGCGATTTGCTTCAGCTGCCATCTGTTGGCCGGTTAGCTATTTTAATTTGATGCTGGGGACATTACCTGACTTTGTATATTGCATTTTGATCTGCATCATGTTTGAGAAGTATCTGCAAATGACTCTAAGGGAGAGGACTTTGAAGGATTCTATCGAACAAATATGTACATATGTTAATGCCGTGCTAGGCAGAGGAGTGTGGGAAAGTACCAGCATGTATATAAGACAGCGTGCATCTTACCTAATAATCTTTATGGCCAGATTGATAATACATTTTTCAAAATTTTCTTTCCTCCACATTTCCAGCTGACCCTCATTGAAACATCGTTGATGTTGAGCTCTCTCACGGCATCCTGAATTCGTGTTTCTAAAGCTGTGGTTTCTCAGCTTATCATGTTTATAACCCTGGTGAGCGAGTCATGGATGGTGGGGGAAGCATGGTGGAGTAGCTGCGTGAGACCGGGGTCTGAGTGTGGGAAACTTGTGGGATCTCCTCTTCCTCCCTTTCTCGGAGCACCCAGAGTTTGACAGTGTTTATCAAGAGCCTCCCAAAAGAGGCTGTGGGGCACTTTTAGAAGTGCACAAGGCAAAAAGTCAACAGGCTTGGTTTCTTGTGGTGACTGGGCTTTTGCCATTAATTAGTTGTGTGATCTGGGCCCCATCCTGTAGCCCAGCTGTACTTCCATCTTTGTGTGTGTAAAATGAGGTGATTGTACTGGTAATCTCTGAACCCCCTTCCTGTCTTGATGTTGCAGAAAGCCTGGTTCAGGAGAGAGAGAGAACAAAAAAGAGAGAGAGAGAGAGAGACACAGAGAGAGAGAGAGAGAGGCAGAGAAAGAGAGAGAAAGACAGAGAGACAGAAAGGCGTGTTGCCCAATCTCTACTCTCAAGCATTTCACAGTCTTACTGAGACCATAGGAATGATTAATATTCACAATACAAATTCAAAATCAGGGCTACTCCAGGACTGGGTTGCCCTCCTGTCAGTTTCTTCTCTCCTCATTAATAAACTCAAATTGCCTACAACTGTTCAACATGATTTTGTTCTTAGCATCGCCTTCTACACAGTGCTATTTTCCATATAACTTCTTCCTGGGAGTTTCTGTAACATTTGCTCTGTGGCTTTCCTTTCTCACATTCATTATCTTTCAGGTGGAAACACACAAGAGTGTTTCCACTGGAACTTTCCTCTTTCTTGGGACAGCCTCTTTGCCTTGACACGTGCACTGTCTTCCTTGAGCATGTGTGCTTGCGAACCTGTGTACCATAGAATCATATGTTGCTACATTGGAGTCACATAAGATGTCTCCAGTTTCTGCGTTCACCATTGTGATCATTGATCACGGTAAGTGCCCTGTTATATACTGTACCGAACCAACCATCCTATGCCAGACGTTTACAAGCAAAACATTCAGACAACAGATGGGGCATAGATGATGGTAATAAGGCAGAGTGGATGGCAGGAATCAGCAGAGTGAATAATAGGGATGTAGACTAGATAAAAGAAAAAAAGCCCTGGGAGTTTTGGTTGCCAATTTGGAATGAAAAGAATCTATTCTCTTTTTCTATTTATTGGTCTTTAGGACTGCGTAAAGAAATTTAGGCTGACTAGGCCAGGCACAGTGGCTCATTTCTTTACTATCAAGAAGCACTTTAGGAGGCTGAGGCAGGTGGATCACTTGAAGTCAAGAGTTTGAAACCACCTTGGCAAATATGGTGAAACCCTATCTCTACCAAAAATACAAAAATTAGCTGGGTGTCATGGCATGTGCCTGTAATCCCAGCTACTCGGGAGGCTGAGGCAGGAGACTCGGTTGAACCCGGGAGGCAGAGGTTGCAGTGAGCCGAGATCCTGCCACTGCACTGCAGCCTGGGCAACAGAGCGAGACTCCATCTTAGGAAAAAAGGAAAAGAAATTTAGGCTGGCTAAAAGTAGAAATGTGTGAACTTGGGCAAATTACTCAAATTAATTGTCTGAGTGTCAGTTTCCTCGCTGAAAAATGAAAGCAGTGCTAGTATATACCCACATGATAGCGTTGTTGTGGAGATTAAATGAGACACGGCATTTAGCAGGGCACCTGGCCCAGAATAAGGATTCAGCAAGTATTTCCTCTTGTTAGTATTACGTGGAAGTCATAACACCAGAAACCAGTGTCTTCATTGAAGAGATACTTTTAGAGAAATGGGCACTAGCTTTGACCTGGGAGGCTCTGTGGTCAGAAGATACTTCGCTCTAACCAGCAAACCTTTCTCTGTTCTCTCTCTCTTCCATGCCACTTTCTCATGCTCATATTCATTTTTTTCCTGCTGATAGTTATAAATACAGATCTATCCTCACTCCAAAGCAGGTCAATATTCTCATTGCTGTTCTTTGCAAAATCGTAGGTGATTTATTACTAGGGAAAATACTTTTTGGATTCTGCATTTGCGTACTCAATTAGTTAGTGTGTTCTGGGTTGTCTTCTGCTTGCAAATTGATTTAAACTTCTCCCATGAGCAATGACAAGTTTTCTCTGGACGTAAGAACCTGACATAGTTGCGGCTGGTTTAGGTCCCATACGGCAACATGGAGTTATGTTATTTTCCATTGTGACTCAGGAGTTGGCATATGTATTCTATTTCTTGCTGGTTTTGCAGGCACTGGAAAGAGAAAGATATGGAGAACAGAAATGACTTCTTTCCTAATTATTCTAATGAGGCTTCACAAGCATTATTGGAAAGGGAAGCCATGGAAAGTGTGCATTCTCACAAAACTTAGTAGTGTCAGCATAACATAAGGTCTAAAAAGGTTTTCAAAATACAATACCAATTGGAAAGGGTGTGTGTACATGTGTGTATGCATTTGTAGTATTTGGTTATACACTATTGTCTTAACTCAGGGTCACCAAAATGTCTCTTTAGAAAAAGAACAGCCTAACAGGAATGAAATAATTTAGTCTCTGTTTTTGATGAAGCAATAATATTTTTGAACAGTCAGCTGAATGCCTCCTAAGTTGCCTGGGTGCCTAAAGGGCTTAGAAAGTTCTTCCATGGAGATAAATAAGCTGTCGATTCATGGTGAAGAAAATCAAACCCGTGGTGTTGATCTTGGCTGGGATGCTGGTACAAGTATGAGAGAAATTTTTTGCCGAGATGTAGCATAGCCCATGTGTTAGCAGTTAGCACTCCGATGCTACACTGTGCCTCTCCTCGCCTTTTTAAAAGGTAAACAGGGCTGTCGGAATAAGGAAAAGAAAAGATTAACCCATTCAGGTGCACGCACCTAGTAAGTGACACTGTGTAGCTCCCTAGAGAATACACGAAGAATAGAGGCAAGAGTACAGAGAGTGGCTTGTACTCAGTTACTGGATTTCCTCTTCTCAGCACCTTCTTAGTTGGGCTTGGAACTGTGGGATGAGCTTTTTGAAGTGAATCTGGGCACAGTAGGAAAAGGATTGGTGGAGGTGGAGGCTTCAAGCAAACACATGCCAGAAGCCAATTCACTTGCTCAGTTCTTTACACTTTTACAATAGAACAGGGTATTTCTCTGACTTTGTTGGTCTAAAGCCATGCATATTTGGGAGCATCTAAAAGAAATCGGTAAACAGCGTAGTTCTATTTATACCAGGCTAATACACGAACGTAAAAAGACCTCTATGTTGTCCTCCTGTCATGAAAATCCAAAGCTGGGCATGGGTAGAAGAGAGGGAGAGAATCATGCTATTTTTTAATTTCCTTTGTATTAATACAATGAAAAGGGGGCTAACAAAGCATAACATTGGCCTGCCCTCCAGCTGCTGTGATAGGTGGCGTTTCACTTGGTTGCCTTGAGATTTACAAATTCTAAAGGTATTTTCTTGCCTCCAAATCCAACACAAAAGGCAGGGCCTATGGAACAGTGGCTCTGAACTTCTTAAATGGAATAATAAGGCAACGTGAAAGTTTTGATGGAAAGATACTGTTTTTCCTGAAGTTCTTGCAGTGTAGGTGGTAGGAGCTTCCTTTTTTCTCTATGCCCTCAGAGGTCTCGCAAAGCAGCAGGCACAGTGAGACTGAAAACATCGGTGTGTCTGGCATCTAGAAGTCTCCAGTAACAATGGGTCCATGTAATAAAAAGTGTCTTATAGCCAAGACTCAAGTAGAGAATTCTGATGCAACTTCCTGAAGAGTACAGTAGAGAGAAAGCGGTCGTGGGATTGAGGGTAGGAGATACACGAATCTCTGTAAGCCTCTGTTTTCATATCCTTAAATGGAGACAATAATAGTACTACCTATTAGACATATCAGGAACCTAAAGGAGAAAAGTACCTCTGAAGGTACTTGTCTTATTGCAAGCTCACTGTAAATACTTGAAGTTTTACTGATTTTTATTCTCGCTAATATTATTATATTTTATATTATTGGCCCTAGTGTTTTGACTAGTCGTGTGATTCTGAATATGCCATGAAACAGTTTTTTGGCCTCTAAACTTTTCTCATCCACAAAATGAAGTGGTTGGATCAGAAGGTATCTAAGGTTCCTTCCTACAGCAAGATCCTAGCGTCCTAAAGTTCCATTCTTTTTGTTGTAATCAGGTGAAAAGAGCACATATTCCTACCAAAAGGGTCATAAATGTAAGGTCCTTTTGTGAAGGGACTGGGAAAAGTCTTCACAGTTTTAGGTTGTAATTAAGAGAATGAATTATGCTAAACTTGACTTTAGGAAAACAGTGATGTTTTCTGTAACCACATGGATATTATCTGGGTATATGTAAATAAGAGGCAGGTGAAAAAGATGAATACCAATCTCTGTAAAATTCAAATGAATATTAACTCTTACTCAAATACTGCAAGTACATTGCACAGAGAAATCAAGACATGAATTCACATGATTTCATTTTTTTTCAGCTGTGCACATCCTTTGGTTACAGAAACAGCTCAGGAGTTAGGCGTTGCTCATTTCCTAATAGAGTATGACATCTGGGCTGCTACTTTTAAATATAGTAGCTTGTTTGCTCAGGCTTATGGCTCAGTAATATTTGTTTTGTCTTATGAATGTAGTGAAAGTAGGGATTACAGGTATTCCTCAAGGACTAATTAGAAATAAAAGCTTATTTATGTGAGGGAAGTTTTTGGGTAGGAAGTGTTCTTGCTTAACTCATGAAGAAGTGACACTGGTTTCAGTTTCAATTTTGATACATTGGAACTTGGTACTTTTTGTAGAGTCCATTTGGAGAGGTTAAAAAAATCAGTTGGAATTATCTGCAGAAGTTCAGGTTAAAATGGTTTGTCCTTCTTCCTTGGTTTCAAGTTCTTTTACCTAATTGACAAATTCATGCCTTCATTCCTCTGTTTGGATTTTAGGAAATAAATTCAAGAAAAAAAATAGATAACTGTCAGCCTGTTTCCATAAAATAAAAGTATTCTAGGGATCAGAGAGAGGCCTTGTCTTGGAAATACAGTTTGGCCAAAATTGCCGTGTGTGTGTGTGTGTGTCCGTGTGTGTGTCCGTGTGTGTGTGTGTGTGTGCGCGCACGCACGTGCGTGTGCCCGTGTGTGTGTGTGTGTTCATCTCTCCATGATTCATTCTGAGAGCTGTTTTAGCCTTCATAAAATATTCATGCTAGTTGTGCATGGTTCTATAATTGCCATCTCAGGCCTTGAATTATTTATAGGTTGTACTGTTCACATAGTCTCATTTACTGATAGAGAAGATAACACCGTACAAGAGGATCCCAAACACTCTGAGGCCTGTTACTTTGCATTAAGTAGTGGAATTATATTACTGTAGGTGTAAAACGCTGGCCTTTTTTTTCCTCCTCTCCCTTCATATATCATTTTTGTATTTATAATATGCTAATTGTCAGAATGCTGTTAAGCCTCATAATTCCTGCCGAGTTTTGCAGAAATCAAGATGTGGCTGAGATGATTTAGCTCTTGATCTCAGAATGATCGTTCTAAAAAAACCTGTCTACACACAGCATAATTTATTGAAATGATGTATGACTTTACATGCATACCTGAGCCCTTTTGTTTTGTACTATTGATCAGTTTGTATGTCTCAGTGTTCACCAACACGTGGTTGGTTTCGGCAGACATTTACCAAGAGCCTTGCAAACTTGCTGTCCCTAATTAAATACTGAGCTTCAATTCACTTGTGTGACAGTTTCTCTGCACCTATTTATTTTGCTTTCCTAATTCTCCTTTCCCTTTTCTGCCAACTTGATCTTTCTCCCACATACATTATATTCTTTTGATATTTATTTGAGGGTGGGAACATGCTATAGTTGTATCTCTTCTCTCTTTTCTTTTATTTGGTTTCAATAGTTAATGTTAATAAATATCAAAAGCCAGATGCACCAGAGTGTACTTTTCTGGTATTTCATTATCAGTATCCATGTTTAAAGAGGAAAAGCAGAAAAATTAATGACAGCTCATAACCTCCTGCTGATATATTTTAGTTTTCTCCTCTACCAGTGGAAACTCATGAATTTTCCCCTGGTCTGGGAACTTACAACTCTATGCAAATCACTAGCAAACTCTCCTCCGTCTCCTCTCTTTAGGTTGATCAATATTTTCTCTCTAGCCTTCTTTCCCTCATACAGGTTGTCTTCCGTTGTGTGTATAATGTAAGCTTTCCCATACCTATATGAGCCAACTCACAGCTGCTCATTGTGTACCTGCATACTGCTAGTGGTGTGTGGGATGCTTTTAAGTGGTACCTGTACGTGACTTTAGCACTGAATCAGGTGATAAGGAGATCATCTTATTTAAAATTTCTTTCAGTTTTCCTGATTAGGCCAAGGTCCTTATTTGGTAGGAATCTACCTTTACCACCTCCCTCACGTTCGCTTCATCTCCCTCTTCAATAAACACCCTATGGTAGGCAACAGTATCTAGTCAAAACTTAGTAAAATTTTTTGTTTTTTACATTAACTTTAAATGATGTTGCTTTCTTCTATCTCAGACAAATAGTACGGGTTTTCATTCATAGTAGGAATGGAAAGTGTCATTCAAAATTAAGTTATTAGAAATAAAAGGAAGTGAGTCCTTATATATAAAATATTAAGTGAATAATATTATAGGTAAAAATGGCGAAAATTCTGAAGGTTCTGTTTTGAGTGATTGAAGTTCAGGGAACACTGTGGCAATGCCAAAACAGTGGCGAATCACTCTAGAGAGCTGTGTATTCCATAGAGTCAGAGGGAATGGAAGGGTTGAGTGATAGGCAAAAGGAGGGTGTAGAATCTAAGATGTTATTGCAGGTAGAGACATGCACTTTTGGGCAATTCAGTTATCTTTGTCTTTAGACAGTAGAATCACCACTAACTAAATGGGGGTCTGGTCAGTTGGCTTTTCTAATTGAAGGTTCACTTGTATTGATGAAAATCATTTCTAATTGCACAGGAGTCCCATATCCACTACAGTAAGTCAGAGTAGAGGGAGAAATTGACTATCATTAATGAATGAATGTTTTCAGGTTGTTGTAAGCCATTGTGGATCTTGTTGAGTAATGTTGATTGGCATTAAAGAAAATCAGTCATTCTTTACTGAAGAGCCCTGGACAAAGGTATGGTTTTTGATAAAGCCAAAATAGTAGCTTGTTTTGTTATCCAAAAAGAATGTGCTCTGGAAGATTTCTGGTCTGTGCCCAGGGACAGTGCCTGGCATATTATAAGAGCTCAGCACATACCCATTTTATTGAACTGAATTAATGCTATGTAGCAGGGCTCTGATTAATTAATAGTTCCTCAGAAAATATGTACACAGAAAAGAAAAGTGAAGCATGATTGAAGATGAATGCCTATGTCTGAACACTGAGTGGTGGCCTGGGAATAAATTATATAGTTCTCAGGAGCTTATGACAGTTCACTTGAAAAGAGTGAATTGTGTGCTAAGCAGGTTTCAAAATTAAAATTCAGATATGAATGTATTGCATTCTTATTTTCTTCTATTCTATCACCAAAATCAGAAAAGACCAAAACAGGGCTGGATGGGGTGGCGCATGTCTGTGATTGATCCCAGCATGTTGGGAGGCCAAGGTGGGTAGATCACGTGGGGTCAGGAGTTTGAGAGCAGCCTGGACAACATGATGAAACCCTGTCTCTACTAAAAACACACAAATTAGCCAGGCATAATGGTGCATACCTGTAATCCCAGCTACTTGGGAGGCTAAGGCAGGAGAATCAATGGAACCCAGGAGGTGGAGGTTGCAGTGAGTTGAGATCATCCCATCATACTCCCCCGAAAAAAAGAACAAAACTTTTTCCTATCTACTTGGGTAGATAGGAAAGTCCTATCTAAAGGCAGAGAAAAGCTTAAGACCATCATGGGGTTGGGTTGACTGCATCCCTCCTGACTACTTGTTAGTGTCTGTTTTGGCAACAGAATTAGATTGTGAAGTGTTTTTTGTAAAATTCTTTCCACTGACTTTCCGTATTTTTGGAAAAACCATGGCTGCAATTCCACCAAGTACTCTACACCTGCTATGGTAACTGCCTTCTTTTAGGCTTTGAACCCATTGGTCATAACTGTTCCAAGCTGGTGCTTTCTGGATTTTTTTATTTTTAAGTTCAATTCTAGAAATGTGAATTTGGTGTATTGCTGTAGAAAGAGATCCTGGATCATAAGGCTAGGTCTGAGGAAGGCTGTAGCCCCAACTCTGCGTTAATGAACTGTGTGTCATTGAGCAACTCCACCAAGCTAGCTGAGCTTCTGTCTCCCCATCTGTGGAAAGACATGACTAAATTAGAGGTTCTTCATTCTGACATTTTATGGTTTTATCATTCCTGTTTCCACATGTGGGGATGGACTTCAGATCCTTGGCCAGGGCGTTTTACAAAGTCAGCGCATCATTTGTCATAACTTAAAGAAGACTGCTTGTTAAACATTTCTTATTTCTGCCTCCCCAGATGTGTGGCCATTTGCAAGAATGACTCTCTGGCTGTTTCCTCCCTGTTTTGATTGTTTTACATATTATTATTATTATTAGGTAACTATTTCCAATAGCAACAGTCGTGCCAATGCAATTGTATGGCTTTTTCTTTCCCAAGGAAGTCCAAATGTGTCTAGAACATTATTTAATTATTATTTTTTTAAGTTGGGAGGGGACAGAAACACAGAATTGTTCTCCTGTAGAACTTCATTTTGTTCTGACTCCTGGCATTTGGTTTTAATGTCTTAATTGTTTTCTGCAGCAATCTGCATGTCAGAAGTTGAACCTCTCCAAGGTTATGCTGATCTTAGACCCTAAGGCTTGAAGGGAAATTAGTAGCAGCTAGATGAGCACCTCACTTACCTAATATTTCTTCCAAGTAGTGCTTAGTCTTTTCTAGAGTGTGTGCTGTGATAGGGAACTCATCTTGTAAGGCAGATTATCTCTTACTATTAAAGAGCATTTTTTTTTCCTTCTGTCAATGTGTTCCTTCTTGACTGAATTTTCACCCTTTGATCCCAGTCTGTCCTGTAGACTTTTTCATTGTAGGTTTGCTGCTTTGTACAAAGAGTAAATAGTTCAAAATATTTGAAAATAGCCATCTTGTCTCATCAAGTTTTCTTTCTATCAGACTAAAGATTCCTTCAAATATTCACTCCATAACCCTGCACAGAGTCCTCTGATGCCCTGTCTACTCTATGTTAAGGATGCACAAGTGCAAAGAGCCCCAGGGCACTGGATCTTGGTTTAGGTTGGTTTAGGTTCCAGACCTAGTGGACAAGACTCAGATTTCTTGTCTTGCCTTTTATTGTCTTTTGTTTTGTTTTTCAGGGTCTCACTCTGTTGCCCAGGCTGGAGTCCAGTGGTGCAATCATGGCTCACTGAAGCCTTGACCTCTTGGGCTCAGATGATTCTCTTAACTTAGCCTCCCAAACAGCTGTGTGCAACCGTGCCCAACTAAATTTTCGTAGAGATGGTGTTTTGCCATGTTGCCCAGGCTGCTCTCGAACTCCTGAGTTCAACAGATCCTCCTGCCTTGGCCTCCCAAAGTGCTGGTAGTATAGGCGTGAGCCACCATACTTGGCCAGATGTCTTATTCTTAAGAAGGTGATAATATTTGAAAATACGTAATGTCATCCATAGTCTATAGTAGATGCTAAATGAAATTTTATTGCTTCCTACTAACTTTATTTTCTTGTCCTAAATCATGACATCTAGAAAGGGTGGGACTCCAGGAATGCCCAATCTTTTCTGGGGCAGTGGAGCAGAATGATCACATCACCTCAATTGTGAACACTGTATTTTTAATAACGTGGCCAAATGCTATTTTGCCTTTGGTTGAAGTGGAGGGCATACACGTTTCTGTTTTGGGCTCTCTAAATCTAGCCCTTGCCAATATGCTTTGGCAAAAAAACTTTGTTTTGGCATGAAGTGCACTGCTTGTGGATACACAGTAGCAGCTTTGGAGCATGGAATCTTGCTCTTTATGAGTATTTGGCATATTGTGGAATTAGAGTTTTGCTTTCTCTGGGTTTTCTTGGCTTTCTTCGACAGCCTCCCTACCTGGTCCCCAAAACAAAACAGCAGGAATAAATATCACCCTCAGACATGCCTCTTTCTCATTCAAAAGAAAGGCAAACAAAATAGGTATCCCCCAGAGCACGGAGAATAGACTCTCCAGTTATCTTCATGAAAGAATAAAGACAGTCTTTCCAGGGTTGATGAGATCAAGCAGTGAATGTGTCATGCATGATTCCAAGTCACTGACCTGGATGAAAAGGCAGAGCGAAGTGAAAAGGGGATGGGGAGACCTTGGCTTTGGGTGGGTCCCAAAAGAGCAAAACAAAACAAACAACAAAACTTGTGTGTATGTGTGTGTGTATGTGTTAGGACTTGGGCCAATTAGGGACAAAAAGACAATACTACCAACACAGCGAAACAATGTTTGGAGGAGAGGAAATAGGTGGTTCTCAATTATTTCATGCAATAAAATGATGCTGAAAGGTTGGGGGTTCTTTCCTTCTGTGCCCCCACAAACTGAACGGCAATGCCTTCCTCTACAGTGGGCTGCACTGAAGAGTGCAGTGTTTTCTCTCCGGGTATCCAGATCCTTTGGGTCCTCCCGGATAAGCCGCAGCACATTGTTATGCAAATTGTTCCTATTCCCAGTGGGATCTCACTGCGCCTTGTGAAGCCCTCTCTGCTGGGAAAGCGCTTTTCAGCTGTCTCCTCCTGGGTGATATCTTTATAGAGCAACCAGAGCAGACAGCATTCTGCATTTTGTTCCAGACAGCGGCCAAAGTTCTGGTGTCTTTTGTTTTTGCGTCACTTTTACACACATACACACATATGTACACACCCCAAACCAAGTGCCTTTTTCCTCTGACACACTGAACAAAACACCAACCCTGGAAGGAGAAAAACTTGAATGCCACGTTTCATGATTCCGAAGGAAAGTACGTATCATCTTTCCTTTCTTTCTTGGTCCCTCTTTGTCAAGACAACATAAAACCTCTTCGGATTGTTGTTAGTTTGTTCTATGAAGTAATTTTGAATCTTTTCAAGAGTAGGTTAAAAGTTAATGCTTTCAGGCCGGGCACGGTGGCTCAAGCCTGTAATCCCAGCGCTTTGGGAGGCCAAGGCGGGTGGATCATGAGGTCAAGAGATCGAGACCATCCTGGTCAACATGGTGAAACCCCGTCTCCACTAAAAATACGAAAAATTAGCTGGGCATGGTGGCGCGTGCCTGTAGTCCCAGCTACTCAGGAGGCTGAGGCAGGAGAATTGCCTGAACCCAGGAGGCGGAGGTTGCGGTGAGCCGAGATCGCGCCATGGCACTCCAGCCTGGGTAACAAGAGCAAAACTGTCTCAAAAAAAAAAAAAGTTAATGCTTTCAACATCAACCATGTTGTAATCATCTCAAGTTTTGCTTATGCCATTCCCACGCCTCTGTCCCCAGCAAAGCATTGCTATGGCCCTTGACCACTGTGCAGAAACACCCAGAGACGGGGCACCGTGTCATCACTTTTCTTACTGGTCTGCTGGCCTGTACTGTTGCACACCACATGTGGCTGTGTGGCTTGTGACTCTGGGCCATACTTTGAAACCATTTTCTTGAGCATCAGATGTTGCCCAATTTTTAAATAACAAAAAAGCAGTGCCCTTTCCTCACTGCGAATTTCTCTCTAATGTACTAGGGGATGTGAAGGGTGTTAGTCCTTGAACTAGACATTCACAGATCCCAGAAAAAAGAAAAACACCAAAACCTAAACTGGGCAGTATGTTCCCTGCCAGATGAAGTGCAATGGGAGTACTTTTCTAATAAACATGTAATGGAAACATGTTTGGAGCTCTTGCTGTCTTAATTTCCTTTACATTTTTGAGTTTTTTTTTTTTTTTTTTTTTGAAATGAAGTCTTGCTCTGTCACCCAGGCTGGAGTGCAGTGGTGTGATGTCAGTGCAATACAGCCTCCACCTCCCAGGTTCAAGCAATTCTCCTGCCTCAGCCTCCTGAGTAGTTGGGACTACAGGCGAGTGCCACCACACCCAGCCAATTTTTGTATTTTTAATAGAGATGAGGTTTCACCATGTTGGTCAGGCTGGTTTCAAACTCCTGACCTCGTGATCCATCTGCCTCTGCCTCCAAAAGTGCTGGGATTACAGGTGTGAGCCACCGTACCAAGCCTGAGTGATTTTTCTTTTAAAGCAGCATGTTTAGCTCTCTACCATTTCTAACACATAGGTTGGAAGAACTAAACTTTCAGTCACACACACACAGAAAATTAAACTCTAAACTCTGGGTTTATAAAACAGGAATCTTTGTCTAGACATTAAAATCCTAAGGGTATTTTTTCTTAATGATAATTCAATGGCAGAATGAAGAATATGGCAAAAAAAATGAATAGGAACCATTTTTATGTTGTTTGTTTCTTGGGGAACTCTTATTTGAATCCTGTCCCTGATATTTGAGCAAAATCCTTGTGTGAGAATTACATAAAGAATTTCCAGATGTAGATGTATAGTCCTTAGAGGAAAAGAACATTTCGGTTTTTGTAGGATTTGTAGTCACGTGGTAATGCTATCTTCTGAGTTTTGTAGACAAGTAGAAAGAACAGGTGAAGGCGGGGTCTGAAATAGTTGAATGCTCATCAAAGAGGAGCCTGGAAAATTCACTTCAAACTTTTCAAGTATCTGTATTTCAAATGTTTTTCATTTTTTATGTCCATTATAATAATTAGCTCTGAAGCTAAGATTGGATTGCAGAAAGAAAGAAATATTAATAATAAAGTATCTAACCATATGGAAGTCTTGGTACACTCCAATAAATGGGGAGGTATTTTTTTTTTCTCAAACTAAGGCAGGTGGGGAGAATTGTTGTCTGCACCAAGAACTCAGTCCACAGAGCTGTGGCCTTCTATGAAGATTGATTCTCAAGGAACTCTCTGGCTTTCTTTGCCCCTAGAGTTTTGTCACTGCGTGTGGTGCTCAGTGTAGGTGTGCAAAGACCCAAAGTGTCTCTGTAGTTCCAGAGCTGCCTCTGACAGGGGCAAAGAAACAAAAAAGTGTTGCCAGTTAAAGAAACATTATATCCCATCTTGAACCTTGAGTTAGACGAAAGTATGGAGGTCGAATTACACCCAAATTACACACTAATGATTTTTTGAAATATGAAGTCATGGCTTAGGAGGAGATATAAATTATTCAGATCTGTTTAGAAGCAAATAAGTAACCTCTTCCAACTCAACACCAATGACCACCAATTTTGTCATAAAAATTCAGGCTCTTTCTCTAATTACTGGTATCCTAGGTGTAATGCAAACTCTCCCCTTTTCATCGACACCGTTATTAGCTGGGATGTCAGGCTGCCCTGAAACCTGGCCAGACACAATAGACCAGAACTCACAACAAATTTGAAATTGACATCGACCACATTTATGGAACTGTCATGGTTTCCAGTGCTGCATGTTTAACCTTTTAGAGAAGAAAGTACAGGGGACATTGCACAGCTCTTCATCAAAAATTATACGTCATATTTATTCCATGTTTGTGCCTCTGTGTATGTTGGCATGCTTTGTTAGTTTGGTAGGTCTGTGTGTGCTTAGACATATGCACTATGTGGATATGTATGTATGTATGTATGTATGTATGTATTACTGCAGTCCCCAGTGTATAGTTTATAGTTTGGAAAGAAATCATCTTCCATCATTCGTCACTGCCTAGCTGTTGTAGACTGGGCCAGAACATCATTTGTTAACGGCGACAAAGCCGTACTCATAAACTCCGACATGTTACATTAATTTATAGGCACTGAGTGACTTATTAAAAGTGACGTGTGAAATATAACAGGGCCTGGTATGGATGATTAGGTTTCGGGCTTTGAATTGTTGACAAGGCAGGGGTAATGAATTGCGGGACACTGGCTCCTGCATTTCCCCCTCATTAGTCAGTATTAGCTACATTAATAGTAATAATTGGATATATTCATCATTTAAAATGTTTTAATAAATGTTTGGACAGTACCTGATCAGAGCTGTCAAATATTAGGCTGGAAGGGTTGTGACAAGAGAAAAATGATGATGTTCCTTAGGTGAGAGATTTATGCAGCTTTGGAGATGCCAGCCTTGACTTTCTACTCCCTGAGGAACTCTGAGTTCAAATGAATTAGGGTTACAAACCATGGAAATGGGGGAACCTGACTCTCTCCTGTCTCAGAGGACATTTCTACAAGAAAACTTTGAAGGAGATCAAGAGGACCTGTCCAGAAGGACTCAGGTCTGTAACTGGTTTGCCTAGGATGGCTTCTGGGAAGAGATAAAGAGTCCCAGCTTTGACCTGAGTTAGCTTTGTGGCCTTGGGCAAGTGCCTTCATCTTTCTTCCCCTCCATGGACATGAAGCTTCCATGTCCATGCCTATATGTTTCATTTGGGTCCCTTTGAGATCTAATATTGTGTGAGTTTGATCATCAAAGGTGATACTATTAGCCCAGAGAGACCTCTAACTAAATTCCCCCTTTCTGCACTCTAGTATCGAGGACTAACGTATTTGCTCCAATGAGGGTGGATAAGACCTTTCTCTTGCCTCCAGGAAGGTGATCTGCAGACATTGTTTAAGTATTTGCAGTATTATCTGCAATCATTTGTCAGTATTATCTGAATGATATTGACATGGCTATATTCCTGCTGTAATTGGAGCCTAGATGTATCCAATTTTATGGTTTAGTTCTTTATTGATCTTTTTCGGTTACTGTGATCAGATTAGGGTGATTGTATTATATGCAAAAGATCTGGGGGAAAAGGTTCAATAAAAATGTATATGGCTGCTGTTTCCCTACCCTACTACTGCAAACATAACATGTCTTAAACTTGAATTTGGACAAATACAGATTTTAGATCAAGATGGGGAATGATTGTGGTCTCATTATTACCATTATTATCATCATCAAATTAGTACTAGTTTAACTTTACTGAGCATTTAATATATGCCATCCATAGCTTTTGGAACTTTACATATATTCTCTTATTTCTCACAATAATGATTCAACGTGGGTCTTATAGTTCTCATTTTACAGTTGAGGAGGCAGAGGTCTAGAGAGGTTAAGTGACTTGGTTATGGTCACACAACTGATAAGTGGTAGGGCCCAGACTGGAACATTTTTTAACCAAGTTCATGTCATAACACACCTGCTGTACTGCCTCTAACATTTTGGAGGCTTGCTCAGTTCTGGCATAATTGAGGAGGGGCATTGTCTAATTAGAGAGTATTTGGATAAGGGTGAACAGGATGGAAAGGGCTTGTGAATCCTGTCCTGAAGGGGTGAAGGACTAAAGTAGGCTTATCCACTTATTCTGGAAAGAGTCCTGGGAAGAAAAGGTGGCTAATTTCTCTGATTTAAATTATTTTTGGGTTGTCTCAGGGAGGAAGGAGATGTAATGCTATCTGAACCTGAGCTCAAAACTGAAGTTTCTGAAGGTGAATGATAGGAGGGCAGAATTCAGTTCTCAGGAAGAATGCATGTCCTGGCAGAGTCATCCAGCTCGGATGGGAAGGACCACCTCCCAGTGATGGGCTGCTCTCTGTTATGGCT
This sequence comes from Saguinus oedipus, assembly GCA_031835075.1. Taxonomy (NCBI): domain Eukaryota; kingdom Metazoa; phylum Chordata; class Mammalia; order Primates; family Cebidae; genus Saguinus; species Saguinus oedipus. The sequence continues at coordinate 47,916,176 of CM063170.1, forward strand.
GGAATGCTCCTGCCTGACCTGGAACTGCATTTGCATCACCTTCTTCCTGGCTTACTGTGCTGCAGCCACACCAGCCTTTGCATGGACTAGACTGCTATTCTGGGTTTTGGCATGGCTGGCTCCTTCTTGCCCTTCAAGTCCCAGCCAAGATATCATAATTTCCAAGATCTTCCCTTCTAAGTTCTCCCCTTTCTGGCAGCAATCACTTTCCATCTGCCATCCTTTCTTTCTGATAGCTTGAATCGGTAACTGACATTATCTTTTTAACTTGTGAGTCTTTCACTTGTTTTTTGTCTTTTTTACCCCATTAGAGAGTCAGTCAATGGAAGGAGAGAGCTCTCCCATCTTCTCCACTCCAGCAACCAGGCCAGGCATGGAACTATTAGAGCAATCATTTGTCAGCGACATTAGGGAAGGGATCTGTTCTTTGGATGAAAAGCTATATAGACAACTCCAATATTTCTTCTTCATTCTTGTAGTCCACAAGCACCTCATTTTTACAGCAGTTCCCCTTGCTCCTTTGCCTTGGCAGAAACACAAGAGACTATTTGAGATTTTAAATAAACCCAGTGCCAGATCTTGGTTTAAAAACCAGTACTCCCAGTATTCATATCTAAGGTGACCCCTGAGTTAGATTTTTTTTTTTTTTTTGGAGATGGAATCTCACTCTGTCACCCAAGCTGGAGTACAGTGGCAGGATCTCAGCTCACTGCAGCTTCTACCTCCTGGGTTCAAGTGATTTTCCTGCTTCAGCCTTCCTAGTAGCTGGGATTATAGGCATGCACCACCACAACCAGCTACCTTTTTGTAGTTTTAGTAGAAACGGGGTTTTGCCATGTTGGCCAGGTTGGTTTCGAACTTCTGACCTCAGGTGATCCACCAGCCTTGGCCTCCCAAAGTGCTGGGATCACAGGCATGAGTCACCATGCATGGCCCCTGAGTTAGCTTTGATGTACTCCCTCAGCAACCCTGTGAGGAGTCTCTGCATCTGCTACCATTGAGCTTCAGGTTTCTGTGTATTTTCATGAGACTTTGGCATCATTTATGTAAAATATGTTTAGAATGCACCAAAGAAAAAGTTTGAGTTATACTAATGAGACTTTACAGAGCTTGTATTTATTGTTACAAATTATATTCTGCATTTTATGAAAAATCAAGATTATGGCCACATAGTATAAAGCTGCAGATGTTTTTTATTAGTACAGTTTGGTTTTGCAAACATTCCAGCATATGATTTTTTTACAATAAGCCACGATGCTCTGCTCACACACATGGTTTACAGCTAGAGTAGCATCAGGCTCTTGATGCCTGTTACTTTATTTTGGATTCTCAATTATTAATTGTAGGTAGCATTTTATCATTTAGTTTTTTCAGAATCAAGCAGATATTTATAAGCTCTGTCTCCGGTTCTGAGGATACAGAGATGAACATACATGGTTGTTACCTTCAAGAATCTTACTCTCTAGTTGGGGCAGATTGGTAAGTGGCAGACATGGAGCAGTGTGACATATATGATTCTGGAGGAATGTGCCATGGAAAACTGGGGTGGGATGTTCTGTGTCTCCCTGGAGGAACTTGGGAAGGCTTCTTAGAGGGAGAGGTAGGAGTTGTGATCATTCTTGAAATGCAGAGGATTCTTTTAGACCAGGAATGGGCAGGGGTGAGGACTTACAAGGGGGAATGAAATAGCATTTGAGGAGGCTTAAGAGGGCTTAGAGGGTTTAGGAAACATCAAGTGAGTTAGACTTCCAAACCATAAGCATGAGGGTTACACACCTTTAGTATTAATATAAAGGAATATGAAGGATATGGGATGGGGGGCATGAGATTTAGCTAGAGGGGTTTTTGGTACCAAATTGAAAATGGTGAACTTTTGCCGTGAGACAGTAAGTGGAGATCACATATAATTTGAGGCAATAATAGTAGTAGAGGCTGATGTCTCAGGAAAACAAAACGTCTTCAGGAATCAGAGTCAGGGTCTGTAGAATTCAATCACTGGAGAATGTGAATCTAATGAAGGACTGCTGTTCCTGTGAGATGTTCTTGTTGAAAAATTTCCCAGTATAATTTTACGAAAATGATAATAATCATATTGTAGGTCACTTGTTTTGAATTTTCCTTAAAGCCTTAACTCACGATATGATATCCACTTTACAAAGGATCAGTTTCTCAGGGCGGATATAACTTCATTAAGACTTTAAGCAGAGATCGCTTAAAATGAGCTTTCTCTCACCCTGCTCTTGGACATGGCATCTTGATGGTAGCATGGGCCAAGTGGGAAACCTGGCCATATCCAAGATTAACTTGCTTTGCTGTAGCTGAGTCCTTTCCTCAACCCTGTAGCAGGCATAGTGGAACAAGCATTGTGGCATGTAGGGGCTTCTGTGAGACAGCCTTCATTTGCGGTTACTTCTAGCCCAAGATGGTGACAACACTGTCATGGGTATCAATGCATTTTATGATGGCAGATGAAAACAGGTTGAATCTATGGATATGCAGCATATGCTGCTTGCTTCACTGCCGTTTTTGCTTGTTTATTTGTGTGGCTTTATTTCTTTAATAAACATTGGATGTCCCTGGGACCCAACATATCAAAAGTATTTGCACCATCGGGCCACTTTTTGAAGTTTTCCCAGCCTACTTTGGCTGAATCTCAAGTTACTTTGACCGATGCCAACATTTTTTTTTCAGATGAAACTATTTTATCCTCCTTCTCAAGCAATCTGCCACCTTTGACTCAGAAATTCTTGTCCTAGGTAATTATTTTAACAAAATCCTTGGATATTTAGATAAAATTTTATGTACAAGGATCTTCACCAAGGAATTCTCTATCATAGCAAAAAATCTGAAAGTAATCCAACATTAAGAGATCATTTGAATATCTACTGTATATGAGGAAATGTTATAGAGTAAAATAATCACATTCTGAAGATATGAAATGACATGAAAAAAGAATATAGAATCTGTATATGGTTATTAATTTTTTATATTTGAAGGGATTGGGACAAAATGGGATACAGGCGCTTTTTATTTATGAATTTTGGATTTTAAACTTTTTTTAAACAATAAATCAACCTTTGTAAGAAGCATATCTAGGCACTTTCAAAATATGCCACCTGGGATTTTAAAAAGGTGTCTCTATGTAAGATACCGCATAGCCATAGAAAAGGCAAGGTAATGCATGATGGCCCGATAAACTGGGAACTGCTACAGTCAAACTAAACTGCTTCAGACCTGGGATCTTGTCAAGCATCAGAGGAGTATTAATTGAAGGCAGCATTTGACCAAGCTAATTCCGGACATTTCTCTCAACTCCTGTGCCATCGGTTTCAAGTTGCAGGAACATTTCTGGCTCAGGCCAATGGAGGGAGTGTACATGAACACGGGGTTTATTTTGTCAGAGATGTTCTTGAGAGACTCGATTCTCTACTGATCTTTTTTTTGTTCTTTGTGGACATTTATTTACTTTCGAAAATGCCCTTGAAGATCCTCACTTGAGTGAAAAGGAGATGCGTTCTCATGGCAGGGCTCCATTGCTGATCAGCAAGGCAGCAAGGCTCGAAAAATTGAGTGTGCGTTCGGTCACTGTTGTTTTTAGCATTCCACTAGGTCGGCTTCATTTCTGCAAAGGAATGATTTTGCTTCAAATATTTTCACACATCCTCATTTGATAGAAGACATTAATATTTCTCTTGACCTTCCAGTTTTTCTTCTTCTTTTTTTTAGCCTGCCTTTGAGTGAAATTTTTGATAATGAGAGTTCTTAGCCATCACCTTGAATCCTCCAGAGGACACAGGGGACAAGTGACCAGAAAAGGTCCAAATTCATTTTACTCATCACCCCTTTAGTGAGTGCATGAGAAGAGAGGAGATTTACAGTTACGGTCCTAAATCAGTTCTGGCTGTTAAAGTTTTTGTTGAGGATTTAGGGAGGCTAAAGCTAAAACTGAGTGTCATCTTGGAGGTTAATCTACCCGGCTCTGGTATGTGTGTCCTGCTCCCTGTGATACTGACATGGTGAAGCAGCTGATGGTGAGAGGCCGGTGAGAGGCCCATGCTGGCCCCTGTGCAGGGTGCTGGAGGTGGATGTCACAATGGCGATGCCAGAGTTCGGAGGCAAAAGGGATTTATGCCCCGAGACATGCATGCAACAGGGACACAGGTTGTGCTGAGGGCTCAGGCTGAAAGGGAGAAGGAGCAGAAGAGTCTGAGCCATCAAAAAATGTCACTTGTTTGTCTTACAAAACCTTAAGCAACAAATCTTAAAATTCAGGCTGACCACATTGGCTCAGCAAGGCAGGCAGAGTTTCCTTGTCTTTCTAAAAGTGAAAAGGGCTCGGTGGCACTGAAGAAGACCGTGCCAAGATGGCAGCCAAGTCCTTGGTCAGTGGAAATCATGAGAAGTGGCTCCTGTCCACACGGTGGTGGCTTGTCTCCAAACTCTGAGCGGGGCCACTTTTATATCCCAGATCTGCATTCCTACGTCAGAAGCGAGGGTGAGCAGGCGCTCTTCACACACATTACAAATACCTCCCAATCATGATCAGGTGGCTACAAATAGTGTCGTGAATAAGAAGACAGATATCGGTGTTAGTCATACCCGGATTTGAATCCAGGGTCCCTCATGTACTAGATTTGTGACCTCAGACAGATGGACTATTGATAGTGTCTACCTTAGTAGTTACTATCTGAGGGTTGTTGTGAGCATTCAATGAGATAATGTTAGTTAAGTGCTTAGCAAATGACCTTGCACATAGTAAGGACTCAAATAATGGTAACTTTAACTTTTTTAAAATTTTTTTATTTTTATTTTTTTTTAGCTAGAGCAATTCGGTATTTTATTGTTCCAAATGGGAGTTTTTTAGAATAAAAGGGAGTACTACATTCTAGGTGGTGTAAACCATGCCAAGACAACTGACATGAACACGACTGTCCTGAACAAATGACACCTGATGCTACAAGATCCTTTTATATGTCTTATTTTCAAGTCCTCTATTAAACTACATAACATTTGGCAGCAATTTAATATTGAACACTGAGTGACAGCACACAGTTCTGTTCTTGAGAAGACGTATTTTCTTTTCTTTTTTCGTGACAGAGTGCAATGGCGTGATCTCAGCTCACCGCAACCTCCGCCTCCTGGGTTCAGGCAATTCTCCTGCCTCAGCCTCCCGAGTAGCTGGGACTACAGGCACGCGCCACCATGCCCAGCTAATTTTTTGTATTTTTAGTAGAGATGGGGTTTCACCATGTTGACCAGGATGGTCTCGATCTCTTGACCTCGTGATCCACCCGCCTCGGCCTCCCAAAGGAGAAGACGTATTTTCTAAGTGATGAAATGAATTTTCTACCTTCCCCATACTTAAGGTTCCCTAGCATAAGCTAATGTGTGAGATGGGCCTGAGGAAACAGTCTGTTTTAATTTCTCTAACAGAACCAAAAAAGCACACAACTGTGATTCAGTTACTTAGATTCACTTCTTCATTTTATAACATATAAACAGGAGAATTTGAGCAGATAAGAATTTTAACAATAAGAATAGTTGTAATCATGTTGACAGCATCATTAGTAGGTGCAGAAGTAGAAGTTTATTGGCAGTACTATGGGACTTTATTCATCAATACTTGTCTTATTTCTCTGGAGATCCCAAATGCAGTATTAGACTAAAGTTCATTTATTCACCACGCAGTGATGTACAAACAAGATTCTCCTAAGCATTGTGGAGGAAACAGGATCATATAAAATATGTTCCCTCAAATATGTCCCCAAACATAGATGGCTATAGCCTGGCTGTCCAGATATGAAATGTGAATGCAAATAGGCAAGTACAAGGTACTGAGTGACCAATGTGATCTCAACAGAAGCCTTGGGAATTTAGACAATGCTGTTCTGGCCAATGTGATCAAGGTGGATTTGGAGTTGGCTTGAGGAGTGGGCTCAATTTCCTTGCAGTAGACAGATGGCATTCCAGACAGAGGGAACAGTATGCACAGAAGCTTGAAGGTGGGATGGGAAGTGGCCAACTTCCGGGGCCAAAATGATGAAGTGTTTGACCAAAGGTTAAGTGAGGGGCAGGTTTGGAGGTATAAGAGAGTTAGTTTCAGTCAGGAATAGCCCAAGTGTGGTCAGTGAGGTTTGGTAAAGCCTCAACCCCCTTAACCCCTTCTAGGCGTTCACAGTCAAATGAAGCCATCAGATTCATGCACAGATACCCAAAGTATAAAATGATCAAAGTATTATAAGAGACCCTCGCAGACCTCGAACACCTCAGGTGTATGGAGAAGCGATATCAACTCTGAATGGGAAAATCTGGGAAGTCTTACTGGGAGAGGGATAATCTTAAACAGACCTGGAAGGATACCGGGACTTTAGAAGGAAGAGAAAAACATTACAGGCAAAAAAATAAAATAAAATAAAATGAATGAGCTAAAGCTCGGAGGTCAGAGAGACCTCTGATTTTCCAGTGAATGTGGGCCATATAATATATGAGGTTCACAAAGTGGACCTTTAATTTGTGTTAAAGACCATCATAAATGCATATCACTTGACTCAAATGGAGGACAGATAAGAAAGAACTCTTACTGGCCCTTTCTTCACATTGAGATGTGAAATGGAGAAGGGCTGATTTTTCATTTGGTAGATAAACAAGTTGTTGGGTGGCAATTATTGTGGTGAAAGTCTTTTAGAACAACCATGTATGTCAGGCAGGAGCAGACTGCCTGAATCCTCTACTTCTGAAACTCACTGTCTAAGGAACCAGGACAGCTGTCTTTTTTATTCACTGTCTCACTGTCACTCACCCGGCCCCCACCCCTGACCTGATCAGGAGGGCTTTACCTTCCCTGAGAAGTGAACCAACTACTTCCACACCAAAAGATCTGTTCAAGCCAAGCCCCTCTTCCTGTCCTCTGAGCCCCTGTCTTCTGGAGCAGGCTGCCTCAATATGAAATACAGAGGCACATTTAAAAAATGTGTTTCAGAAAAAGGGGAGCAGAAATTCAACCTCCAGTAAATGTTCGCGCTTGAAGCCTTGATTACTTTACTTTGTACTTTGCTGTCCAAAAGGAAGAGGATGCAGTCTTTAGAGCAAGCTGGTGCCTTCCAGATTTGTTATCTAATGATGATGTTGTTATCTAGAGGTGGCTTTACTTTGAAGAGAGAGAGAGTGCGCGCGCGCGCGTGTGTGTGTGTGTGTGTGTGTGTGTGTATTTCCCATTTGTTTGAGCAAGCAGCTATGAAGAAGCAGTACCTGAGAAGGCAGCATGTGTCAGGCGGGTCGGGCTGTTCTCTTTGAAGAATTGCCATGTCTCAGCTTCTGAATTTCTTAGGAACCTGAACTAATACAAGTTTACCACTAGATGCAGCCGGTGAAATGCCAGTGTCATATTAATATTAACAGCAATTCTGGTGGCTGTCATCACTTACTCTGAACAGAGGATCTCCAGCAAAAGCATGACACCATCATGGCTGCTAATTCAATGGCATTGTGTGAACTATGACAGACCTTATGGTGCACCTTTTATGCTTATTCAAATGAATACAGTCTAGTCACTTAAATGGAGGAGAGGGAGAAAAAGTTTTAACACATTTCTGCAGATGAGCCCACGAAGGGTCAACTTGGAAAAAAAAGTTGTGTTAAGGAAAGTAATTAAACAGAGTCAGAGAGATTGAATATTAGTGCTTTTACAGAGTAAATGAGGATAAATTCTGTTAATTATGTGACTTTTTCCCGTACTAATGTGATAATAAAGTACTCTAATTCTGGAGAGGCTTGTCACAATCCCAGCTAAGGCAGTGACCCTTCTACTAGGTGAGAACAAGAAGCAGCTTATAAAGCTTTCTGGCAAAAAGCAAGAAATCAAAGTTAAATGGATTTTTTTTCCCCTCTCTCCATGTTTAGTATGGAAAACCACTACCCAACCCCATCACGAAACTCTTGGCGAATGGATTGTCTTATTTGAGGCACGAAAGCACTTATGTTTGCTTTTTTTTGTTTGTTTGTTTAGTTCCTGAGGGAAGAAATGAGAGCAATTCAAAGAGTATAAATAGCCCAGTGCAGGATTCTAGTCCAATGATTAACAGCACCAAAAAGATTATACTTGGAATGTGAGTGAAATTTGGTCTTTGAGACTTCAATCTTACAAAACTTTATGTCATAATGAATGGGTAGGAACTTGTTTTTAGTGGCAACAGAGGTATAAAACTTGATATTTTGCAACCTAATAATTGCAGCAGAAGCACAGAGGAGAGAGTTTGGGGAGATTCTGGGGAAGAGCCAGGGCAGTGCCCCGGTGCATGTGCTATTTGATGGATGGGATGATGTGTTGTTCAGGTGTGAAGGGATGGGAGAAGTGAAGAGAAAGTTTGCCAGGAGGGAGCCATAGCGTGTGCAAAACTACTGAGTAGGCCAAGCAGAAGGGGTGATGAGGGAATGCAGAAGGATCCAGAGGATCCAACAGGGTTAGATCCAACCAACCCTGTTGGTCCTCAGATCAACATAATCTTGGACGCAGAGAGTAGGAGAGAGAAGGTGGCAAAGGTAGTTTTGTTCCAGATCACAAAGGAAGTGGGTGATTGCCTCAAGGGCAGAAGAAAGATTTTTTCTTTTTTAATTTTTTAAATACTGCCAGATTTTACCATGCGGTATCTAAGGACTGAGGGAAATACGGTAGCTGCCAGTGCAGGCATATTGCTGGACCCTACAGTGGCAAAGGGAACCCAGGCTCTTAGAGAGCCCAGTTGCAGTTCTTATGAGCACAAGCTGTCTAGTGAGACCCTGCATTCAAATCTTTTCTATACCTGCCGTGAGCTACCTGTTGACAGGCAAGTTACTTATCTCCCTGTGATTTGGCTGCTTTCTGCCTGGAGTCCTGGGACAGGAATAGAGGCAGGGTGAGTGGATGGGGGAGTGTAGGGTTGCTGTGAGGACTAAAATGATGTACTAAATGTAGTATAAACACAAGCTGTGCTTACCTCATTATTAGTTTTTGAAAGCCTAGCACTTGATAAAGTATTTACTTAGGCTGCCTTGGAGCAGTCTTTCCCTCTAAAAGAATCACCATCATCAGAAGGAAATTGGTATTCTGCGTCATGTTGGCTAAGAATCACCACACCAGAGTGTACATGCAAACTTGATTCCATAGTTGAAGGAAAAATGCGTAAAATCCCATAATTTCCCAGGCTCTTTACTTTAAGAACAATTTATCAACATCGTTATATTTGTAAGAGAAGAGCCTTCTGTATCAAAAATAACACTCAAAACACTCTCAGGATTCAAGGAATGGTTTTGGAAGTAGATTGCTTGAGAGGGAGCACACACTGGGTTCAAGCAGACCCAATGCTCTGTCACCGCACCTCTGAGCTTAAATTGCGGTAGGGGATTGCTTCAGGGTTCTCTCAGAGGTCTCTCTGACATCTGGTAGCCATCAGCAGAAGAACCCCAGAGAGAGGGATGAAAACTCAGAGAAGACCTAGGGACCCCTATTGTAGTCTACTGTACCTGCCTGTAGCTTCTTCTCTTCTTAACTTGGAAGACTTTCTACTTTGTTTTAATAAGCTATTGGTTTATGACCATTTTTATTTATATCTTCCATGTCATGTGGCTCTTCCTGTCATACTTAAGAATCTAGCCTTGAGTCAACTGAGAAAGACACTAAAGAATAAGTGTGTGTGTGTGTTTGGAGCAGGTCTGGGGGGGGGGGGGGTCCCACCATGGTCTTATTTCAGCAGGTGGGTCCTTCAGTATTGCTGGGGCAGGATTTGTCTTCATGTGTTAGTGTACAGATGACCAGAGGTGCTGGGGAGAAGGTCCTGTTGCTTAGTCACTGTTATGAGTTAGAAAATTCAGGAAGTTGAGAATTCATCAGGTATTCATTCACTTACTTACTCATTCACTTTGCAAATATTTGGCTGCCAGATACCAAGCACTATAATAGGATCTGGGTATGACAGTGATGGGGAATGAGAGGGGGACCGCTGAGGTAGGATGCAGGAAGATTTTCCTGGGGAGATGACATCTCAGGGAGACCTGAAGGGTGGGAGACAGCTAGGGCCAGATCCGTCCAGGACCCAGGATGGGGAAGAGCCTGGTATGTCTGTGGATATGGAAAGTAGCCCCCGTGGCTGGGGTGTTCACGAATGGGAACCAGAGGCTGCCACTAATCACCTGGGTGACCTTGGCCATGTCACCTGACTTCTTGGAGCTTTGGTGGACTAATCAAATGGAAGTGACTTTATCCACTCCCTGTCACATACTTCAAGACTTTTTGTGAGGATCAATTAGTGAAAAGTTAGAAATGATTTTTTAAAGTGAAGCACAGTTTAAAAGGTGTAGCCTGTTTTTAAAAATCATGATTGATTTGGTGGAAAATTATTACCCATAGAAGTTAGCGTAAGTTCGAATACCTGTTTGGTATACAAGGAAGTTTATCCCCATTAATGCCAGAAGCTAGCTCTTATCACGTGGTTTTACTTTCAACTCCGTGCAGGGGAAATCAGTGAGTTCTATGCTAAGATTTTGCTCTCTGTGATGAACAATGTATCCTGGGTCCAGATTCTGGTTCTTTCATTTGTATGTGACCTTGGGCTCTGTTACCAGTTCCTCTCTCCTCAGTACCTTCATCTGTAGACGGAAATCTAATAGGCCCTAACAAAGGGGTAGTGGTAAGGATTCATTGGAATGACTGTGTAAATGCCCAGTGCCTGGCACATGCTAACCAAATGGGCACTCTTCATGTGAAAATGAAAGCGATTCCCATGCCAAGAAGGCCTGGCCAGATTCAGGTGTCCTCCCATTAAATGTAGGAAGGGATAAAACTTGTTTGTGCTGGGTTTGACGGCATCTTCTTTCATATAGAGAGTTCCAAATTGCTGACTTTTGAGGTCACAGACTCTTTAGAAGCAGGGAGGAAGGCACCGAGTCAGTTGTTTTGTTTCCTGCTTGGTTAATTGGTTGTAAAATGCTGCTAAAACTTACTGCTTCTGATTAAATTAAGTGCCCTGGGAAATCCAGCTGTGAACAGGTGGGTATTGGAGGTTTTCCCTGTGTCTCTATTCACTGTCTGTGGACAGCCTCATGCTGGTAAATATGCACTGCCTTCACTTTTGCTTCTGGGACCAGATGCTTTTCCCAACTTCTCCCTTCACTCAACCCGTCAGCTGCCAAAGGTCTGGGAGAAAATCAAGCTTGACTACATCTGAATTTCAGGTGACGGGATTCTTAATAACAAAACAAACAAAAGAAAACATGCCATTTCTTCAAAAGCAAGAGCTATGTTTGTTTTTCAGTGAGAGGAGTCCCATTTAGTGGATCCACAGGGGTCCTTGTTTTGTTATTTTTTTTATCTTAAAATGGGCACGAAGTGGCCCTGCCCTAGTCTTGCAGACAAATGGCTTGCTGCCACTTCGGTTATTACCGTTTAGGGCAGAAGATGCAAACTGCGTTCCTCTTCCAGATTTGTTTTGTCTGGCCCTTCTGTTGTTTGGAAGATTGGCAAATTTCACACTTAACCATATGTATTTCCAGCTTCTCTTCAAATAGGCAGGTCTGACAACACTGTGCCATTATTGCCCTGCGGAGTCAGTTGGCTGGAGAAGAGTCAAGCTCTCCCTCTAGACAAGACATTGACTCTTGAGTTCTAATAATTCCCAGTACTGTCTGTGGTTTTGCATGCAGCCTAATTCACTCATTGTCTCACCTTCCTGGGCTCTGTAGGGTCTGAGTTTGAGACTTCAAATTTCAAAGCCCTGGAACCAACCCAAATGCCCATTGAGGAGACGATAGACTGGACAAGGAAAATGTGGCACATATATACCATGGAATACTATGCAGCCATAAGAAATGATGAGTTTGTGTCCTTTGTCGGGACATGGATGAATTTGGAAACCATCATTCTCAGCAAACTGACACAAGAACAGAAAATCAAACACCACATGTTCTCACTCATAGGCGGGTGTTGAACAATGAGAACACATGGACACAGGGAGGGGAGTATCACACACTGGGGTCTGTCGGGGGGGCCAAGGGAAGGACAGCAGGTGAGTGGGGAGGTCTGGGAGGGATAACATGGGGAGAAATGCCAGATGTAGGTGATGGGGGGATGGAGGCAGCAAACCGCATTGCCATGTGTGTACCTATGCGACAATCCTGCATGATCTGCACATGTACCCCAGAACCTAAAGTACAATTTAACAAAAGAAAAAAAATGACACCATAATTTACATTCTTTTTCATTCTCTTTTCTTCAAAGTAGTTTTGTTATAAAATATCCCCATATCAATAAACAGTTATCAGCAACAAAAAAAGCTTCCATCATTTTGAAAGTTAATAGCAATTCTGCATGAGAAAGAAAAAAAATATATAAATGTAACTGTATGTGAGTGTGTGTGCAGGTGTGCACACACACTTGGGAATATTGAAGTCGTAGAGCCTAAAAGTCACCAGCACTCGAATATTCTCTCTCTTAAGTTTTTGAGACCGTCTTGTCTCTCGCCACCCTCTGAGCACATCTCCTCCACTTCTTACCTTTCTTGGAGGGCATTGTATGATGTAAGCTCTTCCTACTTCTCTCCTCCCAACCTATGAAAGCTCACTTTTCCAGTGATCTCTATTAGGTAGAATATGAATGGATTATATTCTGTTATAGATTCATCTCACATGGATTGAATTTTCCAGCAACCCCAGCTGCACATCTTTTCGGGTTCAACTCTAATACATAGAAATTTTTCTCTCTTTTTTTAAGCCACCCAAACCAAAGTCCTGAGACTAGCTCAGACCGAGCCTGGTGGGCTTGACTTGGGTCACATTCCAGTCTCTGAAGCAGTAGTATAGTTGGGGGTTATGATGCTCTGACCAGCCAGGACTAGATCACAAGTGTCCCTTTGTCCAAGTGTGGAATGGGTTTATGCTGCTGAAATGTAAAGACTCTGGAGTGAGGGTGAAGATGTTCTCAAAAAGAGAATAGCAGACTATTATCAAACAGAAGAAAAAGGATGCTGACAGTCTACTCAGACTCCTTCTAAAGCCTCTGGACCCATTCCACAGGGAAACAAGTAAACAAAACTGCATACAATGTTGGGGTGATCACGGATGCCATGTAGACCACCCCTTGACTGTAGGTTAAGAATATCTGGATTAGATCATTTCTTATCCCATTCCAGCATTCTTTGTTTTAGTAAATGATCAACCAATTTTCTGATACGATGAAAACTTTTTTTTTTTTCAGAATTATGTTTCCAGGTTTAAACTGAAGCTGTTCAAAAGTGACATGTGGGGAGGGCAAGTGAGTGACCTGTGAGCTGCAGAGCACCCTCAGAAACTCTAAGCGCTGTCATTGTTCGCCTCTGATACTGCTTTAGTTTCATTTTCCATCAGCATCCTTATGATGCCGTGAGAAATAGTGCTTAATAAGGTGTCGGACTGTATTTCGCATTATGATTTCAAAATGATCAATTTCTTCTTACATTTTTATGGACTAGAACACACAGGCTTATTGGATCATCCATAATATAGACTGGAATAATTTGGAGTGCAGGAGATTACTGTCAGTGCTCTGGGGGATGATGCTTACTGGTCATTTTTATTTGTAGAATGGTCCTGAGCTTTAAATCCAAATTAAGGAGTCACTTGTTTTTATCTGAGCTCAGCTTGTGTGGCATATTGGGATGCAGATTTTTTTCAATGAAATCCATTGCTCAAATTAAATTCATTATCCCCAATGATGTGTGAGGCCAGGGGATGGCAGGCAACATATGAAGATGTTGAGATTGGGATAAGGGAGGGTGTGCTGGCAAAAGTAAACAAATGCAGTGAGAATATTAAAAGGGAAATGATGATTTAAAATAGTTTCAAAATACTTAGCAAGATTCTGTGCTTTCTGTTTTCTTGGGGAACAGCTTTTTCAGCTAATCCCTTTCTTCTATATATACTTTTTTTTTTTGGTAGAAAAGTGAGTTTTTCTAGTTATTTCTTTTCCCTGAAGCACAGAGTTTCCAAATGTCAGCTTTTCCTGGCAAGCAGGAACCCCTTTCTTCTTTTTTTGCTCTTTCCCTTCTCCTTTCCCTTCCCTTTGCTTTCTTGACAGAGTCTCGCTCTGTCACCCAGTCTCGATTCACAGCAACCTCTACCTCCTGGGTTCAAGTGATTCTCCTGTCTCAGCCTCCAGAGTAGCTGAGATTTCAGGTGTGTACCATCACGCTCAGCTAATTTTTGTGTTTTTAGTAGAGACAGAGTTTCACTATGTCGGCCAGGCTGGTCTCAAACTCTTGGCCTCAGGTGATCCACTTGCCTAGGCCTTCCAAAGTGCTGGGATTATGGGCATGAGCCACCATGCCTGGCCAGGAACCTTTTTCTTTTCCTGCAGCTTGTGCTGGGATAAAAGAGGATGGGTGGGGGAATTTTATTTTTATTTCTACTCGGCAGTGTTTTGACTTAAGTTTTTATGCTGAATTTCAACGATACACAATGAGTTGCCCAGGCAGTTTACTATTTCTGGCACATAGCTCCATCATTTCACTAAGCACATAGTATTGGTATTATTGTTGATTTTAAGAATCAACTAGAGGGCTGGGCACGGTGGCTCAAGCCTGTAATCCCAGCACTTTGGGAGGCTGAGGTGGGTGGATCACGAGGTCAAGAGATTGAGACCATCCTGCTCAACATGGTGAAACCCCGTCTCTACTAAAAATACAAAAATTAGCTGGGCATGGTGGTGCATGCCTGTAATCCCAGCTACTCAGGAGGCTGAGGCAGGAGAATTGCCTGAACCCAGGAGGCGGAGGTTGTGGTGAGCCGAGATCACGCCATTGCACTCCAGCCTGGGTAACAAGAGCGAAACTCCATCTTTAAAAAAAAAAAAAAAAGAGAGAGAGAGAATCAACTAGCTAGCAATTCTCAAGTTTAGTATGCATCAAAATTCTTCAAATACCCCTCTGGTCCAGGTAGACTCATCCCACAGGAAAGCCCATATACAGAAATTTGCATACCATTCCTACTTTCTCTCTGCCAGGGCGAGTTTCTTAGGTAATTCTGATTAAGACAGCCTGAGACCTGTACTTCAGTGAACCTTCACAAGGGAAGGGACTGGGTTGTCTGTTTTATGCCTTCTGTTTGGTCCAGAGTAGGTGCTTAGTAAATACTTACTGAGTGAAGAACAGACTCAATGAATAAATGGATAGCCTAAGGAAGTATGCTGAATGAAGAGATAGTAAATCATTAAGTTTTAACTAAGAGTTTCAACAAAAGTCAACAGCATGGTCAGCAGAATTTTGGAGAAAGAACTAAACAGACTTTAGTTACATGGCCTTTTATTCTTTAGGTTACACTTGAATATTGGGAAAACAATGGTAGGTTTAACTTAGAGATAAAACTTTCTCAACATCAAACTTTATGAAGTAGGAATTTAAGGACACCAATGGTGTGGAGCCTTCCCAGTTGATACTTATTTATGAATTATGCAATATGAAACTAATAAATGACCTACATTTTACAAAATATGAGATGGATAGCTCTTAACTGTTCACATGAGTTAAATGTAAATATTAGAGCATAGACACTTGGAGAAAGCCACTCGTAATCTTTAGTTCCTAATTCATTCCTTGTAGAATGGAGCCAAAATCCCTAGGTTCTGTGCTGAATGATTCTCACTTCAAGTTTTACAATGCAGTTGTTTGTAATTTCATTAAAGTAGTGCTATTCATAGAAAATTCAGAAGACATAGAAGAAAATAGAAGAAAGAAATCATCTTTGCACTATAATTCAACGCTAACTGACATTAATATTTGCAACTAGTTTTAAGTCAGCTGTGTATTCAGTGTTTTGCATGTACAGCTGTGCAAGGAGCTGTTGGGAATGGGAGGGCCTTACCAGGAGTCTGTGGCATCACAGAGGGGCAGACCATGACACAAGCAACTGCAGGACTTGCAGTGAAAACCAAGTGTGACAAGTGCTGTAACAGAGTGTAGGCGGGAGGATTAATTCCAGCTCCGGGTATCTGGGAAGGTTTCACGGGCTCAGTACATTTATACTGCACCTGGAGGGATAAGTGGGATGATGGGATGCTGAGTTGATGTGGGAGTGAGGGAGGCATTTCAGATCCAGGGAGGCAGCCTATGGTGAAGGCAGGAAGGAAATTTCATGTTCAGGGCACAGGATGTAGCTCAGTGTGACTAAAGTGAAGAATGCTGAAAGGTGAAGAGTAGGAGAGTACATTATTGGCATTATTAGGGACTTGGAAAGATTCACTGATCCAGCCCCTGCCAGAACACCCACAACAAATTCATATTTTAAAGGTATTCAAAGTTCCTTGGCAATTACTCGAATACTCTATCATCCTAGCAGTTAAAAGTTTTTCTGGGAATTTGAATGTAGGAAGTTTCCTTCTTTTTTATTTTTCTTTTGGAGAAAAACTGAACCAAAGTCATCATGTTCTTAGTAGAATTGGTACTGAGAAGAATCAATACATATTGGCCTCTCTGGAAAGATCTGCTGGTTGAGTAAGTGAATGAATGTGTGACAATGAACATTTATACTTTGTAAAGTCTCAAAAAGAATCATAAGTTGAGTGTCCAGGCAGAACTATATGCCTCAGTTACTGTGGACTTGAACTTCTTGATCTCTCTCTGACATCTGTCACCTCCACAGGGGAAGTTAATATCGAAACCCTCTGGTCCTTAGAAGGGAAAAGTGAAATTCTAACATCAGATTCTAAATTAATCTGTTTTAAAATGTTAAACACATGTGTATTGAACAAGGAGATATTAAAAGCTTTTCATGTACAACCCCTGGCTTTCTGTCTGCATGAAAGACATTCAAGGGTAGTGACTGGTAAAAATCATAACTAATCCTTAAGATGATGTTCATGGACTCCTCCCAGGAGACCCAGAGTACATTGGCTTTGTTTTGGCTGCTGTTCTCCATATTTGGGTTGGTTCTGTTACCAGAACACCCACTGGTCTTTCATTATGGTCAAAATGCATTGGAGGGATCACAAATAGGGTGAGAGTGGTCATGAGCAATATCAAAAATATTACAATTTATGATTAACTGTAGTCTAGTGAAAGTGCTGGCATTTCTAGTGAAATGTTTATGCTGTCTGCAGTTGTAATTTTGAATGAATCTGGTGATGATGATGATAAGAATATAGCTAGATATGGTCAGCGATCCCCATGATATGGTATATATAACATGTAAAGAATATAGTTTAATGGATGTGGGCTTTGGAGCCAAACTGCCTATGTTCAAATCTCGGCTCCACTAATTACTAGATGGGAAACCTTGGGCAAATTACCTTACCTCTCGGTAACATTATCTGTAAAATGAGAAAAGAAGTAGAACCTCATAGGACATTAGAGAAAATAATGTGCAGAGAAAATAAATTAATACATACAAAGCACTCAGGACAGGGCCATACACATGGTGTAGTGCTTGTGTTTGCAATAGTAACGGCTAAGTTGAGGAGCTGAGGCTCCTCCTGCCTCATTTTTTATGCTTGGCTTTGTGGGGTGGGTAGATTTTACTGAAGCAAAGTGGCCACCTGCCTGTACATCCTTTTCAGCCTGGGGAAAGATTTGCACCAGTGACCCAGAAGTCTAAGACCTGATGCCTTTGCTCAAAACCTGTCTGCAGGAACTCTGTGGCCATGATTCCCAGCAGAAATTAGGTTCCTTATGATGGAAACAGTTTAAAACAAATGTGTCCTCAGTCTGTCCCCAGTTCCAAGGACAGACAGATGCTTGGTTTCGTTGCTGCCTCATTCCTGCTACATATCAAATCATTAGGATGACTTCAAAGGTCCGCCCAGGGCCAAAGTTTGTACCTTAATATGTTTTGGCAAGAAACACTTGGCATTTGAAAAATCTTGTAAAAGAGCATCCCTGAGGATAAACATCTTCTCTACCACACAGGAACTTAGAATTCTTTCCCTCTTAAATTTCCAGTCAGACCTTGCTAGGGGAGTAAGTTGGGCCAGACAGGCAGAAGTCAGTGCTCAGCTAGAGCACTCTTGCTCTAACCTCCCTTTTCTGTGTCATTTCTAAGAAATTGCAGGTTTTTCTTTCCCCATTGGCCACTGGTTAGTTGTCCTGTCCTCTACCTATTCACTGTCTCAAGCCTTTTTCCTGCCTTTCAGATTTGCCTTCTAATATGAGGAGACCTATGTGGAGTGGGTCCTTTTCCTTAAAACTATTTTTAAACTCTTTAGTTGGCTGCTGTGCTATCCCAACACCACTTTTTTTTTTTAATTCTTGATACTAATAATGCCCTTCCCTCAAGGGCATACTCTGAGCTCTGAGGTAATGAATGCTTTTCAAGTTGATCATGCTCATCCCTTCAGGCTGAGAACACTTTCCAGAAGTGCCCAAGAGCTGAAGGACCTTGGCCAGTGGAAAAGGTAAACTTCTTGAAGTCAGTGGCCAAGAATAGGGGCAGCCACATGCTCTCCCCCGGGGATCCCCAAGATAGTGACACAACTCGGTACTGCTCCACTCTTCACTGCGGGGAGGGAGGAGAGAATTTGCTTCATCTGTGCAGAATTCCCTTCAGGATCTTATTCCTCCCCTTCTGCCCATCCCACCGCTCAAACAGAATGATGGGTGCTTAAGTCAAAGAGGTTCTTTCTCAGGAATACATGTTAATATCAGAAAAGGAGAGGAAGTCAGCCCAGCAGTGAGAGACCTTTACCCTTACATGGGTTCAACCTCCTCAGCCTGCCCTCGTGGCATTCTGGGATTTTGGCCGCCTCGTGGGTATCAGGTTTTCACATGGATGAACTGTTCTCTACAACACTTCTGTGTTCTGGGAACCAAAACGTTTTCTTTGACATTGAAAATAGAGTTTGCTCTTTCTCACTGTTTTGGCTTGCCCTGTTGCAAGAGAGATCCATTTTTCATGGCTATGAGACTTTTGTTTACCTCTTCAAGGAGCTCTGTGTCTTCGAAGGCTACCATGAGGTAGTGATGGCATTTCAAAGAAAGCCCCTGGCAGCTCAGGTGGACTGGGTAGGGATAGGTGCTTTTTGGTTCAATATTTTTATTTTGGGAGAGAATCCTTACACTCTTAGAAAGATTTCCTTGGTTATTTCTGGACAGTAGGCCCGGTCGTGGAGGCAAGAGGTTGTGCATTTCTTTTTCAAAGCAAAGGTGATGGTGCGGTCTGTGGAAATGACTTTTCCAAAGAGGTCCTTTTAATCATGAGGCATTTCTCTCTCTACCCTCCACTGTGTGTTGGGTGGGAACAGCTTGAACTTCACACAAAAGGGACCCCACGGTTGTTTCCACACAGCTGTTTCCTGCATTGGGCCAGAGCAAGTCTCCATGTCCTGAATATCTTTGGGAAGGATCATCTGCCACATAACCATCTGCAGACATAAGTCAGAGGAACTTTCAAGGAGCCTTGAGATTGCAAATGGGGGTTTTATGTCTCGGTTTAGGTGTGCCTGGATGCTTTTCCTGTCCAGCCTGGACATTATGAGAGCAGCTGCAAAAATCCAAACGTGATTTTTCAGAATTTGGGTTGGGGGAGGTAAAAACTCAACCTGCTCAGCCCAGATCGATTGCAATGCTTTGCATGATAATTAATGATGTACAAGCTGTTGCCTAATGGGCAGTTTTACTGTGTGTGCCCTTCAGTTCTGACTAGCTTGAGTCCTCCACGATTTGAGGCACTAGGCCTTTCCTTTATGTGTCTTGGCCTTTGGGAAAGCTGCTGTAGTTATTATTATCTTTCCTTGGTGGTGGTTTCTTCTTTTTTTTTTTCTTTTTGTAGGTCATTCAAGGAAACCTATAGTTCTCATTGGGTACACAGGTCTTGGATTCTTTTCTTGATCTTAACATTTAAAGAGAGAAGAATACTTCTTGCATCTGAAAATCTCAGCATCTCTGAGTGATAGGCAGTGAGCAGTTTCCAGGGATAAATGATGATGAAAACAGTTATCGCTTCCTCCATGGCATGTATCATTTCAACACTCTACGTATGTTAACTCATTTAATTCTCATTAACTCTTTAAAGTAGGTTCTGCTATTTTCCCCATCTTACGGATGTGAAAATTGAGGCACAGGTTAAATAATTTGTTAAAAGTCACCCAACTGATTAAGGAGTAAAGCTAGGATGATGATGAAAGCTGCGCAGTGATCCTAGGAGAGAAGTACTGTTATCCTCATGTTTTAATGAGGCCATTGAGGTTCAGGGAATTGTCGAAATTTACCCAGGCTTGTTTTTTTTAGCTCCAGTGCAAGCTCTTGTCCAGTATACCCTACTGCTGTCTATTGTAAAAACACTCAATTCTATCCCTTGGAGGCCCTAGACTACATTTAGTTGAGCAAGTATTTACTGAAAACCCACTGGGTTCCAGGTTTATGCCGGGCACTATGTATGCAGAGGCGACTTTTTAAAAATTTTACATCCTCATGTAGATGAGTCAGACCTTGCTGACTAATTAAACTAATTTTCCTTCTGGGGGAGTCCAGAGTTACCTTTTGGCCTTAGGTACCGTGCTGGTCAGTTACTACCAACACAGTACTACTGTGGAAGCTCCTCAAGCCAAATACTAATATCTACTGGTTTGCAAAAGGTGATACAGGTATGTCATTGAATAAGCAATTTTGTTCTACAAATGTTTTTGTTGGGTTCAGTTAGTTCCATGATGGGCTAATATCCTACGTTGGCCTGATTGATGAATTCAAATACAGCTTTTAATAGGATGTCACTTTCCCATTGGATGTAGTAGACTAAACAGTTTAAACGTGCAGGTGTTCAGCTCTTATAGCATTGGCTTGAGAAGCTAATATTATGTTGGGAAAATTACATAACTAGACATCAGGACATGTGGCTTATAGTTTCAACTCTGATATTTATTATTAACTATATGAATATGGTCACGTCTTCTGATAGCTCATTTTTCTCATATGCAAAATGAGGAGTTTGGACTAGGTGATGGTTAAGATCACTTATAAAATCCTACAGTTCATGGAAAACACATACCATGACTAGTCCTTTTGGCCAGTTTAGGAGATTGGCTGTTGACTGTATATAAATCCTTTAATTTTGTTTTTGTTTTCTTGCCTTTCAAATGACTTTGATAATTCCTGGTGTGCCTAATTTACAGGAATCTCATGAGGATTCAGTGAGATGTTAGGAATGTAAGTGCTCTGAATAATTAGTGCATTGCATGAACACAAGATGATATTATTCGTTCTGAAAGTTAACAGAAAGATGTCGAGTTTCTTGTTACCTCCTTCCCTCCCCCCTCAAAAAAAAAAGAC
The DNA here is from genome assembly GCA_031835075.1 of Saguinus oedipus. NCBI lineage: Eukaryota > Metazoa > Chordata > Mammalia > Primates > Cebidae > Saguinus > Saguinus oedipus. The sequence goes on from CM063170.1 coordinate 47,937,430, forward strand.
TTGAGTTAAAAAGGAGTTTGATCCTGGTCAGGCTGTTTCCTGGAGTTTATGGAACTCCTTGGAACTCTACAGGGTCAATAGGGGCTTTGTCCTGCTGTGGGTCAGTTTCCCACAGTTGGGGTAAGGCTGCCACACTTTTTCTCCTGACAACACTTTATCAAACACGCCCGCCTCACAAAATGCAGCAATTCATTAGACAAAAGTGAGGTTTTGAGTTACAATAACCTCAGCTTTGTTAAAAGCCCCCTCGGAATCTGAGATCTTCTCCGTAGGCCAGCAGATGTGCACGTGTCCCCGGTTTACAAAGGCCTTATAAACTTAGCCTGATAAGTCATCCCCCAAATTCGTGTGCCACGGCTGTCTCTCAGTGGGGATATTTTTAACTCCTCCTTCTAACTCCTCTCAGTTCCTTTAAGGAAGTGTGATCCGAAAGGGTCAGGCACTTGGCTTTTACTTAGGGGGAAACTTAGAAAGAATTTCTGAGGCTCCCCCTGGGGTAGGGCTGGCTTTCCCCAAAAGAATTGGCTCTTCAGAGCGTCTTTGCCACATAAGGGCTTGTGTGAGGCCTCAGGCACCAGTTGACGGCCGTGTCTTCCCCACGACAGATGGTCAAGCCTTCAATTTCAGCAAGTGATCCACTGTTGAGGGGGTGGGCAGGGGACTCTGCCAGCATGTCAAGTGACAGGCCAGCTTAGGGTAACGGGGATCTGGTGTGTGCCCGGCATAGCTTTTGTGCTAACAATGGACTGCTGACAGGCGCCCTACCCCAGCTCATCTTTGAGGCAGAAGATCCCCTGCTCCCTTGATTCTGTTTCTCCCTGGCAGAGCTGGTGTCCTGTTTGCCTGTCTTTCAAAATTCATTTTGGCACCAGATGGACCCCCTCATGGTGGCTAGCAGTTGTCTGACTCGAAGATGCCAGAGGGTGTGCTGACAGCTCCTTCTAGCACAACCTGAATCTGGCTGTCGGGTCTGGGCTCAAATGGCTTAAACACACATAGGCGGCTGATATTACCAACCCTGGGGAAGCAAGCAGGGGGGCCCACTGGAGGGAGAATGGCAATGGCGTCTACCTCCATAATGTTCACGTTGCTGTTGTGGAAATCATGATGCTAATCATTATTATTTACTTGGTACCCTTATTTCCTCTTATTAGTACAATTGCTATCAATGGTACAGTTAGTATTAACATTATTATTGTACTGCTTCTATCATTTCTAAAACTATCATAGCATGTTGGCTAAGAGAAGAGTATACAGTCTCTGGAGCTACACTGTCTGAATTTGAATTCTAGATTCACATTTCCTAGCCTTTGGGCAAGTTATTTTACTTCTCTGAATCTCAGTTTCCTTATCTGTAAAATGGGATTCATAGCAGAGGCTACCTGGGAGGATTATATGAGAAAACAAATTTGTCTTAGTATTGCACTGAGTGCAAGGTAAGCACCCAATACACGGAAGCCATTCTTATGATGACTGCCACCATCAGGATGCCTACCATGTATCTGTCACTAAGTCTTACCTCAATTTTCACATTTTCCCCATACAGTAAGGCCTGTTACTATACCCAGTTTGTAGATAAGGAAAGTGTGGTGCAGAGACGTTCAGCTCCTTATCCAAAGTCACACAGGTAGACCTGGTAGAGTCGGGATATGAATCTCATTCTGGGTGTTTCTGATGGCTGTGGCTTTTCACCATACCACATCCACTCTCGTCAGTTTAGTGATAATCAACCCTCTCCTGGGGCTCAAAGTAGCTTTGAAATAGGCTGTTCTAACTAGTTATTCTTGAAAGCACAGCCAGTTTTCCTGTCTTCACTGTCTTTGGATATAGGATTGAACCCCAGTAAGACAGGAGGATCACAACTATCAGCTCCACTGTATTAGTTTCTGAAAGCCATGTGTGATCAGCAGGGCTACTCAGCACTTGCCTTCTGAGAGGTCAGACGAATGAGACAGTGGAAAGACACTTAGGATTTGGGCCACTGACTTAATCCCCCTTTCTTTACCAAATCGATCATATTGAAAGTGGGCAGGAATCAGTGATTGGCTGGTTTGCCTGTGCAATGACAGCATGGGTCTTGGGACCAGGGGTTTTGTTTCACACAGCTGGGCTTCAGCACCGTTCCATAAGCCATTTGTCTTGGATGAAAGGTTGATCAACTCTGGCTTCTGTGGAGAGAATTTGGAAGTAGGGGCAAATGATTATTTAGAGGCCTGATTTCATTGATGGGCAGTCAAATATTGTGTGACATTAAAACGTCATTTCAGGAAGATGTTTGTATTTTTAAATGTTACTCTTTTGGTTGAAAAAAAAAAATGTTTTTCTCTAAAGAATGATTCCCACATCATACTCCCATCCTGGCAGATTCTAAGAGATCAAGGATGTAACCGAGTCATCTGGGACTTCTCTCATTTTCATATTCAGAAATTGGCTGAACTCTGTATATTTTTGTTCGGTGCCCTTGTTATAGAGGACCCCGGTGTTACATGATTGACAGACATTGCAGTCAGAGCCAAATTCAGACTGAGGCATCATGGGGTGATAGTTCTTCATAATCTATCTGTGTTGAGGTGGGGATTTTACTCCAGTGTGCTCTTAAAGTGGAAGAAAGGGAAAGAAAAGAGAATTATGACAAGAATTCAGTTGACCAGCATTTTTATGCATGTTGATATTTTTAGGAAATATTTGGACCTGAAATCCACAAACACATCACATCACATCTAGGCCTAATAGTAAAAGCGATTGTAGAACTTAGGTATCTTTGGAAATACTTCTTTTCCCAAACCTGGGCAGGTAGAGGGGTTTAATTACAGGTGGCTGACGTGAATGCCAGAATATGGCACTTCTAATAGCTGCTGCTTTTCCATGATACACTTTAACAACTGTGATGGTTACATAAGAAATAACTCAGAAAGTTATAGGGTGACCATATAATTTATCACCCATACCAGGACATTTTTGAGAGTTAAAGTAGGTACTATTAATACATACCAGTACAGCTGGTATAAACTGGAATTTTTCTTGGCAAATTGGGGCCTTTGGTCACCTTAGCAAGTAAAACCCATGAATCTCACTATAGAACCAATTCAGAAACCAAGGTGGCAATGAGGCAGGAAAATATTCAGTCAACAGCTAACTCGTGTCTACAGCAGACAGTTTAATAAAAACATTCAGGAGGCGTTTGAGAGGTCAAAGGAGTTTAGTCACTTTGTGAATTCTACTTATTTCTCACAAGTACTACTAATTAAAACGTTTTACTTGAGAGGCTAAGATAAAAAGCATTTACCAAATCCTTGTGTTCATCCAGCGTGTATTTGCCAGTTCATCGTCTGTGAGTTTGCAGGGCTTAAATTACATGTTGTTGTTGGGGACCATGAGTAATTCTCAGACAATTATATCCAATTGGAACCTATCTTAAATTATGATGAAAGCTTTCCCTCTGTACAAGTGAATACACTTCCTTGGGGCTTAATTCTTCTGTGAGATCTGTTGGCAGTGCCAGGAGTGTTCCTGTCATAAGGAGGGTCCAGTGTGGATACAAAATAAAGGCTAAGGCCACAGATGAAATACTGGCTCTAACACCATGCTCAATAGTTCAGAAAATGTGTAAAGAGAATCGAATGCACAACCCAGGGGTGAATTACCTCTTTTTTCCCTCCCATGTCAGAAAGTGAAATGTTAACCATGATGATTTGTTTCTTCACAGGTTCTTCTTGAAATTTTTCCTCAAATGTAACCAAAATTGCCTAAAGAATGCGGGAAACCCACGTGACATGCGGAGATTCCAGGTGGGTCTGTCTTGTCTTTCTTGAATCTCAATAATGACATAAATATCTGGAAGGAATTAAAAAACTCTTAGGTAGAAAATATGTAGTTGTTTCTCCAGAGGTGACAAGCAGCTGAGGCCCCAGATACCCCAGGGTATCTGCAATCTAGGAGTTGTTTAGATTAAACAAGAGTGGGAACTGTACCACCTGTGCTCACTGGTTGAGACAATGGTGTTCTTCGAGTCTAGTTTTGGCTTCCTGAATGGACTCACATGCCGAAACCCCCATGGATTAAGTAAAGTACATAGAAATGATGACTTCTGGCTGGGTGTGGGGGTTCAGGCCTGTAATCCCAGCACTTTGGGAGGCCGAGGCAGGTGGATCACCTGAGGTCAGGAGTTTGAGACCAGCCTGGCCAACATGGTGAAACCTCATCTTTACTAAAAATACAAAAATTAGCTGGATGTGGTGGTGGGCACATGTAGTCCCAGCTACTTGGGAGGCTGAGGCAGGAGAATCACTTGAACCCGGGAAGTGGAGGTTGCAGTGAGCTATTGCACCACTACACTCCAGCTTGGGTGAGAGAGTGAGACTCTGTCTCAAAAAAAGAAAGAAAGAAAGAAATTATTTGCCTAAAATTTTACATGTAGAAAAGAGCGAGAGCGTGGTAGCTCACACCTGTAATCCTAGCAGTTTGAGAGGCCAAAGCGGGCAGATCATTTGAGGTTAAGACTTGGAGACCAGCCTGGCCAATATGGTGAAACTCCAACCCTACAGAAAAATACAAAAATTAGCTGAGTGTATTGAATGAGTTTGTTGTCCCAGCTACTCAGGAGTCTGTGGTTGGAGGATCACTTGAACCCTGAAGGTGGAGGTTGCAGCTGAGATCATGCCACTGCACTCCAGCCTGGGTGACAGGGTAAGACACTATCCACCCCACCAAGAAAAAATAAATAAATAAACAGAGAGAGAGTAAAGAGTACAACTGGACTAGTATAACTGCTCTGCTTTACAATTATGTCTTTTTCTTCCTTCCTTTCTCTCTGCTCACCTCTTCCAATCTTGGAAATTGCTAGTGGTACCTGCCTATTATAATGGGCCTGTTAAGAAGCGTAACATCTCTAAAATGAGATGGATAACAGTTCTGTTTCAGAAATGTCCTTAATTATACATTTACTAAAGGAAGAGGACTCACAAAAAATGCATTTACTTCTAAGACGCAAAATGATACTTGGATTTTAGGAAAGATTTTTTGAGTCTAGACACCGTGCTTCTCTAACTTAAAAGTGCTGCAAATCCCCTGAGGATCTTATTAAAATGCTAATAGAGGTCTGGGGTGGGAATAGAATTCTGCCTTCCTAACAAGCTGCAGTGTGATTCCACAGCCATGGCCCACACTTTGAGTCGCAAAGCTTTAGACTCTTATGCTGCTCTCCACCTAATGGCATGGCTAAGTTATTTGCACGGTCCATGTAAGTTTCCCTGTCAGAGTAATGATCCATTTATGTATGCTCATGTGGTCCATCAGGGAAACAGCATGGTGTTTAAAGTATGCACTTAAGTATATTTAGTCAGCTTTAAGTGTAGATTGAAATGTATGATCTCTGAGAGGATCCTGAAAAATTTTAGCTGCGCCTTCATTCTCTGATGGGAAAAGGGAAAGAGATGACCTTGAGCATTGATTGGGGATGTCAGTATTTCTTAGTCTCCAAGATGATTTCTTTTAAGGAGGTGAGACTTATTAGTCTCATTAAAGAACAAATGCAGTAGGAAAAAAAGACATCTCTCCTGAGATTCTGAGGCATTTCTCCAAAATCATCTTGGCCTCACCACCTTTTGTCTTGACACACAGTAATGGGGAGGTGTGTAGTTTCCTAGGAAATGTTTCTTCTGGTCATCTTCTGATTCCAAACTGGCAAACTTGGTGCTCTCATCCCCATGGAGGAGTTTTTGTATGATGTTTGAGTCAGCTTTGCAGTTAAGCTGGCAAAACCACACATGTGGTGCTACTAAGTGTGTGTTGCTTACGGTCTTGCAACGTGAGGCTGGACTTTGGAATAAACAGTTTTGTAGCTTGCTTTGGTCTTGACATGAGCCTTATATTTAATTCGACCAAAGCTTGGGTTAAGAACAAAGCATAGCCAGGCATGAAACAATGAATGTCTAATAAACATGCTTGATGCCTTATGTATACCAGAATTAACTCTGCTGTACTTCTTAGGGCAGTAGAGTTTGGGACATTGATGATATTGGGAACCTAAAAAAGTGTTCATATATAACCTCCAGGGGCTTCCTTTTCTTTGTGGAACCTACTAGTGAAATGTCTGAAAAGCTTGAATTATAGGAATATAGCTCTTATACAAGATGAGAAACCAATTTAGTCTATTACTTTTGAGATTATCTACAAAGCTTCTATTTGCAAACAAAGTAGTTGTTCTTTGTTTAGTAGAAGGGGTACCGAGATGAACAGGCACAACATAGATATCTGCAAAGTCTTATAATCCTTTGGAGCTTCAGTATCCTCAACTGTAAAATGGAGTAAAAATGATGATTCTGCTTATTTTACTACACATGAAAGACAATATTTTACATGAATAGTTTATTTGTAAGTGATAAAATACAAATGCAAGCCTTTGGAGAAAACCCATGTGGTAAACTGAAGATGGAGCATTAGTTCAGTCTAGAGTTTCTCAGCCTGGGTACAGTTAACATTTTAGACTGGATAATTCTCTTTTGGGGAAGTCATGGGGGCTGCTCCCATGCATTGTAGGATGTTTAGGATGCATTGTAGGATTGTAGGATGATATTGATTGATTGTAGGATGTTTAGCAGTGCCGCTGGCCTCTACCTTCTAGATGCTAGTAGACAACATCTACCTCCCAATCATGGCAACCAAAAATGTCTGCACATATTGTCAAATGTCTTCTGGTGGAGAGGGGAGAGGCAAAATGGCCCCTGACTGAGAACCACTGATTTAGTCCTACATCTGATAACCTCTGACAGACTCTGACTGGTGATGGTGCCACTGTCCCAAAAAGTGCACACTTTGATTAAGCGTGAGAGCTGCCCAGCACAAAGTCCATACTGTCTTTCAAATAAATATGATTTATCTGCACCCTGACAATGCTCTTGCCTGTGATTCTCAGAAGGGTCCTAAAATAGATCAATAGGGGCAGCTACCTTGGCCACCAAAGAGTCAGTTTTTAAGTTAAAGATGAGCCATGTCTCTCTTTATTAACAATGACAAATTCCTATCGGATCTCAGGTTTAACCTGCTTTGTTCACATCACCCACTCTTTGCTGCCTAGAAGATGATGGAGGAACCCACGGCAGAAGGAACACTGAGAATTTTATTTTGTATCCCTGTACATTAATACGTTTCTTTAATTATTTTTACACAATCAACATTGGGTTTCATGCATGCAAGCACATGGATATTTGTGTAATTAGAGGATGAATGAATTTCCTCGAGAGTTAAAGCAAAACCTCAGATCTCTCTAACCCAACCTTTTATTTTTTCTTCTACAGTCTTTTCTCTTCCATGACTATTTACTCCTACCTCCCTCTGTATTATTTCATGCTGGCAGCCATTACACCCTTTTTGAATCATGTTTCATTTTTTTTTTCTTGAATTCCATGACAGTAGTCATTGATTCTGAACTCCCTACAAGGGATGCTGTTTGTCTGCCTTTCTATAAATGTTGGTGTTCTCCAAGTCTCCTTCTGAGGTCCAGATCTTTCCCCATTTTATAGGCTGTCTTCAGTATCTTCTCCACTCACAGCGTCTTAACCACTATTTATGCATCAAGGACTCTGGTGTCAGAATCTCTGAGACCTGACACCCAGGTTTAGATCTAACTGTCCAGATGTCTGCTGGATATTTTCAGGAACTTCAACTCAGTCAGCTTCAACCTGAACTCACTGTCATCCTCAGGCATTTTTTGTTTGTTTGTTTTGTCTCCACCCCAAGCTTCTTAAGTTCTCTGTCTTGGATAGTTTCTAACTGCATTGAGTTCTGGGAAGATAACTGTGTCTATATTCAGCATGTTCCATGTTCACATGTTTAAATGCATGTGTCCATGTGTTTATCTTTATGTACTTCTATGGATATTGGTAGCAATTATGATGATAAAGCTAACATTTATTTGGTGCTTCTTTAGTGAGAAGCTTTGTGCAAAGTATTTGACATGAGTTTACATGTTTATCTCTATAATACCCTTGTTAGGAATATGGAAATATGGATTATTCCCATTTTTAAAATGAGGAAACAGATTTAGAACAGTTAAGCAATTTACCCAAAGTCACACATCTACTGAATGGTAAGGCGGTGGTATAACCCAGCAGTCTGACTCAGATATCTTCTGATGTTTTGAAGCAACACAGAAATTGTCCATAGTCTGTCAGCAGATATTCAGTGAGGCCATAAGGAGATCTCGTAACATCTGAGAGCCCTAATGACTCCCCACGAATATGTACTGGAATCCCAGGAAAGCCTGACAGGGGTTTTCAAAGGAGATGTTTGCCCTCATAGAGCCTAAAAGTGCCATCTGCACGAAGAGCATTGACACATAAGCAAAGTTCATCATGCAGAGGTTAGAGCTGTGTGGAAGTGGAGGAATATGAACATTTTTCCAGTGTACAACTACAGTGTTGATCAATTTTTACTTGCAGGGACTTTAGAAAAACAAGCTATTATTTAGCAGTCAACCTGAGCTTCACTTAACCTGTAAAGGATTTGGTCAGTTCTCTAAAGGGAAGAGAGACCCTCATTTAGATGAGGTATGAATAAAGCGGCCCCCAGACATCTCAGAGTGATCTGCTAAGAAATCATACTAAATTTCCCAAGTCTTACGACTGAACCAAGACAGAGATTAATCTTTGCTGTAGCTGTCCTGGCTACAGAGGTGTGTGTCACAGTGATATTGATTGAAGATTGCTTATGAACAAGACATATACTTTTCAGCATTTTTTCTCATAGCACACTAATTGGAAGGCTGGTTTCAAATATTGTTATGTTTCTGTTGCTTCTGAGGGAGAACAAAAGAAGATCTTTCTGGCACAAAAAACTCTGGTCTCTTCCTTGCATGTCAATATGGCTTTTCCCAGTTATATTGAAAACCTGAGTCCTGGCACATCTGCCTGAAGACACACTCTCTTGCCTGCTAAGCAGGGTCTGTCCAGTGGTCACTGCTGCTGCTTTCTTCTGTCTCGCTTTGTATGCTTGCCGACCAGCCTGATCTTCATATAGCAACGCCGGAGCGTGTCTCCTCTGAACAGCAATCAGGGGCCTGTGTAGGTGACTGAGGAGGACATAAGAAAGGTTGTTGATCTCTTGACATGGAAAGACATTCTGTCAAGCAAACTCAGCTTCACAGCGGCTGGGCTTCTGCTGTGTAAACAGAGATTGCTTAATTACACAGGTCATGTCAATTAGTGTGACCTTAGTGTTTTCAAGAAATTAATCACTTTCTGCAGAGCTGGGCTGTGTTCATACTTTAAGGCAGTATGGAACAAACCTTGTAGAAAATATGGCACAATCTTTTTTTTTTTTTGAATAATGGATGCTTTCTTTTGAAATCCCTAGGCTGTGGTTAGGATAAGAAACTTGCTTAAATACAACAGTGGATACAGGCTTTGTTCAGGACTGGTGGGCATGGGGAAGGCTAGGGAAAAAAGAGCAAGTTGGGGATGGAAAGAGCTTGTGACACAGGGAGAAATTCACTTAAGACTAAACAAGCCTCTTTCTTCATCTTGACACTAAAAAGATGCTAATGTCAAAGGACTATGTTAAAACTATGCCACGGTCTCGTTATTAACTGACGGGAGCCAGACAATTCAACCTTGAGATTTAAATCTTTATCAGTAGCTTTCCTTTTGGAAACTGGCAGAATGAGGATGGTAAGGGAAGAACAAGAATCGTGTTCGAGCTGTCATCGAAATAGATACCATAATACTTAGAGACTGAAGTAAAGTATACATTTTCAAATTAATCTTATCTCTTTAATAAAGTGTTTCCATTGGCTATAAATCTATATTCATGTATGAATGTTATATCTATAACTATATGTGAATGTAAGTGGAAGACATATTTACACACATATGCATGCATGTATTCAGTAATATTTACTGAAGTGCAAAGTGGTGAGTCTATCATGATGAACAAGAAAGATAAGGTCTTTGCCCAGTGAAACTTACATTCTTCCTGGTCTGATACTAGCTGCTGTAACAAATAGACCATATTATATCGAATGGCTCACCTGCAGCAGAAGATTGTTTCTTGCTCACATAATGGTACAAGGCAAGTGTTCCTGGTTGATAAGCAGGTATTGTCCTTGAGGTTATTTGGGGACCTGGGCTCCTGTTGTTTTACGCCTCCCCTATTCTATAGAACCCTGCTGTCTTTATCCAGTTTCTGATGGGTGAAGGGCACATAAAGGGTACCACGTGCTTTTTAAAACCCTTGGCTTACAAATTTGCTCACTTCCATTGGCTAGAAGTCAGTCACATGATCATATACAACTACAGGGAGGCTTGCATGCTCTAGCCGAGTAGCCCATAAAGATGAAAAAATGGATGTATATAGAATAATTGCCATCAGCTGCCACAATGAAGATGTGTACACGTTAACAAGGATAAATATTAGAAATTGTAACTGCTGCTATAAAGAAAATTAAACAGGATATTATGAGAGAGAAAAACAGAGTGGGGTGAAATATGGAAACCTCTCTTAAAGTAGGTGACCAGGAAAGCATTCTGAGGTAAGGACATTCAAGTTCAGAGATCAAGAATAAGGATGGAGCATCTTAGGAAGAGCCAGAGAATGTTCTGAGTAGATGAGGTAGCAAGCACAAAACTTTCATTTACCTCATGTTTATCTAAGGAGGCAAACAATCTTCCTTTACGTCTTAGTCATTTGGATAGGAAAAAAGGAGAAACCACCAGGTTATTCATCCCAAATTCCCACCAACATGGTGTGTTGCTTTTAAAAATGATGACGTAAGTTATGATATTAAAAGACAACTCCCTGCCTTTTCTAGTAAATTCTAGACATTTTGGAGAATCTTTGCTGTTTGTTTAAGAAGCCATGGTATCTCTCAATCCATATGTTATAGGGAATAATTAGAGGATTCTTAAAATACATGCCCAACCTCTGCAGTTTCTGTCTGTTTTAAATAGACTTACATAAAAGGGATAAGAATATGTCCTTCTTTATTTCTCCTCCCCTGACTCCCACCTCGTCTTGGATGTACTTATACTGTTATATTGTTTTGACAAACAGCACATCTTGCAATTAAATTCTCTACCAACAGAATGCTAGGGGCTCGAGCTGCGATCACTCTCTTCATACAGAATAATTTCAAGAGGCTCCATGCTGATTAATTATACTGAAAGCAGCTCTAATGATAGTTTCTGAATACAGGATTAATTCACATAACATGGTAAATACAAATGGTGGATTTTCACCCTGATATATTAAACCATTATGACTTACTGGGCAAATATGTATCTTGGCATGAGCCTTATGCTGAGCCTTGGCAGAAAGCGTGCATCACTGAGAAGGAATCTTTATGAACAGCATTTGATGAGTGGTCGCTCTGCACTTAGAGAACATGTATTTCCACATTAAGCACAGCTGCCTTTGAAGGAAATGCAAAATACATTAATGAATGTAAAAGGTTTGCTTTGATCAGTGATTGCCAATGGATACTGGCTCTGAAGATGCCTATAGTTACTGGGATTTACGAGCCAAAGGTATCCTTGTATTCTTCTACTTTTTAAGTTGTAACTTACAGAGCTCTAGTTATAGGGCAGACACTGTACTAAGCATTATTCATGTATAATCTTATTTTTCTTCCACTTTTCCTCTTGTTTCCCTTGCTCCTGTCAACCACATTGGCCTTCCTTCATTTTTCTTCCCTGCTTATACCAAATTCATTCTTGCCTCGGGATCCTTGCACTTTCTATTCTCTCTCTCTCTGGAAAACTCTTCTGACACATTGAATGGACAGACTTTTTTATGCAGATTTCAGGCTGGGCATGATGGCTCATACCTGTAAGTCCAACACTTTGGGAGTACGAGGCAGGTGGATCACTTGAGGCAGGGAGTTTGAGACCAGCCTGGCCAGCGTGGTGAAACCTCATTTCTTCTAAAAATAAAACTAAAAATAATCCATTTTTTGGTCACTTCCTTACAGATGCCTTTCCTAATCACCCAGTTAAAAGTATCTTCCACCTAGGCACCACCTAGGTAAAAGATATTTTATTTTTCCTTGGAACTTACCGCAATCTGAAATTTTGCTTTTAATGCTTGGTTATTGTCTGACCCCCTCTCTCTCCCCAATAAGAACTAAACTCCTGCTTAGTTAATGCCATGTCAGTTTTGTTCATTGTTGCTTCTTCAGTGCATAGAATAATGCCGGGCACATGATAGGCACATAGTAGGCTCACCACTTATTCCTATCACCAAGTGACTAAGATTACAAGCAAGTAAGGGATGGGACCGGAGATCAAACTCAGGATCATCTGACTCTGGAATCTGAGCCATTGATCAATATGCCATTTTCTTGGTCCTTATTTCCACATCCCTGTGCCATAGCCCCATCATTACAGAGCACGCCTGACAATCCTGTTTGCCTCATTCCCACCTAAAATGGCCAATGAGGACACACAGCACTGAACACCGATGACACCCGCAAGAGTCATTAAAAGAATCCTGATCCACCGAGGGAGGACTGAGGTTCAGATCACTTATGAGCTTTTCATGTTTATCCTGTGTCACTGTTCAGGAGTCTGAAGTTAAATCGACTTTCTAACCGTCTAAATTAGTTTAGCACATGTATCTGAGGATTTAGAAGCGTCTGTTCTTGTCTTCCTGTTAAGAGCTAGTTTTGCCTCAAGTCTTAAAGTGTGAATTTAATTCCATTAACCACTCCTTCGCTCCAGTTGTTCCACTCTGTTACATCCTGTAGGTTCATGCATCCTCCGTAATTTTTAATTAGTTATTTGGAATCTTTCAACCAGATAGAACTTAGCAATCAGGCACATTTCTGAGAATATCGCATTCCATATCAGCCAAGGATATTTTGAAGGACAAAGTTAATGAAGACCTAACTGCTGCAGACCATTTTTATGTAAATAATACTTAAACTGTAATCAGTCACACGGGCACCATAGATTTGTACTGGAAGATTTGAGGAGAGTCCAGAGAGAAGATGTAAGGCAGGGCTTGAAAGTATTGAAAGGCCAGAGCTGGGCATGGGTGAGAACTGCATTGTGAGTCTACAGGTTTCCCTTCAGGTTTGCCTATGCTCTTAATTTGTCCTATGACCTTAAAGGTTTTTGTTTTTTTTTTTTTGTTTTGTTTTGTTTTTTTTTTGAGGCAGACAGAGTCTTGCTCTATCGCCCAGGCTGGAGTGCAGTGGCATGATCTCAGCTCACTGCATCCTCCACCTCCCAGGTTCAAGTAATTCTTCTGCCTCAGCCTCCTGAGTAGCTGGGATTATAGGCATGCACCACCACATCCAGCTAATTTTTGTCTTTTTAGTAGAGATAGAGTTTCACCCTATTGGCCAGGCTGGTCTCGAACTCCTGACCTCAAGTGATCTGCCTGCCTTGGCCTCCCAAAGTGCTGGGATTATAGGCGCGAGCTACCGTGCCCAGCTGAAGCTGAAGCTTTTTTTTTTTTTTTTTACTCCTGGCTTTCATTTGCCAAGCTGCAAAAGGAGGTGTTGGACAAATTGGACTGTCATAACTTATATTGAGGACTCCTTTTATCATTTTATCTTATGAACCTCATATGATGACATATTTTTTCAATCGAATTGCATTTATTAAGAATCACATTCTCTTTAGAGTTCTTTAAAGCCATGAAAAATTGCTAGTTGAGAGCTTCTCATGTAGATGGGATAACCAGAGTTTTCATATGGAGTTAGTTGATAGGGTCCCAGGCAAGCAAGGGAAAATTAACTGAATATTTCAGTATGCAGCCTTACTGTGGATGCTTTTATGATTCCCACTCTGCAATATTGTCACGCATTATTACCGTCAAAAACTCTTAGTTGGAAGCCACTGGATTAGCTGATCTCTAGGGTCACTTGTGACTCTAACATTTGATGAGTCTGCAAAGTAGTTAAGCAGACAGGTGGAGTGTAGACTGTAGACTGTATGGGGTTGAGGGTAGAAGTGTCATCAATGCTTTTTTTTTATTGCATTTTAGGTTTTGGGGTACATGTGAAGAACATGCTAGATTGTTGCATAGGTACACACATGGCATTGTGATTTGCTGCCTTCCTCACCATCACCTATATTTGGCATTTCTCCCCATGCTATCTCTCCCCAACTTTCCACAACCCGCCCCCCCCCGCCGCCCTTGTCAATGCTTTTTAAAAAATATATGACTGTATTTTGTAGAGCAGTCTTAGGTTTATTTACAGAAAGGTAAGTACAGAGTTCTCATATACCCTCTCAACCCCATCCCCATTCTCTACCCCTCATTTTCCCCTATTATTAATATCTTGGATTAGTGTGATACATGTGTTACAATTGATGTGCCAATATTAATATATTATTAAAGTCCATAGTTTTGTGGGCTGGGTGTGGTGGCTCATGCCTGTAATCCCAGCACTTTGGGAGGCCGAGGTGGGTAGATTGCATGAGCCCAGGAGTTCAAGACCAGTCTGGGCAACATGGTGAAAACCTGTTTTCACCAAAAAAAAAAAAAAAAAAAAAAAAAAAGGCTGAGTGTGGCGGTGATGCTTGTTGTTCCAGCTACTCAGGAACTAAGGTGGGAGGACCACTTGAGCCTGAGAGGCAGAGGTTGCGGTAGCTGAGGTCACACACCACTGCACTTCAGGTTGGGTGACAGAACAGGACTCTGTCTCAAAAATCAATCAATTTATAGTTTACACCAGGGTTTATTGTTTGTGTGTGCATTCTATAGGTTTGGACAAGTGCATGGACATATTCATCATTGCAGTGTTACACAGAATGGTTTCACTGCCCTAAAAATCTTTTGTCCTTGGTCCATTCATCGCTGTCTTCTCCCAGACTCCTGGCAACCACTGGTCTTTTCACTGTCTTCATAGTTTTGCCTTTTCCAGAATGTCATATAGTGGGAATCATACAGTAGTTGCTTCAGATTTACTTTCTAACTGTGGCTTGATAGCTCATTTTCTTAAATTGCAAAATGATATTCTATTATATGGATCACCAGTTTGTTTATCCATTCACCCATTGAAGGACATCTTGGTTGCCGATGGCTTTTATTTACTTGAGTTTTTTTATTCACATAATTTTAGATTTACATGCAGTTATGAGAAGTAATACAGAAAGATCCCATGTACCAGTTACCCAGTCTTCCTCAGTAGCATTTTGCAAAGTTATTTTACAATATGACAACCAGAATATGGACATTCATGGAATCTACCCATCTTCTTTGGGTCCCTCGTTTTACCCGTGCTTTTTTGTGTGGGTATCTTTTTAGTTCTATAAAATTATATTGTGTCTAGCTTTGTGTGTCTAACACCACAGTCCATCTATAGGGAATTTTCATCACCACAAGAATGCCTTATCTTGTCCTGTTTTAGTAACCATACTAACCTTCTCTGTGTATCCAAATTTCCTCTTGTAAAGATTGAATTAGGGACCTATCTAATGGCCTCATTTTAAAGTAATCAAAGCCCTATCTGAAAATATAGTAACATTCTGAGGTACTGGGGATCAGGCCTTCAACATATGAATTTCTGGGGAAGGAAGAATTCAGCCCTTAACATGCAGTCGGTATCCTCTGGTTACTGGCTTTTGCCTTCAGCATAATTCCCAATTGTTTGTTCCTTCTTATTGCTGAGTATTATTCCATGAAATGCTGCCCAATGCTTTTTATTTCATGTACTTCAAGTTAGTATTTTTAAAGCCTTATGATTTAAAGCCCTAAATGAATGCAAAAGTGCAAGCTAAAGCCAGAGGTTAGGAATCATGGAACAGACCAACTTCAACACTGATTTACTTTTACTGAGTTACCATGCATCAGCATTGAAAACCAGGATTTGGAATTTTTAAATAGTCATTGAAAATTAACATGAGGAAGTGGTTATTTTGTGGAAGGAAGTCCTTAACTGTCATAATATTTGAAATTTATTATGGTCTAATCTTTGCTCCGATTCTGTGTTTGTTGAAGAAATGCTTAAAGATGCAGACTTCAACATTTGCGGTTGCTTTTGTCATTACGCCTTCTTCCACACAAACTGCTACTTTTGTTAATGTGATCTTCCACTCATGATTGAATTTAGCTGCTTCTATCTTTTTGAAAATCTGCTCACAAGACAGAGGTTATGCTTCACAAATCTTAGATAATAGAGTGAGGACATACAAGGTCTCCTGCCCAAGATGAAGGGAAGAGGGGCTGCCCAAGAATTATTGATGGTGAGGAAGTACTAACCAATAACGAAACTCCTGAGAAACCCTCTCTGATGGGAAGCATTGGGAAAACTAGACCGAACTGATGAGACATCTCATTTACAGACTTTTCAGAATAGTAAGGTTTCATTTATAAAGCCTCAAATGTAACAGACTAAGATACAGATAGGTTCTAGAAAGCAAAATTATATAAACCAGTGAAAACTGCAATTCATGTGAGGCCTAAATGTATAATAATGTGTTACCAGCACAAAAGTCTTTAAAATTGTAAGTTTGTGTTGAGCAGTGGACATAGAAGAAACACTGTCTGTATCCTTTTAAAAAAAAATTACAGTGTATGCTGGGTCTTCTTTATGGCTATTAAGATGCTTCAGGTTATTCTTTTAAACTTTTTGTTTAACATCACCAACAAAGTGACAACTCCTACTCTATTACTGCTACTCATGTTTATTGAGTACTCCATGTGAACCAGGAACCATGCTAGCCACTTTAATTAATTTAAGCCTTACAATTACCTTTTGAGTTAAGTATGGTCATTATTCCCATTGAGAGTCAGGGACACTGGGACTCAGAGAAGTTAACCTGGCCAAAGTCACATTAACCGGGAAAGTTTGGGAGCCAAGAATGAAATTTTGTGTCTAGTTCTTTCAAATTCTAAATAGAGAGGGATAGGAATAATACCTTTAAGGGATATTAATCCAGAAAAAGATAAAACAGAGATTCTGAACCACTGATATGAGCCAAGAAATTGAAAATATCCGATGTATAAAATATCCAAAGTCCATGTTCAGCTAGAGACTGCTTTTCTGTCCTTCCCATTCTCTTATTCCGAATACTCTCGACTGGAAGGGAGGGCCCAGATGGAAAGAACCTTGGAACATACTGAGTGTTCACCGCATATGTCTAAATTGCTACCTTAAGAAGCAAAGCCCCCTAATAGAAATTATATTACAAAACTATAGTGATAAAGTATATATGTGTAAACCCAAACTTGTTTACATAGGCTGATATTTCACGAGATATAACATGGGCATCTTCAAGAATCAAGTGGTACAATTTATTTCAAAACCATTCTAGAGCAGTGCCATCCAATAGAACATTCTGCAATGATAAAAAATTCCCCATTTGCCATGTCCAATATGGTAGCCAGAGTTACCTATGGCTGTGAAACACTCGAAATGTGGCTACTGAGGCTCAGGAAGGGAATCTAAAATTGTGTTTAGTTTAAATAGCCACATATTTGGCTTCTGCATTGGACAATGCAGTTCTAGAAAGTAAAGGTGTAATTATAACAGATATCATAAAATTCTAAACATACCTATTTATCTCAACATCTTTTTCTCTGGGTGGGGGAGTGGAGAAGAGGGGAAAGAGGAAAAGGGTGGTTGTGTCCAAAGGTAAAATTATTTTTAATGTTTATCTGTCTCAAATTTAGGCTATGTTTTATTGACAAAATTTCGGAAGGTAGGAGATTTGGCAGGCCTGTCTGTCCCCTTGCCTTCATGAAAGTGTCAGCACCTCGTTAATCTTGTGTGAAACTGTAAAGGCCCTTTTCCCTCCTACCATGGGCCTGTTTTTAAAGGACACTTCAGCCCCCCTTTTGCATCTCACGTATTTTTTTTTTCATTTACAAGTTGCTCTTTGGATTAATTTTAGCAAATGTTTTATTTAAATATATCCTGAATATTTCCAAATTGAAATGGGAGAAGTTGTTTTGTGGTAGGCAAGTTGTGCTGTGAGTTTTTGAGGAACAGATTAGCTGTTCATTTTCTAGAAATTAAAAGTATGAAGATTCTCTGTATTATCTTTTCTCCAATTTTGATTGGCATTTCAACCAAATGATTCTATCACACAGGTGGCCCTGGTGGTTATTCTGCTGCCAAGAAAAGAAAAACATATGGGGTATAGTTTTTTTTTCCCTTAACTGTTCTTGACATTTTTGTTTAATGTAGGGATTAGATGACAGTGTCTTTAAAAGATACTGAATATTTTAAGCCTTAAGTTTGTAGAGCTTGTGTCTTACAGGTGCATGGTGAATTGTCACTGTTGTGTTTTTTCCTCCTAAGACAGACATCTAGAATAACCACTTTCTGTATTTCCTGACACTGAAAACAGATATGGTTTGGGATTCCTTTTATAGTTTCTTTAGCTAACGACTCCAGTGACCGCTCAACTGTGGTCTCATAGTAAATCAAAATTTCTTTGAAAGACCCAGCTCTGTTATATAATTGTAAGTCCTAAGAAGTCGTCTCTCTAAAAAGAAAAATGAATTTCTGTTGTCTTGAGTAAAATTGACTTTGCCACTGCATATGATAGTTTTTGAATGAAGACAAAATAGTAGACCATTTTCTTCGCCTCCTCCTTCTCTTCCTCCTTTTAAATTAACTTGTAAACACATAAGCTTCAGGCTGTGTCAGATCTGGTTGGTCAATCATGAATTAAGGAAAGAACCACTCTGCAAACTACTGCATCAAACTTACATGTCATCCCCCAGATGGAATTTGGGGTTTCACAGTGGCTAAGGAGAATACTCTGAATCCCTGATTGAACTCTCAACTGTTTTCTATGCATTTTAATAAAGTAGTTTCAGAAAACAAAATCGACCTTATGCTACTAGCATGAGTGATACGTTCACAGCCTGCAATTCATGGGCATCTTTGAGGCTCTGGGGAAGGAAATTCACCGTATTTTGCCAGGATGCCCTTAGGTCAACAAAGGGGACAGAGGAACTTTTAAGTGTGGCAAGACTGGTGGGGACTGGAGTCTGGGCTGACAATTCACAGGCATACACTGGGGCCCGGCATCTTCCCCTCTGCCCAACTCAGCTGATGAAACATTAGTGTTGCACAAGACTCTTCAGAAGTGGTTGCCCCCTTTAGCCAACTCGGAGAAAAGGCTTCCTCAGAAACTGAGGCCTCCGTCTGTGCCAATCCTTGTAAAGCGGTTCACCTCTTCAGAGGCTAATGCCTCTCAAAACCAAGAACAATTAAAGCGAGTCTTTCCAAGCAACTGGGGAATAGAGCAAAATAAATCAGAAATCCTCAGCCTTCGCTCTGGAGGCTCACCTCATTATGAGAGCAGATCTATTAGCCCTCTTGCCATTGTCTTTCATTTCTCAAGTGAGGTGATTCTAATTAAATTAATCTGCATGTCAATCTATCAGTGATCAATCAAAGAGCCTGAGGTTCCCCCTATGCTGCAGGGTGCTTGCGGCTGACAGGGGCTGATAATGGAGGAAGAAATAAACTGTCGAGCAAAGTTAATTAGTCAACATAATAGGTGGATTAAACGGGAGCGGGCTGATTGCTGTTTCCCGTGTCAAAGCATGAGGTGGGAGCTGAAGCTGTAATTACAGACGATTATTATATTTGGTTGTAAGAGGTCGCATGAATAAACATACCTCTATGGGTTTCAGTTTTAATCCCTTTCCCATTTAATATAAGGAGAAGTGTAGGTCATTTCTTCTCATTGTTTTAGTCAAAGTTCTCCAAGACAACATCTCTGCCTGTGTCTCTTTTGGCAAACTGGGTTCACAGTCACTTTATGAGATGGTTTCAGTGTCTAAATTATGCCTTGGGCCAGTCCCACCATTTTTTTTTTTTTTAATTTGAAACAGATCTAAGACCCTTAATTAGCAGGAATTTTTGGGGGGAGGGGTGATGGTGATAGTAACGAGGGGGACTTTAGTCTGATGAACCAAACTAATGTGAAAAGAAAAAAGTACAAGAAATCTCAGAAAGACACCCAGGAGAGAAAAATGCATCCCAGCTCTTACTGAAATCTTTTTCATTTCTCTATCCTCTTAACCCCGACACGGTGGGGGGGAAATATTTTAAAGATTCAAAAGATTTTTATTTGCATGATCAACTGTGATATCTGCTTCAGTGTCTAAACTGAAGGGTAATTTAGGTGAAACACAACCACCCTTGTGTAAAAAAATATGCTAATAAAGATCCTCTTGTTAAAATTATGGTTAACAGTGTACCTTCTGCTGTATAACTATAAACTGTGCAATTTTACTTAAAACTGCATCAAAAGCGTTCCATGCCAAAGACCCACTCATCAATAGCTCCTCTTGTTAGACTTGTACAGCATAAGCACCAGTTATTATGTGAAATAGCTATGCAATTTTCTTCAGCTCCCAGCTGTTATTTATTTAACTTGAGTTTATTACCCACCACGCTTTTATATTAAAATGTTCATTCATTTCTTTCTTATGTCTCTAGGTCGTGGTGTCTACGACAGTCAATGTGGATGGCCATGTCCTGGCAGTCTCTGATAACATGTTTGTCCATAATAATTCCAAGCATGGGCGGAGGGCTCGGAGGCTTGACCCCTCGGAAGGTACGCCCTCTTATCTGGAACATGGTAGGCGAATCATTTTCATTGGTTGGCATTGCTACTTTAACTGTGAATTTATTTGGTTTATTTCTTCCACTCCACCACATGTTCTATGCTGTTTCAAATGTCAAAAGTCTTTTTGAACAAGATTGATCCTCCAGGGTTTTTCCTCTTCAACATACCATGCCACATATTTAAGACTGGAAAATATCTTGGAGGCCCACCTTTCTTGTGCGACCACTCTGTACTCTGGAAATGGCTAATATTGCCTCCTTTCAGGTTGAGAGAAAGGAGGAGGCCTGGACCATTGCTTTATTTTAAGCTGTCACTGGATTACAAAGTAAGGAAAGGCCAATCCAAGGAAAAATTAGGAAAGGCCACACAATTTTGTATCATAAAAATTGTGATATATCTGGTGTGTTTATAATTGACCATTGAGGTTTTATAATGAACCCACCCTCTTTACTATCCTCCTGGTGTATCTCAGGGACTACATGTTGAACTTCCTTTGAAGATCAGGTTCAATGTCTAGGTTGGAGGTGCTTTCTGAATATGAAGCTCAGACCAAATGTCCCTCCTGTGCCCTGTACATAGGTCTCACCTCTTCACCATGTGACAGAACTTGCTTTCTGTAGGTAGACTTCGATAGGGAGAAATCACATTTGTTTTGAGAATTATGGCTAAAAAGTGGTGCCTTTGAGAGGAATGAAGGAAACCAGATAAAAATTTGAATCAAGGAAAGTGAATGCCACTCAGAAGAACTGTGGGTTGGTTAGGTGCATGTCTGAATTTTTCAGGGCTGCACGTGTGTGTAATGTATCTACTCTTCCTCCTTCCCACTTATCTATCCATCTATCCATCCATCCATGCAAGAATGAGTGATTGAGGCTCTACTGGATAGCAGTCACCATACTAGACTTTCTTCAATTGCCTCAGACTCTTAACCCATTTCCCTCACTTCCCTTTCTAGTTTGCTAGGTCAGCAAGAATCTTTTCAGAACACTACCACACAAATTATCATCTGATTGCCTGTTTTTTTTTCCCATGGGCCAGGAGTTGCCCATAATTCATAAGACAGAAAACTCCCTTCCCTGCCAGCATCCCAATTTAATAAACACACCACTCTCATCATTTTTGCCTGTTTTTTTTTTCTCCTGTGCTTATGGAACACACGAACCGTACTTTTTATTAATTAGCCAGATGTAACACTCTTAGAAGGGATTCTTCACCACATCCAGTTTTACAGTCTTTTTAAAGTAAACCATCATCTTTCAAAAGCTGCTTCTTTATGGTTTCATTAGTACTGAGATGGATGGATATTACTTTTTGCAGGAGGCCATTTGAAACACCTGCTCATGATTACATTCCTAGTTCCATTTCTGTACTTAAAATTATTCTGATCCTCACTTTACAGTAATGTTGCCTTTATAATACCTTTGGAGTCACTTAAGGCTTTGTGTGACTTAAAGGTGTTTAGGTGAAAGGAGGAGGAAAAAAATAGGGAAATACTCAGTGCGGGTGATTCGGGGAGTGCTGCTTAAGGACTGAAGTTACGTGTTTGACTGTGGCTGGTTACCTGCAATAGGTACTGCCCAATCTGGTGACAGTCTTGACCGTCAGTTTGAAATCTGGGTTCACACTTTCAAAATCTGCTCAAGCCACATGCAGCTCCTATTTCTGCTCTTGGGAAGCCAGTGAGGAAGCTCCTGACACCATGCAAATTACCCATCCAACAAAAACCGAAAGCAAACGTAGAATATAGCCTGCTCTAAAGGATTCCTCTAGGCAATGAAGATCAGTAATATTATTTTGCAGCATGATAAATGACCAGGTCTTGAAATAGGTACCAGGAACCCCAAATTCAGTTCTTAGTTTCACTCTGGCCTCTGTACCACCTTGGACAAGTTGTTTTAGCTTTTGGTTTCCTTGATTTCCTCCTTGTTAAAATGAAGGTGATGATCTGTAGGAGAGTAAAAAAAAAAAAAAAAAAAAAATCTGTTCTTTGGGTGGGGGCAGGTAATGTAGATAGGGAAGTGGTCTGGGTGGAGGCTGAGAAGACAGGCAAGTCTACGCTCTGGTGACCCCCAGTCCCAGCCAGTTGTCACTTAGGGGAATGAGAACCCAAGTGAGGCCAGATGTTCCAGTTTGGCAAGAATTATAACTCCCCTAATTTTTAATTGTTGGTAACTAATCACAAAGTTTTAGACACAGAAAGGAGCGGGGAAAAAAGCCACGTAGGAAGAATGCAGCCACAGGCCAACAGTTTGAGACCTCTGGATCAACACAGCTCTAAACTTCCTCAGCTCAGATGTTCTTTCTTCTAAGAGTACATATTAATATTTCAGTTGGGATATCATATTATTCTAAGTTTTAAAGACAGCGTTTTATTCACCCGCTTGAGTTTATAAGTCCACAAATGGCCATATTATTATAAGATATTATTCAAAAAATGGTGACATTTCACTGTGTATAAATGGTTGGCCGTCGTTGGGGATGTGGGTATGTCTTGTTTCCTTAAACAAGGGGTCTTGCCTTTACCTAAGCCTTACTTCACTTCTCTCCAGTGGAAAGTAAGGGTAGACACGTTCAAATTCTTAGTAATGACAATAACACAGAAATCTGCTTCTCTGCAGAGTGAGTCAACCAACCACACAAAACCACCCACTCATTTAGACACTTCAGATTGACACATAAATGTCTACTCAGCAAAGGGTGACTATTGAACTCTTTCATTGGTGCTGTGTGGGAGTGGACCTAGATGCTAATTCTTGTTGATGTGAGGGTAATACTTTATTTCATTGTTGAAAAGTCCTGTTTCAAGTGCTCTGTTTAAAAGACTTACAGAATCACTCACCCCCACCCCTCTGTCTCTCCACTCTCACCCCCAGCCGCTTTCAAACAGCTACCTCATGGTGAGACTGTGGAGCATGTTCTCCTCTTGTGACCTGCGGGAACCTACGTTCTCCCCCATTCTGGAATTTACCATCTCATTTACAGGTAGCCTGAATTATTTTGGGCTACTCTTCACATCTCTATTTATATCCTGCTTGTCAGACCATTGAAGGAAGTTTCCTTTTGCAGCTCACTTTTCTGCATATAAGTAGAGACAGAGATCGTGCTTTACATTCATGCATGGGCTTTCTTATATGACCTGTGGACTCACAAACCCCTGTGCTCTGATAAATGACCCTGTAATTCAAGTATGAGAGTTGACAAAGGCAAATTTATTTCATAGACTCTTGCATGGTCTAAAGAGAGTGAATCCTGGCATGCTATAGATCGTAGAAACAGCTCTTCCCTGCATACTTTCTCTTCATTCATGAATACCGAGATTTTCTTTGGCTGGATATTTATGGGAGCATTTAGGCTAGTGAGGTTTCTTCTTTAAGCAATAGCTTAGTGGAAGATGTACAGTTGTGGACAGAGGCAGCCTCAAAATTTAACTGCTCTCCTGGTTCCAATTTTTGAAAAAGCATGGGTTCAGGATGAATGACACCAAGTGGCTGCCACAAGGCTATGTTCAGCGCTATCCTGTGGGCTTGCCTTATCTTCCATTCATTTGGGCAAGTTCACAAAGACTGTTCTGGGGAGTTGTTGAGGGGTTTGGGGAGTGTTGCTATTGGCATTGTTATTCCCCTGAGTTCCAGGTTGTGTTTACTTCAATTCAAGGCCAACTGTGGCATCAGTTTCACTGTTTCTTCCCCCTGGGGCAAAATGCAGTGCCCTCACAGTGCTGTGGTGCAGAGCCCCTGTCAGCTTGCATGTGCTAACACTTTATTATCTAATGATCTAATATGCAACAAGGCAAAGTGCCGGCGCTCATCATTCTGACATAGAATGCCGGGAGAAGTGACTAAATTACTTTATGTACCATTAGCGCTTGCAGCTATGGTGAACTCACCGGCAGCATTTATGCAAATGCCTGTGAATACACTCTAGTGGCTTTGTCAGGAAACCGTCTGACAAGCAGTTTAAATGCTCTTTTTTTTAAGGGGATATATGTATTTTTTTTTTTTATTTTGGTGTGCATGTGTTTTTCTCCCTTCCTCTCTTCTTTTTTTTCCCCTTCTCCCCTTTTTGGACTATTGGAGGAATTGCCTCCTCCATGGTGACTAAAGAAATGTGAGCAAGTTCCAGAGCTCACCCATCAGTAGGAGCCCTTTCCTGGAGTGGGATTAAGTCCCCAGTAGGGTGTTCTTTAGATCTAGTTTTTTTTTTTTTATTGTTTTGAATTTGTACATTCTTTATATTTATTTTTAAAAAAATCAATGGAACTATTAGTCAAGAGTTAGAATATAAACATTTTAGTGTTCATGAGCTCTGACCTGAGGTCCTACTTAGTTTTTTAGATCAAAGATAGATTCTTTAAAACATATTCACTTTCCAAAAATGGAAAATGATTGAAATTTAGCTTTTATGGGCATCAGATACAAATCAATTAAATTTCCCTTCAGAGTTATAAAAGACTGCAACATAAAACATAAATGTGCCAGGATCTCAAGATAAAACAAATAAAAACAATAGTTGGAGTTTGCTCACACTAAAAATATTTTGAAGAATAAAGACTGGTAATAGACACCCTGGGCCCATTTCCTGGCTGTAATTACAGCTTTGGAGAAATCGAGTCAGGTTTTCACCACCAGCAGTGAATTCTGACCTTTTGGTTGTAGTATTCCATTACAACTGTCCCTGACAGTATAATGTCGTTCCTGATGTTTAGCATATGACCTTCTGTAATCCTTTTGATCCAGACACAGGCAGTTTTTGCTTCTGTCAGTTGCCCCTTGGTGTCCAGCCCCGTTGACTTTCTGTGACCAGCTGCATTTAAATGTGTTTAAAACAAAAACCTTTTATTTTTTATTTTCATGGAAATGTGGAGAAAGATGGTTTGAGCTTGGGGAGATTACTCCAAAGGAACCTCTTTTCCCTTCTGTATAATGTAATCCTAACAAGAGGCTAGAAGGAGGATCAGCCTGTCTGTCTGGAGAGCTGGATTCTAGTCCTGACTGCCATTAACTAGCTGTGTGGCCCTGGGAAAGTCACTTTGCTTCTGTGGGCCTCAGTTTTGTATGTCCGGCAAAAGCCAGGTGGGGTCCTCTTTAGAATTCCTTTTAGCATGCACTATTTTATGGTGCTCTGAACTGAAGCTATTGGCACATGACTTTCCGTAGGAGGTGCCTTTGGAGAAACAGGGCTTCCTGGGAACAGAGGAATCCGCTAGCGTTTTCTAAGAACCCTTCCTTTGGATCTCCAGCCAAGGGAGGAAGTGTCAGTCAGGTAGACTTGAAATCATTCATTCATACTAAGCATGCACTACATGCCAGACATCAAGCTAGGTGCAGTAGTATAAGGCAGACTCAGTCCTTTTCTTCACAGAATATATGATGTAAATAGAGAGGCACAGTACTAAGCAAAATGTACAACTAATGAATTAGAGTGGATCAAAGGGGGACCACAAAAGCAAAGGGGAGTAATGAAGTGTCAGGGAAGACTTCTTTGAGAAAATCTCATTTATGCCAAAACCAAATAGATAAGTAAGTTTTTACTAGGTGTCTCAGTCTGTTTTCTGTTGCTATAACAGACTGGGTAATTTTTGAGGGAAAGGAATTTATGTCTTACAGTTCTGGAGTCCAAGGGTGTGATGCCAGCATCTGGTGAGGGCTTCCAGGCTGCATCATCCCATTGTGGAAAGGTAGAAGGACAAGCACATGTGGGTGAAGAGAGCTTCCTTTTATAAGTAACTCCCCACAATAATGGAATTAGTCTGTTCAGGAGGGTAGAGCCCCCATGATCTACTCACATCTTAAAGGTCCTACCTCTTAATCCTGTTGAAATTGCAATTAAATTTCAACATGAATTTTGGCAGAACATTCAACCAACCATTCATCTATTCAAACCATAGCACTAGGCAAAGAGGATAAAAAAAAATTGCCAGGTAATGGAAACTGTGTGCAAGGGCTGTTTTGCTTAGGTGAATTCTAGGAACAAAAGGAGACTGAGAGGGCTCCTGTTGCTCCCAGACAAGGGAGGAGTGGCAGGAGATGGGACTAGGACAGCTCTGAGGGCTTCATCATGCAGGCCAAGGTGGGCTGGGCAGGTCATGGTCTCGATGGCAGTTGTGGTATGGGGGTCAGGCAGGGCTTTGATGAACTCAGTTTCAATTACATGGGCTCCTCAGATCCCATGAAAGCCCAAGGCAAGATTGCTTAGAGTTGCTTATAACTTTGCTCTTCACTGCTGGGCTCTGGAAGCTCACCAGGGAGTTGGCTGTGTCTTGGAGCTGTCCCCCTAAGTGCTCCTTATTGTATCAATAGTGCATGTGTTTCTTATAGAAAGTCAAACATTTTAAGAGTCCTTTTATTTTCAGATGGCTTTCTATTATTGATTTAGTTTTTCATAAGTCGCTTAGAAAGAGTGTACATTTTGACTTCTTTTTGAATGTGGGGAGACCCTCACCTTTTCAAGGTCTTTACAGTAGAGAGCTGCTGCTTTATTTGACCCATTAAAATGTATATTGCCCCAACAAAACATAGTGAGTGAAAATAAATTAAAACAGAGAAAAAATACCCTCCCAAGTTTCTCTCTCTCCTCCCACCAGGGTCAGTGCCTGAGCAAGGATGGAAGGTCATTTTCTTCACTCTCCCTCATTTCACAAAGACCCAGAGAATGGATATAATCTGCTCATGCTTAAACATAGCTAGTTTCTGTCAAAATCCATTCAATGCTCTTTGCACTTGTCCATGTGCATTTCAGGGGTTGCAAAGCTTCCTGGTCGCTGGATAACCATGCCAGAGGATTTGGGGTCCACCCTAATGCCTGTACATTTCATGTTGGCCTAGCCTTGCCTCTAGTCTTCCTGGGATTCCCATGATCCTGAGAAGAATGTCTGTCAAATAAATCCAGCTTCCTGATAGAAATGTACATTCAAAACACAGTGGCAGGAGATGGATGATGCATAGCTTCTCACACAGCCAGCAGTCCCTCTGTACCTAGTTTTAGTGCAGAATCCCAGCCAAAACCATTAAGGCAACATCATCTTGGTGAAGGGCCTACGCTAAGTGGAAAAATATTAGTGTCATCTTTGGTGACTGAGGGTGGCATGTTACAACTTACCAACTGATTTTTCCTACTTGAATAAAAAAGACAGATGCAAGAACAGAACATTAGGGTTAAGAATATCCAGATGTGTCATAAAATAGAGCACTGATGCCCCAGATTTTCAGGTATCAAATCAGGGCTTTTACTCTGAGCAGCTGGGAAGATGCCTTTGGTCTTTCCTTGAAATAGAAAGGATGTGGTAAGTACTCAGGATAATACACAAGGATGTTAGTGAAGACTGATTTCCAGTGTATTCCCTGAGTGATTCGTAAAGCAGGTAACACCAGAAATCCTACCACTGGAGCTGCAGTAGCCAGCAAGATCTCAGCTTCAGACAGACTGAAGAGTTCATGAGCAGGTGATCTACGTTCTGCTTATTTTACCATGGCACCACCGACAGCACTGATAACAGAAAAGAAATAGTGCTCAGACTGTGTTGCCGTGCTTGACAGTAACCAGGCCAGGTAGTAATATTTATTATTCTGTTATTATTTACTACCACTACTGTTGTTTTTTTGTTTTGTTTTTTTGTTTTTTTTGAACTATCATCAACATTTATAGAGCATTTACTATAAACCAACACCATCGTAACTGTTTTACTTATCATCTCATCACGTCTTCCAACAAATCTCATGATATATAATAATTATCCCCATTTTACAGGTGAGAAAACTGAGGTTTAGAAAGACTTAGTAACTTACTCAAAGCTGCATAACTACTTAGAATAGGACCTGGAATTCAACCTTAGGGCTGCCGAATAATAGTGCTAAGAATAATAACAATAAACATTCCGTGAGCCCTACTGTGACAGGCACAGAGTGCTATAGATATCCTGTTGTAAAGAGGAGAAAACTGATGCTAAAGAGAGGGTAAATAACTAGCCTAGAGTCAATCAGCAATTAAGTAGTAGATCCAGGGTTCAAACCCAGGAAGCTTGATGCTGAAGTCTGTGCTCTCAACCACTGCTTTGGTACATTGCAGCATAAGAAATTCTGTCTCCTAGCCTGTTGTTCCTATTTTTTTCTTAACACAAGCAAGAACCTGAAGGAAACTTTTCCTGTGGTTGGAACATATTCTGCTAGTCAAATTTTTTTAAATCCTAATTTAATTCGATGACTAGTATATTTTGCATGGGGCTGGCAAGATAATAAGGATGCTGGTAATATTTTATTTACTTGCAAGAATGTTCTAACTCATCTCCCTAGAAATCATTTGTTGACCATATGGGCTCTCTGGCACATATACAAGGTGTGGAGGAAGGAGTCCATTAGAAAATGATGAGATTGTGAGTTAAGCAACCATTAGGATACTGAAGAGTTTGTAAACCTCATGCTACAGATAACATGGGAAACTGATTTGGATATAGGGAGGCTAGTTTCTTATATGAATTTCTTGACAAACCTGTAAACTGTGGTAAATTTCCAGTATTTGGTTGGTTGGTTGAACTAATAAATGAGTGAGTCATACCTAACTTATTTTAATAAGCACAAAGTGTGGTGTGTTGTGAGGGGGGGGATTTGGGGGAGAAGGGTGTTGCTTTCTACTTATATTTTGGCCAGAAATGAGAGAAATTTATTTAAAAAAATTTTTTTTGAGAGAGGGCCTTGCTCCGTTGCCTAGGCTATGAAGTATAGTGATGTAATCATAGCTCACTTCAGTCTCAAATTCCTGCACTCAAGCTGTCCTCCCACCTCAGCCTCCCGGGTAGCTGGGACTACAGGTACACACCACCACACCAGGCTAATTATTTTGATTTTTCAGAGACAGGGGTCACTATATTGCCCAGGCTGGTCTTGAATGCTGGGGCTTAAGCAATTACATCCCTTTGGTCTCTCAGTGTGCTGGGATTACAGGCATGAGCCAGCCTGGTCAGAACTTTTTTAAGCCTAATTTTTTCTGTCTTATATTTGGTTATAAAAGCATCATAATTCCAGTTGCATTGATGTGCCTAGTTGGTTGCTTCAAACCAAGCCACCCCTATACCTGTCACAGGAGCTTTCCTCACTTGAGAATTTCAGAGGCTTCAAGTGATGTTCATGGGCAAGTAAAAGCTTTGATGTGCTGTTCATAAACCCTTCTTAACATGAGACATTTAGCAGCAGTGGCCGGGGTTGAGTAGGAAATATTTTTGGTTTCTGACCATTTTCAGTTATATGTGCAGAAATAAAGTAAAACCAAGCTCTGCTGCTGCCTTACTATATGACTTTGTGTGTGTACTTTGATTTCTCTGGGCCTGTTTCCTCATCAGTCAAGGTGGGTCTTGGAAGAGTCCTCCAACCTCTGATGATTTGTTTTTGGAACCCAGCTAATTCTGTGAGAAGATCTTCTATCTCTTGAGGGGCTACACACACGCAGCCTTGAGAAGTGGCTACCGAAATTCCCAGGTTATGGTCATTCTAGGGAATGGACCTAAGGCCAGTTTCTTTCCACGCTGACCATCTCTGCAGGAGGTTCACCATTGGTTCTAGGAAGCCCAGAAAAGCCGCAGAAGTGTGGCATCCACAGCCATTGTGCCTTAGGTAGTTTTCACCCTGCGTTCTTCTCCCTGGATTTCTGCAGCTGGAGGGTGTTGATGGTTGGCAGTGAGCTTTCAGACCGCTATTTCCCGTGCAGTAGGTGAGACAATTTGAAAAGATGGGGAAAAAACATTAAAACGTTGTTTCACGGTTATGTGTTTATGTTAATGCATAAACAAAACAATAACTCTAGCCTCAAAATCATGATCTCACAGCTATTATTGCTTAGGGCAAGACTAAATTTAAAGAAAAAGTTGATCTAAACAAACAGCAGCTAAATACTATTAAGTAAATAATACTCTAAGTGTACAGGGATAGAGGAAAATCATGACTGAAGTTTGGGAAATGCTGTTAGAGAGGGCTTTAAGGGTTGGGGGAAGTAATAATTCTTTCAAGTCACCAGAAAACAGTGTAGGACTCTGGGAAACATCTTTTTTTTAGTCAATCATTTTTAAAAGAAAGTCTTTTAGGCTCAGTTTACCACTAGAAGAGACTTAAACATCCTAACGGGATTTAAAAAATTAAAGCTTCTCCCAAGCTGCTTTTTTTTATTTTTAAACAAGTAGTATGTGCATGTCAGAGAGCAGAAAAGAGTTTGGAAAGAGGACTTGAATCAAGAGAGAAAATCAGCCAGGGTCCACCCAGGCAGCACATTATGATAATATATACGGAACTAGCTGGACACTGAGCAAGGCTGACATTGTGTTGTCAAGGGCAGGATTGCCCATCAATTTCTGAGATAGAATTTGAGTTCAAATGACAGAAAGAGCAGCAACTGTGTTGAAACTGATGCATGGGGGAGGGGCAGGCAGGCAGGAACCACCGGGCCTAAAGGCAGGAAGTCCTGGTACTTCCGGAAGGGGGTGGCTCTGTTTTCTCATCTGGCTGCTACCCTTCCTTCTAACCTTAACATCTGTCAGCAAGATCCACCTGGGTCCTTGCATGATTAGAGCCCACTAAAGGGGGGAGCTTACTGATGCTAATTTTAACCCCCAAGAGAATGGAGTGCCTGCTGCTGAAATGGGAGCTAGATCAGCCCAGGAAATGGGACTCCACGTAGCCACTGGTTGTCGACCTAGGAAGCCCGTCGTGGGTGTAGTGGCAGTTGTTCATAACTTCTGGAAGAATTCTTAACTTTTCAGCTACTCTGCTTAGTTCCTTAACATCTTCGTAACACCAGTGATTCCTCTTTAGTTTATTTGCTTATTCATTCAGTCATTCATCTATTTAACACTAACACATGTTTATTGACTGACTGCCAATTATATCAGACAATGGGGCTACAGAGGTGATGAGGCAGGGACAGTTGTTAGCATTCTGAGGTATACTGTCACGTGTGTGTAAGTATTTATACGCTGATATTAGACAATAATGGCACACAGAATGATTTAATCTACAATGATGGTTTAATGCTGTAAGGTACAAATACAGATTGCTAAGGCAGCTTAAAACTGGGGAACTCAGCCAAGTCTGAAGAATCAGGGAAACTTTTAAAATTTTAAATGAGAACGAACAGGAGAGGGGAAAGCATATTCAAAAATCCATGTAGGGGCAAAACATTAGAAGCTGTAGGGGGGGCAAACAGGGAAGGTAGGTCAGGTCTGAGATCCATTTTTGAGAAACAAAACTTGGAAAATTTTCATAGGTTGTACACTCTTTGACTTTGAGATGTGATTCCATTGCAGTTTTGTTATCACAGGCTAACAACTCATTGTCCATCAAATGGTAGCATTTAGAACAGTGTTTTGGGTGATGGCTTTGCTGTTATCATACCAGGTAAGCACTTTCTCTGCAGCAAGTTCAGTGCTAAGTACTTTGTATGATCTCTTTTAATGCTCTTAACAGCCATGGGAGGGCACTAGTATTATTAGTTTTACTTAACACATTTGGGAAACTGAGGCCCTCCTTTACGGATTTGGTCATGGCCAAAGTGAGGTGTTTATCTGCAGCTTTTGGATCTCCAAGTAGCTGACACAAGGGGTCCTCACCACTGTTTTCTCTTACTGTTTAGTCAATGCTAATCTCCCCTCCACATTGGACTTCAGAGGTAGAGAGAAATTCTGCTGCTATTTGAGCACGTAATATAATACCTGCTTCAATTGAAACAAATTGACGACATTACTCAAAGGCAAATTGAAAAGCCAGATCTATGCTAAATCCCAAGGGTAAGTTAGTTGGCATGTGCAGTGATATATGGGAAGGTGCTTTTCTGGGTTAAGATAAAAAGTGCCTGGTATCATGTCACACTATCAGGCACCCCATCTCAAAGTCCCTGTGCCAGCCCTGCAACTTGAAATACTCAGTGGACAGAAATGAAACTTTATAGAAATTAGGTGATCATCATTCTTATCAGATGAATATGATGCCATCAGCATGATTTTAGCATCCTTGAAAAAAAGAGATTTACCTAGAAGGACACAAGAGAAAGTCTGAGGCATGGATTGCAGGACTGAGGCTTTTCTGCTGGCCTGCCGTGGGCAAGTCGGTTGGCAGATGACCTAAAAATTAAAATCCTGCTTAAACGTATGCTGCCGGTCAGTCATAACAGAAGCACTGACATGGGTAACCAGAGAAAGAAAAGAAAAGCGAAACACAAAAGTAACACTCTTGAGCCCACAGCGTGCAGAAATAGATCTGAATGGACTGAATGCATATTTGAACACTAAGCATGAAAGCAGAACCCAAGTACTAATATATTTTTATCCCAATCTGTGAAATTAATCAATATTTTATATGCGAACATATGCTCCTGTGTTGCTGGCTTATTTAATTGACAGTTGCAATCAGCAGGACACCAGTTGTTCAAACCCACCATTTTCATCCACAGTTCTGGGGAGAAATGTAGCAGGGGACCCAGGGAACAGGGGCACAGACAGTGTCAGATTTGAGGCCTCCTCTCAACCCTTCTGTTGCTTTGATTGATCGACCTTGGGGCAAAGTAATAAAAATTTCAAGATAGTGCATATGTTGAATATGAACAGAGAGTAATGTACTTGGGCTGCTGTTTAGAAGAATGATGATTAAAATGAATATGGTTGGTTCAAATTGAGACCTTTCTTTGATTCTTTATTATTTTTATTTGTTTCTCTTTTGAGCACAGCTGGAGAAGCCAACAGACACTGAGCACCCACTATGTGCTGGGTCTGAGGCAAATGCTGTTGGGTGTATTATCCATGGGCTAGCAGGTGACGGGGAATATATCCCAGCCAGTTCCAATGTATTTGATCATTTCTTGATAGAGGAGGAAAATATATCTTTGGTCTTTCTTTGCCAAAATCTTCTGGTGGAATCATCAAACCAGCTGTGCTTTTCTAGTAACTATTATGTGCAACAAATCTATAAAGTCAGACCTCATATTCCTCTACCTTTTAACTTTGGCAGAATCCTAGAAACTCTCCTTGATTTGGTTAGCTAAAGGCCTGTGGAATCCAATCCTTGTTCAAAAGAAAAGGAAAGTTGGGGGAAAGTGTTATTAAGGCACTGTTTTAGAATAGTCTATTTGTTAATCGGTAAATTTTATTATTTTCATGACACGTACAACATTCTATAGTGAAGACCATTGGAATGGACAATGTCCAGATTAAAAATGAAAGTTAAAAGGAACTGCCCCATACTTTAAAAATGTTTCTTATAGTGTTGCTTTCATTTGTATTACATGTTCAAACTCAGTATGTGTTTAGCAGCCCAACATGTAACAATAGAAAAGCTTCTAAGCCTGGAAGTTTGGCAGTATTTTCAATGTTCTTGTGTTTAAATTGGCATCTGTGGTATTATATTAGGATGCCATTTTCTGAACTTGGAAATAGAAGAAGGTGGAGAGAGATTTTACTATAATTCATACGTGGGTCTGAGTCTTAGGGGGAAAATAACTTTACTTGGAAATAGAGTAGTAATATTATGTAAAGTTAATAAATATCCACCCTCTATCTTGGGGATAAGAAATTGCACAACTTAGGATTTTATGGGACTTTGGCTGTATTTGTATGATTGAAGTGAATACTTCAGCCAAACTGAACAGAAATTTCAGATAAACAGCAAAGTTGAATGGTACTTTGGGTGTTTTTAAATATTCAGCTGGATCAATCAACATGAATTCCCAAAGTCTCAAGTTCAGTTGAGTCTCTGAGATTCAGCTATTTCATTTGTAAAGTGGAATGAGGAATATGGTCTGCTTGCATACTGCTCAAGGTTGATATTAAGAATAATCGAGATAATATATGGTAAAGCTCGTGAAAAACTTAATGCTAGTTAATTGTCAGGTCTGTTTATAAATGAAGGAGGTTCCTGTCTGTAAGGGATGCATTGACTAGTTGGGTTGATTTGCCTACATATACATGCCCAGCTATATATAATATATATATATATATATATAATATATATTATATATATATAATATATATATATATAATATATATATATTATATATATATATATAAACACATGGATCTATCAAGATAAGAGTTCAAGGGAAAGTGCAATAAACAATAAATGGGAATGATAGGAAGCGTTCACTAAAGGGTTAGTGTTTTGTAGACTGGAATAGAAAGAAACACCTTCATGCAAAAGATGGATCTTTTTGGTAAGTAACTATTTGGCTGATGGAAGTAAGTGGTATATCCTTCTTAAAAAATATGCTGGGAACATGCAAAGGATGTTTGGAGACAGTGGATTTGGGAAGCCTTAACAGGCTTCACCATCTTTCTTTTCTTCTTCTCTATTTTCCTTCTTCTCTTACAGCAACTTTTCTTCTTCCTCCTCCTCCTCTTCATCATCTCACAATTTTTGCCCACTCTGAAATGAACTCTTCACATAGATTAACTCATTCAAACCTCACAACAACCCTATGAAGTGGGCTGTCTTTTTTTTTTTTTTTTTAAGACAGAGTCTCACTCCGTCGCCCAGGCTGGAGTGCAGTGGTGCAATCTTGGCTACTGCAACCTCTGCCTCCCAGGTTCAAGCAATTCTCCTGCCTCAGCCTCCTGAGTAGCTGGGACTACAGGTGTGCACCACCATGCCCAACTAATTTTGTTTTTTTTTTTGTTTTTTGAGACAGAGTCTCACTCTGTTGCCAAGCACCAGGCTGGAGTGCAGTGGCACAATCTCAGCTCACTGCAACCTCCGCCTCCCGGTTTTAAGCAATTCTCCTGCCTCAGCCTCCTGAGTAGCTGGGACTACAGGCGCATGCCACCATGCCCAGCTAATTATTGTATTTTTAGTAGAGAGGGGGTTTCACCATGTTGGCCAGGATGGTCTTGAACTCCTGACCTCAGGTAATCTACCCGCCTCAGCCTCCCAAAGTGCTGGGATTATAGGCGTGAGCCACTGTGCCCAGCCAGGTGGACTGTCCTAGAATAATTATTCTCAGTTAAAGTGGTAGAAACTGAGGCTTTCAAACAGTAAAGTAATTAGCCCAAGCTGGAAGTGGTGAAGCTGAAATGTAAGCTAGCTGAGAACCCCTGAATCCAGAGGTGGTGCTCTTAACTGCTGCTGAGGCTGAAAATGAGGCTGGAGAAAGAAAATGGGCCAGACTCATTAGAGTGGACTTGATCATGCTGACTAAGTTTTGAAAGCTAGTATTTGAGGAAGGTTAATCTGGGTTTTGATAGGTAGACTGGACTTCGCATATAACTAATAATTCTCTAGTAGAAATGAATCACAAACAGGCAAGTATGAGTGTTTGCTCTTTGATGTCCAGACAGAACAGCTCATACCCCAAAGAGTAATTTTTGAGGAAGTTGAGTAAGTACATCACAGCATTTAAATGGAAGTAGAGTTCCCACTCTTCTTTGCATGGCTCATGTGGGTAAAGTGGATGATACACATTCCTGTGCTTATGACATCACAGATCATCACCACGGAAACATCTGTGCTGTAACAAATGCTGGATTGCAGTGTCACTGAATGTATTAGGGAGGAGAGGAAACTGGCTCAAAATGATAAGGCTCTCAATAAGGAAAGTTCACTCAAATACGTTAGCAATGGCAGCCTCGGTTGTGGAGAGAAATATAAGCAGAACTATTCTGAAAAGCACAAAGCAGGACTTGTGCATTATTAAAGGTTGGGCAAGGTTGATTTCAAAATGCTGCTCACATTCAAAACATGGTTTTCTTAAAAAGTCACTATCTATGCTGTCTTGCGTGATGATAATAAAAATCCTTCAGGAACAGGGAGCTCATCTCCCAAACTGCACATAGAAAATCTTCTGCATAGCCAGGCACAGTGGCTCAAGCCTGTAATCTCAGCATTTTGGGAGGTTGAGGTGGGCTGATCATCCGAGGCCAGGAGATCGAGACCAGCCTGGCCAACATAGTGAAACCCCATCTCTACTAAAAATACAAAAAATTAGGTTGTGGTGGCACCCACCTGTAGTCCCAGCTACTAGAAGTCGGGAGGCGGAGGCAGGAGAATCGCTTGAACTCGGGAGGTAGAGGTTGCAGTAAGCCAAGATTGCACCATTGCTTTCTACTTTGGGCAACAGAGTGAAACTGTTTCAGAAAAAAAGAAAAAAGAAAAAAGAAAATATTCTACATAGCAAAGAAAGGCCAACTGGGGAACTTTGATGTGTTTTGGGAGAAGACGTAAAGATCGGGAGCAAAACTGGCCATGATTGTGTTTATTGTTTGGTAAGTCAGTAACGGTATTAGTTGTATGATTGCAGAAATTAATAATTATTAAAAGATGATTCTGGGCCCTCCAAGGATTTATATACGTTGCACAGTGGTAGATCATGAACTGAATCCAGACTTTAGCCATATTTAGGTTTGGGTTGCATGGCACTTTAAGAAATTATAAGTTGCTGGCAATTAAAAATAAAGATTTTATATAAAAACCTGGATTTGCAAATGTCTTTTCTAATCAGAAGAGCTGGTAGTGCTGGATCCACATTCCCAAATGGCAACAGGTAGGGAAAACTCAGAAATCGTCTTAGCCACAATCCCCACCACTCCCATTGCATTGCCCCATCTCATTGCATTAATTTACCTTCCTGCCTAGCCCCGTGAGTATTTGATTTTGTGATTCTTATTGGAAAGATTAGAGATTAGTTGTTCCTAGCACAGTTTCTGGTCTATGGAGGGCACCCCATGTATTGTAGCTCTGATTAGTCTTTATCAGTTACAGGCTCAGTTATGAAAACTTGATCCTGAGATCAGTGTTATTCAATTGAACTTTCTGTGATGATGGAAGTGTCCTATCTCTATGCTCTCCAATATGATAGCTACTAGCCACTCTAATGATTGACTACTTGAAATGTGGCTGGTATGACTGAGGAAATAATTTGTATTTTATATTAATTAATTGAAGAGTAAATATAAATAGTCGTATGTAGCTAGTGGCTACTATGATGGGCAAAGCAAAAGCAGATTAAGTAATGGGATCGAACATCCAGTCAGTTGTCCTCATTTAGGATAGAATGTGGAACATAAGCAGTAGGGCTGTGTGTGTGAACTTGCCCATCTTACAAGAGATGACTTATAGTGGGCTTCATTACCTAGGGCCATCTACTTTCGAAGTGGGAACCACTCCTTATTACCTGGCTTGAATTCTTGTCAGTTTCAGGAGCCTAAGACCTGTGTTTTACAAGATGTTTATGTGCACATTCATAGCAATACACATAAGTCATCTTAAGCTTAAATGGAAGTCTGACTGTTCTCTGTCCCCTGAATGTTCAGTTAAGGGTACTACTTAAGTATAATAACTATACTTGTGAGTGGAGAAACCTAAATTATTTGATTAGCTGCTTGACCCCCACATTCACGACAGCATAGAGCCAAGAGCCAGTGTGAGTGAGGGTACAATGAGAGGGAAGCCTGTGGAATCCTGCTAGACTGCTGGAAGGATCCTCTCTTCTTAGGGCCAAGGGTGCACAGGCTGCCATCTCTTGACATTTCCATTGCGAACACATTGAGCACATCTAATGATCATGTTGCTGAAAGTAGGATTCTGAAAGTAGGATTCTAAAAGATCCCTCTCTCATGCAACTTTTTCATGCATTCACACATTGCTTGCCTGGAGAATTTGTCACTGATCCTCTCCACCGTGCCCAGTAGTCAGAGCCCTCCCTTTGTCTTTGTCATGGAGTTGAAACCCAGAGCCATCTACCAAGCTCTGGCTTATTGGCAACTCACTGTCCTTTTTCCTGAAACCTGCCCTAAGCCAACTTTTCTAGCTGATTGATAAGTAACTTCACTGCTTCTAGGGATATATGCATGGAGGACAAAACAAATGTCAGCCTTTGTTACTCAAGATGAAGCTCTAAATTATAGCTTCTGACCCCACACCCCTGCCCTTGCCCTAGCAAAAAAAAAAAAAATGCTTTCTTAAAAACAGAAAACTTAATGAAAATGATAAAAATAGTGTTGTAGCTAATTTTGTTAAATAATGACTAATACCGATCCCTCTTGTAATAGAAAAAAAGAAGAAAACACATGAGTATCTTCTGCTTGGATCCTTTATCCAATTGGAATTACACATCATCTAGTCTTACAGTCAAATTCTGCTAAGAGATTACCATGTCTTCTTTTTTTATCTTTGTGGGCAAACATCAATGTAAACCCCTATTATGGTAGTGAATTGAATGAATCCTAGAATTCAATAGGAAGAGAAAGACAAAACCCTCTAACAAAAAAAGTAGATTCTACATGTTTTAAAATTTCTTTGTAGCAAAATTCGTATCAAAAACATTTTTTAGAAAAAGACTAAGATAATATGAACTGAGAGTAACTAATGAAATGCTAAATTATCTGTGTGCATCTATGTTTTTATTGCTGAATTTGGCCCTGCCTCCAGACATAAGAAGGCTAAAAATTCATATTCAGATAGGGAAAGGCAAACCTTGGCGAACAGATGGAGCAGAGTTCAGCATAAAGGTTTAATCCTATCAGGCCGATTCCTGTATGGCCATCTGGATAATCCGGCACACACATTCAAGGCCTGTTAAAAATACGACTCCGGCCAAGATTAACGTCACAAATTTTCCACTAGACTTGCTCATATTTGACTTTATGATTTTCCAGGCCCAGGAAGATTGCTTGTGAATAAAGACTTGAGGAGTCCTTGAAGAAGCAGTTGCATATTTTTTAAACCCGAGATTGTTTTCCCTTTTCACAATATTGGTTGTTCATTTTTGGAAGGTTATTTTCATTTCCCTTTTTCCCCTGGCTTTCATTTCCGAAACTTTTCTTACAACAGGACAATAAGAAGAACTGGACTAAAAATAATTTTGCGCATGAAAGTTCTCCTTGTCAGGAAGAAAAGAGTTATTTACTTATTATATAATCAGAGGCAAGTGAATTTACTATTGTTGCAACAAATATCACAATTGGATCTATGAATAATTCATTTTGAAAATTCTCTTACCCTCCTTGACAATTTTTCCCCATTGCTTTGCAATGGAGTGACTGCTAATCATAGAATAAGCGGGGCGGGGCGGGGCGGGGGGCACAAAGAACTGATGACAGTATTTACCTTTGGCTGCCTTATTATTAATATTCTGTACATTTTAATTTCGGATTTGGCACATCAAACAGGAGGTGGAAAACAGTGTAGTCACACCTCGAGTTATAAAATTCTGAGCTGCAGTGTCGTTAACAAACAATTTTTGCATATTATGAAACAATGCTATGTTGTGTGTCATTAAATCAAAAAGCCTTCAACAAGTCTTTCAAGTGCAATTTAGAAGTTACAGGTACATCAAAATGTCAAGATTTTTTACTGCTAAATTGTCAAATAATCCTGTGTAATGAACCTGCACACAGTTCTGGATCTCAGACAGACAAACTCGGGAATCCAAAAGTGCTTGCCGTGGAATGTTTTGGGTTATAGTTGTTGCACCAGCATTTCTGTCCTTCCCTTGCTCAGGTGCTATGTCCGTAGAATGTTGAGAAATTTTGCTAATTCAATAAAATAAGAAAGCTGCAAAATAGGAAGAGAAGATAATTTGAGCTTAGTCTATAATTAGCAAATGGCGTAAATTGGAACTTAGACGCTATTTTGCTAAGTTTAGGTACATCTAGATATTCACCACTAGGCTATCACTGCCTTAATGTAGATGGACATTTCCAAATAGCGCCTATGAATTTTTCCTTTTCTTCTTTTCTGTGAGAGCCATTAATACTGTCAAAGCAAAGGGCTTTCTTGCCAAATGAAGTCACTTTGGAATAAAAGATGAAAAACACTTGAAATTCTCAATCTTCTCATTTAATATTCAATAGGTTTAATTGCATCTAGTATTAAGAAATCTCTGTATCATGGGTTACGTTTCTCCTTAAAGTGACAAACATCTCTCTCTCTCTCTCTCTCACACACACACACACACCTCTTTTGCATATATAATACATGATTCTTTGGAAAGTAATATCTAGATATGCTAGTGGACAGGGCAATAAATGCAGACAAATAACAAAACAAAATAAAATAAAAACCCTAATAAACAATAAAATGCTTAACTGCATAATGCAATTACTGAAGAAAATAAAGTAAGGCAGAAACAAATCCCTGGCAACACAAGTTAAAGCAACAGCATAAATGTTCTAAAGACTGCTACACCTTGCATGAGGAAATCGTCAAATTTGTTTGTTTGTTTATTGGCTGAGTTTATTTGTTTATTTGGAGTTAGCATTTTGAAAGTGAAGTTTGTATACTCTCGTACCAGAGTTCAGGTCAGGCATTCTAACTGCTTTTGGTTTCTAAAGCATCCAGTTGGAGAATGGATAAACAAAGAATAGATTTGCCTCCTGAACATGGTGAAAATACAGAGGAGCAGTCTTCCAGCTGAAGGAAAACCTTCTGTTTGTCCTCCTTCCTGTCCAGTAGCTGCTAGTTTCAGGATCAAAGAAGGCAGGTTGTAGTGCTAAAGGGCTGTGAGCAGGAAGGTCATCACTGACCAGAAAAAAAAAACACCACACACAAAAAAACAAAAAAATACCAGCAGAAAACAAGTGTTCAGATCGATCAGGAGGAACAGCTATCTGTCCACTGAGTCCAAGTGGAATATTTCATGCCTTCAATAGTCTCTCAAGCAGTTTCTCCCAAGCACAATATCACCAAAATTAAGGAGATAAAAGGGAGAAAAGCCTGAGTTTTACGAGGTCACAAGTATCCCGTAGAAATGAGCTGAGCTCATGGGTTTTACGTTTTCTGCCAAGTCTCAAAAATTTGGGACAATAACATTAAAGTCAATTCCTCATTTCTGAAAAGTTTCCCATTAATATTCATTCCAGGCAAATGAGATCCTTAAAAAAACATTCTACTTTGGAGGGACTGCTGCCAATTCCACCTACTCGGTACATTTAGCTGGATATGTTAGCAAGCAGCTGAACTGGGAGTTCTTAGGAAAGTTTTACAATAACTACATAATCTGGACTGATGAAAGTATAGGGTATTCTCGTAAATAAATAAACTCTGGTTAATGGGGAGCTGATGATGATGATTATAGCAGCAACTAGCATACTAGGATACTGTGTAGCTGGTGCATAGTAAAACAACAAAACACAAGTAGGCATTTTCTGTGCATTTTGCGGGAACTCTATTAGAGCCCATGTGGAAACCACACCTTAAAGAAGGTATGAGACTGTTTTGAGGTTGCACTAAGTGCTAGATGTGGCATTTGAACAACTGGAGCTCTTGCCCATTTTCAAGTACAGTCATACTCCGAATGTTAAAATCAACTTAACATATGTACATATTTCTGTCTTTACTCAGAAGCCAGTAAAGGCTAGTGCCAGCATCTTCACTTCCATTGTGAGCATCAGTGGTCTACTTTGTAGAAATGCTCATTAATAGAGGGTCCTGGTTAATCGAGCTCCGGGAAAGGAGAGTATGTCTGTTTTCATACACCCTATGTAATGGGAATGGAAAAGAACCTTATATCATCTTGAGATTTAGATTTAGATTAGAACATTTCTAAATTCGTACATTTTATCAACTGCCAGAGTGTTATTTCTCCAGTGTATTTAGATGCAGGAATGGAGAAAAAAGTCAAGTACTAGATCTCTAATTAGGCTTTCATAATGTCGCAATCGACTGTCACCAAAGCCTCATTTTGGGGATAAGATATGATAAATGCTGAACCTGGGTCATGTATA
The DNA here is from genome assembly GCA_031835075.1 of Saguinus oedipus. Classification (NCBI taxonomy): domain Eukaryota; kingdom Metazoa; phylum Chordata; class Mammalia; order Primates; family Cebidae; genus Saguinus; species Saguinus oedipus. Next base: position 47,979,649 of record CM063170.1, read on the forward strand.
TGGCTACCCCAAACAAGTGAGGTATTGATCACAGCACAGATTTCAGAAGGAAAAATAAGAGCAGCCCTAGGGCCCTGCTGATAGCTGCACACACCACTAATTCACCTCAATGGGCAGGCACCTCTGAGCTCAATTAACCCTTATTCCCAAGGCCACCCATAAACCCCGAGGTAAACATGGCTCTCCTGGCTCTTGCTTTCTATCAATGAAATAGATCATTTCTATTGGGGGCTGAAGTGCGATTCCAGCTTATAAATTCACCTTGCTAATAAAGAGACTGATGCTCCCAGTGCGAGTGTGCAGGCATTTGAATCATGTAACACTTATTCTGTAAATCAGAAAATTTTAAACTACCGAGGGCATCTGTAATTTCTTCTGCCTTCTGTGGCTGTTTGAAGGAAATATAAATGCTCGGGAGATAGAGCAGGTGATAGCAAATGTCCCCTGGTGCAATTGTCTGCACACAGAACATTAGTTGTTAAATATGTACTGGAGCTGAACAATTTCTCTCCTTTTTTTTTTATTCTTCCCTCTCTTTTCCTTCTCACCACGACCATTGTTCAAGAAGCAAATTGGAAATCTGGTAATTAGGCCCTGACTCACGGTGTAGTATTAGAGTCCTGAGCCAAAGTTCAACACCCTGAAATGAAATTTAAACCAATTAATCTGTTAGATTTTTATCGCTTGTCCGTGTTTTCTCAGCAATTCCCCCAGCACGTGGCCTTTGATCAACTCTCATACAAACGCTAAAATGTGTGCCTGCTGCTAGCAAGATGGGAATGACATTAACATGGTACTCATAAAACAATCAGAGCAGAGAAGCCCTCAAACAGGCAGGGCATAGTAATATTTAATAAAAGCACACACATAATCTTCAGAATTAGCATTTTGTGCCTTGCAGTACCTTTGGGAGAAGGGCTTTTATTTGTGGAGTGATCATTATTATAACAAAGAAGAGCTACCTAATAATTTCCACTTTAACTCTGCAATGTGCCACGAGCATTTCAGAGCCATTATGCTAAACTGTGGTAGGGTAATCATGTTATTGTGATAGTTTGAGGGAAGGAAAATCTCTACTTTCATGGCTGGTGAGGGGTGGGGGAAGGGATTTTAAAAAAGAGGAGAATCCCACCCCCCTCAACCCTAAACTTTTATTTTTAATGAGATTTAAAACCAAAAATTGGCTTACTGGCCTTTCGGATAGAGTGTGAAAATTCATTGGGGAGGAAGAAAGAATCTTGTATTAATTAAATCAAGAATTTGCTGGTAAAAGTGGTTTTGTATTCAAATACCACCCCCACATTCCATAATATTTTCTTGGAGATAGAATCGTATTGATTATCACATCCCTGTGCTGAATTGAACTCTTTCATAAATCTTTTCACAGTCAAATTCCACTGAATCCATCCACTGTGACTATTAAAAGTGATTTTTACCTGTCTTCTGTCTGTTTTTCTTTGGGTATCGCGACAAGTCCTTGGCTACTTTGGATGTACTCTGAGATTTTTTAGAGAAAACACATCCAACATGAGGAAAGAAGGCGAGGCTCAGGGTCAGCGCAGCTGTTTTGTTTGTTTGTTTTATTTTGCTTTTTTAAAATGTCATTTTGCTCCGAAAAGTACAACTGTTCTCTCTCATAGAATTAAATGTTCTGCTGCAACTTAATTTTTATTTTTATTACACAGTATCTTAATTTGTACACATTGAAAAAATCTAAATCATACAGATATGTAGGGAATAGATGTTAATAGTCTTTCTTTTCTATCAACCCCTGTCTAGTCCTCCTTATAAGGACCCTCTGGGGACAGTTATGCATATCCTTCCTTCCAGGCCTTTGTCCATCATACCTGTTCACATAGAACTGCATACATACACATACTAGAGCATATACAGGCTCACAGATATCATTCAAAAATAAACTTAATTACACCGTTCATTAGTTTGCAAATTGTTTTTTTGACTTGCTAACATATTTTGAAATCTCTCCATATCAGTTAATAGAATTCTTTGGTGTATTTGAATGACAATCCTAGTATTCTGTAGTATGAATATACCATAATTTCTTTAACCACTCCTCTGTTGGGGGGGGACCTAGACATCTGAATTTTTTGCTGTCAATACTGCAACGAACATTTGGGTACCTATAGTTTTGGCCACAATTGCAAGTATTTCCAGGTCTGTTTTTAATCTGGCAGTTGGGTTGTGACTAGGTTTAAAGTGTAAAATAGCAGCCTGTGAGTTAAAGCCAGCCCACAAACATTTTGTTTGGCCTACACATTAAAAAATATATTGAATTAGTTTCCACCATTTAAAGATTGAAAAATTTCATATAGAAAGATGGCTTCCTGGCTTCTTTGGAAAGATGACCAGAAACCTAGACCACACTGGGCCTGCATGTGTGTGGGACCACCAAAGGCTGAAGCTGAGTGGTGCTGCCACCTTTCCCTGGGGCACACGCAATTCACCAGCACCCTCATCATTTCCCATTACTTTACAGATGTTGAGGGTCAGCGGCCATTCATCTCATGCTTGTTCTGAGAGTCTGAGTCAAAGTATTCATTTGAATTTCTTGTCTTGGTCTACATGGGTCTGTGAATTCTTAATAATAGCTCTTGGGCCTGATTCTCTTTTGCACACAGTGTTTTCTATGTTGCATTATTGTTGCACATTTCTATGTTGCATTATTCGTGCACATGGTGTTTTCCATGTTGCATTATTGACATTTTGGGGTTCTTCATTTATGGTGACTATCCCATTCATTCATGCATTGTTGGATACTTAGTATTCATTCATTCATTTATTTATTTTTGAGAGACAGAGTCTCACCCAGGCAGAGTACAGTGGTGTACTCATAGCTCACTGCAGCCTTGAACTCCTGGGTTCAAGCAGTCCTTCTGCCTCAGCCTCCCCAATAGCTAGGATGACAGGCTTGCACCTGGTAGTTTTTTAAAAAACCTTTCATAGAGACAAGGTCTTACTATGTTGCCTAGGTCAGCCTTGAACTCTTGGCCTCAAGAGATCCTCTCACCTCAGCCTCCCAAAGTGCTGGGTTTACAGGTGTGAGCCACTACACCTGGTTTGACCTCCAGTTACTAAATGTTACTAGCTTGCCCTCCTCATCCTCTCTCTCTGGGATACCTCATGATTCCTTTACATATTTTCAAACTTGCCAGTGGGGTGGTGTCACAAAGCTTCCCCTCAAGACTAATATGTTATAACAGATGTATAGGAGAAACTTTGGAACCCTTAGAGGTCTAAACTTAGAAAGGTCTGAATGACTTAACCTGCTCTAAGAATGGCATATAGTCTTGAAGCAGGACAGTGGATAGTGCTGAGTGTAGAGGTAGGATGGACTGAGGGATATGTCATTCTTCCCAGGGTACTTCCCTTAGGCTTTATTTCTCTAAAACTAAGAAGATGATGTCAAATATTGTTTCCTCACCTGGTTATCTCTGGAAGCTTGTTGCTCTTTCTTTCCTCTGAGTCGTTGACAGATAGCTCTCTTTCTGGAAAATTGTTCACAGTATTTGAAAACATTGCAACTTTCCTTGGGAAGTGTTTAAAAGCACATACACACACATGCATGTATACCTGTATGACTTCTGTATCCTACATATAACAAGTGAAAAAAAGAGGGAATGGGTCAAGTTCAGAACCAGCAGGTCTTGCCCATGCTATTATAAGGCCTTTCCTGTAGGAGGGTTTCTTAAAGACATAGAAATACCCCCCTTCCACCTCCCTTTGTGCAATGAAGAGAAAGCCTGCAGGAGACCATATTTAGCTAAAAAAATATACATGTGTGATTTAAAAAAATAAAAATTAACAGAAATTCCAAACCTAAAACTGATAGTAAGCACCAAGACCATTTTGCAGTCTGTGTGGGTAATCACAGGGTCAGCAATTAATGACCCCATTGGATTCCATACTGTGACCCCATTGGATTCCATACTATGACCCCATTGGATTCCATACTTTGACTCAGGCAGGACTCTCAAGACCCGTTCAGATAAACAGATATGCTGTTCTCAGAAGTACCAAGGATATCATAACACCTTTTGTACTCCATCCTAACAACTAAGTAGACTGAGTTATAAATTAAGAATTGATCTTTGGAGACCTTAACAAAATGTTTCCAAACTGCTTATATTTTAAGAACTTTATATCGTTGTTAAATATAGTTCATTTCTCTTACAACTTGCTTCAAATCATACATCATATTCTACCACTGCTTTGGGAGTACTTAATCATGCATTTAAACATTTGTACTTTTAAAGGTCATTTTTGTTTAAGACAAAGCCCTTTGCTTGTGGAACATTGATCACAACCTCTATGTATGTTAAAAAATTGGACAAGAAATTTCAAGTCAAGTTATGAATCATTTACATCTTCTTGATTAATTATTTTGTTTTTGCGAGAAGGTAGAGGAGAGAAAAGTCATCTGAACTGCCGAGTTTTAGCTGTCGATGCATTGCTATGAGTTCAGCCAACATGAAATGTTTAGTTTGGATATTTCCAAATTTCTCTGTGTAATTTTTAAGATTAATTTGAATCAAAATCAAACCCATTCTTCTTGTTTGTGTGGTGGCACGTGAGCAATGGTCCCACCGGGCTGGACTTAATATTTTCTTTCCTTCTTGCAAAAGTTAAAGCATGACATTTTGCCAAATTTGACAAAGTCCAAATATTTTTTGCCAGTTTTTCTCCTGTTAAAATTAACTAGTGCTCTCATTGGCTTCAATGCTCGGAAAGTCAGCCTTGGATACTTAATAAACTTTTTATTAAAGATGAGGGTCCCATTTTCTCTCCTTGAACAGTATCTCCCTTGCTTTAGAATTTTGCTTTGTTGTTCTTCATAAAAGTAATGAGAACAGAAGCATGACATCGTGGAGTTAAAAATCCTCAGTGGCACGAAGGTACCCTCTGAGAGATTTTAAAAACAATCCAACAATTACATTTATGCCCAGCAATTATGTTGAAAGTATGCCATGCTCATTAAACAAACCACCTCCAGTCTATTTGGAATCACAGTATTTACAAATTATTTCCCATCTCCAAGGACCATTTATAATGGAAAGAAAAGAGATATGAAATTTTGAAAAAGTCAATTCTAGGGTTTTATGCCTGGGAAAGACAGCAAAGCAAAGGTCATGGAAAACTCTGTGGCTGAGCTCTGACTCAGCTCTTTGGTTACATAATTCACCCCAAGTGACCTGCATTCTTCACATCTGTAAAATGGGATCTGTGACATTCATTTGAAAAAAAAAAAGTCTTAATGATTTTTAATGAGACATGTTGATATGTTAGCGTTTCAGACAGAAGGCATGGAGCAAGAATCATTTTCTGCTCCAGGCTCCTCTCTTTCGTAGCTTCCTATTGGATAGCAACGTTTATCTAAAAATATGTAAGTTTTCTTTTCAGGAGATATATTTAACTATGAAGCAATTCTGTAAGGTTTCCAATATATTCCAGAAAGTCACCCATTTTTAATAAAAAAAAATTCTTAGCATTTACAAATTAAAATTTACTTTGTGTTTTATTTCATAAAGTTTCAGGTTTGGTAAAGATTTGGGTAAAATATGTGTATCTTCAGAGAAACAATGAAAAGAATGCTTTTAAAAACTGTAGTTGCACCCTTAAGTTTCAGGTCCTAATGTGGCTAGGAAATGCTGAGATCTTGAGGGACTTTCCGTTAGTGAAAAGATAAAAGATTTTTTTTTCCTTTTTCTCAAGTCTTCATCATTAAAGTTTGGTTCTAACAGCAGACTCCTTCTCTTTTTCATGTGTGTTGAAAAGCAGCTACTCCCTGTATCAAAGCCATCAGCCCGAGTGAAGGATGGACGACGGGAGGCGCGACTGTGATCATCATAGGGGACAATTTCTTTGATGGGTTACAGGTCATATTCGGTACCATGCTGGTCTGGAGTGAGGTAGGTGTTGTCTGAACATTAATATCTAATAGCTTGATCTAGTTGAAGATACTGCCTACTCTTGAATTTCTAATAGAATGTATAGACTTTAGTTGTGCTGCTCTGGGTGGGCCAGCTTCAGTCTACAGAATTTGGGGAAACGAGAAGAGATGGTTTGGGTTTACCAGGAGGCAACAGTTACCACTGGAATGATTTCCATTCTCTGGCCCATAGGCAGTGGGAGAGCTTCTGTTTTGCAATTTGTCTTTTTGGGCTTGGCATGCTGTGGAGGTCCTATTGTACGTTGAGACTTGAAGAGGAGATGTAAAGTCTCAAGATGTATATTACACCCATTCAAGCTTTAGCAAGGGTGTAACCCGTGGCTATTTTCTAGAAAGAGTCTCCTATAGTCTGATCTTTAAGGAACACCATTCAATGGCAGCATAATCCAGGTGTAGGTTGCTCTTGACTTATTCAATGACTATTCATTGGAGAGAGTGGTTTGCTGGGAGAATTTAGAAGAACTAAGGGCTCCTTAGGAATTTACAACTATCAGGCATCTCCGTGTGAGACTGCAACCCCCTGAAAATGACTATGTTCTAATTGTGCAGTGCTGTCCAAGCACTGTGATTGTTCTTTTAACCTACGAGTTGACTTGTCAGGCAACCGTCAGCATCAGCTCAAGGTTAAAAAACATGTGCATCCTGTTATATAGATGCCATTGCAAAGCTGCCATTGTGTTCTCAGTTCTGAGCCCCAATTTCTTAGCCAGCATGCTCAGGGCACCTTCTCTTTCACTTCACCAAAGTTTAGAATAAAAATGATGTTAGTGTTACAAGATACCTTAGGTTCATTCATCCCATTTGCTTTGTAAGTATGTAGTCATCCTAACTTACTGATATTTACCACGTTTGACAATGTGCTAAACCTTAAGATAGATCATTTTACCCTTCTTTCTACACTACGAGGTAGATACCCTTAGCATACTTCTTTTCTTGATAAAGATACTGAGGCTTCTAGACAAATAATTACGTAACCAGAGAGCAGTTGCCCATTATGAGTGATTTGTATATGGCCACACAAAGATTTCCATTTCTAGCTGTGCTCTCATGACACCGTGGTTTAGCCTATCTAGATATTTTCTTTGTGTTTTCTCTTTAGAGGGGACATACAGATGAGCAGAAAGTAAACACTGTGATAGTTGGGTTTGTTTACCTTTCCAGAACAGAGGCTGCTCTTCTTTGTAAGCCTTCTCTGTACATTGCTTACTGCCAGTAACCCACTCAGGCAAGCCCCTTGCTAGCTCCTGCTGCTGCTGACTTGGTATTTTCCACTCAGCCAACAAGAGGTGTGCATTTGGTCAGAGAATCAAAGTTCTCATAAAGCCAAATCAGAGATGGGCTTCACAGTCCACCCAACTAATGATTAGACAAGTTGGAACATTCCAGGCATGAAAGATGGACTAAGTTCCCCTTGCCAACGGTACTCCATTTTTTGTTGAAACTATTGGGTTGTAAATTAGAAGCATCAAATCCATGGCAGGTTTTGCTGCCAGCCTAGGGTCTTCATCCTGCTGGAGACAGCAATCCTCACAAGGACAGCCTGTCCCAGGTCTTGTGGGCTGTATTGTCCACCTTTTCCATTTCTTTCTGTTGCTTATCTTTGAAGTTAGGAGATGGGAAGAGTAGATATAATATGGACTCCTTGCTCATGTCATTGCAGTCAAAGTGGAGCTCAGAATTGGCAGTAAACCTTACTGACCCTGTGAGAAGAAGGTGGGTTTGTCTGAAGCTTCCTGTAGAACCTATGCCTTCTTAGCCCCAGTGGACTCCACTGAATAAGGAATAAGGACACATGAGGAAATCATTCATTTGCACCTCTGCCTTGCCCCTAGACAAGGTCCCTCCACTTCCTCTCAGTTTCCTACTTTCTTGACCTGTTTTAAGAATAGCAAACGGAGGTTAACTTGTAACTTAGATTTATCCAAATTGCTTTAAAGGATCTGTTTCTATATAACAAAAATTGATGAAAGTCATGGGAAGGAAAACCCTTTAGTGCAATACCTTTGTCCTCCCTCCTTTGTCCCTCCACTGCCACCGCCTTGTGTGTGCCAGGAGCCCCTCTTCACTCTGTCCCAGGAGTCAGGGTGGGTCCAGCCGGGAGCTGAGGGTGGAGGATGTCTGCTGCTTTGTTGTGCAGCCCCTCCTTTCAGACTGCTCTTGGTTGTAGCTATGTCATAAATCAACTATGACCCTGTCCTCATGTAAACTGTTTTCCAAAATATTTGTGAAGATATTCTTTTAAAACAAGCAAATCCAACTGCATTAGCAGTTGAGGACCTGGATGTCAGACTTTAAATTGGGCTGTTATCATCACAATTGTCCTGATGTTCAGAATAATGAGCCTTGCAGAAGTGAACCTTTCTTTGTAATATTCTAAACTATTTCTATATTTAGGTTTTCATACAGGCTACTTGGCACACATAATTTTCTCTGCTTTTTCATGCAGGGAGAGAATTTGATATTGCCCCAAATAAAGAAATCCATTGTATAATGGTGAGAATTGAGAAATAGCTCATGCTTGCTAAGGGTTTATCACGTGTAGGCACTTCATGGGTGTCACTTTAATCCTCACAATAGCCTTATTGTTATTCTCATTTTACGTATAAGTAAAGTGAGTCTCAGAGAGGTTAAAAAGCTTGCCCAAGGTTACACAGCCAGATAGGACTAGAGATTGGATTGGAAAGATACTCTATGTTTTTACAAAGGAAGTAAAATTCCTAGTTGATAAGATAGCATATACAAACCTGAGAAAGGGAAGAGTGACAGAGGAAAGAAAGAAAAAAAATGGAGATGTTTCATAAGCCAGGTGGTATAGTAGTAGAAAGTAGTAATAGTAATACTGGTAGTAATGATGGTTGTTTTTAACCAAATAAAATTACATGAGGGCCTTCTAGTTTTGTAGAATCATAAAAATATCAACCAAGATTGAGGCCATCAGTCAAAGCTTGCATTATACAGAATCAGAATTTGATCAGAAGGCATCTAAGAAAAAGCTATAGAAAAGTGCAGAGTGTGACTAATATTAGCTAACATTCATTCACTGAGCACTTAGTTCCTGCCAGGCAATATGATAAATGTTTGGAAGGGCCCTTGTGGGATTCTCACCACTGTGTATGATGCTGTTCTCATTTTACTGATGAGGAAATTGAAGCTTGGAGAAGTTAAATAAGTGGTTCAGTTATCAAGTGGTACAGATGGGATTTGAACCCAAATAGTCCAATCCCAGGGCTTACCTTCTTACCCTCCATAATTTAGCCTATGCCACTATTTTTATCCTACGGTGTTATCAGCTCAGGGCGTTAGGCTCACATTGTCACGGTGCCTTGTGCTGTGGGTGTCTTAACAGTGGCGATTACCTTCCAAAGTCAGGTAGAATTGGCATGTACAGACTCAGAGAGGTAAGAAGGCTTCCCTTCATCTTCCAGTTGTATATGGCTTCTTGGTAGAATTTACTTTATGAAGTAAAGGATACGTGCCTTGTGCTAGGGCAAGAGAGTTAAACTGTTTAGCCTCATCTCCAGAGCTGAATCACTGTCCATCCAGTCTTTGCCCCAGACGACATGATCTTGAGGTTTAATGCCACTTCTGAGATCCAGTCCTAATTTTAAGTAGACTTTGATCACTTCTGTATTTCCTTACTCTACAGCCCAACACACCCAGAAAGCAGGCTGGCGGGCTAGGACAAGCAGATAACATTTTAGATTAGCAGCTGATGCTATCATTTAGTCTTTTTTTTTTTTTTACCTAAAGAATTTTAAAGAGAGCCAGAGAAAATCGAGCTGGCTTAATTTACTCTCATCTATGCTCTTCCCCTACCAACCCAATCTTCTGCAAATGAGTAGTTCAGTTTAGCTCATGGATCACCCCCGAGGGGTGGGAAGAAGAAAGGAGCACTTCATTTCTCCTAACTCAGGGCTGCCTTCTGCAAACTCCCAAGTTCACATGGCTTTCTTGTGAATTCGATTTGCCCCCTTCCTCTTTCCTTATTGCTTCTTGCCCTTTCTCCTCTCCCTCCTTTTAGAAAGGAAATTATTTGACTGTTATTCTTATGCTCCCTGCCCTGTCCTACTCCAAAAATCTTTTTTAAAAAAATCTTTTTAATGTTTTATATACAAATTTAGGAAAACCACCAGGGTTGATGTGTGATAATGTTTAATGTGGGTTGAGTTTTTCTTTGACCAGGGCTGCACTTGGTTGTTTTGCTTTTCTACCGACATATGATTTGGAGCAGGGAGGGGCTCCTGCTTCTGGTTTGTAGAACTAATTGTTATTTTAATATCTCCTCTGAATTCCTCCAATTTCTAAACAGTGAGCACTGGTTGGCTTGCCTGCTGGGTGTCTAGCACTGGGATAGGTACCATGGGTAATTACAGTTGGGCTTTGTGGGATCTGGTGTTTTATTTGGAAAGACAACTTGCCCCCATGAAGCAAATTAGAGAGTTACATAATATATTGATATAATCTAGTATTAAATTGGTAGTTTACAACGCAAGGCAAGGTTTCTAGAAGGCAGAGAAAGTGGTAAAGTGAGAAGTAGATTGTATCTCTGTGCTTAGGTACATTAGGCTCTCATGACCCTTTGATTTAATCACAGAAATATCTGAGAGAATTTATACAACTTAAAGCATTTAAGCTGTTAATTTTAAAAAGTACAATGCTTTGGGAGGCTGAGGTGGGTGGATCACAAAGTCAAGAGATCGAGACCATCCTGGTCAACATGGTGAAACCCCGTCTCTACTAAAAATACAAAAAATTAGCTGGGCATGGTGGTACATGCTTGTGCTACTCAGGAGGCTGAAGCAGGAGAATTGCCTTAACCCAGGAGGCAGAGGTTGCGGTGAGCCGAGATCGCGCCATTGCACTCCAGCCTGGGCAACAAGAGTGAAACTCCGTCTCAAAAAAAAACAAAAAAAAAAAAAGTACAATGGTGGGTTTGGTGGGGAGCATAGAACAATATTCCAGGCAAGGGTTTAGATTGCATAGGGGTAGCAGTGGATAAGGAGCCAGTTGAGAGACTTGGATATTGAGTATCCTTCCATTGCCTAATCAGAGGATCTAGGTTCAGTCAGTGTTGTTCACTGGGCCTCAGTTTCCCCTCTGAAAATAAAGGGCTTAGTCTACATCCTCTTTGAAATCAGTGCTACAATTCTAGTGATTCCTTTTTCTTTTTTTTTTGAGACTGTCTTGCTTTGTCGCCCAGGCTGGAGTACAGTGGCATAGTCTTGGCTCACTGCAACCTCTGCCTCCTGCTTCAAGTGATTCTTTTGCCTCAGCCTCCTGAGTAGCTGGGACTACAGGAACATGCCACCACACCCGGCTAATTTTTATGTTTTTAGTACAGACTGGGTTTCACCATGTTGGCCAGGCTTGTCTTGAACTCCTGACCTTACGATCTGCCCGCTTCAGCCTCCCAAAGTGCTGGTATTACAGGCATGAGCCACCTCACCCGGCCTAATGATTCCTTTTAAGTAGAGTTTCTTCCCCTGAGAATCCCCCTACAGTAAGACGGGGACAGTGGCAGCAGATGGAAAACTGCTCCTTTTCTTCCACTACTCTTTTCTTTCAGAGCACGCTTGAATATACAGATGTGATGTTTATTTGCAAAAGGATTCTTTGAACTTCATCAAAACAATTTAATTGGCCACAAAATTGGATCTCCCTATTGATATGTCTTCAGTCAATATTTTTACTCTCTATGCTTCAGATTCTGGTATCTGATATAAATCTGAGGCTTACACCACAGTGTCGGCCTAATTTGTCTTCCAGAGAGAGCTATGGAATACTAGTTCTGCAGGATATTAATAGATACCCCTTGGGAGATGAGAGAGGGAGATTTTTCCTGGTAAGTTCGGGAAATGTTGAGTCAAACAAAGTCTACTGGTCTTTCTTCTAGGGCTTTGCAGAACCTTTGAGGTACTAGCATGTACCATGAATACTTAAATGCAGTATTCAGCATGTCCCAAACTTTTCTGAATGCAGAACCCGCTCCCCCCCTTTTTTTTCCCCAAGGATCACCTTACACAGTATATTTGTGATGGCCGAAGTGCATTTTGATTTCATGTTAATGGAGCCAAGTCATGAAATTCAATCACAAAGTGATTGCACTGGGATAAATGGGAGAAAATCATCTGAAATATTTGCAGAGTATCATTCAGATTAGACCAGGAATGTGTAGAGCCTTTATTCTTTAATGCTGCAAGGCTTTGAACAAAATGTCCCTCATATTTTGCATCTGGTTTTAGTCAGTACACACTTGGAATTAGATGCCGTATGATTTTGTAGGGCAGCTATATTTAAAGATAGCCAGTACCACTTAGCTCAGATGGGAGAAGCCAACTTCCTCGCTGTATGAAACAATTAGTCTCACGCAGGGCCTACTCGTCTTCTTTATCCAGATGAACGTTTTCTTCAACTGCATTCCCAGACATAGGCGATGAAGTCAAAAGAAATCTCTGGGGTAGACCTGTGGGTGAATATAGTTGGACAAATGGCAGTTTAGGGGCTGAGAAGCAATTTTGCCACTTAAATAAAAAAATCGGAAAACCAAGTGGTAAATGCAGTCCTTGATTTCTTTCTTTCCGTCTATCTCTACTTTCCATTCTCCTTTGTACACATAGCTCAGAGGAATGATTGTCAATAAAAAAGAGGATTGGCTTCTCTATGATATTAAAGAGTGAATGACTAAGAAGCATACATGTATTCCACGGGAAGTTTCCCAGGCCTTTTTGCCCGGCCTTGACTCTTACTGAACCACAAGCAGAGTCACAACATTTTAAGGGTCTTGAGAAAGATTTTTTTCAGTCAAGTGCAGCTTTCTTATTTCGTGAAGAGAAAGAGACTTCAGAGTGGCATGGTGGCTTGTCCTGGGAGCATACTAGCTACTTACATAGTGCTGGGCTCAGAGCCCAGTTCTCTTGACACCCAGCTTCACTCCCATTCAGTTTTGGTTCTACCAGATTTGCTCATGAAACTTCCATAGGCTTTTAACATATTTCCAGAAATTTACCAAACCTCCTAAATTTTATACATAATTGCGCCAGCACTCTAAAGACTTATCTATACTGCCTTGTGAGATACAGCTCCACTAAAATAAAAAAGAAAATTAAGATGGAGAAAGACATATGTCAAATATTACCTCTTTCAAAATTTTATGACAGAAATGTAATACAATGTAAATAGTTGTGTCCATTTATTTTACATATATTGAGTAAATATAAATTTAATTCAAAATTGATTAAATGCATGGATTTAAAAGAGCTCATATTTGCCTAATTTTTTCTAAATATATGTTTCACGTCCTTTATTTAACCTGTGCTTATTGACCATCTATTATGTAGAAAATGCTTTATGCAAAATTATAAACTTGTTAAAAAATTTAAAAGCAGTCTGGATTAGTTGCATTAAACTTTGAATATGACTTTGAAGAACAACTTTCAAGCCTAAGTAATTTTATGGGAAATCATTTCTAAATGAGCCAGCATATTAAAAAAAAAAAAACAGATAAAAATGTTCTAATGGCCTTTTTAATATAGTTACATAGTTACAGCCATTCTCACTTTATTCCTAAAATGCCTTAGTCTATATTTTTATTTTTGATGACTGAGGCACTTGAGATCTATTTTCTACGTTCATAATTATGTAATAGTTAAAAAGAACTTTAAGATGACATTTTCAGCTCGTTATTTACAGTGTATTCAGGAGGCGCATGTATGTGTCTGTAACTTGAAAATATGAACCACAGAAGTGTGATGAATTTCTAATTTTCATATGAATCAATGACAGAATTCACACCTGGCTGCAGTCATGTGACTGTTATGAGGAAAATGAATATTTATGAATATCTAGATAGTGCTGTATTCCTTTTCTTGCCGATGGCTGATCTCTAGGATGGATCCCTGATATCCTGAGCTAAATAAATAAAGCCTTGTAATTTTTACTGGCTTTCTCTTTTCTAAAGCCACAACTTCTTAGTTTGGGATTCAGGCACAGCACCTTGACTCTAACCTTTCTTTTCATCATCCTCACCCACCATTCATGTTAATTTATGTTCTATTCCATTGACTCATTAGCTGCTTCTAGTGCCTGCAGTAACTTTTCTCCCTGTCTTGCTGATACCATTCCTCCCCACGGGATCCTTTTCCCTCCTTTCTGTACCCATATCCCTCTGCCCTTTAAGATACTATAAAATATCACCTTTTTCTCTGAAATATTCTCATATGACTCTAAGTATAGATTATTTTCTCTTCTGACTAAATTCTTATGTTGCCTGTCTCTACCATTTTATGTTCCTTTTACCTTTCCATCTTTAATTACCATGATTTAAGGGCATACTTCATTGAAGGCAGGATCCAGGATAAATTCAGCTTAATTTTCTGTGATGCCAAGCACAGAGCTTTGCACATCTGAGGCATTAGTGAAAATTTGTTGAATGATACTATTTCCCCTTTCATTAATTCATTCAAACAAATGCTCTCTATTAGCAACTGTTGTAGTTGGTGATGCTTGAAAGTGTCCGTACTAGACAGACAGATCATGGTCCAGGTTTTGTTAATGTATGTATGGGTAGGTAGTTTATATTTAGATACAATTGTGTAATAGGTATGTACATAAATGCCTTAATGTAAATCTGTTGGTGATAGTGAGAATTGAGTAGTAATAGAAGTAACATGTGTTGACTGGTTGATACAAGTGATGCCTTTTCCTACACTTATTACAGAAATTATGTCAATTAGTCCTTGTAATAAACTATTAGGTAACTAGTCCCCTTACTCCCTCCCCCATCCTACCCTCCCATTCCTACCCACCCCGCCTCACATTCCTCAATAAGGAGACTGAAGGGCAGTCAGTCTCCTTCTGTTGAGTGACTTTCCAAAGGTCCCACAGCTGATTATTGGCGAAGCATGGATTTGAATCAAAGTCCAACTGACCCCATAGCCATCTCTTAACTATCTAATATGAATGGAATAAAACTTTTTTACCCAGAGATGTGTTATAATAACATCAACTGTCCAAAATTCAGCATGAAACCAGAAGCAAGCCAAAAAAGTAAATAAAATAAAAAGCTTTGGGTTAACAAGAAGAAAATACTTTTTTTTTTTTTTTTGAGATGGAGTTTTGCTCTGTCACCCAGGCTGGAGTGCAATGGCACAATCTTGACTACTGCAACCTCCACCTCCTGGGTTCAAGCGATTCTCCTGCCTCAGCCTCCCAAGTAGCTGGGATTACAGGCACCTGCCACCATGCCCAACTAATTTTTATATTTGTTAGTAGAGATGGGGTTTTCTCATCTTGGTCAGGCTGGTCTCAAACTCCTGACCTCAGGTGATCCACCCACTTTGGCCTCCCAAAATGCTGGGATTACAGGCATGAGCCACCATACCTGGCCATAATACTTCTTAAGAAACTATGTTATCTGTTTTCCTAGGTAACAGCAAATTAGGAGGCCCAAACTAGAGGCAGATCAAGGGTGGAGGCAGGCTGTTGGATACAGGCTCAGTGACAGCTGATGGCCTGATGTCTAGGGAAGAAATAGAAAGCCTAAAAAGCAGACACAGAACCATATTACTGCGCAAGCTCATTAATGACTGTTTCTAATAACGGTGGCCCTGAGTAATCAAAAAAGAGCTAGCAATTATATTTAATATATACCATTTAAAACAGCAAGGTGTGTATAATGCAACCTCAAAAGACTTTCAGCAGAAGGAATTGTAGAGACACATTGTTAAAAGGGGTTTAGCTTCAATTTTTTTGTAGTGCTTAATTTTATCACATCTCTGAATTCCTGAATGTTAAGTGAGGAATTACTGGTTGTATGTGCTAGTATTGATGTATACCATATGTAGATATTAACAACACCACAGAAAATGTTAGAATGAGTCTTTGTATCTTAAAGCTTTGACATCTTTTTTTTTTTTAATAGCTTGGAAAGACTCTACAAGTCTTTTGGTGAAAGGTGAATTCATTCCCTGACTACTCCATCCATCAGTCTGTTGGCTTTTATATTTTTATTTCCTAATTCCACAGGCAAAGATTCTGCCTTGTGAATTGCCAACATTGATAACAAGCATTCATCCCCTTCCATAAATGCATTCTGATTTCCTTTTCCTTTTCTATTTTAATTTTCAAACAAACAAGCAAGGAACACAGGACACTGAGCCAGGCCTGAGTAGGGAATGATGTTCCTTCTTGACTGAATTTAGAAAAACAAGCCTTGAGAAAGAGCTCATTGTGCAGCCTCAAACCACAGGGGCTGGCGTTGCTGGTGTCTGATGCTCTCCTTCTGGAAGACCCTGGGCCTCAGGAACTCACCCTTGCTTTTCCAGCTCCCAGATGGTCAGGATGGGATCCAGTCTTTAATGGGTTCCAATTGGCACAAGATCTACATCCTGGGAAGAGAGCTGGAGAAAGTATATTTAAAAAATAAATTACAAAATAAATAAATAAATAAACTCACAAAACCAGAGGTAGTGGAAGCATAATGTATTTACTGCCATCTTTTTCTCCCAAATCGGTTATTTTGAAAGATGATCTTGTTGCCGTTTTGTTTTGTACAATTAACTGCATTGATTTAGTGACCTGGTTAAATTCCTGGTCAGAAGAACTGGGCACTATATTTCTGTGAATGTTTAATGAGGATACCAGGAAGTTTGTGGTGGCAAAGTAAAAAGTTTTTATGTTGTTGTTATTTGGGCATTTTTTAGTAAAAAGAATTCTGAATGGAATGGTGTTGATTATTTCCTTTTTGTAGATTCACAAGGAACTTTAGTGAATTTTTATCTTAATTATTAATGGTGGCTAATGGTATCACAATATTTATTCATTTAATGTTCAACAAGTATTTATGGAGGGCCTACTAGCTGCAGGGCCTTGTTAAACACTGAGAACATAGCAAAAACAAGGAAGGCCAAGTTCATATTCTTATGGGGCTGATATTCTACTTAAGGGGACACAGACAATTAACAGGAAAGAGCATCTACATCGTTCTACTGTCCATCTGAGTCTATGCTGATATCCACGAGAGAAATTTCGGTGCTAAGTAACATGACTATTGAAAAGCTAGATTTTAAGTTCCCCCATTTAACTCAATTCCTGAGACTTTAATTTCAAAAGTCTTTGACATTCATACATAAAGTTTATTTTTAAGGATTCATGTGACTCAGCATATTTTGGTAAACATCGGTTTAAAGTTATTTTCTTAAAAGGACAAAAGGAAACCAGAATGTTTGTGAAACAGTAACTGCCTCCTCTGGTTTTTTTTCTCACGTTCCCTGAGAAATCATACACTGCTTTCGAGACAGGCAATTCTTGGGAATGAAAGAATCTGTGTTATGAAACCCAGAGAACTCTGATTAGGGAGAAAACCAAAACACACCAAGGAACTCAGAAGAAGAGCTGGCATCTCCTGATTTATGTTGCAGCCACTTCAGGGGAATAGAGCTATAATATGGAAGATCAGCCAGCACAGTGGCCAAGAATATATAATTTTCATATTTCAGTTTCCTTTAGGAACTCCTGAAAATAATATCTTTTAAATGCCATGTCTAACGAAAAAGATGCACGTTTCAGAGTGGTGGAGGAAAAACAAGTTTGCCTGTTAGGGACCACGGTCCCTAACACCGTGGTATCTCTTTAAAACTCCGTAGTTTGATTTGGTTTTAGAGCTTTAATTATGCTCCTATGTTACAGTTTTCTTATTTAAGTGTCTGCTTCATGTCCATCACTCAATACCCCCTGCCTATCTCAAAAGAGGTGGATATTATTATCCTAACTGAGGAGGAGGGAGAATGCTGTGAGAATTATTAATACATAAATTAAAACATTAATCTGGAGAGTGCTTTAGGGTCCCTAGAGAAGCTCTACCCAAACATAAAGCATATGTAATATCATTATCAGCACCTCCACAGAGCAGATAGGCGCTATTGCAGTAATAGATTAGTAAACTGAGGCACAGAGTGTGTCAATGGGTGAAGGGGCCAGCATGCCTTACTTAGAACCCAGACCCTTCGATGGGTAACATCCAAAAACCACCTTGCTGGTGACCATGGTAGGCTTTTTCTAGCCACAAATGTTCAGTACTTTTCCAGAGAAGAAACCGTTCTTTCCTTTTGTCCCTTCTCTTCAATTCTTTGCTTGTTTTGTACTTTTTTTTCTTTACTTTAAAGTGTTGAAGGTGATTAAGGTTAAAATATTAGTACTAAAACTAGTAATGAGAAATTGCTGGTGTGCTTTCTAGTAATCCCAGTTATTTTTTGGCTTTGTGGCTTGGAACTTCAAATTGCATTTATTTTACCAACTCCTATTGGTTGGAAAACATGCATAAAGGCTTATCTTGGAATTGCTTTTTTGTTTTCCTGAGGAATTATTCTCAGCTTGCCTTTCACCAGTGAGGAAAGTTGTTTGAGTGCCCACTGTGTTCCCAGGATGTTTCAAGGTATGGGAAAAGCTGAGGATACAATCCATGCTTTCAAAGGCAGAGGTCAGATGCAAAGTACATGTACCAGGAATTGTGAAAAAACAATAAACAGTCATATGGACAGAGAGTCATGGTTGTATAATAATGGTCACTAGTCAGGCCTGACTTGCCACTTCCAGTTGGTTCCTTGGTAGTATTTCTTAACTTTCCTGAAACTTATTTTCCTCATCCATGAATCAGCTAATAATCATACCTATCCCTTAATACTACAGGATATAAATCCCTGAAAGAGTTTAACAAAGTGATTGACACATGGGAAGAAGACAACAAAAGGTCATTACTGTTGAAGTCATTATCAAGGTCATTACCATCATCAGTTTAGTGAGAACTAGAACAATACAGATAATAAAAACTGCTGACTCTCAGAGGAGAAAGGAGTCCCCAAGGGTTACTCTTTTCCCCTGGAATTCTACAACATGCTTCCATTCATGTTTTTAAATACTAGGTATTCTCATTTACCTACCATAGGGGCCATACTTTTGGTATGATGGGAGGCTGTCTGAAAGCCATGTAGAAGATTGTCCTCCTGCTTTCCCCTCTTCTGGGCTTCCAGACTTTGTAGGCTGCCTCTTTGGAGTTCTACATGCGCAACCGCACAATCTACCATGCACTCTCTCTCAATTTCAGCTCTTCTGTCAAGGAGAGGCCCCATTCAATCACCTCCATCTCTGGCTCCATCTCTGTCATAGCCACGGCAGCTTTTCTTTGCACCCAGAGGCCACAGTGAGCATACCTTGCCTGGCTAACCCCTACAGGGGTTCTTCAGGTCCTGTGGTCTGAGTCTGGAGAAGAGAAAATGCTCACACAGGCAGCTTAGAGGGAGCAGAAGTGTTGTTGCTGCTGGCAGGTCCCTGGCATGCTGACAGCCTCACCTGGAGCCCTGCAGAGATTATGTGTGTTTCATCTTAATGCCACATGGAAAAGTTATTTCTTCTGAATATAATATTAATGCATTTTTATTGTTGAGCAGTTGGAGAATTCAGAGAGGAATACAGAAGAAAGTAAAATTACCCATATTTCCACCATCTAGGGGTAACTTCCATTAACATTTTGATGTTTTTCCTTTCTCCTACGCAAATATACATTGAATTCTTACATAATCACATGTAATATGTATTGCCCCAAACTGATGTTATTCTACTTTTAAATAACTTTTTTTTTTAATTATAAAAATAATGGCTTCATACAAATATGTTTATTTCATAATTATGTGATCTGGTGTAAGTTTGGGGAATTTACACACACACAAATACATATACATAGGAGGAAGAGGCAGACAGAGAAGACAAACCACACTGAATGTTATAAGTTCAGAAATAAACACTCTTACCATTTAGCAAAGATCTTTTGGTACCTACTTTTTAAGTATTAATTTTTAAACTTTTGAAAAATTTCATCTTATCATTTTTCACTGGAGTCACAGACATCCTTTTCTTTTTTTACCACTTAGGTGATATACAAGCAGTGGTCTCCCGCTCATATTGAGGCCTGAGTCCTGAGCCAGTCAGATAACTGACATTAAAAGCAAATTAGGTAGAAAATGAGAGTTGAGTATTATCAGGTTAAGAACTGCAGATTCATCTGGACTCATGGATAATGATTATGATACCCAGTGGAGTCAATGATTTAGCAGAATTCTAGCCTTATTTATGTACATATTTATTCCAGAAATATTTTGCAAATACAAATTAAGTAGTTAATGTAAGTCATTAACTAAATTTGTTTCAATTTTTATTTACTATTATTTTTTCTGAGACAGTCTTGCTCAGTTGTCATGCTGAACAGCAGTGGTGTGATTATCAATCACTTCAACCTCGACTTCCAGGGCTCAAGCTGTCCCCCCATCTCAGCCTCCCAAGTAGCTGGGGCTACAGGCACACACTGCCATGCCCAGCTAATTAAAAAAAAAAATTATATATATATATATATATATATATATATATATATATATATATATATATATAGTGTGTGTGTGTGTGTGTGTGTGTGTGTGTGTGTGTAGGTAGAGATGGGGTCTCACTTTGTTTCTCAGGCTAGTCTCAAATTCCTGGGCTCAAGTGATCCTCCTGCCTCGGCCTCTCAAAGTGTTGAGATTACAGATGTGAGCCACCATACCAGGCCAAGTTAACTATTTTAGAAGTTACAAATGTGAATTACACTGTGTTACTGATTTCAGGAACTATCTAGTTAGAGAGAGATATGTAGGACAGAATTTATGGCACAAAGCAAAATAGGCTGCTAAGCATTATAGTATCAATATCATAATAGTATAAATTCTTCAAAAATACAGGCAATTTTGACCCTTAGGATCAGGTAAAATGTACTGGAAAAGGGAGCATATGATTGGGATCTTCAAGAACAAGTAAAATGTCAGTAGAAGAATGTGTAGGAAAGAAAGGCATGAAAAAGCAAAACCATTGGGCAAGGGCATGGTGTTTTCATATATACACATGCCCTTTTACTCCAGAATGTGCTAAAGGAAAGGGCGAAGTGTGCCTAGGAAGGGAAATTGGCTGTCAGGCCTTGGAAAACCCTAAATATTATTCTGCCAAGGAGTTTAAACTATGTAGTAGGCAAAGGAGGCAGTTGAGGGTTTGAGGCAGGGCATAACATGATGAGATTGTATTTGAAGAAGATAATTGCGATAGAAAAAGTAGTCGAGGGAGGTCATTTAGAAGGCAGTTTTTCCTAATACTGTAATAGTGTAAGAAGGAGTGACAGCCTGAACAGGAGAAAGAGAAGAAGCAGAGAAGAGCCAGTGGGGTCCAGTTAAGGGGCCAAATCAATACGGCTTAAGAAAAATAGAGGAAGAAAAAGAAATAATTATAACCTCATTTTCTATTTTGGGTAATTCAAAGGCTAACATTCCTTTAACTGAGACAGGGGACACAGGAACAAGAAATATATTTAGAGGTAGTAAGATGATAAATTTGGCTTGGGTCATGTTGAGATTGAGATGGCAAGAAGACTTGTTTGGGGAGATTCTGTTATTCCGTTGCTCATAAAAGTTTGGTGCTTGGCCAAAGAGATCGAGTCTACAGGTGTCGATCTGGAAATCAGTTTAGCTGAGGGGGTAGAGCTAATGCGTGAAATCAAGAAGTGCTGGGCAAATAGAAAAAAAAGGGACAAAACTTGTGAAATTTCTACAATTAACAAGTTGACAGAAAAGTGGGGCAAATGAAGAAAACCAAAATAATCCAGAATCAATGAATAAGAGAAAATCTCTGGAAAATACGTATTTACATGTATAAGAGATTGGTTTTCATCCTAGTGTTTTAATTAATGTTAACTTGCCTGACCAGCAACTTTCCTCATCTGAAATACATAAACCACAAAGATGAGTTTCAAAAATTAGTGAATATGAAAATGCCTTGGTAAACCATTAGACAGTTTGCAAGTCTTCCGTCTTATGATTAGCGTCCCATAAGTGAAGAAAATGGAGAATTCCAAAGAAGAGAAAGAGTAGTGTCAGATGCTACAGAGTTTCAGAAGAATATTTCTAGCCTAAATTGTTTGGTTTGTAATTTAAGGAAGTTAAGTCAAAGAATGAATCTGTTCTTCAATCACTTAGAACAGTATTTACCAAGGTAATAGGGTGTGTGCCCCCGGTAATACCAGAGACAATTTTAGATTTGATGCAGACGTGAAGTAGAACTGAATCACACTGTGAGAAAGTTAGTCTCCTTTTGGTTTCTCTTTCAATCACTCCTTTTGTTTCTCTTTTAATCTTTTTTGTTAAATTTCATAATTCTGATTTTTGTTAAAGGGTTAAAGTCTCAGTTAGGGCAAAGAAGTCTTTAACATCTAACACTAGGTAATCACCCTTTTCAGTAAACTCCTCCAGATTGTCAACAATATCCAGCTAGAATTTACATCATATTAACTTCAAGTTTACTATGTACAATACCTTCTTATTTTAGCAGTTGATACCAGTTTTTCAATTATGGTAGTGACATAGAGATTTATTTTAAAACAAGTTTTTTAAACAAAAAGATATTCACTTTTAGAAATATTAAGTATGTGATTGTAAGGGTGGTGTGTAGATATGACAAAACCAAGAAAGTGACATTCCAATGACGGACATTTGAAAAATTTAAACTAGCCCTCCCTCCTTCCGTTGCTTTGAGTGGCTGCCTTTAGTGCAGCCAGGCTGAAACAATGTGTGAAACTTACTTTGTAATTTGTGGATCCTGGGTTCTACACCCTAGATCTAGACTCTGTCCTTCCTCTAGGATGTTGGGTCAATTTTTGGAGCCATTAAACATTTCTAGATTTCTGTGTCCTTAGCTGTCAAAATGAGAAGATTAGCTTTCAACTATCACTAACATTCCTTCCAGCAATACATTCTACAGTTCTTTGAGTGATTAGTAAATAAGCCTGCGCTTTCAAATGGATCAAAGTTAGCTAAAATGTTTTTCCTCCATAAACATCAATATCATGTGTCAATGCTAAAGACTCTTTTCAGACTAACATTCACAGCTAGGAAAACATCAACAAATTTACTCTCTAATTATGATTCAGATTCTACCTCATCTGTGAAGGATTGTTGTTTAGAAAGAATCTCTGCTTTAGTTAGGGCAATTAATTAAAATAGAAAATGAAATTGTAAATGAAGATTTGTTTGCATTTCCTGAGCCTAATGCTTTATGCTAAAGTCCCACTCTCAGTCTGTAGTTTTACCGCAGTGATATCTAATCAGTTTATAAAGCCCATGAAGTTTGTTTCTCAGTATAGCAACTCATACATATTAAGTCCCTATACTTAAAAAGAATCTTCATCCATCTATTTACTAATATCTTTCCAGCTTTTAAAATGTATTTCCCCTGAGAGCAGGTGAAGTGTTTTCTAACTGGCTGAAAGTTCTTCTAAGTGTTACTGTGAGTTGATGGTGCTCTATATCCCAAGTATGTGTTAAAATTAGAAGCATACCTTGTATTTGGAATATAACAACATGGACCGTCCTTCACTACCAAAAACACAGCAAAGGACCAGGCAATAAATGAAAAATGGAAATAGCATGAGTACAGAAAACACACACACGAAGTCTTAGATCAGGAAAAAAAAAAAAAAGAGTTTCTTACTACCTTTAAAAAGTTTCCACATGAACAATTTCTTCTCTATGATTACAAAGGAAGTATTTGCCCTGTCACTTTTTTTAACTGTATCAGTGCCACCTTTTGCTCTAACTTGCTGTGACGAGGGTAAAGTTCCCTATGCAAGCAACTTAATTTTAAGATTTTCTCATCTGAAAAAAAGGATAAAAATACAGTCATTGTTCTGACCAAATTAGTGTTTATATGTAAAATATCCCGCAGCATGGTAGATACCTCCTGGGTACTCAACAAGTGTTAGTTCCAAACATTGCAGTAACAGTGTCTGAGATCAACATACTCTTGATTTGGGGAAGATCATCTTTCACTGTCTTCAGAGCCTCTTTCTCCTCTTATTCTCTCTGTAGTATTAAACTCAGTTTCCTGATTTCTGTGCTTACAGATTATAAGAGCAAATTAGAAGGTGCTAAGAACAAAGGGAGAAAAAGGCAAAGAAGCAGAGTAAAATAGAAATAATTTCAAAGTCTTAGAAACCTGGAGCCATTCAGTACAGGGATAAATAGCCCTTCATATCTCAGTAGTCATTTAGGGCTTTTTTATATTATAGCAAGAATATTCCAAATGATGATCTTGATTTACCAAGGGTAAGTTAAATTATATATACTTTGCTTATTTTAAAAGCATACCATGCATTTTGGAAGAATTAACAATATGAATAGAACTTTTTAAATATAATTTTAACTTTTGCTTTAGATTTAGGGGGACATGTGCAGGTTCGTTACATGGGTAAATTGATGCTGAGGTTTGAGATATGAATGACCCTGTCATCCAGGTAGTGAGCAATGTACAGATAGTTTTTCAATCTTCGTTCCCTTCCTTCCCTCCCCACTCTAGAGTCCCCAGTGTCTATAGTTGCCATGTTTATGTCTATAAGTACCCAGTGCTTAGCTCCTACTTATATGTGAGAACATGCGGTATTTGGTTTTCTGTTCCTATGTAGAACACAATTTTAAGAAACTTTTTGCATGTGTTTTGATGGGTAGAATCTTAGCCACTGAAAACACTAAGCCATGGAGATGAACTCAGTCTTCAGGGGGTCCACATAAACATGGTCTTACTGAAATACCTTTTGTGCATCTTCAGCAAATAATCTAAGGCTCCATATATTCTACAGAAGAGGATAAGGCATTTGTAATTGCTTAAGTTAACATGGTTTCTATGCAGATAACTTTTTTTTTTGTTTCAAGAGGGAGCATTTGATAGAAATTATTTGTGCTCTAGCAGTAGCAACTTTCTCAAATTGTTTTCCATAGGACTTAGTGTTAGAATGGTTACTCAGTGCGGGGAGCGGGTACCCATGGGCTGTATCCAGCCTCTCATGGTGTTATCTGTGATTCTCTGGGGAAAACACTTGAACTGGGCTGGGTTTGCACATTGAAATAAGAGCCCTTTCTAAGTTATCCCCATGAGAACAGCACAAACATGTTAAACTCGTGTACACTGTATAAATTTTCCACTGTATATAGTGGACTCAACACCACAAATGTAGAGCTAACTGCATCTGAAAGGAGTCAGAGGAGACAATTGCAGAATCCCATAGAAAGAGAACATGTAGAATCCAGCACCATCAGAGGTCAACCAGTCAAATACCAGGGCTGGATTTTTCAAAGACACAGATAATGCCAGTTTTATGGCCATTAATAATATTTTAGTTATGTAAACAAAGATAAGAGTAATAAAAAATAAATTCTGCTTCATGGTGTAATCTGATTGCCAACAGAGTTCAGAAATGAATTTTCTCATTGTGCACGTGGCATTGCATAATGGACCAGTGACATTCTGCAACCTCCCCAGCCTTCCATTTCCCTTTTATGGAGAGTCCTGATTTCTGCCAGATCCATAAGCTATTCCAGGGAGGCAGATTCTTTGCTTTCCCCTTAAAGCTCTTTGATTGTGCCTCTGGTAGTTTATATACCAAATGGTCTTCAGGGGTGCGTCATACGTGCACTCTGCAGCTAATCAGTGTGCCTTGGCCTACTGTTTCCCTACCTCTGTGTTTTCCACATGTTGATGGGCTCAGCTCAAACACCAGGCCCATCAACTTCTGGAGACGCATGGCAGAGCTCAGCTCTGATTTGGGTGTCTGCTTCAGAGATTTTCCAAAGGATATCCTGTAGTAGATAAATCATTTCATTAGGCCAGGTTCCCTGTTCAAACCAGGAAGCAGAAGGCCTGCCATGTAGGAAAATGCAGATAATGTTGTTATGGCTGTACTCACAGCATTTGTAAATATTGTCGCCAGTGTCTTTCATGCAGGTTCCATCAAGATTGGATTTAAATGTAGACAAGTTAATTATGTGTTTTAAAGCTTTGTTTACGGAGAGCTGTGAAGTTTTAAATATTGCAATGACAATTTTTCCCTCCAAATGTCTCTTCCAGTTGATCACTCCTCATGCCATCCGTGTGCAGACCCCTCCTCGGCACATCCCTGGTGTTGTGGAAGTCACACTGTCCTACAAATCGAAGCAGTTCTGCAAAGGAACACCAGGCAGATTCATTTACACAGGTAAGGACCACTGCAGATGGTGAGCACAGAATTGCCTTGGTCTCCTGTGGTCTTTTCCTTTACCTGTTACGTATAAAAGCATATATTTTATTTTAAAATTTAATTAAAATCTGCTTGCTTTCTTCATTTTACCATATGTATGACCAAACATGGTACTTTAATTATTGTATTATTATTAAGAATTCATCTAGGTTTCTATGCTGAATGTCAGGATCTGTTGAAATAACTGGTTGGATACTTAAAGATGCAACATGAAAAATGAGAGAAGGGGAGAGAGGTGTAGATAATCTTGAGTTTTGGATGTTAAGCCACCTTGTTAGGGTTCGTTTGCTTCATGGAGTAGGGTTGTGCTTTCGTGAACAGTACGTCTTTCCTCTAACCTGTTCACAGCATTCGTATTACATACAATTGGAAGTTTTTATATTTAATTCTGGGTTGGTGCCTTCTTTCCAAGTATGCTGCATTTCTGTCCTCCCAAAACAGTCTTGGCACATGGATCTGCCTTGTGACAAGAAGCTAGGTTTCCAGAGTGAATGTGAATTCCCTCCTATCAGATGGAGAGAACCAGCCAGCATCTCTGTGGAATTACAACAAGCACAGAGGCTGAGTGCTCAATGTGGACTCTAAGAGATCCCTGGATAGTGATGTGCAAACCAAACACCTAGGGATCTTCTACAATTCACATTCTGCTATAGCAGGTCTAGGTAGAACCTGCGATTTTGTGTTGCTTAAGAGCTCCCAGGTGAGGATGATGCTGCTGGCAAAGAACCACACTTGGAGTGCAGTTCTGGGCCCTCTGCTTAGTGTCAGTCATCCCTGGGTAATGGTAGCTGTCTCCATGAACTGGTTCCAGGTCTCCTTTTCCATTCAGTAAGAGACAGCAAGGCCAGAATAAGTACAGAGCGGAAGTTGCTTTCACACAAAGAGAAAACAGAGCAGTGAAGGGATAACTGTTAACAAATCATAATTATAACCATACAATTAAATGGATAAATTTTATTTTTCTGTGACATTTTACTTCAGAGCATCTTTCCCTTGTATTTCAATATTAGGAGTAAAACCAAACATACTTCTTAGTCACCCATTTTCTCTCTCTCTCTTGAAATTATAAAAAACAATTAATGCATCCTGACCCTTGGAAATGCCTCCCAGCCCTTTAAACAAAATGCAGGTTTGGTGCCTGCCTGACGATTAGTTTTAGTTAATTGAAAATTATAGGATTGACCCAAGAGGAAAATTTTGTTTGCACTCCAATCACTTTTACAAATTAAGGAAAATTACCACAATTTTGTTTAGCTAAGGTTTCACACTGAGTTCAAGAAATTAGCTCAGCCATCCCAACAAAGTCAGCACTTTGTTAGTGAGCACTTGAAAAAATAATAGTCTATCTGGAGGTTTGTGGTGTACACAAACGAAGCATAGAGAAAGCTACGATGCTTTATAGAAGTAGGCCAAGTGTTTTTAATTAGGCTCATTGGTTCAGCGTAAGTTTTGAAGAACAATCAAACTAGCAGATTAGCTGTTTCTTTTAAAGCTAGGATTTCTTGCCATTCATTTTTCCCATGAGAACTTCCACATAGCTGTGTGTGTGTGTGTGTGTGTGTGTGTGTGTGTGTGTGTGTGTGTGTGTGTGTGTTTTACAAGTCTCATTATGGGGCTGCAGGAAAAGGACCAATTGAAACTTGTGATACTGTAACATTCCCCAGCATCATTCCAATGGATGGGAGTTTTTCACAATGTTACTCACTGAACTCAGTGTTCTGGAACATATTTCAAAACCACAGAGGCCAAATGTTTTCTCTGAGAAGTTTGGACTCTCTTTTTGGCCAAAAACATTTAGGCCTTGCTGGCTGCTTATTTACTCAGCTATTAAGAACAAGAAAAGGAGAAGAAAAAGAAGTAAAGGCTTGTGTGGTGGGAGGTACAGGAGGCAATCAGGCATGGTTTCCGCTTTGGTGACAACGTCCCTGCCCATTAATGGTTCCATTTTGTGGTCAGGTCTCATTTAGAAGAAATTATTTTTAATCAGTCTTCAACAAAATATCCCCTAGAGCCACCTGGCCATAAAAGTTAGAAAAAAAAAATCGCCCTCATTAAATTACTTAAGTTCTCAAAAGAAAAGAGCTAGGGATCCATCATTATTTGGAGTTTTTTAACCATTCAAAAAATTGCCATCAATTTAAGAAATCAGATCTTGGAAAATCTATATCACACTGGAATTAAGATAAAAGATTAAAGTGTCAGATTTTCAAGGCTAGAAAAGTATTTAAGGATAAGAGCAGTAAATTGGTGCATATGCACGTGTGTACATCTGTGGGAAATTTAAGGTATGAAAAAACGCTTCTGGTGATCTGGCCTCAAACTGTGGGCAGCAGAAAAGAAGCCTCGGTTTTTTTTTTTTTTAAGTATTCTAGGAGAGAGTCTAACCTCTCCCCATATTGGAAAAATAAAAATTTGAAGAAATTGGCACAGCGATTTCCCCTCTGGTATAGTTACTTGGCTGTTAACAGTTATTGTGACATCACTTCGTTTCTGACGAAAGGGAATCTGTATTCATTGGTGACCTATGCACGGACCTTTTGATCATTAGCATTAAATGCCTCCACCATGCGTTGCTTGTTCATGGCTGGGGTTACTCTCTGTGATTCACTCAGTTTACCTCTGCTGTCACCACTTACTAGTAAGGGTATAGAGATGGCTCGTAAAACCTCTCTGTTCTTTGTATCCAAACAACTGCTCAGATCATTGTAAATGTACAGCACCCCTCCTCTGTCCACCCACAGGAGTTCACACTTCATTTTCTTTAACATCCATAGTATTTCAAGATGTGAGATTTGGTTTTCTGGATTGGGTGAGCTAACCCTCTTATTTGTTAGTGAAATATCTCTTGGAATTGTTCCCTTTAAAAATATTGAGCTGAAAAGTAACACCCCAAACTAAGGCCTTACTGCTGTTTTTAAAGTATGAAGAGAGAGTTTGTGTTTGTAGATGGGAATGTCTCTAGAAGTCCATAATCATGAAAAAGAAGAGAAGAGGCAGGAACAGCATGGCCTAATCCATACTAATAAAGGCAGACCTTTTAGGGAGGGAAGAATCTGACCAAGCACTGATTGCCTGCAAGCTGGCTCCACTTGTAACAGTGGTAAGCATACATCTCTCCCTCACTGGTTCTTGAGACCAGAAACACACAAGTAATCCATAGCTGCCAATGTGCCATGCCCTTGTGTTTGTCCAGTCACCATCACAGGCTCTGGAAAGTGAATCCTGACTGGATTAAAAGCAGAAAAGCTCAATAGCACTTTCTAGATTGTGTCCAGTTATTCTTATATAAATGTAGGGCAAGGCTGACTTTAATTTTCAATACATGTTTTCTAAGAGAAGGAAAAAAAAATTCTATCTAATCACAGGATTGATTTCAAAGCCCTATCATTGTTTCTGGTCAGTCAGTCCAATGGGAATTAAATCTACCATAACCTCACTGCCATGTAAGGGCTCTCCCTAATAGCTTTATTATTCTCACAGTTTGTTTTCTTGCAGTTGTTACATCTTTAAGGGACTTGGATCTTTGAGAATTGTGATCTGTCCTGCTAAGCCCTAAGTAGCCTTGGAAGCTAATAAAAGACTCTTAGGCACCTTTAGCAGCTTCCTCAAAGTTTTTGTAGTTGGTTTTCCTGATACAAAGTGGCCAATTCCAAATGCATGTTTTGCCTTCTTTTTAGTTATTTTTCCTTCAGAGAGGTCTCTGTGTCTTGGGGAACATTTGACTGGAAGAATGGGCCACCAGGACAAAGTTTGATCAGCCTAGGGGTACCCTGAGAGCTGTATACCACCTGATACCCCAAAAGTTGGTGAAAACTCTGATGAATGACCATCTAACAGCTCAGATGACTGGTTAAGTCACTTATCAGATCCTTTCTACTGCTAAATTTTCCAATTCCAAACATTTTTCACCCAACTTCCTGTTCTTGTGGAAGGACTAACCCACATTCCTGTGTTATTAGCCTGTGAACTTATTTTGAAATGAGAATTCTTCATGGAAATACTTCCTGTTTGTACCT
Source organism: Saguinus oedipus (assembly GCA_031835075.1). Lineage (NCBI taxonomy): Eukaryota > Metazoa > Chordata > Mammalia > Primates > Cebidae > Saguinus > Saguinus oedipus. Next base: position 48,009,764 of record CM063170.1, read on the forward strand.
TGTGCCCAAAATAACTTGGCATCCCTTGCCAACGCATAAAATGTTGCTTTGCACATAGGAGGGGCTATTTTGTCTGCATATGCTCTGTAGAACTTGACAACTTTTATCATGACTTTTAAGGTTTCCTTTTTTTCTCACCATCCCTCTTATTTTTTTCTTGCTCTCTTATCTCTCCTATCTCCCTTTCGCCTTCCTCTCTCTTTTCTTTACCCCCTCATCCTTTCTTCCCTCACCCCTAAGGGGATAGTACAGCATACCAATTGAGTGCATGGGTTCAAGATGATGGATATAATAGATTAAACTCTCAGATCTACCACTTACTAGAGAGAATATCCTTGGAACATCATAAGATGGCTCTAAACCAAGTCACCTTATCTTTAAGAAAATAATAATAATACCTTGCTGGGGTTGCTTTTAGGATCAGGGAAACATATGTAATGTTTTGGGATCTGGAAACTATATTTAGCATGAGGCTAGATACTAGTAGTTTCCATTAATAAATGGTGGCCATTATTATTATTAATTCATTTGTTTCTGAGTCCCTACCATGGAATAACTATTTTCCATGTATTGTTTATCATCCTCGTCATCTTCCTAGAAATCTAAGAAATGTCTTTTGGGAATTTTAGTAACTCTACTGTGGACATCAGTTTAAAGAAACAAGTAACACCTGTCAACCACAAATAGAAGGAGCAAAGTGTAAATAAGGTAGCAAGAAAAAGAAATTGATAAGTGTGAATATAATAATTTGCTTAAAACAAATATTTTCTCAGAAATGTGTCATACAACTAATATTTTAATCAGATGCTCCTAATATGTAAAGTTATCTGACATTAATTTTGTTGGGGAACAACACATGCTTGTTTTTTTATTTCCATCTCAGCTCCTCTGGAGGCCATAGCAACAGGGGTACAGCCTATCACCAACTCTCTTCAAAAGTATTTCAGTTATAATCAGCTTCAACTCCACGTTCAAGAGTTTTCACCAGAAAGCTCTGTTTCTCATTCTTGGAAACCTCCTTTACAAAATGATGGCTGCCACTTTGGGCTTGAACAAAGTCATCAGTTATAGGGGAGAAGTGGAGAATTGGTACCTAATGGATCTCCTGTACTTTAGCCTTTTCTAACATAAATTCTTTGTCACAGCAAGCTTTTGAAAAGCCACTTTCATGTCATTACCCTGCAGAGAAACTTTCCCTCTTTGCTCATTGTATGTAAGATGTAGCCCAAGTCCGGATGCTTGGCTCACTGTGCTTTGGGCCTTGGGCTTATGATGCTCCAGTCAAACCAGTTTCCTTGTGCCTCCAGTTCACTTTAGCTACTTTGAACATGGTTGATTCACCTGAAGGATCCAGTTCAAATTCTTACTGTGGTATAGTGGACAGAGCCCTGGGTTGAGAGCAGTAAGGCTTGAGTTGTAGCCCAGCTTTGCTACTCAGTGGCTGTGAGACCTAGGACAAGTGGCTTATGTGCTCCACACTCCAGTCTCTTTACTGGGAAATGAGTCAGTTGGACTAACTGACTTTAATGCTCCCTGTAACTCATCGTGATTGACTGGGAGAGTCTCTGTCCTCGGATCTCTTTTGTCCCCTATGCTAAGATAACCTCATTCATCATTCACTTCCTTTTGCCCTTAGCTCTCTTGTTCTGTTCTTAGGTAGAGAAATCATAAAAAGTCTACAGGATTCATGAAGAAAAAGAAAGTCTTCCTCAATCTTATATTATTTTATATACTATGTTGAAGTGAGCTGGCTCAGCATTTTACTTGCAATAGGTGCTAATAATTGATGGACATATTGCCCAGGGTCAATGGGTCTTCATTGATTTTTGTGCTCTGGAAGACATGGAATGTAAATAAGAGCTGTTAATTGAGAATCTATTCCTTTTTACTTGAAGTTTTAGATGCATAGAACATAGTAGTTATTTCTTTAAAGGAAAAAATGAGATTTGGCTTATATTAGAAATATTTTTAAATTTCTTATCTGTAAAATGGAGCTATTTTAATAGTACCTTCATCTAAGGAGTAAATGGGTTAATGTATGCAATGCAATCCTGAGAGTACCAGGTCTAGCATGAGTGCTCCCCAAAAGTAAGCGAAAAAAGCAGATAGTGGGGATATTATTTTTTTTTAAAATCCAAAGAATTAGTCATTAGAGTATGTACTTTGATGCTTGGTATGTGTCAGCTATGATTAAAGACATTGTTTCTTTCTGGGTATTAGAATACTAATAAAAAGGCCTGTGTACTATTCTGATTTTGCCACTTCCTTTTGTTACCTCATTCATTCATCTCACAAATGTTTATGGATTGCCTGTTCTATTCTAGGCAATGTTCTAAACCAGTTTTAGGCCAAGTCCTAAAACAGTGTTGAGCAAAATCATACACAATCCCTGTTTTCACCATTTTAAAGATTAAGAGGAAAAACGGATGTTCATAAGTTCATTATTTCAAACCTGGTACATGTCTGGAAAGACAAAAACAGTGCTTTTGATCAGCACATAGTAAAGGAGGTCTGACCAGTCAGTTAGAGATATTTTTCTACAGGAAAAAATGCCCCAGCTGAGGTTTGAAGGATGACAGAGAGCTAACCCAACAATCGGTGAAGAGAGAGGGTAGCATGGAGTTGGGAAATAAGCCTTCCAGCAGAGGGAGCAAATGAGAAGGCCCTGGGTGGGAGGAAACATGGTACCTTGAAAGGCTGTTGGAGAGAGATAGCATGGGGAGAAATGCCAGATATAGGTGAAGGGGAGGAAGGCAGCAAATCACACTGCCATGTGTGTACCTATGCAACTACCTTGCATGTTCTGCACATGTACCCAAAACCTAAAATGCAATAAAAATAAATAAGTAGATAGATAGATAGATAGAATTGCAGTGAGCCTGGGTGACAGTGTGAGACTCAGTCTCAAAAAAAAAAAAAAAAAAAAAAATTCATTTTGGCTCACTGTAGTAGCTCACGCCTGTAGTCCCAGCACTTTGGGAGGCCAAGGCAGGCCCATCACCTGAGGTCAGGAGTTTGAGACCAGCCTGTCCAACATGGAGAAACCCTGTCTCCACTAAAAATACCAAATTAGCCAGGTGTGGTGGTGCATGCCTGTAATCCCAGCTACTCAGGAGGCTGAGGCAGGAGAATTGCTTGAACCTGGGAGGCGGAGGTTGTGGTGTACAGAGATTGTGCCATTGCACTCCAGCCTAGGCAAAAAGAGCAAAACTCCATCTCAAAAAAAAAAAAAAAAAAAAAAAAAAAAAAAAGGGAATTCCAGTGAGGCTGAAAAATAAAGGAGGAGGAGGAGAATGGTGAGAGAGAAGGCTGTGAGAAGTAGGCAGGGATAAATATATGCAAAACCTCGTAAGCCATGGGGAGGAATTTGGTTGTTAAGAACAATGGACAGTTTCAAAGTGTCTGAAATGGCAGGTGGACATGATCAGATTTACATTTTGGGAACAAACTAATTCTGACTGCAAGAAGCATAGGAGACCAGAATGGATCTTGGAAGACCTCTTAGGAGGTCATTGCTGTAGTCTGGGAAAGAGATTTGGTGACTTTGATTTGGGTGGTAATCAGTTGAGATGGAATGGAGTGAGACGAATCAAGAAGAATTTAAGAGGAAAAATGGGAAAGACTGTGAGATGGGTTAGATGTGGGGATGAGGGAGACAGGCGTTAAAGTTGCTAGGTTTCTGTCTTCCTCAACCCAAGGGATGGTGGGGCCATCACTTTTCTGTACACCCCAAGGGGCTTGGAGTATCAATGAAAAAAATGGCCATTAAAGTGTTTTGCACAGTGTAATATTCTATACATATGTTAATTGTTATAAAGACAAGCCTAAGCAAACTCAGGAAGAATTGGAGGAAGGAAGGCAGGAATGTGTTTTCTTTTTTGTCAGATTGTTTTCACTTAGGATTCAGCCAAAAGAGGGCTGGGTAACGAATACTTGACTAGCAGCTCTGCCTCAGCAGTGACCTAATTGGAATAGACCCAACAAGAACGAAGAATTCACAGGCTGCTCCTGTCCACATGTCTCAAATATTACTCCAAATGGACCATTTACACACAAAGAAAAGAATTCAAGGCAGAGGGAGTGTTTATTCTTTTTGCTTTTGTGATACAAAGGGTAGGTCCCAAGCCTCTCCTCCTTCCCTGAAGGAAGTTTTCTTATTTCCCCACAAAATATGATTTTTTTCATGATCAGATGTTTGCTGATGTGATCGGTGGTTCTGAAACTGCTGGCATTCGCACAGTTAGACACTGTTGGTGCCAAAATGGGAACAACAACAAAAGTCACTCAAAGTAACCATTGTACTTCCGTGACAGCTATAAAATGGGAGCCGTTTCTGCAAAGAATAAAACTGGTCTGAAGGAAGCATATTATTTTGCATATTTTACGTATATACTTTCCAAGAAATATGACCTTTATTTCCTATTTGGAGTGGAGCGTAATCAGGACTTGAGTAGCTAGTATAACAGGATCATTAAAAGGGATATTTTCACTGACATTAGAGGTCTAAATGGCCACGTGGCCTTATATACAACCTTGGCTTTTTCCTGTCTACCCAGAGTTAATAAGTGATAAGGCCAGGAGAGAGATAAATCACAGAAATCCCTGTCCAAAGAAAACATATTGACTACAGCCAAGCAAATAACAGACCATAACCAATGGTCCCATTCATCATTCGTGTAATAGGGATATAAAGTATTTCCTACCAATGAAACCGTATAGAAGGAAGAGGCAGATAAGCTCTCCCAATCTAAGGCATGAGATTTGGTTATTAAGGAACACGAACTATTTGTCACATGGCTTTAATCTTTAAGATGTGTTGCTGTATCTAAACTATAAATTTCTGGTAAGGCATTAGAAAGCTATTAACAATAAAGGCAGGAACTGAGCTTTATATGTATTCTTGCCAATGTAATGCAATACTGTATAGTTTTGAACCTCTAATCTTTTTAGTATGAAATAACATGATTTGGTTTTCAAAGCCAATAAACTATTTGGAGGTATTCAAGGTTTTATTTTTGTTTTGTTTTTTGAAACCAAGCCTCATGATAAATGAACCCTTCAGCTTTTGACTATGTATCTTGAGACTTTCTCTAATATCATGGAATAGGAGGAGGAAGCGGAACTCTAAATTTCTTTTCCTCTTTTCCTAAGATATATTCCAAATGTTTGTTTGTTTTGATTGTCTGTGTTTGCAGTGTTGTGGGTGCCAGTCCTCTTCATTGCTAAAGTTAACCGAGGGACGGACACCACTAGAGCATTCACTCTTGTTTTTCATTCTTTATTGCAAAGTTATAGATACTGATTTTCAGATACTTTAGGAAGCACCAATAAAACATAATTAAAATAACATGGAAACTGCCCACATTGCTACTAGTTTCTTCTAACATAAACACTCAATCAATGTGAGCTATTACTGTTAATGATATATATTTTGCAGTATTTTTCTTATGCATATATCTGATTTATCACCATAATCAAGTTATATCTTACGTCATATCATTTATGGTTTTTCATTTGAAAATACATAAATATCAGGGAGTTATGAATTTAAAACAATGTTTAGTCATTGATAATCATCTTATGCCCCAGCAGTACCTTATGATGAGATACATCCTTATCTTCATGTTAAAGCATAGCCACCTGGAATTTGGGTTCTCCTTTCATTTTCTTTCTGAAAACCCCACAGCACAGGGTCAATAGTCCTACACTTAGATTATTTGGGGTCAGGATCTGAAATTTATCAGCCATCCCCAACTGAGTGGGTGTATGTTGCTCCGAGGACCCAATGTCCTGAGAGCTTGGAACCAGCTCCCAAAAGCATTTAGCTGTACAGTGCGGCACTGTTTCTGTTTTCAAGCTGAACAATCTCCAGGGTAAATGAATTCCATAATCATGCTCCCCCAACTTCCCGGGACCCACCACGTGGTGTGCTTTCCATAAGTTAAAATGGAACTCATCTAAAACCCTTACAATATTTGAAACATAATCAAATACAAAATTGTAACAAAGAGTACATAAACGTAGGTCCCTCTCTGATCCTCTGTAGGCTGGTAACATTTCCTGCTAGAGCTTTGAACTTCTCCTTTCTCTCCCTGCCCTTCTGGTTTTCCACTTCAGCAGGCTTTTGACATTTGTTAACTTTTCTCCTGTTCTCTCCTATTCCACACCATTTTTCCACACTAACTCTATCTTTTCTCTCAGTCATCTTCTTCTCTACGATGACTAAATGTAAAGCAGTTGCCCCCACTCCCAATCCCTGCACCACCCATGCAGGGAGAATCTGTGCAAGACAAGCTCTATTATTAACCCATTTTTAAGACCAAAAAAACTCAGATGAAGTGACTTCCCAGGTTATTTTAGTAAGTGAGGAGCCAGGACTTGGACTCTGATGAAGGATATCAGAGCCTGTACTGAGTAAGCCTCCTGGCATGCTAGGTTAATTTGTGGAATTACCTGATCCCTAAAATTAGGTTTTGGTGATGGGAGGGTAAGGTAGCAAGAAAAAGAAATTGATAAGTGTGAATATAATAATTTGCTTAAAACAAATATTTTCTCAGAAATGTGTCATACAACTAATATTTTAATCAGATGCTCCTAATATGTAAAGTTATCTGACATTAATTTTGTTGGGGAACAACACATGCTTGTTTTTTTATTTCCATCTCAGCTCCTCTGGAGGCCATAGCAACAGGGGTACAGCCTATCACCAACTCTCTTCAAAAGTATTTCAGTTATAATCAGCTTCAACTCCACGTTCAAGAGTTTTCACCAGAAAGCTCTGTTTCTCATTCTTGGAAACCTCCTTTACAAAATGATGGCTGCCACTTTGGGCTTGAACAAAGTCATCAGTTATAGGGGAGAAGTGGAGAATTGGTACCTAATGGATCTCCTGTACTTTAGCCTTTTCTAACATAAATTCTTTGTCACAGCAAGCTTTTGAAAAGCCACTTTCATGTCATTACCCTGCAGAGAAACTTTCCCTCTTTGCTCATTGTATGTAAGATGTAGCCCAAGTCCGGATGCTTGGCTCACTGTGCTTTGGGCCTTGGGCTTATGATGCTCCAGTCAAACCAGTTTCCTTGTGCCTCCAGTTCACTTTAGCTACTTTGAACATGGTTGATTCACCTGAAGGATCCAGTTCAAATTCTTACTGTGGTATAGTGGACAGAGCCCTGGGTTGAGAGCAGTAAGGCTTGAGTTGTAGCCCAGCTTTGCTACTCAGTGGCTGTGAGACCTAGGACAAGTGGCTTATGTGCTCCACACTCCAGTCTCTTTACTGGGAAATGAGTCAGTTGGACTAACTGACTTTAATGCTCCCTGTAACTCATCGTGATTGACTGGGAGAGTCTCTGTCCTCGGATCTCTTTTGTCCCCTATGCTAAGATAACCTCATTCATCATTCACTTCCTTTTGCCCTTAGCTCTCTTGTTCTGTTCTTAGGTAGAGAAATCATAAAAAGTCTACAGGATTCATGAAGAAAAAGAAAGTCTTCCTCAATCTTATATTATTTTATATACTATGTTGAAGTGAGCTGGCTCAGCATTTTACTTGCAATAGGTGCTAATAATTGATGGACATATTGCCCAGGGTCAATGGGTCTTCATTGATTTTTGTGCTCTGGAAGACATGGAATGTAAATAAGAGCTGTTAATTGAGAATCTATTCCTTTTTACTTGAAGTTTTAGATGCATAGAACATAGTAGTTATTTCTTTAAAGGAAAAAATGAGATTTGGCTTATATTAGAAATATTTTTAAATTTCTTATCTGTAAAATGGAGCTATTTTAATAGTACCTTCATCTAAGGAGTAAATGGGTTAATGTATGCAATGCAATCCTGAGAGTACCAGGTCTAGCATGAGTGCTCCCCAAAAGTAAGCGAAAAAAGCAGATAGTGGGGATATTATTTTTTTTTAAAATCCAAAGAATTAGTCATTAGAGTATGTACTTTGATGCTTGGTATGTGTCAGCTATGATTAAAGACATTGTTTCTTTCTGGGTATTAGAATACTAATAAAAAGGCCTGTGTACTATTCTGATTTTGCCACTTCCTTTTGTTACCTCATTCATTCATCTCACAAATGTTTATGGATTGCCTGTTCTATTCTAGGCAATGTTCTAAACCAGTTTTAGGCCAAGTCCTAAAACAGTGTTGAGCAAAATCATACACAATCCCTGTTTTCACCATTTTAAAGATTAAGAGGAAAAACGGATGTTCATAAGTTCATTATTTCAAACCTGGTACATGTCTGGAAAGACAAAAACAGTGCTTTTGATCAGCACATAGTAAAGGAGGTCTGACCAGTCAGTTAGAGATATTTTTCTACAGGAAAAAATGCCCCAGCTGAGGTTTGAAGGATGACAGAGAGCTAACCCAACAATCGGTGAAGAGAGAGGGTAGCATGGAGTTGGGAAATAAGCCTTCCAGCAGAGGGAGCAAATGAGAAGGCCCTGGGTGGGAGGAAACATGGTACCTTGAAAGGCTGTTGGAGAGAGATAGCATGGGGAGAAATGCCAGATATAGGTGAAGGGGAGGAAGGCAGCAAATCACACTGCCATGTGTGTACCTATGCAACTACCTTGCATGTTCTGCACATGTACCCAAAACCTAAAATGCAATAAAAATAAATAAGTAGATAGATAGATAGATAGAATTGCAGTGAGCCTGGGTGACAGTGTGAGACTCAGTCTCAAAAAAAAAAAAAAAAAAAAAAATTCATTTTGGCTCACTGTAGTAGCTCACGCCTGTAGTCCCAGCACTTTGGGAGGCCAAGGCAGGCCCATCACCTGAGGTCAGGAGTTTGAGACCAGCCTGTCCAACATGGAGAAACCCTGTCTCCACTAAAAATACCAAATTAGCCAGGTGTGGTGGTGCATGCCTGTAATCCCAGCTACTCAGGAGGCTGAGGCAGGAGAATTGCTTGAACCTGGGAGGCGGAGGTTGTGGTGTACAGAGATTGTGCCATTGCACTCCAGCCTAGGCAAAAAGAGCAAAACTCCATCTCAAAAAAAAAAAAAAAAAAAAAAAAAAAAAAAAGGGAATTCCAGTGAGGCTGAAAAATAAAGGAGGAGGAGGAGAATGGTGAGAGAGAAGGCTGTGAGAAGTAGGCAGGGATAAATATATGCAAAACCTCGTAAGCCATGGGGAGGAATTTGGTTGTTAAGAACAATGGACAGTTTCAAAGTGTCTGAAATGGCAGGTGGACATGATCAGATTTACATTTTGGGAACAAACTAATTCTGACTGCAAGAAGCATAGGAGACCAGAATGGATCTTGGAAGACCTCTTAGGAGGTCATTGCTGTAGTCTGGGAAAGAGATTTGGTGACTTTGATTTGGGTGGTAATCAGTTGAGATGGAATGGAGTGAGACGAATCAAGAAGAATTTAAGAGGAAAAATGGGAAAGACTGTGAGATGGGTTAGATGTGGGGATGAGGGAGACAGGCGTTAAAGTTGCTAGGTTTCTGTCTTCCTCAACCCAAGGGATGGTGGGGCCATCACTTTTCTGTACACCCCAAGGGGCTTGGAGTATCAATGAAAAAAATGGCCATTAAAGTGTTTTGCACAGTGTAATATTCTATACATATGTTAATTGTTATAAAGACAAGCCTAAGCAAACTCAGGAAGAATTGGAGGAAGGAAGGCAGGAATGTGTTTTCTTTTTTGTCAGATTGTTTTCACTTAGGATTCAGCCAAAAGAGGGCTGGGTAACGAATACTTGACTAGCAGCTCTGCCTCAGCAGTGACCTAATTGGAATAGACCCAACAAGAACGAAGAATTCACAGGCTGCTCCTGTCCACATGTCTCAAATATTACTCCAAATGGACCATTTACACACAAAGAAAAGAATTCAAGGCAGAGGGAGTGTTTATTCTTTTTGCTTTTGTGATACAAAGGGTAGGTCCCAAGCCTCTCCTCCTTCCCTGAAGGAAGTTTTCTTATTTCCCCACAAAATATGATTTTTTTCATGATCAGATGTTTGCTGATGTGATCGGTGGTTCTGAAACTGCTGGCATTCGCACAGTTAGACACTGTTGGTGCCAAAATGGGAACAACAACAAAAGTCACTCAAAGTAACCATTGTACTTCCGTGACAGCTATAAAATGGGAGCCGTTTCTGCAAAGAATAAAACTGGTCTGAAGGAAGCATATTATTTTGCATATTTTACGTATATACTTTCCAAGAAATATGACCTTTATTTCCTATTTGGAGTGGAGCGTAATCAGGACTTGAGTAGCTAGTATAACAGGATCATTAAAAGGGATATTTTCACTGACATTAGAGGTCTAAATGGCCACGTGGCCTTATATACAACCTTGGCTTTTTCCTGTCTACCCAGAGTTAATAAGTGATAAGGCCAGGAGAGAGATAAATCACAGAAATCCCTGTCCAAAGAAAACATATTGACTACAGCCAAGCAAATAACAGACCATAACCAATGGTCCCATTCATCATTCGTGTAATAGGGATATAAAGTATTTCCTACCAATGAAACCGTATAGAAGGAAGAGGCAGATAAGCTCTCCCAATCTAAGGCATGAGATTTGGTTATTAAGGAACACGAACTATTTGTCACATGGCTTTAATCTTTAAGATGTGTTGCTGTATCTAAACTATAAATTTCTGGTAAGGCATTAGAAAGCTATTAACAATAAAGGCAGGAACTGAGCTTTATATGTATTCTTGCCAATGTAATGCAATACTGTATAGTTTTGAACCTCTAATCTTTTTAGTATGAAATAACATGATTTGGTTTTCAAAGCCAATAAACTATTTGGAGGTATTCAAGGTTTTATTTTTGTTTTGTTTTTTGAAACCAAGCCTCATGATAAATGAACCCTTCAGCTTTTGACTATGTATCTTGAGACTTTCTCTAATATCATGGAATAGGAGGAGGAAGCGGAACTCTAAATTTCTTTTCCTCTTTTCCTAAGATATATTCCAAATGTTTGTTTGTTTTGATTGTCTGTGTTTGCAGTGTTGTGGGTGCCAGTCCTCTTCATTGCTAAAGTTAACCGAGGGACGGACACCACTAGAGCATTCACTCTTGTTTTTCATTCTTTATTGCAAAGTTATAGATACTGATTTTCAGATACTTTAGGAAGCACCAATAAAACATAATTAAAATAACATGGAAACTGCCCACATTGCTACTAGTTTCTTCTAACATAAACACTCAATCAATGTGAGCTATTACTGTTAATGATATATATTTTGCAGTATTTTTCTTATGCATATATCTGATTTATCACCATAATCAAGTTATATCTTACGTCATATCATTTATGGTTTTTCATTTGAAAATACATAAATATCAGGGAGTTATGAATTTAAAACAATGTTTAGTCATTGATAATCATCTTATGCCCCAGCAGTACCTTATGATGAGATACATCCTTATCTTCATGTTAAAGCATAGCCACCTGGAATTTGGGTTCTCCTTTCATTTTCTTTCTGAAAACCCCACAGCACAGGGTCAATAGTCCTACACTTAGATTATTTGGGGTCAGGATCTGAAATTTATCAGCCATCCCCAACTGAGTGGGTGTATGTTGCTCCGAGGACCCAATGTCCTGAGAGCTTGGAACCAGCTCCCAAAAGCATTTAGCTGTACAGTGCGGCACTGTTTCTGTTTTCAAGCTGAACAATCTCCAGGGTAAATGAATTCCATAATCATGCTCCCCCAACTTCCCGGGACCCACCACGTGGTGTGCTTTCCATAAGTTAAAATGGAACTCATCTAAAACCCTTACAATATTTGAAACATAATCAAATACAAAATTGTAACAAAGAGTACATAAACGTAGGTCCCTCTCTGATCCTCTGTAGGCTGGTAACATTTCCTGCTAGAGCTTTGAACTTCTCCTTTCTCTCCCTGCCCTTCTGGTTTTCCACTTCAGCAGGCTTTTGACATTTGTTAACTTTTCTCCTGTTCTCTCCTATTCCACACCATTTTTCCACACTAACTCTATCTTTTCTCTCAGTCATCTTCTTCTCTACGATGACTAAATGTAAAGCAGTTGCCCCCACTCCCAATCCCTGCACCACCCATGCAGGGAGAATCTGTGCAAGACAAGCTCTATTATTAACCCATTTTTAAGACCAAAAAAACTCAGATGAAGTGACTTCCCAGGTTATTTTAGTAAGTGAGGAGCCAGGACTTGGACTCTGATGAAGGATATCAGAGCCTGTACTGAGTAAGCCTCCTGGCATGCTAGGTTAATTTGTGGAATTACCTGATCCCTAAAATTAGGTTTTGGTGATGGGAGGGTTGGCGGTTTTTCTAGGACGCGTGAATACTGACAGGAACTGGAGCCTTAAATATTTTAACCAAATTATATAATTGTGAACATAATGCATACTTATATGGAAGATTTTTAAAATACAGAAAAGTATGAAATAATGATTATCCATTATTTCATCCCTCAGGGATAGTTACTGTTAATGTTTTTGAGTACTTTCTTCTAATATGGAAATGATATAGAAAGAAGAGGCAGATAAGCTCACACAATCTAAAGCATGAGATTTGGTTATTAAGGGACATGTACTATTTGTCACATGGCTTTAATCTTTAAGATGTGTTGCCATTTCTAAGCTATAAATTTCTGATAAGGGATTAGAAAGCTATTAACAATAAAGGTAGGAACTGAGCCTTGTATGTATTCTTGCCAATGTAATGCAACACTGTAAAGTTTTGAACCTCTAATCTTTTTAGGATAATATAACGTGATTTGGTTTTCAAAGCCAATAAACTGTTTGAAAGTATTCAAGGGTATTCACAGAAGGTACTAAAAAATACTCCTCTATTTTTATCAGTGAGTCACAATAGGTTTATATAGTTCTGCATCTGCTTTGTTGTTTATATTAGACACTAAACATTTCCTATGTTAGTTCACATTTTCCCTGAATGCATTTTAGTGGGTGTGTAATAGTCCATTTGATGGCTGCACCACAATTTGCTTCGTTATTCCTCTATCATTGGGCAGCCGTATCTTTTCTTGTTACAGAATTTTTAACATCATCTATGCTGAAATATAGTGTGATTCTCAGTGTAAGGTTTCCTTTATTTTTCTAGCGAAATTTTAAGTTTCTAGGCCAAGTTAACCATATAAAAGTTTATAGATACCAATACATTATCAAATGTCTACTTAGAATATTTAACATATAAATTTTGTTACTTGCATATATCTAATATCACATACATAATTTACAACATTTACAAATATAACTTCCGCATTTTTGGGTTTCCACCTATAATTAAACTTTTTCTAGTCATTTTTTCCATCAGTTTTTTTTTTTTTAAATCAAAGTCAGAGCCATTTTTCTTCCATCATAGTCTCTTCTAAGTTGTTTGTAATATACCTCTTTATAAATCTATGCATGATGCTTTCCCTGGAAACTTTTTTCTAAGCTGTAAATAACCATTGGCAATATTTTAAAAACCTATATTTAAAAGGCTTGTTTTGAGGAATGTTTGTAATGATGAGAGGTCAATCTCCTTAAAAATAGGTTTATGTTAATTTTTTATCCCTTTTTGTCTTGACTGACTTCTGTACTCCTGTAAGCATTCCCAAACCACTATTGATTATGATTATTTCATGCCCCTACCAATTTAAAGTAACATAACTGAGAAAGCATCTTGCCATAGGAGAGACTTAAAAAGACTCAAATATTTAATGAGAGAAGTTTTTTGGAGGGCAGGGGATTTGCTCATATATATTTCAGCACGTTGATATCCTGCTGCTGGGTCCTGAGCCCTGTGCAATCCTTGGTACGAGTTGCATTATCTGTACCACATAGTATTTTTGACTTGAATAAAGTATGCTCATCCTTTTCTCGTGGACTTCATATTATTCAACATTCTGAAAGTGCAGGTGGAAACCTTCCCATTAATATCAGGCCTGAGATTTTCTGCAGTATCTCTCAATGATGAGAGGTAGACAGAAACTGGCACTCCCTAAATCATGAGCAGAAACAACAGGAGAAGAGCAGACTTCCCCTCATACCCGCTGCTCTTCGATCTGGCACATGTAATTGTTCATCTTTTTCCTGTTAACATCAACTGTGGTTAACTTCTTTACATCATGGGTGGAAGGCCTGACTTGCTAGCCAGAGCCACCTGGGATCAGCCTCGGTGGTTAGCTGCAGGAAGTACCAACTCCCAGTCAATACGGAGTTCATTTAGATCTTTGTTTAATGCTAAAAATATATCCACATTTAAATATCTGCACAGAATATGGCCTTCCCAGTCATTCTATACATGTTCATCGTTTCCTTTTTAACTGATTTTTTAAATAGTCAATGAAGCCAGATGACTCTTTGAGCTTGTAGGGAGGTTTAGATGAAGGCGTACTTCTGAATTATCTGTTTTCAGCAACTTTGTAATTCTCATAAGTCTCCATTTTTTTTTAAGACTAGAAAAATGAAACATTTGTACTGGTTAGCTCGGAAGACATAGGAGGATTATCTAAAGGCTTAGAAATTTTCCTTAATAAAATGACTAGCATCAAAGCAAAAAAATTGCTGTGACTTATTGGAATGTTCTATATCGGGGTCAAAGTACAGGCCTGGCTACTGACGCCGTGTGTCTCCTCTTTGTCTTCATGTTTGTAGAAATAAGTCAATTTGCTTAAATGCATTTTTATAGTTGACCAAACCTTTCTCATTCATCAGTTATTTTTTGTTCTTTATGAGGAAAGACAGGTATTTTTAGCCCCATTTTCAGGTGTAAAAATGAGGTGTAGAAAGAGGTGAAGTGGTTCATTGATGGTCGTTTAAGTCATCTAGTAATGGGTCTGATATCAGATCTGTATTCCTCCAACTAGGTGATAATACCTTTCAATATCTTAGATTGTTACACCTACCAAATGGACTTATCCCAGTTTTACTCTACTTTTTAGTTTTCTATGAACATAATTCACTAATTAGACTAGGGGCTTCTAGAACCTCAGGCTGCCCCCTCAGCATTGACACTTTGAGCTCTTTTATTTTATTGACAGCGCTATCACCAGCTGATACAATCTGAATTATTTTTTTGCTTCCTTATGTGTACCCTGTGTCTCTCTCTAGTATATAAGCTTCCTGAAGGCAGTGTCCTTGTCTGTCTTTCTCAACCAGTGTTCACAGTTCCCAGCACGGAGTGAGACACAATAAATATTAGTCAAATCGATGCATAGAAAAATGTGTGAAGAAATGACTGACAAATGTGACCAGAAATACATGAATTGTGAGTCTTCAAGATAATCTAGTTGCCCAAGTTGTTGACATCTTTATAGATGGTGAAAACAAGGCATACAGAGTTTTAAAGACTTGGCTAAAGTCCCTCAGTTGGTAGTAGATATTTACAACAGAATACTTTTCTTTCACTTATCAGCCAAGAGCTTGTCTCCACACTATGTGTATTTTCCTTAGACTCACCTAGTTATAAAGAAACTGGATGACCATAGATCTCTAGAATCATGACATATCTCAGTTTGAATCCTGGCCCAAATTCTTGATAGTTTCTTAACCACTCTGAGACTTCATTTTCTCATCCACAAAGTGGGAATGAGAATATATCACAGGACTTCTGTGAGGATTTGACAAAGATAAAAATCTTAGTACAGTGCATGACGTACAGTAAGTGCCTGATTAACAGTGGAACTTATCAAAAGAGCACCCAAGAGAACAGACGCCTATAATTCTGAGTTTTAGAGACGGGAAGGTCCCCAGAGTTAGCCTGAACGAATCCTAACATTTTGTAGAGGAGGCAACTGAGGCTCAGTTAAGGGAAAGGTCTTTTCCAAACCAACACAGTATTAATTTGCTATAAAACCAGAGCAGATCATATATAGATGGACTTACTAATTATTTTGTGAATAGATTATCAAATAGGCAAATATATGAAAACAAAATTTTTGAACGTATATGAAAATCAATCAACAAACATCACCATGGTCGTTTGATAAAGTCTCTTTAATTCTTTGAATTCATGAATCTTTGAGTAAACTCTAAAGGAAAGGGTGAGGTGGTGTAGATACTTAATTCGTTGGGCCTTCCAATATGTGATATGTTTACAAAAAGGGTGTCATGGACATCATTATTCTGATCTGTTTACATGCGTTTCTGACTATTGACAAAAAAGAAGGAGGTTTTCTTGACCTCTGAAAAAGGTCAAGAAGCCTTTTTCAGAGGTCAAGAAAGCCCCACAGAAAAAGCCAAGTGCCTTTTTCACCATGGGTGAAGTAGAGTTATGCAATTTAAGGGCATTTCCTTTGTCTCATCTTTTTGTGGGAGCCCACTGTAAGAGCAGGGCATGTCAGACACCAGCACATTGTTTGAAGACCACATTGGAACTGGTGGATCATATTCCCTGGGTTCATTTGGAGAGGGACTTAGTGGGGTCCACCCAAATATACTGTTCCCTGCTCTGCTCTTGTAATCTCATGCCCAGTGCAGACTTGGTGAAATTCCCCCTTGGCCACAAAATGTATGTAGATCCTCCTTTGTGCTTTAGTCCCCAAGTGGTTCTTGAGAAGATAAGATATAAAAGCCCTTATTTGGTGATCTTCTGATTAGTGGGTTTAGAGCCAAACCATCAAGAGCCAATGAGAGAGATAAATACTTGCAAGATGGTGGTCATCAAGGATAAGAATAAAACCTGCCTGAGAAGAGATTTGTGCTGTTCGCCTGGCTCAGCAAAGTGTGTTGGTTACTGTTAGATGCCCAACAGGCAGGTTGACTGGCTGACGATGAATGAGTGCAGAAGTGTTGTTAGTATTGTAGTGCAGTTAGAGGTGAGGAGGGTGTCATTCAGTGTATCAGTGGCATATCCCAATTCGTAAACAAAGTCAAGATTGTATTTTATAAGGGATTTCTGCTGTAAACCTTATTTGGGGCTTGTGTTAGAATTCAAATAAAAGATTTTGTTTTCAGGTTTCCTAAAATGGCACTCAATGATTGGTGAACAGCCAAAAGGGAGCAGTTGTCCATTGATGCCAAACGTAATGCGTAAAGAGTAATATATATCTATTCCACTTTTCCAACTGCAGCTAATTAAGGGTAGCTCATTTAAAAACAGATCTAATTTAATTTGCTAATATAAGTATTCAATTAAAGTTGTTCCCACTGCTTGCTTCTCAGAATGCTTCTTCATACATTTATATATGATGCATTTATGGTGTGAATCCTTCTGAAGATCCAGGTGGTAATAGAAAAGTGCTTTCAGGACTTCATAATTGCCCAAATTAAATAATACATATGTAAATGGAGATTAGGGTGTAAATTGTGCACTGCAATGCTATACGGAATTAAGCTCCTATATCCTGCTATCTTTCAGCCAATCAGAATAAAGTGCTCTCCATTTTATTCTGTACTACTTAGAATAGTTTATTACATTATTAAGTACATGTTACAAGAAGCACATTGTTGTTTAAGACTCATTGATTTAAGTAGAACTATTCTTATAAAGTTCCATAGGCTTTTACATAAAACGAGAAGAGCCCATATAAAATTATAAAACCTTAATGTAATAAAACAGCCTATAATATAATATTCTCCCATTTTCTAAAGAAATCACCAAAAAATTTTAATGAGTTTATTAGAACTACTGTTTGTGAATCCTGGGATGTCATGTCTAATTAGACTTAATGGATTTAAGTATTTCCTTAATGAAATCTCCAGCTTAAGTCACCAGGATTATATTCCTTGTCCTCCTGCCCTTAAAATGATTTTACTTTATTTTTATTTTGGGTGGCATTAAAAAGAAATGAAAGACTATGATTCTGCCTCATTCTCAGATGGATATAGTGAAAAATACAGTGCTTATTATGAAGTTAATGTGAATTACCATGTAATTACCACTGGCTGCACTGTAATGATTATTCAGTTACCACTGAGCAATCTCTGCCAAATAACACACATTATTTCATAGGAAGCGTAGAATTAACTCAAGTCATCCCGGAACTCGGGGAGAGAGTATATTCTTGATCTCCTTCATTGAGTGTAGGCGCTGCTAATGGTAACATCTAAATAATCAAGCCTGGTGCAAACCGACAGCAGAACAGGATATGAGATTACATGATTTGATTTGCTGATGTTTTAAACACTTAGCAGGAGACAGCTATAGAAGCCAATTAAATCTCTCCAAGGTGCATAGAGTTATCTCCTTTGTGAGAAACAATTTAAGGGGATTGCATTGGCCCTTTAACTGGAGGGGAAAAAAAGCATTAGGAATGAAATTTCAGATGCAAAGTGCTGATCAATCCTGTCTCCTTTTGTGTTTTTCAGCTTTGTGCTGTTTGGGCTGCTGCTATTTTAAAGGATTTGCACTTTTATTTTGCAAGCACAGGGTTATGTTAAACTTTTCTTTGGCTATTGATTATGACGTCCTTTAAACAAGGCATTGTGTCTAAAAGAGTAAAGCCAAAACAAAAACAAAAAACATGTCAGTACATTCTGTCCCTTTCAGATACTGCATCTTATTTAGTGTACCGGAATTCCCAGTTTAAAGTAATCACAAAATTTATGGAGAAACGGATAAAAAAGGTTGTAAAATATCGATTTGAGGAAAATAATAACACAACTCATCTATAATAAGAAGAAAAATGAAGCAATAATTCAGGGGGTATCGAGCGGCTTGCTGCTGGGAGTATTGATCCAGTCCTTTACGGTATGAGATCGCACCTGAGATTGCTCTGAAAGAAAGAACAGCATTCCTTCGCTCATTATTTCTTAGATACTATCGCCTTGTTACATGGGTCCTGCAGAGTTGGAATAGTTGTGGCTGGGAGAGTGGGACCTGCAATAATAATAATAAATAAATAAATAGCTCAGAAATCTATATTGCCTTAAAGCCACCGTGCCTGGTTTTAATAACACATTGGCTCTGGTTTTATAAGTTCTTCATTGCCTTATAGTAGCTAATGACAATTCCTATGGTGTGTGGTTCATTTGGGGACCAAACAGATCTTCATCTTATATAATGGGTTCTCTTGTTTGGAAGGAATTCCTGTCTTGGCTGTTGTATTTCTTGTTAAGTCACTAAATTGAAAACAATACATTTATGCCACTTTGGGCAATGGAAAATATTGGCTTTGGCTTTAATGGGGCAGTGTTGTACACTGTAAGACAATTTTTGGACTCAGCAAGACTATGATGGTTCCTGAGCAAATCTTTAAATAAATTTGGCCTTAAAGTTTGAAATTCAAGTTCGTAAGTCATACATTTCTGATTTGTGATAACTGAATTTATTAAGTCACCTATAATTTCTAAAGCCTTAAAGGACAAATCTACTTGGCAATGTATTATCATCACAGTGAGGCCTTAAAATGGCAGACTGTATTTCATTCCAGAAGAATTCTACATTCTTTTCAGACTTTAAGATGATCTTACAAGCAGCAAGCCACTCAACACCCCCTGAGGAAATGTGTATGTGGCTCTCACATTACTTTTTTTGGAAGAGAGGGTGCAATAATATTCAAATTCCAATTTAATTAAAATATTTTGAATTGCTATCATGTTCCAGGCATTTCCTATGTTTTGTGACTCAGGAAGGTTCTTGCCCTCAAGACACCTATATTCCAGTAGGAGAAGGAAGGCAATACACAAGCTAAGGGGCAGATAAGATAATAATCAGACTGGCAAAAGTGTTAAGAAAGAAATAGGGAGGAGGATCTGGTACGCTGCAATGAGGGCAGTTAGAGGACTTCTTTAAACAGCCATGCGTACCTTAGAATTTATGCAGTATACAGATAGATAGCACCGTAAGCCTTCACAGCATCACCCAGGTACACTTGCATTTATTTTCAAGCATCTGTGGACTTTCCCCAGTGCTCATGCTACGGTATCGTTTGCCCAGAAAATTCACTCTCTCCATCCCATCCCCCAGCCACTCTGTGATCATTATCTAGAAATATGAGCCATACCAGCTGACTATGTTCTCAGCAGATCAAGCTTCCTGAAATTTCAATAAGCATTGATTCATGTCATTGTAGCAGATCCTTGAAATTGTTGTTTCTGTAATATCTGTCTCTCCATTTCTGACTCTAAAAGAAAAAAAATAGTTCCATGGAACAAGAGGCTTATGCCTGGTGTCAATAAAGGTGAATAGAGGGGGAAGGATGGAGAAGCAGAAAGAATAAGACATCTAACTATCAAGACTAACTCCCAAAATAGCTTTCAATAAACTGCAAAGCACACCCCTCCTTCTTTATCCACATAGTAAGATTGAAAGTCATCACTGAGTCTTAAACTGTGAATATTGAAATTGTGAGATGTATGGTACATTTAGTGGAGGCGTTGGTGAAGTGCACAAGTCATTTTAACTTTGTCTTTTAATTTTCAAGATTTATTGGTTCCAAGGGAAGAGAATATTTATAAGCATTTTAGGTATTCACAAGACATGTAGTTGCCAAACAGTGCAAAGAATGAAAAGAAATCATCATTATGAAGCCGCATGATTCAGGAAATGTGGTGATAAATATGAGAGTGACAACATATTATCTCAGCCTTTTTTAGCTCCACATTTTTGAGTCATGATTATCAAGCGTATCACTGCAGGGAGTATGCTAAGTCAGTTTGGATCTAGAGGAATTTTAGTTTTAAAAGAATAACCATGCAATGTTTGGGAAGTACAAATACAATAAATGATGTGAAGTCATCTCAGCTTGAATAAACATATATTGTATAATTTGCTCTGTCTTTTAATTTCTCATAATGGGAAAAAAGTGGCAAGCAACAAGAAAGCAATTAATCACAACAATGATTACTTAGCTTCTGTGGTGCCTGAATTAAAAAGAACATTACGATTACTTTTCTAATAGCTCATATGTTTTAAAAAAAAAATGATTGATGTTTTATAAAGGGCAGGTGCATTTGAATTGTTCTGAAATACTGGGTGGGCAAAAAAATTGTCAAAATTAACTATTGGCCATTCAGCTGGTGGTTTCATAGTACTGTCTCAAATTTATGAAGATAAATGTCATATCCTAGCTAATCTATTTTAATCCTTCTCTGTTGTGTGCTTCTCTTAATTTGAGACAGGCTGATTATTGAAATACAAACTTGTGACTGTCACTGTGATTTTCTCATGTGTACAAGTCCTCTCTCATCAGCGCAGAACTTTGTATTCATTCAGCAGTCCCCAGTAGATGCTGAATAAACGAATGGATCAAGAGTCAGCTCCTAGGCCTTGTCCTCTGGCCATAGACAGTTTACTTTATCACTTAAACCTCCATTTCCTTACCTCAGTAATGGAGAAAACAAATAAGCATATCTTCTTCACTAGTTTGTTGTGGTGAAATAATACGAGTGAAGTAGTTGGCATGTTATAAATGGTGCACATGAAGAACTCAAAAACTGGTAGTTATTATGAAAGACTTAATGAAGTAGTTCCTAATCTGTGATGATCTGGGAGTTTACCTCTAATTGGTTTACAAGCGTATTTCTAATGCCTAGGACTATTCCTGGCCTAGAAGATGCTCAAAAAGTGCGTGCTGAATGAACAAAGCCCCTGATTCTTATTAATGAATAACAATGGCTACTGCTGCTAACACCCACAAAGCACTTTCTGCCACATACTGTTTTAAGCAGTCAAAGTATTTTTAGACATTTAATCTCAAACACAACACTACAAGGCAAGTACTATTATTATCTCTGTATTACAAATGAAGAAACTGAGTCATCGAAGTGCCCAGCATTTGCTGAAAGTCATGCAACTAGAAGGTGGCAGAGCCAGGAGTTTGACACAGGCAGACTGTCTGCAGAGTCCAGGCTCTTGTGCATATAACATGATCTTCAGTATTGAGGCAGAAATGTACTGAAAATGCTGCACTGTATCCTATTTACTAATTCAACAAATATTTATTAATCATCCTCAGTATGTTAGTTACTGGAGTTACCACGTATATAATGTGAAATATATAACATTATATAATGCATATAATCCCTGCCCTCATAGAAATTATAGTCTAACAGGTCTGATTTGTTTCAATTTGTCTCAAGTTTCAATTTGTTCCATACTTTCCTCAGCGACTCTTGTAATAAGAGACGGCTAAAGTCTTAACTTGATGCCACAGAAGGAAGACTATAAACACTGCAGAAAGGAGAGTGCAGGGGTAAGCCTACAAGGGAGACAGGGTAGTATTATGCTAATCATTATAGGTGACCAGCATACAGCCTGCCGTTCTGTTAGAGGATATAGGATGTATGCATGTACCACATGCCTTTTGAAGCCCTAGATGCCACTGAAGTACTTTTCTGCTCAAATTTTGTAAGCAGATGTGTGGCCTTTCTGTCTATACCACCAGACTGACATCTGGGTCCAGACTGAGCAAAGCGTTGCTCTAATTTAGCCACAAGGAGGCAAGCTCCTAGCTCAGCCTGTGAAGAGCGATGGGGTATTTAGAATGAGCCCACTTTGTCTTTTTTTTTTTTTTTTTTTTTTTTTCTTTTTCAGCATGAGGGTCAGGAGTCATGAAATTTTTTTTTTTTTTTTTTTACAGAAGGGCCCCACTGACTTTGTCTTTTATGTTCAGTGCCTCAATTTCAAGGCTGCAGGAATTAGTGCCAATGTGTCCACATTTTAAATCTGTGGCAGAACGTCCTCAATCCATAACCACACAAAAGCCATGGCATATGCATAAATTTCACACTGCTCTGCTAGTTTCTCCAGTTTGAATTTGCCCTCTCCATTATTTAGTTAATTCATTAGTTCATTCATTCATTCATCTATTTCTTTATTAAAAGTTTACTGGGGAATTTTAAAAAGGCAGCTGCAAGGATAGAGTTTGCATGTTAGGGACCACAAGCACAACAACTGGCTGAGAGTTAAAGTCCTGTAATGGTTGCCAGATAACTGGATTGATGGATGAATGAAAAAGGAATGCAGAAACCCTTACATTTATACTTCAAGAGGTTATTTTTAGTCAGGAATGGATTCAAGTAAAATATTCTAAGTAATTTTTGAAGAATGAGTAAGTTACTCAATTTTAAAAAACAAAAGGGGCCAAAAAAGAAAAAAACTTGTCCAATCAAATTTGTCCCAACAGGGTTCAGTGATTTTATGAAACTGATCCATTGATCTAGACTCTCCCGGTTTTGTCTGCCTCTTCCTGTGGTCACCAGTCAAGATGACTGATTATCCTGGGAAAGGCGCTATAGCCTATCTCATAAGCAGAAAAAAAAACCTCACACTTGGTCAGAAGGTGGCCCAAACACTTTATCTCCAGAGGCTGGGAAAGTTGAGCTGTGGTTGAGATTTGGCTGGGGGTAAAGAGCCTGCCAGAATGAGAGCCTGGTTCTGGGGGTGCTCAACCAAGACGCCCGTAGAACCCACCTCAAGAGCCGAACAGATTCAGCAAGTTAGCACTCAGGGCCAACTTGCTAATGTTTGCTGCTGAGCTCTTTAAGCTGCTAAAGTACCACTGACATTTTGGCCAAGTTAGGAAATTTTAGAAAGAGAGCCTTAAAAACAAAAATATCTGATTTCACACTTGGCTTTTTTCAGTAAGAAAACTACCAGATGTCTTTATCTCCACTATTTCATTTGGAATCTTAGGTGATCTTTCACCAAACTATGTCTTGAATATTTGGGCACTAGTTTTTGCTTCCACTGATAGGCCCTGTCCTAAACACCCTCATGTGTCTTCACAGAGGTTCTCCCAAAATCCTCTCATGGCAACCATTTTACATGAAGCTTCTCTCCTTCCAAGGGCCTTGTACCCAGGCCCTTGCAGATCTCAGGCTTTGCTTTCTTTTTTTAAATTCTATGGGAGTTCTAAGTCCATCAGATATCTCAAAATGCCTTCACAATCCCTGTCTTTCTTTTCACTTTTAGGCCTTCAGCTAGTTAATCCCAATAAAGATTTAGGAGCTTGAAAATAAAATGAACTTCCTAAAGTAGAAGTAAGTGTACTGGTCTCTTGAATTTCATTCTCTGCCTTTTATTGAATGTCAACTATGTGCAAAGTGTGATGCAAAGAATTAAGATAAAATAGGAGACAGGTGCAGAGCTAGTATGAACAGAGGGCAGGCTGTGCTAGCACATAGTCATATGGCAAAATGCTCTGGTAGAAATCTAGGTAAATGACTGGGAAGAAGACAGCCCAACCTGGTGGTCCAAGGAACTAGAGAAGTGGGGAGGGCTATGGCCAGGGGGCTTAGGGTAGGAAATACCACTTTGAATGTGTGTTTTCTACTTTTTCCCTAATTTCTGAGCTCCATCTTCTAAAAAATGGGCAACAGGCAGTCTTTATATGTGGGAAAAAAAAAACATTAGTTTATAAGAAAAATAGGCATTATAAGAAATTAGAAGAAAAACACTACACTGTTCATCATCTGTCCCCTTTTAATTTTACCTTTCAGCCATAATATGTTCTACAGTAGTCCAGGACTTTAGACAAATGATTTCCCAAACTCATTGTTGACATTGTCCCTCTCTGTCTTCTTAATTCCTTCTCTCCCCAACCTCTCATGAGAGTTTTGAGGTTTCTTAGGGTGTTTTTGTTGTCTTTAGCATGCTGTGGAAAACCCTGAGCACTCGCTTGAATTCAATTTTGAGTAAGAAAAAATTCCTTGCAATTATAATTGTTTGCATTGAGTTGAGCAGAGTTTCCAGTTCTCATCCATTGTCATCTAAATACTTTTGTTTACAGAGAAATAAGGTGCTTATTACAATGAATCAAATATTTGGGAGTCCTTGTCAGGTCAGGATGGTGTTTTTGATCTGGTCAAAATATAGTACTTGCTAATACTTTTTCTAACTGGAAAAAAATCTAATCTGATATCATAGATTTGAAATCAAGGCTGGTGGGTGGCATAGGTTGAGGAGGCCCTTGTGGAAAAGATGTTGAAAGAATAAATAAATGAATGAGTGAAAAATACTCCAGCATGGATTTTTTTTCTTTAAAAAGTTTAAACTTTATTTTTATTATTTATTATTTTATTTTTTTTAATTACATTTTAGGTTTTGGGGTACATGTGAAGAACATGCAAGATAGTTGCATAGGTACACATGTGGCAGTGTGATTTGCTGCCTTCCTCCCCTTCACCTATATCTGGCATTTCTCCCCATGCTATCTCTCCCCAGCTCCCCACCCCCTGCTGTCCCTCCCCATTCACCCCAATAGACCCCAGTGTGTAGTGCTCCCCTCCCTGTGTCCATGTGTTCTCATTGTTCAACACCCGCCTATGAGTGAGAACATGCGGTATTTCATCTTCTGTTCTTGTGTCAGTTTGCTGACAGTGATGTTCTCCAGGTTCATCCATGTCCCTACAAAAGACAAGAACTCATCGTTTTTGATTGCTGCATAATATTCCATGGTGTATATGTGCCACATTTTCCCTGTCCAGTCTATCATCGATGGGCATTTTGGTTGATTCCAGGTCTTTGCTATTGTAAACAGTGCTGCAATGAACATTCGTGTGCATGTGTCCTTATAGTAGAACGATTAATAATCCTTTGGATATATACCCAGTAATGGGATTTCCAGCATGGATTTAAGAGTAAACCATATCACTTGCTTCCCTCTCAAGATGGCTTTGTGTGGATTCTTAGAATATTGAAGCTTTCTAGCATTTTGCCAGAAAATCCTTTCTTTCTATTGCAACATTGTGGCGATCAGACTGTACCTTCAGTTGAGCACTGGGGACTGAGATGCACGTGGATGCTGTGGTCAGCCAGGTCTGAGCTCAATGAAAAGTCATTGCCTGAGGGTTGCATAACTTGATTGCTACAGGTAGGGAATGGCCTTTCATCAACACCAAAGATTTATTGACTTTTGGTTGGGAAAAGTCAGCTTTTATATTTCAAGAGAGTAAATCACCTCTTGTTTATTGTGAAGTCTTCAAAGTCTGTTTAGGATGGTGAACTTTTGCTAGAGCTTCACGCAGTAATATGTAAAATATGTAGTTGACTGAAAGTTTAGTTTTGACTAATAGGATTATTAGTCAATGAGTAATACTTCATATGAGCCAAGTCCCAGTTTATAACTGGACTGTCATAAGCCAGAGCCTCATGTTTTAACAGTCAGAAGCACTTTAGACTTGCAACTTTAAACCCTAGTGAGAAAAAAATTAGCAAATACTATACTTTGGCCAGAAAGGGAAATTTAGGGCTACAGCATTTACCAGGGACACATGTTAACATTTGGTCTACAAAAACTTTGTATATAGGATACTCATGCAGGTAAGCTTTGTGGCTGTCACAATATGTCTGAAAGAAAACATTTTTGGAAGTAGAAATTTGAGAAAGCTGTGGTGGTGCTGTTAAGTAACCCAGGCCATGGAGAATTTGACCAATGAAGATCAACAATTTTGATGACATAGTTTTTACTCAAATACTTTATTTTGCCTAACACATAGACAATAGTCTACAGTGCTGAAAAGGTGAAAGCAGTGATCAATTTAAGGAAGAAAAGTACATTCACTCAAAGTTTGGCACAAAGGTGAAAAAAAAAGTTGGTTGACTGATTTCCTTATTTGCTTTCCAGCCAGTGGTTTTGGTGTGGTAGAGACACTTCATGAAGTTCCTGTCTTTAACATGCTAGTTGTAGCAGACCACTGCCTTGAATCAAGAAAGCACGTTGGTCTAACTCTACGAGTATAGCCAGAACCCATCAGAAGGCTAGAATTTCTTTCCACTAAGTTCCTTTATAAATTCTTGTGTTTTGTCCTGTTTCTAGGTATGTGTTTAAATAGTTTCAAAATTAATTGTTCTTAATAGTTCTTTTGTTGTGCGTGACAGTTGTGGAGAGAGTAAGATGGAGATACACACAGCGTTTCTTATTAACAGATTTCCTGTTACATGTATTAAGATTGTCGGCGTCTACTCCTGTTTCCTTTCATTCTTTCTCTCTCTCTTTTTGTTTAACTTTAGCTTGCTTCACCAGTGGGAAAAAAACAGCTCAATTGTATTATCCTGTTAGATTTCTGAAATCATGTTTAGATAAAAAATAATTACTTTCTGCTTTCTTACTACAGTTCATGATTTCCATTTTGTAAGGCATCTTGTCTAAATTTTGTGCTTTATTGTTTTTGCGGTGTCAAGAGAGCGAAAACAAACTCTAGTTCATGATTCATTTTAAAGAA
Organism: Saguinus oedipus; assembly: GCA_031835075.1. Lineage (NCBI taxonomy): Eukaryota > Metazoa > Chordata > Mammalia > Primates > Cebidae > Saguinus > Saguinus oedipus. The sequence goes on from CM063170.1 coordinate 48,036,831, forward strand.
CATACCCTTTCTTTCTATTTCTTGTTAAAACCAAATTGTGTGCAATTTGTAGGAAACTGAAACCACATTTTTCGCTTAACTTTCCAAAATTAAAATTTATGGGGAAAAAGAAGCAATAAAACAGTTACAATCTGGTCATCTATAATTATCTGTGTGGTTTGAGCAGTTCCACATTTGAACAGAGTGACATGGATAACTTATCAAGATTTTACAACCATGGGACATTTCACTTCTTATTTGCTACATTGGAGCCAAGATCTCCACAAAACACTAAAAGTTACACTATCAGTTCGGTGGCTCACGCCTGTAATCCCAGCACTTTGGGAGGCCCAGGCGGGTGGATCACGAGGTCAAGAGATCGAGACCATCCTGGTCAACGAAGTGAAACCTCGTCTCTACTGAAAATACAAAAATTAGCTGGGCATGGTGGCGCATGCCTGTAGTCCCAGCTACTCGGGAGGCTGAGGCAGGAGAATTGCTTGAACCCAGGAGTCGAAGGTTGCGGTGAGCCGAGATCGTGCCATTGCACTCCAGCCTGGGTAACAAGAGTGAGATTCTCTCTAAAAAAAAAAAAAAGAAAACAATGGACAGTATCTAAAAACAGTTGTTTTCCTCCCTTACTCAGTAATGAAATTTGTTACAGTAAAAATTTGTCATTGTAGACTTTTCTTAATTCCAGTATTGTTCTTGATTTCAGTTATTTTAACATTCTCTTGTCAGCTCTATGGGGTAGGAGAAAACCACAGAACTAGTGAGATGAACTGTCTATTTCTGTTTATTGGTACTGCCATTGCTGTCTTGGTATCTCCACTTGTAAAGCTTTCTGCATCCTTATCGATTTCTTAAGAAATGGATCCGTGAAGGCATTCAAGTCCTAAGCTGTGATTTTTTTTTTATCTTGGAATAAATAAATTTTCCCCTTTTAATCTTGCCATCCAATTGTTTCCAAGTCATAACAGTAAAAAGTTTTAGGTTCTAGGAAATTTGATACTTCAATCCTAGTTCTTAATAAGAAGGAAAGTTCATTGAACGATGGCTCCTTTGTAGAAATATGCTCATATTTAGACAACTTGATGCAGCTGTGGTGAAGTCATTCATTTGTGCTTTCATCAGTAAAGATTTATTGAATACCTATTTAGTTTCACATCTATTACAATCTAAATATAGAGTGGGTAACAAAACACTACATATAGTACATAGTAATTATTCCATTAAAATTTAGCATTATCACCATCATTCTGGATAGAAATGTATGGATGGACAGATCTTTGGCGGTACTTAAAAACCATCTAAAACCACTGCAATCTTGAGTCTCGACTTAAGCTACTCGGGAGGCTGAGGCAGGAGAATTGCTTGAACCCAGGAGGTGGAGGTTGCGGTGAGCCGAGATTGTGCCATTGCACTCCAGCCTGGGTAACAAGAGCAAAACTCTGTCTCTAAAAAAAAGAAAACAATGGACAGTATCTAAAAACAGGTATCTGAATACCTTGCCTCAGGAATTTACAAATGCTCAAATGTTTTATAAAGATCTTGACCATGTCCATTTATTCATTTTTAAGTTGATTCTGATCAGTGTATCAGAATTTTTAAAATGTATTCATTTAATGAATAAGTACTCATTGTGTAACACAGTCTTCTAAGTGTTTTACAAATATTTAGCCCATTGACTCCCCCAACATCTCTGTAAGGAAGGCACTTGACTGTCCCGGTTGAACAGGTAAGGAAACTGACACATAGATTATGTCATTTGCCAGAATTACTCAAATAGTGAGTGGAGAAGCCTAGCCAGACGATCTGACTCCAGAATTCATCCTCTTAAGTGCTCCATTGTACTCTTTCCTCAGTACTTCAATATTTCGATAACTACGTATGTCTTTTAAAAGTGTGATGATCCCTGAGTATATCACGCTTGAACATATCTGGTAGGAGTCTGCAGAATTCAAGCTTACTCTGCCTGCAGGTGGGCACATTTCCAAAGAGGCATCAGTACAGGAGTCCCTGGCATGTGAAGGCCCTCAGGTCATTATGAGCCAGGGGCAAACGAAACTTGTGTCCTACCCTCCATTCAATCCAAGTGGTTCATTCACCCATCTCTCTAATACTTGCTTAGATATAAAAATAATATGTGCTGATTTAGAAAATTTAGAGAAACTAGGACAGAATTTCAAGAGTTAAAATCATCCAATACCCGTTACCCAGAGGTAACCACTAAAAACATTTTCATATATTTCTTTCATATTTTTCTATATGTAACAAATATATATGAACATATGCTTCATATTTGTGCTTATATTGTATGTGTTTACACATGCACAGTTTTATATCCTGTTTTTTCACATAGCCTAATAAGCATTTTCCCACGCATTAAAATTTCTTCATAAACATAATGTTAAAATGCTGCATCATCTCCCACAGTGTGGATTTACAGTATTTATTTATTTACTTTTATAGTAACACAATCTTTGTTCTTTTCTCTAACTTTGATGCTTTAAAAACCATTGTAATTTGTGGTAACTAAATGTTCTAGCCCTTTATGAAGATTTTTTTAAAATGCCCAAATGATTTTTTTTTTTTTTTGCAAGAGGTAGATTAAAAAATTTTTTTTGAATTGATTTTTTCCTATAATGCTTTTATTATTTGCAATATAAAATAATGCTATAAAATATAGAGTAGACATAAAATCTGTCCAAGTGTACACATGAACTCATGATTAGCCTAGGAAATTATATCTAGACATAAAGTGAGAATATTAAAGCTCTTGTATATATATTAATACAATCAGCTATACTTTTTAATGATAAGTATTTAATCTATCAGTGTCTTCTCTCTTTTTTATCACCGAGTTGCAAACTAGATTCATTTTGGATAATTACCTTTGGTACTAAATGTATATTATCTGCTCAGTTAGGAAATAGATCGGAGGGAATTCAGAAATCAATAGTAATAAAGTAAACAGAGAGAATGGAATCTATTTCCTCTCTTACCATTTGTTTGAACCCACGCTGCTAAAGACAGGGAGCCTGCCTAATGGATGTCGGACACAGGACCACAAGTAAACCCCACTGGGAACTGCTCTCCTTAAAGAATTGATCTGATATTTCAGGAAATATCTTGTTTGAATATTAAAATGGTAGATGCTTAATGACAACTACAATGCTTTGACTTCTGCTGTTTGCAGAATTGATTTCAGTTGCTCTTTCAGTGTTTATGTATCTATAACTGGGTGTACCTCCCTCTCCCACCTCTCTCTAGCCTTCATAAAACAATTTTTCATAGAGCATTGATGTTAGATTCACCAGTGTACTAACCCCAATCTCATTGCCCAAAGGTAGATAAAAATCCAGTGTTCCATATTGTTGCCTACAAAAGATGCTCTCTGTAGTTTCAGTGTTGATGTCATGATGAGACAAGATAATTCAGTACTCAGAATGGGACCTGTCTATGGTACCTCTGCTTCAGCACAAACATGGGAGAGCTAGTTTACCTTGACCAGACCTCTAAATGTTCTAGCAGGCTAATGAAACTCTGAGAGGTGGCATGGCCAACCTCTTTTGTTGATATGCTAAATCCCACAGCCAGGAAAATACTCCTGCTATGTAAAGGAAACTCATCACTGCTGTTATTCATTGTATATCTATCTCCCTCATGTAATACAACACTATTACCTGTTTTCCCCAAATCCTAAACTCTATCGGAGCTTATCGACTATGTCACAACTAATGGCATTGCTAGGAGGTATGCTAGAGCCCACTTTCACAGTTTTCTACCAAGTGCTGACTTCACTGTGGTGTGGGTGATCCTAGACTCAAGTGGCCTGATTTGGTGGTGCTTTCCACAGCAAAGTTTCAAGGCCAGAAATATAGTGAGTTAGGAATCTCTTTCTGTGTTTACAGGATTCTAGTCACTGTTGGTTTTAGAATTTTGGCCAAGGGGAACACTATTAGATGCTGAGTTTATTTCCAAACCAAAAACAGAAACTCTGAAAAGATGGCATTGCATATTTGGGGAGGTGGATCTTCTTCATGGTTTCCTATATTTTAGTGACAATTGGAAAATTGTTTTTGATAGGACCCATCTAGTTTCAAATTCAGAAAGAACTTAAATATGTTTTGGTCTTTCACAAAGTCCAATTGTAAGTAATGTCTTCATCAGCAGAGATACATAATCTCGTACCCTTGTGACTTTAAGAGGTTACATACTCAGGAGGAGGTATGTGCTTCCGCAAGAAGCTTGCTTTGGCTGCATGCAGTGGCTTATGCCTGTAATCTCAGCACTTTGAGAGGTCGAGGTGGGCAGATGACGAGGTCAGGAGTTCGAGACCAGCCTGACCAACATGGTGAAACCCCATCTCTACTAAATATACAAAAATTAGCCAGGCATGGTGGTGCACACCTGTAATCTCAGATACTCAGGAGGCTGAGGCAGGAGAATCACTTGAACCAGAGAGGCGGAGGTTGCAGTGAGTGGAGGTCATGCCACTACACTGCAGTCTGGGTGACAGAGTGAGACTCCATCTCAAAAATAAATAAATAAATAAAATAAAGCAGCTTTCTTCTCCTGGCATAGAAGGGCAGTCAATCTGGCCCTCTTGCACAGGGAATTGCCATGCTATGGGTCACGACTCAACAAGATTGCTTTGGGGACACACCTCAAATTCCTGCTTAGGTTTTTCTGCTCTTGAGAGACAAAGTGGAACTTTCAAACAGGCCAAATATTTCAAGAGAGAAATCTGCAATTTGTTTTCTTCTCCCCTCCTTTTATCATTACCATCCTTTTACATCTGCAAGGCTCTATTTGCAAGCCTCGTCTTCCCTCAGTAGGCACATTTGAAGGCTGCTTAACTGGTATTCAGAGGGCAGAATGGCATTATTTGTGATTCCTTTGCCACTGACTCGGAGCGGCGATGGGAGGATGTCGATTTTGCAAGGGCAGCATTATCTGACGCTCTTGCTGCTCAGCCCCAGAACAGTCGTTTGGTTGTGAAGATGAGCACTTAATATGCTCTATTCTTTTCTCTCCTGTCCCCTCCATATTCCTGCTGAATCTCACATTCCTCTAAGCACAGCCCTGAGAGTGCCAGCCTTCAGACAAGCCAGCAAGAAGAGAAGACACTGTGAAAATGGGGCATTAATGGTTTGTGAATCTGCATTCAATTAAGATTAGTTTTTCAGTTAAAAGACTCCCCAGGAGGAGCGGCTTTATTCTCATTTCTGGGGTATGAGCAGTTAATGAAGAAGGCATATCAGAATTCCATCCGTGTTATCCGGAGCTGCCTCTGGATTCCATAACCATTTTCAACTTACTTGATGAGGGAAAACTTGCCAGGTGAGATTAAACAAGCTGGAAGATGATAATGGAGAAGTGTCATTTCCCATCTTTTTTGTGGGTGACATCACCACTACACACCTCACAGAAACTGGTTTTGTACTTAAGTGCGATCCATTCTGGCAAGTTTCTCTTTTAAAACTTCTGTCTTGTTAAGTCTTTATATGGCCTATGTGGATATGCATTTATATTTTTCAAGCCGAAGACAGATATTTTTGCTGTAGGCATCTTTTACTACTATTTGTTTTCTACGTTGCCCTGAAGGGAAAGATAACACCATTGCTTCCAATGTATTAGCTAAATGCTTCCACAGGGGCAGTCCATCCTAGAGGAGTCGGGGGACAATAGTGACAGCCTGCCCAAGTTAGAATCCTTGTTCAGCTCTTACTGATGTGAAACTTGGGTAAGCTGTCACCTCTCTGTCATCCTCAGGGTCTTCCTCCTGTAAAATATAAAATAACAGTACAGACTTCACAGAGGCAGCTAAGAAACGATTTGTAATATAGTGCCTAGCACAGTCGCTGGCACGTGGTCACTGTACATCAGTTACTATGAACTACTATCCTTATTTCATTTCTGTAACAAGAATGTAGGTAAAATCGTAGTATGTTGATTTTAGGAACCTTTGTTGTCTTCCTTTTAGTTGGTGTTTGTTTTACAAGATGGCAGGACCATTTGGCTTTGAAATGATCAGCAGTAATAGGAGGGACATCATGTATAGGAAGATGTCGTCTGAATGACAGATTTGATGCTGTCTTTTTCCATAGGTATAATTCAATCACATTTCTTTTCTTTGGCTACCAGTCCTTCACCCAAGACTAGCAGCCACAGTTTTCTCATCTGTGAAAGAGGAATATCTACCTCTTGAGGTATCTGAAGGAAAAAAAATAACTTTGCAAAAGTGAAATGCTCAGAACCGCTTCTCAACAAATGATCCTATTTATTTTAAGTCAGGCTTACATGGAGGAATGGTGCAGAGGATCTGGGGTGGCTTCCAGTCCAACATTTGAGTTTTAGTTGTGATTCAGCTTTCAACTAGTTGTTGATCTTATACTGATCACTTAGGCTTTCCAAGCCTGGTTGTATTTGCTGAAGGAAGATTTTTGAAGCAATAAAGTTCTGAAGTAAATTGAGTGGATAGATGTGCCTTTGCCTCTCCACCTGACCACATGAAGATCAGCCTGTTAATTCTAGAGTTAGAAGGGAGACTTCGCAGAATGTACTTGTATCTAAAAGTTGTTTTGGTAGCTTTTGAAAAATGCAATCCAGTATGTTTGATTTTGCCCTTAAAGGGTCACAGTACCTATTGTCCCAATATAATCACAAAAATTTTCCATTTGAGAATAAGTCAGCAGTTTATCAAGCTGATCCCTGCCCTGCAGATATATCCCAGCCCTCTGAAAAAGCCAGCAACAATATCTGACATGCTGGCCTCAGGCAAAGTGAATTCCACAGATGGAGCTAAATACTATTTTTATTTCCTCTAAATTCACCAGGCTTCAATAGGACCAGGAAGATTAGAGAGAGAGTGTAGAAGGAGGGTCACTTTTTTTTCCTTGTTGGTTTTAAGCAGGACCATTGCACCCATCAATATAGAGAGAAATGCAAGATTCAGCTGGGGAAACTTAAGCCTCTAATTCCAGTTAGAAGGAAAAAGAGGTCCAGGAGAATCTTAGCAAGAACAAGTCTTCTTGTAACACTAGATGGCATTTACAAAGGCCTTTGCCCACTTGGAAAAATAGTTTTTGTGGCTACTGGGTCTACTTTTGGGGATGCCTCCAAGTTTAATAAAGCTTCAGTCTGTAAGCTTAAAATTATTTCATCCTCCCCATCTAAAATAGCCAATTTGCTTTCCAGAAAGCTTGTACCCAATTCTAACCAACCATCAGGGTATAAGAATTCTCATATCTCCATTCAAATTGCTGCCATTGAGAATTTAACCTATTGTCACTTTTATTAGTGAAAGCTAACCTACTTTTGCTTCATCCTGTGCTGTGACAAATGCTATGCTCTAATAGCATCCTGTCATGAAAGCTTCTAATGATGCATGTACGTTAGGAGAACCATTTGCGGCTCTTAGACAAGCTAAACAGAAATATTAACCTGAGTCTTTCCCCAAGCTGGAAATAAGCCAGAGGAGTAGTAATAAAAACTTAATCATGATGTCCTTAAATATGGACTGTGCTATCCTGTCCTTAAAAGTTCAGGGAATAACTCTGGCTAATTCTCTCTCTTACTCCCTACACCCACCCACATTATTCCATGTGAATTAGGAAAGCTTCTCTAGCACCTGGGATGACATGTGAAAAAAAGAATCAGAGCCTGAAGGTGGAGGCTAATTGGTTTCTTCTGCTTAGGGTAGTGGATTACCACGGTGTTTGCTTGTGATCAACAGCAACAGGCAGCATTATCTCCACTTTCTCCTGGACCGTGTGGTCCATGTTCCATTAGAACCCCCACCCTCCTTCTTTGTCCTCTACATGTAGACAACCAATTATATCCACATGGCAATTTCTTCCTAATGCAATTCACAGACCCCTTTCCTTGGGGCCTAAATTCAAATGAGATTATGAAAGCCTTTGCATCAGTAATGTAGCGACTGGTCCGGTCCCTTTAGTTCTTGAGAATTGAAAGAGGCACTAATGAAATAAATTCGTTAAAATGCTTTTACACAGAGACTTGGTAAAGATACGTGGCACGAAGAGTCTTCTGTGTACCTGGCCTAGATGGGTGGGTTCAAAGCTTTTCCTTGCTGAAGGTCAGAACCAGTGTCAAATTTACAGCAAACCCACTTACGCTGCTTGGTGCTCCCTTTGCTGTTTATCATCACAGTAGGTATTACCTGACCAAGAAGTAATTACACCATTATTTTTTATGTGGTGCTTTATTACTTGCTTTTCAAAATTGGTTTCCACCATCTCACGAGCTAATAGCAACAACTATGTGATTGTAATGTTCACCCTGTCAGGAGACCTGGGGTTATTGCGGAAGTGGCCACATACCCATTGCCCACACAGTAACTGTTACTCCAAAACAAGTGAACTGCTTAACTAAACATCTATTGATTATAAGACGCTGGGGATCAACATTAAGACTACCAGCATCCAAAGGGGAAGATGAAATTCTGGTTACATATACACTGTGTTTTGTCAATATTTTGTGGAAAGGAGACAGATCATAAGTCCAAATCTAGGGTAGAAGAAGTAGAACTTCATTGGGTACCTTAAGTCATTTACTTAGTTCCGTCCATTTCTTAAAAGACAGGCATCAAAAGTGGGAGCAGAAACTTCAAGAGCCATGGAAATCCCCTCATCTTCACTCCTCTAAATATACTAACTGGAATTAACCAAATCTAAAAGTCGACTCAAGGTTCATCATCATAGTTGTGTCAGGTGAATGTCATAGCTTTTGTCTTGGGGCATCTGAAGTTCTACAGTTTTCTTTAGGACTGGGGACTGATCCAGGACTGAGTGTCTTTACGTTCTCTTATATGGCTCTTATGGTAAGCTAAGCTACAACTGGGCAAACAAGTTTGCCAACCCCACTTACTCACTTAGGTTCATATCTTTTGACTGGGAGTTATTGAGTGAGACTGAAGAAAACCAGAGCTTTAGGGTTAAAGCACCCACGTTTTGTAAAACTGCTTGCCATTTATGCTAATGATCTTAGTATAACATTTACAACTTCCAAATATATTAATTTACAAATTTACTTACATTTACAGCCTCTCCTCAGACCTCTCCTGGTTGGTTACTTGACTACACTAGATGGTGTTGACAGCCCCTTATATTTTGAGTTCCTTGTTTGATTTGAGTTCAGTGACATTATTCCCTCCTGGTATTCTTTCTACCTTTTTGACCTGCATTTGGCTTGTCTCTCAATCTTTCTGTAACCATTGCTTATCTGCTTGTGTTCCCCGTCACATTGTCTGTCCTGGGTTCTCTTTTCACATGTGGTTTTTGCTGTGATCTGTGACTTGGTGTTCCCCATAGCATTAACTCCATCACTGATCTTTTTCCTGAGCTTCTGTTTTGTTTTGTTTTTTTTTTCCCTGAGATGCTGTCTCACTCTGTCATCCAGGCTGGAGTGCAGAGGCATGATCTCTGCTCATTGCAACCTCCACCTCCCAGGTTCAAGTGATTCTCCTGCCTCAGCCTCCCAAGTAGCTAGGACTATAGGCATGCACCACCACGTCTGGTTCATTTTTGTATTTTTTGTAGAGATGGGTTTCACCATGTTAGCCAAGCTGGTTGAACTCCTGACCTCAAGTGATCCACTTGCCTTAGCCTCCCAAAATGGTGGGATTACAGGGATGAGCCACTGTGACCAGCCTGAGCTTTTGTTCTTTATTCTCAACTGTCTACTAAATATTTTACCTGATTTTTGTTCTGGCACCTAAATTCCAGCATGTCTGAAATTGAACTCATGATTATTTTCCCTCCCATAAATAGTTTTCTTTCCGCAAAACGGCCACAGTTTCCACTTAGTCAGATAAATTAGAAATGTCAGCCATCCCCCATTCTTCCTATCCTCTTATATCTGGCATATTACTGAAGTCATGTAGATTTTATTCTACAATATCTCTGAAATCTACTTTTTTCTCCATGACCACCCCATCATTAGTTGGTCTTTTATTTTCCATTTGGATTATTGCTATAATGCTGCCTTTAAGAGCCAACCTTCATTTTACTTCTATGGCTCTTTAAAATGTAGATCAGATCATGCTGCTCCTACGGTCTGGAAAATCTTAAATGACTACTCGTTGCCTACCTGCTCTTAGCAGGGCACCAAGGCCAATACTGTTACTCATGGTCAGCCTTTAACACTGCACTCTCAGCCTGTCAAGCTATGCTCTCCCCAAACTGGAACATCAACCCTGCTTGGATACATCCTTTGTATATCTCTTTCCCGTTGTTCCTTCTGCTCCCATTGGCTGGAATGCTTTTCCTGTCCTTTCGTTAGAAAAATCCTATTTATCTTTCCACACCCAACTCAGATATTTGAGCTAAAAATTTCCCTGATTCTATTACAGAGAATTAGTTTTTCCTCCTTTTGTGCAGCGCTATTGTACATTAATAATGCTACCGTTCTGTATCTTTTGGGGTAGCCAATTGCAGGCCTGTCTCCCCACTAGATTATGTTCTCCTCAAGGGTATGGCACGGTGCCTAGAAGAGTTTTTTGGATGGAATCATTTCCAGCTGGGGATGCACAGGGCACTGGACTTGTGTGTTGTACATCTTTTTCTTTTCACCTTCTTAAACATAGGGCCTTGTATACAGCAAGCCTGCAGTTTTATTTAGTTAATTAAACAGTACAAAACATCTCAAGTCTGGAAATTAATCCAGTCTTAATTAGGTATCTCCTACCTATTTTTTCCCCGCTGTGTTCACAAAACTTAAAATGGTTGTGTCCTATTCCAGATAGAGCTCAATTTCAGGATAATATTTGAGAACCAGAGGTGGTAGAATTGTTTGAATTGTAATTCCAAGTTAGTGTAAAGGAGAGGGGGAAGGTTGACCCCCAGGGACAAGTGAAACACACCCGCTCTTTTAGAATCCCGAGTCTTCCTGCTGTTGTATTTGCCACACTGTTTTAGAATTCTGTTTGTGTCTTTCTGCCCCTCTAGACTCGTGTTCCTTGAGAGTGGGAAATATGTAAATATGTCTAATTAGTCTTGTATTCACTGCACCTGCCCCTGTTTCCAGCACACGGCTTGTATACTATTAATAGTAATAACAACTGCCTGTTGAGTATTTATGTGCTAATCACTGTACAAATAATAGCACATTAAATCTTCACTTTACAGTTGAGGAAGACTTAAAGAATGAAAGTGACTTTTCCAAAAGGCGCATATATCCAATCAATGATGTAGCCTGGCTGCAATCTAGCCGAGTCTTACTTCAAAAGGATTGAGACAAAGGGAAGAAGAGCGTGTTATTAGGAAAATGGAAGTCAAATGAGGTCTGGAGTGTTTTCATGGAATATAAATTGAGACAAAGGAATGGACTAAAACAGATTGTAGGTAGAAGGTTATATGAAGAGCAAAAGTAGCATCAGAAAAGTCCTGGAAGCCAAATTGTTAGAGATCTGCTCCGAAGACCCCTTGGTGGCCTAACTTGGTTGCTCTAATAAAGAGTTCAGAGTAGGGCTCTCAAGGCAGACTGCCGGGGTTTGAATCCCAGCCCCTTCATTCATTAGCTCTGTGGATTTAGGCAAAGTCTTAAGTCCCCAAGCCTCAGTTTTCTTCTCTGTCTAATGGGAATAAAGATAGCACCTCCTTGTAGTTGTTGTGAAGGATAGGTTAGTTCATATAAAGTGCTTGGCACACAGTAAGTCCTTAGGAAGTGTGAGTTGCTGCTGCTGCTGCTGCTGCTGTTGTAATTATTAAAAGAAGAAAAGATACACATGAATGAATGTAATTCATTGTAGCACTTAGCATTTAATTAATTTGACGCTTCTGAGTGAATCCATGTTGTCTAAACTTATCGACTAAGGTGTCCCTACAAGCTCATTGGGATGCTATGAGATATTTTAAACTTGAGGGAAACAGTGATACTTTAAGTACATCAGATACCGTGTAAAGTGCTAGTTTAAGGTAGTTCTGAATTCAATATTACATTATACTGTATCTTTTTTTTTTTTTTTTTGAGACAGGGTCTTGCTCTGTCACCCAGGCTGGAGCGCAGTGGTGAAATCATGGCTCACTGGGGCTTCATCCTCTCCAGCTCAAGCTATTCTCCCACTTCAGCCTCCCAGGTAGCTGGGACCACAGTTGTGCATGACCACACTTGGCAGATTTTTTTAATCTTTTGTAGAGACAGGGTTTCACTCTATTGACCAGGCTGCTTTCCAACGCCTGGGCTGCAGCTATCCTCCTCTCTCAGCCTCCTAATGTGCTAAGATTATAGGCGTGATCCACTGTCCCATCCTTTTGCTGGTGTCATACCTCTGCAAAGCCGGTCTTCCGCAGTTACCGTGGTTAAAAGGAAGTGCCATGTGAAAACCAAAATGGAATAGAAAATGAGGGTGGCAGTGTTCAGTCTGATTCCGAGGTATGCAAAGTTGTATGGTGCCCAACAAGAACACACCTTTCATTAGTAAATTGTGGTTATTTTTAAATGAAATAAAATGTTGTATTTTTCTGTCAATTTCTTTATATTGTTTTTTTCAAATATTTATGTCCTACTGAGTTGCTGGAACATAAAGGTTAAGCTGTTCGCAACTGAGTAGTTAATAAACAGAACTGCTGGGCATTTCTTTTGGCTTAGGGATGCTCTGAAGGGATTGCTGAGATACTCAGGGTACTGTGAACAGAGACAGTTTGAGGAGCTCTGAAACAGAAAATGAATACATGTATAAGCAAAATGTGCGTTAAAAGAAAATAGTTCTAGACTATAATAGTCAGGGGGAGGAGACTTCTTAGGATCAAGATGCTCAGCAAAAATAATCACTTAGGTTGGGTCAATACTGAAGAAGGCTGACTTCATTTATTTTTAAATCAAGATGCTATTTAAGTTGGAATTTTGGCTGATAAAAACTTGCAGGCTTATCAGTAAGGCCGTTGTAGCTGTCCGCTTGGCGTACTTGTTAGAAGTTTTCTTTAATTCCATTAAAGTGTTACTAAATAATTACTTAATCTTCTGAGGTCTTCCAGTTACAAGTACTTTCCTGTCTTATTAGTGGAATTAATGGATGATTTGGAGTCACTTTTTTATCACTATTCTTGAGATTTGTTTTTTTCCTTCCCAATCTGATCGTCTGCAGAGCTCTGTTGTAACTTCATTACAAGTCTCCTGAAACCTGTCCACTGGTTTGGAGGAAATGACTCTGTGAACAGTGGGAGTCATTTTCTGAGTTGTCTCATAAAACCATGATATTAACAATCACAAGTGGGACTTGAGCCCAGAACTCCGCGTTTGGTTAGCGTAAGGCTCAGAGAAGCGTTTCTTTGCCTTGGAGCCTGACTCGGTGCTGTCCCCTGCTGAGAGCCATAAGTCGCTGGTAGGCTTGTTCTAGGAGAGTAATAAGTATTGTTGTTTAGCAATTGTGTTGTTGAAATTCAGCTCCACTATGTCTGACAGTATTTATCTAAAATACTTTCCCTGGTGCGTGTTCAAGTTCCAGTAAACCGTGTCTTATTGTGCGACCTTTTCATTTTCCAGTGAAAAGGGATCAGCTCGTCAGATAAAAGCTACAAGCCAGAGTACAGGAAAAATGCGTGCTCAGAAAATCCAAGCATGATTGAAAACAAGATGTGTTAAATCAATGCGGTTTATCGCCTGCCTATTCCCGGCAATTGCTGTTCTAAGCTCATTCTGAACACACAGCGGATGATAAAAGTACAGTGTCACAGCACTTGCTGGGGTGGGGATATAAGGCAACATGTTTATCAGACAGGCTGGGTGACTTTACCCCTCGATAATAGCTAATGTCAAAACTCTTTGGGAAGAAATCTGAAGCACAATTATAGAAGTAATATTACTCTTGTTATATCAGAAACTATGCTAGTAGGAAAAAGAATTATGGATGTATGCTTAAATGTTAAGAAAGACCGAATATGTTGGTCTCCAACATTTAAACGCCATCATCCATTACACAGTGGAAATCATTCTTCTCTTCTCATTTAAAGGAGAAAATTTGGCTTTGAAACCTAATCGTAAATGATTCAAATAAAAAACGCCCAGAATGAAAAAGATTAAAAAGCAAAAAAAAAAAAAAAAATGTGTACATTAAACTTCTGTTTGCTTGAGGGATTTAATAATTTTAGTTTTCAACTTGGATCAAATTTGGGGCTCTAAGACTCCTGGAAGGGCATCCTGTTCAGAGCACATCACACACAATAACAGGGGCAGGTTTTCTCATCAACTTCATTACAATTAGAGAGCAGTTTTTCCTAATTATTGGAAGTTCACCTACTTCTCATTTTAGAAAGAGTGTAGCCCTGCAGGGCAAGAAAGGGGTCTGTTCATGAAGTGGTGCTCCACTTCTGCCAGTGACTTCTCACCGCACATCTTCTAGAAAATACCAGCCAACTGTAATATAAATTGGTTTAATGTATCTCAGTCAGAGAGACAGCATTTGTGTCTCCTTTTCTCTAAAGTCAAATCAGCATCTGAGAGCTCCTTGTAGGCTTAGCCCTATAAGGAGAACTTGATATGACAGAAAACATAGTTTCTTGAGCATTTGGGGGTGAGTTTAAAATACTAGGGTGGCCTCCCTGAAAGATTTGCATTTGTTGACATGGTGAGCCTTACGGAAAATCAGGCCACCACATGGCTTGTTCATGTGTAAAATGTCAGGAGCCTGGGCACAGAGACTCCTGTTAGTGTTTCACGTGTATTTAGTTTAAAAAAAAAAAAGGGCAGTTTAATTGATTTGGTATCAGGACTTGTCAATGTGCTGCAAATTGAGGTTCATCAATATTAAAATAATACAGTCGGCCAGACACAGTGGCTCACGCTGTAATCCTAGCACTTTGGGAGGCCAAGGTGGGTGGATTGCCTGAGCTCAGGAGTTTGAGACCAGCCTGGGCAACACAGCGAAACCCCGTCTCTACTAAAATACAAAAAAATTAGCCAGGCATGGCTGCTTACACCTGTAATCCCAGCTATTCAGGAGGCTGAAGCAGGAGAATTGCTAGAACCAGGGAGGCAGAGGTTGCAGTGAGCCGAGATCACATCACTGCTTTCCAGCTTGGGTGACAGAACGAGACTTCCATCTCTAAAAAATAAATAAATAAATAAAAATAAAATAAGTCATCTTGGAATAGTAAGCCAAACACTGTAGAAATATAAACAATGAGACTTCTGTGCTAATAAATGCAACCAACTTTTTCTGTGCCTTAGTTTCCCACCTTTGAATTAGAAGTGGTAATTTTTAACATTTATGTCAAGGGCATATTGTAGGAACCAATGAGATAATTTCTAGAAAGCACTTTGCTACGACTGGAAAAAGGGTCTTATATGGCCTCAGGGTATGTTGAAAATGACACCTCTGCAAGGAATTATTGTGACTGTTAAATCTACAATCTTCAGAGGTCCTTCTAACTTGGAGAATAATTGAGTTTAAGATGTAAAATCATAAAAATTAGTTTTCCTTTGCAGATGCCTTTGAAAGTAACCTGTCAAAATGTAAATTGGCATAAATTTTATGAAGGATAGTTAGGAAATGTATATTGAAAGACTTGAAATGTGCATATTTTTTTATCCAGCAATTTATCCTGAGAAGTGTTCATTATAGTGCTTAAGTCAGTGAAAATTTTGGGAAAAAAATTCCTGCATTACAGTTAGTGGAGGATTTGTTATGTAAATTATGTCCATCCGTATAATATAGAAAGCTACAAATATCACAAAGAAAGAGACAGGCATACGTATGTATATAATCTATATTTTTATAAAAGTCTTGTGAAAATGAAAGCATACATACTAAAATATAAATCATGCTTCTATGAGAATGGGGGGATATTATGGGAGTTTCTCCACCTTAAAAAAATTTTTAATAATCATGTTAACATTACTTTTAGATTTAGAAAAACAGTAAGATGATTTCATTTTGAAAAACAAAGCAAGTCTTTTAATTCTTTATTCTTCTTCTTATTGCTTTTACTTCTCCAAGAGTTGTTAATTTCCAAACATATGCAAGTTATTTGCATTCCAAGCTACGGTCCTGAGATCTACCCTCATGTCTTCCTCCAAGAGCCCCTGCTTTGTTCCATCCTCCTAGGGTCTTTGCTCTTCAGTCCACCTTCTGTCTTCAGCCTTTGCTTTGCGTGTTGGCCTGGCTGCACTTTCTTGTAAAAAGGACGTAGCCACTCAAGGCACCTAATACCTCTGATTGTGCCTGTGGTAGAGAGAGGTATTGCTTCCTTTGCTTGATTTTTGAATCTCAAAGTTGTCATACATCAAGAGACTTGAAGACTACAAATAAGAAATCAGGGCATGTTCAAAGGCAGTTTGGAAATTTTCCTCGGGCTTCTGTATTGGTTAATTCTGCCTCTGTTGGCTTTGTCTTGACATCCTTCTTCTTGTAGAAAGTTACAGCTTTCTCTGGTTCAGTGAGCCGGCCCCTGAAGCCCTCCCGAGCCTCACTCACTCCGGAGGCAGGGGCACCAGGCTGTAAAAGCATTTCACGGGAAAGCAGGAGCTCCACTTACAATGAATTTGGTGTTAGGTTTCTTAGGAAGTGTATCGCTTCCACGGAAGAGGTGACCTGGCATGCTGTTTGTGCATCAGACATCTAGGCAGGTAATGAAATATCCAAATGGCTGGAAATGCAACAAATCTCCTCGTGAACAATATTTCTGGCTCTTGTTTAGGTTTCTGGTTGATTTTTCGGTTTATATATTTTAAACTCGGTCTTAAAGATAGATTCGTGAAGATAACTTGCTGTTTTATTGTTTACCTCTGGTTGTTAATTTAGTGACTGAGGGAAAAATGGGGCCATTATGGAACAAAAAGGCTCTGCCTAACACATATGTAATAACTCTCATGCCCAGAATGGATCTGCCTTGGAGGGAAATGCGGAGCTGTTACTCCTTTAGTTCAAATATAGAGTAGTCACCAGGGAAGCTTGGAGACCCAGGTGCTAGTTTTATCATTGCCTCTGCTATGAGGTTGTATTTATTACTTGGCATAGAGTCCAGATATTTGTTTGGACATTAAATGGCAATAGAATATTAATATTGCCTTCCTAATATCTGCATTTCTTTTTATTTCCAGTCAAAATGACATCATGTCACACAACCATTAAAAAAAGGAAATTAAAACCCCAGAAATATGTGAAAGCACGGCAGTGAGTCGCTGAGCTATAAAAGCAGGGAACTCTGTGAGCCAATGTTGGAATGGCACCCAAAGCACTTTTCCCCTGATGTTTCTCAACAGAACTCTGCAGCCTCTCATTTCCATTGTTTCCAGGAATAAGTAGTCAAGAAGTTAAGGGGGACAGGGGAGTGACTTCTTTAAAAAGAAACTCCAAAAAGAGAAAAATCAATTTTCATAACTGAGAATGCATCTGGCTTAACTACATGATTTTAATTTGCAGATAAATCCCCTTACAGAGACTTTTCTTTATTTGATGTGATTGTGAAGTGGATTTCTTTAATAAATAAAAACAGACTATAGGCATGAAAAGGCCACATGTATATTTGGCTAGAATTCACTTATTATTAAGAGTTTTTGGCCAGGCGCGGTGGCTCACGCCTGTAATCCTTGTACTTGGGGAGGCTGAGGTAGTCATATGACCTGAGGTTGGGAGTTCGAGACCAGCCTGGCCAACGTGATGAAACCCCATCTCTACTAAAAATACAAAAAATTAGCTGGGCATGGTGGTGCATCCCAGCTAATGGGATGCACCTCAGGAGGCGGAGGTTGCAGTGAGCTGAGATTGTGCAACTGCACTCCAGCCTGGGCAGCAGAGCAAAACTTTGTCTCAAAGAAAAGAAAAAAGTTTTCGATTGAATTTTAGAAGCTCATGATTAGTATGAGTGCATAAAATCTAGTTGTATTATCTCGATTTTCTTTGCATATAGCATTTCATGCTGCATGCACATCTGGACCTGAGAGATTATAGCTCTGTAGAACCACCACCTGGATTGAAGCCCACAAAGAGAAAAGCCGAGAGTCTGGTTTGGAATAGAACGTTACTGGTTTCCTTTAGGGAAGCTGAGATGATGAGATCTGGAAGGAACCTAAAGCTCTCCACAAGCAATCCCAACATAAAGCCAGATAAAATGGTTTGATTTTTATAACCATTGAATAAACTTTTACTTTTCCAAAAGTAGTAATGTTGATACAGTTGAAATGGCATCCTGTGCATAAAGCACATACATCCCACCAATATCCATTCCCCAATATCAAATCACAGCTCTGGGTGAGGGGATCCTTCTGAAATCTCAGCTGAAACATCTGCCCTGCAAGCTTGCTCTCCTGTTCAGGAGGATTTAATCTTGCGTTTTATGTATTTACAGGAACATTTCAGATATACCCCTCCATAGGCTGTACACAACTCCAAGAAGTCCTACTATGCAGGTTCAGTAAATATCTTTCTACCAGTAAATGAGTTTGAAGGGGTCAGTGGAAGACAGCTGGAATTCAATTGCTGCGGCCCCTCCATAGCCTGATTGTTCTTTAAATTAATATATCCCCATTAAGTGTGCTGTGACCCTAGTGAAGACTTTGTCAGAAAGAGGAGCAGAGGTGGTGACTCTGAGGAGGATCAGGCAATGGATTCCTGAACAGGAGGGAAGACTGGCTGTGAGATGCTGACCTGCATCCCAGCTCGGCAAGTAGAGGATTTCATCTGTCTTTTGGGGTTGGATTATGTGTACCTTTCAGAAAGTTTGTTTTTAAGGGCTTATGGTGTTGTGACACAAAACAGTTCATTCCTATAAATGCCACCCCGCCCCCTTAAGCACATGGCAAGCACTAAAAATGATTACCGAATAAATGTATAGTTTAATGTCTTGAATTTTTAAAATGAATACATTGGCCCCATTTTATTCTGATGATGTAAATATTGAGGCTTTTCTATTTGGGATAATGGATTCTTCTAAACCTGTGTTCCTTCCTTATTCGATTACCCTTGCTAACTGGTTTAGGGTGACGCCCTCTCAAACCCTTTTCAGAGTGTGGACTGGGTATTTGGAAGCAGGGCCACACAAGCTGTTCTCATCATTCCATTCCTCTTGCAGTTTACAGCTTCATCTGTTTTTCTCTTTTCAATCTAAGATGCTCATGCTTCTTTATTTGTAGTTAATTGTGTCCAATTCCTTTCTTTTTTTCTTTCTCTACCAGATTCTCAGAATTGTCCCAAGTTTGAGGGGAAAAAAATTGGTTAGTCCCATTTCTTCTGGTGCCTCCTGAGCCCTGTGCTTGAGTACAATGAGGTCACTTTGTTGAAGGATTAACTTTATATTACATTCTTGCAGAGTAGATGTATGTCCCTAAGGTATGACTACCCCCACTGATGAAATAAATATACCATTCTTTATGATTCCTCCCTGTTACCCTGTCTGTTGATTTTCAGAGAGTTTATGAATAGTCACATATTTATACAACTGGCCAAAAGTATACTACTTATTTTTCTTATGGTCTGTAATAACCTATGCAAGGTTATTAAAGGGTATACAGACCCCTTTTAAAGCATAGTTTCTTATGTCATTACTTTATACAAGCAGGTCAAATTCCATCTCAGCAACAATCTCTTGCTCTTAGCCTTTTTCTCTGATTATAAAAGTAATATATGTTCATTGTGGAAAATTTAGAAAAATGCACAGCAAAAAGAGCAGGAAGAAAAGCACTTTAAGACCCACTACTTAGAAACAACTTCTATTTGGCAGTTTATACACAGACACATTTTCTTTTTCTATATATGTTTGTTTAAAAAAAGTAACCATATTGTACACATGCTCCTGTAATCTTTTAAACTAAGCAATATATCAGTAAATGCTTTTTTACCTATGACATTGCTTTTGAGGATCGCATCAAATTCTATTCCATGGGGGTGCCTTACATTAACCATCCCCCACTTCCCAGATAATTTTTGTGAGGGCAGTTAAAATAATCTTTGTCAGATGGCTCCCCCACCACTCAGTAATTGGTTTAATTTTTTTCTCTAGTCAATGCTATCAGATAAATCATCAAGTTCCTCTGAATTTAGGACAGTCAGCTTTGTCTGCAGAACTGGACAATTCCACTGTAATATTCAATACCTGTATGGCAGGCAGGTTAACGTGTTTAAAACTATGAGCAGAAAACAAATCATAGAGGCATGGGAAATAAGTCTTTGCCTTACTATTTAAATATTTCCTCTCACATAGTACACTTCCTTGGAGTAAATCCTTATTTTTCTTTGAATAATAAGTTTAATATGTCTAATTCAATTACTGTGTGGCAACAGAATGACTTCTCCCCAGCTCTTTAGCTATTAGTTCTATATGATATTTGAATTGGTTCTTTTAATTGCTGATATTGTCGGTCATTCTTCTGTGAGTTGGCCATATAGCCGGAGAAACATATCCTTCCCCGCCATACATCCGACAGTCATTCAGTTAACAACCATGGGTTTCTAGACACAATAGGAATTTATTATGCTAATGATTGAAGAGGTGGGACAACCATTCAAATTTTATTGCTATCTTAGACTGAAAAATAAACCTAAGAATTAGAATTTTCAGGATGCTGAATTATGTTTTCCGGTATTAAAAGGATGCATTTAATTGTCTAAAGCTACTATTTATGGTTAAACATTTTTGTTGGCAATTAGCATTATGGGTGGGGGGTGGATATGATAAATAACTGAAACGTTGGTGCTCACTCCTCTCTCTCTTGTGCATTTCTTGATTAAATACCGTGGATTTTACGAGTAACAGCTTCCCTGCATAAAGAATTCAATGGCATTTTCTCTACAAGTCTAATTTGAAAAAAGAATTCTTCTCAAGGGTTTAGAAAGTAATTCATAAAATGGAAGGAATAATAAATATTGTGCCTTAACTCATATACTAGTATAGATAGAAAGATTTGGTACACGTGGGTGTAATTTTAGTTAATTTCCACAAGAGACAGGTTGAAAGTTTACTGTTTGGAAATGGCGGGGTGGGGGGGGGAGGTTGACTAAATCTCATATTTGCAAAAATGATTACATTAACTTAAATGAAAATGCCACTGTATTAATGACTTCAATAAGCATTCCATTTGGGGAAAAATCTTTTTAATAAAAAGTTACCTAAAGTTCACTCTAACTTAAAATATACAAGTGAAGAAAAAGTACTTACTCTGATTTATGTGTCTTTTGGAGGTGTAATTATTGGCTTTTTACTCACCTATGTAAAACAATGTACTTTTGTAAATGGATTTCTGGCCACTTTATGCAGTCTTTTTTTTTTTTTTTCCCCCCTTACATAAAAAGTAAGGACTGTCAATCAAGGAATTTTAAGGTTTATTTCCTCTTTAGAAATGATTGATAGCCTTTTAGATTTACAAGTTGACAAGTTAAAGGGTTCTATTGGTATAATTATGTACGAAATTCACAGTCTTTCAATTTAAATGTCCTTTTAAAACCACAAGATTATCATACCTGTATTTTGAAAAGTGGGCCAGTCAGTTTGGGTTGGTATACAAATTGCTTCCATTAGCCTTGGGACCTATTTGAATTTAATACAGTTTTTTAAAGTTAGTACTAGTATGAATCTTACTTTTAAAATTTAGGTTAATGGAAATGCATTTTAAGTAAAGCACGTGGCAACTTGTTTTCTAATGTATAGCTAAATGTCAGAACTACAAAGATTGTCTTTTTTATTCAGCATGTGAGAAAATATGTGGTTGAACACTTCGATTACACTAAAAAAGAAAAATTTTAAAAACACCCACCTACCCCCTACTTAGAGAACACAGGGATGTGGAGGCTATGGGTAGAAGCTGCCATCTTTTCCATTTCAACCGTTTCACGTGAGACAGCCTGAAGATATTTCATATACCAGGGAGAAATTTTGAAAACGATAGACCCGAGTCCACTTAATATGTGTTTAATTTAAGGATGCTTTGAAGAGTTGTGGTCAATGTGTGCAAAGCAAGGTCCATCGTCTCCAAATGTTCTTCCAGGTTTGCTGCTCTTTCGGTCTTTTCAAGGATTGTTCTTGGAGACTCAGCTGCCCTGAGCTAGTACTGCACAGATGCTGGTGCCAAAGAGTATCAATGTTGGCGAAAGGATCTATCATTTCAGATGTAAGGGTTTTGAATCAGGGCATTTTCTTCCATTTATTTTTTAACTGTGTTTTAGGTTTTGGGGTACATGTGAAGAACATACAAGATTGTTGCATAGGTACACACGTGGCAGTGTGATTTGCTGCCTTCCTCCCCTTCACCTATATCTGGCATTTCTCCCCATGCTATCTCTCCCCAACTCCCTACCCTCCACTGTCCCTTCCCCATTCCCCCCAACAGACCCCAGTGTGTAGTGCTCCCCTCCCTGTGTCCATGTGTTCTCATTGTTCAACACCCGCCTATGAGTGAGAACATGCGGTGTTTGATTTTCTGTTCTTGCGTCAGTTTGCTGAGAATGATTATCTCCAGGTTCATCCATGTCCCTACAAAGGACACGACCTCATTGTTTTTGATGGCTGTATAATATTCCATGGTGTGTATGTGCCACTGAATCAGGGCATTTTCAATATCTACCCCTTTGGAGACTCTCTCAAGGGTGGCACCAGCTTTCCATACCTGGAAGACTCATTACTACTCTCTCCTCTGCTCTTCCCAGCCTCCTACATGTTTAATTATGCTGAGATATTATATCAGCTGAGCTCCACTAGGGATTTTTCAGTTAAGCAGATGCTGTTAATTCTGCTGTTTACAATGTATAGATACGGCCAGGCAAGCCCTGGTGGTATCTATACATTGTAAACAGCAGAATTTTAAAAAGCCCAAGTGTTTTTACCTGAGCAACAAATTTAAAGTTAATCCTAAAAACGTCATGTCAAATACCATTTTACTTTCTGTTTATGATCACATAAGGAGTGTAGAATTTGGCCAAAGCAACACTGCTCGAGACCTACTCCTAATGTTCTTTTGGGCAAGTCATTCCACATCTTTGTATAAAGCAGAAGCAGATGGTGGAAAAAGTTCAGCAAAGAGATCATTCACACAATCATCTTGTGATCCAATTCAAAAGTATCAGTTAAACTTTGAACTTCCTGGTTATTTTCACACCATTACTGTTGCAAGCCATGTTCTGCTTTGTTTCTTGAAAATGTGCTAATCGTGTGACTTCTTTATTGCAGCGCTCAATGAACCCACCATCGATTATGGTTTCCAGAGGTTACAGAAGGTCATTCCTCGGCACCCTGGTGACCCTGAGCGTTTGCCAAAGGTGAGGATGCTGACTTTTTGGGTTGTAGTCTGAAAACTTGGACTTGAGTGATTTGCAGAAAAGTGCTGCTACTGATAAAAATTAGTTCATAGATCACTCAGATTTTTGTGTGTTTGGTACTATAAGTAATAATAAAAGTGGCAAGCACGTATGTGCCAGGCAACGTCATGCTTACTTTTACATCTGTTATGCCATTTTAGCCGCTCAACAACAATCTGATGTTGGTACTATTACTATTCATATTTTAGAAGAGAAAACAATGAAGCGAAGAGAGATTAAATAATTTACCCAAGGTCACATAGCATGTCAATTGCTAAACTGAGATTCGAACCTATGCGTCACGGCCCTGGAGTTTGGGGTACTTAATCGCTATTTCTTAACAATTCTCAAAAGAAAAAGGAACACCAAATTTTCTTCTACGAGGATCTGTACTTAGTCCTGGCAAGAGGAGAATAGTTAGAGCTCAAAATGTGTTGGTAGATCTTGAGACTGGGCAAAGAAGACAACCTCTCTCCCCTTAGGCATTCTACCTAGTTAGGAAAACAGGAACAAATATGACAGAAATTAAACAAAAATTCAAGACAGAGGTCATATATGTCATTAATTACCAGTGCAGAAACAAGGAAATTGACCTCTTTTGACTATGGTGTACCTGCTGTGAATGTCTGGGATATTCCTATCCCTGTACCTGAGGAACTTGGGCTCTATGGGGTAGAGTGTTCCAAACAACTAATCATAACCAAAAATAATAGCACATTAAAGAAAAGTGTGACCAACATTCTGTGAGGACTCGGAGGGAAGGGCAGGTAAATGTGAAAGGAGTTCAAAGTACAGAATTAGTTGAGCTTCTATTCACTGTTTACTGACAGCAAAAAAAAAACTTCATTTACCGCACAAGTGAAAACTATTAATATTAAATTGAAAGAGTAGTCTCAAGGACTCTTCTTCCTTGCCACAGTAAGTCTAGAGATATGCCATTTCCAGGTCCGTATATCCTTGTAAAACACCTGTGAAAAGGAACTTGCCATCCTTCTTAGCTCGGTGAACCTCCTTGGGGGATCACTTTGTCATCAAATCCTACCTGTGTGCTGGCTGCTCTTGTAGGCAGGAGCCACCTGTCAGAACTGGTCCTGTCCAGGAGAAATCTACCTCTCAGGTCACTACACAGACACAAGGTGTGTGGGGAAGGAGGGGCGCCCACTGCTCCGAGAGAGGAAGTGTTGTTATGAGCAAGGGCCTCTTGACTTTGGGGGAAAAACACCTTCAGTTTTCAGAGTTGATGGCTTCAGTTTCAACCTTCAATTCCCCAGAAACCACCTTACTTTCCACTGAAGTGCTATCCTTCCCTTTCCTTTTCCACCCCAATTTATTCTTGGTAAGCAATTAAATAATCTATAGGTTAATATTACTTAATATGTTAAATAATCTAACTATAATAATAAACAGCAGTCTCCACCCATGATGTAGATGGTCTGTGGAGAGATTTACCATTAGGTTCGTTATCCAGCAAGAACATGGTCCCATGCATTTCCTATGGGACAACTGGTAATTTTATAGCACAGTGATATAAATGATGTGGGTCTGACTAATGGTTGATGCCTTAGCTGTCTTAGGACTAGAACAAAGGCATGGATACAATGCCAGATTCTTCCCATTGTTCCCATTTGGGCACTGTATTCACTTTATATTTAGCACTTGCTTTAGCATTTGCTCTCTAGAGTCCACTAGAGATACTGAGGAGAGTCAGGCTGGGCAAGGTGGCATTCAGACATTGGCCACTTGCTAGCTATGCAACCTAGGTCAAAATTGTTTACCTCTCTGTGCCTCAATGACCTCATCTGTTAAATGGGATGGTGATATGTTGTACCTTTTTAAGTTTTGTTTCAATGACTTGTTTAGCAGTCAACAAAAGGTACTATGATTTGCCGATTGAGATTGGGACCCTTGCTTCTGAGAGCTCTTCTACCGAATCTCTGCAGAGCAGGAAATCCTAATTCTGGTGAGCAGTTGAGCATGTGATTTCTCCTCTGTGCCTCAGTTTCTTCATCGATAAAATGGGGATAATTAATCATGCTAACTCATAGGGGATCATGTAAGGATGAGGAGATCTCATCTCATGGGTGCCCTTGGCATAACATCTGGCCCAGAGTTGCCACTTTAAAAACACTTATGGAAAGGTAACTCATGCCAGTGATCCCAGTAATTTGGGAAACAAAGGTGGGAGAATTGCTTGAGGCCAGGAATTGAATACTAGCCTGGGCACCATCATAAGATCCTGTCCCTACAAAATAAAAAAAAATTAGCCAGGGATGGTGGCATGTGCACGTAGTCTCAGCTACTTGGGAGGCTGAGGTGAGAGGACTGGTTAAGCCTAGGAGGTCGAGGCTGCAGTGAGACATACACACCATCACTGTGCTCCAGCCTGGGTGACAGAGCAAGACCCGGTCTCAAAAAAATAATAAATAAACAAAAGCATTAAAAATTAGAAGACAAATGTGGTTTAATGATTGAGGTCTACAGAAACCAGGCAGTCCTTTTCTTATTTGAAAGGAGAGGAGAGAAATAGGAATCTAGGGTTGAGTTTTGTGTACTTACTTTGGAAAACACCTTAATGGTTGCATGTTATGTTCAGAAATGTTGAACAAACAGCATAGGCACGTGTCACTTTGTCCCTGTGGTGAAATTCCAGCTCTTTTTTTCCTGGGTTTGGGAAGAGTAATCAAGGACACAATGGATTTGTGTGTTAAGGAAACACTCCACCGCTTACATCCAGCCACTTGATGGTGCAAGGCCTGGCCGGAGCCTACCCCAGGAAGCTCTCAGCGTGACTCAGAGCCCAGTGGCTGTCCTCTTGGCTTTGAATGTTAAAGCAGAGCAAGAGTTCAAGGGCAGGGTCAGGAAGTGGCGGATGGAGCCAGCACAAGGTATTCCTGTGGACTTGGGAGATTTATACTCCTGCTGTCCATTGTTAGGGGGATAAAAATGGGTGTGCCTTTCTTAGGATCATGGTCAGTGTTTGTCAAACAGGAGTGTTTCTGTGAGCTGTGGACCACACACCTTAAAAAACAAACTCCTCTTTATTAAACCCATGTGTTTGTGAATAGACAAAGCTAGATTCATACAACCACCCACATATTCTGTCAAATGAAACTGCGCCACAGACCAAGCGGACAGCTTTCCATAATAATATGCCTTTGTATACAGGCTTGTGCTTTTTCAAAAAAACTTGGACTTGCTTTGTTTTATTGGAGTCCCTCCTGTGAGAGAAGCTGGGGCAGCAGACATCTTTCCCATTTACCAAATAGGAAAACGGGAGCAAGCGGAATCCTGCTCTGTAAATTACTTTGCCCCTGAAAGTCACCATCAGTGATAGTTGCTGTACACACAAATTTAAAATACTGTAATTATGCTAACCCCAGATGTTTTTTGGTTTCCTTTTTCATATACACAGGGAGAAAAGGGCAGGCTAAGGTTTTTAAATCACAGCATTCTGTTCTGTTTCATACAGTTTTGCCTTTCTGGATCCTGGCAGGAAGGGGCGGAACATGTGATCAACTTTGGGGTCAAGGTTGACTTTTCTTATAATTTAGAGGTGGAGGGGATGGGGAATGCGGTCGATCAGAAATTCTGAGATGCCGATGGCTGCAGTGATGCAATCCAGACACATTGAGCAAGGAGTGCTCTCTGTGTTCAAGGTCAGAGGTGTCCCCGCCCCTTGCAGTTTGTTAGTTGCCTTCGTGAGTGGTCAGTGAGCCTTAGCCCTAAGGCAGTAAGAGCACACCCTGCGCTTAGCCGGCGTCAGGCATGTCAGCTGTGCATCCTAGGAAGCAAGGAATGTTTACTGCATGCCTACTGTGAGCCCAGCACTGCATTAGCAAGGGGTGTTCGAAGAGTACAGAGGCCAGGAGAGTGGGCTCTCAAGTGAGAAAGACGTGTGTTTTGGAAATGAGATCCACTACTTGGTGCACATGACTCAACCTCCCGCGCTTCAGGTTTCTCCTCTGTAGAGCAGCTGCCTCACGGCATTGTTGTCAGGTGTTAATGAGATATTTATGCCAAGAGGCATCCCTGGCACTAGCGAGACTCTAGTAAATGGGAGCCACTAATCCCTGCACCGTGGGTGTTCCCCATTTTACAGATGAGGAGTTAGAGTCCCCAGAGGTGTGAGTGACTTGCTTCGACATCACATCACAGCTAGCAAGTGGGAAAACTAAGATTAAAACTCAGGTCCTTAGGCTTGGTAGTGTCACTGTGTTCACTATGGTGCGTCCCCACTTCTCCAGACAGGAAGACCCAAAGAATTCTGCCTTTTGGTGACTCACATCTCTATCCTCTCCTCTGCAGACACCTGGGCCCCGTCCTTACATTGAGTCTCACCAGCTTTCTCTCACTTCCTTACGGAGAAGGCTTGGCATGGGGACCTTCTCAGGGCAAATGCGTCTTTTCTCCAAGAGCCAGCCCCTCTTTTAGAGAAAATAAAGCAGTTTGAGAAAAGCAACAAAGGCTGCATTTGTGTATTTTGCTTTATGGAGCTGAAAATATCTGGTAAATTGATCCAGTGGGAGTAATAAATACACATTACTTTATCTTGTTCTTCATGTCCTATACCCCTGAGCCTTGGTAGAACAACACCACTTAATAGACTTAAAAAAGAGTAATTATACTCATTGGTTGTGTGATTTTTCAGCCCTCCCAGCCCTGCCTGACCTTCTAATTTAGCTCACCGTGTCTAACTAATGCATTTATATTCATCTTTTATGAAGCATGTATAGTACAGAATTGACTTTAGAGCCTTTTCCAAGCTGTCCTCCCAGGTCTCCAATCTGGTTAGTAGTAAGGAGAATGGGAGCCATCCATCTCTATATGTTCACATGTATAGATAACACACAGACATGGCTCAAAGCATTTTTTATCCTTTATGAAACATAATAAAAAGTATTTATTACATTTTTACTTTAAAGCTTTTATACATTCTAGCATTATTTACAGCTAAACACGCAGGCAAAAGATGCAAGTGTTTTTAAAATGATTACTGTTAATGTTTCTGCTTGTCAGAAGTGCTTAAATTTGCCTGCACTTTGTCTAAAAACTTAGTACTGTTGCCTTTTAAGAACAACACATTTAAAAGATCTGGCAAGTCAGATTTGCAAACACTGCTGACAGTTTGTGATGAACGATATTGCAAAATTTGCAAGATGTTTGTCATTTCACACAGCCGACATATTAAGGAACCGATTAAGAAACGCGAAACCCCTCTGGAAAACAACCATCCCAAACCAACCTCAGCCAAACCTTGAACCCAGAGAGCACACCAGAGTCTCTCACCCGGGTTTTCTCTCCCAACTTCCCACTCAGCCAGTGGAACCCGATTGTTCTCAGTGCATTTTCTCTCACCATATGGTCTCCTCATTACCATACACTAAGAGTCCATATGGGAAACTTGTGAAATGAACTGTATTCATTTTAACTGCCAGATGAGCAGCCTTTTGCTTTGCAAGCTTAGCTTAAGTCATCTGCTGTCTTCATGTTGTTATGGCAACACAGCACCAATAAAAAATTCTAATCTACTGTAAGTGATCACAGTATTTTAAGTGCTTGCCTATAACTGTCCTCAAAGGGGAAGAGAGGGGAGGGTACTATTTGTACAAGGAGCAAAAGGTTGTTGTTCATTCCAGCAGGTGTCAGTAAAGAAGCCAGTATCATGGTGATTGGAGTACCCGTGTGGCTGTGCAGTAGGCTGGGATTATAAGGGAAGTGAACACCAGAGGGTGGATGGTGGGGTGGAGGAGTTGTGGACCCTTTTGGTGGGTCTCCAAAAACACAGTGAATGTCAAGCCCCATAGTATCTCTGGCAGGCACGCTACTCTGCTGGTGCTGTGTGGCCAGCCCGCCATGAAGAAACTCAAGGCTTCCTTGGAAATACAGAGGTAGCAAATCCTTACAGTACCTTCTCCTTCACTGGTAATCGAAAATCTCAGTGTCCCTGAAGCTGCTTTCCCTGTACGTGTGGATTAGTCATTTCAAACACCAGGCTAATTAAGAGTACCTTAAAGTAATGGAAGTAGGCAGCAACATCCTTAAATATAAATCATTTTCACCTCTGCGGGCCACATGATATGTTGCATCTCTGTCGCTCTATCTGTATTGAAAGTGAATGTTTATAGTCTCAGTTCATCAGTTCACATTAGCCTCATGCTGAATATTTAAACACAGAACAATTTGAACACACCATGAAGGAAGACAGTGACTGCACTTTCATTTGGAACAGCAAGGGCTCATCTAATAATAATTTAGTAAATCAGCCATTTAGTGGCTCAGTTGTGCACTGTATTGTGCCAAATATTATTCACTTCAACTGTACACTTGCAAAATTGAAATTCAGATTCCAGTCACAGGCACTGTTTTTGCTCAGTGGAGAGACGAGACCTAAAACCACCCTCCCTAAAGAGTGTTCGTGTTTAGTGATTTATCATAAATACAGAGCTGGGGCAAAATAAAACTGGAGTTGGCTGTATACAATGTATTCTAATTATGCTGTTATTGTTTTAGTCTTTATGCAAAGACTATCAGTAATTCCAAACCTGCAGTCGCATCAGTGAAAATACAAATAAGAAATCTTTGCATAACCACATTGCCTCCTAGCAGAAAGGGGGTGACTAAGGGATTCAGAAAAGGATAAAGAAGAACTCAGCATCTTCACCTTCCACACTGACAGTAGCCTCTCTCTCACCCTTGCTATCTCTTTCTCTTTCTCATTTATTTACTTTTTTTTTTTAATTTGAGGAAACTCTATTAACATCATATTCTAAAATGAAACTGACCCTCCTAAGACAAAAACACAGAAACAAATGCAAATCTTATGGTATAGTCAGCTCTTAGAAAAAACACGTTCCAGTTTGATTCCAGGAAACATTTTGTCTCTATGTTCTCTTGTCAAAAACACAAGCTATGGAATGCAGTCCATTTCCCCCTCCTTCCCGTGTATCCACCAGAAAACTTAGAGGCAGATTCCATTTTCCCATTTGATATGCTCGGTTTAGGGGCTTGGTATCCCTTACTACTTACATTTCTTTTAGCTGGGGAGTTTTAGCAACCCTGAAAGTACATTTAGAATTCCTGTGTGTGTGTGTCCGTGTGTGCATTATGAAGATGCACATGCAAATGCCTGCACGTGTCATTTCTCTGGGGAAAGAAGTTGTAGGTAGCTTCACTAAAAAGGCCGATGACCCCATGAAAGTTGTAATTCTCACCTCTTTATTTTATCTTTAGCTGACTTATTTTGCAACAAAGCTTGTCATTACTGTTTCCTTCCCATTTTAGAGATGACGAAACTGAGGTTCATAGAGGACACGTACCCTGCTCAAGCTTATGCAGCTGTAAGTGGAGGTTTCCTGACCTCCCCTACTTCCTAATCAGTAGTCCCCTTAGAGTCTTTTACAGGGTTTTGAATATAGGATTACATCTCAAACATAGCACTCAAGGCATGCAATGTACGTTGACTGTAAGAATGCATATATTTTGCCAGAGTTCTTTGGAAAATAAGAGGGGACTGTCAATAATATTGCTGGCCATTGCCTGATGAGCACTAACTAAATATAATCTACTGAACCAGGTGTTGGTGTTAACTGTTTTACAGATGATGACACAGAGGCCTGTGTTTACACTGCTAATACATGGATTCGAGCCAAGTCTATTGGACTCCACATCCAGAGCCTATATCCCTAAGCAGAATTAAGCAATTTTAAGGAAAAAAAGCCAATTTACAAAACCAATCTTAAAACCCTTCCAGCCTGGTTAGGGAAGGGGGCAAGTGGTGGCCTAGACTGAGGTTAGCTCACGAAGGGCTGAGCCGGGTGGAAGCGGCAGGAAGAATTCACATGCACATGCAGATAAACCTTGGCCGCCATGCTTTCCCTCTTCAGCTGCACAGTCACTGGGGGAGGGACTTGTGATAACCATTCTCCAATAGCTCAATGCTGGAACTCTTTCAAGTTCTTTTTTAGCACTGAATTCTTGATCAGGAGGATTCAGTTTAACCTACTTCGTATCACACCCTGCATAGAGGGGCATTGAATATAATTACCCATTAGGTCAAAGGTAGGTGACAGGAGAAACAAGGGGTGAACTCATTTCTGCCTCGAGCCACCCAACGTCCTCCCCTTAAAAGCTGAAGCCCTTAGGGACAGAGATGCTAGGAGGTCTTACGTCTTTGCTCACTATTTTCAGCTCGGAGTAACACTTCAGTGGAGCATTAGAGTAATAAGTACCAAGCCCCAATAGTCTTGAAGCAGTGGATATTAATTGCAGTTATACTCAGGACCATTTGTAAAGCCTTGAGAATTATCATTCACAGATACTGTTCATCTGGAGGTACATATAATAACCAATAATGTTCATGTTCAACAGTTTAAGAAGCAAAAGCAAATCATGTTTGCCTCCCTCATGTATCTATAAAGCATATTATGGTATCCCTACAGTATCTGTCCAAAAATAGAATACCTTGATAATGCAGTGCTGGGCTCACAGTAGGCATGCAGTAAACATTCATTGCTTCTTAGGATGCACAGCTGACACGCCTGACGCCAGCTAAGCACAGGGTGTGCTCTTACTGCCTCAGGGCTCAGGCTCACTGACTGCTCATGAAGGCAACTAACCAATGCACAAGCATTTGTATACACACACACCACACACACACACATACGCATCCACGTATACGTACACGACAAATACATCTCTGTTTACTGAGCAGCACTTTTACTTTCAAGCTAGATATTTATTCAGCCTTGGCTTAGGGAAAGAGAAACCACAGCCAAAAGACAAAGAGAAACAGAAGTAGTTAATTTTTGGCTTTTTGTGTTTTCTAAAAGCCCAGGCCTTGGCGACTTAAAGGTGACTTAAAAGATTTTCAAGGGTAATTTTGACTCTAGGCCGTTTTTGTTTCATGTGCTGACTTTACAACCTACCCCTGAAAAAGGCACCTCTGTCCAGAGCTTTCTCTTTAAGCAGAGACTTTTATCCTGATCAGAAAGTCGATTTCCAAGGCACTCAGCAGGACCGAACCCACAGCGTTGGTCTTAAACCAGTACAATGAATTGGAATAAGAAGATCCCGCTAGAGGTTACCAAGTTCAGCTCTGTACCTCCAAGCAGGTCATAGTCACAAGGGTGCAGACACCATTTTTCACTATATTTGTGGCGGGAAGCACCCCAGGCTCCCATTCACCAATTACCATGACACCATTTAGAAGAAAATGCCAGGAGACCAAAAAAAAAAAAAAAAAAAAAAAAAGGGAGGGGAAAGCCATTGTCATAACTCTTCTCAGAAATACCTGGTTTCACAATTTATACTTAACTGCTGACACTTGAAAAGTCGAACATTTTGGTAAAATGAATCAAGCTGTAATGTTTCTTTTATGAGATCCCCTTGCAGGAAAGGGAAGCTTGGCACCTCATGGAGCCCAAGTTTAGTTATCCATCATAGTAAAGTCAGCTGTCCTAGCCAGCTTCTCAGAGGTCACTCGATCGAACCAACAGCTCTTACAACTATATTATTGCTTACGGGACAGTAATTGAGGCACCAGATAAAAATTACCTGGTCTAATAGGCAGCGAACAATTTTCACTCAATAAAATTATGAGCCAAATCATTCATTTCATAACACTCTGGCTAATTTATTTGTTGACCTTTTAATATCCATAGCTCTTCAGTGGTATTAACTGCAACTCAGACAAAATCTCTTGTTCATTTCACTTTCATTGATTTTTTTTTTTCCATTGAGGCAATAACAGTTGCTTGAAAGCAGCCCTTTTCTTTCGATTGTAAAAGTCAATCACATAAGTTAGTATGTCTTACGTTGATATAGTTGTGTTAGCTTACAACCTAGTTTAATTTCATATGATTCAGAGTCTCCTACACCATGTTTTCAACAAAGGCAAAGCTTTCTGGTTTACTTCCAACCATGCTGCATGCTGGTTCATAATAATATGTTTGAGAAGTAAGAGGGCTGTCATCTCATCTGAACATAAAATGAACTTTAAAATTAGAAGAGTTTCAGAAGAAGTCCTGCTGCATTTTCTCTAGACTAGAATGCTTTTGATACCTTGGCCTATGTTATTAATAGCAGTAGACTCAAAATATTTAATTCCTTTGTTCTGGAAATGTCTAGAGATTTTTTACTGTGGTTAGAATTTCATTTTTAAAAAAGACCCTGGGCAACAAGTATGCACTAGAATGCTCTGTAAGGCAGTCAAAGCTCCCGCTGAATCTTCTTATATACTAAAATACTATGAAGTCTTTAAAATGTGGGGTTGTAAAATATAATTGTTACACATTTGGCATTTTATGCCTCCCTGGAAATAACTACCTGCTACCTATACCTCATTTATGTTCCTCCTTTCCATTTCAATTTACTCTAAAGTGGTCCTTAGCTGTAATGAGAATGCCCCTTTCAACAGAAACATGTTTAATTATATCCATGTTAAATGTAAGTGACTCTTCTCAGTCATAGGGCTTCTAAGTAAAGAGTGTTTAAAGTGTGACACTAAAGGCTTCTAATGATCTGCAGTAAGCTCTCTTTCAAGAAGTTCATATTACAAGAAAAATGAAAAATGTGAGGAATGTCTCAGAGGATGGGAAGCTAAACAGTGCCCAAGTGTTATTTTAGTTTGTTTTACTCTTTCCCTCACTGCCCTCATTATACTGATTTTTTAGAAAGCAAAGTCTACCATTGTGAAATTTTCCATTTGGCTGAATAAACACAAAGGAAGTTGGGATATAAAACTACCCTCCAAAGAAATACATCTCAGGACAACTAGTATTTATTGCATTGTACATCTAGCTCTGCAGGAAATGGGCTGCAAGAAACTTCCAATCAATGTTTCAGCATTTGGGCTTTCCAATCAGTAATGTCATTCAGGCTTTCAGAAGCCAGTGTGGAAAGAGCCAGGACCTAAAGTCTAGGAGCTGAAGGTACACTTCAAAATCTGGGTCCTGCAGTAAACTCTGTATGAAGGAGGGCAGTGAAATCAATGCTGATTTCATTGACAGGCACGTATCATCTCTACATCAAGAGTGATTTTGCCATTTCACTTCATTGTATGTTGCTAATATTTGGCCACTACATTTTGAATCCCCTGATAAGGCAAAGTGGATTGGTGATAAATGGGTATCAGGGACATGTGCAGCAACAGAGAAGAATTATGCTTCTTTCTCAGGAATCGCCCAACTCAACTCGACTTTGATTATTGATGCTTGTAGTTTTTTTTTTTTCCTGTTTCCATCTACGTCCCTGAAAACATTATTTCCCACTTGGATAAGTATAAAACCAAGCATAGATTATCTTCCCAAATTACAGAAGCATCCCTGGGCTTTAGATTTATGGATGGAGTTCCCAGAGTCTCAAAATCTAATGCTGAAACTTGAAAATTAATGTGTTCATGTGTATCTTTATGAGTTGGTCTATATGTGCCGTGAACAAAAGAAAGGTCAGACTATCTTCCCTGCTCATCTAAGGTTGAGTTACCCAAAACATTGAGATGGGTTTATAATTGGGTCCAGTATTGACCAGTTAGACGACCTTTCACTTCACTCTAGGAGGCTAGATGTAGCCAATGAACTTGAGCTTATTAGCTAGATTTCAAGTCAATGCTAAGGAGAAGGTTCCCACAGATGCTGAATAATCCTAAGATGTTTGATGTCATAAAATAGAAGAAAAGATGAGTTAACTATGTCTACATATTTGTCATGATATGCCTGGTTACCAGGGTGTCTTTCTGTGAATGTGCAAATAACTATTTCCAAGGGCCTAAGAGTACAGCTAATAAAGGGCTGAGGACCATAAGGACCAACCTCATATTGCTAGCAGCTTATAACTTGAGATAATGTCTGTACTAGACATGATTCATTGTATTAATCACAAAATTAAAATGTAAGTCTAAGCCAGCAGGAATGAAAGAGCAAATTCATAAAAAAGTAACAAACAACAACAAAAAAAAAACTCAGTGATCAAAACTTGACCTTTGGGAATTTATATATTGGATTTAAAAGTCTGTAGCTAAATGGAACACCAAATTTAAGTCTCCTACTTCTATAAACCATGCCAAATATATGACTTTGTCATTTCTTCATACAAATTAAGTGTGCACTTTTTAAAATCAGTAACTGTATCTTAGAATAATGCACCAACATGAATTTCTCAAGATTTGTGGTTTGCTAAACATTATGCTAGGAGCTTAGAGAAGGAAATTAAGACCTATCCCTGGCCTCAAAAAGTCTGCAGTCTAGCTGTAGAGAATGAAGACTAATACACTTCAGAGCAAAGTGAAGTGGCCTCTCAGTATGTACTTCTGTGCTGTGCTGGGTGACAAAGATTGTCAGCACTCTTTCTTAGAGGAATTAGAGATTAGGAACTGGGGTATCAGTGAAGGTGGTATTATTTATAATAAAACAGTGTGATTTTCAAGAGGCTTTGATGGCTAACAGGCCTGGGGTTGAATCCATGCTCAGCCACTAGTCAGTGGTGGAAACTTTGGGAAAGTTAGCTGACCTCTCTGAGTTTCAGTTTCTTCATCTGCCAGATGGTAATAGAAAGAATACCTTAAGAGGCTTTCTATGAAGATTGAATGAATTCTCGTTCCATTTTCAATAAATGAGCGTTATCTCCTTCACTGCAATCCCCTTCAGTACCAGGCCTCCGAGGATGGAGAGACACATTGTCAATGGGCACAGATTGAAGCCAGCATTTTCCCCAAGAAAGGGGAAGGCAAAAGGAGTGAAGGTGTGGAGATAGAAAGGAGTCAAATGTCTTACTTCTAGGCTAGGAGGACAAGCATAGAGAGCAGTTCTTCAAATACATGGGAAGAGAAGATTGGATAAAGATGGTGGGACTAGATGATGGCAACAATCTTTTGTGACTGTCATCAAACCTTGTAGGTCAGTGCTGGGAAGATAACATGCCCTGAAATTTGCTGGAGAATAAGATCCACATATGATGACAAGGGCAAGAAGAAGGTCAAACAATATTTGCTAATTGATTGGGTTGCAAATTAGAAAGTAAAGCTGCATCTTAATCTTATCTTTATATTTGTAGCCCATTCAGCATTTTTATTATAAAGCTTTCAAAATACAAGTAAAACCCATGGCAGCTACATTTGAACTGTTTCTTGGAACCCCATTTCTCCCTGAGTCTCCCTAACATTTCTGTAGACTCTAAATAGAGTAAGAATAATGTATCCACATTTTTCTCCATAGACCCCAACTCACATAACTATCAACTTATGGTCATAGCAAGACAGATGAAGCCAGCTTTCAGTTGTGAGATGAAATCAATCAGTGAAAAGTTGTTGCTTTTAAAGAGTAAATGTTTTTTTGTATCGGTAAGAGAGAAGAAATCTAAAGCCACGAACAGAAAAATTGTCTGACTTAGGATGTAGACTGGAGAAAAAGCATTACCTCTGCAAGGAGACTCTAGGGCTTTTCAATATTTAGGATACTAGTATTTGTCTTTTTAATTCCCAAAACAGATTTTTTAAAAAAATCCAAGGATAGGAATAATTATCTTGGAATTGTCTAATATCTACTCTTATGTTTGAAGCTGCAAGCAGGGAGACATTTTAAACATTATGAAGAAAAGAAAATCTCCCCTGACAAATAAATGCCTTGAAACATTAGATATTAGTACTAGTCAAGTGTTCTTTCTTTTCTGAAATATTAAAATTGCATATTAGAATGAAAGGATCCTTAGTATGTGCTCCTGCCTAATGCCACAAAAAAATAAGACTTTAGGAACAATTTTAGAAACAAAAGATTATATGAAACATCCAGCTCTTCCCATTATGAGAAATTTCTTTTTTTAACATCCAAGGCTCAATCATTTCCTAATGTGAAATTACAGATTTTTCAAATTACCATATAAAACTGCAAAAAAATTACACTTGTGACCACAGAAGAGATAGCATATACTATCAATTTGATTTTAAAAGGCATACATCTTTTATACTACCTGTCATTTTTATAATGCCTTTTACAAATTTAATCAATACATTTTAACATTCTATATACTTTAAGTGCAATATACAATAAATATTCAAGTTTCATCTTAAACATGCTTTAGGCTTTAAATTGTTAAAACTGCAGTGCCCTTTCAATCTACTTACATAATGTCATAAAATATACATTTCAAGGTAAATGAAGTCAGCTACTTCAATTTAGTCCCTCAAACTGGTAGTAAATGAGAGGTTAACACTATGGTGCCAAACCCATTATTGAGTAAATTTAGCACCTTGGACAGCTCTGTAAAATCTTTATTGCTTTCCTGACCTGCTCGTCATGTTCTGTCTGTGTGTTCAGTGGCTCTCAGCTCTGATTGAAAGGCAATATATTAGATCCCCAACACAAACACGCTTGGGGGCTAGTTCACTGGGAGCATAATGACATGGAGGTGAGAGCAATTTTCTGGTCACCGAAATCCAAGCACCTTGCAGGTTCATTGCACTAACTCATAGAGGACCCAGAAATTTCCT
Source organism: Saguinus oedipus (assembly GCA_031835075.1). Lineage (NCBI taxonomy): Eukaryota > Metazoa > Chordata > Mammalia > Primates > Cebidae > Saguinus > Saguinus oedipus. The sequence continues at coordinate 48,074,537 of CM063170.1, forward strand.
TTCTCCTTCCCATTTGCAGAAATAACTAATAGAAGTTGAATCACATGGGCAAAGCTGAACCAAGTCTTTCTTAAATCCTTAAAAGTTGATACTACAGTGAAGGATATTTTATAATGGGCAAGATATTATTTAAGGGTGTCCCTTCCAGTACAAAAAATCCAGGTTCACGCTCCTCAAATCCAAGACTGCTGGCCTGCAGTGATGCTGTGCTGATGACCTACCTATGGCAATGTCCTCAATAGAAAAACATGCCCCAGCATGGTGGATCAAAGAAGGAGGCTACTTTAGGAAACAAGACTTATTTTATTTTCAAAGGATTCAATGGGGATGAGAGCTCTGGATATCGATATAAGGAGAAAAAAAGAAAAGAAACAAGTACATTACATCATTGAAAAACTTTATCACCAAGAACATATAATATATACTGATAGATGGAATTTTTTCAGACTTATGAAAACTTCAAAGATCTTGGCGTATAATTTTGAACTCCCTCCTCCCTGCTTCTGTGAAATTAATTACAATAAGGAGCATTCCTCTAAGTCTCCAATTATAGTGTTACAAGAGCCAAGTTCACAAGTGCAGTTTCTTTCAGTGCCACATCATGCTTTTGACAAACAGGAGACTTGTCCCCCACCCTCCCCCACAAAATGGAAAGAAAGGAAAATACCTTCCCTGCCAAGCTCCAACACTGAGATAAAGATTTTATTTGGAGAAATAAATGAACATAGGCCTAGAGAAGTCAAATCTTAGTAAATAAACTCACTTGATCCTGTTTTGTTTTAATCTTTCCTAAGAGCCAGATAAAGCCATGAGGTTTTAGTGAAGGCAACACAGGCTGAATTTGATCTGGGGATAGGATATACTGTGCCCATACCATAGTAAATTATTAACTTCTGTGGTCAGACAATACCACAAACAAAAAGTGGTAAATTAGCTTGTAGCTTACATTAAATAATAAAGAAATGATTTCAGATGTATTGGCTGAAACCCCTCTGATTATATAATGTTCTTTACTCACTACATGAAAAATAACTAAACTGCTTCATAAAGGGGGCCTATCAGCTTAAGGCAAACATAAATGTTTTTTGAGAACTGTAAACCCCTGTATCTTATTTTTGAATTTAGAACATTAGGTATGTCATAAGTAGTTACTGTAGTATGACAACTATTTTATCTTATATTATAGAGAATTTAAAATTGAAAAATGCTAATATGTATCTAAAAGCTTGTCATTTCAAGATTTGTTCAAGGATTTTTGAAGAGGCTATGGTGACAGCAAAATGAATGCGATTATCTCCCTATTTTCTGATCAGCATCTCAGTCTATGAAAATTGAACAGCACTGCTTCTCTATGTGGAAATCTATTGTGTAAAATATTTAAAGTTAAACTTCTGTTGGAAACTTTACCCACAGTCAGAAATGTTAAACATATCTTCCTGCAAATCACCTCTGATGATCATACCACACCCTTAGGTTTGATTCTCCGATAAGCTCCTACTTTTACTTACATCAGGCTTAACTTCTATAGTATAAATAAATCTGTAGAAATTGTAGAAAATTAGGGGAAAAGGAAGAGAGAATGATTGTAGTTAGAACCAAAAATATTAGCACCACACTCACTTTCGTAGAGTGCTCCCTATTATTAGAACGAAGCAGGCACGCTAAATATGGAAGCCCACCTAAGTAAAAAGAGGGAGTTTTTTTTCTAACTGGAATGAGCAAGTGAGCATATATCTAGGATGAGAATGAATGAGTAAATGGGAGAAATGACAAACAATACTGAAATAGCAAATCATTTCTATAAAAGAAATAGACACTGCCAGTTATAAAAATTGGTGCAAAGGAGGCTTCTGAGGACAGTAGAGTCCTTTTGTAAGAGTTTTTGACAAACGGTACACTTCCTCAGTATGTGGGTTTCCTAAATCACCCTCATATTATGGCTCTGCCATCCAAGAGAGATAAACAAAAGAAGTTTAATACTGCATGCTTCTAGTAGCTGAAGATTGATTGGAAATCCCTAGAAAATGACCTGTCTGATAAGGTCATGTTTCCTGGAATAAGCAATTAAGTGCAAAATAAACACATTTTTAGGGACTCATACCATGCACTCAATGACATCGATTGTAGTAATCTAGTAAATGACCTAGGAATTGTATTCAGCAATAAACATATGAGTGCTTTATCATGCCTATGGCAGACTATTGAGTGATGTATTTTATCTTGCGGTACCTATGATGCTCACCTTTTGACTCAATTAAGTGTGTATGTGAACAGGGATTAAATTGGTGATTTAACGCCATTCTGGGGTTCCCCAAGCTACGGCCTTTATAGCAGTGCCTTGGCAAAGTATGGCCAGAGGGACTGGAATGTGATCATGTCAAAAGATAACGACAACCTGCCTTCACTCAAAGGATCGTATCTGCTTTTCTCTTGACAGGAAGTGATACTCAAAAGGGCTGCGGATCTGGTAGAAGCGCTGTATGGGATGCCACACAACAACCAGGTGAGCGCTGTGTGTTTCCAGCCTGTGTGGACTTCCGCATGCAATTAAAGATCTCAGATTCTGTACCATAATGAGAACGCACAAAAACTATAAAAGCCACGTGCATGAGTTACGAGTATCAGTAATTCAGATATAACATGTTGCAAGACTAGTCAGTCAATCCTTCTTTCGTAAACCTTTTATTGCCCTTTCTACTGAATCATTTTCCATATGAGAAAAGGTGCTCCATTTAAAACTAATCTTTAGTGAGAACATACTTCATAATTTAAGAGGAGAGTTACTGGTGCTTTATTTTATTTCTCTCAGGTTTTCAAGTAAATTTAGGAAGAGAAAGAGGGTTTAATTTCTTCTCCTAAAAAGCATAACGAGGCCTGAATAGCATGGTGTGCTTCTGTTCATAGAACTCCATGTGTAGGATTCACATAGCTTAGGAAACTGAGTCTGACAAACCATTCACTCCTTGTTCATGTCACCTGAGTCAATGTCTGGGGGACACATTTCCATTAATACTCAGGAATGCAGGTAGTCATCTGCGACCTTCCCTTAACATCAACAGGGGAGATGCACTGCAGCCTCTCTTTCTCTCTCTTTCTCCCTCTTTCCCTGGGTAACCTCAGAGTTCCTACGTGTTATGGGGAAGGATGGACAACCCCACGGTGCTGTCATGTATGGACTGTAGGGGTAAGATGAAGGCATAGTTGAGATAATGGACTTTCAAAGTCAGACAAATGGGGTTATGAATCTCAGCTCTCTTCTTAAATAGGTGAGTGTCCTTAGGTGGGGTTTTCTAACCTCCAAGCCTCAGTTTCCCCATTTGGGATATGGGCATGATGATGGTGAGACTAATGTAACAGTTTGTCAGGAGGGTCACATAAGTTAATGCAGCTGACCATTGAAAACCCTGAGCACAGTGCCTGGCACTTGAAAAATTGTTATTGGAAATATGACTGGGGGTAGCTAAAGGGGATATTCCTTCGACTTTTCAGGAAATCATTCTGAAGAGAGCAGCTGACATTGCAGAGGCCCTGTACAGTGTTCCCCGCAACCACAACCAACTCCCGGCCCTTGCTAACACCTCAGTCCATGCAGGGATGATGGGTGTGAATTCGTTCAGTGGACAACTGGCCGTGAATGTCTCCGAGGCATCGCAAGCCACCAATCAGGGTCAGAAGCTTGCTTTTCTCTTCTCTCCCCTTTTCCCTCTCCCTTCTCAACCTTAAGCACCCCATCTCCTCATTTATTGGTCATGAACAATTCTTATATTAAAAAATTATTTTCATCCCCAAAGGGAGATTGTTAGTTTGTGTGTATAAGATAGTATTGTACAATGTTGGCCCTAGCTATCACGTCTGGTAATCTAATATAGGGGGCTAGAAAGGATACATGCATTTAGCCATCTCTCTACATTTGACTTTTCACCATAAACCATGAATGACAGATCGCAAAGAGGAATGGAATTAAAGTTTTGAGGGCCCAAAGCACATCATTCTTGCTCAGGGAATAGGAACCTGTTAACTCCAGGGTACATCTCTTAGATCGGGATTTATTTCTGCTCTAAAATGATAATTTATAGGCCCGGCATTGCTGCTTCTCACGGCCCTGCTAAGTATTTATGATCTCCTAAGAAATGTGTCTTTTGCTCCCTTCCCATTTTAATCACAGAGCTAGCACCACCAACCCACGCACATGAATCACCCAGTCCCTTCCCTCTGGGTTGCTGCGAGGGGGCCAGAAACAGAGACCTTCCTTTCCCCAAGTCTTCCAGGACTGCCACCATCTGAATGCCATCCTCGCCTCCGTTTTGCCCCCACCCCTCAGGTTTCACCCGAAACTCAAGCAGCGTATCACCACACGGGTACGTGCCGAGCACCACTCCCCAGCAGACCAACTATAACTCGGTCACCACGAGCATGAACGGATACGGCTCGGCCGCCATGTCCAATCTGGGCGGCTCCCCCACCTTCCTCAACGGCTCAGCTGCCAACTCGCCCTATGCCAGTAAGTAGAGATGTGTGTCCTGTGTTCCTGCATGTTTTGCTAGAAGAACTTGGCATTGTACCATGTGGCCCACTGGACAGGGCTTCTCGATCAGAGGGCCTCCATCTTTCCATCCTGTAAGGCACAGCCCTGGGTGATACTGCTAAAGGCACCATCATCTCCAGCAGGAATGTTTGCTCTCCAGTGCTCACCTTCCTTCCTACAAAACTTCTCTTAACAGTCAGACTGTTGCTACCATCCAAAGCAGCTGTATGAGGTCACTTCAAGAACCCATGCTCAGAGTCAGATGGAGATGGGTTGACTCCCACTCCTACCAGTTACTAACTCCCACTTCTACCAGTTACCACCAGCTACTCAGGAAGCTGAAGCAGGAGGTTTCCTTGAGCCCAAGGTTACAATGAGCCATGATTGTGCTACTGCACTCTAGTGCCTGGGTGACAGAGTAAGACTGTGTGTCAAAAAAAAAAAAAAAAAAAAAAAACAGCAAACAAAAAACCCCACAAACAATGAGGACATTATATTTGTCATCTACTTAAGCCCACACATCTATTAGTTTTGTCTTATTTCATCTGATCATTTTAGCTACATAAAAGGAGGCAAATTCATCTCCTCTCTGAGCCTCAATTTTCTCATCTGTAAACTGGAGAAGGAACTAGCATCCACCCCATCCAGTGTTGTGAAACATAGAGAAGATAATCCATGTAGTGAGCCTGTCCTGATGCCTGGCCCATGGAGGCACATTCAGTAAATCTAATGATCATAATGATGCAAAGGTGATAATATGTGGTGCTGGTGTAACATAGTAATAATAGTCTAAAAGTTAACCTCTCTCCCTTCAGGAATATGACTCCTTTATTTTTTAATGTTTGGATTTTTCCCCTTTGTTTGTATTTAGGGTATACTTAAAACAACAAATCAAAACATACTTTATTTTTTCCAGAAATCTGGCAAGATTTTAAAAATAATAAAAAAAAGAAATCCACATATATATACAAAAAATATTCTCTGTTGCCTCGTCCCTGCCTTAAAGAAGTTGGGCTTAAAAAATTTTTGGTACATTTATATTACTTCTAAAGAATGTCAGAGAACTGGACTTCTTATCTATAAAGGTCATAACTCGTGTCCTCACAATTTCCTGATCTCTCTCTAAAATGAAGTTCATCTTGGACATTGTGAGTGACTCTTCTGATGTGGAAAATGGGGCCAAACTCTTAGATATTTGTAGAATGATAGATGGATGTGCCATTAAATCAAAGAATATTAATGATTTCTTAGAGTCTTGGCCAAAATACTATAAATGATGCTCTCTCTCACAGTTGTGCTAGTTCTTTGAAAGAGGAAAGATCATTCTTGCCCTTTAAGAGAAGTTATTTCTGAAAATGTACTTAGGGACTTTTACTTCTGAGTGAATTTTTCTGCTCAGGGTCCACAAAATTATACATTTCTACCTTATTTGTTTGGAATCAGCAGTTTGTTGAACATTTGCAATTCCCCAAATAATCTGCATATATTATGTCTACTCACGAGTCCGTGTTTAGGATCAGTGTCACATTAGATTTTGACTTATCAAAAGGTTGTTTCTCATAGAGATCTATCATTTCAGTGTTCTCCCATTTATTCAATCAGAAAATGTTTCGATCATGACCTGAAAATTAAAAGGTAGCATTCTTAATTAAATCAATAAACTAATTGCTATATGGTAGCAATTCAATTTAGGAGCTTGCATTGCTCTCTTCCTCAAGTCTGTGCAGACACTCAGCAGCTTCAGCCTGAGACTGCCTCTGTCAGACTGTGAAACTTTGAACATTTAATTTCCATTAATTGATTTTCTCAGTGCTCACAAATATAGTATTAAATTCTCAAATAGGCTCTCAGATGAGACGGTTTTATCTGCACAAATGCAAATAAAACAATAAACGCGAAGCCCAGTTGATTTGAATTTTTGCCTCTGTAATATTTAATTATTCATAAAGCACTCATGTTGAAAAATTCCGATGGAATAAAAAAAAATAAGACATTCCACTGGTGAACACACTTTCTGGTATGGTGGCTGATAACTAATAATGTTATAACAAATGGAACTGCTTGACTGTATTTTACCCCTTCCTCTGTTAATTGCCCCCCCAAAACTCCCCACCTCTAAATACACATAATGATCGCATTTGCCAATGAGATTAATTGCCTTCCTCAGTGAACCAGCAGGATTTCAAGCCTACGAATGTTTAAAAATCAAACCTCCCATGCAGGAGTTTTGCAATTTAAATGGGTGTTATTATTGAGCGTATTTTCGCATTTACAAATCCTCAGAGATATATAAAAATGCTGGTCTTATTAAAAGAAAAAGTACAGTTTAGAAAAGTGTTTGTGAAAACTCTGAGGATGGTGACTCTGTGTTCTGCCCCATAAAGCACTCAGTGTATGTGGATTGGGTGGTGCCTCGGACTGATTAGAAGGGGTCATTTTCCCCCTGATGGCAATTGCTGTCTATGACCAGTTGGATTCCCACTTTCCTAACTTTCCAAAGAATAAGGTCACCCGAACAGCTCTTTGGACTCTGATGGGCTCATGGGAACGAGGCTTTTCCCACTGGAGATCTGTTTCCTTTGCAGGGTAACTTAGCAGAGAGCTCTGAATTTGGACGTGATTCCTGGCTTCAGCACATTCTAGTGATGGCCCTTGGGCAAGTTCCTACACTACATCATGAGTCCCAGCTTGCTTCTCTGGCTCAGGTGTAAAAAATATGTGATAGGCCCTGACTTTAGGTTGCATTGCCCATGACAAGATGAAAAAGACGTGAAGATGCTTCTGAAAGATAATACCTGATGTTTATTAAATTGCATGATAAAATAATAAAATAGAAGAAAATATCTAGAATTTGAATTTACTGCCTGAAAATTATTAGACAGGATACACACTTCCTGCAGGAAATGGAGGAAATAGAAAGTGAGTATATACAAATATTAGTCTTGACTTAGTGTATGTAAAATCTCTGTCTCCTAAAGTAACCAAGAGATTATTAGCCTGGAGCAAAAGATGAGAGACAGTCTAGGTCAAGAGGATTATGGTCAGTAGAGAATGTACATCTACCAAGCTCTTTCATATCCCCCAGCTGCTAGGTTTTCTCTGAGTTGCCAAAGTTCTCCCATCATTGGTTATCTGCATCCCTACTACTACCAAACTGTGAGTATTTATGTAAGACTCCCATCCTCCTGCTTATTATTTCCCAAACATTCACGTATAGTTCCATGGGAGATATAAAGAATTTGGAACTTGGACTTAGAGTTCTGCATTTTTCACAAATGCTGCATGTGGCAGTCTGGTGGCCATCCTCTCAAGCTGGCTTCTTTCCATTCCCGCTATCCCCCCACCTTTTCTAGAAGCTTACTTTAGGCTCTACCTGGGATGCATCCCCTGACACCTCTTCTATGAAGTGTTCTCTGATAGCCCTTCCCTGCCACCACTGAGATGGCTATGTTCACCTTTGTCACTGTTTTGTGCTACTTTATTCCTCATAAGAGGGGGTTGCACTTTTGTTTCCTGGCCTGGAATACTCTGTGTTCTGCCCCATAAGGGCACTCAGTGCATTTGGACTGGTCAGTGCCTTGGGCTGATTGACCAGGGGTTATTGTCCCTTAATGGCAATTGCTGCTGATGACCCCACAGTAGCCCCACAATAAACATATAAAAGATCCCCGTCAATGAAAGGTAGCACATGCTAAGTTCTGTATAATGAAAGTGGACAAGAGCCTGAGGGTTCAGGGAAGGTTTGTACTGGAAGATTCGTGCTAGAAGCATCATCTGAGCAGGGCAGAGCAAGGTGGCTAGGTGAGGGTTGGATCTGAGCTTCTCTGCTTCAGGATGCCGTGAGCGTCCCTGATCTTTCCTTTCCCATTGCCCCTTTCAGTAGTGCCATCCAGCCCCACCATGGCCTCCTCCACAAGCCTCCCCTCCAACTGCAGCAGCTCCTCGGGCATCTTTTCCTTCTCACCAGCCAACATGGTCTCAGCCGTGAAACAGAAGAGTGCTTTCGCACCAGTCGTCAGACCCCAGACCTCCCCCCCTCCCACCTGCACCAGCACCAACGGGAACAGCCTGCAAGGTAAGCCCCAGCGCCCCCCCTACCAATCCAGATCCAGTGCCTTGACTTCACCCTCCCAGAGCCTGAAGCAGATGCATCACCATTGCTGAGGGGATCAGCCTCAGGCCTGCTTGCTTCTCTCTGCCCTCATCTCTTTTGTTTCTTTGTATTTACTCTCCTTAGACCTGGCCCTTAGCCCTACTCATCTCTCCTCTGCTGGAGTGCTCAAGAAATCCTCTTTCCAACTCCAGCAATTCTGCTCAGGCCCGGGATTTGCTTGGGAATACTGTTTCTACTGACTAACAGCATCATTTCTCTTTTCTCCTCTCTCACTCCCTGTTGTCGCCATTATCAGATCAGTCTTTTGTGGACTCTAGCAAGTTCTCCAGTGCAGGGTCTCTCCCGGGACTGGCCTTCTCCTGAAGTAGGTCACTCAACCTTCCCTTCCTGTTGCCTGTGTCAGAGTGAACGTGTGTGGGGCTGATAACAGGGAGGGGGTGAGCCATAACCTGATCAGAGCCCTGATTTAGAGCATCATAGACCAAAAGCCAAAGACTTCCTACTGGGATTAAGAAACAGCAGACCACCACTAGACTATTCTGGTTCATATCAAAATTGTTCAACCATTTTCCCACCATGGAATATGGAAAATAAAATAGTTGCTAAGAGCTGAGATGACATTTTCATTCATTAAGTATAAAAAGTTACCCAGGTTTTAAAAACTCAGCATACAATTTCTTACATTTTTCTTATGAACCCAGCACTGTGTTGTGTGTCCTATGTTGAGACCTGAACAACTTCATTCATTGCCCCCAGCAGGATTGTTTGGTAGGTACTCAAAACCCCTACTTGACAGATAAGAAAACTAAAGGTTAGAGAGGTTATGAAATTGCCTGACTTTTAACAGCTGATATGTGGCAGAAGCTGGCTTCAAACTCAGACTCAAACATTAATCTCCTAAATACTTTATTACTCAGAGGGGGTAAAAGAGACATAGCCAGGATTCCTGAGGCAGCTGGTAGGGAAATAAGAATAATAAATTAACCAACCACCATTTACTGAGCACTGAGCAGTACACCTGGAGCTGTTCTATGCACAGAGCAGACTTTATATGATTTAATCCTCACATCTTCCTCATATATGAGGGCTATTCTGGTCTTCATTGTACAGATGATAATAAAATGGAAGCTTAAGGAGGGTAAATACCTGACCACAGACATAGTCCAGAAATGGTGGAGATAAATGTAAGCCCCATCAGGGTCTGTGCCCTTAAGCCCAGCCATACAAAGATTCCCACAGTGCCTTCCCTTCATGGTTTGCATCTCACTGATAGAGGTCAGCCTGGAGGTCAGGGAGGGGTAAGGAGGGCAGTGCACATTTCTGGGATGTCTCAGCCTTGTTTCTTATGTACCAGTACATGCCTATTTACACTTAACTACACACACTCTGTGCTAGATGGTTTACACTGTGGTAAGCATATAGTAATTCTCCATGATGTCAGTAAGACTCCATGATGTCAGTACTAGTCCCACTGTACAGATGGGAAACTTGAGGCTCAATTTGATTCAGGTCACATGGTTAATAAACAGTGCAGCCATGGTGGAGCACGGTGGCTCATACCTGTAATCCCAACACTTTGGGAGTCTGAAGTGAATGAATCATGAGGTCAGGAGTTCAAGACCAGCCTGACCAACATGGTGAAACCCAATCTCTACTAAAAATACAAAAAAAGTAGCTGGGTATGGTGGTGGGTGCCTATAATCCCAGCTACTTAGGAGGCTGAGGCAGGAGAATCACTTGAACCTGGGAGATAAGGTTGCAGTGAGATGAGATTATGCCACTGCATTCTAGCCCAGGTGACAGAATGAAACTCCATCTCAAAAAAAAAAAAAAAAAAAAAAAAAAAGCACAGCCAAATGGAACCCAAGCCATGTGATCCCAGAGCCTGAGCGCCCAATCACTTTGTCTTTCTTACTCTAGAAGGACCCTACAAAACACTCCTCAGAACTCTGCTGGCAAATCTGCCCAGCACAGCCAGACTCAGTGCCCCACAGAGAACTCCACTCTTCCCCACTCTAATATACAGTGACAAATCCATCCCTTTCGAGGAAAGAGGAGCAAAAACCTGCCTGTGCAACTACATTTCAGGCAATATTACTCATGATAGAAAATGCCCACCCCCACAAAGTAGAGCCACCTATTCCTGCAACTCTGATCCCCTTTCAGCTAAAAATAATGCTTTGTCACCCCCAGCACACCTCCAGCTGGCAAACTAGAGATATGATGCTTGAGCGAACATAACTTATAATAGGTTTAAATAATGATCATACATATGGAAAGCAGAAATTTACCATTCTTGAGCTGCCAATCTCAGCCCTTGCTAAACATAGATTTGACATCAGAAACAAGATATTATGGGGATTAGAATCAGCAGTTGAGGGGAAGCACTGGGGAAGAAAAGCCCCTACTATTTGAAGGTCAGTGGCTCTATCACAGGCCAAAAGTGACAGAATTGGGCAGCTCCCAGGAGGCCTGTTGTCTTCTCATGCCCTGTGGTCCTAGGAGGGAGCAGGAGGTGGTTGGAAACAGGGGCTGGGCCCAGATCTTAGGCCCTCCTGGGTTTCAGGAGACCTGGTGATCATCTAAAAGCCAGGATCTGGATGAGGGTATGTGCATGTTTAATGATGAAATGGCTTCAGGACAGGGACGCACACAAAGTTGGTGCATTTGTCCTCCCAGGGACTTTCTAATCGAATTCTTACCCAATTACAGATTCCAAAAGTACAGAGACTGTCCCCACTTCTCTGAATAACTGCCAAGTCTGGGCCTCTGTGTCACCTTTCCTAATACAGAGCCACAGAGTAGGAGGTTTGAGGTCTGATTCAGGGACCCACCTAGTGCTGGATTCACTGTTGTAAATGACACTGCCCTTTCCTTCTGATTGAACATGTGTCACGGAGACTTTTCTCATGCCCTGACTATTGAGCATGATGAAACAACTATAAAAAGAATGGGCTGGGCGTGGTGGCTCATGCCTGTAGTCCTAGTACTTTGGGAGGCCGAGGTTGGGGGATCACCTGAGGTCAGGTGTTTGAGACCAGCCTGGCCAACATGGTGAAACCACATCTCAACTAATACAAAAATTAGCCGGGCATGGTGGCGCTTGCCCATAGTCCCAGCTATTTGGGAGGGTGAGGAAGGAGATTGCTTGAACCTGGGAGGCAGAGGTTGTAGTGAGCTGAGTTTGCACCACTACACTTCAGCCTGGGTGACAGAGCAAGACTCCATCTCAAAAAAATAAAAAAAGAAAAAGTAAAAAGAATGGCTTTTGTTTTGTCCATACTGTCATATACCAAATACCCTACTTTTGAGATGGCAGTAGTGATGGACATACAATTGGAGAAATTCAAGTCAAGTTAATGGGAACATCTCACTTTAAGCTCTTCTTCCTGCCCACTGCACCCCCAGGCACTGCGCTGGCAGATGGGGCCCACACTCTGGGCCTCGCCCCTTCACCTCTGCACAGAATCTCCAGCAGGGCAAAGAGGACCCAGCCTTAGGTGGGCAGCACCATTTTTTCAGGGCACTCTTGCTTGGGCCATAGAAGTATCCCCTGAGAAAGGTGACATTCAGACAGTGGGCTTCTAGAATTACTTCCAAACTGTATTTCTTTAACCTTCCAAACTCTATTTCTACCATTAAAAAAAAAATGGATGTAGGCAGGTTATAGAATTGGTGTAAGAATCTCTGAAGTGTTTTATTCCACCTTTTTCCTTTTTAATGTTACAGTAGCACCTACTTCATTGGGACCCACCTAGTTCAGAATTGCAATCATTAAGACAGGGCAAGTGGACGAGGATGAGTTGCTTAAGCAAACTGACCGCGTAAACAAGATTAGAGATGACACATTTAGGCCACTTAAGTGTTTCAAAGGCCTATTTACCTCCAACTTCCACTCTGTTGACGGTACATGGTTCCTTTTTTTAAAGCCAACTCCTGAAAGACCTCCTCCCCAGCAGCACTTCCTTTGTCTCCTCTGGTTACTACATGCATGTTTATTCCCTGAGAACGAAGCACTGCAGTGTCACATGGTGGCGATAATGGTGAAAACGGCCACTGACCGGGAGGGCTTGTTCCCAGCCTGGCTCCCAGCCACCCTTAAGGTAGCTGTCAATTGTCCCCATTATACAGATGTGGAAACTGAGACTGAGGCTAAGTTGCCTTGTCCCCTTTATACAACTAGCAAACAAGGAAGCCTGAGTTTTAAGCCCAGACAGATTGACTGGACTATGTGAAGCCCCTACGCTATATTACATTTCTATATTCAAGCTACTAAGTTAGGCCCAGCAGGGCTACAAAATACTGACCTAAAAATCTTTCCCTGTATGAGGGGAGACATGACACCAAAGTAAATAAGGAATATCTGTCTGGGAGAGGCTGGGCACCCAGCTGTGGAAGTACAGAGGAAGAAAAGATGAAGGAGTCAGAACAGGTTCAAGGAACAGTTGCCCCCATGAGGAGCAACTGGGATTCAGGCTTAGGGAGATGGGGGCAAGAGGTATTTTCAGCAGAAGAGCTGAGAACAACATTAGCCAAGAAGCAGAGGCAGATGTGTCCCAGATAACATGTGGTGACCAGTAAGCGGGTCAGCAACCTGGAACACAGGTGCCAAGATGCAGGGGTAAGACTGAGTGCCAAGGTCTTTACTTGACCATCATAAGTTCTGTTCCTTTACATATCTTCTCTATTTCACAGATTCTATCATGATTCCAACTGGCTTCCTCTCCCAGATAGATAAAACATTTGAAAAGTTACCATATATCTGAGAATTTATTTATTTGGAAAAAAACAACTCGTCTTAACTTCTGGAGCCTCACCAAATGTCCTATTAAAAAAATAAAAATATGGTAGTCAAAAAAATTTAGAAAGTGGTGCTCTCTAGATTACCATCTTGGAGATCCACAATTAAAGTCTCTGGGGCATCCTGCAGTTAAGTAAAAATTATTTCATTTAGTTTGCCAAACTTATTTGCCTATAGAATCCTTTTCTTCATACAAAGAATACTTAACATCATATGAAAAACTTTGGAAAATGCAACTCTATTTTGGATTGAAAGATAAAAATGTAGAGACACCTCTTTCTACTCTTATTTAGGTGAAGTCATTAAATCCTGGTCCCAGACTACTTAAGTGGGTCTGTTTTCAAGATCCAAAGACTTGAGTCACCAACTCTGCTCAGTCTTTGTCCATGGAGATGTCCTCTCCCTTCTCCTGAGGCTTATGCTGCTTAGAGCTTGGGTTTCATGCAATTTAGGCCTCAGAGGACTTCATTATTCAAGAGAGGGGCATCCCCAAGAAGGCTGTCACATGCTACTGGAGTCCCCATTGATGTAGTGATTCTAAACCCTAGCCAGGTCCTGAAGACTCTATGCATAAAAAATTAAAAACAAAAGGCCAGAATAATTTCACAAAAATAGTATCCATATACTAATTTTTTTCTTTCCCATCTTGCTAAAGCTCAGGCTGGCTCTTCTCAACCCTAGATTAGGACCAAAGTCTATGGAATTGTCATGTTCTTCACGCACATATTCAGTCTGTGCAAGATCTCCCCACCCACTTATCCCCCTGCTCCTGATTAGTTCATAATTCTTACACATGTGGCGGTTTGGGGAAGACCACATTCCACCCTTTCATTCCAAACTTTCCCAGCTCTGCAGAACTATTTTGTCTCTGTTTTTTTCAAAAATGTGGAAACTGTAATGAAAAATGCATTGCCTCTCAAATCAACAGTTTTCTGAGCTTCCATCAGAGAACATGATCGTCTAGCTGCTGGGGAAAATGGCAGAGCCACCATGGTCTTGTGATGTCTTGGCACATGGTACTGAGAGTGTGGTGTCCTCATGGGAATCTTTACGCACTTCACTTAGGCAAGTCAGCATGCCAACGGCATTTCTGGAACATTCCAAGCTCCAGACACCCATCCCTCTCACCCACATAATTAATCTTCAGATTGCAGCCCAGATATAAAAACAACTCCTAAAACTCAAGATTTTCAGGCCATTGTGCAGTGGAGTTTCTCTATTAGAAGGGCCTCTTTGGAGATGTCCAGGCTTAGAGGCCACAGGCAGGGATCCTTTCCCATCATTTATTCAACAGCAAGTGTTCTGCTCTTGGAGTTTAGGAAGTCATGATTGGGATTCAGAGAACCGTAACCCTTTGATGTTACATGCAAAATTCTGGGTGTAGAACACATGGGCCTTAGAATGTTCCAGAAATGCCACTGGCATGCTAACTTGCCCAAGTGGGATGCATGAAGATTCCTGTGAGGACACAGCACCATGTGCCAAGACATCACAACCTCTTGAAGAGAGGTTCCACAGCTCTGATTAGACTCTCAGAGAAGTCTGTGGGCTGATGAAGGCGAGGTAGGAAAGCAGGAGTGGGCCAAACCCGCCCTCCTGACCCCCACGTAGATATATTTAGTTTTAATTTCAGTTTTTGGCTAGCATGTATAAACTGGGCTATTTCATTTTTTTTTTTTTTTTTAAATCCCCATCTCCAGCTTCTCTTGAAACAGTTGAGAGGATCCAGTGGCTGTGAGCAAGGCATTCCTGCCCAGTGGCATTTGGTGGCAGCTAAGTCGCTGCCCAGGCAGGCCCTTGTCAGCCTCCCCTCCATCCTCACTTCCCCAACAAGGGGATTTGCTCACTCCTGTTCGCAGCCTGGGCACTTGGGGTGTTGGAGTTTGCAGCCCCTATAGTCCAAATTAAAAAGTGCTGTTAGCTCTGAACTGGCACATCAATTAACTTTGCTTTAGAACTTTGAATGTGGCCCTAAGTGGAGGTTTAATCTAATGGATCTAATGCATTATTTGGGTACCAAAAGTCTGCTTATATATTTTTTTATTCTGGCCATCCAAATGGGATGTTTTCACAGCCCAGCCAATAAATGTTGGCTGGACCAACTGACAAAATTAGCTTTTTCCTTTGCTTTGATTCATATTGATACTGCTTGAGTTATCTGACTGTATTATAGAAAACTGCTCTTTAATGCCAGGCACACAGAATAGATTTTGGTGGAAAGCAAAAGTAGACTTACACCTTTTGCCACAGGCTTAAAACTCCCGCTGTCTTTAATAAAGGTGCCTGGACCTACCTCCAGCCCAAATGAAAAGATCCTTGGGGAAGCAGAGCCATGCTGGGCTGTCACACAGCCAAGACCCCCTGTGCCTCCTTGCCTTTGGAGCGATAGCATCTCGAATTCTCCAGTTAAGGCTTAGATTGAAATACTGAGCTCCCGGTTTCAGTCAAATCTAGGGCTCACTTGAATCTTAGGGGGACTGCATTTCTAACTGATCCCAAATCTTTTGGGGTTTAAGTTGGTCTGTATTTGGCAAAAGACAACTTCCTGTTTCTAAGAAAAAAAGGCTTATGAGGGCTTACGGAAAGGACTCCAGGAGCTTTTGGGCTGCAAAACGGCTCTTGCAAAACAACATTTGGATGATTTACGTGTAAATGAATCAGAAACATGTGGATTGAATTTCCTTGTGAATACAGATGGGTTTAAAAATTAACGGAAAAAGTGTTTGGCAAAATGCTTTTTGGTTTTCATTTTAACTGAATCTAAAATGTCAGGGGTGGAGGTGGGAAAGCTGGAGGAACCTGGGGGCCTCAGGGCTAAGAGCCCCGGTGGCCGCCCTGTGTCCACTTGCAGGATTTGTGGTACAGGATTTGCCTTTTTTTTTTTTTTTTTTTTTTTTTTTAAAACAAGAAAGGCACATTCTTCCAGATATGATCATTAGTAAACGAAGAGGGCCACTTCCTTGACGCAGTAATCACTGACAAGAACATTAATTTACTTTTACATTTGCCGTAAAAAGAAAGCAATGACTCTCTCTGCCTGACAAGACACTCAGCCATCATCACCAAAGATGGCTGCCCCTTGCTTCTAATGTCAGCTTCTCTCTCACCCTGCCATCTTTCAAAGTTGCCACCCTGTTTTAACTTTCTTACACTTACCCTTTAATTCCTCCCACCAGTCACACAGTGTGCCACGCAGGACGGTGCCTATTCGACATAAGAGCAAATACAGCACAGCGAAGTTAAGCAATTAACACAAGGTCACACAGCTAGTTTAGCAGCAGACAAGATGGGTTAAAAATCCCAGCAGCTAACCTCTATCAGGTCCTCCCTAGGAGTTGAACCCAGGCTAAGCACATATGCCATTTTATTTACCTCTCCAATAACACTAAGTGCTGCTGTGATTCTAGCTACAGAAGCTGAGCTTCACAGCAGAAAAGCTAGAGGTGGGACTCAAGCCTCTCTGATTCCATGTTCTCTAAATACCACTGTCGGCGACCTCTTGCTCTGAATGCTTCGAAAAACTTTTGGTTACCTCAAACAGCCTTCTTTTTTTCCCAGGATCTCACCCCAGCTTTCCCAGGCTACAATTTTCTAGGAAATATGATCAGACCATTCCAGAAACCTTGAGTGGAGCAGTGGTATGGAAGACATTCTACAGTTTCACCCAAACTTGTCTTCCCCTCCCAGCTCTGCTTTCTCCCAGCTTTATATCCCAGTGAACCAAGCCTGCTGTAGCTGGCATTGCGTTCTCCCAGCTTGCGGACCTAAGCAAAGGCACTCAAGATTTCTGCTCGGTTGCTCAGTTTTTGTGCTAATGCAGAGCATAGGGAGAGCCATGTTTTTTGTAGAAATTTCTCCCAATTCGGATGGACCACTTCTTTTTATTTGGGATGTGAAGGGTAGGGGAAAAAAGAGTGGCATGTTGAAACTTCTCTGTTTTGCAAGGTTTGAAGCTGCAACTTTCCCAGTGGTATTCAAATTATGCAACTTTCCAGTTATGCTTTAAAATTGAAATCAGATTTGGAGGGATGTTTAGGATATTTTGTTCTGTTAAAGACACATACACATGCTGATTTATTATCATTTTTAATAAAGCACATGTATATTTCATAACAAAAACTCATTTGAGAAGATGAGAGCAAATTTGTGGTTAATATTCAAACAACATAGTTGTGTGTGGGTGTTTTTTTTTTTTTTTTAATCTTTATTATTTTTCTCAGTGAGAGGTTTGGATGCAAAAAACCATTGATTCCTGTCTTCTCTTTCCACAGCGATATCTGGCATGATTGTTCCCCCCATGTGAAAGAATTGCCTTGAAGAATTGTATTAATGAAGAGGTTGGATTCTGCTACAGAGAGTAATCTGATACAAGTCCCAGAGTGGAACTTTTAACTCAGGCCTTTTTAAGAGGAATCACAATAACTGCAGATTTTTAAACAAAATCACCGACCTTGCAAATACTGAAATTGGAAGGGATCTGTAAGTGCAGGGTGTTGGTTAAAGCTGTACCTCCCAAGTATTTGGGGGATATATTTATTCTGTATTGACAAAAGCAAATCCACTTTTTCTTTCTTTTTTTTTTTTTTAAGCTTAATTCTGCAATCATTTGTCTTTTATAAACCGTAAAGCTCTATACAAGGGACACTATAAATAAGACTCCATGTTTTAATTTATGATGTTTTTAAAGCTGTGTAAAGGAAGAATGAAGTGGTGATATTTACAAAAAAGTTAAAAAAGAAAAAAAGAAAAAAAAGCTTGTATGGGACAGAATAGGAATGCCAGTTAGATTTTTTAGAAAAACTAAGGGTCGGCTTTTGCGCCTTAAAGCATATCAAATGGTAGTTAGCTCAGACAGTGCATTTTCAATATCTAACTTAACATGCCACCCCTTAGCAGTGCAAGCTTATTTATCTCTTTTGTATTGTTGTGTTAAGTAACTGTGTAAATAAATGCAGCCTGGAAAGTTAAAACGCGATGTAAGTGATCACATTTTTCCCTCTACTCGAAAATCCAGTGCCTCTAGACAGATTGTTAAAACTGCATATTTAAATCTGATCTCATTCTCTCCTTTTACTTAAGTCAGTTTCTTCTGAAGCTGATGGCCTCTCGAGAGCTTGGTGGCACACATACTGTGTGAGAATCTCCTTTGAGTCTTCATGGAACAGGGTCCAGGCACAGAATTCCACACTCTGGCCTCCAGTTAACAAGCCAAAACCTCACGTACACTTCCCCATTTGCAAGTTTAAAGTTTGCTGGCCGTAAATGCTGACTTCATACCTATCTTCCAAAAGCTGACAAAAGCAACCTGGCCGGTATTTCAATTTTCCGATTCAAGATACCGCCTCTGTCAGTCGACCCTTACCATTTGTAACATAATAGATTAAAACAACAGGTTAAGTGCTTTGGAATTAAGAGTTAAAGGGAATGGGGAAAGGAAAAGAAGGTTGAGACCTCCAAAACAGTTTTCTGTTCGATGGGAATTTTTGCTCTCGTTATCTGGGAAGTGTTCTTAAAAACAAGAATTAATAGAAAAGATGCAGCAAGCTCTGAGGATGCATTTGCCTGATGATGTTTTCCTTGCTCTTGTGTTTTTGTATGTAGTTATAAATACTGTAGATTTTTTTTTGTGATTTTTTTTTTTGCCAAAGTTGTTCTATTTATACATTTTAATGTCTTAAGACGGTTTTTCAATATCACAAAAAGATTTTACTGCATATTTTGCAAAGAACAAAAAAGCTCACTACCTTTAGCTTGCACATACTTGCAAAGTTCATTAAAAGGCTTTTTGTTTTAAAGGGGATTTTGTAAAATATCCATATAAATAATGTATTTATCTTTCGAATTTGTACATTGCTTTTCCTTCCTCTTACTCCCACCCCCAATTTATTTTATTGTGTATGTTTGCTATGTGAAAAGTGCATATTTGTTTGGTCACCTACACTTGTATTAGCGTTTCAATGTGATTTTTAAACATTTCATTTATAGTTATTTTTAGTATTGTTATAAACCATGCTTCAGTTTTTTTTTTTATTTCCACCCAAAAGTCATTGTCTATTTTTGTATTATTTGTAAGTTAAGAAGTTTTTTCCAATATATGGCAAAAAAAATAGTAGCATATTATTCTTGTAGTATTTAGTTCTGTAGATTTAAAAAAATGTATCCTTTGCTTTGGAAGCTTACAAAACAACCCTAATGCTGTTTTACTCTATTAATATGCATGGAATCTCTCCCTTTGGAGTGACGCATTTTGTGCATTAAATTCTAGGGAGAAACTTCATAGAAATCAATGAACATACTTTCTTTCTTAAGTCTGCTTGTATATTTCCTCTGTCTTTCACGTAAATATAAACCAGCAGATTGGATGCCTTAACAATGCAAATCATATTCATTTCACTTGTACATTGTAACTGTGCACCAGACTGTCAGTCATCACTAACATTCTAAGAAAAAAGAAAAAGAAAAAAAGAAAAAAAAAAAAACAAAGAAATCGAAAAGCACAAAAGAACTGTTTTATTACCTTAAGACAATGTAACTTTTTCTAGTAGAGCAAGAAATCATTTACAACAATGCTGCAACTGTGCATGCCCCCATATGGATTTTGCAATGGTTTTCACTAGACTGTCAAGAGTGCGATTTTTATGGGTTGGGGTGGGTGGGGGAGGGGAGTTGTGGGAGGGTAAGGGAGGGAAGAAAGCTGATTTTTCATGGTGAGAAATAATAATGATGACTAATAATAATAAAAAACTGGAAAATGTAAGCAAGGTGGACGCATTGCTTCTCGGTACTCACAAAGGTTGTCTGAATTCGCGTGGTAAGCGCTGGCCTGAAGATGTACACAAGTTAAAGCCATATTTTGTCTGGTGAGCCCCTTAAGTGTTTGTGAAGGAATGCACGGTCAGCCGGGAAGGGGTCCGGCTTAGACCTTGACAACAGACGCTACCCATCTGTCAGCCATGTGCAGTGGTTAGAACTTTTCTTGAAAGTCCAAAGAGCCTTTAAAATGTGTATAATTTGTGTTTTGTTGCTTCTATTTCTATTGATTAGATGAAAAGACATTCTGGCCCTCTGATCCTCTTTCTTCTCCACAAAAGTTTTACAAATAAAAGATGTTCCCCTAAATACAGAATATGGCTTTAAGAAGAAAATGAAATGGAGAATTAAATTAAGATTTCAGTGTTGGGGGAAAAATACAGCTTCTGGATGACTGGATTGCATAACATGCCCTGGCCTCACATTGTACTAGGATGCAGCTTAAATGAAGTCATCTCTAAATCTACTAACCTTTCACCTTCTTATCAAAACTTTTTGAATAGACACACACTGTACAGTTCAATTGTTAGAGAACCTAACTACTGTAGAGATTGTTATAATTTTTTTTTTTTTTGCAAAAATTCAAGCTGTAAAAACTTTTCAACTTTCACAATATTTAATTAAAGTTACTTCCTGTCTGTGATGGCAGCTCCTAGTTGTGTATTCATTTCTCTATTTCAGATGAGCCAAAGTCCAACAAAACATAAAAGATCTGTGTTTGCAATGACTCAGATCAGTGTTGACACCCAGTGAAAAGGAATTAGGGTAGTCCTGGGACACCCTCTTTCTCTGTAGGTCCTTGGGGATTTGCTAATCTGGGATGCAAATTGAACACATGCAGCGTACTGCTGCCCTCTGCTGGCGCTAGCTGGACGTGCACATGCTCACAGTGGTCCACAGAGGAGCCAAGAGCCCCCAACAACTTCAGCAGCCAAGCGCTGAGATCCTCCTGCGTGACTGAATTGTGAATCCAGGAAGTGGCCACTCTAGAACCCCTATCCTTCGTGCTACAAGTCTGAACCAAGCTCTTCACACACAGCTGCTAATTAATCCCTGAGAGCCTTCTGGTCAACTAATTAGGTGCCCTGGCTCATTGATGAGGAGGCATGTGTGAACTTAGCCTTCTGTGATCAATATTTTTTAACCCCACATGAATAAGATACTTTTCCTGTTGGATAGCAGCACATCTATCCGGAGTGAAACATTCCAAAAACACCCTATAGGTACATACTCATGTAAAATCATTTCTCTTTAACGTCTATCATAATCATAAGTCTTTCTAGGTGCACACTCAATGATTTTCCCACTTTTACAATTATTGAACATGATGAGGTTAATGATACTTGTAAAATGCCTCAAAAAACTCAGCAAATAGGCCGTTAGACCAGCAGAAACTTGATAGTCAGAGCTGATACGATGGCAGCAACGCAGTCATGTGTGGTGGGCACTGCTTTGGCTTTGGAATATAACCCGATTTGAGTAATGAAAGAGTGTGATGTATAAGTTAATAAGTAGAGAAGCTGCCATCCTTTTTAAAAACACAGAACCCTTGCTGAAAAGTTTGGCCAGTCAATAGATGTTTCTTTCGAATTCTGTGTTTGATCTAGTTTCCTGCATTAGATGCAGAAGATAAAGATTGAACAAGAGGCTCCCCCTCCTCGGGATGCTCACCATCTCAGAAAAGACACACTTATATTCAAATTATGCCAGAATGGCTGGCCAGGCTGAGATAGGTGTACCACAGAGCACAGCTGACGTCCACACCTCTGACATGCTGGCTTCTACAGTCCTTAAGGGCTATGTCTTGGAAGTGTTCATTCACTCAAACATTCACTTATTCATTTTATGCATGTATACTTTGCATGCTTCCTATGCCTCTGGCACTAGGTGAGACATGGTGGATACATCAGTGGGCCATGGGACCTTATATCCACTTGGAGCTTATCCTTGAGTGGGGCAAATGAATGTTAAGCAACCACTCAGTACCTGTAACAAACTAATAATGGTTATGAAAAGAATGTCTAGAATGCTCTGAAAGTACACTGCAGCAGGATCTGATTTAACCTGAAGTGCTGGGGAAGGCTCCCAGAGAAAGTGACATTTGAGCTGAGGTACAAAAGCTGAGCAGGAGCTAACCAGGTGGGCTTGGCCCCTGAGGCAGAGGGAGGGAGGGAGGTATAAGAACTGAGCTTTGGGGCACATAAGGTACATTCAAAAACAGAAAGACTGTGTGAGTGGAGCATGCAAATGTGCACACTGAGAGTGTGAGGCTTGGGAGTTCAATTCAGCACATGCCCTAAACACCTACCACGTGCTTGCTATTGTACTAGCTGTCAGGGCACACTAAGCAAATGGCTCACAGTTCCTGCCTGTAGGATCTATGGTGAGGCTCATAAACTCACAGCCCCATATTTGTTCATAGGGGCTATGCTGGTTAAAAAATGAGGGAGTCAGCTAGGGGTTAAAAACAACCAAACCCGGAGTGGGAGGGCTGGGGCCACTGGCAAGTGCATGCTTTGTCCAAAGTGAGAATCCCACTTGCTCCAGGTGATTGGTCCCATGTGAGAATGTGGACCTGGTGGTGCCCATTCTACATTTCTCAAGAATGCCAGATATGTTACTGGATTTTTAAAAAAACTGGTAGGCAATTTTCATTTTTAAAATGTTGGCAACGTATCTAAAAACAGTGGTTTAAAAACACTCTTGGGCAAACAAAGTCCAGAATCCCCTAGAGTATCAGTTTGAGACTTCTGACCAATAGGTGAGTTACGAATGGTGATGTTCACGCAGCCTGATTTGAGCGTCCTAATGACGTGTTCTATCCACGAAGATCGAGGAAGCCTGCAAAGAAGAGGATGCCCCGGTGGTTTTCCATAAGTTGAATAAGAGTTCTCCAAACATAGAAGAGAAAGTAGGTAATGGAAGGCCCTGATCAATGCCTTGGCAGCTGACTCTACGAGATAAAAAGTTTACTACCAAAAATAGAAATAGGAATACGGAAAACTGGAATCATGTGCTTGTGAAAAAAAAATCCCCTTTCTTCAGCAGCCATATTCAATGTACAAGTATAGGTTAGCTCTTAAAAAACAACTACAACAACAATGAAATCTCTATTTGCCTTGCAGAAAGACCCTTATGAATGAATCCATTTTTAAGTACATTTTCAGTGAAGTGAACTCTTTCCAGCACATCACGGTCAAAGCCATGCTTGCTCTAGCATGCTCCGAAATCACTCATATCATCAAGAAGTTTGCTCCTGAGATTATCTCCTCTCTCTCCAGCACCATCACTTTCTCTTTCTTCAATATTACATTCAGACCAGCTTACAAATATGATCCCATTGAGGGAAAAAAAGAAAAGATTTGACATCACTTTGCTTGTAATCTATCCACAGTCCTGCTCCTCTTACTAGCAAATCTCAAAAGAGTTGTCTAGGTCTGCTATCTTTTCTTCTTCATGTATACTTAAGATTGCAATATATGTTTACTGTAATGATGAAGAGTGGAGAATCTTCCATGTTGTAAACAAGGGATCTCATTTTATATTTTAGAAGCATCATCTTGGTTGCTACAAAAAGAATACATTGGAGGGAGACAGAGGAAAAATAGAGGACATTAGGAAACCATTGCAGTGGTCCAAGCGAGGGATGAGCATCTTGGACTAGGAGAAGGAAGAAAAGGAAAATAGGATTAAAAAATATTTAGGCAATAAAACCATCAGGATTTAGTGATTGATGAAATGTCAGGATTGAGGGAGAGGAAAAAGTCAAGATAAAGCTCAGTTTTGTGACTGCTGGTAAAGAAATGGTTGATTTCCGTGTTTGGACTGTTCCCTTGCTTTGGAGCTTGATAGAGAATTCCCTTCCTTGGATTCCCTTTGCTTCCCTTCCCTCTTCCAAATATGATCCTCTTCTCCAGAGGCTTCTGTATTTACATTAGGAATGAAATTCAGTCTCTGGAGTTGGAAACACTTTGTTACCTTTTTTTTTTTTTTTTTTTTTTAAACTTAGGCATCAAGCAGTTTTATCTCTTCTCTCTGGAGAGTTATGCTACAGTGGGACTGATTTTTATCTACTTAGCATACATTTTTCCCACTGATTGTAGAATTTTCACATTCTATATTAGGAACAAACGTTCTGAGCCCGGCATTAACCTGGTGGCCTTCTGTAGGAAATATCCTGCACTGGGAATTATAAGGAAACTTTAGTACTCCACAAAGATGCTGATGAAATGTCAACACAAAGGAAGGAGACCCATTGAGGGCGATTCATTCAGTAACAGATATGGATGGGATTCTGGCAGGAAAGCAAGGAGAAATGAATGAGAAACAAGCATTATCCATGGCCTCTGAAGCATTTATTTACACAATATCTCCTTACTGAAGATGTTTGTGTCAAGCGCTGTGGTAAGGGCTGGGAATGTGATTTATGTCTTAAATAGACCTATTTCCTTCATTCTTTACTGCATAAGGAAGACAGAGACATGACTCAAACAATCACACAAACATATACTTACATAATGATAAAATGCTCTGTAACCCTAATCTATCTGAGTGAGCATGTGGCTCTATCTCTGCAAAAAGTCAAGCCTAGCTCCACAGCCAAAATTAATTAAAGAGGAACCAAATTCCTTATTTGGACCCATCAAAAGCTGTTAAAATAATCTAAACGGCCCACAGCAATGCCTAGTAAAGTGACCTTTCCTCTATTATCTTTTCCTCACTTCTCATTCCACTCAGACACTACCTTCCACAACCCATCTGTCCAAATAAACCCCTGCTCCATTCTAAGTTTCCATGATTTTTCTTTCCGCCTTCTCCCTTCTTCCATCTCTCTCATTGTTTTATTTTTTATTGTAGGGGCAGAGAGAAAGATTCTCTTCCACCTTCTCTGAAGGTTCATTGATGTGACCGGACGATAGGCAGACACATAGGAGAAAGAGGCATGCAAATTTAATTACTTGCACATGGACACTGGAGGCCTGCAAATAGGAGACTCAAAGAAGGGCCAGATGGCTGCAGCTTAAATACCCTCTTCATAGGGGAGAGGAAAATGAGGGACTATAGGTCATCTTAGGAGGATAGTAAATAATTTTTAGGGAAAATGAATAGACTGGGGAGGCAGAGATTATCTTGTAACCGATTGTCTTACAAAACTGCATTTACAGGAAGGTGAGGGGCAAAACTGCCGTTTCGAACAAAGGTTGTCTTACTGCGCAGATAAGGCCTCCCAGGTCATCTCTCTGAGCAGCCCTCAGAAGAGGAGATAAAGTTCTCCTGGACATGGTGATGACTTTTAGCCTCTTCTCTTCTCTAGTGGTTAATCTTTCCTGGTTATTTGATGATATTCCTAGGAAGGTGGGTCTTAGACATTTCTTTCAGAAAGAAGTTTCCTTACTTAGATAAGAAAATTCTAGAGAGAATCCCTCCCTGTGCTTGTAGGGGATGCAGGGTGGGAGGGGAACAAACAGATAAGGTTAGAAAGTTTTGGCTTCTGAGGCAGCTTCTAAGACTCTCCAAGTTTTAAAAATCCCGCCAAAGCACCATACTTAGGGGTATTGTTCTCTATGCTCCAACATTAGCAAGTCTCTTGTCCAGCAAGATCTTTCATCTTTAGCAGAGCATGAAAACAATAAAAAGAGAGACGGTGCTGGTCAAGGGAGGCTGTGGGAGGGAGAGTCCATAAATATTCCTTGTTGATACTCAGGAGGCAGAGGCGGAAGGATCACTTCACGTGAACACAGGAGTTGGAGGCTGCAGTGACCTATGATCATGCCACTGTACTCCAGCCTGGGCAACAGAGTGAGATACTCTTTCTAAAAATAAATAATAATAATGCTGGACCTGTTCTACTTTGAGGGACAAGCATAGGGAACCACGGGCATGTATAGCAAGTAAATTGATCTGGTTATATTTGAGAGAAGACCTGGAGAAGGTGAGGCAAGTCAGCAAGGCAGAGTTGGGAGTGAAGAAGGCAAAGTATTCCAGATAGAGATGACAGGTCACCACATGGTAGAAGAACAGAAAGAAGCCTAGAGGGCTGGTACTACCTACTTTCCCCTGGGGAATTCTCCTCCTTATCAGTTCATCTCCTTCTTCCTTCTCACCTTTCCTCTTTCTCTGCTTTCAATCACGACTTCCTTCACCTTTGTCTCTGCCTCAGTGCTGAAGAGTGTTAGGCTCAGTGGTAGCTCTTAAAGCAGAGCCAGTATCCTATTCTTCCAATGCCCCTCTCCTTCTATTTCCCCTCACACCTACCTGACCCATAAATCTATTACATGGAATTTTAGGGGCATGATCGGCTTCTCTTCAACGTTTTCAGCAGCCATGATCAGAGGAAACATTGGGGCTCCCAGTATGCTTCTTTAGAATCCAAAGGAAAACATTCCTACTCCCCAACCACATGCCCTGCAAACCACTACTGCTCAAAGTACCCAACTGAAAATGACATCAATGAGCCCCCTACTTTATTCTCCACAAGTTCAGAATATTATAGCACAGCTATGTGTCCAGTACAATGCCAGTTTGCTTTATCAAACTTAAGGTGAGCCTAGAAGAGTAAAAAGAAGCAGGAAATCAATACTAATGGCAATTGGCATCCCTTGTTGAGGGCTTACTCTAATGTATTATTATTTTTGTTTCTTTATTTTTTGAGACAAGGTCTTTACTCTGTCTCCCAGGCTGAAGTGGCAATAATGTAATCATGTCTCACTTCAGCCTCAACCTCTCAGGCTCAATCAATCCTCCCACCTCAGCTCCCCAAGTAACTGGGACTGCAGGGATGCACTATTACATCTGGCTAATTTTTTAAAAAAATTTTTGTGGAGATGAAGTCAAGCTAGTCTCAAACTCCTGGGCTCAAGCGATCCTCCCGCTTCATCCTCCCAAAGTGCTGGGATTACAGGCATGAGCCACCATACCCAGCTGAGGGCGTACTTTTAGATGAGCTGACATACTATTAACTATGGAAACATTTTTGTTAACTTCTCACAGTGGCCATGTGATATGGGAGCAATTATCTCCTGCTGAAATAGAATTGCTTACGAACCCCGTATAAGAACAAAGGGGTCCCCGCTGGAATTTGAAGGCCTTTTATTTAATGCCTATAAACACAGTAGTGAGTATATCTATGAAATGCATTGATCCAATAATTCATCTATATGGAAATGTCTGAAAGAAATCACTCAAATTCTATAACCCTCAGTTACTCATCTTTTTTAAGTGACAATAAAAGTATTTATGTTAAAAGGTGTCTAAGAAGATGATTTTAAATAAGTCACATATTGAGCAATCCGGTGCCCAGGACATAGCAGCCACTCTGTCAGTATCAGACATTGTTATTCCCTACCCCAATTCCAAGTCGTGTGTGTGTATATTGTGACACATTTAACGGATCTAAAACCAATAGACATTAAATTGTCTCTTATTTCCTGATATTGTACTCAACATTATGATGGACTCCTCGAGTTAAAAATATAAAACTCTTGCAAATTCTTGCTGCTTCTTGAAAGCTAACTGTATAGAATGCTAGCATTCGCAGTGCCACCCTGAGGATGAGATTAGCCTCCTCTTTAATGGAGGAGACTTGTCCAACCATTTCCATGTGGAACCAAAAGATGGTTTGTGGCTGATGCTTGTCATAAGCACAAGCAAAACCACAGTCCTTCTTCAAATCATTTGTCTTCATTATATTACTATATTATGTACTAACAGGGAAGGTATAGGGAACTTGAGACAAAAAAATAATAATAATTAGTCTGAATATTGTCATGTGCTAAAGGAAGCGGATTCTAGGCAATAAATCTGCAGGGCAAAGGCTTAGCGTTGCTGCTGGGAAAGAGGATAAAGATGAGAGGTGAGCAATGTAGGGACACTGGGAAGGAGGGAAAAAGAAACATTTCCTGTGCACCAACATCACTTAGTAGTAAGATCCTACCAAACCCCTTCAGAGTTAAAAAAATATAGATAAACGTAACAGGTTTCAGTGAAATTAGATTAGGTGTAATTTAGATATGATGAACTCATTTACAGGTTGGACTTCTAGGAGTCACCATTTGCATTCAGAATGAGAAATCTCATGAAATAACTTATCACTTACCCAGATAGTTAAGTGGCTGCTATCTGCCAATTGCTGACCTAGGAGCTGGTATGAAAGCCACTGGATGTAGACAATAATCCAGTACAAAACCGAAAGCAAATTAGCAAGTGCACATGTAATTACACATTGGAAAAAGTCCCATGAGAGAAACTGGCAAGGTATTGGACATCTCATCTTACGGATGCTGGGATTGGCCATGGACTTGCTATAGCCTGTGGGACTAGGTGGTAAGATACTGACCAAGGGCTTAGATGCAACTGCGAAGCCTGTCTTCCTTCTTATACTCCAGGGATCTGCCATGAGAAACTGTTGAAACTCCAACCTGAGTTCTGAAATATCCACACATAAAACAGATCTGAGCTACACACATCCTGGAGCTAAGCTCTGCTGCCCCTCAACTGGGAGCAATCACCCAGCCATGCCTGCGACATCAGCCATTCCTCAGACTTACTGCCCTGCAAATCTGCAAGCTTGAAAATTAACACTTGCTGTTAATTCTTCAGCTTCGGAGTGACTCGTTGCATGGCATGAATGTGGCAATAGCTGACTGAGACTGAAACAGAAATCTAGAAGTCGGCATGGTAGTTAAGAAAAACCTAAAAGATGTTTTCAAATTCAGTGGTAAGTGTTGAGGAAATAACATCAGTCTAGAAAAATTGTGACCTGTGTCATACAATCATGAAACATTGAGTAAAAGTAGTACCTGTGATCATCTGGAAAGGAAGACATGCACCTACTGAACTTGGAAATGGAATATTAAAAGCCTGAACTGGCTGTAGGTAGTCACACTTGATAAGGTACCACATGAAAGAGATGAGCTCAGAAAAGAGCTGTCCAGTTTACAGACACAGTTGAGAGAGTACACAGAGAACTCAGAAAATCCAGGACACACTACATTGGAAAATGATACTGTTTCTCATCTCCAGACTTTTCATCCGGTGAAATATTCTCAAAGAAAATACAGCCTGTTGGCAAAGACCAAAACAAGGACGTGGCCTTTCAGATACAGCCTCGGAGCTTATTCCAAATAAAAACTGTGGCCATCACATCGTTTGTTAAGACCTCTGAAAGGATTGAAGTGGAATCTACTCGGTAGATTCTTCCAAATGGACAAAGGGATCCTAGAAAGATCATGTAGAAGCCTGAGGTACTTAAATGAAAATTTTATTTCACCTAAAGTAAAATAAAAAAGAAAGGGTCCCCAGAGGGCAGAGCTAAGACCTGTGGAAAACAATTGTTTTGTTTCCTTGATCCACTGCAAGGAAGCCAAGTTAGGGCGAAGCATGAAGTTCCTCACTCCACTGATGTCAGGGTAACCATGTGACTTGCTTGGACCAATGGAGTGAAAATGGATACAATGTGAATGGAAGCCACGTGGCTTGCTCTGTATGGCCTTGGTCTGGCAGCATTATTGTGGTGATAGCTGACATACCGATTCCTGCTCTTGGACAGAATTTGGATCATCTGAGCATAATTGACTCTGAACACCCAATTAAAACAGCCCCTTTCATGTCACCTTCTCTAACATCACCATTTTCTACTTTCTCCATAGCCCTTTTCTCTCTCTGAAATTATCTTATGTGCATATTTGCTTATTTGCAAGCATTCTTATTTATTGCCATATCTGAGCACCTAGAACTGTTTCTTGCACATAGTAATACTGAATAGATGCCCTTTGATTTCCCTCTCAAGAATTCCATAATTTTTGTAAGCCCAGATTGTACTGGGGATATTATGAAGATGTTTGGTTTTCACCTTCAATAGTGCCTCAGAACACTGATATAATTTATGTAAAGGGCATCTTGATCCGTGATAGTTACAACTCATTGGAAAACCTATATGTGCTCTAATTAATTATACCTGGATAAGATCAGCAAGTGGAACCATTTCTAAGTAACTCAGACTAACTTAGTAACACTAAGTAACCAAGTAATCCAGGAGACAGAAAATGCTGAGTTATGATGAGGGGTGCTACAGTGTTATTTCCAGTATAGCTATCTTATATGTTTCCATTGTTGATAAGGTTGTCCATATCAGGCAAAAAATAATTATTGCAAATAATCATGGAAATATGACAAAATAAACCTCATCTATAAGGAATAAAACCCAAGAAATGCCAAGATTTAGTTTTCAGGAGCCCTTATTATACCCTCTACATTTGCTCTCAATGTGAAGCTCTCTCAAGATTGAATTGATTCCTCTCTTCACTCAACAGGTATTATGGCAAGTGCTGGGAAAGCCATGCCAAGCAAAGCCAGAGGTGGTTTTTGCCCCCAAGGAACTTTCCATCTAATGAGAGATCCAAACATTGATCAGATATTTACTAACTAAATCCAATATATTAAGGTGCTCTGAGGATAGTTTGGAGGACAGGAAACCAAGAGAGCATCAAGTTAGAGACTGACCCTGCTAGGGTGATCAAGGATGTCTTCCCTGAAGAAAACGAAGTTCATGCTGAGGTCTGAAGGATGAGTTAGGCAAGAAAAGCACTAGAGGGAGACTGAATATGATACACAAAGGACCCGAAAAAGATCAGTGTGGGTGGAGCAAAGCAAAGAGAGGTAACAGATAAAGCCAGACACATGGCAAGACCCAGATTATTCAGAGCCTTGTGTGGGCCAGTCAGAAGTTTGAGTTTTATGTAGAGAGTAACAGTACCAGCTTCTAAGGGACTCAGGCAGGCATTGTTGACAAATATTGAAGACATCTGGATGGCAGTTCTCAAACAACACTGCTCTGCTGGTGAACATCTCTGGATTGAAGCACAGCAGAGAATTCTGCTTGCCTCCTCTTGCCCAGAACGCCATGTGTCAACTTGTAAGAGTTGGTTCACCTTTACCTTTCCATGAAGCCTGCTATGCTGTAAGCAATACTCATCAGGCCTCATAAGGCTTGATATTTATTTTATTTCAACTATCATTCTTTTTTGTCAAGTGTGGTCTCACACACAGCAGGTAAACCTTAATGGTTTAAGGAATAAATAGAAAATTGACGGGCTCACACCCATTAGCTAGTAGATTACTAAGCAAAAGGGACTGCATTCCACCCCAATGCACTTAGCCCAGGGTTGCCTGGAATTTTAAAGACAAGCTAACGCTCTATCTTCACTCCATGGGCCCAGGGGAAGGGAGTTCAAACTCAAATATGGCTCCTTTGATAGACAGGTGAATGAATGAGGCTATCATTATGTCATCACACATCTTAGCATTTATTATCGACCGCACAACACATTCTAGAAATGTATTGGAGACATTTGACCTGCCAAGTTGGTATGTTTGTTGGCTACAGCCTGGCAGACAGAAGGACCCTGATGGGAGAATCACTCAGCCATCTTGCTTTTACTCACCACATTGGTGTCCCAATGATTCATGGGAAAATACATAAGAAAAAAGAGGCTATTTTAAATGTCTCCTTGGAAGTAAGGGTGCCTGACATTCTGTTATCTGGAATGCTCCTCACCTTTGTAAATTAGCCACCCCACATGTTGTGCCGAGACCTCCTTTTCACAGTCTTTAATCAGTTGTTTAAGATATATGTGTCTCATTAGCATCTGAGCAATGCGATCACGTTTTTAGCCCGAATCTCATGATTTTATTGGGCTATTAAGAGCTTGATTTGTGGGCAGTGGGAACAGCAGGAGAACCCATGCCATTGATCACATTATCCAGGAGGTATCCAGCAGAACGGAGAACCAGCAATACACACAGAATGGTGGGAATGTAAATTATTTCAACCACTATGGAGAACAGTTTGGAGGTTCTTCGAAAGCCTAAAAATTGAGCTCCCACATGATCCCAGCAATCCCACTGCTGGGTATATTCCCCCAAAAAAGGAAATCAGTATATCGAAGAGATATCTGTACTCGAATGTGGTGTTGAGGAGAGCCAGCACAATGACAGCCTTGGCCTCAGAACTCCAGGCCATACAGCAGCCCACACAGGGGCTGTGGCCTGTACCATCGCCCTCTGACACCTTAACTTGGTCCATTTGGGGGTGGAGAGGAAGGGAATGAAAACTGCCTGCTTCCAAATGGGATTTTCAACATGTTAAACCGAAAAGAAAGCACCAAAGAAACATAGTAAAAGAATCACAAAGCTGTATCCTATCAGGCTGTCACTCAGAAAAATCAGTAGCTAATGATCGACCTCTTCCCCATTGTTCTAACCCAACACTCATGAGTTATAGACTCTTAGGAGATAAAGATAAAACCTTAGACATTATTTTTTGAATGTCCTCACTTATAGGATGAAAAGGCAGACTCGGGGAGGGGAAGCGTCTTGCCGAACATCACACAACAAGAGCAGAGTTTGCACAAGCCTCAGCATTCTTATTCCCAGAACAAGAGTTGACTGTTTCTCACTCTCTTTCTGTACTTCTTTAGTTTCTGGGTCAGTGAAAATGAAGATCTGTAAAGACAATTTTTAAAGCTGAAAAGTGGAATAAAAAGGCAAGTATCCTCTTCTCATGGAATGGCTCTCCTACAATTATAGCAAAGAAATATTAGCATATGTCATCTTAAGAAAGCTCATGTACTTCCTCATTTGTGAAGTCAACTTTAATGGCTCAGCCAGTAATATATGTATGGAATTTCCTGGAGGGATGAGGAGAAAATAACCAGTGAACATCAAACCTAGGCTCCCCTTTTTTTAGCACTCTGGCCATCTGATGAAATGAGATGTCCTGGAGGAATCTGGAAACTAGGAAATACCCCCCATTTCAGCCAACACAGATGATGATGCATTTGCTAACTGCCTCTTTGCCTCTCTTCTTGTTCTGTTATCCATTACCAGTAGGTGTAGTCTTCTTAAATCACAAATAAGATTATGTAATGCGCCATCTCCTTCAATGGCTTCCCATCACACTTAGAATGAAGAACCTGCTGCTTCTTATAGCAACGAAGCCTTACGTGAAAAGATCCCTGCTTATCCAAGCACATCTTGTACCCCTCTCTCACCTGCACATGTTCCTTTTGTAATCCCTGCTATTTCCCACTTCGGGACCTTTGCACATGCTCTTTCCTCTGTCTGGAAGGGTCTATTCTTTTTCTTTGCATGTCTGGTAAATTATTCTCCTTCAGGTGTTGGCTCACGTGTCAGTTTCCCTGAAACTCCCAAATACTAATTCTTTCCTGATCCAGATATTCTCTGTCCTAAGCTCTGTGTTTCTTTCTTCTACTATTTATCTCTAGCTCTGGTTACTTCATTTTTCTGTCTACTGGTTTACCTGTACTTCTCACTAGAATTCAGGTAGTGATAAAGGCAGAAACTATGTTTGTACTGTTCACAATTATATCCTCAATGCACAGTACAGTGTGTGGTACAACACAGATGTTTATGAAGTATTTAGGGGGAACAGTATGCACAGTTAAGGCTGGCGATTAGGTATTTTCTTTTAACAGTCTTTTAGATCATTTACATGGCCAGTTATAGCCTGTAAATTAGCATTGTGATTAAAAATATGGGCTTTGGGCTGGGCATGGTGGCTCACACCTGCAATCCCATCACTTTGAGAGGCCAAGATGCCTAGATCACTTGAGGCTAGGAGTCCAAGACCACCCTGGCTAATACTGTGAGACACTGTCTCTACTAAAAATACAAAAAAAATAAAAATAAAAATCAGCCAGGCAGTGCTGGCACATGCCAGTAATCATAGCTACATGGGAGACTGAAGCGGGAGAATTGCTTGAACCTGAGGGGTGGAGGCTACAGTGAGCTGAGACTGCACCCCTGCACTCCAGCCTAGGTGACAGCATGAGATCCTATCTCAAAACAAAACAAAACAAAACCAACGAAAACAAAAAAACCCATGAGCTTTGGAATCAAACACAGTTCTGCTCTCACCTGACAGCTCAGTGGCCTTATGCAAATTAAAGAACTTTTCTAAGCTTCTGGATTCCATGTGTGAGGACCCACTATGGGAATAAAGAAGAGCAGGGACTGTGATTATTACATTACGTAGAGGAATTGAGACTTACCACTTGCCCAAGTGGATCAAGAGCTATCATTTTATTTCCAAGGACTGGCTGATACTGCAAAGTGATTGGCAGGGTTTTCCCAGAGGCTGCACCTCTAATGCAAAGGCACTGGCAAGGGCTGTTATGGAGGTCACGATGCCAGATAGGGCCTCCAAAGCTTTTAGGAGACATTCTGAGGCTCTGTCAAGCTGGCAACTTCCTTTTCTTTTCTCTTCCTTTTACGTGATCTAGGGAGTTTGTCTTTTATGCCACTCCCTATCTGATTTATTTGAGTCTCTCCAGTCCACAGATTGACAACATAACAAGGTCAAGAAGAAGTTGTCATTTCCCTGATATCATTCATGACATTCTTTTATGTGCTTCTCCCTTTCAATAATGTGAACTATATATTTTGTTTTCCTTTTTCCTTTTGCCTCTAGGGAGCTCAGGAGAAATTCTGAAGTTCAACCACAAAATTTTACAAAACAGCATTCCCTTTTCAATGTCAATTATCCTTCCAAACTTTATCTATTTATCTAAATATATTAATATGCTATACTGGGAACTGTCTTAAATTTAAAAAATATATTGAATATAAGTTATGGGAAAATTAACTTTAATAATCTATCTACTGTTTCTCCTCTCAATTGTTCTGCTTCTCCAGTGAGATGATCAGAAGAATTTCTCTCTGCCACCTTTTAATTTTGGCTGTAAACGATCACTTCAGTCCGTTTCATTTCATTTTCTAAGCAGTAATGTTACAGACTTATTCTCATAAGAAGAAATACGTGCTAGTGGCAATGCATGGAAATACAAGCTGAATGCTAAAGTAAAAGAGACAGGTAAAGGAAACACAGTATGTACTAGGCGCTACTAAGTGTTTTGGACACATTAGTTTATCTATACTTTCTAACAACACTAAAGCAGTTCACACATGAGGGCCTGGAAGCTCAAAGTTCTTTAATTTGCCTAAGGCCACTGAGTCAGGTGAGAGCAGAACCGGGTCTGATTCCAAAGCTTGTGTTTTTAATCACAGTGCTAATTCACAGACTATAACTGGCCACGTATATAATCTACAAGACTGTAAAAGGAATTGCTTAGTAAAAAAAAAAATACTAATTGCCAGCATTAACTATATACACTGTTCACATTGGCTCTTATAGAAAAGTTATTTAAACAGTCTCTAGGCAATAGATAGGTTAAGTAAGGTGGGATTTTCCAGCTAATACCAAAACAGCATGGATAATTGGTTCAATGGTATCTGTATATTCTTTTTCGTTCAGATTTTCTCTTCTGCAAAACATTTCCCACAGTGGTCCCTATCACATATTTGAAAAATGACTCAAGAGGATGCAAAGTTGGGAATAAAGGAGTTTCTTTTAGGCTTGTGTGCCCTTAGGGAAACAAAAAGGACTGTGGGCAATAACAAAATGGGAAAGGAATCAGGACAGCAAAGAGGCTTAGGAAGAGTTGGGGTTTCTATGGAAGTCAGCCAGATCTTCTGGACTCGACGAGGAGAGTGGTGGAGAGGAGGTAGTAAGGCAGGAACACCAAGGGTCCTGGAGAAGGCCTCTGTCCTCTGCTTCCTGGAGAAGAGCCTCGGAGTGTCCCAAGGATGAGAGAAGATCATGCTCATAGACAGCTAGAAGATCCATATCCCAGGGAGAACTTAGTCACAGGGTAGCACTCCTGCCCTTAGGCGGTGCAGAAGCAGACAAGTCAATTACCAGGCTGGAGGGATAAGATGGAATCAGGAATGTCTCAGCAGCAGCCAGCATGGGTTGCAACTAAGGATGGCCAGTCCACATCTGGCTCGGGAAAGGTTGTCTGGAGGATCAGAGCACTGACCTTCCAAATGTCTGCGAACCATTCAGATTGTTGAGAATGAAAGCTTACCCTTGGGGAAAAGGAATGGGAAGAAAACCTCATTTTGACAGAGATTAGGTTTCTGCCTCATCAGTGGGGATCAGTCTAGATACCAACACTGAGCTTAGAGAAAGGAAAAGCTCAGCTTGTTGCACCTCTGAGAATGTGGTCTTAAAGCTGCACCTGCTTTGCTCATTTCCACAGGGCTTCTGATTTTTAACTACATGCAGGCTCAGCTCCGAAATATAGTCTCTGAGCTGAATTAGCCCCTGGGTGGGGAACGAAAAATGGCCTCATTCCACAGCCTCACAGTTGTGTAGGGGAACAGTTTTCATATAAATGTATACAAGAAACTCCAGTCTTCTGACATCTGAGCTTTTTAGCCCACATAATCATAACCCCTCCAAGAGCAGGGATGTTTCTGTCAGTGTGTGGGTACGCAGCTGCTGCTTCCTTAAGCGAATCCTCTCCATCCAATTTAAACTGAGTTTCAAGTTGATTTTGGAGGAAATGTATACAGTTTACAGGTTGAAAGCCTTTTCTTCATCCCAGAGGACAAGCAGGCTAGAGGAAAGGAATGGGGAACTGCTAACATTACAGAGAAGAAAGAAAAGAAAGGCATTCCCAGGAGAGATGCAAAGAGGGCAGATGACAATTGTCAGATGAGTTTCATCACTCGGCTTTGCCTCTACCTGCTCCCAGCTTCTCTGAAAAATTGTCCTCTGGGGCCCAAACTTTCCCTCTTTAGTCTCGGACCAAAGGTAAGTTGGTAGGAAGTTTGAGCAAAATTGTTTCAGGCAACTTGGAGTTATGTATGCAGGCAATGAGATGGCATTGTTTCCACTTTCAAAATAAATAGAAGAGTTTTTTGGTCACAGAGAGCTCAGGAACAAGAACTAAAAATGATTGAACCTTCAGACTCCAGGAGTCCCACATCCCTGGTAAGCAAGCAAACCTTAGAGGTTGGGAGAAGAGAGAAGATGTAGGAGTCTGTGGCTGGGAGGAGAGGTAAAGTCGATTCTGTTAACCAAGTTAACTTATTTCAGTTTACTTGTATCATTACTGAGGGATGGAAACCACAGGCCATGTCTTGTCCATTTTACTCTTTTCAACCACTGAAAAGAACAAACTTCTCTTTGCCAGGCCTGTGATTCTATATAATTTTTCAGATTACCTTGCAATTCCAAATGGACAAAAGTCTGTGATTTTTTTTTTACCCTTTCACCTTCCTTTGGAGATGAGGGGGTATTTTAAACACTGTCCCTTTAATCACAAACACACTAAGAAAAATCTCTGAATGCAGACAGACAACATTTGTAAGAGAATATGCAGAAAAACAATTTGTACATATCATGAAGAGGTTGAGGAGTTAGGGTCAAGGCACATTTTCTGGGGAAGATTATACCTCTGATACTTTCGAAAACAGTAAATACATCATGGGTCCAGTGTGGCAAGATTTGGCGCAGGTTATGTAGCTGCAGTGATGTCTTTACTGACTTTAATTCTTTAATGTCTTTACATCACTTTAATTCCTTACGGAGATAGCAAATACGTAGTGTGAAAAAAGGCTATATAATGCCTATTTCCCACTCCATGCCCATGTGGCACTGCCACTGACTTCAAAACATGCCTTGTACCTGCTGCCCTGCAGATAATGTATAAAATAGCGGAGAGACAGGCGCATGTGCATGCCGGAGCCGTGTGCTTTAAACATCTCAATATATTACCTGGCACACAGGGTGCATCCCGACTGCTCTGTGGATGCTTCCCTCCCACCCTCCTGCCTTTGATATGCAAGATGCTAGGGCCAAATCAGCCACTCCGTCATTTCCATTACAGGCGTCTTTGGGGATGAGTGCTTTGGCAGTGAGGTGCCAGGGCCCCAAATTGGACTCCACCATGAAGCCCTCAAAGCTGAGCAATTTTGCAGAATTTAATGGGCGTTGGGGGATGATTTTGCAGACTGATTTCCAGGAGCACAAATATTCAAATTGCTCAGCCCCTATTTGAAGGCACATCTGAAGGTGCACCCTACAACCTGTGTGGAGCAGGTGCTTTTGAATCTTGTCCTTGAAACAAAAAAAGGGGGAAAAAGAAAGAAAGAAATGCAGTGCCCCCTGGGACTTTACCAGCAGAGACTCTAAGTGCAGCGCGACTGCAAAGCCCTGCCAGGAGTTCTTGGGGCAGGAGGGAGGAGGTGGATGAGAGAGACCGGAGATGAGAAGGGCCTTCAACAGCCATTGGGGAGGTGGTGGCGGGGAAGAAGAAAGGGAGACACGCACTAAAAAACAACAGAAACACAGGTGGAAACGGCCTTGTGGGAAATCAGCCTGTCAACAAACAAAGCTGGAGGCTGGAAACCACTGCCTCCCCAGCCCAGCTCCTGGGCAAGGAGATTGTTCTGTAAATAAATTAGTGGTGGCTTTGACTGCTTGGAAATTAATACCGACACCATGAAAGCAGCAAATGACTCCCTTTTATCAGGAGCAGAAGCACTACACTTTGCGATAGGATCCCTTTTGCCTTTCCCTGTTTTATTTTGCTTTGTTTTCTCAGGGAAAGTAAATTAGAGCCACTTACATCAGCAGCCCAGGTTAAAGGAAGGGGAAGAAGAGAGAGAAAAAAATTAGTTTCATTTCATGTACCAGTGGTTTAGAACTTCATTTAAAGCTAATCACGCCCCCCTTGTCCTCCGAGCCATTTCTGACAGCAACATAGCCTAGATCGCTCATTGACAGACCCAGGCACAGTAAGCTTTGCTGGAGTTGCACCCAAAGGGTGGAGAGAGGGTCTCCAGGTTTCTGCCAATGGATGTTCGAGAAAGCATACTTTCTAGAAAGAGTCAAGTCAGCCAAGAGCTAATTTTTTAAGAGCTGCTCTGTGTGAGCTTCTTCTAGAGGATCTCAGGTATTTCCTTAAACACACACTCTTCTTCCAGAAAGATGGCTGCATGTTTCACCTTCAGAAGATAGGAGTACCTCCAAATTTATTAGGTAAAATATCCACCCTTCTGAATGTGACCCAATAAGGCAAAGCAAAGACCCTGAAACTGGAATCATATTTATCCTCTTGTGAAAAATCAGAAAATCTGCCTTTTCACTCAATTTCTGCCTTAATCATTGCCCTTCGCCCAAATAAAATAGACCAGTGATTTTTAAATAATCAGATACTCTTAGGAAAAATGCATACTGCAATTCTGTATCACTCAATATCCTACTCATTAAAACTCTCTTAACCATTTCTGTACACCTATGGTAAACTCAAAATATATGGAGGCAAAAAGGACTTTGAAGCCTTGTAAATTCTTGAAGCATGTTCTGGACTATAAAAGGGGCCATTATTTAATCTAATTTTACAGCAAATTACATGTTGTCTCTTTATGCCTTGGAAGAGCGATAATCCATAGGTGATAGTTATGGTGACTCTGAAATGGCCAGAATCCTAGATTATTGAGCACCACTCCAGTACCACCAGACATCAGAGGCTTTATTGCGTATTAATTCTTTAGCTGGTGTTGAGACAAGCTTGCTGGGACTCCTTTGTTACTTGGTCACAGTTGCAAACTCCCATGTAGACAACAGCAACAACAAAGAGGGTCAAAAGAAAACTAAGCACTTGCACACCCAGCAATAAAGGATTGTAATGGACAAAGCACTACAACAAGCTTGTTTCATGATGAAGTGAAATAAAGGAGCTGCGACTCACTGCAGGGTCCCTCAAACTTTCAAGAACTTAGAAACCCCTGGGAAGTAGCTGCTGCTAGAAGGGACACAAGGAAAGCGCAGGAAAGAAACTAGAATTGCATCCAGGACATTGGGCACATGAATGGTGAGCCACAGAGAAAACACGGTGTGACCCGTGTTGCAGCTGTCCCCTCCGATCTCACATTGCAGTGCTCTTACCAGGAAGGGCCTTGTTTTGATATGAAGGCACTAGGATGTGTGTTCTGGGATAGAGAGGGGCTGGAAAACTCTCTGGGAATTCATGGGAAAAAACACAATTTACTAAATGAGCAATTTGGAATAACCAGTTTGTCAAATTATAAACTTTACAGAATTCATATCGCATGACATGATTTCTATAGTCTTTGAGGATTTGTTTTTCAAAGTTTCAGTTTTAACTATTAGGGAAAGTCATAGATGGGTTAAATTGGCATGCATATCCACTCACCATTTGGAAATCAAGGCCATGAACATTTTTTTAAAAGATGCAAATTAGCATAGATCTCCATATAAAAGGCATATGTATCCTTTTGTATATGAATAGTTGAGACTTTTGCAGTTTAGATAATCCACAAAATACACATTTAATCAAGCTACCTTGACAAATTATCAAACTAAGAGATGATGGAAACTCAGTAGACCACACACAAAATAATTTTTGGAAGAGAATCCCACCCTAATATTTACAAAAACCTGGACTAACAACATACACACTGCTTTTAATTTAGAATAGAAAAGGTGTTTTCATTCTGAAAATTCAGAGGCCCTGAGGAACAGGACAGCACAGACTACACTGACCTTTGGCTGGCTTTGCCGAACGCCTGTGGCTCTTGCAAACCAGAGTTAAGGTATTTGACTGGCAGTTTTTAGTGACTTGATAACTGGTCAGATTGGTCACTTAGTGAATCATCTTTTAAAAAATTGACCTAGACCTGGCCCAGTGGACCTGTAATGCATCTGTGTACCATGCTGAACACAGCTGACTGGCATAAGGTGAGGTTAACCAGCAACAGCTCATTTAAAGGTGTGCAATCGACAAAATGCAGCTGAGCTTTAGAAGACAATCTCACTATGAAGTTTCATACCATCTAAGCAAAGAACAGAAGAATTCCAAAGTTGTCTTACATTTAAAAGAAAAAGAAATGCACATTTGCATACAATTTACACAACATAAAATGTTAGTGACCCGGTGCAGTGGCTCACGCCTGTAATCCCAGCACTTTGGGAGGCCGAGGCGGGTAGATCATGACGTCCAGAGATCGAGACCATCCTGGTCAACATGGTGAAACCCCGTCTCTACTAAAAATACAAAAATTAGCTGGGCATGGTGGTGCATGCCTGTAGTCCCTGCTACTCGGGAGACTGAGGCAGGAGAATTGCCTGAACCCAGGAGGTGGAGGTTGCAATGAGATGAGAT
Source organism: Saguinus oedipus (assembly GCA_031835075.1). Lineage (NCBI taxonomy): Eukaryota > Metazoa > Chordata > Mammalia > Primates > Cebidae > Saguinus > Saguinus oedipus. Next base: position 48,115,840 of record CM063170.1, read on the forward strand.
CATGCCATTGCACTCCAGCCTGGGTAACAAGAGTGAAACTCCATCTCAAAAAAAAATAAAAATAAAAAGTTACTGGACCAGATAATACATATTTGTTTATCTATGATTAAAAAATAGAAATTTATACATAGATGATTATATAGGCAGCTTGACTTTCTTAGCCTTTTGGCTAAAAACACAAAATTAGGAAATAGTCTTAACTCAACCATTAAGGCAAAGGGCTCTTCTCCCTTCTCTTCGTATTCTTTGACAAGCCTGAAGCATCTAGGCTGCTTATCCCTCCCTAACATATCTGTGTTTCTGACCATTCAAGAACATTGAAGACTGCCAACTGCCCTTATGGTACCTGTGTGCAAATTAGAAACTGATATATCTTCTTTCAAGACATGTTATTTCCATAGATCAGAAAATGACTATAACACATTGATTTGGTTTGGAGTGGATACTTACTGCCACCTGCAGAAAAGTTGTCATGATAGTTTAACCAATCTATGAGCCCTATTATGTGAATTATGTTCCCTTAGATGTGGCATCCTTGTGCAGTATCCAATCTGCACAATTATATATGGTGGCGTTGTACCCAGGGGAAGAATATGAATAGGGCACAAAGATATGACGATGAGCTGTCAGGGAAGAGAAGACTACCTACAACTGGCCTGAGGTCAGAGGAGGGGCTCCAGCCTGAGAGGATATGGATTAACTGTAATAAAATAAGTGCATTCCTAAGGAATGCCTGTAGCCTAAGGTAGAGCTCAGACCTGCCTCATTTTCCTTCAGTCCTATTCTGGAATACCTTTCTTCTGATTTCCTAACTCTACTAACATTTCATTGTCCATTTTGACTCCATTCTTCATAATTTAAGCCAGATACTTCTACCTTCAAATGACCATCTCCCATTCTAAGCTATTCAAAATATTTCTTATGCATAAGACACACATTGCCATGATTTCTAGGGACTGCCGGTGATATGGAAGTGCTGGGAAGGAAAGAGTATGGTCCCTTTAATAAGGAAGCAGGAAAGGAAAGTGCGGGGTAGAAAAGGGCATGGTCCCTGTTTAGGGTTCCACCCCCAGGGACCTAGGTGAAGACAGGCATATCCTGCCCAAATGTTCCATTTCCCAAGATCACCCTGGCCTGCCACATCCCCATCCTGTGCCTATAAAAACCCAATACTCTAGCAGGCAGACACACAAGTGGCTGGACATCATGAGGAATACAGCAGTGGAAGAAGACACAGTGACTGGTAGTCGAGAGGAGCACACTGGCAGAAGAGCACACCAACAGGCACTGGCACAGCACAGGTCATCGACCAGCTGGCGGGACAAGGCACAGTTTGGCCCGGGGCCATCGAAGGAAATCCTGGCCAGTGAGTGGTCCAACTTGGGGGAAGAACATCTCCCTTCTGGCTCCCCCACTGCCTGAGAGATAATTCCGTTCAATAAAACCTTGCACGCATTCTCCAAGCCCATGTGTGATCTGATTCTTCCAGTACACCAAGGCAAGAACCTGGGATACAGAAAGCCCTCTGTCCTTGTGACAAGGTAGAGGGTCTAATTGAGCTGTTTAACACAAGTCGCCTATAGACGGCAAACTAAAAGAGCACATGGTAACAGATGCACACTGGGGCTTCAGGAGCTGTAAGTATTCACCCCTGGACACCGTCGTGGGGTGGGAACCCCATAGCCTGCCCATGTGTATGCTCCTCTAGAAGTTGGAACAGCAGGGCACTGAAGAAGTGAGCCACACTCCCATTGCATGCCCTGCGAGGGTGACAATGGAACTTTTGCCGTTTCAACAACATTCATGTATTTTACATTCTTGTTTAACCACTTGCTAGTTTTCCAAAATGTCCAATTCAAAATATTGGCCATTTGACCAAGGCAGAAACTTTGAGCTGGAGATCAGTAGGGCTCCTGTGAATGGACCTCTCTTTCACCTGATGAGTGAGCTGAACCTTCTCATCAGCACTCACATTTCAGATCAGTATTGTTCTTGTTCTCATCCCATGCATTTTCTGATAAAATTGTATATACTGGGGATTCAAGTGGTCTCTGAACTTGTCCCTTTTGAATGTCAACAGCCTATTCTGTATTCAGTTTTGTTGTTCACAATATACTATCATATATATCAAGCATTTATTTGTGTTAGTCTTATCTTCCCCTGAGGAAAGGAATCATGTCTTACATATTTTTGTCTTTTTTCCAACACCTGTCTCAACTTGGAGCATATGAGCACCTATTCTCAGTAATAATATACTGAGTCAAGAATTTACTTTATTGCAATATTCTAAGCACCTCCTATCATAATACAAGAGAGATTAATAACTAAATATTTGTGGCAGACATCATGACTGATTTTGTTACTTCATTTGACCATGACTTACAGGTGAAACAAAGATGAATTGGATTTCTCCAGAGTGCGCCAATATAATAGTTAGATCTAATTGTATAGGCAGTGAGGTTTAAAGATCCTATACATTCTTATCCACTAGAGTATGCCCTTATCATTTTGTACTTTTAGATGAATTCCAGGAGCATTTAATAGAAGCCAAACTGGCAATTTCCTGGTAAGAAGCTATGAGGTTATGAATCAGGGGACTCAATTTTTGCTCCACTGATATCCTGCATGATGTCCTTTGATGAATCCTGGTGGGGCAGCTCCTAGTCCTTCCAGAAGAAGGAGAGATAAGAATGAAAAGATTAAATCAAGGGAACATTGACATTGGTTACATAGCTTCAAAAATGTACCTTCCTGGGTCAAACAGGCCATGTGAGACTGTGAGGGGAGGGGCTACGGTGATGGGAATGTGGGAGGAGTGGGGTCAGGTGGACAGGTCTGAGTCTAAAATGTTGATTTTTGTTAATCTTTCACAAATACTGTGTATTTTGAATCAGTTGAGCAAAAAATGGGTTAATTGCAAAAAAAAATAGTACCTTCCAATTCATATTTGGTGGATTATTAGTTTCAGTAGATTGTCAGGCCTGACTCATGTTCCATTGGTATGAAGAACACAGAGTTACTTGTTTGGAGGATAACAATGTGTGCTTCACATAAGAAAGGCTTCATGTATGTCATCCAGTCTTTTCCAAATATAAATGAATGAGAAACACCAACTTCTTTTTGGTAACACCCATTAGCATCCTCCAGAACTAGTGCTCCATGGAATGTGCTTGGAGAATGATGCTTTGGAAGACCAGAAAAGGGGGAAAGAAGCCAGATAATCTGAAGACAACTAGTGAAGAGCCTAATGCATTTAATTATTAGTGATAAAAAAATTTGTGTGCTAATTTCTCTAATGATGTGCTATATATTAAACATAATACATACCTATATAATATGTTGGCTGAGAAGAATGTGTAATATATAGGGTATAACTTACAAATAAATAATTAGGCAACTTGAAGATAAGAATAACTTAGGCCAGGTATGGTGGCTCATGCCTGGAATCCCAGCACTTTGGGAGGCCAAGGCAGGTGGATCATGAGGTCAGGAGATGGAGACCATCCTGGCTAACATAATGAAACCCTGTCTCAGAGAAGATCCAAGATGGCTGTTTAGGAGCAGCTCAGGATTGCAGCTCCCAGTGAAAGCGCAGAGGGTGAGTGGACGCTGCATTTCCAGATGGATCTTTATTGTCCACAGACCAGGAGATTCCCAGGTGGAGGAGCCCCATGGGTTGCCAGCAAGGCTGTTTTGGCCAGCGTGGCTGTTTTGCTGATGCCCTGGCACAGCAGTTCTCCGTACAAAATAAACTGGTCTGGTTGCCCTTTTAAGCTGGCGATTGGAGCTCCGGGAAGGCAGAGTCACCCATTAATCTGATTAAACAGGGGACTGAAACAGGGAGCCAGGCCAGGAGATTCCCAGGCAAAAAAGCGCCACAAATCTCAGCGTTGTTGTTTCAACCGGCGCAATGGGTCATTGCACGGGAAGTCACACAGATCCCAGCGCCTATTCAGCAGGCGACTGGAACACCTGGGAGAGAGTCAACTGTACAACTTAAACAAAAAAGGCTCTGAGGCAGAGAGCCAGGTGATCAGGCTTTGCGGGTCCCACCTCCCCCCCCCCCGCCCCCACACACAAAAAAAACAGGAATTGGAAAGGCTTGGGGTTGACAGTTTCATGGCAAGCACAGTGGAACCCCGGATGGTCCAGCTCTGTGGGGGAAAGGCGTCCACCATTACTGCAGCACTCAACCCCTATGGAGGTAGTCCACCATTGCTCAGGCAGCACACCATTGCCGAGGCAACCCACCATTACAGAGAGAGTCCACCATTACAGAGGTGGGCCACCATTGCCGAGGCAGTTCTAACCACACCCATATAAACAGGATTGCAGGGAAGTTCACACAGCAGCAGAGTGGAGCCCACAGCAGCTCAGCAAAGCCTCTGCAGGCAGACTGACTAGGCTGCCTCCTTGCTGGGCAGGGCAGCCCTGAAAAAAAAAAAGGCAGCAGCACAACAGAAACTCATAAATAAAGCCCAAACTCCCCGGGACAGAGCACCTGGGGAAAAAAAGGGGGGTTTATGAGTTCTGCGGCAGCAGACTTAAATGTACCTGCCCAGCAGCTCTGAATGAACAATGGAGCTCACAGCTCAGCACTTCAGCTCCTATAAAGGACAGACTGTCTGCTCAAGCAGCTCCCTGACCCCTGTATATCCGAAGAGTCATCTCACAAAGGACTGATCAGACTGACATTTGGTAGGCATCATTCTGGGACAAAAACAGCAGTAGAAGAAACTGGTAGCAACCCTTACTGTTCTGCAGCTGCTACAGGTGATCCCCAGGCAAGCAGGGCCTGGAGTGGACCTCAGCAGTCCTACAGCAGAGGGGCCAGACTGTTAGAAGGAAAACTAAGAAACAGAAATAACTTCATCATCAACAAACTGGACGTCTACTCAGAGACCCAATCTGAAAATCAGCAAAGACAACAGGTGGATAAATCCACAAAGATGGGAAGAAACCAGCGCAAAAAGGAGGAAAACACCTGAACCCAGAACACCTCTCCTCCTACGAGGGATCACAACTCCTCACCAGCAAGGGAACAAGGCTGGAGAATAAGTGTGATGAAATGACAGAATCAGACTTCAGAAGGTGGGTAATGAGAAACTTCTGTGAGCTAAAAGAACGTATTCTAACCCAATGCAAAGAAACTAAGAACCTTGAAAAAATATTTGACAAAATGCTAACGAGAATGGACAACTTAGAGAGGAATATAAGTGAATTGATGGAGCTGAAAAACACAACATGGGAACTTCACGAAGCATGCACAAGTTTCAACAGCTGAATTGACCAAGCAGAAGAAAGGATATCAGAGGTCAAAGATCAACTCAATGAAATAAAACAAGAAGCCAAGATTAGAGAAAAAAAAGTATAAAAACAAATGAACAAAGAAATGTGGGACTATGTGAAAAGACCTAATCTACGTTTGATAGGTGTACCTGAATGTGACGAAGAGAATGAATCCAAGCTGGAAAATACTCTTCAGTATATTATCCAGGAAAACTTCCCCAACCTAGCAAGGCAGGCCAATATCCAAGTCCAGGAAACACAGAGAACACCACAAAGATATTTCTCAAGAAGAGCAACCTCAAGGCACATAATCATCAGATTCACCAAGGTTGAAATGAAGGAGAAAATGCTAAGGGCAGCCAGAGAGAAAGGTCGGGTTACCCACAAAGGGAAGCCCATCAGACTCACAGCAGATCTCTTAGCAGAAACCCTACAAGCCAGAAGAGAGTGGGGGCCAATATTCAACATCCTTAAAGAAAAGAACTTTCAACCCAGAATTTCATATCCAGCCAAACTGAGCTTCATAAGTGAAGGAAAAATAACCTTCTTTGCAAACAAGCAAGTACTCAGAGATTTTGTCACCACCAGGCCTGCTTTACAAGAGCTCCTGAAAGAGGCACTACACATAGAAAGGAACAAGTAGTACCAGCCACTCCAAAAACATACCAAATGGTAAAGAGCATAAACAAAATGAAGAATCTGCATCAACTAATGGGCTAAACAGCCAGCTAGCATCAAAACGGCAGGATCAAATTCGCACATAACAATATTAACCCTAAACATAAATTGACTAAATGCCCCAATCAAAAGACACAGACTGGCAAATTGGATAAAAAGCCAAAAACCCATCTGTGTGCTGTATCCAGGAAACCCATCTCACATGCAAGGATACACAAAGGCTCAAAATAAAGGGATGGAGGAAGATTTACCAAGCAAATGGAGAGCAAAAAAAGCAGGAGTTGCAATTCTCCTCTCTGATAAAATAGACTTTAAAGCAACAAAGATCAAAAGAGACAAAGAAGGACATTACATAATGGTAAAAGGATCAATACAATAAGAAGAGCTAACAATCCTAAATATATACGTGCCCAACAGAGACGCACCCAGATACATAAGGCAAGTTATTAATGACTTACAGAGAGACTTAGACTCAAACACAATAATAGTGGGAGACTTTAACACTCCATTGTCAATATTAGACAAATCAACCAGACAGAAAATTAACAAGGATATCCAGGACTTGAATGCAGACCTGGAACAAGCAAACCTAATAGACATTTACAAACTCTCCACCCCAAATCCACAAAATATACATTCTTCTCAGCACCACATCATACCTACTCCAAAATTGACCACATAATTGGACGTAAAGCACTTCTCAGCAAATGCAAAAGAACTGAAATCATAACTCTCAGACCACAGTGCAATCAAGTCAGAACTCAGAATTCAGAAACTAACTCAGAACTGCACAGCTTCATGGAAACTGAACAACTGGCTCTTGAATGTTGACTGGATAAACAATGAAATGAAGGCAGAAATAAAGATGTTCTTCGAAACCAATGAGAAAAAAGACACAACATACCAGAATCTCTGGGACACATTTAAAGCAGTCTCTAGAGGAAAATATATAGCAATAAGTGCCCACATGAGAAGCAAGGAGAGATCCAAAATTGACACCCTATCATCAAAATTGAAAGAGCTAGAAAAGCAAGATAAAAAAAAAACTCAAAAGCTAGCAGAAGACAAGAAATAGCTAAGATCAGAAAAGAACTGAAGGAGATAGAGACACAAAAAACCCTCCAAAAAAAAAAAATCAATAAATCCAGGAGTTGGTTTTTCAAAAAGATCATCAAAATAGACCACTAGCCAGATTAATAAAAAAGAAAAGAGAGAATAACCAAATAGATGCAATAAAAATGATAAAAGGGATATCACCACAGATTCCACAGAAATTCAAACCATCATTAGAGATTATTACAAACAACTCTATGCAAATAAACTAGTAAACCTGGAAGAAATGGATAAATTCCTGGACACTTGCCTCCTCCAAGCCTAAACCAGAAGAAGTTGAAACCCTGAATAGACCAATAACCAGATCTGAAGTTGAGGCAGCAATTAAGAGCCTACCACACAAAAAAAGCCCAGGTCCAGATGGGTTTACAGCCGAATTTGACCAGACACACAAAGAGTAGCTGGTACCATTCCTTCTGAAACTATGCCAAATAATTCAAAAGAGGGAATCCTTCCCAAATCATTTTATGAGACCAACATCATCCTGATACCAAAACCCGGCAGAGACTCAACAAGAAAAAGAAAACTTCAGGCCAATATCCATGATGAACATAGATGCAAAAATATTCAATAAATTACTGGCAAGCCAATTGCAGTAGCACATCAAAAAGCTTATCCACCATGATCAAGTAATATTCATCCCAGGGATGCAAGGCTGGTTCAACATATCCAAGTCTATAAACGTAATTCCCCACATAAACAGAACCAAAGACAAAAACTGCGTGATTATCTCAATTGATGCACAGAAGGCTTCACACAAAATTCAACAGCTCTTTATGCTAAAAACTCTCAATAAACTAGGTATTGATGGAACATCTCAAAATAATGAAAGCTATTTATGACAAACCAATAGCCAATGTCATACTGAATGGGCAAAAACTGGAAGCATTCCTTTTGAAATTTGGCACTAGACAAGGATGCCCTCTCTCACCACTCCTATTCAATATAGCACTGGATGTTCCAGCCAGAGCAATCAGGCAAGAAAAAGAAATGAAGGGTATTCAAATAGGAAAGGAGGAAGTCAAATTGTCTCTATTTGCAGATGATATGATTGTTTATCTAGAAGACCCCATCATCTCAGCCCCAAATCTCCTGAAACTGATAAGCAACTTCAGCAAAGTCTCAGGATATAAAATCAATGTGTAAAAAATCACAAGCATTCCTAGACACCAATAACAGACTTAAATAGAGCCAAATCAAGAATGAACTGCCATTCACAATTGCTACAAAGAGAATAAAATACCTAGGAATACAACTAACAAGGAATATAAAGGACCTCTTCAAGGAGAACTACAAACCACTGCTCAACGAAATAAGAGAGGACACAAACAGATGGAGAAATATTCCATGTTCATGGTTAGGAAGAATCAATATCATGAAAATGGCCATACTGCCCAAAGTAACTTACAGATTCAATGCTATCCCCATCAAGCTACCAATGACCTTCTTCACAGAACTGGAAAAAACCAACTTAAACTTCATATGGAACCAATAGAGAGCCCGCATAGCCAAGTCAATTCTAAGCAAAAAAAAAAAAAAAAAAAAAAAAAAAAAAAAAAAAATACAGCAGGAGGTATCACACTACCAGACTTCAAATTATGCTACAAGCTACAGTAATCAAAACAGCATGGTACTGGTACCAGAACAGAGATATAGACCAATGGAACAGAACAGAGGCCTCGGAGGCAACACAACATATCTACAACCATCTGATCTTTGACAAACCTGACAAAAGCAATGGGGAAAGGATTCCCTGTTCAATAAATGGTGTTGGGAAAACTGGCTAGCTATGTGCAGAAAGCAGAAACTGGACCCCTTCCTGACACCTTACACTAAAATTAACTCCAGATGGAATAAAGACTTAAACATAAGACCTAACACCATAAAAACCCTAGAAGAAAATCTAGGCAAAACCATTCAGGAAATAGGCATAGGCAAGGACTTCATGACCAAAACACCAAAAGCATTGGCAACAAAAGCCAAAATAGACAAAGGGGACCTAATCAAACTCCACAGCTTCTGCTCGGCAAAATAAACAGTGATTAGAGTGAATTGGCAACCAACAGAATGGGAAAAAATTTTTGCAGTTTACCCATCTGACAAAGGGCTGATATCCAGAATTTACAAAGAACTCAAACAGATTTACAAGAACAAAACAAACAAGCCCATTCAAAAGTGGGCAAAGGATATGAACAGACACTTTACAAAAGAAGACATACATGAGGCCAACAAACATATGAAAAAATGCTCATCATCACTGTTCATTAGAGAAATGCAAATCAAAACTACATTGAGATACCATCTCATGCCAGTTAGAATGGTGATCATTACAAAATCTGGAGACAACAGATGCTGGAGAGGATGTGGAGAAATAGGAACATTTTTACACCGCTGGAGGGAATGATTGCATTGTGGAAGACAGTGTGGCAATTCCTCAAGGACCTAGAAATAGAAATTCCATTTCACCCAGCAATCCCATTACTGGGTACATATCCAAAGGATTATAAATCATTCTACTATAAGGACACATGCACATGAATGTTCATTGCAGCACTGTTTACAATAGCAAAGACCTGGAACCAACACAAATGCCCATTGATGATAGACTGGACAGGGAAAATGTGGCACATATACACCATGGAATATTATGCATCCATCAAAAATGATGAGCTCATGTCCTTTGTAGGGACATGGATGAACCTGGAGACCATCATTCTCAGCAAACTGACACAAGAACAGAAAATGAAATACCGCATGTTCTCACTCATAGGAGGGTGTTGAACAATGAGAACACATGGACACAGGGAGGGGAGCACTACACACTGGGGTCTGTTGGGGGGAATAGGGGAGGGACAGTGGGAGGTGGGGAGTTGGGGAGAGATAGCATGGGGAGAAATGCCAGATATAGGTGAAGGGGAGGAAGGCAGCAAATCACACTGTCATGTGTGTACCTATGCAACTATCTTGCATGTTCTTCACATGTACCCCAAAACCTAAAATGCAATTAAAAAAAAAAAAGAAAGAAACCCTATCTCTACTAAAAATACAGAAAGTTAGCTGGGAGTGATGGCATGTGCCTGTAGTCCCAGCTACTCAGGAGGCTAAGGCAGAAGAATTGCTTGAACCCAGGAGGCGGAGGTTGCAGTGAGCTCAGATCATGCCACTGCAATCTAGCCTGGGTGGCAGAGTGAGACGCCATCTCAAACAACAACAACAAAAAGGAGTAACTTAAGCCTAATGAACAGCACCTAAACATTCTTAGACTTTAAAGGATAGGAATCAAATGTTTTCAGGAAAACAGAGTGACACATCTAGTAAAGCTTCCAGCTGGTTAACTGCTTTTCTCTTATATAATGTAATCAGGATACCCCAATCAATCCCCATTATTGGCCAGAAGGCAATCCATAAAATCAGGCAAATTGCTAGGGAAGGCAAACATTTTAAGAATTTGCCCCAAATCTCAAGCTCAGATGTCCAACATATACAAATACAACACAATTTCTGTTATAAGACTGTGGATATATGGGAGAGTTAAGGGGAGCTACAGAAAAGGGATGATGGGAATGAATGAGAAGTCAAAAGTATAGTCTTGGCTCCTTTAGAGTTGTTGAATAATTGTATTGACAGCAATTTTCAAAAAATATTGGAGCAAGAGACAAAGTTTTAAGCCAACATCTTTCTATATTGGAAAGTCCTCAAGATGGTATACTTAAGAATCTGTGTTTTCCAGCCCTCACCATGATATGCTTAGAAATCTGTATTTTCCAGCATCTGGGATAAATTTGCCTGTTCACCAAGTGAGAAAAAAAAGAAAACCTTTGACTGAAAGACAAGGAGTTAGGTGAGTCTAGAGATAAACAGATTAAATCTATTCCACTGAAACACAGATATATAATTTCTCTCTAGAGAATACCAAAGACTGACAAAATAAACAAAGAAATAACATGTTTTTTAACTTGTGAAATGTGACAGTCAATGGCAGATGGCAAAACAAAATAATCCAAGAAAACAGTGCTACAAGTTTTCCAATGTTAGTATCTAAGGAGGAAGTAGAAGGCATGACTCTCCTCTCTAAAAAGCAGCACTTAAAAAGAAGTCCCTTTCTAAAATTCCTTTATAAGAGAGCTCTTCTTACTTTTGATGATAGGCAGCACTCTTTTGTTGGGGGACAGGGAAGCAAGATTGCCCAAGTCAGCTATTCAGAATTTTCTAGAGTATCTGTTTTGCTTGCACACATCTTCCTCATTCTGGCAACAGAAACTGCCAACAGAAACACCATCACTTCCACCCCTCAGTCTCTGTCAAGGGCATGTGACACAGACCTGTCCGTGGGTAACTTTCCTCTTTTCTCTAGCCATTTTGATTAATTCAGGAAGGTAGATGGGGCAACCACTGGGCATTTCCCAGACTGAGCAGGAGAGAGGTGCTGTGATTCCCTGGGAAGATGGCTAAACCAGAAAGCTAGAATCCTAGAGCAGCTGGTGGCCATCTTTGCTATTACGTAGTGAATTTTTCTCTGAAAGAAAAGTGAAGAGCAAAGAAAACAGAGCTAAAAACTACAGAGATAGCCGGGCGCGGTGGCTCAAGCCTGTAATCCCAGCACTTTGGGAGGCTGAGGTGAGTGGATCACGAGCCCAAGAGATCGAGACCATCCTGGTCAACATGGTGAAACCCCGTCTCTACTAAAAATACAAAAATTAGCTGGGCATGATGGTGCGCGCCTGTAGTCCCAGCTACTCGGGAGGCTGAGGCAGGAGAATTGCTTGAACCCAGGAGGCAGAGGTTGTGGTGAGCCGAGATGGCGCCATTGCACTCCAGCCTAGGTAACAAGAGTGAAATTCCGTCTCAAAAAAAGAAAGAAAGAAACTACAGAGATAGGTTCCTGCAATTATTCGAGTACATGGGTTTGGCCATGATGAACTTTTCATCTACAGTAGTTAATAACCCTTTTATGCTCATCCAGTATGAGGTTTCCCCTCTTCCTTCTCTTCCTCTTCTCCATTACCACCCTAACAATTAAGAAGTCAAGGCTAGATCAGTGGTTCCACTGATATGAAGAAAGAGCAAGTGACTATGATTCATGAGCAACAAATTAAAAAGCTGTGCATATAATAATCACTTTTAAGGCTACACTCAAAGAAACATATTCCTAAGTCCAATAAATGTCTGGAGGGGCAACATATTAATTATGTTACAAAGTAATTAGTTATAAATTCAAAACAGTTTGTATATTGTGTTCTAAATACTTCATATATATATATGTGTATATATGGACATCATATACCTGATCTCACATAATAATAATAGCTCCAAGTGGAACTCAATCACGATATCAGTATGCCTACCTAAGTGCAAACTCAGGGAGGGCAGGATGAAATACACCTTCTTTAGCACTATATTCCCAATATAGAGCACCATCCTGGCACATGGCTGATATTCCACTTGTGAAGGAAATAAACAATAGGACTTCTTTTATTTGCTTTTGGCATATTTAAATTTAGCTATACTCAGATTCAACCAATGCTGCCAATCATTTACTATTCCTCAAACAGGAAGATTGAGATCAGCTGAAACACATTTTGATGCATATCTTGTAAGACAAAGAGTTAACGTCTTAAACAGATAAAGACTTTAAAGGGACTAAGAAATATGTAGGCAACTTGGAATGCTGATAAAGAAAATTTTGTTTCAAGTATGTTGAATAAAATATTAAATCCTCATAGAGACCCACTTCTTTGAATTTTAGGATTTGCTAAAATCTTATTTTAAAACCTCTGTTCCTGGTCCTTGAAAAAAGCAAATGCTTTTTTATAGTACATGCATCCTAGAAGAGATTATTCCATAAATGAAGAAAAATGATTATTGAAAAATAAAAAGAATCTTACTTTACATACCAAGTTAAATTCTAGACATATTAACAATTTAAATGAAAAAATTGGCACTTAAGAATATATGGTTAAATAAATGAATTATTTACAAGTAAATTGTGATAGATTTGACTCATATCCTCAAAATGGTATAAAGAAACCAACCAGCAAACAACAAGCTGGGAAATAATATCTGAAATATAAAATGGACAAAGGGTTGATATTCTAAATGTGTATAAAGCATATGAATATCTAATTTACAAAAGAAGAAATATAAATGGCTGATGCACATATGAAAACAATGTTCAACTCTTGCAGTAATAAAAAAATACAAAAGATCCTATTTGTCAATTTTGGCTTTCGTTGCAATTATTTTGGTGTTTTAGTCATGAAGTCTTTGCCCATGCCTATATCCTGAATGGAATTGCCTAGGTTTTCTTCTAGCATTTTTATGGTTTTAGGTCTTATGTTTATGTCTTTAATTCATCTTGAGTTAATTTTTATATAAGGTGTAAGGAATGAATCCAGTTTCAGCTTTCTGCATATGGCTAGCCAGTTTTCCCAACAGCATTTATATAACAGGAAATCCTTTTACCATTGCTTTTGTCAGGTTTGCCAAAGATCAGATGGTTGTAGATGTGTGCTGTTATTTCTGAATCAACCCAAATGCCCATCAGTGACAGACAGGATAAAGAAAATGTGGCACATATACACAATGGAATGCTATGCAGCCATTAAAAAGGAAGACTTCATGTCCTTTGCAGGGACATGGATAAAGCTGGAAACCATCATTCTCAGCAAACTAACACAAGAACAGAAAACCAACACCGCATGTTCTCAGTCATAAGTGGGAGTTGAATGATGAGAACACATGGACACAGGGAGGGAAACATCACACACCAGGGCCTCTCAGGGGTTAGGGGAATAATGGAGGGATATCATTAGGAGATATCCTTGCTGATGAGTTAAGGGGTTCAGCAAACCACCATGGCTATGTAATAAACCTTCATGTTCTGCATATGTACCCCAGAACTTAAAGTATAATAAAAAAATTAAAATTAAAATTTTTTAAGAAGACAAAAGAATTCAAAATAAATCAAGATAAAATATATTTGGCCCACCTTAATGGAAAACATGAACAAGAATCATAATCTTGAATCTTGGCAAGGGAAATGGGTCCTTCCATCAAATCTGATGGGAGTACAGTTTTGATACAATTTTATTTTTGGAGGATGATTTTTAAAAGCTTACAATTGCATTTTTCCTGACAAGCAATTCTACTCCTAGGTTAAAAAAAAAGAGATGACTACAATGATTCATATTATAACTGTTCACAGAAAAGGTACAATTAGAACCAACCCTCATGCCCAACAATAGACGCTTAGTTAAGTAAATTATATTCACAAGCTTGAATATGTTCCAATGATAAGTAATAGAGCATTGTATACTGACATGGGGAGGTGGTCATAGTATATTGCCAAGAAAGAATCAAATTAAGTGGAGAATATAGTACAATTTTATAGAAAAAAATATATAAATATTGAATAAAAGAGCATAGTCTAAAATATTGACCATAATTTTGGGTTAACAGCTTAGAGGGAATAAATATATTCTTTTGTCTCTTTTATATTTAAAAATTTCAAAAGAAGTATATATATATCACATACATACAGAAAATCACACATATCATATGTGTACAGCATGATGCATTTTCAGAAATTAATCAAATCCATGTAACCAGCACTCAGGTCAAGGAAGAAAGAATTAGTTCTCCAGAATTCTTTTTTCCTCTTCCAGACACTAATTTTTCCAAGAGCAGTCACCACTGAAAGTGTTTAATGCTTTTGCTTATTTTTAATTGTTTAAATAAATGATTTCATATAGCACATACCCTTCTGGGCCCAGCTTCTTTTATGTAACATTGTGTTTATAAGAGTTATCCAATTTATTATGTTGAGCTATCATTTATTCTTTCTCACTGTTGTAGAGTATTGTATAAACATACCACAATTTCTCCTGCTATAGAGTATTGTGTAAACATACCACAATTTATGCATTTTAATGTGGATGGATATTTGTGTAGTTCTGCTTGGGCCTACAATAAATACTGTAGGTATAACTATTATAGAACCTATCTTGGTGAACAGACATACTCATATTTGTTGGTTATATACTTAGGAATGGAATTGCTGTGCCATAAACTATGTGGACATTCAGCTTTAATATACACTGTAAATAGTTCTCTTAAGTGGTTATAGCAATGTACTCTTCTACAATTAGCCTAAGAGAGTTCCAGTTGCTCTATATCTCTATCAACACTTGATCTTCTCTATTGTTTTTAACTCTTCTAGTTAATGTGTAGTGGTATTACAATGTGATTGTAATTTGCATTTCTCTGTGACTAGTATACATTAATGTGCAATTAAATAATAAACTCTTTTGCATGTTAAAAGGTATCTCTGTATTCTCTTCCCTAGCAACAACTGACCAATCAATTGACAGTAGTACACTGTAAAATACAATTCAGAAGGGCAATATGCTTTGTTTAAAAAAAAATGGATTAGCTTGATAGACAGAATTTGGTTGGAATTCTCTGAAACTAAGCAGAGTAGGATCCTAAGCAAATTACATAGCTTCTGGAAATCTGTTTTTCATTCTCAAACCACAACCTATGGAATTACTATAAGAACAATTTATGCAAAGCACATAGTGGACATTCAATATGTATCAGGTTCCTCACACCCGTAATTTGCTAAATATCATTTTATTTTGCAATCTTGTGAAATTTTGGATCATGAAGAGGAAAACCTCTTAGAAACATTTATCATTGTCGACTAGGCCTTTTTTTGAACATGTCTTGTTGCTTCCATTTCTCTGTATTTTCCCAGTTTTCTTTCAACTTCACTGGCTTCCTCTACTTGATACTCTAAATGTTAATGTCCTTTGGTCCAGGGTTTTCTTTTGTCCTCTATCCATCTCCTCCATGTTGATCACATCCATTTTAAATTCTTTAAGTACCATCTAAGTTATGGTGACTACAAAAATTCTGTCTCTGATTTTAGACATTTGTAAAAACCACCTGCTTTGTATGTCCACTTGGATATCTCATAGACATTTAAAAAGTAATGTCCTAAAAAATTAAAATGCATGGCCCTCTCCCTTTGCCAGGTGGCTCCTTCAGTCATCCCTATCACAGCAAATGGCAGTATGAGTCTCTGAAATGCTCAAGCTGAAACCAAAATCATTGTTGATTTCTCCATTTATTTTTGAATCCATTCCCATTTATCAGCAGTATCTATTGTTTCTTAGACACAAAATCTTGGATCAGCCCATTCTTTTTGTACTTCACTGGCACAATTCTAATTCAAGTCACCATCACCTCTTGCTTGGACAGCCAAAAGCCTCCAAAGTGGTCTTCCTGCTGCTACACAGTGTTGGAGTGGGTGGGTAAGCACACAATCTTCAATTTATTCTCCACCAGTGGTCATAGTAAACATTTAAAAATGCAAATCACATCATATCATTCTGCATAATAGTCTTCAGTGAATTCCTATTGCTCTCAGAATAATACCTTCTCCTGTTAACTCCTCTCATCACTCTTTTATTTTCTTCATAGAATTTATCCCCAAGTGTATTTATTAAGTGAACAGAGACTAAGAAATTAAAGTAATTGACTTATTTTGGAGGAAGTAGATCTGTGGTCATATAGAACACCATGCTTACTATGTGAAAGTCTATAAGCCATAACAAAATCCCTTACTCCAGATACCCTAAAAAGAATGAAGATGGAAGAATCTCTGGAATAATATAATCTTAGGAAAGGAGAATCTGACTGAGTTGCTAATTAAGTCAAATGCTTTTTATACATTTACTGAGATGATTACGGTTTCTTCTCCTTATTTCTGTAATTGTGGTTAACTACACAGATTATTTTTCAAATGTTAAAGCAACCTTCCATTCCTGTAATAAAATATGCTTTTTATGATATATTGCCCATTTTATATATTGTTGGATTCTGTTTGCTAATATGTGTTAATTATTTTTCTGTCCATATTTATGACATAATCTTCTTCTTTCCTTATACTCCTGTAAGTCTTTAATATCAGGGTTAGGCTAGCCTTATAAAATAAGGTAGAAAGTATTTCTTTTAGCTTTCTGTATTTTTCCCAAAAATAAATAAAATCCTCTTTCTCCATTTTTCCAAAAAATTTGCATACAATTAACCACTTGCTAGAATACATCAGGTAAATCCTACGTGTTTTTTCTTGTTTTGCTTTTGGCTGAGAGACATGAATTCAATGTCTTTTAAAGACATAGGGCTATTCCAATTGCCTGTTTCCTCTGGTGTCTTTTCTTCATTATTTGCATATTTCTAAGAAGTTGTCTATTTAAATCATCAAATTTATTGGTATACAATCATTTTTTGAATTATTATTTTAATGCCTATATAATCTGCAGTGATGTATCCTCTTTCATGTGTGGTTTTAGTAATTTATTTTTATTCCTATTTTATAATCAGTCTTTCTAGGATTTTATAAATTCTAATAATCTTTTTAAGCAATCAACTTTTGACTTTTGTTGATTTTCTATAGTACTTGTTTACTATTTCATTGATTTCTGGTTTATTTACTTTCTTCTACATACATTGGATTTAATTTGCTCTTTACTCTGGCTTATTAGGGTAGAAATTTAGAACATTGGTCTCAAGTGTCTTTTTTTCTAAATATAAATATTTAAAATTATACATTTCTCTATACATATTTATGTACAAATGTTATATAATTATATATATGCATGTTATATGTGTATAATTTTATGTATAAGTACAAGCACACACATATCCATTAGCAGACCCTCATATCTTCCTCTGTCTTTACCCCTAGCAACTACTAATATACTTTGTCTTTATGAATTTGCCTATTCTGAAAATTTCGTATAAATGAAATGGTATGATATGGAGCCTTTTATGTCTGAATTATTTTACTCAGCATAAGTAAAATTAAAGATTCATCCATGTATAAATATTTTGTTCCTTTTTGTGACTAATATTCCATTGTATGGATATGCCAAATTTTGCTAATCTGACTACTCATCAGTTGATGCCTTTTTGCATTATTTCCATTTTTTACTATTATATAAATAATGCTGCTACAAATATTAGTGTACTAGGTTTTGTGTTAATAAATGTTTTCAATTCTCTTGGGTATAAATCTAGGAGTGAAATTGCCATGCCAAATCATTTAACATTCCCACCATCAACGTGTGAGAGTTCCAATTTCTTTGTATCCTCAGTAACACTTGGTATTGTCAATCTTTTCTTTTTATTTTTTGCAAGATGGAGTCTTGCACTGTTGCCTGGGCTGGAGTGCAATGGCACAATCTTGGCTCACTGCAACCTCCACCTCCCTGCTTCAAGCAATTTTCCTGCTTCAGCCTCCTGAGTAGCTGGGATTACAGGTGCCTGCCACCACACCTGGATAATTTTTTGTATTTTTAGTAGAAATTGATTTCACTATGTTGGTTAGGCTGGTCTCGAACTCCTGACCTTGTGATCCGCCCACCTTGGCTTCTCAAAATGCTGGGATTACAGGTGTGTGCCACACGCCCAGCGTATTGTCTACCTTTTTGCTCATAGTCATCCTAGTGGGATCAAGGCAGTATCTCATTTTTTACATTTTATTTTGACTTGGTTTCAATCATATTTTTTGGTTTCATTTTGCATTTTCCCAATGGCTAGTGATATTGAACATCTTTTTACATGCTTATTGGCAATTTGTATATATTCTTTTGTTGTTGTTGCTGGGGACAGGATCTCATTGCATTGCCCAGGCTGGGGTGCAGTGGTAAAATCATGGCTCACTGCAACCTTGACTTTCCAGCCTCAAGCAATCCTCCTACTTCAACCTCCTGAATCACCAGGACTATGTTAATGTGCCACCACACTCAGTGCTAATTTTTGTACTTTTTTTCTTTGAGAGATGGGATTTCACCACCTTGCCCAGGATGGTCTTGAAGTCTAGGTTCAAGTGATCTGCCTACCTCAACCTCTCAAAGTGCTGGGACTACAGGCACGAGCCACTGCACCTGGCTGATTTGTATATATTCTCTGGAGAAATGTCAATGTAGATTTTTTGCCAATTTTAGTCGTTTTATTGTTGAATTGCAAAAGCTTTTAAAATATTATTAATAGTAGACAATTATCAGACATAGGATTTGCAAATGTTCTCTCCAGTTCTGTGAACTGTCTTAAATTTCTTGATAGGTTCTTTGAAGTACAGATGATCTCTGACTTACAATGGTTTGATTATAATTTTTTTTTTTTTTTTACTTTACAGTGAGTTTATCGAGATGTAATCCCATTGTAAGTTAAGGAGAATCTGAACTTATGATGGTTCAACTTACAAATTTTCAGTTTTACAATGGGTTTATTGAAATATTAAAGGTATTTTTAATTTAAGATATATTCAATTTATGACAGTCTTATCAGGATATAATCTCATCATAAGTCAAGAAGCATCTGTACAAAAGTTTTATATTTTGATGAGGTCCAATTTAGCTATGTATTTTTTTTGGTATGTGTTTTAAGTGTCATATATTAGAACTATTGCCTAATCTATGGTCAAGAAGATTTATAACTTTGTTTTCTGCTAAAGTTTTGCACTTTTAATGCTTCAATTTAGGTCTATGATCTGTTATGAGTGAATTTTTATATATGGTATGAGGTAGGAATCCATAGTTATTCTTTTGTATATGAATGAATACATCTCAGGACATATCCATTTATTGAAAAGACTATTTCCCCATTAAATTGTCTTGTTACCCATATCAAAAATCAACTGACCATGAATGTTAGGATTAATTTCTATATTTGAAGTTTCATTCCACTGTTCTACATGTCTATCCTTAAAATGGTACCATGTGATCTCAGTAACTGTTGATTCGTAGTAAGTTTTAAAACTGGGAAATGTTGAGTCCTCCAACTTTTTCTTTTTCAAGATAGTTTTGATTATTCTGGGATATTTTCATGTCCATATGAATTTTAGGATCAGCTTGTCAATTTCTGCAAAGTAGCTGAGATTTTAATAAAGATTGTATTGAATTGATCAATTTATGTGCTATTGCTATCTTAAAAATATTAACTTTTCTAAAACATGAACATATACTGCTATCTATTTAGGTCTTTATCTTCCTTTAACAATGTTTAATAGTTTTCAGCATATAAGACTTGTTCCTCTTATGTTGAATGTATCCTTAAGTATTTTATTTCTTTATGCTACTGTAAATAAAATTGTTTTCTTAATTTTATTTTTAGACTGTTGATTGTCAGTTAATAGAAATACAGTTGATTTTTGTGTGTTAATCTTGTATCAGTGTAATATAACTGAACTTATTTAATAGCTGTTCTCATTTACTCCTAATTAAAGCTCATTTACATTTTAGCTATAAACAAATTTATGTTCAGTGTATTTTTGATAAGATTTATGTCTGAAAGTTTGCTATTTGCTATTTTGTATATGCCTTTTTTGGTTATTCTGTTCCTCAATTATTGCCTTTTTGTGTTAAAAAGATACTTTCTTATTCATTTTTAAAATTCCTTTGTTGTTTCTTTTACTATCATTTCTTAAAGTTATTTTCTTGGTAGTTGCCCTGGGATTTACAATTAACATTTTAATGAATAACAGTCTAGTTTCAACCAATAACAACTTATTTCAATGTTATATAAAAACTTTGATTTTATATAGCTCTGTTGACTACTCCTGTGTGCTTTTAATGTTACATACATTTTGTTTGTATATTATGTATCTATAAATATAAATTTTAAGTTATTGCTTGATGCAGTTGTTTTAAGTCATACAGAAGAAAAAAGTTACAAAAATACACTTATATTTTCTTTTATATTTACTTATGTAATTGTCTTTACCAGTGAAATTTATTTCTTCATGTGGATAAAAATTACTGTCTAGTGTTATTTTATTTTACCCCGAAGGACTGCCCTTGTAAAGTTTGTCTGCTAGTGATGAATTGTACTAGATTTTGTTTATCTTGGAATGTCTTTATTTCTCCTTCAATTTTGAAAGATAGTTTTGCTGGATATAGACTTTTTAGATGACCTTCCTTTTCTTTCAGCCCTTTGAATACGTCATGCCACTGTCTTCTGGTCTCCACAGTCTGACAAGAAATCTATTAATCTTATTGAGTATTCTTCGTACATGACAAATTGTATCTCTCTTGCTGCTTTTAAGATTCTCTCATTATCTTGGGCTTTCTATAATTTGATAATGGTGTCTTGGTCTTGGTGTGGATCTCCGAGTTTATCCTGCAGGAATCTGTGGAATCTCTTGGATGTGTAGATTAATATTTATTATCCAAATGGAGAAGATTTTGACCATTATTTCTTTAAATATTTCTTCTGCTGCTTCTCTTTCCTCTCATTCTGGGATTCCTATTATGTATTTGTTGGTATACTAGATGGTATCCCTCAGGCTTCTGACAGACACTTTGCTTATATTTTCTCCTTATTTTTTTTTTCTGTTCCTCAGATAGGATAATCTCAGTTGATCTGTGTTCAAATTCCCCAATTCTTTCTTCACCTGCTCAAATCAGCTGTTGAGCCATTCAGTAAATTTTCATTTTGGTTATTGTGTTTTTCAACTCTGGAATTTATATTGTATTTTTAATATATTTTTCTTTACTGATGCTACTTGTAAGACATTGTTTTTATACTCTTCTTTAGTTATTTATATGTGGCTTTCTTTCTTAAATCGTATTAAAATAGTTGATTTAAAGTCTAAGATCAGTCATGGTGATTCATGACTGGAATCCCAGCATTTCAGGAGACTGAGGTGGTAGGTAGGATTGTTAGAGCCCAGGAGTTTGAGACCAGCCTGGACAACATGACAAGACTCCATCTCTGTAAAAAAATTACAAATTAGCTTGGCATGGCGGCATGCAGCTAGCTACTTGGAGGCTGAGGTGGGAGAATCACTTGAGTCCAGGAGGTGAGGCTGAAGTGAGCTATGATCATGCCACTGCATTCCAACCTGGGTGACAGAACAAGACCCTATCTCAAAACAAATAACAAAAGAAAAAAAGAAAAAAAGAAAAAATGGTCTTGTCTAATAAGTGCAACATCTGGGCTTTTTTTTAAGAGACAGTTTATATTGATTTCTTTTTTCCTATGAGTGGATCATACTCTGGTTTCTTTGCTTGTCTTACAGTTTTTGGTTGAAAAGTAAACATTTTAAGTAATACTATGCAACAACTCTGGAAGTCATATTCTTTTACCTGCTTAGTGTTTATTATTGTTTATTTAAATAACCTTTCTAAACTAATTCTGTAAAGTCTCCACTCTTTATTGTGCATGAACACTGAAGTCTCTGCTCAGGCAGCTTGGTGATAAGCTAACAATTAGAAAGATATTTTCCTAAATAGAGAAAGGCGACTCTGTGTATGTATTCAGCATGCCTTCAACACTCAACCAGCAGTTGACAAATCTGCCGTAGTTTTCACTTTCTACTTGCACAGAACTTCAAGGTCAGTCTGAGATTAGAAATTATTTAGAGTCTTCTTTGATGTTTCCTGAACATATACAAAGCCCTATGCATGGATATAGCCTTTTAGATTCCTAGGAATATGTCAGATCTTTCCAAAGCTCTTATGGACACCTCGTTATCTAGATTTTTCCTTTTAAGCTTTTCAGGTAGCCTATTGTTTACCCCAACTTTGTTCAACTCTCTAGGCAGTTATGACATTAATCAGTTGTCTCTGTTTTTTGACAAATGCCCCCAAATAAAAGACTTTTCACATGCCAAGCACCCAATCAGGTTAAACAAAGACAGACTTCCAAATGAGATGTTTCATAGAATCATGAGATGGAGCAAAATAGTAATAATTCTCTGGGAATGAGTCTTTGGAAGAGCTGCAACACTGTTACACTTCTTTCGGTGACTACCAGCCCATTGTGGGCTGTTAGTTTTCAAGGCTATCACAGAGCTGGGTGGACGTGTAGGACATGGGAATAGGACTACCTAAACTGCCACAAAGCTCATTGTTGTTACTGAGATGCAGTCATCATTTTATTTTATTTTATTTTATTTGGAGAGCTCTCTGGATTCCTGCAAGCTTTTAGTTAATTTCCACCTTTCTAAAAAATCGACCCTGATAAGTTTTGCCATTTTTCTATTACTTTTGTGGAGGAAGAAGTTTTAGAAGCATTTACCCTACTATTTTGACTAGGGCCATTCAATATGTATTTTTAAATCTCATTCCTCTTCACAATTCTATGAAGCAGATATAATAATCAGTTGAGTTTACAAATTATGAAGCGAAGACTTAGGAGATTAAGTAATCTGCATAGTGTACAGTTAGTAAACTCTTGTTTATTGAACTTCCCAGCCTGAATCCAAAGTGACACTCACTAGCAGAGGAAGGTGACAGCAAACAAAACATTTCAAACTTTTGCCCTCTTCCCCAGGGATCTGGTACTCCAGGCAATGTAGCAGGGTTGAAAGAGTCACTGGCATTATTTTAAGTACAGAAAAGATACTATATTACCACTTCTTTTCCTAAAGCCCAGGAATCCAAAGATTCTGCCTACAGAAATAACATGTTCTGAGAACCTGAAAAATTGGTGTCATATAAGAGACAGTACACTAGAAAATAATATCTTATGGCACTTTTAGAAAAATGCCAAAAAAAAAGCCTAAACTACCGTGTCCTTCCTAGGGGAGCTTCCTTCATTACAGGCAGGGCCCCCTGCTGTGTGGGATGAGTTTTCTGAGTAAGCCTTTTTAGCTTACATGACTGTCAAAAAAGCATTTGTGCCATTAGCTCTCTTCCAACTCCATGATCATATAAAAACAATAGCCGGGACTATACCAATTTGAGAAAGAATGTCCTTTCCTGAGTGCTCAATCCCCAGAAGGATTATTTTGTTACTTTTGTCACCAGAGTCTGTGGAAACATGGAGCTCCATTTTTCAAGTGAGCAATGAAAAGAGAACTAACAAGTGATCCTAGATTCCCTCATATGAAAACAATAACAGATTCTGTAACTTGGAGGTCTGGAGGTTTATGTTGGCACTAATTGGAATGCTAATGCGCAAGGAGTCTGGTCTCTCCTCTCAAAACTAACAAACACCAGTCATTTCCTACTGATTGGTTTCAACCTAAAAACCATTTTCTTGAGCCCAAAAGAATATTTTATTTTAGATTATTTAGATTATGTTGATTACTAACTTATGAGCGATACATAAGTTAGTCAATGAAGAACAGATTGCCACAACTTGTTTCTGAAAAACCTCCTCCACCCACTTACCACCACCACCACCCAAGGTTCATACTCAAACAAAAATGATATCATGTGAAAAGGAATCTAGAGCTTCCTTAAATACTTCATAAATTTTGGGATATCAGAGACCCTTATGAGCATGTGATGAGAGCTATGGGCTCTTGTAAAATCGTCCTACTTGCCTTGTGAAATGGTCCTATTGATAAAATTGCATTTTTATCTTGGGGCTTCTGATCTCTCTAAAAGCTCATCCATTATTTAGGATCTTTCTGTGGTGGATCTTTGTTCTAGTACAACTAAAGTCTTGGCCATCTCACACAGCGCACCTCACAGAGTGACTGGAGTTCTCCACCCACCAATTTCCAATTCTGCCTTGGCTTCAGAATTTGCCACGTACAGATGAACCTGGAACATCATTTCTGGAAGATGGTCATCAATCATGGAAGCGAATTCCTATGGAAAGTATAAAGTGTAATGGACCAACTGTGGCTCCAGCAATGTCATGAAATGACACTGATTCTTAGCTATGTATGTGATTACTATTCTCAAAGAGTTAAAACAAATAGATATAGAAAATATTAATATGGGAATTAGGAAACAGGAAATAAGCAACTTGCAGGTCATTTTAAGTGTCATCGAGTAAAATAAAGTTATAAGATGGCAATATTTTTAGTTTTTACTTTTTTGCACTGCCAGATATAGAAATATGAGAATTGCTTATAAGTATAGTTATCTTCTTTAACTGTCTTCCGTTCAACAGACACTGTTAATATCAGTTGAGGAGCAGACCATTTGATGAGAACTGGACAACAAGGTGGATGAGATCCTTTAAAAGCTTATAGTCTCATAAGAAGCCAACAGGTAACCTCATATAATAGTAGGACTGGTCTCAGTAATGGTAATACACAATAGGGCTCTCACAGCACAGACAAAGGTGCATGGTTCATCTGGACAGTGTGTGAGTAAGGAAGATGGTAGAGGAGGAGTCAGGGGAAGCCCTGTGAAGATATGAAGGATCCGACTACAGAAGCAAGAATAGTGTGTCAAGCATTCTAAGAATAAAGAACAGGATTCCCAAAGCCATGAAGCAGCGAGGTATGTAAGGGTCACTGTGAGTTGTGCAGTTTGACTGGGGTTTGATACATAATTAGGGAGATAGGGTTAGAATAGGACTGAAGAGGTTATCAGGGTGGCTGGACCACTGATGGTCTTGTTTGCCTATCTGGGAAATACGCCTTTTCCAAGAAGCTATGGGAAATTGTGTGCACAGGGTAGTGATTTGATCAGGTTGTGTTTTGGGTGGTGAACTCTGCCTGCAGCAAGGGAGACATATTTAAGGCAGAAGTAGAAGCAGTAGGGTAAGAAGGGCTAAAGGCCAGCACTGGGAAAATGGTGTTAAGGGCAGAGAGAGAAAGACTGGCTCAGAGAAATTTCCTCAGAAAGAATTTGTAGGATTTTGTGGTTGGCCAGATGTTGCAGTGAGGAAAATGGCGAAGAAAAGGTGGAAAATGTGGAATCTGAACTAAGAGATATTATGTGGGATAAGGAACACTTAGTATAGTACAGAGAAGATGCTTCATTGAGTCTGAGGTACAGATAGGGACACCTTATGAATATCAGAATAAATCTAAGGATGATGGTTAAAATTGTGTGAGTGAAAGATCGCTCAATGGAAATATGTAAGAAATTAGAGTTTTTGATATTTTGGAGTCATATACTTCCTTTTTATTACAGCTACCAAAATTTAAACATGTAATTCATACCTAGTGAATGCTATACATTTTTTGTAATATAGTAGATATGAAATTTTTTAAAAGGGTCATCTTATTCCAACCTTTAATTATACAAAAAGCAAAATCTAAGTAAGTAAAAATGACATCTCAACATAGTGGTAGAGGATTCAAAACCTTCTAGTTGGAAATGGAACCATACTTTTCATTCTAGAAAAAACCATTTTCTCAGAGTCATATACTTCTAAAAGATTATGAAGTGAAAGATCGACTTGCACTGCAGGAAAGTACCCGTGAGCATGCACATTTGATTTTACTTATCACTTCAAGGGGTCATACAGCTAGGTCCAAATATTCCATGAAAAGCAAAAGTGGCATCCTTTGACTGCAGGTAGGGCATGCTAGATTCAAGTTTCTGGCTCACCCATCAATCAGATTAGAAGGATTTGGGAAGGCCATCTGGTCTTGCAATAGGGGAAATAAATGAGTAAAGTTTAATGATCACGTGTACTCCCTCAGTTATGACTCTCTAGAGAATAGAGAATCACTGATCTCAAAAGCTGCCTCTTCTTTCCTCTCCCTCATCAGTCTAATTTTTCTGCCTCCCTGCTTACAATCCTGCCTGTCTGACAGATGCACAAGGACAAACTCATTCTCTAAATATGAGTCGAGATCAGATGCTATTTGAGTTCTTGCTCAACATATGGTTGTATAGAATCATTTTTCCAAGGAGTTTTTATACCCAATATTTCTGCTACTTCTATAACCTGCCCATAAATTTCAGATCTTGCTGGGGGGTAGGGAGGGGCTCGGTAAGGGAAGAGATGAAAAATATGCCTAAAATCATAAAGTAATTCAAGGAGATAACGCTGATCACTGGCTAGTTCATTTTCTAGCTATGAGACCATGGTACTTTAATGCAAAGATCCATGAAAATATGTCAAAAGAGAACGGAAAGTGAAGTAAGTGAGGTATAATTTTCTATTAATCTTACTAAAATTTTGTTAAGTAAATAAACAGCCTCATTATTAGCCTGACAATTTGTGGCTTCACGATGAAAGAGGAAGAAAGAAATCAAATAGATGTTGCTTGGGATTTATCATTAACAAAGCTTGACCATTTTGTTATTTTTATTGGCTTCTCTCTCTCTTCTTTTAGGAAGGTACAGGTGTTTTTGATGTATATTAATGTTCCTAAAAGAACCACAGGGACAAGGAAGAAACTAGATTTATTAAACACTTACTGTAGACCAAGAATAGTGCTAAATATACGTTCTTTAATACTCAAAGGAAATTTAGAAGTATCATCATTCACATTTTAAAGATAATAAAAGGTAAGTGAGTTTTGGGGGACAAAAAAGAGAGAAACGTATAATTGTCATTGTGACCAAAACAGTCACCATAACACAGTGACAGCTAGTCATCCTATATTGAACACTTGCCTTATGCAGGCTGTGCATTAAGTGCTCCACAATCATTGGCTCATTTAACACTCATTACCCCCATCTTATGACACAGATTTTTACTTGTCACTGTAGAATTGAGAAAAGCAATTCTTGAAGGACCGGTCCACAATCACATGGCTTTCTGGTGCTAGACCCCGGATTCAAACAGAGAATAAAGGGTCACTGGTGCACATGTGCATGTTTGTCTGGTGTGGGGTAGCCATAGTCCCCATATGTTCTTAAACCTACCTTTGAATTCAAAGGTGAGGAGCATTGTAAATCATGAAAACCAACCAGGATGTCTCTTCTAACTACTGCTGCCTGTCCTTTTAGAACAAATTTTCATTTTATTGCCATGCCATCAACTCAAATATACCCTTGAATTGGATGCTCTTCTTTTCAGTCAGTGGAGACGGCATAGCTGAAGCTATCAAAGCATTCCCATTCCAAAGGCACATAGCCAACACTTGGGAGATGAAAGGCCAGAAATGGGAGGCATGTGAGAATTTGGAGAGAAAACCTGTACTCTCAGAATCAGAAGGATTGTTGTCTGAACAAACTGAGCAGATTATGTTCCTTTCCTTCTCTCAAACTTTCAGCGACTCCCTATTGCCCAAAGGAACAAAGGTCAGTGTTTTGTTAATGTGTTAACAAAACACATTGGGTCTTCAGGATTTGACCCACTGTCTATTTGAGCCTCACCACTTTCTCTTCCCTATCTCCCTCTTCCCATGCATGGGTCATCTTTTTACACAACGTGGCTTAGAAGTCTCTGAACATGACCTCAGCTTTGAAGGCCTGTGCACTACTGTTCCCTCTGCCTGGAATGCACACTTGCATGCTTCTTCTGGAGACAGCTGGCTGCTTTCTCCTTTGTGCTACCACAGCATTTTGTTGTGCTATTTCTAGAACACATTTTTTTTCTGCCTGATACTTCTGTTTCTATTTCTTTTATTCTTACCTAACCTTGTAAGTCTGGTGCATTGCTTGGCATACAGTAGAAGTTTAATAGATGTTGAGTGAATAAATACATAGATAAACCATATTGAGTTAAGCAGGGGTTTGTGACAGGCTGTCCACAGATCACAATCTAAAGTGGAACAGTTCTGATATCAGCTTCTATAATCTCCAACTTAATTGCACAAGAGGGACTGAAAATGGTTAGTATTTGTGTATTCATCCTACACACATTTATAAAGTGCCTTCTCTTTGTTGGGTTTTGTTCAAGGAGTCTTAAAGCAGTGAAGAAGACAGATTTAGCTTAGCCGGGCGTGGTGGCTCGCACCTGTAATCCCAGCACTTTGGGAGGCTGGGGAGGGTAGATCATGAGGTCAGGAGATAGAGACCATCCTGGCTAACACGGTGAAATGCCATCTCTACTAAAAATACAAAAATATAGCTGGACATGGTGGCACACACCTGTAGTCCCAGCTAATTGGGAGGCTGAGGCAGGAGAATCGCTTGAACCTGGGAGGCAGAGGTTCTAGTGAGCTGAGATCATGCCACTTCACTACAGCCTGGGTGACAGAGCAAGACTTCTCTGTCTTAAAAAAAAAAAACAAAAAGATAGATTTAGCTTAAGTTCTTATGAAGCTGCTTCAGTTTCTTCATAGAACTTACTTTAACTGGAGAGAGATAAAACATGATGCTATGAAATGAATAGAACTGAATTGTGTACCCCCAAAATTCACATGTGGAAGCCCTTACCCCCAGCGTATTGGCATTTGGAGAGGGGGGCTTTGGGAAGTAATAAGATTTAGATGAGGTCATGAGGGTGGGGCCCTTACTGGGGGACTAGTGCCCTTATAAGAAAAGACAGAGATTGCTTTCTCTCTCCCCACCATTTGAGGACATTGCCATGGCCATTTGCAAAGAAGGAAGAGAGCTCCCATCAGAACCTGACTATTCTGGTACCCTGATTCCAGGCTTTCAGCCTCCTGATCTGTGAGAAAACACATTTCTGTTGTTTAAGCTATCCAGTCTGTGGCATTTTGTTATGTCAGGCTGAGTTGACGAAAATACATGATTTGGGGGCTGCTATTTTAGATTGGATGGTATAGGAAGGACTATCTGAAAGGCTGATATTTGAGTTCAGACATGAATGTTGAGAAAAAGGCAGTCAAGTAAAGATCTGGAATATGGGAATAAATTTTTGAGTAAGAGGGATGTGTAAGGAAGGCTGGTCCTTTGTAAAATTATGGCACAATCAAAATTGGGCATCAATTGCTCTCTCCCTCCTTTAACTCCCACGAGCATCCACCAGTAGTGCCTCATGCCCAGGAATCTAGTGTTTTTAACCAATACCTCTGTCCCTTTGGGACTATCTACATGGTCCTATCCTTCTCCCAAAGTCATCTGGGCTTGGGATTGTCTTACATTTCTTTCTCCATCAAAACTTGTTTTCCTTGTGTTTCATTTCCTCCACAACTGATACCTGCTAACGTATCTGAGGGATGTAAGTGATTCCTCCCAGATAATGTCAGCATTGCACAGGGACATACCAGAGGCAACTTGATTCCACATGAATGGCAGTGATAATGGGAATGCAGGCATCACGGTGGCCACCGAGGGGGTATTTTGAAGCAAATGAGTCTGTCTTATGGTACCCAAAGTACCCAGCATAGGTAGTTATATTTCTCCTTTCTGGGCTGGCTTCTCCAGTGCACAGAAATTACTGACTGCCTGGAATATACTTCAAATCAATGCACTTAAGAAGAATAAAGATTCCTATTTCAATTTCAAAACACAACTGAAAACGGAGCTAGGTTGTAATTTAGGGCAAATATTGACAATGTCTCCAATAGATTTTATCCCAGTACACTTATATAAGCTCTAGGTTGAATACTTCCTTGTTAAAGGGTTTTAGATTAGAATCTGAGTTTTAAATGCTGAGCCACAAAGGAGTTATTGAAGCCTCCTTAAGCAGCTAAAATCTAGTTCTCACTTCACAAGAAATTTGGCCAAGGAAGATATTAAATAGAGTGGTGTCACTAGTCAGAGTTGATGAAATGAGAGCACAGAGATGGTACCTATCAAAAGGGAAATTAGAATAAATGAATATTAAAATATTTAAATATATAATAATGTGTTCAAAACACAGCTCTGAAGAACGTTATCACCGGAAGTGAGAAACCAGTGCTAAGTCACTTGCCATCTTTTCTAAGCAAGCTCCTTCCCTCCATTTCACCTCATTAGGATAATGTTAGCTTCAAGTGTGATGGTGTAATTTTAACTGTACTGTACACAAATTACTCAGTTCTTGCACTGACAAGGTTAAGCAATAATCCCCCTTGGTAGAGCTTTAGCAATTGCAGAAATGCTAGGAAAAAAAAAAAAATGGGGCATTTAGAAAAAAGAAATATACAGTCAGGAAAACCAGTAGATTATTATTTATGAAAAATCTCTGCCCAGAGGGCAAAGAAGAATGCTCTGCTTCTAAGTTTCACTAGGTTTAGTGACTGCCTTCCTTAAAGCTTAAAAAAAAAAGGAGATTTTGCCATTTCTGAAATGCCTTGGATACTACAATCTCTCACAGAGTACAAGGTGATGAGAAACAGCATCTTCCCACAGATGTTTGATTTTTATCAGTTGATCATCTACAGTATAGACTTCTAATACTAACCTATATAGACACAAACCCACAAACATGCGCTTCTTTGAGTGCTGAAGGTCAAATTAATTTCTGCCACATATTATAAAGCAAATATATATTTTTAATGTTCAATAACTACTATCCAGTATCCTTAGTTAGAAAAATGGAGACAACAGTAACTTCCTTACAGTTGCTATGAGGATTAAATAAAGTAGTGAGTGTCAAGCACTTAATACGGTGCTTGCTACACGCTGATGACTGGGTATCTCAGAAGGCAGTAGGCATTATTGTTATTTGCTGCAAGGTGAATACAATGATTCTGTTATTTCTGTTAATTGAATGAGAATGCAGGACTCTAAAGCACTTCCATATACATTATTACATTCGAACCTTAAAACCACCTATTCTAGTGTGATGGGTCAACAAGAACTCTCATTCTTCCAGGTGGGAAAGGTGACACTCTGCAAGAATAAGCTACTTGCTCAAGGTGTCATAGCTAGAATTATAGCCTAGACTGTCTAAATCCTAGTGACTCACATAGCCTCTCTTTATTGCTCTTAACTCTCAATAACCTGGACTCGCATCTATCCATTCATTAATTCAATATATATTTAGTTGGAGCCTACCTTCTATCAGATACTGCTCCTTACACAGAGGCCTCGGCAGAGAACAAGACAGATGAGGTCCTGTGGTCATGAGCTTACTTTCCTATGGGAGTTCTGGACTGGATGGTTGAGACAGAATATAATGAATGTAATAACCAAAAGATCTAGTGTTATGGGATGACTTGTGACCACCCCCCGCCCGCATTCATATATTAAGGCCCTAACTTCCGGTAATGCAGAATGTGGCTGTGTTTGGAGATACATTGGAGTGGGCTTTAATCCAATCTGACTGATGTCCTTATAAGAGGAAATTTGTACACAGCACACCAGGGGCAAGAGTGCAGAGAAAAGACCATGTGAGGACACAGCAAGAAGGCAGCCATCTCCAGAGAAACCTTGATCTTAGACTTCTAGCCCCCAGCATGTTGAGAAAACACATTTCTGTTATTTAAGCTGCCTGGTCTGGTATTTTGCTATGGTCATCCTAGCAGATTAATTCGTCTCATAAGAGAAGTTAATAAATATGGAAAACAGGCAAGGAAGTGGAGGCTAAGGATGATCAGGAGAGTTGTGAGGGGCACACTGCAATACTCACCAGGGGGGTTGGCACAGGTTTCAATAGAAAGAGAAAATTTGAGCAAAGACTTGAAGACAGTAAAGGGATTTGCTATGAAGATGCTTGAAGAAGGGCTTCCCAGTAGAGGGGACAGTTAGTACAAAGGCCCTGAGGTGGCAGTGTGCGGACATGGTGAGGAACCACTGTGGAGAAGAGTGTGGCTGGAGAAGAACAAGCAGGGGTGGGTAGGGGAAGTCAGAGAGGCAAAGCAAAGGGAGGGCCAGGTCAGGAAAGCCTTGCAGGCCATTGAAAGAGCTTTGATTTCTTCTCTGTGTGAAATGAAGAACCGTTGCTGGGTTCTGAACGAAGTGACATGACCTGACGTATTTTAAAAGAATCACTTTGGCTTCTGTGTTAAAAACAGACATAGGCTATTGCAGTAATTCAGGCAAGAGATGACAGCAAGTTCAAACTGGAGTACTAGGCACGGAAGTGGTGATAAATGGTTAGACTCTGGATCTGCTGTGAAGGTGAAGCCAACAGGATTTCCTGATAGATTTGACAATGGGAGATGAGAGAAAGAATAAGGTCAAGGATGACTCCCAGGTTTTTGGCTTGAGCAAAGGAGAGGATATCATTGCAGTCATCTAAGATAGAGAAAGCTGCAGATAGAAGTGATTTGAAGAAGAAGATCAACAATTTAATTTTAGATGTATTGAGTCTGGAATATCAGACATTCACATGGAGATGTCAGATAAGCAGCCTCATGTTGGTGTCTGATGTTGGGAAGAGAGCACTGTGCACTGACCCAGGGATGTAAGAGACTGAGCCTGTTGGAGACGGGATGAAAACAAAGACTGAGCCTTGGGGAACTCAGCAGAGAGAAATCAGGGAGAAGAGGAAGAATCAGCAAAAGAGACTGAGAAGGAGCGTTGGTATCTCCTGTTGCCTAGAAGCTGAGTGAAGAGATTGTTTTTTAGGACAAAAGGTCTTTGATCAACTGTGTCAAATACTGCCACAAAGTCAAGGAAGATGAGTACTAAAGAACTGACCTTTGGATTTAGCATGAAAATCACTGGTGATGTGAAAAAAGAAATTTCTGTAGGCTGGTAGGGAAGATAGCTTGACTGGAGTGGGTTTGCAAGAGGGAAAGGAAAAGAATTAAGGACAGTGAATAGAAGTAACTCTTCAAGGATGCAAAGAGGAGCAAGAAAATGAGACAGTAATGGTGGAGAGGTTAAGTGAAGAGTCAACATGTTCTGGAAAATTTCTTTCCTTGTGAGAACATGGGAGAAATAGAATGTTTGCATTTCCATCAGAATAATTCAGTAGAAAGGGGGAAATAGACGAAAAGGAAGAGGAGCGAATAGCTGGGGTTATATGAGGAGGGAATGGGGATGGATCTCATGTTCCTGATGGGCTTCAAGTAGAAAGAAGGGCAGTTAGTCCATGCTCCTGTGTAGCTGGGTGGCAGGAGGGCGAGGGGTTTCTGCTTGTTTCTATTGTTCTCAGTGACGGATGAAGCGGGGTCAACAGCGGAGAGTAAAGCTGGAGAAGGGCTGCTGAGTTGAGGGTTGGAACTAGAGAAGGTATGATACAGTAATATATTTGTTTGCATAGCAAAATATCACAAACCGGGTGGCTTAACTGAAATGTATTATCCCACAGTTTTGGAATCTAGAAGTCTGAGATTAAGAGGTTGGTAGTACTGGTTCCTTCTGGGAGCTGTGAGGAAGAATCTTTTCCAGGCCTCTCCCCTAGCTGCTGGTGGCTTGGTGGTAACCTTTGGTGCTCCTTGGCTTACAGAAGCATCACCTGTATCTGTCTTCATCTTCACATGGTGTTCTCTATGTGTGTGTCTTTGTGTCTGAATTTCCTCTTTTTATAAGGATACCAGTTATCATAGATTAAGGCTCACCCTACTGACCTTAATTTAATTAATTACAACTGCAAGGACCTATTCCCAAATAAGGTCATATTCTGAGGTATGCGGGGGAAGGACTTCAACATAAAAATGCTGGTGGGTGACACAGTTCAAGCCTATCACAAGTGGTTACAGATAGCAGAACAGTCTAGAAGTTTAGTGTGTTTGCCTGGAAGCACAGAGAGCCACGTGACATTTGTGGTCATAATTCCAAATTCAGTCCATTCAGCATGGGGGACCATTTTCTCCACCAACATTCAGTCGAATGGTGTGAGTATAAAGTAGAAAGAAAATTGGATTCTTTTTGTACATCATTAAGTGATTATTATAACTTACCAAGAAAGTGAAGCAAGGAAGTTGAGGAAGTTGGGACTTAAGTTGTTCAGGGACAGAGAAAGGTTTAATTTGAGATCAAGGGATTGGGGGTCCTGGTGGGGGTGAAAAGATGACTGAAGTTGGGCCCTTGGGGAAGTAAGTTGGAATATCAGATGATGATAAGCAGAAAGGGAGGTATGTGCAACTGAAATAAGATGGTGTTTCGTTTTTGCTGATTATGAGGTGCAAGATATGTCAAGGGAGTGAGTGGCTGAGCTGGGGAAGTGGACAAGGTCATTGGAGGAGCAGAGGTGGCATTATGGAGAAGTTAGTGTCTTAGAAGGACCATCTATGTACCCACTAAAACTATAAAGTTTTCATTAATTTGTTTGTTCATTCATTCATTCAATTATATATATGTCAACCATGAGGGAGAAGTGAACTTTGTTAAGAACAAGGCTCATGAAACCCAACAAGAGAGCCACTGCTAAGCCCGGCTGTCTCTAGCCGAGTTTAGAGGATGGTCTCAGGCTGGCCTATTGCCAGGTAATTACTAGAGTAGAAAAAGAAAAACAACTTCTGTGAAGCTAACTTTGAAAATCCTTTGATACCCAAATAAACAATTAACCCAGAGGAAAATAAAAATTTCATACTCTAAATATCCTTCACTGCTTGTTTTAGAAATTATTATTATTTGGTCTCCTCAGTGGTTTACATCCATTGTGTTGATGTGTGTGTTTCCTGGGGATTTCTACACACTCCAAAATCTGAAGAGTAAGCAAAAATAGTGCTTCTGCTTAAACCCTTCACAGTTTATAGCCACATTTACATAACATTAAATAAGTCAACAAAGGCATCATTAGCTCCCATTAAAATATGAGCAAGGAAATTTAAATGAACAAGACAGGCTAATTGGTAAGTAATGTTGTGTATCAAAAATTATGACTGTAAGATACCCCAGTTAATGAGAAGCCCTACAATCATGTTTACTACATATTTAAAAATTAAATGAAGGTGAATAAAAGTTAACAGAAAAGACGATTTTCCCCTTCATGGATGCTATTATATCTGTTTTTCAAAGTTAAAAATGCTAAAGGTTATTTTAGCCATTTACCTTGACAAAAGAGCTCCTTAAAATTTATATAATTTTTCCATTTTGGTTTTCCCTGGGTCTTAAACAGGGAAGCCATGGGTAGGGTAGAGGGAAAGGGCAGAAGTCTTGATTTACACCCAGGAGGAGGTCTTAGTTTTTTTCTCAGTCCTTGGGCATTAGAGGAACTCTTCCATATGCCTTAAATGAGGGGGCTATGGACACAACCCTATGCAAAGTGTGTCCTTCAAGTCAGCTGTAGGATAACGATGTGTGTAACCACTTCATGTCTGAGTGACACTGGCTCCTACTGCTGTCTGCTTGAAGGATCACCTGGGGTGAAACTCTAAAAATGCTGATGTGTAGGCCCCACTCCAGAACAATTAAATCAGAATCTCAGGGAGGGGGTCCAGACATCTGTATTTTAGAAAAGCTTCCCCATTGATTCTAAAGTACAGCCAAAGTTGAAAACCACTGCAACCACCTTTCTACCATTTACTGAGCGACCACTATGTACTAGGCTCTATGATAGGAACTTATGCAGGCTAGTTTATACTTCATTTGATATGATTGTAATTTCAGACAGCTAAGGCATTAAGTAGAAAATATTTGAGAGGAGAGAAGAAAAAAGAAGGTCTTCCTGGCATCCTTTAGGGGGTTCAGTCTATACACAAGTCAACCCCAGATCTAACCGTGTGATGTTGGCACCTTGTGAATGGTGCATATGGGATAGAATCTGCGTTGGTGGTCCAGGCAACACGGGGTCCAATGTACCGTGTGTGTGTGCGCCCACACATGTGTGCACGTGTTTTGAGAGAAGATGTGGTTTTGACACTTTGTTTAGCTCAAGACACTAACATTTCTTTGAAAGTAGAGGACTTCCTTTATATATTTCTCCTGGTCAGCACAACTCTGCAATAGTAGCTAAGAAAGCCCTTCCTGATAAAACACTGAGAAAGGCCCAAGAGAAGCCGCTGTATAGGTTGTATTAATTGCCTACTCCCTCACCCTAAATCCAGAGCTGCCTAGGTCCCTAGAGCCTCCATTTTGGGGTTTGTCTATGCGGAAAATTTCTAGAAAGCATAATGTTATGGGAATCAAGACCTTTAGATGCAAATGGCAAGAAGAAATGCTCTTGCTTCTGAACTCTGAAAGCAGGGATTAATTTAATACACCATAACGAGGTTTTTACTTGACTTTTATCTTAGGTTAGCGGTATCTACGCAGGTTTGTTATATAGGTAAACTCAGGTCACAGGGGTTTGTTGTACAGATTATTTCATTGCTCAGTTACTAAACCTAGTACCCAATAGTTATTTTTTCTGTTCATTTTCCTCTTACCAACCTCAACTTCAGGTAGGCCCCAGTGTCTATTGTTTCCCTCTGTGCGTCTATGTGTTCTCATTGTTTAGCTCACATTTATAAGAACATGCAGTATTTGGTTTTCTGTTCCTGCATTAGTTTGCTAAGGAAAATGGCCTCCAGCTCCATCTATGTTTCTGCAAAGGACATGATCTTATTTTTTCACAACTACATAGTATTCCATGGTGTATATGCACCACATTTTCTTTATCCAATCTACCATTGATGGGCATTTAGGTTGACTCCATGTCTTTACTATTATAAATAGTGTTGCAAGAGAACACTCACACGCATCTTTAAGATAGACGATTTATATACCTTTAGGTATATTCCCAGTAATGGGAGTGCTAGTTTGAATGTTCTGTTTTCAGCTCTTTGAAGAATTACCATCCTGCTTTCCACAATTGCTGGACTAATTTACATTCCCATCAACAGTGCATAAGCATTCCCTTTTCTCTGTAACTTCTCATCTGTTATTTTTTGACTTTTTATTAATAGCCATTCTGGCTGGTGTGAGATGGTCTTATAGTGGTTTTGATTTGCATTTCTCTAATGATCAAGTGATATTGAGATTTCCTTCATGTGATTGTTGGCTGCATCTATATCTTCTTTTTGAAAGTGTTCATGTCCTTTGCCCACTTTTTAATGACTTTTAGTTTTGTAAATTAGTTTAAGTTCTTTGCGATTCTGGATATTAGATGTTTGGCAGATGCATAGTTTACAAATATTTTCTCCCATTCTGTAGGTTGTCTGTTTACTCTGATAGTTTCTTTTGCTGTGCAGAAGCTCTTTAGTTTAATTAGATCCCACTTGTCAAATTCTGCTTTTGTTGTGATTGTTTCGGTGTCTTTGTCATAAAATCTTTGCCCTTTCCTATGTCTAGGATGGTATTGCCTAGGATGTCTTCCTGAGTTTTTATAGATGTGAGTTTTACATTAATGTCTTTAATTCATCTTGAGTTGATTTTTGTATATGGTGTAAGGAAGGGGTCCAGTTTCTATCTTCTGCATATACCTAGCAGTTATCCCAACACCATTAATTGAATAGGGAGTCCTTTCTCCATTGCTTGTATTCATCAGCTTTGTCAAAGATTAGATGTTTGTAGGTGTGTGGCCTTATTTCTGGGCTCTCTATTCTGTTCCATTAATCTATGTGCCTGTTTTTGCACTGGTACCATGCTGTGTGAGTTACTATAGCCCTGTAGTATAGTTAACAATGCATCTAACAGGAAGTAAAAAGAAGCATTCTGTATTACAGTGCTAGGGTTCTCTGCTTGCTTTTCCCTTCCATTTGGAAAATGACTCATGGGCTATGGTAACAGTAGAGCCTTATGTATCAAAACCCATACATGATGAGTTTTTATTTTGTGGCTTCTGAGTTTCAAGTCTCCTACCTAAAAATTTGTCTGAATTTGACTTTTTCCAAAATGGTTTCCTATCCTTGAAATGGTCATCATCCCAGATGTAAGACATGTCTTTCACTTCCTTTAAACCGCTCTAGAAATCCCAAATCCTTACAAAGACTTGGTTTATTCATTGAGTCATTCAGAGTATTCTGGTGGAAACACACTGTATGCTACACACCAGGCCAGGTTCTGGGAATGTAGTAGTGAACAGAACCATCATTGTCCTTGCTCTTAAGAAGCTTGTATTCTACCAGGAAAGAAGATATTATACAGGTGAGTTAACAATTATTTTCTTGTAATTTTGATAATGGTTATATGGAAGTCATCCAAGAAAAGTTGCAAGTATATCACAGAAGAACTCGACCCCAGTCTTTGGGGTCTGGTGGAGTTGGGGTAAAGGGTTCCCAGAGGAAGCATTAACTCAGATAGGAAAGGCCACAAACGTGCATCTAGCATAGCTGGGTGAAGAGGGAAAGCGAAAGCATGTACAGCAGAGGCAACAGCCAGTACAAAGGCCCAGAGGCAGAGAAGAAGAAAGCAATTGCCACGAATTGAAAACCAGGAGGAAGGGTATTATGACTCAAGTGAAATGAGCTACATTGTAAAAGACAGAGATGAGAGGTAGGAAGGGCCACATGCCAGACTGCTGGCCATAGTAAGAAGTACATATTTTATTGTAATTACATTGGGAACTTTTTGAAGATATTCTTGTAAGCAAGTGGTTGATATAATCGGATATGCATTAAAAATTCACTCTGGCTGAGCACAGAAGGAAAACTAGAAAGAACTAATGGCATTATCTGGGAGGACTATTTTGGAGACTCCTGAAGTCATCTGTTGGTGTCAATGAAGACCTGGGCTGGAGTGGGGGCCGTGGAGCTGTAGGATGTGTCTGAGATTAATACAGGCTCATTCCCTCCCTGCAGGTTCTTGTTTACAATGCCCACTTGACAACAAGATTCCCAATCACCTGCTCAGAAAGCAGGTACAGGTCTTACCAATAAATAAATACAAATTGGCATGCCTGGGATTTCTATATCTGGCCTCAAAGACTAAGAAAAAAAGATTCTTTTACATTAGCCAGCTGTACTTCAGAATAATACACAGACCTCTGTGAATCATTTCATGGTTTATTAAACAGAATTCTGTTTGCAATTGGCAAGTTAGGAAAATAAATGTCCATGTTTGTTTTAACTTTCTATTTCCTTGGTTTGTTTAGAGACTCACAGCCCCAATCTCAGGGCTGTCCTTGGAGACCCATTAAGCAGACCTGCATCCCCACTTTAGATTGTCCCAGGGAAATCAGTGGCAGGTTTCCATTCACCCCTTCAAGAACAAAAGGGAATTTTGGATGTTGTTCCCATCAACAGAGGGTGTATGGGCTTCCTGCCAGGGCTAGCAGGTTACCAGCCTTTTATCATGTGCTGTTGTTCTAGATTCCACCCCCATGGACCATCTGCCCTTCTGAAACTGGGAGAAATGCCGTGCACAATCTACCTGCAGAAGAGCTTTCCCTTTTCTAAGAAAAGATACTCTACCACTCTTAACTAATTATTACATTTGGGGTGTATGTGTATGTGTGTGTATTTTAGGGGAAGGTTTATTTGGCTTAGTTTGACTTGGGTGCTTTTAAGGGTGGGGCAAGGAACTTGAGCATGCATCAGAATCCCTTGGAGGACTTGTTAAAATACAGAACACTGGGGCCTCATCTCCAGAAGTGTCTAAGTCAGGTAGGGGATTAGGCCTGAGAATTTGCATTTCTAACAAGTTCCCAGATGATGCTGAAGCTGTTGGTCTGGGGACCATATTTTGAGAACCACTGGTCTATGCAATGCAACCCACAGATCGATTGTATTCAGTGAATAAACTATCAAGTGCCTCTTCTGTGCCTGGCCCTGTACCTGCCTCTAGGTCTTCAAATATCCAGTTTCTTCAGCTTGGAGTTCTCCTGGAGCCTTCCTGGCCCAATAAGGCTTAGTTTATCTGGTCCCAGAGGCATCACCCATGCTTTCTTTACCCCATGTTTATCTGTTACTTTATGTGGCAAATGCCTTCTCTTGAGAAAGTTTTTCTCATTCTTCTTAGTGCCAGAGTTGGCACATAGTAAGATTAAGTTAAATAAAATCACCAGTGCTTGGTAAATAAATGAATGACTGGTTCAGGATAGGTCTCTGACCTGGGATACCTTGGCAGCATCTAGAATCTTCACTTGGAACTGAATCATATTTCTATGAACTTCATCATTTAATATCATATTTAAGGCTCCTATTATGTGCCCTATTTTGTAGTAGGTAGGTATGATCTCTTGTGGGTAAAGATTTTTATATCCAATTGTACCAAAGAAAATAGTCAAATATAAAATTACAATATAAGGATAACTTTACTGTTGATTGACATATCTAAAGTCACTAGGCATTGTAGGCTTCTGGAAGAAAAGGTCATCATTGCTCTGCATATGTCAGGTAAATTTCTGATATGATACGTTCATGGATTCATTGAATTCATTCAGTTATTCATTCATTCAAATTCTTATTTAAAATGCCAACGTGTTAGGCTAGGCACAGAAGAATCTTAAAGTTGCAAGGAGACTTAGTTTCTTTAGTGCAATCATTTTCCAGATACTAGAATCCTCCTAAAACTTTTGCATCCCAGAAGGCCATCCAAAAACTACTTAAACACTTCTAGTAACAGAAGATTTGCTAACTTTGATGGCAGCCGATTTTTGAATCACTGCTGACAACCTTTATTATATTGAGATTTCTCTCCTTGAAGTTTCTCCTATAGGCCCTATTTTGCCCTCCTTCAGTAATGGAGCATGTTTAATTTCTCTTCCCCAGGGAAGCCTCATTAGATAAGGGAGGTGGGTTTGACACAGTGGGGCAGAGCATGGACCCAGAAGCTGGATGCCTCGGCTTCACATCCCATTTCCCAAATATGTCAGTTAAACTTCCTGTGGCCCAATTTTCTCATCTATAAAATGGGGACAATATGCTTCTAATAACTGTTGTGAGGGTTAAGAAATTTATTGCATGCAGTGAAATGAGAAGAGGGTCTGGCATATAATCAGTAATTAATATTAACTGTTGTCATTACTCTTATTACTATTCCTTGCGAAAAGTTTTCTTCTCTTGTCAATGTCCAACTAAGCATCCTTGCGTCAGCCAAACATGAGAGCAGCCAGTGCTGGGTGATGTCATCTCCTTGATCTTTTCCAGGATACACCTCCAGTATATTAGATCCTTGTTATCACAGTGTTCAGAACAGAACCTAACACTAGGGCTGTTTGTCCAGCACAGGACAGAAAGGGATTATCATCCCTATTAATTTCAATTCAGTTTGGTAGTAAAGGGTGTAGTAGTAATATATTCAGCATCTATGTAGATATTATGCTAGACTCTTTAAATATATCATTTCCCATTCTTAAAACAGTTGAGTGAGTTAAAGGTGCTTGCACAGGAGAACATATCAACAAGGTATAGAAAAGCCAAGATTTAAACAGATCTGCATCAGAGGGGGCCTTCTTGTCATCCTCCATGCTGTCATACTGTACCCAGTGAATGTTCAAGAAATGACAGGGCCCCTGATTTCAGAGTCAGGGCAAAGCTGTAAAATGAGTCATGAGGCTTGCAGCACTGTGTGAGAAGTGTGTTCAGATTACAGCCTTATTTATTCACTATTGCAGTAGCCATTCTCTCTGATTTTTCACCCTGTCTCTTGATTTAGGCAAAGAAAATACTCTTGGGCAGAGTATAATAAAGCCCTGAAACCACTTGGAGGATCAAGCCTGTTGCATTGCGAACACCAAGAAGATGAGAAAGTTGGTATCAAAATAACTCAGTACATAGTGTGCTACTTCCTCCTCCATCCAGTTATTAATGGGTCATGCAATAACTACCTTTCTTACTACTAAATACTTTAACAGTAACTGCTGATCAGCACTGAATATCATCTGCAAGGACTGTTGGGTGGATGAGCAGCAGCTGACATGTACTGGGCACTTGCTTCATGCCAGGCTGTCTGTCTAGTGCTACACATTCATTCTCTCCTATGCCTCATGATAGCCTAGCAAGTCAGCCACGAGGGTCATTGTCTTTCCTGAATGAGGAAGCTGAGACCAGGCCGGGTATGTGGCTTATCTCATACATGGTACATGGTAGGCTGGGGTTTAAATTCCAAGCTGTTTGAACCCCTTTGGTGTCACAGTTCTATCTGGGAGCTGTTTCTACACGTCCCATTTTCCTCTGACTAGATGTCCAGGAGTGCCTTTCCTCCACACACACATATCCCTGACAGCTCCACAACAAGGCCAGACGGAAGCTGGTGGGGCTCTGGGTGGGGGCCTATGGAGGATGGTAGGTATTTCTGTGAGGGAGCACACAGCCACCGCCCCGTCGGCCAGAGAAAATTCTTAAGGAAGGGCTCAGCTTTCCCAGAACAGAAGGAAGAGAACACTAGTAAACACAATTCCATATCCACAGGAGGTGTGTGCTTTTACAAAGCATGGTCGTGCATGTTAAATTATCACACTCCCACAGCTAGAACCTCAGTTAGATCTTTCTGACTTTGGAACCCCTGTTTTTATTTTCTTACCTTCCTTGGTATCTTACTTTTTTAGCTTTTAATTTAAAATAAAAAATGTATAGAAATAAAGCTTGAACACTGTAGGAAAAAAAGGGGGAAATACAGATAAGCAAAGAGAAAAAATGCGAAACCATTCAAAACGCCCTTTCAAGGCAACCTCTATTACCATTTTGGTTTATTTTTTCCTAGACACTTTTTTTCCCATAAATACACACATATCTTTTTTTAAAAAAATAAAGTGATATCATACATATTAATTCATGGCCTGTTTTTATTTCCTCCACAATATATTATGAGTGTATTTTCATGTTAGCATTTCTGGTGTTCTC
Source organism: Saguinus oedipus (assembly GCA_031835075.1). NCBI lineage: Eukaryota > Metazoa > Chordata > Mammalia > Primates > Cebidae > Saguinus > Saguinus oedipus. The sequence goes on from CM063170.1 coordinate 48,159,008, forward strand.
TATAAGCACTTTTAGTGGCCCATTCTATCCCACTGTTTTAATATCTTACAGTTAGACAAACAAACCCTATTCTTCCTTTTTGGTCTCTCAGGTTGTTTAGGGGAGTGATGAGCCAGTTAAACAAAACCAAAACAAATAGCAAACATTTTTCCTCTTAGAAGTCTTAGCCAGAACCTTAAATCTCCCTTCTCACTCCCACCCCTCACTGCCCAAATTCCACTTGGACACAAGACTGCCTAGAGAATAAGGTAGCTCCACCTGGGGTGTACCATGAATTCAGAGAAGCATCTTAAACTCAGTCCAAGCCCGGAAATCACAAAGGTTTCCTGTTGCCTTCTTTGGGACAAAAACAAAGAAGGGGCTAATGTTACCTGTATTCTGACCACTCTGATAAGGGCAAGGGCTACAATCTTAACTAATCCCCCAAGCCTTTGTAGTAGGCAATGAGAGGATCCCTCATGCTGACTCAGATTCTCCGCAGAAGAGAAAATGCATACAGCCATTGACAGAAGACCTTTCCCAAGCTCTCCCCTTACCAGCTATTGTCACAGTTATAACTAGATAACTCTCTCTGTGTGTACATCCAGGCCTCCCTTGCTGCCCTAGGATAACATTTCATCAAAACAAAAAATGCTTACTTTGGAGGTTTATCATTCTCTGCCAGATCAGATGAAGTTTTCTCTTCAAGAAAGGAAAAAAAGACAATAAGAAACCGAAGGGAAAAAAAGAGGTGGGGAGAGAAGAGATCAAGGGGGTTAAGCATATATGGGGAATTAGTTATGGATACTTGCTTAGTGGTGTGTTGTGACTTCCATTTCTATGCCTCACATTAATTTATCCCCATCCTTCTTTGCATGGGTGAGAGAGAATTTCCAAGCGAAGCACCCTCTGCATTTTGAATCCATGCCAACTGTCAAAGGTATACAACAGGACTGCTGAAAGCAAGAGGGGCTGATGGAATCTTAATAGCTCTGGGAACTCACTCACTATTTCCTCTCCTTGGAGCCCCATTAATTGTACAGTTAGAAACATCAAATGATTTTGAATCCCTTTTCTACAACTGCTATTTTAGCTCCTTTGCCATCTTTAAACTATATTTCCCATGGTAATTATTACATTTCTTTTATTTCCAATGTCAGCTTATTTAAAAAAAAAAATCAGACAGCACAGCTAAAGGAGCCAAAATAGAACAATTTGTTATATTAAGCAAATATTTATTTGCATAATTGTGACTCTCATTTCTGTATTAGCACAGCAGCAAAACTAACAATGTTCAATTCAGAAGGGCAGTGAGATACATAGTATGCAAGACTGTGTTTCTCACTGGGGGATGTCCAGGGGGCTAAATAATAGTGGATCTTCCCCTCCAAGGCTGATGTCCAATTGCAAGTTAGGAATTTTCCCTACAATATCACTGCCCCAATCTTATTTCAGGGAAAATATATATATATATATATTCATATATATATTTTACATGTGTGTGTGTGCATATATATATATTTGAGACAGAGTCTCACTCTGTCGCCCAAGCTGGAGTACAATGGCACAATCTTGGCTCACTGCAACCTCCGCCTACTGGGTTCAAGCGATTCTCCTGCCTCAGCCTCCTGCATAGCTGGGATTACAGGCGCACACCCCCATGCCTGGCTAATTTTTGTATTTTTAGTAGAGACAGGGTTTCACCGTGTTGGTCAGGTTGGTCTTGAACTCCTGACCTCATGATCCACTTTCCTCAGCCTCCTATAGTGCTGAGATTACAGGTGTGAGCCACTGCGTCTGGCCTGCCTTCAGGGAATATTTTAACATGTTTTATAGATTAAATTTTATCTGATATTATATTTAAAATATATTGTATAAGGTTAAGAATGAACTGCAAGCCAGAATATGAGAACTTTCATTTTCTAGGAAAGTGGGTCTGCAAAAATAGCCTCAATTTATTGATCTCTATTTTAGCTTCAGTGTTTTGATCTCTCAACAATCTCTCCCAATTCCTAACACAAAGCAGATAAATCAACAATCTCTCCTGATTCCTAACACAAAGCAGGTAAATCCAAGTAATTTTGCATCAGTTTAGGAAAATTATTATTTGTGAGTCTTGTTTCTATACAGAATTATGTAGGAGGTAGGCCTGCCCTAGGTGCCTTGAAATATGAGTGAAGAAAGACCATCTCAGTATATGAGGTCTAAATATATGTATATTAATTTATATGACGTTAAGTGACCTTTGTAGTTAAAACTTACAAAACATTTACTATATGTCAATTCAATGTGTTGCCATTGATAATACAATAGGGGGTGATTTTTATTTCTATATAGAAATACGTATGTCAAGATCACTTTATGCTAGTGGGCATATGAAAAATCATACTGTTTAAACTGGGAAGGAATAGTTTCTCAACTAGAGAATCTATAGCTTTCTGGTTTAGGTTCCTGGTCATTTATAAAACAATAGCTAATATCTGAAATAACCCTGGGACTGGGTCTTTTTAAGACTCAAGCATACAACTATGTAATTTGTAGGCCTTAGTTGTTTGTAACACAGGCTGTGCAGTCAGATTGGGGGGAAATCCCAGCTCTGTCACTGAGAGCTGTGTAACTTTGGGCAAGTAACCTGACCTCTGGGAACATAGCTTTCTGCACCTGTGAAAGAGATATCAGAAAACTGTCTATCACATATGACTCTTAAACAGACAAGCTGTATGAAGGTCAGGTGCCCAGCACATAGTGTCAATCAATAGTACTCATCATTAATGTGTGTGCTAATTTGCAAAAGGATTCCCTTCTCAGCTCAGTGTTTGGGAAAGCCACACGGTAAATAAGAAATCCAGGGACTGGGGTGGGGAAGGGAAGTGCTGGATGGAGGGTGGGAGGGGTTGGCAATGGATGCAAGGAATCCATTTTAATTGCAATTTGAAACTAGAATCTTGACCTCCTAAAGTGGCAGCATGATCTTTTGTCATCAGAGCTTCTGTTAATCAGAGTAGGACTTGAAAGTAAGGTAGTTTCTTTCAAATGATCCACTAGCACACCATGGGGATCTTTTTCTCCTCCTCTAGAATCTTCTGCTAAGGTTACAGAGTTTATGGTTCCCATAATGCACATGTACAGTATCTATTTCATTTAATTCGCTATTAACATTTCCAGTTTCACTTACTGCAACACAGGTGGATAAAAAGAATCGAAATCAACCATCTATGGTAGACTTGGAATGTAGCTATTAGCAGGGTTATTTGCAAACCCACCCTGCTCTCACCTATCTCGCATAATGCCATAAATTCCATTGAATGCCCAATTATTAAACACAGCTTCACGCCAAGCACAGTCACTATGTTTTCCCCAGCAAACACGTTTTCACACGGGTTTTGCTATATCCCAGTGTCACCCAAAGGTGAGGGATTTTTGTAAAAACAAACCAAGTAAATGACAAGTTTTGTAAAATTTCCTTATCTGTAAGACAAAATTTAAATGTTACATTTGTATAACTTGAGAAAGTGAAGTGGTTATATTTTCTAGTCTTGAGTTTGATGGTGCTGGAAATTTCTATTACCATCAGAATGTTGTTGGCAGTTGGTGTCTGTCTAAGAGGGATCCTTATGAGCTAGCTCCAAATCAGGGAGTGACCTATTTTAGAGCTTTACACGGACAGTAAATGGAAAACCATCCATCTGCGAGGCATCTACGCTTGCCACATTTCTCTTTCCGGGAATACACTTCTTATATTATTTTTTCTGTGCCACTGATAAAAGTTCCCACTCGTCAGGGCAGATTGGCTTTCTCTGCTACGTGCTCAACTCACCATTGGCTGAAAAAGGCCACCTCATTCTCATCTCAATGTAACCTTTCAGTTCAGATGCCTGCCATTGTCTGATCCCAGGTGTTGGGTCTCTTCAGATTTTTGAGAGAAAGAGAGAACTGAATTAGTCATAATCTAGTCTTTGGCCTACCTTCCCTAAGTCCGAGTCTGCCCCGGTTCTAACAAGTTATAAGGGAAGAAGGGTAATATGATATAAAGCTGGTGGCCTAGACCCACCTTTTACAAATGTGTCTGTCACAATGAAGCCACTCAATCAAATTTCTCACTTCCTCACTCAACAGAAAGGGTATGCAAACTTGCGATGTAAGCCTTCAAACTAAGAGGATTCCCTACCTTTTCAAAATTAAATAACCTGATGTTTCTCTAAAATAACCTGTGTTTTTTTTTTTTAATTATACTTTAAGTTCTGGGGTACATGTACAGATTGTGCAGGTTTGTTACATAGGTATACACATGCCATGGTGGTGGTTTGCTGCATCCATCACCCTGTCATCTACATTAGGTATTTCTCCTGATGCTATCCCTTCCCAATTCCCCCACCCCCTACTATTCCTCCCCTAGCCCCCCATCCCCTAGGCCCCAGTGTGTGATGTTCCCCTCTTTATGTCCGTGTTTTCTCATTGTTCAACACCCATTCATGAGTGAGAACATGCGGTGTTTGGTTATCTGTTCTTGTGTCAGTTTGCTGAGAATGACACTTCAAATGCATTTAAAATTCTCTTATCGTTTCCCATTTTGACATATCCTCAAGTCCTTTAAACAGATATCTCCTATTGGTTTCTTCAGGCTGTTCATTTCTGTCAGAATACACACATAATTATAGCAGTAGACATATTGAGAAAAATATTGTATTCCATATGTTTGGAAATTCTCATTGGAATCTAGTTTTATTTTACACATGCTAAAACTTTTATACAAGCTAACAAATGTAGAGCTTATATAACTGTTTAACCACTCATGGAGAATAAAAATTGCCAACACACACAATATCTCATTGTTTCACATGACTTCTGAAAACTGTTCCAGAAATAATATTTTCAGGACTCTCCCTCTGAGATGGGGCCAAAAACGTCTTGTACATCCTTCAATGTATAGCTAAGTGCCTAGGGCCATATCAAACTCATTGTTTATTAGGACAAAGCCTTTCACTCTTATAACTTTCTCCTTCCCTGTGCATGAGGGAGAAACAGAGGGTGATGGGTCGGGGGTAGAATGGAGTGGGACACAAGGCCCATTTTGAAATGTATGAAAGTTGGATACTCCCAAAATTCCAACAAGATTACACACACACAAAAATCTCATCTGGTAAATATTACATTCTGTTTTTGTCTTTGCTTTAGTTTTTATACAACTTGACAGTTTGTGGTATCGTGCCACATTTCAGAGCTAAGGTTTACAAACATCTGGCTCATGGGCAGCATTCCATTCCCCACGGCCCCCAGTGTCTCTGGAATAAAGTGTTTGCAACATACCAACCGAGGTGGAAAACAAGAATTTTCCTAGGTAACAATGTGGGTAAGCAAGGCATTAGTGTCATGAGATTCCTCTGAAGGAGTCTCGGCTTTGCACAATTGATCCACTTGTCGCCACCCAGATGGCCCATGGAGAGTTAGGAATCCTTGGACCTCCTCTCCTAAGTGGACAGTTGGTTGAGTCCCTTTAAATCCTTGGAGATATGCAAATTTACCCAGTAAAGCATCATAACAAAGAAGTAATACAAATTTGACAGCCATTTTAATGTAATATTTTAAATTTCTATCCCACTCTGGGGTCTGTTTATCTAAGAAAAATAAAATCTTTTCCCTTCTAATTTTCATGAAGGAAAGGATAATATCATTCATATTAAAGCATGTAGAATAATGCCTAGCATTTAGTAAGAGCTGCTTAAGTTTTTGCTTTCATCATTATTATTTCTATATTGCTTGTCAATGCATACATAGGAGAGTTACTTTTAAATAGTCAGATTTGGGTGTTTAACGACCATAATCGATATACCATCTCTCTTTTTATCATTATTATCTGTTATCTTTTCTTCTCTTCTGGTTTAAAATGCTGTGACAGGATATTAGTATTGTCAGAGGCAAGAAATTCTAGTGTTATTGTAATTCTTTTTAATGAATATGTCCATACTCAAGACTGTTGGTTTGTATTCCGAACCACTTCGGAAGCACCTAAGTTGTTCCTGAGAAACAAATACTTGTTTTCAATAACCCAGAAGACATCCCAAATGGATTGTCATCTTTCCCTGGCAAGAATATCTCACCAAGTCTCCAGAACCCTTGAAGATATTAATCTGAGGGTGGGGCCTGAGGAGAAGGCTGTAGATTCTCAGGAAGTTCCATTTAGTCCTTGCAATTATGTGCAAATGTGTGTGTGTGTGTGTGTGTGTGTGTGTGTGTGTGTGTGTGTGTGTGTGTTTACATGCATTTTCCTAAGGGAAGGTCCAATAGCTTCCATCAGCTCTTTAAAGCTAGTTATAAAACATAAGAGGCAAATCACTATTTACATCAGAGAATTAAAGCCAGAATAGGGAATAGTTCTACATGGAGTTATGGAGGAAGCAGTCTTGTTTGTCCAGGCATGCCCTTCTCTCAGCTCAGTATCACTTTCATCCTTCTCCAGACACCAAGCATGGCAAGTGCAATCTTTCTCCGCTTCCCTGTGAAAAATGAATCTCAGATTTCTAATTTACTCTGAAAGGGGACACACAGACTACAGAAGTCTTCTTTATAAAGGCTGAAGTCTTTAGCTAAGGAGGAAAAATGAGGGGACTAGACTCTCATCCAGTGAGCTGTTCAGGCTTGTATGGTTTCTGTGTACAACGAACGTGTCCAAGAGTCACTACGGAGAGGTGAAACATTGTCTTTCTCAAGGTTGGTTCAGTTGCGATCACAGAGCCTTCATTTAAGTCATCTACAAATAGCGCATCAGCATCAACCTTGTGTCATATGGTACTGGTGGCCGTGAATGGAGAATAATAAGGCATCCCCGGGCAGCAAGAATCTAGCAACCTGGATAGAACATAAGTTGGTACCTCCATACGCTGGGAGAGGAATACATGTTTATTGAGTGTGAGAGTCTGAGGAATCTGATTATGACGTAATGCCCAGTGCTAGACACACTGATGGTGCAGAGAAAGAGGTCAGAAGCCTGGGCTTCGTAATAAGGCAGAAAAGGGGTCAAATTCTTACTCTGCTACTAGAGAAAAGAGGAACCTCTTCACTAAAGCCTGACAATCATAAGTGGACATGACTCAAGTGCTTCGTTTATAGGACAATTGTCAGGATAAAATAGGAAAACAGGAAAAATTAGAGCATGATATGATTTCTGACAGACAGTAGAAACCAAACACATTTTAACTCTCACAGATTGTCTCACTGAATCCTCCTAACAGCTCTATATGACAGGTAATAACTCTCCCATTTTGCAGATGCAGAGACTCCTATTAGGGGGCGGGAAGAACATGACTGCAGCCACTGGCCTGTAAGTGACAGAGTTGGTCTCTTTTCTCTACATAGGAACTTTCTCTAAAGTAGTTTATATATCACTGATCTCATAGAGGTTAACTTGGATGGTGCACAGGAATAATAGTTATGACTATAATATATATAGAGAGAAACACTACCAGTCTCATTTTTCATATATTTAGGATGAAGCTGAGTATGAGAAATTATGTTGATTTTAAAATAATATTAAATTCATGATAATACAGATGAGACACTGAAGTAGCTAAAATTATCACTGTGACTTAAGAAGCAGAGGAAGGGCTGGGCGCAGTGGCTCAAGCCTGTAATCCCAGCACTTTGGGAGGCCGAGGCGGGTGGATCACGAGGCCAAGAGATCGAGACCATCCTGGTCAACATGGTAAAACTCCATCTCTACTAAAAATACAAAAAATTAGCTGGGCATGGTGGTGCATGCCTGTAATCCCAGCTACTCAGGAGGCTGAGGCAGGAAAATTGCCTGATCCCAGGAGGTGGAGGTTGCGGTGAGCCGAGATCACGCCATTGCACTCCAGCCTGGGTAACAAGAGTGAAACTCTGTCTCAAAAAAAAAAAAAAAAAAAAAAAAAAAAAGCAGAGGAAGATAGAACTATCTACTCATTAATGTAGGGCAGGAAAAATATCAAAGGGAAAAATACAGGATTGAGGTTCAGACCTAAGGACTGGAATATGTGTGTGTCTGTACATTTTTATGTGTATATATAGATTCTAGTCATCCTAGAATTTCAATATAACTTGCTACTATATTCTTGCTACAGCTGTTAGAGATTGGATGATTGCATTTGCCTGTGACTCAAGCAGTTAGTTTCTTCCAAAGAATGTTGGCACTCTACCTGACCCAACCAAAATCCCCAGTGAGGAAACTGCTATTAATGATTCTGATGACCAGAAGGTTATTAAAGGAGGCTGGATGCCAGTGGGCATTTGGGGGACACAGGGTAGAGACCAAAAGGAAAGAAAATGAATGGCAAACTCCATCTTAATCACAATATTCCCCTTAATAAATCCATCAGACCTCCATAAAGTAACACCTGGTACCAATTTCAATGCTATGACATATTACCCACAGATGATGATGTTTCTGTTGCTTTTTTATAAACAATTTTTTCCTCCTTCTTCCAGTATTTTCTCATTCAGCCCTAGGTTCTGCTGCTGGAGAAAAAGTAGTAGAGCCATTGATTTTCCCCATTTTATTTGCCTTCCTTTCTTATTACTTCCAAAGGGAGCTATTTACACTTTTGAAAGAAGGATGAAAGGGAGGTCCTTATAGAGAAACTCACTTAAGCCAATGATGAGACTAGGCAAACAATGCCATAAATATAGAGGTCTCATAAAGTAGAAAGAGGATGAGTTTGAGCGCCAGCTTGTAATAGTTTCAAATCTTATCTCTACACTCCCAGGTTGTGTCACTTTGAATAAGTCATTTAATTTTTCTGAGCTTGAGTTTCTTCATTTAAAATATAAGGATACCATCAAATGCCCTAACATTGTCATGAAGACTAAGAATGAAGTAGGTAAAGAAGCTAACCTATAAGAGAGCTCAACGAGATTTAAGCTATTTACCTTTCTTCCTCTTGTCATTTCAATGTTTCATACCATAAGAGTTGTTGTTCTGTCCCCATTTACTGGTAGTAAACAGGAAGATTCTAATCTAATTCCAAATGTTTTCTTCCTGCATCAGGCATTCTAGCAAAGACCCATTTTCCAAACCCCTGTGTGAAAGTTTCCTATCTTAAAACTGTCAACACAGGCATGTGCAACGTTAGCCAAGGTCTGCCTTTGTGTAAGAGCAAAGTCTCTGCTACATCCAGGGAGATGAACTTTTCCACTGAAGGTGCCAAAGGGCCGTGCACCACCCATAAAACTCATTCATCCTTGGAAAAGTCATGGCCAACACACTTACTTGGACCCGTTTTATTATGTTATGAGAATGAAATTTATCATCGATTTCAGCAATTCTCTTATTTTCTTCCTGAACACATACTGTATTTATATTTTGGCTCCTCAGCAGCACCAGAAGATTCCATTCATCTAGGAAATAATTTCTGAACATTTTAACATCAGTTTGTGGCCTCTCCCTCCCAGTAGGAGATCTGGGAATTTTAGAGTCTACCAGAGGGTTTATTAAAATTAACTACTCCATCACCTTGGGTGAAGGCAGAGATGGTATTCTAAGACTAGGAGATACCAGGTAACATGAAAAAGGATGCAGACTATGGATCTCCATCTCTAACCACACCATCATAATCCAGCTACCTTCATCTTTTGCTTCCATCTTTGAATGGCCACTTAAGCAGGGTCATCTTATCTATTTTCTGTTACCTTGCTAATCCTTTTTCTAAGGTGCAGGCAGAATACTTAAGACACAAAACCGACACCAGGACCCTACCTGTTTAAAATCTTTCAGTGAATTCTCACACCCAAATTGAGAACGACTAAAACCTTCAACATGGCTTGAAAGACCCTTCATAGCTCTTCTCCATTCTTCCCTAGCCTGCCACTCCCTGCCTCTACCCATGCAACCTCAGTAAATACATTTTCTCTCTGGGATACTCTTCTGCCCTGTTGCCTAGTTAATGCTCATAGATTATGTAGCACACAGGGCTGATGCTCAAGTTCAGGACAGTTTCTTTTGTGACCATTTCTTCACTTTCCCTTCTTGCATTCCTTTCCTATGTAGTATATTGTGTATGTCTCAGTTTGTAATTACTGTATACAATCATTAGTGTGATTATTGTATTAATCTCTCTTGTTAGACTCTAAGCAAGAGCTTTAACAATTTGCTCATCATTGTATGCCCAGGACCAGGACTGTGGAGATAATACTAGCAACAGCCATTACTAACAAACTTTTTTTTTTTTTTTTGAGTGTATAGCATGTTTTATTAACCAATATCTGAGAGTTGGCAATGGAATCCTGAAAGGGTTTGAAGGAGATTACGTGCAGGAGGGGAAACACAAACTATTGTAAGATGAAAAACTGGGAAAGCGGAGATGACCAGAGAGGTGTACATTCATTACTAACCAATTCAATGGACAACGTGAAGCACACAGAGACTAAGTGTGCTGCCCTAAAGTTCCACTGCTAATAAGTGAGATGACCGGGTCTTCAAGCCAGGTTTTCTGAGTCTTTTCTCTTAACCATTACACCAATCTACTTCTCAAGCAGCAGCAGGTGCTCAAGTCACAGTAAGTACCTGATAAATATTTGTTAATTCAGTAATGAGTAATGAACAGGCTGTTACCTCCCACTGGGAGGCTCAAGATCTCGAATTTGTTCAGGATTTTGAGAAAGTCATTGAAATGGCAACTCTGATGGGGGCATATGATTGGCATTATCTGGCAAACCTATCACTACACCAAACCTGTGGTAGTGAATACCAAAGCAGCATCCCTCCGTCAGCTGTGTTTGTCACTTTGGAAGCTGCCACATCTATCTTGCTGTTTGGAAATGCTGGCAGAAAACATTCCTGTTCCTAAGCAAGAGCAAGTTTAAATATAGATGAGGGCTCTCAAACTGCTGCTGTTGAGGCTATAACAGGTGACGATATAAGTTTTTTTTTTCTGTAGGTAAGCACGTTACAAAGCCTTTGAAAGTTGAGCCTGAACCATGACTACTATTGAGTGTTTATCCCCAAGAGCTTTAATGTGATACTGGGGACCACTGTCATTTACTGAAGGATTTGTCTATTTGCTATGAATGTCAAGAGACTGAGAACTTGTCTATTTACCATGAATGTGAAGAGACTGACATTCATAAAGATGAACAAATACCTTTTACCTACAGAAGCTGTGTCTTCAAGGAGGTCATTTGGGGCTGATGGCAAGTGAAGAGCATAGAAGTAATTCTAGGGGGATTCTTTTGTCCCCAAAGAACAAGGGAAATGGCAAAGGAGGGATTTTGCTGACCTCCTCAAAGGATTTAACATTTGGAGAGTTACTTGCTCAACACTTAGTCAACAATATGAACAGGGAACATTTACACAGACTAGAGCAGAGCACAGGTCAGTGGGAGGGATAAACATGAAGATGGGGCCCTGTCCTTGGAGAGGTGATGCTTTAGTTTGGAAGGTCGAACACTCAAATAATACTGCACCAATGCTTCCAAAACAACTAACACACCAGGGCAAATGAAGAGCATGCAAACTGAATGGCACAGTATCAACAGGAGAGGGGACAAATTTCACTGGGACCAGTTTGACATTTACTAGCCACTGTGTGTGCAATGTCAAAAACTACAGGTAGAAACACAAACATGATTTTTCTACCCCTCAAAGAGATTAAAAATGGGATGTGGAGGCAGATACAGAATCCAAGATGTGGCCAGTGCTAAGGTAAAGGTAACCCAGGTGCTAGGAATCCAGAAGGAGACAGGTCAGGCAGTGCTACCAAGAACTGAACGTTAGAGCATAAGAAAGGTGTCAGTGGTGGTCAAGGGGTGGTGGGAGAAATGCACAGCTCAGAAGACATGTTCCAGGGCACAGAGGTCATCACCGGTAATGCTACGATGTGAACCCAATCTTTCTGGCTCTAAATTCCTTGTAATTTCCACTATAACAGGTAGTCTCCCAAGTCAGGAAATAGATTATTTGCTATATGTAGGTACTATGTTTTAGGCTTGGCTTCTACCCTTTAACTGTATTCATCTTAACTCTTATTTACATCATAACTTAAATAATTGACCAATATAGAAACTTTAAGGGGTTTACTGTTTGCTGCTGAAGCCTAAAATGTGGTCTACAGCAAGGAGTCAATAAACATTTGATAAGCTGAATTAACACAGGAATGAGTGTACACCTCCATGAATAGATGAGACCAGAGACAGGAGCAGGGGCATGAAGGACATGGAAGAGATGAGTCTGGAATAGAGTTTTGAGGGAAGGAGGGTCATAAAATGGCAAATAAAGATCAAGAAGAACAAATAGACAAGGAGGAAAAACAATTAGGTTAGGCATGGTTACTCTCATAGCTTCAGTCAATGAAAGCTGTAATATCAGTACCAGCCCCGTGTGGTTTACTGAACATTTACTATGTGCCAGGTCTCATTTTTTTTTTTTTGTATGTATGGCTAATCCTTATTACAGACCTGCCGATCAGGTGGTATTTTTCCACTGAATAGTTGATGAAACAGTATAAGGTATGTAACCTGGCTTAGCAAAAATTGGAGATTGGATTAAAATCCAGATCACTTGATCTAAAGACCACAGTTATTTTGAATCTATTCCCTTCCAACGAGCTACTAACGATAAGCATCAGCCACATGCAGTACACGCAACCTTCTAAGTTTACAATATAGGGGTCCTCCTAGGCCTTCAATCTAGATTGTAATGTATGAAAAATTAGGTAATTTCCAGGAAACTATTTCTGGGAAATTAATGTATTGGCTTTGATGATAACATTTAAAGTTGCAGAAATTCAATTATTCACTCACTCCTCATTATTTATTGACCATCAGTTCATTTTCTAAGTGTAAGAGTTACCAATCAGACCAAGTGTCTTCCTTCAGAAATATTAGCTTTTAGATGAGGGTGAACAGAGAAACAAACAAGTAATATAAATAAAAATTTTAGATTCTGATAAGCCTATAAAGAGAATGAAGGCAAGCCACAAGACAGCCCTTGACTGTGAGGTGGAGGAGCTGCCAAAGGCGACCCAGGAAGACCCTCTTCCCTGAGCGGTGGCCTGAGGGTGAGATGAGCCAGAAGTGAGCATATCTGGGGTATCTGTGCTTCTCAAGAAGAGAATAGGTACAAAAAGCCTGAGGTGAGAGTAAGCACAATGAGTTTAATAAACAGATGTCCCCAGCGTGACTTGATGACTTGATCCTAGTGGGTGAGAAAAGTAGAAACAGGAGTTGAGAGCAGGGGACAAGTAGTCAGGGGACAAAACAGATATGACATTGTAGACCACAGTAAGGATTGTATTTCATCTAAGTAGGAATCCATTAGATTTGTACACAAAAAAAGAGAATCTCCTAACTTTTTAATGGACCATAGATTTTAGAGGGCATTGTACATAGAAGGAGACCAGTGAATGGTTATTACCTGCATCCAGGTACAAGGCGATAATGCCATGGACTAAAGTGGGAGAAGTGGAGATAGTGAAACATATTTTAGATGTACAGTTGATGAAACTTGCCGATGAAATGACTGTAGGGTCAGAAAAAAAGAGGAACCAAGGAGGACTCCTGAGATTTTTGACCCAAGCAACTGCATGAATTAAGTGCCACTTCCTGAGATGGGGAAATAGGTTGGGTACTGGGGGGAAATGAGTTCTATTTAACATGATATATATGAGGTGATGTGTATTACATACACAAACAAGGATGTCATGTAAACAGTAGGACTCAGAAATATGAGGCTCAGAGGGCAAGTCAGAGCTCGAGATGATCATCACCATACTGCGATTTAACACTTTAGAAGAGATCGCCAAGGGAGTGTACAAATAAAAAGGGAAGAGGAGTAAAAACGAAAACTTGAGACATATGAATGGAGGCCCAGTTGAGAAGGAAAAACTAGCATAGGTAAAAGGAAGATGAGGGGTGTGTGAGGTATGGAAACCTGGGGAAGAAAGTGTTTCAAGAAGAAGGCAGTGGTCAACTGGTATTAAATACGACTAAGAGGCTAAACAAAATGAGAAAAGAGAATTTGCCATGGTATACAGCCCCAGTTTTCTGTATAGGTATTTAGATTGTGCCCTGCACAAGAATCCCTGGCTGAAGGGATAAGGGGAAGCTAAAATCCAGCCCCTGCATCTGTTCACCAATACTCTGCACTCTTTTTTGCCTTAGGCACTTCATACCTGCTGTTTGCTCTACCCGAGATGGCCTCCCATCATTTTCCCCTTTCCTCTAGCCCTCTCCTCTAAACCTATTCAATTTTGTCTCCTTTCTTTAAACCTCAGCTTAAACAACTTTGCTTGCATCTGGGAACGTTTCCTCACTTCCCAAACTTCTGTATTTTTCATTAGTAACAGCGGAAGCGTAATTACATCTCTTACTGGATGCTTAATCTTTCCTAACCCGTTTTTCCTGGTACTATATTAGTTCTAGGTATGCAGGACCCTGTCTTCCTTGTTCACCTCTTGATCCCCAGAGCCCAGCATGATGACTGACACATCAGAGACCCTCAATACCTCTTTGTTAAATGAGTGAGTGAATACATGAATGAATGAATGATGCCTGGTTGAAGCCTTTTTTACTTCCTTGAGAACTAAATTTTGAACATAGAATCTCGCTTCAGCCTCAGTTAGACTGTGCTTTATTAGCAATTTTCTACTGAGTTCTGACTCTTCTTCTCCCAAAGCCTCTCAGTTTGCCTGCAGGGCAGCTGGATCTGTTGCCTCTTTGCTAAGATGATGATCTGGATTGCAGTAGGGACTCCATCTGCTTCTGTATTTTTAAATCATCTGTGCTAATGTTGAGACTCTTCATTTGTGTCTTCATGTTGCCCAGCAACCCTGCCATGCACATGATAGGGACATCCTGATCACCAGAACCAAGTTTTGGTTTCCTATGAATAGCTCAAGAGATCCAAGGGGAAGCAGGTGGCAGTTGGTTGAATGAGATGGTGCATCTCAGCCTTTTTTCTTCTATCACAAGCATGATATTCACACCAATAACATGTTCCCAAAGGTTAGCCATATTTTGACTCCCCCCCAAAAGGCTTCACCCCACAAAATAAAAGAGTAACCGGAACTATGAGCATTTCTTTTCCTTTTTTTTTTTTTTTGAGACCGAGTTTCACTTTTGTTACCCAGGCTGGAGTGCAATGGCATGATCTCGGCTCACCGCAACCTCCTGGTTCAGGCAATTCTCCTGCCTCAGCCTTCCGAGTAGCTGGGATTACAGGCACGCGCCACCATGCCCAGCTAACTTTTGTATTTTTAGTAGAGACGGGGTTTCACCCTGTTGACCAGGATGGTCTCGATCTCTTGACCTCGTGATTCACCCGCCTCGGCCTCCCAAAGTGCTGGGATTACAGGCTTGAGCCACCGTGCCCGACCCCAACTATGAGCATTTCAATAGGCACAATTCAAAAGTGGATCAGTAAGGGTCATAAATACAGTAGGCTGAGGATTAGTAAAATCTGTCCTAAGCTAGACGCAGCTCTATTCTCTTCTTTCCTATTCGAAAAATACTGGATTTCAGGTGAAGGACAATGCTAGAAGTCTCCTAATAGCCTTGAATTGGCTATAACAGACATAAAAATGTCTAATATATCACACAAAGTTTTGGTTTCATCATAATAAAAACAACAAGGTCTTCATGTTTCATGAGGAATAAGATCCCTATTTTGACAATTATCTTAATTATACTGTTCACAAACTCTAATTTTTAAGGTTGTCAAATATTGTGGTCGGAAGCACTTTTGAAAAGGAATCATGAGTTCTGGCTTTAATCCTCAAATAAAGGGAAACAATGGCTCCTTATGTCCTTAAGTTGCACCATGGTACTTGCTAAGGATTTTCAATAGAATTTCAGAGGCGGGTTTTGCATGATGATACTAGTTTAGTGGTTAAGGAACACATCAGGGAGGCCAAGAGCACCTCTTCCTTTGATGCTCTAGAGAGTGATTCTCAAAGTGTGATCCCCTGACCAGCAGCCATCGCATCACTTTGGAACATACTGGATTTTAAATGATAAAACCCCACTCTAGATGCACTGAATCAGAAACTGTGGGGTGAGATCCAGCAATCTATGTTTTAACAAGGGCTCCAAGTAATTTTGGTGCACTCTATTAGTGGTTTGAGAACCACTAATCTAGAATAGCAGCATATTTGCTCACTAGGGAGAGAATAAGTATAGGACTTTAAAATTGAACCAAGTTTAAAAAATGTGTGACCCATGATTTTCAATCCACCAAGACACTACAGAAAATGTAGCTATCACAGTGGAAATAGCAGTCAAGGGTGGAAGGGAGAAAGTGGGTTGCAAGACTTTTCTTCTAAAGTCAAAGGTACGATTTCTGCAAACACAAGACTGAAAAAAATAAAGGTCAAACAATAAAATATGAAATATAATAAGGAAAAAGTTGGCTTCTACACATCAAGTAACTAAATCTATTCAAAACAAAAACTTTGTAATTGGCAGCTGGCACAAAGTCATCAGGAGATGCCTGCCGAGAGATTCCCACCAACGTCTTCATTAAAAATTACATATAATATGCCCATATATAAGCTTGTTATTGAGAAGTGTGAGAACATCAAGCAGGGCATAGTTCTTGAATCCTCCCCCAAGAAAAATGAGCAGCTCTGAAGAGCTGAAATTATTTCCCAAGAGATTAGAGTATAGTGAGAAATCCTAGTCTTAATCCCCACTTCATCTCTTCCACATGACAGCTGGTAGCACCGGCTGAAGATAGATCCCTGAACTGGGCTATAGAAGCATCCAAAAAAACACAAGAGGCTTGATACCACTCTCCTGACCTCCCTTCTGGAAAAGTTTGCACTCAAATTAGGAGATCAGGCCAATATGTGCAAACCTCCCAAGGGCAAACCATCTGAATTTATGAGGACACTGTGGTAGCAACTAACAAAAACTAATCCCTGCCTAGTTAAAGGGAAAACAAGGAATTTATTATGAGACTACAGAGATGTCTTATCAAGGATGGAAATTAATTGTGCAATTAGAACTAGGAAGTTCAAAGAAACTTCCTCCATTTCTCCCTCTCTCAAAGGTGTGTGCCTGTTTCATTCTTCACGTTCTCTGCATCTTTGAAACACACAGTTGAACTGGCCATCCCCAGACTGACTCTATACAGTAATGTTCAACTTGGAGCCTCATATTGTCAGACAGCCTGACTCTACTCTCTTGGTGACAGATTGTAAGAAAGAGAATCTGCTTGACCTTGCCTGTATCACGTGCAGCCTCAGCCCAAACTTCCATGATTAGGTAGTGCCACGGTTACAGAAATGACTCCTGGGTCCAGGCCTATGGAAGGGAAGTGTACCAGGCAGTTCCCAGATTAACACAGAAGAAGACAGCTCTGTGGTTGAAAAGATATGTTAAGATGACTCGTACCCTATCAGAAAAGCACATCACCAAAAACAAACCAATTAGCTCTATTTGAAAAACTCTCCAGGGAAGGGGTGGTTGATGGAGCTAATCTGGAGATGGAGAAATATTAATAACATCTTTTCTGGCAATAGTTTACAAGATAGTGGTTCACTGGGGTGAATTGTGAAGCAAATAAATGGCCACTCACCAGAACTTGCAATCTTTGATCTAAGCGAATATGATCGTACAAAATCCACATGGTAAAATACAGAAAATCTTTGGAAAGTACTGTGGTGCAACTCAAGAATACAAGAAAATTATTTTCATTTATTTGAGTATTGAAGCCAGGACTACACTATTCATTCCCAGCAATATTTTTTATATTATTTGATATCCCTAAAAGTTAAAGTTCTTGATAACAGAGCAGCTGTCAAAATAGAGATTTTTCTTATTGGAGGAAAAAAAACCCTTTTTTTCTATGATGAAACCAAGATTTTTGATGGATTGGTGGGATTCAATGTAAGCAAGTTTATGCTTTGCCAATATGAATTCTCCTGGATGGATAACTAGAATTTGCCTAAATTTTTCTACTACTTTCAGAAAGGAGGAAATACAGTGAATGTAACCTGGTGGGGGGGCAAAAATATGATATAAACTTTGAGACTTCCATATTTAAGTAATGAGTCATGCTTATTACGGACTTGTTGAAAAAAGTATTTTGAAGTGTATATGTAGATTGCTACTTTCTTTTAAAATCTCTCAAGGATCTCCTGGATAAATACTTTTCATGATATATTTTCTTATTGGTGCACATGACTTTAGTAATTCTAGATTTTTCTTTCTGGTGACTCAGTTTTTGTTCTGTGATTTTATGAATATGTCTACACAAAGGAGATTAAATTGCCTCACTCTACAGTGTAACCAATCACTCCTACAAACTATTTCATAAAATAGAGCCTTGAAGTCGGGATTAGGAACGAATCCCCCTTTCAAGGTTAGTCTCCAAGAAAGCAATCAATTCACTGGAGACACAAAGCGGTACTTCCATTCCCCCAAACATAATTCATTTTGACTCTATAATAGGCCCCACGATTTCTGACTATGATGATTTCTGACGTAACTGTGTTAAGGTTGGTAAAAACAAATTATCTGGATTGGATGGCAAATTAAACCATTCTAAGTCAACAGTATTTTAGCCCCAATGACTCTGTTAGATTATAATTCAATCAAAACCAGAGCTTTAGGGGAATAAGATACAGATCTGGTAAGTTTTGTTTTTGTTGTTTGTTTTGCCTGAGACAGGGTTCATTCAAAGTTGGAATGCAGTGGTGTGATCATAGTTCATTGCAGCCTTGAACTCCTGGGCTCAAGCAATCCTTCCACCTCAGCCTCCTAAGTAGCTAGGATGGCAGGTGCATGCTACCACTCCTGGGAAATTTTTTTCTTTTTGTAGAGACAGGGTCTCCCTATGTTGCCCAGACTGGTCTCAAAGTCTGGCCTTTAGTGATCCTCCTGCCTCAGCCTCCCAAAGTACTGGGTTTATAGGAGTGACCCACCTCACCTGGCCTCTGGTACATTTTGATGAAAGGAAACCAAAAGGAAAAGATTTGGGACACGGAGTGGGGGATCTTACTGGAGCGGTATCTAAATGGATGAAATCCATGAAGGACCCAGGAAGCTAGAATCTGGAGCTGTCATAGATTTGAAAAGAACCCTGAGAAGAGAATTGAGGAGTTTGTCTACTCAACCACATTAAAAAACACTAGGGCTCATTCTGTTGCACATTTTCTCATCACACAAATTCATCCCACAAACACTAATGGAGCATGACTGTACATATAATACAATTTCAGGCAGTAGAACAAGAGAAGAAATCTCGGTTTCCCAACTTAAAATCCGGGATAATACCAACTAGAATAAGTTGACTCTTGGTCCAGGAAAGCTTATGCCACAAATCAAAATAAAGGCAGGTCTTTAGGAGAGCCTCATTGCTACCAGGGATGCTGTAAACTCATAGGAGCCCATCCGTTAAGTGTTTAGCACTCAGGTGTTGGTTTATTTTGGATCTTGGGATTGATGTAATGATTTTTTCTTGAGAAAACTTGTTTTGGAATCCCAGCTGTTGGAATCAAATCCATAGGGATAAGGGAAGTCAACTTCCCTCCTTCTTGGTTTCTGTCTCTGATTGAAGATAGTTTTGTGAACGTGGTGGTGGGGGTGGAGGGGATCGTGATGGCTCGCAAACTGAGCATCAGCCTCCAGTGCTTTTCATGTTCTTCAGAAAAGGAGATTCAGATTACCATGGTTTGGGAATTGAAATCCTGACATGAACAATTAAATTCTGTATTTATATTCCTAGCAATTTCATCTTGTCATTTGTGGTTTTCTTCAAATTACATAACAATTAAATGAAGAATTTGGCAAAGAAATCGAACCAGATGCAAGTTTCTTGTCCCCCACCCCCACCCCCCACTCTCCATTCCCTTTTAATGGCAGGAAAAAGAATGTAATTTAAGTCTTCCCAGCTCTTCAGCTGTGGAACAGCTGAACAGGCATCTTGAAGGAGAAAGTGTCTCTTTCACTAACGAGTGTGATGGAGTGTTTTATCTGCAATGTTGAAGAGGAAAGCCCTTGAAGCACAGAATTCCCTAAGAGAGATGAAACACACATACTCCGAACAGCATTTATTATCCTGACATTGCAATTTAGTAAACAAAAGATACAAAAAGTGTCATTCTGGCCTACCTTTTTGTAGATACACATATGAGAGGGTTCCTTGAAAATGTAATAAGGCCAAAAGCTTATTCGAAGACATAAATTAAGCCCTGATATCTGAACTGGTCTAATAAATGCCAAATTATGTTGTCATATCCACTTAAACGAATGCTCAGAATCTTAATGTTCTTCTACAGTTGGGTGATGAATAAGATCAAATACATTGTGTGTACCTTTCACACTTCCTATATCTGTTTCATCAGAATGGCAAAAAACTTGTTTTCGTTGGATTTAGATTTATCACCTGCATACGTTCATTATACTGCTTAAAAATTTTTCAGTTTGTAGCACTAGCAGGGCATTTGACAAACAGGCTTAGAATGCTCTTACAAGAGCCACAAAGGATGAACTCCACGCCATCTGGGAGCACAACATCCCCAACCGGGAGTTCAAGTGCAGACAACTTAAAAGATAATATACATAATCCAAAGAAAGTTTTCACAAAGTTTGGCGGTGCACTTTCAAAAATTAAACCCAAAGTGTTGCATTACATTTTATTCTGAAATAAGTGCAAGAGTCTCTGAATAATGATTTCCTATGCTGAATGACACAGAGAATGAACTTTTCCATTTTTCCTGACCTGTGACTTGATATTAGGCAACAAAACTATTAGGTGAAGAAAATGCTATTTGCTTGAGTGGTTCCATTTTTGTTACCATCCACCTCCCTCCACCTTATTGCCAAACACAAAGCTGACTTAGAACAAAGACAATTTTCCTTTCTGAATTTTGCTTCTCCTTCTAAGGAATACGGCAAGATGAGTAAAGCAGCGTTTGGCATTAGTGGGTTCCATTAATACTGGCTAGGAAATTTCCCAGGCATGGGATCTAGGACAAGTTTTTATCTCTGTACCAAAAAGTTTTCATCTTAAAAAAAGTGAAAAAATATCATTACTTCCATTATAGAGTTATTGTGAGATAAGGTATGGAATGTTCCAATGAAGTAGTTCTCAGCAGATGCCTGAATGCTATCATTGTTAATATTTGAGTTCATGTTAGCTGCAGTCCACCACCTCTGATGACTTAGTATTTGCTCTCTCTTTGCTGTGCTCACAAGAGTTAATGTCAATACTTGTGCTCACCATTTATATATTCCCTGGAATTTGAATTGCTCTTTTTATATTTATTGATTGT
Organism: Saguinus oedipus; assembly: GCA_031835075.1. Classification (NCBI taxonomy): domain Eukaryota; kingdom Metazoa; phylum Chordata; class Mammalia; order Primates; family Cebidae; genus Saguinus; species Saguinus oedipus. The sequence goes on from CM063170.1 coordinate 48,180,229, forward strand.
TTTCCTTTCCCAGACCAAATGACCCTTATTTTTTTTTTAAAAAAATAACATTTTATTTTCTACAAAAATAATACATGCTCAGATTAAAATTTTAGCAAATTTAGATGAGAAAAGCAAATAAAAATTAGCCATAGTCTCATCTCTATGTAACATTTTGGTGTATGTTCTTCCATGTTTTGTTTAATTACAATGTATGACTATTTGACCTTTAGTAGCTATGATGGTTATAGTAAAAATCCACCCAGATCTGGGATCATAAATAGTGTAAAGTGAAACATTTAGAAAGGGAGATAGATGCATCAGCTAGGACATCAGTGCAATGGTCTTGAGTATCTACGGGCAAACATACGTGCTTCCTAAAAAGTCAGGAAAAAAGAGCATCAAAAGACAAGTGTCACTGTGTCACCTGCTGTCTGCCATTATTGGAGTCACAGAAACAGATGTGCCTTTGGAGGAGAGTTCTTTCATCGGGCTATGAGGAAAGCAACCTAGGTATAGTGACTGTCAACCCTTATAACCAAGGCAGCATTTGCAATGGTTAAACTGGATGTTTTTCTTGGCCTGGCCAAGCTAAGCTTTTGTCATTCACTGAGCAGACATCCACCAAATTAGAAACATTGGAGCAGGCAATTTCTCTGATGTTTTGGTTTCAACAGTACTGATCTGTAATTATTTCTACAAACAAAAAGAAAGTGTTTGACAGAGACGTTTAAAGACCTAAAACAACTTTCTTATAGGAAACACATGCGTCTTCTCCAAATTAAAACACACCATTATGCTAATAGGAGGACACTCAGCAAGTGGAATTTGCTAGTGATTTGTTGAGGGCCTGGGGTAGTGATCAGAAGGTAAGAACCAACTGACTTTTGTTAGCTGTTTTGAACAGATGCCAAGAGAGCGAAGTCCAACAAATATGTCCTTAGAATGACCCTATTATACACACAGGGGAAGTATCTTTGTGCTTTTTTATGGGACTGCACAAAGCTGAGCTTTAGAAAACACAATGAGAATGAATTTCTGGTTTGTATTAGGGCCTTCTCACCTTGCCCCTGAATTGAAATATCCAGCTCTCTTTTAAATTTTATTTTAAGTTCTGGGATACATGTACAGGGCGTGCAGGTTTGTCACATAGGTAAACGTATGCCATGGTGGCTTCTTGCACCTATTAACCAAATAAACAGCTCTTTAGACTTGAAGTCAAATAGATTTGTATACAAGTATGGTATGTCTTCTGTGACTTCGATGTGCAACCTGGCATAAGAATAGCAATGCCAGCTCTTTCTCAAAAAGAAAGTTTGTATTCTGTGTAATTTTTCTGCCACCCTCAACATCCACTGGTGAGAACAATCTCACCAATAAAAAGAAAGAAATTACAAGTCCATACTAATGGCCATTGTACTTGGAGATACAGCAATTTGTATTTGGGAACAGGACATTTATAAAGCACAATAGACATCAGAAGGAAACTTTCACAGTGAAACATGCTTAGTGATTAGCAGAGGTAATTTTGAGAAAAACAGGGAATTCCGTAATGTTTCATTCCACCTCTAATGACTGCACACTTCAGGAGTGGTTTCATTAATGTGAGGGTAAGTAACCCACAATGCAAAGAAGAAAGTGCAGTGAAGAAACTTTTGCCAAAGTCATGCTTTCTTGATTTATATTTTTTAATAAAAATTGAGAATACTGCCAAGATTTTTTCCATCTATCATTAACTTGTATCATTTCCTATCACCATCATTAGTCTTAGGACTCTACCTCCAAATCTTATTTGACTCTGTTCCAAGCTCTTTTTGCTCTAGGTCTTGCCGTTTTATCGTGGCTAATATCCCCAAGATCATCAGGGACATAGAACTGGGTTGTTTTTTAAATATGTGTTTGGTTTTCTTTTTGTTTATTACAGGAAATATTCCCTGTTCCCAATAGCTTTGCCTTTGTGAGTTTACAGAAAACGTTTGGTTCCATTTCTGCAAGCATGGTCCCCATCTGACTCGCTGAACACATTACAGCCCTGCATTAAAATGTAAATGGCATCAGGAAGGGACATCACTTTAACCTCTTATCAATTATTACTGCCTCAGTATGAGTCAGGTTATCTGCCTATATCTAGAAAAATTAATCACTCCCTGCTGTGACAGTCCTCATATATTCCAGTTTTCCTAAGCACTTTCTAATTTCATATAATTTTACCCTTTTCAAAAGGGTGATTAAACTTTTACCTACTTATGACTTTATTTATATACATTAATATTTTACATAAATTAAAATGTTGACAAAAATCATGTGTCAAATAGTGTGTCCTGTTTTTTCCTTCTAGAAGTACAGTACGTGCCTGGGGAGTTTGCATGTTACCAGTTTTAGCAGTCACTGGGCTGTGCCATAGTGCTTTGCACACATGGCCAAACTCCCTCCCTGGGCGATGCCTCCTCAAGGGCAAAGACCTTAGCTAGTGCTCAATAAATGCTTACTGAATGATTAGTAAAGATCCCAAGTGGACTAATACATTTGGATTTAAAACAGAAACATAACGATGTGTTAACTGGTCTGGGGAAGTGTGGTGACCTAACAGAGAATTACTGGAGAATGTGGTCCCAATCAGTAGGAGACACCAGGAGACTTTGAGAGCAGTGGTTCTCAGCCAAGAACCATCTTGCCCCCCACTGGGCCTTTTTGATTTTCATGACTGAGGTTGTACTACTGGTATCTAGTGGCTAAAGGCCAGGGATGCTGCTGAATATCCTGTACTGCATAGGACAGGCCCCCACAACAACAAATTATTTGGCTCCAATTCTCAATTGTGCCAAGGTGGAGAAACCCTTCCCCAGAGCACTGAGTAAGTAGATTAGGTAGGAGGGGTAGAGGCAGAGCTGAAACAAGAAAATAATAAAATAATATGTGCTGTGCAACCCAGGCTCCGGCATAGATACTTTGCATAGTTCATCTTCTTTAATCCTGGTAACAAATCCTTGTGGTTGATATTATTACTACCCTATCTTATGAATGAAGAAGCCAAGGTTAAGTAACTGACTCAAGGTCACACAGCTGGGAAATGGTGGAGGTGGCATTTTTGAACCCAGAATCTTTTAAACCCTTAACCACCTCCACAAACCTTGCTTCTACTGGAGTTTTTTTTTTTTTAAGTTAGGTTCTAATTTCCAATAAATAAAAGTAAAACATCATATAGTATCATATTAAAATGTAATAAGAGCAAAACTCATAAACAAGTAACATGAGGAGAAAAGAGGAACAGAATTATAAAAGGGATTCCTGAAACAAAAATCACACACAGGTATGCAAAGACCAAAGCTGGCCTTGCAAGTTGGCTTTGACTTCCCAAGTGGACAAAGTGAAAAAGAAATGGTAATCCATTACACGATGCACATTATTCATGAGATGAAAAACCCACCAATTGCTCCAGAGTAGCCAATGTTTCCCAGCTGAGAGGACTGAGAGAAATTTCTCATAGTCCTCATAAGTAAGCCTCTATCTGTATCATCATCAAGAATATCTCTATTCATGTCCTTGGCCCACTTTTTTATTTTTTTCTTGTAAATTTGCTTACGTTCCCTATGAATGCTGGATATCAGACCTTTGTCAGATACACAGTCTGCAAATATTTTCTCCTATTCTGTAGGTTGTCAGTTTACTCTGTTGATAATTTCTTTTGCTGTGCAGAAACTCTTAAGTTTAATTGTCCCATTTGTCAATTTATATGCATTTCTGAAAATATATGCCACCAACAAGCATATGCAAAAATAAAAAAAGGTAAGTATCACTGATCATTAGAGAAATGCAAATCAATAGCACAATAAGATACCATCTCATGCCAGTCAGAATAGCTTATTAAAGAGTCAAAATAAATAACAGATGCTGGTGAGGTTGTGGAGAAAATGAACACTTTATACTGTTGATGGGAGTGTCAGTTCAACCATTATGGAACTGACAAGTCCACAAGTATGGCAAGTCCTCAAAGACATAAAAAATGGCTCCTTACGTTGCCTCTTTAGGACTCAGTTTATACCTGATGAGGATGTAAGATATTTAAAGATGTAAAAACCATTCTATCCCCACAATTCCATTACTGGGTATATACCTAGGGGACTAGAAATCATTCTGCCATAAAGACACATGCACATGAATGTTCACTGCAGCACTATTCACAATGGCAAACACATGGAATCAAACTAAGTGCCTGTCAATAACAGGTTGAATAAGTGATACATGTACACCATGAAATATTATGCAGCCATAAAAAAGAACAAGATTATGTCCTTTGCAGAAATATGAATGGAGCTGGAGGCCATTATCCTACACAAACTAATGCAGGAAGAGAAAACCAAACACTGCATGTTCTCACTTACAAGTTGGAGCTAAATGATGAGAACTCACAAACACAAAGAAGAGGACAACAGACACTTGGATCTACTCGAGTGTGGGAAAAGGGAGAAGAGCAGAAAAGGTAACTGTTGGGTACTAGGCTTAGTGCCTGGGTGACAAAATCATATGTATAAGGAACCCATGTGTCATGAGTTTACCTATGTAACAAACCTGCGCGTGTATCCCCAAACCTAAAATAAAAGTTAAAGGAAGAATATCTCTACAATGAGTAAAACAGTATTTTGTTTTGCCATTTCTCTCAGCATTCCTCTGTCCAATAATCAATCTGAAACTGTGTACTAGAAGGGATGGGTTGGACATAGATCAAAAGAGAGCAGTCAAAGGTACGAATCATGATCTGACTTTGTTTAAGTACCTAAATCAAGAGGATGGAAAGGCTGCAGCACCATGAGTCAGTCCTCTAGGGACATGACACCTCACGGTGCCTCTTTAGAACTCAGTTTCTACACATGGTTAGTAGGATTTATCTTGCAGGGCAATGGTTCATAATATTTTAATTCATTCAGGAAGCATTAATTGGATGCTTACTCAGTGTCGGCCATTGGGCCGGAGTCTGCACCCAGTTCACAGAGATAAACATGGCAGATGGGATTCTTGTTGCCCCGGAGCTATAGCTTGATGGAAGACAGATTCACCTACATATACAATCCCAAATCATACATTCAACAGATATTTATAGAGCATCTACAATGGGTTAGCCACTGTAATGCAATAGCTATATCTACCATTTTATTGTTAAAACTGATCACATTAAACAATTTTTTAAAAAAACTTCGTGCATTGAGAGGAACTGAGTGAAACACCCAAGTGACTAAGTAGAGCAGATTCAAATGAGGAGACTTGCAATGGCTGCCACCTATTCTTATAACGATCTTGCATTTTTAGTTGAGAGAGTGACATTCCTATAGCAGTTGGACTGAGTGATAACAATGGTGTTAGTGCCTTATCTGTGCTGCTGGATCCCCAGGCACTTGGATCCATTTATTCATCCATCTAACTCCGGGCTACAAAAGGCATGCAGGTTGATCCAGATAAAACCAATACCAAGCTTCTACAATACAGGATCAAGTAGCCATGACATTCCTTTGACTATTCAGTGTTGAATCTATCAGTCCCACAAATCCAATTTGCTCAGTCAGTATTACTAACAGTGTCAGTTGCTCAGCTCTGGCAGAAGGTTGCCTCTCCTCCCTGATCACCGCAACATAATAGAGATTCATTTCCCTTCCGAAAGAAAGCTCTACCAAGAGAAAATAAGTTTTGTCACCTCTGGACTAAAATTATTGTATTTCTCTAAAAGCTGTAATCTTTACCATTATAACGACACGAGCAGGGCACCACACAGTGTTTATTTTCATCGGTGTGCTTTGTCAATTCCATCCCAGATTGGATTCATTCTTCTCCAGGAACCTCATCAAATGGAGTTTGATTTTTCCTATGAAATGACATTTGGCTGCACAAACATGCTCGACTGTATTAAAGGACAGAGTGAAGAACATCAGCATTTCAGCGATACAAGCCCAGTCAGGATGAAAAATGTCAGAAACCATCAAATCCCTACACTTTCCCCACAAAGAGTACAAAAGGTCTAATCTTTCCCACTTAGATCCAGTCCATTCCCACATCTGAGCCAAGAAAGGAAAATGCAAGAGTTTGTTTTAAATTATATTTGGCTTAAAAAAACCCACTGCGTTTTCAATGCTGAAAACAAACAAAAGTGTGGTTATCTGAAAATACAAAGAAAAGGTTCTGCTCTCTAAATCATGCTATAATCTGTAGGGTTTCTTTTATTATTATAAAAGAAACTAACACTACCTAGTGTACTGTTAGACAAGATAGCTTACCCAGATAGCCTACTCGACCCTGAGGGAATTTCTATTCTGAAAAAGCAAATATTGATGTGTATCTAACTGATGTTCAAATGAACTGCAAAAAGTTTCAGATGTAAGATATTTAAAGACATAGTATATTCCTGTTAAAGGTATACATAGTTGATAATATGCGAGAAGATTCATGAATTTTATTGATAACATGTATTTTCAAAGCTAAACATAAAGTTAGATCTTGCCCTTTGATCAGTGGCTAGTAAATAAAAATGAATTTCTAGCTTTTTAACACTTTCAAAAAATGATATTTTTGATTAAAGGAGGCAAGACTTTAATCAAAAAGAAAACTTGAAAAATGGAAAGGTCAATAATTGTACAATTAGCTAAATTGATTATTCATATTGTACTACTATGAACAAATGCTAGTTAAAAGATGAATTATGGGAATTATATGGCAGTTGATGCCTACGATATGAGATCACCTAGGCCATGTTTTGTGTGTGTTTTTTTTAAAAGGCATAAAATGAATAGAGCAAGGTAGCTGTTATTAATTACCTTTCACTCAATCAAGGAAAGATTCAGGGAAGGAAAGTAGGATGTTAGACTATGTTCATTCCTATCCACCTAGTTTAATTCCTTTCATGTTAGTTTTTAAAGTAAGTGTTTCATTTTGGTTGTATTGAGTCAATTGCACTCTTGCACTATCTAATGGGTATTGAGAGCTTTCTCTTGAGTTATGCCTTCCAGCACAAGACCAGCAAAGAATTGGCCTTTGAGAAAGAAACCTGATGGTCCATTTTTCCACATTGCTTTCTTAAAAACTTTGACATTGAAATAACATGTAGAAATATTTCTCCTCATATTTTAATAAAGGCATATTCTTAATTGTATAAAAAGCACCAGAATAGTACCTAAAAATGGGATATCTCTAAAATGCTAGGGTCTCTATCATGTCAAATGACAGTTGTTAATTTATGATATTGATTTTTTTACTTTGCGATTATGCAAAAATAGTAATAACATGGCAAGTGAGATGATGCAACTGATTCACATGCTGAATGATTCATTTCACTTCAGCTGTTGACTTCACATGAGACATCTTCCCATGTACAGTACATAAATCATGACGAATCTTTTTGCCACAACCACCCAAAAAACCTCTCTGATGCTTTTCGTACCCATTTATGCATATAGCCTGGCATTCTTGGTATCTCCTTAATTAAGGCCAAAGTGATTCCATAGGTCAACGGCTGGAGAGTGAGGCTCCAGCAAATGGTCTCCAGGAAGTGACATTCTGTTCTGAGATAGGTCAGTTAAAAAGCTACTTGACCACACAGGCATGCTATTTTCCAGATTCACTATGTAATCATACTCCCAGCACCCCAACATCTCAGCAAGGTAAAATGGCCCTTCTGGAGGGTGATTATTATCAACAGCTGAAATATGCATTCTGACAATGGTTGCTGGAATGGTCTCCACACGAACCAGACTAAACCTGGTGCCTTCTCGCAAATGCATTGTGTGAGACTAAAGGGCACTTGATGATGGAAGATTTCTCTCATTATCTCGAATAAGTTAGGGCCCCTGCTATATAATCTCATACAACTGTACTTCTCTGCATAGCATATTCCACAAAGTTACTTACTTTCAGTATTATTACTGGTGTAAGATCATTTGACCCCTAGATCAAGGGCCTTCATATCTCTAGTTCCTAATTTCCTTGCCTAATTAGTGGCACATAAAAGACATGTGATAAAAATGTGCTAAATAAATAGGTAAAAACTATTCCCACCACTACAGCTCTCTCAGACACTAGAAATCTCTTCATAGATGAAAAGGTGTTTGTTAACCTTTAAACAAATATTTTTGTAATACATTAAATAAAGTATCCATCTCATCCTCTATCATATTCTCAACTTCATACCTTTCTGGTTTGGCAAAAACACAAAAATTAACTTAGATTTTACTCAGTGAAGACACCAACATTTCCTAAAGAATCCTTCTATGGGAGGTCGAGGTGGGTGGATCACGAGGTCAAGAGATCGAGACCATCCTGGTCAACATGGTGAGACCCCATCTCTACTAAAAATACAAAAAAATTAGCTGGGCATGGTGGCACGTGCCTGTAATCCCAGCTACTCGGGAGGCTGAGGCAGGAAAATTACCTGAACCCAGGAGGCGGAGGTTGCGGTGAGCTGAGATTGCGCCATTGCACTCCAGCCTGGGTAACAAGAGTGAAACTCCGTGTCAAAAAAAAAAAAAGAATCCTTCCTTCTATTTTGAATTGCTGAATTTGCAATATACTACTAGTTTAAGAAAAAAAAAGACATGTTTTCATGATTAGCATTTGGGTGGAAAGTGAGAGATAAAACAGATGATCATTTCATGATGACTTTGCAACTGACACTACTACTAGGGCACTTACGAGCAACTCACAGGCAAAGGTTCCTCTTCCTAAATAGATATGATTATAACATTTTTTACAAACCAAGTTCACAGCCTAATTATTGCTGGCTTTGCTGATGTAATTCCCGAATAGATATGATTATCATATTTGATCATGAGTTGATTACGATTTCATGATTTCCTGTTTTACACCCAGATACTAAGCATGGTTGTTTGGGGGTGGTAAGATGATGGGCAGTTAAAAAAATTGTATCTTCTAAATGAACTCAAATATAGGAATTTCTTACTTTTAGAAGCAGAGAAAAAAATTAACTGTCCAAAGATGTATTTCGAAACCAAGAAATTATAATATTAACGAAGCTAGCAATAATTGGGCTATGACCTTGGTAAAAAATGTTACAATCCTATCTATTTAGGAAGAAAAACTTTTGTGAGTTTGTCTTAAGTGCAATAGTATTACAAAGTCACTGTTGAAAATTCAGATGTCAATGAATTCCTACCATTAATATTTTTGTTCATCTACTGCCTTCCCCAGAACATCAGGGATCTGGCACGTAGTAGTCACTCAATAAATATTTGTTGAAATACTACAGGGGTGAATACACTTCATCAGAAAAGCTGAGTTCAGAGAGGTTAAATTAGTCTTGATTTTCTATGGTGTATTGGGCAGACATGTGACATCAGAGCATCCCTGTCAGACACAGCAAACTCTTATTCCCTCAGCCTGTCCCACCTTTACTCCTGGCCAAGCATTGGACTTCAGACACAGGGCAAAATGAAGAGGAGTCTTGCCAAGTGCTGAGAGAAGCCTGCTTTGCCTGCCCGCCAATGCCTGGGGTTTGGCGTGCTAAGGCATCTGTTGCGGTTGTGGATTTGAGTTGAGTTATTCCTGCTGAAAACACTGTGAATAATTCTAACAATGTCACTGCACGCTGTTGCCCTTGTCTTTCTTCTCTCTGGGTCATGTTTCCAGCCACAGATGATTAGTAATAAACACTAATCAGTAAACTGGTCAGAAAACAATGCCAAAGCTAAGATCTGCCAAACGTGTACTAATCGGATACTGGGTTCTGATTTTAATTAGGCCTGGATGTTTGTTTTTGAGTTAGTATGGGGGAGAAGATGGGGGGTTAAAAAAAGAAAAGCAACAGCATGGAACTGATCTTCTGGCAGATTAAGCATCATCAATCTTTCTCGTTTTCTATAGTTATAAAATAAAGCCTTAAAAAGTTTGTGCCACATGATTTTTTCCATATGTAGGTTTGTGATAGAGTTTGGATCTCCCACAAGGCTCAAATTGTGGTCTTGCTTCCTCATGCTTGGTCGGTTTGTTGATTATAGATCTACATATCTATACATATATATAACATTGCCAGTCTAAAAAATACACCTGAATCTAATGGAGAACTTTCTCAGACACATCCTTCATCTTCACCAGGCATCAAGGGGAGAAAGTATCTCTTTTAGTTAATACTGCCACTGGGAAAGACTGGAATGCTTATGCTTAGCCACATCTAAATACCATCTTACAAGAAGATCATCAAAATCAGAAATTCTAGCTTTTGGTTTTTAATCCTATAGGTTCTAATAAGAGTATTTCTTACTTCCACTTACTCTTTCACTTTGCAATCTTTATCCACAAAACGTACTATGAACTTGATCTACATTTTGGCCATACTTTATTATGAGGTATATCAAACCCTCTAAGATTCAAATTTATATTTCTTCTCCTTGCCTCTACTATAGAGATTGTTGCCCATTCTTAATGAGTCATATTCCTGGAACAGCATCTAGCACATAGTACGTGCTCAATTATTTCACACTGAGTGAGGAGAGAAGAAGCAGGGAAGAAAGTATAGAAATGACAGGAGCAAATGCAAATAAATCAATATCGTGAATCAGAAGGAGAAGTATCCCACGAGGTCATAGCAGAGAATGGTGAGACATAGGGTTTGACAGGCAGAAGGACATAGTGGAAAAGGCTTAGTCGATTTGATAGGGCAATATAAATACAACTTAATAGTTTCAGAAACCTTTGATTCTTAAATCAGAGAGTGGGACTACAGGATTTCGAATAAGAGAGTGGGGCTAATCAATGTCTTCCAGTCAAAGACCATGAGGAACATACCTGTTGTTGAACAAGTTGGTTTATCACTTGGGGCACTGTGAGAGAACAAGCACCCTAGGGAACCATGGGGTGTCCCGATAGGAAGGTGTTAGAAAGGATTCTTATAGGATTTGGGCTTCACTTGATTAAATTTGGAGTTAAAAGAAAAGGAGTTTTACTCTGAATTGGGTGCTGTCAGAACATGGGCATAGTTCTGTGATTGACTATCTTAGTAAACTTTATCTAAAAGGAGAGGAGATTAGAGTGGAGCTAAAGCTGTAATAGGTGAAGAAGCTGCAGTCACTCATACTAACTGGGTAGGAGGTGCTTGATAGATTTGTAGTTTGAAGAGTGACCTGTTTTTCTGCTTAGAAATAATTACGAAGTGGTCTTGGCTTTTGTCTCACTTCAGCATGGTCACAGAGTGACCTTTCCTGATGATGTTTGGTAAGATTATGTCCAACAGGATGATACCAGGGCCTAGCTCTGAATTCCAAATCAGCTACCAACATCAACATGCTCTAGATATACGTAACAGGCCAGAGTCCAGATGTCAGATACAGCTTTTCTCTTTCTTAGTGGGCAGGGGAGCAGCACTTTGGGAAGATTCATTGGTGTATGATACGAACTGAGCAGAAGAGACACTCAAAGGCATAAAGACTATGAGCTGGACATTGCCGTGGAGGTGGGCTGTGCTATCCATGCATCACCGCATGGAACCTCAAATCAACTCCGCAAGGAAGGAGCCATTATTATCCCTCTTTTATAGATGGAGACCCAAGGCTCAGAAAGCTAAACAAATAGCTCGACATCATAGCTAGTCAGTGGAGCAGAGATTTCATCCAGACCTGCCTGACTGCAACTAACAATGACTCTGAAGAAATTCCTGAAGCCAGAGGCTCGGGAGAAAATGCTGTTAACCCTATGTGCATACTAGAGTGTATTGGTGGACTTTCTAAAGTATGCTGGGTTTTATCCTCAGAGATCTTGATTTAAGTGGTCAGCCTGGGGACTGGGTATTGGTATGTATTAAATACGCTTCAGGCGATTCTAATATGCAGCAGATTTGAGGATTAGAACAGTAGGAAAAGGATAAAACTCTTTCTGGAATTAGCAACGGCAATAGATAAACTGGTTAACTCTACAAAGTGGTGCTGGGGAAAGATCATGCTATTTTGCAAGTTGATAGATTCTCTTATGAGAAAGACTGAAAAACAAAAACACAAATGTGCAACCTCTTTTCCTCAAGAAAGCATGCTACCATTCAATATCCACAATCTCCCTGAGCATCGTGGCAGCCAAGAATAGCTGTGAGGACAAACACAGACTTCCTTAATTTTGTTAAATGGTGAAACAAATGAGCCACCTCTAAGAGCTTGAATTTTTGTGAAGGAATGTGTTCAAACACAATGGATCTTTTCTCTTCCTTCTATTCTCTGTGTCAAAACAGAGGTATTAGGTAGTTTACTTAATCCTTCTCTCCAAGTAACTAGGGATAAAAATGCACTTGGGGATCTGAATTTCAGCCTTAAGTGGTTTAGGAGGGTAGCAGAACTCCAATAATCAGTAGGAAAACTTCTGGGGGAATGAAACATAATTATAACAAAATAAAGTGAAACAAAACAGCTTTGTTAAATTGCCGACGTTGCCCTCCAAAATAGACATTTTTCAGTTGAAACAATGGTGCAGTTTGACAGCCACTAAAGAAATATACCACAAAAGTTCACACAAGCTGCAAAACAACAAAAGCCGTCAAGTATTAGAGAAGCTTGAAAAGTTGGGTTAACCTTTAAACAGCAGATGTGTCTCACTCCCCAGCAAAGACGGGACTTGAACACAGGGTGGTGGGTGATGGCAACTGGGGAGGCCAAAACTGGTGGTGGGGAGGAACTAAAAATGGTCACGTCCCCATTCAGCAATACGTGTATGTCTTTTTCTGAAAAAGACACAGCTTTTCATGGAAATTGCTGGCCTGTCACTTAATCTCTCTGAGCTTTGGTTTCCATATAAGTAGAATAAGATGGACTGCTTTACTCTTGGAAGCCACATAGGATTGATGATGCTGATCTTGTCAACGGAGCTGCAAAGACGCTCTCACAGAACCAAATATCTAGACTAGATTGGGTGTTCTTTATAAAGCACTGAGGAAAAATAATGTTGAATGAAAGTACTTTCGTTATTCATTAATTCACATGAATTAGTTGGTCAGTTTGTGGTTACTTATCACTAAGAGTTCAAAAGAATTTAATATTGACTCATCAGTATGGGGTGGAGCGGGAAGATACCTATGCAGTTCCTCTTCTCTTTATTATGAGATAATCTTCATGGTCACAGATAAACATCTACTGGTCCAGGGCAGATGATTCCCTTTTTGTGGCCAGTGTAGAAGCCAAGGTAGTGTAGGAAGTTCTAAGGAGTAGTAAGTCAGGCCATGGCAACTGAGATTTAGATTTGTGTCTTTGTCGGTCACTTCATACAGGTGATCTTTGAGCAGTGTGGTTTGGATTGCACAGGTTTGCTTACATGCGGATTTTCTTCTACCTCTGCCACCTGAGACAGCAGACCAACTCCCTCTCATCTTCCTCCTCCTCAGCCTACTCAATGTGTAGATGAGGAGAAGACCTTTATGTGATCCACCTGCACTTAATGAACAGCAAATAGGTTTTCTCTTCCTTATGGTTTTCTCAATTATAGTGTCTTTTCTGTAGCATACTTTTGTAAGAATACAGCACATCATACACATAACATCCAAATATTCATTAATCAACTGTTATCAGTAAGGCTTCTAGTCAACAGTAGGCTATTAGTAGTTAAGTTTTAGGGGAGTCAACAGTTACATATGAATTTTTGACCACATGGTGGTCATCATCCCTAATTCCTGCATTGTTCAAGGGTCACCTATAACTGTATTGTTGTTGTGAAAAACAGTGTGGCAATTTCTCAAAGACCTAAAAACAGAACTACCATTCAACGCAGCAATTCCGTGACTGGGTATACACCCAAAGGAACATACATTTTCTATCATGAAGACACATGCATGTGTATGTTCATTGCAGCACTATTCACAATAGCAAATACATGGAATCAACCTAAATGCCCATCAGTGGTAGACTGGATAAAAAACGTGGTACATATACACTATGCAGCTATAAAAAAGAGCAAGGTCATGTCCTTTGCAGGAACAGGGATGGAGCTGGAGGCCATTATCCCTAGCAAACTAACAAGGAATGGAAAACCACATACCACATGTTCTCACTTTTAAGTGGGAGCTGAATGATGAGAATACACAGACACTAGAAGGGAGTAACATACACTGGGGCCTACTAGACGATGGAGGGTGGGAGGAGGGAGAGGATCGGGAAAAATAACTAATGGGTACTAGGCTTAATACCTGGATGATGAAATAATGTGTCCAACAAACGCCCATGACACAACTTGACCTATATAACAAGCCTGAACCTGCACCCCAGCCTTATGATAAAACTTAAATGTGATACTGTAGGGGACTGAAATAACATCAGGAAGCCTCAGTTGCCCCATCTGTAAAATGTAGATAGAAACACTTACCTCATGCTATGTTCTCTTTCTAAACTGTGAGTAAAGACCATGCTTTGTTTTGTTTTTCTCATGATAGGACCTCAATATGGTCTCTGAATAAATTAATGACAGGCTATAGGGATATAAGGTAATATCTGGCACATAGCTTTTCATACATGGCAACAATACTAGGTATGAATGTTGATCATGGATATCTGTGTTGGCAGCTCCTCTCCATGAACTTCTGAAACAAAACAAGTATGCCAGGCTTAAGTCATCACTGGGTCACATCTCCACCCCTGACCATGGTGACTAGCTTGGATAGGGGTCAATTACCCAATCAGAGCAATTACCCAAAGAGACTTTGGCTAAGAATCCTGAAAAGAGACCATGACGTTTCTCCTCTGAGAAGTGAATCAGAAAGAATGTAGAATCTGGGACTGCTGCCACCATCCTGTGAGTATGTGGAGCCTGACAAGGGAGACAGCATCAAGGGACAGGTCACTGGAAAATGGAGAGAGAGAAACAGAACCTGGTGATCTCATCTGAGCCCTGGATCAAGCAGTAGGTAAAGTCATATCCACCTTGACCTATCTATCCTATTGCATAAGCTTTATTGAAAGCTTCTTGCTTGTTTTACTGTTTACAGAAATTTATGTCAGTCACAGCATTATTGTTATCATCATAAAGTAACAAAAACAAGAATCAAATATGTCTCCTGTGTAACAACTTAACATTTTTAGTTTTGAGTTTTGCATGGACAAATATAAAGAAGACCTTAACTTCAAAGTTTTTCCACTTAAGACAGAACACAAGCACTTCCTTCTCGAGTGATTCATATTGGTTCTTTTCTGATGTCCTGAGAGGTGGGGTCTGGCTAACACAGATGTTTAGAAAAGGAAGCACACACACTATGCTTTTCTTCTACATCCCATCCAACATCCTGCTTCTCTGGCAGAAATAGTCGAGCTACTCTTTCCCCTGCTGGTGACTGTTTTGAACACATTATAATTTTCTCCCTTCTAATGTATCTGTGTGGGACCACCTCCTCAAATCACAGGGAAATTGCTCCTGAAAGACACATCTGGGCCCACAATTAAATTCATTCACACATCAGATACTGCCCATTACTGGACACTAGACACATGATATGATTTGAGAGTTAATCAACCACTGCCCTGGAAATAAAATTTAAACCATCAAGATGACACACAACTCGAAATTTTCTTTCTTTCTACATGAGGAGTTTGAGTACAAATAATGCTATCATCTGGGAACTTGAGAACTATTTTCACGGTCTCAATCTGTATCTCCAAAAGTATGGCGGAAACTTGCTTTTAAAATTCGTTTGTGACATTTATATTATATAATCAGCAATGATGGAAACTGTAAAATCATTCAACAAGTATTCAATGAGCATTTTTTTTTTAAAAAAAATCATGTATTAGGCACATCAGGAGGACACAGAAAATACAAACATGAGTGACATGTGGTTTCTGCCTTCACAGTAAAACTCAGTATTGAGACTGCTAGTTGAAACACTGGGTGGGCACACAAAGATTCCTGATATGCACAGTAATAAGTTCACTTAATCCTCAATTCTCTTAATTTCACTCAATCCTCTTAATTCTCTGAGCTAGATTATATTATTTTCCTAATTTTCAGGTGGGAAATCCAAGATTCTTCAAAGTTAAATAGCTTTGCCTTAGTTCACATAGCTGGTAAGTGGCAGAACAGGAATTCCCCAGGCCTAGGTCTTGTTCAATATACTATACTCATTGGGCCAGAGGATGGAATACTCTTATTGGATACTATATTTCTCCATCTTTGAAAATTGCTTTCAACTCTCGTCATTCAACTTTAACTCCCATCAGCATACGTAGGGACAATAGAAAGCACATTGAAATACATGAGAGTGACTTTTGTCCAGGAGTCTTCGATCTCACTTTCCGTTCACAGTGAGTAACTCAGCAGTGCCGTACTGTGTGCTTAGTAACACATTATTTGTGACACTGTGTGCAAGTGTGTGTCATGATCCACAGTCAAGAGCTACTGGTCCAAATAGAAGACTAAAGGGCATCCTAAGAAAGTCAAGCTGCCTCTTCCAAGTCCCACCACCTCCATTTAGCCACCCGCTTTGGGGGATCCCGCCCCCTGGTGATTAGACGCATGCTTCACTACTGGTAGTGAAATGGAATCAGTATACCAAGTCCTCTTTGAGGGTATGGAGATAAAGAGGGAGCTGGAAATCGAATTCTAAGGGGTGGAATAGTTTTCCCAAAGGGATAAATGCTAGCAAAAAAAGAAACAACAGGGAACCCCATTCAAAATACTGCAAGGTTTTAGACTTTGTGGATGTTCCATGGGCCACTGTGGTCACGGCTCTCTCCTTAACTGCTCCCGAGAGAAACCTATCTTTGGTAGAATCACCGTCCTATTAAAATAAGGCATGTTTTTGGAAAGGAGAGGGAATACAAGTTAAACCACATGTACCTCAACTGGCCCATTATATTTTATAGCTACACTTTAGTAGGACACAAATGAGTAACATAGGACTAGAAGCCCTCTCAACTCCCTCTCTTCTGCTCCACTTCCCATTACTCCAGGAGTTTTATTATTTTAGGAGTTTAATGTTAGTCCATTTAACTTGAGAAATCTGGGTAACCTGCTCAGCATATGCTTTTATCATTTTGGTCACAAAGTAATATGACAATGAAAAGCCAGACATGTATCATTTTCCTGAGATTGTGATCTCCCCAAAAACATTTGTTAATATAATACCAGAGGAAAGCAAAGCATATAGATTCACCCTGGGAGTTATCCTTCTGTAGGTGATCAACTTGAGCAGTTAGGAGTCTGCCGTGACCAACCCATATTACACAAGCACCACTGACCTAAAAAATGAAGAGACCTTTATCTTAAATATGAAGGCACAGGAAATTATTTTCCCTTGTCCTGTTTAAAGCTTTGAAATTCTATGCAAACTAAGCAATATACACTTAATCAACATTTGCTACTGACTGATCCCAGGCACTCAGGGGGAATTCAAAAGAAATGGAAAGCATAGTTCATTTCCTCAAAAAACGTTTAGTCAGAAAGAAGAGACATGGAGACAGTACTCCTTAGGCAGGTAAGTTTCAAAGCAAGGTGTTTACAGTTAAGTAGCAATTAGGCAATAACGCTGCATCAGAGAAGGGAGATACTCACTTGGGCTATAGTGAGGAGAAAAGTGCCTGTTTGGAAGGTAAGCTACACAGGTTTGGAAAAAAACAGAGGCAAGAGAAGAACCCCTCTTCTGGAGGAGGACTGTTGCTGAAAGAGGCAAGTCAGGAATGAACTTTTATAGCAGCGTCATATCATTAATTAATTATATTCAAAGTACTCATGACTATCCTCTTACCTTTCCAACAGGTCCCGGGGACTTTGGGGGCAAGTGGAGAAGAGCTATTTGGTCCATTTTACAGAAACGGCTAATACATAAAACGATTTTTGCAGAGTCATGCCAAATTAAACACATTCCCTGAGCCTCACTTACTTGCTATTTCCTCTTAAGCCACTAGCTTAAAAAAATGAAAGGAGATTTACCTCTTTTATTCCTCTGCTCAGGACCCATGCTGCGAGTTGGTAAGTGCCAAAAATTGAAGATATTATATGTGACAACACATCATAATGAGCATTTCTAATTATTAACTTTACGTAAAAATGAGAAAATTGAAACTTACCAAAGTTGAATCACTCCCCTAAGGTGGTGAAGCAGGAGCTCAAACTCAGCGTTTGCCAGTTTTGAAGTCCGGGCTCTTCCAGGCTCTTCCGGGTTTTAGTGGCAGGTTCTTCCAATAAGATCTCAAAGTTAGCAGCATCAGCATCACCTGGGAATGCAAAGTCCCAGACCCACCCCACCTCACAGAATCAGGAACTCCAAGGATGGAGCCCAGCTGGCTGTGGTTCAAAAAGCCCTCCAGGTGATTCTAATACAATCTCAAGTGGGAGAACTGCTTACAATCACTTCTCTGGCTAGTAAGCTTAAATGGAGGTTTAGTGTAAGCAGGAGATGCAAGAAAGATAAATGTCTTAGACTCAGCACTACGAGAAGACCAGAAGCTTTTGGATATCTCTGAACCACTGATGAGTCTGCACCAGCCAACCTGTCTAAACACAGGGCCATAATTTTCATATGAAGACACAGGCTGGACATAGGGACCAACTCCCAGGAGCATCCACTTCAGGGAAATGGCTGCCAAGCAGAGGTTATAATTCCAGCTCCACGTCACCTGCACTGTGACCTTGCGTGAGGTCTGTGGCCTTCCTGCACCCAAATGTCCTCATCTGCTCCTGGAGGCTGCTGGGTTACATGATTTGTATTGTCTTTTCCTGTTCGAAAACCCCTAGCTTCTCAAGCAATCCTATCAGGGGCCAAGGCAAAATGAGGTGCCATATGGAGTGGCAGACTAAGAATCTGGGAAGATGAATGACTCTGAAGTCTTGAAGGATTCAAGAAGTAATGAAGGAGGTGGAGGCTGAAGCTAGGAAGGGTCCAGACAGGAAAAGCAAGGAAGAGGGAAGGCAGTGCATCCAGATAAGGGAGATCAGGGGTAGGGCTGAGGGGAGGCAGGTGTGCTGTGAGATCAGTCTGAGCAGATGAAAGCAGGGCTTGACAATTAGAGAAACAAATAATCAAAATTCTCAAAGAGTTTCACCTAGACCATGAAGTGTTTCTATTCAGTAGAGCCATTGAGTGCACTGGTTATTGTTTTTCTTTTAACCTAGCACAGTGATTATCAACAAAGGGCAATTGTACCCCTCAGGAGACATCCGGCAATGTCTGGAGATATCTTTAGTTTTCACTACCAGTTGGGAGGGTGTTGGAGTTGCTACTGGCATCCAGTGAGTAGAGAGACCAGGGATGCTAGAATACTGCTGAGCATCCTACAGTTCACAAGACATCCCCATTCCCAACAAAATTAAATGGCCCAAATGTCAAGGCCGAAAAGCGCTGACCTAGCAGATAACTCCCTGAGCCAACACCTAATAACCAGTTTAGAAGCAGCACATAATAATGACTGGGCTACGCAGGGTTCTAAGCACTTTGAGGGCTTGTTTTCACAGCAACCCTCTGTCCTTCTGTTGCTTTATTTTTAAAGGTAGGTTTTATTTTATTTTTTAGAGAACCTTTCGGTTCACAGAAAAACTGAGCAAATATACAGAGATTTCTCATATACCCCTGATTCCCACATACTCACAGCCTCTCCCACTATCTGTGCTTATAGTGGCTTCTTTTCACTAGTAAGAAACTGGGGTATAGAGATGCCCAGACACTTTGCTAGTAAGGTGTGGCATTCAAATGTGGACTTGAGTCTGGAGAACTGAAAGGGACCACTCCTGTGTGCCAACTTGTTCTTTCTAGGGCTCTGCTACCTTCCCCGTTGTGTTAATATATCAGCTTTGCTGTAAGCAAATGGGACAGAATGGGGCAAGCCAGACATGCTCCCGAAAACCCAGAGCCCTTTAATTTAGACCCTTTCAACTACCTCAGACTCTCGCTGTTATTTTACTGGATGAATTGAGGAGCTAAGGCATTGGAAAGAGACCTCAAAAAGACAACTGCTTGATAAGAGTCTAGGTGAAATTATTGCTTGCTAGGCATTTAAATGCCTTTGTGGCCTTTCCTCGTTCTTTCCAGAGGAGTTCTGGGTATCAGCTGATAGGAGAGGTGAACCATGAAAAATGCTGGGTTCTAGTCAAAGTAATTCCATTAGGGGCAGAAATGAGTCGCTGAAACACGAGGAAGGGAAATCGTTTGCAGCATACCAGCAGCTGGGCCTAAATGACATCACTTGCCAAAATCAAAGGAAATGAGCTAATCAGATATGCATAAAAGCCCCTTTGTTTGCTTGCTTAGAAAGTAACAATTTACTTTCAAGCTAGAGGTGAAAGAAAAATACCTCTTTGAAATATTTTGGCCTTGATATTTTGCTTTTTAAAACTGTTTTCAGTTATTAGAGCAGACATGAAAATAAAATGCCTGAAACATTCTCAGTTCACTGCATATTAGGAGGAATTACCACAGGAATGTTATTTTCACAGGTTCCTGATAAACATTTGATGGCCCCTAGCCTCACATCCTCATCAAGGGGACCAAAGGTATCCATTGGTTTTTATCCATCATATCCCTTCACATTCTGGCCTTCCTTTCTGTTTCCTTATCAAGTTCACCCAGCCTGTGGTTGAGTAAATAGATATTGAATTAAGGGCTGAAGGCTGTGAGTAAAAGTAGAATTAAATAATGTTAAGTGAAAAAAGCCAAAGGCAGGGAATTCAATGTTACCCAACTGGTAAGGCAAAGTAGGAAGATCCGGCTGTCCCCCAAGGATGGAGGCAGGAGATGGTGCCAGGGAAGCGTTGGGTTTTGGAACACCATTACAGGCCGCAAGAGCACCCGAGGAACTAAGGTTTTCAGGTTCTGTTAAAACTGTCTTCTGCTTCTCCTGACCTCTTACTCAGAGTTGAACCGGGCAGGCAAAGCAGGATTTCAGTGTTGCATTTGGAGATGCAGCTCAGTCTTCACTGAGGAGTGATCGGGGGGCACAGACGGGAGGGTGTCAGGGCTCACTCTCTCAGGTGATAAAATGTCATGTGAAATATCAGTGCCTCAAGCCGTAGAGTGAATGTGACCTGGGGAAGGAGGCTCAGGAAGCAGTGTCCAGTCACCCATGAAACATGCTTTTCCACTGAAGTCACCCAGAAGACAGCTGCCATTCCAGGTGCCAGAACTGCAGTGGTGACCATGTTATTGTTATTACTATAATGGTGAGAATGCTTCACGAGATCTACCCTCTGAATATGGTTTTAAGTGCACAACGTAGTGTTGTTAACTGTAGGGACAATGCTGTACAGCAGATCTCTGGAAGGTATTCATCTTGCATGGCTGGAACCTTGTAACTATTGAACAGCAACTCTACATTGCCCTCTCCTCCAGCCCCTGGCAACCACCGTTCTTCTCTCTGTTCCTATGAGTTTGACTATTTTAGATATATAGGTGGAATCATGCAGTATTTGTCTCTTTCTGAGAATTGCTGCTATGGTTTGAGTGTGTCCTCTCCAAAATTCTTGTTGAAACTTAATCTCCATTAAGAAGGAAGACCTTTTTGGGAAGTGACTAATAAGTCTTGAGGGCTCTGCCCTTATGAATGGATTAGGAAACTAGCCCAGGCCCTTTTTCCCCTTCCACTTTCTGCCACATGAAGACACAACATCTAAGGTGCCATTTCGAAGCTGAGGGCAGCCCTCACCAGACATGACTTTCCAGGGCCTTGTTCTTGGACTTCATAGCCTCCAGCACTGTGAGGAATAAATTTCTATTGTGAATAACTTACCCTGTCTGTTGCATTTTATTAGAGCAGCACAAAAATTAACAAAGACACTGGCTGTTTTTACTTTAGGGTGACCACTTTTAATGGGGCCTGAGTAGACACTCTAAGATGCCAGGTCCCAAGAGGCAGAAGGGCTCTTGTCTGCCCTACAGGCTGAGGGTGCTGGGGCTGGGGCTGGAGCAATGCAGAAAGAGGTTCAGGCCTTCCCTGCGCTCCCTTACCTGAGGTCTCCGTATAAACCATTCCTAGGAAAATATGTACCTTATCACAAGATAACCTTATAGTGCCTATTTTTCTCTCCATTAAGAATGTTCCCTTTATTTTTCTGAGGAATAAAGAAAAAAAAATTTTGTTTTCACAAAATAAGTCTCTGAAATATCTTTTAAAAATGTCTTTTTCTACAACTCAACAATAGCAAGAAGAAACAACCTAACTAAAAATTGGGCAAAGGACTTGAATAGACATTTCTCCAAAGAATGTTTATGAATGACCACTAAGCACACACGAAAATGCTTCACATCATTAATCATTTGAGAAATGCAAATCAAAATTATAAGGAAACATTAGCTCACACCCTTAAGGATACTACTACCAAAAAACTCCAGATAATAACAAGCATTTGCAACGATACAGAGAGATTGACCCCTCCTCGTTAGTGGAATTGCAAAACGGTGCAGCTGCTGTGGAAAACAGTATCCTCAAGAAATGAAAAGTAGAGCTACCACATGGTCCAGAAATTCCACTTTTGGGTATATACCCAAAATAATTGATGTAAGAGTCTTGAACAGATATTTACATATCCATCTTTATGACAGCACTACTCACAGTAGCTAAAACAAAAGCAACCCAAGTATACATTGACAGAAGAATGGATAAACAAGATGTGATATTGACACACAGCAAAATGTTACTCAGCCTTAGGAAGGAAAGAAATTCTGATGCATGCTGCAACATGGATGAACCTTGAGGATATTATGCTAAGTGAAATTAAGTCACAAAAACCCAGATATTGTATGAGTCTACTTATATAAGGTACCTAGAGTAGACACATTTATAAAGATAGAAAATGGAATGGTGTCTTTTTCAGTGGCTGGGGAAAGGGCCATGGGGGGCTATTGCTTAATGGGTAGAAGTCTCAGTTCTCCAAGATGAAAAGTTCTAAAGGTGGATGGTTGCATGGCCTGCACAATAATGGGAATGACTTAACATCACGGAACTGTACACATAAAAATGGCTAAGGTAGCACATTTTATGTTACATGTATTTTAGAACACTTAATAAAATTCTTTCTCATGAGATCTGACTTTGGAGGTAGCCACTACCTAGGTGTTTTGGAAGAGACTGATAGCAGGATTGCTACAATTTATTGAGTGTTGATTACCTATCAGGTACTATACACACATCTCATTTACCCCTCACTACAACTCCCATAGGCTTTATTGTTCCATTATTTCAGAGGAGGAAACTGAGGTACAGAAAGTGTAAATGTCTTTTCCATAATCACATAGGTATTAAGTGACAGAGGGTTGGAATCCGGAACTGGCTCTGAAGTTCACACATCCAACTATCATGCTGCCTCATGTAGTTGCCATTCATTAAGCCTCTAGGCATTACATAGATGACTTGCAAACTCAAGTCCGTCTAACTCTAAAACTCCATCCTTGGTCCACTGCATACCACTGAATTGATTTTATTTATTTTGAAGACAAACTCGTATCTTGTTCAATGACTCTCATCTTGACTGAGGCATTTTCCCCTTTGATACTATAGGAGACAGTATTGATTAAACCAGTCACGTGTGCCGGGCACTGTTCTAAGTACTTTGCATGGATTAACTGATTTAATCCTCAAGACAACCTCAAGAGGTGGATTCCATCATTGTTCCCATTTTAGAGATGGGAAATCTGATGCACAGAGAGATGAAGTAAATGTGCACGGACACAAAGCTAGTGGTTTGCTGGGCAAGGATACAAAGCCAGGCAAGCAGTCTCTAGAAAGTTCATGCTTTGTAAATACCCGTTACACTGTGTAATTAGAATTCACCCTGAGGATCTGGCAGAAAGTCTACACTGACAAACTTTGATTAAATAAAATATTTAGTGATGGAATGTGATGATATTCTAGAAGGCATTGTCTTTTAGAAGCAGAAAGTCCTATCTGCTATTGATTTAGTTGGATACTTTGTAGACATTTCAGCTGAGCTTATTTGTATTTCTTTTTAAAAGTTGTTACATCATCAGGCTGCTGTGTTCAATGGCTTCTAGAAGCCATTTGACCCTTTCATGGTTAAAGTTGGATGATGATAAAAGATGCTACGCTAAGTGAAACAACTGGATTTCAGGGCAGTTTTGAGGCTCTTTTTAGAGTCCAGCACATTTTGACCTCAGATGAGGCTCATTCTAGTGCTACAGTCATCATCAATGAAATGGAGCTATAAATATGACACCTGTTAAAAAGATAAACTGAGGCACAATACATTTTGAAAGAGTTGAGCTGTGCAAACAATGAATCATGAATCTAGTAGTTCCAAATTGGAAGTGGCTCAGAAGCTCTGAGAGAGGGTTTTTTTTGTTTGTTTTTTGAGATGGAGTTTTGCTCTTGTTGCCCAAGCTGGAGTGCAATGGTGTAATCTTGGCTCACTGCAACCTCCACCTTCTGGGTTCAAGTGATCCTCCTGCTTCAGCATCCTGAGTTGCTGGGATTACAGGTGTGTGCCACCACATCTGGCTAATTTTTTGTATTTTTAGTAGAATTGTGGTTTCACCATGTTAGCCAGGCGGGTCTCAAACTCTTGACCTCAGGTGATCCCAAGAGGGAAGTTTTGATAGGATAAATGTGGAAGTAAAGCAAAGCAAATATTTGATTGGTTAGAGTAATACAGCTGCCTTGTTTGATCTATATAGCTGGAAGGCCCCTAGTTATATAATGATAAGCGTTTTGGCTGCTTCTGATTGGTTGAGCTTACGTTCTATTTTTCTTTAATATACGTATTTACAAGAAAAATAGCTCAAGTTAATTTTTGCTCATGTTTGCAAATCGAGGAGGGTTAAACTCACTGATGAGGCCTACCTGGCTTGGTCTGCTCAGGGATTCTTCAGGCCTGGTCCTCATTTAAATTTACTTTCACACTGGTGACCTCCCAGAGT
Organism: Saguinus oedipus; assembly: GCA_031835075.1. NCBI lineage: Eukaryota > Metazoa > Chordata > Mammalia > Primates > Cebidae > Saguinus > Saguinus oedipus. The sequence goes on from CM063170.1 coordinate 48,205,019, forward strand.
TGGTTGTAACTGGGGAAGGAGGTGGTTGAGGTACTTCAAAAGCCTCAAAAAAAGCCACTCCACACACACACAAAAAAAGAAATACATTCAAAGAAGACTAACTAACTGTACAATGCAGTGTCTTGGCTGTTCAGGAAATGTCACCTCCGCTTCCAAAAAAGCATTGTGTGTCACTGAGTCAACTCACCCAGTGGTCTCAACTGGATGCTCTCACCTGGCATCTGCAGGGGAGGCGGAGTCCTCCTTGCCCGTCATGCTCAGAGGATGCCCTTTTGTTTAGTGCATTCAGTGATCTACAGCAATTCTTATACATGCTAGAGTTGAGCAATGATTGCTCTAGATTAAAGAAATGAAAAAAAGAAAAGTCTATATGCACTGACTAAAAAGCTAGTGGTTGGTTGGGTGTTCAAACATTCTGCCATTAGGGGAATGTCAAATCCCTGGCTAGAATGGAGGTTGAATGTAGATTTCTGGTGTTCTTGTTTGCCTAAAGGGTTCAAAGTGGTTCCATTTTATTTTAAATCTCAGCACATATAATCTTAATAAATGTTAATGGAGATGCTTGTGACTGAGTGGAACACATATGATTGAGGTGGCGTGCATGTGGTGGGGAGGAGGATGTGGTCCTAGGTTGTGAAGTCAACTCGATAACATAAGGATTTCAATCCCACCTGCTTAGATAAACCTAAGGGCTTCAGGCAAGGGGCTCAAAGGAGGTCAAATATATACAGTTCAGCAAGCAAAAACCAATCTAAAAGCAACATGAGTTCCCTCCTTGCATTTCTCCAAATGAAGGACTAGTTGATACACAATGTCTTAGCACCGTGGTGAGGGTTGGCACTAGACCCAGAATGCCTGGGTGTAAATCCCGGTGTGCCATTTACTAGCTGGGTCACTTTGAACAAGTTACTTAATGTGGGTAAAATAGGATTACTCTGAGACAGAACTACCTCACAGGATTGTTGGGAGGATTAAAATGAATGGAAATAGAAGAAAGGTGCTTAGAATAGTGCCTGGCATATGGTAAATCCTAAATAAGTTTTAACTCGAGAACTGTAAAATCGCATTTTCTTTCCTTCTCTGCAGGCTGCTCAACATTTCTCCTAAGCATTACCCAGAGTTCTTCCTCTAGCCATTTACCTTTTCCTCCTCTTGTGGCTTCTGGGTCTTCAAAAGCCAAAAGCACCATCGTAAAGCGAAGTTACCAGGCAGAAACAAACTAGAACTCTTGAATTGAGTGGACAGCTGTCTAGGAAAAGGTACACTTCCTTTTCATGCACATATAAGGCATTGTTGTCCTCTCATTATCTTTACCATTGTTGGAAGCAACACACTCGAAATAGCGATTAAGAATAGAATTATATCTCATTCTACTATAAAGACACATGCACACGTTCATTTATTCCAGCACTGTTCACAATAGCAAAGGCTTGGAACCAACCCAAATGCCCATCAATGATAGACTGGATAAAGAAAATGTGGCATATAGACACCATGGGATATCGTGAAACCATAAAAAGGATGAGTTTATGTCTTTGCAAGGACATGGATAAAGCTGGAAACCATCATTCTCAGCAAACTGACACAGGAACAGAAAACCAAACATCGTATGTTCTCACTCACAAGTGGGAGTTGAACAATGAGAACATATGGACACAGGGAGGGGAGCATCACACACTTGGGCCTGTGGGGCAAGTGAGGGGCTGGGGAAGGATAGCATTAGGAGAAATACCTAATGTAGATGACGGGGTGATGGGTGCAGCAAACCACCATGGCATGTGTGTACCTGTCTAACAAACCTGCATGTTCTGCAAATGTATCCCAGAACATGAAGTATAATGAAAGAAAGAAAGAAAGAATAGGAAGTTCCAAATCAATGCCCTCTGGGTTTGAATCTTTGCTTCGCTGAGACCATAGGAAAGTTTCAAAGTCAACAGAATCTCAGTTTCTTTCTCTGTAAGGTGTGGTTGATAATACTGATCTTATTCGGTTATTGTGAAGCTTAAAGCTGGCCGTATCATAATGTGCTAGCATATAGTAAGTGTTCAGGAATTGGGAGTCATTGTTATTATATTTCACTGGTTCTATAAAAATAGGAGGGAGGATGGGAGGGGAACATCAATGTGGAGACCCATCCAGCCCAATTTCAGGCTAATACGAATAGAAATGTGGCTTCCGGGTTTGTTCCTAATATTGCACTCCCCAGGACTTCCATCATCAGCCCACTGGTCCTTGCCGCTTTACCCAGAATCAAGACAGTCTGTCTCTTTGCAAAGTTCACCTCTTCCAGAAGCTCCCTAAGAAAGAGAAGACCACAGCCTAGTTTCCCAGGTTGCTATTCTCCGAGCATAAGAAAAGCCACTTGGAGGGTACCATGAGCCAAGGACAGGGAATGAGATGGAGGCGCAAAAGTTTAGTAGAGGAAGGTGGGAGTCCCCGGGCCCTTAGAAGCCGGCTGTCTTCCAGGTCTAATTGCAGCGCATTCCTGAGATCTGGCGTCACCAAGCCATGATGCAAACGCCTCAGCATTGTGGGTGGAGAGGACTTAGAATATCTATGAAAGTCACACAAAAACATATGCTGAGTCCTTCAGACCTATGACCATATTCTAAGTGGAGCCAAACTAAATGAAATCAAGGTCTCTGTCCAGCATTTGAGAGCCAGTGAAAATAGGAACTCAGTGTTTCTCTAAATACACAGAGTATATTACCTTAGTCATAAAATTGGGGACTTTCAAATCTAATTTGTTCAGCCCTAGTGCTGTTGAAGGCTGGGCAGGGTTCCAAAGGAAATCACCTCCACGCAAACAGAGATTAGCAGCTCTCCACTGGAGACATATGGGAATGATTCCCTATAATCTCCAGTAATTGTGGCTGCGTTACATTCAAATCCTGTTTTCAATTTTCTTAAACTTCTAGACTGATTGTGTTATTAAATCATGCTGGCTGATGTGTTTAATAAGGACCTATTAAATGTTTATAAAATTAGGGAAATAAATATGGGCTTTTAGTTAGATTGCCCAATGGATCTGGTAACCTATTGTTAAAATAACAGCCCTGCTGTTAAAACTGCTTCTCCTGACTGCATTGGCTGGTACTCACTTTAAAACATTATCCCAACTTTTGAGCAGAGCTGTTTATTCTAACACTCCATTCACTAAAGAATTTGAGCCCCATCCCCCTCCCCAGGCCCCACTCCACCAAAAAAAAAAAAAAAAAAGAAATACATTCAAAGAAGACTGACTAACTATACAATGCAGTGTCTTGGCTATCAGGAGATGTCACCTCCGCTTCCAAAGAAGTAGTGTTACCCACAATTTTGAAAGAAGACTCAGAGGGACCAGTGTTGTTGCTGTTGTTATTGTTGAAACCTTCACCTCGCTTAATTTCAGCATAGAAATTGCACTTAAGTTCTCCAAGGCCTTCAGTAGGAAGGTATGGTCGGCCTTTAGAGAGGGAAGGAAAACTTGGCTAGAATTTATACAGCAGGGACAGAGAAGGAACACAATCTATGCTTCACAGAGATGGGCTCACTTAGGAATTATTTTATCCATTGAATCTTGGTGATCATGGGTGGTTTGAGAAGTTTAGAAGTTCTCCATGACATGGCTCAGATTAGTTCGGTAGCATTGGCTTCACTGGCATTGGAAAGCAAAGACTAGAAATGTCTGCAGAATGGATCCAGGCATGGAGGGCTAACGGTCTCTTAAGAGGGAAGAATGGAGTATGGATTGCCAAGTCAGGGAGCTTTCCTTTAGCTTACATTCTGTAGCCACTTGACCTGGGAGAGGTATCTCCCCCTCCAAGAAACCTCCTTTTCCTTATCTCTAAAATGGAAATATTGACAGTACTGACCTCTTGTGTAGATTAAATAGGACACGGTGTCTAGCACATGGAAGGGGCTCCAGTGTGGTTGCTAAAAAAAAAATGAGAAGTGGAGATGTAGAGGCTATGGTCCAAATCGGTGATCTCTTTTGAAGTGCTAAAAATAGCTATGAAGCTATGTTAATAATAAATATTAATACAATATTAGCTGTCTAAGCATGCTCCTGAGTGCAGCATTAAACCCAGTACCACATGATTCTGTCCAAAGCAATTCCCTGACACAGACACAAAACCATAACTTCAATCCTCCCTGCCAAAACCCTCTCAGCCACCTGGCTTTAAACCACAGTTTCCTACACCCTTGACCACAGCTCAAGTAATTCTGTTATCTTCAGGGCAAATGCAAACCCCACTTTCTTGGACGAATTAACCTTTGAGTTTCCCCTAAGGAGGGGGAGGGCAATTAAACAATCTTTCTGGCACTTATAACAACAACAAAAAAAAAGGCCAACAAACCACATCATTATCTTGATGTAAACATACCCCCTTAAAATATTTTATTTCTAACAAGTGTATACTGAGTTCCCCAACTTGCTTACTGCCTCCACCCCCATTCCAGAATATGGTAAAATGATTGGGGGCTGGCCTGGTTCACATTAGAGACTCTGCAAGGTTGGGAGAGAATTGGATATAAGGTTAATATTTGGCAGAACCTTGTAAATGACCTGATTGTTATTTTATATTGGCTACAGCCTCCAAATCACTGCTTCTTGCCAGAAAGACCTGAGTCTGGCCAGGTAGTTACACACAACAGTGTCATAAGCCTGCTCCATGACAGGACACACTTACTCTGTGTGTGTGTGTGTGTGTGTTTTCTGTGAGTGTGTGCACAGGCCCCTGCTGTTCTGCTTATGCCCAGCCAAAATACAGCAGAAACCCAGCACAGCAATTATTTTTACGAATTTTGTTTTGGTCTGCCCTCAGGGGACCTTCTCCCAGTTTAATTGTCTGGGGGGATTGTTTCCTTGTGGGATTTTATTTCAAAACATTGCTGCTAAAATTTCTTTCTGAGGAGAAAGGAAAGAGAGGATGATTTTTAAAAAAAATCTCCTTAAACACACAAACCCACAATCACATAAAAATTCACCAAACTATGTACTCTGAAATTAATAGAGGTGTTTTGTGATGCATAGATTTTAAATTATTTGTCTAAAGATATGTTTTGAATTGATTATATTAAAAGTGTATAAATCTTGAGTTCCCTTCCCCCACTCCTGTGACTTGGAAATGAATTCAAGCAAACCAACTGAATTTTAAGTTAAGACAAACAGGGGGAGAGATCATTTGTCTCCAGTTATACATGAAATAGCTTATAATAGTGGATGCTGAGTTCATGAAGTATATGTTCGACCCCCTTTGATATAAATTCCATCATCAGCTCACAAAGAAATTGTATTTATGCATAAGACAGTGCTCTCTAACATGAACTCCTATAAATTATAAGAACAGAAAATCCAAATTTATAAGATGCCATTTCTGGATTTATTTTTAATGCTCTCTCCTGCATATTACCAAACAAATGCCACATTAGCAGAGCATGAAAGGCTTTTTACTGGCATAAACTATGGCCATGAAATTCACAGCATTTCATGGGCTGGGTTTAGGTGCAAATGAAGAAGCAAACAGAAAGTATGAGAGTGATCCCACGCTTGGGGACGCCCAGGAGGGCCAATGGACTGTTGTTTCCTTTAGTGTAGATAAGCTGGTCATTTTCCTTGGAAGGAAGGCACATTCCCTGATTCGTTAACAATATTAAATATAGGTGATTATTGGCATTTCCTAAGAAATGTTTATTTTTCCTTCCAAACTCCACATAGTAGAATAAGACTTAATTCTCCCCTCTATCTTCTACTCATTCATTCAGTATTTCATGTATCCATTCATTTATTCATCAAATGTTATTGACTGTTCAGCTAAGGAACTGAGGATACAGAATCTAGAAGGAAGACAATATAGGGTAGTCGTTAGAACACAAGCTGTCAAGTCATTCTGCATAAGTTATACATGAAGAAATAATAATAGTAGGCCGGGTGTGGTGGCTCACGCCTGTAATCCCAGCACTTTGGGAGGCTGAGGTGGGTGGATCACGAGGTCAAGAGATCGAGACCATCCTGGTCAACATGGTGAAACCCTGTTTCTACTAAAATTACAAAAAAAAAAAAAAAAATTAGCTGGGCATGGTGGCACATGCCTGGAATCCCAGCTACTCAGGAGGCTGAGGCAGGAGAATTGCCTGAACCCAGGAGGCGGAGGTTGTGGTGGGCCAAGATTGCAACATTGCACTCCAGCCTGGGTAACAAGAGCGAAACTCCATCTCAAAAAAAAAAATAATAATAATAGTATTAATAATATTGCTTACTTGGTACCAGGCACTATTCTAGGTTTTACACTGTTACATGAGGTAACTCATGTAATATTCCTATATACCTATGAGGTTAGATGCTATTATTTATTTATTTTAACTATGAGAAACTTGGTTTAAAATCATCTGATAGTAAGGAATAGAGGTGGCATTTGAACCCATGGTTTCAGGGGCAGCAGATTTAATCACTATGTTGAAAAATGTAGGTGCTCCTATATCAATCCATCAGCCAATCACCAGTCCCTCAGCTCTACCTTTCTCTGACTGTGTGACCTTGGGAAAGTTAGTTAACCACTCAGTGCTTTAGTTTACTTAGCTCTAAAATGGACATAATAATAGTCCCTGCTTCATATCATAGTGGTGACAATTAAAGGAAAACTTACATATGCGTGGCACTTAGAACAGTGCCTGGCACAGGTATGTGCTCAGGGCTCACTCTCCATAGTTAGTAATTATCGTCATTATATGACAAGTCTCCTTTTTAATACAATGGATGCATTAAGACATCAGGGTTTGGTAAGATGGAAGAACAGAAGGCTCCCCTGATTGTCCCCACCATAAGGAAACCAATTTAACAACTATTTACATAGAAAAAAAAAAAAACCCTTCAGAACAACCAAAAATCAGATGAGCCCTCACAGTACCTGGTGTTAACTTTGTATTGCTAAAAGAGGCACTGAAGAAGAAAGACAGTCCTGAATCTCTGATACCTCCCCTCCCCAACCCCCTAGCAGTGGCCATGTGGTGCGGAGGGTGTCTCTGGACAATGGGGAAGGGAGAGCAGGGAAACTCTGAGGCACTGAACTCATGCTATCCTGTTAGAGCAGAAAGGAAAACTGGACCAAACTCAGCTTACGCTTGCCCACGGAGGGAGCATTTAAACCAGCCCTAGCCAGGGCAGGAAATTGCTGATCCCAGAGGCCAGAAGCTTGAGTGCCTGTAGACATTACCAATGAAGGTTACAGGGCTCTGAGGCTCTGAGTAAACTTGAAAGGCAGTCTACGCCATAAGGACTGCAACTCTTAGGTGAGTCCTAGTGCTGAACTGGGCCCAGAGAGAGTGGAATGGGGAGAATGCAACATACTGAGACACAAACTGGGGTGGCTAAGGGAATGTTGGCATCACCCCTCCCCTAGCCCCAAGCTGCACAGCTTCCAGCTCCAAAAGAGACCCCTTTCTTCTGCTTGAGGAGGGGAGAGGAAAGAGTCGGGGGGGACTTTGTCTTTCTTCTTGGATAGCAGCTTCAGCCACGGCAAGATAGGGTACCAGGTAGAGTTGGGAAGCCCCTAGCTCCCAGACAACATTTTTAGACACATCCAGGGCCAGAATGGAAATGGCTGCCTTGAAGGGAAGAACCCAGTCCTGGCAGCATTCATCACCTACTAACTGAAGAGCCCTTGGACCCTGAATAACCAGCAGCAATATCCAGATGCTACATCAAGGGCCTTGGGTGAACCTGTGAGACTTGCTGGATTCAGGGACCAGCACAGTCGCAGGAGGGTAGAACATCAAGCAGGCTCTTGGGGATCCCTGATTCCAGGACTTGACTTATGGATGGCAAATTCTGGATCTGCTCTGGGCCAGAGAGGAGCCTAAACTTGAAGGGTGAGTCCCAGCCCAGGCAGCATTCTCCGCAAGCTGACTTAAGAGCTCTGGGGTCTTTAGAGAACATCCTTGGTAGTCTTGCCATACTCCCCATGGCCTATGGTGGTGGTGGCTACAGGGTGAGGCTTCTCTGCTTTTGGAAATGGGAGGAAAGACTGAGAATGACTGTGTCTTGTGGTTTGAGTGCTAGCCAAGTCACAGTACAATAGGGCACCAAGTAGACTTCAAAGGTTTTTGCTCTAGTCTCTGACTCTTGGATGGCACTTCTGGACCCACTCAGGACCTGAGGAAATTCAACAATCTGAAGGGAGGAACAGGCCTGACTAGCTTTGTGACCTGCTGATTATAGAGCCCCAGGGTCTTGAGTGAACATAGGCATTAGCCAGGGAGTGCTTATAGCAGGCCTTGGGTGAGACTCAGTACTGGCTTCAGGTCTGACTCCATGCACTCACAGTGGAAGTGGCCACAGGGATGCTTGTGTCACGCTCCCCCAGCTTTAGGTGGTTAAGAATAGACAGAGAGAAGGAGAGACAAAGAGAGAGAGAGAGAGAGAATGAGAGACAAAGAGAGAGAGAGAGACAGAGAGAAACAGAGACAGAGAGACTGATTCTATTTGTTTGGGAGAAAGTAAGAGAGGAAAACAAGAGTCTCTACCTGGTAATCCAGATAATTCTTCCAGACCTTGTCCAAGACCACCACCAGTCTGCAAGAACCACAGTGTTACTGGTCTTGGAGTATTCCCTACAGCAGATACATACATGGCTTAGATCATAACACCCAAGTACTTTCAAATATCTGGAAAGCTTTCCCAAGATGGGTACAAACAAGCCTAGACAGTGAAGACTACAGTAAACACCTAATTCTTCCATACCCAGACACCAAAGAACGTCTGCTAGCATCAACACCACCCAGGAAAACATGATCTCACCAAATGAACTAAATAAGCTACCAGGGACCAATCCTGGAGAAACAGAGACATGTGACCTTTCAGACAGAATTCAAAGTAAACGTGTTGAGGAAACTCAGAGAAATTTCAGATAAAACAGAGAAGGAATTCAGAATTTTGTCAGGTAAGTTTAAGAAAGAGAGTGAAATAGTTGAAGAGAATCAAGCAAGAATTCTGGAGGTGAAAAACACAATTGGTATACTGAAGAATGTATCAATGCTCTTTAACAGCAGAATGGATCAAGTAGAAGAAAGAATTAGTGAACCTGAAGACAGGCTATTTGAAAATACACAGTAAGAGGAGACAAAAAAAGGGAATTTTTTTTTTTTTGAGACAAAGTTTCGCTCTTGTTACCCAGGCCGGAGTGCAATGGCGCGATCTCGGCTCATCGCAACCTCTGTCTCCTGGGTTCAGGGAATTCTCCTGCCTCAGCCTCCCGAGTAGCTGGGATTACAGGCACGCACCACCATGCCCAGCTAATTTTTGTATTTTTAGTAGAGATGGGGGTTTCACCATGTTGACCAAGATGGTCTCGATCTCTTGACCTCGTGATCCACCCACCTCGGCCTCCCAAAGTGCTGGGATTACAGGCGTGAGCCACCGCACCTGGCCCAAAAAGAGGGAATTTTTTAGAAAGAAACATACTTACAGTATCTAGAAAATAGCAAAAAAAAAAAAAAAAAAAAAAAAAAAAAAAAAAAGACAAATTAGAATTAGAGAGTTATTGGCCTTAAAGAGGAGGTAGAGAAAGAAATAAGGATAGAAAGTTCATTCAAAGGGAAAATAACAAAGAACTTCCCAAATATAGAAAAAGATATCAATATTCAAGAACAAGAGGGTTATAGAACACCAAGCAAATTTAACCTAAAGAAGACTAACTCAAGGCATTTAATAATCAAACTTCCAAAGGTCAAGGATAAAGAAAGGATCCTAAAAACAGCAAGAGAAAAGAAATAAATAACATACAATGGATCTCCAAAATGTTCTACTTGGAAGTCTACCTGGTGTCTGGCAGCAGACTTTTCAGTGGAAACCTTACAGATCAGGAGAGAGAGAGAGAGATATCAGGAGAGAGTTTCATGACATATTCAAAGTGCTGAAGGAAAAAAATCTTTTACCCTAGAACAGTGTATATGGTAAAAATATCTTTCAAACATGAAGAAGAAATAATGACATTCCCAGACAAACAAAAGTCGGGGGATTTCATCAACACCAGACCTGTTCTATAAGATATGCTAAAGGGAGTACTTTGATCAGAAAGGGATGTTATGAACAAAAAGTAATCACCTGAAGGTATAAAAATCACTGGTAATAGTAAGTACACAGAAAAACACAGAATATCAAAACACTGTAACTGTGATGTCTAAACTACTCTTATCCTAACTAGAAAGACTAAATGATGAATCAATCAAGAATAGTTATAACTTTTGTAGACAAAAGACAGTACAAGACAGTACAATAAGATATAAAAATAGAAACAACAAAAAATTAAAAAGCAGGGGGACAAAGTTAAGGCATAGTGTATTATTAATAGTTTTCTTTTTGCTTGTTTGTATTTTATGCAAACAGTGTTGTTATGAGATTAAATAATGGGCTATAAAATAGTATTTGTAAGCTTCATGGTAATCTCAAACCAAAAAAATATACAACAGACACACACACACACACACACACACACACACAAATAAATAAATAAATAAATAAATAAATAAATAAATAAATAAAAAACAAGAAACTAACATATCACCAGACAAAATTACTTTCACAAAAGGAAGACAGGAAAGAGAAGAAAAGAAAGAAAGAAAGAAAGAAAGAAAGAAAGAAAGAAAGAAGAGAAAAATCACAATACCACCAGAAAATAAATAACAAAATGGTAGGAGTAAGTCCTTACTTATCAATGAAAACATTGAATGTAAATGAACTAAACTCTCCAATCAAAAGAGGTAGAGTGGCTGAATGGATCAAAACACAAGACCCATTAATCTAAGTCAACAAGAAACATGCTTTACCTACAAAGACATACTAGAATGGAAAAAAAAGTGATGGAAAAAGATATTCCATGCCAATGGAAACCAAAAAAGAGTAGAAACAGCTATACTTATGTCAGACAGAATAGATTTCAAGAAAAAAACTATAAATTAAAAACTATAAGAATATATAAAGAAGCTTACTATATAATGATAAAGAGTTTAATTCAGCAAGAGGATATGGAGCACCCAGATATATTAAACAAATATTATTAGAGTTAAAGACAGATAAAGGCACCACTATGATAATCATTGGAGATTTAAACACCCCACTTTCAACATTGGACAAATCTTCCGGATAGAAAATCAACAAAGAAACATTAGACATAATCTGCACTGTAGACCAAATTGATCTAATAGATATTTATAAAACATTGCATCCAATGGCTGCAAAATGTGCATTTCTTTTAGCACATGGATCAATTTCAAGGATAGATTATATGTTATGTTACAAAACAAGTCTTAAAACATTCAAAAAGTTTGAAATAATATCAATCAACTTCACTGACCACAATTGAATAATACTAGAAATTAATAATAAGAAATGTTGGAAACTATACAAACATATGGAAATTAAACAATATGCTCCTGAATGACCAGTTGGTTAATAAAGAAATGAAGAGAGAAAGTGAAAATTTTCTTGAAACAAATGATAATGGAAACACAACATACCAAAACCTATGGGATATGGCAAAAGCAGTATTAGGAGGGAAATTTATAGCTATAAGTGCCTATGTCAAAAAGAGAAAAAACTTCAAATAAACAATCTAACAATGCATCTGAAAGAAGGAAAAAGCAAGAGCAAACTGAACTCAAAAGTAGTAGAAGAAAAGAAATAATAAATATCAGATCAGAAATCAATGAAATTGAAATGAAGAAAACAATACAAAAGATCAATGAAACAGAAGGTTGTTTGTTTTTTAAAGTTAAACAAAATTGACGAACTTTAGCCAAACTAACTGATAAAAAAGGAGAGAACATCCACATAAATACAACTAGAAATGAAAAAGGAGCCATTACAAAGGACATTGCAGAAATTCAAAGGATCATTAATGGCTACAATGAACAACAATATGCCAATAAATTGAAAAATCTATAAGAAATAAAGAAATTCCTAGACACATACAACCTACCAAGATTGGACCAGAAAGAAGTCCAAAACTTGAAAAGACCAATAACAAATAACAAGATCAAAGCTGTAACAAGATGTTGCCTAGAAAAAAAAAAGCCCAGGACCTGATGACTTTACTGACAAATTCTACCAAATGTTTAAAGAGAAACTAATTTCAATTTTACTCACACAATTTTGAAAAATAGAGGAGGAGGAAATTCTTCCAAACTCATCCTACAAGGCTAGTATTAACCCAACACCAAAACCAAAGACACATAAAAAAAAACTACAGGCCAATGTCTCTGATGAACATTGATGCAAAAATTCCCAGCAAATACTAGCAAACTGAATTCAACAATATATTAGAAACATCCTTCATCATGATCAAATGGGGTTTATCCCTGGGATGCAAGGATGGTTCAACATAAGCAAATTAATCAATGTGCTACATCACGTCAACAGAATGAAGGATAAAAACTATATGATCACTTAAATTGATGCTGAAAAACTATTTGATAAAATTTAACATTCCTTCATTATTAAAAAAAACCCTAAAAACCTGAGTATAGAAGTAAAAGACATCAACATCACAAAACATCCTAGGCACGTAGTTGTCAGGTTATTTCAAGTCGAGACAAAGAAAAACATCTTAAGAGCTGGCAATAGCATCAAGTAACCTGTAAAGGAAAACCTATCAGATTAACAGCAGATTTCTCAAGAGAAAACCTACAAGCTAGAAGGGATTGTGTTCTATTTTTACCCTCCTTAAATGAAACAATTATCAGCCAGGAATTTTGTATCCAGTGAAACTAAGCTTTGTAAATGAAGGAAAGATGCAGTCTTTCCCAGACAAACAAATGCTGGGAGAATGCACCATTACCAAGCCAGCACTATAAGAACGGCCAAAGGAACTCTAAATTTTGAAACAAATCCTCAAAATACACCAAAATGCAACCTCCTTAGGGCATAAATTTCACAAGACCTATATAACAACACAATGAAAAAGCACAAAGTATTCAGGCAAAAAAATACAACAATAAATACCTCGCATCCTGATACTGACATTGAATGTAAGCAGCCTAAATGCTCCACTTGAAAGATACAGAATGGCAGAATGGATAAGAGTTCACCAATCAAGTTTCTGCTGTTGTCAGGAGACTCACCTAACATATAAGGACTCACATAAACTTAAGGTAAAGGGGTGGAAAAATATATACCATGCAAATGGACACCAAAAGCAAGCAGGAGTAGCTATTCTTATATCAGACAAAACAAAAGCAACAGCAGTTTAAAAAGACAGAAAGGGACATTATATAATGATAAAAGGACTAGTCTAACAGGAAAATATCACAATCCTAAATATATATGAACATAACACTGGAGCTCCAAAATTTATAAAATAATTACTACTAGACCTAACAGCACTAGACAGGTCATCAAGATAGAAAGTCAACAAAGAAACAGTGGACTTAAACAATACCCTACAACAAATGACTTAACAGATATTTATAGAACATTCTATGCAACAACTGCAGAATACACATTCTACTTGACAGCACTTGGAACATTTTCCTAGACCATATGATAGGCCACAAAACAAGCCCCAGTACATTTAAGACAATTGAACTAATATCAAGTACTCTCTCAGACCACAGTGGAATTAAATGAAATCAACTCCAGAAAAAAACCCTCAAAACCATGTAGATACATGAGAATTAAATGACCTGCTCCTAAATGATTATTGGGTCAAAAATAAAATCAAGATGGAAATTTAAAAAATTATTTGAATTGATTAATATTAGTGATACAACCTATCAAAACATCTGACATACAGCAAAAGCGATGCTAAGTTCATAGCACTAAATGTCCACACCAAGAAATGTGAAAGAGCATAAAGAGGCAATCTAAGACCACACCTCATGGAACTAGAGAAACAAGAACAATCAAAACACAAACCCAGCAGAAAAAAAAGAAATAACAAAGATTAGAACAGAACTAAAGTAAATTGAAGCAACAATTAAAAAAATACAAAAGATAAATGAAACAAAAAGCTAGTTCTTTGAAAAAATAAATAAAATTGAAGACCTTTAGCAAGATTAACCAAAAAAAGAAGAAAAAAAAAAAGAAAATAGAAGATCCAAATAAGCTCAATTAAAAAAAATGGGAGATATCACAACTGATACTACAGAAATACAAAAGGTTATTCGAGGCTGCTATGAACATGTTTATGTGAATAAACTAGAAAACTTAGAAGTAATGGTTAAATTCCTGGAAATATACAACCCTTCTAGATTGTATATTTCCAGGAAGATATAGAATCTCTGAACAGACCAATAACAGGCAGTGAGATTGAAATGGTAATTTAAACATTGCCAACAAAAAAAGTCCAGGACCAGTCAGAGTCACAGCTGACTTCTATCAGACATTCAAAGAGAACTGGTACCAATCCTCTTAACACTATTCCAAAAGACAGAGAAAGGGAATCCTCCCTAAATTATTCTGTAGAGCCAGTATCACCCTAATACCAAAACCAGGGAAGGACATAACAAAAAAAGAAAACTACAGACCAATATCTCTAATGAACATAGATGCAAAAATCCTCAGCAAAATGCTAGTGAGCCTAATCCAACAGCATATCAAAAACATAATCTATCATGATCAAGTGGGTTTCATACCAGAAATGCAAGGAAGGTTTAACATCAATAAATGGTTTATGTTAATAAATGTGTTACAACACATAAACATAATTGAAGATAAAAATCACATGATCATCTCAATAGATGCAGAAAAAGCATTTGACAAAATTTAGCATTCCTTTATGATTAAAACCTTCAGAAAAATTGGCATAGAATGGACATATCTTAAGATAATTAAAGTCATCTATGACAAACCCACAGCCAAAATTAAACTGAATGGGGAAAAGTTGAAAGCATTTCTTCTGGGAACTGGGACAAGACAAGGATGTCCACGTTCACTACTTCTATTCAACATAGTACTAGAAGTTCTAGCCAGGGCAATCAGACAAGAAAAAGAAATAAAGGGCATCCAAATTGGTAAAGCGGATGTCGAACAGTCACCGTTTGCTGATGATCTGATCATATATCTAGAAAACCCTAAAGACTCATTCAAAAAGCTCCTAGAACTGGTAAATGAATTTGGCAGTTTCAGGATACAAAAGTAATGTACACAACTCAGTAGCTCTGCTGTACACCAATGATGACCAAGCTGAGAATCAAATCAAGAACTCAACCCCTTTTACCATAGCTGCAAAAAATAAAATAAATTCTTAGTATATCTAACCAAGGATGTGAAAGACCTATACAAGAAAAACTACACAACACTGCAGAAAGAAATCATAGATGACACAAACAAGTGAAAACACATCCCATGCTCATGCATGGGTAGAATCAATATTGTAAAAATGACCATACTGCCAAAAGCAATCTATAAATTCAATGTAATTCCCATCAAAGTACCACCATCATTCTTCACAGAACTAGAAAAAAAAGTCCTAAAATTCATGTGGAACCAAAAAAGAGCCTGCACAGCCAAAGCAAGACTAAATAAACAGGTATTTGGAGGCATCACATTACCCAACTTCAGACTATATTATAAGGCTGTAGTTTCCAAAACAACATGGTACTGGTATAAAAATAGGTGCATAGACCAATGGAACCAAATAGACAATCCAGAAATGAAGGCAAATTCTCACAGCCAACTGATCTTTGACAAAGCAAATGAAACATAAATTGGGGAAAGGGCACCTGGTTCAACAAATGGTGCTGAGATAATTGGCAAGCCACATGTAGAAGAATAAAACTGCATCCTCATCTCTCCCTTATACAAAAATCAACTCAAAATAGATTAAAGATTTAAATCTAAGACCTGCAACCAGGAAGATTCTAGAAGATAACATCTGAAAAACCTGTCTAGATATTGCCTTAGGCAAAGACTTCATGACCAAGAACCTAAAAGCAAATGCAACAAAAACAAAGATAAAAAGATGAGACTTAATTAAACTACAAAGCTTCTGCATAGCAAAAGAAACAATCGGCAGAGTTAACAGACAACCCACAGAATGGGAGAAAATCTTCACAATCTGTACATCTGACAAACGACTAATATCCAGAATCTACAAAGAACTCAAACAAATCAGCAGGGGAAAAAAATCCCATCAAAAAGTGAGCTAAGGACATGAATAGACAATTCTCAGAGGATATACAAATAGCCAAGAAACATGGAAAAATGCTCAATATCACTAGTTATCAGAGAAATGCAAATCAGAATCACAATGTGATTGTCATCTCAGTCCTGCAAGAATGGCCATAATAAAATATTGTACACACACACACACACACACACACACACAATATAGATGTTGGCATGGATGCAGTGAAAAGGGAAAACTTTTACACTGTTATTGGGAATGTAAACTAGTGCAACTACTATGTAAAACAGTGTGGAGATTCTTTAAAAAACTAAAAGTAGATCTCTTTGATTCAGCAATCCCACTACTAGACATCTACTTAGAGGAAAGGAAGTCATTATACAGAAAAGATACTTGCATACACATGTTTATAGCAGCACAATTTGCAATTGCAAAAGTATGGAACCAGCCTAAACGCCATCAATCAATGAGTAGATAAAGAAAATGTGGTGGAGACAGAGGAAAAGATGTGGACACAGAGGACAAGATGGCTGAATAAGAACAGCTCTGGTCTGCAGCTCCCAGTGAGACCAAAGCAAGGCAGGTGATTTCGGCATTTCCAATGGAGGAACCCGGCTCATCTCACTGGGACTGGTTAGGCAGTGGGTGCAGCCCATGGAGGGTGAACAGAAGCAGGGTGGGGCATGACCTCACTCTGAAAGCACAAGAGGTCAGGGAACTCCCTCCCCTAGCCAAGGGAAGCCATGAGGGACTGTGCAATGAGGGATGGTGCTATCCGACGCAGATACTATGCTTTTCCCATGGTCCTCACAACCCACAGACCAGGAGATTCCCTTGGGTGCCTACACCATCACAGCCCTGGGTTTTTTCATACCCCAGTGGTGCCTGGAATGCCAGCAAGACAGAACAATTCACTGCCCTGGAAAGGGGGCTGAAGCCAGGAAGCCCAGTGGTCTTGCTCACCAAATCACACCCCCACAGAGCCCAACAAGCTAAGATCCACTGGCTTGAAATTCTCCCTGCCAGCACAGCAGTCTGAAGTTGACCTGGGATGCTGGAGCTTGGTGGGGGGAGAAGCATCTGCCATTATTGAGGCTTCACTATGCAATTTTCCCCTCACAGTGTAAACAAAGACTCCAGGAAGTTCAAACTGTGTGCAGAACCCACTGCAATGCAGCCAAGCTGCTATAGCCAGATTGCCTCTGAAGATTTTCTCCTCTCTGGGCAGAGCATCTCTGAGAGAAAGGCAGCAGCCTCAGTCAGGGGGCTTATAGATAAAAATCCCATCTCCCTGAGACAGAGGAAGGGGAAGGGGCGGCTGTGGGCACAGCTTTAGCAGACTTAAATATTCCTGCCTGCCAGCTCTAAAGAGAGCACCAACACCGTGCTCGAGCTATGCTAAGGCATAGATTGCTTCCTGAAGTGGGTCCCTGATCCCCATCCCTCCGGACTGGGAGACACCTCCCAGCAGGGGTCCACAGACAGCTTATACAGGGGAGCTCCAGCTGGCATCTGGAGGATGTGCCTCTGGGATGAAACTTCCAGATGAAGGAGCAGGCAGCAATATTTGCTAATCTGCAGCTGCCACTGCAGATACCCAGGCAATCAGGGTCTGGAGTGGACCTCCAGCAAACTCCAGAAGACCTGCAGCAGAGGGGTTAGGTCTGTTAGAAAAGGAAAACTAAAAAAAAGTTATAACATCAACATCAACAAAAAGGACACCCATGCAAAAACCCCATCTGAAGTTCACCAACATCAAAGACCAAAGGTAGATAAATCCATGAAGGTGAGAAAAAAATCAAATGCAGAAAGGCTGAAAATTCCAAAAACCAGAATGCCTATTCTCCTGCCAGGATCATAACTCCTCACCAGCAAGGGAACAAAACTGGACAGAGAATGAGTTTGATGAATTGACAGAAGTAGGTTTCAGAAGGTGGGTAATAACAAATGCCTCTAAGCTAAAGGAGCATGCTCTAACCCATTGCAAGGAATCTGAGAACCTTGATAAAAGGTCACAGGAACTGCTCACTAGAAAAACCAATTTAGAGAAGAACATAAATGACCTGATGGAGTTGAAAAACACAGCACAAGAACTTTGTGAAGTATACACAGGTATCAATAGCTGAATTGATCAAGTGGAAGAAAGGCTATTAGAGACTGAAGATCAACTTAATGAAATAAAACATGAAGACAAAATTAGAGGAAAAATAATGAAAAGGAATAAATGAAGCCTCCAAGAAATATGGGACTATGTGAAAAGACTATGTTTGATTGGTGTACCTGAAAGTGATGGGGAGAATGGAACCAAGTTGGAAAACAAACTGCAGGATATTATCCAGGAAAACTTCCTCCACCTAGTAAGACAGATCAACATTCAAATTCAGAAAATACAGGGACTACCACAAAGATACTCCTCAAGAAGAACAACCCCAAGACACATAATCATCAGATTCACAAATGCTGAAATGAAGGAAAAAATGTTAAGAGAAGCCAGAGACAAAGGTCGGGTTACCCACAAAGGAAAGCCCATCAGACTAACAGCAGATCTCTCTGCAAAAACTCTACAAGTCAGAAGAGAGTGGGCACCAGTAATCAACATTCTTAAAGAAAAGAATTTTCAACCCAGAATTTTATATCCAGCCAAACTAAGCTTTTAAGTGAAAAACAAATAAAATCCTTTATAGTAAAGCAAATTCTGAGGGATTTTGTCACAACCAGGCCTGCCTTACGAAAGCTCCTGAAGGAAGCACTAAATATGCAAAGGAAAAACTGGTATGAACCAGTGCAAAAATATACCAAAATGCAAAGACCATTGACACTATGAAGAAACTGCATTAACAAATAGGCAAAACAACCAGCTAGCTTCATAATGATAGGATCAAATTCACACATAATAATATTAACCTTAAATGTAAATGGGCTAAATGCCACAATTAAAAGATACAGACTGGCAAATTAAATAATGAGTTAAGACTCAATGGTGTGCTGTATTCAGTAGACCCATGTCACATGTGAAAATATAAATAGGCTCAAAATAAAGGGATGGAGGAATATTTACCAAACAAATAGAAATAAAAAAAAAGCAGGGGTTGCAATCTTAGTCTCTAATAGAACAGAGTTTAAACCAACAAAGATCAAAAGAAGACAACGAAGGACATTACATAATTGTAAAATAATCAATTCAACAAGAAGAGCTAATCATACTCAATATATATGACCCAATATAGGAACACCCAGATTCATGAAGCAAGTTTTCAGAGACCTACAAAGAGACAGACTCTCACACAATAATAACTGGAGACTTTAACACTCCATTGTCAATGTTAGACAGATCAACAAGACAGAAAATTAACAAGGATATTCAGGACTTGAACTCAGCTCTGGACCAAGTGGTACTAATAGACGTCTGCAGAACTCTCCACCTCCAATCAACAAAATATACATTCTTCTCATCACCATGTAGGATTTATTCTAAAATTGACCACGTAATTGGAAGTAAAACACTCCTCAGCAAATGCAAAAGAATGGATAGCATAACAAACAGTCTCTCAGATCACAGTGCAATAACATTAGAACTCAGGATTAAGAAACCCACTCAAAATGGCATGACTACATGGAAACTGAACAACCTGCTCCTAAATGACTACTGGGCAAATAACCACATTAAAGCAGAAATACATAAGTTCTTTGAAACCAATGAGAACAAAGACACAATGTACTAGAATCTCTGGGACACAGCTAAAGCAGTGTTGAGAGGGAAATTTATAGTACTAAGTACCCACAGGAGAAAGCGGGAATAATCTAAAATCGACACCCTAACATCACAACTAAAAAAAATAGAGAAGCAAGAGCAAACAAATTCAAAAACCAGCAGAAGACAAGAAATAACTAAGATCAGAGCAGAACTGAAGGAAACAGAGACATGAAAAACCCTTCAAATAAATCAATAAATCCAGGAGCTAGTTTTTTGAAAAGATTAACAAAATAGGCCACTAGCCAGACTAATAAAGAAGAAAAAAGAAGAATCAAATAGACAGATACAAAATGATAAAGGGGAGATCACCATTGATCCCATAGAAATACAAACTACCAATAGAGAATACTATAAACAGCCCTATGCAAATAAACTAGAAAATCTAGAAGAAATGGATAAATTTCTGGACACATACATCCTCCCAAGACTAAACCAGGAAGAAGTTGAATCCTTGAATAGACCAATAACAAGTTCTGAAATTGAGGCAGTAATTAATAGCCTACCAACCAAAAAAAGCCCAGGACCAGAACAGATTCACAGCCGAATTCTACCAGATGTACGAAAAGGAGCTGGTACCATTCCTTCTGAAACTATTCCAAACAATAGAAAAAGAAAGACTCCTCCCTAACTCATTTTATGAGGCCAGCATCAGCCTGATACCAAAGCCAAGCAGAGATACAACAAAAAGAAAATTTCAGGCCAATATCTCTGATGAACACTGATGTAAAAATCCTCAATAAAATACTGGCAAACCGAATCCAGCAGCACGTTAAAGTTTATCCACCACGATCAAGGTGGCTTCATCTCTGGGAGGCAAGGCTGATTCAACATATGCAAACCAATAAACATAATCCATCACATAAATAGAACCAATGACAAAAACCACATGATTATCTCAATAGATGCAGAAAAGACTTTCAATAAAATTCAACATCCTTTATTCTAAAAACACTAAAAATGCTAGATACTGATGGAACGTATCTCAAAATAATAAAAACTATTTATGGCAAACCCACAGCCAATATCATACTGAATAGGCAAAAGCTGGAAGCATTACCTTTGAAAACTGGCACAAGACAAGGATGCCCTCTCTCACCAGTCCTATTCAACATAGTATTGAAAGTCCTGGCCAGGGCAATCAGGCAAGACAAAGTAGAATATTCAAATAGGAAGAGAGGAAGTCAAATTGTTTTGTTTTCAGATGACATGATTGTATATTTAGAAAACCCCATCGTTTCAGCCGCAAAACTCCTTAAGCTGATCAGCAACTTCAGCCAAGGCTCAGGATACAAAAATCAATGCACAAAAATCACAACCATTCCTAGACAAACAGTGAGCTAAATCATGAGTGAACTCCCATTCACAATTGTTACAAAGAGAATAAAATACATAGGAATACAACTTACAAGGGATGTGAAGGGCCTCTTCAAAAAAAAAAAAAAAAAAAAAAACCCTACAAACCACTGACTGCTCAAGGAAATAAGAGAGCACACAAACAAATGGAAAAACATTCCATACTCATGGATAGGAAGAATAAATATTGTGAAAATGGCCATACTGCCCAAAGTAATTTATAGGTTCAATGTCAGAATTAGAAAAACTACTTTAAATTTCATATGAAACAAAAATAAGAGCCTGTATAGCCAAGATAATCCTAAGGACAAAAAAAAAAAAAAAAAAGCTGGAGGCTTTACACTCCCTGACTTCAGACAATATTACAAGGCTACAGTAACAAAAACAGCTTGGTA
Organism: Saguinus oedipus; assembly: GCA_031835075.1. Lineage (NCBI taxonomy): Eukaryota > Metazoa > Chordata > Mammalia > Primates > Cebidae > Saguinus > Saguinus oedipus. Next base: position 48,226,624 of record CM063170.1, read on the forward strand.
CTGGTATCAAAACAGATATATAGGACAATGGAACAGAGCAGAGGCCTCAGAAATGACACCATACATCTACAATAATCTGATCTTTGACAAACCTGACAAAAACAAGCAATGATGAAAGGATTCCCTATTTAATAAATGGTGTTGGGAAAACTGTCTAGCCACTTGCAGAAAACTGAAACTAGACCCCTTCATTACACTTTATACAAAAATTAACTCAAGAAGGATTGAAGACTTAAAAATAAGACCTAAAACCATAAAAACCCTAGAAGAAAACCTAGGCAAATACAATTCAGGACATGCACAAGGGCAAAGGCTTCATGACTAAAACACCAAAAGCAATGGCAACAAAAACCAAAATAAACAAATGGGATCTAATTAAACTGAAGAGCTTCTGGACAGCAAAATAAGCTATCGTTAGAGTGAACAGGCAACCTACAGAATGGGAGGACATTTTTGCAAGCTACTCATCTAACAAAGGGCTAATATCCAGAATCTACAAGGAATTTAAATTTACAAGAAAAAAAACAAACAACCCCATCAAAAAGTGGGCGAAGGATATGAACAGACAGTTCTCAAAAGAAGACATTTGTGCAGCCAACAAACATATGAAAAAATTTCATCATCACTGGTCATTAGAGAAATGCAAATCAAAACCACAACGAGACACCATCTCTTGCCAGTTACAATGGTAATTATTAAAAAGTTAGGAAATGACAGATGCTGGAGAGGATGTGGAGAAATAGGTACACTTTCACACTGTTGGTGGGAGTGTAAATTAGTTCAACCATTCTGAAAGAGAGTGTGGTGATTCCTCAAAGATCCAGAACCAGAAATACTATTTGATCAATCAGTCCCATTACTGAGTATATACCCAAAGTATTATATATCATTCCACTATAAATACACATGCACAGGGATGTTTATTGCAGCACCTTTCACAATAGCAAAGACTTGGAAATAGCCCAAATGCCCATCAATGATAGACTGGATAAAGAAAATGTGGCACATATACACCATGGAGTACAATGCAGTCATAAAAAAGGATGAGTTCATGTCATTTGCAGGGACATGAATGAAGCTGGAAACCATCATTCTCAGCAAACTAACACAGAAACAGAAAACCAACACTGCATGTTCTCACTCATAAATGGGAGTTAAACAATGAGAACATATGTGCACAGGGAGGGAAACAACACATTGGGGCCCTTCAGGGGGTAGTGGGGGCAAGGGAAGGGATAGCATTAGGAGAAATACCTAATGTAGATGACAGGTTGATGGGTGCAGCAAACCATGATGGCACATGTATACCTATGTAACAAACCTGCACATTCTGCACATGTATTCTAGAACTTAAAGTACAATTTAAAAAAAAAAGTCACACACAACACACACACACACACACACCATGGAATACTAATCAGCCATAAAAAGGAATGAAATAATGGCATTAGCAGCAACCTGGATGGAATTGAAAACTATTATTCTAAGTGAAGTAAAAGAAATTGAAATGGAAATTTCCAAACATTGTATATTCTCACTGATATATGGGAGCTAAGCTATGAGGATACAAAGGCATAAGAATGGCACATTGGACTTTGGGGACTTGAGGAAAAAGGTGGAAGGCGACAAGGGATAAAAGTGTACACATTGGGTACAATGTACACTGATGCAGTGATGGGTTCACCAAGATCTCATGTATCACCACCAAAGAAGTTATCCATGTAACCAAGTACCACCTGTTCCTCTAAAACCTATTGAAATATAAAAATTAAAAGTAAAAAAATCAACATACAAAAATCCATAGCATTTCTATATGCCAATAGTGAACAATGTGGAAAAGAAATTTAAAAAGTAACAATATTTACAATGGCCACAAATAAAATTAAATATCTAGGCATTAACATAATCAAAGAAGTGAAAGAGCTCTGTAATGAAAACTATAAAACACTGATGAAAGAAAATAAAGAAGATGCCAAAAACTAATATAAAAATTCCACGTTCATGGATTGGAAGAATCAATATTGTTGAGATGTTCATCCTCCCCCAAGCAATCTATAGAATCAGCGCAATCCCTATCAAAATACCAATGACATTCATCACAGAAATAGAAAAAACTAAAATTTATATGGAGCCACAAAAGACCCAGAGTAGCCAAGAATATCCCAGGCAAAAACAACAAAAGTGAAGAAATCACAGTACCTGACTTAAAATTATATAAAGAGCAATAGTAATCAAAACAGCATGGTACTGACATAAAATCAGATATATATATATCAATGGAACAGATCAGAACCCAGAAACAAATATACACATCCACAGTGACTTCATTTTTGACAAGGATACTAAAAATATACAATGGGAAAAGAGTCTCTTCAGTAAATGGTGCTGGGAAAATGGAATATCCATTTGCAGAAGAATGGAGCTGTATTCCTATTTCTCACCAAATACAAAAATCAAATCAAAATGGATTAAATGCTTTACTCTAAGACCTCATACTATGCAACCACACAAGAAAAAACTGGGGAAAATCTCCAGGACACTGGTCTGGGAAAAAATTTCTTAAGCAATACCCCACAAGCATAGGCAACAAAAGCAAAAATGGACAAATGGGATGACTTCAGGTTCAAAAGGTTCTGCCGACAACAGAAACAATCAACAAAGGGAGGAGACATCCCATAGAATGAGAGTAAACATTTGAAAGCTACCCCTCTGACAAGAGATTAATAACCAGAATATATAAAAAGCTCAAATAACTCTATAGAAAAAAGTCTAATAAACCAATCAAAAAATGGGTAAAATATTTGAATAGACATTTCTCAAAAGAAAACATACAAATGAGCCGGGCACGGTGGCTCAAGCCTATAATCCCAGCACTTTGGGAGGCTGAGGCGGGTGGATCACGAGGTCGAGAGATTGAGACCATCATGGTCAATAGGGTGAAACCCCGTCTCTAGTAAAAATACAAAAAATTAGCTGGGCATGGTGGCACGTGCCTGTAATCCCAGCTACTCAGGAGGCTGAGGCAGGAGAATTGCCTGAACCCAGGAGGCAGAAGTTGCGGTGAGCCGAGATCACGCCATTGCACTCCAGCCTGGGTAACAAGAGTGAAACTTCATTTCAAAAAAAAAAGAAAAAAAGAAAACATACAAATGGTAAACAGGCATATGAAAAGGTGCTCAACATCGTTGATCATCAGAGGAATGCAAATCTAAACTACAATGAGATATCATCTCACCCCAGTTAAATGGCTTATATCCAAAACAGATAATAACAAATGCTGGATGTGGAGAAAAGAGAACCCTTGTACACTGTTGGTGGAAATGTAAATTAGTACAACCAGTATGGAGAACAGTTTCTACTATATGATCCAGCAATCCTACTGCTGCACATATACACAAAAGAAAGGAAATTAGTATACCGAAGAGATATCTGCACTCCTGTGTTTGTTGCAGCCCAATACAAGATTTGGAAGCAACCCAACTGTCCATCAACAGATAAAGGAACAAAAAAACATGGTACATATACACAATGAAGTACTATTCAGCCATGAAAAAGAATGAGATCCTGTCATTTGTAACAACATGGATGGAACTGTAGGTCATCATGTTAAGTGAAATGAGCCAGGCACAGGAAGACAAACATCACATGTTCTCACTTATTTGTGGGATCTAAAAATCAAACAATTGAATTCATGGACATAGAGAATAGAAGGATGGTTACTAGAGGCTGTGAATGGTAGTGGGGGACTGGGGAAGGGAAGCAGGGGATGGCTAAACAGGTACAAAAAATAGTTAGAAAGAATGAATACAACCTGCTATTTGATAGCACAACAGAGTGACTATAGTCAATAATAATTGTACACTTTAAAACAACCAAGAGTGTGATTAGATAGTTTGTAACACAAAGGATAAATGCTTGAGGGGATGGATACTCCACTCTCCATGATGTCATTATTTTATATTACATACCTGTATCAAAACATCTCATGTACCCCATAAATAGATACATCTACTATGTATCCACAAAAATTTTTAAAAAAAGAAGTTAAAAAGACATCAGGGTTTCATTCTCTCACAGAATATTGGTTTGGGAAGGAGCAGCTCAGACAAACACAGTGTTTGCCCAGCAGAGATACCAAGAAGGTCTTAGGTCCTGAAGGTTAACTATTAATGGTTCAATCCAAACCACCAGAGCAATCTAGTGAAACATCACTTGCATCACTCTGTAGTTCAAGGTAAGTTTGGGGACAGGGAGGACGGTATTCAGTGCAGCTCTCCAAAGCTTCAGTCTACAACCCAAGACCCCATACGCAGTTCAACTTCCCACCCTACCCCCTGCCCCAGTTATTAGTCTCTTTACAGGAAAGACCTGAGACTGTGTCTCAGATCTTCAGGCTTTGAGTGTTTTCTCTTTTTACAAAGACCAAAGGCCATAAGGGCAGGATGCCAAAATATCAAATTGTACAAAAACACTCAACTGGCCACTATTCAGTAATAGCTCATTATGGCCACATTGTAGTTGACAACTCCCTTTCAGTCTCTATCTTCAGAAATAAGTTATTGTCTGTGCAATGTCCTATCTCTTATCTCAGGAAATGTTCTTGAGGGCAAGCAACAGAAACTGAATTGGGCCAACTTATGCAGAGGAAGAATTTATTGAAAGACTATAGAACAAAATACCAGAGAACACCAAGTTCAGAAATTATTGTCCTGAGGCCAGGCATGATGATTCACACTTGTAATTGCAGCACTTTGAAAGGTCAAGGCTGGTGATCACTTGAGGTCATGAGATGAAGACCAGCCTGGCCAACATGGTGACGCCTTGTCTCTACCAAAAATACAAAAACTAGCCAGGTATGGTTGTGTGTGCCTTCAGTCCCAGCTATTTGGGAGGCTGAGGCAGGAGAATCACTTGAACCTGGGAGGTGGAGGTTGCAGTGAGCCAAGATAGAGCCATTGCACTCCATCCTGGGCAATAAAGACTCTGTCTCAAAAAAGATAAAAAAAAAATTATTATCCTGGAGAAAGACCCCATTCTGCCATAAAATGGTGTCAACAGGACAGCGTTTGCTCTGGAAGTGAGGTGCTTGATGCTGGAACTTGTTTATCTCTAGATCAGGCTGTCTTGAGGACCATCATTTTTTACTTTTTCCTTCTTTGGAAATTACATCTTGCCATCCCGGTATCACCACCAAATAACTTTCCAAAGACCCTGCTTTTCTGCAGCTCTACCTTTGGATGCAAACCCAGGAGTGGATACACACGATTGTCAGAGCCTATGCCTATGCCCTCACTGTCAGTGGCGTCTTGAAAGCAAGTTTCTGGCATTTTTAGATGCGATAGAAGGAGGTTGTATAATATTTGTCAGCTCAGGCTGCTGTAACAAAATATCATAGTCTGGATGGCTTAAACAACAGACATTTATTCCTCACAGGTCTGGAGGCAGAAAGTCCAAGATTAGTAAGGGCCTTGTCCCTGCTCCTGGCTTGCCAGTGGCTGTCTTCTCCATGTGTTCTTCCATGGCAAAGAGAAAGATGGAGAAAAAGAGTGTGTACGGGTGTTCTGGTCTCTCTTCTTTTTCTTATAAGGGTACCAGTGCTGTTATGGGGGCCCCAGCCTCATGACCTCCTCCACACCCAAACACCTCCTAAAAACGTTACCTCCAAATGCCATGACATTAGGGGATAGCACTTCACTATACATGTGGGGGAGGATGCAAACATCCAATTCATAATAGAAGTGGACTGTGCCTGCCTTGAAATCTCATAGCTGGAGGATCCCAAAATAACAACAACCTAACACTTCAGGTGTTAACAGCTGAAAACTGTGACAAAAGGACACTAACACCTTTTCAGTTAGAGCAGTGATTCTCTGGGAATGACTTTGCTTATCCCTACTCAGGGATATTCATAATGTCTAGAGACACTTTATTGTCACAACTGGAAGATGTGTTACTAGCATCTAGTGAGTAGATGCCAGGGATGCTGCACAACTTTTTACAATGCACAGGACAATCCCCAACAACAAAGGATTAAATGGCCCAAAATGTTAGTCATGCCAAAATGGAGAGACGCTGAGTTAGACTGAAAGCTCCATGTGGGTAAAGACCCTCTCTGGCCATTAAAGCATGGACTCTGCATGTTCAACAGATAAACAAAAGAGGTGGTGAATTAACAGGTATCATTGGCTTTGCACTAGTTTTAACAGAAAAGGGATCAAGACACTGTTATTTCTTTTTTCCTGCTCACCATGTCTTCTGATACGTGGCTACCTGTGAAGCAGACACCTGATACATACTTGTCAAATCCATAAATTCAGAGCAAAATCCAGAGTCTAAGTAATGCCTATAAAACCCTAAATAATCTGGCTTTTTCTTTACTCTTTGGCCTCCTTTCCATCCACTTTACCCCTTGCTCACTGTGTTCCAACATCACTGGCTTCCTTGTTGTTCTTTCTGCATGTCATCCATGCTCCTGTTCCCTCTGCCTGGAATGTTCTCTCCCTACCCCACTATGAAGATAGCCACAGGCTCATTCTCTTGCCTCCCCCCTCCACCCAAATCTTTACTGAAATGATCTTTTTGCAATTAGACCTATGCTGATGACTCTTTGTAAAGAAACACCTACCACCCCACCCTTGGCATTCCCCACATCCCTGATCACTTATTATAGAATTTACTAATATGTTATGTTTACTGTTTATTATCTTTCTGCCTCCACCAGAGTGATATTTTCATTTATCTTATTTATGATGTATATCAAGTACCTAGAGTGGTGTCTGTTACATAGAGATGATCAATAAACATTTGTTGAATGAATAAATAACTGAATCAACTTCAAAACATGGAACGGACTGAAAATACAAATTGTTTCTCCAAAAGACTTTCTAAAGTTCATAGAATGACAGAATTATGATGGTGCAACAGATTCACAGGACGTCTGGATGTTTGGCAATGTTGGGGGCCAATGCTCGAAGCAAAGCACTGACCTGCCAAATGCATCCTCCTGAGGCTTCTTGTGTACCAGACAGGACCCCAGGGCTTCTAAAAATAGCCTCTATGTCTCACAAATCTATGAAGGAAAAATTAGAGTTCAAATTTTACAAATGAGAAAACTGGGGCTCAGGGAGATTAAGTAGCCTTCCCTAGGGGCAACAAAGCTGGAAAGTAATGGAGCTGAAGACATGAGCTGGGTTTTTGTGATTCCACGGCTCATGACCCCGAACGCTACTTGCAAGGGCATTGAGCCTGGCCTGCTGGGGCAGTTCTCCTGGTGTTAGATCTCTGGAGCCTGCACCGAGTGACTATGCAGAGGTGAAGAATGTCCAGATTAACAGGCAAAATCGTAGATACCAAACAGGAGACCTTTCCAAACCACCACTTAATTTTCTGACTGGTTAATAGTAATGCAATACTGTATTATGTACATTTAACAATTTCCTATTAGCTATCTGATTGGCACCTCACAACAACCCAATGCATTATTTAGACCAGAAGATTTGTGTCTATCTTCCAGGTAAAGAAACAGAGGTATGAAATGATGTAGTGACTTGTACCCATATGGTTAGGACTAGAATTTAGTGTTCTTTCTGCTATTCTACCTTGCTGCTCAGTATCAACTGGAAAAAGAGCCATTTTCATAAACAAAAAATATATCTAGGTGTGTATTTGTATGTGCATACATGCATGCATGCATATAAACACATGTGTGTATACACGTTTGAATATATGTAAGTCTTTGTGTGTGCGCACAAATGCGTACATGCATGTGTGTTTGAGTTTGTGTGGGCGCTCATGTGTGTATACAAGACCCAGACGCTAACCTCAAAAACAACACCCTGTTGACTGCTCCAGCTGTTAGCTTCTCTACATGCTCCAGATACATTTGGAATTCAAGAAGAGATGGGTGGGTGCTGAGAAACACCTTGAATGAGATGTGAGTCAAGACATCTGGTCTCTAGACCTGCCCTTTTCACTTTCCTTATTTACCCAAACAGGAGTTTGGGCATGTAATTTCTGGAATTGACGGATTCTCTGATCCTAACCTGAGCCTCTGAGTTTCTGCAAGCTGTTCTCTCCTCGCACTAGTTTGTTCTGTCTTTGACCAGTTAATCCCTTATGTCCTGGCTTGAACCCTACTTTCTCAAGGTTATCCTCTTTATAGAGTCCTGTACTTTCCTTTTATGGCATTAGCACAGCCGTTTAAAAACATCCTTTTATTTGTGTGTTATTTGATCAAAGTCTATCTTCCCTGCTAGGCTGAGGCTTCCGCAGGAATGGGAGTCTTATGGCTTTTCCTTGCTGCCCTGGGCTCAAGGCCCAGGGTTCAGCCCGAGACATATTTGGAGCTCCATTATTCTGTGTTGGGTGCATGAATGTAGGACAGGACCTGGATTTGAGCTCAGTTTCCACCAGTAAGAACTTGTGTGAGAAGTAGCACCATGTAAAGATCAGTAAACCAGCAAGTACTCTCTCTCTTAATAAAAGCACATTTTGGCCGGGCGCAGTGGCTCAAGCCTGTAATCCCAGCACTTTGGAAGGCCAAGGCGGGTGAATCACGAGGTCAACAGATCGAGACCATCCTGGTCAACATGGTGAAAACCCGTCTCTACTAAAAATACAAAAAATTAGCTGGGCATGGTGGCACGTGCCTGTAATCCCAGCTACTCAGGAGGCTGAGGCAGGAGAATTGCCTGAACCCAGGAGGCAGAGGTTGCGGTGAGCCGAGATAGTGCCATTGCAGTCCAGCCTGGGTAATAAGAGCGAAACTCCGTCTCAAAAAAAAATAAAAATAAAAAAAAAAGCACATTTTAAGATTAACCATATTTACATCTTTTGACTGGCTACACCAATGCTTGTAGTAGATTGAAATATATATTTATATTTCAGTATGCTTTAAATATAGATATATATATTTAAGTAATCTTTTATACATATATTTCAGTAAGCTTTATATAATATTATATAATAGCTTTATATAATATTTTATAAAATATTATATAAAGCTTACCAATATATGTCAGTAAGCTTTTTGCAAATCTGTGACATAAATATTAGATCACCAAAATTCTTCATTCCACTGTGGCCTTGTTTTTCTTCCTTATACCTGTACTGTATAAGATGTGGCCAAAAGCTCTTGGAATTATGTTGAAAATTAGAAATACTTATCCAAATGAATTGTGTATAACTTTACAATGTTTCTTGGGAGTGTCTATTTGCAGAGCCACTTTAGCTAACCACAGAGGAAACTTCATCTCATGACCTATGATTTCACCCTGACTTACACCAAAATGTTCTACCCAGCTTAGTTACTCTCTTTCTTCCTCACACTTAATGCCAAATGACTTTTGATCCATTTCAGAAGTTAAATTTCTACTGCAAAGATGAAAACTGACTGCAATCAAAGCTATTCAAAATATCCTCGAGACTCGAATGATCTAGCAATGGCAGTCTCACTGGGTTACATACACAGCCTCTCAGGGTGACCGCTTTGAACACGGTAGCATTTATATTATTTGTTTTTTAAGATAGTCAAATTGCTTGTAGAGTCATAACTCACAATTTCTTGAAGAGAGTTCATTAAGATAAAAACTGTTTTTACATAACTGCTCTTATAGCATTTGATTTAAACCTTTGATTTTATGCCTGGGAAATGAATCAGTCAATAATGCTGTTTATTGATTGATCTGTCTAACCCAGTAGGCTGTAATGTCAGAAGGGTAGAGATTACCTCTCTCATAATGACTGTTTTGTCCCCAAAACAAACATAGTTGCCTAGAGGCAATACAATATAGTGGCAATATGTTCTAGTTTGCTCAAGACAGTCTCCATTTACTCTGAGGTGTTCTGGTGTAATTTTTAATAGCATGTCTTTTTACTCTTGAAAACATCCCAATTTTGGAGATGAATTATATAGCAGTGTTTTTGATTGTATTATGGGTGAAATAATGGGTGAATGACTAACCAATGGTTCACATATCTGTCACACATCTAAAATATGAGATGAACTGATCAACCAACTCTGAAAACAAAAAGCCCTTATCTATAGTGTGCTAATTTGTGTGGTATTAAAAACTCCCACTGCAATTGATTCCAGGCTACCAATGTTATATTAGTGAAAGGGTTGTGTGAGCTGGTATAAGCTGTCTCCACCACACCACTGCCCTGCATTTGTGAGACACCAAAATAAAAATGGGCATCTGGTTTGTTCCAGGGATGACAGTAAACAAAATTTAACAACTGATATGTCATGAGTACCAGTCTGTCAGAATGCATGCTGCTCTAATCACCACAGACATAAACTGTGAACAAAGGAGACAGCAAACTACAGCATCATGGCTCTGGCTGCCTGGGATTGAAGCCACCGCCTTGATTTTACCTGTTTTGTGCTCTCACTTACCAAACTTACTGACTTAGTTTGTCAAAGGTTGGGCAAGGGCCATAACAATCTGACTTCCAGGTCCTCATAGCAAACTTTTGGTGTTTCCTGGAATTTTAAACAGGAGTAGTCCTCCCCTGTGTGTGGTGTACTCTCTGAATGCTGTGAGTGGATCACAGAGCATCTCAGATCCATGCTGGGAACTCCTGCTGGCCTGCCCTACTGGAGGACATTCCACAGTTTCTCCGTTTCCTTGATGTAAAATTGAACTGTAAAGGAGTTAGACAACATAAGCTAAAAGTATTCTCAACCTCGCTTTGATTTTGATAGAAAAAAAGGTTTTTTTAAAGATAAAATATCCTCCCAGGCCATCATACCACAGTTCTTAGAAGATGTGGGACAACTTTCAACTCCATCAAGAAATAGGTAATTCGTCTAGTAGACGAACGCATGAGTTAAAGGAAAATGAGGGCAAATCAAAACTCTTCCTTGGCATCTTGAAGGGTGGTTGGAGTGAAGCTGTGTGAAGCTGCTACTTTGATGCTGGAATGCATCCATTTTCTCTGCAGAGAACAAAGACTCAGCAGGCAACATTCCTGAAGGTTGTCAGACTCCTTAGATAGTTGATTCCTGGAAGTCAGTGTTGGACATTCCTAGTAGACAGGAGGAGGGAAATGGTGGCATCATCGGTTTAGAGAGGATCTAGTATATAACTGGAACTCGCTGTCACCTATGTTGTATAATTTGAAGGCATTGAGAACTCCCACATTACATATCAGGGTCAACTTCCCAAGTGTGCGTCCTGTGCAGCTGCGCAGGGCGCTGTGTTTGGAAAGTCTTACCCTTTACTCAGTGCTCTGCTATTGCCTTTTGAAATTCTCAGTAACCTTTAAACAAGGGGCCCAGAATTTTTATTTTCCACCAAGTCCCACAAATTGGTTTGTGTCTTTCAAAAGGACCACTAAAAGAGCTGATGTTATGATTTTTCAAATTGTGCCTCCTGGAGACCTAGAATTCCCATCAAAATGCACCATGAATTACTCTATTAGTCTGCTTTCACACTGCTATAAAGAGCTACCTGAGACTGGGTAATTTATGAAGAAGAGAGGTTTAATTGACTCACAATTTGGTGTGGCTGAGGAGGCCTCAGGTAACTTACAATTATGGCTGCAGGTGAAGGGAAAGAAAGACACATCTTCCCATTGTAGAGCAGGAGAGAGCGAGCAAGCGGGGCTCTGCCATGCACTTTTAAACCATCGGATCATGTGAAAACTCACTCATTATCATGAGAGTGGCATGGGGGAAACCACCTCCATGATCCAATCACCTCCCACCAGGTCCCTTCCCCAACACATGGAAATTGCAATTTGGCGTGAGATTTGGGTGAGGACACAGAGCCAAACCATATCAGCTACTAAGAGACAAAGAAATATGAATTATGTTAATCAGGAGGAATCATAGGTTTCCTTACCTGTCAGCAAGGATACATCTATGTGAACAATGGATACATCATAATTGACAGGAAGGCATAGTTGAGAGGAAGCAACTAGGAGACATGACACGGCCCATAAAAGATGACAAGAATAAGGAGTAGCTTGTGGAGAAGGCCCAAAATATACAAAACAGAGGCAAAGACCAGCTTTCCAAACTGGCAAATGTTATTTCCACATGGCTGCCTGTGATTCCCTGAATTTGCTTCCATCTCCTCTTTCTCTCCCTCCCTTGACTCTTTCATATAAGCGTTCAACCAACCTTTATGGTAGACAACGAAAAATGTAATAAGAAGGACACTGAAAAGGTACTTCCAGAGTTCAGAAGAGGGAGACAGCCCTCCTAGCTGGCAGGAAGACACATTTGGAGAAGTTGGCATTGTAGCTGGTCCTTGGGAGATAAGAGTGAATTGGAGACAAGGTGAAGGAAAGGTTTCTAAGGAGAGAGGACAGTGGAAACAAAGGCATAAACCAAGAAAACCTGGGGGTGATCATCAAGAACAGGGCCTCGCTTTGTTGTGCTGGAGCACAGGTTCATGATGAGGAGCAGTGGGAGGCAGAGCTTTCATTTCTCCGTCTCTTGATTCTCTTCCTAAATATTTCAGATGAACAGAAACCACAGTTTACAGAAAGAGGCCTTTAACCAAGTAACTGGTCCTGAGCGACTAGTCTTATCTCCTACTTGTGCTGCGACATATCATAATTCCCAATTTGGAGGATGCATCAGGCAGGACAGGCTCAATCATATGGTAGTAATAAACAACCCACACATTTCAGTGGCTTAAAAATGTCAGCAAAGGTTTTATTCTCATTCATGCTATGTGACCACTGCAGATCATCTGGGGACCCTGCTCTGCTCCAAGCTGTCCTTGGCCAGAGATTCAGGCTCAAGAAGCCCTTACTGCCCAGAGATTTGCCTGTTTCTGTGGGAGGTGGAAAGAAGAAGAGCAAATCATGCATCGGCTCTTAATGGTTTTTGCCCAAAGGGGACCCTGCGTGTGCGACCTGCGCAGCTGTGCAGGGCGCTGTGTTTGGAGGGTCTTACCATTTATTCAGTGCTCTGCTATTGCCATTTTGAAAGTCTCAATAACTTTTCAACAAGGGGTCCAGGATTTTTATTTTTGAAGTTGGATTTGATCATAAGATTTGCACTGGCCAGCTCACCTCTGCTCACATCTCAGTGGCCAGTGCAAATCTTATGATCATGTTCAACTTCAAGGAGCCAGGAGAGATGCAATCTTACTGTGTACCCAACAGAAAAGATGCTAGAAATATTTGATTAATGGCACTCGTGAAGACTACAGAGAATCTGAAGGTGATTTTTTCCAAGATATCCAGACAACTCTCTCAGTCTGTGTATGCTGTGGCTGGATGAGTAGTTTTTTGCAGTTTCATATTTTGGTGCTTTGGCAATTTAAGTTGATTATGGAATTTATTTACACATTTCAATGAGAGTTTTTAGATCAATTTAAACACCTGTTATCATTATAAAAATTCACCTGGGTGCTGTAGGCATTCTCATACCTCCAGCTCTCCTTCATTTTTTGCCACTCTGCACTGATGTCTATGTCTAGAACTACAGGAACAAGTATTACTTGTGTATTACCCTAAAATTTCCTCTAGTTCAGGGATGCATGACCACTTTCTCTACCTTTGCCATGACAGACATTACTAATCAATCATGGTCCTTTTCTTCTGCTGATTCCAATTTGAACCCTTCTCATTAGAGTGTTCCAGCTAGCCCCTGCCACTTGATCAGAGTTTTAAAATGAGATAAAACCAATTCATCATCTTATAACAGGAAAAAAATGCTATTTAAAACCCAGACTGCTTCCTAAAAACTCAATAACAAATTAACAGGAAAACCTTTATGCTTTTACCTATTGGTTGATTTATTGATTCCTTCCTTGATTTAACAAGTATTTATTGAGTACTTACTATGTGCCCAGATACTGTTCTTGGCACTGGGAATGCTGATGGGCATGACAAGCTTGGCCCCTTCCCCCGTGGAACTTATATTCTGATACTGGTAAGCATGTCAGTGAGTTTGTATACGCAAGTTTGGGAGCAAGAAACGGAAGTAAACTACACTCCAAGATAGAGGAAAGAAAATGCATATGGGAGAAACTTGATTTGGAAAGTCCAGAGAAGGGGCTGAGAACTCCACAGGGAAATCCTCGAGAAAAAGAAATACCTCCAGCATTTCCATCCTCATTCACCCTAAAGCTCAAAGAAATTGATCTATACTTACATATTTGCTAAGGTTTGGTTGGTTATCTTTCCTAGAGGTCACTATTTTTATAGATTCATTCATTCATTCATTCATTCATTTGCTTATTTATTTAGTTAATGATTTTCTGAGCACTTACTATGTGTCAGATAATAGACAATTCCATAGGAGTTTAAATACAAATCAGAAGAAATTCTATCTTAAAGGAGTTCCCATGTTGAAATTTGGGGGAGCTGGACAGGGATGCAGGGGCCAGCTGAGGAGCAAATAATTACTTGGTAGAGCAGGAATGGAGGTGATGGTGCTAGAAGAGAAGGAGTGACCACCTTTGGCTGCACAGAAAAGGCTCTGCAGTGGGTAGAGGAAAGTGAGGAGAATTTTCCATAAGGAAGAGAAGGCTGAGGATATTTTAAGCAGAGGGAAGGGTATAGCAGAGCACAGAAAGATAGACTGGAGTGAATCTGGAGAGTTCGACAGGGATCCGCAGCTTTGGAATATTTCGGGAAGATACAAGGTAAGGGAGATTTGTAGACTTAAGCCAGGGGAATCGATGAAGTTCCTAGGATGAGATGAGCAGTAGGAGTAGGAGGAACATTTAGGGGCTCAAGATTCTCCTCAAACCACTGAGATCACAGCCCCCAGATGCCACCTATTTCTCTGCATATAGAACTGCTCTGATACTCATGGTGCACTTGCCTCCTTTGCTCCGCTCGTGGACTTGAGCCTCCCCATGCTCTACAGCCCTTTGTGTGAAATGCAACAGATCATGACTGTTGCATGAGGGCATTACCCATTCTAAAAAGAATCATAACTGCTTGAAGAGTAATCTCTCAGGTGGTGGTATGAAAAGTTTCATCGTTAAACCACAGCCAACAGACCACAGCACCAGGACACCTGTGTCCTCCTCAAGACTATTTACAGCTGGAAGTCCAGAGTTGTAAGCATGTAGAACTTCACCTTTTGATCAGGGTGAGGAGTTGGGCTTGACTCTGAGCGGTGTTCTCTTCAAGTCTTTTAAAGTCATCATGCAGTGGGTGCCGAAGCCTGTGTTTGTACACTAGTCTTTGTTTGCAAATACAGAGAAC
Organism: Saguinus oedipus; assembly: GCA_031835075.1. Taxonomy (NCBI): domain Eukaryota; kingdom Metazoa; phylum Chordata; class Mammalia; order Primates; family Cebidae; genus Saguinus; species Saguinus oedipus. Next base: position 48,241,804 of record CM063170.1, read on the forward strand.
CCCCTTGAACTAACTCAGGCCACAGTGGGAGTTTATTGTAGGGATGCTGTTTGTAGCATGTACCTATTTCACTTCCTTTTCTCTTTGGGGACTGACTTTCCTTGTTTGTAGTTTCATGTATGTGATGAAGCAATACAGCATGCTCTAAACACCCTTTTCTCTTCCTGGGCATGCAGAAAGACTTAATTTCCTTACTCCTCTTATAGTTATGTTTGAGCTATCTAATCTAATTTTGGCCACTTAGAATGCACATGAGAGTGGCATACAGCCTGGCCCTTAAAAATATCCCCTGTGACCCTCTCTTCCCTTGCTATGATAAGCTGGTGGTCATGTGTTCGTGTGGCATTCCTACAAGCATGAATGTGAAATACACTTACAGTGTTAAGCCACTGACATTTGGAGTTTGTGCTACTTGTCACAATAGACAAACCCCAAATCTCAGAAAAACTTGGTCTTTTCCAGCTAGTAGAATTTCATTTCCTTTACTCAGGAGACCAGCCCTACTGAGACCTTAATCTCAGTTCTACTCTCCTAGAGGCGGGAGTCTAATTGGTCTTCCACTAACTGAAGCCAGAACAGAGGTCAAATTGAAAAAACATGGCTTCTCCCACAGGAAGCACGTGAATCAAGGGGGGCGGGAAAATCAGTTCTGAGGAAATGGAGGATACAGTCTACACAGGGTGGGCCTGACAAACTGGATATATATTTCTGTGTAGATTATTCCCAATATAGTTCCAAGGAGCAGTGGGAGAGACCTACACTGAGCATCTTTCTTAAGGCCCTAGGCCCTGCTCTGCCAAGGCTGGCCTCTGCACCTTTCCTGTTGTCCTGAGATGCAAGCCACATTCATAAGCCCCACCCCTTTCAGAAGGCCTTTCACTCCATCCCAGGATCTCTGTTGTGGTTGCCAAGGAGATTTCCAGCTATGAAGGGCCAAACTGGGACTCAGACCATGAAGCTGCAGTCATCTTCCATAAGCCACTGAGCAGCTGTTAGCTGTTAATGAATTTGACTCAGTACCACCCAGGAGCAAGATTTTATGGACAAAAAATGAAAACCCTCCAAGTCTATGACACAGCTGGTCACACCCTCTGTTCCTGTTAGAGGAGATTCACCTTCTGAGGGAGAACGAAGACTTGTCACCAAGTATTCATGGCCACTGGGGCAGATGCAGCTCCTCTAGGTCTCCCCCAGGTCTTTTCCCTGAAGACCTCCTGCCGGTGGGGCTGTGAAAGCCCCACTTATCTGTAAAAGCAGATAAGTGTTTCTGGCACACCCTCCATTGACAGCTGTCTACGGAGGCAGACAGGTCTGGTTTGCATATGGTGCATTTACATGTGGAAGAATCCTCCAAACCTTTTTGAGTCTTCTGGATGTAAATGCAAACCTTGGGGAGTGTGAGGGAAGTCAGTGGTAGCTCAACATAAATATAGATATTATGTTTTACAGGAGCGTGGAGGAGCTGGCTGGCAAGACTAGCAAAGTGCTTTGATAAATCTATGGACATTCCAGGAAGAGAGGGTGGAACAATTTGGAACACAGAGCCTTGCTTAAGGAAACAAATAGAACCTTCTCTTGAAGGACAAAGACCAGGTGATCATACAACACAGAGCGTCTGCTGGAAACCTGTGGGGACCGAATGGTTGACAATGACCTCGTTATTTCTAGTTCCAAAATACATCTGTTTTTTTTTTTTTTTGAGACAGAATTTTGCTCTTGTTGCCCAGACTGGAGTGCAATGGCATGATCTTGGCTCACTGCAACCTTCAAGTAGTGCAATTCTCCCAGGTTCAAGCAATTCTCCCGCTTCAGCCTCCTGAGTAGCTGGGATTACAAGCACCTACCACCACACCTGTTAATTTTTGTATTTTTAATAGAGACAAGGTTTCACCACATTGGTCAGGCTGGTCTCAAACTCCCGACCTCAGGTGAGCCACCTGCCTCGGCTTCCCAAAGTGCTGGAATTATGGGCCCAAAATAGATCTTGAATGCATCTAGTCTCCATGTCTATTGCCAAACCTTTTGCTCTCCTTGGTTACTGCAAGAAACTCCTGACTGTCTCCCTGTTTTCGCTCTTGTCCACTTCCAATCCATTCTCTCGAGTAGCCCAGGTAATTTGCTTAAAATTGGAGCATGAGTCACCCTCAGCTCATGCTTTCCTAAGTCTTAGAATAAAGCAGGTTCCTTAGTGTTGTCATGAAGCAGTTGCCCTGGTCCTTGCTTTCCTCTCCATCCTCATTTAGTTCTCTTCTCTCTCACTCACCATCCTCCAGTCTTCCCTGTCTCCCTTCCAGGTACCAGCAGCTTTCCCTCTGCCAGGCTGCAGTGCCTGCCGTTCATCTCACAGTGGACTCCTCCTTCCTCACTCTTCTCCTTTGGCTTCAACATCGCCTCCTCAGAGAGGCCTTTCCTGACCACCCCAATTCAGCAGAGCCCCTTTACCCCCTTATTCTCCCTCACCACATCCTGCTTGTTTTCACAACTCTTATCTAGCCCATAGTCACAAATCCATGTGACTGTTTACCTGTTATCACTTGAACCTCCTGCTAGACTGTAAACACTGCAAGGCATGGCCATGGCCGTTTCCTTTGCAGACTGGACAGCCCAGTGCCCGGCACAAAAATATTTGATTAAATTAATGGTTTGGCCTCCAAGCAGAGTGCCTACAAATACAGGGTATGGATTCACATGGGCCTGAGTTTAGCTCTAGCTCTGCCTGTTGCCAGCAGGGAGACCTCCGGCCAGGGGCCTCCTCTCCGAGCCTCCATTTCCTTCTTTATCACGGGGATAAGAATGGCACCTCCCTCTTGAACTTGGTGGGATGATGACACAGTGCAAGAGAAAACTCTCAGCTGGTGCTTGGCATGTAGCAAGTGCTCAAAAAAATGTTAGCTGCTCTTACCATTAATAATATTAGTTGTTATCTTATTGCGATTGTTATTATTTAGCTCCGTTTAGACATGACCCCAGTCTTCACTGGAGAAGAGTGAACAGGCCTTTCGGATGGGCTGTGCGTGTATTGTGGGCTTGTTTGGTTCTGTTTTGTTTTTATCATGGTGGCACATACCCCCAGCCTTCTGTTCTATTCCTCTTACACCAGGCAGCACTTCACCGCAAAGAACGGCTGCTGTGTCTCTAACGACAGTCACACACTGAATGCTTCAATTTCCACATTTTACTTCATATGTAATTTAAAGCCCATGGTGCCTTAATTGTAAAATAGGCCTTATTAAAATAATAGCTTGAAAACCAGTGGGGCTCCCTGTGCCGAGCAATGAGGGTTTTAGCTTAACGGCTGTTTACTGGGATTTAAAAAGAGACACAACCCAAATAAAGCTGTAAAGACATTTCCAGCATGAGTGATGGGCCAAGGACCAGCTGATAATTAAGCTCCCCCATCCCTACACAATGTTTTTTCCTTTTGGTGCTGTCTGGAGCTTTCCTTAGAAATCCAAAGCATACCCTTTGCTGCTTTTATGATTGATGAGGCGGTGAGGATACTTCGGTGCCAGTAAGCAATGTGGTGCTTTGATTAATGATGCTGGTGGGACTCCCAGAAGACCAAAGAGAGTAACACTGTTATCAGGACAGCAGCTGAAGCTGCTGAGAGGGACAGCAGCTCCCAGGATTGTGGAAACTGTGGAGCCATCCATGGGTAGGGTCTTTCATTCAGCTCTAACCCAGCATCTCCTCCTGGAAGTCCAGAAGCCGGTGGAGAGGGGACTGAAGGGCATTCTTTTCCATTGAATTCACAAAACTGGCACTGGGCAGAGTTAGGTTCCCTGGAAATCCCAAAGGATGAAACACACACAAACTGGTAGGAGTCTCAGGCTCTATCATAGTCATGATGAGTTTCTTTCAATTTGATTGTTCTTAGGCAGAAACAATCAGATGAAGAGATTCTACAGTATAAGAAAAACAACCATTTCTATTGACCAAGCACACGGACTTACATTGAATCCTTGTAATACCCATGAAGTAGATGTCACTGCTATTCATCTTCATTTTAGGCCAAGGACACCTCAACTCAGAAGAACTTTGTGTATTACAAGTCACAGAGCGCTTGAGCTGTGGAGCCAGGGTGCAAAGCAAAGATGGTTCTAATGTCTAAGACTATACTCTTGCCCCCTTAGTAATCCTGGGCTTCTAAGAAGAGAGCTATGGAATTCTTGGGAAGATATCCAACCAGGTTGCAGACACATGGATGTTAGATTTTGCCTCACCTTGCCTAACCTGGGATGAACTCCTCACAGTGTCTCGGTGTCCTTAAATATGGAATCCGGTATGCCCTGCCTGCCTCACAAAGCTCTCATGAGGATCAAATATATTAAGATTTATAAATGCTCTTTGCAAGGTAAGATCCCCAATGGACTATTTGTTCCAGCAAAACTGTCAAGTGAACCTATATGAAAAAACATTTATAGAGCAAACTAACATTGAAGGAGCCAAACAAAGTGAGATTCCTAGTTCCAGAGGAATCTTCTAACTCCTAGATGAATGACTTTGGGTAAGTCACATGATCGTTCTGAATCCCAATTTTCTGCCCTTCAAAATCAAGTAATACTCATCTCTTGGCATTGAGAATTCCATGATATTATGCCCACAGAGCAGCTTAATGCTGCCTGGCACATGTGCCCTCGGAATGTTAGCTACTGTTATTGTTTCTTTCATTTCTTTCCCTCTGAGCCACTCCTCATTACCCATTTGGGCAGAACTGTGCCTGCCTTTCCCATTGTCTCTCTGGACCTTTGCGGCATTATACACTGAAAAAGGAAATATGAGTCAAAGAGTGCCCTGAGGCTCAAACACTGTGGTTTTGAAAGTCAATACGCCTGTCGATAGCAAGACTCACTGCCTCTCCAGGGACCGCCCACGGCAGTGTTGCTGAGCTCTGCAAGCCCGGCACAGAGAAGCTTCATGGCGGGGAAGTGCTGCCCAGAAGAGGGGCTGTCTTACTGTCAGCCCAGAGCATCTGCGGCCTCCACAGAATTTGAGCACAAGGCAAGCCAGACAGCCCTTCCCTACTCCTACACTGACACAGAGGCTGGAAACACCTCCTGTCGACTTCCACAGTGTTTTCACATCTTGCATGCTGGACAGTGAGTGGACTCACCGGACCAAAACTGCAAAGAAGAGAACACAAAATAGCTGCTACTTTCCCATACTGTAAAACCAAATAAACCTGGTTTTGAATAATGGCCCTGCCCTTTCCGAATTCTGTGATTATAGGCAAGTCCCTTAACTTCTTAACTTTTCCTTCTATAAGAAGGCGGCTTAACCAGCTACTCTGGAGACTGAGGCAGGAGAATCACTTGAACTTAAGAGGCAGAGGTTGCAGTAAGCTGTGATTGCACCATTGCTCACCAATCTGGTGAGAGACCAGAGCAAGACTCCATCGAAAGAAGTGGGGAAAGGAGGGAAGGGGAGGGACAGAAGAAAAGAAAAGAAAGGAGTTGGTATTGCGGTTCAGAAGGCAGCTCTGCTTAGTATATCTTGTATATTCTCACATTCTCAGATAATCTACTCACTTCTTTGCCTGTAAAATGAGAGTGAGGATGAAATGAAATTTAAAAAATATATAAAGTTTTTCAAGTAGTAGCAAGCACTAAATAAATGTTAGCTGCTGTGTTGGGCAGGTGGGTTCCATGTTATTCTCCAGTGAAAAATAAACCTTGGCATCTCAGTGGATTAGCACCATAAACATTTATTTCTCACTCATGCAGGTGGAGAAATTTCTCCTATTTCAGGAGAATGGGATCAGGGATCTTTTCTTCTTCTGACATCACTATATCAATCAACCTACAGCGGTTGGTTCCAGTTCACCACAGCAGAGAAACAGATGGGGAAGGAGATAACATGGCTCTTTCCTCCCTTGGCACTCCTGTTCATAGTTCATCAGCCACAGCGAGTTTGAGAACCCAAAGCCCACTGCACAGGAAACTGCCTTTATGGTAAATTAGGCTAACTGCCCAAATCACACTGTGCCGTGAAAGCATTAAATGGCAATGTGCATGGCGAACTTACACCGTGGCTGGCACATGGTTAGTGCCTGTTGTATCTTGTAAGAGTTACTACTTTCGACTCAGCACCCGTCTGATATGATTCAATGCAATTCTGACTTGGATTAACCACTGGCTGTTCAAGACCACAAGCTGCGGTAGGTCCCGTTCTCTTAGTAGTTATGTTTGTCCCTCGCCTTTATCAACGTTTCCCTACCTTTCTGTGTCCCATTGTCCTTTTCCAGTGCCTTCAGGTGGATCTACAGTTCACTGATGCTCCACACTCTGGTGTTCTATCAAATTCAAGGTTACATGATCATTTTGGATGTTCAAGCACTTTCATAGTATCGAGTGTGAGGCTGCACTGATTCACTCAGGAACCCTTAATCCAGTGCCCACTTTGTGCCAGGACTAGGACTAGGCATTCACACTCACCATAACTCTGGAGGCCAGTCAGTCTTATTGGCCTTAATTTTGGATATCAAAGGGAAGCTCAGAGAGGTTAAGGGACTGCCTCAAGTCACACACCTGGATGAGTGGAGGCTGACTCAACTCAGGGTGTCTCCCCATCCAGAGGTCTTCCCATTCTTCTTGGGAGGCCTCTGCAGTTAACTTCTGTCTGTTCCCTGGAAGTCATTACATATTTGGGCCTTTTCTAAGCCTCGTTTATGCCTTTTTCCTTTAAAGGCTTAAACCTGAAAAATTGATTAATTCATGCTAAATCCTTGCCGAAGACAATGGCTTAACCTGTTATTTCTGTCTGGGATTTTTATGGTTAAAGAGATACTGACTCGGCCTAGACTCTACTGACCACTAATGGTGGGTGTAAGCATTCAGCCAGGCATGGTAGACGCCATTTGGAGGCAGGGGTCAATATTTGGAAGTATCCCCAAATCATAGTACTTAAGTTACAGATTTCTATTCCAATAAAAAGACTGACCTTTCCAGCCTCAGTGGCAGTGTCCAAAAAGTGAAGATTCAAATTGAGTTCACACCCCAAAAAAAGCATCACATGGATTCCCCAACACAAAAGCTATTTTGTATCTTTTGTAGTGCCCATTCACTGAATGCAGATTTCTATGCCAGGTTTTATAGAAATAACTGTCTTTAGTCCTTACAAGCAGTATGTGATGTCCAGATTATTTATCCCCATTTTCCCAAGCAAGTGAGTACACTGAGGATCAGAGAGGTTAAAGTGACTGGTCCAAGCCACACAGCAAATGTCAGAGTTGGAATTTGACCCAATTCCAAAATGCATCACTTTCTGTACTATCATAGAACAACAGGATGCTGCAAAAGGGAACCGACTTCTTACTTCCTGAAGGCTTTACCTCCAGGTACAATCATATTGGGGGTTAGGGATTCAATATATAAATTTTGCAAGGGGCATCTAAGAGGTGGGTTGCTTTCTCACAGCATTCTTCATGGCCCTGCAGCATCAGTACAGCACCTCAGAGGCTGATGGAGAGACGGGGATGCCTAAAGCTAGCCAGGCAGGATTCTAGGATCCCAATCTTCTTCTACCAGAAAAACTACTGCTGTAGATTTGCACATAAATATTTTGTTTTAAAAATGTATTCTACTACATAAGACAGAGAAAAAAGATAAAAAAGAGAGAAATAAAAACTATAAGACAGAGAAAAAAGAAGATAAAAAAGAGAGAAATAAAAACTATCGTTTTAGTATGTGGTCTTGACTTTATGTACTACCTGTTAAGGCCCAGGGGTGAATAGATTTGTCTGATCATACAAAGAGTTATAGGTGACAGACTGTGGTTTAGAGCACGGCTTGGCAAACCTTTCCTGTAAAGGGCAAGATAGTAAATATTTTGGGCTTTGTGGGCCTTGGAGGCTCTGTCACAACTACTCAACTCTGCCATTGTGGTAAAGAAACAGCCACAGACAATATGTTAAAAAAAAAAAAAAAGCATGGTTGTATTCCAATAACCTTTACTTATAAAACAGGTTGAAGGCTGGATTTGACCTGTGGGTGATCATCTGTGGGCCTCTAGTTTAGAACAAAGAATCGTTGACTCTTTATTTAGCACTTTTTCTAAAAAAACAAAGCTGCCTCCTTAAGACAGAAGTATTGCAAAGCCCTGTTATTTTCTTAATGTTGAGGAAAAATTAAAGATCAAAGTTGGAAAGTCATGAGGGTTTTACAAAACAAAGCATAGGTAAACGAGAAGGTAGACATTAGACATGTGAGTGTGGTTGGGGCCATAGCTCCTGGGATGAAGGATGAAGGGTAGGCATAAATGACTGACTTGAAGAAAGGGCTCTGCCCTGATGAAGAGATTGATATGAACTAAGATGTGTCACTAAAATTCAACCCTCTGCACCAAGGACTAAAATAAATTAATATATCTTGGAACTAATTAGAGATGATGGTTATACAATATTGGGAATGTACTAAATGCTACTTAATCATGCACTTTAAAGGGGTTAACTTAATGTTATGTAAATTTTACCTTAATAAAAAAATTAAAATGGATGTTAATAATTAAATTAAGCAACAAAGTTGAAAATGAAACAGCAAGGTTCCATGTTGGTGGTCTTTCATCTTGCATCTTGCTTCAGGTCCTGGAACTTCTAAAGGTTCCCTGGGATGGTTAAGTGAGCTGTGTGCACCTCGAGGTGGGAGCATGGTGTGATTTTTTTTCATGCTTTGGTCCATCAAGAACCACATGGGCTGCCTCTTGATTCCTAGATTTTTTTGGGGCCTCAGTTTCCTTACCAGTAAAATGCATGTCATTGTGTGTACCATTGAGGATTGATGTGATCATTAAATGAGATTCTGATATAAATTTCATATAGTAACATTGAGATGCTGTAACAAAATGCCACAGACTGTGTGGTTTAAGTAGCATTTATTTCTCATGGTTCTAGAGGCTGGAAAGTACGAGATAAAGCTGCTGGTATATTTGGTTCCTGGTGGGAGTTGCTTTCTAGCTTGTAGATACCTGCATTCCAGTTGTGTACTCACATGGTCTTTCCTCAGTGTATGCACATTGGGGTGAGAGATCTCTGCCTTCCTTTTCCTATAAGAGCACTGATCCTTGATGAAGGTCCCACCATAATGACTTAATCTTAACCATCTTACTTCCCAAAGGCTCTACCTCCAAGTACAATCACATTGGGGTTAGGGCTTCAATATATAAATTTTTCAAGGGACATAAACATTCAGCCTATTCAGTCAACCACTAGGAAGTTTTCATAAACATAGCCTTTACTCTATCTCTACAAAGCCTTTACTTAGTCATTCATTCATCATCAGTTACTTAGCTTCTAGTATGTTCCAGGCAGCATAACTATGCTCATTTTTATTACTGTATAACAAATTACCCTCAAAATTTAGGAATTTACAACAAACATTTATTGTCTCACAATTCTGATGGGTCAGGAATTCAAGGAATTAGCTGGATGGTTTTGGCTTAGGATCCCTAATGAGGTTGCCATTAATATGTGGACTCTGGCTGCAGGCATCTGAAGGCTTGACTGGGGCTGATGGACCTACTTCCAAGATAGTTCACTTACATGGCTGTTGGCAAAAGGCCTTAGATCCTTGCCAAGTGGGACTCTCAATACAGTGTCCATATGAATTAACCACTGGCTTCCCCTAGATCAGGTAGAGAGAGAGAGAGAGAGAGAGAGAGAGAGAGAGAGAGAGAGAGAGAGAGAGAGAGAAAGGAAGAGGACCCAGTCCCCAAGCCTTCTATTTTATTTGTCCATCACTGAGACAAGTTTGCACCCAGGGGAAGGTATATATAAAAGCATGAATGCCAGGAAGTGGAATCCTTGGAGGGCATTTTGAAGACTGGGTGCCACAGTGCCTTAGTAAGAGTTAAGGGGATATAACCATGAGCTATGAGGCCATCTAATTTATAGCCTAAAAGGAGAGATGGACATATATAAAATTATTATGTACTTAAATATGTAACAACCAACTAGGCTCAGCAATGAAGGAAAGGGTACAGTATGTTATGAGAGACACTTAACAGGGAACCTTAGGAGGAAGTGGAAGGGACAGGGATGCATTTGTGAGGAAGTTATATTTCAGTTGAAACTCAAAGAATGAGTGGTAGTTAACATTAGTTAAAATTATGGTGGTTGCCTCAAAATGTTAAACATAAGAGTTTCCTTATTACCTAGCAATTTTATCCATGGGTACAAACCCAAGATAAATGAAAGCATACATCCACATAAACGCTTGTACACGAATGCCCGTAGCAGCATTGTTCATAATAGTCAAAAAGTGGAAGTAATTAAAATGTCCATCAGCTTGTGAATGGATAAACTAAATGTGGTATATCCATACAATAGGATATTACTTGATGACTAAGAACAAAATACTGATCCACAGCACAACATGGATGAACCCTGAAAACATTATGACAAGTAAAAGAAGTCATACACAAAATACTACGTGTTGGATAATCCCATTTGTTTGAAATGTCTGCAGAAGAGAGATGGAAAGTAGATTAATGATTTCCCTGGGTTAGGGGAAAATGGGAAGTGAAAGCTAATAGGTAAAGGGGTTTCTTTTGGAGGTGACAAAAAAGTTTTTAAATAGATGTGATGATGCTTGTACCACTCTGTGAATGTGCTTGAAACCACTGAATAGTCCACATTAAGTGGGTGAATTGTGTGCATGTGAATTTTTTCTTAATAACGAGGTTATAAAAGAGGATGGCTGGAAAAGCTCTGCAGCAGAAGGAACAGCTTGAAGTGGAAGAGAAAATGGTGTGCAGGAGAAATGGAAAGAAAGTCAACGTGTCTTCAGCACAGAGTTGAGGAGAGAAGTAGTGTTAGATGAGGTGGAAACCAGACCCTGCATGCCTTAGTGACCTGATAAAGGTTGCTGGTCTTAATCATGAGGGCTATGGGAAGCCACTGAAGGTTTTAGGCACAAAGTTGCCTGATCATAGTTGAGGTTTTCAAATTTAATATCATAAGTGCCCTATAAAATAAGGCTAACAATATTTATATCATGAGTTGATGAACAGAGCAGGCAGAGCAGTGAAAACCTTATTTTTCATCTTTTTCCCTTGAGGAGTACAGAGACTGGAGTTTCGGGATCGTACTTGAACCTTTGGTCGTTAGAAGCAGCATACTTGGTTCACATGCTTTTCGCCCAACCTCTGGTGTCCTAAATGGCTTTATATTGCTCAATGAGGGGACAGGCTGGATGTGGCCACCCTCAGGTGCTAGCTCCATGTTCCCATGTTGCACAGTCTTTGAGATTCTGGGCTTCACTGAGTTCTTTATCCTTGTCCAGATGGCTGAGCAGAGGAAATATCTGGGAAAATGTTAATTCCACCTCATTTAATGCAGCTTACATAGGTGTGGTGTAGTCGAGGCCGCTACAGGAAAAGCTGATTTCAAGTTCTGGCACGAGGATTAGCTGATTCACAAAAGATGTGAGTCTCCGTTTCTTCCCTGCACATCTGTCCTGTCTGCTTTTAATTTGGAAGCACCAGTTTTAATTTAGCGGCAGGACTGTAAACTCCATTTCTGTGAACACAGAATGACATACTTTGTGGAACGGGGGCCTCTGGCCAAGATCTGACTCCTAAGTAATTGATGGCTAGTGACTAGCTGAGAAACGCTCTAATGCAAGCACTTTCCACGGCAAAAACCCTGTCATATCAGCTGGATTGCAAGCGAGCCTTGCTGGGCTGCTGGCCATCGAAATATAAGCGACGTTTTTAACCACAGTCTCCAAAGCCTGAAAGGAGCCTCCAGTTCCTTCTAAACATCGAAGATCATTCCAGTCCACAGGTTTCCTTTGTCCTCAGGCTTTGCCTGTAGCCTGTGGCCCAATGCACAGATTTCTTCATCTTTGGAAGCCAACCATATCAGGAAGGAGGCTTCAGCATTAAGAGTTGTTTTGTTCTGGTGAAAAGGACACTCTTTTCATCACATTTAAAAACCAATTTTTTAAAATCTCACTCATGTCCAATATTTTGTGTGAGAGAGAGAGAAAACACAGCCCTAAAGTTACATCACCCTTGTGGTTTGAGAAATCTTTTTCACAATATGTAGACTGTTTGGGGGGCTGGGATTTTTGGAGAAGCGGGAACAAGAGTGGGGAAAGAAGGACAGAGACATAAGACAGAAAAATAAGTCTTCCTTCAAACAAGAAAAAATGGATAAGCAAAGGGAATAAAATGGACAAAAATTCCATGAGTCTGGCATCTTCTAGATACAGAGATAGCTGATATAAAACCCCATGATGCCTTTTTAAAAATTAATAAATTTAATTTAAGTCCACCTTTCCTACATCACCATTGAATCCCTACCACCTATTGTGGTGCCTAATACACAGTATGTTTTGATACATATTTTCTAATACATGAATGAAGAAATAAGTAATTATTGCATGCTTACCAGGTGCCCAGCACTGCTGTACTCGAAGGGCAGGGGAAACATCACTAATGCCACCGAGGAACTTATGGGGAGTCCAGTGTGGAATAATGGTGGGAGGTACAGAGCCCGGAGTGAGTTATTCCTGGATCTGGGTTTGAGCACTGCCTCTACCACTTAGCAGCTGTGTGGCCTGGGGGAAAATTTTTTAAGCTAATCATTAGTTTCCTTTAATTGAAATGTGGACAATAATAGGAGCCATTTCATGTGGCTGTTGGAGGATTACTTGATGTAAAGGTGTAAGGTGCTTGTGCCTAGAACATAGGAAATGCTCAGTAATGGTAAGTATTATATCATTTGGAAATGGCACATGGCCGCTTTATGCAATAGTTCTTGCTGTGAGTCTCTCCAAAATGTCCTTGAACTCCCACCTTTGTTTTACAAACAGTTCCTTGCCAATTTGTTTCTCAAGCTATGGTGAGGCCAACATTATTCACTCCTTTGGTTTTGCTTAAGTGTGCAGCGTCCTGTTGTCCTGGATCTAATGTGGGTTTTGTAAAAAATCATTTCTCCATGGAGGACAGTGGCACTCGGCTCTAGTACTAACAAGAGAACATCCCAGATGGTTTGCAAAGTATTTTAGTTCTTGCCAAACATGTTTTCCACTAATTTGAAATTCCCTGAGTATTTTTAAGTGAAATGTAATCCATGTGTTCCTGGTCAAGTAACTATGGGGTAAGGAAGTGGAAAAGAATAAGGGAGAATCCCAACGTCAGCTCTTAGTGAGATGGCAGCATCTGAGGTGTGTGTGCTGCATGTGTTCTAAGGGACCTCTGCACAACAAAGAGAGGACATGACCCTCCTGATTCTCCCTTCCAAGCCACCCATCAACCACTCACCCATCCACTCCATGCCTATTGGGCCCTCACCAACTCCACAGTGTAGTGGGCACTGCTTGTATAGAAGGGGTCAATGTGGTCCCTGTCCTGAGCAAGGTAGATTAGATGCCAGCAAACTTCCTCTGTAAAGGCTCAGATAGTAAATGTTTTTGGCTTTGTAGGATTCATGGTCTCTGTTGCAATTAGTCAACTCTGCTGTTATAACACAAAAGCACCCAAAGACAACTGTAACAAGAACATGGTTGTGTTCTGTAATGGGAGCTATTATTATATCATTTGGAAATGGCACATGGCCACCTTATGAAGCAGTTTTTGCCGTGAGTCTACCCAAAGTATCCTGGGACTACCAGCTTTGTTTCACATACAATGGCTTGCCAATTTCTTTCTCAAACCATACTGAGGCCAACATGTTGCCCCAGCTGGGCAAATTGGGTCTGTGGGGGCAAATTTGGCCTGTGGGCAATAGTTTTCAGATTCCTGGATTGGATTATACCGGGAAAGATGACAACACCTCAGATAAAGACTCAAGAGTAGATAACTCAGTGCTAATCAATGAAGAGGCCAGCCCTGCCCCAACGTAATAGGGATTCAGAAGCAGGAGGTATCAAGGGCCTGCAGTTGTACCTTTCAGGAAGAAGTGGATTCAAATCCCAGTCCTATTATTTATTGGCTATGTGACTTAAGACAAATCAGGAAATCTCTGCTAATTTAATTAGTAAATGCTCATGTTTAAATTGGATATAACAGCATCATTAATCTTATGTAATATCATACCATTATTAATAGATGTACATAATTAATATTATTTAATCTCTGGATTAAATGAGACAATGTATATAAAGGCTCCATGCAATGTCCGACACCCAGTGTGACAGCTTATATTCAGAGTGAATGAGGCATTGACTTTGGGGTTGGTGGTCCCAGGTTTAGGGCCTGCTCTGCCACTTAATCATCTGGACCAGGGGTCAGCAAACTTTTTCTTTAAAGGACTGATTGCAAATATTTTAGGTATTGCAAGCCACATACAGTCTTTCTCACATTAAAAAAAAAAATTACAACCCTTTAAAAATGCAAAGCTCATTCTGGTCATTTATTAGCTTATAAGCTGTAGAAAACTAGGCTGCGGGTTGCATTTGGCCTGAGGGCCGCAGTTTACTGACCTCTGTTTTAGACTTCCACTCTATTCAACAGAAATAAAGGAAAAACCACACACTGAGGCACATATGGAATTTAAAATGGTCTAGTAGCCACATTAGACAAAGTAAAATAAAAACAAAAAGATACAATTAATTTTAATAGTATATTTTGTTTAATCTAATATTTAAAATATCATTTGAATAAGTAATTATTAAAATTTGCTCATAAACTATTTTGCATTCTTTTTCCTTTTTGTACTAAGTCTTTGAACACCTGTGTGTATTAACACTCACAGCACATGTCAGGAGCTCAAAGCCACATGTGGCTGGGGGCTACTGTGTGGGACAGGCAGCCGTAAACCTCAAAAATTCTTTGCAAAATGAACATAATCTTAGAACTTACATTTTTGAGTCTTTGAGATTGAATGTTTATAACGTGCTGAGCACACTACCTGGCACAGAATGATCTGTTAGTGCTAGCTACTCAGCTGATCACTGCTAAGAAGGTTCATTGTGAATTATAATGATGGTAATGATTATTTGGGGGAAGGAGTCTGTATCTCCTTCTCTCTTCTGAAAAAAATAAAAAATCTCAGTCCTGGTGATCAGAGGCCTTTCCCAGAACCCGACAGCTTCTGTTATCATTTTTCTCATGGGTCCAGGAAGATTCTGGCTGCTTCTCAGAAATCATAGCTTTTCTGAGGCCCAGGATACAGGTGAGCAGCCTGGAAACAACATGGAATTTAAGGAATCGTCCACAGCCCACATCCCTTCTGGGACACTATGAGGGTCAGCACTGCCTCCTTTTTGACTGCTTCATTCCTAGGCCAGTGTTCCAGGAGAGACTCCTTACTTTGTCTAGTGTGTGTGTGTGTGCGTGTGTGTGCGTGTGCATGTGTGTGTGTGTATTTCCCTTCTACCCTGTGCCATATCTCCTTTGATTTCTTTTTCCTATTTAGATGTCCTGCCAGCATTCCCTACAGCTTTTTAGGATGAGTAGATGCATAGGTTTTCGAGGAGAGGCCTTTTGAGAAGCTTGGGAAGTCTCCCATTTGAGCCAGAGACTTGGGGCTGCCTTGCCTCCCACTCCCCTGAAAAGCTGGGCTTTGCTGGCCAGCCTCATCTGACCCAATCTTTTGTATTGTCAAAAGCAGAGCAATCCAGCTTGTGCCTCTCCTGTTAGGATGTAGGGCTGACTCTTAGTGGAAAAGTACCTTTTATATACCAAACAGTTGCCCAGGTTTCTGAGGAAAGTCAAATCAGATGGGCTGGGAGAATGTACCTAGATTGAAAAGAGCAAAAATTCTTTCTGGATGAGGTTGTCTAGTACATCTCCCTTGAAGTGTTTGTTTTCATATTGAACAACTCTAGGTCAGGGGTCAAATGACATCACTGACTCATGAAACCCATTTTTTCTGCAGCAAGTCCCTCATCCAGAATTTTATAGAACAGTCTTTGGAGCTAAATCCTTGCTTTGCCATTTATCAACTGAGTGACCCTGGACTACTTAACTGCTCTGAGCCTCAGTTTTCTCATCTTTAAATGGGGACAGCCATATGCTCTTTGATTGTGGGTAGGACTCAATTAGTGCTATTAATTATGGGAAATATTTAATTCACTCAGAGTTTGGCATATAATAGACACAAACAAAACGGTGATGATTTATTACTCTCTTTTCTTGAGTAAGGTGGCTGGCTACTTTAACCAAACTCCCTTCCTTTCTTTTCCATGCTGTGCCTCGAGCTTCTTCTGGTACCCAAATGTTTAGGGATGTGGTTGCCTGAAGGTTCAGGATGCTGCTTTGTGGATACAGGCTCACTAGCCTGAAGCATCCTCCCTGCCACATGACTTCCTTTCACAACAATACATCATCCCAAGTAAGCCAGCAGGTCTCTGAGAGTGGCATTCACATGTGGAAGCACTGCCTTTTGCTGTTCCTGCTGGGAAATAATGTAGCACTTAAGCAGGTAAATAGGCAGGCATCCCCAGAACACCAGAGCATTTCCAAATCTTTCCGAGACCCTTTGATACTATTATTTATAATTGAACCACTTCAAGGGGAAAGAAGGAAGGTACAAATGAACTTGCTTTTTGATATTCATACATTTGGTCTAATCTTAATGTAAAAAAGTTGCAGCTGATCTGTAAGAGTATAAATTTGACCTCACCAATCACGGGGAGAATGATTCCTCTCTTACTCTATCAAATAGGGCACCATATTATTATAATTATTGGTATTTTTATTACTACTAAAGTAATGGGAGTAAAAATTAATTAGTATTAGTGAACTGATATATTATCTTTCATGCTATTAATATATTAAGACCTTAACAAAGGCAAGCCCATATACTTTGACTCAATAGGAAGGAGCACTTTAAATTAGCAAACATTTTAAATAGAATTTCAGGAATGCAGTACTCTTCCAACTCCTATCTCTAAAATTTCCTCTACTGTAGTCCAAGGATCTGCAAAATACCAATCTAGTAATTATTTGAGGCTTGGCAGACTATACGGTCTTTGATACCACTGTTCAACTTTGTCACTTGTAATGCCAAGGCAGTCTCAAATATGTAAACCAATGGGTGTGGTTGTGTCCAGCGAAACTTCGTTTACAAAAAATAGGCAGCAGGCTTTGGCCTCTGGGACCAGAGATGGCTGACACCTGTTTTAGTCAAACAAACAAATCGCCTCTCCGCCAAAATAAATAAATAAATAAATAAATAAATAAATAAATAAATAAATAGAATCTTTACAAAATTCCCAAGAAATTAATCGCCATTATCTCCATACAAGGTAAACAATCTGTAATAAGAATGATGTGCAAAGAACATGGGACTAGGAGTTCAAGATTAAGCAGTCCTGCTTTGAGTGAACCAGGCACATTTCATTATTCCAGGTCATACGAGTATGAATAATTCTAGTCTCCAAGAATGGAAGAAATAGGGAAGGCATATCATTAAGCTGAATAAAATGTAGAAAAACACTGTCGGTTTATTTATTCAATTAGTTCATTTGACACAAATTTATTTGAAACCTAGGCATGCTAGACATAAAACATACAGTATCAGCCCTTAGTGACCAGGTTATAGGACAGATTTGGGTTTTGGTTTGTTCTAAGAAATCCCCAACACTCTTAAAAATCAGACCATGAAAAAACATTCCTTGTCCCATCTAGATGAGAAACATAATAGCAACTCAAACCTCAGCTTTCCATAAAGAGAGCCCTGAAGTATACACGGGAATAGTTAAAGCCAAAAAAATTAAAAATAATGAAAAAGCTGGTTATGTGAGTGTTGTAACTGGGCACTGACACCATATGACATATTTGGCGTTTGCCTCCCAGCTTCATCTGAATCCAGCATTCTAAAGCCCTTTCGTAACAGCAATGAACATCTGCTCTAAAGAAGAGCCCTACACCCAGGCAAGAAGAATTGTGTAGAAGGGCGTGTTTTCCTTAAAGTGCAGTAATATGTTATTAAAGTGTCAAATACCTACATTTGCGACAATAATTATATAAACACAGACTAGAAGACTGTAGGAAAAAAGATACACCAATTAAAAAAAAAAAAATCCCATAGGAGAGGCAGCAATGTTGAAATGAGGTTTAGTTAACTTTTCCAGGGTTGGAGTTTAACATCTTTCAAAGGAATGAAGATGATCCTATTGGCTTTTATTATGATTATTTCTTCTCCTTCTTGAAGCCTTCTTGAACACTTCAAGCAAGAATTATTTATTAACAAGTGGAAACCATTACTTTGTGATTTGATTCAGCACAACATTATATGGAAAAAAATAGGCTCACAAGCTGCCTGAATGTCATCATGTAATTTCCTCACTTTTTCTAAATTGAGCTCATCCATAAATTTCAGAAACAGTATTTTAAAAACCTACCAACAAATTTTCCATGCTTCTTGTTCCAACACAACTCTTTGAAAATATTTTTCTACTCCATTCCCCATTGAGAGAGAGAGAGGAAGAGGAAGAGGAAGAGAGAGAGAGAGAGAGAGAGAGAGAGAGAGAGAGAGAGAGAGAGAGAGAGAGAGAGTGAGAGAAGTAGAAGAGAAACATGGGTGAGAATATGCTGTGATCACTGGGGATTAGCTTGCCCACAACTTCTTTGAAATTGTAATTGTTCACGAATTCATGTGGTTTCTAGAGAATGGAGCAAGATGAATTTCATCCACATGTTGAAGTCCATTCCGCATGAGGTTGATATATTGCATGTGTCTGTCCCTCTCCAAGGTTAATGACACAAACTGGACTCTTGGGGAGGAGACTATCTCTTTAGCTCAGTCAGTGCTGTCAATTTCTACTGTCTGAAAAGTTTAGAAGATTTAAGCAGGATTCCAGTGCCTAAATTCTCCCAGCGAATGGGTTTATCAGTGAAAGTTAAAATGGCACCTGAGAGTTCCAATTTTCTTCCTTTATTTCTAATGTTTCTTATAAGAATTGTTTAAGGATGGTGAGGGATGAAATGCAACAAAGTAAAAAACAAGGATTAACTGTCTTGGAAACAAACATATTAGGTGTTGGACCACACATTCCACATGTGCTCCCAAGCTTCAAACGTATTCATATTCCATTCACAAATTTTGTCAAATTCACATGTCACTTAACTATCATTTAACATTTTCTTTAAAATACTCTTTTTTTCACTTAGATAAATTTGCAAAGAAATGAAACTTTATATTACTACTATTAATGGAAAGTTATTACCATTGGTCATTAGAGTTTACTACAAAAACACCTGAGCAGGCTGGGCACGGTGGTTCATGCCTGTAACCCCAGGGCTTTGGGAGGCCTAGGTAGGAGGATTGCTTGAGCCTAGGCATTCAAGACTAGCCTGGGCAACATAGTAAGATCCCATGTCTACAAAAAATAAGAAATTAGCCAGGTGTGATAGTGTGATAGCCTGTTAAGTCTTAGTTACTCAAATTGGGCTGAGGTGGGAGGATTTCTTGAGCCCCTGGGAGACTGAAGCTGCAGGGAGCCATGATTGCGCCACTGCACTCCAGCCTGGGCAAGAAAGAAAAACTCTGTCTCAAAAAACAAACAAACAAACAAAAAACCCAAAGCATGAAAACATGAGCAAAGACAAGTAAACTGTGATATTAAAATCTAGTTAAATACATGTTCTTGTTCAAGACTCCATGCCTGAGGTTGAGGTCCGCTCTTTCTTTATGGTAGGAAGTTTAGCAAGTGTTGAGGTGCTGAGGACGTGTTGGCACCACAGGAGGACCTGCTCTTTGAAGGAATCAGAAAGGTGATTGAGAATTGAAAAAGGAGTAACTTTCTCACTACATAGTTTTATACCATTTAATGTCCATTTCCAAAAGCGAACCCCCGGAGACTAACAGGTGTCTCTCATCTCACCAGCAACGAATCCCACAGTTTAAGAAACTTTGCTAGCAGTCTCATGCCTTTTCCTTTTTTTGAGATGCAGTCTCACACTCTATCACCAGGCTGGAGTGCAGTGGTGTGATCTCAGCTCACTGTAACCTCTGCCTCATGGATTCAAGTGATTCTCCTGCCTCAGCATTCTGAGTAGCTGGGACTACAGGCTCACGCCACCACGTCCAGCTAATTTTTGTATTTTTAGTAGAGATGGAGTTTCACCATGTTGGCCAGGATGGTCTCTATCTCTTGACCTCATGATACACTTCCCAAAGTACTGGGATTACAGGCATGAGACACTGTGCCTGGCCAGTCTCATGCTTTATAACATCTTCTTAGACTTTGGAAAGTGCTTCTATGTACGGCATTCTATTTGGTCTGCATGGTAACGTGGCAATGTACATAGGACCATAATTATTACTTTTATTCTACTGGAACTGAAAGCGCAAAGCAACATATTTTAAGCTGACACAGTGGCAAAGCTCTCTCTGAAACAGATTTTTTTTTTCACTAAATAAAATACATTTCAAAGTTCATTGATACATTCTCCATTGCATCTTAGATGTTTTCCTTTAGAAAAAAATCCTTTTTCCTTCAAATGACATGAAGATATTTAAAAACAAAGTTTAGTTATTTATGATGCAGCAGATATTCAATATGCTGTATTCATCAATGCAAAGATTGTGATGACCCCAATTTTTCCCATATCAGCATTCACAAAGAAACGGGAATAGAAAAATGAGCATCATTTTTGGGGCAGCATCATTTAGGCCTTTGAACTCCTCTTTGAGTCCAGTGGTTTTCAAAAGCAACTTTTATACATGGTGGTATTTGTAATCTATGCAGCATAGAATGCTAGCTCTTACCACTGAGAAAGGAGGAAACGTGTGAGCTTTGGCAGACAGTATTTATTATAGGACAATCATCTGGTTGCAGAGTAGGATTTTATGAAATTCCCTGAGGTCTCTAAGCTTTGATTCACACTGCATCTCTGCTGCAATAGCACTTCAACCATTTGGAGCCTGTTTGGTTTTATTTACTGGGATGAATACTGAACAAACTAATCGATCACCAATCTAATTTGGTTATCTTATATTACTGAAATAATTCTGCCAAATAAAATAACCAGTTCTAGTTATGATGACGGTAGAATTGGAGTGCCTACGGAGCAGAGGAGATGAACCATTAACTTGATCAGCTGTATAAACAAAGTTTCTGACCAGTGGAAAATGTTAGCCAATATCCCAGGCAAGGGAAGGGCTTTAGATGAAAAATCAGAGAGGCTGCTAATGGAATATAACATGTCCCCAGATTCAGAGAGAAAAAGACAGAAGCTTCCTTCCCATAGTTAGTTTAAGGATCAGTTGAAGAGTTTGAGTCTGATGCGGCGGCATCTGCCTGAAGAACAATGGAAGGCATGCTTCAAAGTGAGGCACTTTCTCATCTGCCTGCCCTTCTCCTGAAATTTTGTGGATTCTGACTCTGAGTCACCAAGTTAGAAAGGTCTGTTGTTCATTTCTGGAATGGTATCAGATTCAGCAAGGAAAGTACAGAATGTAATAAATATGTAATAAACATCTTTCTGAATTCTGTTATTCTAGTTATACCCAGAAATTGTGAAGCTTGCAATAGTTCCTAATGAAGTTATTCACATTTTACACATTCATCTAGTTCAGTGGGAAAATTCTACAAATCTTAATGATTCTGTCAAAGGTCATGTACAATTTTGGAGTAGGTTCTAATACGATGAAAATACCAGGTCATTTGACAACACACATTTAGCTTGTAGGTGTGTTACAAATGTATTTTAAACAAATTACTTACAGACAACTGGAAGCTCTTTGAAGACAAGGGCCCTGTCTCCCTCTTCTTTGTGTCACCAGGATCTCACAGAGTGCTGTTACATGGTTGTTATTTAATGAATTTGTAATTGATGAATAATATGGTAGATTTCATATTGATTGAAAAATCTTTTCCCAGCCCTCTTGTCCAAAGAACCAAATTAAGAGAGAGACTACATGAAAAATACTGGACTTACAGTAGCTGTGAAGGTTCATCTGACAGGGAGGTTAGGAAGTTAGTACGGTCACTTCCAAATAAAGTCCATGCATTAGCCCAGGACCGCAGGACTCAGTCTCTGCATTGCATTATTTAAGCTTTTTTTTTAAAAAAACTTATATTCTTATATTTATTTATTTTGAGATGGAATTTCACCCTGTCACCCAGGCTGGAGTACAGTGACGTGATCTTGGCTTACTGCAACCTCTACCTCCCCGGTTCAGGTGATTCTCATGCCTCAGCCTCCCAAGTAGCTGGGATTACGGGTACTTGCCACCAAGTCTGATTAATTTTTGTATTTTTAGTAGAAATGGAATTTCACCATGCTGGCCAGGCTAGTCTCGAACTCCTGACCTCAAGTGATCCTCCTGCCTCGGCCTCCCGAAGTGCTAGGATTACAGGCATGAGTCACTGTGCCCAGCCTTAAATTATAATTTTAAGCACTTCTGTTATTTAATCTGAGTGGTCCTAATGTGTGGCAAAACACTTAAGAATATTTTTTAAATTAAAAAATTAAATTTAAAACTATCAGTAGTATGTTCCATGTGTATGGCAGTGATTCCTGCAAATATCTCTCCCTTCTCTTCTTCTTTTAAGCATTTTCATCGATACACAGTCAATAGAACTTTTCTATCTCCTACCTACTCCTGCTTTCTATTATAGAGTTTAAATTAACTCCTTTAATTTTACTAACTAGATTCACAACAAAAAAGATTCTGGAAGCTAACTTAGCAAGAAAAGTTCTTTTCCTGCTCAGAAAAACTGGAGAAGAGGCAAAATGGTGTGTTCTCATGCATAAATAATTTTGTTCTTGGAATACAAGTAAATATGGCTAATTGCATCCTGGGGATTTCTAGAACCCAAAACAACATCTACGGCTTCATGAAGTTCCAACAAGTCATGACAGGCACACATGTGCATATAATAAGTCACTAAGTCACAACTTCCTGTTTTGATATAGGAAGAAGCAGAGATGAAGGGCCAGCAGAAGGAAAAACACCTAGTGAATGTCCGTGGAAATGGGGGGCTGCCTCTGCACCACCTAACCCTTCCCGAGTCTGCCAGAAAAGCTTGCATCATTGAGAATTGAGACTCCAATAGAGATGCTTTTGGCAGATGCTTTTTCATTCTATGTTTATCTCATTCTACATTTGAACTTTGAGCACATTCAGTGAGTGCTGGCTCATTCCCTAGCACTTAAAAAAAATAAAAAATAAAAAATAACAGAAATTAGTAGCGCTATGGCTGAAATTAGTAGCGCTATGGCTGTAAGAGATTTAAACATCATTACTCTTCATTTTAATTTTTTTCGCTTAAAATAACATTTGTGATACTATCTTGGATACTGATG
This sequence comes from Saguinus oedipus, assembly GCA_031835075.1. Classification (NCBI taxonomy): domain Eukaryota; kingdom Metazoa; phylum Chordata; class Mammalia; order Primates; family Cebidae; genus Saguinus; species Saguinus oedipus. The sequence continues at coordinate 48,265,006 of CM063170.1, forward strand.
AAACAAAGCATACGACAACATTAGTTTGGCCTCCCCTGACTCTCATTTTCCATTAGCAATAAATCTGGGTGCAACCAAAGCCTGCTGTGATTCCAGCTTGGTATTTACTCTGGCTGCGTGAGGATGATGCCCAGCTATCTCGAATCAGTTCTTTTAAGAACAGTGATGATTTTGCCGCCCTGAGAACATTCGGCAATATTTGGGAGCATTTTTAGTCGTTGCAATAGGAGGGCAATGTTACTGGCATCCAGTGAGTAGAAACCAAAGACACTGCTAAACGTCTTGTAACACAGAGGACAGTCTCTCATAACAAGTGTCAATGCTGACTATAGGTCAAGAAATCCTGCCTTAAAAATATCTTATTTGGTAGCGTCATGCATATATTCTCTAGGCTGTCAGCGCAGTTGTAAATGCTTTATGAGCTGAAATAGCTTGTGTTGTCAGCTAATATAGAGGGATCACCTCTAATAAGGAAGTGCTTCTTGAAGTTTGCAAATCAATCAACATTTATTTTGTCTGCTATTAGTGCCTGAAATATCCATCAGAGATCTCTCCTTTCATATATGAAACCCTTCATAAAATTCCCATTGGTCATTTATTTATCCATACATGCATTTATTAAGTGCAACTATGTGTTGGTCAGTGCTATCTGGGAGTGCTACAACCTATCTTAGTGTGAGCTCCTAGGCCTACCCACTTCCTGTTTGCCCAGTATGCTCATTAACCATTGCCAAATCAACAAGTCTCTGCAGTCAAACAATTTAAAGCATCTTATGTAGAGTTGCACATATGAGATGCAGCTCAATTGCAAATGCATGCATATAATGTGGCCTATCTGCTCTTTAAGTACTGTCATTAGACCTAGGCAAGAAGAATCTTGCCCTGGTCCCTCAGCTGCAGAGGGTGCCCTCCCGGACCTTGTCCACAGAGCCATGAAAGTGCCCATCTACAGCCTATGCCACATTACTGTCCAGGCCACACTGTGGATACCAGGGACACTGGAATTTTCTGCCCAAATGACCAAGCCCACCTGCAGAGCCTGAATAGGCCTGTTTCCTTAGTCCATTCTCTTGAGGGGAACATAAACACTGGCATCTGTATTGCAAGGCCTGGCCCAGGGCAGTTGTTGAGGCAATGGACTTAAACTAGGGTATATATGGTATGCATGAAGCCCCTTGCAGTGTGGAACAAATTAGATGAGTGAAGAGAAGGTAACAGGGGGCTGGGGACCAGGGGCCATGAGTCAACTTTCTTTGCTTTTTCATGATCTACCGCAAATTCCAGAAAGTCCAAGAATTCTAACTTAGAAGATAGCCTTGTAGGGTGTATGAAGGTAATAACAGAAGAATCGTATTTAGTAGCTGGCTGGAGTTATTTCTTAACTATGTGGACATATAGAACATGGGTCTCCATTTTTACACTTGCTCCAAGTTAGGGATAGACTTGCTTTGAAGGAGCCGGGGGAGCACTCTTTCTTTTCTCTGTGCAGAACACCTTTAGGGTTCAGGGCACACCACCCCAGGTGAGATCATACAGACTGCTCTGGAAAATTCCGTTTCAGCTGCTTTCCACGATTATGTCTAGTTTTGGGGAGGATTGTATTTTATGTAGCCCCAATTATAAGTCAGCCCATCTTAAACTCACTGGCATTTCTATAGGATGGGGCAATAGGTGAACCAATGGAAAAATCATATTTCCATAATTAGTTTCCTGAGTCAGAGCTAACAGAAGGAAAGAGCTCGGAAAAAAGTTTGCACCTGACATAGGAATAGCAAAGGAGAGAACCCCAGAAAAAAGAAAGACGCTCGTTTGGGGAGGAGGTGCTCTGAGCAGCCAGTGGCAGAAATGGCCACTTAATGAAAGGGGGAGGAACTAGAGGAAAGGCCTTGAGTAGAGATGGGCATTAAAATAAAATTATAAAAAAATTGAGAAAACTCTTTTCCCTCCCATTTGGCTCATTGTTTCAAGGGGCTGCAAAAGGAGCTAGACCATTGAACTTCGTGTTCTACTTTGACACTAGGCAATTTCTTTATCTGAAGAATGGGGATTTCTTCCTTGCCCCAGTTCTATCCCAAGGTCCCAGAAAAAGAGAAGAACTTGAAAGGATGCTATGCTTGTACCCTATGTGGCAAAAACCCTTAGGATGCTTTTCATTTCTTACCTCTGCAGAGGAGGAACTGACTTAGTCCTGGGAGAGGATTCTACACTGTAGTTCCCACAGACTCTGTCCTGTCTCATACAGCTGGAGGGTCCAGACCAAAGAGCCAAGACCCAAGACAGGAGTGAGGGCCTCTGTTTAAAATGAACAAGAGCCTAATTTCAAGTTACATGAGGACTTCTTCTCTAGGAACAAGCCCAGCCCGGAAGGCTTGTGGTTTCTGGTGCCTGCTGGAACAGTCTCTGGATTAGGGACACTGAGCAGCTTACTCACACATAGCTCCCACCTCCTGCTGAAGTCCTGGGAGCCAACCCCACAGCCAGGCCAAAGGCAAGGCTTGGCTGCCTGTGTGATTAATTACCTTTGTTTCCTCCCTCTGGGAGAGGACCCACTGACAACTGCAGCAGCAGGAGGGGAGGGGAGAGGCCTCCACAGGGAGGTTTATCTGCCACCCTCAAGTCCAGGGTGTGCCTGGGAAAGGGCTTCCATGCTTAAGCTCAACAAAAGGTATCTTTCCAGGAGAAAATGACACAGCTCAGAAAGTTAGTCATTAATGTAATGGTCTGAATCGACAATGAGAAAAAGATTGAAGCTGACATGATTTTTATCTTTGATATTATAGCTTCTGAAGTTGAGAAGTAATTACGTATGTTAATATTACATCCATTCGATATTCAGTGAATTTCTTTTACAACTCTTTCTTAATTAATCTTTCCTCTTCCCTCCTCTGCGGACAGTGCAGGCAAACAGTCACGTAATGGATTGGGGTCCTTCTAGAAGTACAGAGTTAGGAATCAGAAAAATTTGGGCTTGGATTCAGACTGGTGCTTAACTTCAGACATTTACTGAATAAACAATAAAAATAATAACTAGTACTTGCTGAAAATGTGATGTGGTACTAGGCAGTATATGAAGGTTTCACACATGTTTTCTCATTGACTCCTCTTGAAACTCTATTGGCTATGAACTATTCTTAAGTCCATTTTAGAGATGAGGAAACTGAGGCTCTCAGTGTAGATGCTGAGCTTCACAGACTAGCTTGCTTGGACACAGCAGCCTGGCCTCTGAGAACACTGTTGCCTTTCACCTCTGTACTTTGGGAGCTTTGGAGGAAGATGGGGATGGAGTGCATGACTGAGTAGAAATAACAATTTTTATTGCTTCACAAATCACACCACTTTCTTCATCAGCCACCTTATATTTTAACAGTCTAGGTCTACTGCATATATCTGGCTTCTTCTTCTCTACCTGAAACCCCCCAAGGACCAAGTAACTGAAAGCATCAGAAAAGCAATAACAAATCTCTCTCTGCTCTTCCCTCCTCAGCAGAATCCAGCAGTCCCAGAGTGCTGGGGAGAATTACAAAAGCAAGGAAACAGCAGCAGCAGCCATAGCCCTTCAGCTTCAAACGCAGACACCCTAGAGAGATGCCACGTGTAAATCACAAAAAGCTGGGGCACTGTCCTCACCCTTCAATTCCCCAGCACTCCTGGGCTCCAAGACGCAGGTTGCAGAATCCTTGCATTGCTGCAGGGTCTTTGAGTGGCTGCCCTTTGATATTTGGTAATAACAATAGAGTAATGAAGATCAAATAAGATTCCATCTATAAGGAATTCTCAGTACTGGGTCCAGAGGGGGTTAATATCATCAATACAATCACTATCCTTGTTATTGGGTTTTGAGGCTGATGAGGATTTAGATAAATAGAGAGGAGGAGGAAGAGCCTTCAGAGAAATGGAGCAGAGTAAATGAAGAGCTGTATGTATTTGTCGTGGAATACCTAGAGCAATTGATCAATTTACTAAGTGAATTAATTTATTTGAGCATCTACTGTACTCCAGACTCTGTGCCAAGCACCAAACAGGGGATTACATGAGAGTCCTACGTTCAAAGAGCTTACAATCTCATAAAAAACAGGGATTAAACAAATTCAATGCACAAATTCATATATGATATAAATTGTGATTGCTATGTGCTATGAGACAAAACAACCTGGTTTATGAGAAAAAAAAATAACAAAGGAACAATTTACAATGGGTGAGCATCTGGGTAGGTCAAGAATGGCATCCCTGAACAGGGGGTTGAAACCCAGATGGTAAGGAGTCAGTGAGCCAATGAACTGGGGAAGAGTGTTTAAGGCTTAGGGAACAGCCTGTGCAAAGTTTCTGCGTCAGGAAGGTGGAGAGGAGAGAGACTGGAGGGTAGGGAGGAAAGAGACGATGGAGGAAGGGAAGTGAGCCTCAATTTACCCTCAGCAGGCTCACAGCCCAGCCCTCTCTCCACTTTTTAATTTCTCCCTCTTTTTGAGTTCAGCTTCCCACCCTGGGTATAGACCTGTGTCAGGCACCATGGCTCTCTGGAGGGCTCCGTGGCTCTGTGAGTCTAGTCTTCCCTCACCTCCAGACAACAGGCACCTAAAGGGGATTGCGGTCTTTTTCACATACTTAGAAGAACAGACAGGACACAAACTCCTTATGAGAGATGTATTTCTTGACTAATTTCAAATGTATCACTGCAAACTGTGAAAAGCACTATGCAAAGGGGGCTCCATCAGATTTCTCCAGACCCATTTCTAGTTCTCATGGCTTGTCTGGACACTGGAGAATGTTGATCTGCATTTGGTATCGATCTTTAATTGCGGGAACTGACTGCCTCCCCGACTTCTTGCCATGGCTAATGAACAGTGAGCAAACTCTTCTACATGCATAAGGGAGCCAAATAGTTAAAGAAATGCTTTGATGAATTCTCAAATGTTTGTATCAAGATAACAGTCACTTTCCACATTATCTATTTGTAAATCTGAATTTTCTTCCAAACAATCTGGAGGCAATTTTTTTCTCTTTCTCTCTCACTTTTAAAAAACACTTTAAAGGATTATAAAATGCCCAAACTTTCACTATCAGTGGGTAGAAGGTCAGGGGCTTGAGTGACACAGTCTCTTGAGAATAGACAAGAAAGAAAGAGTTGGAATACATGACGAAGTGGCGGAGAGTACCTGCTGTGCTTTGAAAGAGGCAGGTGTGGAGTGCCTGAGTGCGGTTACCCTGCAGGGTATAGGGAACCTCCAGGGCCCCAAGATCAACAAAACCACAACTTCTAACCTTGGCCCATTTAAACACATCTTTATTATCTCTTTGACTGCACGACTAATGCCTGAATACACTCTTATTTTTAAAGACAATCTGCAAGGCCCCCTCAGGTAATCCCAGCACTTTGGGAGGCTCAGGCAGGAGGATTGCTTGAGCCCAGGAATTTGAGACCAGGCCTGGTAGCATAGCAAGACATCATCTCTACAAAAATTTAAACTAAAAGAAAATTAGCCAGATGTGATTGTGCACGCTTGTGGTCCTAGCTACTAGGGAGGCTGAGGCGGGAGGATCACTTGAGCTGAGGAGTTCAAGATGACGGTGAGCTATGATTGCACCACTGCTCCAGCCTGGTTGACAGAGCAAGACTCTGTGTCAAAAACAAAAAGGAAAGCAAAGACAATCCAGGAGGAGTTAGAGTAAAATGTGAAATTACCTTCCTTTCTTTTCTACTCCAATTCTTCTCGCTCCTCACTCCAAGATGACTTGGAGTGCCACTAACTCGGTCAGTGCCTTTTTACGCATTTCATACTGACATATATAGATATACATGCATATCACAGATAAAGTTACCTTTCTCAGTCAATATGTCTTGGTGCCTATACATCCAAGTCGGATGCTTTATAATGGCTGCCTAGAACAGAGGTGATACCACAGTGCTGAGTGGAGTCTGAGGCAGCAAGCGCGGAGCCAAGAGCAGAACCAGGGAAAAGGGGCAGGGCTTGGCCAGTAAATGATAAAAATGTATGTTGATTTCCATCTGTATTAGGCCAACCTGTGTTAGAAGAACAATAGCTCCATTTTATTCAGCAAGCCAAGGAAAAATGTGCCAAGGGCTTTGCATCCACCGTTCTTTAAGTATTTACAACAACTGTACAAAGTGGGGATTATGATCATTCCCATTTTATGGATGACAAAACCTAGGCTCATTCATTCATGAAGAAACTGGCTGGAGGTCAGGCAGCCAGTAAGTGATGAAGAATAAGTCTCAGATACGTCTTCCTCACTCCAGCATTCATGCTCTTAACCACTGGTTACTCCTCTTCTGCAAGCATATCCAGGACACAGGGGCTTTTTAAAAATCATGACTCCTCATTTTGGTCCCCAGAGACTATTTCAAACAAGTGAACCATGTTTGTCCAAAGCCACCAACCTGCCTGACTTATTCCCTTGCCAGCTTGGCCCACAGTCCTTTGCATTCTGTGAACAGCAGGATTCACACAGCCATCCTTATGGTCCTGCATCCCTGGTGACCTCACCGGGAGATGCCCGGCCAGTGAGCAAGCACCGGGCCACCTGCTTCATGGCTGGGAAAGGTGAGTTGAGATGAGGAGGTAACAGGCCCATCAAATGCAGTTATTGGAAACTGCACTCATTAGAATACTGTAATTGGTTCCCGCAGGGCATTGGAGGTTAGTGCACAGAGGAGACAGAGAGGAGGGGCTGAGGGGGAGTGCGCTATATGGATTTTGTTTTCTCTCTTAGCTTTTCTCTTCCAGGAGGAAGCTTTAACCAGCCTGGGTTCACGGTGCAGCTGGTGAAGACAGCCTGAGTTGATGGCAGAGCCAGAATCTTTATCACTCTCTCAGCTTCCCTCTTCACCCCCTCATTCTCTCCTCCACCTGCTATCAGGAGCCTGGGGGCCTCATCTCACCACTTCGCCAGGGAAAACAAAGCTATTGATTAGCAGATTTGAAGAAAGGCCTTAGAATTTGGTATGACACCAGTCACACTGAAGGTGACAGATATGATTTTTCAAATAATCGAATACAAAGGGCAAGACTTAACCCAAAGTTACACAACTCTGATTGTATAACTGCAGGCACAAGCAAAATTGCAAGTCACCATCCAGATAACAGGTAACACCTTTCGCTGTCCACACATAAAGCTGGGCATTGCCATCAGGGCATTAATTGTGTGCTAGGGTGTTTCTTGTTCTTTGGATGAAGGAAGGAGGGGGCTAACTCTCCATCCCTCTGGGTTGGATTCTTTTTCTGAACAGCCATTTTGTTCATGGGCCAACACAAATTATGCTGTCCTGATACCAAATTCAGCATTCTCAGTATGCTCTACCCTCTCTTTCTGGCCTTTCTGAAAAAATGCAGTAGAGAGGATTATACATTTTACACTCAGAAGTCAGGAACTTTCAGAGGACCTGGAACTATTGTAGATGTTTATCTGGATGTGGCTCCATGGTCTTAAGATTGCAAAATCTCTCAAGCCACACACTTTAGTGCACATTGCACTTCATGTATCTCTCAATTATAAAAAGTTTAAAAGAATACTTGTCAATTGCCTAAAACACCGGGTTTTAGAATTTTAGCCTTAACCAGTATTTTCCCGAAACTCGATTTTCTGATACGATGTGGCCTTCCTTTCGACCGAGCCAAATCCTGCACTTTATGGAGGGCCAGGTAAAGACCAGCTTTTTAAAGAAAACCTCCCTTGACTGCCCCAGAAACATTGCTCACTAAAGCACTTGCAGAAGCTGCTGTCAGAAGCACACAAGTCCAGGGTGATGGGACCTGAGGCTTATACAAATTTGGGGATTCTCTTATAAGATAAAGGATAAAAAATTATGAATGCAAAATTAAGGTACAAAAGGGAGACCGAACATTTCAGGCCTCTTTCCTCCACTGTGATCTCTTGAAGCAGTTTAACAGCAATGTTGGTTAAAAAGTGCATTCTGTTTGTGACTCAGCTTCCTCTCTGCTCCCAACTACCCCAGAATGCACAGGAGACAAGCAAGTGAAGGAGGCTCACTGAAGCTTCGTCACTCTTTGGCAGCTCTGTCTCAGGTCAGCACATCCATGCCAGCATTTTATTGTGCCTAGCTCCAGCTGAAACCTCTCTGTTTCTTTCTTTTTCTGTTTTTGAGATGGAGTCTGTCTCTGTCACTCAGACTGAAGTGCAGTGGTGCGATCTCAGCTCACTGCAACCTCCGCCTCCTGGGTTCAAGTGATTCTCCTGCCTCAGCTCCCGAGTAGCTGGAATTACAGGCATGCGCCACCATGCCCAGCTAATTTTTATATTTTTAGTAGAGACAGGGTTTCACCATGTTAGTAAGGCTGGTCTCGAACTCCTGACCTTGTGATCTGCCCACCTTGGCCTCCCAAAGTGCTGAGACTACAGGCATGAGCCACTGTGCTTGGCCTGAAACTTTCTGTTCCATGCACATGGCTGGCTACCCCAGGTGAACCATAAAATCCTGCAGTGCAAACCCGCATCTTCACATTGCCTTCGATTCTCTTACAATGTTTGCCAGTGTCTTTTATAGGAACAGCTCTCTAGACTGTTGAGATCAATGTTTTGGGAGAAGAAAAGGGACTCTCAAAGACAGGTGGCAGTGATAATGGGGAATGGTAAGTCATTGGCTGGATTATAGGAATTCTTTCCATGTTCCCATTATCCAGATAGTCATTCCACACTACATTGTGCCCAACATCTTTTAAAAATTGGTTCCACTGAAAATTAACCCCAGGCCAAATGGAAAGTAAGAGATAGTCTGGCATGGCTCAGACGGGGAGAGTCAGTTCCCTAGGCTGACTTGCCTTCTGCTTGACATGAAGGAATCTATAGAGAAGAAGGAAGAAAAGAGGAAATAATAGAGAAGAGAAAGAGAAAAGGAAGAAAGAGATAAGGAATAAAGGAAGGGTCTTATAAAAACAAAAAAGTAGGAGATTAATGAAAAAAGAATACTTAATAAAGCTCTCTTGGGCTCACACTCTGTCTTTTTTTTTTTCTTTTTTTGAGGCTGCTGTATTAAATTAAAGTCATACATAGGTTTCAAAGAAAATCACATTTCTGCAGTCTGGTGAGCCCACCTGACAATGCACGCTAACAGAATTGTAAATGTAAAGGGTAATGCTTGTCAGTGCCTGACAGTTCTAAATGGCCTTTTAGTTCAGTACGCAGAGCTGTCATAAAAAAACATAAAAATGCATATGCAGACAGCTGAAACTGCTATGCACATCATTATCTGCAAATGGTATAAGTATCCTGAACAAAAGGCCTTCCAGTTTAAGGACATGCATAAGACATTTCTCTGCCTCCAGCTTTAAAACAAAGTGCTGTCAAGAAAACAAGATTCCCAGTGCCAGAACTGAGGTTTTTCTGTCAATCAGAGAGGTGCTACATTTGTACATATTTTTCTGACCCTGCATATGAGAAGAGCATTCTTAACAGATGTGTATTTAACTTCTGGCAGCTACATCTGTTTCTTCTGCATTTTTCTTCTTATTTCTTTATCATTGTTCTAACAGACCACTGCAGAGGGGCGTCTTATTGTGTACTTACTCACCTCGCCCTGTCTTTGCCTTTTTCCATCCCTCCCCTCTCTCCTCTTTCTTTTAAAGCATTTCGTCCTTCTATTTTTTTTTCTTTGTAGTTCCAGAAGACCAAAGCAGCCCAAGTTCGGTCCTATGGTGATCAAATTGGTAGAGATGTTTGCCATTCCTTCACTAAGCGGTGATATTGTCTGCCCTTTAAAGTTGAAAGTTCCTGGAGGGCAAAGTCAATTTTTACAATGTGAAAGTTCTGAAATCAAGTTGGAAACCATATTGGAATCACATGAAGAACTTGTAACATTCCCATTTCCTGGAGTCCTCAGAATGAGCCTCTGAATCAGTCTCTAGAGTTCTAGGGCATTTGTACTTTTTAACAAATATCCCGGTGGTTATTGTGTTTTCATTCATTCAAGCATGCATTGAAAAGCATTTATTGGGCATCTACTCTCTGGCAGTCACTGTTCTAAGCACCGAGGGTAAATATATAGATGTGAACAAAAACACAAGCTCCCCAATCTCAGATTGCATTTTATTGAGTGAGGCCAATAAGTACCTACACAAATATAAATATATGATTGTTACAGAGAGTGACAAATATCCAAAAAAAAAATCAGGATAATAGAGCAGAGAATGGTGCGGCCAAGAGTGGAGCATCCCCAGGTGGAGGTCAGGAAGGACTTCACTGAGGAGCTCACAGTGGATATGAGCCCTGAGTGACGAGAAACCAGTCATGAGATGATCTGCAAAGATCATTATTTCACTTTATCCTTTCAACAGAGTAGAAATGGTTGTCATGCACTTCTGTGGGTTTTTTGTTTTATTTTTATTTTTTTGAGACAGAGTGTTACTCTTTCACCCAGGCTAGAGTGCAATGGCGTTATCTCGGCTACTGCAATCTTCCCCTTCCAGGTTCAAGCGATTCTCCTGCCTCAGCCTCCCAGGTAGCTGGGATTACAGGCATGGGCCACCGCATCTGGCCTATTATCATGCATTTTTGAGTAATAAACATGATGCATAGAGGCATTAATGACTTGCCCCAAATTCCACAGCTAGTAAATAGCCACATTGAGATTCATACCCCTGTGCTCAATGAGATGCAGGAGACTCAGCTACTTCAAGCTTCACTTCTATTTCCAATACCTATCCACATCCTGTCCAAACTTTAGGATTAGCCTGAAGTACACCCTTTTCCTCCTATCATCTAAAATGCATCCATCAACTCATTTATATAATTATCAATCCATATGTGAAGATCATATTCCAATGAAGGTCTTCTATGGGACATTCTACAACAGTTTCCTTAACTAGCTCAATTTGAACTCCATGACTTCAGAATATTTGGGATTTGGACCACGAAAAACTGATTTCCATTCATATTGCATATGTGGAAAATACTAAAGAAGACTAAGCTGCTTGGGCCACAGGCCATATTTCACAATTCCACAATTTCTGATCCATTGAGAACATTTTTCATTCTCTTTCACAAGTTTTCAAGTCTTGGTTTGAAGGCTTAAAGCCTCCAGATGAATTGCAAAGAGATGTAACAACCTTTAATAACGATTTTTTTCCCCAGTGACCAATGATCATTCCACTGTTGGAGATAAACTAGAGCACAGGACTTGGAAGACAATAGAGCCAACTGGCTGAAAATGTGAGGACTGGAGTTGGGGAGATGAATGTTTCTTCCATCGGTGATAACAGACAAACCAAACTTTGGTTCACTCCACTTAAAAATGGTGATAATGATAAAACTTACATGAGAGTTCTTGTGAAGTTAGATGAGATAAACCCTGTATGGTGCTTAGTAGGGTATCTGACATACAGTAGGCAGTCAATAAATGTTATCCATTGTTAGTATTATAATGATTCTTTCTATTGCACTGTTGGATGAGACATGCCATGTGACAAATGGGACCAATCATCAGAGCTCTAAACATGACTGTTTTCCCTCACCTTGAAAGACATAGAAAGTGCAGCCCTCCCACACCCAACATGCCCAGTTACCCTTTGGGACCTGCTCTAAGGAAGGCATCATTTTTTATACTGCGCTTTCCTACTGCATTTTCTTCTAATAGAACTTACGTCCTCTAGTTGCTATAAAAAATAATGCTCTCCTGCACCATCTCCTGGGGCTTCACTCTTGCTAAGAGCAATTGCTTTTTATTGAATGTGCGATTTTGTTGCTATGGAAAATATATTGTGATTAATGAGACCCTGTGACCAAGGTTACTTGGGACAGGCTTGGATCGGTTAGCATGATGTCCTTACTTTTCACAGTGCCAAAGTTGGCTACCGAAAGAACTGCATTACCAACCCCATTAGTAACTCTCAGACAGGATGTAGTTGATAAAAAGGACAAGTTTGTTATGTAGAATTGTAAAGAGAATTAGAAATGAGTTAGTATAAGAGGCCTAATGTGATGAAATATATAGTACACTTAATTTTTAACTGAAGAAAAGGAGGAAAAATTAACAAGAGAAACAGGAATTCATGAAATTTGTCATGCAAATGGGATGGACTTGTATGCAAAATTTGTAATTATGACTGCAAAATATTCAGATTATACATCTAATTTAAAATTTGTATATATGAAACGTGTGTGTGTGTGTGTGTGTGTGTGTGTGTGTGTGTGTGTGTGTGTGTGACTTTTAGAGTTGAAAAAGACTTCAGAGGTCCAGAACAATTTTTCTTGCAGGGAGAAATCCATCCTGTGGCATTCCCACAGCTGAACTGAATTAACTACCTCACATGATGAGAGCCTCATCATCTTCAGAAGTAGCTCTAATGAGATAAGGTCTATGCTTTTATCTAAATCAGTCTCTTGGTTACTTTCACCCGGGTCTTTTTAGAACAATGAAGAACAAGATGATTCCATTTGTTCAGAAAAATGTTAGAGTTGAAAAGAGACTTGGGGATCTTACGACTGAGGCTTCTCATTCTTCAGTTAAGAAAATGGAGTACTTCTTTTGCTACAGGATTCCCATCCAAGGATGTGAAGAGTTATCGTTTTCCTGATTGTATACATTGAGCTTGAGGTGGCTGTGAATTCCACATGGACAGTTTGAATTCCAAACTGGAACTCAGGAGAGAGGTTTCAGATAGAGCCATACATTCAAGGTAGCTCAACGCATAGAAATAAAGGAGATGATATAAGTTGAGAATATAAGATGAGAAAACATGAAGGCAAGATGAAATCCAGAGGTTCTCTTTTTCTTCTTTTTCTTTTCTTTTTTTTTTTTTTTTGAGGCGGAGTCTTGCTCTATCACCTAGGCTGGAGGGCAGTAGCGCAATCTGCTCACTGCAACCTCCGCCTCCCAGCTTCAAGCGATCCTCCTGCCTCAGCCTTCCAAGTAGCTAAGATTATAGATGTGCACCACAACGACCAGCTAATTTTTGTATTTTTAGTAGAGATGGGGTTTCATCATGTTGGCCAGGCTGGTCTTGAACTCCTGACCTCCTGATCCACCCATCTCAGCCTCCCAAAGTACTGCGATTACAGGCATGAGCCACCACGCCCGGACTCTCCCTTTATTACATAATTGTGAAACTTAATTTTGTTACTTGCAATAGCCCCACATGGCCTAGTCTATTCTGTTTGGCAAAGATACAACTCCAGAAATCTTGAGAAATAATGGGAAATTCTTACTGCGAGTTTAACTGAATAGTGCATGAAATACTTCTCAGAAGTTCTAACTGTCCTGCTTTCTGACTTCTCACATTCTTTCCTGCTGTATAATTCTTTACTGCAATGCTGCTTTTTCCCCAAATACCTTTTCTCTTTTCCCAAAGTTGTGCTCTTGCTCTTGAACAGAAAGTGCCATTGGTGGAAAATCTGAGGGCTTCATAACACCTATCCTAAACTCACTCCACACAGAGGACGGGAGACATGGGAAGTCCTGCCCCTTGCACAGTCCCCCCAGACACATACTTCTTTTCATTTTCTCATTAATTACCTTACTTCACTTTTATTCAGGATAGCTGATAAATCAATTCTCTGTAATATCCTATCAGTAGTACCCTTGGGTTTTTCTTTATCTGAAAATTTCATAAGCACATACACAGAGACTTGATAAAACTTTCAATATACCTAGTCAACAGTAGAACCAAGTGACATGCCAATAAAGACCCTCCTACAGGCTGATCAAGATCATTTTTACTTGATATTATTTTCATTTGTTTTCTGTTGCTTATAACAGAATACCTGACACTGGGTAATTGATAACAAAAAGGAATGTATTACTTTTGGAGACTAAGAAGTCCAAGGTTGAGGGGTTGGATCTGGTGAGAGACTTCTTGCTGGTGAGGACTCTTTCTTTATTGAGATGGAGTTTTTGCTCTGTTGCCCAGGCTAGAGTGCAATGGTGCAATCTCAGCTCACTTCAATCTCCATCTCTCGGGTTCAAGCAATTCTCCTGTCTCAGCCTCCCAAGTAGCTGAGATTACAGGTATGTGCCACCATTTTTGGCATTAGCATGCCCAACTAATTTTTATATTTAGTAGAGGTGGGGTTTCACCATATTCGTGAGGCTGGTCTCGAACTCCTAAACTCAGGTGATTGCTGGTGAGGAATCTCTGCAGAGGCCTGAGGTGGTACAGGGCATCACATAGTTAAGGGGCTGAGCATGTTAGTTCCAGATTCTTTATTTCCTCTTATAAAGCCACCAGTCCGGCTTCCATGATGATCCATTAATCCATTAACTCATTAATCCATGAATAGATTAATCCATTCGTGAAGGCAAAGCCCTCATGACCCAATCACCTCTTAAAGGCCCAGCTTCTCAATACTGGCATACTAAGGATCAAATTTTAACATGAATTTTGGAGGGAACAAATTTTCCAAATGAAAATTCTGCCCAAAGCTTTACTAAAATTCAGTTTGACTTTAGTCTTCATTATGTCTCAATGTGATAATATGATTTTTTAAAAAGGAAATAGTATTCATTCTTGGTGAACCCATGTTGGTTCTTAGAAATCACCACATTCTTTGCTCAGGCTTCACTGCTTCTCTAGTCAATTGCCTGTCCTAGAATTGTGGTCAATCCTAGTTAAAATTAAGTTCTTGTCTTTTGTTGTTTAAAAAAATCATAAAACTGTGTTCTTCTAGCATTATCTCATGGATCTTATTCCTGAAACAGACCCAGAGATTACAAACAGCTTTACTTAACAACATAATATAGGATCCATATCTACACCCAACTCACGTTGTGATTCTCACTGCTTCTCCCTTCTCTAGTAGTCAGAAAAGAAATAAATGTCTTTTCTCACACTGAAATCTTCAGCTCTACTGTCATTTTCCTTTTTTACCTGCTAACTTGAACTCATTCCTTTCTTCGTCTTCTTCTTCATGCCCCAAACGTGAGCCTGAAGGCAGGTCTTCTTGTGTATGGAGGCATCTGCTGCCGTATATATACCACCATAAGGCAAGCCCTCATCCAGTTTGGAAATAGGAAGTATGAGACACAGAGACAAGAATTTCTGTATGGAGTCTTGAGTTCTGGTCTCAGCTGGACTATTAATGTTGTACTCATACCCTTAGGCAATTATTAAAACATTTTCTGCTGCTGTTCATCTAAAAATTTAAGCCAATATTGCCTTTCCCACTGAACTCACAAGATGGTTGAGAAAATCAGCAGAAGAAAATGCTAAGGAAAAAATGTAAAGTACTTTCTGGTTATATAAGGTTAAAAGGATTCAAACTTAAGAGTCCAAGCCTTGAGCTGTGCCTACTGTCTGTCCATCATTCTCTGCCTTGATTTTAGTGTTGCTGCCTTTATTTTGCCCTCCCGTTTCCAACTTCAATTTTCTCCTATTCTTTTGGCCCAGAAATTCCCTAATTACTGGTCCATCCCAACACACTGCCTTGCACATTCTCAGCAAGATGATTACTGGCTAATTGGGAAAACAATCCAAACTTGTGAGGAAATGGGTCATAATGTGTTTTCTCTCCAGGCAACAAATAGCAATCCCTGGACCACCATGGAAGTTATGTTCCTGAAAATCTCCAGGGTTGTCAGATCCATGCTTAGCAATGTCAAGGTCTTGCAACAAAGAGGACATTGGAGGAAAGTGACATTACAGATATATGTCTCAATATATACTTTTGAAACACAGAAAGAAAAGATTCTAGAAGGTCTCTACTTCTGGAACACATTCATCTATGCTTAAAATACTTCCAATATCTTCTTAAATACTTTATGAAATATTTCTATCAACTTCTAAGGCAGATTCTTTCTCTAGATTTCTACTATGCAAAAATCTAGATTTTCTAAAATTCATTTCACATTGAAAGGCTCTCTGCTGAATCTGGTTATATATATGTATATATATATATTATATATATGTGTGTGTATATATATATTATATATATATTATATATTATATATGTAATATACATTATACATTATACATTATATATGTACAAAATATACATTATATTTGTAATATATATACTATATACATAATATATGTAATAATATACATTATATACACATAATTATTTTCTCACACTGTACTTACAATGTTTAAAATTTCAGGGTCTTTACAAAGGGTTCTTTTATTTTCTTCTTCTTTTTCTTTAGATGGAGTTTTGCTCTTGTTACCTAGGCTAGAGTGTGGTGGTGATCTCAGCTCACTGCAACCTCTGCCCCCCGGGTTCAAGTGATTCTCCTGCCTTAGCATCCAAGTAGCTAGGATTACAGGCACCCACCACTATTCTCAGCTAATATTTTGTATTTCTTTAGTAGAGACAGGGTTTCATCATATTGGGCAGACTGGTCTCGAACTCCCGACCTCAAGTGATCCACCTGCCTCGGCCTCCCAAATTGCTGCAATTACAGGTATGAGCCATCACGCCCCTACACAGGATTCTTTTCTAATTGCCACAGTTCACACTACGCCATCTGGTCTGCCCTTGCTGACATTTGTATATTAACATAAAGAGCACAACTTAGGAGCCAGAAACTTTAAGGGCTAATTCCACAAGGGTATCAATTAGAAGTAAATGTTTTTCCAGCTTTCTTATGTGCTAACACTATTATCTTGGTCTTGTTTCTTCTCTCCAAGTCTCAATTTCTTCTCTATAATGAAGGTACTATTGTCTTCTCTGCCAACATTGCAAGTATTATGTGAGGGTTACATAAAAGAATGTATATGAATGCAATTTGCACACTATATACTAAAAATCTTTATAAGGTGGCAGCTTCTGGCCAACACAAGACAATCCTCCATCTACATGCACATATTCAGATGCCGTGCATCATCTGCCAATTTCATCTTTGTGAGTTGAAGAAATATAGGAGAAGAAGATGAAGGGTCATTTGCTTTGGTAGTGTTAATGCCCTATATGGATTCTATTTATATAGGACTGTCTACACTTTTTCAGTCTAAAAATTACTTTGCACAGTTGCTTAATGGCCCTTTCATCTTCCATTTAATCACACCCAGGACTTCTCACCATTCCCCCAGTAAAGTTCCCATTTGTCTCTTTGATCATTCTCCTGATCTTATTTGTATGCAGAGCTGTACATAACATATACTATGTTTCTAGGCTATCTAATATCAATGGAGACCAAATGTACCAAACAGTCAAGTAAAAAGTAAACAACAACAACAACAAAACATATTATTCTAACTATATAAAATACATGTTTGTATATGTTTGGGGATGAAACATATGAACTTAGACATAGAACAATGACACATTCATTACCACACTGCAGGTACTTTCACTAGAACAGTGGCCCCAATTTGGCTTAAGGAACTTTGGAAAAATATACAGATACTTGGGCACCAATATGAGAGATTCTGATGTAATTTGTCAAACTGGTGTACGTACAGACATTGATTTGTTTCAGAAAGCTCCCCTCCTCAAAGTGATTTTACTGAGTAACTAGTATTGAACATAGTACAATATGAGTAAATCTTGGCGTTTGCTGGTCTTGCCTTTTATGCAACTGAGACTTGACTTGTGATGATCAATGAAAATTCTTTTTTAATACAGATATTCCTCCCTGGAATTACAAGTGTTACTAATACACTCCCTCTAAAAATTCCACCGCCGTGAATCAAGCTTAGAAGAATACAACCCCACTGTGTAAAGACGGAGGTTCAAGGTGACACGATGAGTAAAACTGAACATTTGGAAGCCATCCAAATGCTCACCAATAGAGGATCAGTTTTTAAAAATGGCGGAACAGCAGGGGGTGGGGAGTTGGGGAGAGATAGCATGGGGAGAAATACCAGATATAGGTGATGGGGAGGAAGGCAGCAAATCACACTGCCACATGTGTACCTATGCAACTATCTTACATGTTCTTCACATATACCCCAAAACCTAAAATGCAATAAAAAAAAAAATGGCACAGCCAACACTATACAGTCCTTAAAAAAATAAGTGAAGTCCTGGAAGTCCATTCTGACAGAAAAAATTACCCAGAATCTATTTTTAAAAGATAAAAGAGCAGGTTGTAGGATACGTATGTAAGATACATTTTTGTGATAAACTTTCTTCCTCAAAAGAAATGATGAACACAAATTATATAATCTCGATTCTTGATTAAACAGAAAAAATTCAAAACAAACATTAAGGCTTATAACAGTTACTCTTCAGAGTCAGATGAGAAAAGAGAAAGAGCAAACTTCTATTTTTCACTTTGTATTTCTTTGTAATATTTAAATGTTTATAAACAGAATATATCATGTTTATACTTTTTTAAGAGAGAGGAAACATTTGCCAGCCACACCCTCTCCCCTCACACGTATTGCCTTCCAACTCAAATATTAATCCGACTGTTTTAAAACAGAAAATGATGGCCACTCTACTGGCTGCGTTTTTTTGCCAATCAAAAACACCCTGCATCTTTTCCATCCAGCATTCCATGAAAGTGCAACCGAGCCAAGTCCTGTGTGTGGGAAAGTGTGTCTTTGTGTGTGTGTATCTCGTTGTAGTTACAAGGGCCCCTCCCTTTGGTAACAATTTAACACCCACATGCATCCTCAGGAAGGTCAAAAGGGAACAGCAAGAGTGAAAAAACATGTTTCAGAAATGTGAACCAGCTCCCACATCCAAAATTCTTTTCCCCCACATAAAAAAAAAAAAAAAAAAAAAAAAAAAAAAACCCGACCTCATGCATGTTTCCAGGAGTTTCTGGTGGATTTAATAAAATGAGTGGTGATGTGGTCTACAGAAAAAGGGGGAAACTGGCAGCAAACTTTTCATCGGAAATGAGGCACTATGCTGGGAATAATATTGTTTTACAACCTAAATGCAAAAGTCATCATGCTTAATTCTGTGTCCTTTTCATAATTCAGACAGGGGTCTTGTGGCCATTAGGAAACGTTAGAGTCCTAGGGAAAGGACAATCATGGAATTTCCATATTCATGGAAAATCAGCACCTTCTCAGATTATTTAAAAAATCAAAATTCCATGCACAAAAGAGAAAGTTGGTGATTTCCTGTAATTTTATATTTGAAACTTCAACTTGAATCTTCAGTACACTTAAGTGGCAAAGCAGATAATCGAATAATCAGCATGTTTTAAGATGTTTCAAGTGAAAGAAGTAAGTTTGGAGGGTTCCTAACAATATTTAGAAATTATTTCTGAATGTGCTATGATACAATGCTCCTTGTTAGCCTGTTTTGACCAGTCTATCTTTCTCTGAAGGAATGAGTCAGTAAAATATGATACAATCTTACACAATATACAGTCTAGCCGCAGGATCTTTAGGCAACATCGATTGTAATACAAGCTTTACCCTCAAATCTCTATGCAATCTCAAGCATGTTACTAAAACGTTCTGTGCCATTGTATTACAACCTCCTAAAGCATGAATAAAAATACCTGCCTATCTGATAGAACTCTGATGGTGATAAATGAGAAAGTGCACAACGAAGCATTTTTTAAAGTTAAGGGACTATGAAGAGAAGCAGCACAGTGTAAACAGAAATGAGGCTAACAAAAACTGCGCTATGTCAGGTAACTTCTGAAAGCGTGTTTCTTCACCTGTGAAAGGGGATGATTAATTAATAATTAATTCAATGAATGTTTAGTGTCCCTGACATGTCAAGCACTATTTCAGCTGCTTGGAAGGATAATTGTTTCATTCTACCCACTCACAGGGATATTGTGAGCATCAATAAGGCAATGTCCACCAAACACTCTGAAAGACACAAAGGGTTCCACTTTCATAAAGGATTATTATGTACATTTTTAATTTTTTCACTCATTAAAAAAATAAATTTGATGAGTGCTGCTATGTTAAAGCAACAAATCAGACAAATTCCGTTCTCAGACCTTAAAGTTTAACATGGTTGCTGAATACACTGATAGAGTTATAAGTTTTTTAAAGTAAAGTGACATAAGTATTATATGAGTGACAACCCAGCTTCTAGAGCAACTCTAGACATTATGCTTAATTTGGTATCCTTTTCATAATTCATACAGGGGTCGTGTGGCCGTTTTCAAATGTTGGTGGTTCAAGAAGGATTCCTGCAGGAGATTGGCTTGAGTTTCCCTGATGCTGCTGCCGAGATGCTTGTCAACCCACCAGTACTTCATTCATTGAATAGATATCTGTTGAACACCTACTAGGTACCGGACCCTGTGCTATGCCCCATCAAGGGATATGTTCTCCAGGAAAACATACACACGTGGGTTTCATCCCATCATACATATTCTCCCAGTGCCTCTGAGTGCAGACCTTTTTAAAAAAAATCTGTATATACAAAATACTTTTCCAGATGGGATAGATGCAATAGATGTAGTGATGTGCTGATGAACCAGCTCTCTGGAAGCACGGAGGGAGGAAGAAGCCCTGATTTGTAACATTTGTTGCGTTCCATGGTATAAATCTCGCTGTGGATGATTTCAACCTACCAATTGTTTTGACAACTGACAAAGAAATCCTGAATACTGGTTTTCATAAGTTGGTTTGAGCCAGCCCAAGCACACAATTGAAGATCCAAGTGTTTTAGTTTTCTGTTTAGTCCAAGAAATGGCCACATAGATTCCTGATGAGTGGCCATTAAATGTCGCTTGATTCTAGTCTCAATCCTTCTTCAGGAATCTACCAAGTCCTTCTAAGATGTCCCCCAAAGTCCGTAGGGCAATAGCCAGTGTGATTCCACACTAGCTCCACACCCTGCAGTCAGAAATGCCCAACTGGGCTAAAGAGTGTTCTGCAGAATGCTGAAATACCATCTTATGAAACAAAAGTCTTACGACCCAAATACAAAGCAAAAGTAAACAAACAAAAAAAGATCTGCCCATGACTTTTTTAACCTTATGGCATAATTTCTAGCTAGGAAAAAAAAAAAAGCCATGTGGTTAGAAAATAATTAATGTCATAATAGGAAAGAAAAAGAAAAAACAAGGTCAAAAGAGAGAGGCAACCTGTCTGTAAGTTCTTCATGTTGTAAACAGCATTCATTGCTCAGAGCACGGGCTAGTTCAAAAGGACAAACTCTCTATATGATTGTTGGGTGGGGCCCAGAGGTCTTTATCCAAATAGATGCAATTTGCTATTTCACCACAAATTCCAGGCACAAGTACATGCTCCACTCAACTTTACTCAACACAAAGTGCAATTGACAAGTGTTTGTGGAGAAGCTACATAGGGAAGACAGCACCCTTGAGAGGTAGGGAATATGTTCCCCTTTCTCCCTGAAGCTTGCAGTCTGGTTGGATTCATCTTACGTATACTTGCAAAAGGGTAGTTTGAGTGAAGAAAAGTAGGCATGCCCAGACAAGTGGTTTTTAAACGACAGGTTGAAGGGAGCCCAATAAATTCCAAACTCCTCTAGGTGATTTTCCAGGTCATTTGCTATCTGGTTTACCTGTGTCCTCTCCAGATCCCTTCCTTACAGTCTCCACTACATCACACTCAGTTCCTCAAGTAAAGCATGTTCTTTCCTCTCCACGAAGCTTCGTTCTTCTGGAACAGGCTCCTTCTCCTGGAACACGTTCAGTTACATACCATGTTCCCTCCCCTCTCCCTTGTATATGATTTTCTGAGAGTCATACTTTAGATCTCACAATAATTTTGTGGAGGGCCAGGGGTGTGTCTTCCAAAGAGCCTTTTGTGACTGGCGAATCTTGTTGGGGCTTCAAGTTTCTGCATGAGTTCTGCCATCTCTGCTATGTATCACACCGTATTGTAATTTCCTGTTCACTTGCTTGTCCTCACTACTATTCTGTAAGTTCTGTGAGGGCTCATTTATACAACATACCTTGATAAACATTTTAGTGCATTATCTCATTTGACTAACTACAATCTAGCAAGGCAGTCCTTTTACTATCAATATTTTGCACAAGAGGAAACGGCGAATCAAAGATGCCAAGTCACTGGTCAATAGCAATATTTCCAGGATATTGGTAAAGATTTTTGGTTGCAGTAAAACAGAAGCTATTCCAGCTGGTACTAGCAGAAAAGATCAATTAGAAAACACTATGTAGCTTACTTTAGCTCTGAGAGGGCCAGAGAATGGGGTTTGGGTACTGCATGGCCACATATGGATTCATCAAGGGGAAAGGCCCACGACTCTGTTGCCTCCATTGCCCATCAACAGCACCTCTGGCACTAGGGACTGGACACTCAGAATGAAACCTTTGCTATGTGAGGACAGGAGCCCCTTTACAATGAGGACCTTCTCTCCCTACCCATAGCCATCACCTCTCAATGCTCATGGCTGCCTCCAAGTCTTGTGAAGATGTCCTAACTACAGTGGAGCCTGGGCAATGCCATTTTTAGTTTCTCAGCCTCTGTGACGTGGATGTTGCACCAGCAGAGCATGGGAGTGGCACTGTTTTACAGGGGAAGCTATTTGCTTCACCCAGAGCATGAAAGAGTCAGGACTTAAATTCTAAATTCCAAACCCATGAATTGAATTGCTACTCTACCCCATACTGGAAGTTAATGGGTGGATCCAGTATTTTTTAGCCTCCTCAGGCCCACAATTTTTTGGGGGTGTGGTTCTTTCAGGTTTACTAGCAGAGGAACACCTAAGCCTTAGATCTTTGGACTCCTCATAGCTTTCTTTTGTCTCACTGGAGGATGAACATAGACCCTCTAAGGAGTGACACTGTCAAGAGGAAGGAGGTGGTTTAAGGAGGAAATAGGGCAGGGTCTAGGGAAAAGGTTACGATGATATTGAATAAAGGTCAAATGTCATGGCTGTCATTCATTGGTTAGGCACCTGGCATGTATTAACTCTGATTCTCCTAGCAATCCTTCAAGGAAAACAGTGTTACCACATTCTATAGGTGAGGGAGCCTTGATTGTAAGGCAAAGACACCCAATCAAGGTCACACAGTCAGTAAGTGATGAAGGCAGAGCCAGAAGGCAGGTCTTTCTGCTCCCAGGACTGGACATTCCTAGGTGAAGATAATAATAAAAGGCATAAGGTCTAGAGTCAGACTACAAGGATGCCAACCCCAATTTATGGGCTGCATAACCTTGGTTAATTCCTTACGCTTCCTGGACCTCAATTGCCTCATATGTAAAATGGAGATATTTGGATCTATCTGATGGGGTTATTGAGATAACCATCTGAGGTAATCTTATGTCCAGTGTTTGGCCTATAATCAGTGCTAAATAAGACGTTAGCTGTGGTATTATTGTTGCTATGCATTCGTCACCATTATTATTATTGCCCTATGCTGCTGCCTCTCCAAAACACAATATCCTACAGGGGCAAATTGTATGTTGAATAAAAATGCTAGAGATGCTCATTTGCACAGCACATTCATGGGGCCATGAGCTCCTCACTCTTGCTGGAGTGGAGAGTTCCTGCAAAACAGTAGTGGGTGATAAGACTACAGACAGATACAGAGCTACATTGCACTGAAAGCTTTGAATTCCCTGGGAGATGGGCTCAATTGGGCCCTGGCAGGGACCTGCCTTGGGGGGTGGCAGTCACAGAACTATTCCCAGCCGCTGTGCTTCTCATCCTCGCCCCAACACAAAAGGGAAGGATGAGTGACACCTCAAACAACTTTGGAGAGTCTAATAACAATTTTCAACTTCAAACAGGCCACACATAAAAGTTGAAGACTTTTGCTACAAACCCAACCACTGGGAAATCACTGCCTGGCTGACATTAATTCCCCAGCCACTGTGAAACCGTTACTGAAAATGCAACTGTTTTATTCCAAGTCCTTTAACATTTCAATCTAGGGCATTGGCAACGTGGAGCAAATCCAGGTCAGGTCCTGCTTTAATCCCCAAACTGAGTATCAGTGTTAAGTCCACAAGGAATTAAGGCTCAGAGGTGAGAGCAGGGAAAGCAAAGGGCAATAGGAAGTCATTTGATCCCACTAGAATTGTCTTTCTTTGTATTAGCATCAATAAATGATTTAGGTCACTATTTTTTTTTGTTGGCACTGAGTTTTCAATTTTTAATCCCGTATTACATTTATGCAGCATTTTAGAGTCTATTAATCTGATCTGTGTGTGATTCTCTGTTTCATTTGCTTTGTGGGGAAACAAGTTAGGTTTCAGAAAGATGAGATTAGGAAAAATAGGAACCTCCAAGACCATCCTACTTTTGTTTCAGCATGAGCCATCTCAGAAGGTGTTTACCACGGCTTCACTGCCAGGCAGCATCAGAAGTTGGAACCGCTTCCACATCACCAGAGGTCTAGACTTCCAAATGGAAATCATTCACTGAGTTTCTGTCATTGCAATGGTGTGCAGCACTGGGGGCTGGGGTAAAAGTACAACCCTGACTTTAGAGGAGGTTTCAGTCTTGTGGAAAAATAAACAGCTCCTTAGGTAATCATAAGCAGTGGAGAACAGATAAGGTACAGTTAAGTACAAGTTGGGATAGAAACATCCATGCTCAGGATTTCACGGGACAGGCTGAAAGATAGTTTTAATGTTATAGGATAAAAATGGCATAAGCCTGTTGCTGAAAAATTTTTCACATAGAAAAGTAAAAGAAAAAAAAAGTAGACTATATCTTCAGACCCCACTACTCGGAGTAAAACAATGTTAAAACCTATTTAACATTCTTCAGCTATCTTTCTGCAGCCGTCTGAATTTATGGGTACAGCTGTAGATACAGATATTCATATGTGAAATCACTCTACACGTGCTGATTTGTAAACCTCTTTTTTATTTTAGAATATCACATTGACAAATTTAAAAGTCAATAAAAATAGATTTGTCACATCATTTCAAAACACTTGAATACTGTTTCACTGTACGGATATACCATGTTCAGCCAGTAACCTCTTGATAGTTACTTCAGTAGTTTGCAATTCTTTGTCTTTATTAGACAAAGAAGTGAAGTGAAGTGATGTTCATCCTTCTGTGCATATCTTGTATACTTAGGTGAATGTCTCTTTGGGGTAAATTTCTAGAAATGGGATTACTTTGGATGGGATTACACTTAGGATTCGACAAAATTTGCCAAATTGCCTGACAGGCTGTTTTTAAAGTTCCAGGTCCCAGAGATCTGGTTGTGGGGTAGTCTTTTCTGCCTTTAAGCTCACTGTCGGCTCCCTGGAATTTGCAAGAAAAGCCAGGGTAGAAAGAATGTGGAGCAGGAAACACATCGAACACGCGCCTGGTTCTGCAAGGCTTTTTATGCACATCATCTAGTGTAAGCCAAACATCGTTCTCGAGAAGTTAGTATCATCCTCATCATTTGATATAAAAGAAAGGCTTGGAAGCTCAGAAGCTGGGTCAATTTCTTTATCTTTTTCTTTCTTCTTTTTTTTTTTTTTTGAAACAGAGTCTTGCTTTGTTGACCAGGCTGGAGTGCAGTGGCATGATCTCGGCTCACTGCAACTCTGCCTCCCAGGTTCAAATAATTCTCCTGCCTCAGACTCCCATGTAGCTGAGACTACAGGCATGCACCACCACGATTCTTTTGTACTTTTAGTAGAGACAGGGTTTCACCATTTTGGCCCGGCTGGTCTCAAACTCCTGACCTCAGGTGATCTACCTGTCTCGGCCCCCACAAAGGGCTGGTATTACAGGCATGAGCCACCAGGTCCAGCCTGAAGGTAGGTCAATTTCTTAATTTCTGAAAGCAGGAGAGTTCAGCACTGAAACTGGGGCATTCATAGGGTCACAATATGCTCTGGAGACCCAGAAGATGAGTAACAGAAGTACGGTGAAGAGGACAAACTTCATTAACTTTGAATGTTTGCCCCAAATTCCACTTCGTCCCAGTCCTACTAACACTCATTAAAAACCAGCACTAAGTGTGAGTGCTGTGCCAACCCTCCCTCTATGACTGGCAGCATGTGCTTAGGGCTCCTGAGATTGGCTCTTTATAGAGCTGGCTTTTTCATGAGCTTAGGTGTGAGAAACAGGTAAGTTTCCTACTTCTCCAGGATCTTAATATAGGAAAAATTAGCCAGAAGCTTGTGAGGGGAAGCCAGCCAAGCTGTGTGTTTGCTGGAAATAAAATCAGTGGGCCCTCCAGGGCTAGGGGAATGGACTTGGGGGTATTTCTTCACCATCTGTCTCAGTCTCCAATGTGCCTTGATAGATCGTTTTCCCCTCTAACCCATTAGTCACCTCATCCCTCTCCCTGAGCTCTGTGTTTTGAAATATGGTTATCTCATTTGAATAGCAATGAGTAAGTGGATTGGAACCTACTTAAATACATTCTAAAAGCATTAAACTGGGAACATAGAATTCAGCGACGTAACAATTGTCAAACTATAGTAAAAGTTGAAGTGATTAAAACAACTTAATGGCATGAACATGCATTCAGAAAGGGAGAAAGAGAAAGTTTTTCCAGTGCAGCAACAGCCCAGCAGTTGAAATTTCAGAAGTGGGTGGAGGCCATTGCCAAGAGAAAGTGAAATAATTGATGAAGACCCAGAGGAAAATGCCCTTGATCTTGAAGTTATTACTTCATTTCATGAAATACCTTAAAAGTCAGTGAAAGACTATAAAGTCAGAAAGTCAATTGTTTTCTTTTTCCCCTCGGATACGATTCCAATATGTGCATATAAACATGTCAGAGAGTCCTCTAAGAAAAAAAACTATAGATTGGGATCTAGGTCATGTTTTCAAATAGCCTTATTATACCCGTTGTGAAGTGGACACTCAGGTATTTGGCTGGGAACTTTTATCCACACCCAGATGGCTGGGTGATTTATTACTTATTATCCACATTCTCCTAGGTGTTTGGTCAATGTTAAAGCCTCAAATTAGGGTTGACGTTTATCAGGAAAAAATGCGCGTGCCACACACACACACACACACACACACACACTCTCATTCAGAATATTCATGTCATAGACTAACCACTGTTTCAAAGTGCCTTTGCACTGGAGCTAGATTCTAGTTATATGTTCTTCTCTCCCTCCCTCCTTCCTTCCCTCCCTCCCTCTCTCTCTCTTCCTCCCTTCTTTCCCTCCTGTTCTGCTCTTTTTTTCCTCCCTTCCTTTCTTCTTTTCTTTCTTCCTTTTTTATTTTTTTCTCCTCTCTGTCTCTCTCCCCATCCCCTCCCCTTCTCTTTCTCCTCCTAGCTCTTCTTTTCAACATTTGTAACACGGGAAATAAATGATTGATTTCCTCTTGTCTTATTCCAACCGATTTCATTCTCTTTTGTTTTGGAAATAGTGCTAAAAACCTCAGGAGGAAATGTTTTTTTGTTCAATGACTGATCTTGATACTTCCTGCTTCTTGTCAAGCCAGAAATAGCTCCTCAACATCTGCAACCAGGGAGTAGTAAGAAGTGCAAAAATGAAATAAAAATCTGTTTCTCCACACAGAAAAATCCATTTGTTCATTCATAAATAAATAAATATTGATTGGGCTCCTCTGATGATAGGTCTTGTGCTCATGCTGGGGCTACAGCAACAGACAAAAAAGAGATGATTCCTCATATCTCTAAACTCAGAGTCCAGTTAATCAATACTTACCTTGAGAAACAGTGCTGTGGACATGGTCTGTTACCTCCCAGGGAACAGGAGGAACATTTGTTTCTCCATGTGCATCACCATGGGGTCCGGGGAAATTAACACCTTCAGCTAAGAGTCAAGCCCTGATCGGCCTAAATTGATTAATATAATCTCATCCCTATAGTACAGTTATTGTGTCAGAAATGGACACATGAACTGTGTTGATCCAATCAGAGAGAGCATCATTGCTTAATGACTAAGAAAGGAGAACCAACTTCTCTCTCTCTCTCTCTCTCTCTCTCTCTCTCTCTCTCTCCCTCCCCCCCCACCCCACCTTTCTCTCCTGATTATCTTCCTCCCCATTCCTGCTGAATGTGAATGAGAAAGCAACAAGCCATACTGTGGCTATGAGGGGGGCCAGGCCTAAAGTGAAAATGGAAAGCAGAAAAAAAATCAGGTCTTTGGTAACATAGTAAGCTTCTGGATCAAACCCTACCTGAAGCTTCTTGATGTTCAACTACTTCATCTATATACAGATTTTACTTGCATGTTCTACCACTTAGATGTAAAAGAATACTGATACACACAGGGATATATTGCTTAATCAACAATTTGAGAAATATAATATTCTACTCACAAAAATGTTCCATGTAACTGAACCTTGACATTTTATCAAATATACTTGATTTAATTTTTATAATAATTATAAATTATATTATGCACATTGGTGTCTTAAAAATTATACCAATTAAAAGATGTGAAAAGAACTCATATAATCCTAAATACCTCCTCTATGTTCCCAAAGTACATAGTTGCCTTTGCAAACTACTGATGTGGGTGGGATTGTTGTCTACATGCTAAATGTTTCTGAATACTGTCCTTTGTTAAAAGCTGCATTTTGGAGTTTTGCAGTAATATTCTTAGCTTCCAGCTTCCATTCTGTGTGAAGATCATGATGCCACCCTTTAATAGCTATTTCTTCCATATAAATTACTGCTTCTAAATCTCTTATAAGCTGGGAAACCATATTACTGAGTCTGTTAGAATTGTTTTTAAAACAAGAGTGAATGGACACTACGTAAATGCCTTGGGGGCAGGGGCATGCAGCAAATCTCCTGTCTATTACATATTCTTAACCCTGTTGTTGGAACTCTATGGCTCCATTTAGAGGCCTGAGGAGCCTACACAGGAGATAAGAAGACAACAGAGCTGTGGGGTCCTGGGAACACCCCACTCCTTATTATAGGAGTTACAGAATTGAAACGAAATTCTGCTTCAATCAGTGCGTTTCCATTTTTATCTGTTTTATATAATAGAATTCTGGAAATGATTCCATTTGAAAAAAAGATTCAATTTTTTAAAGGAAAAAAATTATCCCCTATACCAGTTTCTATAATGGAATACTGTACTCATTCTTTTCAGGTAAAATATTTTCCATAGTAGGTAAAGTCTTGGGTTTGGAAACTTGCTTACACAATTTCAGTGAAGAGAAATAAGAATTGCAGTCTCTGCCTTGTGGACACCAACAGCTTAATTTAGTTTTACTCATGTTGCTTATTTAAATCTCATCTCAACAAAATTCATCTTAGCAAGGTCAACAGTCTACTTTGTTTCATTAAATCTAATGTGTTATCAAGATAATAAGATATAAGGTGTTCTGTAAGATACGCCATTACTGTATGTAGAACTAAGACAGAAAAAGCATGGCCAGTTAAACCATACACTGCTCATATCTTTTGTGCACCACTTCGCATACAACAGCTCTGTGCAGTGTTTGGCCTCCTTCTGACTTCTTCCTGTCGCAGACTTTCTCTGACCCTGCACTGCCCAATGCCTACAGTCTTGCCATTTACACACCTGCAACTTAAGGATGTGGGGAGGTCACGCTCCATGGGGCAACCCACAACCAACTGTAGACAATGTCCTCATAGCAGATGATTCTAAGCCAAATTTCATAAAGGTCTTGGGTGAATTACTAGTCACATACAGGCTAGGCCATTCAATAACATCACCTTGCATTAACATTCCCCACTTCTCTGTTTGCTTGCCCTCTCCTGGCCCTAGAAATTCATTCTCAAATAAGCCACCTGCATGCAAACCTTTGTCTTAGTCAGGCATTGTGAATTGTAAGACATATCCCAATTTCAGAGATGCTAAATATTTTCATCTAAGAATCATGAAATATGGTAATGTATGAGAATAAAAGACAAATTTGTTAAGTAAACCAGTTGATATCAAAGACTGTCACCCTCCACTTAAATAAATAGGTAAACAGCACTGCAATTTTATTTGTAAATGGTTCTGTTTGCATCTCATCCACAGCCCAGGGCAATGTTCCCACTGAGCGCAATGATGACACTTTGCCCCTCTAAGCTTTTCAGACTTCAAAGAGAGATTAGAGAGTTTATTTTACTCTCTGCAGAGAAGCAGAAAAGTCTATGAGAGACTTTCATTATCTCCCTCCATACCTGATCCTCCCAGGTTAAATGGCACCTCCATCCACCCAGGTGTTCATAATGGAAACTAGAAATCAACACTCATGACTCTTTTCAAGAAATAATGCTCAGTTTGTTGTTATCAAGTTATATAAAGTCTGTCCCCTTAGAATTTCTCAAATCTGTATAATTCTTCTTATCTTCACCACACCATCTATTTCATGCCATGATTATCTTTCCCTGGGGATTCATTGTCTCTGAACTGGTCTCCCACTTCTACTTTACCCTGCTCCAACCCATTTTCCATACTATTCTTTCCATCCATCTATCCATGCATCCATCCATCCATCCATTTATCATCCATTATTTTGTAAAATAATTATTGAATGTTTATATGCATGCACTGTGCCAGAGTTTGAGGAGTCAATCTTGAACAAGAAAAATATTGTCTCTGCCCTCATGAAATTTTACAGAAAAGTACAAAAATCAGATTATATATCTATATAAATATTCATATTTATATATATGAACATGTCAGATTATATATTTATATAAATCAACTTGATATTTTATCAAATCTACATGATTTATTTTTTATAATTATTATAAATTATATTATACACCTTGGTGCCTTAAAAATTATACCAAATAAAATATATGGAAAGTACACATATAATCCTAAATACCTCCTCCATGTCCCCATAGTACACTGACACCTTTGCAAACTATCTATGTGGGTTAGATTGTTGTCTACATGCTAAACGTTTCTGAATATTGTTTGTTCTTTATTAAAAGCTGCATTTTGGAGTTTTGCAGTTATATTCTTAGCTTTTGTCTTCCACTCTGTATGAAGATCACTATGCCAGCCTTTAACAGCTATTTCTTCCATGAAATATATTTATATATTTATAAATATATTTTACATATATAAATGTTCTGATTTATATATATATAAATTAACCTGAAATGTTCCAACATATATATTTATATATAAACTTGATAAATATTTCAATATTTTATGCTAAATATTTAAATATACATAAATATATTATACATAAATATAGAAAAATAAACTTGACAAATATTTAAATAAATATATATTCATATATATATAAATCTGAACATTTTATTCCCTTTCTTCATTGATACCCAAATAAATTCCAAAATCTTAGCAGGTGAGTGCTATGAGATCCCTCACAATCCGGCCCCTCAATGTCTAGTCTTGTTACAGATCACACCATGAAACCTTCCCTCTCTCCCTCCCCACAACACACAGGCACATCCTCTGGTCTCCAGCTACAGTGGCTTTCTATCAGCTCCTGTAGTATCAAGCTCCTTCCCATCTCAGGTCACCAACTTTCTCTTCTCCACCTGAAATATTCTTCCATCTCTTCATTTCCTGGTTAACTCTGATTCCCCTTCATAAGGAACGCCTTCTGTGAAGCCTCTACTAGGCTGAATCCCACTCTTTTAAGAGCATACTGCATGCTGTGGCACTCCTCAAACGTTTAATAAAATAATACGTTTTTAATTTGAGGTTTATGTTTTTTGTTAGACTGCAAACTTATCGATGGCAGAGCCTTTCTTTATACTATATCCAATGAGCAGCTCAGTGCTTTTTATATAGTAAATGCTCTTAAAACACTTGTTAGATGTGTTTAAGAAAGGCCTTCATGATAGCAAAGTAAAAGGAATATCGGACAATGATTCTGGAGGCCAAGGATCTACCCTTTATCCTTCTTACCCTTTGTGGGCTGCACATCTGCCACTTGTAAAATAAGTGGATACCTACAGAGATCTAAACTCCCTTACAGTTTCAATTCCAACAGACATAGGATTTAACAGTTTAAAGGATTAAGCCTCTGAATTCGAAGTTTTCATAACTGCCTGAATTTCAGATATGCCAGTACATCACAATGCTCACCTTAAAGTGCACTGGGACATTTTAAGGAGTCTAAATTAAAAATATTTAATGTCCAAATGTATTCTTGTTTCAATTGAGATATATAACATGTATATTACATATGTCATATAGGCAATCTGAAATGTTCAGATACATATATAATAGGTATTATACACACACACACACACACACACACACACACACACACACACACACACAAATATGTTGAAAAATTTACCTGAGCAAATAAAATACATGGTGTTTTTATGGTAGATTCTGAAAGGTGCCTTGAAAGAAATGGTAAAAAAATATTAAGAACCATCTTTATGTATGTAGTGCTGTGGTCTGCATGTAGGGGTCCCTTCCAAAATTCATGTTGACAAAGATAGCAAAAACAGAAACCAGGGACTACCAGACAAAGGGAGGAAGGGCAGAAAATGCTAACTGTTGGGTACTGTGCTCAGTACCTGCTGATGGGATCATTTACACCCCAAATTTCAGCATCACACAATATGTTCAGGTAACAGACCTGCAAATGCAGCCCCTGAATCTAAAGTAAAAGTTGAAAATTTTGGGAGTCTGAGATGGTGGATCAGTTGAGCCCAGGAGTCCGAAACCAGCTGGGCAACATGGCAAACCCCTGTCTGTACCAAAGGAAAAAAAAAAAAAGCTGAACATGGTGGCATGAGCCTGTAGTCCCCGTTACTTGGGAGGATTGATTGGGCCTGGGAGGTCAAGGCTCCAGTGAGCTATGATTGTGCTACTGCACTCCAGCGTGGGCAACGAAGTGAGACTCTACTTCAATGTTTTAAAAGTTGAAAAAAGTATTATTTTAAAATAAAGAACAAACAAACCAAAAACCAAAATTCATGTTTAAACTAAATCCCCATAGTGGTGGTATTAAGAGCTGAGACTTTTTGGGAAATGATTAATTCATGAAGACTCTACTATTGTGAATAAATTAATGCCCTTGTAAAAGAGGCTTCAGGTAGAGTCAGATCCAAGATGGCCGAGTAGGAGCAGCTCTGGATTGCAGCTCCCAGCGTGAGTGCAGAGGGTGAGTGGTCACCGAATTTCCAGATGGATTTTTATTGCCCACAGACCAGGAGATTCCCAGGCAGAGGAGCACCATGGGTCTCCAGTGCGGCTGTTTCGGCCAGTATGGTGGGTCTCCACACAAAACTCACACAGGTCCGGGCACCATTTCAGCTGGCAACTGGAGCACCTGGGAGACAGAGTAGCCCATTCAACTGATAAAAGGGGGACTGAAACAGGGAGCCAGGCCAGGAGATTCCTGGGCAGAAAAGCGTCACAATTCTCTAGCGTGGCTGTTTCAGCCAGCACAATGGGTCTCCGCACAAGAACTTACACAAATCCAGGTGCCATTTCAACTGGTTACTAGAATGCCTGGGAGACAGAGTCACCTGTTCATCTGAAAAAAGAGGGGGTCTGAGGCAGGGAGCCAGGTGATCAGGCTCGGCTAGTCCCACCCCCACAAAGACCAGCAATCTGAAATGCTCTGGATTGAGAGATTCACAGCAAGCACAGCTGAACCCAGGACAGTCTAGTTCTGTGGGGGAGGGGCATCTGCCATTACCAAGGCAGTCCACCACTACTGAGGTGGTCCGCCATTGCTGAGGTGGTGTGCCATTGCCAAGGTAATCAGCCATTACCAAGGCAGCCCACCATTGCCAAGGCAGTCCTCCATTACAGAGACAGTCTGTCATTACAGAATTGGGCTGCCATTGCCAAGGCAGTTCTAACTATACCCCTATAAACAGGACTGCAGGGAAGTTCACACAGCAGCTGGGTGAAGCCCACAGCAGCTTAGCAATGCCTCTGCTGGCAGATTGTGACTAGGCTGCCTCCTCCCTGGGCAGGACATCCCTGAAAAAAGGCAGTAGCATGACAGAAACTTATAAATAAAGCCTGAACTCCCTGGGACAGAGCACCTGGGGGAAAAAAAGCGGTTATGAGTCCTTCTTCAGCAGACTTAAACGTACCTACCTGCTAGCTCTGAATGGAACAACGGAGCTCACAGCTCATCACTTGAGCTCCTATAAGGGACAGACTGTCTCCTCAAGCAGCTCCCCAAGCCCTGTATATCCAAAGAGTCACCTCATAAAGGAGAGCTCAGACTGACATCTGGCAGGTATCCTTCTGGGACAAAGATAGCAGAAGAAGAAACTGGCAGCAACCCTTACTGTTCTGCAGCTGCTACCAGTGATCCCCAGGTAAGCAGGGCCTGGAGTGGACCTCAGCAGTCCTACAGCAGAGGGGCCTGACTGTTATAAGGAAAACTAAGAAACAGAAAGAAATGACTTAATCACCAACAAACAGGATGTCCACTCAGAGACCCCATCTGAAAGTCACTAATTACAAAGACCACAGGTAAATAAATCCACAAAGATGGGAAAAAATTAGCACAAAAAGGATGAAAACACCCAAAATCAGAACACCTTTCCTCCTCCAAGGGATCACAACTCCTCACCAGCAAGGAACCAAGGCTGGATGGAGAATGAGTCTAATGAATTGACAGAAACAGGCTTCAGAAGGTGGGTAATAAGAAACTTATCTGAGCTAAAAGAACATGTTCTAACCCAATGCAAACAAACTAAGAACCTGAGAAAGATTTGATGAAATGCTGATGAGAATAGACAGCTTAGAGAGGAATATAAATGAAGAGATGGAGCTGAAAAACACAACATGAGAACTTAATGAAGCATACACAAGTTTCAACGTCCAAATTATAAGGATATCAGAGGTTGAAAATCAAGCAGAAGAAAGGATATTAGAGGTTGAATATCAGCTCAATGAAATAAAATAAGAAGGCAAGATTAGAGAAAAAAAGAGTAAAAAGAAATGAATAAAGCCTCCAAGAAATACTGGATTATGTGAAAAGACCTAATCTACATTTATAAGTGTACCTGAATGTGACAGAGAGAATGAATCCAAGCTGGAAAACACTCTTCAGGATATTATTCAGGAAAACTTCCCAGCCTAGCAAGGCAGGCCAATATTCAAGTCCAGGAAATACAAAGAACACCACAAAGATATTCCTCAAGAAGAGCAACCCCAAGGCACATAATCATCAGATTCATCAGGGTTGAAATGAAGGAGAAAATACTAAAGGCAGCCAGAGAAAAGGTTGGGTTACCCACAAAGGGAAGCCCATCAGACTCACAGTGGATCTCTTGGCAGAAACCCTACATGCCAGAAGAGAGTGGGGACCAATATTCAACATCCTTAAAAAAAAAAAAGAACTTTAAACCTAGAATTTCATATCCAACCAAACTAAGTTTCATAAGCAAAGGAGAAATAAAATCCTTTACAAACAAGCAATTATTCAGAGATTTCATCACCACCAGGCCTGCTTTACAAGAGCTCCTGAAAGAAGCACTAAACATAGAAAGGAACAACCAGTTCCAGCCACACCAAAAACATAGGAAATGGTAAAGAACATGGACACAATGAAGAAACTGCATTAACTAACAGGCAAAACAACCAGCTAGCATCAAAATGGCAGGATCAAATTCACACAAAAAAATATTAACCATAAAGGTAAATGGGCTAAATGCCCCAATCAAAAGACACACACTGGTAAATTGGATAAAAAGTCAAAACCCATTGGTGTGCTATATCCAGAAACTCATCTCACATGCAAGGACACACATAGCTCAAAATAAAGGGATGGAGGAAGATTTACCAAGCAAATGGAGAGAAAAAAAAAAGAGGCAGGAATTGCAATCTTAGTCTCTGATGAAATAGACATTAAACCAACAAAGATCAAAACAGACAAAGAAGGGCATTACATAATGGTAAAAGGATCAATGCAACAAGAAGAGCTAATGATCCTAAATATATACGTGCCCAACAGAGGAGCAACCAGATACATAAAGCAAGTTCTTAATGATTTACAAAGAGATGTAGACTCCCACACATTCATACTGGGAGACTTTAACACTCCACTGTCAATATTAGACAAATCAACAAGACAAAATTAACAAAGATATCCAGGATGTGAACTCAGATCTGTATCAAGCAAATCTAACAGACATTTACAGAACTCTTCATCCCAAATCTACAGAATATACATTCTTCTCAGCACCACATCACACCTACTGTAAATTGACCACATAATTGGAAGTAAATCACTCCTCAGCAAATGCAAAATAATGGAAATCATAATAAACAGTCTCTCAGACCACAGTGCAATCAAGTTAGAACTCAGAAATCAGAAACTAACTCAGAACCACACAACTTTATGAAAACTGAACAACTGGCTCTTGAATGTCAACTGGATAAACAATGAAATGAAGGCAGAAATAAAGATGTTCTTTAAAGCCAACAAGAATGAAGACACAATGTACCAGAATCTCTGGGACACATTTAAGCAGTCTCTAGAGGAACATTTATAGCAATAAATGCCTACCTGAGAAGCAAGGAAATATCTAAAATTGACACCCTATTGTCAAAATTGAAAGAGCTACAGGAGGAAGATCAGAAAAACTCAAAACCTAGCAGAAGACAAGAAATAACTAAGATCAGAGCAGAACTGAAGGATATAGAGACACAAAAAACCTTTCAAAAAATCAATAAATCCAGGAGCTGGGTGTTTAAAAAGATCAACAAAATAGACCACTAGCCAGATTAATAAAAAAGAAAAGAGAGAATAATCAAATAGATGCAATAAAAATGATAAAGGGGATATCACCACAGATTCCACAGAAACACAAAGCACCATCAGAGATTACTACAAACAACTCTATGCATATAAACCAGTAAACCTGGAAGAAATGGATAAATTCCTGGACACTTACATCCTCCCAAGCCTAAACCAGGAAGAATTCGAAGCCCTGAATAGACCAATAACAAGGGCTAAAGTTGAGGCAACAATTAATAGTCTACCAATGAAAAAAGCCCAGGTCTAGATGGTTCATGGCTGAATTCTACCAGACATACAAAGAGGTGCTGGTACCACTCCTTCTGAAACTATTCCAAACAAGCCAAAAAGAGGGAATCCTTCTCAAATCATTTTATGAGACCAAAATCATGCTGATACCAAAACCTAGCAGAGACTCCACAAGAAAAGAAAACTTCAGGCCAATATCCATGATGAACATAGATGCAAAAATCTTCAATAAAATGCTGGCAAACCGATTGCAACAGCACACTAAAAAACTTATCCATCACGATCAAGTAGGCTTCATCCTGTGGATGCAAGGCTGGTTCAACACATGCAAGTCTGTAAATATAATTCACCATATTAACAGAACCAAAGACAAAAACCACATGATTATCTCAATAGATGCAGAGAAGGCCTTTAACAAAATTCAACAGCCCTTTATGCTAAAAACTCTCAATAAACTAGGTATGTACAGAATATATCTTAAAATAATAAAAGCTATTTACAACAAAGTCACAGCCAATATCATACTGAACAGGCAAAAACTGGAAGCATTCCCTTTGAAATCTGGTACTAGACAAGCATGCCCTCTCTCACCACTCTTATTCAATAAGGTATGGGAAGTTCTAGCCAGAGCAATCAGGCAAGAAAAAGAAATAAAAGGTATTCAGTTAGGAAAGGAGGAAGTCAAATTGTCTCTATTTGTAGACAACATGATTGCATATTTAGAAGACCCCATTGTCTCAGCCCAAAATTTCCTGAAACTGATAAGCAACTTCAGCAAAGTCTCAGGATACAAAATCAATGTGCAAAAATCAAAAGCATTCTTTTACACCAATAACAGACTTAAAGAGAGCCAAATCAAGAACAAACTGCCACTTGCAATTGCTACAAAGAGAATAAAACACCTAGGAATACAACGAACAAAGAATGTAAAGGACCTCTTCAAGGAGAACTACAAACCACTGCTCAACGAAATAAGAGAGGACACAAACAGATGGAGAAACATTCCATGTTCATGGTTAGGAAGAATCAATATCGTGAAAATGGCCATACTGCCCAAAGTAATTTACAGATTCAACTCTATCCTCATCAAGCTACCAATGACCTTCTCCACAGAACTGGAAAAAACCACCTTAAACTTCATATGGAACCAAAAGAGAGCCCACATAGCCAAGACAATTCTAAGCAAAAAGAACAAAGCTGGAGGCATCACACTACCTGACTTCAAACTATACTACAAAGCTACAGTAATCAAAACAGCATGATGCTGGTACCAAAACAGCATGATGCTGGTACCAAAACAGAGATATAGACCAATGGAATGGAACAGAGGCCTCAGAGGCAATGCCACACATCTACAATAATCTGATCTTTGACAAACCTCACAAAAAGAAGGAATGGGGAAAGGATTATTTGTTTAATAAATGCTGTTGGGAAAATTGGCTAGCCATGTGCAAAAAGCAGAAACTGGACCCCTTTCTGACACCTTACACTAAAATTAACTCCAGATGGATTAAAGACTTAAGCATAAGACCTAACACCATAAAAACCCTGGAAGAAAATCTAGGCAAAACCATTTGGGACATAGGCATAGGCAAGGACTTCATGACTAAAATACCAAAAGCATTGGCAACAAAATCCAAAATAGACAAATGGGACATAATTAAACTCCAGAGCTCCTGCACAGAAAAAGAAACAATTATTAGAGTGAACCAGCATCCTACAGAATGGGAAAAAAAATCTGCAATCTACCCATCTGACAAAGGGCTAATATCCAGAATCTACAAAGAACTAAAATAGCTTTACAAGAAAATAACAAACAAGCCCATTCAAAAGTGGGCAAAGGATATGAACAGACATTTTACCAAAGAAGACTTATATGAGGACAACAAACATGAAAAAATGCTCATCATCACTGGTCATTAGAGAAATGCAAATCAAAACTACATTGAGATAGCATCTCATGCCAGTTAGAATGGTGATCATTAAAAAATCTGGAGACAACAGATGTTGGAGAGGATGTGGAGAAATAGGAACACTTTTACACCGTTGGTGGGGGTTAAGTAGTTCAACCATTGTGAAAGAGAGTGTGGCAATTTCTCAATGACCTAGAAATAGAAATTCCATTTGACCCAACAATCTCATTACTGGATATATATCCAAAGGATTATAAATCATTCTATTATAAGGACACATGTACAGGAATGTTTGCTCCAGCACTGTTTACAATAGCAAAGACCTGGAGCCGACCCAAATGGCCATTGATGATAAGACTGGACAGGGAAAATGTGGCACATATACACCATGGAATACTATGCAGCCATAAAAAATGATGAGTTCGTGTCCTTTGTAGGGACATGGATGAACCTGGAAACCATCAGTCTCAGCAAACTGATACAAGAACAGCGAATCAAACACTGCATGTTCTCACTGATAAGCAGGTGTTGAACAGTGAGAACACATGGACACAGGAAGGGGAGCATCACACACTGGGGTCTGTGTGGGGGAACTAGGGGAGGGACAGCCGGGGGTGGGGAGTTGGGAAGGAATAATATGGGGAGAAATGCCAGATATATGTGATGGGGAGGAAGGCAGCAAACCACATTGCCATGCATGTACCTATGCAACAATCTTGCACGTTCTTCACGTGTACCCCAAAACCTAATATGCAATAATATACATATATACATATATATATATAGTATATATATAATATATATATACACGTATATACATATACGTGTATATATATATATATATACATATATGTATATATGTGTGTATATATATATATCTATATCTATATATGTATATATAGATATGAGAGGCTTCAGAGAAAGTTCTCCCTTTTTTGTCCTTCTATCCCTTCTGCCATGTTAGAACATGATATTTGTCCCCTTTGGAGGATGCAGCAAGAGACTCTTACCAGGTACCAAATGCTGGTGCCTTGATCTTGAACTTCCCAGTTTCCTGAACTCTAAATAACAAATTTCTGTTATTCACAAATTACCCAGTCTCAGGTATTTTATTATAGCATCACAAATGGACTAGGTCATACAGCCATTCCGATTTTCCTTTGTTGGCATTTTTCGATGCATTTTCATTCCATCCATTTACTTTCAACTTAGCTACAATCTTATATTCAAATTGTATCTCTAATAAATGACATATAGTTAGGTCTTTTTCAAAAAGTTAGCTTGACAATTTTACTAGGCTATGTTTCTTGACTGTACTTACTGATACTCACTGGCTTGCTCTTTTCTACTTCTCTATCTTTTGCTTCATTCTTTATTCCTTATTCCTGCTTTCCTGCATTCTTTTGGATCCCTCAAATGTCTCTTATTCAATAGTTTGTTCTTTAATAGTGTTTCAATTATATATTCTTGTGTTTTATTTTTAATAATTTCCCTAGATATATCAGTATGAATCCTGAATTTAACAGTCTATGTAAGACACTTACGAGTTCAACCACTTTTATTTTACTCTTCACTCTTTGTGCTACTGTTGACAGACTCTACAAGACAGCGCTATTACTGTTCCTTAAACAGCAATGTTTGTTTATATTTTTCTATCTATTTATCCTTTCTGGCATTCTTCCATTTTTCTTGCTTCTACTTGGGTTCATTTTCCTTCAACCTAAAGTATTTCCTGTAAAGTATTTCTTACAATGTCTATTTGCTTGTAACAAATTCTCCCATATTTTGTTTGTCTGAAAGGTCTTTATTTCACATTAATTTTTGAAAAATATTTTTACTGGGTATGGAATTACAGGTTGGTAATTTTTTCCCATAAGCACTTTAATGATGTAATTCCATTGTTTTCTGGTCTTAATAATTGCTAATAAAAAGTTATTTGTGATTGAGATCCAATATGGCTGAATAGGAACAGATCTGGAGTGCAGTTCCCAGTAAGAACAATGCAGAGGGTGAATGATCACAACATTTGCAAACAAATTTTTACTGCCCACAGAACAGGAGATTCCCAGGCCAAAAAGCACCATGAGATTCCAGCATGGCTGTTTCAGCTGGTGCTGTGGCTTTCCACACAAAAACTCACACAAATCTGAGTGGCCGTTTCAACCGGTGCCTGGAAAGCTTGGGAGACAGAACCACCAATTCAACTGAAGAAGACGGGGCTGAAACAGGGAGCCAGGTGATCTGGCTCAGCGGGTCCCACCCCCACAAAGACCACCAAACTGAAATGATGTGAATTGAGACTTTTGCAGCAAGCACAGCTGGACCTGGAACAGTCCAGCTTGGTGTGGGGAAGGGAATCCACCATAACTGAGGCAGTCCACCACTACCAAGGCAGTCTGCCATTACTGAGATAGTCCGCCATTACAGAGGCAGTTCTAACTGTACTGCTGTAAACAAAATCACAAGGAGGTTTACACAGCAGCCGGGCAGAGCCCTCGGCAGCTCAGCAATGCCTCTGCTGGCTGACTGTGACTAGGCTATCTCCTTGCTGGGCTGGGCATCTTTGAAAAAGGCAGCAGCAGGTAGAAACTTATAAATAAAGCCCCACCTTCCCAGGACAGAGCACATGGGAAAAGAGGCAGTTATGAATTCTGGTGCAGCAGACATAAATGTACCTGCACAGAAGCTCTGAATGGAACAACGGAGCTCACAGCACAGCACGTGAGCTCCTATAAGGGATAGACTGTCTCCTCAAACAGCTCCCTGACCCATGTATATCCACAGAGATACCTCATAAAGGAGAGCTCAGGCTGACATCTGGCAGTTACCCTTCTGGGATGAAGATAACAGAAGAAGAAAACAGCAGCAACCCTTACTGCTCTGCAGCCACTGCAGGTGATCCCCAGGCAAGGAGGGTCTGGAGTAGACCTCCAGCAGACCTGCAGCAGAGGGGCCTGACCATTAGAAGAAAAACTAAAAAACAGAAAGAAATGGCTTCGACATCAAAAAAAGGACATCCACTCAGATACCCAATCTTAAAGTCACCAATTACAAAGACCACAGGTAGATAAATCAGCAAAGATGGGAAGAAACCAGCACAAAGAGGATGAAAACACCAAGAACTAGAATGCCTTTTCTCCTCCAAGGGATCACAACCCCTTACCAGCAAGGGAACAAGGTTGGATGGAGAATGAGTCTGATGAATTGACAGAAACAGGCTTCAGAAGGTGGGTAATAAAATTTTCTGAGCTAAAAGAACATGTTCTAATGCAATGCAAAGAAACTAAGAACCTTGAAAAAAGGTTAGACAAAATGCTAATGAGAATAAACAGCTTAGAGAAGAATATAAATGACCTGATGGAGCTGAAAAACAACACGAGAACTTTGCAAAGCATACACAAGTTTCAATAGCCAAATCGACCAATCAGAAGAAAGGATATCAGAGATTGAAGATTAACTCAATGAAATAAAATGAGAAGGCAAGATTAGAGAAAAAAGAGTGAAAAGAAATTAACAAAGCTTCCAAGAAATATGAAATTATGTGAAAAGACCTAATCTATGCTTGATCAGCATACCTGAATGTGACAGAAAGAATGAATCCAAGCTGAAAAACACTCTTCAGGATATTATCCAGAAAGATATCCCCAACCTAGAAAAACAGGCCAATATTCAAGTCCAGAAAATTCAGAGAATACCACAAAGATATTCTGCAAGAAGACCAACCCCAAGGCATATAATCATCAGATTCACCAGGGTTGAAATGAAGGAAAAAATGCTAAGGACAGCCAGAGAGAAAGGTTGGGTCACCGACAAAGGGAAGCCCATCAGACTCACAGTGGATCTCTTGGCAGAAACCCTACAAGCCAGAAGAGAGTGGGGGCCAATATTCTACATCCTTAAAGGAAAGAACTTTCAACTAGAATTGCATATCCAGCCAAACTAAGCTTCATAAGCAAAGGAGAAATAAAATCCTTTATGAACAAGCAATTGCTGAGAGATTTCATCACCACGAGACCTGCCTTACAAGAGCTCCTGAAGGAAGTGCTAAACATGGAAAGGAACAACCAGTACCCATCACTCCAAAAATGTACCAAATAACTGCATCAACTAATGGGCAAAAGAACCAGCTAGGATCAAAGTGGAAGAATCAAATTCAGACATAACAATATTAACCAAAAATGTAAATGGGCTGAATGCCCCAATCAAAAGACACAGACTGGCAAATTGGATAAAAAGTCAAAACGCATGGGTATGCTGTATTCAGGAAACCCATCTCACATGCAAGGACAAACATAGGTTCAAAATAAAAGGATTGAGGAAGATTTACCAAGCAAATGGAGAGAAAAAAATAAAAATAAAAATAAAGTAGGCATTGCAATCCTAGTCTCTGATAAAATAGCCTTTAAACCAACAAAGATCAAAAGAGACAAAGAAGGGCACTACCTAATGGTAAAAGGATCAATGCAATAAGAAAAGCTAATGATCCTAAACATATTTTCAACCAATACAGGAGCACTCAGATACATACAGCAAGTTCTTAACAACCTACAAAGACACTTAGACTCTCTCACAATAATAGTGGGAGACTTTAACACTCCACTGTCAATATTAGACAGATCAAGAAGACAGAAAATTAACAAGGATATCCAGGAACTCAGATCTGGACTAAGTGGACCTAATAGACATCTTCAGAACCCTCCACCACAAATCCACAGAATATACATTTTTCTCTGCACCACATCACACCTACTCCAAATTGACCACATAACTGGAAGTAAATCACTCCTCAGCAAATGCAAAAGAATGGAATCATAACAAACAGTCTCTCAGACCACAGTGCAATCAAATTAAAACTCAGGATTAAGAAAATAACTCAGAACCACACAACTTCATGGAAACTGAACAACTGGATCCTGAATGTCGACTGGATAAACAATGAAATGAAGGCAGAAAAAAAAGATGTTCCTTGAAACCAACAGGAACGAAGACACAATGTACCAGAATCTCTGGGACACATTTAAAGCAATGTCTAGAGGAAAACTTATAGCAATATATGCCCCCCTGAGAAGTGAGGAAAGATCTAAAATCGACACCCTATCATCAAAATTGAAAGAGCTAGAGGAGCAAGATCAAAAAATCTCAAAAGCTAGCAGGAGACAAGAAATAACTAAGATCAGAGCAGAACTGAAGGAGACAGAGATATTAAAAACCCTTCAAAAAATTAATAAATTCACGAGCTGGTTTTTGAAAATTCAACAAAATAGAACACTGGCCAGATGAATAAAAAGAGAAGAGCAGAATCAAACAGATACAATAAAAAATGATAAAGGGGATATCACCACAGATTCCACAGAAATACAAACTACCATCAGAGATTACTATAAACAACTCTATGCAGACAAACCAGTAAACCTGGTAGAAACAGATAAATTCCTGGACCCTTGCACCCTCCCAAGCCTAAACCAGGAAGAAGTTGAAACTCCAAATAGACCAATAAAAAGGGCTTAAGTTGAGGCAGCAATTCATAGCCTACTTACCCAAAACAGTCCAATTCCAGACAGGTTCACAGCTGAATAATACCAGATGTACAAAGACGAGCTGGTACCATTCCTTCTGAAACTATTCCAAACAATACAAAAAG
Source organism: Saguinus oedipus (assembly GCA_031835075.1). Classification (NCBI taxonomy): domain Eukaryota; kingdom Metazoa; phylum Chordata; class Mammalia; order Primates; family Cebidae; genus Saguinus; species Saguinus oedipus. The sequence goes on from CM063170.1 coordinate 48,309,204, forward strand.
AAGGAATCATCCCTAACTCATTTTATGAGACCAACATCATCCTGATACCAAAACCCAGCAGTGACTCAACAGAAAAAAGAAAACTTCAGATCAATATCCATGATGAACATAGATGCAAAAATCTTCAATAAAATACTGGCAAACTGATTGCAACAGAACATCAAAAAGTTTATCCATCACGATCAAGTAGGCTTCATCTCGGGGATGCAAGGCTGGTTCAATATATGTAAGTCTATAAGCGTAATCCACCACATAAACAGAACCAAAGACAAAAACCACATGATTATCTCAATAGATACAGAGAAGACCTTTGAGAAAATTCAACAGCCCTTTACGCTAAAAACTCTCAATAAACTAGCTATCAACGGAAAGTATCTCAAAATAATAAAAGCTATTTACGACAAACCCACAGCCAATATCATACGGAACAGGCAAAAACTGGAAGCATTCCCTTTGAAATCTGCCATTAGACAAGGATGCCCTCTCTCACCACTTCTACTCAAATAGTATTGGAAGTCTGAGCCAGAGCAATCAGGCAAGAAAAAGAAATAAAGGGTATTCAATTAGGAAAGGAGGAAGTCAAATTGTCTCTATTTGCAGATGATATGATTGTATATCTAAAGACCCTATGATCTCAGCCCAAAATCTCCTGAAACTGATAAACAACTTCAGCAAAGTCTCAAGATACAAAATCAATGTGCAGAAATCACAAGCATTCCTATACTCCAATAACAGAATTAAAGAGAGCCAAATCAAGAACAAACTGCCATTAACAATTGCTACAAAGAAAATAAATACCTAGGAATAAAACTGACAAAGGATGTGAAGGACCTCTTCAAGGAGAAATACAAACCACTGCACTAGGAAATAAGAGAGGACACAAACAGATGGAAAAACATTCCATGTTCATGGTTAGGAAAAGTCAATATTGTGAAAATGGCCATACTGCCCAAAGTAATTTATAGATTCAATGCTATCCCCATCAAGCTACCTATGACCCTCTTCACAGAACTGGAGAAAACCACCTTAAACTTCATATGGAACCAAAAGAGAGCCCACATAGCCAAGACAATACTAAGCAAAAAGAACAAAGCCAGAGGCATCACGCTACCTAACTTCAAACCATGCTGCAAGGCTACAGTAATCAAAACGGCATGGTGCTGGTACCAAAACAGAGATATAGACCAATGGAACAGAACAGAGGCCTCAGAGAAAATGCCACACATCCACAACCATCTGATCTTTGACAAACCTCACAAAAACAAGCAATGGGGAAAGGATTTCCTGTTTAATAAATGGTGTTGGGAAAACTGGCTAGCCACGGGCAGAAAACAGAAATTGGACACCTTCCTGACACCTTAACTCCAGATGCATTAAAGACTTAAAATTAACTCCAGATGCATTAAAGACTTAAACATAAGACCTAACACCATAAAAACTCTATAAGAAAACCTAGGCAATACAATTCAGGACATAGGCACAGGCGAGGACTTCATAACTAAAACACCAAAAGCATTGACAACAAATGCCAAAATAGTCAAAGAGGATCTAATTCAACTCCAGAGCTTCTGCACAGCAAAAGAAAAAGTCATTAGAATTCACTGGCAACCAACAGAATGGGAAAAAATGTTTGCAATCTACCCATCTGACAAAGGGCTAGTATCCAGAATCTACAAAGAACTAAAACAGCTTTACAAGAAAAAAAAAAAAAAAACCCATTCAAAAGTGGGTGAAGGATATGAACAGACACTTTTCAAAAGAAAACATATATTAGGCCAACAAACATATTAAAAAATTCTCATCATCACTAGTCACTAGAGAAATGCAAATCAAAACTACATTGAGATACCATCTCACACCAGTTAGAATGGCGATCATTTAAAATTCTGGAGACGACAGATGCTGAAGAGGATGTGGAGAAATAGGAACACTTTTACACTGTTGGTGGGAATGTAAATTAGCTCAACCATTGTGGAAAACAGTATGACAATTCCTCAAGGACTTAGAAATAGAAATTCCATTTGATCCAGCAATCCCATTACTGGGTATATACCCAAAGGATTATAAATCATTCTGTTATAAAGACACACACACACACGGATGTCCATTGCAGCACTGTTTACAATAGCAAAGACCTGGAATCAACTCAAATGCTCACCGACGATAGACTAGACAAGGAAAATGTGGCACATATACACCATGGAATACTATGCAGCCATAAAAACTATGAGTTTGTGTCCTTTGTAGGGACCTGGATGAATCTGGAAGCCATAATTCTCAGCAAACTAACACAAGAACAGAAAATCAAATACCACATGTTCTCACTCATAGGCAGGTGTTGAAAATGAGAGCATATGGACACAAGGAGGGGAGCATCACACACTGGGGTCTGTTGGGGGTGGCTAGGTGAGGAACAGCAGGGGGTGGGGAGTTTAGGGAGGGATACTATGGGGAGAAATGCCAGATACAGGTGATGAGGGGATGGAGTCAGTGAACCACATTGCCGTGTATATACCTATACAATAATCCTGCGTGATCTGCACATGTACCCCAGAACGTAAAGTACACTAAAAAAAAAAAAGTAAGAAAACTTAGTTGTTAGTCTAATTATTTCTTCTTTGAAGATAATGATGTACCTTTTTCTTCTGGCTGTTTTTAAGAATTTTTTCTTTATTCTTTTCTAGCTACTTGAAAAGATGTGTCTATTTAGTTTGTTTTTTAATCTTACTTGGGATTCACCAAGCTGCTTGAATCTGTGGGTAAAGGCTTTCATAAATTTTGAAAAATTCTTGACCATTACGTATTTATATGTTTGTGTCTGCCTCACCATCTTTTTTTCCTAGTGTAACACCAACTACAGGTGTTAAAACTTTTTATTTTTTTTCATATGGCTCTTACACTCCTGTTGGTTCTTTTAACCAACAGGATATTGGTTTGTGGATATTACTCAACGGCTAGTCTTTGAGTTTAATAATTTTGCCTTCTGTTCTAACCATAGTCCTGTTTGAAAATTGCATTTGAAGTTTTAGAATGTTCATTTGATTGTTTTTATATACTAAAACTCTTGGTCGAAATTCTAAAAATTTCCATCTATTAAATGTATCTTGTCAATTTTCCACTCTATTTTCCTTAGCATATTAATCATAGTTATTTCAAACTCCTCATCTGCAAGCTTCAATATCTTGATTATCTGCAGGTATGTTTCTACTGGATATCTTTTTCTTGATTATTGCTCATGTTTCTCTGCCTCTTTTGTTAATAGCAATTTTTATTCTATTCTGGACATTTAGAAAAAGAACTATAGGGTCTTCCTATGATATATCCTAGCAACAAGGGTTCCCGTTTCCATTTTTTAGACAGATACAATGATAAGCATATCCCTATACTTCTATAAGGGATTAGTTGAGTTTGGATTGGGTTCAAGTTTTATTAAGATTTATTCCATCTTTGGTTCCTCAGATGAGACCCTCCTAGGCTTTTGAATGGAAGCCTTGGGGTCTCAATTTCTTCAACTCTAATAGTGCTAAACTTTCCAGATTTTGAATTGAGTTATTTAGCTTCACAAGTTAAATATTTGGTAAATGTCTTGAGGAAGAGATTTGTTGTATAGGTTTTGTATATCCCTTCCCTCTAATGAGATCTTTTTCTCCTAAGTCCCTAGGGTGACCAATTAATGATAGTTTTCCTGGAACTCTTTTGGTGTTAAAGCTGAAAGACCCACATTCTAGGAACTCCCTAAGCCCCAGGTAAACTAATACAATCACACCATAATCACCACAAGACAGCAGTTTTCACTTTTCCTTTATTTCCCAGGCACCAGTCTCTCACATCCTCCTAGAACTCAGCAAGTTTTCCTTACATTTGAGCTCCTCTATTTTCCAGTTGATCACTCTAGAGTTAAACTGCCAAAAAACTGCTTGTTTTTCTTTTATCAAATCCCTCAATTTTGGTTTAAGTTCAGTCCTTAGGCTACTCCCAGTGAAACAGCTTTGATATTTGTTCCCTCCAAATTTCATATTGAAATTTCTTCCCCCGTTTTGGAAGTGGAATCTAATGGGAAGTGTTTGGGTCATGGGAGAGGATCCCTCATGAATGGCTTAGGTGCTATCCCTATGGTAGTGAGTGAGTGCTCATTTTATTAGTTAATATGAGGGCTAGTTGTTCCAAAGAGCGTGGCACCTCCTTTCTCTCTCTCACCATATCATGCCAGCTCCCCTTCCCCCTTCACCATGGTTGGAAGCTTCCTGCAGCCTTAACCAGAAGCAGATGCTGGTGCCATTTTTCTTTTATAGTCTGTAAAACTATGAGCCAAATAAGACCCTTTTCATTATAAATTACCCAGCCTCAGGTATTCCTTCAAAACGGTACAAACCAAACTAATACACCCAGAAATTGCAAATGCCTCCAGTTAAGAAAGCTGCCAGTGACCATCAGATTTTCTACAAAGAAAATCTGGAGTTTTAGTTAGTCTAGTTCTTTGTTTCTATAGCCCTTCTTTGCTTTAAAAGTTGAGTTTTGTGATTTATCCTTTTTGCTTGGTTGATGCAATGGGAATTTTTGCCTGCCATGTCTGATTAGCCAACTTTGAAGCTGGAGTCAACAGATTATATCTCTTAATATGTAAATTTATAAGACAGGTGCTGTAATCATCTTCACTTTACACAGGTATTGAGAGGTTAAATGAATTTCACAACATCATGTTACTTATAAGAGTCTATCCGGAACCTAAGACTGTCAAGCTCCAGAACTTTTACTCCCTAAACTGTAATAGTATTACTTTAAAAACTAAGTATAAATAGTATAATTTTCAGAAACTGAGGTTCTGTAAACTTAATTGCCTTGCCCAAGACCCCAGGGAAAGTTTGAGACAGAGCCAGGATTGAACTTCAGAACTCTTGGTCCAGTTTCTTTCAGAGCCACATAAGAGGATATTCAGCATGATATGTACGTAAAGAAACTGGTAATACTCTAGATGCAGGCATTATGCAAAGGAAAATGCTTGCAATAAGTTTCACACATCATTAATTGCCATTTTGCATGTCGGAAACTTCACTAATTTATGTCGTTCACATGTGGTCATATTTTATCTAAGGGCTGATACAAATAAACATAACTTCAACAAAAATTGTGTTAAAATGAATGTTTTTTTTAAAAAATTAATAAATTAAATATAGTCTTCTAATATGCTAGTTACATGCCGTCTTCTTCTCCAAGTGGGATTGCTTTTCTTCATAAAGCATCACAAGGGATATCCAACTCCTCAAAACTGAAGCTGCTGAGAATCCTGATTTGAAATGGTAGTGGGGAGAAGGAAGGGATCTTAAGGGTTTTCTTTAAAAATTGTATTTCTTTCAATTAGGCTGATTTGACTCTTGCCCTGTGGATCATTTTCTTCCTCCAGTAAAGGAAGCATCACCAGAGACTGAGGAAACAACTTCCTTTGGGTGAGGATAACACAAAACAACATCAAAATGAGGGGATCCCAGTTAAGAACCGAATACAGTCTCCTCCCTCCAACTCTCTTCCCTGTTGTCTTGCTCTGTGTTCCACAGTGCCTGCTCTGAAGGCTTTTCATATGGACTAAGGCACTGTATCGGTAAAGTTTTTGTTAATGTGGAGATGTTTCCTAGCAAGAGGGTGTGGTGGGCACATGAATACGATTTCATTGTACAGCAGAAGTTGGAAGGTTCTAGTGAGGCAATCCTGAAGAACTAAGGGAAAGTATTGTCACACAGTGTAAATCTGAGGCCCTAAAGAGCAAGAATGACATGTGGCCTCATCCTTCCCCAGCATCCACTGCCCTAGTGGGATCTTCAAGGGAAAACTTAGTTTTGGGTGACACATCGTTATGACCCATGGCCTGCAAAAGTCCACCTACTCAGGAATTGCAGGAGTAGCTGATATTAGTTGTTTGGATTGGCTACATTCATACTCTGGGCTAGGAACTGGGGATCCAAAGATGAGTAAGACCATCTAGTTAGCAATACAAATTCACACATAGCCATCTTTCTTTCTTACTTACTTACTGATTGATTGATTGATTGATTGATTGATTGATTGATTAATAGACTCTCGCTATGTCCCCAGATTGGAGTGCAGTGGCACAATCTCGGCTCACTGCAACCTCAGCCTCCCAGGCAGCTACCTCCCTCTCAGCTACCCTCCTGAGTAGCTGGAACTACAGGCGAATGTCACCTCCATGCCCAGCTAATTTTTATATTTTGGGTAGAGATGGGGTTTCACCATGTTGGCCAGGAGGGTCTCAATCTCTTGACCTCGTGATCTACCTACCTTGGCCTCCCAAGGTGCTGGAATTACAAGTGTGAGCCATCATGCCCGGCCAGCCATCTATTCTTTTATTCAACAAATATTTATTGAGTAGCAACTATATGATAGGTATTGTTTTAGGAGCTGGAAACACAGTGATAGAAATGACAGCCACGTGTATTTCCAGAAGTTCCTGCCCTTAGGAATGACGGAGAATACATGCTGGCCAGAAAATAAGTATACATAAACATACGAACCAGGTACATATACCCCATCACACATCCAATCCATGCCATGGATTTTCTCCAAATTCTCTGATGTCCTCAGAGTGTACATAAAACGTTAGCGAAGAAGTGAACAGTACTTTGTATGTCTACAGCTACTAGCATCCCCCCAGATCAATATCCTCACTGCTCCAAGTAAGCTCCAAACACCTCAGCAGCTGTGTTCTGGCAGCAGAGATGCAGCTGTATATTCCCAGATGTGTGCCATTCAATTGCTAAAAAGAAAAGACAGAAAGAGAAGCAATACTTGGGAAGGAGCAAGCTGTGGGGATTAGAGAGAAGAAAGGTGGTACAAGCAAGAGAGGCAGAAGAGTGTATAATACTGGACGAACTGTTGGGCATTCAGAAGCTCTGTGACCTTTCAGAAACTTCACCAAAATTCTCCTCTTCAGACATACGCAATATACTGACTTCCTTTTGCAAGACATCTGTGAAGGTCAAGACACTTTCCAAGCACTCCTTTCCTGCCTGCTGTCCCCAGCCTAACACTGCTCCTGAGGAAGTAACCAGCAGCCATCAAAGATTGGCCTCGGCACATCCTCCTACACCACCAGGACTGCTGGGAGGTGGTGAACTGCATTTTCTTCTTTTTCTGTGGCTTCTGAGTGCAGATCTCCATTTGTGTAGAGCCAATGAATGGTAAATATCAAGTCCTTGACTTTCTTAGACCTGTGGGACTGGTGTAGAAAAAAATAAAAGCGCTCTCAATAGTTTTATGCTCCTTTCTGAAGCTGACCTCTCCTCTCTGTTTGGAGTTCCTCTGCCTGGTGTACAGAGAAATAATAAAACATGGCAGAGTACAGTCCAGGGTTAAAATGTCACACATCCACTTTGGGCTGTATTATGAAATGGTGCCATGAGACTCAGTATCAGTCTTAAGCCTCAAATCTGAGTTCCTTTCCCTTCTGCTTCTGCCTAAATTTTTGCCCTAGCATTTTGTAGGTTGGCTCCATCTTCCCCAGGAATATGTAGAAGGTGTCAGTTTATATTGCAGATTCCAACATTAAACTTTCTAAAAGTCCCAGCATAGCAATTTACTATGCATGCGACCATGGCAAAATTACTTCCCCTGAGTAAGCCTCAGTTTTCTCATCTGCAAATGGGAACCAATTTAATAATGTCTATTTCATAAGGTAGCTTTAAAGGTTAAGGGGAATTAAAATTACTTAGCACAGTGTCTAGAAAAGAGTAAACACAAAAGCATGTTTGCTGCTAGTTTTATATAATCATATAAGCAGATATATATGTATATCTTGTGGGGCAGTGATTCAACAAGTTTGATCAAGGACTTGAGTAATACACACACACGCACACACATGTATGCATGCATACATATATTTTTAAACTCCAGTTGTTGGCTTCATCTGCCACCTTATGGGACATGTTTATCCTGTAGTGTCATGTGAGCTCACCTCACCACTGTGCCCTCAGCCAAGCAAGGCCCTAAAAGGAGTGAAAGTACCAGCCTTAGGACTAAGGAAAGGCAGCTGAAATAGGAAGCAACATGTTCAAGAATTTTTTTTATTTTTGGCCAGGCACGGTGGCTCACACTTGTAATCCCAGCACTTTGGGAGGCCTAGGTGGGTGGATCACGAGGTCAGGAGTTCAAGAACAGCCTGGCCAACACAGTGAAACCCCGTCTCTACTAAAAATATAAAAATTAGCTGGGCATGGTGGCAGGTGCCTGTAATCCCAGCTCCTTGGGAAGCTGAGGCAGAAGAATTGCTTAAATTCAGGAGGTAGAGGTTGCAGTGAGCCAAGATCGCACCACTGCACTCTAGCCTGGGTGACAGAACTAGACTCCGTCTCAAAAAATAAAAAGCATTTTTTCTTATTTCTGCCTAAATCTCTGTGTCTTTTACCTACTGGATAATGACTTCTTTTATCTAATGTACAAAATTTGCCTCTACCTTCAGCATTTTTTTTCTCTTCCAGAACATGTTGGGTGTCTCCTTTAGTGAAAGAACACACTCTTTCCTGCTGATTCCCCACATACTCCCTCTCCATTCCTGCCACCCAGGCACCCACTCCTAGTACCAACCCTCCCACAAGTGCATTCCGGTTCTGTGTTCACTGAGTCCTTGGGCAAAATGAGCCTTCAAGGGCTCTTAGGGCTCCAAGGGCTTTGCCCCACTCTGTTCCCCTCCAAGTCCCTTTCGCCTCGTCCCTTGGTGTTCTTCCCACGGTATCCCAGGCTCCTTCCCATAGTCACATCTGTCATCAACTTTTTGGTTCCACAATTGTTCTGTCTTTTCTCAGCAAACTTGTGGCTCATTATGAAATGAGCATTCTCTAAACCCATAAGTATGCATGTCCATTTGAACACCCACATATCCATACACACACAGAACTTTTCTTTACATCGGAGACAGAACAAATGGGTGCAACATGCATACGACTGGGGGAAAGAATCAGGAAGTACAAATATTTTTTGTTTTCATTCCATGCTATGGGGTCAACACATAGGTGAAGCCAATTCAAAAAGTAATGGCTTTTAACCTTTCTTTTGATCATGGACACTTGTAGAAGATTATGAAAGTTATGAACACTCATCTTCAAGACAATGTCCATGTGCCCAGGACTTTGCATATAATTTCAGTAGAGGGGGTTGGATTTAGATCTCATATATCTTTAGGCACCCAGGTTAAGACTTTAAACTACAGATAGGTGCATTGAGTGCTATAATAAATAAATAAGTAAATCGTACGAGTTATTGAATGTCTACGATGTGGCCAGAACTTCACTTGCAGTTTCTCTGAAGTTCTCAATACCCTTGCACATTAGATATTACTGCTTCTATTTTGCAAGTGAAGAAACTGGGGCTCAAATAAATCAAACTATTTATCTCAAAGCCATTCAGCTGGTAAAGAATAGAGCTGGGATTTGGTCTAAATGATTGATCCTTTCCTCTTTTACACTGCCCTCTGGTCCCTCCTTGGACTCCAAACGGGCTCCAATTCAGCGTTATCAACTATTCCAGTTCATTTTATACTTAGTGGCTTTACAGTGAGGTCTCTGAACATTTATAGAGTTGATTCAAACTAAAAGCCTTGACTTAATGCCAGGAGAGTGACTAGAATTAACTGCAGATGATTCCATAGTGGCTCTAGTCATCATCTCTGACAATACCACTCAGATGTAGAATTGTATGTGGTCTCTGGAGCATTCTAGACCATGATTCCCATACACTGAACCCTCCATGTAATTTACACAGAAACATCCCTGCATCCCTTGAGTTTTTTATAGACTTGTCTCAATAGAATTGGAAGGCTTTGAGGCAGTGCTTAATTTTCAATGCCTATTGTCTTTTTTAAAAAGAGCACACACAAGTGTAGCCCGACCCATCTTTGAAGCTGTCATCATGTTCACATTCTGAAATGTAATGACCATAGGATTTGCCTTCCAATTCTAACTATTTCTATTTAAGGAAGGAAATTTACACAGTGGGAAAATATGTTGCCCTTTGCTTTGTTTCCTTTCCTTTTGGAGGAGAGTTATTCATGTGTGTCTTGAATACAATAAGAAATAGCACATGCTACTATGAGGATGTTTTCAGAAACATTATTTTGAGCTTTTATTTTCATAGCTAAACTCCACTGCAATTCTCACGTGACAAGAGTAAACTATTAATAGGATTCCAACTTTTTTTTTTTTTTCTAGTAGACCCTGGAGAAGTCTCCTTTGCCATGTGAGTGAAGGGCAGATCAGATCTTGACATGACACATCGATTTCGTTTCCAAAACAGTAACTTCACTAAGTAAATCATTTCAGCACTTGATTGTTATTTATACATGCAAATCTGGTTTTCATTTGTTAGACTCGGACAAGGGGAAAGCTAATAATCTCATCAAAAGCTGAATATTTTCCATTTTGGAAATGTCACAAGGCTCACAATCACATAACCTGCACTCTGCCATGAGTGCATAAACGAACACCTCCCTAATCCATCCTACAAACAGCACTGAGATAGGAGAACTCTGGGGCATTTGCAAGGATGAGTCTCAACTCAGGCCAATGACTCCTTGGCCTTGTTCCTAGCATCCTGTAATTCATTTCCAATGGCTATATACTGAGAGGAGGAAAGGAGAAAGATGAGATAAAAAAGGGGGTAGTTAAAAATCCTGGGGCCAGGCGCGGTGGCTCACGCCTCTAATTCCAGCACTTTGGGAGGCTGAGGCAGGCGGATCACGAGGTCAAGAGATTGAGACCATCCTGACCAACACGGTGAAACCCCATCTCTACTAAAAAATACAAAAATTAGCCGGGCATGGTGGTGCACGCTCATAATCCCAGCTACTCGGGAGGCGGAGGCGGAGGCGGAATAATCACTTGAACCAGGAGGTGGAGGTTACAGTGAGCTAAGATTGTGCCACTGCACTCCGGCTTGGTGTCAGAGCGAGACCTCGTCTCAAAAAAAAAAAAAAAAAAAAATTCCTGGGCAAGTAAATACTAATAGCTTCAAAATAAATTACAGGAACTGGATTTGTAAATTGGGTTATTCTCATAGTAAGAAATCTGATTATATTTGAAGAGGTTCCAATTTTATAAGCAGGATGTATGGGTTCTGGGAAGATACATTATCTCCAATATTTCCCACACTGACATGAAAGCACCCCCGGTAATTCCTCGTTTTAAGCATGGCCCTATCTTTATAATTATCTTTTAGTGTGCCAGTAACATAGCAAGTTCCATGCTCCTTTGGTGGCAGGATGGGCTCTGTGTTCTTTTCATTTCCTCTGACCCTCCCTGTCTCACTCTTGGTGGGAAGGAGGCCTTCTCACATAACAATGCGTCAGTTAGGCTATGTGAGAACGGGAGGGAATTTCATGAGTCTGTGCACCGTTGTTTCTCTGACACCCGGAGGATTCAGAAAAAAAAGAGGCTAGTTGTTTCCACGAAGAAAGGTGCTTACTTGAAATGGGACTGTTTCTACAAGCGAGGACAACTATAGGATATGGCTGGGAATCTGGGAAGATGTAAAACGGAGGGAAAGAGATCAAAAGAGAACATCCAGGGCCTGTCAAAGACATCCCGAGAGGAGTGACAAAGATACCTTTGTCCCTGCTGGATTTCAAACATTCATCATTGGCCGCAAGATAATATTGTATCTTTCTTGTCCATGGGCCCATCCCAAATGCCTGGCAGCTGTTACAGAGGGTGTCAGCAGCATTACTTATTTCACTATGTGGCTTTTCTTCCCAGCCTCACTGACTGAAGCTCAGAAAAGACTAAAAAAAAAAAAAAGGAGGCAGAAGTCATCAGGTAGGGTACGAATTAAGCAGCCATTTCTTGTTAAAATCAAGCTTTAGTTCAGGGCTGGCCTCATTTAGAAGTGCGATCAGATTCTCCTTTGCAGAAAAGGAAGGTTTTTTTCTCCCAGACAAGTCCTTGGTGGGTTCATTCCAGGTTCTATGAGCAACTGCCCACTTTTAGAAAACTGATCGGCCCCCATCCTGTGTTATGCTCACTCCTAGGTGTTCACGGAGCTTCGGGATTTGTGAGGAGGTGGTTACATGGCCCCTGCGCAAGGAGCGTTTGGGTTTTACAGGCAGCTGAAGAAGGCTGTGTAGCTTCTGTGAAAAGACCAAAGATGAAGGATGCTTGGACACCCTCCTAGGCAATAAGAATCGGGACACCAGAGCAGGGTCCTCTCATCTTCCCTCACTTGGTGGTCTTTTGCTGCTTGATTTTATATTGCTACTTTAGACTTAATTTGTTCCAGTTCTAAGAGGATTATGCTTTTAGCGCCACACTTCTGATGATTAATGTGTGCTAATTGTTTCACCTTTGAATCCAGACACTTTGGAGCTGTCTAGGCAAAAATCTCCCTTTTGTAGGAGGCAGGGCTGATGAGCAAGAATCCCAGGGGGGCCTCCACTCTGCTTCAGGTTGATAGGAGGAGAGAGATTAAAGAAAGTGTGGAAAGTAGCTTTCTTTTTGATTGCACCCCCATGGAAATTGTGTTGTCCCACACATTGTATTAACTATTCTGGTGACTTAAAAAATAGAATCAGTCTGAGCATTTAAAGGGGCCCTAATAAGAACCTTTACTGCTATGGGGCTTACTTTTGCCACATTATAGGAAACAGGGCTGTGATTTTTCATTCAGGTTCATCTTGGTTGCCTGGCAGAACCAAGATACTTGTAGCTTAATGAGCAATGTAAATCAAATCTTTCAGTCCACTGATTCTCAGGTGTGTGTAGACCATGGAAACGGGTAGACTGGAGGACAATAACAGATAACAGCAGGAAAGGCCAGGCGTGGTGGCTCACGCCTGTAATCTCAGCACTTTGGGAAGCTGAGGTGAGTGGATCACCAGTCAGGGGTTTGAGACCAGCCTGCCCAACATGTGAAACTGTCTTTACTGAAAACACAAAACTTAGCTGGATGTGGTGGCATGCACCTGTAATTCCAGCTACTCAGGAGGCTGACGCAGGAGAATTGTTTGATTCCAGGAGGCAGAGGTTGTAGTGAGCCAAGATTGTGCCACTGCACTCCAGCCTGGGCAACAGAGCAAGACTCTGTCTGAAAAAAAAAAAAAGAAAGAAAGAAAGGAAAGAAGGAAGGAAGGAAGGGAAGAAAGGAAAGAAAGAAACCCACATAACAGCAGGTAAATAAAACAGCCAGAGAAATCCCCTTGCTAAGGATAGAGACCCAGAATCTCTTTCTCCTGAGACTTTGTTCAAGCCTCATGTCGCTACAGACATTAAGTAGCAAGTTGCTTTCTGAGTTTCTAGAAGGCATATTTAAAATTCACTTTAAATATCTATAAGTTTCCTTCCATGAACATGTCCCAAAATTGCCCCTAAAGAAAGGGAAAAGAAAGGAAGAACAAGGGAGAGAAGGGAAGAAAGACAAAGACGAGCAATTGTGCAATTTTATAAGGTTCTCTTTTAACAGCCTAATTACAATTTCAGTTGTCACTCAGAAAGGTTGAATGACAGATTCTAGCCAGTTGCTTGTGAAGCTGGCAGCATGTCAGGAATTACATAGGGAACTCTGTGAAAAGCACAAGTCCCTGGGCCCCAAACCCCTTCCATATTCCCTTACCTACCCACCTTTTGCCCAATATAGGCCCAGGGGACGGCCCAGGGGATAGCCCAGGCAGTTTTTATTTTTAAAAAGTCCTAGGTGATTTCTAACAGACTGTCCAAGATCATCTATGGAGAACCAGTGGAGCGGGATGGAACATCTTTAAATATATTAACTCAACTGGTAACGGCTGACATTGGCTGCCTTGTGCCTGTATTGGGCTTGGTAGCAGAAAAAGAGAAGAAAGTGTACAAGATCTTCCTGCATGCAATTCCTCACAACCAAGGAAATCTGTTTCTATTAATTTCCCATGGAAATTCTCAGTTGTGAAAGAAGCAAAGAATATCTAACATATACCTGTGATTCTCTGAATTTAGATATTTTAAATGTAAAAAGTCATTTACAGAACAAAAGTAGACACATTGTTTATTGGTTTGCTAAGAAAACTGGGGGCTTGTGAACTTAGTAGGGCAAAGAATGCACAAAAGCACATTTTGGCAGCAGATAGAGGCTGAGACTAAGGGGACCAATTTGTCCTGGTTTTCCTGGGACTTCTCCTGTTTTAAAATTGAAAACTGGGACCGTTCTCATTTTAAACCTGGAAGTCCCACATTCTGGGAAGCCCCTCAGTCCTGATTACACCAGGACAGTTGGCTACCTACATGAGAATGTCCACATCAATACAATCAAGAGGGCCATTTCTGTTGACATGATCAGTCAATTCACACCAATGATTGTCTGTACTGACCTTTTACGTAGTTTGGCTGGCTGTTGCTTTGATACTGCTGATTGGTCAGTGTAGAGCAAATGGTCACATACCTCGAGAAGAACTCACTGAGTGTTAGAAGCCCTGAGCAGGGTTCTGATGTTGCCATGCCTTATTGCATGATTTCAGACATCATCCCTGGGCCTAAATTTTGTTCTCTGAGTTAAAATTGGTACAGACATGTTGTAAACATTAACATTCAAATTTTATAATACACATGGAAGCACACTATAAATTTTAAAGCTCTGCACAAATGATTAAACGGACACGCATCAAAAAGCCAGAACCACAGTAGAAGAAAAATTCCTTTCCTGGGAAAGACTATTGGAATGGAAGGAGCACAGTTTGTGAGTTGGCCGGATAGGACTGCAAGTTCGGCTCTTAAGCAAATAGATAGGTTTCCTTAAGCACATTCCTGGAGCTAGCATCCTCCTTAGTTTATGAAATCCTGAGATTTATCAGGTGGTTCTGGGTCCAGCCTGAGGAAACAAATCCAACCAGGCTAAGCCAACTATGGCATCCCTACCACTCTTTCCTGGTAACTTATGTAGGTATGAGTCATGTGACTCGCAGTTAGTGAAACATAGCAGCAGTCTGCTGCTTGAGGCAGGTTTATCCTGCTCAATAAAAGAGAGAGTAGCCCAAGAAGAAATCCCTTTTTGCTTCTCTTCCTGTCTTCCTGCTGGGACACCGTGTGAGGATGCAATGGCAGGGGCCCCCATCTTAAACCTGGAAGAGAGATGAATGTGAAGCATCACGAAATGGAGAGATGAAAGAAATCTGGGTCCTTGAGAACATGGCCAAACACTCAGAACTACCCATTTCTTGGGTTTAGTGCTCCGTGAGAAATACTCTGACCCTTAAATCATAGCTACTCAGGGCATCAATCATAGCACGGTGTGATTCCATGAACTGTTTGTTACTGGTCCACATTGAGTTAAATACCGAAATCGTAACCGTTTATGAACTTTTCTAGCAATATGATGGAGTAATATGGCTATTGATTCTAAAACACTTTCAAATGGATGTAAATATCTTCTTTGTTTCATTTTCTATGAATTCATTTTATTATAGTTTATAAAAGTATCAATCTATGATATATTGGAAATTAGAGGAAAAATTAACTGGCATTTGTTGCCGATAATTTAAGAAGCATTGCTTGAAGCCAAGGTTTGGCAAACTACAAACAGAGGGCGAAATTCGGCACAACATCTGCTCTTATAAATAAAGTTTCATTAGAACATGGCCACATCTTCTGTTTACATATTATCTATGGATATGTTTATGCTACAATGGCAGAGTTTGGTTAGCTTCACAGAGACCTTACACCAACCCCCAATCCTGAGTCTAAAATTTGTACTATCTGGTCCTTCACAGAAAAAGTTTGCAGAGCCTTGCTTTACCAATTCTCAGCTACATACTGTACTTGCAGTTGAAGTTGTTATAACTTCTATATAGGTAATTAACTTCTCTAGATCTTACTGTGCTCATCTATAAACTAGAATAACAATTACACTGGCCGGTTGAGAGTATTGAATGAGATAATGCACATAAGGCTGTCAAGAAAGCACGTGCCTTATAGTAAGCATGTAACATACAAGAGATCTCTCCTCTCCTTTGCCTGCCACCACACTTTAATTAAACAGCTACTATGTCAAAGGCCAAGAGTTTCTATTTTCAAACCGTGGGCACACAGCTCTTTGATATTCTATTATTTCTCTCCACTGTCAGTTGGGCAAACTTCATTGTCAGCTAGAAAGTTTGACGCAGTGATTGAGAATAAGGCATTGACAATAATCAATGACTAAATTTTAGGAATAAACCTCAAGCCTTTTAAATATTGCCTGTCTCAGCCAGGTGCGGTGGCTCAAGCCTGTAATCCCAGCACTTTGGGAGGCCGAGGCGGGTGGATCACGAGGTCAAGATATCGAGACCATCCTGGTCAACATGGTGAAACCCGTCTGTACTAAAGATACAAAAAATTAGCTGAGCATGGTGGCGCCTGCTTGTAATCCCAGCTACTCAGGAGGCTGAGGCAGGAGAATTGCCTGAACCCAGGAGGCGGAGGTTGCGGTGAGCCGAGATCGCACCATTGCACTCCAGCCTGGGTAACAAGAGCGAAACTCTGTCTCAAAAAAAAAAAATATATATATATATATATATATATATATATATATATATATATATATATATATTGCCAGTCTCAAGGTTCTGAGGACCTGATATAACAAAAAAGCTTTCTAAGCAGAGAGGAAAATGGGTTGAGAGCTCCACTTTTACTTTCTAAAATGTAAGGGAGGATACTCCTGTGCTGTCATGTGCTTTATTTTAAGACTGCATTCTTGAACTCTTATTGGTAACAGAAAACTAATGTGATTCTTTTTTTCTTTTTAGGAAAGCTAACAATGACTTCAGAAGTGTGTGTTTGTTATCAGATTTACGGTACTTGTCACATCTTGGCCTGAAGGCAAGGCAAGGGAGGGTTTGCAAAAATATCTAAGAAACGTCTTCATCGCTCTTTCTCTTTTCTAATTAAAATGCAGTTCGTCTTACAGATTCCAGAGCATTTTGGATTTGTGGTTGCAAGCATGAGGTCATTTTTCCTGCCTATATGACCACAGTGAATTTTTAAAGTCTTTAGTGTTTGGTAACAACAGTCAAATAACTGTGGAAACCTGAGAGCTGAGCTCAAGTTCTTTCCAGAGTTTTCCCATTATTCCTCAGCATGGGGTAAAAATGAGTCCACCTCGCTAAGCTAGTGCCAGGATTCCTGAACACCCTGTATGTGAAGCTAACATGTAAGTTCCCCTCCAAATAGAACAGCTAACCAGGCAATACAGAGGTGACAAGCACAGGCCTCTGGGGGTCTCCTGGACCTGAATCTGCACACTGGTTCTGTCAACCTTCCCGGTGATATAGAGCAAGGAGTTATTTGACTCTTTGAATTTCATCTTCCTCATGAGTAAAAATAGCAACCTTCTAGGCTGCTTGTAAAGATCAAATATGAAAATGAATGAAAAATACTTAGCAGAGTAGAAAACTGGAGTGTACCAATTTCGTCCCCTTTTTCTTTGTTTCTGGGCATTCATCTTTCTCTCAAACTCAGTCAAAAAAACCTTGGAGGAGCTGATACCAGGTTCCGGAGGAAGTCCCTGATTTGGCTAACTGACCATTGTAATCAGAAGTCCGTGATTGGTTCAAAATCCCAGACTTCTGTAAAATAGCCAGTCAATGCATGTTATCATTCTAAGGGAGAGTATATGACCCATGTTGGTCCAGTAAGACTGGTTGGAAGAGACATTTGTTTTCCTCCCTTGCTACATGGGAGCAAGGAAGCAAGTAACTTCAGTTATTGCTAGTAGTCAACTTGTGGTCATAATGCTACTTCTTCCTGCTGCCTGCCTTTACCAAGATCCACATCTGTATTATGGATGGGGAGGGAGAGGCAGCTGGCAGCTATCCTCTCCAACACTGGACAAGCATTGACTTTCTCACTAGACTTGGGGCCATAAAGAGAAGCTCTTGCTTTAAAACAAAACAAAACAAAACAAAAACCTTAAAAGATGTTCATAAATTAACCACTACAGCAGATAAATTAAGAGACATATTTAAATTCCTTCAAAAGTACCTACTTAAAAAAAATAGATAAAAACTAAAAGTAATTACTGAGAGTCCTATAAACTACATGTTGCAACTATGATATTTATCTGTGTATATACAGACAGGAGCAGGGCAGAGAGTAACTGCTAAAATGTGAGAAGCCACTACCTAGAAAAGAGAAATCAGTACAGGAACTGGACAATGTCTTGACTGGTACCCTGAACACAGGGGACACCTGCATGTTCCTTTCCTGCCAAGGAAGCAGCCCTGTCCTTCCCTAAGTCTACATACTTGCTCTTATCCCTTAGCATGCACAGAATCATCTGGAGGGCTTATTAAAACACAGATTCCTGGACCCCACTCCAGAATTTCTGGTGCAGTGGTGTGTGATGGGGCCAGAGAACTAGATTCTCTAATAAGTTCCCAGGTGATACCAACGCTGCAGGTTAATTGCAGATTCAGGGTCTAAACCAGTTACATTGGGCTTCCAGAAACGAATGCCCAGCCAGACTCTCCTCTGTATTGAGAGTCTTTGTTTCTAGGGGTATATAGAACTCCTGCTTTATTCCTGGTGGATAAATGCCTGCAGATTCAATGACTGAGTCTTTTCATTCCCCTCGTGCCTCAGTATCTGTCTGAGTAGCAGCCTCATAAGCCATTGCCTCTGGGACCTGGGTCTTCCTTGACTTTCACAAGCCCTTTCCAGGATGTGAATTGAGGCTTTGAATCCCAGTTCCTGCTGCCGACAACTTGACTCTGCTGATGCCAATGACAAGTTGGCAACTATGTTTACAATGATAACATGGCATCAACAATCATGAGAGCTTGTCTATCGCATACTGGTTACAGGCCTCTTGTGGCTGCTGTCAGACTCCAGTTGACCTCTAATAGTGGTCCCCATAATCCTATCCACCCGACTCTGTGACATCAGTCCTCCGTCTGCCTGGCTCTACGACGGGATTCATTCTGAGGCTGCTCTGTCTAGATTGTCAGCTTATTCTCAGGGTTGACCTGGGCCAAATCCTGATCCAGATAAAGCAGCGCTGAGATTTTTGTCCATAATATTGTTGACAGGAAAAGTTATCTAGTTTATCAAATGTCTACTTCATTTCCAAAAAGGGAGGTCCACGTTCACCACCATGGCAAAGGCTGGCCTTCCTTTGTCCAATGAATTAAGACTACATGCTTTGGGCTTACATTTACTATCTAGGAAATAATTCTGTTTCCCAAAGTGTGGGCCACATGCCACCAGTGGTTTATGAATGTTTTAATGTGGCACACTGACTTGTCATCAGTTACATTGTATTGCACAGTGAGAACATTGTTTTCTTTTTAATTCTCTTTGAAACCAGTTGGTGGAGTCAGAAAAAAAACAAAGGTCTTGGTTTGGCATTAGTATAGCTCCCCAATGTTACCTTTTGTTAATCTCTCTTTTTATATAATAGAGAGGAGGCCACAGGCTGAGAACTCGAGTAGACAGTGACCAACGAGTTTGTGATAACATTGCCTTTTTCACCATTCCATTTATTTCTATGGTTACCTTCTATTGATGGCAGGTAATACTGACTTTCCATTTATAGTAGTGATTTAAAGTTCCTCTTATAAGTAAATATGCATGCGAAAGAAGATGATTTTGTTTAAAGAATCATTAGGATACGAGTGTTAGAAAAATGTGGCAAAAATCATTAGGATCAAAATGACTGAAATTTGGAAACTGTTGATGAAAGAAATGCATTGTCCTTTGTGCCAACTCACCATGAGCAGAACAAACCCTGAACAGTGTTTCTTTTTCTCTTTTTGAGAGCGTAATCAACAAGTTGCTCTTTATTGCACCTCTGAGAACAATGTTTAGGTCTCCTACTGCCTTCACCCTCAGCATGGACTCTGCCTGCATCCTCACTCTCATCTGCCAGTCTCTCCAAAGCGCCCCACAATCCTGCTATATTGGCCTTTCTCTAGTTCCTCAAATCTTAGTACATCTCTTCCCTTCTGCCTCTAGGCCTTTGCACGTGCTGGCCCCTCTCTCTGGAATACCCTTCTTTCCTTCCACCTCTTTTTTCACTTGACCAAGTTAGCCATTGGTTTAAATGCTTTAAATGCTGCTTTTTTTCAGAGATGACTTACTTGACTTTCAGACCAGTCGAGCATCTCCCCCATGGCACCTCATTCTTCTACTCTGAAGCACTCTTCACACTTGTAATCAAGCAACCATTTAGGTATTGATTTGTCTCATGTCTTTCCCTGGCTGGCCTGTAAGCTTGTGAGAGCATCGAGCTCGCCTCATGGCTGGTTCTCAATAAGGATTTTTGTAAATGACTAAATCATGATCTATGACAGCATATTATGTAGACACTGGGGCCCTAAAATAAAACTTAGGTAACTAAATGAAAAGAACAAAATCATTTTAACAATTGAGGATTGAAGTCAGGTACCTTTGACCACTAGTCATAACAAGTGGCCAAAATTTTGTGTGCATTCAGTGAATCAAATCACCCAAGCACACAAATCTGGACCTCTACATTTATTGCTTATAAAAACAAAAGATTGAGAACATTGGTTGAAGCCAGATGTTCTGCAGGCTGGATCTTGTTGTCCTAACATGACAGATTCTCATAACTGGAACTGTGTGTATTCGAGATGCTGGAACATAAGATCCAACCCAGAAAATATTTTGAAATAATATTGTTCAATTACTTAATCCTTGTTAGGCTATTGAAGAGAAGACTCTTATATACACTATTATAAAAACATTGTGCCCGAGTCTCAAGTTCTGGAATATCCAATTACAATAGCTTTTTTCCACATTTGTATTCTCTCTGTTTTATTTAATTGCTCTTAATCTGTGGAGCAGATTTATTGTATATGACAGGGAGCAACATGAGCCTGTGTAAGAGCCGGCCATGCCATTTCCTGCTCTCCACCCACCCACCATCTCCGTAATATCATTCTTCCCTGCCTTCTAACATCCTCATTAGCCTAGCCTAGGTCTGGTTCCCTGCCTGGAGTATGGGCCGTCAGAAAGGGACTCTAGTAGAGGAAACTGCCCAGGAGCAGACTTCGTCTTTCCATCTCTCAGCTGACCTGAGCTTTGTTTGATTATGTCAATTTGTCACCCCATCCTAGATCAATCTATAACATGTGGGATAAACAAAATAATCTTCATTTCTAAGATGTCCAATCAAGAGTTAATAAGTAGATAGTCACTGAGTGCTTCCTGACAGCGTGTGTCTGCATGTAACAGTGTAGCTTGTGTGTGTGTGTGCGTGTGTATGTTCTACTCCATTTTGTCATGCAACAGGTACCTTTTAATTTTGGCTGAAGCCATGCTGGGTAAAGA
Organism: Saguinus oedipus; assembly: GCA_031835075.1. Lineage (NCBI taxonomy): Eukaryota > Metazoa > Chordata > Mammalia > Primates > Cebidae > Saguinus > Saguinus oedipus. The sequence goes on from CM063170.1 coordinate 48,330,491, forward strand.
ATCTTGATAAATAAGTGGGACTTTCTGAGTCACCTGCAGCTCTTTCCCATATCCCATCTTGGACAGCCTGCCCGAGGTAAAAGAAGCGGAACTGAAGGCAGGACCCTAACGAAGACAAGTGGTGGGAACAAAGGGGCAGAGAGGTCTGCTAAAATGGAGGCAAACAGATTGTCAGGAGCCCAGTGCAGGTGCTCTGAAAGCATGACACAAGAGGCCCAGAGCTCCAGAAATCCCTTCCCGCTTACCTATGTTGCCTGGCCACGTGCTTAGAAGTTCCGTCCAAAATGCAAAATATTAACTAGTGATTTCAGATTTGAAACTGAAGTGTTGAGGCACTTAACTACTGTGATACATGGAACATTTATGTAGCTATGTTCTACTCTGGCTTAACAATACCAAATTTGTGCAATGACTGAGGTTGGTCTGCTCCTCTACAACGGTGTGCAAAGTGATTTTCTTAGAAACTTTTAAGTGTGCACAGCTGTTTTGAGAAGAAAATATTTTGATGGAGAAACTTCTGCTTCATTTCATGTGGGGAAGAAAACAATGGAGCCATCAAATGCTGAATGGAAAAGTTTATATAAAAAGGCAAGAGCATCTAGAGTTGCCTCTTTTCAAGGAAGAAGGGGCATTAGGAGAAATGTGGGCAGGGAGCTTTCCGCTGGAGGCTAATTGGCAGTCCCTTTGGAAGGAAGCCAGAAATGTCATCTTGTTTCCAGCCAGGGATATTGATTTCAATACTAATGGAGATTTGAACTGGACCTTGAACAGTTTACAAAAGTTCCTCTCTCTGGTCAGGAAGCCATGGGAATGACATTCAAGTGAGTTTGGGATGTGCTCTGTGGCTATGTGGCAAGCCCCTATGCCTCTATCCTGTCATCACAGTGATTCTCAATATCTTTTCTCTCTCCTCTTCTGCACTGGGACACATTGTCCTGTTATAGAAGAGTGCATTTACAGCTGAAATTACCAAAGTGGCCCATTATGTTTATCAAGACAGAAAAAGAAAAAGAAAAATGATTACAGTTTGTCCCCACTGTCTGCAGAACAGCTCTCCTGCAATTGGAAGGGTACTGATCCATGTTGGGTGTTTTTTCCTCTCTCTCTTCTTAAAAATTAAGTGCATGTAGGAATACCCTTCAAGATGTGATTTCAGGGGGGAAAACGATGATTAGCAGGACAAAAGAAGAGGACATTCCAGAACATGGAGATTTCCACATAGCTGCATTTTGGGGTTATGTTTCAAATCTCCCACCACATGTGCTGCTATCTCACATGAAGGGTATCAGGGAGATCACTAATCCCAAGGGAAGGTTTTTCAGCGATGAATTCACACCAGACTGGAGTAAGGTTGGGGAAAGGAAAAAGGAGGCTGAATTTCACTGACAATGGCTAATTGTTGTGACTAATTCAGCTTTTGGAAGGTAGAACTCCATGGAGTGTGTGAGCTGCAACATGGTTCCTGTTTTAATTAGTGGCACCACAGGGAGAAGATGGGCTTATAATTGAGTAGTTTGCTGATCGGTCAACTTCAACCCATAATCAGACATGCTGAGAAGTGGACATTAACAGGGAGCTTTGACTAGCAGGAAGTCTGCCCCATTAGCATAGCTGGTGTCAAATCAGGTTGTTGTCTTTCCTCTCAATTCTTTCAGGAAGAGGATGCCAAACAAAATGTTTTCTAGACTAACTCTCTCACTCGCTCTCCATCTACATCTCTGCTCCAGTTTTGCTTAGCAAATCTGTGCACAGGTATGCTAACGTGAGTTGAATGATTGGCGTTTCCACCATGCAACTTCCCCTCCAAGATTTATTGTTGGGTTTTCTCTTCTCATGCCAACACCGCAACCATCCATCACAGTATACAATCCCCTTGCATAACGCATCTTAATTTTTGTTTTGAAAAATTCTCTCTCACTCTGTGAAATCTGGATGAGACTCTTAGTTAAGGGTTATACCCTCCTTGTCTTCCTCCCACACGCCCCCACCCCCACCAAGAAAGAATTGGAGTTGTGATCCAAATTCGGCCATCTGGATTTTTTTCTTCAAAAACTTTGACTCTCGAGAAAGATGTCCGAAAAGAAAAATAGTTGAAGCTCAAGTTTCTAGTAGGAAACTATGATCAGATTATCAATTTTTTCTCTCTCTTACTATCTAAACCCCTAAGTTGTTGGATTCCTCTCCATTTCTTATCCTAATTCTCAACACTTTCCCATATCTGCAAGCCCTTCCCTCTCCTCTGTCACCTTCCTCTTTGCTTAAATTAGGCAGAGTGAGTTTCTGTTGCTTGTAGTTGAGTAACCCCAACTGAGAAGGTATCCAGGGGAAAGTGCCCCAATGTACAGCTTAATGTCCATTCTCCACCATCCTTTTCCTATTCCCAGTAAGAAAATGTGCAGAAGGAAAGAAAATCTTACTTGTGGTATATGAGAAGATAAATTTTAAAATGGGAAGAAATGAAGCACTCTTACTAATGAGTCTGGGTTTAGGGCCTGGCGTGAGTGTCTTCATCCCAGATGTTCTCATGGGATCTGCTTGGAAGCTGCATTCCCATGGGATTCTCACTGTACTTTGGACCATGAGAGCGATTTGTCTGGCTTCTCTTCCTGCTCAGTTTTCTGTCAGGGGCCCCCGCACTCATTCATGCCCTCAACTATTTGGGGTTGACTGCTGATACATGCATAAATGTCATGCAGCATCTATGCATGTCATGCAGCATTTCCCCGCAGGAGGGAGGAAATGCCACCTACCCTCCGTTTCCTGGCTGTATTTTGGGCATGGTTTGTATTAGCTAGCTTAAAGGCAGGGAGTATTGGCATGCCTTCAGATGGGTGTGTTGTACATGTGTGTATGCTGTGTTGCCAAGCTACCCAGGGGCAACACACCCTCAGAGCTTCACTCGCCTGCCCAGCATATTCTTGATGCCTCTGCTGGGGGTTAAACACTCACCTGGGCTTGGGGAGACCCTAATGTGTTTAAAATGTTGTTTCACCTAGAGGTACAGATCAGGCTGGGGTCAGAAAGTTCCAGCAGCCAAAAAAGCCACAATTCCCACCCTGTAGATTAGAGACTGTGTGTTCAGAATTTTAAGGAGTGAGCTGAGGCTTTTCCCGAGCTGAGTAGGATTTATACCTTTCACCGGTTGTGAACACAGAAGTGAGAAAAATATACATACACGAGGGCGTTCACCATAGTTAGATGGGGGTCAGAGGAAGGAAAGCCAGCTTAGCCAATACACTTTCATAACCACATCAATTCAGGGCTTTCACGGGTTTGATTTTCTTTCAGCCCAATCCACTAAGGAGTTGCTCACGAGTTCTGTGGATTTTCTGCACAATTACAGATTATTGCCATGGCAACAACAGAACCATGTGACAACTTTGCTACCTCAGAGACCAGGAACAGCCACTTACGGGCAACACACACCATCTCATAAATGGGACTCTGTGCCGTTGGCCTCACGTTGTTTTAAGGCTAATCACTGCTTTTTCACAGATGCAGTTTTTCCCCCACCCACTCTATTTTCGTGATCTTTTAAAACAGTTTGGATTTGTTCTAAAGCACTTCCATATTTGACTATGTTTATTTGGTCATAATAAAGGTATTATTTTGGTGAATTGGCAAAAGGAAAAAGAGGGACAAAACTTGATGAGTGAAGGCAGATGGGATGCAATGGGCAGAGGAGAAACAATTTTGCTAGCAGATGGTTTCCTTGCCACGATGTTACTGGAGTTGAAACCCATGACAGTACTGAAATTCTGGGTTGGCCACACGTAAGAACACACTGGGAATGAAGAAAATTTGCTTCCTTACTGAATGGACTCAACTCTTTTGTCCACGTTGCAGGCACAATGAGAAATGGGGCCATTGATAATTAAGTTAGAGATGTGATTGAGAAGGGGAACCAGGTAATACTTGTTCTCTGGCAAAACAATCAATTTATTTTTCAGAAACTTATGCCCATAGCCAAAACCCAGGCTCTTTCTGCCAAACATTTTCCCTTTAATTTTTTAACCTCTGGGCATTTCAAGGAAAATTGAATCCACATGTTTCAGATTCATTTGCAAATGCAGTTTGCTCAGAGCTGTTTGATGACCAGTATGCCCTTTGAGTGTTTTTTATGAGCTCAAACTGACTTTCCCCCAAGCTTCTTGCTTCTGAACCAGGGAGTGGCATTTGGAGTTTGTAGCAGAATTCAGAAATAATCATTTTCTAAAGACTTTGCCAAGTGCTGATGCCTCTTTCTGGAACCTGGTAAAGCTAAAGAAAGGTTTTCACCCAGTGCATAAGAATAATGGAGGGTAACTTACTGTTTTTACAACTGAAAAGCAGACCTGATATGGACACGATCCAATTCCTGGATCACATGGCTTCCCCATCTTTCTTTATTACTGATGACATTTGCATGGAAGCAGATGCTTTCTTTCCTAGGGACATGTCTCCACCTGTGACATAATTCTCTGATTGGAATAATGCTTCTGAGACAGGGTTGCAAGTTTAGATTTAACCCTCCCCACAGACAAAATTACAGAAAAAATACACTCTGTTTATTATAAGTGAATCATATCTGCAAAGAAGAGGGGCCCCTTTTACTATGGACACATGGAATTTGGGAACTGCATGCTTATTCTTTTCTGTCTCAACCATATGACCCAAAACAAAATTCTAACTTCCAGAAAGCCAGCCATGTGTATGGTGTGTGTGTGTGTATGTGTGTGCACGCGCACGTGCGCGTGTATGCGTGTATGTGTATTCTAGGTATTATTAAAAAGATACTCAGTAACAAGGAGAAGATCAATTGGGAAAGATACACAGAGCAGGAAAAATGTCTCTAAGCTGGGGATTTTTCTGAGTTCAGCTCTCAAGTTTCCTTTGAGGCTGCTCTGATAAATTCCACCTGCATTCCAGGACACTCTTGTTAATGAGGAATTAGTCTGAGGAGTTCTCTGGATAAATATTTGTGAGCAAATAACATTCTTCCTGGAAGCTAATTTAATGTGGTGTCTATTTTTTCTTCCTTCTTTTTTTCTCTTCACCAGACTTACAATCCCGGAGAAACTTGCACTAAATTCACATGCCCTATTTTTAACTTTCATCTGGACTTCCTTCTTTTTTCCCCCCGCTTCAAGCATGAGAAACAAGCAAATAATGACCCTTTGTATTGTGTCCAGTGGAAGGTCACCAGCTCAGGGAATTTACTTAAGTTCCCGGGAGAAGTCAGGCCATCAAAGATTCGTGTGCACGGCCTTCAGACTGTGCCATTTTGGCTGTTAGGTCTGCTAAGTACATTCACTTCCACTCTACAGACAAAAGCGAACTGTGAATGAATACAGCAATAGTTTCAGCTTTCATAGAGAAATTGACTGTACATTCATAGCTTGGCTTCATCCTTGGTCCACCCAAATCAACAAGGTTAAGTTGGTCCCAGGCTGCCGGCATTGCTTCGGTCAGCTACAGTCTCTAGAAGAGGGTGTCGATAGACATGACCAGAGGTTTGAGCTATCGGATTGCTCTTTCACCGTTTTTGTTGTTGTTGTTGTTGTTGTTGTTGTTGTTGTTGTTGTTGTTGTTGTTTTGGAGACGGAGTTTTGCTCTTGTTACCCAGGCTAGAGTGCAATGGCGCGATCTCGGCTCACTGCAACCTCCGCCTCCTGGGTTCAGGCAATTCTCCTGCCTCCTCCTGAGTAGCTGGGATTACAGGCACGCGCCACCATGCCCAGCTAATTTTTTGTATTTTTAGTAGAGACGGGGTTTCACCATGTTGACCAGGATGGTCTCGATCTCTTGACCTCGTGATCCACCCGTCTCGGCCTCCCAAAGTGCTCAGATTACTGGAGGAGCCACCGCGCCCAGCATGGTTTTCCCCCCTACAACATGTTCCTTAGGGTTTATTGGACAGAAGAGGAGAAGAAAGAGAGGAACAAGTATGTCTGTTGGTAGCTTACTGGCAGTTACATCAGGAACCTCAACTCTGCTGTACCCAGGGCTGAGGGGGCCCATTGAATAACTGACCTGTGGGAATGTGCTGATCTACGGGTCACCCATACCTTCTTATGTGGACAGCTGCTACTCAACTCAAGATGATTTTTGCTATATGGAATAACAGGTCTTTTTTTTTTTTTGATAAGTCATTCATTTATAGTTTTAGATGAAATAGTCTGATTTTAAAATCTTGGGATGTCCTCAAAACTATGACCCTGTATGATGGACTAAAGACGCTAGGTATGTGGAGTGCGTTATGCCTCCTCCAGGTGCTATACAAGCTCATTACAGCAGTTCAAATGAGTGGAGATGCAGTCAACACAGAAGATCTCCTGGCTGCTTTCAAAACTCCTGATCTCAGTGTCTGACTGTGATGCAAAGTTGTAAGTTACAGGAAACTGTCCTTTCCAAGAGGTGGGAGGAGCAGAATGAGGTAGGTGCCCCAGGGAAGGGACAGGAGGAGGAGATTAGTCATGACGTGCACCCTAACTCCAGTGATTCATTTGTGTAGTCAGTTGATACTATCTATCGAGTACCCTCTATGTAGGGGGTACCCATGTAGGCGGTGGTAAGTAGTTATGACTGATTTTGGATCCAGACAAATTCATTTGAGTGATTTTAACCAAGGAAGTACAGGACTAGGCCCACATCTTGAAAAAATTCATTCTGCTTCCAGAGTGGTGAACAGTTTAATCAGAAGCAAAAGCATAGTCAAGGAGAAATATTAGAAAACAATTGCATTGGACCAGGAGAGATGATGCCAACTCAGACTAGGGTGGCAACTGGAGTTGACCGGTAAATAAATTGGAGAGTGTCAGGACATACAAACGGGAGGGGAGGGTGGTTCATGTGACGGCTAATTTTATGTGTCAACTTGGCTAGGTAGTACCTACTTGGCTATAGTACCCACTTACCTAGTCAAACACTAAGCTAGGTGTTTCTGTGAAGATATTTTGTACATGTAGTTAACATCAATAACCATTTGGCTTTAACTAAGGGAAGGTAACTAAGTGATGGTATAAGTGGGCCTCATTCAATCAGTTGGAGGCCTTAAGAAGCAAAAACTAAGGTCTCCCAGAGAAGAGAATATTCTGCCTCAAGCTGCAGCATTAAATCCTACCTGAGTTTCCAGCTTGCCAGGCTGCCGGCAGCCTCCATATGTGCCACTCCCCACGACTGTGAGAGCCATTCCTCGTTCCACATCTCTGGAGAACCCTGACTCTGATACAGTACATATTAGAGATGTACCATGACACCTTTAAGATACTCTTGTTCCTACACACACACACACACACACACACACACACACACACCCCATAAGATCCAAAGGATATCAAATCTATCTCTACAAAGAGATGTCGCAGACTCCACCGATCCATTTTTACAGTTTGAATAATGGAGGGGCAGGGAGATATGTCTATAGAAAAAGGACAGGAGTATGATTGAGGGAAGTAGGAAAAAATACAGTCCTTTTAAATAAAAATGGAAATGACCGAACATTTCACAAACTATGAAACACTTTTGTTTGACAAATGAGTCCTTTCATTCTAATGCTTTCTGAGTCCTTAAAGAAAGGAGCAGATGTTGGTGAAAGCCAATGCATTTTCGTATGCACAATCCCTGGAGCCTGAGACTGTCTGGTTTTCCCAGGTTCTCAAGTGCGGAGTTCCTACAGCTGGATCAACGTTAAGGTCTTGGGTGAGAAAGGCTGAGGAAGCTCATGCTTACCACCAAGCAAGTCTGCCCAGAAAGTCCAGAGGAAGTGCAATAAATCGACGGCCTCCAGTTTCCATTACTGTGAGCCCTTTAACCCCTGGAGCCAAACAAAAAAGTAAATAAAGTCTAAGAATAGAACTGGCTTAAAAAAATTTTTTTAAAGGAAAAGCTTTCCTTTTGTCTCTGCTTTCCCTCTCCCCTTCCCCCTTCCCTCTGTGGTTCTGATCCAGACCTCCTCAGGAGAGAGGCAAGTTCGCTGTCTGCATGGGCTAGTAATGCCAGGGAAGGGGCCTTTAAGGTGGAGAATCTCATCTGCAGTGCTCCTACCAAGAAACCCTTTCAACATGGTCGCCTGGTGACTTTCACCCAATCATTATATTCTGGAAATGCAGCAGGTCATCGAGAGAGGAGGTAGAGGGAAAGTAAAGGCAGGGGCCAGTTCAGTGTCGAAGCCACATCCCCTGAGAATGTCAAGGAAGAGAGGAGCAGGGAACTGGTACATATGGCTTAGCCTGTGTTTGCTGGAATTTTTTTTTTTTCACTTTTGGATCAATAAATAGACCAGAGATCAGAGGCAGAAGACGTCACCCAGAATCTGAATCCCCCTAAGATCTATCCAATAAGTGAGAAAGCATGCTCAATCCCTTGCAGGATGTCAGGCGAGCCAATTAAACTCAGTGTCTCGGTTTCTCTCTACAAACAAAACAAAACAAGGAATGGTAATTCTCATGTATTGAGACTACAGGAGGCAATAGAATTATAATGTTGGAAGTGACTTCAGCTCAATTATTCAAACTCCCAGCTGATGGAGAAATCCCCTCTTGCTCACCTCTGACCATTGATCACCAGGATCCACCTTTTAACACAGACATTGGCGCAGAGTGGAGAGAAAAAACTTAATCCAGAGCTCATGTGTTTTTTTCTGTTGGGAAGCTCTGGTTTTTTGTTTTTGTTTTTGTTTTTGTTTTTGTTTTGCAAACTTCTTTCCTTTTCTTTTTTTTTTCGGAGACGGAGTCTTGCTCTATAGCCCAGGCTGCAGTGCAATGGCGCGATCTCAGCTCACTGCAATCTCTACCTCCTGACTTCAAGCAATTCTCCTGCCTCAGCCTCCTGAGTAGCTGGGACTACAGGCGTGCACCACCATGCCCAGCTAATTTTTGTATTTTTAGTAGAGACAGGGTTTCACCATGTTGGTCAGGCTGGTCTCGAACTCCTAACCTCATGATCCAACCCACCTCAGCCTCCCAAAGTGCTGGAATTACAGGTGTCTGGCCTACCTTGTGTCTGGCCTAACTTCTTTTCTCTATAGGGACAAGAGTGTTTCCTCTAAGCTCTACTGAGCAGGAAGGAAGTACTCTTGGTGGTACTTAGATCCAACATGGTTTATTATAAAGCTGTCAATTTACTGGACATCTTCTGTTATCAAAAGCCCCACCTTCTAGTTCAACTCACCATGAAATAATTCACCAATTATATATATATACACATATACATATATATACTATATAAACACACATAAAATATCTCAGAAGCAAAGTGAGAGCATAAAATCAGCTAGCAGAAATAGCTCAACTTAAACAGGGCATTAAGTGGTATTAACAAACTAGTTCTAGAAATGATCAGAAATTCCCAGTCGAATCAAAGATTGATATCAAAGACTCAGAGATACCTCAAGGCCAGCATCTCCAGAGAGGATTGGAACTGATTGGAACTGAAGCTCTAGCTCTTCCCCATGCATTTGAGTGAGCACTTTAAATCTCCAAAGACTGAACTATAAAGAGAAATTAGTTTATTAATAATTCACAGACTTCAAGGAAAAAAATGTCAAAAGCATATGCTAAGGAACAAAGCTGATTTTATTTTTCCTATTTAGAATAAAGTGTAGAGAAGTTGAAGTGCCAGGCTCAAAAATTGAATTTGGTCTTTTTTTTTTTTTTTTTTTTTTTTTTTTGCCATGTCTTCATGTTTTTAAAAAAGTGTTTCTAATAAAATATATGTGAGCATTTAGTCTGATTTCCCTCTGCATACTTCAAGTTTTTCAAATCCTCTGAGGTTTGTGGAGAGTGTCAAAAGCAGAATACTTTATTCAATACTTTAATAGTTTGAGATATTTTCATGGTGAAGTTATTAGCCAAGCATACTTAATTGGAGTTTGTGAATTCAAGGCAACATATTCAAGAATGGTGTGAAAGAAAGAAAGATTTAAAATGTGGATTCAAAATGATTCCACCAAATTGATTAAATGATCAAGTCATTCTCCAAGGGAAGCCTCTTGTGAATGTGAGAATAAGGGATACATTTGTTCAGAGGTCTACCAGACTGGGATGTTTTTGAGGGCAGAAATTTTGCCTCATTTCTTTTGACACCCCAGGGCTCGGTCATGAGCCAGTTACTGCACTGTCTTGGTTTCCTCAGTGTGGCTGAAAACCCGACTGACATGAGGAAATGGATGGGAACTAGAGTAAGCGTGTCTTCCTTCTTCCTGAACAGGGGGGTCTTCCCTTTACTCAGAGGAAAAGCCACATGCCTGCAGAGGGAGGGGTGCCTCCTCCACCACACTGCTACTGCAATTGTCCCCTCTCTCTCTACCAACGTTTTCCCATACAGTGGATCATTTTCATCGTCTCTGGAAACAGCTCCCATCTTAATCAAACCCTTGACTCCAATACTCTTACACCTACAACCAATTTTCTTGGCTTATTTTAAAACAAAGTATATTTTTAAAAATTGTCTTCTAATTCCATTTGTAGTTCCTAATATTCTTTCTCAAACCCATTCTAAACAAGTTTCAGTCTCCACTACTCTAGTGAGAGAAAAAAATCTGTCATTATCTGAGATTATACCTCTGCATTTTGATGTATTAATTATCTATCTTCTTTTTTTCCAATTTTTTAATTGCATTTTAGGTTTTGGGGTACAAATGAGGAACATGCAAGATTGTTGCATAGGTACACACACGGCAGTGTGATGTGCTGCCTTCCTCCCCATCACCTTATTTTCTTTATTAACATGTAATCTCCATGAAAAGAACTCAGCTTTGTTCACAGTGGTAACATATAAGTGAATGAGTAAAGAAAGAAAGATATTTCCCTTTTATATGAAACTCATGTGCAATCCCAGCTTTGTCCCTTAGATGGATAAACAGCATGTTAATACATAAAATCACTGCTGGAGAAACTACTCTTTGAACAGTCACCTTCTGAGAAATGATTGCTGGAGAAAGCTTCCTATTTGGAAGCAGAATTTCAGGCTTACAACCTCATCATGAAGGATAGTATGGGTATGCAGCAAGCAGTAAATACATATTGAGTTGATGTACTCACAGCATAAGATGATTACCCCATATAATGCTATAGTGTTTTTTGCTAAGTAGTATAATCTGGAGCAAGGGGAATGCATCTTGGACTTGAGCTGAGTGGCCCCAAATGTACAGCAAATTGAAGGAACTGCCTCAGGCTTTGCACTTCAGGGTGACGGCAAGGCAGCTGCCAGTCCTCAGCATGGAAACACTTCTTAGGGCTACCAGATTTGCTGTTCTCTTTTGTGATAACAATTTCCAATTTAATTCCTTATCTTTTTGCTTTAGGTCAGGGATGGCAAACGAGATACATCTCATAGGTAGAGTCTGTTTGAGCCCATCATCAAATATTTAATTCAACAAATATTTATGCATACTTACAAATAAAAGCACTGTTTTAGATGCAGGGGATAAAACAGTGAAAAAAACGAAAGCCCTCCCCTGGCAAAGTTTGCATTCTAGTGGCTGGTGATTGCTAAAACTGGGATAAGCAGTAAAGACTCTGTTATCTATCAGTAGTGCTTGGAAGAGGTTTGCCATTCTGGGCATAGATTTTGTGGAGAATATCCACCTGTGTTTCTAAGTCAACCCACTGGTTTCTAAAAATGACTTAACCCCACTGCAGGCTCAGCCATACTCCCGCCTATAGGTCCAAACTAACCTCTAATTAGAAGGAACTTAAGGACACCTAGGTCAGTAGTGTTTCTTCAAGTCAGCATTTGCTGCTAAGCTCAGCTAGATGTTTTACTCAGTCCTATTAGCTGTTTTCTTGCTTAGTTCTTTTCTGACTAGGTCAAGTCCTGATACCCCAAAGCTTCCTATCTTTTCACCTACCTCTCAGTTCCCATCTTGTTTCTCCCATTTGTCTATTTATTCATTTATCCATGCAAGAAATATTTACTCAGCAGCTACTATGTGCCAGGCACTGTTCTATGCACCAAGAAGGCTGTGCTGACCAGAACAGGTGTACTACTTGCTCTCAAGGAATTTGTGTTCCAGAAGCAAGACAAAAAGTAAACAGGCAAATTTATAAGATAATTTCAGATACTTTACATGACGGAGGTAACAATAGGGTAATTTAGTTAGGTTTATTAGAAGAGCACCATCTTAGGAGATGCAATTGAAGATGAAACCTGAAGGAGGAAGAAGAGTCAGATGCAGGAAATGGGACCTCTAATACAGTAAGCCCGAATATTCCAAGGCAGAAACCAGCTTGGCCTGTTCATAATTTTTCATGATGACTAAACTAGAATGAATGAAGGGAAGGTAGTGAGAGGTGGGATGAAAAGGCAGGCAGGAGACAGAAAAGGGAGGTTTCCAGAACGTGCTAAGGATGACGTTTGCCTTTCTATCTGGAATGTCCACTCATTTCTCACTACCAGACTTTCCAGGTGCCATGATAACCTATCTTCCAAAGTTTCTACCAATGGGACCTGGAATCAGACATGTCCAGTAACAACGGCTCACTACTGAGACCTCTCAATGTAACTCTCCACTTTCTTGTGAGTCTGTTCTGGAGCCTTCACTGTACATGTAGTGATCTAGCCCACTTCCAATCAGACCCTGCAGCAGATTCCATGGCTCAAAGCTCCCCTTGTTCCTCACTCTTTTCAGGTTCCCAGATTTCATCAGATGAAAACCATCAGCCAAGGAAAAAGTATGCCTAAGGAGGATTTGTTTCTGACAATTACTTGAAGCACTTTGTGACAGGGCAGCCTCCAGTTACAAAGTGGTCCCAAAGCATAGGCCCCTGGGGTGGTGCTATAGCAAGGCTCTAATTACTCTTCCTGAGTTATTTTAAAGACTTTGAGCCCCGGGGCATTGACTATCAAAACTTCTCAGTTTAAAGAAGCTCCTTAACAGAGACATTTTATTCAATGATTTAGAGTTCTCTGCTAGAACCCCTGCCCCCACCTTATCCTCACCACCCATCATTTGGTCTGCTCTTCTATTGCTACAGAGCCAATCCACTGGTTCTTTAAGACTTTCCTGTTTATTACTTAGAAATAATCTCAGAATAATCAACACTTTAAACCATTATTAATTTTACCCCAGTTTCCTCCCTCTCTGTCCAAGTTACCTTGTGAATGTACCTGCTATATCTCCTTGATTCCTTCTCTCATATAATCTCCTGATAGCATATTTTTCTGATCATTTTTAACTTATAGTTTTGCCAGTGCCTGGTACTGTGTGTCCAAATATCATTACCAAAGTACAGATGGGAAAATCTAAGTTTTTTTAACTCTCTGGTAACATTTCACTGAATCCAGGATTTCAGGGTTTAATTCCAATAGTGACATCACAATTTACAAGACCAAAGAGAAGAATACAAAAAAAGAAATGAAGAAATTTCCAGATAATGACAAGAATTTTGAAATGGAACTACTGTTTTCTAATACCATGGATGAACTAGAATCATACCTAGCAAACTAGATACAGATACTTTGCATCTAATATCTGGTAACAGAGGTGGTTGTTTCTAGCATTTGCTTCCATGCAAAAGGTTGAAAGATCTCCCAAAACACCATATTAGACAAAATCTTTAAAAGTGTATTAAAGATAGAGTTTACAAAGCTTTTTTGTGTTGATTTTCCTTGGGTGAGCATTCTGGAAAGAGAAGACCTGATGGTTTCTACAAAGCTCCCAAGCTGCCATCATACTAAAGACAGAATAGAGTTTACTAATACAGAGATGCAAAGGCTATAAGTCCCCACCTTCTTCAGCAGCTTTTCAATAGAGCAGCTTTTGAAACAATAGAATGACAAGCAATTCTAACAGGAAGATGGATCCTGGTATTTTTGAATATTTAAATTAAAAGAATAAGGAAGAAAAAGGCACAGAAATAAAAGGAGATATGAAGAAAACGTGGAAAACAGGGATCTATGCAGATGATGACAAGATTATGAAGTCCTCCTCAGCAGCTAAAAGGTCAGGTATTGATGAATTTTTTATACATTAAAAATGGATACCAGCATGACCTCATTAAAGAGCTAATATTAGTAGAAAAGGATAGGTCAGTGTCAAAAGGCATGCCTGATTCTTAGTACAAGTTACCTGGCTTAATCGACTTTTGTCAACCTCAACAAAACATGAGTATGGGCTGGATACAGGCTGTCACTCCCAATTAACACAACCTTCGAGTTTGTCCTTGTTTAGTGTCAAGAGATTATAACACATATTCAAAGAGACAGTCATTAGACATTAGCGTCCAATTCACACCTGTCTCATACACAACCCAATGTGACTACTTATTAATGTCGCCATCCTGGTTTTGGTCACAGTTTTGATCTTTATCTTTTATTTTCATGTAATGCCAGAATGGCCACCTTTGGAAGCAAACCAAGGAAATGACTACCTCCTTTACCTAACCAAATGGCATAATATTAACCAGAGTAAAAGAAAACACACCAAAAACCCTCACTAGTGCTCACTGGTGATTGAGAAATATGATCTTGGCCAATGACCAACACCGAAGGCCTCTCATAGACAAGCCTGACTTTCCATATGAATGTGTTGGATCCCCAAAACTCCACCTACTGAAAGGCTGTGTCAACCAGCAAGTGATTACTCAGCAGTGGGACATAAACAGCACATGGCAGATGCCCCCCAACACCACTGTTCATCTCCCCTATGAATACACTCAGGCAGAAATCATCCTGGAGTTATGTACAGAAAACATCAAATGCTGAGATGAAGCCTGTCTTCTGACTAGCTTCTCTTTTTATTTATTTATTTATTTTCTCTCTTTAGCGACCAGAGGTTGGATCAATTCCCAAAGTTCAGTGCCGTTTTTAGAGTTTATGGGCATTCCACAGTTCTGAAGGAACAGTGTAAAACTCTGGTAGAGTGAACCAAACCCATAAAACAGACTACAAAACGCCACTGCTGCCCCCAGTTCCTCGGACCTTGATTCTAGCAGTTGAGGGGTTTCCAGGTCCATTAACACACATGTGCTTTTACTATTTTTACTAGAGGTCAGTGGTAAAAATCCCTTTGCTGCTGCAGACCTATGTGCAGAAATGCGAAAGATAGGAGGAGTTGGCTTGGCTCATCCTATTTAATTTGCACTATGCCTGGATCTGTCAGGTCCTCAAGAAAGACGCAGCCCAGGAGACTTGGGAACTTCCTAATGTGAATGGAGTTGGCAGCCTACACTCTTGGCTTCCACTGATTACAGCTTCAGTTTCTGACCCCCAGGAGACCAAACCAGCAAGAGGAAAATGCACATAGTAAATGTTGAGACCTACATTCATAATGAAAGTGCCCCCTTTTCATCACACTGGTTCCTGTCTTCTGGCAAAGTCTACTGCTTAGAGTTAATGCCCTCCCTCTAGCATGGAATTGAAGAAAAATGTAAAAATGCCACATCAACCTAGATGCCCAACAATAGAAGGACTTGTTGAAAACAACGTGGCTCCCATAAGATCGCCTATTGGCAACCCTTTTAAGTCATGTTCTTGGATAACATTTAATTCAATGGGAAAATACTCAAAATGCTAAGTTAGAAAGTAAGATACAAAATTGCATTTTATAATGTAGTCACAAAAAAGTGTAACATGCTTATGTCTGTATGGTGAGATTACAGGTGCTTTCAATTTTTGGTTTTTACTTTTTACATGAGATGGGATGATAATTATTAATGTGTGTGGCAAGGGAACTCTGTCCCTTCATCTGTCCTTGCTCCCTGACAAAGGACTTAAGCTATTCAGGCAGGTTATCTCTAGAAAAAGTACTCGGAGTCACAGCAGGGGAATTATCCTCCCGTGGTAGTAGAAGCAGAAAGACTGGGAAGGAGGGTGGAGGTGCAAGAATGGGGCTTCTGTTGCGGAGAGTCTGAGAGAGGAAGGGAAGGGAAGACAAGGGGAGGGGAAGAGGAGAGGAGGGGAGGGAAAGGGAAGGGAGCAGGAGGGGATGGGGGAAGCGGAGGGGAGGGGAGCGGAGGGAGAGAGAAGAAAGAGAGAGAAGAGGAGAGAAAGAAAAAGTCCCTGGAAATTTTCTCATTCTAGAGAAGAAGAAAGAGAACAAGGGATTAACATAAGAGTTCTCAACCTGGCACAGTGGCTCATGCCTATAATCCAAACACTTTGGGAAGCCGAGGTGGGCAGATCACTTGAGGTCAGGAGTTCGAGACTAGCCTGGGCAACATGGCGAAACCCCATCTCAACTAAAAATACAAAAACTAGCTGGGCATGGTGGTGGGTACGTGTAGTCCCCGTCACTCGGGAGGCTGAGGCAGGAGAATCGCTTAAACCTGGGAGGCAGAAGCTGCAGTGAGCTAAGATCACACCACTGTACTCCAGCCTGGGTAACAGAGTAAGATTCTGTCTCAGAAAAAAAATAAAATAAAATAAAATAAGAGTTCTCATGTTATAAGTTCTTCAATGTCTATCTTTGATGGAAATGGGGGTGAAGATGGTTGTTTCTGATTGGACCACCCATGCTTTTTAAAAATATGACCCTGCTCTGTGGGAGGGGATATTATAACTTTGTAAAGATGTGTGCTTTCTAAAATTTTCACAACGAATATGTTTTCCACTTATACTCAGCAAAACTAACACATAGATACGCACATAAATAAAACTGGCTCCTCTCAATAACTTTTTGGAATTATTAAGCAATAGGTAATGAACAATAGCTATTCTCCTTGGCTGTGGCAAGTTTCCATATGCCTTTATCCTTAAAGGATATCCTTAAAGTTATAATATCCCCTCCCACATAAGGCAAACATGATACTTTTTTTTGAATTGACTAATTAATTCAAGAGATGTTTATGGAGCATCATCTCTGTGCTAGGCAGTGTGGGGCATACTCTAGATGCATAGCGCATTGAGCAAGCCGGTCATAGCCCCTTACCCTGAAGAGAGGTCAGAATGGAAGAAAGAGGCTAGAAGGTTTCTAGGACCATCTGGGCAGTGCTCCAAACAGCCCCTGAAAATGCAAAGGCCTGAATGTTCCTTGTAAAGTAAAAGCCAAGGTCAAGGTACAAAGTCCATTCGTAGTTGAACATCATTGCGAATCAATTTTAGTCTGGAGCCAGAGGCAGTTAAAAAAATCAAAAGTTTTAAGACAGTTCCCTTAAGAAAAATAAAGTTCTTATTAGTCATTATAATGCAATGACAGAAAGTGAAGGGTTTGTGAGGTGAATTGGGGGTGGGGAAAGAATCTCACCCTTCCAGGGTATGTAATTTGGAGGCTATTAAAATCCACTCACCCTTTCTTTTAATGCATTTGTTACAGAGGAGCAGTTGCCCAGAGTTTGTCAGTAACAGCTCAGCATATGCAGAAAATCAATCCCAAACAAAGTTCAAAGAAATCCTTTCAAAGCTCTGCACGAGGTGACAAATGGTTGCTAATGAGCGATAGAGGCCCTCTCCTCATTTGACTAACAGGTGAAAGGATAGCTGGCTGGGGAAGGACCACCTGCTCACTCCTGGCCCAATTAAGACCTCCAACTGTTTGCAGTAACATGAGATTCACATTAATTGATTCCCCTTCTTAATCTGCCCCAGAAAAACCCAACGTGAGATGGAAACTCTGAGGAATGATCATAAAATAAACTGACATGGATTGTTTCAACATTTCCACAGCCTTCAGCTGCCAGTAACTCCTCCTCCTTTCTCTTCGGCCATGGTCCTCCTTAGATGTCTTTGAATTGTGCCCTCTACCAACTACGCTCCCACCTTGTAGACAGAGACATGGTGAGTTTGTTTCACTTCCGGTCTGTCCTAACTAACGCAGGTCAGCCAGAGCACTTTATCAGGGCTTCCAGCTCCTTCACAGCAATCAAATCAGTTATTTCCCCAGATGTAAAATCCCGGCCATGGATTCACTGTAAATTTCTCAGGTATTCTTTCACCAGCTTTCAGTTGACTCTTGAGAATATCTTCTCATGTTTTTGTGTTTACAAAACTGTATCACAGAGGGAATGTGGTATCATTTTTCACATCATATTTAAAGGTAAAATTGACTCTGCCTTTCCATATTTTCTTTGATTTATGATGGACTTTTTTGATTGTTGCAAATGACTGCTTATGTCCACTGAAAGACATGCACAAGGAGAAATACAAGATATAGGTGATGGGGAGGAAAGCAGCAAATCACACTGCCATGTGTGTACCTATGCAAGGATCTAGCATGTTCTTCACGTGTACCCCAAAACCAAATGCAATAAAAAAATTTTTAAAAAAGTATATTCATGACAGCTTCATTTGTGATAGCCCCAAACTGTAAACAACCCAAATGTCCATCAACAGTAGAGTGGGCAAATAAACTGTGGCATATTCACACCATGAATACTACACAGAAGTAGAGAAATCAGGAACTTCTGGTACTTGCATCCAGACAGGAGAGGGATTACTGGGGGGAACTGGCCCAGAAGAGACATGAGGAAACCTTAATAAGGTGCTGGGAATTTTCTATAATGGATCTGGATCTGGTTCCTCAAGAGAAAACATATGTAAAAATTCATTGAGCTGTATCTAAGATTTGTATACTTAACAGGATGTTAGTCGCATCTTAAAAAGCATAACAATCAAGCAGACCTTGCCAGGTCAGTTTATTGAGGCCCAGATGGGGATGGGGAATTTACTAAAACAGACAGTCCTCTTTGAGGACCATAAACCTGCTTTGACTGGCAAATATAGCAGAGTCCAACTACCTTTAGTAGAGTAGCAGCAGAGACAACAACAAACTGGTGGTTTTGTTGTTGTTGTTTTTGAGACAGTCTCACTATTGTCTAGGCTGGAGAGCAGTGGCGTGATCTCGGCTCACTGCAACCTCTGTCTCCCGGGTTGAAGCGATTCTGTACCTCAGCCTTCTGAGTGGCTGGGATTACAGGCGCCCACCACCACACCTGGCTAATTTTTGTATTTTTTTGTGGAGACAGGGTTTCACCATGTTGGCCAGGCTGGTTTTGAACTCCTGATCTCAGATGATCCACCCACCTCAACCTCCCAAAATGCTGGAATTATAGGTATAAGCCACCATGCCTGGCCAAAACTGCGCATTTTAATAGTCTTTACAGTAGAAGAGTAATGTGGGACATAGCATAAATAATTATTAATTTTGATTTCATTTTATGTGTCTATGAGGACAGTTTCATCAAGACTAAAGGGCTTGTTATTGGCTAGATA
This sequence comes from Saguinus oedipus, assembly GCA_031835075.1. Taxonomy (NCBI): domain Eukaryota; kingdom Metazoa; phylum Chordata; class Mammalia; order Primates; family Cebidae; genus Saguinus; species Saguinus oedipus. The sequence continues at coordinate 48,349,619 of CM063170.1, forward strand.
ATGACTCCCACCTTTAAAATTTCTACATCCCATTTCCGGGAACCTGTGAATGCTATTTTATATAGCAAAGACATTGCAGATGCGATTGAATGAAGGATCTTGTGATGGGGAGATTATCCTCATCTATAAGGACAAGGGTCCTTATAGGATAGAGGCAGAGGAAGATTTGATTATGATAGAGAAGAAAGAGCTGTGAGCACAGAAGCAGAACTGGAAGGATGTGGACAGGACCCAAGAAATGCCAGCAGCCTCTAGAAGTAGAAGACGCAAAGAATGAATTCTCTACTGGAGCTTCCAGAAGGAACTGGCCCTGTTGACATCTTGACTTTAGCTTCTTAAGAGTCATCTTGGCCTTCTATCCAGAATTGTAGATAATGCATTTGTGCTGTTTGAAGCCATTATGTTTGTGATAATTTGTTAGAGCAGCAATAGGGAACTAATACAGGGCTCATGATCACACAGCTGGTTTCACAATTTGCCGCGAGAGCCCCTAACTTCACATTCAGTTTTCTTCCATCATTTTCACCACACCAGGCCACATGACACAGCAAAGCAAAAATCCAAAGGTCCAGACTCATCACAGCAGGGCATGGGGTCATCGTGGGAAGCAGGCATGGGAGATTCCACCTGGGACATCCCTGGACTTCCTCTGGGCCTAATCAGGACCCTCCCTGTGAGAGTCAGTAAAATATTCTCTCTTCTGAAACCTAACTTTCAAGAAATGGAAGAAGTTGCCAAAACAGCTGCCAAAATACTTTGAGTAAATGTCATTCCTAGATGGGTCTCAGAATCTCATGGGCAGGAAAGCCACATACTTTTAGTGAATTATGTGTATGGCATATAATTCAAACCCCAAAGTTAATTCCCAACTGTGGCTTGAGTTTTCTGGTTTGGACACCTATGAAGATCCAGTTTTCCAGTGGATTGTCAAATCTCCCAGCCACTTCATTGTGATTTCAATATATTATTCATTCATTCACTCACTCATTCAATACTTAGTAAGCTGTTATGCTGCGCCAGGTAGACAGGAAGTACAGATGAATCAGAAAAATTAGGTTCCTGCCCTAAGAAAGCATTCACAGCCCACTGAGATGTTTCTAGAGACTGTGGCTAAAGGAGTGAAACATGAAGGACTAGCAATTTGAGAGCCAATAGTCCTTTAAAGCCTGCCATTTCTGTCTCACCATTGACTGATACTAAAAAGCCAGTGGATTGGGGGTAGTTACTTGGTCCTATGTGTTTGTAAATTGGCACTTGCTGCAGACTAAACGCTCAGTGACGTGTGATGAAGGGGGAAGGAAGGCAGAAAGAGAGGAAGGAAATGAGGGAGGGAGAGTGAGGAAGAAAGTGAGGGAAGAAGGGAGGGAAGGAAGATAGTGCAATCAGGCCGATGGCTCACACCTTTAATCCCAGGACTTTGGGAGGCTAAGGCAGGCAGATCGTTTGAGCTCAGGAGTTCGAGACCAGCTTGGACAACATGGCAAAACCTGTCTTTACAAAAATATACAAAAATTAGTTGGATGTGGTGACTTATGCCTATAGCCCCAGCTTCTTGAGAGGTTAAGGCAGGAGAATTACTTAAACCAGGGAGGCAGCAGTGGAAGTGATCTGTGATTGCAACATTGCACTCCACCTTGGGTGGAGTGCAGAACATGACCCTGTCTCAAGTTCAGGCAGAGAACCACCACCAACACTACTGTTTCATCAGTTTTCTATTTTCACTGTGGTCTCCTACTGATCTCTGATCTCCTTCAGATTGAGGCTCAGCCAGAGGCCATTGCTCCTGCCTATAATCACAACAGTTTGGGAGGCCAGGGCGGACAGATCACTTGAGCCCAGGAGTTCAAGACTAGCCTGGGCAACATAGCAAGAACCTATCTCTATAAAAGAAAAAATTAAAAAGTTGAGGAATACATTTTTATTTCTGGGGCAAGCTTGCCCCAGATAAATACAGCATCACTTGCCCATTTTCAATTGCCAGCATCAATACTGACAGGGGGTGAGGAGGATCAGATTTAAAAGCAACAACAAAACAAAACAACCAGAAGAAAGTGGCAAAAATCTATTTCTTGCTGTTTCTAAAATGTAGTAAAGTCATCCCTGGTCTCTGTGGCTCCATGTGTCATTTGAAAGAATTAATCATTTCACACCAGACGGATACCAAGAGTGAGATTCGTTGAGGGAAGTTTGGAAACCTGAGGAAAACAAGGCTTTCCAGCTGCCACTGTGCCTCCACGTCTCTCAGAGGAGCTCTCGGCTCCGTTGATCTGTTTCACATCTCCTCATGTGTGATTTTCCAGGCTCTTCTCTGTGAGCTGGGGACTGACTGGAAGGTACAACTTTCCCATCAGTTTTCTCCTCTCAGGAGAAATTGGAAATGCGTCCTCTCTCTAAGCGGCCTCGAAAACCCTTTAGATGGAATATTAACTGTGTCTCTGCTGCTGTGTGTGTTCTGTGGATGAGTGTCATGCTCCCCTGCCCTGCCATTACTTTTCTGTTCCTCATGAGTGAAGGACTGAAGGTGCTGGGGACTGGCATCTGCCTTCGTTGGCTCCCAAGAGCTGTTTTCCCGGCCAGCACCCACTCAGTACCAAGGAGTCCTGGCCAGGCCCTTTCGCAACCTGGGTAATGTAAAGGGGTGTTTGGCCTTCAGGTAGTGTGAGAATCAATCTTGCAGGTTTGCATTTTCCATCGTTAAAAATGTCGTATGAATATTGGCCAAGATATAAAACAAAACCACAATTGTTTCTCTTGCCCAGAGTCTAGAATATCCACCTGCAGTTGCCTGAAAGAGGAGCCAGGATTGCCCTGAGTGAGCACTGAGAAGCATGAGCCTCCCTCCACAATCACCACGCTGTTCCAACAGCTTCCCCTCACGCCTATGGCGTTCAGCCTCCATCAGAGTAGAGGGCAATCATGACAGTCAACTTCGGCTGATCCCACTCTCTCAAATGCGCTTCCTCTGATACCCACAGGCTCAGCTCCTCACTTCTGCAGGCCTCTGCTGAAATTGCCCTTTATCTGAGGGCCCTCTGAGAATCGCATCTAAAACAGGACCCCTCTCATTTTCCCACCCTGTTATCCACCTTCGTCTTCCTTCACAGCTCCAGGCACATTGTTTATGTGTTTGTTGTCTGTTTTCTTTCACTGTAATGTGATTTCTTACAGTCACCTTAGGTCTCTTTAGGTGACTTCTGTATGTATCACCTAGAAAAGTCGTTGGCATGTAGTTGATGCTAAATGTATTTTGTTAAATAAATTAAAGAACAAATGGTTCTGCAAGACCGAGGTTCTTGCTTTTCTGGGAACCTGTGTTGACAGCCAGGTTGTCCTATGCACATCACTATCAAAAAGATGGAAATGTACCTGAAATGCATGCAGCTTTTTAATTATTTATTCCAACCTAGCACCCTGAACCGAACTCCTTTTAAGCGTTTCCTACAATCGTTTATTGGTTTGCTAGCATAGGCAGGCATAAGCTGGGTGTAGGTAATGAACAGGACAGACACTCTCCTTGATTTGAGGGGACTGATAGCCAGGCAGGGAAGATAGAAGTTGAAACAAGTGATCGCATCTAGCCCTATTCCAGGTTATGATGTGAGAGCACAGTGATTCTGGAGCAAACTAGGCCTCAGGCATTAATCCTGTCTTAAGAAGTCATAAACTAAGTCTCCCCTCTAAGAACTAACAAACAGTTCTCTCTGAACATGACTTAGTGCTGAATTCAGAAAAAACAATAAGTTTTATGACAACCCTTAAGAAGTGTCTCGAGGTCAAGATTTTCAAGATTAATAGTAGGCCAATTAGAGAAAAGAAAGGTTAAGATCATGTTTATTGCACTCTTAACCTGTGATAAACATGTGCTAGCCTCCCTTTCTCTCTTTCCTTCTGTCTCTCCTCTCCTTCTCCATGTATGCCCGCATTCAGATATACATGTATAAATAGTCTCCTTGAATTCTCAGAATACTCTTCTTGTGGTAGATGCTACAAGTCCCATTTTGAAAGTGAGGGAAGCAAGGCTCAGAGAGGTTGTGTAACTTCCCCAAAGCTGCACAGCTGACAAGTGCTGCCCTGAGATTCAAAGCCAGGTATAAATGGCTTCCCAGAGCAGGTCTTCCTGGGTTCCCCCAGTCCTGTTCCATAGGCTCATTCTTACATTGTAGATGTCTTAGATCCCCTCACGTTGTTTCTCAGTGTCTAGCGTTAAGGGTTCTGCACAGAGTGAATATTGCTTATGATCCATGGGTTCTGATATGGCATTGGCCTTACAGAAAAGCAAACTCTACAGCAAAGACAACTCAGTCAAATGGGACAGGAAGGAAGTCAAACACCAGCATCCTCATGGAAATAACTGTGGCTTCTGGTCATAGGAAGGAAGGAGGGCTGATTATTGAACCATCCTGGACTCTTGGCTGGGATTTCCTCTGGTGGCTGAGGTAGAGAATGAAGAAAAACAACTTATTTTTTCTTTTGTAGACTGCATCACTGACTTTCTGGGTGACCTGAGCAAATCATTTAATGTCACACACTTCCCTTTCTTCATGGATAAGATGAGGCAGAAATGAGAGTCAGCAGCCCCACACGTGGACAAAGATTCATATAAAAGTCAAGCTCCTAAAATGAAGCAACACAGGCATGACCACAGGATTCTTATTACTACAGGCAGAAGTTCATGGAGGGAAATGAAAAAGGGGAGGGCCTTTACATTTCCCATGACAGGACTCAGCTGCCCTCAACCATCACTGACAGACAACATCTTATCCTTGATCCACTTCCCCCCAAGTAAATAATCAGAGGGCTGTACCTACAATGTCTCTCTTACCTCATCTTTGCACTGAACATGCAAAGAACTCATCTTGGAAAGCAGAAACTAATAAAACGGCAATTGCAGTAATGGCGAACCCAATATTTGTAAAACAACATGCAGTTTACAAAGACTTTCATATATGTTGCTAATTTGAACCTCAAAGTAACTCTCAGTGATAAGTTAGTATCTCCCCCATTCAACAGATGAGAAACTGAGAAGCTAGGAACTTGACTTCATGGAAGAGATGGGACTAAAAACCCATGTTTTCCTTCAGTGATCTTTCTATACACCAGACTACGTCATGATGATGACACACATCACTTGTGAAACACATGGGCCCCTGAAGAGCCCCAGTTGTGAAACACTCACCTTGAGAACAAAATCTTTCCTACACAGTGTTATTACTCAATTGGCTTTCATTTCCGAAGGTCGCATGATTGTTTTTAATTTTCAGAAAACTCTAGTACATGTACGCCAGCACATTCACTAGAGTTTCCCCTTCTGTCATTTGGGCTTGAAACTGAGAATCATGTTCTTTTTTTTTTTTTTTTTTTTCCAACAATGAAGTTAACAGAATCCACTGTCAGATCCTTGGCTCTCTTTTCATTACTTTTGGATGGAAAAGAGACATTTGAACAGGGGTAAAGGAAGGGGCTGGCCAAGCTCGGGGCTGGAATTCAGGAATTTGTGGAATAGCCATTCACAGATACCTGCCATCACTGCATTCAAAATCACATTTAGAATTTACATGGATTAGCTGAGAAATTAACCTTTAAACCTATTTACTACACTGGTAGTCCACTGGGTCCCCTTAAAACAGGTTATTCTACACTACCAGAATAATTGATATCTGCAGCTGTAATAGTTTCTGTATTCATGTACCATGCTTAGTTTTATTTGTTTGAGTATTTAGAGGATATTCAGGAGGTTATGGGAAGCAATTATGAGAATTAACTCTACTCATTTTAATCTACAAAAGTATCATTTTCCTGGGCTTATAATTCCAAACACATTGACTCTCCATAAGCCATCATCCTGTTACTCAGTGCTCACAAAGCCAATACTTTTTGTTGTTGTTGTTGTTGTTGTTTTGTTTTGTTTTGTTGAGATGGAGTTTCGCTCTTGTTACCCAGGCTGGAGTGCAATGGTGCGATCTCGGCTCACTGCAACCTCCGCCTCCTGGGTTCAGGCAATTCTCCTGCCTCAGCCTCCTGAGTAGCTGGGATTACAGGCACGCGCCACCATGCCCAGCTAATTTTTTGTATCTTTAGTAGAGACGGGGTTTCACCATGTTGACCAGGATGGTCTCAATCTCTTGACCTCGTGATCCACCCGCCTTGGCCTCCCAAAGTGTTGGGATTACAGGCTTGAGCCACCGCGCCTGGCCCACAAAGCCAATACTTTAATGATGCAACAACAATCTATATTTAATGATGACTTGAGACCCAGAAAAATTCTGTCTTGATTTCTGAATCATCAAAGAAGAATCCAACTATTGTCAGCGCTGTAGGAAGTCAGTGTATTGGGTCCCATCCTTTGGACCGCTCATCCAACAGAAGTGTGCGTGTTTACTTTCCAGTCACCCCTACCAGGGCCAGCTTCATGGGTGTGTATCCTGAACAAGTCACACTGGGCCTCACACTTAAAAGGCTCCCATGCTTCACTTAAGGCTCTGCTGTTACTATCATGAAAAATCTTAATTATTTTTTTTTAGCAAAGGGCTCTGCATTTCATTTGCACTGGCCCCACAAATTATGAAGCCAGACCTGATCCCAAGAATATAAGTTCCACGAGGGCTGAGATTCTTGCCTCTTTTGCTCACAGTTAGTTCCAAAAATGGTTATTTGTACTGTTCTTAATAAATATCTGTTAAATGCATGCATTCATGAATGCATGAATGAATGAATGAAAGAATGCATGCATGAATACCAAGATACTTGATTAATGAGAAGCTCTCATTCTCAGGCCAAACCAGGAAACTGGAGGTTGCTGTCATTTACCACTTCTGTGCCCTGAACTCTCAGACCAAACATTTCAAAATTACGTTACAGGCCTAGATAATTGCTTAACGAAGGAGAGTGGGCAAGAAAGGGAGAAAGGGCCCAAGAGAGATACGGGCAAGCCTACTGAGAGATACTGCCCAAGGATGCTGACAGCGAGAGCAGAGGCATGGACCGTGCTCTGTGGCCTGTGAGCAGGGGAGCAGACTCCTGCCTCTGGAGGCACCAGCAGGAATTTTCCTCAATGCAAGCCAGGCTGCAGGGAGAGTTTTTCTGATTTGCAATCTCAATACTACTCCATGTCCCCCTAGTCTTGCAGAAGGACAGCAGCTTAGCCATAGGCTCAGGCATGCCCCAGGCCTGTCAATGGGTTTTCTCAGCTGTGAATCCTCCTTTGAGCTCCAGAAGTAGAGCTAATGATGTGGAAGCCACCCTCTTGAATTGTAAGGCCACATCAGTGAGGCCAAGAAGTGAAAGAGAAGATGGAACCTGAGAATGCCAATTCTACTAAGAGCTGCTCAGAGACAGTGGAGGTGACTAGGAAATGGGTGGGTACCCGTTAGTGCAGTTTACACAGGAAACAGGATTGAACAAAGAATCCAGTAGAGGGTTTTATATGACTGGAGCCATTTTTCATAGATTTTATTGATCAACTTCAGCCTTTGCAGGTTTAATTGCCATGTTGATAGACCGCCATTAATTTCCTATTTGAGGGCATCGTGGTAACAAGCACGTCTCTTTCCATGTAGCCATCCATCCTTAACTCAAAAGAAAGGGGGATCTAAGAAATAACCCATTTGGGTAATGGGTTGTAGTCTCTAGCCTCCATTCATCATTTTCATTCTTTATTAAAATGACAAGTTGTGAGTAGAAAATCAAGTTATCTGAGGTTCTGGGGGAAAGTAGACAACTTGGATCATAAGGAAAGACACACAAGGAAAGTAAAGCCAGCAAATAGTAGTTCTCTGGACCACATGGAGGAAAAGTACAAAATGGGAAAGAGAGAGAGAGAAAGTTTGGACCCTGCACAATGTCCAAACTTCAGTCACTGCCAAAGTTTGCAAAATATCATTTCATTTAGAAAAGCTATGATTTAATAGCAAAGGAGGACATTTTGTTGGAACGCCTAGTGTAACAAACACTTTCTCTCCACTTAACAGCACTCTTCTGGCTTCATCTCATGGAGAAAATAATAATTTGGATGTTTTGAATTATAGCAGTAATACTAAAGGCACTCTGGGCCCACCCAAATTCCCAGTGTTGAACGTGGTATTAGGGCTCAGTAAGAATGCAGGAACATTACAGCAGGCAACTGCTGGTTTTAGCACAAGGTTCAGGGTTCGCTGTAGTCAGAGGGAGTAAACGGAGCTTTCTGTAGGGCTGCACCCCTGGCTGTGCAACCTTTGCCAGGTCAAGGCCAAGACAGGGCTCTCTCAGCTAAGAAGAGTCCCAGAGCTTTGGACCATGAACAAGTTCCAGAGGGAAGAACGTGAGCCTGAGCATCTGGAGGTCTTGGATCTGCTCCTAGCTGTGCCACTAATGAGCCTGGTGACCTTGGGTAAAGTTTCTGTCCTCTCTGGGCCTCCCTCCTCCATCAGTACAGTCTTTGACATTTAGAGCTGCAGAAACCCTGACAAATCATCTGGGGCTATATTTCCCAAAATGTGTTAATTCCCATTCTGCCTGCCTTAACCACGTACCACTTTTATTATCCTTTTACTTTCCAAAATTTAATTTTAAAAGACACCAGTATCAGTTACAAAATTTAGAAGGCAACTATTAACTGTAAAAATGAATATAATCAAAACAAAACCATATTATTCTAAACAGTTACATGTTGCTTGCCCAGAAGGCCTAGAAAGACAATAGCAACAAAAACAAAAATAATAATAGGAATATTTACTGAGACGTTAATACATGCCAGACACTGTTCTGAAGACTTTATAGATAATATTTCATTTAATTGACACCACTTGATGAACTACTCTCTATTGTTGTTCCCATTTGCAGATGAGAGAACTGAGAAACAGGGAAATATACTTGAGATCCTCCCTCTCTTTGTTAAAAAGGCTATTCGTGTGCATAGTAGCATTAATCTAAGACTTTTTTTCTTTGATGTCATCAGAAGGATTAAAAGAGAATTTTTTTTTTTTTTTTTTTTTTTTTGAGATGGAGTTTCGCTCTTGTTACCCAGGCTGGAGTGCAATGGTGCGATCTTGGCTCACCGCAACCTCTGCCTCCTGGGTTCAGGCAATTCTCCTGCCTCAGCCTCCTAAGTAGCTGGGATTACAGGCACACACCACCATGCCCAGCTATTTTTTTTTTTTTGTATTTTTAGTAGAGACGGGGTTTCACCATGTTGACCAGGATGGTCTTGATCTCTTGACCTCGTGATCTACCCGCCTCACCCTCCCAAAGTGCTGGGATTACAGGCTTGAGCCACCGTGCCCAGCCAAAAGACAATTTTTAAAAGAATAACTTTTTCATTTTCAGATTCAGTCTTATTTGATGCCACAAGTTGCAGAGTCATCTAAAATCACCCTGGTCAGGTAGTGGCTACCCTGAGTTATGGTAGAGGATGATCTGGTCATGCAGTGATTTGAGAGGTAGAAGGTGTACACTGTGGGCTTTGTGGCGTTGAGTCCCTACTTCCTTTGCTAGTGTTGTCCCTTTTTCTCTTGTCTGTGTGAATAATTCCTGCTGGTATTTCAAGCATAACCTCATCATGAACCATCTCTGATTTCATGTTCATCTCAGGGGCCATAGGTCTCCCCCTTGCTGGTGCCCCCATTGTATCCTATACACATTGCAACTGTAAGTTACATTATATATAAGGACCTCTACCTTTGAATCCAATGGGCTCTTTGACATAGAAAGCAAAGCCCATTCTAAGTTCACCAATCTATAAAAATTCCAAACCTAATATGAAATAAATGACTTGAAAACAAAAATTCTGTAAGTATTTATAACATAAAAGTAAAACATTGAACACAAATGTTATTATTCTAAAAGTTCTTTCTGGGAATTGTTTCATCACGGATTAGACTGAATAAGCCTTCTAAAAATAAGAATCCAATCAGCTTGGATTGGACATGCTTTCTTTTCCAAGTGAATTTCCCTGGAGGAAGTGTAGGTGCTCTTCTTTGCTGCCATAATCACCATGGTTTTCACACGAGGGTCTTCGGTATCAGAAACTCTCTAAGTTTCAGTGTGCTTAACATCTTGAAGGTATTTGAAAGCATCAGGGACAAACAGCTTCTTGGTGGCACAGCCCCACACTTAGACTTCTCTGGCTTCTGCTTCTGCTTCCATTTCCTCCTCTTTCCCCTCATCTTCAATGTTCTCTTGCTCTCCCATTTGTACCAGAGTCTGCTGAATTGCAGATGATCCCTGACTGTCAAAAGAATATGTCTTCTGTAGCCATTAGACCGCCTAAAACACAAGCTTTGGCTGACCCTGAGGGATATCTGATATTCAGGGTAGAAAGAATCATGAAGGCAGAGCTCACAAATGAAGTCATTGTCAAGTCCAGGATCACCTGTCATTTGTTACATATCTGTCTCCCTGACTTATAAGAAGTTGTTTGAAAGCAAGGAGTGTGTCACATTATTTTGTGTATCCCAAAGTTTTTTTTAGCATTATAGACAAACAGATTGACAAAGTTATTAAAGTAATTGATTAGTAGCACGATTAATGTAGTTCAACATTTTACCAAGAAATAACATCCATAATTGTTTAACTTCTACCCAAATATTCAGAGAGAGAAAGAGAAAGAAACAGAAGGCTACTTATTTCTCAGTCCTTTTTGGATCAGTCTAGTCTTTTGAAAATATTTCTTTATATTAAATTTAAAGTCTCTCTGTGACTTCCAACAACCTTTTCTACTTCCGTCCTATAAAGTGGCACAGCAAGAGTCAATTCCTCTTCAACGGAAAAGCTTTCGTATGTTAGAAGATAATGTTCATTTTCAGCCCTTTTTTCCTTTTAAATAGCATCACCCACTCCCTCAACTCTTTAAATCTTATGATTCCCAGATCTCTTGCCATCCTGATGGAAATCAAAATAATCCAGGCTCTAGACACAATCCACAGCTTTCAAACCCAGGCTCCACACCGATCTCTAAGCCTCAGTGTCCTCATCTGTACAATAGATATGATTGTAATAATAACTCCTCACATGTCTAGTGTGGGGACTAAATCAGAGGATACACATAACATGCATGATACAGTGATAAGAATTTAATACGCACTCAAAAATGTTGGATATTAATACTCCAGGTGGCAAGTAATCAGAAGAGCCAGCCCCTGGGAAACCCATAGCTCCCTCAGAATAGAATCATTTCTGTTAATAAACCCTCACTGGGATCAGTTTTAGAGCAGCCACATCCCCTGATGGCTCTTCTTGGGCTTGTGGTAAATCAAAATCTTCAGGTCTCTTTTATTTTTTTACATAAACTGCTGTCAAGACTGCTCTCCCACATCTCGTACTTTGAAAATCAATTTTCTGAAACTAAAAGCAGAACCATAGATTCATCCTTATTAGATTTTCTGCAGATAGTTTGGCCTATCATTCTAACATGTCAAGATAAGTTTAAGTCTTGATTCTGTCATCTGACCTATCAGCCACCCCTGCCAACCTCGTGCCATCTCCAGATGTGATAATTATCTCTTTTCCCTTCACCGAGGTCATTGATAAAATTCTGAGCAAGTTCAAGGCCAAGGACGGAGCCCTTGGCAGTATTAACATTCTTTGGGCAGCATGCCAACACTCTCATTGAATGGATAAGAAGAAAAAGATTCAGAAGGCCTAAATGATTTGCTGATCATCATATAACACAGCAGGCTGTTTCCCAAAGTGTGTACCTGGGAACAATAATCCCTTCAGAGATTTTCCACAACAAAAGATATCCATGGCCAAATAAGTTTGGGAAACCATGCATAATGTTTCCTTCTTTGGAGATTTGCAATACTCATTTGCACACTAAAGATTTTGTGAAGTCCTGTACTCAGTAATCCATTAAACATGTTTAGCTCAGTACTTCTCAAACATATTTGGAAATAGAATTCTATTTTCATGTAACAACTAACACGCCACAGAACCAGTATCCCACAGTCAGTTAAGAGCAGACACCTAGAACATGGACACACAGTGCCTCTCACCTGTCATGAGTCCTAAGATTCCCAGGTCCAAAAGTTCTGTGATTTTCAAATGAAAAATAAGAAAGAGTTTGGGAAAGGACAAAATCTAACAAATGGAAGTGTAGTAAGATGAAAAGACAGAGATCAAATGCCTCCAAAAGCAGAGGTAAAAACAAGTCCCCAGGGAGTGGGGTCTTCCCCAAGTGCTCCTGGTAAGACGTCCACTCCCTGCCTCCCACCCAATACTGCACAGCTTTGCATATGCTTTGCCTTGAGATGATCAGAACTAGCCTCATTATGTTTCCGTCCCAGTCGTATCAATCATCACAAGAAACCAGGGACTACCAGGGGCCTCAGTTGCCAGTTTCTCAAGAAGGATCCCCTGATTTAAAGTTGGAATTCTCCCATCTGGCACCCCACTTTTCTTCCCTGATTTATTTTTTCCATAGCACTTACCACCATCCGACATCGTTAATATTTCAGGTGTTTGTGTTTGTTTATTGTCCACATCTGTCTGCTAGAGAATAAGCTCCATGCCGGCAGGGGTGTTTGTTTAGTTCACTGCTTTATTCTCAGCACTTAGAATAGTGCATGGCTAACAGTCGGTGCTCAGAAAATAAGAAAATACAGCTCAGATCAAACCAGGGGGGCCTAGATGAATTATAGCCTCTCAGAGGGCAAGGATCATGTCTTGGGTTTGCTTTGACTTATTTATGATGTGATACCATCTGCTGAGTGGGTCTTTATTACACTAGAAATGAATATTATTACTCAGATAGATATCAATATACAGAGGGAAGCTATTAGTCTCAGACCACATTCTCCCTCCTCGAGTGACCTCATCCACCAGGCCTTGCATGGGCATGACTCATAAATCCACAACACCAACCCTGACCCACATCCATGCCACAACCCACTTTTCCTGCTCTTTGCTGGACACTTCTACCTTGCTAAACAGCTCAAACTCAGCAGGCCCACGGTTAGAAACACTGTGTTCCCCTTGCCAAAAACTAGTGAAGAAATAAAAACCAAATGACCTTCCTCAAGTCTATGTATTCCTTAGGCATCTATTTATGATGGTGGTACAAAAAAATTACAAAAATTGATAAAATCCAAGCTTTTATTTTCTGGCTTCTCCTTCTTCCTTATAGGTGCTATGTCTGAAATGTCCCTGCCAGCTGTAAACTCTACCCTATTTGCACCCTAGCATCAGGCTTCTATTGTCTCTTGCTGGGCCTATTGAAATACTCCTCTCCCAACCTCCCTGCTGCCTCCTTTTCAATGCCTCTAATTTTTAGTCCAGTGTTTTCAAACTGTGGAACATGCCTGTGAGTAGGTTATGAAATTATTCAGTTTGTTATGTATAAACAGCTTGAAAAATGGAATAGACAAAAATCAGACAGCATTGCAAGTAACATAAAAATATTTGTAAAAGTTTTGTTAAAGATATATGGGTATGTCCTGAGACATTATGTAAATATAGCTGACCCTTGAACGACATGAGTTTGAACCGCACAGGTCCACTTCACATAGATTTTCTTCCACCTCAGCCACCTTGAGACAGCAAGACCAACCCCTTCCCTTCCTTCTCTTCCTTAGCATGCTCAGTGTAAAGATGATGATGGTGCAGACCTTGCTGATGAACCACTTAATGAATCACAAATATATTTTTCTTCCTTGTTCTTTTCTTAATAACATTTTTGTTCTAGCTTACTTTGTTCTAAGAACATAGTACATAATACGTATTGTATACAAAATACGGGTGAAGTGACAGTTTAGTCTATTGCTAAGAGTTCTGTTCAACAGTAAAATATTCACAGTTAGGTTTTTAGAGAGTCAAAAGTTACATGTGGATTTTCAGTGGCTGGGGAGTGGGCTCCCTTAACCCCCTGCCATTGTTCAAGGCCCAACTCTATGTTTGTTACAGCAGTTTGAAAGTCTCTGCTCGGATCTAACATAATCTAAAGAGGAGATTTAGTTATGTCGCCCTACCTACAACTTTCAGTGACTCCCTGTTGCGCTCTGAATTCAATCCAAACAAGTTAACACACTGTTCAATGGTTTCCAGACCCAGGCTGTGGCCTACCTTTCTCGCTTTTTCCAACGCTCCTGTACTCCTACCTAGAGTATTCATCATGCTCGAGTACTTTTTATTTCTCAAACATTCCCTGAGATTCCTACCACCATACTTTGCATATGCTGTGCTTTTTCCTAAAGCAATGATTGTCAACCAGGGAGTGTGATTTTGCCACCTAGAGGTATCTGGCAATGTCTAGAAACATTTCTGGTTTCAGAGCTAAGGGATGGGGTGGGGTGCTACCAGTGTGTACTGGGTAGAAGCCAGGGATGCTACCACACATCCTACAGTGCAGAGGACCGACGCCCATCACAGAGAATTATCCGCCCCCAACGTCAATAGTTCTGAGGTTAACAAACCCTGCCCTAGAGCAGTGGTTCTCAAATTTTGGCATGCATCTAAATCACCTGAAGGACTTCTAAAGCACAGAATGCTAAACTGTACGCTAAGGTCTCTGGTTCCATAGATATGGAGTGAGGCCCAGGAAATTGCATTTCTAACAAGTTCCCGAGTGAGGCCAGAGCTGCTGTTGGGGGACTACAGAGCCATTGCCTGGAACAAAGTGAGTGCTACTTAATATTTATCTGGGCTTAATGTTGCCCATTCTAAGGCTCATGATGTCAGGTCAAGTGCCACCAGCTTCTTGGAGTCTTTTCTGATATCAGCTCAGTCCTCCTTAACTCTTCCGGCAGCTGGCTTCACCCTCTTCATCTCTCTTTCTCGCTTGCTCTGCCTCTCACTTGGACTTTCCCTTCCTTATACTTCATTCAGTCCCACAGAGTAGGTGCTTCCCAGGCAGAGACTTACACCCACCCTCTGCCTTTTGCTGCTTCAAAGCTCTTTGGGGCAATCTCTCTGCCTGAGCAATTTTCATCATCCAGAACCCAACCGCAGCATGCGCCTTCCCAGCCAGGTCTCTGTAAGCCTCTTTCAGTGCATTCCCCCTATACACTGGGGATTATCAAAGCATTAAGAAAAGGATTGATGCATAACGACATGTACTGTAAGCCTTCTTCGGGCATCTAGGTGGGAAACTGAGTAACCAAGGGGCAAGATGAGTGAAGAAAACAGCAATAAAAAGGGCAGGGGTTACCTACAAAGAAAGCAAGTGCTTTGCAATCTCATTTTGGTTCTTTACTATGTTACCCAGAATCAGCACTGTCTGTCACATGCTGGGCAGTGAAAACAGGCATGAAGAACAAAATGAAATAAGCCCAACCCTTGTCTTAGCATACCTTAAAGATTCACGGGCATCATGCTTGCAATACTTGGGCTCTGAATGTGATCCTTTAACTAGTCAATTTCCTGCACTGCTACAACTCCACTGTAAGTTGTTTAAACTCAGACCACCCATGCAACGAATTTAAAACAGTGCAATTGAATCACGTCATGAAAACACGTGATTTTTGTTTATTTTTATCTTGTATTTTCATTTCAGGGATGCATGTGCAGGTTTGTTACATAGGTAATTTGCATGTTACAGGGGTTTGGTGGCAGGAATGTCCAATCTTTTGGCTTCCCGGGGCCACACTGGAAGAAGAAGAATTGTCTTGGGCCACACATAAAATACACTAACACTAATGAAAGCTGATGAGCAAAAAACAAACAAAACAACAACAACAAACCTTGCAAAAAATCCTCACAGTGTTTTAAGGAAGTTTATGAATTTGTGTTGGGCCACATTCAAATCTGTCCTGGGCCACATGCAGCCTGCAGGCTGTAGGTTGGACAAGCTTGGTTACAAGTTATTTTGTCACCCAGATAATAAGCATAGTATCCAATAGGTAGTTTTTCCATCCTTATCCTCCTCCCACCCTCCACCCTCCTAAGCCCCAGTACCTACTGTTCCTTCTTTTGAAAGCACATGATTTTTATACATTCTCTTCTCTCTGAAAGAAGTATCCTCACCATGCGTGTTTCAAATCCTTTTTTAGCCAAAAAGAGCTGGTCACACTTGTCATGAGCAAGGATTTAATTTGGAGCTAATAAGACAGTTATTATATGTTAAATACCATATGGTTATTTAAAACATATTTATTGAGGTTTAACAAGTATGTCGAGACAATACTCCATAAACAGCAGAAACTGTTAACAGGATGCAGTTATAGATTCTTACATCAGGCGATGTATCTTGTGCATGGATATACTTCATATTAGACCATTAAAGAAATCATGAAGAATCTCGAAGAGCCTCCATCTGGGAGGGCTAAAGGGACAGTGAATTTGTGTACTGCTCACTTGCCCCAGGAGACCTAGGATCAGTTCCTGTTTGAGATGGGCATGAAAAATGAGCTTGAGGGGCTTCCCGCATCCTCATTTGTGCTCAGTGCAAAGCCAAGTGCACCGTTTGGCATGACTGATGAAGGTTATTTAGGGGAGCTTTCTGGGATGGGGGAACAAGAGTTCAGGAGGAGTCATTTGGAATAAGTCAGAGGGAGGGGACTTGTGGGGACTTGGGCCAGGTTTCTGATACTTACTAATACTCATTTTGCTTGAAAACTTTAAAATGTGTGTGTGTGCTTGTGTGTGGGGGTCCATTTATATTCATGCAGTCACACAGCGTAATGCTAACAGATGGCACTTAGGACAGGAGATAATCACCCCAAAGTTGTGTTTGAGGACATTCCTCTTCTATGCTGTGTACAAAGTGTGATGTTCTTGAAACTTGCTGCTTTGGAGAAAATGGGCTGGAAGGAAGGCACCTTCTCACCTTCCCACCCAGCTGAAGTGGCAGGCATCCGGCAAAGCCTGTGTTTATGGCCCTGTGGGCTGACACTATGGCAATGCCTCGACCCAGTGGCGCCCGTTTAGCAGGATGACTTCACAGGAGGGTCAGGCCAGGGGACTGTAGATGGGCCATGAGTAAGAAGACTAGCAAAAACTAACATCCTTAACAGTTAGCAAACCCATCGAAGGAAATTATTCATAAATATTTGAAGAGCAACGAGGTCCGAGGTTTTGTGTGAGCCAGCTGTTGATCTCCAGGGTTTTTCCAGTGTATCAGCCCCCTTTTGAAGACAGTCAAGGTTCTGCTCAGATGCCAAGTCCCTGCTTCTCTCAACTGCCTTTCACACAGAAAGTACTTGGGTGCTTCAGTGTGGTGGTGCCGATAGGCAGCAACCAATGAGGTGGTGACCTAGAAAAGCTACATATACAGAATCTTCAGCTGTCTTTAAAGCCATGTTCGAAATTCCTTCCTCTTCTCTCTGAGATGTGCATGTGTGTGTGTGTGCATGTGCGTCTGCATCTGTGTTTCTGTGTGTGTGAGAGAGAAGTGAGGAAGAGGATATATAATCATCATGTCAGCACAATGAACAGACTCAACTGCATGAGGATAATTATGTTTTACAGTCTTGCTAAACACAAGAAAGTATTTTCTCAGGCCATTTAATTGAAACAACATCATGGGTTATACCTTCATTGTAATAAAACTCCACTGTGTGTCCAAGCGCCAGGGGATTTATTAACTTGCTCCGAGCTCTGAGAACCAGCAGGCAGGGTCAGACGCGGCTAGTGATGATGACATCATCGGTTTTGGCAGCTCTTTTCAACTGGTGTTGAGTGAGGTAATGTCCCCAAAATTAAAACTGACAGCAAGATTAATGATGATAGATTCACTGACTTTTTTCATGATTTAAATTGGTGTTCTGTTTCTTCCATTCTGGAAGGCCAAGAGAGCTTCATGCCATTAGCTTGGCGTATCAGCAAAGCCAGATAACAGAAGCCCCTTCCCCTGACCTCTGCCTGGGGACAGGCTGGGACTTCTGGGTTAGAGGTGATTTAGAGATGGGGCCAGTGGAAGACACACACTTGTGTCTTTTGCAGAGGTTAGGACAATAAGATATGCTGCCTTCATCAGACCAGGAAATACATGTGGGTTCATTATTTGGTACAAGAAAGGTTATGTGCTCAGTTGGGGGTAGCTGTGTGCAAGGAATACCTCATCAAGTCTTGCTTTCCTGAGTCAGAATTTGCAGTCCCTTGAACTGGAGCTAGGCTGATCTTGCCCTTTTACTTTCTACCATGGAAAGGTTCGCTGAGGATATTAGGAGCATAAAGAAAATTCTGAGGCAGAAGACTGTGAGATATTTAAGCTGCTTGAAAAAGATTCATTTTATCGATTGTCTTAGAGACTCTGGTGTCTGACAAACACTACCATCTTGATTAGCTAATTATTATACCCCCACTCCACCGTAAACTTCTTCAGGGAAGGGAGTAACTGTTCTTCTTTGTTATTGCAACAATCATCACAGCAGGGTATAGCAGGCACTCAAAACCATGTGTTGAATGTATGTTCCTTAAAACAGATCTTTTAAAGACTTCCACAAGAAATGTAGTTTTCTAACTGGGTTTATGGAGTTACTTTCAAACAATGAAAACACTTTTCTTTGAAAACTTGACCGAATTTGTCACATTCACTAGTCCATGTGGATATGTCTCACTTGTCTGAAATAATGTGGTTTATTTTTGGGGGAAAAATAATTTTAAAATATGAAGGAAAAAACCACAGTGACATACGAGTATATAAGAAGTAACCACACTGCAGAATGGCATAGCTGGGGAAAGTGCTTGGCATTTTTTATTACGATTGTGATATTGTCTTCAAAACTGAAATCTGTCCATAGATTCAATGATTATTTTTTATTTTATTTTATTTTTTTTGAGACGGAGTTTCGCTCTTGTTACCCAAGCTAGAGTGCAATGGTGTGATCTCGGCTCACCGCAACCTCCGCCTCCTGGGTTCAGGCAATTCTCCTGCCTCAGCCTTCTGAGTAGCTGGGATTACAGGCACGCGCCACCATGCCCAGCTAATTTTTTTTTTTTTTTTTTTTTTTTAGTAGAGATGGGGTTTCACTATGTTGACCAGGATGAGTCTTGATCTCTTGACCTTGTGATCCACCCACCTCGGCCTCCCAAAGTGCTGGGATTATAGGCGTGAGCCACTGTGCCCAGCCGATGAGATCTTACTAATGAGCTACTGGAGGACACAGCACTAAGGCCCTCTGCAAGCCAGTCATTCTCTGATGCTAGGAGTTTAATTGCTCTTAAGAGGGACACACCCAGACAGATCAAGTAGACTATATTAACTCCTTATTCCAAAGTCAGATCCCTAGACCCCTAAAGCTGATGGCACTGGTTCGGATAAGGGGATGGGGTTTCTTCCCCATTGTTCTTTTGGCAATGTGAACTCCAAACATTTTGCTTGTAAGCAGGTCCCAACACTTCCCCCCAAGGCCCTCCCAGCTCCTCACACACACATCTTTTGCTGAATTTTCTGATATTTGCCATGTCATATACCTCCTCTCCCACACACTGTTCCCTTCATACAAAATATCAAATTGTGGAGGGAAAGTTTTGAAGGACTCTTATATTTGATTCATGGCAAATACAGGGGATGAGATCTTTTTGGTTTTTTTTTTTTTGAGACGGAGTTTTGCTCTTGTTACCCAGGCTGGAGTGCAATGGCACGATCTTGGCTCACCGCAACCTCCGCCTCCTGGGTTCAAGAAATTCTCCTGCCTCAGCCTCCCGAGTAGCTGGGACTATAGGAGTGCACCACCATGCCCAGCTAATTTTTGCATTTTTAGTAGAGATGGGATTTCACCATGTTGACCAGGATGGTCTCGATCTCTTGACCTTGTGATCCACCTGCCTCGGCCTCCCAAAGTGCTGGGATTATAGGCGTGAGCCACCGCGCCCGGCCGATGAGATCTTACTAATGCCTCTTTTGTCTCTGCCTATAACATTTCTTTTTGGGAAAAAAAAAATGACTACATTTGACGCCTTTCAGAATGTTTATTGGGTTCATAATGACCCCTTTCGCTAGGAACTGTTCACTCTGATACACACAGGGTAAGGCTGGGGCCCCAGCCAGCCACCCTAACTGGATTCCTACCCATCTGGCCATGGCTAATCAGAACACAATGGACACCTATGCCACGCTGGGATGTTGGAATATTTTCATGCTTAACAGGCTGGACTCCTGCCCACCTGCAATGCAATGCTTTTCCCACATCACAGCCCTAACTTTTTTTCCTACTTCACCTTAAATGGACAGGATAAAGAGAGGTGAACACAGGCACCTTAGCATCACGTATCATGGGGAAGTGACATGTGAAGCATGAGTGTCAGGTCAGGGAGACAGGTTTTCAGGGACCTTGGGACAGGAAGATGAAATGCTGTCCCAGGACACCTGGACACTAGCTTTGCTTTCTCCACCGAACCCTGAGATGAGAATGCAGCTTGCTGAGGAGTTTGGTTTATCAACCAGGAAAACTCATTGTCACTAAACAGTTCCTTACTCCAGAGATCCTCAGCCTGGATATGCATTAGAATCACCTGGGAAACTTTCTAAAATGCACAAGCCTGAGCTCCCACTCCAGGGGTTTTGATCCAAATAGGCTGCGGGAGGAAGGAGACATTGGTGTATTTTTAAGGCTCCTCAAGTGATTTTCACATGCAGCTAGAGTTGGGAACCAATCCCTGAACTGAAACATGAGACTGTTAGCTTGAAATCTTCCATGATGCTGATACAAGCCTCACGGTTAAAGAGTGGTGAGAAGGGGATGGAAAGGGAAGCAGAATTGGATAACCTCTCTTCCAGCAGATCCCCCCACTTCCTGAGAGTGTCAGTGACAGCCAGGTGTTCTGTAGTCACTGACACTCTCGGTGAAAAGGAATGCCATGATATGTTATCTCTGCCCCTACTCTGTGCAACCGCCTCCTCCCACTGAGATTGACATCCCTGGCCTAAATCAGGAAGTGGTCTTTCCTCTATCAATCCATAAGCCTATCAACATTCATTCTTCACAGAGAAATGCTAATAATATGATATGATATGCCCCAAAATACAGGACACAGGAGCCACTGATCAGAGGCATGAACAAGGAGAAGGTGGTTGGATTTATCTGCATGGCTCCTGACATCACAATTTTAGTTGGAGTCTCATGAAGCTAAAACTCTACCCGAGTCTAGGTATAATGATGTGATCCACAACCAGCAAGTCTAGGGCAACTATCTAGGTTTGCCAAGGACTGTCCCGGTTTTAGCACTAAAATTCCTTGTCCCAGGAAACACCTCAGTCCTGGGAAACCTGAGAGTTGATCTTGTCAGCTCTTCAGTCCAGGCTTTTGAAGGGATGGCCACAGATAGCTCTTCTCAAAGTTAAGAGACACTTCACTGATGAACATGACGGCCATGTGTCAACAGAACATTCTGACCATGCCTATCAGGCCTCTGTCCCTAAACCTCTGACAAGCGAGGGGCGGTGTTAGGGTGAGGATGATAAACTTGTTTAGAGTGGAACATTCACAGCCAAAGCACCCTCAGAGCTCAGATAAAAGAATCTTAAAGCTACCCAACCAACTCAAGCCATTCAGGCAATTTGGAATTAGAATCTAAAGAGACTCTGCTTAATTTCTTCCACTGACTGAGGAATAACAACAGTTTAGGGTCTGTTGGGAAGGTGACTGTGGAAGACAGGAAGTTCGTCTGCAAGGAGAGAAGGAAGAAGAGGCATTCAGGCAGAAACAGAGATGGAAAGGGAAAGAAGGCTGTGTGGACTTCTGCATGGGTCTCTATTTTCTGCTTTCAGACCCTTTCTGATCCCCATCAAGACTTCTGTTCTTCTGTTTTGTAAGATCCCCTCCATTCCCTTATATCCTTTAGTTAAAAGGACAGAAAAGCCAATCCAAATTTGTTTAAGCCAAAGAAAGTTTACGCATTCATATTAGTGAACCATTTGAGGTGGATCCAGCCTCAGGTACGGCTTGATCCAGGGCTCAAGCAACAGAATGCTTTCTCTTTCTCCACTGTTCAGCTCTAGTTCTCTATCACAGCATCCTCTTGCTTCTCTGGCAGGCTCACCTATGTGTGCAGGAGATGGCTGCCAGAAACTCCTGGCACTTTACCCTGCTGAGTTTATTCTCAGCAGTAAAGTGAGAACATTTTTTCAATGGCTCAAACTGACCATCCTGAGCCAATACCTGGTGTTTAAGAGAAGATAATGCTGGCTGGCAGACCTGAATCACATGGCCAGACTTAACATCTGGCTCTGCCGAAGCCCATGGATTAAGATGGGAAGGGCTGATTTCCCAAAGGACATTGATATATGGTAGAAAGATGCTAGGTATAAAAAAAAAGAGAGGTGTTTTCTACTCTTAATTACTTAAATGCTCCTGATTTTACCCCTAAGCTAGATTAAATGGGTTTGGTACTTACAATTGAAAATAATTCTAACAATTACAATAATATGGCTCACAGTCACAAAATGACATTTCAGAAATCTTCTCCCCTGCAGTTTCACACGCTCCTATTCATGAAAGCAGACACCAGGCTCACAACCATATTGGTATTTTGTCCAAACAGAGGATAAAGCCCCATTCAGTTGCAATAAGTTTGGATATTTGCTTGAACTTTTAAACATGGCAAAAATGACAATATTATGAAAAGACAGGTTTTTTTCAAAAATTCTTATTGAGTAAATAGAAAAGCCACGTTTGTCCAGAATATTGATCAGCCTTCTCTACTGCCAGCCAAAACCCAAAACCTAGAAGTCTGAAGCTTTTTGAGAATAACTACTTAATTTATAACAGTAATCATAATATAAAGCATTAGCAACATAGGAAAATGAATCTCTTCTGTATCGCAAACCTCAAAGGCTGTGTGTGTCTGCTTTGCCTTTATAAATGACCCTAACCTGTCTTTCTGGCTCTGTTATCACTGGATTTGGTCTGAGAAGAGCCGAGGAGTACTCACAAACCAATCCAAAGAAATAAGAAAGCACACAAGAAAAGTATAAATTAAGTCTCTTATTCCACTCATCAGGCTTATGAGCCTCAATGCCATGACTCTCTACTGTCTATAGAAACTTGAACTTCATGCCCAACAATCTGACTCGAAGAACAACTTCCAGAATTCACTTCCACCCTGCACTGTCAGCACACACACTTCTCTCCAGGACATAGACTAACTCATCAATCTTGACACCAGTTTGGTGGTCCCTGGAATCTGCCTTTTTTCACATTGTCTGCTTCTTTTTGGCAGATCGTTCTTTACTTTTGTTGATAACATTCTTCCTTCAGAGCCCAACTCCAGGGCTCCTCTGCCACTGCTTTCATTTGAAATTAATTCATCTCCCTACTTAAAAGCCTTCAATGGTTTCCCATTGAATGGAGGAGAAAATTTTGCACCTTTTGCCTTATAATCTGCCTGGCTATCTTCCCTATCTCATCCCAAGTCATGATGCCCCAGCCACCTTGGATCTTCTTAATTTGCCAGGATTTCCCTAGAGTATTACAGTCATACATCCCTTACACTCTGTATTTTCTCTGCTTGGAAGGCTCTTTCCTTGGCTCTTCTGAAAGCTGTCTCTTGGCAGCTGTTAGGTCCCAACTGAAATGTTACTTCTCCAGAGGTCCTACCCTGTCACCCAGTAGAGCTATACATCAGCCCTGTTCTAGTACTGTTACTGTCTACTATTAAGATGTGTTCTCTATCTTCATACATTTTTTCTGAATGTATCTATTACATATTTATTTTTTTAATTATCTAATGTTTCTCTTTCCCACAAAAGAAAATGTAATTTTCTTTTTTCTTTTCTTTTTTTTTTAGAGACAGGGTTTCACCATGTTGGCCAGGCTAGTCTTGAATTCCTGGCCTCAAGTGATCCACCTGCCTCAGCCTCCCAAAGTGCTGGGATTACAGGTGTGAGCCACCACGCCCAGCCAAAAATATAATTTTCAAGAGGTCATGGACTCAATACATCTCCCTCATGCAACTCTAGATCTCGATTTAACATGATGCCTCACACTGGAGAAGGTGAACAAATATTTTTGAATGAATGAATGTATCACTTTTTCCTTTACACATTTGTAACACAGTTGGAGCATAGCTACCGTATATGACAAATGTTGACATTAGTCTTCTTTATAGCAAAGGATCATGAATAGATGAGATAGTGCTTCCAAAGCACCAGGCCCAATGTCGATCCTCAGTCAGCCTTTGCTTTCATACATAAGGCTGAACATCAGAGACTACGGAGGTGGACAGTCTTAGGTTTTCATAAGACTTCACCTCTTCCAAGCTCTGTAATTTTGGCCAAATATGTTCAATTTCTCCGGGCCTACATGTTATTCCATTCTTACATTGCTATAAAGAAATATCTGAGGCTAGGTCATTTATAAAGAAAAGAGGTTTAATTCTCATGATTCTGCAAGCTGTACAGAAACCATAATGCTGACATCTGGTTAGCCTCTGAGGAGGTCTCAGGAAACTTACCGTAAATCCTGGCAGAAGGCAAAGAGGAAGTAGGCTCTCTTACGTGGCAAGAGCAGGAAGAACAAAGAGAAGGAGAAGGTGCTAGACGTGTTTAAACAACCAGATCTTATGAGAACTCTATTGTGAGAACAGCACCAAAGTGATGGTTCTAAACCATTCACGAAAGATTCACTCCCATGATCCAATCACTTCCCACCAGACTCCCTCCAACACTGGGATTACAATTCAACATGAGCTTTAGGCAGGGACACAGATCCAAACCATATCAGCCTGTCTTCTCATTTGCAGATTGTTAATAATGGCACCTACTTTTCTGGGTGGTTGTGAGAATGATATTAGCTAATGCGGGTCAACTGCTCAACGCAATGTCTAGAAAGTAAAGAGTGTTCAATATAGTGGCTATTACTATGATTTTATTCATACCAAGAAAGAGAAAAGCTGCAGAAGACATCCAGGAGTGGAACTAGTACTGTCAACTAGGTAGGCCTTGGTGTTCCCTTTTTGAATGTAAGCAATTTCAAAGAGCATCAACTTCGGACATGGTTACTCTGTGACAATGATGGAGCAAGACAAAAACAAGACCATTCTATAACATTGTCTGAACACAGGAAAACTTCAGCACTGTCTGAACTGCAAAAACATGCCATCTCCCCTCCTTCCTGGCTAATGGGAAAGATTGCTGCTGCTTAATCAATTACAGCCTTAGTACAGTTCTGGCATTCCCTTCTTGGATACAAGATTAATTTAGATACTCAAGCTCCATCTAGTCTCTCCCTCTAAATAACATTTCTTTGAATACTGAACCATAGGATTATTCCTACTTCCTGACAGCACCAATTCAGGGCAAAACTGCTTCCTTAAACTCTCTCCCAAATCACCTGGCACAAGCCCATGCCCTACAACAAGCCCTTTCTAATACCCTCTTACTGAGATGACTTATAGTTCCTCATGGTGTGCATTCTCTCTCACTGGAATCAGTAATAAACCCTACTTGTTCAACAACAGTATTTTCCTGGTGGTCTTTGGCTGAAGGGCATTGATAACAGTAATAAGAATAACAATATCCACCATTTACTGAGCATTTACCAGGGCCCCTTCTAAACTTTACATGTGTTAATTTACTCAATTCTTCAGTCAACTTTAGAATGTAGGCAGGAGGACTTCCTCCAAGATGGCTGAACAGGAACAGCTCCGGAATGCAGTTCCCAGCGAGAGCGATGCAGAAGGCGAATGATCTCCACATTTCCAACCAAGGTACCAGGTTCATCTCAATGGCACTAGTTGAACAATGGGTGTAGCCCAGGGAGGGCAAATGGAGGCAGGGTGGGGTGCTGCCTCACCCGGGAAGTGCAACTGACTGGAAGACCTCTCTCCTACCCAATGGAGGCCATCGGGGACTTATCTGGACACTCCAGTTCAGATACTGCGCTTCTCCCACGGTCTTTACAGCCTGCAGACCATGAGATTTTCACCGGATCAACAAGTGCCATGAGTTACCAGCACAAATCTGAGTGGCTGTTTCAGCCTGCACTGTTGGTTTTGGCTGGTGCCAGAAACACCTGTGAGACAGAGTCTCCAACTCTCCAGGAAAAAAAAGTGGGGAGCCAAAAGCAGGGAGCCAAGTGATCTGGCTCAGCAGGTCCCACCCCCATAAAGACCAGGAAACTGAATCTTTCTGGATTGAGAGTTTCGTAGCCAGCACAGCAGTTTGAGACTGAACCAGGACAATCAATTTCGGTGTGGGGAAGGGCATCTACCATTGCTGAGGCAGTTTTAACTGTACCTGTGTAAACAAAATCACAAGGAAGTTTATACACAGCAGCTGGACCGAGCCTGCAGCAGCTCAGAAGTACCTCTGCAGGCAGACTGTGACTAGACTCTCTCCTTGCTAGGCAGGGCATCTCTGAAAAAAAGGCAGCAGCATGTCAGAGACTTATAAATAAAACACCACCTTCCTAGGACAGAGCACCTGAGAAAATGAGTGGTTGTGAGTTCTGCTGCGGCAGACTTAAATGTCCCTGCCCAGCAGCTCTGAACAGAACAATGGAACTCTGAGCATAGCACTTGAGCTCTGATAAGGGACAGACTGCCTCCTCAAGTGGCTCCCTGACCCCTATATCCAAAAGACACCTCATACAGGAGAGCCCTGGCTGACATCTGGCAGGTACCCTTCTGGGGCAAAGCAACCAGAGGAAAGAACAGGCAGCAACCTTGCTGTTCTGCAGCCTCCATGGGTGATTCCCAGGCAAGCTGGGTCTGGAGTGGACCTTCAGCAGTCCTGCAGCAGAGGGGCCTGACTGTTAGAAGGAAAACTAAAAAAAAATTAAAAAGAAAGAAACAACTTCAGCATCAACAGAAAGGACATCCACTCAGAGACACCATCTGAAAGTCACCAACTACAAAGACCACAGGTAGAAAAATCCACAAAGATGGGAAGAAACCAGCACAAAAAGGATGAAATCACCAAAAATCAGAATGCCTCTCTTCCTCCAAGGGATCATAACTCCTTACCAGCAAGGGAACAAAACTGGATGGAGAATGAGTTTGACAAATTGACAGAAGTAGGCTTCAGAAGGTAGGTAATAACAAACTTCTCTGAGCTATGAAAACATATTTTAACTCAATGCAAAGAAACAAAGAACCCTGAAAAAAGGTTAGACTAAATGCTAACTACAATAACCAGCTTAGAGAAAAACGTAAACGACTTGATGGAGCTGAAAACAGAGCATGAGAACTTTGCAAAGCATATACAAGTTTCAATAGGCAAATCGATCAAGCAGAAGAAAGGGTATTAGAGGTTGAAGATCAATTCAGTGAAATAAAATGAGAAGGCAAGATTAGAGAAAAAAGAATGAAAAGAAATTAACAAAGACTCTGAGAAATATGGGATTATGTGAAAAGACCTACTCTACATTTGATTGGTGTACCTGAATGTGATGAGGAGAATGAATCCAAGTTGGAAAATATTCTTCAGGATATTATCCAGGAGAACTTCCCCAACCTAACAAGGCAGGCCAATATTCAAATCCAGGAAATATAGAGAACACCACAAAGATATTCCTCAAGAAGAGCAACCCCATGGCACATAATCATCAGATTCACCAGGGTTGAAATAAAGAAAAAAATGCTAAGGGCAGCTAGAGAGAAATGTCACGTTAACCACAAAGTGATGCCCATCAGACTCATAGCAGATGTCTCGGCAGAAACCGTACAAGCCATAAGAGAGTGAGGGGCCAATATTCAACATCCTTAAAGAAAACAACTTTCAACCCAGAATTTCATATCCAGCCAAACTAAGCTTCATAAGTGAAGGAGAAATAAAAGCCTTATGGAGAAGCAATTGCTGAGCAAGTTCATCACCACTAGGCCTGCCTTACAATAGCTCCTGAAGAAAGCACTAAACATGGAAAGAACAACCAGTACAAGTCACTGCAAAAATGTACCAAATGGTAAAGATGATCAACACATGAAGAAACTACGTCAACTAATGAACAAAACAACCAACTAGTATCAAAATGGCAGGATCAAATTCCTACATAAACTCAAGACCCCATAGTGTGCTGTATTCAGGAGTCCCATCTCACATGAAAGGACACACATAGACTCAAAATAAAGGGATGAAAGAAGATTAACCAAGCAAATGGAAAGAAAAAAAAAAGCAGTGGTTGCAATCCTAGTCTCTGATAAAACAGACTTTAAACCAACAAAGATCAAAAGAGACAAAGAAGGGCATTACATAATGGTAAAAGGATCAATGCAATAAGGAGAGCTAACAATCCTAAATATATACACACCCAATACAGGAGCACCCATATACATCAAACAAGTTCTTAATGACCTACAAAGACACTAAGACTCCCACACAGTAATAGTGGGATACTTTAACACTCCACTGTCAATATTAGATCAACGAGACAGAAAATCAACAAGGATATACAGAACTTGAATGCAGATTGGGACCAAGCAGAACTAATAGACATCTACAGAACTGTCCACTCCAAATCCACAGAATATACATTCTTCTCAGCACCACATCTCACTTACTCTAAAATTGACCAAATAATTGGAAGTAAATCACTCCTCAGCAAATACAAAAGAACAGAAATCATAACAACCAGTCTCTCAGACCACAGCACAATCAAATTAGAACTCAGGATTAAGAAACTCACTCAAAACTGCACGCCTACATGGAAACTGAACAACCTACTCTTGATTGACTACTGAATTAATAATGAAAAGAAGGCAAAAATAAAGATATTCTTCGAAATCAATAAGAACAAAGACACAATGTACCAGAATCTCTGAGACACATTTAAATCAGTGTCTACAGGGAAATTTATAGCACTAAATGCCCACATGAGAAGCAAGGAAAGTTCTAAAACTGACACCCTATCATCACAAGTAAAAAACCTAGAGGAGCAACATCAAACAAACTCAAAATGTAGCAGAAGACAAGAAATAACTAAGATCAGAACAGAACTAACAGAGATAGATACACAAAAAACCCTTCAAAAACTCAATAAATCCAGAATCTGTTTTTTTTGAAAAGATCAACAAAATAGATAGACCCCTAGCCAGACTAATAAAAAACAAAAGAGAGAAGAATTGAATAGATACAATAAAAAAATGACAAAGGGGATATAACCACTGATTCCAGAGAAATACAAACTACCGTCAGAGATTACTACAAACATCTCTTTGCACATAAACCAGTAAATCTATAAAAATTGATAAATTCCTGGATACTTACACCCTCCCAAGACTAAACCAGGAAGAACTTGGATCCCTGAATATCTCAATAACAAGGGCTGAAGTTGAGGCAACAATTAATAGCCTACCAACCAAAAAAGTCCAGGTCCAGATGAATTCACAGCTGAATTCTACCAGATATACAAAGAGGAACTGGTACCACTCCTTCTGAAACTATTCCAAACAATACAAAAAGAGGGAAGCCTTCCCAAATCATTTCATGAGACCAACATCATCCTGATACCAAAACCAGGCAGAGACATAACTAAAAAAAAAAAATTACAGTCCAGTGTTCATGATAAACATTGATGCAAAAATATTCAAGAAAATACTGGCAAACTGAATGCAATAGCACATCACAAAGCTTATCCATCACAATCAAGTAGGCTTCATCCCAGGGATGCAAGGCTGGTTCAACATACACAAATCTATAAATGTAATCCACTACATAAACAGAGCCAAAGACAAAAAACTACATGGTTATCTCAATAGATGCAGAGAAGGCCTTTGATAAAATTCAACAGCATTTTATGCTAAAAACTGTCAATAAACTAGGTATCGATGGAACATATATCAAAATAATAAAAGCTATTTATGACAAACCCACAGCCAATATCATACTGAATGGGAAAAAACTGGAAGCATTCTCTTTGAAAACTGGCACTAGACAGGAGTGCCTTCTCTCACCATTCCTATTCAACATAGTATTGGAAGTTTTAGCCAGAGCAATCAGGCAAGAAAAAGAAAGGGTATTCCATGAGGAAAAGAGGAAATTTTCTCTATTGGTAGATGACATGATTGTATATTTAGAATACCCTATCATCTCAGCCCAAAATTTCCTTAATCTGATAAGCAACTTCAGCAAAGTCTCTGGATACAAAATCAATGTGCAAAAGTTGCAAGCATTCCTATACACCAGTAACAGAAAAACAGCCAAATCATGAGCAAACTCCCATTCACAATTGCTACAAAGAGAATAAAATATCTAGGAATACAACTAACAAAGGACTTGAAGGACCTCTTCAAGGAGAACTACAAACCACTGCTCAAGGAAATAAGAGAGGACACAAACAGATAGAAAAACATTCCATGCTCATGGTTAGGAAGAATCAATATCGTGAAAATGGCCATATTGCCCAAAGGAATTTACAGATTCAACACTTTTCCCATGGAGCTACCATTGACCTTCTTCATAGAACAGGAAAAAAATCACCTTTAAACTTCATATGGAACCAAAAAAGAGCCCACATAGCTAAGACAATCTTAAGCAAAAAGAGCAAAGCTGAAGGCATCACACTACCTTACTTCAAACTATGCTACAAGACCATAGTAATAAAAACAGCATGGTACTGGTACCAAAACAGAGATATAGGCCAATGGAAAGGAACAGAGGCCTTGGAAGTAATGCCACACATCTACAACTATCTGATCTTTGACAAACATGACAAAAAGAAGCATTGAGGAAAAGACTCCCTGTTTAATAAATGGTGTTCAGAAAACAGGCTAGCCATGTCCAGAAAAGCTGAAACTGGATGCCTTCCTTACACCTTATATAAAAATTAACTCGAGATGGATTAAAAATTTAAATGTAAGACCTAAGACCACAAAAACCCTAGAAGAAAACCTAGGCAATACAATTCAGGACATAGGCATAGGTGAGGACTTCATGACTAAAACACCAAAAAGCAATGGCAACAAAAGCCAAAACAGACAAATGGGATCTAATTACACTTAAGAGCTTCTGAACAGCAAAAAAAAAAAACACAATTATTAGAGTGACCAGCAACCAACAGAATGGGAAAAATATGTGCAAGCTACCCATCTGACAAAGGGCTAATATCCAGAATCTGCAAAAAACTAAAACAAATTTACAAGAAAAAAACAACCCATCAAAAAGTGAGTGAAGGATATGAACAGACACTTTTCAAAAGAATATATTTATGCCGCCAACAAACAGAAAAATGCTCATCATCACTGGTCATTAGATACATATAAATCAAAACCACTTTGAGTTATCATCTCAACCAGTTAGAATGGTGATCATTAAAAAATCTGGAGACAACAGATGCTGGAGAGAATGTGGAGAAATATGAACACTTTTACACTGTTGGTGGGAGTATAAATTAGTTCAACCATTATGGAAGACAGTGTGGTGATTCTTCAAGGATCTAGAAACAGAATACCATTTGACCTAGCAATCCCATTACTGGGTATACACTCAAAGGATTATAAATTGTTCTATTATAAAGACACATGGACACGTATGTTCATTGTGGCACTGTTTACAATAGCAAAGACCTGAAACCAACCCAAATGCCCATCGATGATAGACAGGATAAAGCAGATGTGGCACATATGCACCATGGAATACTATGCAGCCATGAAAAAGGATGAATTCATGTCCTTTGCAGGGACATAGATGAAGCTGGAAACCATCATTCTCAGCAAACTGACACAAGACCAGTAAACCAAACACCACATGTTTTTACTCATAGGCTGGTGCTGAACAATGAGAACGCATGGACACAAGGAGGGGAACATCACACACTGGGGTCTGTTGGGGGGTGGGGGGCTAGGGGAGGGATAGCAGGGGATGAGGAGATTGGGGAGGGATAACCTTGGGAGAAATACCTAATGTGGGCGACGGGGGGATGGAGGTAGCAAACCACTATGGCATGTGTGTACCTATGTAACAATCCTGCAAGATCTGTACATGTACCCAGAACTTAAAGTATAATAAAAATATGTATGTGTGTGTATATATACATATACACATAAAATAAAAAATAAAAAGAATGTAAAATTAAAATTTTAATAAAGAGAAGAAATGGAAAAAAAAATGAATGCAGACAGGAAGAGCTAAGCTAGGAAGAGGTTTAAAACTTTGCTGAAGTGAGACAGCTAATGAGTGATGAAGCTGAGCTATAGACCAAAGCATTTGGGTCCTTACCCATCACTCCTTACTGTGCCTTCCTGGATCCTATCACCTTGTTTAGAACAAAGAAAATACTTCAAGTTTAGAAAGATCTGAAGCCACCACAATGTGAAAGGCATGGGACAGAACTCAGCCAGCGTGCCAGAGGCTTCCTTCAACATTTATCACTGGCCATTTACTTAACAGAATTATGGAGGCTACAAAGAAGTATACATCATAGTCCCTGACCTCAAGGAACTTATGAGCTAATTGAAAAACAGGACTTAAATGCACAAGTTTCAATAACAATACAAGCTGCAATATGAGAGACACATTAAGACAGAAGAATGCATGATTCAGTGTTAAATGAGGTGTGCAGATGGCACTGGGAGGGAGCTCGCTGTTGGCTGTATGCTCAGCCCACACACTCTAACCCAACTCAAAAACCACAGACAGGAAATCAGACAGGAGAGCTGCATTGTCAGGAAGCAAGACAAAGAAAAAAGAATAAAGTCTTCATGGAAAGAAATCTATTAAAATTATATTTGCAGGATATGTGGCTAGATGGCATTTAAATTTTACTTTTTGGTAATTTTTTGTTGAGAAATTATAACCCAGTCTCTGAAGGGAGTCATGTGGTTATGTCCAAGGTACTCCATATCAGGAACTCTCTGGGAAGAAACAATACTAAGTTCCTTTCTCTTCGGGAGAGGCTGAGCCCTGGCCTGACCCCATCTGGCCTCTCATCTATGGATCATTCTCGGATTCATGCCATTGCATTATGGTGTCATAGAAAAACATTCATGACAACTCCAGTCACAATATCACAGAAGGATTCTCAGCCACTGAGGGCCATATTAAGATAGCTTATTTCTGTAAGGGAATAACCATGCTCTTACAGTGTCTTACAAAGATTCATTGAGTCTTCCAGCACCTTTAGGCTGGAAGAGATAAAATACCTCTCTTGAAGGATTTAGTAAGTGTGTCTGAGCAAGGGCTTTGATAACAACTTAGGCAATAACATCAGGCAAGTTATGTAACCTCTTCATCTGCAAGTAGAGTTAATGATAACCAACTCATGGGATGATTGTAGAGTCAAATGGCATAATGCTTTCAAAGGGCAAAAGGTTCCAACACATAGAGTACCTTCTCAGAACATATTAGCAATCAATATTATTGTTATTATTCTCCATATCCATATTGTTCTTCAAGACTTGGAGAAATACAAAAGAAGCATGAGACGTGGTCTCTCTGTATATTCTCAAAGACTCTACTTCGGGGATTTACCCATCCTGATTGGGCAAGTCATTCGGTCCTATTATGTAGCTATCATCCTATTATACACGTTTAGGAGGCTCAATTGCCTAAATTTGATTTCCCCCTCTACTACTTACTTGGAACAGTGGCAATTTCTTTAACCTATCTCTGATTCAGTTTATTTATAAAAGCAGTGGGATCAATAATGGCCCTACATCTTAGGGCTGTTGTGGAAAGTAAAAGAGATCATGGATACAGAACCCTGAGAAGCATCCAGTACATCACTGGCTCTCACTGGGTGTTTTTTTTATCATCATCATCATTACCATCCTCATTATTAAGTATATCCTAGATGTTGCCTTTTACTTCCAGAGATTCAAGCTCAATGATCTCTGATATGTCCCAGGCAGCTGAACTATCCAATACTTATTTTTGAACATGTGCTCTGTTGAAAAAGACAAAGCTTTTGACTCCATTCTAAAGTACTAAATGGGGATGGTGTACACTGCTAGCCACTCCTGTCTTATGATAAGGGGTCCATATTGGTAGGTTTGCCAGCTGAAGTCACATGTCTAGTCCTTGGTGAGGAGAAGGAGGAGGAGAGGGAGAGAAAGTAGCAGAAAGAAAAAGAAGGAGAGGGAGAAAGGCAAGCTACCAGTACCTATTGAGTTGCATCCTGGCTGAGTGATTTGGGGCAAATTACTTCACTTCACTTTTTACATCCAGAGGCAGTACTAGTGCCTCTTTTCTAGGGGTGATTGAACTTTAAAAGAGAGACTACATCTGTGAGTACGGTGCCTACCACACATTATATTCTCAGTAAATTGCAGCCAGGTTATCATTACTGATGTTCTCTGTCCTATATGCAAAATAACTGACAAGAGACCACATCAGGATAGCATGACACCAGCCAAGAGGTCTCACATTATTCTTGTATCTTCTTTCTTTTTCTAAAAATTTAATACTAAGTTCAGACTGTGGGAAAGAACACAACTATGTTCTGTTTCAGGTTTGAATGTGAAGACCACACAAGTGTGGTGGAAAGGGTTTTGGACAAATTTAACAGACTTGCATTCTAGTGCTGCCACCATTTGCTTTCACTTCTGGGTTTCAATCTGTGAAATGAATATTGGAGGTTAAGACTAGACTAGATTATACGTAAAGATCTCTCCAGCCATTCTCTTCTAGGATTCTAATTCCTTAAACCAGTACTTAACAAAGAGTACCTCATGTGAGATTATTGGGTCTCTTGTGAAAAAATGGATATTCATGGATTTCTACCTGGGTTTACAGGAATCGGAATCCTTAAGCCCCTGTTGGGAACAAGGGCTTAAAGCCAGGAACATATATTTTAGTGACCTCATCAGAGAAACATTGCCCTGGACTGCAGAAAAGATAGACTTTGAGGTAGTGATGGAAACAAGAGAAGGGAAATGGTAAATAAGAGGGAAGTCCTTTCCTGCTCAGGTAGGTCACTATGAATTGAACCACATGTAGAAGAACATGCTGGGCACTTAGCCCATTAAGGTTGCTGAAGATGCCAAGAAGAAATATTTATAGGCACTTTTTAACATAGTCTATAAAAGAGGAGGTTGATTCAAACATAAATTATCTACCACATCATTCTTTAACCTCTAAATCTTTCTCTAATGGCTTGAA
The DNA here is from genome assembly GCA_031835075.1 of Saguinus oedipus. Classification (NCBI taxonomy): domain Eukaryota; kingdom Metazoa; phylum Chordata; class Mammalia; order Primates; family Cebidae; genus Saguinus; species Saguinus oedipus. The sequence continues at coordinate 48,384,498 of CM063170.1, forward strand.
AGGCAGCTTATTAAAGCAAAGTGCATGTTTAAGTACTAGATATACACTGGTTAGTTTACAAACATCCAGAGAAACGGAAGTTACTAAAAGTGGCAGGTTTGCTAATTTTTTAAAAAAACAGCAAAAAAAGAAATTTCAAGAAATTTTTAGTCTGAGCAAAATGGCTTAAATACTGTGGGTTGTGATTTTCTATTTCAGATCTACCTTCTCCTGAATTGGCACCATTCTCTGGATAAATCTTCTCATGTAGTAGCAAGATGGCAGCCAGAAGCCCCAAGAATACATCATATCCTGTCGGCAATCCCAGAGCAACCTGGGAAGACCAGGTACCTCTATTCAGGCTGTTTTAGGATCTTCAATTAAGCTATCATTGTATTAGCTTGAGTCACGTGGTTGCCACAAAGCCAATCACAGTGGCCTGAGGATTGTCCTATGGTAATTGGCAGCTTATGTCACATGACTACTCCTAGAACTGAGGTGTAGGGTTCACCACACTGAAAACACACCTAGTGAGAATTGGTTTCTCTACAGAAAAACAGGGTGATGTGACCAGGAAAAGGAGCATATGGTGGTCAGGCAAAACAACAGATGTCCCTTGCAACATCTTAAAGTAGCAAATATCTTTTATGGGCTGAGTACACATTGTTTTTTAACTGTGTGGTAAATTATACCTCACCCCGTATATTTTCCTATTTGTTTTCTGTAGGTGCATAATGTTTTCTTTTTGTTGTGTATATGATCCTGTATGCATTTGTCTCACACACACACACACACACACACACACACACACACACACACTCTGTTCACAGCCAGGGGAAATTAGATGACATTCAGTGATGGAAAAAATGAGCACAGTTTTGATCATTGTTTAATTTAGTAAAAGAACGGCTCCACCTAAGATTCTTCCTGCCTATTGCCAGCAGTGACAAAGTAGTTGGAGAGATTGCAAATGTGCTTCTGAGACCTTCTGCAGCTGTTGCAGAAGTGGGACTGAAACCAAACTCAGGGAGGGTAATCACCAGGAAAACATTTTCTGCGTCTCTTTAGAATTCCTCTAAGAGAAATCTTTGGGTTTGTTCACCTCTGCATTCCCATTACCCAACATAATGGTTAGCACATAATGGGCACTCGATAATAAATATTTATTGAATGAATGCATGAATTAATCAACGAATGGTTTCATTTTGAGAACTGGGTTTTAGGTAGAAACAGATTTTCAAACTTACTTAATTTGTGGTGCTATTTTATGAAACATTATGGTCATTTCTAAAACGTAAAAATGTTTTTAGAAATATACATTCGTTTCTGCCCCCTCTTCATCATTTACAAAGGAATAAACCCAATTTTGATATTTAACAGAACAAAATGGCCAGGAAATGGTAGAATATTTTTACTCACAGACTAAATTGTACAGGATTTCCAGATGCTCAAAAGCCTGGCATTATTCAATGTTGCCTACAGTGTAGAAGGGAAAAGGCAATGAAATACAAAACTCAAGAATGAGAGTTACTTCGACTTTAATTAGTTATTCATTCTATACGGAACTGGTTTAAAATTTGCCTAACAATTAAAGCCTCTCAAGAAAGATATATAGAAAATAGAACTGATTTGAATTTCAGAACATTCTATCAGTTTTCAGATACAGAGTATCAAGAGCTGCATCTATATGTCTGTATCAGAATTCTAGATGGAGGAAACTGAACTGAAAAAAATTAGCAAACACCATTTCTAACCAGGGTGTATCCAATTGCATCAGACTTTGAAAGGGTGAATCACAAAATATCTAAACTGTTCTCAAAATTATTCATTTTTGGTTTTGCTTTAAAAAGGAGGCCTAGACCATGAGCCACTAAGTTATGAAACCAAACTAAGAATGACAGGTGTCCCAGTTATTTATAGCTGAATAACAAACTACCCCAAAACTGAGTGGCATAAAGCAACCACTCTTTTATTGTACTTGCAAATACTGTGGGTCAGGAATTCAGACAAGACATGGTAGAGATGGCTTATCTCTGTTTCATAATCCAGGACATCAGCTGGCTGGGATCATTCAACTGAGGGTCACGAAAACAACTAAGGGCTGAAATCATCTGGAAGCTTCCTCATTCACATGTCAGGGTCTAGGGTGGCATGATGTGAAGGCTGACCTCAGCTAGGACTGATGCCCAGGGACTCTACATATGACCTCTCCATGTATCTTGGGCTTCCTCACAGCACGGTGGCTTCAAGGTAGTCAGACTTCTTATGTGTTGACCAGGACTGGATCATGTACCCTTACTGAACCAATCACAGACAAGAGGGAGGAGATTATTAGTAAACCAATCAGGCCCACTTCTGGGGCTGGAAATGGGGTCAAGTTTTTCAAGGCACAAGTCTTCATGGGGGGAGATTGATACCTGAACAAAATCAGGTTCTTCTAAGTAAAAGGAAGAAGCACTGGATGGTGCGTGGGTCTCCATGGTGTCTGCTACCCTCTTCTCCAGTCTGCTGCAATGATTCTAACTGTTTTCTGTTTGCTTCATGTGATGATAATTTCCTCATTTTATTCCCCCGTAACCGCTGAGAAATGTGGCTTTCTAAGATGGTAAAACTCATCTCAGATCATGAAGTAAACTATTAATTACTGGGATGAAAGGTTTTGGAGAAGGTGAATATCATTTTTTAGGAGAATCTGATAAGCCAATGCAAATATTTCTCAAAGTTTATTCTACAGACAATTAATTGTGTGGGGGGTGGGGGAGGAGGTGGATGAAGTAGGAGAGAAGGTCCCATTGTTTAAAAAAAAGTCTAAAAATGCTGCATATTCTTTTTCTGTCTCATAGATTCACAATGTGAATCAGCATATTTAAAGCCCCGAAAAGTCCTACAGCAGAGCAACTTGTTTAAGCCAATGTCCCCAACTCTTTTTAGCTTGGAGCACTTCTGACCATATCTATTAAAACCGTGCAGAGCAGGTATGCTATCACATCTTGAGACATACTGATAATATCCCCTCTTGACTTGTAACATAAGAATTTAATGTTCTTAAGTTAACACTCTTATAATTAATATAAGTATTTATTTAAGGATATCAAGAGTATTATAGTTTTAAAATCTTACCAATGAGTTATTTTTCTTGGAGTTCAATTCAAACAATCTATGTCTAGAATATAAATATGATGTGCATAAACACATATTCATACAGATATATATGGAGAACTTTGACTGAAGCCAGCACAGCTGTGGAGTGAGTTTGAGGAAGGTAATTATTCCATCTGTAAGATGCTGGGTTGTAGCCGTCTCTGGGACCATCAGATGGAAAGTTTGAACAAGTTTTTGATATAGACATACACATCTAGAATTTGAGAAATCCCAGTTTCAGCTCAAAGGTGTGAGAAGGACACATGAGAAGGCTGGGGTTGAGTATGTGAAGAAGTTGGGGAGGGAGGGCAGTATGCTGTTCATCCAGTGGAAGTTTTGGAGGGCATAGTGGGAAGGGTTAGAAAATAAAGATGTTTGGTCAAGTGTAAAGCATGGAACAGGGCACATGGAAGGACAAATGACAGAAGAGCTAACATGTCTGGAAGTGGCCAAGAGTATAAGGGATGTCGGCATAATGGGTCTAGCTCTCTGCAAGCTTTCCAGGGTAAGGAGGCAGGGTATTCTCTGCTGGCAGGTGGGGAACAGAGGTGACTTGTACTGGTACAGGAAGCATTCTTAATTTTGCTGTGTCGTACAACCTGCGCAAACTACTCACTAGTGAATACAGAGAACGTTCATTGGTCCTGTGTTGGTTGTTGCTTTATGTATCAGTTCCTCTCCTCCCCATTCCAATAGCTTCAGTTTCCCTAAAGAATCAACTCCATTCTGACCTCCAGCATTAGACAATGTGGTTATGACTAAGCCTACCTGATCACCCATCTTCCTGGCCACCATGCTTAGCTTAGGTTAAGCAAACAACCTGAGCTGGTCTAATAAGAATTCCCTGGATTTTTCTGAGAACACTGGGACAAAAATACATTCCCATTTCTGTAGCAGATGATGAAGGAAACAGGCCAGAAGCTGCTGGCAGCAATGTTTAGAATATGAAAGGATCCAGTTTTAGGATTAAGATGTCACAGTAGAAGATAGACCAGAAAGACAGAGAGAAACAGGAACTCTGGTGGCATGATTTGAGCTGCTAGATCAATCCTCACCTGAAGCAAGTCCTTACTGTAGACTTTTCATGTTCATGAACCAATAAAGTACATTTATAATTTAGGTTAGATTGAGTCAAAATTTTACTAATTTCAACAAAAAATTAATTAAAGTATCATAGAGGGATTCCAGTTTCTAGTGGAGTCAGCTGTGTACTGAACTGATTACACAGGCTGTGAGAAAGACATTCTGGGCTGGAGGCTCTGGACATGCAGGATCCTGGGAGTAGTTGATTAGATTCCTTGTCTTGGTTTACTTAGATTATATGTCAGTCACTTGCAGAAACTTAAGGTTCAAGTAGAATTCTTCGAAAACTATTTGTACAACCATAATTGGATATCGAATATATTGGTCATCTGGATGATGATTTCCAAACAGTCTAGTAAGAAAGAGTGGTAAGTTCTTAAAAGTCATGATTAGGTGGGACTCAGCAATAACTGATTGCTGGCATGAGCTATGCTTCCTTCCTGGAGTCATATTCCACATGACACTGATATCAAGTCACTGACATTTATATGAACTTATTGCCTTGGCCATATTCATTTATTATTGAACAAAAATTCACCATTCACTAAAACAGCAAAATTTAACATCAAAGCTGGCATCATTACACATAACCTATTTCCTTTGTAAAGTAAAAGATGTATTCAGGGAGAACTCTAATTAGGTTAAGAAAATTGTGGGTTACGAAACATTTCTTTCGGCAAAGAGAGGGCAGCACAAGCACCAGTTCTAACTTTCAATGAATTTAATACAATAAGCTGTTCTACTAGACAAGGAGTCATAAAATCTGGCCCATGGCCTGTCTTTGTAAATACAATCTTATTAGAACATAACCATGTCCATTCGTGTACCTATGTTTATGGCTGTTTCCATCCTCTGCAGCAGAGTTGAGTAGTTCGGAAAGAGACTGAACGGACCTACAAAAACTAAACTATTTACTACCTATCTCTTCATAGAAAAAGCTTGTGAACTCCTACTACTGATCTGTGAATGAAGGCAGAACTATATGATTTTCATTTTTGTATACAATCTTTACTGTATATTGGATGCTTGTTAGATATTAATCATTCTGCTACTGCACTTGACATTTTAAGTCCTAAACAACTCTATGGGGTTAGATGTTCTTCTCTTGGTTCTACAGAAATCAATAAGGCAAAACAATTTTCTTGAGGATACACAACCAATAATTCCCAACCTGGAAGTCAAACCCAGATCTGCCCGTCTGACCCTGTGCCTTTAACCCCTGCACAACCTAGAATGTTTCCCCACTACCCTTTTACACAGTTCTAGGTTCATAAAATGACTCAATACTGGATGTTAAATTGAAACAGAATTGGAATTACTACTTTAAAATATTTGTTTACCTTAATGATGCCTTAATGAATCATCTGCCTATCAGGGAATACCATGCTAATCGAATTGACATAAATGGCCTGGGGAAAATTGGCAAGAGGGAAGCAGTTCTTTCCAATATGAAGGAAGAGTTTCATTTGCCCTTTCCACACAAACTATCTGTTCAGTTTTGGCCTGCAAAAGGAAGCTTTGACAAATCAATTGAGCTGACCAAAAGAAAAAAAAAAAGACAGAATGATTGTTAATAGGATGATATCCCTGATTTGTGAAAAACAGAGTAGAAAAGTTTACGATTACTTCGATGGGATGAGTTACCATTTTGTGCTACCTTCTGTGCTGGGGTAACTAGAACCAACAAAACAATGTTCCGTTGCTAAGGCTCTACACAGTTGAAGGACCTCACTGCTTCCAGTGACTGATGAACAGATGTGATGCTTTTCACCAGTTGTTCCCCAGCCTCAGGACTGCTAGGTCACGTGGACTCTATACCACAGCTTGCACTTCTCCCTTCCCATTTTTCTCATTCTGGGATTTCTCTAATGTGGGTTTTATTTTTATTTATTTATTTCTGGAAAGGGAGTTTTGCTCTTGTTGCCCAGGCTGGAGTGCAATGGCATGATCTCGGCTCACTGTAACCTCTGCCTTCTGGAATCAAGCGATTCTCCTGCCTCAGCCTCCCAAGTAACTGAGATTATGGGCCCACCACCACAGCTAATTTAGTACTTTTAGTAGAGACAGGGTTTCACCATGTTGGCCAGGCTGGTCTTGAAGTCCTGACCTCAAGTGATCCACCCACCTCAGCCTCCCAAAGTGCTGGGATTACAGGCATGAGCCACTGTGCCTGGCCTCAAATGTGGTTTTTATAGATAAAGCTATTGCCTCTACAGACAAAATGCAAAGATGACATGCAATAGTAATGGAGAGGCACTATTGGGTTTAACCTTTTATTTTTACATTTGAGAAGACTCTCCTTCCCAAAGAATATAAGCAACAAAAAGGTAGCTATTTCTATGGGAAGAATGAAACAAAGTTTTCAGTGCCAGAGATGGCTTTGGATTATAGTTTCCTTATTATAATGGAATCTTATTTTTTTAGAAAAGTAGACAACTCTAGACTGAAGACCTCAAACACACTGATGAACATTTGTAATGGAAACCACCATTGCATGTGCACCACAGTCCCATTTCCAGAAAAAAAACTTGCCATGCCAGAATCCAGGGTTGTTTTCTGTTATTAAGCATGCACTGAGATTATCAGAGGCACCTTGGAGAGTTATGGGTGTTGCTGGAAGAACATTCTGGGAAGCAGACAGGAAGACAGTTACAGAGGTATGTCTCTGGGGTGTCTAGGTGCCATTGCTGGTGTTTGCATTGTCCCAGCTAACATGTGGATTATTATATTTTTTTCTTTTCCAAAAGCAGAAGTTAGAAGCAATGCTATAAAGATTTCAGTCCTCCAAACAAAGCTCATATAAGGGATTCATTTCAGAAACAATTTTCTTTCAGCAGTCATTTTTTTTCTGGACAATTGCAAATGAGCCTGTCTTAGCTTTTCTCATCCATTTTGGAAAAACGTTTTTTGACTAAGGCAAAAGTTGCAGAAATTATCATTCAGTTATTATTTAACTAAAATTCCCCATCTTCTGTAGGCCTCCTCCAATAAGTTCAGCCAGCCTTGATGTCTTCTCTTTCCAAATGAGTCACAGTCTCTGCTTCTCATACCTTGACTTCTCAAAGTGTTGTTTTTTGATCACCTGCATCAGAACTACCAAGGTGAACACATTACAAATGCACATCTCTGGACCTTACCTTAGTCATCCTGAATCAGAATATCTGAGATGAGACTCAGGCATTTTAACAAGCTGCCATGATTCTTCTACTCACTGTAGTTTAAGAACGGTGGTTGCATTGCTTCCATTTAGACAATGAGTAATTCTCAGATGATCCCTTATATGCCCTGTTGCAGGCACATGGGCCAGTTGTGTCCTGCATAAAAGCACCTGGTCAACAGGAAGGGAGGATAAAATCAAGATGTTCACCCTGGTGCCAGATTGTGCCCACCAGAGGAAGAAGATGTTTTTTCTAATTTGCACAAATGTCCCTCAGTTGCTCACTGATTACCCACGAGGCTACATCTGCCTGGAAGGGGCATCTTTTTCTAATTTATACAAGGGCTCTGTGTGGGCCGGCAGTGCCCTACTTGTAGGTCTCATTTATGAGTCATCGCATGTTAAGCTTTTTGTCCTCCTTTGCATTGTACCACACACACCAGTAAAACTCAATATTTGTAGAATCAAATTGAAAATGCTAACAACATATTAATAGTAGAGAAAGAAAGACAGTTTTATCACTCAAATAACAATAGTCTCCTTCATTTCTCTCCTCCCCTGAATTGAGCAAAATCAGCAGAATTTTCCATTGCAGACCACAAATTGAACATACAGTCTGTGTAGGGGGCAAAATGAAACTCTTCTTTTCCTTCCTATTGGAAATAAAACTTTTTGGCAGTAATATTTGGATTGTTTTCTTTGGAAATTGCATTCATGTGATTTTCAAGATGTTTCCCGGGCTTTGTTGAAATTTGATCCGTTTAACAAGAAACACATAATTCAATTCATGTTAAAATTCTCAGGGTTACTTAAGAATAATTATGAGTTGTCCATGTGTGCTAGAAAAACAGTCCAGACTTCCTCAAGAATGGGAAGATTATTCGTCTCTCTGGGGTAATGTTTCTCCTGGTTAAGTATGCCCAGTGTAAGAGTTTGCTCAAGAAGTGACCCCAAATTTTTCCCTGGAAAGCAGTAGACAGGTTTCATGAGTTTCACCAGCAAAGCCATTTTCAGAGGTGATTTATCATGTGAAACAAGGTTCTCTATGAACGTTCATGGAAATGACAACATCATGTCTCACACACCTAAAGAGAATGAGACTTGGGCTGAATTCTGAGATGTAATGGTTGGATTTCATCTAAATCATAGTTTTCTGAGCTTACTTTCTTGGCTAGCCTTTCTTTAACTTGCATTCTTCTTTTTTACTAAACCCTCTAAGCTACAGCTAAATCAAACAAAGCCCCGTAAATCTCCCTTGCACTAATACCACTCCCCTAACACAGAAATGGAATCACCTGAGCTTTCACGGACTCACAAGCAGCAAAGGTGAAATAAATGGAGAAGGCGGGGTGAACCCATTCCAGCCTGTGAGTTGAAGTTCTCCTGAGGCCTAGCAAGGCAGGAAATACTTCTTGTTCCACTAATGCAAAAAAATAAAAAGTAAAAAAGGGAGGCCCGAGCCCTTTTCATCTCTTTCTTAGCTGAGCCTCTTCTGGTTGGTTACAGGTAACATATACCCATTAGTTAGGGGTATTCATTGCAAAGATACAGGAGTGTGTCTCAGAACCCAAAGTCCACAGAAAGAATGGGAACTGGGAATCAGAGGTCATCAGTACACAGGCAGTGTTTTCTCACCATTCTTCATCTTTCCTTCTCTCGCTTCATGCACCAGCTTCTTCTTATCCCCATTATACATGCGGAACACAGTAATCTCTGGTTTTAATGTTCTGTTTCAAAGGTCATCCCAGATTTGCTTTTCTTCATCCCAATTCCAAATTCCCAAAGAAGGGAGCCTGACTGACTCATTGTAGATTTGTAACCTCTTCTGGGCTAGGTATCTGTGGCTAGAGACAGAGTCAAGCTGGACCAGCATGAGTTCAGGGAGCTTGTCCCCATTCCTTCTGGATGGTGGGAAGGAACATCCTTGAGAAAGCAAACTGAGCAGAAATTGAAAAGAGAACCTCTAAAATTCTAATGCCTGTGATCCTAGAAACAAAATAGTGCTTTAGGTTCATTTATCCCAAACACCTCATCCATGGTAGGGATCTATTCTGCCACATGCTTGACTAATAATTGATAATCCTTCAACCCTGCTCGATTCCCCACCATGAGAATGGAGAGTTTACACATTGTGATACAACATTTCTTTCTTAGGTTATAACAAAAATTCTTCCAGCAATGCCCATCCAAAGATAGTTCTATTAAAGAAGCTTATATCTCTAACTTTGAAGTGATGTGTGTGTATATATATAATGTATATCATATATTTTCTAAAGTATATATATTCATATATAATATATTATCTATAAATCCAAGAGCTTAAAAAGAGGTTAACAAGAGGAAAGACGGCATGAGGAAAAGAGCATAGGTTCTGGTGATAGACTGCCAATTTTCAAATCACTATTCACTAGCTCTGCAACCTTCAACAAACACTTGAGCCTCTATTTCCTCAATTGTAAAATGATCACAGTATCATGAAGATGAAATACTGTAAAGTGCAGAGAACATTCAGCTAAGTGCCTGACACAGAGTTGAAGCTCAATATGTGTTAGCTGCCATCATTTTCCTTTAGCATTACTTACTTGTAGAAATAAAATGAAATCACCTATTTTCTAGGCCTTCTATCGTTCTGCCACTGATATTTCTGTTTGACCAGATAACTTTCCTCAAAGGGGCTTGTCCATGCCAATGTGTAAGGCGATGACAGCACCACAGTGTTTTTCAGACACAGCCTGGGACTCGTTTCTGGCGAGCAGGCTGGAGAAACATTCGCGCTTCACAGACCACCTGTCAAAGGGGCGGGTATCATTCTATTTATTATTCAAGCATGAAGCTGAAGCCTTCTCGCTCAAGCTGTAATGATGGGAACTGAGTAGACAGACTACTGCATGCATAGTTTACGGAATTGAAATACAGAAGTTGACATTTTTATGGTTTTCATAATCTTTGAGAGTAAGTGGTATAGCCAGAGTCAAGGAACTCTGCATCCGTTCTCACCTCTTGGGATTGGTGTAAAGGTGTAGAGAGAGAAAAAAATGGAAACGATTGGAGCTACCTGAAAGATGTATTTGCTATTTCCTCTCCCGAAGGAGCCAAGGAGTGTTGCATAATATCAGGCTGCCCTAATGCATGGGGACTGCATTACTCCCCAGGCTGCTGGTGTCTTCAAAGCCAGAGGTACCAAGAATGTGGTTAGCTTCCATCTATTTAAAAGAATTACTATTGCATTTTGCCATTCCTGTGAATAGTGTGCCCGTTGATCTTCCTGGCAGCAAAATGGAATAGAATTGACTGGGCATCTTGAAGCAGAGCCTCTTCCATGTTCTGGAGTCACTGAGAGCTTTGGGAATCATGCCTGGCCCACACGCACCACATTGGTTTCCATAACACTTGCTGAGTAGCCAGAACTTGTCAGATGTATCCCAAGATCTTACTGCTCTACAGAGATATAATTTTAAGAAAGAAAAGGTGGTTGGAGGAATGTCACATGTCCTAGGTAACCATTTTCTAAATACAAGATCTATGTGAGGCATGAGCTTTAATTCAACAAACATTTACTATGCACTCTATATGTGGCAGTGCCATTACAAGGGAAGACTGAATGTACCCAAGAGCACTAGGAGTGTAGAATATAGCCAGATCTACCTAGGGTCAGGGAGAACTCAGAAAGTTTATTAGAAAGTGTGATATTGATGAATGCCTTAAATAATGTTGTCACTTTCTAAGAATATGTAATAACATGAAAAATGCCCCAGGGTGTAATGCTGAGTGAAATACACATACACTAAATCTTTTATAGCACAATTGAATTTGATTACACAAAGCATAAACAAAATATAAGGCAGATACTTTTTTCTATTTTATCTTCTATTTATACCTACCTGATGAATAGATGTAATTGTTATCTGCATTTTGATATTGAATAAAAAAAAAAAACCACAAAAATGTTAACCTTAGTGGTTGATTATGATTAAATTTCTTGTTTGCCTCTTAATAGGCTATTATAACATTTGAGGTATCAGATAAAAATAAACTTTTATTTTTAAATATATTCATACATATATGGTCAATTAATTACATATATGGTCAATTGACAAAACAGCCAACACCATTAAATGAAAGAAATGATAGTCTTTTCAACAAATGGTGCTGGAAAAACTAGATATCCATATGCAAAATAATAAAGGTAAACCCTTACCTCACACCATATATAAAAATTAACTGAAAATGAATCAAAGACCTAAACAAAAGAGTTAAAACTCAAACAGTTAGAAGAAAGCTTAGAGTAAAATAATGACATTGGATTTTACAGGGATTTCTTGGTTGTGAAAACAAAAGCACAGACAACAAAAGAGAATAAATAAATTAGGCTTTACCAAAATCAAAAACATTTGTGCATGAAAGTACGCTATAAAGACAATGAAAAGGCAACCCATAGAATGGGAGGAAACATTTGAAAGCATACATTTGATAGGAGATTACATTTCAGAGTATTTTAAAAGTTCCTATAACTCAACAACAAAATGAACAACACGATTCAAAAATGGGCAAACAAAATGTGGTATATATATTAGTGGAATGTTATTCAGCCATAAAAAGAAATGAAATTTTGATGTGTGATAAAAAATGGATGAACCTTGAAAAACATTATGCTAAGTAAAATAAGCCAGACACAAAAAGACAAATATTGTATGATTCCATTTATACAAGGTCCCTAGAATAGGCAAATGCATACACACATAAGTTATAATAAACGTTACCAGAGGCTGTGGAGGAAGAGAACACGGGAGTTATTAGTGGATCAGTACAGTGTTTGTTTGGGATGATGAAAGAACTCTGAAAATAGTGGCTACAAAAGAAAAAAAAAAAAAAAGAGTAAGGTAATTCCTGAGTAAGGGAAGGATACTCCAGGCATGGAACAGAGAATGTGAAAGCATGGAGGTGTGGATTGTCCCGTGTTTGAATCCTGTGAGACTGTGTCATGGGTTGTATTAGAAAGGGAGGGTAGGGTCTAGGGCCTGGTTGAACATGTCCCTGAATGCCAGTCAAAGAGGAAGAATGGCTTGAAAAAAAAAAAATAAGGCTGTCAAGCTTGCTTTTACATGCTAGACCCCTACCTAAAAATCCCTCAATTGTTTTGTGCTACTCTTGAACTAAAATGTAGGCACTCCAGCTGTGATTGCATTGACAAGATATTCTAGAATCTTTTTTCTGCATTGGCTTGAGATAGCTTCTGGTTCTTTCTGAAAGACCCTTGACTATGACATGAGCAGCCTTGGTCCATCCAAAGTCCAGCTCACTCCAAATCTTACCCTCCCCCTCTACTCAGTGAAGGCTAGGAAACACATCCTGGATGACCTGCCCCAAATTATGGGGCAGTGTTCTCACTCTCCCCACAGCCAACCTATCATTCCTAGGCCTCATTACCATTTCCCGTGCCAGTAAGGGACTGGGGAAATGTGACTCAGTTTTAAAGTTTACCACCCAAATTTTAGTGATGCCACTGAGTGTACCAAAGGGCCACCTATGTTTTCCCTTCCATGTGATAAAGTTACTACTCATAAAGGTTGATTTCTTATTTTTCACAACCCAGGACAAACAAGAGTTTGGGCCAGCAAACATTTCTCAGATATCATCTCATAATGCATTTCCACTTCAAATAGTCCTTGGAACTTCACTGCATCTGTATTCAATTTCATTGAGTCTGTATTCTTCTAAGGCTCACTTAAATTGGGTTGTCTGAAGATCCATTTGTAAATGAATATGAGGTTTCTTGATTTTTGATTGAGCACCTACCAAGAACAAGGCCTATGGTATATATGCAAATAAATACCAAGGCTATTGCACTTAGAATATATACAATGTTAGGAGTGGGAGAGATAGATATTCCCAACTAACTCAGAAGACAGAGGGAGGTCATCACCACACCAGACACAACGAATAAAGCATTGCATGGAACTACAGGGGAGGATCATCCTGTTCCAGCTCAAAAACTACAATTGATGTGAGACTTAGATGAATACAGATTCAATGAAGAAAAGTGTTTCAGCTGAGGAAGCAACAGGCACAGAGGCATGGAGGGAAGAAGTTTGAGGAATGAGGGGCTTTCTGACAATGCAACAACTAGATTGTCTGGAACCATGCTGCACAATATTATAGCTAATAGGCTCCCAAGGTGATTTAAATTTTAATTAACTAAAATTAAATAAAATTGAAAATTCATCTTCTCAGTTGCCCTAGCCATATTTCAAACTTACATGGATTAGCCACAAGTGGCTTATGTCTACTGTATTGGAGAGTACCAATATAGAATACTTCTACCATCACAGAATGTTCTATTGGACAACAGTAGACTAGAGAGGAACAAGAAGTAGTTATCGTTGAGGTTTATTCCTTACCTAGACATTTGGTAGGAAAGGTTTTAGGGATTTTAAGTTTTAGGGATTTATTTTCATATAATCTGCTATGCATTGACTATGGTTCCAGATGTGAACCAAATCACATGGTTCGCATATGTGATTTCTCTACCTTGTCATTCAAGACGGTTAGATTATGCTGCAGTAACAACTAGCCCCTTATCTTCATGGTTTGATCAACAAAGAATTATTTCTTGTACTCACTGCATTTCCACCAACATGGGTGGTCACTCAGGGACCCAGCCTAATGAAGACATCATCTTGACAAACCCTTCCTTGATTACCAAGACAGACAAAAAAAGAAGGTTGGTGCTGGCCATCAGCAGCTAAATGCCTCCGATGGAAATGACAAACATCGCTTCCATTCACATTTTGTTGGCAAATCACACAGCCACCATCAAGAGAGTAAGAAAGTATCTTCACATGTCACCAGAAAGAGAGAATGCAACCAGAGTACTTGTATATAACCCTAAAGACTGCCCCTATGTTAATAATCAATTACCCACCAAGATCTCCAAGCAGAACAATTGACCACAAGTTAAAGAAAAAGTCAGAGCTGCAAAATTGATTGAAACCTGACCAATGAGAGGCCTTAAACAACATCCAGGGACTGTTCTGGAACAAGTACCACTTCTTTCCTTCACATTTCTAGGACATCATTTATAATAAAGAAGAATGAGAAGCCAGAGCAATGACTGTGGGGATTTCTTCCCTTGCCAGAATTGCTCCTCATGTAGCTGTCCATGCCATGGTGGCTCCAAGTTTTCTATAGGAGGGGCCTAAAAGCACAAACCTAACCAGGAGGAATGCAATGAGATTTGTCTTAAGGCTGGGTTTGCTTAGCAAATTTGCTGTCTTTACTTAGAATGCATGTTTATTTGGAATGGCTTATGGTGAGGGGACTTCTGATCAATATTACAGGGAGATAAAACAGCTCTAAGCCCCCACCTTGCACTGTCACCAGTCTGTGACTATGGAAGGGAATCAAAGAAAGGTGTGTTGTTCTGTCTCTTCAGACCAGAAAAAAAAAAAGTGGGGGCCCACTAGGGTGGCCAGCCATAGCGGTTTGCCTGGGACGGAGTGATTTCCCAATGATTTACCAGTGCTCTGGCTACTAAAAAGGAACAATCCCAGGCAAACGGAAATGGTTGGTATCCTACCGCCTAGAGAGCATGCAGCTCTCAGACGTATTTTATTTTGTCATTGGGTGTTATGTTTAAGTATCAGTAAGTTAGGATGATAAAAGAATTAGGTTTCTTTACCCTCCAGATACATGCTTCTTTTCACAATTCATAAGATGTATCCACTCTGAGACCTGCGTTCCCTCAGGGAAGTCATCAACCAGGGACAAGTGATGGCAGCTGCCTCTTTAGACAGTTCACCTTCCCACCCCCCGCCCCCTCACCCCCCTCCCCCACCGCATGTCTTTACGGCCCTCACCTGAGCTGCTTTTTTATGTCACCTGCCAGACCTGCAGCATGAGGCTACAAGTTACAAACACCCAGGTGGCCTTTACAGTTCCATGTTTAGACTGCACACCAAAACAACGATATGAGGATCCTAGGGGTGGAACTCTGGCATCCACGTTTTTCTTCACATGGTAAAATACATATAACACAAAATTCAGCATTTTAACCATTTGAGTATACAATTCTGTAAATTAAAGGCATTCATATTATTGTGCAACCATCACCACCATGCATCTTCAGAAGTTTTTTTCATGATTCCGAATATAAACTCTGTACCCATTAAACAATAGCTCCCCATTCTTCCCCACCCCAGCCTCTGGAGACCACTGTTCTATTTTCTGTCCCTAAATTTGTCCATTCTAGGTAGCTCACGTAAGTGGAATCATGCAATATTTGTCTTGTTGTGTCTAGTTTATTTCACTTAGTATAATATTTTCAATGCTCATCCATGGTATAGCATGTATCAGTATTTTCTTCCTCTTTAATGAATAATATTCCATTGTAGGTATATACCACTACATTTTGTTTATCCTTTCATCCTTCTATAGACATTTGAGTTATTTCTTCTTTTCTTAGCTGTTGTAAATAGTGCTGCTATGAACATAGAGGAACATGTTCGTAGCTTGTTCTATAGCATACAGGAACATGCATCTATTAGAGTCCCTGCTTGGAATTCTTTGGGGTGTGTACCTAGGAATGGAATTGCTGAATTGTGTTGTAATTCTATGCTCAATAACATTTATATTTTTAACCCCCACCCCCACCGCCCACCACCAGGTGATTCTATCGTACAGACAATGCTGTGGACTTCGTATTAGAACTTGTAAACTCTGAAGAAGCTACACTTTCTCATTCTCATGCATGTGTGGCAGGGAACAAATGAACATCTTAGTTAACTCAGCCATAAAACAGGAGTTTAAAAACAGTCCTGAGAATACACAGAATGTCTTTCAAATCTTCCTCAAGCCTCTGAAAACAATCCTCCACAGTCCTTTATTGGATGCTTCTATCAACCTTCCAAAAGAACTACCCTCAAAGAATATTTCAAATCTCATTATATATACTGCTTTAAAATTTTAACTCAATCTGTAGAATTTTATAAAAATGCACTGGATTAGAAAATGACACAAAAATAATATCCACTGGTTTTCTTTTATAATATCATGCAACTAAAGTGACACATTTTAGAGTAGTACAGTTATTAAAATGCAGCCCTGCGCTGGAATGAATGTCACTTACATTTAAAAGGAAAATAATTTTACATGATTTGCTCTCTGATTTTTTGTCCTAGCAATACAGAGAGATTTGTGGATTCAGTGACTTCATCAGATGGTCTTATTCTTCCTCCCATACTACTTTAAATTAAGACTGGAAGCTTTTAGAATCCTTCTTCCCAAGGGAATTTATGAAATGTCAAAATGGTCACATCAGCCACTGGGGGCTGGCCTGGGAATAAAGACTTAATTTGGCCATGGGAATAGAAGAGGGTTATTTCCTTGAACTTCCTTCACCCTCCTGGTTTTTCTCCTATGAAAACATTCCATCGTGCTGTATCATTGTCCAAACAGAAACACGTGCAGCTGAACTCAATTTATCAGGGCGATCATTTAAGTATCATGTAGGGATAGGAAACCCAGCTTTAGCGACTTGAACACTGAAGGGAGGTTATGAATTCACATACTCAGAAGGAAGAAGGGTAGACTTAAGATGAAGTGTGATCCAGAGGTTCAATGATCCCATACCATGCACCTTCCCTCTTGTTGGAGATCCTATAGTGTTGTCTTTATCCTAAAGTGGCTGCCCAGAAGGGCCACACTCTCCCCTTATGCAACCAAAAGATCTGCCATAGTTCTGTATCTTCCCTCTCTACACCACACTGTCCA
This sequence comes from Saguinus oedipus, assembly GCA_031835075.1. Lineage (NCBI taxonomy): Eukaryota > Metazoa > Chordata > Mammalia > Primates > Cebidae > Saguinus > Saguinus oedipus. The sequence goes on from CM063170.1 coordinate 48,401,626, forward strand.
GAGGGAGTCAGGAAGGTCTCCTTTAATAAAGCTAGTAACATCCCCTCCCTGATTGGGAGGTACCAATCTTACCCAAATCAGGTGACTGAGAATGGGAAGAGGGAAACTCAGCATTCTTTCACTGAGAAAAGAGAGGAACTGATTCTTGGAAGCAAACAGCATGTGTCTATGATGTCAGGTGTGTTCCGTTCAATGCAGAGCACAGCATGACTCTTAACCTCCCTTGTTCCAAGCAGCGCTGCCCAACGGAACTTTCTGCAATCACAGAAATGTCGTCTACACTGTCCAGTGCAACAGCTACCTATCCACATATGACTGCCTATTCAGTACCTGACATGTGACTAATGCAACCAAAGCACTTGATTTTTGAGTTGTTTTAAAAAAAGTAAATCTAATTTCTAATTTCAATAGCCACATATAGCTAGGTGCTGCCATGTTGTGCAGTGCAGTTGTAGAAACTGACACTCCATTAAAGCAACCGGAGATCACATTTGTTTCTCTGGCAAGCACCTATTTATGGCATACAATGGGGCATATTATCAATAAACTTTCATATCTTTCTTTTCTGTTTAGGAGGCTACTGTATCATATCTTTGTCATTCTGTATATCTGCAATTAAATATTTAAACATAAGATTTTACATCTATTTCAGGTGAAGTTTTCAGAGGATCCCCATCATTAAAAATATTTCTTATCCTGACTTTTAAAACTTCATAATATTACTTGCTCTACCAATCCTATGTTGGTCTCTATCATGAAGGGAATCTATTCTATAGCAGAGATTTTTTTTTAACCTGAAGATAATAAATGGCCTCCAAGAGGATGTGAAACTCCTGTAGCTTTTGGCGTGCTTCTACCATGCTGTTTTTGTTCCCTCCAAGGCAAAGTTAAGTTCATTAAGTCTTCAAAGATTAAAATCAGTAATCAATAATTTGCACCTTTGCGCAAAGCATTAAAGCAGGGCCGAATTACATGGCCTGCTATGAGAAATGGCCTTCCAGGTTAATACCTGTGTTTAAACCCCAGGCTCTGTCTCTGGTCCCTGAGACCAGAAAGGTGGGGAGCTTTTTTCAGACTCCTGTCCACCATGTGGCAGAGCCACAAAAATCAGAAACTTACTCACGTTGGTCTCTTTAAGTTTTGACTTATTCCCCAGATCTGCTAACTGTTGTTCATTCTCTAGAGCTGTATTTACGGTTCATAGTTGTTACGTGTTAGTGTCCTTCTTATTACATTATGCATGACACTTATTTAACCAGATCTCTATTAATGACCATTTAGAATCTTACTAATATTTTTTATAAGTCCAATTATTTCTGAAATGAACATCCTCATTTGTGCCTTGAGCAAGAATGCAACTGAAGACTGAAAAGTTGAGGTATAGCTTATGAAGTAAGCACATTAAGATTATAAAACATGTGGCAGAAGGTCTGAAACCAATAATTTTATCATAGATAATATCATCATATGAATTGACTATTTAGTATGAATTAATACACATAATAAAAGTCTAACATTTATCTATTGTATCAAATGTACCAAAATGCTTTCCAGAGGGTGAGTGCTGCCTGGTATATACAGCTAAGGGAACTGTGAATATTTTTTCTTCTGGAACATTTGAAGAAGAGGCTTTTCTATCCATTTGTAGTGAATTTTACGTGACTATCAACAGTCACAAGGCCAGAGAACATAGAAATAGTTGAGCAATCCAAGGCACTTAGTTATCCTTGATATCCTTGCTTACATCTTAAAGCTAGGCTCAGGACCGTAGGGACCATCTCCTCATGCTTTGCCTTGTCTCATGCTTTGAGGCAATCAGGGAAACATTGTATTTGTACAATCCCAGAGCCACAAAGTTTGCAAAAGTGCACACTGCCAGGGCAGGATGATGAAAAGGAAGCTCCTCTCAACTGTCCACCCTTAACGTATGCTAGCCCCACTATCGACAAACAGCAGCCTTCCCAGAGAGCAAATGTTAAGGATTATTAAGGCTTCATTTCATCATTTCCATTTTGATTCAAAAATTGTAGGAGGCTATGATCTTACTTTATGATTCTTTCTTTCCCTATGGAGTTGGAATGGGTGATACGACATTTATAAACCGGGAAAGGTAGGGTTTTTTCTTTATGGCATTAAATATTCTCTTTCATGATGGTGTTTAACTTGACAAATAGCAAATAGATTGTGATGTGACCTGTGTAGCAGTGTTTTCAAAGGAGGTTTGGGAGTTCTGAAACATTCACCTTGCCACATGGCATGTTGATAGCCCATTATGCTGGCACCATGCACCACATTGGTGAGAGAAAGCTAACCAATATGGGGAAAGACTTGGGGTTTCCATTTCATATTCAGCAAAGTTGTTTTTCTAGTGAATTCTAAGAATATAACAAAGATGCCATTGGTATCAAGCTTTTTCACATTTTTTTTTTCAGTCAGGTGTTCCTGCAGGATATACTAAGCATTTACATGTGCCAAGCCTCAATCTAGACCCTGTGGGGAACACTAACACGAAATATCCTTAGACCAGCTTTGGGGAGGGTCCTAGTTAGTTTCTTGCTCAGGATAGCTTCCAAGGTCAGGCTCTTTATGCAGTTCAAAGTGGCAGTACTGACATTTTAAGAGAAATACAGTTTATACCTTTATGGAAAGAATGTAGAGCATGTAAGTGTTAAGTAAAAAATTACAGCTGTGTGAATTCACAGTGATGTGAAGGTTCTCACCCTGCTTTATAACTTAAAACCAGCTGAGTTCGTGTCCCTCTCTCCCCATTAGATAGCCAACATCCAGTAAGCAATGAGCCCCTTGTTTGTTTTTTTTTTTTTTTTTTTTTTTTTTTTTTGAGACAGTGTCTCACTCTCTTGTCTGGATTGGAATACAATTGCCTAATCTTGGCTCTCAGCTCACTGCAACCTCCACCTCTCAGGCTAAAGGGATTCTCCTGCTTCAGCCTTTTGAGTAGCTGGGATTACAGGTGCATGTCACTACCACCCAGCTAATTTTTATATTCTTAGTAGAGATGAGGTTTTACCATGTTAGCCAGGCTGGTCTTGAACTCCTGACGTCAAATGATCCACCAGCCTTGGCCTTCTAAAGTGCTTGGATTACAGGCATGAGCCACAGCACCCAGAAGAGGCTCTTGCTTTTTATCTCCCCAATTCATTTCATTCTTTCTCCTACCTTATTGATGGAGTGCCCCCTATGTGCCCAGCACCCTGTAAGAACAGGAAATGCATACTATGCCCACTGGCATTCTTGCTTGTGCTACCTGAGGGTTTCAAGGGCAGGCTTTACCTTCATAGCTCCTGCAAGGTGATCGTGTCTTTTCCTTCTCTCAGCAGAGTGCTAAGAATTGCTCAGGACCATAAATCAACAAGTTATCCATGGCAAACAATTTACCAGGGCTTGGGGATAGCTGGGCAGCATTTCTCTAGGGAATGAAGGCTGGCTAAATATCCAAAGTGTATTGAAGTTCTCCATACATTACTTAAGACTAGAATTCACAGTCAACTGCCTGGAGTGGCTTTCACTCCATGCTTCCTTCCAAGAACCACAGAGATGAAGTAAATGAGCCACAGGAATAGGGATTTCTTCCAGGCTGGAGATATTACAACCCTTCTCTCAATGTAAGAGTTGGCTTGAAAAGGCAGCATTCACTATTGAGTGGATAACTCCAAAGAGGGTTTGTGGTTATAATGGTTTTATGATTATTTTGGATCTTTGTAAAGACTCCTGTGTTTGGGTAACTGATTCCACACTGGAGAGATCACACAAACGTTCCTTGACATTAGTCTGTGGCTTTGTTAGACAGAATTGAAAGAGCTCTGTGTCCATTCCAGTCTCCAGTCATATCCTAAACTTGTCATTCACATGACTGTGGATTTTTTTCAAAATTAGACTCTTAGTCTTCTGTGTGTTTTTTTTATCACATATACAAAAACAGTCTCTGGGAAGTCTGTGCTATGTGTTGAAAACAAAGGATACTTAAGTCAGGTTGTTGTCTTCCAAAAGCTTATAGTTAAGAAGGTACTATTTGCTCGTTTAAGTGCAAACATGCATACATATACTTACATATGTATATAAACAAACAAGTTGGAAAAATATCTGTCCCTTTTATCTATCATTAATCAATGGATCAGGAAATATTGTCTGAGAAGCTATCCCTTGGAGGAAGTCTATGCTATATGTTGAAAATAAAGATGTTTAAGTCAGGTCACTGTCTTCCAAAAGCCTATAGATGAAGAGATTTTTCATTAAAATATACACATGCACACATAAAAATAAATATTGCATGTTTTCACTCATATGTGAGAGCTGAAAAAACTGATCTCACAGAGTTGTAGAGTAAAACAATGGCTACTAGAGACCGGGAAGAGTAGTGGGTATGGGGGGACTGGGGAGGGGTAAAGACCCAGTTAGTGGGTACAAGCATACAGTCAAGGAGAAAGAATGAGATCTAGTGCTCAGGAGCACAACAGGGCAACCACAGTTAAGAATTTATGGCACATTTCAAAATAACTAGAAGAGTGGAATTGAAATGTTCCTCACATAAAAATATGATAAATATTTAAGGTGATGAATACCCCCATTATCCTGATTTGATCATTGCACATTGTAAACTTGTATCAAAATATCACATGCACCCCATAAATATGTATAACAATTATATATTCATAACAATTAAAAATAAAAACCCCACACAGACATACATTTAAAAAAATTAATAGGAAAAAATACCAAGGATGACAAAAGATATTCATTGAACAAATATTTTCTTTCTGGTTCTTTTTTTTTTTTTTTTTTTTTTTTTGTGAGACAGAGTTTCGTTCTTGTTGCCCAGGCTAGAGTGCAATGATGGCACCATCTCAGCTCACTGCAAGCTCCGCCTACTGGGTTCAAGGGATTCTCCTCCCTTACCCAGTAGCTGGGATTACAGGCATGCACCACCATTTCTGGCTAATTTTATATATTTTTTTAGTAGAGACATTTTTCTCCATGTTGATTAAGCTGTTGTCAAACTCCCGACCTCAGGTGATCCACCTGCCTCAACCCCCAACACTATAGGCATGAACCACTGTCACCGGCCTGAACAAGTATTTTCAAAGTATTTATTTACTAGGCATGTTCTAGTGCCAACAGAGAGCTTTGATTTTAGGCAGATAGACAAATAACAAGTAAATACATAATTTAAGGTAATAGAAAATTCTATAAGGAAAAATAAAGTAGGATAAAAATGAATTATGAGAGAAGTGGGATATTTATGTAGAGTATGGTCAGGAAAGCCCCCTCTGAAAAGGTGATACATGATATTAGGCCATGTGAAAATGTGTATAGGAAGTAGTCATATGTCCAGATCATGAAGGACCCTGAAGATGACAGAAAGGACTCTCACTTTCATTCTGTTATTTTCAGTGAGATGGAAGAGAATTTGGGGAGTTTTTAGGTGAGGACTGGCATGGCCTAAAATGTGTTTTAATAGGATCACTGTGTCTTCTGTGCTAAAAGCCGACTGCAAGGGACAAAAGTTAGAGCAGGAGGTGAGTTAGAAGGTTCTTGCAATATCTAGGTGAGAGTTGATGATGGCTTTGCCTGGGCTGGCAGTGGGGGTGATAAGAAGTGGCTGAATAAATATTTTGAGTGTAGAATTAACAGAAATTGCTTATTGGTCAGAAGTGAGGTGTAAGAGAAAGAGAGTAGTCAAGGAAAACACCAAGGTTTCTGGCCTGAGCAATTGGAAGAATTGGTAGTAGAAATAAGACTGCAGATCATCTGGACTGCACGGGGTAGAGATGAAGGGGAGGACGGTGAATATCAGGAGCTCAGTTTTGGCACATTGAGTTTGAGATGCCTATCAGATTTCCATGTGGAAATATTAAATATGCAATTGAATACACAGGTCTGAAGTTCCAGGGAGAGGTATCAAAATGGAGATACAAATTTGGACATATTTAACACCTTTATAAAACCTAGGAAATGTATATAAAGAAAAAAAAAACTGAACTAAGAATGGCCCCGAAATTTAGAAGTCAGAGAATCAGAAAGACTATAAAAGAGATTGAGAGGAGATGTCTGAAAGAGACAAAGAAAACCTGGCCCATATGGTGTCCTGGAGTTCAAGAGAAGAGATTGTCTCAAGGAGGAGAAATTTATCAACCATGTCAAAAGCTATTGCTTGTACAAATAAGGACTGAGAAATAAATTAAAAGCTAATTAAAGTAAAACAAAGAGGTAGAAGTAAGTAGCTAAAAAGCCAATAGAGAAGATTAAATAGAATGTCTAAAAACAAACCAGAAAACCCTCAAAAACTGAAACCCTCAAAAAATAAAATGGGAAAGAAGAGAAAAAGGCAAAAGATGACGTAAGACTTTCTTAGACAAAATATAGGACATATTTAAACCCAAGTATGTTAGTAATTATATTAAATATAAATTGCTAAGTACCCCAATTAAAAGACAGAGATTGATAGACTAAATAAAAGTAGCCAAATTCATTCATATGTTGTCTACAAGAAAAAAGCATTTTAAATATAATGACATAGGTTAAAAGTAAAAGGATAAACAAGGTATACCATAAAAATACTATTACATACAAAAACTGGAGTGAGTATATTCATATCAGACAACGTAGACTTCAGAACAAAGAGTTTCGCCAGGGGAAGAAAAGTGATATTTCATAATGTAAAAAGGTTAACCTGTTAAGATAATATTATAACCACAATGCAAAACCGTATGTTCCCATTGGAATGCCTACAATTTAAAAGACTGACAGCATCAAATATTTTTAAGAATGCAAAACAACTGGAATTCCCATACATTGCTGACAGAAGTGTAAAATGGTGTAGCCAGTTTAGAAATCAGTCTGTTAGTTTTTCATAGTTAAACTTATATCTGCTTATGACCCAGCAATTTATTCATAGGTATAGAGCCAAGAGAAATGAAAACAGATGCTTCTGAAAGATGTGTATAAGAATGTTTATAGCAGCTTTGCTCATAACAGCTCCAGACTGAAGACAACCCAAATTTCCAGACAGGAGAATGGAAATAAATATGATATCATTTTAAAATGGAGTACTACTCAGCAATTCAAAGGAATGAATCACTGTTACACATAGCGACATGAATGACCCTCCAAACTATCTTTTTAAAAACATAGTGAAGGAATTTAGATTTCAAAACAAAAATGTGGTTTTTGCAATTACTTTTAATTTAAACTTTTAAACTATAATTATGAAGTCCTGGGACAAGCAAAGCTAATCCACAATGATAACTCAGAAGAGTTATAACTCAACAAAACTGTTTATATAAAAGGAAAGGTTTAGAAATAAAATATTTTAAAAGCAAAATGATAGAGACCTATGATACTTGCCACTTATGCACAAAAAATGCCAAAAATCTATATATTTCTATTGATACAAATATGCATATGTGTAGAATTAAGAGCGGTATTTTTACATTAAACAAATTGGTCTCAGTGGCTTTTTCTGACTCAGCAATAATTATACCTAACAGTAGCATTTTCTCAGATATCACAACAGTCTATGTAGTGGCTTATTTTACTTACTCCATTTCACACATAACTGCATACTGGAGGGTCAAATGGCTTGCCCAGGGTGATATCATTGTTTGCAGTAGCATTAGAACTTGACTGCCTGTTTGTATTACTCCAGCATTGCTGCCTTTAACTACCACATTGTACTTCTTTCCTACAGGGGACACAGGTACTCTCTAAGGGGTCCTCTAAGTCTCTCCAAGATTGCTCAAATTTTTCATAGTTAAACTTATATCTACTTGTGTCCCAGTAATTTACTCATAGGTATAGAGCCAAGAGAAATGAAAACAGATGCTTCTAAAAGATGTGCATAAGAATGTTTGTAGCAGCTTTGCTCATAACAGCTCCAGACTGAAGACAACCCAAATTTCCAGACAGGAGAATGGAAAAAAATACGGTACCATTATAGAATGGAGTACTACTCAGCAATTCAAAGGAATGAATCACTCTTACACATAGCAGCATGAATGACTCTCCAAATTATTATTATGTGTTTTTTAGCAAAAGAATTCAGATTTCAAATGTTGCCAGGTACTTTCTCTGTCTCCATTCATGCTGCCTTCTGGGGCTTCCAGATTCTATCTTACCCCCTTGTACCTGGTTCTAACCGTCTTAACGAGCTCCTTTAGACTTATGCTTCATTTAGTGTCTCTGCTTGGCTTTTGTATTTGATTTTATGCCTATGTACTGTCTTTTGTCTTTGGTTTTATGCCTATGTACTTTACTACTCACTAAAACACAATTGGAATGTGTTGGATCTTGGGAAAAGCAGTCCTTATCTATCTGAGTTTTAAAAGTCTGACTTGCAGATTCTGATAATTCAACTACATTATGTTTTCCAAAATTCAAAATCTGTTTTTAAAGGCTAGGCTAGATCTGGCAAGAAAGCAAGAGAAATAAGTAATAGGTTAGAATGTAAAACAAACAACCTTTCAGCAAGCTATGTCTTTTAACCCTGGGAAATACTCTGCTGCCTTAGAGAACACAGGTCAATGTATCGGTCTTCTACTTTATTAAATTATTAGTATTAAAAAATAACTCTGAGCAAACAACAAAACACAGCACAGTGCTTTCTACAAATAAAATTTAATTTGTTATCTCAAGAGCTGCTGGCTTTTATCGCCAAAGATTGGAGTATGGTATTTTCAGGGATAAAGTTTTTTTTTTCTTCTTCTTTTTATCTAGTTTGGAGGAAACATGGCCAACATTAGTTCCAAACATTTTATTTCAAACATAAAGCACAGAACCAATACTAATAAACAACAGGCTCTTATGCCAACATTGGTGTATGTTTTTGTTATTGCATTATACTCCATGAGAGTTATTGTGCATAATTAAATAGAAAAAAAAACCCTTGAACTTGGAATTATAAAACCGTCACCACAAACCAACGACTCCACTTGATGTGTATTAAGTCATTAAATTTATTATAAAAAAAGAAGGAGAGAAAAAATCTTTTCCCTGTAAATCATTAAAAATGCATGAGAGTTGAAAGCAAAGCAAGCAGCCCATACGTTTGCTTAGGGAACTACTGCTGAAGAAGGCAGTGCAATTCAGAACAGAAAATAAGGTTTTGTTCAATCAGAATGTCCTGTTATCAAAATGACTACCACATGGGCTGTTGGGAAGACTTATAAATTCCAAGAATGTAAATGTTGGTCCTGGCATCCCAGAATAAAAAAGTACTTGGAGGGTAGCGATGGTCTAAAGGAGCCTCACTGTTGAACAATTCAAAAGGATGGGCTGCCATGGGATCTGTGAATGGCAAGAAGATCCAGAAAAAGACATGCTGAGTTAGGACCCGACTTCTGGACAAGGATCAAGATAAATAACCTTCATACCAATAGCAGAAACAATGGCTTTACAACTGGTGATTTAGGTTATCAGTCTATTCATTCTGGAGGATCACCAAACTCATGTCACAATTCATTCGATGTCAGCACTACATGTCTGCTCTGAAAAGCTTTTGTTTTGTTTTGTTTTGTTTTGCCAATTAATGAGAGCTTGTAAGGTTGCTGAGGTTGGTTGGCCTTGAACTCTTGGTCTCGCCTTCGCAAGCGCCACGACATCCGGCCGGAGCCACTTTGGGCCCCAGAAAAGCTTTTGTTTAATGTGCTGTAAGCATGAGGTGTTAATGAAATGGGCAGAAGTACAGAGAAGGGGAATGCAGGAGCTCCAGGTGGCACATGTGTCAATCAGCATTCCTTCCATTTCCAGGAAGATGTTCATTCAAACTGGCTCAGGTAAAAACATATCTTTACTGAAAGGAAAGTCTGAGCCAGTCCAAGACTGATGTATTAGTCCATTTTCATACTGTTATGAAGAAATGCTCAAGACCAGGTAATTTATAAAGGAAAAGAGATTTACTGGAATCACAGTTCCACATGGCTGGGAGGCCTCGCAATCATGGTAGAAGGCAAAGGAAGAACAAAGGCATGTCTTACATGGTGGCAGGCAAGAGAGCATGTGCAAGGGAACTGTTCTTTATGAAACCATCAGATCTCATGAGACTTACTCACTACCACAAGAAGAGCATGGGAAAACCTACTCCCATGATTCAGTTACCTCCCCTGGGTCCCTCCCACAACATATGGGGACCATGGGAGCTACAATTCGAGATGAGATTTGAGTGGGGACACGGACAAACCATATCATTCCACCCTTGGCCCCTCCCAAATCTCATGTCCTCACATTTTAAAACCAATCACATCTTTCTAACAGTCCCCCAAAGTCTTAACGCATTTCAGCATTAACTAAAAAGTCCACAGTCCAAAGTCTTGTCTGAGATAAGGTAAGTCCCTTCTGCCTATGAGCCTGTAAAACAAAAGCAAGTTAGTTATTTCCTAGAAACAATGGGGGTACAGGCATTGGGTAAATACATCTATTCCAAATGAGAGAAACTGGCCAAAACAAAGGTGCTACAGGCCCCATGCAAGTCCAAAATCCAGCAGGGCAGTCAAATCTTAAAGCTCTGAAATGCTCTCCTTTGACTCCATGTCTCACATCTAGGTCACTTTGAGGCAAGAGGTGAGCTCCCATGGTCTTGGGCATCTCTGCCCCTGTGACTTTGCAGGGTATGGCCCTCCTTCTAGCTTCTTTCATGGGATGCTGTTGAGTGTCTTTGGCTTTTCCAGTGGATTCTGGGGTCTGGAGGATGATGGCCCTCTTCTTATAGCTCCACAAGGCAGTGGGGACTCTGTTGGGGGTCCAACCTCACATTTCCCTTCCACATTCCTCTAGCAGAGGTTCTCCATAAGGGCCCCAACCCTGCAACACATCTCTATCTGGATTTTCAAGCATTTTCATTCATCCTCTGAAATCTAGGCAGAGGTTCCCAAACGTCAATTATTGATTTCTGTGCACCCACAGGCACAACACTATGTGTAAGCTGCCAAGGCTTGGGGCTTGCACCTTCTGAATCAATGACCTGAGCTGTAGATTGCAACATGTTAACCATGGTGGAGCTGAAGCAGCTGGGACACAGGTAACCATGTCCCGAGGCTACAAGGAGAACCCTGGGCCCAGCTCACAGAATCATTTTTTTTCTCCAATCCTCTGGGCCTATAATGGGAGGGGCTGCCATAAAAATCTCTGATATGCCCTGGAGACATTTTCCCCATTTTCATTGTCTTGGTGATTAACATTTGGCTCCTTGTAACTTGTAGTTTCGGTTTGAATTTCTACTTGGAAAATCTTTTGTTTTTTTTTTTTTATCACATTGCCAGGCTACAAATTTTCCAGACTTTTATGTTTTGCTTTCTTTTTAAATGTAAGTTCCCATTCCAAACCATATTTTTGAATAACTAAAACTGAATGCTTTCAAGGGCACCCAAGTCACCTCTTGAATACCGTGTTGTTTAGAAATTTTTTCTGCCAGATACCCTAAATCGTCTCTCTCAAGTTGAAAGTTCCACAGATCTCTAGGGCAAGGGCAATGCTACCAGTGTCTCTGCATATCAAGAATCACCTTTGCTCCAATTCCCAGTAAATTCCTCATCTCCATCTGAAACCACCTCAGCCTGGACTTTATCATTCATATCACTATTAGCATTTTTGTCAAAGCCATTCAACAAGTCTCTAGGAAGTTCCAAACTTTCCCACATTTTTCTGTCTTCTTCTGATCCCTCCAAATTGTTCTGACCTCTGCTTGTTACCCAGTTCCAAAGTTGCTTCCACATTTTTGGATATCTTAATAGCAGTACCCCACTCTACAGTACCAATTTACTGTATTAGTCTATCTTCAGACTGCTATGAAGAAATACCTGAGACTGGGTAATTTATAAAGGAAAGAGGTTTAATGGACTCACATTTCTACATGGCTAGGGAGAAGCAAAGGCATGTTTTACCTGGTGGCAGGCAAGACAGCATGTGCAGGGGAACTGCCCTTTATAAAACCATCAGATCTCATAAGACTTATTCACTATTATGAGAACAGCACAAGAAAACCCACCCCCATGATTCAATTACCTCCCACCAAGTCCCTCTCATGACACTGGGAATTATGGGAGCTACAATTCAAGTGAGATTTGGGTGGGGATACAGCCAAACCATATCAACTGGAGACCAAGTTCAGTTAGGCCACTTAGAAAACTCTATTGGAAGATGGGGCAGGAAGTACCCCTCTCTTTCTGCTTCACACAGAGCCACACGTGGGACTTTTAGAAGAAGTGCTATACGTGAATAGAGTACATTTCTATTAGTCAGCTATTTTTCTGGTGTTCACTGGATATCTTGTTTTTTAATCCATGCCAGTTCTTTCCAATTGACTGATGGCTTTGCTGCTCCTTTCTAATTTAGGTTACTTGTAGCATTGGTCTCATGGCCCTACACTGGCCCCAACTTTACAACGTTATCTCCCATTTAATTGGCTTTGCCTTTCCCCTTTGTTTTTTTTTTTTGTTTGTTTGTTTTTCTGTAGTAAATTGTCCTGGTCTGGATCACAGATTTATTCCTGGCCCAATCCGTAGTGGCCAGAGGAATTGGTGAACTTCCCAGTCACCAGGCATCAGCATGAAAACAGATTCTCTGAGAAAGGGATGAGGACATGGTAAACAAATTGCCTGGAATATCCACAAACATGTCAGGCTCTACGATCAGCCCTAAAATTATCAGGAATTGAACTAGCAGAAAATATATCCTTTTCCAGGCTTGCAGACATATATTACTTAAATAATTACTGTAGTTCTTCAATTCTAAAATGAATATATTTTTCACATTTAAACGTTTTTCAAATCGAGGCATAGATTGCAATCAACCTGTACATTTAATGCAGTGTTTCCCCCCTCCACATAATAGCTGCTATTAAATCGATGATGCATCTTAAGTTAAAGTTTCTCTCAAAATTAGGGAAACATGGAAAGCATAATTCTACTGGCTCACAGTTTTGTCAAAAGTGAGAAATTAAATCTTTTTATATAAAATTACTGTTAAGCACTGTCTTCTTAATTGTTCTGTTTTTGTCTCACTTTCATGGGGAAGATGACAATTTCATCATTTCCTCAGGTAATTCCCCAATCTCATCATGTTACTCTGTCCTCTGATATCATGCCTAAATCATGTCTCCCTGGATTAACTCATTATTCCAATTAAAGTCCTTGATATATGTGAAAGACATGCCCTTATTTGTGACAAAGCCATAAAAAATGTGTTGCTTTAATTCCCTCTATAAATCAGTTTTTCTACTCCATTCCCTTAATTATGTGCCAGTTTTCTCTGGAATCACTCTGATGTCTATGATTTTTTTCCTTAACCCAGAATGTTTCCAAAATGTAAGTGTGGGATACCAATATGGTCTGACGAACGTGCCTTCCTCTTTAGCAATATCCTTTCCACCCAGTTCCAGTGACTCCTTTTTCTTTGTCAAATGATTCAAGAAAGAACTAAACTACCTCTAGATTCATCTCACATGCTTACTTGTGGGGGCATCTGATCACCAGTAAAGACTATCCAACTTGAATTTTTTTTCTAGATAGCTAATTTTCACTTTTGTTTCCTCCTGTGGAATCCTTTATTATTATTTTTTAACTCTGGAGTTATTTATTTAGTTTGGTAGTTATCAGCAGGTGCTATGAACTGGCATCATCAGGGAGTGGAATGGTATAAGAAGAAGACCATTCTACCCTAATAAAGGCTTTTGGTTTTGTTTTTTGTTTTAAGACAGGATCTTGTTCTGTCCTCCAGGCTGGAGTACAGTAGTGCAATCTCAGCTCAGTGCAGCTTCTGCCTCCTGGGCTCAAGCAATTCTCCTGGCTCAGCCTCCTGAGTAGCTGGGATTATAAATGCACACCACCAAGCCCGGCTAATGTTTTTCTTTTTTTCTTCACAGATGGGGTTTCACCATGTTGGCCAGGCTGGTCTCGAATTGAATTCCTGGCCTCAAGTGATCCATCCACTTTGGCCTCCCAAAGTGCTGGAATTACAGACATTAGCCACCATATTCTGCCCCATATCCCAATAGAGTTTTAGTTAAGGTTGTAATATTGACATACCATTTGGCTTTAAAGAGGGATTTAATGTCTCTGGGCCTATCAAGTAGTTAGGAAGACAGAACTGGGTGATTCCTAAGATGTCTTCAGTTCTAACATTCCACGGTATCATTTCTTAATGGTCTGATTAATATCTTTTCTGAGTTCTCATCGGCTCAAAATCAAATGAAGTGCTGGACTAACACCTATAATATCTCACCAAGCCTACATTCATTACCCATATTCTGCATCTGTCAGGAGGTGACCATCTGGGTTCTTTCAAAGTCTGTTCCCCACCAAATGTACATGTGCGTTCATGCACACACACATGCATGCATACGCTTTTAGCTTTGGAAGTGAGAATTTATGAAATCCAGTCCCACAGAAGTTCAGCTGCGTATTTCTTTTCCTGATGGATATGCAAGAAAAAAGAAATGGTGTCCTTGTCCTTCAGTCTGATAAGAAGGTGGCACACTGCCCTCCTCTCTGATAATCTAAAGAAGGAACAATTTATCTGGAATGATTTATGCTATTTTCCAATATTCTGATTATAAAAACTGGTGAATATACCACAATGTTACCTTATTAGACTGTGGCCTGAGCTTTGCAATCTTTTTTGTGTACTTTTGGTTTAGGTCATCCTTCCTTCATGCCCAGTCCCCTTGACAGGAACCAGCCATGCCTGGACTGAATAATCACCATTATATGACTTCTCCCTGGTTTTGCAGTTTAGAATTCTATTTGTTTGGCTTCTGGGTTCATCTCAGATCACAATTCTGCTTGCTAATTAAAGAAGTAACTACCCAAAATCAGGCAGGCATGTATCAACCCCTTTAATCTCCTAGACGGCATATTGTCCTGACCTGCTGATTCGTACAGTATGTGTTATGCTCAAATTACTCAAGAATTCCCTTACCAGCCTTTTGTCCATAGTTATTTTTGCAAGGTCTTCATTGCTTTCTAATTGACTAAATTCATTTTCTTCATTTCATTCATTAATGATAGGTTTAGAAGTGACATCAATTACGTAGCTTTTCTAATGGCTTTCTTCTTTCAGGCTTGTCCTCATTTCTAAACAGGTCTGTATTCCACCCTTAGCTTATATCACCTGTCTGTCTGTCTGTCTGTCTACCTATCTACCTACCTACCTATCTATCTACCATCTATCCATCTATCCTCTATCTTTTCGGATCTAGTTGAGATTTTGAAAAGTCTCCAGTAACTGGATGTCTAGCTTTATAACCTTAGGTATGAATAATATTCCCCCTAATAAGATCTCTCCCTTGCCTTAGTGCAATAAGCATGGAACTACATGGCTGGACTAGCAGGAACCCAGCCTCTTTATTTCCTGACCATCATTTTCCCCTGATCTAGGCTTCTAAGATCCAGTCGTCCTTGGTCTTTCTTTGTGTAGCAGATCCAAAACTTTGATGTGCCTTCCTGAGGCTAGAAAACGCCCTGCCCTACTACTATATAAAGTTCATTGTCCCTGAATGAACAACATCCCACCAGGCTCTGGATGCTGTATTCCTTGCCAATGCACGTTCCTATTGAAGATTCAACAGGTCTTCAATACTACGTTCAATTTGTTTCATAGCGCAAGTGCCCTGAATGCCCAAATTATATTTGGGGTGTATGTGTGTGTGTGCGTGTGTGTGTTTTAATTTGCTGAAAAAGTTGCTTCCCAAGGCTCAATGTTACACCTAGAAGATCTGAATCTGAGCATGTTCCAGGGTCTTCTGTTCCCTGGGCCCAGAAAAACTATCCCCTTTACCATTAAAATGAAGGGTTGAAGTTCTATATCTGTGTCTTTCCAAGTTATATAAATAACCCTCAGTCATTCATCTTAGGAACCTTGAAACCTCC
Source organism: Saguinus oedipus (assembly GCA_031835075.1). Lineage (NCBI taxonomy): Eukaryota > Metazoa > Chordata > Mammalia > Primates > Cebidae > Saguinus > Saguinus oedipus. The sequence goes on from CM063170.1 coordinate 48,417,501, forward strand.
CCTTCACCAATGAGTTGGTAAAAGGCACCCAGGTCACTTCACTAGATGGTGACAGCTTAGAACTGTAGAGAAAGGAGGGGCTCCATCATGACTCTCCTAGAAGGTCTTCAGGCTCCAAAGTCAATGTTCAACCCAGTCTGTTGGGCTTGCTTAGCCATAGTTTTTCTGGCCAGATACCTCAGTGAACACTCTAAATATTCTTAAATATTACCTCAGTGCATATTCTAAATGTTCTTAAACATTAAAGCATTTTGCTAGTGGCTACTTTTAGCATTTCCTCTGAGGCACTATCCACACCTGGTTGACAATTTTAACTGTCCGTTTGGCTGGCCAACTTGGCTCAACAAACCACAGTAAAGGTGTGGGTGTTTTTCATTGAATAAATTGCTTTTGCTGTTTTACTGGCTTGACTAGTCAAGCAAATTAAAATAAGTTGCATGTGCTTTTAAAAATTAAACCATTTTTGTCACTTCGATCAGTGTTCTGTTGAAATCTGATTTTTTACTTGAGTTTGTCACAAGTTGAGCTTTAAAATTACTTTTATCTATAGACCTCCCCTTTCCATGAATAACCCATAGAGCCAGTCAACCCAGTATCATAGTTCAGCTTGTCAGTTTTGCCATCTGCTATTTGGGCATAAAATCTAACGATCCCCACTCTTTGCTTAAGATCAAGATCTTTGAATATGGCAAGACCTTGAGGGCTTTAGCCTGGTTTTGCCCTGCACTAGCTACATGACCATGGGCAAATTACTTTCCTTTCTTTGTGCTTCAACTGTGAAATGGGTTATTAATTTCTCTGTGATGAGTGCTCTCATAAATACAAATATTTCAGGATAAGATCCCATGATCAATTAATTTATATTCTAAATGGAAGAAGACAAAGACCCTAATAGATATGTTGAGTAGTGAGTTCATGAGAAATCTAGGAGGGACCATGGGGGCATTAAAGAAGGTGAGATTACTTCTCTGGGGAAGATCGTTATCAGGAGGCCTCCTTGAAGAAGGTGATATTTAACAAAGAGTTTGGTTCAACCGGCAACAGTAAAAATAAGAAGAAATCAGCAACAGCAATAGCAGCTAACACTTTTAGAATGTCTCCTACAAGCCAGATCCTATGTTGAGCAGGTGAATCTCCCTCATGGAACAGGGTGGTAGCATGGACACCTTCCAATATCCTTTCTAAAATCATATGCCTATGCAGTTTCCTAAGCCACAAGCACAACACACATAATGATAACTGAGTTATGCATCCCTTCACATCCATGTTACGGGTAAAACAGAAAGGCATAGGGCTAGGGACCAGAGTTCGGAACACTCCAAGTCACTTTCAATTTACACTATTTTGGACCAAGTCACTGATTTCTGTGTACCAAATTATCTCATTAAATCCTCTTAATCACTCCAGAAGATATGGTTAATCCCATTTTGCAAATGCAATAAGCTGAGACTCAAAAAAATTAAGTAAACTACCCAGTGGAAGGGCTGGGATGTGAACTCACATCTGTCATGTTCAAAAGACTAGGGGTTATCAGGTCACTGGAGACTTTAAAAATGTAACATTAATTTATTTGCAGTACTGACAGTCTCTATTTTAAGTACGCTAAAGTATTACATGTAGCTCCTCAGGTGACCTTCCAATACTTCTTAATCTTATAACACAGAAGTTTCTGGAGCAATTTTTCCAAACATCTTAGGCTTTGCTGAAAGAGGCTCTTGCATAATTCCAACCCTGGCCAAACTCTCTTAATGATGTTATTTTACACCATATGCATTGTGGTTGGCCTGAGTCAGCCATTTGTTTTTTTACTTTTGATTTTTTCCTCCCCCACTCCCTTCTTTTCCAGTCAATATTCATTTTAAATGCAAGAAGTCAGCCTCCTTTTTAGCTGACAAGGCTGGTTGTTCATACACCTTTCAGGTGTATAACTGACAAGTGTCCACTTATGTGTGGGGCTGATTCTAAACAATCCTCTGAAACGTTCAAAGGAGAAAAAGCAGAGGACACCAGGAATTTGCTGAGCAATGAATGTGCTGATAACTAGAGACAAAGTGCTCCCTAAATGTTGTTCGGAAAAGCCTCATGATCAGGAAAGGTGAGATTGGCAATCTTCAAGCATTTCCACTCCAGCCCCCTGTGTCATCTTTACTAAATGTTTCATGGATAACAGGAATCTGTTCACCTGGGGCAGCAAAAGCCCCTCTTCCAGATGCAACTCTTCATCCAGCCCCAATCTAACAGCTTTTCCTTCCTTGTGCACTCAGTAACTCTCTCTTTCTGGGCAAAGTGCCTGCTTGGTGGTATTTTAATCCTGACTGCACGTTTGAATCACCTGGGAAGCATCAGCCTCACTAATACTAGTTAAAATTGTGTTCATGAAGGCAGGTCCTGAGGTCTGCAGGTTACTCTAATGTGTAACATGTTAAGATCTACCATTTTAGTAGGGTCAGAGCTCTGGGTCAGAGTAATTCTGAAGAAAAAAATGCTTGAGTTAAAGTTTGTCTGGAGGTCTCACTGTCATCCTTTTTCAGGGATAAGACATATATTAAAAAAAAAAAAAGAACATTTAATCAGGAGTTAATCTGATTTTCCAAAAAGCTGAAAGCAATACCCATTCTAATTTTGAAAACAAAGGAGAATCAAGCAGCGATATGCATTAAGATCTCACCATGGTAGCTTTTTCTACTCCCCTTCTCTCCCTCCCAACCAGGCTATATATTTTTTTGAGAGAAGATGGCATCTCGCTCATCTCTGCATTCTTCAGGCAATACCTGGCATAGGGCCTGGCACTGAGTAGATGTTCAGTAAATGCCTATTAATGGAAGTGAATCTGTAATTTACTCCTTGCAACATATGTAGAAGCTTCTGCAACCACAGACCCAGTCAAGGTGAGGTTCCTATTCCCTAGACTATGCTCAGATGCAAATACTCTTTGCAAAGCCACTTTCCCACAGCATCTTGCTGAACCTGACTTAGTTTCTCACAGACTGTATCCTTAACACCAGTCTCCATTATATGAATGCATGCCAATGATCCCTACAGAGATCAAACACCTGAAGCCTAGTTCAGGTTTGCTTTTTCAAAAAAAAAAATAATAATTAATAAACTTTTACATTTTAGAATAGTTTTAGATTTCCAGAAATGTCACAAAGAGATTACAAAGAGTTCCTGTATACTCCTCTTCCAGATTTCCCTGTGGTTAATATCTTACATTACTACGGTATGTTTATCATAAATAAGGAATCAACACTGATACATTACAATTAACTAAACTCCGTACTTTATTAAGATTTCACTAGTTTTCCTCTAATGACATTTTTTTGTTCCAGGATCTTATCTAAGACTTTTTGTTACACTTAGTTGTCCTGACTCCTTAGCCTCCTCTGGTCTATGATGGTTTTTCTGACTACCAGATTCTTGTATTTGATGACCCTAACAGTTTGGGGAAGAGCTAGACAGGTTCTTTGTAGAACATCTTTTAATTTGGGTTGTCTGACATTTTACTTCATGAGGTCATGGATGGGAGAGAAAGATGGCAGAGGCAAGGTGCCTTTCTCATCACAGGATGGTGCCATTCTTATTAGATCTTTGGGCTTTGTTTTTTGAGAGATCTATGCTATAATGGTAGCCCTGGAGTCAGATGGCCTGACCTCACACCCTTTTTCCACCACCTACTCACGTGTAATCTCAGGCAAGTGCATTGTTCTCTCCAAGTCTCACTTGCTTTATTGGTAAGCTGGAGTAACAAATCCATCTGTCATATGTGATTATGACATTCACCACAGTACCTGGTACATGGTTAAATGTTAAAGAGATAACTATTCTTACTATTTATCACTGTTAATCGTTATCTTGATACAATTTTTCCCATGTTTCCTACACTGAATGAGAGTTGAACTAGGTGATATTTAAGGTGCCTTTAAGTTATAATATTCTTGAATTCTGGTTAAAATATATTCAGGTGTTTTGCATAGTTTTTTAATGAACTTATCACTGTATGCTGTTTCCCATTCTAATTTTCTAATTACCCTTTGTAACTGAAAGCTGACTTAGCAATTCTGTCAATACTAGTTTATTTGTGTCACTCTATAGATCAGAAGCAGCTACGAAGTATGAACAAACAGTAGACATGGAATGAGGAGATGTGAGTTCAATCAGGAGATGGGAGTTGACATTACCAGTTGTTAAGTTAGTTTAGTGTGTTTTTATACTAGGGATGAGTTGACCTTGACTCAGCCATACTCACTTGAATGGATCCATCCCAATTAGATTATAAATTCTTTGAAAGAAAGTGGCATCTACCTCCAGGGTAGATGAAGGGCTGAACCAAGGGTGTGACCTGGGACGATGAGTACAATATGGCAGGGCACAGTGGGAAAAAAGAGTCACCTTGTGGAGCACTTAGCAAGCCTAGTCAAGCAGGTGAGAACTGTCTAGCATGGCTCCAAGGCTCTCCCTAAAGTGTGGCTGGCAGTTCAACCTCAGGTTCCTCATCTGCAAAGTGAGAATAAATAATTCCCAGTTTCTGGAATTACTGAGAGGCTCTAATGGGACCATATGCTTGGAAACCCTTTAGAAACATGAAAAATGCTATTTAGATGTACTATTACTTGTCGATGTAGGATGGAAAACAGTAAGCAGTAAGTGGAATGGACTTAACATATTTACACAAGCACATATATTCTTCCTGCCTACAAAGATCAATGACATGGCCCAAGCCTGAGAGCCTGGCAAAGGTGAGCCTTGGTCTCTGTAATGCTTAGGAAGTTTGAGTTTAGGCACTCTTGTGAATCTTGAGGCCACTAGGGTAAACCTTGGAACAACTCAGTCAACCAATGGATGTACAAGAGTCTAGATTCAGTGGGTAGGGAATTAATGGGAAACTTGCTTCTCTCAGATAAGAGCCTCTGTTAATTAACATTTTAAATTTTAATGTGTCAATAATTTAAGAGCCTAGTTTGCTTAGGTTGTGGTTTGGTTTTTTTTCTCCCCTCCTATGAAGAATAATATTGCAAGGGAAAAATCACTAAGCAGAGCATTTCTGCAAGTTTGTTAGGAAGGTGAGAGGAGTTAGTAGACTGCTTTAACATAGCCATTCTTTTGTTGCAGAGGCTGGTTCCTGATTTTTATTTTATGAGTTCAGGATGACGAATCTGATCCTAACATCTAGGACACATGTCCTGAAATTGGAGCTATCTCAGAAAATAGAAGTAAATTATAAATAATGAGTTTTGGTTCAATTATTGTCCAGGTTACTGCATTTAGATTGTACCTAAAATGAACCAATATAGTCACCTAGAAAGTGAAAATATCAGTAAACTCTTTGTTCCATCTAGAGCAGGAGTTGGCTAACTATAGCCCATACACCAAATCCAGGCCTCCTCCTTTCTATAAATAAACATTTTATTGGAACAGAACCATGCCCATTTGTATGCATGCCGCCCATGGCTGATTTCACACTGTTGTGGTGACAGAGATGGCATGACTCACAAACCCTAAAATATTTACTACCTGACCCTTTCCTGAAAAAGTTTGTCAACACAAGACTTGAGATAATTTTAGGTGGACCACAGGCAAACACTGATTTATTTGAATTGCTCGTGTTCATTTGAATATGTATTAGAAAAAGATAAAACTGCCAATATGCAGTTTAGTTTTGCAGATTTTTGTTGTTGTTGTGAGGTCAAGTTAAAAAAGATATATAAGGAAAACTCTGAGTCAATTTAAGGGAGAATTCTAAAGAAATATACAAAAACTGTCATGGTAAAATGTAAACTCTAAGAAACACAGACGTGATGGGCAAGAAACAATTTAATTTGTTTGATCTTTATAGTGAATTGACCTCGTTGGTTCCAAGAAAATTGGCCTGAGAGGTTATTAACAAGGATCCTTTAAATTTATATCTAAGTCTAAAATAGTTTGGGCTTTAACCAAGAAATTAACCAAGCAGCATTACTGGCTTCCCACTCACACACATGAAGAAGAGACGTAGATGGACACCTCATTTTCAGTAATAGACATAACCAAATCTGTTGCAGTGGGGGAGAAGGAACAAGAAAAGAATTTTGGGGGTGAAACCTTAATTCTAGTCTTTGCTCATCAGAGCAAGGTCTTGGCTCACTGGAAAGCTCCTTAAGGTGTGAAATCAGAGAGGCCGTGTACTTTATCATGTGATCGTGAACAGAAGAACTCAAACGAATCTTGTTCTGCCACCTGTGGGCAAGTATGTAGGCTAAAAAGGAAACCATGTAGAGCCCCCACAATGCACCACCGTCAGCTCACTGTAGACCAATGTTTCTCTGAGTATATGCCATGGAATATTTGTGGGATCAATTTTTTAAGAGTTCAGTAGCCAGATAACCTCAGGAAAGAAACACTGACTTAAACAGAGCTGAATCTGCTCAAATGAACTACATGACTTTCCAGGATTAGCCTAGAGATAGAGGTTGCAATTTTGCCCAAACCTTTCTTTTTTTTTTTTTTTTTTTTTCTTTTTTTTTTTGAGATGGGGTTTAGCTCTTGTTACCCAGGCTGGAGTGCAATGGCGCGATCTCGGCTCACCGCAACCTCCGCCTCCTGGGTTCAGGCAATTCTCCTGCCTCAGCCTCCTGAGTAGCTGGGATTACAGGCACGCGCCACCGTGCCCAGCTAATTTTTTGTATCTTTAGTAGAGACGGGGTTTCACCATGTTGACCAGGATGGTCTCGATATCTTGACCTCGTGATCCACCTGCCTCGGCCTCCCAAAGTGCTGGGATTACAGGCTTGAGCCACCGCGCCCGGCCTGCCCAAACCTTTCTTACCACAGAATTCTTTTCTCATGAGGCATTTTGGGAAAGGCCTCTTTTAAGGCCCTAGAAAAAAATGAACATAGATAGGCATCAATATGATTTGGGGTCTAGAATTTATTTTAACTTTTTTTTAAAAATTCCTTTCCTTTTGTATGTATCATCAATCTAATGAGAAGTGAATTTCATGGCAGCAGATGGTACAACTTCCAAACATGAGAGGATTTGTGTACAGATAACACATGGAAACTTTGAAAATCAGTCTGTGCTAAAACTTTTAGGAGGCTAATTAGACATAGATACCAAAATCCTTATAATTGTGCATTATCTTGCATTATCTTCAGTAAGTAATTTCCCTTTTACAAATTATCCTTTGGAAATCACCAAAGATATGTGTATAATGGAATTCCCTGTAGAGTGATTTATAATACTAAACAAATTAGAAACAATTTAAACATTCAGTAACAAAGAATGATTGTTGGGAGGGCTTAAACATATTGGAATATTAAGTAGGCAATAAAAATCATAGGACTATAGAATACTTATTGACATAGGAAATTGTTTATTATATATATATAACATATATATGGGTAAATACTATTAAATGGCATTTACCCATATATATGTTATAGATATATAATAAACATATATATTCTATAATAAACAAAAGTATTCTACTTTTATAAAACTATGCAAGTAAATAAACATGAAGAATGTTAAAAAGACACAGGCAGTATAAATCATGACATTATTTTGGGTGGTGGAGTTATGGGGAAAACGTTCCTTCTTGGTGATTTTCTGTTTGCCAGCTATCCTGCATTGAGCTCATATCATTTAATTAGAAAAAAAAGTTAGACACAATTACAGTAGAAAATCCTACAAAAATAGAATTCCCTTCATATCACTTTTTCCAGCAGGACCTATGACATGGAACATTTTGCAGATGTGCTAGGTTACATACTGCTAAGACCAGAAAGGATTTTCTTCCAGGTGCAAGTATGGCCAAGGATGATACTAGAGCTCTAGAGGTTTCATGCTAAAAATTGCTCTTTGTGTTTTCTGTTCAGAAACATGTCAACATGAGGAACGACTGGGCCAGTATCTCAGGAAATGAACTCTGGTTTGTAATCCACCTGGACAATTTCCCTGTAGCACATCGAAGCTCTATATGTGCTCCCCCTATATATAGCTTAGATCTCCACGGTCTTGTCACTTCCTTCCTCTGTTCATATTTCACCCCAACATGACAATGACAGAAGTAAAGTATTTGAGTCAGAGTCAAGCTGGAGAATGACCCAGTCTAGGCCAGGCATGGCACCCCAGTTGCTTCTGTATCAGATAGCTAGCCCTATCTTCATCTTCTTGGGTAAAACTAAACCAGCCTGCACAAATATCTATCCACTTCATCTTTCAAGATTCTCCCATGTCGAATATTATTTAAATAAAGAAATCTGTAACCCTGCTGGATGGCACTGGCCTGAGGTGGTTTGCCATGAACTCACTGTGTGACCTTAGATAAAAAGTCTCCCTGTTCTAGACCTCAGTGTCCTTGCCTATATAATGAGATGCCTTGATTTACTTTCAAATGTTTACTGAGTTTCTACTCTAGGGCATGAAAGTGCACAACACAGACATAGCCCTTGCTGTAGCAGAGCTTGCAATTAGTAGAATAGACAGATAACATTTTAAAAAGCAAATCCAAAGTAGTGTGGAAGTATTCCACAGGGGAGAAATTATAGGGATTCCACTGGAACCAAAGGAGGGGCAGCTAGGCCAGACTCAAGGAGTCAAGAACATCTTAGCACCAATAATATCTGGGACAGTTAATACTGAGCATCAACTTCATTGGATTCAGCGATGCTAAGTATTGTTCCTGGGTGTGTCTGTGAGGGCGTTGCCAAAGGAGATTAACATTTGAGTCAATGGACTGTGAAAGGCAGATCCACCCTCAATCTGGTTGGGCATAATGTAATCAGCTGCCAGCATGGCCAGGATAAAAGCAGGAGAAAAAAAACTAGAAAACTGAAAACAACTAGACTGGCTTAGTCTCCCAGCCTACGTCTTTCTCCCATGATACAGACTTCATGTCCTCAAACATCGGACTCCAAGTTCTTCAACTCTGGGACTCTTGAACCTTCAACCACAGACTGAGGCCTGCACTGTGAGCTTCCCTACTTTTGAGGTTTTGGAACTCAGACTGGCTTCCCTGCTCCTCAGCTTGCAGATGGCCTGCTGTGGGACTTCACCTTGCAATCCTGTGGTCAATACTCCTTAATAAATTCTTCTTTATATATACATCTATCCTATTCATTCTGTCCCTCTAGAGAACCCTAATACAACATCTAAAAAGTGACTTCTAGAAGACATACTGAAACAGGAGTAAGAGTTAGTGAAAGAGGGTGATGGGAGGAAACAATTGCCTACCAAAGGCCCAGAAACAGGAGGGTGACTGAGAAGTTCAACAGGTTAAAAGAAATTCATATGGCCAAAGGCGAGAAGAGTTCATAGAGCGAAATGAAGGCAAAGTTTAGATGGGTGCTGTCCAGTAGGTATACAGTGCGAGCCATGTGTGTCATTATAAATCTTCTAGTAGACACATTTTAAAAGTACAACAAAACAACTGAAGCTAATTTTAACAATATATTCCAGTTAACTCAATTATCTAAAATAGTATTCTAATATGTAATCAATATAAAATTTTCAATAAGATATTTTACAACTTTTTTTAGATGGAGTTTCACTCTGTCTCCAAGCTGGAATGCAGTGGTGTGATCTCAGCTCACTGCAACCTCCACCTCCTGGGCTCAAGTGATCCTCCTGACTCAACCTCCTGAGCAGGTGGGATTACAGGCACGTGCCACCTGTACTAGAAGATTTATAATGACACACATGGCTCGCACGTGCCAGCAAATTTTTGTATTTTTAGTAGAGACAGGGTTTCACCATATTGCCCAGGCTGGTCTTGAACTCCTGACCTCATGATCCACCAGCCTCAGCCTCCCAAAGTGCTGGGATTACAGGCGTGAGCCACTGCACTTGGCCTACAACTTTTTTTCTACTTAATCTTTGAAATCTGATGTTTATATTTAAGCTCATCTCTGGTCAGAATCATCACATCTCCAGTGCTCTGCAGCCTCACATGTGGCGACTGCATTGGACCGAATGGGTTTAGACTTTATCCTTAGGATGATGCAAAGCCACCAAAGAATGATAACAAGTGGTGAGACACGATGATCACCAGGCTGCCACATAGATAGTAGATTTGATGGGAAAGTGTGAGAAGCAGGGAAACTGGGAAGGAAGATGCTGTATAAATCTAAGGGAAACATTTGGTTAATGGCAGGGAGAATAAATAGATTTCGATGGAGTCAAGAGATATTTCGGAAAAGATTTAAACATCTTGACATGAACATGAGCCCATGGAGCACTCAGACCCAAGAGATACTTCACAAGGCATAATGATGTATTTATTTTTTCCCCTTTGATCTCTTCAAGCTGAAAGTCACAGACCTGGGTGAGAAGTCACAGAGGCAAGATCGGTTTCCTAGGAGCTGTGTAGCTAATAGTTTTGGTGAATGGTTTGTGGTGCTGTTTTGACCCTTTATCGTCTATGTAGAGTGAGATAGAGGAATCATCAGAGAGCCTGAGAGTGATTATTGCTTTTCTTCCCTCTCTCTCCATCAGCCAATACATTGAATTTGTGAAGAGAGGAGGGGAGGAGGAGATAGGTGGAGAAAACTGCTTCTTAGGAGTGATTACAGTCACAGAGGGACTTGAAGAGACATCCTTGGGCCCCATATTTCTTTTGCCACCAGTGAATTCCAAATCAAATGAGTCCAATCTGCAGATCAAAATGAGATTTTTCTTATTGACTTCCCTGAAAGCTTAGCCGGCTCTCTGCAAATCGAGTCATGTGTATCCTGCATCCTCATCAACCATTGCAGATTGCAGGGATGTCGGAACTGGGCCAAGATTGGCAAATATGTCACTGATGCATGAGGCTAGGGAAAATCCAGCTCTTATTGGCCTGGCAGTGCTGACCTGCTTTGTCCATAAATGAAGAGCAAATGCAATTTGCAAAACACATAGAACTGATAAGGGGTTACAACAAGGCAGGGCTGAAGCTGCTTTTCCAAGAGCAGGCCTTCTTGAAAAGGGGACAAAGCAGATTTCAAGAGTGAAATTGGACAGTGTTCCTTAAAGTGTGCTCCTTATGCCATCTTTATCATAATCACCTGGAGTTTATTTAAAAAATATGTAACTGGGTCTAACCCCAGGCCAGTTGAATTAGAGTGGCATAGGGCATGGGAAAACTCCACGTTTAACAAACCCCCAAGTGATTCTCGTGCACATTAAAGTCTAAGATGTCCTTGAAGAAGGAAAGTTTTTCCACTTGGGCACTGGAAAAAACACTGAATTTGGAGTCAGCCTACTTGATCCTTCATATGGACTCTGCTGTTAACTGGCTGGATGGCCTCCTAGTGAAAGAAAATGGGATGTGAAATCAGAAGCGGGCACAGGCCTACCTCTCATAGAAGAGCTGTGCAATGATGGTTAATAGCTAAGTCTCACCCTCACCACCAGACAATGCAGAGCTGGGCTCAGGTTACCCTGAAAAGTGTGCTAGCTCTGACGGTCTGTTTCTTTAAATCACCTAACATCAGTTTCTTCATCTGAAAAATGGGAAGCTTACATTCTGTTTTGGCTATGCTTTTGGGGGGATTAAATAAAACAATGAACATACATTTAAAAACTGTTTTTAAAGGTTGACACAGTAGGAAGAAGTAGTGTTAACTGCTGATAGTTATCTCTACTTAGAACAAGCTTGTCCAACCCATGCCCCATGGACCAAATGTGGCTTCAGAACGGCTTTGAATGTGGACCAACAAAATTCATAAACTTTCTTAAAACATTTTGAGGGTTTTTTTGACTATTTTCTTTTTATAGCTCATCAGCTATTGTTAGTGTTAGTGTATTTTATATGTGGCCCAGGGAAGCCGAAAGATTGAACACCCCCGACTTAGAGCATTATTTGTCCTAAGACTTCCCACACTGATAAAGTCTCCTTAAAAGCATAGTATTTTTTTTACAAAGCACAATACCGAATACAAAGAGATTTCATGTTTGTTTTCTATAGATCACATCGTGTAAAATGGGCCACATTAACCTCTACCGAGCCTGAGTTTAACACTACCACCAGTCTTGAAGAGGATAAGACAGTCACTTTGTAATACTCCAGATTTTCTTTCCAAATATTCAGAAACAGCCCTTATTAAAGGCTACACCTTAACTTAGCATTCAAGTCCATCAATACTTTGGCCACTGTCTTATACCTACTCAACACTAGCAGAATTTGACTATTCGATGGCTTTATATTTGCCTAATTTCACCACTTCATGTTTTTTTGTGCCATATCCTTGCTCTGAAATGTCCCCTTTATTAGATTCCTACCTATAAAAATATCCTTTCAAATATTTGGGAGGCTGAGGCAGAGAATCACTTGAGCCCAGCAGTTCAAGTCCAGCCCAAACAACATAAATGACCTGGTCTCTTTAAGAAAAAAAAATCACGGATACATGCAAATATTTAGCTTCAAGAATGTTGGCTTTGCTGCTAAATTTAAGAGCAAAAGCAAATATACAAAAAAAAAATGGGACAAGACATAAATGTCCAACATTAGGGGATTGATTATGTAAGTACAGTTGTACAACAGAATACCACGTGCTGGTTCGTGTGTTGTTTTAAAGAATATTTAAAGGCATGGAACAATTGTCATGATACACTATTAAGTAAAAGAAAAGAGTAAGTGCCATTATAACAAATCATCTATAGATAAAACATAAATAAAAACAGATGAGCTAAGGATGCATGCTGTCGGTTAGAACCTAATTTTTTATCACATCATACGGTTATATGGTTTGGTTCTGTGTCCCTCCCACCAAATCTCATCTTGAATTATAATAATCCCCATGTTGTCAAGGGTGGGCCCATGTAGAGATAATTGAATCATGGGGGCAGTTTCCCCTAGGCTGTTCACATGATAGTGAGTTCTCATGAGATCTGATCGTTTCATAAGGGACTTACCCCCTTCACTCTGCACTTCTCTCTCCTGCTGCCATGTGAAGAAGGATGTGTTTGCTTCTACTTCTGCCATGATTGTAAGTTTCCTGAGGCCTCCCAAGCCATGGAAAACTGTGAGTCAATGAAATAACTTTCCTTTATAAATTACTCAGTCTCAGGCAGCTCTTTGTAGCAGCGTGAGAACAGACTAATACATAAGGAGTTTATTATAAGGCCACACAGAAGAAAGGAAAAACAGGGAAGGTCTTATAACCAATATGGAAATCTCACAGAGAAAACAACACTCTATACACTGTTCAAAATTACAATATTGTGACAGTCACATAATGCAGCTTCTCCCAGCTTCTGCTTCCCTCTCAGCTTTTTATTTTATTTCCTGTATATCTCAAATTCCAAATATGAGTAAGAGGATCTGATTCACTCTCTTAGTCATTACCTCATACAGAGCCCCTGCACTGGACAGAGTTCTCAGGCCAGGCTGCATCATGGCCAGTGGGTTACTCAGCCCATACAAGGTGCTTTGGCCTTGATCCAATCAGTTGTGTACAAGGTGGCATGATCACATGACAGAACAAGGAATTGTAGGGGTCAGGAAGTGCTGAGGCTGCTCCTCTGAGAAGGGGCTAAAAGCAGGGCAGACACTCCAACACTCAAGCACATTTTTCTCCAGTACATTCATCAAAATAATATTTGTGGTTATGACTGAAGGATAGGGCAAAAATAAATTCATTACAGTTGGATTTGGCTCCATGTGACAGAAAACCCCAAATTACAATGGTTTAAACACAGGAGGGTTTATTCTCTCAAGTGGAAGAAGTCTGGGATGGCAACTCACAAAGTCATTAAGAATTCAAGTGCATGTTTACAATAGCAAAGACCTAAAACCAACCCAAATGCCCATCGATGATAGACTGGACAGGGAAAATGTGGCATATATACACAATGGAATACTATGCAGCCATAAAAAACAATGAGTTCATGTCCTTTGCAGGGACAGGGATGAATCTGGAAACCATCATTCTCAGCAAACTGACACAAGAACAGAAAAACAAACACCACATGTTCTCACTCATAGGCAGGTATTGAACAATGAGAACACATGGACACAGGGAGGGGAGCATCACACACTGTGGTCTGTTGGGGAGGAACAGGGGAAGGACAGTGTGGGGTAGGGAGGTTAAGGAGGGATAACATGTGGAGAAATACCAGTTATAGGTGACGAGAGGATGGAGACAGCATACCACATTGCCATGTATGTACCTATGCAACAATACTGCATATTTTGCACATGTACACCAGAACCTAAAGTGCAATAAATTATTTAAAAAAAAAAAGAATTCAAGTGCATTCTAACTTCCTGCTCTTCATGATAGCACATAGTATGGAAGTCATTATTTCTGTTCACTAATATTCTTTTTCTTCCCTCATTTTGGGAACAGGATAGGACTTTGCTTCCTTCCGTTTTGAATCTTGGTGTGTCATGTGACTTGCTTTCACAAATGAACTATAAAGGGAAGTAACATGAATAACTTCTAAGCAGAAGCTTTAAGAGTCAATGCAAAAAGCTTCTACCTGCTACTGTGGTTTTGAAGGCACATGATGAGAGGCAGTTGCCATCAGCCTGGGTGATGGAGAAAATCTAATTAGCACAGGTTCTTTATTGAATTCTATTGGATATTTAGGTGAGGAAGAAATAGAAAATTATTGAAGTTGGGAGATTGCTATTATAGCGTAACCTGATCCATTCTGACTAAATACATATAGACATCATCAAAATCACCTCCCGGTCCACTCCAGCTGCAGGAGATTTCGCCATCACCTAAATGTCCCAGGCAGCAACAAGGAAAATTAGAGAAAGGCAAAAGGGCCAAAATTCCTAGTGAAGCCATCTCCCTGGAAATCCCACACAAAGTTTTCACTTACATTGCTCAGAATTTAGTTACACAGCCAATGTATTAATAATTGGCTGCAAAGGGTTCTGGGCAATGTAGTCTTTTAGCCACATATTATTGCACTGAATGTAATTAAGGCTGAGTTACTGAGAAAGAAGGATAAAAAAGATAATCGGCCAACACCATCTTCCATAAAGTATAACTCTCAATTTCTTCTTTTATTTATATTTTCTTAATTTCTTAAATAAAACTTCTGTAATTTCATATAAAAAAATTATTGGAGCCCTCTTATTTATTCTTCAGGACAGCTCAAAGTATCTCTTAATTACCTGCATAGAAGCCCAGTCTTTCCCCTCTAAGTTCTCCCTAAATCTCATATGCCCCACCCCTCATTTTCTGATCACATTTGTCATTATGTCACGATTTCATACCTACCTGATCATAGATCCCTTGAGGGCAGGTTCAGCTTTTATTTCCTTCAGTCTTCTAAGATTCATTTCATGTATGGCAGATGGAAGTAGGAAGGACAAAAGGCTATTTCTCAAATGCTATTTATTTTTATTTTAAAATCTCAAATTGGAAGCAGAATTAGCTAGTATTTTCTCCACAGTAAGTATATTAAGGAAGTACCTAAGTGCAAAGCACCATGTTCCTATCCTGGTCAGAGTTCAGACAGTAAACCAGCTCCACAGACATTTAAGAGGGGCAACAATGTGAATTCCATGGAAACATGGACAGGTCAATTCTAGGTACGTTTGAAATTAAGAGACATATGGACAGATTGTACTGGCAGCTGACTGTCATGAAGACTAGCACAGGAATGTCATTCAGAGGATGCTAGGGCCTCCCTCCACATTGCCCATGCCTCCTGGCCACCTCATATGTAAAACCTTTTTAGGATAAAGCACGTGGTAGCATTTAGTAACTAAAGTCCCTGAAATTGCGTCCAAGTAAATTTCATGCAAAATTTCAATCTACAGCAGAGTATTGTGGGAAGAAGTTGATGTACTGGCATTACCCTCTGGGCAAAAGTGTTTTAAATAAATAAGAAGAGACTGAAAAAAGTGCCACATAATTGGAGCAGAAAAAGGTATCCTTATTCCAGAATGGCAGTCCAAAATAACAAATGTAAGGGCTACCACCCTGAGTACTTGTTATATGTGCTATGTGCCAGGCACTATGCTAAGCACTTTATTTATTTTGGTCATTTTATTCCCACAATGTTCCCGTATAACTGGTAGTATTTTAACTGTTATTTCTAAAATTCAAGAACAAAAGTGCTCAGGACTTTTAGGAGATGGGTTATAGTAATGGCCCCATTTAATATCCCCCATAGGCACATTCTTTGGTGACTTTGTGGCTCCTCTTATCAAGGCACTGAGCCTATTTTCTCATTCCTTGGATCAAGGCTGGTCTCATCATTGCTTTGGACAAGACAATTTTGCAGAAGCAACAGTTTTGAGCTCTGAGAACAGTGCTAGGTCTGAGTCTTTATCTTAAGAGGGCTTGCAAGCTTCTCTTGCCTCTCTTAAAATTTGTTTTAAAAAACATCTTTATTTTGTTCCAGCAGCCTTTTATATATGTAATAGCAGATATTCCATTTTGCTTGAATAGTTTGTATGAGAACATGAAAAAACAATTCCAAAATCTGAATTGATCAAATTAATATATTTTTTAATATTTTATTTTTTATTGCATTTTAGGTTTGGGGGTACATGTGCAGAACATGCAAGATAGTTGTACCTATGCCTCTCTTAAAATTTTGCTGCTGCATGTAAAAAGCCTGGGCAAGCCTGCTATACTGTGGAGGCTCATGGAGCAGAGATGAGCCATACTAGCTAGGATCATCCTCAACCAGCCAGCCCCCAGCTGACTCACCAGCTGACCACTGAAGTATAAGGGAGCCCAGCCAGGATCAGCAGAACCATCCAGCCAAGCCCTAGACTCTTGAGTAAAAATAAATGTTCATTGCTGTATGCCACCAAGGTCGTGATGCTGTGTGTTCAGCAGTATTATTGTGGCACAAGAAAATAGATAAATAAGTAACTTCCTCAGGTTCACCTACCTGGTAATTGGGAGAGCTAAGGTTTGAATCAAGTGTGTCTAACTTCAGAACCTGCCATGCATGCAGAAGACTCGAGAAAAAACAAATTCCTCACAGTATGTAAAGTTCCTCAGGATCTCCAGTCTCCTAGTCAGAGGCCCTGTGTTCCATCCTGGGGACTCTGTTAAGTAGTCCAGGCCTCTAGACCTTGGTTTCTTTATCTTTAAAATGGGCATAATAAATATTTCTTTTAACAAGATTCCTGTTGGGATCCAATGAGTTACCTGATGTGAAAGCATTTCACAAATGGCTATGGAGATGCCAACTGGGTTAATGATCAGGCACACCATCCTCTTTACCCCAGCCAATGCTGCAGAACCCAGAGTGGCTCTGCCTAGAAAGGGCATTGCCTGGAAGTCCTCCACATTTATCCACTCAGACTGATTATGAAGTGTGGATGTACCTGTGGAGGAGAGGGTATGGATGGTTTGTCTTTGCAGCCGTGCCCCTGCTGACAGCAGGAAAGCTTTAGCTGAGTTTGAAATGGGATAAAAAGGGAGTGAAAAAAAAAAAAAAAAAAAAAACCAACAGCTAAAGCTGCTATCAAACTCACAGAGACCCTTAATGGTGATTTAATGCTGGAAGATCTAGCTTGCCACAACACTGTGACAGGACTGTATTTTTTCTGTCGGGGTTAGGTGAGTGGTAGTGTGGCCGCATTTAAAGGCGACAGGGAGGGGTTGGTGGAAGGGGCATTAATCATGTACCTTAGAGCATGGTCTGGACTATGAGCAGAATTACAGGGACAGGGAGACCAGGAGATGACTGAGGAATGACCCTTGGGGCTGAACATTATCAAGGAAACACAAAAAGGAGGGCAGATCCCTCGCCTGCACTTACTCTGCTCATTTTTATACCTAAGATCCTCATCCCTGCAGCCCCACATTCATTCCAGCAAAGCCTTTACAGAGGCAATTTAGTGTCCCTGGTGGTTCCAGATGTGGTCTCTGCATGCAAAACATCAGGATTCAGAAGTATGCACACCTTACAGTGTCTAGTTAACTTCTTTTCACCTTTTACACATCTAAATACTTTTGAAAAACATATTCAGATTTAACATTTAACCCCAGAAACTACCCAGTACTGTGCACATACCAGGATGCATTTGTTTACTCACTTATCAAACACTATTTGCACTACATATTATGTTCCAGGCACTGTGCTAGGCCCAGGGAATGGAAAAATTAGTGACATGCAGTGCCTGCCCTCAAGGAGAACCCAGCCCATCAGAGAGGCATAATTGAAGGAGAAGGCTTAATCTGAACTTGGAAAATCAGAAACTGTTTCCTGGAGGAAGTAGCATCTGAGCTGAGGCATGAAGGATGAGGAGACTGAAAGCGTGAACAGCCACAGAGGTAAGAAGCAGCAAGATGTAGCTGGAGACACAGGGAAGAGAACCAAGGGGCTGGAGGCGTGTCTGAAAGGTAGACAGGACCCAGTCATGGTGGGCGGCTGGGGGCTGATAAGCCATGTAGAGGAGTCTGCAAGTGGTGTGGAATCAGCAAGGGCTTAAGCAGAGAGGTATTACGATTTAGTTTTCTCCGCCTCTACAAGTGGCACCACCGAGCTGATCAGGCCAAAAACCTGTGAGTCAGCATCGTACTTATCCACATCTCTCCTTTCTCCGCATAGCCAATCCATTAGAAAATCCTATGCATTCTTCCTCTAGCATATTGCCACTGGTCTTTACTCACTGCCTCCATACTTCCCAAAGCCGTCTCCTAAGAGCTCCCTGCTGCCACCCTGGTGTACCCCTGTTCTCCCCTGCAGACAAAGTCATCTCTTCTGAACATATGTCAGAATGCATCCCTTCTCTGCTGAAAACTTCCCAAGGGCTTCCTGAGGGCTAAAACAAAGTCATCTCTTCTGCAGACAAAGTCATCTCTTCTGAACATATGTCAGAATGCATCCCTTCTCTGCTGAAAACTTCCCAAGGGCTTCCTGAGGGCTAAAACCCCAGCATCTCCTCATGCTCCACAGGGCTTTAAATGATCTGGCCTCTGCCCACCCCTTTGGCCTCCCTTCCCTGTTCCCAGGCTCACCCACTCCACCTTGGCCATAAGCCCCTGCTCCTCCTTCGATAACGGGCACTCAGGCCCATCTCACATCTCACCGCCTTTGCCCTGATCGTCCTCTGCTTAGTACTCTTCTCTCTCATATCGTCCTATGATTCACTCTCAGTTTATTCAGATCTGTACCCAAACATCTCCCCTTCAGAGGGGCTTTCTCCAGGCTCACTAAAATACCCAGCCCCACCATCCGTTACTGTCCTCTTATTCTGCTTTACTTTTTTGAAAATACCACTTATCCAACCTTAAATTTCATTGCTTGTGTATTTGTTACTCTCTTATTCTCTGTCTTCCCCTCTAAAATGTTCCATGAGCGAAGACAAACATGTCTATCTCATTCATCACCACATCTCCCTCTTTTAGGACCATAGTCTGGGCTCATAGAAGGTACTAAAAAAAAGTTTGTTAAGGTGGAGAATACAGGAAATGAACATGTTGAGGGCAAGATGATGAACGCCTTTTTGGAATGGTTGTGGTATCTAAAAACCAGTCTCCAGAGCTAAATTCAATCTTTCTTTAATCTTCTGTACCCACATCTCTCCCTCACACCAACCCAGATCCTGAGACCACCTTCCAAGGTTGTTAAAAAATAGTACTTCACCTCCTCTCTGAGTCCCATCTGTAAAACAGGAGTAACGAGACTTCCTTAAAAGGTAGCTGTGAGGAGCCAATACAAGAATATCAGTGAGATTTACTATGCAGGCCTGATAACAGATTTAGACTCCAGGGGACAGATCATCACAAGATATTTTAATTTGATGGATACATAAATATTATTATACTATGTTCTGATATTTAATATTTATTTGAATTTAATGTTTTAATTTTTTCTACTAAACTATAGAGACTAATTCTCATTCTTTTTATACTTTCCCATTTCCCTACCCCATTGCCTAGGACAGCATTTACAGTTTTTTCCACAGGAAACAAAAAGCTTCTGCTCCAGAATCAGGAGCACTGGGGGATTTTTGGCTTTGTTAGTGCCATGACCCAGCAAGACACACTGATTCTCTGACTGCCCAACCTCAACCTCCAGGATCCAATTATCCCTCCCCAGCTTCCTGACCTCCTGTTCCCAGACCTCCCTGCTCCTGACCACAAAATCTACTGAATCCTTCATCTCAGTCACTACTTCCTGGAACATGTGCTTGTAAGGACATACATGTCTCTGTCTCTCTGTATATATACTGACATGGTCCTAGACTGGGATCAAAATAAGACACAATTCTCTCTTCCAGTGTTAGACACACACACACACACACACACACACACACACACACACACTTTTCTTATTTCAATATATCCTTTTGAAAAAAATTAAAGCAAAGCTGTATATGCTATGTGAATGTTGATTTTTTTAAGATGTAGTAGAGCTGGTAAATCATTCCTTTTCGTGACTTGGGGAGAAGTCAAATGGACAGAAGGTA
Source organism: Saguinus oedipus (assembly GCA_031835075.1). Lineage (NCBI taxonomy): Eukaryota > Metazoa > Chordata > Mammalia > Primates > Cebidae > Saguinus > Saguinus oedipus. The sequence continues at coordinate 48,437,861 of CM063170.1, forward strand.
TTCTTTTTCACAGTTGCATATCTTTCTTGGTAAACCATCCCTGAGCTTACTAAACAGATTTTCTACCAATGAACATTTTGATTATTTCTTAGTTTTTGCTCTTCAAAAACTCACTTTACACGTGGATGGGCATAACTATAGGATGGCTTCATACAAGAAGACTGGCAATTGTAGGTATGCTGGAAATTTTGGTTTCTATCGCCAAAATAATTGCCCCAATTTACATTACAAACAATAGTATATGAATGCCTGTCTCTCCAGTATTATCCAGTTTTTTATAACTCTGCAAATCTGCTAAGTGAAAAACGAAATTGCATTTTTGAGAATTTCTATTTTTATTGTGAGGAAAACTGAGCATCCTTTTGTATGTTAATACTGCTAATCTTTTCTTTGGACTAGTTCATATTATTAGCTCATTTTTCTTTGGGTTGTTAATTTTGTTTTTTGATTTGTCAGCACTCTGAAAAATTAAGAAAATTAGTCCTTTATCTGCCATATCTGTTACAAATTTTTTTCTAATTTGATATTGATTAGTTACAGTATTTTTCCTTGCAGAACTTTAAACATTTTAAGTAGTCAAATCTGTCAGTCTTTTTTATGCCTTTTGGGTTTCATTTCTTCTTTAGAAAGCTCTTTTGTATGTCAAGATCACGAAAGCATTTGATCACATTTCCTTTTAGTGATTTGTATGGTTTCTTCTATTTTTTTTACATTTAATTCTTTAATCCATGTGGAGCTTTGCATTACTTTTCTATTACTGCACAACAAGTTACCACAAATGTAGCAGCTTAAACTGACATACATATATTATCTCAGTTTTTGTTTATCAAGAGTCTGGCCATAGCTTAACTAGGACCTCTGCTTAGGGTTTTACAGGTTGTGACCAAGGTGATGGCCAGAACTGTGTTCTCATCAGAGGCTCAACTGGGGAAGGATCCACTTCCAGGATCCCTCACTTTGTTGCCTGAATTCATTTTCTGATGCTGTAAGATTTATGACATCTTGCTTCATCAAAGCCAACAAAGGAGAGAAGGAAGGAAGGAAGGAAGGAAGGAAGGAAGGAAGGAAGGAAGGAAGGAAGGAAGGAAGAAGAGACAGAGTGTGTGTGTGAGAGACAGAAAAAGGTTGAGACTCTAGAAAAATAGGCATTACACTTTCACATAATCACATACATGTGCTCAGTTACAACCCATAATCTTTGCTACATTGCAGTGGTTAGAAACAAGTCTCTGGTCCTGCCCACACTCAAAAGGCTTACATAAAGGTATGAATAGTAGGAGCTGGGAATCATAGGGACTGCTTTATAGACTGTCACTCACAAATTTATTTTGGTAGAAGGAGTAAACTAGGGATATAAATTTTTTTTAGATGGTTAGCCAAAAGTCTCAGTATCACTTATTAGATTATCTAACTTTCCCATACGATTAGAAATTTTACTTCTGTTTTCTCAGACAGAGACTTATATATCACAAACTAGGTGATTTTTCCTTCTCTTATTTCATGTACACCTCTGTGATATCAGAAATGCAGTTTGCCAGTCTCATATTCAGCTTATCGGGCATCAAAATAACATCTATTCCCAGAGACAATCACTGTTATCAGTTTCTGTCACATTTATATAGATATAATATATAGTCTTTATTCATGTTTATTCCTATATGCATATCTAGCTATAAACAAAGGTTAAGGGAAAGAAAATGAAGAGAGGTTATTCATTATCTCATTCCTTTCCTCACAAGAGGTGCATATTCCCAGCAGGCCCCAGACAACCTCTGGCAAATTAAGGCATCTGTTAGAAAACACTAAATCAGTCAGCTTAGTCAAGAGCTTACACAAGTCACACTCACAAATGAGCCAAACTCAGGACAAAATGGGGAATTGGCTAAACAACAGGTAGACCAGAAATACCTCTGGGGACATGAGCATATTTCAAAGGAGAGGACATAGGTAAAAAGTGATGGAGAGTTTGGTAGGAAAACCACTGCTAGTAAATCCTATGTGTGAGAACTACCACAATATTCACTTGTGCCTTTATGAGTAGGATCCTGTTGCGTTTGGCAAAATCAATACTTTTTGTGACTACTTTACATTTCACACTGGAGTTTGTAACCGTCTATTAAAAGCGATGTCACTGTCTCTTAGAAGCAGGTGATGAAAAGAGGATAGGCACGTAATAGCCATGAGATTCCCTGAAAAAAAAATGTCCATTATCTCTATTGTTGTGACAACCCATTCCCACTATGCTACAACCTTTATGAAAGAGGCTGCTTGTGCCCTGTGAATTAGTAAAATTTTTGTATTATTTATTGTTAAATCACATATATATGTGTGTGTGTGTATATATGTTTAATGTAATAATAGCATGCTATGCACAATTTTCTACACTTTGACTTTTTCACAGTACAAAAAATATATATATATATACATAACACACACATACACACACATATATATCATAGCATGGTTTCATATTAGCATTATATGACTGCCGCATATTTTTGCTTCATATTTTAATAGTTACATAATATTGATCTGAGATAATATAATTTATGTAACCATCCCCTATGAAAGGCCATTTGTTCTATTTACCATCTTTTGCTTTTAGAATAATGCTTTAATAAATGACTTCAGACTTCACAACACCATTTTAATTCATAATCCTTTCAGAGATTAATGAGAAATTATTTCTAACAAAATTTATCTTGTTTCTATCATGGATTGCCATCTGTCAAAGAGCAGTACTGTACTCTACAATTATCAAACTGAGGTACAAAGAAGAGGTCCACACTGATAGTCACTGGCAGAAACTAACATATAAACAGGTTGTATTTGGCCCACACCATTATTTTTCAAAGTGGAATGAATTGTCAGCATTAAAACCATCCATGTGTTGTTGTAGTTTAGAGAAATCACAACAAAATCAATATATAGAGTGCCTCTTGAATAACTAAATACTTAGCATTTAGAGGTCAGACCAGCCACGTAAATAATGAGAGAGGAAGTATTTGAGGATAAGGCAATGGGAGTAGTGGGGAGTGTGGCTCACATTCTTGCACAATAGTGGTTGCTGGAGGTGCATAAGCGCTCCTCAACTGAGATGTGAATGAGCTTCCTCAGTTCACCACACAACCAAAATGGCGACCAAGGTTGCTCCATGTCTTTGAAGTTACAACAGTTAACATTTTTCATAACACATTCTGTATTTTCTCTTCTACAGTGGAGTCAAGAAAAAAAGTAAAATATTTTTTATATTCAAATAATCTCATAATAGTGGGGAAAAGAAAAGTAAGTCCACACTCACCACGACTCCCTAATGCCTTATACCCAGATGCTTCTTTTCTCATTTACATGAGTTTCTAACTGCATATTTAAAAGAAACAGACCTTCCCCAAAGTCAAATAGTCCAAAAGCTGCCTGTTATTTCTCTTTATTTAATCCCATCTCCATTTGTCAAATTCTTTGATGTTTTAACTGAAAAACATTATTTCTTTCTTAATACCATTTCTTAAAAAAAAAAAAAAAAAAAAAAAAAAAAAAAAAAAAAAAAAAATCCTGAGTCCGTCCAACAGGCTTTATAGCTAAAGTAGCTGGTCCGTTGTTGGGCATTTGCATTTTTTTTCCTTTTTTATGGTCTCCCCTGGTGCTGGAAGATTGGTTTTCTGTGTTGGACAGAGAGCATGGAGAGCAGCTGCTGTCTCCCAGTCTAGTGCATAGTAAAGAAGAGTGCGTGGGGCAGAATTCATCTACCCAATATCCCAACAGGTTAACTAGTTCTGGAGTGAGGAAGTCACAGCTCTTGCTTTTGAAGGTTCTTTCTATTGAGTATAAAAGATTCTGTGTTTCTGAGAATTAGAAGTTTCTCTTCAAATTCACTCTATATACTCTAGGCAGCAAGATGATGCTTCTTAAATATAATGGTCTCCTACTGACGAGGTACTGACAAGAAAAAAAATTAAATTCAAGAATAAACTTGAGAAAAATAAACGTATGCATGATTCTGAAAACTGGCAGCAATGTAACGTTCACTACAAGTCAGTAAGGGTTTTCTGTCATCCAGGTATTGTGCCTAGTGCTGTGTGTACATTATCTCATTTAATTCTCTCAACACTGAAAGGTAGGTGCTTGTTAACCCTGCTTTATAGATGTAGAAACTGAATATCAGAAAGACACAGTGATTTCTGCAAGGCCTCTGAGATTGTAAATGACAGAGCTGGAATTCATCTAGGTCTTTCTGCCTCCCTATGCCCTCATCTAAATCCTCATTAAGCTTCTTTCGTAAAGCAAGCATTCTACAAAGAGGTTTGCACTGGATTCTCAATGAGGACCACTGGGTGTATTCTCTTTGGAATCTATAATGCTGCTGATGACAATCATTCAGGAAGGAACCTTTTGATCCTATCCTTTATATGATTTTTTTTTCCTTCCACATATTATTCACAAGAAGCAAGCTATTGTCGGCCACCTTCTCCTCAAACAACACACAACTGAAGTAGCTACCCCATGACCTCACTTCTAGTTTGAAAGGGTTTTTGTTTCATTGGCCACTTTTCTTCCTGGCACTCCTGAGCTCTCCTTGATATCCTAAAAAGTTAAGTCACTACTCACTAGCACTCGCTGCTGACAGCACACCATTCACTGCAACTCCTTGGCAAGGGGTCAGAGAGCCACATGTAACTCAGGTCATCTGTCCTATAATTTATGAAGCTTCAGGCGCTACATCTACTTCTGTCCTAAGGTCTTTAGCTATATTACTGTTCTGATAAATTTTTTAGTTTGCTTACAGCAAAATTCACTCTGTGGCATACAGTTCTATGAATTTTAACAAATACATACAGTTGTATAAGAGTTTGGTTAGAAAACTACCACAATCAAGATACAGAATACTTCCTCCCCAAACCAGTTCCTCATTGTCTCCCTTTGATGTCACCAGCCTCCAGCTCCTTACTCCCTCAGCCACTGGTTACTACTCTGTGTTCCCTATAAATGCATCTTTTTCCATAATGCCATGTAAAAGTTAATCATGCATTGTGTGTCCCTTTGGGTCTAGCTTCTTTCACTCAACATATGCATTAGAGTGTACTGAATTGTACAGCTCAAATCATATGTGTTGAAGGCGTTGAGAGCAGGAGAGCCATTAAGGAAACTTTGCTGTTGGTTCAAACAGTCTAGCATAGAATTCTTGGAGAACATACTCCATTAGTTTAAGCTAATTATAAGCTTGCTGCCTGCTATTTGTGATTGCATTTGAAGTCTGTCCATATTTTTGTGTGTATCAGTAGTCTTCTCCTTTTTACTGATGAGTAATATTCCACTGTACGGATGTCTCATAGATTAATTCATGTGCCTTGGAGGGACATTTGAGTTGTTTCCAGTTTTTGCTGATGATGATTAAAGCTGCTATAAACCTTTTTTGCACAGGGCTTTTGTGAATGTAAGTTTTTATTTTACTTATGTAAATATCCAGGAATAGGATTTCTAGATCATATGGTAAATTTGTGTTTAATTTTATGAGAAACTGCCAATCTACTTTCCAAAGTGACTGTAACATTTTGCATTTTCAGTAGCATTAAATGAGAGTTTCAGTTGTTTTACATGCTTGTCAGCACTTGCTATTGTCAGGTTCCTTTTTTGTTTTTGTTTTATTTAGCTATCCTAATAGGTGTGAATCTCATCATGGTTTTAATGCAATTCTCTAAATGACTAATATTGAGTATCTTTTTATGTGTTTATTTTCCATTCATATATCTTCTCCGGTGAAGTGTCTTTCAAGTCTTTTGCTTATTGTGTCTTCTGATTATACTTTTATAATTCAGGGATTAATTCATTTTAACTTGATCTTCCTTTCCAATTTAAATATATCAAAAAAAAACACATTAGGCTTCTGTGAATCAATGACATCTCATTATAAATTAGTTTTCACTCAAAAGACATAAGCATTATTTATAACTTTGTGTCTTGGTACTATGAATGCAAAAATAAGTGAACACAGTCCACTTTCAAAGAGTCTTTGCTAGATAAATAGGAGATGTTTTACCAGAATAACCACATATTACTATAGTAAAAGGTGGACTATAATAAATGCTTTGTGCGATTATATAAGCAAATTGTTAGAGAGATTCCAAGGTGAGAGGGATGATATCTAATTGAGCATTTGGCCTTGATCGATAGATGCTATTTTGAAAAACAGAAATATGAAGTGAGAAAAAATATTTCAGGCAAAGCTACAACATAAGAAAAGGTGAAAGACCTATAGCTAAAATCATACTTAGTGATTGCTTCTCCCTTAAAATTGGAAGCAAGACAAGAATGTCTGCTCTCACAATTTTTATTCAACATTACATTGGAGGTGTGAACCATAGAAATTAGACAACAAAAATAAAAGCCATACATAATGGAAAGTAAGGTGTAAAACTACCTCTGTTTGCATGTGATATGGTCTTGAGCATAGAAAAACCCTTAAAAGTTGACTAAAAAGTTTTAGAGCTAATAAATGAGTTCAGCAAGGTTGCATGACACAAGATCGATACACCAAAATCAGTTAAATTTCCACACATTAGCAATGAGCAATCCAAAACTAAAATTAATAATTCTGCTTACATAGTATCAAAAAGAATAAAATGCTTATAAATAAACTGAACCAAAGAAGTGCAAGATTTGTACACTGTGAGATATAAACTATTACTGAAATAAATTTAATAACTAAATGAAAAGAGTTCCATGCTTATAGGTTGGAATATTTGATATTGTTAAAATGGCAGTTCTTCTGAAATTCATCTGCGGATTTGTTGGGGCTCAATGCAATCCAAGTATGGTGCCTTGGCATCCTGAGTACTTTTTAACTGAGCTAGGAGACCCTCAAAGGCAAGAAGATCTCATATTCTTCTACTCTCCTGTCTCCCATTCCTCCTTCTCCTCCAAATCACATCATAAAACCTAGAAAGATCACTGGGTTTCCCCTGAAAGTAGCGATAAGCCCTTCCTAAGGCAGGTGTCTTACTCTCTACGCAGAGGAAAGGAATGCTACACAAAGAGGACAAAAAGAATCTGAACAATAAGACATGCCAAAAAATTGAGTTAGACTTCTGCTGCAAACAATATATAAAAATTGATTTAAAATGAACTGTAAGGCCTGAGTGTGAAACTATAAAACTCTCAGAAGAAAACACAGGTATAATTCTCCACAACCTTGAGTTTAGCAATATTTCCTTAGATGTCGCACTAAAAGCACAAGCAGAAAGAGAAAAAAATTAGATGAAAAGGACTTCATCAAAATTATGAGATTTTATGCTTCAAAGTATACTATCAAGGAAAGGAAAAGATAACCCAAAGAAAAGGAAGATTTTGCAAATCACTCATTTGTTAAGGGACTACCCCAACCTAGCAAGGCAGGCCAATATTCAAGTCCAGGAAATACAGAGAACACCACAAAGATATTCCACAAGAAGAGCAACCCCAAGGCACATAATCATCAGATTCACCAGGGTTGAAATGAAGGAGAAAGTGCTAAGGGCAGCCAGAGAGAAAGGTCGGGTCACCCACAAAGGGAAGCCCATCAGACTCACAGCAGATCTCTCAGCAGAAACCCTACAAGCCAGAAGAGAGTGGGGGCCAATATTCAACATCCTTAAAGAAAAGAACTTTCAACCCAGAATTTCATATCCAGCCAAACTGAGCTTCATAAGTGAAGGAAAAATAAAATCCTTTGTGAACAAGCAAGTACTCAGAGATTTTGTCACCACCAGGCCTGCTTTACAAGAGCTCCTGAAAGAGGCACTACACATAGAAAGGAACAACCAGTACCAGCCACTCCAAAAACATACCAAATGCTAAAGAGCATAAAAAAAATGAAGAATCTGCATCAACTAATGGGCAAAACAGTCAGTTAGTATCAAAATGGCAGTATCAAATTCACACATAATATTAACCCTAAATGTAAATGGGCTAAATGTACCAATCAAAAGACACAGACTGGCAAATTGGATAAAAAGCCAAAACCCATCGGTGTGCTCTATCCAGGAAACCTATCTCACATGCAAGGATGCACAAAGGCTCAAAATAAAGGGATGAAGGAAGATTTACCAAGCAAATGGAGAGCAAAAAAAAAAAGCAGGAGTTGTAATTCTCGTCTCTGACAAAATAGACTTTAAAGCAACAAAGATCAAAAGAGACAAAGAAGGACATTACATAATGGTAAAAGGATCAATACAACAAGAAGAGCTAACGATCCTAAATATATTTGGACCCAATACAGGAGCACCCAGATATATAAGGCAAGTTCTTAATGACTTACAAAGAGACTTAGACAGCCACGCAATAATAGTGGGAGACTTTAACACTCCACTGTCAATATTAGACAGATCAACCAAACAGAAAATTAACAAGGATATCCAGGACTTGAACTCAGACCAGGAACAAGCAAACCTGATAGACATTTACAGAACTCTCCACCCCGAATCCACAGAATAAACATTCTTCTCAACACCACATCACACCTACTTCAAAATTGACCACATAATTGGAAGTAAAGCACTCCTCAGCAAATGCAAAACAACTGAAATCATAACAAACAGTCTCTCAGACCATAGTGCAATCAAGTTAGAACTCAGAATTCAAAAACTAACTCAGAACCACACAGCTTCATGGAAACTGAACAACTGGCTCTTGAATGTTGACTGGATAAACAATGAAATGAAGGCAGAAATAAAGAAGTTCTTTGAAACCAACGAGAATGAAGACACAACATACCAGAATCTCTGGGACACATTTAAAGCAGTCGCTAGAGGAAAACATACAGCAATAAGTGCCCACATGAGAAGAGTGGAGAGATCCAAAATTGACGCCCTAACATCAAAATTGAAAGAGCTAGAGGAGCAAGATCAAAAAAACTCAAAACCTAGCAGAAGACAAGAAATAACTAAGATCAGAGCAGAACTGAAGGATATAGAGACACAAAAAACTCTTCAAAAAATCAATAAATCCAAGAGCTGTTTTTTCAAAAAGATCAACAGAATAGACAGAACACTAGCCAGACTGATAAAAAAGAAAAGAGAGAATAACCAAATAGATGCAATAAAAAACAATAAAGGGGAAATCACCACAGATTCCACAGAAATTCAAACCATCATCAGAGAATATTACAAACAACTCTATGCACATAAAATAGTAAACCTGGAAGATATTGATAAATTCTTCCTGGACACTTGTGTCCTCCCAAGCCTAAACCAGGAGGAAGCTGAAACTATGAATAGACCAATAACAATGTCTGAAGTCGAGGCAGCAATTAAGAGCCTACCACACAAAAAAAGCTCTGGTCCAGATGGGTTCATAGCCGAATTCTACCAGACACACAAAGAGGAACTGGTACCACTCCTTCTGAAACTATTCCAAATAATCCAAAAAAAGGAAATCATTCCCAAATCATTTTATGAGACCAACATCATCCTGATACCAAAACCTGGCAGAGACTCAACAAGAAAAGAAAACTTCAGGCCAATATCCATGATGAACATAGATGCAAAAAGCTTCAGTAAAATACTGGCAAGCCGATTGCAACAGCACATCAATAAGCTTATTCACAATGATCAAGTAGGATTCATCCTGGGGATGCAAGGCTGGTTCAACATACACAAGTCTATAAACATAATTCACCATATAAACAAAACCAAAAACAAAAACCACATGATTATCTCAATTGACGCAGAGAAGGCCTTTGACAAAATTCAACAGCCCTTTATGCTAAAAACCCTCAATAAATTCGGTATTCATGAATGTATCTCAAAATAATAAAAGCTAATTATGACAAACCAACAGCCAATATCATACTGAATGGGCAAAAACTGGAAGCATTCCCTTTGAAATCTAGCACTAGACAAGGATGCCCTCTCTTACCACTCCTATTCAATATAGTACTGGAATTTCTAGCCAGAGCAATCAGGCAAGAAAAAAAAATAAAGCGTATTCAAATAGGAAAGGAGGAAGCCAAATTGTCTCTATTTACAGATGACATGATAGTATATCTAGAAGACCCCAACGTCTCAGCCCCAAAACTCCTAAAACTGATAAGCAACTTCAGCAAAGTCTCAGGATATAAAATCAATGTGCAAAAATCACAAGCATTCCTATACACCAATAACAGACTTAAAGAGAGCCAAATCAAGAACAAGCTGCCTTTCACAATTGCTACAAAGAGAATAAAATACCTAGGAATACAACTAACAAGGAACGTAAGGGACCTCTTCGAGGAGAACTACAAACCACTGCTCAACGAAATAAGAGAGGACACAAACAGACGGAGAAACATTCCATGTTCATGGTTAGGAAGAACCAAAATTGTGAAAATGGCCATATTGCCCAAAGTAATTTACAGACTCAATGCTATCCCTATCAAGCTACCATTGACCTTCTTCACAGAACTGGAAAAAACCACCTTGAACTTCATATGGAACCAAAAGAGAGCCTGCATAGCCAAGTCAATTTTAAGCAAAAAGAACACAGCAGGAGGCATCACACTACCAGACTTCAAACTATACTACAAGGTTACAGTAATCAAAACAGCATGGTACTGGTACCAAAACAGAGATATAGACCAATGGAACAGAATAGAGGCATCAGAGGCAACACAACATATTTACAACCATACAATCTTTGATAAACCAGACAAAAACAAGCAATGGGGAAAGGATTCCCTGTTTAATAAATGGTGTTGAGAAAACTGGCTAGCCATGTGCAGAAAGCAGAAACTGGACCCCTTCCTGACACTTTACACTAAAATTAACTCCAGATGGATTAAAGACTTAAACATAAGACCTGGCACCATAAAAACCCTAGAAGAAAATCTAGGCAAAACCATTCAGGACATAGGAGTAGGCAAGGACTTCATGACCAAAACACCAAAAGCATTGGCAGCGAAAGCCAAAATAGACAAATGGGACCTAATCAAACTCCACAGCTTCTGCATGGCAAAAGAAACAGTCATAGAGTGAATTGGCAACCAACAGAATGGGAAAAAATTTTTGCAGTTTACCCATCTGACAAAGGGCTGATAACCAGAATTTACAAAGAACTCAAACAGATTTACAAGAAAAAAAACAAACAAGCCCATTCAAAAATGGGCAAAGGATATGAACAGACACTTTACAAAAGAAGACATACATGAGGCCAACAAGCATATGGAAAAATGCTCATCATCACTGGTCATCAGAGAAATGCAAAGCAAAACTACATTGAGATACCATCTCACGCCAGTTAGAATGGCAATCATTAAAAAATCTGGAGACAACAGATGCTGGAGAGGATGTGGAGAAATAGGAACACTTTTACACTGCTGGTGGGAGTGTAAATTAGTTCAACCATTGTGGAAGACAGTGTGGCGATTCCTCAAGGACCTAGAAATAGAAATTCCATTTGACCCAGCAATCCCATTACTGGGTATATATCCAAAGGACTATAAATCATTCTACTATAAGGACACATGCACATGAATGTTCATTGCAGCACTGTTTACAATAGCAAAGACCTGGAACCAACCCAAATGCCCATTGATGATAGACTGGTCTGGGAAAATGTGGCACATATACACCATGAAATATTATGCAGCAATCAAAAACAATGAGTTCATGTTCTTTGTAGGGACATGGATGAATCTGGAGAACATCACTCTCAGCAAACTGACACAAGAACAGAAAATGAAATACCGCATATTCTCACTCATAGGTGGGTGATGAACAATGAGAACACATGGACACAGGGAGGGGGGCACTGTGTAGTGGGGGGAATAGGGGAGGGACAGTCGGGGGGAACTGGGGAGGTATAGCATGGGGAGAAATGTCAGATGTGGGTGAAGGGAAGGAAGACAGCAAATCACACTGCCACATGTGTACCTATGCAACTATCTTGCATGTTCTGCACATGTACCCCAAAACCCAAAATGCAATAAAAAAAAATTACAAACCAAAAAAAAAATGGACTATATCCACAGTGAAAAACATTGTGGACATTTCTTAAGGCATTAAACAGAAATATACCACATGATCCAGCAATTCCACTTCTAGGTTTCTGACCAAGAGAAATGGAAACCTATGATAACACAAGGTCTTCACATGAAAGTTCACAGCAGCATTATACATAACAGCCAAAAATGGAAACGATTTGAATGCCCATCAACAAATAAATAAAGATGACATATCCGTACAATGGAATACTATTCAGCAATAAAAAGTAATGCACAATGATACATGCTACAACATGGATAAATTTCCAAAACATTATGCTAAGTGAAAGAAGCCAGATATATTGTAGGACTTTACTTATATGCAACAGCATTGGGAACAGAGACTAACACTGAAAGGGCATGACGGACCTTGCCGGAGCACTGCAAGTGTTATGACCATGATTGCACAACATACTGAAATTCTTAGAAATCATTTAATTGCAAACCTCAAATGAGTTGGTTAATGTTATATGTAAAGTATACTTCAATAATGTTTTTAAAAATTGCCCTTAGAGAAGTGAACGTTAAATCAACAGCAAACCTTGGGCAAGATATACAAAGCCATCTTCAGAAGGCAGAATGGCTCCCATTCAACAAGACTTGACTACAGTCAGACTAAATGTAGTAAGAAATCTACAAAAGGAATGTGCCATTAGAATGGGGGTTGGGAGGTAGGTGGTCACTCTCGGGACTGTAAACGGACGAAATGACCTTGGTTTATATGGGGATATTAGAGTTTCCATTACTGCTGGAATGAGGGCAGTGGTGGAGAGGAAGAGGGATGTTAAAATGATAGCAAAGAGTTAGCTGAATGACTCCCCATACACTGAGTTCAGACACTGAGTTCTGGAAAGCAGTTGTCAGCTCCCATGAAGCTTTGCTGCAGGGTGATGATGCGTGGACATCACAGAGCAAGTCCTTCCAGACAGTGGTCTTGTTCTTTGTAAGTTAACAAGCTTAACATTCTCGGTACCACAGCAGTTTCTGCAGACCCTGTTAATGTTAATCCATCCCTGTAAAAACCAGGCTTTTGAGCTTATGGGGAAGCGAGCTGCGCTGGAGTATGGAGACGATGCATTCTCCATACCAGATGTCCCCAGAGAACTGGTCTGAATGATCAGAGACCTCTCCAGTTGGTAGCTTCTTTCCTGATATGTGTTCCTAGACTGTAGTTTGTACAGCCCAGAGCAGGTCAGTAGAAGATACTGGATAAGAATATAAACTCTGGAATCAGAGCACCTGAGTTCAAATTCTGTGCTACTGCTTACCAAGGTGTGTGACATTGGGCCAGCTACTTAATCTCTTAGCTTCAACTTTCTCATCTACAAAACACAGATACTAAGAGTGCCTATCTCACATGGCTATTAAAAGGATTAAGTGAGATCACGTGAGAAAATGGGTGTATTTACCCTGTACATAGCAGGGACCATCCGTGGAAAAGGTTAGCACTTAGCACAGAGCGTGTCACAGGGCAAACACTCAATCATGAGCTATTATTCCCACAATGGCATTCTCACCATATATTTGTTTTTTAATTGATTTTTCTTACAATGAATGCATAGCATTTAAGTTCGTAATCAGAAAACAATATTATTCAAAAAATGTAAAATATGATTTGTGTTCCTCCAGGAGGGAAAAGAAAGAATAATAATAATAATAATAAAGAAACAGAGATGAAGGAAAGAAGAAGAAAAGAAGGAAGGATCCAAAGATGCAAGCACAGGACATTTTAGAAGAGCAGAACGTTGCATTTCGGCCTTCCTGTCTGATATAAGCCGTATGGTGACTGCATTCCCAAGGGCCCTACCAAGATTACTGTCATGGAGTTATTTTGCCACTGTGCATTCCACACTTCATCTTTGCAGGAAAATGGATGGATTTACTCTGCACGTAGCAGGGGACGGTCTGTGGAAAGAGGTGAGAAGGACAATACAATAGCAAAAGTGAGAAGTGACGAAGAGGGAAAGGTAGCAATGTCCCCTTCTGCATATTCCTCTCCATTCTCTCAGCATCGGAATCTAAGTCTGAAGTTTTAGACAAGGCTCAGGCACGGCTTAAACTGTGGATGCAGCCCCCCTCTCCAGTCCCAAAGACTCCCAGTCAGCCCTAGGCATTGTGTAGGGAGCTTCCAAATGCCTACTCAAGCTTTAATTAATTTTCTGCAAAAAAATGATTGGTTGACATGACAGCAATAAACATCAAATTCCATTAATTAATACTGAGACATCAGTGTCCGCGCTGCTTCTCAATTACACATTCAGAGACAGCCACCCTTATGCTGGCATAAATTTGGTCCTGAAGCCCAGTAAGGGCTGTTAAAATGGAAAGAGGACCAAGGGGAGGGAGGGGAAGGGGGGTGGCATCTGTTCTTATGCAGAGATAATCAGCTTGGAGGAATTCACACTCCAAAGCCCACTCCCCAGAGAAGAGTTTAAGAGACCTAGATGAAAAGATTTCAATTTGGTTGGGTGAGGGATTTTCATTTTGCTGATGGCCTGGAAGGGAACTATCAGCTTGATGAAAACAGAGCTTCCCTCGGGTTCTAAGACATACTCTTCAAACTGGCTCCCCTCCCATTGTTCTTTCTTTCTCTCTTTCTTTTTTTCTGAGCTACAGTCATCTCCAAATTCATGTTAATTCAGAAGAGAGTCAAAGGGGAACAAAAAGCAATCTTTGCTTCTTCCAGTCAAGGAAAAAACCCTAAAGGGACCATGGCTCCCATCAGGCACATGCTTTAGGGTCTGGAGACAAAGTAAAATGTTCTCATGCACACATGAAGGCTTAGGTCATGGAGATAAAGCAATGTGATTAAATCTTGATAGATTTTTGTTTTAAGAGTGAAAAGGAGAAAAAAATGGCTTTGTTTGCCTGGTTACAAAGACTGCTGTTAGTAATCCCTGCTTCATCAGCATCTTGATGAGCATATTTTCCCTCCCAGGACTAAGGCACCAAGGAAGAATCTATTTGAGGCCATCTCTGGCCCATTCCCACATGGTGGCTCCATCCCTGCCCCTTCATAGGCTCTGCCGTGGGAAGCAGCGGTTTCATTATTTTAGCAATTTTATGATTGACTTCAATTTAGAAATCATAAAAATAAAACCCTAGCCCCACCCAGACTCAGAGGGCAATAGGCAAAGTTGATCATTGTTACATTTCTTCCATACTGTCATGGGGTAGTATTATTTCCTTATTAATAAGTTAATGATCTTTTTCACTTTAAGAACAGAGATATAAAGACCCCAAAACTGAAGCAATTTGCCCAAGGTCACTCTCCAGATGGGTTACAGGTCCCTAACAGATACTGAGTATTCAGAACAAGGACGCAACAGAAGGGGGTGGGCTGAAACAAGAACATGCTTGCTGCACGCTCCAGCTCAGCCTGGAGGCTCCAGGTGTGGAGGTTGGTGGAGTTAAGATAGGAAGGACTCCTTATTACTATTTATTTCTGTCACCATGTTCCTAAAGGTTGGAGAGAAGGTGACTGGTCTAGACTAAAAAGTATGGAGCTGCACAGAGAGAAATTAAATAGTAGAGGTCAGGATGTAATGATTTTGGATTCAGATGTACTCTGGTTATAAAAAATAATGAAGAGAAAAGAAAAGGCCCAATCTGACACAAAGGATTGGACCTAATGCTGAGAAAGGAGTCAAAATATTTCATTCTATTCCCAGGTCCATCACTAACCTGCAGAACAATTTTGATCATCTTGCTTACTGCCTCTAGTCCACAATCTCTGATTTGTTTTAGGATACTCTGTTAAACCTGCTCTGTGGTTGGGGTTGGGATGGGATAAGAACCAAATAGCATTCGTTTAGCAGAAACGTCCATTCATTGACGAAGACCTACACATGGAATGGAAGTTAGGTATCCACCACTTATGAGAACAATGGCTAAGGCTAACGAGCTTTTAATACAACCCAGGCACTAGGCTACATATTTGGCAAACTAGCCCATTCAATCTTTACAAATATCCTCTGAAATAAGTACTAGCATCGCCCTAGGTTGCAAGATGAGGAAACCGAGGCTCGGAGATGTTAAGATTCTTGCCTGAGAGTTTTACAAGTAGGTGGCTGAGCTAAAAAAAAAAAAAAAATTTGTCTAATTCTGGAGCTCAAGCACTCATACTGTAGTCCATTCTACATGGCAAAATCACTCCAATGTAATTCAGAAAAACCATCGCTTGCCACCATTGAACACAAGAGGAAAAACATCAAATGGGAGTACACTCGTGCAAAAAGAAAACAATTTCTGGCTCTAAACAACCTCCTATTTTCCCCGATCAGTACAGTTTTAATCCTGTGTCTCAGATGAGAGTCGACAGGGAAAGAAGGCAAATAGAGAGGTTTGGGGCGGACACAGCCCTGAAACATCCTGACCACTCTACAAATCTGCACGTGGCTCCCTCTGCTTGACTTCATTCCAAACAAATCCATTAAAAGCACCATCTTAATGAATATTTTATACAGTTATGACATAGTGAGTCCCATTTCGGAGGGGCTCGTACTAAAGGCTGAGACAATGAACTACTCAAATAGCCAACTAATCAGCAAGACCAACAGAAATCTGGTCAAGGGGCACAAAAGCTTTACACAGAGGGAAAAAATGAGAGCCATATACTCTCTTCTTTCTGGTTAAAGATTTAAAAAAACAAACAAACAAACAAACGAAAAACCTGTATCTACCATGTTCAAATACTGCTGGCTATTAGGAGAAGTCACCTGTTTAATTCATTTGCTTTCCTTGGCCCCTTCATGGCTTCTGAAGAAAGTCAATGTACATATTTGCTTGTTTTTGTTCAATTAGGATCTATCTTTGAGTTCTTAGTAAACATGCGCATGCACTCAAACACACACACACATATGCCTTTACCTATTTCCCCTAGAAACAAAGCGGAGTCAAGGAGAGAATCCTCAGGGACAAATTCAATGATGTCCAAGGTGCTGTTTCCCCAAGTCTTGCCCCTGATGCAGGAGAACCTGGTGTGATTCAAGGACTTTGGAGGAGAAAAAAGGCTGATCCTACATCCCAGAGAGTAAATTGGTGGCCTGGGTGCCAATGCACCTGTGGATGGATTCTGTCTGCTCTGCAGCCTTCACTTCCCTACTGTTTTTGTTGTTGTTGTTTACTTGAGGCACAGTTTCACTCTTGTTGCCCAGGCTGGAGTGCAATGGCGCAATCTCAGCCCACTGTAACCTCTGCCTCCTGGGTTCAAGTGATTCTCCTGCCTCAGCCTCCCAACGAGAGGGGATTACAGGTGTCCACAACCATGCCCAGCTAAATATTTTGTATTTTTAGTAAAGACTGAGTTTCTCCATGTTGGCCAGGCTGGTCTCTAACTCCTGACTTTAGGTGATCCACCCCGGCCTTGGCTCCCAAAGTCCTGGGATTACAGGTGTGAGCCATCATGCCCGGCCTTGCCTACAGTGTTTAAGAAATTTGAATTCATTGTTAACATTTAAAAATATAGAGATTTTACAAACTTTTCTAGGTTTCTGAGTTCTCTTGAAAGATGAAGAGACCTGACTGACATCACAGAGTCTAATTTTCTGCACAGCCACAGTCAGCTGGAGCCAAGTTGTAGCTGAGAGAAGAGTTGGGACCCCCAGTTCCCAGCCCCCACGGTG
This sequence comes from Saguinus oedipus, assembly GCA_031835075.1. Taxonomy (NCBI): domain Eukaryota; kingdom Metazoa; phylum Chordata; class Mammalia; order Primates; family Cebidae; genus Saguinus; species Saguinus oedipus. Next base: position 48,455,474 of record CM063170.1, read on the forward strand.
TTTCCCCAAACAGAAAGACAGGATCCATTGGCATTTGTCACTACCCTTGTGTGGCTGTTTTCCTTAGAGTTAAAAGAAGAGCAAGGTATTTTTATATCCACATCTCTATCTAAAGTGGGAAAATGAATGACAGATTAGGATAACTATGTATTTAAAGAAAAAGGAGAGGAAACCATGAGCCTAATTCTGTGGGGGAGTGAAGATTACGTATTTGTATTAGATTTAAAGTAAGGTTCTCACCTGGTCCCTGTGGGCATTTGAGATTGACACCCTGGTCTAACGTTGTTGAGGATACCTGGAAATTGGTCTTTAGGCTCCATTTTCATTCCCATAATTCCAGGTGGCTTCCTTAGTACTTGGCCCAGTGCCAGGCATATAGGAGATGTGCCGAAAAATAAAATGCACAATGAACTAAAATTACATTGCACTCTTTCCCTCTCTTCATTTGAATAGATTTCTGGGTACCACCTACTCCACAGTACCATCCTCCTTTCTTGCTGATTTAAGAATCGTTTTAGAGCCTTTTCTACTGTCTATAAAGCTTTATTTTAGGACCAATCAGACTGGAAAGAGCCTGATAATGGGATCACACAGAGACTTTACTGACTGGTTCGATAAAGTACTCACTTGGAGACCAGCCAAACTTAGATTTAAATTCCAGCTTTGCCACTCACTATCTTAGCCTGTGTTTCCCAAGAGCAGAGCCTGAGATAAAGATGTGTGTGGGGGTGGCTTATTAAGGAAAGTGATCTGGAATAAGGGCCAGAGAAGCGAAGAGGAAAAAAGGAAAAAACAATGCAAGGAAGCCTGAACTGCTGCAAGCAATTGGTTATCTCACACAGGAACTTCCAAGGAGCCTTCTGGAATGTGTGTGGGATCCATCCACCAGCAACAATGGCCTTTACCAGCTCTTGCCCACAGCCTAGGGTATATCAATATACCCATGCAACCAAAGGAAGCCAGAGAAAGTGGCAAGGCCAATAAGATGTGAAGTGCTGAGCAAAAGGGATCCTATTCAATGACCTTGTTCACATTACTTCTGTCTCAAAATCTCAGTTTCTCCATCTGTGAAAGGGGATAACAACAGTGCTTCACTTTTAGAGATGAAGGGAGGAGGTAATGAAATAATCCATGTAAAGCCTAATAAAATGCATAGTACATAGCACATGTTAATAAATGGCAACTTCTAATATTCTAAGAACTGTGCATCCTGGAGAATTTTATCTGAGAGCTTTCAGAAGTAATCAATGAGGAGGATCCAAGATGGCCAAATAGGAACAGCTCTAGAGTATAGTAAACTACAATCAGAGATTACTACAAACAATTCTATGCACACAAACCAGTAAACCTTGAAAAAATGGATAAATTCCTGGACACTTGCACCCTCCCAAGCCTAAACCAGGAAGAAGTCAAAACCTTGAACAGACCAATAAGAAGGGCTGAAGTTGAGGCAACAATTAATAGTCTACCAACCAAAAAAAGTCTAGGTCCAGATGGGTTCACAGCTGAATTCTACCAGACATACAAAGAAGACCCAGTACCATTCTTTCTGAAACTATTCCAAACAGTACAAAAAGAGGGAATCCTTCCCAAATCATTTGGTGACACCAATATCATCCTCATACCAAAACCCGGCAGATACTCAACAGAAAAAGAAAACTTCAGGCCAATATCCATGATAAACATAAATATAAAAATCTTCAATAAAGTACTGGCAAACCAATTGTAACAGCACATCGAAAAGCTTATCCATCACAATCAAGTAGGCTTCATCCCGGGGATGCAAGGCTGGTTCAACATACACAAGTCTATAAACATAATTCACCACATAAACAGAACCAAAGACAAAAACCACATGATTATCTCAAAAAACACAGAGAAGGCCTTTGACAAAATTCAACAGCCCTTTATGCTAAAAACTCTTAATAAACTAGGTATCAAAGGAACATATCTCAAAATAATAAAAGCTATTTATGACAAAGCTACAGCCAATATCATACTGAATGGGCAAAAACTGGAAACATTCCCTTTGAAATCCAGCACTAGACAAGGATGTCCTCTCTCACCACTCCTATTAAATATAGTATTGGAATTTCTAGCGAGAGCAATGAGGCAAGAAAAAAAAATTAACTGTATTCAATTAGGAAAAGAGGAAGTCAAATTGTCTCTATTTGCAGACAACATGATTGTATATTTACAAGACCCTATCATCTCAGCCCAAAATCTCCTTAAACTGATAAGAAACTTCAACAAAGTCTCAGGATACAAAATCAAGCGCAGAAATCACAAGCATTTCTATACACCAGTAACAGACTGACAGAGAGCCAAATCATGAGTGAACTCCCATTCACAATTGCTACAAAGAGAATAAAATACCTAGGAATACAACTAACAAGAGGATATAAAGGACCTCTTCAAGGAGAACTACAAGCCACTGCTCAAGGAAATAAGAGAGGACACAAACAAATGGAGAAACATTCCATGCTCATGATTAAGAAGAATCAGCATGGTAAAAAGGACCATTCTGCCCAAGGTAATTTATAAATTCAATGTTATCCCCATCAAGCTGCCAATGACCTTCTTCACAGAACTGGAAAAAACTACCTTAAACTTTATATGGAACCAAAAGAGAGTCAGCATAGCCAAGACAAGCGTAAGCAAAAAGAACAAAGCCAGAGGCAACATGCTACCTGATTTCAAACTATACTACAAAGCTACAGTAATCAAAACAGCATGGTACTCGTACCAAAACAGAGATATAGACCACTGAAACAGAACAGAGGCTTTGGAGGCAATGCTACACATCTACAACCACCTGATCTTTGGCAATCCTGACAAAAACAAGCAATGGGGAAAGGATCCCTTGTTTAATATATGGTGTTGGGAAAACTGGCTAGCCATGTGCAGAAAACAGAAATTGGACCCCTTCTCGACACCTTACACTAAAATTAACTACAGATGGATTAAAGATTTAAGCATAAGACCTAACACCATAAAAACCCTAGAAGAAAACCTAGACAAAACCATCCAGGACACAGGCATAGGCAAGGACTTCACAACTAAAACACCAAAATCATTGGCAATAAAAGCCAAAATAGACAAATGGGATCTAATTAAACTCCAGAGCTTCTGCACAGCAAAAGAAACAATCATTAGAGTGAACTGGCAACCAATAGAATGGGAAAAAATGTTTGCAATCTACCCATCTGACAAAGGGCTAATATCCAGAATCTACAAAGAACTAAAACAGATTTATCAGAAAAAAAAAAAAAATCCATTAAAAGTTGGAGAAGGACATGAACAGACACTTTTCAAAAGAAGACATTTATGAGGCCAACGAACATATGACAAAATGCTCATCATCACTGGTCATTAGAGAAATGCAAATAAAATCCACAGTGAGATACAATCTCACACAAGTTAGAATGGTAATCATTAGAAAAATCTGGAGACAACAGATGCTGGAGAGGATGTGGAGAAATAGGAACACTTTTACACTGTTGGTGGGAGTGTAAATTAATTCAACCATTGTGGAAGACAGTGTGCTGCTTCCTCAAGGACCTAGAAATAGAAATTCCATTAGAACCAGCAATCCCATTACTGGGTGTACACCCAAAGGATTACAAATCATTCTATTATAAAGACACATGCACATGTATGTTCACAGCAACACTGTTTACAATAGCAAAGACCTGGAAGCAACCCAAATGCCCATCGATGATAGACTGGACAGGGAAAATGTGGCACATATACACCATGGAATACTATGCAGCCATAAAAATGTATGAGTTAGTGTCCTTTGTAGGGACATGGATGAATCTGGAAACCATCATTCTCAGCAAACTGACACAACAGAAAATCAAACACCGCATGTTCTCACTCATAGGCAGGTGTTGAACAATGAGAACACATGGACACAGGGAAGGGATCATCACACACTAGGGTCTGTTGGGGGCATGGTCAAGGGAAGGACAGTGAGGGGGTCGGGAGGCTAGGGAGGGATAACATGGGGAGAAATGCCAGATGTAGGTGACAGAGGAATAGAGGCAGCAAACCACACTGTCATGTGTGTACATATGCAACAATCCTGCATGATCTGCACATGTACCCCAGAACTTAAAGTACAATAAAAATAAAAAAGAAATAATCAATGAAAGTGAACAATAATAATTACAATCTCAGCCTTCACATAACAAGAGAGGGTAAACTGACTGCTACTAAGCCAATTCTGTCTCATAAAGATGTGTTCTCTTTCCCCCTGCACACACTATATATAATATATGTATATCACATATAATACATATGTAATATATATTTTTAACAGAAATTGATTTGTTGCCAACACTTAAAATTCATAAAATAAGATTTCTAGCTTAACCTTGACAAATAGAAAGATTTGGCCCCACCGGGCTGGTATTCCCACAGCCAGCTAGAGTTGAGCTGTGGTGACCCTTTCAAATGGGGCATATCTTCAGTTATCCACCATCCCTCCATGTCTGCTTCACCCATTCACAACCTGTCTGCCCCCATGAACATTTGCATTTGAAACCCATCGTCCTATTCTTAACCTAGAAAAAGAGGGTCCCTGGAAACTCAGCCAGGACCCAGGAAAAGAAAATGCCTGGAAACAACAAGGCTTTGTTTTCCAGTGAGAAAGCTGAAGAGCCACCCGAGGGCGGTGGAACTCAATGTCCCTGTGATGGAGAGCTAAGTGGATCCTGCTGAGGTGAGAGTGTGTGGTTCCAGCGAGGCCAGCTATTACCAACCTGAGGCTGAGGTCACCCCAGCTGCTCCTGGCGCCTGCAACTCTGTTTATTTCATTCTGGTTCATACCAGAGATTTATTTTTATGAACAGTGAACATTTTTTGTAACATTCCCTCATTTAACCTTCATTATCAAAGTCTCTGCCCAAAGCCCATATAAGCACCATTATTGCCCATATAACATTTTCCAACATAAACCATTTAAGGCATTTTTTTCCATTTTTATTTATTTCTCTTCTGTTACATTTCATTTGAAATGTGCATGGGGGAGAATGTGTCTTGTTTTTATGTTGTCTCATACAGACCATAAGCCCTAATGGTGGGGGCTGCCTATTTCGGAGGTTAATAAGCGATGGGGACATTCATCACACGGAGCAAACAACAAGGATATGCTGGCCTCTTTAAAAAGTACTAGAAAGGAGTTGTGTATGACTGAGGAAATTGAAAGGAAAACAATCCAGCCTCTTTGTGTCTTCTGAAAGCCAAGAAAACAAGCAGCATGGTGGCTCCAGAACAGGAAGCTGGGAGGATTAGGAGCACAGTGCAGTAGGCTTGCTCCTCAGATCACCCATTAATAAGCAGATTCTCCATGGAGGCTGACAATATGCTGTGTATCCCTGAATCCTCCATACCTAGCCAGTGTCTGGTGCACAGTGGGTAATTAAACAGTTTATACCATGAATCTTAGAAACTCAACTGACATAAGCAAAAATGGTAATACATTGGCTTACATAGTTGGAAAGTTCAACATCTTCAGGGATAGCTTTATGCAAAAATTAAAACAGTGTCTGTTATGATCTGAATGAGTTCCCCCAAACCCACGTATTGAAATGTAATCTGCATTGTGGTATTACGAGGTAGGGCATCATGAGGGCCGCACTCTATGAAGGGAGTAGTGCCTTATCAAAGGGCCAGAGGCAACTAGGCAACTAGCTTAGGTCTTTTTTACTCTTCTGCTCTTTGGCCACGAAGGGACATAGATTTTTGTCTCCTTTTTGCTCTTTTGCCCTTTGTCACATGAGGATGCCACCATGAGGAGACACCATGGATGGATGCCAGGCCCTCATCAAACAGCAAATCTTACGGCAGCTTTGTCTTGGATATCCTGGCCTCTGGAACTGTGAGAAATAAATTCCTATGGTTTAGAAATTACCCAGGCTCAGGTATTTTGTTGTAACAGCAGAAACAGATGAAGGCATTGTCTTTAGTTTCTCTGTCTCTATCTCTCCGAAATATGCACTCTTCTTTTCTCTCTGTTAATTTTACTTTAAGCAGCCTTTCTTCTTTGGGTAGTCAGATGTTCATCATGCAGCTCTATGCTTACATTCCTACAAATTCAGTAACTCCAATGATAGTGTAAGGAAGAAAGGAAAGAAGGGAGGGAGGAAAAAAGAATGTAAGAAGGAGAGGGAAAGAATAACTCTTTTCTTCCAGCGTTTTCATCAAAGGTCCTCATATCAATCATCTCAGTAGCCCAGTTTGGATCCTTGAACAAAAGACTATGGTCAGAAATAAGAAATGCGTTTATTTGAGGGCAAGTCAAGGGTTAGCCTACCCTCCCCACAGGGGCTGAGACTGGGAAAGGTGAAATGCATTCTGTGTGGCCATTAGCAGCAGACACCCACCACAGAAAGGGTGGATGACACTATTGTTCAAAGACAACAGCCATCTACGAAAACTCAAAAGTCAATTTAATTCATTGCCACAAACACTACTGCCTCCTACTATGTGTTAAGATTGTGCTAAGGCCTGAGAAGGCAAAGCTGCAAAGCCATTGATAATGATCTTGACAAATGTAATACCTGGTAGACGACACAGCTAACAAATCTTTAGGAAACCTTGTGCTGGAAAAAAGCAGTAGAAGTACGTGCAAGGTGCAAGGAACTTCATCTCTTAGGAATTCTGGGAGCCAGTGTGGAATATACGCCTTCAAATTATTAAAAACGCCATGGTGGGGGTGATGGTGAGGAAACCAGGGTACTTACATATGAATTATGTTGATCATTGGCTAAGGACTGCTGGAGAATAAGGGTGTAATTCCCCAGACCTGTCATATATGTGGACACAGTGGACTTCCAAGTTTCCAAGGGGAGGGGAGAGGAAGGAAAGGGAAGAGAGTGGAAAAGAGGGAGAAGATGGGAGGGGAAGGGACGGGAGGGGAGGGGAGGGAACGAGGAAACTGGACCAGCAAATCCCTGAAGACCTAACCAACTGTGAAATCCTAAGACGCAAGATTTAGTCTGGCAATCTGTATTTTATACTTCCACAGTGGTTTGTCTCAATTGTAAAGCAATCTAAAAATGCACAGGAAATGGGTATGTGGTAGGAGGTGGAGGCAGCTGGAAGAGTAGGAAGGTTAACAATTTTGTGGTAGGAAATCCAGGACTCCACACAAAAATGTGTTCATCATAACAGCCTAACTTGTTTATAAAGGATCTGTTTACTTTTAACCCTACAATCTTGGTCCCTGTACTTTCAAGGTAGAATAATTACAGACTATGGGCCATGGTAAGAGGACCCTCAAGGCTGTGGTTTCCTGGAACAGAGGAAAGGGACTAAGGCCACGGGATGGCTGTGCTCCCGACCGAGGGCTCTTCCCTTTGTGTACAGCCAGTGTCAGAAACCAAGAGGTAGATGTAGTAAACCAGGCTTCATAGAGAATATTAATTTCTTTTCTCTAAGGGCTTAGTTCCACATCACATTTGTACTGTCAAAGCTTCCACCCAGCCCGATGAGGTTAGTTATATTTGCTTATATTATTTTTAGCATTTCTACCTTTGGAAGTGTTTTACTGGCAGTTAAATAGACAGGATCCCAGAATATTATTGCAACAGGCCCATGGTCTACAGATTCAGAGTAAAGCTCCCCATTCCAACAAAACCTGTTCCCCAGAAATCTGCCTATAAAACAAAATCTCCCTGTGAACCCACACTGGGCCCTGTGAGGAGCATGTGAGTTCCCAGGGAGAGATTTATCTTCTTCTCGTTTCCTAAGATGTGTTCTGATCAATCAGATTTGTCTAGTTTTTTTCCTTCCCTTATATATGAATTGTGTTGCTCATTGTCTAAGCGCTGCTGGAGGATTCTGTTTACATTCCATAGAGCACCACTGTCTTTGTTTCTACTTTTCTTTTTTTTTTCTTTGAGACGGAGTTTCACTCTTGTTACCCAGGCTGGAGTGCAATGGCGCAATCTCAGCTCACCGCATCCTCTGCCTCCTGGGTTCAAGCAATTCTCCTGCCTCAGCCTCCCGAGCAGCTGAAACTACAGGTTTTTGTATTTTTAGCAGAGACGGGTTTTCACCTTTTGGCCAGGATGGTCTCAATCTCTTGACCTCGTGATCCCCCGCCTCGGCCTCCCAAAGTGCTGGGATTATAGGCGTGAGCGTTGTTTCTAAAGGAAGTGCAAGAAGTGCATTTGATTGCAAAGGATGGAGCATTTAAAGTGGAAAGTCTGGGGAACGATTTAAAAAGTCCCATAAAAAGACATTAGTATGTTTTTATTCGTGATATTAGTGTTCCTATTTTATTACTCATATTAGTGTTTCTATTTTACAGATTAGGAAACTGATTACGTCTTCTTTTTAAAAAATATTATACAGAAAAAAATGCTAAAAATAACAATTCTAACTACTACTTCTGTGACCACTGTTACTATGATTAATATTAATAATGTAGTTAAATGTGGATAATTTAGTCACTAACTAATAAGCAATCATGGCCGGACATGGTGGTTTATGCCTGTAATCCCAGCACTTTCGGAGGCCAAGGCAGGCAGATCACCTGAGGTCAGGAGTTCAAGACCAGCCTGGCCAATATGATGAAATCCTGTCTCTACTAAAAATACAAAAATAAACCGGGTGTGGTAGCACGTGCCTGTAATCCCAGCTACCTTGGGAGGCTGAGGCCAGGAGGTGGAGGTTGCAGTGAGCTGAGATTGCACCATTGCACTCCAGCCTGGGTGACAGAGCAAGACTCCATCTCAAAAAATAATAAGGCCGGGCTCAGTGGCTCAGGCCTGTAATCCCAGCACTTTGGGAGGCCGAGGTGGGTGGATCACAAGGTCAAGAATTCAAGACCAGCCTGGCCAAGATGCTGAAACCCCGTCTCTACTAAAAATACAAAAATTAGCCGGGCTTGGTGGTGGGCACCTGTAATCCCAGCTGCTCGGGGGGTGCTGAGGCAGGGAATTGCTTGAACCCAGGAGGCAGAGGTTACAGAGAGCCAAGACTGCACCACTGCACTCCAGCCTGGGTGGCAGAGTGAGAGTCTGTCTCAAAATAATAATAATAATAATCTATCATTAGGTAGTTAATTTAGTCATCATTAGTTTATTGAAACATTATTGAACACTCAAAGTTCAAAATAGTGCTAGATATTATTGATTAAAGTAAGAGAAATAGGAAGTTATAGTCAGCTATATCCAAACAGTATGAGGGCATAAGACAGTTCCTTGGGAACAACAGTATGCAGTGAGTTTCCTTAAGCAAAATACTATCATTGCTCAATACTATATACCTGGAATGAAATAAAAACATGGAATTCTCAACTAAGTTCTTACGCAATTTTGACATGTGTTTAAAATGTACAAATAAAATTTTTAGAAAGCCTCAGAATAAAAGTGATATGCATGTATCAAGCACTTATGTTAACAGAACCTCATAAGAAAGAGGTGCTTTTTAAAAAACCAGCAGTAGTAATAAAAGCTTAACTTTTGTTTTTACTTTCCGTTAGAGGTAAGTATTAATTTGGGGAGACTGTATGTTAATATTACAAATAAGGTATCTAAAATAAACACATGCACAAGCAATCATTTTCTAGGCCTTAAAGACATACTGATGCTGCCCTGAGTCTTATTTTAGACACTGTCATGCCATTATTAATACTACATAAAACGTGAAAATGTATTCATCTAAAAGGAGTAATTTCCTTGACATGTAAAGAGTTTTTACAAATGAATAAAGATAAGGTTAATAAACAGCACAAAAGCATAACAATAAAACACCCTCTATAAATAAGGCTAACATACAACTCAATAGAAAATAGGAAGAAGACAGGAAAAAATTTACAATAAAATACTTTGGCTTGTAAAATATATGGCAAAATGTGAACCTCAGTTAAATCAAGCAATAAGACACCATCAGTTAAAGTTTGAAAGACATTGTCAGGGAACATGTATTTCACTGGCCCTAGTTTATAATAAACATCGTAGGTAGCTCAATGTTGGTCTCAATGCTCTTCACAAAGATATCGATTGTTTCTCCCCTTTATTCTTCTTTTATCCCCAGGCTGTGATTTTTCTCACTTTGGCCTTTTCACGTTTTCCCTCTAGCAACAATGATGTCTGTGTCTGCACAGAATTTCTAATCCAAAGAGGCGGCTCAAAATATTTTGGAGGTTGTATATGCAGTATCAGAGAAAAAAAGCCCCGTGCATCTGAATCACGATTTATACCTAAGGGCTTATTAACATTAAGTCTTAGGTGTAAATGCTGTATTTCACAGTTATAGATTATTTTTAAGAACTCCCCAGATAAAATTGGCAAAGCTGTCATTTGCTGCCAAACATCAGTCAACCAGGGGAAAAAAGAGAAGGAGGAAACCATTTAAATGAGTGTTATTCTCAATTTGGATACATTTTTAATTTTTGAAAAATATGGGTTATCTTATCCATGAAATCAACCAATACCACCTTCTTAAATTTGAATTTAAAGGTTTAAATGTAAATATTTGTTAATAATCATGTACATGTCTTATCACATTTAATTATTGTAATAACCCTAAGACATAGGTACTATTATTAATTATTCCCAATTTACAGATTAAAAAGCTAATGTTTACAGATATTAAAGAATTTGCCCCAAATCACATGACTAGTAAGTGGTAGAGCTGTGATTTGATCCCAGGTAGTCTGTTTTTGAAATCCAGTTTCCTAAGTATTCTACTATTCTACCAATAAACCCTTGCTGTGCCCAGAAAATAATTTTGTTTGCCCTCATACTGAGGATCTGCATACATTTTCATAGAGATAACGTTCCTTTCTCAGAATCTACTGCCCCTTTAAGTGAGACTAGAATTTGGTGATATTTAGAGAGGGCAAAGGGCACCTTCTCTATGTGTTTCTTACTTCTAAGTTCTCCCAGTGGACTAGCTCCACACACTTCTCTTGGTTGGACATGATCCAAAATGTTCTTTTTTACTCTTGCTTTTAGAAAGCTAATCATCCCAAATCTTTCAGCAAAATCCCCTGTAAAAATCAGTAACAGACCAAGTCCCGTGGTATCATCAGAGGTTTGGCTGAGACCACAGGGAAAGAGCTAATGTCTGCCATATGCAAAGACTTCTTCACAGATACTTTCTATAGGACCTAAGGATACACAATAAAACCAATTATGGGGAAATAAATTTCAACTCCACTTGAATGAGCTTATTAATAGAGTTTTCTCAGGAAAAAAGTGAGATCCTTTGTTACTGGAGCAATGCAAGTAGAGAATGAATAACTATTGGCAGAAATATAAAGGAGTCTCAAATCTCAGGTGAAGAGTTGATTAGTTCAGCAGTTTGCAACTTTGCTTCTTGACTCATTGCTAGGTCTATAATCACTCATGTGGGCTATCAGAGGTAATTTGTTACTAATAATACAGAACTTTTTTGCTTAGTTTTTAAGTCCTATAAATTAAACTGGATCTGTATTAGTTCCTTGATTACAAATAATAGAAACTATTAAATGGATATGGAATAGCCCAGATAATTGAAATTTTTAAAATTGCATATACCCAGAAACCATATTATTTTTATAGTGAGTAAACTTGCCTGACCTACACACCTGAGAGACTCTTATCCTTGTCTACATTACCCCTCCTGTGTATTGTGACAGAGCAAAAGCTGAGGACCATTGTATGTTTGGTCTTTAAGATTTCTTCGAAGCCTCAGTGCTGTGATTCTATGGTTCTGCAGGGTGGGGGAACAATAACACAGAGAAGAACCGTTCTGGCCTCAGATCCATACTGGATTTTGTGCGAGCACAATTAACCACCCATGTTGTTAAGGCTAAGTCTCTGCAACTTATGGCACTAGAAGGACAGGCCAGCCCTTTGGGTTTCCTCTGAGAGGGTTGTAGGGGATAAAATAATGGAGTTACTTTGTCTCTAGAAGAAACCAGGCTATCTGTGTGAGGTTCAAGCAGTGAAATCCAGGGAGAGAAAGAGAAAGATCTTTACCTTAGCACTGATAGATGGGTTTACTCATCCATAAAAGTGCATGAACTAAGGATCAGTCTGAGGAAATTATATTAGATGAGCATGAGGTGTGTGTGTGTGTGTGTGTGTGTGTGTGTGTGTGTGTGTGAAGATGGAGAAGAACATCTAGTTTAAAAACTCAAGTATTATGAAGAAAATGTTCCTGTCTTTGCTCTTCATGGAGTTTTATGTGACTTAGATTATTTTCACATTTTCTTTCATTCAGCAAATACATACTGAGCACAAAGTATGTTCCAGGCTCTGGATCTAACTCAAATTAACATACAAATCTCATTCTTGCTTACTCAGTTTCTCAAACAGATGTGCTGTCTAGACCTAGTGAAGGCTACCTTTGCCTCATGAGAGTTACCTGTGCAGTGGCCAAACATCCCATTTTACACATGTGGTCCTAACATACTTATTTAAAACAACCTCTTTCACCCTCAAAAGTGGTTGAATGAATTTCCAGCTTCTGTGCCAGGATGTAGAGAGCCAGGAGTGCTGCTCACAGTTACAAAAATTAAAATTAAAAAGCCCGACAAACTTCAAATTCATGAAGTTTAAAAAATCCACTGGAGAATTAAAGTAGCAAAGTTTGGCCCAAAATCTAAAGACATAGGCCTACAGTGAGAGGAGAGATGTGAGCACATGCTTACATAGGAAAGAAAACCATTCATCCACACACCTAAGATCCTGGAATATGATTTATGTTTATGACTGAGGGTTAATGAGAGCAATTGAGATCACATTCCCACATTCGATCATCACTAAGCAGGTATGCTTCAGATAACATTATAAGAGCAGGATACTGCTGGGAAAATAACAGGAGAGAAATAGGCATATGGAAAAAAAATGCTTTATGAGGCACAGTACAAAGGGAAGACCTAAAATTCAGAGTTGAACACAGATTTCTCTGTTTTTGCACTATAACCACAGGAATATCTACAATAATTAAAAGCCCGTAATACACTGAGGTAACCACGGTAACAACAACAACAAAAATCTTAATGCTACCCAATCACCAATATAACTCAAATTCCCATACTTAAAGCCTGTCAGAGGAAAAGACATGCCCAATGTAAATTTAAAAATCTACTTATTTCCATCTATACTGTACTACACAAGTTGCTGTAAACAAAAGAAAAACAAAGATAAAGTCTTAAAGATAACTAGAGAAAATCAGACATTACATACAGAGGAATGAAGGTAAGAATTACAGCATACATCTCCTTTACATCACACTAGCCAGAAGACAATGGAACGATACTTTTAAAGCACTGTACAGCACTGATAGAAAAAGAAATAACTGTCATCTCAGAATTCTATATCAACAGAAAGTATCTTTTAAAAATGAAGAAGAAATAAAGACTTTCTCAGCAAACAAAAAGTGAACTTTATTGGGGCATATCTGCTTACTAAAAAGAGTAAAAGATATTCTTTAAGCATAATATTTTGAGTGGATACTGTTAAGCTAAAGTCAGAAAAACCTAAACACATACTATACTCTGGCTGGTAAATTTGTTTAACACAAGTGTATGGATTAGAAATTCTATAGAATGAATAGATAGATACAGGTAAAGGTTAGAGAAATAAATATAGATGTGTATATATGTATGAGTTAGTACACATACTAATACAGATATTTCATTTCCTAACAATACCCACTGAGGGCCAGGTATGGTAGCTCATGCCTGTAATCCCAGCACTTTGGGAGGCCTTGGTGGGCAGATTATGAGGTCAGGAGATCGAGACCATTATGGCTAACATGGTGAAACTCCATCTCTACTGAAAATACAAAAAATTAGTCAGGAGTGGTGGCGCCTGTAGTCCCAGCTACATGGAAGGCTGAGGCAGGAGAATCACTTGAACCAGGAGAATCACTTGAACCAGTAAAGCAGAGGTTGCAGTGAGCCAAAATCTCTCCACTGCACTCCAGCCTGGTCAACAGAGAGAGACTCCAGAAAAAAAATAATAACCCACTGAGGGGACCTAGAAACAGTAACACTTCAGTAGCCATAATTATACCTTATACCCAGACCTTGGCTTTTTAAATTCTCTAATAAAAGGAGCCAGGCTACTTGAAGAACTGGGTTACTTTCTGGGTTGGAGTAGGGGAAAACACACATTGAGCCTGGAATATCTTGTGGTATAAGAAAGTAAGGAAGTGCTTAAAAATTTTTCTTTTAATGAAGGCATATTGGAAGGACACAGGACCAACCTAAAAACACTGTCAATGGCTAAAATTGGAACAATACAGCAACAAAATAAGTAATTATAATACTGGATTATAATCCAAAGAACAAAAATTAAAACAGAGTTCATACTGAGTAAATAAATGAGAAATGATGTTTTCTTACAAAATTTCAATTAATACATGTAAAAGGAATGGAAGAAATAGAAAATCACCATTAGAACTCCACCATGATAATTGTTGCAGGCAAGATCCACCATGGATAATTGAGTTGGTGAGTGAGTTTACACAGAAATAAAATATCTGCATGAACTCAGAATATATTCCCAAAAATATTTAGTAATTTTAGAGGAAAAAATAGTAAATTTACAAAAGAGAGTCCAGGCAGACAGCCAGGTGATATATGTTAGCTAAGCGATCAGGGTTAATACTACCAGTAACATAGATTGATGTCACATATGCCCTAGGGCACATGTCTGTTGTAGCATTCTCAACAATGCATAAAGTCTACATAATCAAGGGAAAATGTCAGACAAACCCAAATTGCAGAGCATGCTACAAAATGACTAACAAGTGCTCTTCAAAAGTGTCAAGGTCATGACAGACAAGGAAAGATGGAGGAGCTGTCACAGAATGGAAGTGAATAAGGAGAAGTAAAACTAAAGGTAATGTGGGCTCCTGGAACAGAAAAAGGACATTATTGGAAAAACTAGTAAAATCCAGGTAAGTTCTATACTTTGGCTAACAGTACTGACCCAAAAGTAAGCTGTTAGCGTAAGTGTATACTACATGAAGGCTATTCTATTTTGGTAACTCTTCTCTAACTCTGAAATTATTTTAAAATGTAAATTAGTTTTTCAAAAGTTTAGCAATGACTTATATAGTTCACTCTAGTTAGCAGTTATATCTTATATCTAGAAAGAACATCCTTTTCCCTATAACTAATGTAACATCCTCCTATTCCAGAAGCTTGTAATTTTTAAAAAATGACTGTTTAAGCAATTGTTTTCTACTTACTTGACCTCACTGGTTCTCAGGATTGACCCTTGTTCAGGAATACACTGACCTTTCCTAAGGATTAAAAAACCGAAAAACTAGGCACGGTGACTCACATCTATAATCCCAGCACTTTGTGAGGCCGAAGGGTGTGGATCGCTTGAGCCCAGGAGCTTGAGACCAGCCTGAGCAACATGGCAAGACCCCGTTTCTACAGAAAATACAAAAATTAGCCAAGTGTGGTCATGCACACCAGTAGTCCCAACTAATCATAAGGCTGATGTGGGAGGATGGGTTGAGCCCAGGAGGCAGAGGTTGCAGGGAGCCTAGGTCACACCACTGCACTCCCCTTCAGCCTGGGTGACAGAGTAACACCCAGTATTTTTAAAAAAGGGAGAGAGAGATAAATCATTCAAATGGTAAAGAAAATGCAGCGTATTCTGTTGACTGGAAACATCTCAAGCTGGGCATGCTCCTATTTTTAATGTTGGTTTGCCATTCCTCATTTGCATATGTGTATAGATATATATGTATGTATGTGTATACTTATGGCTATCTGTTCTCCAATTAAATACTATTTCCTCAAAGAGGTATTGGGGACTTTTGATACCTGTGTTCAATGTACTGCTGCACCTGGACCTTTTTCAGACTCTTTAACAGTTTCGTGTGGCAACAGAGGAAGATTTGAGGGAATCATGGGGGTAACCTCTCATGGCTTCCCCAACCGGTTTCAAGGAGAACAGCCCAACCCCAGCTTTCGAATGGAGAAGGCACGTCAAGGTATGTGGAGCTTCATGGAATCAGGCAATTTGGGAGCTGTAAGAGTCCATATTCTGTCACCTTTCTTCCTAAAGAACTTGTGCTATGCTACAAATTGTTCTCCTTGAACAATATCCAAGTCAACATCCCATCAATTAAACCTGAGGAAAGAGGTTGTGTTGGGAGAATAAAGGAAGAGATGCTTTTTTGTCACCAGGCTGCCTGGTAAAGTGGAACTTGGCATGTGACCAGAAAGGAGGCTCTCAGGCTGTTTCCTTGGCTACCAAAGGGGAGAGACGGCTGTCCATCTCCATGTCTTAGACATGTTATGAGGGTAAAATGGAATAACTAAAAGTAAAATTGCATGAAAAAATGTAGACCATCAGGATTTTCTCTTGCCCATTCTCTTCATTGCCCTCAGAGTAAAATGAATACTCTTTAAAAGTGGTCAACAGAGCCCAACCAGCCTCTTAATCCTGGTCACTCTTCTCTTTATCCCTTACCAGCCACACTGGACGGTGCCCCAAGCACTTTCCCACTTCATTGCCTTTGTAAATATCTCCTCCTTCCTGGAGCTGTGCTCTCTGTTCTCATCCAGGCCCCTCAGTTGGGTGATTCCTACTCATCCTCCGGGTCTCAACTTTGATGGTGTTTCTTCTACAAAGACTTTCCAGAACCCTACTTCTCTCAGATACCTAGAACTACGTTCAATTAGTCTTTTTAACCACATATATCCCCTGCCAATTATAAATTACTCAAATGGAAGAATCTGCCTTTTCATCATCACAGATATCTCTGGCTCCAGATAAATAAATGTATGCTTTCAATACAAGTTCCTTGATATAGGTCCTTCTTGGGAAACTTAAGTATAGAAAAAATATTCCAAAGACTAGATTGATGAAACATTTAGTGAATATACAAGAGAAAACTGTTTAGTGGAGTTAGTCATTTTAAACAAGGAAGGCTCTGAAGCTTAAATCTTCAATGTTATTATTATTATCATAACTTCTATCTTATAATAGCAGTATATCACAGAACTCACATTTATCTATTCTAACTATATGCTAAGCAATCTGCTAAATGCTTTGTACACATTAGTGTTTTCCATCTTTCCTCAAACCTTATGAAATATATACTAGTTTCTATCCTCATTTAAAGACAAGATAACAAAAGCAAAGAAGTTGTCCAACATCCCCTAACTATTAGGGACTGGAGTCATAAAATTTAACTCCAAGGCTTCCAGGACCTAGTGTCTGCATTGCTAAAAATTATGCTCATCTGCTTCCCCTGCCAGAGAGCTGAACACTAAAGTCTTTCAGGTTCCCAGAGTACAGAAAATCTAGTTTAAATCCAATCCTGGATGAATTCTTGAGTTGAAGATCTGTGTCTTTCCCCATCATCTTCTCATTCACCAATAAGCTTACCCTATCAAGTGCTTCTAATCGCAGCTTTTCTCCTCCCAAAGCCAGGGCAACTATCCCTCCCCAGAATCCCTATCTGAACTGCTGAGTTTATGTTTTAATACAATTGTGTGGCTTCCACTCCCCCACAGATTCTCTTTTTTCTTCATTTGCTTCCAATAAAGACACATCATTTGCTTGGGAGCTTTCCAGGGTAACCTGAATCTATCTTTTGAAAACTAGTCCTTGTATCTGGGAAATTGAATTATGTTTTTGGTGTTTGCTTAGCAAAAGAGTTGGCCTGTGGAAACAGCATTGTTATTTTGTTATCTTTAAAGCTTTTATGCCATATTAAACAGATTTAATTTCCAAAGAACTTTCTCACTGCCCCTCCCTGCTTTTTAAATGGACAAGTCACTTTCTACTTTCAAACTGGGTGCCTTCAGAAGAAGCCACTGAGCACTGATTTGGCCACTTAGCTGAATTAACCATGTGATCCATCTGTACCTTCCTTCCCTGCCCTCACAAAACACGTGTTGCCTTTAACATAATGAGAAGGCCTTTTCTGAGCAGACCACTTCTTGAAAATTACTACACACACATATCCCAGAACCCCAAATCCATCATATGAATAAAACGGCACACTTTCTCAATCCAGACAGGAGTTCTCTTTAAATTGAGATGTCTGACACCACCTAATCCCTGAAGCAAAGAGATTTGTTGATCACCCTAGTTTTTCCCAGTACTGCTTTTTTTTCTTTGCATCAATAAATGCTGTAGCTGGGGATGCTTACAGTGCCAGCATGTGATAGCTTCAGTAACCATCTCATTCAGAGACCAAGATACTGCTCTATTTCTTCACACCCCAGGTAAGATTTTGAAACTTGGGCAGGCTAAACACAGCTGGTGTTCTCCATCCCTGAATAAAGGAAATAGAAATGTATTACAAAGATATGGCTTCCTCATTTTAAAGAAGAGAAAGTAAAGATAAGAATCTAGTTTTGAATAGAAAGATTCATATAGCAAGAGGCCAAATCAGACACTGAAACACATCACAAGGACTACAGTGGTTATTAATGATTGAGTGAGGAACAAACCAGAAAGTTCCCTGTGAATTTACTCACCTCAATTGAATTTTTAAAATCAAAAGCTGAAATTGTTTACAGAATAGATCCTTTAATTGAAACAAGTAATTAATAATAAAATGTATAATAAACATCAATAAGACTGTACTGAAAGTAACTGGAACTGAAAGTAAACCCTTTGCCCATTCTAATAAGCATATTCTGGGTCATAAAAGTGGGTCTAAAATCTAGAACAAAAATAAACATAAGGTCTGATGTTCACGAAGAATCCAGTTTTATTTCACGTTCTTTATAATTAGCTAGAGGACAGGATCTCTGTCATATACAAACTGGTGGGCATGGGATCTTAATATGGGAAAATATCACATAGCAATAAGAAATAATTGGGCTGGGCACAGTGGCTCACGCCTGTAATCCCAACACTCTGGGAGGCTGAGGCAGGCGAATCACCTGAGGTCGGGAGTTCAAGACCAGTCTGACCAACATGGAGAAATCCCGTCTCTACTAAAAATACAAAATTAGCTGGGTGAGGTGGCACATGCCTGTAATCCTAGCTACTTAGGAGGCTGAGACAGGAGAATCGCGCCATTGCACTCCAGCCTGAGCAACAAGAGTGAAACTTCATCTCAGAAAAAAAAAAAAAGAAAAATTTTGTGGTTAAAATATAGAGCTTTGCTTTTGCTTTTTTCCCCTTTCCCCTGTTATAATCCATTTATACTCATGATGTTAATTCTTCAAGCAATTATTGAGCACCTAGTAGGAACAACTGACACTGTTAGATGTGCGCAGAATGACTGCAAACAGGTTAAAGTAATAAAACTTTCCCCTTCTTCCTACCCTAACTGGGGATATATTTGTTATCAACAATAAAAGAAGCAAACTATTAAATCTAGTGTGACTACATTCAATAGAAGCCTGTCTTTCTCTTTTTTCCTTTACTCCTAATCATCTTTAACACTGCCATTTTAGGGTTTGATTCTGATTGAGGATCCTAAGGAATTCAGAGACATGTAAGAAATATTCCTATTACTGTATAGTCTCACTAGTGAAAAAGGACAGATGCACAAAACCATGAGAAAACCAAGGCTTCAAGTTTAAGTTGTACGTTCAACGTCAAGCATGCGAAAAGTTATTGTTAAAGGCCTTCTTTCTATGCTTTAACCCAAGGTGCAGTACAAGACAGCATACACTATGTGATTAAGAAAAAGGAATCTGGGGGAGGTTACTGAACAACTGGGTGTGGAATGAACTGGAGAGGAATATATGCCAGTAGAATGCATTAAAGACATTGTTGCAGTTATTCCAGTAGAAGCTGATGAGGCCATAAACCTTTGATGCATATTTGAGTCACCAGGGGAGCTTCTGCAGCCTGCACATGCCCACATCACCCACTGATTCTAACTCTGTAGATCGTGAGGGCAGCAAGGGCATGTGTCTTTTGTAGGAAGCTCTTTAGGGGAGGCCCTTCTTGGTTAAACACCACTGCCATAAATTAGAGTGTCTTCTCTGCCAAGCAAAGCTTTTCTTCATATCCCGGCTCTCTCTTCTTGATGGGATCTCATTCTGTCACCCAGGCTGCAATGCAGTGGTGTGATCTCAGCTCACTGCAACCACCTCCTGAGCTCAAGCAATCCTCCCACCTTAGCTTGCCCAGTAGCTGGGACCATGGGTGTGCACCACCACGCCTGGCTAATGTTTTACAGTTTCAGTAGAGACCGGGTTTTGCCATGTTGCCCAGGCTGGTCTAGGACTCCTGAGCTCAAGTGATCCACCCACCTCAGCCTTTCAAAGTGCTGTGATTACAGGCATGAGCCACCATGACCGGCCATATCCAGCCTGACATTTGATGAGTCTATCACACTCAGAAAATGTGCTAACATGTGATTTGTTGGGTTTCTTTCTTTTATTATAGGCATAAATAAGTGTTAAAAATTCAACACTATAAACCTTGAAAAATTAAGTCAAACCTACCAAGACCCAGGTTTCTCAAACAGTGATGCCAAATCCCAAATAGAAATGTATTTTGGTCAGATTATCTCATTAGCTATAATTATTGATTACTTATTATTTGTCAAGCATCCTCTTAAATACTTCACATTATCTCATTCAGTCCTCACCACCACATTAGGCAAAAGCACTATTATCCCCATTTTAAAGATGAAGAAACTGAAGCTCACAAGAGTTTAGTCATTTGTTCAAGGTAATGTACAACTAACAACTTGTTTAAAAACCTAAGAAACAGTTCTATAATAAAAAAAATAATTGTAATGTAAACAAAATAACACAAGCAATTTTTTTTCTCCTAAAAAATCATTAAAAAAAAAAGTAACAAGGAAATTGCAAGACTCACCACAAACTCTATTTTTAATGAAACTAAAAGAAAGCTATATCTGCAGACTCCAAAAAGTAGCTACAAAAAGTAGTTGAGATCAGAAGCCACATGGAAGGAAACGAAGAGGCAATGCATGGGAAATGTTGACAAGACCCATCAGTGGAAATTCAAAAAACGTGCCAACAAAAAATATGGTATCTGATTGTAAGGGTCTTACTCAAAGAGCAAACAAGGGTGTTCGCAGCAGTGCATGTGAGAATTTAGGCGAGCAGACCTAGATCAGTTTGGCAGAAAACAGCTGTGCAGATAATCATAGAAATAGGCCATCTCTGCAGGAAACAGCCTGTCTTTATGGCAGAAGAAAACTACCCTGATTATCTGCCACACCCCAACACTGCACCTCCTGCAAATATCTGTACAAAGAAAATCCAAATAATGTAATGATAAATTTTTAAGAAAGCAAAAATACTATGGGAAAGAATATGGAGAAGAGCAGCAACACTCACCAACAGATAAAAAACACTAGGAAAGTGTTACTGTGGAGGAGTATAATATATACAGACATAATATAATGTATAATATATACATACAGTATAATGTACAATATACATATTATGTATAATATATACATACAGTATACATATTATATATAATATATACAAACAGTATAATATATCCAGACATAATATATCCAGACATATTATGTATAATATATACATACAGTATAATGTATAATATACATGTTATGTATAATATATACATACAGTATATATTATATATAATATATACAAACAGTATAATATATACACATATTATGTATAATATATAAACAGTATAATATATACATACGTATAATATATACAAACAGTATAATATATATACATATTATGTATAATATATACAAACGTATAATATATACACATTATACATAATATATACAAACAGTATATACTATATAATAGATACAAACAGTATAATATATACAGACATAATATATCCAGACATATTATGTATAATATATACAAACAGTATATACAAACAGTATAATATATACAAACAGTACATACAGTTTATACAAACAGTATATACAACCAGTATATACAAACAGTATAATATATACAACCAGTATATACAAAGAGTATATACAACCAGTATAGTATATACAACAGTATAGTATATACAACCAGTATAATATATACAACCAGTATATACAAAGAGTATATACAACCAGTATATAGTTGTATATACTATACTGGTTGTATATACTCTTTGTATATACTGGTTGTATATACTGTTTGTATATACTCTTTGTATATACTGGTTGTATATATTATACTCTTTGTATATACTGGTTGTATAATGACTTATGGATTGCACATCTATATTTATTTCTTTATCTGTGTGTTTATAGTCACAACTGTAAATTCATTTTGGTATTTATAATTCTAATCTAATACACAAGGCTTTCCCTTTCCCTTTTCCTTCCTCCTTTCCTTATTGTAACTTGTTCCCTGAAAGTGAAAAATATGCTTTCATTACCTATAATATATTCAATAGTCCAATTCTAGTATATACATAAAGTAGATTCAGAATTGCTTTCCATATCCCCATGAGAACCAAATTTAGAGGCTAGAGTACAAAATTTGTGTAAAATTAGTTTTGTCTTTAGCCTTGTAGTAGGCAATAAAAATATTATTTCCAAAGTTAATTTTCTTCTCCTTCCCTTTTACTGTGATTAACCCATTCATTTGTAATACAGTTAGAGTTATTTCTATTTTCATATTCTAGTTTGGCTTATACCCCATCCTGATGGATTTTAACTAATTTTTAAATATGTCAAAAATTATCATGATTCTAAAAGTTAAAGCTATAGAAAAATGTATTGCTCCCCACTTACCTTTATGCCCCATTTTCATGCCCTCATTCTTTTCACCTTGTTACTATCCATCCATGTTGATAAGCAAACTAGTTAGTTTCTGGTTTATACTTTCTGTATTTTTTACACAAATGAATAATTTTTTTTAATATTTCTTTCTTTCTTGAAGAGTATAAATATCCTTTTGACCTCTGGAAAGATCATTATTTTAAAAATAAAGAATAAACTTTCTAACCTAATGAAGAACAAGAGGACACGAACATTAAAAATAAAAATACAAAAGGGAAATAACTTCCAAGTAAGAAATAATTTTGCAAGGGGGAGGATCCAAAATGGCCAAATCAAAACAGCTCTCGAATGTAGTTCCCAGCGAGAATGCAGAGTGTGAGTGATCACCGCATTTCCAAAAGAGTTTTTACTGCCCATAGACCAGGAGATACCCAGGAATAAAAGCACCACAAGTTTCCAGCATGGCTGTTTCAGCCAGCATAGCGAGTCTCACATTGAGAGTTTCACAGCAAGCACAGTTGGACCTGGGATGGTCCAGCTCTGTGGGAGGAAGGGCATCCATCAATATCAAGGCAGTCCACCACTACTGAGGCAGTTTGCCATTATTGAGGCAGTCTGCCATTACTGAGGCAGTTCACCATTACCCAAGCAGTCCATTAGTGAGGCAGAATGCCATTACCAAGGCAGTTCTAATTATACCTCTATAAACAAAACCACAAGGAAGTTCACATAGCAGCTGGGCAGAACCCATGGCAGCTCAGCAATGCCTCTGCTGGCAGACTGTGACTAGGCTAGCTCCTTCCTTGGCAGGGCATCTCAGAAAAAAGGCAGCAGCACATCAGGAACATATAAATAAAGCTCCACCTTCCCAGGACAGAACATCTGGGGGAAAAAAAGGCGGTTATAAGTTCCACTGCCACAGACTTAAACGTACCTGCCCAGCAGCTCTGAACAGAACAACGGAACTCAGAGCACAGCACTTGAGCTCCTATAAGGGACAGACTGTCTCCTTAAGCAGCTCCCCAACCCTTGCATATCCAAAGAGACACCTCATAAAGGAGAGCTCAGCCTGACATCTGGTGGGTATCCTTCTGAGACAAAGATAACAGAAGAAGAAACTGGCAGCAACCCTTACTGCTCTGCAGCCAATGCAGGTGATCCCCAGCCAAACAGGGTCTGGAGTGGACCTCAGCTGTCCTACAGCAGAGGGGGCTGACTACTAGAAGGAAAACTAAAAAACAGAAAGAAATAACTTCATCATCAACAAAAAGGATATCCACTCACAGACACCATCCAAATGTCACCAACTACAAAGACCAAAGGTAGATAAATCCACAAAAATGGGCAAAAAACAGAGCAAAAAGGATGAAAACACCCAAAACCAAAATGCCTCTCCTCCTCCAAGGGATCACAACTCCTCATGATAAAGGGAACAAAGCGGGATGGAGAATGAGTCTGAAGAATTGACAGAAACAGGCTTCAGAAAGTGGGTAATAATAAACTTTTCTGAGCTAAAAGAACATGTTCTAATCCAATGGAAAGAAACTAGGAAGAGTGAAAAAACGTTTGATGAAATGCTATCAAGAATAAACAGCTTATAGAAGAATATAAATGACTTGATGGAGCTGAAAAACACAACACAAGAACTTCACAAAGCATACACAAGTTTCAAAAACCGAATTGACCAAGCAGAAGAAAAGATATCAGAGACTGAAGATCAACTCAATGAAATAAAATGAGAAGGCAAGATTAGAGAAAAAGAAGTAAAAAAAAAAATGAACAAAGCCTCCAGGAAATATGTGATTATGTGAAAAGACCAAACCTATGTTTGATAGGAATACCTGAATGAGATGGAGAGAATGAATGCAAGCTGGAAAACACTCTTCAGAATATTATCCAGGAGAACTTCCCCAACCTAACAAGGAAGGCCAACATTCAAGTCCAGGAAATAAAGAGAACACCGCAAAGATATTCCTCAAGAAGAGCAATCCCAAGGCACATAATCATCAGATTCACCAAGGTTGAAATGAAGGACAAAAATGCTAAGGGCAGCCAGAGAGAAAGGTTGGGTTACCAACAAAGGGAAGCCCATCAGACTCAGAGTAGATCTCTCATCAGAAACCCTGCAAGCCAGAAGAGAGTAGGGACCAATATTCAACATCCTTAAAGGAAAGAACTTTCAACATAGAATTTCATATTGAGCCAAACTAAGCTTCATAACCAAAGGAGAAATAAAATCCTTTGCAGATGAGCAATGCTGATAGATTTCATCACCACCAGGCCTACCTTACAAGAGCTCCTGAAAGAAGCACTAAACATGGGAAGGTACAGCCAGTACCAGCCACTCCAAAGCATTGACAGAATGAAGAAACTGCATCAACTAATGGGCAAAACAACCAGCTAACATCAAAATGGCAGGATCAAATTCACACATACCAATATTAACCCTAAATGTAAGTGGACTAAATGCCCCAATCAAAAGACACAGACTGGCATATTGGATAAAAGATCAAAACCCATTGGTGTGCTGTATTCAGGAAGCCCATCGCACATACAAGGACACAAATAGGCTCAAAATAAAGGGATGGAGGAAGATTTACCAAGCAAATGGAGAGCAAAAAAAAAAACCAGGAATTGCAATCTTAGTATCTGATAAAATAGACTTTAAACTAACGAAGATCAAAAGAGACAAAGAAGGGCATTACATAATGGTAAAAGGATCAATCAACAAGAAGAGCTAACGATCCTAAATATATACACATCCATTACAGGAGCACCCAGATACATAAAGCAAGTTCTTTTTTTTTTTTTTTTTAGAGACGGAGTTTCGCTCTCATTACCCCGGCTGGAGTGCAATGGCGGGATCTCGGCTCACCGCAACCTCCGCCTCCTGGGTTCAGGCAATTCTCCTGCCTCAGCCTCCTGAGTAGCTGGGATTACAGGCACGCGCCACCATGCCCAGCTAATTTTTTGTATCTTTAGTAGAGACGGGGTTTCACCGTATTGACCAGGATGGTCTCGATCTATTGACCTTGTGATCCACCCGCCTCGGCCTCCCAAAGTGCTGGGATTACAGGCTTGAGCCACCGTGCCCGGCCAGCAAGTTCTTAATGACCTACAAAGAGACTTAGACTCCCACACAATAATAGTGGGAGACTTTAACACTCCACTGTCTATTAGACAGATCAATGAGGCAGAAAATTAACAAGGATATCCAGGACCTGAACTCAGATGTGGATCAAGAAAATCTAATAGACATTTACAGAACCCTCTACCACAAATCCACAGAATATACATTCTTCTCAGCACCACATCACACCTACGCTAAAACTGACCACATAACTGGAAGTAAATCACTCCTCAGCAAATGCAAAAGAATGGAAATCATAACAAACAGTCTCTCAGACCACAGTGCAATCAAAGTAGAACTCAGAATTAAGAAAATAACTTAGAACCACGTAACTTCATGGAAACTGAACAAATGGCTCCTGAATGTCAACTGGATAAACAATGAAATGAAGGCAAAAATAAAGATGTTCTTCAAAACCAACGAGAATGAAGACACAATGTACCAGAATCTCTGGGACACATTTAAATCAGTGTATAGAGGGAAATTCATAGCAATAAGTGCCCACATGAGAAGCAAGGAAAGATCTAAAATCAACACCCTATTGTCAAAATTGAAAGAGCTAGAGGAGCAAGATAAAAAAAAAACTCAAAAGCTAGCAGGAGACAAGAAATAACTAACATCAGAGCAGAACTGAAGGAGATAGAGACACAAAAAACCCTTCAAAGAATCAATAAATACAGGAGCTGGTTTTTTTTAAAAAGATCAGCAAAATAGACAGACTACTAGTCAGGTTAATAAAAAAGAAAAGAGAGATCAATCAAATAGATACAATAAAAAACAATAAAAGGGATATCACCACTGATTCCACAGAAATACAAACTACCATCAGAGATTACTACAAACAACTCTATGCATACAAACCAGTAAACCTTGAAAAAATGGATAAATTATTGGATTGGACACTTCCACCCTCCCAAGCCTAAATCAGGAAGAAGTCAAAACCCTGAATAGACCAATAACAAGGGCTGAAGTTGAGGCAGAAATTAATATAGCCTACCAACAAAAAAAAAAGCCCAGGTCCAGAAGGGTTCACAGCTGAATTCTACCAGACATACAAAGAGGAACTGGTACCACTCCTTCTGAAATTATTCCAAACAATACAAAAACAGGGAACCTTCCCAAATCACTTTATGATACTGACATCATCCTGATCCCAAAACCCAGCAGAGACTCAACAAAAAAGAAAACTTCAGGCCAATACCCATGATGAACATAGATGCAAAAATCTTCAATAAAATACTGGCAAACCAATTACAACAGCACGTCAAAAAGTTTACCCATCATGACCAAGTAGGCTTCATTCTGGGGATGCAATGCAGGGTTCAACATATTCAAGCCTATAAACATAATTCACCACATAAATAGAACCAAAGACAAAAACCACATGATTATCTCAAAAAACACAGAGAAGGCTTTCAACAAAATTCAACAGCCCTTTATGCTAAAAACTCTCAATAAACTAGGTATTGACGGAACATATCTTAAAATAATAAAAGCTATTTATGACAAACCTACAGAAAATATCATACTGAATGGGCAAAAACTGGAAGCATTCCCTTTGAAATCTGGCACTACACAAGGATGCCCTCTCTCACCACTCCTATTCAATATAGTATTGGAAGTTCTAGCCAGAGCAATCAGGCAAGAAAAAGAAATAAAGAATATTCCATTAGGAAAGGAAGAAGTGAAATTGTCTCTATTTGCAGACGACATGATTGTATATTTAGAAGACCCCATTGTCTCAGCCCAAAATCTCCTGAAACTGATAAGCAACTTTAGCAAAGTCTCAGGATACAAAATCAATGTACAAAAATCACAAGCATTTCTACAAAACAATAACAGACTTAAAGAGAGCCAAATCAAGAATGAACTGCTATTCACAATTGCAACAAAGAGAATAAAATACCTAGGAATACAATTAACAAAAAATGTAAACAACCTCTTCAAGGAGAACTACAAACCACTGCTCAAGGAAATCAGAGAGGGCACAAACAGATGGAAAAACATTCCACACTCATGGTTAGGAAGAATCAATATTGTGAAAATGGCCATACTACCCAAAGTAATTTATAGATTCAATGCTATCCCCATCAAGCTACCTATGACCCTCTTCACAGAACTGGAAAAAGCCACCTTAAACTTCATATGGAACCAAAAAAGAGCCCACATAGCCAAGTCAATTCTAAGCAAAAAGAACAAAGCTGGAGGGATCACACTACTTTAAACCATGCTACAAGGCTACAGTAATCAAAACAGCATGGTACTGGTACCAAAACAGAGATATAGATCACCAATGGAACAGAATAGAGGCCTTGGAGGCAATGCCACACATCTACAACCACATGATCTTTGACAAACCTGACAAAAACAAGCAATGGGAAAAGGATCCCCTGTTTAATAAATGGTGTTGGGAAAACTGGCTAGCCATGTGCAGAAAACAGAAATTGGACCCCTTCTCGACACCTTACATTAAAATTAACTCCAGATGGATTAAAGACTTAAACATAAGACCTAACGCCATAAAAACCCTAGAAGAAAACCTAGGCAAAACCACTCAGGACATAGGTATAGGCAAGGA
Organism: Saguinus oedipus; assembly: GCA_031835075.1. Classification (NCBI taxonomy): domain Eukaryota; kingdom Metazoa; phylum Chordata; class Mammalia; order Primates; family Cebidae; genus Saguinus; species Saguinus oedipus. The sequence continues at coordinate 48,483,829 of CM063170.1, forward strand.
ATTCATGACCAAAACACCAAAAGCATTGGCAACCAAAGCCAAAATAGACAAATGGGATCTAATTAAACTCCAGAGCTTCTGCAGAGCAAAAGAAACAATCATTAGAGTTAGCCAGCATCCAACAGAATGGGAATACATTTTTGCAATATACCCATCTGACAAAGGGCTAATATCCAATCTACAAAGAACTACAACAGATTTACAAGAAAAAAGCAAACGAACCCATTCAACAGTGGGCAAAGGACTTGAACAGACACTTTCCAAAATAAGACATATATGAGGCCAACAAACATGAAAAAATGCTGATCATCACTGATTATTAGAGAAATGCAAATAAAAACCACATTGATATACCATGTTATGCCAGTTAGAATGGCAATCATTAAAAAATCTGGAGACAACAGATGCTGGAGAGGATGTTGAGACATAGGAACATTTTTACACTGTTGGTTAGAGTGTAAATTAGTTCAACCATTGTGGAAGACAATGGTATGGTGATTCCTTAAGGACCTAGAAATAGAAATTCCATTTGACCCAGCAATCTCATTACTGGGTATATATCCCAAGGATTGTAAATTTTTCTATCATAAAGACACATGTACACATATGTTCACTGCAGCACCGTTTACAATATCAAAGACCTGGAACCAACCCAAATGCCCATCGATGATAGACTGGACAAGGAAACTGTGGCACATATACACCATGGAATACCATGCAGCCATTAAAAATGATGAGTTCCTGTCCTTTGTAGGGACATGGATGAATCTGGAAACCATCATTCTCAGCAAACTGACACAAGAACAGAAAATCAAATACTGAATGTTCTCACTCATAGGTGGGTGTTGAACAAAGAGAACACATGGACACAGGAAAGGGAGCATCACACACTGGGGTCTGTTGGAGAGGAAAAGGGGAGGGACAGTGGCAGGCAGGGAATTGGGGAGGGATAACATGGATAGAAATGCCAGATATAGATGACAGGGGGATGGAGGCAGCAAACCACATTGCCATGTATGTACCTATGCAACAATCCTGCATGTTCTGCACATGTACTCCAGAACCTAAAGTGCAATAAAATATATATATAAATAATAATTTAAAAATAAATAATTTTGCGTAAATAAATGTCAATAAATTTGAAATCATTGATGAAGTGGATAATACTCCTTAACAATATATTTTATCAAAATAGACCTCAGAAAGGATAGAAAAATGTAAACAGTATGATTTCCAAATAAGACATAGAGGAAATTGTTTGGCTATAACCACTATCACCATCCCATCCCAAACTACATGCCCAGATGATTTCATGGGGGAATTCTTTCAGATCTTAAAAACAATTTCAATTCTACTTGAAATGAAACTAAAGCCTAACAAAGATTGAGCATGTGCACCTACAGACACAGACACACAAGCACATACACCCAAACAAACAAGTAAGAAAATGATAGGCCAGTCTCCCTTATGAGTGTTGATGCCAGCGTTTTAAATAAATATTAACAAACATAATCTAACATCATATTTAAAAACAATGCAGTAATTGGCCCAGCACGGTGGCTCACACCTGTAATCCCAGCACTTTGGGAAGCCAAAGGGCAGATCATGAGGTCAAGAGATCAAAATTATCCTGGCCAACATGGTGAAACCCTATCTCTGCTAAAAATACAAAAATTAGCTGGGTACGATGGCATGCACCTGTGATACCAGCTACTTGGGAGGCTGAGGCAGGAGAATTGCTTAAATCAGGGAGGTGGAGGTTGCAGTGATCTGAGACTATGGCACTGCACTCCAGCCTGGTGACAGAATGAGACTCTGTCTCAAAAAATAATAATAATAATGCAGTAGACCCAATGGGGTTTGTTTTAAGAATACAAAAGATATTCATTAATATTGTGGTATCTATTTCAATATTATGATATCATCAATATTAATGATGTCTATTAACATAGGGTATCATATCATAATATGATCTATCACATTAATAGAGATATAAGCATTAAAATTTTATAATTATCCACAAGTGCTAAAAAGGCATTTGACAGAATTCAATAATTCTTCATAAAAACATTTAATACAATAGGAATAAAGTATATTTTATCTTGAGCCAATGGTTATTGGAAAAATACTAGACTCATTTTGCTTAGCAAGGGCTTTATTGGCATTGGACTCATGGGTCACTGATCCACTAGATTCCAGGAGCAAAGTTGCCCAATTATTATAGAAACGAAATATGCCTCATACATTCCCAAATGCTCCCCAACAGCATGGGTTTAAAGTCCAAAGACAAACATCACTATCATCACACTATCTTTAAGATATTATTAGAAATGCTGGGCAACATAATCAGAAAAGAGGAAGAAAATAAAGGTATGAAAATTAGAACTGAGGTAAATCTATCACTTTTTGCAGATAACATCGTGTACCTGGAAAACTTAAGAGAATTAAGTAGAATGGCTACCAAAATAAATAAACAAAGGAGTTGAGTAAAGTAACAGGATTCAATAAGAGAAACCAATAGCCTATATGTATAAACATATAAACACGCAATGACCAATTAAAAGACATGATGAAAGAACTTATTTACATGAGCACATAGATATAATACTTGGATGAAATTACAAATATTAGACACCAAATAAGAAAAGTTTAAGAGAAGTAAACAGCATGAAATAATGCTAGAATAATTTAAAGCTGTGTTTATAATATTAGTGAATAGAAATACTCAACAACATAAAGATTACTATTCTTCTTAAATTTATTTATAAATGTAATACAATCCAAATAAAAATACAAGTTTTTTGTGAGGACAGTTACAAATAGACATTCTCACTCTAACCATTCTATGAAAAAAAAATAAAGAGAAATCATAGCTGGGAAAATTTGTGTGGATGGGGGGTTGAGAGTAGTGTGTCCTTATTACATTAAAATATAAACAATTTACATTTAAAACAGAATAATACGGCTGCTAGAATGAACAGAAAGATCAATAAATTAGTATGAAAACCCTATAGAAGAGGCCCAAATACATATGAGAATTAGTGAATAATAAAGTAATTAAAATAAGCTGGAGAAAAGCTAGACTCTTCTATAAATGGAGTTTAAATAACTCTGAGCATAGAAATCTTGATAAAAATGAAGCTGAAGCCATAGTTTACACCATACAGCAAGGTAGGTTCCAAACGGACTTAAAATTAATTTTTAAAACAAGTAATTCATCATTTAAGTACTAGAAAAAAACATAAAAATGTATTTATAAACCTAGATTAAAGAAGGGCTTTCTAACTACTACTCAAATTCAAAAGTCATAAATGTAAAATTTGCTAGATACACTTTTAAAAAATTTTTTCTGTGTGGGGAAAAAAAAATCAAACTTTTACAAACATAAAATTGGGAATAAATATTGAAATTCAAACCACAGACATAGGCTTATTGCCTTAATATATAAAGAGCACCTACAAATGAATATTATAAGGACTAATATCTCAACTTAGAAATGGAAAAGTTATATGAACAGAGTTTACATAAAAGGAAACAAACATGGCTCTCAATCACATGAAAATATTTCTTAAAAAAGATATTTAACATGCAGCAAACAGCCTATGGCAGATTGCCTCCTGATGAAGTCCCCTGTGAAGTGCTCCTGTGAAGTTCCCACCCCTTGAGTGTGGGTGGAACCTGTGACTTGCTTTAAGTAACAGAATATGGCACAGGTGATGGGATGTCACTTCACACACACCATTACATTACATGAGACTCCATCTTATTAGTATACTCTGCAAATACTTCTTCCTTTCCTTTTTTTTTAATTTTTATTAAGTTAAGGGGTACATGTGCAGGGGTACATGTGCAGGTTTACTATTTATGTCAACTGCATATCACAGGAGTTTGATATATAAATTATTTTGCCCCCCGAGTAATACATATAGGACCCAATAGGTAGTTTTTTGACCCTCACCTTCCCACTCCATCCTCAAGTAGGCCCCAGTGTCCGTTGTTCCCTTCTTTGTGTCCACATGTACTCAATGTTTAGGCTCTCAAAGTGTGAACATGTGGTATTTGGCTTTCTATTCCTGTGTGAGTTCACTTAGGATAATGGTCTCCAGCTGCATCCATGTTGCTGCAAAGGACATGATTTTGTTTTTTAATGGCTGTGTAGTATTCCATGGTGTATACATGCCATATTTTCTTTGTTCTGTCTACCGTTGATGGGCATTTAGGTTGATTCCATGTCTTTGGTATCGTGAATAATGCTGCAATGAACATGCAAATACCTGTGTCTTTGTAGTAAAACACTTCATACTCCTTTGGATGTATACCCAATAAAGGGATTGCTGGATTGAATGGTAATTCTACTTTGATTTTTTTGAGAAATTATCAAACTACTTTCCACAAGGGCTGAACTAATTTACCTAAATTCCCACCAGCAGTGTATAAGCATTTCCTTTTCTCCACAACTGCACCAGCATCTGTTATCTTTATGACTTTGTAATAATAGCCATTCTGACTAGTGTGAGATAGCATCTCACTGTGGTTTGGATTTGCATTTCTCTAACAATTAGTGATGTTGAGCATTTTTTAATATGCTTGTTGGCTGCATGTATGTCTTCTTTTGAAAAGTGTCTGTTCATGTCCTTTGCCCACTTTTTAATGGAGTTGTTTGTTTTTTGCTTATTGGCTTAAGTTTCATATAGATTCTGGGTATTAGATCTCTGTCAGATGTGTAGTGTGTAAATATTTTCTCTCATTCGGTAGGTTTCTGCAGAGACTTTCTACATTACTGAATAAATAAGGCAGTCTGTTGGGGACTGCCATGTAGCAGGGAACTGAGGGCAGCCTTGAAAGTGGCTACTAGTTAATAGCCACGAGCCAAAAAGAAGCCAGAGCCTTCAGTCTGACAACTACAAAAAATATATTTCTGCCAACAAACTGAGTGACGTTGGAAATGGACTCTTTTCCAGGTGAGCGTCCAGATAAAAATTCAGTCCTCACTGACATACTGATTGCAGCCTTAAAGAGAACCCAGTTAAGCTATGCCTCGACTCTGGAGCCACAGAAACTGAGATATAACAAATGTCTATTTTAAATCTCTAAGATTGTGGTAATTTTGGTGCAGCAACATAAAAGGGAATATAAACCTAACATCATGAGATAACTACAAATTAAAAGTAAAATGGGATAGTATCCTTTATAATAACACAATCACAAAAATCCAAACATTCATTAATATATACTTTTGCTGAGTCTTTGAGAAAACATACCCTCTCATGTACTGTTCATAGAAGGGCCAACTAATACAATTCCATATGGAGGCTAGTTTTGCAATATCTATAAAAATTATAACTACTTTTGTCCAAGTGATTGCAGTTCTTGGAATTTATTCTACCAGTGAACTGGCTCCCAAATACAGTGTACTACATTTGGGGATATTCATAATGGGGAAAAATGGAATTTACTGGGGATTATTTATAATAGCAAAAAAAGTAATTATCCTAATTGTGTATTAATAAGAAGTTGATTAAATAGATTATGGTACACTCATATATTAGAACTATCAGCTATTAAAAAAATAAATAAATGAAGAGAAGACATCTGGTCTCCAGAACAAGAAAACAGCTGAACAAACTGCAAGTAAACAACTTTTCTAAGATATATCAGAGATCTGAGATCACAGAGCAAATTGTCAAACTGTCATCCAAAACTGGAGAGATAGGAGAATACAGAGAATCAGACTTAGGATAGCAGCTATAGCTAGAACCTGGTAGGCACATTCAAAAGGCAATTGACTAATTACTGGAACCTGAGCTTGGACTAGCTTGAGAGATTAAAAATTCCTGGTGCCCACCCTCAGGGAGACCCCACATTTTCATGAGTTTTACCCTCCAAGAGCCCCAGCAGGTTCTCAGGGTGAAGATGGGGTAGCAGAAATACCCCCAATCTGTCAGCTAAGGGAGGGGAAAAGTAACAATTTTGAAATACACCCAGAGCATTGTATTCTCATTAGCAAAGGCCTATCCTCAATGGAAAGAAACTATTTTACTGGAGCCCAGCTAACTTCAAAGGTGAGAAATACCTTGTAGCCTCTGCTAGCCTTCCTGCCTCACCTAACCAGAAAAAAAATAAAAAATAAAAAAAATAAAATAGAAAGCCAAGATGCATTTGCAAATGTTACAGAACAAGAGCAGAGGTCCACTCAAAGACTAAGACCTAATCATAGGTATATAGAATGCTTCCCCACATCCCAAATCTTACCATCACATCAACATGGCTCATGTGTAATAATGAGGGATTATAGCTGAAAGAACTCCAAAGCTCAGACTCTATTTAAGGAATCTCTCAGCAAACTTGCAGATATACAGTGAGACAAAAACAAGGACACCACAGGAAATTTTAGCTATAGCAAGCAGTAAACCCAGCCTAACTCTTAGCCAGATCAACATAAAATCTCACACTAAAGACTTGTTTACCTCAGCTCCTTTTACCTAATAAATAATGTCTAACTTTCAAAAATATGTTAAAGGCATGCTAAAAAGCAAAAATTACAGCGTGAAGAAACAAATTCAATATCAGAACCAGACTCAGATACAGCAGAGATTTGTAAAATATCAGACTGAGAACTTAAAATAACTGATTGGTAAGCTAAGGACTCTCATAGAAAAAGTAGACAACATGCAAGAAGAGATGGGCAATGAAAGCAAAACATGGAAACTTAGCTGGGCGCAGTGTTATACGCTTGTAATCCCAGCACTTTGGGAGGCTGAGGTGGGTGGATCATTTGCGGTCAGGAGTTTGAGACCAGCCTGGCCAACATGGTGAAATTCCGTCTCTACTAAAAATACAAAAATTAGCTGGGCATGGTGGCCCACACCCTAATCCAAAATACTCAGAAGCTGAGGCACGAGAATCGCTTGAACCCAGGAGATAGAGTTTGCAGTGAGCCAAGATCCTACCACTACACTCCAGCCTGGGTAACAGAGTGAGACTCCAACTCAAAAAAAAAAAAAAAAAATTAAGATGGAATCTTTAAGAGGAAATTTTTTTAATGCAGAAATCAAAACCACTATAACAGATATGAATAAGGCCTCTGAGGGACTTAGGCATAGACTGGATATAGTTGAGGAAACAAATCAGTAAACTTGAAGATATGTCAACCCAAACTTCTCAAACTGAAAAACTAAGAGAAAAAAATTAACAAAAGAAGCAGAATAGCCAAGATTGGTGTAACAGTTACAAAAGATTACATATGTGTAATGAGAATACCAGAAGGAAAATAAGAAAAGATCAGAAGAAATAATAATAATAAAGAAATAATATATAATAGTGAAGTCATAATTGAGGAGAATTTTCCAAAAATAATGACAGACATCATAAGGATATTATACTCAAACTGTAGAAAATCAACATAAAGATAAAATATTGAAAGATACACACACACACACACACACACACACACACACACACACACACACATACAGAATATTGCCCATGGTTTAGTGTCCATATACAAGTGGAGAGAAAAAGGAATTATCAAATGTTCGATTAAAGTCAGTAAAGGCACAAGAAAAAGTGAAAGACAAAAAAGAAATAAATACCAAGGTTAATGACTACAAAATAGTTATAAATGGGACCAATATCAATACAACTATATCAGCAAGGACTTTAAATGTGAATGGTCTAAATATACCAATTAAAAGACAGAGACTGTCAAAATGGATTTTAAAAAAAACAAGACACACTTACATGTGGCCTACAGGAAACTTACTTTAAACATAAAGACACAGAAAGATGAAAAGTAAAGGAATGGAGAAAGACATACCATGCAAACACTAATCAAAATAAATCAGGAGTTGCTATATTGATTTCAGACAAAACAGACTTCAGAGAAAAGGAAATTATCAGAGATAAAGAGGGACATTACATAATTGTTAAAGGGTCCACTCTCTAAAAAGACACAGTAATTCTTAATGTGTATGTACCTAACAACAAAAACCATCAAAAAAAAAAACTGAAGCAAAAAGTGATAGAACTGCAAGGAAAAACATGAATTCACTATTGTAGTTGGAAATTTCAAAACCCCTCTCAGTAATTGAGAGATCAGCAGGGAGAAAATCTGTAAGGGTACAGTCAAACCGAACAGCAACATCAATCAACTGTATCTAATTGACATTTACAGAATACTTTATCCAAGAACAGCAGAATACACATTCTTCTCAATCTCACATGGAACATTCACTAAAATAGACTATGTTATGGGCCATAAAATACACATCAACACATCTAAAATAATAGAAATCATGCAAAATATGTTCTTTGGCCACAGTGGAATTAAACTAGAAGTTAATAACAGAAAGATAGCTGAAAAAATCCCAAAATATTTAGATATTAAACACTCATCTAAATAATCCATGGGCCAAAGTATCAAGAGAAAATTTTAAATATTCAACGCTAAATAAAAAGACAACTTATCAAAACTTTTGGGATGAAGAGAGGAGCCAAGATGGCTGAGTAGGTACAGCCAGGAAGAGCTTCTCCCACTGATAGACCAGACCATCAAGAAGAATGTCACAGTCTGAGCAGATCTTCAGAAGGAAGGCATTGAGAATGGACAGAGGGAGGACAAATACTGTGGGCTGAAAAAGGAGGAAGCTAAGAACACTGCACAAGATTATCAAGCACCAGCACTCACTCCTGGCCCTGTGGAGCTCCTGGGAAGGATGAGCTAAACAGGCATGAGTGGCCCACTTTCACCACAAACTTCTAGAATCCAAACTGCAGGAGACCTCATGACCCCCACAGACATTTGAGCTGACGGGAAGTGCTGCTTAAAGAGTTGGCAGGAGCAGGGCTCCAGCCTTCATGGAACCCAGAGGGTTTGACATGGGAATGGCTGAGTGGAACCCAGCAAGGAATGCTCATCCCCCAAGGCTTGCCACACTCCTATAGATGGCTTTGGCCTTTGTTGACTGGACTGGACAAGGATATCTCACCCGTGAAATTGGACCAGTATGATCTGAGCAACCTCCCTCCCACCACCATCCAAGTTCCTGCCTGGCTGCACTCACTTGCAGCCTCGGATGACCAACCAGGGTATTTCCTAATGGCAACTACCATAGCTCTTTCACTGGCATATTCCACTTAACTATCAGAGAGTTTTTACAGATGGGTCCCCAACAATGTTCATTTGTGTGTAGTCTCTCCCCATTGCTTTTGCTAGCATGTGCACATGTGCAGACCTCATTGTCATCACCTCACCTCCACTAGTGCCTATGCACACAGATCCCACCACACCAACACCACAGGTGCACACACACTAGCATGGACCCTGTTGCCATCATCCTAAAGAAGTGCTTTTCCAGACACTGCATTCCCCACAACTCCACCATTGAAGTGCTGTTGCCACCAGACTGGGAACACCTTGGCCCCTTTAGTGCAGCAGGTACTTAACCTAACAAACTCACAGGCATGGTCCAAACCCTTTAGGGTTACAGCACACAGCCCAGGAGTACTGAGCTGAGATTTGGCCCCCTAAAACCATCCAGAAACAGAGCCAGTCATCTAAACCCAACTTGTACTACCGACAAATCCTCCAGGGCATCAAAGAATATAAAGGCGAAAAGCACCACCCAAAGAACAGCAATTTCAAAGGTTAAAGGAACATCAGCCCACACAGATGAGAAAGAACCAGCACAGGAACTTTGGCAACTCTAAAATCCAGAGTGTCTTCTTACCTCCAAATGATTACACCAGCTCTCAAGCAATGTTTTTTAACCAGATTGTGAAATGTGAAATGACAGAAATAGAATTCAGAATGTGAAGGAGAATAAACATCACTGAGATTTAGGAGAATGTGGAAATCAAATTGAAGGACTGTAAGGAATCCAGTAAAATAATTCAAGAGCTGAAAGATGAAATATTCATCTTAAGAAAATAAGCAAACTGATATGATAGAGCTGAAAAATGAACTACAAGAATTTCATAATATAAATGGAAGTATTAACAGCAGACTAGACTAAGCTGAGGAAAGAATTTAAGAACTCGAAGACTCTGAGATGGGTTCTTCAAATCAATTCATTCAGACAAAAATAAAGAAAAAGAATTTTTTTAAAATGAACAAAACCTCCAAGAAGTATGAAATTATGTATAGACCAAATCTATGAGTCACTGGTATCCCAAAAGTAGAGAGAGAGGGAGAACAAGCAAATTTGAGAATACCGTCCACAAAGATTTCCACAACCTCACTAGAGAGGTCAATATTCAAATTCAGGAAATTCAGAGACTCCTTGCAAGATATTACACAAGACAACTATCCCCAAGGATACACAGTCATCAGATTCTCCAACATCAACATGAAAGAAAAAATACCTACAAAAAGAGTCCCATCAGGCTAACAGTGGTCCTTTCAGTAGAAACCCTAAAAGTCAGAAAATACTGGGGGCCTAAATGCAGCATCCTTAAAGAAAATAAATTCCAGGATGAACATGGTAAGACCCTGTCTCTACTAAAAATACAAAAAAAAAAAAAAAAAAAAAATAGCTGAGCACGGTGGCGTGTGCCTGTAATCCCAGCTACTCAGGAGGCTGAGGCAGGAGAATTGCCTGAACCCAGGAGGCGGAGGTTGCAGTGAGCCGAGATCACGCCATTGCACTCCAGCCTGGGCAACAAGAGTGAAACTCCATCTCAAAAAAAGAAAAAAGAAAATAAATTCCAATGAAGAATTTTATATCCAACCACACTAAGCTTCATAAGCAAAGGAGCAATGAAATAATTTCAGACAAGCTATTGCTAATGGAACTCATTACCACCAGACCTGTCTTACAAGAGGTCCTTAAGGGAGTGCTCAACATGGAAATGAAAGACTGTTACTGGCCACCACAAAAACTTAAAATACATAGACCATGGCACTATAAAAGACTACACAATCAAGTCTAGCTAATAACACAATGGTAAAATCAAATCTGCACACATCAGTATTAACCTTGAACATACTTGGGTTAAATAACCCACTTAGAAGGTACTGACTGGTAAGTTAAATAAAGAAGCAAGACTCAACTGTATGCTGTCTTGAAGAGGCCTATCTCACATGCAATGACACTAATGGGCTCAAAGTGAAGGGATGAAGAAAGATCTATCAAATAAATGGAAAACAAGGAAGAGAAGTGGTTGCTATTCTTATTTCAGAAAAAAAAAAAGAGAGACTTTAAACCAACAACTGTGAAAAAGAACAAAGAAGCGAATTACATAATAAAGAGTTCAATTTAACAAGAAGACTTAACTATGCTAAATATATATGCACCCAATACTGGACACTCAAATTCATAAAACAAGTTCTAAGAGACATAACAAGAATCTTAGATAACCACACAATAATAGTGGGAGACTTCAACACTTCACTGACACTATTAGACAGATCATCAAGGCAGAAAACTCGAATTTGGGACCTAAACTCGAGACTTGACCAAATGGACCTAATATACATCTACAGAACATCCACCCAACAACAGAATATATATTCTTCTCATCTCCCCATGGCACATACTCTAAAATTAGCCACATACTTGCCATAAACAATTCTCAACAAATTCAAGAAAACCTACGTCATACCAACCACAAACTTGGATCATAACACAATAAAAATAGAAATCAATACCAAGAAAATTTCTCAAAACCATACACTTACATGAAAATTAAATAATTAACTCCTAAGTGACTTTTGGGCAAATAATGAAATTAAGCCAGAAATGAAGAAATACTTTAAAATTAATGAAAACAAAGAACTTCCAGAATCTGAGACACAGCTAAGTCAGTGATAGGAGGAAAGTTTATACCACTAAACACCCACATCAAAAAGTTAGAAAGATTTTAAATTAACACCCTAATATCACACTTAGAGGAACCAGAAATACAAGAGCGAGCCAACCCCAAAGCTAGCAGAAGAAAAGAAATAACAAAAATCAGAGATAAACTGAACAAAATGGAGATATAAAAAGACATCCAAAAGATAAATAAAATATAAACATGGTTCTTTGAAAGAATAAATAAGATTGATAGACCACTAGCTAGACTAATAAAGAGAAAAAAAGAAAGAAGATCCAAATAAACACAATCAAAAATGACAAAGGGGAAATTATGACCAATCCCACAGAAACACAAAAAGCAAAACCCTCAGAGACTATTATTACGTGTACTACCCACACAAACTTGAAACCCTAGAAAAAAAATGGATAAATTTCTGGAAACATACAACCTCTCAAGATTGAACCAGGAAGAAACTGAAACCCTGAACAGACCAATAATAGATTCTGAAATTGAATAGTATTAAAAAACTTACCAACCAGAAAAAGCCCTAGACCAGACAGATTCACAATTGAATTCTACCAAATCTATAAAGAACTGGTACCATTTCTACTGAAACTATTCCAAACAAGAAGGGACTCCTTCTTACCTCATTCTATGAGGCCAGCATCATTTTGATACCAAAACCTGGCAGAGACACCACAAATAGATAAAACTTTACACCAATATCCCTGATAAACATAGATGCAATAATCCTCAACAAAATGCTAACAAACTGAATCCAGCAACACATCAAAAAACTAATACACCATGATTAGGTAGGATTTGTTCCTGGAATGCAATGTTGATTCAATGTATGCAACATAAAGAACATATGCAAATCAATAAATGTGATTTATCACATAAACACTAAAATCGAAAAACACACGATCATCTCAGTAGATGCACAAAAAACTTTTAACAACATTCAACATCCTTTCATAATAAAAACTCTTAATAAGCTAAGCCAATCAAGGAAACATACCTCAAAATAATAAAAGACATCTGTGACAAACCCACAGCCAACATAATACTGAATGAAGCATTCTTCTTGAGAACCAGAACAAGAAAAAGATGCCCACTCACACCACTCCTATTCAACATAGTCCTTAAAAGCCCTAGCCAGAGCAATCAGGCAAGAGAAAGAAAAAAAAGGGATCCAAATAGAAAAGGAGAATGTTAAACTGTGTCTCTTTATAGATGATATGTCTACAGCTAGAAAACACCATAGTCTGCCCAAAAACTCCTAGATCTGATAAATAACTTCAGCAAAGTTTCAGGATACAAAACTGAATCTCTGCACTGAGAATTACAAAACACTGCTGAAAGAAATCAGATAACACAAATGAAAAACAGTTCATGCTCATAGATAGGAAGAATTATCCTGTTAAAATAAACATACTACCCAAAGCAATTTACACATTCAGTGGATTCCAATCAAACTACAAACAATATTTTTCAAAGAATTAGAAAAAAGCATTCTTAAATGTATATGGAACCAAAAAAGAGCCTGAATAGCTAAAGTAATTCTGCTCAAAAAAGAACAAAGTCAGAGTAACATTCCCTGACTTCAAACTATACTACAAGACTACAGTAACCAATTTGGCACTGGTATAGACACATAGACCAATGGAACAGGTTAGAGGACCCAGAAATAAAAATGCACACCTATAACCATCTGATCTTTGACAAAGTTGACAATAACAAGCAATAGGGAAAGGACTTCTTATTCAATAAAGGATGCTGGAACAAGTGGCTAGCCATATGCAGAAGATTAAAACTAGACGATCTCTTTCACCATATACAAAAAGCAACTTAAGATAGATTAAAGGCTTAAGTGTAAAACCTAAAACTATAAGAAACCTGGAAGAAATACCATTCTGGACATAGATTTCATGATGAAGACTCCAAAAAGCAACTGCAACAAAAACAAAAATTGACAAGGGGGACATAATTAAACTAAAGAACTTCTGCACAGGGAAAGAAACTATCAGCAGAGTAAACAGACAACCTACAGAATGAGACAAAATATTTACAAAGCATGTATCCAACAAAGGTTTAATATCCAGAAATTATGTGCAACTTAAACAAGTCAACACCAAAAAAACAAATAACCCCACTAAAAAGTAGGCAAAGGGCATGAACAGACACTTCCGAAAAGAAAACATACGTGTGACCCACAAGTATATTAAGAAATGCTCAACATCACTAATCATTAGAAAAATACAAATTAAAACCACACCAGTCGGAATGGCTATTATTAAAAAGTCAAAAAAATAACATACTGGTGAGGTTGCAGAGAAGAGAGCTTATAGACTGCTAGTGGGAAAGTAAATTTAGTTCAACCACTGTGGAAAGCAGGTTAGAGATTTCTTAAGGAACTTAAAACAGAATTACCATTCAACCCAGCAATCCCATTGTTAGGTATACACCTGAAGGAATAGAAATCATTCTACCACAAAGACACATGTACACTTATGTTTATTGCAGTACTATTCACAATAGCAAAGACATGTACTCAACCTAGATGCCCATCAATGGTAGAATGGATAAAGAAAACGTGGTACATATACATCAGGGAATACCATGCAGTCACAAAAAGAATGAAATTATGTCCTTTGCAGGAACATGGATGCACCCGGAGGCCATTATCCCAAGCAAATTAATGCAGAAGCAAAAAAACAATTACTGCATATTCTCACTTATAAGTGGTAGCTAAATGCTAAGTATACATAGATGTAAAGAAGACAACATTAGACACCAGAGTCTACTTGAAGGTGGAATGTGGGAGACGGTGAGAAATGAAAAACTACATTTATGCTCACTATCTGAGTGATGAAATAATCTGTACACCAACTCCCATAAAATACAATTTACCCATGTAGCAAACATACACATGTATCCCCTTAACCTTAAATAAAATTTGGAAGAAAAAAGAATGTGGGATGCAATGAAAGCAATGCTTAGAGGCAAATTATAGCAAATCCACATATTAGAAAAGAAGAGAGATCTAAAATCAATAATCTAAATTTCTACCTTAAACACTAGGAAAAAAAGATCAAATGAAATCTAGAGTAAACGAAAGAAAAAAATACTATTTAGAGCATAAATCAATGAAATTGCAGACAGAAAAACTACAAAATCTAAAAAAAAATCAAAAGCTGGTTCTTTGAAAAGGTCAGTGAGAGTTATAAACCTCTAGGCTGGCAAACCAAGAAAACAAGGGAGAAAACACAAATTACTAATATCAGAAATGAAAGAGAGACTATTGGTATTGTTTCTGTGGATATTAAAAGGATAGTAAATAAATATTATTAATAATTATATGCCTTAAATAACTTAGAAGAGAGGGACCAATTTCTTGAAAGATACCATCAATTAAACTTCCAACTCACCACAAAAGAAACAGACAATGTGAACAGACTTATCTATAAAAAATTTAATCAGTAGTTAAAAACCTTTCAAAACACAAAACCCAGATGTTTTACTGGTGAATTCCACCAATTATTTATGGCAGATATGATATCAATTATTTACAATCTCCTTTAGAAAGCAGACGCAGATATAACACTTCCTAACTTGTTTTATGAAGCCAGAATTAGACTAATACCAAAACAGATAAAGACATTACAAGAATGGAAAATTACAAACTCATATCATGAACATGGATATAAAAATTCTCAACAAAATATTAGCAAACTGACTCCAATAATGTATGAAATAATTATTCACTGTGAACAGGAGGGATTTCTTCTAGGTACACATAGCTGGCTCAGCATTAGAAACCAATTAGTGTAATCCATACCCTTTACTCAAGAAAGTAAATAAGTCATATGACTATATAAATGAATCTGGAAAAGCATTTGTCAAAACCCAGAATACATGCATAATAAAAACTCTCAGCAAACTAAGAAAAGAGGAGAACTACTCCAACTAAATAAAGAGCATCTATAAAAACTCTATAGCTATCATCATACATATTATGACCTTCTAGATACTTTCTCCCTAACAATGGGAACAAGGCAAGGATATCCCTTCTCACCTTTGTACTAGTCCATCAGGGCTGCTGTAATAACTAACCTTTGATTGGATAAATTACCAAATACAGAAATGTCATCACTCAAGGTGTAAACACTCGGTCCTTACATGGTAGAGGGGGAAGCAAGCTTCCTTTTACCTATTTTATTAGGGTATTAATCTCATTCATGAGAATGGAGCCCTCATGACCTGATTACCTGCTAAAGGCCCCACCTCTTAAAACTATTGCACTGGGGATTGAGTTTTAACATATGAATTTTTGAGAGACATACACATTTAGACCATAAAACCGCTTCTATTCAATATCCTACTGGAAGTCTTAGCTAATGCAATAAGACAAGAAAAGTAAATAAGAGATATACAGATTGGAAAGGAAGAAATAAAACTGTCTTTTTTTTTCACAGATGACATGATTGTTTACATAGAAAATTCAAAAACAAATCAGAAGAAAACAACCTGGAACTAATAAGTGCACACAGTAAAGTTGCAGGATGCAAGGTTAATACTCAAAGTTAATCACTTTCTACATAGCAGCAATAAACAATTGGTATTTAAAATAAAATACACAACACTATTTATATCAACCTTTCCCCCAAAGTAAAAGTTATGTATAAATATACAAAAATATGTACAAGATCTATGTAAAGAAATCTTTAAAACTCTGATGAAAAAAATCAAAGGAAGTCTATATAAATGGAGAGATAGTCCATATACATGTGTAGGAAGATTCAGTATTTTTAAGTTGTCAGTTCTTCTCAAGTTAATCTAGGGATTCAACATAATCCCAACAAAGACCAAGCAAGTTATCTTGTAGATGCCAACAAAGTGATTCTAGAGTTTATATAGGAAATACAAAAAAAAAAACAGAATAGCCAACAACACACTACAGAAGAACAAGTTTGGGAGGGCTGATATTTCACAAATACAAAACTTACTATAAAATGACAGTAATCAAAATAATGTGGTATTGATGAAAAATAGAAATATAGATCAATAGAGAGCCCAGAAACACACAAATATAGCCAACTTATCTTTGATGATGGAGCCAAGGTAATTAAATGACAAAAAGTATTATTTTTAACAAACAGTGAGAATAACTGGGCATGTACATACAAAAATAAATCTACACGCAAACCTTACACTTTATAAAATTAACGCCAACTGAATCACAGACCTAAATGTAAGATTAAAAACTATAGAAGTCCTAGACGATAATGTAGGAGAAAATCTAAGTGACCTTGGGTTTGGCTTGAGTTTTCAGATATTACACAAAAGCAAAATTCGTGAAAGAAAAAAAAATGGATGCTGGATTTTATTAAAATTTAAAACTTCTGTTCTTCAAAAGATACTTAAAAAGGAAAAGGTAAGTTATATGCTGAGAGAAAATATTTGCAAAACATATCTGATAAAGGAGTTATATCCAAAATATACAAAGAACTCTTGCCAGGCGTGGTGGCTCACGCCTGTAATCCCAGCACTCTGGGAGGCCGAGGCGGATGGATAACCTGAGATCAGGAATTCGAGACTAGCCTGGCCAGGATTGTGAAACACTCTCTCTACTAAAAATACAAAAATTAGCTGGGCATGGTGGCAGGCACCTGTAATCCCAGCTACTCAGGAGGCCAAGGCAGGAGAATCCCTTGAATCCAGGAGGCAAAGGTTGCAATGAGCCAAGATCACATCACTTCACTTTAGCATGGGTGACAGAGCGAGACTCTGTCTCAAAAAAAAAAAAAAAAAACTCTTAAAACTCAACAATAAAAGATAACAAACAAATTTTAAAGTGAGCCAAGCATCTAAAAAGATGCCTCACCAAAGAAGTTATACAGAGGCAAATAAGTATGTAAAAACATACTTCACATCATATGGCATCAGGGAACTGCAAACTACAAGGAGATACCACTACACACCTATCAGAATGGCTAACCTCCCAAACGGAGACCACACCAAATGCTGGCACAGATGTGGAACAAGGGGAACTCACTGTCACTGCTGGTCGTAATGCAAACTGGAACAGTGACTTTTGAAGACAATTTGGCAATTTCTTCCACAGCAAAACTTAGTCTTATATGATCCAACAATTACACTACTTAGTATTTATTCAAATGAGTGAAAAGCATATGTCCACATAAAAATCTGCAAATGAATGTTTATAGCAGCTTTGTTCATAATTGCCAAAACTGAGAGGCAACTAAGATATCCTTCAATAGGTAAATAGAAATTGGTATATCTATACAATGAAATATTACTCAGTAACACACAAAAAAAATACTAAGCCACAAAAAAATCATGAAGAAGCCTTATATGCACATTATTAAGTGAAAGTTGCCAGTCTGAAAAGACTATATATTGTATGATTCCAACTACATGACATTTTGGAAAAGGCAAAACCATAGAGACAGTAGAAAAGATCAGTAGTTGTCAGAGATTTGGAGTGAGGAAGAAAGGGACGAATAGGTGGAACACATGTGATTCTTAGGTAATGAAACTATTCTGTTTGGTTCCACACAAGAATGGATACATGACATTTACATTTGTCTAAACTCATAAAAGTGTACAGCACACCAGTGATCCCTAGTGTAAACTACGACTTTTACTACTAACAGTATGTCAATACTGATTTGTCAATTGCAATAAATATTTCTACTCAATTTTTCTGTAAACCGAAAACCTTCCCTAAATATTATCTATTAATATTTTTTAAAATAATGAGAAATTTATATATTTACACGGAAAGATCTATCAGGTGCATGGATAAGAGAAAACAGCAAGGGCAGAAGAGTGTAAAAATGTGATGCTTTTTACATAAACATAGGGGAAAATAAATGTACATTCATATTCACTTGTTTATACATAAAAAGCATGGGAAGAAAACCTAGGAAACTAATAACAGTGGTTACCTGTGGGGCTGGCGGTTGAACTGACTGGAGGAGGGAGAGTTATGAAAGAAAGAATATATGAATCTATGTCATGTGATTATAGCATTATTTATTTTTTTAATTTTTTTTTTTTTAGTAAAAAAACAAGCCCCTCAGAAGGTTCGTCTGAGCTCTGGGGAAAGCTGCACTTGAATGTCCTAGAACTAATATTTTTATTTAACACTCTGAATAACTCTCCGGAATTTACCTTATAGAAATTCTTTCATGTGTGCACAGTGTATTCAAAGAAACTACAAAGATGCTCACTGCAGCATTATTTGTAATAGACAAAATTTTGGAAACATCTTAAAGATGTATCAACAGTGGAAGGGGTTAAGAGAATAGTAATATAGACACACCAGGCACTGCGATGCATCTGTTAAAAAGAATAAAGTAGCTTTGTATGAGTTGTTGAAAATATCCATGATTTATTGTTAAGGAAAAAAAATAAGTTGCAGAAAAACGTGGAAAGAAACTTTTTTAACTATAATATGAGTTCGTTTGTAAATGTGATAAAGATCTGGAAGACTATACAACAAACTGAAAACAGTGCCTACCTCGAGGGAGGTTTTAAGGGTAGGAGGGAGGAGTCTTGCTTTTTACTCTTTCTACTACTTCCTATTGTTTGACTTTTTTTCTTTGCAACTATGATGTATTGCTTTTTATACATGAATACGCACATAAAGATTTTTAAAAACCCAATGGTGTGTTCATGTCCAGGAGCAGCAGCCATCTCAGGGACTGTTTGTCATTACCTCTGTTCATTTCTTTCAGACCAGGAAGGGCTAAAGGAACCTCAGTGTTCTCTGTAGCACTGTTAACCGGGGCACTGAATCTAACTTGCCATACCCTGTAATTGGATCCTTCCAGTAAAGCTGCCTCAATAAAATGTCCCAAGTGTTGCAGCCAAGTGTTTAGGAGGCACATAGGACCCTGGTGGCAGTCTTGGAGGTACGGGTGGGAGCCTGGGCCTGGGGCCTGGGTCTAAAATGCTGTAGGAGGCATGCATTAAAGTCCCAGCAAGCTTAACTAGCAACAGAGGGGCATGTCTGCATTTTTCATGCAGGCTTAGAGAGACTTGTTTGCAAGGCTCAGAATCCCTGATGAGCAGTTTTCTGTGGCTTCAGTTACAGCACAATTTCAAAAGTATTAATGCAATGAGAATTTTGTATAACTACATTAGGAAAATGAAAAAAATTAACTCTGGTTCTCCAGCAGGCATTCACAACTGCTAATAATGAATATATCTCAAGAAGGAAATGATTGTCCATAATTATCCCCTAAATCCCACCTCATGCAATACCTAAAATGATAGGCAGAGAGAGGCAACAACTTCCTCTTTGCTTGGTCTGTAAGCACGATGTAAGTTCCATTAATGTGGTCTTTCCTTTTATTGTTTCATCTCCCAGGGGCCCTGAATTCTCTTGTGATCTAAAGAATAAGCTTTCCATCTCGTCATTTTTTTTAAGGTTTCAAAACCCAAGAGCTGAATCCAGATGTGGCCTTTTAAGTCAAGCCAGCTTGGAGTAACAGACTGTTGGTGCCTAATGCTTGTCTGTCTCAGTTCCCCTCCTTCACACAGGGGAAGTAAAGGTCTTCAGATATGAAATTACATGGAGGTGTCAGTCACAGAGTAGGAACCTGGATTTTGGCCTCTGGAAATTCCACTCCAGCTTTCCAAAGCCATGTGTTCATTCATTCATACCCTCACTCATTTCTTCATTCAACAAATTCTTACTGAGTGCCTACTATGTACAGAGAAGGACACCATTATCATTTAAAGTGCCAATTTTAGAAACAAACTGCTTAGATTTTCATCCTAGCTCCAATGCTTACTAACTGTGTAACCTTTATCGAGTCACATTAATTTGTCTGTGTCAGATTCCCCATATTTAAATGAAAATAATGGTGGAAGCTACCTCATAAGGTTGTTAAGAAGACAAGAGAAATTAATATATGGAAGGGACTTAAAATAGTATATGGCATAATGATTGCTACTGTTGTCATATTTTTGTCATTATGTACCAAACATTTGGAATACAATGATGAACCAAACAGACAGGGGCTTACTTTCA
Source organism: Saguinus oedipus (assembly GCA_031835075.1). Lineage (NCBI taxonomy): Eukaryota > Metazoa > Chordata > Mammalia > Primates > Cebidae > Saguinus > Saguinus oedipus. Next base: position 48,504,692 of record CM063170.1, read on the forward strand.
TAACATGCATTGACTAGTAGGGAAGAGCTGGGACTTAATCCAATCAGGATGGTCAGACTTAGGCCAACCTGAGAAAATGATGCAGTTCTGAAATCTAAAGGAGTTAACTAAGCTAAATGGGAAAGGAAAGTTTTTTGAGTGAAGGAAAAAGCATGTTCAAAGGTCCTGGGACAGCTGGAGCACAGTTTTTTATAAAACTGCAAAACTGTGTGTGTGGCTAGAGCAGAGATATCAAAGGCAGGGCAAGATGAGGTTGAGTGCTGTTAAGTTGCCTCTCCTAGGGCCATGCCGAGCACTTTAATGGGTCATGATTATCCTAAAAATAATAGGAAGGCACTGGGGGGGGGGGGGCTTTAAGCAGGGAAATGCCATGATTCAATTTCATTCTAGAAAGATCTCTCTGGTTGCTAAATAAAGAATAGATTGGAGAAATGTCCTTTCTCAAATACCCAGTGTCTCTCTTTGTTGACAACCATTTCATGGTAAATAAAGGGAGGGCATGCACCCAGGGGAAGAGGTCAGTGACTGTCTTCAGAGAGAGAGGAGCAGAGAGGTTAGGTGGTGGGAGAGGGCCAGACAGGGGGCAAATTTTGCCTGCTTGCCAACTTAGAGAATTGCACACCCAGTCTTTCTTCTTTAAATGGTTACCATATTGAATAGCAACAAGAGTAATTTTTTCAAAAGCAAAGGAAACTCATTCTGGACACCTACAGCAAAAAGGGAATTTGTCATGTGGAGGCATCCTAGGATCAAAGGGAAGGCTGTAAAATTAGGCTTATAATGAACAGAGTCCAAGCAACTCCAAATCGTTGGTAGAGGAGCCAACGAAGAAGAAATTCCACCTGTCTGCTCCTCTTCTTCCCTGTCCATTTTTTTTTAATGGATACTAATCAGCCAAAAACCAACAGATGTCCACTAGAATATTTATTTATGGAAGCATCTTCCTCTCCCCACACCTAATCATCTCCACAACAAGCTCTCCCAACTGTCCCTAACACATCCCCTCACATCTGACGGTTTTCACCACTCTTCCAGATTCCCTGCCATCAGATCCATCTTAGTGAATGCTAACATATAGGGGAACCTCCATATTCTACCCTTCAGCCATGGGCTCCCACTTTGTTTCCAATTTTTTTGTATTTTGTTTTCTGCTTCCTGCTGGTAAACATCCACTTGTATTTTGAATTTTTTAAAGATGGTAACCTAATTGCTTGCAATTTTCAGAGATATGTGGTGGAGTCAGAAACAGAACATTAGGTTTACACATAGAAAACTAGTTCTGACTTCTGCTCACTAATTATGTGACCCTAAATAAGTCACTTACTCTCTCTGAGCCTCAGTGTCCTCATCCATAAAATGGGCATGACAACAAACATTTACGTCACAGATTATAGGATAATCAAAATAAATTATGAATGTGAAAACATTTTAAAGTAGTGGTTCTCAATACTGGCTATGCTTCAGTATCACTTGTTATTTTGTTTTTTCAAAGACAGATGACATTCCTAGACCTACTGAGTCAAAATATCCAAGAGCAAACCTCAGATAGCTATATTTCTAAAAAGTTTCTAAAGTGATTAAAACGTGCAGGCGGGTTAGAAAAACCATTCTAGATGTAACCTTTTTGGACACACACTCCTGTACAGCAACACTGATGCCACTGTGGTCAGGTTACTATGTTCTATCCCTTCTCGCAGCTGTTATTCCCAGGCATCTCCAAACCATCCTCTGCTTAGACTTCTTGGGAAGCCTTCAGGGACTGTAAGTCAAACACATCCCTACTCCACTTGAATACCCTCAAGTGCCTCCCAGTGTTCTTACGATGAGGAACAGACAATGACTTGAGGCCCTACAGGATTTGGCTGTGCCGACCTCTGACCTCAACCACTCTCAATCCCTCCTCTCCTTGTGTTCTGGTCCACAATTCTTTCTGGTTCTCCAACACACCAGGTTCCGTTTTTCTGGGGTCCTTTGCACTTGCTGACCCTCCTGTCCAGAATGTTCCACTCTAGACCTCTGAATGTCCGGATTTTCCTTAACATTGTGCCAGAGGGATATCTGCCAGACCATCCAACCTCAATTAACTCCTCCCCACCTGTCACCCTCCATCCATCACAGTACCTGATTTATTTTCTCTAAGTCACTTACCCTTCTCTGAGATTATGCATTGATTCATTTTCTAATTTGTATCCATTTTTCCTGGCTGGATTGTAAGCTCTGCAAGAGAGGGATATTTCAAGTATATGTGATTGATTTATCTATCGTGCTAAAAGATTGCCTGGCACATAGTAGATGCTTAGTAAATTAATCAGAGCATGAATAAATAAATACACATTTTGTTGTCTAGGGCAAAGGAGACTCATACCTTGCCATCATCCAGTGGTTTAGCCAAGCTATGAAATGACCAGAATTTCTACTTTTTGATTCGCCTTCCAATTGCTGAATTGCAATTCCCAAAATTCACAGCCAAGCACTATCAGGTGACCATAGACTCCAAAAGGTATCATAAATTGCTTAATATGTGTTCTTCTGGGGCTTAGGCAATGAACTTGATATTTACTGTTTGGCAAAGTCTTTCTGTTTCACTTTGTTGGTAGGTGTAAGTTGATTTTTGCAGCCAAAAACACCTCTTTTTGGCTGGCTTCCCTGTTTTTCCTCCTTTTACTAGCATACCCTGGAGTAGTATAACCAAGCTGAGGTGAGTTATGTGCAGGGAAATGGGCCTTAATGAATAGAAAATCCATGGAATTCATTTGATGTTAGCACATTAACACTCTCTTTGCCAAGTCTTCCAAATTTCAACTTTTCTGCACAAAAAATAAAAATATTGGAGGAAGGTATATCTCTTTTAAGACCATGATCTTGGAATTACATAAGCAATTCTATACCCTTTTTTTGTAGTGAAATGTGCTCCAAAGCAGTCAACTATCGTCAGCAAACCCCAGACCCAAATGTCAACAAGCCCCATTGGTATAATATATTGGCAGGGGCTCAGGCCATGACGTCAGGTATACTAGGTGCTGTGGCTTATTGGCTGTGGATCTGGGGCAAGGAACTTGGCCTTCCTAAGTCTCAGATTCTCCCTCTGTAAATTCAGGGCAATAATAGAACCTGTGTCGTATCATTAACCATTGTTAGGATGAAATAAAATAGATGTCAGGTCAGTAGCATATTACTAGCACGGAGTAACCATTCTATGCATGTTGGCTGAAAACGAAATAAATTAACTAAATGTCATTCCACTGTCTCTCCTTTTTAGATTCCATTTCTCTACCATGCTATGCTCCCCTTCAAGAATGCCGAATGATGGGATCAATTTGGAGAGAAAAATAGGCCCAGTTATAATTGGGGTCCAGCCTCAACATAGTCTCCTGAAAAACAACTATCATTTCCATACAGTACATGCCCTGATGTACTGCAGAACATGGTCTCTCACCCACCAAATAGAGATAATAATATACCCTGCAGGCTGAATATGGAGTCGAATTATTCTCACGAGTCTGTTTCCTGCAAGATCTTTTGCCAGGTCCTAGACATATTACATTAAAAAAGACATGGGCCCGCCCACACGGTTCTCTCAGACTCACTTCAAATCTCAATTCTGTCTCTGCCTGGTGAAAATGTGAGCAAGTCACTGGGCTTGCTGAGCCTCTGCTTTGTCCTTTAGAAAGGGATATCTGGCCTCCCACACCCTCTGTGCTGAATGGGACTTCAATAAGATAAAGGATCTCTAGTGATCAGAAGCCAACTCTGAATAACTTAAGCAGAAAGGTAATTTTAGAAGGTTATCAGGTTACTCAAACTACCAACCCAAAGGCTGGAAAACACACAGTATCCAAGGGCCCCACAGCTACTTGCAAAAGGAACGCCTGCAGAGAACATAGTCACTGTTAGATACCAAGGACCTCACCATAGCAAGTTGCAGCCACCACCATGAGCAATTAATTCCCTCCAAATTTACATCCTGGCTTACAACCCAAAGGCCCAGGCAGGAACATCCAGTTGTCTGAGCCTAGGTCATGAGTCCACTCTCCAGCTGCTAGGGGTTGGGGAGAGGGAAATCTAGACACCGTCAGTTTCCAAAGTGGGAGACAAGCACTGTCTTCCTCCATGCCCCAGGTTGGAGGGGTATGTGGGTGCTGAGCAGTCCCCCAATGCCAAATACCCATCAAAGGACATGAGAGTACTTTGCCCAGCATGGATAGCAATATCTTTTTGAATCGTGCTGACTAGGCACCATTCAACTGCCTATGAGTAGGGCTGATGAGGACCACAGGCCTAAGGAGAAAGAAGAATGAATTATCCATACTCAAAAGAGATTTACTGTAAGAGCCCATGGGCATTTCTTAGAAGTAGTTTCCAATAGTTGCATGCTGTTAAGACAAGGCATTTGTGTAACTTCTACAGGGGAAATGGCTTAGCACTGTATTCACTGATATCAACCTGTTATCTCATTACTATTGATCAGCACAGGCCACCGGCGTGTTGACAGGGAGCTGGTTCCTCCAAGATCGACTCTGACCTGAAAATCCTCCTGCCCAGTGCCCGGTACTTTCTGAGAGCTCCAGAAAATTCTCCAGCCAACGGACTTTTACCCTATAGCCTCCTCTGCCTCAGAGGATGAAAACAAGAAAAAGAGTGACTCCATGTATGAATTGAGAGAGAGAGGTATTTTAAACACTGCTGGGCACTGTCTTAACAGCTGCCTTCACTCGGTAAATATATTTGTTACACAGTGCCAGGAAATTGTGAAGGAAAGAGCAGAAAAGGGAGAAACAATAGCTATCTTTGGAGCCTGAAGTCTTGCTTGGAGTCTCTCACCACCCTGGCACCATGCCAAAAGCACGCCTTTTCCCATCTCAATCCTCCAATGTGCCCCTGCATCCTTTTATAATAAGCAGCCTTGAGTGCTGTCATTTAATACCCATACACAGGGCTCCCCAGAGCTTGGAAACTCTTGCAACTGTCTTCTTGATAGGCATCTAAGAAACAAATGAGGAGAAAGGATGTCTAAAGGCTCCATTAACATTGTTAGGTTAGAAACGTTGACAATAAGTCGATTCTTTTTGACATGACTGTCCTGGTAATGAAGGGACATTTCTACATGACTCTACCTAATGTAAGATAAGATATGGATGGCCTCTGATTTTTCTGACACATGTCCAGTATATCAAAGGGGTGGGGACTGGTATAAGAAAATGGGTTGTTTCAGTGACACATTAATAGGAGCCCTGGTTGGGAGATTAATGACAATGCTACCTTGGGCTTGAATGTTCTGGCAGCTCACCTGGGACTATAAGCTGGAATTCCTAGAAGAGGGGTTTAGAAAACCCAGGAGCCTCCACTTAACACCCAGATGAAGTTCCCTCATTTGCCCATAAGCCTGGAAAACCACAGGGAGGAGGGAAATTGCCCATGCTCTAGAATGTTACTTTTCATCTGCCTCTGGCTGGGTTATGGGCGGGAGTAATTAGGTGGGCCTGGTTCTGACCTGTCAAAAAGAATGGCTCTGCTGAGATTGGTAGCAGACCCCTCAAGCAGGCAGGAATGAGGCTGTGTGTGAGAGTAGACTAGCAGATCTGGCCAGGCAGCTAGAGCAGGGAAAGCTGGCCCCTGTAACCAGACGAGAATAGAGACTCCAGAAGCAGAACTTGAAAGACCAGCAATTTCAGCATCTAGCGATCTTTCCCCAGACACTGAGCCTGCCCCACAGAGCTCCAGGAGTTCTTAGGAGGTCACATTTGGTAAATAAAAACAGAACTAAACAAAATCCAGCCTGTGTGCTCCCAATTCGCCTCACCCTGCCCTACTATGTCCATAGCATTTAACAACCTTCCAACATATAATATAATTCACTTCCATGTTATCTTATCTTAGATGTGGATAAGCCTCAGGACATGGCTCTGTTTTGTGTGTTCCAAATGCCTACAACAGTGCTCACATATAGTAGGCACTCGATACATACTTTCTTACTAAATGACTGATTTTAAAAATTGCTAAAAGTCAAATAATCCCTTTTTTATGTTTTATTTTAAAGACAAGTTCTCACTCAGTTACTCAGGCTGGAGTGCAGTGACACAATCATGGCTCACTGCAGCCTTAAACTGTTGGTCACAAGTGATCCTCCCACCTCAGCCTCACAAGTAGCTGGGACTATAGGCAGGCACCACCATACTCAGCTAATTTTTTTTTAATGTTTTTAGAAACAGGGTCTTGCTATTGCCCAGGATGGTCTCAAACTCCTAACTTCAAGCAAGCTTCCTGCCTCAGCCTACCAATACACTGGGATTACAAATTGAGGTAGCATACCCAGCCATCAAATATTCCTCTTTTTTAACAAAAACTATAATATTAAACTTCCTTGGCAACTTAACCATATTATATGAATGAGAGATGTTATTACATTATTACTAGATTTTAAAACCATCAAGAGGATGCAAGGAAAACAGCAAGTACTTTGGAAAAGGTGAGCATTCTAGGGAAAGCAGAAGAATGATAGGTTTGCCCTCTGAACAATTGCTTATGCATTCTCAAGCTTTAATTCCCTTGTTGGTAATAATACAGACAGTTATATTACGAATAAAAGTAATAACCATCGATGTTTATGAAGTCTTGACAGAGTTCCAAGCCCCAGGGCAAAACAGTTTAGATGCATTATCTCACCTAATTCTTAAAGCCACATATTGGAGCAGCTGCCATGATTATCATTCCTGTTTTACAGATGAGGAAACTGAGTCACAGAGCGGTTGAGTAACTCTCTCACAGTCACACAGTTACAATAGTACAAGGCAGGGCTGGGCACTTGAACTCTACATTTTCTGATTCTGAGCTGCCACACCAGGCCCCATATCATGCTGCCTTTATCTTATTCTCTCCTTTCCTCTTTGTCAATCACTTTTCCTCTGGTCCACACTGGTAAAAGGAAAAGTCTTCAAAAGTAAAGTAGTCATTGCAGTCCTAGGAATGGGAAAGGCAGAGTCAGCTGCGCAGACACATTGCAGAGGACTCAAATTTGTTTTCAACCAATCTCCCCTTGACCCCCACAACACACAATGCTAAAGATGCAACTAGGAGAGCTGTATGAACTCAAAGATGGTCATTGGACTCCTTTCTTTAATCAGTTTCATCTCAAAGCACTAAGAAAATGCTTCTTATCAACTAGCCCAACCCACACAACGAATGCTATACCTGATCCACCTCTCTTCTTGGGCTGACTCTTGATTTATTCTGTCACAGCCCCCACCTCAAGCCTCACGGGGCAGATGGTGCCAGATGGTAAACTTACAACAAGTTCTGCAAACTGCGGAGAGGTTGCCAAACTCCCTTCCTCTGATCCCTAAGAGTCACTGGAAGACGCCTCGGGTACCCCGTGGGAGGGAGAGTGATGGGGAGGGGGTGTACCTCATCCAGAATGGCTCTGCTTTTATCTACTTCACACCTTGAATTTCTGAACTAGGTTTGTTCCTAAAGGCTCATTGGTAACAAAAGAGAAGAGTATGAAATCACAAGATAGAAAAACACAGTTTATTTTTAAAAAGACCTTGGCTCACAGTTGAGAAAATTGGGTCGTGGTTCCTCCCCTGCCATTGCCTTGGGCAAATCACTTAACCCCTTGGGACTCAGTTTTCTCGTCTGCAAAATGAGGAGATTTGGTATCAGTATTAGTTAATTAGTTGTGACAAGTGTACCAAAGTGATGTTCACATATGGCAAACTGAGTGTGGTGAAAACAGGAACCCTCTGGAATATTCTTACAGCTTTTCTGTCAATCAAAAACTATTAAATATTTTAAAGTTTATTAAAGTTTTAAAAAGTTGAGCCTCATAAACTGTTTTTTTTTTTTTTTTTTTTTTTTTTGAGACGGAGTTTCGCTCTTGTTACCCAGGCTGGAGTGCAATGGCGCCATCTCGGCTCACCGCAACCTCCGCCTCCTGGGTTCAGGCAATTCTCCTGCCTCAGCCTCCTGAGTTGCTGGGATTACAGGCATGCTGTGCCCAGCTAATTTTTTGTATTTTTAGTAGAGACGGGGTTTCACCATGTTGACCAGGATGGTCTCGATCTCTTGACCTCGTAATCCACCTGCCTCAGCATCCCAAAGTGCTGGGATTACAAGGCTTGAGCCATCGCACCCAGCAATATTTTAGTTTTACTGTCCTAAAGTTATAAACCCCTAAAGTCATGCTGGTACTTTAAGTAGATAGACAGTTCAAGACTTAGTTAAGTGTAAAAAGAAGTCTCAGTTATCAAAACTAAATTTTCTCATATCAAATTTCAGCCTCTGGGTTTCACTATTATCTCCTTTGTTCTTTCCAGCATATGTCCAAACAGCATATGACTATATTTTGCTGGTTCCCAACCAAGATCTCCATGTACGAAGCTTTCTTAGAAAACTACTAATGTTCTCAAACAATTTTAACACACATTGGGGGTTTTGAGAGTATATGGCGACAAGGGGAGTGTGGTGTGTTGGCCCCAGTGCTTATTTCACTGAGTAAAATGGGCAAGTGTTTGCTTCTTAGCAGTGCTGCTTCCCTTCTTGACCCCAAATTCCTTAAGGATCGTTAATGACAACACAGTGGCTTCCAAAGTCCCCCAAACACAATTGATTCCGTGGAGCTTGGACCAATCTATAAACCGGGTGTTTGGAACCAAATCACACAGCTATCACTGACTACAGTGGCCCTAATGAAATCGCAGCTACTTGACCCGCTTACTTAAAAGGTCTTTAAAAAAAGAAAAGAAAATCCAATAATCAATTTGTTTCTTGAGGCAACTTAGCAACGGGGATCCCTGCAGTAGATCAGGTGCTTTTGCTAATGAGCAAGTTGGATTGAATAGTTAGTTGCATCAACTTCATTTGATTTTTAGGCTATTGATTTTCATTAGGAAGATTCCATACAACCTTCCCACCTTCCTACAGACATCCCTTTCCCACTGGAAATATGCTGTTTCACAATTGTCCAGATGGAAGATCTCCAGAAACCTACATCAACATGTCAAAATTTGGGGGAATCTGTGGCAAACAGAACTTCCCATTATTAGGAAACCAAGACAGAATGATTTCTAAGCCCCATACTTCAAAGACCGGTCCCCCATTTTTCTTAAACTCATACCCATTACAATTTTCTCTAATTATATCTTCTGTATGTACCCTCTACTCCATGATATTTGGGTTGAGATTGATTTATTTCTTCATTAATTCACTTGATCAACAAATATTTATTGAGCATTTACTATATCCATGTACAACACTGAGGTATCCAGGTACAGTGATGAGGATACTTTGGTAAATAAAAGAACCAAAGATCTGCACTTAGGAAGCTTAGCCTCTACTAGGGAAGACACATAATTAACAAGTAAATAAATACATACTTAGGTGAAAATTAAAAGAGAAGATAATAGAGAATAATAGGAGTGAACCAACTGATACGCATTAGGGAATAATAGAAGGTAATATGTATTGAGCACTGCTCTAAGTACATATATTTTCTTATTTAAACTTAACAATCCTATGGGTTAGATACATAATAACCTATATTTTTAAGATAAGAAAACTGATTGAGTTTTCACACCGATTAAGGAGTTTGCCCTAGAACACGTAGCTAGCAATTAGCAGGTTCAAATTTTGACCCCAGCGGACCTGCTCCAGAGTCCACACTCAACCACAGCACCACACTGCCTTTTTGGAGAGATGCTATTTACTCTGATAGCTGAAAGCTTGCAATAAGGCACCCAGACAAGAGCATTCGGCAAAGCTGAAACGGTGTGCATGAAGTTCCAGAGGCAAGAACTCTGTGGGCGTTCAAGGAGGCAGGCCAAGCTGCCACATGGGGGTGAGAGATGAGCTTTATCTTCTGAACATGTACAATACAAACATTTTAAAAGTTTTCTAAAAACCACATTGATCAGTCTCTAACCAGAGATTCTAAAACATCACTGTTGAAAGTCGTCATAAAGGGGCTCGTCAAATCACTGAAAGGGTAATCCTGGCCTCCAAATCTCAGTGGTACAAGCAGAGCTTCTCTCTCACTTTGCAGGGAGAGAGCCCTTGAACCTTTTTATTTGACCTTGTAAGACTATTTAGTGTCTGTCCATAACCCCAACTTTGAACTTCTTGAGGGCAAGACACTATCATATTCATCCTCATGGTCTTAGTCTTGGTCGTAGCACAGCCCATGGTACAGAGGAGGTGCCCAATCACAGAGGAAAACACAGCTAGTGACTGGATGCACGACAGTGCCTCATGTGTGGCCTGCAGTCAACAAATGTTTCAACAAAGGGAATAGAAGGGCTTGTTTACATCTGAATGACAAGGCGGTGGGGGTCGGGGCACAGAATCACTAGCTTGAGTGGGGTGGGTATGATATCATTTGGAAGTTCAAGGCAAACACCCCACACCTAACCGCAGGCTGGATTCATAGGGGCAACCATCTCAGTTCTCGGTTTCCTTCTGCCCAGAGAGCACTGTGTTTATGAACCTATTTAGCTGCCGGGAGTTCCAGGGGGAGATGACTTCAGAAGTGTGATATTTAAGAGCAGGAGAAAAGAACGGCTTGGTAAGGATGCCGGGCCTCTATTTATTCCACTCCGTATGCCAGGCTCCAAGACTTCTCGGCGGATTCCCATTTGTCTTTCTCCTGTGGAATATTTCAGATTTACAGTGCCATCTGTTGAGGAGCGCAGGCCCAGGCAGCATAGTTCAGCCCGAGGCCCTTCTGCTGCCCAAGGCCGGGAGGTGGCCCAGAGCGGCTGGTGCCAGGCTCGTGACTTCCCTGCCTGAGCCAGGATGAGCAGCCGCCAAAGAGTGATGGATTAGGACCCCGACAGGGCTACCTCCTCTTATTCCTGCATCTGGATTGGTGGCACAGGCGAGATTTCTGGTCCTCCTTGTTTGTCTGCATCTTGCACACTCTCACTCACGTTGTTGAAAACAGTCTCCTGGCTTGGATCTGGGCTCCCTGGGCTTTTGCTCTTCCACATTGTACATTAACTCCTCTCTCTTCTGGCATTTTCAGAAACTGCCTTTGCCAGGGCTCTAGGGGGTGGCTGCTGAACTCTGAAACTCTGACTAAGGAATATACCATCACAAAATTACTAGAGTATCATTCAGACAACAAAGGGCACAGTACTTCAAACACTTAGATGCTGTTTTGGAGTATTTGGGGTCTATCTATTTGTCCCATTTCACCCAGGAAAGCCTTTGTATTTCCAAAGCAAACCTATCTGCCTACTTGGAACTGACACATACAAATGCACCCCGGTTCCTTCTGCACAGCAGGCACCACTGCAATCAACAGGCCATGTGCGCGCCCTGGAATTTGCAATCGGGCCATCCTCCAGCATCCCAGGCTGGAACAGTAACCAGCGGAAGTACAGGATTGATGGGCAGGAATCTGCTCTGTCATTCAACTTGCATCACCTCCTGCCTGAACAGCACATTCATCTTTTCAGAGAGCTTTCCTGTGCCCACGCTTCTTCTAATTGGATCTCATAAAACCCTGGGAAACACACAGAATGGGTCTCATCACTCCCACTCTCGTTTGGCTGACAAGACTCAGGGAGGACATATGATTTGCCCAAGGTCACACTTTTCTTAGTGGCACATGATCCAACTCATCATAACCCAGCGTTCTTCCCTCCATATCAGATTTCCACTCTGCTTTCCAACAATAAAATAATGGTGCTTCCACCAGTATCACCCATACATAACTAGACGCTTGACTTTGTGATTTGCTTTGGGGATGTCAGAGCCTTATCTCAGGAGTATTTTAGTAATATTAGTAATTCACATTTAGCCAGTTTAGAATCACGTTAGACTGGACTGGCCCAGTTTGCCTTAAACTGTCTATGGAAAAAAAAAAGTGTGGGCTAAACAATTTGTTAAACTACCATCACCATAATAATGGCTGAAAGAGCTAACATTTAATAAGTGTTAATCCTGTACGGACATCTCTTCTGCTTTTCATGTACTTCACTCTCAGGTCCATGTGGTGGATAATACCGTTTTACCATTTTACGAGGAAGAGAATTGAGGCGCCGAGAGCTCAGGTCAATTGCACAAGTCTGGATCTGAAACAGTATTTGAACCCTGAACTTCAGAGGCTATACTTCTAGTCAATTTCAATACAAAGCAAATAAGATTCTCAGAAGGACAAAGGGAAATTGACGGAGCATATATTTAGACAACAACAGGAAAAACATAATGTCAAGAACTCTTAAAACTCAGCTCTTAATACATGATACGTTAAATATAAAAGGCTTGCCTCTATTCTTTAAAAGAGGCCCTGAGGAATTGTGTCTGCTATCTCTGAAGTCAGAGAGTATTACTGAATTACCACATTACCTATTCTCTACTCAGGCTCCCACCCTACAGTCACCCTGCCTGTCATGTGTGTGCTGTATGTTCCATAGCAATCATTTAAAAATAGATGGACCCCATCACACAGTCTGTTTACAAAGAGATCTCAACCCTCATTCCATTTGCATGTTTAGGATTACAGCTTCATCAGGGTAAGCAAAATATCATGGACTGAAAAAGCCATGAGATGTGATCAAAAGCCAATGGGCCAGAAAAGGCAAATATAGTTGTATAAGTTGCTCATTTCTGTGAAAACAAATAAAAATTTAAATGTAATAATGTCAGCAGTTTCTTTTAGTGGCAGCAGAGATTGTCTCTCCTCTTGCTTGGCACGACAGACATTATGTTCAAGCTCAGCTCTGAGATATGTAACTGAGTCTGAAAACACTGGTACCCTGTGTGGGAAGATATCAAAAGGACAACCAACCGGGCTCTCTAGAAACCATTCAAAACTCCTAACAACTCCTTCAGAAACGCAAATGTACTAATCGCTAGCCTGGTCCTATGTTTAACTGTTTCTTTGCAATCATATGCTTTATACATTTTTGCTAAGATGTGAATTAACATCTTCCTTTGACTTTATTAATTAATCGAGACATAATGCAAGCCAGTTGCTATGAAAATGGGAAAACCATTGAAAAGTTTGCAGTGTCATATTCAAATCTTTGCAAAACCTCAAACATTTCTCTCAGACTTGCTTCTCTTTAACGTGTAAAAAGAAAATGACAGAGAAAAGCAGATGTAGTTGATATGAGATTATTCATTATTTTTATAATCCATATATATATATATATATATATATATATATATGAAAAGGAATGATTTGAAGAATAGATGAACCCTTGGAATATTTAGGGTGATTCCAAGGTAGGAAAAACAAAGTATCCTTTTAATATGAGATGGGAAGTTTCTGTTTGGTCAGTTGGTTGTTTTTTAGTGGTTCAAGACCAGGATCCTTTGATTTAATGGAATGAATTGGACTAGAAAGAAATAATAAAAGAAGCCAGGCACGGTGGCTCATTCGTGTAATGCCAGCACTTTGGGAGGCCAAGGTGGGCAGATGAACTGAGGTAAGGAGTTCAAGACCAGCCTGGCCAACATGGCAAAACCCCGTCCCTACTAAAAGTATAAAAATTAGCCGGGTGTAGTGGCAGACACCTGTAATCCCAGCTACTCAAGAGGCTGAGGCAAGAGAATCGGTTGCCCATGAGTCGGAGGTTGCAGTGAGCCAAGATTGTGCCACTGCCCTCCAGCCTGGGTGACAAGAGCAAGACAAGAAAGAAGGAAGGAAGGAAGGAAGGAAGGAAGGAAGGAAGGAAGGAAGGAAGGAAGGAAGGAAGGAAGGAAAAAGAAAGAGAGAGAAAGAGGGAGAGAAAGAAAGAGGGAAGGAAGGAAGGAAGGAAAGAAAAAGAAAGAGAAAGAGGGAGAGAAAGAAAGAGGGAAGGAAGGAAGGAGGAAGGAGGGAGGGAGGGAAGGAAGGAAGGAAGGAAGGAAGGAAGGAAGGAAGGAAGGGAGGGAGGGAGAAAAGAAGGGAGAAAGAGAAAGAAAGACAGGTGGAGGGAGGGAAGGAAAGAAATATTAGGAAACATTAGAGTATCTGATATGTAATAAGGGTAAGTATTGCTTCAATAACTAACACATATATGAATGTTGGGATGAAATTTTAAAATGTATTTATTCCTATGAATTATGGTGGAAAAGTCTTAAGACCATTGATTTAAACACACTGTAGAGATTTAGAAACTTAGAGGCATAAAAGACATGCTTATCAATGTCTACTTGAACCACAGATACTTCAGTAGAGTCTACGTCACCGAAGTCTGCATGACCTTACTCCATAATTCTTTTTTTTTTTTTTTTGGTGGGGGAGGGGTATATGTGCAGGTTTGTTACATGGATAAATTGTGTGTTGTGGGAGTGTACAGATTATTTCATTACCCAGGTAATGAGCATAATAGGGTTGCTTGGTTTTTGCTTGTTGATTTAATTTCCATACAGATTCTGGATATTAGATCTTTAGGTACTAGGCCTTTGTTGAATGCATAGTTTGAAAATATTTTCTAACAGTGGAAGTTTTGCCAACCAATTCTTAGGAACCTGAGTCCCAAACACAACATGAGTTTGTGGCCTCACCCATGAAACTCAACTTCCCAGTTATTAAAAAAAAGCGGGGGGAGATTCAAGAGACTTATCATTAAGCAAGTTGACTCCAAATCCAATTTTGATGATTTAAGCATAAACGCATCCACAAGCTGAGGATTAAATTTCCTTTAACATATGCCTAAATTTAGAATTCTAGAAAAATAAGTTCAAGGAAAAAAATGCACTTTATATTTCCTTCTCCCAAATGCTTTAATAAATAGTGTCTGAAGACGTTTAAGACATAGCACATAAGCAACAAGTTACTGACCCCCAAAGATCTTGTTCTTGCAAATATCTAAAAGCTAAAGACAGAAGCTTGAGAAGGAAAAAAGAAAGAGAGAAGGAAGCAAGAGTATGAGGGAGGAATGAAGGAAAACAGGGAGGGAGGGAGGGAGGGAAGGAAGGAAGGAAGGAGGAAGGAAGGGAGGGAGGGAGGGAGGGAAGAAATTTACAGCTCCTCTGAAATCCTACTTTGAATTGTGAAAGCACAAGAATCTTGACACCGTATATTGTTTTTTCTCTGTCATCACTGCAAATCTGTATTTCAAGCTCAGAACTAGCATATTGTTTCCATTGAGTGGGATTAGCAAAATTTGTTTCCAGGAAAACTTTAAAATGAGCCTCATGTTTAAGACTCCATCAGTTAGGTCATAAAGAACAGCAATCAATTCCAAAGTCTGATGGCTGTTCATGGTGTCATTTGCTGCTTCACATCTGTTTGACTCAGAAGTGACGTTCCCAATTGAGTGTGTTTTCAGCAAGTTCCCCATTAAATTACTGCAGTTTTATATAGAGATCATGGTGTACATTTCATGAATTCATGGAAAGCTAAAATAAATGGACACTTTCAAGCTTTACAGTTTCCAATCTGATATTTCCCTCAAACATAATAGGACAGGAAGTGGAGAGGAGAGTAGAAACGAGGAATGGCTAGATAACATGTCTTTCAAGAAAATATGGCAAAAAGGGGAAAGGATTATTTTTAAGTTGTAAAAGTTCTGGACAGATTCCCATTCCAGATCATTATAGCATAAAGTATTATTGTTCTTTTTACACAGGCTGGCTCGTTTTTATTCTCTCCTATAGATGCTTAGGCTGTTAGGTTCCAGCAGTCTGTGGTTTCACAGCTTCCTTGGCCAGCCAGGGCAGATGCTGTAATTCTGTGTTGCTTTCCTAAAGACAAAGGTAGAATGCTGTCAGTCTTTCACCAACAGATGGGAGGCATGATAGTGCCCATCTTCACTCACAGGTATGATCATTTTTGTCCAACAGTGAATTGGTTCCCACCCCACTCCAGAGCCAAGCCTGGTGCAGTGGGAATTTCAGGTCAGAGGTAAAAGCAAATGTTCCTGGAGACATAGAAGAGGGGAGGGAGAGTTTAATCTCAGTCCTCCTGATTTAGAGTCCTGGGGTAAATGCCGCTATAACAAGGCTCCAAACCAACAACAGGATGACATAAGCTCTTCCATTTCTAACCCAGTTACCCACCAGAACCCAAAGCATCCTGAAGCTCATGATGTATAAATTTAATTTCTTTTTTATGACCAGAGCAGTGTTTTCCATGATTTATAAATCATTTGGTCGGTGATTTCTTTGAAATCTTTGCCTCATTTATGCTCTTGACCTCTTGACCTCCTGATACATTTATTTATGCCAGAGATCTCTTTGCAGTGGTACAGTTTAATGTCATTTGCCCGAGACTGGGTGGCTGAAAGGCAAAGAAACAAAGATGAATGCTAACAGAGGTCTGTGATGCAAAAACGTGTTTAAAAAGAAGGATAAACAAAGGAAAATGTGAACACTTAAAACATATTATTCCTGCACTATTGATTTATTGCAGGAACCCTCTATTTATTGAATACTTTACAGGTATCTGATTATATGGCAGTTGATGGGGCAATGAGAGAATACTGATCCTCACAGCAAAAATATTTGCTATAAATGTCATGACATGCCTTGTGTATAATATGATTCTTTCCAGATGGCTATTTTTCAAGTTTCAGAAACGGAAAAATATGCCTTAAGACAAGTATACATAAAAATGATGCCTTTCTCCTTTGTCTCTTTTTGATTTTAGTTTATTAATACTCTGTTGTTCACCATGAAGCAATGTGCTAAAGAAATCTGGTCAGAATGACATCCGATTAATTGGACAGGGCACTTCCTACATAGCTCTTTGCTGATAACCCAGCTGTCCAAGAACCATTTCATTATAAGAGATGCAGAGGCAGGCGACAGTCACAAAACCACTGGGAAGCTAGGTCTGCTGTAGCAGATTGGCACAATTTGTATCACTGGTGCTCTGAACCCACAGGGCTCACATAGCCCAGAGCCAAGGACAGGCTCTGCCTCTCGGGACAGCCTGTATTTCTCTATGCCATTTACTCATTGTTGAAATGTAGTGAAGAAAATGGCTCTTCTTTAACTCACCCTAATCCATTTACCCGATACAGAATTAGTTACTCTGATTTTATATATACAGTAAAACACACATGTTGTGTGTTTACACACACTTGTGTGTGCACACACACACAACCAGATATTGTATTATAGATGCTTCCAGAGGTAAAATACAATATTCTGCTTGCTGTTACACTAATGTTGAGCAACCCATTGTCAATGTTTCAGAAGGCTGTGTTTTCGCTTTTCTGGCTTCTTGCTTTACGAGAGAGAAAGCATGTCATTTGCACATTGGAATTACATAAATTCAATGACTGTGCATGAGCTGGTGTGGGGAGTGGATAATGAGAGGGAGAGAAATAACAATTTAAATTGTGTGTGTAATTTTGCCCTCCATTCCACTCAAGAGACACACACATCCTAATGATGGAGAATCAGGCCGCATGAGTCAGTGGTTTCCTCCCCTGGTTTTGGCTCCCTGGCACCTCCTACTTTGTGAGCCACTAGCCATGCTGTGTATGGGTCAAGAATAAAGCTGACTACATTGCCCATTCGCCTTACATGTTGATCCTTGACATGAGTGCTCTAAAATGGGGTTAATTACGGTCCATGTCACAGCCAGGACTTCCAGGTGTACAGACAAGGTGAAAGGTACTAAGGAACATCAAGGTGCAAATCAGAGAGGAAAAAATCCAAAGGCAAAATAGAGGCACCAAATAGGGATCAAGGGTTCGAGTGATCAGAAACAACAAAGGTCGAAGTCAGTAGAAGGTGACAAAATGTTAGCACTGGTTATTTCCTGGGCAGTGGCTATTATCTTCTTTATATATCTCTTCATTTTACAGCTTGTCTGCAATAAGCATGGGTTAGTTTTATAAGAAGAAAACAAACTATTAAGACACTAACTGGCCAGGCATGGTGGCTCACGCCTGTAACCCCAGCACTTTGGGAGGCCAAGGCAGATGGATCACTTGAGGTCAGGAGTTCGAGACCAGCCTGGCCAATGTGTTGAAACCCCATCTCCACTAAAAATACAAAAATTAGCTGGGTGTGACGGCAGGCACCTGTAACTCCAGCTACTCAGGAGGCTGAGACAGGAGAATCACTTGAACACCGGAGGTGGAGGTTGCAGTGAGCCAAGACTGTGCCATTGTACTCCAGCCTAGGTGCCAAGACTGAAACTCCATCTTGGAAAAAAAAAGAAAGACACTAACCATAAAAATAAAAGTAAGAAGAGAAAGAGGGAGAGATTGGCTAATGCAGCCTGGGTCTGAAGAGTGCAGAGAAATCACGAGTACTGGCACTGGGAAGTTCAAGTTCATTCTCCTTCTTTTCAGTGTGATGCTAGCTCAGAGCACAGGATCTAGAGTCAGATGGGCGAGTTCAAATCCTGAATCTGCCACCTTTCATTTGTGATTTTGAACAAGTCACTTAACCTCTCTAAGTAGTGAGCTGGTAAACATTGACCAGCCAGCTCTGGAGGGAGAAAATGTGATCTGTAGCACTTGCCAATTTCTATGGATGCAAATGCTCCCACTATGGCCACTTTTAACATACTAACCTGTGGTCAACCCAGATCACAAAATTCCTAACAGTTTAACTATTGGCTCACACAAGCTGGTACAAGCCAGCCTAGCAGACCACCATCTCTGGGTCTCAGTTAACATTACCTGAGTAACTACTCAGAGGTTCATTATGAGATTTGAATAACATCAAGCATGTAAAATGCTTAGCAGAGTCCCAGGCTCAACAGGAGCATTTCAATGTGCAGAATATCATAGATAGAAGAATCTGCTTATGTATACATAAACTACCTTTGGAAAACTACATGACAAATTGGTAGCAGAATTGTCTCTGAAGAGGAGAGCGGAAGGCTGGAGGCACATCAGAGGCACTGTTTTCACTGTTTACCTTTGATACCTCTTAATTTAGAATCACAAATATGTACTTTATATTCTAAAAAGAAATAAAATTAAAATTATTATATATATCATAGTAACAATTCAGTGATTTTTCTTCTTAAGGCTGGCTGTGCTAACTGACCAGCAAGCTCCCCTGCTGAGACTCAGAAGAACTATACAAAGGACCTCGGCATATGTTAAAACACAAGAAGCTCCCACCTGGGGCTGAAAAAAAATTCAATTAGTAGGTTTACATGAAAGAGATCATAACAGATGACACACCTCCAGTTTTTATCTTGGACTTTAGTTGACCAAGTTAATGTCAAATGTTAATGCTTTTTGCACGGGGACTACAATATTTGTAGACGGTAGAGTAACAATAATAGTGTCGCCATGCCTTCTTGATTTATTGGAAAACCAATATTATAACTACACAAATTAAATGACAAAAATAGTTCTCTATAATCCCTCTTACTCTTTTTCATTTACCATCCCTTTCTTCTCCTTTCTGTTTACTATTAATTTTGCCCATCCAGGTCTCCAAACCCTTACTAGCTCGACTTTAACATCCATCCTCCTCCTTCTGAAAGTTCCCTCACCTTTCTGTACTTAGGACAATTGGTGGGAAGTAGAGGGTTGGGAAGAGGAGGTGGCAATTACATGAGCTCTCACAGCAGCCTGCCTTTCCTGCAGTTGTAGGTCTCCAGGTGTCTCTGGCTGCTGTTGGCTCCAACACACTGGTCTCAGAGAGAAAGGAGAAGTGAGCCTTCTTTTTAGTCCTGAATCCTCAAAATGAATTCAGGACTAATAGATCCAGGACTAATTCCCTTAATTCCCCACAGCAGTATTAGGACCTGGCTCCAACTATTAACAACACTGTATATAAAGTCCTGGAAGAACAGAAGGAAACTACAACACAGAAACACCTTCCTCTATACCTAGTTTGAGGCCCAGATACTGTTTCTGGGAACCCCTAAGATACCTCCCAGGCTGATCTCAACTGAAAGTTTAGCCAAACCCATCTTTTCTTATAGTCCAGATCTCACAGCCATGTCTCCAAGGGAGAAAAGTCTCTCCCCAGCCCAGGACGTAATCTTTATTCCCAGGGGATCCATTCCTTACCAGGATGATCAACAGCAGTGATACCCATTCCATTCCAATGCAAACCCTGCCCTCACCCACAACCCAGAATCCAGAATGTACTTCTCAAAGTCTGGATCGCCAGACCAGTCCAGACCTGGTGTCTGATTTGAGATCTGCTGATTCAGACTTTGAGAAGTGCACTGATTCTGGGTTGTGGGTGAGGGTGGGGTTTGTGTTGTGTTGGGATGGAATAGGTATCAACTACTCCCATCCCAGTCTGATTCTCCCAACATGAAAGGAAGACCCTATCTGCATATTAACCTTGAAGTCACTTCCCTGGGAGGCAACAGTTCAAATAATAATCCCCAGGCCACCCAAGATACAGGTAACCACAGTTAGGGCACAGTGCTGTCTTAGCTCACACCGATACAAGAAACCGAAGGAGATTTGCTTCATACATAGGCAAAAATGTACATGACCACACAGAGCTTTTGGTTTCTCACCTGTGATTTTGCAAGCCTCTAAAATAACAGCTGGGCTCTTGCTTTACCTATGGATAGCATTAAGAAAATTCAGTGACTTTTCTAGAATAAAGAAGCAGTCTGACTCAGTGAAGTTTGGAAAGCTGACTTTCTTATGAGACAGAAAACCTTTGCAGCTTTTAAATGACAGGTTATATTTTTCAGCTTCTAACAGAAATGTTTCAATATCTTCAGAAACATTTTCAAGCTAGGTCATCCTGTTTCATGCATCTAACTATTACAGCCTATGATCATGTTATAGAAAAAATACTGTATTTGACTTTTCTTGACTTGGTATGATGCATATGCATTTTCATGTCTCTTCAATGCAGTTTAGAATTAGAATAGTGATTTGAGACTTGTAATAATAGAGATACCAAATCAGAAGAAAGCCAACTCTTTTAGTGGAAAGGCAGAGAGTCAGAGCAACCTTAGGCAAAAATTCGTAAATATATCATTAATTTTTAGAGTTTGCCTCCTCCCTTCAGAGACCTCCCCGTGAACAGGAACCTATATCCCCAGCATTTGGCACAGTGCCTAGACCAAAGTAAGCACTCAGTGTATTTTTGTTGGATAAATGAGCAATTGAATGAAGAAGTAAATGAACACTGTTCCCTCTGTGACAACCATGTTCCCCTCTGACCTGTCTTCACTGCAGCATCTTCATGCCATGTGGCTTTCTAAGCACCTCTCCACCATCACTGTATTTCTGCAACAGGTTGATATGTTCGTATCCTTCCAAAATTCACACGTTGAAATACTAACCCCCAATGTGATGGTATTAGGAAGTAGAGCCATGGGGTGGGGGGTGCAGTAAGTAGATGATTAGGGTGAAGCTCTCATAAATGAGATCAGCACCCTTATAAAGGGACCCCGGAGAGCTGTCTTACTTTCTTTCTGCCATGTGAGGATATGACAAGAAATCAGCAGTCTACAACCTACAAGAAGACCCTCACCGAGGCTAAACCACACCGGCATTCTGATCTCAGACTTCCAGCCTCTGGAACTGTAAAAAATAAACTGCTATTCTTTGCAAGCCACCCAGGCTCTGATATTTGGTTAGAGTAGCCTGAGCTAAGACAATCCCCACTCCGTGTCCTCTATAGTTTAAGGTATTTCCTAATAAAAGCAAAACTTAAAACCTCCACATCTTAGGAAATACAATGGATCTTCAAGAAGGCCCTTCACTAAGTAGGCCAGTGCCTTTTGATGAGCCCGTGGCTTACTGAACCGAGGAAATTGTGGCTAATAGGACATGACAGTCAAATTTCCTCTAGGTCTTTGTTTTGTATTTTCAGTTCTCCATGCTTTTGTTATAAATATGGGTCGTTCAATATTTCTCTGGTTTCTCAGGAGAGATGTTCTCCTAAAATCATGAAGAGAAGAAGCATGAAACATTTCATAGAACCCCAAGAACCCCATGAAGAAGAGAACCGCAACAAAACATGGTGACTCGGGGCAAAGACTTTGGAAACCAAAGCACCTGTGTTCAGTTTCTAGAGAATAGGCCTCCTTCTCCTCATCTATAAAATAGGAATAAATACAATTCTGTGAACACAGTATTTAACTTACTTCCTGGAGTGTACTAAGAACCCAATCCATGTTAGCTTTTATTACTAAAATAATACAGACCAGTCAGTAAATAAAGTACAAGAGTTTCAGGTACTGGGGCAAAATAGTAAAAAAGCTATTTGAGAAAGAGGCATAGATCAAATCATACAATTTACATCAGGGATATCAAATATATCATTTGCATGCCACTGTTCTTCCCTTCTATGCCTATAACAGACACTACTAATCAAGCCTAGACTGATCTCAGTCATCTTCTCAAAACTGACTGTATCAATTGATCACTACTGTCACATGAAAGGAATTCCACTTGTCATTCAATATTTAATTGGTTTCCTCCTTTGCCTCTGTTAACATTAGCACGGGGAAGAACACTTTTTAATCAGACAGTTCTGTAAACGCTTTTTAAGAATAGGAACTAGGCTAAACTACTCAGCCGTAAGCTCCATTAATCTCAGGATACAGAGTCACTGAAAGCCAACAAACCCATATTTTCATCCCCAATGCAGAGCATCAATCCATTATACTGAGGAAGTTCTCAAAGAACAGTTGCTGAATTTCACTTTCAAGCCCTGAAGCTGGAGTGTGTAAATTCACCCCTATTCCAACTTACTTCCCTCTGTTTTCCTTTCTCTTCACTGCTTCTCTTGACATGATCTTTGATCAGCATTAACTGACTTCCTAAATCAAGACTAAGTTTCAGGAATCATATATATGTTCAGTGTTAGACAATACTCTGGGAAAGCAAACTGACATTTTATCAGGATATTCATCAACCCTGTATGGGGAGCAAGTGAAATTATATGCCAATTCATTCTTCAACAACAAAGCAAAGAACTCAAGTTATAGAAGTATTTTAAGGGATTTTTTTTTTTTTATTGCTGTAACCCTTTTGAGGTCACTACTCAAGGTCTTTTTTCTCCAGCTTATAAAGAAACCACTTAGCTGAGCTTGTGTTTTCTTTTTTAGTTTTATGCCAAATAAATACATGGCCTTAAGGCAAGGTAGCAAGGGACGAGATGACAAACACAGTTTCTAGACTTCTCTTTAACAACTTCCATCTTACCTCTGGATTCCGGCATACCAAGGCATGTGCTGGTGCATCACAGCTGTGTTTACTTAAGAAAAGGGAACTACAGAGTTATGCATCAAGCCAGTAAAACTGATCCAATAGGTTTTAATTGGGGCCCCTAACATACTTTCCCTCACTAATGTTTACTTTCGGGGAGGCTGAACACTCCTAAAAATTGTTATAATTACATTATCCCTAAAAATACCACCTGGGTGACCTATTTCGACCATGCCTTAAGATGAATTAGCTTTATTCTATACATGCCAGCAGGAGGGATTATGAGAGAATCCTGATTAATCAAATCTGGAATGGAAATTCCTAATTCCATGGAAACATAATTTGAATCAATGATTCAGAGAAGGGGCTCCCAAGTAAGACCGGAGTTCAAATCCTGTGAGAGTATGGAAAATTTACTCTGCCACCTGAATCCTCAGTTCCTCACATGTAGGCCCTGCTTTGTAGGATTGTCGTAAAAATTAAATGAGATAATGCATTAATCATTTAGTGCCTAACATGGTATTCAATAAATATTAGGAAGAAATGTGGTGGTGGTGGTTTCCTTCTTATCTCTGTTTCCTTTATTGGGTAGGAAGACAAAGTTGAAACTAATTTCAGATTCCCATAGCAATAGGAAAGTTCCATTGTTCTTCCTCAGATACTTGTATGTTCCTAAGCAGCAGCTAGCAGACATCTGAGCAGAGTTCAGGTCTTGGGACAGTGTGGTTTCCTACTTGGAGTTTTGGATATTCTCTTGCAGCAAAAGGAAACAGACTCAAAATGCTCAAACATTTCAAATGCTTCAGCATATCTGCAGCATCCTGCCATCACTCCTAAGTGAACCATGTAATATGCATTCTGAATATAAAACTGGGGGGAGCTATGCTGGCTTTGATGAATGCAATCCTGCGCCTTAGCAACCCCATATAACAGGCCAACAAATTATGCTCTCTCTTCCCCTCTGTACCTTGCACAGCCCCAGGAGAACTGCACCGTCGTCAGCTGAAAATCCCTAGAGTGGCTGGCTGGAAAGCAAGGCGAATGGCATAGCAGGAATAGCAAGAATATTGATTGGAGGACCACCTCTCTAATTAAGGAAACTCTAGGTTTGTGATTCTGAGGAGCTTACAGCACCAATTTCCCAAATCAGCCCACACTTGCTTTTCTATCTGATGTCCCCTGAGGTTCTACCAAAGGCTTTATATTTAGTGTGAGAGAAACAAGCACTGCAGCCACACGAGGTCAGTTTTCCACTTCGACTTCTGAGGAGGGAAGATACATACTGAGACCCAGTGTCTCAAATTGCTGTTTCAGGCAGGATAAGCTTGACTAAAGGACAACAGCAAGTTCTTCCTAGGATACATCCTTACTTTGCGTACATCTTCCACCATAGGAAAACCACCACCACCCACTGCAATGGGATGATTATAATCTGAGATATACGACAAGCAGTGTGGCATAGAGGTTTAGAGCACCATCTCCGGAGTCAGAGAGACAAGCTGCACTGCTGACTGTTCTACTTACCAGCACGTCCCTTAAACTTCCCGCTTTCCACTGTAAAGAAGTACAGTAATAAAATGTGCTTAAAATGGGGTTCCTGTGACTTGAGTTATATAATTCATGTAAGATGCTTATGCTACTGCTTAGTAAATAATAAGCACTGAAAATATGCTAGCTGATAACGAACTAATTCATGCTTGAGAATACTGGGAACAACAATAAAAGTTTTCTACTGAGAGGACTCATGAGCTTAGGCTAGCTAAATTGGAGAATTACACTGACGAAAATCGTTAGAAATTAGGTTTATTTGGCCATAATATTATGGCTAAGGGGTCTTAAAATACCCTAGTCCTATCTTCAAACCTCAGGCATCCTCCCAATGAGAGCTCTGGGGATATACGTATGTTCAAGGAGTAATGACAGATAGAAATCAAAGTAACACTATTAGAGACCCTGGCTATAAACCTCAGTGCAAATGACACAACCACAGCAAAACACATGGATACACCATTTGCCCAGAAGCAGAAATAGCCAACTCACCATTTGCCCAGAAGCAGAACTATCCAATGAACAGCACTAGAGACTATCACCACAGCTAGCATTAGAAAAAATTTCAAAGCAATCTTCTAAATTAATGTCTTTATTAGCTGTAACAGTTTCTTTCTTCCATTTTCTTTATGTTTTTCTGTTACTGTTTTTCTAACTTAAATAAGATGCTATGTTTACGAAGTTGTGGCCTTTTTCCTTTTCTATTATAAGCAAATATTACAGAAATTTTGAAATTTCCTCTACTAACACCTTTCTTTTTTATATTTCCACTATAATTTACTTGTTTGACCTATGCGTTATTTCTAATTTTTTTTTTTACTTTCTATATATAAAGTGTTTTGAAGATAAGATTCATTTTATCTCTTTCTATGGTAAGAGAATGAAGTCTGTATAAATCAGTATGTATATGATCCAGACCGGTGGTTTTTTTTTTATGTTGGTTCTTTTAAATTCATTGAAACATGTTTTATGACTCAATAGTCAATTTTCATGTTACATGTATCCTGGAAAAAAATGAGTATTCTTAATTGATATGTGATAGTACTATACATAATACTTAATGTTATTAGTCATGTTATTCAAATATTCTGTATTCTTACTATTTTGTCTATTTAATCTGTAAGGATTTGAGAGAAGTTTTATTAAATTTCCCTTTGTGATGTTTACTTGTTACTTTCTTTGTAATTCTGTCCACTTTTAATATATATATGTGTATATGTGTGTGTATATATATATGTGTGTGTGTATATATGTGTGTGTGTATATGTGTGTGTTTATATATATGTGTGTGTGTATATATATGTGTGTGTGTATATATATGTGTATGTGTGTATATATGTGTGTGTATATATGTGTGTATATATGTGTGTGTGTGTATATGTGTGTATATATGTGTGTGTATATATATGTGTGTGTATGTGTGTATATATGTATGTGTGTGGGTATATATATATATATATATATATATGCTATATAATTGGATACATACAAACTGAAGAATATTATCTTTCCTTAATGAATTGTGACATTTTCATCTCAGTTGAAATGCTCTTTATTATCAGCCATCGTTCAGACTTATTTTTTCCCATATTAACATAGCTACACACGCTTTCTTCTGCTTGTTTGGTGTATCTTTTCCTATCCTATTACTTCCAACCTTTCTATGTCCTTATATTTTAGTCTCATTTTGAAAAAGTAAGCTGGGTTTTGCTTTGTTTTCAGTGTTGTTTTACTTTAATCATCTGAAAACACTTGTATTTTAACTAGAACATTTAGTCCACTTTGTGATCAAATTACTATAGTTGGATTTGGATTTGCTGCTGCCTTAGTTTGTGTTTCTATTTGTCCTATTTTTATATGTGTGGATTTCTTTTTGCTCCTTTCTTGCATTTTTCAAACTGCTTGTAGTCTTTATTTCATCCTTTTTTCTGAGATTATTTTCTTCCTTCTGGAGTTCATCTTTTAGAAGTTATTTTCTTAATAATTGTAGGTAGCTTGCGAACACTTTCAGTTTTTGCTTGTCAGCAAGTTTCTTTATTTCACCCTTTTTTTTTTTTTTTAGATGGAGTCTCACTCTTTTGCCCAAGCTGGAGTGCAAAGGCACAATCTCGGCTCACTACATCCTCCACACCTCTACCTCCCAGGTTCAAGTGATTCTCCCACCTCAGCCTCCTGAGTAGCTGGGATTACAGGCACATGACACCATGCCTAGCTAATTTTTGTATTTTTAGTATAGATGGGATTTTGCCATGTTGCCCAGGCTGGTCACGAGCTCCTGACCTCAGGTGATCCACCCACTTCGGCCTCCCAAAGTGCTGGGATTACAGGCGTGAGCCAAGACACCTGGCCATCCATATATATCCATAATTTCATTGGATATATAATTGTAGGTTGACAAGTATTTCCTTTCACTCTTTAAAGATATCATTCTGGCCCCCCTTGTTTCTATTAAAAGTCAATCTTCATTTAATTACCTTTCATTTATAGATAATTGGAGGCTTCTTTCCTGTTTGCTTTAGCATCTCTTTGTGATGATATTGTGAAGTTTTGCTACTGTATGTTTGGTCACAAATTTATTTTTATTTATTCTGATCATCATACATTTTTAATCTGAGAATTCATGTCTTTCATTAATTCTAGAGAATTATCAGTCATTATCTCCTGCAATATTACATTCCCTCTCATTCTCTTCTTCTGGAACTCTTTTTAGATACACGTTAAATTTTCTTACTCTATCTTCTATTTATCTTAACATTTCCACTTCTTTGTTTCTCTATGCTGCATTTTATGTATTTTCAGGTTTATCCTCCAGTCTACTAATTGTCTTTTTAACTGTATCTAATCTGCAATCTCACCCTTAAGTTATTTTTTTATTTCAATAATTATATTTTTCAGTAAGTTTTATTTGCTTTCTTTTGCAAATTTACTCAAGAGTTTTATAGTCTGCATTTATCATTCACGTTTTTATTGACTCTTTTATTTCTTTTAAAATTTTAAATTCTAATTTTATTTTCTGAATATGGTAGCTCCAGTATCTGAAGTTTTTGGGAGTCGTCTTCTGCTATTTATTGTTCCTCCTGACTCGCTCATAATACCTTGTTTCCTTACATGTTTAGTGATTTTGATGGACATTGTGTTCTTTCAATGTTTTATCCATGGTTACTCTTTGAGGTCTAAGTCATGGTACATTTATTCGGAAATGATTAGCATTTGTTTTTGTCAAATGCTTGGGACATTAGCATCCACAGGTCATTTTATAGTACATTCTTAACTTGGGGATTTTCAGACCATAACAAATAGCCAGGCTTTGGTTCCCCCAAACTTATATCAGTAATGCAATGGAATATGTTAGGAAAGTACTGGCCTTGTAGGTATTTTACCTTCTTATATGTGTGTGGTGGGGGTAGTGGTTATTAGGGGATGTCATTAGTAAGACAAAAACCAGATCTTTAATTTTCACAATAAAATATATTCTGATATATTCATGTTCCCTTCCTCAGACATATGGTTTATTTCAATCAATAATATAGGATATCCACATTTTATGTAGTAGCTAATAACCTCAGTTCTTACTTATCTGACACACCACTCCAGTTACAAGCTCAGACTACACAATCAATAGAGTAGAGGACTAGTTTAAGAGGTATGTTCACTCTTCACCCCTGAAACATTTTCTGCCTTTATTCCCATATCATATCTGATCATCGGAAAGTTCTACCTCTGACATATATGTGGCCTGCTATTAAATACCACAAGGATCTAAGATTGCCTTTTAAGAATGTGACTTATAATAGTGCTCTCAGCATAATTGTCTCTCATGGAGGATTGACACTAAAAAAGCTATATGTAGAATTTCTCATAATAACCAATTAAGACATGATGCTTCTGATATTAAAAAAAAAAAAAAACTGCAAGGCAAATTCTTCCCTAAGTTCAAATTTAGGGAATAAAAATTTGTGTGTCCTGTTGTATTTTACTGGATTAAAAAAAGCTGTTCAGAAATATTATCCTTTTATCCTGGCTGCTTATAAGCTTGGAGCCTATATTATGCCCAATTGCAATAGCTTTCCCCAGTCTGTTTTCTGACTCATTCCTCTTTTCATCTTCCTTTAAAAAATTGTATCCATAGGCTGTTCATGATGGCTCACACCTGTAATCCCAGCACTTTGGGAAGCCGAGGAGGGTGGATCACCTGAGGTCAGGAGTTCAGGAGCAGCCTGGACAACATAGCGAAACCCCATCTCTACCAAAAATACAAAAATTATCCAGGCATGGTGGCATGCACCTGTAGTCCCAGCTACTCAGGAAGCTGAGGTAGAAGGATCGTTTGAACCTGAAAGGCGGTGGTTGCAGTGAGCCAAGATCTCACCATTGCGCTCCAGCCTAGAGCAGAGAGCAAGAGTCTATTTCATGAAAAAAAAAAACTGTATCCATATATTCACTTCTAAAATACCCATACTTTTTGTTACAGTCTTCCTAAGATCTTTGGGGAGTATGTGAGGCATAAATAATTATTTTTTTTAATGTCATGGGCCTCAGTTTCACCATCTGTCAAAGAAAAGGTTTAACTAGATGATCATTTTTGGCTTTAAATTTTCTAACAGTGTAATACAAAGAAGAATTAAACTTACAGTGGAACACAGTTGAAAATTTATGATAATTCCACTACACGAAGCCTTATCTATCAACCCAGAGATACAGCCAAACTATTAAGAACTTCTCCCCCACAATGACCCAGCCACCTTTACACAGTCAATTGGCAGAAAAAGAGGCAATGACCCAAATGAATTGTTTATACCAGGAAAATAGGAAGAGTTTCTCTTTTCATATAAGGTGCTTGGTACATACCCTCTCAACCCTAGCCCATGTCTACAACAGGCACTGCAATTCAAACAGGGGACTCAGCTGCTAAGCACAAACCTGGTCTCAAAATCTAGCATGGCATTCTAGAGAATCATAGTTAATCATTTGGAATTGACATATAACAACAGCTAACATCCCTTGGCACTTTCAATGTGCCAAGCATTATTTCACCATTTATTTATGTAATTCTCCCAACTCTGTGCTGTAAAGTTGTTATTTTCCATTATTTTACAGATTACAGACCAAGACATGCAGAAATCAAGTAAATTTATCCAAAAATACATTGTTCCTAAGTGCTGGGTCATGAAGTTTCATCAGATAAAATCTACATGCATTCCTTTCCTTGGTAGCTCTGTGCTAACTAAAGTTAATGCAGATATTGTTGGGCTTTCAATCTGATCTGAAATAGCTACTTCAGAGTCCCTGAGGGGTGGTCTGCTCTCTGCTATCTCAGACATAGTTGTTGCCATGCTAATAAATAGGCTTTATTCTATTCTAGCTGTCTCCAAAATAGCGAGTGTGTACTCTAGAAGGGCAAGACAATTTGGTTTAATGAAGTAAGAAAGTATGTTTTTTCCTACTTCTATTTGTCTATAAAAATAAGAAGAAAAATCAAGCTATACCAATGAATAAAATAAAGAACAATAAGACATTATAATTTATACATAAATACATACAGATGGGGGGAGTTTATGTTCAGAATTTTTATTTTATATATAGAAAGCATGATCCAAAATGTTTAGGAAACAGGGGTCTATATTTAAGTTAGAAAAATGGAAGTTGGGCATGGTGGTGTGCATCTATAGTCCCAGGTACTTGAGAGGCTGAGGCCGGAGGATCGCTTTAACCCAGGAGTTTGAGGCTGCTGTGAGCCATGATAGCAGCACTGCACTCCAGCCTGGGCAACAGAATATGAACCCAACTCTTAAAAAAGAGAAAGAAACATAGGGTTATGACCTCCAAATCAATGTTTACAGATTGAGGCCTTTAGACAAAAATATTCAGCTAACTAGACACTTTTGCTGCCAACGCCGCCTGTTACAGGAAGAAGATGATGAGGGTTGCTTTACTATTCCACTATTCATTTCTTTTGTGTTGCTGAATGTGCCAGTTGGATCTATGTCTCTGTTTTCACATCTGTTAAGTGGAGAGAATAATAGTGCCATGTACTGGTAAGGCTATAATCTAACCTCTCTGCACTTCAGTTTTCTTGTCTATAAAATGAACATGTTAATAGTACTAAACTCAGCCTTATTTGTAAGAATCATTAAAATAACCCAAATTTCAAGCACTCTGCAACTCTCATGAAAAAATTCTTTCTCTTCAACCCTTGAATTTGAACTGGACTCGTGACTTCCTTTAATCAGCAAAATGTGACAAAAGTGACAGACACACAGACATACCAATTCTAAGTTTAGGCCTTAAGAGGCTTTGCCATTTCTTCTCACATCTTCTCAGAGTATTCTAACGACCAAGTGAAGAAGCCCAACCCTGCCAATGTGAGGATAAGGACCACATGCAGAGGAGGTTCCATCTAATAACCAACACCAAGCCTCAGATAGGTGAATGAGGCCATTTTAGCTTATCTAGCCCTTCCTTAGCTACCAGCTGATATGTCACCACAAGATGAGCCCAGCTAAAACCAACAACAGAAGCACTCAGCAGAGCCCAATCCAAATTGCTGAACCACAAAATCACAAGCTAATGAATTATCCCTTTAAGCCAATTCGTTTTGGAGTGGTTTGTTACACAGTCATAGCTAACTGATACAGTTCTATTAATTACAGTTCTAATAATCACAATTATTCCATTTGATGCTCTTTCAACTCTGTGAGATAAGCAGAATGGATAATATCTCCCATTATTAAATAAAAAAATAGATGGTGCAACTATTCTCTGTCAAAGTGGATTCCCAAGTGGGGTTTGTGACGATGACTCATATGGATGTGGAAACGTTACACTGTATAGTTATCTTCGTTTTAATTTTGAAAAAGGAAACAAGCAGAACTTCACTGATATTAATATACAACAAGAGTGTACATAATTTATAAAGGACTGTACACACATTAGGGACACATGATAGAAAAATATTTGCTGATAGTTATGTGACATCAAAAAGTTTGTAAACAATGGCTTTAAACAAGCTTGTAGAAGAGGATATATTACAGTATAAGTCTGTGTACACTACAAGCTATGCTGACAAAGGAAAGACTTAACCCAACTGTCTTACCTGGACTATTAGACTTCCAAACCCAAAGAATAGAAATACTTAACAAAAGGAACAGGATATTTGCTACAAAAAGAAAACAGAATTTTCCGAAAGCAATTATCTTCCTTTGAGGAATTAAGCATAACAGTTAAAAATTCAAATTCTATCATTTTCTAAAGTATAAATGAAATATCTCAGTATGGAAGACAAGCAGTTTTTTAAAAAGTAGAATAAATTAATTTAAATTATACCCTGCTGGACATTTCATAATTAGGTTTATATATTATTGCATCTGGAAAACATCATTCTTCCAAATAGGAAAATTATGCAATATGTATTATATTGTAGGGGAAATCACATGAAATTATTTTCCTTCTACCATCAGCAAGGAGGTCCCAAATTGCTTTAAGAATAATTATGAAACACCCCTCCTATACATACTATATGGAATATAAAACATCGTGGATCCCAAAATTCCATATACAGCAGAGAGAGATTAAAATCATGTGTTTTGGGGTTTTATTTTTTGGAATTCATTGATAATAAGAACTTCCACTAGCTCTCTAAACAATGTCAATGAAGGAAAGATATTGAAATCCAGTTCTCTGATCAGCCGGCTGGGCATTTGGAAAAGGCTGTGTTTGTCAGGGATTATGAGGATTAAGTGAATGAAAACATATGAAACTCTTAGCACAGTGTCTGGCACATAGAAAATGCCCAATGCACGTTACAAATACTGAGGAGAGGAACAGAGATAAGGATGTCATCCCTGGGGAAATTTTGGCTTGGCCTATCCCTTTTTCAGATACACACACACACACACATGCACCCCAGTAGCTCCATGTAGGAGCCATTGTCAGCCTGGGTGCCACAGAACTGACTACCATTGAAGCCAGTCTTCCCAGATTCCCTGAATTTACAGACATGAAACAGGTTCCGAGGAATTAAACAACCTGTGTGCAAGCACTCACATCAGAGTCTAAAAGTCTCCTAAGTCTTTGCTCTTTGCATATATTAGGCCGCTTTCAAAAATCATTCCAGGACAGATAATACAATTTTCTCTCAGACCTAAATTGATTCTCACAAGGAACCTCCCAGATGCCCTGGAGTCTTAGCCCTTCTTCCAGGTTTCAGGCTGAGGGACCTGCCCAGTTTATCACTAATGTGCCATGAACCCAGAGCCCAAACATGATACGCCCCCTGGCTGAGCATCCTCTGCTCACACACACACAAACACACTCAAGCAGCCCTACAAATGAGCCATGCTTAATCTGCACTATAGAAACACTCCACCTACAATAAGTGTAGCACATACACCCCTTCATGCACACCGTGAAGGCCAGGCAAGACATGCCATCTTTCCTACTAAAAAGTAGGGATTGCTTCTCCCCCAAGGGGACATTTGGCAATTATCTAGAGACATTTCTTGCTTTTAAAAATGGGGAGGTGAAGGTGTGCTGTTGGCGTCAAGTGAGTAGAGGCAGTGGGGGCTGCTAAACATCCTACAATGCACAGGACAGCCCCTCCAATAAACAATGATCTGGCACAAAATGACACTATTGCCAGAGTTAAGAAATCTTGCTTTCTTAACTATAAAACTCTTGCAGCCTCTTGTTTCTCTGTCAATTATATGGGGATAATAACAGTATTTGACTTAGAGGATTATTGTCAGGACTGAACAAGAGGATCTATGCCAGTGGTGCCTATCTCACAATTAGCAGTTGACTCATTGATTCAGTAAGTATGGAATGGCCACAAGACACTGGATATAAGAGTATGTGAAAATAGTTGTCTTCTCTGCGCTACTGGAAACACCATTCTAGAGGGGGAGACATTAATCAAATAGTCATGTAAACAATAAAAGTTAGCTATGATTATTGTTATTGCTATTATTTATTTTAATTCTCTTCTTTTGGTGAATTCTTCATGCTAAGCCTCATTCCTAAGCCTCTTCCATGATTTTTCTGATATAACACAATAATGGCTAATACCAAAGGTGAGTAAGCTAAAAGCCTTCCATGGCCACACTGGGATGGAGGAGCAGGAAAGCTCTTTGCTCATCTGTCAGTTCTTCAACCTTCGAGAAAAGTTGCCTCCAAGTTCTAATTGCCTGCTCCAAATCACAGCGAGTGGGGAAGGGGGCACGTGATCGACAGAAGCCCTGCCACCGTGCTGTGTTGCTATGGTAAGGATGCCCTTTATTGATCAGACTTGCCTGGAGTCATGTAACTCCCCAGCTTACTGCTGAGCTCCCCAAGGGGCAGTTGGCAGGCAGTGGTATCTCTCTGGACTAACGCCAATCCCCAGCTCTGCCCTCTCTCCTGCCCAGGACACATGAAGGATGCCTGCAGAAACACCTAATGTTTCTTTGTAGTGTCTTGTCATTCACACACTAATTTGAAGTCACAGATCAAAACTGGGGAGACACATCAGGGAAAAGAGATTTGAAGACTCCCCCCTTCCCTAAAGCAAGGCTGCAGTCCTGCATCAGCAGCCAGCAAGCCCACTATTTTCCCCAGAGAATCTCTTTCCTACCCTTTAATTTCACCACTTTCAGAATCTCTCCATCTTGCCAACATTTTTATTATAGAAAGTTTGACTGACTCTGTTATAGTAAGTGCAATATATCTGCTATGGATCAGAAAACCAATGTCTTGGGAGGGTGATGGACTTGCTGAAAGTTCACAGTGCTTGTTACTAACTGCACAACCAGCACTGTAAGATATTCCCTTTCTTTCCTCCTTCCTTTTAGTTCCCTCAGAGAATGGGCAGACAGAAGTCCTCTCCATGTGGATTTTTCATTTCTTTTTAATTTCTAAAACTTAGACATTAAAATTGTCTTGCTTCCTTAAGAATTTCAAATGTCATTGAATATTCACATTTATCTTTTCGACACCCTCCTCCATCCCTACCCACCAACCCACCACTACCCACATGTGTAGGTGATCTATGAGCTAACTGTGGGTACTTGTTGGTGAGGTAGGTTAGGCACTGGTCACATGACTAAGTGAAGATCATCATATAACAAGTCAGCAGCAACTCTAAAATTTGGGGTTTTAGTTAATGCAAGATCCTATAAGCCAAAGAGGGAAAATACACAGAAACAATCCCACAGCTCTATAGCCTATACCTATGGCAGACATCGCTAATCAATTGCCACACATTCTCCTTTCAAATCCAAATACAGCCTCTGACTCCTTCCTAAGACAATGCTCAAAACAGCTTTTATCCTTCCACAGATTCAAAATAAAATGTGGTGATTTTGGAAGGCTTCTTCAAGAAGGTTACATTTTAAATAAGACTTAAAAATAAAGTGAAGACAGAAGACATGTGACGAGACAGAGGAGGAACATTCCAGGTAAAGGGAATGGCACGTGAAGAAGTGGCAAATATGCAATCATATTGGCATAGTCAAGACTCTGGAGGAAGATAATCATAGCTGCACTATCATGAGCAAGGAGAGAAGCAGCAGGAAATAAAGGCCGGGTAGGAGGAAATTTGGGGGGTTGTCCCTAATCACTCAGTGGTCTTCTAACTGTGAACACCTTCATGTGAATTAATTTACTGCACCTATAGGTAGAGGATAAGGCAAAGAACATCAAAAATACAAGAAATTTCCACCCAAAGAATACAGTTTTGAGCAGAGGATCTGGATACCAAAAAGAAGACAGAATCACCATCTTGCTAGAAAGAAAAAAATCACTTTGTCAGCTAAGTGAGGGGCTGAGGATCAAGTGCATCTGTCAGGACTCAATCAGAGGGGCAGAACTAATAGAAGGGATATATATACACAAGCATGTGAAAGGATTTCTAATAGGGATTTGACTTCACTTAATCGTGGTGCTGGTTAAGCATTCTCTCAAGGCTGTTGTCTTCCCATCTCATACTTGAGCTTAGATCCTATAGGACAGGCCATGAAAAAAGGAAGATGGTTATAAAGCAAAAGAGAGCAAGAAGCTGAAAGCCACTGCATAACTGATGCTCATGAGGATCCACTGGAACCTATGTCAGTGCTCACTGCTTCTGACCTTGATGGTCTCTCTGCTTTTCCTATGGAAGCCAGAGCCCTTCATCTTTGACCTAGATACACACGTGGCCCAAAAGTTGGAGAAGCTATACAGACCTGCTTAGCTGCTGCCTCATGCCAAAGAGGTGAGCCTGCAGACAACTGGCAATGTGTGTGAGCTGCAAAATGGCTACAGTTTCACCTCCAGTCTCCAGATCTCATGCAAATAACCTTTCTGTAGCCTACCCTAATAGGAACATATCAGGAAAGGGATTCTGGAATCCTGGGACATGCAGTTCAGCCTACTCAAGTTGCTATATCACAAATCCATCCATAAACTGAAGAATGGACTAGTAATGCCAAGTGCTGCCTATCTGCCACCATCCCCTTCTACACTGCTCCTGCACACACAGCTGTGATCACCTCTGGATTACACTAGGAATGACCAGGAAATCCATTCTAAAAGTTCACCAAGCCATCAGCTGTATTTAAACACACATACGCACACTCTGTCTCTCTCCCTTTCTCCCTCTCAATTTCTCTCATGTAAACCAAGAAATACACAGAGCCTTATCAGTTAGATGTCTGAGGGGATTTGTAGAGGCTGAGAAAGTAGAGACTGAGTGAGGTCAAGGCAACCATTCAGACTGTGTGCAAGCAAAGGAAAGCTGGAGCAGAGAAAAGCAATAATGAAAGAGATCTGGGGACCTTTGAAACACAAAGAGAGGTTCTTCAGTTCCTAGATTTCTCTCAGGGGTTCAGCTGTACTTTGCTTCCTGTGTAAAACATACAATGGCCAATTGCAATAAAACTCCACTTTCTCCTTTACTTTGGCCAGCTGGGGTATGTTTATGTTTCTGGTATTTGCAGTCAATCTCTGCCTGAGTCAGAGAGCTGATGTTGAAGGTAATCTGGACCTCCTTCCCAGTTCTCCTTAGTTACCACATTAAGTGACCCAGACGGCACAAGTTGGAGGTGACTCAGTTCACATTCATGAAGATGTGCTGCGAAGTCACAGTAACTTGGAGTCCATGGTGAATAGAGCAAAAGCTACACAAGGCAGAGAAACACTTAGCTCCTGCACTGAGTGCTGGGCACATCACCTCAGCAGAGGCCTCATAGCGGGGAACCTCAACTCATTGCTCCTCGTAAAATGCACACTTGAGAGATGGCGCTCTTCCCAGAGCTGTCAATCTTACAGCATTCATGATCCTGAAAATCAATTTAATAGAACGTTTTAAAGTAACTTTTTCAAACTTTATGCCAAAAAGAAAAAAAGAAAAGAAAGAGGGAAGTACTAATTGCACTTTAGAGCTTCAGATGTTTTTTCAGTCCAGGATCTCAAAGTATGTGATGAACTCTCACTTCACACGACCTTGCTTCACCCCTTGGTGGAAACAGATTGGTATTGTTGAGTTCATTTTACAATATGGAGAAACTGAGGACCTTCTCAAGAAAGATGAGAATGCCATCACTTCCAATTTCCCAAGAGGAATTAAGAAACAGCGTGGCTCATTTAAATCACAGATCTTATAAATGCCATTGGCTGAGATACTATGTCAGACATATTTCATTTGCAAATACTCCACTCAAGGTGTTGGTTTGTTGGTCACCATATGCCTTCCCCCCAAGGTTGAAAATAAGCAGACAGCTGATAGCTCACATGTGTACAATTCTACAAACAAAACTAGATGGAGAAAGCATCCATTCCACCTTCATTTTCTGAACACTTCAAAGAGGAAATCTGAGTGAGGGATTTGGATGGGTGCCCGCAGTGGACCAATTTCTGTGGCCAGAAAGAGGGATACTGTGATTGGCCAGGTCTGGGCCACGTGGTCACCCCCATGGCCAATGGAAGCAGAGAATATTACCAGGAAGAAGAAAGAGAATTAGAATAAACATAACCAACTGGGGAATTGCTGTGGGCTGAGCTGCCACCCAACATTGTGTGTTCAAGAAAACTTCTACCTCAGCAACCAAGAGGTAGCCATAATGGGTACAGAAATATAGTTAGAGAAAATGAATAAGATCTAGTATTTGGTAGCACAATAGGATGATTATAGTTCACAATAATTTATTGTATATGTTTAATTAACTAAGAGAGTGGAATTAGAATGTTCTGAATACAAAGAAATGATAAATGCTTGAGATGATAAATACTCCAGTTACTTTGATTTGATCATCACACATCCTATGCCTGTATCAAAGCATGACATGTGCCTCGTAAAGATATACAATTATATACCCATATTAAAAATTAAACTGCAAAAAAGAGGTGTATGTTAATATGTGATTCTCTCCTTGTCTTAAGCCCTCTAATACAAAGATAACGTGTAGCTAACCCTTTATGTACACTCACACTTGACTCCATAGGAAAATTCTTAAAAGTGAAATATCCGGGTCAAATGGTTTTTGTTTGTTTGAAGCTTTTGATCCTCTTTGCTAATCTGCTTTTCAGAAAGGAAGTATAAATCTACGTTAACACCTGTATGTGAATGCTTTATCATTTTTAGTTGCTTCCTAATCAAAGGGTGAACATGTAACAAAATAGCCTATGGAGGCAAATGAACCAGTAAAGAGAAGTAAAAGACCCAAATAAATGACCACTTAGACAATCAGAATCTGAACAGCTGAGAAATGTTAGGACTGATGAGCTAGGAATCAATTCAGGTGAAATGACAGATCATCCTAGTCCTATCTATGAGCAAGGACTACGACCTTCCCAAATCAGGCAGTAGTGTGATCGAGAAGGGCCTTTCATGTCAGGCATCTAAGCATTTAGGAGTAGCTGGCCATGCATAGTTCCCTTCCCTACCCTCCACCCATGAGAAAGCAGGGATTTGAGTCTCTCCGGGCAACACACAGATGAGACTGCATTTCTCAAAGATCACTGGAAGCCACGGCAGCATACCTGTCAGAGGCAGACTCTGCCCTGTAATTGCCCCTGATACACGGTGGGCTAATTGCCTTTGCTGAAAATAATCTCCAAAGACTACAGCAGGAGTCATAAATAACAAGGGGCTTAGCGACAGCGCACTATGACAAGGTCTCCATCGCTCTTATCTTTTACTAGAGTGGAGCTTGTGCATTTGTGTTACTAATGAATCTTTTTCATTTGTGCAAGTGATGTTTCCATTTGACAATGACATGAACATAAAGTGGAAGTTAATTTACTCCATTGCAAGAGGTTCATTATTTAACCTGACGTTGAGGACAAAACAATGTAGCCTAATAGATGACAAATAGAAATTAGTTGTGATGAATTTTGCCATTTAATTCTAGCATACTCACTGAATGTTTGCCATAAACATGGCAAGAGAGCCAAGGTTGCCTTCTCTGTGGGTGCGACCTGCTTACTTTGCTATTTCCAGAGTATCATCCAAGGATAGAGAAGCTTCCATTAGGAAGTTCCACTGGAAATGAACAATTTCCAGTTACACAATTAACTTTAGAGACTAATGAGGATGCCCTGCTATTGAGCAAAATTGTATTAGACGTCGTTCCTTGAACACTGGATAAACAATTCATTTACGAGGCTAGACACCAGAAGTTGTACTGAATATTGACCATTATTACTACCATTGGTGCCTAAAATTCTATGCTTGTACATTTTCATTCTACTACATGAAGGTAGCTGAGCAATTAACAGTAATGGGCTATAATTCTAGAATCAAATGGAGCTTTTGTTTAAATCCAGGTCAAGTAGTTATGAACTGAGTGTGCTTGAGTTATTCAACTTCTCCTAGTCTCAGTTTCCTCCCCTATAGGATGGGGATGATAATAGCATTTACCTCATAATATAGATCGCATGGGATCCTGAGAAGAGAGAGATACATATAACTTGTCATTTTTATGGGGTCGATGTCCTTGAATAATGGTTAGTCAGTGATTCTATTTTTTCCTCCTCTACCTAAATATGTTCCCTGTCAGAAAACCAAAGTACGTCATGTACACTTTCATATAATCAGCATGTTCTTTCTCCCACAGTTATCTGCACTTGCACATGCCTTTTCACTCCAGAGAGGAAGACTCCGTCCCCAGTTTAAGTAATTTTAGGTCTAATTGATTGCATAATGAAGAAAGAAAGGAGGAAATCATTTTAGGCAAAAAGGACAGGCTGTGCAAAGGCTCTGTATTAATACAGAATGTGAGAAATACAAGCGAATAGAAGAAATCCAGATTTCTATTTAGAGCATAGACATTCAGGAAGTCATGGTAGGAGAAGTAGGAAGGGCCAAGACTTTGAAGGCTATGGTAAGGAGTTTCGTCTTTATCCAAAAGCAATGAGTGGAAAGACACTGAAGTATCCTAACCCCAGTAGTGATATATTTCTATTTCATTTCAAATAGATAACCCTGGAAGAGGTGTGGAAAATAGATGTGGAGGCAGGCAAGAGTGGATGTCACCAGATGAGGCTGGAGGCTACTGCAGTGGCCCAGACTGAAATTGCAGTAGTTTAAAGAAAGCAGTGGCAGAGAGAAATGGAAAGGTTTGATTGATATGGAGGAGGTAAAATTAACTGGCCTTGGCAGTGGGTTGGTCATAGGGATAGAAAAGAAGCGGGTATCAGTGATGACTTGCATGGGTCATCAGCACGCTAGATTCAAAATAAAATAATAAGGTTCAGGGAGAGAACATTAATTTTGTCTAAATTAACAAACATCTATTAGTGGCCAAGCTTATGATATGTATGTGTCTGTATATGTAAAGAGAAAGACCAGATACTTACGTGTATGCTGTGTGTTCACACGGACGCATTCAAGATATCCTATTTAGATAAATTAAAGGTTTGAGGCCTGTTTTTCCTGTAGAAGTTAGGAACCTTGTACCTGCCCCTTACCTCTACTAACTGCATCCCCGTGACATATGACTCAGGTCCCGTGCTTATTTTTCTAAACTGCAGAGTGCATATGCGACCCTCCGTACACTCTCTTTTATATATGTAGTGTGTGGCCACATCATTCTATTGTTATTCTGGCTCCTATTCAGTGTATTAGTTTGTGGCCTATGTAAGCATATTTTAACAATCTTGAAGAAATCTTTTCGCCATTGAAGCTTGTCTAAAGAAAGCCTGAAATAATCAGTATTTCATATTTTTACTGCTTTCCACCCCCCTCCTTCCCCACCACATTCACACACCCATATATGTTTTGCTATTTTAAAGAAAGAGATTTAACAGCCATAAGGCACTTTTAAAAATAACATTCACATCTGGGCTGACCACCTGTATGCCAAAATTTAGCTTGATGTTAATTAAAACAGGCATGTTATAAACCTCAGGAAATGGCAGCTGACCCCTGACTATGAATGTAATGCTATAATAATACGTAGTAAAAATAAGACATTTTGAGGCTGTTGCCCAAACCACTCATGCATTAAAATTCTCACCACTGTATACTCTTGCACGAGGATGGGTAAATCAACTGCAGACGTGGTCTAACCAAAATAATAATAATAATAATTCAAGTGGTAAGAGTCATTCATTAATGCAACAGATGACTTTAAATGCCTATCCCGGAGAGGCACTGCCAGTCTACCTTGTGGAGAGGATTCTGCATGGAGCTTGGAAGACTGATCAGCTCCATCTTGACAGGATAATAATATCCACAGTAAAATTATTGAACACTTTACTATGTGTCTGGCACTGTGCTAAGCAGTAAATGTACATGATTGCATTTATCCTCCTAATGCCATACAAGTTAGGTGTTACTTTTATCTCCATTTTACAGATGAAGAAACAAGGTTTCAAAGATTTAGTTACCCACCTTAGGTGGTACAGTGGCTGAGCTGGGATTTGGATGCTGGCCCTCTGACCCACAGCCCAGGTGTTTGCACATGACTACACACCTCACCTTCACTCCTATTTGGATTCTGCCCCATCTGCAAGTGCACCTCATGCTTTTCAGATCCAACTACAAGTTCCCTCCTGTATTTCCCACTGCCTCTCTTCTGGCCCCTTTCTTTGTTACTTTACTTCCATATGACCCCAGAGACTCTCCCTCTTCCTCTTCACTTCCCATCAGCCTCACTCATTTGAAACCACTCTTCTTAATTGCCTTTGACACCGCGATATTTGACAGCTCAGTCTTTGCTCTGCTTTTCACTGGATCCAGCTATTTGCCACTACCTCTGAATTTTGCAATTCTTTCTCCTTGCACCTCAGATTTCTATTTCATAAATTAGATACTGAAAATTTTCATTTTAGGTCACATATATGTGTGTACACGTGTGTGTACGTGCATGTGCGTGTGTTTGAAATTTCCATATTCACTTCACTTCCAAATGTATATTTTTTAAAAAATAAAAAAGATATTTGAAACTCAACTGTATCATAGCTCCTGAAAGCCATGATAATGGTTGCGTATAATGGGCAAGAGTTATAGAATTCACTGGATATGAAATATGCAACAAGATGTAACCAAACTCTACCCTACAGGATCCCAAAGGCTTTATACATATGGTCTTTATTCAGAGATGCTGGCTTTGAATAAGAAAGACCAAAGATTTGTTCCCACTTCTACGCTTACTAGCTATGTGACTTTGGACAAGTCCTTTAACTTCATTTTGCCTTGGTTAATTATGTTTAGAACTGGGATAACTATAGGACTCTCCCCATAGAACTCTGATGAGAATCAAATGAGATTATACATTTAAAGTGCCTAATCTAGTAAATACTCAATGTATTGGTTGATATCACGTATTGGTTATTAAGTATTGGTTATTAACACCAATATAGTAGAATATAGATATGCCTCAGTGATACTGCATGTTTGGTTCTACACCAGTACAAAAAAAAAGCAAATATTACAATAAGAGTAACACAAATTCTTCAGTTTCCCAGTGCACATAAAAGTTATATTCCCACTACACTGTAGTCTATTAAGTGTGCAATAGCATTATGTGTAACAAAACAATTTATACACCTTAGTTTAAAAATATTTACTGCTTAAAAATGCTAACAATTTTCTGAGCCTTCACCAAGTCATCATCTTTTTGATGGTGGAGGGTCTGGCCTCAATGTTGGTGGCTGCTGACTGATCAGAGTGATGGTTGTTGAAGGGTGAGGTGGATGTGGCAATTTCTTAAAATAAGACAATAATGAAGACTGCCATACTGATTTATGTAAGATTTCTCCATAGCATGTGATGCTATTTGATAGCATTTTGCCCACAGAATTCCTTTCAAAATTGGAGTCAGTCCTCTCAAATCCTGCTGCAGCTTTATCAACTGAGTTTGTGTAATACTCTAAATCCTTTGTTGTCATTTCAACAGTGTTCACAGACTCTTCCCCAGGAGTAGATTCCATCCCCCAGAACCACTTTATTTGCTCATCCAAGAGAAATAACTCATCCATTAAAGTGTTGACACGAGATTGCAGCGATTCATTCATGTATTTAGGCTCTACTTCCTCCACTGAAGTCTCTAATCCCTCAAACTCATTGATGATGGTTGGAATCAACTTTCCAAACTCCTGGTAAGGTAGATATTATGTCCTCCTCCCATGAATCATGAATATTCTTAATGACATCTCAAATGATAAATACCTTCCAGAAGGTTTTAAATTTACTTTGCAGAGACATCAGAAGAATCACCACCTATGGCAGCTATAGCCTACAGAATGTATTTCTCAGATAATAAAACTTGAAAGTTGAAATTACTCCTTGATCCATGGTCTGCAAAATGAATATTGGGTTACCAGGCATGAAAACAATATACATCTTCTTGTACATCTCCATCAGAGCTCTTGGGTGACTTGTTATAAATAAGCAGTAATATTTTGAAAGGAATCTTTTTCACAAAGCAATAGGTCTCAACAATGGGCTTAAAATATTCAGTAAATCAGTCTGTAAACAGATTTGCTGTCATCCATGCTCTGTTGTTTCATTTCTAGAGCATAGGCAGAGTAGATTTAGCATAATTCTTGAGGGTCTTAGGATTTTAGGAATGCTCAATCAATGTTAGCTTCAACTTAAAATTATCAGCTACCCTAGCCCCTAACCAAGAGAGTTAGCTGGTCCTTTGAAACACCAAAACCAAGTATTGACTTCTTGGGCTATTCATGGTGGCTCACACCTATAATCCCTGCACTTTGGGAGGCCAAGGTGGGGGATCTCCTGAGGTCGGGAGTTTGAGACCAGTCTGATCAACATAATGAAACCCTATCTCTACTCAAAATACAAAAAATTACCTGGACATGGTGGCAGGCACCCGTAATCCCAGCTACTTGGAAGGCGGAGGT
This sequence comes from Saguinus oedipus, assembly GCA_031835075.1. Taxonomy (NCBI): domain Eukaryota; kingdom Metazoa; phylum Chordata; class Mammalia; order Primates; family Cebidae; genus Saguinus; species Saguinus oedipus. The sequence continues at coordinate 48,548,599 of CM063170.1, forward strand.
TGCAGTGAGCTGAGATTGCACCACTGCACTCCAACCTGGGCAATAAGAGCCTTCCAACAGAAGGCTGTTTTGTCTACATGGAAAATCTGTTGTTTAGTGCAGCCACCTTCATCAATGATCTTAGCGAGATTCAGATAAATTGCTGCAGCTTCTCCATCAGCACTTGCTGCTTCACCTTGCACTTTTACGTTACTGAGAAGGCTTCTCTTTTTAAATCCCATGAGTTAACCTCTGCTAGCTTCCAAATTTTCTTCTACAGCTTCCTCACATCTCGGAGCCTTCACAGAACTGAAGACAGTTAGGGCTTTGCTCTGGATTAGGCTTTGGCTTAAAAGGAGGTTGTGGTTGGATTGATCTTCTAACCAGACCACTAGAAGTTTCTCCATATAAGCAATAAGGCTGTTTTACTTTCTTGTCATTTGTGTGTTCCCTGGAGTAGCACTTTTAATTCCCTTCAACAACTTTTCTTTTGCATTCACAGTTTGGATATTTGGAGAGGTCTTACTGTCAGCCTCTCAGCTTTTAACATGCCTTCCTGACTAAGCTTTACAATTTCTAGCTTTTGATTTAAAGTGAGAGATGTGGTACACTTCCTTTCACTTAGAGGCCATTGTAGGGTTATCAATTGGCCTAATTTTAATATTGTTGTGTCTCTGGGAATAGGGAAGCCTGAGGAGATGGAGAGAGATGGGGAACAGCCAGTCAATAGAGCAGTCGGAACACACAGTGGTTATCAATTCAATTCTTCCTCTTAAATGGGTATGGTTCGTGGTACCCAAAAACCATTATAATAGTAACCTCAAAGATCACTGATCAAGACCACCATAACAGATAGAATAGTCATAAGAAGGTTTAAAATGTTGTCAAGATTACCAAAATGTGACAGAGACACAAAGTGAGCACACGCTGTTAGGAAAATGGCACTAAGAGACTCACTCGGCACAGGGTTGCCACAAAGCTTCAGTTTGTAAAAAATGCAGTATCTGTGAAGCAAAATAAAGTAAAGTGCAATAAAATGAGGTGTACCTGTCACAGTTTCAAAACAGTTATAAGAATTGCTCCTGTACTAGCAGCAATGGTGGTAGTGGTTGTTACAACAGCACATCCAAGTTCTATGCTAAGGAAACCTGAGTCCCTTCTTCCATCCGCAGCATCTCAGCCATACTGAACTACTTCTACTTAACCCCAAACACCATACTGTTTTATCTATCCTGCTTCTCCTTTTTTTTTTTTTTTTGAGATGGAGTTTTGCTCTTGTTACCCAGGCTGGAGTGCAATGGTGCGATCTCGGCTCACCGCAACCTCCACCTCCTGGGTTCAGGCAATTCTCCTGCCTCAGCCTCCTGAGTAGCTGGGATTACAGGCATGCGCCACCATGCCCAGCTGATTTTTTTTTCTTTTGTATTTTTAGTAGAGACGGGTTTTCACCATGTTGACCAGGATGGTCTCAATCTCTTGACCTCGTGATCCACCCCCCTTGGCCTCCCAAAGTGCGGTGGTGTGAGCCACCGCACACAGCCCCGCTTCTTTTTCTAATTCTTTTTCCTGGATTGTTGGTGTCCTATAAAACGACCAGATGATATCCAAATCACCATTTGAATCTCATATCAAGCATTAGTACTTCTGAGAGATTCACCCTGAGTCCCCAAGAGATCCTTAAATGATCCATATCCTATTATTCTAGAATGTCTCCCTACTACACTGAGCTAGTGAAGAACAGGGACATTTTATTTGATATTATTTTAGGCATTGCTGCGTTCCCAACACCTGACACAGTGGCTAGTGTATTGTAGATGTCCATGTAGGAAGCTTTGGTACCAAGGAACAGAAACTTACATCCACCCCCACCTCAAAATGACTTAAACATGAAGTAAGCACGTTACCTCATACAACATGAAGTTCAAGGGCAGAATGGGATCCAGGCCTCATTTAATGGCTTCATATTTACATGAGAACTCTAGTTCTTCCTATCTCCGTGCTGTCATACTTAGTGAGGTGGCCATGCCTTCAATGCAGAGCTTTTATAACCACAGCCTTCATAGCTACAACAAGGTAGCCACACACATCTTCAGGCTCCTCATTCAGGGGCAAGAACAGCAGAGAAAGAAAGGAACCATCTTTTCCTGTGCCTCCTTAAGAGCCGCTAAGAAACCTTTCCAGAAGCCCCCTCAGACCTCTGATATTCCATTTCCCAGGATTAGGTTTTTATGTTCATTCCCAAACCAATCATTCACAAAGGAAATGAGATTACCATGATTACCTTAGGCTAGGGATCAGCAAACATTTTCTGTAAAGAGCAAGATAGTAAATATTTTAGGCTTGGCAGACCATATGGTCCCTGCCGCAACTACTCACTGTGCCCTTGTGTTACAAAAGCATCCACAGGCAATATGTAAATTAATGAGTATAGTTATGTTCCAATAAAACTATTTATGGACACTGAAATTTGAATTTCATATAACAGTCACACGTCAGTATTCTTCTTTTGAATGTTTTCAGCCATTTCATAAACCATTTTTAGCTCAAAGGCCATACATAAACAGGCAGCATGCTGGGTTTGACCCAAAGGCTATCATCTGCTGACCCTTGGCTTATATTATTTGGGGTTAAATGTATATTGAAGTGCCATCCACCACAATGTCTCAAGTGTGCAATAAATATCTGAAAAATTGAAGAATAAATGACTAAAGAAAGCACAATTCTTGTTTCATGAGAAGTTCACAGGATATCCCAAGTATATGATTTCCTGAAAGATATTTTTCAAATAACGGCGTTGCCTAATGACGGTGGGTTCAGCAGAACCAAGCAAGCAAACAAAAATTGTTACTTTGTGACAGATTAGTTATTACATTCTGAAATGAAAGATAAATAAAATTTCGTGTTAGAATGTGTGGGAGATACAGATTTGAAGAACTTATGAATCTAAATGAATAGAGCATTTGTTTAGATGGTAAGGAGGTAGAAGAGATCACTAATGAGTGTTTCCTATGTTAATGACTTCTGACTTCACAATTTTCCAAACACAATGTTGCATGTATTCTGATGCAGACAAAGAGATAATTATGGAGTAACTGCTTGCACTCAGTGTAAATTAATCAAATATAAATTAAATAGACTGTAAATAGAAGATACTCCTAAGCTGATATGGCAAGCGAATCACCTCCATTAGAGACTCATTTTTGCAAAATTACATCTAATCATAGTATTTTAAGATAGTGTTTGGCAAAACATCTCTAAATCTGTCAACAAAAGCAGCTATTACTTCTTTGCGGCTGAATACCTTTGCCAACAAACACCCATCTGTCTGGAAAGATTTACGTGTGGTTCTGCCTGAAGGCGGGGGTAAAATCTCAATGACCTCTGGGAATTTCTTGCACCTTTGGGTTCAGAGAGTCAATAAAAATTCAGTTTAAAGTAATCTTAACTGCATGATCTGGAAAAAAACTACAAAGCTGAGACATAATCAAGTTTGTCCCAGGAATCCCCCAAATAGAAATTCTTCTAGTAATTATACAGGTGATTTTGCTTGATCAACATTTTAATCTTGCTTGTCGATTGCTGCTTTTCTAGCCTCCAAACTCCCTCCTGTGGCTCGTAAGACAGACTCACAAGACCCAGTTAGCACCACCAGACTTTATACTCTACCAGACTGATTATTTTAGTTCTTCAAGCACAGACCGTGGCCCACACAGTTCCTTCTGCCTGGGCCACTCTTTCTCATTTGCCCCTTGCTCTGGCTGATGTGTTCTCTTCTTTCAGGCCTTGGCTCAGATTGGGGCATCAAGGAAACCTTCTCCATCTCCCTCTACCCACCCTGAATTAGGTGGCCCCTTTTACGTGATAGCACCCTTAGTGCTTATGGTCCAAATACTTTTCTGCGTATGTATTATTCCTTGCAGGGTTGAGGACAGACACTGGGTCTTTATCGTTACAGCAAAAAGCAGAGAAGGACAAGTTAGAAAGTGATTTATATGCCTTGCTAAATAGTTTGGGCTTTATCCTGAAAGGTATAGAAAGAAGCCATTGGAGACATTTGTCATGTTAAGATACACCTCACCGGAAAGTTCATATCAGCAATATTAGAAATGGACTTCCAAAGGATGAGGATAGACCGTGAGGGATCCACACTAGTGGCACTGAGACCACTTGAGAAACGATTCCTGTGAGCCAGGTCAGAGAGGATGGAGGCCTGATCTGCAATCATGGATACCAGGGACAGGGTATCATGGTCATTCTGGAGAAATATGTAGGAAGCAGAAATCTGTGATGTTGGTGAACAAATACATAGCAAACTGAAAAACTTAGAGAAAAAAATCAAGGTGAAATTTGGCTTCTGGTTTGGACAACTAAGAAAATTATAGTGCTAGTCACTTGAGAAAGGAAACAGGAGGAGGAACAAGTTGAGGCTTGGGAAAAGTGATGATTACTTCCCTTGATACACTGGCTTCAAGGAGTCTGCAAAGCATTTATAATGAGGTGACCAACAGGCTTCCGTATAAATACATATGAATCCAGTGTAAAGAAGGAAAGTCTAGACCAAAGATAGAAATTTGAGAGTCATCACGTTATAAAAGATACTGAACTCACCTATGCAGCTTATCAAAGAAAATATATATTGAAAAAATTGTAGAGGCCTTGACCAGAAGCTTGAGCAATACATCTGAAGGGTAACAGAAGAGTGGCCAGAGAGGAGGGCAAAACCAAGAGGAAGTATACAAAGGAGAGAGAAAGCTGCCAAAGATCGATAATATTAATCAGCTATGATTACATACCAGTCACAGAATCTCAGTTGCATGCGGTGACAAGCATGTGTTAACCTGCTCCCAGGTCAGCTACCATGGCTTGGCTTAGGCTGCAGGCATTGGCTGGAGCTGCTTGGCTCCACATGTCTCTCATTCTCTTGGGACCAATGAGCGCCATGAGGCACCTTCTTCTCCTAGTGATGGCAGAAGCTCAAGAGGAACATAGGGAAGCTTGCAATGCCTTTTATGTCCTAGTCTCTGGCTAGCCCTCTACTACTTCTGCTTTATTCCATTGGCTAAAATAAGTCACAAGGCTAGACCGCACAGGTCAATGGGCAGAAAAGTGGTAAACAGGGATCAGAACTGTGACTGCGGCTGCAGCAATTTTGTAGAAGGCATTGTATTGTCCTCAAGAAAAAAGTGACATTGTTCACTCAAACTAAAATATTGTTTTGTATGTTTTCAAACACCTAGAGCCAGAAACCCAGTTAGCCCGTCCCTTTAGAGGAATCTAGGATGCCAGGGTCAGCCACTAGAAGTCAAACCTTTATAAGAAGCCAAGGGGCTTCCCAGATGAATATAGGTGAGGATCAGGAGTGTGTCAGGGTTGGGCATTTTTGGTATCAAAGGAAAGGCTGGCTCAAATAAGCTCATGAAAGCAGAAAGTTTGTTGTAAATATACGTATTGAGTAGAAGTGGGAAGGTATCAAGAATAGAGTCACATCTAAGGGCTGAATACTTTCTATGGCTTTCCTTTCACACAGATCTCATGGTCTCTTCCTCGTATTATTTTAGGTTCTGTCTGCATTTCTGGACCATTCTCCTTATCTGTCAACTGATGCTTCTGTTTCCTTGTACTTTCTGCTTCACCTGAAATTCTACTTGCATGTACTTCTGGCTGGCCATGACTTTAACTTAGGACATTTTTCTGCCCCTGCTTCTAGCTGCCTTGAGCTCTTCAAGTTCCCCAGTTCAAACTCCTAAGGGGAAGATTTGGATTTTTCCAGCTCATTTCTCACACTGAGCTGTGTCACTGGAAAGCTCATTAATGAGTCACCCTTGAGTCAGGTGGCTATCCCTAATCTACCCAGTTATGACTACTGAGGGGAGGTACAGGAGTAAGGAAGTTTCTCTTAGGAAGTACTGTGGGTAGGGAGGAACCAGATGAGCTTTCTAGTAAAGCGAACACTTTGATTAGCATTCAAATAAGAGTAAAAGGAATATTCACTCTCTGTTTGGATAGATCTCCCCATGGAAAGTTCATCCTGAAGAAAGAAGGACTGGAGATGCTGACTAAACTCCAAGCTGCTGACCAACTATAGATGTCAAGGAAGACTTTAGCATGGTACCCAATGGGATGCCTTTCATAGATCTCTCAATTCAACCTCATTGACAAAACTTGTCCCAGGATCCTTGAGATGAAAGCTAAAGAAATAAATTGAATACAAAATTGTAAATCTGAGAGGTGAGAAAGACTAAGACCACACCGTCTGGAATCCTTAGGCAAGGATTGAGACACTGGCAAGGAAAGAGCCCTCCTCACACCCTCATTGTGAGCAGAGAAGAAACAGGGGAGGAGCAATAGAGGCCATGACCATTTACCATGCCTGGTGAGATACCAAGAGGGCCATGATGTCCACGGTTGTCCTTCCCACATAATCAAAGAATGGGAGCAAGCCGCTGGAATGATAAATCAAAAGCTACATCATGGCATTCCTTCATTTGATACCCTCTGAATTCCATTTTGCAAGATCTAATTTCTTTCAAGTGTGGCTGATGCTGTGGCTGTCACTGCTCTCTCGATGGAACTGGAAAAGCCTGTACTTAGTCCATCATGGAGCTGATTTGCTTCTGTCTTCTCTGATAACTTATCCAAAACACTGAGAGTTTGTGTTCCAAACCCGGGTTGTGCCGGAGCCCCAACCAAAGATATCTCCAATTACTCAATGATTTCTTATGGTGCACCTACTCAGTGCTTTATTACTCAGTTGATTTCTTATGGTGCACCTACTCAGTGCTTCGAACTGGGTCAGATCTAAGGGTAGTGACATTTCTGGGACTATAGAATACACTAGAAGCAGTTTGAGAACATGGAATAGCATATGGTGAAGGATCAGAACCGTGAATACAAACGACAGTTCAAAGAAAGCGAGGGTAAATGAGCTAGCATCACTGCAATACGGCTGGGGATACAAACAGGATTAAATTTCAGCTAGCCCTAAAGAGCATAGCTATTACAGTTATAAAAAATTCTCCAAGGTGCCTCCCTCTCCCCTCACCCTCAAAAATAAAGCTAAATAATAAAACAGTATAAATGATGATTTATTTAATTTTTTACATAAACATATGACACACCTGTTACTTTTAAAAAGGGGGAAGAAGGTGTCAGCAAATCAAACCATAAGGTGTCACAAATCCAAGAGGGTTGAAAATCACCACATTCAAGTCCCCATTGGGTTTGAAGAGATTTATGCTTCTTAAAAGCGTCCAGACATTAGCAGTTCAAACCCCCACACTCTATCCTGGCTTCATTTAAAGGACCCATAGGTCAGACCAAAACACAACGGAGCTTTATATGCCAGTTTTTCTTGACTCTCTGTAGGTCAGGGGAAGTTAAGCTCATGTAATTAGGGGATAAAGATGGAGGCTGGGAGTGGGGGATGGAAGCATGATGAAAGTTCCAGAGTTTAGAGGCTCAGTAGGAAGCCAGAGAAAAAGTCGATAAAGTCATGTCTTCTTGAAACATGTGTTTTCCATGGTGGAGTAAATGCATTTGCCGTCACACGCAGGGAATCTCCCTGTGACATAGCGCTCTCACCCATCTGTAGGGCAAGGACAATTCAGATGCATTGTGATGATTATGAGGCCACCCTGAGTTGCTTTCTCAGTCATCAAATATGAATTCAGCTATGTTCAGTGTATTATCAGCACTAAATGCATTCTGTTGCATTAACTTTATTTTGAAAATGATAACCCAGGGGCTTTTTAATAATTCTCTTTTAGTATATGATTGAACTGTCCATAAAGGATGCCAAAGAACAGAGAAATTCCTATAAATGCTGCAGCCAAGTGCAGAAATGTAGTCTCAACATGTAAAGAGGTCAGGAAGTAATGACCAGCAGCAGTGAAAACAAAGCAGTGAAAATTAAGAACAGCCATAACTAAGGAAATACGTGGAGAAAAACCCTATAGTTTCCGAACAAATACACAGAAAAGAATCTCAGGTTGTCCCAGTGAGACAATCATTAATACTCATACTGATGGACTAGATCCCAAAATCAGTCTTCTTGATTCCAGCTGTGCTATTAACCAACAAATGGAGCCCATGGCTCCTTCAGACTGAAAACCAGTGTTAATGAACTCAGTGAGGTTCACCTGAAAACGAAGTTATTGGCTATTCACAGTACATACATCCATGATTCATCAGTATCTGTTGCCAAATGTTTTCTTATGAGGACATACCAATTACGTGTGATGGTCAAATGGCATTTGTGTATTACACATTTCTGGCACATCCCATTTCAAAGGGGAGTATTTTTTTACATTGTTAAGTTTTTTCAGTCTTTATTCACTATCGATCTAACTATCATCTTTTTCTTCTTTCTTTTTTCCTTCCTTCCTTTGAAGAAATGTATACTGAGTGTCTGCTACGTGCTAGGCACCATTCTGGGCTTTGGGAAGACAGTGTTACAAAAAAACAGATAAGATCCCTCAAGTATAATATACATTCTACAGAGGGAAGACAAGTAAAAACAAGTAAACAAATAAGTAAAAAAGAAAATTTCAGATAACGCTTGAAGTCACAAAGGAAAGAAAAAGTAATGGAAGAAAATAAGGTTGCTTTAGAGAGGGTGGCTGGGAAGTCCTTTCTCGGGAGGTGAGTTGGCATTTGTACTAATTCTCAAATGTGCAGAAGGGTCAATTATAACTTACGGTGTCTGAACCTCAGCATTCGCAACATTTCGGACTGGACCAGTTTTCATGGTGGAGAACACCCTGCACATTGTAGCACGTTTAGCAGCATCCTGGCTTCTACCCACTAGATCTTGTAGCAGCTCCACCTCCAAGTCATGATACCCAAAGTATCTCCAGACATTACCAAATGTCTCCTGGGAGACGAAACTGCCTCTGCCTGAAACTCACTAGGCTATGTGAAGATTTGGAGAAAAGCATTCCAGAAGGAGAAACTCCGACAAGCCCAACACTCAGAATGAGCTTGATGTGTTGCAAGAAGACGACCAAAGTGGATGAAGCACATGAGCAATGCGTAGAGTAAAAACAGGATGAGGTTTGTGGGGCCCCAGATCGTGTGTGTGTGTGTGTGTGTGTGTGTGTGTGCACGCGCACACACGCGCACACATGTATATAAAGTAAATATGGATATATACCCCCATTCCAGTAATTGTCTCCTCAGTAGGCTATTGTGTTGGTCTAAGTCCCATTTGTAAAATTGTTTGACATCATTTTTAAAAAGGTTTGCATTGAACATCAGCAGCACTAAGTGAAGAAGCACTTAATTTATCATTCCTTGTGGCTTTGGACAGGACCAGGATTGTCAACAGTAAATAAATCATATGTCACATTTGATTTGTGAGCAGTTTACATGCTATCTTATCAGAAGTTAAAAAAAACAACAACAACAAAATAGTCTTCAAATTGCCAGCATAAGATCATCGTTAGGAAAGTTTATTCTGGGACAGAAACAAAGAGATTCTTCTCTTCCTTTCTTTCCTGAACTGGAGGTACCATTAATGATGCTAATCCTCATGAACACTGAAATAGACATCATATCACGGTAAATGAAGTAGAATTTCTCAGCTGGTTTATATCTGGCAAAAGCAGTGATGAAAGTTAAAGGGCTGATTCTTCGACACTTTCCAAATTCCAACTACACAAAAAATTCCCTCCAAAATCACTCAAGCATGATTAATCAAGCTCTAAGCTAAGAAACTGACTGTATGTCAGAAATAATAATAAAAACAGAGTTTAGAGCAATTTGTAAATGATGTGATAGATACAACTTCAGGTCATATAACCAGAAAAAACAAGGCCAGAAGATTTTGCAAATAAGCAGCACTGACAAGGTGAATAAAGGTGGAAAGCACCTGGATCCTCCTTTAGGTTAATAATCATGGCTACATGAGCCAGTGAGAAGGGCTTGGGGCCAGGACATGCAGTTTCTAATGTGTATGCCACTAAAGTAACTCTCTGACATTAGCTAATCCCCAGGTTCTGCCTCTGTTTTCTTACCTGCTGAATGGGAGAAATGGTGGCAGGTGTACTTAACTCACAGAGTGAGTCAAATACTGTAACATTACAAAGGTGCAAGAAGTTATATATAAAATGTAAAACCTCACAAATATGTAAAAAAAAATGATGCTCTGTTAATTGCCACAAAGCCTGGGACTTTATCCTGTGAAGGATCTTTTTTGGCTAAAAAGAAGAAATTCCAACATTAATCTCCTTTTTGAATGATCCATATAATCCCCAGTTCCAAATCATTCACCTACTATGTACAGGGCCTGTGCTAGGCCTCAGGATGGAGAATAATAAGACCAGATTCTTCCAGAGATGAAGTAAAAACTGTGGGAAAAAGATGGAACATTACCTCATTAAATGCATACATTGACATACTATATATTAATTATGCATTTATGGTCTGCTTTTCACTACTAGAATGTAAGTTCCACAAAGATAAGAATTCTACATATCTGGCTCACAGCAGTGTCTCGAGTACCTAGAATAGTGCTTGGCACAAAATAGATCTATAATAAACAGTTGTTGAATAAATAACAATAGAAAACTCTACCCGTTTTTAGCCCTTACTGCTCACAGGACTTTGCCAGTCACTTTCTATGTAGTCTTAAACATTTTGCAACCATTTTGCAAATGACAAACTGACAAAGAGGGTGGTTAAAAATCTCACCTCAAATCACAAAGCTTCTAAGTTGGGAGTAGAATCTGAGCCTGCTCTTTCACTCACTCACATTATTTATTGGGCACCTACTATGCCTGGTACTATGATAGGCACTGCGGAGACAGCAGAAAATAAGACAAAATATCTTTCTCATTGGACATACCTAACTGTGAGGGAAGACAGTACAAAGCAACACACATGTGTCTCTCTGACGCCAAAATCCAAGACCCTTCCACAGGCTGCCTTCCTATAGGTCATCACTTTGTGAAAGCAAAAAAGAATATAAGGGAAAATGTATGCATACCCCAGACCCAAGCTGAGTATCCCTAGTAAACCAGAAATCTAGACAAAGTAAAGCCAGATAAATGAGTCTGCCCAGAACACTAAAATGACCTCATCCAAAATTTTAATTGAAAAATGTTTGCATTTGGCGTAGGTACCTATAAGCCCAAAGGCAGGCAGCTCCTGACCATTAACACCACAGAGACATCTCCTGTCAGGGCACAAACATGAAAATCAGCTCTCCACCAGAAGGCCTGAGGTTTAGCTGAATTAAAAGGCCTGTGTCCCTGGCTCCTGGAGATGGCTAGACAAGGCGAAAGCATATGCCTGCCCGCCTGGCAGCAGCTCTCCCTGGCCTGGAATGAATGCATCTATATCGGCCAAGGAAAGCTGGCAGTGACAGTGGTCCTGGGTGGAGAGAAGCCACCGCCAGCCAGCACCAGCACGGGGCTTCCCTACAGGCGGCTCTTGCTGAAACAAAGAGAGATGAAGGGAAGAGCTGTGGATGTCCAGCCTCCAGGCTCGTATCTAAAATCGAGAGCAGTGCTGGGCTAACGGAAGGCCGAATCTGCTCCAAAACCTGAGGCACGGCTTCTGGGATGCAATCTGAGTAATTTCCTGATGATTCTTCTCTGCATAATGGATTTGAGTTATAAAGGAATTTATGCCCTCAGGACCAAATTACCCAGATAATTGAAGATAGAATGAGGGTAGGGGTGGGCAGGGAGGGAAGGGCCTCAATTACACAGGTTTCTCCATCACTCCAAATGAGTTCAACATTCCAAATCACGATGGTATTTCCTCTTTAATGTCATTTTATATCCATAAACTGCTTTGGTTGAGATACTGAATTCAGTTGTTTCTCAAGTGCAGTAAGGGGTATCAAGGCCCAATTTCATCTAGGCTTCCAGACTTTAAAAACTAGATACCCACACTTCACCAGCCCCATCCTCCAAAATATGATTCCTGGTTTAAGTCTCATAATCACAAATAAATATATGAAACTGCGTTAAGGTTAAGAAAGGTTTAATATTAAAACAGTGTAGGCTAAAGCCTGAAGGCAACCAGGACCACTTTAGCAAACAAACCATCCTGAGTCACAGCTAACAATTAGACAGTCATCTTCACGATAGGATGGTTTGGATTCCCATAGCTGCACCTTTATACGTTCTTGTTCCTGTTTGCAGGTTCTCATACTTGAATGTAAACAAGAGTTATTTGCTGGGCTGTAGGTACAAAACTAGTAACACTTCACTGTATGAGCACATTAAGGGATTTTTAAAGTTAATTTTGTCACCTCTGTGCTTACTTGATACTCAAAGCCCAAGGAAATCATGTCCCCAGAATACTGTTTTTACATCTGCCTTTAGCATTAGTGACTATAAGACAAATGTACGTCTTGGTTGTTAATTGAAAAACTTTAGACAAATTAAATTTAACAGGGTTAATTTAGCAAAGAACTATTCATGAATTGGGCAGCACTCAGAACCAGAAGAGGTTCAGAGAGTTCTCTGCAACTCCAGCAGTGAGCATTTACAGACAGAAAACAGAAGGTACAGAAATAGCTCGGCTGGTTGCAGCTTGGAGTTTGCCTTATTTTGCCACGGTCTGATTAGCTGATAGCTCGTAACTGGCTGAAGCCTGGCTGCTTGTGATCAGCTGAGTCCCAGCTATCTGTCGCAAAAAATATACTTCTAAGTTAGGCTTTAGTTTGTTTCTGTACTAACATTGCAGTTCATTACAAACTCAAAGTAGGGAGACAGCCTCAGGTCAATGGCCTGTTTGTTTGTTTGTTTTCTTAATGTAACATGCTCCATACCACACTCAGTAGAAGAAATTCATAAAATATTAGGGTCCAAAATCTCATATAAAATACCACTATTCACATGGTCTCTACTGCCTAGGTTTCCTTCACTGTTCTAGAAGATGAGAAAAGGGACACAAAAAAAGCCACTTTAGGAAAGTTTCCAATGACTTAGCCCAGTTTTAAGAGAGTAAAGATTCTTTGTTATACAATTGTTATTTAGCTGCATAGTTTTATTGCATTTATGAGCTGCATTTTGTTCAATACCTAAAAAGCTAAACGGACAAATGAATACAAATCTGAAATGTGACTGGAGTCTTGAAGCCTAAAGCCAGGAATATAACAGATGGCTGCATGCATTAGTAAAGTTGGTAAATGACGCATAGAATTTGCAAAGCACCCAATCCTGGCTGGCTCAGGTAAAGTCCACCACCAAAGGGGCAGAGGTGGAGGTAGGGTGCTGGGTGGTGAGTAGTCTGTAAACAGGTGTTAAACCACTTATTCAAGCACTCTCACAAATGGCCTAAAAGATTTTCCCAGCATCCTCTTGCTCTCTATGAGTCACTGTGGGAATAGCAGTGAGGTTTGGAGTTGAGTTATAACCATTCAGTAAAGCATTTCCCTCCAGACTGTGTAAAGGAAAGGGGCTATGTTGGTAAATTTATTGACTATTTCATTAGATCAATATGGAATATGATTTAAAGGGCTCTGCCCAGGCTCTTTAAATCTATTTAATCAAACCAATTAATAAAAAGAAGTAAGAAGTTGAAGCATATCCTGTAAGGTGCATCATAAATATCTTCCCTTACTTGGGCTTTTGATCTCACCCAGGTAATTAACAGCTTTAGTTAAGTTCAGTCATTCCTTCATGCCTGGCTATGGTCATAAAAACCCCAGGCTATGTGTAGCTCTTGGATTTATTATGTTTTTCTTACTGCAAGAGCGTCTCTCACATTCCGCTTTCTCCCCCCACCTCAAGAAAGTTTATGTAGCCATTGCTTTTGCAGCTGTCATGAAAGCTATACTGGCTGGTGAGCTTTGTACTGCTTGTGAGGCTGGATGTACTCAGCTGTTGCTATCCAATTCAGTAGTTTCTTCACTCTACATCAAACAATTCCACATTATCTCCTGTCTAAGTATGGAGAGATAAAAACATCCAGAAGTCCTGACCTCCAAAGTGCTGCTCTCCCATTGCCTGCCTATTCTCAGCTATTTTTCATGAATGAAATGGCCTCTCCCTGTTACACAGTACTTGATTTTTTATTGTAGGATTTGGAGAGTCATCTTCTCTGTAATCACTGAGGATGAACCATTCTCTTCAGCCCCTCAACAAGCCAATTCCCATGTCTCCACCCTCAAGTCCTTCTCCTATTGGTTCCCCAACATCAGTCTTCCTAGCTATGAAACCTTGAGATATCTAGACAAGCCAGCATTATCACCTGGAGGTGGGAGGAAAAGTTGATATCCTTCCAATGTTAGAGTAAGTGTCATGACACTCTGACTGTGAGACTGACGTTATAGCTTCATTCTGCTTCATAGGCAGAGAAAGCTCAGTTTGGAAGGGAGACAAATGTTTCCCCAAAGCTCTCCTCTGTCTCCATTTGAGGAGGAGCTGGGTAAATGCACTCACCCAGGTAACTGTGCTCCAGGGTCCTTCCCCAGCTGAAAAGGAAGGTCTGAGAAAATATGGCAGTTGGCTATAAAATTCAAACTGTGCATTAACAGTTGACTTTCTTTAATAAATCACAATTATTTGTGCAAAAAGTTGAGATGAGACCCTGTTCTGGATATGACCAGTTTCCCATGCACTGGAAAGCTGGAAGGCTCACAAAAGTTCTACTGAGAAGCTGAAATCGGAGTAATTGCTTTCCCAGGTTAAGATCAGTAGCAACCTATTTTACTTTTGCTCCCTGTATTTAATTTGGCCCAATTCAGTAAGTATTCACCAAGTATCTATCATCCTAGGTGTCATCAGAAGAGACCCAAAAGAAATACAAAACACAGAGCAAGCACATGGGTTTTATGTTCTTTACAGGAGACTAAAAACAGGCTGACATGAAATGCTCATGTTTAAGGTCATCTTCTCCTTAACTAGCCATACAAATAACTGTTCACACAAACTCTTGGACATCATTTATTCGACGTGTATCGAGCCTCTACACTAAACACCAGGCTATGAATGCTGCATGTGCGATAAAAACATAAGCAAGCAATTACTAACCTCTGCAGGTTTACTGCAGCACAAAGGAGATGTAAGACACAAAGAACTTCATGCCTCTTCATACCATGAAGTTTACATGAACAAAACCCAAAAGAGTTTGCTTCAAGTCACTCTATCACCTTAACACAGTCTAAACTGCCAGTTCCATCGTGCACCAAAAAACCCCAATTTGTTCAAAATAAGTAAAGCTACCTTTGTTTAAGTAAACATCCAATTTAGACAGCATATTTAATGAAGTAGTATTAAAACCTTGTAACTCAGATTATGGTTGACAGGACATTTAACAGAGTGTGAACTTAGAAAACCTGCTAAGAATAATATGTCATGTCTATTTCAGTTGCTTATAAGTAGGGTGTCTAGGATGCCACATGGGACTTGCAATGAGTTGTTTAACCACTGTAATCATGTTGTATCATTCTTAAAGTGCAATTTTTTTCAAAGAAAACTTCCTTCTTAAACGAATACGAGTTTATGAAGACGCATACTCTCCCCGCTGAAATGATAAATTTCAGCTAAGCCTCTATTGAAATAATCGCTAATACCGACTTGCAGAAACAATAGTCATCATTATATCTAAAACTTCTGAGCCCTTGTGTTATGTCAGTTGCCATGCTAAGTGCCGTAAGTGTTTTATCTCACTGATGGTCACAAGACTAGAAGGTAGGTTGTTCTATTTGACAGACAAAAACACTGAAGTCAAAGGTCCCACCGCTGGTGAAGACTGAATTTCAGAGCACATGCTTTTAAATAAATGCAAAATCAACGGAGTTGTGTCACGTATGTGCAGTTCAGGGTTAAAATAAGTAAGTAGGTTGGCAAAAGTCCCAAATATATCCAAAAGCACAGAGGGAACAAATGTGATTTTTTCCTACCAATTTCCTTTTAACCTCCTGATATCCAGAGGGACCGATTTTGCTCTGTGCCTCCCCGTCTTTCTCTCCTGCCCTCCAATCAAAGACGCTCAAGTGGTAAAAACCACTTAAAATATGGAAAATTTTCCTTCCCCTCGCTTCAGGTGCTTGTCTGTGTGAGGCGACTTGAGGAGGTCTGGTGAAAAGGGAGCTTGGAGAATGGTGTCTAATTCCCATCCCTAAAGTTAAATTATTAATTTTTTATCAATTAATTGGATGAGGATTGGTGGGAAAGAGTGGCCCACAACTTAGCAGAGCTCTACTGGGTGCCGAATAAAACAAGAAACCCACCCGGGCGAGATGGATAAGTGAAGGGGAAGAGAAGCCACAGTGATAATAAATGTGAGAATCCCCTAGTTTCAGAAGAGGGGAGCAAACCACCTCCCAGGAGGAGAGATGCGGAATCACTCAGATTTCTCCAGGGGGTGGAGGGGGTTGGTTAACAGAATCAGCCCTCCAGGCCTTGTACAAAGAGACTCTACTGCTTGCCTGGGAGTTGCTCTTCTTAATTCTTTCACATACTGAAGAAGCTCAAATCCCAGAGAAGAGAAGTTTCTAGCCTCCCTTTTGACAGATAGAAAGTGTTCCTACTCAGAATACTGTTGTTTAATAATGAAAATGGCCTGCATTTTCTGGGTATGTACATAAATCACATTTGTTATAAGAATATCAAGTTATTTTTAAAACACATTTTCAAATGCCTTTTTTACACTTGGCATGCCACTACCCCCTGCCTATTGTTAATATTTTAGGGGACGTCATTCCACGCACCGCTTTTTGCTGATAAGGACAACTTTAAAAATCTGATTATTAGTTTATTGAACAAATACCTACTATGTTTCAGAGATCAAAACTATGCTGCTGTTCTTTGACCATTTTTTTATTCAATAAAATGATGTGAAGTTATTTTTACATTAACAGAATTCTATCAATGATTTGCGGTCATTTCATTGTGTCTTACCATAATTCAAATGATAAACCTTTAAGTTTTTTCTAACTCCTTGCAATCAAAAACAATGGTACAATAAGCCTTTTAATATTGCTTTGATGATGTCTTCCAGATAAAAGTCACTGGGCACTCAAAACATCTCATATTTATATAATGTCAATACTTTACTATTCAGGTTGGTGTCATATTCATAGAATGCCAACAAAGAGGCTGATTTCTGTAAAACTCACATCAGAATCAGTCTCATCGTTTCATAGTTACATGAGAGACACTTGGCTTTCCCTAGTAAATTTGAGAAAGCAAACTTTGACAGATGAGGAAATCCAATCACAAAACATACGTGTATATAAAAGAGCCTGAGAAAGAGGGAAGCCTGAAGATGGCTTCTAGAAACTAAAATCATGTATCCTGAAAAATCTACAGTGAAGTATAGCATGTGCATGTCCACCAGACCACAAGAAGCCCGGTAGTCTGGCACATCTTTCTAGACTAAAAAAACATAAACAAAATAGTTCCCTGAGTGCAGAGGTAACACCTGTCTGACTCACCAATGTATTTCTAGTGCCTCTCTTGGGGCTTGGAATATGATAGGTGCTCAATAAATAGCTCTGGGTTTAATGAATGAACCAATGAGCAAACCACAAAACAAGTCTTCCTGGACCTCTGCAAACCACAGTCAACTTCCCAACTTCATCCCCACTCACCACTAGAAACTCCGAAATAAAGCAAAAAAATCCAGAGCTAGTAAATTACACGAAGCTCTTAGCCTACAAAAAGTTTCTCTCTTCGAAGGTGCTGTGAACAGTCCAACAGCAGCTTCTTCAACTAAAGGACTTGGGCCAAGAGAGACTTGTCAAAAAATCAACACAGACGAGGAATCCTCTCATATAGTACTTTATCCTGCCTGTTCTGAACATTTCCTCCCAACTTCTGTGAGCAAATTCCATTCATCCCCCCGTCTCTTCCCCTCCTCCTCACCCATATTACCTCACCCTCTGCCTCTTTGTCAGAAATCTGTCTTGAGTACTAATTCATACGTATACACGCTGTACATGTAAAGGAGCTTTACAAAGTGGGTGGTTCTTGAAAATCAGCCATTCATCATGCACATTGATCACTGGGGTAGTATGGTATGAATCAGAGAGCAGCAATCATTAAATCAAAGATTTATACTACTAAAAGAACACCAAAGCAATTCATCAATTCAATACCAACCTCAGTGATTAATTAGGTTCCAACCTGATAGCTTAGAAGCTGGTTCACAATTAAGGCTATTACAGCTAGAGGTCGGTTGCTTTCCCCTTTCTTCCCTTCCTTTCAGAAAGAATCAAAAGAGAAAGAACACTAGTCTGTTGGTCTTACGGCATTTTGTGCTTCTCCTTTATAGCACTTACCACAGTTTGTAAATATAAAGTCAATAATATGATTGTAGGTTTAAATTATCTCCCTCCATTAGTCCAGAAGGCCCTTAGAGCCTCTAGCACAGTGTCTAGCACATAGTAAAAGCTCAATCAAGACACTGAGCAATCAGTTTATTAACCGGAGGCTTCTAATGCTACAGGCCCACTTACAATGGGGCTTCCAACGCTTCCCCTGGGGTCTTGTCCTTTAAAAAGTTAAATAGAATCTTTCTAGACTAGAAAATCACTCTGAGAAGTTATTTGGTAGTATCTACTGCAATTGAAAATGTGCAGTTTCTATGACCCAGCAATTCCAATGCCAGGTATATACCCCATGGAAGTATAAACAAATGCTTCCCAGTTAGAGAATGTTCATAGAAGCCTTGTAATTAATAACCTGAACCGGGAACAACCCATTGTTCATCAAAAGAAGACTGGATGAATAAAGCATGGTATGTTCATATAGTCAAGTTCTACACAGCAATGAATTAATAAACAAGCTGTAACTTCATTCGACAACATGGATAAGTCTCATAAATGTTTGACAGAATGAAACCAGACACAAAGAAGTACGTGCTGTGTGATTCTATTTATGTTACATTCAAAAACAGGCAAAATCAATTTATGGCATAACAAGTAGGGATAGTAATTTCCTTCAAAGGGTTAGTGACCAGGAGAGGGCACAGGGGGGCTTCTGGGACACAGATATGGTCCCGTTTCTCCTCTGGGTGCTGGTTACTCAGGCATTCTTTTGTGAAAATTCATCCAGTTATTCTCTGTTGTCTCATTTTGTGAAAAATCAATACAGCTATATGATTAGTGCTATTTTATGTATGTATGTGATAGTGCAAACAATTTTTTAAAGAGTTAGCCTGATTTCTTTTTCTCTAAATAATAAAAGAGTGGTAAATATCTTCATGTGTACCCAAAAGCCCAAATCCAAATTTCAGAAAGTGTCATCCAGTAGAAAAACAAAAAGGAGGTCAGATTTCAAATGAAAGATCAGATTCCATGTCCTTCCAATTCTAACATTCTATGATTCTATAATGTCACCTTCTGAAAACTGATAGAGAACTCAATGGCCAACAGTCCTGGGTATCTGGGTCTAACCATGGCTGTTCTCAAGAGAGTGAAAGGAGGCAGTAGCAACTTTCTGATACTGTTTGTATTTCTTTATCTCCATTTTTAAATTCAGAGATTTCTAATAATCTCAAGCATTAGACCAGAAAACTTAAGATCTGGTTTTACAATAGTAAACCAAAGCCCTCCATTTCTTGAAGGCTTCCTGCCTACCAGGCACCACGTTAATTTCTCTTTTTACATATTGTCTCATTTAATCCTCATAAGACCCTTTGAGATAGGCACAGACTTCCTCAGCAGCAAAGGAGGTGAGTCATGCCCTATGTCTGAGCCTCAGATACAAATCTGTACAATGGGGAAAGAAAATGCTCATATAGCAGGGGTAAGGAGAATGGGCTCAGGAATAAGACAACCAGGATTCACGTCTCAGCAATTTATTAACTATGTAACTTTAATAAAATATTTAACCTCTCTCAGGCTTATCTGCAGAATGAGATTACTAGCAATATCTACCTACGTGGCAATGTATATAAGACACTTAGAACAGCACAGTGAGTCCTCGACAATGATAGCTATTTATTATTATTATGTGATTTATATATTTGCCCTTTGTAAGTGCTATGTAACCAGCAGACATTGCATATTAAGTCAGTATAATACTTAGTAAAACAAAATTGTCACTGATCGTTCTCTACATGTTTATGATCGATTAGGAATCTTTTGGCCTAAGACCCTAAGACATAGAGAAAATTATTTTTATATCAGATTCTAAAATCTTGAAAGCCAGCATCAGGTTTGTCTTGTTCATTTTTGTATCTCTGAAGCCAAGCACAGGGCCCAACACATTGTAGGCACTCAACAAATATTTGGTGAATATGTAAACTCAATACTTCCCCAATATATTCAAAAAACTCCCCACTTTACATTCACTCAGGAGAGGCCTGATTACTCACAGAGATATTTTCTCTCAACCCTAATGGCCACAGGTATGCACCAATTCTTTTTAAAAGAATAAATTTATAAGATAAATAAAATACAAGATGATGTCTTTTCAAAAGAATTCATTGTGTGTTCACTGATAAATTTAAACTATGAGTCAATGTCAAAAGTTTACTTATCCTCACCTTTTTATAAATTTTTCTATCCCAAAGTCAGATACAATGAGACCTTCATCTCTGGAACTTAAACATTTATATTCATGTATTCATTCACCAAGCATTTATTATGCATCTTGTATCCACGTTTAGTAATCTCAGTTGCAAATAACAGAAACCTCACACAGGTTTAATAATAAAGGAATTTCTTACAACACATAACAGGAGGTCCACAGACAGTTGTTCAGGTTTCTTGTTTGGTTTGATTTAGCAGCTCATTATGTTATCAAAGACCCAGATTCACTCCACCATCTTCAGTGTTAGCTTCATTGAAACTGGCAGCCATTTGCTGTAATTGTTGCAGGCACTACCTGACCCTATTGGTTGTCTACCCAACAGTCATGTTCTCTAACTTCCTCCTTTCTAACAGAAGCCCAGTGTTGTTCAAGTATCAGAGATCAGTGTACTTCATTAACTCCTTTCCAGTATGGGTGTTCATGATCTAAGCCAACTACGGATATTTCATTGGTCTGCCCACAATCAGTTGAAGAATGCACATCTGATAAAATCTTGGCATTGTAAGGGGAAGTGGCTTTGGCCCTTCCAGGAACCATTTATATTCATATAAAGGGACACAAGTCAGGAACTTGCCCTTTTTCTGCCTCTGCACAGAAAGGTGATTCCTGGAGTTGCTATGGCCACCTTGTCACCATGGAGAAAGCTATTAACACACAGAGTAATTAGATGGAAGGAACCTTGTATTCTTTGAATTAACCAGTCCTAGAACTGTCCTACCTCTGAACTTCTTGTTGTGATAAATTAGAAAATAAACTCTTATTTCTAAAGATGATTCTACTTGGGTATTTGAGAAACAGTTCAAAGTACTGTGATATATAGTTATCACTACACAGACACAACTACTTCCGGGGAAAAGAGAAAACTAATCTCTTTCTGGGATTTCTCTTTAAATAGAAGAAAACGTAACCCCAAAGTCCCAACTGTTCCCCTTCCCTCCACTGCTTCCTCTCAACTCTAACTGGTCACTACTAGATCACATAGCCATTGTTGAACCAATCTCAGGCTACTGGGATTAGATTCCCATAAACTCCATCAGGCCACCTTGGGGTCTGAGATTGGGGTCAGCTGTCCCTGAAGTAACTGGTTGCATGGGGGAGGGGTGATTGACTGAATATAACTGAGTTCTGCTAAGAAGATGGGGTTCAGTAATAGCTATTCATTTGCTGTATCTTGCTTATTGCCATATGCATAATATGGGCTGGACCTGGGGTTCCTCAGCAGTTGGAAATGTTTAGCACAGCTCTATGTTGGTAATCAAATCAAAGTCTGCACCCTTCTTTAGGACTCTATTTTTGGAACCTCAAAAACACTTAAAGCTAAACCAGCTCACCAGATCTCTATAGCTCTACTTGAACTCAGGTCCAAACGTGGGTTTCTTCCTACCTCCCACTAACTTTGCAGAGCTGTAGAAAGAATTCTTCAGCTTACTGATGTATTCAGGAGTACTAACTTCCTTTCAGGCATGTTTCTAATACTTTCATTTCCAATCAAGCTTTTCTGAACCTAAGTTTTCAGACTTCCTGGAGCCTAAAAAACTATTCTCCAAATTGGAAATAACTTCTCTTCTTTGAAGGTAACATGGTATAGTGGCTAAGAGGGAGTTCCAATCCCTGCTATATCACTAACTTGGTGGTCCTTGGGCAAGTTGCTTAACCTCTCGATGTCTAATTTCCTTAACCATAAAATGTGAATGAAAATCATAGCTCCTACCTGATAGGGATGTAGAGAGGATTAAATGAATTTGTGCGTGAAAACTGCTAAACCCACTACCTGGGAAAAGAAAATGTCAGCTCAATGAATATTAGCCTTTCTGGTGTTGCTTCCTTGTCCAACTTTCTTTCTTCTCTCTCTTGCTACATTATAACAGCGCTACATCATCACAATTACTAGAACTAATTGATTGACCATTCTGGTAGAGTGTTGTCAATCAAATAGCTTAAATTTTTTTCCCATTTGGTTTGACAAATTCACTATTTGGTACAATAGTTAACCCATTAAATGAAAAAAACATGTAATATTTATATGGTAATTTTCTCTACCCGGAGCATTCCCTGAGGCCATAGGAGTGAGCCCTTCTGGACCAGGTCACTGGAGCCTAGGTGGCTTCATTTTCCTCAGGCTGTGTTCCTGGCCTTGAGCCAGCTTTTCTCCACAGTCTCAGAGAGGCTGAGCTCCAAGAGTGCCTTAGGGACTCAACTTCATTGACTCACAAAATCAAAATATACAAATTCCCCTTTTAAACCATGATATATAACTTGGGGAATATTGCCTCTCCACTGCATTAGGGCCCGCCCTATTACCTTATGGAATTACCCACAGTGGCAGAAATCCATTCACCTGATCCACTGACACCCTGGGGGCAGCTTGGATAGCATAAAGCCAATTGATAGATGTATATTTGATTTATATTTTATGCCTGGAATTTATGTCTTCTGCATGTTTCATTTGCCATTCTGACTCACTTTATGCCACAGGAGAACTAGGGAAATTTCTAAAGGGACTGTGAAAGAAACAGCATAGAAGAAACGGGATCAAAATCAAAATAGCAATTTTTCTTTCTGATCTAAGACCTTGCACCTGAGCATCCTGATCAACTTTAAAGCACAGAGGAAATATCCATCCTTTCCTTCTCCCAGGAAAGAATTATGAGTAGGGAACTAACCTGGAAGGACTGGAAAATATTTTCCCTGCAGACTAGCAGCTGGGCCAGGACCCCACAATGAAGTGTGTATATAGGCCAAAGATAGGAGCAATAAGATAACTGAAGATATGCACTTTATTCTATACAGTTAGCTAGACCCTGCCACGTGTTTCAGCTCATTTCATTTCATGCTCCAAGCACAGTGGAAGAAGATCAAGACTGGTGTACTCAGCCCCATGTTACTGGTATTCAAGGAAGGAGAATGGCCTGCCCAAGATTATGGCTGTGGCATGCAGCAAAGCTAGACTGAAACTCAGCCCCTGCCTGCTCCTTAATTCTTTAGTGTGTGTATGAACACATAACAATTTGAGGCCGGGAGCAGTGACTCACCCCTGTAATCCCAGCACTTTGGAAGACCAAGGTGGGAGGAATTCTTGAGCTTAGGAGGTTGAGACCAGCCTGGGCAACATGGCAAAACCCCATCTCTACAAAAAATTAGCCAGGCATGGTGGTGCATGCCTGTACTTTCAGCTACTTGGGAGGCTGAGGCTACTTGGGAAACTGAGGTTTCACTTGAGCCTCAGGAGGTTGAGGCTGCAGTGAGCTGAGATCACATTACTAGACTCCACCCTAGATAAAAGAGTGAGACGTCTCTCAAAAAAAAAGAATTTGAGAAGCTGTCTTTATAAGTGCCTACATAAAGAAAGAATTACTCACATGAATATTACATAGAGTCTTATTATATTTTCTATTTGCTCTAATAGCTTAACTTAAAGAAAAAAAAAATCACACTGATTTATAACAACTTACATGTGCAGGCGCACACACACACTTGATCCTCACAGCAACCCTGTGAGGAAGGCACTGTTCTTTTCTCTGTTTTACAGAAGACAAAACTGAAATTTGGGAAAACTAAATAACTTCCAAGTAATGCAAACCAGTCTGACTCCAAAACCCGTGCTCTTAACCACTCCACCATACTGCTTCTTTATCAAGTCATAAATGGAGAAATGGAAGTCTACACCCAAACACTGAAGCTGGCAATAAGACCAGGTGTCCTATTAGCTCAATACTTGGCACATTGAGGATGGACCCAGAGAGACACATAATCAACTGACCCAGCCCCTTTGATGAATTCCCTCTGCTTCACTGGCTGAACTGCTCCATTGACCTTGACTAATCAGTAAGGCTGTCATTCATTTCAACTCACCAAGTAATTACCATGCCTCTAGACAGTGTAACACTCAGCTGGGCCCTGGTAACAAGATAGATATAATCCTGTCCTCACAGAGCTTGCAGCCTGAAGGGTAAAGCAGATATTAAAGTAGTAATAACAAGAGCAAAAGCAATAAGGTCAGCCTTTTTCACAGACTTTCCATTGAAAAGGATTGAAAAAGTCACGAATCTGGCCCACCCAACGCAGAAATTTCCTCTATAATCTTTCCTTCACATGGTCATGCCATCTCTGCTGGAATCTTCAAGTCCAGAAAGCTCCTTCTTCCAACAACAGTACATTACAGTTTAATCATAGAGCATTTCCATATATTGAGTCTACTTCTTCTACTCTATAATATCTGCCACTATTCCAAATCTGCCTTCTGTAGCCTGTAAACCAGGATCTATCTCTCTTCAACATGTTCTTTCAAGATACTCGAGGACAAGTATCCAGTGGCCTTCAAGTCTTCTCTTTTTGAGATTAAATTTCTCCTCTTCCATCAACCATTACTCCTAGGCCATGGCTTCCAATCTTTTTTTTTTTTTTTTTTTTTTTTTTTTTTTTTTTTTTCCCTGAGTAGCAGGCACTGGGTCTTATGGAATTTGCCAATAACTAAAGCAAAACACTACAAAAAAAAAATATCTGAAGTGTGGTATAATCAATAGAGTGAAGTGTAACTATGATTTACCTCAAACAGAATCCTATACTATCAATGACTACATTCATTGTTTTTGTTTTAATAATTATTACATAGAATTGGCTCATGTTGTACTCAAATAATTGCCTGCATTTTTCAAAATGAGAGTTGTCAAAGTCAGGTCTCCTCAGAACTTCTACTTGGGTATATGAATTTTTTTTTAGCCACATACAGGACTCTATATTTGTGCCTATTAAATTTAGTCTTAGTGAAGCTCAGATGACAGCAGACATCTTCATCCTTGGTGAATAACCCTATCTGCACCTCACAACATTGATTTTCATGAGAAATCTATGTAGACTGAGCACTTGAAGATTTAAGTGGGCTTTGCTGAAAACACTGGAGTTATAGAGAAGGATTCCATTACACAGAATTTGATATGAACATCACACACCAGGGCCTGTCATGGGGTGGGGTACAAGGGGAGGGAGGGCATTAGAACAAATACCTAATGCATGTGGGGCTTAAAACCTAGATGATGGGTTGATGGGTGCAATAAACCTCCATGATACATGTATACCTATGTAACAAACCGGCAGGTTCTGCACATGTATCCCAGAACTTAAAGTGAAAAAATAGAAGAAGAAAATTCCCTTCTCTGAAGCTCCTTATTCCCTTCATACCAGCTCCAGAGCCTCTGGCTCCACTTCCCCATCATGCATCTCAGCCTTTCTAATCCTGTCCACTGCTCCTTCTCCATCATTCCAACTCCAACCAAATTCCTCTCTCCTAAATTATGAAAGCAATTCAGTCCAGCCCCAGCTCTAACTAACAAATTTGTTATCTCAATACACACAAGCAACCAGGAAAAAAACATATTCCCCTTTATGTAACAGGCCCAACCTTTTTAGACAGATAGTAATCAGTGTTCTATGCAAATATTTATTGAGCATATACAACAGGCCAGGAACAGAAATCCTTAAAGTATGTAGTGATGAGCACCATTAGACATGATCCGTGACTTTATGGTACTTACCATCTGTTAGAGAAGGCAAACATCAGTCAAATAAACACAGTCAATGTCAATTTTTGGCAGAAAAGTGCAATGAAGAAAACATACCTTCATGTAATTGGAGAATTCTATGTACTGAAGGGGCCAGGAAGGGTTCTTTAAGGAAGCAGTAAATAAGCTGAGACCTAAGGGGTAGGAGGAATTAACAAGAGTATTCATTGTCACTTCATTTACAGTGGTGAAAACTGAAAGCAATATAAATATTCTTAAATATATACATGAAGAAACAATTTTGGGCATTCATTTGTGGCATATTCACATGACAGACTATTAGAAATTCATTCAGAGTTAAATATTAAAATATTACAAAGATAAAAAGGCAGACCAACCTAATTTGTAAAATATCCATGTAAAAAATTCCTAAATAAAATGTTAACAATGAGAATCCAATATCTATTATGCAAATTGATTCATTCCAGGAATTCAAACATATTTCAATCTTAGAAAATTTATTAATGAAATTCATATTAATAAGTCAAAGGAGAAAAATATGACTGCCTAGAAAATTGTCAAAAAGCATTTGATAAAACTTAAATCCACCTACAACTTTAAAAAAATACTGACTTACTTTTTGCAGTCAAATGCTCTACGACTGAGCTATACCCCCTCTTTAAGAAATTTCCTTTTTGAAAAAAGGCATATGTAATCTCCCAAATTAAGAAATATGCTAACTAGGGAAATACTAGAAGCATCTTCCTTAAAGTCAGCAATAAATGTGGGGCATGCTTTTACATGTGATATTTAATATTGTTCTAAAAGTACCAGCCAACATATGTAAAATCAAAAAAATAATAGATATGACTATTTAAAAAAGTGAATGCTCAGTTATCATTTTTTTAATACTATATAATTATACACCTAAAAAGCATAAGATAATTAAAAAATTATAGAAACAATAAAAGCATTTAATACAGTGGTCAGTTACACAAGAAACACATGAAAATCAACGCTGTTCTTATAAGCAAACGGTAAATACTTAGAGAATATAGAGGAAGAAAATTCATTCACATTAAGGGCAAAAATAACAATAATAATAAATGAAAAGCCTAAAACTTGGATTTAGGCTTTATATATATATAAATATAATAAAAGTTTAGTGGAACATGTGCAAAAGTAAAAATAAAACTGCTAAAGAACATTAAGAAACAAATAATGAAGAGACACAACTTGTTTTTGAGTAAGAAGACTCAGTATTATAATCCTATCTGCTCCCCCTGTAAATCTATATAATCAATGCAATCCCAATAAAATTTGACAAGTAATTGTAAATGTCACTTTTAGTAAAACTACTTACCAACAAGTAAAACCACACACACAAAAAAAGTGAAATGAAAGAAAGAAATGAGGAATGATTTGCCTTATATATGCTATATGACAAATGTGTCATTCAGCTATAGTGACTTAAAAATTTTCATCCTGGAAAAAATAGGTGGACACATAAATGATACAGATGAGACAGAACATGAATCAACTTGAGTATATATAAAAATGTAATAGGTGCTAAAGAAAACGTTAGAACGATAGTTTTTAGAAACTACGTATCAGAATCTACAGGACATAACTAAAGCAGAAACCAGTAGAGATAAAAGAATAAAAATAAAGAACCAAATTAAACGTTGGAACAAGAATAATAAAGTAAATCAAAACAAAGCAAAAGGAAAAAAACAAATCCCAAAATTTAATGCTTTATAAAACAGAATAACAGAACTAGTAAACAAGTTAAAGATCTGTTCTTTCAAGAAATCAACAAAACAGCCAAAGCGCTAGCTCACTCAATCAACGAAAAAAAAATGGGAGAAAAATGCATAACAAAAAGAAATGGCAAGGCAAACAACCATTGAAACTGAAACTGAACACATTAGAAAACACTTGGTAGAAGTGTGCAAGGAATCTAAAAACCTAAATAAATGAATAATTTTTTAAGAGGCAACTTTCCAAACTGATTCCAGTTAGAGGAAGTTTAAACATACCAATTTCCTACAAGAAATAGACAAAATTATCAAAGACCTACTTCAAAACAAACAAACAAAAACTAACAACGAAAAGCACTCAACCTAAATTATTTAATACACAAGCTGTACCAAACAAAGGAAGTAATCCCAATGCTACTTAAACTGTTTCAGAGAATTAAAAAGGAATAAAATTTTCCTAATTCCTTTTGAGGCAAGTATGACGCTGATACCTGAATCTGGTAAAGACTGTATCACAAAATTACAGACCAACCTCACTTGTAAATATGGATGCAAGAATAAATAAAATATTAGCAAAAAGAACCAAGTAGCCAATTAAAATAACATTCCAGACATGCAAGGAGAGTTCAACACAAGGAAATCCATTAATGTAATTTGCCATGTTAATAAACCAAGGAGGGAAATCACGTGAACTGTAAACACTAAGAAGGCATTTGACAAAACTCAAATTTCTGTGAAATCTGAAAAATCTCAAATTTTAAGAAAACCTTTATAATACAGAAGTCAACAGAAACATGGGCATCCCTGGCATGCTCCTTGTGAGGGCAAAGCATACTCCCTCAGGCAGGGAGACTGTGGCAGTGGTTTGTTGTATGTAGGTGACCTCCCAGACAGACAATCAAGGGCAATTTGAACAGGATACAGGCATCTGCTGCATTAGGGAATAGACTATAGCAACAAAGTATCACCCCCCACAGACCACATGCAAAATGCAAAGTAAAAAAAATATATATGTATACACACACACACATTTACAATGAGAAATCTGGTGAGGTGTTATGTACATCATCTAATCGAATAGTCCTCCACTACCCAAGAAATAAGAAGAATCATCATTTCACAGACAAAACTCTGAGGATCAAAGACACTTAAAGAAACTTAGAGAACACAGCTTGTAAGCACAGGGATTGGATTTATATGCAAACTGTCAAGTTCTAGTCCTAGTTCTACTCCACTCTCTTCCCTTTATCCCTCCAATCTCCTTCTGAGATCCCCAGTGACCAAATCCCAAAGGAAACCAGAGGGCAGGGTACTGCAGATGTAATCCATCTTGATCAGCCTACTGAGACACAGAGCAGGTTGCAGTGTGAGGTCCACATCTGGAAGGGCTGATGGAAGGTAACAGGCACATCCAATGTCTTATCTGCAAAAAAGGGATAATAAGAGTTCCTGCCACATGAATTGTTCCAGGATGGAATAAGATACTGCACTTAAACATCTCAGCACTCTCTCGACACTGATCAAATGCTCCATAAATACTAGCCATGTGAAAGACTGCCCTTCACTTGCAATGGTTAAATGCCCTGAATCACACAGGCATTTTTTTACTCAAAAGTTAAGAGTTTTGTACTTAAAACTTGAAGAACAAAAAGCAGCAGAGAAAGGACACAGCTGGCTCTATCCATTAACATCCACTGGAAAGCTGGGTAAATACCACAAACGAACCGACACCTGGGCAGAGGAACAGGCTGATAAAATGAGAAGCACCAATTTCCCCTCAAAACAACACTTTAAATCTATTTTAAAAGCAGTGCCAGTGAGAAACATTTTCACCAAGGGAACATCTTTTTGAGATGTGGTCTCATTTTAGGAATATGCACTTTGCACCATCCCATAGATGGTAAAGTTCACACTTAATAATTTTGGTCATAAATGACCACCTAAATATGTCAGGAATAATTTAGCATCTGTGACCCCTAGAGCTGAAAACGTAGATGAATGTAATTAACCTACTTCCAAAATTGCGGGGGGAAAAAAAATCTGCTCTATTCTCTCCTGACTTGGGAACATATGGTGTCGGATTACATGGTTGGCACCTGGCTGACTGCTGGGTCCATGTGTCGCATTCTAACACAAACAGGCAGAGGCAGAGAGCCTGCCCAGAGGAGTCGCCAGCCAAATTCAAAATGGGCAGCTCGAGCCACAGGCTTGGCCAGAAACTGCTATTAACAGCCTGGTGGAGGAAATAGAGCTCTCAGCACCACCCTGCTGAGCCCAGTTTCCCCTCTTGCCCCATGACCTCCTCCATAAGCATGTTGAGAAGGACCCATGAGGTTGCTTTCTCCATTGACACACATCATCAGCACTCCCAGCTCTATTTGTTAGGGAGAAATTGAATTGGCCTCCACTCAACTTTGGGGTTTGCTCTCTTCAGTTAAAGTATTTTGAAGCAAGTAAATCTAACCAAATGCTTTCCATCCTAATTAAAGGTGTACTTGTCATTCTTCCCACCCAAGCTCCCAAATCCTAGCATGTTTCTGTTGAGCAAAGGACAATCGCCTCCAAACTGGTATAAAGAAAGCAAAATGTATCATCAGCACCCTCCACCTCGCTGTTCTGTTCTGTCTCCCCTGTGTTGTTACAGATTCCACCTCCCTCTCTGTAAATCACTCCAAACCACTGATGCACATGATGCTGAATACGCACCTTTACATCCCAGCTCCCCAAGTTTCCCATTGCAACTCTGAGTGCCCCCATATTATTAGTTCCTTCCTGTGATTATTTCATTTCTCTTTTTTTGCTTCTTTGTTTGAAATATGCCCATCCACTTCAGGTTGAGCCATGGATAAGGAGGGTTTAGTCCATGTCTACCATGGGACTTGAGAAATCCCAGGAAACAGTAAAGAGCTGGTACAGGTGGAATGAGAAGAAGCCTAGGAAAAGAAACCAAGGGTGAGAAATGTGCGGCTGTTTTGACTCAGCTGGAGCATCCCCCTCATAACAGGCTGAGAAGTGGAAGACATTAGTGATAAAGAGAAAATATTACTAAAGGGATTTTTTAATGAGTCTTTTCCAACCAACTGGAAGGATTCCTAAAACCAAACGAGAAAGGGTCAGCTATATTCACAAGCAAGACATACCCTCCCACCTACTGTCAATATACACCATCTGGATAGGGCAGTGTAGTGATACGAA
Source organism: Saguinus oedipus (assembly GCA_031835075.1). NCBI lineage: Eukaryota > Metazoa > Chordata > Mammalia > Primates > Cebidae > Saguinus > Saguinus oedipus. The sequence continues at coordinate 48,579,529 of CM063170.1, forward strand.
GGGGAGTTCTCTTCTTCCCATACCTCTATCTTGGTGGCTGTAGTGGATATCTGTTGTTTCTCTCTGTCCAGATTCCATTTCCTGTTTCTTCTGTTAGCAACACTCTCATGTGCTTAATGAAACAGCTTCTTTTCTACTGCAAATGATTATGGCGAGGCCACCTATCCTAATACCTTACACTCACTCCCATCACCAATGGCCATATGGATGGGCATTTGACCCAAGTCAGCAAGACAGCTTCTTATTTTGCTGGCATCAATGAATTAATAACAAGAAGTGGATGGGTAACCCAAGCCAGATCAATTAAAATCTGCATTGAAATGTATATAAAACTGAAGCTTAGGGAAAGAGCCCAGTCCTTCCTCTGGAGTTGCCAAGCTGGGAATATGTAAAACTGGAGCTGCCTGTGCTGTGTCTCCCAATATGTGCAGGGAGCTTCTAAACAGGTCTGTGTGCAGTGGGCAAGAGATGGGGCAAGGCATCAAGAAGGTTAGAGGTGGGGCAGAGGGAAGATGAGTTGGAGGGGAGATAGAGAGAAAGAAATATCAGAAAGGGTTTGGGGAGAAAGAGTAAAAGAAGAAAGGAAAAATAGAGACATGGGAGAAGAGATGGGGAAGAGATAAAGAATCCATGAAAGAGAGGGGGAAAGATGGGAGTAGAAATGGAGTCAGAGAAAGAAAGAAGAGAGAGCAATGGGAGAGACAAGGTACAGAGCGATAAGGGGAGAAAGATGGAAGGAGAGATGGGGAGAGGCAAAGGGAGAGGTAAGGGAGATCGAGAATTGAGGGAGAGAGAGGGAGAGAGATGGGAGAGAATGGAAAAAGGAGAGAAAGAGAGAGAGAGATATACAAAAAAAAAAAATGAAAAGGGGTGAGGGCAAAGAGGGAGGGAAAGAAGAGAAGAGGGAAACCTGATGAGGTCTCTTGAGATCCTGGTTCCAGGCCACCACACAGACCACCTGCATCCTTGTGTGTAATCAGATCTGAGTTGGGTCTTTCACTGGCAAGCAAAAGCGAGGTAACTATTCTAATGCCCTGAATTGAATCCAATCTTATTACAAGCTGGGCTCTCATCGGCTTTGTTCTAGAACTCAAAGATAAACTAGGGCTTTCCCTTATTATCTCAAAATACACATACTCTGAGAGAATCTACCCAGCTGATGTCCATGCCTCAAATAAATGCAGAAAAGATCAGTTCCTCCCCCTGCCAACAGAGAGCATGTAAAGATCATGCTCTTCCTTCATCTCTTCCTTCCTACTTCCTGATTGGGATCTGGCTATAAGAAACCAACCCTCTACCAAAAACACAAAAGAAACTACTTGGAGGTTAAAAGCGGCATTTAAGAGAAAGTGATGTTGTACATCATACCAAAATTTAATATGACTTTATGCAAAATAGTAATGTGTCTGGTAATGCAAAGATTCTTCTAAAGTAGGTTAATAACAATCCAAGATTATTCTCCTTTTTAAAAAAATGAAAATGTATGTCAAATAAAAAAGACCTAAAGTAGCTGAATCTTGTACCCATTGATGGAGCTGATTTACATAGATAGCATTTAACATTCCATCATCATTATCCTATCAGTCTCCTGTCTAATGTACAAGCTAAAGACGTTCAATGTGCTTAGAGGTTAAAAAAAAAAAAAAAAAAAAAAAATCCTACACCCACCAGCCAAAATGGTGGTAAATGACAAAGAAGAAAAAGGAAAAAAGAAGAAAAAAATAATTTTAGGCAGACAGACGAATATCAACTGGGATGAAAAAAAGACTCTCTCCCCCCTCCCCTCTGCACCAGTGTAGTAACCTAAAAGGTTGAATAAAAGAAAACTAAATATTTAAGAGTAAAATGTGGTTATCAAATGGGGAGAAGGAAAAAAGGGAGACAGCATTATGATAATAGTTGAGTCTGCCACTGCTGGAGGAAGCAGCTTCGAGTGTGCCCACCTTGAATTAAATGGAAGACAAATTTAAATGAAACACAGTTTGTCCTTTAGAGTCGAGTGTCTGAATATTTTTAGACATTTTTTTTTTAAAACGTTAAACAAATTTACCTCCGATGCGAAGGGCCAGGAGGAACAGCCTGCAGAGATTATGCATAGTGTGGGTAGAAACGGAGAGAGGAAACAAAGGGTCACTATTTGTACATCCTCCTTGTCTTGACAGCACCTTCTTGACCAGGTATGTGGCTGTGGCCTTGCACAGCTTCGGGCCCCTCTAGTGCCTGTGCCAGCATGTCAAAAAGACCAGAAGGATCAGAGGCAAAATGCAGCCTTGGCAGTTGTAAAGCATTCCATCCGTCAGCCTAAGCACCAAGTAGTTCTGAACTGTTCCAAGACTAGCAGAGAAAAGCCATAGCTTTCTAAAGTGTGTGACCAAGGTGGGTATGGAGAGGTGCCCTCCACATCAGTAGAGAGGTTAAGTGGAGGCAAAGGGAGAAGAAAAAGAGAAACAATAGGGCAGGAGAAGAAAGAGCAGGAAAACGGGAGAAGAAACATGGAAATGATGACAGAGAAAATGGGAAAGAGGTAGAAAAAAAGATTAGCAAGGAAAATGAAATTGTCTCAGCCTCCATGCATCTGGTCTCTTACCGTGAATGCCTAAGCTGAGAGCCAGCCTTTCAACAGTTACTCTAAATACACGCTCTGCTAGTCCCCAGCTCATGCCCAGTGACAGTCATCCCTAATGCCACACTCTGCTCTTTCCTGCCAAGCCCAAGTGCACATCAGTCCTTTCGAACACACTTTCCCAGCAATGCCTGCTAGTAAAGGGGACTCTGCCTGCAATATAGCGCCAGACCTAGAGCTTTTTCTCGGACCCCCTCAAATCCGGATGGTACATCCTGCAGCAGCCATCCACTCAACAGCAGGTCTTGCTCATGTCTGAGATTTTTTTCCTAGCAAAAGCAAATTTTACTTATAAGAAAAAGGGACAAACGCTAACTAAATAAAGTGTTATGCCAAGAGAAATACACAGAAACTCCCCAAAATTGAAGGAAAAAAAAAAAAACCTAACAACCTTGGGCCATGTCTCTTCCCGTCCTGCCCCACAAATGTGACAAAACGAAACCAGACAAACCAGGTTCTCTCAGCCGGCAGTCTAGTCTACTAAAGAACAAAGATAAAATAAAGTGACAGCTTTTGAATATTAATAGGGCATATCAGCAAGGGTGAGCAGGAAACAGTCGAAGTCATCCACAAGTTCTAAAATCAGCTCCTAAAAGCCCGAATTCATCTCATCGCTCCCCACTTAAGAATTCCACTTAGAAAATGAATCTTTATTTCAAAAATAAACTTCTGAGATGCCTAGAGATAAAAGCAGAGGGAGAAATACTGACACTCCACAGGACCATTTCTCACTCATCTTCTCCCCCAGGGCCCATCACGATGCCAAGCATATTATAGATGCTCAATAAATGTTTGTGGCAGGAATGATGTGAAAAGCAAAGGAGTGTTTTAAAATCAACTTCAGAATAGAAATGGACTTTGAAAACAGGCTGGTCCCAATCAGGATCGTGGAAATTGGAAATAGAGTTTGAGGTAACTGAAATCTACTTCAGACATTACCTTTGCAATCTTTGGAGAGTTTTCATTTCTAAACAAAAGCAGAAACAAAGTTTTCTGGGGCACTACATAGCTATCTTTTTTATTCACTCACTCATGCATTCAATCATCCATGCAATAAATTTTACTGGGTGCCTACCATGTGCCAGGCAATATGGACGTTTCCAAGGCTTCAGTGGTTCAAAAAAAAGAAAAACCATGCAGGGACCCAGCTCTCTCAAAAATGTATATTTGCTTCATTTCTTTTTCTAGGCCTCAGCCTGGACCAATCCATTTATATGCTTGAGCCATTTCAAAATCCTGAATTGCCTCCCTACCAAGAGCCCCCCATCCCATTTCCCCAATTCATCTTGCCCACCCACTCTTTGTTAATCTTTCTAAAAGATTTCTGTTAACATGTTGCTCACCTGCTCAAAAACCTCCAGCAGCTATCTAGTATCAACAATTCAATCAAGGACTCATTTCTCAACCAGGTACTTCATATTAGGCAAAGTACTAGAGTTAGAAAATAAAGTCCACACTTCTCAGCACTGAGGCCCATATGAGTTATTTATTGCTATAGAGTTACCTCAAAATTTGGCAGCTTAAAACAACAAATGAGTATTATTTTCCAGTGTCTGTAAGTAAGGAATCCAGAAGCTTAGCAATTAAAACAACATTGCAGTCAAGTTGTCGGCCAGAGCTGCAGTCATCTGAAGGCTTTACTGAGGATGGAGTATCTGCTTACAAAATGCTATACTCATATGGCTGTTGATGGATGCCTTGGTTCCTCACCACATACATCTCTCTGTAGGGCTTCTTGAGTGTCCTCATGGCATGCAGTCTGCATCTCTCAAGGTGAGAAACTCCAGAGAGAGAGAAAGAGGAGGAAGCCACAACGCCTTTACACTAGTAACTTCCTAGTATTGGAGATCACACCCAACCCCTTCTATATTCTATTAGAAGTGCGTCACTAAGTCCATCTCATATCATATTCCTTTATCTCTTGAAGGGAATAATATCAAATAATTCGTGTGACCACGAAACTATCTATAATCATGCCAGGAGCAGTGGCTCATGCCTATGATCCCAGCACTTTGGGAGGTCAAAGCAGGAGAACCGGTCTCTATAAGTCCTCCTGAGTTTGAGAGTTTGAGACCACTCCAGGTAATATAATGAGACCTCATCTCTACAAAAAAAATTAAAAAATTAGCTAGGCACGGTGGCACACACCTATGTTCCCAGCTACTTGTGGAGCTGAGGTGGGAGGATCGCTTGAGCCCAGGAGGTTGAAACTGCAGTAAGCCATGATCATACCACTGCACACCAGCTTGGGTGACAGAGTGAGACCCCATCTCCAGAAAAAAAGGAAAAGTAAACTATTATCAGTCTCTAACCCATTGATCTATTTTCACATCTTTATGCTGGTATTTCCAACTTAACCTCTTGCACTCCAACCTAGCTGGTTCTCCTGAATAGACTGGACACACTGTGCTATGGTATGTATGGGTACCCTTCAAAAGTCCATGTATTGAAACTTAATAGCCAATGTGATAGCATTAAGTGGGACATTTAAAAGGTGATTAGACTATGAGAGTTTCTTCCTTATGAATGGGATTAAAGACTTTAATAAAAGAGGCTTCACATAGCATTCCATTCACTTGCCCTTCTGCCTTCTGACATGTGAGGACAAAGCATTTCTCCCATCCTGAAAGATACAGCAGCAAGGTGCCATCTTGGAGGCAGAGAGCAGTCCTCACCAGCCAACCAAAGCTGCTTGTGCCTTCCCAGTCTCCAGAAGATAAATGTCTGTTCTTTACAAACAGTCTGTGTTTTCTTACAGTAGCACAAACAAACCAAGGTGCACTGCCAAAACCAACTCTTTCCTCATATACTGTCCACGCCTTGCCCCTCTCCCCTGGACAATATATGAGGAAAGGTAGCACCACACACTGGATAAGATTATGGACACTGGATTGCCTAGATTCAAATCCTACCTGTACTTATGGTGAGTTATTTAACCCCTCTTTACCTTGATTTCCTCTCCTATAAAATGATGATCACAGTGCCTACTTTATAAGCTTGTTACAACAATTAAATAAATCAATATTTATAAATTACCAAGAACAGGGCTGGTCATGTAATGAGTGCTATTATAATATCTGTTGAATGATATTATAAACATATATAGATATACATATATAGATTATATGTTTATAATATCATTCAACAGATATTATAATAGCACTCATGTAATATATAAATATATATATATTATATATATAAATCATATATAATATATATATATATATATATCTTTTGCATCCAGTTCAAGTTCCACGCTATAGTCCATAATGGCTCCTTTACTAACCTACTGCTATAACTGTGACTCATTTTATAATAACTTCAGTCAAATCTACAAATTTTCACTTAATTATCCCACTTGTGGATGTCTTACCTCACTTCCCAATTGTTTCCTGACTGTCTTTAAATTCTGTACTTCCCCATAGAGCCTACTTCATTATCAAAGGAAGAAAGAAATTCATTCAAATCAGAAAATATAGGGGTCAGACCTTCTCCTCAAATATCAAAGAAACCACACTCATTATTACCACATGACCCTTTAATGTCATAGAGCCAACCCAAGTGAGGCTTTCCCACAAAGTCAGTCTTCTGTGGGCTCACATTCCCCCAAAAGAGGAACTTATGAAAACACCAGGTGGATGGGGTAGGGTCCTGAGACCTAGGGGTGGGGAAGAGTTGGGCTGAGCCTTAAAGAGGAGGGCCAGGCACTGCCATAACCCTAGGTAAAGCAAACTTCAATCGTACAGGATTGTTAAAATTTCAAGAGCCTGGCATTTCAAAATTGTTACCACCAATGTTTCTTCACCATCCAAGACTCAGACACCAAGGAGTTTTGAGTATCCCCATCTGCACTTTTTCCCAAAGAAGTGATGGTTCCCTTCCCAAAAGTTCACAGCTTCTAGTCAAAGCCAAAATCTGTGTTGGACCATTTCTCATAGTTGGAACCTACAGGGACTCCCAGGTGAAAACACAGGCAATGGAAATTAATAGCTATAGAGGCTTCTGGAAGAAAAAGTTCTTTCTCCATCATAGAAAGAAGGTTCTAGTGGTCTTAATTTGGCCACTAAGAGACTACATTCATTCACAGAGTTATTTACCCATTTTTTCATTCATTCATTCCTTTTGCAACTAAACTTTATTAAGCATGTGCTAAGCACATTGTGTGAAACCAAGAAGTAGAATATTACTATCTGGGCTTCAAGAAACTTGCATGGAACAAGTCATCCTGCTAGGCCTCAAGTACTTTCTATATTGTCTATAAAGTGAGGAGGTGGGACAGTGTCTAGGGTTCTTTCCCTTTAAAAAAAAAAATTGCTATTTGTCTGATTCTAATGGTTGCTCTGCTTTGTCAGGCAGGGTTGCTATGAAGATGAAGTTAAAAAAAAATGTGCATGAAAGTTCTTTGAAACCATAAAGCACCGTTCAGAATGTGTGGCATTATCCTCATTGTGGCCATAGCCCAAAACGACCCCCAGAGAAAAGTTTTCAAAGACCTTCTTAATAACATCCCACTGGGACCCTAAATAGGAAAAGCCCCTCTTCAAGTCTCACTGGGATCTCTCCTGCTGCTGGAGAGGTCCACAGGGTTGCTTCTGTACATCAGCAGCCCTGGAAAAAATGCTTTTCAGAGACTGCAACTGCCCCCAGGAAACAATTTTTATTATTTGACCCACTTCTGAGGTCTAATGTAGGTCCAGAAGGAAAAAAACTGGGATCAATTGATGACGTTTGCTACGGTCACAGGACCGAGATGTGATTACTAGCTGATTGATATTTCTGGATTCCTTTTGTAGCTACAATGTATGAGTACCCATTATATGCCAGGTATTCCACTAAGGGTTTCACAAGCATTTTCTCATTTATGGAGCAGGTACTAATATTAAACTGATTTTACAGATGAGGAAACTGAGACCCAGAAAGGCTGCCTGGCCCAAGATCAACTATGTGGCAGAGCCAGAATTTAAAACAAGGGCTTAGTGATCCCAAGTCAGTGTACTTTATTATGACAATACACTAAATTTTACCTGGGATCCCAAGACAGCATATAAATAAAAGTAAACCAAAGGATGCTTCTTATCCTTTTCCCAAATAATAAATAAAATTGTTAAACATCAGCTTGAGGTTGGAAGATTTTCAGCAGTCTCTGGCTTAGCACAGGGATTGAACCTCTAAAACTACAGCCTGTACACTTTTTGGATCACACTCTCCATTAGTTTTAAAAATACTGTGTCATCCAATCCAATATATAAATATCTTAATGTATTTCTTTTTAAATTGCATATATATATCATAACACTAATATATTAGATATATATAAAACCTATCAAAAATGAAAACTTTTAATGATAACTATATATAAATACAAATTCTAATGTATCTCCCCAAACTTCAGTTGGATAATTGTGCTTACTCTCTGAGACACAGTCACTTTGGATATCCTCAAGTGAGAAGAATGTATTTTGCTTATTTTGTTTCCTTCTGCTTCCTCTCTGGGCTCAGCTTCAGGGTTTTCCCTAGGGAAAATGTCCAAGAACAGGACACCCTTCCCTACTTACCTTCAATCACACCCTACCTTCATCCCATTCCCATCCTTATCCCCCAACCCCTGCCCTGCACACCCCACTTCCCCAGGCTCCCAAGCATACCCATACATTTAGGCTTTTTCATACCCACTACCTAAATTCCCTTTTTTGGTTCCTTGTCCAGGACTGGCATCTCTTGCTGTGGCTAATGCCCATACATTCATTCATGCAACCAATGAACAGACACTAAGCACCTGTTACAGGCAGGCACTGAGAATCCAAAGATGAAACTTTTCCAGGCATACCCACCCTAACATGGAAAATTCATATATATTAACCAACATGATATTAAATTGAAAGTGACTAGGTCACTAAGAGAGACATGGGAGAAATGATTTCCAGCTAGAAGGATCAGGGGAAGGTGTATGAATAAGGAGGCTAAATCAAGGGCAGGGGCAGAACTCAGAAAGAGCAGGAGATACCCCTCAGGCCCAGGTGGTAATGAGGAGCAAAGGCAAAAAGATGAGGGAACTTCCTAAATAGAACAAAAGATGTGGGCAAGATAATAGTCAACAGATGAGAGTTGGTGCATGGACTGTGCATTCCAGGCAGAAAGAACAACACCTACAATAAAAGTGAAAGATGGAAAGGCCACAGTGGCTGCAGCAAGCAGTCTAAGGAGTGGAGAACTTAATAGGGCTGTAGCAATGAGCATGGGCCAAACCCTGGAAAGCTCACAGGGTGAGTTGAGTCACTGAGGGAGAAAGTGTGCAGAACAGTCATGAACAGTCATGATCACCTTCTAGAAAGACGACTTGGCTGTAGTGTGCAGTGTATATCGGAGGAAGACAGATAAGGGAGGTTACATCACCTCAGCACTTTCCTCTAGGAGTGGATGCATTGCCAGATCATTGCCGGGAACATCTTCTCATGGCAAAATGTCTCTGCTCTGAAGAACATTCCTAGTCTATTCCTCAGTATTCTGAGGTCTTCTGAGACTCCTCTGCAGCCAGGCTGCCAACAAAACTAACCACACATCATGGATTGCAAAAAACACAGGACCTCCTGGGCCACTACTATACTTTCTGCAGGCCAGCCCATCTCTTTATAGCTTGGTGACTTTGGGAAAAGATTTCTAGTGGCTCAGACCTTTACAGCCTGGGGTGGGTTTCCTCATGGCAGAACAGATTCTTCTCTTGGTTAATCAGAAACTTGGGAATCAGATTTCCCATTCAGTTCCTAGGATGCTCCGGCCTGAGCTGACACACTGCCTCTTTAAACACATTATGAAGATTATCAGCAATGTATCAAGGTGTCTTTGCAGAATGGTATAAACTTCGGCTGCAGTACTTATTGCCATAAACCACACTTCCAGGTTTTTATTTATATGCGCATTAGTTCAATATGATTGGATCTGTAAGCAGCAGAGGGGATTGGAGTAATTTATATATATATCAATAAAGGTCTCCAGCCAGCCACTGGGTGCTCTGAGGGGAACAGTACTTCCATTTAAAACGCTAGGAACTGGAGAAATTGAAAATAACTCTCTATTTAGAGGCCAAGGATTAAGGCATTTTGCAAGGAAGGTCTCAGCCCAGCCAGGCTATGCTAAAAAGGCTGTTAAAATGTCATTTGGCTGATACTTAAGCCACAGAGTTTACCTTAACCCCTTCATCTCAATTGAATTTTTTTCTGTGAAGCACAGACTCTAATAGGAAGACAGAATGGTATCCACACTGGTGGAAAAAGTGGCAGAGCTCATGGGCATATGTTGACTATTGTCTCCTAACGTCTATTTCCACTTTCTACTGGTACCATCACCTCAGTGAACTCTTGCACACCCATTGCGTGAGGTCTTCATGAGGCCACTGGTCAAGGTTCTTTGTGATCCCAGGCCAAGGAAGCCTCCATGTAAAAGCTGAGCCAATCAGAGTATCTCTCCCAAGATTTTGCCTATTAAAGTGCTATGAGGATGAAAAATGGTGATAACTTATCCCAGCAGTGGTACTCTGAAGAGACTCTCTGTTCGTTCCTGGCATCAACTCCAGGGGAACTGCCTTGGCTCTTGGTTCTCAAGCTTTTTCTCCCATTTTATGAACTATGAAATAACTTTCTAATAAGTGCTCCTGCTTAGCTCACCCAAGGGCTCTGCTGATTACAACTAAGGAGCCTATGCAAGTGGGATAGCAGGGGCCAGGAGCTCTGCCCATTAGGCTTGCCCCCCTCACACTGGCTATGTGACTTTGCCCATGGAACCTCTCTACTGTGTCTATCAGTGTTGCCTGTAAAATGAAAGCATTGGGAGAGGCCAATGGTTTTCAGATTTCAGGGAAGATCTAGGGATCTTGTTAAAAACCTGGATTTTGATTTTGTTGTTTTGGGTAGGGCTCAGGCATCTGCCTTGTAACCAGCAGTGAGTCTGTGCCCACCAAACCTTAAGAGCACATTTTCAAATGATGCCTTCCAGGGCACTTCGTCCTGGACCACAGGGATGGCCTCAGGGGGAGGGAAAAGCTGAAGTAGATGGCATTTTTGCTTCAACTAGGCAGTCTCCTTTTATGCTTTTTATATTGAGGCTCTACATTAAATTTCCTCTGCAGAAAGAGCTCTACCCCTGAGGAAAAAAAACAACTTGAAAACCAGTGGACTGGGGCCACTAGATAATCTCTAAGGAACCTTACTGTTCTGATTACACACCGCACCTCCTGCGTGGTGTCCAAAGAGAAGCAGGTGTCAAAGCCACTGGGGAACTGACCACCATATTTATTTTATTTGTGAAGCTGACAGGTATGAATCAAATAAAAAAAAGTAGATCCTGTTCTGGTCTGAAAGAGAAGCAAGGGGAAAAAAATAAAATAAAATTCAAATACAACCTTGAGACTCAGCTTCAAAAGGGAGTAAAACCAACTCCCCAATCCTGAAATCGTCCTAACAAACCTAAGAGCAGGCGTTGTATTACCCTCGCTGATAATGATGTAGCAGAGGCCCTGAATGACTTGCTCATAGTGATGCAATTAGACAACAACACAGTCCCCTGACCTCTCGACTGCGTCCCAAGGCTCCTTCTACCTTGCCTCTTCCAGCCATGGCATTTGAAACACCATAAACTGGAGCCAGAGGAGATCCATAAACAGCCCAGTTCTTATTTTTTTACTTTAGAGTCCCTATGTGGCTTCATTTATTTTCAAAAGAGCATGTCACATGTTTGTTGGCACCTACCCCACTATAAAATATCTGTTGACATTTGTGGTTTGGGGCTGGGTTGGATTAGTTGCTGTTTCATCCCATTCGCCTACTGCGTGTAGCAGGAGGTGAAACACACTTCTACCCTGATCCCCCCTCTCATATCTTCTACGCTTCAAGCCAATCTATCTGTGTCCTCTGCAGAATGGGAAGATTAAAAAACAGCTACTCCATCTTGCTGTGCAATCTTAGCCAAGGCAGTTAACCTCTGTCTGTTTCCTGGCCCACGTGAATTTGTAGTAAGGATAATGATAAAGAAGAGGAAGTCAACAGCGGCTAACTTTTCCCTCACTCACAATGGGCCAGACACTGAGCTATGTGACTTTATCTGAATGGTCTCAATCAGGCTTCACACAAGCCTGCAAGGTGGTATGAGCATCATGATCCACATTTTGCAGAAGGAAAACCTGAGGCAAAATGTTGATGGGACAGTTAAACGTTATGTAGCAAATAAGTGGTGGAGGAGGCTTCAGTCTCAGAAGTCTGACCCCACAGCTAGGATTTTCCTTGCAACACTGTTCATTTTACTTCTCCACATTTGGCTGAAAAGTTTGGAGGCTTCTCAGGCAGAGGGCTCAGAGGTGGGGGAGTGAGAGGTGGATGGTAATTTAGGATAAACTAATGCAAAGACAAAACATGGCAAAGAACATCAGCCTGAGTTTGTCCTCACTAGCAACAGGACCTTGTACCTCTTGTCCTCCCTAAGGCTCAGTCTTCTTAGCAGCAAAATGGGGGAAATTATTCCTACCTTGTAGAGATAGTGTAAAAATAGATATCTATGCATGACTACCTAACAAACATTTGGTACATGGAAGTGACATAACATGCATGGTAGCGTGCTGAAAAGTTACTGAAAGTAAGACATGAGGATTCAGGTAAAGTATTGTTATGTGCTGGAGTAACACAGAATTCCTTCCAAGATTGTAAAGTCAACCCAGAGTTTTCTTCTGCAAGTTAGACTCACAGAGAACAGAAGTCAAAAGTCCACAGTGTTAAAACGAACAAACATATTTCCATCGCCCATACACCCAACTTTCCTGAATCAAAAGCCTTAAAATTCTGACAATAGGAAATACCATATAACAGGGCATTGCATATGAAGAATAACTTAAGTATTATTCCTTGTGGAAACTAACCTTTTTATACTATCGAGGTAGAATTTTTATTAGTACATCTATGTATATTCTTTTAAATATATGTTTTCTTTTTCTTTTTTTTGAGACAAAGTCTCGCTCTTTCGCCAGGCTGCAGTGCAGTGGCACAATCTCGACTCACTGCAACCGCTGCCTCCCGGGTTCAAGCGATTCCCCTGCCTCAGCCTCCCAAGTAGCTGGGACTACAGGCACATGCCACCACACTCAGCTAATTTTTGTATTTTTAGCAGAGACAGGGTTTCACCATGTTGGCCAGGGGAATCTCAATCTCTTGATCTTGTGTCTGCCCAACTTGGCCTCCCAAAGTGCTGGGATTACAGACATGAGCCACTGTGCCCGGCCTTAAATATATTTCTATACATGCATATACTCACAAATAAAGATTTATTTTAATGAGATATTACTCATGTTAAAATTAAAATTTACTTTATTTAAAATATGCCTTAGGGAGCCATTGCAGTACATTGAGCTCCATAGAGACAGCGCCGGGGCAAGTGAGAGCCGGATGGGCACTGGGCGACTCTGTGCCTCGCTGAGGAAAAATAACTAAACATGGGCAAAGGAGATCCTAAGAAGCCGAGAGGCAAAATGTCATCATATGCATTTTTTGTGCAAACTTGTCGGGAGGAGCATAAGAAGAAGCACCCAGATGCTTCAGTCAACTTCTCAGAGTTTTCTAAGAAGTGCTCAGAGAGGTGGAAGACCATGTCTGCTAAAGAGAAAGGAAAATTTGAAGATATGGCAAAGGCGGACAAGGCCCGTTATGAGAGGGAAATGAAAACCTATATTCCTCCTAAAGGGGAGACAAAAAAGAAGTTCAAGGATCCCAATGCACCCAAGAGGCCTCCTTCGGTCTTTTTCCTGTTCTGTTCTGAGTATCGCCCAAAAATCAAAGGAGAACATCCTGGCCTGTCCATTGGTGACGTTGCGAAGAAACTGGGAGAGATGTGGAATAACACTGCTGCAGATGACAAGCAGCCTTATGAAAAGAAGGCTGCGAAGCTGAAGGAAAAATATGAAAAGGATATTGCTGCATATCGAGCTAAAGGAAAGCCTGATGCTGCCAAAAAGGGAGTTGTCAAGGCTGAAAAAAGCAAGAAAAAGAAGGAAGAGGAGGAAGATGAAGAGGATGAGGAGGAAGAGGAAGATGAAGAAGATGATGATGATGAATAAGTTGGTTCTAGCGCAGTTTTGTTTTCTTGTCTATAAAGCATTTAACCCCCCTGTACACAACTCACTCCTTTTAAAGAAAAAAATTGAAATGTAAGGCTGTGTAAGATTGTTTTTAAACTGTACAGTGTCTTTTTTTGTATAGTTAACACACTACCGAATGTGTCTTTAGATAGCCCTGTCCTGGTGTTATTTTCTTTTTTTTTTTTTTTTTATTTTATTTTTTTTTTTTTTAATTTTTATTGCATTATAGGTTTGGGGGTACATGTGCAGAACGAGCAAGATAGTTGCATAGGTACACACATGGCAGTGTGCTTTGCTGCTTTCCTCCCCTTCACCCACACTTGGTATTCATCCCCAGGCTATCCCCCCCAGCCCCCCCCCGCTGTCCCTCCCCCATTCCCCCCAACAGTCCCCAGTGTATAGTAGACCGCCTCTCTGTGTCCACGTGTTCTCATTTTTCTCACCCACCTATGAGTGAGTATATGCGGTATTTCTTTTTCTGTTCTTGTGTCAGTTTGCTGAGAATGATGTTCTCCAGATTCATCCATGTCCCTACAAAGGACACAAACTCATCATTTTTGATTGCTGCATAATATTCCATGGTGTATATGTGCCACATTTTCCCAGTCCAGTCTATCATCGTTGGGCATTTGGGTTGGTTCCAGGTCTTTGCTATTGTAAACAGTGCTGCAATGAACATTCGTGTGCATGTGTCCTTATAGTAGAACGATTTATAATCCTTTGGATAGATACCCAGTAATGGGATTGCTGGGTCAAATGGAATTTCTATTTCTAGGTCCCTGAGGAATCGCCACACTGTCTTCCACAATGGTTGAACTAATTTACACTCCCACCAACAGTGTAAGAGTGTTCCTATTTCTCCACATCCTCTCCAGCATCTGCTGTCTCCAGATTTTTTAATGATCGCCATTCTAACTGGTGTGAGATGGTATCTCAATGTGGTTTTGATTTGCATCTCTCTAATGACCAATGACGATGAGCACTTTTTCATATGTTTGCTGGCCTCATGTATGTCTGCTTTCGTAAAGTTTCTGTTCATATCCTTTGCCCATTTTTGAATGGGCTTGTTTGTTTTTTTCCTGTAAATCTGTTTGAGTTCTTTGTAAATTCTGGATATCAGCCCTTTGTCAGATGCGTAAACTGCAAAGATTTTTTCCCATTCTGATGGTTGCCGATTCACTCTAGTGACTGTTTGTTTTGCTGTGCAGAAGCTGTGGAGTTTGATTAGGTCCCATTTGTCTATTTTGGCTTTTGTTGCCAATGCTTTGGGAGTTTTGTTCATGAAGTCCTTGCCTACTCCTATGTCCTGAATGGTTTTGCCTAGATTTTCCTCTAGGGTTTTTATGGTGTCGGGTCTTACGTTTAAGTCTTTAATCCATCTGGAGTTAATTTTAGTGTAAGGTGTCAGGAAGGGGTCCAATTTCTGCTTTCTGCACATGGCTAGCCAGTTTTCCCAACACCATTTATTAAATAGGGAATCCTTTCCCCATTGCCTGTTTTTGTCTGGTTTATCAAAGATAATATGGTTGTAGATGTGTTGTGTTGCCTCCGATGCCTCTGTTCTGTTCCATTGGTCTATATCTCTGTTTTGGTACCAGTACCATGCTGTTTTGATTACTGTAGCCTTGTAGTATAGTTTGAAGTCTGGTAGCGTGATGCCTCCCGCTGTGTTCTTTTTGCTTAGAATTGACTTGGCTATGCGGGCTCTTTTTTGGTTCCATATGAAATTCATGGTGGTTTTTTCCAGTTCTGTGAAGAAATTCAATGGTAGTTTGATGAGGATAGCATTGATTGTGTAAATTACTTTGGGCAGTATAGCCATTTTCACAATATTGATTCTTCCTAACCACGAACATGGAATGTTTCTCCATCTGTTTGTGTCCTCTCTTATTTCATTGAGCAGTTGTTTGTAGTTTTCCTTAAAGAGGTCCCTTACATTCCTAGTGAGTTGTATTCCTAGGTATTTTATTTTCTTTGTAGCAATTGTGAATGGCAGTTCGTTCTTGATTTGGTTCTCTTTAAGTCTGTTATTGGTGTATAGGAATGCTTGTGATTTTTGCACATTGATTTTATATCCTGAGACTTTGCTGAAGTTGCTTATCAGTTGCAGGAGCTTTTGGGCTGAGGTGATGGGGTCTTCTAGGTATACTATCATGTCGTCTGCAAATAGAGACAATTTGGCTTCCACCTTTCCTATTTGAATACCCTTTATTTCTTTTTCTTGCCTGATTGCTCTGGCTAGAACTTCCAGTACTATGTTGAATAGAAGTGGTGAGAGAGGGCATCCTTGTCTAGTGCCAGATTTCAAAGGGAATGCTTCCAGTTTTTGCCCATTAAGTATGATATTGGCTGTTGGTTTGTCATAAATAGCTTTTATTACTTTGAGATATGTTCCATCAATACCAAGTTTATTGAGGGTTTTTAGCATAAAGGGCTGTTGAATTTTGTCAAATGCCTTCTCTGCATCAATTGAGATAATCATGTGGTTTTTGTTTTTGCTTCTGTTTATGTGGTGAATTACATTTATAGACTTGCGTATGTTGGACCAGCCTTGCATCCCCGGGATAAATCCTACTTGATCATGATGGATAAGTTTTTTAATGTGCTGTTGCAATCGGTTTGCCAGTATTTTATTGAAGATTTTTGCATCTATGTTCATCATGGATATTGGCCTGAAGTTTTCTTTTCTTGTTGAGTCTCTGCCAGGTTTTGGTATCAGGATGATGTTGGTCTCATAAAATGATTTGGGAAGGGTTCCCTCTTTTTGGATTATTTGGAATAGTTTCAGAAGGAATGGTACCAGATCCTCTTTGTGTGTCTGGTAGAATTCGGCTGTGAACCCATCTGGACCTGGGCTTTTTTTGTGTGGTAGGCTCTTAATTGCTGCCTCAACTTCAGACCTTGTTATTGGTCTATTCATAGTTTTGGCTTCCTCCTGGTTTAGGCTTGGGAGGACACAGGCATCCAGGAATTTATCCATTTCTTCCTGATTTACTGGTTTATGTGCATAGAGTTGTTTGTAGTATTCTCTGATGATGGTTTGAATTTCTGTGGAATCTGTGGTGATTTCCCCTTTATCGTTTTTTATTGCATCTATTTGGTTGTTCTCTCTCTTCTTTTTTATCAGTCTGGCTAGTGGTCTGTCTATTTTGTTGATCTTTTCGAAAAACCAGCTCTTAGATTTATTGATTTTTTGAAGGGTTTTTCTTGTCTCTATCTCCTTCAGTTCTGCTCTGATCTTAGTTATTTCTTGTCTTCGGCTAGGTTTTGAGCTTTTTTGATCTTGCTCCTCTAGCTCTTTCAATTTTGACGATAGGGTGTCAATTTTGGATCTCTCCACTCTTCTCATGTGGGCACTTATTGCTATATATTTTCCTCTACAGACTGCTTTAAATGTGTCCCAGAGATTCTGGTACGTTGTGTCTTCATTCTCATTGGTTTCAAAGAACTTCTTTATTTCTGCCTTCATTTCATTGTTTATCCAATCAACATTCAAGAGCCAATTGTTCAGTTTCCATGAAGCTGTGCGGTTCTGAGTTATTTTCTGAATTCTGAGTTCCAACTTGATTGCACTATGGTCTGAGAGACTGTTTGTTATGATTTCAGTTGTTTTGCATTTGCTGAGGAGTGCTTTACTTCCAATTATGTGGTCAATTTTGGAGTAGGTGTGATGTGGTGCTGAGAAGAATGTATATTCTGTGGATTTGGGGTGGAGAGTTCTGTAAATGTCTATCAGGTTTGCTTGTTCCAGGTCTGAGTTCAAGTCCTGGATATCCTTGTTAATTTTCTGTCTGGTTGATCTGTCTGCTATTGACAGTGGAGTGTTAAAGTCTCCCACTATTATTGTGTGGGAGTCTAAGTCCCTTTGTAAGTCATTAAGAACTTGCCTTATATATCTGGGTGCTCCTACATTGGGTCCATATATATTTAGAATCGTTATCTCTTCTTGTTGTATCGATCCTTTTACCATTATGTAATGACCTTCTTTGTCCCTTTTGATCTTTGTTACTTTAAAGTCTATTTTATCAGAGATGAGAATTGCAACTCCTGCTTTTTTTTGCTCTCCATTTGCTTGGTAAATCTTCCTCCATCCCTTTATTTTGAGCCTTTGTGTATCTTTGCATGTGAGGTGGGTTTCCTGGATACAGCACACCGATGGGTTTTGGTTTTTTATCCATTTTGCCAGTCTGTGTCTTTTGATTGGTGCATTTAGCCCATTTACATTCAGGGTTAATATTGTTATGTGTGAATTTGATACTGCCATTTTGATGCTAGCTGGCTGTTTTGCCCGTTGGTTCATGTACATTCTTCATTTTGTTGATGGTCTTTAGCATTTGGTATGCTTTTAGGATGGCTGGAACTGGTTGTTTCTTTCTATGTGTAGTGCCTCTTTCAGGAGCTCTTGTAAAGCAGGCCTAGTGGTGACAAAATCTCTGAGTACTTGCTTGTTCGTGAAGGATTTTATTTTTCCTTCACTTATGAAGCTCAGTTTGGCTGGATATGAAATTCTGGGTTGAAAGCTCTTTTCTTTAAGGATGTTGAATATTGGCCCCCACTCTCTTCTGGCTTGTAGAGTCTCTGTCGAGAGATCTGCTGTGAGTCTGATGGGCTTCCCTTTGTGGGTGACCCGACCTTTCTCTCTGGCTGCCCTTAGTATTTTCTCCTTCGTTTCAACCCTGGTGAATCTGACGATTATGTGCCTTGGGGTTGCTCTTCTTGCAGAGTATCTTTGTGGTGTTCTCTGTATTTCCTGGAGTTGAGTATTGACCTGTCTTGCTAGGTTGGGGAAATTTTCCTGGATAATATCCTGAAGAGTGTTTTCCAGCTTGGATTCATTCTCTTCGTCACATTCTGGTACACCTATCAAACGTAGGTTGGGTCTCTTCACATAGTCCCACATTTCTTGGAGATTTTGTTCATTCCTTTTTGTGCTTTTTTCTTTAATCTTGGTTTCTCGTTTTATTTCATTGAGTTGATCTTCAACTTCTGATATTCTTTCTTCTGCTTGGTCAATTCGGCTGTTGAAACTTGTGCATGCTTCGCGAAGTTCTCGTGTTGAGTTTTTCAGCTCCTTCAATTCATTCATATTCCTCTCTAAGTTGTCCATTCTTGTTATCAATTCCTCGAATCTTTTTTCAAATCTTTTTTCAAGGTTCTTAGTTTCTTTTTTTTTTTTTTTTTTTTTATTTTATTTTATTGAGACAGAGTTTCGCTCTTGTTACCCAGGTTGGAGTGCAATGGCGCGATCTCGGCTCACCGCAACCTCCGCCTCCTGGGTTCAGGCAATTCTCCTGCCTCAGCCTCCTGAGTAGCTGGGATTACAGGCACGCGCCACCATGCCCAGCTAATTTTTTGTATTTTTAGTAGAGACGGGGTTTCACCATATTGACCAGGATGGTCTCGATCTCTTGACCTCGTGATCCACCCGCCTCGGCCTCCCAAAGTGCTGGGATTACAGGCTTGAGCCACCGCGCCCGGCCAAGGTTCTTAGTTTCTTTGCACTGGTTTAGAACATGTTCCTTTAGCTCACTGAAGTTTCTCATTATCCACTTTCTGAAGTCTGATTCCGTCATTTCGTCACATTCATTCTCCGTCCAGCTTTGTTCCCTTGCTGGTGAGGAGTTTTGGTCCTTTTTTGGAGGTGAGGTGTTTTGGTTTCGGGTGCTTTCCTCCTTTTTGCGCTGGTTTCTTCCCATCTTTATGGATTTATCCGCCTGTTGTCTTAGTAGTGGCTGATTTTTCAATTGGGTCTCTGTGTGGACACTGAGATTGTTGATGATGAAGTATTTCTGTTACTTAGTTTTCCCTCTAATGATCTATCCTCTCTGCTGTATGAGTGCTGAGGTCCACTCCAGGCCCTGCTTGTCTGGGGTATACCTGCAGCAGCTGCAGAACAGTGAGGGATGATATCAGTTTCTTTTTCTGCTGCCCTTGTTCCAGAATGATGCCAGCCAAATGTCAGTCTGATTAGTCCTTTTCTGGGGTGACTCCTTGGATATACAGAGGTCAGGGAGCTGCTTGAGGAGACAGTCTGTGCTTTATAGGAGCTCCAGTGCTGAGCTGTGAGCTCCGTTGTTCATTCAGGGTTGTTGGGAGGTTATGTCTGCTGCAATAGAACTCATAAAACACCACTCTTTTTTTTTTTTTTCACCCTTAGATGCTCTGTCTCAGGGAGTTGGGGCTTTCTTTATGAGTATCTGTTGCACTGTCCTGCCCCACTGGGTGGCAGTCTATTCACTATTTGCCTGCCGGGGCTCTGACCTCCTAAGGCGGGTCCGCCCTGTTGCGGCCCTGCGGACTCTCTCTGTTATGGCAGGTTGCCTCGGCAACGGCAGGCTGCGTCAGTCCTGGGCGGTACTTAAGTGGGGGTGCACTTTGTCAGGAATGGTGGACGCCCCTCCCTGACCGGGCTGCACCGTCCTAAATGCCGGCAACAAAACTCTCAGCCCCAAGCGCCTCCAGTCGCCGCCCTGCTTGTCCCCGTGAGCATGGGACCCGCCGAGCCCGATCACCCTGCTCCCTGCCTCAGAGTCCGTCCTCTCTCTCTCTCTCTTCCTCTCCCCAAGCTGAAAGGTCGACTCTCTCAATGGCGCCCCAGGAGCCTGCCGATAGGGCACTGGGATCCGTGCGATCTCCCGTGCCGCTGCCCACTACCCCGGCTCAGATCACGCTTCCCAGGAAACTCCTGGTCTGGCTCATTGTCCAAGTCCCGTTCAATCAGATGGACATGCCAATCTGCCCTTCCAAATCTCAGATTGCCGGTTTAACAGGGCACCCAGACCAGTGAGTTCCGCGCCGAGTCCTGCTGCGGCGCCGGCGGAAGAGGCGGCGGGAGCTGGTTGCGTTAGCCGGCTGCTAGCGTCCCGTGTCTCTCCCACACCTGGGACTTTCAACGCTCTGTGGGCATAAAAGGAACATCCGAGAATGCGGCTAGGACTCACCCTCTGCGCCTTCACCGAGAGCTGCAATCCTGAGTCACCTCTACGACGCCATCTTGCCTCCCTCCCCCCTGGTGGTATTTTCAATAGCCACTAACCTTGCCTGGTACAGTATGGGGGTTGTAAATTGGCATGGAAATTTAAAGCAGGTTCTTGTTGGTGCACAGCACAAATTAGTTATATATGGGGATGGTCGTTTTTTCATCTTCAGTTGTCTCTGATGCAGCTTATACAAAATAATTGTTGTTCTGTTAACTGAATACCACTCTGTAATTGCAAAAAAAAAAAGTTGCAGCTGTTTTGTTGACATTCTGAATGCTTCTAAGTAAATACAATTTTTTTTATTTAAAAAAAATATATATATATGCCTTAGGTATCATTCTATGCCAGTAAGTGTAAATACACATTATCATTTTAATCCCTTCATAATATTCCACAGTATAAATATATTATGATTAACCAATTGGAAGTATAGATGACTTCCAATTTTTGCTATTATAAACAGCACTGCAACACATATCTTTGTACATTCTTCTCGGTGTACTTTTCCTTTAAGGTCTTAGGATAAATTCCTGGATATGCATTACAGTGTCAAAGATATGCATATTTAAAACTGTGATATATACTTCCAAACTGTTATTCTCCAGAAAGGTAATTTCACTGGATTTTCACTAATTGGTATGAGGGTAGAGAGATGTATTATGACTAGTACTTTGAACCACATGAAGTTGTCATATTTGTAGGTCAAAACAGTTGAATTTCAGTAAATTCATATACTTCAGTCTAATAATTCATCCCTAATGTGAGTCAAATATTGCCTTTCTACTTCAAATACCGTGTTGGCTATTCAGAAAACAGCAATTCAAATGCATGCATTGTGTGCCATTTTAGGGAAATGGAAATAGGTAGAATGGGAAGTGGCTTCTCTTTGAAAATGAGCAAGTATTTTAAAAAATTCTACTATCCAATCTGGAAATAACTTGTGCTTGAATAAGGTAATACATTGATTTTGAGTCACTTGATGGCCAAGAATGAGTTGTTCCTCTACCATTGATACGATTTGGCTGTGTCCTCATCCAAATCTCATCTTGAATTGTAGCTCCCATAATTCCCACATGTTGTGGGAGAGATCCAGTGGGAAATAATTGAATCATGAGGGCAGTTTCCCCCATACTGTTCTCATGATAGTGAGTGAGACTCACAAGATCTGATGGTTTTATAAGGAGAACGCTTTTCACTTGGTTTTCATTCTCTCTCTTCCCTGACACCATGTAAGATGTTGCCTTCCACCATAATTGTGAGGCCTCCCCAACCACATGGAACTATCAGTCAATTAAACCTCTTTCCTTTATAATTACCCAGTCTTAGGTATGTCTTTATCAGCAGTGTGAAAACAGACTAACACAACCATCCTTCTTTGTCAAGGGATAAATTTAATAAAACTGAAAGGAAATTGGTGTTCATTGCCACTAGTCCTTGAGGCCATCTCCCAAAACATAAACTAAATCTAGAGGACTGTCAGAGCTGAAAGCACCTATGACCACCTCACCATTCCTGGATTGTGTTCCCGGGAACACCAGTCCCACAAATGCTCTGAGGGAATAGGACATCCAGGAGCCTCCTTCTGGTGAGTCACAATGCACTGAAATAACCAAGGCTCTGAGAAGTTCTTCAGAAAACAAATCTGCTACTTGTGTTGAGCTCTGCTTTTCTCACACTTGTTGGACCACAAATCCCTTTGATCACATGACATTTATTACCATACAGTGGAACACATTTTCAAAAATTCTAAGGAACTCACTTTAGTAGAGAAAAACCTGAATCACCAAGGTTACGAGGTAAGTCAATGGCACCAGGATCAGAAGTATTCGCTTATGCCATCAAACAGGTATTTAATGAGTGCTTGATATATGCCAAAGTCTGTGCCAGACACTGACAAATTTGGTGAATATGCCATAATCCTTGAACTCAATGAGATTACAATCTAGTGGGAGTAAAAGACAAATTAACAAATTAAACTTAACAGAATTTTTAATCTAGAACTTAGTGTTTAGTGTGGTTAAGTACTTAAAATGTGACTTATGACACTGAGGAACTGAATTTGTAAATTTAATTGAGTTTTAATTCATAAAATTTAAACTTAAAAATTAAAACAGTGTAGCTGAACGCAGTGCTCACGCCTGTAATCCCAGCACTTTGGGAGGCCAAGGCAGGTGGATCCCAAGATCAGGAGATTGAGACCATCTTGGCTAACATGGTCAAACACCATCTCTAAAAAACAACAAAAAAATTAGCTGGGTGTGGTGGCGAGTGCCTGTAGTCCCAGCTACTCAGGAGGTTGAGGCAGGAGAATCGCTTGAACCCAAGAGATGCAGGTTGCAGTGAGCTGAGATCACACCACTGCACTCCAGCCTGAGCAACAGAGTAAGACTCTGTCTCAAAAAAAGAGAGAGAAAAAAAAAATTAAAACAGAGTAAAATATTTTTCTACTAACTAGCTTTTTTGTTTTGTGAGGACTATATATTTCACTATAATCATCGAAAATTAAGCATCTCAATTGAGATGAACTGTAAGTATAAAACACAAACCAGATTTTAGAGACCTTGTTAAAAACAATGTAAAATATCTCACTCAGTTTTTGTATAATTTGATTATATGTTGAAATCTTTGTATTGTGGACATATGGGTTAAATAAAATAGATTAAGATTAATTTCACCTGTCTCTTTTAATTTTTTATAACATGGCCACAATAAGATTTAAAATCAGATATGTGGTTCATTATATTCCTTTTGGACAGAACCAATCTGAAAGAGCATGTCAGGAAGCACACAGGAGGTGCCTAACCAAGACCTGGGCAAAGCCTCCCAACAGGACATGATTTTTAATGATGAGACCTGGAGGAGGAAAAGGAATGAGCCAGGAAAAGAGAGGAAAGAAGAGTGTTCCTGAGGGAGGGAGCGGCTGTGCAAAGGCCCTGAGGTTGAACAGGACAGGGCTCTTGATATTTCACCCCCATCATTTCCAGTACAGCTCACCTTCTATGCTCCAGACCACCAAATGCTCTTCCCATAGATCACCGCTTCTAAAACTACTAGAAGTGCAAGTGCTCTTTATTTAAAGTGAAACTGCACACAGACATTGGCTTGGAAAAGAGCATTTTGTTCACGTTTCATGTAGATGTAAGCTACATGTAGACTCCACTCTTGCATAGGTTATTAATTTATTCAAAATATGTGACAATTATATATTCCTCAAAGGAATCTTTTTTATAGAAAATATCTCCCACCAGAGCAAACATCATATCACTCCCAGTAAGTATACGTATGAGTGGCTCCTGAGGACCCACAGCTAGTCTAGAGCAGAGGCAGGGAGGGAGCTCAGCTGCAAAGGATGGCTGCAGAGTGAGACACCAGGAGGCAGTCTAGCACAATGAGAGCTCGGGTTCTGATGAATCTACCACTGACTAGCTGTGTGATACCACAGAAATCTCGTCACCTCTCTGGGACCTTGGTTTCCTCATTGGCAAAGGAGGAAAAGAGTAGCATCAATTGCAGGGTTGCTCGGCCTCACCACTACTAACGTTCAGGCCGGACAATTCTCCGCTGTAAGGACCCACCTGTGCACTGCAGGGTGATTAGCAGCATCCCCGGCCTCTACCCACAAGATGCTGGTAGCACCTCCCCACTCAGGCTGTAACAACCAAAAACATGTCTGGACATTTCAAATGTCTCCCAGCACACCTCCCCTTGAGAACCACTGATCTACGACCACATGAGTCTTGGGGAGGATTAAATGGAGTCCTGCATGAGAAGTGGTGGTACGGTGCTGAAACCCAGCAAGTTTTCATGAAAGGCTGACTAAATAAATCCACAAAATAAAGGGAGGAAAAGCTTCTGCAAGAATGACAATGGCACTTAGCTGACTGCCATTTTGTGAATTTAACCAGCCATCACTCTAGCCCAAGAACTTCCATTTATTCCCTCTTTTCCTCCTGCCAAAAGAAGACGGGACCTGGGTCTCCTGAGTAATGTGGGCAGAAAGACCCTGAAAATGGGACATGACTGCCTCGATGGATTTAATGGTGCTTTTTAAATGTGGATAATTATAGGGCCTCCTCTACGCAAGTGTACCAGTTGGGGGAGGCTGCGGGCTCTGGGGCACTGTGGGCCCGCATAGCTCAGCTCCATTGAGCTGATGGTAATGTTATTAAATGTGCTCTCTCCTTTTATTAGGCATCTTAATAACCTCTAAGTTGCACCCAGGAGAGTTGGTGCAGAAAAGGAATTCTGGCCAACCTAATTTGTATTTGAAAATACCCCATAGGCCAACGGAACAAGATTCAGATGAATTTCACAGGCAGCTGAGGGCTACACAAGGCAAGTGTTTCCAAATTGTACTCGATTATTAAATGCAAAATGCCTGCCTCTTGCCTTCCCCATCCTCATTCTTTGCCCTCCTTTTCTGCCAGGGCCCCTGCATCCCCTCCATGTGCATTTGCAGCCACACTCCAGCCACTGGCTAATAAACAGAACTTGATGTGGGTGCTCCCTGTCAACAGGAAAATAATGATGTGAACTCATACTTATCAGCTATCTGATCCCTGAGCCAGACTCCCATGTATTCCTCACAACACCCTGAAAGGTGAGTTCCCATTTTAGAGTGGAGCAAACTATGGTTTGAAAAGATTTGCATCTTGCCAGAAAAAAAAAATTATATATATATGTATGTATGTATATAACTAGATAATTACAGAGCACAGATCTAAACCTACTTCCCTCTGACTCCCTGCCTGGTGCTTGTCACCACTGCTGACATTTTTCAGTAATTGGGTGGTGACAGGGAGTAAGCCCGTGTATTCATTCACCATGCACAGGTGACTATATGTTCCAGACCTGGATAGAATGCTGGGAAAAGACACTGCCCCCACCCTCATATATTTCATAATTAAAATTATACACCATGGAAAGAACATTTAAAAGGAATGAGAAAAGGAGAGTAGCAACTCACATTCATTCAACATTTAGCAAGAGCCTACAAGACACCAGGCAGTGTTCTGGCTACTAGCAACATTGCTGCAGACACAGACAAAAGGAATAGATTTGACAAATGTTCCAGGTACTGAATAAACAGAATTTGGCAGTCTTGACTGAAAGGGAAAGGGACAGAGAAAAACTGAAGGAGTCTCAGAAGTGCCTAGTCTAGGAGACTGATGATGAGCCAGCCATGAGCTGAGGTTGAGGGATGGGATTTGGGAAAGAAGATAGCAAATTTGTTTTTAGAGTTGTTATAAGACATTGTATGAGCTTCCTATTGCTGCTGTAACAAATTACTGCAAACGTAGTGGCTTCACACAACTCAAATTTGCTTTCTTACAGTTCTGGGGACGAGAAGTCCAGGTATTGGTAGGGCTAGTTCCTTCTGGAGGCTGCATGGAAGAATCCATTCCTTGCCTCTTCCAGATTCTAGAGGCTGCAGGC
Organism: Saguinus oedipus; assembly: GCA_031835075.1. Lineage (NCBI taxonomy): Eukaryota > Metazoa > Chordata > Mammalia > Primates > Cebidae > Saguinus > Saguinus oedipus. The sequence goes on from CM063170.1 coordinate 48,605,681, forward strand.
ATTTCTGGGCTTGGACTGTATTACTCCAGTCTCTGCTTCCATCATCATGACATAGTTATTTTCTGTCCCTAACACCTCTTGTGTCCTTCTTACAAGGATATTTGTGATTACATCAGGCCTGCCCAGTTAAGCCTGGATAATTTTCCTCATCTCAATATCTTCAACATAATCATCTCTGCAAAGTACTTTTTGCCACATAAGGTAACATTCACAGCTTCCAGGAATTAAGAAAGACATGGACATATTTGGGGGAGCCATTATTCAGTCTGCCATAGACATCCAGGAAGAGATGTTTCAGAGGCAGCCGAAAATGTAAATCTAGGCCAGGCGAGGTGGCTCATGCCTGTAATCCCAGCACTTTGGGAGGCCGAGGTGGGTGGATCACTTGACGTCAGGAGTTCAACACCAGCTTGGCCAACACCTATCTCTACTAAAAATAAAAAAATTAGCCAGGCATGGTGGCACACACCTGTAATCCCAGCTACTCAGGAGGCTGAGGCAGGAGAATTGGTTGAACCCGGGAAGTGGAGTTTGCAGTGAGCCAAGATCACGCCACAGCACTCCAACATGGTGACAGAGTGAGACTCGAAAGAGAGAGAGAGAGAGAGAAAGAAAATGTAAATCTAGAACTTGGTGGAAATGACATTCATAAATGAGTTGAATTCATGAGTTCAATTCACTCATTCATTCAACCATTCAATAATTGTTTATTAAGCAGTTAATATGTGCCAAGAAGATAATCACAGAAGTTGATCTGGGACTCATGCTCATAGCTCATAGTTGATGGGAGTCTATGTAAAAAGAGGGCACAAGAGTAAAAAGCCAAAGACCGAACCCAGCAGTTCGGATAAACTACGAAGAGCAGACAGGAAAAGAGGAACCAATGTGAACGTGTCCAAGTTAAGACTAACACCATTTGTACAATTTTGTTTGCCCTTATGGGTGACTACAGATCATGGGGTGTGTGACTTCAAAATATGCTGTGTCTGGGGCCGGATGAGGAGGTGTTTCAACTAAATTCTTCTTGAGCTACAGCATCTCTGGAGGGTCTGTTCTCCAGCCCATGGCCACCACAAGAGACTGTGGCTCTGGCCGGTTCTTTTTCTTGCCTTTTCTTAGCCAAGTGTAGTCATTAAGTACTTCATATCCAATTACTACAGCCTAACCTCTTGGCTCTCCCAGTAATGGAGGAAACAAGAATTTAATCCATGGCAGCCTCAGGTGCAGAAAGATGATACTAAATATTTCATTCTTGGGATGATGGGAACTGGAAGCCCCTGGAGATGATCTGGCTGAATCTTGCAAGCGAGCCCTTCCGGGAATCCACTGGGTAACCGTGCTATTGGCGACAATGACTGCCACTTGGGCCTCAGCTTGCCAATGGGAAGGGAAGCTGCATTAATGTGGAACAGTGCTAAAAGGCCAGCTCCAACTCTGCTTCTAGGAAATTAGGGCTTGTTTTAAAAATCGTGCTTTCAGAGGTTTCCTGTCACCTCCTTAGATCCAAAAGCTATTTGTCGCCAATTCCCCCCATGATTCCACCTTTATTTGTTTGTTTATTTATTTATTTTCACAAAGAGCCAACTGAAAGGAGAACAAAAAGATGTAACAAAGAGAAATCATTTAAGGTACATTTCTTCTCTTCAGGAAATTACCTGCTTTGGCTTACATCTTTAACTCCTCGCATTCTTTAATAGCTAGCACAAGGAGACAGTAAGTGTTAAAATGGACAAGAGAAAAATGCATTATCAGGGTGGGAATTGCATAGATTGTGTTGGTAAGTAAATACCATTTGTTAAGCGCTGAAGTACTAAAATGAAAAAAATAGATTATTTTTCCTTAAAAAATTAAGCGTTTTGAAAAACTAGATTTGATTTTTTTATTACTCTTCACAAAACTGAAAACAGATGGTATGTGCTATAGACTTAAGAAAACATAGCAAAAGTGGAAAAAGGTCAGCTTCAGTGTAACTTGGAGGTGAGAGGACCTGAAACCTGACCCCTTGGCCATTAAGCCCCTATTCAGATCTGATTTATGATGCTGGCTTAGAGCTGCATACCCTGAAGGGGTAGGGTGTGAACTAGAAGTCAGAGTAGACCACAGAGATGGGCCTCTACAGGCGTTTGGATGTGCCCATCTCACCTCTCCACACTAATCCTGTGCGTCCTTCCAAAGAAAGTTCCTGCAGTAAGCTCTCCTACCCAGCCCACAGGGTTGTCTGCCTGCTCTGAACTCCCTCTTTGCTAATTGGACATTGTGTCATCTATCTTGCCTTCTCAGAGTGGGTGCTCCTTGAGGGGCAGTTGGGTGGCAGCTATTCAGAGCATACACGGTCCCCTTTCCTGACTCTCAAACTATTTATTGCTTTACAGATAAGTCTGATTTATTTGCCTGTAGAGAGTGTTTGTACATCTTTGTAACCCATGGAGTAGCAAGTGAACTAGAGGAGGTACGAAAGATGACTTCAGGAGGCAGGACATATATTTTCTAAGGAGAAGAACAGTACTATATAGCAAACATTACCATCTAGTATAGAGAAAGCATTTTCTATTTAGTAGTAACGATGTTATTTTAATGTGCTCCATAAATATTTTATGTACACACACACACACACACACACACACACACACACACACACACACAAACTCTCAAAATATGACTATTAAGGCCAGGCATGGTGGCTCATGCCTATAATCCCAGCACTGTGGGAGGCCAAGGTGGGCGGATCACTTGAGGTCAGGAGTTTGAGACCAGCCTGGCCAACATGGTGAAATCACATCTCTACTAAACATACAAAAATTAGCCAGGCATGGCAGCAGGGGCCTGTAATACCAGCTACTTGGGAGGCTGAGGCACAAGAATTGCTTGAACCCAGGAGGTGGAGGTTACAGTGAGCCGAGATTGCACCACTGCACTCCAGCCTGGGTGACAGAACGAGATTCCGTCTCAAAAAAAAAAAAAAGATTATTAAATATAAATATACTTTATTTTCCAAAAGTTAATATAGAAAAATATTAAAAGTTCACATGGAATTTAGATATGGCAAAAATCATAAAGACCACGTGCAAGGACGGAAGTGTTGGGAAAACTCTGCCCTAATAATGAAGACCTCCTTCATTATCCAATAAATGTTGTCTTCTGAGTGTATCTCAAACTCTATTTTTGGTTTATTATCATCATTGTGGTTTTGCTTTGATTTTACCCTGAGAAAACACAGAGAAGAGTCTTTTTGTTTGTTTGTTTGTTTGATTTGAGAAATGGAATCTCACTCTGTCACCCAGGCTGGAGTGCAATGGCATAATCTCAGCTCACTGCAACCTCCAACTCCCCGGGTTCAAGCAATTCTCCTGCCTCAGCCTCCCAAGTAGCTGGGACTACAGGTGCATGCTGCCACACCCAGCTAATACTTTTTGTATTATAGTAAAGACAGGGTTTCACTGTGTTGCCTAGGCCGGTCTCAAACTCTGAGCTCAGGCAATCTGCCTGCCTAAGCCTCCCTCCCAAAGTGCTAGGATTATAGGCATGAGCCACCATGCCAGACCGAGTATTTTTTTGACAGAAGAAGAAAATGGAAGCTTTCATAACAATGACATTTTATTGCCTTGATAGTCAAGGCAACCAGCTCTGGAGTAAGAACAGACTTCTGTCTGGCACTGCTATTTTCTAGCAGAATGACTTATAAATGTAAATAATTACCTTCTCAGGGCCTCAATGTTCCTACCTGCAACATGGAATTGTTATGAGGAAGAAATGAAATAATGCATGCAAAGTACAGCTTGGTGCCTGGCACACAGATAAGGTCCAATAAATAGCAGCTATTGCAATTAATAATAGTAGTAGCATGAACAATAACAATAAAAACTACACTTATAAAGAAATTCATCTATTAAGGGGTTTTATCTAAGCATTAGAATTTATCCAACCTTCCTATGGGGTGCCAAGTCCTGTGCAAGACCCAGGTGTTCAATTATGGAATGAGAAATGCATGATTGCAAGGTAGGCAGGAAAATAAACTCTGGAACTAAGTCACCCACTTTCAAATCTAAGCTTTGCTATTTTTTTCTAATGGTGTGGCCTTGAGCGAGCGACTTGCCTTTCCATGCCTCTTTCCCATCCCTAAAATAGGAATAATAATGACAACACAACCTCATAGGGTGTTGTGAGAATCCAATGAGTTCACAGAGATAAAGTGTATCAGCGTCATCAGAAAGGTGGCTGTACCTAGTGTCCTCAATTTTTTTTTGGCTATTATTCCCATTCCTACCAGGCTGCCATACATCTTCCACATTTTTCAAATGGCCTGCTAGTTTCCAAACTTTATATTTGCGACAAATTACACCCAGTCATTAATTCAAAGACAGAAGTGTCACCATATAAGGAAGTTTGAGACTGAACTACTGAGAACATTTTATCACTGAGCCCAATCAATTTATTCAAATGATTCAGATCAAGCCAGTTTTATAATTAGAGTAGAAGGTCATCTACATCATGCATTCCTCCAGTCACTAGGAAAATTTCCCCCAGTGCCTACAGCACCCAGGGACTACAGCACACAGACACACACATCTCCTGCCATCGCGTTAAATTTCTTTAACTAAAGTTGGGCTACTGATGTAAATATCAAGCAAAGCAACTACTTGCTTCACCCTTGAAGCTAAGACTAATTTGGAGCATTCCCTGATGTGGACATTTCTGGAAAAATAAGACTGTTTCTCTGAACACATTTACACTTTCTATGCAGACCCAGGAAAACCTGTACACAGCCTAATTTGTTTTCCAATCCAACCATCTTTTTCCCTTATAGAAAATCCAGACAGGTACCGGAGTGGTCAGATTCAACATGCAGATAAGGAAGTTGTATGAGCCCAGCCCCAGACAGTGTCAGAATACCCATTCTTTCGACAACTGAGGCCAGTCCAAGTCAAGACCTCCCAGCCTGAGACTGTCACTGCTTCCCAGATGGAAACAACCACTTCAATCTGAGCTGTGCCAAAGCAGCCCCAGACATAAAGGTGATGAAGGGCTGATTTTGAAGCCCAAAGTCCTGCCTCAGGACCATTTAGAAAACACTGTTGGCTAGGGAGCCATCAGGCATACAAGTCAATGAAATATTACCCCTAATTGAGTGGGCCATTTGAGAATGCAACCAAGAGTGTGTCTAAGGAGTCAGCACTCCCCTTTACAACTCCCCAAGCCCCTCCTGGGTTTGTATCCATTTAAAGAGAGAGAGAAAAAGACCACGTTCATCATTTAAGTGTAAATGAATCATAGTATGATACGGATAGGGGAGCAATCAGCTTCCCCTGAAGACTGATCTGTTAAAGTGAGTGAAGGGTGATTCATTCTGGATGAGGCGTTCCTGAAACACTCTGCTGGATCATCGATTCCAGACTCCCCAAACACCCTCAGATACAGAGAGGTATTCAGGAGTTCATGTGGGCTGAAGGATGCAGGAGAATTGGTGGCCTTTAAGACAGGAAAGCTTTGGATATATCAGATCTGGTCTCCAAGAGCAAGCCAACCTGATCTCTAAGTCACTCTTCAATGTTCCAGTAAGAAGTCTCCTATAAAAACGATCGCCAAGCCATTTCTGAAAAGCCAAATATCTCCCAATACCAAAGAAGCATACTCAAGTCAGCAGTAGCAAACTGGTCTATTTTCTTGGACCCAAAGCGTGCTGCTATTGTTTTCATTTTAGTTAGTTGTCATTCTTGAAATTTCCTTGGGATTTCACATCTCTTGTAGATCATTTGACCCTCTGTTTTCACATGGAAATCAGCTGGAGTGGAGCAGTGGCCACATCCTCAGTCCCCAAGGTCTCCATTGGCCTCCTTGCCAAATTGATATAAACTGTTGGCCCCATGTAGGCACTGTCTCTGCAACTGCTGTCATGAGGTTACTCTGGTGCCTGTATAGACAGGGACCAATTGACTAACAATCTATGTTATAGGCTAAATACAAAATAAAAAAAAAAAAAATGCCTCCATTGGCTTGATATGAAACACCACCCAACAGATACCTCATGCTGGGTAGTGACAAAAGGCTTATTTAGATCCTGCCTCTTGGAACATATGACTCATGAGTGAGGCAACTTGAGCTAACTGTCAGGTTTCCATGGAGCACAGAATATATCTGCTTTGAAAGTACTGGAACCCAGGATGTCCTGCTCACTGAGGATCAGTAACCTTTGCAATAAATTCCCATTTCTAAAGATAATCTAAGCTTGTCTCCTTCTAGAAATATTAAAGACAAAAAAAGTGCTTTCTGCATATCTCAAAACTCTCTCTACACCTTTACCATCTTGCAATAAAATGGCTTCAAGAGACTGCATAGTGGTCATGCAAATGGCTGGGTTTGTGCCCAGTTTTAGTCCTTGCTACATAATCTTATAGAATTCTCTTTACCTCCCTGAGCCACTGTTTCCTCTTGTGCAAACAACATTAAAAATAGCACCCATATCATAGAGTCGTTGTGATAATTAAATAAAGTAGCACATATAAACACTTAGTACAGTGCTAACTTATGTAGCACAGGTTCCATAAATACTAGGTTAAAAAAGTCAAATCTACAATGTGAATCTTTTCGCCTACAACTTGTTTAAACCTTTCATTCTAGCATTCCTGTTTCTCCCATTGGCTACCCAAATATTACTTGTATATTGCCATATTTTGCACTTTTGTCTCCAGAACTGCCCTCTCACTGTAATGCTGTTTCCTCTGTATTTAACTGATTCTAATCCATATACAATGGCTAATTCAAGTCTCACTTTTCCCATGAAGCTTTCCCTAACCACCCTAAGCACATCCCTCTTCTATAATCTAACTTGTGGACTGGCGAATGTTTCAGACTTCCCAGACCTCCCCAACAAAAATGATATTGTCGCATTAGCACAACACCCTGAATGTGGCAAAGAGAAAAATGAGGTCCAGCTTCTCCTCCTGCCCTCGCCATCATACCTGGATCTGCACGGGATGACATTCACATTACCCAAAGGTTAAAAACATTTCACCTCTGAATTTCCTATAATAACTTATTTACACTAGCAGCTAATGTATGCTTTCCGGTCATGTTGCTACTGGCCCTAACATGATAAAATTGAAGGATATTAAAATAAGGATTATTTCCTTATCTCTGATGGAGGGTAGAAACTTTAAAAGTAGAGGCAACAGAATTTATTGATCAAGGTAAGAAATTTGGGACTGAGAAAAGAAATGATCAAGAGTGATTCCTAGATTTGGGGATTAAACAACTGAGGAGACCGTGGTGATCTGTTCTGAGGCAGGACACATTGGGGGAGATGTGAGAATTTTCTTGGAGGTGAAAAGGAAATCAAGAGTTCTGGCCATGTGAAATTGGAGGTGCCTAACAGATATCCAAATGGACCTATGAGGAGAGCAATTGTATGAGTCTGGAACTCAAGAGAAATATTAAATTTGGAAATATAAATCTGTCAATCATTAATATAGAGATGACATTTAAAGCCAAGGGACTAGATCTGTATACGTAGGGGGTAAGAATGGAAGAAAAAGAGAAGAGGGCTGAAGAAAGATCCCCAGAGCCAGCTCACAGGACTGGGAAGGGTTAGGGAGTGAGGTAGGAGGAACACTAGGAGACTGGAGCATAGCACAAGCCTTGTGAAAAGAGTGTTTCAAGAAGAAAGAGCAGTCAACTGTGACTAATACTGCTAATAGGTTGAGTAGGATGGGGCTTGATTATCGGTTCTTGGTTACAGCAAGATGGCGGCTGCTATGCCCTTAAGAAAGTCTCAATGGTGACATGGAGATTAAAGCATGACTAGAGTGAAAGGAGAGTATGATGGGTATAATACAGGAAACTCTTCTGAGATGTTTAGTATAAAGGGGAGCAGGTTTGTGGGTGGTGAATTATCCATGAGGAAGACCTATTGGAGGCTATTAAAATTGCCCAAGTGAAAGAATAAGTGAATCTCTCAGATAAAGAGGTTTATCCAATTCCACTGAAACCTAAAAAATTAATAATCATGTTGCCAATATTCTGGCATAATAAAAGAATTGGGTGTTTGGGTTTTACTTTTATTTAAAGACAGGATTAAGAGTTTTAGAGATAAGACCACAGATTATCTAATCCACTTCAATTGCAACTGAGCTACCATTTTCCAGATAGAGAAACTAAGACTGTGGAGATTAAATTATGTAGCCAAAGACAGAAAACATCTGTATAGAAACAAAATTGGAAAACAGAAGGCTCAGTTTTGTGCTATGTCCTTAGACCACCTATGTTCCTTATGTGGAATACTATCGCATGTCAAAATTTCATTCAGCCAGAGTCAAGAGGCAGAAACTTTTGTTTCATTGAGGCAGGCATTTTAAAGCAAATATTAAAAACATGGGTGTTAGACTCCAATTCTGACTTGGCCAATTATTATCTACGTTACTTTAGTCAAGTTACTTTCCATCTCTAAACCTCAGTTTCTTCATTCATACAATGAGAATACTAATAGCATCCACTCAGAGTTTTTGTCAGGAATACCTGAACTGATGTATCATGATGTCAGACATACAGTTAGGACTTAATAAATTACAGCTATTTGTATGATTATTTGTGTTTTATCTGTTAGTTCAGGTATGAATCCAGAGGCTAACCTCAAATTTCTCTGAAAGGTCTTCGCAATTGAGAATTATTGGGAAGAGCAGGGGAATGATCATAGCCAATGTTCTCAAAGTAGGCATCAGGGATCACATCTTAGGAAGACTGCAGCACAGAGTAAGAGCAAAACATCATTTGGAGGCTTACATCCCAGACAGCAGCAAGGAAATTCAAATTCATACAGATGTGGAGTTCATTTTTTTAATGCTGGTCTATTACTGGATAAAGAAAATGTGGCACATATATACTGTGGAATACTATACAGTCATAAAAAAGAATGAGTTCATGCCCTTTGCAGGAACATGGATGAAGCTGGAAACCATCATTCTCAGCAAACTAACACAGGAACAGAAAACCAAACACCACATGTGCTTTTTCATAAGTGGGAGTTGAACAATGAGAACACACGGACACAGTGAGGGGAACATCAGACACCAGGGCCTGTCAGGGGGTGGGGAAAGAAGGGAGGGAGAGCATTAGGACAAATACCTAATGCATGTGGAGCTTAAAACCTAGGTGATGGGTTTATAGGTACAGCAAACCATCATGGCACATGTATACCTATGTAACAAACCTGCACATTCAGCACATGTATCCCTGAAATTAAAGTAAAATAAAAAATACAAATAAAATTTTAAAATGCTGGTCTATTACTTTTGGTTATTCTCCGTGATTCACAAGCAGTCATGAGCATTAGATCTCCCACTGTACAAGGTAAGGAAGGCAATTATTGTTATTAGGCCCATTTTAGAGATGAACAAAATGAAGTTAATAGAGATGAAGAAACATACTCAAGGCTGTGAAATCTAACAGATGCCAGAGCCAGGACTAAAGCTCAAAACTTCAGAATTTTCCATTTAGGTGTCTGATTACTTGGGGAGCCTAAGTACAGCTTCTGTAGCATTTGATGATTTTATGATGTGCTTTGGGATTTATAGATGTTATTTTGTTGGTTCCTCTCCACCTCATAATCCACATAGCAGTGTCTGCCTTTTGTCTATGAAATGTTCAAAAGCACCCAGAGGCTGTTAAGTGGTAGATGCATCCAATAAATACATAAATCATAAAAATACAAAGAGCACATGATGGCTGGTTTCCGTTCTGACAAATCTGTTTCCCTCCTGACAAGAGACGCTGCCCTGTGGTTCTTCATGTGGGGAAATAAATGTCATAAGTTATCAGCCATTTAGTATTATGCCTTGTATACACCTAGAGTTATGTGAGGATTTAAATTTCAAATTGAGGCACATTATTTTTGGCCTAGTCCTGTGCAGAGACAGAGTCAGTGAATCATTTCAGAGGTTGAGAGTCCTTCAAACTCTCTCTCTTGTCCCCAAAATACTTTCCCCCACTCTTTGGCCACAGTCTCTGAAATTTCCACCTTTATGTAGTTCTTTCAGTTAAGTTATTAAAGTTTCTTTCTTCATTTATTCCAGTAATATCTATTGAGCTATGATATGTTAGACACTGTTTTAGGTGTTAACTATGCAACAATAGGCAAAGTAGACATAGGCCCTTCCCTCATGAAGCTTACGGTCTCTTGAGTGGAATAGTAGATGGCAGGACTGGGAGATAAGCAGCAAAGAAATAAATCTGATATTCATGAAATGTCTTCATTCAACAAATATCACGTGCCTAATGTTTACAAATTTAACATAGATCCTAAGATAGTTTACCCAGGGGGTCATTTCAAATAATTTATCAGATTAGCAGCCAGTTACCTAAGAAACTTGAGGAAATTGGAATCATGTCAAATGCCGTCTAGGGTCTGGTCTCTCACTTTCTCCCCTCTCTGCCCCGAAACCATTTGATCTGGCCCTATCTTTAGGATGAGTCCTCATGATGCATGGACAGGAAGGCCTTAAACAATGTCAGCACCCAACTCTTTGTACTTCCCCATCATCTCCCCCAAATTATCCTTATAACTAGACTTCCTTCATTTGTTCAATAAACATTCCTGAGTGTCTCCTATGTATTAAATACTAGCAACAGAAAAATGCATGAGGTAATTCCTGCTCTAAAATCTTTATGGTTTCTAGCAAGAAAAGAGACAAGTAAAAAAAAGTAAATACATTGTAGCCCAGATGCTGAGGCCCTATTACTACTCACAGGCTTCCCTACCCTTCCTTCTAAATAAATTCACCCTCTAGATTCCCAATGATCTAGAGCAGCACTGTCCAATAGAACTTTCTGCAATGATGAAAATGTTCCATATTGTGTGCTATCAAATACTGTAGCCATATACTTGACACATATGGCTTAGTAAGCACTTAAAATGTGGCTAGTGCAACCAAGAAACTAAGTTGTTTATTACATTTATTTTAAATTTAAGTAACTACATGTAGCCAATGACTACCATAACCAAGGAACTGAGTTGTTTATTACATTTATTTTAAATTTAACTTTGACTACATGTAGGCAAAGGCTACCATATTGGACAATGCAGGTATAGAATGAGGAACGTTTGCAGGTGTGATGAGTCTTGATAAGAGACTGTAGAATCCAAGAGGCAATGGGGATTAAAGTTCAAATACCCAAACCCCAGAATGTTTTCTGCTTCCTGAAAGTTTGCATTATGACTGGTTTCACAGAAGAGGAATAAAAGCAGATCAGAAAATAGGTTTTCAAAATTGTTGATAGTAATTTACATAAGTGATCAATAAGGAAATGCCAGAAAAAAAGAAACTGTATCATATAGAGGTAACAAAGGAAAGGCCTATGGAATCCCAGCAGGACAGAGTTCCTCAGACATGTCTGGAAAGGGCTGGAAGACCTATCCATGTGGGAAAGGGATGATATAATGGGTCTATAAGACACTCACTCCCCTGATATGCATGTTATGTTACCACAACTTTAAAATGTTTTTGGTATCGTGGTGTTGTTTAATATGGTGGCCTGAGGACTTCTTCATCTTTCTGATGCTCACTTAGCATTTTCTCTGGCCCATGGGAGGTGATCAGTAAATGTCTGTTGAAGAGACAGAGGGAGAAAATACAGTGGCTGGTACGTTATACGTGGTTCAAAATTGTTAAATGAATGAGAAGGGAATCAAACACTATGATTTGCACATGGTAGGTACTCCATAAATATTTAATAGATTGTTTCACTCATATATTATACAATCAAATTCAGCATAGCAAAATAATTACAACTCTCTTTGGAATTCACTGTAAAAGGATTTTAATTATGTTTATAAGTGTCAAGACTTAAGGTTAATGTCCAGATACTTTATCAAGGATCAACATATTTGAAAACAGGACCTCTACAATTATGTTCTGGGCTAAAACTATTACTTAACTGTCTTCATTAGTGGTTGGTATCTGTTCCATCAAAAGAATATTAAATTATGCTTAACAGTTTGTTTATTGTATAACAGGCTGGGTACTATTTCTCTATAGCACTGAACTTCAAAGAGATCATGATTGGATAGAAACTATCAGTTAAATACCTTCTTTTGCTTATGAAAAAATAATGATAATGATTATCTACTAGCTCATTGATTAGCCAGTGTATTAATTAGGGTAACTTAGCTGCTATACCCAACAAACCCTAACATTTCAGTGGCTTTACAAGATACAACTTTATTTTTCATATAACAATCCAAGGTGGGTTTTCCTAGTTGGAGTGCATTTTTTTTCTCCATGTGGTGATTCATGACCCAGGCAACTCCATTTTATAGCCCCATTGGTCCCTGAAAGCCTCTGTGTTTGGACAGTAGATGGAAAGAGAAAAAGCAGAAATGACACACTGACTTCTTGGGAACCTCAGCTAAAAAGGGCTACACTCACATTCCATTGGAGAACCAGTCACGTGGCCACACATGAATGCAAGTGGTGCTGGGAAATGTAGTCCCTAGCCAGGCAACTTGCCTCTCAGTGCTGGCTAACTGCACAGGATGGAAAGAGGATGACATACTTTTCCTTCTGGTGGACTACTATCCATCTTTGCCACAACCAGCATTTGCCCTCTGCCAGAATTCTGAAGTTGAGCTGGGGAAAGCACCTAATACATGGCCCCAAATAAAAGCTACTGTTCTTTCAGTGAAAATAGTAATAGCATTAATCAAAGTGTCACTAAACTCAATTGTCCAAACGAATTCAGAGGGAAAATTGGTGGCAAACATCTGAGGACAGAGTGCCCTTTGTTGCCAAGGAGAGAATGTCTCCTTGCCTTTAGATGCGAGAAAGCCACCTTGTTTGCACTGTTTTCTTCTCATGCATTTGCGAAGGGAAACTGTTCTATGAAAGGGCCATATATGCAAAATTATCCTAAATGCCCAAGGAGCCAAGAAACCAAAGAAGGAGGCAGACAAATCCAGTTTGTCAGCAAAGAGTGTTGAGGGAACTTACAGACAGAAGCATGGCCTTGGGCAGCCGCAAGACAGGTAGTTCTCCAACCTGTTACCCCCAGACCCAGGGCTTACAGACCATAAGGAAAGGAGTAATTACATGGACAGTTAAAGACAACCCTCCAGGACAGGCAAGAATGCTACATGCATCATAGTTTATAATTTGTACAATAACATCAAGGCTAACACATTCCTACACTAGGGAGGTAAATAACAGAAACACAGGGGCATTCACAGGACTAGGGCTAATCAGAAGTCAACACGGCAGCATTCAAGATAGAGTCACTTTTGTCTTTACACCCTCCAACCATCTCCTTCTCAAAGAGACTTTTCTGAGCAGCCCAACTATGACCCTTTCCCCATCCCTCTCTGCCCACCATGACCAGCTTCAAAAAGTGCCAGATCATATGATGTGCAATTGGAGGGGAGAATTTAGGGGGTGTTAAAGAGAAGGTTCCTTCCACCTCCTTTGTCCTAAAATGTTAAGATTGTACCTGTCTGAACAAGAAGGAGAATTTGAATATTAGTGATTTATGACTCTTATTTTTATTTTGGTAGCTTCAGCTTCAAGTTCAGGTTTCCCAATGGTGAGACAACACAGAATACATTGCTCTGCTGTCAGGATCATGAATTACTATTGCATTGATGACACTGGAATAGTGTTATATGAATATCTTTCCATGAATAAATACAGTGTAAGCCCCATATTTCTTGTTCATTAGAACTGTCTGAACTACGAAAGCAAGAACATTTCTATGCCAAACAATTCTTCCCCTTGGAATTCCATTGTTCCCCTATTGCAAGAGATATTAGATTACCAGTGGGTACAGTCACCCCTGCAATCATGTTTGTACTAAAATATATGTATTAATATACATCAAATTCACATTATGGAATGTGACCAATGATTCCACTGCTGTTACTCCAAAGATAACAGAATCTACCTCCTCGGGAGGCTGGGAGGTATAAATGAGATAATACACAAAAAATGCCAGTCACCATCTCTAATACATGGCAAGCACTTATAAACATTGTGATTATGATGGTTGATTTTAGGGGCCAATCTGACTGGATTAAGGTAAAGCAGGTAAAGCATTATTTGTGGGTGTGTCTGTGAAGGTGTTTCTGGAAGAGATCAGCACTTGAATCAGTGGACTGAGAAAGAAAGATCCACCCTCACTCAGTGTGGGCTGGCACCATCCAATCATGTGAGGGCCAGCACCATCCAATCAGCTGAGAGCCTGGAGAAAACAAAAAAAAATAATAATTTACTCTGTTTCTTGTGTAGCTGGGACAATCTTCTTCTCCTGCACTTAGACATCAGAACTCCAGGTCCTTCTGCCTTTAGACTTCAAAACTTGCAGCAGCAGCCCCCTAGGTCTCAAGCCTTTGGCCTCAGACTGAGAATTACACCATCAGCTTCCCTGGTTCTGAGGTCTTTGCACTTGGACTGAGCCACACCTCTGGTTCCCCTGGGTGTCCAGGTTGTAGATGACCTGTTATAGGACTTCCCAGCCTCCATAATCATATGAGTCAATTTCTGTAATAAATCCCTGCTTATCTATCTGTCCTATTTATCTATCTGTCTATCTTTCTTTTTGGTTCTCTCTGAAGAAGAACCAGACTAATACAATTACCTTTCATTATTATAATTTGACTCTAGTAGACATCTATTACCCTTTTGGATACTAATGCTCCAGTTTTCTTTTGCAGAATATTTCCACATCAATCTCAGTAGGCTATTACCACTCAGTCTTTGGGATGAGCCCATGATTTAGGCCTGATCAAATAACTACACAGTGACTGAGCAGTTCAAGGATGGGCAGGTGACCCACACTGGCTCAGAAAAGTACTCCCCAGAGATGTGCCGGGACCACTGGTGAAAAAGTTGTCTCAGATTCCTGTTACCCTTCCTGGTTGGTATGACATAAGCTTAGAGCAGCCAGGAACCAACAACCATGAGGGGAAGATGATGTGCAGATAAAGTCAAGCAGAAGGAAGGAGAGCTAAAAGATAGGAGGAAATCCAGCCACATAATATTTAGAAACTAAACTCCATATGCATCCTCCCTGCCTCAAAAAATTTCCTTCTTTTGCTAAAGCTCATTTAAGCGGGATTCTGTCACTTGCAACTGAAAGGGGTAAAATGGGAGCAATTAGGAAAATGTGACAATCGCCTGACATCATTTGTCAGTGAGAGAATATGCGTAAGAATTAAAACATTAAAATGTACGTTGTTTTAAAGTTTAAAGATACTTTTGTATGATATAACCTGCATTAGGTTATTAACACAAACTGCCACAACAGATGAACCCTAAAAGCTTAGCACACAAAGGTTTATTTCTTGCTCACATCACAGTCCACAGGACTTAGGCAACCCTCCTCTGTCTTGTGGCTACACCATCTGAAACACATGACGTGGTCCCCACAGCAGGGAAAGAGCAGGCTAGAAGATAGCCCATAAGGATTTAAAGATCCAGTCCCAGAACTAATGTACATCACTCCTGCCCACATTCTTCTGGACAGACACAGCCACATGGCCCCAACTTACTGCAAAGCAGGCTAGGAAATGTAATCTTCCTGCCTGCCCACAAAGAGGAAACAGTCTGGTGAATGTGGCATGATCTTTCCACAACTCCTTATATTCGTCATGCCCAGTCCCCCTACCAGACAGGCAGAAGCCCAGGCCTGTGGACTCTGGTTGGACTGCTGGGTCCCAGAAGCCTACTTGGGCAACAGGGTCAGGCGTCAACAACGGCATGTAAAACTAAAGTGGGCGTTCTGGAAGGCAAACTCCCAGAGTGAAAGTAAAACCAGTTCACCAATCTAAAGAAGTCAGAGACGGTGTCAGAAATGAAGTACACATCCATAGGATGGACTAGAGAAAGCAAACCTGGTAAGAAGAGACAAACTGGAGGTCAGAAGGCAGAGCTTGGAAGAATTCCTCAGCTATGACAATGGAGCCATAGACCCTTTTTTGTAGAGCAATAGCAGTCTCTGCATGGGTAGAAGAACAAGGGCACTCATCCCTTCGACATAGGCAAGGCAGATATTATTAACCCTACTTCACAGATGAGGTTGGCGGATTCACCCCCAAATAGTGGTCTGATGAAAGCTATGGCCCCTCTGGAGGTTTCACAGAGATGAAGTGACTTGCCCAAGGTCACACAGCCAGTAAGAAGCACAAACAGGACTAAACCAGAGTTTCCTGACATCCAATTCATGGTGCAGGAGCTAGACTATCAGCCCTACGCAGCCCTCTCTACCCTTTGTTCTCAGCAAGTCTCTGTGCCTGTTGATAAACAAGAAGACAATTAATCCAAAATATTCGGGTTTCTACTAAGTAGGAAATGCACTTAGAGAGGCTGGGACTTCTCCCAATAAGTGTGTCCCCTCTGTCCCTATTTGGAATGGTGTGTGAGCCTTCACTGTCACTGAGTCTGGGAGGTAAAGTTGGGTGCATTACTCCGATGTCCCCCCTGCCTTTGTATATTCTTTCTCTGATATACACAAGGCCTAGCACAGAGCTTGGCACACAGTATTTATTAAATAAATGAATGGGTGATCCAATAGCACTTCTCAAGCTGTGCTAGGATGTCCAGCTGTGTTAATATTATTCAGCTGTCCCCTGAGGCTTCCTTTTTCTCCATGAGGCAGGCACTCTAAGTGCCATAATCTCTGAGTATCATCACTGCCTAGTCTCCAGCACAGGGTAGGCACTCAGCATATATATTTATGGAATATGCAAATGAGAGGAAAATAGCTATGGCTATGCCAGTTTTTGTACCAACTCTATAGCTAGATTCTATAGCTAGCACAGCTTCTTTGATAATCAGACCTCCCTGTATCACTTTACCTCTGTACGCTCTTTAATAACTATTCATTGCCTTTGGTATCCAAACAAAACCCCTTAAACTTGCCTATAATGCCCTGCCTATAGCTCTGACTGGGAAGGGGCTGAACAAGGCAGACCACTATTTGGGGGTCACAGACTCTTAAGATTCTGATGAAAGCTAAGACCCATCTCTTCAGGAAAAAATGCAGTCATATGTTTATGAGCATACACTTTTCTATGCCATTTTACAAGGTGAATGGGTCCCCTGTTGTCCAATCCTGGCCTCCCTGGGACCCATAAATCCAGGATAGAGGCATCTCAGTGGCCCACCCAAACTGTCGTCACCGTGGGGAGAGAAGTCAGCTCTGCTAAGGGCCTCTCTGAAGCTCCTCAAATACAAGGCACCAACCCCCATCCAAGTGCCAGCTCTCAGTTAGCAATTCAGAATGACTTTTAGAGCAATCCCTCAGTCTCCCGTGATACTTGTCTGACAACCCCTTAATCTTGGCAAGAGCTGCATTAAACCAACCTGTCATTGTCGTCGGCGCACGCAGTGGCAGCTCACAGAGAGACACACACGCACGCTCACCGAGAGCCAGGCTCTTCAACCCATTGCAAGAAATTACAACTGGGGGGGCCTATCCCTCTAAACCAGCACCCAGGAGCAGACAGACAGGGCATGCCGAGAAGTACCAGGCCAAATCAGGCTGGAGGTGAGTTGCTTCCACCCTGGGGGCTGTCAGGAGTCATTGAAAGGAAGGTTTAAACAATCACTGTTCTCAAAGCCCAGGCCCCTTCTCTGTTGGATTAAAACAAAGAAATGGAGCCATAATACGAAAAAGCATCAGGGAAAATTTGAAATGGGATTCATTTTTACAAATTCAAAGAGCCCTGTTGTTACCTTGCTTCTGGAGTCTGATTTTTCTGTTACTATTAGCTGTGAAATTCTATTCCTTTTTAAAAGAAAAAGTGAAACAGTATCCAGTTGACACCCCAAAATATTTTGGAAGCTTTAAGGAAAAATAACGACAACAACAACAAAAAGATACAATTGAACAAAAGGCATATGTGGTCCAATCCTTCCTTTGGATTAACCTTTTACAAATGCCACACCTTATCTGATCATTACTATTAGTACTAACATTGTGAGCTTTCATTTTTTTTTTTTTTTTTTTTTGACCCTTTGTCATGTGCTAAACACTTTCAAATCCTTTCTACAAACATCTGTTTTGAGTCAACTATGTTAGATGCATTGCAAAATTGGCCGCAATTCTTCACCATTCCACCTTGGGCAAGGTGATGTGTCCCTCCCCTTGATTCTGGGTTTGGCCAGGCAACTTCCTCTGGCAAGTGAGATGTGAAACAAGCAGAGGCTTGAAAAAGCATTTGTGCATTTCCATGTGCATTCTGGTACCCATGCCCTTACCATGAGACAATGCCAGGCTAGCCCTCTCCAGGGTGAAAGCTACGTGGAACAGATCTAAGTTGTCCCAGACACCAAGAAAATAACCGGCTAACCCTCAGACCCATCAGCAAGACCAAACAAGATCAGCAGACTGGCTAGGCACAGTGGCTCATGCCTGTAATCCCAGCACTTTAGGAGGCTGAGGCGGGCAATTCATTTGAGGTCAGCGGTTCAAGATCAGCCTGGTCAACATGGTAAAATCCCATCTCTACCAAAATTTTTTTTAAAAAATTAGCCAGGCAGCGTAGTGGGCACGTGTAATTCCAGCCACGGAGAGGCTGAGGCAGGAGAATCGCTTGAACCCCGGAGGCAAAGGTTGCAGTGAGCCGAGATAGCGCCACTGCACTCCAGCCTGGGCAACTGAGCGAGACTGCGTCTCAAAAAAAAAAAAAAAAAAAGATCAGCAGACCTAACCAATGTCCAAATGACTGTTGACATGTGGGAAATAAACAATAAACTCACACTTTATTACTAATCATTATATATTATTAAAGTTTTGGGAGTGAGTGTTACATAGCATTATAGCAAACAGATAACTGATATGCCAACAGTGTGCCACGCACTGTTCTAAAACACAGTATATATAGCAGCAAACAAAATGGACAAGGCCCTTACTCTTAAATTCCAGACTGTGTTACCTAACTCAAAATCTGTAGCAACTCTATAGAGTATGCTATATTCCCAATTGCACACAGGGAAATTAAGGCATAAAATGGTTGCATTACTCGCCCAAGGCATTACAGCCAACAAATGGAGTTGGAATTCTCCCTCAGGCTGTATGATATGGTGGGTAAGTCACTTAACTCCAGTCAGCCATGGTTTCTGCATCTGGAAGATAGGAATAATAATAATGGGTACCACGTGAATTATTTTGAGGAGATCATGCATGTCAAATGCTCACCACAAGGCTGTGCACATGGAGGCCTCAAGAAGTTTTGCTGTGGACAGTACTATTTCTGTTATGCTTATCATGGCTGTTGTGATGCCATCTGAACCTAGAGCCTGACCACTTAACCAGTTCCTCATTATTTTGTAGTTTGGGTCTAGTTTCCCATTCCTTCTACCTGATCAATGTGTAGGTAAAACTGGTTGAGAATGATGGCAAATGGCACTGCTTCTTTTTATAGGGAAAACAAACTTAGAAAATGTTCAGATCAACTTCAATAACCTTTATTCCTCTGAATCCAGTGAGGGCATGAGGCGGGTCTGATAGCTTCACTACAGAGAGGTTATTCCACTCCTGGGCTAGAAGCAGATATTTTAAAGGAAGAAGCAACCACGTAATTTTAAGGGGACCCATGTGAAATGAAAATATTGGGCCCCTTGTTAAAATATTAAGAATTTTAAAACATTTTACATCAGTCTATCGAAAAGAACATAAAGCCCTTCTAATTACCTTCCTTGTGGAATTGTTTTTGAAGACTAAATGAGAGGAGCATTTCAGTCCTTAAAGCAGTGTCTGGGAAAGAGTAAATGCTCAACAGCAATGGTGTGAACTGGCACTGTTATTATCATGCATTTGTTGAAGTAATGAAGGGAACCTCAGCCAACACGAAGCCCTTTAACCTTTTCAAAAGGCTTGGATGGCCGTTTTCTCACGTGATTTTCACAAAGAGCTCGCAAAGCAGGCAGGGCAGAGACTTCTCCATCCCATAGCTCAAGAAATGATGGCTCAGAGAGTATTGCGGCCTTCCAGAGTCTACATGCCAGCAATTGCTGACGTCAGCCTGGAACCTGGAATGCCCCAGCCCTGTTGTCTTTCTACCAAGTCCTCCTGGCCCCAGCTACCTCTGGCCCTAATAGAATTGCCATGCATGCAAATTTACTTCTTTGGTAAAGTCAGGTATAGTATAATCAGAACCCAACTCTCAAAATGAGATTGAGGGCGTACTTTGCATAGAGATCGACATCAGAGCCTCCCTATTCATTCCCCCAAGTCATTTACTGCCCCATGACTCACATTCTAATGTAACTGCCTTCTGAGCAAACTCTAGGCTACCCAAGGAGGGAGAGACTGAGAGAATCACACAGTGGATGATTAGCACACAGACCCTGGAATAGGACAAAGAAAGTATGAATCTGACTCTGCCACTTAATAGTTTGGGCAAGCACTTGGATTATCTCAACCTAGACAATATTAATATTTGGGACTGGATCATACTTTGGTGTGAGAAGACATCCTGTGAATTGTGAGATGTTTAGCAGTGAGCCTAACCTCTACCCACTAGATGCCAGGAGTACCCCACTCCCAGCTGTAACAACCAAAAGGTCTCCAGACGTTGCCAGTTGGCCCTTGGGAAGGGAGGCAGGGAGCAGCAATTTGCTGCTAGTTAATAACGACCGATTTAACCTCTCTGAGCATCAATGCCATAAACCTAAAATCTGGGGATTATGATAAACATCCCTGCTTCATCAGGCTGTAAGGACTGAAGGAGATGACCGTATACTGGAGTGGCGTAGGAACTGGCACAGTTAGATGGGCAATCAATATTACCTACTGTTAGTATTGCAGTGCATGCCAAGGAATGGGGATCTTTGCAAGAGCTCCACAAGTTCCCTGAATTTGGGGTTGAAAATTTAATTCAGGCTGGGCGCAGTGGCTCATGCCGGTAATCCTAGCACTTTGAGAAGCCAAGGCGGGTAGATCACCTGAGGTCAGGAGTTCCAGACCAGTCTGGCCAACATGGTGAAACCTCATCTCTACTAAAAATACAAAAATTAACCAGACGTGGTAGTGCATGCCTGTAATCCCAGCTACCCAGGAGGCTGAGGCAGGAGCATCACTAGAACCAGGAGGTGGAGGCTGCAGTGAGCCGAGGTCATGCCACTGCACTCCAGCCTGGGAGATAGAGCAAGACTCCATCTCAAAAAAAAAAAAAAAAAAAAAAAAGTTTAATTCAGCAAATACATTTTGAAGATCCATGTCTACAGGTATATTGCCAGATGATGGGAATTAAAGGCTGAATAAGATTCAGACACCAGCCTCAAAAAGTGCCCTACCTGATGAGAAGCTCACAGCCAAGACTCAGTTCACACCCTGGCTCTTCCACTTCCACTTCCAAGTGACTTCCACTTGTAAGTCACTCTTCTATGTGACTTACAGAAAGTTTGCCTCATTTTGATGGGCCCCCGTCATCTCATCTCTAAAGTGAAGATAATGTGTCCCCCCACAACACTTAAGTCTCCTGATTGCCAGTCCTCTTCTGCTCAGCACACCGCCTGTAGCACAGAGAATAAGTCCGTCATCGCCCACCTCCATGGGAGAGGCCACTTCCTTCCCAGTGAACATGTACCATCTTCTGGGAGATGATTCGGGGTCTGAGCCGCACCATCAGAAGGACTTGGGCTCATGGCCTTGGCAGTCACTTCACTTCTCTCAATCAGTTTATTCACCTATATGATGGGGATAACAACAGCGCCTACTTCATAAGGTTCTTATGAGGATACGATGAGCTCATTCATGTACAACACCACAGAGAGCCCAGCATGGAGGAAGCACACAATGCCCTGTCGCCATGGCAATGAAGGGAGAGGAAGATGCTGACCAAAAAGGGAAGGCGGGGGGGTGTGGCTCTCCATGGCCTGATCCAATCGCCTTGGAGAGCTGATGCAAGAGCCCAGAACTCCATCTCCCACCCCAACCCTGGGGCACAACCTGCGTGCCTCTCAGCACTAAAACCTCTTGTCTACTCCAGCCCCTCCCAGGCCAACAGCAGCAGCCTTGTCCCAGGCTCTCACTGAAAGATTCAAGTGTATTAAAATATGTATGTACATATGTATGTGGACAAAGAAGAGGAAAAGTGTAACTTGTAGTCAGAGCCTAAATTTCCTGCCTCCAAAGCCCAGCTGGAGAGCAGGAGTTCTAACAGAAAACAGCCACACAATTAGCTGGAGTTCTGTAGCTGTCTTCAGCAGACTGCTTACGCCGATGTCTCGATAGGTGGTCTCCCAGTTCATCAGTTCATAAATAAGTAATTTGAAATGTGTTCCTGAGGGAAATTTTCCTCCTGCTCTCCCCAACAGACTGTACTCATCAGTTTTCCCATTCTCCAGGTAGCTGCCGTCCTCATTTATAATGGCCAGAGGAACTACGCTGTTCTAATTCCTGCTTCATTACATTGTCTAATGCGAGTTTTCACCAGCCTCACAACTCCACGTTTCTTTATGTTGATAAGAAAAAAAAAAACTTTGCATATATTATTTATTAGCACTTTGGAGGTAGCTTTGCTACAGGTTTAAGTGGAATATTTTTACATACAAAGCAAGATGGGCAAGTCGAGTTCTGGAAGGGGATTCGGAAATGTTGATCAGCTCTCCAGTGACACATGCGTGTGGATTGGGCGGGACACACGTGCGGCACACTCTGCTCACACGGCCACACCTTCGCCACCTATTTTACTGCTCCTACCTAGGCTCCTTCCTTCGCCATACATGTTACAAGTCTGACATATAGTTGGTACACATTTTGATGCATCATTCTGACTTTATATTTTTCCATTTGAGAAAATGCACGACCAGATCAAAAGCACCTGGCGACTTAGGAACACCAGGGTCCCCCACTGGCGAAGCTAATGGAGTCACTAATTTGCCTGGCCAATAAAACAAATGATTTCTATACTAAAAGCCTTTGAGTGAAGCCTCTGGGGCTTGCTTCAGGGTAATGAAGGGGGGCTAGTTTCCTCTTAGCCAATAACCTAATTATTTTTTTAAAGCACTAACTGTACCTTTCATTATAATAATGCACATAATTGATTCCACTGATTATGTCTTTCATGGCATCTATTAGTCACTGAGAACTATATTTACTTCTTTCTGTTGTTTTTATGATTGTTTAGCTTTGGGATCTCATAATAGGTAATTAATAAAATATGTTAATCTGAGAGTAATTTACCTAATGAGATCTCCAGGAATGCTTCTCTCTCCTGATAAAGGAATTCCTCAGAAGGCTTTTGTGAGAGGAAAAGCTTTCCTGTGAAATCCTGGCACAATCTGAAACCTAAAACCTAAATTCTGGTTTATTTGTCAGTTTCCTTAGCCTCTGAACAACCAGAGAATTTTTCATCAGAAGAATTTAAAAATGAATGTTCAGTTTCAGATGAAACTGCCTTTTTCTCTGGTCTTTCTGATGGCAACAATCAATAACCTCACCCGGACGGACAGTCATCCAATTAGGCAATGAAGGAAGTTGACCAGCGAGCTACTAGAGGTCCCTTTTAGGAAGGGGCTATAGTTTTGAAGGAGAATAAGATGATCGTGATGCAACACAAGCAAAATCAAAAGGGTAAGATGAAGCAAAGAGAGAAGAGAAGTGGGGCTAAACAAGGACAGATTTTATACTACAGGAGACTTTCACACAGAACCCACTATCCGGTGCGTCAGGGTCAAAAAAGGTAGACACGGTCTCTCCAGCACAGTAACAGTTTGCGTCTCTCTGTGAGGGGTGCTTGCTGCACTGAGTGCAAATCCTAGCTCATTCTCTGGGATGCTGCCCAGACAGGCCCGAGGACTTCTGCAACAAGAGGGGTGCTTCAAGTTGAGGATTCAGAGGCAGACAGACCTGGCTCCCATGCAGGTGCACACCTGGGACTTGACGGCCTTGGTCATGTCCTTTCTTCTCTCCAAGCCACAGTGCCTTTCATTTTTAGTATGGGTGGCAGACATTAGTACCTACACACCTTTAACAAAGGAACACAGGGCACATGCAAAGGTTTCTCAACCTCAGCACTAGAGACATTTTGGGCAGGTCATCCTTTGCTGGGGGCAGCGTGGGTACGCTGCGCGCTACAGTCTGTTTTGCAGCATCCCTGCCTCCAGCCACTAGGTGCCCGTAGCAGTCTTCTCCTCTCACTGTGACAGCCAGAGTTGCCTCCAGATATCACCAAATATCCTTTGGGGACTAGAGGAAATGTGGCAGACATAAATGCTACTCCTGAGAACCCTGGCCACCCTAAAGACTCAACAAACACGATCTTTGTATTACGGTAATCTTTTCTGAGAATCAACTGGCAACACAGATGAGAAACCACTTGGGAAAAAAGCATGCAGGGTGTTCTACGGTGAATTCCTCCGACTCTTGTTATCAACACAAGGAATAATTCCAGATTTCAGTTTGAGGAAGGCCCTCCCACTGACATGCAGGAGCTCCTCTGCAGATGGGGCCAAAGTCTTCCTGGCAGGCAGGGAGCAGTCGCCTGAGGCTAAAATGACACCAGGTTATAGATTATATCCAAGATACGCAGCACTCATCTCACATCCAGTCCCAAGCTCAGGCCCCTGGAGAGACAAGCCAAGTCGAAACCAAAGGAGCCACCAATATGAAATATTATGTGTTGATGTATTGAAACATATATTATGTCATGTTTTTAACATATGTATATCAGACATGCAAGCTTCAGGTAAATAAACAAGAAAAAACTACGGTAAACTCCTTGCCGATCAAGGAAATATTCAAAGAGACCGAACCTCTAAAAGGAGAAGTATGAAAATCAATAAAGCCTAAATCAAACCTGCCCATTCTTTGACTCCTTTGACACAACCACTTTCTTTTTTTTTTTTTTTTTTGAGACGGAGTTTCGCTGCTGTTACCCAGGCTGGAGTGCAATGGCGTGATCTCGGCTCACGGCAACCTTCACCTCCTGGATTCAGGCAATTCTCCTGCCTCAGTCTCCTGAGTAGCTGGGATTACAGGCGTGCGCCACCATGCCCAGCTAATTTTTTATATTTTTAGTAGAGACGGGGTTTCACCCTGTTGACCAGGATGGTCTCGATCTCTTGACCTTGTGATCCACCTGCCTCGGCCTCCCAAAGTGCTGGGATTACAGTCTTGAGCCACCGCGCCCAGCCAACACAACCACTTTCTCTAGAAATTCAGGTCCCAGATGCTTTTGTAACCCAGACAAGTTGAGACTGAGATTCATCTGGAGTGGTCATACCTTTTACTTGGTATGAAAAAATGGCCTTCGTGCCAGGTGAAAGGCTCTTTTAACACACATTGTCTCATTTAGCAAAACTAAAGCCTGACAATTTTAGCAATCATTTGATTGCCTCACTCTTTACAAGAACAGGGAACAGAAACCTGCATTTACATACATGCGTATTTGCACCAAAAAAACATATGAACTTAAAACCATTGAAAATCACACAAATACAAAAATAACCAAAGAGAATTGCCCAAACGTGTTCAGGCAACTGGCTCACACACTCACTCAAAAATAAGTACGTAATGACATTCGGGGACATAAAATGGATTTCCCAATAAGCAGGAAAAGCATGTGCCTGAGCCACCATTAAAAAAGGCACACCCAAAATGAAAATTTTTTACTGAATTTATTATTTGAAAACCATCATAGTAGTTATCATGAAAAAAAACAATTATTCTAGTTTCTCATACTTGTGTGACAATTTTGCATTGTTTTATTTCAATTGCAGTTAACCCTTGAACAATGCAGGGCTTAGGGGAGTCAGCCTCCTCTCCACCACACAGTTGAAAATCTGCATGTAACTTTTGAGTCCCCAAAAACTTAACTACGAATAGCCAACTGTTATATGGAAGCCTTATCAATAATATGAGTAGTCAATTAACACATATTTGGGGTGTTATATGTATTATAAACTGTATTCTTGCTAAAAAGTAAGCTAGAAAGGATAAAATTCTTTTCAGAAAAGCATAAGGAAAATACATTTACTCTGCATTAAGTGGAAGTGGATCCTCATAAAGGTCTTCATCCTTGTCTTCACATTGACTAGGCTGAGGAGAAGGAGGAGGGGGGAAGGGGTGGTCTTGCGAGGCGGAAGAAAATCCACAAATCACTGGACCAATGCTGTTCAAACTCAGGTTGTTCAAGGATCAACTTTACCTACACTAGGGGTTGAGGAAAGTCACCATAATTTTTTTTAGATATTCAGGTTTTAAAGTCTTTTTTTTTTTTTTTTGAGACGGAGTTTCGCTCTTGTTACCCAGACTGGAGTGCAATGGCGTGATCTCGGCTCACTGCAACCTCTGCCTCCTGGGTTCAGGCAATTCTCCTGCCTCAGCCTCCTGAGTAGCTGGGATTACAGGCACGCGCTACCATGCCCAGCTAATTTTTTGTATTTTTAATAGAGACGGGGTTTCACCATGTTGACCAGGATGGTCTCGATCTTTTGACCTCGTGATCCACCTGCCTTGGCCTCCCAAAGTGCTGGGTTTTAAAGTCTTAACTGAGCCCCTAAACACACCTAAACTTTTATATCCAAATTATGAAATATGGAAACCCATGTCTGCTGGTACTGAGACCCCTCAGCATGATACTTGGGATGGTGGAAAGGGCTCTGTTCCCGAAGCTGGGGTACCTGAATTCTAATCCTAGCCTCCCACCTGCTCCTCATTAATATCTTGTTCTATCTCAGTTTCCCAACTGTTAAAAAAACAGAAATGAAAAACTAGTTGGTGGAATCGATATGATTTCCAACATTATTCACTTCAGCTTTGATTGCCTATAGATCCCGCTTCTTGCCCAAGGTCACCCACAGCTGGTGGCCGGCAGAGGCAGGACTAGAGGTAATCCCGTCTCCTAGTTCAAGGCCTTTTCCACAAAGTTGTACCCGCACACAAAAGCCCAAGCCCCTTCCTTCTGTCTCCTCCTCCCGCTCCTCTCTCATTGCTATGCAACTCCTTTCTCATCTCCTGTGTAGCCCATCCACAACTCCTCCCCACCCCCGACAGCTCACACTGCAGGTAGTGCAGGAAAAGATAGCAATGGGGAAAGACAGTCAGGTACATTGAAGGGGTTACTTTGCCTGGGGAATCCTTTATCTGAAGTTGCCCTCAAAAGCGGGAATGAGTTGATTTGCATTTTCCCACTGAAGCGTGCAGAGTAGCTGAGGAGTGTTTCTCGTTACCAAGTACCGTCGTCTCTGGTTTGCCCTGAGGCCTTCTCTGGGGCTGGAGCAGCTCTGAAAACACCTGTATGCTGCCCATTTAAATACATGCTTCAGACAAATCTTTTAGGGGTTTCAAAAAAAGGAAAAACTAATGCTTTTCTGCCCCAGCATACATTATCCTTCCTGTGAACGCTGAAGGCTGAAATTAACTCTCTCCAAACTGATTTCTAGTGTGTCTTTCCATGCAAAGCCTGCATTCCATGTTAACGGACTGGCAGTTAACAGCTTTCCCATTCCTTCCTGCCTGCCTTTCTTTCTTCATTCATTCAGTAAGTATGTACTGACATCCCTTCCATGCAAAAGCACTGTGCTGTCCCCATATATCCTCCAGAGACAACTTTGACTAGGACCCTGCTCTCAAACTGCTCACAGCCTGGCTCAAGTGATAACGGGGCCAGATGTGCCCAAACGTACCCAAATGTTACCTGAGACCTCACTGCATCTCAGGAATCGGCAATTTCAAGGCTTGTTTGAATCCACATTTCTCCCCATGACATCCGCAAACTCCTGGCCTTTTCTCTCTGCTGCTGCACCTGTTGCCTGTGATACAGCGCCAGGCCTTCACAACTTTGGGAACTCTGTTGAAGAACTAAGGACAGCGGAGGGCAATTGCATCTCATGCCACATAGTCATTGGTTGTCTTGATGGCTCTCCACCTCATTCTCTGCTGGCTCCCAAAGTGCAGGCTCTCCAAAAGGTGACCCACCTCACTACGAACACTTTTCTGTGAAGTGTAAGCCCCGCCTGCTCCGCCTCTTCTCACCCTGCTTCTCTCACAGTGTGCAATTCCAACAGACCAGCCTCCTTCCCTGGTATCTGAGAAATTTGGAAAATAAAGTTCTCTCCATCCTTTTACTCAAATAACTGTAAGTGGAAGAGTAACAGAAGTCATAAGAGTATGCCTGCCCCCTAGTAGGCACTTAATAAATACATTAAATAAGCAGATCTGATGAAAAGAGGATTGGAAAAGGACTAGTGTGGTTCGGCGGGGGGAAAGATGGCTTTCCTAAAGAACTCACAGAAAGAAACCTCTCCAAAAAGCAGAGCAGCTCATGAGTAGGCACCATGTCCCAGTGCCTAGACCTTCCTGATCCTTCTCTCCAACTGTTTTGTTTCCTCTTTTCTCCTTTTGAACATCTGCCCACATCTGTGTGGAAAAAAAAAAAAACTGAAAATGAAGGGACTTTGAAGGTCTGAACTCAGGAATCATACAATCCTAAAGGGTCTGGGCAAGTCGTAATTTTTGAGCTCACCTACCCTAATGCTTTTGTTTCGTAAAGGAGTAAACAGACCTTTCCAACGTTGTGCAGCATGTGAGTGGGGGTTTTTCCTCTTAATTTGAATGTATGATCAACATTTTAAAGTCAAGAAACTTAACATCAGAATACAGAAAAAAAAAAAATCAAACATCTGCCGACACTGGGCTTGCATCCCTGGCCAGCAGCAGTGGGCTGAAGTAGGGTAGCTCTGTCTCCTGTACGCACAGTCCCCTTCAATCCCAGCTACCTCTTACCCAGAGGGGCTCACTCATCTCCATCCCAGTCATGGCACCTATAGGCCTTTAAACTGTAACTCCTGGGTGTTAGTTCATTTTTGCATCACTGTAAAGGAATACCTGAGGCTCGGTAATTTATAACGAAATGAGGTATAATTGGCTGAAAGTTCTGCATGCTGTGCAGGAAGCATGGCACCAACATCTGCTTCTGGTGAGGCCCCAGAAAGCTTCCAATCATGGCAGAAGGCAAAGTGGGGGGCAGATGTGTCACATGGCTGGAACAGGAACAAGAAGCTGGGGGAGGTGCCACATTTTAAACAATCAGCTCTTGCATGAACTCAGTAAGAACTCACTCATCGCCAAGGGGATGATGCCAAGCCATTCATTAGGGATCTATCTGCCATGGCCGAATACCTCCCACTAGGCTCTGCCTCCGACTACTGGGAATTACATTTCAACATGATATTTGGAGGGGACAGACATCCAAACCAAATTATCCTGCTCTAGAGCTGGTTTCCTACTCCTGGCCAAAACAAGACAACAACCAGAAAAGAAACCCACATTAAACCCTTTAGCACAACTACCCTCAGGCAGCTCTCTATGTGACTGGATTCTAGAAGTCCCCAAAACTTCAGAAATTCCCATCCCCTCCCCATCGAAAGCCAAAAATAATCGTAATAAATAGCAGGGAAACAAACCAAAACAAAAAGCCTTTCCCACCGTCTGGCACTGCCTGAAATATCACTGTATCTTGGAGAAGTACTGGGATCCTCTAACATCTTGGATTTGAAAGTGGTAAAGAAGAAATGGCCCCAGGCGCACACCATCAGCTGCTTTAACATTTTGACCAAGGATCATTTTTTGTGATAGGAACCTTCAGATATCTTCTGCAGACACACACACACTCACTCACTCCAAACACAATGCACACACACCCCTCTCTTATTCTCTCTCTCTAAATAAGCCATATACTCAACTTTATTGGAATCTGATTTAATAAACAAAAACAAAAATTTCTCCTTAAAGAAGAAAATGAAGCAATTTTCACAAAACAAAAATACAGAGCAAATATACCTCTTTGAGGGTGAAAAGATGACTGTTTTCTCCAGCAAGTGAGAGAGCATGAACCGAGAACACGAGATGCTGCCGTTTGCTGTTGTGAGTGTGTGTGGACGTTGAGAAGCAGGCGGTATATGAACGCAGGCAGAGAGAAGAAAAGGAAAATTGTCATCATAGAAGGATCACTTCATTGTGCTATCAAGGCCACAGTTGAGTAAAGACCAAACTACTACGACCAAAATTTTAACGAGGATTCTTCCTTTCTCTTGGTCCCATAGTGAGTTCCGGGAAATGGAGAGAAAGTGTATAATAAAGCATATTTCTTTTTAAATGGCATACAGCTGGCCTCTACTTGGATCCCGTTTTCTGGCATCATTTTAATTAGAAAAGGCGAGAAAGTTTCCAACATCCCCCAACCCCCTTCCCTGTATCCTAAATGAGGGTTTTACAGAGAACTGGCAACCAACACGATTTTGACAGAGTGAACTTCTTTCTCTCATAAGCATTCCTCCAATCCCCAGATAATACCCCTCATTCCTCCCACATTAACTAACACACACAACTTTCTTCCTCCCACCCTCTGCAGCCCACACTTCTCTCCAAAACGTATAACATAATTGTGAAGGCTAATTATCAAATAATACTTAAGCCTTTGGGAACAAGATAGGGGGTTCTACGAATGTTTTAAAAAGTCCCCAGGCTGCAATAGAAACGTGATTAACTGAAACAAAAATGCCTGCTGAAAACTTTCAAACCCAAAGTCAGTTTTAAAAAATTTTTTTAATATATAGGTATATTACATGCCTGTGTCATAATTTATGTATCTGTACATAGGTCAAATGTGTCTTTTTTAATATGTCACAGAAATTCTCTGCCATTCTAGAACAAGACCCTTAAAGAGAGAAATAATTTGAAGTCGATTTATCCTTTTGCTAACACATGGAGGTCCACCATGGATTTCTCCCAGGAGAGGGGATCCCTCAGCTGGCTCTGATAGGAGGGAGAAGGAAGATATCTCTAGTTAGAGGAAGGAGAAAGCAAATCTAGGCGATATAATTCTCCTCCTGGCCTCATGATGAGCAGATACGGTCTGACAGATGTAGTCTTTATCATGGAATAAAACAGGCTCACAGCAGTGTGCCTCGCACATGAATGTCACATTTTATGAATTGCCATATTGCCGCACCACACGCTGCAGTGAGCAGGGCTGGGCAGACCATGAGGTTGAGGTACTACTTGGCCTCTCCCTTCCCACACCCCCTCCCCCTCCGTGCAGGAAACTGCCTGCATCTTCAGAGAGGAAGAAACAGCGGCTATGGACGCACCTGTGTGTATGGGCCAAGTCCTCAGCTGTGATGCATGGAGAAGTTAAATATAGCACTGTGGCTGGTCAGATTTCAACTGTCCTGGGACCCTGAGCAGTTACAGAGCAGAAGGGGCTGGAGGGAGGGAGAGGAGGGGAGATTCAGAGAAAGCTGGCACAGTAACAATGCATGACCTTTCATGCAAAGAGCCGCAGGGCAGAAATAAGGGACCCTAATGCCTTTTGCAGTAGAAACCAAGCCCAGGATGCTTCTGTGCCCAGCAAGCCCTCTAATGCGAAAGAGAGCTCATCTACAAATTCTGAGTCAGGAAAGCCAGAAAGGTCCATTCTGAGACTCTGTCCATAGATAAGTCTTCTGAGGATTAGCTCTTGACTCAATACTGTGGAGGAAATGGTATTCAAAATCGAGAGGGACCAACTTTCTAATTAAAGAGTAAATCTTACTGGTTGCCTTTACCTCCCACCCCAATGAGACCTATTGCCCCACTCATGGGACTCAGGCATGAATGGGGAATTCTGAGCAAGAAGCAATCAGAATGGGAAAAAGATCCACTGGGGCTCTCCCTCACCCCCAAGTTACTGAGCTAGGCCTGAGTCAGCCAGAGTTAGGGCCAATGACACCTTTTAATTTTCACTCCTTCCTATGATGTGATGCCATGCCATCCAGATTAGACACAGTTACTTCCAAGGTGCGCTCAGCATCATCATAGCCATGAAAAATATAAATCACAATACATCTTCCCAGACCAATTTTCCTTTTGGTGACTAAAAGTGGGGCACTAAAAGGATCCTTCTTATTAGGAAGCAAGCACAAATGTAAACCAGAAAATTCAAATCGATTTTTAAGATGAAACATAAGTCTTCAAAGAAATTATAGGTTTCCAGGGACTATTTTGACCTCAACCCTATTACCACCCTGAAAATGAGTTTACTCCCTTCCATCACAAGGGATTCTTTGATTTAAAAAAAAAAAAAAAGAAAGAAAAGAGCTTATGCATGTGGTAGGCCTAAATAGCGATCCCTAAAGATATTTTGGTCCTAATCCCCAGAACCTGTGAATCTTGCTTTATGTGGCAAAAAGGACTTTGCAGGTGTGACTAAAGATTTATAGATGGTGTATGTTTATCACAGCACTATTCACAATGGCAAAAACATGAAATAAACCCAGCTGCCCATCATTGGTGGATTGGATAAAGAAAATATGGTACATGTACATCATGGAATACTATACAACCATAAAAAAGGATGAAATCATGTCTTTTGCAGCAGCATGGATGCCACTAGAGGCCATTATCCTGAGAGAACGCAGAAACAGAAAATCGAATACAGCATGTTCTCACTACCATGACAGCTAAACATTGGGCACATATGGACACAAAGACGGCAACAGTAGACAGGGCTCCAGAAGAGGGGAGGGAAGGAGATGGAGAAATGTTTGAAAAACTACCTGTCAGGTACCACGTTTACTACTTGAGTGACAGGATCATTAGAAACCCAAACCTCAGCATCACACAATATGCCCATGTAACAAACCTGCACGTGAACTCTTGAATCTAAAAAAATTAATGAATTTTAAAAAATCGAGACGTTGAAATGAGAGATTATCCTGGATTATCTAGAGAAACTTTACACATAATCATAAGGATTCTTATAAGGGAAATACAGGTGGAGTTTTGACTACAGAAAGGAGGTGAGGTGGTGATGGAGGCAGAGATTGGAGTGATACAATTTGAAGATGGAACAAGAGGCCTAAGCAAAGACATAGAGATGGCCACTAGAAGCTGAAAAGGGCAAGAAAACAAGTTCTATTCCCAGAACCTCAGAGGGAACTCTGCCAACACTTTGATTCCAGCTAGCCCAGGAAAACCCATTTCGGACTTCTGACCTGTAAGAAAAGAAATCTGTATTGTTTTAAGCCACTAAATTTGTGGTAACTCATTATAGCAGCAACAGAAAACTAATATACTTCAGAAATAAGAGTACAGGTCACTGAGATCAGCAACTTACACTATTATTACAAATGGTTTTACTTTGAACCACAAAGAACATAGGATATTTGGAGATAATTATTTTATCTCCTCTCCCTTAAAAAGTATTCCATTAAGCCACAAAGCATGTTTTCCTCTGACTGCCTTCCAGGCATTTGCTCATATCATTTCCCCTGCCTAGAAAGCCATCCTCATCCTCACTACTTTAGCTATTATGGTAAAACCAATAAATAAAATCTCCCTCAATTGAGATGCTTGATGAGAGTTAGATTTTCATTCCCAATAAGTTTTAGTAATTAGAAAATGCAAAGATTTCTAATGCCTTAGATTTTTAGGCTATATGATCTCGGGGGGTGTGTCCACCAAACTGTCTATTCTAGTGGTCTGCTGTTGTACTGTTCATTGGGGATTTCAGTTCCACTTCTCTAGTGGCCCCTAATAAAATGAAAATAACATTTTAAAACCACTGTCAATCATTACCCAAAATTATAAATCAGTTTTAAAATGGGCATACATTTGCCCAGATCTCTGATGAATTATCAAAAAAGTAAAACAATTGGAACTTACATTAAAGAGTTAACTGGAAGACAAGCAAAGAGGATCCAATATACCACTAGTAAGAGACCCAGAAGAAGAAAACAAGAGAAGAGAGGACCCTCAGGGAAACAAAGTATTGAAAGACAGTATTGAAAATTATAGTTCAAAAAGTTTCTCTGATACCAAAAAAAAAAAAAAAGGATTTGAACTGTATACTGAAAGAATATACCATGTGCCTGGGAATATTGACCCAGAATGACCAAAACCAAGACATAGTCTAGAAAAATTATTGTATTTAAATGAAAAAGGAAAAGTTCTTTGGATATCCAGGCAAACAGAGCATATATCTGATAAGGAAAAATAAATTATCCTTAATGTTTTTGACAGCATTTCATTATGCCAGAAGACATTAGAGTAGTATATTTAAGACATTCAAAGAGAGAAAATGTAAACTAAGAATTTTATATCCAGAAAATCAGAAACAGCTAATAACCTGCAAAGATTCCGAGAGTACAGTTTCCATGAACGCCTCCTAAGAAATCTACTAAAGAACAAGTCTCAGATGGGAATTGCTGGTAAATATTAGCTATATAGTTACCTTTAGATAGAAAATTAGGAGTTAAGAGACTCTAGTATGTAATACCTGTATGATTCAAAATGAAAATATAGTACACTCATAAAAATGGGGAAATGATTAGCATATGGAAAAAAATTTTATCTGCTTTCAGTAATAAAAATGCCTATTACAGTACTAGTACTATTATTCTGAGAATATTGTACATGTAAAGTAGAAAAAAAAAGCAAACACTAATTATGGGATATTCTATCATCCCCTATTGTCTTTAAGAACTGTGCCTTCAAAGATTTTAAGGTGAGACAAAGGAGCTACTCAGGTAATATAGAAGATGTTAAGTAAACACCATGCAGATTCAAATCTGAATTGGAAGTATCAGTACAACCCCATGAAGTATTTGTGTAATTCCAGCTCTTTTGATTAAAGGGACCTAGAAACAAAGACCAATCCAATAGCAATGAGTTTCTCTACATTAAATTTGGTTTTCAAATGACATTTCCCATTGAGCTAACCCAGGATTTCTTGGACAAATGGCTGATTTTAAGTCTGAGGCAGGGTGTGTCCACAATGAGCTTAGAACATGTTGACATAAAGATAGGAGGACACTGTCAAAAACTATGAGGGTCATGTCAAATGAAGTCATAAAGTACCTTGAAGAGGTTAGCATCGGTCAAAGATTTGAGCTTCACAACAGATTGCAACCCATCAAATATATATAAACCCAACAGTTCATAATAGCATGTGCATATATATATATATATATATATATATATATATATATATATATATTTTAAATTGGTCATCTTCTGAAGAAATGATGATCCAGTTTGTTATTTTAAAACTAGGCAAGTAAAACGAAATAAATATTTATTCTACTTATTGTATATGAATTGTGGTACTGGGTAACAAAATAGTAGATGAAAGGAAGAGTCTTTTTATAACAATATCTCAGATAATAAATTAAAACAAAATACAGCATTTATATTTTACTATTTTTATATCTTTCTACTCCCAATGAATGAATGAATGAATGTAGACATTGAGCATCTACCTTAACTAATAACAGAAAAGAGTGAAAAACAGACATTATATACCTTCTGATGAAGACACAAGACCCAACACCACTTAAAATCTTGTTAAGGGATCCAACCTGTGTCAGATCAGACCTCTTGATCCGGGTCTCAATTTGCAGGAAATAGCAAAGCATGTTGAACTGCACTATGAATGAGCAGTCAAAGATCCAGACTGCAGGAAACTTGACAAGTCAAATAGCTCAGGTTTGTCAACAGATAAATTATAAGAAAGAGAAAGAGGTGGAGTAGAAAACCATAGAGTAAAAGAGACCCGAAAATCACATCAAGTTAAAACATACATATATATGTACACATATATATGGGCAAGACTAAACTATGCAGTTTAGGAATGCATACTTGAATAATCCAATCATACATAAATGCAAGAAAGCAGGCCAACTGCTGACTGCCACAGCAAGGGTGAGCCTCATGGGTCCCCTCCTGGGCTCCAGTGTGATTGGCCAGAAGACTTTCTACTTCTTCTTCTCCCCTAGCCTGCCAGAAAGCGACATGCCCACAGTCCCGAGCCCACTGGCCTAGGGACCAGTGTGGCTGCCATAGCTGTGGACAGTGTGCATGCGGTAGCCAGCCCTGCCAAGAAAAACCAGGCTGGGCAAGGCAAGCCTGGAACATTGCCCTCCTTACCACTGAGCACTGAGCAGAGCAGTTGTCCGTGTCCAGGGAAACATGGCCACAGCCCTGCTCAGACTCACACCTGCAACATGGCTGTGGGTTTTGGTGAGATTTGGAAGAAGCACCTCAGCGGAGAATTTGGGAAACCATATTTTATAAAGCTCATGTCATTTGTTGCAATAGAAAGCAAGTATTATACTCTTTATCCTCTCCCATACCAAATCTTCACCTGGATGCAGATATGTAATATAAGAGATGTGAAGGAGGTCATTCCAAGACAGGATCCATATCATGGACCCCATCAAGCTCATGGGCTCTGCTTTAGTGTTCAAAGACCTGTTCAACTTCTGCCCAGTTTGGAAAACATTTATAAAGAGCTGTTTATAGACATAGATGGTTTTGTTCATTCTAACCATGAAGATTTATCTGGGTGGGTCAAACAAGATATTCTACTCAAAGCTGTCCTCACTGTTCCAGCTCATCAAGTCAATTCTCATAAGAAGAGAGGCTGGGAGCAATTTGCTAATACAGCTGTGGCCTGACTAAACCAGAAGGCCAATGGCTGTATCTTCTAGCTCTGGGGTTCTTCTGCTCAGAAGAGGGCAGTACCATGAATAGGAATTGACACCATGCACTGCGAACGGCTCATTTCTCCCTGTTGTCAGTGTACAGAGGGATCTTTGGATGTAGACACTTTTCTAAGACCAGTGAGCTGCTACAGAAGTCAGGCAAGAAGCCTACTGACTAGAAGGAGCTGTGATCCTCAGCTGGGAGGTAGGCTGTCTCCATTAACCATTACTGAGAATCTGCTGTTAAAGTATTTGTCAGGTATGAAGTCAAATTGCAAATTTCCCCATTAATCTTAAGTATTCGGCATAAGGGTGAAAAGCTTCTGTAAAGCAGCCATGAAACAGGCTGCCCAGAATAGCAGCTTTATCCAGCCAGACACAGCAAAGGCTAGCCCTTGACCAAATGACTTTCTCTGCAACATGGCTTTGGCCTAAAATACGCACATTTCTCAGAAGACAGGTGAGGTCAAATACTCACTTGGCTCTCTTTACCTCCCTTACCAGGATGGCTAAAGTGGGGAGATATGCACCTTTAGGTACAACCATAGTTCGGTGCCTGCTGCTCCTTGGTTTTGCCTGGTTAGACTTTCATTTACAAGGTATTGGGCACATTTGCTTAGAAAGGCCCCCTTTCCCCAGCCCAGCAGGCATTCTAGCATCTGCCAGGTACACTGCCCCCTTGATCTTTCAAGGAGCCCTCAGACCCTCCTTGAAGGAAGCATGAGGATGTTATGCAAGTTTCTAGAAATCCAGCCCCGAAATTAGGACTCAATTTCCTGATCGTAACAGAGGTGAAAATTTCTAAGGGACGTTTGGTGTGAACCTGAACAGATAGACAGGGGCCGAAAGAAGTGAGCTGGGTCTTGTTATTCTTTGGGTGTTTTGTGAAATACACAGTGAAATTTAAACAAGGAAGAGGAAAACAGGGAATTTTTTTTAATGGATGGGAATGATTTTCTCTTAGAGTTGTCCTGAGTTCAGGTTTCTAAGTAGGCACAAGCTGCCAAATGCTGATTTTCATGAATTGAAATCACTTTGGGATATTTTTTCTGTAGCATTGAAAAGTTCTAGTTTTTAAAAAATACTTATGCAGATTTTTTTTCCAAATCCTTTTCTTAAGAGACCATCTTTATGGGTCTCCCCCTCCATCCTCGTTCTTGTTGGCAATGCCATTTTTGCTTTTAGTTGGGTTAGAGTTACCCAGTTGCACAGGGTTTGGTAATAAAAGACTGTTAAAGTTGAAAAAACGTGATTATTATAAAAGTCGAGATAATGGTTACTTTCAGAGGAAGGAGGGATTGTGTTGGACTGGGATAGGAAAAGGGGTTACACAGGTAGCCAGCAATTCTATTTCTTGATGCAGGTCGTAGTTAACAATGGTATTTACTGTATAATTCAATAAGCTAAATATTTGTTTTGTTTGGTTTTCTATATCTGGGTTTAATTTTACAACAGAAATATTTTCTTGAAAAGAGTTACTGTAATGGTTAGTTACTTGTTCTTCATCTTCAGATTAACTATTTGGTCTTGATAAATAAGCAGCTCTCCCCAAAACAAGGGCTAAGTCTCCTTTGACTTCTGAAAGAACTAGAACATAATAATCAGTGCCGAGTCATGACCAGTGAATTAAGCCCACAGGAAAGTTCATGCAACTGGTGTTGAATGAATCTGTGAATTAGTTGACAGATAAGACAAACACCCCATGGTCAAAATCGTTCTGCCTACTTCTACTAGATGCTGCTCCCTGGCTAGAAAATTCCCAGAATTCTTCATTACCTGCAGGGAAATCTTGTGTTCCTCAGTTTCACAATCCAGCCTTTTTTCCATAAATCAGCATCAACCAGCCTTTCCAGTCTCCCCTTAGCTACTTTCTCAAACACTCCACTTTAGCCAAACAGGTCTACTTTCAGATTTCTGCTTCCTTTGCCATTTCTAGATCCTGTGTCATTTCTCCTATACCCATGCCTTC
This sequence comes from Saguinus oedipus, assembly GCA_031835075.1. Taxonomy (NCBI): domain Eukaryota; kingdom Metazoa; phylum Chordata; class Mammalia; order Primates; family Cebidae; genus Saguinus; species Saguinus oedipus. The sequence continues at coordinate 48,644,096 of CM063170.1, forward strand.
TCTGGTAGGTTTTCCTCCTCCTCTGTATGCACATAAACCCTACTCATCCTTTAAGGCCTGATTCTCGTTCAGGGCTTAAAGGAGACTGAAGAGGCTGGGCACAGTGGCTCATAACTGTAATCTAGCACTTTGGGAGGCCGAGGTGGGCAAATCACGAGGTCAGCATTTCAAGACCAGCCTGGCCAAACATGGCGGAACTCCATCTCCACTAAAAAAAAAAAAAAAAAAAAAAAAAACACAAAAATGAGCCAGACTCAGTGGCTTACACCTGTAGTCCCAGCTACTTGGGAGGGTGAAGCAGGAGAATCGCTGGAACCCGGGAGGCGGAGGTTGCAGTGAGCCGAGATCGCGCCACTGCACTCCAGCCTGGGCAACAGAGCAAGATTCCATCTCAAAAAAAAAAGGGAACTAATAAATTTCTCCCTTTCTTCTCTAAAGTCAGTCTTTATTATCTACCACATCAAGCTTTGTTTCCTTTAAACTTCAACAATGCCTGTTACCACTATTGGGCACTTAGTTCTTGCTTGCACTGCTATTGTGAGAGAATATTTTATCTTCATTTGTTTGAAGTATGCAAATATACTTTATATTTTTTAAGTCCTGAGCTGTGACTGATACTTTTTCTGAAATTACTATAGAAAGACTACAGTGACATTTTTTGCATAGGAAGATGACTAGAAGGCTAGAAGATGATTTTTTTTTTTTTTTTTTTTTGACACTTAGAGGTGGCTCAGGCTGAGCACATTTAATTATTCTCACCGGGAGAATTAAAAACTACTTGACAGATTCCATAATCAATAAGTCAGAGATTCAGATCATCAAAAAGGGGGATTGTCACCTACCCCAAGGCCACAGATAGATCGGATCCTGGGTCCCAGACTGAGGCTGGGAGGTGGAACCCTGTGAAAGGCAGCTTTGACAGGTGGTGTCTGTTGGACACCAGCTTCTGGGCTGGCCCTGCTCTCTTCTCAGGTTCTGGACAGGGTGTGAGGGCAGAGAGCTGGCTCCAGAGAACACCAGAGGAGCCCGAGTTGGGGCCAGGCTTGCTGAGGGCCTCACTTATAGTTTTTGGAGGGAAATTCCCACCAGCCTTGGCCCTTGCCACCAAAGTTCCGCATGCAATGGATAATCTGCAGCTGCTGCTCATTGGTAGAGGTGATGGTCACATCATTTGGAATGTGGACCTAACGGACATTGTGGCCTGCCATAAAGAGGTCATCCAGCTTGTCCTGATGCCACCAATGATCCCTGTAGGTGACTTTGGCCAGGCAGATGTTCATGAAAGCATTGACCTTGACTATGCGCTCACGGGCCATGCTCTCATCCCACAGGTCCACTGTGGTTACCTGGCCCTGGAAGGCCCTGTAGTAGGATGATCAGGCTGTTCTCAGAGATGGTCTGCTCCTTTACTGAGTGGCCCACCGCCATTCTTCCACACTGGCTGCCTGCTTGCATGCAGCACTCCTTCCACTTTCCCCATCTGGGTCGCCACCATAGCTGGTGGGCGCCTGGCCGGATTGCCTCCCACTGGCCGCAGCAGGACGGAGGCACCATGCCAGTGACCAGGCCGCTCTGTGCCCTGGGAGCCTTTTCTTCTTTCAGTATATAAAAAATTTAATTTGGAATCACTTAAAATATTTCAATATTAAGAAGCTTGGGGAGCATTCAGTGGGTACTGATAGACATAAGGCAGATATGTTTATATTCAATGGAGACAGAATTATGGGTTCCCGCTTTGACCCCAAAACTTACTGCCAGGGCTCTCTAGTCAACTATGGGCAGGTATAAATATTGAGCCTCTGCAGACTGAGTTGCTGAAATAAAAAAGGAAGACACTGGGTATGAATGGAAGAATATTACTGATAAATTTCCTTTCACTCATGGTTTTGTCTATACCTGGGCCTATCAGCAGGTCACACACTTAAATTTTGAAACCTTAAGCAAAGATTTCAAGAATCTCACTTAATATACAAAAAAGTCTATAAAGTATATTTCTTAAGTATTAAAAAAAAATTGAAATGGAGTTTTGCTCTGTCACCCAGGCTGGATTGCAGAGGCACGATCTCAGCTTATTGCAACCTCCACCTCCTTGGTTCAAGGGATTCTCTTGCCTCAGCCTCCAGAGTAGCTGGGATTATAGGAATCTACCACCGGACCTGGCTAATTTTGTATTTTTAGTAGAGACAGAGTTTCACCATGCTAGCCAGGCTGGTCTTGAACTCCTGACCTCAGGTGATCTGCCCGCCTCGGCTTCCCAAAGTTCTGGGATTACATGCCTAAGCCCACATGCCTGGCCCACTCTCTACATAGGTGTTAAAAAAAAAAAAAAAAAACTCTGTACATAATCACTTCTGACAAGTTTGGGGCCGAGCACGACTAGCTGGGTGAGAGTTCTTTTTGGCCTAAAATCTAGGTCCTAGTAATTACCATGAAAAATCTGGGCCCTATCTCTGTTATAAAAGTGGTATCTGCCTAAAGCAGAAAGGGTTAGGTACCTGAAACGTACCAGTGGTCCCAGGGAGCTGAGCTGAAAGAGACCCCTGTGCCGGTTGGAACAGCAGGCCAGCCAAGCAGCACCATGTTTTGGTTTTCTCCCTCAGTGAACCACAGTCCCACTCTCCTTTTGAAGGAGTGACTCTAATGAGAAGTCTGCAAAAACCAAACAGATTGGAAAGGATAGAGGAAAGGAAGTCCGAGGGCTGAGCTGTCGGCAAAATAAAGAAGCGGTATTAGAGATGAGATGAATGGGAAACTGCGGAACCAACAAACTTCCTGTCCCTCAGGCTGATATGTCCCCACCAGGAAAGCCGGGAAAGAAGAGAAAGGCTTCCATGTGGACTGGATGATGCCTGTGTTATGGGAACTGCCATAGCTGCTTTCACACAACTGTCATTTCATTCATTCCTCTCCTGAAACTCTCGAGGAATGGGTTATTGTCTCTGTTTTACTAATAATGCCAACCAAGATTCAGAGGTTAAGTAACTGGGTGAAGGTCACATACTTAGTCAGTGTCAGAGCCAGGACTCAAGCCACATTCACTTTCTTCCAAAGTTCTATTCACTATACGAGTGAAAACAGAATCATCGCATGTTTCAGCTGAAAAGTCAACTAATCACCATCCCCATTTCACAGATAAAGAAACTGAGTCCAGAAAGGAGAAGCAACTTGCCCAAAGTCACATGATGAACTCATGACAGGTCCTCAGCTGCATCCCAGGCCTCTGGTTTCCACATAGGAGCTCTTATCACTTATATACACCGGAACTCTGCAAGGAAGACACACTTAAATGGGGGCATTAGAGGAGAGTTGAACAAAGGAACCATTTAGATGCGAGGACACATTGAAAGGAAGCAATAAAGGATGGTGAGGCATCTGAGGTGCAGCAGCATTAGCGGGTCCAGGATCACCCAGTGCCTGAAGGGACAAAGTCGGGGATCTAAGCCCAGAGAACACTCTAGCTGGGGCTGTAGCTATAGCTGAAGGGGAGCTCTGAATCCAGGTAGAGAAGGTCACTGCCAGCCCACGGCCTGGCAGGGAGGGAATAAATACACTGACCTCTCCCTCTCCTTGTGCCCATGGTCTCTTACTAGTGCCTCCCATCGGCTGAACCCTATGGAAAGCCAGAAGGTGAGGGATTCCCATGATCAGTTTCCAGGGGCCCAGAGCAAGATGGAGAAAAGAGAAGAGAATGCCTGGAGTGGTAAATAAAGACTTCGAGGCACACCGCTAGGCAGGGATGCTTCTCTGAACTTCAGTCCTTGGGAAGAGTCTGGCCTCAGTAGGTCAGAGACAACAAAAACAACAAAAGTCTCACATCTCGGTCAATGTGAGGCCAAGAAGGCTTTGCTTTAGGTAATAAAGTGTTTCTCACAGCATAGAGCTGGATTGCTCACTGCCCACTGCAGAGGTATTATCCTAATCCGGTCAACCTGTCTGTGATGAAAGCAGGCAGAAGCCCGGCTCCAATCACCTCTGCATCAAAGGCATCGCTCCGGGACTCTTCTGCTTTGGAACCCAGGTCAGCGCTGGTATTTGAGGGGAGAGTCACCGGTGTTTCCGGTGTGTGTTCGTATTTGAGAAGTAAAAATAGGAGGAGAAAGCAAGAGGGTAACTGTGTCTCTGCAATAGCATATTTGCCTTTTACCAGTTCTTAGAAGTGAAGACAACTTTTAAAAGAAAGACAATCCCTACACAAAGGCAGATTAGGCATCCTGGTAAGGCACAGCCCTGCTGTGTCTGTCCCCTTGGCACAGATACCCTCACTGTGGACACACACACACACACACACACACACACACACACACACACACACACCAGGTGGTCAGCTCTCTCAGGCCCATCCCAGCTTTCCGTGCCTGCCTGAAGTTTCAACCTCAACTTCCACTGAGCCCCACTCCTCTCGCAGATTTGGTCATATTTCCTATTTAGTTTAAATCAAGTCTGATTTTATCAACAATAATGCTTTATGGAGGTTTATTTCTTCAAACAGACCACGCTCCTCTTTGCTATAAAGTTAATTTTATGTTCTTTGTTCACTTTCCTAATCTGCAAATTACATCCTCCTGTTCCCTGATTACTTACTATTGGAAAAACAGCTCTTTTTTTGCTTCCAGTTTGAATATGCTCTGCCTTATCTTGATGACCCTAATCTCTCTCCCACCCCTGGCCCCTGGAGGAAGCCAAGCCGTGAGGACTGGTGGGGTGCAGTGCCAGCACTGACACAGCCTGGCCACGGGGCCAGGTCTGCTCCTCTCGCTCCCCTCCGGACTTTTTTTTCCTTTTTTTCTCTTTTCTTAAGCTGAGTGTGGGAAGAGGCTTCGTTGCAGCAGGGAGAATTAGAAATTCTGGGACCCACTCCATGCATTCACAAAGTCCTAGTGGGAAGATGGAGAACTTCTTCTGACACTCAGAGAAGCAAGGACAAACGCCTGGGAGGGTGACTTTGGCTGATAGCGCATGAAAAATGAGTGACTCTTTTGTTGGGAAGTGCAGCCCTGAGGGGGAGGGGCCGCAAAAGGCAGCGAAGGCACCAGGAATGGGGAGCGGGGGAAATAAACACAGTCCTTACAAGATCTGGGATTTGAGGAGGACGGGGTGAGATAACTCGGCTGTCAGGAATAGCAAAGAGAATTAAGCCTGCCTGTAACTAACTACAGAGAGAGAAGGGAGGAAGGCAAATGCAGAAGAAGGAAATTGACCAAAAAAAACTTAAAAGATAGAGTTGGGAGGAATCTAAACAAGCCACATGCTTTACAGATGGGGGCAGTGGGATCCTAAGACAAATCCCAGAAGTTCTAACAGCAACAAAGGAGTCATCCTATTGATGACAATGATAATGGCAACTGATAGTTGCTTACTGTTACTTCCCAGACCAACCGGTCTGTTAGTGCAGGTTTGCAGATGCCCATGTTTATTTCCAGCTCTAGGCTTCTCGGTCCTCCTTAACAGTAGAAGGTCATGTTTATTGCAGGTGTGTGACAGCCACTGTTTAAATACTTTACATGTCGTATTGCATTTAATTCTCCTCCCACCCCCCCACCACACACACACACACAAAATCCAGGAGGTAAGTATTGTTATCATCTCAATTTTACAAGTGGGGAAACCAAGACCCACAGAGGTTGATAACTTGACCGGCATCGTGAGCAGCCACAAGTCACATTGGGTCTGTCTCCGCAGCTCACACTCAGAAACTATTCATACAATCCTGCTCCAGCGCTAGTTCCATTGCTCTGATTTTCTGGGGGACACTGCACTCTGTGCAAAATCCCTCCAGAATTCTCTGTTTCTGGGGCAGAGTCTTCTGAGTCCCTGGGCCAGACCAGGGCGGAGGTAACTCTAAATGGCCGAATAGTAAACAGTTTAGGCTTTGCAGACTACATTCCAGCTCTGCCATATATCTTTGTTTCTGTTTTTGGCTTATTTCAATCCTTAGAAAGTGTAAAAATCATTCTTAGCTTGAGAGCTCCCTCTTACTCCTGTTCTTGGCCTCAAAACCTTGGAGTCAAATTTCCCTCTCCCACCACCTATCCATCCAATCGTAAAGTTCTTTGGATTTGGGGTATCTCTCAAAATGCCCTTTAAATCTTTTTTAGTCCTGAACTAGGACCCCACTCTCTCATGCATGCTCTGGTCACCAAAATGGTCTCCCCTGCTCCCCAGAGAAGCCCATATGTCTCGACTGGATTTATTTTCCCAAACAACGCTTTGCAAAGATAATTCCCACGATAAAACATCCTCAAATCTAAGCCCCTTAGTCTGCGTTAAGGACCAATCAGACAGAACACACAGACACCCACAGTTATCTAGTCCTTAATAATCATATAGAATCATACTAACGGCAATAATCATGCTAACATTTAGTGAGCACTAATATGAGCTAGCCACTCTGACAGACACGTGGATCACTTAAGCCTTACCAGAACCCTATGAGATAGGCATGATTGCAACCCCATTTTACAGATGAGTTGTTGAGGCCCAGAGAGGCGCAGAGAGATCAAGTGACATATACTAGTTTAGGCAGTGAACTGGTAAACCAGGCACTGAATGGTGGCCATCAGACTCCAGAGGTCATTCCCTAAATCTCCACCCTCCATGGCCTTTAACAATCTGCCCTTCCAGAACCTCAACCACAGTCCCTCGGGGAAACATCCTCAAAGGGACCACATCTCAACTTTTGTCCTGGAGAAGATGTTGATGTGTGAACTTGGAGCACCATAAATGGAGCAGGCATGCCCCTCGGCTCAAACAGCAGACCCCATCAGATGTCCCCAGCACCAGGCTGCCAGCCAACAAGAGGGCAGATCCACACAGCTGCACTGCAAAGCAGCAGACCAGGGCAAGCTACTAACATGTGGACGCCACCACTACACAATTTGCTTAAAAGCCACACTGTGTTTCCTGGACAATGGCTGCAGGCCAAAACACACACATTCCAGCTTTTACGACTGTAAGGTAAGCATTCTTTTAATGGCTCTTTCCCTGTTCCTTCACTCTCGCTTGTGTTGTTTTCCTTGTTCCCACTCCCCGATTTTTTTCCTTTCTTAGCTCAGCTCTGCTCTCTGCCTCCCTTGCTTCCAGAACCTTCTGCTTCAAAGCTTCCTTGTCTCTACCTCCTGCCTGGCTTCTCTGCAGCTTCCTCATTGTAGTAGTTTTCTCCTCTTTTCTGGGTCTTGGTCAGCTTTTCTCTAATTACTAGACTTCCCTTCCTCCTGCCTTCCTGTTTGCTGAAGGAAGCCGTCCTCCCCTCCCTTCAGCTGTGCCTTCCTCCCACTTCCGCCAGCCGGCCGGCCTCTCTACTTCCCAGCAGCCTCTTCCCAGTGCCCTTTTCTTTTTCTCTGGACACCTGGTCATCCTTGCCCCACTCTCCCCTGCCCACCCCTTCCCCGTTCACCTCTGTTCTTTGTCCCTTGTCTTCTCTCTCTCCTCCTCCTCCCTTCCCTCCCTCCCCTTGGGTCCCCTCCTGTTTTCCATCCCCCCATCACCCCTCCCCTTATCTTTGTTTTCCTTCCTTCTGGCTGCTGATAGAGTGGGAGTAGTTGCAGGCTGTGTCCCTGATTTCACATGCAGACCAGGAGCCAGCCTGTCAATCTAACAATCAAATTGCACGGAAAGGGAGGTCTCCGTGCCTCCATGCAGTTTGCCCCTAAATGGAGCCGAGCTAGAAGGCTTCAGAGCAAAACCACCACGAGTCCCAGGCATCCGGTTGTGCAGGCAGGATAGAGAAAGGACTTACTGTTTCTTTTTTCCCACTGATCTTATGTAAGTCAAGGCCAAAGACCAGGGCTGAGACGTGTCATTTGTAGGTTGCTGTCTTGGGGTGGGGCCTCCATGACCATCCCTGCCTCCTGCCAACAACACACAACACACACACACACACACACACACACACACACACACACACTTCTTATTCACTTTCCTTCAGAGCAAAGGCCCTGTAACTTTTCAGATGAAGTGTGCAAAACTCCCACACTGCAAAATAAAAACTATGAAGGGAACAAGAGCCGCCGCTACCACAGATGTTGCAGCAGGGGAAAGGGCTGCCTCCATCCCCTCTACTTCTGCCCATCAATTCTTTTCAACTTTAGTTGCTCCCTGTTTCCCTGGCTGAGCCCCCATTCAAGCCGAGCTGATGCCTTTCCTTAGAGGACAGCGCCATCTAGCAGGTGAAATGCCAAACCCATAGCCAAGAGCCAAGAAGAAAACCTTCCCAGCTCCAGGCTCCCTGGCTCCCAACTTCTAAGTCTCTGCCAGTCAAACCCCAGCAAGTCTGAAACAAGGTGACTTAACTCTTTAGCCTTGGAGATTTAAATGTCTTCCAATCATCCCTATTTCTCCAGTGCCTGATTTTGTTTCCATTTGTAGCCTGAGTTCCTAGAAAAAGCTAGAAAGTTCCAGGTGAGCCAACAGGCTGTGTCTGATGCTTGGGACCTCAGGTGACCTTTTCCAAAGCAAAACAAAATAGAATTCCCCAAAGATATCTAGAGGATGGCCCAGGCCCCGTCTGAAGTTACGCGGCAATCCTTGCTCCTCTTTCCTTCGGTAAAGACCCTATCTCCAAACATGACCAAATTCTGAGGTAGTGGGGGTTTATGACTTCAACAGCAGATTGTGGAAGAACACAATGCAGCCCATAACAGATAACAGATGGTTTTCCTTTCCCTTGCAAACTCTGATCAGCTGCGAGTGACTGCTCAGACCCCTTGCCAAAGAGAGTGAGAAGGATTCTAAGATCAAATCCACATGGGGCCGGAAAGAGTGCTGTGAATGATTGTCCATGCCTGCTGCAGGCAGTGTGGGGTGGCAGCGGGATGGTCCCATCCTTGCCCTTGCTGGAGTAGAGTGTGAGAAAAACACAGACCCTGCCTCTCAGGAGCAGGGAACATCTGTCAGTACTACATATCTCAACACACCAAAAACATCCCGAGACCACACTCTGAAAGAAGGCCCAGGGCCATTGGATAGTTCTCTCAAGCCCTTCATTTTACAGATGAGGCACACTGAGCCCCAGGGACTTGTGTCTGCCTATGATCCCTCAACCCCTTTGTGGCAATACCAAGACTAGACCCTAACTTCGTATCTCCTGACCTATTTGCTTTTTTTCCAGATCTCCAGTTGTTCCTGCTAACATCAAATCAAGACAGAAACTCTTGTATTGCCCAGGTAAGATTCCCCAAGTCCCTCATCATACAGACTCCCCAAGTCCCTCATCATACAGACCCAAGAAGGAAGCATGTAAAAACAGCCAAGGTAAAAGTTGAAGGTCCTGGTTGGGGTCTGTGGTCCACTCCACTGCTGCTTGTATCTCTAGGCATTAAAGGGTTCTGAAGCTGCATTTAGGCCTTTCCAGAGAGAACACTGTCATCCATTAGTAAAAGCTGCCATTGCTATGGGCACAGGATTGGACAGTGGAAAGATGAATATTATATATTTGTTGGATTGGGTCATCTCCGCAGTCCCTTCCTGTTCTAAGATTTTGCAATAAGAGCCTTGAGCAGGAGTCATAGGTTTCCTTCTTGAACTTAAACGAGAAAACTAGGTTAAGGGACATGCTGTGATGTTCTGGATGTCCAAACACATCTGTGACCTGCTCCAAGAGCTTTCAGAGAAGTCCTCTCCTTTGCAACTTTATGACCCAGAAGGCCTGAATCCCCATTACATATGATCCAGTTTCAGTCCCACTGAAGTTCTCACCGGTATTTCACTGTGCGCACATTTTGCCCTGATGTCAGCTAGTGAGAATCAGGCTCTGGATAGTGGCTGAACCTTGGCAACTTCCATTTACTTGATGCAAGTCACAGGCATGCAGTGCTTATTGAAGAGTTATCCCTTAGCCATTGCAGGTGAGGGGATATGCAAAGTTCAGCTGGCTCACAGGCCCCAGAAAAGGTCAGCTACAAGAAAAGAGGTACCATTTCGCAGAGGCTGTCCAGCATGCCGCAACCTTGCATGTGTCTGACTCATGGGGCAGCTCAGGAAGAGATACTTTGAGAAGTTGAAGACGTTTGCCTCTTAACTCCATATAGAGGCAAAGACACGTGTTCAGGTTATTTTGCTCCAACTCAGCTTGAAATCTCCAACTCCCTTCTACTCATCCCTCTTGGCCGGTTTGCCTGAACTGGCTTCTAGGGAAGATTTGACGTAGGTGTTTTATCACCCGGAGGAAAAAGCTCCATGTGAATGACTATGAAAGAATGGGAGAACTGGTTAAGAGCCCAGCTCTAGAGATGATCATATCTAGGTTCAAATCTCAGCCCCGCTGCTTTCTAGCTATGTGACCTCAGATCACTTACTTAACTTCTCTAAACCTCAGTATTCCCATCAGAAAAGTAGAGAGAATAACAGTACCTTCCTCATAATTGTAAGAGTAACTGGCTGGGCGTGGTGGCTCACACCTGTGATCCCAGCACTTTGGGAGGCCGAGACGGGCGAATCACGAGGTCAGGAGTTCAACATGAGCCTGGCCAACATAGTGAAACCCTGTCTCTACTAAAAATACAAAATGAGCTGGGCATGGTGGCAGGCGCCTATAATCCCAGCTACTCGTGAGGCTGAGGTAGGAGAATCACTTGAACCCAGGAAGCAGAGGTTGCAGTGAGCCGAGACTGTGCTACTGCACTCCAGCCTGGATAACAGAGCAAGACTCTCGTCTCAAAAAAAAAAGTTAAATGAGATCATAGTTACTGCTGCTATTATTGGTATTATTAATTCAACAGACCATTAGGGTGCACCTACTCTGAACAGGTTGGAGTACAAAGAAACTGTTCTTTTCTTCACAGAGTTCGTGGTCAATTCCAATTTTAGCTGTGTGCCAAGTGCCCAATCAGATGCTTGTTCACCATACGAGGAAGGAAGGATTAGTTCAACCTGGGAACCCAGAGAAGTTTCTTTACAGAGTCCATAATATTTGAACCTTGAAGAAGGAATAAGATTTTGCCACAAGTCTTCAAGGAATCAGCATATACAAAGAGATGCAAAGCCTATTGTGTGAGCTTTGAGTGTAGGCTGTGCCTGGAGATGAGGAAGTCCCTGGATTTACTCTCAGATGGAACTCCTGATCCCAGGAGGGGACACCCCCGGAGTCAGAAGATCTGATTTGACCCTGGATCCCTGTGTCACCCCAGTCAAGTCACCTTACTTCTCTGTACCTCCATGTCTTGAACATTAAATGAGATTGACTTCCTGCAGGGATGTTCCATGAAGCAGGATCTTTTAAGTGAGAGGTGTGAAAAAACTTTGGGGAATTGAAAGAGCTATTCAAACAAATAACAATAGCAGTAACGAATGTTACCCAGCACTTACTACATGCCAGGCACTGTATCAAGGGCTTGCAAGCATTATCTTATCACAGTAACCATTCTGTTGCCATTTTACAGATGAGGAAACCTGCATGTAAGAGCAGTAACTTGATCTAAGCAATGCAACTAGTACATGCAGAGCTCATGTTGATGCATCAGTGAGGGACAAGGGTGGTGGTCCTCTTCCCCACCCCTAGACGTTTTTAATTATCTTGGGTTATAGCTAGATTGATTTCCTCATTGCTCAGATGAGAAACTGAGAGGCATCAAACAATGCCTGCCCAAAAGTGGATATGGGGTGTAGGGACAGTGCCCTGCTTGACTCCAGCTTGCTGACCACTAGAGAGGCAGAGAGGATTCTGGGTTCCTCTATGCTTTGCTTGGGAGATTAGAGCCACAGCACATCACTCTTTCCTTGCCCAGTTGGTACCAAGAAGAGCTCAAATGCCAAGTTTCATCCAAGCACACCCCAGGAGTCACTGTCTGGATCAGGAGCAGCCAGATCACAGAACACAGGCCTCCCCGTCTTACACAGTTCTTGGGGCCATCACTTGGCCAGAGGCCCCAGTTTCAGAACACCCCACTGGAGATCCCACATTTACTGGGAAGAGTTCTCTTATTTCCTCTCAAAGAGCATTGGCAGAACAGGGCTAAAGGAAAGAGGGCTCGGGGTCACCAGTGCCTCCAGGCACAAAGGGGAAGGACCAGCCATGAGAAGTGGAGAATGAAGCTGGCTGGGGCTCCTGGGCAGGCCTATAAGGGAGAATGGGGGCGGTGTGTTCGGAAGCTGGGGATAGCTGAGGCCTCATAGATAGAGAGAGGATGCTCGGGGCATCCAAAGAATTTCATTTATTGAGAAAGCTAGGAAGTAAAAGTTCCCAAGGAAAAGAGTTGGCATCCATGCTTCCTGGAGCTGGGGGAAAGCCTTTTAAGAGGAGGAGGAAATGGAGGGTACTGGCGCATAGGACAGGGGTATAGAAGGGTGACTGGGTGGTGGCTGTCCACCTGGGTCCCTACAGCTTCCTCCATTCTAGCAACCTGTCAAATTTTCTTCCTCCTCTTTCTCTTTTTCTTCTTCCTCTTCTACATCACAGTTATTGAGGGCTACCTGTAGGCCCGGCACAGCACTAACAGCTTTATATGCCTCATCTTATATAAGCTGCGTAACAACCCTAGGAGGTCAATAATATATAGAGATATTAGAGAGAAGGAAACTAAAGTTCAGAGAGGGTTAAATAAACACCTCAGGGCCACAGGTCTAATGCACTATCCACACCCAAACTTACTCTCAAATCCAAATCCAAACCGACTCCTCACTTCATAGGCAGGGTGGTCGGTATTCCCACTGTACCGCCTTGCCTATGAAACCTTGGTGTAGTCAGGGAGCCTAACCAAGAACTGCCTATGAGGGGCTGAGCTTGGGCTAAGTCTTTTACCCTTCCATGAGGGAAGGTACCAGCTGTGGCACAGCGAAATCACTGGAGGGAACGTTCTTCAAAACAGAGATGTGACAGTACTCAGTTGTTCTCAGGCAAGGATGTAAGAAAATTGTCTGCATTTTAAGAGTTGAAGAAAGCAGCAGCCCCAGCCCAGGGGAAGGAATCAGGGACCAGGAAGAAGGCTCAGTATTCTAGGCTGATGAGGGGGTGAACTTTGAAACCAGGCCTTGACCAATGATGCTTTTGACAGTGTCATCTTTAGAAGACAGATGAACAAGTCAGGGCAAGCCAAGAGGGAGTAAGATCCTGGTGCAACCATGAGGAGACTCAAGCTGAAGCCTCACCCAGGAATGGTGAGGACTACGCTTTACCAGTTGCACTGTGAGCCAGTGAGAAACTGTACCACCGGAAGACTGGCCATGGTCCAAGTCACCTCAGTGTGTATCCAATAAAGACTGGCCGCCCTTTGGGCTAAGCGAAGCCCTGGGGTTTTGGTAATTAAGGGGTAGTGGAAGCATCTAGGCTCCCTTTAATAAGGCATGTGAGGATTTCAGGGAATTAAATGGAAGAATGAGAAAACGAATCCTATCTGGACAGAGGTTGCGCCATAAGCAGTGATGTGACTGAGTTTTTCTTTACTCTTCTTATTGGTCTTTCCATTACATTAGCCTGATATGGGATAAAGAGCAGTTGGGATAACTTGCTCAAGAAATCCCTAACTCAGCCAGGCGCGGTGGCTCATCCCTGTAATCCCAGCACTCTGGGAGGCTGAGGCGGGTGGATCGCCTGAACTCAGGAGTTTACAACCAGCCTGGCAACACAGTGAAACCCCGTCTCTACTAAAATACAAAAAATTAGCCAAGTGTGGCAGCATGTGCCTATAGTCCCAGCTACTTGGGAGGCAAAGCCAGGAGAATTGCTTAAACCTGGGAGGCAGAAGTTGCAGTGAGCCGAGATTGCATCACTGCACTCCAGCCTGGGCAACAGAGTGAGACTCTGTCTCAAAAAAGAAAAAGAATCCATAACTCACAGACACAGGATGATTTCTCTCCCCCAACCATGTCAAGATCATCATGTATGGCTGTATAAGCTGTGTACTGCTAAGGTCCAGTGGCACAATTCACACAAGCTTTGATATGAGTGTTTCCCCAAGAGCTGTGCAGTGGAGACACTGGACTACATTCTTTCATCTGTTTAGGATCAGGTCAAACACACCCTTCTCCAGGCAGCCTTCCCCAAACAGCCCGGCTGACAAGAATCCCTCCCTCTTCAGTATCCCCACGGTATATTCTCCAAGTCACTTCCTGCCTGGTAGTCAACGTTTCATGTGAATGGCTTGTCTTTCCCACCAGACTAGGGGTGTCAAACTTTTGGGAGAGGTCCTAGGTCCCTTTGAAAATTCAATCAAAGGTTCAAACACTTTCCCCAAGAAAAAACTACACAAACGCATACAATTTTATATCCAACTCCAGGGAATTCGTGGTTGCCCTAAAACCCATCCACAGCCAATAGAGTGTAGCTTCCATGAGAGCAGAGGCAGTATTTGTCTTGCTTACCATGGCATCCTGAGAATTCACACAATGCCTGGCACACCGTAGCACAATAAATGCTTGTTGAATAAAGAAACAGTTCAACTCTGGAAGGTTCTTGAATGCGCAGGCTAAGTGTCAGAGCCTTTCTTTTTTTTTTTTTTGAGACAGAGTTTCGCTCTTGTCACCCAGGCTGGAGTGCAATGGCGCGATCTCGGCTCACCGCAACCTCCGCCTCCTGGGTTTAGGCAATTCTCCTGCCTCAGCCTCCTGAGTAGCTGGGACTACAGGCACGCGCCACCATGCCCAGCTAATTTTTTGTATTTTTAGTAGAGATGGGGTTTCACCATGTTGACCAGGATGGTCTCGATCTCTTGACCTCGTGATCTACCCGCCTCGGCCTCCCAAAGTGCTGGGATTACAGGCTTGAGCCACCGCACCCCGCCATGTCAGAGCCATTTTTGTAGCTTCAGAGAGTTTTCAAGACAGTGGGCCCTGACCCAGCCTGGTGCACACTCAAAATGCTAGCTGATAAATTATTGCTCAGCGCCATCTGGCACAGACACTTCACCCAGCCCAACCCCTCCATAGCTAACCAGACAAGAACTTCTCCAAGCTCCAGAGTCTCCACAGTGGAAAGGCAACATCTCTGCTTGGTGGCGTTTTCAGGTGCTGAATAGGAAATCTGACTCAATGACATTTGTGACCACTTAGAGTTCTGAGAATTGGTGCTTCCCTTCCTTGCTGCCCAGAAAAAGAGAGAAATCTGTTTAATAAACTGAATCATATTGTCCATCAAATAATAAGCTCTCATAATTTGCAAATTAAACTCTCCTCTACATTTTCATGTGCATGAGCTCTTCAGGTCCTTGCAAGGCATAGAGTGAAACAGAAAACAAATATTGCCCTCATTTTACATATCAGGAAGCTGAGGCTCAGAGAGGCCAAGTAAGTTGCCCAAGTCACACTGTTTATCAAAGGCTAGAACTAGCACCCTGGAATTCTGTTTCTCTGGCGTTCTTTTTGCTGACCTTAGGCTGCTATAAGCATTTACACAATCACGTATTAAATGTCTTCTATATGCAGATGTCAGCATACCCTGAGTTCGGCCTATCTGGGCCATGCCCCAGAGTCTGTCTGCATCAAACCGGAAAAATGAATCTACTCCGCAAATATCACCTGCCACAGGCTTCCCGTGGCCAAAAGCTGGGCTAAGTCTGGCCAGAGACTGCCTCTAGGACTTAAGAAAGTCAAACGCCAGCTACGCAATCACTCAAGATGGTCTGTGCCTCCTCCATCACCAAGTGCTGACCACAGGAACTTCAAAACCACACCTCCTCTCTCCCATGAGTGAGTCAAGTGTGTCTTCATGCCTGGGCTGCAGGTTATGACAGAAGATGAGGGCGTGGACCATGAATGTCCGCACAGAACAGTTCAAATGACTAAAAGAAAAGAGAGAAGACTGAGAAGGGAGGTGACTTCTCCGAGCAGGGTCCTCTGCTCTAAGGAAAAGAAGTCAGTGAGAGTCACTCCGAGTGATCTTTAAGCACAAAAGGGGACATCCCACTACAGATGATTTAGACTCACTTTTTTTCCATCTGTATCAAAAGTATAGAAAGATAAGTGCTCCCATTGCAACAGGCAAATTTTAGGTTAAGTGTGAATATGAACATCCTGACTACAAAAGTGAATGAAGCTGTGGAACGTCCACCACCCCTGGAGAGCTTTAGAGTAGGACTTGCAATTCATGTTACCCAATTGCTTAAGGGCAGGTAACTCTGCATCAAGACAAAGAGGCAGATCCACTGACGTCTACATAGGTCTACCCTTCCCAATTTGAAATTGTGTCGCTACCTTGAATCATAATAATGTGTTATGTCTGTATAGACTTTATAGCTTTCAAAGCAGTTTTATGGAGATTTGAATTACCTCTATTAACTCTACCCAAAATAGTTTGGGGAGAATTTATCACGTTTGGTTTAGAAATGAAGAAAACCAAGAACCCACAGCCAGGCCAGGCACAGTGGTTTACACCTGTGACCCCAGCACTTCGGGAACTCAAGGTAAGAGGATGACTTGAGGCCAAGATTTCAAGACCAGCCTGGGGAACAGAGCAAAACCCTGTCTGTAACAGATTTTAAAAATCAGCAAAGCGTGGTTGCACCAGCCTGTAGTCCCAGCTACTCGGGAGGCTGAGTAGGATCACTTACAGATCAAGCAGAGCCCGGGAGTCCAAGGTTGCAGTGAGCCCAGGTTGTACCACTGCACTCCAGCTTGGGCAACAGAGGAGAGACCCTGTCCCATAAAAGCGGCATGAGGCGGGGTGGGGGGGACGAACCCACAACCAGCCAGTAAAAGACCAAGATAGGACTTGAACAGCGATCTCGAAACTCTTACAGGGTTGTGCTTTTCCCACCAGCTACGGAGAATCATGCATCTTACCCGCTGAGACCTCGACTCTCAGCTACTCAATTTCCAAGGTCTGAATCCTTGTGCCAGCCATTTGGATTTCTGAGAAAGCCCAGGGAAGCCCATAGACAGACACTCAGGCCATAGCAGGCAAGAGTGAGAAATCACAGCGACGTGCTTATCTAGCTGGAGCTGCCTGCAGATAAGGAGGAAGATAGAGCATGTCACAGCAACTTCCTGGGTTTGTGTTCAGACAGCCATCCCCCTCGGCCCTACTGAAACAGACTCCAGTCATGAAACACTCCTCTCTTCCTGCCTTTTTGTCTTCTCTCAGTTCTTTGCTCTTCCCTGCAAGCCTCCCCCCTTATCGTATGGCTCCCTCCCCTCAGGCGAGCCAGGCCTCACCTCTCACCTCTCACTGGCAGGACAAAGAAGCTGTTCAGTGTGATGACAGAGCTGGGAAGAGACCCTAGCCCCCCACCCCCTCGAGATCTCCCACTCCCAATGGCTAAAGTGCCCAAAATGAAGGGCAGTCTCACACTCTAATGTTGACTGATTAAATCTTTAGAGACTTGGTGGCTTCCTTTACATCACTAGTGGGGTTGTATTTATCCAGTCAATAATGGTGCTAGGCATAGGGGTACACAGCCCCAGGCCTCATAGCACTCATGGTCTGTCTGATGCCGAGCTTCTGTGTTAGAGGAGTGCCATGATCCTGAGGCCCTCAGTCCTCCGGGCAGCGGGGTGGCAGGCACACCAGGGCTGCCCTCTCACCATGTGGTCCTCATTTGCCATTACTTGTGTGCTGCTCTGAGAAAGGCTGGGTCCTGGTGTAACGGACCTACATCAGCCAAATCCAAGGCTCATGGAGAGAAAGGAGGGGAAGGGCCTGAAAGGGAAAGAAAACCTCCAAACCAGAGAACTGGAGTCCTGAAGAGAAATATTCCTTTTTGATATGACTGGGATTTATCCCATTGCCCTATCACTGCTGCCACCCCACCCCATACCTATGCACACCACAGTCCAACCAAGGAATTCCTATGCACTGCCTTTTAACAGCAACTGAGGGGGCATCCTCGGACCCTCTGAGCATTTATTTGCTTTGATTTCCAAGCCAGCTATTTCATTCTCATCCTGGTTGTCTTGAAATTTGAGGCATGAAGTGGCCCAAAACCACTCAGTAAGTAAAAACAGGGTGGATAAGAAGTCAGAGCAGGCACCTGTGCACTTGGGTTTGAATTCTGGTCCATCACCTACTGAACCTGTGACCACAGGCCGACCACTCCACTTGCCTGCTCTCCCATATCTGTACAGTGAGTGCTGAAAGAGTATCTACATAAAATACTACTCAGCCATAAAATGGATTGCAGTCATGGCATTCACAGCAACCTGGGTAGGATTGGAGACCCTTATTCTAAGTGAAGTAACTCTGGAACAGAAAACCAAACATTGTATGTTCTCACTTATAAGCGGGAGGTAAACTATGAAGATGCAGAGGCATAAGAATGACACAATGGACATTGGGGACTCTGGGGAAAAGGCTGGGGAGGAAATGGGATAAAAGACAGAAAATCGGGTTTAGTGTATACTACTTGGGTGATGGCTACACCAAAGTCTCACAAATCACCACAAAAGAATGTACTTGTGTAGCCTGTTCCCCAAAAACCTATGGAAATAATTTTTTTTTTTTTTTTTTTGAGACGGAGTTTCGCTCTTGTTACCCAGGATGGAGTGCAATGGCATGATCTCGGCTCACCGCAACCTCCGCCTCCTGGGTTCAGGCAATTCTCCTGCCTCAGCTTCCTGAGTAGCTGGGATTACAGGCACGCGCCACCGTGCCCAGCTAATTTTTGTGTTTTTAGTAGAGACGGGGTTTCACCATGTTGACCAGGATGGTCTCGATCTCTTGACCTCGTGATCCACCCGCCTCAGCCTCCCAAAGTGCTGGGATTACAGGCTTGAGCCACCGCACCCGGCCCGAAATAAATTTTTTTAAAAAATAAAGAGCATCTACACTTGCATTCTATGGAAGATTAAATGAGATAAAACAAGGAGATGCTCATGGCTTGGCACATAGTAAGTGCTCAGTCCATTTTAGCAACATTCTCAGCCATGTCAGAAGCCCTCAAATTTCAATATGTAGCGCTGTTTTGTTTTTATTTTTGCTTTCGCACCAAACTACGCTTTGAGTCAGAGAGAGGAGATTGAGATATTTATGACTCAGTTTCTGATGCAGTGGAGGGAATGACCCTTTGAAATGTCACTAGAAGGGCAATTGCTCCTTGCTGCAGATTCAGAACATCAGAGTTTTGCTATTCCCCCACTTCAAGACCTGTGCCCTGCTGGCACAGAGCAGACCCAAAGCCTGAGGTCTCTCCACCCTCCTTCAATGCCAGCCTCTTGAATCAAATTCGAAAGGATCCTCTTTTCAAATGCAACTTTGGTATCAGACTAGCCAAAAAGATACAGTGCTCTGGTCTTAGTGACACAATTCTGATCTCGCTAGTGATTCTTGCAAAGAAAGATATGAAAGTCTCATTCTCCCACAGAAGGGCTTGAGTAGAATTGAAGATAGTGCAGTTCAGGGGAGACTTGCTATATTATATCTGAAATCGCTAGACATTTGAAGGCAGAAATGTCTTTCTCCTTTGAGTATTGCATCCTAACTGCCATCCAGAGATGATTTATATGTGCTCATCCTTATTACAGACTACACATAATAAAGGCATGATAGAAATCATATCTGCATAGATTCAGGCAGCTCTGGGAGAGAGGCTGCCAGTTTTGTTTGACAAGACACTCAATCAAGCAAAAAGGTTTAAAATATTCCAGGAGGATCTCACTGCCTGCTCAAGACTGTATATTTTTATCCAGATAACAGAAATCCTAATTGAGCACAACATTAGTACTCATTTTTCCTAACTCCTTTTTGCAATAAGTAGCATCGATGGGAAATTATGGCAACATCTTGCCTTTGTGGTTCAGGGTGATGAGGGAGGACAGTGTGTCACTGCATTGTTCCCATAAACTCAGGCATCACCAGTGTTTCGGGTGTTTCCTAACAGGGGGTGAGGACTTCTATGTACACTGTACTTGGAAAGAAACCTTCATGTGGCTGGGTTTTTCCCCACATTTTTTATTCACTGGGTGAAACATTTCCTTCAGTGCTTCCTCTTATGTTGAAATCCCTTCGAAAGCCTTCCTTGTACTTAGGATGAGTGGGAGGCAGAGGAGGTGCCCACCTGTGTGCAGAATTTAAGGGGACACCCAAACCTCAGGAATCAAGATAATATTGTAATGAAATATTTTTAAAAATAGAAGTGAATGCACAAAACAATCTATGATGAACACAATTTCAGAATTGTAACTAAAAGCAGGAACTAAGTACTCCGCACTGGTGCCAGCTGCCTCACTGTGCTCAACCCAGCGGTGATCTTGGTTTTAAAAATACTTTACAAAAGCAGGCATCTGGCCTGGAGATTAGAGTTTCCTGATTTTATTTCTTTTTCTAAATATTGCATTAAAGTATTATCCTGATCCCTGCATTGTCTGGTGCCCCTTTAGATTTGGCATAGGAAGGAAATGCCTGAAATATAGACAAAGATGCCTCAAAACCCACAAGGAAAGTAAAAAAAGAAAAACAAAATTCACTTGTTCAAATACCCGCTCATCACCATGGCATCACACACCTTCACTCCAGACTAAAGGTGGGCAGAGGGACAGAAAAAACAGGTTAAAACATCATCCCAGCTCCCAAAGAGAATCTCCTTTCCAGCCCTTACAAGAGCTGACAGGTTGATAAAACGTTTAAGGGCATAATGTTCAAACAGAGAAAAAAATTAAAAATGTAATAATAAAGTTAAATGTAACTGTTTTAAAGCATAATTCTTCCGAGAGACGAGTTTTATGTTGGACCAGCATTTGAAGTAGCAGTAGTCATTATTAACGGGAACCTCCGAGAGAGAAGATTTAAATCACCAAAGTAATAAAAGCTGAACAAGGACTAGCACCTTGAAAGGCACTTGGAGAGAAGATTGCATACAAATGCAATTAAAACGATGCTTATAAAATACTAAGATGTTAATTGGGTTCAGTCCCAGAAGCCCCAGCAGTACAGTATGTCAGAAGTTAGCTGGTTTGAAGTTTAAAAAGAGTAGTTTAATTTGTACACCTTGTCCTAATTACAGAGCTTTCTGCAGCCCGCGTATCTGTATGGTTTATTGTAGCTTGGAGCTTTGTAAAACAAACACACACACCAGTTAATTGGGTTATTGCGATGGAAAATGGGGCTACAGAACAGCAACCTCTCTTGCTGGTGTGCCTTTACAGCTGGTAATGAACGCTCCAGCCACGTCAGGGATGCTGATTTGTAAGGTGTGCCGTTTACAGCTTGCTGATTCTGTTGGTCTGAGAAACAGGAGGTGATACCGTGAAAACAAAGAATCACACCAGATAATGTTGCCTCACCGCACTCCTGCCCCAGCTGGCTTGTTTAGAACTTTTAGCACTGCACCCTCCCCACCGCTGGTCCCTGCCCTTTCAAATATCCCAGCCTGTCTGAAGGCCACATTTTCACATTAAAGACTTGAGCCTGGAATGGAGGGGAGGAAGAGTGACTCCTCCAGTAGCCCTGTTTTGAGAGCACCTGCAGGGAGACCTTAGGAGGTGGTGGTTTTTCTCCTAACCAGCATATAAATACGTAATGCTATCAAAATAGGATCATTAAATCAGATTAGGAGTGAGCGACGCTGAATCATTTTCCAGAAGTCCTGTTGGAATGTGCTTCCCACGGTTGGGATTTTGGCCACTTTGTGCCTGGAACTTTGTTCCTTCATGAGGGAGATCATAAAGCTGTGAAATATCACGGGCAATGGGCTCTCTCTGTTGCTCTCCCTTCCTTTCTATCTCTAGCTGCCAAACTGGAACCCCAAATGTAGTGAGATGAGAGTGTGTGGACTTTTCTTCCTACCCCGGCTAACTTACTCATCTCCAAAAGGCTCAGAAATGAGCAAGAAGCTGGCAGGCAGTCTGCAGAAACGGCAAGTGGTTCCCAGCTTGTCAAAGTACAGGAGGGCCAGGCGCAGTGGTGCATGCCTGTAATCCCAGCACTTTAGGAGGCCAAGACAAGAAGATCGCTTGCGTGCAGGAGTTCAAGACCAGCCTGGGAAACGTAGCAAGGCTGTGTCTCTACAAACAAAAAAATCAGCCAAGCATAGTGGTGTGTGCCTGTGGTACCAGCTACTTAGGAGGTTGAGGTGGATGATCCTTGAGCCCAGGAGGTCGAGGCCACAGTGAGCCATGGCTGTGATCACACCACTGTACTCTAGTGACAGAACAAGACCTTGTCTCAAAAAAAAAAAAAAATACAGGAGGGCCCCCTTGGTCAGTGACCATGACCGAAAAAGAAATATCCTCTCCCAACCACAGCCCAGAAGAGTTCTGCATGGGAAGTTCATGGTCCAGCCCAGAGCTGCTGGCCCAAGGCAAGCTCAGACAGTCAAGCCCTAACTCCAAACTCTCCTCCTGTGGATGCAGGGCCTGGCCACTCATAACTGAAAAGAAAGCAATTTGATAAATGAAGACACACTAAGGAGTTGATGTCTCAAAGTCTTCCCCAACCAAGAGTGTTTGCAGTTTAAAGGAGCACTGCAATGAGAAGACCACACTTTACCTAGAGTCCATTCACCAGGCTGTGTGGGCTTTAAAACTCTCTGGACACCCAGGAGAAGCTTTTCAATGTGCTTGGGTGCTATAAAGAATCTTAGAACACAGGTTTCTCTTGTCAAGGGGGTGACACTTGAGAGAGGCAAACTCCATGCCTGGCTCTCCGGGCAGCGCTGGTCTGCACGGTGAATGGAGGAAGAATGACGGCTATGGCAGCTTGGGGCAGCCTTAGGATAATTATCTACCTGAACGTTCAGAATTAGAAAGGTTTACTTTGATTCAAAATTCTAAAAGGAAAGTACTGCTCCTGTTCCCTCAGCCTGGATGTAGTAATACCCATGCTTACCTCTGCTTAGTATCTGGGAGATCTGAAACAGAGGCTTGGACTCAGCTCATGACAGTTCTGTATCCAATTCTGGCACTACCCCTCACCCCTGTGTAGCCTAAGACATATGCCTCAATGTCCTCATCTATTAGCCAAAGTTAATTATATTCCCCCACCCCCAGGCAGTTGCTGTGAAACAAGGAGACAAGACAGGTGACATGAACACTGCCAGGAACACAGTAAGACTAAATTAATGTTAGCTATTATAATGACCACTGTCAATATTATCCTTGCTTGACAGATGAGGAACTGAGGCTCAGAGAAGTCGAGTCACGTGCTGAAGGTCACACACACAGAAGTGGAAGAGCAGAACGTCACATTCAAACCCAGGGACGCTGACCAAAAAGCCCAAGGTTCTGACAAGGTGGAGGGCACATTTGACTGAGGGTTTACCCCTCACACGCAAAGACCTTGACTCAACCTGGGTCTTTTCATCAGAATCTGGGAGAGGAGCAGGACATGCGGATGTTTGAGAGCATGAAGGTGCCTGAGACACAGTACATCTGAGGGAAGAAGACCTCAGGCATCCAGACCTGGGAATCCAGGGCCACCACGGACACACCACTCAGGTCACAACTTCACCCTCATGAGTCCCAGCCCCAGGAATCAGACTTAAGGATGGTGGCAAGGAGAAATTCACGTGGCCCAGAGCTACTACAGTTTCTGCTCAAAATTGACTTTGAGGTTGTATTAAGAAGCGAAAAAGCATCAGCAAGCCCAGCCTCCCTCACTCCTACAACCCTGCAGCAAACCGATTATTATTATTATTTATTATTTGTTGATGGATATTCAGAGCCATCAGTCAGGTCTCCCCTCAGGCCAGCAAGCCGAGGAGGAACAGCACTAGAAATCTCGAGTTTGGCTCCCAGAGCTGCTCAGGAGCTGAGAGTTATTAAAGTACACTTTGCTATTGCTATCTACTCTGCAGGGTGCTTGACCCTACATCTGACTTCGGGCTTCTGCCGTCCCTGCAGAACAGGCAACAGAAAGTTGTACAAATTGCAAAGAGGGACTCCAGGGATGAGAGAAGAGAAGATGGTGGGTAGGAGGAGGATGCTGGGGGCAGGTTTGGGGGGATGTTGAAATGGAGATTTCATATCCTTGTTGGTCCCCTTGCCGCCTTGTCCTTTCATTACTCCATAACCACGGGACTCAAGGAGACGAGACGATAAGGAAACTGCCCAAGGAGGGAAGGAAGGTGCTGTCCATGGCAACAGAAGTCCATGTAATAAAAGAGGTGAGAGTGGCTTGCCACTTCATGTCACCAAAGTGAATACCGATCATATCCCCCACCAGAGGCTGCTGAGTTTATTTTGCCCTTGACTCTGACCCACAGTTAGAAAAGCATTTTACAATGTGTCTTCCACACTGTCATAACTGAAACCAAAAAATGTCACTCAAGAAATACTTGCTTTTACCACATGAGACACCCTTTGATACTTTCTGCAATCTTTTATAGTTGACTGAAATCTTGGTGGAGGCCCATAAAATTAATCTCATTACCAGCCTCAGGCCTTGGAATCAGAATCCCCTGTGAATAAAGTCAGGACACCAACATTTTTAACAAGGACCCAGATGATTCTCTGGCATCTAAACTGTGCCTTGGGCCCTCAGCTGCCTCAGCCTGCCTTCTGAGGAAATTCTTGAAATCACCCAGGAATTTTCAATGTCTGGAGGCAGCCAGCTCTGTAATGGCTGGTCTAGGCCTGTGGCGGTACATCTTATGTGTGTACTTGGCTTGGCCATGGTGCCCAGCTGCTTGGTCAAATGCTAATCTTGATGTCACTATTGAAGGCATTTGTAGATGTGTTTCACATTTATAATTAGTTGACTTGAAGTAAAGAGGATTATTCTCCATGATATGAATGGGTTTCATTCAGTCAACTGAAGGCTCTAAGAGCAAAGACTGTTTCCCAAAAAAAGGAAAAATTCTGCCTCAAGACTATAACAGAAGGTCCTGCCTGAAACTCCAAACTCATAGACTTGCCAGCCCCCACAATTGCATGAGCCAATTTCTTAAAATGAATCTCTTTTTACGTATATATCTATATACATATGCATATATAGCCCATTGGTTCTGTTTCTGTGGGGAATCTTGACTGATACAAGGCCTAAAGTCAAATTTGCTATTAAGTAAACATTTTAATATATAAAAAGGAATGCTTATTCTGGCCACATGGTGAAAATTAAAATTATAAGGGAGGAAGACAGGATTTAGGGAGACATGGGAAGGGACTATTATAATCTAGTCTATACTTGGGTAGTGGGAATGGAGAGAAGAAGGGGTGTTCCTGAGATATTTACAAGCCAGAATCCATGGAAATTAATGGTTAATTTGTTATAAAGGTTAAAGGAGAAAAAAATAATACAGAGTGACAGTAGGGTGGTGGCTTGGTGAGTAGAAATACAAAATAAAGTGAGCAGTTTGGGGAGGAAAGATGCTAAATCAAATCATGCAGGTGAAGATACCTAACAGGTATCTGCATATATGTGCCTGGAGTTTATAATTAGATTTGAAAGTTTGGGGGGAAAGTGGAGATTTTACAGTCATTTACATATAAGTAGTATTTGAGGTGGGGTGCAGTGGCTCATGCCTGTAATCCCAACACTATGGGAGCCCGAGGTGGGCGGATCATGAGATCAGGAGTTCAAGACCAACCTGACCAACATGATGAAACCCCGTCTCTACTAAAAAGAAAAAAAAATTAGCTGGGTGTGGTGGCACATGCCTGTAATCCCAGCCGCTAGGGAGGCTGAGGCAGGAGAATCGCTTGCACCCAGGAGGTAGAGGTTGTGGTGAGCAGAGATCATGCCATTGCACTCCAGCCTGGGCAACAAGAGTGAAACTCCATCTCAATAAATAAAGTAAGTAAGTAAAAGTAGTACTTGAAGACCTCGGGATACAAATGCATATTAGTAAAGACATTAGTTAAGACACAAACTTCCTTAATTACCTAAAAGGTGGGGGAGGTAGTATTTATTGGCTCCTGTGTCTAAAAAATGCAGGGACGTGCTGGCGTTAGACTCAACTGTATAAGGATGTCCAAATGTTACCACCAGGAATCAGTATTTCTCCATCTATCTCAATATTTCTTTCCCCTAAAGGTAAAGAAATGGCCACCAGCACCTCTAGACTGACACCCCACAAGTTTAGTCGCCTCCATGAAAAGAATACTACCTCCTTCCAAATAAAGCCAGCAGAAGTCCCGGGCTGCAGGTTTTGGCTATTCCCAGCTCTTACACTGTTCACTTCTCATTCCAATTTTCACTCAAATGTCAGTTTCTTAGTGAAAACCTCCCTGACCACACTGATGAAGATAGCCGTCTACCTCAAGCACTCATTGTATCTTTATTCCACTTTATTTTTTGTTAAACAGATAAAAGGCTTGGCCCAGATCTTGGCAGAGAGGCAGCATTTGTTATATCTGAGTTTCATTTCAAAGATTAGAAATGAATTTAAGAAGAATTCAGCAAGTACTAATAATATCACCATTATCACTCTCATTACGATGTAGCAATCTGGTTTCCTAGGAAGACAGTCCACTCTAACTCTTCCTCAGGTCCTGTCTTTGGGTGGCATTTGTGAGGAATCCTCTCTTGTCATTCTAATTGGCCTCCAGCAAGCCAGGAGGAACACTACATGCTCTCAATGCCCGATTCGCAGGTAAGTTGGAACCCTTCCCACCAGCACACAGGTTCTCTTCATAAAGGAGGAGTAGGGACTGGAAAGTTCAGACACGCTTCCCACTGAATCAAGCCTGTATTTCTCAGGCGAGAGCTAAGCATATTTACATGTGTGGAACATCAGCCAAGATAAACAGAGACCCTGGATTACCTTTGCTTATGTAATTTTCTGGGGAAATCCAGGACATTAAAATCACTAACTACCCAGCATCCGTTGAAATACGGCCTCCTCCTAGAGCCAAAGTCAATCTAGGACCAGCTATGCTTTCCAACCCATAGATGGGGCATTTATGTTTAACAAGAGCTACCATTTATTGAATGCTTACTCTGTGGTAGGCACTATGGTAAGAACTTAATAGACATAGTCATACTTGATCTTCACAGCAATCCCAAGAGGTAATACAAACTGTCACGTCTCCCCAAATCTATGTAAAACTCAGTCGTTATCTGAAACACTGTGTTTAGACAGAAAGTAAAATTCACAGGGACGTGACTGACCTCTGGGCTATACCTCTGCCCTACCAAATAATCAGTCCAATCGCTAGGAGTCCAGTGAAGAGAGAGGCTCAAAGGCAAGACTCCGATTCTTGTTTCAGAGCCCCCAGAGATTTTTTCATAGAATGTCCATTAGCTCTGGCAGGCTTTGCTGGTGTAAATCACCACCCGGCACTCAATGAGAATATAGTTATTATAACAATTGCCGCATCGCATGATGCTCATGCCATTCAGAAATGTAGGTCTAATTAGCTCTAAGCTGTAGAAGATTTGAGTACGGTAGTTTCATTTTGGCTTAATGCTTGGTGCCTGGTGTAAAATCTGAATTTATTACTCTTTTTTTAATCATTTCTGCATGGCTCAACCAGTCGTATCAAAACTACTGCATGTTATAGACTTTAAAAAGTGATTCCCTGTAGGCATTTTAAGGTATAGGATCTATTACGGGAAGATATATATTTGACAGCATTCTGTTTATTCCTCAGTTCTGCTACATTGTTCATGAACCCAGTGAAAGATGTTCACAGTGGTAAGTAACACTTTATTTCAGGAAGGAAAAACGCAGGGTGACTTCCTTAAGTACCAGAATCAGTGTGTGCTGATTACAGGACTAACGGGTGAATGAGTCGCCTATTCCATCAGGACCTTCCAAAACAAGGGAGACTGCTCAGTGCCTCCTATCCCTCTATATTTTATCCAAAAATATTTTCCCATTAAAAGTATCTGTGTCAGCAGTGGATAATCGATGTTGCAATTCTGAACATTTTTAAGAACAAAACTCAGGTAGCATCATGCATCCTCCCCCAGGCCCTGAGGGCAGTTATTTGGAGACAGAAATGGAAAGCATCCCTGCTATGCTTTCCCACATTTCTTTCTTTCCTCTATCTGTGCCTGAACTAGCTCAGCTTTTCCCTAGCTGTTGAAGGGCACCTGGCCAAGACGGCACCATAAAAAGTCCCACGTGGGTTAAGTTGAGCACCTCCAGGAGTGACCACAGACGCAACTTCCTGCCTCCACTGCTCCCTTGGCCTGCGTCTCCTGGATTTCTCCCGTCATTTCTGCATTGCTCCCTAGTCTCCTCGGCTGTGGCTTTACTCTACCCCTCTGCTCGGCCCCCAGTCTGGGTTCCCTCAGGTGCTCCCCTTATGATTGCTCTGCATCCCTTGCGCTATGTCCAAACCAACCACCTGGAACCTAAACCTAGGCCTAGTGTTCCCAAGACCCTGACTCGCTGGGCTGGGGTTCAGTTAATGTTTTTGAAAAGATGAGGTTTGGCCAGGCACAGTGGCTCATGCCTGTAATCCTAGCACTTTGGGAGGCCAAGGCCATCACTTGAGGTCCGGAGTTCAAGGTCAGCCTCGCCAACGTGGCAGAAACCCATCTGCACTAAAAATACAAAAATTAGCCTGGTGTGGTGGCAGGCAGCTGTAATTCCAGCTACTCGGAAGGCTGAGACCAGAGAATTGCTCAAATCCCGGGGCAGGGGTGGAGGGGGAGGTAGCAGTGAGCTGAGATTGTGCCACTGCACTCTAGGCTGGGCGACAGAGCGAGACTCCATCAGAAAGGAGGGGAGAGGAGGGGAGGGAAGGAAAGGGAAGGGGAGAGAGGAAAGGAAAAGGAGAAGGAAAGGAAAGGGGGAAGGAAAGGGAAGAGGGGATGGGTAGGAAAAGGGAGAGGGGAGGGGTGGGGCGGGGAGAGGGAGAGAGGGGAGAGGGGAGAGGGGAGGAGTGGGGAGAGGGTTAGGGAGAGGGAAGAGGGGAGGGGTGGGGAAAGGGGAGAGGGAAGGGGTGGGGAGATGGGAGAGGGGAGGGGTGGAAAGAGGGGAAAGGGGAGAGAGGAGGGGTGGGGAGAGGGGAGAGGGGACAGGGGAGGGGTGGGGGGAGGGGTGGGGAGAAGGGAGAGGAGAGGGGTGAGGAGAGAGGGGAGAGGGGAGGTGTGGGGAGAGGGGAGAGGGGAGGCGTGGGGCGAGGGGAGAGGGGAGGGGTTTCAGGTAAAAAGTGAAGTGAACTAAGGCAGTGGGTCCCACTCAATTCCTGTGCATAGCTTCACCCAGCCCTATATAGTACCATGTCTTTGGTGTGGGGTCTTCTCTACTGCACCTCATAGAACTCTCCACCATGTATGGAGCTCCATCCTTCAAAACAGCTGAGTACAAAACTGGGAAAGTGTCCTGGAGAAGCTGACTCAGAGACCTGACCCCACTGACCTACCAACCCAGCCAGCCCAGGTACCACCTGCTTCCAGAACTCTTATGTCCAAGAATTCTAATGTTTAAACCACTTTCCAATGAGTATTCTGTTACTTGCAGCTGAAATCCTCATTAAGTCACTAGAAATATGAAAATCTTCTAATCTCAAAGTATGCAAATAGATAGAGAAAAGAACATGGACTTGAGACTTGGACCTAGAGATACATCTTGGCTCCTTTTTTTTTTTTTTTTTTTCTTTTGAGACTGAGTTTCGCTCTTGTTACCCAGGCTGGAGTGCAATGGCGCAATCTCTGCTCACCACAACCTCCACCTCCTGGGTTCAGGCAATTCTCCTGCCTCAGCCTCCTGAGTAGCTGGGATTACAGGCACGCGCAACCATGACAGCTAATTTTTTGTATTTTTAGTAGAGACGGGGTTTCGCCATGTTGACCAGGATGGTCTCGATCTCCTGACCTCGTGATCCACCCACCTCGGCCTCCCAAAGTGCTGGGATTACAGGCGTGAAGACAGGGAGCATGTCTAGCTGTTTTTGTTTGGAGAGGGAGTATATCAGAGTCTGTTACAAACATAAAGATCTTGAGTGGAATTCAGACTCTGGCACTTATTAGTCGTGCAGCCTTGAGCAAGTCATTTAATCTAACTAAAAACAAAACAAAAAAAATATTAAATAAGGAAAATAGCACCTACTTTATGGACTTGTTGTAAGATGGACTCAGGTAATCCATGCAGTACACTCCTTAGCATAGTGCCTACCATGTTGTAAGATTACTTAAAGGGCAATTAGCAGTATTTTATGTTTTGTGTATTTACCACCCACCTAGAATATACCCTGGCATTTAATAGAAACTTGTCAAATGAGTGAATGAATGATGGCACCTTTGCTTATGTTGCTTTTGGTGTTCCGGGAATGTAAATCTTGGAGACCTGAGACCCTGAAAGCACGCTGAGCTTCTGATGCAGCCTAACGTTTAGAATCACAGGCTCTAAAAGCTTTTCACCTGCTTTGTATCCAACTTAATGCTTCCTTCTCCATATTCAGGAATCTCTAGGTAAAAGCTCCCCAAAAGCAAAGTGTCACCTTCTTAGGAAACAGTCTCTTCTTTATCTTGCTTTGGAGGACACAGGAAGAGATGTCTGCCACTTTTATGCCTGGTGCCAACTTTCCAAAGCTAAAAGGCCCTCTCTGATTTCTGGGGCTGACCCTGCCTATGCTCTCTGCATCCCCTCTCCAGCTCCCAACCTTGGGAAGCTGCGGCAGTGGCTGGTTGTCAGTGTATAGGAAGCACAGGACACCCGCAGTGCTCAGGGCCAAAAGTGGTAGAATAACAGAGGAACACCATAAGCCAGGCACGGTGTCTTGTGCCTATAATCCCAGCACTTTGGGAGGCCAAGGTGGGCAGATCACGAGGTCAGGAGTTCAAGACCAGCCTGGCCAACATAGTGAAACCCCATCTCTACTAAAACTACAAAAATTAGCCAGGTATGGTGGCATGCACCTATA
This sequence comes from Saguinus oedipus, assembly GCA_031835075.1. Classification (NCBI taxonomy): domain Eukaryota; kingdom Metazoa; phylum Chordata; class Mammalia; order Primates; family Cebidae; genus Saguinus; species Saguinus oedipus. Next base: position 48,674,708 of record CM063170.1, read on the forward strand.
ATCCCAGCTACTCGGGAAGCTGAGGCAGGAGAATCACCTGAACCCAGGAGGCGGAAGTTGCAGTGAGTCAAGACCACACCATTGCAATGCACTCTAGCCTGGGTGACAGAGTGAGCCTCCATCTCAAAAAAAAAAAAAAAAGCAGAGGAACACCTCAGACCAAGGAGAACTGTCAGCGCCAGGATGGTATTCGGGCTTCCAACATAGTCACTCAGCAAAGATTTCTGAACATCAACCCCATGTCAAGCAGTTATAGAGGGTGCTATAGAATGCCACTCACATCCCTCCTTGAGGATTGGCTCATTCATTCCCACAGCCACTGGGAGTATTGGCTACAGAAGGCTTTAAACTGAGTTCCTCTCCAAGAATTTCTCTCACTAGAAGAAAGCTGCCTTGGTCCAAGATGATGCCTCTTCTCCAGTAGTGGCCCAGATCCAGTGACTGTTTATTTCCAGGCACAAAGGTCTAGCTAGCCCCTTGCCTAAATTCAGGGCAATTCAAGAGCTACCCCAGTCTGTAGGCTGCAGACACGCCTGCAATCACCACTCAGTTCTACAGCTACTCCTGCTGGATTCTGCGTCCTCAGGCCCTCACAGGGGTGCTCCTGCAGACGTGCCCAGGAAATCTCCTGCACTCTAGTCACAGTCTCATTTCCGGGGAATCTGACCCAACCAAGACAGAATCATTTTAGGCATCGTAGATAAAGCAAAGAATAAAACAGAATTTTCATGGCACTGAATTCTTGTGGTGAAAGGTGGAGGTAAGAACAGAAATGAATAAAAATACGCAAAGTCATGATAAATGCAATGAAGACAAGTAAAACAAAGGACGAAGAGAAAACGAAAGGGGAGCTATTTTCAAGTGCCTCTTTGGGGCAGGCCTCTTTGATATGGGGCATTTGGGCAGAGATCTTAGTGAAGTGAGTGAAGCCTGTCAGTATCTGAGGAAAGAATATTTTGGGCAAAGGTGAAAGTGACAGGAAGACCCTGAGCAGAAGGTGTGCTTAGTATATTTGCAGAGTAGTGAGGAGGCCAGCTTGGCTGGACTAAGAAAGGGGAAGAAAAAGTTACATTTATTCTGTTTTTAAATTTTCATTCTAACTGCCAGGTGAAAAATAAATTGGGGCCCAGGGCAAGGGTGGCAGCATAAAGACCAGTTAGGAGGTTAATGACGTCATCAGGCCAGAGATAACCAAAGAAATTGAGCATCTTGTTATATACAAACGTGTAAGTTATGCAAAAAAAAAAAAATGCACCCACCTATGTACATATTCACCCACACGCACACCCATGCTCAAATGTTCAGGTCCCCCTTCAACGCTCATTTGGGAAGACTGACAGCTGGAGGGAACTGTTTTCTTCAGAAGGGAGTTGTCTGGTTAGGTGTTTAACCAGAGATATAATGCTGTAAAGATGGTAAGTAGGTTCCAGATATATATTTTAAGGTAGTGGCAATATTTGCTGATGATTAGATATGGGAAAGAAAGAAAAGAAGAAAAGGAGGGAGGCAGGCAGGCAGGCAGGCAGGCAGGCAAGAAGGCAAGAAGGCAAAAATGAAGGAGGAAAGAAAGGAAGAAATGGAGGAAAGGTGTAAGAAGAGGGAGGGAGGGAAGAAAAAGAGAGGAAGGGAGGGAGGGATGGAAGAAGAAAGGGAAGGAAAAAAGGAAGCAGGGAAGGAGAGAGAAAGGAAGGGAGGGAGAGAGAAAGGAAGAGAAGGGAGGGACGGAAGAAAGGCTTGCTTCAAGATTTGATCTAAACAGACAAAATAAAAGATACCATGGGTAGAAATAGGTTTGAGAGATAAAATCCAGGTGTTCAATTGTACGCATGTTAAGTTTGAGACATCTACTGGACAATGAAATGGAGCTTTGAATACGCAGTTGGCAGCCTGGAGTTCAGAAGAGAGAGGTCCAAGCTGAAGACATAAATTTCATTGTTATCAGCAGAAGGATGGATTTAAAGCTGTGAAACCAATGAGATCATCAAGGGCACGAGTGTAGACAAAGAGGTCAGGGCCCTAGAGCACTCCAGTCATATTTAGATACCAAGGTGATTAGGACCAAGGAAGGCTACTTCATAGGAACAGCCCCGAGGTAGGAGGAAATCCAAGTGAGTATGGTGTTTTGGAAGCCAAGTGAAGAAAGTATATTAAGGAAAAGACAGCAATCAACTGTTAATAGATTGAGCAAGACGCAGTCTATGAATTGGTGTTTGGACTTGCCAATATGGCATTAAATCACCAACAACTTTGGCAAGGCTTGTGTCAGTAGTGAAAATGAAAGCCTGAATGGAACACTTCTTGTGAGAATGTGAAGAGAGGAACTCTAAGCAAGTGACAGGATTGCATAGAATTCTATGCTGAGAAGGGATTCAGAAGTTAAGGCCAAGTTCCAGGAGTACTGTGCTTGATTAGTGATGGCTGCCAGGCGTGCAGACAGGGAAACAGTAGCACAGATAAACAGTGGAAATAGTGGTACAGACAGGGAAATACGACACAGATTTACCATTCTTGTTCCAGGATGTATGTGGTTCATTCCGTCTTCACTACATACCTTTTTATGCTAACCAGCCACTTGGGATACAGAGAATTTCATACTATTCCAATAAATTCCTGTTTTTCTCACATCCAGATATTCTTGAATAAGAAATGGTGTTTTATATTTACTACCTAGATAGTTCCAGCTAGTTTCCAGTGTGCTATGTAGAGCAATTTATGAGAAACCTCAGCATCCTGAAAGAACTCTGAATATCTTAAAAAGATATCACATCTCTCTGCATAGCTAACTCAGTCAACGAGGGAACTTAAAAGAGGAGAAAAATAAACACTTGGCTACGCAACCCATACTTGCATTTCCTACCTCTCTTTTCCCTGGGAGACAAGACCAGACAGATTTCCACAGATGCAGCTCTTTTGTACAGTTACTCTGTTTTAATTGAAGGTCAGACGAGGCTGCATTATCAAATGGCCATGATACAGTGAGAGAAATTAGCGGGAACCGGAAGTGCACAGAAATATTAAAATTTAGGTAATTCAGTGGCCAACTGATTCCCAGTAAAACCACACTTGCTTCCAGTCTTGTGTTTTATCTGAGTCTCCAAAAGCAGTTCTTTCATACTCACTCCGCCAGAGAAGTATTTCCTAGAAGGACACTTGCTATGGTTTTAAAAACTTAATCTCCCTTTAAATTTGCATGTTTGCACTCTAGCTCATAACTTCTCAGAGTGGGAAAGTGTCTTAAGAGTTACCTTGTGCAAACATCTATCCTATGTGGATGAATGTAGGGAAATGAATCCTTGCTGCACTAGCCCAAACAGACGGTTCTTGGGTCTCCAGTTAAACACCTCTGGTGATGGACAGCTCACTTCTGGAGAAACCCATTCCTTCCAGCTGTCAGCCTTCTGAAAAGAGAACAGAAGGGGGACCTGGAAATTAAGGTTCTTAGGGTGATACGCACATAGGTAGGTATGTTTTGTCACATGCTCACAGGTTTGTATAAAAAAATGTTCAGATTCTTTGGTTATCTGGGATTGGTTTATTTTGATACTTCTCCAGTCTGTGAGACCCCAAGACAAAGCAAACATTTTTCATTTGTCAATTAGACACCCTCCAACTATGCCCAGACATAAGAGGCTGCCATTAAAGTAAACTGAGGGATGTTTGATTTTTAAATCTCTTTTGTTCCTGGTCTAGCAGAGCGCCATGTGGTGGGTGGGTGGAGGGACAACTGGAATAATGACATCCTAATTCATTAATTATGGCACCAATAATCTGCTTTATATTCTGATGTTTTGTAACATGTGTATGGTTCTGTCTTATTTCATCTGAAAGGGCAAACAAAAGCTGACTCCAATTGCCATAAACACACAAGGCTGCAGCCGCAGGCCTCGAGCAAGGAAACAAACAAATAGAAGCATGGGAACCCAATTTCTGAAATTAAGTATGACAATGGTGTAGAGTCCACATGTCTCAGGAAAAAGGGGACATTTTAAAAGTCTCCAGTGTGCTCTGTGAAATCAGGAACATCCAAGACCATGCCATTGTTCATTTTTCAGCGGAACGTCATATGGACTCTGTCCTTCATTTCAACTTAAAGATGGATGGGCAATCGTTTAACCAAGGGTGTTTTTAATTAATTAGGTCTCTAGCACCAAAGCTTTAAGTGAAGTTGTTTAATTTAGACTTTGCTTCATGGGCTATAGAAAATCAGTATTTATTGCTATTTTTTAATCATTTTTATTTTCTGTATGACTTAGCCAGTCAAGGAGAAGAGGGCTTTGAAATTTTATAAACCAATTCCCCAGAGATAACAGAAAACCTCAGATTTATTGTTGCAAGTGAACAATTTTGTAACTTGGACCTAGGTATGTCCAGAGCAAGCGAAGGATGAGCAAGAGCAAAAAAATAAAACACATATTTTGGCTTTTTTCACCTGTAGAGAGATGGGGCAAGAATGTGTTTTAGGTCATCTATGGGTTCTAAATGCTTACTTACAGACTCGGGAATCAAAACGGCATTCTCTTTCATTCTAGAAAAAAAAAGTTTGGTAAGGAATGATTTTATTTTTAAAGGCCAGGCAATCTGGTTGTATCCATCATTACCCTTACTTAATGACCTGCCTGTAAGTTAGCAGCTGCTGTTGCCAATGAGAGGTACCTGGTTTCTAACAGCAGTACCTCATTGCTAGCTGGAGTGAAGGAATGAGGACTCAATGGCCAGCCTCAGGGCCATGTGGGTGAGTGGACCCAGCTTGAAAAGAATGTGCTTTTTCTCAGTTACCTAGAAGGACTACAAGCGTCTCCCTTGGAAGAAACTGAAGGAAAAAAAAAAAAAGTCAATTACAAAGTCATCCTAAAACTAGACAAAGCCCTTTGGGGGGAAGAAAAGGCAGGGTTATAAAGAAAGTATTTCTAGAGATCACATTTTCTTGGAAAAGAACATAAAATACAGTTTTAAGAACAAAATGCGAATTTACTCATTTCTAGTGAAAAATCTAATCATTGAACAAAAAGAAAATATTTGTGCAAGTATGATCTGGGCATTCTCTTCCTGCTGTCAAGTTGAATGGGAAGCCAGACGTGGGATCAGAGTGGGGCTCGGTGCTCTGGGATCAGGAGGGAAAGGTCAGATAAACGGGATATTTAACGGCAAAGCCTGGATAAATGGGATATTTAACAGCCAGCTCATAGTGATAAAGATCTTGCCAATTGGACCATAAATTTTCTAAGATTTTCAGCAGGAACTCCTTGTATTCATGGCTGTTTTAGCCCTAACCTAGCACTAGCACCAAAAATAAAGATACAAAACTAAAATCAAGCTTCTTTCACTTGTCTTTGAGTAGTCCATAGAGAATGTGGCTGCTTCCTTCCAGAATGATCTGGAAGGAGGAGAATAGCCAAGTTCACAAGTATAAGCATCGACCCAAATATTCAGAACACTGAAGACACCAGAGACGTAGACTAAAAGTACGAGTCTAGAAACTCATTATTTTATATGCCAGTCTTGGATTCACAATTTTTTGAAAAAATTAACCAATTACCTTCAAAGGATGATAGAAGCAATTCATTATCTTTAAAACTAGTAAATAAAGGAAGAGAATCAAGCATTTATCCTGTATCTCCTATATGAACAATACCACTGGGTAATCGAAGAGTTGATGAGGGGAAGCATCCATTTATGCTTTCCAGCTAATAAATGACAGGGCAATGATAGCATTAGATATCACTATTTAGCCACTTCCAGTGACGTAATGACTCCAAACATTGAACATTGGCTAATGTTAACATTTTTTTTAAAAAGCAAAAGTCAGACAGTGTGTGCCTCTTAGTAAAAGAACTCAATGCCACGTACCAAAAAAATTGAATCTGAATCTAACCAAGTCTCTGAATGTAGCTCCCAATTTGCAGAAAACAAAGAGGACAGAGGAACATGTTGAACTGTACAATGAGTAAGCAATCAGCAATATCTATATTGGAGGGAAACTATAAGTCCAAAGGTAAACTGCAAGAAAAGGAAAAGGATGGATGAGGAAACTGTACATTAAAAGCAACTTGAAAGATGTGTTCATTATCTTGATGGGCAAGACTAGAGTGTCTAGGGATGCACGCTTGGATAATAAAATCTGATGGATGCAAAGAAGTGACTACTAGGAAAGCCAGGAAGATGAAGGGGTAAGATTGCATAAGGCCACCTAGAGAGCCTTCTAGGATGACTGGTGAGGTTTTATTCTTGACTCTGATGGTAGTTATAAGGGTATTGCTTTATAACTCATTAAACCATACAAGTATTTTGTGTGACTTTTTGTATCTGTGTTTGATTTAACAATAAAAAGTTGACAGAATGAGCAACCTACTCTTTCTCTCTTTTGTTTTGTTTTTATGGGTACCTGAGACTGTGAAGGACTTTATACTCTGTAAGAGATTATACTAATCATTCTAACACTGCCAAATGTCAAGGTATATTAACAGCTATGTAATGGGCTATGACCATTTTAATCTGGCGATTTGGCTCTGTCCTTGCCACCTCTTAGGGCTACTTTGGCCCAAAAGCAATGTTTCTAAGAGGTCCTCCATGAATATAAGCCCAATATCAATAGTAGGCCTTATTTCCTAATGGTGACAAATAAGACGGGTAGTTTAAGATGGCTGAAGTCATTCTCTTTAATAGTCATCCCTTCTGTGTACCAGATTGTGGTGGTAGTGTGGCTCTTTGGAATGGGACGGTGACTTCAGCATCCAGCATCAAAGCCAGTCAAGAAATCACACACTATTTAGGACTACTTTTCTCAGTTATAACCAAGTGGCAAAGATACAAACAGGTCATAAAACCCTCCCAGGGCATATAGTAGGGTCGGGGAGATTGTTGCTAAAAGGGTCCCAAAAGACGGGAGAGACAGGATGACTTCAGCTGTATCCATTTTTACAGATCCCTACCCAGCCTTCCTCCGCTGCTGCACAGGCCTTGGCTGCATATGTGTCTCCCGGGCCCAATAAAATAAGAGCCCCAGCACTTTCCACAGATGAGCTATCTCATTCTCAGGCAGCTTGCAACCAATGCCTGGATACAGGAGAACTGGTGCCTTGAAAGGAGAAGTGAAGACCTCAGCCTTAATCCCACAAGGTCGACCTACTTGGCATTGTAGGTCCCTGCCCCCAAATCATTTCTATTATTTTTAATAACGATGATGAGAAATTATTTTTGAAGTGCATGGCTCAAGAGCCCTTGGGACTGACTTATTTTAAATTAGCAATAAAGTGCCTGAGTCAAGGCAGATTGTGAGGGGATGCAGAGATTTGGGAGTACAGAGCATGGGAGAAGAGGGAGCTATTGGAAAAATCTTCAAGCACAAAGCACTTTATAAGTCTTCAAAGCACTTTAAAAGTCAATCTGATATGTAACTAAAAGCTTACGAAAGAGCACATACATATCCCTCACCTAGACCACATTCACTCCGGGCAAATAAAATCCAAGATGCAAAGTTTTATGGGAACTGGAACCCATAATGGATCGACTTGTCAGGAAGCTGATGAAATAGGATTTTTGATAACCTAAGCCAGTGGCACCCAATAGCACAGACCATGATTTTGCCCCACCGAAGACCCTGTAAGGAAATTTGGGCTTCATCCCTTCAGGGGACAAGATCCATGGACTCTGTGATAATAACCCCTGTGATAGAAGACATCATGTCCAATATCCTTAGCTTATCAATGGGGAAACTAGAGTCCAAGGAGGAGATATACCGGTTGAAGGTAACTGAAATAGATTCTAATTCTATCCTCCTCTTCTTCCTTGATGGCAAAGTCCCAATTTTATTTGTGTAATCACTTGCCATACAAACATGTACCCAGAAAAGGGTCCCGGGACCACTCTCAGAGAGAATGAATCATGACAAATCCAAGTCAATCATAGTGATTTCATTCCTCATAATAAAGACTGAATTAGTCACAGATATGGGACCAAACTTGGTCAATGGAATCTGAGGGTAGTCTGCTGGAGAATTTTCAGGAAATACTTTCCTCAATTAAAAACAAGAAGAAGAAAAAGAAATACGTGAAACAAAACACCTCTGTACTTCATGGGATGCTATAATGTCTGCATATGACAGCGGAAACTTCTATAGCCACAGTGCATTCATGACAGGAAGTTTAAGTAGAAAGATGGCAGGCCAGCTCCTCAATGAGGTCATGAAACTGCTACTCTGGACTTCTTGTCATTTGAGTTAATATATCCTGTATTGTTTAAGCCACAATTTGTTGTACTTTCAGCCTCTTGTAATCTAAAGCATCTTAGTTGTGGAATTTTGTGGCAGAGCTGGGGACTAGAATGCAAATGTCATAACTCCCAGGTCAGTGAAAGCCTCCATTTAAAGGACTGGTGAAGTGTGTGTGCAGCTCCGTTTAAGGGACTGGTGAAGTCTGCATGCAGCTCCGTCAGTCAGAGATGGTCTAGGTCATACTGCAGTAAGAAGCAACTTCCAAAGATCAGTGGCTTACAAGAGCAAGATTCTATTTCTTGCTTATGTAACATGTCCATCAGGGTTGGCTAAAGTTCTGCTTCAGAAACCTGGGCTGATACCGAAACTCTCCTGAAACATTTGCTGGTCTTGAGATAAAAAGAAAAAGAGAGAATGGCAAACCATGAACTGCCTCCTGAAGCTTCTATTCAGAAATGAGAGCATTACTTTCACTCACATTTTATTAACCAGAGCAAGTCACATAGTCCCACAACATGAGTGAAAAAAGGGAGAACAATTTCCTTATGAAAACACATTTAGTCTGCATTTAATGCTTCTAAGAAAAAGCTAAGCACTATAGAGGTAACTAAAATGGCTGCTGAATTATTTTGAAAACATCCCTAAATTTTAGGATATCTTATGAAAACAGAAAAACTGCCATGCCCTTTTATAATAAAGCCTTCTTTAAAATAGCTTTTCATTAATAATAATTCATTAAATTGTTTTCCAAAACAGTAAAGGTTTAAAAAATAAAATAAAATGCCTTGCTTTCATAAACCCACCCACTATAGATACATCGCTGATAATGTGGGACATGTCCTCATCCTTTTCTATGTATATTCATGCCTGTACACACACGTGTGCATTTATCCATATCTGTACACATATATATGGGACTTGTGACCAAAAAATTATTTTATAAAATTATACATAATTTTTTATACTTTGCTTTGATCCCTATGTGAATATTTTTACTCCTCAATATATAGAGAATTACTTCTTTTTAATGATTACATAGTGTTTTACTCTGATAATGTATCATAAATACAACATTTATATCATAATCTCACCAGGGAATAAATACTTAGGTCATTCTAGTTTTCACCACCACAAAAAATTCTATACTGGATAATCCTTTTGCATAAAAATATAGATCTTTTCATGCTTCTCTGAATATAGCTGTAGAATAAATCCCAAGAAGTAGAAGAGCTGGGAGAAGAAATATGCTCATTCAAAATTTTGATAGATATTGCCAAATCATCCTTCAAAAAGCTTATACCAATTCCACCATTGGACTGGTGGGCCCACTGACTCCAGCCAACAGTGTGTCAGGTGTGATCATTTTGGACAAAACTATGTGCTGAGATCTTTATACATAGTCAATATAAAAGATACAAGACATATTTATAATGGTCTCTCTTCTCAATGAGCTTAAAAGGAGTGAGAGAGAGAGAAGAGACGTGTGAAAATACTAAAAACACATAAATCACTGAGATAGTGTAAGAAACTGGATCAGGCAGACAACTGAGACAGCTGCAAAGAAGCAGATAAGCTAAGAGAACATTAGATGACGTAAGGGGTGTCTCGTGTAGGGACCAGGGAGGCTTCCTGAAAAGCAGCAATGCTGTTAGAGGAGAGGGGTTGAAGTTTGGAAGGGAGCTGGTGCAGATGAGGTTGGTGGCAGTACTGGGAGGAAAGGGGATAGCTTTTTATGGGCTGGTGAGCTCACAGGATTGGCATGCTGAGCTAATAACCTCAGAGTCAGAGCCTCTACTTGAGGCCAAGTTTTTACATAACCATCTGTCTTGGGTCATTTTACTGCAAACTGTCTTAGCAACAGGGGATTGCTATGAATGGCCAAGAAAGAGAAGGGAGACTAGAAGGGTTCTGCTCTCTGTATCTGAGTTCCTCAGCTATAAGCCCCCAATATAACACAGCCATTCTGTCCCCTGGAGTAACAACTAAATCAATCAACCCAAAGGATATGTCTCAATTCCTGAAGCGTCTAGATTCTCAGGCTTTTCACAAATGCCTCAACACTTAGCTCTGGCCAGATGTGGTGGCTCGCGCCTATAATCCCGGTATTTTGGGAGAAAGAAGAGGGTAGATCATTTGAGCCCAGGAAATCGAGACCAGTCTGGGCAACATGGAGAAACCCATCTGAACAAAAAATACAAAAATTAGCTTGGCACGATGGTGTGTACCTGTAGTTTCAGCTACTCGGGAGAGTGAGGTAGGAGAATCACCTGAACATGGGAAGTCAAAGCTGCAGTGAGTGGTGATTGCTCCAGCCCGTCTCAAAAAAAAAAAAAATGCTTAGCTTTCAGTAGAATCTAAAACAAATAAACTGTGAGGGTTTCATTAGGTCTCCTTGTAAGCTTAGATTTTCAGGAGAAAGAAACAGAACCAGCTTCAAGCTTAGAGGTCACTATGCAAATACTCGGTACAAATGCCACCACATGCCCCTTCAAAGCTGGCGACATCGCCAACTGATCACAACACTCTTCCACCAGGCCTAGAAACAGCCTCAGAATTCTCAACACAGCCTTCCCAGCAACCACTGCCAATCAATAGGAATTGGTACCGGTATTGAAGTCCATTTGTCATCCCTGGGCTACAGCAGCAGATACTCAGCTCCTCGCCAAGCATTCTTTCCCACTGGATCACCTGTTACCTCGTCAAGCATGAGTGTTTCTCAGAAGCTGTAGGCCCTGAGACCTCACACAGGCCTAGATGAGGTCTCAATGCCTATGGCATTGAGTTCACCTTGTTGAGTGTTCTCCATCACCCTCCACTGCACCTACCGTAGCTTCCTCTCCTCCAAGCCCCAGCATTCTCATAAAAGCATTTTCCATGAAGATATTCACCTTTCATCTGTTTTCCTGCTACCTAAAAATAGTTGCTTCCATTGCTCCTTCAATTAATATTTGCTGAGAGCCTACTATGTGCCAGGTCATGTTCTACACACTGGTGACAAGGAATAAACAACAGATAAAAATCCCTGCCCTTGTGGAGCTTAAGTTAGAGGGGAAAGACAGGCCACAAGCAAGGTAAACAAGTAAAATGCACAGTGGGCTAGCTGATGAGAAATGCCAACGAGAATCCATACAAGCAAGAAAGGGGGATAGGGAGTATCGGGAGGTGGGACATGGATTGAAACTTTTTAAAGGGAAGACTCTACTGGGGAGATAAAATTTGAGTAAAGACCTGCAGGTGAAGGTGAAGGATATGCCGTTCAGATATCCAGATATGCCATGAATTCCAGAGAAAGGAGGCAGCAAGTCAGAAACAGGGAAGAGGTCAATCTAAGTGGACAACTTGGGAAGGATAAGAGTAGAGGTAAGAGAGTAATGAACCATAATCAGGACCTTGAAGGGTCAAGATCATAGAGGTTTGATTGTGGGAGCCAAAAGAGGGATCACTGACATATATGGTCTCTTCGTTCTCTGAGATTCTATTCATTACAGGAGACAGTAAGGATATTACATTGTTCTAAATATAACAGATGCAGCAAGTTTATAAAGAGAAAACAGAAAGCACCAGGGAGATATAAGACAACCTGATGGCATCTGGTGATCAGGGACGGCTTCATGGAAGAGGGGACATCTAAGCTGAGTCCTGAAGTATAAGAAAGAGATTGTCCAGCAAAGAAGGGGAAAGAAAGTGCCAAGCAGGTGTTCGAGGAAGCTGGAGAGGCAGAGGGAAGAGCCCTGCCCTTGGTTTTACCTTTTTGTGAAAAGATGTTTCTGTCTGCCACATTTCTGCTCATGCTAATCTCTTACATTCCTGAATGAAAGTTGACCTTGCTTCTTCTCTCATTAACTGTCTTGAAAGCACGCTTTTCATTTCTGCTCAGTAGGGCTACTTTCCTCCCATTCATTCTGTGAAATAAATCCTTGCCCACTCCTCTTCTGTCTGGGGATAGGTAAGTCCCCAGAGATGGTTTTGTAAATCAGGGCGAGACACGTATGTATGACAATTTGTCTCATAGAGTTAGAAAAAGAAAAATTTGGTGTCCTCTCTTTGCTTCAGGCCTTTTCCATACAGAGACTCAACAGATCAAAACCATTTCAAACTGGGATGAAACCATCTGGCTCCCAGAATCACACATTGTTTTACAAGGCACAATGGCTGAAACGGCCTTTTTCTGTCTTGGTGGAAATGAACCAGACTTTTTCCATTTGCTATTCATGGTCATTACACGAAGGTTAATTAATTCATTTGTAACCCGTGTAGACAGCGTGTAAGGTGTCACAGGTGATCTGGAACATCAAAGACGACATCCCTTCCTTCTGCCCGAAATCATCTTGAGCCCTCAGTTTTTCTCAGACAGCAATGTTTACAAATCTCCAGGCAGCGGGAATTTGATGGTGGCGTTTGGTTGTGCTTTTTATATTCTAAAGTTCCTGGTAGATTCCGTACTCTAAATTAGGCCTGAAAAATATTTCTTATTAAAAATTTATACATCTCATGACAGCCTCTTTCTAGAACATAACCCTTAACTAATTCATGTTCACTTACCCTGCAGTGTTCTATTTATAATATTTTACAATTTCTGTGTATTTGTATTATAAATTATTAAATGACATCAAGGTTTTTATTTTGATGAGAGAATTTTTGATGAATTTGACAGTGTAATTACTTCAGATCCTGCTCTGGATTGCTGAGAAAATATTTAATTTTATTTACCTCGATGAATAATTAAAGAGTGCAAGTGGTGGGCTTCCTCGCTGTGCCTTCTAGCTTCCTTTTTGGTTTGCTTGTTGCTAATTAAAATACTGATGCTTATATGTGTCCGTATTTTATACATATACTGGCTTAGAGAAATAAATTACCGATGGGGTCAGGGCAGTACTGTAGGATAAGACTTTGGAAAACTACATGTTTTCTAAAGGAAAAAGAGAAGAAGGAGGGAGATGATGAAAATTTTGCTGGGTTTCCTTTCATTTTTCTTGCACGAACAAGTAGAAGGAAGAGCGGTCTCCTTGTTCATTCAGTGAACTCCCCCCTGCAACTCCAGGTAACTTCTTACCCTCTAGCCTCCTCGACCCAAACAGCAGGAACCATGAATGGTAACAGCAACGGGCTCTGGGAAGAACAACACCCAGAAGACACGTGATTGCCAGATGTGCCATCCTACTGGTTCCAAGGATTACATCTTGCTATGGTTTCCCTTTGGTTATCATAAAACCCTGTAAGTAGGCACAAGGCCAACTTTAATATTCTTACTTGTCAGGTCTCCACATGAAACCTGGAGCCTGAAAGTCTGAAGTCCTGCTTGTCTCGGCTGAAGTCTCCCACCCCGTGCCTGTGTTCTCCATTGTCCCTGATTGCCCAGCAGAGCTTCCCCAGACAAGCCCCTCACCCAACCCTGCCATCTTAACTGTTCTTACGATAATGTAATACCTCTCACCCAACCCCGCCACTGTAGGTGAACTTACTCTTACACCCCCGCCCCCCAAAAAACTACCCAAACTTATAAAGCCAACTCCTAGCCCATTGCCCTTTGCTAATGCTCTTTTTGGCCTTAGCCCACCTGCACCCAGGTGAATAAACAGCCAGGTTGCTCACACAAAGCCTGTTTGAAAGATCTCTTTATTAAATGTACTTAATATTCGGTACTATTAGACTCGAATAACATTACTCATCCTTACTTGAGGATGAGGAAGTTGAGATTCAGTTTGATGGACGGCCTAGTCCTACCTCACTCTCAATTATGAGGACCCAGGTTTCCTGATACCTCATCCACTGGGATTGAGAAGTCAATGAACAATCTTTTCTTACCACCTGATCTTAAGCTATCCAAAATAATTGACATATTATAAGGCATTCAGCATATTTAACAATAAAATTTATATATATATGCTTACACACACACACACACACACACACACACACACACGTGCTAAAATACTGTAACTTCAGTGGAATTAGTACTAAACTGTAGGTCAGCAGAAGCCCTAAATTTAGTCACTGTTCTACTCTAGGCCTCAGCAGTTCCCTTACCCAAAAATGGAGATAATATTGGTAACCTATCTCAAAAAGTTACAAATGTTTAAGGAGATGGCACAGAGGAAAAATTCAGTAAGTCCTAGCTACTGCTATCATTAGATCACACACACAGTTAAATACGGTACCAGGGGGCCCCCAACCACCTCTCAGCCTTCTTTGCATCCCTAACTCCCAACATAATGCCTGGCATATTGTCGATGCTCATTTCAAGTTTATTCAATAAATGAGGTGGCTGAGTAGCTATTCTGCCCATACTGAAAGTCCCTAATTGCATGATAAGGTCCTGAGAGGAAGATGCTACCTTGTTCTTTTCCACCACTGGGGATATTGGTTGAACACAGACGATGCTAACAAATCCCTGCTGATTTTTACTGGAATGAAATCCTCAGTATCATCCACACAAAGCTGCCTTGAGTTTGGCAGTACCTTTTCCCAGGAGTGTTGCCTGAGGCAGAGGCTGTAAAAATCCTGCAAGGGCTGAGGCCGTCTTAGTAAAGAACAGGGCATTGTTTGGGGCCAGCACCCCTGGTGAGCGAGGTCTTTTCCAATCAAAGGCTCAGTCACTGGCGTGTGTTCCACAAGCCCCTGGGGCCCAGCTCTCATTGTGTGGTGGGGCCACTGGGGGCAGGGGACCCCTACCTCTCAGACTGTATCGATTAGCTGCTCCATCTGCCACTCTGCAAACAAGCAGCACGGTTCTCCATTGGATGAAAATGTCACCCATGGTAACAGATCCTCACAGCTGGTGTCTGACCACAGGACCCTCTGGGAGGGAATAATCAGATCCTGAAAAGCAGTCAGCCCACACCAGGCTAAATGAAAAATGAAAAATAAATGTCTATTCTAATCTCCTCCGTTCCTTCTCAACCCTGACTCCCCCAGAGCACCAGGCATGATTTGCAAGTTGTACTATCACAGAAGGGGACTGGTGGACCCCAAGGCAGATTGCTGGGTCCTGAGTATAGTTCGTGAAAAGTGTAACACAGAGACCTCCCCCAGATGGTTGTGAAGCTATAAAGAATGCACAAAAACCTTGTTCCAGCCACTCCAAGTTCTAGTTCTTTCCATGCAGAAATTTCCTTCTCTTTCTCTCTGTCTGTGTCTTTCCACCTGTCTTCTTCCCTCTCTCCTTCCCCCTCCCCTCTCTCCTCCAGACTGTGTTTTCTACCGAGGGCCCTGTTCCTCAGCCCTTTCTCTTGGATTATTGCTACTCTTCTTTCAGACCTCAGCTTAAACATCTTTTGCTCTGGGGATTCTGACCTGAACATGCCCCACAAACTACATAAGATGGCCCTGATACTATTCTTCCTTGCAGTCTCTGCTCTCCCTCTCGTACTTGGCTGTCTGTCCTGCTAGGCTGAAAGCACCCAGAAAGCAGGAATCTCGTTTGTCAGATGTTTCGTTCTCAGCAGCTAGTCTAGGGCCTGGCACATAGCAGATGCTCAATAACTATTTATTACATTCCTAAACTAACATTACCAGGTGCAAAGCAATCCTTATAGGGCTTCTGGACATCATCAGACATTAAAGATGCCCAAGCCATGAGTTTCTTCATCGGTTTCCAGTTATTGAACTTACCTAAGTCAAAAGCGAAGCAATCTGTCAGAAGAGCACTGAACTAGCTTACAAAACTGAAGAAAAAGCTCTGCAGACAAGGGTAATCCCAGAGAACTATGGGATAGGGGACTCTGCATGTCCTTTGTCTCCTATCCTCCTCTCTCCTCTCCCAATTTTTCTCCCTACCCTCTTCCCCTTCACTTCTTATCCCTGCTTGTTACTGATAGCAGCTTCATTCAGACTTCAAAAGCCACTCTGGAAGCCAGGCTTAGTAGCTCAAACCTATAATCCCAACACTTTGGGAGGCTGAGGCAGGTGGATCACCTGAGATCAGGAGTTCAAGACCAGCCTGGCCAACATGAAGAAACTCTGTCTCTACTAAAGATACACAAATTAGCTGGGCATGGTGCTGGGCACTTGTAATCTCAGCTACTCAGGAGGCTGAGGCAAAAGAATCGCTTGAACCCACCCAGGAGGCAGAGGTTGCAATGAGCCAAGATTGTGCCACTGCACTCCAGGCTGAGTGACAAGAGTGAAACTCCACCTCCAAAAAAAAAAAAAAAGAAAAACAAAAAAGTAGCTCTGGAATCACTTTTCTTTGAGATGGAGTCTCACTCTGTCACCAGGCTGGAGTGCAGTGACACGATCTCAGCTCACTGCAACCTCCGCCTCCCAGGTTCAAGCGATTCTCCTGCCTCAGCCTCCCGAGTAGCTGAAAGTACAGGTGCCCGCCACCATGCGCAGCTAATTTTTGTATTTTTAGTAGAGACAGGTTTTTACCATGTTGGCCAGGATGGTCTCAATCTCCTGACCTCATGATCCGCCCACCTCAGCCTCCCAAAGTGCTGGGATTACAGGCATGAGCCACCGCACCTGGCCTGGAATCACATTCTTATCACTTGATCAGAGAAAAAATTAGGATTTCCCTCTCCCATTTTCAGGTGTGTAATCGGAGGGAAGAATTCTATTGGCCTAGCCTAGGTCACATACCAATCCCTGGACCAATCATGGTGTTCAAAGGATAGAATGCTATGATAGGCCTGGCTGAGATCATGTGACTTCACCCAAGTTGGGGCAGGGAGATTAACCAGGACAGGATTCACTAGCCCTAGGGGCAGGAGAGGGGTGCTAGGCCAACATAAACAATCGCCACCTACACATGGGATGAACTCCTGTTCCCAAGACCCAAAAGAAAATAGAATGGGCCCGAGAGAAATCCAACAACAGACTTAAGAGATATCCAATGACTAGATCTTCGAATTCTTTATATTAAGCTTCTTTAAAAATTGAGGTTTAGTAGTGTACAGTTTTGCCCTATTTTCTAGTGTTCACACATTTGTTTCAGGAATGCTTATGCCATCTACCAGTTATACAGAAGCTCTGCAAAGACAGAGACCAGAAATCTGATCCAGTCCTCATTTCTTCACGCCTCTGTTGTTGCATGCCCTTCCCAAACGATTTCCTTCATTTCGGTCTCTCCTTGGGAGAGTCCTTCCTAAGGCCATTACCCACCTCATCTTCCTGGAATCACAGCTGCCTGCTTTTCTATTATTACTCGAAATGCCCTCTTCTTCCCCATCCACCTAAACTTCTAGGTCTGGATTTCAAACCTATTCCTAAGAGATAACAACAGCATTTACTGTGTTCCGGTCTTTATCTAGGAGCATTACAGGCGTTATCTCATTAAAGCCTATAAAATAGCTACTGCTTATCACTATCGGAGTGCCTACTGGAGCCCAACACCATACTCAACATTTTCCATGTGTACCAAATTTCATTTATCCACATATTAACTTTTTGACAGAGTCCTGTTTTACAAATAATTAAACTGAAACTTAGAGAGACAGCATATTTCACCCGCAGTCACACAGCAAATTAGGGGCCAAAGCTAGAAATCTGTCTTCTAGGCTATGCTGTCTCCTAACTCCACCATTCTGCTGCTGTTCCTCGTGAACAACAACTCTGTGGTGTAGCTGGCCCCTCTACCCTCAGACGTTGACCCACCTACTCCGTTTCCCTTTTTGCCAGCCAACGCTCTTCTCCTGAAAGGCATTTTTGGAAACTCTCACTTGCATTCGGGGGAAAAAACCTTCCAATTCCCAGTCTCATATATCCTGAGATGTCGGCATCACTGATAGTCCAAGTATCTTTTCCTTCTTTCTGTATAAATTTATCCTTCCAGGTCGCATTCCTTCAGGATCTAGCTCTGTTCATTATCCATAATCCACTCACATAATGGGATAGTAAGTTGGGCACAACAAAACAAAACATATTCTCTACGTGAGTGGCTCTCAACTAGGGGCAACTTTGTCTGCTCAGGGAGCATTCAACAGTGCCTGGGGACATTTCTGATTGTCACGACGGGGGGGCAGGGATGCCACTGGCATCCAGTGGGTAGAATCCAGGGATGCTGCTACACAGCCTGCATGCACAGGACTACCCCCCAACAATAAGGAATGCTCGGCCAAACATGTCAATCATGCACAGTGGAGAAACCCTGATCTACACGGACAAGGTCAACTTCAAGTTGCAACTAGACCTTTGAACTTTTTATTTTAGAGCCTGAACTATGCATCTTAATCTTGGATTCCAGATATACAAGAGGCCCTTGACCTTTTTTTAAGCCAGCAGGCATGTCTCTATTCTGTGGACAGCTGATGGTGTGAACCAGCAAGCTGCCAAACCATGTAAAGAGGCATCTCTCTCTCTCTTTTTTTTTTTTTAAACACAGTCTCGCACTTTGTCACCCAGGCTGGAGTACAGTGGTGCTATTATGGCTCACTGCAACCTCCACCTCCCAGGATCAAGCAATTCTCATGCCTCAGCCTCCCAAGTAGCTTGGATTACAGGTACGTTGACACTGCACCCCGCTAATTTTTGTATTTTTAATCGAGGTGGGGTTTCACCATGCCAGCCAAGCTGGTCTCAAACTCCTGAACTCAAGTGAGCCACCTGCCTCAGCCTCCCAAAGTGCTGGGGTTACAAGCATGAGCGACCATGCCCAGCCTCAGCATCTTTTATAGACAGTGTGGTGTGGTGAGGTTTAGAGTATTACAATCATCCTTCCTGTTTTCAGTTTCCAAGTCCGCCACTTTCTAGTCATCTCCTTGGACAATTTACTTAATCTTTTTGAAACTTAGTTTCCTCATCTGTCCCAAAAATAATAATCCAAGGAAAGCACATGGCACTCTACTTTGCTCAGGGGGAACATTAGCTACTCTTTCAGTTATGTCACGAGAAGCAATGGAGACTTATTATACAGTTTTAACTGTGAGTTATTTCATTTTTGACAAATGCACTGGCCATTATTATTTGAACTTTAATCCACAGCTGTATGCGTCTGCTTTTGTGTAGTCAAGCATTGCCTCAGGTACAGAATTGCAGAGGCACAGAACGGAGAGCGTGTTCTGGCCAAAGTGATATTCTTGGCACAGAAAAAGCTTAATGTGCATGGACATGGGAGAATGAGGTCAGTGGAGCTCAGCCATAGGTTGAGGACAGGTTATAAAAGGCCTAGCTGAAGAATTAAAACTTGGTTTCTCAGGCATCAGAGATCAATAGAGATTTTTAACCCTGAAGTGGCCTATCAAGACTGTCTTTTGGAAAGAACACCATAATAGAACAGTGCAGGTTGCTCACTTCCTTCACTGTAAACACTATTGTGCCCCCCAAACCATAGTTCTTCAAGTTCAAGTCCAATAACTTTGGAAAAACAAGGTATCAGTCATCTCAATGACCACCCATAGAACTATAAACGAACACCATCTTTTTGGAAGGCAGTTTGGTGCCTTAGATATCTTAAAAAATGCATGCCCTGTTTTCCTGGAAATTTCACTTCCAAGGTTCTATCCTGAGGAAATTATGGAAAAGGTACAAAATATTTATGTATAAGACAGCTCATTTTTAGCATTGTTTATAAGAGTGAAAGGCTGAAAACCCAAAATATTCTGTAATAATTAACCAGTTAAGTAAATCAAGATACAACGACTTACTATGCAGACATTAAAGCTACATTATTGATGTGGAGAAACAGGTTGCAAAACAGTACTACATGTGTGATGCTTTTTTAAAGTACTTACACAGACACAAACACACATTCACATGCACTTGGTCCTATAAGTTACAAATGTCTTTATGTTTCATCTATTTCTATTAATTTATCCCAAGGAATTAATAAAGGTGGTAATAGCAATGTATATACAGCTGCATGTATGTATATGTGTGTGTGTGTGTGTGTGTGTGTGTGTGTATACATATATACCTATATATGTATCTATAGGTATATATACAGCTCCACACATATACACAGAAAATAGTATGAAAGAGTATATACCAAGGCATTAACGGAACTTACTGTAAAATATGAGAGATTATTTTCTCCTTTTTGCTTTTCTAAATTTTCAGATATTTCTAACAGGAGAATTTACAATATTATAATAAATTTTAATTTAAGAAAACTAATAAAGGAAAGTTCATCCCTTACAATTAAGTCCAAAAGAGTTTTATAAAATTTCCGATCATGTTGCGATTTTTTAACCATTAGAAGGAGATGGGCCATGCCATATTTTCAAAATTGTTGTCAGTTTTTCTCAGATTCCGTTATATTTCCAATCTGGTATATGCTGAATTTCATGGATACTGAGCTGCCAATAGCTGTTCAGCTGCATTCTAAGTGACGTGGGCTGCAAGGAAAATGTCACCTATATGACTCCTCTCCTCAAATTACCTATAGTCCATCTAGGATCAACAATACACGTGAAAGGGAAACTAGGACTAATTCAAGGCCACTCCTGATAAAGTGCCTAATTACAAGAGAAAGCTGCTGAATTACACAGAGGTTCAGAAAAGGAGAAAATGGCTATATATTGGAAGGGTCAGGAAATCTTTACACACAAAATAGATGGAATCAAAGGCAGAAAGGCAGCAAGGATGAAGAGGTTTCAGATGCAGCAACAGACCAGTGAAGCTTAAGCACTTAGTTCTTGCTGATGGCTGCAGATAGTGGGCACAATTTCGAGAGGATCCTCAACACTGAGGTCAGGAATTTGGACAATGAAGTCTTTGTAAAAAGCTCAGGGTCTAAACATAATGAAAAGATGGATATTTTAAAATATCTGAAAAAGACATTTGATATGGTTTGGCTCTGTTTCCACCCAAATTTCATCTTGACTTGTAATCCCCACATGTTAAAGGAAAGAGGTGACTGGATATGGTGGTG
The DNA here is from genome assembly GCA_031835075.1 of Saguinus oedipus. Taxonomy (NCBI): domain Eukaryota; kingdom Metazoa; phylum Chordata; class Mammalia; order Primates; family Cebidae; genus Saguinus; species Saguinus oedipus. The sequence goes on from CM063170.1 coordinate 48,695,725, forward strand.
GTTTCCCCCACACTGTTCTGGTGATAGTGAGTGAGTTCTTATAACGTGTTAGTTTTACAAGGGGCTTTTCCTCCTCCTTTCTTCTGCCTCACCTGTCACCCCGCCTTCTGCCATGATTGTAAGTTTCCTGAGGTCTCTCCAGGCATGCGGAACTGTGAGTCAATTAAACCTCTTTCCTTTATAAATTACCCAGTCTTGCGTAGTATCTTTATAGCAGTGTGAAAATGGACTAATACAACATTGATAACTCAAGGATTAATTGCCTAGAAACTCCCTGGAAAAAGTAAGTAAATATAAACAGAAAGAACAGAATAAGCTCTTTTAAACAAGTCCCCAAAACTCACTCTAAATTTCTGAAAAAGGAGTAATGGTGACTTCTTCTGCAAAAAAGCAGGCTTTAAAAATCCTGAGGAAGTGGCAGGAGATGAATGGGGATAAGCAAAGGGAATCTCACACACTAACAAATGGTGGTTGAGAAATTGGGGTGAAACTCCAAGTAGAGAAAGCTTATTTCAGTCCCCAAAGTGGGAGTTCTATAGTGACTGAAATTCATTATCTTAAACTTTGGGCTATGATGTGTAATTGTTAACCTCTGCTGCTTTGGTTCAAGGTTCCCTTCAGTGAAATATACTGTTTGCCATCAAAGCTGATGTGGATTAGGAGCTGAGCATGTGCCTTCCCTCTTAGGTTATATTAATATGCCAAAATCGATAATATGCCATAGCTTTCAAAAGTAGTAATAAAACACCCTAAAATATTCCCAGAATATGTCTATAAATTATTTGTTCAATGTACTTATGTTAAAAAGGTTGTCAGTTACAATGCTCTGGAAGACTCTAAAATTACAAGCCATCGTATTTGTATTTGATAAAGCTCTTGCTGTTTTGGGTCAGAGGAGGTTATGCTGTGGGGAAAAAAAATCATTATTTTCCCTAATAAATAAATTACTTGACTATATTTCATGTATCACTCAGGCCAGCCAGTATTGAAGGTTTAAATAATAAATAACAAATAGCTCCATTCATTTATTAATCATGATGCCTCACTTGTATGTGAGTATGTATGTGTGGATGTGTTATGTGTGCTTGTGTGTGAGTGCCTTGAGTACATGAGATTTCTTTTAGACTCTTGTGGGTGACATTAAACAGTAGTCATCTGAAAGAATGAAAAGCCATGCCTCTAGTATTATGAACACTTTCTCAGGTTAAGGAAATCACCTAGTGCTGAGAGATCTTTTCACTTGGCCAGTGCCTGACACAGAGGACTGCGCTGGGGTAAAGTTCCTCAAAGGCCCAGAATCACGCATTTAAACTGAGAATCATTAAAGGGCTCTCCTTACTATTAACTCTTCTCAATGGAGCACTGAGATAGCTCAGTTCCAAGGAGAAAGCAATAGGAAAAGAACATAATCAGACTCTCTCCCAAACTCTCTTCTTTTATTTAGTAAAAGAAGAAGGGAGGTTAGCCACGTCTACTTCAGGAAGTTCCTATCACCTTAATTAACTGATCTCACAGATGTTTCAGCCTCCACCATATTGCCACAAAGCAACCCTCACCTTACTTGCAGGGCCTCTTCAATTTGAGGCAGACAGAGTCAGGTCGACCCAGGGTACCCATTTCCACAAAAAGCCAACTGAGAAATATACTGCACTACATTCCATCCCCTGAGGAATACCCGGACCAAGGAAACAGCTGGACCTTACAATGAGTTACTGTTGGCATGAGGCCAGAGCAAAGGCAATCAGCCCTGCAGTGAATCCTGAAACAGATGGATCCCTGTTTGTCCTTCCCTTCTCCACACCTAGGGCAAGCACAGGGCTAAGCAGGAGCTCTGGGGACATGTGCATATATTTAAAAGGACATAAGTCTCAAACTACCCTTTTATCATAAATTACATACATTTTTTTTCTACATAATTTGACTCCAGGGCAAAAGACCTTTCACCTCTGAAAATACATATGAAAAATCTGCCTGCTCCAGTGACCTAGCTAATGTGGCCCTAAAATGTTGAGTGGAAGAGTCAGGCTCTGCCCATTGTGTGGGGTCAGCTGCTGACTCCTTTGCACTCTGGGCAAATCGCTTCTAATTCTTTGGTCCCTTCTTTATGTGACCCTCACCACCGAACAGCAACACGGAGCCAGGCACAGCAGGTGGCCACACCATGAGCCTTGTTTAAAAAGCAGGGTCAGCTCCTTGCTGTGAACAGATTTGCCTCTGTAGAAACAGGTTCATGTTTATCTTTCAAGTGCCAGCAGCAAACTTGGGACCGACAACATGTGCCGCACAGCTGCTGCAGCGCCTGATTTATGAACAAATCTGCATATAATTGTGTTGGTTCTTTTTTTTTTTTTTCCTGGTCAATTTTTTTTTCCTTAAATAAAATGGCTTAGTCGAGGCTGCATAAAGACCCAATTCTAAAGCCATATAATTTTATGGACAGCGGGTGGGGGCAGGAATGGGGGGGGAGTTCTTTTGTATGGCACCTGAACTCATTAAAATCCTAAATTCCATAATTTTACACTACCATGTGCCACAAGTGAACAGCCTAATTGCTTACCGTCTTTATGAGAACCACAAATGGAGCAGGAAAACCAGGGAACAGGTGGGAAGGCCACACCGGGGCTTGGCCCCAAACCCCGTCAGTAGATGGCAACCAGAAGAGAACTGAATGACTTGGGATTGTCAGGCTCTTTTGTCTTCATGAAGGCCTGGAGGTTGCCATGAGTCAGTGGCAGTGTGAGGCATGTGTCAAAATCAAGAGATTCCTAAAATTAGACATCTCTTTGTGGTAACCACACAGTTGGCTCTTGTTTTGTTGTTTTTAAGATAGGGCACTAGAGGATGAGGTAAGAATCCGTGGTTAACAATCTTATCTCTGCCTATGGATTAACAGGTTCCTGAACGCAAATAAAGGTTGTATCTTACTTAAAAAAAAAAAAAAAAGTGGTTGGATGCCAAGAGGTCAAGTTCCTTCCTTGGCCCCTCGCGACAGGATCTGGTTATTTGGAAGTCACAGATGGGAAAATTCTTTAGCACCTATTCCGCAGTCAACAGAAACAACTGATTAGCTGAAATGACTGTCATTTTCAGTATCTTGGTTGATTACCTTTCTTTCTTCACATGGGAAACCAGCCCCTTTGAAGAAGGTGTTGTAGTGTGGGGATTGCAGGACGGAGCCTAGAAATGTGCAACAAGGAAGAAGTTTCTGCCTCTTTTCTTTCCATACATGCCATAGCAAAGACGAGACCAATCAAGGCACAGTTGTCAGTGCGCACTTTCAAGGCTAGATAACCAAGGTGCTGGCTTCCTTCCCTAAAATGTCCTATTTCCAAACTTCAGCAATTCATTCACTTCTCAAGAACCCTCACTCCCGAAGTGCCGGTGTTAGTCCATAAGCCTAGAAAACCATGAAATAAGATAAGACCAAGTGGATGAGATCCAGAAATCTATTAAACTGAAAGGAGTTAGAAGATATTAAAGAATCGGGGAAGTTACAAAGTACATGTGGGTCAGCAGCAGAAACCATGAGTGCAAGTTATTCAGAACCAGGCACGACGTCTAATAATAGGAAGTAGGCATCCGTGTCAAATGGAGTTGTTGGATGGAAGGAAAGTCAGTGAGGAAGACAACAGTTGAGATTTGATCTCAGGAAAGAGAGTTCTAGAGATGAAAAAAATAAAGGGGTAACCCTGGTACCCTGATGATCATAATCAGAAGTTGCTGAGGACATGGCCAGTGAGTGTTGTCCCCTAACTAAGGGACAAGGATACCTGACCCAAAATCTGGTAAGGCCTAGAATAACGAACAAGTTCATTCCTTAAGAGAACTGTTCAGAGAGCGCTCCTAGACCTGGCCAAAGCTTTGGTCACTCAGCAATATTTCCAACAAGCACTGCCAACTTCTTCAGAAAATGTGCAGAAAATTCTCCTTCTTTCTTAACCAGAGGGACAGGATGTTTCAGCTTAATCCTCTGCAGGGGCCTGGGATCTCACACCAAGAACAAGCTGTCTTGTGTTAAGAATTCACTGACACAAAGTAGAGCCCAGATATATGTCTTCGTGCCAGGCACAGTCTATGGGGAAACAGAGGTCTCTTAGGCTCAGTAATTAGAGAATGGGTCTGATATAAGAGAAAGAACACTGGACAAGGAGTCCTGCTTCTAGCTTTGCTAATTCCAGAATTAGGCCAAAAATACTAAGCAGAATAATTCTTTTTCGTTCACCTCCCTTCCCTACTTTCTCTTTTCATTGTTTTCAGAAACTGTTTCCAGGTGTCTGAGTACCCCAGACATTCCTCACCATTGACCAACTCACAATGGTATAAGCAGTTACTTAGCATTAAACACCTGGCATTCATTGTGTCATCCAGTCCTAATGAGAAGCTGCTGAGCCAGACATAATTATTCCCACTTAGCAGATGAGGAAACTGAGGCAAAGTTACTAATTTGATTAAAATTAACCTTATGGATGCTAGTTTTTTCACAGCTCATCCCCTGCCTTTCTTTCTTGTTCTTCATCCTTATGGATCTCCTAGTTCCTAGAAGTTGTGGCTGCTTCTTAGGCATACAAGCGTTCTATTCACCCCGCTGATTACTCGAAGCTTGTCCTTTTCTGCAGAATGGTAATGAATGTGAAAGTATTTAATAAACCATAATGAACCATACAAAGGTGAAGTCTTAGTTCTCTCTGTGTGTGGCGGGGGGGGGGGGGGGGGGGGGGGGGGGGTGTTGGGGGGGCATTCATTTCTGCTTCTGTCTGGTTCACTTTACATTCTCTCTGGATATATTCACCTAAAATTCAAACTCCCTAGAGTATTATCCACCGCCAAGGCTAGCCCCCATACATCTGCAATACACCTTGAAGCTCTCAGCCCTTGTTTCTTTCATACATGGAAATGATCTAAGGCCACTTCCATGCTAGACCCAGGAGTGATGGTGCTGCCGTGCTGATAGAAATTCCTTAGGAGGCATCCTCTCCCCCTACCCGCTAGAATCCTATGGTTCTCTCACTTGCCTTTATTTCTCTCCCGATGATTCTTATTGCCCTTCAAATTAGTCCCATATGTACTCCTCTAAAGCTTGAAATAGACTTTTTTGTCATATCTTTGTATCATCAGCAAAAGCTTTCTCTTGGGTTCAAAGAAAACAGCCACCTATTAGAGCATTAACTATATTCCTGGCACCGGGCTAAGCCTCTTACTTTCAGTAAATCATCTCATTTAATTTGCTATAAGATATGTAAAAATGTCATTTCAATTTAATGAATGGTAAACTGAGGTTAGAAATGTGCCCAAGATCAGATTAGCTAAGAGATTTAAATTTGATCTTATGTGTGTCTTTGAAAACTTATGCTCTTAAACAGGTATGCTGTATTCTATAATAAGAGAAATTTTTTTTCTTTATTCTCTGAAAAGAATGAAAGCTTTAAAACTTTTCCAGATTCACCAGGAGTCTCTTGCAATCACCAGCAGATTCCTGACTCCCAGGTCAGACATATTCCCACCAGAGAATCACACACAGTGCGGGCTGTCTGTGCTCACCCATTGTGGCACCCGGCCACTTAATTTAATGTCCTGCAAAACAACGGTTCCCTCATCGCCAACCCATGCACATTCACACAGTCACTGTCAGAGATTACAGAATGGAAAGTTACCTTAGTACATCTCAAAGATGGGGAATTAATGCGAGTTGATCTTCTGCATAAAGGGGAAGTCGGGTTAGAGTTTGTTTTGTTTTCATTCAATAGGACTCATCTGCTTTCTGGAAAGAGGGACCCAGTGCTGAGAATCCAATGTCTCCCATTCTAGACTCATGTGTCTCATACTCCTGCCCATCAGTGTGTTCCCTCTGGAGTAGAAAGTGTTTGAATAAATCCATTCATGTGAGAGAAATATGTACAGCATTTGCATTTAAGAGAGTTTGCTTCCATTCAACTAGCACGGGAGCAGGTATTCTGAAGTCTGACCTCCTCGATTAAAACCGTGCTTCATCAATTTTTCTAACCTCTCTAAGCCTCAGTATCTTTAGTTGTCACAAGTATCAAATGAAATAATGCAAGTAAATTATTTAGCTAAGTGCCTGGCTAGGCCAATGGGGTTTTAGACTTTAGCATACATCAGAATCTGCAGGCGTGTTAAAACACAAATGGATGGGCCCCACCCTGAAAGTTTCAGGTTCAGTGGGTCTGGGAGGAAGCCCGAGGCTAACAAATCCTCAGCTGATGCTGGTGCTCCTGGTTCGCAGGCCACACAGTAAGACCACTGGACCAGGAAGCTCATATAATTTATCATCCTAACCCGAGCCCACGTGAGAGTGAAAAGGAGCATTACTAATCATTACAACACCTGTAAACCAGGAGCCCCCCAGGCCAAACAGAACAGGTGACCACCCTCCCCACGGTCTTCCAGTCCTGGCACAGCTGTGGTCATCTGTGTGCCTGCCCCAAAAGTAAGAATACTGAAATTACTGAAAGAACGAAGAGGGGCCTCCAGAGGTAGACGAGAGGAACACCCAGATGCAAAACCAAACCAAAATAAGAATGATAAAAACATAGAAAGCAGGCCAAAGAGTAAGGGAAAATGACTGTGGATGGCAGGCCTGCACTTCTCCAGTTTTTGTGTCACAGCCACAGGAAAAATATATGGGAAATAAAGGGAAGAGAAGAGAGAGAAGAAATGAAGTTTATCTTTTCCTAACCCTGCTAAGGGTCCCCTGGGCTCATGACGGAGTTTCTGCAATGGGACCACATGCTGGGAAAACGTGTGTGTTGTCCGGTTTCTGCAGGTAGGTAGAAAATCTGTGTCCTGGAGACAGGGAGGAGAGTCTCAGTCAAGGTCAGCTGCCCGCAAATGTTCTCCCTCTTTTGAAGAAGGGAGCTCAGGAAAGAAATGAAAATGTAAAAAAGAAGAAGGGATGGATAGTGAAGAGGATGCAAAAAGCCTTAGATGTTTTCCATAGAAAGCAGATCCTTTGACCCTGCATACCAGATATCATTGTCTCGAATATGGGTTAGGCCAATCGCATTTTATAAAACAAACAAGGAAAAGAAACAAGCCCAGAGCTGCGAAACACGTTCTCTCAAAAGGCCCCTGCCATTGCCAGTATGTCGGTGGCAGAAACCTCAGCCTATCACCATTTAAGGGACCGTGAAACCTCTGAGTGAGGAACAGCTCGTTTCCTGGCTCCATTACAATTCCTTCTAATTTAAAATTTATAATGAATGCAAACAATGATCAGTTTGTAAATACTGTTTTTAAGTTCACTAGAGCTTTGCCGAGATATTCCTTCTAGGTAACAAGTATGTGGCTCATTACTCTCTCATTAGCAAGTTAGAAATAAAGATGAAAAAAAAAAGGAAGAAAAGAAAAAAAAAAATCACCCTCTCCAGAGATATTGTAGGAGTCTAATTGCCTGCAAGGAATTCTTAATAATGTTTACTAATGCCTTTTCAGGCTTGCCATTTTTATAATGCTCATTCCAGATTCCAGGTGTGACGTCTGTGGTCCCTGCTGTGATCTTAGTGAGTTTAGACACCTAGGAAGAGTAGGTTTGCAGAGTTTTTAGCCCCATCTTATGTCCCCAGTATGCAATCACATCCACTGGGGCTTTAGATAGCAGATTTGAAGCTCCAGCATTTTTATTTAAAATTAAATTTTTACTTGCACAAGGCCTGCCATTTACCTAACAAGACAAGACACCATCTCAACCAGGCTTGTCGAGGGTAAAGCCACAAGAGTGAATCTTCTGACAGACATTGCAGAGAAGAAAAGACATGTTTCCCCTTCGCTCTCAGAAACTCTGGTTAGGGAGGTTTATTCTCCTAACTGAAACATTGATCTTTCGTTTGTAATCCTCTTTGGCATTCTGGAAATCTAAAAACAAATGAAAATATTTTACAGAAATGAAGAGTTTATACCAAATGTTAGCTTCTTCAATCTCTTTGCTTTTTGTTAAAGCAAAACATGGCAGGAAAGCTCATTAGGACGCTATGGCAGTTTGGATATCAGGAAGCAAGTGCCGTTGGTCTTCTCAACAATCAGTGAGGTACTTAAGAATACTATTCAGGAAATAACTCATTGGCCCTTTGCATGTTAAGAAACAAAGGCAGGTTGAAAATTCACTGCAGCTTAGAGACCGTATCCAGTAGAGGTCTGACTCTATTCCCTTCCAGCCAAGCCCTATTCCTTCAAGGTCACCTTTCTGCCTCCTCCTCCTGTCCTTTAAGTAGTAGAGTTCCTTGAGCCTAAAGGGTCATGACCGAGTTGTCTTTCATCTGGGGAGTGAGTTTTACAGAGATGCAAATTAGAAATGGACTTACTCTGTTTTATTTATGCTGGTAATCTCTTTCTCTCTTAGTTTTATAGTGAGAAGGAGGAAAGCAGGGGCGGTATCCTAACTCCATAAAAATTCTTTGCAATTCTAATGCTTAAGAGAACTTTTGGAACTGACTTGTTTGCAAGAGTCTGCTGTTGATTACACAGGGAAACCAAGCAGAGAACTGTGAACAAGTTCTCCCCACCAGGTTCATAAAGTAAGATTGAAAAAGATAAAAGAAGCCGTAATTTCAAAACCACCTAGCCAAAATCAAGCACTGTGCCCAGATCTGGGGCCGATTTCCTAAACAGGTCAAAGCCCTCAAAAAGCAAGCAATAGATCTTTTTAGCCTGGGCCAGCAGAAGAGACGTGGGCTGGCGTTCAGGGTTCTGGGTTCTGCCATGAACAGCTGTGTGATCTTAGGTAAGGTGCGTAACCTCTCTGAACTTTGGTTTTAACATCTTTACAATGAAATGGTTTAATTTGAAGGTAGGTAAGATCCGATGCTTGGGCTTGAACCCTGGCTCTATCACTTATTGGATACATAATCTTGGTCAAGTTAATTAACCAGAGTGTGGCTCAAGCTCCTGAATTGTAAACTAGCATCACTATACTACTTACGGCACAGGGCTATTTTAAGAATTGAAGGAAAACTAATACATGTAAAAACCTAGAATGATGCCAGAAATGTGATACTTAATAGACATTGGATGCTACTGCTGTTTAAATACTCTGGCTATAACTCATTGAAACTAACAGGCACTGGAAGGACAGGGCAGTTATGTGAGCTGACTCTGAGAAAAAGCCTCCTGATGTTTTGATGACTCAGCCGTATCACTAATTCAGTCTTCCAGGGACTCAGAATCCTGACTCCTGCACTTCCATGAAGAGGTATTTCTACCTGTTCCTCTTAAAACACATACCTACAGGACACTGAAGTTTAAATTCCAGGTTCCCAAACCACCTTGGCAAACACCAACTCCTGCCCTGGTTTAGCTGCCCTCAGAGGCTCTCTGCATGTGCCTCTCATGGGGAAATCTCTAGTTCTAAGCTTGCTTTTATAATTTCTTAACTGTTTAGCCTTGGCAAAGATGTTTAACTCCTTTGCTAATTTCTTTTCTAGGGAAAAGAAAATTATAATGTCAGTATCTTGCACAGCTCTAGAGATGAACAAATGAGAAGATAATAAAATGTTTGCAGCTCCCATTTATTCAGCCACTACTATATACCAGGCAACAACATACTAGACATTTTACATGTATCATTTCAGTTAAATAATCCTCACAACAATCCTAAGAGGTAAGAAGTAAACAGCATCATCCCTTGCCAGGGATTCAGACTTTGAAGTCATTCTAGAATCTTTGCTCTTACATTCCACACCAATCCATAAGGAAGTCTTCTTGTCTCTACCTTCAAAAACTAGCTCCAACCCACTTCTCACCTATTCTACTGCCATCACTCTAGCCCTCGAACCTGCCTGGACCACTGCAATAGCCTGCTAGCTGATGTCCTTGACCTCCATTATCATCGACTTTCCATAGCAGCCAGCACAACCCCTTCAGGTCATCAGCAAGCCCATTGCTCTTCCCTGTCAAATGCCCCCAGTGGCTCTCCATCATCCAGAACAAAACCCGGTTTTAGCCTTAGCCTACCCGCTGGCCTCTACCAACCTTTACAAAGTTCAGAACAAGAGTTCAAATTAAGCTCCATGAACTAAATTTAAGTTTTAAATCAGAAAAACAAACTTTTAAAAATATTTTCTCTTTATCCACTTAATATATGAAATGGTGAAATCTACAAATATATGTAAATCCATGGCTCTTAGATAACAAAAAGTGTAAATCTATGGTTTTAAATGCCTGAAAGTTGGCAAAATATGCAAATTGTTTAATTTAATAATTATTATTATGCATGTTTGTGTGTTTTGTTGATGGGCTAGCAAAGTTTGGAGAAATTATAAAATATGTGGATAATGTAAATTATCATTCATCCAAATTTTTAATTTTAGCAAAATTAATAATTCGTTTCATTATTACAAGACTTTCACCATAATTTGTTCTTTTGACAATTATCCAAAAGATTAAAAGTTAATTGTATTCAAATTACTCAATTTTTTTTTTTTTTTGAGATGGAGTTTTGCTCTTGTTACCCAGGCTGGAGTACAATGGTGTGATCTCGGCTCACCGCAACCTCCACCTCCTGGGTTCAGGCAATTCTCCTGCCTCAGCCTCCTGAGTAGCTGGGACTACAGGCACATGCCACCATGCCCAGCTAATTTTTGGTAGTTTTAGTAGAGATGGGGTTTCACCATGTTGACTTGGATGGTCTCGATCTCTTGACCTCGTGATTCACCCGCCTCGGCCTCCCAAAGTGCTGGGATTACAGGCTTGAGCCACCACGCCCGGCCCTTAAATAAATTTTTATCAAAAATTCTAATTAGTATAACTGTACAAAATCAAAACACTTAAAATTATTTTCCTGTTTTGTAAAACATGCTACTTTATTCTAATATATTCAATTTTATCTATTAAAATTAAGCCAAAAGGCTAACTATATTAATGAATGCCCATATTTTAAGTCAAATTATTCAAAGAAAGCTGAAATGTCTTTACTTTTTTAAAATTTAAATCACATTAAATATTTTTATAAAAATAAAACTACTCAATTCTAGCTTGAAAGGACATCTAGTTGCCAATATAAACCCTCATTACCACACTTTATACATTTTTTTTAGATGGAGTCTCGCTCTGTTGCCCAGGCTGGAGTGCAGTGGCACAATCTCAGCTCACTGCAACCTCAACCTCCTGGGTTCAATCAATTCTCCTGAGCCTCCTCAGCCTTCTGAGAAGCTGGGACTACAGGCACATGCTGCCACACCCCGCTAATTTTTGTATTTTTAGTAGAGATGGGGTTTCACCCTGTTGGCCAGGATGGTCTCAATCTCCTGACCTCATGATCCGTCTGCCTCAGCCTCCCAAAGTGCTGGGATTATAGATGTGAGCCACCGCAGCCAGCCCATACTTCATACTTTTACCACTAAACATAAATAAAAATATATACACAAATTTGGGAGTAATGTCAATTTTTTACTAAAATGTTTCTCAGCCACTATTTGCAACCAAATTCATGAGCACTTTCAGAATCGCCTTTTGGCATATGAAGACAAGCAAGAATATAGATGATTGACACCAATAGAAACTAACACTTCATTATGCAAAACTTTCTGATATCTGAGAAGAACTACCAAATCATTTGTCTTTCCTTCTACCTCAATGCTTCAGCCCACTCAAATCCTTTCCACACTCGGAAGCTGTGTTAGTTTCCAGGCTCAGCAACAGCACAGCCCCCAGTCAAACCTTGACAGCCTTTAGATGCAGTGGCCTTTTGTTTTGAGGACATAGGGCAAGAGATGTGGAGAAGTATTCCTGTGGGGCCTGAACAGGGTTAGTCACAAGAACAGATGTTTAGGATTATGGGTTGCTCTGCGTTAACACTGAGCTCTGAATCACAAACAATAGATGCCTGTGTGTTTGTTAATACATTTATGCTTTCTGTGATCAGGACCTGCTAAAGTTCTTGCCCAGACCTAAGGACAATTCTGCCTGCAATGTCCTGTATGATTTGGCTCTTGGGTACCTCTCCATCCCGTCTCCTGTCACTCTCTTCCTCCATCATGCCAGTTCAATGAGATTTGCCTTCTTGCGGTTTCTCAATCACAACTGCCCTGGTGAGCCTATCAGGGGATTTTCTGGCTACTCTGTCTCCAATATCTTTTAGGTACTGTTGTGACTCAATCTCAAGACTTCATGTCTGTGCTCAGATGTCACCTTGCCGAAGAAGCCTCCCTGACCACATTCTCTAAAACAGTACATTTATTATTTAAGACTTGTTATTCCCTTGCCCTACTTTATTTTCTTCACTTGTCTACCTGACATTAAATATTGCCTGTTTTTCATTAACAAAATGCTGTATAAGAGTGGAATAATAGAAATTGGTGATTCAGGCCAGGTGCGATGGCTCACACCCTATAATCCCAGCACTTTGGGAGGCAGAAGTGGAGGATTTCTTGAGGTCAGAAGTTCAAGACCAACCTAGGGAACAAAGCAAGACCGCCATCTCTACAAAAAATTTAAAAATTAGCCAGGCATGGTTGCTCATGCTTGTGGTCCCACCTACTCAGGAGACTGAGGTAGGAAAATGACTTGAGCACAGAAGTTCAAAGTTACAGAGTCATGATTGTGCCACTGCACTCTAGCAAGGGTGACAGAGTGAGAACCTATCACAAAAATCTAAACAAAAGGTGGGGAGAGAGAGAGAGAGAAAGAAAGAGAGGGAGGAAGGAAGGGAGGGAGGGAGGGAGGGACAGAGGGAGGGAGGAAAAAAGGAAGGAAGGCAAAAAGGAAGGAAGGAAGGAAAAAAGGAAAGAAGGAAGGGAAGGAGGGTCTGAAGACTCCAAAAGGTAGAAGGGTAGAGTAGGAGGTGAGTGGGATGTCAAATACTACCTACTGGGTGGGATGTATACTGTTTGGGTAATGAGTACACTAAAACCAGATTTCACCACTACACGGCATATCCAAGTAACACGACTGCACTTGTACTGCCAGATTCACAAGAAAAAAAAAGTCAGAAGAATATTTTGTAAGTAAAACAATAAAAATAAGGGCTCTTGCAAATATGAAAAAAAATGCAGTATAGTACAATCTCCACAAATCCTTTATATATGGAAAGCACTCAATAAATATTGCTTCCTCTTTCCTTTTTTCCACTGCACTGTGCTCTTCTTGCTTTGACGGGGGTCGGGGGGCAGGGGCAGGGGGTGGTTTTAGACAAGATTCCTAATCACCGTGGGGAAGAATTACTTGTAATTTCTCAGAGACTTGAGACCAGCAGAAATGTACCAGTTGTGGGTCTGACCTGTTGTCCTCCAACAAGCGATAGAAGACAGTGGGGACTAATAGCATCTCAAAGTCATGGGACTAGAGTAAATAACAATGGCTATAACTTCTAAGACCAGTTGGCTTTTGGAAGCAATCCATACTTTCGAAGGTTGTCGCTGCTGGATCTAGTTAAGGGATTCCCTGCATTCTCTTCCCTATCCACACCCCTTTCTGTTGTCAGAAAATTGAGGTCAGCTCCCTCGCTGTCTACATTCCTCTTTTTCTTCTTCCGACCACTTACCGGAGCACTGATCATATACCAAGTACTGTTCTTGGTACTTGCCATGCTTTGCCTCATTTAACCTTTATGCCACCCTGCAAGGCAGCTACCACTGTTGTCTACATTTTACAGATGAGGAAGATGGTATTCAAAAACATTTTTCAAGGTTAGCTACCACCGGAGCCAGTTTCTAATACAGTTTTGTTTCTCTCGGAAGCCTGTGCTCTTAACCATTATGCCTTCTGCCTCCTCAGATTCCTTTAGATTCTTCAGTTCAACCAACAGCCACTGGGCACCTTCTAATGGAATGCTGTGGTGGGTGCTCTAGGGAGGGATATTAAGACACACTCCATGACCTTAAGTTACTTTACTGTAAAAGGAGAGGCAAGATTCTTACATAACAAACCAAAAACAAAAACTGCGGGGTGGACAAAACGTTTTAGACAACGGCATGGACAAAAAGTGCTTTAGGAATACAGAAAGAAAGGGAAAAACAACTGTGAACTTGACCCTAAAGAATATGGCAATGCAATAGAATACCACTCGCTCTATGGGCAGAGATACACATGCAGGCGATGCTTCCATTCTTTTGTCCACTTACTGCACAGTATGTGTTGATGGCTCATCATGTGCCTGCCAATATGCTGGGTGCCTGGCAGGCTAAATGAGAGCTTTACAGGAGAACATTAAATGCTCAGGAATAGGACAGATCTGGCATCTGAGGAATGGGAGGCTGCCTTCCTGGCTCCAGAGATCCCATCAGGGTGAAAAAAAGAAATGTGTTCAGCATTCTTTCTTTCCTGCCCTGAGTATAAGAACATTCTGTAATCAGGAACCACTAAGTGGACCCTGGAGAGCCTCCATTCAGTACCAGGTCAGACTTCAGTGGAGGCTCTTCCTTGTAACCCTCCTGTTGAAGCAAACTGGAGTGGTCAAAGGAGGAAGTTTGAATCTTGGCTTCAGCACATGAGCCCTGTGTTCCCAGGCAAATGACTTCACCTCTGAGCAACATTTCCCTCAATTACAGAACTCGGAGGACAGTCTGTACTTCACAGGTTGTGGCAAGGATTAAATAAGATGCATAAAAATGATGGCAAATACTTGGAGCCCCAAAATTCATAGTACTTTTCCTTTTCTGATTTTCCTTACAAACAAACTAGTTTCTTGATTGCCAAGCAAGGAAGCATAGGAATTATGACCTGATTTTTTAAATGATAACTTAACTAAATTCACCCACTCCTGCATGGTGATTTCTACCATCTGGCTTGCTTTGTAAGGTCTCACCTTCCCTGAGCACTCCCCAAACACATTCCCCAGCCCACCTCTACCTTTCCACCTTCCTCCTGGATTCAAAGCTCCAGCTTGTCTACTCAGGGTAAGAACTCATGCTGAGTGTCTTAGAGGTATTTAAGCTCATATAGCAAAATTATTCTAACAGGGTGAGCCCCTGCTTTCCCCTGCAATAATCGGACACCTCATTGGGATAAATGACTTGGCCATCAGGTTTATAGTTTACCCATTTGGGAACTGGATTATTGCTTCATAAAACTGTGCTACATGGTACTATTATTATTTAATTATGTTCCATAAAGAAAAAAAAATAAAGATCTTGCCTTTTGGCATACTACTCTCCAGCATCGCCTTCCGCTCTTTGAGTACCTGGATGCTTCAGGAAGCTGACTCCTCCTTCACATTTCCTGGTGCCAAGTATCTCTGAGAGTGGAAGATCATTCTGTGTGGCATGCTTTCCTCTTCCGGGCACTTCTTCTCAAAATGATAGCTTGATCTCTATTTCAAATCCTCCAGAAAATTGGGCTGGACTTTCTGACAGCATTTTCCTTCCCAAAAGCAGGATGTGTCTCATATTCCTTTATATATGTCCCACTAAAAGCAAGAACTGAATTTCCTTATAGGGTGTGTGATCATTGAAATGATCACTGATCAGTTCATTTTCACACTGCTATAAAGTACTACTTGAGACTGGGTAATTTATAAAGAAAAGAGGTTTAATTGACTCACAGTTCCTCATGGCTGGGGAGGCCTCAAGAAACCTACAGTCACGGCGGAAGGCAAAGGGGAAGCAAGACATGTCTTACATGGCGACAGGAGAGAGAGAGAGAGAGCAAAGGGGCGTGCAGCACTTTAAAGCAGCAGAGTCGCCTACAAAAGTTGTTCTTCCCTATCAGTAAAAACTGCCAGTAGTCTTGAACATCATGATGCATTATAAAGAAAAAATGCCAATAATTCCCCCTTTGAAAGATACATTCTTTTGGATTAATGTATTTCATCTATTACAATGCAACTGCCTATGTACAATGTCTGGGATAGGATGGAGTGAGTGGGAGAGCAAATGAAATAGGATCTGCCTTGAGCTGATTACTAGAGGTTGACTGGTGGTATACAGGGATTAAATATACTATTCTCTTCATATTTGTATGTTTGAAGTTCTTAAACAGCTGCTACCCTGGGAGAAGTCATAGAGTTAGTTTCTTTTACATTTTATTGTTAATTTATCAGGCATGATAGGGTCCTTCAAGGAACAATGCAAAGTACACTGATAAGGAAGCAAAGATGAAAAGATACATACTCATCTCCCAATGATGGCCCTGTCTCAGTGCAGCTGTGGCTTGTATCCCATGAAGCAGCTGGTAAAATGAGGCCCCATGAGTAGAGCTTTGGGGAAGGACATCAAGAAGGGCTTAAATAGGTGGAGTAAGTGGGCAATTCACACTGTTTTAAGGAAAGATAGGGTTTGCATGAAGCTAGTTGCAGTTATCACATTGAGTGTCTGGAGTGCATAGAAAAGAGCACAAGACATAATGTTTTGGGACAGGAAAGTGTTGCCACGAAGTCTAGAATATTCCAGAGGCAGGAAATGATGGGAGGTGGGGCACTGAGAATGAACATCAACTGTTTCCTGCCATGGCTTTCGTCATCATTCTAAAACACAAATACGGCCTTTCTTTGACCCTACTAAAGTCCGTCTTCATCTTTCCATTGCAGTCAGGATAAAGTCCCAACTCCCCAGTACCCTCTGCAAGACCCTGTGTCTGGTACCCTCCACTCTCTGGCCTCAACTTGCTGTTTTCTCCTCACTCTATTTTCCACCCACAAAGGCCAGCAAACACACTAACATTTTTAAAAAGATTCTCTCTGGATCATCAGCTTATGGCTAATTTTTATATATCTTTCTCCTTGTCTTTCAGTTTCTAAATTTTCTACCATGAACCAAGATTATGTTTTTAGTAATAAGTTTTTTTAGAAGAGGTCTTGTAACTTGTGTGAGAGAAAGGGGTTTAAGGAGGCAAGTTCATCAAGGATGCTGGAGGCTGTAGAGAGGGCACTTAGATAAGAGCTAACAGCACAGGAACATTTCTCAGGAGTGACAGAAGCCAGGGAAGTCCTGGACACAGACTGCAAATTATGGGTGACGTGGGGCAAGACTCAAAGAAAGGTAACATTTAATGTCCATTCTGCCAAAGAGCATCTGGAAACAAAGGAAGAAACGGAGCAGTGGTTTGAGAGGGAGGCAGAGTGAAAGTACTTTTTTTGTTGCTTATATTTGATTTTGTCTGGTTTTCTAGCTTGAAGATATTTAAATGTGTTTGCATGTTAAGCACAGCGCTGGCCACAAGCACTCCCCTCTCTGTATCTGTATTGGTCTATATCACATGCAGCTTTGTAACTGTCATCTGGAGGATGCTTTTTCAGGGTTACAAAATGCTTTAAACAGATGTCACATTTCCATTTATGAAAAAATAACTATCTTTAAATGAAAATATCATAAGGATGAAGGTGGTTGGAAAAGGTGCCTCTATCAACGACAAATGACTGTGGTCTCACCTCCCTCCGGCCTGCTTTAGTATTCCTTCTTACTCTAACCCTAATTCCTTTCAGCTTCCAGACTTCTGTGGAGTCTTTTCAGGATAGTTGACAGTAATTTGATGAGTTAGGGGGCTTGATAAACGTATACTTTCAAAGAGGATTTCCCAGAGGTCTTGAGAGTTGGAAAGGGTTATTTAATTACATCATGAAGAGACTAAAGAAATCAATGCTGTTATCTTAAAACTACATGAAATTCAGAGTTAACTACCCCAAATTCTACATTTAGAGAGGTAAACTAGAGCCACAGAAGGCAAAAGATCTATTGAACAGCCCCCATAAACTGACAATTGAGCCAGGTTCAGAACTCAGGCATTCAGACTCCCAGTGCCCTTTCCATAGGCAGTGACTTTTCTGGTCGCGCTCCTGCTCAAGAGAAACATCTCTTTCCTCACCCCATAGAATTCCAAACTCCCTGGGGAAAACAGACTTGATAGAGGGGTGGGTTTTTTGTTTTGTTTTTTTTTTTTTTTCTGTATTAGTATGATTTTTCGAGAAATCTTTAACAACAACAAAAAGCTGCCTCGATGACAAATAAGGCCCTAAGGAGAACAAATTTCCCAGCATTATTGGAACCAGAAATGCTCCTTAGTGTTCTCTGCCTCGAGATCATATGTTATGTTTACCAGTGAGATCTACATTGCGAAAGAGAGCAAAAATGGGAGTGGACATTGCTTGAGTATTGTTTTTAGCAGTCTGTTGGCCAATAGAGCTGCTTGTGTGTGTGTTTGGGTTTTTTCCCCCAGATATTTGGATTCCTTGAAGCCAGATCTCATGCTCAGTTTCAAGCAGTGGGTGAGAGAAGAACTGCCATGTCCATCTGCCCACGTGGACTGAGAAGGAGCCTCTCACTGTGGGCAGGGGAAAGCCTGCCTGGGAAGACCTTCCTGCTTCCTTTCCCCAGTTCCCTGCAGCTATTCTGCTATGCATTCTCAACAGTCCTGTGCCTTGGGCCTGCTTCCTAGGAGCCAGCCTCCCTTAACTCCATAACGCCTTCTCTGATGACCTAGTGACATCATGGGGTAAGGACAGGCCATAAAATTGCACAGCTAGCTCCCAAGAAGCAACCCTAAACTCCAGAAGAACAGGGGATTTGCAAACCTTAAAGGGCATATGAACTTCATTCCGTGGGTCGGGGATATACCGTGGCTTTGTGCATTTTTTTCTTTTTAATTGGCCTTGTTATGACACAACCCAGACATCGAGTCACCAAGTAGAAACAGCCTAAAAATAATGTTATGGAACTGCCATCTTTAAGGATTGTTCTAATAATTAAGTTACCAGGGCTTCCGATGAGATGGTCAGCACCTCAAAAGTAACATAGTCCCAAACTAATAAGAGGGACTTCAAAACGGGCTACCTCTGTTTTCTGCCACTTCACCCCTCCCCTTTGTGAATTCAACCATCTCCAAAGCCCACTGCCCACTGAATGGAGACTGTGCTTTGGATAAGAGTATGAACACTGGAAAGCTCAAATGTCAACCTGTGTCAGTCCATTACAATATACATAAGTGGCATCAAGACTCCTAAGCATTGTGGAACCAAGTACCAGCTTAAAGCAAATCAGGACCAATGATCAGAATATCTTCTGTCATGAAGATCATAACCTTACTCTCTCAGTATATATATAATTTAACACAGTCATCCCTTGGTATACACAGGGAATTGGTTCCAGGACCCTCGGTGTATACCAAAATCAGTGTATACTCCAGTCCTGCAGTCGGCCCTGTGGAACCCAAGTAGAGCAAAAGTCAGTCCTCTGAATATGCGGGCTTTGCTTTCTGGGAATACCGTATTTTTGACAGGTTTTTATTTGAAAACAATCTGCACGCAAGTGAACCTGCACAGTTCAAACACTTGCTATTCAAGTGTTATAGTTCTATTATTTTTAGTAAATCACTTGATTCCCAAATTATATCTAATGTACGTATATGTCAATATGAACTGGGAAGCAACACAGAAGAGTGAATAAGATCATAGATTTCTGAGTTGGAAAGACACATACTGATTGACCTTTGTTAAGTTCTTTAATTTCACTAAGACTTAGTTTTCTTAACTACAGAATAAAAATGTTCCCAATACTTACCTAGTAAGATAGTGGAAAAATTAAAGTCATGTAAAAACCCTAAAACAGTTTTTTTACTCAATGAGTGTAAGCTCTCATTACATACGTAAACATGATTTTATTTTAAAACTTTGTAAGGCCTTGATTAAAAGTAAGTTCATAAATCAAATAACTCTTTGACACATGATCTAAGTTTTGGTCTAGAAACTGGTCACAGTGGAAGAATATAAATGCAAAATATAGCCCTGGCACAGTGACTCACACCTGTAATCTGAGGACTTTGGGAGGCTGTAGCAGGTAGATCATTTGAGGTAGGAGTTTGAGACCAGCCTGGCCAACATGGTGAAACCCCATTTCTACCAAAAATATGAAAATTAGCCAGACGTGGTGCCAGGCACCTATAATCCCAGCTACCCAGGAGGCTGAGGCAGGAGAATCACTTGAGCCCCAGAGGCGGAGCTTGCAGTGAACCGATATCACACCATGGCACTCCAGCCTGGGCAACAGAGATGCTATCTCAAAAGAAAAAAAAAGCGAAGTATAAATTACCCAACAATGATTTCTTTCTTCTGTGAGTACATCATTTCTGTCACATTCTAAATCTACACATCAAATCTATTCATCACTTTTTTCCTTTAAAAAAATGCTATGCCATAAGTTTTCAAAACAAATTAACAATGAAGAAGAACTGAACACAGGAGAGCTGGACCCAGGTCTGGCTCCACCCCTAGTTGATGATTTGATCATGTCACCTCCTCTATGAGAGATTTGGGCTGTGAAATATAAGGGCTTTGAAATGTACCTGAAGGCCCCTTCCAGTCCAAAGGCTCCAGTGACTCTACTTCAGTGTTTCAGTAAAACTCATAAACAGTCAGGAAGGCCTGACTTCAGACCACGATTCACTTTCTCTCTTGAACAAGCAGATGACCATGTGCAAGATGACAAAAACAAGGGCTGGGGTAAGGTGGACTTGACAAACGCTGCCAAGCACTCCATTCAGTCTCCAGGAGGGCAGCGCTCTGGGCTGAGTATATGAAAACAGCAGCCACTCCTGCAGCCAGCCCCTCCAACCCCAAGGGTGGGAGCCTCTCCAAACCCATCAAGAGGTGACCCATATCCTTTGGTCATATGGAGTGCTGGCAACAAGGAAAATCCTGTCTGTAATCCAGGCCACTAGGAAAACCTCATCAATATGAAAGTGTAAGTCTTTAGCTTGTCTCAACATCCTTATTCCTGGAAATAAAATTGGCATCAAAATGTCTTCAAATGGACTGCAGCCCTGATGCATCCTTGAAAGTATGCCAAACATACATGTCTCCTGATTCAATCCTCATCCATACACAATAGCAACCATCATTAGTTAATCACAGCACCAAGAAGCCTATGACGCCTCAGAACCCTTCTGAATGCCCATTATTCAGATGGGCATTCGAATTAAAACCTACTTGTCATTGAGAATACATTTCCAATTGGATATAAAATAATGTATAAAACATAAATGCGTATTCTGTTATTAATTATGTTTACTAAATTATGCTGAAATGCTAAATCTCTGGGTGGTGGGATTATGGGTCATTGTTATTTTCACTTTATTTTATTTTCCAAATTTTTCACAATGGGTTTGTATGACTTTCATATTCAGAGAAAAAATAATTTTAAGAGTTTAACAAAACAGATCACCTTGATTGCTTTTTGAAACTGTTTAAGAAAAAAACACCAAGCTTTTCCACTTATTTGGAAGACTAGTTTGGATGAATGAAATTAGTTTGGATTTCTGCTTTGTTCCTTTAAAATACTGTGTGTTGTGACCGTTTAAATCAAAAGGCAATGTGACACAGTGAGAAAAACAGAAAGTCAGAAGGCGTGAATTCTAATTCTGCCCCTTAAGTAGCTTTGAGGAGAGCAACTCACACGTCCCCTGGGCCTCTGAGTGTAGGACTGGAATCGGATTGTCTCCATCCAAATCCTACCTTCCCTGCTTTCTAGCTGTGTGGCCTCATGCCAGTGACTTAACTTCTCTGAGTCTTAGTTGCCAGGTCAGAAATCGGGATCTTAATTTGTCCCCGACTCTTGGGACTGCTGTGAAGATGAAATAAGAGAGCCTATGTAGGCTTTCAGCATCATGCTTGGCACTCTGAAAGTGCTCAAAGAGCATTGCTAGCAGCGTGATGACTACCTTTTCTGTCCCAAAGCAGAGGGAAGCTGGCATGTTCTTAAGGGACCTTCTCGTCTTTGCTCTCCAGTGCTTTCCCAGAGACCAAGCCAGTCTTCCCCATGCCCAGGTTTTGCCTTCCCCCTGACATTCATTTAGTTCCCATCGTTCCTCCCAACCAGCCTCAAAGAACTCCAGGCTACCCTGGGGGCCAGGAAGGGATCAAGGAAAGGACGTGGTTCCTGCTCCCATCCACGGAACATCAAGATGACCTCTCCTACCTTTCACAGACATGGTTTCTGTGTGTGGCCCAAGACAAAGGGAATGCTGTTGACTTTTCTGTGAGAGAGACTATCTCTGATCCCCCCAGTTTGTTTGATGAATTGTTTGGGGTAGATAAAATATCCCTGTCCCACTCTCCTCGACACAGCCACCGGAGCAGATTAACAAAAAACGTGCCGGACACGTCGGAAAATGCAACCCTGCAAAAACAGTTCTTGAGGGAGAAAAAATTGTTTTGTCTCTTGCTGATAATTTTCCCACACTCTGCAACCAGCTCATGCTGGCCTGAGCTCAGGGTCCCTTCTCTCCTTTAGAAGCATCAGGAGGACTCGTAGTTAAAGACCCTGCACAAGTTGCAGCTAAAGCTGAAACCGATGGGAGAGAGTCCCAGAACACCCATTGGGAATACAGAGGACTGACTCCCAGCCCCTGCAACCCATGAACCTGCCACAGAAAAGAAACAACAGGAGCATAAACACAGGAATATAGAGCTTAGAGAAAGCCAACTTACAGTCACAAAGGGCTGTGTAGCCAGTGGTTAAAGGAATGGGCTTTGGAGTCAGACAGACCTCAGTGCCCAGCGTGGCAGTGCTGCTTGCTCAGGCAGGTTATCTTGCCTAACCTCTGCTGCACAGGCAGAGAAGAAAACTGACCCCACAAAGGTTGCTGTGGGGCTTAAAGGAGGTGGCGGAGGTAAGGCATGTGGGAGGTAGCAGGTGGCTTTAATAATTATATGTGGGACGTTCAGATGCAAGAAGCCCTTCTCTTGAATAGGAAGTGCTTTAGCATGACAGCAATCCCTTAAAGAACTCCAACTACTTCCAGAGAACTGTTTTAAGGGCCGTGGAGAAGCAATGCAGCCCTTGCACTCAGTCTGGACTCTAACTGTCGCTGATACAACATTAAATTATAAAGGCTGATGATTATAGGGCAGTTACTATGGAACAGATAGCATTCTAGGTGCCTTTCGTGTATCCTCTTACTTTATCCTTAGAGAATCCCTTAGTATTAGTATTCCCTTAGTAGTCATATTCTCCTTGTTACCGAAAAGAAAGCTGAGACTTTGAAACTTGCCCAGGGTCACCCACATACTAGATGGCAGAGTTAGAATTTCTGTATGCACATACTTGAGCATTTCATGGAGCTCATTGGCTGTGAGAGAATCTGATGCTTTTCTATGGCAAGCTGCTGAGATTACCCTTTATCACACCACATTAGCCTTTCATCCATGAACAGACCCACATTGTGAATCCGTGCCATACCTTAAGTTGGGACCCTTTTGAGATTGGCTGGAAATCAGATGAAAGCATTACTCCAGCCAAGCCCTATTGTATAAACCCCCTATTTTATACAATCTTATTCAATGGCACACACAAGGGACCCTCGGAAAACATCCATTCAACGTCATCCCCTTTCTAATGACAAAGCAAAGATTCAGAGAGGTAAAGTGTCTACAACAAAGACACACAGCTATCTGTCAGGTCCACAGGAACCTAGCTCTCCAAATTTCTTGCCACCGTCTCATGCTCTGTATCTCTAATGTCATAGTGTTCCTTGCAGAGGAAGCACGGACTTGTACTAGGGTTAATAATAATGGTTGGCAGTCCGCTTCCACCCCTAGTTTCCAAGCGGCAATAGGAGAGCCTTCACCATAAATCTGACAAACTGACACCTTCCACCATACCAAGGAAAATGCCCACTTGCCATCATCACACAGCTGTCCTAAGTAGAAGGCTCCCCTCTCTTCCTTCCACTAATTTTGTGCAGCCCACCTTGCCCTCTTGCTGCCCTGACTGGCTTTGTCATGCCGTCGTGCTAATGAATAAGGCCGTTGTGGATGTTGTAACAATAGTTGTCTGTAACAACTACTGTCACTGGGTTCTGGGATTTAAGAGTTATGAAGATGTGTCCATTCATTCCTTCATTTAGTTACCCAACAAATACTTACTGGGCTGGGTGCAGTGACTCACGCCTATAATCCCAGCACTTTGGGAGGCTGAGGCAGGTGAGTCACCTGAGGTCAGGAGTTCATGATGAGCCTTGCCAACATGGTGAAACCCCATCTCTACTAAAAATACAAAATTAGCTGGGCTTGGTGGTGAGTGCCTCTAATCCCAGGTACTCAGGAGGCTGAGGTGGGAGAATCACTTGAACCCAGGAGGTGGAGGTTGCAGTGAGCCGAGATCGCACCACTACACTCCAGCCTGGGGAACCAGAGTGAAACTGTGTCTCAAAACAACAACAATAACGACTACTTACTGAACACCTACTACGCCACAGGCCCTGGGCTACGTGGTGGAGCGTAGTGAACAAACAGACATGATCCAAGACTGGAACCTGCAACCCAGAAGAGACACAAATACTAAACAGGCACACACACCAATAAGATGATGGAGAAAATGCAATTAACGAAACCAAACAGGGTGCTATGGAAAAAGGAACAGGGCAGTCCCACCTAGAACCAGGTGCTCAGGACAAGGCCATGCTGAGGAGACAACCTCTGAGCAGATACCAGCAGGATGCACTGGGGCTTCATGAGAACAGGACAGAGGCTATTATCATCCTGCCCCTTGCTCCCTTCCAGGTTTTCACCCTGCTCTGAATCTGCTCCGAATCCTGTTTAACATTTTTGATTACAAAAATAAGATACACTCACTCTAGAACATTTTGAAACTCAAAAAACAACAGGCAAAAAAAAATCTGATTGCCCACAAACTCACTCAAAATAATGGCACAAACTCACTTAGTGCCATTATTGCTAACTGGCATGTATGTATATGTGTATATACATATTCACACACACACACACATATATATAAATAGTATTAAAAAGAAACTACTTATAGTATTGGAAAGAAAATGTATGGACATGATAAATCCAAAGCATAAAAAATGTGTAATAAAAATTAAGTTTTTCTTCCACCCTAGCCATTACCAGCCCCTGTGTTGTTCCCTCAAACTTTTTTGTGTGGTCTTCCAGAAATGTATATATTGCATAAAACTGTATTGTTCTGTAGGCTCGATTCTGCTCCTTACATTATCACTTAAAAATATATCTTTGAGTGGCCAGCCACAGTGCCTCACACCTGTAATCCCAGCACTTTGGGAGGCCAAGGGGGGCAAATCACTTGAGCTCAGGAGTTTGAGGTCAACCTGGCCAACATGGCAAAATCCTATTTCTAAAAATACAAAAATTAGCCAGCATGGTGGTGCACATCTGTAATCCCAGCTACTCAGGAGGCTGAGGCAGGAGAATCACTTGTACCCAGGAGGCAGAGGTTGTAGCGAGCTGAGATCACACCACTGCACTTCAGCCTGGTCGATGGAGTGAGACTCTGTCTCCAAAAATAAATAAATAAATAAATAAATAAATAATAATACATACCCTGGATAAGCACATATAATCTTTATTAAGTGACTATTAATGCATATATTTATATAAAAGAGACCACATTGTATAATAATCTTGTATCCTGCTTTTTCTCTTAATATATCATTAAAAATTCTTACTTCATTAAAAATCACTTGTAAAAAGAAATCTCAATGACTCCCAAACTAAAATGCAAAGAGGGAAAAAAAATGACTGCAAAATATTCTATTACATGAGTAAACTATAATTTACATAAATATTACCTAATTATGAATATTTGAATTCTTCAGAAAATATTAACGATGCCTTCAATGTAAATTTTTTATAAATCTTTGCTATGTTCCTCCACTTGCAGAATCTGGAATTTATTTCTAAAAAAATTGATTGAGACCTCTTAGGAACCCTGTATTGCTCTCTAGTCTATGCAATACCAAAGGCAAATATGTGAATATAAATTTTTTAAATAAGAAACATGCGCTAAACTATAAATTCTCTCTAGAAGACCCCATCTCCAGGTAGACTAAATCAACTGTGCTCCAGACAGCAAGACAAATGCTTGTTATTCTTTTTGCTATCTTGTTCCTTCCCCCACTGACCTTTCCTCATCAATACAGCAATAAGATTCAAAGAGTCAAAGGTTCAGAAATCAGGCAAAGGAGGTCACGTAGCCAGCTTAGATTCTAAGCCTGGGTCTCCTTCTGCTTAAGGAAGAAGATGGCCACCCTCTGGCCCAGAGAGTGCCACACTAAGGTAGGAGGCTAAGGCCCAAGCTGGTGATAAACTGTCTATTTGCCTGGCTTTATTGTGGGCACACTTCTTTTGGGAAACTTGCTGGGACTGAGGAGAATTGGCTAAGACCAGACAGAATCTACACACCTACATAATATCCCTACTAGATATCTCTTTATCCACCTGTACATAATTATGGGCTCAGCGTGCATGAGCATAGGCTCTGGTGCCAGGGTGCCACTACTTCCTAGACAAGTTATTTAAACTCTCTGTGGTTGCAATTTCCTCATCTTTGAAATGGTGATAATGATAAAATACTATGCAGCCACAAAAAAGAAGATTCTGTCCTTTGCAGGCACATGGATGGAGCGAGAGGCTGTTATCTTAGCAAACTGACACAGGAACAGAAAACCAAATACCACAAGTTCTCATTTATAAGTGGGAGTAAACTATGAGAACTCATGGTCACAAAGAAGGGAACTAGAGACACTGGGGCCTCCTTGAGGGTGGAGGGTGAGAGGAGGGAAAGGAGCAGAAAAAAAATGACTATTAGGTACTAGGCTTAGTATCTGAGTGATAAAATAATCTGTACAACAAACCCTCATGACAAGAGTTTACCTATAAAACAAACCTGCACGTGTACCCCCAAACCTAAAATAAAAATTTTTAATGGTGACAATAACAGAACCTACCTCATAGGACTAATGTGAGAGTTTTATGAGTTAATTTCTTGTAAGTAATTTAGAAGGATGCTTGGGACATCATAAGCACTCAATAAATGTTTATTTGCAATAATGTTATAATTATTACAAGTAATGTTATAATTTGTGATAGGTGAACAATAAAGGGGAGCACTTACGTTTTTTAAATCCCGTCCAACTCCAGCAGTGTGCTAGAAGAGGCCCAAAAGGACTCAAACACTTCACAAAAGCAACTGCAAATATTCAACAAACCCAATACATTACTTGGTCATAGGACAAGGGGTGGACATGGTTAGAATAAAGTAGCGAACCTCTTTTTCCGGCTGGAACCATGGAGGGTGTAGAAGAGAAGAAGAAGAATGTTCCTGCTGTGCCGGAAACCCTTAAGAAAAAGCGAAGGAATTTCGCAGAGCTGAAGATCAAGCGCTTGAGAAAGAAGTTTGCCCAAAAGATGCTTCGAAAGGCAAGGCGGAAGCTTATCTATGAAAAAGCGAAACATTATCACAAGGAATATAGGCAGATGTACAGAACTGAAATTCGAATGGCGAGGATGGCAAGGAAAGCTGGCAACTTCTATGTACCTGCAGAACCCAAACTGGCGTTTGTCATCAGGATCAGAGGTATCAATGGTGTGAGCCCAAAGGTCCGAAAGGTGTTGCAGCTTCTTCGCCTTCATCAAATCTTCAATGGAACCTTTGTGAAGCTCAACAAGGCTTCAATTAACATGCTGAGGATTGTAGAGCCATATATTGCATGGGGGTACCCAAATCTAAGTCAGTAAATGAATTAATCTACAAGCGTGGTTATGGCAAGATCAAAAAGAAGCGAATTGCTTTGACAGATAACGCTCTGATTGCTCGATCTCTTGGAAAATATGGCATCATCTGCATGGAGGATCTGATTCATGAGATCTATACTGTTGGAAAACGCTTCAAAGAAGCAAATAACTTCCTGTGGCCCTTTAAATTATCGTCTCCACGGGGCGGAATGAAGAAGACCGCCCATTTTGTAGAAGGTGGAAATGCAGGCAACAGGGAGGATCAGATCAACAGGCTTATTAGAAGAATGAACTAAGGTGTATTCCATGATTATTTTTCTAAGCTGGTCAGTTAATAAACAGTATCTGCTCTCAATTGAAAAAAAAAAGAATAAAGTAGTGAAATGTAACTTGATGTGTTGAATTGTTTAGACCAAGCAGTGGACCAAGCCATCTAGACTTCCCTTCATCCATCACATGGACTCATGATGGAGGAGATACTACTGCTTCCAATCTTATATCCAACTCTGCTAGGATAGAGCAGGTGTATACATTTGTCTGGAAGGGATTCTCAGCAGACGTGATCATATTAGCCAAGCATGGAAGTGTACTGCATGCTCAGAAAATGACAAATGGCTCAATAGAGACAATACTGGAGCCTTCCTCTGGTAGAAGACAGAACATGGCAGAAGTTAATCCCAGAAAGACAGAATTTGAGTCAGAATATGCATGGCCTGTAAGACTACACAGAAGTGGTTGCACTTATCCAGCAAATAAAGGAAAAGTAATAACTCTTCATATTTCTATTTTAAATAAACTTTTATGTGGCCAAGTCTAGAATGTACCAAATGGTAGAAAAAGTAGAGGCCAAAAGTTGTCTTAAGGTTATTATCAAGAATCTCGGTGAGAGATGATGAGACACTGAGATAGGGTGATGGAGAAGGCAAGAGGGAAGGAGAAAAGCATCGGGAGATATTTCAGAGATAGAAAGAAGCAAGGAGTGTTGGTGATGGGTTAATGTCATAGGTAAACAGAAGAGGTGGCCGGGCACAGTGGCTCACACCAGTAATCCCAGCACTTTGGGAGGCTGAGGTGGGCAGATTACCTGAAGTCAGGAGTTCAAGATGAGCCTGACCAACGTGGTAAAACCCCATCTCTACTAAAAGTACAAAATTAGCCGGGCGTGGTGGCACATGCCTATAATCCCAGCAACTCAGGAGGCTGAGGCAGAAGAATTGCATGAACCCATGAGGTGGAGGTTGCAATGAGCCAAGATTGCGCCATTGCACTCCAGCCTGGACAAGAAGAGCGGAACTCCATCTCGAAGAAAAAAAAAGAGAGAGAGAGACTTGAAGTTGCTTCTAACGTCACGTCAGACAAGAGATGAGGAGAGATCACAGGTAATGTTGCTGGTCAAGAGACATTCTTTGTAAATCAGAGTGAAGAGGATTATGTTCTGGTGGAGTTGAGCAGCAGAGGAATCCCTGGGTATCTGAGTTCCAGGGTTTCCATGGGGTTAGGAGGCACCTGAAGTAGCAAGAAAATTGTGAGAACCAGAGATGGAGGATGTGCCATAGTCTTTACCCATTTGGCTACATTGCAAAGTGTTGGTCCTGCCAAGTAGACCTATCTTAACTGCCTTCCAATGCTGTGCCGTTCTCATGATGCCTCCACACTGCCTTGCTCTGCTTCCCATCAAGAGTGAAGTGTCCTTCCTCTGTACCCCCCACAGTATCCAGCACGCATGGCCATACGGCATTATGATTATATGTTCCGCTACCTATTTTCTTCCAGATCATGAGCCTCTTATTGGCAAAGAATGTGTCTAATTTATCTCCATTGTGTCCACACCTACAAAGTGTCTGGCACATAGTCAAGCCGCAATCAGAACCCTATAGTGCCAAATCCTTTATCACCTAATACACAAAGATGATCACGTGCAGCTGCATGAGCCCCTGGCAGACAGTCGCCATGTTAATGTTCCTTGACCTGTTGAAATTCATAGGTGGAGATGTGTAGCCTGACAAATTTTAATCAAGACATTCAGATGTCATCTGCTGCCCTCTAAATGCACTATAGACCGATCTGCTTTTTCTCATACTTTGCCACAGTCATTTTGTTATCTCCAGTACTGCAGTTCCACAATAAAACTTTTAAAAATTTCTACCTTACCAATACCAAGGAAAATGGTAACGAAAAAACTAGAGACCAAACTCAAAATGAAAAGCTGATGACAAGCAACGTATTTTTCTATTTTAATTATTTTTATTTATAAACCTATTAGAGATCTGAATGGATTGTAAAGACTATGCCAAGATTTCCAAGATTTAATTTTGGTTTTACAAGCAATGAAAGCAAATGAGGCATTCATCTCGAAGTAATTTCTCAACTAGTATTACCGTCCTCAGTGCACTGACAAGGAAAGCAAGACACAGACACAAAATAGGGAATTACACAGCCCAAAGTCACATGGAGAATCTGGGGATGGTGTGAAGTAGAATAGAACTCCTGATTCTCAGCACTAGGCCAGCTCTTTATCTCCACTGGGCAGAAAAATCACCTGGCATGTTTATTTTAAATGCAGATTCCTGGGTTCGCACCCAGACTTGATGAATCAGATTCTCCAGGGATGATGCCAGGAGGCTACAGTTTTTCAAGCTTCCTGGGTGATTTGCATGAACTTCTAAAATTGAGTGCCACTGATCCACTGGTTCGGGGCCAGGAGCCACACCATGAGAAGTACAACACTAGACTCTTCAAGTGGTTTTGCAATGGCTGGCTTAGCCAGAAAGCCACTTTATGGAAATCCAAAGGATGGCAGCAAGCAGGCATTATGGGAAGCCCCTCCCAAGAAGCTCTTGAATGCCCTACCATGTTCCACCTCACCAAGCCAGCCTGGCGAACAGGACCCCGCTCTGCCAGCACCTTCACTTCCCCAACACCGTCCTGCAGGCTAGGGAGCCTTCCCTTCAACCCTGCTTCTGAAGGACTGCAATGGGACAGCTCCCACTCCTGATCCTTCCTACAAGATTTTTTTTTGTTGTTCTCTGTACAATTAATTAGCTAATAATTTTTGCTTCTGATCCATTCCTCATTAAAAAGCTGAATCCCCGAGTTGGAGCTGTCGGAACAAAGGTGGGAGAATTTATGTCTTAATTTTGGTTCATTATGGCAGGAAGCCTCTTACTCCCATCTCTCTCTCCTCAGCCCCCTCCTCTCCTGCTCTGATGGCTCTGTGACCCTAAATGCCTCTCGCTCAGCAGCCACCATGGAGACACTGTCTCTGCCCTTTATCTTCCACCGCCTCATTAAGAGAAATGAACCTGAGTCTGAGAAAGACGACACAGGGGAAATAAAAATGTAATCCCTTGGTGCCACCTATAATGAATTGTTATGAAAACCATGAAAATATCTGTCTGCGGATATTGTTCTTTGATTTGAAGTCAGTGTTGTAAGCGGTAATTTTTGTCATTAAAGCTGTTAATCTGCTCAGCGCTCCTCATAAGTTTTTATGAAGAAAAACAGCCCTGCTGCCTCCCCGCTCATTGCAGGGTACTTTGGGGCTGACACACATGCAGAGCACCGTGGAATAATTAGCTTTAATTATGGCTGATACTGCTGTCTGTGGAAAGTGGAGGGACTTCATGCTGCTAAGGCTGGGATGGCTCCTGCTCAGCCCTCAAGATGCCAGCGGAAAGGAGCCTTCAGTTTCAAGGCGGGCTCCCACCCATATTCAACCCCCAGTACCATGCAACCACCAGCACCCCGGGCACAGCAGATGCACTCTGGCTACCACACTCAAACCAAGCATGAACACACACATGAATGTGTACACACACATACAAACACGGGCCTCACAACATACACACACATTCCAACAACTTCATCTCCCCTCATCCCCCAATCACCATGCCCAAGCTCAACCACCATAAACACTCATATCACCCATGGCCCACTTATACATCTGCTCACAACATGCCAAGACATGCACCAACAGAGACACGCACCCCCTAATACTCAGTATCCACAACTAGTTATGCACCTGCATACCCTCAACATAAATATTCAGCCATATTACATTCATACCCCATTTCCTCAGCCACAACCCACACCAACCCCAACATTACACACACCCAGTCATGACATATGTGCCTTGACAACATGTATCTTCCAGCCAACCTCAAACAGACACATACGCAGCGATGAAGCACACACCTCTGCATTAGCTCTACAAGAGAGTCAAATCAATCACCTCCATTATGTGAGAGGCTCAGTAATAAGTTCCAGAGGGCCAAATGTTCTTGACCACAAGGAATCCATTATATGGTCAGAAACAAGACTCTAGGAAAAACATAACTAGTAATTCATTGAGCATCAATTGATGTCCTGAGAAATGATTATGTGTTGAGCATGGGGCTAGGCACTATGGGGCCTTTGCAGAAAAATAAGACATTGTCTATGCCTCTAGGAGCTCCTGCTAGACACAGACTGCTCTTCTAGAAAGAATTTGTCCCACCCTGTTGAGAATGCTATATGCAGTGAGCTTTTGCATACAACTGCCTGGCCTAAGGTTACTCCCTGCCCAGGGTGGCCATGTCTAGTGACTGATCACTCTCTGGGCGTAAAAGCCTGACCATTTCAGACAATCCAGAACAACACTGACCAGCCAGACCTCCCCGCATCGATGAAGTCTCT
The DNA here is from genome assembly GCA_031835075.1 of Saguinus oedipus. Lineage (NCBI taxonomy): Eukaryota > Metazoa > Chordata > Mammalia > Primates > Cebidae > Saguinus > Saguinus oedipus. The sequence goes on from CM063170.1 coordinate 48,727,826, forward strand.
TTAAAGAGCTACATCTCAGGTCAATTTTTCCCTCTGTCTACTCCTTTGTTTCTCTACCTTCCACAGATGTCATTCCTAATAAACACCTTAGAATAAACACTCCAGAATAAACACCTTAGAATAAACACTCCAGAATAAACACCTTAGCCTACTAAACGCCATCTCAGAGTCTACTTCCCAGAGAATGCAACCTGTGACAAAGCTCAATTCAACACCATGAATGTTATCTACCAAATAAGAGTATCAGAGAGTAAGGGCTAAGGGTTCTTTTAGGGAGGAGAGGAAAATTCAGTTAGGATTGCAAGAGGAGGGAAGATTAGAACCGGAATGGTGGTTAGCATTAGGTAGCTGAGAAACAACAGGGCCTTTTAGTGAGGAACAATTCAGGAAAATGTAAGGGGGCAAGAAGTACAAGTAAGTTCAAGGAAAATGTAATAGAGTTACCCAGTGAAATAAGTAAAATGTAAGAATGAAACCAGACTGTGAGATCCCAGATGGCCAAATACGAAGAGCTCTGGAGTGCAGTTCCCAGCGAGAAGAGCACAGAGTGCTCACCACATTTCCAAACAAGCTTTCACTGCCCACAGACCAGGAGATTCCCGGGCCAAAAAGTGCCACAAGTTTTCAGCGCACAGGTTTAGCTGGTGCCCCATCAGCACACAGAAACGCACACAAGTCTGGGCAGCCGTTTCGACTGGTGCCTGAAACGCCTGGGAGACAGAACAACCCATTCAACTGAAAGGGAGGGGGCTGAGACAGGGAGCCAGGCGATCTGGCTAGGAGGGTACCACCCCTACAAAACAGGCAATCTGAAATGCTCTGGATTGAGAGTTTCACAGCAAGCGCAGCTGGACCCAAGACCACCCAGCTCAGTGAGGGGAAGGGCAACCACCACTACCAAGGCAGTCTGCCACTACCTAGGCAGTTCACATAGCAGCTGGGCAGAGCCTGCAGCAGCTCAGCAATGCCTCTGCTGGCAGACTGTGACCAGACTACTCTGTGCAGGGCAGGGCATCTATGAAAAAAGGCAGCAGCATGACAGGAACTTATAAATAAACCACCTTCCTAGGACAGAGCACCTGGGAAAAGAGACGGTTATGAGTTCAGCTGCAGCAGACTTAAAGGTACCTGCCCAGTAGCTCTACATGGAAAAGCAGAGCTCCCAGCACAGGATTTGAGCTCCTTTAAGGGACAGACTGTCTCCTCAAACAGCTCCCCAATCCCCATATACCCAAAGTGACACCTCATAAAGGAGAGCTCAAGCCGACATCTGGCGGGTACCCTTCTGAGACAAGGATAGAAGAGGAAGAAACCAGCAACAACTCTTGCTGTTCTGCAGCCCCCACTCCAGGTGATCCCCAGGAGAGCAGCATCTAGAGTAGACCTCCAGCAGGCCTACAGCAGAGGGGCCTGACTGTTAGAAGGAAAACTAAGAAGCAGAAAGAAATAGCTTCAACATCAACAAAAATGACATCCACTCAGAGACCCCATCCAAAAGTCACCAACTACAAAGACCACAGGTAGACAAAACCACTAAGATGGGAACAACCCAGGGCAAAAAGGATGAAAACACCAAAAACCTGAACTCCTCTCCTCCTCCAAGTGATCACAACTCCTCACCAGCTAGGGATCAAAGCTGGATGGAGAATGAATCTGATGAATTGACAGAAACAGGCTTCAGAAGCTGGGTAATAACAAATTTCTCAGAGCTCAAAGAACATGTGCTAACCCAATGCAAAGAAACTAAGAACCTTGAAAAATTTTAGACTAAATGCTTACTAGAATAAACAGCTTAAAGAATATAAACGACTTGATGGAACTGAAAAACACAGCACAAGAACTTCATGAAGCATACACCAGTTTCAATAGCCAAATCGACCAAGCAGAAGAAAGGATATCAGAGATTGAAGATCAACTCAATGAAATAAAACAAGAAGGCAAGAATAGAGAAAAAAAGTGAAAAGAAATGAACAAAGCCTCCAAAAATATGGGATTATGTTTGATAATCTATGTTTGATAGGTGTACCTGAATGTGACGGAGAGAATGAATCCAAGCTGGAAAACACTCTTTGGGATATTATCCAAGAGAACTTCACCAACCTAGCAAGACAGGCCAACATTCAAGTCCAGGAAATACAGAGAACACCACAAAGACATTGCTCAAGAAAAGCAACCCCAAGGCCTATAATCATCAGATTCACCAGGGTTGAAATGAAGGAAAAACTGCTAAGGGCAGCAAGAGACAAAGGTTGAGTTACCCACAAAGGGAAACCCATCAGACTCACAGAAGATCTCCTGACAGAAACCCTACAAGCCAGAAGAGAGTGGGGGCCAAGATTCAGTATTCTTAAACAGAAGAACTTTTAACCTAGAATTTCATACCCAGCCAAACTAAGCTTCATAAGTGAAGGAGAAAGAAAATCCTTTATGGACAAGCAATTGCTGAGAGATTTTGTCACCACCAGGCCTGCCTTACAAGAGCTCCTGAAAGAAGCACTAAACAAGGAAAGGAATAACCAATACCAGCCACTCCAAAAATGCACCAAATGGTAAAGACCATCGACACAATGAAGAAAATGTGTCAACTAAAGGGCAGGTAGCATGAAAACATCCAGCTAGCATTAAAACGGCAGGATCAAATTCATACACAACAATATTAACCTAAAATGTAAATGGACTAAATGCCCCAATCAAAAGACACAGACTGGCATATTGGATAAAAGATCAAAACCCACTGGTGTTCTGTATTGAGGAAACCCATCACATGTGCAAGGACACACATAGGCTAAAAATATTGGGATGGAGGAAGATTTATCAAGCAAATGGAGAGCAAAGAAAGGCAGGAGGTGCAATCCTAGTCTCTGATAAAATGGACTTTAAACCAACAAAGATCAAAAGAGACAAAGAAGGGCATTAGATAATGGTAAAAGGATCAATGCATCAAGAAGAACTAATGATGCTAAATATATACACATCCAACACAGGAGCACCCAGGTACAGAAAGCAAGTTCTTAATGACCTACAAAGAGACTTAGACTCCCACCCAATAATAGTAGGATACTTTAACACTCCACTGTCAATATTAGACCGATCAACAAGACAGAAAATTAACAAGGATATCCAGTACTTGAATTCAGATCTGGACCAAGCAAATTTAATAGACATCTACAGAAATCTCCACCCCAAATCCACAGAATATACATTCTTCTCAGTACTGCATGGCACCTACTCTAAAATTGATCACATAATTGGAAATAAATCACTCCTCAGAAAATGCAAAAGAATGGAAATCCTAACAGTCTCTCAGACCACAGTGCAATCAAATTAGAACTCAGAATTAAGAAACTAACTTAGAACCACACAACTTTATGGAAAATGAACAACTGGCTCCTGAATGTTGACTGGATAAACAATGAAATGAAGGCAGAAATAAAGATGTTCTTTGAAACCAACGAGACTGAAGACGCAACATACCAGAATCTCTGGGACACATTTATGGCAGTGTTTTGAGAGAAATTTATAGCAATTAATGCCCACCAGAGAAGGGAGGAAAGATCTAAAACTGACACCCTATCATCAAAACTGAATGAGCTGGAGGAGCAAGATCAAAAAAAAAAAACTCAAAAGCTAGCAAAAGACAAGAAATAACTAAGATCAGAGCAGAACTGAAGGAGACAGACACAAAAAATACTTCAAAAAAAAATCAATAAATCCAGGAGCTGATTTTTTTTGAAAAGATAAACAAAATAGACAGAATACTAGCCAGATTAATAAAAAAGGGAGAGGAATCAAATAGATGCAATAAAAAACGATAAAGGGGATATCACCACTGACTCCACAGAAATACAAATTACAATCAGAGATTACTACAAACAACTCTATGCACACAAACCAGTAAACCTGGAAGAAATAAATAAATTCCTGGACACTTGCACCCTCCCAAGCCTAAACAAGGAAGAAGTTGAAACCTTGAACAGACTGATAACAAGGGCTGAAGTTGAGGCAGCAATTAATAACCTACCAACCAAAAAAAGTCCAGGTCCAGATAGGTTCACAGCTGAATTCTACCAGATGTACAAAGAGGAGCTGGTACCATTCCTTCTGAAACTATTCCAAACAATACAAAAAGAGTAAATCCTTCCCAAAGCATTTTATGAGACCAACATCATCCTGATACCAAAACCCGACAGACACAACAAAAACAGAAAACTTCAGGCCAATATCCATGATGAACATTGATGCAAATATCCTCAATAAAATACTGGCAAACCAATTGCAACAGCACATCAAAAAGCTTATCCATCATGATCAAGTAGGCTTCATTCCGAGGATGCAAGGCTGGTTCAACATACTCAAGTCTATAAACATAATCCACCACATAAACAGAACCAAAAAAAAAAATTGCAATTACCTCAATAGATGCAGAGAAAGTCTTTAACAAAATTCAACAGCCCTTTATGCTAAAAACTCTCAATAAACTAGGTATCGAAGGAACGTATCTCAAAATAATAAAAGCTATTTACAACAAACCTACAGCCAATACCATACTGAATGAGCAAAAACTAGAAGCATTCCTCTGAAATCCAGCACTAGACAAGGATGCCCTTTCTCACCACTCCTATTCAATACAGTATTAGAAATTCTAGCCAGAGCAATTAGGAAAGAAAAAAAAATAAAGTATATTCAATTAGGAAAAGAGGAAGTCAAATTGTCTCTATTTGCAGACAACATGATTATATATTTAGAAGACCCTATCATCTCAGCCCAAAATCTCCTGAAACTGATAAGCAACTTTAGCAACGTCTCAGGATATGAAATCAATGTGCAGAAATCACAAGCATTTCTATACACCAATAACAGATTAACAGAGAGCCAATTAATGAGTAAACTGCCATTCACAATTGCTACAAAGAGAATAAAATACCTAGGAATACAACTAACAAAGGATGTAAAGGACCTCTTCAAGAACTACAAACCACTGCTCAAGAAAATAAGAGAGGACACAAACAAATGGAGAAACATTCCATGCTCATGGTTAGGAAGAATCAATATGGTGAAAATGGCCATGCTGCCCAAAGTAATTTATAGATTCAATACTATCCCCATCAAGCTACCAATGACCTTCTTCACAGAACTGGAAAAAAACACCTTAAACTTCATATAAAACCAAAAGAGAGTCCACATGGCCAAGACAATCCTAAGGAAAAAGAACAAAGCCAGAGGCATCATGCTATCTAATTTCAAACTATACTAAAAAGCCACAGTAATCAAAACAGCATGGCACTGGTACCAAAACAGAGATATAGACCAATGGAACAGAACAGAGGCCTTGGAGGCCACATCACACATCTACAACCATCTGATCAAAAACAAGCAATGGGGAAAGGAATCCCTGTTTAATAAATGGTGTTGGGAAAACTGGCTAGCAGTGTACAGAAAGCAGAAACCGGACCCCTTCCTGACACCTTACACTAAAATTAACTCAAGATGTATTAAAAACTTAAACATAAGACCTAACACCATAAAAACCCTAAAAGAAAACCTAGGCAAAATCATTCAGAACATAGGTATAGGCAAGAACTTCATGACTAAAACACCAAAAGCATTGGCAACAAAAGTCAAAATAGACAAATGGGACCTAATTAAACTCCAGAGCTTCTGTACAGCAAAAGAAACAGTCATTAGAGTGAATGGGCAACTAACAGAATGGGAAATAATTTTTGCAATCTACCCATCTGACAAAGGGCTAATATCCAAAATCTATAAAGAACTAAAACAGATTTACAAGACAAAAAAGCAAACAAACCCATCCAAAAGTGGGTGAAGGATATGAACACTTTTCAAAAGAAGACATATATGAGGAAAACAGACATATGACAAAATGCTCATCATCACTGGTCATTAGAGAAATGCAAATCAAAACCACATTGAGATACCATCTCACACCAGTTAGAATGGCAATCATTAAAAAATCTGGAGACAATGGATGCTGGAGAGGATATGGAGAAATAGGAACACTTTTACACTGTTGGTGGGAGTATAAATTAGTTCATCCATTGTGGAAGACAGTGTGGTAATTCCTCAAGGACCTAGAAATAGAAATTCCATTTGACCCAGCAATCCCATTACTGGGTATACACCCAAAGGATTATAAATCATTCTATTATAAAGACACATCCACAACACATATGTTCACTGCGGTACTGTTTACAATAGCAAAGACTTGGAACCAACCCAAATGCCCATTTACGATAGACTGGACAAGGAAAATGTGGCACATATACACCATGGAATACTATGCAGCAATAAAAAAGGATGAGTTCCTGTCCTTTGTAGGGATGTGGATGAATCTGGAAACCATCATTCTCAGCAAACTGACACAACAATGGAAAATTAAACACCACGTTTTCTCACTCATAGGCAAGTGTTGAACAATGAGAACACATGGACACAGGGAGGGGAGCATCACACACTGGGGTCTGTTGGGGGGCCAAGGGAGGGACAGCAGAGGTGTGGGGAGGTCGAGGAAGAATAACATGGGGAGAAATGCCAGATGTAGGTGACCAAGGGATGGAGGCAGGAAACCACATTGCCATGTGTGTACCTATGCAACAATCCTGCATGATCTACACATGTACCCCAGATCCTAAAGAACAATTTAAAAAAAAAAAAAAGAAGGAAATGAAACAAGACTGTGGATGGAGCTTGCACTTTTTCTTTTAAGATTGCACATCACTGTTAGAACAGTTGACAACAAATCCGCATTTGGCACTGTAGATGAATTGCAGGGCCTATGTAATCCCAACATGCATCTAGCATGGTTAAATTACAGTCATTGGGGACATCATAAATTAATAAGTGTTTTTAAAGAGAGAAAGCAGGTCACAGTCATATTCAAAAAGGCTGACAACCAGTACTACGGCAAAGGCAACATTAGAGTTCTCCCACTGAAGTCCTCCAGGCTGTCTACATCCATCCAGTATTTACTGGGCATAAACCTTGAGCAAGTTGTGTTCCACATAAGCAATCTCATGGTGCTTAACCATGAGTTGTGAAGACAGATGTTAAATCAAGAAATAAAGAAAAATGTACAAATGACTTATTTTCAGTTGCAACAGTGCTGTGAATACAGTGTGTAACATAACATAGACAAGACTCAAATTGACCAAGGTTGAGGTGGTGCAACAGTCAAAGAAGCCTTCCCTGAAAAAGCAAATTTTTAAATGGTGATACCACTGAAGAAGTGTCTTTTTTAAAATAAATAAATAAATAAATAAAGTAAGACCATTTTAGTACTTAGCTGGTTCCTCAGAGTGCAGAGGTGAATAAGACCCGTCCTCTCTTGAAAACATTAAAGAGATGCAAATCTGTAGGACTGAAGACAAACTTTGTCTTCCTCACAACTTTGCCATGGGAAAGCACCTACGTGGAAAAGGAAACGTAGCTATGCCACTGGCTTTGTTATCATGACAAGAAGATTTACAGATGGACTGCATACATACGTTTGTGCAGTGTTTTTCCCATTCCTCAAAGAATATATCCTAGGAAATGATGGCTTCAGCTGAATTCCTAGCATCAGGTCAACTACGTTTCATAGTCTACTTAAGACCTGAGATGATGCTGAGGTGAGAGGTCATCAGGGTACTGCAACATCAGAGGCAGGAGCTGGAGTTCTGCTGCCACATCTGGAGTTTGGCCACCCCAGTCCCCAAGCATTAATCCCCCTGTTACTGGAGGCTTAGCATGGATATAGCATTTGTCCCCAGCGGATTGAATTTAGAGACATTTGAAGTTCTTTGTTTCATTTTAACAGTATTCAAAAATAAATAGCTTTGGCACTGCTTTGAACTAATTTCCTAGGGAGTTTTAAAAAGAAAGAAATTGACTTTTCTTTGATTCATCACTCAACCAAAAAATAACAGTTGGGTTTGGCTCGAGAGTTTGAATAATTAGTATGCATTTTTTTCAGTGGTTGATTTACTCAGTTCAGTTCAAATTCCTTTAGTTGGCATGACCTATAAGAATATACACAAGTCGGGCACTGTGGCTCACACCTGTAATCCCAGCTCTTAGGGAGGCAGAGACGGGAGGATATCTTGAGCCCAGGAGTTCAAGACTTGCCTGGGCAATATAGCAAGACCCCGTTCTCCACAAAAAGGGAAAAAACAAAAAGACCAAAAAAAAAAAAAAAAGCGTAACTTCCCTCAAAGCAACAACCCCCAACCCCCCTTAAAAATAAATAAATAAATTTTTTTTAAATAAAGAATCTACACAAGACACTCTGGCTGCCTAGGATTTATCCAAACTTCCCAACTCCCTCCTAAGCCTGGTTGTACAAGCCAGGGAGAACGGGAAAATGGTCCTTGTTTGAACATATGAGAACAGTGACTTCTACTAATGGATATAAGGAAATCTAATTCTGAACTCTTAAGCTAGGAATCAAAGAAAACTTTCTTAACATGATTTTTAAAGTGTATATCAGACATAAACTGCAAACATACATAATGGTGAAACACTAAAGATACCCTTATTAAAATTAGGGACAAGCAGAGATGCCACTATTACTGCTATCATTGAGATTTGTTTGGGAGGTCCTAGCCAATGCAGTAAGACAAGAAAAAGAAATGGTGAATAATTATTGGAAAAGAAATGACAAAGTTATTATTAATCATAGTCAATATTATCTTCCTGGAATATCCAAGGAAATCAACTGAAAAAACTATTTGAACTAATAAAGAAGTTCAACTCCCTTTCTTGTTGCCTGCTAAACTCTCCACTCCTTAAAACTCAAAAAAAAAAAAAAAAAAAGAAGTGCAATATGGATCAAGATATAAGATAAACACAGCAAAACTAATAGTTTTCCTATATGTCAGCAAAAATCAGAAGACATCATGTTGAAGATCCCATTTAAAACAGAAATGAAAAATGTAAAGTTCTTAAGATAACAAGAATAATCAAGAGCTGTATTTTTTTTTTTACATCTTTTTTTTATTATTATTGAGACAGAGTTTTGCTCTTGTTACCCAGGCTGGAGTGCAATGGCGTGATCTCGGCTCACTGCAACCTCTGCCTCCTGGGTTCAGGCAATTCTCCTGCCTCAGCCTCCTGAGTAGCTGGGATTACAGGCACGCACCACCAGGCCCAGCTAATTTTTTGTATTTTTAGTAGAGACGGGGTTTCACCATGTTGACCAGGATGGTCTTGATCTCTTGACCTCGTGATCCACCCGCCTCAGCCTCCCAAAGTGCTGGGATTACAGGCTTGAGCCACCGCGCCCGGCCATTTTTACATCTTTCAAAATAAATCCAGGCATGATGGAAAAGCATCAAACAATCTGACCCTAAGCCCATGATGCCATAAAATGTTGGTGCTCCAAACTCCCTTTTGTCATTAATATTTTTTCCTATAAATTCCCTTCCTGGAAATATAATTTGGATTCATTTACAACCAGCTCTTTCCAGCCCTGGGTCATACAAGGCAATAAAATGTAATTTTAACCCTCTGCCTGCTAGAAACCAAAGGATGTGGTTCTGAAATTGCTATGGCTCTGACCAACAACACAGCCACCTAGCTATTCAACACTACTTGGACTCGTGGGAAAATTACAGGTAGATGCCATAAAATGAAAGTTTATGACTGTATATAATATAAGCATATTTATTATTTATTAGAGGAATGACGCTTACAACACATCCAAAGTTGGCACGTCTGGATTATAACAACGAAACTACCTAATTTTACTCAGCACCTTCACATTCAATGTCTCACTTGGTCCTCACAAGAACTCTATAAAGTAAGTAGTTCAAGTGAGTGATTTTTAAATACTAATATGTGTGGACCATATACTCTGCTCCATAGCATGCATGGGCAGTATGCTAAACTTTTTACCTACAGTAACCCATTCAATCATGTTTTATGACATTGCTCCGTGTTATTATCATGATGCTTATTTTATGGATAAGGAAACTGAGGCTTTAACAGGTTGAATGTCCAAGCTCTAACACATCAGACCTATGATGAACCCAGCTAAGTCTGACCCCAGAAGCTTCACTCTTAACCCCTACACTATGCTTCCTCTGGGGGTGGTGGTGGTATCATCACTACTAATATAGTCGTCAGCATCATCCACATCATAATTATACCTACACTTGCAGATAAGAAAACTGAGGTGCAGGGATGCTAATGGTTTGCTTAAAGGAACACAGCTATAAAATGGAGGTGCACAGGCTCAAACCCAGATGTATCCAATTCTAAATCCCAGGTTCTTTCCATTCCCCAACAGTAATTATTCACACTATGGGGAGGGAAGTGTAAGTAAACAATGCAAATGAATAGGTAATACAAAACCCATTTTCATTCTGCTTCGGAAAACTCAGTATATATGTTCAAATCCCCAGTTTTATCTTCCTTGCTATTTTTAAGCTGCTACTAAAATGAGTTTGCATTGCCTCACTCTGTCTTTACCCTAACCCCAACCTGAGAACAAAGACAAGTATCCCAAAACCAAATTGACATGCATTGCAAAGACAGCAGGACATTAAAAATCTACCATAGCTAACCACACATACATAAGCCAGGAATTGACTGTATGTGCTTTTATATACTTAGAGAAAAGGGGTCATAGAAATTCAAATTTCTCTCCTACCTAGATATCTAACTCAACTTCACAGGGTCCTAGGATGCAGGTACAGTACTGTTTTTCAGATACATTCATTCATTTACTCATTCAACTAGCATTTACTGAGCAGTGTCCACCAATTAATCAATCCCAAACTAACTCCTTTAATCAATGGATGAGAGTGGCTGTCTCCACTTTCCCAGTGACATAGATCCTTTGAGACAAGAAAAGAATCTTTGTTGAGGTCTTCACCCCAATGTCTCCACCTACATCCTTCCACCCCCAACCCATACACACACACCAAAATAAGGCAGTCTATCTCCTGGCAATATATATTGTTATTGTGCTTATTTTACAGACAGGAAAACTGGTGCAGAAGGGATAAAATTAATGACATAAGTGGTATTTTGCCAGGATTAGAATCCAAGCAGCCTGATAGCAGAGGCTTTTTTAAATTATACTTTAAGTTCTGGGGTACATGTGCAGATCTTATGGGACTATTGCATAGGTACACACATGCTGCATGGTTTGCTGTCTCCATCCCCCCGTCACCTGCATTAGGCATTTCTCCCAGTATTATCCCTCCCCCACCTCCCACCCCCACTGTCCCTCCTCCAGCCCCCACTCCACAGCAGACCCAGTGTGTGAAGCTCCCCTCCCTATGTTCACGTGTTCTCATTGTTCAACTCCTGCCTATGAGTGAGAACATGTGGTGTTTGGTTTTCTGTTCTTGTGTCAGTTTGCTGAGAATGATGGTTTCCAGATTCATCCATGTACCTACAAAGGACACAAACTCATCAGTTTTCGTGGCTGCATAGTATTCCATGGTATATATGTGCCACATTTTCCTTTTCCAGTCTATTGTTGATGGGCATTTGGGTTCGTTCCCGGTCTTTGCTATTGTAAACAGGGCTGCTATGAACATACGTGTGCATGTGTCTTTATAATAGAATAATTTATAATCCTTTGGGTATATACCCATTAAGGGGATTGCTGGGTCAAATGGAATTTCTATTTCTAGGTCCTTCAGGAATCGCCACACTGTCTTCCACAATGGTTGAACTAACTTACACTCCAACCAACAGTGTAAAAGTGTTCCTATTTCTCCACATCCTCTCCAGCATCTGTTGTCTCCAGATTTTTTAATGACTGCCATTCCAACTGACATGAGGTGGTATCTCAATGTGGTTTTGATTTGCATTTCTCTAATGACCAGTGATGATGAGCATTTTTTCCTATGTCTGTTGTCCTCATAAATGTCTTCTTTTGAAAAGCGTCTGTTCATATCCTTTGCCCACTTTTGAATGTGTTTGTTTTTTTCTTGTAAATCTGCTTTAGTTCTCTGTAGATTCTAGATATTAGCCCTTTGTCAGATGGGTAGATTGAAAACATTTTTTCCCATTCTGTTGGTTGCTGGTTCACTCTTATGATTGTTTCTCTTGCTATGCAGAAGCTCTTAAATTTAATTAGATCTCATTTGTCTATTTTGGCTTTTGTTGCCAATGCTTTTGGTGTTTTAGTCATGAAGTTCTTGTCTATGCCTATGTCCAAAATGGTTTCTCTGTTTTGGTACCAGTACCTTGCTGTTTTGATTACTGTAGCCTTGTGGTATAAGTTTGAGGTTAGGTAGCTTGATGCCTCCAGCTTTTTTTGTTTGTTTGTTTTGTTTTTGCTTAGGATTGTCTTGGCTATGCGGGCTCTCTTGGTTCCATATGAAGTGGTTTTTTCCAGTTCTGTGAAGAAGGTCAGTGGTAGCTTCAGGGGGATAGTGTTGAATCTATAAAATACTTTGCACAGTATGGCCATTTTCACCATATTGATTCTTCCTAACCACGAGCATTGAATGTTTTTCCATCTGTGTCCTCTATTATTTCCTTGAGCAGTTGTTTGTAATTCTCCTTGAAGAGGCCCTTTACATCTTTTGTTAGTTGTATTCCTAGGTATTTTTTTCTATTTGTAGCAATTGTGAATGGGAGTTCAGTCATGATTTGGCTGTTTGTTATTGGTGTATAGGAATGCTTGGGAAATTGTCTCTATTTGCAGACAACATGATTGTATATTTAGAAAACCCCATCATCTCAGCACAAAATCTCCTTAAGCTGATAAGCAACTTCAGCAAAGCCTCAGGATACAAAAATCAATGTGCAGAACTCACAAGCTATGCTGTCTCTTCATATGCCATATTTTCTTGAATTTGCTGATCAACATAAGAACAGAAGGGAAGCATATGTTTTCAAGATTTAGAGAGATTTACCTAAAAACAGAATTCTTATGCTAGAAATCCTGGGAAGTCAATTCAGGAGACAAATGAATCAGAACATGGATTCCTCGCCTTACTATCCTGACCCATTCTAGGGTATCCAGGAAATCTGGGGCCTCCCAAATCCTGGGATCACAGTCTAGAAGCCCAAGCCCATCATCCATTATCCATTTGAGCATGGCATCCCCTCCATGAGTCAGCCTGACTGCAGGGATAGCATATGTATCCCACACACCATCCCATTATGAGCAATAAGCATAATAAATGAGTTAGCATGCAATGCATAAGACAGTGCTAAGTGCTAAGGAAAAGAAAATAGGGTGAAGTAAAGCAGATAGGGAATGCCACAGCCAGCCTAGGGGAGGGGAGAGGTTCATCTTTTAAAACAGGGTGGACAGGTAGGCCTCACCGAGAAGGTGACATTTAGCAAAGGCCTAAAGGAAATAAAGAAGATCATCATGCAGATATCTAAGGAGCAGGCATTCCAGGCAGAGAGAAAGCAGGATGCAAAGGCCCTAAGTTTGGTGGCTATAGAGAGGTCTGTTAGGAGGCTTCAGCCATAATCCAAGCTAGAGATGATAGTGGTTAGAGTGGTAGCAATGGAGGTGAGGAGACATCATTGCATACTGGATACATTTTGAAGGCCGAGTTCACAGTATTTCCTGACAGATTGGTTATAGGAGGTGAGAGAAGAAGAATTTAAGCATGTCTCCAAGATTTGGGCTTAGAGACATGGGAGGATGGGGATGCTATCATTTGGGAAGAGAAAGGCTGTGAGTTAAGCAAGTTCCGAGTACAGTAGAAAGGAAGATCTGGAATTCAGATTGGGACAAGTTGAGCTTGAGGTATCTATGAAGGATTCCAATAAAGAAGCTGAGTAGGCTGTAGAATGTATGAGTCTGAAGTTCAGGAAGAAAGTCAGGCTGAAGATGCATACTTAAAAATCATCAGCGTATAAACAGCATAAAGGTCAGACAACTAGTCAAACAGTCCAAGGGAGTGAACGTAGATAGGAGGAGGAAGACTAAGGACAGAGCCCCAGGGCACTCCTACCATGAGAGGTCAGGAAGAAAAGAAGTTAGGAAAGCAGATTTGTAAGGAACAACCAATGAGGCAGGAGAAAAACCAGGCAAGCATATGATGTTCTGGAAGACAGAAGAAGAATGAGTACCAAAGGAGGAGGAGGAGGTGGTCGGGTGCGGTGGCTCACAGCTGTAATCCCAGCACATTGGGAGGCCAAAGCGGATGGATTGCTTGAGCCCAGAAGTTTTGAGACCAGCCTGGAAAGCATAATCAAACCCCCTCTCTACAAAAAAATACAAAAATTAGCCAGTGTGGTGGTCCATGCCTGTAGTCCCAGCTATTAATACTTGGGAGGCTGAGCTGGTAGAATTACCTGAGCTGAAGAGGCAGAGACTGCAGTGAGCCAAGATTGCACCAATGCACTCCAGCCTGGGTGACAGAGCAAGACCCTGTCTCAAAAAAACAAAATGAAAAAAAACAAAGGAACAACAACAAAAAAAAAAAAAAAAACAGGAGGAGGACATGTTCAGCTATTCCAAAAGCAGCTCATAGGTCACAGAACATGAGTCCTGAAAGATTACCATTAAACTAAGTAATGTAGAGGCTGCTTGGTGAACTTAGAAACAAGTTTGATGGCTTGAGATAGGGGCAAAAACTCGATCAGGCTGGGTTTAAAAGAGAAAGGAGGGGCAGAAAATGAAGAGAACAAACAAAACAGAGAAATGAAAGTTGCAATTGGCGTGAAAAGTTAAATCAATCATTTTTTTGTTTTTGGCCAAGTAGGTGGCTCACACCTGTAATCCCAGCACTTTGGGAGGCTGAGGTGGGTGGATCTGTTGAACCCAGGAGTTTAAGACCAGCCTGGGCAACATGATGAAACCCCATCTATATAATAAAAAAAAAAAAACAAAAACAAAAAACTAACCGGGTGTGGCAGTGTACACCTGTAGTCGTAGCTACTCAGGAAGCTGAGGTGAGAGCCTGAGCCCAGGGAGGTTGAGGCTGCAGTGAGCCGCGATCATACCACTCACTGTATGCCAGCCCGAGCAGAGTGAGACCCTGTATCAAACAAAAAAAAAATTTTTTTAAGATTCGAAAAATAACAGCAAGTTTGAATGCTGATGGAAAGGATCCAGTAAAGAGAAAGAGTTTGATGCTGTAAGAGAGAAAGGGAAGGACTGCTGAAATAATGCCTCTGAGTAGGCAAGAGGGCATGGGGTCTAGGGAACAAGTGAAGGAACTAGCCTTAGCTAGAATCATGAGTCATTTATTTACTATAATACGCATGAGATTGAGTCTGTGGGCGCCGAGGGATAAAGTGTAGGCACTTAGGAGAAGGATGGTCCGCAAATAAAGACTGGTGAGGAAAGCAGGGTGAGACCATGAAGGACCATACAAACACGCAGATTTCCAAAAGCTATCCAGAGTTCATTCTGTGGTGCAATACAAGGCCACATTAAACTTTCATGCAGGTTTTTTATTTCATGAAATGTATTTGCAGGGATATGTGGAACAGATTTGAGCTAGAGGAGGAAACCTAAAGTGAGAAAGACCAGTTAGGAAGTTACTGAAGATGTCTAGATGAGAGAAGATGGCAACACAAATGATGGCAATAATGGAAAGAAGTTAACACATTTAAAATTTGTAAAGCACTGTACTCCAAAGGACCTGATAATTCATTGAATGTAATGGAAGGGGTGTGAGAATCAGAATCAGTTCCCTGACTTGGGCAACTAGGAGGATAGATACACCATTCACTGAGCTAAGGCGCTCAAGAGGAAGAACATGAGCCTCTTGGATTGCTGACATCTATGAGATTACCACAGTGAAGATGTCTCCCGGGTTGTAAATTATAGAAACCAGAAGCTGAGGAAAGAGCTCTGGACTGAAATTCAAGACCTGAGAGTCAGTCTACATCGTTGCCGCTGAAACACCAGTGGGGTCCAGGGGTTCAAGGATGTGTGAGTGTTGTTTGCTCCTATATTCTAAGGTCTAGACTACTCTGTTTTTACAAGTCTGCTCCCTTTGCCTTTAGTTGTCACCCTGATGTCCACAGAATCTTCTTTTTAATCTGCCTTTGCTTAACATTGGCCATACCTGAGTAAGGCATAAACGTAGCTATACCTGAGTAAGGCATAAAAGTAGCTATACCTGAAGAAAAACAAATGCCAGGACTTTGTCACAGCAACGCGGAAAAATTTCCCATTTTCAATTTTATGGATATGTTCTTGCTAGTTAAGGTTTTGCATAAAAGGATGCTACTGTAAAATAGTTCTTAACTATAAACAATTTTTTTTATCATGTGCTACAGTGGATGAAGCAAGCCAGGAAGGTCTACAAAATTAGTAAAAAGCTAATTATCTAAAGCAGTGCTCCCTGTGCACTCAAGATTATTTTAAGTGATATTAGAGTTGATTTTGGATGTTGCATGGCCGCCACTCAGCAACATTGAGCCTCATCTAAATAGTTTATTTCATTTTCCATTTTCTTTCAATCTTTCTGACTAGACCCCCACAAGGAGAAAGACTCACTTTGCTGCTAGTGTGTCCTTAATGACCTTCAATTCCTATTAAAATCTCTTCATAACAGAGATAAAGAAGGCCTTGCCTTCAGAGGCCTTCCACCAACCACAGTTTCTAGTTAGAATTCAGTAACATTATTTTATTTTCATTGTGTCTATTTTTACATTTAACTACTATTTATGGCAAATGGTTTCCAGTTATAGTATAGATATCAAATGTTCTAAAATAAATTAAGAATTTTTAATCAGTTTCAAAATTGTTGAGTAAAAGATGGTTCTTAGATGTCCAAAAACATGAAGATGATAGTGTTAATCATTTCCACCAAGGTTAAAATCATGACTCATACATATATAACATTAAATCGTTTATTTATTATTGAATACTGAAATGAGTGAACCAGGCAGATAGCATAACCAGTTCAAAGTAGGCACCAAAGACCCTCAAATGAATATAGAGTAAAATAATGTTGGAAAGAGTGTGGAAATTGATGCGAAACTGACTTTTCCACAGGACAGAAGTGTTGTCTGTTCACTGAACAGAACTGTTTTTGCCTTGCTATTTGTTACCTATAAGTTACAGAGTAATCAAATAATTCAAAGGCAGTAAAAATCTAAAATCAAACAACCTGCAAAGCTATGCTCTAAACAATGCATAGTTTTCCATGGAAGCACTGGTCCAAAGCAATATATACCCCAAATGCTAGGGAGGAAGCACTGACTAAATGAAAAGCTTTCAATGGAAAGCATTTTGGCCTCAGATTACTTATCTGTCAATGAAGGACCTGGACAAAATACTTTCCAAGATTCTGTAAGTTAGGAAATTCTCAGAGTCATACTTAAACTCCCACGACTTTAGCTGCAAAAGTGTGGCATTTTGACAGACTACCTTTTATTTGTGAAGCTCTCAGCATGGAATTGGACTACTCACCCATCTTCCCAATGAAGACGACAAGAAGCTGTCTCCATTTACTCAGACCAGAAGCATAGTCAATCAGTGATCACCATTCATACACCAGTGGCTTTGTTTCAAAGAGGATGTCTTCCTGTGTGTTCATATTGTCATTAGGACCTTGTTGAAATCTAACAAATATACTTCATTCAAATATACTTCATTTATCATCATCTTCCTACTACATTAATAATCTGAGTAGAAGTCCCAGCTTCCACCGGCTACCATAGCACATCATTAACTTCCTTCTCCCTGAACTAGCTGCAGGTCCCACTCCTGTTCCAAAAGTTCCTGTACCAGGGGAGGCATTAACATAGTTATTTTAAAAGTAATTTGATGTGAGAATTTCAGAGACGCACAGTTCAATTTTTGTACCCCCTTCTGAGTTTTTTCAGACAGCCATTTTGAGGAAGCTGGATGAATATAATATTCATTAAGTTCAATTCACTCCCTCTACGAGTGACAGAGGATGGGGGATAGGGACAGGAGCAAAGATTACCAAGACTATACTCTATGACCTTATACAAGAAAGAGCCCAGAGCAAATACTGCCTCTTACTCCTCCAGCCCTACTCCTCTACTATCTTGGTTCCTTCTGGACCAGAGCTGGAGTCAGAATCCAAGAGAATGGGCTTTGCTGCCAGAAAGTCTGGAATCTACCACTTGCCTCAAGCAAGTTCATTCATTTCTCTGCAGTTTCCTGATCTGCTAAAAAAAAATATTAATAATAGCCAGGCACATTGGCGTTCGCCTGTAATCCCAGCACTTTGGGAAGCCAAGGCAGGCAGATCACGAGGTCAGGAGTTCAAGACCAGTCTAGCCAACATGGTGAAACCCTGTCTCTACTAAAACTACAAAAATTAGCTGGGCATGGTGGTGGGCACCTGTAATCCCAGCTACTTGGGAGACAGAGGCAGGAGAATTGCTTGAAATAGGAAGGCAGAGGTTTCAGTGAGCCGAGATCACACCACTGCACTCCAGCCTGGGTGAAAGAGCGAAACTCCATCTCAAAAATAAAGAAATAAATAGACAGACAGAGGAGAATCACAGAGTTCTCGCGAGGCTTAGAACTAGGCAGGTGAAATACTTCGCACGATACCAGTAAGCACTTCACTGCTAACTGTTGTTGCAGTTGTACTTCCATGTCACTGCCTAATTGCACTTGGCGTTGAAACACACAAGTAATCACAAAAATAAGCATTCTCTCATTGTCATTCAACTGGCATTCCTTTCTCATCCATTTTTATTATTTTCCACTATAAAAATAATGAATAGGCCTGGTGTAGTGGCACATCCCTGTAATCCCAGAACTCTGAGAGGCCGAGGCAGGCAGATTATTTCAAGTCAGGAGTTCGAAACAAGCCTGGCCAACATGGTGAAATCCCATCTCTACTAAAAATACAAAAAAAAAAAAAAAAATTAGCTGGGCATGATGAGCATGCCTGTAATTGCAGCTAATCTGGAGGCTGAGGCAGGAGAATCACTTGAACCTGGGAGGTGGATGTTGCAGTGAGACAAGACTGCGCCACTGCACTCCAGACTGGGTGACAGAGACCTCGTCTCAAAAAATAATTATTATGATGATGAATAATACAAGTTTGTTATTTTTGAAGCCAATGTTAGAAAGTATTTATACCACAGTATTAGGACTGATTTCTGTAGCATGGAATTAGAAGGATAATTTTACTTTAAACTTGCAATGTTAGAGGTTTGTCTATTCTTAACAAATGTGTGTGGGTGCGCGTGTGTGTGTGATTACTATAACTTTTTTAAATTGGGCTGGACATGATGGCTCACATCTATAATCCCTGCATTTTGGGAGGCCAAGGCAGGAGGATCACTTGAGCTTAGGAGTTTGAGGCCAGCCTGGGCAACCTCCATCACTACAAAAAATAGAAAAACTTAGCCAGGCATGGTGGCACACACCTGTAGTCCCAGCTACTCCAGGGCTGAGGTGGGAAGATCACTTGAACCTGGGAGACTGAGACTGCAGTGAGCCATGACTGCACCACTGTACTCCAGCCTTGGTGACAAAGCAAGACCTTGTCTTAAGAAAAAAAAATTTAAGTTTCCATTTTGAAAAAGCCAAAATGCAAATACCAGGAGTACATAATAAACAACTTGCAGGAACACAAAAAAAGGACAAGAAGACTCATTCTCTTACCACACCAGCTATCTTTGTTCTAGTGCCTTTAAAATCCCAGGGAGGTGTGAGTCCTAAGGCAAGTTAATGAAAGATCCTGGATACAAGTGTAACCGAGGACTGGAGTTCTTAAAATTTGGAAGGTCATGGATCTCAAAAATAGCTAACAAAAGCTGTGGATCTTTCTTCAAGGAATGCGATCCATAAAATAGCTGCCTACAACTGCAGGATGTCCTAACCTCTTAAGGTTCATGCAGGTACAACAACACTAACATCAATGATATATCACTATCAAGATCCTTCTGCTACCTGCCTATTTGATGAAAGGTTTACCAAAAAGGTTCTATGACCAAAAATATCTTCCCCATGGTCCTGATACTGGTGCCTAATATCTCACTACTAGAAATTCTTTGGGGTCATAAATCATTCTATCACAAAAATATATGCCTACATATGCTTATTGCAGCACTATTCACAATAGCAAGGACATGGAATCAACCCGAATGCTCATCAATGATAGACTGGATAAAGAAAATGTGGTACATATACACCATAGGATACTATGTGGCCATAAAAAGGAACAAGTTCATGTCCTTTGCAGGGACATGGATGGAGCTGGGAGCCGCTATGCTCAGCAAACTAATGAAGGAACAGAACAGAAAACCAAACACCTCATGTTCTCACTTATAAGTGGGAGCTGAACAATGAGAACACATGGACATAAGGAGGGGAACAACACACGCTGGGGCTTGTCGATGAGTGGGGAGCTTGGGGAGGAAGAGCACCAGGAAAAATAGCTAACACATGCTGGGCTTAACACCTAAGTGAGGGGTTGACAGGTGCAGCAAACCACTGTGGCACACGTTTATCTATGTAACAAAACTGCACATCCTGTACATGTACCTAGGAACTCAAAAAAAATTTTTAAAAATATATTCTAATGGAAAAAGTACTTGAATAAAATAAAATGCAGTAAGAAAAACTTATATTTATTTAAAAGAAAAAGAAATTCCTTTGGGTCAAGGCATTGTTACCTATAAAACTGCAAGCAGTTGTGAGAGATTTAACACATTAAGCTTGTATTATTCATTCATTCATTTTGCCAACAAATATTTACCAAGCACCTACTATTTTCCAGGTGACAGGGGGAAAGAAAGATTGTTCTCTTTGAACTCAGCATTTATTGTATAGGAGAAAGTGGCCAGAGAAATGGATAATAAACGCATACACAAATTAGTACTGTCATGGGTTGATGATGAGTGCTGTGAGGAAGGAAGACAAAGCCATGGAATGGAATGGCTTGTGAGAGAACACAGTCACATCGGGTGCTCAAGGAGCCTCCCTGCAGAGCTGACAAGTGAGGATAAGCCAGTGCATTGAAAAACAGGAAGAAAGGCATGTCCATCATGGAAAAAATGTAATTGAAGCCGATATCACATTCTCTCTCAGATGAAGACAATTTCTAAAAACAGGAAGAAAGCGAAGAGCAGAAGAAGATACATTGCAGAAAGAAGGAAGGGTATAATCACCGGGAAGGCACGAACAGGGAAAGTCTTTGAAAAAGGTAGGTAAGGAAGATAAGTAAGAGGCCAGACCTGATTGGTATTGTACCGTGGAATAGTTAGAATCCTTTCAGCTGCGAGTGATACACATCTGACTCAAACTGGCTTAAACAACAAGGAATGTCACTGGCTTCTGCAAGGTGAAATTCGGAAGCGATGCAGGATTTGAGCATGGTACCATCAGGGCTCCAGCTCTGTTTTCCCTGATTCACAGCTGTGTCCTCCTCAGTAAAGAGAGAGATGAAGATCAATAGAGATATAGATGATAGAAATAGAAACAGATGTAGCTGTAGGTATAACTATGCATGTAGCATTACCAGGCTTTTCTATTCCTCTTTGTCCCCAAGATGTCTCTAGCTTTGTCACTAGGTTTCTTCCTCTCCCCAGCTCTTTGCGACAGGTTCTGCTATCATCAGACTGGTTCCTTAGACTTCATGATATAAGGCAGCAGGGATAGATGAACAAAGGCCAGAATGAACATGTAGTTTTATGGGAATTTTATAAAAGTGTAGAAAAGGAGAAGCCACAAGGAAATGAAGGAATTCAATGATTAGATAAGAGGGATATTTTTAAAAGAGCTTTTGTGGCATATGTATCCCCTTCCTAATGTTTGGGAAACAATCTCTTCAATAAATGGTGCTGGAAAAACTGGATGCAGAAGAAAACTAGACCTTTAGCTTATACCATACAAAAAATTTAACTTAAAATGGGTTAAAAAATGTTAAGACTTGAAACTATAAAACTCCTAGAAGAAAACATAAGGGAAAAGTCTTTGACACTGGTCCTGGCAATGATCTTTTGGATTTGACACCAAAAGCACAGGCAAAAAAAATAAAAATAAACAAATGGAATTACATCAAGCTAAAAGCTGCTGCACAGCCAAGGAGACAATCAGCCAAATGAAAAGGCAACCTACAGAATGGAAGAAAATATTTGCAAACCTTATATCTGATAAAGGGTTAATAATCCAAAATATAGAAGGAACTCACACAACAGCAAAAAACGCTAATAATGCAATTTAAAAATGGGCAAAGGATCTGAATGGACATATTTCCAAAGAAGACATACTAATGGCCAATAGATAGACAAAAAGATGTTCAACATTCATCATCATCAGGGAAATGCAAATCAAAAGCACAGTGAGATATTACTTCACATTTGTTAGCATGGCTATTTTTCACAAAATAGGAAATATAACAAAAGGTGAGGATGTGGAGAAAAGGGAACCCCTTGCACTGTTGATGGGAATGTTAAGTTAGTACAGCCATTATGGAAAACAGTATGGAGACTCTCCAAAAAAGTAAAATTGGAACTTCCACATGATCCAGCAATCCTACTTATGGGTATATATCCAATGGAAAGGAAATCAGCATCTCAAGAAGACACCTGCACTCCCATGTTTTTTTCACAGTAGCCAAGATATGGAAAGAACCTAAATGTCCACCAGTACATGAAAAGATAAAGAAAATGTGGCACATACATACAATGGAATATTATTCAGTTGCCATTTGTAGCAACATGAATGAACCTGGAGGACATTATGCTAAGTGAAACATGCCAGACATAGAAAGATACATACTATACAATCTTATTTATCTGTAGAATCTGAAACAGTCAAATTCACAGAAGCAGAGTAGAATGGTAGTTATGAGGGGTCGAGGGGAGGGGAAAATGGGAGGGTGATGGCAAAAGGTCACACAGTTTCAGACATGTCGGATAAGTAAGATCTGGACATCTACTATACAGTACAGTGCCTGTAGCTACCAACATGGTACTGCATGCTTAAAATTTGCTAAGAGGATAGATCTTATGTTAAGTATTCTTACTACAAAAATTGAAAGAAGAAGAGGAGAGAAAAGACCAGGAGGGGAAGAAGAGGATATAAAGAAAAAGAAGGAAGAGGAGATGACAAAGACGAAGGAGAAGAAGAAAGCGGGCAAGAGGGAACTTGAGCAGGTGATGGATGTGTTTATTGCCTTAGTGATGGTGGTTACATAGGTGTATACTTATCTCCAAACTCATCAAATTGTATATATTAAATATTTAGTTTTCAAAACTAAAATTGGGTTTAATTTTTTTTAACATTTGAGCAATTTAAATAAAAAACTTGAGTTGTTCTGAATGGACATTTTTGAGTTTTTAACTAAGTCCTTTGATTGCAACATAGTTCTGAGACTGGGCTATGTGGGTCCTGGCTTCAGTAGGGTTATACAACACACACACACACACACACACACACACACACACACACACACACACACGACATAAGCTCAACAATCCTGTTTCCCATACCCTTTAGGGACAAGCTTGTCATGATCTGCTTCCATGCTGACCTTGTCTAGGCATGTCAAAAGGAAAAAGACTGGAATTTCGGCAAGCCACTTTTTAAAGGTCATTGACCTCTAGTTTACACTACAGTTCAAACCACAGCTCTGTACCATAAATCATTATTATTCAAAGCAGCTTGGGTGCACTGTAAAGGTCTCAGATTTATAAGCAAGAGACACGGGCTGAAACTGCTGTTCTGTAGCTGACTAGCTGAGTGATCTCTACCATGTTTCTTAACATCCTTTAACATCTGTTTAAAAGGCATAATAGTGCCTACTTTAATGAGTTGTTGCAAAACTGTAGACTCCTTGCATGTATGAGTTTTACATGTAGAATATTCTTTACTTGTGTATTTTTATCACTCACAGAAGGCAAATAGTAGTCCTAATGCTGCAACTCCCTACGCATGGAAAACAAAGCTAATAAATAACTAATTTGTACCACAAAATCTGAAACATAGGCACATTAAATAAGGAAGTGTTGTTGAGCAAATGAATGAATGAACCCAGTGCTCTAAACAGTCACGACCAACTGATCAGAGCTGGCTCTTGAGAAGATGCACAATAGCTACCCTTGGTCCTGGCCTTTATTCCAACCTTATCACAATGTATGTAATTGATTGCTTACCCATGCCCTAGGGATCCACCAGTCATTTTTGTAAACAAAATTTTACTGGAACACAGCCATACCCATTTATCTACATATTTTTTGTGGTTGCTTTCACGCTTATGTGGTAGAGTTTAATAGTTACAACGGGGAACCATAGAGTTCACAAAGCTTTATAATTTTAGCCTTTATTTTAAAGTTTCCAAATCCCAGCTCCAGACCATGACTACCTTCAAGGTAGAAGCTATATGCTTCATCTTCTTATCCCCAGCACCCAACAAACAGACATAAAGGATAATTATTTTAACACATGTTGGGGACTCCAAGAATATCGATTACATATGAAATGATGAGTCACTGGAATTAACCATTCGGATTCTTATCTGAACTCTCAGGTATTGAAAACTAAGAAGTCCACTTTCATCGGGAGAAGGGCCATGGCAAGCATCAGAGGCCCAAAGACAAAATGCCAAGTTGTGGCCTAAGACAGTAAGGACGTACAACTGGGGGTGAAAGGAGACCCCAGCCCAAGAAAAGAGCATGGACAGAGCATGAAGGGGCAAGTCTAAAGTCCAACCTGGTCTTCACTCTACGTCAGCTGGAAATGGACACTGCCAAGTAAAATCTTTTGCTTACGAACCTCAAAGTGTCCTCTGTGGACAATTTACATCAAAATCAACTGAGGAGTTTGTTCACATAAAAATGCCTAGTAATTATCCCAGACTTAAGGCTGCATAAACCCCAGGGGAGGAGTCCAGGACTCGGCCTGGTTAATAAGCTTCCCGGGTACTTTTCCTACCCATTCATTTTTACAACCACTGACTTCAAGAGTATGCCCTCTTCCCAAGTGAGATTTCCTAATAAATATTTATCTCAGATGGCTCCCTTGTCACATATATTTTCATCTAAAGACTTAACAGAAATACATTCTTCCTAAAGATCTGATTATTATCTGTTGAGAGATGCTTTCACTGTGTCCACACAATGCCAAATACCTGCTCAACCCAACCAAAAATACCAGAAGGTTTGCCTCAATGAACGGGCCAGTCAGAAATTGATTGATGATCCAAGAGTCTCAAGACTACGCAGGCCCAGGGAGAGACAAGGGCAGTGGGGTCCGTGTGCAACAGAATGACTGCATCTTATTGGAAAGTATCTTTTTCCCCAAAATAACCAAGATAAATGATTTGTGACTGTGACATAGGACAAAGGATTTCAGGATAACAGAGACGGCTATGGAAAAAATGCAGCCAGTATAGTAAATCACTCTATGGAGAAAAACAGAAAGGAAACAGTTCAGAATGAGTGCCTCCAGAGATAAAGATCACCTCTCTGAGATATTTTTGTGGAAAAAAAAAAATCCTTTAGAAATATTTGGAAATAATTTATAGTAGGAAAAAAAGCCATTATAAGCCAAATGGTCTTCCCACATGATACAAAGTATATGTTTAACATGGGTTCGTTATACCTTATTTACTGTAAATTCTAACTAGGTTTTTCTTTGCTGCCAAGGTTTGTCCCCAAGAGTGTTAACTCTAAAGTCAACCCATTCTTCTCAAGGCTATAAACGTCCATGAAAGGGGTTAA
Organism: Saguinus oedipus; assembly: GCA_031835075.1. Classification (NCBI taxonomy): domain Eukaryota; kingdom Metazoa; phylum Chordata; class Mammalia; order Primates; family Cebidae; genus Saguinus; species Saguinus oedipus. The sequence continues at coordinate 48,753,422 of CM063170.1, forward strand.
GAAATGAAAATAGACTCCTCCCCCACTTCTGCCCATGAGACTCATTTCTAGACTTTAACAGCAGTCATTCATTACTTGTGTACCCAGAATTCCCATGCTTCGTACCAACTATACCTACTAGAAGAACTCAGAAACCACAATAATTCAGAAACAACATACACACCAAAAAATTTTTCAAGAACTGCAAAATGAGCAAAATGTCATTGGGAAAACTAAGTAATCTTCTGCAAAAACAAATGATGTTTGATTTCCAAATCACTCCCTATATCTAAAAGTAGTTCAGACAAACCAAAAATTAAACCAGAAAATATGTAGCCATAAAGGTTCTAGTAGAAAACGTGGGGGAAAACATTATAATCTTATCATAGAGAAAGCATGTCTGTAACACAAAATTCAGATGCCAAAATGAAGTACAGATGAATTTTACTCCACAAAATTCTACATAAAATACTGAAAGAAAAATCAAAGATAAATTACAAACTGGAGGAAACTAGGTGGCAATGCATATTATAGATCAAAGGCCATTTTGATTAATATACAAAGAGTTCTTAGAAATCAATAAGAAAGTCCAACTACAAAAGGAAAAATTGTCAAGGACATATATACTCACAGACAACTAACATGGCTTATAGACATATTAAATTTATTCACTTTCCTTATAAGAGAAATGAGCATTAAAAACTATGCTGAAATACCATCTTTCACTGATCAGATTGACAAAGAGCAAAAAAAAACCTGTAGTAACTTGTATTGAAGGTGAAAAAACAGGTACTTTTATACATTATTGATGGAAATGTGAATTGACTTAACCTCTGAGAAAGCCAATTTGGTAATATTTATCAAAATAAAAAATGCACATATCCTTTAACTCAATAATTAAACTTCTAATGATTCATGCTGAAATTTACCTACACATGTGTACAATAGCCAGGATCACCATTGTATCACTGCTTATGATAGAAAAGACTGAAACAACCTGAATGTCTATCAACAGAGGGCTAGTAAAAGAAATTATGGGACCAGGTGAGGTGTCTTACACCTGTAATTCAACACTTTGGGAGGCCAAGACAGGTCCATCATGAGTTCAAGTGTTTGAGACCAGCCTGATCAACATGGTGAAACCTTGTCTCTACTAAAAATACAAAAATTAGCCAGGCATGGTGGCATGAGCCTGTAATCCCAGCTATGTGGGAGGCTGAAGTAGGAGAATCACTTGAACCCAAGAGGCAGAGGTTGCAGTGAGCCGAGACTGCGCCACTGCACTCCAGCCTGGGCAACAGAGCGAGACTCCATCAGAAATGTAAGGAGAAGGAGGAGGAGGAAGAGGAGGAGGGAGGGAGGGAGGGAGGGGAGAGAGAGAGAGAGAAAGAAAGAAAGAAAGAAAGAGAAAGAGAAAGAAAGAGAGAGAAGGAGGAAGGAAGGAGAAAGAAAGAAAGATACATACATAGAATATATTACAAAGTTACTAAAATTAAAGAGGTAGTTCTATTTAATTATGTAGACAAAAGTTTAAATATATATACTGAGTCTAACAGGTGCAAAATGATATACTATATTTATATATGATTATATATCATCAAGTATTTCTGGCAGAAAAATTGAGAAACAGTCACCTGTGGAGAGAAGAACTGAGTGGTTGGAGAATAAAGGTGGGAGAGAGACTTTCTACTAAAAATAGATATGTACTTTTGAATTCTGAACCGTAGGCATGTACTACCTATTCAAAAGGTATTTTTTTCATGAGCTGCAAGAAAATCAGACAAATATCCAAACCCTCTCATTGTATTCTAAAAGGGTCCTGAACGCAGGTTTAGACCTGTAGGATGTGAGCAGTATCACCCGGCAGGAAAATGTTTAAGACATCAATTAGCAATCTGCTTCATGTTTCCCTATTTCCCTTTTCCAAACACATATTGCAACCCTTATTAACTCCTTGCCTTAGGGTATTTTGCAGGGTAGAAAGCAGAAGCTGCTTAAGTCGATGGTTCTTTCCATCTTTTGCAAAGCCTCAGCACTTTGAAGAAATTGGAGCAGGAAACTCAAAGGAAAGGAAAAGGTGTGCGTTTGAGGGTAACAAGAGTGACCAGGAAAAAGGAAAGTTTCTGTAAGCAGAAAGAGATGACATTTGGGCAGCACCAACAGCAAAGCTCAAGGGCTAAATATTTGGCAGGCTAAGGGAGCCAGCCCAGGATGCAGGAGCTTCCAGAGTCCTAAACCCCAGGAACCAGCAACTAAAGGGCCAATGGAAGCAGTGAGAGCTGACCTCTAAGAACCAATGAGGCCACCTGTATCTGACTCTATGAAAAAGCCTAGAATCTTGGGAAATCTCTGGTGGAAGGAAGTGGGTGGAGCACAGCAGGGAAAGTTAAAGGGGCTCCCATAGGGTCAAGCTTTCCTCTAGCCATCGGAATGCAGGGCTCATAGTTGAATTACATAGCTGAGTTTGTGGGTGGAGATTCTTCCCCATTACATTGCAGGGCACACTGTAACTCAGCTGGTGGACAGTAGATGCTCAATATGTTGGTACCACTGCCCAAAGTCTCTGACGGCACCACGTGGAAATATCTTTTTCCCTTTTTTTTTTTTTTTATTTGAGACAGGGACTCTTGCTTGGTCACCCAGGCTGGAGAGCAGTGATGTGATCTCAGCTCACTGCAGCTCAACCTGCCAGGCTCAAGCGATCCTCCCACTGCCCAAGTAGCTGGGACCACAGACCTGCACCACCACATCCAACTAATGTTTTTTATTGTTTTGTAGAAATTGGATTTCACCATGTTGTGCAGGCTGGTCTTGAACTCCTGAGCTCAGGCAATCCTCCCACCTTGACCTGCAAAGTACTGAGATCACAGGCTTGATCTCTTTTCTATCGTGTTGTGTATCTCATCTTTTCTTTTGTTTTTAATAATCTACTTCTGCCTGTTTCCATCACTTTTTTCCCTCCTGGTGCCCCAGATAAATACACACTAAGGCATGAGCAAGAATGGTTTGCCACAATCAGAATCGCACACAAATAAAGACGATCTCTTGAGCTTACTGATTCTAAGCCCAGAATCGAAGTAATTTTCTCAAAATGGCTGCCTCTTCTTACTGGATTTCTCCATGAAGTTTAGGGGGATATTAAGTCCTAGGCAGACAGTGCAGGCAACCTTCTGAGACAGCACAGGAGCCTTCTAAATGGGCGAGTTCTCTTTCCACAAAGTATAAAACAGGTCTGTGAATCTGGTACCACCATGCCTCGGAACAAGGATTGAGGTCCATCTTCAGTAAAAGTCATCACAAGGAGACAGGATGAAGGCCAGTGAGGGGCACCAGCATCACTCATCAACTAAATGCTTTTGGGCTGTCTAGAGAAACATCACGGAGAAATGGGGGAGTGAGTAGGGAACCGAGAGCCTGTGTGGAGGGGGAATGCTGCAGTGCTTAATGTAAAAGGCCATGAAAGGCCCAAAATCTCTCTCCAGAGGACCTGAAACAGTGCTCTAAAATCACACAGAGAAGCTTGCCTTTGTTTAAGGTGGTGCCCCTCACACTGAGCCCCATGTTTGTCCTGAGGACTCTGTACGTTTTCTCCAGGACCCAAGAGTTTCAAGATTTTTTCATCATGTATTCTCACTTCAGTGATAATTTTAAAAGGAAAAAAAAAGTTCCTACAACTGTAAGAACAAAACTTCTCCTTGGCACCGACTATTTGTAGTGGAAAGTTTCTTAACCAAGAGGCAGCTCTCTTCTCTGGAGTGGAGATACTATTTTTCCTTTTAAAAGTGGCTATTTAAAAAAAAAAAAAAAGAAAGAAAAAGAAAAAAGAGTGATCCCTCCCACACCCAGCCCAAGCCAGGCATGACAGCTTTTCTACCTCGGCAACCTGGGAGCAAGAAGGGTGGGAGGCTACTGGTCCCCTTAAGCCTGAGCAGACTCAAGGTCACTGCTCACACCAAGAATAGAAATCTCATGGACCCATGAGATTGGCCATTGCCTCCAAGGCAGCCTCGGTGGCAGACAACTGCCCTGACTGCAGCAGGGGACACCCCACAAGGTATTTCAGAGACAGATAGTCAAGCTAGCACAGAGGATATTCCGGGAAGAGGACCTAAGTGTCACCTCAAACGTTCTGTGGAATAAATTATTCTAAAATAAGCTGCAGCGAACTGCATACCTCCATCACCTTACCCTGCAGTGGGGCACGAAACTGCACCAGAAATCGACTTCACAACTGACGGAGAAATGGAAAGAGCCTAGATGAAGAAAACAGCACATTTGATCCAAAACTCAAGTCCATGAAACATTAGAAGCACAAAATATTCCAGACATTTTGAGAACTGTATCTCCAAAAATGAAGCCAGTTCAACATTCAGCCTGGGTTGCCTGTGGCTATATAACATGGCAAAATTCTACCAAAAACACATGGTATAAAAGTGGTAAAAATTAGGCCAGGCACTGTGGCTTATGCCTGTAATCCCAGCACTTTCGTAGGCCAAGGGGAGCAGATCACAAGGTCAAGAGATCGAGACCATACTGGCCAACGTGGTGAAACCCTCTCTCTACTAAAAATATAAAAATTAGCTGAGTGTGGTGGCATGCACCTGTAGTCCCAGCTACTCGAGAGACTGAGGCAGGAGAATCACTTGAATCTGCAGGCAGAGGTTGCAGAGAGCCGAGATCGTGCCATTGCACTCCAGCCTGGTGACAGAGCAAGACTCCATCTCAAAAAAAAGAAAAAGAAAAAAAAAAGAAAGTGGTAAAAATTACTGTCAGGAAAATGCAAAAAAAAAAAAAAGTGACCTTATCGAATAGACTATACCATTCGACTCATGACATTGCATCCCAGGAGATTTATTCCTTGGCAAACACAAGTTCTTTGGCACTGACAATATGGTGCTAAAGTAAAATGTAATCACCGTCTGCCAAGGGAAGTACAACCGGAATAAACAGAAACCCTTACACTGGGAGGCAGGCTAAACACGCCTATGACTGTGTGTATGCCAGTCTTCAGTGGTACCCAGCTTATGGGGCCAAACATATCTCTAAGTGTCACTTTGTATAAATGCCTTGTTTATAGCACAGAACTATATAGATTCCATAATATGAGGTGTCACTACATAAAAAATGTCTCCATAACAGTAATAGTGTTATATACATGCCACGATAAAACATTTCCATTCCAGCCTCAAAAAAAAAGAAAAGAAAAATATGGTATATACAGAAAGAATATAATTTAGTCACAAAAAAAATGAAATCCTGTTATTCATGGCAACATGGATGGGCCTAGTGGACAATGTGTTAAGTGAAGTGTCAGGCACGAGAAGACAAATACCACATGTTCTCCCTCATCTATGGAAACTTTTTAAAAACATGCTTATAGAAGCAGAGAGTGGAATTGAGGTCTTTAGAGGCTGGGAAGGATGGGGAGGTGGGAGGATAGGGAGAGGCTGGATAACAGACACAAAAGTACATAGAAGGAAGGAGTTTCCATGTTCTGCCACAACATAGGATGGATATGGTCAGCTATAATTCAGTGTATATTTTAAGAAAACTAGAAGAGAGGATTTTGAATGTTTACAACACATATGAAAAATGTTTGAGGTGATGGCTATGCTAATTACCCTGATTTGATGATTACACATTCTATACATATATGAAAATATCACTCTGTATCCCATAGATATGCACAATTATTATGTGTCAACTAAGAAGAAAAAGAAAAAAAAGGTCCATACATTACACAAGTTTTAGAAGTTCTGGTTTTAAGCATTGTCTTTTCAGGAAGGTGGGGTAGAATGTGAATGTTCCTGTGGTCTCCCATCAGTTTCTTAGCACTGACTACTTCACACCCAGTGAGGACTTTACGTCAGTGCCTGTGGCACCACCCTAAACTTGAGGTCTCTGTGTGTTCCAACTGCCTGGGTGAACACCAACATCCCATGAGCCCCAAGTGTTAACTGGCCTCAGACTTCTGCTCTTCTCTTTCTAAACTTGATCTGTTTTTCCAGGCCTGCCTTCTCCCTGACCTCATCCAGTATATCTTCTGTACCATATACTTTACCACTTATCCCTAAACCGTTTCCATTGCTCGCTATTGATAACCTGTATTCCTCTTGTCTACCCAAGGAGACTGTAAGATCCTGTGGGTACACCCTGGAAAAGCACATGTCCTTAATAATAATTTCTCTTATTTTCAACAACTACAAAACACTTTCATGCGTAGTCTCTATTTTATTCAAACTTCAATCCTACTGGACAAATTGGACATGAATTACCATAGACTTCTATCAAGATAAGGAAACTGAGGTCCAGAGAAATTTGGTAATTGGATTTGAACCCATTAAGTGAATTCACAAACATGCTAATAAACTCTATCATCTCCCAACCTCCATACTGATCTGAGGGTCTGTTTGATCTTACATGATTTTCCTTAACACTGTTCTTCAAAGAAATAGTGGACATCCCATCCAGCAACCGCACTGCCTTGCCTTCATATTCCTCATCCAGGTTGTAACTGTATAATTATTTCCTGATTATAAGCCTGATCCAAAGTGAGTTCTTAATAAATATTTGCTACTGAATGAATTCTACCTCCTGCAATGACTCCTAAGTTTTAGTAGAGTGATGACCAACCTGTTTTGCTCAATATCGAATCCCCAGCTCCTAACTAGCACCTCACACAGAGTAAGCCTTTAGGAAATATTTATTGATAAGCAAATGAATGAATTAGTCAATGCCTAAACACCCTACTTTGAAAAGCATCCATGAGGCCCACAATAAGATTTCTTTTAAAAATCTACTTTCTGTTAACGCCCCCCCAAACCAGGGCAGTGAACCCAAAACAGAATAAAATTACTTCTAAGAAAATGAACTGTTCCCCAGTTGCGAATTGGCTCTGGCTGCTGCTGCTTCTCCCCCATTGACACTCTTTTCAGAGAGCGATTTCAGGTGGTGGTATTATCATCGACGGAATTCAATAAAACGGCCGGCTTTCCCCCCATCCATGTTTATTTTCTATAATCCGTCTTACAGCGGGAGCCCATTAACCAGTCAAACAACATTCAATTTCATCGGCATTGCCGCTTCAAGGAAACAGGCAGAGGGTTCGCACAAACGTGTGTGCAGTAAATTTAGTCTTTTAATAGGTTCATTCTTTATTAGGTATTCATTTCGGGAGGCGAAGTCCTAATTAGATTAAGTGGAGAAGCTAAAAAGCTAGGGAAACCCACAGAGAGATTCCAGAATTAGGTGGTTTGGTTTAGCTTTCCAGTTTTCCCTTTATTTTCTTCAGTTGGCTGGAGAAATCCACGCGGCAATCTCCAGCCCCTCAGATAAGAGTTTGTGAAATGAAACCCTGCCAACGTTTTGTGCGAGGAAGTAGCATTTGTCTTTCTCCTACGCAAAGTTATTGTGGGACTAGAATGGAGGAAAAAGCAGCTCCCCGAGCCAATGGTGAACCCAATTTACTGTGGCAGATGAATATAACAAAGGTGGTGGTCTAGATGTTTGGCCTCAAGGCACAATTCAATTTTCAGCTGTTTCAAAGCTATTATGTCAAAGGCTGTTTGCATAAACATAAAGTTGCCGAGGTGATCTTGGGCAGGCGGCCGTGGAGACGTCTGCCCTCTACTGCTCAAAATGGAAATAGCGGCTGGACTTCCCCTCAACCCAGAATCAGAGCTACAACAAACCTCAGCGGTCCCCCAAATAGCAGGCCATCTCCAGAACTTTCTAAAACGTGTTCTCTCCAGCTTTAAAACCAGAGTGATTATTCAGTTTTGTGTCGAGCACGGAAATGCAGTAGACGAAGGATGTGATGAGTTGATGAATGATGTGGGAACCTATGAGAAAGCTATTTCCCTTCTTAAAATTTGAAAGAGAATTCCTTTCACCCGCCCATCCACCCACACGTATATATTTATATCATCGCATTGCTTTTTAATGTTTTTTTTTTTTAACAAAGAAAGAAGAAACAGACAATGACTCACAGGAAACAAATCAATACATTTCAGAATGGGCTAAAAATGTCACCATAAAAAAATGCTTAATGTTTATGAGGGCAAGTGTGGGGGCATATCGTCTCAGCTTCATGTAAGAATTTAGTGATTTCTTCATCTTTCTCCTCTCTTTGTTCTTTTATTTAATAAAAACTGTGCCAAGCTGTATGGTAAGCACCTTACACGCTCATAGAGACACCAATAACGTGTAAATATTCCTTCCAAATACTGATCTTTTTTGGTGAAATACAGCACAGGCCACTGCTTGGGGGGATTTTTCAGATGGGGTTTCCAAAGAGGAAGGTCAAATGCAAAGAGGGGGAAGATGTGGTCCGAGGAACACGGATGTAAAACCCAGTCAGACCAGAACCAAATCTGGAGCAGAAAAACACCCATCAGATAATACTGATCCCAAATGGCACAGAATAAATCCCCAATTTGGTTTTGTAAACTAACGTTCCTATATCCAGAGTTATCCTTAAAATGCTTTAGATTCTAAAATGCCCAATCTTTGTTCATTACTGGACACAAGATATTCCCTCAGGACACCCAGGTTCCCAATAAGGCCCTGGCATCAAGACCGGATGATATAAACAAACACATGATGTTCACGGTATAGTGAAGTTTATAGTTCAGTGAAAGAGACTGGCATTCATCAGACAGCACAATCCAGTCATTCAAAATGAAGGTGATTAAAAAATGGTGCTTATAGGCCGGACACGGTGGTTCATGCCTGTAATTCTAGCATTTTGGGAGGCCGAGGTGGGCAGATCACCTGAGGTCAGGAGTTCAAGAGCAGCCTGGACAACATGGTAAATCCCCATCTCTACTAAAAATACAAAAATTAGCCAGGCATGGTGGTGGATGCCTGTAATCCCAGCTACTCAGGAGGCTGAGGCAGGAGAATCCCTTAAACCCAGGAGGTGACAGTTGCAGTGAGCCATGATCGCACCATTGCACTCCAGCCTGCATGACAAGTGAGACTCCATCTGAAAGAAAGAAAAAAAAGAAGAAGAAGGAAGGGAGGGAGGGAGGGAGGGAAGGAAAGAAAGAAAGAGAGAGAGAAGGAAAGAGAAAAAGAAAACAAAAATGCTGCTCATAGGACATGTTTAATAGGACACCTGCACTCAGACAATCCCTATTATGGCAAAATACGTTTTTAAAAATCTACTTGTTAGTGTGTTTCTTCATTCTAGCCACTGTCTGAGGTCTTCATATGGTTTTCTCATTGAATCCTCACCACACCCCATGAAGTAAGCATATTATCCCATTTTACTGATGAACAAACTGAGGTTCAAAGAAGTACCATAACTTGTCCAAGGGCATACAGCTAGTAGGTAGCTCATATCTGTCTAAGTTCAAACTCAACATGCTTCACTGCTTCCTACTGTTCTAGTTAGCTAACATAACTATTCTAGAAAATTAAGTCAATGAGTTTAAGTTGAGAATCAACACATACACATCAGCAGAGCTAGTGTATTTTCTTAAAGTTTCACAAGCAAAAAAGAGTTAACTACTTTTAAGAAATGGAGGAATGGGTGCTGACAGCTGAAGTGGTTAGCAGACAAGTTTGGTTTCTAAGGCCATTGCTTGGGTTCAAATCTCAGAGCTACTAGTTACTATCTAGGTGACACTAGGGCAAGCTTCTTTATCTTCCCATACTTATGCCCCTCATTTGTGAAATGGTGATGATAATAATAGGATTTACCTTGTGGGGTTGTTTGTGTATTCGATGTGCTTGGAACAGTAATCCCAGCATTTTGGGAGGCCAAGGTGGGTTGATCACGAGGTCAAGAGACGGAGACCATCCTGGTCAACATGGTGAAACCTCGTCTCTACTAAAAATACAAAAAATTAGCTGGGTGTGGTGGCGCGTGCCTGTAATCCCAGCTACTCAGGAGGCTGAAGCAGGAGAATTGCCTGAACCCAGGAGGCAGAGGTTGTAGTGAGCAGAGATCACGCCATTGCACTCCAGCCTGGGTAACAAGAGCGAAACTCCGTAAGAAAGAAAGAGAGAAAGAGAAAGAGAGAGAGAAAGCAGTCTATACCCCACAGGTGCTTCTGCGTTTTGGATTTATGATGAAAGCACAGATGATACTCTTCCTCAAGGGGCTCTTGAGAAGATTAAATGAGATAACATTTGTAAAGTACTTCGAACAGTGCCCAGAACTGTGTAAGAGATATATAACCATTGAATGAAATCCTTCCCTGGCTGCGCTTGACTGGGAAGGGGGCTTAGTAGCCACAATCACCCTGATAGCAGCAACCACTGCTTTAAGATGCACCAGGCACAGGTCCCCATCTAGATGGTCGAGGCCAAAGCCTTTGGTCTAACTAAAGAATGGTCTTATGTTACACAGTAATTCGCATTTGTTAGCTAAGCCTCCCATGTTGGAGGGTTCCACAGAACTGCTCTATGTGGAAAAAAACAACAACAATTAAATCACAAAAGGCAAGGGGTTCTTTGGTTTCTCCCCTCATTCCCAGTGGTCTGCCTTATGCCCCGACACAGAAACAGGAACTCAGGCCGTGCGTGAACCTGTGTCTTCCCAGTCGGTACATTAAAGGACAGGAAGGCAGAACAGACTAGTAATTAGGGACATGAAATTCGAAGGCAGGAAAAATTGTGTTCAAAATTCAGTTCCACTTCTTAGATGGAGATGAAAACAGTATTTTTCTCATAGGTTTGATGAAGAATGAAACATGATAGTATAAAAAAGTGCTCTTCACTTAAAATAACATAATGATAACAGCCAGTACTTATTGAGTGCTGACAGTGTCATGAGCCTTCTGTATCACATTTATGCCTCACAATGACCTAGCACAAATGTGGCTATTAGTCCCATTGTACAGGTGATGTTTGGGATAATTGAGTCATTTGCTGCTACAGTCAGGATTTAAAGTCAAGTGTGACTGGGGCCGGGACACAATTTTCTGTAAATGATAGCTGTTATTTACTTTTGTGTCATCAATTCCTCAATTATCCAAACCATTACATTTATTTTTTTAATTTTGTGGGTATACAGTAAATTATGTATTTATAGAGCACATGCGATGTTTTGATACGGGCATGCAATATATAATACTTACATCATGGAAAATGGGGTATTATCCCCTTAAGCATTTATCCTTTGAGCTACAAACAATCCAATTATTCTCTTTTAATTATCTTAAAATGTACAATTGGCTGGGTGCAGTGGCTCACGCCAGTAACTCTAGCGTGATTACCTGAGGTCAGGAGTTCGAGACCATCCTGGCCAACACGGCGAAACCCCATCTCTAATAAAAATATAAAAATTAGCTGGGCGAGGTGGGGCATGCCTGTAGTCCCAGCTACTTGGGAGGTTGAGGCAGAAGAATCACTTGAACCTTGGATATAGAGGTTGCAGTGAGCCAAGATCGTGCCACTACACTCCAGCCTGACAACAGAGTAAGACGCCGTCTCAAAAAAAAAAATGCAATTAAATTATTGTTGACTATAATCACCCTGTCTAGCAAATACGAGGTCCTAGTCATTCTTTCTAACTACTTTTTGTACCCATTAGCCATCCCTACCTCCCCACTTCAGCCCCCTCACACTCCTTCCCCTGGTAAACATCCTTCTGTTCTCTATGTCCATGAGTTCAACTGTTCTGATTTTTAGATCCCACAAATAAGTGAGAACATGTGACGTGTGCCTTTCAGTGCATGGCTTATTTCACTTCACATAATGATTTCTGGTTCTGTCCACGTTGTTGCAAATGACAGAATCTCAATCTTTTTTATGGCTGAATAGTACCCCATTGTGTATATGTACCACATTTTATTTATCCATTTATCTGTTGGACACTTAGGTTGCTTCCAAATCTTTGCCATTGTGAACAGTGCTGCCACAAACCTAGGAATGCAGGTATCTCTCTGACATGCTCATTTCCATCAAATATTTCATATGTGCCTTATTTGTGAATCCAGGGCCTTTGAGGAAAACCAGGCAGGGTAACACATGGTTCTTACCTTCATGGAGATTTTGGTTTTATTGTTTAGACGAGGCACAGAACCTGAATTACCGCTCCCATATCCACACCCTCCCAGGTGTAACTAGGGTCTTCTACATATGATATTCAACTTTCTTCCTCACAGCAGACTCCCAAACACCATATCTACACTACACGAAGTTAATATCATTCACCGTCCATACATCAGTTAGGAGTTCTGAAGATAATCCAAGGTATTTGGGGTATCATGGTGAAAACATATATTCACCACTCTGTGTGCTTAGCATAGATATCTATTATATCCCCCCAATATCTATACATCCTTCTCCAAAAGACAGCATCTCAACTTTGCTCTGGAGCCTTCCATTGCGCTTTAGGGAAAGTTCCTGTCATTCCAGGCTCCAGCAGGAAGGGGTTCGTGTGCACTAATGTCACCTTGGCCAATCAAAAAGGTGCATTCTCCAAGCTAAACAATTGGTTCAAGGCTGGGCTTGTAACCTAATCAGCACCAAAGATGCCTTTTCTGAGAGTGATGAGAGAAAAGCATCACGTTTTCCCAGGGTCTGCTAGCAGTAAGGAGAATCTGAGTCTAGAGATTCCAGGGCCATCTCGAGGAACCTAGGAGTGAAACCAGCATGCAAGAGACACAGCTGAGAAATGAAGAGAAAGCAACTCCTCATGACATTGCTTGAGCCTCGGTGTCACTCCCGAAGCATACCACTGGAGAAAGTTTGCTTTTCCATAGAAACCTCTTCTCCACTTAAGCCAGTCTGAATTAGGTGTGTACCACTTTCAGCCAAATTAACCTGTACATAGAGTGCTCAATAGACATGATGCAGATTATTAATAGGAGATGTGGAAACTGGCTGTAGACACTTATCATCTGTATCATTGGCACATCCCTGTGAAGTTTCTCTCCAGAGTTGGGAGTAGTTTCTAAACAAATCAAACGAGCAAAATCTGCATCAAAAACTGCATGTGAACAAATTCCACTAAGCCCTGACTCCGGCAATGCAAAGCATGTTGACTTCAGCATCCAACAGGTAGAAACTTTATGTTCATGAGACAAGATCATGCAAGACCAAGACTTCTGTGTGCAATTTACGTTGAACCAGAAGTAACAATTTCTTATTCCCCAAGCAACTGATTTGAGAAAAGCCAAGCCTAGAACCTCCAGAAGCTTCCTTTCCAGGAACGCAGACAGCGTGAGTGAAAGCAGTCTGTCTTCAAACAGGACGCTTGAGAAATTTGCTGATGTGTTTTTCCTTCCTGTTTTTTTTCCTCTTTCCTTTTTCTTCTATCCAATCATGGACTGAGCCATGTGCTTTCTTGCCTAAGGGACGGTCTGTAAACTGTAAAATACTTTCTTCCCTGGGTTTTGTTTTCAAAAGGCTGCACTGGTCACGGTGGCAACCTGTTGGCCCCTAGGTATTTTACTTTGCCCTACCCAGAGTAATTGTAAATGCGTAAGGTGACATTTAATCCAAAAGAGATGACTCATTTTTAAAAACTGGGTTTCTGGCTTTTCTTGGAAAATCAGAAGACACAGCAGCACAGGTCAACATGACTGACAGCATTTCACCAGGACTGAGTAGCAGCCCCCTTGGATGCACCAAGTGCTTTACAATGTTCCAAGCCCCTGTGCTCACTTCCATTCCTACCTGGCCTCCGCGCACTTGAATTTGCAATTCTTCATCTAAACTTACAGAAGAGAGTAAGCTAGGATCCCTAGGAGATAGGAAACTAGAGTTGGAGACTAGAGGAAATTCCTCTAATGAAAGAAAGAAGAGAAGTAAGGTTTTTCAAGATTAAGAAGTATATTCTCAAAGGCTGAGAGAGAAGACAAGAGGGATTTTGGACCTGAGCAGCAGTGACCCAAGGTGACTGGCTGGTTGTGTTCCAGAGAAATAGCAAGACTTCAGCAAGGAACAGTTATGTAGCTCTCTACTTTGACAGCGATTTTCTTATTCCAATTGCCGCACTAAAGCAGCAGGACAGGAATCACACCTCATAGAACAGGCTAAAGGGTATCTCAGGATCCAAGGCTCACTGATGGTCTATGACCTGGGGCCCTCCCAAATCCTTTGACTCTACTGCAGACACCGTTAGCTCTTCTGGGGCTGTGGGAAGAGATGGTCTTTAAGCAAGACTGAAGTTCTAGCCCACCACGGAAATGAGGGATTGGGTTGTTTTAAAAGAAAAAAAGAGTACAGTATTTCTTGAGCATATGAGATTGAGAACTGCTACAATTTCAAAGTGCTCCAGTAACTCACAAGCATACCTCCTCACCCCCAACCAAAAAAAAAAAAATTCTTCCTCCCTTGGTTTTGCTCTGGTTTTTTTAAAAAAACACTTCTGGGTGGGTTTTCTCAGATGGCCATTCCTATTTGGCCAGACCCGATGGCTGCCACGGCCTTGGCCTGCAGAAGCCTGGGTTTTAGAGTGTCCTTAGTCTCAGGATGTTTGGACGTTTCTGTTGCTCTGACCTGGACACTGTGATCCTGACACAGAGCAACAATCCCCACATTCCTCACATACTGGACAAAGCCCAGTTGATAGCGTGTTAGCTGACAATAGAGTTCATCTCAGGCAAGTCTGCAGAATGGGACGACAAGATACACCCCGTGATCTCTCTAGAAGTGAGAAGAAAAGTATAGTTTTCTCTGGTTGCTCAGGAAGCAATGTTTTCATGTGGGCATCAAGAGCACCACCTTTAAATTTAGACAAACCAAGGTCGGATCTCAGCTCTGCCACTTAATGGCTTTTTTTTAACCTTAGGCAGGCTCAGTTTCTTCAAAATAATAGTGCATGCCTCTCAGATCTGTTGGAAGGATTCAATGAGAGAATGCATAGAAACTGTCTAGTTCAATACCTATTCATAGTAAGAACTCAACAAAGAGTTAGCTGTTAAAATAATAATTTTTAATGGAAAACAGCTCAGGGCCCCTGGGAATTCAGAACTTGGATAATGAAACCAGCTAAACCAACATCTGCCCAGTGATTTCATCTATAGAACATACATTAAAGAAAACAAAGGACACAGCACCAGCACGTGGCTGTTCCAGACTCTGCTCAATCCAATATAAATATTGATTTTCCCCTCACTGCCCATAGGAGAGAACCAGAGCTTCGCTGCCCTCAAGGAAGATGGAAGCCAATAGGTATAAGGAGTCTAGGAAAGGAATTCCACAGGGCCCATTGTCAGCTGTTCCAGAGCTCAGGAAGGAGCCACGCAGAAAGAAAAGATTAGCCTAAAAGCTAGGTCAGCCAGGGGAGCAAAATGGTCAGGCCAGAGCCATCGAACAAAATTGTGAAGATCAAGGTTTTGTTCTGCCTTTTGTCATTCTCTTTCTTTTTCTATATATTAGGGCATACCCTCCTGACTAGGCACCCATCAATTCATGCTGCCCTCTGACAGCCAGGTCTGGATGTCAGCGACATTCTCTCGAGCAACCTCAGAGAACATCCTTCTATTCCCCATCTGAACTTTCAAGGAACATCCCCATTCCCCATCAACACCTGCCACGTGTTCCCTTTGCTTCAGATTCTGCTACCTTCTCACTAATCTGAAAAATTCACGTATTTTAAAGTATTACGGAAGGATGGAAGTTTACTCCACTACCACATCTATTGAATCTTTTTTTTTTTTTAGATAGAAGAAAAGGCATAGAAGTTTTCACTTTAATATGGATGCACAGAGAAATCATCAGAGAATAATCACCCAATGGGATACAGAATAACCCAATGGGGTTCAGAAGCTTAAATGCCCTTTTTCATAGGGGAGGAAGGAGATGAAGAATGCAGACAATTCTTTTGAGGAGTAGCAAATGATTATTAGGGAATATGAATCAACAGAAATTAACTATAGATTCTCTTTGAAATTTGAATGAGCCCCCAGTGGCAGCCATTATCTTCTGAAAAAGTCCATCCAAATGTAGTTGCATTCTTCAGTCTTCTTTTCTAAGGTAAATGATGAGATTTCAGGGAACTGAGGAAGGTAATTGTATTTCTTTGCTTGGTTGGGGGTGGTTGGAGGCGAACAGGGTTAGAGGGACCTTGACTCTGAGGCCACTTTTAAGCCCTTTCAGCACATCCAGACTTCAAGGTATCATTTTCTGAGCCCCCACATTACCCTGTCTGAAACTTCCCTAGAAGTTTCATACTTTAAAAGCTGAGTTAGTGGCTGTGCAGAAAAGAGTTAACAGCCAAGTGGCAAAGGATCCCATTAAACTAGTCTCCTGTTTCTAGAAATAGGTCAGTTCAATTAAACAGTTGTGTTTCCTTTCAGGAGATGGTGATGCAGATGGGCTTTCAAAGCTAGGCCTCTGCATAGTAGTGCAGGCAAGCGGATCTTTAATCAGAGGCCTTTCTATAGAAACAGAAAAACAACAAAGGTGAAGGCCCAGAGTAGTCAATATAATTTGGATCTGTGTCTCCTCCAAATCTCATGTTGAAATATGATCCCCTTTGTTGGAGGTGGGGCTAGAGGGAGGTGATTGGATCATTGGGGTGGATCCTTCAGGAATGGCTTAGCACTGTCCCCTTGGTGATGCGTGAGTTTTCACTCAGTTCACAGGAGATCTGGTTGTTTAAAAGAATCTGGGACCTCCCCCTTCTGTCTTGTTTCTGCTTTCACCATGTGATGCACCTGCTCCCACTTTGCCTCTGCCGTGATTGGAGGCTTCCTGAGCTTCACCAGAAGCTGAGGCAACGTAGTACCATGCTTCCTGTACAGCCTACACAACCACGAGCCAAATAAACCCTTTTTCTTTATAAATTACCCAGCCTCGGGTATTCCTTTATAGTAACACAAAAAAGGACTACTACAGTAGTCTATAAACTAGTTTTTCTAGAGTTTCTGAAGCATCTTCAGTTGTCATAGGCAGTCGGTGACAATCTGACACATTTTCCTGGTTTGTAGCTCAAATCAGTTGTTCCAGTTGAGAAAGAAAAGTGTCTCAGAGCAGTCTGAACAATGTAAGCAAAATTTATCAGGCCCCAAGTGACAGGAGCATGAGTCTTCAGTCTGGTCCCCCACAGCCATGCCCGGGGGTAATTGTTTCAGGCATTTTGTCTTTTCTTTCCTTCCCTGTAGTTCCCAGACTAGCTGATAAACTACCCAAAATGTTACCACAAGTTGCACAATGTGACCCTCACCCACTATCTTCATGTTCCTGGAATTTGTGATACAAAGAACACTGTACACCAAATCGATGGCTTATGTTATTTTAATGAACCGATGTAAATTCTTAACCAATAAACAACTTAAGAACTGTCCCTGTTTTTTTCTTTCAAAGCTCACTTGTAAGTGCTGCTAATTGGAGGATATATTCAGGGCAACTTGAATTTATGTCTTCCAGCCTGCAGCCTTCAAACTTGACCCAAATAAACTCTCTACTAATATTAACTTTGCCTCAGTTTCTTTCATTAGGTCAACACAGTGGACTGAGTCGTCCATCCATCAACAAACACAAAGATTGCTTACATGTAAGTTGCTGCAATGATTTCTCCCAAAGTTTATATAAAGTTGTCTAGCTTCAGTTTGTAGGGCTTTTTAAAAAATGTTTTAATATCTAGTATCAAATCTGCATTTTCATAATTTTCTTAGTAACCCCAAGAGCTATTACACCTACCTCACAAGTGACTAAGACTTGGTGTAAAGTGGACAGCCTGAGAATCAGTTTGGTTATAAACTGTAAGGTGCTCCATAAACATGGCAAGGCACTTGCTTTATGAGAGAAGCGTTGTTTTACACCCCCAGGCAGGATGTTCCTTAGCTCTGTGTAGGCAAAGCCTCCCACTTCCTTCTTCCCACCCCAAACCCCTCAACTAGGCTGAGCCCCAGGCTTACAGAGACTATAAAGGCGGCAAACTTGGCCTCACTACTGATCTCCTGTCAAGAGAATCCACAGCCCACAGAAAAATGCCACTTGTAAAGTCATCTCTCTCTGGTCTTCTCATAACATGCAAACATCTATGAAAAGATACAGGAGAATTTCCTCTGGAATTAACATCTAAGCTTTGAATTAACATCATTTATTTCTTTATAATGTCATCTGGGACTTCTTAGACCCTTTAAATCTAAAGAGGATTGCCTTAAATTCCCAATTCTTGTGGTATGGGGGAAGCCCTACATCTCCCCCAAGATTCCTGTGATTTCTAGGAGCTTACTCTCTCTTACCTGCTTTTCCCTGGCTCCCAAGTCCAGGGGATTCTCTCTTCTCTCCACTAAAGGGACCCAGCTGTGAAGTTCAACCCCCCTCAGTTTGCTCCCAAAGAATCCACTCAGAGAGGTAATGGTGAACAATGAGGATTTAACTGAAGATCTCACAGAGAAGACAGTGTATGCCTTTCAGCAAGCTACATGAGAAGCCACATTGAATGACCTCTATTGACTGACCCACTGGAAGAATCCATGCTACTCATGACCTTGTACAACTTATAACCAATGCCCAGTCTGATGCTCCAACTCGCTTGTGGCAATTGTGCTGCTCTGGTGATTATGTAATTCAATTCAGTATAAACAAGCAGACAAAAATAGAAGTACAAAAACACAGCTCTCGTTTCTATCAAAACTAAGATGAATGCTTTGAACAGACTTAGAGGGAAATTACTGTCAGGTTCAATCTTTGGGGGGAAAAAAAGATAAGGGGATAGGAGTAAACCTCTGGAAGGATTCTGTCCTGAGATTACTTCTCCAGTTTTATTTTTTAAGTAGGTGTTCCAATTTTAAAAAAATAATAAAAACTGGAATTCATAATGTCTTATAGATGGAGTGCCTGCTGCAAGAAATTCCAATAGCAGACACTGGCCAGAAAACAGACCTTGGCCAGACATCAGATGATGAGTAAAGAACACATATGTTATGTGTCTCAGGTTAAAATAAAACATGTAAGTATGTTTTTTTATGATATCCTGATTTAACCTTTTTTTTTTTTTTTCATTAACTATGCTACTGCTCCTGTCACATCTGATTAGAAGGCTTCTGCTAGTGTTAATTCATCGCTGACAGTGCTGTTTTCAAAATCCCTTCTCAGGCACCCCATCCCCAGAATGTATCCTACCCAACTCTTTCCCCGCCCAACACCCAGCTGCCCCTATAATTTCAGATCTTTGCCCCTCTCTGGCATACAGAATAAGCTAGCACTCTCTGACTCCAACTCTCAAAATTATTATAATCAGAAAACCTCACCAGGGTTTTCACTCAGCAGGAAGATGATAACATCGAACACTAATGTAGTGCACACTCTGTGCCAGGCTCTGCTCTAAGTGCCTTATATTATATATGTTAACGTAACAATCCTATGAGATAGGTAGCATTTTACAAAGAGTGATCTGATGCACAGAAAGGTTAATTAATTTGCTCATAGTCACGGAGCCAGTAAGTAGCAATTGCACCCCATATCCCATGTCTTAATCACGCTCAGATGGCAAAGATTTTCCACCTCTTTGCTACCCTCGCCGTAAATGGCAGTTTAACAACTGCAACAAACAAAAAGAAAAGAACCCCTCCATATTATACAATACATTGACATGTAGGTTCATTTATATATTAATACTTATCAAATCCCTACTATGTAGGTCAGGTGCTGCGTTAGCTCTGGGGACAGAGACAGACTCAGTGTCTGTCCTCATAGAGCTTACAGGTGGGTTGGAGGGGTAGATGCCGAACAAATAATTATAACTATGACAAGCACAAGCAAACGACAAATTCTTCTTTATAGAGAGTGGCAAGGAAAGTCACAAACTGGAAGGAGATATTTGCTACATATATAAGCAACAAAGCTAAGCAGAAGACCAAAAAAAGAGAAAATTAGACAAAGACATGAACAAACGTTTCACACAAAAGAAAACAATGAATAGCAATAAACACATGAAAAGATGTTCAACCTATTAAGTAATAAGAACAAAAGCTTAATTTTAGTGAGATACTAGTTTACATCTACCAGATAGGCAGAAACTAGCAAGTCTGAACACAGCAATCACTGGTGAGGATGTGGAGCAATGGGAACTTCCCTACACTGCTGGTGGGGGCTGTAACTTCCGTAAACACGTTGGAAAAAACAAGCAACATAAAGGAGAAAATACGCCTGTTCTCCAACCCAACAATTCCGCTCCAGAAAGTACAGATTGGAGCAACTCTTGACAATTCATGTGTACCAGGAAAACAGGTTGCGAATATTGATAGCATTCTTTGCAATCAGAAAATAAAGACGAAACATGAAACAACTCAAATGTCCATCAATGATATGATGGATAAATAAATTGGATGTATGTATTCAATGGAGCACTGTACTAAAGCGACAATAAACAGCACAGAGGTGTCTTCAAAATTATTGGTGGCATTCTAGTTACTAAGCTGTTAGTACGTGGTTATTTATACTCTATATGGTCCTGATTTGGTACATTCAGTCATTTGTATATTTCACTGTATTTTCTAAATTTAAAAAAAAAGAGAGAGAGAAAGAGCTAAGCAAGCATATATGGTTTTCAATATTTTCTCTGTAATATCTCCCAGATTCTGATAGGTCCATGCCCTGCCTCAATTCTTCATATAATTTCAATCAATTTAATCAATATGGACCATCAAACTAGATCACTGTGACCTTAAAGTGGATTTAGAAGAAAGGCCTGAATTAACTGGATGAATTTCAACACAGCCTCATTTTATGCTACATAGACAGATGCTCTAATCTTCATTTTATTGATCAGTGTTCTAATCTACTGAAAACTCAGTTTGGAAGTGACTAGTGGGCCACAGATCCCTTACCACCTATTTCCTGAATCTCTTCCTAAGATCCTCACAAGTTTTGCCAAAAGAAGTGTAAGTATTTGGAATCTGGATGCTTTGGGGGAGCTTGTATTCTTAACCAGGAGCTCGTGGAGAGGCTTCAGAAACTCCAAGAAAATTCCTGAAAATGTATGTAAAACATTGCATGTGTATTTTTATGTTGAGTGTGTATGGTTAGGGAAGAAGGCCTGTTACCATTATTTAAGTTTCAAATGTGGCCAGCTACCAGACTGCTACCTTAATGGGGTGACCGATCATGCCTATTTGCCTGTGGCCATTCCAGTTGTAGACTGAGAGTCCTGGGTCTTGGGAAACCCCTCAAATCCGATCTATAACCAGAATAGTTGTTTACCCTAACACAGGGTTGCCAGATAAAATGCAGAACACATAAATTTCAATTTCAGATGATAATTTTGTAGCATAAGCTTGTCCTGAGAAGTACTTATTGTTTATCTAAATTCAAATTTAACTGGGAAGTCTGAACTGTTTTTTGCAAAATTTGGCAATGCTACCCTAATAGATTAATAATAACAGTAGAACTAGTAACAGTAGTAATAGCAGTAACCAACAACAGTTGAGTGCTTCCTTCATGCCATGCATAATTGCTTATTCAATCCTAAGCACATCATAGTGGGTTGGGATTATCATCATTCCCTTTTCATGGATGCAGTAACTAAAGATGAAAGAAGTGAAATAGCTTCCTAATATCATGCAGATAGTCAGCGGCAAAGTCAGATTCAAATCCACCAAAATCTTCCATAAAAGGGGAAATGGGGAAAGCTGTATCTCAAAATGTCAAAGGGCTGAGTTTGCCCCCTGGGCTCCCCCTCCCACCCCTCTTTAAGTCAGCAGGTTATCCCAGGCTCTGAGGGCCCCGGAAGAGGCTGTGCATCAGAGGCTTCCAGACACGCAGCCTTAGCACGGCGGCTTTGCAAACATCCTGTTTCCCAAACTCTGCTCTAACTCCCCCACTTTTCTCACAGGCTTTATCAGGGAGAATTTCCCTGATGCCTTTCAGCCCAAGAGAGTTGACAGCCACTTCAAACACCAGCTGAAATTCATTTGCCTCCTTGAGCTGCTTCCTGTTCTCCAAAATCTATTATCACTTTGCCCAGATATTCTGCAGGTTGGAATGGGACGTGCATGGAAGTGACCAGCTGTGCTGATTTACCGAAAACGGAAGCGTTTCCAAGGCTACAAGACTTAAAGTCTAAAAATGGGAAAGTCCCTGGAAGGCTGGGACACCTTACCTGCCTCGTAGATTCACCACTCGCTTTCATTGATATTATCTCATTCGATCCTCAGCACAATCCTGGGACAAAACCATTTTACAGATGAGAAAACGGAATCACAGAGGTATTCAGTAATTGCCCAATATGTATGGTTGTAAAGCACAGAGCTAACTAAGCCTACCAGATGTGTCTACCTTCAAAACTAGGCTGAGACGTGAATGCCCTGGGCTCTGGAGCCAGAAAGTCTGAATCTGAACCTTGAGGCTAACCCTGGGTCACTTTATCAGCCTCTCCTAGCACTCCCACTCCCTTATCTGTAAAAAGGATGATGATATTAAAACCTACCATCCCATCCTGTGAAGACTGAAATAATGCCTTCAAAACACTCAGCACAACACCTGGTGCTTAATAAGTGTTCGCTAACAGAAGCTATTATTGCTCCATCCTATTGCTAAAAGAATGAAGTATAAAAACAGGTCTGTCTTCCTTAACAGCATCCTCAAAGATTAGAAATATTTCCCAAAATGTCTTTCTTTCCCATTACAGCTACTTATCTATCTATCATCAAAGTTGCTTCCTAATTTTTGTTTTAAAGACACAGAATCTTTCTCTGTCCTCCATGCTGGCATGCAGTGGCATGATCATAGCTCACTATAATCTTAAACACATCGGCTCAAGGGATCCTCTTGCCTCAACCTCCCAAAGAGCTGGGATTACAGATGTGGACCACCTCGCCCCGCCTTTTCCTAAGTATTTTTAAAAGCTACATTTTCAGCTTTTACTATCTCTTACGAGTCCCATATTCTGATCGCAAGCTGTGTCTACCAGGGCTTCCTTTTGTTTTACTTCTGTTTAGTTTTATCTTTCTCAGCTCAAAGGGAATAAAGTGAGACAGGGTTTACTTAAAGAATAAGTCCTTCCTGACCCCACCGACCCCTTTACGTGACCTGAGCACCAAGACCATATCTGCCATATCTGCTTCAATCACCTCTGAGCCACCTCTGGTGCGAAATTAATACAAGTGCTCAATACATATTTGTTGACTTCACTAAATAATTAATACTAATTCTATAATTATCAATCATTTTTGTTATTCTGTAACTGAAAGAAACTACCCCACTTTCTCATTTCCCCTGGAAAATATGGCTAGATTCTGTGGGTCCTGTTTCATAGTAATTTTTTCATTTCTTATCTTATGCTTTATAATTTTCAAATGTTTACACTCAGGCAATGCTATTCACCAACACACATACACAAAAATAAAATTGTTCAGAATAACTAGAAATCAAGGAACAAATCAAGGTAGGACAGAAGAAATACCAAACCAGAAGTCAGAAGAACTAGAGTCCAGATTTGCCATCAACCAGATTCGCCATTAATTAGCTATATGTCTTTGGGGAGAAAAGAAAGAATGCTATGGGCCAACGCTGTATTAAACATTTGCTACAGATTTTTTAAAATTTAATTCCCAGTTTCTTAAAGTGAAGAAACATGCTCAGGCAGTTTGAGCATTTGACCCAAATTATACCCAGTAGGAAAGCCAAGATTTGAACCCATGTCCATTGACTAGAAAGCACAGATTCTTCTCATTTTCTCACCACCACCAAGTTGCCTCCTTAAAATATAACATTGTAATAAAAAAACTGTTTTATTTCATCCGTCTCTAGCATATGGGCCCAACAAACTTCCCTTGAATCCGTTCATGTCATCAATTTAAAACCTTGTTTGCCTCCAGGTAAAATGATCTAGATGATGCCCTTTACATTTTAAACCCTGTGACTGGGTGCCAATGTGCTGAGGTTTACTCTAAAACACAGCTGCTAGTTGGAGCCCTTGGAAGGCAGCAGCCCTCCTTCAAGCATCCATCCTTCCAGCATTATCAATCTGCCACATTAATATGCTAATTGCAAGGGAAGAACTGTGGAACTAATTCCATGTATCATTGAAGCAAAAGTATCCAGGTAGCACCAAGATACTAGAGAATCAAAATCAACATGATCACGGCAGGGGAACAGGAAAAGTGTTCTTCCATGACAACTCCTTAACAGGTTGTTCACTCTAAACAGCCCAACAGAAAGAAAGCTCTTCTCCCCATTTTCTTCTAGTGCTGGCATTGTCCATTGGAGAAAGCACATTGGCAGCCTCCTCCAGCCCTCCAGGAGCCCATCGAAAAGTAATAACCCTGATGCCTTGGGGCTGGAGGAATCTGTTGCTCTCAGAATCCCCACCCACCTTTGAAATGTTGCCTGACTTGAATAGATGGGGCTAAAAGAATGTTCCAGTTGGCTTTTTCAGAATCTTGACTAATTGAACCATCTGGTAGAGGACAAAATCCATGTCATTTGGGGCCCGGTGATCTTAAAGAAGCTGCCGACATGTGCAGGATGAAAAGATTTGTTGGCACGTGAGTAATGGAGGCAGGAGAGCTTAGCACATCTGCCAGAATGGACCTTGACATAGAACTTCCTAAATGTAAAATCATCCTTTTTCCACCCCGATGACCCATGCTCTGCCAGTCCCTAAAACCAAATATATGCTGATTTTTTTCATTTTAATGTTTATTGCTCAAATAAAAGCATTCTTAGCTTCCTTTTTTTACATGATTCCTTTACTAAGAACAAGCCTAACATATTATCAAAATAGTAGTTCCCCGACATGATTCAATTCTCAGGGCCCTTCAAAGTCCTCCTGTCTTAGGCCTCATGCCTTCCACCCACCAGCCAAAAAATATATTAAACCCTGGTCTGTCGCAGTGACTGACATTCCCATTTTGTACTTCCTTTGGATTCAATGTGTATGTGCCTCTCTATGATGCGAAGGCAGAGTGTTACGTGAGATTCCTCAGAAGCTGACTCAGAGAGGAAGGTGTGTGGGCAAGTGATTTGTAAAGGAAATGCTCCCAGGAGAAATTGGTGAAGGAGAAGAAGGAAGTGGGGAGAAGATGAGCAATAACTCGATTTCTGGCTATTTCCCATGGAGAGCAGCTTCAGCCCGACTCCACAGAGAACCCGGGAGTAAAAGTTCGGTACCTCAGAGTTTCCCTGCATTTGAGGAGAGAAAGCTGAACTTTCATACCTCTGCACAAGTCAGCCTTTCACTAAGAACAGCCCCTGGTGAGTAAACCTACAGGCATTTCCACCTTTCTGAGATTTTGGGCAAAGCCACTTCAGTTGTCCAAAGGTGTCCTTTGAAGAGTGACTGGAGCAGGTTGCAGAAGCAAAAGCAATCAGGGAAAGGAGCGAGAAAGGGATCCAAAGGGAACCTAGTGGAGCCTGACAGTGTCTGCCACACTCAGGAAGCTGTTCTCAACCTTCCGTGGGTTCAGGGAAAATAACCAGGTTAGCCTTAAAAAGAGAACAGAATCCAGGAGGAAGGGTGCAGATGGCAGGAAAGTTAAATGCCAAGCAGTGTTTAATGTCTCTGTCTCCTACTATTCACAGGTCTCCTTGAGAGCAAGGACACAGAAATTTTAAACGCTGCCACGCCCCTGCAGAAGCAGACAGGCAGAAGGTGATGCCAACACTGCATGTCCTGTGCCAGGAGGACCGATCCATTTATTCACTCACTCAACAACCTTTTCTGGAGTACACATGTGAGATGTTGGAAATACCCTAATAAATAAGACAGTCAAGGTACCTACTCTTATGAGGCTTCCATTCTGGCAGGGGAAACCAGATATAACCCCGTGAACCAAACTATATAATGTAAGGTGATAACAAATGCTAGAACAACAGTAAAAAGGAGTAACAAGGTTGGGTGTGGTGACTCATGCCTACAAATCCCTGCATTTTGGAAGGCCGAGGCAGGAGGAATGTTTGAAGCCAGAAGTTCAAGACCAGACTTGCAACAAAGTGAAAGCCTATATCTACAAAAAAATTTTTTTAATTAGCCAAGCATGGTGGCATACGCCAGCAGTCCCAGATACTCAGGAGGCTGAGGCCGGAGAATCACTTGAGCCAGGAGTCTGTGGCTGCAAGTGAGCTATGAACATGAACATAGTAAAACTAAAATAAAATAAACGAACAGTGATGGGGTGAGGTGGGGGCTGTTCTAGAAAGGGTGGGCAAGGAAAGTCTTCCCTGGTGATGTCATTTGAGCAGAGACTTGAATAAAATAGGGAACACATCCATCTGAGAGAAGTTCTATGGTCTGCTTTTGTTTCTTAAAACATCGCTGCAACTATTTTTTACGTGGAGGATGAACTACTTATTGAAATGAAATAGAAATAGACCAGTTTAGAGATTTTTGCCCAAACTCAGGAGAGATCTTCATGCCTTAAATGTGGGTAATAGTCATGGAAATGAGGAGGCAGAGAAGATAGAAAGAGACACTGCAGAGAGAGGGAAACGACATCACCCAGTATACAATCCCAGGAGCTTCATTTGAAGGGGATGGTTATGGGATCCAAAAACTACTTTAGGGCATGCCTGTCCCTTAATCTGCCTGTGTGTCCATTTCAGAAAATAATCAAGTTCATTAAATCGAATTCAATATCCACATGCATCAACAGCATAAAAGACCTTGAACTCTATTAGCCCAAACTTATCCTTTCCAGAGCCCAAGTCCAAATTTCTCTAGAACAGGATTCAGCACGCTTTTCCTGTAAAAGGCAGGACAGTAAATATTTTTGGCTTTGCAGTCCTGCAGTCTCTGTGGCAACCACTCAACTTGAAGGACCGTCAGTGCAACCATAGGCACCATGTAAATGATGGGTGTGGCTGTGTTCCAGTCAAACTGTTTCATATACAATGAAATTTTAATTTCATTTTGTTTTCTCACGCCACAAAATATTCTTCTTCTTTTGGTTTTTCAACCATTTAAATTGTCAAAAACCATACTCAGCTTATAGGATATACAAAAACAGGCAATGGGCAGCTTTGGCCCACAAGCCATAGTTTACAGAGCCCTGCTCCAGGAGACTGCTGGCCAGGAGAGAAGGGCCTCTAGAAGCCCCCTTCCTATTCGTTTTTTTGTATAGCATCACTCCTGTGGGCCCAATATGTCGTAATGCATATCTTACACATAAACGTAAGCCAGATTTTTATACTCCTCTCCATGGAGTTCCCCTGGGGACTCAAGGGTCTAATAGCGAGAGTGAGTACATTTTGCCAACAATTCCCGCTCTCCATATTGGAATTTAATTATTTGGCCTGAAAAGCATTTAAGCCTCACCATACAAAGAGTCAAATAAATAAATAATAAAGGGGCACATTTTGATAGCACCTGCCTCGAAGATCTTAAAGGCACTGTCATGCCTGCTTTAATATTTTATGCTGTAGAAATGTGACTGTTACCAGGTCATAAAAATATACTGCTTTTTATACCAGGTCAAAATCGAGGGCCAGTAGCCCCATTTTGTGGCAGGATGCGGACAGCCAGCCAGGAAGGAGGATAGAGTTACCTTTTCTGAAATCTGAAGGGAGCTATTTAAAGATGATGTACCAGATAAATGCATATTGGGGATTTTTATTGTGTTTCTTTTTCCTTCTGCATCTTAAAACAGAAGATTTCAGAGTCTGCCAGCAGCTGGTGCAACATTCATTATTTACCACTGAAAAGCCAAGAATGTCAGCCTCTGACCCTGTATTATTGCTTAGGCATATGCTGGGAAGAGCTGAGACGCAGGCAGGTGCTTCCTGGAGCCAGTAACACATGGTTTCTCCTGCAAACGCTCGCCATCTTCAAGTTGGAAGTGACACTAGCGATGATATGCCCTGAGACCCTATGTCCTGGAAGGAAGACTCCTGCTGTGTCACTGACTGAAGACCATCCTGTCAATTGCAGCCCCTCCCTGGGCAGCTTTTGTCATCACAGAAGAGCGAGCTGGTTGTTGTTTAATCTTCATAAAAATCCCAGGCAGTGGGAACAATTACAATGTCTACTTTACAGATAAGGAAACTCAGGTTAGACAAGTTGCCCAAAAATGACAGTTGGGAAGGGCAAGGCTGGAGTGGGAACCACAAGGGGACTGTAGCCAGCCAGATCACCGTCTTTGCCTCCCACCCCTCCTAACGCTTTCGTATAACAAGGCGAGGTCCTCCTTCATATGTGAGCTGCCCGAGTTCCTACCCAAGGAAAATGGCAATTCCAAGATTGAGATGAAAAAAAGAACGAGAGAGGAGTAACAGTTCCCCAGCTAGAATTAGATATTCACAAAGCTAATAACTGATGTACAAGCAAGCAAACGCAGAGAAAGGGTTTTGGCCCCACTCTATGTAACACAGAGATTAATTAATACTAGATTACAATGGAATTCCTATAGAATTACACTTGATCCAGACCCCAGAACAACAAAGGAATTCAACATGATTAATGCTTTGGATAGCAAGGAACGTCAGAATGATTTACCTCCTATTACTAAAAAGGGCTGCCAGATTGCTTAAAAAAGCTCTGCTTGACCCAGGATGTCGCTATCTCCAGTGCAATCAACATTCTGAGTTTACTCATTTGACAGGAGCGTGACTCTTGGCCAACTCCACTTCATTTTATGACTCCCTTTTCCCCCTTTTTCTCCCCTATCCCACCCTCTCTCCAAGTTTCATTCCAGGCCAATAAAGTGATGTGGAAGAGGAGGCATTCTGAAATCCGCGGCAAGTCCAGATGGGTAACCTGGGCTGTTCAGGACCAGTTACAGGCACAGAGGCAGCACAGGCAAAACCAGCCCCAACACCAGGGCTGCAGGGGTGCCTTTATTTTCTCTCCTCATTTTTCCTCTTCTGAAAAGTGTCTCTGCTGGTGAGTCATTTGTGGCTATAGGTGTTTAAAGCATTTATATGAGAAAAACGACAGATTGATGCCTTTAGCACAGCCTGCCTGCTCTGGTCTAGGAGAGGTCAGGAGGATGAGAAGAATACAAGGCTTAAGATGACAGAGTTGGCGCCAACATGCATTTAAGCAGAGACTGAGAGTCCAGAATTCCTGGACATCATAAAGAATCTATTATCATTGTGGTCACTCTCAGCAAGACTGATTTCATTACCATCTGTCTTCATCCACTGTTGCTTGGTGAATAATATTAAATATGGAACTTATCTTGGACTCAAGTCACTGGGGCCGAGAAGGAAGCAGTTATGTAACCATGTGATCCCCATACACCTCACAGCCAGGAAGAAAGCAGATGAGACAAGGGGGTCAAGTGGGGGTATCTGGGGGAGGGACACACGCTGAGGTGAGATAAAATCATTAGCTCTACTTAGTCGAAAATAAGAGTTCAGTTCTCGGTTCAGTAATAATTCTCTTTTCAAGGTGGGTGATGTTTAAGCAATCATCTCTCGAAAATTGGTCATTACCACCGGCTAATAACTGATTTGTTAGTTAATAGCCCAAGGTGAAGCCAAGGGCAGCAGATGCTGTGCATACCATTCTTCAATGGCAAGATTAACAGACTTCAAGGGCATTATTGCTATTATGAACCATGTTCGATTGATTTATAGCAACACTAATATGTTTTATTTTAGGAAGTGGGTGCAGTGTCCTGGAAAAACTCATCATTGTCTGGTGTTTGAAGTCATTGTATCATGTCCAAGAGAGACATCCTCTGGTCTGGTTCTGGGCATTGCTAAGGTGTAGGCTGGCCGTGGGTGGCTTGCACAGTGTGGGATTAGAGAATCCAGGGAACCATTACTCAGAGGAGCCCAGGCTACTTAATTGTAATGATGACACCTCTTCCCCTAAGCATATCTTTATTATAGATGTATTTTAAACCTGCCATTATAAAGTCTAGAAGGATAAACAAGATTTTAAGTGACATCTCTGAAGAGTGGTATTTGCATAAGGGAAGACAAGACTTATTTCCTACTTGTCAACTTCTGTTTTGCTCTTGAAGTTTTAATAAAATTTTGGTCAAAAAAAAAAAAAACTGACTCCTAGGGAATCCTGAGCTTGGAGTTGGCTCTAACATCTACTGGTAAGGCAAGGAAAGCATGGCCCCCAATCCTTGGACCACAGACCGGTTCAGGTCCATGGCCTGTTAGGAACCAGGCTGTACAAGATATAAGCAGGTGAGTGAGCATTACCGCTTGAGCTTTGCCTCCTGTTATCCTTTGTTTGTTTGATGGAGGCTTGCTCTATCACCCAGGCTGGAGTACAGTGGCACGATCCTGGCTCACTGCAACCTCCACCTCCCAGGTTCAAATGATTCTCCTGCCTCAGACTCCCGAGTAGTTGAGAATACAGGCACTCGCCACCACACGCAGCTAAGTTTTGTATTTTTAGTAGAGACAGGTTTTGCCATGTTGGCCAGGCTGGTCTCAAACTCCTGACCTCAGATGATCCACCCACCCTGGCCTCCCAAAATGCTGGGATTACAGGCATGAGCTACTGCACCCAGCCAAGGATAAATCTTAATGAATCTAAACTAATTGTAGTAATTCCAATTATCTTCTAGTGATTGGTTTAAAGGTGGGCATGTGGCCCAGTATGAGCCAATAAGATTAAGAGAAGATCTGTAGAGGGATTTCTGAAAAAAATCTTTTTTTTTTTTTTTTTGAGACAGAGTCTCACTCTGTTGTCCAGGCTGGAGTGTCATGGGGAAATCCCGGCTCACTGCAACCTCTGCCTCCTGGGTTCAAGCAATTCTCCTCTCTCAGCCTCTCAAATAGCTGGGATTACAGGTGCATGCCACCATACCCAGCTAATTTTTGTATTTTTAGTATAGAGGGGGTTTTGCTATGTTGGCCAGGCTGACCTCGAACTCCTGACCTTCGTGATCCACCTGCCTCAGCCTCCCAAAGTGCTGGGATTACAGACATGAGCCACCTTGCCCAGCTCGGAAAAAAAAAAGTTTTCTAACTCTTAAAAGCAAAAGTGTGAGAAGCAGCCCATTTTCCTGCTCACAGCATGGCTTGTGTGGAGGTGATGGCTGGAGCCGCTGCAGCCTTCCTGCAATCATGAAAAGATGTCAGTCTGAGGACAAAGGCAAATACGCTACACATACGCAGGGCAGAAAGATGGGAATAACTAGGCGCTACCCTTGGTTGAGCCTCCAAATGAACCAACCCTGCAATGATCCTATCTCCGAACTTATAATTTGACATAGCAACGTCTAGATTGTGTACACCACTTCTCATTGGGCTTTTTCCCACTCACAGCTGAAAATGTCCTGCCTGCTACACTCCTCTAGTCTGCCTTGAGAAATATGGAATAAGGGAAAAGGCCTGCAGAGAAGGAAATGAAGACAGAGTCATGATAGAACCTAGGGGCTCAGGGTTTAGAAAATCCAGACAGCATTTTAGTGAGTTCCATACAACTGAAGGATTCATTTATACCTTAAAGATTAGGGGACTCTTTTCCATGGCAAACACAAAATGAATATGCACATTAGCCAGAAAAAATAAGTATCTACCTATGCCACAGCCCTCAAAAAAAAAAAAAATCAGACTGCAGCCAATGGAAATCAGTTGGCACGTCCAGTAAAAATGAAGTCAGGAGGAATGTGTTTCAATCACTCTCGACTCTCAGCTTTACTGAATTTGTCTTTCAGAGAAATCTGTTTGTGAGGGAATAGCAATTAGTGAAGTTGGTCACCTGGCTCTCCCCCAGTAAAGAAAGAAAATAAAAGGTGAGGATTCATAAGTGATTGGCTCCTTAAGTAAACATTTCCTCACTGCCTGTCAGGTACAAGTGCTGTATGTCAGGACAAGAGAGTAATTGAAGATGTCTCTGCCTTCAAAGAGATCACGGTCTGTAGTTAGCTAATAAAAGATGGCTGGAGGCTAAGGTAAAATAGAAGCTTTATTAAATGGGTAAGCAAGAAAGATACATACAGGTTAGCACCAAACTCAAGACCACGAAGCATATCAGTGACTGCCTAACAACTCACAAGTGCCTGAAATCAGCAGTTCTCTGTTCAGGGGACAGAGTACTACTTTTCCTCTTTTTCTCATTTAGCTTTAGCTGAGAAAGACGTTTTCCAGCAGCTGAAGGGTGATGCTGAACTGCTGAAGCTGGAGGAGCCAGATGAAAAAGAGCATGGTGAGAAGGAACATCAGGCTATGACACAGATGTTATTTTGAAAAAACTTTTCCCATAGATCGTTTATTTTTCTAATCCACCATTTTTGAAATGAGCTGAGATTAACCAACTAATGCCAACATCAGTTCTAGGCTTGAATCCAAACAGATTTTCAAGATCTCTAAATTCCTTCAGAGATGTTTAGAGGATAGAATCCAGCTGAATCATAGTCTCCCAACCAGATCTTCCTTACCTGTCGTAAGTACCCTCATTCTAAACACTTCCATCTCTTCTCACCCTCTCTGCCTGCATCAGAATTCCATCTGACTCATGTGTCATCTCTTTAATATTGCATGTTCTTCTCAAGATCTGAGATACTAGATGCTACTAATAGGTATAAATTGGTTCATCTGGTACCTCTGCCAGGTAACATACATGCATTTTTTACAGGAACTTTGAGGTAGTTTTCTAACCCTCTGGTTAAGGATTCTCATGAGGATTTTTAATTACTCTGGAAAAATTGCTGAACAAAGTTGGGAAAATACTCCTAAAAGCACACCTGGCAAGCCATTTGAATGCACTTATGTGTAGGGTAGGATGGGTCACCTCCTGAGTTATCGAAATACATTCTGTGAGTTTGCACTAAATACTTTTCCTGAAAAGTAACTCACATGTTAACAATCTTGCTCCAGAAGATTCCTGTGCTCACCCAACGTTTGCTGCAAAACTATGATTGTGTCAGTTGTAGAATGCATGGTTAAATCAAGTCTAGACATTCATTTCCCTTTAGGGGAGAACAAGATGTTTTGCTTAGTGATGGTTGCCTTCCCCTGCATATGAGACAGGCAGGCCAACCACTAACAATGCTGAAATCTCAGAGGCTTAAAACAGAAAAGATTTGTTTCACATGATGTTTAAGGAGCTCTATTCCAAATGATGATTCAGAAACCAGGTTCCTTTGATTTGGGGCTCTGCACAAATGGACAAGTCTGCAGAAATTCGCAGCTTACAGAGTTCCCTGGGCTTCATCTGAGTCAGGAGTGCAGAGAAGGAAGAACATGGAGTCAAAGGAGGTCTTAGAGGCCAGGCCTGAAGGTGGCAAACAGTACTTCAACAGTACTTCTGGCCATGTTGGTGGCCAGAATTCAGTCATGTGCCCACCTGAGTGCAGAGGAGGCTGGGAAATGTAGTTTCACTGTGTGCATGGTGAGGAGGTAACAGATGAAGTGAGCAGAACCTGCCATACCCTGAAACCTGGAGGGCTAATGGAGAACTATGTACTCCCTCCAAACAGGCCCCTTACTGTACTGACCCCCCAGCTGCAGCAGACCACATCTGGCCAGACCCTAGTCTAATTTTTAAACAGCTCCCTCTGCAAGTCTCAGTTTATAAGACTAAAAGCACGATCCTTGGGGAAATAAAAACTGAAGAGCTGCATATTCTCTTATGATATTCTTCCGGCAAAAATTATCTTCAGTTTGAGAAAAATTATACGCCTTCGAGGGCCTTTCGTTTTCCCAGAAAACCTGATTTTCCTCTTTAGAAATCAATTCCACTCCCCAAAACTATATCCATGAATTGGTAAGGTCTGAGAACCATACGCAAGTATAAGGTATTTAGGATTCTGGAGAAGTTGGCCTGAAAGCTCCTTATTTGAGTCTGATTAGCTTTCCCTGCTGTGTACCCACAGAATTTTTTTTTTTTTTTTGAGATGGAGTTTCGCTCTTGTTACCAGTCTGAAGTGCAATGGCGCGATCTCGGCTCACCGCAACCTCCGCCTCCTGGGTTCGGGCAATTCTCCTGCCTCAGCCTCCCAAGTAGCTGGGATTACAGGCACACGCCACCATGCCCAGCTAATTTTTTGTATTTTTAGTAGAGACGAGGTTTCACCATGTTGACCAGGATGGTCTCGATCTCTTGACCTTGTAATCCACCCGCCTCGGCCTCCAGAATTTTCTTTTTGTTGTTGTTTCGTTTTTTCTTGGCCACTTCACAGAAAACTATGGTCAAAGGAGGACTAATCCAAACGACTGCAAAGACTCTGATTCAGACATCAGTTTATCTAGGCACTCACCACTGATGGTCCATGTCCATCCACTCAATCCCAAGAAAACCTTCTCAAAGTGCCTGGGGGAAAATCCATGCTTTCAATGAGACACCAATGAGGTGATGTCTGGTTTGTATTCAACAGGATAATTATTAATTCAATATCAAATTATTAATTAATGCCAGAAACTAAAGTATGGATGCTGTCATATTACAGCATGAATAATAGAGAAGACAAGACCTTGGATGACACTTTGAGAATCTCTGATAGAACTGATTCTCCTTCTCAACTGGCCCCATCTGGGCAGAACCACATGACCAGTTTGCCTGCCTGATCTGAGTAGCACAGATTGAAAGAGAAAATTACTGTTCTGTGAATGATCAACCTCACTCAAAGATAACATTTTTAACATTGAAGGAAAAGGTGAATTTTGACTAGTGAAAATGTTACAAGTGAAAACTTTTCTGGAGGGCTTTAGATCCAAAGATCCTTTTAGGTCACAAGTTATTTTTCTTTGGAATCTCTGGATTTAGTGAGTACTTACAATTTGCCATAAAGTGTTCTAGAATACTTTCAAAAAAAAAAAAACACAAGGAGTCTTGCTCTGTTTCCCAGGCTGGAGCGCAGTGGTGCAATCTTGGCTCACTGCGACCTCTACCTCCAAGGGTTCAAGCGATTCTCATGCCTCAGCTTCCTGAGAAGCTGGGACCATAGACATGTGCCACCACGCCTATCTAATTTTTTTTGCATTTTTAGTAGAGATGGGGTTTCCCCATGTTGGCCAGGTTGGTCTTGAACTCCTGACCTCAAGGGATCCACCCACCTTAGCCTCCCAAAGTGCTGGGACCACACCTGGCCCAATTCTAGAAGACATTAAATGGTTTATTCCATTTACTAGAGTAATCCAATGGCATAGATACAATTCCTGTCTCCATTTTGCAGATGAGGAAAATGATGTCTTTGTTTAAGTTTGCACTAATAATACCTCATGTTTATATCAGGTACTGCAAGGTTATAAACATATTTTTACTTGCATTATCTTTTTTGATCTTCACAACAAAAGAGATAGATGGAGTATATCACATTTTCCCATTTTAGAGATGAGAAACTGACACTAGGAGGAGTTTGATTAACTGATCAACATCCCTTAGGAAATGCTGGGACCAGAACTCAAATCTCCATCTCCTGACTTCCAACCTCATTGCTCTTTCTACTACAACACACTGCTCTTGAGAAAAAGCACCCTCGCACATTACTCATTAGAGAAAGGTCCCTTCTTTTCAAAAAAGTGGACTGAAGCAAAAAATTAAATTTGTAGCATGTCTTGGTACCTTTTAGTAGTGTCTACCCAAAGGTAATATGAAAAGAAAAGACAGATCATGCAAACCACTGTCTGAATAGTCACTTTCTTTGGCAGAGAGAAGAAAATGTTTGTAGGAGAGTCAGCTCCATTGTGTCCACCTATGAATGCAAATGAATTGTACTCGATGTGGACCCACAAGCACTGAGCATATAGAGAACTCAGCAATAAATTTCAGAGCCCCAGAGGTATGAAGTTCTGAATAAAGTCTGCCTCCCCTCCTGCAGGAAGGCCTTTTCAACATCCTCAGCCAACAATGGTCTTCCTTCTTATAAACATGTATCTCTCTCAAAGTCTACATCACACAATCTACCGCCTGGATGGTATCTGAGTTTTATTATCTTCTGTGTATCACAGAAATACCTGTCTGGCTAGACTGATTATTAACTCCTCAAAAGTAAAAACCACGTCTCTTAGTTTTGCATTCACCAGATAATAAGCACCATTATAAGGCCATATGAGTGACAGCTAAAACTTGAGGGATATTTCTGATGGTAATAGCCGTTCCATTAAAATACTAATATTATATGATAAAACTAACCACTTGTAAGCTTATCATAGTGTATTGAGATTTTATTCTAGAGAATTATGTTTCAGTGTACATAATTTGACCAATGTTTTAGCCAGAGTTACATAATAAAGAAACATGTTTAAGACAGTTTCCCTGCATGTAGATAATATCATTTAAAACCTAGTACTAAATTTTGAACTCCCAGAAATGAAAGAATGAGATGGCTGGTTAAATATTTGGTATTTATACATAGTCCATAGAAGTAAATCATAATAAAGGTACACTGTAGACATTTCTACCCAGCAATTTTAATGAAAACAAGCCTTTAAATCTCTATTACTGTTTCAAGAAAAATGGCATTATTTTCACAACTTAGTTATCTAATGAACTGTGCATTTCTTTTCCTTTGTCTTAGAGAATGAGAAGAAATGAATAGGAGAGGCCATGCTTGGCAATAATATTACTGATTACTAGAACATCGTTTGTTACTGCCTTTACCATACAGACCTTCGATGATTTACACCTCAAGTTTGTGACCATCAATATATAAGAACATATAGTTGACAGCATAAAAAAGGTTGATGGTCAGAAACAACCAGCAAAAAACCCTATTCATTTCCATTTATCACCCTAGGAACAGAGGATAAGAACAAACAATAACTCCCTGTTCTTTATCTTCCGCAGAAATGCCTCCCATTACCTCTCTCCATCTGAGAACCAAGGCCATGTCCCTGGACATAAAAACCCACTTACTTGGGCAAAGCATCCTGGGTAACCAGAAGTCAGCATGCTAAGCCTTTGTGTGGGTATATGCCTATTGTATGCACATTTGCCAGGATCTTAGGATGCCTGTAACTGCCTAATTGATATGGTACACATTAAAGCTACTGTTGCTAATCATATTCAACAGGACAAGAGATCATCCACAAGCTAGTTCATGACTGCAGTTCTTGACCTAACTAGTCTCTCTCATTCATTGGCATTCATGAGCTTAGGAATATTTGTGACTATGGTTTAGAAATCCAAGTCAGGGGAAAATAGACTTCTTGAGAAAGCCAGGGAAAATCCAAAGTCTAGAGAACAGAGGCAGCCTGCCAGCCCGCCACAGGAAGAGGGTACACAAAGCCCAAGAACTTTATTTGCAAAACTAAGCTAAAAAAAAAAAAAAAAAAAAAAAACCCTACCACCACCAAGATTCTGCTATCTGTTAAATACTTATCAACAAAGAAAAGTGGTGAAGACTAGCAACATATGTGGAAGATTACAGAATAGTACATTGTTCCAACATAGCCTTAAGTTTAGTCAGGGGAAAGAAGAAACCCTGAGTTTAGACTCTAGTCTTGCACAATCTTGTTAGCGGCCTTAAATATGTGAGTGAAACTCTGTACTTCTGTTGCCTCACCCTTCAAATAATAAGAAAATGGAATCATCTACATGTAGTCATTTGTTAATTTTTTTTTTTTTTTGAAACAGGGTCTCACTCTGTCACTCAAGCTGGAGTGCAATGGTGCCATCATGGTGCACTGCAGCCTCCACTTCCTGGACTCAAGCAATCCTCCCACCTCAGACTTCTGAGTAACTGGGACTACAGGCATGTATGCCACACCTTGTTAAATTTTTTTATATTTGGAGAGATGGAATCTCACTATGTTGTCCAGGGTGACCTCAAACTCCTGGCCTCAAGCAATCCTCCTGCCCCAACCTCCCAAAATGCTGGGATTACAGGCATGAGCAACTGTATCTAGCCTCTGTTAAATTTTTTTAAATAAAATAATTATACTTGTTGTCCAAAGGTTTGACAGCTTTACCCAATGGTTACTTAAAATTTTGAAGTGGATGCCAGTAAGACCTACAAATTTCTTTTATTTCAATAGGTTTTTGGGGAACAGGTGGTATCTGGTTACATTAATGAGTTCTTTAGTTGTATTTGTCCCTTTCACATTGCTCTAAATACTCGAGACTGGGTTATTTATAAAGGAAAAAGGTTTGACTGGCTTACAGTTCAGCAGGTTAGGGAGGCCTCAGGAAAATGACAGCCATGGCAGAAGGGGAAACAAACACATCCTTCTGCACACGGCACCAGCAAGGAGAAGAATGAGAGCTGAGAGAAGGGTGAATCCCCTGATAAAACCCTCAGATCTCGTGAGAAATAACTTACTATCACAAGAACAGCATGGGCGGAACCACCCCCCATGATTCACCACACGTGGGGATTATGGGAACTACAATGCAAGATGAGATCTGGGTGGGGACACAGCCAAACCATGTCAGTGGTGATTTCTGAGATTTTGGTGCACCCATTATCTGAGCAGTGTACACTGTACTCAATGTATAGTCTTTTATCCCTCACCGCCCCCCTCCTGCCCTTTCCCCAAGTCCCCAAAGTCCACTGTATCATTATTACTGTGTTTTTGCATTCCCATAGCTTAGTTCCCATTTGTGAGTGAAAACATACAATATTTGGTTTTCAAGTCCTACAAGTTTTATAGCCAGTTATGCCTTAAGTCCAGGATATGCTAAGACAGCATTTCTCAAAGTATGTGCTGCAAACTACAAGTCCAAAAATAATCCACAAAACAAAGTTTCCGTGGTGAAATAAATCTGGAAAACACTGCTTATCATAACTTCATTTTTCGATATTCAATATCTATGTTAGCATATTAGAGGTTCTGAGAAGTCCTGAAGAAATCACATCGTTATTTAGCACATAACCCTGAGTCCTACTGACTTCCTTCTGTGACTGTTTGTCTGAAGTCTCTCTCTGTTTCTCCCTCTCTCTCTTTTTTTCTCTCTTCCTCTAAGCCTTAGAAGGCTGTTCTCCCTGCTTGCAGAGCAGGCCTGAAATACCAAGAAATTAACACATACCGAAGAACAGTCCTCAACCAATAACTGATGGGAGTTGCAGTATCCCAGCTCCCTTGCTTCTTGGTTAACTCTGAGAGTCACATGCTTAACATAGTCTCCTCATGTGGTTAAATTAGTTCCAGTTACCCATAGTGGTTGCTGGCTTGAGAAGCTCCCCTTAATCAGGTGCCTTCCATTCCTTACTTCCCCACTCCCCACCTCCCAGATAAACTATTTGCACACACATTTGACTGCAGGGTCTATATCTGGGCCAACCCAAACTAATATGCTCAGGATTTCCCACACATGTCTAACAATAGACCTTCACATCACATTTCTTCAATTAGCCAAAACTCTACAATCAATCCCAAGTGATTGATCCAAGTGGCGAGTGAGAGAAGTCCAACAAAAAACTGGTGAGAACAAACAATTCGTGTATTTTAGACCAGGACAGGCTGGGTGCGGTGCCTCACACCTGTAATCCCAGCACTTGGGGAGGCCAAGGCAGGCGAATCACAAAGTCAGGAGATTGAGATCATTCTGGCCAGTACAGTGAAACCCCATCTCTACTAAAATACAAAATATTAGCTTGGCATGGTGGCACATGCCTGTAGTCTC
This sequence comes from Saguinus oedipus, assembly GCA_031835075.1. Taxonomy (NCBI): domain Eukaryota; kingdom Metazoa; phylum Chordata; class Mammalia; order Primates; family Cebidae; genus Saguinus; species Saguinus oedipus. The sequence goes on from CM063170.1 coordinate 48,792,726, forward strand.
AGCTACTTGGGAGGCTGAGGTGGGGAACTGCTTGAACCCAGGAGGCAGTGAGTGATGATCATGCCACTGCACTCCAGTCTGGTGACAGAGCAAGACTCCATTTCAAAAAAAAAAAAAAAAGACGACAACCAGGAAGGACAGGGCTGGCTTTAGGCTTGGCAGGACTCCAGGCCTTGGGCAATATCATGACTCACTCTGTCCCCATTTTGGGGCACTACAGCACCTTTGTGTTGGCTTCATCCAAATGGGCTCCTTTCACAAGGCAGATGACTATCGGCACTGAGCTTACATTCTCTCTTCAGCAGCCCCAGTGGAAAAAGCAGCCTCTCTCCCTCTCTCAATAATTCCAAAAAGAACCTAGGAGAAATCTCACTGGACTGTCTTTGGTCAATAGTCACTGCTGCACCAACTCTTGAGACTGGAGAGAAGGAATATACTGACTTCATCGTCCTGAGCCACGTCCCTACCGCTGGAGCTCTGCATATGGCCCCCACTCACACCCAAACCACATGGACCAGTTATGACAAGGGATGTTACTACCAGCAGAAGGAAATGCCTTCAAGGCAGGCATAAATAACAGACATCCAGTCTACTCTTTAACATTCTATGGTACTCACTTCGGGAGATGCTGTTCCGCAACATTCACAACTACTTCCTCCAAAATTCCTGAGAAAGTCTTTCTCAGAAAAGTCTGAAAGTGAGTTTAAAGAGTGGAAAATGTTTGACAACTTTATGTCACTCCATTAAACCTTTTATACGTGATCATCTTATTGACACCACTAATTGTCTAGTTGCTTTCCTAGTTTGGGTACATTTAAAGGTGTATTGATTATCATGTTTGGTATTGCTTGCCAAAAGAAAAGAAACTCTATCAATTCCTTTCAGTCAACCTTGAGCCTCATAATTAATTCTTTACTACTGCAATCAAGAAAGGTGATTGGGGGCCCAAAGTGGCTCCGGCCGGATGTCGTGGCGCTTGCAAAGGCGAGGCCAAGAGTTCAAGGCCAACCAACCTCAGCAACCTTACAAGCTCTCATTGATTGGCAAAAAAAAAAAAGGCGATTGAGTAGCCTTAAGGAAATGGCAGATACACACAGTAATTGAAAACACTAAAGAAAAATGGTGGTTAAAATGTATTCCAGAAACCACCCATCCACTACTTGAAATGTTTTTATTACTTTGTCTTTCCCACAGAGGGGAAAAAAATTAGAACCCTGCAAAAAAAAAAAAAAAGAAAAGAAAAAAAGATTTAACTGCACATTGTGTTTCCACTGGCATTCCTATAATTTATTACAATGGCAGAAATTAATTTATAGAAAATGACAAACATGGAATCACAACAAACATCACACGAAGCAAAGGAAAACACACCAAGAATGTTCTAATTGGTAAGAAAACATTCATCTGTGGCTGGAATTGCCAAAGAGAAGGGCAAGGTTTACTCAGCCTTGGAAAGCATTGTTGGTTTTTAAATTACAAGTCTTTCCAACTTTTTTCCATTTTTTTTCTATCTGCTGCTAAGGTGTCCCCATAAAGGACTCCCACTGAGGAATCTCATCTGTATTATCAGGGGAGCTGTTATACCGCCTTCTTCCACCTTCCTTTGATCATTTTCTACTTTTCAAGAGAAGGGCCCTGTGACATTTCTGTTGACCCCCTTGACAAACATAACTAGTGATGTTTATCACAAAAAAGATTCAGTATTGAAATTGTATAATTTCAAAGTTTCTTGGTCTACCAATGTGGAGTCTACCAAGGTCAATCCGATTTTCAAACAGAAAGTGGGCCCTCTTTAAAATTTCAGTTGTGGTCTGCACTATGCTCATGCATGTGCATGCCACCCAAGTGCAATCCATATGGGTGCACCCTCATGTTCATGAGACTCTACTCTCTCCCAGGTACCTTGGGACAGCCTCAACACCCAACCTATGCAGCCCAGGAAGGAGGAACTTACTTATGAAAGTGTGAAAAGCTTCAACCATACCCCAAAATAAATGATAGGACATCAGTTCCATTCAGCTACTGAAAACTATTCTTTTAAAGAATATTAGTGATACAGAAAAATGCAAACAATCAATTTTTTAAAAAAAAGATTAAGACATAAAATATTAACAGTAACATTCTATCTCTGGGTGATAAAATTTTGTGGGGTTTTTTTCCTCCATGTTTTCTTGATTTTCCCACTTTTTCTGCAATAGATATCTGTTACTTTATAATTAGAAAAAAACAACAAATGCTATATTTTCTTAGAGATTGAAAAGTACAGCAAGCCTCTAATAAGTCTATAGTATTTGGCATTATAAAAGTACTGAAGCTGGTGAGAAACGCAGGTCATCACTACAAAAATCAGAGCCTTGGGCCAAGCAAGCTGGCTCATGTCTGTAATCCCAGCATTTTGGAAGGTCAAGGCAGGTGGATCACCTGAAGTCAGAAGTTCAAGACCAGCCCGGCCAGCGTGACAAAACCCCATCTCTTCTAAAAAAAAAAAAAAAAAAAAAAATAGCTGAGCATGACAGCAGGCGCCTGTAATCCCAGCTACTCAGGAGGCTGAGGCACAAGAATCACTTGAACCTCGGAGGCAAAGTTTGCAGTGAGCCGAGATCATGACACTGCACTCCAGCCTGGTGACAGAGCAGAACTCTGTCTCAAAAAAAAAAAAAAAACAGAGCCTTGGATTCTCTTTCATATCAAATGATTGTCATCACACCCCTGTTATATAACCTACATTCCCCAACAACATCGCAACCTCCTAGAGTATTGGTCTCATATCTCAGCTTCCTTATTGTCCCAAAAATGCTTAGCACAGTGCTTTGCATAAAACAGGTTTTCAAGAAATCTATTGTGAATTACTAATAACAGCAAGGTGGTTATAGGACAGATGTCTGCTATCAGGGGACAGTAAGAACTAAGGGTCCAGGGACTCTTGAGCCTTAAAACTTCAGATAAGTATCTCAAATCAGAGAGAATGAAGGAAGAGTTGGCATTCCAGGACCAGGCAAGGGTCATGGGATTAGGGGGTTGAAACAAGCATCTAGGAAATCAGTTGAATCAATGGCCCTGACAGCCAAGATAGCAAAGCAGTGCTGAGTCTGCTTTTGACTTTCTTCTAAGCAGGGTGGTCCCAGGAACAAGTGTGCTCTGTGGTTACCCAGAGCGGCCCCCTGCATACACCAGTTCCAGATGGTTTGACTGAAAAGAATTTTGCCACAGAAACTGAACAATTCAGGCCAACAATAGAGGACTTGTTGAAAGAACCCAGTCCCACAATATATGTCTTTTGAAAGGTTTTTTATTGTTTTTCCCTAATTTCAAAAACAATGTGTTATTACAGAAACGTCTTAGATGACTAGTAAACATATCAAACCTATCATGTTCAAAACTGAGCTCCTGATCCTGCCTCCCCAACTTCATCTTCCTTCAGACTTCTCCATTTCAAGTAACTTAGTCCCAACCTTCTATTTGTTTAGGCCAAGAAGCTTGGATTCATTTTTGACTACTCTATTTATCTCATAACTCAATGTTCTGTATGTGTAAACAAGTCCTGTAGACCATAAATTCAAAATGTATCAATAGTGTAACCACTAAGAACTGTTCCCCACTTCCACAGCTGTCACCTTGATCCAAGCCCCCATCACCTCTCATCCACAGTCTTCTGCTTCCACCATTGTCCCTGCTACAGATTATTCCCAAAGGGGCAGTCACAGTGATATACATAAAACGTAAGACAGACTATGTCACTTCTCTGCTCAGCACCCCCAATGGCTTTCTAGCTGGCTTAGTAAAAGTCTAAGTCTTCACAATGGCCTATAAGGCTACATATGACCTGGCTGTCTGGTTACCAAATTCACCCTCTCCTACTCTTCCCCATGACTGACTCTGCACCACTCCTCTGACCTCTTTGTCTCACCACACACACACACACACACACACACACACACACACACACACACGGCATGCTTCTCTAGCGAGGCTTTTGTGTTTGCTATTCTTTCTACTGGCTTAATTTTCAGACCTCCCCTGGTGACCCTATTTAAAATTGGAACCCCTCCCCAGCATGCTGTAGCCCCCTTCCCTGCTTCACTCTTCTCTAGTGTTTGTAGCTGTTTAGCCTGTGATATATCTTACTTAATTCTTTTGTCTCCTTCCTACTGCTACTAGTATGCACCTTCAATAACAGAAAATTTTTTTCTTCAGTGTTATACCCTCAACATAAAGAATACAGCTGGTTCACGATCCAAGATGACCAAATAGGAACAGCTCCAGAACACAGTTCTCAGCGAGAACAGTGCAGAGGGTGAGTGCTCACGGCATTTCCAAACAGGTTTTCATTGCCCACAGACCAGGTCATTCCCAGGATGAAAAGCACCATGAATTTTCAGTGCAGCGGTTTCAGCCAGTGCACATCGGTGCACAGAAACTGACAGAAGTCTCAGTGGCCATTTTGACTGGCGCCTGGAATGCCTGGGAGACAGAGCCACCCATTCAACTGAAAGGGAGGGGGCTGAGACAAAGGGCCAGGCAATATGGCTCAGCGGGTACCATCCCCACAAAACAAGCAGTCTGAAACACTCTAGAATAAGAGTTTCGCAGCAAGCACAGCTGGACCCAGGAAGTCCAGGTCAGTGGGGGGAAGGGCATCCCCCTCTACCGAGGCAGTTCACACAGCAGCTGGGCAGAGCTTGTGGCAGCTCAGCAATGCCTCTGCTGGCAGACTGTGACTAGACTACTCCGTGTGGGGCAGGGCATCTAGGAAAAAAGGCAGCAGCACGTCAGGAACTTATGAATAAAGCCAACCTTTCCAGGACAGAGCAACTGGGAAAAGAGGCAGTTATGAGTTCAGCTGCAGCAGACTTAAAGGTACCTGCCCACAGCTCTGCACAACACGTGAGTTCCTATAAGGCACAGACTGTCTGCTCAAGCAACTTCCTAACTCCCATAGACCAAAGCAACACCTCATAAAGGAGGGCTCAGGCTGACATCTATCAGGTACCCTTCTGGGATGAGTATAGCAGAGGAAGAAACCAGTGGCAACACTTGCCATTCTGTAACCCCTGCAGGCAACCACCAGGCAAGCAGGGTCTGGAGTGGACCTCCAGCTGTACTGCAGCAGAGGAGCCTGACTGTTAGAAGAAAAACTAAGAAGCAGAAAGAAATAGCTTCAACATTAACAAAAACAACATCCACTCAGAGACCCCATCCGAAAGTCACCAACTACAAAGGCTCCAGATAGATAAAGCCACTAAGATGGGAAAAAAAACAGTGCAAAAATGATGAAAACATCAAAAACCAGAATGCCTCTCCTCCTCCAAGGGATCACAACTCCTCATCAGCTAGGGATCAAAGCTGGATGGAGAATGAATCTGATGAATTGACAGAAACAGGCATTAGAAGGTAGGTAATCACAAACTTCTCAGAGCTAAAAGAACATGTGCTAACCCAATGCAAAGAAACTAAGAACCTTGAAAACAGGTTAGACTAAATGCTAACTAGAATAAACAGCTTAGAGAAGAATAAAAATGACTTGATGGAGCTGAAAAACACAGCACAAGAACTTCATGAAGCATACACCAGTTTCAATAGCCAAATCGAACAAGCAGAAGAAAGGATATCAGAGATTGAAGATCAACTCAATGAAATAAAATGAGAAGGCAAGAATAGAGAAAAAAAGAGTGAAAAGAAATGAACGAAGCCTCCAAGAAATATGGGGTTATGTGAAAAGACTTAATCTACGTTTGGTAGGTGTACCCCAATGTGATGGAGAGAATGAATCCAAGTTGAAAAACGTTCTTCAGGATATTATCCAAGAGAACTTCCCCAACCTAGCAAGGCACGCCAATATTCAAGTCCAAAAAATACAGAGAACACCACAAAGATATTCCTCAAGAAGAACAACCCAAAGGCATATAATCATCAGATTCACCAAGGTTGAAATGAAGGAAAAACTGCTAAGGGCAGCAAGAGACAAAGGTCGGGTTACCCACAAAGGGAAGCCCATCAGACTCACAGAGGATCTCTCGGAAGAAACCCTACAAGCCAGAAGAGAGTGGGGGCCAATATTCAACATCCTTAAACAAAAGAACTTTCAATCTAGAATTTCATATCCAGCCAAACTAAGCTTCATAAGCGAAGGAGAAAGAAAATCCTTTATGGACAAGCAATTGCTGAGAGATTTTGTCACCACCAGGCCTGCCTTACAAGAGCTCCTGAAAGAAGCACTAAACAAGGAAAGGAACAACCAATACCAGCCACTCCAAAAATGCACCAAATGGTAAAGACCATCGACACAATGAAGAAAATGTGTCAACTAAAGGGCAGGTAGCATGAAAACATCCAGCTAGCATTAAAATGGCAGGATCAAATTCATACACAACAATATTAACCTTAAATGTAAATGGACTAAATGCCCCAATTAAAAGACACAGACTGGCAAACTGGATAAAAAGCCAAAACCCATCGGTGTGCTGTATCCAGGAAACCCATCTCATGTGCACGGACACATATAGGCTAAAAGTAAAGGGATGGAGGAAGATTTATCAAGCAAATGGAGAGCAAACAAAGCAGGAGTTACAATCCTAGTCTCTGATAAAATGGACTTTAAACCAACAAAGATCAAAGAGACAAAGGCATTACATAATGGTAAAAGGATCAATGCATCAAGAAAAGCTAACAATCCTAAATATATGGGCACCCAATACAGAAGCACCCAGGTGCATAAAGCAAGTTCTTAATGACCTACAAAGAGACTTAGACTCCCACACAATAATAGTGGGAGACTTTAACACTCCACTGTCAATATTAGACAGATCAACGAGACAGAAAGTTAACACGGATATCCAGGACTTGAACTCAGATCTGGACCAAGCAGACCTAATAGACATCTACAGAAATCCCTACCCCAAATACACAGAATATACATTCTTCTCAGCACCGCATGGCACCTACTCTAAAACTGACCACACAATTGAAAGTAAATCACTCCTCAGCAAATGCAAAAGAGTGGAAATCCTAACAAACAGTCTCTCAGACCACAGTGCAATCCAATTAGAACTCATAATTAAGACACTAACTCAGAACCTCATAACTTCATGGAAACTGAACAACTGGCTCCTGAATGTCAACTGGATAAATCATGAAATGAAGGCAGAAATAAAGATGTTCTTCCAAACCAACAAGAACAAAGACAATGTACCAGAATCTCTGGGACACATTTATAGCAATGTCTAGAGGGAAATTTATAGCAATAAATGCCCACCAGAGAAGAGAGGTAAGATCTAAAATTGACACCCTATTGTCAAAATTGAAAGAGCTAGAGGAGCAAGATCAAAAAAACTCAAAAGTTAGCAGAAGACAAGCAATAACTAAGATAGGCCGGGCGCAGTGGCTCACGCCTATAATCCCAGCACTTTGGGAGGTCAAGGTGGGTGGATCACCAGGTCAAGAGATCGAGACCATCCTGGTCAACATGGTGAAACCCTGTCTCTCAAAAAAAAAAAAAAAAAAAAAAAAAAAGGAAAAGAAATAACTAAGATCAGAGCAGATCTGAAGGAGACAGAGACACAAAAAACCCTTCAAAAAAAAAAAATCAATAAATCTAGGAGCTGGTTTTTTGAAAAGATCAACAAAATAGACAGACTGACAGCCAGATTTATAAAAAAGAAAAGGGAGAAGAATCAAATAGATGCAATAAAAAATGATAAAGGGGTATCACCAAGGACTCCACAGAAATACAAATTACAATCAGAGATTACTACAAATAACTCTATGCAAATAAACCAGTAAACCTGGAAGAAATGGATAAATTCCTGGACACTTGCACCCTCCCAAGCCTAAACCAGGAAGAAATTGAAACCTCGAACAGACCAATAACAAGGGCTGAAGTTGAGGCAGCAATTAAGAGCCTACCAACCAAAAAAAGCCCAGGTCCAGATGGGTTCACAGCTGAATTCTACCAGACATACAAAGAGGAGCTGGTACAGTTCCTTCTGAAACTACTCCAAACAATACAAAAAGAGGGAATGCCTCCCAAACCATTTTATGAAACCAACATCATCCTGATACCAAAACCTGGCAGACACTCAACAAAAAGAAAACTTCAGACCAATATCCATGTTGAACATCAGCAAAAAAATCCTCAATAAATTACTGGCAAACCAATTGCAACAGCACATCAAAAAGATTATCCATCACGATCAAGTAGGCTTTATTCTGGTGATGCAAGGCTGGTTCAACATATACAAGTCTACAAATGTAATCCACCACATAAACAGAACCAAAGACAAAAACTGCATGATTATCTCAATAGATGCAGAGAAGGCCTTTGACAAAATTCAACAGCCCTTTATGCTAAAAACTCTCAATAAACTAGGTATTGAAGGAACATACCTCAAAATAATAAAAGCTATTTATGACAAACCTATAGCCAACATCATCCTGAATAGGCAAAAACTGGAAGCCTTCCCTTTCAAATCCGGCACTAGACAAGGATGCCCTCTCTCACCAACATTAAATGTAGTACTGGAAGTTCTAGGCAGAGCAATTAGGAAAGAAAAAAAAGGGTATTCAATTAGGAAAAGAGGAAGTCAAATTGTCTCTATTTGCAGACAACATGGTTGTATATTTAGAAGACCCCATCATCTCAGCTCAAAATCTCATTAAACTGATAAGCAACTTCAGCAACGTCTCAGGATATGAAATCAATGTACAGAAATCACAAGTATTTCTATACAACAACAACAGACTAACAAAGAGCCAATTCATGAGCGAACTCCCATTCACAACTGCTGCAAAGAGAATAAAATACCTAGGAATACAACTAACAAAGGATGTAAAGGACCTCTTCAGGGAGAACTACAAACCACTGCTCAAGGAAATAAGAGAGGACACAAACAAATGGAGAAACATTCCATGCTCATGGTTAGGAAGAATCAATATGGTGAAAATGGCCATACTGCCCAAAGTAATGTATAGATTCAATGCTATCCCCATCAAGCTACCAATGACCTTCTTCACAGAACTAGAAAAAACCACCTTAAACTTCATAAGGAACAAAAAGAGAGCCCACATAGCCAAGACAATCCTAAGCAAAAAGAACAAAGCCAGAGGCATCATGCTACCTGATTTCAAACTATACCAGAAAGCTACAGTAATCAAAACAGCATGGTACTGGTACCAAAACAGAGATATAGATCAATGGAACCGAACAGAGGCCTTGGAAGCAATGTCACACATCTACAACCATCTGATCTTTGACAAATCTGACAAAAACAAGCAATGGGGAAAGGATTCCCTGTTTAATAAATGGTGTTGGGAAAACTAGCTAGCAGTGTGCAGAAAGCAGAAACTGGACCCCTTCCTGACACCTTACACTAAAATTAACTCCAGATCAATTAAAGATTTAAACAGAAGACCTAACATCATAAAAACCCTAGAAGAAAACCTAGGCAAAACCATTCAGGACATAGGCATAGGCAAGGACTTCATGACTAAAACACTGAAAGCACTGGCAACAGAAGCCAAAATAGACAAATGGGACCTAATAAATTCCAGAGCTTCTGTACAGCAAAAGAAACAATCATTAGAGTGAACTGGCAACAAACAGAATGGAAAAAAATTTTTGCAATCTATCCATCTGACAAAGGGCTTATATCCAGAATCCGCAAAGAATAGATTTACAAGAAAAAACAAACAAACCCATCCAGAAGTGGGAGGAGGATATGAACAGACACTTGTCAAAAGAAGTCATATATGAGGCAAACAGACATATGAAAAAATGGTCATCATCACTGATTATTAGAGAAATGCAAATCAAAACCACATTGAAATACCACCTCATGCCAGTTAGAATGGCAATCATTACAAAATCTAGAGACAACAGATGCTGGAGAGGACGTGGAGAAATTGGAACACTTTTACCCTGTTTGTGGGAGTATAAAGTAGTTCAACTTTTGTGGAAGACAGTATGGTTATTCCTCAAGGAGCTAGAAATAGAAATTCCATTTAACCCAGCAATACCATTACTGCATATATACCCAAAGGATTATAAATCATTCTACTATAAAGACACATGCACATGTATGTTTATAGCGGCACTGTTTACAACAGCAAAGACCTGGAAGCAACCCAAATGCCCATCAACGATAGACTGGAAAAGGAAAATGTGGCACATATACACCATGGAATACCATGCAGCCATAAAAAGTGATGAGTTTGGGTCCTTGGTAGGGACATGGATGTATGTGGAAACCATCATTCTCAGCAAACTGACACAAGAACAGAAAATCAAACACCACATGTTCTCACTCATAGGTGGGTGTTGAACAATGAAAACACATGGAAACAGGGAGGGGAGCATCACACACTGGGGTCTGTTGTTGGGGGCAAAGGGAGGGACAGAGAGGGGAGGTGGGGAGGTCTGGAGAGATAACATGGGGAGAAATTCCAGATGTAGATTATGGGGGAATGGAGGCAGCAAACCACATTGCCATGTGCGTACCTATGCAACAATCCTGCATGATCTGCACATGTACCCTAGAACCTAAAGTACAATAAAAAAAAAAAGAATACAGCTGACATTTAATACAAGCTTATTAAAATTTTTCAAATGCATTGAAATATATATAAATAAGGCTGGGTGCAGTGGCTCAAGCCTGTAATCCCAGCACTTTGGGAGGCCGAGGCGGGTGGATCATGAGGTCAAGATATCGAGACCATCCTGGTCAACATGGTGAAACCCCGTCTCTACTAAAGATAGAAAAAATTAGCTGGGCGTGGTGGCGCATGCCTGTAATCCCAGCTACTCAGGAGGCTGAGGCAGGAGAATTGCCTGAACCCAGGAGGCGGAGGTTGCGGTGAGCCGAGATCACGCCATTGCACTCAGCCTGGGTAACAAGAGCGAAACTCCGTCTCAAAAAAAAAAAAGAAAGAAATATATATAAATAAGCAAAATAATTCCACCAACCCAAAGCAAACACTATTCAGACCTTGGTGTATAACTGTCCAAATAATTTTTCTGTACACTATAATTATTCTACAAATATAAGCTTATATAATACTTACATTAGAAACCTGTGTGTTTATCACAACTTGCTATTTTGAATATTTTAATTGAGTCCTATTATTCTAATTTTCATTTCAACAAACACCAAAGAATAGAAATAATGGACTAAAAATAAATTTGAAATATAATAGTAAATAGTGGGGAAACAATTGAAAAGTTAAATTTTGTTTTCAAGATGGCATCTCACTCTGTCACTCAGTCTGGAGTGCAGTATGGTAGTGTAATCATAGCCCTCAGTAACCTCCAACTCCTGGCTCAAGAGATCCTCCTTTTTGTCCACCCTAATAGCTGGGATTACAGGCCCACACTACCACACCTGGATAATTTTTTAATTTTTTGGAAAGACATTTTATTAGTCGTTTTTACACTGCTATAAAGATACTACCTGAGACTAGGTAATTTATAAACAAAAAGGTTTTATTGATTCAGTCCTGCATGGCTGGTGAGGCCTCAGGCAACTTATAGTAATGGTGGAAGGCGAAAGGAAAGCAATAACCTTCTTCACAAAGCAGGAGGAGAGAGAGGGAGTGAAGGGGAAAATACCACTTTGAAACCATCAGATCTCATGAGAATTCATTCATTATCAGAAGAACAGCATAGGAGAAACCACTCCCATGATCCAATCATCTCCCACCGGGTCCCTCCCTAGACACATAGAGATTACAATTTAAGATGTGATTTGAGTGGGGACACAGATCGAACTGTATCATTCCACCTCTGACCACTCCCAAATCTCGTGTCCTTTTCACATTTTAAAACCAATCATGCCTTCCCAACAGTCCCTTAATGTCTTAGCTCATTCCGGCATTAACACAAGTCCAAGTCCAAAGTCTCATCTGAGATAAGGCAAGTCCCACCTAGAAATCTGTAAAATCAAATCAGGTTAGTTTACTTCCAAAATACAATAGGGGTACAGACATTGGGTAAGTGTTCCCATTCCAAATGGGAGAAACTAGCCAAAACAAAGGGGCCATAGGCCCCATCCAAGTCCAAATCCCAGCAAGGCAGTCAGTAAATCTTAAAGTTTCAGCCAGGCACATTGGCTCACACCTGTAATCCCAGCACTTTGGGAGGCTGAGGTGAGCAGATCACCTGAGGTCAGGAGTTTGAGACCAGCCTGACCAACATGGAGAACCCGGCTCTACTAAAAATACAAAAAATTAGCCGGGCATGATGGTGCATGCACGCCTATAATCCCAGCTACTCAGGAGGCTGAGGCAGGAGAATTGCTTGAACCAGGAGGCAGAGGTTGCAGTGAGCCGAGATCGTACCATTGCACTCCAGCCTGGGCAAACAAGAGCAAAACTCCATCTCTCAAAAAAAAGAAAGAAAAAAAATCTTAAAGCTCCAAAATCTCTTTTGAGTCAATTTCTCAAATCCAGGTCACAATGATGCCAAGGAATGGGCTCCCACAGCCTTGGGCAGCTCTGCCCCTGTGGCTGCTTTTAAGGGCTGGCATTGAGTGCCTGTGGCTTTTCCAGGCACATGGTGCAAGGCCTCTACCTTTCCAAGCCCTGGAGGACAGTGGCCCTCTTCTCACAGCTCCACTAGGCAACACCCCAGCAGTGACTCTGTATTGGGGCTCCAACCCCACATTTCCCTTTTGCACTTACCCAGCAGAGGTTCTCTGTGAGGGCTCTGTCCCCGCAGCAGACTTCTATTGGTCATCCAGGCATTTCCATACATCCTCTGAAATCTAGGTGGAGGCTCACAAGGCTCAACTCTTGTCTTCTGCTCACCCACAGCCCATATGGAAGCTGCCAAGGCTTGGGGCTTGTAACCCCTGAAACAACAGCTTGAGCTGTACATTGACCCTTTTTAGCCATGACTGGAGCTGGACAGGCTGGGAGGGAGGGCACCAAGTCCTGAGGCTGCACTGAGCAGCAGGGCCCTGGGTCTGACCCACAAAACTATTTTTCCCTCCCAGGACTCTGGGCCTGTGATGGGGGGGACTGCCATGAAGATCTCTGAAATGTCCTGTAGACGTTTTCCCCATTGTCTTGGTGATTAACATTCAGCTCCTTGGTACTTAGCAAATATCTGTAAGCAGCTTGAATTCCTCCCCAGAAAATGGGCTTTTCTTTTCTAATGCATGGTCAGTCTGCAAATTTTCCAAACCTTTATGCTCTTCTTTCCTTTTAAACATAAGTTTCTATTTCAAACCATCTCTTTGTGAACACCTATTACTGAATGTTTTCAGAATCAGCCAGGTCACCTCTTGAATATTTTACTGCCTAGAAATTTCTTCCACCAGATACCCTAAATTATCTCTCTCAAAATAAAAGTTCCACAGATCTCTAGGGCAGGGACAAAACGCCACCAGTCTCTTTGCTAAAGCATAGCAAAAGTTCCAGTATTTTTCTCACATCTGAGACCACCTCAGACTGGACTTCATTGTTCATATCATGATCAGCATTTTGGCCAAAACCATTCAACAAGTCCCTTGAAGTTCCAAACTTTCCCACAATTTCTTATCTTCTTCTGAGCCCTCCAAACTGTTTCAAACTCTGCCCACTACCCAATTCCAAAGTTGCTTCCACATTTTCTGGTTATCATTATAGCAGTGCCCCACTCCCAGTACTGATTTTCTGTATTAGTCCATTTTCACACCACTATAAAGATAATACCTGAGACTGGGTAATGTATAAACAAAAGAGGTTTAATTAATTCATAGTTCTGCATGGCTGGGGAGGCCACAGGAAACTTACAATCATGGTGGAAGGCAAAGAGGAAGTAAGCACCTTCTTCCAAAGCAGCAGGACAGAGAGAGCACACAGGGGAAACTGCCACTCATAAACCATCCGATCTCATGAGAACTCCCTCACCATCACAGGAACAGCATAGGGGAAGCTGCTCCCATGATCCAGTTGTCTCCCACCAGGTCCCTCCCTAGACACATGAGGATTACAGTTCAAGATGAGATTTGGGTGGGGACACAGAGCCAAACTATATCAGACATAATCTCCCTATGCTCCCCAGGCTGGTGTCAAATTCCAGGCCTCAAGCTATCCTCCCACCTCAGCCTCCTAAAGTGCTGGGATTACAGGTATAAGCCACCATGACTGGCCTCTTGAAAAGTTAAATCTTGGCCGGGCGCGGTGGCTCAAGCCTGTAATCCCAGCACTTTGGGAGGCCGAGGTGGGTGGATCACGAGGTCAAGAGATCGAGACCATCCTGGTCAAAATGGTGAAACCCCGCCTCAACTAAAGATACAAAAAATTAGCTGGGCATGGTGGCGCGTGCCTGTAATCCCAGCTACTCAGGAGGCTGAGGCAGGAGAATTGCCTGAACCCAGGAGGTGGAGGATGCGGTGAGCCGAGATTGCGCCATTGCACTCCAGCCTGGGTAACAAGAGCGAAACTCCGTCTCAAAAAAAAAAAAAAAAGAAAGAAAAGTTAAATCTTAAATGGGTAAAAATCCTTAAAGATTAGTAAATATTACAAAGTGGTTGCAATCACAAAAATTATCAAGGCTTTGGGATTAATGTCTAAGAAATCATTGTTTTATATGTTTTTCTTTTACCTAATAGTAATGTTGAACAGTTCATTTTTGACTAAATTGTTTTCAGTTGAATAATTTGGAGCTGGTGTTGGCAAAAGTCAGAAGAGACATAGAGAGAGCTCAGAGCTTCCAGGAGCATCCCAGTTCTGACAGAAGCGAGCAGAGGGTTTAGAATCATGAGAAGATCATCATAAACACCCTTCTTGGAAGATCTCAGGACCTCAGACCACAGAAATTACTCTCCACTTGAGTTTTGCCATCCATCACACTAAAGCAGAAACACACCTCACCTTCCTGCTACTCAAGGATTGACAAATAAAGGCAAAATCTCAGCCCTCTCTGAGATTCTTAAAGAACAGTGTTTGACTCTGTTCAGTGGGATCTTCCAGGGCCAAATGCCAGTAGGATTGATTTTGGAGTCCAGCAACCCTCATCTCTTAGTCCTTACATTGCATGCAGGTCCACAGGAGGAGAGGGCTGGCACTCAGAGGATGATACCTTCTGTGCCACATCATCACTCTTACCACCCTGGCTTTAGGAATGCTGCATCTCTCTGAAAACCACCCAGGTCTGGGAAATATTGAGAGTTAAGTCCTACTTCCTATCAGAATAAAATAGATGACATCACTTTTTCTTTCCCAAAAAAATTGGAAATCAAACCCTCATCGGTTTAACTGCTGAGTTGAGTTGTCACCAGCAAGTACCAAACTTTAGCCATTTGTAAACAGAGCTTCTGGAAAGTACTGAGTTGGCACCTACCAAGAACTTGGTCTTCACATAGAGGGAAGACAGAGACCAGGAAACAGTCATATTTCTCCAGTTCACCTCCGGGCTCCATTTTGAAGAGAGATGAATGCATGAACAACATTCTTAACCTGGTATGTCTACAGCCACATCACCTTGAACGTGCCCAATCTCGTCTGAACCTAGTATGTGACATGCCCTATGCTGATGCTTTTATACATGTTACCTTATTTAATCCTCATGACTTCCACATTAATAATTACCTATGTTGTGAGGGTCATTACACCAATGTTATGGATGAAGATATTGTGGCTCAAAGAAATAATTTTTAAGTAGTTACACCAAAATTTAGAAACTTCTAACTCCTAAAAGACCACCATGCTGTATTTCTGGTCTTCAAATTTAAATGGAATAGTGGTAGGCCAGGCACGGTGGCTCACACCTGTAATCGCAGCACTTTGGGAAGCTGAGGCAGGTGGATCACCTGAGGTCGGGAGTTCGAGACCAACCTGACCAACATGGAGAAACCCCATCTCTACTGAAAATACAAAATTAGCCGGGCATGGTGGTGCATGCCTGTAATCCTGGCTACTTGGGAGGCTGAGGCAGGCTGAGAACTGCTTGAACAGGGAGGCGGAGGTTGCAGTGAGCCAAGATTGTGCCACTGCACTCCAGCATGGGCAACAAGAGCAAAATTCTGTCTCAAGTAAAATAAAATAAAAATAAGCAAATGGATTAGTAATGGTAATAATGTTGGGGAAAATGGGAGGAACGAGGGGTGACTGCTAAAGAGTACAGGGTTTCTTTGAGTGGTGATGAAAATGTTCTAACAGTGACTGAGATGACCATCGCACAACTCCATGAGGACTCTAAAATTCACTGAATTGTACGTTTGAAGTGGGTGAATTGTGTGGCATGTAAGTTATACCACATAAAGCTGTCACCAAAAATTAGTATTTCATGGAGGCCTCTTCCTACCCTACTACACAATAAAATCACAAAAACCTCTAAATTTTCGGTAACCCATATATTCTGAAGTGCCAAGGCTTGCCTTATATTTCTTTGTAATTTTAGGTAGTAGACAATAAACAAATGGCTGATTGTAATGATGAAAGAGATCCAAATTTCTGCACTCCAGCTAGGGGAGAAATGCCCAGTTACAAGCAGCCAAATGGAGGTCAGAGAGGAGAACCATATTCCCAGATGAAAGGCAGCTGGCGCAGTGGCTCATGCCTGTAATCCCAGCACTTTGGGAGGGTGAGGTGAGTGGATCACAAGGTCAGGAGTTTGAGACCAGCCTGGTCAGCATGGTGAAACCCCCGTCTCTACTAAAAATACAACAAAAAATTTGCCAGGCATGGTGATGTGTGCCTGGAGTCCCAGCTACTTGGGAGGCTGAGGCAGGAGAATTGCTTGAACCCAGGAGGCGGAAGTTGCAGTGAGCCAAGATTGCAACACTGCACTCCAATCTAGGTGGCAAAGCAAGACTCCATCTCAAAAAAAAAAAAAGCAGGCAAAATTTTCTCTAGCACAATCCCGCTCTCATTTCAAGAATCTGCCCACATGCTCCTCACACCTCCTCCTCTCCTGTCACTACCACCATGATCTTGTGGTTACACAATTTCATTCAGAGTCAAAATTAGAAATTAACTAAAGAAGCTATGGTATGGTATTTTATTCTAAGATGTCATCTCTTTTCAAATGAATCATCAATTTAATAACAGCTTTCCCAGTGTTAAAATGTGGGGTTAAAAAGGCATTTTAGAATCAAAGAAATGTACTAATTCCTATGAAGATGGTAATCCAATTAAAGCATAATATCTCCATATTTGAAGAAATTTTCAGGACGTTAAAATGCTTTTAGAATCAGAGGGTTGATGGATCTTTAATGATGGGAATATATGCCTGACCCAATAGAAGAGGACAGACTGGTGTTTATTGTTTAGGATGAAGGGGCAACTTCCCAGAATCTATCAAATGCCCAAAGCCTGTGCCCTCCCCATTTATTTTTCTGGGCCGAACCCTCTCTCTCATTTTCAAGGGTAACAGGGGAAGTAGAAAAGGGCATGAGCTGTCCTTTGCAGGGACATAAATGAAGCTGGAAGCCATCAATCTCAGCCAACTAGCACAGGAACAGAAAACCAAACACTACATGTTCTCACTCATAAGTGGGAGTCGAACAATGAGAACACATGGACACAGGGAGGGAGGGGAACATCACACACTGGAGCCTGCTGGGGAGTGGGGGCAAGGGGAGGGAGAGCATTAGGACAAATACCTAATGCATGGGGGGCTTAAAACCTAGATGACGGGTTGACAGGTGCAGCAAACCACCGTGGCACATGTGTATCTATGTAACAAACATGCATGTTCTGTACATGTATCCCAGAACTTAAAAATTTATATATATACAAATTTTATACATTATATATATATAATATATATAATTCATATGTATATATGAAGGGCATGAGCACTGAAATATGCATCTTCTCGAAGGCCTAGAGAAGGAGGTATGACTGCTGCAACTTCACGTTGCCAGAATGCTACAAAGCTTTCAACAAAGAATTGATAACTAGACCACTCAAGCTCTGAGGAACTATGAACTCAAGTTTCTCTGAAGAGGTACTGTCCACAAGAAAAAGCAACTTACAGGACCAAATTCTGCCTAAATGAGTGCTTTGATCTCTAATATTGGTCAGTCCATTTTGGGTTGGAGGCGGTGAGGAAATTCTAGTATCTCTGCTCCTGGCTTATCACAGGAGGGATTTGCCCACCCTAGTGCCCCTTGATTCCCTCCTGCCTTTTTAAGTTATTAGAACCTGAGACCCTACCACCACCTCAGCAAATGAGATTAAACACAGCAGAGAGTAAAATTCTCTGTTGATTTCTTAGATTCTGGACTCCCTACACTCCCTGCCTTCTGCCTCGTCTCAGCTGCTCAGATCTTACTAGATTTGAGGCTGCCCAAACATCAGGTATCTGTCTGGTGGCATTACCAGGACAACTCCACGATCATCCATACATCCACGTAATGACTGTTTCCTGATGATAGAAACACAAAGTTCTAACCAAATGGTGCTGATATAGGATGAGACTATTGATAGTGAGTTCCAAGCAGGCAGAAACTACCACATTTGCTGCAAAAGAAATGCAGAGCAATTTTGCAGAGAGATTACCGGGGGGGGGGGGGGGGGGGGGGGGGGGAATTTTTAATTACATTTATAACATATGAATGAATAGTAGCACTAACGTGGAAATACAGAGGATATTTTGTTTTATAAATACAGAATATTGGGAATATTTGAAAATCAGTAGGAAAGCATATATTTTAGATTTATGGTAATATTCTATTAACTTTGAGAAAAATTATAAATCAAAACCTAGGCTGGAAGTAGTGACTCACACCTGTAATCCCAGCACTTTGGGAGGCCAAGTTGTGCAGATTGCTTGAGCCCAGGACTTTGAGACCAGCGTGGGCAATATGGCAAAACCCCATCTCTACAAAAACTACAAAGATTAGCCAGGTGTGGAGGCGTGCCTATAGTTCCAGCTACTCAGGAGGCTGAGATGGGAGAAGCACCTGAGCCTGAGAGGTCAAGGTTGCAGTGAGCTGTAATCACGCCACTGCACTCTAGCCTGGACAATAAGGTGAGACTCTCATATTAGAAGAAAAAAGAAAGAAAGAAAAAGAAAAGTTAAATGCTTTACATTGATATCAATGACTACATATAAAGGTATACTTTTCATTCATTCATATATTCTCTTTCATCGAGAATAGGTCTATTGATTGAAATTGGTGGCTTCCCTGGTTTTTACAATGTTGTTATACATTCTTTCAGGTATTTCTCACATTCCTAATTTGCCAGCTGTATACATAGTTTGAATGGTCATCTTAAGGAGCCTTTACAAAGTTTCTCACCTTATCCTTACATATACACTAACTTTATTTTCACATATAGCATTTATTGAATTACTCACTAGCAAAGATTCATAATTTCCCTGCGTTCCAGGAAACATAAGCATTATAGTCAAACATAGTGCGTTACAGTAGAAAAGAAAGAGTAGGTTGGGCGAGGTGGCTCTTGCCTATAATCACAACATTTTGGGAGGCCGAGGCAGGAAGCCTGCTTGAGCTCAGGAGTTCAAGACCAGCCTGTGCAACATGGCGAAACTCCATCTCTATGGAAAAAAAAAAAATATTGAAATTAGCTAAGTGTAGTGGTGCATGCCCAGCCCAAAAGGTTGAGACTGCAGCAAGCTGAGATCTCACCACTATACTCTAGCCTGGGTGACAGACTGAGACCCTGTCTCAAAAAGGGAGGGGAAGGGAGGGGAGGGGAGGGGAGGGGAGGGGAGAGAAAAGAAAGAGAAGGAAAGAAGGGATGGCAGGCAGGCAGAGAGAGAAAGAGAAGAAAGTAAAGAAAAAGAGAAAAGAAAAAAAGAAAAGGAAGAAAAGAATTTAAATTAAGAAAATGCAGTCAAGTGCCTTCACCTCTTTCTAGCAGTGTTACCTTGGACAACTTAGTTCAACTTTCTGGGACTTGTGTTATGCCTCAATAAAATAAAAGAGTAGTCAGATCAGGAACTTTTAATCTATAATTCTAAGAACTTTGTGTACCCAATGCTGGCAGACAATGCTCTGTCTACCAGAGAAGTATGAGGCCCTCATGAACCCACACTCACAAGCACCCTTATGTACACAGAGGCTTGAGGCCATCTACTGTACACATCAGACTTCTGGTTATTATTTTGTTCCCTGGCCTTAAAAAAAAATGAAAAACCCCTGGGCTAGATGGCATCTGAGTTCAGGACAGCTCTAAATTTCTCTAATCCTTCCTTCCACACTGCCATTTAGAAAAAGGCACTCGAAAAATAATGAGTGTTGATGATGTCTATTGTGACATTGGAAAACGCAACACACAGCTATCAAGCACTGCTGGAATTAAGCCCCTCTCAACACACAAGATCCCTCACAACTCTGCACATGTTTAAGATTTCAAATGTGCAGCCTAGTTAGCAGAGAAATTTTGAAAATTAAAAAGAAAAGAAACCTGGTTGCTTAACGTAACTTTGCCCTTGCTTTCAAATTGTATTCCCACTTGCAAATTTCACCACTGGATTTTTTTTCACATACAGTTGACACTTTATTTCCCTGTTAAAGCCAAACTCAAGAAAAAAAAGAAGAAAAGGGGGGGTGGGGGATGGGGGTGGGGAGAAAGAATCAAACAAGCAGCCCCGTAGGAGGATAAGAAGAACAGCTTGATAAAGATCACCGGAAGAGGGCTGCCTCTGGAAAGTATGGGAGCCTTTTAATAAATAACCCTGCATAAATCTAAAGAGATCTGAAATGTTTAACTAGTTTTCGAATGTGAACAAATACACACACACACACACACACACACACACACACACACACAGAGCGGTCTAATATGCTTTTGCTTCATATCCTGAACTCCATAAAAATGTCCTATTATTGGTATTCACAACAATTTAATGGCTTAGATAGATTATATTCCTTAGAGGCAGAAGGCAGCTACGACACAAGTCTCAAGTTCCTGAAGTTCAGACAGTTTTAGGGCATTAAAAATGTTTCCCATAGGAAGAAATAGTTTCTCCAGCAAAAAACAAGGAGTGAGAATTTCTTCAATTAATCCCATGCTTCGGACAGAAAAAGTGGAAATTCCTGGTCTCATAGGTGACTTTTGCAGAAAGGCTTAGACAGTATTTTCCCAGGAGGCCATATCCAGGTCTGTTCAAAGTGTATAAGCATTAGAGTAAGGGAGAAATTTGCATATTCGTTGTACAAAGTTTATGTAGCCTGGCAAGGTCCATACAGTTGAATCTTGGGCGCTTTTCAAGTTTTCACATTTGATTGCTGCTACCTTTAAGTTAGTTTGAAAGTTGACTCATCCATATTCCTTCTCCCTCATCTAACATTACGGTCTTGGGTCCCCTGAGGCAAGGCACATTACTTAATTCTTAGACTCATAGGAAGGATTATGAGATGTGAGAGTTGAAAACGTTTTTGTTTTCGACTTTACATACAGATATAGAAAAATAACAGCAAGGTCTTTCGAAATTTTTCTACGGCCCTCCTGAGCTGGAGTTTGGAAAACATTGCCCTTCTGGTGAAAATGCATAGAAACCCACCTAAGAATTAGTTTAGAGCAGAGGATTTGGAGTCAAATAATCATGTGTCCTTGTCCCAGTTCCGCTTCTCACCAACTGAAATGCAGCATGTTGTTGAACTTTGCAGAGACTTTATTTTCTCATCTGCAAAATCTGAATTATAGTAAAGATCATTTCATAGGACCGGACAAATTAAAGGAGATTCTTTTAAAGTGCTTATGATGTTCAGATTTGGTTCATTATTGCCGGGCGCGGTGGCTCGCGCCTGTAATCCCAGCACTTTGGGAGGCCGAGGCGGGTGGATCACGAGGTCAAGAGATCGAGACCATCCTGGTCAACATGGTGAAACCCCATCTCTACTAAAAATACAAAAAATTAGCTGGGATGGTGGTGCATGCCTGTAATCCCAGCTACTCAGGAGGCTGAGGCAGAATTGCCTGAACCCAGGAGGCGGAGGTTGCGGTGAGCCGAGATCACGCCATTGCACTCAGCCTGGGTAACAAGAGCGAAACTCCGTCTCAAAAAAAAAAGATGTAGTTCATTATTGTTTTAGCATACTAACTCTGTTCTTTGCTGCATGTCTTCCATGTTCAATAGCATCAAAGGTGTCCTACAGATAATTTTTCCTGAATAAACTTTCATAATCAAACCATTCATATTCTATATCTGCACAAGAACTAAGGTTAATTCATGGTATAGAATTTAAATATCCTTAAAAAAAAATATTTAACTCAGGTTATTAATCTCATTGCCAAATCACCAGCACCCTCATCATCCTGAGTTCATCATTCTAGTTCATCATCAGTGAACTAAGGTCACCATGCTTTTCTCACCACCTCAGAGCCCAATACATTTCATGGTCATTACCTTTGTTCATACCCACTGTTAAAAAAGAACCACATGGGGCCAGGCACTGTGGCTCATGCCTGTAATCCCAGCACTTTGGGAGACCAAGACAGGCAGGTCACCTAAGGTCGGGAGTTTGAGACCAGTCGGACCAACATTGAAAAATCCCATCTCTACTAAAAATACAAAAAAAAAAAAAAAAAATAGCTGGATGTGGTGGTGCATGCCTGTAATCCCAGCTACTTGAGAGGCTGAGATGGGAGGATTGCTTGGACCCAGGAGACAGAATGGGTGGTGAGCCAAGATTGCACCATTGCATTCCAGCCTGGGCAACGAAAGCAAAACTCCATCTCAAAAACACAAAAACAAAAAAACACATGGGTCTGAGCTGTTTCAGGAAAAGGTACAAGCAGGTATTTCTTTTCCCCCTTCCAACTCTTCCATTTAAAAAGAGGGGATAAAGAAACAAAACTCAGCAGCCAGAAGGAGAGAAGATGTTAATTCCAGTCCTTGGCTGCTTTTAATTTGAGGCATTTCAGAATGGCTATTTCTCAGAGTCATTGAGGGCTAATGGTGCAATCCGATTTTGCCTGGATGAATTTCCCATGACAAACGATATTGGCTCATGGTTTGTGGTCGTGATGGAGTGCCAGTATTTTTCTTTCTCCAAAGCTTGGGTAGGACGGCATGGAGCTCTTATGTTCTTTAGGACATTTGTTTCCAATTTTGCAAACACTGTGAATGTGGTTATTTTTGTAGCTCTGTTAGGAAAGTGCATGGCATTTGGTTTTTCTTGTTGGAGTTAATTATAAATCATTAGATTTCCAGTGCCCACAACAAAGTCCTTGGACCTTGAAGCTCAATCACTGGTGATTGCGATAGTCCTACCCACAGCCCCCACCTCTTGCTAAATCTCTCCATTTCTCATTATGGAGCAGGAGGGAGAAGAGGGCGTTATTTTAAGATGTTTTTATTGGCTTCTAAATGTGAAGCTTTGGTTCCAAAGTCGTCTTTTTTCCCAGAGCAAGATAAACTTTTGGGGGTTGTAAATCATGGGACTTTTGCATCATTTGACAGGGTCCATGTTTAAGAGTCATTCCAATCACCTCGCTGAAGACTTAGGAAGCCAAGAGAGTTGCCCACGCATCCTGAAAAGGACCCTTTTGGTAGCCCTGGGCCTATGTCCAGATCTGTTGCTTTAGGGCAATAAATCATTTCTATTTTCACCTCCTCCCCACCTTCATCCCCATTTTTAGAAAACAGCATTGTGACTGGTAACTTTAGGGCCAGCCATTGGCAAAACAGACCCCTCTTCCTTCCCATAGTAAGGCACCCACATCTTTATACCGCCCTGAGCCTCCTGCTGTAATTACCCATCCCATCTCAGTCTCCAGGACAGCACTCATAGTGCCAAGATTTTTCACACCAAAATGCCGCTATCTTGAGTGTTATTTCTCAGCAAGGCTCTGTTTCCTGCTAAAGAGTAAATGGTTAATCTAATTTTTAAAATAAATACCAGCACTCAAGTATCAATAAGTGCTAACTATAATGACGTGAGAGGAAGACTTGTTTTGTACTGTTTTATTTAAGATAAACAAAAGGCCAGGAATGGTGGCTCACACCTGTAATCCCAGCACTTTGGAAGGCTGAGGACTTCCACACAGCCTCCTGACCTGAGGTCAGAAGATCGAGACCAGCGTGGAATTAGCCAGGTGTAGTAGCACACGCCTGTAATCCCAGCTACTTGGGAGGCTGAGGCAGGAGAATTGCTTGAACCTGGGAGGTGGAGGTTGCAGTGAGCTGAGATCGTGCCACTGCATTCCAGTTTGGGCAACAAGAGTGAAAGTCCATCTCCCAAAAAAAAAAAAAAAAACCTCTAAACCCTCCCTTCATTCAAGCCCTTCTTTGGTTGAATCAGGGTAGGTAGTTGAGACTCTTGTTCACTTCTTCACCCTCAATGCCTAGAACAGACCCTGGCACACAGTAGGCTCCCAGGACTATCTGTGAATGAATAAGAGCCCACCCCTCTTTCCAATTCCCCCACCTGACCGAGATCCTAAGGGGGCCTCCAAGAGAAGAGCTTGCAGTCAATGCAGTTGATGAAATAAATTACACTAGAATCTTGGTGCCAAAGACCACTTAGTCCAATCTCACTACTTCATAGATGAGGAAACCAAGGCCCATAAAAGGAGAGTCTCCTGCCCCAGGTCACAAAGGGAATGACTCTTTTATAGTACCAGATCTTGGGTCCCTAGACTCCCAGGTCAGGGCTCATCCCCTTGGGTTTGCTGCCCTGTTC
This sequence comes from Saguinus oedipus, assembly GCA_031835075.1. Lineage (NCBI taxonomy): Eukaryota > Metazoa > Chordata > Mammalia > Primates > Cebidae > Saguinus > Saguinus oedipus. Next base: position 48,817,304 of record CM063170.1, read on the forward strand.
TTTACTTTTCAGCATGAGACTTTTGGAGAAGGCTCTCTTAGAATTACTGAGACAGGGCTGAGCACAGTGGCTCACACCTGTAATCCCAGCACTTTGGGAGGCCAAGGCGGGTGGATCACCTGAGGTCGAGAGTTTGAGACCAGCCTTACTAAGATGGAGAAACTATTCTCTGCTAAAAATACTAAATTAGCTGGGTGTGGTGGTGCATGCCTGTAATCCCAGCTACTTGGGAGGCTGAGGCAGGAGAATCGCTTGAACCTGGGAGGTGGCCTAGGTGACAAAGTGAGACTCTCTCAAAAAGAAAAAAAAAAAAAAAAATCACTGAGGTGTCCTTACAGCCTCCTAAAGGGGATCACTCCTTTTTTTTTTCTCTGCCTTCTAAGCTAGAGTTCCAAGTTTTGATCTTACTTGAAGACATTAAGGCAGTATGAAAAGAAAATCAAGTACATTATCCCTTCCCTTTATTTCTCATGCAAAAATATGTTTTTAAAAGTTAATGCTGCATCCTAGCCCACTGCCAGGAGGTGATGGTAAGAAGAGGTGAATCGGAGGATAGTCGGAACTGGGCAGATGTTTGAACGCTGGCTCGTGGCCACCCTCTGTCAGATGACATTGATCTTTGGTTTTGATCTCCACTTGCTAAAGAACCAAACTAAACAAATTTGCCTCCAGTGACTTCGTGTTTGTGTAAGAAGGAGGAAGACAAAAACAATCAGAGATAATCAGTAATTCATTCCAATATGTGTTGGCCCCAACATTCCAGGAAAATAGCCCATGTTAGTGTAACCAAAGATCTCCTCACTAAATCCAAACATTATTCTGTAATCTTTATTTTCCTTCTTTTCTCAGTAATATTGACACTGGTAATCCCTCTTCCCCTCTTGGCACACTACTTTCCAATAGCTAACGAAGATCTACTTTTAATCTGACAGAAAGACACACGCATACCCCTAGCCTTATGATTATGAGAAGAGCAGGGTATCTGAAAATGTAAGTTCTCAATCCCTCTCCCCTTCCTTTCTGCTCCCAGGAATCCCCACAAGCAACAGACACAATAATGACTATCAACTTGAAAGCAACATGTAGAGCTTGAAGACTGTCAGGGTGGCTCCATGCAAAGCAGATGCTGAGATGAGGATTTCAGGACACGTTTATGAAGGTGATCCCAGGATCTGCCTTGAGGAAGTGAGACAGAAGGCAGGCAGGCAGGGAGGAAAGCCATTTAAATACATCTTACTAGGGTAGTTGGGTCCTCTGCCCCATTTGGGATCCTCTGAGAGACTTCAAAAACACAGCTGAGAATTGTCCCACTGGAGGGTGAGGAAGCTGGGGTATTTATCCTCCAACTCTTGCCCCACATCAGTAGAGAATCCACAAGGGCTGTCCGCTCTCCCACACCTCTGGCCTGCCCCACGTGGCCCCCATAGTCTCTGCAGATAGTAAACCCATGCAGGCACATGCAGGATGGCTATGGGCCTGGGAGGACGCTGTCTGCAGAAGTTCTCTATGGAGGCTGAGGAGAGGTGTGCAGGCACCAACAGCACCTCTCGCAGAGAACAAACAGGTAATCAAAAACTACCCACTACTCCAAAAATGAGTGACATGCTGTTGAGAATGGAGGGCGCTGTGGGCGGTAAGAAGTGGGGCATTAGCTGTGCAAAGAAATCACACGAAACCCAGTCAGAGAATGCCCTTTTCCTCTAGATAGTAACGTTATTCCTAGAAGGCCCCTGCCCCTGCTCATTCTTTGTCTCCGTTTCAAAAGAAGTTTCTTGAGGAGGCCTTCCCTGACCTGCTCTCATGCCCTTCCCTCCAGTAACCTGAAGATGCTTCTAAATCAGTGTCCATCTTCCCCCAGGTCTTCACGTTCTCTTAGCCTCTTAACACAGGAACAGGTCTGCCTTACTCACTTCTGTGTTGCCAACACCTGGCGCACAGCCTGGACCTGGAAGACGTTCAATAAATATCTAGAGGTGTCGCTGGAACGTATTTAATGTGGCATGATTGTGAGTCATACTGTGTTCAGTGTGAAGGGATCCAGTTAGGCCTGACTCACTTTGCCTGTTTTTACTTGATCACTCCCCTGCTTCTGTGGATGGCAGGTGACGCCATGTTCCTCAATGCAGCTCCCGTCAATAAAAACCCAGGTGAGAGGATTCCATCAAGTTTCATTAAAGGATATTTGCTAAAACCTCCTCCCTCTAACCTCCTTACTGTCACAATCAATTTATAAAGAACAAGGGCTTAGACTATAAAGGATTTAATCAGGTTTTCTCTTTTCTTGAGAGGGTAAAAATTCAGCTTCCTTATGGAGGGAGCTGTATGATGTTATCACTGCCTGTTCTGGGAAAGGCAAGTCTGTTCCACTTAATGACTAGCATTTTCAGGGTTTTATTTTCTTCGAGCTTTTCACAGCAGTTACAACAGTTATAGGGAGGAGACTGGCAGATGTGCTGCCCTCAGACACAGCAGAGGGAGAGGGACAGCAGAAATGGAAGAGGGACACAAATCGCTCTTAGAGAACTATCCCCCAGTCCTCGACAATGTGTTTTCCATCAAGACATGTAACAGTAACTCACTCATATTAGCTCAAGTAAAGTGTGGAAGTGGTTGTAAGAAAAAGAAATGCCTCATGGGACCTGGGCATAATGGCTCACAACTGTAATCCCAGCATTTTGGGATGCTGAGGCGGGAGAATCACTCGAGCCCAGGAGTTTGAGATCAGCCTGGGCAACATGGCAAAACCTCATTTCTGGGAAAAAAAAAAATTAACTGGCCTTGGTGGTGCTAGGGAGGCTGAGGCAGGAGGATCGCTTCAGCCCAGGAAACTGGCTGCAATGAGCCATGATCATACCACTGCACTCCAGCCTGGGTGACACAGGGACACCCTGTCCCAAAATATAAAAAAAAGGAAAATATGCCTCATGGGAAAGCAGAAAAATTTGAACAACCACACTCAGGAAAGGCAAGAAACAAGGCCCATCTAGAGCTGAGCCTCTTAACCCTCTTTTTTGTTCTTTATATTCCTCTAATAACAACCTTGCTCATTATTTCTGCATCAATCATGTGTTCTTCTTTTCATATGTTAACATTATTTTAATACTAGCTCCTACAGCTAACTGGTAAAGGGGTCTTTATTCCTCAATTCCATACCCCAAAAAAGAGTCTGGCCTCCTCTGCTTATTTGAATTGAGACAAATTCTAGTAACAAGTCATGGGTTATTGACAAGCCCATAGACAATGTTAACCTTGAGACAAGTACTGAATCAATGTGGTGGGAATAAGAATGGGAAAAGAATGCTGAGCATGGTACTTCATGCCTGGTACTTAATCCCAGCACTTTGGGAGGCTGAGGTGGGTGGGTCACCTGAGCCCAGGAGTTCGAGACCAGCCTGGGCAACATGATGAGACCCCATCTCTACAAAAAAAAAAAAAAAAAAAATACAAAACTAGCCAGGCATGGTGGCACATCCCTGTAGTTCCAGGTACTCAGGAGGCTGAGGCAGGAGGATAGCCTGAGCCTGGGGAGGTTGTGGCTGCAGTGACCTGTGATTATGCTGCTGCACTCCAGCCTAGGTGGAGTGAGACCCTGTCTAAAATTTAAAAAAAAAAAAAGAGAGAATGGGAAGTGAGTTTTAAGGCATAGAACATAGACTTACACACTCAGGTGAGTGTGAAGGCAGAACTTCCTGAGAAAGTAGTGTCGACTGTATAAATAGCTAAAAATTAACTGCCTCAATCCTCCCCCAGCAGAGACTGGTAGCTGGTGACTTAGGATGCAGAAATTTACATTTGTTTTGAGACAGCTTCTTCTTCACTGTTCCATGGAGACTGATGACTTCCAACTGGGAGCGTCTTCAATTCCCTGCCTGAGGCTTTTGCCAATCATACCTCCACTCAGGCTCAAGGTAAGCCAGAGGCGCCTGGGAGTTGATGGCACCAAGAGCAGTCTTCAGTGACAAATGGGAGTTGGTAAATACCCCAGAGGCTTTGGCCTTTAGGCAGGGCAACTCTGAGGCTTGTTCTGCACTTTCTCCCAGAGATCCAGAGAGCAATTGGGCCAGTTTCCCATAGAAATAAGCTGCTCTCTGACACACGCTCTATCGGCCCTCCTCCCTTCCTCATCTCACTTCATGCTACTGCCTGTGCCTTGGAATTTACAAATCCTGACTCGGGGGTGTTTCCTGAAAACTCAACCTATGGAAATAATTTTCCACATTTCAGGGATTGAACTTTCTGAAATGCTTTTTCCAAATCTGTGCTCCAGATCTCATTCTCCTCCCACTGCATCGTGGTTCCCTGGCCCCTGTTCTGTGATGCAATCACCTCGAAACACCCAGATTGCAAGGCAATAAAAGTCCACAAATTTATCATTTCCTACCATAAGATGTGTTTGCTCTACTGATAAAATTGGACAAGCAAGTGGTTAGCTCCCAGATTTTCTGAACTTGTTGAACAGGTCACATCTGAGCAATTAAAACAGTAACCTAGGTCAGCTTAAGAAATGAATGGGCCAGGCCTGGTGGCTCACACCTATAATCTCAGCACTTCGGGAGGCTGAGGTGGCCTGATCACTTGCGGTCAGGAGTTCAAGACCAGCCTGGCCAATGTGGTGAAACCCATCTCTACTAAAAATACAAAATTAGCCGGAGTAGTGGAACATGCCTATAATCCCAGCTATTTGGGAGGCTGAGGCAGGAGAATCACTTGAACTCAGGAGGTGGAGGTTGCAGTGAGCCACAATCTCACCACTACCTGGGCAACAAGAGTGAAACTCCATTTCAAAAAAAAAAAAAAGAAGGGCATCAAGTAGTCCAGACTCAGAAATATGTCAATCAGAGAAATGCAGTCAACAACTAAAATAGTAATTTTTTTTTTTTTGAGACAGAGTTTTGCTCTTGCTACCCATGCTGGAGTGCAATGGCGCGATCTCGGCTCACCACAACCTCCGCCTCCTGGGTTCAGGCAATTCTCCTGCCTCAGCCTCCTGAGTAGCTGGGATTACAGGCATGCGCCACCACGCCCAGCTAATTTTTGTATTTTTAGTAGAGACGGGGTTTCACCATGTTGACCAGGATGGTCTCAATCTCTTGACCTCGTGATCCACCCGCCTCGGCCTCCCAAAGTGCTGGGATTACAGGTGTGAGCTAAAATAGCAATTTTAAGACAAAAAAGCTCTTCAAATAGAAAGGTAGATTCCATTCATGCTTAGGAACTGAACAGCAACATCATAACAGTTCTGCCAAGTTAATATATAAATTTAATTCATTCCAAATAAAAATTATCAGCAGTATTTTTTAGCTATTTTCTTATGGAAAAATAAACAAGTAAAACTAGCCAGAAAAATTGCATTTAAAAAAAAGCAATGAGGGAAAATTAGCCTTGCCAAATATTAAAATATAAAGCTACATTAATTAAAGCAACATAATACTGCCCCATAAATAGAAATGTCAGTGGAATATTCCAGTAATAGGCCCCAAAGCATAGTGAAATTTAATATATGATAAAGGCATATTATTAAAGAAATACATTCACACAATGGGTAGCCATATGGAGAAAAAAAAGAATCCATTCCTCTAAACTTAAAACAAAATAAATTACAGATGGAGTAAATATTTAAATGTAAAAAATGAAAACCACAAAATTATAGAAAAAAATAGAAGAGATGTTTGCACAATCTTGGAATAAGGAAGGTCTTCTAAGCATGACATATCAATCAGAAGTCATGGAAGAAAAGATCGTTAAGTTTGCACAAAAAGAAAACATTCTTGCACACTGAAAACCTCCATAAGCAAAGCCAAAAGAATACATGGCCAAAAAAATGATGTATATTTGTGCAATTCATATCACAATTGGCTTAGTTCCATAACATATAAAGAACTCCTAGAAATTATTATGCAAAATCAACAACTTAATATTTGATAGCAAAGGATATAAGCAGACAATCCATAGAAAAGTAAAGATACTCTTAAAGCATGATTAGTTTCAGTCATAATATGAAATACTTAACCTTACTAATGATGATGTAAGTGCAATTAAAACTATAGTGAAGTTCCATTTTTCATCTATCAAACTGACCACATGGAAACGTTTAGAATCAACTGTTTTTTGTTTGCTGGCTTGTTTTTAGAGAGAGGGGTATTGCTCTGTTGTCCAGGCTGAAGTGCAGTGATGTAATCATGGCTCACTGCAGCTTTAAACTCCTGGGATCAAACGACCCTCCAGCCTCAGCTTCCTGTATAGCTAGGACTACAGGAGCGTGCCACTATACCCAGCTAAATGTTTTTATTTTTTCATAGAGGGGGATCTCACTATGTTGCCCAAGCTGGTTTCAAACTCCTGGCCTCAAACAATCCTCCTGCCTCAGCCACCCAAAGTGCTGGGATTACAAGCGTAAGCCACGACACTTGGCCCACTCTGTGTTGTTGAAGAACAGGCAATCTTACACACTGCTGGTACAAATACGAAGGACAGTATCTACTAAAATTATAAATGCACATACCCTTTGACCCAGCAATTCTCCTTTTGTGGGCAGTTCAGAACCCTCTCTAGAACAGGGGTTGGTGAACTTTACGTATGAAGGGCCAAATAGTAAATATTTTAGGCTTTGCAGTTCAAGCGCTCTCATCTCAGCTACTCAGTCCTGTCACTGCAGCATGAAATCAGCTACTGACAATCAATATGTGAATAAGCATGGCTGGGTTTTAATAAAACTTGATTTACAAAACAGGTTGTGAAGAAGACTTAGCCTGCAGGCCATAGTTTGCCAATCCCTGCTATAGGAGGGCAGCAGAAGCAAAAAGGCTGCACACACCCTTGCTGTGGCAGAGACCGCTGGCTGTTCCCAACTCCATTCCTTGAGTATAGTAAAAGATCTGCTGCTGGGACTTGGATGCCCAGCCAGGAATTGCATTTCTCAGCCCTCCGTGCAGCTTTTTGGCCACATAACTAAGTTCTCCATGATGTATGAGCAGAAGTATAAGCTCTGGTTCACTTGCTTAAGAAGAAATCTCTGCTGCTGGACCTGTTCTTTTTCCCCTTCTCACTGGCTGCTGACAGTGACGAGAAGGACATTGAAGCCAATACTTAAAATGGCTAAGCTGCCACCAACCAGGGTCCTGAATTACTGAATGGGGCAGAGTGATTCAGGGCAGGGCAGGTTTGCAACATCATAAAACATAATAAAAATTGTTGCAAACTTGACCTGGAAGAGAAAAATCTTTTTGCTTCATAACCTTCCTCTAAGAAGTTAACATTCCTGATAAAATGCTTAAGCAATTTTCTGTGAACTTTAATGGGATTAAGGTTTGCTCTGGAAAACCAATTACCTACATGCCCAATTACCCACACTCAGTGGCCAACTGTCAATCAAGAGCCTAGTGACCTTTAACCAGACTTTCTTTTCTTCCTGTGTCTAGTCTAACAATGATTATCTAACCATTCTCTTTTCCTATAAAATGTCCCTGCCAAAAGTGAATTGAGGAAGTGGCCTTCTCAGGTCCATTTCCCTTCTACACATGATCATACTAAATTGTCTGAAAGTTTTCTCTAACACTTGGAGCATTCACATGTATGTCAGCCCATTGTGCATCACTATAAAGGAATACCTGAGACTAGGCAATTTATAAAGAAAAGAGGCTTCATTGGCTCATTGTTCTGCAGGCTGTACAAGCATGGCTCCAGCATCCGCTCCCAGTGAGGGCCTCAGGAAGCTTCCAATCATAGTGGAAGGTAAAGGGGAAGAGGTGCATCACAGAGCGAGAGAGGGAGTGAGAGAGCATGCATGAGCAGACAGGAGGTGTGAGGCTCTTTAAACAACAATAGCTAGTGTGAACTCAGCGAGAACTCACTCATTACCGTGGGGATGGCACGAAACCAACTATGAGGATCCACTCCATGACTCGAACACCTCCCACCAGGCCCTACCTCCAACACTGGGGATCACAGTGCATGTAAGATTTGGAAGGGACAAAACATCCAAACTATATCAATGTGGTATTGTAAGTGAGAAATACATTTATTTTTCTTTGAGTCACTAAGTTTGTGTCTCTATTACAGCAACTTAATGTACCCTAATAAATTTATACTTTAGAAATTTGCTGTGAGTTTACTAAATGCTTACTTTGTGCCAGAGACTATACAAAGCACTTTATATGCATTATCACTAAATGCTGTTTCTTCCCCACAGTAAAGATCTGCAGCTAGGATTGCATTGCCAGCCAAGAACCTCCACTGCTAATAATAATAACAGCAGCAATAACAATAGTACTGCCTCGTACTTATCAAATGCTTACAATGTGCCAAGCACTAAGCAAAACTCTGTTATTCTTTACAATCTTACAAGGGTTCTTCAAAAAAAAAATCCAAGTTTAATCACTAGCATTAAATTAATCTCTCTGACTGGTTAATACACTTTGTTTAGAAAATGAAAGCATATCTTCTTTGCCAAGAAACATTTCTGACAGTAAAACTTAACTCAATCTTCTTGGTTTCCAAAGATACAGAAAAAATGAATCTCCTCTTAAAAAGGGTATGATTCCCAGCATATAGCATCACTGGGTGAGAAACTGGTGGTAGGGGGTTTTTTTATGCCTCCCAAAGAGGGATATTATTTTTATAAAGGCCTAGAAGTACCACACACACTTTTGCTGTTCATAGGCCCTTCAGAAGCAAAACTTTGAAGGTGCCCTTCAAGACTTTTCTCCTACTTGTCAAAGAACTAAAAACAGAACTACACTCGACGCAGCAACCCAATCACTGGGTATATACCCAAAGGAAAGTAAGTTGTTCTACCAAAAGACATATGAGGCTGAGCACAGTGGCTCATGCCTGTAATCCCAACACTTTGGGATGCCTAGGCAAGAGGATCGCTTGAGCTCAGGAGTTCAAGACCAGCCTGGGCAACTCAGTGAGACTTCTCCTCTACTAAAAATCAAAATAAAAAAAAAAAATAGGCATGGTGGTACATGCTTGTAGTCCCAGCTACCAGAAAGGCTGAATCTAGAAGATCACTGGAGCCCGGGAGATCGAGGCTGCAGTGAGCTATGATCTCACCATTGCACTCCAGTCTGGGTGACAGAACAAGACCCTGTCTCCAAACAAAACAAAGAGAAAGACAGGTGCACTCGTGTTCATTGCAGCACTATTCACAACAGCAAAGATATGAAACCAATTTGGGTGTCCATCAACGGTGGATTGGATAAAGTAGTACATATATACCATAGAATACTACTTGGCCATAAAAAAGAATTAAATCATGTCCTTTGCAGTAACAGACGCAGTTGGAGGCCATTATTCCAAGTGAATTAATGCAGAAACAGAAAGTCAATTATCACACGTTCTCACTTAATAAGTGGGAGCTAAACCTCGAGGACACGCAAACATAAAGATGGGAACTATAGACAGCGGGGATTCCAAAAGGAGGGAGGGAAGGAGGGAGAGGGGTAAGGGCTGAAAAACTTCCTATTGGGTACTACGTTCACTATCTGGGTGAAGAGATCAATAGAAGTCCAAACCTCAGCATTATGCAATCTACCCCTGTGACAAACCTGTGTATTTACTCCCTAAATCTAAAGTTCAAATTTTAATTAAAAAAAAGACTTGCTGAAGTGGGCGGATCACTAGGGGAGATCGAGACCATCCTGCCCAATATGGTGAAACCCCATCTCTACTAAAATACAAAAAAATTAACCAGGCATGGTGACATGCACCTGTAGTCCCAGCTACACAGGAGGCTGACGTGGGGAAATTGCTTGAACTGGGGAGGCAGAGGTTGCAGTGAGCCAAGATCATGTCACTGCACTCCTCCAGACTGCTGACAGAGCAAGACTGTCTCAAAAAAAAAAAAAAAAAAAAGACTTTTCTCCTAAATGCCCCTTCTCTTTTAAAGAAAGAAATTATCTCACTTTGCCCCCAAAAACTTGGCACAGTTTTAAATTAAATTAAAATTATAGGTATAGGAGGAAGAATTCGGTTTTGAATTAAGGAACAGGCTGGACCTCGAATCTTTTTACAGCCTTTTCTCTCTGGGTGTTCTAAGATCTGTTATATTCATATTTGACCTTAGTAGGGTTGGACACATATTTTTGTTATTGTTTTTATGGGGGTTTTAGTGGAATCTTTTCTACCTAGTGATACTTCTAAGGCAAGGTTCAGAAGAATGGTCTCAAATGGGGGCATCTGCATCAATGCATTAGTGTAAGATCAATTAATAAACACTGAGGACACATCTAAGGGCAAGAATCCCAGGGCCAGAGCCTATGGGTTCCTTGCTACCAAGGTTATGAATCAACCACATGATTCTTCTATGTTGTGCAAGAACAGAACCCTGTTTTCTACAGTGCTTCAAACCATCGGAGAGTGTCTAAGCCTCAGTTTCCTCATCTGTTAAATGGAACCATTACTAGTATCTGTCTCATGGGCTTGCTGTGAAAATAATTATGAAGACGTTCAGACGTATCTTAATCTTTATGACACTCTTCAGTACAGTGGAAACGCTGAGCAAATAACTTCTTTGTGCTCAGATTTCTTATCTCTGTAGTGAGGAAAGTGAGAACATCTGTATCATGAGATCATTGTAAGGATTATGTTTTTGTATGGTGCCTGACATAATATAATTGGCATCACTACCACTGCTACTATTACCACTACTGCTTCTATCCAGCAAAGGAAGTTTCTAGCCACGTCACACCATGGGCAGGAGTTGACAGTGGTCCTAGGAACCCCTGAAATAGGCTTTCTTGGGAGAATCACCTCCAGAAAGAGGGTCAAGCATTCTGGATTTGTGACTGCAGGAAGCTGAGACCAGTCTTGCACCAGCCTCCTAGGGCTGGCCTGTGCCCTGGGATGTGACTGTGCACCTGAACTCAAGGAGAGGCTCAAATCTGATGTCTTGGCAGCCAGATCTCTCAGTGCTCACAGCCCAGTCTAGCCCAAAGAAGTAGAATGTCCTCCCTGGAGAACCACTGTGGTCCTTGCAGGAATGGATAGAGTTTCTGCCAGGGAAGGGGTCCTCTCAGGTGAACGGGCCTACGAGACCGTAGAGAATTCAGTTTCACCAGCGACACCCTCTGGCAGCAAGAAAGAAACAGCATAGGGATTTCTCCCCAGATGGCCCTGGTATCAAAAGAAGACTGGCTGCCCCACTCTGTTTTTTGAGATTAAGAAAATATCCTGGAATTCATAGATATTTTCAGGACTGGAAGTCTCAAGAGGATATTTGGAGTCCCTGTTTGTGAGGAAGAGATTAAGCCATCTATTGGAATACTAAATCATTCATTTATCCATCCATCCATCCTTTTCCCAAATAATTACTGAGCATTCACTATGTGCCAGGCACCATTTAAAATATTAGGGATGCAGCAACAGACAAGGTAGTCAAAGAGACATGATATTTGTACCCTGTGATTGCAGAGCAGTTCACACAAGCCATTTAACATAGAATCATATCGTAATGTCAAATGTGTTTTTTCATTTCTCCCTCATCCACCCATCTCATGCAGTGCATCTAGCATTCACTGAGGCACAGGGGCATCCATATATAATGTTGGTTAGACATTGCCAAACACTGGCCTCATTGGCCTGCCCCAAAGACTGCAATTATCACTAAGAAGGAGTCATTCTTTTGGGTTCAGATCGTGTAACTGCCAGAGTCCCTATTTGAATGCAAATAGCCTTGCAGCTGTGACACATTACATCATTGTCATTCATTATCACCTTTCAAGTGTCACAGAAACGGGGAGGGGTGGGTGGTGAAGAACTCCTGGAGAGGGAGAGAATCTGAGAGACTGCTTTCAGGAAGAACAAGACTAGCTGATGTGGCTGTTCAGCAGGGGAACAGCTGGGGGCTACCGAGATGTTGAAGAAAGGTGAGGTGAATGCAAAACCATTTTCCCTACTTCAGGGCGACTGAAGGACTCTCTTGAGGGAGAGACCAGAAGACAACAGGATGGTCAGTCACGAACTGAAGGATGCCTGGTAATAGGCTATGCAATCCAGGTTTGTTTTCACGTAGACCTGGAGTGCTTAAAAAGGTTCACAGTCCTTTGAAAAAATGGACAGGGTGTATAAAAATGCAGAGTAAATCTTTACCTAGTAGGTGAACTCACCCACCTCTATAAAGTTTTAATTGGGTGAGTAACTAAATCAGAAGCTTCAATGGGGAGATTTCCAGGAGGCACTCGATGATCACTCTAGGGCTAATTCCAGGGCTTGGTTTAGCTGAATGGGGTATGTAAGTTCCAGACACAAGCTGAATAGCCTGGACAATAGAAGAGTCTTGAGAGGCTATTTGGAGTAAGAGACAGGTGGCTGGCAGAGGACAGAACAGGGGTGAGAGATTTATTAGTTTTCTATCGTGTGGTCTATGATGCCAACCATATTCCATTTTCTCTTGAAATCTTCAGTAAAAATCCATTCTTGTTCATGTCCCAAAGATGTTAAGGAACAGTCTGAGCACCAACCGGCCCCAGGAGGCCTTTCACATCTGGGTTCCAACTGCCAATATTTAAAGAGCTCGAGTTGTACAGGGTCCGGTGCACAAAGCCTGATGCTTAATGTGGGGTTGCTGGTCTGGGGATGGGATTTTTTCATGGTGGCAAAAAGGTCTAAAAGTTCGAAATATGGTGTTTTCATGGGATTATACCAAATCGATGCTTTGTGTTCAAACCCCAAGCCCTTGCTTTCCAAAAATGATGATGCCTAATCCTCAAAGCAAGCAGAACATAGTAGGTATAATTTTCCCATTTTGAGGAGAAACGTGACTCTGGCTCAGCAAGGATAGAGAACTTTATCAAAGTCACTTCCACCAACAAGGACAAGAATCAGAGCACCTGGCTTTCCACTGAAAGATAGACACAACCCAAGGGGCCTGGGAAACCACATTTGAGCATAGAGCTGAGTTTCATGAAGTTGATTTCCTGAAAGAACATTCCATCTACTTCTCCATCAGAAGGTTACTGAGACATGATTGGGTAGCACAATTGTTTACATTGTAAAATTCCAGGTCATCAAGCTGAGTCAAGTTTCAAACCCTGCAGTAAAAAGAACAGCAGAGCATTCTCAAAGGAGCTCTAGACGACAGCTTCCCCCAAGGTATGTCACCAAGGCAGTTCAACCATAGAAAGCTGAAGATAAATAAACTATAATTTCTTGGAAATCACCCAACTCATAAAAGAGACAGTCCACCACATTCAATGAGCATTAGCATCCTTGTTATAATTTCCAAGCAATTTGACATCCTAAAGAGCTGTACTCTTGGCCCAAGATAGATTGCCAGCAATTGCCACTCACTTCTATTTTGGGGCTAATGGGTGAAGCCATACTGTTTTGTGGCTTTTCCTTTCCGCAAACATGCTTATGCCATGGTTAGTCAATTGCCCCCATGACTCCTATATCCATTTACAGTAATTTCTATCAAGGAAAGTTCCATCCCTTGCACTAATGGGAGCTTCGATGATCAACTCAAGGTCCCTAGCTACAATGCTTATCTACTATCCCTGCCAGACCTCCAAGACCTTTCTCAGCACTATAGCAAAAGGGATCTTTGAAAAGCAAAATGGTTCTAATTACTCCCCCTTCCACACCCACCTCACTAGCAGACAGAAATCATCATGGGTGACAGCCAGCAAATCAACACTGGGAACAATTGCTACAGTTGTCATCGTCTGGCATAACATGCACAGATACATGTGCCACACACAATGGGATTTTGCTCACCAGCATCCCTGTATTACTTATATTTTTTGCTGTTAATATTTTTTACTCATTTAAATAGTTCCTTCCATGCTGCTATCCCAGAATAAAACCAGACATGCCCACTCTTATTGCACAACAATGAAAGATTTCATTATCATAATGAATTACACGTGCAACCCTTTTTCAGCGACACAGTCCCAGATCCTGACAGCCAGAGGAGCAACAGGGAGAAGAACCAAAAACATAATTCAAATATAAAATTGGAGGGAAAAGATGACAGAGAATTATACCAATGTTTAATGCAATGGATACATCTGGTGGTGAGAGCCCTCCCTATTCAAACCAGGCTTCCAGAAACATGAAGAAAAGTGCCAAGACAGATTTTAAACAGTTGCCTCCTTGATACTCAAAGTGTGGCCCTCAGAGCAGCAGTAATGGTGTTGCTTGTTAGAAATGCAGAATTTGGGGCCTCACCCAGACCTACTGAATCAGAATTTGCATTTTAACAAATATGCAGGTAGTATGTGGATACATTAAAGTTTGAGAAGCACAGCTCTAGGTTATTGGGATATAAGAAAACAGAAGTCTCCTAAGGATGGAAGGCCAGTTCTAACAGAGTTTGGCTAGAATAAACCTAGCAGAAAATATTAAGAAAAGAAGGCTGGCCAGGTGCGGTGGCTCATGCCTGTAATCCCAGCACATTGGAAGGCTGAGGTGGGCAGATCACTTGAAGTCAGGAGTATGACACCAGCCTAGCCAACATGACAAAACTCCATTTCTATTAAAAATGCAAACATTGCCAGGCGCAGTGGCTCAAGTCTGTAATCCCAGCACTTTGGGAGGCCGAGGCGGGTAGATCACAAGGTCAAGAGATCGAGACCATCTGGTCAACATGGTGAAACCCCGTCTCTACTAAAAATACAAAAAGTTAGCTGGGCATGATGGTGCGTGCCTGTAATCCCAGCTACTCAGGAGGCTGAGGCAGGAGAATTGCCTGAACCCAGGAGGCAGAGGTTGCGGTGAGCCGAGATGGTGCCATTGCACTCCAGCCTGGGTTACAAGAGCAAAACTCCGTCTCAAAAAAAAAATACAAACATTATTAGCTGGGCATGGTGGCGCATGCCTGTAATGCCAGTTCTCGGGAGGCTCAGATAGGAGAATCGCTGGAACCAGGGAGGTGGAGGTTACAGTGAGCCACTGCACTCCAACGTGGGTGACAGAGTGAGACTCTGTCTCAATTAAAAAAGAGAGAGAGAGAAATATTTTTATAATAGTAAAAGTATCAAAGAACAATGACAAGCCTAGATAATTGGTTCATTTATCACCCTACAATCATTATTGACCATCTTTTGTGTGTAGGCAGGATTCCAGGTGTATGGAAACAACAATGAACAAAAAAGACAAAATTACCTGTTTCCATGGAGCATACATTCTACTCTGGGAGACCAATAGTAAACAATAAATATGGGCCAGGCATGGTGGCTCACACCTGTAATCCCAGCACTTTGGGAGGCCAAGGCAAGTGGATCACAAGATCAGGAGTTCAAGACCAGCCTGACCAACATGGTGAAACCCTGTCCCTACTAAAAATACAAAAAAAGTTAGCTGGGTGTGGTGGTGTATGCCTGTAATCCCAGCTACTCAGGAGGCTGAGGTAGGAGAATTGCTTGAACCCAGGAAGCGGAGGTTGGGGTGAGCCGAGATCACACCACTGCACTCAAATAGCCTGGGCAATAGAGCAAGACTCCATCTTTAAAAAAAAAAAAAAAAAAACACACACACACAATAAATTTAATAATGAATCATGTGGTATATTAGATGGTGATAAGTGCTATGGGAACTAACAGATAGGATTGATGAAGGCAATCCGGAAGAATTTGTAATTTTAAGTGGAAAGGTCAAGGTAGGTCTCGTTTCAGCAAAGACTTAGCAGAAAAGGAGTGAGCCTTGCAGATGTCTAAGAGAACAGCATTCCAGGTATGACTGGCATTGTGAGGAACAGAGATGTGTCGAGCAGAATGATAGGACAGAAGAGCAGAAGAAAAGAAAGTCGGGAAATAAGAGTGTGGATTAGGTAAGGCCTGTGAAATGTTATAAAAACTTGAGCTTCCACTGAGTCAAATGGGGTGTCAATGGGGAATTTTGAGCAGAAATGTGACATAATCTAACTTATACATTTCAACAGGGCAACTCTAGCTGCTGTTTGAAAATAGACTCTTTAAGGTAAGCAAGACTCGAAGCAGAAAGATGAATTGATAGGTTTTTGCAATAACGTAGGTAAGAAATGACAACAGCTTGGACCAGAGTGGTTGGAGTGGAAGCGGTGAGAAGTGGTCAGATTCTGGATATGTTTCGAAGGTAGTATCATCAAGATTTACTCATGTTTTGAATGTAGGGTACAGCATAAAGAAAGAAATCACGGATGATACCAATGTTTATGGCTAAAGCAACTGGAAGATTGGGGAATATGTAAGTGTAGCAGCTTATGGAAGGAAGATCAGCCGTTCATTTTGTGCATGTTGGGTTTGAGAGGTCTGCTAGACAGCCAGACGGAGGATGCCAAATAGAAGACTTCAGAGGTGAGGTCCTGAGATTGAACAAGAATCCCTAGAGGAGAAGTAGAGGTTGATAAGAGGCACTCCAAGAAGAGGTTGTGGGAGAAGAATGACTGGAAGAGATTGAGAAGGAGCAACCACTGAGACAGGGAAGAGAGCCAAGACCCAGCCAAGCAGGACAAATCATTTTATTTGTCCTGTCTATGGCACGATAAAATGTTGAAGAATTAATCAGTGGACTACTGCATTTTATTTTTGTTTCTCTGTGTCAGAAAGTTGATGTTTTTCCCTTTTTACTCTTCTGTTCGAACAAGACCTTAAGTTTATTCGCTAAGGGAAGGACAGTCACCGAACAATAAGAGAAATAAAGGTCACCTTTAACCTTCTGAAAGCACAGATCCTGACATGAACAAGTGTTTGGGGAGGGGCATATTGCTTGACTATTTTTTTTACTGACAGAAAGAGAGGAGAAAATCTTCTCTGTGCTGAGGGCAGGGAGAAGAGTTAGAAAGGGTGCAAGAAATATGGAAGCTTCTGAAGAGTTTGAGTCCCAGTTCTGCAACTTATTGGTGTATAACTTGGGGGAGGTACTTGAGTTTCATAGGCCTTGGATTCCCCATCTCTGGGAAGCAACACTGCATTCAGTCCCTCCTGCTGTAGTTTAAAAGTGAAGGAACAACTGAGACACGCACATACCAGTTAAGTCTGGGAATTTGGGATCTATGCCCCACTTTATGCTTGGAATCCTGGGAGACTGCAATTTTTCAGTATTTTGCATGCTACCAAGGCATGTGAGTTATAGACTACAGAAGACACAAGGGTGGTGTGGAAGGACATGAATTTTCTTATACCTTCAAAAGAGACATCGAAATTAGGAGAGCAAATCTGAAGAGGCCTTACGAAAGGAATAAATGGGGCCAGGTGCAGTGGCTCATGCCTGTAATTCCAACACTTTGGAAGGCCAAGGTGAGTGGATCACCTGAGGTCAGGAGTTTGAGACTAGCCTGACCAACATGGTAAAACCCCATCTCTACTAAAAACACAACTTTGCCGGTCATGGTAATGAGTCCCTGTAATCCTAGCTACTCCGAACTGAGGCAGGAGAATCACTTGAACCCAGGAGGTGGAGGGTGCTGTGAGCCAATATCATGTCATTGCACTCCAGGCTGGACAACAGAGTAAAAGTAAGATTTCATTTAAAAAAAAAAAAAAAAAGGAATAAATGGACATGATAACGGAATGTAACATAGACATTGTCAGTCAGAATAGGCTGTTATGTTGCAACAATCCCAAAATTTCAGTGGCTTAAAACAACAAAAGTATTTCATACCCATGTTACGTGTACATCATGAGTGGGTGGTAGAACTCTGTTCACTGTAATCCCTCAGAGACCCAAGCTGATGAAATAGCTGCCATCTTGAACATTGCCACTTACCGTGTAGACAGAGCTCTTGAAGGTGTCACTTGCAACTGTTTAGTTCATGGATGGCTAAGTGTTAACAGTTCCGTGAAGGGTCAGGGTGACAACCTTCTGCACCTGCCCCTTTTGACACCTGAGTTCTTGTTCCGTGTTCATGAAGAATCAGGTCCCACGAACTATTTGAAGGTCAGTGCGGAGGATTTTACCAGGCAATAAAAGTGGCTCTGAGAGGGATGGGGAACTGGAAAGGAGATGGTGCGGCAGGAAGGTGATCTTTACCTGAAGCTGCGCTGTCAGAAGTTAGCCACGTCTATCCATCATCTTCAATGCGCAGCAGTCTGTATCCCTGGCCACTTTCATCAGCCACTTTTTGTTACCCTGCCAGCTGACGTCTTTTTATGGGCACAGGATAGGGGTGTGGGAAACCAAACAATCAGTTGGGGGGAAAAAAAACGGGGTCAGCTGTCTTCACTTAAAGCTGAGGTTCCAGGCTTGAGGATGAAGTTTAGCCTGGAGCCCAACCTTTCTGTATCAGGGTCAGCTGTTTTCACTTAGGACTGAGGTTCCCGGCTTGAGGGTGGGGTTTAGTCAAGAGCCCAGCCTTTCTGTATCAGCTTCATATAATCGTAACAAGGCCAAATCCTACCTTGCACCCGAAGAGTGAGAACTGGACATATTTAGCAAATAGCACTATTGACTGACAAACAGCACTAAGGACAAAATATAATACAAACAGCTCAGAAGTCATCAGAGAGAGACAAACCAGATAGATGAATATCTCAGCAGAAGCTTGAGACACAATGGTGAAAGATACTGTTCAGAAGCATGCGTTCTTCACATTAAAGCATGTTTTTTCTCATGGTCTTCTTCAAGACCTACCTCTTTTATTTTGATGACATTCTACTATCACACTGTATTAATCTACCAAACATATTTAATCAACCCCCTTCAAAAAGACATTAGGATGCTAATTTTTTTAAATCTTGTTGCACACAAAGGGTTCTAAGTTTCTACCATTACATACAAGATCTTGATGGACCTGTTTTAAATGTATACTATGAATACACAAAAGGTTTTCTGTTGGATAGCTTCCTGAAGTAGCTTGCTATATCACACTTTTTCCTTTGTCCCTTCAACTCTTGGCATAGTATTTTATACACAATCATGTTTCTACAAAATGTACTCATTTCACTCTCCTGGACTATTCTGGGAGAAGCCATCATAGATTCGAGGGGGC
Source organism: Saguinus oedipus (assembly GCA_031835075.1). Classification (NCBI taxonomy): domain Eukaryota; kingdom Metazoa; phylum Chordata; class Mammalia; order Primates; family Cebidae; genus Saguinus; species Saguinus oedipus. The sequence goes on from CM063170.1 coordinate 48,836,211, forward strand.
AGAGGGGGACAAACAAGATGGATCAAGAATCCCTTAAATGGGCACCCATTCTTGCCACTTTTATTCAACATAGTACCAGAAGTTCTAGCCAGAGCAACTAGACAAGAAAAATGAAATAAAAAGCATCCGATTTGGAAAAGAAAAAGTTAGTCTTTTTTTGCTGATGACATAATCTTATATATAGAAAAGCCTAAAGAATTGCACCTCAACAAAAGGTTATAATAAATGAGTTCAATAAAGTTGCAGTACACAAAATCAACATGCAAAACTAAGTTGCATTTCTATACACTAACAATGAGCTCTCCAAAAAAGAAATTAAGACAATTAGTCCATTTACAAAAGCAACAAAAACAAAATAAAATACTTAAGTACTTCGGAATAAACTTAATCCAGTGGTGAAAGAAATTGTAGAAGACAAATAAATTGAGGGATATATCATGTTTGGGGATTAAAAGCATTAATATTGTTAGCATGTCCATTCTTCCCAAAGTAATCTACAGATTAAACACAATTGCTACCAAAACCCCAACAGCATTTTTCATAGAAATAGAAAAAACTGTCTTGAAATTTATATAAAACCACAACAGACCCTGAATAGCCAAAAACAATCTTGACAAAAAGCAAAGCTGGAGACATCATACTTCCTGACGTCAACTATATTACCAAACTGCAATATAGTCAAAACAGCATGTTACTGACATAAAACAACAGACACATAGACCAATGAAACAGAATAGAGAGCCCAGAAATCAATCTATGCATATATAGTCAACTGATCTTTGAAAAAGATGCCAAGATTGTACAATGGGGACAGGAAATTCTCTTCAGTAAATAGTGGCAGGAAAACTGGATATCTACATGCAAAAGAATAAAATTGGACCCTTATTTTACACCATATGCAAAAATTAACTCAAAATAGATTAAAAACTTAAATGTAAAAATCTGACACCATAAAACTCCTAGAAGAAAATGTAGGGGAAAAGCTTCTTGATATTTGGTCTTGGCACCAATTGTTTGGATATAACACCAAAAGCACAGGTAAGCAAGCAACAATGAACAAGCAGAACTACATCACACTAAAAAGCTTCCTCAGAGCAAAGGAAGCAATGAAATGAGAGGCATCCAGAGCAGTGGGTGCTTCTATGGCAACCTATGGAATGGGAGAAAGTATTTGCAAATCATTTATCTGCTAAGGGGTTAAGATCCAAAATATATAACTCACACAACTCAACAGCAAAAAAAAAAAAAAAAATTTTTAATGGCAAGGATCGAAGTAGACATTTTTCCAAAGAAGACATATAAATGGCCAAGAAGAATATGAAAAGGTGCTCAACATCACTTATCACCAGGGAAATGCAAATCAAAAGCGCAATGAAATATCACCTCATACCTATTAGAATGGCCATTATCAAAAAGACAAGAGATAATAAGGCAAGGGTATGGAAAAAAGAGCACTTCCGTACATTGTTGATGGGAATGCAAACTGGGACAGCCATACAGAAAGCAGTATGGAAGTCCCTCAAAAATTTAAAAATAGACATGCCATATGATTCAGCTATCCCACTTTCATTATATATCCAAAAAGAAAGAAATCAGTATCTCAGAGATATCTGCACCTCCAATCTAAGTGTCTATCAACAGACAAATAAAGAAAATGTGATAATACTCCATTGTGTATATATATATACACACACATATATATATACACACATACGTATTTACATATACATATACACACATACATAAATATACATATACACACATACATATATGTTATATAATATGTATGTTATAATATATATGCAATGGAATATTATTCAGCCATAAAAAATAAGAAAATCCTGCCATTTGTAACAAATAAACCTGGAGGACATTATGTTAAGTAAAATAAGTCAAACACTGAAAAACACATACTGTATGATTCTCACTTATATGTAGAATCTAAAAAGGTCAAACTCAACAGATTCCAAGAGTGCAATGGTGGTGACCAGGGCTGGGGAACGAGAGAAATGGGGAGATGTTGGTCAATGGGTACAAATTTTAAATTATAAAACAAGTTCTGAGAATGCAATGTACAGCATGGGTGGTAATGGGTGTGTCAATTCCTTTGATGGTTATAATAATTATACAACATACATGCATATCAAATTGTACTGCAACACCTTAAATATATAAAATCTGTCAATTATATATTTCAAAATAAAAGACATGCATGTTTTATTAAAAACATTTGTTTAAAAAAATTAAGATGTTTTTCAAGAGAATACTTTGAACATTTTGCATGCCTTTTTTATTTTTACATTTCAATGAGACCAAAGTCTTACATCTAAAATCAATTTTTTAAAATTTAAAGCTCTAATTCTATTTTGTAGATGTATGTTATAACTCACTCAAGTTTATTAAAAGGCTGCTGAGGGTTTTCCCATCAACAACTTGGCAATTTTAATGTGTTCTCATTATTAATAAAAATCTGTTTTAAGGAACAAATGTTCAAACTGGCTTTTGAAAAGGTCCCCAGAGAACTGCTGTGGATAGCTGCTCCTGTGAGGAAAAACCAACATTTACCACATAAAATTACCATCTGCATATCCACAGTAGCCCTTTTCAGAGGCTGCTTGGGGACTGAAGTGTTGGACAGGGGCTACATGGGGACCAGCAAGAAAGACGACTTCCTCCATTTCAACCCTTGAGACCCACCCTGTCTGATATGAGTGCCAGTTAAAGTCAAATGAGCCCAACTGGTCTGTTTGTGTGGAATGGGATCAATGTGGGCTATCTCCTACTAAGACACTAAATGTGCATTTTTGGTCATTTAATAACTAAGGGGAGCTATGTAATTCCAGATTATGAACAGAACTTCAAAAGCATTCAGCCCTCACCAACAAAATTTTTGTAAAAAGCTTATAGGACCCAAGTGTAATAAACACTTACTTCTCACAGAAATAAATAAATATATATATATATAATAAAATAAAATAAAATTGCTTATAGGGTCAGTCAGTGATGGCTGCGAGAGGGCCAAAAAGTGTACTTGGGGAATTTGTTATTTACCAACTTGGAGAATGAGAGGAGCTCCCAGATTAGCTGGAACTACAGGTGCACACCACCATGCCCAGCTAATTTTTACATTTTTTTAGAGATGAGATCTCTGGTCTCAAACTCATGGACTCAAGCACTCCTCATGCCTCGGCCAAAATATTCCAAGAAAAACCGTCCACAGAAGAGAAAGTAAAGAGAACACGATACAAAGAAAATTAGGGGTGATGTTCTAAATGATCAAGTAAGAAGAAAATTGGCTGGGCACAGTGGCTCAGGTCTATAATCCCAGCACTTTGGGAGGCCAAAGTGAACAGATCACTTGAGGTCAAGAGTTGGAGACCAGCTGGCCAACATGGTGAATCCCCATCTCTACTAAAAATACAAAAATTAGCCAGGCCTGGTGGTACACACCTCCAATCCCAGCTACTCAGGAAGCTGAGGCAGGAGAATCGCTTGAACACAGGAGGCAGAAGTTGCGGCTATCTGGAATCATGCCACTGCACCCCAGACCATCCTGGGTGACAAAGCAAGACTCTGTCTCAAAAAATAAAGAAAAGAAAGAAAATCATATACAGTCAAAATAACCCACCAAAATCCTCTAAGCCACCTATAGAATACATACATACAGTCCTGTATATAAACCCCTTATACACACTGACACTTGAAAACCTCAGAGAGAGCAGACACAAGCAAAGTGCCTGTACAACTGAATAAGCTGCCAATACTGAGGAAAATTCTCTAACTCCTAGAAGTGAACAAGAGGTTGTATTCGTTTCCTAGGGATGCAGTAACAAACCGGGGGGCTTAAAACAACTCGAATTTATCCTCCCACAGCTGTGAATGATAGAAGTCTGAAATCAAGATGGTAGCAGGGCCTTACTCCCTCTGAGGCTTAACATAAATTCCTTCCTGGCCTCTGCTGGCTTCTGCTGGTGGCCAGCAGTTTTTGGTATTGTCTCATGGGATTCTCCCTGGGCCCCCTGTGTCTGTCTTCACATGGTAGTTCCCTTTTCTTAAAAAGATGCTGGTCATATTAGCTTAGGGCCCATCCTAATAACCTCTTCTTGACTTGACTACATCTGTAAGATCCTGTTTCCAAATTGGGTCACATTCATAGGTTCTGGGAATTAGGACTTAAATACGTTTGGCCAGGGGCACACAATTGAACCCATAATAGAGGTGTATGTAGAATAAATTCCCAAATAAACCTGCACACAACAAGGTTTCCACTGTTGGGTTTTAATAGTAAGCCTCTATAACATCAACAGATGCTAATAGATACATTTGTTCATATGATCCTTAATTTTTGCTATATTTTAATCTAAATTTTCCTTGTTCCAACCCATACATACATACACACATGAAACTCTGAAAACCTTTGGAAAGAACTTGGCCAGCTGCTTTCTGTCTTTGAGTTGATTGTTTTCTATGGCGATCCCACTGACCTGCTTCACTCTTCTGTCCTTAGACACCTTTTTTTTGGAGATGGAGTCTCCCTCTGTTGCCCAGGCTCAAGTGCAGTGGCACAATCTTGGCTCACTGCAGCCTCAGCCTCCAATTCTCCTGCCTCAGCCTCACAGGTAGCTGGGATTATAGGCATCTACCACCACACTTGGCTAATTTTTTGTATTTTTAGTAGAGATGGGGTTTCACCATGTTGGCTAGACTGGTCCCGAACTCCAGACCTCAGGTGATCCGCTCACCTCAGCCTATCAAAGTGCTGGGATTACAGGCATGAGTCTCCGCGCCAAGCCCCTCAGGCACCTGTCTAGGGAGGTCAGTTTCTAAATTCACCAGGTAAGTGCATGCAGTGACATGGGACTATCTTGGCCTCACTACTTAATAGTGAGTGACAGGCCTCGGCCACATCATGTGTAACATGGAGCTAATAAAAGCGCCCCCAACAAGGTAATCGTGCAAAAATGAGATGACACAGCAAAATTGCACCAAGAACAAATGCTGGCCTCTTAGAAACGCCCAACACATGGCAGCTGTGTTCACTGTTAGTATTGAAACACTGCAAGCTCTCTTATGCAAAAATGAGTAAATTCCATAATGAATTTTTTTTTTTTTTTTTGAGACAAAGTCTCACTCTGTTGCCCAGGCTTCAGTACAGTGGCACACTCTCAGCTCAATGCAACCTCCACCTCCCAGGTTCAAGGGATTCTCTTGCCTCAGCCTCCCGAGTAGTTGGAATTAGACATCTGCCACCACACCTGGCTAATTTTTGTATTTGTAGTAGAGATGGGGTTTCAGGCTGGTCTTGAACTCCTGACCTCAGGTGATCCACCTGCCTCAGCCTCTCGAAGTGTTGGGATTACAGGCATGAGTCAACCTGCCTGGCCCATGATTAATTTTATAGTGATTTTAAGTGAATTCCTACTTACAGAAGTAAGCAAGCAATTAGAGTGATGAATAAGTGGTTTGGTCTACTTTGCAAAGCAGAGTTCCCCATTCATAGATAGGTAGTAGCAGAGACCGCGTCCATCCGTCAGGGATACCACAGGCTGTTTCCTCATCTGAATGTGGGGAGACAATATCTACCTCACAGAGTTATTGTACAGATTAATAAAATCACAAAGGAAAAGTGCTTCACATGTAGGGAGATGCACAAGGGTGTTACTATTATGGTAACTACTTCTATTGTTAAGTCATTGGTAGAGAAGTTTCTTGCCCAGGAGGGAATATTCAACCTGATGACTCCCTTCCAATTCTCAGCCAGCATGGCTTTATAAGATAACCTATTGCTGAGGATATATATTTCTGTTTACCTAAGAATATCTACCTCATTAATATTTCAGGAAGAGTCGAAGTCTAGAGGCCTAAGGGCTAGGATTTTGACAACTCATAAACATATGTTTTCTGGGATATTCATGGCAACATTGTTTATAAAAGGTTAAGACTAAGAAATAAGTAAAACATATAGAGAACTGTATAAAAAACAATCAAAGTCAGCCAGCTAGGTTTGAGCTCTAGTCAGCCTTTGGCAAGTTACTTAACTCTCAGCCACAGGTTCCTCTTATTCGCAGAGCGGTTGTGATTTTGTAGGAAAGCAGGTAAAGCATTGACACAGCACCTAACATAGAAGTCTTGCATGATGGCGATAGTGATGGCAATAATGGTGGTAGCAACACCACCATTATGAAAAATAAAGCTGTAGGTCTTGCTTTTCTTGCTTTAAAAAATAGCATGTAATTAAATGTTTTAAAGCATTTCATACCACAGAGAAACTGAGCAATACCTTGACACAGTAATGAAAATTACCATCATCAATGGACACTGTGTACCCACAGATGTGATTTCCTGGACAGACACAACATCCTGACCCAGTAGCATTCTGGCCAGGAAGACCTAACCTAAACACAGCAAAGAGAAAACTTAAGATCAACCCAAATTGAGGAACACTGTAAAATATAAATAGCCTTTATTCTTCCAAAATGTCAGTGTCATCAAAGGCAAAGAGGCTAAAGAACAGTTCCAATGAAAGGAGACCAACAAGACATGACAACTAAATGTTATGCATGATCTTGGACTAGATCCTGGATTAGGGGTTAGAAAAAAAAAAAAACAGGCCAGGTGCCTGTAATCCCAGCGCCTTCGGAGGCCAAGGCGGGCAGATCACCTGAGGTCAGGAGTTCGAGACCAGCCTGACCAACATGGAGAAACCCCATCTCTACTAAAAATACAAAATTAGCCAGGCATGGTGGTGCATGCCTGTAGTCCCAGCTACTGGGGAGGCTAGGGCAGGAGAATCGCTTGAACCCAGGAGGCAGAGGTTGCGGTGAGCCAAGATCGCTCCATTGCACTCCAGCCTGGGCAATAAGAGCAAAACTCCACCTCAAAAAATAAAAAATATATATATATATACACATATATATACACACGTATATATATATACATGCGTGTACATATGTATACGTGTGTATATGTATACATATGTGTGTATGTGTATACATGTGTATGTGTGTATATGTATACATGTGTATACATGTATATGTGTGTATATGTATACACATATACACACATATACATATACACACATATATATATATAAGAACATTATTGGGACAATTGACAAAACTGGAATACAGACTATAGATGTAAGTATTATCAATTAACTTTCCTCCATTTAGTTACTATGGCTATGTAAGAAAATATGCTTGTTCTCAGGAAATGGACATTCAAGTATGAAATGAAGTTACCTTAACCATGCAGCCTCCTGTTAGATGGCCCAAAAATTCATGATCTTATGTATATGTGTACAAATATATACACATACAGATATATATACATATACAGGGCAAATCAGAAACAATGATAAAGAATATGTGGCAAGAGGTTAAAAATTAGTGAATTTGGATAAAGGATATTTGGGTATTTTCTTTTCTTAAGATGAAGTCTCCCTCTGTCGCCCAGGCTGGAGTGCAGTGACCAGATCTCAGCTTCCTGCAACCGCCACGTCCCAGGTTCAAGTAATTCTCCTGCCTCAGCCTCCCAGGCAGCTGGGATTACAGACATCCACCACCACACCTGGCTATTTTTGTATTTTTAGTAAAGACAGAGTTTCACCATGCCGGTCAGGCTGGTCTCTAACTCCAGACCTCAGGTGATCCACCCACCTCGGCCTCCCAAAATGCTGCGTTTATAGGCCTGAGCCACCATGCCCAGCTGGGTATTTTCGATACAAGTAATTCTCCTGCTAGTTTGAAGTTATTACAAAGTAAATAATTCCAAAAAATCTATAGAAGGGAAAAAGTAGTGGGAATAGAGATGAAACGAGATGAGTCATCGAATTATTATTGATTCTAAGTAATCAGCACATGTGGTTGTAGTGAGTGCTAAAAACCAGACATTCACATTGTGGTTGTGTCATTGAAGCTGTGCCTGCAATCTGACCCTTGATAGCAAGGCCGTCCCAAAGGAACCCATGCCGGTGGTCCCCATGTAAAAGTTCCACTTTTGTCCAGGCCTCTCAGGTGCTGCAGACAGTAGTTGATTGTTTCACTCAAAACAGGGGTTCATTATACTCTCCTGCCTACTTTTGTATGTAAAACGCCAGTCATGAAACACTGTATTAATCCATTCTCACACTGCTATGAAGACACAGCTGAGACTGGGTAATCTATAAATGAAAAAGGTTTAATTCCCCATTGCTGGGGAAGCTTCAGGAAACTTACGGTTATGGCGGAAAACAAAGGAGAAACAGGAACCTTCCTCACGGGGCAGCAGGCCACAGTGAATGCAAGCAGGGGAAATGCCAGACGCTTATAAAACCATCAGATCTCGTGAGGACTCATTCACTATCACGAGAACAGTAAGGGATAGCGCCATCACTCAATTACCTCCACCTGGAGATACAGCCCCCCCCCCCCCCACCATGATTGAAATACCTCCACCTGGTCCCAACCTTGACATGTGGGGATTAAGCCTAATCATGTTAAGCGCCACAAATTAAATGATTGTTTTGTAAAATGTGGATGTGCTCATATGTGTGCTTGTGACACATATGTGCACGTCTGTGTATATGCATATGATCATGTGTATGATTATTGTGTATGTGTGCACTTGTGTGTATGTGAACAAAAGTGCACATGTCTGTACAGAAGAATGACTTACCAAAGGGTTTGGAGTGCCTTTCTCAGCAAGGTGGGGTGGGATAGTGCTGAAAAGCCAGGTTTCAGAGTCAGATTGCCTGAATTCAAATTCAAGCTCTTCCAACTCTCAGGTGGAGCTGGACTTCCATCTTAGGAAATTTACTTAACCCCTTTGTATCTCAATTTCCCCACCTGTAAAATGTGAAAGATAGTAGAAACTACTTCCTCAGGCCATTAGTAAAGTATGAATCCGTTTAGAACAGTGTTTAATGCTTTTTTACTATTTTTTTAGATTTAACATCGTGGGCAATTTTTACATCATCTTTACATCTTTCATTATTGTCTGAATTTTTGTTTACAGTGACTTTATAATCTGAAAAAAAGAGCTTTTTTCAAAATTTTAGCAAACTAGGAAAGAGGAAGGAAGTAAGGGAGGGAGGGAGGGAAAAGATTTGTTCTCTTAGGCTAATTTCATTTTCTCTGAAGCTGAACTCTATACCTTCATTGGATCATTTTAATTGTCATTATTTGAAGAAGCCTTGAGGAGATAGTTTTCCCAGAAAATGAACATTTATTTTAGAATGCAAATAGTTTTTCCCTGATATATTTGTCCTGTAATTCAGGAATTCTAAATATATTTATTTACATATTTATTTTTCGAGATGGAGTCTCACTCTGTTGCCCAGGCTGGAGTGCAGTGGTGTCATCTCGGCTCACTGCAACCTCCACCTCCCTCAGCCTCATGAGTAGCTGGGATGACAGGTGCACACCACCATACCCAGCTAATTTTTGTATCTTTAGTAGAGACAGGGTTTCACCATGTTGGCCAGGCTGGTCTTGAACTCCTGACCTCAAGTGATCTGCCCTCCTTGGCCTCCTAAAGTGCTGAGATTACAGGCATGAGCCACCACACCTGGCTATAATTGGAAATTTCTTAAAAGCAGGGTGATTATGAGTGCACATAGAGAAAACCGCAATATTTTTTCTTTTCCTATTTTTTATTTTAATAATTTTTAAACATATAGAAATTGAAAGAATAGTACGATGAATACCTCTGAAGCCACCACTTAATTTCAATAATGGTTAACATTCTGCTGCATTTGTACTCTCTCTCACACATATACACATACTTGAAATAAAAAGTCCTCAGCCATGCAGGCTCTCAGATGATCCAGAAATTAACAATTTTATGTCTACATGCACATGTACCTGTATACACATACAGATATATGTACACACTTATTGCACATGAGGGAGGGTGGCAAGATGTTAAAAAATCATGAATTTAGGGCCGGGCGCGGTGGCTTAACCCTGTAATCCTAGCACTTTGGGAGGCCGAGGCGGGTAGATCACGAGGTCAAGAGATCGAGACCATCCTGGTCAACATGGTGAAACCCCATCTCTACTAAAAATACAAAAAATTAGCTGGGCATGGTGGCGCGTGCCTGTAATCCCAGCTACTCAGGAGGCTGAGACAGGAGAATTGCCTGAACCCAGGAGGTAGAGGTTGCAGTGAACCAAAATCACGCCATTGCACTCCAGCCTGGGTAACAAGAGCGAAACTCCGTCTCAAAAAAAAAAATCATGAATTTAAATAAAGAGTATTTGGGTATTCTCTACACTACACTTGAAATTTTTCTGCAAGCTTGAAATTATTTCAAAGTAAATAATTCAAAAAAAAAATGTCCATAGAGAGAGGAAGGTAGTGGGAGTTGAAATGAAATAAGATGGCTTATCAGATTATTACCGAATCTGAGTGATGGGTGAATGGGGTTGTAGTGAGTGCTAAAAGCCTTAAACTCTCACATTGTGGTTGTGTCATTGATATACATATACAGACATATTTTTTTCCTGAACCAACTAAGTTGCAGCAGATATCATCCAACTTTGCCCACAAACCCTTCAGCATGACGAGCTAAAGAATAAGCACATTCCCCCAGATGACTACAAAAGTATTAGAGAATGAAAGTTACATTTTCACATCAGTAAACATCGCCATGCATCTATGTATTCATTCCACAGGTATTTATTGAGGACTTATTCAACCAGACAGCGAGCTAGACTGATGAGCAAAACAAATGTGGTTCCTGCCTTTACGGAATGAGAGAGACCAACATTTAAAAACAGAGAAACAGATCACTATAGAGTGACAAATGTGGTTCCTGCCAAAAAGTGCCATTGTGTATCTACTTCAAACTTACTTGTGATTTCTACCACTAGTAATAGTGATGGCTGGCACTGATTGACATAGCAATTAGGAGATTTTCAGTTGCAAGCAACAGAAACCCAACTGAAACTAGCTTAAGAGCAAAAGTTATTTACTGACTCACTCTCAGTCCAAACAGAAGCAGGAGCTTAAATGATGGTTCCCATCACATCTCCAGACCCCACCTTCCTCCTCAGTATTGATTTAAATTCTCAGGAAGCCTCACTCCGTTTGGCCAAAAAAATGGAGACTGGCAGTCAAAGTATACAGGACATTATAACTCCAGATCCCAGGAAAAAAGATGCTCTGTCTCCCAAGGTCCCTGTACCAATGCTTAGAGAATACCTCACTTGCCCAGGCTGGGTTATGTGCCCTTTCTGAACCAATCACTGAGGCCAAGAGCTGTTGGATGGTCGAAAGTCACTGGGCCACCCCATTGTAGTGTCTGAAATCCTGTCCTTCTAAAGATCCTAAAAACCTAAAGAGGACCTGAGGAGCTGGAAGCCTTCATAATACAGCGCATACTCCAGGCAAAATGGGGGAAGAAGGCAAGGACTTCGATTCCCACTTGGTCTATGTCTTAACAGGCCAATTCCACCAGAGGTCAGGGCAGAGCACAAAGTTGGAATGGTCCAGGGTCTGGCTCAACTCCCAATCAGCAGCTCTCACCATCGGTCCCTGAAAACAGCAGGGGCTGCAGCCGCCGGAAAGAAAACCTGGGCTGCAGCAGGGAACGCTGCCTCCTTCAGAACTTGCCGGGCGTGGTGACTCACACCTGTAATCCAAGCACTTTGGAGGCCAAGGCGGGCGGATCACCTGAGGTCGGGAGTTCAAGACCAGCCCGAGCAACATGGTGAAACCCCATCTTTAAAAAAAAGAAAAAACAAACACAGAACTTGCTCTCAAAAGGCGCAGATCTCAACAGGCAGGATGCAGAAAGTGATTCTGAAAACACTGTATTTTGTAGCTGCACAGGTTCTGCTGAATGAGCCCGGGGCCCCAGAATCGTACAAAGTGATATACAAAATGTACCAACGCAGAACCCGCCAGAAAAAGAGGATGATTCTCATTTCTGCTCCGACCGGTCTCTACATGGACCTTCTACCACCCTCCTGCCTGCTCATTCAGACTCAGCCGCACTGCACTGATTGACTTTCTGTTCCCAGAACGTGTCCGGCTTTTTCCCACTTCAGAGCCTTTGCCCTCACAGTATCCCCCGTGTGGAAAATCCTCTTTCTATGCCTCCACCCATTGTTAGTGTTAACCAATGTTAGCACCCCACCTAAAGTAATGCCCCACCCAGCAGGACTAACACACCCTGTTTATTTCCTTCATATCGTTTATCACCCTCTTACATTTCCCACAACCCACAACAAAGCACAACAAACTCAGAGACTCGGTTGTGTAGGTTTTCCCAGCCCCTAGAACTGTGCCTCCTCAGCGTTTAATAAGGGCTCAGTAAACATTTGTTGAATGAACAAACAGATGAATAAGCCCGCATTTTCCACATCTAAAATGAGATGGTTAGATGATATGATGTTAATAATGCTAACAGGTACTGAATGGGTGTTGTGGATTGGGCACATCGTTGAGGGCTGTGGGTAGCACTGTAGATTATTTCTATTATTTCAGCCATAACAAGACCTCAAATATTCATAGGACCTCAAACATTTAAAGCGATGTTTCTGATGCCAAAATTCCTCTCTTGGCAATTTATTTATTGGGCTTAATTTGGAACATTTCAAAATACCTTTTATTGCAAGAACAGGAATCATAGTCATCTCTCATCCCAAGTGAGTTAGAAGTTTATAACAATAGATGACACATTTCTCTTTGTAAAAAGTATTCCAGACAATAATTAAAGAAGGGATGATAGATTTATTACCGAGTCTTGCTCTATCACCCAGGCTGGAGTGCAGAGGCTCAATCTCGGCTCACTGCAACCTCCGCCTCCCAGGGTCAAGCATTTCTCCTGCCTTAGCCTCCCAAGCAGGTGGAATTACAGGTACATGCCACAGTGCCCAGCTAATTTTTTGTACTTTTTATAGAGACAGAGTTTCACCTTGTTACCCAGGCTGGTCTCAAACTCCTGAGCTCAGGCAATCTGCCCGCCTCAGCTTCCCAAAGTGCTAGGATGACAGGTGTAAGCCACCACGCCTGGCCTTATTTTGCTATTTGTATTAGTCAGGGTTCTCCAGAGAAACTAAGCAAATAGGATACATACATACATACATACATACATGTATAAAAAGAGATTTATTATGAGGGATTAGCTCACATAATTATGGAGGCTGAGAAGTCCCATAAATTTCCATCTGCAAACTGGAGGCCCAGGAAAGCAAGCAGTATGGTTCTAGTTCAAAACTGAAGGCCTGGGAGCCAGAATGCCAATGGTATGAGCCCCAGTCTGCAGGCCAAGGCCCAAAAACAGGAAGTGCGAGATCTGATGGTGAAAATCCCTGCCTGAGTCTGAAGGCTTAAGAACAGGGAACTCCAGTTCCCCAGAGCAAGAGCAACAGATGTCCCAAATCAAGCAGATAGATTGAATTCACAATTCCTCTGCCTTTTTGTTCTCTTCAGGCCCTCACTGGATAGGATGCTGCCCACCCACATGAGGAAGGGGGATCTTCACTCCGGGCTGTGGTCTGAATGTGACAACTCCTCCAAAATCCAGATCTTGTCAAGGTGATAGTATTAAAAGACAGGCCATTAACAGGTAATTATACCAAGAGGGTTGCTCCCTTGTGAAAAAGATGAAGGCCCCTTTGAAAAAGGCTTTCTATGGATTTGTCTAGGTCTTTAGCTTGCTCTGTAGCTTTTTTGCCTTGCAAGGACACAGCATTCCACCTCTCTAGAGGGCGTAGTCTCACCAGACAACCTAAACTGCCAGAGCCTTGGTCTTGAACTTTCCAACCTCCACAACTACGAGAAATAAATGTCTGTTCTTTATAAATTACCCAGTCTCCGGTATTTTGGCCAGGTGCAGCAGCTCATGCCTGTATTTGGGAGGCCAAGGTGGGAGGATTGCTTGAGCCCTAGAGTTCAAGACTGGTCTGGGCAACATAATGAGATCCCATCTCTGTTAAAAAATAATAATGGACAAAAATAGGCTGGGTGCAGTGACTCACACCTGTAATCCCAGCACTTTGGGAAGTCAAGTGGGGGTAGATCCCTTGAGGTCAAGAGTTCAAGACCAACCTGGCCAACATGATGAAACCCTGTCTCTACTAATACAAAAATTAGTCCAGCATTGTGGCGTGCACCTGTAATCCCAGCTACTTGAAAAGCTGAGGCAGGAAAATTACTTGAACCCGGGAGGCATAGGTTTCAGTGAGCCAAGATCACACCATGGCACTCCAGCCTGGGCAACAAGAGCAAAACTCTGCCTCAAAAACAAACAAACAATAAATAAATAAAAACAAAAATTAAAAAATTACCCAGTCTCAAGTATTTTGTTGTAGCAGCACAAACAGACTAAGATCCTCAATCTACCAGTTCAAATGCTAATCTCTTCCAGAAACATTCACACAGATACACGTAGAAATAATGTTACCAGCTATTGCAGCATCTCTTACCCAGTCAAGTGAACACCTAAAATGAACCATCATGTTACTGATCATAATTTAATAGACATAGGAAATTAGCATGAAAGTCTGCTAACATCGAAAAAAGAGAGCTCATCAGACATCATGTGGCTCCTAATAAAAGAGCACCTGTGATGGAGTCTTATTTAAAAAAATTCACATCTAAATCTGATCACACCTCAAGATTCAACTATCAATGTACAGAAAAACTGGTTAATCAATATCACAAATACAATCAGCAAACTCCAAACAAGAGGATGCTGACAATCTAGAGCTCTCAAAATTAAAGGGAGATTAGAGTGGAAACTGATGGATTTCAAAAGGCTTTTAAAGGACAATATTTTAAAGGATAACATCAATCAATCACAATATACAGATCTTATTTGATTCCTGATTCAAGTGGACAAACTGAAAAACAAAAAAAATTTCAAAAAGGCCAGGCACACCAGCGCATGCCTATAATCCCAGCACTTTGGGAGGCCAAGGCAGGCAGATCACTTGAAGTCAGGAGTTCAAGACCAGCCTGACCAAGATGGTGAAACCCTGTCTCTACTAAAAATACAAAAAATTAGCCAGGCGTGGTGGCAGGCACCTGTGATCCCAGCTACTCAGCAGACAATTGCTTGAACCCAGGCCACAGAGGTTGCAGTGAGCCAAGATCGCACCACTGCACTCCAGCCTGGGCAATGGAGCGAGACTCCATCTCAAAAAAAGAAAAAAAAAATCACCACATATTTGAACATTTAAAAACATAACAAGCCAAAAATTGTTACAGCTTTTCGAGCTAGAAATGAAAAAGCCACTGAAGCATCATTTAGGTTCTAATTTCTAATAAGGTGAATAGTAATATCTATAACCCTCATAAAGAAAAAGCTGTTGCTATTTATTAGGGTTCTCAAATTTTTTTTAAGAGTAAGGCTTTCTTGAGACCAAAGAATGAGGAAACCACTGTGGCTTATCATCAGCCATGATAGGTCCCTTTCTTGCTATGACCTCATAAGAAGCCACTGTTACAGAATTCCAGGCACATGTATAAGTCCCTGGCTGGGCTTAGGTTTCCAGTCTTTGTAGCTTAGGAGGCTGGTTTTCAATGACCTAAGGGATTTGGGCCAAAGTTAACTTGTTTGCTTTTTGGCATTGTAGGCTTTCTGTCTTTTTCATTTGTTATTAACTTTTCTCTTTCCTTTTTCTCTTTTTCTCATTTTTCCACTTGTATTCTTTCTCTTATTTTTCTCATTTTTCCCTTCTTGGTTGTCATTACTTTTATTTTTCTCATTGTTTTCTTTTTCCTTATGCTTTTTTCTTTTTCTCACTTTTTTCTTTACTGTTTTCTTTTCTCATTATTTTAATAGAGATGGGGGTCTCACGATGTTGCCCAGGCTGGTCTCAAACTACTGAGCTCAAGCAATCTTCCCACCTCAGCTTCCCAAAGTGCTGGGATTACAGGGGTAAGGCACTGCACCTGGACTTTTTTTCTTTCTCTCATTCTTTTTTATTTCTTTTTCTCGTTTTTAAAAGTTTTGTTTGTTAGTATTTTATTTTGTTTATTTTTACTTTAGCATGGTGTTTTGATCCCATTATGAAGATCAGTTGGTCAGGTGGTCTTTAGGTGTGATTTTTCTTTTGAGGTGATCTAGACCAAACTTCTCTCCAATTTTTCTCAGTTTTAAGCTGACCTTGGGGCACTCTGCCTTCAATCCCAGCAGTAAGTCTGACATACGGCGAGGCCTCTGAGAACACCCATATTGGCAAACACCAGCTCCTCCACACCTTCATCAAGGGTACCTTTGCCTGTCAAAGCTGGCCTGGCACATCCTGACTGGGAAATATGTAGGCATGAGGATCACTGACAAGACTCAACAGAATTCCTCTAGCTTCCAGAGATGATCCTGCGAAATAAACAACGTGAAGGCTTTGAATCATCCCATCATGGTAAAATTATTTGAAGGGATCGAGACTGAGAACATGATTCCTTGCCATAACCTGGAGAAGAGCCCTCCTGTGTCATGGCAGTATGAAAGAAAAAGAGTGAAACCACGCCCCAAAGAGTTAAAGAAACCAATGACTAACAGAAATTCTTGAGTTTATAGGATGGCAGATAAGAAATGACTTGCTGCGCTGCTGAAATTCCTTCTGCTTATGAGATTTAAAAACTGGCTGAAATTGGTTGGAACCAATATGGTCAAATGGAATCTGTAAAACAAGCTTGCTTATATCACAGTCCAGATCTCCACCAGATGTTTTATACTAACTCCTCCCAAATTTGCACATGTGACCCCTGAGGAAGCATGAAGAGATAGCTGTGTATGCTGGAGGACTTCCCAGACCTCCTCTTTCCTTCCACCAACCACCTGCTAATTCCAGAATTCACCCCCAAACCTTTTCTAATGATGTTCCCATAAAGCCAGCACAGGGAGACAGATTTGAGCTGGACTCCTGTCTCCTTATTGGTAAACCTGCAACAAAAAGCTTTGCTTTTCCCAAAAACCTGGAGTCATTCTACTGGCTTGTAGCACATTGGGCAGTGAGCCCCTTTTGTTCAGTAACAAGATGACCAAGTCAAATTCTGCCGGATAGTATCTGCTGTACATTACTGTCACCAGAAGCTTGTTGTGGCTCATACCTGTAATCCCAGCACTTTGGGAGGTCAAGACAGGTAGGTCACCTAACGTTAGGAGTTTGAGACCACCCTGGCCAATGTGGTGAAACCCCATCTTTACTAAAAATACAAAAACTAGCCAGGCGTGGTGGCATATGCCTGTAATCACAGCTACTCGGGAAGCTGAGGCAGGAGAATCACTTGAACCCAGGAAGTGGACGTTGCAGTGAGCTGATATTGTGCCACTGCACTCCAGCCTGAGTGACAAGAAGGAGACCCTGCCTCAAAAAAAATTTAAAAAGCAGAAAACCTGCTCTTGAATGCTGACATGAACATCAAGAATGCAGACTTTGGCATCGTCAACAAATTCACCTTTGTCAACAAGGTATTTATTTTCTGATTATCCCTTTTGCTGCCCTGGAACTCCTTCACGGCCAAAGTACGATAGACCTACCATGGATCCCAGGAGTCAGCTTCTATACACTGGTCAATGGATCCTGCCTTTGATGGACAGAACTTCAAGGAGCTGTAGGATGAAGTACAGAGTGGAATGTATCACATTTACTTCTACTTGTTCAGGGAAGGTGAAAACCTGCTTAAGAAATTTCCCATTCTTGGTTGATGGGGGCAGCAAACCACCATGGCACATGTATACCTATGTAACAAACCTGCACGTTCTGCACATGTATCCCAGAACTTAAAGTATAATTTAAAATAAAGAAATTTCTCATTCTCAATTCCAGAAAGACAGACACTTCAGAGCAAATCATGAATGCCCCATGAATAAATGTATTCCATATCCCTCATAAAGACGAACTAAATCTTTATGTGGAGCCATTTTCTAACTACAAGGACCTTCCCCCTCACCTGGCAACAGACAGAGTTGAAGGTGTCCATAGGTTACATACACGAAGAGATTTAGGACTTGCGATGGGCCAGAGGTACAACAAGGTGATGCCTTTCGACCTGCTCTTGAGCTACAAGCGATGTAAGCTGCAGGTCCGCACTGTCCTTTTGCATCCCCGGCCTTTGGCTGATCTGACCAACAGCAGCACACTTTCCCATCCCACAACGTACAGCACAGGGTCTCTGCCAGCCCCAAGTATGAGTATCAGGGACCCTACCATTCCCACCTTTAACTGCTGTGTTAGTGTGCAAGGGCTGCCATAATGCCACAACCTGGAAGCTTAAACAAAAATTATTTTCTCATACTTCTGGAGGCTGGAAGTCCAAGATCAAGGTGCCAACAGGGTTAGGTCCTTCTGAGGCCTCCCACCTTGTCTTGCAGTCTTCTCACATGGTCTTTTCTCTGTGCCCATATATCCCTGGTGTCTCTTCCTCTTTTTATAAGGAAGCCAGTCTTGTTTGATTAGGACCCCATTCTTATGCCCTCATTTAAGCTTAATTACCCCTTTAAAGGCCTTATCTCCAAATACAGTCACATTGTGGGTCAGGGCTTTGACATATGAATCTTGCAGGAATGGGGGACACAATTCAGTCCTTAAAAATTGCTGCACTGAGAATATTCAGAAGACCAAGGTGGATCCTCAAAAGATTCTGGAGATAGGACAGAAGCCAGGGGCACAGAGTGCCTGCCAGTCCCCCAGGCAGCCTGGAGCCCTCTTCACAAACAGCAAGTTCTTCTTCGAGTTTTTTTTTTTTTTTTTTTTTTTTTTTGGAGACAGAATCTCACTCTGCCACCCAGGCTGGAGTGCAGTGACTTGATTTTGGCTCACTGCAACCTCTGCCTCCCAGGTTCAAGCTATTCTCCTGCCTCAGCCTCCTGAGTAGCTGGGATTACAGGCATGGGCCACCATGCCTGGCTAATTTTTGTATTTTTAGTAGAGATGGAGTTTCACCACATTGGCCAGGCTGGTCTTGAACTCCTGACCTCAGGCGATCCACCTGTCTAGGCTTCCCAAGTGCTGAGATTACAGGCTTGAGCCACCGTGACTGGACTGTCCTTCAAGTTTATACAGCAGCATCTTTGTTTCAGGTTTGCCAAAAGGAACCTAAAAAAACTGAGTGGAGATGTTCAAACCTGAAGAGATTGAGCCACACTTGCTACACTTTCTATGCAGTATGAAGATCTCAGGCTCCATGGAGCCCAATGAGGTAACATGGGAATTTGGCAAGGTGCTCAACACAAACAGCTGCCAGGGCAAGTTGAACAAGAAATGGTGCTGCTGTGCATGCCTGGAGTGCCAGGCCAACAAGGCTTTGTGCAGTGGAAGGCAGAGGTGTGCAAACTCCCACAGCAGTCTCTCAGAGTTCAATGAAAATGCATGCCTGGCACCTCCCTGACCTTCAAAAGTATTGCTTCCAAAGATCCTCTCTACCAAACTTTACTCAGTCTCCCCTGAACTCTTTTTCACTCAGGCCTGACTTTTGGACTCCCGTGTCCATCTCTACATTGTCCAGTTTTAGCAACAATCCTGCTAAGTTGGTTTAGACAGAATTCCCCATCCTCCATATCTAATCACACTTGATATCTAACCTGTCTTCTCATCCTCCACCATCCCCCAGGTGATACCTGATTACCCTGGTATGCCTGCCTCAAGAAGCCTGGTTAGGTCAGCAGTCAGGATCTCTCTTATCACTGATGTTTTCTCTTAGTAATTTTCCATCCACTGACACCCACCTTGTTCCTTGGCTATAAATTCCCACTTGCCCCTGCTGTATTTGGAATTTAACCAAATGCTGTCCTGAAGGCTCTTTTTCTGTATTGCAGTAATACTGAACAAAACCAGTTTTTACCACTTTAACTACTGTCCAGCTCTGGTTTTCTTTAACAGTGAAGGAGATTAAGGTTTAAAAAGCTGTCAGGAGCCACCTGGGAGACAAGAGGAAGAGCCAACTACTGGCCACCAGCCACTCAGCCCCACCCCAAGTGCAGAGACTGAACTGGCCTGTTTCCTATCCATGCCCTGCATCTTTTTTCTTCCATATTTGTGGAGAAGGGAAGATGGTTCTATAAAATAAATATTTCAAAACACACACACACACACACACACACACACACACTTTCTCAGCTGGGTGCGGTGGCTCACACCTGTAATCCCAGCACTTTGGGAGGCTGAGGTGGGCAGATCACTCAAGGTGGGGAGGGAGTTCGAGACCAGCCTGACCAACATGGAGAAACCCCATCTCTACAAAAAAAAAAAAAAAAAAAATTGAAAAAACACCTTTTCTCTTCCCTCCTTTCTGTTACCTTTCCCTGTTTCTTCTCCTTCTTCTCCCCTCTCATGTGCTTCTGACCTACACTGCAACACTTTGATTACATACAGGGAGAATTGGGCAAATGACTGAATATATCTAAGATAATGGGAACCAGGTTCCTCATTGGAGGAAGTTACAAATATAGAAAAGAGGAAGATGAAAATAAACTCTGTTGTGGGATTGGAATTGGAGATATTGGTGTGGACTCACAGTTTTTGATATAAAGAGAAATGAATATATATGCATGTATGTGTCCATTCTATCCACTAAAATGGCCTAGGAGCATAACATACCAATATCAGTGAGCACTCCTAGTGCCTAGATCTTGGTTCCTACATGCCATTCTCCACATGAGGAAATCAAGGCACTTTGGAGAAATGGCAGATCCAGGGCTAGGTAAGGAAATATAAGATCAACCTGAAACATCTTTTTGTTCCAGAAAGAAAGGAAGGACTCAAAGAATGATGAGAACATACCAAAAGGACACAGAAGTATCTATAATTAATCTAGAGCAAACATTATTCTAAATGAGGAAATGCTAAAAGCATTCCTTTTAAAATCAGGAATGGTACAAGATCCTGCTAACACCTCTACTATTCACATTGTGAAGGTCTGAGCCAATATACATACAAAAAAGAAATTGGAGTTTTAGGAATTGAAAGAAAAATCCATACTCAATTGTATATTAAATGAATGTTTAAACAGAAAACTCAATAGAGTAGACAAATTATGAGAATTGGAGTTTAGCAAGAAGACTGGTTATAGGATTATTTTTCACATTTTTAATTTTTTTATTGAAGTAAAACATACATATATAATTTACCATTTTTACCATTTTTAAGTGTGCAGTTCAGTGGTAATAAATACATTTATGGTTTTTTTTCCCTTTCATCCCTCCCCCCACTTCCCCTTCCAGCCTCTGGTAACCACCAATCTACTCTCCATCTTCATGGGATCCATGTTTTTAGCTCCTGCATATGGATATACTCTCTCTGTGCTTGGCTTATTTCACTCAACATAATGCCCTTCAGTTTCATCCATGTTGCTGCAAATAACAGGATTTAATTCTTTTTATAGCTGAATAACATTCCATTGTGTACCACACTCTCTTCACCATTTATTCACTGATGGGGCACTTCAGTTGATTCCACAGTTTAGCTATTGTCAATAGTGCTGCAATAAACATGGGAGTACAGATATCTCTGTGATATATTGATTTCCTTTCTTTTGGATGTATACTCTATAGTGGAATTGCCAGATCATATGGAAGTTCTATTTTTCTTTTTCTTTTTCTTTCTGAGACAGAGTCTCACTCTGTTGCCCAGCCAGAGTACAGCAGCATGATCTCGGCTTATTGCAACCTCTGCCTCCTGGGCTCAAGCAATTCTCTGCTGCAGCCTCCCGAGTAACTGAGATTACAGGCACCCACCACCACACCTGGCTAATTTTTTTGTATTTTTAGTAGAGATGGTGTTTCACCATGTTGGCCAGGTTGATCTTGAACTCCAGATCTCATGATCCACCCGCCTTGACCTCCCAAAGTGCTGGGATTACAGGTGTGAGCCAATGCGCCTGGCAGAAATTCTATTTTTCATTTTTCGAGGAGCCTCCATTCCATTCTAGAATCAATATTTTTATGTTATATTTCCATATACCAGAAACAAACAATTAGAAAACATAATTTTTAAAAAATACATTTATAATAGTTAAGAAAATACTTCTTTTCCTACATAGGGAAAAAAACTAAAGACGCATCAGAACTGGCTGGGTACAGTGGCTCACACCTGTAATCCCAGCACTCTGGGAGGCTGAGATGGGTGGATAACAAGGTCAGGTGTTCAAGACCAGCCTGGCCAAGATGGTGAAACCCCTCTCTACTAAAAATACAAAAAAAAAATTAGCAGGGCATGGTGGTGGGTACCTATAATCCCAACTACTCAGGAGGCTGAGGCAGAGAATTGCTTGAACCCAGAAGGTGGAGGTTGCAGTGAGCCGAGATCGTGACACTGCTCTTTGGCCTGGGAGCCAGACTCTGTCTCAAAAAAAAAAAAAAAAAAGTCAGAACTACAGAGGAAAATATAAAACTTTATTAGACTATTAAAATCTAAATAGAAGAAGAAATATACTATGTCCATTGGTAGAAAGACAAAATTGTAGAGATATCCATTCTCTCCAAATTTATCTACAGATTCGAAACAATACTTCAACAGAGTTTTAAATGGAAGTTGATAAGGTGATTCCAAAATGTATGTGGAAGAGGAAAGGACAAAGAATAACTAGGATTTTCCAAAGAAGAGCAGGGCAGAAAACTTGCCACATAAACTATCAGGAGGTATACTAAACCTATAGTAATTATAACTTAATTAAGCATCATAATCCTATAGTAATTAGTAATGCAGTATTATAAACCTATAGTAATACTTTATAATTATTGTAAACCTATAGAAATATAGTCATATTGGTGCAAGGTCAGATAAATTGACAAATGGGATAAATGGAGTGGAATGGAAGGGAATGAAATGGCATGGAGAGCTTCAAAACAAACCTGCACATTTCATAATGTTGATGCACAACAGAGATGGCATGTCACATCACTGCAGAAAGGAATAACTTCAAGAAATGAAGCCCCTTTTAAAAATGTAATCCACTTAGAAAAGGAGAAATTAGATTCCTGCCTCACATTATATCCAAAAATCAACTTCAGATATAATAAGGACTTAAATGTCAAAACAAAACTTTTTTTTTTTTGAGATGGAGTTTTGCTGTTGTTAGACTGGAGTGCAATGGCGCGATCTCGGCTCACCGCAACCTCCGCCTTCTGGGTTCAAGCAATTCTCCTGCCTCAGCCTCCCGAGTAGCTGGGACTACAGGCATGCACCACCATGCCCAGCTAATTTTTGTATTTTTAGTAGAGATGGGGTTTAACCTTGTTGACCAGGATGGTCTCGATCTCTTGACTTCATGATCCACCCGCCTCGGCCTCCCAAAGTGCTGGGATTATAGGCGTGAGCCACCGCGCCCGGCAAAACAAAACTTTTAAATTGAAAATATAAGTAAATGTTTGGCTGGGCGCGGTGGTTCACACCTGTATTCTTAGCAATTTGGGAAGCCAGGGTGGAAGGATCACTTGAACTCAGGAGTTCAAGACCAGTCTGGGCAACATAGTGAGACCTCACCCGGATGTGGTGGCACACACCTGTAGTCACAGGTACTCAGGAAGCTGAGGTGACAAGATCACTTAAGCCCAGCAGATAAAGCCTGCAGTAAGCTATGATAGTCCCACCACAGCACTCCAGCCTCCAACAGAGTGAAACTCTATTTCAAAACAAAAGAAGAAAGAAAATATGTTAATTTTTTTTACTTTGGAGCAAGGAATGATTTCTTAGATAAGGCATAGAAGTATTGATTATAAAACTTTGTAAATTTGGCTACTTAAAATTAAGAATTTGTTATTCATCAAAAGACAGCAGGCTAGGCACAGTGGCTCATACCTATAATACTAGCACTTGGGAGGTCAAGGCAGGCTAATTTCTTGAGCCCGGGAGTTTGAGACCAGTCTGGGCAACATGGCAAAAACCCGTCTCTACAAAAGATACAAAAATTAGCTGGGTGTGGTGGCATGGACCTGTAGTCCCAGCTACTCAGGAGGCTGAGGCACGAGACTCGCTTGAACCTGGTAGGTGGAGGTTGCAGTGAGTTGAGATGGCACTACTGCACTCCAGCCTGGGCGACAGAGTGAGACTCTGTCTCAAAAAAAAAAACTCCTATACAACAATTATAAAAGCACAAACAATTCTCTGTAAAGATACCCACACTCTTTCTTAAGGACATATAGTAAATATTTTTGTCTTTGAGGTCCATACAACCTCTCTTGGACTACTCAATCATTGTTCAAAAGTAGTGATAGAAAATACATAACAGATTAACCACATTCTAATGAAACTTTATTTACAAAAACAGAGAGCAAGCCCAATGGCCTTAGCTTGCCAACCCTTCTAATAAACTAAGGATTTGAGCTGAAAATTTTTTAAAATTTGAATTTAAATCAGTTTGCTTTGTTACATAATAAAATACTCCAAACTCTCTCTCTCTCTTTAACTCTCTCTCTCTCTCTCTCTCTCTCTTTCTCTCTCTCTCCATATATATATATATATATATATATATATATTTTTTTTTTTTTTTTTTTTTTTGAACGGAATTTCACTCCTGTCGCTCAGGCTGGAGTGCAGTGGCAGGATCTCAGCTCACTGCGACCTCCACCTTCTGGGCTCAAGAGATTCTCCTGCCTCAGCCTCCCAAGCAACCGGGATTACAAGTGTGCAGCAACATGCCTGGCTAATTTTTGTATTTTTATTAGAGACAGGGTTTCACCATGTTGGCCAACCTGGTCTCGAACTCGTGACCTCCAGTGATCCACCAGCCTCAGCCTCCCAAAGCGCTGGGATTACAGATGTGCGCCACCATGCCCAGCCAATATCTCTTGATTCTATGGATCTGCTGGAAAGTTCTTCTAGACTGGGTCAGCTTAGCAAATCTGTGCTGTCAGTTGGCAGCTTGGCTGGGACTGGAAAGTTTAGGATGGCTTCACTCACATTAATGTTCCTTTGGCCAAAGCAGGTCATATATCCAAGCCCAGATTCAAGATATAATAAGTCGATAAATAAATTTCATCTCTCTTATTTTTTCGAAACAGTCTTGCTCTGTCTCCCAGGCTGGAGTGCAGTGGTGCAATCTTAGCTCACTGCAACCTCCACCTCCCAGGTTCAAGCGACTCTCATGCCTCAGCCTCCTAAGTAGCTGGGACTACAGGCATGCATCACCACATCTGGCTAATTTTTCTATTTTTAGTAGAGATGGACGAGGTTTCACCATGTTGTCCAGGCTGGTCTTGAATTCCTGACCTCAAGTGATCCACCTGCCTCAGCCTCCCAGAGTGCTAGGATTACAGGCGTGGGCCACCTTCATCTCTTGATAGAAGGAAGAGCAAAGTCAGGAGGCACAGGGGAGTATAATCCAAGATGGCAGGCATTTATAGCCATTTTACAATTGAACTGTAAACCTTTCAGCAACCACGATATGAGTTCATAGGCTGGGTAATAATTCAGTGGCTATACATGTATAACCGAATATGAATAACTTATGTTAGCCTCTGTGGTTTGACTCCTAAAGGAGAGCTTTCCATTAATAACAAGTTTATAGGGCAGAGACGGTGGCTCACGCCCATAATCCCAACACTTTGGGAGAGGGATGCAGGTAGACTGCTTGAGCTCAGGAGTTCAAGACCAGTCTGGGCAACAGAGTGAGACCTTGTCTCTACTAAATATCAAAAAAATAAAGATAACAAGTTTACAGAACAGTCCATTATTTTATTTTTCACAGAACTCTCCTGTCCAAATCTCTTGTTCAAATGCATCAACTAAGACACTTCTATAAGCATACTATTTATATAAATGACTCCCAAGAGAACAAGCATTCCTTGTCCCCAGTCCTAACCGGAGAGATTTTTCTAGAATTGGGGCTGCGGGGAGAGGAAGGTAAGGAATATAATTGGAAAATGCTTTTTCATATAAACCACAAAATTTTATAGTTAGCCAATGAAAAACATATGTAACTATCTCTTATAACACAAATTATAGAAAGCAACACATTTATAAAATGGAGACAAAGTTTTTAAAAATTGAAAGTCTGGGTGCAGTGGTGCACACCTGAGTAGTTTGGGAGGCTAAGGCAGGAGGATCGCTTGAGCCCATGAGCTCAAGGCTGCAGTGAGCTAGGATCATGCCACTGTCCTGCAGCCTGGGTGACAGAGCAAGACCCTGCCTCTTTAAAAATATATCTAGATAGTTACATGTCTGTGTGTGTGTGTGTATATATATATACACACACACACACACATACACCTACATTCATGTAATATATATGTGTATGTACATATGCATGTATATATCATCTAGGTAATGTACATGTATGCATACTATACACATGTAATATATAGTATGTACACATATATATCATGTAATATATGTATACTGTATACATGCAATATATGTGTGTATATATACACACATACATACAGAGAGAGAGAGAGAGAAACACCAACCAGATAGTGGAGAGTTTCCAGTTTCCAGGTATACCCTGAGTTTGGTAGAAGCCATTTCTCTCCAAAAGAGACCCTGTAGGCCACAGTCAAGAGAGCCAGCATCCCTGAGAAAGCCACAGAAATATTCTTCTCCTGGCTGAATCCATTCCCTGGCTGGCTGGCACTTGGCAACCTGACAAGTGTTTTACATTGAAAAGGTCAAGCTCTGAGTGAATCTGCCCAGCGACTCTAGTGAAGAGTGCCTTACCACTCACCCTGGATGCCGAGGCCTGGCGCCTGTCCCCTGCCCCTGCCATTCTGACAGCTGTGGAAGAAGGACCCAGGTTCCAGCTTGGGCTGTCAGCACATGCAGGGCAGCCCTTTTGTTGAAGGTCAAAGTCTAATTCTCACTCCAGGGAGCCTTCTCTGTTGCTCTCTTTCTTCTAGCATGTCCATTTTAACAACTGCTTGTATTTTTATGCTACTTTATGGTCTTCAAGACATTTTCCCCTTCACAATCTTATTTGATCTTCTCAAATAGAAGGAGGGTGTCAGAACAATCACGAGTCTTGTTTCGAAAAAAGAAAGACTAGGCAATTGAGTGTTGGGAGAAAAGCATAGGGAGAGAAAGATGTGATATTTTTCCTCCCCCATCATAAGGGTTCCGGCTGATACTCTCCTAACAGATTAACAGGAGAAAAGCATAACAAATGTATTTAATCAAAGTTTTATGTGACTGAAAAGTTTTATGTTCAGAATGAAGACCCAAAGATATAGGGAAAATTGTCCACTGTTTGTTTCTTTAATGGAGTTTCACTCTTGTTGCCCAGGCTGCAGTGCAGTGGCGTGATCTCAGCTCACTTCAACCTCCACCTCCCGGATTCAGGCAATTCTCCTGCCTCAGTCTCCCAAATAGCTGGGACTATAGGCACATGCCACCATGCCTGGCTAATCTTTGTATTTTTTGTAGAGACAGGGTTTCACCATGCTGGCCAGGCTGGTCTTGAACTCCTGACCTCAGGTCATCCACCCACCTTGGCCTCCCAAAGTGCTAGGATTACAAGCGTGAGCCACCGCACCCTGCCAGCTGTCCATTTTTATGCTTAGATTGGATGAAAAACGGACAGCCGTGTAGAAATATGATTGGACTGAAAGAGTATGACCTAATGCTAATAGACTGCATGGGGAAGCCCAGCAAGGCCTATGCAGATTCTTCTTACCCTCTCTGTTGTAGCATTTCTTCCTCTCAGGTACGGATGAGGCAGGACCCCTCTGGAACGACAGTCTTCTGACCTAATATTGCCAAGGATATGCCAGAGAATTTCTTTAAAGCCAGTTCCTAGCCAGAGCGGTAAAGAAAATTTAAAGCAATTATTCTAGTTTTTATGACTGGCTTTGGAAAAAAGATCCAGTTTCTATGAGGGGTAAGAGACAGCAAGGCAGAAGATCTGAGAGGTGTGGTCTAGGGTTTTCTGTGATAGAAACCAGATAGGAATTCTGGTTTCTATCACTTGTTTCAAGAGAGAATGAGGGGTAAGAGACAGCAAGGCAGAAGATCTGAGAGACCTTGGTTCTGAGGTTGCTTCTGAGGCCTTCTGGCATCCTTTAATTTATCACTTCTCAACCTTTTGGCTAAGATCAAGTGTAGTATCTCTTCTTATCAATACCCAATATGTCCTCTATCCGAGGGCAATATGTTAAATCAATATTTGGAGGAGGGAGTAGAATAGGAGCTTGCTCTGTCCACTCCACACATTGCCTTGGTGCTGCAGTACCTCCAGGAATGGCACACTGCTCCAGGAGATTTTTATTTTTAATCCTTTAATTTAAAGTGCTCAGCATGCCAAAGGGCCATAGTTTGAAGTATCACTTTCTGAACCCCAACAACAGTATAATACAGTGGTTAAAAGCAAAGGCTCGGGCAGGGCACGGTGGCTCACGCCTGTAATCCCAGCACTTTGGGAGGCCGAGGCTGGTGGATCACGAGGTCAAGAGATCGAGACCATCCTGGTCAATGAGGCGAAACCCCGTCTCTACTAAAAATACAAAAATTAGCTGGGCATGGTGGTGCACGCCTGTAGTCCCAGCTACTCGGGAGGCTGAGGCAGGAGAATTGCTTGAACCCAGGAGGCGGAGGTTGTGGTGAGCCGAGATCGTGCCATTGCACTCCAGTCTGGGTAACAAGAGCAAAACTCCGTCTCAAAAAAAAAGCAAAGGCTCCAGAGTTGTTGGCTTTCTGCCCATTAATCACTAGGTAATCTGGGCACACTCATCTCTCTGACTCAGGTTTCCTATATAGAAACTAGAGATGATAATTTCCCTATCTCATAAGTCTTTTTGCAAGAACAATGTATAAAAATATAAGTAAAATGCCTAGCATATAACAATAGCATGATAAATCACCAGTATTGTTTTTATTATTTGTGTTGCTTTTGTTATTATTACATACCTAGAGATCCAACACTAGATATGTGATGACGCTAGCTGTGTGGCAACATGGAGACATACATCCATGGCCTGAGTCATACTACCTACCGCCAACTTTCAATAAAGAGAGTGGGAGCTCTGGCTGTCCTGCTCTCTCAAGTGAATGCAAGCTATTCCATGAGGTGTGGTCTAGGGTTTTCTGTTAGACTGTTTTTGCTGTGTTCTTCCTCCTCCTCCTCTTTCTTCTTCCTCTTCTCCTTCCTTCCTTCCTTCTTCCTTCTTTCTTCTTTCTTTTTCTTCCTCTTTCCTCTTCTTTTCTTCTTCTTCATTTAGAGACAGGGTCTCACTCTGTTGCCCAGGCTGGAGTGCAGTGGCACAATCACAGCTCACTGCAGCCTTGAGCTCCTAGGCTCAAGCAATCTTCCTCCCTCAGCCTCCGACATACCTGGGACTGCAGACATGCACCGCTACACCCAGCCAGACCCATCTTCTTGAAAGAAAACTTCTTCCTTACAGTTTCCTAAAATTTCAGAAAAGAACTCCAGGATCCTAAACTCTTTTAGGTATGGGCACAAAAAAAAAAGTTTTACCCAAAACTGGGTTTGTCTTTAGAATCCTGTTAGCCTTTCCCTCCACAACCTAGTGGTCTATTCCAGGAAGGTCAGTATTCCCAAATAAATTAACTCGACCTCTGATCGAAGTTCTTCTTATAGCCAGGAGTTTCAAATCCTTTCCTACTAACCTTTCATCAAATTTGCTCAAAAATCACCAACTTTTAACTGTTCCAGTTCTTTTTCCTCTTTCGTCCCTGGGTAATTACCATTGGATATGTCAGTGAGCAGGGAAAGATTACAAGATCAGCAAACGGAGGAAGAAGGTGGAAAACTAAGGGTCCATGTGACCCCGTAATCTGGTTGCAAATCTATGAATGATTCACAGTTAACTTTGCCCACATAAAAGAAAATGAGAGATGTGTAGTTACATCATGGAAAACAAACACAAGAAGAAAAGAATCAAATTTCAAATACAATTATTACTATATGGGGTGAAAAAAGCAAAACAAGAGAAAAAAATGAAAAAGAGAGAGCAGGATCCCAGGAAATACATTAAACCATGACTGTGAAAGACAAAGAGAATATGTAGCAAGAACCATAATATGGAAATCTACCTTACTACACTATGCATAGCAAAAAAAACAAACAGTAAATGATGGATCTCCCACTACCATTAAGTTAAATTCGAATTGCTTTTGTTTCTAATTTACATATACCTGAATCAAATGTGATGGTGGAAGTTTTTTTTTAATGCCATTTACATGCCACAGAAATATTGTAACCAGAATAAAAGATTATTGATCATTTCCAATAGCTTCCTCTAAAGTATACGCCAAACCTCATGGAAGGTATATGTGAGAGTCATTTGAATTTCAAATGTATTTACAGGGGTCAGCGCTTTCACAGTATGTAGCAAGTGAATCTGTAATGAGGAGGTATTCCAGACCAATTGTTTCCAGATTATGCTTTTAGATTATCTTCATTTCTCTTTTGAAAATATGTCCTGTTATTAATAGCACAGAATAAGAAACCCTTGACTTTTCTGATATCGAATTATATCTCTGGTTTTACGGTTAATCTCTCTCTCGTGCTTTTACACACCAGCCTAACTACAACAGACTCATACCCTTATTGTCTCTAGTAAACTCCTAGAAGCTTTCAAACCCCAGCTCAAATATCACCTGCTCTGCAAAACCTCTGCCAGCACTGCCAGGTGGAGTAGAAATCCCTGCTCAGGCCGGGTGTGGTGGCTCACGCTTGTAATCCCAACACTTTGGGAGGCCGAGGCAGGCAGATCACGAGGTCAGGAGTTCGAGACCAGCCTGACCGACATAGAGAAACTCATCACCATGAGAAATACCCCTAAAATGTATTTTGATTCATCCCTCCCTTCTCATCCTCCCTCTTTCCTTCCCTAAAATACAAAATTAGCCTACTACTAAAATACAAAAATTAGCTGGGCATGGTGGCAGGCACCTGTAATCCCAGCTACTCAGGAGGCTGAAGCCGGAGAATCACTTGAGCCCGGGAAGTGGAGGTTGCAGTGAGCCAAGATCACGCCACTGTACTCTAGCCTGAGCAACAGAGCAAGACTCCATCTCAAAAAAAAAAAAAAAGAAATCCCTGCTCAGCACTCTCATCACCCTGTGTGTGTGCATCTATTCTACATGCAGCTTTAACAAGAGTCTTCTCTTCAGCGCCTAAACTCACCAGGTCAAGATACAGCCACAGTGCTCGTATGTACGAATTGTGCTAGTGGTTAAGTAACAGAGACCTATGGGAGTGAATTTAAATTCAAAGATGGGGAGGGAGGCATATTATTACAAGCCCACATGGGAATCTCATGGATTCCAAGCCAAGCTTCAGGGAAAGTCTGATTAAAGACATGGAAAACCATCTGGGATTCAAATCACACTCCCATCTTCCATAAGCAATTCTTCCTAACATCTGCTTTATTCTTTAAATTACAGACAACACAACAAAAGGAACAGAGTGGTGGTGGAGAGACTACATTTCACCACAATTTTTGCACCAACAGAGGACAAGTCCAGCGATACAAAAAGACCAATCCCTTGTTGTCTCCCCTTCAGTCCCAATTCCAAATTCCAGGGAGGGAATTGAATTGCCCAGCTTGAGTCGGGTGTCCACCATGATCCCGTTTGCTATGTTCAGGTGGCCAGGGATATGTGGTTCTAACACAAGTAGTGGGGAACACTAAGAAGAGGAGCAGAAAAGAAGGGAGAATCATTGTGAGTTAAGCAGATATCCCAAAAGGTGAATCCTACACAGGTATTTTGTTGGATAAAAGGGAAGGAGGGCAGGAAAGGAGATAAGGAAAGAGGGAGGGCAAGAATGGAGGGATGAATCAAAATACATTTTAGAGGCATTTTTCATGGCGATGAGTCAAACCAGGAAGAACTTAGTGTCTTGCTAGGGATGGTCACGAAATCCAGTGGCAGTGACGTCATCAAATACATATGCATATGATGATGTGCATCTGCATGTAGTAGCCACTGATATGGACTCTTACATTTGAGAACATGTAAGCTAATCAATAGCTTGGATTTGCAGTTTAGGAAAAATCAAAAATACGGATGGAACCCAAAACCCAAAATCTATGCTGTCAGTGACATCTGCTCCTAACAATCCAGAGGGCCTTCATGCTTAGTAGCCATCAAAACCTACTGGGAGGTAGAAGAGAAACCCATTTCTACTCACTGAAGTAAACGTGTGCTCACAGCAAACAATAAGCAGCTCTTTGGGCATAAGACTGTCAAAAAGATTAAAGCCTGGGTATGGTCAAGGTTTCCTGAAGTATGGTCCACATTGGAATCTCAGCCAAGAAATCTGCATATTTAACAAGCTCTTGGGAGGCTTTTTTTTTCTGAGACAGGGTCTTGCTGGGTTACCCAGAATGGAGGGCAGTAGTATGCTCAGGGTTCAGGGCAGCCTCGACTCCTCGACTCAAGCAATCCTCTGACCTCAGCCACCTTAGTAGCTGGGACTACAGGTATGCACAACTACACCCAGCTGATTTTTGTAGGAACAGGATTTTGCCATGTTTACCAGGCTGGTTGTGAACTCCTGAGCGGAGTGATCCTCCCTCCTCCACCTCCCAGAGTGCTGGGATTACAGGAGTGAGCCGCCAAGCCCAGCCTGGGAAGCTTCTTATGCACAGCACCACTGTGTAGCCAAAATGATTTCCAGTGACCCCCAAGCTATACCCTTTTGCATTTCACTCTCACGTTAAACTTGGTTTGATCTGTATTACCATAGCGTATAGCAGAAATGAGAATACATCACTTCCAAGATTAGGTCATAAAATATTTTGTCTTTTGTCTTGAGGGCTCTCTGTCTCCCTCTCTCTCTCTCCCCCTCTCTTTCTCTTTTCTTAGGTAACCATTCCCACTGGGGAAAGCCATGTAATGAACAGCCCCCATGGAGAGAACCAACTGGCAAGCAGCTGAAGCTCCTGCCAACAGCCTCATGAATGAGATTAGAAGCGGATACTCCAGCTCCTTCAGAAACTGCAGCACTGGCTGACAGCTTGACTGCCACATCCTAAGAGACTCTGAAATCAGAACCACTCAGCTAACCATTCCCAGATTCTTAACCCTCAGAAACCATGTGAGATCATAAATGTTCATTGTTTTGTTGTTTTAATGAGCTACATTTTGGGGTAATTTATTACACAGCAAAATAATACAGGTAGCTAAATAGATAAATAATACAGGTAGCTAGTCTCCAAAGACGGCCCTTTCCTGTCCTTACATACTGCTCCTCACATCAAGAGATGGAGATTATTTTTCCTTTCTTTACATTTGAGCTGGCCCTGTGGCTGGTTTGAATAATAGAATGCAGCAGAAGTGACATTCTGGGACTTTTGAGCCCAGCTTTTAAGAGAACTGGCAGCTAGCTTCCTCTTGGACCCCAGACACATGCTGTGAGCAACCAAAGCCGCATGGAGAGGGAATGGAGAGGAGAAAAGAAGTGCCTGTTTGGCAGCTCCAGCTGAGCTCCCAGCCAGCAGTCAGCACTGACTGCCTGCCTTGTGAGTGAGTCCTCTTGAATGTCCCACCCAACTGAGCCCCCACAGATGACCGCAGTCCCCACCAACACCATGTGACACAGAACTGCCCAGTCACTCCAAAGAACTGTGAAAAACAAATGGTTGCTATTTTAAGTCACTAAATATGGGGGGGGGGTAGTTTTCAGGTAGCAATAAATAACC
The DNA here is from genome assembly GCA_031835075.1 of Saguinus oedipus. Taxonomy (NCBI): domain Eukaryota; kingdom Metazoa; phylum Chordata; class Mammalia; order Primates; family Cebidae; genus Saguinus; species Saguinus oedipus. Next base: position 48,869,743 of record CM063170.1, read on the forward strand.
AAGACATACTATCTTTTTTTTTTTTTTTTTTTTTTTTTTGAGATAGAGTCTCACTCTGTCACCCAGGCTGGAATGCAATGCCGCAATCTCAGCTCGCCGCAATCTCAGCTCCCTGCAACCTCCACCTTCCAATTCTGATTCAAGCAATTCTGCCTCAGCCTCCTGCATAGCTGTGACTACAGGAACCTACCACCAAGCTTGGCTAAATTCTGTATTTTGAGTAGAGACAGGGTTTCACCATATTGGCCAGGCTGGTCTCAAACTCCTGACCATGTGATCTGCCTACCTCAGCCTCCCAAAGTGCTGGGATTACAGACATCAGCCACCATGCGCGGCCAGACATACTGCTTAAACTGATGAACTGGTTCTCTAATGATTAGATTCTGAGCATCCATCTACAAGTGGAATATAGATGTCTGTCCACAGGACTTTTCCAGGCAAAGAATACATACCCTGTAAGATTGTCTTGTACCTTGTATTTCCTTTCAATTCACCAGGATGCTGGGAAGCCTTTTTGATACTGGTTCCTCCAATTTCTTCTCTGCTTCTAACAACAGCACAAAGAACAAACATTAACTGAGCTCTACTAGGTCCCTGGCACTGTCCTCGTTTATCGCTATTAATTTATTAAATTATTGGCTGGCTCATGGTGGCTCACGCCTACAATCCCAGTACTTCGGGAGGCTGAAGTGGGCAGATCATTTGAGGTCAGGAGTTTGAGACCAGCCTGACCAATATGGCAAAACCCCATCTCTACTAAAAATGAGAAAAAAAAAATTAGCCAAGTGTGGTGGCAGGCGCCTGTAATTCCAACTACTGGGGAGGCTGAGGCAGGAGAATTGCTTGAATTCAGGAGATGGAGGTTGCAGTGAACCAAGATCAGGCCACTGCACTCCAGTCTGGGTGACATAGCAAGACTCCACCTAAAAAAAAAGTTATTAATTATTATAGCAACACTAAGAGCCAGACCCTGTTGTTCTAGCTCTTAGTGTTGCTATAATAATTAATTTAGTAATCTCCCCCATTCTCCATGTGGGAAAACTAAGGCCTACAGAGGTAAAGAGCTTGACCAAGCTCACACAGAGCTCATAGGCAATAAAGCCAGCAGTGGGGCCAGGCACGGTGGCTCATGCCTGCAATCCCCAGCACTTTGGGAAGTCGAGGCAGGAAGATCATGAGGTCAGGAGATCGAGACCATCCTGGCTAATACAGTGAAACCCCATCTCTACTAAAAATACAAAAAATTGGCGGGGTATGGTGGCACGCGCCTGTAGTCCCAGCTACTCAGGAGGCTGAGGCAGAAGAATCGCTTGAACCAGGGGAGGCAGAGGTTGCAGTGAGCCGAGATCACCCATTGCACTCCAGCCTGGGTGACAGAGCAAGACTCTGCCTTAAAAAAAAAAAAAAAAAAAAACCCAGTAGTGGGTGGAACTCAGTCAGTCTAACTCCACATCCATGCTTCACCACTGCTCCACTCTACACTCAATCATAGGAGGTAGGATGCTCTCATTACCTCCATTTTAGAGACAGGAACCTGAAGCTTATGGACCGTGAGTCCCTGGGACAAACTTTACACAATTAATAAGGGAAGCTCTAGAAGGAAACTTCGCCTTTCACCTATGTTCTTAAACACAACCGTTTTACATCCCCACCTTTGCTGAACATGCAGATTGTAGGAAGGGCCTGGTCCAGTCATATAATCTCCACTCTGTTAGACCCCACCTTCCAGGCTCTTCTAGGCTGTACCTTAGGAACTGTATTTTAAGAAGAAGACAGGTCAAGGAATCACACACACACATCTATGGTGTCAACTTGGCAGCTCCTGGAACTGCTTTTGTTTTTTATTTTGTTTTTGTTTTTTTGAGACAGGGACCCCCTCCGTTACCCAGGCTACAGTGCAGTAGTACAATCACAGCTCACTATAACTTCAACCTCCTGAGCTCAAGCAATCCTCCTGCCTCAGCCTCCCAAGTAGCTGGGACCACAGGTGTGTGCCACCACACCTTGCTAATTTTTTTATTTTTAATAGAGACAGAGTCTCATTATGTTGCCCAGGCTTGTCTCAAACTTCTGTGCTCAAGCGATCCTCTCACTTCAGCCTCCCAAATTGTTAGGAGTTACAGGCATAAGCCACCACTTCCAGCCTAGCTCCTGAATCTTCTCTGCCCTGCTTTTGGAGATCATCAGAACTTAGAAACATTATCTTGTTTCTTTAAAAATAGTTGGCCCATGCCAGGCACAGTGGCTCACACCTGTAATCCCAGCACTTTGGGAGTCTGAGGTAGGCAGATCTTGAGGTAAGGAGTTCAAGACCAACCTGGCCAACATGGTGAAACCCCATCTCTACTAAAAGTACAAAAATTAGCCGGGCATGGTGGCATGCACCTGTAATCCCAGCTAATCGGGAGGCTGAGGCAGAAGAATTGCTTGAACCTGGGAGACGGAGGTTGCAGTGAGCCGAGATCATGCCACTGCACTCCAGCCTGGGTGACAGAGCAAGACTCCATCTCAATAAACAAACAAACAGCTGGCCCATTTTCAGGGGCTCAAGAAACTAACCATATTTCAAAGTTCAAAAGAAAAAAGAAGTCAGCAAATTCACAGATCTGCAATAGAGCAGTATTTCCTGTTTAACTACTCTCATCCTGAAACAAATTAAAAAAAAAAAAAAAAAACTCCATTTGCTCTCGCCTCATTTATCTGTGAACATCCTCCATCAAGAAAATTGAGTATTTTTCACATCCATGCTTTATAGACAGGAAGTAAAAGAAAGCAAACTTTTTCCCATACAAAATCTCACTTGATTCTCATGAGGGATTTTTTTAAATGAGTTTTGTTTGTTTGTTTTTTGAGACAAAGTCTCTCTCTGTCACACAGGCTGGAGTGCTGGAGTGCAGTGGCATGATCTTGGCTCACTGCAACCTCTGGCTCCCAGGGTCAAGAGATCCTCATGCCTCAGCCTCCCAAGTAGCTGGGATTAAAGATGTATACCACCAAGCTAGGCTAAATTTTGTATTTTTAGTAGAGATGGCGTTTCACTGTGTTGGCCAGGCTAGTCTCAGACTCCTGGTCTCATGTGATCCACCCACTTAAGGCTCCCAAAGCTCTAGGATTACAGGTATAAGCCATCTCACCCAGGCCTCTAATAAGTTTATTTTAATAGCAAAAGGTATTTACATATGTAGCATGAAGATTTATTGAGAATTTACTATAGCAAGAAAATCTACTGATATATTTTTGTGTCTATTTCTTCTTGTCTACCAGGAAGGAATTAATGGTATTTGCCCCATCCTCGGGGCATTTGTTCCAGGGCCAAAAAAGAAAGCTGACAGCAGTGGGGCCAGGAGAACACCCTGATTACTTCCCCAAATCTGACTTGGAGTCCTGAAGGACTTGCCCAGTGGTCAGGTCTTCAGTGGAGGTATGTCCTTTCTAAATAGGGCCATATTCAGCTGGCCGCACAGAGGAGTTTGGGCAAAATATTCTAGGAACAACTACTTTGCCACTAGGCATGTTGTTCCAGAGTGGGAGGACTGGCCAGGTGGTGCTTTGGTGCTCTGAGGGCAACCTCAGGTAAGATTCTTCAGGCTTTGGGTTGGGGGATAGGGGAGACCTGGTGCCTCCGCCCCCAGGAGAAGCGGCTAATGCCTGAGTCCCAAGTGCTGTGGCTTCAGAAGCCTTAGCAACAATCCCATGGTTGAGCTTGACACCATAGTGACCATCTCACATTGAGTGCCAGAAACCTTCACCATTTTCCTGGACTGCATAAGCCATTGATATGGCTCTGATGAGTGGAGGAGCACCAGGGCTCTTGTCTCACGCATTGAATTAGATAAAACAGCATGGACACATGTGGAGTGGTTTTAAGGAGCAGAGAGTTTAATAGGCAAGAAGGGGCAACATTGAAGGGAAAAGGAAAAAACTCCCCTCTACAGAGACAGAGGGAGGGAGGCTCCAAAGCCGAGAGAGGGAACCTCACCTGCCACAGATACCAGCCAGGTGTGTATACAGAGGCTGGGGGAGGCTCTGTCTGATTTGCATAGGGCTGAGGGGATTGGTTTGACTAGGCATGTCATTCCTATAGCCTGCAGGAAAAGTTGGCCCTCCCATCCTAGTCTTTTAATATGCAAATGCAAGGTGCCATGATGTTCTACAGAGTGGGGATATGTGGGGGCAGCTACATTGCCAGGAACATGTGGGACAAGGGCAAGATGAAAAGGGTGAGAATCCCCATGTTTGGGTGGACCCAGTTTCTATTGGCTGGTATTTGCATATTAAGGGTTGCTGGCCTGGCTCTAAGAGCGGGGCCTTTACAATAAACTTTTTCAAGATGCTTTGAAAAATGAAAACTTCCCAAGGACCCCTTTTCCTCTCTATGTGCCTAAAATAATTTCTTAATAACTCCTACAACAGCATGAGATCTCAAACCAAACTAGCAAATGAAAGGGAGCCTCTGTCTCCCTGGCCCAGGGAAACACACAAATAACTGTATCTACCTTGTCAACCTTGGCAAGTGAAGCCTCAGCCAGATTGACTATTTTTAAAATAATGTGAAAACATGGCTTTGTCTGCCTGCACCCCTCCATCATAAAACAAATCATACCTTTTGCAACACACATTTTCCACCACACAGAAAAAAAAAATCACTAACAATTTTACTTAAACCTCAGTTTCTTAGACATTAACCTTTTCTCCTCTTTCCTGCTCTGGTTTCTCTGACATCTTTCCTATTGCATAATATTAGACTTTAAGCAGGTCGGCTCTTATTTCTTTCACTTACTTGCTTGTTTTATTTACCCTCTCTGCACTTCCAGAAAGTCATTGTTTCCTTGCACAGCATTTTTCCTCCCTCAGATTCACATTTACAGAATACCTGCTGGCCTCTGAGCACCGGTCAGCAAACCAGCACCCGAAAGCCCAATTCTGCCCATAGCCTGTGTTTGTAAATAAAGTTACATTGGAATATAGCTTCATTCATTCAATCAGGTATAAACCAAAAATAAAATTCTAAGCATTTCAATTGACTAATGGATCCAGCCAACAGTATTCCAAAGCAAACCTGAAAATCTAGTTTGGGCCATGATGGAAGTAGAGGATGGAATATGCCTCATGATGGTCTTTGCCCTTTGGAATTCAGGCAGAACTGACCAGCATTAACATTGAAACAGAGATTTTAAGACAGACAGAACAGACTCTTTGCGGCAGTAAGATACAAAATTCCAACTGTAAGTTGTTTTAGGCTGACTGACAGTGCCATGGGTGCCATGGCAATGCCCATGACCTGTACGTACACCTCTAGATGGCCTCCCAGAATTAGAAAATCTGAAGTAACTGGAAGACTATGAAAAGAGGAAGAATGATCAACCCCTGCAGTGCCTAATTAACTTGAGACATTCTTCCATCGTTCCTTGTTCTCACCTCAATTGATAAGGGAATTGGACTTTGTAACCAACTTTGGTCAACCTCCAGACTCCAGACCCTATGACTCCCTCCCAGCTTGCAAAAAAATGCCCTAAGCTGTAACTTCTGTAACTTTCCACTGCCCACCCCAAACCTATAAAACCAACTCCTATCCCACTGCCCTCCGCCCTCCACTGACTCTCCTTTCTGACTCAGCATACCGCACCCAGGTGAAAAAACAGCCGTGTTGCTCACACAAAGCCTGTTTGGGGGGGTCTCTTCATTCAGATCATGCATTTTGACACGAACTTGACTCTAGTATAGCATCACATGACAGATAGAAATTGAAGTATTTTGCCCTGAAATATATTTCCTAGACACACTTTGAAATGGCCCTTAAAACTGTCTCTTGTGGGAAAATCAACATTCTGTAGAGAATCCCCTTCCCTTTCCAAGTCTTTTCCCTGATCCAGAAGAGAATTAACTAAGAGTCTGGCACCTTTTTGGGTCTGATAAGAGCCCTAAAGCCTGCTACCTGGAGGCTGCATCTGCACAATAAAACCTTGATCTCCACAACTCCTTATCTAAACCCAGACATTCCTTTTTATTGATTCCAGGTCTTCAGCTAGTAACTCTTTCAACGAATTGCCAATCAAAAAATCTTTGAGGCCGGTATGGCAGCTCATGCCTGTAATACCAGAACTTTGGGAGGCCTAGGCAGGAGGATCACTTGAGGACAGGAGTTTGAGACCAGCCTGGCCAACATGGCGAAACCTGTCTCTACTAAAAACACAAAAATTTGCAGAGTGTGGTGGCAAGTGCCTGTAGTCTCAGCTACTTGGGAGGCTGAGGTAGGAGAATCGCTTAAACCTGGGAGGCAGAGGTTGCAGTGAGCCAAGATCACCCCACTGCACTCCAGCCTGGGTGACACAGCAAGACTCTGTCTCAAAAAAAAAAATTTGACTCCACTTATGACCTGGAAGCCTCTCCCTTCAAGATGTTCCAGGTTTCTGGACTGAACCAATATATATCCTATATGTATTGATTGATTGACATCTTATGTCTTTCTGAAACATAAAACCAAGTAGTAGGCCCATCACCTTGAGTACATGTTCTCAGGATCTCCTGGGTCTATGTCATATTTAGCTCAGAGCAAATCTCTTCAAATATTTTACAGTTTGACTCTTTTGATTGACACAGGTATTGTCTATGGCTGTTTCAAACCATAATGGTACCTTTGGGTCTTCTCAACAAAGACTATCAAATCCTAAAATATCTACTCTTGGGCATCTTTTAGAAAAAGTTTGCCAGCTCCTGGTCTAGCAGAAGAAAAACATATGTTGTACTGCATATTATTAATCTACACTTTATCCATCTTTGGATGCTGTTTTATTTGTTTTTTGTATTTTGGGTTTTTTTTGAGATGGAATTTCGCTCTTTCACCGAGGCTGGAGTGCAGTGACACGTTCTTGGCTCACTGCAACCTCCACCTCTGGTTTCAAATGATTCTCCTGCCTCAGCCTCCTGAGTAGCTGGGATTACAGGCGCCTGCCACCACGCCCAGCTAATTTTTGTATTTTTAGTAGACACAGGGTTTCACCAGGTTGAACAGTCGGTTCTTGAACTTCTGACCTCAGGTGATCTGCCTGCCTGGGCCTTAAGTGCCAGGATTACAAGTATGAGCCACAGCGCTCGGCTGGATGTTATTTTAATAGAGGTCACTGCAAAGTATTCTGGAAGCACCATTAGGTTTTCAATCATCCCACGGCTTATAGCTGCCATCCTAGCTGAGGCCTCATATTACAGACAGCAAACAACCATTCAAGCTATATTATGCCAAAAATAAGAATCTTTAAATAAAATAATAGGATGCTGTTTTCTTCTTAGTCAGAATTCAATCAGATAACAAAAGCACTACCAGTATGCTAGAATAAAAAGTTTATTAAATTTATTATAGAAGTCATACTTAACACAATTGTGGGTGGATCTGGGGAAGTAAGGTCTAAATATGGCAACTGGAGAATCAGTGGCAGGTTTCTAACTAGCTTGGCCTCACAGGGGACAAGCCAGAACAGAGTGAAGAAACAATGAGGGCACAAGCATGAAATACAAGCAAAGCCTGTATCAATTCATGCCTGTATTGACATCATCTGTTACCTCCTCCCTTTTGCAAGATTCCCACTTGCACCCATTCAATGAACAGAAATGCACCTCAAAATTCCACCCTTTCGAGAACTTGTAATGCCTTGCTCTACATTGCTGTGAGAGGGGGTCCTCTTTCAAACCCTCATTTTCATCCTTGGACGTAAGAAGGGGCAATGATATTCTATAGGTTGATGCAAAAGTAATTGTGTCTTGTGCCCTTAAAAGTAATGGCAAAAGCTGGGCATGGTGGCTCACACCTGTAATCCCAGCACTTCGGGAGGCCGCAGCAGGTAGATCGTGAGGTCAGGAGTTGGAGAGCAGCCTGACCAACGTGGTGAAACCTCGTCTCTACTAAAAACACAGAAATTAGCCGTGCATAGTATCAGTTGCCTGTAATCCCAGCTACTCAGAAGGCTGAGGCAAGAGAAGCACTTGAACCCAGGAGGCAGAGGTTGCAGTGAGCCAAGATCTCGCCACTGTACTCCAGCCTGGGTGACAGAGCAAGATGCCATCTCAAAAAAAAAAAGTAATGACAAAAATTGCAGTTACTTTTCCACCAACCTAATAGGTTTTCTTTTCTGCAGCAGTTCCTGTCCCATTCAGAATAAGGATTCCAGTCTCAACTTTATCAATTTTGACCACAGATTCTTTCAAATTTGCAGAACAGTGATTGGGTGAGTGAAGATTCTAAAACACATTTGCAAGTTCAATGACATTTCTCCCACAAAAAGTGGAGTTGAATTCAACCTCCTCTTGATTACGGGCTGGCCATAATGACCTCTTCAAAGGGATAGAAAGAAGGTAATAGAAGGATGCTGGGCAACTTAAGAGGCTTGTCACAAAAAGCAATACAGGCCAGGCATGGTGGCTCATGCTTGTAATCCCAGCACTTTGGGAGGCTGAGGCAAGAGGATTGCTTGAGTCCAAGAGTTCAAGACCAGCCTGTGCAACATAGCAAAAACCCCACCTTTTTTTTTTTTTTTTTTTTTTTTTTTTTTTTTTTTTTTTTGTAGAGACGGGGTTTCACCATGTTGGCCAGGCTGGTCTTGAACTCCTGACAGGTGATCCGCCCGCCTTGGCCTCTGACAGTGCAGGGATTACAGGCATGAGCTACCATGCCTGGCCAAAAAAACCCATCTCTACAGAGAAAAACAAAAATTTGCTGTTCATGATGGTGCACCTATAGTCCCAGCTACTTCTGAGGCTGAGGTGAAAGGATTGCTTGAGTCCAGGCAGTCGAGGCTGCAGTGTGCTGTGATCGTGCCACTGCACTCAGCCTGGGCAATAGAGTGAAACCTTGTCTCAAAAACAAAAAGGGGCCAGACACAGTGCCTCACGCCTGCAATCCCAGCACTTTGGGAGGCCGAGGCAGGTGGATCACCTGAGGTCAGGAGTTCAAAACCAGCCTGGCCAACATGGTGAAACCCCATCTCTACTAAAGATACAAAAATTAGCTGGGCGTGGTGGCGGGCACCTATAATCCCAGCTACTTAGGAGGCTGAGGCAGAAAGAACTGCTTGAACCCAGGAGGTGGAGGTTACAGTAAGCTGAAATTGCATCGCTATACTCCAGCCTGGGCAACAGAGCAAGACTTTGTGTCAAAAAAAAAGAAAGAAAGAAATTCAAATTCCATGTGGCTTTTTCTCTGTCCTTAGTACACACATCTCTGGAGCCCTGAGCCATCATGAAAGCAGTTTGATTACCCTGAAGCCACCATTCTGGAGAGGTTACTTAGAGACATCACATAAAGTTCAGGAGAGATGTCTGAAGAGCCCTGCTTGATCCAGTACCTGGCCATTCACGGTTCTTAGCCTAGGCTAGGAGCATCTCTCAGGTATTTCTACTCCGGCCTCCTACCTACCCTGTTAACACAAAGAAGAGGAAAAATGAGCTTTCTCCACCAAACCTAGTTCTGACTGCACATCTGTGAGGGGTGAGGGGAGATGTTGTTGAGCCTGAAGCCATAAGTTTTGGGGTGGTTTATTGTGTATCCATAGAAACTGAAGCAGGATGCAAAGCAATTTTCCAAATAAACAATAGAGTTTTAACTCAGAACAGAGTTAGGTTGAGCTATCAAAGATAAAAATGCATATATACCAATATATCACTTTGGAACTTCATTCAGCCATATCATTCAGCTAGCCATCCAACAAATATTTATGAAGTGCCTCCTTTGTGTGCTGGGGATTCAGTGGCACAGACGTGATCTCTGTCTTGATGGAGCTTCCATGCTTTAACCATGGGTTAAAGAGACATTGACAAGTAATTTATGAGTGTTAGAAAAGGGAGAAGCACAGGATGCTTTGAGCCCTTGTCAGATAATAAGTCACATGTCTGTTCTGGAAATTTCTTAAAGACACGTTTTCCTTAATTACTAAGCGCTGTTTGGGTTCTGGCGACGTTCCAGATACACAGAGCAAAAGAAAAGATATCAATTTACAATTTCAGCAAATGCAGGCTGCTAGGTTATAAGGGTTTATGGTGGCTGCTTTCAACTCCAACAGTCAGCTGTCCTTTCTCTGGATCAAATATACATACACAAGATGCTAATTTTATGCTTTCTCCTGCACCTACTTTGAAATTATTTACAATGATGAAACTATAAGATCATCTTGTCTAAGAAACACTGCCAAGCAGAGTGGCTTCAGTTGGGTTGCAAATCGAAATTACTCACAAGATCTATACTAGAAGCTAAAAGCTATCTTATCAGGCTGCTGGTAATGAAGTTTGCTAACCATTCTAGTGCATAAAGTAGAATTATGAAAACTGATTCAGTCTAATTATCAAAGGGTCAGGTTTTTTTCTGCTGTTCTCAAAATGTAGCCATTGAAGCAGCTTGAAAACTCGTTGTCCAGAATTTAAATTACCTATTGCCAAGTCTCAGTGACTGCTCCAGGAATGAACAAAAGTGCTTAAAATCTCCGGACTGTTTGATTACAGGTAGCTGTCCGCCGTTTGCTCAGTCATGTACAACTGTGCAATTAAAACAAATGGTGGTGTATAAAAGGCTGACTGAGGTAAATTTGGCCTATGGGCAGAGTGCCAGTCTGTTAGAAGGAAGTGCCAGGCATGATGGGGAAAGCAGTGAACAAAAAAGACACGGGCCCCTGTGCGATGCTCTCCTGGTGCTTAGAGTCCAGCAGGGAAAGACAGCAAGTGGGCACCTGGGATAGAGTTTGTAAGAGCTGAGTTGCAGGGGAAAGTTCAGTGTGCTGTATCACAGAGAACTAGCCCAAGGATGTGACCTCTAAGCTCCTACACCAAGGTCGTGTAGGAGTCACAGGGTAAATTCGAGGGGTACAAAGAAGAAAAGAAAGCACGGTTCCAGTTGAGTGAGGTATGGGCTAAGATGCACAAGATACTCAGAACTTTATAGAAACTGGAAAAAATTCAGTATGGCTGGAAGAGTAAGAGAGATAAGGCTGAACAGGTAGGGAAGAAGGCTAGCCAGGTCCTGAAGGGCTGTGTGAGCCATTTCAAAGAGATTCAACTTGCTATTCCTTAGATTTCATAAATAGCATGAAATCAACATGTTTAGCTAGTCTTTTTAAAAAAAGAGATTCGCTTCTTTTTTTCTTTTGAGGCAGAGTCTTACTTATTCCATTGCCCAGGCTGGCGAGCAGTGGCACAATCTCGGCTCATGCAGCCTTTGCCTCCCAAGTAGCTAGGATTACAGGCATACACCATCACACCTGGCTAATTCTTGTATTTTTAGTAGAAACAGCTGGGGAGCGGGTTGCACCATAATGGCCAAGCTAGTCTCAAACTCCTGGGCTCAAGTGATCTGCCTGCCTCAGCTGCCAAAGTGCTGGGATTATAGGCATAAGCCACCATGCCTGGCCAAGAGATTCACTTTTATGAGGATCTCTAAACATCAGATGAATGAAAAAATCTGTTTTTCTCTGGTTGGTCTTAGGTCAAGAAGGCAGAGAATATGAAGCTCCCTTTCTCATGCTCAAGTTTTTCTTCCAAAGACTGGTAGCTATTTCCTCTTTTACCCACTCAGTCTTAACCTCTCTCTACCCAGCAGAGAAGAAACAAAGGCCACAGAATTAAGTCTGAAAGATTAGGAAATAGCATTCTCTATTCTTAAGAGGAAATTTTCCAACAAAAATAATAAAGATTACTATTTTAGACAAGCACAAGAACAGGTAAATATTAAGAGTTTAGAATTGTCTGATTTTCTTTTTAATTTAAGGAAGATTCCTACATACAACATTTGTACCTTTTTTCTGAGTCTAAGAAAAACTGACGTATCTTATAGTTTAATACCTGGCACACGTGAATACAGCACCAGCACTTCATAGCAACCATTTTTACTAGGGACAAAGTAGTTGTGCATATTTAAATTTGCTATGTAATAGAAAAGCCAATTCCCATGAAAGTTGCCTTGTTTGCAGAAAGGGCCTGAGCCAAGCGTACATCTCCTAGACTGTGTGCTAGACATTTAGCATACCCAGCATGGTGCCAGGAGATGAGAAAAGAGAGGAATTAAATACCGCCTATAGTCCATTGAAAGTCCAAGCACAGGCCCAATGACATAGAACAGGCAGAGCTTCTGGAGCAAACACAATTCTGTCATCTGGAAAAACTTCCCATTTCCTGTTCACTGAACCAACCACTGGAAACTCAGAATAAAAAAGGCCTGAAACTTAAAACTGATGAAGCCAAAAGGTAAGTGTATGAGTTTCCTATTGCTGCTGTAACAAATGACCAGAAGCTCAATGGCTTAAAACACCATGAATGTATTCTCTTGTCGTTCTGGAGACCAAAAGTCCCAGAGGAGTCTGATAGGACTAAAAGCAAGGGGCCAGGAGACCTGCATTCTTCTGGAGGCTCCAGGGGAGAATCCATTCCTCATCTTTTCCAGCTTCTAGAAGCCGCCCCCAGACCTTGGTTTACAACTCTCCCTCTGCATCCCTTGTCTGGTCATCTCATCGCTTTTTCTTTCTTTCTTTCTTTCTTTTTTTTTTTTTTGAGACAGGGTCTCACTCTGTCACCCAGGCTGGAGTGCAGAGGCACAATCTCAGCTCACTGCAACCTCCACCTCCCAGGTTTAAGAGATTCTCTTGCCTCACCTCCCGAGTAGCTAGAACCACAGGTATGCACCACCATACCTGGCTAATTTTTGTATTTTTAGTAGAGACAGGGTTTCACTTTGCTGGCCAGGCTGGTCTCCAACTCCTGACCTCTGGCAATCCACCCACCTTGGCCTCCTAAAGTGCTGAGATTAAAGGCATGAGCTACCACATCTGGCTTTATCTCCTTTTCTAACTCTTGCCTCCCTCTTTCCTTTATAAGAACACTTGTGATTACACTGGGCTCATCTGGATAACCCAGGATGCTCTCACCTTCTCAAGTTCCTTAAAATAGTCACTTCTCAAAGTCTCCTTTTGCCACGTGAGGCAGTATCTTCACAGATTCAGGCATTAGGATATGTACATCTTTGGAGAGCCATGCTTTTGCCTACCACAATAAGAAGAGAAAAATCTGTAGGATCAGAGAGGGTGGGACCATCTGATCTGCTCAACATCATCCCAGCACAGTACCTGGCTCACCATCCTGTTAACACCTGTTGAATAATTCAGTGAGGCCAGGAGCAGTGGCTCACTTCTGTAATCCCAGCACTTTGGGAGGCCAAGACAAGTATATTGCTTGAGCTCAGGAGTTCAAGACCAGCCTGGGCAACATGATAAGGCTCTGTCTCTATGAAAAATTTTAAAGTTTAGCTGGGTATGGTGGCATGTGTCCACAGTCCCAGCTACTTGAGAGGCTGATGTGGGAGGATCACTGGAGCCCAGGAGGTCAAGGCTACAGGAGCTATTAGCATGCTACTGCACTCCACCCTGGGTGTCAGAGCAAAAATCTGTCTTAAAAATAGCAATAATCAGGCCGGGTGCAGTGGCTCACACCTGTAATCCCAGCATTTTGCAAGGCTGAGGTGGGCAGATCATGAGGTCAGGAGCTCAAGACCATCCTGGCTAACATGGTGAAACTCCATCTCTACTAAAAATACAAAAAAATTAGTCAACCATGGTGGCACATGCCTGTAGTCCCAGCTACTCAGGAGGCTAAGGCAGGAGAATCGCTTGAACCCAGGAAGCAAAGGTTGCAGTGATCCGATATCATGCCACTGCACTCCATCCTGGGCAACAAAGCAAGATTCTGTCTCAAAAATAAAAATAATAATAATAATCAAATAAATAAATAAGTAAATATAGGGACTATGCTACTTCTTGTGAGGTCTTGCTTTGTTGCCCAGGCTAAAAGGTAGTGGTGTGATCATGGCTCACTACAGCCTTGACCTCCTGACCTCAAGTGATCCTCCTCCCTCAGACTCCCCATGTAGCTGGAACCACAGGCACACACCACTGTGCCTGGCCAATTTTTTAATTCTTTGTAGAACCAAGGATCTCACTTTGTTGTCCAGGCTGGTCTTGAACCCCTGGGCTCAAGTGATCCTCTTGCCTAGGCCTCCCAGAGTGCTGGGATTATAGGCATAAACCACTGCATCCAGCTGCATCAGGATTTTAAACTCAAACTCACACATGCTCTCTCCCTATCTCCCCAACACACACATACACACACGTGCATGTGCATGACATTGGTATCCACATAGTACCGAAAACTATGAGCTCATAAACAAAAACCTGCCAGATTGCTTGGGTGGGCTTTCCACAGACTCCACAACCATGATGTGGGGTGAATTTTCACTAATTTATCAGTTCCTTTGGGCAAATTGTAGATACTGCCTCAAACAGGCCGATCTCAGAATAGATGGGTCAACTTTTATCCCACAGGAACCAGTAGGAACCAGTTAAAGCCATTCTGTTCAGTGGGCTTTGTTTATTATTAGTGCTAATCTGTGAATAGAAGAATTCAATTGCAAGGAATGTCACCAACCCCAAATATGGCACCTCCACAGTTTCTTAGGCTTCTGCCGACTCCTTCAGCCTGCCTTAAATGCATCTGTAGGGGTTGGTTTCACACAGGGAATGTCATTTCCAGTGTTCCAATCAAGCTCTCAGAATATCAGGTGTGAAAGACTAAGAAGGGCACAGAAAACTTAGGTCCCTCTACTAACTCTCTTTCTACATTATCTCATTTGAAGCTTGTAAGAGAGATATTTATTAAGAAGCTTACACTAAGTTGCACAACTCAAATCAACGGAATAGAAACTAGAGCCCAAATATGTCTCCCTCAAAGTCCACTACATTTCTACCACATCACAGCTAAACAGTCAGTCCTCAGAAAAAGAGCCAGCCAATATTTGTCTTCAAAATCATACTGTTGGCCCAGGAGGTCAACATGGCTCATGCCTGTAATCTCAGCACTTTGGGAGGCAGAAGTGAGCAGATCACAAGGTCAGGAGTTCGAGACCAGCCTGGCCAACAAGGTGAAACCCTGTCTCTACTAAAAAATACAAAAATTAGCCTACTATGGTGGTGCATGCCTGTAATCCCAGCTACTGGAGAGGCTGAGGCAGGAGAATCGCTTGAAACCAGGAGTTCAGAGGTTGTAGTGAGCCAAGATCATGCCACTGCACTCCAGCCTGGGTGATAGAGCAAGACTTCATCTAAAAAAAAAAAAAAATTGTGCTGTTTTTCCTACATCTTCCCCCTCACTTTCAGCAATCATCTCTCTCATGTTCCTACAGAAGTCCAGTTCCCCTACCATACACAGCTATTAAGGAAGAAAGTATTTGGTAAAACAAACTTTCATGTCCACTACATCTAGAATTTACTGGGAACTAACTCTTTAATGGGCCCTGTGTTAAATGCTTCATGTGCATTCTGACATGCAAAATCTTTTTCTTAGATATGATTGATGATTCTGAGGTCTGAGGAGTCATTAGTAAAACCAGAACCCGAATCATGGCATCAGACTGAGTTCTGGGCATTTCTATTCGGCCACATTGCCTTTGTGCAATGTGTGCCACCAGTTACAACTCCATCTTCCCTACCATAATGAGTGTCAGTAAGTGGAGTACAATATTGACTTTGTCATATAAACAAAGCAGTCCAAAGAGGGAGTGGCGATAGCCAAAGAACAAGGTGCCTTTAGCCAAGGGAAGAAAAGACTTTCTATGAACAAAGCTCTCTTACATTTTCCATTCAAAGAATTTCTTTATAGTAGCAAAGACTCTATGAAATAAATTTGTGTTGGAAAGCATAAGAATGCATCAATGTTTCTTCTGTGTTTTCTATGCCTTGGGTTGAAGGAGCTTGGTAGAAACTGTTCCTTCCAGTGTCATGCTTACCATGGTCCTAAGGGATATATAAAGAAAGATGGGATCCGGGCACAGTGGCTCATGTCTGTAATCCCAGCTCTTTGGGAGGCTGAGTCGGGTAGATCACCTGAGGTCAGGAGTTCGAGACCAGCTAACATAGTGAAACTCTGTTTCTACTAAAAATACAAAAAAATTAGTTGGGCATGGTGGAGGGCACCTGTAATCCCGGCTACTAGGGAGGCTGAGGCAGAAGAATCGGTTGAAGCTGGGCTGCAGAGGTTGCAGTGAGCCAAGATCGTGCCACTGCACTCCAGCCTGGGAAACAAGAGCAAAACTCGAAAGAAAAGAAAAGAAAAAGAAGGAAGGAAGGAACGAAGGAAGGAAGGAAGGAAGGAACGAAGGAAGGAAAGAAGGAAGGAAGGAGAAAGAAAGAAAGAAAGAAAGAAAGAAAGAAAGAAAGAAAGAAAGAAAGAAAGAAAGAAAGAAAGAAAGAAAGAAAGAAAGAAAGAAAGAAAGAAAGGAAGGAAGGAAGGAAGGAAGGAAGGAAGGAAGGAAGGAAGGAAGGAAGGAAGGAAGGAAGGAGGAAAGAAGGAAAGGAAGGAAAGAGAAAGAAAGAAAGATGGATCCAGAGTTTCCCTTCATAGCATCCTAGAGTCCTTTTACTCTTCTCTATAATCAAACATCCTAGAAAATTTAGAGCTTTCCTAAGAGATTTGCTCATGAGAGGTGAAGGAGTCCAAGTAAAAATCCTCCAGTGAAAATAGCCTTCCCCTGCATAGGTAAATATTCTTACTTCCTGCTGACTCATGAGCATTCCTTTGCAAAGTCTGAGCAGGTGTGCTGGGCAAGGACAGAAGACTTCTTTCTTTCTTTTTTTCTTTTTTTGAGATAGTCTCATTTCATCATCCAGGCTGGAATACACTGACACAATCTCAGCTAACTGCAACCTCCGCTGCCTGGGTTCAAGCAATCCTCCTGCCTCAGCCTCCAGAGTAGCTGGGATTACAGGTGTGAGCCACCATGCCTGGCTAACATTTATATTTTTAGTAGAGACAGGGTTTTACCATGTTGGACAGACTAGTCTTGAACTCCTGACCTCAAGTGATCTGCCTACCTCTGACTCTCAGAGTGCCGGGATTACAGACATGAGCCACTACACCCAGTCAGAAGACTTCTTACAGTGGTTCAGCTCAGGAGCAATAGCAAATTCAAGTTGGATCATGATTTTTCCTTTCATTTCTTTTCTTTCCCTCAGACAGTAAAATCACCCAAGAGATTGCTCAAATTCTTGTACAGACCCAAAAAAAGAAAACTGAGGGTTTGAAAGGAGAGAGTTTAAGCTCTTTAATTTTAGCTTTATAAAAAGAAATCTTGCTTTCTAAAATTAAGCAGAAAAGCTAATGCCACCCTACTCGTGGTAAACAACCTTGAAAAAAATTGATTGGGGTGAATTAATATGGCAGGGATATTCATTCTGTTTTGAAAGTGAGAAAATCTTGTGGTTGTCAAAGTAAGTATCTAGTCTGCAACCCAGAACAATGGAGGAAGCTCCTCATGGATGAAATTAACACATAGAAAATCCCTCAGTGGGCAGCCTATACGTTCCAGTGAATTTGGTGCCTGAGCTTGGAAAAATCACAGTCAAATGCATTGAGCAGCTCCAGGATGAAACTAAGCCGATAGACAACATGGTTTTCACACCTATTGTTTTAGCTAGTAAATTTAAGGAGTTGAAGAGACGAGTTAAACCTTCCACTGACAAGTCTCCTAGACAGCTTGTGTCTGTTCACTTGCTGATTACAGCATTTGAAAAACGCCAAGCCAGGTAGTCCTAGTGGGATGTGCAAGAAAATATTTCACTTCCTCTGACTGACACCAGGCCAGGGTCAAAGTGTGAGTTAACTGAAGCCTTATAGTATGATTGGAAAATGGAAAGCCTTGGTCCCCACATCAGCCCTACCACCAACTCCATGGGTAATCAATCCTAAACCTTACATTATTTTCCTCTGCAAAATGAGGGTATTCATTAGATAATCTCTAGGGTTGCTTTAAGCTCTCATAATTCATATTTCTATTCTCTCTGGTCCCTTTTTATTCCCCACTCTTCAGTCCCTCTCTCCCAGTTTATCACTTGCTTACTACATTCCAGGAGAAAACACCATCTGGAGGACTTCTAAAAATGATAATACCTGTAAACATTTTCTGATTTAAAATATACACACAGAGAGAGAGAGAGAGAGAGAGAGAGAGAGAGAGAGAAAGCCAAGAGCATAAGGGTGCTGTTGTCTTCGTTTAGCAGATGCAGAAACTAATACTTCAAGAGATTAAAGTACTTGTCCAAGATTGAAGACGGAGAAGAGGGTCTTGTCTGGATTGAACCCAGGACCATCTGACTGAAGCACACATCCTCCTCACTACACCCCACAGACTCCTGTGTCCTAGACCTTGTCCATGGGCTCCACAGCAAATGACTCTTCTACTCAGCTTGAAACCCCTAGGCAGTGAGTCTTTGTTCCCCCACCAAAGCTTAGCTGTCCTATTTCTCCTGTTCTCAAGAGCCTACTGTTTTGCACACATTTTCATTATAACTGATAAAGGACTTGGTGTCTATTCCGATCCATTTATACAAAAAAAAAAAAAAAAAAAAAAAAAGCCCAAAGAAAGCAGGTTGCTCAATCTCACATACTATTTACAAGTAAGACCTAAATATAGCCAAGGCTCAAAACCCATCACCCTTTAATTTGTCACATAAAGTCACCAACCACTAAAATGTCACTGAATTCTATCACAATAACATATTCACTATTGTGGGTATTTTTTTAAAGAAATGAATATGTTTTCTTCTACATAAAAGACATACAAGTTTATTTTGGAAAATTTGGAAACAAGCAAAGCAGGACAAAAAATAAATTCAAGACAACTGAACTGTTAATCCTATTTCGTTTACTTCCAGTCCTATCTTTCTTTTCCTTGGCATCATTTGTTTTATTTTTCTATAAAGCTTTTTTTCTGATTATAAAAATAATATGTGATTCACAACGAGGTGCCACAACATACCCATGAGAATAGCTACATTTTTTTTTTAAGACTGTCACCATTGGGTATTGTGGATGTACAGCAACTGGAATTTGCTTACCTCGTTGGTGACAGTATAAAAGGGTACAACCGGCTGGGTGCAGTGGCTCATGCCTGTAATCCCAGCACTTTGGGAGGCCGGGGCAGGCAGATCAAAAGGTTAGGAGTTCAAGACCAGCATGACCAACATGGTGAAACCCCATCTCTACTAAAAATACAAAAATTTGCCAGGCATGGTGGCAGGCACTTATAACCCCAGCTACTCAGGAGGCTGAGGCAGGAGAATCGCTTGAACCCAGAAGACAGAGGTTGCAGTGAGCTAAGATCGTGCCACTGCACTCCATGGGTAACAGAGCAAGACTCTGTCTCAAAAAAAAAAAAAGGTACAACCACTTTGGGAAAAGGCCTGGCAGTCTCACAAAACTTAACATATCCCTATGCTAGAAATTCCACAAAGGCCGCTCCTAGATATTTATCCAAGAAAAATAAAAACATACATCCACAAAAAGACGTGTCAAAAAATATTTATAACAGCGTTGTTAAAAAGCCAAAAACTAGAAATAGCTCAGGTGTCCATCAATAGGATAATGGGAACACAAACAGTGGTATATTCATACCATCCTCGGCCATAGAAAGGACCAAATTATTGGTATACAGAAT
Organism: Saguinus oedipus; assembly: GCA_031835075.1. Classification (NCBI taxonomy): domain Eukaryota; kingdom Metazoa; phylum Chordata; class Mammalia; order Primates; family Cebidae; genus Saguinus; species Saguinus oedipus. Next base: position 48,889,253 of record CM063170.1, read on the forward strand.
AGCATGGGCAAATCTCAGAAACATTATGTTAAGTTAAAAAAAAAAAAAAAAAAAAAAAAAAGCCTAACACAAAAACTACACAGTAATCTATGCTGAAAAAAAATTAGAACATGGCTACTGGGGCCACACTGCCTATGGGATAGCCCTGCTCTTCGAGGAAAGGAGAGGAGAAGACAGGAAAGGAGAGGATTGGAGAGGAGAGGAGAGGAGAGGAAAGGAGAGGAGAAAAGAGGGAAAGTAAAGGAGAGGAGTTTGAATTGCACAGGTGAATACATTTGTCAGAACCCACTAAATGGCCCATAGGATTCGTGGGTTTTATCCTAAGTAAATGTTACCTCAAAAGAAAGAAAGTACATCAGTGTTGAATTTTAACAAATGCACGATGAAGTATTTGGGGAAAAATACATGATGTCTACAACCTATTCTGAAATACATTAAAATATAAGATGGAGAAAGAGAAGAATGGAAAGATTGGTAATAACACAAGTGCCACAAAATGTTAATTGTATAATCCATGTAGTAGGTATATAGATATTTGCTGTAAAATTCTTTCAAATGTTCTGTATGTTTGAAAATTGTCATAAAATGTGAGAGGGGGAGAAAGTTTTTTTTTAAGGTAGAAAATAAGAAAATATTTAAAAGTTTAAAGAAAGTAAGATTCTCCCAAAGCCTAACAAAAACTGCCCAATAACAAAAACTTAACATTTTAATGACGTGTTTTCACATCTTTTTCTATATTTATGAATGGGGATGGGAGTTGTGTTTGTTTTGTTTTTTGAGATGGAGTCTTACTGTGTTGCCCAGGATGGAATGCAGTGGCAAAATCTTGGCTCACTGCAACCTCCACTTTCCAGGTTCAATCCATCCTCCTGCCACAGTCTCCCAAGTAGCTGGGATTACAGGTGCCTGCCACCATGCCCAGCTAATCTTTGTATTTTTAGTAGAGAAGGAGTTTTCCCATGTTGGCCAGGCTGGTCTCAAACTCCTGACCTCAAATGATCCACCCACCTCGGCCTCCCAAAGTGCTGGGATTATAGGCATGAGCCATCGTGCCCAGCTGAATGTAGGTGTTTTATAAAATTAATATCAAACAGATCAATATCACCATTTTATGAAGTAGCATTTGAACCACAGCATTTTCCCAATTTATTAAATATTTTTCAAATATATTGTGCTATAATTTACTTAAATATATTTTGGCTATTTTAGGATTTTTCTCCACTGTAAGTAACACTTTAATGAATGTGCACAGGTAAATATTTTACCTAGGGACTTGTAGTTACCTAATGCCTTTACCAAAAGGAAATACTTTTCAAGACAATATCACATTATGGTTTGAGGATTTCACTCTGCAGATTTAACAAGACAGCACATGGGAAGAGCCTAGCACTGTATCTGGCACATAGCTAATTCTCAATGTCTGGTAGCTACTATTATCTCACCTAGTCAGGGTACTTGTACACTGTGACAGCTAGTCGAGGATATCTCTGGCAAAGGAAATATTCAGGGAGACATAGCAAGAACCATCGACATAAGAACTATGTCTAATTTGACATAATATCACCACTCCTTATACAATTTCAGTCATGTAAGAGGTGCTCAATAAAAGTAAGTTGAATAGGCTGGGTGCGTTGGCTCATGACTGTAATCCCAGCACTTTGGGAGGCAGAAGCTGGTGGATCACGAGGTCGAGAGTTCAAGACCAGCCTGGCCAACATGGCAAAACCCCATTTCTACTAAAAATACAAAAATTAGCCAGGCATGGTGGTACCCACCTGTACTCCCAGCTACTCGGGAGGCTGAGGCAGGAGAATCACTGGAACCTGGGAGACAGAGGTTGCAGAGAGCTGAGATCATGCCACTGCACTCTAGACTGGGTGACAGAGCAAGACTCTGTCTCAAAAAAAAAAAGTAAGCTGAATAAATGAGTGAGGAATAAATATATAAATGAGACAGTGGCTACCTGGCTTTAATTCATTTAGGCATGAGGCCAGCCTCAACCTCCCTTGTTTTTCTTGCCTCTGTCCCTTTGGAAACAGCTGAACACATCTCTCCTCAGTTAGCTGAAATTGTATGGTACATCTTAACTGAGAATGTGGAGTTCAATGCCTAGCTCTAACTCTAAACAGCTGTGTGTCTTTGGACCAAAACTTTGATAACACCATCCTCATTATTTAATTAAACTAAAATAGTTTCTCAGGAAGGAAAGGGACAGAGTGTGTCATTATCTCCCTTTTTCACATGAGGAAACTGAGGCCCAGGGAAGTGAAATGACTTGTTCAAATTCCTTCTTCTAGACCAAATGCAGTGGCTCATATCTGTAATCCCAGCATTCTGGGAGATCGAGGAAAGAGGATTGCTTGAGCTCACAAGTTCAAGACCAGTCAGGGCAACAAAGCAAGAGTCCCCCCACCCTCCTTTCTCCCTCCCCACTATCTCTACAAAAAAAAAAAAGATTAAAAATTAGCAGGGCAGGGTGGCAGGCGCCGGTAGTCCCAGCTACTCAGAGAGCTGAGCTGGGAGGATCACTGGAGCCCAGGATTTGGAGGCTGCAGTGACTTGGGAGAGCTGCCATGAACTCTCATCAGGGTGACAGAGCAACACCGTTTATCAAAACAAATAAACAAATTCCCTCCTCCAGACCAGAAGGCAGTCAGGTAGATTTCCTCCACAAACAAATAAACAAACAAATTCCCTCCTCCAGACCAGGGGGCAGTCAGGTAGATTTCCTCCACAAGTCATCCAGCTTTAAAGATCTAATTGCAAGATTTCTTCCAACCTCTTCCAGGTTGCAAACAGGTTTCCCCGTTGCAGCATTCTTCATGCTACTTTCTTCTGTGCTCGCTCTTCTCCCTGTTCACTTCCCCGTAGCTGGCTCAGCTAGGCTGAGCTAGGGATTTTTAACAGCAGAGGGGGCTGCTGAGACACAGTAAGTTTTCTCCAAATAAGGAAGAGCGTTGTGCCTGCTGGCTGAGAGGCAATTTGATGATCATTCCATCCTGAGTTCTACAAAGACTCTTAGGTAGCAGTAGCACAAAATATAATCCAGGAGGAAAATGTGCTCAGGTTCCAGCTCTGCCAGTAACAGCATGTCACCTCAGGAAAGTCCCCTCCTTGAAATGTAAAAATGTTTTAGCTCAGGAGTTCTCAAACCTGGCTGCACATCAGAAACCCCTGGGCTACTTATTAAAAAGATATAATCTGGGGCCTCATCCCAGATCTATTAAACTAGAATCCCCAGGGTGGGAACCTGGAAATCTGTAATTTTATAATTTAAGCTCTCAGAGGTTTCTAAAGCACAGACATGTTTGGAAAATACTAAACTAGATAAACTCAAAGGTTTTTTTTCTCTTTTCTTCTCCTTTTTTTTTTTTCAGACAGAATCTCACTCTGTCACCCAGGCTGGAGTGCAGTGGCGCGATTTCGGCTCACTGCAACCTCCACCTCCCGGGTTCAAGAAATTATCCTGCCTTGGCCTCCCAAGTAGCTGGGATTACAGACATGCACACCATGCCTGGCTAATTTTTGTATTTTTAGTAGAGACGGGGTTTCATCACATTGGCCAGGCTGCTCTCCAACTCCTGACCTCAGGTGATCAGCCCACCGTGGCCTCCCAAAGTGCTGGGATTACAGGTGTGAGCCACCGCACCCGGCCAAGCTGGTACATATTTTTCCTGTGTAGCATACCTAAATTTGGACTAGCCACATTTCAAATACTCAGTAGCCATATGTGACCAGTGGTTACCATATCAGTGCTGTTAAGCAATATTGACAGGACAGTGCAACCATCAATTAGCAGTGATCGTGACAAGTGAAGGGAGTGAAGGTACTCGTGTCATATAGTTGTCATCAATGGATAGGGAATGCCAAATGACCTAATTTCTAGTTCTCAACAGATCAGACAAAAAGAAAAAATTCAGAGGTAACTCAGCCTAGGACTCACTATACATGGGGGGAAATTCACACAAGGAGTTAGTGTTAGGAACACTGCAATTGAATATGACATATTTAAGTAAAACCAAGATTCAGCCAGAACTAGCAGTAGAAGGCCTAAGCATGGCACTTGAGAATACATGTTGTATTCATTCTACAAAAATAATCTTTCTGGCCAGGCTTGGTGGCTCACACCTGTCATCCCAGAACTTTGGGAAACCGAGGTGGGACGATCTAGCCCAGGAGTCTGAAAGCAGCCTGAGCGACATGGAGAAACTTTCTCTCTACAAAAAGTACAAAAATTAACCAGGCACGGTGGCACATGCCTCTAGTCCCAGCTACTGAGAAGACTGAGGTAGGAGGATTGCCCTCAGACTGATCAAAAGCCCAGAAGGTTGAGGCAGCAGTGAGCTGTGATTACGTGCCACTGGACTCCAGCCTGGGTGACAGAGCAAGATCCTGTCTTAAAAGAAAGAAAAAAGAGGCCAGGTGTGGTGGTTCACACCTGTAATCCCAGGACTTTGGGAGGCCAAGGCAGGAGGATCACCTGAGGTCACCAGTTCAAGATCAGCCTGGCCAACATGATGAAACTCCATCTCTATTAAAAATACAAAAATTAGGCTGGGTGCAGTGGCTCACGCCTGTAATCCCAGCACTTTGGGAGGCCAAGGCAGATGGATCACCTGAGGTTAGGAGTTCAAGACCAGCCTGACCAACCAAGTAAAACCCTATCTCTACTAAAAATATAAAAATTGGCTGGGCATGGTGGCACGTGCCTGCAATCCCAGCTACTCCAGAAGCTGAGGCAGGACAATCGCTTGAACTTGGGAAGCAGAGGTTGCAGTGAGCTGACATCATGCCACTGCACTTCAGCCTGAGTAACAGAGCCATGCTCTGTCTCAAAAAAAAAAAAAAAAATTGATAGGCATGGTTTCACAAGCCTGTAATTGCAGCTACTCCAGAGGCTGAGGCAAGAGAATCACTTAAACCCGGATGGCGGAGGTTGCAGTGAGTCAAGACTGCAACACTACACTCCAGCCTGGGTCAAAGAGTGAGACTCTGTCTCAAAATAAAGGAGAATAGACTGGCACAGTGGCTGACACCTGTAATAGCAACAGTTCCTTCCCTTCTTTCTTTTTTTTTTTTTGAGACAGAGTCTTGCTCTGTCACCCAGGCTGGAGTACAGTGGTGCATTCTCTGCTCACTGCAACCTCCACCTCCCAGGTTCAAGTGATTCTCCTATCGTAGCCTCCTGCGTAGCTGCAATTACAGGCACCCACCACCATACCTGGCTAATTTTTGGATTTTTAGTAGAAACGAGGTTTCACCATGTTGGTAAGGCTAGTCTCCAACTCCTGACCTCATGATCCACCCGTCTTGGCCTCCCAAAGTGCTGGGATTACAGGTGTGAGCCACCACACCCAGCCCAATCCCAACACTTTCAGAGGCTGAAATGGGCAAATGACTTAAGGTCAAGAATTCAGGATTAGCCTGGTCAACATGGCAAAACACATTCTCTAAAGAAATAGGCCAGACACAGTGGCTCACACCTGTAATCCCAGTACTTTGGGAGGCTGAGGAGGGTAGATCACCTGTCAGGAGTTCGAGACCAGCCTTGCCAACATGGTAAAACCCGTCTCTACTAAAAATACAAAAATTAGCCAGGTATGGTGGCAGGCACCTGTAATCCAAGCTACTTGGGATCTGGGGCAGAAGAGTCACTTGAACCTGAGAGGTGGAGATTGCAGTGAGCCAAGATCAGGTCATTGCACTCCAGGCTGAGTGACAAGAGTGAGACTCCATCTCAAAAAAAATTAAGGCCAGGCGAGGTGGCTCATACCTGTAATCCCAGCAGTTTGGGAGGGCATGGAGAGTGGATCACCTGTCAGGAGTTAGAGACCAGCCTGGCCAACATGGTGAAACTAGTTTCTACTAAAAATACAAAAATTAGCTGGACACAGTAGCTCACACCTGTAATCCCAGCACTACGGGAGGCTGAGGTGAGCAGATCACTGGAGATCAGGAGTTCAGGATCAGTGTGGCCAACATGGCAAAACCCTGTCTCTATTAAAAATACAAAAATTAGCTGGGTGTGGTGGTGCACACCTGTGATCCCAGTTACCTGGGAGACTGAGGTAGGGAGAATTGCTTGAACCCAAGAGGTGGAGGTTGCAGTGAGCCAAGATCACACCATGACACTCCAGCCTAGGTGACAGAGCAAGACTCTATCTCAAAAGCAAAATGAAACAAACAAACAAACAAAAAGCCAGGTGTGGTGGCAGGCACCTGTAATCCCAGCTCCTCGGGAGGCTGAAAGAGGAGAATTGCTTGAACCGGGAAGCAGAAGTAGCAGTGAGCCAAGCCCAGGCGGTGCCACTGCACTCCAGCCGGGGGGGCAGAGAAAGACTCTGTCTCAAAAAAAAATTAAAATTAACTTAAATTAATTAAATAAGAAAATATATAAAGTAGCCAGGTGTGGTGGCACACACTTGTGGTCTCGGCCATGCAGGAAGCTGAGGTGGAAGGATGGCTTGAGCCTGGGAAGTTGAGGCTTCAGTGGGCTGTGTTCCTGCCACTGCACTCCAGCCTGGGTGAGAGAAGGAGATCCTGCCTCATAGAAAAAAAGAAGGAAAGAAGGAAGGAAGGGAAGGAGGGAGGGAGGGAAAGAAATGAAAGAAAGAAAGGGAAAGAAAGTGAGAGAGAAAGAAAAAGAAAAGAAAGAAAGAAAGAGGCCGGGCACGGTGGCTCAAGCCTGTAATCCCAGCACTTTGGGATGCGGAGGCGGGTGGATCACGAGGTCAAGATATCAAAATCATCCTGGTCAACATGGTGAAACCGCATCTCTACTAAAAATACAAAAAAATTAGCTCGGCATGGTGGCGCGTGCCTGTAGTCCCAGCTACTCAGGAGGCTGAGGCAGGAGAATTGCCTGAACCCAGGAGGCGGAGGTTGCGGTGAGCCGAGATCGCACTCCAGCCTGGGTAACAAGAGCGAAACTCCATCTCAAAAAAAAGAGAAAGAAAGAAAAAAAGAAAGGAAATAAAGAAAGAAAGGAGGGAGGGATGGAGGGAGGCAGGGAGTGGGGGAAGGGAGGGAAGGAGGGAGGGAGGGAAGAGAAATCTTCCTGACTCACGTTCAATATAATAAGCCTATTGAAAGGCTACCACGGCCTTTCTCTCTTGTCACCCAGGCTGGAGTGCAATGGCACGATCTTGGCTCAACGCAACCTCCGCCTTCTGGGTTCAAGCAATTCTCCTGCCTCAGCCTCCCGAGTAGCTGGGACTACAGGCACACACCACCATGCCCAGCTAATTTTTGTATTTTTAGTAGAGACGGGGTTTTTGTTGACCAGGATGGTCTCAATCTCTTGACCTCGTGATCCACCCGCCTCGGCCTCCCAAAGTGCTGGGATTATAGGCGTGAGCCACCGCGCCCGGCCCCAATTGATTTTTAAGCATCATTCACAGTGCAGTCGAATCTCCACTAAGAGAGATAGACAGCTGATACATTGCAGAAGTAGGGGAAGAGGGTACTTATGGCCACCGAAATATCATGTAATCAGCAATAATAATAGATCATATTTTAAATTTATGACTTTAAAAAGCACTGTATTATCCATTCTCGTTTGTTCCTCATAATACTCCTATGAGGCAAGCAGATGGGACGCATGTCTCTATTTTAGACTGGAGAATTGAAGTTCACCGAGATTATGTGTTAGCTTAAGTTTCAGTGCCAGTGAGAGAATAGCGTAGTTTCTCCACATGAAATTCTCTGGTGCATATGGGAATTCAACCCTGGCCTCATTATTAGCAAGTTCTCACCAGCTACTTACCTGACACAGCTATAAATATCGTTAATTCACTTTTCAAAGGGCTTTCCTCTTCTAATAGATGAAGTTCCAGTTAGCCTCCTACCCACCCCCTCTACTGTGCCTGCCTCCTCTAATCATGTATCTCCCTGGAAGGTGTAAATGCCTTTGCCTCGGGCAAGGATGCCTTTTCTGCAGCACCACGTGAGCCAGCTTTTAAAGGGGGAGCCATACTTTTCTGCTGGCTGAGTGGAGATAACAACTTGCAAAGTTGCTCAGGAAGGCATGGAAGTGTTTTGAGTGGGAAAATGTGATGTGACGTGATGACACGGTGTGTAAAGAGTGAGCAACTGAAGAGAAAAGAGGGATAACTTATAATAATTACAACAGTAACAGTCAGCTCTTCTTTTTTTTTTTTTTTTTGAGACGGAGTTTCACTCTTGTTACCCAGGCTGGAGGGCAATGGCGCGATCTCGGCTCACGGTTGCAGTGGCAACCTCCGCCTCCTGGGTTCAGGCAATTCTCCTGCCTCAGCCTCCTGAGTAGCTGGGATTACAGGCACGCGCCACCATGCCCAGCTAATTTTTTGTATTTTTAGTAGAGACAGGGTTTTGCCATGTTGACCAGGATGGTCTCGATCTCTTGACCTCGTGATCCACCCGCCTCGGCCTCCCAAAGTGCTGGGATTACAGGCATGAGCTACCGCGACCGGCCCATCATCAGCTCTTCTTTTGTACAGCTACCTAAAGTGGCCATGTCGTCACCATCCGATGTCCACCCTCTCATTTCTGCATGGCATTTGTCACCATCACACATTTGTGTTTGTTATTACCTCTTCCCACCTGATGTTGAATATAAGATTCACAAAAGCACAAACTCTGTCTGGTACGCTGTTCTATCTGCTGATATTACAACCATTCCTGGACCCAGAGTAAACAATAAATATTAGTTGAATGAATAAATGAATGAGCATTTTACTCTGTGCCAGGGGTGGGCCAAGTATTTAACACAGTTTGGTTATATCGCTGAATATGCTAATCCAAGGAATTAAGATTTGTTGTCTGCATTTCACAAGTTCTTGTGGCCTAAGTGTGTAGTGAGGAGTTTGCAATCTGCGTGTTATAAATTCACTAATGATTTCCTAATCCCCAAATCCAAATTCCCCTTCTCAATGAAATTTTCCCTCATCATTCCAGCCTTGCTTCCACATTGGAGACTATTGACCTTAAGGTTCCTCCTAGAAAAATCTTTCTTGGATTTGACTCACTTGGTCATTCAATAAAAGTTATTTGAGCACCAACTATGTGCCTGTCACTATCCTATGTGCTGAAGGCACAAAGCTTTGATGGCCAAGCAGGAACTGGCAGGGTCCCAGCGCAGTGATGCTGTTTTTCTCCTCAGCATTTCTTTTCATCCTCCTCCACAGGCTCCTCCTGATTCTCCCTCAATCTCCAAAATGAGAGCCTCTCTGAGGTCCAGCTGTAGGTCTCTCTTTGTGTACATTTCCACTTGACATCTTAGCTACTAATCCCTGTTAAGCATGCACCTGTATAGAGATGCCTTATTTTTTTCTATTTTGTCTTTTTTTCACTATTCAAAACAATAGATGCCTTATTAATACGTATCTCTAATGTTGATCTTTCCTCTAAGCTCCAAATCTGCATCTCTTTTCCACCAGGACATGCACCAGCCACCTATACAACTCTGAATGGAATCCATCATGCACCTCATCCGCCCTAACTACCCAGAATTTATGGCATCTGTTCTCTCAGAGCAATTACAAAGGAGAAACCAAAGATTCATAATAATTTTCAGCTCAATGAACCCTATAATTAATAATAGAAGAACTGTTCCCTACCAGGCTTCGAATCTCTGTCTTTCACCCTTCCAAATATCATGGCAATCCTAAAAAAAAAAAAAATAGTTCTGTATAGCTCAGCACAAGGAAAAGTTTTGTTTATGTGTTTGTTTGTTTGTTTGTTTGTTTGTTTGTTTGTTTTTGAGATGGAGTCTCACTCTGTTGCCCAGGCTGGAGTGCAATGGCACCATCTCGGCTCACTGCAACCTCTGCCTCCCCAGTGCAAGCAATTCTCCTGCCTCAGCCTCCCAAGTAGCTGGGATTACAGGTGCCTGCCACTACACCTGGCTAATTTTTGTATTTTTAGTAGTGACAGGGTTTCACCATGTTAGTCAGGCTGATCTCAAACTCCTGACCTCAGGTGATCCTGACCTCAGGTGATCCGCCTGCCTCAGCCTCCCTAAGTGCTGGGATTACAGGCATGAGCCACCACCCCCTGCTGGAAAAGTATGCTTAATGCATTGGATCAGGCCAGTGGGTCTGAAACAGCTGAAACAGCAAGCTAGTGGTGGGAGAACTGACCTCAAAGGGTGACAGACAGATTAGACAAAAAGTAGAGTTGATTAAATTAAACTAGGAGACTTCATCTCAACTCCTAACTCTACCCGGTGAGGCAGACTTAACTTGGACAAGTGACCTTAGACAAGGTACCACCACTTTGAACTTTGGTTACATCATTTTACATACACTTTACAAAGAGAGAAGGGTAATTTCAGTCCCATCTATTATAGTGAATAAGTAATATAATATTGAATAATTGACATGGATGATATAAGGTTATTTGGACTGGAAAATTAGAGACAAAAGTCAGGAATTAACATCAACATTAATTTGGTTGTAACCACTCCTTCAGAATGGATCCCCTTTGAGTAGAGGGCAAATTCAGTATAGGTTATGTTGACGTAGCTTTAACATCAGGGCTGTCAGTACAATGGATATACTCTCTGCTGCACCTACATGACAGCAAAGGGCCTAAGGCCTTAGCCTTCACCATAGGCAGTGAGATCAGAGGCTTCTACCTGAATTTAAAACCCTCACAACTTAGTTATTCTACCCTAGTTAAAGCCCCTGTTGCATTGATTTTGATTTAATCCCCAATCTGAGATGAGCTAGAGTCAATAGGGAAAACTCCTTAACCGAAACACTTTCTTCTTGTACAAATTCAAAAGTGGTTGGCTGGGCGCACCAGCCCACTCCTGTAATCCCAACACTTTGGGAGGCCAAGGCCGACAGATCACTTGCAGTCAGTCAGGAGTTCAAGACCAGCCTGGCCAACATGACGAAATCCCACCTCTACTAAAAATACAAAACTTAGAGGAGCCTAGTGGCACGCTCCTGTAGTCTCAGCTACTCAGGAAGCTGAGGCAGGATCATCGCTCGAACCCAAGAGATGGGGCATACGGTGAGCCAAGATCGCACCTCTGAACTCCAGGGTGATGGAGTGCGACTCCAAAAACAGAGTTGTCCATAGACGTTAAGTAGCAAAAACAAATGGAAAAGCCGTGGCCTAGTAGACTCAGGTAAACAGAACGCAAAGTTTGAGAGTTTAGCATAGAAAGTATTTTGCAGGTTATCTCAACCCCATAATCACAGAAGGAGGAATCCTCTCTACTGCAAGAAAGGCAGACTGAGTTCACCCACCGCCACCACTCATCAAAAAACAGTACCTGAAAAAGAAACAAAACCAGTACCCATATACACATTGTTTGAGACACAGTGCTGTGATCCATTAACGATTTCTGCCATAGTAAGCAGGGAGATGCAAGGGGATAATGGGATTATCTCACATATTTGCCCCCTCAAGTGATCAATTTTGGATGTGTTTCATTAATCACGATCAACAGAGATCACGTTTTCTTTTTGTATTATGCAAAACTGTGCATTTAATTTTTACCAAACACATTTTACTTCAATCAAGCTGGGAAGCAGCTGTTGTGAATACTGTGATGCTGAAGTCAAAGCTATGGGTTTAATCCCTCACGGCCAGTTAACTTTGCGCTATTGAGCAATTCCTGATTTCACTTTATCCCTTGTCAGAGTCGTGCTTTTTTATTTTATTTTTTATTTTTTTGAGACGGAGTCTTACTCTGTTGCCCAGGCTGGAGTGCAGTGGCACAATCATCACCCACTGTAACCCCCGCCTCCCGGATTTAAGCGATTCTCTGGCATCAGCCTCCGAGTAGGTGGAATTACAAGCATGTGCCACCACACCCTGCTAATTTTTGTACATTTAGTAGAGACCGGTTTTCACCATGTTGGCCAGGCTGGTCTCGAACTCTTGACCTCACGTGATCCATCTGCCTCAGCTTCCCAAAGTGCTGGGATTACAGGTGTGAGCCACCATGCCCAGCACATACATTTACTTATAAATGTGTACTATTCAATTCTGTAAAAACCAAATCAAAATGCATTTTTGGATTGGGCAGGGTGGCTCACACCTGTAATCCCAGCACTTTATGAGGCTGAGGCAGGTGGATCACCTGAGGTCAGAAGTTCTAGACCAGACTGGCCAACAAGGTGAAACCCCATCTCCATTAAAAATACAAAAATTAGCTGGGAGTGGTGGCATGCGCTTCTAATCCCAGCTACTCAGGAGGCTCACGCAGAATTGCTTGAACTCGGAGGCAGAGGTTGCAATGAGACAAGATTATACTGCCACACTCAAGCCTGGGAGACAGAGCGAGATTCCATCTCAAAAAGCGTAGGAGACTGTATGATTGTCAATTTTAGGTATCAGATGGACTAGATTAAGGAATACCTAGAAAGTTGGTAAAGCATTATTTCTGGAGGAGTCTATGAAGGTGTTCCCAGAGGACACTGGCACAGGAGTTTGCCAACTGAGTGGGAAATATTTGACCTCAGCATGGTGAGCACCATCCAATCAGCTGGGGCTCCGATAGAACAAAAAGGCAGAAGAAAGGGAAACTCGATTATCTCTACCCTATAGCTAGGACACTTCCTCTCCTGTCCTTGGACATCAGAACTCCAGGTTCTCTGGCCTTTGGACTATGGAAACTATAGTAGCAGCCCTCTACCCCCACAACAGATTCTCAGGCCTGTGGTCTCAGACTGAGAGTGACACCAACAACTTGCCTGGTTTTGAGGCTTCAGACTTGGCTTGAGCCACACTACCTGTTTCCCAGGGTCTCTGACTTACAGATGGCCAATCAAGGGCCTTCTTGGCCTCCATAATTACATGATCTAATTCCCTTAATAAATCTCTTCAAATATCTATGTAGATATAGATATATATGTGCATATTCTATTGGTTCTCTTTCTCTGGAGAAATATGACTAATATACTTTGGAAGAGGTAAACTTCTTTATTTTTTCTGAGACAGTTTTGCTCGTTACCCAGGCTGGAGTGCAATGGTGCGATTTCTGCTCACCACAGCCTCTGCTTCCTGTGTTCAAGCAATTCTCCTGTCTCAGCCTCCTGAGTATCTGGGATTACAGGCATGCACCATCACACCCAGCTAACTTTTATTTTTAATAGAGACAGGGTTTCTCCATGTTGGTCAGGCCGGTCTCAAACTCCCGACCTCAGGTGATCGCACCCCTTGGCCTCCCAAAGTGCTGGGATTACAGGTATGAGCAACTGTTCCTGACCAACTTTTTTTTTTTCTATAAGACAGAGTCTTGCTCTGTCACCTAAGCTGGAGTGCAACGGCACAACCGTGGCCTCCCAGGTTCAAGTTATTCTGTCTCAGCCTTCTGAGTAGCTAGGATTACAGGTGCATGTGGCCACACCCAGCTAATTTTCTTTGTATTGTATTAGAGATGAGGTCTCGCCATGTTGCCCAGGCTGGTCTCAAACTCCTGACCTCAGGTGATCCACCTGCCTTGGCCTCCCAACGCCTAGCCCTATTTTTAAAAAATAAGATCCAGAGGGCCTTACTTAAAGGGAGAATGTATCTAAAAGGAATGATAATAAATAAATGAATAAGACTTATAAATTCAATAAATTGGGCTTCATCAAAATTTAAAACATATTGCTCTACAAAAAAACACTGTTAAGAAAATGAAAAGGCAAGCCCCAGTCTGGGAGAAAATGTCAGCAAACAGGTATCCGACAAAGCATTTTTTTCTTTTTTTTAGAGACGGCGTTTCGCTGTTGTTACCCAGGCTGGAGTGCAATGGCACGATCTCCACTTCACCGCAACCTCCACTTCCTGGGTTCAAGCAATTCTCCTGCCTTAGCCTCCCGAGTAGCTGGGACTACAGGCACGCACCACCATGTGCAGCTAATTTTTGTATTTTGAGTAGAGACGGGGTTTCACTTTGTTGACCAGGATGGTCTCAATCTATTGACCTCGTGATCCACCCACCTCAGCCTCCCAAAGTGCTGGGATTATAGGCGTGAGCCACTGCGCCCAGCCCACTGACAAAGCATTTTTAATTAGAATATATAAAGGATACTTACAATTCAATAATAAGAAAACAAACAGTGTTACAGCTCTTTTGGAATTTGACTAAAAATTAAAAAAATGAAAACAATTATAAAGCAAGCAAAATATTTGAACAGATTTTTTACCAAAAAGGTATATGGATGACAAGCACAAAAAAAGATGCTCATCATTTTTTTTTTTTAGACAGAATCTTACTCTGCCACCCTGACTGGAGTAGCATGATCTCAACTCACTGCAACCTCTGCCTCTCAGGTTCAAGTGATTCTCAGACCTCAGCCTCCCAAGTAGCTGGGACTACAGGCACACGCCACCATCCCCAGATAATTTTTTGTATTTTTTTAGTAGAGACAGGGTTTCACCACGTTGGCCATGGTGATCTAGAACCCCTGATCTCATGTGATCCGCCCATCTCAGCTTCCCAAATTGCTGGAATTACAGACATGCCCGGCCTCCTCATTATTAATAATTAAGGAACATGGAATCAACCCAAATGCTCATCAATGATAGACTGGATAAAGAAAATGTGGTACGTATACACCATGGAATACTATGCAGCAACTATCCTCAGCAAATTAACACGGGAACGGAAAACCAAACACCGCATGCTCTCCCTTATAAGTGGGAGCTGAACAATGAGAATATATGGGCACAGGTAGGGAAACAACACACACTGGGGCCTGTAGAGGGGGGTGGGAGGAAGGAGAGCATCAGGAAAAATAGCTAATGCGTGTGGGGCTTGGGTCAATAAGTGCAGCAAACCACCGTGGCACACATTTACCTATGTAACAAACCTGTACATCCTCACATGTATCCTGGAACTTAAAACAAAATTTAAAAATAATAATAATAATTAAGTAAGTACAAATTTAACCACAATGAGATATCATTACACAATCTTTAGAATGGCTACAATTAAAAAGACTGACCATACCAGAGTCTTGCTGCGTCACCCAGGCTGGAGTATAGTGGTGTGATCTTGGCTCACTGTAACTCCCACCTCCCAGGTTCAAGCAATTCTCCTCCCTCAGCCTCCTAATCAGCTGGGATTACAGACACATGCCACCATTCCTGGCTAATTGTTTTTGTGATTTTGTAGAGATGGGTTTTCACCATGTTGGCCAGACTGGTCTTGAACTCCTGACCTCAAGTGATCCACGTGTCTCGGCCTCCCAAAGTGCTGGGATTATAGGCATGAGCCACCAGGCCCGGCCTTCAACGGACACTTTCAAACACATTGCTGGTTAAAGTGCAAAATATCAGGCCCCCTTTAAAAACACTCTGGAAGTTTCTTTAAAGTCAAATATATACCTACCATACAATTCACACATTCTTCTCCTAAGCATATACCCAAGAGAAGGTCAAGAGCGGTGGCTCACACCTGTAATCCCAGCACTTTGGGAGGCCGAGTCAGGGGGATTACCAGAGGCCGGGAGTTCAAGACCAGCCTGGCCAGCATGGCAAAACCCGTGTCCGCTCTAAATACGTACAAGTAGCCAGGTGTGGTGGTGGGCGCCTATAATCCCAGCTAGTTTGGAGGTTGAGGCAGGAGAATTGCTTGAACCTGGGAGGGGCAGAGGCAGCAGTAAGCCAAGATTAAGCATTGCATTCCAGCCAGGGTGACAAACTCTGTCTCAAAAAAAAAAAAAAAAAAAAAGACTTGTATGCGAATGTTCACAACAGCTCTATTTGTGATAATGAAACACTGGAAACAACCCAAATCTCCATGAAGAGTGAAATGGATAAGCAAATTGGAGATCCATACAATGGAATATTACTCAGCAATAAAAAGTAACAAACTATTGAAACATACAACAATATGGATAAACTCCAAAATAATTACATTGGATAAAAGAAACCAGACAAAAAAAGATGATCCCATTTATGTAAAATTCTAGAAAATATAAAATAATCTATGGTGAAGGAAAACATATCAGTGGCTCCTGAAGAATTTAGTAAGGGGAGAGAGGAAGGAATTCTAAAGGGGCATAAAGAAACTTCTGGAAGCTATTAACATTTTCATTACATTGATTTTGGTGATAGTTTTACAGGTTTAAGCAAATGTCAGAACTCATTTTTTTGGGGGGTGGGGACAGGATTTCACTTTGTCACCCAGGCTGGAATGCAGTGTGGTCTGAGCTCAGTTCACTGCAGCCTTGACCTCCTAGAGTCAAGCCATCCTCCAATCTCAGCCCCTCAAGTAGCTGGGACTACAGGTGTGTGCCACCACATATGGCTTATTTCTTGCATTTTTGGTAGAGATGAGGCTTTGCCACGTATCCCAGGCTGGTCTGGAATTCCTGAGCTCAAGCCATCCGCCCACCTTGGCCTCCCAAAGTACCAGGATTACAGGTGTAAACCACCACACTCAGCCCCAGAACTCATCAAATTGAACACATTAAGTGTACAATGCTTATTTTATGACAAGTACACTTCAATAAAGCTGTTTTTAACAGCATGGAAAAAAAACTAGAATTTTAAATAAACGAAACATTTAAAAAGTTATATTTGGGACTGACGCAGAGGCTCCCACCTGTAATCTCAGCACTTTGGAAGGCCAGAGCAGGCGGATCACGTGAGGTCAGGAGTTCAAGACCAGCCTGGGTAACATGGTGAAACCCCATCTCTACTAAAAATACAAAAAATTGGGCCGGGCATGGTGGCTCACGCCTGTAATCCAAGCACTTTGGAGGCCAAGGCAGGCAGATCACCTGAGGTCGGGAGTTCAAGACGTTTGGGAGTTCAAGACCAGCCTGACCAACATGGTGAAACCCCATCTTTAAATAAAAAAAAAAAAGAAAAAATACAAAAAATTAGCTGGGCGTGGTGGCAAGCACCATAAGCCCAGCTACTGGGGAGGCTGAGGCAGGAGAATCGCTTGAACCAGGGAGGTGAAGATTGCACCACTGCACTCAAGCCTGCGTGACAGAGCAGGACACTGTTTCAAAACAAAACAAACACAAATGTATTTGATGTATAAAAGTAGAGTCACTGGGCCCAGAAGTGCAGGCGAGCGCGGGTCCCCGGGTCTGACAGGAGCAGCCTGCGGGCACCGCGGCGGTAGTTGGTGGCAGGAGAGTGTTCATAGCCTGCCGCCCCGCCCTGCCGTGGGCCTCCTATCTGACCCGGTGTGCCAACGCGCACTCACCCACCTCAGCTGTTCCAAAACACACCGCTGTGCGTGCTGAGCTACCTAGCGGACATCGCCTGGCTCTTGGCCCTGGCTTTCCCGCCGCTGACCCAGCGCACTTACAAGTCGGAGAACGCCATGGGCTCTGCCATGGTGGAGGGCGGTTCACGGGTGGAGACCATGCCCGGGCTTTTGCCTGGGACTTCGCTGCCCACCGCAGGAAGTTGGGGACTCTGCCAGTGGCCTGGCTGGAACGCACGATGCAGTCAGTAGGGCTGGAGGTCTACACGCAGAGTTTCTCCCAGAACTGCCCTTCCCAGATGAGACCCATGAGCGCTATATGGTGTCAGGCACCAATGTGTATGGCATCCTGCTGGCCCGAGTGATGCCAGCACCAAGTCGCTTGTGCTCACTGTGCCCTGTGGCTCTGACTCTACCAACAGTCAGGCTGTGGGGCTGCTGCTGGCACTGGCTGCCCACTTGTGGGAGCAGATTTCCTAAGCCAAAGATACCATGTTCCTGGTAACAGAACATGACCTTCTGAGCACTGAGGCTTGGCTTGAAGCCTACCATGATGTAAATGTCACAGGCATGCAGTCATCTCCTCTGCAGGGCTAAGCTGGGACCATTCAGGCCACCATGACCCTGGAGCTGAGCAGTGATGTGGTCACCAGCCTGGACGTGGCTATGGAGGGGCTCAACAGGCAGCAGCCCAATCTAGACCTGCTCAGTCTCTTCCAGACCTTCTTCGAGAAAGGGAACCTGCTGTGCACGCTTCAGGGCAAGCGACAGCCCCAGGACTATACGTTGTCGTTGGACGGACCACTGCAATGCCTGCAGATACTGCTGCTCATGGTTCTGGGGTAGGCCTCCGGCCGTTCCTACAGCTCCCATGGCCTCTTCTGGTGCTACTGTGTGGAGGCCCTAACCCTGCGTGGCATCAGTAGCCAGTACTAGTATGACCTGATGGCAGTGGGCAAAGCTTTGGAGGGCATGCTCCGCAAGCTCAACCACCTCCTGGAGCGCCTGCACCAGTCCTTCTTCCTCTACCTGCTCACACCCTCTCCCGGTTAGTTTTGGTTGGCCCCTAAGTGCCTGCCGCCAACTTCTTGCTCCTGGTCCTTGGTCTCAAGGCTCTGGAACTATGGATGCAGCTGCATGAGGCTGGAGTGGGCCTTGAGAAGCCCTGGGGAGGGGGGCTGGCTCTGGCCCCAGTGTCCCCCTGCCCCCAGCACAGGGTGTGGGGCTGGCCTAGTTCGTGGCACCTCTGATGATCTCACAGGGCATGGGACTGGCTTTCGATGTCCTGCCAGTGCTGGGCCAACGTGTGGCCACCCAGCACTTTCCAGTGGCAGAGGCTGAGGATGTAGTGCTGACACTGCTGGCGATTTACGCAGCTGGCCTGGCCCAGCCCCACAACACCCATCAGGTGGTAAGCACACAGGCCCCAGGCAGGGGCTGGATGGCGCTGAAGCCAGTAGCTCTGCTCGACCTAACACTGCAGCTGGGCTGCATTGCCCTCACCAACTTCTCACTGGGCTTCCTGCTGGACACCACTATGGGTGGTGCTGCTGCCCTAGCCGAGCCTCATGGGCTAAAGACCCTCTATGCTGCCCTTCTAGTGCTGACTAGCCAGGGCAGCCATGTTTCTTGGCAGCCTATTCCTGCGGCAGGAGCTGCAGGAGGTGCCACCGTCACTGGCTGCGAGCTAACAGCCCTTCCTGGCAGCACTGGCCCAGGGTGTGCTGGAGCACCACACCTACAATGCGCTGCTCTTCCCACTGCTGTCCCTGGGCCTCTACCCCTACTGGTTGCTTTTCTGGAATATGCTCTTCTGGAAGTGAGATCTTCCTGTCCAGGGCACCAGGCTGGGACAGAGACTCCACAAAGACCATATTCTGCCTCCTTCTAGGGAAATAAAAGTGTCTGTTTCAGAAAAAAAAAAAAAAAGTGCAGCTGTCACATTTTCCTTTGCCCTATTGGTGTTTTTAAATTGTGATATATATTATTTCCTAAAATGTCTTTATTTTTTCTCAAATATACTTTTATATTTGCTCTTTATAACAAAGTTAAACAATAAAAAGTTTAAAAGGGCCATGCCCAGGTACAGTGGCTCATGCCTGTAGTACCAACACCTTGGGAGGTTGAGGCAAGAGGATTACTTGAGCCTAGAAATTTGAGACAAGCCTGGGCAACAAAGTGAGACGCCACTTCTACAAAGAATAGAAAAATTAGCCAGGTGTGGCAGTGCACACCTTGTGGTCCCTCAAGGCTGGAGGATCCCTTGAGTCCAGGAGGTCAAGGCTACAGCCACCCTCATTTGCACCACTGCACTCCATCCCAGGCAACAGAGTGAGACCCTCACTTAAAAAATAATAATAATAAAAATAAATAAAATAAAATTGTTGCAATAAATATCTGAGAAAGATAAATTGTGTTTGTGTGTGTGTGTGTGTGTGTGTATCTTTGCACACTTTCTCTAATATTTTTAAGGTAAAAATTTAAACATAAGGTGCCAGTAAAACCACCCTTGCAAAAATTATAACTGAGAAAATCATCATGGTGAAAGGAACCTGACCTAACTGACTCTATCTTGCTTTCAACCTCCAAGCTGTCTTTGCTCATTCCTGGGCATAGGCTGAACTAACTTTGACAGGAACTTACTTTATAGTTTAACTCTGAAACAAGGATAATAACAACCCTTTCCCAAAACAAACCCCTTCTTGCCTGGGGAATAGACAGCTTTTGCAGAACTAACAATTAGCTACAAGATTAGAAATTGTGGTTTAGGAGTCATTCAGCTGAAGGTTGCAAGATTCTGAACCTCCCTAAGTTGCTCCTGGAGATAACATCGCTTTTGTAAAGCTTAAGATCAGTGCTTGAGTTATTTTCTATATTCTGCACTCAGTGGATCAGCTGGCACCACTCACATAGATAAACTGCCTTATCCAGTCTTGCGATCCCCAGCTAGGAACTGACTCAGCACAAAAGGTCAGCTTTGACTCCCTATGATTTCATCTCAATGCAACCAATCGGCACTCCCCACTTTCTGACTCCTTATCCGCCAAATTCTCCTTAAAAACCCCAATCCCCAAGTTTTTGGGAAGATTGATTTGAGTAACATCTCCATCTCCCATATGGTGTGACCAGCCTCCCATCAATAAAATTCTGTCTTTACTGCAATGCCATGGTCTTTATTTGTGCAGCAGGCAGGAAGAACCTATCGGGTGGTTACACTGGGTCAAAGGATATGCACTTAAAGTGTTTATAGATGCTTCCAAGTTTTCCCCAAAAATGGTTGCACTAATTTACGCCCTTTTCTGCCTTACTTCTATGTCAACATTGAAAATTATTTGCCAGTATATGAAAGAGGGGGAGGAGGAAGAGAAGGAAAAAAAATTGCCAATATGATACAGAGAAACAGCATCCTGCTTCATTTTACATTTCTTTATTCAAAATATTTAATCTTTCATATTTTTCGTACATAATGGGGCTTATTTTTTTTTCTTTTTTGAGCTGCCTGTTCATATTCTTTGCTCTCTTCCTACAGAGTTGTTTGTATGTTTCTTGTTGATTTTAGGAGCACTACATCTTTTAAGTACTTTTTTTTTCAAGATGGAGTCTAGCTCTGTCACCCAGGCTGAGTGCAGTGGCACAATCTAGGCTCACTGCAACCTCCACCTTCTAGGTTCAAGCAATTCTTCTGCCTCAGTCTCCCGAGTAGCTGGGACTACAGGCTCATGCCATCATGCCTGGGTAATGTTTGTATTTTTAGTAGAGATGAGGCTTCACCATATTGGCCAGGCTGGTCTCAAACTCCTGACCTCATGATCTGCCCACCTCAGTCTCCCAAAGTGCTGGGATTACAGGCGTGAGCCACCACAACCAGCCAGTTTTACTTTTAGCTTTTTTCTTTTAATGTGTGCTATTGGTCACAGGAAGGACTTCGTGGTAGTGTGAATCTATCAGTGTAAGAATTCCCCACTTGCAGAAAAACTGCAAATGTGTAGATACTAATGAGGCTGGCCAGAAGCAAAGCCATCCTCACGAAGCAAAGAATTATAGTTATTTTCCTGCTCTAAATAACCTACTTATCATTTTGGGAAGTCTACAGAATTCTAATGTTGAATAGAGAAACTCTCTGAGAATATTTAACCGATATTCACATTATATCTCAGAATTCCGAATGAAATTTCTTAGAGCTTATTCAACCAAGGGAATTGAAAAAGAAGGCACTCATGCTCTCACCACCATCTCTACCCACTTTCTTTACCCACTGTAGGCACTGTTAATTGATCACTCTTTCTTCCAGACCCCAGATGTGGTCTAAAAAGTTTTCTCTATGCATCAGTACAGTAAGCTGTTACAACAGATTGGCATTGGCATGTAAGACAAAACCTGTCTTGCCATCCTGGTTCTAGCCCAATATTTCATATTTAGAGGAAGAAATGAAGGGCCAGCTTGAGACTGTGACTTACACAGGAACATGCAGCACTCCTGCTGCTCAGTCTAACGCAACTTCCACAGCATTACTATGCCCTGCCTCCTCCGCCACCACCAGAGGTGGCCCTTCATAGAATATGTGGTAAGGTCCCTTACAAAGAGTAAATGATACATAAAAATATTTTCGTTACAACACATATGTCAATAACATCCTGATACGGTTAAAGCTGGATTAGGAAGGGGCCTTGTTGGGCAATCGCTGGGGACACCAATCTGTGTGGGGCCCTGAAACACACTGACCAACATGAGGAAGTAGAGAGCTTGTCTCAGGGAAAGCTCTGCATGGAATTAAAGGAAATATGTAATAAAGAGGTTGCAGAAGGAGTGAGGAAGAAGAGTTACCTCAAGGAGCAGCCCCAGTACCAATACGGAGTCACCAAGATGCTAGTCTGATGAACTTTTCTTTTGCAGAGTAGAGTAATAATAAATTATTGGGGGCCAGAAGCAGTAGCTCACACCTGTAATTCCAACACTTTGAGAGGCTGAGGCAGGAGGATTGCTTGAGGCCAGGAGCTTGATACTAGCCTGGGCAATATAGTGAGACCCCATCTCTGCAAAAATTTTAAATATTAGCTAGGAATAGTGGCACATGCTGGTAGTCACAGCTACTTGGGAAGCTGAGGAGTGCTTGATCCCAGGACCTTGAGTTTACAGTGATCATAGCTCAAGCTGTGGTCACTCCAATGCACTCTAGCCTGGGTGACAGAATGAAACTCTGTCTCTTAAATAAATAAATAAATAAATCAGCCGAGCACGGTGGCTCACGCCTATAATCTCAGCACTTTGGGAGGCCAAGGTGAGTGGATCACGAGGTCAAGAGATCGAGACCGTCCTGGTCAACATGGTGAAACCCCGTCTCTACTAAAAAAAATACAAAAATTAGCTGGGCATGGTGGCACACGCCTGTAGTCCCAGCTACTCGGGAGGCTGAGGCAGGAGAATTGCTTGAATCCAGGAGGCAGAGGTTGCGGTGAGCCGAGATAGCACCATTGCACTCCAGCCTGGGTAACAAGAGCGAAACTCCGCCTCAAAAATAAATAAATAAATAAATAAATAAATCAGTGGGAATAATAAAGGAGAAACTAAAGGTTTACAAAAGCTGGCCTCCTCCTCCATCCTTCCCCATGCATATACCCCTTCCTCTCTAAACTAACATTGACAAGTATCTAAGGACTATCAATTTAGAGTATCGCCACATTATTAATCTACTCTGAGCACCACATCGTTAGTTCTCTGCCGGCACTCGCATGTCTCCAATCAGCTTTATTTGCTCCCACCCTAAAGTCTTTCATCTTGCCTCCTTTAAAAAGGCTTCCTGGGCCGGGTGCAGTGGCTCACACCTGTAATCCCAGCACGTTGGGAGGGCGAGGCAGGTGGATCATGAGGTCAGGAGTTTGAGACCAGCCTGGCCAACATGGTAAAATCCCATCTCTACTCAAAATACAAAAATTAGCTAGGCATATAGCAGATGCCTGTGATCTCAGCTACTCAAGAGGCTGAGTGGGGAGAATCGCTTGAACCTGGGAGGTGGAGTTTACAGTAAGCCAAGATCATGCCTTTGCACTCCAGCCTGAGTGACAGAGTGAGACTCCGTTTCATAAAAAAAAAAAAAAAAAAAGCCTTCCTGGACGGCTGCCTTGCCTATGCTACCTATTTCTTTTCTTCTTTATCATCTGTACCCTGACTAGGCCCTGGGAACATGCCAGCTGTTATTGGCAAGCATCTCTCTATGGAAGTACAACCTGCTTCTTCTTCACAGGTATAAACTGTGCCTTTTCCTCTTTCATATGTCATGTAGCACCTAATTAACACAATCTTGCTCAAAAAGTATTTATTTGTTAAATGGCAAAAAGAATATTTTTGGGCTTGATTTTCGAAGGATCCATGGAAACCTTGGAAGCAGGCTTCAAGGCCTATCTGATCTGCTCCTCTGCTATTTATAAAAGCATTCTCTTTAGAGAGGCTTTTTTTTTTTTTTTTTTGAGATGGAGTCTCACTCTGTCACCCAAGCTAGAGTGCAGTGGGGCACTCTCAGCTCCCTGCAACCTCTGCCTCCCAGGTTCAAGTGATTCTCATGCCTCAGCCTCCTGAGTAGCTGTGATTATAGGCATGCACCACCATGCCTGGCCAATTTTTATATTTTAGTAGAGATGGGGTTTCACCAATGTTTGCCAATCTGGTCTCAAACTCCTGACCTCAAGCCATCAGCCTGCGTCCGCCTCCCAAAGTGCTAGGATTACAGGCATGAGCCACCGCACCCAGCCAAGATGCATCATTTTGAATTGTTGCTATGGTTTGAATGTGTCCCCCAAAGCTCATGTTTTGGAAACAAAATTCCCATTGCAGCCGTGTTGACAGGTGGGAACTTACAGCGGTAATTAGATTATGAGAGCCCCTCATTAATGAATTAGCGCTGATATGGTCAGAGTGGTTTCCTGATAAAAGAGCCAGTTTAGCCCCTTTCCCCACGTCTCTCTCCCTCTCATCTCCCTCCCTCTCCTTTATTCCCCATCTCACTCCCTCTCTTGCTCTTCTGCCACACGCCATAGAATGATGTAACAAGAAGAACCTCATCAGATGCCTGCACCTTGCTATTAGACTTCCCAGCCTTCAGAACTGCAAAAATTTTCTTTTCTTTTTTTCCTTTTTGTTGTTTTTGAGACAGGGTCTCCTTCTGTCACCCAGGCTGGAGTAGTGCAGTGGCACAATCATGGCTCACTGCAGCCTCGACCTCCTGGGCTCAACCAATCTGCCCGCCTCAGCCTCGTGAGCAGCTGGGACTACAGGCATGTGCCATCATGCCCACCTAATTTTTGTATTTTTTTGTAGAGAGTAGGTTTCGATGTATTGCCCAGGTTGGTCTCAACCTCCTGGGCTCAAGTGATCCACCTGCTTCGGCCTCCCAAAGTGCTGGGACTACAGGTATAAGCCACCCCATGGATAAATTTCTTTATAAATTATCCAGTTAGTGGTATTCTGCTGTAGCAACACAAAATGCACTAAAACAATCGCCTTAGCTGTTTTTATTTTGCAACAATTCCCATTTAATCACAGTATTATAGATGTGTAACATGTAATTCTACCTCCCTCATGCCTAAGGCTAATAACAATTTGTGGTGAGCCCCAAATGGAATTTATTTATCCTCTATCATGAAAGCTGAAATAGGGAAGAAAGGTAAGAAAGAAATAAAAGTGGGGCAGAAATAAGGGAAAGATGGGGTGATTGCTGATGTGAGTTCGCTGATAAATGCTAATCTTTATTTAGAAGATTGGTTCTGGCCAGGGGCAGTGGCTCATGCCTGTAATTCCAGCACTTTGGGAGGGTGAGGAAGGCAGATCACTTGAGGTCAGGATCACTTAGAGACAAGCCTAGCCAAAACAGTAAAACCTTGTCTCTACTACATGTGTATATATATATATATATATACACACACAAACACACACACACGCACACACATATAGACAGACAGATAGATAGATAGATAGATAGATAGATAGATAGATAGATAGATAGATAGATAGATAGATAGAAATACATAGAAGAGTGTCTCTTAACTGCGAGGAGATTTTGCACCCCCAGGTAGGTTGCCAAATTATAGGTAGTATACCCAGTTGCATTCATACACACTAAAGATTATTCAGGCCAGGCGCAGTGGCTCATGACTGTAATCCCAGCACTTTGGGAGGCCAAGGCAGACGGATAACTTGAGGTCAGGAGTTCGAGACCAGCATGGCCAACCTGGTGAAACCCTGTCTTTACTAAAAATACAAAAATCAGCTGGGCATGGTGGTGCATGCCTGTAATCCCAGCTACTCGGGAGGCTGAGGCAGGAGAATTGCTTGAACCCAGGAGGCAGAAGTCACGGTGAACTGAGATGGTGCCACTTCACTCCAGCCCAGGAGACAGAGTAAGACTCCATTTCAAAAAAATAAAAAGATTATTCATTATTTCTCTAAAATTCAAATTTAAGTAGGCCTTTTGAATTTTTGTTTGCTAAATCTGGCAACTCTAACCCAGGGGACATGTGGCAATTTCTGAAGACATTATTTATTGTCACAACTTGGTAGTACTACTGGCATCTACTAGGTAGAGGCCAAGAATGCTGTTAAACATTCTTCAATGCACAGGGCAGGCCACTCACAGCAAAGAATTATCTGGTCCAAAATATTAATAGTGCCACCATTTGAGAAGCCTGACCTATCAAGATGATTTTATCATTACAAAGAACCTAGTATCACTAAAATATCACAGTAGGAAAACAGTACACATGTATATATGTAGGCACATATATTCTCCCACTCCGACCTGCAAAAGCGTGTTTGGTAAGTTTCTGTCTTTTAAATCTACAAGCTATTATGAACTGGAGTTTTATAACGGTAATTTCCACAACCCCAGGAAGATAAGATAAAATTCAGATCACGTTCTGGGGGGAAAGAAACTCAGAAATATTAAGTGATTTTCCAGGATCCCTCAGAGCCCTGAGGAAAATAGAATTAAAACTCACAACTGCTAAACACATTGCTCATTCCAATAAAGCCAGCCTGTCTGCACCTTGACTGCTCAACTCTCACCACACTTGGAATAGGGCGACTGCAAAAGATTTTAGTTTTCAAAAGGAGATCAAAAGTTTTCACAACTGATTAGCATCCAGAAAGCACAGCCTCCTTTAACCTTGAGATGCAAATAGCCCAAGATTGTCAAGGGATCTGAGAGCTGGAGGATTTGATGGAAGATCAAATTCCTGACATTTCCAGGGCAATTAGTTTCACATGCAAAGTCACAGGAAGGTGCTGCCCGTTCTCCACAAGCAGTAAAACTGTAATAAGACTCCACTTTACAAATTTGGACTAATTGGCCTGCACCCACCCAGCAGAGTTCATGATCACCATCCCCATTTCACAGAACAGAGAAAGTGGGTAGAAATCTGTTTATTCCACCACTAGACACAGGCCACTTTTTCCCACTTCAGAGCCCTATACATAAACTCCACGTACAGAAGGTTGGGATAATTCTGCTAATTATTAAGACCAGCAGGAAAGAAAGGTCTGGAATTAAGTCAAATCTCTTTGCTGGTGCCCCTTAAAATTTCACTCGAAGGTGAGTCTTGGCTTCAAAAAGGCTTAGAACGGCTCAGCACTTTTATCTGAAGGTTAAGGAAACCAGGGAGGAAGTTGCCGTCAATTTCAGCCAGGACTTTGGAGCCTGAGCTAAATTGATTTTGAAAGATTTGATCGCTGAACCACTTTCCTTGAGCCGGCAGCCCAGGCTGGAGCCACGGCTGACTTCTCCGGACGTGCCATGGAGGTCAAGTTCTAGCCAGGTGGCCAAGTGCATTTGGTAACTCAAATGTAGCCTGTTGTCACAATGGATTTTCCACTTGCAAGTATACAGTTATACATGTCTTTTATCATTGCCCCAGCTCTCTGAAGGACACCACGTCAGCATCCTCTGGAGCCGTTCAGTGGCTTGGGACTCTTCCATCCATTGGGAGGCTCTGCTTGACTGACAAGGTGTATGACAACCCCAGACTCTCCAGGGCCTTGGTCAAAGGCATTTGAACCAGAGTGACTCCATCTTGAATAGGGGCTAGGTAAAATAAGGCTAAGTAAGACCCACTGGGCCACCTTCCCAGGAGGTTAGGCATTCTAAGTCACAGGATAAGATAGGAGGTCAACATGAGATACAGGTTACAAAGACTTTGCTGATAAAACAGCACGTGATAAGAAGCCCGCCAAAACCCACCAAAACCAGCCACCAAAAGATGGTCACGAAAGTGACCTCTGGTCATCCTCACTGCTCATTATACACTAATTATAATAATTAGCATGCTAAAAGACACTCCCACCACACCATGACAGTTTACAGATGCCATGGCAACATCAAGAAGTTACCCTATGTGGTCTAAAATGGGAAGGAACCCTTAGTTCCAAGAATTACCCACCCTTTTTGAAAAAAAAATCATGAATAATCCACCCCTTGTTTGGCATATAGTATAATCAAGAAATAAGCATAAAAATGGGCAACCAGCAGCCCTTGGGGCTGCTCAGCCTATAAAGTAGTCATTCTTTTATTCCTTTACTTTCTTAATAAACTTGATTTCACTTTACTCTATGAACTTGCCCCGAATTCTTTCTTGTGCCAGGTCCAAGAACCCTCTCTTGGGGTGTGGATCTGGACCCCTTTCCAGTAACTTTCACCTTAATATTCCCCATTCTCACCAGTGCAATGGCTCACGCCTATAATCCCAGCACTTTGGGAGGCTGAGGCGGGTGGATCACAAGATCAAGAGATCGAGACCATCCTGGTCAACATGGTGAAACCCCGTCTCTACTAAAAATACAAAAAATTAGCTGGGCACAGTGGCGCATGCCTGTAATCCCAGCTACTCAAGAGGCTGAGGCAGGAGAATTGCCTGAACCCAGGAGGCGGAGGTTGCGGTGAGCCGAGATCGCGCCATTGCACTCCAGCCTGGGTAACAAGAGTGAAACTCCGTCTAAAAACCAAAAAAAAATCCCCATTCTCTGGCACTGAGGAGGCTTTATATTATTTGAACTGGTAGTCTGCTTTCAAAGTGGCCAAAGGATACTGGTTGCAAAGCCTTGCCCTGAGAGAATGTGGCCACCCCAAAATGCTGGTGAAATCCTTGCTGGCAGGACCAACTCCTGACAGAACAGGTCTGCGCTGGCTTCCCCACCCTTTTGGCCTTTCTCTAACCTTTCCTGGAAAAGGTGGGGCTGATAACAGGTAGTCCAAACCCAACAAAGCTGCGGTTTGTTGCAACAAACTCTCTGCCCACTTTAGGTCTCTGGAGCCTTTGTAACAATAAGGTGTGGTGGTTGAGAGCAACGCTCTAGTCTCTGCCACTTTACTAGCTTTGTAGCCTCTCACAAAGTTATTTTTTAACCCCAGTTTCCTCATCTATGAACATGGGATCGTGATACTTAGATGGTGCAGAGTTGCAAGAAACAATAAATGAGCCACTGGGACATGGTAAGGGCTCAATAAATATGACACTTAAAGAGCAGTAGTCGTGTGAGTTTCTCTTCTCTAAGTCGTGGGTGAATTCAAGCCCTCAGACCTATTCTATGACACCCACAAAAATAAATACAAAAAAACAAAAAGAAAGGGAAACATAAAAAACAAACTTCAAATTGCCTCTTTCTCTTATTTGCTCTTGGTTGCGTTCTAAAACCCCTATCTCCAGCCAGTTTCAGTGTGCTTTTGCTGCCCTGTTTTTACCAGAAATCTACAGCATCCCATTGACCTTGGCTCAGAAGTCCCTCCCACATGCACCCTGGCACACTGTTGTATTGGACCAAGCACAGAAAGTCAACACCAAGACAAAAGTATGCCAAATTGCAGGGTTTATTGCCGACGACCACGGAGGACTCACGTCTCTCCAACCCATGGCCCCGAAAGAAGGGTGACAAGACCTTTTTACACCCGCAAAACCACCTTGGGAGTGGGGGGCGGAGAGCAGAGATGGGGATGAAAGCTGTCAATCACCTCCTAGGCTGAAATGAGGGTGAGGGGTCTCTGGACATTCCAAGGGCCAGGGGACTTTTGTCATTCCAATTGCCACTTAAGAGGTTTACAGAAGTTAAGATAAACATTAGTTTATACATTATTTGGGCAGGTGTGGGGTCCACAGATTTTTAGTTGCTTGGCGCCAGGATGGAATTATCTGGGGGTGCTTACTCTGGTTAGTACCGGTAAACAAAGGCCAGCAATTCTGGCAGTTACAGATAAGGGAGGCTATGCAGCTTTACCTCTCTGCATTCTGCAAAGTAAATTAGCAGTTTACAGAAGCCAAGGTTAGCAGTCATTGTGACGAGAATGGAAACAGTTTTGTCTCTTTATAAAATGGCATTGTACAGGTTCTAACTCTAGGCCAGCTATATCACAACACCACATTTAAATCCTGCCGCCCATTACATCGAACTCCCACTGCCTCTGAAGCTTTGGTCAGCAGACACATTGGACCGGCCCTGGGCGATGGCAGATCACACTGCTCCCTTCAAAGGATGATTTGAGGAGGGCAAGAAGAACATGCACTTCCAAGGATCTCCCTACTGGTCTGCTGCAGAGCCTTTCTTTTGCCCTTACTGGCCTAAATGCCCAGTGTGAAACCTCCAGTTCATGCAACATTGTCCCCCATAAGCTACTACAGAAATGTTCATTTATCACATGGGCAGCAAAGGAAAGCCACTTCTCTTCCTAGGGAACCAGTAAGCCATCAATTCCCCAAAATTGATGATTGGTGCATTGAAAAGGGAGCCAGGTGAAGGAACTGGGCTGTA
The DNA here is from genome assembly GCA_031835075.1 of Saguinus oedipus. Taxonomy (NCBI): domain Eukaryota; kingdom Metazoa; phylum Chordata; class Mammalia; order Primates; family Cebidae; genus Saguinus; species Saguinus oedipus. The sequence goes on from CM063170.1 coordinate 48,919,191, forward strand.
AAATGGGGAAGTTTTGTTTTGTTTTAAGACAGAGTCTCGCTCTGTTGCCCAGGCTAGAGTGCAGTGGCACAATCTCAGCTCACTGCAACCTCCGCCTCTGGGTTTCAAGCAATTCTCCCACCCAGCCTTCTGAATAGCTGGGACTACAGGCATGCACCACCACATCCAGCTATTTTTTTGTATTTTTAGTAGAGACAGGGTTTCACTGTGTTAGCCAGGATGGTCTCGATCTCTTGGCTTCATGATCTGCCCGCCTCAGCCTCCCAAAGTGCTGGGATTACAGGCGTGAGCCACCCTGCCTGGTTGAGATTGGGAAGTTTTGATGGGACCACATGGAGAAAACATTTTACTGCATGAAAATCAAGCAGCTCTGGGAACCATAATTATCGGGGGAAGAATGAGGGCTCAACAGCCAGGAGCTTAGAAGGTAAGATGCCCAAGGTTTTAGGGCAGAGCCAGGGAAGGTCAACTTCTCCCACCTCCCCTTCCCGTTGCCCAGGCCCTGCCTTCCAGAACCAGAAGGCAGCAGCTGTCTGGCTGGATATGCATATTCATGGCGGCTGCAGACAGAGAGGTGTGAATATTTTAAACCTACTGTTTTCTGTTTTTGTCATGAGCTTGAAATCTTGTGCAGCCAGATTGTGGAAGGCAGGAAGTTTGAAGAAAAAAATCATTACCTTCTTGGGCTTAAAAAGCCATAAACTTTTTTCACCTGCAGAGACTGTGGGGTAATTGATATCCAGGAAAAGGGGCAGGAAATACTCCAGGTGACGTTTTTTATCATGCCCCTGTGGTGGGTCACCTTATATGGAAAAAGAACCAAGGGTAGAAAGAACAATAGTAAATGCAGACAGAACAAAGCTTTTAAAGTGTCTCCAGTTCTAAAGTGCTTACTTTAGGTTAGCTGAAGCACTTGAATTATCAAATATAATTTTTATTGACTTCCACAAATGCCATTAACATTTGGCATATACCTCCCCAATGCTTCCATACCTAAAAAGGGAAAGAAAATAAGGCAGGCAGATATACTAGGATAACAACCCTCCTCAGCTCCCAACATCTCAGTGGCTTCGGCTTCCTCCGAAGGAAATAAAATATTTTACCCCATCTGGGCACAGTGGCTCCTGTAATCCCAGCACTATGGGGGGCCAAGGCAGGAGGATCACTTGAGTTCGAGATTTCAAGACCAGACTGGGCAACATAGTGAGACCCTGTCTCTATGAAAAAAAAAATACATATATATATATATGTGTGTGGAAAACATATTTTACCCCAATTATATTTCTATGGCATATTTTGAAATGGCTGTGGCTTGGCCATCCTGACAGAAGTGGCCTTGCAGAGCTGTCTTAAGTTAGGAAATTTTGAATCTGTATGGAGTCTCCATTAATGCAGCCAGTCCTCCCCTTTCGGTCCCTTTCTCCAGATACAGAAGAGATTGAAAGTCTGACACCTTTAAATGTCTAAAAAGTCAGGAGGCTAAGGCAGGAGAATCTCATGAACCCGGGAGGTGGAAGTTGCAGTGAGCCGAGATCATGCCACTGCACGCCAGCCTGGGCGACAGAGCAAGATTCCATCTCAAACACAAACAAAAAAAAAGTCTAAAAAGAAACCTTTACCATCTATTCTCTCTGAGGGAGGCTTTATCTACATAACCTTTGCTAGCCAAGCCTCTACTCCCCGTCCTATAAACTTTTTTTCCAGAATCTGAGCCCTTATTATTTCTGTAACCTCAAAATGGTATATATGTTTCCATGACTCATTATAAAGTTGGGTCTTCATTCTGAAGGCTCCTGTGTATATACATTAAATAAATTTGTCCAGCCTGACCAACATGGTGAAATTGTCCTACTAAAAAATACAAAAATTAGCTGGGAGTGGTGGCAAGAGCCTGTAATCCCAGTTACTTGGGAGGCTGAGGCAGGAGAATTGCTTGAACCTGGGAGGTGGAGGTTGCAGTGAGCCAAGACTGCACCACTGCACTCCAGTCTGGGCAACAGGGTGAGACCCTGCCTCTAAATAAATAAACAAATGTGTATGCCTTTTTTCCTATTAGCCAATCCACCTCGTATCAGTGATTTTTACCAAACCTTTAGAGGGACAAGGGTCTATGGCCTTTTCCTTTCACTTCATCAAAGTCCACATAGGATGCCATCACTCAGATTCTTCCAGCGGATTCTCTCTATGGAATCAGACAATAAGGGAGAAAGATGGAGCATAAAGAAGACTCTCCTGCACTTAATCAGATGTGACTCAACATTGAAACCACCTGCATAAAAATTATACCAGTGAGAGAATTATGGCAGTGGGGGAGATCTCATTTAGCCAAGCCCCCTCTTGCCTTTAGCCTTCAAGCCGCCCTTAATTATTCCTGGACTTAAGCCAAGCTGACTTGGGAGACGTTTCAGTTTATAGTTTAAATGATAATAGCCCTTCCCCAAAACTCAACTGCCTTTGTAAAGCTAATGAGAGACCACCAGGCTAGGAGGATAGAGAAGACTGAATTCTACTAAGGTGTAGACATGAATGATTGCTGCTATTATTTCAGAGGTGAAAAGATATACACCTTCCCCAATTACTCCTGCAAATAACATCACTATTGTAGAACCTAGGATTGACCTTTTGAAAGGTCTTTTCCGGTTTTCGCTTGTCTGTCACTGATGGCTCCATCTGGACCTGCCAGCCATTCCTGTGGCCCCACCCAGAAGCATCTCAGCACACAGGAGGACCATTTTCCACATCCCTATGAATACATCTCCAACCAATCAGCAACAAGCACCAATTGTCTAGCCACCATCCCCACCCCTTCCCCAACACCTTCAAAAAAATCCTAACCGCCAAGCTTTGGGGGAGACTGATTTGAATAATAAAACCCTGGTCTCCCGTTCAGCCAGCTCTTCATGAATTAAACTCTTTGTCCATTGCAATTTCCCTGCCTTGATAAACAAGCTCCATCTGGGTAGTGGGCAAGAAGAACCCATTGAGCTGTTACACCATCATTGCAGCTTACATTACATTGAGGGTAACTACTCTGTGGCCCAAACTTAATGCAAAGGGGCTGGAAAAACAGTCCAGCTGTGTGCTGAAAATGGATTGGTGAAAAGAAAATGGATTGGCAAGCACCTGGTCTCTCCCACAGCAAGTGACATTAACTTTGGCAGCTAGTCCGTTTCACATTTGGTTTTTCTCTTCATTGGCACAATATATAGTGCAGACACGGCTGGACTGAGCAAGATTGATGTTCGCAGGAGCCAGATAAATCATCTTCCTCTAGATTGGCAGGTCTTTGGCAGTTTGCTGTCACTTTTTATTTCCTGACCGTAGCAGATACAGCTAATTAATCATGACACTCCTTCCCTATAACTGTAGCCACAGTCACATAATCCTTCCCAGTACAGAGCTATGGACATTCAAAACCAATAGATCAAAGTCAGCGTACAAAAAAACCTATTGGCATCCCAATTCTCTTTACCCCTTACATTTTGTAGATGAGGAAACTGAAATCTAAGAAAGTAGAATAATTTTAGTATTGACAAAGTTATGGTGAGTTCCTACTATACACCAGACACTCTGCTACGCTCAGACAATGTTACTTTAAACAAGATACACGCCTTCCTTTGGGAAGTTAAGGGAGAAAAGGAAGTCCGATTGTTAGAGTAGGCAGTTAGGCAGACATGAGCAGGGCAGGAAAGTGCCCAGCCCCTCAACTAGGAATATCAGGCGACCGTCAGGTGATGGTGAGGCAGTTGTTAAACTGTTTCTCTAAAGTAGTCATTGGTTGCAGCTGGTGCCAGGGAACGGCAGTCTCGCAATACAAAACACCTGAAGCTGGTGATCAGCGGCTTCCCCTGATAAGATCTCAGGAGCTGAGTAAGTGGGCTCAAGTATGTGCACTAGGAGGCAAAAGGGTGGAGTTTAACTGGTGTATGGCCTTCCTCTAGGAACACTCACTGGTAAGGAAGAATGCCTCAAGTGAGCAAGTGCACAACTTCAGTAAACACATTGAGTGTGAGGCCCCTCCCAAGTGCTGGCAGGCCGCTGTGTGTGTGGACAGCCCACCCCTGGGGAAGAATCAGAGAAGAGACACAAGACCCCAGAAGCGTGCCAGTATATAAAACTCCAAGTCAAAGGTCACACCGTGGACTTGAATCTCTCAAGTCGCTCTTTTGGCCCTCTTCCAAGCGTACTTCACTTCCTTTTGTTCCTGCTCTAAATTGTTTAAATAAACTTTCACTCCTGCTCTAAAATTTGCCTCGGTCCCTCCCACTGCCTTGTGATCCTTGGTCAAATTCTATCCTCTGAGGAGGCAAGAAGTGATGTTGTGCAGCCCTGTATGGCTTTGCTGCTGCTAATAAGATGAGTGGACAGAAAATTACAATACAGGATAGCAAGTGCAAAGAAGAATGAAGGTAAGATGCTATGCGAGAACATTGAAACTGCCTTTGCAAAAATTGTAATGGTGAGAATATTAAGACAGTGACGAAGATCTGACCTAACTGACTCCACCTTGCCTCTCATCTCCCAGCTGTGCTTGTTCATTCCTGTGTGTAGGCCAAACTAACTTTGGGAGAAACTTAGTTTATAGTTTAACTCTGAAATAAAGATGATTAACTGCCCTTTTCTGAAACAAGCCCCCTTCTTGCCTGGACACCAGACTGTCTTTGTAGGACTAACAAATTAGCCACAAGATTAGAAATTATGGTTTAAGATTCATGCAGCCAGAGGCCACAACATTCCAAACCTCCCTAATTGCTCCCGGGGATAACAGCACTATTGTAAAACCTAGGATCAGTGCTCTCGATGCTTTTCAGACCCTGCATTTTGATGCACCAGATGGCGCCACCCAGACCAGCAAAGCGACTCATCTGGTCTTGGGGCCTCTACTCAAAAACCGACTCAGCACCAGAGAACAGCTTCAGCTTCCTAGGATTTTTGTCTCCCACCCAATCAATCAGCACTCCCCACTCCCTGGCCCCCTACCCACCAAATTATCCTTTAAAATCCCCAGTCTCTGAATTGTCATGGAGACTGATTTGAGTAATAATAAAACTCTGGTCTCCCATTCAACTCTATGTGAATTAAACTCTTTCTATACTGCAATTCCCAACTTGATAGATAAATTGTCTGTATCTGGGCGGTGGCAAATGAACCTGTTCGGTAGCTACATGACAGTGGTAAATAAAAAAAATTACTTCGATCCTGATAAGGAACACTTTATTCAAAAGACTACTGTAATGGGGTTTTGCAATACAGGAGGGAGATTGGGCACAATTCCAAATACGACCAAAAAAAAGTGGGGATTTTGGCCAAGAAGCAGGGTAGAGGCATGAATGGATGGAAAATTACTAAGAGGGTAGGATAATTATTGCTAAATTAACCTGACAGGATTCTTGCTAAAGGCAGGCCAGGGTGATCAGATAGAGGGTGAGGATTCTCTATAAACTTACTGTCTTAGTTCATTTTGTGTTGCTATAACAGAATGCTACAGACTGGGTAAATTATAAAGTAATGAAATAGCTGGGTGCAGTGGCTCACACCTGTAATCCCAGCACTTTGGGAAACTGAGGCAGGAAGATTGCTTGAGCCTAGGAGTTCAAGACTAGCCTGAGTAACATAGTGAGACCTTGTCTCTACTAAAAATAAAAAATTACTAGGCATTGTACACACCTGTGGTCCCAGCTACTCAGGGGGCTGAGGCAGGAGGATCACTGGAGCCCGAGAGGTCAAGGCTTCAGTGAGCCATGATCATGCCACTGCACTCCAGCCTGGGTGACAGAGCAAGACCCTGTCTCAAAAAATTTTTAAAAAGAAAAAAGTATTTCTTACAATACTGGAGGCTGGGAAGTCCAAGGTCAAGGGACCCACATCCGGGAGGGCATTCTTGCTACATCATCCCATGGCAGAAGGTGAAAGGCAAGAGATTATATGTGAGAAAGAGCAAGAAGAGGCTGAGCTCGCTTTTTTTTTTTTTTTTTTTGAGATGGAGTTTTGTTCTTGTCGCCCAGGCTGGAGTGTGATGGTACGATCTCGGCTCATGGCAACCTCTGCCTCCCAGGTTCAAGCAATTCTCCTGCCTCAGCCTCCCAAGTAGCTGGGATTACAGGTGCCCACCATAATGCCCGGCTAATTTTTTGTATTTTTAATAGAGATAAAGTTTCAACATGGTGGGCAAGCTGGTCTCAAACTCCTGACCTCAGGTGATCCACCCACCTCAGCCTCCCAAAGTGCTGGGATTACAGGCATGAGCCTCCACACCCAGCCTGAGCTCACTTTTTAAATACATTCATTCTCATTATAACAAAAGCACTCCTGCAAAAACAGCATTAATCCATGCAAGACCAAATCACCTCTTATTAGGCCCCATCTCCCAGCACTGCTGCATTGGGGATTAAGTTTCCAACACATGAACTTTTGGGGACATATTCAAACCACTGTACTGACTTAACATCACTCTAAAACTGAGTAATGTGAGTCCACAAGGATGGACACTGAAGCTCAAGACCTGCAGGTTTAGAGGAGCCTGACTAGAGTTAGGTCCAGGAGGGATCTTTTGCCAGTAGTGACAGCTAACCTGAGAGAGAAGCAAAACTTGCTGGGAGAAGACACATCTATGCTGAGCCATGGCACATGAATACACTTTAGCCAAGCAGAGTGTGAAACTGGAAGATAAGAGCATCTCAGCCAGAGGAATCCACCTGTTCAAAGGCCAAAAGGTGAAAATAAGGATGGCACACAAAGAAAACAACGAGAAACGTAGCCTGGCTAGAGCCCAGAGTACAGAGATAGAATTAAGGGTGTATTAATTAGCTATTGCTGTATAACAAACCACGGCAAAACTCAGTGGCTTAAAATAATAACAGCATTATTGTTGTTCATGAGTCTATGGGTCAGTTGAGCAGTTCTGTTTCAGTTAGGCTCATTCATGCATTGGCAGTCAGCTGAGTGCTGGGCAGGCAGCTCTTTCTTGCATGCCTAGGCATCAGCTAGCTGTAGACTGGTCTAGGATAGCCTTGGCTGTGACGACTGGGCTGTCTTCCAAATCAGCTCCCATTCTCCAGCAGACTGGCGTGGCCTGTCCACATGGTGGTGGCAGGATTCCAAGAGAGAGCAGAAGTACTCCAGATCTCTTGAGGCCTAGGCCCAGAATTGACACAGGGCCACTTCCAGTGTATTTGATGAGCCAAAGCAAGTCACATAGCCATCCTAGAGTCGAGGGGCAGAGAAATAGACTCCACTCCTTGATGAGAGAAGCTGCCCAATCTTTTTGCAAATCATGTGAACACAAGGAGGGAGAATCTGTGTGGATTTTTTTTTTTTTTTTTTTTTTTTGGCTCCCAAATCAATCTACTGTAGAGAGTGAGAGCAATGGCAAGAAGTCAACCAAGAGAGACAGGCCCAAATCATGAAGTCTTATTTGCCAAACTTAGGAGTTGGAGAGGAAATGGGGAGCCGTGGAAGAGTGACATGATCAGACATGAACTCCAGACAGGCATTGCTTAAACCCAAAAGGTAGTTGACCAGCCTGGACAACACAGCAAGATACCATCTCAACAAAAAATATAAATTAAAAACAGCCAGATGTGGTGGTGTGTACCAGTAGTCCCAGCTACTTAGGACGCTGAAACAAGGCAGGAAGATTGCTTAAGCCCAGGAGTTTGAGGCTGTAGCAAGCTAGATAGTACCACTGAACTTCAGTCTGGGTGACAGAACAAGACTTTGTCTCTAAAATAAAAAATAAAGACACTTGATAAAGGCCTGGATAATGGCAGGAGGTAAATAAAAAGAGTCTCAGTCATTGGACTCAAGAGCACCATGGAGGAAGCTGCTGTAGGGTTGGGAGGAGGGAAACACCTAAGGTTGCACAGCAGGTGAGTAGCAGACGGAGACTAAAGCAAAGTCTTCTGCATCCCAATCTGGTATCTCTGCCATTCCTCTTCTGGGTGCAGTATTTTAAGTTCAGGGATCTTTCCATTCCTCCCCTATTAGTTGCATCGTTCCCCTGGCCGTTTTCTGAATCTATAACCTGGAAACAGACACACCAAGGCCATTCTAAGACGTTAGCCTCATGGAGATATCAAGTCTAGTTTTACCACAGCTGCCTTTAGAGATGAGGAAATAACAATAGACACTAACAGCTAGCATGTCTACCTGCTGTGGCCTGGAGAATCATTAACCATTGTTAGATAAACAAATCATGGCTGTTAGTCACCTAGGACCATGCTTCTCAGGGTGGTTTATGTGAGAAGGAGCTCAGTTGCAAACAACACCTGTCATTAGGAGCCTGTCATCCATTCCTTTGACTTTCAATTTAGGCCTTGTGTTTGAAGCCAGTTTGTTCACTCTGCCCACAGCATCTTAACCCTTTGGCACCTCTTCCCAGCCAGCCGTCTGTGTGCCTCGGTTCAACTTCAGCTGCTCTATTGAATGACTTCTCCAGAGTTCCTCACAGTGAGTCGCATGTATGCCAAATAAATACTGCCTGTGTTCTACCTGATCATTGCAAACACACCTTCCAAATCAGATTAAATCTGCCTAATTGATTTTACACATCATGATAACAAAAACTACTTCTGTTTAGAGTATAAATTTGCACCTCCACCTTAACTGCACAGCAGTTTTCTATAGAAAAAGGTGCTCAAAACACTTTGTGAATGTTATTTTATTTAATGTTACACCTTTGGAGCTAGGCACAAGATGGAGTTTTGCTCTTGTTGCCCAGGCTGGAGTGCAGTGGCGCAATCTCGGCTCACGGAAACCTCCGCCTCCCAGTTTCAAGCGATTCTCCTGACTCAGCCTCCCAAGTAGTTGGGATTACAGGTACATGCCACCACATTCGGCTAATTTTGAATTTTTAGTAGAGACTGGGGTTTCTCCATGTTGGTCAGGCTGGTCTCTAACTCCCGACCTCAGGTGATCTGCCTGCCTAGGCCTCCCAAAGTGCAGGGATTACAGGCGTGAGGCACCACGCCCAGCCACTCATTACTCCTTTTTATTTAGATCCAGTGTGTTAGTTGATTTGCAAAGCTGGCCTCCATAATTCCACCCAGTCCTAGTATTCTACCTAGTATGCACAGGTACAATCTGTTTCTCCACCTCTTGAACCTGGCTTGGCCTCATCACCTGCTTGAAGCAATAGAATATGGCATAAGTGACATTGGACAACTCAACAGGCCTTGCAGCTTCTGGTGTGGCTCCTCCGGAGCTGCTGCTGTGCTAATTAATGAGAACCTGCCAGACATCAATAACAGCCCGTCAAGCTGGCCTTCTGTTGCTTTAAGTAAGAGTGTGCATGCTAAGCCCCCGGCACATAGTAGGTGTTACAGTAGGTGTTACTTTCTTGCCTCACTTTCTATAGCAATCATTTTTATCTAAAGAAGGCTGAAACTAAATTAATAACTTTTGGTATTTTTTTTAAGAGTAACAGAATTTTTTTTCCTTTTCTTTGCTCAGAAATGTATTTAGAACCTGGTGTGATGATGGCCAGTTGAAGTGTGTCAAATATGATTACCATCTGAAGGACAGCAGCAGGGTTCTTCAAAAACCCTCTGCCCCTTACTGGGAGAAAGAGTTCACTTTGTAATACATTCTCAAGCAATGAGAACAGAGAGTACTTTGAGTTCTGAATACTAAGTATAGTTCAAAAATTCAACTCATTGGAAAGGAGAAAGGAAAATCACAGGTTTTACAACAAAGTCACTTTTCAGGTTCTCAGAATCACTTGAAAAGAGCTATTTTACTGTTTGCCTGCCAAACTCGAGTTTTTTGTCCTATGGCTGCTAACCACATAGGTCTCCATGGGTCACCAGGGCCTCAGAAGCAGAGGGACTGTGTTGCCTTAGCAGGAAAAACCAGTCAAGCTGGTGGAGGGCAGTGCAGCAGGTGGCAACTTGCTCCCTCCTTGGAGTTTTTTGACGCTTCGAAGGAGAAACAGGTGTGATAGGCAGATGAGGTCGTGCAAAGGGTGAGGTGACATTCTCTTGTGAAGACCAGGTGTGTGACAATAGCAGCAGCACAGTTGATAATGGCCAAAAATTTGGATAGCCATTAATAGAAAAAGATACGGTGCCTGCTAAAAAATCTGAACCACCATCAGGAAATGCAATCACCCAGGCTCGGCGGCCTTTCAAAGGCACCCACCCGAGGCCCTCCTTTGTGTCCTTCCATTCTCTGGGACCCTGCCAGAACATAGGGTACTCTTGGTACTAGGGACTGAGTGTAGACAAAGAAGGAAGTGAGAAAGTCAGTAACGCCCACAATCAGGTGTTTCAGCTAGGGCAGTGGGGTGGGGAAGGTTACTCCTATGCCAGTTTTCTTTGGCATACGACTAGGAGCTTGCCAATACTTGCACTATAACTTATAAATTTAAGCCTATATGAAACTTTATAGAGTTTCACTCTTGTTACCCAGGTTGGAGTGCAATGGCACCATCTCAGCTCACTGCAACCTCCACCTCCTGGGTTCAAGCAATTCTCCTGCCTTGGCCTCCCAAGTAGCTGCAATTACAGGCACCAGCCACCATGCCTGGCTAATTTTTGTATTTTTTTTTTAATTGCATTATAGGTTTTGGGGTACATGTGCAGAACGTGCAAGATAGTTGCATAGGTACACACATGGCAGTGTGCTTTGCTGCCTTCCTCTCCTTCACCCACACTTGGTATTCTAATTTTTGTATTTTTTAGTAGAGATGGGGTTTCACCATTTTGGCCAGGCTGGTCTTGAACTCCTGACCTCAGGTAATCCACCCACCTTGGCCTCCCAAAGTGCTGGTATTACAGGTGTGAGCCACCTCCCCCAGCCCAAGCTTGGAACTTCCATGAAACATAACATAGTCTTCCTGCCACATACAGGAGGTATCCAAATGTTCCTTACTAGGACCTCTGGGATCTAGCTTCTCTCTACCTCTCTGGACTATGTACTGTTACACATCATAGTTCAGGTCCATCAAAGAACTTCCAATGCCTTGAATATGCCCTGCTGTTTTACACCTCAGAGCCTTAGCATGTAGAGTCCCTCTATCATGATCACCTGCTCCCTACACCTTTTGCTATGCAAATTATTCATCTCACAGAAATCAACTGAGCCAGGAGCTTCCAGAGGAAAGCTCCCCAATCCTTTCCCCAGGCTGGGTTTGTGTCCTCACTCTGTGGTCCCTTTGTACCCTAAGCACTCTTCAGTCATTGTCCTTACCACATTTTATTGTAGTGTTATATTTCTTGTTTATTTATCTGTCCTCCTAGACTTTGAGAGCCTTCAAAAACAAAATCATGACCAAAACAGAGAAACCCCATCTCTACTGAAAATACAAAATATAAAATCTCCAGCCCTTAGTGCATCACTATTACATGCTATCTACTCAATAAATATTTGCTGACTTGCATTACAGATGGTATGAAATACGTTTCCAATGTCAATGCTTATCTAAAAGTATTACCCACCATTTTCGAACTGTAGGTAAAAATGGTCACCATTTAATTCAACCAATATTTACCACAAAGTCACTAAAAGAGCATGAAGGAAATTTACAGAAAATTTAGTTGATGAAGTATATAGATGAAAAAATTTGGAGGCTGGGCATGGTGGCTCATGCCTGTAATCCCAGCACTTTGGGAGGCTGAGGTGGACGGATAACCTGAGGTTGGGAGTTTGAGATCAGCCTGGCCAACATGGAGAAACCCTCTCACTACTAAAAATACAAAATTAGCCAGGCATGGTGGCGCATGCCTATAATCCCAGCTACTCGGGAGGGTGAGGCAGGAGAATCGCTTGAACCCAGGAGGCAGAGGTTGTGGTGAGCCGAAATCACACCATTGCACTGCAACCCAGGCAACAAGAGCGAAACTTCATCTCAAAACAAATAAATAAATAAAATATTTTTTTTTCTTTTTGCTTTTCATAGAGCCGGAGACATAGCGAATGTTCAATAATTGCCATTAAAATAAATTTATGATTAAACTCTTCATTTCCTGGTTGAGCTATTGGAGAGCTGATTAAGTAACTTGCCTAAGATTCCTTATGATCATAAGACCCTAATAAGCAAAAAATTTTAAACCTTTTTTTTTAGGGATGCGGTCTTGCTATGTTGGCCAGTTTGGTCTTGAACTCCTGGCCTCAACCTGTCGTCTCATCTTGGCCTCCCAAAGTGGTAGGATTATACGCATGAGCTACCGTGCCCAGCCTTAAGCAAAAGTTTTTAATCTCCAGCACCAAACATAGTGGCTGGCCCACAGTAGGTACCCCATGAATGTTTGTGTAAGGAAGAAAGGGAGAAAGGGAGGGAAGAAGGAATATCGTACAGCTGGGAGTCATCAAAAGCCCAGCGTGCTGATTTCCTGGTCATAGGTTTTTCCTGTGATCTCTACATTTGATGCTGTTGATCAGTGGTTCTTAAAGTATGGTCCCAAACCAGCAGCAGCAGCAGAACTTGGAAACTTGTTAGAGATGCAAATTCTTTCTTTCTTTCTTTTTCTTTCTTCCTTCCTTCCTTCCCTCCCTCCCTCCCTCCTTTCTTTCTTTCTTCCTTCCTTTCTTTCTTTCTTCCTTCTTTTTCTTTCTTTCTTTGAGATGGGGTCTTGCTCTGTTGCCCAGGCTAGTGTGCAATGGCACGATCTCGCTTACTGCAACCTGTCTCCCGGGCTCAAGCAATTCTCCTGTCTCAGCCTCTCAAATAGCTGGGATTACAGGCGCCCACCACCATGCCCATGGGTTTTTGTATTTTTAGTCTAGACAGGGTTTCACCATGTTGGCCAGGCTGGTCTCAAACTTCTGACCTCATGATTCGCCTGCCTCAGCCTCCCAAGCTGAGATTACAGGCATGAGCCAGCATGCCTGGCTAGAGATGAAAATTCTAAAGCTTTATTCCAGATCTACTGAATCAGAATCTCTGGGGTGGAACCCAGCAAGCGATCTGTATTTTAATCAGACCTCCAGTTGATTCTGATGAATGCAAAAGTTTGACTATTTTGCAGGAGGAGAAAATCTTCATTCTCTGCCTATATTTGATAACAAATGAACGGAGAAAAAGGTGAACTTATTAATAACTTTTAAATAATTTATTCCAGAAACCTAAAGTATGTTATTTTTATTGCCACTTCCTGCTAACCCCTAATGTTTATGATACAAGGGGGACACGTTTCTGTAAAGATTGCATTAATCTTTGTTTTTGGTTAAAAATAATATTTACTGAAGGTTTTCTAGGGATGAAAGACTACATGTTCATTGCTAATAATATAAATAATACTAGAAATTATTATTATTATTTTGAGATGGGATCTTGCTCTGTCTCCCAGGCTGGAGTGCAATGGTGAGATCTCAGCTCGCTGCCACCTCTGCCTCCCAGGATCAGGAAATTCTCCTGCCTCAGCATCCTGAGTAGATGGGATTATAGGCACACACCACCACACCCGGATAATTTTTGTATTTTTTGTAGAGATGGAGTTTCACCATGTTGGCCAGGCTGGTCTCAAAGTCCTGACCCCATGATCTACCCACTTCTGCCTCCCAAAGTGCAGGGATTACAGGCATGAGCCAATGCACCCAGCCAATACTAGAAATTATGATGACACTTACATTGTTTGTACTATGTACCAGGCACTATTCTAGCACTTTTCCTGTTCTTTATTATTATTATTATTATTATTGAAATTGATTCTCACTCTATCACCCAGGCTGGAGTGCTGTGGCACGATTGTGGCTCACTGCAACCGCCGCCTCCTGGGTTCAAGCAATTCTCCTGCCTCAGCCTCCTGGGTAGTTGGGATTACAGGCATTCACCACCATGCCCAGCTAATTTTGTATTCTTAGTGGAGACAGGGTTTCTCCGTGTTGGTCAGGCTGGTCTTGAACTCCTGGCTTCAGGTGATCCGCCCACCTCAGCCTCCCAAAGTTCTAGGATTACAGGTGTGAGCCACTGTACCCAGCCATGGTTGGTACAATGTTTATCATCACTATTGTGCAGAGAGGAAATTTGAAAAATTTGCAGAGGTTATGAAATTTGAAAAAGATCACAGAGTCAGCAAATAATAGAATCAAGATTTGTATCCATGCAGGTCAGCTCCAGAGTCCTAAAGATAATCACTGACTATTAATATTTATTGAAAACTTAGTATTTTCCATAATGTTGGTAAATATATACATATATAAACTATATACTGTAAATATACTTATTTATTTACAATTTATTTATTTTAGGATGGACACAGTGACTCACACCTATAATCCCAGCACTTTGGAAGGTGAAGGCAGGCGGATTGCTTGAGCCCAGGAGTTCGAGATCAGCCTAGGCAACATAGCGAGACCCCCATCTCTAGCCACCCTGCAAAAATACACACACACAAACACACACCCAAAATTTATTTATTTTAGCACCAGGGTCTCACTCTGTCACCTAGGCTGAAGTGCAGTGTCATGATCATAGCTCACTGCAGCCTCCAACTCCTGTGCTTAAACGGTGCTCCCACCTCAGCCTCATGAGTATGTGGGACTACAGACATACACCACCGTAGCCAGCTAAGTTTTAAAACGTTTTGTAGAAACGAGGTCTCACTATGTTTCCTGAGCTGCTTTTAAACTCCTGGGCTCAAGTGATCCACCAGCCTTGGCCTCCCAAAATGTTATGATAACAGGCAGGAGCCACAGCATCTTGTCCACATGTAAATAATTTTTATTTTTGTTTGTTTGTTTGTTTGTTTTTTGGTTTTGAGACGGAGTTTCGCTTTTGTTACCCAGGCTGGAGTGCAATGGCGCGATCTCGGCTCACCGTAACCTCCACCTCCTGGGTTCAAGTGATTATCCTACCTCAGCCTCCTGAGTAGCTGGGATTACAGGCACGGGCCACCATGCCCTGCTCATTTTTTGTATTTTTAGTACAGATGGGGTTTCGCCATGTTGACCAGGCGGTTCTGAAACTCCTGACCTCAGGTGAACCACCAGCTTTGGCAAAGCCTCCCAAAATGCTGAGATTACAGGCGTGAGCCACCATCACAGCACTTTGGGAGGCTGAGGCAGGATGATCGCTTGAAGCCATGAGTTTGAGAACAGCCTGGGAAACACAGGGAGATCCCATCTCTAAAAAAAAATTTTTTTTTATTAGCTGGGGATGCTGACATGCACCTGTATCTTAGCTATTTAGGAGGCTGAGGCAGGAGGATTGCTTGAGCCTGGAAGGTCAAGGCATCAGTGGACCAAGATTGTGCCAATGCACTCTAGCCTGGACAACAAAACAAGACTTCATCTAAAATAAAATAAAATTTTAAAAGGCCCACATAAGTAATGAAAAATAATTCTTACCAGATAGAATATGCAGGGTATAAACTTTCTCGCTTTAATACTTTATGACAATGAAACCAAATTATACACCACTGCCCAACAGCAGTGATATCCTATAATTACACAGGTCATTTAAAAATGCATTGACAATTTTATTAGCTTCACATTAAGGAAACCACTGGCTCTATATTATTAGAGATTCAGAGATGTAGCAATGGAAGAACTGACTGGCAATAAAATGTCAAAATATTTATGAATAGAAGCAAAAGGTCTCCTTGAATGATTCATCTTATGGGCTAGACAGTATCTAGAACATAGCAAATGTTCTGTGAGTAAATGACTATTCAGGCCCAGCAAACAGACAAAAATGTGAGGAAAATGAGGGAAAGGGAGAAAAAGGCTCTTTCCTAACTTTGCTGAAAAAGGCTATTCATTCCATTCTGGCAAGTAACTTGAATATGATTCACATATTAACTATAGAGAGAAGAAGAAATAGCAGAGCAATTTGTTTATACACTACCACATTCCCGAAGCAGCCTTCCACGTGCCCTAGCATGCTTGGATCTGGCCTGTGTGTCTCCCAAGTACATCTGCTAGAGAACTTGATGGAAACCAAAATATTTAAGCCAAATTGGAGGGGCCCATCATGGCTGCAGCAAACTGAAAAATAATGGGATCTCTGTCCATACTCATTAGGGTGGGAAGCGGAGGTGTGACTCTAATACTCAGACCCAACCAGAGTGTCAGTGCTGGGAAAAATGTTTGAAGGAGGAGATGGGTTGATGTTGCCAAAAATTCCAAGCCACACCCTCTTTCTCTGTGTGCTGCGTATATGGGGAATCTGGAAAATGACCCACCCAACAGCTCCCAAAGCCAAAAGACACTATAGTACATAAGCAGGGTCTTATATTCTGAGAAGATGTTATACGTGAAATTGGAGAAGAAAGATAATAATTGTTAAAATAGATGTGTACTACTGGAAGTGAGCAGGTCCTTTGAATGTCAGGATCTAAGGAGACTATTGCCATAATTATCTCATTCCCTTTCATGCCAAAAGAAGATTTTGTATTGCAGAGACAGGTTCTTCTGGCATAACTGATCCTTCTGGATTCTTTAAACTTAAAGGCATGCCTGCTGTTGACTTAAATGCTTGAGAAGCCTAAGGTGCTGAAGTTGAAAGGATTTTATGGCTTAAAAAAAATCTCATTCTAGTATTTCTCAGTCGAGGAGATTAAGGCCCAAAGAGATGAAGTGATTTTTCAGAATCTCAGAGGAAGTTAGTGGCAAAGCCAGGACAGGGGCCACAGTCTTCAAGTCTCACGCCTGTGCCACAACACCACCCCTCCAGTCATCCCTGTCTAGTGAATGGCACTGCCCACACCTGCTGTCCGAGGTCTGTGGACACATCTGCAGTAAAATGATCTCCCTCTGACATTAGCCAACAAACATTATTTGACTCAAATGCTACTTAATCCCTTTCTTAATTTAATTTAATTAGTTTTTTGTTTTGTTTTGTTTGAGATGGAGTCTCACTCTGTCACGCAGGCCTGAGTGCAATGACGCGATCTCAGTTCACTGCAACCTTCACCTCAAGGGTTCAAGCGATTCTCCTGCCTCAGCCTCCCAAGCAGCTTCAACTACCGGCATGTGCCACAGTGCGCAGCTAATTTTTTGTATTTTTAGTAGAGACAGGATTTCACTATGTTAGCCAGGATGGTCTCCATATCCTGACCTCATGATCTGCCCACCTTGGCCTCCCAAAGTTCTGGGATTACAGGCATGAGCCACCGTGCCCAGCCTAATTTAGTTTTGGTAGAGACAAGGTCTCACTGTATTGCTCAGGTATTGCTAGTATTGTAGGTATTGTAGGTATATTGCTGGCTTCCAGTTCCTGAGCTCAAGAAATTCTCCGGCTCAGCCTCTAAAAGTGCTGAGATTACAGGTTTGAACTACCATGCCCGGCTTTAATTGTTTTCTATTCCTTTACTCAACATGTATTTTACTGGGCACTTTCTACCTGTCAGTTTTCTAAACACAGGTAAGAAAGTAGCAAGAAAGGTGCTTGCCTTCAGGGAGTAGAGGGTGGAGGGCAGGGGAAGAACAGCTATGAAGCAAGAAACACACACAAGATAATTTCAAGTGGTGCTGGATGCTGTGTAGACAATGTAACAGCATGGTGGAGCAAGGGGAGTGGGGGTTTAAGAAAGGCCACTTTAAAGAGAGTAATCAGGAAAGGATTCTCCAGGCAAGTGGCATTCGAGGTAAAACTTGAAATATGAGTAGGAGTTTGACAATCAAAGATCTATATGAAAATTATTTCAAGCAGGGAAGAAAATAAGTGCAAAATCCCTGAGGCAGCAGTTCTGGCTCCAGGTAAGACCATGTAAGCACATTCCATCCTGTCTCTCCCTGTGAATGTAGCTATAAAACCTAGGCAGAAAGCATGGAGCTTTCTTAATGTAAGCACTAGAAGGCATTTTGAGAAGTCCATAATCTGAAATTCCACTGAACCAGCTGTGAATTTCCCTTTCTGTTGTTCTGATTTCAAGACATCCTGATGCCCAGAGCTGGACACTGGGCTTAAAGAGAGAGCGATGCAGGAAAACCCTTCTAGTTTCGGCTTTAGGAGAGGGAAAGGGAACTCCTAATGCTAAGTAGAATTAAGATTTTTCTTTTCCTGGCCGGGTGCAGTGGTTTACGCCTGTAATCCCCGCACTTTCAAAGGCCAAGGCGGGTGGATCATGAAGGCAGGAGTTCGAGACCAGCCTGGCCAATTTGGTGAAATCCTGGATCTCTACTAAAAATACAAAAGTTAGCCAGGCATGGTGGCACATACTTGTAATCCCAGCTACTTGGGAGGCTGAGGCAGGAGGATCACTTGAGCCCAGAAGGTGGAGGTTGCAGTGAGCCAAGATCACACCACTGTACTCCAGCGTGGGTGACACAGGGAGACTCCATCTCAAAAAAAAAAAGATTTGTCTTTTCTTTTCTCTGTTCTCTCATGTGCCAGCCCAAGGCAATCCAATGGGCATAGCAGTTGCAATGATAGCGACAGTAATAGCAATGTGGGCGCCCGGGGCCTAACCTTCTGAGGAGGTAAATCATCTTCTCCATCAGAGGAGCTGCAGTCCCAACAACGTGGGGAGAACATGTGCTGCTTTTGTTTCTCTTGCTGTGCTTTCACCACCTGGCCTATGGGGACGAAAGCACAGCTGCAGGACGTGCACAGCTGAGTGTTGCTGTAAAGGCCTAAGAACTGAACAGGATGGCAGCAGGGACCTGAGAGGCCTGGAGATCACAGAAAGGAGCAGCAAAGAAAGGCGTCCAACACAGTTGTTAATGATGGACCTCAGTTTGCTGATCATTCACAAAGAAAGCTAAGTATAGATAATAGACCAACCCTATTGCAAAATAGATGAGAAGATATGAACACAGGTCATAAAAAAGAGATATGCGAATGACTTTTAAACACATGAAAAAAATCAATCATGCTCAGAAGGAGAGAAATATGGAGTAAAGCCAAGATATGACATCATTTCTCATCTATCGAACGGGCAGAAAATCCAAAAGATTGATGACATGTTCCGTGATGGTATTCGGAAAGAGATCCTCTCATTTGTCGATGGCAGGAAGGCAAAGGGTACAATTCCTATAGAGGAGAATTGGCAAGATTTTTAAAATTTTCCTTTGCAGTCAGGTGTGATGGCTCATGCCTGTAACCCAGCACTTTGGGATGGCAAGGTGGGCGATCAGTTGTGGCCAGGAGTTTGAGACCAGCCTGGCCAACACGATGAAACACCATCTCTACTAAGAATACAAAAATTAGCTGGACATGGTAAAACCTCACCTCTACTAAAAATACAAAAATTAACTGAGCATGGTGGCACATGCCTGTAGTCCCAGCTACTCAGGAGGCTGAGGCACAAGAATCTCTTGAACCTGGGAGGCACTCCAGCCTGGGTGACAGAGTGAAACTCTGTTTCAAAAAAAAAAGTTTTTTTCTTTGCATTTTCTCTTTGACCTGGAAACCCAAGTATCTGTCCTCAAAATACACTTAGAGAAATATGAAAAGCTGCATATATACTATGCCAAGTATAAGTTGGCATTAATAAGCAGAGCAAAAGACTGGAAATGGAGATGAAAAAATGCTGTGAAGTGATATCTAAGGTATAATAATGAATGAGAAAGCAAAGTAGAGAAAAATATTTTATAAGCACTGTTGAGATGCATATGCACTTGGCTGGGCATGGTGGCCACCATGCCTGTAATCTCAGCACTTTGAAAGGCTGAGTTAGGTGGATCACCTGAGGTCAGGAGCTCAAGACCAGCCTGGCCAACGTGGTGAAACCCTGTCTCTACCAAAAATACAAAACTTAGCCGGGCATGGTGGTTGGTGCCTGTAATCCCAGCTACTCAGGAGGCTGATGCAAAAGAATTGCTTGAACTCGGGAGGCAGAGGTTGCAGTGAGCCACAATGTCGCTATTGTACTACTCCAGCCTGGGCAACACAGAAAGACTCTGTCTCAAAAAACAAAACAAAACAAAACAAAAATTAGCCAGGTGTGGTGGTGTGCGCCTCTAGTCCCAGCTACTCAGGAGGCTGAGGCAGGAGAATCGCTTGAACCCAAGAGGCAGAGATTGCAGCAAGCAGAGATAGCACCACTGCACTCCAGCCTGGGCAAAAGAGCAAGACTGTCTCAAGAGAAAAAAAAAAATGATTGACTCAACTTTGGAGCCTGGCCCAAATGAAGATGAGCCTGTGTATCATGTTGTAATAAAAAGCAAGGAAGCAATATTAAAGAAGACTTGTGTTGTATCAGAAGGACTCAGTAGCTCTCCTATGGCCAAAACTGGGATAATTTGCACATCAAAAAGAGCAATAACTGTAATTGATTGAAACAGGTCAAATGTATTAAGCATCATGAGTTCATTAAAAAAAAAAATTACTCACATTTGAAAGATACTAGGGAACCAACTCATCATTCTGAATACCTGTAAATAAAGAGACAGAATCAAGCATTTATCCTTGTTCTCAGAATTTCCAAATAATTCATTACAGAAAGAATTATCTTTAGAAAAGAATTTCAGTTAAAATAAATGAAAATGAATGATAGAATTAGAACACGACCAGCCAGGCATAGTGGCTGATGCCTGTAGTCCCAGTACTTTGGGAGGCTGAGGCAGGCCAATCACTTGAGCCCAGGAGTTTGAGACCAGCCTGGCCAACATGGCAAAACCCCATCTCTATCAAAAATACTAAACATTAGCCAGGTACTGTGGCATGTCCCTGTAGTCCCAGATACTCCAGAGGCTGAAGTGAGAGGATGGCTTGAGCCCAGAAGATGGAGATCATAGTGAGCCGAGATCATGCCACTGCTCTCCAGCCTGGGTGACAGAGTGAGACCCTGTCTCAAATAATGTATATAGTAATAACAGAATTAGAGCATGACCATTTTTGCAAACTCCAAATGAGATAACGGATCTAGGAAGCCATGATGAATGGCAGCTAATATTACCATAGAAAGAGACACCACCACACTACGTGCCTCCTGAAAGACATTCCCATCACCACCTGTTCTAGTTTCTAGGACTGCTATAACAGTGCCACAGACTGGGTGGCTTAACAACAGAAATTCATTTTCTCCAGTTCTGGAGGCTAAAAGTCCAAGATCAAGGCACTGCCAGGGTTGATTTCTTCTGAGGCTTCTGGCCTTGGGTGCAGATGGTCATCTTCTCTCTGTGTCTTCAC
The DNA here is from genome assembly GCA_031835075.1 of Saguinus oedipus. Taxonomy (NCBI): domain Eukaryota; kingdom Metazoa; phylum Chordata; class Mammalia; order Primates; family Cebidae; genus Saguinus; species Saguinus oedipus. Next base: position 48,940,204 of record CM063170.1, read on the forward strand.
ATGGCCTTCCCTTTGTAATTCTCTGTGTCCAGATTTCCTCTCCTGAAAAGAACACCAGTCATATGGAAGCAGGGTCTATCCTAATGATCTCATTTTAACCAAATTACCTCTTAAAAGACCTTATCTTCCAATACAGTCACAATCCGAGGTACTGGGGGATAAAACCTCAACATACGAATTTTGCAGGGGTACAATTCAGCCCATAACACCACCCATGAAATAGTCTTGTCAAAAACTAGAATGTGAAGTTGGGCGTGATGGCTTACGCCTGTTATCTCAACACTTTGGGAGGTCAAGGCAGGCAGATCACCTGAGGTCAGGAGTTCAAGACCAGCATGGTGGCCAACATGGTGAAACTTTGTCTCTACTAAAAATACAAAAATTAGTTGGGTGTGGTGGCAGGCACCTATAATTTAGCTGCTCAGGAGGCTGAGGTAGGAGAATCACTTGAACTAGGGAGGTGGAGATTGCAGTGAGCTGAGATTGCGCCACTGCACTCCACTCCAGCCTTGGAGGACAAGAGAGAGACTTTGTCTCAAAAAAACTAAAAAACAAGAGTGTGAATCAAATCAAGCATCCAGAACTAAATACCAGTTTACAGAGAATATAGAGGGGAGAAATATATGTTAAACAGCACAAAGGGAATGCAACCAGCAAAATCAGAATTTGGAAAACTCTTCCTGACAATTGACCTTTTTTTTTTAAATTTGAGACAGCGTCTTGCTCTGTCGACCAGGCTGGAATGCAGTGGTGCAATCTCGGCTCATCACAACCTCCACTTCCCAGGTTCAAGCAATTCTTCTGCCTTAACCTCCTGAGTAGCTGGGATTACAGGTGTGCACCACCATGCGCAGCTAATTTTTGTATTTTTTTTTTTTTTTTTTTAGATGGAGTCTTGCTTGTTGCTCAGGCTGGAGTGAAGTGGCACAATCTCAGTTCAATGCAACCTCCACTTCTCAAGTTCAAATGATCCTCCTGCCTCAGCCTCCTGAGTAGCTGAGAGTACAGGCACATGCCACCATGCTCAGCTAATTTTGTATTTTTAGTAGAGACAGGGTTTTACCACATTCATCAGGGTGGTCTCAAACTTCTGACCTCATGATCTGCCCACCTCGGCCTCCCAAAATTCTGGGATTCCAGGAGCGAGCCACCACACCCAGCCAGACTTTTTGCTATAAAAAGTAAATTGCAAGGACCAAAAAAAAAAAAAAAAAAAGGGAGGGCCAGTATGGTGACCCACACCTGCAGTCACAGCACTTTGGGAGGCAGAGGTGGATAGATCATGTAAGGCCAGGAATTCGAGACCAGCCTGGCCAACATGGTGAAACCCCATCTCCACTAAAAATACAAAAATTAGCTGAGCATGGTAGTGCATGCCTGTAATCCCAGCTATTCCGGAGCCTGAGGCAAGTGAATCACTTGAACCCAGGAGGTGGAGGTTGCAGTGTGCCAAGATCGTGCCACTGCACTCCAGCCTAGGTGACCAAGCGAAACTGTCTTAAAAAAATAAAAGGAAAGAAAGAGAGATCAGAGGGTGCCTGTGGATTACCAGAGACTTAAGAACTTTGTAAACCAAATGCTAGATGTGGGCCTTGTATGAATCCCAATTAAAACAAATACTTTTTAAAAAGATACACTATGAGGCAATTGGGAAATCTGAGCATTAACTGATCCTGAATTGTTTTACAATACTAAGGAATTATTTTTAGATTGATAATGGCATTGTGTTATGTTTTTTAAACCAGTCCTCACCTTTTAGAGATAGGTATTGATACACTTATATGGATGATTTGATCTCACGAATATATTCCAAAATAATCCAGTAGGGAAGGAGACAGGGAGTATAGGTGAAATAAAAGAAGCCATGAGTTAGTGATTGTGTCTGGGTGATGAGTACCTCAGGGTTTGTTATACCATTCTCTATACTTTTATGTTTATGTAAAGTTTTCCATAATAAAACGTTTATGAATGAATGAATGAATGAACAGACGGATAGATGGGTGATTATGTCAAACATCCCAGTGGGCAAAAGCAAAACCACTGAGATGAAAATAGGGGAGACTAATAATGTACTAAAGGAGCACAACTGGAAATAAAGCATGGCTAACAAGTAATAAAAGTTACCCTTTGGAGAGAACCAGCGAGGTTCCAGGGCGGGCCCTAGGCAACATTATCCGTCTATATTTATAGTTACAAATCTAATGCATTTCATTTTTATAACATTCCCAGAGCAGGGGAAAATTGGGTCATCCACATTTTACATATAGGGAATCTAAGACTCAGATACCTAAAACCACAAGCTGGTAAGGACCTGAGATAGGCCAGCACCCAAGATTTTGGTCTACAACTTGTATGTCCTGTCCCTTACCCCTTTCTGCATCTGGGGCCCCCGCAAAGTGAAATAATGGCAGATCCTTGAGTCAAGAGGATCTGACTCAATCTGGAAAAAAAACCTTTAGTTTTTTTTTTTTCTTTGTTCTAGGAGCTTACTTTGCCTTGTCTTCTATTAGTGCTTCCTTGCTTTATTTATTTATTTATATTTATATTTATTTATTTTTGAGACAGAGTCTCGCGCTGTGGCCCAGGCTGGAGTGCAGTGATGCGATCTTGGCTCACTGCAACCTCCACCTCCCGGGTTCAAGCAATTTTCTTGACTCAGCCTACTGAGTAGCTGGGATTACAGGTAGTGTCACCACACCCGGCTAACTTTTTTGAATTTTTAGTAGACATGGGGTTTCACTGTGTTGGCTAGGATGGTCTCAATCTCCTGACCTCGTGATCTGCCCACCTCAGCCTCCCAAAGTGCTGGGATTACAGGTGTGAGCCATCATGCCTGGCCTATTTATTTATTTGAGGCAGGGGTCTCACTCTGTCACCCAGGTTGGCGTGGAGTGATCTGATCTCCACTCACTGCAACCTCTGCCTCCCAGGCTCAAGTGATCCTCCCACCTCAGCCTCCCAACAAGTAGCTGGGTCAACAGGTGTGAGCCACCATGCCCAGCTTCTTATTTTTAGACAGAGTCTCACTCTGTCGCCTGGCTGGAGTACAGCGGCACGATCTTGGCTCACTGTAACTTCCACCTCCCAGGTTCAAGTGATTCTTGAGCCTCAGTCTCCCATATAGGGATTATAGGTGTGCACCATTGCAACTGGCTAAATTTTTTTGGTATATTTTGTAGAGACTGGGTTTCACCGTGTTGCCCAGGCTGGTCTTGAACTCCTGAGTTCAAGCAATCTGCCCACCTCAACCTCCCAAAGTCCTGGGATTACAATTGTGAGCCCCAGCTGGTGCTCTTTATCTTTGAAAGACAAAAAAAAAAAAAAAAAAAAAAAAAAAAAAAACACTTAAAAATGGCCCTGATCTAACAGAAGTGCTTACAGTCACATTTATTCTGCAGATTTGTTTTTACGGCAATGAATACCAAATCTTCTCTGTCCTCATGATGACATATGTTGAATTGTGACACTGACAAGAAAATATGAAGGAAGCACCGAGCAGGAAAATATGTGTACATTCTTATCTTCTGCTGTGAGTTTCTAGATGCTCCTCTATGCAAAATGAAACTGCGCAGACATTAGTCACATGCACATGGTATCTCAAACAGAATAACATCAATTGTTTTCATTTGGAGAGCATGCTTTGGTGCTGTTTTTTATTTTCACTACGCTCTTTTTAACAATACAGGGAAGTAGCTCCATTGCAGAAAGAGTTCCATCAAAACAGATAAAAATGAAGGATTCAGCCCAGGAAACTCAAGCTCATCTGTCCTGTAATATTCTACAACCGGGCATTACTCAGACTACTAAAATGTCAGCATTTCTATCCCACCAGATTTTTACCTTCTTCATGAATGTTAGGAAAAGAGTTTGCCCCTTCCAGAATCATCTTGATACTGCCCCTTCAAGCTGCTTATTCTCTGGCTGTTCCTCCCTCTGCGAAGGTGGTGTGGAGGGGTCTGAGGAGAAGGGCCTCTGACTTCCCTTTATGAATCTGTGTGGAGGGGTACAAAAGAGCCTTTTCAGCCAGAAGTGGTGGCTCACACCTATAGTCCCAGCACTTTAGGAGGTCAGGGTGGGTGGCATGCTCATGTAGTCCCAGCTACTTAGGAGGGTGAGTGGAAAAATCTCTTAAGCCCAGGAAGTCTAGGCTGTAGTGAACTGTGATCACACCCCTGAACTCCAGCCTGGGCAACAAAGTGAGACCCTATCTCAAAAAAAAAAAAAAAAAAGGCCTGGCATTTCATTCATAAAAAGTACAAAAAGTTGCTTTTAAAGTTATTTCCAAGCTGGGTGTGGTGGCTCATGCCTGTAATCCCAACACTTTGGGAGGTCGAGAAGGGCAGATCACTTGAGATCAGGAGATCAAGACCAGTTTGGCTAATATGATGAAACCTCATCTCTACTAAAAATACAAAACTAAGCCAGGCATTGTAGCACACTCCTGTAACCCCTGCTACTAGGGAAGCTGAGGCAGGAGAATCACTTGAATCCAGGAAGCAGAGGTTGCAGTGAGCTGAGATTGTACCACTGCACTCCAGCGTGGGTGACAGAGTGAGACTCCATCTCAAATAAATAAATAAATAAAGTTATTTCCAAAGGAGGTTATACACAAAGATAGAAAGGCTGACAGAACTGAAAGATGTTGATGTTTAGCTTTAAGGTTGTATCCAATTCCTGACCTATAGTGCTCATAGTACACAATTTGTATACTGTATAATACCCTGTGAATAGACCAGTATTATTGCTTATATCTTTTTGTGTTGCAAATCATTATTTAGCTATGTGAATTTTTTTTTTTTGAGATGGAGTCTTGCTCCTTTGCCAGGCTGGAGTGCAGTGGTGCAATCTTGGCTCACTGCAACCTCCACTTGTCGAGTTCAAGTGATTCTCCTGCCTCAGCCTCCTGAGTAGCTGGGACTCCAGGGGCGCGCCTCCACACCCAGCTAATTTTTGTATGTTTAGTAGAAATGGGTTTTCACTATATTGGCCAGGATGGTCTTGATTTCTTGACCTCATGATTCGCCTGCCTCGGCCTCCCAAAGTGCTGGGATTATAGGTGTAAGCCACTGAGCCCATCCTATGCAAACATTTTTAAAGGATACCACGGGGAGGCTGGGGAGGGATAACATGGGGAGAAATGCCAGATATAGGTGACGGGGGGATGGAGGCAGCAAACCACTTTGCCACGTATGTACCTATGCAGCAATCCTGCATGATCTACACACGTATACCAGAGCCTAAAGTACAATTAAAATATATATACACACACACACACACACACACACACATATATACACACACACATATATACACACACACATATATAAAGCATACCATAATATTTTGAAGTCTTATTTTGCAATCTTATTTCCTCATACTAGCAGCTTCAAAACATGGAAGTGGTTCTGGCTTCTCTCAATATCTGAAAGGCCTTGAGGAAGATACCTGAAGATATCTCAATATCTGAAAGACCTTCCTGAAGAGGAAGAAGAGAAGGTGTGGTTAACAGCTGCAGCAACAGTTAGCACACTCTAAGCACTTTTCTGTGCCAGGCACTGGCAAGTGTCCTAACTTAACTCATATTTATTAGCATATTTAACACGCGGCAATTCATTAAATCCTCAGTGCAACCCTATTAAGGCAGGAGAATAGGGTCTGGAGGCAGGGAACCTAAGGCTCATTCAAGCTGACTTCCTAGAATTGAATCAAAGGAAAACCCCACCTCTCCAGGCCAAAGTTACAAAAGGATCAGAGGCTACTCCCTTTGCACTGCCTTGCAGAGGAAAAATGGAAAATACCTCCGACTGGTCCCCTCCTGCAACCAATCAGACTGGTTGCAGGCCTAGTCTTCATTTGCATAGGGGTGTAACTATGTAACTCAATTCAGCCTCTGATTAGTCACCTTCCACAACCAGTCAGACTGGTCACAGGCCACTACTTCATTTACATTGGGTGTAAACAAGGTAATCAATGGGAAACCTCTAGAGGGTATTTAAACCCCAGAAAATTCTGTGACCAGTGCTCTTGATCTGCTTGCTTGCTCCCACCCAGTGGAATATACTTTCATTTCAATATATCTGTTTTCGCTGGGCATAGTGCCTCACGCCTGTCATCCCAGCACTTTGGGAGGCTAAGGCTGGTGGATCATGAGGTTACGAGTTTGAGACCAGCCTGGTCAACATGGTGAAACCCCTCTCTACTAAAAATACAAAAATTAGCCTGGCATGGTGGCAGGCGCCTGTGATCCTGGCTACTCAGGAGGCTGAGACAGGAGAATCATTTGAACCTGGGAGATTGTGGTGAGCCGAGATCGTGCCACTGCACTCCAGCCTGGGCAACAGAGTGATATTCCATCTCAAAAAAACTAATGAATAAATAAATAAATCTGTGTTTTCATTGCTTAATTTTTTTCGTGTTTTGTTTGTAGATTTTGTCCAAATCTTTGTTCAAAATGCCTAGAACCTGGATGACAACTTGTGCTCAAGATCCTCCACTGGTAACATCATGAAGAGGGTATTATCTCCATTTTACAGATAAGGAAACTAGAAACTGAGGCACAGCTGGTAAGTAGCTCTGTATCATACTTTACTGAAAGGTTGTTGGAGGAAGCTAAGGTGAATTGCAGACTATGGAGAAATACTTTTTTTTTTTTTTTGAGACGGAGTTTCGCTCTTGTAACCCAGGCTGGAGTGCAATGGTGCAATCTCGGCTCACCGCTACCTCCGCCTCCTGGGTTTAGGCAATTCTCCTGCCTCAGCCTCCTGAGTAGCTGGGATTACAGGCACGCACCACCATGCCCAGCTAATTTTTTGTATCTTTAGTAGAGACGGGGTTTCACCATATTGACCAGGATGGTCTCGATCTCTTGACCTTGTGATCCACCCGCCTCGGCCTCCCTTTTTTTTTTTTTTTTTGTTAATCAATAAGAGCTTGTTATGTTGCTCAGGTTGGCCTTGAACTCATAGCCTCGCCTCCTCAAGCGCCAGGACAACTGGCCGGAGCTACCACAGCTCCCTAAGAAATACTTTTAAACTATGTAGAAAGTATAACTTTACAGGGAAAGGCACTTAAAACTTTAAACCCTTCATAAAGGGAGTTTCCTTTTGGGAGGCCTATGATCTTAACCTTATTTCTTGATCCTCATATTCTTTTTTTTTTTTTTTTTTTTGCCAATCAATGAGAGCTTGTAAGGTTGCTGAGGTTGGTTGGCCTTGAACTCTTGGCCTCGCCTTCGCAAGCGCCACGACATCCGGCCGGAGCCACTTTGGGCCCGATCCTCATATTCTTACATGAGAGCACTGCCTTCTTCTCTCTCTTCTTCACAAGGGCTGTTCTTTCCCCAGGCCAACCCTCTTCCTCCACCAGGTGAAATGTGTAGCCACAGGGGAAAAATATCCAAGTGTGAGTTAGTCTAGAACAACACTGAGAAAACTGGCAGGGGAAATTGTTGGTACTCCAGGTGTCTGGTCCTCTGTGGTGTCTCTCTAACGTGGTGGGTGACTGTTAAAGATCTTTATTCTATCATGGCCTGTCAATATCTATTGGGTTATACTTGCATCTCCCAAATATTAACATTAATTGTCAGAGGCAGTTTAGTCTTAACTAACCCACAAGGATCTCAAGAAAGGTCCCTAAATACTTCATAATTTGCAAATGTTTCTTCTTCAACAATGGAGTCGATGCTATGGATTACTATGGTTAGTTTATTTGATTCACTGTCCTCTTCCCCTCAAATTAGGATTCCTTTGCGCAGACCATCTTCCTCCTCGTGACTGCCTGGGATGGGAGGTGGAGTGGTCATCCAGCTCCACCACAATGTGAATAAGGTCATCTGAGTTTTTTTTTTGACATACTTTCTCTACATTGTAATTGATCAATAAAAGAAAGACTATGGTTACTATTCTTCCTGGTTACATTCTATTCCAGCACCAGAACCATTTATAGAGAGTTCCCCGAGGGCCAGGTTGTTATTAAATACTGTATAAATGCTTTCTTTGAGCCAAGTATCAGGCTGTGGTCCTCACCCAGGTAAGTGGTGAAAAATCTCATGTTAATGTTTTCTTGTGGTAAACATTACTTTGGGCTGGCCCCAAGGAAAGGAATCACAGGGCACTATAAACAATCCAAAGGCAATTTTTAGAATGAAAGCAAACAATTCTCTATGAATCGTTTACAATACCCAGAATAACAAGTTAAGTTTTCCAAACCACTTTTACACCTACTACGTTGTCTCAGTCTCACAATAACCCAGAAAGGTCATTAGACTTGGCATCATTACCCGTATTAAATAGACCAGGAAATTGAGACTGGGAGAGTTTCAGTGATTAAGCAAGGTTACTCAGCTAATTAATCACACCAGCAAAGCTTGCTTTCTACATCTAGCCAAGTCTTGCCAAAGCATTGAAGTTTGCCTTCTTTATAACTGTAAAGCATTTTACAATTATTCCCTCTAATGCATACTTCTGTTGACAACTTTTTTAATTCCTTTAATTCCCACCACCACCCTATGGGCAAGTATTCTTTCTTTCTTTTTTTTTTTTTTTTTTTGAGATGGAGTTTTGCTCTTGTTGCCCAGGCTGGAGTGCAATGGCACCATCTCGGCTCACTGTAACCTCTGCGATCTTGGCTCACTGCAACCTCTGCCTCCCAGATTCAAGAGATTTCTTCTGTCTCAGCCTTCTGAGTAGCTGGGATTACAGGAGCATGCCACCACGCCTGGCTAATTTTTGTATTTTTGGTAGAGACAGGGTTTCATCATATTGTTCAGGCTGGTCTCAAACTCCTGACCTCAGGTGATCTGCCCACCTCAGCATCCCAAAGAGCTGGGATTACAGGCATGAGCCAATGCGCCCAGCCAAGTATTCTTATTATCCCCATTTTATAAATGAGGAACGTTTACAATGTTATTTACCCACATACCCTTGTATGATCACAGTTACAGTGCCCTTCTGGCACCTTGGTGTGTTCAGTGCTGCATTAATCAAGATTACAAATTTGAGATTCTGGAATGATCTCTGAAACAAATGTACTCAAAGGGAAAGGAACAAGGGTTCTTGACATAAACCAGGAGCCAGCAAAAATTGTAGGCATTATCACTAACATTAGGAAAACTTCTGAGAGTTATCATCAACTAATTTTTAACAAAGTACCAAAATAATTCACTGGAAAAAGAATAGTCTACTCCACAAATGGTGTTGGGACAACTGGATATCTACATGCAAAAGAATGGAGTTGGATCCCTACTTCATAGCATATACAAATATTTGCTCTATCAAATCCCAACACTTTGGGAGGTCCAGGGGGGTGGATCACTTGAGGTCAGGAGTTTGAGACCAGACTGGGCAACATGGTGAAACTCCTTCTCTACTAAAAATACCAAAGAAAAAAAACTAGCTAGGCACAGTGGCCCAGGCCTGTAGTCCTAGCTACTTGGGAGGCTGAGTCAGGAGAATTGCTTGAATCCAGGAGGTAGAGACTACAGTGAGCTGAAATCACACCACTGCACTCCAGCCTGGGTGATGAAGTGAGACTCCATCTCAAAAAACAAACAAACAAATGCATGGATTAAACAAAGTGTGGATTTTATACAATGGAATAATATTTAGCCGTAAAAGAGGAAGGAAGCACTGATATACCCTATAGCATGGAGGAACCTTGAAAACATTACACTTAGTGAAAGAAGCCAAACACAAAATACCACATATTGTATAATTCTATTTATAGAATCTGTCCAGAATAGGCAAATCTATAGAGACAGAAAGTGTCCTAACAGTTGCTAGGTGTAGCGGGAAAGAGGGAAGGGAAGTGATGCTCATGGATATGGGTTTTGAAGGGAAGGTCATGGTAATGTTCTGGAATTAGATAATGAAATAATTTCATACCTTGTGAATATACTAAAAAAAAATATCACTGAATTGTCACGAGTGAATTTTATCATACATGAATTATATCTCAGTTTTTATAAAAGTAGCTTCTGGCTTTTCACGGGTGCTACATTAAGGAAAACAAATCACTAATTCAGGGTACCTAAGCTCATTTCAGGGACCCAAGTAAGGAAAGATGCTCAGCAAATCATCAGGAAGACCAGATTGGTTCTTGAAACTCTAGAAGCATTTTAATAGCATCCATGCCAATATCTTGGGAGTATGCTTCATACTTTACACAGTGACTAGCCCCAAAGTGACACTGTAGCTGAAATCTAGCTTCAGGGCCAAGCTGCTCCCTTCCTCAGTAATCTTCCTACTTTAGTCTTTTTTTTTTTTTTTGAGACAGAGTCTCCGTTGACCAGGCTGGAGAGCAGTGGCGCAATCTTGGCTCACTGCAACCTCCGCTTCCCGGGTTCAAGCAATTCTCCTGCCTTAGCCTCCTGAGTAGCTAGGACTACAGGTGCATGCCACCATGCCCAACTAATTTTTTGTATTTTTAGTAGAGATGGGGTTTGACTGTGTTAGCCAGGATGGTCTTGATCTCCTAACCTCGTGATCCCCCTGCCTCAACCTCCCAAAATGCTGGGATTACAGGCATGAACCACCACACCTGGCCCTACTTCAGTCTTTCAGGCCTTTCTTCTTCAGCATCAGAAAGAAGGAAGGTCAAGTTTATGACTCATTCACAGATAAGTGAACTTAATTCTGCACATTTTACTGAGCACTTGGGAAGTGCTGGACATCTGCTAGACAGTAGGGAATCACCTGTAATCAGGCCATGCCTTTGCCTTCAAGGAGCTTATATTCTTATATGAAAGACATAAAAACTACCGTACGATGGGCACAGTGGCCCAAGGTACTATATGTACGTTGTAATCCCAGCACTTTAGGAGGCTGAGGCAGGTGGATCGTCCAAGTCCAGGAATTCAAGACCAGCCTAGGCAACATGGCAAAACCCAGTCTATACAAAAAATATAAAAAATTAGCCAGGCGTGGTGGCTTTGTGCCTGTAGTCTCAGTTAGTCAGGAGGCTGAGGTAGGAGGATCACCTGAACCTGGGAGGTGAAGATTGTAGAAGGCCCAGCCAGGTATTTGCTTTTCTAAGTCATTAGGTTTTAGGGTGGTCTCTTTCACAGCAATAGATAACTGAAACACGAGGTAATGGCATCACAAGTACCTCCACGTCCTTGATAATACCATTAACCCTATCCTTGCCTCCATAAATAGTTCCTTTCCTTCATTCTGTTCAATGAAACCCTTTTGAGTTCTGTTTTCTGCTGCGGCCCTGCCTAATACAAGCAAATTAACAAATTAATTAAATAATCTCAGCTGTTTATTGGTACCAGGATGAAAATACTGTGACAGGGAATGACAGAGAAAACCAACCTCAGGCAGAGTAGCTAGGGAAGACCTTTCTGACTCACTCCTTCTGAGTCAGTTTATATCTACAGTAAAGAGGCAGATGGGGCTGGGCATGGTGGCTCATGCCTGTAATCCCAGCACTTTGGGCAGCTGAGGTGGGCAGATCACCTGAGGTCAGGAGTTTGAGACCAGCCTGGTCAACATGGAGAAACCCTGTCTCTATTAAAAAAAAAAAAAAAAAAAAAAATTAGCCGGGTGTTATGACGGTCACCTGTAATCCCATCTATTCAGGAAGCTGAGGCAAGAGAATGGCTTAAACCCGCGAGTCAGAGGTTGCAGTGAGCCGAGATCATACCATTGTATTCCAGCCTGGGCAACAGAGCAGGACTCGGTTTCAAAAAAAAAAAAAACGGCAGATGGAAACACAGTGCTAGACTGAGCAAGCTGGTGGCAATCTCATTGGAGGAACCCACTTCCGATGTAAGTCACTCTTTTTTCTTTTTTTGGTGTCTCTGCCATGGGCCACTGAGCTAGGGTCTGTGACTGCTTTTGGATCTCTGGGTATACCATTCATTTCATTCCTTTTATTAGGCAAAGTATTTGAAGCAAAAGAAAAACAAACAATGGGAATGACTCCTTCCCTGGATGCCTGACTTCCGTTTCCCAATATACCTATTTGCAGTTTTGACAGGTCTGAGCCATATTGACCAAGAAGAAATAGAACTGAAAAGCAGGAGAGATGTTGAAAGGGATTTTTACAGAAGGTATGAAGACACAGCCTTGCCTCAACTATAAGCACTTTGAAATGAAAGCAGCTTATTTTTATCAATCCAATTGGCAAGAATTCCAAAGAGCAGTGGCGTCCAGTGCTGGTGAGGATGTGACAAAAGAGGCTTGGTGAGAGTGAGAACTGCCCTATAACTTCTTTGCTATACAGTCTGCCAATATCCAATTAAACACAAATCTTCCCCTGTACCCACTTTTGAGAATCTATTCTAAATACCATATGTAAACATAAATGTAGAAAGATCTATTTTCTTTTTTTTTTTTTTTTTGGAGATGGAGTCTCATTCTAGTCACCCAGGCTGGAGTGCAGTGGCGCAATCTCAGTTCACTGCAACCTCTGCCTCCCGCATTCAAGAGATTCTCCTGCCTCAGCCTCCTGAGTAGCTGGGGTAACAGGCATGCACCACCATGCCTGGGTAAGTTGTGTATATTTAGTAGAGATAGAGTTTCACCATGTTGCCCAGGGTAGTCTCAAACTTCTGACCTCAGCTGATCCACCCGTCTCGGCCTCCCAAAGTGCTGGGATTACAGGCATTGAGCCTATGCGACCAGCCAAGAAATAGCTATTTTATTGCAACAATGTTTACCACAGTAAAGTCAAAATGGTGAAACTAAAGATACAAAAAAATTAGCTGGGCATGGTGGCACGTGCGTGTAATCCCAGCTACTCAGGAGGCTGAGGCAGGAGAATTGCCTGAACCCAGGAGGTGGAGGTTGCGGTGAGCCGAGATCGCACCATTGCACTCCAGCCTGGGTAACAAAAGCGAAACTCCGTCTCAAAAAAAAAAAAAAAGCCAAAAAATAGAAATAATCTGCCTTGGCCAGACAAGGGGCCTCATACCTGTAATCCCAGCACTTTGGGAGGTCCAGCACATCCTGTGCAGATGACTTGAGCCCAGGAATCCTAGACCAACATGGCAAGATTCCATCTATTTTTTTTTAATTTTTATTTATTTATTTATTGAGATGGGGTTTTCACTCTTGTTGCCCCAGACTGGAGTGCAATGATGCAATGTTGGCTCATCGCAACCTCCACCTCCCGGGTTCAAGCGATTCTCCTGTCTCAGCCTCCCGAGTAGCTGGGACTATAGGTGCACGCCACCACGCCCAGCTAATTTTTTGTATTTTTAGTAGAGACAGGGTTTCACATGTTAGCCAGGCTGGTCTCAAACTCCTGACCTCAGGCGATCTGCCCACCTCAGCCTCCAAAAGTACTGGGATTACAGGTGTGAGCCACTGTGCCCAGCCTACTTTTAATTCTCTTGTTCTCACCATTCCATCTATTTCAGCAAACATGGTTTTATTCTAGAATTGTACATATTGAAGCCATAACTTTTTGTGTCCAGCTTCTTTTGCTCACCTTTCATTATTTATTTATTATTTTGAGATGAAGTCTTGCCCTGTCACCCAGGCTGGACTGCAGTGGTGCAATCTGCAGTGGCTCAATGCAACCTCCACCTCCCACGTTCAAGCAATTCTTGTGCCTCAGCCTCCTGAGTAGCTGGGGTTACGGGCACTCAAGCCACTGTGCCCAGTTAATTTTTGTATTTTTGTAGAGATGGGGGTCTCACCATGTTGGCCAGGCTGATCTTGAACTCCTGACCTCAAGTGATCCACCCACGTCAGCCTCCCAAAGTGCTGGGATTACAAAGCCACCATGCCTGGCCTCTTTTGCTCACTTTTACCTGTGAGATTCATCCAGGTTGTTGCATATATCAGTCATTCATTCCTTTTTGTTGCTGAGTCATAGTCCATCCCAATAATATTCCACAATTTATTTATTCATACCCTGTTGATGAACATGTGTGTCATTTCTGAGTTTTGGCTATTGTGAATAAAACTGCTATGGAACATTCTGACATGGGAATTTTGATATAGCTTTTTATTTCTCTTGGATTAAAAACCTAAGAGTTGACTTGCTGCATCAAAGGGTAGATAGAAGAGGATGTATGACCATATTTTATTTTTGTAATTTAAGAAACTGGCCGGGCGCGGTGGCTCACGCCTGTAATCCCAGCACTTTGGGAGGCCGAGGCGGGTGGATCACGAGGTCAAGATATCGAGACCATCCTGGTCAACATGGTGAAACCCCCTCTCTACTAAAAATACAAAAAATTAGCTGGGCACAGTGGCACATGCCTGTAATCCCAGCTACTCAGGAGGCCGAGGCAGGAGAATTGCCTGAACCCAGGAGGCGGAGGTTGCGGTGAGCCGAGATCGCGCCATTGCACTCCAGCCTGGGTAACAAGAGTGAAACTCCGTCTCAAAAAAAAAAGAAAAAAAGAAGAAAAAAACTAATAAAAACATTACAAAGAAAAAAAAATTGAAGAAATTGAATAAACCTGTATTAAAAATGATACTACTACTACTTGCTATCTTACTTTTTTTTTTTTTTTTTTTTTTTGAGACGAAGTTTCGCTCTTGTTACCCAGACTGGAGTGCAATGGCACGATCTCGGCTCACCGCAACCTCCGCCTTCTGGGTTCAAGTAATTCTCCTGCCTCAGCCTCCCGAGTAGCTGGGACTACAGGTGTGCACCACCATGCCCAGCTAATTTTTGTATTTTTTTTTTAGTAGAGATGGGGTTTCACCTTGTTGACCAGGATGGTCTCGATCTCTTGACCTCGTGATCCACCTGCCTTGGCCTCCCAAAGTGCTGGGATTATAGGCGTGAGCCACTGTGCCCGGCCCACTATCTTACTTTCCACTCCCTCTCCTCCCCATAGGTGTTTGATTCTGTTAGTTGTTAGATTTCTCAGGTTCAATCAGTGACCCACCACTTTTCAGGATGAATCATCAAAAATGGGGAAATTCTAATAAACCTTCCCAAGAGGACCTAGGTTTGAATACCACCCACCAGAGGCCATAAGATGCAAGTGATAATCCAGGAGAACTGCCAGCACACAGGAAAATCAGTTTCCATGGGCAGACACCATTTACAAACAAAGCAAAACAAAATCCGTGACACTTGTATTCTCTAATAACAGGGTGTCACCAGAGTAGATATGCAGCATTAAAAGGAAGAAAAGAGTATGTTCTGAAATTAGTCAAATCAACACAGCACAGAATGAGAATATCAAGAACTAACCTCACTGCAAGGAGGGTTTGTAAACAAATTGTGAACCAAACCTTGGTGACTTCCAAATCTAAACAGAAAGTCTAAAGTGCTACAAAAATTCAATCAATACCATGAAGATCGATTCTCAGAGAGGACTGGCTGGAATATAAACACAATGTAAAAGAAGAAGGTACAGTCTCCTCTTACCCACAGTTTCACTTTTCACACTTTGAATACCCATGCTCAACTGCAGTCTGAAAATATGAAATAGGAAATTCCAGAAGGAAACAATGCATAAGTTTTACATTGTTCAGTGTTCTGAGCAGCTGTTCTGAGTAGCGTGATGAAATTTCATGCCATCCAGCTCTATCCCATCCAGAATGTGAATAGTTCCTTTGGCCAGTGGATCCATGCTGTCTGCCACTGCCCGTTAGTCATGGACAGTGTCTGCTCCTGACATCCAACCATGGATATTGTCATGTCTGGAAGATCCAGGATCATCTGAAATAGATGCTCCTCTTTCTGATGAATCATCAGAAGGTCGATACTACAGCACGAGGCCTGTGACATTCACCTCACTTCATTTCATCATGTAGGCATTGTATTGTCTCACATCATCACAAGGAGGGTGAGTATGGTACAGCAGGTTCTTTTTCTTAATTTCTTCTTTTTTTGAGACAAGGTCTCCATGTATTGCCTGGGCTGTTCTCAACCTCCTGGGCTCAAGCAATCCTTGGGCCTTGTCCTCCCAAAGTGCTGGGATTATAGGCATGAGTCACCATACCCAGCCAACAATAGGATATTTTGAAAGAGAGAGAGTAAGAGAGACTACATTTACTTTTATTGCAGTATATTGTTATAATTGTTCTCTTTTAATTTAAATTTTTTGGAACAGGGTCTCACTCTGTCACCCAGACTGAAGTGCAGTGGCACAGTCTTGGCTCACTGCAACCTCTGCCTCCCAGTCTCAATCTATCCTCCCACTTAGCCTCCCAAGTAGCTGGGACTACAGAAATGTGCCACCATGCTGGGCTAATTTCTTGTATTTTTTTTTTTTGTAGAGATGGGGTTTCACCACACTGCCCAGGCTGGTCTCAAACTCCTGGGCTTAAGCCATCCTCCTGCCTCGACCTCCCAAAGTCCTGGGTTTACAGGCATGAGCTACCACACCCAGCCAATTGTTCTATTTATTATTATTGTTGTTGTTAATTTCTTTCTGTGTGTATTAGTTCATTTTTATACTATGAAGAAGTACTCGACACTGAGTAATTTATAAAGAAAAAGATGCCTGTTGCGAGAAGCCCCTCTACCTCCGGAAGAGCCGTGCGTGATAACCACGGGTGCAGAGCTAGCAGGACGCCCTCTGACTCAAGATATTTGTTAAATATTTCAGAAGATGGCCGATCCTTGGCAGGAATGCATGGACTATGCAATAACTCTAGCAAGACGAGCTGGAGAGGTAGTTTGTGATGCTCAAAAAAATGAAATGAATGTTATGCTGAAAAGTTCTCCAGTTGATTTGGTAACTGCTACAGACCAAAAAGTTGAAAACATGCTTATCTCTTCCATAAAAGAAAAGTATCCATCTCACAGTTTCATTGGTGAGGAGTCTGTGGCAGCCGGGGAAAAAAGTGTCTTAACTGACAACCCCACGTGGATCATTGACCCAATTGATGGAACAACTAACTTTGTACATAGATTTCCTTTTGTAGCTGTTTCAATTGGCTTTGCTGTAAATAAAAAGATAGAATTTGGAATTGTATACAGTTGTATGGAAGATAAGATGTACACTGCCAGAAAAGGAAAAGGTGCCTTTTGTAATGGTCAAAAACTACAGGTTTCACAACAAGAAGATATTACCAAGTCACTCTTGGTGACTGAGTTGGGCTCTTCCAGAACACCAGAGACTGTAAGAATTGTTCTTTCTAATTTGGAGAAGCTTTTTTGCATTCCTGTTCATGGGATCCGGAGTGTTGGAACAGCAGCTGTTAATATGTGCCTTGTGGCAACTGGAGGAGCAGATGCATATTACGAAATGGGAATTCACTGCTGGGATGTTGCAGGAGCTGGTATTATTGTTACTGAAGCTGGTGGTGTGCTGATGGATGTTACAGGTGGACCATTTGATTTGATGTCACGAAGGGTAATTGCTGCAAATAATAGAATATTAGCAGAAAGAATAGCCAAAGAAATTCAGGTAGTACCTTTGCAACGAGATGATGAAGATTAATTACAGCAGCCTCATAGTCAATTGCAGATGCTTTTCCCTAGATTTGGTGACTCACGGATGGATGTGTGTTTCAAGAGTGTGTTAATGCTTGGTTTAAATTCTCTTTGTCCAGGTTAAAAATTTGGAACTTGTTCCATATTTTACTATGACTAGGTTTGTAAGAATTGACATAATATTTGTTTCATTGATTTAAAAAAATGTGTATGTTAGAATGTACTTTAGGGAACATACCCAGGAAGTACAGTTGATAAGTATAACATCAGCTGAAATGGTCAATTTGGTGTTTCTAAACATCTGTGGTCCCCTGAAATTTTGACTTACTATATAGGTGCAGAGACACCCACTTAGAAAGTTACCTTTTTTGAAAAAAAAATTCTCTTTAGTTTTAAAAACCATATATAATTAAATTTGTAAGGATAAACTGAATATTTCCTAGGCCAACTTTTTTTTCTTTGCAGAGAACCTTTTTTGTTTTATTGTTCAGGGTTCATATAACACCTGGCCCATTACGTACATGTCTAGACAACTAAAAACAAACATTGTGCGAATGAATATTTTTAAGGTAGTAATTCCTAGTTATAATAGATACATAAAGTAATGAGTTCAGCATTCTGTATTTTTGCTCCAGGCTTGAAGTAAAAGTTATCTAGTTTAATATTTTACATTACCATGCCATTTCACATTACCATACAGCCAGATAGCATTGCTTATTGTGGGCATTTATGCAGTGAATACATTTTCCAAAATAGTTAAGTTGTCTATTTGGATTTGCTTTAAAGTCCTGCGTAAAAGAGAAGAAACTATTTCTATAATAAAAAGCACTCTCATCAGATACCTGACGTAATTCGATTCAATCTAACATTTTACTAAATCCAGTATTCATGTTTTAAAGGTGTTTACACTGATTTGACTGTGTTGGCAAATATACTGTATTGTTAATATTGAACTATTTATTTTTGTCTTAGTCTCTTTATTTAATTCACTTCATTGCTGCTGGATCTCTGCAGCCTTTAAAAATACTTCTTAGTGGTCATTGCCCTGCAGAACTCAAAAAGAAAATTGTACTGGTTCGTAGACATTTTAAAAGGGTTAATTTATTGTTCAGCCTTATCCCTTGGCATGTGAACTGAGTACTAGACTTATTGTAGGTTCATATGAGCTTTGTGCTGTAAAATGAAAAGTGATTCTATAAAGTTTTCAAGGTGGGGGTGATTTTATTGTTGTGTATATCTAATAAATATGTGTGATACTAAGGTTTGAGTGCTATTATTTTGTGCTGTTCATCACAGCACTTAAAACATCTGATACTGTATTATTCTAGGACATGTTTTTGTAATTAAATTTATTTTAATTAAAATGATCATAAATAAAACTTTAAATTAATCGATAAAAAAAAAAAAAAAAAAAAAAAAAAAAAAAGAAAAAGATGTGTTTTTTTGTTTTGAGACAGTCTTGCTCTGTCACCCAGGTTGGAGTAGAGTGGTGAGATCTTGGCTCGAGTCAACCTCCGTCTCCCAGGTTCAGGTGATTCTCATGCCTCAGCCTCCCAAGCAGCTGGGCTTACAGGTTCCCACCATGACACCTGGCTATTTTTTGTATTTTTAGTAGAGACGGGGTTTTACCGTGTTGGTCAGACTTGTCCTGAACTCCCAACCTCAAATAATCTGCCCACCTCGGCCTCCCAAAGTGTTGGGATTACAGGCGTGAGCCACTGTGCTGGGCCTGAAAAAGAGGTTTAATGGACTCACAGTTCCACATGGCTGGGAGGCCTCACAATCATGGTGGAAGGCGGAGGAGAAAAACCACATCTTACGTGGCAGCAGGTAAGAGAGCGTGTGCAGGGGAACCATCTTTTATAAAACCATCGGATCTCCTGAGACTTATTCACTAGCACAAGAACAGCATGGGAAAAACCTGCCCCCCGTGATTCAATTACCTCTTACCGGGTCCCTCCCACAACACGTGAGGATCATGGGAGCTACAATCCAAGATGAGATTTGGGTAGGGACACAGCCAATACATAACACTGTGTCTAATTTAGGAATTCAACTTTATCATAGGTATGTATGTATAGGAAGAAACATAGCATATAGAGGGTTTGGTACTATCTGCAATTTCAGACATTCCTTGGAATATATCCTCTCAGAACAAGGGGGAACTACTATACTGCCACATTGTCAGTGACCATTTTTAGTGGTAAATTCTGAGCCTAGAGCCACCACCACCCCTTTTTCTGGGAACTGGCCTTGAGTCCTAATTCAAAGGGGTCACAGTATTAGGTATAGACATCTGGTAGATCAAGTTTGGATTCCAAGTGCCTTGGGGAGTCACGGAATTATTTTGTGCAGATAGTAACGTGATCGAATTCGTGATTCAAAAGGCTTTTGGAGGCCAGACACAGTGGCTCACGCCTGTCATCCCAGCACTTTGGGAGGCCGGGGCGGGTAGATCACTTGAGGTCAGGAGTTTGAGACTGGCTTGGCCAACATGGCAAAACCCTGTCTCTACTAAAAATACAAAAATTAGCCAGGCATGGTGTTAGGTGCCTGTAATCCCAACTACTTGGGAGGCTGAGGCAGTAGAATCGCTTGAACCCGGGAGGTGGAGGTTGCAGTGAGCCAATTGCACAGGTGCACTCCAGCCTGGCAACAGTGTGAGACTCTGTCTAAAAAAAAAAATAATAGTAATAATAAGGTTTTTGGAGGGACAAATAGAGGCATTTGCAATAGTTCAGCTATCTAGAGAGATGATTGTGGTTGACATTGGCAGCAAAGAAGGAGAAAATTAAGCCATAGAGACCCCACCCTGCCAATATCTAGAAGCTGGGAGAGAAAAAATGAAAGTTTTCCAGGGATCCTGAAATACAAGAAGAACCAGACAATTCTGGGGCTATGAAAGCTAAGAGAGGGGTTTTGAGAAGCAAGAAGTGGTCAACTGTAGCTTAGGAAGTAATGAAGAGAAGCTGTTTGTGAAAAGGGCAGCCTTCTGTTACAGGGAGCAGAGAAACGGAGCTATAGTTGGAAGAAGATAAAGGGACATGGAAGTGACTGTAGCATGTCTGTAGCTTCCTGTTGCACCTAAAATAATCCAAGAAGGCTGTGTTCTTAACTTGACATACAATTTCCTTCATTTTGTGACCTCTTACGTTAGTCAGCATCCCGGCAGGAAACACTGGGATACAGAGTGTAGCCAAAGACCCCAAGGTGAGGAGGGAGTTTACTGCAGTGCAGCCAGGGTGAGGAAACCAACGGCATCTGGGGAAACACTCAGGGCTTAGCCTCAGAGTGAAGACATTGCCACCCGAAGCCTGAAGAGACAAGGGAAGGAACTTAGAAGGGGAGCTGCCCGACACCAGCAGTGGCCACAGAGGGCCCAATGCCAGAAGTGTGTGACAAAGCAGGCATGCAGGGGAAGAAGTACCATGACCTCTCTTTCTTCCATCTTCGGAGCCCCTCGCAAAATTGGCAGAACCCTCTAGAAGCCAGAAGCTATGAGAATGCAGGTCATGGGGCCCTTAGAGGTCAGAAGGGCATAGGGCAGGACAGAGGATAGTGAACGGATTGCACTGGCAAATAACCAGCAGGTCCATGCTCACCTCCCAGGCTCATCTCTCCCAGCTCCCCACCTCCAGCCTCAGGGGCCTCCTTTCAGATTCCAGAACATACCGAGCTACATCCTTCCCAAGGCCGTGGTGCAGGCTGGTCTCTCTATCTGGAACGTTCTTTACCTCATCAACTCAAAATTATCCTTCCATTTTCATCTTAAACATCACTTTCTCGGATAGGCCTTTCCTGGGCCATGCCCCTCCCCAGTCTAGATGAAATATCACATTACAGTCTCTCATAGCACCTTGTTCTTTTCTTCCTCAGCATTTATCATGGTTTGCAGTGATAGATTTATCATGGCATTACTTGTTTAATATCTATCTCCTCTATTAGCCTGTAAACTCCATGAGAACAGGAATTATGTCTGTTTTTCACAGAACAATTCTTAGCAATGGGCAAGTGCCCAAACATGTGTATTTACTGCAATACTTAATGAACCTGCTCTAACATTCTCTCCCACATTGCTGAGATCTCTGGATACAAACAGTTTAGCAATAACGGATCTTTATTATTCCCTGTTACACTCCAGGTGCTATACTAGATATTTATGTTGGCTCATTCGCTCCTCACAACAATCCAATGAGACAGGGACTCCTATTATCCCCATTTTTTCAATGAGGGAACTGAGACCTGAAAGGCCAAGTTATTTGGCCAAGGTCACACAGCCCTGTGGTAGAGCCTGGGTTTGAACCAAGGTCCTGCTGACATCAAAGCTAGTGTTCTGAACTCCCTCCCACACACACTGCACTGCCGCCTTAAATATCTTACTGTGGTTTGGGTTTGCTTATATGTCTATTTTCCATATTAGACTATGTGGGGACCCACTCAGCCCCCCATAGTTGGTACAAAGATTATTTTAAGCTGAAGACATTTGAGACTCAACAGATGCAGAAAGAAGCCTTCTTGGAGCTTCCCTTGTCTGACTCAAGGCAGAAGCTGCTTCTATGCACATTGCACATATAAATGAATTCTTCCTTGCTAATTGGTTGTTTGTCTGAGTAATGAAGACTGTCATAAATTCCTTTTCTGGGGAAGCTTCTACCTCCAGAAGAGAGACCAAGGGTAAATCTACCAGAAAGCCCTTCTCTGGGAAGTTTTATGGCCCTAAAGAAGACAGAAAGATTATTCATATCTATGTAGAAGAGCATGACTGGATGTGGTGGCTCACACCTGTAATCCCAGCACTTTGAGAGACTGAGGCAGCCCAGGAGTTCAAGACCAGCCTGTGCAACATAGTGAGAGCTGAACATAGTGAGAACTCATCTCTACAAATATATATATATACACATACATATATTTTCCTCTACATATATATTTTATCTATATATTTGTCTCTACTATATATATATGTATATATATGTGTATATATATATATACACACACATATATATATATACACATATATATATATATTTAAAGAAAAACATGATCATGAACTTCCTTATCTCCCATTTGTTCTCCAAAAAAACCTATATGTCTTTCCTAGGGAAACCTACTTGTTCTTCCCATAGGAATCTTTTCTCCCTGCTCCTCTTCCCCTACTAAATTAGGTATCTAAGCTTCAATTCTAATCACCCTGAGTTACTCTAGCACTCCCTGTTGTATGCACATTGTACACATACATGGATTCTTTCCTGCTAATCTGTTGTTTGTCAGTTAAATTCACAGGCCCCAGGTAGGATATAAATGTCAGAGGGCAGAGGAAAAGTTTTTCCTTTTCTACAACTGTAAGTTCCTTGGGCAACAAGTGTTAGTTATCTATTTAACCCAAAACACGCTGCAAGTGCCCAATAAATGTGAAGTATTGACTCTTTCCCACCAACAGAGTATGCTGATGCGGACTGACTTGCCCACCCTACCCAAGTCTTTAGCCTCACACATTCTGCTTACTAAAGAGCAGTGGTCTGTGCATCAGGCTCTTTTGAGCTCCAGTTTAGTAAACTCTTTCTCTAGAGACCAGTTCTTTCATGATTTATTTATTTATTTACATATTTTTAAATATTGATTTTCAAAGAAATTGTTTTGTTTTTGTTTTTGTTTTTGAGACAGGGTCTTACTCTGTCGCCCAGACTGGAGTGCAGTGGTGTGATCACAGCTCACTGCAGGCTCTATCTTTCCAGGATCAAGCAATCCTTCCACCTCAGCCCACTGTATAGCTGGGCCTACAGGCATGAGCCCCCAGGCCCAGCTAATTTTTTTTTTTTTTTTTTGGTAGAGATGGGGTTTCGCCATGTTGCACAGGTTAGTCTTGAACTCTTGGGCTCAAGTGATCCACCCACTCAGCCTTCCAAAGTACTGGGATTACTGGTGTGATTCCTGCACCCAGCCTAGAGCACAATTCTTTTGATGAACTGATAGAGTTGAGGTTCTGTTGGAGCTTCAGTGTGAACTCTGGCCATGTAGGGGCTTTCTGACCTTGTCCAGAAAGACCCTGCCTCAAAAACCAGCTAGCCCATCCTTTCTGACATCCACCCCACCCAGCCCTGAATCTGACTTGACCATGCAAGATAGGTTTCCACAGTCACAAGCAGCCTAGTTGCTTCACTGATGGCACTTTCCTGTGAGTGGAATTTTCAGAGCCTAGACTCTAGGAACAGCACATCCACTCTACACATTCTGTTTCCTGTTTCAGGAGACAGAAGACAGAGCATCCAAGGAGGCAGGGAAATGATTCTAAGCATTTCCGCCTGTCTCCTCCTGCTGGAGCTTGCCCATTCTCACAGAAGAAATGCAAATGTTAGCCCTTTAGAGCACCTACCAAGCTTTCAGAATAGGCCCACCTGAGCCCCGCTGACAGCCCTGAAAGGGGACTGAATGCCAGCCAGGAAGAACCCAACTGGGGGCAGAACAGGAAGGAAGGCATGCCCTGCTATCAGTTTACCTGCTGCAGAATGCCAGCAGCGCCACAGCAGCCTCAGACCACTTAGCTCCTTCCTTCTTCGTTGCTTCCTTTTCTTTTTTGCTGTTCCCTATGATAGTCTTTTTTGTTTTGTTCTTTCTTTCTGTTTTTTTTCTTTTCTATTCTTTTCTTTTTTTTTTTTTTTGAGACAGGGTCTTGCTCTGTCACTTAGTCTGGAGTGCAGTGGCACAATCTCGCCTCACTGCCACCTCCACCTCCCAGGTTCAAGCTATTCTCATGTCTCAGTTTCCCGAGTAACCAAACTACAGGCGTGTACCACCATGCCCAGCTAATTTTTATAATTTTAGCAGAGACGGGGTTTCACCATGTTGACCAGGCTGGTCTCCAACTCCTGACCTCAAGTGATCCACCCACTTCGGCCTCCCAAAGTGTTAGATTATAGGTGTAAGCCACCACGCCCAGCCTCCCCTATGATAGTCTTTTCTGTTTTGCTCTTCCCAACCCAGCTACTTTTGTGGACTTCCAAGAGCTAGGGAGGACCTGTGTCATCTAGCCCAGGGCATCACAAAACATGGCAAAATCACTTAGGAGGTTTTTTCAAAATACAATTCCTAGACCCCACCTTACATTTAACAGTTGTAAACAACTCTTGCTTTTGTCTGCCAGGGCAGGACTGTCTTCAGAGTTCCTAGAGAAGTCTTCTTTCCCCACTCCATGTAGTTCACTAGGGCTACCAAGTCTGTAAGGCAGGAGTCTTTAGAGGTGATAGGCCCCAAAGAGAGGCACATGGTCCAAACTGAGCCTATCAGAATTATCCACTGAGATGTTAGAGTCAGCGGAGGAAAGACCAAAATGCTTCTTCCTTCTTGAATGCCTAATAGAAAATGTGGTTGTGGCCGGGTGCTGTGAATCATGCCTGTAATCCCAGCACTTTGGGAGGCTGAGTTGGGTGGATCACCTGAGGTCAGGAGTTCAAGACCAGCCTGGCCAACGTGGTGAAACCCCCCCCATCTCTACTAAAAATACAAAAAAATTAGCCCGGTGTGGTGGCGTGCACCTGTAGTTCCAGCTACTTTAGAGACTGAGGCAGGAGAATCACTTGAACCCAGGAGGCGGAGGTTGCAGTGAGTCAAGATCACATGACCGCACTCCAGCATGGGCAACAGAGTGAGACTCGGTATTGAAATGTGGT
The DNA here is from genome assembly GCA_031835075.1 of Saguinus oedipus. NCBI lineage: Eukaryota > Metazoa > Chordata > Mammalia > Primates > Cebidae > Saguinus > Saguinus oedipus. The sequence continues at coordinate 48,965,223 of CM063170.1, forward strand.
TTCTATTCTCTACAAGATGGTAGCCCTATTTCTTGCCAACTAGGAGAAATCTGTTTGCAATAAGGAAAAATGAGAAACGGAGAGAGTTCTGATAAATTTGCTAAGTTCCTGAGGCAAACTCTCCAGTCTCCTGTGTTCATAAATTCCCTTGCCTTCTTCAGCTAGTTTTTTTTGTTGTTGTTTTTCTTTTGTTTTTGAGACAGAATCTTGCTCTGTCGTTTAGGCTGGAGTACAGGGGTTCTATCTTTGCTCACTACAACCTCTGCCTCCCAGGCTCAAGCAATTCTCATCCCTCGACCTCCCCGTATTAGCTGGGACTACAAACACATGCCACCATACCTGGCTAATTTTTTTGTATTTTCAGTAGAGACAGGGTTGTTGTCCAGGCTCATCTTGAACTCCTGACCTCAAGTGATCCACTCATCACAGTGGATTACAGCCATGAGCCACCATGCCCAGCTTCTTAAGCTAGTTTTAATCAAGTTTCTGTCACTTGCAACCAACAGTGTGAAGAATCAATGGATCAGGAATTCAAGGGGTAGGACAAGAGAAAATGAAAATCTTAAAGATGTCCATGAATTTTTAATGTATGGCTAGGTTTAGGATACCCTGATAAATTAACCTTTCAGTTTATAAACAAAAAGCTGAGTTCTGCCGGGTGTGGTGATTCATGCCTGCAATCTCAGCACCTTGGAGGCCATGGCAGGCAGATCACCTGAGGTCTGGAGTTCAAGATAAGCCTGAGCAATATGGTGAAACCCCGTCTCTACTAAAAACACAAAATTAGCCAGGTGTAGTAGTGTGCACCTGTAATCCCAGCTACTCAGTAGCCTGAGGCATGAAAATCTGTTGAACCTGGGAGGCAGAGGTTGCAGTGAGCTGAGATCCTGCCAGTATACTCCAGCCTGGGCGACAGAGTCAGACTCCATCAAAAAAAAAAAAAAAAAAAGAAAGAAAGAGAGAAAGGAAGGAAAGAAAGGAAAAAGAGAGAAAGAACTGAGTTCCACATAAGGGATTTTATATTAGTGAGGTTGAATTTAGTGAGCAACTACTACATATAGGACCCAATGTAAAGAGAGTTTCATATATGATCCTCAGAATGTCACTTTGCGTTTACTATGTTTACTACATCTCTTTCCTTTCTTTCTTTCTTTTTTATTTTTTGAGATAGGGTCTTACTCTGTCACTCAGGCTCTGGAGCGCAGTGGCACGATCTTAGCCCAGTACAGCCTCAACTTTCTGGGCTCCCACCTCAGCCTTCTGAGTGGCTAGGACTACAGATGTGTGCCACCATGCTTGGCTAATTTGTTTTGTATTGTTTGTAGAGGTTTTGTATGTCACCCAGGCTGGTCTCCAACTCTTGGACTCAAGAAATCCACTCACCTCAATCTCCTAAAGTGCTGGGATTACAGGTGTGCACCACCATGCCCGACCCACTGCTTCTATTTACTTGTTTATTGTGTCTGTTTTATCTACACTTGTATATGTACCACCTATCGCAATGCCTGGAAAATAGTAGAAACTAACTAAATACTTGTCGAATATTGAATAAAATTTTCAGATTAATATTACTATCATTAGCAGTAATAATAGAACAGTAGTGGTAACAGTATCACTAACATTTACTGAGTGTTTATTTTGTGCTGGGTACTGTTTAAGTTCTTTTCAAATATTACCCCACATGGCCGGGCATGGTGGCTCACCCCTGTAATCCCCAGCACTTTGGGAGGCTGGGGCGGCAGATCCCCTGAGGTCAGGTGCTGAGATCAGCCTGGCTAACATGGCAAAACCCTGTCTCTACTAAAAATACAAAAAAAATTAGCTGGGTGTGGTGGCACATGTCTGTAATCCCAGCTACTCAGGAGGCTGAGGCAAGAGAATTGCTTAAACCCGGGAGACAGAGGTTGCAGGTTGCAGTGAGTGGAGATCACCCCACTGCACTGCAGCCTGGGCAACAGAGCGAGACTCTGTCTTAAAAAAATTATAACAATAAATAAATATTACCTCATTTATTGATCTGAAGACGCCTGTAAGGTAGGGTTCTATTATTTCTCATTATGATGAGAAAACTGGGACACAGAGATGTCCAATAATTTTCCCAAGGTCTCACCGCTAGTAAGTAGCAAAACAAAGATCCAAACTGAGGCAATCTGGCTCCAGAGTCCCAGTCACAAACATTATTCTACACTGGTTTAATTAACTTTTTCAGAATGACCAAGCTGCTTAATAGCAGATGTAGAATTTGAGCCTAGGTCTGTCTAACTGCAGAGCCTTCACTCTTTAATCTCATACTTACTCTTTGTGGCTAATTGGCCATTCACAATAGTCCACATAAATGATGCTCCTATGGTTGCACAATAATCTGCATGGCTCTTTGTGGCAACCTTCATAATATAATTAGAAACCAAGTATTCTGACCTCTGGAGATGAGCAGTCAGGTGTGATCAAAAACAAGACTCATGGGTCCAAATACTGAAACCAGGCTGCAAACGTTCACCTGCTGTGTCAGTTTGGGTACTACAGGAAACAAGCCAACATGGAATTAGAAGCATAATATTTATTAGAAGAAATGCCCATGAAAGAAAAAGGGAAGCAAGAGCAAGAACAGGTGGGGAGGGTCTGAGACCACAGGGAAGTTCTGACACTTGTCAAGGAAGAGAAGGAAGGAAGGAAGATTGGGTAGGAAGAGTATCCAGTTGCAGCAAGGCTCTGAGGAAATCCGGGCCAAGTCAATGCAAAGCCCAGGTCAATGATTGCCCAGTGAAGGAGTCCAGCACTGGGCAGAAATGGCCTAGCTCCAGCATACCTTTCTCAGTCATTGCTGGGAATAGCCCCATGGAGAGCGTGCCCTTGGCATAAATGGTCACAGAGCTGTCAGCCAACCATGCTCATTGCAACTGCTTCTCTTGAAAGGATTACAACTGTAATCCCAGCACTTTGGGGGGCCGAGGCAGGTGAATCACAAGGTCAGTAGATCAAGACCATCCTGACTAACATGGTGAAACCCCATCTCTACTAAAAATACAAGAAATTAGCCAGGCATGGTAGCACGCACCTGTAGTCCCAGCTGCTCAGGAGGCTGAGGCAAGAGAATCGCTTAAACCCAGGAGGCAGAGGTTGCCATGAGCCAAGATCACGCCACTGTACTCCAGCCTGGGTGACAGAGCAAGACTCCGTCTCAAAAAAAAAAAGAAAGAAAGGAAATTTGAATGGTGCTTTTCCATGGCTGCCATACCCATGTACCATGAATTAAAATCCCCCAGGGAAACACTAGAGAGCTAACCACATGAGATAAGCAGTCAGTGTCCATTGTCTACGCTGCTTCTCACAACACACAGTTAACACAGCTGAGTATGTTTTTTTTTTTTTCTTCAAAACATGTTGGTTTGGACTTACTAAAAGTGTCAGCTCATTTAAAGAAAAATGTATGTTTTCCTGAAGAGGAGTAGGTGGAGCATTTTCTCATTTATTTTTCTACCATGAACATATTTGAATTGCCACAAAGAAGTTACTATGGAAACTGCTCTCAAACTTGCAAGATAAAAGGTAAAAATGGAACACTTTGTTGACATGCAAATAGTTAGTCTCTGGAGACCACTTTTTAACAAACTCTCCTGGTCTGATTTTTCTGAGTCCTTTAAAGGTTCTCTTGAATTAAAAGTGGACAGGCAGATTTTTGGTGTTACATTCCAGATGGCTCCTGCTGACTGTACAAATGTCACAGGTGACAACTCTAGGATGAGTCTAGATATATGCAAACTTGGTTTTGGAATGAGCAAAAAGGCTGATGGTGCCCTGCTGTGAATACCCAAACAGGCCCAGGGAAGGGAACGTGGTTGTTTTGGGGCCAGGTTCATTCTGCAGGTGTACTCTGGACTGACTTGTCTGAAAGTTAACTTGCTGAGCTCTTATTTATGCAAAGTAGTTTCTCTTTCTTATATCCTCTGGCCACATTCCTTCTTTGGGATCTTGCGCTGGATAGTCTTTCCAACACAAAACACAAACTTCTTATTTGAAAGTCTTATTCCTCTACCCATCTCTACTCATCTTTACTTGCCCCTCCCCATCCACCACTCCAACTCATTTTGTGTCAGCCCAAATACTCCTATCATTACAAAGCTCTGAGATAACTTTGGATTTCTGCTTGTTGTACTTTTCTGCCTGTCAATTCCTTCAACCTTGCTTCTTTCTCTTGGGGCGTCAATCCCAGAGCCATACTGAAACCTTTTTCAAAGCTGCTTTTGGTAATTAAGTGAATCCAACTTTAAGAGGGTTGCCTGTAGTTTCAGTTACTTGAGAGACTGAAGTGGGAGCATTGCTGGAGCCCAGCAGTTTCAGACTAGCTGGGGCAACAGAGTGAGATGACCAACTCAAAAAAAAAAAAAGAGGTCGTTTGACTTGAGGGACACAGATCAGAGGTTGTTTATTTGGGATTATTGTTTACCAAGCTTCATGACTAGCAACTGTCAATTTCACTTCTTTGTGAATCAGAGTCTATCTGATCCTTTCAAAGGATCCTTGCACTTCAGCCTCCCAAGTAGCTGGCATCACAGGTGTGTGCTCCAACACCTTGCTGATTTTTTTGCAGGGGGTATGGAATCTCGCACTGTCGCCCGGGCTGGAGTGCAATGGCAAGATCTTGGCTCACTGCAACCTCTGACTCCTGGGTTCACGCAATTCTCCTGCCTCAGCCTCTCGAGCAGCTGGTATTACACGACTATCACACCCGTCTAATTTTTTGTATTTTTAGTAGGGATGGGGTTTCACCATGTTGGCCAGACTGGTCTTGAACTCCTGACCTTGTGATCTGCTCACCTTGGCCTCCCAAAGTGTTGGGATTACAGGCATGAACCACTGTGCCTGGCCTTTTTTTTTTGTAAAGACATGAGGGTGGGTGTCAGGTGTCTCACTTTTTTGGCAGGCTGGTCTCAAACTCCTGGGCTCAAGTGATCCTCCTGCCTCAGCCTCCCAGCCTCCCAGTCTCCTAAAGTGCTGTGATAACAGGCGTGAGCCACTGTGCCTGGCCTGTAATAAACTATTGTAGAACCTGAGATTGGCCTTTTAAGATGTCTTTTCAGGCTTTTGTATTTCTGACAAATGGATAGCCCTACCCAGACCAGCCACTTCTCTGCTGGCCCTCACCCAGAAGCCAACTCAGCAATGGAGGACCATTTTCCACACTCCTCTGATTGCATCCCCAACCAATCAGCAACACCAATACCCTAGCCCCCTGCCCACCAAACCATCTTTGAAAAACCCTATCTTCCAAATTTTCAGGAAGATTGATTTCAGTAATAACTGTCTCTCAAGTGGCATGGCCAGCCTTGTGTCAAACTCTTCACTGCAATGATGCAGTCTCAGTGAATTGATTTATCTGTAAAGCGGGCAGAAAGAACCTGCTGAGCAATTACACTATCTGCAATTATCTTAAATGTTTCCTTGATTATTATATGTTTCTTCCAATGACCTTTAAATTCCAAGAGAGCTAGACCCCTAACTGTATTTCCCACTTCTGGCACATACAAAATGCTCAATAAATATTTGTAGAATGAAAAGAACTGTTCAATTTCAGCAGATGGATCAAATGAAACTTAAGGTTGCTTGAAGCTTTAACATGAGCATTGATAAAAATGAGTAAGTGGAAAAGGAAGTGATGACAACCATTGCAACAAAGCAATGAAAGCAGTGTGCATATTTATGTTTAAAAAACGCAAACCTGTCAAGCCCTTGAATGTCTGATTTATGAAATACATATATGTGTATGTGTGTGTAAGCCCTTGAATGCCTGATTTATGAAATACATATATGTATATGTGTATGTGTATGTATACATAATGTTGGCTTTTTAGTTTCACGTGGAGTGTGAACTCAGTTTCGGAGGATAATAATAAAGTATTTAACTAGGATTTCAGGTAGTTGTCTAAATATAAAACATTGTATCAGAATTAGAGTGGAAAAGGATTTAGAATACAAGTTCTTCAATTTAAAGGGGTAGAAACTAAGGCCTAGAGATCTAAGTATATTTTGGCATTGGGAAATAAATATGCCAATCATACTTCTGTATACTCATTACTAATAACATAGCAATAACGCCTTACATTTGAAAAGAGTGAGTGTGACTAGATCCTGCAACAGTGGTTCTGAAACTTGGGCGTTATCAGAATCACCTGGAGGATTTGTTAAAGCGCAGATCGCTGGGCCCCACCTCCAAAATTTCTGGTTCGGTAGGTCTGAAGCAAGGGGCAGGGAGAGCTTAAGAGAAACCATCCCAACTCCGTTTAGCTCTCGCAACTGAACCGGCCCCGCTCGGTACGCAGGGAAACTACAAGTCCCGGCATGTCCCGCGCCCAGCGGCGTAAAGTCGGGTACTTCCGCTCCACGCAGCGCCTCTGCTGCCGCGTCTCGACGTGTCACCGGCGGCGCCGCTGCTGTGGCCAAGGAAGGTGCTGACTGGGGGAGTTCGAGGCGGCGGGCGGCAGTGACCCCGGCCTGGAACTGCCCCGGCACGGAAGTGTTCCGGGATCCGTGGGGAGCAGGAGAGGGAGGCGGCGGCCAGTTCCACGCGGGGCACGATGTTGAACATGTGGAAGGTGCGAGAGCTGGTGGACAAAGCGTGAGTATCGGGGGGCAGTTGTGGCCGAGGCCCACTCAGGGGAGCGGTTACTGGGAGAGAGAGCTGGCCTTGGGCGAGGGGTTGCCCGCGTCACGCCCCCCGGCTCTGCCAGCCCCATCATGGCGGCGACCCGTTCCTTCCCGGCCCCGGGCCTCATCCCCGCTTGCGAGGCTGGGGAGGGACCCTCCCTCGTTTTAAAAACGTCCTCTTAGCCACCCTTCTGTCCTTTCCAGGCCTTCCTGTCCCTTCCCCTATTCCAACCCCTCGGTGCCGACGCTTTGGTCAGAGGGGGTGAGTTGTCTGCAGCTGGGTCACTGCCCTGGCGGGAGGACTGTCTTAGCCTCAGACTGTGGGCTTTGCCTACTGGGCAGCAGGGAAGGCTTAGGAGTGGGGGGCACAATGCACTGGTTCTCTGTGTCTCTCGGGATGTAGTACGGAGAGACCTTAGACCTGGTTGGGGTGTGTCTTTTACCTTCCTGGCCTCTTCTTAATTCCTAATAAACCTGAAGTGTCGGAGTGGGTGGTAAGTGTAACAAGTGGCTATTGTGGTAAGGCTGAAGTTACTCAAGAAGAGACTCATCCTTTGCTTTTCTAACGCTAGTGAAAGTAGATCACTATATAACTTCTTGTGATTTTCTTCTGTTTCTTTTTCCACTACACATCATTTTTGGTGTGCTACCTGTTCCAATCGATTAAATTAAGAGGTCTTTAAGAAATTTCCCCTTAAGAGGAAAACAACCCAGGTTTACATCCTGTTGATCTGCTTTTAAAAGCAGCTAAAAAGACCAGTACGTAGTTGATTTCCTTTAAGACAAATAACTTTAGTCTCTTACTTGCACAAGGAAAACCTTAACATTTAAAATGAGTATATCAGATATACAGTGGTTAAGTAAGGTCTTCTAGGCCAGCAGGAAATAAAGTTTAAGAATTTAACCAGTCCTCTTCCTTTTAGGTTTTAGTGATTATGCAATAAGTGTGGTGAGAAAAACAGTTCATTTGTGCCACCTACCTAACCTAAAATCAGGAAGTATAGATAGCAAACTGTTTTGTTAACACCAGAAAACAAAATAATTTCCTGTGCCTTGTCTGATGCATCAGTTAGAACTTAGAGCCTGACCATATTTTTATATTTTCTATGCTACCAAGAAGGCAATAGAGTGCCTAAGGAGCATGGGTTTCAGAACCTGCAGAGGTTAGGGAAGTTAACTCATCGTCACAGTGCCCTAGTTTTCTCTGGTGCAAAATGAAAATGCAGTGATACCTACTTTAGAATGTTGTAGTGAGGCTTAAGGGTTAAGGGATTATATTGCATATAAAACCCTTAACATAATATGTTAAGATCAGTGTGCTTTTGAAACTAGCAAATGTTTTGCATTTAGAGTGAGATAAGATAAACCTCTTTGAGAAGCTCCAAGTTTGAGAAGTTACTTGCTTTAATGATTTTTCTTTACAACTACTCATTTGGCTATTGAGGCCTCTGCTATTTATTTTGGACTATTTAGCTGTTTATATATTCTTTGCTTTGGCTTACCAAAGATGAAATAAACTAATAGTTCTTTTCCAGATCCAGGATCATTGGCATTTTTTAAAGCATATTGTGTAAAGATTAGGATATCAATTTAAATAGTTTTTTAAAGGCCAAAAGAAGACTTCAAAGCTACTTTTTTTTTTTTTTTTTTTTTGATGGAGTCTGTCTTTTGTGCGGTCATAACTCATTGCATCCTCCAACTCCTGGGCTCAAGTGATCATCCCGCTTCTGCCTCCTGAGTGACCAGGACTACAGGCATGCACCACTATGCCTGGTACTGCCTCCTTATTTCTGAGTCAGAGGTCAGCAGAATAAAACCACTAAGAAAGACCTTGTTCTCTTAGAGGACTAAATCTGTGGTACTCAAAAATTTGAAGAGGCTGTACATTGTTCATAAGATAGAAATCAAGGCAGTATTCCTGCTATTGTATACCTTTCATATTTGCTTATCACACTTGTTATGTGCTTTAGGTTAAATTTGCCCTGCAAGGAGTTATCATTCTAATGGAAAACCTATTGTTGAAAAATAATATCTGTCTTTTTACTACCCAATTTAGGATGTAGACTTGAACCAAATTATTCGAGAACATAGAAGAATGTTGCTACCAAGGACTTTTTAAGGCTTTTGTGGGTCTAACCACATATTAAGGTTAGACCATGAGGTTAGTTTACTGATGAGTACTCGGGATTTTAATTTTTACCTTTCACTGACAAGAAGAGAAAAAATTCTTCCCCCCAAATGTAAGCATCTTACAGAACTGTGGATCTGTTAGACTTTGCACCTAATACCATAACAGAGGTGCAGCAGATCCACAGAGTGACTGCTCTGATTATCGGAGGGATAAAGTGATGAAGGAACTTGCAAATGAAGAAACGATGAAGTGATTAAGGACTGTTCAGATAGCTGGATCAATAAAATGAGGGCTTATATGAGAGAAAGGTTAGGGGGTTTGGCTATCTGGTTCATATTCTGGCATTGCCTTTTTAATTAGCTGTATGTATGATTTGAGGCAGAATCATATGAATTTCCAGACTGTGGGTTCCTTATCGGTAAAATGAGGGGACCTGGCTAGAGTTAAGACTTTTTCCACCTTTGATGGCTATTGGAGAAATGCATTTCCATCAAGGAAAAATAGTTGGAACTAATTTTTACAGCAGCAGACAAATTTTGGAGTCATTATCCTCTGTAGACAATTTAGACTAAAAAGGGAAATTTTCTTAAAAAGTGGTAATCAGTAAATGTTATATTTAAATATTTTATGCAGTAAATACCATGATTCAGAAAGACTATGACTTTAGTGTATGTTGATACCCAGTGAGGTTTTACTTCAGAAAAAAAATGTACTCTTGAAAAATGTGTTTCCGGGAGCCACTCTTAGATTCAGTGTGGTAGCAGTTCTTGAGTTTAGTTATGTATTTCTTTTTTTTTCTTTTTTTTTTTTTTTTTGAGATGGAGTTTCACTCTTGTTGCCCACGCTGGAGTGCAGTGGTGCAATCGGCCCACTGCAACCTCTACCTCCAGGGTTAAAGTGATTCTTCTGCCTCAGCCTCCCTAGTAGCTGGAATTACAGGCGCCTGCCACCACACCCGGCTAATTTATATGTTTCTATTAGAGACAGGGTTTTGCCATGTTGGCCAGGCTGGTCTCAAACTCCTGACCTCAGGTGATCCACCCACCTCAGCCACCCAAAATGATAATGATGTATTTCAGACATTGGCTTTTGAGACACTGAAGACTTTTTCTGGAAGTGGGGTATATTTTCCACAATTGCTACATCTCCTGGTGGTAGTAGAGGGATTGGTTTTGCAGAACATTGTGGAAGTGAGGGGAAGCAGATAAAGCCATAGGCCTGCCAGAGCTTGGAGTGCCAGTATCTTCCCACTCATTGTCAAGTTGCATAAAAGGCGATGTGGCAGGAAAGAATAAGTGGCACTATTCCCATCAACTAGGAACACCAGCTTAACCGTTGTCATCCTGTGACCTGTCTCCTGTTATCTGTGGCTGTAATAAAATTGGACATGTTTATATTTTGTCATCCTGTGTATGCATGGTAAAATTGAAAGTTGCTGCAGTTCTGTTTTCTCTCCAGATTTGAGTCATTTAATGAAGGTGACACGGTAGTGGTAGATCAAAACTGCTACTTACTCGTTCAAGCTCAGTGCATCCTTCTCTTTCCTTGCAAGGAGTGATATTAGTGGTAAATCTATTTGATCAATGCCTCGTTTTTATTTTTTCTGAGATAGAGTCTCACCCTATCCCCCAGGCTGCAGTGCAGTGGCTTGATCTCAGCTCACTGCAATCTCTACCTCTCAGTTTCAAGTGATTCTCCTGCCTCAGCCTCCCAAGTAGCTGAGATTATAGGCACCTGCTTCCATGCCTGGCTAATTTTTCTATTTTTAGTAGAGATGTGGTTTTGCCTTATTGGCCAGGCCTGTCTTGAACTTGTAACCTCAGGTGATCCACTTTCCTTGGCCTCCCAAAGTGCTGGGATTACAGATGTGAGCCACCATACCCAGCCTCCGTGGCCCTTTTTATGATAATGATTCAGACAGCTCTGGCCGAGGTCCTAAGGCAACAACTGTGGATATCCATTTTAAGTTATTCTCCTAAGGGTAGCTTGCATTTTCCCTCATAAGTTGATTTTTATTGATGTATATTTGCTTGGTTTTAGATCCTAAATGTTTAGATAATGTAGAGCTGTAGAAACTATTGTTCTACTCTCCTGACTCCAGAAGGAGAAACTTTCACATTTATAAAGAATAGTACATTCCTTTATTTCAACACATAATACATTTTTTATTTATTGGATTCATACTCTAGCTTCTTTTTATTTTTTTATCTTTGAGACAGGGTCACATTCAGTTGTCCAGGCTGGAGCACAGTGACGCAAACATGCATACCGCGGGGGAGACCACAACCGTGCCACCATGCTTGGCTAATTTTTAAAAAATTTTTTGTAGAGCAGAGTTCCTGCAGTGTTGAACAGGCTGGTCTTGAATTCTTGGGCTCAGGCAGTCCGCCTGCCTCAGCATCCCAAAGTGCAGGCAGGAGCCATTGCGTCTGGTCTAGTACTCTATTTTCTGAACTTGAAACATAAAATACCTGCCTTCAAGAACCTTACCTCTACAAATACACTACAACTTGAACAGATTATTTGTTTTTCTTTTCTTTTAGTCATCAGCTATCTTCCGCTTTATTTTCCTTATCAGTAAATCTCTGTTCAGTTTGCTTCTTGGAATTTGAAAGCAGAGATAGTAAGATAATTGTCAGCTTACTAGACTTTCCAATGTCAACTTTTCCTTGAACCAATTGTAAGTAATTGTTATTGCTGAAACAATGAATTAATTATCCTCCTCCTTTTCTAGTAACTGGACACAAGTAAATATTAAGAATTTAATTCCAAAGAAAGATGAGTTTGGTTTATCTTCTGCTAGCATTTCTTAGAGGTAATTTTCTGTAGTTTAATCTATTTAGTACTACTGTCAGGGTGCTTTTAAAAAGCACTTAACTGCCTCTTATGTTTTTCTTGCATGCCTTAGTATTAGTTTACAAGTAGTTTCTTATCTACTTACTGATACGTCCATGGAAAGTACTTAGCTTTTTTTATTTTGAGTGCCATTTGCTAGTACTCCAAGGTTTCACAATATGGCTCCACAGTTGAATCTTTTTTTTTTTCTTGAGATGGAGACTTGCTCTGTCATCCAGGCTGGAGTACAGTGGTGCTATCTCAACTTACTGCAATCTCCGCCTCCCAGGTTCCAGCGATTCTCCTGCCTCAGCCTCCTTAGTAGATGGGATTACAGGTGCCTGCCTCCATGCCTGGCTAATTGACATACAATAAACTCTTGAAACATCTATTAGTATTATTACTGTTATACACAAGATAGTATAACACTAGAAAAATCAAAGGAATAGAGTATTTGAGAAAATAAAGATACAGACTAGGTTATTTATAAGTACGTAGGAACTGTATCTTCATGAAATCATTATTTTCAGTGCGTACTCTCTCCTAAGATTAAGTTTAGTCTTCATATAGGACAGCACAATTAAATACCTCTGTTGTTTGTGCTTTGTATTTTTTTTCACCAAATCATAAATGGCTTCTACTTTAATATTGCAAAGCATATTGCAGAAATACTCTTTCAAAAGACCTGTTAAGGAATAAAGTCTTTGGAAAGACATACTGCAATTTCCATCTGCCAATTCTTAATATTTTGTTCGGCTTGTTTTGTGTATTCTCAAGATTTTAAAGTAACTGCTAATGTAAAACATTTCTAAAACATAAAAAGATTTCTTTTATAAATGCAAATTTAAGCAGACAATTCTTAAGAAACTGAACAATATTAAGAAAAAGAATCCTCTAAAATATGTGATACCAAATTTGTGGTGTTTCACAATGGACAAACAAGGAAATACATGCAACGAGAGCACACTGAAGAAAGAAAGGGCTTTCCAGTTATTCAGTCCCTCTTCCAAGTTGTCATGAAATTCTTTTGGCTTACCAGGGCTATTTTGCCTGAAAATTAAGTACAGGTAAAGGAACATAATGTATTCCCATGTTAGAGCCAGTTTATAGCTATGTGTTACTTGTGGGTAGATTTAGCTAATGAATTATTAAATCTGAGCGATTTTGTTAAAGTGTAACAATGCATATGAATGGTTGTACTTCATTTTAAAAAAGTCTATTTAACCAGTTGTTTTAGAATATTTCATTTCTGGTTTTTGTTTGTTTGTTTGTTTGTTTGAAGCAGGATCTTGCTCTGTCACCCAGGCTGGAGTATAGTGGTGCCATCTCGGCTTACTGCAGCCTCAACCTCCCAGATTTAAGCAATCCTCCCAAGTAGCTGGGACAACAGACGTACGCCACAACACGTAGCTAATTTTTGGTTTTTTGGTAGAAATGGAGTTTTTCCACATTGCGCAGTCTGGTCTTGAACTCCTGAGCTCAAGCATTCTACCCACCTTGGCCTCCCAAAATGCTGGAATTGCAGGTGTGAGCCACCGTGGCTAGCCTAGAATATTTGTTTTGACATGAATTTTATTTAGTTTCTCAATTCTTAGGACAGTATTTAAGTTCTGGATTTATATTAAGTGCTGGATAACTTTAATATAAATAATCTGTTATAATTTTGCACACACTCACCATTATGTAGTAAATGTGCATTCATGCTTTTTGAACAATTCTTGAACATTTCATTTAAGAATTCTCCTCCAAATAGCCTATTTTTTTTTTTTTTAAGATGGAGTCTTGCTCTGTCACCAGGCTGGAGTGCAATGGCGTGAGCTCAGCTCACTGCTCACTGCAACCTCCCCCTCCCAGGTTCAAGTGATTCTCTTGCCTCAGCCTCCCCAGCAGCTGGGACTATAGGCATGCACCACCAAGCCCAGCTAATTTTTGTATTTTTAGTAGAGATGGGTTTTACCATGTTGGTCAGGATGGTCTTGATCTCTTGACCTCATGATCTACCTGCCTTGGCCTCCCAAAGGAGGCTGGGATTACAGGCATGAGCCACCTCACCCAGCCCAAATAACCTATATTTTTATAATAGAAAAAAGACATCCATTGAAAATTCAATTTTGTTTTTTTTTTGTTTGCCATTTGTTTTCATGCCTTTTTGGTAAATCATTAAAGAACAGCACAAGTCCAGTTACTGTGGCTCATGCCTATAATCCCAGCACTTTAGGAAGCTGAGAAGGGAAGATCTCTTGAGCCCAGGAGTTCAAGACTAGCCTGGGCAACACAGACCCTGCCACTACAAAAAATTTAAAAATTAACCGGACATTGTGGTGCGTGCCTATAGTCCCAGCTACATGAGAGGCTGAAATGGGAGGGTCAATTGATCCAGGAATTGGAAGGCTGCAGTTAGCTGTGATCATGCCACTGCACTCTAACCTGGGCAACAGAGTGAAACTTTGTCTCTAAAAAAATATTTTTTAATATTTAAAAAAAGAACAATGCAAATAAGCATAGTGAGCCTTTTTCTATTCATTTTTCTCATACTTATTTCTCATTTGTCACTTTTTAAAGAGACTTACGGTTGTGCAGATGAAACTGCATGTCTTAATTTATAGTTAAACCCCATGGTTAAATAATATCTTTTTTTTTTTTTTTTTTTTTTGAGACAGGGTCTCACTTTGTCACCGAGGCTGGTATGCAGTGGCATGATCTTGGTTCACTGCAGCCTTGACCTCCTGGGCTCAATCCATCCTCCCGCCTTAGTCCCCCAAGTAACTGGGACTCCAGGTGTGCTCCCCCATGCCCTGCTAGCTTTCTGTAGGGATGGGGTTTCACGTGCTTTCCAGACTGGTCTCAAACTCCTGAGCTCAAGCAATCTGCCAGCCTGAAGCTGAGGCTTCCCAGAGTGCTAGGATTATAGGTGTGAGTCACTGCACCCAGCCAGTAATAGCCTTAGTTTGATATGTTTGGCTTATAAGTTTGGTACTGAATGGGCTTTGAAGGATGGCCTATTTCTCACGAAGCCATGTAAAATGTTTAGCCATATGATCTGCTCTCTACACAGCAGCAAGAGGGAATCTTTAAAAATACTAAGTCAAATGGATTCAGAACTCTCCATTGGCTTCTCATCTCATTGCTTACTGGCCTGTACACATCTGGCTCTTTGCTGCCCCCCTCTGATCTCTTCTCCCATCGCTGTCCCTCTCTGTGTTCTATTCGGTGGACCTCCTGTATTACATAATATGCACTCACCCTTTTCACTGTTTTTCCCTGTGCTTGCCTTTCTCTGTTACCTGTATTCATCCGCTGTCTCTGATAATGCAACTTCCTTGAGGGCAGGAACTTTTGTTTTGTTTCCTGCTGTATTACTAAATCTTAGAACAATTATGACACATAGTAGGTGCTCAGATATTTTTGAATGAATACATTACATTTGGCAAGTTGATATTTATTACAGAGGATATCTTTCAAATCCAGATATATATATACATACATATATATATATATATATATATATATATATATATATATATATATTATATATATATATATATTTGAGATATATATTTGAGATATATATATATATATATATTTGAGATGTCTCGTTCCGTCGCCAGGTTGTAGTGCAATGGCTCGATCTTGGCTCACTGCAACCTCCACCTCCTGAGTTCAAGTGATTCTCCTGCCTCAGCCTCCCCTAGTAGCTGGGACTATAGGCGCACGCCACCACGCCCAGCTACATTTTTTAGTAGAGATGGGGTTTCAACATGTTGGCCGGGATGGTCTCAATCTCTTGACCTTGTGATCTGCCCACCTCAGCCTCCCAAAGTGCTGGGATTACAGGCGCAAGCCACCACACTTGGACGTAAATCCAAATATTTCTCATAGTAAAAACTAATAGTTATTGAGCATTTGCCATGTGCTAAGAACAAAGGTGAAAATATTATGTTCAATTTTCTAATGAGGAAATTGGGCACAGAATGCCAAGAGTATGTCACAGATAACATATTGAGAAAATAGTCTAGATTTTAAATCTAGATGATATACTTTCAGAATATATATTTAACAGTTTATGCTAATCTTGTAAAAGACATCATATAAACAAAAAAATTGTTGTACAGGCATACCTGAGAGATATTACGGGTTTAGTTCCAGACCACTGCAATAAAATGAATATTGGATTAAAGCAATTCATACACATTTTTAGTTTCCCAGTTCATATAAAAGTTATGTTTCTACTATACTATAGTCTATTAAATGCACAATGGTGTTATGTTAAAAAAAAAAGTACATACCTTAATTTAAAAATATTTTATTGCTAAAAAGTACAGTCATCTGAGCTTTCAGCAGACAGTTATTATTCTGCTGGTGGAAAATCTTGCCTCCATGTTGATGACTGCTGACTTACCAGGGTGGTGATTGCTAAAGTTTGGGGTGGCTGTGGCAGTTTCTTAAAATAACAATGAAGTTTTCTGCGTCACGGATTCTTCCTTTCACAGATGATTTCTCTAGCATGCAATGCTGCTTAATAACATTTTACCTAAAGTAGAACTTCTTTTATAATTAGAGTCAGGCTGGGCATGGTGGCTCACGCTTGTAATCCCAGCACTTTAGGAGGCCAACATGGGCAGATCACTTGAGGTAAGGAGTTCAAGACCAGTCTGGCCAGCATGGCAAAACCCTGTCTACTAAAAATACAAAAATTAGGCCGACACAGTAGCTCATGCCTGTAATACCAGCACTTTGGGAGGCCAAGGCGGGTGGATCGCTTGAGGTTAGGAGTTCAAGACCAACCTGCCCAACATGGTGAAACCCGTCTCTACTAAAAATACAAAAATTAGCTGGGCATGGTGGCAGGCTCCTGTAATCTCAACTGCTCAGGAGGATGAGGCAGGAGAATCACTTGAACCTGGGAGGCAGAGGTTGCAGTGAGCCAAGATCATGCCACTGCACTCCAGCCTGGGCAACAGAGCAAGACTGCATCTCAAAAACAAAACAAAAATTAGCCAGACAGGCCGGGCATGGTGGCTCAAGCCTGTAATCCCAGCACTT
Source organism: Saguinus oedipus (assembly GCA_031835075.1). Taxonomy (NCBI): domain Eukaryota; kingdom Metazoa; phylum Chordata; class Mammalia; order Primates; family Cebidae; genus Saguinus; species Saguinus oedipus. The sequence continues at coordinate 48,981,874 of CM063170.1, forward strand.
TGGGAGGCCGAGACAGGCAGATCACAAGGTCAAGAGATCGAGACCATCCTGGCCAACATGGTGAAACCCCGTCTCTACTAAAAATACAAAAATTAGCTGGGTGTGGTGGCGTGCACCTGTAGTCCCAGCTACTTGGGAGCCTGAGGCAGGAGAATTGCTTGAACCCAGGAGGCGGAGGTTGTAGTGAGCCGAGATTGTGCCACTGCACTCCAGCCTGGCCCCTGGCGCCTGGCGACGGAGTAAGACTCTGTCTCAAAAAAAAAAAAAAATTAGCCGGATGTTCTGGCGTGTGCCTTGCAGTTTCAGCTACTTGGGAATTTGAGGCACGAGAATCACTTGAAACTGGAAGGCGGAGGTTGTAGTGAGTTGAAATAGCACCACTGCACTCCAGCCTGGGCAACAGAGCAAGACTCCACCTCAACAACAACAAAAAAAAACTGTAGTCAGTCCTCTAAAACTCTGCTACTGCTTTATCAGCTAAGTTGCCCACTCCAGCTTGGGCAACAGAGTGAGACTGTGTCTCAACTAAAAAAAAAAATTCTTAGGCCAGGCGCAGTGGCTCATCATGCCTGTAATCCCAGCACTTTGTGAGGCAGAGGCGGGTGGATTGCTTGAGCCCAGGAGTTCAAGACCAGCCTGGCCAACGTGGTGAAACCTCACCTCTACTAAAAATACAAAAATTAGCCGGGGTAGTGGTGGGCTGCTATAGTCCCAGCTACTTGAGATGCTGAGGTGGAATTACTTGAATCTGGGAGGTGGAGGTTGCCGTCAGCCAAGATTGTCCCACTGCATTCCAGCCTGGGGGTCAGAGCGAGTCTCTATCTCAAAAAAAAAAAAATTTTTTTTTTTGGCCAGGTGTGGTGGCTCACATGTAATCCCAGTACTTTGGGAGTTCAGGGCATGTGGATCACTTGAGTTCAAGAGTTTGAGATCAACCCGGGCAACATGGTAAAACCCCATCTCTGCTAAAAATATAAAAATTAGCCAGGTGTGGTGGCATCTACCTATAGTCTCAGCTTCTCAAGAGGATTACTTGATCCCAGGAGGTCAAAGCAGTGAACAGTGATGGTGCCACAGTTCTTTCTTGTCATTTTAACAGTGTTCACAGCAGCTTCACTGGGAGTAGGGTCCATCTCAAGAAACCACTTATTTTGCTCATCCAGAAGAAGCAACTCATCATTCAAGTTTTATCATGAGATTGCAGCAATAAGTCACGTCTTTAGGCTCCACTTCTAATTCTGGTTTTCTTGCTGTTTTCACCACATCTGCAGCGACTTCCTTCACTGAAGTCTTCCCCCTACTCAGTCATCCATGAGGTTTGGAATCAACTTCCAGACTCCTGTAAATATTGATATTTTGACCATGAATCACATTTTTTGCCTTTTGATATGTTTTGCTCTGTCACTGCTCTGTCATTCAGGCTCAGGGTGAAGTGCAGTGACACGGTCACCCCACTGCAGGCAACTCCACCTCCTGGACTCAAGTGATCCTCTGGCCTCAGCCTCTTGAGTAGCTGGGATGACAGGCATGTGCGCCACCACACCCAGCTAATTTTTTAATTTTTTGTAGAGACAGGGTCTCGCTATGTTGCCTAGGCTGGTCTCGAACACCTGAGCTTAAGCAGTCCTTCCCCCTTGACCTCCCAAAGTGCTAGGATTACAGGTGTGAGCTACTGTGCCCAGCCATGAATATTCTTAAATGGCAAAACTAACATAGTGAATTTACAATTTACTTTTTCCAGATACATCAGAGGAATCACTAGCTTGGCAGTTACAGCCTTACAGAATGTATTTTCTTAAATAATAAGATGAAAGTCAAAATGACTTCTTGTTCCATGGGCTACATTGAACATTGTGTTAGCAGACAGGAAAACATTCATCTCTTTGTGCATCTTCATCAGATCTCCTTGGTGACTCCTTGTCCATGCGAAATATTTTGAAAGGAATCTTTTTTTCTGAGCAGATCTCAACAATGCGCTTAAAATAATCAGTAAACTGTGCTGTAAACAGATGTGCCATCATTCAGGACTTGTTGTCCCATTTCTATAGCACAGGCAGAGTAGATTTAGCATAATTCTTAAGGGCCCCAGGATTTTCATAATGTGCAATGAGCACTGGCTCACGTCTGCGTTAGCCCATAACAAGAGAATTAGTTTGTCCTTTGAAGCTTTGAAGCCAGGCACTGACCTCTCTAGCTATGAAAGTCCTAGATGGCATCTTCCACTGTAAGGCTGTTTCATCTCCATTAAAAATCTGTTTCGGGTAGCCACCTTCATTAGATGATCTTAGCTAGATCTTCTGGATAACCTGCTGTAGTTTCTGCATCAGCACTTCCTGTTTCACCTTACATTTTTCTCCTACAGAGGTGGCTTCTTTTCTTAAACCTCATAAACAAAACTCTGCTAGCTTCAGCTTTTCTTCTGCAGCTTCCTCACCTCTCTCAGCCTTCAGATAGAACTGAAAGAGAGTCAGGGCCTTTCTCTGAATTAGGCTTTGGCTTAAGGGAATGTTGTGGCTAGTTGGATATTCTATTTTTCAAACCACTCAAACTTTCTCCATATCAGTAATAAGGCTCTGTTTCACTTAGCATTCTCGTGTTCATAGAGTAGCACTTTAAATTCCCTTCAAGAACATTTCCTTTGCATTAACAACCTAACTTTTTGGCACAGGAGGCATAGCTTTTAGCCTGTCTCAGCTTTTGACAGACCTTCCTAAGCTTAATCATTTCTAGCTTTTGATTTAAAAGTAGATGTGCAACTCTTCCTTTCACTTGAACACTTAGAGGTCATTGTAGGGATATTAATTGACCTCATTTCAATATTGTGTGTAAGGGAATAGAGATGCCTGAGGAGAGGGGCACATTCAGCATATTATCAATTAACAGCCCGGTTCATGCTGTTCCCAAACAATTACAATAGTAACATCAAAGATTACTGATCATAGACTGCTATTACAGAAAGAATAATGAGAAAGTTGGAAATACTGTTAAGAATTACTAAAATGCGGGCCGGGCATGGTGGCTCACGCCTGTAATCCCAGCACTTTGGGAGGCCGAGGCGGGTGGATCACGAGGTCAAGAGATCGAGACCATCCTGGTCAACATGGTGAAACCCCGTCTCTACTAAAAATACAAAAAATTAGCTGGGCATAGTGGCATGTGCCTGTAATCCCAGCTACTCAGGAGGCTGAGGCAGGAGAATTGCCTGAACCCAGGAGACGGAGGTTGCGGTGAGCCGAGATCGTGCCATTGCACTCCAGCCTGGGTAACAAGAGCAAAACTCTGTCTCAAAAAAAAAAAAAAAAAAAAAAAAAAGAATTACTAAAATGCTTAATCTAAGGTTGCCACAAACCTTAAATTTTTTTTTTTTAAGGCATTATCTGTGAAACACATTAAAGCAAAGCACAATAAAATTAGGTATGTCTGTATTTCGCTGTCAAAAAGGTGAATTACTAGTATATACCTCATGCAAATTAAAAATTATTTGGGAAAAATGTATAACACTTAATTTTTATTTTATTTTATTATTATTATTATTATTTAGAGCCTTACTCTGCTACCTAGGCTGGCGTGATCTTGGTTCACTTCATCCTCTGCCTTCCAGGTTCAAGCAATTCTCGTGCCTCAGCCTCCCAAGAAGCTGGGATTACAGGCGTATGCCACCACGGCCGGCTAATTTTTGTGGTTTTAGTAGAAACAGGATTTTACCATGTTGGGCAGGCTGGTCTCAAACTCCTGACCTCAAGTTATTCGCCCGCCTTGGCTTCCCAAAATGCTGGGATTACAGGCGTGAGCCATCACACCTGGCCTGTAGTACTTAAGATTCTGAACCAAATTCAGTTAGGAGTGTGTTCTTTTTTCCACATATCATAGAAGGAAATTTTTCTGGCCTCTTGCAATATTCTGAATAATGTCTGTGAGGTCGATGACCCTTAATGAGAGGGAAGCAAATAGATGTTTCTGTAGGTGAAAAAGAAAATCTTCACTCATGTTACAAAGGTGTTCTCTATAAGCAACTGTGAAGTGTTTTAACATTTGTTGAGCTATATTAAGTGCTTCAGAATCAGTGACCAACTTTTAAAAGTTTTATAATCCTGTGATCTTATTTTATTTATTTATTTTATTTTTATTTTTTAGAGATGGAATCTCACTCTGTAGCCCAGGCTGGAGTGCAGTGGTGCGATCTTGGTTCATTGCAACCTCCACCTCCGAAGTTCTAGTTCAAGCAATTCTCCTACCTCAGCCTCCCAAGTAGCTGGGATTACAGGCACAAGCCACCATGCCCAGCTAATTTTTGTATTTTTTAGTAGAGACAGGGGTTCACCATGTTGGCCAGTCTGGTCTTGAACTCCTGACCTCATGATCCACCTGCCTCAGCCTCCCAAAGTGCTGGGATTACAGGTATGAGCCACCACGCCGGTCTAATCCTGCGATATTTATGTTATGGTCAGTTTGACATGCCTCTGTGCTGTGTCATATGAACCTGTGATTTATGCACAACTTTTTCTAATTTTTCTTATGTTCAAAATGGATAATTTGGAGTAATGTTCTTTAATCACTTATGTACCATCTAAGTACTGTATTTTTGGCATAGGGTATAAACATGTAAAAGTTCTACAATATCTCAAAATACGTTATTGATATACTCACTAATCTTGGCTGACCTTTTAAGGGTCCTTCACTGAGTACTTGTTAAATAGCAACAACCATGAGCCCTCTAAGACATGCGACAGATGGTAGGGTTCCAGTAGGCAGCTTACTGTTCTGTATATAGCATATATGCACATGAAAACCACATGAAAAAGAAATAGAGATGACACAAGTTGGTATATCAGTGAGTACTTTCTTAGAAGCTAGTTCTGCCGTAAAAGAAAGAAGGTCTGTATTATACCGGAATCAAATTGTCCAAATTAGATAATTTGAAATATAAATGTTTCAATTTTGCGAACTTGAGGGGAAAATATAAAGGTCTTCAAAATTTCGGAAGACAGGATCTATAACAGTTTCCTTTGTGTCAGAAAGTTGAGTCTAGTTTTGGGGATTGAATAATACGTCTAAGTTTAATTACTAGTGGAAAAAATCTATAGCCTACTTAAACAGAATATCAAGTATTTGAGTTCACAAAGAGATGGTATCACTCTTACCACTGTTGAGATATAGGATTTTTCATTTTATTCTGTTGATAAGATTTTTTTTAGAGGTACATACTTTTGATTAGCATCTGATATTTGGCAATACATATGAATTTAATTAAGCAGAAGCAAAATCTATAGATGATATAATCACACTGTACAATATCAAGTCTGTTTCTGCAAAGCCGTAATTTTCACATATCGTACCAGTGCAGGATGTCTCATTTTATCTTTCTCTTAGAAGGATTTTATGCCTTTTTTTAAGGTTAACTGATTTTAATACTTATTTTAGATGTTGTCCTCAGAAGTAAGATAATATAGATCATAAAATTACCTTAATAGAGTGTTTTAAATGGACCACCACCTGTTTAGAAAGATAACTGGTTGTGAGTTTGCCACAGTTGATAAAATTTCTTTGGATTTCAGTTTTGTTTTTAAATGAAGAGTGGGAAAGGTAAGTGGGGGAGGGACATGAGTCAAGATACTTCCTCTACTTCTACTGTATAAAATGAGGATAAGGTCTACTGTTAAGAGAATTAAATAAGCTAATATGCTGTGAAAACATTGTTCTTTACTTTTGTTGTATTGCCTTAGTTTTGTCATTGAGGCAATTTCAGAAGTTGTTAAAAAGTTTCAAATTTAGATGAACAAAGGCCATTTTTATATTAGTTCTAAAGTTGGGAAATATATTTTTATAAAATTTAAACCCCTTTAACAGTAAAATTTTTACTCTTAAAATTATTTTAGTGGCTATCTTATCATACCTGTAAAAACCAGAATTGGGATCCAAAATACAAATAAAACTCATAGGCTGTACTTATTTTTGAATACCTTGGATATTTGATCTTCTTGTGAAACCAGTCTAACATATGATACTTCTTGGCAAGAGAAACACCTCACTGTTCTTTCTTTTTTTAAAACAAAATCGATTAACTTTAAAGAGCAAATAACTTATGCAAGTGTCCTTAAGCAACTACCAGCAATAGGAAAGAATATTTCACAGCTAAACTCACACACAAAACAACGTGAGTATGAAGTTGCTGTAAGTACAGAGTAGGGGTGTTTTGTTTGTTAAATAGAAACAATATTTCTGTATTTTCTTTTGTAAATGGACCATGGGGGTTTAAACTTTTAAAATTTATTGCAGATTGCATTTGAGGAACTTATACTGGAATAGATAATGTGTATCACAAGATACGCAGTTGAATTTGTAATGGCTAGTATTTGCAAAGCAACTTTCAAATAAATATTTTATGGTAAATATTTAACACAGTTTTTCTAGCAAGTGGTGATGGATATTACAGTTATTTAGACTTATAAATAGTCTGTTACCATCATATCCAAATATAACATTTTGCTAGTGTTTATTAATTTTTGTCATTAACTAAGCTAATATTGTTCTATAGAACAATTATAAGAGCCTTTTTTTTGTTGTTGTTAAGATGGAGTCTCACTGCAGCCAGGCTGGAGTACAGTAGCACAATCTCCACTCACTACAACCTCCACCTCCCTGGTTCAAGTGATTCTCCTGCCTCAGCCTACCAAGTAGCTGGGATTACAGGCATATGCCACCATGCCCAGCTAATTTTTGTATTTTTAGTAGAGATGGGGTTTTACCATGTTGGACAGATGGTCTCAATCTCCTCACCCCATGATCTGCCCGCCTCAACCTTAAAGTGCTGGGATTATAGGCATGAGCCACTGTGCCTGGCCTCTTTTCTTTTCTTTCTTTTTTTTTTTTTTTTTTGAGACTGAGTCTTGCTCTGTCACCCAGGCTGGAGTGCAAATGGCACAATCTTGGCTCACTGCAGCCTCTGCCTCCCGGGTTTAAGCAATTCTCCTGCCTCAGCCCCCCAAGTGGCTGGGATTACAGGCATGTGCTGCCATGCCTAGCTAATTTTTGTGTTTTTAGTAGGGCCAGGTTTCGCCATGTTGGCCAGGCTGGTCTCCAACTCCTTCCTGACCTCAGGTGATCCACACACCTTGGCCTCCTGAAGTGCTGGGATCACAGGCATGAGCCACTGTGCCTGACCTTTTTCTTTTTTTTAAAGACAGGCTTGATTTGTCACCCAGGCTGGATTATAGTGGCACCATCATGGCTTACTGCTGCCTCAACCTCCTGGCATCAAGCAATCCTCCCACCCTAGACTCCTGTATAGTTGGAACTACTGGCATATGCCACCATGCTGGCTAATTATTTTTCGTATTTTTTGTAGAGACAGGGTTTTGCCATGCAGCCCAGGCTGGTCTTGAACTCCTGAGCTTAAGCAATCTGCCTGCCTTGGCTTTCCAGAGTGCTGGGATTGCATGTACAAACCAATGCGCCTGGCTACAACCAATCCTTTTCATGAAGTTTGACTTTGTTCCACGTTACATATGTTACTTACTGAGGCACATTAAACACACACACACACACACACACACACACTCAGACACTTACCAAGAGATGAAGTCTCATTGTGTTGCCCAGGCTGTTCTCAAGCCTCTGGGCTTAAGCTTATCTTGGCCTCTCAAAGTGCTGGGATTACAGGCCTGTGCCCCCATGCTGGCCAAAAATATATTTTTTATTGACATAAGACACATAAAATTAGCAATGAGTAGTAAAGAGAATACATGTATACTTTTTTTTTGAGATGGAGTCTTGCTCTGTTGCCCAGGCTGGAGTGCAGTCATGCGATCTCAGCTCACTGCAACCTCCTCCTCCCAGGTTCAAGCAATTCTTCTTCCTCAGCCTCTCTAGTATCTGGGTCTACAGGTGCATGCCACGACACCCAGATAATTCTTTTTGTATTCTTAGTAGAGACGGGGTTTCACTGGATTGGCCAGTCTGGCCTTGAATTCCTGACCTCGTGATCCACCTGCCTTTGCCTCCCAAAGTGCTGGGATTACATGCGTGAGCCACTGTGCCTGGCACATGTATACATTTTTTGTTTTTTATTGAGACAGAGTCTCGCCCTGTCACCCAGGCTGGCTATCTTGGCTCACTGCCACCTCCGCCTCCCAGATTCAGGCAGTTCTCCTGCCTCTGCCTCCTGAGTAGCTGGGATTATAGGCATGCCCCACCATGCCCTGCTAATTTTTGTATTTTTAGTAGAGATGGGGTTTTACCATGTTGATCAGGCTGGTCTCGAACTCCTGTCCTTGTGATCCACCTTCAGTCTCCCGAAGTGCTAGGATTACTACAGGTGTGAGCCACCATGCCTGGCCAGAATAAGGATTATTCTCTTATATAGCCTCAGTATAGTTAGATTCAGAAAATTTAACATTGAAACAATAATTTCACCTCTTTCATATTCCAGTTTTGTCAATTGTCCCACTCCAGGATTTCATTTAGTACCATGTATTGTATTTAATTGTAATGATTCTCTAGTCTCTTTTAATGAAGAGTTTCTTAACCTTTCTTGTCTTTTACTATATAGGCATTTTGGAAACTAAAAGCCAGTTTGGTTGGTTTTTTTTTAATAGAATATTCCTCAATCAATCAATCCGTCACTTCTCCCTCCCTCCCTCCTTTTCTCCCTCCCATCTCACTCTATTGCCCAGGCTGGAGTGCAGTGGTGTAGTCTCTGATTACTGCAATTTCTGCCTTGTAGGTTCAAGTGATTCTCCTGCCTGAGCCTCCTGAGTTGCTGGGACTATAAGCACGTGCCACCATGCCCAGCTAATTTTTTTGTATTTTTAGTAGACACAGGGTTTCACCATGTTGCCCAGCTTGGACTCGAACTGCTGAGGTCAGGCAATCCGCCTGCCTTGGGCTGTCAAAGTGCTAGGAATACAGGCTGAGCCACGGTGCCCAACCTCTTTTTTCTTTTGAGCACTTTTAGCTTCCGGTACAAAGCTGTTTTAGGCTTATCCTGTACTGATTGCTTCAGCCCTGGAATCAGCCATTTCTCTGAGGACCCTGGTTTTAGTTCCACCTAGTGGTAAAGCATATTTTTAAAATAGAGATTATACAGTTGATTATACATACATAGAGAGAGGTTTTTGTCATAATTAGGAGATTACTATAACTTCTTGGTATGCGGGATCACCTGTAGCTCAAAGAGTTGGCACATGGGACAAGTTCTTATTTTGGGTGTTTTTTGTGTGTGTGTGTGAGACAGAGTGTTGCGCTGTCACCCAGGCCGTAGTGCACTGCACGATCTTGGCTCACTGCAGCCTCTGCCTCCCAGGTTCATGTGATTTCTCCTGCCTAAGCCTCCCAAGTAGCTGGGATTACAGGCACCCGCCACCACGCCCAGCTACTTTTTGTATTCTTAATAGAGATGGGGTTTCACCATGTTGGCCAGGCTGATCTCGAACTCCTGACCTCAAGCGATCCACCAGCCTTGGCCTCCCATAGTGCTGGGGATTACAGGCATGAGCTACCGCACCTGGCCTGGGACAAAGTTCTTTGGAAGTGTGATAATGATACTTTTCTTTTGAATAAAGCTTAAGGTTTTGTTTTCATTTTTTGATTGTTTTGTTTTGAGGCAGGGTCTCCCTCTGTCACCCAGGCTAGAGTGCAGTGGCACAATCATGGCCCATTGCAGCCTTGACCTCCTGGGTTCAGGTGATCCTCCCACCTCACCTCAGCCACCCTAGTAGCTGGGACTACAGGCATACACCACCACCTCTGGCCAAATTTTGTATTTTTTATGGATATGGAGTTTTGCCATGTTGCCCAGGATAATTTCAAACTCCTGGTCTCAAGCAATCCTCCCACCTCCAGAAGTGCTGAGATTGCAAGCATGATCCAGCACACCTGGTCTTTTTTCATATTCTTAAATCTAAAGAGAATAAGATTCATGAAGAGCACTACATTTCTGTTCTATTTTCACTACTTGTAACAATGTTCTTTGCTTTTTTAAAATTAAGTAAACCTGAACAGCAAAAATCAAAGCATATGCTACACAGTGTATGTATCGTAGATAATGATTGTGATTATGGCAATAACCTGCTCTCATAGAATGTATTCTTCCTAATGGTATTTCTTGTTACAACCTTCCACTTGTAATTCATCGTTCTGTTTTTGGCTTTTGAATTGTTTATTCCAGCAGTTGATTACTGAGTAATTTAAGAGTCTCACTTAATTATGGCAGCACTATTCTAATCAGAATGTTGGCGCTTTATTTTGCAAATAGAAGTGTAAAATATTCATGTTTGCAAAATTTGTAGAAAAAATATTGAGAATTTATAATTTTAAGATGTATATATTAAGCATGGACTTAGGCTGGTTTTACTCACAGAGTAAATATGAAATCCTTGACTTAGGCTGGGCACAGTGGCTCACACCTGTAATCCCAGCACTACGGGAGGCCAAGGCAGGCGGATCACTTGAGGTCAGGAGTTTGAGACCAGCCTGGCCAACATGGCAAAACCTTGTCTCTACTAAAAATAAAAAATAAGCTGGGTGTGTGGCAGATGCATGTAATCCCAGCTGTTCAGGAGGCTAAGGCAAGATAATTGCTTGAACCTGGGAGGCAGAGGTTGCAGTGAGCTGAGATCGCGCTGCTGCACTTCAGCCCCTGGGCAACAGAGCTAAGACTTATTTCAAAAAGAAAAAAAAAGAAATCCTTGACTTAATTGGATTTAATTGGCCATTTGTTAAAAGGGGCATTTTTCTAGCAATTAAGAAAAAATTTATATAAAGCTGAAAAATTACATAATTTTAAGTAGAACAAATATAAGCTCTTAATTTGAACATTAAAAGAGCTTGAGAAATATGCTGGTAAGACAATACTTATTTTGAATTTAATGTAAGTATTATCCTTGTAGCCTTCTTGGGATTTTGTAAGGAGTAATTTGAAAATAACAACACATAATTGACATTTCTTTTAGACTGATTGCATTTCTCAAGTCTGAATTTTTAGAATACATGATGATAAACATCTTTTAGTTAATTATAGTGTGTGTGTATATGTATGTATGTATGTGTTCCTTCCTTCTTTGTCTTCCTTCCCTTCCTTCTTTGGACAGGGTCTTTCTCTGCCATCCAGACTGGAGTGCAGTGACATAATCTAGCCCACTGCAGCCTTGACCTCAACCTCTCATGTAACTGAGACCACAGGTGTGGGCCTCCATGCCTGGCTAATTTTTTTATTTTTTTGTAGAGACAGGGTTTCTCCATATTGCCCAAGCTGGTCTCAAACTCCTGGGCTCAAGCAGTCCTCCCACCTCAGCCTCCCAAAGTGCTGGGATTACAGGTGTGAACCACCACACCTGGCTTCCAGTATATTCTTAATGCTTACATAATCTCTAAAGAAGATTCACATTATAGGTATGCATCTCATGTCAGGCACTCATATTCTAAGGAGAATAAAGTGTTGTAACCAGAAGTAAGAGGAAGCCACAGGATAACCTGGCTTTTTAATATAATGAGTATTTATTGATAATCTGCAACTCTTGTAGGTACTTGAAAATGCAACTGTAAACAGACTTTGGTAGAGAGAGGTAAATAAAAAGAACAAGCAAACAAAATAGTTATACCTTCTGTGTTACAAAGAAAAGAGGCTGCAGTTAAGAATGATGAGTGGAATTATTTTAGATAGAGTGGCCAGAGGAGGCCTTTCTGAGGATTTGGCACCTGCATTAAGACTGAAAAGCAGAGTTAAGAAAGTCAAGGAAAATGTTCCAGGGAAAGGATATTTTAGAATGAGCAAGGTCCTGGGTAGAGAAAGAGCTGGTGAGAAAGTGGCAGGGCAGTATGGCAAGAGCATGGAAGAAGAGGGGTAGCTTCAGAGGTTTGTAAGCCACTGTGTGGAGTTTGGGTTTATTCTGAGGGTCATAAACAACGGACTAAGATTTTCCATAAGGGAGCGAAATGATGCCACTTATGTAACTTACTCTTGATGCTGAGTTGGATAGTGGATGAGAAGGAAGAATAAGAGTAGAACGGGATAGTGGTTGAAATCATGATTATAACATAGCTATTGAGAGCATGGTCTCTGGACCTTCATCTGTGGAATCAGACTGCCTGCATTCATGTTTTGAGCACACCACTTAATGGTTGTGTGACCTTTAGTGACATACTTAACCTATTTGTGCCTCAGTTTTCTCATCTGTAAAATGGGGATAGTGATGGTAGCTGCCTCAGAGTTGTTAGGAGGACTAAATGAATTGTTCGTCAGTGGCTTAGGACAATGCCTGGCCCATTAGAGTTATGTGTGTTAAAAACCAGTAAACAGACAAGTATGGCTGTATTATGGAAGAGAGTGTGAAGGATGAGAAAAAGCATCCTATACAGGGAATCTTGGCTTTGTACAGTTCTTCTGTGGTAACAGATTGTGCAAAAGAAGGAGAGGGTTCCAGTATGTACAAGTTTCAGTTAACAACCTGCCAGTAAAGTGAAAATTGCTTATATAAAAGAATTGCTACATCTGCAGAAGTGAAATTCATGATGGCTCCCATAATTTCATAGTTTACACTCAGCATAGGTAGAAGTTTTCATGTTTTTGAAGTATGTTTTTTAACCTTAGATTTCATTTAATTCTTCAAATCTTTCTGTAGGACATAGAAGTCTGGTGCCAAGTTAAGTTTTTAAGTTTTGGCAAGGGGGCAGTGAGTTAATTTCAGGGGATATAGTAAATAAATAAATCTTTCTAGTTCTGCCCCTGAAAGACCTGGAATTCAAATGTTATTTCATGATAGGCTCGTGTGTGTGTGTGTGTGTGTGTGTGTGTGTGTGTGTGTGTGTGTGATTTATTATGTAATTCTCTTTGTGTGTTTGTTGGTTAGAGGGTTTTTGGTTCCCTTGTTCATATCTTGGTCTTAGCCTCCCTTTCTTCCCTTCCACTTCTTCCTTCTCTGTTCGCAAGATATCAAGGAGTTCACTTATCTATTCATTAGTCAGTTTTTCAGAACCCATTTTATGTCAGGCATTCATTGTTAGGCACTGAGAGAGAAAGAAAACTGCATAAGATATAGTGTAGTCAGTTGTCGTTATTTGAGGTACCTATGTTTTATAAAGTCGCCTTGAGCACAACCATTGCTCCTAGTGGAAAACAAAGGGGTAGATTCCTGTGAGCCTCTGGTGACATTTTCTTTAGCCAGTCAGTACATCACTTTGTTTTTTATGTGTGTTTTTGTTTAAAACATCTTAATGTATTTTAAAAATTGCTGATTTATTAACATTTAACTCACTGCCAACAGCACTATAACTTATGCCTGAACAAAGTTTATCTCACACACATTTTTTTTTCTGTAAGGCGTATCATAATCTTCCTGAGCTTAGGAACACTAGATAGCCCTTGAACACTATGCCAAGGGCCATTTTAAACAGCGAAATTGCCAGTGTAAAGCACAAAAATGTGAAATACATTGTGCCAAATAGACTATAGAAATGGTTTGAGAACTGAAACAGGAAGGCAGAGTGTCACTTTGTTTGACCTCAGATGGGAATGTGTGCTCTGGACAACTCAGGTTTTTTGCTTCTCTGCTCATGTTCATGAATGTAAAAGCACGGTGAGTATAGATTTTGAGGTTACATTTTAGTGAGTAGGCAAATTTGCATATATGGAGTCCATAAATAATGACGATCAACTCTATTTGCTTTTTTAAAACTTAGAATATATTAAGGTAATTAAGATAAATTCATACATAGCCATTGGACAGGCAGAATATAATACGTAAGAGAAATATAATGTTGGATTTGATCAAAGGAAGGGGAAATTATGGGTTGGAAAGAACAAGAAGGCTTCATTTTTGCATCTAAAGAAAACTAGGTTTGAAAAGAGGTGGGAATTTCAGAAGCACATAGAGTCACTGAGATAAGAAAGTAAAGTACATGTTGTAATGCAGTAATGCTAATCAGGTAGTAAAGCATAATTATCCCATAGAGGAAATGAAACAGAAGGAATGAGAGAAAAGGCTAGATAAGTTGAGGCCAGATCATGCAGGTTCTGATTACCAGTTCAATTAGGCCTTTTTTTAATAATCCTAAAGAAGCAATTTAAGAATTTTTGTCCCTTTGTTCTATTGAACATCTGCAGTCACCAAGACTAATCCAAGAACTGGAGATCTTTCTTTCTTTCTTTTTCCTTTCTTTTTCTTTCTCTCTCTCTTTCTCTCTTTCTTTTTCCCTTCTTCCCTCCCTCCCTCCCTCCCTTCCTTCCTTCGTTCCTTCCCACTGCAACCTCTGCCTTCTGGGTTCAAGCAATTCTCCTGGGACTACAGGCACACACCACCACACCTGGCTAATTTTTTTTGTACTTTAGTAGAGACGGGGTTTCACCGTGTTGCCCAGGCTGGTCCCGAACTCCTGAGCTCAGGCAGTCTGCCTACCTTGGCCTCCCAAAGTGTGCCTGGCTGTAACTGGAGATCTTTAAGAGAAGACGATTATTTTGTGTTCCCTAGGTGTATGCAATCCAGAGGGGGAGAGAGGCAAATAAACAAACACGACTGATGTAATACACCATGTTTTTGTTTTTGTTTTTGAGGCAGGGTCTCTCCCTGTCACCCAGGCAGAAGTGCGTGGCATGATTGCAGCTCACTGCAGCCTCGACCTCCCTGTGTTAAAGTGATCCTTCCACCTCAGCCTCCTGAGTAGCTGGGACTGCAGGTACATACCACCATGCATGGCTAATTTTTGTATTTTTTTTTTTTTTTTGTGAAGACAGGGTTTTGCCATGTTGCCTTGGCTTGTCTCAGAACTCCTAAGGCTCAGGTGATCCACCTCAGCCTCCCAAAGTGCAGGGATTGCAGGCATGAGCTGCCACACAAGCCCAATACACTGGTTTTAGTTAAAATTGTAGATAGTGGAAAGAAGGGTGCTATGAGGAGCGTGTACACAGACTCCCAACTGTTTTGGGAAATAAGGAAGATTTCTTGGAGGAAGTGGCATTCAAGGTAAGACCTGATGATCAGGTGGAGTTAGGTGGAGAGCAGGGACAGAGAACATCCTGGGCAAAAAAAGGCCTATTCTTCAGGTGAGAATGACACACGAATGGGACTGAAGAAGTAAACTGGTATTTCACATGAAGGATCTTTTATATCTTGTTCAGGATTTTGGACTTCCTCCTTTTTTTTTTTTTTTTTTTGAGGCAGAGTCTCTCTTGTCACCCAAGCTTGAGTGCAGTGGCGCAATCTCGGCTCACTGCAACCTCCACCTCCCAGGTTCAAGCGATTCTTCTGCCTCAACTTCCTGAGTAGCTGGGATTTACAGGCATGTGCCACCACACCCAGCTAATTTTTGTATTTTTAGTAGAGTCAGGGTTTGACCATGTTGGTCAGGCTGCTCTCCATTTCCTGACCTCAAGTGATCTGCCCGCTTTGGCCTGCCAAAGTGCTGGAATTACAGGAGTGAGCCACTGCACCTGGCCTGGACTTCTGTTTAAAGGCAGTAAGGAAGCCTTTACTGGATTTAAATAGGAGCTCAATTAGATAGGATTTGTATTTCATCAAGAGCTCCCTTTGGCCTTAGTCTGGTGGAAGATGAGTCGAAGCAGAGAGACTAGTTACAAGGCTGTTCCCAATAATCCAGGTGAAAAATAGTGGTAACCCTGGGTTAAGGTAGTGTTGGTGTGGGTAGGGAGAAGTGGACAGTCATATTTAAGAGGTAACTGGGGAATAGAATTACGAAGACCTGGGAGTAGATTGGATATTCAGTTGGAGGCAGGGAGAGAAGTAATCTCTCAAGTGATGCTCAAGCCATAACCTTGGATGGTACCTGTCCACTGACACCGTAGGAAGAAATGTTTCAGGGAAAGTGGCGATGAATTTGTGGTGAACTAACAAGGCCAACACTAAATATTAGAAAGATTAATGTGGTCATGGTTTAAAAGCGAATGAAGAAAAGATACACCAGAAATGGAGAGATAGTTAAATGGTTTGTAGGAATCTCAGCTGGAAGTGCCTATATTCTTAGTGCAGAACTAATAGGTTTGGGAAAGTAATGAGAAATAGACACCAAGCAAATAGTACCCCAGAGATGGCGTCAAATATCCCAGTGACATCTTGCAGCCTGCTCAGCTTTATTCTGTACCCCTGAGATCATTTTTCAGGATGTAAAGTAGCAGTGAAAGTACCTTCATGTTACTTCTCAAATATGCATAGAAAGTAATATTGTTGAAAAGGCAGCTCTGGCTGGGCGCGGTAGCTGAAACCTATAATCCCAGCACTTTGGGAGGCTGAGGCAGGCAGATCATTTGAGGTCAAGAGTTAAAGACCAGCTTGGCCAGCATGGCGAAACACCATCTCTACTAAAAATACAAAAATTACCTGGGTATGGTGACGCATGCCTGTAATCCCAGCTACTCGGGAAGCTGAGGCAGGAGAATGGCTTGAACCTGAGAGGCGGAGGTTGCAGTGAGCCGAGATCGAGCCACTGTGCTCCAGCCTGGGCGACAATGTGAGACTCTTGTCTTTAAAAAAAAAAAAAAAAAAAGGCTAATTTCACTCTTGGGACTTGGGACTTGATAAAGCTAGTTTCTTTTGGGTATCTCCTATACATATTTAATTGGCCCCTATGAACAGTTTCATTTTTATGAGGGGACCCAAAAAAGTAGCTGCTGGTGTGAGAGTGAGAGATAACCTTCTTTATTGAGCTTTTTGCCCTGTTTCCTTGTTCTGCTATGTGTTGTAAGTAAGGCCAGGCACGGTTGCTCACGCCTATAATCCCAGCACTTTGGGATGCCAAGGCGGGCGGATCACCTGAGGTCAAGAGTTGGAAACCAGGCTGGCCAACATGGTGAAACCTCACCTCTACTAAAAATATTAAAAATATTAGCTGGGCATGGTGGCGTATGTCTGTAGTCCCAGCTACTTGAGGAGGCTGAGGCAGGAGAATCGCTTGAACGCAGGAAGCGGAGTTGTAGCGAGCCAGGATCATACCACTACAGTCAAGCATTTGTCACACACTCCACCCTCACCTCCAGTAACTGAGACTACAGATGTGTCCTACCACGCCTGGCTCATTTTTAAAAATATTTTGTAGAGCTGGAAGTCTCATTCTGTTGCCCTGTTTTCCAGGCTTAAATATTCACACACACACACACACACACACAGAGAGAGACACACACACACACAGAGAGAGAGAGAGAGAGAGAGAGAGAGAGAGAGAGAGAGAGAGAGAGAGAATGAGAATGAATAGAGACTGAGTCTCTCTAGGTTGCCCAGGCTGGTCTTGAACTCATGGGCTCAAGCACTTGTCCCACCTTGGCCTCCCAAAGTGCTGGGATTACAGCTATGAGCCAGCAGCTACTTTTTGGGTCCCCTCATAAAGAGGTGTAACATTGTTCATAGGGCCAATTAAATATGTATAGGAGATACTCAAAAGAAACTAGTTTTATCAAGTATAACTTGGTTTCTAAAAAAAAAAATATGTAAAACATGAAGAAAACAGAAAGCTGTTTAACATACGGCTGTTAAATGAGGATTGTTAAGAAATTAAAACTTTAAGAACAGGTGAGAATTTTGAAAGGATTGGAACTTAAAAACTTAAGATAAAGTTTATTTTATTTTTTGAGACAGGGTCTTGCTCTGTCATCTAGTCTGGAGTGTAGTAGCATTATCATGTCTCATTGCAGCCTCAACCTCCCAGGTGCAAGCAGTCTTTCCACCCCAGCCGCCCATTCTCTACCCTCACCTCCAGTAGCTTGAGACTACTGGTGGGTCCTACCACACCTGGCTAATTTTAAAAAATTGTTTGTAGAGATGGAAGTCTCACTTTGTTGCCCAGGCTTAAATGTGTATGTGCAGGCAGACACACACACACAGAGACTATAGAGACAGGGTCTCTCTGTGTTGCCCAAGCTACACAAACACACACACAGACTATAGGACACTATAGAGACAGGGTCTCTCTGTGTTATACACACACACACACAGACTATAGGAGACTATAGAGATAGAGTCTCTCTGTGTTACACACACACACACACACACACACACACACAGACTATAGGAGACTATAGAGACAGGGTCTGTATTGCCCAAGCTACACACACACACACACACACACACACACACGCACACACACACACACAGACTATAGGACACTATAGAGACAGGGTCTCTCTTTGTTGCCCAAGCTACACACACACACACACACACACACACACACACACACACACAGACTATAGGAGACTATAGAGATAGAGTCTCTCTGTGTTACACACACACACACACACACACACAGACTATAGGAGACTATAGAGACAGGGTCTGTATTGCCCAAGCTACACACACACACACACACACACACACACAGAGGGAGAGACTATAGTAGACTATAGAGACAGGGTCTCTTTGTGTTGCCCAAGCTACGTGCACACACACACACACACACACAGAGAGGGAGACTACAGAGACAGGGTCTCTCTGTGTTGCTCAAACTGGTCTTGAACTCCTGAGTTCAAACAGTCATCCCACCTTGGCCTCCCAAAGTGCTGGGATTACAGCTGTGAGCCATCTTGCCAGGTCTTAAGTATTTGTTTAAATCCAACAAAAACTCATGTTTTTGAGGTGCAGTAGTTTTAAAAAGCAATGTAAAGCATTTACTCTTATGAAAAGAGTAAAGCAGATGACATTGAAAGCAAGCAAGGTAGGAGACTAATTAACAGTAAAAAATCGGGAGTTTTAAAAAATGAGATTTAAAGCAAAATAAAAGGCTGAAAGCTAGCTAACAAGAATATAAAAATGTAAAATAAAAGGCTAAAGGAAAACCTATTCATTCGGTAAAAAATAAAAAATAACAAATACCAAAAACAAGAATGGTGAGATGAAAAGTATAAACTAAAAATATCTTTGGAGGTTTGAAGAAAAGGAACACTGGGTACAGTGGATCATCCCTGGAATCCCAGCACTTCGGAAGGCAGAGGCGGGCGGATCGCTTGAGATCAGAAATTGGAGACTAGCCTAGCCAATATGGTGAAACTCTGTGTCTATCAAAAATACACCAACAACAAAAAATTAGCCAGGCATGGTGGCATGCACCTGTAGTCCCAGCTACTCGAGAGGCTGAGGCAGGAGAATTACTTGAACGCAGGAAACGGAGGTTGAAGTGAGCAGAGATCATGCCATTGCACTCCAGCCTGGGCATCGCAGCAAGACTGCCTCTCAAAAAAAAAAAAGAAAGAAAAAGACAGCTTTGGGTGGAGGAGGGGCCAGAGGTAAGGATGTCAAGTTGCTCTCTGCCCCTTGGCTAGCTGTGGAACACTGCTGCTTCAACAGGAAAAACTGGGAATGACAGCCCCAATTCGAAATTATTTCTATTTCCAGCTGATTTCTCTTTTATCATGTTTCTTTAAAACTTCCAAGATTTTCATTTTTTATTTTTTTTAAACAGTAGTCTAAATGGTGTTTTTGTGAAAAATACTTTGCCTGGAAGAGATTACACTTTTTTTATATATATATAAGACAGATTGTCATTCCAATTACCCAGATTAAAGTGCAGTGGTGCAATTTTCAGCTCACTGCAGCCTCAACCTCTTTGGGCTCAAGAGATTCTGCCACTTCAGCCTCCCAAATAGCTGGGACTATCAGTGCGCACCATCACACCCAGCTAATTTTTTTTGTATTTTTAGAAGAGATAGGATTTTGTCATGTTGCCTAGGCTGGTCTCAAACTCCTGGACTCAAGCTGCCTGCCTCAGCCTTCCGAAGTGCTGGGATTACAGGCATGAGCCACTGTGCTCCGCCAATATTAAAGATTTCTAAAACTTATGTGACAACTCATCTTTTTCCTGGAACATCTTGTAAGTATCCCAAGAAACTCATTTTGGTTTATGCTATTCTAAAAGTTTGCTCCTTTCTTCTTTCTTTAGAGATAGGGTCTTGCTCTGTCACCCAGGCTGGCTCTTTTTAGTTTTTATGGTAGAATACAGACTGAGCCAGGGGAGTTAGGGGTGATCCCCAGCAAAATTAAATCAGCGCAGCCATGCGATACTTTCTTAGCAATTTGAGAGACGTTTACTACAAGTACTGCTTTAATTTTCTTTTAAAAAGTCAGTTTTCAAAATTGTATAAATAAAAAATATTTTTAAATTTTTAAGCAGATACCCCTTTCATGGCACTCTAGTGTTCTCACTCTAACACAGCTGTTTTCACGTGGTTTTTTGGTTCTTAACAGGCTTTGCTCACATGTACATGTGTTTTTATATAGTTGTTGGTGTTCGTATACTTTTGTGTTATGAGGTCTCTTTCTATGGCCATGGAAGGAAAGGAATTTTCTAGTGGTGACTGCCTCTGCCTGCTCTGTTGCTTACATTGTTTCAAGTACCATTGCTGCCACATTTTGGAAGTTGTTTTTCATCCTTCTTGCCTTAAAGTCACAGTTTGTTCTTCACTTTTGCTGGCCACAAAACAGAGCCCCACCCGGCCCCCCTGCAGTCTTAACTGCTGCCAGAGTGCCTCTCTGGAAAATAAAAACGCCTTAGCATTGTAGAACTAGCCTGTGTTGAGAAAGCTTTTCTGTAAGCCTGTCATCTACTGCCCAGGTCATAATAGCGGCAGTGCCTGTGCTAAGAGAGGGAGTAGAATGGCTTCCATATACAAAATAATAAATAATAACAGAAAACTAAATGCTTTACACATGTGATTTCATTTAATTTCCATAATAATAATACTACACAGGGATTTTTCAGATGAGGAAGCTGAGGCACACAGTGGTTGATGTGTCCAGGGATCAAGTAGTATATGCCAGAGAAAATAATCTCTAAAAATTTATTGATCAACTAATACATAATACTACTTTGTATTTACCACAAAATAGCGATAAAAGATGAAGCAATTTATGAAATACATAAATGTGGAATATTTTCCTTTATGGCCTTGTCTTTTGGAACAGTTCCTGAGGTCTAGGTCCATTTTAATATCTGAAAATGGGCAAAATCTAAAAATGTGGTATTGCTGACCATTGAAGTTATAAGGAAGGGGAAATAGTTTTATAGTTTCTTCCTCCCACAGGTCATAATTTAGTTGTGGATATCAGGATGTTTTTCTTGGCTTATTTCATTCATGTAGTTTTCTTTGCACATCTGTTGCCTAAATTATGAAACAATTTCCTTGAAAAGTTGCCAGTTTAATTCGTGTTTAATAGCAATCTAGAGTTGGTACTTTTAGGGAAGAAGAATTAAATGACAGACTTTAAGAGGCAGAAATTTCACCACTATCCTGGTTTAAATATTTGTTTTGGCTCAATCCCTGTATCTTTCAAGGCATTAAAGTAATTATTATGTGGTTTTGGGTATTTTGCAGAAGACTTTTTTTTATGTTGGACTATAAACATTTAATGACCTTTTATATAAAATGAATTATTTTAGTCCTTGTTTCTGTAAGTTCCTATCTTTTCAGTTATATGTACTTACACATACATTTTAGTCTGACAAATTGTCATTTGAAACTAAACTTGGAGTGTTGACTTCTTCAGTGATTATTCATATTAGGTAATCTTTTCTGACCTTGAATTTTTCATAAGATAATTATTTTCTGTGGCTTGCTTTTGGAAAAAAATTTTAAGATTTATTCTGCTAGTTATATTTTAGGACGGTTATACTTATGACAAGCATATTGGTTGTTAGAAATCTCAGAAACTTTAGATATGTGACTCTGGTTAATTTTGTCCCATCCAAACTGATAATTGAATCAATACTGGAAAATTTCCTGGAATGTTAGGTAAACTCTACTGTAAGCAAGGTACCATGTATTTCTTAAATGTACAGTTTGCAGTTGTAAGGATTTGGAAACTTGAAATTTTTAGATAAAGACTTTGTAATATTGATAAATCTGTACTGGGTATTTTTAGAGATTAGAAAAGAAAGTGTGGTATAAATAGGTTAATGTCAGCTACTCATCAAATTGCTCAGATTAAATTTCTTGTGTTACATTTCCTGCTGTGAAACCATTCTTTGTAAAATGCAGTAAGTTCTTGATAGATTTTTATATACAAAGTTTTGACTTTTTAAAACATCTGGAAGGTTTGTCACAGGAAATTTATAATTTTGTTATGATCTGACATGCATGTATGGAAATATGTCACTTAGCTAAACCAGTCCCTGACATCCACCTCATAGCTCAACTTTGTTCTCCAGCTTTGAGGCTGTGGTAACAACTGATTTCTGTATTAAAAAAAAAAAGACTCAGTGAAAGCCAGCCTCTTGTGCTAGCAGTAAATGTGATAGGGTCTAAGAAAATGATAATTCATTGACAGAAAATAAATACACATATTTAGAAGAGGAACTCATCAAGTATGGCAATAGCTTGGATTGATGACATAGTCAAATCTATGTGGAATGAGTAAATTTATGAAAAGTGTTCTGCTTGTGCAAAAGTTTCTTACCTGAGAAGTAAGACTTCGGGATGTTATGTATTCGTTATCCAGTAGTGAGGATAAGCACAGGATCTTTACTTACGGACGAACTTGGGAGATTGTCAGGAGTCTGTACAAACATTTCCATTTTCGTAATTTAGAAGATATACACAAGGTGATTAATCTTCCAGGAATGTTAGGGAGTTCTTAAAGCTTTTTAAATTTTCCTACTTGCAGAGTATTGTTTGGTGTTTCACTTGCTCTCCCTTCTTCCTTTCCCTTCTTCCTCAAACTGAAAAACACTTATATATAAAACAGTTCTGTAATATTTATTTTTATCTGTAAGTAGTACAAATACAGTCTAAAAATTTACGGTTACAAGAATATTGAGCCATGTCAATCAGCAGTGTTCAGTAGTAGGAAAACACTAAGAGGGATTAAAATGCTGTGGCTCATTTCTCTGCCTTCTTGAGAATCCTGGACTCAAGGATTACTAAAATTGAAGGCCAGTGTTAGTCAGAATGAAACAAAGATTTTGGTGGTAGAACTGATCTGAGAGTAGGGTTTGGTTTAAAAAAGAATACAGTCCTTAATTTTCTGAGAACTTAAAACAATTATAATTTTTAAAATAATTACACCAGTTTCTGTGGTCTTACATCATGTCGGGAGGAAACAATTGGAACTGGTGTTTTTTGAACATTGAGACAGCATTTTCTGTAATTTTAATCTCATGCGGACAGGCAGCTAGAGTTTGGACTTAAGCAGTTTGCCATGTTTTAAAGAGTTTTTAGGTACTCAGTTATAGTAACTAGCTTGGTCTTTGAGTATCCAGAATTATTTTAAATAGATTTAAAAAGTATTATGGGGCTCCCCTCCTCCTTCAAAGACTGGTGGTTAGCTGTTATTTTACTTATTGATTTTTTTTTATTATTATTACTGAGATAGCTAAAAGATGTGGTATAATATTTTTGTGCAAATTCCTGATGGTTATTTTTATTTTTATTTATTTATTTTTTTCCCCCTGATGGTTATTTTTAAAAGCAGAAAGTTTTGTGTTTCAGTATTTAGGAATTTAATGTTCCCCTCTTGAAAAGTAAAAAGGAAAACAAAAGATGCATAATCCAGCGTAGTCTTTTGTGTACATAGTTGAAGCTATAAATAATATGCATCTCATATATATATGAAATCATTGGATTGAATAGGTTATATGTTTTAAGTATTAATAACTAGGTTACTCTTTGCTGAAATCTTGTTATTGCAGAATGGGTAAGAGAGCTTTAGAGTTTCGACGTCTCTGATTTCAGTTTTTCCCTAATCAAACTGGTATTTTCTTTAATTTTAAGAGTACATGTATAAGAGGAGAGACATTGGTTTTCTCCCTTTCAAAATTAGATGGTTTGTATTTAATATTTACTAAAACCAAAGAAAAATGTAATTTCCATGACTGAGAGTATATATTTTTATTTTTATTTTTATTTTTTTCTCTTTTCTTTCTAGAGAATGTCTTTTTTAATATTAATTCAGCATTTAGCTCTTTTGTAGCATAATTTGTGATGTTGCATTTGATGTCACCTTAGACATTGATAGGCCTTTTCATTTAGATCAGATTATATTCTATGATTTTAGGACTGTGTGACATAATGGAAATGTGCTTTGGAATTAAAAGACCTAATAAAGTTTTAAAATCTGCCATTTACTAGTTGTGAGATTTGGAGCGAGTTTATTTAGAGGCAACATCCAGGATTGTCATATTTGTTTCTTCTGTACTTTTCCAAAATTTATTTTATTGTATTTCTTCTTATGGAGGGAATACTGTGGTTTATTATTACTTTAGCAGTATGGCTATTTTATAACATAACTTACTATAGCAAAATTATCTCTTCTGCCTAACCATGTTATCACTTGTGTTAGGACTTTTTCATTGCATTGTATTTCATTTTCATTTTCAGATCAGTAAGAGACTTTTTTTTTGATGAGTGGTGAATATCCACCTGTATGGACGGATCAGTTTTTCCAACCTCCTCTCCCTCCCCATGTCATTTCTGTAGAGCCTCAGATATTGTTAACAATGAAAATAATCTGTTGAATTTAGGAAGAGTAGACTTCTTGGCTGTTGTCAGTACATTTGATACTGTTCACGGGACTGTAATGAGATGTAACTTGGTATTAAAATATGAGTATTGAACCTATAAAATGTTCAACTTTCAAATAAGGGTAATGTGGTGGAGACTGTCCCCTGAAAAAAAAAAATGAATATCACAAGGTTCATTATCTAACTTATTCTTTAGACTATTTCTCTAATGTTATAGATGGAAACATAAAAAAAGAGCAAAGGTTTCTGGCTTAAATGAACTTGTTAACCAAGGAAACTGTCTACTACAGCAGTGGTCTCCAACCTTTTTGGCACCAGGGGCCAATTTTGTAGAAGACACTTTTTCTACAGAATGGGGTTTGGGGGTGAAACTGTTCCATCTCAGATCATCAGACATCAGATTCTCATAAGGAACACACAACCTAGGTCCCTCGCACGCACAGTTCACTATAGGGTTTGCGCTTCTATGAGAATCTAATGCCACTACTGATGTGACAGGAGGCAGAGCTCTGGAGGTAATTAATGCTTGCTCACCTCCTGCTGTGTGGCCCCATTCCCAACAGGCCAGTCCCGAGCCCCGGGGGTGGGGACCCCTATTCTACAGTGTTCATTTTATGGGTGTTTATGGTTAAAAAAAAAATTAACAAGATTGATACTAATAGTATGTTATTATAGCATATACTTTTGCTATAATATGGCATAACTGTTCTACAACACTTAATTTATAAAAATACCTTTTCTTAAACCTTTGTGGCATTGAGGTTAGAAGGTGACTTGTAAATATAGGTTTTGATGTCAAGAATTATTCATCCCCAGTACAGTTTTTTTAAAAGAGTCATATTAATTCCAAAATCGGGAACTTAAATTGTTCTCTGTGGTTTAGCATTTTTTTGGTGTACATGTTTTAGTCTATATGCATATATTTTAGTTACTGGTTTGCTGTACTTATCCTCATAAAACAAGATGTTGGTCTACTATGATGTTTACTTGCCTATAAATAGTGGAAATGTAGCTAATCATGATATAGTCCTTGCCTTATATTTTTAATGGCCTTTAGTAATTTTCCCTTGGTTACAATTTAATACTTGGGGAAAACTTTGGAAAATACAAGACAGTGTTAATATAAAGAAAAAATACCATTATTTGAAACAGTTGCTTGGAACTAAGTTATGTTTATTTCTGTCTCTAGCTGTTTGTTTCTTATTTCTTAGTGTGGGTGTGTGTATGCATGCATATGTCAAAACACATTTAGAGGTCTCAAAGAAAAGATTTCCTGATCTCAGGGTGAGTGAAATCTTGACAACCTTTAAAGAAGAAACCATACAAAAAATATAGATTCATTTGACTTCAGTTTTTTTAAAAGGAATAAAATTTAAAAGGCAATCTGGGAAAAATACTTCTCAATCTGTTTCAGTTTCCTCCTTATTCCTTTGTTAGCAGTTAGTACCACATTATACCTATACTTTACCTTTTCTCTTGGTGTATAGTTTTGTTTTAGCAAAGCATATTGAACTTTTAAGAGGAAAAAATATCAGTAATAAGGACTGCTCTCGTTTTTCCTTGTTAATTATTTTACTGAGGATTCTTAATGTTAGATAAGAAGTATTGACTATCTGTAAGTAAAAGCCTTGGCTTAGCTTTTAACCAATTTTACCTCTAAGAACTGCACCAAAACTTATCAAGTAAAATGATTTGGTATTATATGAGTGTCAAGTGGCCAAATAAGCAGAAAATGGGGAGTAAAGAGGAGGGCTACAATGAACACTAATAATTTACAAACTAAATAATTGACACTTGACTAACTGAATATTAGCTATGTGTACATAGCTATAGAAGCATTTATTAGTTCTTTTTCATGCTGCTGAGAAAGACATACCCTAGACTGGGAAGAAAAAGAGGTTTAATTGTACTTACAGTTCCACATGGCTGGGGAGGCCTCAGAATCATGCCGGGAGGTGAAGAGCACGTCTTATATGGCAGTGGCAAGAGAAAATGAGAAGATGCAAAGCAGAAACCCCTGATAAGACCATCACATCTCGTGAGACTTCTTCACTACCACGAGAACAGTATGGGGGAAACCACACCATAATTCAAATTATCTCCCAGTAGGTCCCTCCCACAACACATGGGGATTATGGGAGTACAATTTAAGATGAGATTTGGGTGGGGCCACAGAGCCAAACCATATCAAAGCATGTGTTCGAAACTTGAGGATGGTAACTTCTCACAGTTGGCACTAAAGATTTTGTGAGTCCGCGGTGCTGAGTTGTGCAGAGTTAAGTTGTTGGGGTGATCTGAGAAGCAAATGTGAAAATGGGTAAAAGCACCGTGGAAACAATGAACAGTTTTATAGATATAAACAATAATGATTGTGTTTATGAATTTTATTCTTGTATTCATCGTTCTTTGGTGATTCCTTCCATCTTCCATTTCCTCTCTTACCTTTCTTTTTGGCCTAATATTAGAGTCCCTTAAGATTTGTTATTGTTAACCAGTTATACTGCTAAACTACCTAGTAGTTGTAACTGTTAAATTTAAACCAATTAATAATTACCAGTCTTTATCAGAACAGAGGAACCTACTGTTCAGGTCACTCATTTCAAGACTCTTGTTTTATCTTAAAGAGAAAGTTAATATATTGAGTAAACCTAGATAGAACACATATGTAGCAAAGCATAAGATCTATCAAAAAAAAATGCATGTGAAAATGGCTCATTTTGTACTTTCTGGTGACTATTAGATTGTTCTCAAAATTACACACTTTTTAATACTAGTGAGGAAATGTAAAAATTACAGCAAAATTTTTTTTCTTGATTTACATTCTCTTATGAAATAGCCACATTTCTTATTTTTTTCTTTTACTTTCCCTCCATTATTACATTCTCATGTCTGTTTATGTTTGCAGAAATTAAATACAGATAAAAATCTGAAGATAAAAGGTAGTTATTGCTGATGACAGCAGAAATGTTAAAAACCATTAGATATTTTGTTGACCAAGTTCTCTTTTGATATCACTGTCAAACTGGTTTAAAATAATATACAGAAAAATTTTTTGGTGTTATCAAAGTATTCTTTGTTACTTTCTTAAGTGTTATAATGATAATTGCATGAAAGGAAATGTTAGAAAAGCCTATATCCAAAGACTTTCAGCCTTCAATAAAAAGTTATAATAATGGTTGCTTGAACCTTAAAAAAACAAGTGAGTGTAAAGAGATAATTTTTTTTAATTTCAAGTTAGGAATCTCAGTTTAGGATTGGTCAAAGTCCACGAGTCACTTGTTTGACTGTAGTGTTGGTTTAAATGGTATGAAATTTATTGGGGAGGGGAGGTGTCTCTTTCTGGAATTTTGTTTGCAGATCAAGTTCTAGACCTTTGTCTGGGTCGTGTGTGTTTAAGAAACTGTTGAGAGTGCTCCCTCTAGTGTCTGAGATATATTCTTAAAACATTTGCATCAATCAGAAGATTTCAGAATTAAACTAGCCATTGTTTTCCTTTCAAATCTGAACATAAATTTTTATTTTTATTTTTGTCGGGGTGGGATTGTTTTTCTTTTTTAAACAGGTCACTGGAATTATGGGTAGGGCAGAGATTGAGGGCAGTAGAAAACATGAGAAAGGAAGGATCAAAATACCATGTCTACCTTTTTAGAAATAGTTATTTTTAAATGACCTGGAATTAGGCCAAACCATACAGTCTTGTTTTAGTTTACATTTGTTTCTGAAATAAGCGAATCTTAAAATACTTTATTTTGGAATTCTTTATGCCATCAGATCTCATCTTGAGAGAGTTCCTTCCAGTTTTCCAGCAGCAGCTTCATTGGAAAATAGCTTTTTTATGGGGAGGGCAAGGGAGGGGAGACAGGGTCTTGATCTCTGTAGCCTCAACTTCCTGAGCTCCTACAGTCGTCCTGAGTGGCTAGGACCACAGGTACATGCTACCATGCCCAGCAAATTTTTGGATTTTTTATAGTGACGGAGTTTTGCCATGTTGACCAGGTTGGTATCGAACTTCTGGGCTCAAGTGATCCACCTGCCTTGTCCTCCCAAAGTACTGGGGATTACAGATAGGAGCCACTGCAACTGGCCTGGAAAATATCTTTAAAATAGATCTGGGTTCTTTGTGGAAGCGCTGTTATTTTTTTTGTTTTATAGTTGCCATATCTTTCTGTGGATGTATGTAATAATTACATTGTGAGTATATTCTGATGGCTCTCATTTTTTTCAACCAAAGAAATAAGGAGATTCTTACATTATTGGCTCTCTGCCACCTCTGCCTCTAAACATAGCACTCACACAGGCCTTCAGCTAAGAATCTTGTAAAGGGTTACGGAAACAGAACCTTTCTTATTTGACCCATGGGCCTTTGTCACTTGAACAAGGAAAGTAGTGTTCTGAAAGCTACAGCATTTATGAAGGCTCTGGTAAAAATATTTCATGTACATGGACTGGAGATTAACTTCTTTCATCTTGTTCTCCAACAAATTAAACAATGCAAAGAGATTTCAGTGCATTCTTGGTAATGAAATGCTTGGGTGAATTATAATCCTAATTGCTATTGTTCATTTTCACAGCTGCATTTTGACACTTTTAACTGCCTAAGCCACGCATTCTTCAGCCACCAGGATAAACAAAAGCATTCTGAAATTTATCATTTTGTGGCATCTTAAATTGCGAATCTGTTATTGGCTGCCTTAGTTTTATTTTGGTTCCATGGTTGATAAAATTAGTAGGAAAGTTATTCTTCTACATTCATACATAAAAGTGTTGTAATAGAACCGTTACTGGATTTTAACGAAAATGTATTCCTTAGTGGTCTTAACATTTTTAAAGGAGGTGGGCAGTGGAGATCATGGATTTATTTTAGTCCTGGGGAAGGAATTTGTATTTGTTTTATCGCATTAATTGATATCTTAAGAGGCAGCTTTCTCCAAGATTTGAAAGAAAATAATAGGATCTTGCATTTCTTCCATAGTAGAACAGTGTTCTGAATTTAAATCTGAGAGCCAGATTGATTTAGTTTTTTGGCAAGTCACATTTATATGCATAATGGTTCCTTTAAAATTTGACCCAAACTTGTTTGTTGGTCTGTTCTTTAAATGTAAAGAAATTGAAGTGTTTGCAATAAATTTGAAATTTAAGAGATTTAATTACCAGTTTCAACCAAACTTTCCTTATTTAAAAAATAGAACTTTTTGATGACCAAAAAAACCATAGGGCAAAAGTGGGTTCTGTATATGTAATAGTTACCAAAGTCTGATTTTTCAGTGTTTCTAAGACTTAATTCTAAGTAGAAGAATTGAATTACCATATTCACAGACACCCGTTATAAAAATTGTTTGGAAATAATTGGAGTTTTTTGATGTCAAATGAATATTACTATAGCATGTCACATTTATGCAGTGTTTCTTTATTCTCAAAATGTCTTTGAATTCTTAAATTCATATAAGCATGAGAAATTCCATTTTAATAACTATTTTGCCATCCCATGTCTTAATCTTTTTTCCAAAGTGAATTCTTTCTGATAAAAATATTATTTAATGTTTTGAAAATCTCCTAATAGATGGTTATTTTATATATATTTTTGGAGGGGGGAGGGGTCAAAAGTTTTTAAAAAACATTGAACATGCTAGAGTCTATTATACAACTAAGTTGTCAGTTTCTTGACGAGATCTGGGTTTACATGCAATTTAGGCTTGTAAACCTTTAGGGTCTTGCTGTGTTGCCCAGGCTGGAGTATAGTCGTGCAGTCATGGTTCCCCTTGACCTCCTGGAATCAAGCAGTCTTCCCACCTCAGCCTCTCTAGTATCTGGGAGTATAGGTGTATGCCAACACATCTGGCTAATTTAAAAAAAATTTTTTAGACACCAGCTCTCACACTATGTTGCCCAGGCTGGTGTTGGTTATTATATTAAATACTAATAATAGGTAACATTTATTAAGTACTTCCTATATGTCAGACACTGTACTAAATAAACACCATTTGCTGTGCTAGCCTTTGAGGTAGTATTATTTATTTCCATTTTATGGCTGTGGAAACTGAGATTAAAATAATTAAAATAATTTTGCCATTGATCACATAGTAAGTGATTGGAATCAGATCTTTTTGACTCCTGAGACCCATGTTCTTAATCTTTGCTGAAGTCATAAGGGAAAGTTAAGTGTGCATCATACAATCTCCTGATGGAATATTATGCAGGCAGTAAAAGTGAGGGTTATAGTGAATGTATAATGTCATAGAAGTACATATGATAGAATAAATGAAAAAAGACTAAGGGATTACAGTTCAACATTCATAGTGGTTCTAAACATCTATAGATATCTTTGATTTATTATTTTTTTAAAATGTGATATAAATATTATCTAGCTGTTACATAATTTTGCCTAATTTATAGAATTTCTATAAACAGGAAACATAAGCCTAAATTGCATGTAAACCCAGATCTCGTCAAGAAACTGACAACTTAGTTGTATAATAGACTCTAGCATGTTCAATTTTTTAAAAAAACTTTTGACCCTCAGCCATTTTTTACTGGACTTATGCCAGCTCTGATGTAATCTCTCATCTGTATTCTTGAAGGCTAATGGAATAGTAAAATCTGCTTAAAGATAACTTAAGTGTGTTACATAGTGTCCTTGGGGTAGCTTGTGCACAAAAGATGTTTTCTTTCCCACCCTGTGGAGGTAGCTCATTAGGACACCCAGTAGTGTCATTATTAAGTTTTCATGTGTTTCTCAGTTTTGATGCTAATCTTTGTGCGTATGTGCGTGCATTTTTTTCCTCTGCAGCACCAATG
This sequence comes from Saguinus oedipus, assembly GCA_031835075.1. NCBI lineage: Eukaryota > Metazoa > Chordata > Mammalia > Primates > Cebidae > Saguinus > Saguinus oedipus. The sequence goes on from CM063170.1 coordinate 49,013,113, forward strand.
TGGTTATGAATTATTCAGAGATCGAGTCTAAGGTTCGAGAGGCAACGAACGATGATCCTTGGGGACCTTCTGGGCAACTCATGGGAGAGATTGCCAAGTAAGTGATAATTTGACTCAGCGGTGCAGAAAAAAATCAAAGTATCTTGACACAGAAATGTGAAATTTGCTTTCAGATTTAAACTGTTTGGCTGCCAGAATATAAATTTTGCATAATCATTCAGATAGTAATGTAGAAAGTTTTACTCAGTCCATTCCCCTTAAAAATTTGGCTCAAAAAAGAAACCCACAGTTTTTTTTTCAATGAAGTTTTGAGACGTGCTGTAGCTCACTATGTAAAATTTCGACAAATGCATGTAAAATAACTTGGAAATGCAAGTTACAAAAATTTGTTTCTGTGAACATCTGGGCCACTGTACCAGTGAATGAAGAACTTGCAAAGTATCTTAATTAGTGGGGCTTACATATGTGCCAGGTAGTATATAAAATATAGGGAAAACATTTTCTAGGAAGTACATATCTTCTAAGTTTTTTGAATTAAGCTTATTAATGTTTAAAAACTCTTTGGGGAAACCCAGTAAATTAGGACAAGTCTGCCATCTACTGTCAAAATTAATATATTGCAGACTTTTAAAGAAAATGATTCTTTTTTCAGGGCTACATTTATGTATGAACAATTTCCAGAACTTATGAACATGCTTTGGTCACGAATGTTAAAAGACAATAAGAAGAATTGGAGAAGAGTTTATAAGGTATGGACACAAGTCTGTTTAATTACTTCCCATGTTGAAAACAAATTTAAATTTCAGGTATATATACATAGGTGATTTTGAAGTATGTTAAATCTTAAAATAGAATAATCGAAAACACATGAGGGGCCCAAAGTGGCTCCGGCCGGATGTCGTGGTGCTTGCGAAGGCGAGGCCAAGAGTTCAAGGCCAACCAACCTCAGCAACCTTACAAGCTCTCATTGATTGGCAAAAAAGAAAGAAGGAAATAAAAAGAAAACACATGAAAGAATTAGATTTGTTATTTGTGTTCTATTTTCTAGTCATCATGAACAACCATGAATGGAAAATGTTTAAAATTAATATTAATAATACTTCTAAATGTTGATTGCTTCTTAAAATTTTTCCTACTAAAATGTTTGTGCATATCAAAAACAATTGGATGTATAGTAGTATGCATGTTTAGTGTATGAGCAGTTAAGATGAATACCACAATCTAACATGGTTTGTCATCTCTACATAGAAATTTACCTAATTTATGATAGTATTCTCATAGTATTCTGTATCAAAAATGCTAGTTCAGAATGTAATTCTGATTTTACATTTGTGAATGTGAACTCTATCAGATTCCTTTTGTTTAGTTCTGATCTCATATAATGCAGAATCCTGTAACAATATAGTTATGCTTCTACACTTACCGTATTTTCTTGCTTCTTCAGAATGTTTTTCTGTGCTATCCAAAATGATGTAATTTGGCTTTCAGAATTGAAAATCTATGTGTTAGTTTCATATTTTTTATGTTACTCCTTTCTGAAAATATTCAGTGTCATTCCCTCAGGTTATATGGTAGGTGTGATGAAATAATTGAAATTTCTGTAAATTAAATTTGCTTTTAGTTTTTTTGTTTTGTTTTGTTTAATTCTTGGGTAAGCTCCTTTTTTAAAGAATCCAGTCATACATACCACATAAGGACATTTTAGTCAGTGATGGACCACCTATATGACAGTGGTCCCACTGGATTATAGTACCCTATTTTTTCTACACCTTTTCTATTTTTAGATACAAAAACACTCAGCATTGTGTTACAGTTGTACTGTGCAGTACAGTAACGTGCTGCACAGGTTTGTAGTCTAGGAGCAATAGGTTGTCCCACACATTGTCAGTGTGTAGCAGATTATACTATCTAGGTTTATGTAAGTACACTATGATATTAGTACAGTGACAAAATTGCCTAATGGCGCATTACTCAGAACATATCCCCATCACTAAGTGACACATGGCTTTAAATTACTGGTAGGAAGAGGTTTTATGTCCCTCAGTTTTACCAAACTAACTAGATTTTGTTTGTTTGTTTTTGCTGCCCCCTCTTCTCCTCCTAACTATATTTTCATGTCCCTAATCCATTGAGGTTTGTTCCAAGCAATGTTAAGTTCAAAATGTACAATTTATTGTTTTCAGTATATTTCACAAAGTTGTGTAGGAGTAACTGTTATCTAATTCCAGAACATTTGTATCACCCCATAAAGAAACCCGATGCCCATTAGTAGTCATTTTAAGTTTACATTTGAACAAAGTTTAGTTTGGGGGTGAGGGTTAGTGGTGGTTGGTTGTTTTTGAGACAGTCTGGCTTTGTCACCCAGGTTGGAATGCAGTGGCTCAACCTTGGCTTACTGCAGTCTTGACCTCCTGGGCTTAAGAGATCCTTCTGCCTCAACCTCCTAAGTAACTGGGACTACACGCATGCATCACAATACCCAGCAATTTTGTTTTTTTTTTTCATAAAGACGTCTCACTATTTTGCAAAATTTTCTTAAACATTCAGGTTTTTTTTTTTTTTTGAGACAGAGTCTCCCTGTTGCCCATGCTGGAGTGCAGTGACGCGGGGTCGGCTCACTGCAACCTCTGCCACTGGGTTCCAGTGATTCTTGTGCCTCAGCCTCCTGAGTAGCTGGGATTACAGGGGTGGGCCACAATACCCAGCTAATTTTTGTATTTTTCGTAGAGTTTCACCATGTTGCCCAGTCTGGTCTCAAACTCCTGACTTCAAGTGATCCTCTCGCCTCGGCCTCCCAAAGTGCTGGGGTTACAGGCATGAGCCACTGAGCCTGGCCACAACCTTTTAAAACAAAAGCCACATAACCTCAAAATTAAATTTTATCTAGGGAAAATACTATAGGATTGTTTAATTACCAAATAATTCTTCTGAGGTTTCTGGCAATTCACAGTTCCATAATGCTCAGATAAAAAGTAAAAACAGAGTCAGCTTTCTAAAACCTTATTGTCTGTTTATGTCATGCATTCAAATACTTTGAACATCAGAATTGTTCTTTTAAGTCTTTAACATACAGTATCCAGTGGACAATTTATAATTATTTACTATGCTTAATATAAGAGGAACTTCAAATTGATGATATAAGTTTTCTAGTTTATGTATTTAAAGTCTGATGTAAAGAAACCTCACCACCACCATGAAGTCTTTCTTTGCTAATGTTAGAATTAATTTATTAACCATTTACTGAAGCTCTACCAGAATTTATTTCATTAAATCATTTAGTGCTTTGTATTTTTACAGTCGTTGCTGCTCCTAGCTTACCTCATAAGGAATGGATCAGAGCGTGTTGTTACAAGTGCCAGAGAACACATTTATGATTTACGATCCCTGGAAAATTACCACTTTGTAGGTGAGCAATAGAAAAACCTTATAAGCAAATTAAAACAGTAGTTGGAGTTGTCAGTCACCTGAACCAGCTTAGAAGCTTCTCTGCTCTAATTAGAATGTGACTGTTGCTGGTTGTGTGACGAGTGCAGAATCCAAGACGTCGGGCCCTAGAGTATTAATTAGTGAAGACAAGAACTTGCAGAAAAGCCTGGCTAATAACAACAGAACCAACACAACATGAGTGTTCGGGTTTATATTAAAATATGCACTGGAGACTAGTCCCCTGTGGTGTCCATAAAGGAATAGCTTTAATCATATGGGAAGAAAAGGTTAGAGCTCCAAAACACACACATCTGTTTGAAGCTGGTTTTTTTTTCCCTCCCACCAAATAATATTTACTGTGCAAAGGCAGCAAGGCCACAGTGTGTTTTGAATGTGAAAGAGGCTAGGGAATGAAGCACATCTCATTTTGTAGTTACCCCAGTTGTAAGCACTTTAAATATTCAGTTTTGAGCTACACTAAAACCTGGTAATTAGTGTTCCAGACTTGTACTGGAGAAACCAAGACATTGTGTGCTTTTCAGTTATTAAAATGCTGAAGTAGTTCTTCTTTTCATTTGTTTTCTTAAAATACGATAGAAAAACACGATAGCACGTACAGATATGTCTATTTTGTATGGTCATCAGTAATTCTTTTTAGTGAATCTTTAATTGACCTTGCATAGTACCATTATCTGTGGTCCTTTTTAGTTCATCTTTCCATGCTCTTATACGGCAAAATTCCATTTTAAAACTTAGAATTTGCTGAAGAGAAAATGACGAAGTTAAATAGCACAATTTGCCTCTTTTTATAGTTTTTTAAATATTGAAGTTGCTTTCTTAGAAAGTTTTTGTATCTTTTTTTTATCTTAAAGAGTTTGATACATATTAAGTGAATTCTTAAGTTTTGTTTGTCTCTTACCATCCTCATAGATGAGCATGGCAAGGATCAAGGTATAAATATTCGACAGAAGGTGAAGGAATTGGTTGAATTTGCCCAGGATGACGACAGGCTTCGTGAAGAGCGAAAGAAAGCAAAGAAGAACAAAGACAAGTATGTTGGGGTTTCCTCAGACAGTGTTGGCGGATTCAGATACAGTGAGTATCAAAGACAAGCTGACACCTAAGCATCAGCTTAGCTTCTTGAGTATATTTTAAGAATCAATGAAATACCAAAGACCAAAATGCTAATTTTCTTTTCTTGGAATACACAGAAGACTAAAATACATGCAGTACTAATTTTGGCTTCGTCACATGAATCTTGGGAATCTTCCTATTTTTAACTTGTGGGTTCAGCATTAGGATTATAACCATTAATGGCTGATTAAATGACTACATACTCTGAGGTGGTGACATACAGAGAATAAAACAGATGTATACCCTTCCCTTCTTAGGGTGACCGTTCTTCTAAAAAGAAACGGGGGAAAGTTTCTATAACTCACAGTTGAGAGTATAAAAATAGAGAGTTTGATCAGGAAATTAACCTAATTTGATACCAATTTAGCTGTATTTTTGGCCCAAACCAGATAATCTTCCTGTCAGTCATTCTAGCCTCAGTCTCTCTTTCTTTATTTATGCACTGTGTAACTTGACGTATCAAAGGTGACTGACGATACTGTCAGTTTTTCATCTAGGCCTATTGCTTTGTTTATTGTTCCCAGTACATTTAAGAGCAACTAGAACCTTCATCTTTTGTGTTTATTTTTAGTGTAATAATATCGTTTCTGTAAAATAAGGCATAGATGCTTGAAGCAGATACACAAAATAAGAACTATCTTTCACAGCATGTCCTTTTGCACTTGTTCTGTCTTCTGTGAGCTCTGACAATCTCCTGGTCATTTTGTGTATTTGCAGACAGCCCAGTGCTATGTCTCTTAGCTGTTTTCACTGAGGCTCTCTGGCTGCCCCCACCCATATATGTTTATATTTGGATTATATTGAGCTCTCATATCTCCTTCAATGGAACCATGTAAACTCTTACATATAAAATTTCCTTACTCATTTGCTCCTCTGCTTTCTTGCCCTCAAAGAAAAAATACTGCATTTAGTTAGCTGTTTAAGGATGTTTCTAACAGCAGAAAAATTTCCTTTTTTATATTGAAGCATCATATACAAGTCTGTTTTTTTTCCCCCAGGGCTAACTCATAGGCAGTGCAACCAGAGTCAGCCACAAGTCAGTTTCTGAATTGGGCAAAAATATTTCTCCTAAAGCATATAAATAATGTTTTGGAGTTTCTATTTGTTTGGGGAAGTACAAAGTTTTTGGATTATTTACCCAAGTAGTTGTTTTATTCTTTCGTTTTTCAAAGTATTATAGCAAAGTAGTATATAGTAGTATATAGAAAGTACTATTCTTTCAAAGTAGTTATAGCAACTTAATGTGTTTTTAATAGAAATTGCTATTTGAAACTTATTTCCACACTATTCTTGCTTGTATCTTTCTTTTTGCCAGCATAATATACAATTATGTCAGCTAAACTTAGAAAATTGAATACGTTTTCAAATCAGGCAGAATGCACTAACTGCAGGATCTGTATTAAAGGTAGAGTTGGACATCCTGTGTGTTTGCATCACATTCTTTTGCTAAGTTATTGTTCATGTTTTGTGTTATTCAGACTTAACTGTTCATTATTAGCAGTTATGTGGGGTTTTGTTTTGTTTTGTTTTTTTATTTGAGACAGTCTCATTCTGTTGTCCAGGCTGGAGTGTAGTGGTATGATCTCTGCTCACTTCAACCTCTGCCTCCCAAGCGCAAGTGATTTTCCTGCCTAACCCTCCCCAGAAGCTGGGGCCACAGGCATGAGCCACCACACCTGGCTAATTTTTATATTTTTGATAGAGACAGGATTTCCCCATGTTCACCAGGCTGGTCTCAAACTCCTGACCTCAAATGATCTGCCTACCTTGGCTTCCCAAACTGCTGGGATTATAGGCGTGAGGCACCACAACTAGCCAGTTTTGTGTTTTCTCATTCTTTTTTTTTTTTTTTTAATTTTAGAAACGGGATCTCACTATGTTGCCCAGGCTGAAGTGCAATGGCTATTCACAGGTGTGATCCCACTGCTGACCAGCATGGGAGTTCTGACCTGTTCCATTTCCGACCCTGGCCAGTTCACCCCTCCTTAGGCAACCTGGTGGTCCCCTGCTCCTGGGAGGTCACCATATTGATGCCAGACTTAGTGCAGACATCTGATCGGCATAGCACACTACAGCCCAGAACTCCTGGGCCCAAGCGATCCTCCCACCTCAGCCTCCCACGTAGCTGGACTACAGGCACGCGCCACTGCACCCGGCATGTCTTTTCATTCTGACATTAGATAATGTCTTGTCAGTATCCAGTATCTTTAGCACTAATTTAGTATGATGTTCGCAGTGCTAATCAGTTTGGTTTTCATCCACTTCCTGTCCTGTAAATTTGTTCTTTTCCAAAGTCTAGTTTATCACACTGTCGTTAAAAGGTACTTACACATTGGCCGGGCGCAGTGGCTCAAGCCTGTAATCCCAGCACTTTGGGAGGCCGAGGCGGGTGGATCACGAGGTCAAAAGATCAAGACCATCCTGGTCAACATGGTGAAACCCCGTCTCTACTAAAATACAAAAAGTTAGCTGGGCATGGTAGCGCGTGCCTGTAATCCCAGCTACTCAGGAGGCTGAGGCAGGAGAATTGCCTGAACTCAGGAGGCGGAGGTTGCCGTTAGCCGAGATCGCGCCATTGCACTCCAGCCTGGGTAACAAGAGCGAAACTCCGTCTCAAAAAAAAAAAAAAAAATGTACTTACACATTGTTGGAAAATCACTTATTTTTTATAAGCCATCTTGGTTTAAATTTTGTCTAAAAAATTTTATTTTGTCATGTTTTCTTTAAGTTGGTGGTCACTTCCAGATTCAGTAAATAGGTTAAAATCCTTAAACACTTACAGAAAATTTTAGCCTTGCAATTTTAGCAGGCAATTCAGCAGAATGGTTTTGTTCAGTCTCCAAAGGTTATGTATCCTTTTAGATCATGTTAACAAAAGTTGAAAACAAAAGATCTATTAGCCACTTTCCAGTTATTTTGTTGTTTCTCATTGTCCTTTTCCTTTTCTTCCAACCTGCCTTAACTTTTAATGTTTTGTGTTTTGTTTTGTCGTGATCTCTCTGTACCTTCTATTCTTGCTTCTTAAGTTGAATTTGGACATGTAAATGGAAGGATTTCATTTTGTGTCTGTAATTCCTGTCTCCCCAGGCCCCTAAGGGCAAGCACTAAAACAAATCTTGACATTTTGGATTTTTTGTTTATTGCCACGATCTATTCTCTGCATTCCCAAATTCACACAGAGGCTCTAGGTTTTGCCAGTCTTGGCATATGTTTGGAATGGGTGTTTGAATTGGTTGACACTATTCTGAACTACAGTGTGAACATACTTCGTGATTCTAGTGTGTGTGGTTTTTGTTAGTTAGAGTAATCCTTTCTTTGTACAATAATTACAGAATGCTTTCCCATCCCTGAAAATTCATTGAGTTATTTTTTTGTTTGATACTTAGGAGTGACAGTTACTGAGACATTTTAGCTTATTGGGACTTGTAGCATTCAGAGTGGATTTCCTTCAGTTTGTATTTTTTAAGACACTGTTGCTATCCAATACTTTTCTGAAAATTCAAAAACCATTAAGGGACGGGAATAAAATATATTAAGTGGCTTTTGTAAATTCCAAAAGATTTTCATTTCTCTTTTGCTTGTATAGCTTGTGTTGGTTTTGTGTTTTCCTCTATTCCTTTCAATGGCCTTTAAGAACTTCCTGATATGCTGTGCTGTGCGTTAAGGTTGTGTAAGTATTCATAAACAAAAGCTTTTGAATCTGCATTCCTGGCACTTAATGACTGGCATAACATGCTGTGCCTTGCTGTAATTCTGTTGATTCAGCACTGTGGGAGCTTTCTGTTTTCCTTTGAAAACGATTTTATTATGAGGAAAAGCCTGAGAAATAAGGACTTGTAGATACCTTTTGAATTTATTATCCTTAGAGTTCTTCCTTTTTTAATGCTTTATGTAGGTGAAAGATATGATCCTGAGCCCAAATCAAAATGGGATGAGGAGTGGGATAAAAACAAGAGTGCTTTTCCATTCAGTGATAAATTAGGTGAGCTGAGTGATAAAATTGGAAGCACAATTGATGACACCATCAGCAAGTTCCGGAGGAAAGATAGAGAAGACTCTCCAGAAAGATGCAGGTATTTTAACACTTCATCTCCTGGGTCTCTTGGAAATGCCACTGGGATTTTTTTTTGTTGTTGGTTTTGTTTGGGGTGTTAACATTATCTGAAATTGTGCCTTTTTTTTTAAATAGACTTCATTTTTTTTTTTTAGAGTAGTTTACTCTCACAGAAAAATTGTGCATAAAGTACAGAGAGTTACCAAATACCCATTTCCCCTTCATAATAGGTTCTGTGAACATCTTGCATTACTACGGTGCATTTGTTCACAATTGAAAAGCCTATATTGATATACTTACTAAAATCTGTAATTTACATTGGCGTTTCCTATATTGTACACTTCTATGGGTTTCAACAAATACATAATATTCCCCATTACAGTATCATATGGAATAGTTTCACAACTCTAAATATACCCTGTGCAGAAATGTGGAACAAGTCTTAAATGTGCAAATCATCCTTGCACAGGGGGCATACTAATCTTCCCTGTATTGTTCTGGTTTTAGTACGTGTGCTCCTGAGGCAAGCACTGTGCAACTATTTATAAGATGCTAGGTTAGATACTACTTGCAATTAGTATTGGCATACTTTCCATGTTGCCTGTGTCTACTTATTTTTGAAGTTGATCCTGTGTATTTTTATTCAGGCTAGTAATCTTTCCTTGGATTTTTTTCCTTAGTAAAAACTTGTATAGATTATTTTGCGTTTGGTCCTTAGATAATCCAGGGACCTAAGATGTTGAGGGATAATAAAGTTTATGTATTAAGTTTAATTAAACGTAAGTTAAAGGATTTGAAATTTAATGCCTCCTTGACATTTCAGTATGATTCCTGATGTGTACCAGAAAAACAATCCAAATGGATTTTGAAACAGTTTTTGAGAATAGACCTGTAGTTTATTTTTGTAAACTACATTTTATGATGGTAGGGCATTAGTATTTAGTTTTACATAGAACAATACTTAGCTTTGCAGCAGTCACTTTTGTTCTTACCTGCCAATATAGTTATAAACCAATTTTTCTGACAATGTAAAGGGTAATGTATATTGCACTTAATCTACAGAGCAAATTTTACTTCGTAAGTTTGATGTATATCATTTATGCCTCACAGTATCTCTACTAAATAGAGTAGAACAAGAATTCTGCCTTTATTGTTTATAAGTGGACTTGCCTAAGTAACACAGTGATGGAACCAAGCCTTCAAGTGATTTCTTGTAACTAAATACCATCTCCTTTTTTTCTTACCCCACACCAAAAATCTTCACAGTTCAGAATTAGGGATTATTAAAAAGAGGCACAAACAAAAATACAATGTAATTAGTGTATTTTTAGGATGTTTTCATATTTTTTAAATCCCTGGAATGCCTCTTCAGGAAATACCAAAGAATAATAGCCGTAATTTCAATAATGTTTTACAAACCAGACCAAAACTTACTATATGGACCACAAAAACATTAATGAGCGGAAAATAGTTTCGTATATTTGAAATGGGCACCATTTCCCTCCCAGTGTGTAGTGTTTATAATTGTCATATGCATCCTTTTTCATTATAAAAAAGCTAGATATTTAGTTGTAAAATAGACATATTCAGAGTGCTAAAAATAAGTTCTCGCTCTTCAAAGATCACATTCCAGTTTTTCACAGTCTTGAAAAAGATACCTTCCAGGGAAGGCTTAGTTCCACACTAACTGTATTACTTTAGGCAGGTCCACGGAGTCTGATTGGGTCTTAGGTTTTACTTATAAACAACAAGATTGTGTAGGCTGGTTAGAAATATGTGTGTGTTCTTTATTGTTACTTTCTATCCTTTGACCTTCTATCTTTAGTTTTTCTTTTCTTTCTTTGTCTCTCTACTCTTTTTTCTATTTTTTTCTCCCATTATTTTTATTTTTTATGTTTCCTCTAAGACAGGATCTCCTAGAGTTTCTAAATCTTCAAAGAGTATGTATTTAGGTTTAAAAAAGTGAAAATGCAGTGAACATGATTTATCGTGGTAATGATAGAACACACCAGGAGCTTTTGATCTGAAAGTATATGTGAGAGAAGAGTAGAGTTTTTGACAAAGTGGCATGTGACCTCAATGGCATGTTACCTGCATTTCATACTTACTATTACTAGTTCACTATTAGATTCAGGAATTCTTGAACATTGACCAGATATGGAGCTTCCATTTCATTGTGTGCCAGTCGGATTTATATTTTCAGCTTATAAATAAATTACTTTGTGCTGAAATAAAATTGGACACCAAAAAAGTAAAAAATTTCAGTTTTGCTTATAGAACTGATGAGAATTTTCAGGTCATTTGTTGTTGAGAAATTAGTAAGGGCTTTTGAATCCATATCAGAACTTATAGGTTCCTTAAAATGTTTGTATTTAAACATATATTTAACCCCTTTGCTCTGTATGGGAAGTCATTCTTTTTGATCTTTGATGTATACAAGTTCCAAATTTATTTATATTTAAGTATAAGTGGCTGTAGTTGAGTCTGAGGTAAATTGCATCAGCAGTAGTCATAGTTTAAAGGAGAATTTTAAGCATTATATTCCAGAATATTTATAAATTAAACCACCTACTCTAAAATTAGGTAATATAAGTAATGGAACATGTTTCAAGTTTTCTGTAAAGCGTTTTCTATAGTTATATAAAAGTTTGATCTCCTGATACTACAGTAAAGTAGCACAGTTGTAAAGTGCATCACCTTATATTTTCATGCATTTACAGATGACAGTTCAATTATTTGAATTAAGATATATAATATTTTTTAAATATCCATTGAAATTTTAATATTTTATTATGTCCATACATTAATCTTTGAGAGTTGGTGACAGAATTGTGTTATTAAAATGGAACTACAGCTATTTGCTCACAATCCATGTCAAGAAAATGATCATCAAATGCAAGTGTTTGAACTCTCAGGGTCTTATCAGTGGAATCTTGTATCAAATCCTGCTATTTTATGCTTAAATTAAGCTTTAAATCTGTAATAAACAAAAACTTGTTATTTTGACATTTTTTATTTATATACATTTATGTAAATACTTTTTTGTAGCAGTGTTTTAGACTTATGTAGGATATTCTCTGTGTTCCCACTTCCCCTCCCCAACACACACATATTATTATTCAGACAGCTTAGATAACATTCTGTTGATCCCTGTCAAATAGTCAAAGTACGGAATTTTGGAGTTACTGCATTTGAAATTCTTTAGCTCAAATCACTGAGGGACCCATTTAAAAATAATCTCAAGTCTTATTATTTTGCCTCATTTTTAATATCTTTTAGCGACAGCGATGAGGAAAAAAAAGCGAGAAGAGGCAGATCTCCCAAAGGTGAATTCAAAGATGAAGAGGAGACTGTGACGACAAAGCATATTCATATCACACAGGCCACAGAGACCACCACGACCAGACATAAGCGCACAGCAAATCCTTCCAAAACCATTGATCTTGGAGCAGCAGCACATTACACAGGGGACAAAGCAAGTCCAGATCAGAATGCTTCAACCCACACACCTCAGTCTTCAGTTAAGGTGAGAATGGCAGTAGTTTACACTTTATACATGGTTTTATTTTTATAAACCTTAGAATTCCTGCTTTAGTAGGCTTGGGCATTTCTAGGCAATCATATTAATTATAGATCATCTGGCATGTATTACCTAGAGACATTTAATAATAAGAAATTGGCCGGGCGCGGTGGCTCAAGCCTGTAATCCCAGCACTTTGGGAGGCCAAGACGGGTGGATCACGAGGTCAAGAGATCAAGACCATCCTGGTCAACATGGTGAAACCCCGTCTCTACTAAAAATACAAAAAGTTAGCTGGGCATGGTAGCGCGTGCCTGTAATCCCAGCTACTCAGGAGGCTGAGGCAGGAGAATTGCCTGAACCCAGGAGGCGGAGGTTGCGGTGAGCCGAGATCACGCCATTGCACTCCAGCCTTGGTAACAAGAGCGAAACTCCGTCTCAAAAAAAAAAAAAGAAATCTCTGAGGGGAGAAACCTGTCCAATTGCGAGTGATTGTCTGTGTACTTTCTGTAAAAGTAGAAATAACACTCTTGGTTCATTTAGGGATGGTCGTGAATCAGAATGTAGTACATCTGTTTCCTTCTAGACACCACTGGTTACCAAGCACAAGTCAATTCTCTAAAGAAAACATTGTGAGTATTTGAAAGTTTTAAGAAGTGACAAACGAGAGCGTAAAAAGAGCTATATAGGGGCAATTTATCGCATTTTACGTAGAAACATTGCCTATAAAGGGCAGCGTGTTTGCCTCATAGTCATTACTGATCATCAGAAGAAGCACTGCCTCTTGTACCATCTTCGTTTGTTTCTGTTCACCACAGACATGAAATCCATCTAATAGGTACCTGGCCAAACCCTAGTCTTTTCAACAGAAATCTGCTGAAGAGGGAGATTTGCCTCAAAAGACTAAATTATACACTTTCCCCCCAGTACTGTTTCCCCAGCTTGTGCCTTTGCAAGAGAAATAGCTAAAAGCTGGGAAAAACAGTTTTCTACTATATCCAGCAAATTGTAGGTGATTCTAAAAATAACACCAGGCCTGCTTAGTTGCCATAACAAGTACCGTGTCAGCTTTTGCCAAATATCTGTATAATTTTTAACAATAGAGACTTTTATCATGTATCTTAAAGGATTTTAAGTATTAGTTTGTAGTATAGCCTGTCTCTGCAATAAATATTTTATATTTATAGAACAAGCTTTTTCTTTTTTTTTTTATTTACCACCCCCCACCCCCGAAAAATGTCTAGAAGGTTGAAGTTCTTAAAAAGTTACCCAAGTCATTTGGATCTCTTTTTAAAGCTGTTTTTGGAATCACAGTATAGTATTTTAATCTTCGAAGTTCAAATCAACATGTCTAGGACTTTAGTGTTTACACATTGCCTAACAATTGACTTCTAATTTAGCATGTATGGATTGAACATATAGGACGTAGGTATTTAGGTATCAAGATGCTTAGCTCTATGAAGAACACAAAAATGGTATTACAGGTATAGGCCGCACAGTTTAGTTTGGGAACTAAATATGAAACATGTCAGAATATATCAGATAACATGGAATTACAGTAACTTGTGTGGTATACAAACAATAAATATTGCTAAGGTTCATAGAAATTTAGAGCTTTGTAGGATCTTGGCCTCTAATCCAGTGGATCTCAAGCCTTGGAATTATCTAGGGAGCTTTTTTTTAAGAATTGGCCAAGGTCTTGCCCTGGGCAACTATGACTCAATATATTGTATAGGACTGGTACATACTACGCTAGGGCTTTTTTTTTAATTTGTTTTTTATTTTTTTAAATGAACTGATACACAGCATTAAGATTTGAGTGGGATCTCGCAGTTACGTTTTCCAGAGTGAAATGCAGTCAGAAAAGTAAGTTAGGAAAAAAAGTGTAGATGTTAAGAGACTTTTACACTGCTGGGAATGGAATTACTTAGAAATGCTTACTGCCTCTCCATAAGGTTTGAAGTTCAGTACTCTTAACGTTTTCCAGAGTGAAATGCAGTCAGAAAAGTAAGTTAGGAAAAAAAGTGTAGATGTTAAGAGACTTTTACACTGCTGGGAATGGAATTACTTAGAAATGCTTACTGCCTCTCCATAAGGTTTGAAGTTCAGTACTCTTTTTTTTTTTTTTCCAGAAAACTCTATTCATATTAAGCTAATTACAGGTATTTATGTCTAAATTGAGAATTAGAGATGGATAGAGCTGATTTTTAGGAAAACAAACTTTTCTAAGCTGCTGAGTTATGTGTGTGTTTTCAGACTTCAGTGCCTAGCAGCAAGTCATCTGGTGACCTTGTTGATTTGTTTGATGGCACCAGCCAGTCAGCAGGTAAGCTTCTACATTGGCCTTTTCTTCGTGGTAACCTTGGTTTGAGAGTCATTTTTTAAAATACCAAATAAAAGATAGATTGGAAAATAAAATTATTTGCATTGAGTTCATTTTTTATGTGAAATTAGTGAGTCTTGAGCATTATTTGGAATCACTGTGTTGTTATTTTTACTTATCTTTTTATATGTACACCACTTCTCTAAGTTATCCTTATTTTATACCTTTTTCTGACCAACCTTCAAACCTAGCAAAACTTGACTTGTGGTCAGTACTTACCGGTGATTAAGAATAGTATCCTCAAATCATTATCATACTTATCATATTTACATTTTAATGACTCCTTATACCTGATGTAGTGCTTCTTCCCTAATTAATAATAAATAGTATTCCAAGGCAGCATGTACTTTCTGAAATTTTTCATCACAGATTTTGGAATTTATAGTTTCCATATTTTAATTTTTTAGAATTAACTTGGAGAAACAAAAAAAAGCTGCATTTAAAATGTCGCCTTTAATTTCTTTATAAGCAAAATGTACTGCTCTGCACATTTTGCCATCTTTCCCTAAATATTAATTGCTGCTGTCACTTTGGGCATGCCTAGAGATCATTTAACTTTTTATTCATTTAATTCAACAAATATTTGTTGAACCAGACACTGATCTGGGTGCTTGTAAAAAACAGATTTCTTGTCCTCATGCAAAGGTCAAGTGGAGGAAATAATCATTAATCAGAGTCACAAATATTTAAACAATGGCAAGTGCTTCAGTCAGAGGAATGACATTCTCTGAAAGTGTGTAACTACCAAACATATTTTAAAAGAGCAGCTGGACGCGGTGGCTCACACCTGTAATCCCAGCATTTTGGGAGGCTGAGGTGGGTGGATCACCTGAGGTCAGGAGTTTCAAACCAGCCTGGTCAGCATGGTGAAACCCCGTTTCTACTAAAATACAAAACTTAGCTGGGCATGGTGGCAGGAGCCTATAATCCCAGTTACTCGGGAAGCTGAGGCAGGAGAATCGCTTGGACCTGGGAGACGGAGGTTGCAGTGAGCTGAGATCCCACCGTTACACTCTAGCCTGGGAGATGAGTGAAATTCCATCTCAAGAAAAATAAAGAGGGCTACAGCAAAAGAATTGCATTCCTTGAATTTCTCATAGATGGGATTGATGATCTCTTTAGTTTGCTTACCAGTATGTGCTAGATTTTGAGTAATTTCTGATCAATTATTTTCAAGAAAATTGATATTTTTAGGGTTGCATTTGATGATTATGGAGTTTTAATAAACTATCGTGTGACATGTCGAAACAGCTTAACAAATACAACTTCTGTTTAAAACGGTCTTTCGAAGCCTGTTTAAGTTCATTTCGCATTAAAATGTAGACAGTAAGATGAGGATATGACTAATGTGCAAAGTAAATTTATTATTCCCAGTTGTGTATAATGATTTTTCAAAGCTGAATTGTGGCTGGGCACAGTGACTAACACCTGTAAACCCAGCACTTTGGGAAGCTGAAGTGGGTGGATCACGTGAGGTCAGGAGTTCAAGACCAACATGGCCAGCATGGTAATCTCCTGTCTCTACTAAAACTACAAAAATTAGCTGAGCGTGGTGATGAGCACCTGTAATCCCAGCTACTCAGGAGACTAAGTCGGGAGAATGACTTGAACATGGGAGGTGGAGGTTGCAGTGAGCTAAGATCATACTACTGCACTCCAGCCAAGGCGATGGAGCAAAACTCACTCTCTAAAAAAAAAAAAAACTTCTGCCGGGCGCGGTGGCTCAAGCCTGTGATCCCAGCACTTTGGGAGGCCGAGGCGGGTGGATCACGAGGTCAAGAGATTGAGACCATCCTGGTCAACATGGTGAAACCCTGTCTCTAAAAATACAAAAAATTAGCTGGGCACGGTGGCGCGTGCCTGTAATCCCAGCTACTCAGGAGGCTGAGGCAGGAGAATTGTCTGAACCCAGGAGGCGGAGGTTGCAGTGAGCCGAGATTGCGCCATTGCACTCCAGCCTGGGTAACGAGCGAAACTCCGTCTCAAAAAAAAAAAAAAAATTCTAAATTAACATTTAATTGTTAAGTCTATGAGTCTATGATGGAAATTACTTTTCACTGATAGTTTAGTATAATTAATATAATATAAAGCCCCTTGTTATTTCCTCTTCCTTACCTGCTATCTTAAAATTCTTGGATTAGTCATGAACAATTCTGTCTCCGCCTCTCAAGTAGCTGAGATTACAGGCACCCGCCACCATGTCTGGCTAATTTTTGTATATTTAGTAAAGACAGGGTATCACCATGTTGGCCAGGCTGGTCTCAAACTCCTGACCTCAGGTGATCTGCCCTCCTCCGCCTCCTGAAGTGCTGGGATTACAGGTGTGAGTCCCTGTACCCAGCCCGGACATCTGGTTTGACCTACTTTTTCTTTTTTTTGAGACGGAGTTTCGCTCTTATTGCCCAGGCTGGAGTGCAATTGCACAGTCTTGGCTCACTGCAACCTCTGCCTCCTGGGTTCAAGCGATTCTCCTGCCTCAGCCTCCTAAGTAGCTAGGATTACAAGCATGTGTCACCATGCCTGGCTAATTTTTGTATTTTTAGTAGAGACAGGATTTCTCCATGTTTGTCGGCCTGGTCTTAAACTCCTGACCTCAGGTGATCCATGGGCTTCAGCCTCCCAAAGTGCTGGGATTACAAGCATGAGCCACCGTGCCCAGCCAGCCTACTTTCTGAAATTCTTCAGTTCCCCTTTTCTTTTTTCTGTAACTACAAGCTGTTCCTAAAATTATTCTTTAAACTTTATTGGACTGTGATGCCCAAGGTTGCAGACAGCTACATTAGTCATTTAACAATTTATGTGATATATTTTTGTATGTTTAAGATTTGAACTATAGAATTAAGTGGTAGTTACTATGTAGTCATATAGTACAGACATAGTGTCACAGCATATCAACTATTTTGGGCTTCCTGATATGAAATATTTAAAGGGCCCCCCTTTCCTGCCTCTTTGGAAAGTTTTAATGGAGCAATCAGAGAAGAATTAACTAGGAAGGTCAGATGAGTGGATGTAACTTTTCCTTGGTGACATCAAGATTGCTTTGAACAGAGAGAATTATTAAATACCAACATGCTTCCTTTACTTGGCAAGGAATCTTTGAGTGGTTTTTCTTCTCTAGTGCAAACAGTAGTTTGACTAATTAAATAGGAGTAGCAGTTAATATTAATATAGTAACTGAGACAAAGTTTGAATGAGATCTAGAAGATTTCTTGCCTTAAAGTTTATTTTAACTTAATAAAAAGCAAATAATAGAGATGGACATTAGAAGGATTTTTTTAAGTTATCTCCTATTTGAAACCGTATGTTTAACCAGTTTGTGCAGCTCCCTCTTCAATCAGTACATAAATCTAGTTACTCCCAATCTCTATTTAAATATTTTAATAATACATTTTAAATTAAATTCAGCAGTGAAAGAAAATTGGACATTAAATCTTTAGCACTTACACATGAGAAGGTATAAGAATCTACCATATTAACATTGCTATTTGGTATGTCATTTGGGTGTCATTTACCAGATGTGCCCATATTTATAATAGTACCATCATGCAAGTAATGTGGGCACAAACTGTAAAGCTAGGCAGATATGGCATCTGTACCACTCACCAGATAAATACATCCTCTGAGAAAATGCTCAGATTTTCGTGTGTGTGGGTATGTGTGTATGATTACATGTTCTTTTTAGCATTCTCAAAAGTATGTATAGTAAAATTGTTGCAGAATATTTTACTAAGTTTAAAAATACATATATAAAACCTATTTATCGAGATATACTTGAGACTATCTTATATCTTAAATGCACCATTGGGGTGATAGTCTTTTAAAATCTGTACTCACATGGTGTTTCGGTGGCTTTTACATAAAGTACATTTCTAAGTAAACATTTTAAGAAATGGAAAGTAATTTAAAAGTACAGTCATTGAGTGCAAATTATAGTGACCATGATCCCATAAAATTACAATATTATATTTCTACTGTACCTTTCCTATGTTTAGATAAACAAACACTTTCTATTGTGTTGCAGTACAGTGTCCAGTATAGTGACATGGTGTACAGATTTGAAGTCAAGGAGTAATAGGCTATAGCCTAGGTGTGTACTAGGCTGTCTAGGTTTGTGTAAATACATTATTTGATGTTGGCACAATGACGAAGTCGCCCAACTCCCCAGTGCATTCTGTCATTAAGAATTGTGCGACTCTATTTAGAAAATAAGCCAATTTTAAATAGAATGCCAAAAACGGTGCCATTTCTTTTTTTAGTTTATCTCACCTCTTTAAAAAGAAGACCAGCTTGTCTTCTTTGTCCTTTTGTAATTAGGAAATTTAGGTCTTGATTAACATACTGTTACACAAGATATTTCTAGTACAATAAATGAGGTTAAAGAGAAAATATAGCATAATCAATCCAGATAGAACTTAAATGACCTGCAATGTATTTTGAAGTGTTTTAAGTTAAAAAGAAACATTTATAAGGATTAAGATATATCAAATCCAAAATGTGTATTACATTTACATTTGAACCTGCTGCTTTGTACCCAGTAATCACTAGTTACTTGAAGACATTTACATGAACATATAAATACTCACCTTGTTCCATCCTCAGTACACCAACTTAACTTTTGGGTAGAGATTGTCTCTAGTTTAAACTAAGTTTACTGGAAATAAAATTTTTTCAGTATGTTCTCTTTTTCACTGATTATTAAAAGTAATGTATGTTCAGTTTGGCAGAAAACAAGTGATTTACCATAATTTACACATATAAAGTATTAATAATCTGGTGAATATCTTTTTAAAATACATTTTCTACATTTCTACTCCATTGATATAGTTATTTAAGCATTTATTATGTGGCAAATCCTTTTCAGGCTTTTAGATATGACTTTTTATTTGTTTGGATTTTTCTGGGTTTTATTTGTTTATGTATTTATTTATTTTTATAAACTGCTTTTCACCTAAGATCTCATGACCATCTTCTTATGATAGTTGGTATTATTTTATAATAGTTTTCATTGCTTTATAATCTTACATTGGATGTCTATATTATAATTTAGCTAGTTAATCCCTTATTTTCTAGACATTATTTTTTTGTTTTTTCCAAAGTGTTGTAGCACAATAGCACCTTTTAAAGCTTTTTCAGTTTTGTAAAGAGAAAATATTTCATTTTATTTTGCATTGATTGATTTTGAACACTTCCTATTTTTATAGGCCAATTGTTACTGTCTGTTCATGTTCTTTGTGCATCCTGTTAGGAGCATTCATCCATATTGATATTCTAAAACTTGTGTATTATAGATAATAATTCTTTGTCATGTATTTACATATTTTTGGGAATTTGCCATTGCTTTAATGTTATATAAGAATTCTTCATGCAAAAGTTTGTCTTACTGTAATCTAGATTAATTTTCTTTTGTCAAAGAAAATTTCCATTTGTAGTTTAAGTACTATCTGGTTTAGCTATATTTTCTTGTTCACAATATTGCTTTGGGAAATACATGTTCCCAGCGGGTGAGTCTAAATAACCTCCTTGCTGCCCTGAAAAGGCAGATGGAAATAGTTCATTTATAATGACAGCTCTCATGTGGGAATCTTGAAGGATAGCACTTGTTGTGAAATTAGCAGTCTTCCACATGCAGCAGTGTTTTGGTAGACTCTTTTATTTACATTCCTTTAGATAGAATTTACTGGGGAAATGCTTAAGTATAGAAAATGAACGTGGAATTTGGTATGAATATCATACATATAGGTATGGATAGTCCTTCCTAGGAGAGAGAAACATTTTCTAAATAAAAAGAGTTTTAATTTTTGAGACAGTTTTCAAAGTTCAAGATTACATTTCTTAAAGTACCAGTAAAAGCATAGTATGTGGCACTTTAAAAGATGGAAAGAAGAAACATTTTCACAGAAAGGCAGCTTCTATTTGTAAAGTAGTTACATGTGTCTTTCCATTCTTTGCTCCCAGTATTCTTAAATTACTCATGTTGAAATCAAAATCCCCGTAATATAGGTGGAGATGAATACTATTTGCTATAGATAAGTTATGAATATCATATATTTCCATTTTGGTGATAGAAGGTAGGTAATTATCTGAGATACTAAATTCAAGATTGTCAAAAACAAAATTTCTTAACCAGTTTGAAGTTGCGATCTACAGCTTTTATCCTCAACATGAATTTTCTTTGTAGCCTAGACTGAATAAGATTTGAAAATCCCTAACTCCGCCTGGCAAGGTGGCTCACTCCTGTAATCCCAGCATTTTGGTAGGTCAAGGCTAGCAGGTCACCTGAGATTGGGAGTTCGAGACCAGCCTGGCCAACATGACAAAACCCCATCTCTAGTAAAAATTAAAAAATTAGCTTGGCGTGGTGGCAGGTGCCTGTAATCCAGCTACTCAGGAAGCTGAGGCAGGAGAATCACTTGAACCTGGGAGGTGGAGGTTGCAGTGAGCCAAATCATGCCATTGTACTCCAACCTGGGCGACAAGAGCGGAACTCTGTCTCATAAAAAAAAAGAAAAAGGAAAGAAATCCCTAACTCCTCACTTGTTTGGTATAATAAATTGTATATTGATGTTTATTCACTGTTTAAATAAAGCAAATTAAAATAACCTTTAATTTTTAAATCCCTTAGTGTTATAGTAATTGATTATCATTCCATTACCCAACAGTACACGTGACCAGTATTTTTAACATGAAGGAGCTTTATGGAAAACAAACATGAATATTAAGCAGCAACTGTTAGAAACATTCATTTACCTGCTAGATTTTATTAATATGTCTGCTTGTTTAAATGGTTTAAACATATACTTCATTGAATTTTTGTGTTCCTTGTCACATTTTGTCATGATATATGTACCTTTAAGGAAAAGATCACTGTGATATTCTTTTAGATGAAGTAAAAATTAGACTAAGCTGTAGTGTTGATAGAATTGAAGCATCTTCACTTTGGTTGGCATTAATCATCTGGTGAGTGAGGGTGTGTGTGTATGTTTGTATATATATATAGATATATATAGATATATATAGATATATATTAGCATGTGCATCTGTGGTGAAGAAATGAGGAATTAGTTATGCCTGCTGATAGATGACTACAGTAAATTGCATTAAAAAGAAATACCAAGTACACACGTATCAGAAACTGATTTGTTCCTTTTATTACTGTTGGCCATATATTAAGAAGGGGAGATGGTTCTAGTTTAATTAACCCAGTTGAGTGTAGCAGATGGGGCAGAATGTCTTGCAGCGATAAGACAATTCAGAAATGGCACCAGATGTTGGAAGCTGTCCCTGGTGGTGTTTGAGTGCAGCCCAGATGTTCCAGTCCCACCTGGCTAGTTTCTAAGCACTGCAGGCTAAGCAGCTGTGATGTAACCTATATAATGTTCACATAACACTGAAAGCACCATAATTGAACTGCTGTAGATTTCTAAGGTTGTGACTATTAAGAGGTGAAATCTTTAAGGACAGACAAAAATAAGGACAACTATTTAAAGTTTCAGATATTGCGCTGTTTCACTACTTAAATTAACAAAGGAATATTAAAACTTGAAATAATGTTATAATTGAAATTATAGTTAAAAGTAAATATTCTTCATGTAGTGTTTACAAATAAAATTTTATGTCAGAAGGTGATGTTATGCATACAGATTTGATTTCCAGACTTATAATTTAGGTTTTATCCTTTTAAAAATACCTATCTAGAAGTAGCAAAACCTGGTTTTTTTTCCCATTCTTTAAAAATACAAAATACAAGTATTTACTGTTTTATAGAGTAAACACTATGGGGGGAAAAGTCACCAAAACTATTGTATTGATATTTCTCCCGCTCTCTGCCTAAAATAGTTTTTTTGGTTTTTTTTGTATTTTTGAGACAGCCGTCTCACTGTGTCACCCAGGCTGGAGTGCAGCAATCTCGGTTCACTGCAACCTCTGCATCCTGGGCTCAAGCTAAGGTTTTGCAGAGACGAGATCTCACACTATTGCCCAGGCTGATCTCCCAACTCCTGGGCTCAAGCAGTCCTCTCACTTAGTCCTCCCAAAGTGCTGGGATTTACAGGCATAAGCCACCACACCAGACCCTGAAATGATTTTAATAGGAGTCCACTTTGTCTTTTCCCTAACTTTGTGTTTTTTTTAATTACAAACATACAGAAAATTTGCTCCATTTTCTTTGTATCTCTGGTTCTTTTTTATTTGTTTATTGTATACTGTTTGTTCATCTGAGAGGAAGTTGCAATCATGACATTTTGCCCCTAAAATACTTCAGCCTATATCTCTTTACAAGGACATTCTCCTTTATGATCATAATATAATCCTACTTGGGATTTAACATTAAAATAGTATTAATGTTAATATACCGACCATATTCAGATTTCCCCAATGTCTCCATTCTGTCATTTTAGGATAGCACTTAAAAAAAAAATCCAGGGGCCAGTCGAGTATCCTGCATTTATTTACTCATCTTGTGAATTTTTTTTTTTTTTTTTGAGATGGAGTCTCTCTCTCGCCAGGCTGAGTAGCACAATCTCAGCTCACTGCAACCTCTGCCTCCTGGATTCAAGTGATTATCCTGCTTCAGCATCCCGAGTAACTGGACTACAGGCACATACCACCATGCCCAGCTAATTTTTATATTTTTAGTAGAGACAGGGTTTCATCATGTTGGCCAAGATGGTCTCATCTCTTGACCTCATGATCCGCCTGCCTCGGCCTCCCAAAGTGATGGGATTACAGATATGAGCCACCATGCCTGGCCTTGTCTTGTGAATATCTTATTTCCCAGCAGCATTTTACTCAGATTCTAGAATCCATTGAAGGCTCATAAAGAGTATAATTGGTTGTATTCTTCCCACATTATGCTTGTGAAATATTAGATAATTTTAACCACAGATACAGTGTCATTTATCTTACTAGATATAAGACTGAGGAATGGAAAAGAGCCTATGGTAACTCACAGGGAACATAGTGACATGAAAATTTAGGTCAACAGACTAGCTTTTATGTGGCATATCAGCCTTTAATATTATTAGGTACTTTTTGTGTGTCACTAAAATGGCCTCCAGAAATTATTTACAATTGTTCTCTGTTCTGACAGTTTTAACTTTTTCTTAACTTCTAGGAGGATCAGCTGATTTATTCGGAGGATTTGCTGACTTTGGCTCAGCTGCTGCATCAGGCAGTTTCCCTTCCCAAGGTATGATTTGATTTGATTGGCCAGAAGTCTGGGGTGGTAAAAAGGTTATTAAAAACTTCAGTCCCCGCAAGTCAGCTGCTTTCTTTCGCTTTTCTACCTGTAGTATTCATAATTTATAATTCCTAAAGAACTTATTTACAAAGTCTTTTATTGGGCAGATGCTTTAAATGTGCCAAATGAAGTGCTTTGGTTGCAGACTACTCAGGTACATCTCAAGAAAATTGCCCGTATTCATAGGTGACTCTTGTTTAGTGTTTTTGAAAGGGAAAGGAGGAGATGAGTATGTTTAAGTAATCTCGTTTTATTTAATAGCAAGAATATTTTGGTCTATGTTTAGTTTTTCTTATGATTTTCATGAATGAAAGTATCTTATTAAAATTTATTCCTTTCTTAATTTAGATGTTTCAAAAGCATTTGTGTGAAAAATAACTGAACTTCATTTTGACATATCCTAAAATAATGAGCGGTTGAACCCCAGGCAAAACTTTCTCATTCTTTGTTAGAATAGAATTTTAAAAAAAAAAAAAAAAAAAAAAAACAGCATTCAAACAGAATATGGGCTTAAACATCAAGGGTTGAGGTGAAAGGCTTGTTTCTTTTTTAATTAATATTTTTGTCTTAGTACCCCTGCCATATACTATGATAGCTGTTCAACTTTGTGAAAGCCTCTGAGCCTTCAACTTTCTAAAACTGGGAACATGTTACTTGTCATGGTTCTTTTTGAGGGTAATGTCTGTAGAGGTATGTATCAGGTTGGTGTAATTACCGCAGTTACTTTTGCACTAACCTAATAGAATAGAGGCTAAGTTCATTATTAAATGTCTTTTTTTTTTTTTTTTTTAAGGTTGTGAAGAGGTTGTGATATTTCTTTTATAAAATCTGATCAGTCTGAAGTTTGAGAAAGAAATTTTTAAAATTTAGCTATGAGAATCTCTAACAGAGGTGAGGCAGGGAGAAAAGATGTAATTTAACTGAGTTAGTGTTATTCATCACAAGTAAAATAATATGTTGCTGTTATATTAAACTGGATTGAAATTTGTATTTAGTAATATCTGGTTAGGTTTGTGAGGAGTTAAGAAAAAAGATGCATGGCTTGTAAAATGGTTTGGGGTTATTTTGACAACTTATTTTTGTAAATTCCAAGCATTTTCCAGAAACCAGAATTGTTGAGTAATTATCTGCTTCATTTTGAAAGTGTGATTATGCCCTCTAAGGGCATAATACCTTGCTTTACGCAAATCAAAGTGGAAGGTAAACATTACCCTAATTTAATAGCTTCCCTGTGTAAGTCTCATAGTTTTTATGTATATAAAGTTGCCTACTATGCAAATAATTTGAATATGTTAACGTTGCCTAAGTGATACATCTCTTAATCTGTATGCATGTGACTAATATAACCTGACCACCCTTATGCAGGGAGCTGAAACTGTTGCAACAATGATTAATCATTTCTGAACAATATACGCCCCACTAGAAATCTTTTCCACCCGTGATTAATCATTTCAGATATGAAGTTTGCAGGTGGGGCAACACATTTTGCCCCAGTTTCCATTCATATTCTGCTTTATAGATCAAGCAAATAGAAAATCAGCATAAAAGTTTACATTGCTCCAGCAGACTTACTTAAATTAGTTTAAATTGTTTGATATCTAGAACTAATTGTAAAACCCTTAATGCTGTCTCTTGTGTGAAAAAAAAAAAAAAAACGGCCGGGCGCGGTGGCTCAAGCCTGTAATCCCAGCACTTTGGGAGGCTGAGGCGGGTGGATCACGAGGTCAACAGATCGAGACCATCCTAGTCAACATGATGAAACCCCGTCTCTACTAAAAATACAAAAAATTAGCTGGGCATGGTGGTGTGTGCCTGTAATCCCAGCTACTCAGGAGGCTGAAGCAGGAGAATTGCCTGAACCCAGGAGGCAGAGGTTGCGGTGAGCCGAGATCACGCCATTGCACTCCAGCCTGGGTGGGTAACAAGAGCGAAACTCCGCCTCAAAAAAAAAAAAAAAAAAAATCAAAGACATGTATTAGTAAAACCCTGAGGTAAAGAATATTAGCCCAGTTTTTTGTTTTTTGTTTTTTGTTTTTGAGACGAAGTTTCGCTGTTGTTACCCAGACTGGAGTGCAATGGCACGATCTTGGCTCACCGCAACCTCCGCCTTCTGGGTTCAAGCAATTCACCTGCCTCAGACTCCCGAATAGCTGGGACTACAGGCGCACACCACCATGCCCAGCTAATTTTTGTATTTTTAGTAGAGACGGGGTTTCACCATGTTGACCAGGATGGTGTCGATCTCTTGACCTCATGATCCACCTGCCTTGGCCTCCCAAAGTGCTGGGCTTATAGGTGTGAGCCACCGCACCCGGCCTTTAGCCCAGTTTTTATATTAAATTGTTAGTAAAACTTGGGGTTTCTAAGTGAATTATTTTCTTTCAAGGGTGCTTACATTTTAATATGGTGATAGAAGAATATAGTTTTAAAGACTGCGTTATTCTCTTTTGATATTTAGCATAATGAGACATGATATTGTGGTGGTTGGTTACTTTTTAGGCTAGACAAAATGTATTTCCAAGTTGTAAATGAACATGGAGTGCAAAGAGATGGTGTTAATTAACTTGGAAGGTACATACCTACTATTTGCTTTCAGATGACAGTTTTTATGTAGCTCCTTCACCTTTTGCTTTTTCAACTTCCATTTATATTTATTTGTTTCTTTCAATATAAAAATTGATAAGAGGTTAATTGATAAGACTGTGGTGACTTAGAGTATGGATTTCATGCATTCAACCTTCAACTTGCAAAGTACACTGATAGGGTTTTGCTTGTTTCTGGCTTGGTTGTGTTTTTTAATATTACATGAGTTTTCCTCCTTTCTTTTATTGTAAATAAATTAACCAGTCCCAGTTGAAGCAGACAATGTGCTAAGGTTATATCATGGTTATAGCCCCTGTGTTATCAGTAGAAGCATGGCCAAATAGGTGAGAACTTTTTTTTTTTTGGAAACAGAGTCTTGCTTTGTCACCTAGGCTGGAGTGCAGTGGTACGATCTCGGCTCAGTGCAACTTCTGCCTCCCAGGTTCAAGCGATTCTCGTGCCTGAACCTTCTGAGTAACTGGGGCTATAGGCATGTGCCACCACACCCAGCTACTTTTTAGTATTTTTAGCAGAGATGAGATGGGGTTTCACCATGTTGGCCAGCTTGGTCTTGAACTCCTGACCTCGAGTGATCCACCTGCCTTGGCCTCCCAAAGTGCTAGGCCTACAGACGTTAGCCACTGCACCCATCTTTCAGTGAGAACTTCTTATAGATATTTACTACCCCTATTCATAATTTTATTAGTTTTTTTTTCTCCATGTTTTTCTGTATGGGGTTTTTTTTTTTTTTTAATTTAATCTTATGAATTTGGGGTTTTACAAATGACATGGGACAGTATAAATTGTAGTTTGGTTTCTATTTGAACCTTTCAAATAACAAACTAAATGAGTTTTCTCTGATTCTACTGAGTATCTTCTCACATGAGGATTCTAGAGCTCCCAACAAAAAGTTAAACTAGTTTAGAGGTTTCTCCTTGCTTTTCAGAGTCCCAGACTGGATTGTATTTGTTTAGCTGGAAGTATATTTGTTGTTGCATACTTGATTGAAGGGGGCTTTTTATGATAATTTCAATGTGTCACCTACAGAGCTGTTAAGAGATGGATTTTACTTTATATTTGGGAGGTTTTTTGTTTTGTTTTTGCCACCTTGTTAACTCTTCTGTAATATTCATGAGAAAGAATACTGTCCAGATGGAGATAGTACCTGCAGATGTTAATCTGGATGGACTCAGATCAGCTCTAATTTGTTTCAGTTCATAGATTGTTATATTTGTTCTGTGCATTTCATGAAGTTTCTTATCCTTAGAGTTATTTCTGTCTTGGTAACAGCAACAAGTGGGAATGGAGACTTCGGTGACTGGAGTGCCTTCAACCAAGCCCCATCAGGTCCTGTTGCTTCCAGTGGCGAGTTCTTTGGCAGTGCCTCTCAGCCATCGGTAGAACTTGTTAGTGGCTCACAACCAGCTCTAGGCCCACCTCCCACTGCCTCAAATTCTTCAGATCTGTTTGATCTTATGGGCTCGTCCCAGGCAACTATGACATCTTCTCAGAGTATGAATTTCTCAATGATGAGCAGTAGTACTGTGGGACTTGGTTTGCCCATGTCGAGATCACAGGTAAGTTGTCTGGTTCCCTTGGAAGTTGTTACTTATAATCTTTGAGATGCTTTAACTCATCTAATGATAGATTAGTATGAAACAGAAAAGCAAGCCCTTTTTATGTATAAATGTGTGTGTGTGTGTCTGTGTGTGTGTGTGTGTGTGTGTGTATGCATCTGCACATTTCATTTACCTTATACTCTTTCCCATAGCATAGTCATTTACATTCTGGAAGGCAAGGCATTCTCCCCCATCTTGTAGTCACTGTAAAGCCAAGCATCTTGTAGTCTATACAAGCATGGTGCCTTTGTATAGAGGAGGAACATGCCAAAAATGTACTGTTATGACAAATTGATATTTAATAGTGTTTTTAAATTGTCTTTAAGAAAAAGAAATAGAGATATTGTTTCACTCATGGCAGGTATTCACTTAGTAAAATACTTGGTCATGCCCCTAAAGAAATATCACTCATTGGTTGTAAATAATCATTGCTAATATGAAAATCATTCCCTCAAATGGCAAATGTTCTTCCCAATTCTGGACCTGCTCTACGTTATATAAATGTTTTATAGGCTCATCTTTCAACTTTCATTTTCATAAAGAAAAACTAAAATGAGAGCTTCTTCATTCACTATTTTATAGTTAAATCCAAATTATCTGCTACTAGCTTAGAATTCAAAACAAGTGCGGGCTTGGAAAATATGTGTCTGAATTGTACCAGGAACTTGCTATTTTTGACTCAAACTATTGAGAATATGTGTTTATGATGCTATTTACTCATTTTAATGTGTAGATTCTCCTCTGTAGGGTATTAGGATGAAGGAAAAGAAGAAAGAAGCAGAACGGTGACTGCTCTGTAAAACAGAAATAAGACATAATGTATGAGTTAAGCATAAAGCCGATCTATTTTATTTGCAGTCTTAATTGTAACTGTCATAATTCTTTGCATTGGTACCTTTTAAATTATAAATTATTCTCCTGTTTCTGTTCCTTGTTTCTGTCTTTTTCTTTTTTTTTTTGAGACGGAGTCTCTCTCTGTCGCCCAGGCTAGAGTACCTCTGCTTCTTTCCTCTGAATTTCTTGTTTCTCATACATTGGTCTGTGTACATCAGGTTCACTTAGTGTTGCTCACTTTAGGTAGTAGAAGTATACACAGAGCAGGGAAATGTCAGTCAGATATGTGAAACATAAATTGCTTTTTGACAGTTTTGTCTTATATCTCTGTATAATGTGAGACATCATACCTGTTTTGTTTTGTTGTTTTTAGAGGGTCTCACTCTGTCGCCCAGGCTGGAGTGCAGTAGCACGATCTCTGCTCACTGCAACCCCCACCTCCCTGGTTCAAACTGTTCTCCTGCCTTAGCCTCCCAAGTAGCTAGGACTACAGGCATGTGCCACCATGCCTGGCTAATTTTGTATTTTTAATAGAGATGGGGTTTCATCATGTTGGACAGGCTGGTCTTTGAACTTCTGACCTCAGATGATCCGTCCACCTCAGCCTCCCATAGTGCTGGGATTACAGGCGTAAGTCATCATACCTGGCCTCTCAATTCTGTTTTGGAAAGAATAAATTTCCACTTGTGTATCTCCTTAAAGCCATACTAACCTAAAATTAGTAGTTCCCCTGGGCATTTGCCAGGGATGGTGACTTTTAGACTTTGAGTGATGAGAGAATAATTGTTAGTGTCAGTAAGTTGTTGATTTTATCCACCTCAGACCTGTTTGGGACTTCAGAGGAACCTCTTTGGGCAACTAATGATTTGGGGTATTGAAGACATTAGCATAGAAATTTGTGGTTCTTTTTGTTTCAGAAGTTCATTGTTGTGATTAAATTGCCATCTGATAATTTCAGTAGAACAGATGCTTAATTTTTAGAGCATTTTTCTATTTTCCAGCCTTTGCAAAATGTTAGCACAGTGCTGCAGAAGCCTAATCCTCTCTATAATCAGAATACAGATATGGTCCAGAAATCAGTCAGCAAAACCTTGCCGTCTACTTGGTCTGACCCCAGTGTAAACATCAGCCTAGACAACTTACTACCTGGTATGCAGCCTTCCAAACCCCAACAGCCATCACTCAATACAATGATTCAACAACAGAGTAAGTTACCTTAAGACGTCCCACTTCTTTATGTACTTGCAGTCTTTTGCCCTAATGCCAGGACTACTTCAAACTGTGAAATAAAAATACGTGATATAAACTGTAACTAACAGTTAACCAAATGCCTGTTCACTTAAGATATTTTCACAAAATATTTACTGGATATTCCTCCTGGCACACCGAATTAATTTATATTTCGTTCTTGCCATAATAACATTTATTGTATTGTAGAGAGTTTTGAGGACCTGATCACTAAAATAAAAATTTCCTGTACAGATTTTTTTTTAAATATAGGCAAATATGATGGACAAACAAAAATCATCTGATTCTGCAGTTGAGGGGTAATTGCCATTAATACATATTTCTTTTTTTATTTTTATTTTTATTTTTTGAGAAGGAGTTTCGCTCTTGTTAGCCAGGCTGGAGTGCAATGGCACGATCTCGGCTCACCGCATCCTCCGCCTCCTGGGTTCAAGCAATTCTCCTGCCTCAGCCCCTGAGTAGCTGGGATTACAGGCACACGCCACCATGCCCAGCTAATTTTTGTATTTTTAGTAGAGACGGGTTTTCACCATGTTGACCAGGATGGTCTCGATCTCTTGACCTCGTGATCCACCCGCCTCGGCCTCCCAAAGTGCTGGGATTATAGACCTGAGCCACCATGCCCGGCCAATACATATTTCTTTCTGTCTTTTCTTTTTTGAGACGGAGTCTCGCTCTGTCACCCAGGCTGAAGTGCACGGATGCAATCTCGGCTCACTGCAGCCTCTACCTCCCAGGTTCAAGCGATTCCTTGCCTCAGCCTTCCAAGTAGCCGGGATTACAGGCATGTACCACCACACCTGACTAATTTTTGTATTTTTAGTAGAGATGGGGTTTCACCATGTTGGCCAGGCTGGTCTTGAACTCCTGACCTCAGGTAATCCACCTGCCGCAGCCTCCCAAAGTGCTAGGATTACAGGCATGAACCCCCATGCCTAGTCGCTTTCCATCTTTTCTAAGCATATTTTTAATACTTGAAATCATTCTCTTTATATTGATTTGTTTATTGCTGTTCTTACTTAACATTATGGTCATTTTCCCTGTGTTGAATAATATTCTTAGGAAAAATTATTGTTAGCTTTTAATAGTTACCATATTAGTGTATGATTTCCCTTGGTAATTATTTCAATTTCCAACTTATTGTTATTACAAATCAAGATTTTGTATAAATCTTCATACTTTTGATTTTTTTATTAGTAAAATATTCTAAATGAAGTTGATGTAAACTTTGTAAAGATTATTGTTATAAATCAGGATTTTGTATAAATCTTATACTGATTTGTTTAATACAATGTTCTAAAAATAGAATAAGTCGATATAAACTTTCTTAAGATTTTTGATACACGCTAGCTCTTGACAACTTGTTAAGTAGGATTTAACAATAGGTTTTGTAGGAATATTTTTTAATTTGGCTGTTTTTCCCCAGTCTACTCTTATTGTTTCTATATCTCTGGGGAACCAGAGCCAATAGTCACTGAATGTATTTCTCATGAGGAATCAGTGCAGATTAATTGACTTCTATGTAAAATTACTGTAAAGGAATTTTAGGGGCTAACGAAGTACGGATGGTCAAGAAGATACTAGTTCTCTGCTCTGTGAATGTAAGAATTTATTGTGGTAAAGTTCTTCTGTCTGTTTTCTCCTGGTAGGTATGCAGCAGCCTATGAATATGATGACTCAAAGTTTTGGAGCCGTGAACCTCAGTTCTCCATCGAACATGCTTCCTGTCCGGCCCCAAACTAATGCTTTGATAGGGGGACCCATGCCTATGAGTATGCCCAATGTGATGACTGGCACCATGGGAATGGCCCCTCTTGGAAATACTCCGATGATGAACCAGAGCATGATGGGCATGAACATGAACATAGGGATGTCCGCTGCTGGGATGGGCTTGACAGGCACAATGGGAATGGGCATGCCCAACATAGCCATGACTTCTGGAACTGTGCAACCCAAGCAAGATGCCTTTGCAAATTTTGCCAATTTTAGCAAATAAGAGATTGTAAAAGAAGCAGATCGAATGAAGAATTTTTAGCTGTGCAGATAGGTGATGTTGGGATGGAAAATGCTAATCAACTACCCTTTCTTTTATCAATTAATTAAAATAAATCTACATAAAGAACCAAAAAAATCTGTTTTATAAAAGTGAAATGTCTATTATTTCAGAGGGCCAGGCAAGAGCACTTCAGATTAGGCAGTCAATCATTTTTTTCCAGGTAAGGATAAACCAGAAATAAGTGGTGAGACCATTGAAAGCCTTTATCAACTGAAGAGCATGTTTAACAGCATAATTTGTGGGAAGACTGGAATAGGGCTGAATAAACGTGTTGAATCTCTAATTTTATACTTTCTTTTCCTGAGGAACTTGATTTTTCTGTCCCTGAATCGCCTTGTCATAATTGGGTCTGTTCCTTTTACTACCACTCTTGAGTCCATATATGAAATCATTAAAGTTGGATGATCAGTTTTTTATAAAAATATATATTTTTGTCCAAAAAAAGGCATACATATGTGATTATGGCTAAATCAAATGAACTGGAATGTATATACTTTTGCTAATGTTCCAGCAACACTGCTATTATACTATCCAAATTTTTATTGTAACAAAACTTATTTAAGCAATTGGTGATAGCTATGGGACTTTTCCCATGTCTTCTGCTGTAATTATCCTGTGCTGAACTAGGGGAAAAAAAATTTTCACGACTGCTCTGTGGTTTCCTTTAAAAGAAAAAAAAAATTGTTTGTTTTTAGCAGTCATAATTTACAATTTGCAGTGATCAACTTGGCAAGGTTTCCTTCTGTGTTTGTCCCTGTAGCCATCATTTAAGTCAGGAACAGTCAAAAGAGAAAAATATTTATTTTATTTTTTTGGGGGGTGTCTGAAAAGGTAAAAATCCATTAAAACCTTAAGTTAAATATAAATGTTAGAACTCAATGTTTGCCTTTAGATTTTATACACATTTGTTTTGGTTTGGTTTTGAGTGTATATAATACAGCATTAGCAACATGGTTCCAATAGAGGAGTTAAATATATATTATTAAAGGAGACCTGTAGCAGTCAAAGATTTTATTGATTTAATGATAAATAAAGGAAATTAATTAAAATGTTTTTGTTTTTCTGCTATAATTCTGCATTAAGCTCACATGAAAATCATGATTCTAGAGTTTGGAATGCAAAATTAATTGTTTTACCCTCAAGCTGGGAATATTTTTCAAAATAAATACTATAATATAGATATCAAATTATCTCCCCATGTTACGTTGAAAATTTTTTTATTAAATTGATAAAACTTTATTTCCGTTGTATTCATAATGTTCTGTTATACATAACATTAAAATGTTCATTAAAATCAATGTTGAACTGCTTTTTCTTTCATTCTGTTAGACATTTGAGACCATTTGGGGAAAAAATAATTATAATTTGGGCAAAGTAATTTTTATAAATAATTTAAAATTATTTAATGACTACTCTATTCTTTCCTATCAGACTCTACTGTTAGGAATTAAAAATGAAGCAGCAAAGATATTCTGACCTGCTCCGTTCTTGCTAATGTTCCATCTACAACATTTCTAATTAGCCAGAAATTCATGTACTTCCGCTAAGTGGTAATGAAAAGTGATTCATTTGCTGAATAAGAGATGAGAGAGAGTATAATTAGCTGACTGCGGTTTTTAATCTTTCAGCAATTCAATGTGTTTAACTTAGTTTCAAAGAATAGGAGCTTTCAAGTGTTGTTACTTTAGAGCAATCAAGCCAACCTCTGGTGGCAGCATAGTAGAATATCGTCTCTGATATTTAAAACCTATAATCTTAAGTAAATTTTTTCTTTAAGAAGTATATCTTCACTTTCTCAAATACATGTGGTTCTTAGAGGAAGTAAATATCTTAGCCTTTGTGTTTTAATTCTTTTTTTAATCAGATTGACCTCATAAAGCATTTTCTCTATCATGCCCTCCTACATTATATCTTTCTTATTAAACCTAAACCTACAGTTTCTTTTCAGTATTGTTGTTACAGAGCCCATGAAAGAGAAAAACAATTGTCTCATGGAGGGTCTGTCCAGTTGAATGATTTGTCTCTGAGGGGGTTACTAAGTTATTCTTGAAGAAAGGCACAAATACCCCCAAATCATTTGGAGTTGGGGAAAAAATAGTCTTCCTTTCTTTCATTATTAGGTTTCCTTCTGCCTATCCTATACCCCTTTCCTTCCTTCTTCAACCAAAGCTTTTCTGCTTGTATCTGTGTTTTATTCTGCCTAATGTGAGGGAAAAGTTACTACTGTTCCAGCAATACCTGTACGCTGAGTGTACGTAGCCACTCCAGATTTAGTATGTTTCCCTCTAGGTGTTTGGTTTGGTTTGGTTTTTTGTTTTTCCACTTCTCTGATGTCTTCAAGAACCATATACGCTGCTTTGAAACAGTACTTTGGTTAGATGTTTCCTTTTTAGTTTAAAGTGCCTGAATGATAACCATAATACTATTGGTTTGAGGGTAATCACAAGTGAGCTGAGGCCTATAGTGATATTTCGAGGGAAGGGTTAGTACTTTTTTTCCTCCAATATTTATGAAACAGTTTTTCTTTTTGGCAGATGTATTAAAGAATTTACCGTCTTTCTGAACTTTGTACTGTCTCGTTTTGAAGATCAAGTTTGGTGGTATAGCTTCCTAGCTGAGATATTAGAAAATACAGCTGAAAAAGCATGGAGCACACCTTATATTAAATGGATTTCTGAAGTAAACACTGTGTTTCAGCTCTCCTGGAAGATAGCACTGACTGCACGGTGGAAAGATCATGTGCTTGGAAGCCCATTTGAGTCACCCACCATCTGCGTGACCTTGATAATTTACCTGACCTCTGGGCCCTCATTTTTTGCAAAATGAACTTAAGTCTTGAAATGTTGGATAATTAAATAAAATGAGTGAGATCCACCAGCACTGACGTGTGCGGTGCGTTTTTCTGCCTCCCGTTCTTCGTTTACGTAAATGCTTACATATCAACAACTTAGTGCCAGTCACTGTGCTAAACACTTCACATGAATGTCAGTTTACACAGCAAATTCAAAAGTTCGTATTCCTGTTTTATTCCTGAAAGCAGAGTATAGTAAAGAAAGCCTGAGAGACTTGTAAGTTGGTTTCTAATTAAGGGGTTTTGCTATCTGCATGAATTTAACTCCACTTTTTTTTTAACTGTCAAGGAAATTGTAAGTGAATTGTTCTGTGGATATATTGAGTCATTTCTTACCACAATAGTGTAGATGTGAGGCAGAGAGCTATTAAAGTGAGCCGTTGGTATGGATTTGCCACACAACTCTCATTAGAATGTTCTCCACTTTTACAAGCTATAGAGATCATTTTTTTAATTGATCGACTTGCAGTTTTGTTGACTACGATCTTGCTATTCTAATACCCAGATGAGCAATCAGATAGAAAGACTAAATGAAATCCATGAAAGGATTTTTTGTTTAACTCACTATGACCTTAATTCCTTTTGTGGTGTTGTTGAAACAGGGTCTTGTTCTGTCACCCAGGCCGGAGTGCAGTGGCACAATCACAATTCATTGCAGCCCCAACCTCAGGTGCAAGCGATTCTCACACGTGAGCCTCCCAAGCAGCTGGGACTACAGGTGTGCCACACG
This sequence comes from Saguinus oedipus, assembly GCA_031835075.1. Taxonomy (NCBI): domain Eukaryota; kingdom Metazoa; phylum Chordata; class Mammalia; order Primates; family Cebidae; genus Saguinus; species Saguinus oedipus. Next base: position 49,048,789 of record CM063170.1, read on the forward strand.
CCTGGTTATTTTTTATTTATTTATTTATTTTTATTTTATTTAGTTTTAGTAGAGACAGGGTCTCCCTATTTTGCCCAGGCTTGTCTTGAACTTATGGGCTGAAGCAATCACCTCAGCCTCCTGAAGTGCTGGGAGTATAGGTGTGAGCTATCCTGCCCAGCCTATGACCTTAATTCTTGTGTGTCTTCCTTCTTTATTAAACGGCAACCATGCATCATGCATTGTTCCCGTGCAGCCATGAGTAGTTACTGCACTCCTTTCCCTGAGCTTGCTTACCCCAGTGGGCAACAAATCAGCACATGGCCAATTCAAGGCTTACCTTCCCAGGGATTTGAAGTCCTGAAGGGCAAAAGTGGGTTTTGTTTCATGCTCTTTAAATGTCATCATTTTAAATAACTTAATTACGAACTATGAAATCCTACTTTTCCCTTTCCTTTTTTATTTTTATTTTTATTTTTTATTTTATTTTATTTTATTTTTTTTTTTGAGACAGAGTCTCACTTCGTCACCAGGCACCAGGCTAGGCAGCAGCACGATCTCGGCTCACTGCAACCTCCGCCTCCCGGGTGCAAGCAATTCTCCTGCCTCAGCCTCCCGAGTAGCTGGGACTACAGGTGCACGCCACCACACCCAGCCCATTTCTTTGTATTTTTAGTAGGGATGGGGTTTCACCATGTTGGCCAGAATGGTCTTGATCTCTTGACCTTGTGATCCGCCCGCCTCGGCCTCCCAAAGTGTTAGGATTATACGCATGAGCCACCACACCTGGCCTGATTTTCTCAACTGTACTACATCTTGCAGTTGTGTTCTTTAAATGCTCCAAGCACCCTTTTTTCTACTTCTTAATGCGGTGAGAGTGCTTGCAGTTGGTATATGGAGCATTCTGGTCTCAGAACCCTCTTTACACCCTTAAAAACAGGACCCCAAGGAGCTGTTATTTATGTGGGTTACGTCTATCAATATTTACATTATTTGAAATATAAACTGTAAAGCTTTAAAAGTATTAATTGGTTTCACAATAACAAAACCATTACGTGTTAACAAACTGCAACTTCATAAGCTATATTTTTCAAAATCAAAATTTCTGAGAACAGTGGCATTGTTTTACATTATTGTAAATCTCTTTCATACCTGACATAATACTAGGTTGGTGCAAAAGTAATTGCGGTTTTTGGCATTTCAACGGCAAAACTGCAGTTACTTTTGCACCAACATAATAGAATGTAGCTGGGTTCTTTTACCTGTTTGTGCATTCAATCTGCTATGATATGTTGTTTTGGAGGAAACTTATGAAACAAGTCTGGTCTCGGGTAGGTGGTTGGAAAAGGTAGTCCCCAGCCTGGGCTTGGCAACTGCAGCTATGGAGAATTATCAGATAAGATGATTGCCTAGTATCCCATGTATCCATTTCTGTGATGTTTTCTGGTTATAAGATAACCTGATTGAGGTACAAAGAATTTAGCTTTGCCTTTCAGCAGTCATTAGCGATATGCCTGTCACATGAGATTTGCCCCCTGGATTCTGAATATGAAAAACTGGTGACATCATAGCATTTGCTTAGTTTTTGAGATCATTTCTTCCGGTACACAGTGCATGTCTACTGGTTTTATAGTTTTACAGTTGTGTTATGTATTATGCTAACCAGAACAGAAACTCACCTGTAGGATCACATGAAGTGTGGACAGGTGTTAAGTGTTCTGAAGGAGCTAGTCATGGTGCTCTTAGAAAAGAACAGGAGCAGAGGCCTAATTTAGGTGGGGTGACTCCAGAAGCCCCCTCTGAGAAGGGAGCTTTTATACAGAGATCTGAAGGGGACAGCCATGCTAAGCCAGAGGGAGTGTCATTCGGCCACATAGAAAGAACTACACATGTGAGGACTCCTCGTGGAGAAAGAGCTACCAGAAGCTCATAGGTGTAGCTGGAGCTCCACATAAAAGGAGTGGAATCAGGGAGACAGATGAGGCCCATGGTAATGACTGGCATTTCCCGTGCTGAGGTAAGTAAGTACTTTATTCTCAAAAGTTCCCCAGACAGGGCTAGCACCACCAGAAACGGAGTATTCTGAAGGCCTCTTTTGCCTTCCTTGCCATATTTGTCATATAGAATAGGGCTCACTTTACTTGGACTTTAAGAAACTTGAGTGGAAAATTGGTAATACTGATTTGATATATTCACTATTGAACCTGAAATGCATGAATAGTTCATTTATATATGAAAGATATGAATTGTTTGTATCGAAGGGACCGTTTTTATATGCAAATTGAGTATTTCAAATAGTGATAACTTGCATTTGCATATTACAGCTTACAGAGTGGATTCACACTCTTGTTTGATTTTCACAATAACACTAAAAAGCTAAGACACTTATCCCCTTGTTACAGATAAGGAAACTGAGACTCTGAGAGATCAAAAGCGACATTAGTTACGAAAGCCACATTTCCTAGAACGGGTCCCTGGAATCCAAGTTCAGTGTCATTGCGCTGTCCTCCATTCCCCTCAATTAGTATTTCAGATCTTTGAATTTAGAGACTGTACGAGCCACACAGATAAATTGTCAGCTTTTTCTTACATATCCCTGTGCTCTGACCACGTTGTCCCCAGATGCCACGTAATGTTCCACACACGGTAGACAGCTAGTAAATGGTTTTTAACTAATATGTTTTTAAAATAAGCCCTGAAATGTTTATGTAATTTATTTTTGTTTTCTAAAGGTCAACAGCAGGAGATGAGCCACAAAACAAATAAAAACTGATCTCTTCTGAAGGGTAAACCTTTCGTTTTGTAGAAATGGTGATATAACTTAGCATAAGACATTAGCCAAATCCGAGAGCAGAAACATCCAGCAGATTCGGAGTGGTAGTAATATAACACAAAGGCAACTCAAGGGATCAAAAGACATGTTCAGAGTAAGCCACAGGCTAAAGGTGGATAGCTCGGAATTGCTCGGCTGAGGAATCCATTTCAAAAAATGAACTCAAGAATTGGAACCACTGTGTGTGCTCTCAGCCATTTTTCATCTGCTCCTGTGATTCTTGCACTTGAGAAATAGAATTGAGATGTCCAGCTACCAAATAAAAGTAGAAATGGAATTTCTAGATTTAAGTTGTTCTTAAGGGAATATTTGAATTGACATCTTTAGAGTTTTAAAGAGCATTTAGAAATACCTGGCAATTTGAAAACTCTACTTGGATTGCCAATAGCTGAACTACCTTATTTTTGATGGGGGAAAAATACTCTGTTTAATGGAAAATATAAAATGAGGTTTGCGGCATGGGTTACATAAAGAACCATTTTTCAAGTCCTCTTTTACAGAAAAGTAATAATGTTAGATAAGAGAAATATTATTAAAGTACTTTAATCTTAACTAATTTCCTAGATTTATCAGTGTTATCCCTTAGAACTAACTCTTGTGATGAACCACAGAAAAGAATTTGTCAGTTGTTAAGAACTTTTCACATACCTTTATCTACCCACATAGTATCTATCTCTATATAAAATACATAGTAAAGGTTGGCTCTTAAATACTGTCTCTTCACCAAAATTTTTAGATGTCCCAAGAGCTCTCAGATTTGAATGATAAAAAGGGTGGCATAAGGTACCGCTTTAGTAATTAACTGGTTCTTTAATAAGGCCTCAATTACTTTGTTTCATGATAAGGAAAAAAAAAATATGTTCCAAGACAGAGTTACATTCGACATCTGGGAACCTCCTAACAGCTGGCTACCTAATGAATATGCATCTGCTTAAGAGGCTGTAGAACATTAATAAACCAATAGATGTAAAGCAGAAACAATCTTTGTCAGCTTCAAATGAGATTGGATGCAATGTGCTGTGAAGTGTCACTGTCACATTGAATTGAGTTTGGGAGGTTAACAATAAACTCTTAGTTCCCCCTGTCTTTGTATCTCTACGCTTGTTTCCAAACCAGTGGCCGTGTTTCTGACGTTCCACTTATTTTTCCTGAGAGTCTGATTTGAGGCTTACGTACAATATCTGTGTCTCAAAAATGTCTTCCATTTTGTTCCACTAAACCACATGTTCATCAAGACTTCTTAAAGGATTCATCTCCAGATGGGAAAGGCAGGAAATGTCAGCATCAGATTGGTGCAAGACGGACTTCCGGTGAATTTGAAAATTATTAGGATGAAATCTGTAGTTAACTTGGAAACATCATTTGTTGGGTCTTTCGGAAGAAATTTCTTTTTCTGCGTGCAGGCAGTGATTGTGGTGTTGATTAACTTCTAAATAGGCCCCCAGAGTGGTGCTACCCTAACTGTGGTGTGATGAGGAGCACACTTCCCCCGTTTCTTCATTGAGGTGCATTGAACATTATATCCGCAGAAGCATTGTTTGAGATTCTGTCCTTCGTGAGGGGAGATTAGACCTCGGCGAGCCTACACTTTCACAGCAAAACATGTACCCATCACTGTTCTCATCCAAGTGCTCACAGATATGTTTTAAGGAGAATATTATGGTAAAGGAAGAAAACTGGAAATTCAAGCCTTGGAGAGTTCTAATCACTTCTGTATGCCTTTGGCTTATCTTCTGAAATTGGGATAAAATATACATACTGTATGTGGAGAATGTGTTAAGTGTAGAATGTGGTAAATATGTATGTGTATAAATGAGGTAAAACTCATACAATTTTACCATTTTAATCATTTCTAAGTACAGTTCAGTGGCACACATTCACATTATTGTGCAACCATCACCCCCTCCATCCCCAGAACTTCTCATTTCCCGAAAGTGAAACTCTGTACCCATTAAACACTAACCCCACAGCCCTCTCTCCTCCGTCTCCTGGCAAGCACCATTCTACTTGCCGTCTCTATGAATTTGACTACCCTAAGTAGCTACATAAGTAGAATCATGCTATATTTGTCCTTTTGTGACTGACTTATTTGACTTAGCATGTCCTCAAGGTTCATCCATGCTGTATTATGTTCTAGAATTTAACTTCTCTTTTTTTTCTTTCTCTTTTCTTTCTTTCTTTTTTTTTTTTTTTGTGTGTGTGTATGAGACAGAGTCTCACTCTGTTGCCCAGGCTGAAGCGTAATTGCACAAGTTTGGCTCACTGCAACCTCTGCCTCATGGGTTCAAGCGATTCTCCTGCCTCAGACTCCCAAGTAGCTGAGATTACAGGCACCTGCCACCACATTTGGCTAATTTTTTGTATTTATTTCGCTAGAGATGGGGTTTCACTAAGTCATCCAGGCTGGACTCGAACTCCTGACCTCAGGTGATCTACCAGCCTCAGCCTCTCAAAGTGCTGGGATTACAGGCATGAGCCACCACTCCTGGCCTAGAATTTCATTCTTTTTCAAGTCTGTGTAATATTCCATTGAATGAATACACCACATGTTGTTTATCCATTCATCCATCAATGGATATTTGAGTTGCTGCCACTTTCTGGCTTTGTGAGTAATGCTGCTATGATATGAGTGTACAAATATCTCTTGAAGTCCCCATTTTCCATTGTTTTGGGCATACACCAAGAAGTGGAATTGCTGGACCATATGTAAATTCTATGTTTAATTGTGAAGAACTGTCATTTGGCTCATTTTTTATTTCTGCCCTCCTTACCTTGACACATGGTCTTTGATGGGATTCCATTTTCTCCCCTTGGCCTTTTCAAGAGGAAAGCTCAGTAAGTCCTTAGACTTCATTATTTTTTTTTTCCATTTGATGACTAGAAAATAAAACAAATGTACACCATGGGAGTAAGTTAAGAAAATGGGAATTTAGGCCCACTTACTCCCCGCAAAGAAAAGCAATTTATAACAAACGTGGTGGGCTATCAGAAACTGAGAATTACAGTTGTCTCTCTCAGAACTCATGGCATCAAACACATGTGTAAAAGCACACATGCGCTCAGTTGTGTGACTCCTTTGTTAAATAAAAGAAAAAGTCAGCTTACATTCTACACAGAGATTATTACTGTACTAGTGAGATGTAAGGTCACATTTCCCCCCAAAACTATATAAAAATTACCACCATGACTACCTCATCTAATATGTGCATATTACAGATGGAAGGCCCCACACCAGCAACTGAAAGTGACAGTTCCCTAGTGGAAGGAAAACGATAATAGTAACATTGTTCCTGTGGTTATAGTAACCTTTAGTGTTAGCTCTGTGCCAGACACTGTGCTCAGAGGCTTATACCGTCATCCCGTCTAATTCTCGTGATAACTCGTGAGCTGGTATTAGAATGAGGTTGCAGTTTCTTTGTGGGTTTGACTGTAGAAGCAGGAATATGGCAGATAGTGCATGGGAATAGAGTTGCCCTTGAAAATTCCCTAAACTGAACATGGTTTTGTATTCGTAACTCCACATAGCAATATATATGTATAAACATATGCAGTTGCGTACAAAATATGCTAAAGTGACTCTGAGTAGAGTACAATTTTATGGCACTAGGTCTAAGGTTGTTTTTTGTTTTCTTTTTTTTTTTTGAGAAAGGGTCTTACCACCTAGCCTGGAATGTGGAGGTGCAATCTTGGCTCACTGCAACCTCTACTTCCCAGGCTCAAGAGATCCTCCCACCTTAGCCTCCTGAGTAGCTGGGACTACAGGTGTGCACCACCATGCCAGGCTAATTTTTGTATATATATTTTTTGTTTGATAGAGATGGAGTCTCATCATATTGCCCAAGCTGGTCTTGAACTTCTGGGCTCAAATGATCTGCCTGCTTCAGCTTTCCAAAGTGCTGGCTTCACAGGTGTGAGCCACTGTGCCATACAGCATACATTTATCCTTCTCAAAAAAAAAAAAAGAATGGACTCTCTTCTGCCCACCATGTTTCAGTTGCACTAGACTAGTAAGTGTGTTGGCCTCATTTACCAGAAGAAGAAACTGAGGTTTTACAACCTGGCTGATAGACAGGAGAAAAACGTGGGCCATTTCCAGACAATATAAAAGTAAATTCTCAAGTATTTAGCACCACTAACACCAAATGAGATCATCTTTCTCAACACAAAACAGAGATCTATGGTATGGGAAGAGGCTCCTGGGGTATGTCTGATTCAGATCAGTGGATGGGTGGAGGGGCAAGGCCCAGACCCATACACGACCTCAGAGCCCCCGAACCAGGCAGAGCGCCGAGCCCCGTCAGTCCTACTGCCTCCAAATGGAAAAGGAAAGCACCGGATGGAGCTGAGGATGCAGTCTGTGGCTTGACTGCAGGTGTCACCAGGACAGCCTGCACAAACCCCACTACGGGGGAACTTGCAGATACAGTGCTGGCTTTTCAGGAGCTGAAGGCAACGTTGCCCAATGAATGGGACTTTAGGTTTTTTAGTTGGTTTTGTTTGTTGATGATTTTTGGTAGATGAGTATTCTTAAATTCAATAATTACACACTTAACTTTCCTTACTTCCTTCCTTCCTTTCTTTCTCTTTCTTTCTCTCTCTCTCTCTCTCTCTTTCTTTCTTCTTTCTTTCTTTCTCTCTGACAGGGTCTGGCTCTGTCACTCAGGCTGGAGTGCAGTGGCACCATTGTAGCTCCCTCTAGCCTCAACCTTCTGGGCTCAAGTGATCCTTCTGCCCCAGCCTCCCAAGAAGCTGGTACCACAGCATGTGCCACCATACCCAGTTAATTTCTCTTTTATTTTTTTGTAGGTACTAGGTCCCACTATATTGTCCAGCCTGGTCTTAACCTCCTGGACTCAAGCAATCCTCCTGTCTTGGCCCCGTGAGTAGCTGAGATTACAGGCATGAGCCACCACACCTGGCCCCACACCTAACTTTTGATTACTTTTGTTTTTTGAGATGGAGTCTCACTCTGTCACCCAGGTTGGAGTGCAGTGGTGAGATCTCGGCTCACTGAAACCTCCGCCTCCGAGATTCAAGCGATTCTCCTGCCTTAGTTTCCCGAGTAGCTGAGACTGCAGGCATGCACCACCATGCCTGGCTAATTTTTGTATTTTCAGTAGAGATAGGGTTTCACTATGCAGGCCAGGCTGGTCTCAAACTCCTGTCTTGGTGACCCACCAGCCTCAGCCTCCCAAAGTGCTGGGATTACAGGCGTGAGCCACTGCACCTGACCCAAAATAAACTATTCTTATTTCACTTTTGTTTCATGTGATCACTGGATCACTGGCATCGTAACAGCATTATAATCTACAAATTGACATTGCAAATGTCTGTGTCTGCACTTTGAATATTATTAAGTAGGTCTTGTCTAAGAAAATGAACTACTGTAAACATTTTTTTTTTTTTTTGAAACAAGGAGACAAGGTCTTGCTCTGTTGCCCAGACTGGAGTGCAGGGGCACCAACAAAGCTCACTGCAGCCTCGACCTTCCAGGGCTCAAGCGATCCCCCAGCTCAGCCTCCCAAGTAGCCAGTACTGCAGGCCCACGCCACCATGCCTGCATAATGGTTTTGTACTTTTTGTAGACATGAGGTCTCACTTTATTGCCTAGGCTGGTCTTGAACTTCTGGGCTCGAGCAATCCTCCTGCTTTGATCCTTCTCACTTCTGATCCTCTCACTTTGGCCTTCCAAAATGCCGGGATTACAGGCATGAGGCACTGTGCCTGGCCTTGTAAACCATCTTTTTAGAAAAATAAATTCTGAATTGTAAGTAACTACTAAGAAAACCTTGGGATCACACTCCATCTGTGGTCTTCCTTCCTTTTTAAAATTTAGAACTGGATCAAGATGGTTGGGTTTTGAGGATATCCAAATGACTGTAAAAAAAACAGCCTGCATGCGCCACCATGCCCAGCTAATTTTCGTATTTTTAGTAGAGATGGGATTTCACGATGTTGGCCAGGCTGGTCTGGAACTCCCGACCTCAAGTGATCTGCCCGCTTCGGCCTCCCGAAAGTGCTGGGATTACAGGTATGAGCCACCGTGCCCAGCCTATTATTTATTATTTATTCATTTCTTTTCCTCAGAGATTCCTGTTCTGAAACTCCCATATACTTTACATCATTTCTAGATTATTTATAATATCTAATATAATGTAATTGCTATGTAAATAGTTGTTATACTGCATTTTTATTTGTATTATTTTTGTTGTTGTAATGTTTTTATTGTTTTTTTTTTTTTCCTGAATATTTTCCATCAGCTCTTGGTTGAATCTGAGACTACGGAACCCGCAGATACAGAGGACTGACTGTATTTATTTGAATGTGATAGTAACTTTATTCACCAAAGTAGTTCATTTATTCATATATGGGTCTGCTTATATTTAACCTTTTCTTGTCTCATTTGAAAAGAATGTTCTTAATCCCCCTCTGAGACATAATTCGGCTTGTGCTCAGAATTGCATATATATTGGTTCCTAAGGGTGAAAAAGAAAAAAAGTGCCAAGAAGTCCATCAGATCAGGGACCCAGGAAGAGGGAGTCGAATGTTGCTGGAATGCTGTTTAGTTCCCAATTAAGAGATTAACGGGGCCTTTTCTGATGTTTTCCCTTTGAGACCCAGGAGAAACGGTAATTTTCTACATATTCGAGCAGCACCCATGGGTCAGATTTATCATCTGGGCTAGGCTGCTCTTTCAAAGAACTTAGCATCCATGGGGCAACGTAGAAAAGTATGAATATTTTAAAGTTCCATCAACACATCACAAAGGTGCTAAAACAGATTGGGAATACATAAAACATCGCTGTTACCTCTTGCAGAGCACGACAGCGGCAGGAAAGAAGTAAGAGAATGAAAAGTAGCTCTCTCTGTGGTTTTTCACCTACCCGACACACACCAACAGCGAAACGCACACACATTCATTTTGTAGGCTGATTCCAAGCAACTAACAATAACGAAAAGGATGGTGACATCATAATGCCATCTACCATTTCCCTTCAGTCTCTCTCTCACCTGCCACCCTCACCACACCCAGCATCCCTGTGTCTCTCCCCTCACTGCTTTCTGCCTTCACCCACTCGAAAAGGACACAAGACGGAAAACAACTGGTAAAGCTGGGAAGAAGAGCTTTGAGTCGTTGGAGACCCTGCTGTCCATCTGCGAATGTCACTTTCTTTGGAGAGACCTTCCCCAATGACTTACAAAGAGCTGCCCCCGACACTCTCTGTCACATTCTCCTGTTTCTTTCTTTCTTTCTCTTTTTCTTTCTTTTCCTTCTTCTTTCTCTTTCTCTCTCTCTTTCTTTCTTCTTTCTTTCTTTTTTTTCTTTCTTTCTTCTTTCTGTTCGTGGCACTTTGCATTACCTGAAGTTCTTATTTATATTTTGTTTCTACGCTGATGGCCTGTCCTCTCCAGGTCGAATGTAAATGCCAGGAGAGTGGGAACTTGTCTGTTGCCTTCACCCAGTGTCTCCAGTGTAGAACACTGCCCGGTCCTAGGAGGAGCTCAGCAAATCAACGTTAGTGGGACAAATGCTGTGGAGTATGCAAAACACAGGGAAAATGAGAGAGAAAAAAATACAAAATTTAGAATTGGAAGGAACCCTGGAAGGGCTGTTTGGTAGATTTAGAATTGGAAGGAACCCTGGAAGGGCTGGTTGGTAGATTTAGAATTGGAAGGAACCCTGGAAGGGCTGGTTGGTAGATTTAGAATTGGAAGGAACCCTGGAAGGGCTGGTTGGTAGATTTAGAATTGGAAGGAACCCTGGAAGGGCTGGTTGGTAGATTTAGAATTGGAAGGAACCCTGGAAGGGCTGTTTGGTAGATTTAGAATTGGAAGGAACCCTGGAAGGGCTGGTTGGTAGATTTAGAATTGGAAGGAACCCTGGAAGGGCTGGTTGGTAGATTTAGAATTGGAAGGAACCCTGGAAGGGCTGGTTGGTAGATTTAGAATTGGAAGGAACCCTGGAAGGGCTGGTTGGTAGATTTAGAATTGGAAGGAACCCTGGAAGGGCTGGTTGGTAGATTTAGAATTGGAAGGAACCCTGGAAGGGCTGGTTGGTAGATTTAGATGTTTGCAAGGATATTCGGGGAGACACTGCAGGCGATCAACAACAGTGTCTGCCAAGTAGATAATAAGCACTCGACACGTGGTGGCTATTCTTTTATTTTACTTATTTATTTATTTTTGAGATGGAGTCTTGCTCTCTCGCCCAGGCTGGAGTGCATTGGCACAATCTTGGCTCACTGCAACCTTTGCCTCCTGGGTTTAAGCGATTCTCCTGCCTCAGCTGGGGTTACAGGCACGCGCCACCACGCCTGGCTAATTTTTTTGTATTTTTAGTAGAGACAGGGTTTCTCCATGTTGGTCAGATTGGTCTCAAACTCCCCACCTCAGGTGATCCACCCTCCTCCTCAGCCTCCCAAAATGCTGGGATTACAGGCATGAGCCACTGCACCTGGCTATTTTATTTTTTGAGTTAGGAATCTTGCTGTGTCGCCCAGGCTGGGGTGCAGTGGCATGATCACAGCTCACTGCAGTCTCGAACTCCTGGGCTCAAGCAATCTTCACCTTTCAGCCTCCCAAATAGCTGGGACTACGGGTGCGCACCATAGTGCTCAGCTGATTTTTTTACTTTTTGTAGAAATGAGGGTCTCACTATGTCGCCCAGGTTAGTCTTGAACTCCTGACCTCAAGTGATCCTCCCACCTCAACCTCCCAAATCACTGGAATTACAAGCATGAGCCACCAGGCTCAGCTGGCTATTATATTTTTAAAATTTTATTATTTGACTGGGCGTGGTGGCTCACACCTGCATTCCCAACACTTTGGGAGGCAAGGCGGATCACCTGAGGTCAGGGGTTCAAGACAAGCCTGGCCAACATGGTGAAACCCTGTTGCTATTAAAAATATCAAAATTAGCCGGGCATGGTGGCACACACCAGTAATCCCAGCTACTTGGAAGGCTGAGGCAGGAGAATCACTTGAACCCAGGAGATGGAGGTTGGAGATTGTGCCGGTGCCCTCCAGCCTGGGTGACAAGAGTGAGATTCTGTCTGAAAAAAAAAAATTTTTTATTGTGAGCCAGAAAAGTGACCTGGCCTCAGGATTTGATAGTGTTCTTTCCCAACCCAACGAAAGGATTTGCTTCCTCTTACTTAACCTTGATCCCAGAAATAAAATTCTACTCTGAGCCTGAAAGCCACCCGTCCCACCCACAGCAATAGTCCCAACAGCTCTGCATTAGCAAGGCAGGGCTAGTGCTGCTATCCAGTCTCCTTTGAGAGTCTTGGGTGAAAAATCCCTGCAGGGTTGGCCCCAGCTTTCTTTGTTCACATTGTTTGCTTTGAAGACCTTAACGCAGTGCTGAGAAATCAATAAACGGGATGCTGCTGCCCTGGTGTGTGTCTCCTTCTGAGGCTCCTGTGGGAGGCTCGCTTCACTCCGACGCACTGATAAGTAGTGAAATGCCCAACTCTGTCTGCAAATTAAGACTCTTGTAAGTGATGAAGGAAAACCAAGTTTGGCTTGCTGTGGATTTTCCATCCGGAGTGTCGTTAGATAAAACGAAAGTACGCATTACAGGTTTGTGTAATGAATGAGCCTCAAGTTAAATTTGCCGTGATAGGGTTATCAGTCATTGCAAAATTAATTATTTAGGAAAGCACTTTTTACAGGGGGTTTTCATTTAAGTTTTGCCCCTTGATGTATGTATATAAAAATGACTAATCTGTCGGACATTGCTATTGTGCTTGTACATCTATCACTATTGGGCCTTTTTTTATAATTGGTTTATTAATTATAGCATCTTAATGATCTGTTTAAAATAAATAAACCATTTGCACCATTTCAAAGGTATTTTGTGAGGCTCAGCTGATATTAAAATAGCACCAGCCTTATGTGCTTTTTCAGCAAGTGACCTAATTAGTTAATAAAGTAATTGAATATTAAAAAGGATGTTGCAAGTGATTAAAATTTAAGAGCCTTCAGAATGTTATTAAAGCTATAAATCATACATCACTGTTTTAATTTGCATAGCTACAGAATTACTAATGGTCCCACGTGCACACGGGGCTTGGCAATTAGTCCTTTGACAAAATGTTGGTGATGTCGAGGTACCAAATTCTTTCAACCTCTTTTGATAGCTAAATAGAAACCTGCTTTTGCCAAATTAAATATCTAACTGTTGAAATTGCTTCGTGCTCCCTTCGACAGGTATGTACATACATTCATCCAACAAATATTTGTGAAAACCTTTTGTACTCAAGTACTATGCTAGGTATCGGGTATAACAGTGAGAAATACAGACACAGTCCTCGTGGAGGTTGCATTTTGGAGTTGGTTGAGTAGAGACTCTAATCGTGTAGTCCCCAGATTCATAAAAAAGGTGATGAGGGGCTATGAAGGCAAAGTGTCAGATTCTTCAAGAGGATTTTGCTGAGAAAATCTGACCTAGTCTGATAGATTAGGAATCGAACACTTAATTTCAGGTGAGGGGATTTGGACTTCACCCAGTAGAGGACTCTTGTTCAAACAGGAAATGCTTAATGAATCTGCCAAGGTGGTGCAGGAAGGACGGGCTGGAATCGTTGGTTGTTTACCCAACAGCCTGGCTACAGGATTCCCAATTTCGTTTGGGTATAGGGCCAGTGTTATGCCTAGGGAATGTAGGCTCAGGCCCAGGGTGAATGATGAATGCTCTAACCAGTTATTGTAATCCCATTCCTCTTTGCCTGTGATTGCTTTAAGGTGGATGTGTTCTGGGAAATCTAAGAGTCTTCGTGGAAGAATTTCCCTCCCTCCCTGGTAAAAAGAAACACACAGGGAGGACACTCCTTTCCTTCATGCCTTCAGATGTCATCATGAGTGAAGGTGACGGCTGGAGCTATGCCAGTCTTATTGAGACCATGAAGGGGAAGGCAAAGGAAACAAAATACCACACACAGCTGGGTGGGGTGGCTCACACCTGTAATCCCAGCACTTTGGGAGGCCGAAGCAAGAAGATTTCTTGAGTACAGAAATTCGAGGCCAGCCTGGGCAACATGATGAGACCCCTGTGTCTACAAAAAATACAAAAATTAGCCAGGTACGTTGGCATATGCTTATAGTAGCAGCTACTTGGGAGGCTGAGGCAGGAGGATCACTAATGCCTGGGAGGCAGAGGCTGCAGTGAGCCGTGCACTGCAATCCAGCCTGGGTGACAGAGTGAGACTCCGTCTAAACAAAACAAAACACTCCCCCCGACACACACACACACACACACACACACACACACACACACACACACATTTCCTAAACCTAAGCCCGGACATTATTTGGTTGCTGAACCAACTGTAACAACTTTGAATGTCTTAATGTATGAAACAGTAAGTTTTAATTGGGTACTCTGTGACTTGAAGCCTAAAGCATCTCCACTGAATCAGATGGGTCAAAAATGAAGAACTCTAATTTCTTCTTCAAGTCACTTTAAAAAGACTCTAGAAGCTAAAAGGCAAATTAAGAGGCTCATATAATTGTCCAGGTGAGCAGTTGCAAAACAATAAATCATGGTAGAGGAATGGTAAGCAAAGCCAAGAGCAGAGCCGAGGCACCGCGGACAGAGAATCAACAGTTTGCCAATGCTTTGCCTATCAGGATACCAGTTAACAGCAACTCTCATTCACTGAGCATTTCCTATGTGCCAGCATCTTTCTGAGTGCTTTTCATGCAGCATCTCATGGAATCATTTCAACAGCTCTGTGAAGTACTATTCATTGTCACCACGATTGAATTCTGGTTTTGTCATGGCTTGATTTCCCAAGTCAAACCCCAATAGCGTCTCTCCTACCACTAGTGGGCAAAGGCAGATGAGTTTCTTCGTAGTCTTCAGACTCCCTGAGACAGCTGCTGGCTAGAGTACAGCTGTCAACATTTTTTGCTTCACATGAAAAATAGTAACATTTTAAGCCACACACTAAAATAAATTGAAGACAAGTTGGGGTATCTATATGGGACTTGGCAAAAGCCTGCATTATATAAGAAAATGAAGCTCAAAATTTAAGGAAAACATTAAGTACTGAAGTTTTACAAAATTCTCCAAAAATAATCTCTTCAATTTTTAATAAGAAATTTGCTTTTTTTTTTTTTTTTTTTGAGATGGAGTCTCACTCTATCACCCAGGCTGGAGTGCAATGGCATGATCTCGGCTCAAAGCAACCTCCGCCTCCTGGGTTCCAGTGATTCTCCTGCCTCAGCCTCCTGAGTAGCTGGGACTACAGGCACGTGCACCACCATGCCCAGCTAATTTTTGTATTTTTAGTAGAGATGGGGTTTCACCACACTGGCCAGGCTGGTCTCAAACTCCTGACCTCAAGTGATCCATCCTCCTTGTCCTCCCAAAGTGCTGGAATTACAGGTGTGAGCCACTGCACCTGGCCCAGAACAGAGCTTTTTTTTTTTTAATTTTTTTCAGATGCCTAAACATCCTTTATTTCACACAGCTATGCAAATTGTGAGGCCAAGATATGACTAAAAACAATTAAGGTTTAATTTACATCAACGGCCAGGCGCAGTGATGTTGAGGTACCAAATTCTTTCAACCTCTTTTGATAGCTAAATAGAAACCTGCTTTTGCCAAATTAAGTATTTAACCGTTGAAATCGCTTCTTGCTCCCTTCAACAGGTATGTACATTCATTCATCCAACAAATATTTGTGAAAACCTTTTGTACTCAAGTGCTATGTGCTCAATTCTCCTGAGGAGAATGGTTTGAACCCGGGAGATGAAGGTTGCAGTGAGCCGAGATCACACCATCGCATTCCAGCCTGGGCGACAGAGTGAGACTCCATGTCCACACACACACACACACACACACACACACACACACACACACACACACAATTATATGAGTAAGTTTTCTTCCCTATGAAAATAATGTGTCACTTCACACTTGGTCTAACACACACAAAATCCCTACCCTATCTGGCACAGATATGCTTAACATGCAATATTAAGTACAATTTCCATTTTATTTTTCTCCAGAGAATAGTCTGTCTTCAGTCTTTAAGGACTCAGCTCCTTACATGGGCTTTGGTGGGGGTCATGGGGCAGCACCCACAGGTCTACATCGGGGTGGGGGCGTTCCTTGCGGGCTTCACGAGATCGATTCCTGCCTACTTTGCTGTGAATTGCACCACTCACACAGTAATGTAGCTTCACATACAGCTTGGGAGGCACATAGGCCATCAAAGACGCTCGCTTCAGAAATGTCCCTGACTGCTACGGCCTCAACTATGTTTCAAATGACGAATTTCTTAATGGCTTTGTCCTTGGGCACGCATCAGGCACAGTTCGTGCAGCGAATAGGCTGCATGTGGCCGCTGTCCTTTAGCACAACCATTGTTCCTTCTTTTCTTTGTCATCTTGGAGGCACAGACTAGAGAGAAAAACACAGTTTTTAATATCTGATTTTATGTTTTAAACGGCAATTCCTAATCAGACTTTTTTAATCCCATTAAGACTTTTAAACAATGATCTCTTCAGGCTGTTGGTTATCATCACTAAGATAAACTTCATTCACACAAGTAAGTCACGTAAAAAAAGGAAAACATTTTTTGAAATCATTCCAAATTTTATAGCATCCGAGTCATATTTTAAGAAACAAATAGCTTTTCCTTTTCTTTCATTGAAAACTGCAGTGTTGCCGGGCGCAGTGGCTCACGCCTGTAATCCCAGCACTTTGGGAGGCCGAGGCGGGTGGATCACGAGGTCAAGAGATCGAGACCATCCTGGTTAACATGGTGAAACCCCGTCTCTACTAAAAATACAAAAAATTAGCTGGGCATGGTGGCGCGTGCCTGTAGTCCCAGCTACTCAGGAGGCTGAGGCAGGAGAATTGCCTGAACCCAGGAGGCGGAGGTTATGGTGAGCCGAGATCACACCATTGTACTCCAGCCTGGGTAACAAGAGCGAAACTCCATCTCAAAAAAAAAAAAAAGAAAACTGCAGTGTTGAAATTCCTGTAATCCTGTGAATGACTTTCAAATCGAATGAAACTTAAAGTATTTCAAAATGGTGACAATGCTTTAATGTGTAGACCACTCACGCATAGTTAGTTACTAAGCACAGCCAGTTTGGACACCACAGAAAGGGCACGCCAGTCACAACAGCTGAAGGAATCCCATATATGTGAAGACAGGTTCAATGCTGTGCCTGCCAAGAACTTCCGCATCCCTGGCACTGTTTAACTTCCAACTGCTCCACGTTGACCTAGCGCTGTGCTTCTCACAGGGCCACCTTCATGGACGTACAACCTGCACAGTTGCACAGGACCCTGCACTTGGAAGGACCCTATGCTTAGTTTAATGATCTGATGCCGCCATCTTGAAATTCTTAATAATTTTTGAGCAAGGGGTCCTGCATTTTCCTTTTTCACAGGGCTCTGTAGTTTATGTAGCTGATCCTGGCATCTTGGGCAATTGGAATACGAACTCCTTCAGTAGCACTCTGCACCCTTGGTCACGATGGGCAGTGGCATGTGCTACCACAGGTGAAGCAACTTCTTAGCCGCTGCATTCAACTCACTGATATGGAGCATAAGAATGTGGATGTCATCTGGCTCAGCAGGGTCCATGTTCACAGGACCATGGGCCACACCTTTGTACCTTTCTCCATTTGGCCACCCTCAAGGGACCTGATGAAGTTGTTGATGCTTGTGGCTGGAAATAGCTGACCCAGAGGTTCCAGCTGTCCCAGGAGGTGAGGCATCAATATCACACCTCACGGTGATTGACTCGCCGTTTGGGCAGTCCTGTGTAGGATGCATCCCCAACAATGTTACTTCATGGTAACATCTCTGTGACCTAAGAAAGATCCACTGAGTCCTTGCTATAAGGTGTTTCAGAATGAAGACTAGGTATTGGATTTTGAATACCTACTCCACCCAAGAGAGGTTGGATAAGGACATGATCCATGCCTGAGGGGTCTAGCTGAGGACTGAGATGAAAGGTAATGCTGGAAGGAAATGTTTAGAATCCTTCTGGGTCCTTCATCTGGCATGTGAGGGTTTAAAACAGTTTCTTCTAAACATTTTTTGAGTTGGACTCTTATATTATCCGTAGTTTGGTGTCATAACTTCACTTTGTTCTCTATTATATACAGACATATGTATTTTTTTAACCTACATTATTTAAATATAAGCAAAAGCAGTTCCAAGCCAGTGAAGACAAATAACTCCCAGCACAGGGGAGGGCAGCTTCTGCCAAAATACTTTTCATGGAGCAACAGATGTGCTCAGATTGGCTCTGGGGACAGGCAAGGAGATGGGGCAAGAGGACTTGGCTGAGGCATAATTGGACCTGACAACAGTGGATAAGAGGCTGCAGCTCCGAACCTCAGATTCTTCACCCAGAATACCAAATTAGCTCATCACTTTCTGCCCTCAGTGGCAAAGACCACAAGTCTGCATGAGTCTTAGCACAAAGCCATATCCACAGAACCCTCATAGGTTACTTTTAAGTAAACACTATTTTTAGATTCTTTTACATAAATTCATACCCAACACTCCCCAATCACACAATCTTACTGCTCCAGCAAGTATTGTGCAACAGAACTTTGTAGATGTTAAAGTTGCGGAGCCCTTTGCCTGGTCTTTGCTGTGTGTGCCCGTGTGTGTGTGTGTGTATGCATGCATATGTGTGCATGCGCATCTGCATTCATGTGTGCAATCCTTTACGGAAGCTGTGCTGGTTAAAGTAGTCATCAGCTTCATGAGTAAAGGAAGAAAAGCTATGACTACCGCCCCACTTCTTAGCATTCTCATTTTCTAGCCTAAGTAAGTCTTCTGGCACTTATACAATAGCCTGGCCCTCTTGCTACCAGTTAATGGCTTTTCAAGGTTGATGAGAAAGCTATAAAAGTGGGATAATAACAGGCGTGGCTGCAGTGGGAATCACGAGATAGGGGAGACACAAGAAGGAAAGTGGAGCTGTTCACCTTCTGGCCTTTTTACTCCCCAGACCACTTTGTGTTTCTTGCCAAATGTCCTGTCTTATGGAATATTCGAGCCCAGATCTATATAGAAGGCAAAGCTCCTGGCAGGGTTCATCTCCGGGCCTGGGGCGGGGAGGGGAGGACCCTTGGGACCTCACATTCACTGAGACCTCACATGCAGACTGTGGCTCAGCTCCAAATGAGGCTACACGCCCAGTCACAGATACACCGAGACGACTGAACGCTGTCCATTGTTCCAGTTGGATTATAAAAATATAACAGAACTTTTGCAACTCTGCTTTGACATGTCTTTTTTTAATGTATTGAAAATCTGAAATAATGGGAGTGGCTAGGCTCTCTCTCAACTTCGTGTCTGTGTTTTCATGCTTATTCATCTTCCAGGGCACATTTCCATAACGGGATTGGATGTAACATGCCCAGTTAATTAGGGAATACATTTTTATGACCAACACCACTCTTGGTTATATCTTGGTCTCCATAAGAAACTGGCCGACCAGGGAGATGACTATGAACTGGCTTATGACTGAAGGAGGACAAAGACGTTGTGAGCCAGTACCTCTGCTTTGCGTGTTTGTGCTTTATCGCGAAATGGGTGATGATAAGGATGTGAAAGGAGCACCGTGTTAATGATAGCGCCGGTGGAGAGTGTGAACAAAAGCCATGACTGTTGAGCAAAAGCTAGAGTAAATTAAACCCCGGATTTGTTCGGAGTTTAGTTTTTATAGCCACATATTTATGGCTAGTAGAAAGGTTCTTGGTATTGAAATTGCTTTAAGAATAATAATTTCGTTACTTCACGTGTGAAACTCCCCAGTCACTGATCCCAACTCTTCCCACTAAAGCAGCTGTTTTGTAATATTGTTTTTGTGAATGGTACCTTTTTATTCCCAAACTGTGTATAGTATGTAACATATGCAGATGATATGCCTGCAACATTTATTAATATGCGGTGCATTGATCACTGTGGCACAGAAACTGTTTGCAGATGGCACACAGACATTTTAACTTCAATAGTTGTATGTTTATTTTAACGCTGACCTTCATTGGGGGCAAGGTTCCCAATTTTCCATTGGTGGTAGTGATGTACAGCTTCCTTTTAAGTGAAACAGCAGCCTTACATGTGTGGCGCTGGCCACTTTTAAAAGGGAGTTACTTTTAAAATTGGTTACTTTAAAAAGTGAGTCCATTTATAGAATTTATTGAGCAATATTGGATAAATAAAAATGCACTGGTCTGCTTAAGATAAGGCAAAAATCATGAAGGTGCTCTGTCAATGACCCAAGTTTTAGAAACAATGGGCTACGTAATAAGAAGATGTAGGCTTTGTGTTGGGTTTGTGACAGTGATGATAGCTACACTGAGCCATCCTAGTGACCAGTGCCACATGTGTAAGGCTGCTGCCTGATGCCCCAGGAGTGTGCCTTCCACGTGACACTAATTGGCCCACACAGGAGAGAAACCATGACCTTGTCCTCATTAGCCACATGCTCAGACCAGCTGAGCTAGCTCACTCTGGGTCACTAGGGTCCCATGTAGGAAATTACCATTCCAGTGCCCTGTGGCCCCCTTGTAACCCCAACTAATGAATGTCCTGTGGAGCCTAATGTCATTCCTAGGGGAGCGCACAGCAGTGTGCAATCCCGGCAGTGAAGAAGTTGATAGCATTCTGAAGTTTTAACCCGGGGAAAGCCAACTGAGGAAGCATGGAGAACTCAGGAAGCCTAGAAACAACCTTTCAAACACCTGCGTGCTGGGAAAAAAGGAGGAAGACATCCTACTCTGTCCGTCTGTGTCTCAGGACACAGAATGGAAGCACAGGAAAGTTAAGAAAGCCGTCAAGCATTGCACAGCATGTTCATCAAGCATAAACAGTATCAGGTGACTGATGTATGGGCTGAGCACTTTACACCAACAAACCTATGAAGCAGGTGGTATTATCCCTATAGGTGGTATTACCCTCAGGAGTTTCCCGAGGTAGTAAGTGGGAGAGCTGAGGACTGCCATCCTATGGAAATTAATACAAGTTGAAGGGCAGTTTTATGAGCCAAACAGACAGCTTGCCAAACCTTTTGACTTATGCCTCCTTTAGCTCTCAGGAGAAAGATACAGTCCTTCAAGTAAGACATACATGTATATAACAGAATATATGTGTGTGTGTGTGTGTGTGTGTGTGTGTGTGTGTGTGTGTATTTTCTGTAGCTTAGGCACTTCCATAGTTTAGCCTTGAGAAGAGTTTCTTTAATTAGATGATTTTGTAGTCAAGGCTGAGACAAAGCATCCTTCCCAAATGTTGGGGAATATTGGAAAGGGATGGTGAACTTTCTCAATGCATACTGAAGAGCTGGGAAGACCACCAATCACTCCATCTTTTTTCAACAAGACTATGGGATCAATACCCCTTCCAGGACCAAACTAACTAGTGGGCAAAGGTCTCCTACCACTCACTTGGCAGCCACTCTTCCTAGAGCCACTTGCCTGCTGCCTCTGGGGGTGCCTACCTCCCTGGTTCTCTCTAGAAGCCAGGAATCCTGGAGTGCATGTGCCCACTCTCAGCCAAACAGCAGCATGAATCAGAAGGGATTAGACACTTGTAGTAAACTACCACACTGCATTTTATTTTATTTTCCAAGATGGAGTCTTGCTCTATCATCCAGGCTAGAGTACAGAGGTACAATCTCAGTGCACTGCAACCTCCAATTCCTGAGTTCAGGCAATTCTCCTGCCTCAGCCTCCCGAGTAGCTGGGACTACTGTAGGCCCAAGCCACCAGGCTCAGCATTTTTTTTTCTTTTTTTGTATTTTTAAAGTAGAGATGGGGTTTCACCATGTTGGTCAGGCTGGCCTCGAACTCCTGACCTTGTGATCCACCTGCCTCGGCCTCCCAAAGTGCTGGGATTACAGGCATAAGCCACCACACCTGGCCACACTGCATTTTAATTCAGTTCTCTGATTTTTCTTTAGCTTAGGGAGAAGGCTAGCTTACTCTCAAATTGTTCTGGTTAATGTCTGAGAAATTTAATATTTTAAAGGTGCAATTGGCTGGAAATAAACCTAACTGTCAGTGAGACCTAGATAAAACCCTCAATTCACTATTTATTAGCAGAGACACTGGCAAGCTACATAGCCTCTCTGAGCTTTAGTTTCCTCACATATATCAAGGGTACAGTCTCCCTCTCATGGGTGTCTGAACAAGGTAACACACGTAATATGCTTAATGCAGGGCAGAAACGTTATCAACTGACAGTATCTCTTATTGCATGATCTGTTTTTTGCCCCTTCACACAGAGTGACTGAGTGAAATGTGGTACAAGTTGCCAAGAATCGAAATGGCTCTTTATTATAACCTTGGTTTTAGTTATACAGTTGAAGACCAGTATCTATTACCTCACATACTGTATTTCTCTTCACCACAGGAATAGGCTGCTGAAAAACTAAGCTTGAAGTAGAGAGGGAACAGCTTTTTGAAGGTCTTGACATGATGTGCAAGGGAGCCTGACTAGCATTGGCCACCCCACCCCGTCTGCCCCCCAATCTCAACCTAAAACAGGCTTTCCTCTGTTTATTATAAAGTTCCCTCTAGAAGAGTATATTTGCTTACGATCTTGGAGCAGAGGCTCAATTCTGGCCATAGAATCATAAAAGAGCTGCAACCTTTCTCACAAATGGGTTTTCAGGCAACACTGTGTAGAAGTGAATTGTTTCAAAGTGAGACAGTTGCTGAGAAACAAGGGCTTTAAGAGAGATTGCCCAGGGCAATCCCTTGCCAGCAGGTGGGAAGAGGCTGGATGGAGTTGACAGTTTCTGAAATCAGGTGTCCCAGGATGGAAGAGGAGTGAGAGAGCCCCTAAAACTGCAGACGCTGAGAAATCCCTCTTCACCACTCTTCCCCAAGCACATTCACTACCTCAACACCATCAGTCAGGCTTCCCGAGCTTCGACTTACGTAAATTCAATATTGAAAGGAAACGTTTATATTGCCACTTGGGTTGATTATAGCTTGTTTTTCCTTAATTAACTCAGTCCCGACTGGTGAGCATTTAACGATAAAATTGTAGCAGTGACTGGAGACCTGGAGACTCAGGTCCTTCTGGGACCTCTAGGTAAGCAGTTTTCTTTAACCCACTGCCACCTAGTGGTAATGGAGCAGACTGAAAAACGCTTCCTCTATATCCAAGGAATGGTTGGCATTTTTCTCCTTGCCACTCCTATCTTGGAAGCACAGGGAGAGTGATCGATGTGTCTCTTTCTACTGGCCTCCACTCCCTGCCAACATTTAACTGTCACTGTATATTTACAATGTCAAGCTAGCTGACTCTTCTGCAATTATTTTGATTAATGAGGACATTCTCATTTAATCAGAAGTATCTGAGATTCAAAACAAACAAGCAAGGATCAGATATAGAACACATGGGTCTTACCTCCCTCTCCACTGCAGCAGTTAGAAATTTCATGTGTGTCAGCTGGCTCAAGTTAATGGATCCTTTAAAGTGAGCAACTGGGTCTTGACAGTTAACTTGTGGTTTTCCCCTCTAAGAATAAATATGACTTTTATTGTCTGCCTTACCAGGTGATTCACTTCTGGAAGCACACAGAAGAGATCAAGTAATCAGTGTGGCGCTCAGCCTCCTGTACATGCACAGTGGAAAGCTGGTGGCAAATTCAAATATTTTTGGACGAACGTGAAGATCAATGTGCCAAATGTGGTAAAACACTTGGAAGGGAGCAGAATGAATGGTGATTTCAGCAGATCGTGAAGAGAATGGACTAATGCCAATGAGCTGTTAGGCAGATTAAATTCACAGGGCAATTACCACTGCTTGCAGCTTAGAAGAGATAATTCAGAAGTTCCTTTCCTAAGCATGAACTTCAAGTATACTTGAAAAAAAGCTACTTTAAGAGTAGTGATTTTTTTATTTTTTGAGACGGAGCCTTGTTCTATCACCCAAGCTGGATGGCACAATCGCAGCTCACTGAAACCTCCACCCCTCTGGTTCAAGTGATTTTCCTGCCTCAGCCTCCCAAGTAGCTGGGACTATAAGCATGTGCCACCACGCCCAGCTGTTTTTGTTTGTTTGCTTTTTGAAACAGAGTCTTGCTCTGCGGCCCAAGCTGGGGTGCAGTGGCATGACCTCAGCTCACTGCAACCTCTGCCTCCCAGGTTCAAGCAATTCTCCTGCCTCAGCCTCTTAAGCAGCCGGGATTACAGGCACCCACCACCATGCCTGGCTAATTTTCATATTTTTTGCAGAGACAGGGTGTTTCACCATGTTGGCCAGGCTAGTCTTGAACTCCCAACCTCAGGTGATCCACCCACCTCAGCCTCCCAAAGTGCTGGGATCCACTGTGCCTGGCAAGAGTGATTTAGATGTGTGTGCTTTGGTAAAGAAAAGGTACAAGGTTACAATAATGCAAATGCATAAGGCTTCAGATGTTTTAGCTTTCTAGACAAGTGTCTTCACTTGGTAACAGACTCTCCTGCCTCCTGTCTGCCACCCCCAAAATCAGCAGACAAAGCAGCCAGGATATGAATACAGTTTATTACAGTTTTCAGACTCCCATATGACACATATCTAA
The DNA here is from genome assembly GCA_031835075.1 of Saguinus oedipus. Lineage (NCBI taxonomy): Eukaryota > Metazoa > Chordata > Mammalia > Primates > Cebidae > Saguinus > Saguinus oedipus. Next base: position 49,073,161 of record CM063170.1, read on the forward strand.
AGCTGAACATTGCAAACTGATGTTACTAGCAGCAATCCTCCCTAGACAGGAAGGGTTTCAGTTAATTTAACAATTAGGAGTAATTTAAAGACAAACTTACAAGTCATGGTTTTTCTTGTAGCAGCTGGTATATGAGCAATGAAACTAGAGATACACAGAGTCATTCAGGTTTAGCCTTGTCTAAAAAAAACATTAATAAGTTATGGTGCAGAGGGGTATCCCCAGGGTTGCCAGAGAGAAGGCTGATGTCTTTAGATGTCAGTATGAAATAAGCAAATCACTTTCAAGACATGGCTTACTATTTGCTTTACTGTCAGGACAACAGAAAAGAAGTGGACAGCTACCCTAGATTCTAGCCCACACATAATTCAGCCAGATCATCATCATTTAAGTAATACCCCTTAAAAATTTTCACACTTTTTTTCACAGCTCTAAAAACACAACATCAGACATCAGACATCTGTTCCAAAGGACTAAAAATCAAAAGCAATAGCAATGTATTGGAAATCACTTTTATGGCTTTCCTAAGGGAGAATCCCCATCTTTTCAGGGAGTGTTTTTAAAGAAACACTAACTCTGGTAGGTTATCAAACTACTTTTTATTCTAATTAAATAAAAGCCCAACTGAAGGTCTCAGGTATACTTGTTTTTCTTCCCCTAGATCTTCAAACCATCCAAAGCCAATTCTTGAGAGCTTTCATTTTTATTAGAGCAGTGCAAGATAACTTACAAACATTTGAAAAATACTCCAAACACTGAGAGTAAAGGAGGCCCAACCCTTCCTCAGAGCTCAGAAAACTGACAGGATCCCCAAAGGCTTATCTTAAATCCATCAACTCAATTTGCCAGAAAGTGCTGACAGACCACCCACCTTTGCAACGCAGGGCCCAGGATTCTTACATTTACAACCACTAAGAAAAGCCTTCTGGGAGGAGAAAAGCACAGACTGTTGAATATACGTTACTGAAAAAGGGTTGACTGCATTCTATATCTGGCACAGGAAAAGAAAAATTCAAACAGCTGTGAAACCATTATATTTACACCACGATACTCTTACATGAACCTTGACTTTCCTACCTCAACAGCTTCATTCATAAAAAATACATAAAAGATTGGAAAGCTTTGGGGTAGCACCAGTGACAGCTAGCTGTCATTGAATAGTTTTATTTTTTTCCTAAAGTAAAAATTTAGAGAAATTTTCATTTTTATTTATTTTTTTGAATGGAATCTCGCTCTGTCGCCCAGGCTGGAGTGCAGTGGTACAATCTCGGGTTACTGTAACCTCCGCTTCCCGGGTTCAAGTGATTCTCCTGCCTCAGCCTCCTGAGTAGCTGGGACTATAGGCGCATGTCACCATACCTGGCTAATGTTTGTATTTTTAGTAGAGATAGGGTTTCACCGTGCTACCGAGGATGGTCTCGATTACCTGGCCTCGTGATCCGCCCACCTTGGCCTCCCAACGTGCTGGGATTACAGGCATGAGCCACCGTGCCTAGCCAATTTAGAGAAAATTTAAAGAAGCAATTTATAGAACTGATTCTATTTCATGATTTTGCCTTAATCAGCTGCTATGGAAATGGTGCAAGCAGAAATATAAATATCCATTCTGCATCAAGTGAGTTTCTATTTCTTTTTTCTCAAAGTGTAGAAGTGGTACATTTCAATTTTTGTAAGGCTTCTGAAGATTAAGGGCAGCTCAAAGCTTATGACTTGACAATCTCTAAAGGAGCTCCTGGACTTTTTCACCAAGAGGATAGATGAAGCCACTCCTTATCCACAACTCATAGCAAGGATCTCTATGCATCTAGATTTTAATGCAACAGTGTCTTGGCTTCCTGACTTGACATACACCATGCACAAAGAGCAAGGTCAAAAGTCACTGGTCAAAAGTCACTCTTCCCAGACGCTGATCACTCTGGCTAACCATCTCACTGACAGCCTGCATGTGGTCATAAGACGGTCCCTGGAAGGAAGCATAAACACTTCCCAAATGCTAGGACAGACAGCCTAACGTGCAAGTTCTACCAATGGTAGAGTAAAAGAATCACCTCTGTGTACAAAAATGGCACATGAAACTGCTCTGAGTATGAAACTGTATCTCCCCTTTCTTAATCACTTGTTACTATTTAACAAAGGTGGTACTCCTGAAAAGACCTCACCAAGTACATTAAGTATGTCCTGTGAACTATCTTGAAAACATATTCCCATGTTTAAAGATTACTTTGAAGAACCAAAGTTGAATGTTTAAAAATAAATACACTTCTTACCAAGTTTCCCAAGCCTGAATCCCTGAGAATACTATAAACCAGTTTTGTTGCATTTTAGCTGCACAGTCCCCCTCAGGTGAGCTGGTGGGAGTTTCTGGACTCCGCCATTACTTTCCTAATTTTCCTTCCTTCTCCTGAGGAAGGCTTCAGTTATTTCCATAGCAACTTATGATAATGTCCTAAATGTTCACATTTTTTGGGTAGCACATATATTGTTAGGACCTATTTTTTTCTTTCTTTTAAACAATATCTTCAATGATAAAGAAAAGGGAGCCAGGTGCGATGGCTCACACCTGTAATCCCAACACTTTGGGAGGCCAAGGCAGGTGGATCACCTGAGGTCAGGACTTTGAGACCAGCCTGGTCAACATGGTGAAACACAGTCTCCACTAAAAATACAAAAAAGTAGCCAGGCATGGTGGCAGGCACCTGTAATCCCAGCTACTGAGGATGAGGCAGAAGAATCACTTGAACCTGGGAGGCAGAGGTTGCAGTGAGCTAAGATCAAGCCACACTCCAATCTGGGCAACAAGAGTGAAAATTTGTCTCAAAAAGAAAAAAAAGAAAAAGGGCCAGGCGCAGTGGCTCACACCTATAATCCCAGCACTTTGGAAGGTCAAGGCAGGTGGATCACCTGAGGTCGGCAGTTCAAGACCAGCCTGACCAACATGGAGAGACCCCACCTCTACTAAAAATACAAAATTAGCCAGGCGTGGTGGGGCATGCCTGTAATCCCAGCTACTCGGGAGGCTGAAGCAGGAGAATCACGTGAACCCGGGAGGCAGAGGTTGCAGTGAGCCAAGATTGCACCATTGCACTCCAGCGTGGGCAACGAGAAGGAAAACTTCATCTCAAAAAAAAAAAAAAAAAAAAGAGTATAATCTTTAAAAAAAAATTCTGTTAAAAAATAATTATCATGCTTTATACAAAATAGCACATTTATTAGACAGAATTCATTCCAGAACCATTGTTCAGATCAAACAAATAAATGGGAACACACAGCACATAAAACAGATCATACACAGTTTAAACATAATTTTCATAGCCAGAGTTGTCATGTTGGGCAGAAAATAGTAAATCAATCCTTATGCGGCTATATGAAAATTATATGTAAACATAAAAACAGGCATGTTTAAAATAAATCGGGTTAGATTTAACTAGGCACTGGAATGAATGAAAACTGATTATATTCCTTTTGATTCCAAATTTCTATCTTACTGGGAAAATAAGAGTACATCATTCTAGCTGAGGGATGAGAGGGCAGGCAGATGAGGATAGCCACAGGGGTATACGCAGTGTTGCCTGATGATTAAACAAGACAACTATTTTGGGAACTGAGATTTTATATACACTACTTAGAATTTAGACTGGCAGATTCCAAAGATTATTGTTCACTTAGGCTTGTAACCTGGAACCTCTATAAACTTTAGTGCTTCTGATCTGGCTCTAGAGTATACTTTACAATGCATTTAAAAATAAAAACAAGTAAACAAACAACAAACATCCACAGATTTCCCTTTGGGGATATGTCATTTTTAGATGCTCATTCTCCATTTGGTGCTATCAAAAACCCCTTAAAAAGTTTAGGGGATTTTTTCTGACAATGATCAGAAAACGGTGAGACCTGGAATATAGCAGGAGTAGCAAAAAAACGGCTACTCTCCTCTTACTGAAGATACTCTTCTGAGAACTTCCATTGTCCCTTAGGAAGAAGGTATGGAATATGGAACAGTTCCAGAAGGTATTGCTGCCTTCTGAAGATAGTTACAACAGGGCCATAACTATGACACCTAAGATTACTTTTTTATGTTGCACCTGCCTGGCTCATAAGACACAGAATTCTTACAAAGCCTATGAAATAGAGTCAGGAAAAATTACTCATGGCACTTAAACATGTTCAGAGACTGTAAAATGCCTTCCTTTAGTTTTTTGTCTCAATGCCCCTGTGAGGTAGGTGTCTGTGGGGAAAAAGCTGAGGCACGGCGGGGTTAGGTCTGCTCACCTTTCATTGCATGATGAGCCAGTGGTCCAGCTAGCAGAAGGACCAGGTGTCCCAGCTCCCTAAACTTTATTCACCCTGCTCCTCAGAAGGCTTATTTATGTTACACAAAAAATACAGCAGGGGAACGTTTTCTTTTCATACATTGTAACTAGTTGGCTATTTCTTATTCTCACCTTGAACAAAAGTCATCTCAGATAAAACCAAATAAAAACAAAACAAAAAATCAATATTGCCTAACAGTCTGTGTCAAGATGCAGCCTATTCTGCACTAATGATTGAAAAGCATAGAATATAATTCAAGTAGAAGTATCTGTAGGTGCTGTGGTGTTCCTGTTACTCAAGCCAGGCTGTGAGTAAAGTGTCCCTTTAGACACTACCCACTGTACTCTGTAAGAACTTCTTTGGCCTGACACAGGCAATAAATCTACCACCCCTGTTTCATAGTAAAACCATACTCTGAAAGATATTGTACACAAGGCTGGCCCTGCCTGGAAAGGGGACTCTTGGCTGTGCGATGTGTATTACCAAGTTCATGCAGAACTCTTTGAAGACGGACATGAAGGTTACAGTCTCCTGACATAAAGCTCATAGGACAGTTCACGCTACGGACAGAGGGCCAACACCACAGGGTACATGCACTAGCACCATGCCACAGAAGTCAGAGAGAAGGACAAAAAGCCACCACACAAGAATCTTAGAGTCCCATCTGGTATGCCACTTGCAGAGGCTACCTCTGGTAAGGGGAAGAGTGAGGAAGTCCTATATTCCTTTCCATCATAAGAAGGATCAGAACAGAGCACTCATTGGGCTTCTTTGAGCATAACACCTATCCAAATTTCACCCCTACATAAGTTGGTAACCTTCCTAATCTTGTAGATATTCAAAGATAATACATTTCATTTCTTCATCAAGAGAGAAACATGTTGGGCAAAATTCAAAGGTTAGTTAGAAGATGTGGATGCAGAGCTCCAAGGCAATTTACACCACTACTCTTAGAATCGAATTCATGAGTACTCAGGGCACTAGCTTTTAGATATGCAATACTTCTTTTTGAGACTATTTTTTCCCCTATAGTCTCTGAAAAGTAAATTGTACTCATATTGCCACCCCTAATGGAAGATCAGCTATTTGGTTTCAGGGTCTGAAGTAAATCAGGACACCAAATCAGATGCATGTATCTATGTATGCTTTTTGCCTTGATATTAATGCATACACCTGCCCTCCCAAGGCCTGTTCTCCCCTTAAGCTCACCTTCCAGAGGGCTGAGCCTGCTCTGTCCTCTGCATAGGCAGGACCAGAGGGAATCATTCCAACTCAGAGTTTCACTGGGATACTAGGATACAGCAGCAATTCATGCACTTTATTTCTAAAAACCAAAGCTCAGGCTGAGCTATTCACTGTGCAAGATGAACCAGCAGGACATTCTCGCCTCGAATGAAAATCTGATTTATGTGTCGAGTGAATACCTGCTGGTAATCCACTTTGGGCTTTCGCTTTTTCTTACGGGACTGGCTTCTGGAAAGGGTGGTAGCCCTGGAAAAGGTACCTCCCACACTGGAGCCTTCTGTCCGTGTAGTCCTCCCTGACAGCTCTGACCTGGACTCCTCCCTTGCAGAGGCCTGCAGGGAAGAAGGGACAGAGCGGGAACGCTTGTGTGAGCCCCGGTCAGTGTCTCCTCTTCCCCACACCGAAGCCAACTTCCAAGTGGATGTCTGTGAGTATCTGGACAGAGTGGAATCTTCAACTGCAGACTTAGAATCTGCTTCCTTCTTGGAGGAATCTTGAAGTTTCAGCCGATCAAATAGCTATAAAGAAAACAATGATAAATATTAGCCTTCAACAGACTCTTTCAACATGCAGAAAAAGACCAAATTCTTTAATTATGTTCTGTGGACTCCTTACTTTGCAAGTGTTTTTTTTGTTGTTGTTGTTGTTTTTTGGAGACAGAGTCTCGCTCTGTTGCCAGGCTGGAGTACAGTGGTGCAATCTTGGCTCACTGCAACTTCCGCCTCCTGGGTTCAAGCGATTCTCCTGCCTCAGCCTCCCAAGTAGCTGGGATTACAGGCGTGTGCCACCACGCCTAGCTAATTTTTTTTTTTTGTATTTTTAGTAGAGACAAGGTTTCACCATATTGGCCAGGATGGTCTCAATCTCTTGACCTTGTGATCCACCCACCTCGGCCTCCCAAAGTGCTGGGATTACAGGTGTGAGCCACTCTACCCAGCCTGCTTTGCAATTTTTTAAAAGTTAGTAATAAATTTCCTATTTCTAGCCATAATGCAGATAATACATATGTCAAGTGAAAAGGCTTATTTCTGTGGTATAAAACTGAAAGACTTTTAAGTGTTGTAAGAGACAACTTGCTGCTCAAATAATATGCAGGTTACAAGTACAGACTCATTTGAGATTTGCTGGAAGCATGAAAAGAGAGACTAATGAAGACCTTGGTACAGGCACAGCTGTTTTATAGCAACAGAGATTTCACTCTAGGAAATCCTAGTCACTGGGCTCAGGGATCCTAATTCCTAAGCATGATGGCTACTCAGGAGGTCAGGGGGAAACTGCCTACCCTAGTGAGAGTCAGTGAAGAATCGCGTTCATACGCTTTGCCTAGGACAGGTTTTCGGTAGGTCTCGTCGACATCAGTAAGTGCCTAGAGGAACAGCCCAAAAGGGAAAAAAAATGAGACAGAATTAAACATATTATTTGTATAGCTTTTTTAGGGTAAAAAAAGGGGCAGATAACATCTATTCAGAGCAGAACTAAACTTAACAGCTGACTCTTGGGCAGAAGAAAACGGTGATAATCTGGTACCTTCCATGTATTTTGAAGCTGCTATCACCATGTAAGATGGGTTTCTCCTATGAATCGTAAGGGCCTTGAGGACTGCATGGTAGAAGCTCTTAAATTTCAATGTGCAAGAATATCTAGGAAGTTTATTAAAATACGAACCCAAGGCTATTCTGCTAGACTCTGTTTGGGTAGGTCTGGGATGAAGCCCAGGAACCTTTTGCTTTGACCAGAAACCTCAGGTGATTCTAATGCAGTTTGGCTTTAGACCACACTCTGAGGAACACTACTGCTTCTTTACCCACCTCAGTTTCTATGTTTTATGAAAGCAATTAACAGAGATTAACTAGGGTTACACACAGAATTACTGGTGAGTTCTCATCACTGAAAGCAACCTCACAGGACAGCTGTTAGGACCAAATGAGATATGTAAGATGAATTCCTTTGAAAAATATCAATCACCCTACAAATACAATCTGACAGTACCGTTAAAATCACCACTATCATCTAGTACGTTCTCTTCAATTGTTTCCTTCGAAGGTAAAATTATCATAATAAAACATTTCCCCTACATTTTGGAAATGAGAAAACTGAGGCCCAGAGAAATTATCTTGCTTAAGTCACACAGTTACCAAGTGGTGAAGCTAGGACTCAAATACTAGTCTAGGATTCAAAATCCATAATGGTTGAAAACACAGTTTTAGGAGTTAGAAAGACTGAGGAAAAAGTTTGATACTTCCACTTACTAACAATGTGATCTGGGACCAATATTCCAGTCTCTCTAGACTCAATTTCTTCATTTGTGAAACGGAACATGATAATACCCACAACTCATTCACTGAGATAATATACAAAGCCCTCAGGATAGTATCTGGCACATAGCAGGTACTCAATATATGCTAACAACTATTGTTCTTATCCAGGAAGATGGGGATAAAGCACAGGGAAAGGGAAAGTTGGAAAAAGACCGTATGGAAAAGAAACACCAGAAAGTTCTGGTGTTTTGTTTTTTGAGATAGAGTCTTGCTCTGTCACCCAGGCTGGAACGCAGTGGCACGAGCTCAGCTCACTGCAACCTCCGCCTCCTGGCTTTGAGAGGTTCTCCTGCCTCAGCCTCCTGAGTAGCTGGATTACAGGCATGCACCACCAGTCCCAGCTAATTTTTGTATTTTTAGTAGAGATACGGTTTCACTATGTTGGCTAGGCTGGTCTCAAACTCCTGACCTCAGGTGATCTGCCTGCCTCAATCTTCCAAGGTACTGGGATTACAGGCATGAGCCACTGGGCCCGACCTAGTGGTTCTTAACTACCTCAAATTATATCTGTGCTGTTACATATCCCTTCTCTCCTACAAATGTCTAGAAAAGAGACAGACCACTACGCGGCTGGGCATAGTGGCTCATGCCTGTAATCCCAGCACTTTCGGAGGTAGAGACAGATGGATCACCTCATGTCAGGGGTTCAAGACCAGCCTGGCCAACATGGCAAAATTCCGCCTCTACCAAAAAGATAAAAATCAGCTGAGCGTGGTGGCACATGCCTGTAATCCCAGATATTCGAGAGACGGAGGTTGCGGTGAGCTGAGATTGCGCCACTGCACTGCAGCCCGGGTAACAAGAGCAAAACTCCTTCTCGAAGAAACAAAACAAAAAACCCACCATGCAAAATGCTTTGCTTATTGATGTCTGCTTCATCTCTATCCTTATTTACCTTCCCAGGACTGTAGAGTGAAAGTTCCTTTCTGAAACTTTTACACCTAGCATGGGGTTCAACCAAAGTGGGAAGTCAATAAATGTTTTTAAATTAATGAAAGAACGGTTGGTAGAAAATCAGCTTAAAATTACTAAACTGATAAAATAAATAATTGGTCCTTAAGGCTGGGTTTCTCAACCTTGGCACTAATGACTTTCAGATTGAATAATTCTTTGTTGTTGAAGGACTATCTTGCGTATTGTAGACTGTTTAGCAGCAAGCCTGGCCTCCACCTATTAGATGTAATACCCTCTCCTACAGTGGTGACAATAAAATGTCCCCAGACATTGACAAATGTTCCTGGGAGTGAAGGAAGAACAAAATCACCCCAGCTAAGAGCCACTGCCTTGAAAAGGAAGCAATGAAGAGGCCTTTATTTGTTGTTGCCCAAAAGTATGCCAAAATTCTAGTTCTTCTGAGAAGTTATTTTTTGGGTTTTATTTAATTCGGTTACTCAGGTCCTTTAAATATATAGATGTAATCTGTAGGAGGTTCTCCAGTCCCTTGAGAAAGGCTTAATTACCATATTCCAGAACTTGTCGAATGCAACAAGGAAGCCTGTACAGACGCCCCGAAGTCCCTTGAAAGTGCGGATGTGAACATTCACTTTCACCCCCTCCCGGATACAGCGATGGAGTTCACCCAGAGGACTGCCTTCATGCACTGAAACAAGAAAAGAACAGTCAGGACAGTATGAACACCTGCTCTCATTCCCAGAATTAACAGCCACGACCACCCAACTTCAGCTTGCAATATGAGGCCACATGGTGGAATGACAACCTTACTATTGGAACAGGAAGTTCCAATGGGCAACATGGCTCGTACGGCCAACACACACTGAAACAAGACTAGATTCCAATAGAATGTGGATAAACCATATGTACGGATATCAGCCAAATGTTTCACTACCGGTATATCTTTCATTCCATGATGTCACTAATTCTAAGATGTACTATCATTTAAAAACTTTTTGGGTTGGCCAGGCACAGTGGCTCACACCTGTAATCCCAGCATTTGGGACGCTGAGGTGGGCGATCACCTGAGGTCAGAAGTTCAAGATCAGCCTGGCCAACATGGTGAATATTCCCCCTACTAAAAATACAAAACTTATCGGGGCATGGTGGCCCATGACTGTAATCCCAGCTACTCAGGAGGCTGAGGTTACAGTAAGCTGAGATCCTGCCACTGCACTCCAGCCTGGGTGGCAGAGGGTGACTCTGTCTTTAAAAGAAAAAAAAAAAAACTTTTTTGGGGAAAAAAAAACACACTCACATTAAATGTATACATTAACAGCCAATATTCTTCTCAATTCTGTGCCTTAAGACAACTCATGAATCACATATCTAGCGTGAGTCTTCCAAAAAACCAAAAACCCTGTTCACATGTTCAAAGGAAACAAACTGTGCACTCTGCCTTTAAACATGTGCAATCCTGTTAGAAAGCAAGGCCTTTGACCCCACCAAAGCTACTCCATGCACAAGCTCTCTGGGGTCACTAGTGTTTCTGGGAGGAAAAGCACTGGTTGGAGCCCAAGCCCTGATGGTGTAAAAGGCACCTGCTGAGTACCTGGCTCCTAGAACACTACTAATAAGCAACATGTGAAAAGAGCAGGAAAACGACTCATGGGAAGAATATTGGGACTATACATTTCAGCATTTATTATGAAGGATTCTATTCTCAGAGCGTGGGAGGAAAGATGAATTTTTATTATTTCATGTTAACTTCTCTCTCACAATATGCTGGCTATGGTATATAAAACCTCCCAGAAGAAAACCATACACATTCTTTTTTCCTGAGACAGGGTCTCACTGTGTCACCCAGGCTAGAGTACAGTGGTACGATCACGCTCACTGCAGCCTTGACATGCCCGGTTCCAGCGATTCTCCTACCTCAGCCTACTGAGTAGCTGGGACTACAGGCACGCACCACACCCCACTCATCTCTCTTTTTCATGTGTACACAGTATTGGTCTTTCCCAAGTTTGCAAGGCAAAATTCTGTAGAAAGTTTTTTTTTTTAATCAAGTCTTAGAAGTCTGGTATAGAGAATATTTGCCATTGCTAGTAAACAAATAAAAAAGCTCTCCTGCTTTGTTTCTAGTGGCACAAAGGAGAACAGCAGCCCTACGCTTCCATTTGGATAACCAAATTGGTTCTTCCTGAGGCCGCCTTATCCCTCTGTCATGAATTGACTTATTAACGATGACCGGGATAAATTAATAAAAGATTCTTAGAAGAAAATCACTTAGCAGATGAACAGGAGGAGTTTATGTCAGATTAAAGGTGTGGCAATAAGCCGGAGTTGGAAGCAACAGGAAACACTGACCTTGGAAAAGACCATGAGAACCTTGGTTTGACCATCATCATTTATCTCTTTTCTAGAAGTATTTTAAAGTCCTTTGTCATTTGCTAGCTAAGGGTGTGTGTGTGTGTTATAGGACATATTAAATCAAATACTGTAAACAACTTTCAGGTCATTATAACTAGTTTTGTGACCCTGGTGAATAACTTTTTCTTTAAGGTCCAAATTTCCTCATTCATAAAATGAGGTTAAAATAGTTAACTTGTAGATTTCAGGACTAAGTCTCAATAATGCAATTTCTTAGAAACTGATCATATGCCTGCTTTATTTCCTTTCCTTCACATACATATATACTGTCCTCGCCCTACAGATGTGTATGTTTACATAAAGAATGGAAAGACTATTCTTCTAACCTGGAGGAAAACAGGGACATTACTTCTTTCCCACACATCTAAAACAGACAGGGCAAGCAGGTATCTTAGCAATAGTCTCTTATGCCAGTTAAATAGATGCCAAATTCAGGTCTTTCAATTGGTCTTTCTCAAATGTGTATCTTGAATTCTTTTCTTCCAAAGATTTAATAAGGTATAATTCCAGGGAGCACTGTTCTCCTTGGATCCTTGTGTGATCAAAAGTACTACCTATTGGAGCAAACCACCAAGGCAAACTGAACGAGAGTGCACATTCTCTTTCCAGCCATCTCTGTGGCAAGCTCCAAATGGATACGAGTTAGGTTTCTGTGACAAAAATGACAAAAAAAAAGCATTATCCTTGGAGAAAGTTACTCTTTCAATCCCCTTCTCTGCTGCCACATCCTTCCAAATCCAGGTCATTTTCAGCTCCACTCTTCCTTCTCCTGCTACATGTAAATTATACCATAGTAGCCTGACTTTAAAATAACTGTCCTCAATCATGCCCTTCTTTAAAGACCTAAAACTTACCTCTTACAGGAACTCCTGTTTTCTTTAGAAAAAAATATTTAATAGGAATGTATGAATAGAAGCCGTGTCTGTGTCTCTGGTGGCAGCAAAACAAGATGGTGGATCCCCGTGCCATGATCCCCAGATGCAGGGCTTATATACCATAGGGAAAGGCTGATTCAGAAGGGATGTGTAGGACAACTCAAGTAAGAGAACATCAAGGTTGTTCTGACAGAAGGACAGGATTTACAGTATGTGCTCTTACACAAGGAACAACAGATAAATTAGAAATCTTAGAGGCCTTCCCAGAACTGGGTTTAATCAGAAGTCAACATGGTGGATTGACGTTCAAGATGGAGTTGCTTTACCCTTCACAACCACCTAGTCAAAAAAAATTTTAAGGATAAAACTATATCTACATATATATCTTCAAATATACAAAGTTATTAGCTCATTAGGGCATAGTCAGCTCACCAGATTCTATAACCTACCAAGGGCCCAGAGAAATGAAACTACTAACTGTTACAATCACCTTATGAGTCTGCAATGGAAAAGTATCTTTTCTTTTTTCTGAAAACAGTTTTAGTTGCCATTCTATAGAAGGGTGCCATGACAGGTTTAAGGCACAATGTTTGAATCAGTGACCAGGCAAAGGCACACGGGTGTCTCCTCTATTGTGATGCTATGTTAAACACACACACAGACACACAGAGCAGTGTGGTGCAGAAATCATCTGAGACTGTTCCTTAGTTGCACTGCAGATAGCTGCAATGAGCTAAGAAAAGTGACGAGGTTGAATCTGAACCTCGGCCTTTTTTGAAGCATAAGTCCCCCTGTTCTTGGTTTTAGGTAAGTCATACTCATGCCCTTTTGGTAACAACTGTGTAACAGAGATGCTGTTCAAATTTGAGAGTTCATTTTACTGCTAGATACAGGGCTTATATGTTCTTGATTCTGCCTATTTTCTTGCTCTTTATTTTCAGGTAGTAAAATCTAAGTTATCCAAAGAATATCATTTTATTAAAATAAAAACATCAAGAAACCATATTGTGAGAAATTATTTCAGCAATCAGAGTAAACTACAACAACAGGACTCTAACAAATTTTCAATCATGATATCATGTCAGAGGCCCAATAAATCAGGTTTGTTTTGAAATCCTTCTCACGATGTGTGCGAGTAAAAGGACTGTGTAGGCTCCCCGCAGGAGAACTGAATTTGGAACTGGAGACAAGCCATTCACCTAGAGAATGGTCTAGGAGCCAAACCCTGCACGTCACATGCATTTTGGATTGACCACACCCACTTGTTCACACCAGCACATGCTGCACACCAACACACCCCTAAAACAAAGTAATTATAACACTTTTTCTTACAGCTTTATGATGTCAGGACGTGAGCTTGAACATACCAGTTCGTTTCACAGTGAAAGATACAGCTAGAAACAGCTTACTTGAAGCATAATTATAAACCCACAGAGCCACTGTGGGCCAGGCATGGTGCTGTTATACTAAGGAGAAATATAGACACTAGAATTGTGTGGGAAAGAGGATAATGCTCTTTAGTCTTGTCTTACTGTCTCTATAGGCACCTCAATATTAAAACGGAGGAAAATCAATTACATTCCACTTGCAAGTAGAGCTTGTGCTTGAATTCTTTAGCAGGAGAAAATGTGGTATTAACGATGGCTTAGGCTTAATGATTATGAAAACCTTTCCTTCTTTGTTTTTTTTTCCTTTAGTAGTCCAAGTATTGCAACAGCCTCCTATACTTTATTTATTTATTTATTTATTTATTTATTTATTGAGACAGAGTTCCGTTCTGTGACGCAGGCTGGAGTGCAGTGATGTGATCTCAGCTCACTGCAGCTTCCACCTCCAGGGTTCAAGCGATTCTCGTGCCTCAGGCTCCTGAGCAGCTGGAACTAGAAGTGGATGCTGCCACCTCCAACCAATTTTTGTATTTTTAGTAGAGACAGGGTTTCACCATGTTGGCTAGGCTGGTCTCAAACTCCTGGCCTCAAGTGATCCACCCACCTTGGCCTCCCAAAGTACTGGGATTACAGGTGTGAGCCACTGAGCCTGGCTACTTTTATTTTTATTTATTTATTTATTTATTTATTTATTTATTTATTTATTTATTTATTTATTTATTTTGAGACAGTATTTTGAGACAGAGTTTCGCTCTCATTACCCAGGCTGGAGTGCAATGGCCTGATCTCGGCTCACCGTAACCCCCGCCTCCTGCATTCAGGCAATTCTCCTGCCTCAGCCTCCTGAGTAGCTGGGATTACAGGCACACGCCACCGTGTCCAGCTAATTTTTTGTATCTTTAGTAGAGACGGGGTTTCACCATGGTGACCAGGATGGTCTCGATCTCTTGACCTCGTGATCCACCCGCCTCGGCCTCCCAAAGTGCTGGGATTACAGGCGTGAGCCACCGCGCCCGGCCTCTGGCTACTTTTAAAATGTTATTACTGAAAGGTAAAGAACTATTCCACAAGGGAATTTAAAGGATTCTATGAGAGAGACATAAAGTGAAATATTTCACAGTTAAAACACCATTATACTTAATTTTGCACTCCTTGTTATAAGCATTCCACACTGTCCTGTCTGTGAACTTGGATGGGCAATTGGAGTTTGAACTGATGAAATACATAATTTTAAAGTGAGCAACAAAATGTAGTTCATTGTTTCATTGATAAGACCTAACCTTCTGTTTGCTATTACAGCCTGATGTAACTTACATTTTATGTAAATATTTTGCAAAGGATTATACATTCTTAAATGCATAGGCATTTTTTTCCAGAAAGCATTTGTGTATGTCCACAATAGTATTATCTTACTAGTATCTATATTTTGATATTCCTGAGGAACTGTATTCGATCAGAGTTTAGAGTAGGCATATTATATTTTAAACTATGGCATACATATAAAATGTACTTAATTTTTTTTTCCTTTCAACTTTTGTTTTTGGATGAGGAGGTAAATGAAAGGTTTATTACATGTGTAAATCGTGTGTCACTGGTGTTTGGTGCAGAAATTATTTTATCAAGAAGGTAGTGAGCATAGTACCCAATAGCGTTTTCTGATTCTCACCCTCCTCCCACCCTTTACCCTCAAGTAGGAATTCCTTCTTGAATAAATCCAATCCTCACCCATGTTTCTGTTGTTTTCTTGCTTTCTGAAGGTCATCAACTCTGTGTGACGTCATCACCTTTCTCTCATGTACACCCAACTGTCTACAGTGCCATGGTGAATTTCAGTATGTAGGGCACATTCTCTGAGATCTTGATTCCAGGGGTATATTTAATCATAAGAAGTCGGCAAAGCTGGTCTTCACACACTGTCATACCATTACAGTAAAGTGCTCCAGAGGGAAAGCTAAAACTACCCACCACATAGGAATACACAGGAATATTCCTTTCCCTTGACAATCTTGGTAGCAAAGCAATAACTGGTAAAACAGAAATAAATGTTGCAATGAGCCTAGGAGTGCATTTCAACTACCTAATGGCAGCAAACTGCATAGGCAAATTAAGATCCCCAAACTGAGCTCATTTTGGGAATACGCATACTGTCTTTGTGTTACAGTCGGGCAAGCAAGCCAGGGTAAATCCTAGCTTGGGCAGGGATGCTATGGCATGGTAAGACATCCAATAAAGGCACACGTAGCAGCACACAGGGTTTCAGGATGTTTCTCTCTTAATAAACGAATTTCTAAGAATGAAACAAACAGTCCCTTGCTTAGCACACCTCTCCATCTAAAAGACGGTGATTTAATAATGTAACAATTTAATTATCAGGATATAGATGCTTTGAATGGCTAAGTAGGTCATTGTGTTCACAGGGCAGATGTCAGAACTGCTTGCCAGATGACAAAAGATATAACCCTAGGCTGTTTTTATTCCATTTATACAAGACCTAACTCACACATTAGAGCCTCTGCTGTTTACAGCTTTACTCTAAGGATCTATTAAGAGGCTCCAAGAAATTCCCTTGTGCTATTTACACCTTTAGAACTTAAAATAACCTGTGCATATGGTAATATGAGCCTGACAGACACAGTCCTGCACCCATCCAGGCAGCATGGCTGTAAAACAGTGTCTGTGTTTTAGTGGTATTTTGTGCCTGCTACATTTCAGCACTTGTGACTTAATAATGTGAACATACATGTATCAAGACCCTGCAGCCCTTCTGCTTATCGCACTCGAGAAGGAGCTGTCACTAATGTACAGGCGTTATGGGATTATGCGCCTGTGCTATCTGAACAGATCTCCCCACAGTCCATCCGATCATCCTCAAATCCCATTGACCAAATACTCTCCTTCCCCTAATACTGGCTGTGCTCTCCCCAACGTCTCCCGTATTCCGCCCCACCTTACCTCTCACTGTGGTCTCTAAGACGTCTCATCACCTCTGTTGACGTCCCTCTGATGTCCCCCAAACTCTGTAGCCGATTCCAGGCCCCCGCCACCTCTCCAGGTCCTCCATCAATCCTGCAGACCCTCTCCAGAGGCTCATCACCTCTGTAACCCTTCCATGGGTCCCGATTACCTCTGCAGACCTTTCCCACGGCTTATCACCACTACAGCCTTACCACTCTCCCTCTGTTGCTCCAACAGATTCTTCCTTACTCAAGGCAACCTCCCCACGCCCTCATAACCCACATTACTCAAGTAGATCCTCCTCAGTCGCTGAGTCCCGCAAATCTTCACCAAGGCGCTCCCCAATACGTGCAGACCCGTGCCCGGCCACCACCGCCCCGCAGACGCCCCTCGGCCGCCAGCTTCCGGACCGCGGCGGCCCCGCTTCCCGCCCGGCCCGCGGACTCACAGGGCATTCGTGTGAGCACGTTGCGCGGCGCCTTCCTGCTCCGACCCGGACCTCTCCGGCCCGCTCCGGGGGCCTGGTCCCCTTCCTCTTTGGTCACCATGAGACGGCGGAGGCGTTGGATGCGCTCGGGGTCCGGGGCGGGCGCGTCCGGACGGCGGCGAGTCCTGCCCGAGGGCCCGGGAGCGGCGGGAACCCCCGAGCCCGCGGCCGTGCCCCGAGCCCGCCCGCGCCCGCGCCCGCCGCCCCGGACCCCGGTCCGGAGGAAGCTCTCGTATTCCGCCACGTTGTTGAAGCAGGGGGCGTTGGGGTAGGGTATGGGAGGCAGGCGGGGCGCGTACAGAGCCAGCAGCGGGTCGAAGCTGTCAGAGCTGACATCCAGCCGCGGACTGGGCGGGCGCACCGGGCTCCCAGCGCGAGCCGACCTCGCCCCCCGCTCCCGCTCCTCCATGTTTGAAAGGCCCGCAAGCCGAGGCCGATGGGAAGAAGGAGCGGAGCCGCCAGAGGGCGGCACTGCGCAGCCGCGGCGCGCGGTCGCACTGCGCCGACGCGGCCGCCTGAGGGCAGCAGCTGTCCACGTTCCTCCCGGGCCGAGGGGGCGTGGTGCGCGGATCCTACCAGCCCGCGTCTCCACCGCCTCCGCCCACAGGTGACAGGTTAACGCTGACGACCTGCTCCAACGGCAGCCTCTCGTCTGTGTCATTATCATTCAGGGTGTTTGTTAATACTCCGGATTCCCCGGGGGTGAGGTCGGGATCGCGTCCTAGCTTGAGCTGGCAGGAAAGGCCTGGAGAAAGGCAATGAATGTCTCAATTTGCTTCACTGCTGAGTACGACTGATGGTGGGCAGGGGGGAAGGAATAGCCCACCTGGGCTCATATTTAGCGTCTTTCTCATCTGAAATAAGATGGAGAGAGAGATACTGCCTACAGAGCACATAATAAATGCGTATCAACCAATACTGGGTAAGTGTCAGCCCTCCATTTCCTATACCCTATGCATAAATTTCCGCTAAGCCTGGAGCGACCTTAGTATCAACGAAAATTCATTATATCACTGACTTTCCACGCATTGCTAAGCAATTGGAAGAAACAAGGATCCAGCTCTTGGAGGAAGCCATGGAAAATTCACAAGACCTGAGCATACCACTGTAGCCTTAATTCGGCACAATGTTTTTTGGTTGATTTTAAAATGGTAAGTCTCCTTTACACTGAAGGCCTAGATACTACCTTCTCATCCAGCAGAGCCAAAATGTTTCCACCACACATCACTTGCCCATCACCACATTCTCGAACTGCCATCAACTAGTATCCTCTGTACTAGTTGCTTTGTGTATATTTTAGTTTCCTTAAAACTTAAAGAAGTCCAAGAGAATACTGGAGAGTACCTTAGAGAGCAAGATGAAAATTTATATACAACTGTGAAATATACCTTGGGATGAATGCATACTACAGCAAAGATAAAAGCATCAAGCAGTGGCTTCTAATTAGTAGCAGTACAGGTTTCTTTATGGCACAGGCATTAAACCCAGCTTATCACTTCGTTCAAAACACCCTGCCTGAATAAACAACTCAAAGCTTCAGAACTGGGGCCGTTCAAATGAGTGCTTATCCCATTATATGACAAAACTGAATGATAGCCTTTATAGTGTCACTTAAGACCTACAGAAAGCAGATTTCCCTAGGTGGTTTTCTTTAAAATTTGTGCTCTAATACCTACTTGTCTGTATTTTGATATAAAATGCCGTCGACTTACCATTAAATTAAAATTGCTAATCAAGAGCTACGCTGCCTTACTTCCTACCCAGCCTATCGCAGTATACCGAGGGCCTTGCTGCCCAAGGTGCTGTATATTGACAACCATACACATCAGAAGCCTTTGGGGTTAAAAATCAGATTGCTGGCCAGGTGTGGTGGCTCACGCATGTAATCTCAGCACTTTGGGAGGCTGAGGTGGGCGTATCCTGAGGTCAGGAGTTCAAGACCAGCCTGGCCAATATGGTGAAACCCCGTCTCTACTAAAACTACAAAAATTAGCCAGGTGTGGTGTTGCACATAGTCCCAGCTATTCAGGAGGCTGAGGCAGGAGAATCACTTGAACCTGGGAGGCCGAGGTTGCAGTGAGCCGAGATCACACCACTGCACTCTGGCCTGGGCAACAGAGTGACACGCCATCTCAAAAGAAAAAAAAAATCAGATTGCTGAACTTCAAACCTTCCTGGGGGCTGGGGGGAACCAAAAATGTGTATTTTAAACAAGCATTCCAAGTAATGTTTTTTTCCATCCAGAAGTTTGTGAACCACTACTGTGATGAGGGTATGTGTATCCTAGCCTACCCAGAGATATACATGAAAGTTAGATTTCATAGTCTATTTGTCTAAGAAAAATAAATGAAAAAGGCCCAAGGAGTTGACATCTTTATTTCTTTCCTCAAAGAGATTTTAGCAATTACCAAACAAGAGCCGTATCTCCTCTTTCTGTGGTGAGAACAGGATGGGAAAAAATGGCATCGACAGATGGGTTGTCAATTAGTGAGGGATGAGTCCAGCCATCACCCTTTCAAAAATACATTTTATTCCTGACTGTAAATTCTGCAATGCAAGACGAGGCACTGGGACATGGGCTTTTTTTTTTTTTTTGACAGAGTTTTGCTGTCACTCATGTTGGAGTGCAGTGGCATGATCTCGGCTCACTACAACCTCCAGCTACCAGGCTCAAGCGATTATTCTGCTTCAGCCTCCTGAGTAGCTGTGATTACAGGCATGCACCACCACACCAGGCTAATTTTTGTATTTTTAATACAGATGGAGTTTTGCCATGTTGGCCATGCTGGTCTCAAACTCCTGGCCTCAAGTGATCTACCCACCTCAGCCTCTCAAAGTGCTGGGATTACAGATGTGAGCCACCTATGCCCAGCCATATCTTTTTAAGGGGGAGACAGTTTTGCTAGTCACTCAGGCTGGAGTGCAATAGTGCAACGTCAGCTCACTGCAACCTCCATCTCCTGGGTTCAAGTGATTCTCCTCCCTCAACCTCCTGAGTAGCTAGGATTCAGGCATGCATGCCCCCACCATGCCCAGCTAATTTTTTGTGCTTTTAGTAGGGACAGGATTCCTCCATGTTGGTCAGGCTGGTCTCGAACTCCCGACCTCAGGTGATCTGCCTGCCTCAGCCTCCCAAAGTGCTGGAATTATAGGCATGAGCCACCGTGCCTGGCCTCTTTATTTTTAATAGGGCCAAATAATCCTTTCCCTCCAAAATATAAAACCAGGACAAGAGAAAAATGTGAGTTCTCTCACCACCTATTCCCAGTACCTTCCCTTTTCAGAGGCCAAATTTGGTTACGTATAATGCCTGCTGCTCTCTGCTTCTCACCCATCTCCACTGGCCCAGCAGAACATGGAGCTATTAATATTGACTCTTCTGACATCTGCTACCTGTCAATTAGCAGAAGCATTACCTGCTAATTGGCAGCAGGTGTCAATTACCCCTCTGCTCTTGAATTCACATGTCATTTTTCTGATTACACAGAGGCTACCTGAGAATCTTTTTCAGGAAGTACAACAGGAAAGCGACTTTTAAAACTAGTATCTTGAGTACATGGAGTAAATATTTCTCCATCCTCATTCACTAATTCTTGTTTTTCTTTCTCATGTCTACATATAATTCTGTTTCTTCTTAGAAAGAGGTAAATGGCCTGAGAAACTATGCCCCTGGCTAGAAGATGATGATCATGCTGACAACTCCATTAAGTCACTCCACAGAATGTGTACACAAGGACATTGAAACCACCCCTCATTTGTTCAGCCAAAGTTGCCAACGTGGAGACTGGCACAAAGCCCTGAGTATTCCCTGCAATTCCTGAATCCAGAGGCATTATGCAGGCATTAACCCATATTTATCCTCAGGTCTGGCAAAGATGAATGCAAGTAGATGGGTAGCAGAGGTGAGATTTTCAAAGTCAGTGGGTTTTCTGGTTAAGAACAGGTGGGCGAGAGTTTGGGCTCCTCTTTTCTCATAGGTAAAAAAAAACTGACAGGTTTTTACAAGATATATGTCACAATCTAAAAATGATTCACTCTGCAAGGCATGAAATAGTTCTTGCTTTATAAAAATAGTACTGCGATTTAAAAAAAAAAGCACTTCTGCCAAAGGAACCATGTTCCCACATTGCAAACAAGGTGTTCTGCTTAAACAGAATAAGATCCACCACCCCCATCCATCCTTCCTTGCCTGTTCCCCTCCCAACTTGAGTCGTGTCATTCGTGCCAGTGTTCTGGGTGGTAGGGATGGTATGGCCACCTAAGGCAGGGAGCCCTGGGAGGTAGGAGGGCTTGCATGGTTAAGTACACCAGAACTGAAGAGCAAAGGGTCAGCTGTCTTCATCTAGAATCTCTGGATGTTCCTTCCAGAAAGCATCCCCAATGATATCACAGTGCAAGGGCACTGGTTTAGTCCTGGTTCGGGTCACTGCCATCTTTTTTCCTTCCATTTCTGTTGGCAGTTTAATTTCTTTTGTCATGACTTCATCCACCTACAGGTAAAAATAAAGCAGGGACATTGTTAACTCAGGAGTTTGGGTTTGGGAGAGAAAAGAAAGATGAGGGGATAGTTCACTTTTTATCTTCAAATACTTCTGACTGCCAGATTTGAGATATATATAGATATATGTATGTGCATATATATGCCCATGTGTATGTGTATGTGTGTGTGTATATATATATATATAAAATCTCACTATGCATGAAGTTCTTTATAATTAAAAATAGTTTTAAAAAGGTTACGTTAGCAGGGCGTGGTAGCTCATGCCTGTAATCCCAGCACTTTGGGAGGCCAAGGTGTGCAGATCACTTGAGGTCAGGAGTTCAAGACCAGCCTGGCCAATATGGTGAGAACTTGCCTCTACTAAAACTATAAAAATTAGCTGAAAATCGCTTGAACCCAGGAGGCAGAGGTGGAATGAGCTGATATGACACCACTGCACTCCAGCCTGAGTGACAGAGCAAGATGCCATCTCAAAAAAAAAAAGAAAAATAAGAGTTATAATATTATATTCTGAAGAGATCTTAGGAACAAAGAAAGGATTCCATGTTCCTCATTAGCAATAACTACAGAATTAAAGGTATTTCTTACCTTCCATCTTCATTAAGAAATATCCAAGTCTGTGCCAAAGAACAAACGTTTTGAAATACTAAAAGAGCTGGAGCTGCCAGTGAATGACTAGCTCTCAGGGTACTCCTTGGTACTTGAAAACATTCATTTCAGAAAAAAAGCAACTTTACATGGGAGGAAATAAGTTTAGAGAAATCATTATGCCCAACAGATGGTACAGAGAGGAAATATTGGTGAAATTAAGGATATTGGTAAATGTACACATTTATTACACAATATTAAGGTAAGTGTGAATGTCAAGAGAATCTCATGACATTTAGGAAAAACAAACCCTCATATACATCTTCTCTTAGTGCCTCATATTATAGTTGTCATGGGATGGAGAAACCATTTAATGGTATTATCCAGTGTGAGAGAAAGTACTTTGTAAGTATTTTGTGAATACACAAATCTTCAAACCTGTACTATATCCGTTTAAAAGGATTTCATTTAATACAGGGAAACTTACAAAACAGAAAAATAAGGGCACTAATTCTAAAATTCTGTAATTCAACTTATGTATGGGAGATTTCGGACCACTACAGACTGACAAAATGTACATCCAAAATAAGAAGAATCTACGGCATCCTCTTTAGGAAAGGATCTGGTTTGTGTTAGCGACCTGAGTCGCATCAGCATACAGGCAGCAGGCAGGACACAGCTTAGAATGGGCACAGGCTCTCTTTTTTCCTGACTTCCATTTTTCTTTGAACATACCAGCATTACCTTCTGCCATATCAGCACCGTCCCTTTCCTATAGATCAGCGGCTCATTATTATAGTTGATATTGAATTCAGAAAACAAAATCTCATTCTTGTCTGCTGCAAGAGTTCCCTGAAGAAATAAAAACATGTATTAAAAGCTCTGCATATCTTTTTTTTTCCTTGTAGACGGAGTCTCACTCTGTCGCCCAGGCTGGAGTGCAGTGGTACAATCTTGGCTCACTGCAATCTCTGCCTCCAGGGTTCAAGCAATTCTCCTGCCTCAGCCTCCTGAGTAGCTGGGACTACAAGCGCACACTGCCATGCCCGGCTAATTTTTTGAATTTTAGTAGAGACAGGGTTTCACCGTGTTGCCCAGACTGGTCTCAAACTCCTGAGCTCAGGCAATCCACCCACCTCGGCCTCCCAAAGTGCTAGGATTACAGGTGTGAGCCACTGCGCCTGGCCTGCATGTCTTCTTTCTCCCCTAATGCTACTATCCATTCGACCCGCTACCTAAACTTCCACAATCAAGAAATGGAAGGATTTGATCAAACATCTTACAGTTACTAGTGAATTTTCATCTTAAGAGCAATTATAATCTTATTTAGATAAAATTCTCTCCTGTACCAAACAATGGCGTCACAAGTCAAGACTGAAACAGAGTAGGGGGAATTAATACTACCTGAGTATATATTATGTATTTGGTCACATAAAACTTAGAAAGGTTATATAAATTCCCCAGGGTTAAAAGGTTGTCCTTATTCTTCTACAAATAATCAAAATCTGAACTTGATTCTTTAAAAACTGGATATACCTACCAGTATTCCCTTTTTTGAGATGGAGTCTCACGCTGTCACCCAGGCTGGAGTGCAGTAGCATAATGTCAGCTCACTGCAACCTCCACCTCCTAGGTTCAAGCGATTCTCATACCTCAGCCTCCTGAGTAGCTGGGATTACAGGCATGTGCCACCATACTGGGCTAATTTTTAAAGAGACGGGGTCTCACCATGTTGGCCAGGCTGGTCTCAAACTCCTGACTTCAGGTGATCTGCCCACCTCAGCCTCCCCAAAGTGCTGGGATTACAGGCATGACCCACATGTGGCCCCAGTATTCCTATTATTGCTACATATAAATCTCTATCATTAGCATTATTAAAAATGACAACCATTTACTGAGCAATTATAATGTACCAGGCATTGTGTTAGTAACTGTTATAGCTGGCCACAGCGGCATGCACCTGTAATCCCAGCTACTTGGGAGGCTGAGTAAGAGGATTGCTGGAGCCCAGGAGTTAAAGATCAGCCTGGGGAAAATAGTGAGACTCCATTTCAAAAAATAAATAAATAGATAAAATAAAATACAAATAGGCCAGGCACGATGGCTGACGCCTGTAATCCCAGCACTTTGGGAATCCAAGGAGGTGGATCATGAGGACAGGAGTTCAAGACCAGCCAGGCCAAGATGGTGAAACCCCGTCTCTACTAAAAACACATAAAATTAGCCAGGTGTGGTGGTGGGCGCTTGTAATCCCAGCTACTCGGGAGGCTGAGGCAGAGAACTGCTTGAACCCAGGAGGTAAAGTTTGCAGTGAGCCGAGATTGCGCCACTGCACCATTCCAGCCTAGGCAACAGAGTGAGACTCCGTCTAAAAAAAATAAAATAAGGCCAGGCGCAGTGGCTCACGCCTATAATCCCAGCACTTTGGGAGGCCGAGGCGGGTGGATCACAAGGTCAAGAGATCAAGACCATCCTGGTCAACAAGGTGAAACCCCGTCTCTACTAAAAATACAAAAATTAGCTGGGCATGGTGGTGCTCGCCTGAAGTCCCAGCTACTCGGGAGGCTGAGGCAGGAGAATTGCTTGAACCCAGGAGGCGGAGGTTGCGATGAGCCAAGATCGTGCCATTGCACTCCAGTCTGGGTAACAACAGTGAAACTCCGTCTCAAAAAATAAATAAATAAATAAATAAATAAAATACAATACAAATAAATGAACTGTTACATTACCTCATTTCACAGTTAGTCTTCCTACAAGTAGCACTGTTATCTAATAATAAAAACCAGTCTTTATTAAGCACTTACAATAAGCTTCATACTATTCTGTGTTTTACATGCATCATGCTATTTAATTCTCACTATAAACCTATGAGGTAGAAACTATTTTCTATATTTCACCTATAAAGAACTGAGGCAGAGAGGATAAAATTACACAGAAGCATGATATGAGTAGTTATCTGGTATTCTTCCCACACACAGGGGTCAAAAACCCAAGAAACTACAGGAGCCTAGCAGGAAATGGGAATGAGGGAAGAGGCCTGGTGTCATGGACAAAGTCAGTGCTGGCCAGGTGCAGTGGCTCACGCCTATAATCCCAGCACTCTGGGAAGCCAAGGCAGGCAGATTACCTGAGGTCAGGAGTTCAAGACCAACCTGGCCAACATGGTAAAACCCCATCTCTACTAAAAATACAAAAATTAGCCAGACCTGGTGGCATGTGCCTGTAATCCCAGCTACTTGGGAGGCTGAGGCATGAGAATCGCTTGAGCACAGGAGGCAGAGGTTGCAGTGAGCTGAGATCACACCACTGCCCTCCAGCCTGGGTGACAGAGTGAAACTGTGTTTTTTTAAAAAAAGGCAGTGCTGAAGATGGCAGTCACACATAGCTGCAGGCAAGTGTTAGCATATGGGAAGGCAGAGCCAATGCCAAGGACACAAAGGCTCAGGGAGAAGCAGTAACTCATCCAGGATTACAGACCAAGCAGGCAGCAGAGCTGCTCCTATTATGATTTTTATATCCTTTCAAAACAAAGCTGTAAAGGGATCTTAAAAAATAAAAAAAGTAAAGTTAACATAAAAAAAGTTGTGGGAGAGCCTACGGCAAACTGTCCCATTAAGTATTAACATAGTAAGATCTTTATACCTGTAATCTCCCTTGGGCTTCTACTGGTGTTAGTCCAGATTGTTGTATAAGTGCCCAGAAAACTGTATTATAAAGATTATTGATGTGACCTGTAAGGAGAACAAAATAGTAAATGTTTATATACATAAAATCTTTATTCAATATTCATTCTTCAAGGATTACTAGAGCCCCGTCTCACTCCTCTTTAGAGAGATCTCAGAGACATCTAGTGACTTGCCGGAAGTCTTACACAGGGAACATGGAGGGAAGGAGTAGGAAGAACAAAACCTCATTCCCAACAACAGTTTTATTTGGTCATTTCAGTTATACATTATACAAAGCTGTTAATTTGTGTGTTGATCTTAGGAATACTTTAGACATTATTTGTTATATTATTCCAATCTCTTTCCAGTTCGTCTGGAAAAACCAAAACAGAACAAGCAAGTAAAAGTCTCACAAACATCATCACAGTCACATAAGGCAGGGGTCACAATTCCAATACCCACTGAGGCTGGCATAAACATAAATGGGTAAAACAATGGGTGACCCCAGAGGAGCAACAGGGAAAGGCAGAGACTATGACATACTGGCATTTGTGTGTGTGTGTGTGTGTGCGCGCGTGCGCGTGTGTGTGTGTGAGGAGCAACAGGGAAAGGCAGAGACTATGACATACTGGCATTTGTGTGTGTGTGCATGCGTGTGTGTGTGTAAAGGTGGCTACCACTGCAGAGGCCCTGTCCAGTACTAAGTGAGAATGTAGATTCAGTATTACTATATCTGACTTTTTTTTTTTTAAATAAAGATAAGGAGGCTGAGTGTGGTGGCTCACACCTGTAATCCCAGCACTTTGGAGACTGAGGCAGGTGGATCACCTGAGGTCGGGAGTTCAAGACTAGCCTGACCAACATGGAGAAACCCTGTCTCTACTAAAAATAAAAAAGTAGCCAGGCGTTGTGGTGCACGCCTGTAATCCCAGCTACTCAGGAGGCTGAGGCAGGAAAATTGCTGGAAACCGGGAGGTAAAGGTTGTGGTGAGCCAAGACTGCGCCACTGCACTCCAGCTTGGGCAACAAGAGCGAAACTCCGTCTCAAACAAACAAACAAACAAAAATAGAGATAAATTTATCAATACTTTTAACTAATTGAAAAAATATTTAAATACTGCATTCTATACAAAATGTATACAAAACAAAGTATATGTGAGCCAATCCTGCATCAGATCAACTCCTTTAAGGCATGGAATCAGTGGTTTAACTGCAGGTGTTTATTTGGTGCCACTCACAATCTGCTTGTCGCCAGCTGAGGTAGTCCTTTAAGGTCTGGTTGCTAGGATACACCACGACTCTTCCATCAAAGCCTGGGGGATACAGAAGGGGCTGGTCCTCAAAGTAATTCCGCCAATAAAACACATAGCTGGAGGCGAACTGGGAGGCCACGTGAGTCATGAACTTACTTGCAAATGTAAGGCACATTGGGTGGAGCAAGAAAAGGAAAAATACATGGAATTAATTCAATATCATGCTAAGACCTGTGAGTGCCACAGAGAGATTACACAAACTGCCCAGAAAGCCAGGAGATAAAATGCATTTGGCTAAGAAACACCATTTTAATACCTTGGTTCCTTTTTTTTTTTTTTGAGACAAAGTCTTGTTCTGTTGCCCAGGTTGGAGTGCAGTGGCGCCATCTCAGTCCACTACATCCTCCACCTACCAGGTTCAAGTGATTCTCCTGCCACAGACTTCCGAGTAGCTGGGATTATAGGCGCAAGCCACCATGCCCAGCTAATTTTTGTATTTTTAGTAGAGATGGGGTTTCACCATGTTGACCAGGTTGGTCTCGAACTCCTGACCTCAAGTGATCCACCTGCCTTGGCCTCCCAAAGTGCTGGGATTACAGGCATGAGTCATCAGACCTGGCCAGTTATGTATTTTAAATACAGCCTGCCTCTCTTTCCACTTCTATTAAGTAACCTACTAATACTAAATTTTTCCCTACAGGATGTGATATGAATTTATGATTCAAGAAGTATTTTTAAATTTTTTTTTAAAAGATAGTATCTCTCTGTCCCCCAGGCTGGGGTGCATTGGTATGATCATAGCTCACTGCTGCCTGAAGTTCCTTGGCTCAAGGGATCCTCCTGCCTCAACCCCCTGAGCACTTGGGACTACAGGTGCATGCCACTGTGCCTGGCTAACATTTACATTTTTTGTAGAGACAGGGTTTCACCACCTTGCCCAGGCTGGTCTCAAACTTCTGGGCTCAAATATCCTCTCCCCTGCCCTCTCAAAGTGATGGGATTACAGGCGTGAGCCACCATGCCTGACCTGTTTGTGTTTTCAGACATAGAAGAGGGGAAACCATTGTTTTTTTAAAAAGGCCAATTCAGGCTGGGTCTGGTGGCTGACGCCTGTAATCCTGGCCCTTCAAGAGGCTAAGGCAGGAGGATTGCTTGAGGCCAGGAGTTCAAGACCTGCCTGGGCAACACGGGGAGACTCCACATTGAAAGAAAGAAAAGAAAGAAAAGGAAGGAAAGGAAAAAGAAAAGGAAAGGAAGAACCAATTCATTATATGATTTGTTTCCCATGCAGAGTTTTAAAATATTGCCAAGTCAAATATCAGATTTGTGTCTATTTTATACTAAGATTCCCCCTTAATCAACAGTGTAAATAATAATGCAATGCATGTAGAGACTGTCACTGGCTAAAGCCAACCTATGAATTGTTAATATTACAATTTTATGGTCTATGCTTCTAGTTTTAATGTTCAATGCTAGGTCAGTCTAGAAACTAATCCTACGGGACATGCGGGGGTAAGAATCGGATAAAGAGGCATACGGAATGCTGGGCTATCAGATGGAAGTACAACAATCTAAATAGGAAATATACATGCACTCTGGAGTTACAAATACTGCAGACATCATTTATAGTCTGTAAGTCTGTGATTAGGATAAACAGAAAACCAGATGCTGGTAGGAAATACTCTGAAGAAAGGAAGGTCATGGAATTACCTGGCTCTTCTTTTAAACCAATTGGTTTTCCGCTTGAACACAAAGCTGTACTCATCACTCTGTCCATATGCAATCACAATATCCTCTAGTTCTTCCATCACGGTCTGGGCACATTTGGTCATCAGGTGGAGAGCACGGCTGTCATTAGGTTTTGCAAAGTTGTGCTTCTCAGCAAACCTTCATAGGGGAAAGAGAAAAAGGAAGAAGACATGGATGGAAGCCTCTTTAACAAGAGGCTCTGTTGCTAGATAACAGAGGCTGTTTGGAGGAAGATAATGTGAGAGCACTGCAAACCCAAATGCTCAACTAGCCACAGCCTGATCCGTTTCCTTAAGAACTTAGTTTTTTTCCTGCCCTGAAATTGAGAAAACCAGACGTAAATGCTAAGCCTAAACTCTTCTTTCCGTGAAATGGGAATAAAAGAATATTTACCTCATTGGGTTGTCCTAAAGATTAGGGGAAAGATAAAAGTAATCATACCTAGCTCCTAGTAAGTGCTCAATAAATGTTAGTTATAATGATCATTAATAATGCAGCCCTTTTTAAAAATTAAATTCCCATTTTTCTGTTATATCTCGTTTGCCCCCTTCCCCTTTTTCTGAGACAGGGTCTGGTTCTGTCACCCACGCTGAAGTGCAGCAGCCCAGTTACCGCTCACTGCAGCCTTGACCTCTCAGGCTCAAGCGATCCTCCCACCTCAGCCTCATGCGATCCTCCCACCTCAGCCTCCCGAGTAGCTAGGACTACAGGTGTGCACCGCTGCGCCCAGCAAATTGTTTTTTTTTCTTTCTTTTTTTTTTTTTTTTTTTTTTGAGACGGAGTCTTGCTCTGTTGCCCAGGCTGGAGTGCAGTGGTGTGATTTCGGCTCACTGCAACCTCCGCCTACCAGATTCAATCAATTCATTGCCTCAGCCTCCGGAGTAGCTGGGATTACAGGTGGTCGCCACTACACCCAGGTAATTTTTTGTATTTTTAATTATATATATATATATTTTCTTAGTAGAGATGGGGCTTCACCATTTTGGCCAGGCTGGTTTCGAACTCCTGATCTCGTGATCCACCCGCCTCGGCCTCCCAAAGTGTTGGGATTACAGGCGTGAGCCACCGCGCCCGGTCTCTCTCTTTCCTTTCTCTCTCCCTGTCTCCCTGTCTGTCTCTCTCTGTCTCTCTCTCTCTGTCTCTCTGTCTCTCTCTCTCTCTCTCTCTCTCTCTCTCTCTCTCTCTCTCTCTCTCTCTCTCTCTCGTAAAGAAGTGTTTTGGAAAAAACAAGAAAACAAAGAACAAAACCCCAATAACCTGGTCTCCAACTCCTGGCCTTCAGTTATCGTCCCGCCTCCCGCACCTGGCCTTCTCTTTTTTTTGACTCTCTCTTGAATCTAGTCCATGTGGCCTCTTCTTGATAATGAAGCATAGATATAAGCATTGCCCACAAGCAACGCTTACACAGACCTCTAAACAGTCAGCATTCAAAGGTATCTACAGAATAGCTGGGCAACTGGCTTAAGAGCTTAAGTACTGCGCATGAGAGTGACTTTTAATATCAGGTCTCTCCTTGCTAACAGGTCTCTCCTCACTTAACACCAGCACTCCAAGCCAGATACTCACTGAGGTAGCCCGTCGCCCATTCAATTACGCCAACAGCCCGCGTTCAGGCAGAGTCCTAGCTAACACGCAGGGCGGGGCGATGCTCCATGCTACACACTCATTGGCTACCGCGTTACCCCGGTAACCGCGAAGGGTCGGGGGCAAGAAAGAGGATTTGCAAGAGTAGGAACTGGGATTCCCCAGAAGCGCTGGCATAATGCGACGCCCAGAGCGGAGCTTGCTCACCGATGGAAATTCCTGCCGTCCAGCCGCACTACCACCCAGCAGTGGGCCAAGCAGGTGTCATCAGCCTCGAAGTCCCTCACGTACTCGAACTTGCTTTTTGCCATGGTTGCCCCCAATCTCAGGCACCGTCTTAGAGTGATGGAAGTGATGGCCAAGGAATAGTGAACCTTAACTTTACAGGCGGTCCACATTCCCCACGCGGAAGGGAAAGAACCAGATAGCCCCACCCCGGAAGTGTTTTCTACGTGGCCGCTCTAGCCGTAGGGCGATCGTAGTCTCCCTTGCCTCTCCCTGTAGTTCTTAACCTCCGGGGGAAGATGGAGGTTTAGGTTCCTCCTTTAGCACCGCCCACGCTTGCTTCTTCCTTCTCCCGTCCTGCCGCACATTCACTCTCACAAGGTTTTTAAAAATTCTTTTTTATCTGCTGGTCTTGACTCACTGGCGGGAGCAATCAGTGTCCCTGTTAGTGCCCAGATCAAAAACATACCCCACCTAAAAAAAAAAAATTATTTTTCTCACCCTGTTTGAAGGTGTAGCTGTGATGTTCTTTGGCTCTTTTTTGGTGGCATCTACTAACTCGTAGAAAATCTGGAATATACCGAAAATATAGTCAATAAAATTAATACTTTATGTCTCCATCTTCCCCCTCAAAACCATTGTGGGTGGTTCCTAACAGTCTTTTTTCTTTTTGTGTATGTAGGTTGACACAGGGAATGCACAAAAGTGGAATTATTCACCTATACAGTGCTTATATATTTTTCCACTCATCTTGAGCATTTGCCAGTATCATCAATTATTCCAAAGTGTTATTTGTAAAAGAAAATGAATTCAATATTCCAACATATGGGTATAATACATTGATTTATTCAACTTTTTCATCAATAAATAATCATAGAACCAGTGTTTGATATATTGTTGCTGGTGGATAATAGTAACAATAAAATCCTAATATTTGTGTCATACTTGATGATTTACAAAGCTCTTTCAAATTCATTACCTACTTACATTTTTTTTTCATTCTCAAGAAAGATATTCATAGCTGGGCAAGGTGACTCATGCCTGTAATCTCCAGCACTTTGGGAGGCCGGGGCGGGTGGATCACCTGAGGTCGGGAGTTCAAGACCAGCCTGACCAACATGGAGAAACCTCATCTCTACTAAAAAAATGCAAACTTAGCCGGGTGTGGTGGCGCATGCCTGTAATCCCAGCTACTCAAGAAGGCTGAGGCAGGAGAATCACTTGAATGGGGAGGTGGAAGTTGTGGTGAGCCGAGATAGCACCATTGCACTCCAGCCTGGGCAATAAGAGTGAACTCCATCTCAAAAAAAAAAAAAAAAAAAATAGACTCAGGCTGGGTATGGTGGCTCACGCCTGTAATCCCAGCACTTTGGGAGGTGGAGGCAGGAGGGTTGTTTGAGCTCAGATTGATGCCAGTCTTGACAATGTAGCAAGACCCCTCTTCCTAAAAAAAGAAAAAAATTATCCAGGAGTGGTAGCCCATGCCTGTAGTCCTAGCTAGGGGAGGATGAGATGGGAAGATTGGTTGAGGCCAGGAGTTCGAGACTGTAGTGACCCAGGATTAAGCCACTCTACTCCAGCCCGGGCAACAGAGCAAGAATCTGTCTCTAAAGAAAAAGAAAAGTATTTAAATATAAATACTTTTATATTTAGTGAAAAGTCTCTCACTGACTCCTAACTTCACATACTTTAGGCAGTTACTGTTACCATTTTTTTTGTGTGTATCCATGCAGGGATCTATATATCAGTATGTGTGTATATCCTCATAATAGTACCACAAATGGTAATCATCATCTCCTTTGATGCTTACAGTAACATCATAGGGTCTCAGAAGAGGAACTGGGATTTCACCATTAAAAAGGGGAAACCTGAGACTCAAAGGGGAAAAAGTAATTTACATAAGGTCACATATGTGGCAGGGCCAAGACATAAATCATGACATCCTCTATCTTTTGTTTCTGTTGCGGTGAAGTGAGTTTTCTGTAGGTTATCATTCCTCACCTTCTACTTCTGCAAACTCCTCTTTCCAAGCTCACCAGGAGATAACCAAATCTTACCTCCTCTAGGATCCTTACTTTCATTAGGTGAATTTTTCAAAATTATGTATCAATATGAATTCATAATTAAACAATTTTTTTTGTTTATTTGTATGTTTTCGAGACAGAGTCTAGCTCTGTCACCCAGGCTGGAGTGCAATGGAATGATCTCAGCTCACTGCAGCCTAGACTTTGTGGGTTCAGGCAAACCTCCCATCTCAGCCTTCCTCGTAGCTGGGACAACAGTTGCATGCCACCACACCCGGCTAATTTTTGTACTTTTTTCTAGAAACAGGGTTTCCCCATTCCCATCCCCCATGGAGATGAGACTCCTATCAGAGATGGGCTGATTACAAAATAAGCCAGTTCCCTTTGGGTTGCCTTGCAATGAAATGCATGGTAGAAGCACTGCACCATCTTCTCCATAGCATCTCTATGGTCTTTTCATAAATTAAGCATTAAAATAAAAGCATAGGAAGGAAGTCTTAAGACACCAATCTGCTCTTTAGTAAAAGGGTTATAAAAGGTTTGTAAAGATTTCACCTCATGGTCAAATTGCTTAGGATTAGATGGAATAATCTATAAGGTTTCATGTAAACAAATTGGAGTTAACATTAATAAACTAATGCAAGGGTAAAATTTTTCTTTGGATAAAATTTTCATGTTGTGGTAAAGGCTAATGAAAGGTTTTTGCCTTTTGAGTCATTATTTTGGCAAAATAATTTATAGCAGTCTGAAAATGTCCTTCTGGATGCCTGGCTTTTGGGATGGTTCAGAGGGTCACTGAAACGCTCAGAGGAAAACAGGATCATTTGACATGTTTAGTCACATGAGCTTGCCAAAATGATGTCCAATCTTCTTTAAGTTATATTTTGGTGAATAATACTAATATATGTTCTAAAATTGTATGGGATTTCTAATGTCTAAGTATATGCTATCAATAATAATTAAGGGTAAAGTTATTGCAAACCACAAAGATAAATAAACTTCTTTGTCAGTCATATTTTTAACCATAGCCATCCCAGAAATTTGTCATTCGCAGACAATTCTTGTCCTGCTTTGTTCCTTCTCAAAAGACGGTTTATAATCAAGCTATATTAAGGATTTAACAGGTGTTCTCAAGTGCAGGCTTTTTGTTTTGTTTTTTTTGAGATGGACTCTTGCTTTGTCACCCAGGCCAGAGTACAGCGGTGTGATTTTGGCTCACTGCACCCTCTGCCTCCTGTTCCAAGTGATTCTCCTGCCCCAGCCTCCTGAATAACTGGGACTACAGGTGGATGCCACCATGCCTGGCTAATTTTTTGTATTTTTAGTAGAGACGGGGTTTCACAGTTTTAGCCAGGATGGTCTCAATCTCCTGACCTCGTGATCCGCCCACCTCGGCCTCCCAAAGTGCTGGGATTACAGGCATGAGCCACCAAGCCTGGGACCAAATGCAGGTTTTTAATAGACTTAAAGATTATAACATTGAAATAAAGAACGTACAGGACTCATATGGAACTGACATGTTGACAAATATCAAGCAAAATAAAAGTTAACTAAGTGGACTACACTCAGAAAGTTAAAGCAACCTTTTTGACTTTTGCTTGGACTACTGCTGATCCCTGTTTTGATTTTCAGAGTCAAGGAAAGTTATTTCAAACTATTTATGGCCTTTAATAATTGAGTAAGGCATATTCCTGTGAACAAAATTTGGAACATGTTTATTTTTCTCTGCCTTGTTCCTCTAGAATTTGGAAACTGTGAGTACTCTTAACTTATGGCAATATAGTTGTTTGCATCAGTGCCGTAAGCATCCATTTTTCTTTGTCAACAGGACACAATTGGAAAAACTGGTTATTTTACCAAGGCTTTGACTGAAAGGGTGTGTTTCCCTTTAAGGAATCAAGGTTGACATGCAGAGCCAATAAAAACCCCTTGGGGAGAACTGGCCTCATACCTAGTCTACATAGTCCCTGCACAGGGTTGCTAATCTGTGGTCAGTAAAGAATGTCACTTTCTAACAGGTCTGGAAGCTCCAAGTTTATATTGGGATCTTAAGAGGAGAGGATCACCCAACTCATAGGTATTAGAGTATATAAGCCATGGCTGGACTTGGCTTTAAAAGTCTTATCTGAAATTCCTTGTGGAACAGTTTCATCAAAGCCAATCTAAAAGGCCTATATAAAAGTAACCATTCTTGCTGACTTTATGCAAATAATCAGGCCAAGTATAAAACTAAAGTTTATTCCTAATTAGTTTTTACCAAAAATGACCACTGGAGAGAAAAATTTTGCTCCAAAGCTTATCATACATTTGTCATTGAATACTACTCTCTTTAATTGTTTTTAAGTTTTTGCCTACATTTTAGACTAACCCTGCTTATTCCTATGAATCAAGTGGTGATCTTCTGCAGCTTGGAAAAAAAAAGGGATGGATAATGTAAAAGTGTAAACCAACCTGCTAGTTCTGGGCAATTATATTGCAAATGCTGCCAGATAATGAAAGTGACTAAGGTGTCCCTAACCCAGAGGTTTCTTTGTTGGGGAAAATAAAACCAAGGAACTTCATAGACCCCCAATGGTGAATTCTATATCTTGGCAAGTAAAATTTTAGATGGAAATTACTACCACACCACACTTGTGGGAATTGATGTCCTCACTCTACTATTTGCAATAGGGTTATACACGGTAGCATCTTCTAACCGAAATATTGGACAGAGTTTCCATTGCTTTAGTATTTGGCTTAATTATTATCCTTATAACAGGGATAATAGTTGACAAAAAGGAAGCATGAAAGTTTTACTATCACTGAGTCTGCTGGGACTTTTTGTTTTTTTGAGATGGAGGGTTGTGCCTGTTGCCCAGGCTGGAGTGCAATGGTGCGATCTCAGCTAACTGCAACCTCTACCTTTCAGGTTCACCTGACTCTGCCTCCCAAGTACCTGGCATTACCGGCATGCACCACCACACCCAGCTAATTTTGTATTTTCAGTAGCGATCAGGTTTCTCCATATTGGTCAGGCTGGTCTCAAACTCCAGACCTCAGGTGATCTGCCCACCTCGGCCTCTCAAAGCGCTGGGATTACAGGCGTGAGCCGCCATGCCCGGCCATCTGCTAGTACTTGTTATTGGGTTTAGTAATGTAGTTTTAAATGAAACATGCTATTTTTGGATTAACACTTCCAGTAAAGTAGAGGAAAAGTTACAGCTACTTAAAGATCAAATCAGCCAGGCACCATGGCTCACGCCTGTAATCCCAACACTTTGGGAAGCTCAGGCGGGTGCATCACCTGAGGTCAGGAGATCAAGACCAGCCTGGCCAACATGGCAAAACCCTGTCTCTACTAAAAATATAGAAAGTTAGGCAAGCATGGTGGCACACGCATGTAATCCCAGCTACTCAGGAGACTGAGGCACGAGAATCGCTAGAACCCAGGAGGCAGAGATTGCAGTGAGCAGAGATCGCACCATTGCACTCCAGCCTGGGCAACAAGAGACTCCATCGCAGAAAAGAAAAAAAATCCAGTCAAAATTATTGACAGGCTCAAGGAAAATGCCGGCTTTAGTGATGAGTGGCTAGGATCCCTCTTTAACAAATTCCAGTCTTCTTTATGGAATTAGTTAACCCCTTTATTAAGCACTCTCTTGCTTATATGTCTTGTATTGATATTTGGACCCCATATACTCAATACTACAACTTGAATTGTTTCTTCTTGCCTAAAAGCAATCAAACTCCAAATGGTGCTGTAAACCAAACCACACATGGACACACCATTCTTCCAGGGACCCTTAGATTGACCCCAGGAGGAGCCTTAGATGCTGTTTGCAATTTGACATTCCTTTTCAGCAGGAAGTAGCCAGAAAGAGTCCTCGTCCAAAACTTCCTAACAGCAGTTAGTGATCCATAGCCAGAAATGTTGTAGGAAAAGGGGTCCTTGGGAAGTGTTCATTCTTTAAAGCATCTTTGGAAAAGTTTCCTGTAAAGACCCAGCTCTTAGAGCCAGGCCAGCAACCATTGATATGCAAATGATTTCATATGCAAAACCTAAACTCAGAGATTCCCTGCCTTCTTGTCCTTTCCCCACATATTCCTGGCAACATGGCCGCCTCAACATATTCCCACTTGTGTAGAACATCATGGCGCCCTATATTTGCGTATTAGAAATCTAGAGTGGTAGGACCAGCTTTTACTCCGGCTACATGAATGACGTGCCTAGTCAAACCCCTGAGCCCTATGCAAATCAAACATTGCCTCCTCCAGCTTCTGCATATATACCTGGCTGGTATCCTTGGCAGGTGAGGACCTCCTCTTTTGGCTTAGGAGCCCCCTCCCTCTGTCTCTGTTCCAGGGAGCTTCTTCTGTATGTGTTCTCTTTTCCTACTTGCCTATTAAACTCTCTGCTTTTTAAAACCAAAAAGAAAGAGTTTCCTTATGTAGACCAGGCTGGTCTTCAACCCGTGGGCTTAAGCAATCTGCCTGCCAAAGTGCTGGGATTACAGGTGTGAGCCACTGCACCTAGCCCTGAATTCATGATTTTTAAAGATGCATTTCCCAGGCCCAGTTCAGTGGCTCACACCTGCAACCCCAGCACTTTGGGAGGCCGAGGCGGGCAGATTGCATGAGGCCAAGAGATGGAGACCATCATGGCCAACATGGTGAAACCCTGACTCCACTAAAAATACAAAAATTAGCTAAGTATGGTGGGACATGCTTGTAAATCACAGCTATTTGGGAGACTGAGGCATGAGAATGGGTTGAACCCGGGAGGCGGAGGTTGCAGTGAGCTGAGATCCCACCACTGCCCTTCAGCCTGGACCACCGATCCAGAGGTCTCAAAAAAAAAAAAAAAGTGTATTTCCCAGCTCTGTCCATTGGGTGGGGATGAAATGACACTCCAAAAGCAATACGCATCCAGACCTTAACTTCTAATTACCATTCCCCATGAAAATGAAAATAAACTCTTTGAAGAAATGACTGGCTCCACATTGTGGCAGAGAAAATTCTAGGTGAGCCTGGGACATTGTGTTGTCCCAGAAAGGAAGGAAATGCTCAGACAAATGAGGGCATGTCAAAAAAGATAAACCAGCTTAAAGGGGTTCCTGCTGGCCAAATATGAGCTAATTTGAGCATCAATAAAGATAATAACAATAATTGATTGCAATACATCGAATAAATAAAAATCCACAAGTCCATAACAATACTCAGAAAAAAGAACTCATTTGCCAACATTGAGGATGATTATTACACTAAGTTCTTATCGTAAAAATTGCTCAATAAGGGGGAAGAATTAGGCAATTACCTTGTTTTTCTTTTTTCCAGACAGGGTCTCGCTCAGTTGCACAGGCTGGAGTGCAGTGGCACAATCTCAGCTCACTGCGACCTCCACATCCTAGGTTTGAGTGATTCTCCTGCCTCAGCCTCCCAAATAGCTGGGATTATAGGCCCTTTCCACCACACCTGACTAATTTTTTGTCTGTTTTTAGTAAAGACAAGGGTTTCACCATGTTGGTGAGGCTGGTCTCAAACTCCTGACATCAAGTGATTCACTCACTTCCGCCTCCCGAAGTGCTGGGATTACAGGTGTGAGCCACCCAGCATGCTTGGCATACCTTGACTTTTTATGGAGAATTATAGTTGTCAATTAATTAAGGAAACTCTGTACATAAGCATGCTGGCAGCCAGGCATGGTGGCTCATGCCTATAATCTCAGCACTTTGGGAGGCTGAGGTGGGTGAATCACATGAGGTCAGGAGTTCAAGACCACTCTGGCCAACATGGTGAAACCCCATCTCTACTAAAAATACAAAAATTAGCCGGGTGTGGTGGCAAGCACCCACAATCCTAGCTACTAGGGAGACTGAGGCAGGAGAATCGCTTGAACCTGGGAGGTGGAAGTTGCAGTGAGCTGAGATCGCACCATTGCACTCCAGCCTGGGTGAAAGAGCAAAACTCAGTCTTAAAGACAAACAAACAAAAACAAAACAAAAAAGAATGCTGGTTACTTTAAAATGCAGAATGATAAGACTTAGAATGCCAGCATTTTGTAAATATTTACGAAATAATGGATTCAAGCAAGGATCACTAATGGATGCCGAAAGCAGTACTTAAAAAAATGTATGGGAAACAGGATATTCCCAAAATGTTATGACATTGCCCCATAGATTATTTGCTGATTTACAGAGAGAAAAACATACAGTTACAAGGACAGCTCTGTCACCACTTTCAGTTAGTCATCAAATTTAGTATCACGAATAGTGATAGAACCTAAGTGTACAGAGCACCTGATGTACTGCAGTTTGGCATGGACAGAATCCTGGGTTAAGACTGATCTGACTATTAGATCCATGAGTCACAACCTTTCCCGCACATCAAAATCAACTCAAGGCGTTTTAAAGCTCCCCATTCCCAGGCTGCACCCAGGCTAATTACATTAGAACCTCTGCAGGTGGGATCTAGGCATTCGTGTGTTTTCAAGCTCCCGAAGTGATGTCAAGGTGCAACCAAGATCGAGAAGCATTGGCTGAGAGGAAAACGTTAAAACACGACGAAAGAACAAAATCAGACATGTTCAGAATACGGGATGTTACGTAAGATTACTGACTTGGCTTCTTCAAAAAGTAAATTTTATCAAGAAGAACAATATCTTTGAACATGTGTCCTAGGAGAAAAAAGAAAAAAATGAAAAAGGAGAAGAAACAAGGAAGGAAAGAAAAGTTAAGTGGGAGGCTGGGCATGAGCCACCATGCCTATAATCCCAGCACTTTGGGAGGCCAAGGTGAACAGATCACTTGAGGCCAGGAGTTCGAGGCAAGCCGGGCCATCGTGGTGAAACCCCATCTCCACTAAAAATACAAAAATTAGCCAGCATGGTGGATCACGTCTGTAATCCCAGCTACTCTGGAGGCTGAGGCAGGAGAATCAGTTGAATCTGGGACTCACAGGTTGCAGTGAACCGAGATCCTGACACTGCACTCCAGCCTGGGCAACAGAGCAAGACTCTGTCTTAAAACAAAAAAAAAAAAAGAAAAAAGAAAAGAAAGAAAAGGGACTGTTCCAGAATAAGAGATTTAAAAGACATAACAACCAAGTACAATGTAGACTCTTGACTGGATACTGGACTAAAAACCATTAAAATCAGCTCTAAATTCACTGGGGAAATCTGCAATTACAAACAACCCTAGGTTTTAGTGGTTCGTAAAACAGAAGTTTACTTCTCGTTCAAGCCATTTGTACTGCCAGGTGACTTCGGTTATATTCCAGATAGCTCTTCTGATCCCTGTGTCTTCTCATTCCAACACCCAGGAAATGATTAGAAAAGCTGCTATACTCTGCAGTGTGCATCTTACTGCTCACGACATGTTTGCTGAAGCAATATAGCCAAGCGCTAAGATTATAGGGCAGGACCGTATAGTGTATCATCTTCCTATAGGGAAGAGAAAAGTGAAAAATTTTGAGTAATAATACAATCTACTGCAACTGTTTATTAGTTGATACTAGGGAATTGTTAATTTTGCAGGTACAATAATGTTAATGTGGTGTGTAAAAGACTAACCTTAGGAGACACATTAGGAAGTATTTAGGGATGAGATGGTGACAGTAAAAAAGCAGATTGGTAGTAAAAGCAAAAGTGGCAAAATGTTAATAACTACTGAATCTAGTGGTGGTTTTATGGGCATTCATTAATTCTTTTTTAACTTTTCTACATGTTATGTTGTGGCTCCCCTAAAGTATGTTGAAGTCCTAACCCACAGTATCTGTGGATGTAACTTTACATGGAAGTAGGGTCTTTGCCCTATTGGCTACTGTAAGCAATTAAAATGGGGTCATTAGGGTGGGCCTTTAGTCCAATATGACTGGTTTCAAGAAAACAGAGACACATATGGAGGAAGAATGCCACGTGAAGAAGGAAGCAGAGGTTGCAGTCATGCATCTACAAGGTCATCTTGTAGTGATGCATCTACAAGCCAAGAAAGATCAAGGATTGTCCTTGATAGGGCTGAGGCAGAAGAGTCATTTGAGCCTGGGAGGCAGAGGTTACAGTAAGCTAAGATAGTGCCACTGCACTCCAGCCTGGGTGACAGGGTGTTTCAGTCTGAAAAAAAAAAATTGTGATCACAGATTTGGACTGTGGAAAACGAGCTTTAAATTATCAAAGTGACTGGAAGATTAGGAAATCTGCCAAAATGTTGGTAAGGGATGAACCAGAATGATCTGACAGGGCATATTTAAATGCACTGGTAGAAGAAACATAATAGATCAATACGGAACTAAGATGAATCAATACACTGGTTATGATAAAGATAACTGCCATTTTTTTGAGCACTCACAAAGTGCTATGTGACACTGAGTAAACCTTGCATAGGTCAACCTGTTTCATCCTCAGAATAATCCGTTTTACAAATGAGAAAACAAACAGAGGCTTTTAGGGATTAAAAGTCTGCACTTTTAGCCACAACACTCTCCTGCTTCATACAATAGTTAGCAAATACCATGTCCCTGGTGCTGTGCTATGCACTCAGGACACATCATCTAGACCCATCCTCTCAGCCATCCTGTTGAGAGGCATTATTCTCCTTACTTATCAGATACCTACAAGAGATACAGTAACTTGCTGTGATACTATATGCGGGCAATCAGGGAAGCTGGGACTCATCCACACCACTGTCTTTGGAGATGAATTCTACCTAGATCCTACCTGCTCTCAGGGTCCTGACAGGTGGGGAAGATAAGACGACTATGCTGCAAGGAAAACATGGTGGGAGTCATAGCGTTCCCACAGACACAGCACCACGAGAATCTCCAGGAAGAATGTTACTGAAGGGAAAAGTAAACCCTCCATTTCTTCAAAACTCACAAACTGTTTTGTAAAACCCTGCACACAGAGAATGTAAAATGGTGTAGCTGCTATGGAAAACAGTATTGCAGCTCCTCAGAAAATTAAATATAGGGCTGAGCATGGTCCTCACACCTGTAATTCCAGTACTTTGGGAGGCCGAGTGTGGAGGATTGCTTGAGCCCAGGAATTTAAGACCAGCCTGGGCAACATAGCAAGAGCCCATCTCTACAAAAAAATTAGAAAACAAAAATCAAGTTACCATTGATCTTGCAATTCCACTTCTGGGCACATAGTCCAAAGAATGGAAAATAGAGTCTCAAAGAGATATCTGCACACCCATGTTCATAGCAGCTTTATTCACAATAGCTAAAATGAGGAAGCAGCCTACGTGTCCATGAATGAATGAGCAGATGAACAAGATATGTATGTATACACAATGGAATATCATTCGCCTTAAAAAGGGATAAAATTCTGACTCATGCTACAACATGAATGAATCATGAGGACATTATGCTCCATGAAGTGAGCCAGTCAC
Organism: Saguinus oedipus; assembly: GCA_031835075.1. Lineage (NCBI taxonomy): Eukaryota > Metazoa > Chordata > Mammalia > Primates > Cebidae > Saguinus > Saguinus oedipus. The sequence goes on from CM063170.1 coordinate 49,115,018, forward strand.
AAAAAGACAAATGCTGTGTATTGCACTTCTATGCGGTACCTACGGTGGTCAAATTCATAGAGGCAGAAGGTACAATAGTGGTGGCCAGAGGTTTGGAGAGAAGGGAATAGGGAGTTGTTACCGGATGGGCACAGAGTTTCTAAGGTGAAAAGCGTTCTGCAGATTGGTTAATAACAGTGTGAATGTACTACCACTACTGAATTGTGTTCTTAAAATGGTTAAGATGGTAAATTTTATATTCCATATATCTTAGCATAATTAAAAATAAATGAAAATTTCTGTACACAACAGGTATTTATGACCAACTGGATACTGGCCTCTATTTTTATTTCTTAAATGTTCTGTTACTTAGAAGATCGCTTGCTCACTGCAGGCTGACACAAAGAAAAATAATTGCCTTTGGCAAGAAGTCATACTTTGTTTGACTTGATGGTGACATTTGATGCTGACTCATATAGATTGTGTTAAAAGCTGCATTATGTAAATGAAATTTACATAATGGACAATGGGGAGGGGAAAGAAGAAGGAATAATTTGTCTGTAAAATCTTCTTTCTCCTCTGAACCACTCTAATCTAATTTCTGGCTTGGAGTAATGCATATGCTTCCAGGAATCACTGACTAGATCTGTCTTGGTTTTGAGGCAAATGTAAGCATTAGGACATACCAGCATATACAAGGGCATACGATTTACAACTATTATTCCAGAATGAATTTATGATTACAGGGAGTTATAACTACTGTGTTTGTCCTGCATTTTTGAGGCATTGCTTACATATGTCAGCGTGAATGCATTATATATCTAAATAGTCATTGACTGTGTGTCCCTAAAAGGACACGTTCAAGTCAACTATTCATTCTTTCTCTACTTAACGGGGGTTCCAGAAGTCGTGAGGTTGAGGGCTTGAAAAATATGTTAGGAAAGGAGAAAGAGGAAATTAGGTGTATGTTTCCTAGTCCCACTTGACCTTGTTCCATTTAATTCCACAGATGTACTCATTCATTTAACAAGTATGTGTTGATTTATTTCTGTGTACCAGGCACCAAGGCTATCACGCAACAGCGAACAAGACAGCCATGCTGCCTGCCCGGTGGAGTTCGAGGTCAGTAGGTAAACACAGACCTGATGACAAACAATTGTGTGAAGTGTTATGAATCAGGTTTGGGGGCTGGGATAGACCATGAAGTTTCCCCTGAGGAAACAGTGCTTCAATTGAGACCCAATAATGAGATTACAAGACAGCTTGCTTACAGGTTTCTGGAATCCTTGAATTTTAATGTTAGGTGAATATTTTGCCACATTTTGCTTGTATGAGACTTTGAAAAGGAACCCTGAGTAGTGTGAATTTCTGTGTTTTGTTTTTTTGTTTTTATGGAGTCTCGCTCTGTCCCACAGGCTGGAGTGCCGTGGCATGATCTTGGCTTACTGCAACCTCCACCTCCCAGGTTCCAGCAATTCTCCTGCCTCGCCTCAGCCTCCTGAGCACTTGGGACTACAGGCATGCACTACCATGCCCTGCTAATTTTTGTATTTTTTAGTAGAGATGGGGTTTCACCATGTCAGGCTGGTCTTGAGCTCCTAACCTTGTGATCTGCCCGCCTCGGCCTCCCAAAGTGCTGGAATTACAGGAGTGAGCCACTGCACTTCACCTAAGTAATGTGAATTTCTATATTACTAGTCAGCCAATTAATAAAACACCAATTGAGCACCTCCAATTTGTGAGCACTCTGGATGATGTGTGAGGTGTCTGGGCCAACTGAGAATCTATTTTGATATTTGAGATATGCAGGACTGATTAAACGGAAGAGATGGACAAAAGAAAAAAAAAGAACTTGGTGTCCATAGGTACTGACTAGGAGGATTAATTGATAATAATGACTTCTGGGTGTAAGAAACTTATTCCAAACTATTTTCTCATATGTTAACCATTTTTTTCCTTTTTCAATGAGTGTATAGGGGAGGCAGGACAACAATTTTCTCCATTTTATAAGAAAGGAAACAAATATTTTGGGGATTAGTTAAGTGATTTGCCCAATGTCCCCCAACTTCCCAAACTAGGATTAGAACCCAGGACTTTTGACACCAAGTCCAAGGTCCCCTCCCCTCTAGCCACCTTGCCTTTCCATGCTTGTAAGGAACGAAGTAGATAGCTATTGTCCTTGACTGCTCAGCATTTCCTTTTTCTGACTTTGGATCAGGGAAGCCTAACCTTCAGGCCATGTAGTCCAGGTGGAGATAACCCCTACTCTGGGGTGAGCACATGGCCAAGAGGACTGTCATGTGTTAGTGTGAATTAGAAAAATTTCCCCCTCTCCTGTCACACACAGTCCTGCACCAGGACTAAGGCTTGGTGAATGCAGCCCTTGCTGGATTTCAGCCCCTGCTTGTCCTTTTTGCAATGAACAAGCTGCACAAATACTTGTGGTGGCTTTACTAACAACTGGGATGTAGCCAGTCAGGTTCCGAGATGTAAATCTGACCCAAGCCAGGTCAGTGAGACAGTCTGCTCCTTTGCTAGAATGACCAGGAAAGACAGGCTCTCTTCCCATTAGAATTGTTACACTGGTGGCCTGGTTGCCTTCAAGAGGACTGCCCAAGATTTCAGTTTACAGAAAGGAAGGAAAATATGACAGATGGAGAAAAAAATTGTGATAACATTGAGTACCATGCTTGGACCCAGTGCAACCCCTGGAGGCATAAGTTCCTGTAGGAGGGGACTTTGCTTAATGTTTTTCAAAGCTGTATCCCTCATCCCCAGAACAGTGCCTAGCACAAGGGAAGCAATCAATAAATATGTGCTGAATAATTGAGCTGATAAATTTTTTTTGTTTTGTTTTTGTATATGTAACTGGTTTTGTTAGAAGTCTCAGTTCATTGGAGAGTATAAATAAAGGTAACTTTATTTTTCCCAGTAACTGTTCTCTCACATTCTCCTTTCTTACTGGTTAGCAATTTCCTTAAAGCCTGGCTAGGCATGATGGCTCACGCCTGTAATCCTAACACTTTGGGAGGACGAGGTGGACAGACTGCTTGAATCCACGAATTTGAGACCAGCCTGGACAATGTGGCTAAATCCCAACTCTCCCAAAAGAAAAACAAAACAATACAAAATAAAAACAACCCAGAATCTTGAGCAAATCCTACAACTTCCCAGGTAGAAAAATCTTCTAGTATTTGTATTCAAAATTGGTTAGTAGGCTCAGTGGCTTGCTGCTGTAATCTCAGCACTTTGGGAATCAGGGACAGGCAGATCACTGAGGCCAGGAGTTCGAGACCAGCTTGGCCAACATGATGAAACCTTGTCTCTACTAAAAATACAAAAGTTAGCTGGGTGTGGTGACACATGCCTTTAATCCCAGCTACTCCGAGGCTGAGGCAGAGAATCGCTTGAACCTGGGAGGCAGAGGCTGCAGTGAGCTGAGATTGTGCCACTGCACACCAGCATGGGTGACAGAGCAAAATTTCATCTAAAAAAAATAATAAATAAAGAAATAAAGAATCTGGTTGTGGTGTGAATGATAAACAAAGGTGAAGAAAACCTGGAGGTTGCTAGGCTGAGAATCTATTTTGATATTTCAGACGTAATGCTGATTAGAAAGAAGAGACAAATAAGAGAGAGAGAAAAAGAAAAAGAAAGAAAGAAAAAAAAAATTTGGTGTCCATAAAATGTTTTGAGGCCCTAAATCACAAAGAGCTGTAATTCTTTTTAAAAAGGCAAGGCATTAAGACATCTTGATATAATTTGAAGATATTATTATTGATACAGAGTCAGAATCATATTCACTGAAGTGTAAATTTCACCACATAGCTACGAGTTACAGGGCTGCATATAGAGTGGCCCATAATCATTTGTTCCTGAAAGGGGCATATGTTGGTAGAGAGACTGATGCAGACAGATATTTCAATTTAATTTTTTTCCAGTGACTGGACTGGCTTATCGAATAAAAGAATTCAAAATCTTCATGCCCATCTAAAAATGGAATCTGGAATGTGAATTGTTGACTTTCTGATTTGGCTTATTCTATTAGTCATTCCCATTCATTAGAAATTAAAGGTAGAATAAAATCCAATAAATAACTCAGGAGTTTTTTTTGCTCGAGAAGAATTATTTCCTAATCTGAGTTCAATGATAGCTTTCATTTTAGCAATCAGAAAAGCTGTAGATATTTCAGGCACAGCTTTCTTCTGTTGCATAGTAGTCTGTGAAGAAACGTTAAATTAGGAAGAAAATTCCAAGGATATCAAAGACTGAACTACATCAGATCACTGACACTGCACACATTTACACCATTTAAGGAAACTTTTCTTTTCTTCCTGTTTTCAATCCACTTTCTTACGTTGAAAAAACAGTCTTTTTTATCCATATTTTGTTTTAGAGATTACTGCCTGTGCACACATTTTTAGGCAAAATCTCAGCAACTCCTACCCTATTGGATCTGAGTAATTATGGATATAATTAAAAAGTTACTTGTTTTTAAGTTACTATACTTGTAAAGAACAATTCTGTAAATATAGAATCTCAGGATGAGTAAATGTAATATAAATCAGAACCTAAGTAGAGTAACTTTATCTACATATCTATATCAGCAGTAACCCATATATCTTCACTCTATATTAGCCTTTATTTTACATGTCTGAAGTTGAACATCATCTTTTCCATCTACACATTGAATTTTGATCAGATTTATCTTCATTTCCCCAGTCAACCAGGCTTGACAATTTAGAATACTTACTGGCTGTTCTTGAATCTCCAAAAATAATAGTCAACATATCGAGTGTTTATTCAGTTCCAAATTATATGTTAAGCCTTTACATAGAATATTTTATATCCTTACAATTATTTTAAGTATGTGCTGTTATTACTCACATTTTATAACTGGGGAAATAGCTTATTGAGATTAAGTGACTTACCCTTGTTTGTTCTAAGAATTAGAATGTAGAGGCAATTATAACCCCAAATTTCTTAAATATAAATTTTTTTTTTTTTTAAGACGGGGTCTCATCGTGTTGGTCAGGCTGGTCTTGAACTCCCGACCTCAGGTGATCTGCCCGCCTTGGCCTCCAAAGTGCTTGGATTACAGGTGTGAGCCACCATGCCTGGCCCAAATGTAAATTTAAATAAATTAATTTCATAATGTTTTAAGGATACAAAATATCTCTTTTCCACCAATTATTCTAAATTGGTTCTTATTTGTATCCATCTGCATGGGCTGCTATACTGAAATACTTCAGGCCAGGTGGCTTAAACAACAGAAATTCATTTTTTCACTAGTCTGGCAGGATTGGTTTCTAAGGAGGTCTCCCTTCCTGGTTTTTGGATGTCTGCCTTCTCACAATGTCTTTGCATGGCCTTTCCTTGGTACATATTGAGGGTGCAGAGGAGGAGATCTAGAGTTTCGTTTTATAAAGACACGAATCCTATCAGTGCCCTATCCCTATGACCTCATTTGAACCTTAATTATTTACATAGAGGTCTTATCTCCAAATACAGCCACACTGAGGGTTAGGGCGCTTCAGCATATGAATTTTGGGAAGAAACATTCAGTCCATAACACTGATTTAATTAGACCACTTTAAGGAATCTTCTTTGGAAACACTGTTGTGACTTTGAACAGTTTTCATATAAATTTAATATTTTTTGTATAAAGGTAAGTTTTATAAGAAAAGAGGCCTCATTTATCCTAGTGACTGTTGTATTCCTAGAGTATAGCACAAGGTTTGACACATTCTAAGGGTTCAGTAAACATTTACTGAATGAATAAATGAATAAATCAGTGAATGAGAACTTTCTTCCAGGCCTTAGTAAATGAGATTGTGAAGTCATAGAAAGAACTAATAATCCCAGAATTCTTTGCTGCCCATTTCTATTAAAGAGTGAGAAGAAAACAGAATGTATTAGTTTCCTAGGGCTTCTGTAACAAAGTACCACAAACTGTGTGGCCTAAAATGACAGGAATTCACTGTCCCCGAGTTCTGGAGACTGTTAAAAACACGCCCTTTGAATGAAGAGACTCCCCAAACAGGCTTTGTGTGAGCAACATAGCTGTTTATTCACCTGGGTGCAGGTGGGCTAAGGCCAAAAAGGGCGTTAGCGAAGGGTGCTGGGATAGGAGTTGGTTTTATAGGTTGGGGCAAATCTTTTGGGGAGGGGACAGGGGTGTTATGGAGTAAGATCAGTTACAGTGGTGGGGGTAGGGGCAAGGAGTATGCATTACCATAAATTTAGTTACAATGGTGGGTGGGTAAGGCATAAGAGTAGTTGAGATGGCAGGGTGGGGTGAGGAGTAGTCACATTTTAAGAGTTAAGATGGCAGGGTGGGGGAGGGAAAGTTTATGTCTCAGTGAAGCTCAGTTGGTCAATCACGGATAATGGCGAAGGCAGGCAGAGGAGTTGGGGGTAATCTGCCAAGGAAGGCAGGGCTTTAGAATTTCTGGGTACGGGCTTGCACAAGGAGGCCTGATCGAGACCAGCAGTTTGAAATCAAGGTATAGGCAGGCTGGCTCTTTCTGGAGGCTCTGGGGAAAATGTCTTCATTGCTTCTTTCCTAACTTCTGGTGGTTCATGAAATTCTTGGCATTCCTTGGCTCATAGTAGATACATCACTCCAATCTCTGCTTCCATCTTTACGTCATCTTTTCTGCTGTATCCTCTCTTCTTCTTATAAGGACACTAATCATTGGCTTTAGTGTCTGCTCAAATCCAGTATGATCCCATTTGGATTCTTAAATAATTACATCTTCAGAGATCCTATTTAAAAACAAGGTCACATTCTAATGTTCTGAGTATGATTTTCTGGAGACGCTACTCAACCCACTACAAGGAATCTGACAAAAATGATGATTGCAGGCAGGTTTTCATCTTAGGTACAGAAACAAATTAATAACAACTCTTGCTCTTATTTATGTAAATTACCAAGGAAGCAATTACTGAAATATATACCTTATGTTATTCAACAATTATCATTGATGCCCTTCCACGAGGGATGAGAGAAGAGAGTAAAAATCTGGCTGGGCATGGTGACTCACGCCTGTAATCCTAGCACTTTGGGAGGCTGAGGCGGGTGGATCATGAGGTCAGGAGTTCGAGACCAGCCTGGCCAATATGGTGAAACCCCATCTCTACTAAAAATACAAAAATTAGCCAGGTGTGGTGATGGGTACCTGTAGTCCCATCTACTTGGGAGCCTGAGGCAGAAGAATCGCTTGAACCTGGGAGTTGGAGGTTGCAGTGAGCTGAGATTGCACAAACCGCACTCCAGCTTGAGTGACAGAGTAAGACTCTGTCTCAGGGCCAGGCACGGTGGCTCATGCCTGTAATCCCAGGACTTTGGGAGGCCGAGGCGGGTGGATCACGAGGTCAAGAGATCGAGGCCATCCTGGTCAACATGGTGAAACCCCGTCTCTACTAAAAATACAAAAAATTAGCTAGGCATGGTGGCGCGTGCCTGTAGTCCCAGCTACTCAGGAGGCTGAGGCAGGAGAATTGCTTGAATCCAGAAGGCGGAGGTTGCGGTGAGCCAAGATCGCGCCATTGCACTCCAGCCTGGGCAACAAGAGCAAAAAACAAAAAACAACAACAAAAAAAACTCTGTCTCAAAAAAAAAAAAAAAAAAAAAATACATCAAACTCATGATACAATCAAAAGATACAGCCTTCTGTGAATAGAAATTTATTCTGAATGGGGCCCAGATGTTGGGTTTACAATGCAAAAACTTTAAGAAACTATTATAAATAAGTTCAAAGAATTAAGGAAAATATAACAATAAAAAATTAAAATAGCAAATCTTAATAAGTGGAAATATTCAATGTTGAAATTCTAGAGTTGAAAAGTAAACAACTGAAATGAAAATTTCACTAGATAAGCTCAATAGCAGAATTGAGATAGTGAGAGAATAAGCAAGCTTAAAGCGTTATCAGTAGAAAGTCTCTACTCAAAAGAGCAGAGGTAAAAAGGATCAAAGAAAAATGAACAGAGCATAAAAGACTTGCAAAGCAGTGACAAGAATCCCAACAAATGTTAATGGGAGTCCCATAAGAGGAGAATGAAAATGGATGGAAAAAATATTTGAAGAAATAATGGTTGAAAACTTTTCAAATGTGATTTAAAAACCACAAAGTGGCCAGGTGTGGTAGCTCATGCCTGTAATTGAAACACTTTGGGAGGCTGAGGTGGGCAGACTGTTTGAGACCAGGAGTTCGAAACTAGCCTGGGCAACATAGGGATAACATGTCTCTACAAAAAAATTAAAAATTAGCTAGGCATGGTGGCATGCACCTGTAGTTCCAGCTGCTCTGGTGGCTGACGTGGGAGGATCACCAAAGCCAAGGAAGTCGAGGCTGCAGTGAGCTGGATTATGCCACTAAACTCCAGCCTGGGCAACAGAGTGAGACCCTGTCTCTCTCTCTCTTTCACACACACACACACACACACACACACACACACACACTCCCCAAAAAACATAAAGGAAAATCAAAACAATCAAGCTGAAGTACAATTCACAGATCCAAGAACCTCAACGAACCCCTGGTAGGATAAACATAAAGAAAATTACATCTGGACACATCGTAACCAAACTGCTAAAAGGCAAAAACAAAGAGAAAATTCTGAAGGCTATAAGATAAACATGATTCATTATTTATGAAAGAAATGATAGTACAATTATGGCTGAGGTATCCTCAGACACAAAAGAGGGTAGTGGAATAACATATTTAATATGCTGAAAGAAAAAAGAAAAATAAGTCAACCATGAATTTTATATTGAGTAAAGCTAACCTTTCAATAATGAAGCTAAAATAAAAATATTTGCAGATAAACAAACACTGAGAGAATTTGCTGCTACGAGAACTACCTTCCAAGAAATATTAAAGAAATGATACTGGACAATAACTTGGATATGCAGGAAAGAAAGGACAATGTGGGAAATGGCAAATTTGTGGCTAACGAAGACTAAACTCTGACTTTTTTTAATCTTGTTTAAATTCCTATCCAAAGGGTCTGAAGAGTCATTCCCTACAAATCATAAGTTCTCATTAGATGGGTTTTATTTAGAGGCCAGGTGTGGTGGCTCATGCCTGTAATCCAAGCACTTTGGAGGCCAAGGCAGGTGGATCACCTGAGGTCAGGAGTTCGAGACCAGCCTGGCCAACATGGCGAAACCCTGATTTTAAAAAAAAGATGGATTTTATTTAACCGTATACATTGTGACTTTCTTTCCAACCTGATCCTTGCATAACATTATGAGACAAGGAAGAAATAAAAATATTTTACCCCAGAACATGGTTCTTTGCCATATCTTGAAATGGCCCTGCAAAGCTGTCCTTTGTGGGGGAAAAGCTGCATCTGTAAACAATCTCTACTAACATAGCTAGATGTTTTTCTTCCAGGCCCTCCCAATCCTAAAGAGATTAACTAAAAGTCCAGCACCTTTTTAAATATCTGAATAGGAAACATTTGTCATCTATTGTCTCTAAGGGCAGCCACTATAAGACTTCAAAAGAACCTTAGTCTCAACAATCTTTTATCTTAACCTGAACATTTCCTTTCTATGATCCAGGTCTTTAGATTAACTCAACCAATAGTCAACCAGAAAATGCTTAACTTTACCTATGGCCTAGAAGTCCCCACTTTGAGTTGTCCCGCCTTTCTGGACCAAACCAATGTATTTCTTTTTTTTTTTGAGACGGAGTTTCGCTCTTGTTACCCAGGCTGGAGTGCAATGGCGCGATCTCGGCTCACCGCAACCTCTGCCTCCTGGGTTCAGGCAATTCTCCCGCCTCAGCCTCCCGAGTAGCTGGGACTACAGGCGCGCACCACCATGCCCAGCTAATTATTGTATTTTTAGTAGAGACGGGGTTTCACCATGTTGACCAGGACGGTCTCGATCTCTTGACCTTGTGATCCACCCACCTCAGCCTCCCAAAGTGCTGGGATTACAGGCGTGAGCCACTGCGCCCAGCCATCAATGTATTTCTTAAATGTATTTGATTGATGTCTCATGCCTTCCTAAAATATATAAAAACAAGCTGTGCCCCAACCACCTTGGGCACATGCTCTCTTTAAAGCAAGTTTTTGAGATTTGGTGTGTGCCTGAGGGCTGTGTCATGGGCCATGATCACTCATATTTGGCTTAGAATAAACCTCATCAAATATTGTAGAGAGTTCAAATCTTTTCGTCAACACTAAATAAAAATATAATTTTTCTCTTTTCTTAATTTCTCTAAATAATTGAATTGTTTAAACCAATAGGGCTGGGCGCAGTGGCTCACGCCTGTAATCCCAGCACTTTGGGAGGCCGAGACAGGTAGTGTAAGGCCCATAGCCTTGCTAAGAGCCGGATGAACAACACCCACCCCTCTCTATGCCTGATAACAGTTTATCAGGCAGAACACATTACTCAGCATCTGGCTCCTCCATGCAGGCTCCCCTCGCCCACTTCTGCATTCTGCCCCCAGGTCTATATTCAGCACTAGACTATGCACTCTCAGCACCAAGCTATGCATTTGAACCTCAGCACTAATCTGTGCACTCTCAGTACTAAACTATACATCTGAACCCACGAAAATTGAAGAAATCCCACCAAGCCTTACCCAATGGCAGCCCACCCCATGCATCCCAGGCCAGCCCCCCTCTAACCCCCATAAAAACCCCTGCCCTGAGAAGTCAAGCGCGACTTCTCTGGCCCCCTTTCCTTAGGACCACAGAACCTCGCCCGGGAGATAAATAAATTGGCATCTGATTGTTCTTATACTGGCCTCAGCTTCCTCATTTTAAACTCAGCAGTAACCATTACAGGTAGATCACGAGGTCAAGAGATTGAGACCATCCTGGCCAACATGGTGAAACCCTATCTCTACTAAAATTCAAAAAATTAGCTGGGCATGGTGGCGCATGCCTGTAATTCCAGCTACTCAGGAGGCTGAGGCAGAGATGAAAGCATTGTCTGGGGCAGGGTGGGGAGGGCGAGGTGCTCAGGGAAGCCAGAGAAAGACCCACCCACTGCAGCAACAGTGGAAGGTTCATTCAGCTGCTTCTTGGTAGTGAAGGGATCTTTTCCAGCAGTTCCGTCACTCTCAAGTTTCCCCTTTATGGGAGGAAAAAGCTCCTCATGTCCCATGATCCTGTACATGCCTAACCCTGTCACCCACAGCTGTCAGCAAGGAGTACAAGGCAGATTATTTCAAAGAGAATAGAAGTTAACATCCCATAGTGCCAAACCTGTTCCTAGCCAAAAGGGACTTTGCTGAGAGGGGCCTCTATCTTCCTAAATCTCAGAAGGGACTATAACCCTCCTATGTTGGGCCTCTAACCCAAGGACAGTCAAGCGTCCTTGTCTTTTATTAAGAGGGGCGTCTAACCCACTCTGTTTTAGGATTGGCTCTAATTCTAAGTTGTGCCTCTAACCCAAACCCATTCTTCACCCAGCTACCCCACCACTTACCCAAAGTCATCCAATCAGTGCTGCAGTCTATTTCCTTTGGGGTGGGGGGTGGCTTCTCAGTATCATGCCTTCAGGGTTCACCAGAAAGATGTTACCGGACCCCACCACATACCCAAAGTTAGCCTTTGCGTTGGGAGTTTCCACCGTATGGTCCATTCCGTGGTCACCAGAAAGATGTTACAAGAACCCAGTACTTACTGGGGTTTCCACACTAAATTCCTATCTGGGTCACCAGAGAGATGTTACAGGAAATGCGTCCGGATCCAGACCCAAAAAGAGAGGGTTCTTGGATCTTGCACAAGAAAGAATTCAGGGCGGCCGGGCGCAGTGGCTCACGCTTGTAATCCCAGCACTTTAGGAGGCCAAGGCGGGTGGATCATGAGGTCAAGAGCTCAAGATCATCCTAGTCAACATGGTGAAACCCCGTCTCTACTAAAAAACACAAAAATTAGCTGGGCATGGTGGTGCGTGCCTGTAGTCCCAGCTACTCAGGAGGCTGAGGCAGGAGAATTGCTTGAATCCAGGAGGTGGAGGTTGCGGTGAGCCGAGATCGCGCCATTGCACTCCAGCCTGGGTAACAAGAGCGAAACTCTGTCTCAAAAAAAAAAAAAAAAAAAAGAATTCAGGGCAAGTCCGCAAAGTGAAAGCAAGTTTATTAAGTAAAGGAATAAAATAATGGCTACTCCATAGACAGAGCAGTCCCAAGGGCTGCTGGTTACCCATTTTTACAGTTATTGCTTATTGATATGCTAATAAAGGGGTGGATTATTCATGCATCCTTCTTTTAGACCACATAGGGTAACTCCCTGACATTGCCATGGCATCTGTAAACTGTCATGGCACTGGTGGGAGTGTAGCAGTGAGGATGACAAGAGGTCACTCTCGTCACCATCTTGGTATTAGTGGGTTTTAGCCAGCTTCTTTATTGCAACCCGTTTTAACAGCAAGGATTTTATGACATGTATTTTGTGCCAGCCTCCTATCTCATTCTGTGACTTAGAATGCCTTAACCTTCTGAGAGTGCAGCCCAGTAGGTTCTAAGCCTCATTTACCCAGCCCCTACTCAGATGGAGTTGCTCTGGTTCATACACCTCTGACAACTTGCTTTATTTGTCTGCCTCTTTTATCATCTTTTACTTGTGCACACAGTTGCCTCTTCAATTTAAACCTTAATACAGTGGTTCTTAAAGTATGGTACAAGGACTGACACTGTCAGAGAGTCGGCTAGGTTAAAACTGTTTTCATAATAATCCTAATGCAATATTTGCTCTCTTCACCTTATTCTCTCATGAGTATAATAAGGGGAAAATACAGTTTTTTTCCCATGAAAATGCGTTACCACGTAATGGTTTTATTATTGATGTTTTAAATGAATTGGTAACTATTTTTAAAACTTCAGTTTTTATTTCTAACATGGTAAATGTTGATAGATAAAAATCCACATGAACAAAAGCTCTTTTGGGATCTTCAGTACATTTTATGGGTATGAAGGGTTTTTTTTTTGAGACGAAGTTTCACTTTTTGTTACCCAGGCTGGAGTACAATGGCACGATCTTGGCTCACCACAACCTCTACCACCAGGTTCAAGCGATTCTCCTGCCTCAGCCTCGTGAGTAGCTAGGATTACAGGCATGCGCCACCAGGCCTGGCTAATTTTTTGTATTTTTTTAATAGAGAAGGGTTTTCTCAACGTTGGTCAGGCTGGTCTCAAAGTACCGACCTCAGATGATCCTCCTGCATCAGCCTCGGAAAGTACTGGGATTACAGGCATGAGCCACTGCACTGGCCAAGAGCTTTTGAGATTTTAAAAAAGAGTTTGAAAACCATTGTTGCCCTTGTCTATCTGCCAGGTATAAGAACTCCTATTGACTACATTTGATACCACAGTATTAGACAATGAATTGGAGTTGGTCTTTTTTGAGTGATAACTTGTCTTGATTGCAAAAATCATCTACTTTAGGATAAACTACAGCTTTGGGCCGAATATCATTTAGAAATGCAGCAAGTGTTAATACGGGATTTCTTTTTGTTTTTCTTGGTGATGTGTAATGGAAATAAACACAATCCTAGTAAAAGGAGAAGCATAAACACGGAAAGGATTTGGAACAGAGTATAGAAGAGTAAGCCCTTAACACAGGCAGTGATTACTACCAGCTCATTATTACCCCATCACAGTGCTAATCATTTATTTACTCAACAAGTATTTATTGAGCGCTATATGCCAGTCTCAATGGTCTGAACTGGGGACTTAATGATGGGTAAAACACAAACAATTCTGCCTTGAAAGACTTTATAGTCAAGTGAGAGAGGCAGTAGAATCATGACATAAAAATTCTAATTATAAACTGTGGTAAGCAAATGAAGTGACAGAGGTGTAAGTAGACCAAGATTTGACCTAATTTTCAGTCAGTAAAAGCTCCTCTGAAGAAGTCCCAGTTGAGCTGCAATTTGAAAAACGGGCAGGAGGAATTAGAGACACGAAGGAAAGAGTAGCAGGTTGAGCTTGTTTAAACACACTGCAGTAGAAAGGGAATGCTGAAGGGGCCAATGTGGCTGAAACCCAGAGTAAGGGCCAGAGTGGTAACTGTTTAATGGCAAAAACCACAATCACTTTTACATCAACCTAGTAGTGGTGGTGGTGGTGGTGGTGGTGGTGGTGGTGGTGGTGGTAGGTTAAAGCCCAGGCCACTGGGGTATTTTTAAGGCTTTGACAAGAATTTTAAACTTTTATCACATGATCAATGGGGAGCCATGGAAAGCTTCAGGAAAAGTGTGACAAACTTAGATCTGTGTTTTCAAAAGATCACTGGTAGCCAGAGTGTAGAGGGAAGGCTGACAAACAGACACTATCTACAACGCTATGGCAGTATCCAAGTGAACATGGTGGGAGCCTGGAAGGGGGTAATGGCAGTAGAGACCCAAAGAAGTAAATGAATTTGGGATGTATAATATTTTGGAAGCCACAGGGCCTGGTGATTAATTGAAAGCTTTACTAGCACAAGAACCATACAAAGTCAAAGACCCTTTTCAGCAAGATCAGCCTAATGGGTTACTGTTAAGTTGAAAATTTCCCCTATACTCCCTTGACAAAAATTCAAAAGCCCTGGTGATACCGAGGGCAGACAGTGTATTCAGCTCACAAAAAACTTGTGCACAAGGTCGTCGCCCACCTTGTGACCCAAGACTTCATTCCCTGGAGGTCAGCAGAATGGAAATGCAACCTTTCCTTGGCAACGCCATTGTCGCAGCTCCCGGCAGGAGAACAGTAACTAAGAACAATGGCCGGAAGAGAACCACGGAAAAAAGAGTGGGGGGCGAGGGGAGGGAATGGGCAACACCTACCACAGCTCCCGCCGTCGCAGGTGATCGTAGGGCTCAGCACGAGGCCAGTGCAGAGAGCGAGAAGAGCAGGAAAACCTGCTGTGATTGGCGGGCTGGGACTATCGGTCGCTTGTGATTGGGTGAAGGCGCGACTGAGAGCTGCGTTTAAACCGCGTAGGATTCTGGGTAACCAAGGCCTTCGGTAAGAGGGGAAGGTCGCCAGCAGACGGCTGAGCTCACAGTACGGGCTGGGCCGGACGTTCCCCTCCACCGTAGGGAGAGCCAGACCGGAGCGGCCGGCTCAGCCGCGCCCTTTGTGTCCCGCTTCGTCCCCACTGCCGGTCGAAGGCACCTCCTTTTGGGCAGCGGCCGTGGAAACCCTTCTGTCACCGGCTACGCCATGCGCGGCCGCCATTGCGAATCTGGTTTCTGCGTGCGGGGAGGCAGCGTCGTTCGGTTTACAGCCAGCAGCGCGGTGGCTGCCGCAGGTGAACCCGGAGCAGGTGTTGCCGTTACCACAGCCTCAGGCTCCGGAGAAGTGCATCGCTACCTCGCCCGCGCAGGCGCGGCTGCTGCAGTTCAGGCCCGACCTGCAGCTCCTGCCGTCGCCGGCCGCGTCCGAGGGCGCCCCCTTCAGGCCCGAGTTGCACCCGGTGCAGCCGCGGGTGCTGCATGTCAAGGCCGAGAAGCAGGAGCTGGGGCCTGGCCTGGACCCGTCGGTGGGGCCTCAGGGGGCGGTGGAGACCGGCCCTAGAGCCTCCAGAGCGGTCAAGGTGGAAGGCCCCGGGCTCGCCCTCGACTACTTCGGAGGGAACGAGAAGGGCAAGCTGGAGGCGGAGGCGGTCATGCGGGTCGCGATGCAAGGCTGTAAGGCAACCCTGGCGGCCACCCTAGAAGGTGTGATCAAAACCGAGGAACCGGAGAGACTCTGAGAAGTGCAGGCTCCGCGCCGAGCCCGTGTCCAATGACCTGGTTCATGGCAGCGTGGAGGTCATCCTGGCCCCGCCGTCCGGTGCCTTTGGGCCGCACCAACAAGACCTGAGGATCCCTTTGACTCTCCACACCATTTCCCCTGGAGCCCGGATCCAGTTTCAGGGAGCTCCGCCTTCAGAGCTGATAAGATTGACCAAGGTCCCCGACACCAGTGCCTATTAAAATGCAGTCCCTGCTGGAGCCTTCTGTAAAAATTGAAACCAAAGACTTCCCACTCACCATATTGCCCTGTTGGAAATAGATGTTGGAAATAGATGCTCTGTGCTGCAAAGAAATATTAACACGGAGACAAAGGATCTTTTAGCAATGCAGTTTTTACTTCTGGGCTGCAGGAAGGGTACTCTAGCTAGCAATCTTGCCACGAGAGTACAATGAACAAAGGAAAACACACAAATTATCCCTTACGCAACAGGGTCTCACTATGTTGCCCAGGCTGATCCCAAACTCCTGGCCTCAAGAGATCCCACCTGGACCTCCCATGTCTCGGATTACGGGCATGAACCACTGCACCTGGCCAAACTTAGACTCACACAAAGCTCCTAAGTTTAATTCCATTATCTGGGAGATATAACTTGCCCCAGTGGGGAAGTGTACTTGCATGACAGAAACTTGGTCATACAAGTACTTGGTGACAGAAACTTTGAAAATGGTCCTGAATGAGCAGACTGGATAAGGAATACCATTGAGAATCACTTTGTAAAGTGATAAACACATTAGTCAAGTAAAACTCTCCCTGAGTGATCATTTGGGATAAGCCTGGACATTCTTGCTTTGCTCGGAGCAGGATTTGTTCCCTTCCACTCAGCAGATGTTTATGAAGCATTATGTGTGCAAGGCTCTGTGCCACATCTCAGGATCTGACAAATGGAAGTGCAGAAAACATCCACTAGTCCCACCATCCCTGAAGAGCAAGTGGGAGAGCTGAAGCCCAGAGAGAGGTTACTAAGGGAGGCAGGAGGTCCCAGTCCAAGGCCTGCCCCTGGCTCTGTCCCCTTGGCCCTCATAGGTCTGTAGACTTTCAGAGTCAGCAGCTGGACTGGCCCAGAATTCTAACAAGCAGAATAACACTTCCTGACTTAACAAAGGGCTGAGCTGGAAAGTGTTCTGCTTCTTGTTTCTGATACGGGTCCTCAGGAATTAAATGACTGCTGGCCATGCACAGTGGCTCATGCCTGAAATCCCAGCACTTTAGGAGGTTAAGGAGGGAAGATCACCTGAGGTCAGGAGTTCAATGGCCAACATTGCGAAGATCCCTTCTCTACTAAACGTACAAAAAATAGCCAGGTGTGGAGGTGCATACTTATAATCCCAGCTACTCAGGAAGCTGAGGCATGAAAATCACTTGAACCTGAGAGGCGGAGGTTACAGTGAGCCGAGATCGTGCCATTGTACTCCAGCCTGGGCGATAGAGTGAGACTCCATCTCAAAAAAAAGAAAGAAAGAAAATGCTGTGGCATTGGGATAAGCCTTGAAAGATGAAGAGAGGACTAAAGGGGCATTCCAGATGAAGGGTCTTCACAAATAAAGGTACAATGTGAGGACTATTTGGATGTAGTCTAGAGAGCAGGCAGAACAAGGAGTGGGGACCACTGGAAGGCTACTGGAGCCATCATGGTGAGAACCACTGGAAATGATGAGCCCTGGGCTTAGCACTTTATATCCTCATGTCAGACCTTGGAGGTAGGTTCCCTTACTACTACCACCCTCTTTCAGATAAGGAAACGGAGGTTCAAGGAGGTGACAAGGTCACATGGCTGACTGGTGGTAGAAATAGCACTTAAGCCAGGTCCTTCTGATGCCTCCCCCTCACCTCTTACCACTGGAGTATGAGGCAGTGGCATTACTGAGGCTTTCCCATCTAAGCTACCACTGTCCCAGTACACCTGGCCTGGCATGTCACCTCAGATATGTGGGCACTGGGAGGTCAATCTTTGCCTTCAGCATGGAAGCTAGCTTGATCCCGCCTTTTTGAATTGAGCATCTGCGAGACTATCAGGACCTCCTTCACCAGAATAGAGGGATGCATGGGGCAAGGAATATGAGGATTGCTGAGGATTTGTTATGCTCCGCTGTCCGCTGGTTTCTGTTTATTGTTCTACAGTTGTGTAGGCTGGCTGGTTTCTAGTTCTCCTCTGGTCACACTAGTCTCACTGTGGCCCTGGGGCAGATCTCTTTTCCAGAACTAGGGTCGTTGGTCTTGGGAGACTGGAGTTTTAAAATTGTTCCTGGTATACCCGAAGGTTATGTACTGGTTGATGGTCATGGATTCCTTTCTCCAGCGACCGAGCTTTCTGAGCTGCTCTGTCATGAACTTTTTTTTCAGGTGTTCATAGTAGTGACTGATCTTTTTCTTGGTCTTCTCTAAAGCGCTCACCTTACAAAAAACAGAGGTGAGGTTAGGATCAAGATCCTAATAGAGCTGAGGTTAGAATCACTTTACAGCAGGGCAGACATCTGTGCTGCTGATGTGGGGGTGGGAAAAGTGTCAGCTGGACCCTATATTCATTCCATATACTTAGACTCACAGGGAGCCTATTTCTCTATTTGTAAAAAGTGGGCATTAAGCTAGATAACTTCAAGGCTGGGCAGAGTGCCTCATACCTGTAATCCCAGAACTTTGGGAGGCTGAGGCAGGTGGCTCACTTGAGTCCAGGAGTTCAAGACCAGCCTGGCCAACATGGTGAAACCCTGTCTCTACTAAAAATACAAAAAAAAAAAAACCTAGCTGGGTGTGGTGGCACATGCCTGTAATCCCAGTTAGGAGGCTGAGGCACAAGAATCACTTGAACCCAGGAGGCAGAGGTTGCCTTGAGCCGAGATCCTGCCACTGTGCTCCAACCTGGCTGACAGAGTGAGAGTCTGTCTCAAAAAAGAAAAAAGCTAGGCCGGGCGCGGAGGCTCATGCCTATAATCCCAGCACTTTGGGAGGCCGAGGCGGGTGGATCACGAGGTCAAGAGATCGAGACCATCCTGGTCAACAAGGTGAAACCCCCGTCTCTACTAAAAATGCAAAAATTAGCTGGGCATGGTGGTGCGTGCCTGTAGTCGCAGCTGCTCAGGAGGCTGAGGCAGGAGAATTTCTTGAACCCAGAAGGCGGAGGTTGCGGTAAGCCGAGATCGTGCCATTGCACTCAAGTCTGGGTAACAACAGCGAAACTCCATCTCAAAAAAAAGAAAAGAAAAAAGCTACAGAGAGAGGTCAGCTTATAAACTGAGGCTGGGTTTTGAAGGATGGGGAGGTTTGGGGCATATAGAAACAATGTGGAGGGTGGTGATCCTGGAAATGTACTTTTTTTTTTTGAGACAGAGTTTTGCTCTTGTTACCCAGGCTGGAGTGCAAGGGCGCGATCTCGGCTCACCGCAACCTCCGCCTCCTGGGTTCAGGCAATTCTCCCACCTCAGCCTACTGAGTATCTGGGATTACAGGCATGCGCTACCATGCTCAGCTAATTTTTTGTATTTTTAGTAGAGACGGGGTTTCACCATGTTGACCAGGATGGTCTCGATCTCTTGACCTCGTGATCCACCTGCCTCGGCCTCCCAAAATGCTAGGATTACAGGCTTGAGCCACTGCGCCTGGCCGGAAATGTACATTTTTAATAAGCCCTCCAGGGGATTCTGATAAGCACTAACTTTATCTGAAGACCTAGCAGGAGGTTAAGCAAAGGAATTCTTCATAAAGGCCAGTCAATGTTGACGTGATTACTTGACATGTGGAATTAAAGAGGGAGGGTGGGTACTAAATGACATAGTTCAAGTCTGTGTTCGCCACACCTGGCTGAGCATAAGAGGTGTTTCAGATGCTTTATACAAACATAGGCCCCAAGGATTCTTGTTTAGTATGGTTTGGATGTACCTGAGATGTACCTGATCCAGCTGCTATTACCAGGTTGCTATCGCCCAGGCTAGAGAGAGTTCAGTGGCACAATCTCGGTTCACTGCAACCTCCACCACCTGGGTTCAAGTGATTCTTGTGCCTCAGGCTTCCAAGCCCCACACCCAGTTAATTTTTATATTTTTAGTATAGACAGGGTTTCACCATGTTGGCCAGGCTGGTCTCAAACTCCAGACCTCAAGTGAGCCACCTGCTTCGGATTCCCAAAGTGTTCGGATTACAGGTATGAGCCAGCGCGCCTGACCTTATTACCACCATTTTCTAGTCCACCCTGTGACAGCAGGTTTTTTAGGTTCTCTCAACTAGTGATTTTACCTTGAGCATGACTCTTACCAATCAGGGTTTCTCGACCTTGACACTACTGACATTTTGAGCTGGGCAGTTCTGTGTGGTGGAGGGCTGTCCTGTACACTGTGTGATATTCAGTAGCGTACCTGGCCTCTACCTACTAAATGATAGTAGCACCACCCCTCTCCCACTTGTAATAATCAAAGATGACTCCAGGTGTTGCCAATATCCCTCGAGGGGCAAAAACCTCTTGAGGACCGCAGCCATAGATGAGGGAATACCAGCCATCATTCACTATTCTCAGAGCATAGTCAGGGGATGCTAGAACCTAGCTGTCTTCCTTGAAATCAGTGGCTAGCCAAAGCAGCCTCTTCCCCTACTGTGATCACATTTTTAGAGAGACAGAAACACTGCCACATTGTCACAGAGGCCCTCAAATGCTCTGAGTTCCTACACGTTGGCCTCTCTGCTAGTCACCGGGTCTATAAACTGGAGAAGCCAGTCTCTGTCCTTAGGGAGAATATCCTTCATGATGGTCAGCCAGACTGGGGTTTGCAACTCTGCAGTGACTCACTGTGTGATCTTAGTGAAGTTCCTCCATCTTTTTGAGTCTCCATTTTCGAACTATTAAATGGGGGTAATAATACATAATAGGTGTCAGATACCTAAAACATATAAGGGCTCCCTATAGCTTTAAAAGGAAGCTTCTGAGGCCAGGCACGGTGGCTCATGCCTGTAATCCTAGCACTTTAAGGGGCTGAGGTGGGCAGATCACCTGAGGTCAGGAGTTTGAGACCAGACTGCTAACATGGTGAAACCCCGTCTCTACTAAAAATACAAAAATTAGCTGGGCATGGTGGCGCATGCTTGTAGTCCCAGCTACTTAGGAGGCTGAGGCGGAACAATTGCTTGAACCTGGGAGGTAGAGGTTGCGGTGAGCTAAGATTGTGCCACTGTACTCCAGCCTGGGTGACAGAAAGAGACTCTGTCTCAAAAAAAAAAAAAAGAAAAGAAAAGAAATAGGGGCAGGTGTGGTGGCTCACACCTGTAATCCCAGCACTTTAGGAGGCCAAGGTGGGCGGATCATGATTAAGGAGTTAGAGACCAGCCTGGCCAACATGCTAAAACCCCATCTCTACTAAAAACACAAAATTATCCAGGTGTAGGCTGTGGAAAATGTGCCTGTAATCCCAGCTACTTGGGAGGCTGAGGCAGAGAATAGCTTGAACCTGGGAGATGAAGGTTGCAGTGAGTTGAGATTGCACCACTGTACTCCAGCCTGGGCAACAAGAGTGAAATTCTGTCAAAAAAGAAAAGAATGGGGCGGCAGCTCAACCCTGGGTACCCTGCTTTGCTTGAAAAATTGAGTGTGTTCTTAGAGTCTATGTTGTTCGTCTCTTCCTAGTGCCCAACACAGTACCTGTCCCAAGCAGGCCATAAGGACAGGTTTAATGAATTCATCAGTCAGGATCTATGGGAACAGTGGGGTGAAAGCACTCAGGCTTTTAAGTAAGCAGGTCAAACTCTACCTGTCCATAAGCAAAAAGTGGGAGAAGAGCCTCAGTTCTCATCTGGAAAATGGGGATAATCCCCGAAAGAAAAAAACTGATAAGATGGTGTTGAGACCCATTCAAACTCTAGGACTGAAGACTTTGGTTTTTTTATGTTTTTAAAACATTTTTTATTTTTTATTTTGAGGCAGAGTCTTGCTCTGTTGCCCAGGCTGAAGTGCAGTGCTACAATCTCAGCTTACTGCAACCTCCACTGCCCAGGTTCAAGCAATTCTCATGGCTCAGCCTCTCATATAGCTGGGATTACCACCACACCTGGTTAATTTTTGTATTTTAGTACAGACAGGATTTCGCCATGTTGGCCAGGCTTGTCTCGAACTCCTTACCTCACGTGATCCTCCTGCCTCAAACACCCAAAGTTCTGGGATTAGAGATATAAGCCACTGTGTCCAGCCTAGGATCCAAGACTTTGTATGGGAGAAAATCCATTCATGGATTCCCTAAATAGAGAGATATTGTGCTTTCAGAAAAAGAAGACCCAAGAGACATGGAGTCTTTCTCTCTGGCTCCCTTAGCACAGAAACAGATGTGACACGTTGGGCAAGTCAGTAACCCCAAGTATCAGTTGCCTTCTCTGCAAATGGAGCACCTTGGAGCCTGCCTTGGAGCACCTTGATTCCCTATCACTTCTATGATCCCTCTGGATATAGGGAGAATGGAATCAATATGGGTCAAGCACTAACACCCTCTAATGCAAAAGCTTGTGGCTACTTTACCTCCATCTCATAGATTCGTTGTGCAATGCGGTTATCATGAATAATCACCCGAGATAAATTGCTCTTGGGTAAAAGTTTTTTCACTGCTGCTTCACTGGAATTCATTACGCTGGAGTGGGGAGGGAAAGGTGGTACAGGTTACAGACGGCTGGGACCAGGGCCACAGCAGATTTGATGGGGTTCTGTGGGGAGTGGCTGAGGCTTCCCCAGGTGTCTTAGGACAAGTGCAGCTCTGCCATAATTTTCAGAGGAGCAAGGGAGTAACCATAGTTTCTTGTTGTGGAAAAGGTACCCTAAAGGGTATTTCACAGATACACAGAAGAAAAGCCATTCTGAGGATGTAAAAGGGCCAGTGCGGTCCACAAGGGATGGGTTATCAGAAACTCAGAACCATTCTCAGAAGGCAGTCATCTTTTTTTGTTTGTTTTTTTCAGATGGAGTTTTGTTCTGTCTCCTACGCTGGAGTGTGGTGGCACAATCTTGGCTCATTGCAACCTCTGCCTATGGTTTAAACTATTCTCCTGCTTCAGCCTCCTGAGTAGCTGGGACTACAGGCACTCATCACCATGCCGGGCTAATTTTTGTATTTTTAGTAGAGATGGGGTTTCACCATGTTGGACAGGCTGGTTTCGAACTCCTGACCTCAAGAGATACAGCCACCTAGGCCTCCCAAAGTGCTGGGATTACAGGCATGAGCCACCACCACGCCCACCTGGTCAAAAACAGTCATTTTGATGATCATTCTTAAGGATGAAATGGATGAGAGGGGTCTTAGAGGAGAGGAGTAAAAAGTTGTAGGGTAGGATTCAGAAGGATGAATCTGAGAGGTGTTTAGCTTGGGGGGTACTTGCTCTAGAGCATATGCCTCAAGGGGATCTGGGTGGTGGGGGGTTGGGGGAGTATAGATCAGAGCAGGGAGAAATGAAAATGAAGAGCTTGGACAGATGCTAGCCTGGTTAACGGGGAAATTCTGAAAGAAAGTTTGGGGAGTTTAGAAAAATGAGGGAGGTATGGAGTGGACAGGGGTTTTAGGAGACTCTGAAAGGTGAGAGGTGAAAGATGGAGTGGGGTGGGGTATAATGGAGCCGAGTACTCCAGGTGAAAATACAATTTGGTCAAAATGGGAAAACAGTGAAAAGTTAATATACTTCTAGGCACTGAGTTTTCACTTTTTGATAATTTGGTTACACCATGAAGTAGTCTTATGAACATATACTTTTAAATGATTTTGTCCATTTAAAAATAATTCTTCAGGACCGGTGTGGTGGTTCACGTCTGTAATCCCAACACTTGGAGAGGCGGAAGCAGGTGAATCACTTGAGGTCAGGAGTTCCAGACCAGCCTGGCCAACATGGTGAAACCCCGTCTCTACTAAAAATACAAAAATTAGCTGGGTGTGGTGGTGAGCACCTATAATCCCAGCTACTTAGGAGGTTGGGGCAGGAGAATTGCTTGAACCCGGGAGGTGGAGTTTGCAGTGTGTATCATGCCACTGTACTCCAGCTTGGGCAACAGAGCAAGACTTGGTCTCAAAAAAAAAAAATTGTTCATATTTTCTAAAATGTAGAAGCAAAATGTATAATATGGGAGCAACTTTGGTATGTCACAAAATACATGTAATTGTGTATGAAACATAGACACGGTGGTATATTAGATGGGAGAATAAAGCAGGTTACTAGAAAGTGAACTTTTTTGTCATGTATTGTTTTTTAAGCATGTTGTTTTATATATATATATATTTATATGAATGAATCATGAACAAAATACACCAAAATGTTAACAGTGATTGTCTCTAGCCACTCATGCTGCTGGTCTTATTTTTCTTTCTTTTATTTTTATTTTTTTGAGACGGGGTCTCTGTCGCTCAGGTTGGAGTGCAGTGGCCCAATCTCAGCTCACTGCAACCTCCACCTCCCAGGCTCAAGTGATCCTCCCACCTCAGCCTCCTGAGTAACTGGGATCACCAGCCACCACACCTGGCTAATTTTTTTTATTTTTGATAGAGAGAGGGTTTCACCATGTTGCCTAGGCTGGTCTCAAACTCCTGAGCTCAGGCGATCCACCCACCTCAGCATCCGAAAGTGGTGGGATTACAGGCGTCAGCCACCGCACCTGGCCTTATTTATCCATAAGGGTATGCTACTTTTATAATGAGGCCAAAAAAGACAACTGTAGAAGGGTAAAACATTTTGAAGGGCTAGAATTTTTTTTCTAATTCATGCTGGACACGGTGGCCCATGCCTGTAATCCCACCACTTTGGAAGGCCGAGGTGGGCGGATCACCTGAGGTCGGGAGTTCGAGACTAGCCTGACCAACATGGAGAAACCCAGTCTTTACTAAAAATACAAAATTAGCCGGGCATGGTGGCACATGCCTGTAATCCCGGCTACTGGGGAGGCTGAGGCAGGAGAATTGCTCGAACCTGGGGGGCGGAGATTTTGGTGAGCCGAGATTGCGCCATTGCACCAGAGCCTGGTGACAAAATCAAAATTGTCTAAAAAAAAAAAAAAATCCTAAAACACTAGAAGGGAAAGAGGGCGACAACGACTGGAAATATTCCAAGTAAAAAAGGTTATTTTGAACCTAATTGCTTTCCACCTCAAGTCCTCCATGGACGGGAGCCTGGAAGATGCAGTGAGGGGGTTGTGGAATGGAAAGGAGCGCGGGTAATTGGGGTTTGTGAGGATCGGGGCGAGGCAGAGGGAACTGGGTTTTTTTTCCCAGGACCTCTGGGGAACACAGAGGCTGAGAAGGAGCTTATGAGATAGGTTCGAGCTTGGGAGCACCTGGGTATCTCCAGGCTCTAAGGAGAGTCAGGGCTCACCCCCTCGGGCACTGCGGCCTCACGAGGTCATGCCAGGGGACTGAAGGGCCAGGACCGACTCTGAGAACATGTGGGCTGGAGATGGGGATTCCAGGTTCTCACGGGATTCCAGGGTGAGGGAGTTCGGGTTCCAGGGAGTCCGAAGAGCTAGACTGAGAAGGAGCTGGGGCCTGGGGCTACGATAAATCGACTCCTCTGGTGTGTGAAAAAGCGCCAGGGTCCGGCTGAGGGGAGCGCGAGTCTGAAAGAGTTCGAGCTCCCTAGCGGGTCGGAGGGTCTGACAAACGCCCTGGACCTGCGGGCCGCACCTGAAGAGCACTGGCGGCTGCGCAGACCGCGGCCGCGGGAAGCAGATCTGCGGCTGACTCCCTAGGCCGATTTCTTGGCGGCGGCCGAGTCTATCCCGCAGGTGGTTCAAGCCCAAGGTGGCGCCGCCACTGGTGGTCGCCTGGGCGGCGGTCGGGTAAATCTTGGAGGATCCCAGGTCCCAGGAAACTAAGGGCTTAGTCGGCTGTGTGATTGCGGCTTCCCTGTTGGAGAAAGAGTTGGAAACTGGAGGCCGGTTGTCAGCCATGTTCGGTGGGCGCGAGGTGACGCGGAGTGAGTCCCTGGGCGAGGCCCTGAACCAAGCGCGGCGCGTTGCCTGGGAGACACATAATGGCCCTGCAGACCCGGATGCCGGGTGTCAGACGTGCGCACAGAGCCCGGCGGCTACGGACGCGATAAAATTGTCCCTCGGTGGCCGCCGTGGCAATACCAGGTGCGTTGCCGTGGAGACGGACGATGCTGGATGTAGTGGGGTGAAGTGAGCGGAGCTGACCCCGCTTCGCCGCGGGGACGGCAGTGACCCCGGTTTCCTCGCAGGCCGGGTAACGGGTTGAGCCTGGGTGGGGCTGCTCAGGGGCCCCACCAGGGGGGTGGAATTTCTCTGAAGACCCGCCACAGGCGATTTCTTTCTGCTATGAGAGACCATTGCTATGGAAACCAAAGCGCTAGGCCTACGGGGTTGAGGCTCCGGGATCATGACGGGTCTCTCTCCCAAAGTTCCTCGCCTTCGCGGAGCGGCTGCTTCCTGAACGAATCCGCCACCCTCCTGCGCAGTCTTGACACCGAGCAGGTGAAGAAGCCTATTCCAATGCCAGCTCCCCCAAGAAACCTACCTGGCCCACCCCCCAGAGGTGGTGCTTCGCTCTCGTTTACTCTTGGACTTTGTTCCACGTTTATAACCTAGTATTTCACCAACGCCCCGCGGTGTTTATCCACTTTTCCCACACATAATGGACCAGAAAGACCTGTTCCGGACCTTGCTTTCTGATCTTGAACAAGTCCTTTTCCCAGCTGTGTCTCACTTTTCCCTTGTGTAAAATGGAAATGTTGACTCTAGACGCCGGTCCGACGAAGTTGCTTTAAAGATCGAACCAGATGAGGAAGCCAAAGATTTCATAGGCTGTAAAGTGGTGAGACAACTGCTACCGGAGTTGCTATTTTTTTCTCCACCTCCTTCTCCTTCAAGCTGAACGTTCTTCAGATCTCTTGTGATTTCTTCAGGCAGTCTTTGCGACTCCCTAGCCTCCGACCTGGAATAAATCTCTCTTACACTTCACTTCCACCTTCAAGAGCATTGTCTCTTCTGCAGACTTTTAGTTGCTGTGATGAACAACACATTCCTCTATTCCCATTACTCACTGGGCACTGGTTTGGGTTGGGGGGGGCATCCGTTCACTTCTCTCTGGATTATCTGATGATGAGGATCCAGAACATCCCTTAGCATTTAGGCTTCCACCTGGGTTCAGGAGGCTTTTTCCTTGCCCTTCATATCACTCTAGAACAAGGCAGCCCTATGTGCTTTTCCTGGGGTGAGCCTGATGCATTTGAGTCTGGGGCACTGGCAGGTAGGATTTGCCTATACAACCTTTGGCCATTCTCTTCAGTAGCCTCAGAACCACCCCCATCCCCACCCAGCCCCTTCCTGGAATCCTAGAGAAACATGGCCAGGCCAGGTGCCCTGGCTCATGCCTGTAATCCCTGCACTTTGGGAGGCTAGGGCAGGTGGATCACTTGAGGTCAGGACTTTTCGAGACCAACCTGGCCAACATAATGAAACCCTGTTTCTACTAAAAATAGAAAAATTAGTTGGGTGTGGTACCACCCACCTGTAATGTCAGCGACTCGGGAAGTTGAGGCACGAGAATCACTTGAACCCAGGAGGTGGAGGTTGCAGTGAGCCAAGATTGTACCACTGCACTTCCAGCTTGGGTGACAGAGCAAGACTCTGTCTCTAAGAAATAAAGTTGCCAGGCATGGTAGCTCACACCTGTAATCGCAACACTGGGAGGCCAGGGCTCTCGGATCACGAGATCAGGAGTTTGAGACCAGCCTGGCCAAAATGGTGAAACCCCATCTCTACAAAAATACAAACATCAGCCGGGTGTGGTGGCCTGTACCTATAATCCCAGCTACTCAGGAGGCTGAGGCAGGAGAATCGCTTGAACCCAGGAGGTGGAGGTTGCAGTGAGCCAAGATCACACCACTGCACTCTAGCCTGGGCTACAGAGCAAGACTCTGCCTCAAAAAATAAATTAATAAATAAAAATGAATAAATAAATGGCTTTGCCTCTCTCCCCTATGCCTTGCAGGAGATCCTAGCTGAGCCTAAGAACTGCCTCTGTTGACCCCTTTTGGTTGCTGTGGGATCTGCCCTAGTCCAGCAGCCAGAGCCCCACGTGCACATTTGGCACCTTCTGGCCTGGTGACCTCACCTGTCAAAATGCTTTCCCACCACTCATGGGGTCTTCCCTACAATCCTGGAAAGTGAGGAGAGCTGGGATTCCCATTCTGACTTTACGAATGAGCAGCAGCATCCTGGGATCCAGCCCCAAATCTGCTACTAATTCCATACCTGACCTTGGCAAGTCACCTTTCTACTCCCAGGCTCAGTTACCCATCAATGAAATAGGAGAGGCGATCTGTACAAGACAGCTGTATGGTCTCTTCCACCTCCCCAACCTCTCAGAGTGGAGAGGTGACTTGTCCAAGATCACAGTGAATCAGAGCTGAAGCACTCCCAGTCTGCGGGTCACCCCACTCGCCTACCCATTACTGATCAGGAAAAGACAGAGGCATCACAGCAAAGAAGAAAACCCGTTCTTCCACCTTTGTGCTCACATTTTTGTGTTCAAGGGACACATAGATATGTGAGTGAACGGATGGATGGATGGATGGATTGATAGATAGGCAAGTGAATGGATGAATGATGGATGGATGGATGGATGGATGAGACAGATATGCCAGAACTTTGGGATCACTCTTAGCAGCAACTTCCGCAGCTATCTGCCTCTCTCTGCTTCCTGACAAATTACCCCTCTGATTCCAACTGGTTCGCCTTTTGACAGGATCTTCTGGACCCACCGAGTTCTGAATCCTTCATGTTCTGAAATCAGTGCCCCTGCCTGACAGCCTGGAGCTAGGACCTGCAGTGTGGGGAATAAATCTTCACCCCAGGCTTCCTTCTTGACATGTTATCAACCACTGTGCTCAACAGCTACAGCCACGGGAGGATAGTCAGTGGCCAGGGGCCATAAATGAAAGCTACCATAAGCATCCCTTACAGAGTAGTTCCTTAGGCCAAGAATAGCTGAAATAAGCTCTGTGCTCATCATAATGAAGCTGATGATCACTGGGGTGGCAGCCTGGCATGGGAAGAGCATGCCCTGTGCATCGTATGGCCCGGTTCACACCTGACATTAAGTTCCTCCGCCTCTCTGTGCCTTGGTTTTCTTTTCTGTAAGATGAACGTGATGCCTGACAAGTGTTGTGGGGAATGAATGAGGTAAGGTATACAATGCCTCACAGGTTTTAGGTGCTCAGTAAGTAGAAGTTCCTGAGTGGGGTGGGGGAAAAAAAAAACAGAAGTTCCCTTCCTTTTGTTCCAGTCATGGAGAATTGCTGTAGAGGAAAGGAACAAAGTCTATTGTGCATCCAACAAGGTATGTATGTGTGTATGTATGTATGTATGTATATTGAGATGGAGTCTTGCTCTGTTGCCCAGGCTGGAGGACAGTGGCATAATCTCAGCTCAATGCAGCCTTTTGCCTCCCGGGTTCAAGTGATTCTCCTGCCTTAGCCTCCCAAGTAGTGTAACTGGGATTACAGTTGCCTACCACCACACCCGGCTAATTTTTGTATTTTTAGTAGAGACCGGGTTTCACCATGTTGGTCAGGCTGTCTCAAACTCCTGACCTCAGGTGATCCACCCACCTTGGCCTCCCAAAGTACTGGGATTACAGGTGTGAACAACTGCACCCAGCCTCAAGGTTTTTAAACTGGTAAGTTTTTTCCAAATGTTCTAAAGCAGTGAAGTGCATTTGGTGGGGGAATGAAGGGAGGAGGAAATGAAATGTATTTTCAACAGGAAATGATGATATGTTCGAACATAATCTCCTTAAAAGATGGTACCATTCATTGTCCACTGCCATCATCACAGAACTTCAGGCATGAGGAATACTCCCCACAGATTTTCCAGTTACAAGCTGAGCTCATCTTTTATTTCATAGGAGTCTGGGGCAGCAGTTAGAACTTCTATGCCCCATCCCTCTGCTTATTGGGTGAGCCTCTTCCTCATCCATATCTCTCTAACCCAGGCTAATTCTCCCTAATGGCCTATCCATCCCAGAATGGGTGACACGTTCTTAAAATACCTGCTGTAAAAGAGCTGACCTTGGCTGGGCGTGGTGGCTCACGCCTGTAATCCCAGCACTTTGGGAAGCCAAGGCAGGCGGATCATCTGAGGTCAGGAGGTGGAGACCAGCCTGGCCAACATGGTGAAACCCCTTCTCTACTGAAAACACAAAAAGTAGCCAGGTGCAGTGGCACATGCCTGGAATCCCAACTATTTGGGAGGCTGAGGCAGGAGAATCACTTGAACCTGGGAGGTGGAGGTTGAAGTGAGCTGAGGTTGTGCCACTGCACTCCATCGTGGGCAACAGAGCCAGACTTCATTTCAAAAAAACAAAAACAACAACAATAAAACCCTCATTCGTAAAATGGAGCTAATAAAATTACCTATTCTGTTGGGAGGATTCAATGAGATCATGTTTGAAAAGAGCTGAGCCTTGTACCGGGCACATGAGCGCTCAATAAATGTTAATACGCTAATGGTTTTGATTACCTGAATGGGATTGGAGGTAAGATTCGATTTGAACTGAGGGGTATGTGTGTGTGTGTGTGTGTTTGGTTGCGGGGGGATTGTCTACTGGACTAAAGAATCTTTCAGCTGAGCGTGGTGGCTAATACCAATCCCAGCACTTTGGGAGGCTGAGGTGAGAGGATTGCTTGAGCCTAGGAGTTTGAGACCAGCTAGGGCAACATAGTGAGACCCTCCCTCTACAAAAAATACAAAATTAGCCAGATTTGATGGCATGTGCCTGTGGTTCCAGCTACTCTGGAAACTGAGGTGGAGGTGGGAGGATCGCTTGTGCCCAGGAAGTCAAGACTATAGTGAACCATGATTGTGCCACTGAACTCCAATCTGAGTGATAGAGTGAGACGCTGTCTCAAAATATATATATATATATATATATATATATATATATATATATATATATATATATATATATATATATATATATTTGGGCAATCTCCTTAGCTTCAAGATTCCATTTCTCGCACAATATTTTCCCATCTAATACCCCTCCATGCTTCACTCACTAATTTTTCTTCCTTTTAGTCTTCTTCTCTCCCAATAACCAATTGGCTTTCAAGAATGTTGTTGCTTCTTTTTCCCTACTTAAATGCAATATTGTCTGGTTTTCAATGAAAAAATAGGAAGATGGAGTCCACCCAATCAAAGGTCAGTTCGTGACTTATGAATGATTTCCTGAATTGCCATCCCAACTCCTCACACCCACTCCACTCCTGGGGACCCCTCAGTCTGTTGGTTCACCACCTAAAGACATAAAGACCCTCAGCCAAGGCCAGCCAGCCATGGACGAAGGCACATTACCTCCTCCAAAGGCTGGACAAAGGCACAGCTCAGAGAGGCTGCATTAGGTGAGATCTAGGAGGTAGAAATTTCCCAGGGACAGTTTGGAGAAGAGAGTGGATCAGGCTGTTCTGCAGGCCTCCTGAAAATTCCAGGATCTCCAGAGCCTTTCCTCTCTCCTGGTAGTGCCAAGGGAAACAATAACAACAACAACAAAACTTGTTAAAATAAAAAAAGAACAAATGTCCCTTGACTTACAATGTGGTTACACCTCGATTAAACCCACCGTAAGTTGAAAAAATTTAAGTTGAAAATGCATTTAACACCTAACCTATTGAACATGATAGCCCTTCCTCCCTTAAACATGCTCACAACACTTACGTTCACCTACAGTTGGACAAAATCATCTAACACAAAGCCTATTTCATAATAGAGTGTTGACTATCTGTTATCATTTAATAAATATTAAAAGTGAAAACCAGAATGGTTCTTTGGGTACTTGAAGTGTAGTTTTCTTTTTTCTTTCTTTCTTTTTTTTTGAGATGGGGTTTTGCTTTTGTTGCCCAGGCTGGAGTGCAGTGGGGGAATCTCAGCTTACTGCAACCTCCACCTCTCAGGTTTCAGTGATTCTCCTGCCTCAGCCTCCAGAGTAGCTGGGATTACAGGTGCCTGCCAGTACGCCTGGCTAATTTTTTGTATTTTTAGTAGAGACAGGGTTTCTCCATGTTGGTCAGGCTGGTCTCAAACTCCTGACCTCAGATGATCCACCTGCCTAGCCTCTCAAAGTGCTGGGATTACAGGCATGAGCCACTGTGCCTGGCCGAAGTATAGATTCTATGAGTGACTATCATTTTCACCCCATTGTAAAATTGATCTTAAGTTAAACCTTTGTAAGTTGTAAGTCATGTGCAGTATGTATATCAAATATAAAAAATACACCAAAATGCTAGCACTAGTTGATCTAAGAGAAGAGACTTTTTTTCTGTTTTTTTTTTTTTTTTTTTTTGATAAATGTAGTCATATTGCTTGTGTAAATAAGACAAATATTTTAAATCAGTTTAGTCAGTTTTGCTCAGCCAAAGGAAACAGACAAAATGCTAGAAAAAGATTGTTTTGGCTCCCACTGAAAAGTGGCAGGCTTCAGACCCCAAAGGAATACCATAAAGGGGGAAACATAATAACATCTGCCTCCCCACTTCTGACCCAGGCCCCTCTGGGCCTGGGGCTCACTAAGATCCATTGTAAAGGAAAGGCTGCCAAATGGTGCCGGGCAGCAGTGACGGAAGAAGTAACGAGGAGGAGAAGGAGAAACAAGAGTTTCCAGGAAGAACTTCCGAGAGCCACCAAGAGGACCACAGTCCTTACCCAGCAGCTCTGATGATGCAGTATGACCACTCCAGGACACCTGGTTTTAGTTCTCTGCCACTAACTTGCTGCATTACCTTGGGCAAGTCAAGCCACCTCTCTGGGCCTCAGTTTCCTCATGTGTAAAATGAGGAGACTCAGTTACATTTTCAAAAATGTCCCAGGCCCTTACTCTGTGCCCTTGCTTCGAATAATACCAAGAGGAATAAGATAGTTATTTATTCAAAACACATTGAATGACTACCCCATGCACTTGGCATTGTGGTTATAGGGATGAGTAAGTCAGGATCACTGACATCAAGACATTTACAACCTGATTGGCATGACAGTGTGCAAACAAAGGATGATGCACTAAGCACTCGGTGCAGAGACACTGGAATGGGCATCCAGCAGCACAGGAGAGAATGGGCTTTTCTTCTGGGACCAGTTGTGGGCATCAAAGAAGAAAAGAGGCCGGAACTGAATCTTGGAGAATCCTTGGTCCCTGCCTTCAAGGAATGTACAGTCTGCCAGGCACAGTGGCTCACGCCTGTAATCTCAGCACTTTGGGAGGCTGAGGTGGGCAGATTATCTGAGGTCAGGAGTTCGAGAGCAGCCTGGCCAACATGGTGAAGCCCCATCTCTACTAAAAATCCAAAAATTAGCCAGGTATGGTGCTGCACGCCTATAATCCCAACTACTAGGGAGGCTGAAGCTGAGAATCGCTGGAGCCTGGAGGGTGGAAGTTGCAATGAGCCAAGATCATACCACTGCACTCCAGTCTAGGCAACAGAGTAAAATTCCATCTCAAAAAAAAAAAATTGTGTACGATCTAATCAGGAGTGAGGACAAATACTGCTCAAATAGCTACTATGTGAGGCAGAATGAAACCTCCACAAGCAATCTAAGTTCAGAGGGGAGAGGAAACCCATATGACTTAGGTGGGCTGTGGGCAGAGGCAGACAGGAGGCAGGAGGAGGTCAGAAAATGCTGTCAGGAGGCCGGGTGCAGTGGCTTACACCTGTAATCCCAGCACTTTGGGAGGCCAAGGTGGGCAGACTGCTTGAGGCCAGGAGTTCCAGACTGGCCTGGTCAACATGATAAAACCCTGTCACTACTGAAAATACAAAAATTACCTGAGCATCATGGTGTGCACCTGTAATCCCAGCTACTCAAGAGGCTGAGGCCTGAGAATCATTTGAATCTGGGAAGCAGAGGTTTCAGTGAGCTGAGATCATCCCACTGTACTCCAACCTGGGTGACAGAGCGAGACTCCATCTCAAAAAAAAAAAAAAAAAGCTGTGTAGGAAATGTCACTGGGATAAGCCTTGAAGGATGAAGAGAGGACTAAAGGGGCATTCCAGATGAAGGGTCTTCACAAATAAAGGTACAGTGTGGGGACTATTCGGATGTAGTCTAGAGAGCAGGCAGAACAGGGAGTGGGGACCACTGGAAGGCTACTGGAGCCATCATGGTGAGAACCACTGGAAATGATGAGCCCTGGGCTTAGCACTTTATATCCTCATGTCAGACCTTGGAGGTAGGTTCCCTTACTACTACCACCCTCTTTCAGATAAGGAAACGGAGGTTCAAGGAGGTGACAAGGTCACACGACTGACTGGTGGTAGAAATAGCACTTAAGCCAGGTCCTTCTGATGCCTCCACCCAACCTCCTCACCACTGGAATGCCAGGCAGTGGCATTGCATTACTGAGGCTTTCCCATCTAAGGTACCACTGTCCCAGCACACCTGGCCTGGCATGTCACCTCAGACATGTGGGCACTGAGAGGTCAATCTTTGCCTTCAGCATGGAGCTAGCTTGAATCCCACCTTTTTGAGTTGAGCATTTATAAGATTATCAGGACCTCTTTCACCAGAACAGAGGGATGCATGGGGCAAGGAATATGAGGATTGCTGAGGATTTGTTATGCTCCACTGTCTGCTGGTCTCCGTTTATTGTTCTACAATTGTGCAGGCTGGCTGGTTTCTAATTCTCCTCTGGTCACACTAGTGTCACTGTGGCCCTGGGGCAGATCCCTTTTCCAGAAGTAGGGTGGTTGGTCTTTCTTGGAAGACTAGAGTTTTAACTGGTCCTGGTACACCCGAACGTTGTCCAAATACTGGCAGATGTTCATGGATTCCTGTCTCCAGTGCCCCAGCTTTTTGAGCTGGTTCGTCATGAACTTTCTTTTCAAGAGGTCATAGAAGTGGCTGATGTTTTTCTTCGTCTTCTCTAAAGCTCTCATCTTACGAAAAACAGAGGTGAGGTTAGGATTAAGAAGCCACTTCACAGCAAGTTAGGCACCTGTGCTGCTGATGTTGGGGCGGGAAAAGTGTCAGGTGGACCCTATTTTCATCCCATAAATACTTGACTCACAGGGAGCCCATTTCTTTATTTGTAAAACGTGGGCATTAAGCTGGAGAACTCCAAGGCCAGGTGCAGTGGCTTGCACCTATAATCCCAAGACTTTGGGAGGCCAAGGAGGGTAGATCACTTACGGTCAGGAGTTCGAGACCAGCTTGCCCAACATGGTGAAACCTTGCCTCTATTAAAAATATAAAAATTAGCCAGGCATGGTGACAGGCACCTGTAATCCCAGATACTCGGGAGGCTGAGGTAGAAGAATTGCTTAAACCCAGGAGGTGGAGGCTGCAGTGAGCTGAGATCATGCCACAGCGCTCCAGCCTGAGTGACAGAGCCAGACTCCGTCCCCACAAAAAAAAAAAAAAAACCACAAAACAAAAACTGGATAACTCATAGGACATCTTCTGACATTCTGCCACCTAGCAACCTGAATTTGACCTTAAAAACATCTCTATCTGAAGACTGGTCAGAAAAAAGATGGTGGTGGGGGTGCTGGGAGGGCTACATCCTATCTCTCCATAACTCCTATTGCCCTGTCCCTGTTAATCATTTGGTGCTTCCCACATGTGGTCTGTGACATCCTTTGTATCATGCTACATTCTATTTATTTATTCTATTGTATAACTTTTGTCCTGTCCCCCAAAAGATGGTAAAGTCTGGGAAGCCACATTCTATGTCATATTCATTCCTTTACTCTAATGAGCTAGCTACAGGGGAAGATACTAAAAAAAATTAGCCACAAGTCTTCCCGGTAACTACAGTGTAGTCAGGAGATAAGACAC
Source organism: Saguinus oedipus (assembly GCA_031835075.1). Classification (NCBI taxonomy): domain Eukaryota; kingdom Metazoa; phylum Chordata; class Mammalia; order Primates; family Cebidae; genus Saguinus; species Saguinus oedipus. The sequence continues at coordinate 49,150,535 of CM063170.1, forward strand.
ATGCCCAGATATTTCTAAGACAGAAAGTGATCCACTTCTAAAAGAAGCACAGAGTTCAAGGAAGGGAGACATCAAGAAAAGTTTCACTTGGCCAGGTATGGTGGCTCACTACTGTAATCCCAGCACTTTGGGAGACCCAGGCAGGTGGCTCACTTGAGGCCAGGAGTTTGAGACCAGCCTGGCCAACATGGTAAAAGCCCATCTCTTCTCAAAATACAAAAAAAAACCTAGCTGGGTGTGGTGGCATATGCCTGTAATCCCAGCTACTCAGGAGGCACAAGAATTGCTTGAACCCAGGAGGTGTAGGTTGCATTGAGCTGAGATCATGCCACTGCACTCCAGCCTGGCTGACAGAGCAAGACTCGGTCTCAAAAAAGAAAAGAAAACTTCTACTGAGAGGTCAGCTTATAAACTGAGGCTGGGTTTTGAAGGATGGGGAGGTTTGAGACATATGGAAACAATGTGGAGGGTGGTGATCCTGAAAATGTACATTTTCAACAAGCCCTCCAGGGGATTCTGATAAGCACTAACTTTATCTGAAGACCTAGCACAAGGTTAAGCAAAGGACTTCTTCATAAAGGCCAGTCAATGTTGGCATGATTACTTGACGTGAGGAATTAAAGAGTGAGGGTGGGTACTGAATGACATAGTTCAAGTCCATGTTCACCAAACCTGGCTGCAGCATTATAAACCCACTGTTTCAGTTGTGGTTTATAATCAGATATAGGACTCTGAGTGCAGGTCTCAGATGACTTTAAAAATTGTGCTTTTGGAATAGAGGAAAAAACAAAACTTCTAGGACTCTCATGGTGAGCTGATATATTAAACACTGCTAATCCTTTTGTTTTCAGAGTCAAGAGAACTTATTTCTTTCCAGCTATTTGCAACTTTTAATGAGTAAAATATACTGTGAAAAGGTTTTCAACCACATTTGTTTCTCTCTACCTGATTTCTTCAGAATTTGGAAAGTATTTGTGAGTATTTTTAATTTATGGCAGTATAGTTAATTGCATAAGTGCAATAAGAATCTATTTACTTTTGTAATAGGAGACAATTGGAGAAATTGGTTATTTCACCAAGGCTTTGACTGGAATGGCATGCTTTCTTTAAGAATTAAAGTTAATGGCTGGGTGCAGTGACTCACGCCTATAATCCCAGCACTTTGGGAGGCCAAGGCAGGTGGATCACGAGGTCAAGAGATCGAGACCATCCTGGTCAACAAGGTGAAACCCCGTCTCTACTAAAAATACAAAAATTAGCTGGGCATGGTGGTGCACACCTGTAGTCCCAGCTACTCGGGAGGCTGAGGCAGGAGAATTGCTTGAACCCAGAAGGCGGAGGTTGCGGTGAGCCGAGATCGCGCCATTGCACTCCAGTCTGGGTGACAACAGCACAACAGCAAAACTCCGTCTCAAAAAAAAAAAAAAAAAGAATCAAAGTTAATATATAGAACCAATTAAAGCCTCTTGGGGAATCTCATCTTTTACCTTGTTTACACAGTCCCTATACAAGTTTTCTGACCTGTGAAAGAATGTCAGTTTCTAACAGACCCAAGAGCCCCATATTATCTTGGGACCTTGAGAGGAGAGGAATGTACCCAACTCACAGGTACTTGAAGGTACAGACCCATGGGCTGGGCTTGTCTTTCAAAAAGTCTTGTCTGAGATTCCTTGTGGAACCGAGTTCCATCAAAGCCAAGTAAATGTGAAAAATAATTACTTTTTTTTTTTTTTAAGAGATGGGGTCTCACTATGTTGCCCAGGCTGGAGTGCAGTGGCTATTCACAGGTGCGATCCCACTACTGATCAGCGCGGGAGTTTTGACCTGCTCCGTTTCCGACCTGGGCCAGTTCACCCCTCCTTAGGCAACCTAGCGGTCCCCCACTCCCAGGAGGTCACCATATTGATGCCAAACTTAGTGCGGACACCCGATCGGCATAGCGTACTGCAGCCCAGAACTCCTGGGCTCAAGCGATCCTCCCACCTCAGCCTCCCGAATAGCTGGGACTACAGGCACGCACCACCACGCCCAGTGAAAAATAATTATTCTTGATGCACTTTATGCAAATAATCAGACAAGTACAATAAGACTAAAGCTTATTATGTAAACAAATCAGTTATGTCATGATTTACTTTTAATAAAAATGGGTACTAGAGAGAAAAATTATGCTTCAAAAAACAAAAACAAAAACAAAACTGTGGTACACTACTGTTAGCTGGCCTTAAGCTTTTCTGCCTTTTGAACTAAATCCTAAATTTTTGGATTCATGGGTTAGAAGTCCCCAAACTAATGCTTTCAAATCTTTGCTTTTAAAATTGAGAATTGTACTCCTCATCCTAGGACTCATTATTTACTTTATGGTAAGCTGTTCACTTAAACACTATAGTAAAACTATAGATGAGAGTGCTAATGTTTTTGCCATGCAAGCCTCGTAAGCCCAGCCAGGCCTGCATGAGTATGCTCAGGCAGGGGCAAAGTGGTTCCACTCTTCTTACCTTGGGACTTGCTCCCATTCCCACTATGTCCCGTTTCAGCAGGAAGAAGCCAGAGCGATGGCTTTTCCCCATCTTCATAGCCTACACCTTAAGATTAAGGTGTTATAAAACCCAAAGGGAGAGATTGAAACCAACTTTGCAAAATTATGACTGAGATAGAAAAAGAGATTTAACTTAACTGGCTCCATTTTGTTCTAACCTCCAAGCTGTCCTTGTTCCTTCCTGGGTAAGGATGAACTAACTTACTTTGTAGTTATAGTTTAAAACAAAGATGATAACAGCTCTTTCCCAAAGCAGACCTCCTTCTTGCCTGGGGACTAGATTGCCTTTGTTTGTTGTTGTTGTTGAGACAGAGTTTTGCTCTTGTTGCCCAGGCTGGAGTGCAATGGTGCTTTCTCAGCTCACTGCAATCTCCGCCTTCCAGGTTCAAGCAATTCTGCCTCAGCCTCCTGAGTAGCTGGGATTACAGGCATGTGCTACCATGCCCAGGGAATTTTTGTATTTTTAGTAGAGATGGGGTTTCTCCATGTTGACCAGGCTAGGCTCGAACTCCCAACCTCAAGTAATCCACCCACCTTGGCCTCCCAAAGTGCTAGTATTACAGGTATGAGCCATCACGCCTGGAGATTGCCTTTGTTGGACTAATATTGGGCACAAGATTAGAAATTATGGTTTAGGAGTCATGCAGCTGGAAGCTGCAAGATTCTGACCCTCCCTAAACTGCTCCTAAGATCAGTGCTTGAGATATTTTGTCAACCCTGCACTTGATGGATCAGCTGGCACCACCTAGATCAATAAACTGGCTTATCTGATCTTGTGGCCCTCCCAATTCTGGTCTTCCACACAGCCAGCTCTGTGTGAATTACTCTTTCTCTATTGCAATTCCCCTGTCTTGATGAATGATGAATTGACTGTCTAGGCAGCGGGCAAGGAAACCCCTTGGACAGTTACAGTAGTTGGGACTACAGGCATGTGCCACCACACCCAGCTAATATTTGCATTTTTAGTAGAGACAGGGTTTCACCATGTGGAAACTCAACAGAGTCAAGAGGGGGCAGTGGCTCAACCCTGGGCTCCCTCCTCTGCTTGAAAAAAATGTGTATGTTCTTGGAGCCCATCTTGTTCACTTGTCTCTTCTTAGTGCCCCACACCGTACCTATCCCAAGCAAAAAGTGGGAGAAGAGCCTCAGTTCTCATCTGGAAAATGGGAATAATCCTGGAAGGAAGAAACTGACAGGATTCAAACTCTAGGAGCCAAATCTTCAGTGGCTGTTTTTTTTTGTTTGTTTTTTTTGTTTTTCTGTGTGACAGTCTTGCTCTGTTTCCCAGGCTGGAGTGTAGTGGCATGATCTCAGCTTATTGCAATCTCTGCTGCTTGGGTTCAGCCAATTCTTGTAGCTCAGCCTCCCATGTAGCTGTGATTACAGGCGTGCGCCTCCACACCCAGCTAATTTTTGTATATCTGATAGAGACCGGCTTTCACCATGTTGGCCAGGTTGGTCTCGAACTCCTGGCTTCAAGTGATCTGCCCGCCTCAGCCTCCCAAAGTGCTAGAATTACAGCCATGAGCCACTGCACCCGGCCTAAGACCCAAGACTTTGTATGCAAGAAACTAAGAATCCATTCATGGGTTCCCTAGAGAGATAATGTGTTTTCAGAAAAAAAGACCCAAGAGACATGAAGTCTTTCTCTCTGGCTTTCTCAGACACCTTGGGCAAGTCAATAACCCTGAGTATTAATTGCCTCCTCTGTAAATGAGGCCTGTCTTAGAGCACCTTGGTGACTCCATATCACCTTTATGATCCCCCAGGATATAGGGAGAATGAAGTGAACATGGGTCAAGGCAGTAACACCCTCTAATGCAAAAGCTTGTGGCTACTTAACCCCCATCCCATAGATTTGTTGTGTGCTGAGTTTGTCATGAATAATCACCCAAGATAAATTCGTCTTGTGTAAAAATTTTTCACTGCTGCTTCACTGAAATTCATTAAGCTGGAGTGGGGAGGGAAAGGTGGTACAGGTTACAGATGGCTGGGGCCAGGGCCACAGCAGATTTGGTGGGGTCCTGCGGGGAGTGGCTGAGGCTTCCCCAGGTATCTTAGGACAAGTGCAGCTCTGCCATCATTTTCAGAAGAACAAGAAAGTGTTTCTTTTCTTTTTTTTTTTATTTTTTTTTGAGACGGAGTTTCACTCTTGTTACCCAGGCTGGAGTGCAATGGCGCAATCTCTGCTCACCGCAACCTCCGCCTCCTGGGTTCAGGCAATTCTCCTGCCTCAGCCTCCTGAGTAGCTGGGATTACAGGCACGCACCACCGTGCCCAGCTAATTTTTTGTATCTTTAGTAGAGACGGGGTTTCACCATGTTGACCAGGACGGTCTCGATATCTTGACCTCGTGATCCACCCTCCTCGGCCTCCCAAAGTGCTGGGATTACAGGCTTGAGCCACCATGCCCGGCCTCCAAGAAAGTGTTTCTTATTGTGGAGAAGATAGGCTAAAGAGGTATTTCATGGATATCCGAAGAAAAGCCATTCTGAGGATGTAAAAGGGCCCCGTGCAGTCCACAAGAGAAGGGTTATCAGGAACTCAGAACCATGCTCAGAAGTAGTCATCTTTTCTTTTTTTTGGGGGGGGGGGATGGACTTTGGCTCTTGTCGTCCAGGCTGGAGTGCAATGGGGTGATCTTGGCTCACTGCAACTTCTCCCTCCTGAGCTCAAGTGATCCTTCCATCTCAGCCTCTTGAGTAGCTGGGACGACAGGTGAACCACCATGCCTAGCTAATTCTTTGTAGTTTTGGTAGAGACCGGGTTTTGCCATGTTGCCCAGCTGTTCTCAAACTCCTGAGCTCAGGCAATCCACCCACTTCAGTCTTCCAAACTGGTGGGATTGTAGGCATGAGCCACCATGCCCGGCCATCCAGCATGCTTGAATGCTTGACCTATCTTACCTTTTTTTTTTTAAGACAGAGTCTCGTTCTGTTGTCAGGCTGGAGTGCAGTAGCGCGATTTCGGCTCACTGCAACTTCCGCCTCCTGGGTTCAAGTGATTATCCTGCCTCAGTCTCCTGAGTAGCTGGGACTACAGGTGTGTACCACCATTCCCAGCTAATTTTCGTATTTTTAGTAGTGACGGAGTTTCACCATGTTGGTCAGGATGGTCTTGATCTCTTGATCTCGTGATCTGCCCACCTCAGCCTCCCAAAGTGCTGTGATTACAGGCATGAGCGACCGTGTGTGGCCCTACGTTGCCTTCTTATGAAAAACTACAGTTAACCCTCAGTTGATGAAGGGAATTCTTTACATAAGAATACTGGCTAGTTTAAAATGCAGAATGATAGATTTAGAAAGTCAGCTTTTTGTAAACATGAAATAATCGATTCTAGCAAGGATCACTAATGGATGACAAAAACTGTACTTAAAAAGTTTATGGGAAACAGGATATTCCCCAAATTTTAAGACATTGCCCCACAGATTATTTGCTAATTTTCAGAGAGAAAAACATACAAGGAGAGCTCTGTCACCACTTTCAGCTAGTCATCAAATTTAGTATCACGAACAGTGGTGTAACCTAAGTCTACAGAGCACCTGATACACTGCAGTGCGGTATGTATGGAATCCTGGGTTAAGACTGATGTAGCTGTTAGATCCATGAGTCACAACCTTCCCCTCACATCAAAGTCAACTCAGGGCATTTTAAAGCTCCCATTCCCAGGCTGCACCCAGGCTAATTACATTAGAACCTCTGCAGGTGGGATCTAGGCATTCGTGTTTTTTCAAGCTCCCGAAGTGATGTCAAGGTGCAACCAAGATCGAGAAGCATTGGCTGAGAGGAAAACGTTAAAACACGACGAAAGAACAAAATCAGACATGTTCAGAATACGGGATGTTACGTAAGATTACTGACTTGGCTTCTTCAAAAAGTAAATTTTATCAAGAACAACATCTTTGAACATGTTTCCAAGGAGAAAGAAGAAAAAAATGAAAAAGGAGGTGAAACAAGGAAGGAAAGAAAAGTTAAGTGGGGACTTTCCAGAGCAAGAGATTTAAGAGACATAACAGCCAAATACAGCGCAAAACTCTTGACTGGATACTGTCCTAAAAACCATCAAAAACAGCTCTAAATTCACTGGGGAAATCTGCAGTTACAAACAACCCTAGGTTTTAGTGGTTCGTAAAACAGAAGTTTACTTCTCGTTCAAGCCATTTGTACTGCCAGGTGACTTCGGTTATATTCCAGATAGCTCTTTTCATCCCTGTGTCTTCTCATTCCAACACCCAGGAAATGATTAGAAAAGCTGCTATACTCTGCAGTGTGCATCTTACTGCTCATGACATGTTTGCTGAAGCAATATGGCCAAGCGCTAAGATTATAGGGCAGGAGTGTATCGTCTTCCGATAGGGAAGAGGAAAGTGAATAATTTTGCGTAAAATACAATCTACTGCAATTGTTTATTAGTTGATACTAGGGAATTGTTGATTTCACAGGTACAATAATGTTAATGTGGTGTGTAAAAGACTAACCTTAGGAGATACATTAAGAAGTACTTAGGGATGAGATGGTGACAGTAAAAATATAGATTGATAATAAAAGCAAAAGTGGCAAAATGTTAACAACCACTGAATGTGGTGGTGCTTTTTGGTTGTTTGTTATTGTTTTTGTTTCCCCGGAGATGGAGTCTCACTCTGTCACCCAGGCTGCAGTACAGTGGCATGATCTCCACTCACTGCAACCTCTGCCTCCTGGGTTGAAGCGATTCTACTGTGTCAGCCTCCCGAGTAGCTGGGATTATAGGTACACACCATCATGTACGGCTAATTTTTATATTTTCAGTAGAGATGACGTTTCACCATGTTGGTCAGATTGGTCTCAAAGTCCTGACCTCATGATCTGCCTGCCTTGGCCTCCCAAACTGCTGGGATTATAGATGTGAGCCACTGCACTTGGCCCCTAGTGGTAGTTTTATGGGTATTCATTATATTATAATTTTTAACTTTTCTACATGTTATGCGTGGAATTGTGCCTCTCCTAAAGTATGTTGAAGTCCTAACCCACATTACCTGTGGATGTAACTTTACGTGGAAGTAGGGTCTTTGCCCTATTGGCTACTGTAAGCAATTAAAATGGGGTCATTAGGGTGGGCCTTTAGTCCAATATGATGGTTTCAAGAAAAGAGACACATATGGAGGAAGAATGCCACGTGAAGAAGGAAGCAGAGGTTGGAGTGATGCATCTACAAGGTCAAGGATTGTCCTTCATCATCAGAAACTAGGAGAGAGGCATGAAAATCCATGCCATCATTACTCTCATTTTACAGTGGCGGAAACTGAGTGGAGAGAGGTTAAGTGACTTGCCTAAGGTCACAGAGCCAGCAGGTGGTGGTGCAGATTCCAATCCAGTCGTTTGAACGGCAGAGCTTGTACTCTAAGCCACTGCCTAGCACCACCTCCTTTTCTCTCCAAGTTTTTAGTCACCAGCTCTACAGCAGTTTCTGTCTGTGCTAATTATTTTAGCACCCTGAATCCAAAGAGGGATGTGAGTTATCCAATCCTTTAATTCATCTAATCCTTTAATTCCCAAACAGTTTATTCATGTATAGCCATTATGAATTTTGTCGTGTCCATAAACTACTTTTAAAATTAGTATTATTCTATTTGCCAACTCTCTTCTTTTAAATCTTTTCATTGAAAACAAACATATGATCGGGGCTGAGTAACCTGAAAAAAAGAAAAATAAATAAGGCCGAGCGCGGTGGCTCAAGCCTGTAATCCCAGAACTTTGGGAGGCTGAGGCAGGTGGATCACGAGGTCAAGAGATTGAGACCATCCTGGTCAACATGGTGAAACCCCGTCTCTACTAAAAATACAAAAAATTAGCTGGGCATGGTGGCGCGTGCCTGTAATCCCAGCTACTCAGGAGGCTGAGGTGGGAGAATTGCCTGAACCCAGGAGGCGGAGGTTGCAGTGAGCTGAGATCGCACCATTGCACTCCAGCCTGGGTAACAAGAGCGAAACTCGGTCTCAAAAAAAAAAATAAATAAATAAATAATAAAATAAAATAATTAAAAAATAGGAAAAAAAAAGAAAAGAAACATATGTATACAGAAAAGTGTATAGTGTCCCGTTGTCTGACTGTACCACAGTTTATCCATCACACATTGTTGAATAGCCGTCGGGGTGGTTATGAGTAATGCTGCTATGAACACTTTTGCGTATGGGTAGTGTACACATGCCTGCATTTATGTTGTATATATACCTGACTGGAAGTTCTGGGTCATGGGGAAATGCATTTGTTCACTTTTATTTATTTATTTTTATTTTTTGAGACTGAGTTTTGCTTTTGTTGCCCAGGCTGAAGTGCAATGGGGCGATCTCAGCCCACTGCAAACCCTGCCTCTCAGGTTCAAGTGATTCTCCTTCCTCAGCCTCTGGAGTAGCTGCGATTACAGACGCCTGTCACCACGCCTGGCTAATTTTTTGTATTTTTAGTAAAGATTGGGTTTCACCATGTTGGTCAGGCTTGTCTCAAACTCCTGACCTCAGGTAATCTACCCTCCTCAGCCTCCCAAAGTGCTGGGATTACAGGTGTGAGCCACCTCACCTGGTCACATTTGTTCACATCCAAAAACAGTGTATGAGTGTTCCTGTTGCTCCACATCCTCACCAACAACTGATAGAATTAATCTTTTAAAAAGTTGTGCTGCATCCTTCCGGCCTGCGTGTAGTTAAACTTTTTTGGTATACACTTCCATGATGATGAATAATACTGACCTTTTTAAAATTTTTATCTTAATGAAACAGGATCTTGCTCTGTCACCAAGGCTACAGGGCAGTGGTGTGATCACAGCTCTCTGCAGCCTCAATCTCCCAAGCTCAAATGATCCTCCCTACTCAGCCTCCTGACTGCTGGAACTACAGGCTTGCACCACCACACCAGCATAATTTTGTATTTTTTTGTAGAGATGGGGTTTCACCATGTTGTTGCCCATGCTGGTCTTGAACTCCTGGGCTCTAATGATCTGCCTGCCTTGGCCTCTCAAAGTGTTGGAATTACAGGCATTAGCCACTGCACTTGGCCATCTTTTCTTATTCTTTTTGCCAGGTGGATAGCCTTTATTGAAGAACATGTTCAGATCTCTTGTCCATTTTTTCAACTATTTTTTTTTACACTTAGATGGATTTATTTGACAGGAAAACTTTATGTCATTACTATAAATGGAAAATCAGTATCACATGCCAAAAATAGTGACTATTAAAATAAGAGAAATTCCAGTATGCTCATTCTTTGTGGTAGGAGAGTTTTGGTTTTCTTTTTCACTTTGCCAACAAGGAAAAGGAAGCTGTTAACATTACCAGATACGTTCAAACTCATATAAGAAGTCAGCAGCTAAACTAGATCTGGCTAGAATTCCCTCCCTCTTCCAGTGACTTATGAAAATGTTGGAGAGGAGGCGGAGATTAAAAGCCAAACAGAACTCCCTTGAGCTCCCCCTTAGGGTTGGCAGTAATACCGGGGGCCATTTGTTAAACGTGTGCTCTGTACCAGACACTGTCCTAGTCACAATACCTAGGCTATCTCACTTATTCTGCACACTGCCCTTAGAGGTTGGGTCCAGCAACTTTGGTGTGTGGCTTCTACATTTGATGGCAGGGGCTCCAGCCATTGCATCTATATTCCAGGCAGGAAGAAGAAAGAGGAAGGGAGCAGAGGGTCATATCTCCCACCTAACCATCTCCCTCTGTGGGGTTTTTACTGACATTAGCTGCACATTTCTGCTTACATATTTTTGATCTTTCTTATGTAACAGGGAGGCTGGGAAATGTAGTTCTTTTAGCTGGGTACTTGGCCACCTCCAACAATACAGACTTTTTTCCCCCCAGTCTCCAAAGGCTTTATTAGCAAATATGCTCTCCAAAAGAATGATCAATCCTGTTGCTTCTAAGTCAGTGGAATGAAGAGTTGTGTCCAGGGACACACCAAGCCGTGCTGAAAGAGACTGCTGCTGTGTCTACCTCTTATTCACGAACCCCGTCATGAGCACAAGACTTGTAGTCAAAAAGTTCTTCAGGCTTAAACCATAGGCTGATTTCTTTTTCAGCACTTTTTACTAAGTCACTGCCATAAATTATGTACCTGCCAACCTGAATGCAGAAGTCCCCACAAATGGTACCTGGCTTAGAAGCCGCTGGATTGGTCTCCCCGCGGCATCACTTGGCGGGTCTTCACCACATTCAGTCCCTTCCAGACCATGGTCACGGCCGGCCCTGAGTTCATGTACTTCACCAGCCCGGGAAACAATGGGCGGTCTTTCAGGTCACTGTAGTGTGCTGCTTCAGCTATTCCTGAGGCCGGGAGGAACTTCATGGCCCCGAGGCGAACCCCTTCTGCTGGAAGCACTTGGTGATCTCGCCCACCAGGCTGCGCTGCACGCCATCCGCTTGATGACGATGAACGTGCGCTCGAGGTTGGCCCTGGTCCGGGAAGCTGGCGAGGCCGGGCTGCTGGGCTGCGCTGCGGGAGCAGAGGTGGTGCAATCACCACAACTGGGAGCCGGCGGGAGGAGAATATAGGCTTTTTTGGTGGGGGGTCGGGGGAGGCGCGGGGGGGTTAGAAAGATGGGAAAATTATATCGGATGGGTGGCTGGAAGTTTCTGCCACAGAAGCCAATAGGGCTTTTAAAGGGGCAGTTTAGCAAACCCTGTTAGCCGGAACCATCACCCCTGAACTCTCCCAGTCCCCCAACAGACAGCCTGTAGAAGCAGAAGATAGAGAGGGAAAGGAAGGGACAGGAAGATTGGCTGGGAATTCCTGGTGAGATGTTACTCCCTTCCCTCTCTATACTTGTCTTTACCACCATCTGCCTCATTTCCTTTCCCGCCCCCTCCCACTACTTTTCTTTGCATTGGGCGCTGGGGCACCCCAATGCAAAGAAAAGTAGGGGGGGCAGGAAGGGGGACTTCTAGGGCAAGAAAAAGGAGGACTGATTCCTCATTGTCCAGGGATTCTAGGAAGCTGGAGACCTGTGGTTTTCCTGGAGCTGCCAGTGTAGAAAAGTACCAGGAGGGTCACTGGGAGATCCTAAATCCTGATAGATGTCACTCTGCCACACCTCACATCCTCCCAAGTTTGAGAATGTATGTGAATTGCAGAGACCAGTGACTGTATCCTACTAGGAGGTTTCTGGAGTGACCTGGACCAATAGATGAGAAGGAACAGTGATGAGGTGTGCCTGACAAAAGATGAGCACACCTGAATACCTCTCAGCCTTTGTCGCCTGGAAAAGGTCATCACAGACCTTATAAATAGGAGCTCAGAGGTTAGATGGGGAGGAACTCGGAGGCTTTTTTGTTTTTTGAAATGGAGTCTGGCTCTTGTTGCCCAGGTTGGAGTGCAATGGCATGATCTCAGCTCACTGCAACCTCTGCCTCCCAGGTTCAAGCGATTCTCCTGCCTCAGCCTCCCAAGTAGCTGGGATTACAGGCACCCACCACCAAGCTTGTATGATGTTTGTATTTTTAGTAGAGACGGGGTTTCGCTATGTTGGCCAAGGTGGTCTCGATCTCTTGACCTTGTGATCTGCCTGACTTGGCCTCCAAAAGTGCTGCGATTACAGGTGTGAGTCACTGTGCCTGGCCAGAGTTATGTATGAGGTCACTGGGCAAGTAAAGTCATTCCTGCTAGAGAGGGCTTGAAGACAGAGAAAGCTGCTTGGGTGGAAGGGAGCTAAGGATGCTGCTCTGCAAGGGATCATCAGTAACAATGGAGAATCAAGGTGATGTAAAAATGGCTCAGGACCACCATGCAGCATGTGAAGCAGCAAGACAGAGCAGTTCCCAGCAGCAGGCTGAAGGTCACTCACATCAGGAGCCTCTGTCTTTCCTATACTCCAGCCCAACCCTCAACAGGAATGAATCCTTGAAGAGAGGGCCATGGTGCAGAGCATCTTGGAACCAGACCATGCCTCTCACCTGCACCCCAGTGGTTGAATGGGAGCTGAGTGAATGAGCAGACTCAGGGTCTGCCACTCTTAAGCCCCTTCAGTAACAGGTCTGGCCTGTGCCAGGGCTGAGTAGGGGGAAAGGGAGGAAGAAATAGGGCTTACATAGAATTCAGATTACAGGGCTGGGCTCCGTGTCTCACGCCTGTAATCCCAGCACTTTGGAGGCCAAGGTGGGTGGATCACCTTGGTGGGTGGTCCAGAGTTTGAGACGAGGCTGGCCAACATGGTGAAACCCCATCTCAACTAAAAATACAAAACTTGGCTGGGCGCGGTGGCTCAAGCCTGTAATCCCAGCATTTTGGGAGGCCAAGGCGGGTGGATCACGCGGTCAAGAGATCGAGACCATCCTGGTCAACATGGTGAAACCCCGTCTCTACTAAAAATACAAAAATTAGCTGGGCATGGTGGCACGTGCCTGTAATCCCAGCTACTCAGGAGGCTGAGGCAGGAGAATTGCCTGAACCCAGGAGGCGGAGGTTGCAATGAGCCGAGATCGTGCCATTGCACTCCAGCCTGGGTAACAAGAGCGAAACTCCGTCTCCAAAAAAAAAAAAAAAAAAATACAAAACTTAATCTGGACGTGGTGGCACACCTGTAGTCCCAGCTACTTGGGAGGCTGAGGCATGAGAATTGCCTCAACCTGGGAGGCGGAAGCTGCAGTAAGCCAAGATTGCACCACTGCACTCCAGCCTGGGGGACAGAGAGAGACTCTGTCTCAAAGAAACAAACAAACAAAAAAATTAGGTGGGCGTGGTGGTGAACTCCCGTAATCCCAATTACTCCGGAGGCTGAGCACAAGAATCACTTCAGCTTGGGAGGCAGAGCTGAGATCTTGCCACTGTATCCCAGACTGGGCGGCAGGGCGAGACTCTGCCTGAAAAAAAAAAAAAAAAAAAGAAGAAGAATTGAGATCACAGATTTGGACTGCAGAAACTGAGCTTTAAATTATCAAAGTGACTGGGAGATTAGGAAATCTGCCAAAATGTTGGTAAGGGATGAACCAGAATGATCTGACAGGGCATATTTAAATGCACTGGTAGAAGAAACATAATAGATCAATACGGAACTAAGATGAATCAATACACTGGTTATGATAAAGATAACCTCCATTTTTTTGAGCACTCACAAAGTGCTATGTGACACTGAGTAAACCTTGCATAGGTCAACCTGTTTCATCCTCAGAATAATCCGTTTTACAAATGAGAAAACAAACAGAGGCTTTTAGGGATTAAAAGTCTGCACTTTTAGCCACAACACTCTCCTGCTTCATACAATAGTTAGCAAATACCATGTCCCTGGTGCTGTGCTATGCACTCAGGACACATCATCTAGACCCATCCTCTCAGCCATCCTGTTGAGAGGCATTATTCTCCTTACTTATCAGATACCTACAAGAGATACAGTAACTTGCTATGATACTATATGCGGGCAATCAGGGAAGCTGGGACTCATCCACACCACTGTCTTTGGAGATGAATTCTACCTAGATCCTACCTGCTCTCAGGGTCCTGACAGGTGGGGAAGATAAGACGACTATGCTGCAAGGAAAACATGGTGGGAGTCATAGCGTTCCCACAGACACAGCACCACGAGAATCTCCAGGAAGAATGTTACTGAAGGGAAAAGTAAACCCTCCATTTCTTCAAAACTCACAAACTGTTTTGTAAAACTCTGCACACAGAGAATGTAAAATGGTGTAGCTGCTATGGAAAACAGTATTGCAGCTCCTCAGAAAATTAAATATAGGGCTGAGCATGGTCCTCACACCTGTAATTCCAGTGCTTTGGGAGGCCGAGTGTGGAGGATTGCTTAAGCCCAGGAATTTGAGACCAGTCTGGGCAACATAGCAAGACCCTATCTTTACAAAAAAATTAGAAATTAAAATGGAATTATCAATGATCCTGCAATTCCACTTCTGGGCACATAGTCCAAAGAATGGAAAATAGAGTCTCAAAGAGATATCTGCACACCCATGTTCATAGCAGCTTTATTCACAATAGCTAAAATGAGGAAGCAGCCTACGTGTCCATGAATGAATGAGCAGATGAACAAGATGTGTATGTATACACAATGGAATATCATTCGCCTTAAAAAGGGATGAAATTCTGACGCATGCTACAACATGAATGAATCATGAGGACATTATGCTCCATGAAGTGAGCCAGTCACAAAAAGACAAATGCTGTGTATTGCACTTCTATGCGGTGCCTACGGTGGTCAAATTCATAGAGGCAGAAGGTACAATAGTGGTGGCCAGAGGTTTGGAGAGAAGGGAATAGGGAGTTGTTACCGGATGGGCACAGAGTTTCTAAGGTGAAAAGCGTTCTGCAGATTGGTTAATAACAGTGTGAATGTACTACCACTACTGAATTGTGTTCTTAAAATGGTTAAGATGGTAAATTTTATATTCCGTATATCTTAGCATAATTAAAAATAAATGAAAATTTCTGTACACAACAGGTATTTATGACCAACTGGATACTGGCCTCTATTTTTATTTCTTAAATGTTCTGTTATTTGGATGATCACTTGCTCACTGCAGGCTGACACAAAGAAAAATAATTGCTTTTGGCATAAAAGTCATATTTCAGTTTGTCTTCCCTGATGCTGACTCATTTCATTTGTGCTAAAAGCTGCATTATGTAAATGAAATTTGTAGAATTTCAGTGGGGAGGGGAAGGAAGAAGGAATAATTGGTCTGTAAAATCTTCTTTCTCCTCTGAATCACTTTAATCTAATTTCTGGCTTGGAGTAATGCATATGCTTCCAGGAATCACTGACTAGATCTGTCTTGGTTTTGAGGCAAATGTAAGCATTAGGACATACCAGCATATACAAGGGCATACAATTTACAACTATTATTCCAGAATGAATTTATGATTACAGGGAGTTATAACTACTGTGTTTGTCCTGCATTTTTGAGGCATTGCTTACATATGGCAGAGTGAATGCATTCTATTTCTTTTTATTTTATTTTTTTTAATTTATTGCATTTTAGGTTTTGGGGTACATGTGAAGAACATGCAAGATAGTTGCATAGGTACACACGTGGCAGTGTGATTTGTTGCCTTCCTCCCCTTCACCTATATCTGGTATTTCTCCCCATGCTATCTCTCCCCAACTCCCCACCCCCCGCTGTACCTCCCCTGTTTCCTCCCAACAGACCCCAGTGTATGATGCTCCCCTCCCTGTGTCCACGTGTTCTCATTGTTCAACACCCACCTATGAGTGAGAGCATGCAGTGTTTGGTTTTCTGTTCTGTGTCAGTTTGCTGAGAATGATGGTTTCCAGGTTCATCCATGTCCCTACAAAGGACACGAACTCATTTTTGATGGTGCATTATATTTCTAAATAGTCATTGTGTATCCTTAAAAGGACACGTTCAAGTCAACTATTCATTCTTTCTCTACTTAACGGGGGTTCCAGAAGTCGTGAGGTTGAGGGCTTGAAAAATATATTAGGAAAAGAGAAAGAGGAAATTAGATGTATGTTTCCTAGTCCCACTTGACCTTGTTCCATTTAATTCCACAGATGTACTCATTCATTTAACAAGTACGTCTTGATTTATTTCTGTGTACCAGGCACCAAGGCTATCATGCAACAGCGAACAAGACAGCCATGCTGCCTGCCCGGTGGAGTTCGAGGTCAGTAGGTAAACACAGACCTGATGACAAACAATTGTGTGAAGTGTTATGAATCAGGTTTGGGGGCTGGGATAGACCATGAAGTTTCTCCTGAGGAAACAGTGCTTCAGTTGAGACCCAATAATGAGATTACAAGACAGCTTGCTTACAGGTTTCTGGAATCCTTGAATTTTAATGTTAGGTGAACATTTTGCCACAACTTTTTGCTTGTATGAGACTTTGAAAAGGAACCTAGAGTAATGTGAATTTCTACATTACGGGTCAACCAATTAATAAACACCTATTGCTGGGCGAGGTGGCTCAAGCCTGTAATCCCAGCACTTTGGGAGGCCGAGGCGGGTGGATCACGAGGTCAAGAGATCAAGACCATCCTGTCAACATGGTGAAACCCTGTCTCTACTAAAAATACAAAAAATTTTCTGGGCGTGGTGGCATGTGCCTATAATCCCAGCTACTCAGGAGGCTAAGGCAGGAGAATTGCCTGAACCCAGGAGGTGGAGGTTGCGGTGAGCCGAGATCGCACCATTGCACTCCAGCCTGGGTAATAAGAGCGAAACTCTGTCTCAGAAAAACAAATAATAAAATAATAATAATAATAAACACCTGTTGCCGGGCGTGGTGGTGTGTGCCTGTAGTCCCAGCTATTCGGGAGGCTGAGGCTGGAGGATCTCTTGATTCCAGGAGTTCTGGGCTGTAGTGTGCTGTGCCCATCAGGTGTCCGCACTAAGTTCAGCATCAGTATGGTGAACTCCCGGGAGTGGGCTACCACCAGGTTGCCTAATAAGGGGTGGTGAATCGGCCCAGGTCAGAAATGAGCAGGTCAAAACTCCCATGCTGATCAGTAATGGGATAGTGCCTGTGAATAGCCACTGCACTCCAGCCTGGGTAACATAGTGAGACCCCGTCTCTATTAAAACAAAAAAAAAAGGAAGAAGAAAAAAGAAAAAAAATAAACACCTATTGAGCACCTTCAATGTGTGAGCGCTCTGGAAGATATGTGAGGTGTCTGGGCCAACTGAGAATCTATTTTGATATTTGAGATATGCAGCACTGTTTAAATAGAAAAGATGGATAAAAGAAAAAAAAAGAACTTGGTGTCCATAGGTACTGACTAGGAGGATGTAACTGATAATAATAATAATACTTTCTGGGTATAAGAAACTTATTCCAAACCATTTTCTCATACATTATTCACTTTTTTCTCTCTCTTAATGAATCTATAGGGGAGGCAGGACAACACTTTTCTCCATTTTATAAGAAAGGAAACAAATAGTTTGGAGATAAGTTAAGTGATTTGCCCAATGTCCCCCAACTTCCCAAACTAGGATTAGAACCCAGGCCTTTTGACACCAAGTCCAAGGTCCCCTCCACTCTGCCACCTTGCCTTTCCATGCTTGTAAAGAATGAAGTAGATAGCTGTTGTCCTTGCCTGCTCAGCATTTCCTTTTTCTGACTTTGGATCAGGGAAGCCCAATTGTCCTTTTCCCACCTTCAGGCCATGTAGTCCAGGTGGGGATAACCCCAGCTCATCTGTTGCTGTGAGTTGAGCACACAGCCAAGAGTACTGTCATGTGTTAGTGTGAATTAGAAAAACATTCCCCTCTCCTGTCACACACAGTCCTGCACCAGGACTAAGGCTTGGTGAATGCAGCCCTCGCTGGATTTCAGCCCCTGCTTATCCTTTTTTGTAATGAACAAGCTGCACAAATACTTGTGGAGTAGTATTTGTGGGATGCAGCCAGTCAGGTTCCGGATGGGAATGTAACGATGGGAATCTAACGACTGGGATGTAGCCAGTCAGGTTCCGAGATGTAAATCTGACCCAAGCCAGGTCAGTGAGACAGTCTGCTCCTTTGCTAGAATGACCAGGAAAGACAGGCTCTCTTCCCATTAGAATTGTTACATTGGTGGCCATGCTTCCCTCAAGAGGGAAGAGACCACCGAAGAATTCAGTTTACAGAAAGGAAAGAAATATGATAGTTGGGGCCAAGCGTGGTGGCTCATGCCTGTAATCCCAGCACTTTGGGAAGCCGAGGAGGATGGATCACGAGGTCAAGAGATCGAGCCCATCCTGGCCAACATAGTGAAACCCCATCTCTACTAAAATACAAAAATTAGCTGGGCATGGTGATGCGCAGCTGTAGTCCCAGCTACTTGGGAGACTGAGGCAGGGGAATTCCTTGAAGCTGGGAGGCAGAGGTTTCAGTGAGCCGAGATGCCACCACTGCACTCCAGTCTGGCGACTGGTGAAAGAGCAAGACTGTCTCAAAAAGAAAAAAAAAAAAAAGAAAATATGACAGATGGAAAAAGAAATTGTGATAACATTGAGCACCATGCTTGGAGCCAGTGCTGCTACCCCTGAACTCAAGTTCCTGGAGGAGGGGACTTTGCTTAGTATTTTTCGAAGCCTAGAGTAGTAGTGCCTGGCACAAAGGAAGCAATCCATAAATATTTGTTGAACAATTGAGTTGATAAATTCCTTTTTTTGTGTGTGTGTGTATGTAACTGGTTTGTTAGAAGTCTCAATTCACTGAGGAGTATAAATAAAAGTAACTGTATTTTTCCCAGTAACTGTTCTCTCATGTTCTCCTTTCTTACTGGTTAGCAATTTCCTTACAGCATGACTGGGTTGCAGTGGCTCATGCCTGTAATCCCAACACTTTGGGAGGCCAAGGTGGAGAGATTGCTTGAACCCAAGAGTTCTAGACTAGCCTGGGCAACGTGGCAAAATCCCGTCTCTATCAAAAAAAAAAAAAAAAAAGAAAATCCAGAATCTCGAGCAGATTCCACAATTTCTCAGGTAGAAAAATATTCTAGTATTCGTATTCAAGATTGGTTATCTGGGCACAGTGGCTCATTACTATAATCTCAGCACTTTGGGAGACTGAGACGGGTGGGTAACTTGAGGTCAGGAGTTCAAGACCAGCCTGGCCAACATGGCAAAACCCCATCTCTACTAAAAATACACAAGTTAGCTGGGTGTGGTGGGCACCTGTAACCCCAGCTACTCAGAAGGCTGAGGCAGAGAATTGCTTGAATCTGGGAGGAGGAGGGGCTGCAGTGAACCAAGATCGCACCACTACACTCCAGCCCAAGTAACAGAGCAAGACTCCATCTCAAAAAAAAAAAAAAAAGATTGGTTATAAGCACTGTGTACCCCCAACACTAGCAGCTTTCTCTCTCTCAGTCCTGTTTATTCTCTATTTATTCTTCTATCAAGTCAAGGTGGGGAGGTTATTGATGTGGCACCTTGAGGTCTTGCTTCTTTCAGAAACCCTTTCTTTCAAGAAGGTAGCTGGCCCCAAACTACTAGTGGTCTCTTTGATCTGAGGAGCTGACTCCTTTATATTTTACGTTTTCAGCTTTGGGCCTTTGGTATATATTCAGAACAATAGTAGAAATCACACTCGCCAACTTGTTTATTAGGTTTGAGTTGGATCAAAAGCAATTCATATAGATAGAATAAATTTTAAAGAAACAGAATGGCTTTTTGGATATGGAGGGTGAGTAACATATTCAAGATTGATTGAGGGACACGTGAAGACCCCAAAAAAGAAGGAAAGCTGGGAGTAGGAAAAAAGTTGCAAAATACCAAATAAGACTTAAGGATACTAAGTAAAAGCTTAGAATTTCTTTTTTTTTTTTTTTGAGATGGGGTTTCACCATTATGACCAGGCTGGTCTTGAACTCCTGACCTCAGGTGATCCACCCACCTCGGCCTTCCAAAGTGCTAGGGTTACAGGCATGAGCCACCATACCCAGTCAAAAGCTTAGAATTTCTTCTTCTTCTTTTTTTTTTTTGAGACGGAGTTTCGCTCTTGTTACCCAGGCTGGAGTGCAATGGCGCGATCTCGGCTCACCGCAACCTCCGCCTTCTGGGTTCAAGCAATTCTCCGGCCTCAGCCTCCTGAGTAGCTGGGACTACAGGCACACGCCACCATGCCCAGCTAATTTTTGTATTTTTAGTAGAGACGGGGTTTCACCATGTTGACCAGGATGATCTCCATCTCTTGACCTCGTGATCCACCTGCCTCGGCCTCCCAAAGTGCTGGGATTATAGGGGTGAGCCACCATGCCCGGCCAAAAGCTTAGAATTTTTATCTTAATCTATCTAATGGTGCTTTTTAAAAAATGAATCTGACTGTGGTGTGAATGATAAACAAAGGTGAAGCAAACCTGGAGATGGCTCGGCTACTGAGAATCTATTTTGATATTTCAGATGCCATGCTGATTAAAGAGAAGAGACTAATAAACAAGAAAGAAAGAATTTGGTGTCCATAAAATGTTTTGAGGTCCTAAATCACAAAGAGCTGTAATACTTTTTAGAAAAGCCAAGGCATTAAGACATCTTGATGTAGCATAAAGATGTTATTACTGATACAGAGGCAGAGTCATATTGACTGAAGTGTAAATTTCACACATAGCTACGAGTTACAGGGCTGCATATAGAGAGGCCCATAAACATTTGTCCCTGAAAGGGCCATATGTTGGTAGAGAGGTTGATGCAGGCAGATATTTCAATTTAATCTTTTCCAGTGACTAGGCTTGTTTATCAAATAAAAGAATTTGAAATCCATGCCCATGTAAAAATGGAATCTGGAATGTAAATTGACTTTCCGATTTGGTTTTTGTTATTACTCATTCCCATGCATTAGAAAGTAAATGTAGAAGAAAATCCAATAAATAATTTACAAGTTTTTTGCTTGGGAAGCATTATTTCCTAATCTGAATTCAATGTTATATTTCATTTTATTTTTGTTTTTGAGATGGAGCCAGCCGGGTGCGGTGGCTCATGCCTGTAATCCCAGCACTTTGGGAGGCCAAGGCAGGTGGATCACGAGGTCAAGAGATCAAGACCATCCTGACCAACATGGTGAAACCCCGTCTCTATTAAAAATACAAAAAATAGCCGGGCATTGTGGCATGTGCCTGTGGTCCCAGCTACTCGGGAGGCTGACGTGGAAGAATTGCTTGAATCCAGGAGGGGGAGGTTGCAGTGAGCCGAGATTGCGCCACTGCACTCCAGCCTGGCAATAGAGCAAGACTCCATCTCAAAAAAAAAAAAAAAAAAAAGAGAGATGGATCCTCACTCTGTCATCCAGGGTAGAGTGCAGTGGCATGATCTCTGATCACTGCAACCTCTGCTTTCTGGGTTCAAGCAATTCTCCTGCCTCAGCCTCCTGAGTAGGGGGGATTACAGGTGCTTGCCACCATGCCTGGCTAATTTTTGTATTTTTAATAGATACAGGGTTTCACCATGTTGACCAGGCCGGTCTTGAACTCCTAACCACAGGCGATTCACCCTCCTTGGCCTCCCAAAGTGCAGGGATTACAGGCATGAACCGAACAAAAGTGGTTCCTTAAATACTTAATACACAGAATTTCCCCTTTAGATATTTCAGGCACAGTTTTCTTCTGTTGCATAGTAATCTGTAAAGAAACATGAAATAAGGAAGAGAGCCTAAGGGATATGAAAGACTCAACTACATCACATCACGGACATTGCACACATTTATACCATTTAAGGAAACCTTTTCCTTCTTCCTCTTTTCAATCTGCTTTCTTAGGTTGAAAACAAAATCTTTTTTATCTATGATATTTTGTTTTTAAAGATTACTACCTGAGGACTCATTTTTAGGCAAAATATCAGCAACTCCTGCCCTATTGGATTTGACTCATTATTGGTATAATCCCAAAGTTACCTTCGTTTTTAAGTTATTTATTTTTTTGAGACGGAGTCTCGCTGTTGTTACCCAGGCTGGAGTGCAATGGCACGATCTCGGCTCACCACAACCTCTGCTTCCTGGGTTCAGGCAATTCTCCTGCCTCATCCTCCTGAGTAGCTGGGATTACAGGCGTGCACCACCGTGCCCAGCTAATTTTTGTATTTTTAGTAGAGATGGGGTTTCATCTTGTTGACCAGGATGGTCTCGATCTCTTGACCTCGTGATCCACCCGCCGCGGCCTTCCAAAGTGCTGGAATTATAGGCGTGAGCCACCATGCCCGACCCCGTTTTTAAGTTATTATATTTGTAAAGAACAGTTCTGTAGTTACAGAATCTCTGGATAAGTAAATGTAATATAAATCAGAATCCAAGTAGAGTAACTTTATATATCTATATAAGCATAATCAGTGTATCTTTACTCTCTAACTATATTTAAGCTTTATTTTACATGTCTGAAGTCGAACATCATCTTTTTCATCTACACGTTGAATTTTGGTCAGATTTCTCTTCATTTTCCCAGTCACCAGGTTTGACAATTTAGAATTGCTACCTGTTCTTTATTCTCCAGAAATAATGGTCTATATATTGAGTGTTTATTCAGTGCCAAATTATATGCTAAGTCCTTTACATAGAATATTTTATATCCTCACAGCAATTGTTTTAAGTTTATACTGTTATTATTCACATTTTATAACTGGGGAAAAAGTCTTACAGAGATGAAGTGACTTAGTCAAGGTCAAAGTCATATAGTTAGTGATGGAGCCAGGATAGGGAGCCAGGTAGGAAGCCAGGAATGCAATGCAAGAGCTTATGTTCTTCGTTTTTTGTTGTTTTGTTTTTAGAGGGTATCTCACCCTACTGCACAGGCTGGAGTGCAGTGGCAGTGGCATGATCTCGGTTCACTGCAACCTCTGTCTCCTGGGTTCAAGCAATTCTTATACCGTAGCCTCCCAAAGAGCTGGGATTATAGGCATGCACCACCATGTCCGGCTAATTTTTGCATTTTTAGTAGGTACAGGGTTTCACCACGTCGGCCACTCTGGTCTCAAAGTCCCGATCTCAAGTGATCCACTTGCCTTGGCCTCCCAAAGTGCTGGGATCACAGGTGTGAGCTACCACACCCAGCCAATTTTGTGTTTTTATAGAGATGGGGTTTTGCCATGTTGTCCAGGCTGGTCTGGAACTCTGGCCTCTATTGATCTGTCTGCCTCAGCCTCCCCAAGTGCTGGGATTACAAGTGTGAGCCACTATGCCGGGCTGGCAGGACTGGTTTATGAGGAGGCCTCCCTTGCTGGTTCTTGGATGTCTGCCTTCTCACAATGTCATCAAATGGCCTTTCCTTGCTGCATGTTGGAGCTGCGGGGAGGAGATCTGGAGTCTCATTTTATAACACGAATTGTATCAGGGCCCTATACTATGACCTCCTTTTAGCCTTAATCATATCAGGGCCCTATACTATGACCTCCTTTTAGCCTTAATCATATCAGGGCCCTATACTATGACCTCCTTTTAGCCTTAATCATATCAGGGCCCTATCCTTGTGACCTCTTTTTAACCTTAATTATCTACGTAGAGGTCTCATCTCCAAATACAACCACACTGGGTGTTAGGGTGTCAGCATATGAAATTTGGGAGGAAATTTCAGTTCATAACACTGATTTAAGGAACCTTCTCTAGAGATGTTGTTGTGACTTTGGATAGTTTCCATATGAATTTTTGTAAAAAGGTAAGTTGTATAAGAAAAGAGGCCTCATTTGTCCTGGTTACTGTTGTATTCCTAGAGCCTGGTACAAGGCTTGGCACATTTTGGAGGTTCAGTAAACATTTACTGAATGAATAAATGAATAAATCAGTGAATGGAAACTCTCTTCTGGCCTTAGAATTGAGATTGTGCAGTGATAAGAAAGAACTAATCCCAGAACTCTTTGCTGCCCATTTCCATTAAGAAAGAGAGAGAAGAAAACAGAATGTATTAGTTTCCTAGGGCTTCTGTAACAAAGTACCACAAACTGTGTGGCCTAAAATGACAGGAATTCACTGTCCCCAAGTTCTGGAGACCAGCAGTTTGAAATTGAAGTGTAGGCAGGTTGGCTCTTTCTGGAGGCTCTGGGGAAAATGTCTTCATTGCTTCTTTCCTAACTTCTGGTGGTTCATGAAATTCTTGGCATTCCTTGGCTCATAGTAGATACATCACTCCAATCTCTGCTTCCATCTTTACGTCATCTTTTCTGCTGTATCCTCTCTTCTTCTTATAAGGACACTAATCATTGGCTTTAGTGTCTGCTCAAATCCAGTATGATCCCATTTGGATTCTTAAATAATTACATCTCCAGAGACTCTATTTCAATATAAAGTTACATTCTAATGTTCTGGGTCTGAATTTCCAGGGAATCTACTCAACCCACTACAAGGAATCTGATGAAAATGATAAATGCAGGTAGGTTTCCATCTTAACTACAGAAACAAATTAATAACACCATCTGCTATACCTTGTGTAAGTCAGCAAGGAAGCAATTACTGAAACTTATACCTTATGTTATTCAACATTTATTATTGATGCCCTTCAATGAGGTATGAGAGAAGAGAGCAAAAATCTATCAAGCTCGTGATAAAATTAAAAGATAGAGCCTTCTATGAATAGAAATTTATTCTGACTGGGTCCCAGATGTTGGATTTAGAATGCACAAACTTTAAGAAATGATTATAAATATGTTCAAAGAATTAAAGAAAATATAACAATAAATGATAAAAATACCAAATTAAGTCAGTGTCAACCTGAAGGACTGTGAAGGCTTAAGGATGCTGCAAACACACAGGCACACACTGAACCTCAGAAACTTGCTTAAAAAATCTAACACAGGAATTGAAATGACAAGCTAAGACATATTTGTATAATCAAAGAAAAGTGAGATAAGAGGAACATAGGAACAAACATATAGAAAACAAGTTCTAGGCCGGGTGCGGGTCCCAGCACTTTGGGCGGCCGAGGCGGGTGGATCACAAGGTCAAGAGATCGAGACCATCCTGGTCAACATGGTGAAACCCCGTCTCTACTAAAAATATGAAAAATTAGCTGGGCATGGTGGCGCGTGCCTGTAATCCCAGCTACTCAGGAGGCTGAGGCAGGAGAATTGCCTGAACCCAGGAGGCGGAGGTTGCAGTAAGCTGAGATCGCGCTATTGCACTCCAGCCTGGGTAACAAGAGTGAAACTCCGTCTCAAAAAAAAGAAAAAGAAAAAGAAAAAAGAAAACAAGTTTTAAAACGACAAACATAAATCTAAGTATACCATTAATTTTTTGTGCTAAATTTTACTGGACTAGAAACTCCACTCATAGCCAGAAATAGTAACATAAGATTAAGAGTATATTTTTATCCATAGAAAGAACTTTATATCTAAAATACAAGAGATATAAAGTAATATAATGGTAAAAGATATATGATGCAAACAGTAACCATAAGAGATCTGGAGATACTATATTTAAATATGTTTTAATACAAGACTGTCCTAGAGGCTGAGAAGAACATTTCATAATGATAAAAAGCATTAGTTAATCAAAAAGATACAGCATTATAAATATAATTGCACCTAACTACAGAGCCCCAAACTATATGGAAGAAAAACTGACAGAATCAAAAGAAAAAAAAAAAAAGAAAGACTATTCAGTAATTATATTTGGGTATGTCAGTATTTCTTCTTTAAACATATTCTGATGGCAATTGATTGAAGAAGTTATCAGTGGAGAGGTATGTCTGGGTTATGATAAAGGGTTGTGAAGACATAGGTTTTATCATGCAGATAAAGCCTCCAGCAGACATTAGAGAATGACTGTAAATGTTTCTTATCAAACATAAGGTTTGTATTAATGTTGATGCTGGAGGAGTATAGTGAGGCATGTCCAACCCCTACTTCCTTTCATGGCCTGAACCAGTCTTTCAGGTTAAATTTTAGAGTGCTCTGGCTGAGGACAAAGTCCATTCAGATGGTTGTACAGGAGGCTTTTGAATTTCATTTTTGGTTTACAGGTCAAAGAAAACATCACCAAGGAAATTATAAAATATCTTCTACTGAATGAATATAAAATCAGAACATATCAAAATGAATGCAGGTAAAGCTATATTTAGAGGGAAATATATAACTTTAAAAACTAGAAAGGAAGACTTTGATAACCTAGAAAAATTAATTAAGCTTCCACCTTAAGAAACTACAAAAAGAAGAGCCAAACTAGAATAAAGGACTAAAGACCACAACACACATCAATAAAAAGGAAACAGCAAAACAACAGAGAAAATAGTGAAACTTATAGTTGATTTCTTGAAAAGATCTATGAAATTGATAACATTTTAGCCAAATGATCAAGGAAAAAAAAAGACAGAAATTACCAAAATTGGGAATAAAAGAGAAAGCATTCCAAACTCTACAGAAATTAAAAGGATTACAAAGGAATACTTTGAACAACTATGCCAACAATTTGTCAACTTAGATGAAATGGGCAAATTCATAAACAGAAGTCATTAAAGTAGACTCAAAAAGAAATTATAAAATTTGCATAGATATAAATCAGTGAAAAACATTAAAATATTTAATTAAATTATTTTCAAATCTTCTTCAAAAGAAAGTCCAGGCGTAGATGGTTTTACTGGGAACTCTATTAACATTTAAATAAATATTAATACCAATCCACTAGAAATCTTTTCAAAAATAGAAGAGAAGGGGGCACTTTACAGCTTATTTTACCCTGACACTAAAAGCCACAAAGATATCAAAAAAACTGTGGAACAGTACTCCTCATGAATGTAAATGCTAAAATTGCTTAAATAACAACAAATTAAATCCAGTAATGTACAAAAGGATTATATACTATTACCAAGTGTGGTCAGTTTCTTACAGGAATGTCCTTTAGCTTAACATCTAAATATCAATTACTGTAATACATATATTAATAGAATAAGCCAGTGGTCAGCAAACTATAGCTCCTGGGCCAAATCTGGCATGACATTTGTTTTTGTAAATAAATTTTACTTTTACTGGAACAAAGCCAAGCTCATTCATTTACATATTGTCTATGATTACTTTCTGCTACAAAAGCAGAGTTGATTGGTTGCAACAGAGCTCATATGGCTCACAAAACCAAAAGTATTTACTGTGTAGCCTTTTCTAGAAACTGTTGCTGACCCTTAAAGGAAAAAGTCATATAATCATCTCAATAGACACAAAAAAAGCATCTGATAAAATTGAACTACTATTCATGGTAGAATTCTTAATAAACTAGGAATAGAAGAAAACTCTTACTTTGACAAAAGGCAGCTACATAAACCTATGACTAATAACATGCTTAAAGGTGAATGACTGAATGCTTTCTTCCTAAGATTGGGTACAAGACAAGGATATGCACTCTCACCACTTCTATTTAACTTTGGACTGAAGGTTCCAGCCAGTGTGATAAGTAGGAAAATAAAAACACAAAAATAAACACAAAACCAACTGCAAAGGAAATGAAAACAATAATTACATTCACAATAGCATACAAAGAATGAAGTATTCAGAAATAAAGTTAATGAAAGAAGTACAGGACAGTACACTGAAAATTACAAAACATCGTCAAAAGAAATTAAGACCTAAATAAATGGAGATATGTCCCATGTTTGCAAATAGAAAAACTCAGTATTGTCGTGGTGTCAGTTTTCCCAAAATTGATCCATAGATTCGATACAATTTCTATCTAAATACCATTAGGGTTTGCTTTAAAAAAAATTGATAAGATGACTCTAAAATTTATATTTTAAATCCAAAGGACCAAGAATAGCCAATATGCTTTTGTAAAAGAACAAAGTTCAAGGATTTACATGATTTCAAAATTTCAAAATTTACCATAAAGCTAGAGTAATCAAGACTGTGGTATTGACATAAAAACAGATGTATAGCAGGGCATGGTGGCTCATGCCTATAATCCAGCCTAGGTAACAGAGTAAGACCCAATTTTTAACAACAAAAAAATAGATACCATAAACCAAAAATAAAATTCTAAGTTCTCCAGCCAATGGAATGGACCCCTCCTCTTGGCCAAGGGCATTTTACTTTGTTTTATTTATATTTTTGAGACAGGATCTCGTTCTGTCACCCAGGCTGCAGTGCACTGGTGCAGTCTCAGCTCACTGCAACCTCTGCTTTCCGAACTCAAGCAATTCTCCAATCTCAGCTTTCCAAGTAGCTAGGACTACAGGCACAGGTCATCACGCCTGGCTAATTTTATATATTTTTTGTAGAGACGAGATTTTGTCACGTTGCCCAGGCTGGTCTCAAACACCTGGCCTCAAGCAATATTCCCACCTCAGCCTTCCAAAGTGCTGGGATTACAGGCATGAACAACTGCACCGGGCTAGAGCATTTTAAAGTAAACCTGAGGGCCGGGCGCGGTGGCTCAGGCCTATAATCCCAGCACTTTGGGAGGCCGAGGCGGGTGGATAATGAGGTCAAGAGATCGAGACCATCCTGGTCAACAAGGTGAAACCCCGTCTCTTCTAAAAATACAAAAATTAGCTGGGCATGGTGATGCGCGCCTGTAGTCCCAGCCACTGAGGAGGCTGAGGCAGGAGAATTGCCTGAACCCAGGAGGCAGAGGTTGCGGTGAGCCGAGATCGCGCCATTGCACTCCAGCCTGGGTAAGGAGCGAAACTCCGTCTAAAATAAATAAATAAATAATTAATTTTAAAAAAAATAAAGTAAACCTGAAACACTAGCTCAGACTACAGTGGGAATGGGTGGTCAGACGCACCTCATTATACATTCTTCCCTTTGAAATTCAGGCACAGCTGACCAGCGTTAACTTATAAACAGCGACCTTCAGACTGACAGAATAGACTTTTTAGGGCTGATATGCTCTGAAGCCTGCTACCTGGAGGCTTTATCTGCATAATAAGAATCTTGTTATCCACAACCCCATATCTTAACCCAGACGCTCCCTTCTGTTGATTCCAAGTCTTTAGATAAATCTTTCAACCCATGGTGAATCAGAAAATATTTGAATCCACCTGTGACCTGGAAGCCGTAATTTGAGTTGTTGCCCCTCTCTGGACTGAAGCTATGTACATCTTACAGTATTGAGTGATGTCTTACGTCTCCCTAAAATGTATAAAAGGAAGTCTGCCTAAAATGTAGCCCAACCACCTTGGTCACATGTTGTCAGGCTGTGTCATGGGCATGTCCTTAATCTTGGCAAAATAAATTTCTAAATGGATTGAGACTTGTTTCAGATACTTTTGGTTTATAGTACATAGGTGGAAGGAATGGAAGGAACCAAACAGAGAATTCAGAAATAAACCAGTGCATATGTTGTCAATTATATTCTGATAATTGAAATCAGAATATGAACTGAAATTTTGCACCAAATTAATACCAACTTTCTTACTGGACCCCACCACTTACCCAAAGACAGCCTTTGGGTTGGGGGTTTCTACAGTATAGTGGGACCATTCCATGGTCACCAGAAAGCTGTTCCAGGGCCCCAGCACTTACTGGGAGTTTCTGCACTATCGTCCCTTCTGGGTTGCCAGAACGATGTTACAGGAGAGGGGTCCAGATCTAGACCCCAAGAGAAGGTTTTTGGATTTCACGCAAGAAAGAATTCAAGGCAAGTCCATAGAGTATAGTGAAAGCAAGCTTATTAAGAAAGTAAAGGAGGGGCCCAAAGTGGCTCCGGCCAGATGTCGTGGCGCTTGTGAAGGTGAGGCCAAGAGTTCAAGGCCAACCAACCTCAGCAACCTTACAAGCTCTCATTGATTGGCAAAAAAAAAAAAAAAAAAGAAAGTAAAGGAATATGGCTACTCTATAGACAGAGCAGCCCTTGGGGGCTGCTGGTTGCCCATTTTTATGGTTAGTTCTTGATGATATGCTAAATAAGAGATGAATTATTCATGCATCCTTTTTTAAAACCATATAGGGTAATGTCCTGATGTTGCCATGGCATCTGTAAACTATCATGGCACTGGTGGGAGTGCAGCAGTGAGGATGACAAGAGGTCACTCTTGTTGCCATCTAGTTCTGTTGGGTTTTAGCTGGCTTCTTTACTGCAACCTGTTTTATCTGAAAAGTCTTTATGACCTGTATTTTATGCCAGCCTCCTATCTCATCCTGTGACTCAATGCCTTAACTGTCTGAGAATGCAGCCCGGTAGTTTCAGCCTCATTTTATACAGCTGCTACTCAAGATGGAGTTGCTCTGGTTCACATGCCTCTGACATTACCCTCTCCCAGTTATAAGATGACCTTTCATCTTAAGGGTTGCAGAGGGTTGTAGATTCATCTTCTGTAACTTCTTCATGCTGAATAGGAGCAATAATATTCCTATCTATGAGAGTCTTGTATTCAGGGTAGAAAGGAGCTTGGTCAGAAAGCATCAGTATGGTGAGGGAAATTCATGACTCAGAGTTTTGACAAAAAGTAGTATCTGGAAGATTCATAAGTGTTTAAGAAAACGAGTAAGCTTATCCTTATTCCTATACAAAAAGTACAACAGCAATGCATTCCACAACAGTAAAGCAAAAGAAATAAAATCATTCCAAGTAAACTAAATTAGAGGGCTTTCCATGAACTGGGCAACTGTTGGAACCAAGCTGACATGGGGTCGTTAGCTGATTCCAATATGTGCTCAAAATTAAAATACTGATTTAGATTTTTACATTACCCATCCCTCTTGTTTCTTCTGAGCAGCAGTCAGGTATCACTGGTTCGTTCACAGGAATAAGCAGGGTTTGTTATTCACGTCCAATAGTACTGATTATTAAGTGCATTTAATAAAGAGATCTTTCAAATGGGCTTTGCGTGGGCAACAAGGCCTTTTTATTTCTCACTGGGGTGCAAGCAGGGCGAATCCAAGAAAGGAAAAGGTGAAGGGGGCAAGGTGGGAATTGGCTTTATAGGTTGGGGTAAATTTTTGGAGGGCAGGGGTGTTACAGAGTAAGATCACAAGCTCAGTTGCAATGGCAGGGTTGGGTGAGAGGTATTTACATTATCATAACAGTTAAGATGGCAGGGTGAGTTATTTACATTATCATAAGAACAGTTAAAATGACAGGGTTGGGTGAGGGGCTTGTCCAGGAAGCTCCGATGGGTAATTAGGGACAATGGCGAATGAGGACGGGGGAAGGGGAGACACCAGCCAGGGCAGGCAGGGCTTCAGACTTTTGGGCTCCAGGTTTGCATATGAGACCTGACATTTAGGCTCCAGGCTTGCATATGGAGACCTGACATTCCTGTCTTTTTACATAGAGAGAGAAAGAATTAGAGAAAGGGGGGCGATGACAGGTTTCTGGGGGTGAGTGTGAAGTTTCTCAAGGCTACTTTGTGCTTAACAGGGGACTGCACAGACACCTAAAAAAATATATATTTTTTTTTGAGTTGGGGAGACAGGGTAGAAGTGGGAACAGGACAGGTATGCAAATGAGGAAGTTTTTTTTTTTTTTTTTTGAGACGGAGTTTCGCTCTTGTTGCCCAGGCTGGAATGCAATGGCGCGATCTTGGCTCACCACAACCTCCACCTCCTGGGTTCAGGCAATTCTCCTGCCTCAGCCTCCTGAGTAGCTGGGATTACAGGCACGCACCACCATGCCCAGCTAATTTTTTGTATTTTTAGTAGAGACGGGGTTTCACCATGTTGACCAGGATGGTCTCGATCTCTTGACCTCGTGATCCACCCGTCTCGGCCTCCCAAAGTGCTGGGATCACAGGCGTGAGCCACCGCGCCTGGCCCGAGGAAGGTTTGAACAATATGCTTGGCCTTAAAAATGTTTAACTTGCTGGGGGACTTTGAGGGAATGCGCGATATTGTGGGGTTGTTCAGAGCAGCATTTGCCGATTTGTGATAGCCTGGAAGCGGTTTTGTATGAACTGGGGGACTAAGCAGAAGATACAGGGTCCGAATAGAAGAAAGATGGGTATTAAAGAAGTAAGGATTGGAAGGAGCCAAGACATCCGGGTGGAAAACGGCCAGGCAGGTTCGGCATAGGTGTTTGCCTGGTTAGCAAACTTCTGGGCCCGGTCTTTGAGTTTTTTTTATATTATCATACACTAGGCCAGATTGGTTTAAGTAAAAACAATATTCTTCATTTGGAAATATATAGAGTCCTTCGTTTTCTGCAGTGAGTAAGTCGAGGCCACGACGGTTCTGAAGGACAACTGCAGCCAAAGAGTCAATTTGAGCCTGAAGGGCAGATAAGGTATATATCTATCTGTAATGCTGGGAGAGAAATCAGTAGACTTCGAACGTTGTGACAGAGGTGGTGACCCCTGCTATGCAGTTGTAAGGCCTACCGTGGAGGCTGCAAGCCCTATTCCTACGAGGAATGGAATTAGTTGTATAGCTCTTTTTTGTCAGGTAGGTGTCATTAGGGGGACAGGCAGTTTTCCTTACCATTGGCAAACTGGATTTTAGGAATAAGGAGGACTAAAGTACAGGTCCCTGTCCAGTTAGTAGAAAAACACATATAGGTAGAGAAGCCACATAGGAAGAAAAGGCCTGGGGCGAGGCAGAATTGAAAATGCAGGGTGAAGAGTTGAGAGGGAGTATTGAATGGGGAATCAGATGCCCAAATTCCTAAAGATCCAGCAAGGACAGCAGCTGTTAGGGGTTGAAGGGGAGATTGGTGCGGCAGCTGGGTAGTGGAAGTGGTTTGATTTCATAATGTATGAGGAAGCGTGTGGTGTCACCCAATAGCTTGCTACTCACATTTGTAGGGATGGGTATAAGTAAGCATGATGAAGGACCAGGAGAATCTGAGGCACAAGGAGAGGGTAACCAAGGATGAAGTGAGATACAGGGAAGGTGTTTGCCTAAGCAATAATGACCGTTAATGTTTTTGAGATTATTAGTAGTGATGGAGGGTTTGTCAGTAAAGCGGAGTAGTTATGCCTCCACAGTCATGTTAATATGTGTGTCCTGGCTTTGGAGATGAAGGGTAAAGGCGCATTTAGAGGGTGGAAGGTTACCTAAGGGGATTCCAGTGGTTCATTGATGGAAAATGCATAGAGGGGCAGGAGTGGGGATAGCTGTTTGTGTAGTGAGGGGTCCTAGTATGAGTGGAGTGGAGTTGATAAGAGGTGAGAGTTACTGTAAATAGGTGCGGAGGAGCAAAGCAGCCTGTTGGTATGAAACATTTGAAGAGGTCCTGCTAAGTTTGTTTAAAAAGTAAAGAAGCGGGGCCGGGCGCGGTGGCTCAAGCCTGTAATCCCAGCACTTTGGGAGGCCGAGGTGGGTGGATCACGAGGTCGAGAGATCGAGACCATCCTGGTCAACATGGTGAAACCCCGTCTCTACTAAAAATACAAAAAATTAGCTGGGCATGGTGGCACGTGCCTGTAATCCCAGCTACTCAGGAGGCTGAGGTAGAATTGCCTGAACCCAGGAGGCGGAGGTTGCGGTGAGCCGAGATCGCGCCATTGCACTCCAGCTTGGGTAACAAGAGCTAAACTCCGTCTCAAAAAAAAAAAAAAAAGTAAAGAAGCTCTGTAGGAGGGTAGAGGCGGGGACTATCAAAACAGGGACGCATATGTAAAGAGGCAGGAGAGGTAGCCCAAGCAGCCAGCAAGGCAGGAATGGCGGTATAAGAGGAGAAAGCAAGGGAGATACAAAGGCAGCAGTCTCTTGCCAACGATGGTTTGGCATCATTGAGGAGAGAATGAGTTAGACTGATAGTATGTAAAAGACAAGTAGGAAGGGGTAGAGAGTGACAGAATGGGATTAAGAATAAGAGTAAGTAGGAAAGTAAAACAGTGAACTTCATTAGGGTGAAAGAATTGTTCCTTGCTACACATTGTCATTTATCCACTCTAGAAAGGAATTAAAGGTGGCATCTCTTGGGTAGAACCAGGAGATGTCAGCTAGGAGGGCTTACAGCAAGAGTGAGAACCTACCATGCAAACAAGTGCAGGGCATTTAGGGTCTAGACTGCTCTTCAGGGATCTGAGTGAGCCTAAGGGAAGTAGGGGAGAGTACTTGTGACTTCCAAAAGGAGGTGGCTGGGCTAAGTTGGTCATCTGATGGGCACAGTTTAATCCTGGAGCGGTGAACCCAGTGGGGAGGGTCTTGCAGGCGGACAGCAGTTGGGGTACTGTAGACAACAAGGTAAGGACTTTTCCACTAAGACTGTAGAGCTGGATGGGTTAAGTCCTTGACCAGTACTGATCATCGGCTAAGAAGTCCTCATACGTCTGGGTATCTGGAGTGGGTAAGAGATTAGCAGCTCAGCGAATTTCCTGCCTTGTTTGTTGAAGAACTGGAAGATAGTCTCCAAGAGGGCTGGAGTCTGCAAGAAGGTAGACTCCGAGTAGACTCCCGAGTAGAGAGGTGCAGCCATACAAAAGTTCAAATGGGCTATACCGGGTGGGTTCCCGGGGAGTGGCGCGAATTCAGAGAAGAGCAATAGGCAGAAGAACTACCCAATCCTTTTTTAGTTGAAGGGTGACTTTAGTAAGATGTGTTTTTAGAAAGCCATTAGCTTTTTCTACTTTCCCTGACTACTGAGGGTGGTAAGGGGCATGGAGATTTCATTGAATGCTGAGGGCCTGAGAGACTGCTTGGGTGATTTGGCTAATGAAAGCAGGGCCATTATCTGATTGCATGGAAGTAGGCAGGCCAAACCGGGGGTTGATACCATGTAATAGGCAAGAAGTAACAGCAGTAGCCTTTTCTGTTTCAGTAGGGAAGGCTTTAATCCACCCTGTGAAGGTATCCACTCATATAAGAAGATATTTAAATTTTTTGACACCGGGCATATGAGTAAAGTCAATTTGCCTGTCTTGCGAGGGAGTAAATCCTCACACTTGTTGGGTAGGAAAAGGAGGAGGTCTTAAAAATCCTTGGGGGTTGGTAGAGTGACAGATGGAGCACTGTAATGTTTTAAGGACAGACTTCCGTGAGGGGAAAGAGATGAGAGGCTCTCAGAGATGGGCTAAAGGCTTATATCCTACATAAAAGTGGTTATGAAAGGAAGAGAGGATAGAATGAGCTTTCCAGGCAGGAAGAAGAAATTTTCTGTGATCTAAAAACCAATTACCTTGAGTGGGGAGTGTCTGATACTTTAATGATTCTGAGGTTGAATCAAGAGGGTTAATTGATGAGAAAGAAAAATACTGTCCACTAGGTGGGGATAGCAGTGCGTTGGCTGCTTTCCTAGCTGTCTCGTCTGCTAATGCATTTCCACGATCTCAGATCGTGCCCTTTACGGTGGACAACCCCAGCCTTAGCTGGGAGAAGGGCAGCTTTAAAGAGGGCCTTTATTAAAGAAGCATTGATAATGTAAGATCCTTGTGTTGTGAGAAAATCTCTTTCTTTTTCTTTTCTTTTTTTTTTTTTTTTTGAGACGGAGTTTTTGCTCTTGTTACCCAGGCTGGAGTTCAACGGCGCGATCTCGGCTCAGCGCAACCTCAGCCTCCCGAGTAGCTGGGATTACAGGCACGCGCCACCATGCCCAGCTAAGTTTTTGTATTTTTAGTAGAGATGGGGTTTCACCATGTTGACCAGGATGGTCTCGATCTCTTGACCTCGTGATCCACCCGCCTCGGCCTCCCAAAGTGCTGGGATTACAGGCGTGAGCCACCGCGCCTGGCCGAGAAAATCTCTTTCTGCCCATATGACAGCATGGTGATGGAGGATGTGGAAGGAATATTCGGAATCAGTATAGATATTTACTCTGAGCCTTTTGGCTAGGGTAAGAGCACATGTGAGTGCTATTAATTCAGCCTGTTGAGAAGTAGTAGATGGAAGGAGAGTGGCAGCTTCAATGATAGAAGTATGGGAAACAACAGCATAGCCAGCCTTTTCTGGAGAGGACTGGTTAGGTTTGGAAGAGCTGCCATCAATAAACCATGTGTGATCAGAGTCTGGAATAGAGGAAGAGAGATGTGGGGAAAAGGGAAACAACACTATGTACTAGGGAGATATAGTTATGTGGTGCAGGAGTAGCATTCACGTTTGGTATTAGGTGAGAGGCTGGATTAAAATCGAGGCCATGTGCCGTAGTCACGATAAAGAGAAAGTGCAGAGTTTCAATAAAGGGAAAATAGAGTTGGACTAGACATGGGGCAGATAACAGATGTGGAAGATGAGAAGAGGATATTAAAGCCTGGAGATTGTGAGAAGTGTCTAAAGTAAGTGAAGTGTAGCTTGTGATTTTTTATTTTTATTTTTATTTTTTGAGATGGAGTTTCTCTCTTGTTACCCAGGCTAGAGTGCAATGGCACGATCCCGGCTCACCGCAACCTCCGCCTCCTGGGTTCAGGCAATTCTCCTGCCTCAGCCTCCTGAGTAGCTGGGATTACAGGCATGCACCACCATGCCCAGCTAATTTTTTGTATTTTTTAGTAGAGACGGGGTTTCACCATGTTGACCTGGATGGTCTCGATCTCTTGACCTTGTGATCCACCCGCCTCGGCCTCCCAACGTGCTGGGAATACAGGCTTGAGCCACCGCACCGGGCCAGCTTGTGATTTTGAAAGCTTCCAGAAGAATTAGAGCAGTGGCCACGGTGGCCAGCAAACACTGGGGTCAACCTAGGACAGTGAGGTCCAGTTGTCTAGAGAGGAAAGCAACAGGGTGCAGACCTGGCTCTTGTGTAAGAACTGCAACTGCATACCCCTGGATTTCAGCAGTATGTAATGAAAAAGATTAAGACAAATTGGGGAGGGCTAGAGTGGGGGCCATTTTTAGAGCTGTGTTTAAGGAATGAAACGAGTGAGGAAAGGATTTAGAATCAATAGGGTCGGATAAGTTTCCTTTGTGAGTTTATACAATGGCTTAGTTAGAATAGCAAAACCTGGTATCCAGAGGCGAAAGTAGCCAACCACACCCAGGAAGAAGTTGTTGTTTGGTAGAGGGGGTTGGGGTGTCAGAGATTAGCTGGACCCAATCTCTGGGGAGAGCACAGGTGTTTTGTTGGAGGATGATGGCCAGAAGGTGTCCCTGGTTGAGCCAGGGTTGAAACTCGTCATTGGTGGGCGGTCAAAGAGAGTGTCCTCTACGTTGACCTGCCACCAATATTGGCCATGAGCCTGGTGGGCGAGTGACTAGGGTGAACGTCTCCATGATAGTCAAACCCCTGGGGAAACTGGGTCCCAGGATCCGTGACCTATGTAGGATTTTCCGGTCATGAACCTCACGTAAGAACTTGGTTTACCTGATTTTCCTTGTCTTTCTGGTGGAAAAAGGACGAAACTGAAAGGTGGAGGAAGAGGAAAGGAAAAGACAAAAGGATGGGAAAGCAAGGAGAGAGACTGCTTACCAAAATAGCCAGTGGTGTGTCTGCGGGCTGGTCTGATGACCCGAGGTCGGTAGATAGATCTCTTTATGAAAGTTGGAACGGGGACTAATCTCCTGTGGGAGTTCCGCTGTCCCAGATTTCAGCACCAAATGTTATTCATATCCAATAGTACCGAATATTAAGTGCATTTAATAAAGAGATCTTTCAAACAGGCTTTGTGTGGGCAACAAGGCCGTTTTATTTCTCACTTGAGTGCAAGCGGGACGAATCTGAGAAAGGAAAAGACGAAGTGGGTAAGGTGGGAATTGGCTTTATAGATTGGGGTAGTTTTTTGGGGGGCAGGGATGTTACAGAGTAAGATCACAAGTTCAGTTGCAATGGCAGGGTTGGGCGAGAGGTATTTACATTATCATAAGAATAGTTAAGATGGCAGGGCATGTGAGAGGTATTACATTATCATAAGAACAGTTAAGATGGCAGGGTTGGGTGAGGGGCTTGTTGGGGAAGCTCTGATGGGCCAATGGCAAACGCAAGCAGCGGATGGGAGACATCAGCTGGGGCAGGCAGGACTTCAAGCTTTCAGGCTCCAGGCTTGCATATGAGACCTGACATTTGGGCTCCAGGCTTGCATATGGAGACCTGACAGAGTTAGCCTAAATTGCAGAAACAAACTTAAAAACAACTGATGAGGCCGGGCGAGGTGGCTCACGCCTATAATCCCAGCACTTTGGGAGGCCGAGGCGGGTGGATCATGAGGTCAAGAGATCGAGACCATCCTGGTCAACAAGGTGAAACCCCGTCTCTACTAAAAATACAAAAATTAGCTGGGCATGGTGGTGCGCGCCTGTAGTCCCAGCTACTCGGGAGGCTGAGGCAGGAGAATTGCTCGAACCCAGAAGGCAGAGGTTGCGGTGAGCCGAGATCGCACCATTGCACTCCAGTCTGGGTAACAACAGCGAAACTCCGTCTTAAAAAAAAAAACAACTGATGAGACTAGGATTTAATAAGTGTACTGTACTTTTTTTTTTTAGACGGAGTTTAGCGCGTCACCCAGGCTGGAGTGCAATGGCACGATCTCGGCTCACCGCAACCTCTGCCTCCTGGGTTCAGGCAATTCTCCTGCCTCAGCCTCCTGAGTAGCTGGGATTACAGGCACGCACCACCGTGCCCAGCTAATTTTTTGTATTTTTAGTAGAGACGGGGTTTCACCATGTTGACCAGGATGGTCTCGATCTATTGACCTCATGATCCACCCGCCTCTGCCTTCCAAAGTGCTGGGATTACAGGCCTGAGCCACTGCGCCTGGCCGTGTACTGTACTTTTTTTAAATATAATTTCTCTCTCCAGTTTCCAATTTTTACTAAAGACAAATTATGGTAAGACTGATTTATTATACTTGGCCTGATTATTTGTATAAAGTGCAATGAGAATAATTATTTTTTGCATAAGCGCTTTCTAAATTGGCTTTGATGGAACTTTGTTCCATACAAGGAATCTCAGATAAGACTTTTTTAGAGCCAAGCCTGGCTGTAAATTTGTACCCTCACATACCTATGAGGTGAGTAAATTCCCCTCCTTTGGGGGATCCATGATAACTGGGGCTCCTGGACCTGTAAGAAAGTGACATTCTTTTTTTTTCTTTAAGATGGAGTTTCGCTCTTGTTACCCAGGCTGGAGTGCAATGCCGCAATCTCGGCTCACCACAACCTCCGCCTCCTGGGTTCAGGCAGTTCTACCGCGTCAGCCTCCTGAGTAGCTGGGATTACAGGCACACGCCACCATGCCCAGCTAATTTTTTTTTTTTTTTTTTGTATTTTTAGTAGAGACGGGGTTTCACCATGTTGACCAGG
Source organism: Saguinus oedipus (assembly GCA_031835075.1). Classification (NCBI taxonomy): domain Eukaryota; kingdom Metazoa; phylum Chordata; class Mammalia; order Primates; family Cebidae; genus Saguinus; species Saguinus oedipus. Next base: position 49,189,495 of record CM063170.1, read on the forward strand.
ATGGTCTCGATCTCTTGACCTCGTGATCCACCCGCCTCGGCCTCCCAAAGTGCTGGGATTACAGGCTTGAGCCACCGCAGCTGGCCAAGAAAGTGACACTCTTTACTTATCACAGATAAGAAACCCTGTACAGGGACTGTTGTAGACAAGTTCTAAGGCCAATTTCCCAAGAGGCTTTTATTGGCTTTACAAATCAAGTTTGATTCCTTAAAATAAAACACACCAATCCAGTCAAACCGTTGGTAAAATAACCAGTGTTTGCACTTGTATCCTGATGTAAAAGAAAAGATTCTTATTACACTAATGGAAATAACTATAGTGTCATAAATTAAGAATATTCACAAATAGTTTCTGGAGAAATTAGGTATAGAGAAACAAATATGCTTCAAATGTTATTCACAGCAATATATTTTACTCAATTGCTATGAGTTGTAAATAGCTCAAAAGATGTTTCCTTAACTCTGAAAAACAAAACAATCAGCAGCATTTTAAGCAAAGTTAAAAAGATTACTTTAGCCTTCTATTGGTTCAGCTAATTCAGTTAACTCCTGTTCTGTTTGATATTCATGAACATTTCAGCTCTCCATGAGAGTTTTGACATTGTTTTCCTTTATTTTAATGTCACAATTTCCAAAGTTATCAGAAACCTGATAGAACATCTGTTAGAGTTCTATAGTTGATTATAAACCACATTTTGAAGAGGATTAAAATAAGACAATTGTATGTGGATGACAAAAAGTCTTAGGATGGCCACTATTAAAGTCACAATTGATTAGGAAATTTAGTCCCTTCTGTGGCATATAATGATTTTATGTAACAACTATAATTATTCATAATGTACACTAAGTCATATCAGAATTATAAGATTTTTAAAAATAATTTTGGACACTTATCAATAACACATTTATACAATTACAGCCCAAAGAAATCCAAACACCATTTTATATTTGATAATGCTTCCAGTATGATTTTTGTACCAAATAAGCCAAACATGACTGTTGCATTAGTGCATTATTGATGACAAACTCAATTCTTTATAAAACCTTTTAGACAAATCGGTTTAACTACAAAGTAAGATTTTCACAAACCTTTTATAACCCTTTACATATTTTGGGGTTTTTTTCCTTTAATTTTTACATATTTTTGTTAAAGGGCAAATCATAGCTGGTTTCTGCTCTTAAAATACTTGTGCTTTTATTCCAATGTTTTATTTATAGAAAAACTGAATACCCCTTTAACTTTAGCCAATATATTCACACACAGAATCTCCTACAATTATTTTTTCACAAACTTTCCACAACTTGCTTAAACCTTCAGCTTCATTCTAACTTAAAATAATAATGTAACCATTTAATCCAAGAAAGAAAATTTACATTTCCATGACTTCTAGTAATCTTTTACCAAGACACATTTCATTTTCCTTACACACCTTATGTGTAGAACTCTTCCTCAGTATTTCAATTACATGTTACAATGTTAACATTTAGTGATTTTTTACTTTTGGTGAAGACCCTGGTTTGTAAGCAGTTTAATTATGTACTAGGTGTGGAGCCTAGGACACAGACAGAAATGCAGATAAGGTTTGACTTTTTCCAGCATTGCTAGTAGGTATGGGTAACATCACATGTCCCCAGGCCTTATCTAGAATCTAATGTCGTCAAAGTAGGTAAATTGAGCAATTTTCTAAAGTAGAAGAAGCAGCTTATGACCATAAAACATTTGGCAAACCTAGTATCTGACCTGCATAACTTAGACCAAATGTTTAAATTTTTAAGATATTTTAATTTTACCAATAATCTTTAAAACTGTCATTTCCCAAAGATTACTTAAGTCAGATGAACTAAATAAAAGGCATTATACATTTAATTTTTCTCACAAAAATATGACATAAGGACTTACTATTTTTTAACCAATTAATCAAAGCTCTTTTATATATAAACATCACACACATGATATATACTTGTACAGATAAAAGATAAAGGACTCATTTCCTAAGATGAGAATTAAACCCTGAAGCCAGGCCACCACTATGAAAGAGAAAGCGCAGCCACATGGTTACAAGGTCAAGTTCCCAAGGACATACCAGACAAGAGGGAAACCTCATCCAGTTTTTTTTTCGAGGACTTGCAGCAAAGTTTGTAATTGATCAGTTTGCTGGTCCATCTTGAACAGCAGGCTTATAGGTGTCCTAGGCCCATGTTCTATCCTAAGGTATCTTTCTTTATGACAGAACAATACTGAATGACACACGAAACACTCCAGATTGGCTACAGTTTAAGACTAGCCTCTCAAATCCTTTCTTCCATTAGTCAAAACTTTGTAAGAAATAGTGATTTTTGCCATTCCTACAACAAGTTTGCACAGAGAGAGATGAAAGTATTGTCTGAGGCACGGTGGGGAAGGGGAGGCGCTCAGGGAAGCCAGAGAAAGACCCACCCATTGCAGTGACAGAGAAAAGTTCAGTCGGCTGCTTCTTGATAGTGAAGGGATCTTTTCCTGTCAGTCTCAAGTTTCCCCTTTACAGGAGGAAAAAGTTCCTCATGTCCCATGATCCTGTACGTGCCTAACCCTGTCACCCACAGCTGTCAGCAAGGAGTGCAAGGCAGATTATTCCAAGGAGAACAGAAGTTAACATTCTGTAGTGCCAAACCTGTTCTTAGCCGAAAGGGACTTTACTGAGAGGGGTTGTTCACCCCCTACTCTAATCCTCCTAAGTTAGGCCTCTAACCCAGTCCCATTCCTTATCTGGGTATCCTACCACTTACCCAAAGTTGTCCAATCAGTGCTGCAGTCTACCTCCTTTGAGTCAGGGGTCTCCTCAGTAACATCCCTCTAGGGTTCACCTGCTTACAAACCAGGGTCTTCACCAAAAGTAAAAATCACCAGAAAGATGTTACCAGATCCCACCACTTACCCAAAGTTAGCCTTTGGGTCAGGGATTTTCACAGTATAGTCCATTCTGTAGTAGCCAAAAAGATATTACAGGATTCCACCAGTTACTGGGGGCTTATGCACTATAATCCCATCTGGGTCACCAGAAAGATGTTACAGGAAAGGAATCCAGATTCAGACCCCAAGAGAGGGTTCTTGGATCTGGCACAAGAAAGAATTCAGGGCAAGTCCATAGAGTAAAGTGAAAGCAAGTTTATTAAGAAAGTAAAGGAATAAAAGAATGACTACCCAGCTTTTGCTTGTGTGCACAGTTCTCTTCCATTTAAATTTTAGTATAGTGGTTCTCAAAGTGTGTATGGGGACTGACACTTTCAGAGAGTTGGCTAGGTTAAAACTATTTTCATAATAATCCTAATGCAATATTTGCTCTTTTCATTTCATTCTCTTGTGAGTATAATGTCAGGGAAATATAATTTTTTTCCCATGAAAATGTGTTACCACATAATGGTTTTATTGTTGATGTCTTAAATGAGTTGATAACTGTTTTTAAAATTTGTTTTCATTTACAACATGGTAAATATTGAGAGCTAAAATCCACATGAACAAAAGCAATTTTGGGATCTTCAATACTTTTTAGGAGTATAAAAAGTTCTTGAGATAAAACTTTGAAAACCGTTGCCCTTATCTGCCAAGTACAGGAACTCCTACTTACCACATTTGTTACCAGAGGATTAGACGATGAATTGGAGTTAGTCTTCTTTGAGTGATAACTTGTCTTAATTGCAAAAATCATCTACTTCAAGATAAACTATAGCTTTTGGCCAGAATGCCATTTAGAAATGCAGCAAGTGTTAATACAGGATTTCTATTTGTTTTTCTTGGTGATGTTTAATGAAAATAAACACAATCCTAGTAAAAGGAGAGGCATAAATGTGGAAAGGATTTGGAACAGTGTCTAGCATAAGAATAAGCCCTTAACACAGGTAGTGATTATTATTACTCTTTCACAGTCACTATTCATTTATTCAAGTATTTATTGAGTACTAACCATTATGCCATGCTAAATGGTCTGTATTGGGGATTCAGTAACAGGCAAAACACAAACAATTCTGCCTTCAAGGACTTTATAGTCAAGTGGGAGAGGCAGTTGAATCATGACATAAAAATTCTAATTCCAAATTGTGGTAAGCAAACGAAGTTATAGACGAAGATTTGACCAGATTTTCAGAGTCAGTAAAAGCTTCTCTGAAGTCCCACTTGAGTTGCAATTTGGAAAACGGGCGGGAGGAATTAAGGAGACACAAAAGAAAGAGTAGCATGCTAAGCCTGTTTAAACACACTGCAGTAAAAAGAGAATGATGAGGGGGCCAATGTGGCTGAAACCTAGAGTCAGGGCCAGAGTGGTAACTGTTTAATGGCAGAAACCACAACTACTTTTGCACCAACCTAATAGTAGTATGTTAGAGCCCAAGCCATTGGGGGATTTTTAAGGCTTTACCAAGAATTTTAGATTTCTATCACATGATCAGTGGAGAGCCCACGGAAAGCTTTAGGAAAAGTGTGACAACCTTAGATTTGTGTTTTCAAAAGATCACTGGTACTGGGGTGTAGTGCAGGGGTGACGAGCAGGGAGACTATTTACAGGGCTACGGCAGTATCCCAGTGAAAGATGGTGGGAGCCTGGAACAGCAGAGACACAAAGAAGTGGATGAATTTGGGATGTATAATATTTTGGAAGCAGGGCCACAGTGCCTGGTGATTAATCGAAACTTTAGCAGAAGAATCACACAAAGTCGAAGACCCTCCCTAGCAAAATCAGCTAATGGGTTACTGATAAGTTGCAAAATCTTCCCCATTCTCCCTTGGCAACGATTCAAAAGCCCTGGTGATACTTAGGGCAGACAGGGTACTCAGTCCACACAAAGTGCGTGCACAAGTCTGCACCCAAGACTTTATTCCCTTGACGTCAGCGGCATGGAAGCGCAAGGTTTCCTGGGCAACGCCATTGTCACAGCTCCGGGCAGGCGGGGTTGATAGCTAAGGCCAGAAGAGAACTCCTGAAGAGAGGGAGAGTCAGAGCAGGAGGAAAAATGGACAACACGCGCTGCGGCTCCCGCCATTGCGGGTGATTCGAGGACTCAGCACCATGCGAGAGTAGGGACCGGGAAGAGCCAGAAAAACCCGCCTGTGATTGGCCATCCGGGGGTATCTGTCGTTTGTGATTGGGTGGAGCCAAGACAAAGAGCTGCGTTTTGAACCGCGTAGGGTTCTGGGTAGCAAAGGCCTTCGAAGGGTCTTAACCGAAAGGTGGAGTGGGAAGGTCGCCAACAAACGGCTGAGCTCACAATCCCGGCCCGACTAGGCCGGGGTGTCCCCCTGTCCCATGGAGAGAGCCAGGCCGGAGCCGCCGCCTCAGCCGCGCCAACTGTCGCGGGTCCCTCTACCGCGTCCGTTGCGTCCCGCTCCGCCCCCGCTGCCAGTCGAGGGCGCCTCCTTTTGGGCAGCGGCCGGGGAGCCCCCTCCGTCACCGCCCACACCGGGCGTGGCAGCCATTGCGACACTGGCTTCCTCGTGCGGGGAGGCGGTGCGGCGGCTGGTGCAGGTGAACCCGGAGCAGGTGTTGCTGTTACCACAGCCTCAGGCCGGGGACGAAGACGCCGCCGCCTCGCCCGCGCAGGCGAGGCTGCTGCAGTTCAGGCCCGACTTTCTGCTCCTGCCGTCGCCGGCCGCGTCCGAGGGCGCCCCCTTCAGGCCCGAGTTGCATCCGGTGCAGCCGCGGGTTCTGCATGTCAAGGCCGAGAAGCAGGAGTTGGGGCCTGGCCTGGACCCGTCGGTGGGGCCTCAAGGGGTGGTGGAGACCGGCCCGAGAGCCTCCACGGCGGTCAAGGTGGAAGGCCCCGGGCCCGCCATCGACGGCTTGCGAAGAAACGAGAAGGGCAAGCTGGAGGCGGAGGCGGTCATGCGGGACGCGATGCAAGGCGGGGAAGGCAAAAGCCCTGCGGCCACCCTAGGTGTCATCAAAACCGAGGAACCGGAGAGACTCCTGGAGGACTGCAGGCTCCGCGCCGAACCCGCGTCCGATGACCTGGTTCATGGCAGCGCGGAGGTCATCCTGGCCCCGCCGTCCGGTGCCTTTGGGCCGCACCAACAAGACCTGAGGATCCCTTTGACTCTCCACACCATTTCCCCTGGAGCCCGGATCCAGTTTCAGGGAGCTCCGCCTTCAGAGCTGATAAGATTGACCAAGGTCCCCCTGACACCAGTACCTATTAAAATGCAGTCCCTACTGGAGCCTTCTGTAAAAATTGAAACCAAAGATGTCCCACTCACCGTGCTGCCATCAGATGCAGGTATTACACAGCAGGGGAGTCTGATTTTGAAAACTGCGCCTGTGTTGCCCCATAGCTGATAATGTCAGCAGTTCCCAAGTCTAAACTACAAAAGTAAAGCCATGAAACCGATCCTTTTCAGGGCAGAGTCTGTACAGGCGTCACTTCTGATCGACTTATACATGTAGCAGTAAAATAGACGAACACCTTCAAGATTCTCAAGTATTTTTTTAAAAATCTATTTTAAGGCCCGTTTAGATAGGACTAATTTGCTGTACACAAAAATAGAAGTATTCTTGCTAGACAACACAGAGCCCTCAGTTTATATGCTACAAATAAGATTAAACATACTGTATTATAGTAGCTCAGTATTTTTATATGTATCAAGATATAGAAAAAATAATGATGTTTAATGAAAAAAGTGATTATAATTAAACTGGAAAGTTTATACCAATTATAGAGGCTATCTTTAAAAAAATGAACAGTCAACATTCTTCTAGCAGAAAACAATATGGGATTCAATGTAATATTTTAGTGTTTATTCCTCTGAAAGGTAAGGACTCATAGAAATATTGAAAAGAATACGGTAGAATGAGCTATAAAAAATGTTTTTAAAGAAATGACCAGTTATAGCAGTAACAAGTACCAATAGATGTTTTTATTTCTATCCAGTATTTCCAAATATATTGTTAGTGAATTCTTATTTTAAGATTTAGTTCACACAGGACGCTTTGCCAGTGCACATCTTGGAAAGTCATATTAATCTTTGTTTCATATTTTCATTAACTTTGTTTTTTTAAAATTTTATTTGTTGATTCTTCCCCTCCACTCTACCCTGTTGCTTTTATCTTTAGTATGTTTTAGACTTTATTTTCATTTTCTAAGGGAAAGCTTTCTTTATACTACGTATTTCATCCTTAGTGTTTTAAAGAAATTTTTTATATTTAGTAATCCTAAAATAATATAATAAATGTGTGGACAGTTTTGATAAACTACATGAGAGATGAATTTAGATAACTTCCTTTGTTGAAATTTCAACTGGCTCTATGACTTTTTTTTTTTTTAATTTTATCTTATCAAAAAGAGATGCTGGTATTGGACTCCTGGGCTGAAGCAGTCCTCCGCCTCAGCCTCCCCAAATACTGGGATAACAGGTGTGAGCCATTGCTCCTGCCTTCTGTGACTTTCAAAAAATTACTAATATTATTTTGAGATGGAGTCTCACTCTGTTGTCCAGGTTGGAGTGCAGTGGCGTAATCTCAGCTCACTGCAACCTCCGCCTCCCAGGTTGAAACAATTCTCATGCCTTAGCCTCAAAAATGGCTGGGACTACAGGCATGAACCACCATACATGGCTAATTTTTGTATTTTTAGCAGAGATGGCGTTCCATCATGTCGGCCAGGCTGGTCTCCAACTCCTTACCTCAGGTGATCCACCTGCTTTGGCCTCACAAAGTGCTGGGATTACAGGTGTAAGCACCGTACCGGGCCCCAAAAATTATTTTTATTATTTTCTCTAATTTTTCTCCCAGGACACAGGACAATTAGCCATGTATGGTGGTTCATGCCTATAGTCCCAGCTACTCGTGAGGACTAGTGTTGATGATTCAATGTGGTAGGAGCTTCACCTTCATAGTAAAATACAACTAATATAGTACTATAATATTATAAATATTTTTGCTTGAAAGGACACTGGAGCAGCATGTAGATGAGTTGCTGTGAACATTTTTAGAAAACCTCTACCTAGCTAAGATTATAGTCATGAGTAAGTCACGTATGGTTCCTGTTCCTTAATTATAAAATATTTTTATTGGGAAATGAACCAAATGTTAACTATTGTTAGAGGTATTAATAATACTACAGGTCAAAGAAGTAATAAGCCAGCAATTTACTGTCTTCAACATGATTATTTCCTCAATATCTTAAACAATATTATTCTCTTTGAGGAAAAGAATTCATTCTAAAGTACGGTTCAGAATGGCAAGTTCAGGGGTTGTAAGGAATGTTGGAATACTGGCAGGTTTTTTTGGTTATAGAAGTGTACATTTTCTCCAGATATTTCAAAAGTAAGTATAGATGGAGGCATACTTCACCTTAAAATTGTGTGTGTATGTCACATTAATTTAGTCTCTTAATTTTTGTCATGTAGGTATCCCAGATACTCCCTTCAGTAAGGACAGAAATGGTCATGTGAAGCGACCCATGAATGCATTTATGGTTTGGGCAAGGATCCACCGACCAGCACTAGCCAAAGCCAACCCAGCAGCCAACAATGCAGAAATCAGTGTCCAGCTCGGGTTAGAGTGGAACAAACTTAGTGAAGAACAAAAGAAACCCTATTACGATGAAGCACAAAAGATTAAAGAAAAGCACAGAGAGGAATTTCCTGGTAATCAAATGAAATAATGCCTCCTCTTTTAAATGAATTTATTTAGTTAAAGATTAGGTTAGGTTGAAAGACAAAAATGTATAGTTTTTTTGAATATGTACAATAAGGGATAATGAATATTATAACAATGATTGAAATGACACTGGGCATGAGTTTCCTTAAATAGAACTAAGCAAAGGGATATCTGATTTCATATTCACCAACCCATACAAATCAGAAGACATGCAGTTTTTTTTGTGGTTTGACTTAGATAGATATAAATTTAATGAAGATATAAATTTAATGAAAGTACATCTCCAAAGTTTTAGGCTATAATTTTTCAAGTAAACTATAGAAATGTTAAAATGATAGCAACAGAAAAAAAATGCAGTATACACTTAAGGAGAATGAGGGATTATTACCATATTCCATTTGATTGTCAGAACATAGTCCTGTCTTCTGATTGATAGATTTAGCCCCATCATGATATAGTGTGAAATGAGTCCGATTTCTCCCCAGCAGTGAGAACATTGGAATTAGGTTTGGGAAAATACACTGCGTGTGGCCAGCATGACTGTGCAAGGTGGAACAAAAATTTTTTTCTGAAATATCGGCAGAGAGGTTCTAGGAACGACGGTCAGAGGCAGTAACTATAGGGAACCAGTGATTGTTACACAGTGGCTGCAAATGCCATAGTTCCACTGTTCTGACTTTGGAAGAAATTGAGTTATTTGTGGACTTGGAGATTGCTGAGTCCTGGAGAGTGACTCTTCTTGAGCTAGGCATAAAAATAGTGACTGATCATTACTGATTATTGCATTGTAAGATATATTCAATTGTATCTTACAGAAAGTGAGGAAACAGGATATGAATAATGTCATAGTGAGGCATTGTTTGATAAGGTAGAGGAAAAGCATTGGGATTCAAGTATATCGGTTTTGATGTTGGCTCTACTACAGATTCATTCTGTGTCATTGGTTATAAAACATTTGACCCTCTTCCTTTCAATTAGGAGTTATAACACTGGCCACTACTCAGGAGCTATTTGGATATGTATGTTAAAATATACAGTGGAGCAGTCATTTACTGAAATAGTATCCCAGAGTTGGAAAAGATACTTTAGACAGTAATTTATTTTTAAAAACTTTAAAGTGCTTTGCATTTTAATATGAAAAAAATATTTAAAGGCTAAATAGAGTCTATACATTTAAACGTATTTTATCTTCTATAGGTTGGGTTTATCAGCCTCGTCCAGGGAAGCGAAAACGCTTCCCTCTAAGTGTTTCCAATGTATTTTCTGGTACCACACAGAATATCATCACTACAAATCCTACAACAGTTTTTCCTTATCACTCACCTACGTACTCTGTGGTAATTCCCAGCCTACAGAATCCCATCACTCGTCCAGTTGGTGAGTTAGTTTTATTGTAGATGACTATTTTTTAAATAGCTGCAAGAAAATTTTACCTCAACTTGAAGTTTTCTTTCTGTTAGTCTTAAGGATTTGGAACAACAGATGCTGGAGAGGATGTGGAGAAATAGGAACACTTTTACACTGTTGGTGGGAGTGTAAATTAGTTCAACCATTGTGGAAGACAGTGTGGCGATTCCTCAAGGACCTACAAATAGAAATTCCATTTGACCCAGCAATCCCATTACTGGGTATATATCCAAAGGATTATAAATCATTCTACTATAAGGACACACGCACACGAATGTTCATTGCAGCACAGTTTACAATAGCAAAGACCTGGAACCAACCCAAATGCCCATCGATGATAGACTGGACAGGGTAAATGCGGCACATATGGCACACCATGGAATATTATGCAGCCATCAAAAACAAAGAGTTCATGTCCTTTGTAGGGACATGGATGAACCTGGAAACCATCGTTCTCAGCAAACTGATACAAGAACAGAAAATCAAACACTACATGTTCTCACTCATAGGCGGGTGTTGAACAATGAGAACACATGGACACAGGGAGGGGAGCATCACACACTGGGGTCTGTTGGGGGGAAATAGGGGAGGGACAGCTGGGGGTGGGGAGTTGGGGAGAGATAGCATGGGGAGAAATGCCAGATATAGGTGAAGGGGAGGAAGGCAGCAAATCACACTGCCACGTGTGTACCTATGCAACAATCTTGCATGTTCTTCACATGTACCCCAAACCTAAAATGCAATTTAAAAAAAAGAATTTGAAACAACAAAATTAAGAAAAAAATCAAGAAGAGGGAAAGAGAACATTAGGAGAAAAAAAGTTTCAGTAGACATCAAAACACTTCGTTTGTCAGAGTAGCAAATAATCCATGTATAAAACCTCAGACTTTTTAGGGAAATCAGGATGAGCCCATAGATTAGGCAGATAATGCAGGAAATGACTGAGGTAATTCAATAGGAAAAAGGAGAGTCTTCACTATCTGTATAAAAGAATACCTTGCTAATGGGGTATGAGGCATCCTGTCCTGGAACTTAGTGATGATGCTGATTTGTTGAGACCGTTCTCTGCTGCTCTAGAAAAGCAATGGAAGTAATCTATTTTCTACCAAATATTTGTTTCGTTCGTTATATTAATCTGAATGTCTCCTCTGAGTTCTTTACATTCTTCTTGTTGATTTTAAAAACCAAAAATTGAGAACCTAATATCTTAATAACTTGTTATAGGGCTATCCATCATTGGTTTGTTTCTCCAGAACGTATTTTAACCATCTTTTAAGAAGAGCTTTATACATTCACTACTTCCTATAACTTTTTTTTTTTTTTTTTTTTGAGACAGGGTCTCACTCTCTCACCCAGGCTGTAGTGCAGTGGCAGGATCACAGATGACTGCAGCCTTGCCCTCCTGGGCTCAACGATTCTCCCACCTCAGGCTCCCTAGTTGCTAGAGCTACAGGTGCACACCACCATGACCAGCTAATTTTTTGTACTTTTTATAGAGACAGAGTTTTGCAATGTTACCCATGCTGGTGTCAAATCCTAGGCTCAATGATCCACCTGTCTCAACCTCCCAAAGTGTTGGGACTATAAGTGTGAGCCACCACACCCAGTCCACTTTCTTAAAACTACTAAGACTACTTAAACATACTGCTTTTCCTAGTGTTTTTTTTTTTTTTTGTCTTAAAACCTTCTAGTAATAAAGCTGCCCCTATGAGTTGAGAGTTTTAGATATCTTGGAAACCGAGTTATTAGAATCATAGACATTTTCAGGTTTTTTTTTAATGTATCATTTTAGCCATTGATAGCAACAAGCTACATTCCAGATGTTCAGATTCAAGAGAGCAATGCAGAGAGCTGATCCTATAGCCTTGTTCTCTCCTAGCACAGTCAAGCCCTCTCAGCCTTCACTATTTGGTAGTGACTTATTTAATCTTGTATTTCAACCCAGTCTTAAGTATAACTTTGTCTGCTTTCCTTGCTTTTCTGTTATGCTATTTGTTTATTTATTTATTTAGAGACAGAGTCTTGCCCAGGATGAAGTGTAGTGGTGCAATCTTTGCTCACTGCAGCCTCTGCCTCCTGGATTCAAGCAATTCTCCCACCTCAGCCTCCAAGTAGCTGGGACTACAGGTGCATGCCACCATGCCCATCTAATTTTTGTATTTTTAGTCGAGACAGGGTTCCACCATGTTAGCCAGGCTCATCTTGAACTCCTGGCCTCAAGTGATCCACCCATCTTGACCTCCCAAAGTGCTGGGATTACAGGCGTGAGCCACCATGCCCAGCCTGTGTTATATTATGATTTCTGTTTTCATAATATAAGTTTCTTCTTTTTGTCCCTTTTTCCAAGACCTCACTTACATCTGCTTCTACCGACTGTTAAATGCTGTATATTTTCCCAGAAACAGAATTAACAATGTTCTTATTTGAAGCAACTGACATTTGATATATTTTGTATCATTCTGAGCAAAGATAAGGATTGAGTGAAAACTGGAAGATTTCTTCTAATGTCGATAGGGTGCTTTCTCCATGATGTTGTATTTAAGTATGGTAGGCAGAATTATAGGAAGCATTTCAGAGCTATACACAACAGTAATCAAATCTAAGACAAGAATGATTTTCTTGTTTGTGCTTAGTTTTTTGTTTTGCTTTTTGCAATATCCCTTATTTCTGATGATATATAGTGTCAGTAAAGATTTATTTCTTGGGCTGGGCGCGGTGGCTCAAGCCTGTATTCCCAGCACTTTGGGAGGCCGAGGCTGGTGGATCACGAGGTCAGAAGATCGAGACCATCCTGATCAACACGATGAAACCCCGTCTCTACTAAAAATACAAAAAATTAGCTGGGCATGGTGGCGTGTGCCTGTAATCCCAGCTACTCAGGAGGCTGAGGCAGGAGAATTGCCTGAACCCAGGAGGCAGAGGTTGCGGTGAGCTGGGATCGTGCCATTGCACTCCAGCCTGGGTGACAAGAGCGAAACTCCGTCTCAAAAAAAAAAAAGAAACTTGTTAGAACAGATTATAGCACACATCTCTTAGAGAATCGTAATTTTAATATCTTGTCATGTGCAGATGTTAATTTATACACTTTTTTGTTTAAGTAATTTCATATTCTAAATATGAAGTTACGGTAATTTTGTTTTTCAAGCATGTTTGCTTTATTCCCATGAAAGATATCAAGATAGTGAGGTACATGATTTTTCTCATATAGAAACAATTTGCTCTATTTTTTGTAGTAAGCTTTGTGCATTAATATCATACTGTATAGATTTCACCACCATTTCAGGTGTGGATAGTAGACTCACCAAGCTAGAGTTCTCAAGATTACCAGTTTCAATAGCTGGAGGTTATGTTGACTTTCTAAAAATCTCTGGCAGAGGGCATTTGTACCTACTTTGTCTAAAATTTTCTCAGTTCTATCCTTGAGGGTTTTTTAAAAAACTTATATTTATATCTATATATTTTTTGAGATGAAATCTCACTCTGTCACCCATGCTGGAGTGCAGCGGCGCAATCTCAGCTCACTTCAACCTCTGCCTCCCAGGTTCAAGTGATTTTCCTGTCTCGGCCTCCTGAGTACTTGGGATTACAGGCATATGCCACCACATCCAGCTAATTTTTTATTTTCAGCAAAGATGGGTGTCATCATGTTAGTCAGGCAAGTTTTTCAAACACCTGACCTCAGGTGATCGGCCCACCTTGGCCTCCCAAAGGGCTGAGATTACAGGTGTGAGCCACCATGCTCGGACAGAGGTGTTTGTTTGTTTGAGACCAAGTCTTGTGCTGTTGCCAGGTGTGATCTCGGCTCACCGCAACCTCTGACTCCCTGATTCAAGTGATCCTTCTGCCTCAGTCTCCTGAGTAGTGGGATTACAGGCACACGCCACCACACCCAACTAATTTTATATTTTTAGTAGAGACAGGGTTTCACCATGTCGGTCAGGATGATTTTGAACTCCTGACCTCGTGATTCACCTCCCTCAGCCTCCCAAAGTGCTGGGATTACAGGCATGAGCACTGTGCCCGGTCTTCGTTTTTTTTGTTTGTTTGTTTTGTTTTTAATAATTCTTAGGAATGCCACCTAAGATCTGTTTATATTCTTTTTGTCAATTGGATTAGAACATTCTTCGAACTTGCCATTATACTGTAGTTGATCTAATATTCTTAAACCTATTTGCTTTGAAAGTTAGGGTTCAGAAATCTTAAGATCTTCTTTAGTAGAAAGGGATTTATTGAGTCTCTCTGTCCTCTTTCAGTTGCTGTTTACACCGTAATGACTAATTCTGCCGATCGTCTCCTTTCTGTAAAAGTATTTGGAGTCAGTTAGTATTGACTTTGAGGTCTCTTAGATGTGGCTCCTTCAATTTTCCTTTGGACTGCCTAATTTTTTTTTGCATTTGCCTCACCGCACTTAGGCTTATTTGTACCTTTTGACAAGCTTTTGAAGGTCTTTCTTTTTTTTATTGGACAGCTAGCCATAGTAAACTTTGTGATTTTGCGGCACATTTCTTTCTTCTGTGTTTTTAGCATTGCCATGTAAAATAATCTCCATTTTTCTATGAACTTTTTATTTTAGTTAATCTCTATCAGCCTTTTTTCCCTAGCCAATATCAATATTTCAAAAATTGAATAAACCCAGGGTAGATTTTTTGACTTTCTCTTTAGCCAGGGTCATAAATTTAAATATGTTGTGATTTCTACTGCATAATATTTCACACACTGAATTCATTGATTTACAGATATTTCTCCATTGGATTGGATATTTCTCCATTGATTGGATATTTCTCCATTATTTGGCTCTCAACCAAGTTTTTTCCTTTCCCTTCTTTCCACCCTTCCCCTCCCTTCCCCTCCCTTCCCCTCCCTTCCCCTCCCCTCCCCTTCCCAAGGAGGGTTATATGCATAATTCATGGGGTAGGTGAGCATCATTGCATATGCAGGGTGGAGTGCAGGGTGTGCAGATATAGTAAGGAATCATGCTAACTCATATGTTGATCATGATCAGAAAATCTCCCTGGGTAGAGATTTTAGTATTTCAGTCCTAGAGATTTTAGTATTACAACCCTAGGTGGGTATGGTATCAGTCGTGGTGGTGCTACAAGTTCTGGGTGGTGGGCATGTGTGGAAAAATACGTAAGTGAAGGTGAGCTGAGTCCCCCTCCCCACCCTATCTCACTTATAACATGGTAGTCTGGAATTCTCTTCAGATCTTTGATTACATGTCTTTGATGCCAGTTATGCCAGCATCCTCATTTTATGTGAGTCTTCCTATTCATTTAAAGGTTTTGGAACTTTTTTTTTTTTTTTTGAGACAGAGTTTCGCTCTTGTCACCCAGGCTGGAGTGCAATGGCGCGATCTCGGCTCACCGCAACCTCTGCCTCCTGGGTTCAGGCAATTCTCCTGCCTTAGCCTCCCGAGTAGCTGGGATTACAGGCACGCGCCACCATGCCCAGCTAGTTTTTTGTATTTTTAGTAGAGACGGGGTTTCACCATGTTGACCAGGATGGTGTCAATCTCTTGACCTCGTGATCCACCTGCCTTGGCCTCCCAGAGTGCTGGGAAATAGTATTTCTTTTATATCTGTCACAAATGGTTGACTTGTGGCAAGCCCTGTTCTCACTTGAAAATTTCCTTTCATGTTCACATTGAATACAATAGAGTGAAATAATTTTAAGTTTTTTTAAACTAAAAAAATTAAATGTCATTTATAATTTAATTTAATATAGAGAAGTTTATAAAATAAAAAATGGCTCATACTGCTACTCTGAAATCCCTAATATTAAAAATAAGATTAGGCTGGGTACGGTGGCTCACGCCTGTAATCCCAGCACTTTGGGAGGCCGAGGCGGGCAGATCACAAGGTCAGGAAATCGAGACCATCCTGGCCAACATGGTGAAACCCCATCTCTACTAAAAATACAAAAATTAGCTGGGTATGGTGGTGTGTGCCTGTAATCCCAGCTACTCAGGAGGCTGAGGCAGGAGAATTGCGTGAACCCAGGAGGCAGAGGTTGCAGTGAGCCGAGATTGTGCCACTGCACTCTAGCCTGGCGCCTGGCAACAGAGTGAGACTCTGTCTAAAAATAAATAAATAAAGATTAGCATATAGATAAATAGAACATTCAAATAGTACCAGTAGGTATAAAATGTAAGTCTAGCTTTTCCTCCTGCCCCACTGCCCTATCCCCTCTCTTAGACCATAGCTCCTTAAAGGTAACTAATGTCAATAGCTTCGTATAATTATTTTTAAATTTTGTATGTGCATACTAGCATTTATGTGTGTTCAGTCTTTTATCAATCAACAGTTTTATTCATTTGTTTATTCATCTAAAAATATTCGTTGAGGGCCTCTTTTGTGGCAGGCAGAATGTTTTGCCCTGGGGATGTAGCAGCAAACAAAACAGAAAACGTTGCTCTTCTCATGGCACCTAGAATCTAGTTGGGAAACAGAGACAAAAAATGTAAATAAACAATAAAACAAAATAACTTCAGTTTGTTCAAAATGCTGCAAAGGAAACAGTGGTTTGATATGATCATGCAGTTAGGTAAGGTGGTTGATGAAGTCCTCTGCTTATACAATTCATTAAACTTTACTGAAAGAAGAAAAACATGGAATGACTCAGTTAATTCTTGATTTATGATATTTTTATTTCTAAAGGCGAAACCTCACCTACCATCCAACTGCCCACACCTGCAGTCCAGCGCCCAAGCCCTGTCACACTTTTCCAGCCCAGCGTCTCCAGTGCTGCTCAGGTGGCCGTCCAAGAGGATCCAAGTCTGCCTCTGCACCCAGGAGCACTCCCACCCCAACGATTTGCTGGGCCTTCCCAAACGGACACCCTTAGGCTGCATTCTGAAGCCACTCACAATGTGAAGCGACCCACCCCTGTCTCTCTAGAGAGTCCCAACAGGATTTCAACTAGTGCAAGTACTGCCCATGCCAGATTTGCAACTTCGACCATCCAGCCTCCTAAGGAGTATTCCAGCGTTTCTGCTTGCCCAAGAAGTGCTCCGATCCCCCAGGCTCCTCCCATTCCACACCCACATGTCTACCAGCCCCCTCCCCTGGGCCATCCAGCCACATTGTTTGGGACACCACCAAGATTCTCTTTTCATCACCCTTACTTCCTACCGGGACCTCACTACTTCCCATCAAGGTAAATTAACATTTTTTTTCCTTTTACCTAAACATTCAGCTAATCAGTTTTTACCTCTGATAGCATTTAAAAAAAATACTGAAAAGGGCACTCTTGGATTCTGCTGAATAGGAGCCAAGCAGTTAACATAAATAGATGAAGAGGGCCAGGTGAAGAGGGTGGAGGCAGTGAGTGCCTGCTCTAACTCAACTCCAGCTGACTCTTGCTATGTAAGAATATAGGCTTCAGGCTGGGTGCAGCGGCTCACACCTATAATTCCAGCACTTTGGGAGGCCGAGGTCGTTGGGTAACTTGAGGTCAGAAGTTCGAGACCAGCCTGGCCAACATGATGAAACCCCATCTCTACTAAAAATACAAAAAATTAGCCAGATGTGGTGGCATGTACCTGTGATACCAGCTACTCCGGAGACTGAGGCAGGAGAATCACTTGAACTCAGGAGGAGGCAAAGGTTGCAGTGAGATCATACCACTGCACTCCAGCCTGGGTGACCATCTCAAAAAAAAATTATATATAATTATATGGGCATATGTATATATATATATGGGCTTGAGTGTTGTCAGATATAATTTTTCATGCAAAATAACTGTAAGGGACCTTAAGATCATTTAGTCAAAAGTATAGAGGTGTGCTGATTGTATAGAGGAGATGCTTTTCCAACTTTAATGTGAATATAAATCATGTGGTATTTTGTTAACATGCAGATTCTGATTCATTGGATCTGGGGTATAGTAGTATCCTCTATGGAGGTATAGTATGCCTGATATTCTGGGTTTCTAGCAAGCTCCCAAGTGATTGCCAATTCTGCTGGTTTATGGACCACACTTTGAATAGCAAGGGTATAGAAGAGAGCATTTGGTCTAAGTAAAAAGTAAAAAATTTCCCATGTAAATTACCAATAAAGAAATTGATTTTCATAGGGAAATATCTTGGGAAAACAATTTGTAACTTCATTTTGGAATGATAGAAATTTAACTCCCTTGGAAGTATTCTGATAGAGTGGTATTAGCCTCTACTTTTCTTTTTATTTATTATTTATTTATTTTTATTTTTAAAGATGGGGTTTCACCATGATGGCCAGGCTGGTCTTGAACTCCTGACCTCAGGTGATCCACCCACCTCGGCCTCCCAAAGTACTAGGATTACAAGCATGAGCCACCTTGCCCGGCCCTAGCCTCTACTTTTCAATTACTGTTAAACATGTAGACAAAGATGGTTTATGTTGAGATTAGAGTATTAAAGTGTCTAACACCAATCTTTTATTCTTACTTAGCAAGTAAATCTTCTTCCCACTAGGGTATACCAACACCTCAATAGAAACAACTTTTGAGGTATTTATTATGTTGCTTCAATTTATAATGGGATTACTTGCTTTTGGATCCTTAGCTCAGGACTGGAAGAAAGTGGAACCAGAGGATTAGATCAGGAGAAAGGGAAATGTCTTGTTATCTAGGGTTTGTTTTGTTTTGTTTTATGTAGAATCTTTTTATCTTTTGCAGCCTTAGTAAATATTTTAGTTCAAGGGATCAAACCTCAAGAGACTTTTAATTTAAGGCCAGGGGAGTTGATAATCTCTTCTCATTGCTATCTGCTAGGATCTAGGATTTTACAGGAATTTTGAATAATTTTACAAAATGTTTTCTAGATATAAGAAGAATATAAAGGATGTAGATGGAATTTAATAACTGGGTAAAACACTTGACCTTAGAACCTTGAGGCCTATAACAAAAATTGTGGAAATTGTATCTGTTACATAATTAATTTTGTAATATGGGAAATGTTTGGACCCTGTTTACTCACAGGATAGGTGAGGTGAAAAAGAGTCAATTACAATGGACTATGTGCCACAGTCTCACTCTAGCTGTTACTGGTTTTTTTGTTTGTTGTATTTTTCTTCTTTTTAGTGTTTTGAGAGCTAAGAATTTTTACATGCAGTTTTTATAAAAATCCTGTGACTTGGGTATAATATTTTCCTACTTTTTCAGTTATATAAATGGATTAATAAATAGCCTCATCAAGGTTATACAGTGGGAAAGCCAATAGTCAAATTCAGTTTTGTTTGATTTTGAATTTCATATTTGTCATTTTGTTGTTGTTGAGACAGAGTCTTCTCTGTCGCCAGGCTGGAGTTCAGTGGCACAATCTTGGCTCACTGCATCCTCTGCCTCTTGGGTTCAAGCAATTCCCCTGCCTCAGCCTCCCGAGTAGCCGGGACTACAGGTGCGTGCCACAGAGTCCGGCTAACTCTGTATTTTAACAGAGACAAGGTTTCACAGTGTGGGCCAGGATGGTCTTGATCTCCTGATTTCGTGATCTGCCTGCCTCAGCCTCCCAAAGTGCTGGGATTACAGGCATGAGCCACTGCATCCAGCCATATTTGTCTTTTTTTTCTACATCAGTAAGACTTCTCATTATGATTCCTCTTGATTGGCAGCTGTTAGTTGCTAGCAGAGAATCATATGGAAAAAATATACCTTCGAATAAAAAATTTACATGGTCAAGTAGAGGTTGGGGCAGGTAATGTTTCCTTAAATATTACATAGATTAAATCATAAAAGTGTACCTTACTTATTCATGATAAGGCTTGTAAGATTTGGTTATTAATGTATAAATTATCTGACACACTTTTAAGTTAAGGAACATTTTAAAAGGAAGATCTTGAGAGCAAATTCTTTTTCTGTTGTTTTTTTTGTTTTTTTGTTTTTTTTGAGACAGAGTCTCACTCTGTCACCCAGGCTGGAATGTGTAGTGCAGTGGCATGATCTTGACTCACAGCAACCTCCTGGGGACAAGTAATTCTCCTGTCTCAGTCTTCCAAGTAGCTGGAACTACAGGTGCAGAGGAAATTTTCGTATTTGTATCTGGTTAATTTTTGCATTTTTAGTGGAGACAGGGTTTCACCATATTGGTCAGGCTGGTCTTGAACTCATGACCTCAGGTGCCGCCTCAGCTTCCCAAAGTGCTGGGATTACAGGCATAAGCCACTGTGTTCAGCCGAAAGTAAGTTCTCAGAAGTCAGAAACTATCTTTTTTTTTGTTATTACTATTATTGCTAATTAACAGTAATGCTTTGGAAGAACCAAATGAAGTGAATAAGTAGTTATTATACTGAATTTTTATTTCTTTTTTTTTGAAAAGGAAAAAAAAATTGTCTTTATTTAGAAACAACATGAACATATGCATACAAAATCCAACAAATCTACAAAAAACTAATGTATACTAACAGATGCTAATCACAGGCTATTTAGAGGTGTGATGGGAGTGAGGACTTACAAGGAGCCTCAAGGAAACCTTTGAGGGTGATGGATATACCCACTATCTTGATTGTGGTAACAGTTATACAAGTGTATGCCTATGTCAAAACTTGTCAAACTGCATGATTTGAAATATATACAGTTTTTCATTATGCCAAAAGCCACTAAAAATATTATTCACAATAGCATCAAATAACATGTTTATAAATATATTTGACAAAAGACATGACAGCCCTCTACCTTGACAAGTATAAAAATAAAATACTGCTGAGACATTAAAGACCTAAATAAAATGAAGAAAAATACCATGTTCATGGATTAAGACTCAATATTGTCAAGATGTCAGTTCTCTCCAAATTGATCCACAGATTTAATTTAAAGTCAAAAATCCCAAGATGCTGTCTTGTAGAAACTGGTAAGCTGATTCTAAAATTTATGAATATGCAAAGGACCTATAAAAGCCAAAATTTTCCTCAGCATTTGGAGCAACTAAGGAAAATTCATGAGACAGATCAAGCTTAATGCCATCAAAATTTATTTCTGAAGGCCTTGCAGTTGGGACAGCACTAAAAGCATAAGATGGTCGAGATAATCCCTCTTGATTAAAATTAGATTCCATTCTGCAAAGGTCGCCTGGCTAGCCCAACCCGCGAGCAGCGCTGAGAAGCTACCGTTTTCAAATTCAAACAATGGCGGCCCACTGAATTTTTATTTCATTTAGGAACGTCAGAGCAGTATGTCAACTATGAACTTAAGCTATGCATAGTTTTTCAAAAAAGAAGACCAGCCTTGTCAATTACAATATTTTTCAGTTGTTTTTCTGACTTCTACCTGTATGTGTCTGATGATAATTTTTCCAAGGAAATAGCTAATCTATTTATGACTGTCTAGATAGTATATTTCAGTAAACTCTAAATGCCAAAATTAGTTGATTCTTTCTCAGTTTTTCTTTTCTCCTAACTGATAATGGAATCTTCTGTAAAGAATATTTCTGGGCAGGTGCAGTGGCTCATGCCTGTAATCCCAGCACTTTGGAAGGCCAAGAAGGGCGGATCACCTGAGGTCAGGTGTTCCAGACCAGCCTGGCCAACACAATGAACCCCATCTCTATTAAAATATAAAAATTAGCCAGGCATGGTGGTGGGCACCTGTGCAGGAGAATCGCTTGAACCTGGGAGGTGGAGGTTGCAGTGAACCAAGATCACACCACTGTACTCCAGCCTAGGTGACAAGAGTGAAATTCCAACTAAAAAAAAATACCAGGCATGGTGACTCATGCTTGTAATCCCAGCACTTTGGAAGGCTGAGGCTGGTGGATCATGAGATAGAGAAGATCCTGGCCAACATGATGAAACCCTGTCTCTACTAAATATACAAAAATTAGCCAGGTATGGTGGTGCGCACCTGTAGTCTCAGCTACTCAGGAAGCTAAGGCAGGAGAATCCCTTGAACCTAGAAGACGGAGGTTGCAGTAAGCTGAGATCACACCACTGCACTCCAACCTGGCAACAGAGCAAGACTCTGTCTCAAAAAAAAAAAAATTTCCTCCCTAACTTAGTTATTTATATGTGGAATTTTCCAACTATTTCAATGTTATAATTGTAATGGACATTTAAGATATACATATAAATATGTATTTTGTGTGTGTGTATATATATATATATTTATGATTATTCATTATTTAAAAATTTCAGCTGGGTGTGGTGACTCATACCTGTCATCCAGACACTTTGGGAGGCCCAGGAGGGAGGATCTCTTGATCCCAGGAGTTGGAGACCAGTCTGGGCAATTTAGTGAGACCTTGTCTCTCAAAAAAACTTTTTTTACGTTAGCTGGGCATGGTGGTATGTGCCTGTAGTACCAGCTACTTGAAAGCTAAGGTGGGAGGATCACTTGAGCCTGGGAGGTGAGGACTGCAGTGAGCCAAGACCACACCACTGCACTCCAGACTGGGCATCAGAGTGAGACCATGTCTCAAAAAAAAACCCAAAAAATTTTTCTTTTCACCAAACAGTTCATTTTGCCCTGTGTATCTAGAGTAAAAATCAAGCAGGCTAGGTGGTTTAATCAAGGGTCACTTTATAAAACAGATGTACACTCAGAAATGTTGCTGCCCGTCTCTGGGGTTAACATCTTATTCCTGTCTTCAGATCTTAACCGTTATCATACTGTGTTTATCAAAATGCTATTTTTCTGTGTACTACATTAATTCTTCAGACTAGTTCTTTTCTCCCTATCCTTTCCTTTTTCTTCTTCTTGCATATATTGGGCTTTCACATTCAAGGGAGATACGTAGGATCTTCATTCCATTGGTCATTGAATAAAAAACTATGTGTTTAAAATCTATTGTAATTAGGGATAAAGAAAGATATGAAGACAAATGGGGATTTATTAGCTTGAAATACATAGAAAATACACTCAGATATACGGTAGGGAAAGTAAGTTCAAATAATTCCTGGATTTGTAGAAATGCATCTAAATCGAAACATTTTAGGCAAATGAATCAAAGGTTAAAAGCAATTCTCTTTAACCTTTGTTTCAGTCAGAGAGGCATTTGAGAATTTGATAGAAGTTATGGACTCTTTCAATACTAATGCATATCTACATACATATACAAACTTTTGCCTAAACTTTTATGGAGGAGGGAAGCTTACAGTCCCAAAACATGATAGACTTAGTTAACATATAATACCTTCTGCTGTAACTAGCTAGAAATGTTGAATTTTAAAATGAACAATTTAATACCTACCTGAACTCACCAGCAAGGAACTCACTATGTGCCAGAATGATTAACAAGTTGAAAACTAGTTACAGTGATCTTGGAGATGATTTTCAGATTCAGAAATAGTTTCATTGGTTATAAACTTGGGTTTTAAGTTGGATGTGCTGGCATGTGCCTGTAGTCTGAACTACATGGGAGGCTGAGGTGGAGTTCAAGGCCAGCCTTGGCAACAATTGTGATCCTATCTCTAAAACAAAAACAAAACAAAAACAAAAGAAACCCTAAACTTGAGTTTTAATGTCTGTGAAGGGAAAAGAGATGAGGTCTTGACCCTGCTCTGCTCCCCTGCTCAAGGTGGGGATAGGTACTGAAACTAAAACCTCTCCATAAAGCCAGGACCCTGGAAATTTTTTTTTTTTTTTCAGACAGAGTCTTGCTCTGCCTGCCAGGTTGGAGCGGTGGTGTGATCTCAACTCACTGCAGCCTTCACCTCCGGGGTTCAAGCAATTATCGTGCTTCAGCCACCTGAGTAGCTAGGATTACAGGTGTGTGCCACCAGGCCTGGCTAATTTTTGTATTTTTAGTAGAGACTGAGATTTGCCATGTTGGTCAGACTGGTCTTGAACTCTTGGCCTTAAGTGATCCACCTGCTTTGGTCTCAGAGTGTTGGGATTACAGACATGAGCCACCATACCCAGCTGGAATAACTTTTTAATCTTGATAAAAGGAATTGAAATTTTTTGACATTGATCCAGATAAAGCACAAAAAGAATCTTGTTTCTACCCAGGGCTCTATGTGATTTTCATTAGATGTAAAATCCCCATGGTGCTTCACACGTTGGTTCAGAATCTAAAATCACCCTGTCCACTGGATGCAGACGTTCATTTATTTTTATTTTTTTATTGTTTTGAGACGGAGTTTCACTCTTTTTGCCCAGGCTGGAGTATAATGCTGCAATCTCAACTCACTGACATCTCTACATTCAGGGTTTAAGTGATTCTCCTGCCTCAGCCT
This sequence comes from Saguinus oedipus, assembly GCA_031835075.1. Lineage (NCBI taxonomy): Eukaryota > Metazoa > Chordata > Mammalia > Primates > Cebidae > Saguinus > Saguinus oedipus. The sequence goes on from CM063170.1 coordinate 49,213,669, forward strand.
CCCGAGTAGCTGGGATTACAGATGCCTGCCACCACATCCAGCTAATTTTGTATTTTGAAATATATAGACTGGTTTCACCTGTCTCTACTGCAAGTCCAGTGAGACCTAATTAGCTAGACTTTTCAGGATAGAGTACCAGAGAGAAGAGACCTACACACACAGTGAACCTCAGTGTCACACACAGTGACTGTGTAGGGTTCCTCTTGAGTATTCAGTGAAGTACTGATTAGTGCATGCTTGTGATGAAACAACCACTAATTCACCTGAAAGGATTAGAGAAAACAGTATCTGGCAATCATGCACAAACACAGTGCTGAGAATAGTCCCACCAACTAGACTGGAAAACTTTTATGGGGCATGGAACATTGAGTACTCAGAAGGATCTTGCTTCAGATAGCCTTAGCCTGAATGTTGACAAGGTGGGTTTTGCTACAAACCCAGTCTTGAGTGCAGTGGCATGATCATAGCTCACTGCAGCCTCAAACTTGTGGGCCAAAGCAACCTGTCTGCCTCAGCCTCCCAAGTAACAGGGTCTACAGGTGTGTGCCACCATGCCCAGCTAATGTTTTCATTTTTTTTGGAGAGGCAGGGCCTCATTTTGTTGCCCAGGATGGTTTCAAACAGACATGAGCCATTGTGCTCTAAATATTCTTTTTTTAATTTTTTTAAAGACAGATTCTCACTCTGTTGCCCAGGCTTGAGTGCAGTGGTACAATTTCGGCTCACTGCAACCTTCGCCTCTTGGGTTCGAGCAAGCAATTCTCCTGCCTCAGCCTCCGGAGTAACTGGGATTACAGGCTGTACCACTACACCTGGCTAATTTTTCTATTTTTAGTAGAGACGGGGTTTCAACATGTTGGCCAGGCTGTTCTCAAACTTCTGACTTCAGGTGATCCACCCACCTCAGCCTCCCAAAGTGCTAGGATTACAGGTGTGAGCCATCACGTCTGGCTAAAAGTTCTTAAAAGCAAGACCTGAAGGAACGAACTTGTTTCTAAGTGATTTAACTGCATTCAAGAGCAACCTCAAGACTAGAAATAGAATCAAATGATTGAAAAGATAAGTGAGAGTACAGTTCATTTTTGTGATGGCAGCACAAGGAGCTCCATGGACCCAGTCTCTAGCAAACAAGTGTAACTGGTGAAAACTCTTTTTTAAAACCACCCATTCAAATCTCTGGAAATTGCTGGGTGTGGTGGTATACCTGTAGTCCCAGCTACTTGGGAGGCTGAGGGAGGAAGATTGCTTGAGCCCAGGAATTTGAGACTGCAGTGAGCTATGATTATGTCACTGCATTCCGGCCTGGGTGACAGAGCAAGACTCCATCTCTTAAATTACATATATCTATGTGGAAATATGAGATATTTATGTGCGTATATATACATATATATATATAGAAATCCAGAAGGCCACACACATATCCAGAGCTAGACCCATGTTCAGAAAACATACGAAAACACCCGGAGCTTTGAACTCTGACTGATCTGTAGGCTCTGTGTAAGCAGGAGTTAAAGACTACGGCAGAATTGAAAACAGCCTACCTGAGTATTTAAGGAGTGCCTCAACTCAAAGCCAGTCTGCAAAGACCAGGAGAATATTTTTTGTTTTGTTTCTAGGTTCTTTATTATTATTATTATTATACTTTAGGTTCTGGGGTACATGTGCAGATCATGCAGGATTGTTGCACAGGTACACACACGGCAATGTGATTTGATGCCTCCATCCCCCCATTACCCATATCTGGCATTTTCCCCCATGTTATCCCTCCCCAACCTTCCTACTCCCCGTAGTCCCTCCCCTAGTCTCCCTCAACAGACCCCAGCATGTGATGCTCCCCTCCCTGTGTCCATGTGTTCTCATTGTTCAACACCCAACCTATGAGTGAGAACGTGCAGTGTTTGATTTTCTGTTCTTGTGTCAGTTTGCTGAGAATGATGGTTTACAGATTCATCCATGTCCCTACAAAGGACACAAACTCATCGTTTTTTATGGCTGCATAGTATTCGATGGTGTATATGTGCCACATTTTCCCTGTCCAGTCTGTCATCGATGGGCATTTGGGTTGGTTCCAGGTCTTTGCTGTTTTAAGGAGTGCCATAATGAACATCTGTGTGCATGTGTCCTTATAGTAGAACGATTTATAGTCCTTTGGATATATACCTAGTAATGGGATTGCTGGGTCAAATGGAATTTCTATTTCTAGGTCCTGGAGGAATCGCCACACTGTCTTCCACAATGGTTGAACTAATTTACACTCCCACCAACAGTGTAAAAGTGTTCCTATTTCTCCACATCCTCTCCAGTATCTGCTGTCTCCAGATTTTTTAATGATTGCCATTCTAACTGGTGTGAGATGGTATCTCAGTGTGGTTTTGATTTGTATTTCTCTAATGACCAGTGATGATGAGCATTTTTTCAATGTTTGTTGGCCTCATATATGTCTTCTTTTGAAAAGTGTCTGTTCATGTCCTTTGCCCACTTTTGAGTGGGTTGGTTTGTTTGTCTCTTGTAAATTTGTTTAAGTTCTATGTAGATTCTAGACATTAGCTCTTTGTCAGATGTGTAGATGGCAAAATTTTTTTCCCATTCTGTTGGTTGCTGCTTCACTCTAATGATTGTTTCTTTTGCTGTACAGAAGCTCTGGAGTTTAATTAGATTCCATTTGTCTATTTTAACTTTATGATTTTAGTGTTTTAGTCATGAAGTCCTTGCTGGTGCCTATGTCTCAAATGGTTTTGCATAAGTTTTCTTCTAGAGTTTTTATGGTGTTAGCCCTTTAATCCATCTGGAGTTAATTTTAGTTTAAGGTGTCAGGAAGGGGTCCCGTTTCTGTTTTCGGCACTTGGCTAGCCAGTTATCCCAACACCATTTATTAAACAGAGAATCCTTTCCCCATTGCTTGTTTTTTTTCAGGTTTGTCAAAGATCAGATGGTTATAGATGTGTCTTGAACTCCCAACCTCAGGTGATCCTCCTGCCTTGGCCTCCAAAGTGCTTGGATTACAGGCATGAGCTGCCACACCCAGCCTGGTTATAGATATGTCATTGCCTCCGAGGCCTCTGTTCTGTTCCATTGGTCTACATCTCTGTTTTGGTACCAGTACCGTGCTGTTTTGATTACGATAGCCTTGTGGTATAGTTTGAAGTCAGGTAGCGTGATGCCTCCAGCTTTGTTCTTTTTGCTTAGGATTGTCTTGGCTATGCGGGCTCTCTTTTAGTTTTATATGAAGTTTAAGGTGGATTTTCCAGTTCTGTGAAGAGGGTCATAAGTAGTTTGATAGGGATAGTGTTGAATCTATAAATTCCGTTGGGCAGTATGGCCATTTTCACAATATTGATTCTTCCTAACCATGAGCATGGAATGTTTTTCCATCTGTTTGTGTCCTCTCTTATTTCCTTGAGCAGTGGTTCATAGTTCTCCTTGAAGAGGTTCTTTACATCCTTTGTTAGTTGTATTCCTAGGTATTTTATTCTTTTTGTAGCAATTGTGAATGGGAGTTTGCTCTTGATTTGGCTCTCTTTTAGTCTGGTATTGGTGTATAGGAATGCTTGTGTTTTCTGCACATTGAATTTGTATCCTGAGACTTTGCTGAAGTTCCTTATCAGTTTAAGGAGATATTGGGCTGAAATGATGGGGTCTTCTAAATATATAATCATGTCATCTGCAAATAGAGACAGTTTCACTTCCTCCTTTCCTAATTGAGTACCCTTTATTTTTTTTTCTTGCCTGATTGCTCTGTCTAGAACTTCCAATACTATATTGAATAGGAGTAGTGAGAGAGGGCATCCTTGTCTAGTGCCAGATTTCAAAGGGAATGCTTCCAGTTTTTGCCCATTCAGTATGGTATTGGCTATAGGTTTGTCATAAATAGCTTTTATTATTTTGAGATATGTTCTATTAATACCTAGTTTCTTGAGAGTTTTTAGCATAAAGGGCTGTTGAATTTTGTCAAAGGCCTTCTCTGCATCTATTGAGATTATCATGTGGTTTTTGTCTTTGCTTCTGTTTATGTGGTGGATTATGCTTATAGACTTGCATATGTTGAACCAGCTTTGCATCCCTGGGATGAAACCTACTTGATCATGATGGATAAACTTTTTGATGTGCTGTTGCAATAGTTTGCCAGTATTTTATTGAAGATTTTTGCATCTATGTTCATCATGGATATTGGCCTGAAGTTTTCTGTTTTTGTTGAGTCTCTGCTGGGTTTTGGTATCAGGATGATGTTGGTTTCATAAAATGATTTGGGAAGGATTCTCTCTTTTTGGATTGTTTGGAATAGTTTCAGAAGGAATGGTGCCAACTCCTCTTTGTATGTCTGGTTGAATTCGGCTATGAACCCATTTAGACCTGGGCTTTTTTTGGTTGGTAGGCTATTAATTGCTGCCTCAACTTCAGCCCTTCAGTAGCCTTATTGGTCTATTCAGAGTTTTAACTTCTTCCTGTTTCAGTCTTGGGAGGGTACAAGTGTCCAGGAATTTGTCCTTTTCTTCCATGTTTACTGATTTGTGTGCATAGAGTTGTTTGTAGTAATCTGTGATGGTACTTTGTATTTCTGTGGAATTGGTGGTGATATCCCCTTTATTGTTTTTTATTGCATCTATTTGATTCCTCTCTGTTTTCTTTTTTTATTAATCTGGCTAGCAGTCTATTTTGTTGATTTTTTCAAAAATCAGCTCCTGGATTTATTGATTTTTTGAAGGGTTTTTTGTGTCTCTATTTTCTTCAGTTCTGCTCTGATCTTAGTTATTTATTGTCTTCTGCTAACTTTTGAGTTTTTTTATCTTGCTCCTCTAGCTCTTTCAATATTGATCATAGGGTGTCGATTTTAGATTTTTCCTTGCTTCTCATGTGTGCATTTATTGCTATAAATTTTCCTCTAGACACTGCTGTAAATGTGTCCCAGATATTCTGGTATGTTGTATATTTGTTCTTGTTGGTTTTGAAGAACATCTTTATTTCTGCCTTCATTTCATTGTTTATCCAGTCAACATTCAAGAGCCAGTTGTTCAGTTTCCATGAAGTTGTGTGTTTCTGCATTAGTTTTTAAATCCTGAGTTCTAATTTGATTGCACTGTGGTCTGAGAGACTGTTATGATTTTTGTTCTTTTGCATTTTCTGAGGAGTGATTTACTTCCAATTATGTGGTCAGTTTTAGAGTAGGTACCATGCGGTGCTGAGAAGAATGTATATTCTGTGGATCTGTGGTGGACAGTTCTGTAGATATCTATTAGGTTTGCTTGGTCCAGATCTGAGTTCAAGTCCTGGATATCCTTGTTAATTTTCTGTCTCATTGATCTGTCTAATATTGACAGTGGAGTGTTAAAGTCTCCCACTATTATTGTGTGGGAGTCTAAGTCTCTTTGTAGGTCATTAAGAACTTGCTTTATGTATCTGGGTGCTCCTGTATTGGGTACATATATATTTATGATCGTTAGCTCTTCTTGTTGCATTGATCCTTTTACCATTATGTAACACCCTTCTTTGTCTCTTGTGATGTTTGTTGGTTTAAAGTCTATTTTATCAGAGACTAGGATTGCAACTCCTGCTTTTTTTTTTGCTCTCCATTTGCATAGTAAATCTTCCTCTATCCCTTTATTTTGAACCTGTGTGTGTCCTTGAACATGAGATGGGTTTCCTGAATGCAGCACACTGATGGATTTTGACTTTTTATCTGATTTGCCAGTCTGTGTCTTTTGATTGGGGCATTTAGTCCATTTACATTTAGGGTTAATTGTGTTATGTGTGAATTTGATCCTGCCATTTTGATGCTACCTGGTTGTTTTGCCCATTAGTTGACGCAGTTTCTTCATTGTGTCGATGGTCTTTACCATTTGGTTCATTTTTGGAGTGGCTGGTACTGGTTGTTCCTTTCTATGTTTAGTGCTTCTTTCAGGATCTCTTCTTAGGCAGGCCTGGTGGTGATGAAATCTCTCAGCAATTGCTTGTTCATAAAGGATTTTATTGCTTCTTCGCTTATGAAGCTTAGTTTGGCTGGATATGAAATTCTAGGTTTAAAGTTCTTTTCTTTAAGGATGTTGAATGAGAGTGGTCCCCACTCTCTTCTGGCTTGTTGGGTTTCTGCCGAGAGATCCACTGTGAGTCAGATGGGCTTCCCTTTGTGGGTATCCTGACCTTTCTGTCTGGCTGCCCTTAGCATTTTTTCCTTCATTTCAACCCTGGTGAATCTGACGATTATGTGCCTTGGGGTTGCTCTTCTTAAGGAATATCTTTGTGGTATTCTCTGTATTTCCTGGACTTGAATGTTGACCTGCCTTGCTAGGCTGGGGAAGTTTTCCTGGATACTATCCTGAAGAGTGTTTTCCAGCTTGGATTCATTCTCTCCGTCACATTCAGGTACACCTATCAAACATAGATTTGGTCTTTTCACATAATTCCATATTTCTTGCAGGCTTCGTTCATTTCTTTTTACTCTTTTTTCTCTAATCTTACCTTCTCGTTTTATTTCATTGAGTTGATCTTCAATCTCTGATATCCTTTCTTCTGCTTGGTCGATTCAGCTTTTGAAACTTGTGTATGCTTTGCAAAGTTCTCGTGTTGTTTTTCAGCTCTATCAAGTCATTTATATTCTTCTCTAAGCTGTTTATTCTCATTAGCATTTTGTCTAACCTTTTTTCAAGGTTCTTAGTTTCTTTGCATTGGGTTAGGACATGTTCTTTTAGCTCAGAGAAGTTTGTTATTACCCACTTTCTGAAGCCTGTTTCTGTCAATTCGTCAGACCCATTCTCCATCCAGCCTTGTTCCCTTGCTGGTGAGGAGTTGTGATCCCTTAGAGGAGGAGAGGTGTTCTGGTTTTTGGTGTTTTCATCTTTTTTGTGCTGGTTTCTTCCCATCTTTGTGGATTTATCTACCTGTCATCTTTGTAGTTGGTGACTTTCAGGTGTGGTCTGAGTGGATGTCCTTTTTGTTGATGTTGGAAGTTATTTCTGTTTTTTAGTTTTCCTTCTAACAGTCAGGCCCCTCTGCTGTAGGACTGCTGGAGGTCCACTCCAGACTATGCTTGCCTTGGGATCACTTGTGGCAGCTGTAGAACAGTAAGGGTTGCTGCCGGTTGTTTCTAGGTTTTTAAGGAAATCTCTATCAAATTTCTATCTGACCACCAAGCTAATTGAACAGAGATTTCAATGACCATTCATAACAAGGAATACAGCCTTTACAAAAATACTCTAGAAAGCCAAATAAGCAACTACAACCCAAAACAAGCAGCAACAACAAACCTTGGAAAAGGGAAAGAATTTGATTTCTAGTGGCATCACATTATAATATTCAAAACATCCAGTTTTCAACAAAAAAGTTACAAGATATGCAGAGAAACAAGAATATAGAACATTCACAAATACCAGTAAAAACAACTGTTGCATTGTTTACTAAGTGTCAATTCTCAGCATAGCTCAATACACATCAACATTCCAAAGCTCAGCACACATCTGCATTCCAAAACCTTACATGGTTTGAGGCATCTTGAGGGAAAGGCCAGAATAAGCAATTTCGTTATCAAGATTGTCAAACGGTAAGAAGCCTGAGGCTAACAATAAATAATAGTGCTGGTGAGTATTCCAGTTACAAGCTCCCTTTGCTATTTCTTATGGGTGGGGACTGGGCAGTGGGAAACGAGCAAAGGAACACATGAAGTGGTTACAGAAAGGAACTTTCCAAGCCCCAAAGAGGATGCATTGACTTGCTCCCTACTCTGTATGCAAGGCAATACCTGGGCCAGGTATGATCTAATTCCTTGTTTGTGTCTTTATGTTGCAGCACGTGCCCTTATAGTCGACCTCCCTTTGGCTATGGAAATTTTCCAAGTTCAATGCCAGAATGCCTTGGTTATTATGAAGACACGTACCAAAAACATGAGGCTATATTTTCAGCTTTAAATAGAGAGTTTCCTTTTAGAGACTACCAAAATGAACGCACACACAGTGAAAATTCTCGGAGTCGTGAGAACATAGATGGAACCTCTTACTGTAACAGTCATAGCCACAGTGGGGAAGAATACTTAAACCCTGTGCCTCAGGTGGACATTGGAACCTTGGAGAATGTCTTCACAGCCCCGACATCAACTCCTTCTAGCATCCAGCAAGTCAATGTCACTGATAGTGATGAGGAGGAAGAAGAAAAAGTACTCAGGAATTTATAATTTTAAAACAAATATACACAGAAAATAAACATTTCTTAAAATATATTCTGGGTCAGTTGGTATGAAAAAAAAAAAAAAAAGCCTAGAATGCTTTGCTGAAACTTTTCAGTCATGATTTGAGGAGTTAAAACCAAATGCAATTTATGTATTCATAAAATTTTGATTGGTGAAACTGGAGTCTGGATGTTTCATTGTAGGAATATTTAAGATACTAAGTAGTTTATTTTTAATGGCTGAAATTTGCATCAATATATATTATCATTACTTTATCCTGGAACATGTAAAATACTGAAGCCTCGCAATTGTATGTGAGGGAAAAGGGGGTATATATCTAGCATAGTGTGATTTTTATATTATCTCAAGATATATTTATTTTTCTTAAATGATTTTTTGTTTGGTGTTTATGTAATACTTATGGATGTTGCCAATTTTTGATGTGACATTTTGAAAATATTTTGACAACTCTTAGTAGTGAACTGGGACTCAGTTGCTAAATTTAATTTACACTAATAACCAATTACAAGTTCCAAATGTGTTTAATCACACCTGGATAATTCCTTCAGTTAAATTTAGTCATTTCTGTTTCTAAATATTTTATCATCGTTTTTAAATATCCTTTTCCATTTGACATACATTGTTCTATTTTTGTTGTAATTAAATAAACATAGATAAAATTGTTCTTTTTAGATATTTTCTGTTTGGGGGATAGAAATAAGCAGAGTATTGTTTATAGAAGATTGTTTTCTATACCACATACAGATACCCATTTTTACCAATAGTCTCCAGAATTGCATAGATTCTGTTAGCTCACATGAGACTTAAACTGTGTATCAACAAAGATGCACACACATTCTGATGCCATTTCCAAACTCTTTACACATATGTACACATGACTTAAGCATGTCCCAGGACAGAAGAACTCTTCCAGATTTGGCTCAAGCAGCTGTCTTGAAAACGATGAAGTTTATTTAAGAGCAGGTGGAATTTATTTAATTCAAAATGAACAAAAAAACCCTACTTGTGACATACCTCTTGGTAAGCACCCACTTATGGATTCCGAAGGCCTTTTTAGAACAGTGTTGGGACTACCAAAGTTGAGATCATGGGAAAATATCTATACGGTACAAAGTGAATTGATGATGGGAAATAGTCACCAACCAATACACTTTTCGATCTGTATAATTTATGCTAATTGAGATCTTGTTACTTAAAACTGTGTGGAAATTGTGTATGGAAATCTGTTGTAAGCTTCCACCTTCTTCCTTTACTAAAACTGTATTTGTTTCTTAGAGTTTGCTAATGTCATACATTTCATCAGCCTTATATTTAATGTACATAACATTTCCTTTCCCAATAAAAATTTTGTTTTCATGTTTTTATATTCTTTATTACTGTGCGCAGTGCTGTTTTAATGTCCTTAAAGAGCAAAACTTAAATTTCTTGTGCTAGAAAGCAAACATTATGTCACCTCACATCTGAACTAAAGTAACATTTGGTTGTCTACGCATTTGATATCTATACCTTTAAGGAGAAATGTATGCAACAGTTTGACCCGTTTTACCTCATCTCGTTTAATAGCACCTTTGTGACTCAATTTTTTGCCAAATACCTTGTTCTTATAGACAAATTGGTTGGTGAAATCACTGTGTAAAGTAGAGAATGAGATAGAGCATAGGTCAGTGTATCCTAACGGCCTGTCTGCAGGGTAGCCCTGCCCCTCTCCAAGTCTTTCCTTAAGCTTTTATTTTAGTGACTAATGCTGGGGAATTCTTTTACTCTTCCTCCTCTTCCTCAGTGCTGGGATCAGAAGCCAGGAGTTTAGATGGTTTATAGGTCCACGGAACAACTTGGGCTGGGAAAGATGAATATTTCATTTAGAAAGTACCCAACTGCAGATGAATGTGCCCAGCCACAAATCCCCATATCTGATAATTTATAGCTCTTCAGACCACTGACTGGAGATCTACAGACCAAACAAAGCCCTGCCCCACTGGCAGTAATTCATTGCTTTCTAAGTCATCAAAGTGAAATCCTCCTAATTCAAAGTCACAAGTACTTTCTAATAGGTCTCATTGCCTTGTTTGTTAGATAATGATATTTGTTATAAGAATAGTCTCAAAGTGTGTTGAAATCTCAATATGTTTAGAATGTCACTCCCACTGTTCCATTTGTTGGACAAAGCTGCTCTCACTATTTGCAAATAAAAATTAGTTTCACTGAAAATTGACTGAAAATAGAGTTAGTCTGAACTTTCAAGGAGCTGAGTTACCAAGTTTAGGAAGAGAAGAGCAGTATTTCTCTGTATTTGTCCGTGAGAATCCAAGCCCTTTAGATATTCTGACAAAATTTGGTCAAATAAGTTTGAATAAAACATGTCACATCCCATCTTGAAGAGTGTCAGTGTCCATTATCATTGGTCTGTCTCAAAAGTCTTGCAATAAAGAAACTCGTTAAACTCTATTTCGGAGTACCCAATCTTATTTGGCGTGAACTCCCCTCAACTTTTTGTGCTAACATATCGCTTACTAACATCTCACAGAGCACACTTCAGAAAATGATAATAGCTGGTGACTTTGGTTTAAAAATTGTTGACTTTGCATATGATTTTCTGCATTGGGCAGTTCAAATTCCTTACTGAAAGCACTGGCTGAATAAACTTTACTTCATTGTATCTTAATGATCTTAAAAGATTGAAAAACTGAAACATCATTGTTGTTAATCTACTGGATATTAAACTGGAGTTGTTTTTTAATTTTACTTGTGTTCAGGTTTGTTACATAGGTATACATGTGCCATGGTGGTTTGCTGCACCCATCGACCCATTATCTACATTCGGTATTTCTCCTAATGCTATCCTTCCCCTAGTCCCCCACCTCCCAACAGGCCCTGGTGTGTGATGTTCCCCTCCCTGTGTCCATGTGTTCTCGTTGTTTAATTCCCACTTATGAGTGAGAACATGTGGTGTTTGGTTTTCTGTTCCTGTGTTAGTTTGCTGAGAATGATGGTTTCCAGCTTCATCCATATCCCTACAAAGGACATGAATTCATCCTTTCTTATGGCTGCATAGTATTCCATGATGTATATGTGCCACATTTTCTTTATCCACTCTATCATTGATGGACATTTTGGCTGGTTCCAAGTATTTGCTATTGTGTACAGTGCTGCAATAAACATACGTGTGCATGTGTCTTTATAGTAGAATGATTTATAATCCTTTTGGTATATACCCAGTAATGGGATTGCTGGGTCAAATGGTATTTCTGATTCTAGATCCTTAAGGAATTGCCACACTGTCTTCTACAATGGTTGAATGAATTTAGACTCCCACTAACAGTTTAAAAGCATTCCTATTTCTCCACATCCTCTCCAGCATCTGTTGTTCCTGACTTTTTAATGATTGCCGTTTTAACTGGTGTGAGATAGTATCTTATTGTGGATTTGATTTGCATTTCTCTAATGACCAGTGATGATGAGCATTTTTTCATATGTTTGTTGGCTGCATAAATGTCTTCTTTTGAGACGTGTCTGTTCTTAGCCTTCAACACTTTTTGATGGGGTTGTTTTTTTTCTTTTGTAAATTTGTTTAAGTTCTTTGTAGCTTCTGGATATTAACCCTTTGTCAGATGGATAGATTACAAAAATTTTCTCCCATTCTATAGGTTGCCTGTTCACTCTGATGATAGTTACTTTTGCTCTGCAGAAGCTCTTTAGTTTAATTAGATCGCATTTGTCAATTTTGGCTTCTGTTGCTTGCTTTTGGTGTTTTAGTCATGAAGTCCTTGCCTAGGCTTGTGTCCTGAATAGTATTGCCTAGCTTTTCTTCTAGGGTTTTTATGGTGTTAGCTCTTATGTTTAAGTCTTTAATCGATCCTGAGTTAATTTTTGTATAAGGTGTCAGGAAGGGGTCCAGTTTCAGTTTTCTGCTTATGGCTAGCCAGTTTTCCCAACACCATTTATTAAACAGGGAATCCTTTCCCCATTGCTTGTTTTTGTCAGGTTTGTCAAAGATCAGATGTGGTTGTGGATGTGTGCTGTTATTTCTGAGGCCTCTGTTCTGTTCCATTTGTCTATATATCTGTTTTGGTACCAGTGGCATGCTGTTTTGGTTGCTGTAGCCTTGTAGTATAGTGAGGTCAGGTAGTGTGATGCCTCCAGCTTTGTTCTTTTTTGATTGTTTGTTTGTTTTTTTATTGCATTTTAGGTTTTGGGGTACATGTGAAGAACATGTGAGATTGTTGCATAGGTACACACATGGCACTGTGATTTGACTTGCTCCTCATCACCTATATCTGGCATTTCTCCCCATGCTATCTCTCCCCAACTCCACCCTGCACTGTCCCTCCTGTATTTTCCCCTGACAGACCCCAGTGTGTGATGCCCCCCTCCCTGTGTCCATGTGCTCTAATTGTTCAACACCCACCTATGAGTGAGAACATGCAGTGTTTGATTTTCTGTTCTTGTGTCAGTTTGCTGAGAATGATGGTTTAAAGAGTCATCCATGTCCCTACAGAGGACACGAACTCATCATTTTTTATGAATGCATAGTATTCCATGGTGTATATGTGCCATATTTTCCCTGTCCAGTCTATCATTGATGGGCATCTGGGTTGGTTCCAAGTCTTTGCTATTGTAAACAGTGCTGCAATGAATATTCATGTGCATGTGTCCTTACAGTAGAACGATTTATAATCCTTCGGATATATATCTAGTAATGGGATTGCTGGGTCAAATGGAATTTCTATTTGTAGGTCCTTGAGGAATCGCCACACTGTCTTCCACAATGGTTGAACTAATTTACACTCCCACCAACAGTGTAAAAGTGTTCCTATTTCTCCACATCCTCTCCAGCATCTCTTGTCTTCAGATTTTTTAATGATCGCCATTCTAACTGGTGCAAGAGGGTATCTCAATGTAGTTTTAATTTGCATTTATCTAATGACCAGTGATGATAAGCATTTTTTCATATGTTTATTGGCCTCATATATGTCTTCTTTTGTAAAGTGTCAGTTTATATCCTTTGCCCACTTTTGAATGGGCTTGTTTTTTTCATGTAAATCTTTTTTAGTTTTTTGTAGATTCTGGATATTAGCCCTTTGTCAGATGGAAAGATTGCAAAAATTTTCTCCCATTCTGTAGGTTGCCTGTTCACTCTGATGATAGTTACTTTTGCTCTGCAGAAGCTCTTTAGTTTAATTAGATCCCATTTGTCAATTTTGGCTTTTGTTGCCATTGCTTTTGGTGTTTTAGTCATGAAGTCCTTGCCTAGGCCTATGTCCTGAATGGTATTGCCTAGCTTTTCTTCTAGGGTTTTTAATGGTGTTAGCTCTTATGTTTAAGTCTTTAATCCATCCTGAGTTAATTTTTGTATAAGGTGTCAGGAAGGGGTCCAGTTTCAGTTTTCTGCTTATGGCTAGCCAGTTTTCCCAACACCATTTATTAAACAGGGAATCCTTTCCCCATTGCTTGTTTTTGTCAGGTTTGTCAAAGATCAGATGTGGTTGTGGATGTGTGCTGTTATTTCTGAGGCCTCTGTTCTGTTCCATTTGTCTATATATCTGTTCTGGTACCAGTGGCATGCTGTTTTGGTTACTGTAGCCTTGTAGTATAGTGAGGTCAGGTAGTGTGATGCCTCCAGCTTTGTTCTTTTTGCAAAGGATTGTCTTGGCTACACAGGCTTTTTCTTGGTTCCATATAAAAATTAAAGTAGTTTTTTCTAATTCTGTGAAGAAAGTCAATGGTAGATTGATGGGGATAGCATTGAATCTGTAAATTTCTTTATGCAGTATGGCCATTTTCGCAATATTCATTCTTCTATGCATAAGCGTGGAATGTTTTTTCATTTGTTTGTGTCTTCTCATTTCCTTGAGCAGTGGTTTGTAGTTCTCCTTGAAGAGGTCCTTTACATCCTTTATTAGTTGTATTCCTAGGTATTTTATTCTCTTTGTAGCAATCGTGAATGGGAGTTCACTCATGATTTGGCTCTCCGTTTGTCTATTATTGGTATATAGGAATGCCTGTGATTTCTGCATGTTGATTTTGTATCCTAAGACTTTGCTGAAGCTGCTGATCAGCTTAAGGAGATTATGGGCTGAAATGATGGGGTTTTCTAAATATACAATCATGTCATCTACAAACAGGGACAATTTGACTTCCTCTCTTCCTATTGAATACCCTTTTTTTCTTTCTCTTGCCCAATTGCCTTGGCCAGAACTTCTAATACTATGTTGAATAGGAGTGGTGAGAGGGGGCATCCTTGTATTGTGCTGGTTTTCAAAGGGAATACTTCCAGCTTTTGCCCATTCTGTATGATATTGGCTGTGGGTTTGTCATAAATAGCTTTTATTATTTTGAGATATGTTCCATCAATACCTAGTTTATTGAGAGTTTTTAGCATGAAGCAGTGTTGAATTTTATTGAAGGCCTTTTCTGCATCTATCGAGATAATCATGTGGTTTTTGTCATTGGTTCTGTTTATGTGGTGGATTACGTTTATTGATTTGTGTATGTTAAACCAGCCTTGCAGAACAGGGATGAAGATGACTTGATTGTGGTGGATAAGCTTTTTAATGTGCTGCTGGATTTGATTTACCAGTATTTTACTGAGGATTTTCACATCGATGTTCATCAGGGATATTAGCCTGAATTTTTCTTTTTTTGTTGTGTCTCTGCCAGGTTTTGGTATCAGGATGATTCTGGCCTCATAAAATGAGGTAGGGAGGAGTCCCTCTTTTTCTATTTAAACTGGCTTTTTGAGGAAAGTTTATATTGCACCCAAGAATTCAAGTAGGCAAATGTGCTAAATAGATACACAAGTATATTTTTCACTTTGTCAACCAGCTGTCGGTAGGATTACTCCTGAGCCAAAAATATGAACCGCTTTTGAAAATTATAGTTTGGAACTGATGTTGAAATGAATGTCTGGAGATCCTATGAACTGCTTGCAATATTTTAAAGTAGTATAATTTTGATGTGGGCAGAATCATTCTGAAACTTTTTTGTCCTACATTTTGGAACAGATTCTGCTGGGCACACCATTTTTTTTAGATTTCTGGGTCATCTTAATAACTTTTTAGGATTTAAGAGAAATTTCAAAGGCATCACAGTAAAACTACTTATCTAAAAACAAGCATAGGAGTTAGCTTTTATCAAATTCTATTTGATGAAAAATTTCACATTCTTTTGACAGATTTACCTTTATCTCTGAATTCTGCTTTCAGACCATCTGATCCAACTTTACATCTCTCCTTTGTGATAATGAGTTTAATATGCACAAATGTTAGTAAAGTTTTCTCAAAGTAATGAACATTTGTAAGAAAAGCGGGGGAATGGGAAAGGGCCGCTTGCAACACCTTTACATCTCTGGCTCCCCTGAAACCACTTGAGGGAAATGTCCTATTTATTTTATTTTTAGTTTTTAGTTTTTGAGGTGGAGTTTTGTTCTTGTTGCCCAGGCTGGAGTGCCATGGTGTGATCTCAGCTCACTACAGCCTCCACCTCCCAGGTTTAAGTGATTCTCCTGCCTCAGCCTCCCATGTAGCTGGGATTACAAGTGAGTGCCACCATGCCTGGCTTATTTTTTGTATTTTTAGTAGAGACAGGTTTTCACTGTGTTGGCCAGGCTGGTCTCAAACTACTGACCTCAGGTGTTCTGCTCACCTTGGCCTCCCAAAGTGCTGGGATTATAGGTGTAAGCCACTGTGCCAAGCTGAAATGTCCTATTTCTTAAAATAATGAACAGCAGGCTGAGCGCGGTGGCTCACGCCTATAATCCCAGCACTTTGGGAGGCCAAGGCAGGCGGATCATGAGGTCAGGAGATGGAGACCCTTTTGGCCAACACAGTGAAACCCTGTCTCTACTAAAAATACAAAATTAGCTGGGCATGGTGGCAGGTGCCTATAGTCCCAGCTACTTGGGAGGCAGAGGCAGGAGAATCGCTTGAACCAGGGAGTCGGAGGTTGTAGTGAGTTGAATTCTGCCACTATACTCCTACTCCAGCCTGGTGACAGAGTGAGATTCTGTCTCAAAAACAATAATAGTAATAATAATGAGCAGCAGCTTACCTAATTTTTTTTTTCAAAAGAAGATCTTTAGAAAGCTAAGTTTTGCCTGTGCTCCCTAGGACACTGTGGTGGCTGACACCTTCTCCTGGAGAATGTCTTTTCTTTTAAACTGTATGGAAGGTGTAAGGTGACCAACTGTCCCGGTGTTAGTTTGCTTAGGACTGAGGAACAGGGGGGTTCCCAAACATGAGACTTTCAGTGCTAAAATCGGGAAACTCCTGGGCAAACTGGGAAGAGTTGGTCACTTTAATGAGAGTGGCAGGTGCCTGCCAAATGCCTAGGCAGATAGTGGCGGGTTCATAGTGAAACCCCACTCCAAGCCGAAGACAGTTTAAAGCCTGAAAACCAAGCTACAAGTTAAATCTTTGGACCAGATTGAGAACTTGTCTTCCCATTTGGCCCACTTTCCTCTGATTGGTCCTTTCTCTTCACCTATTTTATATATACCTACCCTTTCCTAATTGGTTTTCTACACTATCATGCCCGCCTTTGAGTGGTATCTTTGCTTTAATCTTTTTTGCATACTCACAAACCAGTCAGCACATAATCCCTATTTTGAGTCCATAAAAGGCAGACTCAGCCACAAGAGGAACTTTCCCATCTTCGGGTAGGGGGACCAGCCCCATGTCTCTGCTAAAAGCTGTGTCATCACTCAATAAAATTCTTCTCCACCCTCCTCATCCTTCAATGTCCTGCCTATCCTTATTCTTCTTGGGCATGGTACAAGATCATGAGAACCAATGAAAATGGGTACAAACTATCAATCACACAGGTGAGCTGGGGCATGCCAATGTGGCTGAGGGAGGCCTGGGCGGGGCATTGTCAGCCAAGGGTCCCCAGCTTGCAAAGTGACAAAAAAGAAAAATCCTACATCACTAATAAAGAAAATGAATATTGAATTATTCAGAAGGCTGGCTTATGCAGCACATGCTATCCAGTTTTAAGGCTTGAAATTGCCATGCCTTACACTTGAAGGCAGATTACAGCTGAACTTGTGTGGGGCCTGTTAGCAAGGTATGGAATAAAATACAGGAAACATGGAACTCTAAGAGAACTAGAGAGATGTAACTGTTCATAACTGGGTTGCTTTTATCAGACAGCTTTAAGTTTACTTGGAAGACTCAAAAGAAAAGTCATCAAAGCTGCATTTTTTTTTTTTGGAGGAAGGCAGGAAGGGAGGAAAGGAGGAAGGAAGGGAGGGAGGAAGGAAGGGAGGGAGGAAGGAAGGGAGGGAGGGAGAGAAGGGAAGGAAGGAAATCAGGCAATGAGAGAGACATTGCCGACCTGGATCTAGAGGTCTACAAGTTGATTTCTTTTTTCTTTACTTTTTTGAGAGAAGGAAAGAAAAAAAAATGGAGTGAAGGAGAGGAAGAAAGAGGAAGAAAAAGAGGGAAAGAGAATGGAAATGTTGCTTTATTTTAAAAGAAATGGGTATTAATAATGGCCAATCAATATTTCATTTAAACCTATGAGTAGGTGTGATGTGGTATTGACAAGAATGTATATTTTGTGTATTTAAAGTGGAGAGCTCTATAAATATTTATTAAGTTTACTTGTTCCAGATCTGAGTTCAAGTCCTTGATATCCTTATGAATTTTCTGTCTCATTGAGTCTAAGTCTCTATGTATCTGGGTGTTAGGATCGTTAGCTCTTATTGTTGCATTGATCCTTATACCACTATATCTTTGTTGCTTTAAAATCTATTTTATCAGATACGAGAATTGCAATTCCTGTTTTTTAAATTATTTATTTATTTTTGCTTTCCATTTCGTTGGTAAATCTTTCTCCATCCCTTTGTTTTGAATCTTTGTGTATCCTTGCATGTGAAATGGATCTGGATGTAGCATACTGTTGGGTTTTGGCTGTATCTTTTGATTGGGGGATTTAGTTTATTTAAATTTAGGATTACTGCCATTTGATGTTAACTGGCTGTTTTATCCATTTGTTGATGTAAATTCTTCTTTATGTTGATGCTCTTTACTTTTTGGTATATTTTTAGAAAGGCTAACACTGGTTGTTTCTTTCTATGTGTAATGCTTCTTTCAAAAGCTCTTGTAAAGCAGGCCTGGTGGTAATAAAATCTCTGAGTACTTTCTTGTTCATAAAAGATTTTATTTTTCCTTCAGTTGTGAAGGTTAGTTTGGCAGGATATGAAATTCTGGGCTGAAAGTTCTGTTCTTTAAGGATGTTGAATATTGGCCCCCACTCTCTTCTGGCTTGTAGAGTTTCTGCTGAGAGATCTGCTGTAAGTCTGATAGGCTTCCCTTTGTGGGTAACCTGACCTTTCTCTCTGGCTGCCCTTAGTATTTTCTCCTTCATTTCAACCCTGGTGAATCTAACAATTATGTGCCTTGGGGTTGCTCTTCTTGAGGAATATCTTTGTGGTGTTCTCTGTATTACCTGGGGTTGAATACTGTCCTGCTTTGCTAGTTTAGGAAAATTTTCTTGAAGAATATTTTCCCGCTTGGATTCATTCTCTCCGTTGCATTCAGGTACACCTATCAAACGTAAATTTGGTCTTTTCACATAGTCCCACATTTCTTGGAGACTTTGCTCATTCCTTTTTATCCTTTTTTCTCTATTCTTGTCTTCTGGTTTTATTTCATTAAGTTGGACTTCGACCTCTGATATCCTTTCTTCTGCTTGTTCAATTCGAGTGTTAAAACCTGTGCATACTTCTCAGAGTTCCCGTATTGTATTCTTCAGTTCCATTAGTTCACTTATATTCCTCTCTAAATTGTCTATTCTCATTAGGATTTTGTCAAACCGTTTTTCAAAGTTCTTAGTTTCTTTACATTGGGCTACAACATGTTATTTTAACTCACAGAAGTTTCTTATTATCCATGTTCTGAAGCCTGATTCGGTTATTGGGATGCGCTCGTTCTCCATCAAGCCTTGTTCCCTTGTTGATGAGAAACTGTGATCCTCTTTAGAGGGAGAGGCATTCTGATTTTGAGTATTCTCAGCCTTTTTACACTGGTTTCTTCCCATCGTTGTAAATTTATCCACCTGTTGTCTTTGTAATTACCACCTTTCAAATTAGGTCTCTGAGTAGATGTCCAAGTTGTTAATTCCCAGGGCCGAAATATGAGCAACCCACTGCACTGGCCAAAACAGCGGCATTAAGACTGATGGTGCTTTTCTGCCTGGGAATTTCCAGTCTGACTTCCTTCTTGAGTCCGTAATAGGTGACTCTGCCTTCCCGGAGCTCCAAACCTCGGTCGGAAGGGGAACCAGTCCCGTTTACTCTGCACCAAGAGCTGCCCCGCCGAGGTGCTGGCAAAACCGCTGTGCTGGCCACAAGAGTCGCGCTGGCAACCCATGCAGCTCCTCCACTGGGAATCTTCTGCTCCGTGAGTGACCAAAATTTGTCTGAAAGTGTGGTGTCCTCTCATTCTCTGCACTTTCACTGGGAGCTGCAATCTTGAGATGTTAGCGGTCAGCCATCTTGGCTCGTTCCCCAAAGCTGCATTTTTTATTGATATTCCACTTTACAAACCAGGGAGAGTACATTTTTCTTAACATGGAGTCTTTGTTTTAAACTTTCTTACTGTTTTCCCAACAACGATAGAGGAATATCGGCCTAGAGTCTTTTTTTTTTCCTTTTGAGACACAGTTTTGTTCTTTTGCCCAGGCTGGAGTGAAGTAGTGCAATCTCAGCTCACTGCAGCCTCCGCTCCCCACATCCAGGTTCAAGCAATTCTCTTGCCTCAGCCTCCTGAGTAGATGGGATTATAGGTGCCCACCACCACGCCTGGTTAACTTTTGTATTTTTAGTAGAGATGGAGTTTCGCCATGTTGCTCAGGCTGGTCTTGATCAAACTCCTGACCTCATGTAATCCACCCACCTCGGCCTCCCAAAGTGCTAGGATCATATGTGTGAGCTGTTTTGGCACAGATAATGTCACAACTCTATCTTTAGGTGTCTCTGAGACACCATCTATGGCAGTGTTTTCCAAATGTGGCCAATGCACCACTTCCAACAAAATGACTCTGGATGCTTGTTAAAAATGCAGCCATTCCTCAGACATACATAATGAGAATCCCTTGGGCTGGAGCCTATGGAATATGTATTTTTAGTAAGCCTTTCAGCTGATTCTTATGAACATTTACCATTGACACCATGAAAGTTTTTTTGACAACATGTAATGTTTGCAAGACTTATTTTCAAATTTTATTTATGAAAACAACATAACCACACTAAAGGGAATTTTCCAAGGAGAAAAAAAGCCTCTAACCATCCAATAATTATGTTTGTTTTATGATGCTCTAATATTTGTCTGTATACACACACATTTTTCACATGATTATAATCACAACATATGCATAGTCTCACGTTTTCTCAATATTTTATCATGAGCTGTTTCTCATACTCTATGCCTTCATAAATGGTCACCTTCCATGTTTGTATAGTATTGCTTCAAGCAGATATGCCATGACTAATCATATCAAAGGGTTGTGATTGTAGTTTCTTCTAAAAGATTTCAGAAATTTGTCCTGGTAAATGTCAGTGATGAGATCTTAGAGTGAGTTCTCTTACTGACAGATGAAAAGGAGAGGTTTTCTCAAAGCAGTCATCATTCCAGTGACATGAAGGGCTTTGAGGTCAAAAGTGTGCTGAGGTTATTGTAAATCCAAGCACTGAATAGCTAGAGCCAGGAGACTCATCCCAGAGGACTTTCTTTATTCATTCATTCATTCATTCATTCATTCATTCATTTTTGAGACAGAGTCCCCCTCTGTTACCCAGGCTGGAATGCAGTTGAGTGAGGCTGTTTGCAACCTCTGCCTCCCAGGTTCAAGTAATTCTTCTGCCTCAGACCCCCAAGTAGCTGGGATTACAGCCCCCCATCACTATACTCAGCAAATTTTTATATTTTAAGTAGAGACGGGGCTTTACTATCCAGGAGGGCTTTAGATCACAGCATGAAGGATGAGAACAAAGATGTGGACAGAAGGGTGCTTCCTGGTGTCCCTCCTGCTGAGGGGGCATCATAAGCATTAGTTCTTCTTCCTGGACAGTCCTTGCTATGTGACCTCCCCTGCCTAATTGCTACTCATTTTTCATATCTCAGTGTAGAGGTGTGCCACTTGTTTCTCAATGGCTGCTTTCCTTTTCTTTTTTAGTAATAGAACTTGAGTTTTAAGCTATGTACATGGCCATTCTGAATAAAGACTTTGTTTCATCTCTTGAGGCAAGGTGTAACCAAGTACCTAAGCTCTGAACTATAACATTACAATGGAAGGGAGAGATGATGCCCTTCTCTGTCCTTTTGTCCTTCCTACTGTCAGGAATACGGAATTGATGGTTGGAATCTGAGCAACCCTTTAGGACCACATAGGACTCATGCTGAGGAGGTTCAAAAACAAGACGGAGGTGTCACATCAGCACTGGATTACTTTCCTCAGGACTTTTATATGAGAGCAAAAACATATATCTATCCAGTTTAATCCACTGTAATTTGGTACTCTGTGTCACATGCAGCTGAACCAAATTCTAACTCATCCAGAATTCTTCCCTCCAGAAAGTATTCTCTAACTCTCAAAGACTAATTGATCCTGTTTTGTGTTCCCATAGCAACTTTGCTTATATCTCCCCCTAGATTCTAAGCTCTTTGGGGGCCAACCATGACCCATGTCTTCTCCTAGAAACTAGAAAAGAAGTATACATTACCAGCAGGATAACAGCTACAGCCCTGTATTCTCAACCTGACTGACTAATGGAATTCATAGGCTGGTTGGCAAGCAATGCTTCTTATGTCTGAATGCCCATAAAAATTACCAGGAAACGGCAGGGCGCGGTGGCTCACGCCTGTAATTCCAGCACTTTGGGAGGCCAAGGCCGGTGGATCACGAGGTCAAGAGATCAAGACCATCCTGGTCAACATGGTGAAACCCTGTCTCTACTAAAAATACAAAAAATTAGCTGGGCATGGTGGCGCATGCCTGTAGTCCCAGTTACTCAGGAGGCTGAGGCAGGAGAATTGCTTGAACCCAGGAGGCGGAGGTTGCGGTGAGCCGAGATCGTGCCATTGCACTCCAGCCTGGGTAACAAGAGCGAAACTCTGTCTCGAAAATAAATAAATAAATAAATAACTTACCAGGAAACTTAAAAATAAAAGAAAGAAGAAAAAAAGCAATACCCTGAACTGTTGGCATTTGAATATTTGAAGATGCAGTCTGAGAATCTGTATCTTTTAAAGGCTTCTGAGGTGATTTTGAATCCCACTAGGTAATGATTTACAAATGGATTTGGGGTTGGGCATGGTGGCTCATGCCTATAATCCCAGCACTTTGGGAGACCAAGTTGGGCAGATCACAAGGTCAGGAGTTTGAGACCAGCCTGGCCAACATGGTAAAACCCATCTCTACTAAACATACAAAAATTAGTCTGACGTGGTGGCATGCACCTGTAATCCCAGCTACTTGGGAGGCTGAGGCAGGAGAATTGCTTGAAACCTGGAAGATGGAGGTTGCAGTGAGCGGAGATCATGCCACTGCACTCCAGCCTGGATGACAGAGCAAGACTCCATCGCGGGAAAAAAAATGAAATTTTGGAGCTAAAGGATAACATCGGGATTTTCCTCCTACCAGCATCCCATTTTTCTTTCCTCTCTCTCTTCTGTGTCACTTTAAGAGTTCAGTGCCTTTTCAAAGTCAGGCTCGAAGCAATGGTTGAACTCTGAGAATGGTTCCCAACACGTAGATAAATGGGTGGTGAGAGACTGAACAGGGAGGTTCAAACATTGTCATAGGAGGGTTTTCACATTAGTAATAAATAAAAGCATAAAAAATAATTTCATTTTTTCTGGCCAGGTGTGGTGGCTCATGCCTGTAACCCTAGCACTTTGGGAGGCCAAAGCAGATGAATCGTTTGAGGCCAAGGGTTTGAGACCAGTCTGGGCAACATGGTGAAACCCCATCTCTATAAAACATACAAAAATTAGTGGACATGGTGGCACACGCCTGTAGTCCCAGCTCCTCAGGAGGCTGAGGTGGGAAAATTGGTGGAGCCTGAGAGGCAGAGGCTGCAGTGAGCTGAGATTGTGCCACTGCACTACAGCCTAGGCAAAAGAGTGAGACCTTGTCTGAAAAAAAATTATTTTTTCAAAGCACTTATTACCTATAATTGTCTTATTTATTTTCTCACTTATTTTCTCTCCACTGCTAGAAACTCCAAAAGAATGGGAACATTATATCTCTTGCTTGATGCATTATCCCTAACACCTAACACTGTGCCTGCAATGTATTGCATGCTCAGTAAATATTTGTTGAATTAATTAGTGGAAGGTACATTTTATTGAGCACCTAGTATATGCTACTGTATCTGATGGTTTATGTGATTACCTCACTTAGTCCTTATAATAAGCTTATTATAACCTTATAATAAATAGGTGTTATCTTTACTGTGCCAATGAAAAAATCAAAGACTTACAGAGGTGAAGCAACTTACCCAACACCACCCCACAAGTGATGGAAGAGTTAAGAACTGAATTTAAGTCTGTCTGCCTCCAAACTCAGCACTCCTTCTGCTCTGCCACATTAACCTGTGGACAAACTATCCTGGGGTAAGATCCACATCAAGTAGAACTCTCAGGTTAAGTCCTTTCCTCCATAGATATGAACACCCTGTCCAGATCCTGAGTTAGCTTAGGTTGGAAGAAAGCTTGAAAGGTAGCTGCGAGATTAAAGGGGCCACCAACGCCTCCCCAATTCCATTGCCGCCTGCCAGAGCACAGTAGACGCCTGCTACCTTGCTGTCTGCTTGTGATAACCACGCCCATTTCTGTCTGTTCCTTTGAAAGACCCTCTAGTTCTGGTGTGGCTGATCACAATAGTGCACCTGGTCTTAGCAGCTAGCCCAGGGCTCGGTGTCCTACCCAGCAGGCCAGCCAGAGCCTTCTCAAGGATTTTTCTAAGTGGACATTACAGGCAGGCAGCTTTGCTTTCCTCATGGAAACGGATTCTCTAAGAATGTGAGTTCGGATCTACTTGTGGCCATGTTCTCTGGGATTTGGATAAACCCCATCTTTGGTAGGAGCAAATCATCGCATCACAGAAGCAGAGACAGGAGGACATAGAGCCTGACACTGTTTGAGTCTTTGGTTCTATTTCCTGCAGGGCTCATCCCCGCTGGTTCTTAAACAGTTAGCTAGTTCAAGTTTTTTTGTTGTTGTTGTTGTTGTTTTTTGAGACAGAGTCTTGTTCTGTCACCCAGGCTGGAGTGCAGTGGCATGATCTCAGTTCACTACAGTATCTGCCTCCTGGGTTCAAGCCATTCTCCTGCCTCAGCCTCCCCAGTAGCTGGGATTACAGGTGCACACCACCACACCCAGCTAATTTTTGTTTATTTAGTCTAGATGGGGTTTCACCATGTTGGCCGGGCTGGTCTTGAACTCCTGACCTTGTGATCCACCGGCCTTAGCCTCCCAAAGCATTGGGATTACAGACATGAGCCACTGTGCCCAGCTGGTTTCTTTGTTTTGTTTGTTTGTTTTGGGGTTGTGGTGGTCGTGGGTTTTTATTTATTGCAAATGAGTCTGGACAAACATATGGACATACAAACCGGCTCCTTGTGTGATGCCAGAAGCCAGTCAAGAGAGTCTCTGAGCCTACTCTGGCTGGGAGGCTGCCCAATAAAGATTTTTTTAAAAAAGAAGGCAAAGGAGGAAAAGAAGCCAGTCAATATCTTGAAGCCCAGGGATTGCTTTTCATACTGCACATGTTTCACCTATCAGCTTTGAGATCAGGCATATCTGGGAAAGGCTCCTGGCTCCATCACTTTTAGGGCAGTGGCTGTGAGACACTGTGTAAATAACTTGGCCTCTCCGATCTTCAGTTTTCCGTACAATACGAATCCACACCTCACAGGATTGCTGTGGAAGGTTAATGATTATACACAGTGTAGGGTAATAATAAATACAAACACATTTGTTGCCATTTGCAGTAGTTACGTCCCAGTATTTCCCTCTTGTTTTATTAGCAATAGATCAATGTGTACCCTCTCTGCTCTATTTTATATGTCTCTGGGACACCCAGTTGGAATCCTCCAAGATGCTAGAACAAGGCCAAGCTTGAAAAAATGGTTGGAAGGGACATAAGTTTATCTTACTTAAGGGTCCACCTGTGCTAGTGTTTAGCTTCTCTCTCTCCTCAAGATGTGATGGGACAATTGTTAGAAGGGTACTGGCCACTACCACCTCCTCAGGTTTGTATAAAGCCATTCAGATCACTTTGCTTTCTCCTTTGAGTTTCATGGAAAACACAAGTGAAAAGTGAACAAACAGGCTAGTGAGGAGTAATTGACTTGTTCAACATTCAACAGCTCCTCTTTGGTGGAGAAGTAAGATCCAGGTCTGCCAGAAAACAGCCTAATAACCCTACCGAACTCCTGCCTGTGAGTGCTGCGTGCTCTCACATAATGGTGCCAGCACGGTTCAGAGGGTCAACTTCTGACTCCATCTGGCCTGACAAGATTGTCTGGGGAACTGACGAATCCAGAATCACTCTCACTTGCCAAGCATCTTATTGAGAAGGCAAAAGAATCAAGCAGATGACTTTATGGAGCTGAGTAGAAGTGACCTGAACACAGACCCTGTGCTCCTGATGCCCAAGTCTTGGGCAGGACCACACACATCTTGTGACAAATGGGCAGAGATCAGAGCAGACGCTGAATATAAACAAAGATGATTAAAGAGGCTACAAATTCAGGACACTGAATTTTGCTGCCATGAGAGGAATCCTGGAGTCAGCTTTTGTAACAGCCTGGCCATGTTTAGTTTATCACAGTGGATCCCGGGGCTTGGGCAGAGCAAAAGCCCCGGGATCCACTCACTCCATCAGAAACAAGTCTGAACAAGCCGGGTACTGTCCATCGGATACCCAAGCATTTTGACGGTTCCGCTGTGGCCACCAGCCAAGTGTAAATGGAGAACTCCAAGTCATCCATCATGCTTTAGCCATGCGCGAGGTTAATGCTTCATCTTTTAAAAGCACACAAAGGGCCATTTGAGTAGGAAAGCCCCACCAAATCCTGCTGAAACACCCGGCCCACTTTCGGATCATCTTGCTGAACAGTGTCTTGGTTTGGAAGGCACAGCTGTTGCTGAGATCCCTGAATACAGCCTGCTGTTCTCTGTGGAAGCTACAGTAGATTAGTGTGGTTCAGCTGAGATGCAGTCAAGCCCTCCAGACTGGCCTTTCCTCCAAATAGCCAAGCTGCTGAGAGCCTGATCAGGTTTTTACCAAAGAATCCATGTTCGCTTGCTGTGGGCAAAGCTGGGTATAGATTGAACTTGATGTGTGACTTTGGGAATGTCATCTCTCCTCTGTGGGCCTTGAGTCAAGACAGGAATGGGTCTCACTTCATGCTGGAAAGTCCACTAACAAATGTGCATTTAGCACTTCTGCTTTCCAGAAGGGTAATGATTAAAAGTGGCCTCCTCTGAATCGGCCCTAGAAGAGTGGCTTTCAGAGTTCCCCAAAACATGAGACATAAACCAAGGACAAAGCCAGGATCAGGTTTATGCCTGCAACAGCTGTGGCTTTCAGAGTGTTTCAGGTTGAAGAGGCTGAAACAACAGCTGCAGATCTGCTCCTTGTCCTTGGGACAGGACAAAATGGGTGCAAATACAATTGAGACACCACCGCCATGGCCATTTTCTGCTTTAGTAAGTTCTAAGTTAGGTCTTGAGTTCTGTGAAGTAAGAAAGAAAATTAGTGATTCAGTGCAACCAAACAAAAATAAATACATGGAGTTAGGAACCCCCAACCCCTATGACTTTCCAAATTCAGATTAATATTTTTGCTTAAAGATGTGCCAGACTCATAGAGTTGTATGAAACCTTTACATTATGGAGTATATAGGAAGTACATGGCCTTTCTAGGTCATTCTTCATTCTCATGATCCTAGCCGATATTGTTAGTCACAGTGCTCTCACCATCTATCAGACATTCCTTCTCATCACAGAGGTGGTCTGGGCAGTCCCTAACAATGATAAGGGGTTCGTACCTAAGATAAAAGTCCTTTGCCATCCCTGACCTAATCCAACCCATGCATCTGCTCTCCATAGATGGAAAACAGGGCCAGAAATGGGAAGAGCCTGGCCAATATCACAGAGTCAGTGAATCTGTGGGAAGTAAAATAAGGGCGTAGAATTCTTACAAATGTCAAGGAAAAACAACATTACTCCTTATTTTGCTTATTGTGCTGTATTTGTTCTCTCTTTCTGTTTTCTAGATTATTTGAATTGACTTTCCCAAATTTTCTGGATTTTTTTTTTCTTATCTAAAAGCAACACTGTATAGAAGTACACATAAATGAAATGAAAAAATGTACTCAGAATCTTTACCCACACATAATAAAACCATTGATAAGTAAGGTCTATATCCCTTTTATATATATACGTATATATATGTATATATATGAGATCTGTGATATGGAAATAATTCAAACTTCCTTCTTAGAGTTTCAGATTACAATAAATCCTTAATAAAAACACTTTTAGGCCAGACACCGTGGCTTATGCCTGTTATCCCAGCACTTTGGGAAGCTGAGGTGGGCAGACCACTTGAGATCAGTAGTTTGAGACCAGCCTGGCCAACATGGTGAAACCTCATCTCTACTAAAATTTAAAAAAATTAGCTGGACATGGTGGCACATCCCAGCTACTTGGGAGGCTAAAGCAGGAGAATTGCTGAAATCCAGAAGGTGGAGGTTACTGTGAGCCGAGATCGTGCCAGTGTACTTCAGCCTGGGTGACACAGCAAGATTCTGTCTCAAACAAACACACACAAACAAATAAAACCCCCACTATTTCTGGGGAAGATGGGGGATGAACAGAGGTTGTCTAATGGGTTCAAACATTCAGTTAGATAAAAGGGAATACATTCTAGTGTTCAATAGTACAGTAGGGTGATTACAGCTAACAATAATTTATTGTATATTTCAAAATAGCTAGAAGAGAAAATTTGGAACCTTCCCAACACAAAGAAATGATAAATGTTTGAGGTGATGGATATTCTAATTACCCAGATTTGATCATCACACATTATATGCCTGTATCAAATTATATGTACCCCATAAATATGCACAATTATTATGTATCAATTTTTTAAAATCCTACTTCAGGTCATACCCTCGAAATGGACCCATATTGCACATATTGTTTTGTGACCTGCTTTGCATAAATGTTCATCAATCATAATGTCTAAGTATACATTTAACTTCTGTTGTAAGACATTCAGACAACCCAATTTTTGCTACTCTCAGTAATATCCAGGTGAAATCTCTGCTCACAAATTTGTTCTCTTATGAAAATTTCTAGAGGGAATCTGGGTCAAAGGGCAAACACATTTTAAGGTCTTCTGACACATATTGACACATTGCTTTTCAATAACATTCCAAGCACAGGGCCAGCAGAACATGAAAGATGAAAGATGCTTTTTAGCAGCTTCTGAACATAGGGTATCATCTCTTCTGTTGCTCTTATTCTTCTGTCTGTACGCTTTGTGTAGCAAGGTAGAATGTAGGATCCTCAAAGGCGAAATGGCATTTTTGCAGTAGTCATGGTGGATGGCATAACTGAATGCATAACAGTGATAATAATAACAAACTCATATTCTCATAGCGTTTACTAAGTGGCAGGCACCAGGCATTAGCTCCTGGGATTGACAGCTCATTTTGTAGGGGAAGCTCAGAAAGGAGGAGCAACTTAGCTGACTCCACATAGAGACAGAGCTCAGCCAAGTCTGACAAGAGCCTGCACCCTAACGCCCTTTGCTATGTCACCTCCATACAGGCAGTGCAAATAAATATTTGTGTATAGGTTGAATCATTTGTTGTTTTCCTCCGGTAGAAAAACACAAGCAACTCAGAAGGAGCAGCCATTAAAATGGACTAAAATGCCAGCTGAGTTCTCCCAGTCAGTCCTGACTTGAATAGTCCCAAAGGATTTGAGCAATGCTAGGTTTGAGGCTATGACTGAAGGAAATATTTTTATGAAGGGTTTTTTTTTATGACTGAGAACTCTAAGAAGGAAGCTTGAAGTATTCCCGTATGAAAATACAGCCATCTAAGATCATCAGTGGCATTTCCTTTTTATAGTGTTTGGCACTAATAATAGCCCCAAACTCCTGGACCCAACTTTCCAGCTTTTTAAAAGAACAGTACTTATGAGGATGTCTGAACGCTGGGACTGATGGGGCTTATTCCATCCAGCGCTTTCTGTGGCTTCCCCAAGGAGAAGGGGAAGGGGCTCGGTGGTGATGGCTGCCTGCCTGAGTGCTGTGAGCCTAGATTTCTAAGGAAGTGAGGTGGGGCACGTGAGGCTGGAGGAGGAGAGAGGCCGCGAGGTTTTTTATTGAGAACTCAGAACCAAGTCAGATGATCTGTCCTGGGCTCCTGTTCCTCTCTCCGTGCACCGTGCAGCCCTGTTCCTGTTAGGCCCACGCTCACATTTCTAACATGAGATCTGAGAAGCGATTGGCCAGTCTCTCCGAGTGCACCTGAATGGTCTTGGCAAAACAGAGCGATTTTACAAACTAATGTATTCCTGAAGGTTCCCTGTCTTTTCTCACTTCCATGTTTCTCCCACAGCATGTCTGCCAGCAGGCCCTCTTCCTGCCATGTGCCTGTGAAACAGCTCACCACGTTTCAAGGCTACTTTTGTAAAAATCATTTTTGAGGTATAATGGACATACTTAATATACATCCATTTTAAGTGCACATACAACTTGATAAATTTCTTTTTTTTTTGAGACAGAGTCTCACTCTCTCACCCAGGCTAGAGTGCAGTGGCACGATCTTGGCTCACTGCAACCTCTGTCTCCAGGATTCAAGCGATTCTCCTGCCTCAGCCTCCCAAGTAGCGATGGGTGCCCACCACCACCCTGGCTAATTTTCGTATTTTCAGTAGAGACTAAAAATGCTACCCATGTTGGCCAGGCTGGTCTCGAACTCCTGACCTGAAGAGATCTGTCCATCTCAGCCTCCCAAAGTGCTGAGATCATAGGTGTGAGCCACTGCCCCCTGCCACAACTTGATAAATCTTGAAAAACATGCACCTGCCCCATTCAAAATTTAGAACAATTCCATTCCCTCAGAAGTCTTCTGCCGCCTCCGACCAGTCCTCTCTCTCACCCCAGCCCCAGGCAACCATTGATCTTCCTGTCACTATAGCTTAGTTTTGCCTTTTCTAGAAGTTTCATATACATTGAATCATAGAGTCATTTCTGGCTTCCTTCACTCAGTATGAAGAAAGGAATCATCAACGTTATTGCCTATGTTAATAGCTCTTTCATATTACTGAGTAATAAACTATTATGTGGATATACCACAATCTATCTGCAATTTGAATTATTGCCAGTTTTTGATTGCTATGAATACAGTTGCTATGCACATTCATGCACAAATCTCTTTGTGGGCATATAGCATATAGGAAGTGCGTGGCCTTTCTGGGTTATTCCTCATTCTCTTGTGCCTAGCAAACATTGTTGGTGGGTCACAGAGCTCTCACCATCTATCAGACATTCCTTCTCATCACAGAGGTGGTCTGGGCAGTCCCTGGCAGTGATAAGGAGTTTGTACTTAAGATAAAAGTCATTTGCCATCCCTGACCTAGACCAACCCATGCGTCTGCTTTCCACAGAAGGAAAACAGGGCTAGAGATGGGAAGAACCTGGTCAGTGTCACACAGGGAATCAGTAAATTTGTGAGAAGCTAAATAAAAGGCCTAGGTGATTTCATTTCTCTTAGGCAAATAAATACCTACGAGTTGAATTGCTGGGTCATAGGGTGAGGGATAAATAAACTGCTAAACTGTTTTCTAAAGCTGAATATTCTTCTAAGTGGTATCTCATAGCGGCTTTACTGTGCATTTCCCTGATAACTAATCATGTTGAAAATCTTTGCATATACTTTCTGGCCATTCATATGTCATCTTTTTTGAAGGGTTTTTTCAAATCTTCTCTCTCTCTCTCTCTCTCTCTCTGTGTGTGTGTGTGGCTTTTTTTCATTGAATTTTAATAGTTCTTTATGTATTTTGGGTACAAGTCCTTTATCTAATATTTGCATTGCAAATATTTTCTTCCAGCCCGTAGCCTGCCTTTTCAGTTTCTTAATAGTACCTTTCAAAGTACATGCAATTTTTAAATTTTAATGAAGTCTAATTTATCTTATTTTTTCTCTTATGGTTTATACTTTTGTGTCCTGTCCAGGAATTCTTTGCCCACCTCAAGGCTGTAGTTGGTGAACATTTTCTCCTACGATATTTTTCTAGAAGTTTTGTAGTTTTAGATTCTACTTTGTCAGCCTAAAATAATAAAATTTAGAAAATATGATTAAATGTAGAGTTTATTTGAGCACAAAGCTTGAGGGCAGCCTCCCAGGAAGCACAATTCCAAAAATGGAATTATACTGAGGTGTTCTGAAATGCAGAAGTTTAGGATTGTTTATGTAGACAAAGTTTAGGGAAAAAACGGAATTTCAACTTTCTTTATTTAAGGCTTTTTTTTTTCCCCCTGAGACAGAGTTTCACTCTGCCACCTAGGCTGGAGTACAGTGGCACCATCAGGGTACACTGCAGGCTCGACCACCTGGGCTCAGGTGATCCTCCCACCTTAGTCTCCTGAGTAGCTGGTACTACAGGCGTGTGCCATCATGCCCAGTCAAGTTTTTGTAGAGACAGGCTTTCGCCATGGTTCCCAGGCTGGTCTTGAACTCCTAGGCTCCAGTGATTCTCCCACCTTGGCTTCCCAAAGTGCTAGGATTCCAGCTGTGAGCCACCATGCCTGGCCTTATGTAAGGCTTAATGCATAAGTACAATGATCTGATTGGTCAAGATGGTGTTTTTCTTTTAGGAAAGATATACTTAACATTTCACACTGAAGAATAAACAGTCATGAGGTCTTTTGCGCCATCTGGTTTGAGTTAGGTATAGAATAATAAGGGAGACAATCTATAACAAAGGTCAGTGATTAGAAGGGGAGGTCGTCTGGTCTCTGGTCTCTTCCAGTCATTGATAGCACAAGAACATTGAGAAAAGAGAATTGATCTATAATCTAAGAAGCAGAAGTTGCAACTACATGCTAAGTGGCTCAGATCGTAGTCACTTCTCTCTCAAGGTTTAAAGCATTTTTGGAAGCCAGGCGCTGTGGCACATGCCTATAATCCCAGCACTCTGAAAAGCCAAGGAGGGCTGATTGCTTGTACTCAGGAGTTCAAGACCAGCCTGGGCAACACGGCGAAACCATGTCTCTACAAAAAAAAAAAAACCACAAAAATTAGCTGGGTGTGTTGGTGTGCACCTAAAGTTCCAGCTACTCAGGAGGCTGAGGTAGGAAGATCCCTTTAGCCCAGGAGGTCGAGGCTGCAGTGAATGAAGATTGCATCACTGCACTACAGCCTGGGAAACAGAGTGAGACTTTGCCTACAAAAAAAAAACAAACAAACTGTTTTGGGGGTTCCAACAGCTTTTAAATGTATTTATTTTCACAACTTTTATCTCTATTATTTATATCAAGTTAATATTTGTGTATGATGTGAGCTAAAGGTCAAAGTTCATTTTTTTCATATGGATGTCCAGTTGTTTCAGTACTATTTATTGAAAAGATCATTCTGAGCAGTGATGGTGGTCAGCAAAAAGGGAGCCAAGAAGTGGCTGATCCATTTTCTTTTCTCTTTGTTTTTTTTTGAGACAGTCTTGCTCTATACCCTAAGCTGGAATTCAGTGGCATGATCTCAGCTCACTGCAACCTCCACCTCCTGGGTTCAAGTGATTCTCATGCCTCAGCCTCCCAAGTAGCTGGGATTACAGATGTGTGCCACCATGCCCAGCTAATTTTTTATATTTTTAGTAGAGATGGAGTTTTAGCATGTTGGCCAGCCTGGTCTCGAACTCCTGAGCTCAGGTGATCCACCTGACTCGGCCTCCCAAAGTGCTGGGATTATAGGCATGAGCCGCCACACCCGGCTGGTTGATACATTTTCTAAGAAAGATTGATATAATGTGAAAGCACACGCTATGTTCAGCATAAAAAATATTGGAAAGACACTAATCACTAGGACCCAAGGAACCAAAATTACACCTGATAGTCTCAAGGGCCATATGTTTGAAGTGAGTCTTGCTGATTTGCAGAATGATGAAGTCTCATTTAGAAAATTCAAGCTGTTACTGAAGACGTTCAGGGTAAAAACTGCCCTGTCTGGATCCATAGATCTTACCTGTGACATGGAGGAGAGAGTGGAATTTAGCCTAAGTCTGCCTGGTCCCAAGGTCCCTTAATCTGGAACTTTAAGGCCTCTTTCGAATATTATCTTAACTCTCTGCTTGTTTGTTGAATGGAAAGGGTTCCATGTAGGCCAGGCACAGTAGCTCACGCCTGTAATCCCACCACTTTGGGAGGCCAAGGCGGTTGGATCACCTGAGGTAGAGACCAGCCTGGCCAACATGGTGAAACATTGTCTCTACTAAAGATACTAAAATTAGCTGAGCATGGTGGCGGGCACCTGTAATCCCAACTACTTGGGAGGCTGAAACAGCAGAATTGCTCAAACCCAGGAGGTGGAGGGTGCAGTGAGCCGAGATTGAGCCACTGCACTCCAGCCTGGGCAACAAGAGTGAAACTGTCTCAAAAAAAAAAAAAGGTTCCATGTAATTGGTATTGGAAATTCTCCGCAGTCATCTGTAACTATCAAACTATTAGTGCAATCCTGAACTAAAGATCTTTAATGATGACCTCATTCATCACAAAGGTTTCCAACTCTTTAAAAAAGACAGAAAATCATTATTTCTTCCAAAAAGTGCTTCTTCAAATGGGATCCCAATTCTTAAACCTTGCAGGAATATTGAAATTGGGAGGAAGCTACTGCTCAGCCCCAATTAGGATTGCTAATCTTTAGGCAAACTGCTCCTTTTAAAGCTGTTACCTTGGCTTGGCTTTATACTCAGAGAACTTTGGTTACAGAGAACACATGGGAAGGGTTTTGCAACTGTACTAATCAATAAACTTCAAGAGGTGGGAAGGAAATGATGGGCTGAAGTGGTCCTTGGAGACCCTCCATGAGCTAAATGCACTTTCAAGATGTCTACAACAGTGGCTTTTTTCCCCCTCTCTGTGCCTGTGTCATTTACTATTCCTAGTTTTAAACCCATGTCTCTGTTCAGAGAAAAAGACTATGTTGTGCGTTTGTTGCACTCTCTTTGAGATGAAATTTTTTGGGGCTTCAAAGAAAACCCTCTGTTTCCAGTCTCTGAGTCATGACTTTCATATACCATTGAAATCACTCAGTCTGTAAAAAAAGATGTGTGGTTATGGGGAGAACTGTGGCCCAGGAAGTAGCATGAATCATTGAAATGCGGTGCATGGAGCACACCCACTATTGACAGTAAATTGCCTCTGCGGCTCTTCCTCCACCCTCAGCATCACCTCCCACTGCCTGCTCTGGCAATTGGCCTCTGACATACAGGCTCATCAATATGGGTCTGAGTTGATTGCTAATATCAATTGTTTGGATCTGTGTAACTATTTGTAGTTTGCAAATATTTTGAACCATTTATCGTATCTGTCCCTGTTCATTCAGTAAATATGCACTTAATAGTCACGGTAACATTACGGACCCACCATGGGACAGTTAGGCAGACATCAGAGCCATGGTAATTACCAAGAGTTATGTCATGGTCACTGCCATGATGGAGTTGGTAGTGCAGGGTGGGGCTTTTTTTTTTTTTTTTAACATAATTTGGTGAAATTCAGTTGAATTGTAATGTAAAATGTATTTCCTACTGAGGATCATGGTCAGAAACATTGAAAACACACTGGTTTAGTGGAGGCTATTGTCAAAAGCCCCCAAATCCATCCTCCTCATGGCCATCAGAGAGTCATAGAGTCTAGTACAGGGGGCAGCCATATTATTACTATCACTGCTTATAATGGTATTTGCCAGGCATTGTATTTTGCTGCAGAAGCAAAGGCGATTAAAGAAACATGTCCTCTTCTTTATTTTGGGGGGGCTCCCATGACCCTCAGAATAAAGGTTCAACACCTTCACCAGACCCAGAAGCCACATCCAGATCTGGCCTCTACCTATCTCTCTGGCTACCTTCCTCATTGCTCATAACACTCCCCCTCTTCCTCTACAGATGCCCTGACACTAGCTGTCTGGAAACACCTCCCCATCTTGGAACACTCAGTGTGAGTATTACTTCCTCTGTCCGTTTGCCCCTTTCCTCCAGGCAATTGCTTGGCAACTGTGGGTAATTGCTTGGTCTCCCACAGTTCCTTTTCTCATCTGCTTTCTTCTACAGTCATGGCACCCTTTCTTGGGGAAAGGTGAAAGATCTTGCCACCTTCTACCCATTGCCACATGGTGCTGACAACAGGCAGGGCTTGTAGCATAGGCTCCTGATCCTGGCCTAGCTGCCATATTCTGTCTATTATAGTTAGTCCAAGGATGACATATAACCCAAGCAAGGCCAATCAAAGTCCATGAGCCAATATATTCCTTCTGCATTAAGATGGTTTCCACTGGGTCTCTAAAAGGTCCTGAATGTCTCTAATGTTACAGCACTCTTATTTGTCTACATCCTGTCTCCTTCTGCCACACTATAAATTCCTTCAACACAGGGACTGTTTTTTGATTTAAAAAGTATGTGGGCCAGGTGTGGAGGCTCATACATGTAATTCTAGAACTTTGGGAGGCCAACGCAGAAGAATTGATTGAGGCCAGGAATTTGAGGCCTGCCTGGGCAACATAGCAAGACCTCATCTCTATATTAAGAAAAAAATCGTGTATGAATTTGTATGTGTATAAACTAATATGTTCTCTCTATAGGAAATTTGTTGTCAATTTCTCTGTAGAAAATTTTTAAAACAGGGCCGGGCGCGGTGGCTCAAGCCTGTAATTCCAGCACTTTGGGAGGCTGAGGTGGTGGATCACGAGGTCAAGAGATCGAGACCATCCTGGCCAACTTAGTGAAACCCCGTCTCTACTAAAAATACAAAAAATTAGCTGGGCATGGTGGAGCGTGCCTGTAATCCCAGCTACTCAGGATGCTGAGGCAGGAGAATTGCCTGAACCCAGGAGGCGGAGGTTGCGGTGAGCTGAGATCGCGCCATTGCACTCCAGCCTGAGTAACAAGAGTGAAACTCCATCTCAAAAAAAAAAAAAAATTTAAAAACACACAAAAAAGCTGTTGAACAGCTGTAATCTTCTCTCTCCCACAAAGGCAGTTCTTAACAGTCTTTTTACAATGTAGATACACATAATACTCACATTTTACACAATTAGAATATGATTCAACATATGATTTTATAACTCATATTTTTCACTTAGTAATGTACTGTGAAAATGTTCTCATGTTATTAGATATTTTCCATATAATTTTTATGGGTTGTCTATTATTCTGTCATGTGGGTGAAATGTATTATGGTCTATTAATCAAACTTTTATTATAAATTTTGGTGGTTTTAAGAGCTTAGAAAAACCAAAAAAGAAGGAACACATTTTTTAAAAAAGAAATTTTGGTGGTTTCTACTTCTATTAGGAAAAAGACTTGACACTACAAAGAATGGTCTCTTTACTAAATGATGCTGGATCGGCGAGGTATCTATATGGTAAGTGCATTTGTTATCTATTGCTGTGTAACAATATTACTACAAACTTGCTCCTTAAAACAACACACACTATCTTACAGCTTCTGTAGACAAGAGTTTGGGCATGGCTTACCTGGGTCCTCTGCCTCAGGGTCTCACAAAGCTGCAGTCAAAGTGTTAGCCAGAAGCCGGGTGCAGCAGTTCATGCTGGCAATCCCAGCACTCTGGGAGGCCAAGGTAAGAGGATCACTTGAGGCTAGGTGTTCAAGACCAGCCTGGACAAAATAGCAAGACCCTGTCTCAAAAAAAAAAAAAATAGCTGGGTGTTGTGGTGTGCACCTGTAGTCCCAGTTACTCAGGAGGCTGAGGCAGGAGGATCACTTGCATCCAGGAATTGGAGGCTGCAGTGAGCTGTTATTGTGCTCCTGGACTCCAGCCTGGGCAGAGAACAAGACCTCATTTTAAAAAATAAAAAGGTGATGGCCAGCATTGCAGTCTTTTCTGAGGCTGGACTAGGGAAGAACCTGCTTCAAACTCATGTGGTTATTGGCAGAATTCAGTTCCTTACAGAATGGAAAGTAAGCGTCTCAGTTCATTGCTGGCTGTTGGGTTAAGGCTTCCCTCACCTTCCTGACACATGGCCCTCTCTATGGAGTAGCTCGAAACAAGGTAACCTGCTTTTAAAAAGCCAACAAAGCAGGGAGTCTCCTCCTAAGTCGGGTGTTACAATCATATAACAAAATTATGTACTGTACACACAATTGCATACCTCAGTCACCTTTGCTGTACTCTGTGGCTTACACATAAGTCAGGGGTCCCATCCACACTCAAGAGCAGGGACCACAGAACACACACACTAGGGTGGGAACTGTGACTGCCCTGGAGTCTGTCTGCCTCAGTGAGGTTCCCATACTTTCTCCATATATGATATCTTTAATGTCTCAGTAATTTTTTTATGGCACCCCTCAGTCAAAAGAAATCCCAACAACAGGTCTTAATCCCAGCACTTTGGAAGGTCAAGGCAGGTGGATCACTTGACCTCAGGAGTTCAAGACCAGCCTGGACAACATGGTGAAACCCTGTCTCTACTAAAAATAAAAAAATTAGCTGGGCATGATGGCATATGCCTGTAATCCCAGCTACTTGGGAGGCTGAGGCAGGAGGACCACTTGAACCCAGGAGGCAGACGTTGCAGTGAGCTGAGATCATGCTGCTGCATTTCAGCCTTGGTGACGGAGTAAGACTGCCTCAAAAAAAATAAAAGAAAGAGAAAAAAGAAATACCTACCAATTCTATTTATTAAGTAGTTAGATTCAAACAACTTAATGAATAATTATATCTTAACAACTTAGTAATTGTTTGGAAAAAAAAAATACTTGTAAATTAAAAGAAAAAATATTTTGTTTTTAAGCAACCACAACACTGACAATAGATTGTAGATTGTGGTCCTGCTGGGCACTGCACAGCTTCTCAGGTCCTAGAACAAGATACATCATCATTTTCATTTCCTTGTTTCATGTGGTATTTACTTTTTATCATAGCAACCTCGAAAAACCCTGCTTTGCAAAAATATTATGTCGTTTAAGGGAGTGGAGTGTGATTTAACATTGAGACTGTGAACTATTTCATTCTAACAGTTTATATGGTATCCAACAGTTGTCACTGGGCTTCCCTCAAAAAGGCGAAATGTCCCATGGCCCCTCTGTGAGTTACTGCAGTGCCCACGGGTGACTTGGTACACAGTCTGGGAAACACGGCCATATGGAATCTGCCTCACATCATAAAGATAAATTTCAGATAGGTCATAGATCTAAATGTAAAATGAATGTAGCAATGTTTTTTGAGGAAAACATATCATATTTTTCTGCTCCTGGGGTGGCAAACAATTTCTTTTCTTTTCTTTTCTTTTGAGACAAGGTCTGGCTCTGTCACCTAGGCTGGAATGCATTAGTGTGATCTTGGCTCACTACAGCCTTCCCTTTTCGGGCTCAAGTGATCCTCCCAGGCCACCATGACCAACTAACTTGATTTTTGTATTTTTTGTGGCAATATGGTTTTGCCATGTTGCCCAGGCTGGTCTCGAGCTCCTAGGCTCCAGAGGTCTGCCTGCTTTGGCCTCTAAAGTGCTGGCATTACAAGCGTGAGCCACAGCACCTGGCCAACAATTTCTTAAATAGGATACAAAAAATAGTAAGTCATAAAAATGATGAATTCTAAGATATTAATGTTAAAAATTGCTTTGAATCAAAGGAGAGTAAAAAGGTACCCTGTAAAGTGGTAGAATATATTTATGACTGACCAAAGGCTTGTGGCCAGGATATTTAAAGAACTCCTGTAAACCATCAGGAAAAAACAGCTTGCCCGTTAGAAAAATGGAAAACAGACTTGAACAGGCTCCTCAGGAAAGGAGATATCCAATGGCCAGTGAACAGATGACAAGGTTTTCATTAATATCTTATTTACCATCAGGGAAATGAAAGTTGAAACCAAAAGTCAATACCAACACATACCCACCAGATGGCTACATTTTTTTTAAATGGAAAACGTCAAGTATTATCAACCATGTGAAGAAACCAGAACTCTCTTATGAAGTTGATTGAGGTGTAAATGGATACAACCATTTTCTTAGACTGTTTAACAGTATTTTCTAGAGCTGATCATATACTATGATTCAGGAATGTTATTCCTAGATATATACCTAAAAGAAATGCAGACATATGCTAACCAGAAGAATGCCCACAACAGCACTGTTTGTAATAGTCTCAGTCTAGAGACAACCTACATGTCTATAAATGGTAGAACAGATGAATAAACAGTGGTACATTCTGATAATGGAATACTATGCAGAACAGACAATCTATAACTACATAAACAATATAGTGAAATCTCACAAACACGAAACTTAAGCAAAAGTTTAAGTTTTGCAAAAGTCCTCACATATCCTTTTTCCCCAAGTTACATACTTGATGATTCAATTTACATAAAGTGAAAAAAGGCAAAATTAGTCTATGTTATTATAAGTCAGGTGAGTAGTTACCTTTGATTGTAGGCAGATTTGTGACTATAGGTGGCAAAAGGGGACTTCTAGACTGTAGGGCATGTTCTCTTTTTTGATAATGTGGGTGTATTCAGGCTATGAAAATAGTTAAACTGTTTACTGTGATATGTACATTCTTTTTTTTTGAGATGGAGCCTTGCTCTGTCGCCCAGGCTAGAGTACAGTGGCGCAATCTCGGCTCACTGCAAACTCTGCCTCCTGACTTCAAGCGATTCTTCTGTCTCACCCTCCTGAGTAGCTGGAACTATAGGTGCCCATCACCACACCTGGATCATTTTTGTATTTTTAGTAGAGATGGGATTTTGCCATGTTGGCCAGGCTGGTCTCTAACTCCTGACCTCAGGTGATCTGGCCACCTTAGCCTCCTAACGTGCTGGA
This sequence comes from Saguinus oedipus, assembly GCA_031835075.1. NCBI lineage: Eukaryota > Metazoa > Chordata > Mammalia > Primates > Cebidae > Saguinus > Saguinus oedipus. Next base: position 49,253,916 of record CM063170.1, read on the forward strand.
ATTACAGGTGTAAGCATCTCACCTGGCCTGTGGGCACTCTTTCAGTACGTACATTGTACTTCAATTACAGTTGAAAAAATAAATAACACTGCAATGAACATCCTGGTGGCTATGCTTTTGCAGAAATTCCTGTTTTTTTCTTTTGACTAAACTTCTAGAAGTGGAATTGCTGAATAACAGGGTTCAAACATTTGCATAGCTTTCGGTATCTCTTACCAACTTTCCAGGGGCTGCTTTCATCTCCTTGTACCTAGCACTTGACACTGTCTAACAGATGTTTGTTGAATGGGTGAATGAATGAAGGCCTTCTTTCAGGTCCTGGAATGAATAGAGGCCTTTCAAGCCTGAGAACACTTGCCACCTTCTCCACTGAAACTTTCTGCTCCCCTTTCTTCATTCCGCAAACTCTCAGCTCAAGAGACAACTCGAGAGAGACTTCCCCCACCATGCTGTCTAAAGTAGTCCTCCTTTCTCATTCTCTCTTTTAGCATCACTTGTTTATAAATCTCAATGTGTGACTGTTATATTTTATGTATCTGTGTATTTGCTCACTTGGTGACTATCATCTTTCCCAGTGGACACCGAGTACCATGAAGGGAGGAATGACATGTGTCTTTGTTCACTTTTGTAATCCAGCAGCTAGCACAGTGCCTAGAATGGAGGAGGCCTTTGCATGAGTGAGAGATTTTCACTCACAAGTGACAGACCCCTAACTCAGACTAGCTTGAGCAAAAAAGAAAGTTATTGGCTCATGTAGTTGAAAAGTTGAGGCGGCTGACTTCATGCATAGTAATAATAATACCAGTGAAAATAATAATATGGGTAAAAATGATTTCATTTTCTAGACAGGTTCTTTTTTGACATGGCAGCAAGACGACAACCCATCCCCAAATTTACGTTGCTTAGTGTCTCCGGAGAGAAGAAAGCAAATTTTTGATGGGGCTGTCAAGTCTTGGGGAAGATGCTCATTGGTCCAGCTTAGGACTATATACCCATCACTGAGCCAAACACAGTGGGTATAATGATGCAGTTTACACCCAGCCTTATGTCCTTGACTATTCCTCAGCAGTGGCTGGGGAGGAGAGGAAGATTTAGCGACTCACACCACAAGAGCAGAAGTGAGCAAGGGCTGACTCATTTGCCTCTCACTTCAACTTACCATTCAACTAGCTGCAGGAACTCGACCTTCTAAGTGTGAGCACCATTAATCTAAAACTAGGCAGCCAAGACCTACAAGTCATTGAACTGTTTTCCAGCTAAGTGGAGCCAGCTAAAATTAAGTGCTTTCTTAAACGTGATTGCCATTTTAAACAATAATTTCAACTTTTATTTTAGATTCAAGGGTACACGTACAGGTTTGTTACATGGGTATATTGCATGATGCTGAGGTTTAGGATATGAATGATCCTGTTACCCAGGGAGTAAGCATGGTATCCAATAGCTTGTTTTTCAACCCTTGCCCCCTCCCTGCCTTCCCCCCAGTAATCCCCATTGTGCATTGTTTGCATATTTATGTCCATGTGCACTCAATGTTTAGCTCCCACTTATTTATGAGAACATGCAGTATTTGGTTTTCTGTTCCTGTGTTAATTTGCTTAGGATAATGGCCTCCAGTTGCATCCATGTTGCTACAACAAACATAATTTTATTCTTTTTTTATAGCTGCATAGTATTCCGTGGTGTACACGGACCACATTGTCTTTATCCAGTTCACCACTGATGGGCACCTAGGTTAGCTGACTCCATGTCTTTGCTACTGTGCTGCAATGAACATGTGAGTATATGTGCTTTTTTGGTAGAATGATTTATTTTATTTTGGATATATACCCAGTAATGCCATTGCTGGGTTGATGGTAGTTCTATTTTAAGTCCTGTGAGAAATCTCTAAACTGCTTTCCACAGTGGCTGAACTAATATACCTTCCCACCGCAGTGAATAATCCTTTCTTTTTCTCCACAGCCTCACCCGCATATGTTGTTTTCTGACGTTTTAATAATAGCCATTCTGACTAGAGTGTGGTATCTCATTGTAGTTTTGATTTGCATTTCTCTGATGATTAGGGATGTTGAGTTGATGGCCATTTTTAGTTGGGTAGTATATTGCTGGCTTTTTCCTGAATGCTTTTGCCTCTGCAAGTTATCTAGGAGTTTAGGTGGAAGTCCGTCCATTGTAACAAACATAGGGGTGGAGTTTATGTATAATGTTTTTTCCCTGAACAATCCTTATTCTAAACAGGTCTGTTTTTACAAGTTTCTTGATCTGTTTAAAGATCACACCCCACTCTTCTTGTTTTATCCACATCCTTCTCCTGCTTCAACCAGATCTATCCAAAGTTGACTGAGCTAAGTGAAAAACAGGAGTTTTCACATTGGTATGCAGGAATATATCAGATACATAAACTTGCTGGCAACCTTAGTATTCACAGCCTTGCAGACTCACTGCTTCAGACTTTTAATTTGGCTCCCTTTTCAAGGTTTGTCCATGACCTTGAGGAAGTCAGTTTCCTCTTTCAGGACCTTAGTAGCCGTAGCTTTAAAAAGAAATGGTGACCCTATCTGCAGGACAAGATAGCTTCTAAAGTGCCCCTAGATTTCTGATTCTGGAATTACCTCTTTCTCTCCTTCACAATCTGGTGATGAGAGGGTCGCCTTTGTGTGGATTCCAAACTTTGAGGAGGCTGAAAAACAGTTACATGATATGTGGGTCCCAATGCAAAATGAAGATGTGAAACCACTTCTCTAAAAATTAGTAAGATTTGCAAAATGGCAGTACCAGAGCATTAAATCAAGTGTGGGGCTCTTCTGAGAGTGACGCCCTGTGCAACTGCCTAGGTAGTACTTCCGGGAAGCCAGCCCTGGGTGCCTGAGCTGATCAGATGTGATACAGAGATAGGCAGTAACCAACTGCGCTCATGTTCCTCCTACAAATTCTGCATTTTGTTTCCACCGTATTTTGCGGGGATATCAAAATCAAATGCCCACAAAATAAATGAATGATATAGGTTAAGGGGCAGTGGTGAAAAAACAAGAAGCAACTAATGCTGACCTTCAAGCAATTGTCACCATGGGAGAATTTAGACTTACCATTGTCTGACTTTCTAATTTTTCATGAAAACCCAGAATCAGGATTTTTTTCTCTGATATTTGAACATTGGTAACTGTTCAGAAAGAATATTCAAAATTTGGGAATGAGGCAAAAGAATGACTGCAGTTTCTTTCAATCCGCGGCATCTAAGAGCAGTGGTTCTCAAAGTGTGCCCCCTGATCGATAGCATCTGCATCATCTGAGAACAAATCATCAGTCTGCCCCAGATCTACTGAATCAAACTCTGAGGTTGGAGATCAGCATTCTGTGTGGTAATGAGTCCTTCAGGGAATTTTGCTTTAAGCTTAGGTTTGGGAATCACTGCCCTCAACCACTCACCGTGTTTTCTCTTCAGGGCATCGTCCGAACACAGGATTGTTTCACCTGTTGTTTACTGTTCATGATTAATTAGGGGTCTGACATAACTCTGTAAAGTTGGATGTTAAATTGTAGAAAGTGAATAAATTGTCAATGGGTTTTTTTTTTTTTTTTTTTTTTTTGCCAATAAAGTTGTAAATGATTATCATTTGGTAGAGAGGATAACCCCAAAGAACATAGTTTTATTACCCTGTAGGTCATTAACCAGTTTCAATCTCAATCTTATTTTAGAGTTCCTTTTGTCCAGTTTTTCCTATCCTTTTTTGAGTTACCTTGGTCATCTTACTGGTTCTCTGATTAGTTAATTAAAATCTGGAAAATGCTCACTAAGTATTTTTATGATAATTAAATTTTAACATTTTAAAAATATTTCAGACACAACTACAATCCTAATTATTTTTAAAACACTGTGTTGGCCCACACATCACTAGCTCACGGCCTCTGACCTAGGGAATTCCACCTGCCTTATTATCTATACAGAAAACATCCTTTACCATTTGCTCCTATTCTTCTTAATTTCACCTCCCACTCTCTCCCTCTGGTCACACGAGGTCATTTGCCTTTCCCCAAACACTAAACATTTCCCATCTATGTACCTTTGTTCATATGCACTTTCCTGCTTCAAGGCTCTACTTCAAAACCCCTCCTTCATGAAGCCTTCTGCTGTCCTTGTTTATACCCAATCTCTCCTTTTTCTGGGCTTTCCCAATCCTTAGCTTCCATTCCGGGAAAACGCTTGCTTTCTCTTACCATATGTAAAATCAAGTTTGGACTTTCTCCTAGCAATGCTTTTCAGACTTTAAGTAACAGCCAAATCACCTTGGGTTCTTTTGGTTCTTATTAAAATGCAGCTTCTGATTCAGGAGGTCTGGGTGGGGACTGAGAGTCTGCATTTCTAATAGGCTCCAGGTTCTGCCGATGCTGCTGATCTGTGGAGCACACTTGGGCCAGTGAGGCTATAGAAGGCAGGGGCTCTTACCCAGGGCACCTCTGTTTTGAGGCCAAGTCATAGCGCTTTGCATACAGCTGAATGAAAAATTCATAGACCCAGATGTCCCTCGGGTGTGGCTATAAATGCAAAACATGCCTGCTTTTAGATCTGTATCCACATGTCATCCCCGTGGGAGAAAACATCCACACTACGGTTCTACCTTCTTCCCCTTCTTTTCCCTCTTGGAATTGGGTCCTGGCCATGTGACCTTGGGGAAGTTGCTCACCCCTAAAATGCCAATTTTCTCTTCTGTGAAATAGGATCCTAACACCCAGTTCATATGGCTTTTTGAATGGATCAAATAAGATAATAAAGTGAAATGCCTGGAAAGGTCGGTGTAATCTCTAAATCCCACAGAGGCTTTATCAGGAAAAGGGGAAAACCACCTGGGGAAGGGTGGCTGCTAGCTGAGGAAGGGAAACAGCTGCAGGAAGCTGGCTCCTATGATATATTTTGCATCATTATCTATTAAAAATATTTGACTTCCGGTTTCTAGTCATGCATGGAAGGAGCATAGAAGTCACCCCTCGGTCCTAACAACAAGTAAAAGCTTAACAAACTTTTATCAGCTCTTCTTAGATCCAGCAGGGAAGTGGGGTGACATGGCTGACTGCTGCCCACAAAATTGGACTAACAGGCAGACACAGAGAATCACAACTTACCAGAGCAGAAACCCGCCAGCAGGAACCTCCTGGGAGGTGCTGGGGGAAGAAAACTGGAACTTTAATTGACAAACCGCTAGAGACTCAGTATGGATAATTCTGAGAGCTAAAACTCTATCGGGGGCCCAGTCATAGAAGGTCCCCACACTTTTGTGGGTTTTACCTCCAGAAACTCTACTAGATTTTCATAGTGAATATCTGAGAAAGATCCCCTTGTACTCTGGGAGGAGAAGGTCAGAAAGAATCATTTTGAAACAGGCCGGAGCATTCTGTTCTTAAGGCTTGCCCTCAGGAGAAACTATTTTACCAGAGCCCTAACCTGCTGGGGTTTTAACAGCGCCTAACCTACCTTGGGGACAGAAGAATACTCAACTCTCACTCCCTCTAGCCATTTCATCCCACTTAAGTTGGGGTGGAGGACGAGAAGCACGTGTGAAGTTCGCTGTCCATGAGCACAGGCTCACCAAAAGACTGCGACCTAATCACAGGACTACAGAACACCTCTCTTTCCCCCATACCTTACCACGACATTACTAAAGGACTATTTACTATAATTCTTTTTACTCAGCATAGTATGTCTACCTTTAACACAAAATTAAAAGACACACTAAAATTTTAAAAACACAGCTTGAGAGATTGAACAAGCACCAGAACCAGAGTCAGATATGGCCTGGAAGTTGGAATTATCAACTAAAAATTTTTATTTTATTTTTATTTATTTATTTGAGACAGAGTCTCTGTCTGTTGCCCAGGCTGGAATACAGTGGCGTGATTTCAGCTCACTGCAACCTCTGCCTCCCAGATTCAAGCTATTCTCCTGCCTCAGATTCCTGAGTAGCTAGGATTATAGGCATGCGCCACCATTCCCAGATAATTTTTGTTGTTTTCAGTAGAGATGGGGTTTTACCATGTTGGCCAGGCTGGTCTTTAATTCCTGACCTCAGGCTATCTGCCTGCCTTGGCCTCCCAAAGTGCTGGGATTACAGTCGTGAGCCACCATGCCCAGTCAACTGAAAAAAATTTTAAATATGATTAATATGCTGAGGGCTTTAATGGAAAAAGAGACAACATGCAAGAACAGATAGATAATGTAAACGGAGAGGAAATAATTCTACGAAAAAGAAATGTTAGCGATTAAACGCACTGTTAAGAAATGAAGAATCTATGATGGGCTAATGAGTAGACTGAACACAGCTAAGAAAAAACATCTCTGAGCTTGAGGAAGTGAAAATAGAAACTTCCAAAACTGAAGAGCAAAGAGAAGAAAAGACTGAAAAAATAAGACAGAATACCCAAGAATTGTAAGACAAGTACAAAAGGTATAGACGCACACAATAAAAACAACCAGGAGGAGAAGAAAAGGAGAAAGGGCCAGAAGCAATGTGTGAATTTCCCCATGTTAATGCCAGACACCAAACCACAGATCCAGAAAGCTTAGAGAACACCACGCAGGACATATGCTAAACAAACAAACAAGAAACAGCGACATCTAGTCACACACAAGGAATATGTTAAAGTGAACTAACAAATGGAAAACTATACCTGGGCATATCATAATCAAACTTCTGAAAATCAAACACAAAAGCACAATCTTGAAAGAAGCTAGGGACAAAAAATCTACCTTACTTAAGGAAGAGCAAAAAATTGGACCTCGCTTATCAGAAACCATGCAAGCAAGAAGAGAATTGAGCGTAATATTTAAAGTGTTAAGAGAAAATCCCACCAACTCAGAATTCCCTACACCATGGTACAGAATTCTTCAAAAGCGAAGGAGAGGCCGGAGCGCCATGGCTCTCACCTGTAATCCCAGCACTTTGGGGGGCTGAGGTGAGTGAATCATCTGAGGTCAGGAGTTCAAGAGCAGCCTTAGTAGAGACGGTGAAACCCCATCTCTATTAAATACAAAAAAACAATTCGCCGGGATAATCCCAGCTACTTGGGAGGCTGAGGCAAGAGAATTGCTTGAACCCTGGGGGCGTGAGCCAGATTGCACCACTGCATTCCAGCCTGGGCAGCAGAGCAAAACTCTGTTTCAAAACAAAAAACAAAAACAAAACAGCAACAACAACAACAAAAGCTGGGGGACATAAAGACTTTTTCAAACAGAAATTGAAGGAATTTGTTGCCAATAAATCTGCCTTGCAAGAAATTTTTTTTTTTTTGAGACGGAGTTTCACTCTTGTTACCCAGACTGGAGTGCAATGGCACAATCTCGGCTCACCGAAACCTCTGCCCTCTGGGTTCAAGCAATTCTCCTGCCTCAGCCTCCCGAGTAGCTGGGACTACAGGCGTGCACCACCATGCCCAGCTAATTTTTGTATTTTTAGTAGAGACGGGGTTTCACCTTGTTGACCAGGATGGTCTCAATCTCTTGACCTCATGATTCATCCGCCTCGGCCTCCCAAAGTGCTGGGATTATAGTGTGAGCCACCACGCCCGGCTAAGAAATATTTTTAAAAAGTTCTTCAGAGAGTAAGAAATTGCTATAGGGTCAGAAACTCAGATTTACATAAAGAAAAATGAGCAACAGAGAATAAATAAATGAAACTAAATTTGAAACTTTCATTTTTCCTATTCTTAATTCCTCTAAGAGGTAACATTTTGTTCAAAATAGTAATAGCAATGATGCCTTCAATTATAAATGTTTATATATACGTGGGCATGATTATCTGTCAGAGAAATGAATCACAGCAATAATACAAGGAATGGGAGGAATTAGGACTATTTTGTTATTTTAAGGTATTCACACTGCAAAGGAGGTGGTACAGTGTTATTTGAAAGTGGACTTGGATTAGTTGCAAAGCTATTTTACCAACCCTAGGACAACTACTAGAAAGAGGGGTATAATTGATATGCTAAAAAATGAGAGAAATAGAATCATTAAACTGCTCAAAGCCACAAAAGCCAGAGAAAATATGAAAGACAAAAATAAGAACACAGAAGAAGGGCAATAAATAGAAGACAGTAACAAATATGATAGGTAACAGTTCATCTGTATTAATAATCACTTTAGATGTCAGAGGTCTGAATATATTGATTAGAAGACAGTTCAGAGTAAATCAAGAAGACTCAACTATATGTCGTCAGTAAGAAACTCACTTTAAATGTAAAGACACATATAGATTAAAAGGAAAGGGATGGAGAAAAATACACTCGCTAATACTAATCAAAAGTGAGAGTCATATAACAGCAGACTTCAGAGCAAGGACTGTTGCAAGAATCAAGGGGGGCTTTATGTAATGATGACGGTGTCAATATTCCAAGAAGTTGTAACAATTCTTAAAGTGTATGCACCAAATAGCATCGAACTATGTGAGGCAAAAGCTGATAGAACAACAAGGAGAAATAGATGAAGGCACTGTTATAGTTGGGGCCTCAATATTCCTCTATAAGTAACGGATAGATAAAGCAGGCAGAATATCAGTAAAGACCATAGTGAAACTCGATAGAACTTCATTCAACAACAGATATTATACGTTCTCAAGATGGCATGAAACATTCGCGAGATAAACCCTATTCTGAGCCACAAATTTAAAACAATAGAAAGTATATAATGGCTACAGTCAGATTTCAACTGAAGGAAATTAGAAATCAATAACAGAAAATCCCTAGACACTTGGAGATATTAAAAAAATACTTTAGATGGGCGTGGTGGCTCATGCCTGTATAATCCCAGCATTTGGGAGGCTGAGGCAGGCATATCACTTGAGGCCAGGAGTTCAAGACCAGTCTGGCCAACATGGTGAAACTCTGTCTCTACTAAAATTACAAAAAATTAGCTGGGCATGGTGGTACATACCTGTAATCCCAGCTACTTTGGAGGTTGAAGCAGGTGAATCACTGGAACCCAGGAGGCTGAGGTTGTGGTGAGTCAAGATGGAGCCCCTGCACTCCAGCCTGGGCAACAGAGTGAGAGTTGTCTAAAAAAAAAAAAGAAAATTTCCAAGAATTGACCAAAACTAACAAACAAAATAACCCAAACCACTACTCTTGAAATTAATATGTAATTATGGCAAGGTTACAAGATACAAAGTTAATATGCAAAAGTTAGTCACTTGTCTATACTCCAGCAATGAACAACTGGAATTTGAAATTAAAAACATATGACCATTTGCTTTGGTTTAAATGTTTGTCCCCTCAAAAACTCATGTTGAAATTTAATCCACAATGTGGTAGTAGCGAGAGGTGGGACTTTTAAGAGGCTTTGCCCTCATGAATGAATTAATCTATTCATGGATTAATGGGTTATCATGGAAGGGACTGGTGGCCAAGAGGAGGAGAGAACTGGACTAGCATGCTCAGTCCTCTCACTGTGTGTATCCTGTGTCACCTTGGGACTCTGCAGAGAGTCCCCACAGCAAGATGACCTGCACCAGATGCTGCTCATCAACTTTGGACTTCTCAGCCTCCACAATTCTAACAAATGCATTTCTTTATCAATTACCCAGTTTTCAGGTATTTTGTTGCAAGCAACAGAAAGCAGACTAAGACACCATTTATATTAGCATCTTCCCCAAAATGAAATACTTAGGTATAAATCTAACAAAATATGTAAAAGATCTAGATGAGAAAAACTACAAAATGCTAATGAAATACGTAAAAGAACTAAATAGCTATTCCATGTTCCAAATATGAAGACTCATTGTTATTATTGTCCAGATACCAATTCTTTCTAACTTGATCTGTAGATTTAATATAATTACACACACACGCACACCCACACCAAAAAAAAAACAAAACAAAACACAACCAGCGGCGTGCCGTGGCTCATGCCTGTAATCCCAGCACTTTGGGAGGCCAAGGTGGGCAGATCACTTGAGGCCAGGAGTTTGAGACCAACCTGGCCAACATGGCAAAACCCCATGTATTTTTGTATCTCTACTAAAAATACACACACACACAAAAATTAGCTGGGTGTGGTGGTGAGTCCCTGCAATCCCAGCTACTTGGGAGGCTGAAGCACTAGAATGGCTTGAGCCCTGGAGGCGGAGGTTGCACTGAGCCAAGATCATGCCACTGCATTCCAGCCTAGGTGACAGAGTGAGATTTTTTTTTTAAGCAAGTTATTTTGTGGATATCAACAAACTGATTCTGAACTTTACATGGAGAGGTAAAGACCCAGCATAGCCAACTCCATATTGAAGAAGAACAAAGTTGGAGGACCTATCCAGCAAGCCTTACTATAAAGCAATAATGGTCAAGACTGTGGTGTTGGAGAAAGAATAGACAAATAGATCAATGAGCAGTAACAGAACCCCAAAATAAACTCATAAAATACAAATCTTTGACAATGAAGCAAAGGCAAATACAATGGAGTAAAGATAGTTACTTCAACAAAGAAAATTAGACACCCACATGTAAAAAAAATCTTTTAGACACAGACCTTACTCTCTTCAAAAAATTAACTTACAATGGATCACAGACCTAAATATAAAATGCAAACTGTGAAACTCTTTGAAAATAATATAGGAGAAAATCTAAATAATCTTGGGTATGGTGATGTTTTAGATACAACATCAAAGGCATGATTCTTGCAAGAAACAAACGATAAACTGGACTTCACTAAATTAAAAACTTTTGGCTGGGCATGGTGGCTTCTATCTGTAATCCTATCACTTTGGGAGGCCAAGGTGGATGGATTGCTTGAGCTCCCAAGTTCAAGACCAACCTGGGCAACAAGGCGGAACTCAGTTTCTAGAAAATATATATATATACACACAAAAATTAACCAGTAATGGTGGCACGTGCCTTATAGTCCCAGCAACTCAGGAGGCTGAGGTGGGAGGATGGCCTGAGCCCAGAAAGCAGAGGTTGTAGTGAGCCAAGAGTGCATCACTGCACTCCAGCCGGGGTGAGAGAGCCAGATCTTGTCTAAAAAAAACCAGTAATAATAATAACAAATAAGTAAAAACTTCTGCTCTGCGATGACAATATCAAGAGAATGAGAACACAAGTCATGAATTGGGAGAAGATATTTGCAGAAAACCTATCTGATGAAGAACGGTTATCCAAAATATATCAAGAGCTGTTAAAACTCAGCAATAAGAAAATCAGCAACCCAAATAAAAAATAAGCAAAAAAAAACCTGGACAGCCACCTTACCAAAGAAGATACAGAGATGGAAAATAAGCATATAAAAAGATGTTCATATCCTATGTTACTGGGGAATTGCTAATTAAAACAGGAAGATACCACTACGTAGCTATTACAAAGGCCCAAATACAAAACACTGACAAGATCAAATGTTGGTGAGCATGTGGAGCGATCGGAATTCTCATTCACTGCTGGTGGAAATGCAAAATGGTACAGCCACTTTGAAAGACAGCCTGGCAGTTTATTTTATTTTTTTGAGATGGAGTCTTGCTCTGTCGCCAGGCTGGAGTGCAGTGGCGTGATCTCAGCTCACTGCAACCTCAGCCACCCAGGTTCGAGCAATTCTTCTGCCTCAACCTCCGGAGTAGCTGAAATTACAGGTATGCGCCACCACCCCTGGCTAATTTTTGTGCTTTTAGTAAAGACAGAGTTTCACCATGTTGGCCAGGCTGGTCTGGAACTCCCAACCTCAGGTGATCCATCCACCTAGGCCTCCCAAAGTACTGGGATTACAGGCCTAAGCCACCACCATGCCCCACCAAAGTCTGGCAGTTTATTATACAACTTAACATATCTTATTTTACCATCCAGCAATCAGGCTCCTTCGTATTTACCTAAATGGATTGAAAACTTACATCCGGCCGGGCGCGGTGGCTCAAGCCTGTAATCCCAGCACTTTGGGAGGCCGAAGCGGGTGGATCACAAGGTCAAGAGATCGAGACCATCCTGGTCAACATGGTGAAACCCCGTCTCTACTAAAAATACAAAAAATTAGCTGGGCATGGTGGCGCGTGCCTGTAATCCCAGCTACTCAGGAGGCTGAGGCAGGAGAATTGCCTGAACCCAGGAGGCGGAGGTTGCGGTGAGCCGAGATTGCGCTATTGCACTCCAGCCTGGGTAACAAGAGCGAAACTCCGTCTCAAAAAAAAAAAAAAAGAAAAAAAAGAAAAGAAAACTTACATCCACACAAGCATCTGCACACTAATGTTTATTCATAATATAGCTTTATTCATAATTGCCAAAAACTTGGAAGCACCTTTAGTAGGGGAATTCATATATAAACTACAGTATGTATAGAAAATGGAAGAAAGAAGTAATCTATGAAGCCACGAAAGACATAGAGGAAACTTAGATGCCAATGACTAAGTGAAAGAAGCCAGTCTGAAAAGGCTTCATGCTGTATGATTCCAGCTGTATGCATTCTGGAAAAGGCAAAACTGTGAAGACAGTGAAAAGGATTAGTAGTGGCCAAGAATTAGTGGGGAGGAAAGAATGAATAGACAGAGCACAGAGGATTTTTGGGGCAGTGAAATTATTCCATATGTCACTGTAATTGTGGATACATGGCATACATTTATTAAAATTCAAAGGTAAAGTATGAATTTGGGGTTATGATGTCTCAATATAAGTTCATCAATTGTAACAGATCTATGGTGAGCGAGGTAGGTAGTTGGGGAGAGAGGTTTTGTTTATTGTGCCAGGAGATACATGGGAACTCTCTGTACTATCTTCTCAAATTTGCTATAAACCTAAAGCTTCTCTAAAAATAAAGTTTCTTAATGTTTTTAAATAAGTTTCTATTAGGGTCATATGGGAGCAAACAGGTATGATGCCTCTTTCCTGGCTGTTCTTTGAGCTGAGGGGGCATCATTCAGATGTAAGTGTTTCCAAGGACAGGCCTTCTGAATTCAGGCCAATTTCCAGAGTGACAAGGAGACAATGAGAAAAACTTATTTGGCCAGGAGTTTGAAGCTGGGATGACCCATGAACCTTGGGCATGACAGTCCATGGCCCCCTCAGGCAAGACCACCTCTTCAGGCCTCAGTTTGCTCATCTATGGTAATATCAGAGTAGCACTGTGGTTACAGACAGTGACTTTAATGTTACGTTGTGGTTTGAATCCAGGCTTTGGCTCCAACCTGGCTACCATATGAATATTTTCCAGTTCCTGTTGTACCATTGCCTCCAGCCTCAGTTGTCTCACCCGACAAGTAGGAGTATCAGTAGTACCTGCCAGAGAGGATAAAATGAGATAACACACTAGGCACATTGTAAGCTTTGTCCAATCAATAGTAACTATCATTATTCAATTGAACCGTATGACATTACCTATATTTAACTGTTTCTGACCTACAAAATCAACACTTATTCATGGTTTAACCTAAGATCTCTTCATGGGACTGTTACAGGCATGAAATGACATGATATAGGCACTGTGCTTGGAACCAATCAGGGTGCTCCATACATGATAGTAGTTATTATGCACCATGTTGAGGACAGTACCCAATGTTGACAAATCAAAGGACACAAGTCCCATGTGAAGAAACTTGATCCCCCTCTGTAATGGGTCACTTCATTTACTTGTCAGTTCCTACCAGCTCCTTTCTTTTACTCCCCTCCCCCTACTGTAATTGTTATAGTGGAAACCTTATCTCTGACTCTCTGTAGATTCTAGCAAATGCCGGGCACATAACAGGTACTCAATGAACACTTGCTGAATGAGTGATTTCAAGAACGTTGTGAGTTTTCCAGGGTTTCTCTTGTGAATTATTTTTAAAAACAAACACAGAAATAAGACTAAAGTCTTTAACATACCCATCAAACTTAACTTAAAGACTCTACTTAGGCTTTAATTCCTTTCATCAAAATGGATACAATCATCCTACCTGGCTACCTCACGGAGTATTTGAAGAGCAAGGTAATTGCTAAGCAGCTACACATCCATTACCATGGCTAAAATCAAAACAACTGGCAATACCAAGTGCTGACAAGGATGCAGAGCAACTGGAACTTTCATACCTTTCTGTGGGAAGGCAAAATTGTACAGCCACTTTGGAAAATATTTTTTGCAATTTCTTGTAAAGTTAAACATATGCTTAACAACAATACCCAGTGGAATTGCTTTCAGCCTACAGAAATGAAGGATTGTAAAGTTTACATAAAACCTGCATGCATATATATATATATATATATATATATATATATATATATATAGTGACTTTATTCATAATCATCAAAAACTGAAACACCCAAATATCCTTCACTGGTGACTCAACTGACAATGATACGTCTACACAATGGAGTATGACTGAACAATAAAAAGGAAGGAAATACTGATAATGTGATGACCTAGATGAATCTTAAATGCACTATGCTAAGTGAAAAAACAATATATACAGTCTATATCCTGTGTGGATCTATTTACATGGTATTCTGGAAAAGGAAACTTGAGAAGGACATAAAATAGACCAGTGATTCCAGGAGTGAGGGGACTGGTTGAATGCAAAGAGATAGGAGGAAAGTTTTTGGGTGTGATCTTGACTGTGCAAGTGGTTATTCCACTGTGTGTGCTTGTCAAAACTCATAGAGCCATAGATGTAACACATGGAGAATGTTAATATATGTAAAGTGTACCTAAATAAACAGAACTTTAAAGAAAAGAGTGAGTTGCTGAGAAAATGGTTCACAAAAGCAGAGTTATCACAGGTCTAACATTCCTGTAACAGGGACTCAGCAAGATGATTCTTCAATGGGTGGCTTGGAAGTTTGTGCTGAGCCAGGATGAGATAAATGTTATTAATCGTTTAACTTCTAATTTGTTTAATTAAACATTGATTGTGCCTCTCAAATGCTGGAGGGCTGAGTGAAGAACAAGGTCCAGCTCCTATTCACAAGGGGCTCACAATCTAGGGCAAGGGGACGACAACCTGACCATTATCATTGATAAGAATTAAAGAACAAGTATATAGTTAGACCCTTCACATATTATACAACTAAAAGCATAAGCCAGGCATTATAAATAATACCCCACCTCTCAGGACTTATTAGCAGTAGAAGGAGGGGCATACTGGCTAGCATTTATTGACTGCCTACTGTGTAATGGGTGCTATTCTAAATACCCATTTAAGCCTCACAAGAGCTGTCATTATTATTGTCCTTTATAGATGAGACAACAATGTCACAGAAAAAATTAGTGGCCCAAGGACAGAAAAGGGATTTAACCCCTGGCAGGATGGCCACTTCCTAAGAGTAATATCAATGGTATACTCTAGCTGGAGATAAACAGCGACCTGTGTCACCTCAAATCCCACATTCTGGAACTGGTTGCTGTAACTTTGTCTCAGTTTTTCCATCATCAAGGAGAAAGCCAGCCATACATACAGAGGTCAAGTCTGCAAGACTCTTCTGTTTTAGATACCAGGATCAATTCTTTCTCCTTGTGTGTTCCTTTCTGTATTTAACATTTACCCACCCTCCCATGACTAAGGCAACATAGTTATGCGCCATATAATGACATTTCAGTCAGTGAGGGACCAGATGCATGATGCCATAAGGCTGAAACATTCCTGTCCCCTAGTGGCATCGTAGCCAGTCATAGCGCACTGCGTTATACTTTCAATGTTTAGATACATAGATACTTACATTTGTGTTACAGTTGCCTATAGTATTCAGTACAGTAGCATGCTGTACAGGTTTGTAGCCCAGGAGGAATAGGCTATACCATATGGCCTAGTTGTATAGTAGGCTAAGCCATCTAGGTTTATGTAAGTGCATTCTGTGATGTTCCCATGGTGAAATCACCTACTGATGTGCCTCAGAATGTATCCATGTCATAAGCAACACGTGACTGTACTTCATTATTGTACAAAATGGAAGAGAGAGAGAAAGCACAAACAGGAAAACAAAACAAAAAAAAGCTAACAAAAAACCCCCTGTCATTCTTAGTTTAACCATGCAGAGGTAACCACTGCTAACATTTTGGCACAGTTCCTTCCAGTCATTTTAGAAATGTCTTTTATTTACATAGCTGAGATCATACTTAAATGAAATTTTGGACCCTGCTTTTTTCACCTACCATCAAAGCAGAAACTCCCATCATTTTAAGTGGGTGCATAATAATCCATCATATGGATATTCTATGATTTAGGAACTGTTCTTCTACAGTTGAATATTTAGGTTGTTTTCAATATTTTCACATGATTATGAACATTCTAGTCCATAAATCTGTGTGTGCATTGCAGATTTTTTTTAGGATAGTTTCCCAGAAATGTAATTGCCAGGTTAAATGTTATGAATATTTCAAAGATTATGTAGCGACTTAATATTCTTTATAAATAACAAATAAGTTCTTTATGAATACATGGAGAGGCTTCTACAAGGTCAAAGTTGTATACATACTCCTTGCTGTGGATAAGTGGGGAGGAGGAGTGGGATGAGATGACACTGGGACCTTTGTGACTCCTTGGTCATGCATTAACCACTGGACTTTTTGTGTTGTGAGCTACCTCCCAATTTTCAGGGCTATATGCTGATTAAATATTGATCAGCTGAGTGCCAGCAAATGGAAGTGAACTTTGAGTATGGAGTTTGTATGTCTTTTGCAAGGAGACCTGTCTACAGAGTCAGTTAGGAATGGCACTTCAGCATTTTCTAGTTGTCACAGAACTTTCACTGCCATCATGTCAATTGCTCCTCACAGCTCCTGGGTGAGATGCACTGGGGGCAGCCATTCCTGTTGCCAAGTTATTCAGCAGAAACTCAGTCCCAGAAAGGAGAAGTGATCCACCCAAGGTCACAGAGCTGGTTGGAGAGAAAACTGGGACTAGAATTTTAGTCTCATGGCTCTAGGGCTATAGCCATAATTATGGACCGCATTTGCCTGTAATTATAATAATAGATTCTGGCCAGGGCTCAGGAAGACAGAAAGAGAGCTGAAGAGAAAACTTCTGTCATCTTAGAGAACAAATACATCACCAGGAACAGAATATTAGTAGAAATATGAATATTAAGAGCTATTCCAGTGAGGTCTATGATGGAAATGAGGAACATGTTATTGGAAACTGGAGGAAAGGTGATCTTTGTGTAGGGTCTAAGGGAAAACTTTCCCTTTACCTTCTGAAGTTTCACTGAAAAATCAACTCACAAAAGGCAAATTAACCGGAGACAATGCATACAAATTTATTAGCATGCATGGGAGAGAATCACAGAGTGATTGCCTGATATTTCACTGGGGTACCGATGTCTATATACCCCACTTCTTAGGGGAAAGGGAGATCGGGAAGTGCGGATGAGTTTAGGGCGATAGTAAATGATTTTTAGGGGAATGTCAGTGGGCTTGAAGAATATACAATGGCCTGGGACAGAGTCTTTTGGCCCACAGAGCTGACAATGGTTTGCAACAAAAGCCTGTCGAGGTGTGTTGACAAACTTCAGTCTTCCCGCAACACGAATGCAGTTAATGAAAACACAGAGAAGGCACCCGAGACAGTTGTCTTCTTTGGCAGGTCCAGACTTCAGGCAGATAAGGGAAATTCAGAGAACAATTTCCCTTGTGCTTTGGGAGAGACAAAGGATTGACAGACAGGGGCATGCAAGGAAAGGTCAGAGAGAACATGAGACTTCTCCAGTTTAACGTGTCAGAGTGCCATATTTTGGGGTATTGGTTTCTGAACTCCAATACCAGTTATAACATGGCAAAGGACTCAGCTGAATTGCTGTGATATTATGATATCTATGTATATTGGTTTTCTCCATGGTTCCTGGCTCATAACTCCCATAGCCCTTGTTCTAGTCTTTTGTTACGATGTTAGGGCACTTTAGGCTTCAGAAACAGGTGTCAGGAAACAGAATCTGAACTTCTTCTGCCCTCCTTTCACCTGCCTACAGCAGGACTGTAATCTCACCGCGGGTCATAGACTCTCATTGCAGAGAGAGTCCTGCCCTGTAGTCTTTATTTTTTACTTTGAAAATATGGGCTGCTTTATGAATTTTCACGTCATCCTTGCACAGGGGCCAGGCTAATCTCTGTCTTTCCAATGTAATAGACGTAGTGCTGAAGCAAGCCACCCTATACTCTTGAGGAAGGAATGTTGCACAGAGACCGAGAAGAATCTGGAGAGACAGGCCTCGCTGAGTGTATGTCAACAAGTGCTTCCCTGAGCTCTGCGAGCTGCTCTAGTAAGTTAATTGAACCTAAAGAGGCATCCTGGGAACCCCAACTGGAAGCCAGTCAGTCAGAAGTTCTGAGGGCCTAGACTTGTGTCTGGTATCTGAAGGGGGCCCAGTCTTGGAAACTGAGCCCTCAACCTGTGGGATCGGATGCTATCTATAGGTGGACAGTGTCCGAATCGATTGCTGCTTGGTGTGTAGGGTAAGCCCCTGCATCTTTGATCACAGAAGTCTTCGCTGTTGATTGTTGTGTTGAGAGAAGAGGAAAAAGCATTCTGAGTTTGTGTTTTCTCCACCACCAACTGTGTTCTAGTGTTTTGTGGAAAGTCGAAAATGCAGCTGCTGAACTTAGATATTCAGCTGCAGAGATTTTCAAAGTGTTGAAGATGTGGCCTGGCTTCTCGGTACTTATGTAAAATGTGAGTGGATGGAGATAAATGGAAGGAATCGCTAAGCAAAAAGGAAACAGAACTTGAAGATCTGGCAAATTATCAGCCTATTTATATTAGAAAAAATAAAAAAGGATTTCTGGAGAGGACACTAAGGGTGTGGCTGGACAATAACGCATGGAGCTAATCGGCCGTCTCATTAGAAGCCAGGAATAGATAATTTTTGTTTTTTTTAAATCAGGAAAGACATTACCAGTTTAGACCAAAAAGAATAAAGATAGGACGAAACAAAGGAAGGCTTTCAGAATTCTGTTCTGCAGGACCAGACAATTCAGCTTGCTTCATCCTTTAAGAAAAGTGATTCCCAGATCATCAGGGTTGCCACTCCCACCACAGCGGGCCCTTGGGGAGGCAGGGAGTGAAAAGGTGGTCTCCTTAAGCAGGACAGGCTGCCCCTGTCCAGTGGGGGACTGTGGCAAAGAGCTGTGGTGCTGGCCACTGCCTAGGGCTGGAGAGTGGCACTGCTGACCCAGTGGGCCTGGAGGGCAGAAGATCCAACCACAGAGGATTGTTGTGGAGCTTTCAAATCCGGGTAGAATTTGCCTCACTGGGTTTTGCACTTTTGGGGACCTGCCACCTTGTTCTTCTTTTCAGTATCTTGCTTTTGGAATCGGCAAGGCTGTCCTATGCCTGTCCTACCACATTGTATTTGAAAGCTGAGAAGAATTTTGCCTCAGGATGAATCAAACCTCAAGTCTTAGCCATATCTAATATAGATGAAATTTAGATGACACTTCAGAGTTAGAATTGATGCTAGAATGAGTGAAGATGTTTGGGCTACTGGGATGGGGTAAATGTGTTCTGCATGTGAGAAATGTGAAAGGAAAACAAATCTTAGGACCCCCCCCAAATCACTAAGCCAAGGGAAAAGTCAAGCTGGGAACAATGTCAGGCAAACCTGCCTCGCATTTTATTCTTCTCTTTTCTTTTTTGAAATGGAATCTCACTCTGTTGCCCAGGCTGGAGTGCAGTGGTGTAATCTCGGCTCACTGGAATCTCCACTTCCCAGGAGCAAGCAAATCTCCTGCCTCAGCCTCCACAGTAGCTGGGATTACAGGTGTGCCACCACGTCTGGCTAATTTTTTTTTTGTATTTTTAGTAGAGACAGGGTTTCACCACATTGGTCAGGCTGGTCTGGAACTCCTAACCTCAGGTGATCCGCCCACCTCTGCCTCCCAAAGAACTGGAATTACAGGCATAAGCCACCGCGCCTGGCCACCATTTTATTCTTAAATGCGATAGCTACAAAGATAAACAGCTACATACCTTCCTTATAATTTTCACGCAAGGAAATTCCTTGTGGACAAAGGACAGACAACTTAAAGTCACCCCTCTGAGGCTCACTGGAGACAAATGCATATCTGATTGCTTCTTCTGCCCTATTGTTTATGTAAAAATGCAGCTTCACTGAGCTAGACTAAATTGTGTATTCAGTGGAAGGTTGATCAAGGACTCAGAAGAATGCAACATTTTTTGTTTCTTATCTACTTATAACCTGGAAACACCGCCCCTCCTGCCACTTTGAGTTGTCCCACCTTACTGGACGGAACCGACGTACATCCTATACATATTGATTGATGTCTCATGTCTCCCCAAAAGCAAGCTGTACCCCGACTACCCTGGGCACATGTTGGGACCTCCCAAGGCTGTGTCATGAGCACGTCCTTAACCTTGGCAAAATCAACCTTTTAAACTGACTGAGTCCTAGCTCAGATATTTTAGGTTCTCAGAAGGGTACGAATTTTGAGGCAGCTGGAGGAGACTAATGGAATCCTGAACCACATTAATGGCCAGAACCACATCTTTTATTTCCTTCGTGTGTGCCCGTGAGTAGGGTTTGATAGACCTACCGACCCATCATCTCCAGGACTGCCTCACCCTCTCCAACACAGCACCTTCTCCAGTCAACATGGGTTTGACTAAAGAGACTCAGAAAAAGGAAAAGATGGACGAGGTTTGAGGCTGGGTTTCTAGAACTAGGCTTTGCTGAAACTTGCTAAGGGATCTCAGGCAAGTCATTTCTCTCTCATTATCAGTTTATCCACCTGGAAAATAAGGTGTGTTGCATCAGGCTCTGGAGTTATACAGACGTGGGTTTGAATCCAGGCGCTGACATTAGCTGTGACTTGGGCAAGTGGTTTAGCCTCTTAAGATTGATTTCCTCATCTCTGAAACAGGGACAGTGCTAGTACCTACCCCATTAGGCTAATTAAAAGAGATAATGTATGCAGAGTCCCTGGTTAATAATTAAGTTCTTTTCTTCAATTAATTAAATAAGTTACTAGGTGTAAAGTGCTGAAGACAGTGTCTGACACTTAGCGCTTTAGCAGTCTTAGCTATTATGATTTTCTTATTCTAGCACATAGAAAGTCCTCAATAACTAACAGTAGTTATTATTTTTTGTCTCATCTCCCTGTGTTTCCCTCCAAAACCCTAACCATCTCCAATTCTGGTTTTCTCCCCCCATAAAGCCTAAGAGCTTTCAAGTCCCAGTGCGATTGTCTGGGCTGTTTCCTCCGCCTGATGTTCCATTTCTCCCCTCCCCATCTCAGATGTCTTCTCCTCTGGGATTCCTCTGGTCTTCACCACTCCCTCCTCCCAGGAAGAAGGAAGGGCTCCTCGATTTCTGTCCTACCAAAGGAAAAAAAAAAAAAGTCCATATAGCGCTTAGCTCTTTGTGCCTGATGGTTGGGTTAACTCTTTCCGAGCCTGCCAAAGAGAGTGGCGGCCTCTGGAGGACGGCGCTGGGTGAGTCGCCTCTGGGTGTCACCCAAGGCGTCTGGCACAGTGTGGGACAGTAAACCGGCCGCTGTGCGGAGAGGGGTCCAGTTTAACTCCTAGAAGCCCGAGTCCTCGACCCTCCCCAGGCCGCGTCCACCACGAGTCCCTCCTCCTTGGGCTCGGATTCTCCAGTCCCTGCGGTCTCCCTCACCTGAGCCAGCCCCGCTCCCCCGAGTCCCGCCAGCTCCTCCCCGGCCCCTCCCTCCAGCCCCCTCCGGGCGGGAGCCTCCCCTCCTCCATCCCCTAGCGGAGCCCCGCGGGGCTGGGGGCGGAGCGTCTCTGCCGAGGGCTGGGAGAGCCGAGTGGGGAGGCGCGGGGCGAGTCGGGGGTTCCAGACCAGCCGCCGCCGCCGCCGCGCCGGGGGCTGGCATGGCCGAGGGTGTGTGAGCACCGAGCGCGAGGGGTCGCCGCCACCATGCCAGGGGGCGCAGGCGCCGCCCGGCTCTGCTTGCTGGCGCTCGCTCTGCAGCTCCTCCGGCCGCGGGCGGCGCAGGAGCCTGGATGGACAAGTAAGTGGCCAAGCGCGGGGGGGATGGAGGCTGCGTGGCCCCGAGATCTGGGTGGCCGGGAGACCTGGGAGTCGACCTGCGGGTCCCGAGCGCCGGGACTGCGACCCCTGCGCCTCCTGTAACTCCGCGGGGCCTACGCCCCCGCCGCCCCCATCCTGGGAGACCGGGCTTTGTTCCCACGTTGTGCGTCCTGGGAGGTGGCGGAGGTCGGGACAACCAGGCGCTGCCAGAAAACAGCCGGTCCGCTCACTGGCTTGCCTTCCCCTCTCCCTTCTGCTTCCTCTGTTTTTCTGCTTTTGGCTTCTCTTTCCGCTGTTCTCCGGGCTTATCCTCCTCCGTTTTCTCACGGTCCCTGGTGTCCGCTCCGCCTCTCTTTCTGTCTCTCTCTCCCGCCCGCTGCAATCGCCTGCGCCCGAGCGGCGAGAGCATCCCGAGCGTCCTGCCCCTGTGGCCTGGGAGCGGCTTCCTGGGACCAGGCTCAGTGCCTGCCACATTGGTGGGGTAGGACATAAAATCCCCCCGGGAGACTGTGGTAGCCTTGGCTGGGGAGTGGCTTGCCGGGTATCTCCAGCAGTACACTTCGGAGCCATGAGCTGGCAGGAGCCCTACCGAAGGCCAAGTCCAACACACCCATTTCACAGATGAGAAAACCAAGGCCCACAAAAGGGAAAGGACTTGCCCATGGCCACGCCACGGGTTGAGGTCCGCGCTGGCACCTCAAAAGAAACCAGGGCTCTCTTTCCACGCCAACCCGACGGCCGCCTTCTTTGGTCCTCAGTTTCCCTTTCTGTGAAGGGAAGGGGTCGGACTCGATGTTTCCAGCTTAGATGCCTGGTCGTGTCCATGTTTCTCACAACTAGTTTCACAGACACCAACCCCTCCCCGACCCCATCCCTCGGGGGCTCTTCGCAGATTTCTCGGAAGGAATGGTCCCGGGAGTGGTGGGGGTGCTGTGCCCGGGTTCTGTCATTGTGACCGGAGAAGGCTTAGCCCTGGCTCCACCGCTGCAGAGCGGCTGGGCTGACTCCAGACTGCTGCCCGCGGGACCAACAGTCAGCGTTTTCAAAGAAAGCGAGCATTGGCGGGGTGGGGGAGGGCTGGCTGGACCCTCCGAGCCGCCTCAAGCCCGGAGGCTGAGCTCGTCCTACAGTTCAGAACTTCCAGGGGCCCAGGTCCAGCGGTCGTCTGGCGCGGGCAAACAGGAATCGCCCTTTGAGCTATTGTACTGAAGGGGAAACTGAGGCACAGGAGGTTCTAGGGTAGAACCAGGCCTGAGTCAGTGCTTAGTGCAGGAGAAAAGCATGAAGAAAGACAAGGAAAGCAAGTTACTGCTCCTAGCACAGGCGCCTTCTCTGAGTCCTTGGAGAACTCTCGCTGTAGAATATCTGGGAAATAATGAAAAGTGTAAAAGAAATAAAATGGTCTGCAACTCCCAAGTCCACCGTTGCTACTGACATTTTTCCCTCCCCATTGTTTGTGTGTTCCTATGGATATAAATATATGTTGATAAAATTGGAACCATAAGTACAGTCTTATGTCTTGCATTTTTCACTTCATACCATGAGCATTTTCCACATCATTAAATTCTCCGAAAAACATGATTTTAATGACACTATCAAAAGTTTTCAAAAGTTAAACACACAACTCATACCAATGTGGCCAAGATTTATTCAACTCGTTAATGAGGTAGCCAACAGGATAGTAAAGCTGACTTCAGGAGCATTAGAAAGGGGTGATACAGGCATTGGAGAAAGAATGTTGAAATCACGTGGCCCTGGACAGATGCAGAAATGGTGGATGCCCATGAAGCAAAACCGTATCTCTTGGTTATCATTTCTTTTCTTCTTTTTTCTTTCCTTTCCTTTTTTTTTGCTTTTTCTTCTCTTCTCTTTTCTTTTCTTCTTCTTCTTCTTTTTTTTTTTTTTTTTTTTTTTTTTGAGATAGAGCCTCTCTCCGTTGCCCAGGGTGGAGTGCAGTGCTGGGATCTTGACTCACTGCAATCTCTGCCTTCTGTGTTCAAGCGATTCTCCTGCCTCAGCCTCCTGAGTAGCTGGGATTACAAGCATGTGCCATTACACCCGACTAGTTTTCGTATTTTTAGTAGATTCAGGGTTTTAACCTGTTGGCCAAACTGGTCTCAAACTTCTGATCTAAGGTAATCCACCCACCTCGGCCTCCCAAAGTGCTAGGATTGCAGGTGTGAGCCACTGTACTCAGCCAGGTTATCTTTCCACTATGCTGAAATCACTCACCTCTCAGACAGAAATCTATCTATCTATCATCTATCTATCTATCTATCTATCTATCTATCTATCTATCTATCTAATATAACTTCACAGAGTATAGCCTTTAATCAATCATAAAGAAAAAGTCAATGGTACATTCCCCTAGATAATGCAGTAATCCGGGCTGGTACACACCTATAATCTCAGGTGTTCCAGATCAGCCTGGCCAACATCGTGAAACGCTGTTTCTACTAAAAATACAAAAATTAGCTGGCATGGTGGCTCATGCCTGTAATTCCAGCAACTTGGGAGGCAGAGACAGGAGAATGGCTTGAACCTGGGAGGTGGAGGTTGCAATAAGCTGAGATCGTGCCACTGCACTTCAGCTTGGGCGACAAAGCAAGACTCCGTTTCAAAAATAAAAAGAAAAGTTAATGCAATAATCCATGGGCAGGTGTGTTAAACAATATTCCAATATGACATTGAGAAGACATCTTGCTTGCTCTTTGCATTATTTCCAAGTTTTGGAGACTTTTTCTTAACATATACTGTGTTCCTCCTTTGGTGAGACTTTAGATTGCTTTCATTAATTTTACAACCATAAATATAACATTTAATTCCTTTAAATGTTCTATTAAATATTATAGAATCCCTTTTTGTTTAAAAGAATCTAGACTTATCAGAGCCACCAGGGCAAGGACTATGCTTGTCTTTTTTTTTTTTTTTGAGATGGAGTCTTGCTCTGTCGCTCAGGCTGGAGTGCAATGGCGAAATCTCGGCTGCCCAGATTCAAGCAATTCTTGTGCCTCAACCTCCTGAGTAGCTGGGATTACAGTAATGCACCACCACACCCAGTGAATTTTTGTATTTTTAGTGGAGACGGGATTTCACCATGTTGGCCAGGCTGTTCTTGAACTTCTGACCTCAGGTGATCCGCCCACCTCGGATCTCCCACAGTGCTGAGATTACAGGTGTGAGCCACCATTCCTGGCCATATGCTTGTCTTTTTCCTCCATGAATATTAAGCACATGTTCATAGCATATACTTGGCACATAGTTAAGTACTCAGAAAATATTTGATAAATATATGAATGCATTGCTTGTAATTTTTACCTGTCTGATGAATTGGTGTTGGTCCAGTGGGATTATTTTTAAAATCCATTATCAATATAATGCAAGTGCATTGTATTGATAATCTGAAGGGAATGTTAATAATCACTCATCATCACCATTCTAACAGAACAACTATGGCCATCTTTGTATTACTCATATTCTGTATGATTGCTGTGGTTAGTTTAGACAGAATAGACTTTGCAGTCTTCAGCCCTGTCCCCAGGAGTCCTACGAAGACCAGACTGTTTCGGTGTTGGGAAATTACCATTTTATTAAGATGGTCTGCAGCCAGTGTTTGAGTTCTCAGTGCCCTGAACAAGTCTCTCCTGTAATTTAAATTATCTTTCTTGCAAAACAGGACTCCTACTTCCTACTTCCCAGGGTTGCCCTGGATATGAAGGAGGACTGGGTGGTGAGAATGATTTGGGAAGTAGAAAGTGGAATACAAATGCAAACTTGCTGTTAGGAAGCTCCAGTTAATATAACAATGCTCTGCAGCTTGCGAGGCAATTTCATATTGACTCTCCACAATAAAGCTGTGAGATGGGCAGGTAGGATCGATGTCTCCATTTTACAGGCAAGAAAACTACAGCTCCAGGAGAGGAATACTCATGGGCTTGACCTCCAGAATATGCCCAGAATCCCATTGCTTCATTCCTCTCCACTGATGTCATTCTAATCTGAGCCACCGTCATCTCTCACCAGGACTTTTGCATATCTCTAGTCTGGCCTTCTTGCTTCTGCTCTCACTCTCACCAGTCTCCCTCACCCCACCCCCATTCTCCACCATGCAGGCAGAGTGGTCTTTTTCAAACTTAACACATATCATATTGCTCTGTATTTAAAACACCCAGTGCCTTCCAAGTCTATTTATAAGAAAATCCAGACACTCTCCATACTCTGCATTATCAGACCCATGGCTGTCTTGCCGACCACATCTCTTACCGACTTCCTCTTTCATTTACTAGCTACCCCTACCTTATGCTTGTTCCTTCAGCAGGACAAGTTCACTACTGTTCAGCCATTGCACTTTGTTTCCTCTACCTGGGGCACTCTTCCCCCGAGTTTTTGCATGGCTGCCTTATTCTGACCCCTCAGAACTCAAATGCGGTCTTTGTTGATCATCCTGTCTGAAATAGGCACCCCTTGCTAGGTGTCTATTTATCCCATGACCCCAGCTTATTTTCTTCAGGGTACTTAGCGCCTTCTGAGAACATTAGTTTATCGTCTGTCTCCCACCTCTAGAAGGCAAACTTGTACAGAGACCTTATTTGCCCTGTTTACCACAATATCGCCAACACCTATAGTGCCTGGTTCCTAGTAAGTGCCAAGAGCCTGGAATCCAGCAAGTCTTCTAACAACCCAGTGCAGGGACAGCTCACAGAGCGTGCATGTGTGGCTTGGCTGCGGTATAGAGGTCTGGGATTCCCATGGTTTTGCATCTTGTATTGGCAGGAGGAAGTGGGGAAGGCAGCCCCCAGCTGCAGCATGAACTGATAATACCTCAGTGGAAGACTTCAGAAAGCCCCGTGAGAGAAAAGGTAAGACTCAAAAGCTCTCGTTTACATTGTCAGGAGTTGGCAACTAGAGGTTTGGGCTACCTACTCAACTTTCCTGGAATCCCAGTCATCACCATTAATTCTATTTCCAGCTCACTCTATCCTCTGGGTGCCCATTTTGGATATCACAGACGGGACTTTCCTTCGTTGTATGACAAACTTTTAGAACACTTCCAAATGCTATTGGTCGAGGAAATGAAAATTCACATTAATGCTGACACAAGCTAAGTGCGAATGTGTTGGTGTCACAGAAATCACTTACCCTTGATTGGAATTAATTAAATATTATCATTGTTATTTTTGCTCTGCATAATACATACTTCATTTGCTTGATGGAATAATGTACTCAAAGAGAAAAAGGATAATAATATAAACTATTTTAATAAGAGGCAGGGTAGAGACCTAGTACTGGGGAATGTATCTTAAATCCAGTGGGTTCTTCTGACCAGAACACCCAAGAAAATGCATAGGCTTTATCAAAAAGATTGGGAAGAAAACAAAAATCATTGTCCTGTTCTTGCAGACAGGACCACTGCATCTAGCATATTCTTTGTGGTTCTGGTTTTTGTTTGATTTTTTTTTTTTTTTTTTTTTTGGTCAGAGTCTCACTCGGTCATCCAGGCTGGAGTGCGGTTGCACAATCTCAGCTCACTGCAGCCTTCGCCTCCCAGGTTCAAGAGATTCTCATGCCTCAGCCTCCTGAGTAGCTGAGATTACATGTGTGCACTGCCAAGCCAGGCCAATTTTTGTATTTTTAATAGAGACAGGGTTTCACCATGTGGCCCAGGCTGGTCTTGAACTCTGACCTTGAGTGATCTGCCCACTTCAGCCTCCTAAAGTGTTGGGATTACAGGCATCAGCCAATGTGCCCCACTGTGGTTTTGGTTTTTACAGCTCAAGTGAGACTGAAAGAGCAAGAAAGGAAGTTGTGGGTTGTTGTGTGCCAGTAACCAGCTGTGATCTACCACTTGCTACAGTGTAGATTTTACTCATTTATAAAATAGGGCTTAGAGAGAATAAAGAGAAAAAGAAGCTGGGGAGAGGGGTTGTTTTCTAAGATCTCTTTGGGTTAAAACGATTTGTGATTTATTGGGCAACATATAGGACAAGATTACAGCAGGAAAGAGATGTGTCAGGAAAGACTCCTGACATTGTGGCTGTTGAATCTGGAAAGATAAGTGCAAAGGATAAATGTCCAGGACCCTTGAAGCTCTGGCCAGAGTAAGGCAGACATGTCCAAAAAGGCTCCAACTTGGATTTACCAAGGGAACCTAACAGGGTAAATTTTACAACAGGCCAGGTGTGGTGGCTCACTCCTGGAATCTCGGCACTTTGGGAGGCTGAGGCAGGAGGATCATTTGAGGCCAGGAGTGTAAGACTAGCCTGGGGCAACATACTCAGATCCTATCTCTGCAAAAAATAAGAAAGAAAAAGAAGGAAGGAAGGGAGGGAGGGAGGGAGGGAGGGAGGGAAGGAAATAAAGAATGAAAGAAATAAAACAAAATTAACAAAGCCTAGTGGTGTGTCTGTAGTCCCAGCTACTCGGGAGGCTGAGATGGGAGGATCGCCTGATCCCAGGAGTTTGAGGTTCTAGTAAGGTATGATTGCACCACTGTCCTCCAGCCTGAGTGACGACAGTGCAAGACCTTGTCTCAAAAAAAAAAAAAAAAATGAGGACAAATAAAAGCAAGTAACATTTTGTCCTTAAGGCAGTAAATACATGGAATTCATTTTATCAAAAAATAGGAGAGGCTGAAAATAGCTTCAGGAAAATTCTCGGCAAATTAATGGATGGTCATCCTAGAGCAGATTACTTTGAACAATTACAATCTTGGATATTGCAACCTATTCGTATTGCCTGAGGAATGGACCTGCTACTTTTTATAGAGGCTTCTTTGTTCTCTCCAGATGTGGATGCCCGGCATCCTCAGGAAGAACCTGAGAACAAAGCAGTGGACGGGACCCTGTCTTTGTTCTCAAACATTGTCTGCCCAGCATATGGGTCATTGTATTCTGTGGGAATAGTCAGCACAGTGCCTGGCACCAGAAATATTTGTCGAATGAACAAATGAATGAATGCCAAAGAGAGAGAGACTAGAGGCTGGATTTCACTTGGGCCTCTGATTCTCATTTATGTAATTAATTCACTCATTAAACATTTTTCTCTTCTCTTTTTCTCATCATTGACTTAAAGCTCACATTCATTAAACATTAACTGAACACTTACTATATACTAAATATTGTACTAGATCTTAAAGGGGATGCAAATATAGGACAGGTTTCCAATACCCTATGAAGCTGAAAATCTGTTTAGACTGAAGGAGAGGGATTTTTAACCCATCCCCAGGAGAGGTATGGGTCAGCTCCCTGTACTTCTTAGGAGAGTTGATGGTGCCCCTTCTTAGTACAGAGTGAAGTTACATCAGAAAAGCTCATCAGTAGAGCTGGACAGAAAAGCTTCCTAGATTTTAAAATGCTGTTTCATTGTTTTGCTTGAAATGCCCCATGGAAACAGGGAACATCCTTTTTTTAAATATCAGTGTCTGAGTACCTTCCAGAATAGAGATAATTATTTTTGGGTCACCCACATAAAAATAAAGATTACTAGTCCTGGCCAGGCATGGTGGCTCATGCCCTATAATCCCAGCACTTTGGGAGGCTGAGATGGGTGGATCACCTGAGGTCAGGAGTTCTCCATGTTTCTCCAACATGGAGAAACCCCATCTCTACTAGAAATACAAAAATTGGCCAGGCGCAGGGGTGCATACCTGTAATCTCAGCTACTTGGGAGGCTGAGCATGAGAATGGCTTGGACCCAGGAGGCGGAGTTTGCAGTGTGCTGAGCATTGCACTCCAGCGAGACTCTCTCTCCCAAAAAAAAAAAAAAAGATTACTACTCCTGCTGCAGCTTGTGTCTCTTTGAGGGAGAGGTGATAGTGCTTTGGTTTGGGGTGGTATTCATTTTCTGTGGGGGCTGTCACATGGTCGCCTACCTCTTGGATGAGGGAATTGCTATAGTTCTGTAGTTCTATTGCTATGTAGTCTTTCTTAAATGCCCACTTGGGGCTGGGTCCCTGATGCTCAGTGTGATTGGGCAGGGCACTGGCTCAAAAACTCCATGAAGTGGCAAAGAATCCACAACCAGTGTTGGCAGAGCTGAATCAGGGCATGACAAACAGAAGTGAATCTCTTAATGAAAGTTGTTGGTCAAACATCTCCCCAGCTTCCTAATCCGGTGGGTTTGAAATGCTCCTTCTTGAGATGAGGTAATAATATTGATTAGGCAATCGTCAGGGATGCCCAAGATTCCTTGATTGGAACGTTCAGGTCTCATCAGAGCCCTTGGTGACCTCAAGGTGTCAGAAATGCCCAAATCCTAATGCAGAATGGGGTTTTCAGTGAGAAAGGGGAATATGCTTAGACGAGGCAGGCCTCTAACCAGAGCGGGCAGAAAAGGTGACCTACTTTCTCAGACGTTCGAAAACTAAACTTTGAGGTCAACCTTAGAAGGGCTGGAAGCTCTACTCTAGCAATGACTTTTGTAGATTGAAAGGGACTTCAACAATTTATCTGGGTGATGAGGTGGCTCACACCTGTAATACCAACACTTTGGGAGGCCGAAGTGGAAGGATCACATGAGCCCAGGAGTTCACGGTCAGCCTTAGCAACATGGTGATACCCCAGTATCTACAAAAAAATTTAAAATGTTAGCCCAGTGTGGTGACAGGCACCTGTGGTCCCAGCTACTCAGGGAGCTTGGTGGGGAGGATTGCTTGAGCCTGGGAGGTTGAGGCTGCAGTGAGCCATGATTGTGCCACTGCACTCCTGCCTGCACAACAAAGCAAGACCTTGCCTCAAAAAAAAAGTTGTCAGTTCCTTGGTCGCAAGGTAGAGAGCATATGTTTAAAACACCCCAAAGAATCTGTCCTATTTTAAATATGTAAATATCTTGTTTTAAATTATTTATTCAAAAAAAAGTTCAGTAGCCTTATAAGTTGAATTGTTGAAGTATGGAGGTTTATTATGACTTGGTTTTTAAATTTCTTTGAAATTTTCCATAATAATAGGGTAAAAAGAGATTAATAAACATTCTTTTCTTAAACTATGAAAGCAATTATAAAAATATGGAGAGATGCTCAAAAAAAAATTAACTCATGATTCCATTGCCTAGAGTAACTATGGTAACCTTTAGGCTTACTTCTCTCTACATTTTTCCCTTTGCAAAGTGTATTTGAATAAAATACTGAGTGTTATATTTTGAGGCTTTAAGACTAATGATTATTGTATACATTTTCTCAATAATTTAACAACTACTTGAAGTTGCTGCTTTTAATGATCATCCAGTGTTCTGTCATATGAATGGATCATCATTTATTTAAGTGTTCTCTAACAGGTTATATTTAGGTCAGTTAGCTTACATTTCATTATTCATTCCTTTTTTTGTTTTTTGTGAGACGGAGTCTTGCTCCATCACCCACACTGGAGTGCAGTAGTGCGATCTCAGCTCACTTGCAACCTCTGCCTCCCAGTTCAAGCGATTCTCCTGCCTCAGCCTCCCAAGTAGCTAGGACTACAGGCATGCACCACCACCCCCAGCTAATTTTTGTATTTTTAGTAGAGACGGGGTTTCACCCTGTTGGCCAGACTGGTCTTGAACTCTTGACCTCAGGTGATCCACCTGCCTAGGCTTCCCAAAGTCCTGGGATTATAGGCGTGAGCCACTGTGTCCTGCTGAGTCAAAACAGTTTTAAACTCTCAGTACATACTGTCATTATCTTTCAGAGAGTTGTTGTCAGTTTAAATTCTCAGCGGTGGGGATTGCGAGTGCCCACTTACGGTGGGCATTGTGCATCGTGATTTAGTTTTAGATAACCTCTGGCACTTTGATTTTTTTTCAAGCTACCTTATTATTTTTAGTTTTATTTTTCTGTAGGTGAGGAGGTGGTTTATTAGTAATGTTGAACATATTTTTTGTGCTTATTAACCACTGGTATATCTTAAGTGATTCACTCTGGATATGTAGCACCTGTGGCCACTAGCAAACTGTTTATATATAAAATATTATCTACTTTTCGGCCTATGAAACCTTACTTTGAGGATCTCTTAGTTGCTTCCTCTGAGATGATTGGGGTTTTCCAAACTGAGGGCCAAAATAAAATAAGAACCCACTATGAAGAGGATCCCCAAGTATTTTTACAAGATAATAGGCAACATATATCGAGGCCTGCCGTGTGCCAGGCACTGTGATACATTATTTATGCCCAGTATCTCACTCAATCCTTCCAAGATCCCCCCATCAAGTTGACTATTACTATCTCTGTATCATACATGAAGAAACAGATGTGGGGAGGCTCAGCAACACGTCCAACTTCACACAACTGCAGGTATCACAGCTGGCGCTTGAATCCAGAGCTGACTCTGCAGGACATTTACTGCTGGAGACGATGTTTTCCAGTGTTTCCCTTCAGCACACCACATACGTACACTTACACCACATTGCAGCCTGGAGTTTCTTTCCTATGCCTTTCAGGAGAAAGCAGATGGGGGAAGGATTTGGGTGATTCTGGGATTGAGGTCGTTTTACATGTGGGCTGGAAATGCAATTGACCTTTGCTCGTTCACTTCCTGTGGATCAATGTCGGAGTGATGTGCTAGAGCCTGTGCCCAACCCTGGGCGCCTGGGTGCTGGCTTTTAGGAACTGACATTGTTTTGTTGTTGCTTTTAGCATCCACTCAAAGCTGAGCTCAGGGTAATGGCTGAGGGGCGAGAACTGATCCTGGACCTGGAGAAGAATGAGTAAGTGGACTCCTCCTTTGTCTAAAATGAAACAAATAACTTCCGTGTCAACGCCGGACGCAGGTGTCGCTGTTCTGGAAGGAAGCAGTTAATGCAGTTGACCCCGAGCTCTCAGTCCTTGGTTCCTTTCAGGCAGCATCTTGCAAAGTAAGAGCCTTTCCACAGCCTCTTGACTTGATGTGAGATTTCTGGACTGTTAAATGTATTGCTAAAATTTCCTTAGGCAGTATTTTGGAGGTCCCTGGAGTTCACTGCCGGCACACAGAGGTCTGTGTGTGTGTGAGATTACGGGAGTGGATGGACTGGAGGTCTTTGGCAGCTGCCTCACTAGAGCCAGCCCAGTGCATGGCAGGAAATGAAGGAGATTAGAGGAAAACAGCAGAGAGGAGCGAGCAAAACAGGGTGTGCTGGGGTTTGGCACCTCAGACTCAGATTGTTCCATGTGTTCCGGGGCAGCTGCATTTGAGATTTCGCCAGTAGGGCATCGTCAGCAGTCTCCTGGATTCATCGGCCCAGCTCTTCATCTTCCTAACCTCATTCATCTCGGGTGGTGGCCTGGCTCAGAGGCACTTCCACATTGATTTGCTATCAGATGCCATCGTACCTGGATTCCTGTGATGGGGGAAGTGAATGGACACAATGCGTGGCTATGTCTGTGGCCCATTCTTCGGCCATTCCCCATCTACTTAGCTGTGAAGACTTCTCCTTACTTGGCCGAGGGACTCTGAAAACCTTTGGTATTTCCCCACCAACTGTCCCATTTTTCATTCTGTCCCATAGACGTTGCAGATAAGGCTGCACAGCTTGGAGAGCTGCCTGTCTCCCCTTGGCAGCCTCCAGAACCCCATGGAAGCCGATGAGTAATCAAATGCATCACTGCCAAGAAAAAGATGAAGAAGAACCTTCCTGTGTACAAAAGGATGGGAATGGCTTTTAGGCTTGAGTGGAAAGGGAGAATATAATTTATTCCAAATTTGGGCTTTATGGGCACTTGCAAAGGAGGATGTGTGTGGTCTGAGTGTGGTTAAAATACAGCTCGCAGTTGTGCAGTGGTGGGGCTTCGTCCACATCCTTCTTCTGCCTCCAGGACATGGTGGCCTCGGGAAGCCAGAACGGTGGGGATCACAGTCATTTTTCTTTCTCTCCTCTTGAGGGTAAAGCCAGCTTAGGCTGTGTTTCTTCTCTCCTGGGTCCCTGGAACAGACCAGGCCAGCTGCGTCCCCAGACAGTGCAGCCTCTGCCGGCCCGGATTTTTCCTTTCATTGTCTTCCTTTGGTCTACGAGAAAAGGCCCTTAGAGGGTCTGTTTTTGTTTTTGTCTGTTCTTTTTTTGACAGAGTCTCTCTCCATCACACAGGCAGTGGCTCAATCTCGGCTCACTGCAACTTCTGCCCACCGGGTTCAAGCGATTCTCCTGCCTCAGCCTCCTGAGTAGCTGGGATTACAGGCGCATACCACCACACCTGACTAATATTTCTATTTTTAGTAGATACGGGGCTTCACCGTGTTGACCAGGATGGTCTCGATCTCCTGACCTCATGATCCACCCACCTCAGCCTCCCAAAGTGCTGGGATTACAGGCATGAGCCACCGTACCCGGCCAAGAGGGTCTGTTCTTGACTCTGTCTCTCGGGGGCCCGCCTTTGTTTCTCATGGACCCAACCCATTAGCTCTAGACTAAGGGTTCCCTGTTGTTGCCTGCGTCTAATCTCTCCTGTTCTGCCCCCAGGAGAGCCTGTGGCCCTTCAACTTCCTCTGGTCAGCCCTAGTGACAGTGTTGGTGTTGTGGGAAAATCTTTAGGAGTTGGCTGGCCCAGCAGGAGTCCCAGGACTCAAGTCTGTATCCTTCACTCCTGTTTTGAAACATTGGCTAGAAACCATAGGAAGTTAAAGTAGGAAGATGCCTTAAAAAACACTGAATGGAATGATCTAGAAAACACCGAAATTATGGATGCAGAAATTTTGATTCAGAAAGGGATAGGCATTTGTCTGAGGCCACCCAGCAAGCAAATGAAAGAGCTGAGACTAGGATCATATGTATTCTTGGTGTGAGTCTAGAGTTACAGAATGTGACCCAGAGCAAACGGCTAAACCATCTGGAACTTCAGTGTCCTTGTCTGTAAAATGAGGGTAATGAGGCCAGCCCCGTGGGATGGTTGTGAGGATACATGAGGTGAGGTGCAGGAAGAGCTTGCAGAGCACATGGTGAGTGGCCAGCCAATGTTGGGATTTTTATTGTTCCACACTGAGGCTCCCGAGGAGAGCTCGTGGCTGTGGCTCTAGCATCTGCTTTTCCGAGAGCAGCTCTCATTTCCCATTGAGCAGCATGGGGTTGGATGTGGTTCCCGGCCTCCTTGAGTTGGCAGAAGGCAGGAGAGTTGGTAAAAATGGAAGCAGCAGAGCCAAGCAATATGACCTCACCAGGTGTCCCTGGGGGACGGCTTCCTGCTATTTTCATCCAAACTGGGCTTTTTGTTTTGAACATGTGTTAGTGAGCGGAACTCCAACTGCACACGACTTCCTAGTGTGTTTATTTCCCAAAGCCTTCTCATTCATGGTGTGTGCGAGTCTGGATTCCAAACAGCTTTGGAGTGGGCTGATCTTTCAAATCACTGCATTGAAGTTTCTGTAATCTCATGATATTTGGGGGAAATGAGGCCCTGGGCCAACCTATTTCTCAGCCTCTGGTTCTTAACCTCCTTGATCAACTTGTTCATTGTTTTTCATCTACTGTGCCCTGTGACATTTTAGGCAACAGTGCAGGTACTGGGGATAAGGCCGTGGATAAAACAGCTCAGCCTTTATGGAACTTCTATTCTAGTGGGAAACAGTAAGAAGATAAGTGAATGCACCGTCTGCCGGCTGACTGGTGCTGTGCAGGAGACAAAGGAACATAGGGAGTGGGGCTGGGGGAGCGTGGAGTTAGAACGGGAGCTGTTGTTTCTGAATGGCAGGCAGGAAAGGCCTTGCTGGTGAACTGATACTTGAGTCAAGACCTGAAGGAGGTGAGGGAGTGAACTATATAGACAGCTGAGAGATGACAGTTCTGAGGAGAGAAAACAGCCACGTTTAAAGCCCTAATAGACTCTGAAGGTTTCCACTCTCCCTCTGTACATTTCCCCTTACACTGGATTCTCAGGTCTCCCTGGAGCGGTGAGCAAGGGCTCTGGGACTCTGAGGGAAGGGAGAGGACATTTTAAATTTCTTTTTCATCATCCTGCCGTGTCTGGCCTTCTCCCATCAAATCAAAGCCCACGTGTTAATGCATGGCCCAAAATAGCAGTGAGCAAGCCTTTAATGGAATTCACACATGGAGAGATCGCCAAGAATGGTGAGGATGGAAAGGCGTGGGGTATGGGCCAGGAGAGGAGCGGGGAGCTTCGGCTCAGGCAGCAGACTCACTGAGATGTCTTACAGTAGCACGGCAGCCGGCAGCCTTTTCTCTGCTTTGAAGCAAAGAATGACATCCTGTGAGAGGCACACATTCTTTTTTCTGTTGAGTGTAGGTGAACAACAGTGACCTTTTCCGGATAATCTGAGCGTTGCTTTTGTATCGGTTATTCCTGTGTTCAGATCCTGGCTCTGCCACTTGCTACCTTGTAGCCTCTTTAAGCCTCAGTTTCCGAATCTGGGGTGTAATATAGTCCCATGTCATAGAGCCACAGGGAGAATGAAATGAGATGGTACATGTAAAGGACCTATCAGAGTGCCTGGTGTGTATTCCAACTCATGTGAGCCATGATAATTTCTTACTAACCGTTTTTAAATTGCAAAAGCAAAGCATGCTCGTTGTAAAACGTGTAGCAGTTCCAAATAAACAAAAGAATGGAAGTTTCCCTCCCACAAGGAAAATCCACTGCTGTTTGGTGAGCAAACCCTGGACCTTTTCTCTGTGTACAAGAACACGCACGTGGATCCTCACAGCACAGTCACATCCAGACACAGTCACACAGAAGCTGCTATTTTCGTTGGGGAGGGAAGAGCAGTAATGAGATTGTGCCAGACATATTGTTCCAGAACTTCCTTTTTTGAACTCAACTGGATGTCATGAAGACGATCCTCTGCTCCAGTAAAGTATTTATTACAATGTTTAATGTTTATACACACATGTAATCACATAATTTGCAAAGACTGGTGCCTAGCTGTTGTTTGAAGAAACTTGTGATTGAGGCAGTGTGGTACAGTGGACGGAGCATTGACCAGAGACAGATGACGTGGAATTGGTCAACAGGCCAGCCAGCTCCCCTGAGCCTCAGCTTTCTCATCTGTGAAATGCAGACTTTGGTCCCAGATAGGCTCTGAAGGCTCTTCCTACGCTCCCTATTGAAAGGACACTGTGTGAGTAGAAAAATGGAAAAGAAGTCCCTGCCTTAGGAAATTTGCTCTGCCTGTGGAGACATCCTGGGAAGTAGCGGGCAGAGGGATAAAAGGAAATAGTGCCCCAAATCATGAGACCTTGAATGGGGATGGCTGAACTTCCAGGTCAGGGTCTGCTGGTTCAGGCAACAGAAAATATAAGAAGGGAAACTATAGAGCAGAGACTATAGACTGCTGTTTGCACACCCCACAGAGTGGAGGCATTACTCATGTTTTTTCTCCATGTACTTTCCTCCATGTCCTGAGACTACCTCACCAACCCAGGAACCATATTTGACAAAAACTTGTTTGCTGAATCCAAATGGAATTCTCCTTAGCTATAGGCATCCAGGGAGATGAACATCTCTAGGGCTGTGTGGGCCCTGGTGCTGTCTCTTCTCCTTTCTTGGCATTTTCCTAAGAGGAAGGCACACTGAATTGCTCAACCAGCTTCCTGTATGCTCACTGGGCGGCGTTACTAGTGAGCAGGATCACTCCATCACAAGGCCACCTTAAAAGCAAATGAGCAGTTCAACTGGTAGGCACTTTGCCCAGAGGCTCTTTGGCCATACACTTCTGTATTCTAGTGTCTTAAATACATTCTAGGACTCTCATCTCTTCAATATACTGTCCTTCCTCAAGTCCAAATGATGATGGCTTGAGAAAGGGAGAGATGTCCTTTGGTCTCACCCCATCCATTTGTGCTCCAGCCCAGTTAGCTAAAGAGAGATCCTATTTGCTCAAGTTTAGCTAATAAGAATGGATGTTTGTTTTCTTTTGTGAATATGTCTACCTCCCAACCACCTGGGGAACAGTTAAGGCAGAATGCGGCATTTAGAGGTTTACTGATTTTAGTACCTATCATTACTTCCGACTTTAATCTCTCTTCCTATCTCTAACTTCTTATCAGTCCTTCAGTGTTATCATTGGGGAGGAGAAGGCTTTTGTTGTCCTGGAAATCAAGCTACAATCTGGAAAA
This sequence comes from Saguinus oedipus, assembly GCA_031835075.1. NCBI lineage: Eukaryota > Metazoa > Chordata > Mammalia > Primates > Cebidae > Saguinus > Saguinus oedipus. Next base: position 49,291,839 of record CM063170.1, read on the forward strand.
TTAACAGTCATTCAGTGCTCCCTAACATTCTCATTTTTCCCTCAAGTCCATTATATAATTTGGATTGCATAATACTGGTGGAATGAAGAAGGGCAGAATTAGCAGGTAGGAAAGGAACTTTTCAGCAACACACGGGACAAATTAGCTACCATCTCTTATTCCTGCACTTCTTTTTCAAGGAGGCCTGGTAGAAACATGTACCAGACCCAAAGCAAAACCCTGAATACCACTCAGTCAGTGGAGCTCTCTCCACCTCCACCCTCCCAGCTTCCTCTTGGGTCAAGAGTAGGCTTTAACATCTTACGTACGACAAAAGACAGCTCTCTTTGACCCTCTCTTGTCAGGAGCTTCATTTGTTGTTGGCAAAATTCAATTTCCTGGATCAAAGAGCAGCTTAGAAAGGCTTAGACAGTATCCCAATGCTCTTAGTAAACCATGATTCACCAAGTTGCGTTTAAATGAATCACAGACATATGGATTACATTGCACTGAAAATACACATGGCTCAAGAAATTAAAGGATATCATTCTTTAACCAAGTATTTGGCAGATCTAAAGTATTCAAAATGTTTTTCCAAACTCTACACGCAGCTGGGCTCCCCGTTCCCCATGGCTAGGATTGTGGAACCCAAGGAGACCGGTGCTGAGGAAACAGTTGGATGAATGGGTGGGGACACAAGAATTTGATGAGAGTTTCTGTGGTGTCTGAAATTTTCTTTAAACATTCTTTGGAAGTATCAAGAACTGATTTAACCCTGCTGTGTTGACGCTGAAGGCATTGAATATATGAGTGGATTTAAATTCCAAGTGTTCTAGGCACGTCTTCCCAGAGAGACCTGGTAGTCCTGTTTGAGATGTAGTTTCTAATTGTAGCTTTGTAGACTGAGAATGATTTCATTTGCAATTCCCATGTTGTCCCAAATGCCGGGAGTTGCAGAACGAATGAATTGCCAGCCAATCTGATGTGACCTTTGTATAAGCCAAACTCTCAGCCCCACCCCTGCATAAGCAGGGTCTCCCATTTGCAAAGTTCTGAATGTTTATGTCTCTCCTCAAATTCTACTGTTGAAATCCTAGTCCCCTAGGTGATGGTATTAGGAGGTGGGGCCTTTGGGAGATGATCAGGTTATGAGGACTCTGCTCTGGTGAATAGGATTAGTGCCCTAATAGAAGAGACCCCAGAGAATGGGCTCACCTTTCCCACCAAGTGAAGACACAGCTAGCAGCTACCATCTGTGAACCAGAGAGAGGGCCCTCACCAGACACCAAATCTGCTGATCCCTTGATCTTGGACTTCCCAGACTCTAGAACTGTGAGAAGTAAATTTGTTGCTTATTTGCTGTCCAGTTTATGCTATTCTGTTTTAGCACCCTGAATGTACTAAAACACCATTATTTCTAAATTGTTGGAAACATGATATCACTTTCTTAGGGTCCGTTGCTTAAGCGCAGGCTCAGCAATAAGGCTGGTGATCCGAAGGGATATAGGTTCATGATATAGTTGCTGGAAGCGTCAGACAGCATCCAAAATTGAAATACCCTAGATGTGATGTTTTTGAAGCCATGTGCACACACAAACCTTAAACATCCTAATCCATAGAGTAGAACAGATTTGGACTTTGGTGCCAGAGACCCTGATTCAATTCCAGATACTGACACTTCCTGGTTAGGTGGTCTTTGTTAAGTCGCTTGCCTCCTAAGTTTTACTTCTTCATCTGTATTCATGATAATGTACTACTTGGCCGGGCTCAGTGGCTCATGCCTGTAATCCTAGCACTTTGGGAGACTGAGGCAGGTGGATCACTTGAGCCCAGGAGTTTGAGACCAGCCTGGGCAACGTGGCAAAACCCTGTCTCTACCAAAAACAAACAAACTCCACAAAAATTAGCCAGGCATGGTGGCACATGCCTGTAGTCCCAGCTACTCAGGAAGCCAAGGTGGGAGGATCGCTTGAGCCCAGGAGGTGGAGGTTGCAGTGAGCTGAGATCATGCGACCACACTTTAGCCTGATTGACAGAGCCAGACCCTGTCTTAAATAATAACAATAATAATACTGCTTTGTGAGCATTTGCTGAGAATGAATGCCTGGGAATAGGCACTTCACACAGTGTCTTATTTAATCCTCATGGCGACCCTTTGAATGAGATATTGTTGTCTGCATTTTATAATGAAATTCAAACATGAGGAGTTTAAGTAATTTACCTAATATTGGGCGTAGCTGGGAGTCAAACTCAGGCCTGCCTGCCTCTTACTACATCATACCACTTACATAGAAAATAGAGACATCGATACCTTCATTGCAAAGCTGAAAAATTCACCCTCTCCCCTCCAAAGATAACCACATTCTAATCCCTGGAGCGTGTGACAGTGTTACCTTATATGGCAAAAAAAGAATCTTTGCGGATGATTAAGATAAAGATCTTGAGATGGGAAGATTATCTTGGATTACCTGGATGGGCCCTAAATACAATCCAAAGTATATTTGGCAGAAGGAGATTTGACTACAGACGGTGATGTGACCACAGAGGCAGAGATTAGAGTGGTGCAGCCACGAGCCAAGGAGAAGCTGGAAGAGGCAAAGAACAGATTCTCCCAGAGGGCGCTCAGCCCTGCTGACTCCTTGATTTTGGCCCAATAACACTGATTGCATTCTTCTGACCTCCTCAGCTGTGAGCTGTGAGAAAACAACTTTCTGTTGTTTGAAGCCACCAAATTTGTGGCAATGTATTACACACTAGCCCCATGAAACATACACGTAGGGTTTGTGCGGTTAGGACATAATGTATTACAGTGTGCTTATTACAACATCTGGCACATAGCTAGCAGGTTTTCAATACATACTAGTTTGTATTAATGCAAAGTACAGAACAAATGTTTTCAAGTGTTTTGGTGATGCAAGCCGTGACATGTGGCCCTTGCAGCTTTCTTCACCCGTGAAAATGACAAGAGAAAAAAAACATATTGAGCAATAATCTGTGTGGTTATTGCTTATCTACATTTCCTAAGTTCCGGGTCATGTTCTTCGATTTGCTCTGTCTGCCCTTAGGGAACTTCTGGCTGAGAACTAGGAATGATGGTCACATATGAACAAATGGTGATAGCTAAAATGTAGGCAATGTCTGTGTAACAGGCATTCTACTGTGGTCTTTACATGGGCCATCTAATTCAGTTGTCACAACCAATTGTGAATAGTAGATTCCTGCATTAGCCCTGTTTGGCAGGTGGGGATCCTGAGGTGTGCAGCAGTGTGATGGATGGGAAGGGCAGGGCCAGGATGTGAAGCTAGATCTGTTTGAATCCCAAGTCTAGGCTTTTAACTGGGGCAGCATATTCCCTCTCAGATGCACGGTCCTGGCTCAGTATACGCTGGGCTCTTTGGTTAGCACTGGCATTGCTTCTCCATTTTTTATTTTATTTTGTTTGTTTTTGAGACGGTGTCTCCCTCTGTCACTCAGGCTGGAGTGCAGTGGCGCGATCTCAGCTTACTGCAGCCTCCGCCTCCCTGGTTCAAGCAATTCTCTGCCTCAGCCTCCCAGGTGGCTGGGATTACAGGTGCTGCCACTGCGCCCAGCTAATTTTTGCATTTTTAGTAGAGACAGGGTTTTACTATCTTGGCCAGGTTGGTCTTGAACCCCTGACCTCATGATCCACCTGACTCAGCCTCCCAAAGTGCTGGGATTACAGACGTGAGCCACCGTGCCAGGTGCTTCTCCATTATTCCACTCTCTCCCTTCCCTTTCCTCCTACCTTTCCCAGGCCCTAGTTAGAGTTTGCATGTCAGTGTAATGTGATGGTATAATCCAGGCAGGTGTGATCACGAGCCTGGCTCCTTGCACTTCCTGGAGGTGTAAGTTTTGGCAATTCTCTCAACCTTTGGGTGTCTCAGTTTTCTTTTCTACGTGATGGGGATAATGACCTCATAGAATGTGTGTGGAATTCAGTAATGTAATGCTCTTAAAGGATTTACATGGTGCCTGGTGCACTATGAGAGCACAATAAATAGACACTGTTATTTGTGTTTTGCAGGGTCAGAAAAACATTTAAGAATGAAGTCAGAGGGAATTCCCCTGAGTTGGTTTCCAAATGTAATTAAGAAGAGTTGACCTTAAAACCCATTGCCCCTGGGAGGAAATTGCTTCTGCTCTCCAGCTATGCCCAGTTTGACCTAATTGGATCTTGAAAACACAGCTTTGCCGTGTTCTCCAGTGGGCCAAACTGTACCTCTTTTCTGTGCCTGCAGAATCAGATGAGGCCCTGAACTGTTGGATATGAGGTTGGGATTTGTTCACTGGTTCCAACTCCCCTTCCAGGGATCTGCAGCCAGGAAGGATGTCCACGGTTTTCTTTTGTCTCAAGCTTATTTCTCCTGGCTGCTCTTCAGCAGGAGCACGGGGTAAAATGAATGGAAGGAAGCTGTCAACTGCCCTGTTGGCCTTAGATGGACCCTTGTCGGAACTAAGGGAAGCTGTGGACTTAGAAGATGTAGGGAGTGCTTAGGTTTGGGGATCCCTTTATCATCGGGCTGTTTACCTTCAGACAACAACAGTAGCTGGGATTGAGGGAGTGAGCATTTACCATGAACTTAGTATTTTACATAGATTTTAAAAATCCCTATGTATATTTATACAAATGAAATCATACTATATTCTTGGTTTTGTAACCTATTTTTTTTTTCACTTGGAATTATAGCATGGGCATTATAAAAACATTTAAAACATTTTACACAGGAACTTTTTGGAGTGTTTGATATTTTTCATAATAAAACTTCAGAGAAAAATTAAACAACATATAGAGTTTTTAAATGCATGGTATAGTACCTTATATACTATTTTATAATTTGCTTTTTTATTTTTTGTCTTCAGTGTCTTTCCACGTGAGCACATTTACAAACCTGTTTTTTTTTTTTTTAATGGTGGCACAGGAGTCCACTGATTGGGTGAATCAAAATTTATTAATTTCCTTATTAATTGACAGTTAAGTTTCTGAATTCTTATTACAAATAATCCTAGTAATAGGATTATACATAATCTTTAAGCACATTTGCAAGTATTTCTGTAGGACTGATACCTAGACGTAGAGTTCCAGGATCCTATGGAGGACACGATTAAAATGTTTCTAAATTTTAGCAGGTTGGACGTCTCACTCCATAGATACCTGCCCAAAGGCTGAATGTACCATTTTGCATTATACAGCTGATTGAGTGTATTAGAAATATGTATCTGTGTACATTTATCATATTTTTAAAAATTAATTAGTTTTATTTTTACTTTTTAGCTCATAAAACAAGCCTCGGTAATTTTATTTTTTCCTTTTCTAATGTTTGTGAGTACTTATATAGTAAATGTATATATTTATGGGGTACATGAGATGTTTTGATACAGACATGCAGTGTGAAATAAGTATATCACAAAGGAAAGGATATCTATCCCCTCAGGGATTTATCCATTGAGTTGCAAACAGTCCAATTATACTCCTTATTTTAAAATGTACAGTTAAGTTACTGACTATAGTCACCTTGTTGTCCTATCAAATAATAGGTCTTATTCATTCTTTCTGGTTTTTTTTTTTTTTTTTGGTATGCCCATTAACTAAACGTATCTCCCCACTACACCCCTCTACCCTTCCCAGCCTCTGGTAACCATCCTTCTACTCTCAGTGTCCATGAGTTCAATTATTTTAATTTTTAGATCCCACAAATAAGTGAGAACATGTTTGTCTTTCTGTCTGTGCCTGGCTTATTTCACTTAACATAATGATCTCCAGTTTTCATCCATGTTGTTGCAAATGACTGGAGCTCATTCTTTTTTATGGCAGAATAGTGCTTCATTGTGTATATGTACTGCATTTTCTTTATCCATTCATCCCAGATAGAGACTTAGGTTGCTTCCAAATCTTGGCTGTTGTAAACTCTGCTGCAACAAACACAGGAATGCAGATATGTCTTCTGTATACTGATTTCCTTTCTTTGTTTCTTTTTTTTTTTTTGAGACAGAGTCGCACTCTGTCGCTCAGGCTGGAGTACAATGGTGCGATCTTGTCTCACTGCAAACTCCGCCTCCCGGTTCAAGTGATTCTTTTGTCTCAGCCTCCAGATTACAGGCATGAGCCACCGCACCCCGCCAACTGATTCCTTTCTTTTGGGTCTATACCCAGCAGTGGGTATACCATGCTGGATCACATGGTAGCATGACATAGTGGTTATCTAATTTACATTCCCACCAACAGTGTGCACAGAGGTTCCCTTTTCTCCAAATCCTCGCCGGCACTGATTATTGCCTGTCTTTTAACTGAGTGAGATGATATCTCACTGTAGTAGTTTTTTTTTTTTTTTTTTTTTTTGAGACAGATATCTTGATCTGTCACCCAGGCTGGAGGAGTGCAGTGGTACAATCTCAGCTCACTGCAACCTCCACCTTTTGGATTCAAGCGATTCTCATGCCTCAGTCCACCACATCTGGTTAATTTTTTTGTACTTTGTACTTTTAGTAGAGACTGGGTTTTGCCATGTGTACCAGGCTAGTCTCAAACTCCTGGCCTCAAATGATCCATCCCAAAGTGTTGGGATTACAGGCATGAGTCACTGCACCCAGCTCATTTTTAGTTTTGATTTGCATTTCTCTGATGATCAGTGATGCTGAGCACCTTTTCATATGCTCGTTTGCCATTTTTATGCCTTTTTGTTTTTTAGACTTGTCTATTCAAAGCTTTTGGCCATCTTTTGATTGACTTATTAGATTTTTTTTTTCTTATAGAGTCATATGAGCTCCTTATATAGTCTGGTTATTAAGCCCTTGTCAGATGGGTAGTTTGCAAATATTTCCTCCCATTCTTTGGGTTGTCTCTTCACTTGTTTGACTGTATCCTTTGCTGTTCAGAAGCTTTTTAACTTGTGATCCCATTTGTCCATTTTCTCTTTGGTTGCCTGTGCTTGTGGGGTATTGCTCAAGAAATTTTGCCTGGACCAATGTCCTGGAGATTTTCCCCAGTGTTTTCTTGTAGCAGTTTAATGCTTTGAGGTCTTAGATTTTTTGTTTTTGTTTTGTTTTTGAGACGGAGTCTTGCTCTGTCGCCCAGGCTGGAGTGCAGTGGTATGATCTCAGCCTACTGCAACTTCCGCCTTTTAGGTTCAATGGATTCTCCTGTCTCAGCCTCCCGATTAGCTGGGATTACAGGTGTGCACCAGCATTCCCAGCTAATTTTTGTATTTTTAGTAGAGACAGGATTTCACCACGTTGGCCAGGCTGGTCTCAAACTCCTGACCTCAGGTGATTCACCCACCTCAGCCTCCCAAAGCGCTGGGATTACAGGCATGAGCCACCGTGCCCAGCCTGAGGTCTTAGATTTAAGTCTTTAATCCATTTTGATTTGATTTTCATATACAATGAGCAATAGTGTAGTTTTATTCTTCTGCATATGGATATCCAGTTTTCCCACCACTCATTGATGAGACTATCATATCATTTTCATGACTGGGTGATATTATATTATGTGTATGCATGATTAACTCTTACAGTTTCTTATAATGAAAAATTATCAAACGTGCAGACTAGAGAGAATGATGTTATGAGTCACTGCATACTCATCACTGAGTCAAAGAGAATTTACATGTAACGTGGATATATAAAGGCAAGTTGCCCTTGGCTCCTCTGTAAGTTTATATCTCACTACCCTTGTTGAGAGATCCTATTTTCACAAACACACCACTGAGTTGATTATTGAGCTTGGGCAAACTCTTTAAACCCAAACTCTCTTGTCTTTTTTTTTTTTCAGAACAGCTTTACTGAGATATAACTTATATAACATATAGTTCACTCGTTTAAAGTATACAATTGGATCTGTTTTAGTATATTTACAAAGTCATGCAGCCATCACCATCATCTAATTTTAGAACATTTTCATCACTCCAAAAGGAAAACATTGGCGGTGTTTTGAGTTGAATAGTGGCTCCCCAAACTCATATGTTGAAGATCTAAACTCCAGTACCTCAAAGTGACCTTATTTGGAGATTGAGTTGTGGATGTATTTCGTTAAGATGAGATCATACTGGAGTATGGCAGGTCTCTAATCCAACAGGACTGGTGTCCTTTCGGAAGGGGGAGATTTGAAAATGGACGCACATGCTGGGAGAATGCCATGTGAAGATTACAGTTATGTCACCATAGGCTAAGGAACTCAGAAGCCGGGAGAGAGGCCTGGGATAAGCCCTTCCCTTGCACCTGGAGAGAGAGAGCGACACCTCAATCTTGGACTTTTAGCCTCAAGAACTGTGTGACATAAACTTCCGATTTTTAAGCCAGTTGGTTTGTGTCACTTTGTTAGGGAGTCCTAGCAAACAAATACAGTCATTCTTCGTTCTCCCCGACCCCATGTCAGTCCTATGAAGCTGGTAATCTGATGTCTTTAGATTTGCTTATTCTGGATGTTTCATCTAAATGGGATTATACAATAAGTGGTCTTTTATGACTGGCTATTTTCACTTAGGGTAATGTTTTTGAGGTTTATTCATGTTGCTGTATTTCTTCTTATTGCTGTATCGTATTACATTGTAGAGATATATCACATTTTGCTGATCCATTCATTAATTGACAGATCTGCCTTTTGGCTTAAGCTAATTTTTCTCCATTCTACAAATTTGATTTCAGAGGATACTGATTGAGCCCTTCTATGTAAAGTCCTGTGCTAGGTGCTGTAGAGATTAGGGATGAAAACAGGATATCCTTATCTTCTGGCAGTTTAGACTCTGTGGGAGAGAAAACCACATGCAAACAGCGTAGTGTAAGACAGTTTACAAATTTACATGACGGAATTGAAAGTAAAGTACCGCAACGGCAAGAGGAAAGGGAATTAGTGCCTGGGGAAGAGGGGAACCTTTCCTAATGAAGGTTACTTGGAATACTGTCTTGTAGAATGAGGGGAGGCTTTTGATGAGGGAGGGAGATGAGAAGAATGGAGAATGAGAAAGAAATTCCGACTGAGAAGAAAATATGTAAATATTTGGTCTGAGTTAAAGGGAACCTAAAACTTTAGTGCTACTAATCTTTTAGGAATTTAGTATTCCTAACTACCCAAATCATTTGAATTCAGAAGAGTGATATGTTGAGGTTAGGGAAGGGGTTGCTTTTCCTTCCACTGGTGGGCTACCAGAGATTTGAATGGCATAGAGTTCAATATTTAAATTCTCCCATTTTTTACTTTGAGTTGGGTTCTCTTGCCTCATGTAGAACCATGTGGTCGGGGAAGTAGGTGAGCTACTTCTAGGAGACATACTTGAAGTGCATGCTAAAGCTAGGCTATATTTCTACACTTTGGATGAGAAGCAGCTTTCCTCTCACCTCTCCCCACTGAAGAGCAATTTGGGCTGAACCAAGTGGATGGGTGTACTGGGTGGATGGAGCCCGTGGATTGGAAGGGGCTGAGCACAAGGCAGTGATGACTTCTTCACAACTTGTGTAGATGGGGAAGCCTACTGAGATGCAAAGCTGGTAAGCAGGATGCAGGTGAATTTATGGATATACATTTGGATTAGGGAGAGGCCCTTTCAGCCCTCTCTTTTCTCCCAGCTCCGAGGATATGATTAAACTCTTCATCTAGGCTCTATGGAAATTGGAGGGTGTTCCCAACTCTTCAGCCTTTGTGCTGGGGCAGTGGAGCATGACTATTCTGGAGACAAATGAGAGGAGGCTGACAATGTGGCCCCTGGACAGATTCTGTCCTGAAAGTAAAACTACATTTACATTTTGTCCAGAAGATGTTTTTGATTTTGAGCAAGTAAGCTTCACTTTTTCTCTGTTTAGGACTCAGTGACATACACAGAACTTTGGCTGACCCCTTGAATAAACTAAGTGAATAGTCTTCTGGGTACTCTGGGGCAAGTTGCTAGGTCTTGCACAAAATCAACTGGGGGCAGGTATTGAGTCAGAGAATCCATGTCTTTTCTGGCAAGACTCTTCCCAGTGTACTGGGCTTGAGCTCCGGACTACTCATTGAGAATTCCTAATTTATGTCTTTCCTTTCTTCTCTTCCTTCATCGAAGAAATATTGTGAGTGCAAACTATGTGGCAGGCACTGGGATAGGTCCTGGGTATTCCCAGGAAGATCAATGGTGATCAAAATAGTCTCTGCTATCATGGGGCCTAGAACTTAGTAGAGGAGAAAGATAATTAAACATGTGGCCTGCTAGGAGGGAGGAAGTAGAGAGTACTGTAGGAACACGGGGAAAAGGGGAACTTCCCCTTTATTGGGGGGATGGGAAGTCTGCTAGGAGGAAGTAAAGAAAACGGGGAGTTTGGTGGTGTGGAGAGTGTGGCAGAGTTGGCTCATACAATAGGGAGTATGTGCCAAGCAGCACAAATCACAGGATCAAAGGCCCAAAGGCAAGAATGACATTAAAAATGAAAAGAAGTTCTCTATAGTTAGAGAGCAAGAGGAAGGAAATGATGAGAGAAGTTGGTGAGGGAGGCAGGGGTTCGTCCTTAGAGGGCCTTGTAGGCACCTTCAAGAGTGTGAGCTTTTATCTCGAGGGCAATGGGAAGCGGATGAAGAATATTTTATAAGTCACATGGTGACAGCATCCAAAGTGCATTTGAGAAGAACTAATTTAGGGAGGAGGTAGCTGATATAAAGAGAAGAAGATAGATTCCAGAAATATTTATAGAGTGGAATCATGAAGGCTGGGAAATGGGTTGCATGTGGGCTGAGGGAGAGGATGGTTTCAAGGGTAAGACTAAAGTTTCTGACTTGAATAAGTAGCAGGATAGTTGACTTAATTCATTTTGCATTGGCAAAACAGAATCCTAGAGATGGGCCACTTATAAAGAAAAGAAATCCATTTCTTACAGTTCTGGAGGTTGGTAAGTCCAATATCAAGGTACCAGCATCTGGTGAGGGCCTTCTTGCTATGTTACCCCATGGTAAAAGGCAGAAGGGCAAGAGAGCACATGAAAGAAAGAACAAGAGAGCAGACTTGCAGCCCCAAGACCTTTTATAATCAGCATTAATCCATTCATTAGGGTGGAGCCCTCATGGCCTAATCACCCCCCGTCAGGCCCACCTCCCAACACTGTTACATTGGGCATTAAGTTTCCAACACAGGCTTTGGTGGGGGACACATTCAAACCACAGCAATGGTGGTGTCTGTCCCTGGAGTTCTCCTTAGCTTGTGATGGGATTTTGGACAAGCCACCTCTTTCCTTAGATCTTTAGTTTCCTCATTAGATAGGTAATGAGACTCAATAGACTAATTAGACTAGGTCGTAATTCCTAGTCACCAACTTGGCAAGATCATCTTGGGATGCAGTAATAAAACCTATGTGAAAAGCAGTGTCCTGTACTCTTTCCATGATGCTGACAGGCCCAGCAGAAGCAAAATCTGTGCCTCCCCTGGTTTTCTCTGTTTTTTCATCCTTATCTAAAATTCGAAGCACTTGGTCTGTTAGGAACTGGTGAGACCTCTGCCCATTCCAGCAGCGGAGGCTTCACTGGGGACCTCTCTAGGGATTCTCAAACCAGCTTTTGTTGAAAACAATGATATCATTGAGTGGGTGGAGCTGGGCCGGACTTTCCTCAGCCAGTTGAAGGAGAAATGCCGTCTTTATGACTTCTGTACTTATGGCTCTTTTCCAGTCTCTTCCATGGCTCCCATGTGTCCCACTTCCCCCGTTTCCTCCTCCTTTCACCCAAGGTTGCAAGTTTGCAGAAAACTGACAGTCTCCACATTTTCTCTTCTTGCATCAGTCTCCTTGGGGAGAGGGCCAGAAGGGCCAAGGGGCTATAATGGCTGCATTATATCAAGCATAGTTCTTTTTTTCCAAGGCCCCCCTTCTGGGGAAAGGAAGGGCAAGTCATGGAAAGGGACTCCTTTGGAGGGAGACTGGAGTGCTGGGGAAAAGGGTGATCTAAGTGTTGGAAGGGATGTCAGGTTCTTTGTATTCTAGAAGCTCTTTATCTCTTGACTCACTGATGCTTGGGATTTGGGGCTTGGGTAAGAATGCAGAGGTCAAACTGGCCTCTCAGGGATGTGGTGATAGGAATATGGATTTGGAAAAGGAGAGCAGCCATGTTGAGTAAGTATCCTTAGTTCCTGATCCCAAGACTGGCCTTGCTCTCTGCCCTCAAAACACACATACACACACACGCATGCACACCCACACACGTGTGCACATACACCCCCCTCCTCCATAACTGTATAGACAGCTTGTTAGGAGAAACTGGAAATTGGTTACCACACTGGTTTGCAGCTGTTATAGGAAGGAAGGAAGAAAGATGAGCTGTGAAACAGTGGCTTCCCTTCTGGGGACCATAAGGTGACACCTGCCCTCTGCATGGTCTGTCAGCATTTGCCAAGCCCTCAGAAGCTGCAGGTGCCAAGCTAGGAGAAGGGCAGGAAACACAGAGCTGCCTCATTGGCTGCTGAAGCCCCATCCTTTAGCACAGGGCCTGTACATCACCGACCTCCATAAATATTTGTGAAATGAGCAAGTGGGCTTGCAGATGCAGGGCCTGATGCTCAGGAAAGGTACTGCATCTTGACCAGGGACCCCACCAGCAAATAGTGATGAAATCAAGCTGTGAGAAACTCTGGCCTCCCGATGCCATGTGCCCTGCAGTTTGTACCACATTACACTACTTAATATGCAGTTATGCAGGAGATTGCATGAATAGCCTTTCTCTGCCTTCTGGGTGTGTCTGGATGGCCCAACTCTTGGCTTGTCTACCACTAACATTTAGCTTACTGTAGTTTATTGAGGTGATGGGTTTAGAAACAAAATATAACTGTGTGATGCTGGGCAAGTTGCTTTCACTCTTTTTCATTCTTCATCTGTAAAAGTGGAGGGCAGGGTTGGGCAGAGAGAGTGATATATAAATAATGTTTCATTGCAGTAGACTCTGTAGCTTACACACTAACCCTCGCTTCTCCTCAAACATCTTTTTGGAAAGGGTATAGGGCAACACATGGAAGGAGGGAAAAGTTGAAGAACTAAGGTTTGGAAAGGTTGAGATCCCAGGACGAATAGACGATCCCTTCATATATTATCATCTTGAAATTCCGGGATGAGATCTGACTGTCCAGGCATATCAGGAACCAGTCATTTGGCCAGGCAAGGGCAGGGACCTTGACTGACTCCAGGTGCCCTAGTCAGCAATGCAATGAGAGGGGAGTATTTCTTTAAAAGTAAATCGGCCACTGTTGTCTCTAGAAGGTGGCATCGATGCTGGGCAGGCTCCAACAGTAGGTATCCACTATGATCTAGGAGGGCTTTCCAAGTTCTGACATCCTTGACTCATGCTTTGGGTGTGGTATATGCATTAGTATGCTAAGAAACATTGGGCAAGTTTATGAAAGTTTTTAATCAGAGGCTAAAAAGGGCTAAGCACCTACATTTAGCAGGCTGGTTTGTGGTCCTCACCTACCTGTGTTATGTTTGTTTGTTTCAGGGAGTGGTCCACTTATTCTCTTTTTTCTAAGCATATTCTCACAGCTCCAGTGATCTCAGAGGGTCCCTCTCTTCATTTCCCCTGTGTCTTATCTACACCGTTTTTCTTTATGATATGGCCGCTTCCTCATACGCTCTTGCATTGGCCCTTCTCTGTAGGTTTTTCTGTGGTATTGGCTAACCTGATAAACACTGTGGTTGTTTACCAAAAACCGGTTGCTAGAGAAGTTCCTCCTACTCACCATGTTCACTTTTAAATTGTTCTCAGAAATACTAAAGGTAACACCTCGTTTCCCTGAACTCTCTTATCTAATTCCAGTGGGCTGATTCAGGACACCGGAAAACAAATTTGTGAATTCTTCTTGGGTGAGCCATTTTGAGGGCCCCTCAGGTCCCTGCCAGTTGAGTTGCCTGATCCCAAGAAGTCAGCTCTATTTGTGCAGAGAGGTTATCTATCTTCATAGAGGCAGCCAAGCAGGAGGCATGAAGAGGATTAAATAAAGACTCTGCTGCCAAAGGAGTCAGTGGTGCTCGTCCAAACATCCTTTGGTATATAACATAAAAAGCAAAACACAGGACCTGAAACTGGTCGGAAGGGTGCCAGGTCTTGCGGGGACTGGGAGAAGATGTCATGGGAAGTGGTTGGTGACAGGGAGTGTTGACTTAACACATTGTTTGGAAACTTCCTTAATAGGAGGTTAAAGAAAACATACTGAGAAGTGTTGGCCTTTTGCCAGGCTTCTGCATGGCGCCATTTTGCCTTCGGAGTGTTGCTTCCAAAGCTGGTCCTCTGGCAATGATGGTGCTTATTCATGGGAGTCCCTGGATAGGAGGAGGTCCCAGTTTTTTACACTAGGAACGACCTTCAAAATTTCCCCTTCCTTGGCCTTTCTGTTCCCTCAAAAAGGAATGTGTCTGTTTGCAGGCCCCCGGACTCATCAGTCCCTTATTTGGCTTTGGGGCCATGCCTTTGGCACATTGCTTTGTTTCCATGCCTTTGGAGTCAGAGGTGGAGTGAGTACTGATGCAGAAATCTTGGTTCTGAAGCAGCTCTGGCTGTCTCTTCCCTGCTTTTCCTTCAGCATCTTAGAAAACAAAACAATACTCACTGAATTTTTTTTTGTCCCAAATATAGACTAGCACAGGCCACGATAGCAGAATAGCACTGTGCTTTTCAGAGACACTTTCCAGTGCCTGTCTGTCCTGGGCATTGCCATTTCTGCTGGACAGAAAGGGAAACTGAGGCTGCGTAGTTTGTGATTTGCACCGTATCACCTATATAGTTAAAAAAAATTGTCAGTTTACAAACATACCCGAAAGGAGAGAGATTAGTATTACAAACCTCAGACGCCCACTACCTAGATTTAACAATGATCAAGATTTTGCCAAGTGTGTATATAGCTAGTGTTGGAGAAAATGATAGCAACACATGTAAAGCACCAATACTTTCTACTTTACAAGTCATTCTTTCACATTTGTTCATTTTATCTAACAAATAGTCGTATCATCTTCCTATATGCCAGGCACTATTCTAACATCTTAAAGGAGCGCTATGAAGTAGATTTCATCATTCTCCTCATTTCTCGATGAGAAAACATAGGCACAGAGCAGCTACTGACCAGCCTGAACTCACACCACTTATAAGAGCTAGGATTTGAATGTATTTTCTCATTTGATCCTCAGCATTGCTATGATACTGATGGTGGTTATTAGTTTGTTCATTTTGCAGTCTAGAAAATGGAGGGGGATTATATGGCTCATGTGAAAACAATTTTTAAACAAATTCTCCAAGTTTTATTTATCTAATTAATGGGGAACCAGCAAGATGATAAAACTTTAAAATTGGATAAGGGAAACTAAGACATATTTGTGTGTGTGTGTGTGTGTGTGTGTGTATTTAATAGTGAAAAAAGGAACACCAAGATAAGATTGCTAAATTAGATACAAAACTAGTTAATATCCTAGGGGCTGTGAAACCATAACCTTTGAGGTTATTTTTTCTACTAGTTGGAAATATTTGCCTTTCTCTTGTATCTCATTAAGTTTTTACAAGTTAACATCTGATTTTACAGAGTGGAACAAGGGCTGCCCTAATTAATTGTAAGCAGTACATCTTTCAAAGCCACATTCTTCCCATAAAGTCCAGAGAACCGTAGACAGGCTATCCAGGAGGCTGAGGCAGGGGAATTGCTTGATTCCTGGGAGGCGGAGGTTGCAGTGAGCCAAGATCACGCCACTGCACTCCAGCCTGATGACAGAGCAAGACTCCGTCTAAAAAAAAATTAAAATGCAGATTTGTTAATTCTTCTCTAGAGAAGGGAGGGGATTTTGTATTTGTTAACAGTCTTTCCGGGTGTTGTGCAGTTGCTGCGCTAAGTCGCGTGGTGAGGACATTGTTACTCACACAGGCAGGTTGAAAACCCTCCTGGTGAGATAAGAGACACCAGCAGATCAGGACCTCCCAAGGCCTCAGGGTGTAAATGCTTGGAGACTCTTGGAAGACTTAGATAGAGAAAGATCCAGGGAAAGGAGGTGTCAGCAAAAATTGCTGCTTATATGAGCAGAGTGTTGCTCGCCTATGCTGAGCTTGTCTGCAGAAGGGTAGTTTTCAAGGTAATTTGAAAATTGTTATCACTTTATCTTCACTGGTTTGCTTATCTGAAGCAGGAGGAAGACAGTTTGAGCTCCCAGAAGATGCTTTGCAAATTCATTTTAGTGTCACTGCTCCTTCCTCTCTAGAGGGTGTTTTAGCATAGAGAGGCATTTGAAATTTGTCTGATGATAAATAGAGCTTAAAGGAATTGTCCCGAGTTTAAAGCTAACGAGACTTAGGTGAGATGGGTCCAAGCTGTTTTCAGGCTGCAGTGTACTTTCGGGGCCTGGCTGCTTGTACAGGTTCCAGTTCTTTCTTAGAGAGTGACGTAATGTTTTATGTCCAGTATTTGGGGGTAGCTTATTTTCCTAGGTGGGAGTCTGAAGACATAGATTTTGCTCAGGGACTTTGGGATCTAAATGACCTGGATTTTGCTCAGTTCTAGTGCTGGCTACTGTTACATTGGTGCCGAGACGTGGCAGAGTGTCCTACTGATTTCTGCCTGTCTATGGGCTCCTAAGCATGCAGCAGACAGAGCAGGAGGCAGCAGGGCACAACAGAACTCACTTTTCTGTTAAAGCTAGAAAGAAGGAGTGGGCGGAATGGGAAATCTCGCACAGTCCTTGCTCTTCCTGGGATGCACATCACTCACAAGTCGTTTCCTGAAAATCCAAATGCAATCCAGTGGTGAGAGACGGCTTCCTGCCGGTCTGCTGAGCCAGCCCCTTGTCAGGGAGGAGATGAGAACAAGATGTGGTCAGAGAATGGGGCAGCTGGGTGGAGCTGGGCTGCCCAGTGGCCATGTGCCCTCCTCTCTGTGGGATAGCAGCATCCTTTGGTCCTAAGAGCAGCACCTGGAACCATGGGCGTATACAGACCTGACCTGGGGGAGTTGCAGAGTTGTTCAGACAGATGGCTGGACCCCAACCCTAGAGTTTCTGATTCATGAGTCTGGGTGGAGCCCGACAATTTGCATTTTTAACTAGTTTCTAGATGATGCTGATGCTGCTGCTTCAGAAAGGGTGATTAGGTAGAAGAGGAAAGCAGATTGTTTTATGTAGATTCAGAGACCAGAATTAAGGCCTGTGGGTGCCAGGGACAGAGGAATAGTTCTTCATCTAGTGTAAAAATTTTAACTACCATATGTAGTCAGAAATGGAGTGGATAGTCTCAGGAGCTCCCTGTCCCTGGAGGTGTCCAGTGGCAAATGGCTATCTGGCAGATTGCTGCACTAGATAGAAGGTTCATTCATTTGTTTGCAAGTTTATTCACTCATCCACTCATTCACAGAATGCACATGTACGGCCTGCCTGCTAGGTGCTGGGGGCTGGGGAGAAGCCTTCAAAGACACCAAGGTCCCTGTTTTGGAGAGCTTACAGTATAGTTGGGGTCTGACCATAATTTCTAGGGTTCCTTTCAGTGCCGAGGCTCAGAGAGTCCTATAATGATGGGGTAATGTCCCTGGATGAATGCTTTTTTTTTTCTCCCTTGCTAAGACTCAGAAGAGGCTGAGAATGTTTTTACCAGGAGTGCATTTTCTGTGGAAAAATTCATATCTCCCCACTGGCACCATTAAATTCTGAACTCCTGACCAGCTATACATGGCGCCGTCTGTGAAAGCAAACCCAGGAAATGGGCCATAGGAATGAGCAAGTTGCATTTTACCACTTCTCTTAAGTGATGTACTGGAGATATCATGGCTGGGGAAAGTTAGAGAGAAGAACCGTTGAATTCCATCCGTTTTCCTGGATTCTTCTGTCATAATGCATGTTGAAAGCAATAATGGGTGTTACTAACTTTTACCCAGCTCCGCTTTGTGCCAAGCATAGCATTAAGTCTGCTACATTTATTGTGTCCCTTGATCCTCATGACAGCCTTATCAAATGAGCATATTGTTCTCATTTTTGCATAGGAGGAAACAAAGGTTCAGAAACGTGCATTTAGTTGTTCATGGCTATAGAGACAGTACATGTCAGAGCTGGAATCAAAAGTTCAGTGTTTCAGTGTCCAGACCATGCTCTGAGCTCTTGGTACACTGAACTACTCATCCATCTATTCATTCAGTAATTAGTTAAGAGGGTTTCTCACTGAACAAATGTTAAGCACTGACATAAACCAGTGAGCAGAACTGCTTGGCCACTCCCCTCATGAGGCTTACAGTTTTTCTCACTCAGACAAATGGGTGACTCCTACCACGACTCTTGGGCTAGTCAGATGCTAAGGAGAAAGAGACAGGACCGGGAGACAGATTCTTGCAACTTAGACACTGACCCTAAGTCTCGGTGTGAATGAGAATTTCTCTTCACCAAGCTGGGGTTTGTGCTTTGCTTCATTTTTACATTTTCTCGTTGGGCTTCTTTTCTTCTTGTCCAAGGCAAGATGTGGAAGGCCTTAATGTAGTACAGGAGACAATTCTTGTGGCATTTGCCTTCTGATCATACACTGGGGTTGGAGGGAGATTGGAGAGGTCCCGGAACTTAGAGTTGGAAGTGACTCTAGAGGGATTTTAGAGACCCTCTACAATGACCTTCTCTTGCTGGAAAATGTTACCTCTTTCAAAACCTGACTTATCCCTGAAGATTTCTTTGGCTGTCTGTGCTGGCCTCAGCCTACATTTTCTGCTTTTTAAGAGCTGTTTTAAATTAGATTTTCAGTTTTCAAAACACCTCTCTGATAGTTAATTTAAAAGTCAACCAACTTCAGAAATATGCAACTTATATTGTGAACATCTTCTACAACCCCCAAGTTAATCACCACCAATAATGGGCACTTGTTTCTCCAATTGTTTATTTTTTGTTTTGAGACAGAGTCTTACTCTTGTTGCCCAGGCTGGAGTCCAATGACGCGATCTCGGCTCACTGCCACCTCCACCCCCCAGGTTCGAGCGATTCTCCTGCCTCAGCCTCTCGAGTAGCTGGCTGGGATTACGGGCACCTGCCACCACACCCAGCTAATCTTTGTATTTTTGGTAGAGACATGGTTTTACCATATTGACCAGGCTGGTCTTGAACTCCTGATCTCAGGCAATCTGCCTGCCTCAGCCTCTCAAAGTGCTGGGATTACAGGCATGAGCCACTGCACCCGCCGACCTTGACATTCTGTGGATCAATCCTGCCTTTAATGTGACTGAACTATTAATAGTTGAAACATCCATTTGGCTCTTACATTATTCTTTTAACTTTTAAAGAAAATTCTAAGAACATTTCTTGGATTTGCCTTGCCTTTGGTGAGGGATTCTTAACCTCTATTTCAAAGGGTCTGTTGCAAGAAAGAAACCAATGTCCAAGTTTAGAAAAGAAAAAAAGGCATTTATTGGAAGGGTAACATACAGAATCACCAGGTCTTAGGGAATCTGAACCGCTAGGTGTCAGAAACGGCAGGCAACAGCAGCTTAGGGAACCTTTGTAGTAGGAACAGAGGAACAGATGCATCGCTTCCATCTGTTCAGACCTGGAAGCATCATTCCACGGGCTTCACTTGAAACACGGGTCACCCCCTGGCCAGGGCCAAGTAGGACACCTTGATTTGACAATCCCACCAAAATATGCATCAGAGAAGAGGTATTCCCTTGAAGAAAAATTGGTCTGCAGATACTAAAAATTTAATGGTAGATCCAGTGCTGGAAAAATCAACTAAAGTACACAATAGGGCTCAGAGGCCCTGGGAAATGTTGCCTGTGTTGGCACGTGTGTTTTCCAGGACCCAGACAAACATTAAATCATTGCTTTAGTTCTGGCAATCCATCTAGTTGGAGTGATGTTCCCATGGTGATGATAAATTATATTTAATTTACATTAAATATAAAATTAATAACAAACTTCTTCTGGTTTTCCTTTTTGTCTCTTAGCCCCTTGTGGCTGCCCGTTTCTTTTGCATGGAGATGCTTGGGATCGTCCTACCGGTTCAGTTAAAATCACTGGTTGTTGTTGCTGAGAGATGGAATTCATCCACTTATGATATAATGTCTCTTTTTATTTTTTGCAGGCAACTTTTTGCTCCTTCCTACACAGAAACCCACTATACTTCACGTGG
This sequence comes from Saguinus oedipus, assembly GCA_031835075.1. Classification (NCBI taxonomy): domain Eukaryota; kingdom Metazoa; phylum Chordata; class Mammalia; order Primates; family Cebidae; genus Saguinus; species Saguinus oedipus. The sequence continues at coordinate 49,311,895 of CM063170.1, forward strand.
CAACCCTCAAACCACCACACTGAAATCAGAGGTGAGTTCAGGTTCACAAGTGTCTATCCAGCAGCTGTCCTATTCTGGCACCACTCCTAGGGACACAGGAGCTGCCTGATGGAGTTGGTCCCTCCTCTGAAGGAAGTGTTGCCCCCAAGCTTAGAACAAGGGAGCAAACAAGAGAAGCAAAACATGTATTTGATGTTTCATAGGTGCTCCTCCTCCTCCTTTGCTGACTAAAATGGCTAAAGAAATATAGAATATTTTAGGGTAATTGCGTCTGATTACAACGGATACAAATTATTGTAAAACATACCTGTTCTTTGCTTTATGTTAATTACCTACATACTAACAAAAGTTTTAGTGAAAGGAATGACTTACTCATAATCCTGTCTTCTCATCCAATTAGACATTTGATTATTCCTTTTTAAATGGATGCATAACATTTACAGAGTTGTAATCACTGTGCGTACATTTTGTAGTCTGCTATTTCAATGTGATTTTTAAGTTATGAAGATTTTCTTAATTTGCTTCTATCTTCATAGAAGATAGACATTTTTTCCCTCAAAGTTGTTTTTGAGTAGGGATGTTTACACAACGTCAAAGATCTTTCATTTAGAAAATGGTCTTTCAGATCATTACATGTCAGTTTGCTTTACCACACTCCACTGGTAGACATTTTAGGTAGTGAATCACACACATTTCATGGTGGTTAGCTCTTCTTATAGGGATGCCTATTGGAGTTTTAGGCTCAGAACATTGATTTTCAACCAGGAGAACCAATGGTGTTTCCCAACCCCAGGGGACACTTGGCAATGTTTGGAGGCAGTTTTGATTGATTGCTGTGACTGGCAGGGAGGATCTACTGGCATCTGTATTCTACAATGCATAAGACAGACCCACCACCCCCGCAAACAACAGAATTATCCAGCCCCAAATATCCATAGTTTCCAAGTTGAGAAACCCTGGATTCGAATGACCATTCTCAAAATCTGGGCAGGTGAGATGGGGTGAAGAAGGGAAGATGCATGCTGGCAGGAGCAGCGGTGGTTTTTGCTTTTGGGCAGGACATAATGGACTGCTGAGGCACACAGACTGGGAGGTGTGGTGTGGAGAACAGCAGAAGTCCCTCTGCCTCAGGATGCCTCCAGCAGCTTCCCATGGAATCTGAGTATTCTACCGGGCCCATTCTTTAAAATATCCCTGCTGGAGTGCAAGTGTCCAGCAAGATAACACTAGCCACTCAGTCATTAACAGCTCAGATTAGTTTTCCAGATTACCCTTGGATGGAGAAAGAGATACCGGACAGGCAAGTCTCACTCTGTCACCCAGGCTGGAGTGCAGTGGCTCAATCTCGGCTCACTGCAACTTCCGCCTCCCAGGTTCAACCGATTCTTTTGCCTCAGCCTCCCCAGTAGCTGGGATTACACACACCTGCCCCCATACCTAGGTAAATTTTGTGTTTTTAGTATAGATGGGGTTTTACCATGTTGGCCAAGCTGATCTCGAACTCCTGACCTAAGGTGATCTGCCCACCTCTGCTTTCCAAAGTGCTGGGATTACAGGTGTGAGCCACTGTGCCTGGCCACAGTTTTTGATAGGTCTGAGAGATCTGAAGCATAGTAACTGGCTGGCTCAGGGGCTGTGTTATATGGCTAGATGTGAAGACCAGCGCTGCCTTCTTCACCAAGACATTCCTGGATGGGGAAGGAGTTGGTAGTGTGGCCAGTGCCTGCAGCAAAGCTGGGCTCTGTCTTCTCATCCCCAGGGAGGCTGTCCAGCTGTGACTTCATATTCTTCAATGCCCCTTGGTCAAAGCTTTTCCTCTCTTCTTGAGATCTCTGTTCTCTGCCTCCAGGAGCAGGGTGGGATGGGGGGAACAGGCATGCCTAGAAGACCTTTAGCCATGACAGCCTCCTTCAATCACCCTCCTCTGAGTTTGGATCCTGCCACTCTGTACCCACAGCTCAAGAAAGGGTCTCAGTCCACAAATTTGCCATGAGCTCATGCTTTCTGCTGTGAAAGCCCCCTCGGGGTGGCCTCATCAGGCTGAGAAGCTGAGGAATGCAATGACTTCATGACTGATCCTTCCTTGTTCTTTGTGCTCTTAGCTTGTGGATTAGGCAGAGATGTTGTAAGGGCCTTTCAGAAACAGAGAATCGGAAGAGAACCCCCCGCACCCCCAGAATCCCCTCCTTCCAGAAGGTCTCGTTGACTGAAGCACATCCTAGCTGAACCATGGGAGGACAACTGATTGTTTTCTTACATCCCCTGATACTAGACTCTTGCAAAGCTCCCACCCAGGCCTGTGGAGGGGAGAAGTCTCCATCAGACTTCTCATTTGGGAGCTGAGATCTCAATGAAAAATGGGAATGGAATAAACCACTCAGCTGCCCTTGACCCAAATGTTGAGGACTGCACTCTACTACCAAACTTGGCCTGGGGTAGCTGGAGTTCTGGAAACCTTTTCAAGACTCATCAGCCAGGCCTTTAGGCTACAGACCCATTGAGGTCAGGTGGCTGGGGGAATGGGTCTGTGAATATGTTCTAACAGAAAGCCTTACAGGGTTTGCAGTCTGAAGCCAGGGTTATCATCTTGGCTTTAACTATTATAGGACCTTAAACAACCCCCTTGCCCTTGACCACACTAGTGTTGTTTTCTCATTTGTAAATTAGATGTGCTGATATCTGACTCGCAGGGCCGTGGAAGGGTAAGTTGAATCACTGATTTTTAGAGGAATTCATAAACATCTCTTCCAACCCCACATTTTACAGATGAGGCAGTCGAGAGGAGAAGAGGAAAAGTAATTTGCCCAAGTTCAAATAACCAGTAAGTGGCAAGGTGTAGGCTGGAACTTGTCTCCTTTGTTGCTAGAGAAGCTGGGGATAAGAACTCTGACAAACCAAGTTCCTCCTTTGCTACTGCTTGGAGAGGCAGAGGATGGAGCTCAGGGACAAGCTGCTGGGGTTGCAGCCTCCACTTTGCTGTGATACCTTGTCAATGACTTGGAACCTCTCTTTCAATTTCCTCCCTTTAAGACATGGCAATAATAATACCTACCTCATAAGACTGGTCAGAATCAAAGGAAAAAATCTGCCTAAGTTGTTCACCAAGCAATAAGAGCTGGGCAGATGTTTGCTCTTTTATTTTAGACGTATGGCCTGGCTCTGTCCCCCAGGCTGGAGTGCAGTGATGTGATCATAGTTCACTGCAACCTCGAACTCCAGGCTTTAAGTGATCCTCTTGCCTTGGCCTCCCAAAGCATTGGGATTATAGGCATAAGCCGCCATGCCTGGTTAGATGTTAGCTCTTATTGTTTGTCTTTTTTTTTTCTTTTTTGAGCCAGTCTCGCTCTGTCACTCACACTGGAGTGCAGTGACGTGATCTCAACTCATTGCAACTTTCGCCTCCCAGATTCAAGTGATCCTCCTGCCTCAGCCTCCCAAGTAGCTAGGATTACAGGCACCCACCACTACCACCCACCACCACACCCACCTAATTTTTGTACTTTTAGCAGAGATGGGGGTTTCACCATGTTGGCCAGGCAGGTCTCAAACTCCTGGCCTCAAGTGATTTGCCCACCTCAGCCTCCCAAAGTGCTGGGGTTGCAGGTGTGAACCACTACACCTGACCTCTTATTGTTATTAATAGTAAGTTGTAGGTGCCATTGTCACATGAGATAGTGTATGTGAGAACTCTGTAAATTGTAAAGCATGTTGCAGAAGTCAGGTGCTCAATTTTTAAGAGCACTACAGCTATGAACTCTCTTAGCATCCGTTCAAAGATAGGAAGAGGTGCAGGGATTCTTCACAGCCATATCTGGGTTTCTGGGTTTCAGTTCTTTCTCTCGTTTTTTTTTTTTTTTCCTTTTCTTTTTTTTTAGACGCAGTCTCACTCTCACAGCGGTGTGATCTCAGCTCACTGCAACCTCTGCCTCCTGGATTCAAGCAATTCTTCTGCTTCAGCCTCCCAAGCAGCTGGGACTACAGGCGTGCATCGTCACGCCCAGCTAATTTTTTGTATTTTTAGTAGAGGCGGGGTTTCACCATGTTGGTCAGGATGGTCTCAATCTCTTGACCTCATGATCCATCTGCCTCAGCTTCCCACAGTCCTGGGATTATAGGTGTGAGCCAACATGCCCGGCCTCTGTTCTATTAACCAGCGTTTTGAAACTAGCTGATAAACATTTCTGAACTCCTTATTCTCTGTCATTGCAACTTCTCTGAGCCCCATTTAACCCACACAGGCCCAGCCCTTTTCTTCCCATGAATAATCCTGTGCTATGGGGTTTGTGGCTTCCCTGTTGAGTTCTAAGGACCAGGTTCAGGACTTGAGTGTTCATGAGGGCCCTCCAAAATCCCAGATCCCAGGGACAGGTAGAGAAGCCACTTGACCGGCTGGCATTTGAAAGCAGTTGGACTCCTGGCCAGAAGGAGGGTTTTGCCTGCCACACTTTCTTTCATAATCACAGCACAGTGACTTTCCTTTGTGCTCCTCTCAAGGGTGGCATCTGACTTGTTTAAAGTCTGGAAGAGTTTGATGCAAAGATAGGGGTTGGCTCTGTCCCTCCTCCTGACTGCTTGAGCTTGAATGGGCAGAGGAGCCACATCGCTGGCCGATGGATTGCGTGCAGATGAGAGGGCATCTGTGGTCTGGAGAATGAGGCCGCATTGAGTGTCAGCTTGGCCTGTATCCTTTGATCTGGCTGCATGGCTGGCTGGATAGGATGGAGGCATGGCACAGCTAGGGCTGTGGATTCAGCCTCTTGGAGAGTTCCAGGTCCCTTGAGGCCGTGTTCTTTGTTAAAGGAGAATTGCATGATTATATGGTTGCTGATGTTTATTGCCTGCAACTCCAGGCCAGGTACTCTACTAGCTCCTTTATATACAATATTCTCACCACCACTCTGGGAGGTAGAGGCTAAAGATGCTGAAGGTCAGTGAGAGGTTGTACAACTGCTTATGCTTGGATTTAAATCTGGCCTGGCTATGCCAAAACGCTTGAATTTAATTATTTATTTATAGTCAGGCTGAGAGCTGGGAGGGAGGTGGAGCCAGAGAATACAGACACACAGGGTAGCTGAGGATTGGGTCACATCCCTGTCTGGTGGGGACAAAGAAGCAATGGCAAGCAGCAGGGTCCTGAGATGGGAGAAAAGAAAAAGCTTCCGTGTCTGCAACCGTGTGCTTTACATCCGTCCCTCTTGAAATCTTTTCAGAACCCGCTCTCCCCTGAGGGTTTTATCGTCTCTTTGTTCTGAGCAGTGCATCTCTTGACCTACTTGGGAGGAAGCCTCTAGGAATGTGTCTCTTGTTGTTCCTCCTCAATGTGTTGGAGACGGTCCTGATTTCGTGCCCGTCTGTCTGGTTTAGCACTTTAGCATGCTCCACAGTGCGTATTTGCTTCCTAAGTTCTGTGGTTACCTGACTTATAAACACTCTGCCACCACCTGAAATGTTTATTTCAAGCCCCTCCTTGTGGTTTGTAATTACATCTCTTTGGATTTCTCATTAATGACTGCCTCTCACAAGACCATAAGCCCCACGAAGGCTGAAGCTGTGACTCTGTTTGCTCATTATGGTGTCTCCTGCGGCTAGCCGGGGCCTGGCATGGCGTAGTGCTCACAGCTGTTTGTAGTGATGGAGGAATTCTGACAGCTGTGAGACACCGTGGCTGGAGAGCAGCAGCAGGCCTCAGGGGCACAGGTGCCAAATCAAGTGTGATCCGGATTCGGGTGGAAGAGCTGCAAGAACTGTGGAAGAGAAGGGCGTGTTGGCTACTGTGAAAAAGCACCATAAACTTAAGGGTTTAAAACCATGTTCTTTGGACTAACCACCTCCTTTCTCCTTGGTAGGATCACTGTTTTTATCACGGCAAAGTGAGGGAGACAGAACTGTCCAGCGTCACGCTCAGCACCTGCCGGGGAATTAGGTAAGAGACCCTGAGGCTGCAGATGGTACCTGGCACTCTCCCCAGGAATGGAAGTTTCAAGACAAACAGACAAGGCTAAGGCAAGGACCTTGGAAAGGAGTCCATTGAGAATGTGTGCAAGCCACCCCAGAGGGGGGCTGAGCCTGGGAGGAGGAGGGGCAAGGGAAAGCCTAGGTAATCCACAAATCCATTGGGATTTAACTTTCCTAGTGAACTTGATATTTAAAATATAGGTTTTGTTATTATTTAGATATGGTAAGGCCAAAAAATCGGGGGATGACTGCCATTGAAAAGATGATTAAACTCACAGAAAGAGGAGGGGGCCAGCTATGCCGTGGAGGGCAGCACAGGAAGCACTGGGGTTGGTCAGGAGGCAGAGGGAGCCTGGAGAAATGTCAGCAGGAGCCCTTATTGTGGTTTCTGCAGGAAGGAATGGGTGAGGCAGAGTAAGCAGGTTTAGGATTGGTTAGTTCGTATAATTTCAGCAGGCTCTGGGGTTTATGGGCTCTCTGTTCTGAGTTATCCTGTACCTGGTTCTGGGGTGATTAGGGAAGGGAGATAGTGGCCAAAAGAGTGAGAGTCCTTTAAAATAGATGGCTAGGGTACGGGCTCTGGATTGATTGGCTTCCATTTGAAAGGCAAGGTAGCTGGGAAATTGTTGATTATCTCTAGGAATCAGCTGACCCTGGAAAAGGCAGTCCCTCTACAGTCAGCAAGACCAGATGTCAAAGCAACAGAAGATAAAAAGAAGACACATAGTCACTACACTCAGGGTGGATGAGTTTGAGCATTTGGTTCCACATCTGCTCAGTTCTTTGGTAGAGGTACTTGGAGGTGGTGAAATAGGAAATGGATGGTTAATGAACAGAGAGCAGGAAGAGGAAGGAGAGGCAGGGATCATTTTCGAGACAGAAAATCAACTGAAAAGTTCCAACCAGAATGTACTTTTGAGAGTCACCTTCCTTCTTTGAGTGAGACTACCTGGCTTTGAGCCAGGAGCAATCTACCAGCTGGGTGATCTTGGGTCTCAATGGTCTCATTTTAAAATGCGGATAAAAGGAAGATATACCTGCGGTTGTGAGGATTCAGCTTGTGAATAGCTATCTTACCTAAGAACTTGCAGTGGCACACTGTCAGCATGCAGTGACCTCCTAGGCCTTTGCTTCTCTAGGTGCAGTCTGTGGATGGGCAGCATCAACTTTACCTGGGAGCTGGTTCAAAATGCAGCATCTCAGGTTCCACGCAGACCTCCTGGATTTCAATCTGCATTTAACCAAGATTCCCAAGTGATTTGTGTGCACATTACAGTCTGTACCTGAGACTGGGTGTTCCTTGAGAATATGGAGTATATCTCAAATGTCTGTTTCTCTCCTCCAGCCTGCATGCAGTAGGATCTATAAATGAATGTGAATAATAAGTATTGTTTACACAGACCCCTCTCAATATCCCCTATTTTTTTTTTTGAAGAAGGGTGATGATCTGAGAAACCTGGTAGCTCATTGCATATACTAATCTCCTGGGCTTTGATTGACTGTACTATGTGATAGACAGTGAGCCACAGACACACACACGGTGTTTCCCAGAATACACAGACTCAGTGAGAGACACTTCAGCCTAGTGTAAACTAGCTCTGTGGAAAACAGGGAAAAAGCCCTGATTCGTAGCATCTGCCAATATGCTGGCAAAGCTACTCCCACCATAATCAATTTCAAGCTACCAATACGATGCTATTGAAGGCAGAATTGGGAAGATACGCTTTAGATTGGCTCTTGTGAGCTGATAGGAGGTGGCTCCACTGTGTGTTCTTCCTCTCTTGATTGATTCATTCAATTATTGCGTTTTTCATTCAACAAATTGAAATTGGGTGTCTTCCTAATGCCAATGCCCTACACAGGTGGAGGGAACATCAGCACTGTAATTTTGGAGCCCTCAGTTTCCTTATCAATAAAATGAACATCAGTGTTAGGCATGGTAGAGATTATTGCTGTAACTGTAGTACTTTTAAACATAAAGGATTTTCCTCATCTTACATTAGTGAAACCATGCTGAGATTTATGCAGGCTCCTATACAGATCGAAGGTTTCTCACACTGCAGGTCCCAACTGTCTGTTTATAAACTGAGCCATGACTTCGTTTGGATGCTGCATGGTGAGTTGGCTGGAGGAAATTAGGCAGGAAATGGGCTTTGGATGGGAAGTAATCACAGAGTGGCCCCAAATCCCCCCGGCTTAAATGACCCAGTTGAGCCAAGCCAACTGGCCTCACAGTGGTATTTACAGGCCCAGCCACCGCCACCTGCAGTCTGCGAGTAAACAAAGTTTGTCCCAAGTAGGAAAAAGAACATGCAGGTGTGACCTGCTTCTCTCTGCCTCTTCCTCTATCCCCTCAGTCCGGAGCAGTGGGAACTTGGCTTGGCCTCTTGTTAATCGTTCCAGCAGCAGTGCTGACAGGGATGGGGGTACTTGGTGAGCCGTCTGTGTGTTTCTGTTTTGCACACTTCTGTCTGGTGAGGTCCACCTGCCTTAGTTTCCCAGCCTTCTCGCTACACACACCTTAAGAAGCCAAGGCTGTGGGTAGACTGATTTAAGAGCTGGAGACTCATGCCAGATGGTTCCATTCAGATCCTGGAGAAGGAGCAGCTGCACCAACAGCAGCATTCAAACCCATGTCGTCAAAATTCAAGGTGCCTCACAAAACTCACAAAGCACTGCTGCAGCGGAAAACCTCCATGGTGATTGTTCTCCTCTCCTGGAAACATGCTCCTGTGATGGGAGAAGATAGGTAGAATTTATATCAAGTGAGATCTTCAGGGCTAATGATACAATGAGGAATTCAGCTGAGTTTCTAGATAGTTGCTAGGCCCCCTCTTCTCTCCAAAGCAGTTCTTTAGGTTACTTTAGTTGAAGCAGTAATACATGATCTTAGTAAAAATAAATTCAAAAAAGTACAGAAGAGTGTACAGTGAAAGGTCTCTTTCTCACTCTAGATTTCCAGATTTCCTTCCCAGAGACAGCCGTTGTTACCAGTTTCTTGTATATCCTTTTAGGAATATTCCTTGCAAAAAAAGAACATAGGTATGTCATTGATATGGTTTGACTCTGTGTCCCCACCCAAATCTCATCTTGGATTGTAATCCCCACATGTTGAGGGAGGGACCTGGTGGGAGCTGACTGGATCATGGGTTGGTTTTCCCCATGCTGTTCTTATGATAGTGAGAGAACTCTCACAAGAGCCGATGGTTTAAAAGTGTCAGTTTCCCCTGCACTCCCTCTCTCCTGCCATCTTGTGAAGAAGGTGCTTGCTTTTCCTTTGTCATCTGCCACGATTCTAAGTTTCCTGAGGCCTCCCCAGCCATGCGGGACTGTGAGTCAATTAAATCTCTTTCCTTTATAAATTACCCAGTCCCGAGTAGTTCTTTATAGCAGTGTGAAAATGGACTAATACAGGAATATAATGTCTGTAATCTTATTTGGGACCTGGACCCTTTGAGAATTGATTGGAAGCTATGGGTACTTATAAATGACACCAATAGGCCAGGCATGGTGGCTCATGCCTGTAATCCCAGATGGGCGGATCACCTGAGGTCAGGAGTTCGAGACCAGCCTGGCCAACATGGTGAAACTCCGTCTTTAGTAAAAATACAAAAATTAGCTGAGTGTGCTTGTATATGTCTGTAGTCCCAGCTACTTGTGAGGCAGAGGCAGGAGAATCGTTTGAACTCAGGAGGCAGAGGTTGCTGTGAGCTGAGATCGTACCCCTGCACTCCAGCCTGGGTGACAGAGCGAGACCCCATCTCAAAAAAAAAATGACATCAATAAAAGGATGTGACATCCCATCTCACTGGGGATGTCAAATGTCATTCTCCCAAGCCTGTCTAAGATTAAGACATTCTCTTAATGTTTACACTGGGTTAAGGTGTCTCTGACTGAGCCTGTGTATTCTGGGAAACACCGTGTGTGTGTCTGTAGCTCACTGTCTATCAGCAGAAGGTGTACCTAATTGGTAAGTTGATTACTTTAAAAAATTTTATTTTTGTTACAAGTTACCATTACATAACTAATACAAGTTTAGTGTTAAATGTTCAAATCATGCTGGAATATATAAGTATTAAGAAGTGAAAGTTCTTTATCTTGTCCTACCCTTCCAACCAATCCCATTCTCCATCTATAATTACTGTTGGAGGCATCCTTAATTGAAATACATAATTTTGTGTGTGTGTGTTTGTATGTGTGTATGTATATGTGTATATATGTATATAACATATGAACATATTTAATCCAAATGAGATTACCCTATGCATACAGTTTAGTGTATTTTTTCCAACATAGCATTATGTTTAGGTATGCATAGATCTATCTCATTCTTTTAACGGTTGCATAATATCTTTTGTACTAATGTCTGACAGGTTTCATTATATAGAAAGTCTTTCAGAGGTATACAGTAAATCATCCATAGTGGTGGATGGATTTCTATTTGATGGATTACCCTTAGATTACAGCAACTTTGCCTTCAAAAATGTAGGGCTCACACTCACTGTAATTATACCTTAACCCTGGTGCCTGGACTCAGATTCTGTGAGAGAGGGAGAGAGGGACAATATGAGACTGAGAATGAATGCAGGAGAATGTGTGGGAAAGTGTGCATGACGGCCTGGAGCAAGCTCAACATCTGGAGCAAGGGATCCATATTTAAGAGCAAGCTCCGTACTTCCTGGCCATGTGAGCTCTGTGTTTTCCTCTCCCCATTAAATTCTTTCCTTGTCTTTGCTGTGGCCAGGCTGGTCCCTCCCTAGGCCCTACTCTATCCAAAAGGTGGCTAAGTCCTGGGAGTGGGGTGAGTGGTCAGGGGCATACCCTAGAGTACGAGCCTGGACGTTAGGAGAGCTGGGATTTGCCCCAGCTCTAACGTTAACTCACTAGGTGAGCTTGAGCAAGTTCTTTTTTGGGTGGGCTTTCCTCTCTTCTGTAAAACGAGCATAGACCAGACCATGAAAAGCTTTCTTCTGTGTTGGAGGCCCTGGGATGCAGAGAGGTTGGGCAGAGTCTCAGGGAGGTGGGAGCCAGGGGCAGAAGGAGGTGGGTCCGATACACACAGCCAGCCCTGGAAGAGAAATGACAAGTCCTTTCCGCCTTCCTTCTGCAGAACGGATCTTAAATGCCACCTCCGTGTCAGGCATTGCACAGATTAAGCCCTCAGAGTGCAGTATCATTAAATTGTGACGAATTTAGATTCTGGAGCCAGACAGTTCCTGGTTTAAACCCTGCCACGCTATTTAAGTTCTCCAGTCTCAGTTTTCTCATCTGTAAAATGGGAATAACAATATTGACATCACTGGTGGATTTACAGTAGGTGAGGAATGCAGGTTCCTTGACAGCAGGGACTTTGCTTTGATCATGCTGTTTCCCGTGCTGAGAACAGTTCCTGTCACACAGTGGGTTCTCAGTACAGATGTGCGGAATTGCTATTGAATAAAACACTTTTCATCTTGCTTGATGTATAATACATGATCAATGACTGTTAGCTCTTCTTTTAAAATCCTGCCTTGGTTATTAGTAAACATTGCCTGGCAACTCTGTGAGATGGGCTGTGTTATTCCATCACTTACCACACAGCTAGGAGACAGCACAGCTAGAGTTTGGATCCAGGTGCTATATGGGGGTATCCCGTCTCTGAGAAAGCACATGACCTACAAGCCTTCTCTTTTTTGCAGTCTTCAGAGTTCCCTGTAACTCCTTTGGCATGGATAAAAATTGCAGGGAAGGGCAGAGGAAAGAAGGGTAGTAGGGTATTTACTTTTTTTTTTTTTTTTGAGATGGAGTCTTGCTCTGTCACCCAGGCTGGAGTGCAGTGGCGTGATCTCAGCTCACTGCAACCTCTCAGGTTCAAGCGATTCTCCTGCCTCAGCCTCCTGAGTAGCTGGGACTACAGACACCCACCACCACACCTGGCTGACTTTTTGTATTTTTAGCAGACATGGGGTTTTACCATGTTAGCCAGCATGGTTTCGATCTCCTGACCTCATGATCTGCTCACCTCAGCCTCCCAAAGTGCTGGGATTACAGACGTGAGCCACCACGCCTGGCCCAGTAATTACCTTTTAGGGCACCTCTGGGTATAGGGATGTAGAATGTGTCCCCTTGGGTTTAGCTCTGAATGGACAAGTCCCCAGGAAGCAGTTCTTGGCCTAGTTGCTGAAGAATGCATTTGCTGAATCCTTCAGTTATTCGGGTTAGACATGAGTTGCCTGTTGCCTGCCTGGTCTGCCCTGCCCGGGTTTTTCCTGTACCATTTCATTTGCATCCGTCTGTTAACGATGAGTAATAGGATGGAGAACAGAATGGAGAACGGCATGTGAGGTCCTGGCCACCCAGCCTCCTGGGCCCTGGCTCATGCTTCCTGGCTGAGTTCTGCCTCTGCCCGTGCTAATATTCAGCAAATTAGATCAACCAAGTCTCCTAAAAGGATAAACGACTGGTGGTGCTCGGAGGAGGACAGCTAAAGGAGTGGGGAGTGGTGTGGGGGTGGGGAGGGCCCTGGAACCACATTCTCAGACATTTCCCCAGCAACAAAGCTGCGGACCGCTGACAGTGCTGGGGCTCGTGCCAGCCTCTCCTCCATCCCCAGGCCGTGTGAGAGGATTGCAGCCGTGACATGGGCAAACTACCAAAATAGCAGTTGGAGGAAGGGCGGGAAGTGGCCACAGAATCCTATTTATTGCTGGAAGGACCTTCAGTGTCCTTCTGAGCCTGTGTTTCTCTCAAACTGTAATCTGCCTACTCCCTGAGTCAGAATTGCTAAGGGCCTGCTGCAGAGCGTGGTCCTGAGTGTGGCTGGGCAGGGAATTACTCACGGGCCTCGATAACGGTGCAGACACTCAGGCCTGCAGAGCTGGGTTTTTTAGTTTGGGCCTTGTATTAGTCCATTTGTTTTGCTGTAAAAGAATCCCCAAGGCTGGGCAATTTATAAAGAAAAGAGGTTTATTTGGCTCACACTTTTGTGAGCTGTACAAGAAGCATGGCGCTGGTACCTGCTTCTGAGGAAGGCCCCAGACTGCTTCCACTCGTGGCAGAAGGTGAAGGGGAGCCCGTGTGTGCAGAGATCAAGTGGTGGGAGAGGAAGTGGGAGAGAGAGGGAAGACATGCTAGGCTCTTTTTAAGAACCAGCTCTTGAGGGAACTCTCATGGGAATTTGCTGAGTAAAAACTCTCTCATTACCAACAGGACGCACAAGCCATTCGTGAAGAATTCACCGCACCATCCTAACACCTCTACCAGGCCCACCTCTAACACGGGACCACATTCTGCCATGAGACTTGGCAGGGCCAAACAAACCATATCCACAGCAGACCTGGATACCCGTGTTTTTAATACACTGTAGAATATTCTAGTAGATAGCCCCGGGACCTCTGCTGCTAGAGATCTTGAACACAGGCTTGGAACACACTGATAGAGGCAGACAGCAGAGAACCTAAGGGCACAAGGTCCACAGTGTGTGGACCTTAAATCTTTGGCTCCAGATTATCTGGTCCCCATGCCTGGAGCCCACACTCTGCCCTTAAATTGTTATTTAATGTCTCTGAGCCGCAGGTTCTTCATCCGTAAAATGGGACTCATCAGGGTGCCTTTTTATAATGATGATGTGGGAATAAAATAAGAGTAATGTTTGTTAACACAGTGCCTGGCACCCGGTTAGGTCAATCAATGGCATCTGAAGGTGAAAAGTAGGATTCCTGCCTCCTTTGTCTTTTCTCCTGGGAAACTGAGGTGAGGCCAGTCACCCCTCAGAGGAGAGCTGCTGGCACCATCACTTGGAGCCATCTGTAAATTCATGGTATTTTTCTGATTCACTCTACAGGGCTATTTTTTCTTTTGGAGACAGAGTCTCGCTCTGTCACTCAGGCTGGAGTGCAGTGGTGTGATCTCATCTCACTGCAGTCTCTGCCTCCCGGATTCAAGTAATTCTCCTGCCTCAGCCTCCTGAGTGGCTGGGCTTACAAGCACCTGCTACCATGCCTGGCTAATTGTATTTTTAGCAGAGACAGGGTTTCACCATATTGTGCAGGCTGTTCTTGAGCTGCTAAGCTCAGGCAATCCGCCTGCTTTGGCCTCCCAACGTGCTAGGATTACAGGCGTGAGCCACCGTGCCCAGCCTCTACTCTATAGGACTATCATTCCTGAGGCAGTGGAAGGTCGGGGTGAGGTTGTGGGACTTGGAACTAGAATGCACCCATTCAAATCCTGACTCCTTTAATACCTAGGTAATGGGCTGATCTGTGCAGCAAATCACCATGGCACACGTTAGTTTACCTGTGTAACAAACCTGCCCGGCCTGCACCTGTACTCAGGAACTTAAAAGTTGATGAAACAGAAATAAAAACAAATCCCTACTCTTACTATTTGTGTGACTTTGGATTAATTAACCTTGCTGAGCCTTTGTTTTTCCATTTGTACATTGGGGATAATATTTGTAGGGATCCTAGGAAGGTGGTGTGAATAATAAAATGCTTACTGAGCACAATGCCAAGTCCATAGCAAAGGCTCAATAATCTGCAGCCACTATGATGGTTCTTATTTATTGTGCACTACACTTTGGCTTGGTCTCTGTCCTATTTAGCTCACAGGCTTGCTCAAGCGATGCCAGATCAATTACGCCTTGCGACCCTTCACTGGAACTTTCCCTGATTTCTCTATGGAACTTTCCACTCACTGGCTGTAATCTCGGCAGCCACAGCTTGGTGCACACAGAACCATCAGTTGGTTTGTGGTCAAGCCCTCTGTTCCCAAAGTGTGTAGCCATTAGGGGAAACTGAGCTGATGGGAGAGGCCTTGGTGGGCTGGGATGAAGAGATAACTTGGGAACAGGATGTGTGTCGCAGCTCTCTCCTCTGCCCTTTCCTGCCTGGATTAGGGAGTGGATGTGACCCTTGCTCTTTGCCCCACTCCCACCCCCAGATGTTCAGGGAGTACCTTAGATGTCTGTCAAAGAAGGTGATCGGGTCTTGCTGTGTCAGCCTGGGTGAGGCAGCCAGGAAGTCATCAGGCTTCCTGATGAGGTCAGCCAGGGATGGGATCCGGGAATGGCTGCTGCCCATCACAGCCTGGCG
The DNA here is from genome assembly GCA_031835075.1 of Saguinus oedipus. Taxonomy (NCBI): domain Eukaryota; kingdom Metazoa; phylum Chordata; class Mammalia; order Primates; family Cebidae; genus Saguinus; species Saguinus oedipus. The sequence continues at coordinate 49,326,921 of CM063170.1, forward strand.
CTGATTTTCCTGAGAGCGTCACAGGCTCTTCCCAAAGGGCAAAATATGGGCGGGAATGGTGGGGGTTGTGGTAGAGGTGGAAGCTGAGATAAGCTAAGAGAGAGAGAGGTCCTGCTGATTTACAGTGGCAAAGACTGGGTTGGAGATGCTGCAGGTTCTGCGCTCTCTGGATGGATGAGAGCCTGCCTGAGGTTTTAGAGCATACAAAATGCTGCTAGAGTCTGTGGGTCTTCCTCCTTCCCCCGACCCTTGATTACATACCTCTGCTCTCATATTTATCTCACTGTATCAAGGATGTCAAATGTCTGCTGCCTGGGCCTTCGCTGATCATTTGCAGCAGTCATAGATCATAAGTCATGGTCCTCTTCCTTGCTGAGGCTAGATAAGTCCTCAGAAGACCTGGTGACATAACACTCAACACAGCTGCCTCCAGACCATCTCTGTTAGGGGTGATGAAACTTTTTGCTCTCTCTGTTATATATTAGGGTGACTTATTCCAATGTTTAGATTCAAAGCTTCATGAGGGCAGGCACTTAGTGTGTCTTGTTCACTATTCCATCTTCAGCAACTAGCATGATACCTAGTCCATAGTGGGCCCCCAGTAAATGTGTATGATTGTCCTCCAGAGGACTGTGAGTTTCTTGAGGACAAGGATTATGTCTAGATTATGTCTAAGACACAGTGAGGGCTCCATGAGTTTATTCTGAGTTCAGTGCTAGTATCTATAATCAAGGGGAGAAAAGAGTAGTCACTCATGCTTGGTGGTGGATGTCACTTCACCAAATAACTGCCGTGCTGATGTGGGGCAGTTGGGACAGGTAGACATGTCATCACTGTTGCATCTAGCTTTGCTTTCCAAGCGCAAAGACCCTTGCCTTTCCACTTAATCATCCCGGCGTCTTGATAAGTTATCATTGCAGTTTTAGGGATGAGGAAACTGACGCTTGGAGAGATTTAAGATGGTTGTTGAAAAGCATGTGACAATTGAATGTTGGAACTAAATCTAGAACCTGGGTCACCTCACCTGCAGGCCCTGGTCTCTCTCTGGCCACTGTTCTGCTTTTTTTGAGTCCCTAAAGTTTTGACCCATAATTTGTCATATCCCATGTTTTGGTTTGGAAGGCTTTTTGGGATCCTGGACCTTCCATCCTTGATAAGTTTGAAGTGTCACAGGTACAGCCTTCTTAGAACGTTTTAGATTTCCCAGTCCGGAGATTCTTAACCTGCAGTCTCACAATGAGCTTGGTGGTGGGGACGCGGGGGGGTCCAAGAGATCATGCACCACTTTTTATGTATATGTGCATTTATCTAGAGAGGAAGTGTGAGTTCACAGCAGAGTCTCACAAAGGGCTACATGGCCCTGTAATTCGGTTAAGAACCAATGATCAAAACCAACCATGTCATGTTGCATGTGGAGAAACTAAGACCTACCCAAGGAACTTTTACAGAACCATAATCTTTGACCAGAGATTCTATTTTTCCTATCAACAGAGGACTGATTACGGTGAGCAGTAACCTCAGCTACATCATTGAGCCCCTCCCTGACAGCGAGGGCCAACACCTAATTTACAGATCTGAACATCTCAAGCTGCCCCTGGGAAGCTGTGGGATCGAGCACTCCAAGCCCACCACCAGGGACTGGGCTCTTCAGTTTACACAACAGACCAAGAAACGACCTCGCAGGGTGAGTTTTGAGGCTCTCAGAGCAGAAACCAACTTGGGGACAGGCTTGTCCCCTCTGAGAATGCTAACTTTGAAAGCTTTGAAAGGCAAAACCTCATCTCTACTAAAACTACAAAAGTTAGCCAGGCATGGTGGCTGGGCGCCTGTAATCCCAGCTATTCAGGAGGCTGAGGCACGAGAATCACTTGAACCCGGGAAACAGAGATTGCAGTGAATTGAGATGGTGCCACTGTACTCCAGCCTGGGCATCAGAGTGAGACCTTGCCTCAAAAATAAATAAAAAAGTAAAAAAAAAAAAAGTATGCCTTCTCTGTTGGAGTAGACACTTCACCATGTGCACACAGTTCTCATATGGATTGATACTGAAAACAGCAAGGTGTTTCAAGGTTTCGAGGTTCTGTGGGAACATGGTGGCTAGCGCACTCCCTCTCATACACTGGCTTCTGTCCTTCCTGTGCTCACCTGCTCATCTCAGTATTTTCTGAGAATAAAGGACCAGATCCAGTGTCCCAAAGCAGCCTCCAGCAATAACCAAATGGCAGTGGAAGGTGTTATGTGAGTGACGGCCACCACAGCCAGGAACATCTCTAGTACCCAATGACAAAATCATTACGGAGGTAGCTGCTGCTTATCCAGCAGCTCTATTTCTTAGCAGTTTTTGTAAAAAATGAGGCCAAGTCCACTATTTCTACAGCACTGATCTGTTTCTCTTTCTTAGATGAAAAGGGAAGATTTAAACTCCATGAAGTATGTGGAGCTTTACCTCGTGGCTGATTATGCAGAGGTAAGGGGGAGGCCATGGAGTTTGCAGAAAAACTGCTGTCTTGATCACTTCCCTTCCAGGCTCCCTACAGCTTTGGGGAAATGCTGCCCATTCATCTTTCTCCAGTTCATCTATGATTTTGACCTTAAATCTGACCAAAGGCCAGGCACGGTGACTCATGCCTGTAATCTCAACACTTTGGGAAGCCGAGGCAGGTGGATTACGTGAGGTCAGGAGGTTGAGACCATCCTGGCCAACATGGTGAAACCCTGTCTCTACTAAAAATACAAAGTTAGCTAGGCATGGTGGCAAGTGCCTGTAGTTCCAGCTACATGGAAGGCTGAGGCAGGAGAATTGCTTGAACCTGGGAGGTGGAGGTTGCAATGAGCTGAGATCGTGCCACTCTACTCCAGCCTGGGCAACAAGAGCGAAACTTCATCTCAAAGAAAAAAAAATCTGACTAAAGGCTCTTTTTGCCATTTTAAACATTGTTGTGGGGAACTCCCTCAACTCCTGCTACGACATACAGCTAAGCCTCTCCTGGCTTGTTAATCAATCACATAGAAAACTGAGACAGTTATCTGATTCACATTTCTTGAACTGGGTCTGAAGACCTTTAGGTTCTGGTGTTTATTCTTAGGAGTCTATGAATTGTCTATGGAAACTCTAAAACTTTCTTTTTTTTTTAATAAAGGTAATAAATAGATTCCCAGCCATCCGATTGAAAACTATTTTCTTGCCCATGTGTGGGTCCATTTTTATAATCATATTGATGCCAAGTGATGACCTAAAGCCATGGTCCCCAAAATGTGGTCCCCAGAATGCCAGCATCAGCAGCACCTGTGAACTTGAATAAAATGCAGATTATTAGGCCCTACCCCCACTCTGCTGAATCCCAGACTGTCAGGGTAGGGTCCAGCAATCCATGTTTTAACAAGACAACTGGGCGATTGGGTTGCACAGGCCAGTTTGAGAATCTCTGACCTAAAGGCTTAGTAGTTCAGCCTTTAACTCCATATTCCTCAAATCAGATAGGTTCTAGGAATTGATGAACCCTCACCTAGCTCAGCCTATATTTCATTTATTCATCAGTGATTTCTTGATTTTCTATTATGTGCCAAGCACCTGGACATACAGATCTCGAGAAGACAGACCCTCCCCTGGCATCACAGAGTTTGCAGTAACAGCACACAAACCTATAGGTCCAAAGTGTGATAGCCACTAAGATGGACGATTGGGAGGGATGAGAGAGCAGATAGTGGGGGATCCAACATCGTTCTGCGAATTAGGGAAAGCTTCTCTGATGTTGAAGCAGATACCTAAAGAGTGAGTTTAGGCCCCAGAGCCCATATTTGCCTAAATTAGCCAGATGTTACCTCCAGTTCTCACTTTGTGCAGCAACTTCACCATATGACTGCTCAGCGCGTCTTCTGTGCATTGGATGTCATTATGAGCTGACTGTTCGCTGTGTTCAAGCAGGGCACACATTGGCCTCGGTGTCCCCTGAGGATAGAGTCCAACACAACTCCAGTCTGTCTGTATCCCGTCTACATGGTTTAGCTTCCATCTCCCCAAAGACATCATTCTAAGGCGGCTGGCTGAACCTAGTCAATTCCAAAGCGCGTGTCCTAGAGGCAGGGCCTGGTAGTGGGAAGAGCACTAGGCTGCAGGCCAGAAGGTACTTGAGTGTCAGGCACTGGATGTCAGTGGCGGAAGGAGGGGGCTCTTGGGCTGTCTTGAAAGACAAGGAGGAGTTAACTGGGCAGAGGAGTGGAGGTGAAGGGCATTCTGGGCCGAGGGAACATTGTGCTCTGCTTTGAATAGCATTTAACTTTTTAATTGATGTTGCTACTGGTTTTTTCCAACAGCTGTGTGTGTGTGTGCATGCTCGTGTGCGTGCATTCTATGTTTTCTGTTTCCTCTCCAAAGACTAGTGTGTGTATAGGGTGGGGGAATAGTGTGAGGAGCAAAATCCAAAGCTGGTTTAAAAGGCAGCTGGGGCTCCACAGTTGTGGGAGGAGGTAACTGACCTGCCTGCTCTGTATAACTGCCCGTAGTGGAGGACTGGTGGAAGAAAACTGAGCTCCTCTGACTCTGGGACATTTTTGCATTTAAGCTTTGCATCTGTGATCATCTAATACAATGATCTTGAGTCTTTTTTTTCAGCTACAGAATCCTTTGGTTAGATGGAAGTTCCTGAGAACCCCAGTAGTTAAGCATGTAGATCCCAGCTGCTCTAGTTTAAAGGTGGGGTGTTTCTCACCTTTGGCTTTACACTGTTCCCAGAGGAATATCTGTGCAGAGTTTAAAACCCATTGGGTGTGAATCTCCAGGAGCTGGAGGAGTGGGCAGCATGATGGGAGGCAGGGATTAAGCATCTTCTGTATTTGACCTCTAGGGTCACAGGTCACCTCCAGAGAAAAAGTGTCTGCTCAAGGTGCCTCCAGGACTCTAGTGTCACCCAGAGCCATCTTTCTCTTACAAAGGAGAGTGTCTCAGCAACAGCCCTGGGTTCCCAACAGGGCTGTGATTCATGCAGCTGTGGCAGTAAGGGAATGTGCTCATTTCTCAGAGTCCTGGGCACCCCTCCGCTGAAAGCTTTGAATGATTCATGTGAGAGACTGGGGTGGGGGTGTAACAGACCAGGCCCGGTTCACAGATTCACGAATCACCCGCTCTCCACCCCTCTCCACCTGTCTCCATCCTCTGCAGACAGAAATGTATTCTTGACAATTAATTAATCGGAGAGGAAGGGAAGGCAGGAAAGGGGAGGGCTGCTTTACTAGGATTTATAACCTGCTGCAGAAACAGGACACCTTTCACCTCAGGGCTCTGAACGCACAGGAGGGAGTGGAGGCAGATGGGGAGAGCAAGACACTGCTGCTGCCTAGAGAAAGAGTTGTCAGCGGCAAAAATGAGCAGGCAGCTCCTCGCTCCCTGGGCCTAGGTGGGAGCTTCTAGGGTGGTTCTCAGCTTATTCGTTCCCCAGGTGGAGTGGAGTCCAAGGGGGAATAAAGAGTAAGGTGGGCTGTTGTAGGGTAGACAGGATAGCTGTAAGCACAGGCCCGTCGAGGATTTCCATGATGCTGGCACAGTGCAAAGTGTCTGGGAAAGGACGGTGCTGCATGTGGTGCTTGCTGTGTCACATTAGAAAATGTAAGCTTGTACCAGTCCTTTCTTCAGATCAAGGGTCTGCAAACTATACCCCATGGTCAAATCCAGCCTATTCTGCGTTTTTGCAAAGAATCTTTTACTGCAGCGCAGCGAGGCCCATTGGTTTCTGTATTATCCAGGGCTGTTTCCAAGCCACCACTGCACAGTTGAGGAGTTGGAGCAGAGATTATATGGCCACAAAGCCTAACCCGGCCTTTGCAGAAAAGGTTTGCCAACTCCTGCTTCAGCGGAATACGTTCCTTAAATTACGGTGGTCTCATTGGGCAGTTCTTTGAAGAAAAGGTTAATATTTTTTTGAAAGACTATGAGATCTGACCCTGAGGTTCTAATAAATATTGCTAAAGGAATGGAAATGCTGCAACACTGTCTGTGCCGAGAGACCAATTCAGAAACGGGAGGCCTCTATAATGAGAAACTTCTGGGTTAACACCTTGGAAAGGTCTAAGTTACAGTGTCACACTGAATCTAACTCCAGAAAGCGGTGGTGACAGATTCCCTTCTGATGAGTGGCAGTTTTAAGGAAGCCTAAGAATGTCCATGAGCAGTGGGAGAAAGGGAAATGGTGGATTTCTTTCCTGTATCAGGGCCGGGACACACCTCTGGCCAAACAAATATGGGTGTTTTACTTGGCTGTTCTTGTTTCTCGCTTACTCTTGCGGGATGGGGTGGAGGAAAAGGACGTGAAGGTTTGGAATTGAAGTAACATGTATAGTGGACACCCAAGGTAAATTAGAGAGGACCCAGATTCTGTGTAACAATGGCAGTGTATAGGACATGCCCTTCATTTGCAAATTGAATTGGCAGTTGTAGCAGATTTTCTCTTTACACTGTGAAGATTTTCTTCATTATTGTAGCTGAGAACGATCTGTCTTTTTGAGGCAGGAATGGTCAATAGGAGGTATTCATACTGAAATGTCCTCTTTCTGGTACCCATGGCAGATATTTCTAATGGAACACAGCTTTCTTTCCTATGCTTGGTTAGAAATGTCTGATTGCGGCTGGGCGTGGTGGCTTATGCCTGGAATCCCAGCACTTTGGGAGGCTGAGGCAGATGGATCACTTGAGGTCAGGAGTTTGAGACTAGCCTGACCAAGATGGTGAAACCCCATCTGTACTAAAAATACAAAAATTAGCTGGACGTGGTGGCGCACGCTTATAATCTCAGCTACTTGGGAGGCTGAGACAGAATTGCTTGAACCCAGGAGGCGGAGGTTGTGAGCCGAGATTGTGCCACTGCACTCCAGCCTGGGTGACAGAGTGAGACTCCTTCTCAAAAAGAAAAAAAATAAAAGAAAAGAAAAGTAAGGAAAGAAAGAAGGAAGGAAGGAAGGAAAGAAACAAGGAGAAGAAAGAAAGAAAAAGAGAAAGAAAGAAGGAAAGAAAGAAAAGAAAAGAAAGAAAGGTCTGATTGAATCTGATGCAGTCTCAGAATTCTTCTCACTGTAGAAGGCACTGCCAGTGGGTCTGAGTGGCATGCAAGATGAAGCCTCTTTGCCAGTTCATATGGACCTCATTGTTAGCACTCATGTCATGCACACGGCCTCCCACTCTAGTTATATCTGTGCACATTTTCCCAGCAGGTGTTCTTAGACCATTTCAATTGTATACTCCTTAAGTACAGGATCTGTCACTCAGGATCTGCCACAGTTATTTCTGGCCATCTCTGCTTTAATTGAAGCTCCTCTAGGCTTAGGACCAAGATCTCACACTTCTCTGTGTCCTACATAGTGCTAAGCACAATTCCTTGCCCATAGCAAGCATTCGGCAACAATTCGAGCATTGCTGATTGACCACATGTAGGGAAGCCTCGTGAGATCTGTGTGATGGTGGCTTCATGTTGGGGTGATGACCGAAGTGAGGATTGGATCAGTCCTCCTAAGCCCCAGTGGGAGTTTGCCAGAGGCCTTGTAGTTTGAAGGGCAGGAGAATAAGTTGTGCTTCAAGGCTTAGAGGAAGGCAATTCAATAAGTATAATTATTGCATGCCTACTGTGTGTGCTGCACTGAGCTAGTAGCTGGGGACATGAAGATGGATGTGCCGGTCCTGCCCTCCATAACCTCTTACTGTGGTGGGGAAGACAATTGCATAAAAATGACTGCTCGTAGAAGACAGAAGAAAATAAGAGCAAATTCAAAAATAAGTAATGGGTTGCAGGAAGTGTCCTGCAAGAGGTTCTGGGATCTCACATGGTTCTGCTTGCTGCATTTAGTTTCAGAAGAATCGACGAGACCAGGACGCCACCAAACACAAGCTCATTGAGATCGCCAACTACGTTGATAAGGTGAGACCAGGTGTGTACTTTGTGGGGAAGGTGCCAGGTGCCAGCACTTCCAAGGGCACTGGAGCTGCTTTCTGCTGGATTGGCCGCCCCAGCCAGCTTCTGGAAGGGAGTAAGCAATGCCATAGAGGCGCAGGGCAGTCATGACAGAGCCCTGAACTATTATATATATATACTTGCCTGTATTCTTAGGCAAGTAACTCATTTCCTTTGTGTTGCAATTTTTTTGTTTTGTTTTCAACTTAGAAGTTCTGTCCTAAATACATGATTTTTTTTTTTTTTTTGGTTGTTATTTTTATTTTCCTGGTGGAATTTTTAAAAAATGAAATCTTATGCCAATGTCTAATATAAAAGTTAGATGAAAACAGACTGCTCTAAGCAGGAGCAGGGGTGAGGACCCAGAACACTGTCCTCCTGACCCCTTCCTCCTACCCCTGCAGGGGCTCCCGAGCGGCTTGGGGCATGGAAGAGCCCAGTTTAAGAATCTTTTAAGGTTTGTTAACGTTCCTTCCAGAAATAAGCCCAAGTATTTTCTGACTTAGGAGGAAATTAAAATGGCAGAGTGGGAAAGACACACAGCCTTAAAAGTTGAGAAGTGGGCTGCTTGCGAAGTATGTTGTTTGGGGCTAATCTGTGAAGTCTCCATCTGTAAAACTATTCTAAAATTATGACTTGTCTCTTAGGGAGGATGTGCAAATGGTTAGCTTTCCTAGGTTAGGACCTTTTAGAAGATGTTTTTGGGAAATACCTACATTTTTCAATGTTGCTGAAACAGGCTGGTCTGGGACTTGGAAATACGTTGTATATGTGAAAGAGGGTATTTGTTATAGTGCAAAATGCAGAATAGGTAACCTAGAATGACAATAGCCTCTTGGTAGGCTAGCAGTACATAGTTTTTAAAAGTAGGCTTAATGTGTTTGGGATCACAGGTCTTTTTGAGAATCTGGTAACATTTATTGAGCAATTTTAGAACACTCATAAAATTAATGAATCTTAACCTTGGGCCTGCTAGGGATTCATGAATTCCAGGCCTAAAGGGAAAATTATTTTTTTCTAAACACTAGAGCATATAGGAGATCACTTAAAATATTTTTTAGGGATTAGTAAACAAATATATATTCTCGTTCTGAAGTCATCGGATGGCAGTTTCTATGCCCATGTTTTTTTTCTGCCCTAGATGGCTCTGGAAACACAGGTCAGTGGTCAGTGACAGGTAAAAGTCAAACCCTGGCATTTCCTGGAAGGACAGACTCTAGGGACACAGTCCAGTCTTTTCTCTAGTTCCTGACTCACTCAAGAATAACATTTAAATCATCATACAACCCAAACACTCCACATCTGGGAAAACAAGGGAAGCTTATTTCCCTGGGGAGAATATGGGAGGCTGACTCTGTTTTCACCCATGTGACACATCTATTGTTTGGAGAGCTGGCAGGTGGGGAGTCGGCTGAGTATCCCCTCTGTGGGCTAGGTGATGAAACCAAGGGTGCTGGCAACAAGTGAAGGGAGAAGAGAGAGGCACCAGCAAGCCCCAGTCCTCACTGGAAGCCCTAAGCCTGGGTGGCCCACGCATCCTGTGCAGTCTCTCCTCAGGCTGGTGTTAGTCCCTCCTGGTGGGTGAGGGAAGCCACGCCCACTTCTGTGGAACTTGCTGACCCAGCTCCTTGAACTGAACTATCGCTGAACTAAAACTGGAATGAATGGCACTCATTTGCTGAATCATGAACCCAATCCAAAATGTTTTTCTGTAACTGAAAAAAAGCCAAGTTTACTTCCTTCGAAAGCTCCCTAGTAAAGCAAATTCAAATCAGAATCTGAACCTCTAATTTTCTGTAGTGGTTGAACTGGCGCAAAACAGAAAAGTCAAAATTTCTGTTGAAATAAACTGATATTTCACTGACTCTGGAGCCCATCTTGACCAGCGTCTTCTGAAGTGAGCGGATTATCTGGATGTGTGGACACCGTAGCACTGAAGCAGTAAAGGGTCACATATAGTCTCTGGGTGGTGATTTGGGCCTTCATCCTGGCTCCACCATCTTCCTCTGAGACTTTGGGCAAGTTCCTTAACTTCCCTAAGCCTCAGTGCTTAGTACATAAACAGCGGTGGGAAAATGTTGGTGCTTTGATGATTCTTTTTAGCTGGGCAGTCTCTACCAACTTTGGATTAAGGTGGTATCTCCTGCTCATGTGACCTCCCCATACGTGGGGCTTTTTATTAAGTCACTGGCTTAGTATTTGTAGGGTGAACCCATCAAAAAACCTATTGCACCCACACCTTTCAGTGGTTTAGCTTTAAAGAAAACCTTCCTCCTGCTTACATTTGTATGAGATGAAAGATGTCAGGCCCTAAACATTAGATGTAGCTCTAGTCTCGAGGAGGTTGAGTCAGATCTTGCTTATAGAATTTTAGGATGTCTGGGTTGGACAGAACCCTGAAGATTACTAAGGAGTCTGTTGCTTGCAACCTGCTTATTGTATCCTTGACAAACTCTGAGACTGTCCAGGGATTGGGGAAGGGAATTTGAAGAGTAAGCATATCGACGCACTTTTACGTCATTTATACTCCTTTACTTTCAAAATGAGAGGGAGACATGTTGTAATAAAATATCCATGTATTAATATAATTTGGTATATCCATACAAAAGAATATTGTTCAGCAATAAAGAGAAATCAGAAACGGATTCAGTCTGCAACATGGATACATCTCAAAAACATTGTGGTAAGTGAGAGAAGCCAATACACAAAACCACATACTGTAAAACAAATGACCAGAAAAGGCAGAATAAAAACAAAGTAGAGGCATGGTTGCCTGGGGCTGAGGGTGAGAACGGGAAATGACTGTAAATAAACACGAGGGGTCTTACTGATGTGATGAAAATATTCTAAAACTGGATTATGTTGATGGCTTTTTTTTTTTTAAGATGGAGTTTTGCTCTTGTTGCCCAGGCTGGAGTGCAGTGGTGTGCTCTTGGCTCACTGCTACCTCTGCCTCCCAGGTTCAAGCAATTCTCCTTCCTCAGCCTCCCGAGTAGCTGGGATTACAGGCATGCACCACCACACCTGGCTAATTTTGTATTTTTAGTAGAGACGGAGTGTCTCCATGTTGGTCAGGCTGGTCTCGAACTCCTGACCACAGGTGATCTGCCCACCTTGGCCTCCAAAAGTGCTGGGATTACAGGTGTAAACCATGGCACCCGGCCGGTGATGGCTTTAAAACTTGGTAAATTTACCAAAAAGTATTAAGTCATACACTTAAAATAAGTGGGCATTATGGTATGCAAATTATACCTCAATGAAGCAGTTTTTAAAAATTCATACATAAGAGAACTTTTAAGATACCCATGAGAAAGATAAGGCCCATGTAAAGAATTGGGAGAATAAAATTGTACCAGACAGCCTGGCCAAGGGCACTGATTACAGAAGACAGCAAAGCTCAGCTCTGAGCTTACTCATGACCAGCTTTGTTTGAAAGCTTTCTTCCTATTTTAAAATGAAATTTATGTTTCTGTCTGTTTTACCATTGACCTAAGCCCTACTTGAAAATCATGCAGAACAACCCTCGTCATTTTTCCACACGAGAGACCTATTCATATCTGAAAGCAATTTTATCTTCTGTCTCAGTCACCTCTAAGCAAAGTCATAGCAGTTCTGCCACCAGAATGTTGTGCTCTCTCTCTCAAGATCTCATTTTCTCTTTCTAAAAAATGTCAGTAACACCAGTTCCCTCCTTCCCTTGGAGCCATGGGCAGAAGAGAAATCTGGTGTCTGTGCTCTGAGCTCTTAGGCTGAGAAGGGGCTTTTTTTTTTTTTCCAATTTATTTTCAGTTTTTCAGTTTTAGCTTTTTTCTTTTTAATCTCAAGCTCCAACAGAATGAAAGGAAGGGGCTTTTAAATCCCAGGTGATACTGACAGATACTGTGGTTTTTCTGTGTCCTTTCAGTTTTACCGATCCTTGAACATCCGGATTGCTCTTGTGGGCTTGGAAGTGTGGACTCATGGGAACATGTGTGAAGTTTCAGAGAATCCATACTCTACCCTCTGGTCCTTTCTTAGTTGGAGGCGCAAGCTGCTTTCCCAGAAGAACCACGACAACGCCCAGTTAATCACGTAAATAGCCTTTTTCCATATGTTGTGTTGTCTTTGGCTGCAAAGCCTCTGCCCACCGTGCACGTGCTCAGAGTTTGCCCCATGGTGAGTGCTGGTTGTACAAGGCCATTCTGATTCCCTGCTCCAGAGACAGGCATTTCCTAAACATACGCTCTGTACCCAGCATACCCCAGAAAATGTTTAAAACCCTGAGTCACAATAGTCCTAAGAAGTGTTTACAGTCTAATGGGAAAGTTAGACTTACCCATATTCCGTTGAGCATCTGAAATGATTGAGTATGTATTTGGGAAGGGACTGACTCTTGGTCAGGTTTAGACTTTCTAAGAGGCTCACCTCGACCTTGGCACTTTGTTCTAGTACATGAGCTGATCTCTCAACACAGGCGCAGGAGAGGGGCCTCCTGCGTTGTTCTTCACTTGGTTCCCAAGGGGCTCAGGGCTGAGTGTCTGAGATAGTCGAAGTGGCAGACAGTGCAGGAACTGAGGGTTTGGTGGGAGGGAGACATTGAGGAGGGATTGTGGTGGATTCTCATCAGCCCCAGAGAGACAGTGATGGGGGTGGCAATAGCATGTGACAGTGCCCCAAGGTGATTATTTGCCATTTATTAGCGTTGACTTCTGAAGGTATTTTCAGGCAGTTACAACAAAAGGCATATAGATAATAAAACCACTTTCTTCTTCTTCTTTTTTGAGACAGAGTTTCCCTCTGTCGCCTGTGGCAGGATCTCGGCTCACTGTAACCTCTACCTCCTGGGCTCAAGCAATTCTAGTGCCTCAGCCTCCGGAGTAGCTGGGATTACAGGCACGTGCCATCACGCTCAGCTAATTATTGTATTTTTGACAGAGACAGGGTTTATGCCATGTTGTCCAAGCTGGCCTTAAAGTCCTGGCCTCAAGTGATCCGCCTGCCTCACCCTCCCAAAGTGCTGGAATAATAGGCATGAGCCATGGTACCTGGCCTTAAAACCATTTTTCTTCTGTTCCCTAAATATAGCTGAGTGAATAATCATTTAAATCTTGGCTTATCCTTTTAAAGAAACTGGGAAAAATAACTGTCCCAAAACTAACTGGGCTGTGAGTAGTTACTCCATGACAGTGCATTCACCCAGGAAGAGTCTCTGGTTATTAGAAGGTTTGGCCTGAACCTTGGAACATTTAGCAAATAACTAGTAGGATTTCCTATCAATTTGCATACATTTTGCATATTTCTTTCCAGATTGTTTCTCTGAAGATAAGTCTGCCTGTAATTCAGCAAACATTTATTATAGACCCACTATGTGTTAGATTCTGTGCTAAGTTCTAGTGATCCTAAAATAGTTAAGATAGTCTCGCTGTCAGATATATCATTGTCTAGATAAGAAGACAGACATGGAGATAAGTACCACGTGATGAATTTCCATATAGATTCTTTAAATGCATTACGTTTCTGGCATGCACAGAAACACTGGTAGTCTTTCTTTTTGCTTCTCCCCTACCTGGATGTGTAGAACTGAAAGAGGGATGTATTCGACTGCAGAAAATGCAGCTTGCTTCTGGAAGGTTAGGATCCCATTGCAAAACAAAGGCAGAAACAGCTCATTCTTGCACCCAGCTGCACTTTGTGAGGCTCCTGATGGAACACAGCTGTTTCCTTGGCCCCTGATTATGTGGGAATGAAGCATCATCAGCCCCACAGCTGCTGCCCCAGTGCCCCCACCCCTACCACCTCTGGACTCACACCACAAAGCCAGGGATGAGGCATTGGATCCTGGCAGCTGGTGGAAGTGGGCATGATTCACTTCAGCATCAGAATCTGTGCCTCCCTTCCATCAGCCTTTCCCTCTGACCTCTTCCTGTGCAGCAGGAATGCGATGCAGCTTTGGGAACCCTGCCCATTTCCTGCCAAGGAATCGGCTATGGGTATATTGTGGGGGATAAGTGACCTTTCTCTTTTTGTGTTTCTCTGGAGCCATGAGGGAGTAGGTGACAGGAAGTGAGAGGTGTGGTGAGCTGGAAGTTGTCCAGTTGGCCTGGTTACAAGGGCCTCTCTCCTTGGGAATGACCTGGGAAAGTCAGTGGGGCCAAGGAACACCATGATGGCCACCTACTCCTGGGCATGTTGGAATAGCCCTCTCAGTCCCCTCCCCAGTCACCCTCTCTCCTTGCCTCCTGCAGGGGCATGTCCTTCCACGGCACCACCATCGGCCTGGCACCCCTCATGGCCATGTGCTCTGTGTACCAGTCTGGAGGAGTCAACATGGTGAGTCTCAGACCGTATGTGTGCGCTGCAGAAGGCGCTGAACAGCCTTACAAGACCAGAGGTCGTGTTTTGAAAAATAAGTTGATATTTGTTATTGTAGCAGAAAAAGCTTTGACATCAGGAAGGGCAATTGTTTAAAATGGAGTCATTAAGCTCTAAGAGATGGAGGTACCCAAGGGTGAATTTTCATTTATTATAGTTCATTCTGTTTTCAAGCTCAGGAACCCTGAAGAGATTACATGAATACATCACTAGATCTCATATATTCCAAACCAGGGGCTGGAAAGTACTAAGAGACTAGAGGTTAAAGTGTTTTTATTCCAGATCTTGCACTGTTATGTATGTCATTAAGAAAGAAGAACCCGTGTCAAAGTCATGGTTAGAAAATTACTGCCTTCTTTTGAAATTCTTTCTGACTTTGTGAGACTATTTATTTTGACTCTTCATTTCTGACCTGTGAAGTGCGTTTCAAGGAAGACTTCTCTCCATCTGTCTGTCCCTCTATCCATTCTGTATTTATTGACAAAGTAGCATGATGGCCAAAACCACAGGCTCTAGGGTCTGAGCCTGTTACGTTCAAAGAACAGCTGTGTGACTTTGGGTGAGTTAATGAGTGTCCTCAGCTGTAAAAAGCAGATGGTTTTACAGTTGATCATCTTAGGATAAGAATGTGAATTAAATGAAATAATGCAGGAAACACACATCCATGTTTAGTAAATCTCTTTCTGCTGCTTCTTTCCTGCTGGGGTTTTTCTCCTTGATTTCTTTAGCTTTTGCATCTGACGTTACACATCAGACGGTATGTTAAGTGCTATGCCTGGAGTTTATCTGTCTTGTGTGGCTTTCAGGAAACACTAAGCCAAGTACACTGTATGTTTGAATCAAGGTGGTGTTTTCTATGTCGATTCCCTTGTGTCTGGAGAGAGAGATACGTTAAGAAGAATGGGGGGAAATCTTCCTCTTTCATTTATTCAGAAAGCATTTATTGGTCTGGAAGTTCATCAGTAGGTCAGTTGAGAACTCAGAAACATGGACTTTTAAGCATTTGATTTCCTCTTAGTGACAGCAGATTCAGCCTTGCAGTCAGAGGACCACAGGGAGAGTCTGTACGCTCAGTGACAGTGGAATTGGTGGAGACCTATAAGACTTGGCTAAGGAAAAGGCAGGGATGAGGGGCAGAGGCGGATCTGTCCTCATGACTTTGACCTCAGCTCTGTCTTCTGAGCAGGATCACTCCGAGAATGCCATTGGTGTGGCTGCTACCATGGCCCATGAGATGGGCCACAACTTTGGCATGAGCCATGATTCTGCCGATTGCTGCTCGGCCAGTGCGGCTGATGGTGGGTGCATCATGGCGGCTGCCACTGGGTGAGTCAAACAGGAAGAGGGAGGATGGGGAGGAGGCGGGCACACCTGGACAGTGTGACCCAGGGGTTCCTCACAGCTGGCCCCACCGTGGCTCCCTTATACTTGTGATGGGACCAAAAAATGTGGTTTTTACAACAAAGAAATTGAAAGAAGAACACGGCAAATACATGGCAAAAACTTAAGTTTTCAGCAGGAGGTTTGGTGCTGGTGTGACCCTAGATTTACTTAATTTTTGTTTTAAGGTGCTGAGTTACAAAATTGGCTTGGCCATATATATCTTTTTTATTTCTTTTTTTTTTTTTTTTTTTTGAGACACAGTTTCACTCTTGTTGCTCAGGCTGGAGTGCAATGACATGATCTTGGCTCACTGCAACCTCTGCCTCCTGGGTTCAAGCAATTCTCCTGCCTCAGCCTCCTAAGTAGCTGGTATTATAGGCACGTACCACCACGCCCAGCTAATTTTGTATTTTTAATAGAGGTTGAATTTCTCCATGTTGGTCAGGCTGGTCTCAAACTCCTGACCTCAGGTGATCCACCCACCTTGGCCTCCCAAAGTGCTGGGATTATAGGTGTGAGCCATTGCGCCCGGCCTATATCGTGAATTTTTGAAGAGGATTCATTTTGATCATAGCTACAACCCTTAATTCTTCTATCCCAAGAGTGTTGGATCAGTGCTGTTTCAATTCCAGCTTTCACTGAAAGCTTGAGTGTAACAGAACAAGTTGAAGAAGGGAACCATCCACACACCCCACAGTGACTTCTGAGGGAGTTTGCAGGCTGCATTACCTGTGAGGAACAGGGCAAAGCAGCTGCATCTCCCCATGGTCATGGGGGAATTTTAAAACCGGAGCCTTTTTGAAGAGAATTAGAGAGTTTCTTCAAAGGACGTGTCTTCTAGCATCTGAACCCAGGTAGCACAAAGCATTGGGTTCTTCCAGGTTCCTTGGAAGGCATCATGGTGGAAACTTGTGTTCCCTCACCCCAGACCATTAGGGCCTGCCTATGATTCTTAGAGAATGGTGTTTCAATGTCTTCAAGAAACAATACAGCTTTCCTAGAGCTCTGGTGTCCATTTTTAAAACCTTCTCAGCTGTGACATAGAAAGGATGATGTTGGCTGGGTGCAGTGGCTCATGCCTATAATTCCAGCACTTTGTGAGACCCAGGTGGGTGGATCGCCTGATGTCAGGAGTTCAAGACCAGCCTGGCCAACATGGTGAAAAGCTGTCTCTACTAAAAATACAAAAATTAGCCAGGCATGGTGGTACATGCCTGTGGTCCTAGCTACTAGGGAGGCCGAGGCAGGAGAATCACTTGAACTTGGGAATCGGAGGTTGCAGTGAGCCGAGATTGTGCCACTGCACTCCAGTCTCCAGCCTGGGCAACAGAGCAAGACTGTCAAAAAAAAAAAAAAAAAGATTATGCTACAGCTTCATAGTTATGTACAGGTCCCTAGGAGCTCATGGTTATTTAAGCCTGTCCCTTGCTTTCTAAATCTCAAAAGCATATCTGAAGACAAGTGATTGAGAGTTATATTGCTTACTACTCCAATTCATGTTTAAGTTATTCACAAATGTGGATAGATGAACAATTATTAGATTGATGAACAATCTAACAGTAGATGAGCAATGCCTTGTAGCATACCTTCCTGCTGAAAGAAAACCTCCAGCTTTTTGGAGGGTTTAACCTTCAGTTGGTTTAGAGAATTGGGAGCAGGATAACTCTCCTTTTGTAGACCCAGATGATTGTACTTTTTGTCCTTTTTACCAAAGTGGGACCCAGGCTCTTCCACACGCCTGTGATAAAGAGCATGTGTTTGTGAGCTGGCTGGTTGAGTTTGGAGTGTTTGGAGTGCCCTCTGCATCCTTAGAACAGAGATGAGATCACTGGCCCAAAAAGAAATGAAACTTAGGATCTTGGTTTTTTGGCCTGGTCCTCTGTTGCAAGAGAATATTCACCTGATATCAGCTTCAGGAAAATTTGAGTTGGCTGGTGTTTTCTTCAGCTCTAAGGCTCGGAAGGCTATTGTAACACACTCACAACCCTTTCCTTTTCCTAGCCCCCTCATGCAATGGGCAGAAATTGCTACTCCTGATTCACAAATAATTCCTCCATGCAAAGTGAGAAAAATAAAATGCTAGGTGGTTAATACCTCATCACTAAGGATGACAGAAATCTAAATTATGTCAGTAGATGTTCTAAAAGGCCAGAATGTGTGTGTATGAGACTATGGGAGTCTGAGCCCAGGTGGAGTCAGCCCCGTGGGTATCAGGAGTGACACCTGCCTGACTGCCAGACGCTCAGACTCCTCACTAATTCCCACCTCGTCCTCTGCCAGGCACCCCTTTCCCAGAGTGTTCAATGGATGCAACAGGAGGGAGCTGGACAGGTATCTGCAGTCAGGCGGTGGAATGTGTCTCTCCAACATGCCAGATACCAGGACGCTGTACGGAGGCCGGAGGTGTGGGAATGGGTACCTGGAGGATGGGGAAGAGTGTGACTGTGGAGAAGAAGAGGTGAGGGGGCTGCAATGGTGCTGGTGGGAGGGGAAGAATTTGCATTGATTTCACAGCTCAAGGTCAAAAGAGAACACAATTGAAAATTTCTTAGTCACAGGCATTTCCTATACACAACTATCCAATACCCCATGACAAATAAGATGTGGAGAAGAAGCCTTCCAGATGGATGTTGCTGCTGCCTCTTCCAGTTTGTGGTCAGCGTCGTTAGTGTCCACAATCAGTTCTCCTTGTGAGCATCTGGTCTCACCAGAAACCATGATCACGTGACATGTTCACTCTCTCTCCCTCCATGGAGCTGCACATGCCTCCTTGGCCCTCCAGCTGCACAGAATTTATTCTGGAGGCTCCACAGCCGGATACAGGGACTTGCACAGGGGCCTTATGAGGATGCTTAAAATAACAAGCTCATGCTGTTTAGGCTGGAGGAGAGAAGATGGAAAGAGGATGTAGGAAGTGCTGTCAAGTCTTGAAAGGGCTGCTGGGAGGAAGATGGGACAGAACTGTTTGTGTGTAAACTCTCTCCTTCCTTCTGATCTTCACAGTGAGTGTGGGGGGCACATGGCAGACCCTGGTCATTTTTAACAAATGCAGGTTCTTCTGCAGAAAACAGACCTGGATTGTTTCATCTCTGTTTTTTGAAGGCTGAAAATATGTATGTTAATACATGCGTAACAATTTGGGACAGATAACGAGTAACAGTAAATTAAAGGGGTGAGACTGAAGTTGTGTTTATATGGAAAAAAAATTTGATTTTATGGCCTTTTCTGTTTTGTTTTGTTTGAAACGGAGTCTTGCTCTGTCACCCAAGCTGGAGTGCAGTGACATGATCTCTGCTCACTGCAACTTCCACCTCCAGGGTTCAAGTGATTCTCCTGCCTCAGTCTCCCAAGTAGCTGGGAATACAGGTGTGTGCCGCCACACCTGGTTAATTTTTTTTTTGGTATATTTAGTAGAGATAGGATTTTGCTACATTGGCCAGGCTGGTCTCGAACTCCTGACCTCAGACGATCCACCCACCTCAGCCTCCCAAAGTGCTGGGATTGCAGGCGTGAGCCACCGCACCCGGCCTATGACCTTCTCTATGATGTGATTTTCTGTTTTTAATGCCAGCATGTAACTTTCAGAATAAAATAAGAACTATTCAAGGATGCCACCCCACCACCGTGAGCCCAGAGAGATCAACCCAGACCTGTCAGAAAGGAGGGAGTAGATTGAGGATGCAGGGCCCAGTGGGGTTGAGGAATGGCCTGAGAGTGGGCTTGGCCAGCTGGCTTATGTTCTGAGCAGCTGCTCTTTCAACAGATACACTGAGTGTGGGCTACGGTGTCTGGTCCTAGGGTTAGGACGAATGGCAAAAATGACGTAGTTCCTGTCCTTCAGGAGCTGATAGTCTAGTAGGGGAAACACAGATTGAAATAATTGCAAAATAATATATGTACAGTCCATTGCAAATGCTAGGAAGACAAGTTACACAGTGCTCTGAACGTATATAATGTAAGGGGGAACCTCCTTGCTTGGGTGGGAGGTGACTTGGAATCCCTATCTAAAGGCTGTGTTAGGAGTTAGCAAGGCATGCAGGAGGGAAGGCAGGTGGAAGGGGAGCCTGTGCCTTGGTGGGAAGAAATATGGTACATTAGGAAGGCAGGAACATGGAGCCCAGCATGGTGGGTGATTAATGGGAGGAAAGTGTTGTGTTTCTTCTCTTGAGGGAGACAGGTGGACAGGTGTCTGTGGTCAGGGGATGGGATGTGACTCTCCATAGGCTAGAGCTCCAAACAGTTACAGGTATAATGAGGCTGATAGGCCTGAGGCGGGACCCATCTGTGGAATGGGGACAAGGCTGCCTCATAAGGCTGTGGTGGAGAGATGTGTGGAACCCCACATACTCGTCACCGGCTAATGGATTGGCCTGTGACTACTGTAAGATGAGGGCACTCAGGGTCACTGGAGCACCTCATCATCTTTTGAAAATCTCAGGCTGGGGAGAAGGAAGCAAGAGAGGAGAGCAAGGAACCCTTAGAGACCCTGTGTTCCAGAAAGGTCCAGGCCAGGAAAGGCTTAGGAAGGGAAGCAGATGGAGAAGGAAGTCTGAGGAAATAGGCCCAGGAGTTGACATCAATTGTCCAGGGAGGTTGTCCCAGCAGGCCCTTGCACCGCCAGCCCCTTTTTATGAGATAAGAAAGGCGAGGAGGGTTGGGGCAGGAGGGCGCCCATGAAAGACAGTGTCTAGATGTTCTACTGGGGATGAGAAAACAAATCATAACTTCCATATACTGTGCTCAAAAGTCAGTTTTAGAAGATTACATGGTTACAGGGAGAAATATGCATGTCATATTAAGTTAACACAGATGCTGGAGAGGATGTGGAGACATAGGAACACTTCTACACTGCTGGTGGGAGTGTAAATTAGTTCAACCATTGTTGAAGACAGTGTGGTGATTCCTTAAGGACCTAGAAATAGAAATTCCATTTGACCCAGCAATCCCATTAATGGGTATATACCCAAAGGATTATAAATCGTTCTAGTATAAACATACATGCACATGTATGTTCATTGCGATACTGTTTACAATAGCAAAGACCTGGAACCTACCCAAATGTCCATCAATGATAGACTGGACCAAGAAAATGTGGCACATATATGCCATGAAATACTATGCAGCCATAAAAAAGGATGAGTTCATGTACTTTGTAGGGACATGGATGAATCTGGAAACCATCATTCTCAGCAAACTGACACAAGAACAGAAAACCAAACACCACATGTTCTCATTCATAGGTGGGTGTTTAACAAAGAGAGCACATGGGCACAGGGAGGTGAACATCACACATTGGGGTCTGTTGGGGGTGTGGGGCTAAGGGAGGGACAGCAGGGGGTGAGAAGAGGGGGAGGGATAACATTGGGAGAAAAGCCTGATGTAGTGACGGGGATGGAGGCAGCAAACCACCATGGCGTGTGTATACCTATGCGACAATCCTGCAAGACCTGCACATGTACCCCAGAACTTAAAGTACAATTAAAACAAAACACTGTGGATACTATGATTTTGTAAAATAAATGTAAATACATATGTATGTGTGTAGAAAATGCCTGGGAAAGTATTCGTACTAAAATGTAGCTGTGTCTTAGGCGGGCATGGTGCCATGCGCCTGTGGTCCCAGCTGCTTGGGAATCAGAGGCACGAGAATCACTTGAAATCAGGAAGAGAAGGTTGCAGACTGTCTCAAAAAAAAAAAATGTGGCTGTGTCCAAATCATGTTACTAATGATTGTGCATATATATGGTTCTTGTGATAAATGCACACTAGCTTAGTGACAAAGCTGTCACGTGATTTTTGAGATCAGGAGTTCCTAGGCCAGATGCAATAGCTCGTGCCTGTAATCCCAGAACTTTGGGAGGCCGAGGCAGGCAGATCACTTGAGGTCAGGAGTTCAAAACCCAGTCTCTACCAAAAATACAAAAATTAGCCAGGTATGGTGGCATGCACCTCTGGTTCCAGTTACTTGGGAGCCTGAGGCAGGAGAATCGCTTGAACCCAGGAGGCAGAGGTTGCAGTGAGCCGAGATACTGCACCACTGCACTCCAGGCTGGGTGACAGCAAGACTCCGTCTCAAAAAAAAAAAAAAAAAAAGAGTTGCTAGAGAGCTGGGGTTCCCAGGGTGTAGGGGCAGGGGTTGGGGAAAGTGTTGGGGGCTGTAAAGGCCCTCCGCCACTCACACCCACCCCGCTGTCTCCCCAGGAATGTAACAACCCCTGCTGCAATGCCTCTAATTGCACCCTGAGGCCAAGGGCAGAGTGTGCCCACGGCTCCTGCTGCCACCAGTGTAAGGTAAGTGGCCCTTTCCTCCCTCCGCGCCGCTGGCCCTGATCTGACAGCAGGACTACAGGACTGCTCTGCTGGGGATTTGCCTGCATCCTGGGGGAGTGATGGCAAGAGTTTCAGAAACATGGAGCAGGAAAGGTGCCTTGAATACAATTTACTGTTTATATACTGGGCCGCACTGAATTCAGACCATCCCAGAGGAGTCTGGAGGCTCTTTGGGAATGGTGCTTTTTTTTAATTATTATTATTTAAAGAAGTGTCCAGAGACAGTGGGCTTGATTTTATTGAGCCCGTAAACAATAATAATGATCATAATCTGTGTTGGCATTAATGGACCTCTTAGTAGATGCCAGGCACTGTGCTGAGAATTTTATGTACGTTATCTCATTTGCTCCTCACAAAAACCCCATAAAACATATGTTATCATCCTCATTTTAAGATGCGGAAACTAGCACTTATCAAGGATAAGAGGTTTATTGGGAATCAGGCAGTCAGGAAGGGCCTGAATCCAGCTTTCCCCGACTCTGGAGCCCACTTCTGTAATGTTGACGTGGGAGATAAATCGTCCATTACCGCTAGCGTTACTGTAGAACCACAGTCTCTCATCTGCGGTTCTGAAATTCAGAGAGTTCTAAAAGCCGAAAAAATGTAAACATATTTGGTGATAAGACTTGACCTGGATTGACATGACATAAATTATAATCTTTTTAAAAAATCACTCCTAAAGTGAATATTTATATTCCACTGCAGAAATATTAATATATTTGATCAGAAGGTGTTATCCCCGGCCTTGCTGAGGGGTTATATAATATACATATGTAGTTACATATGCAGACATATGTAATTATCCACATATATATATACATGTGGATATATGTACACCCATATACATATGGACCTATATATTATAATGCCTGCTTTCTAAATCTGAAAAGCCTGAGCCCCATCTGGCCCTAACATTTTAGGCAGGAACTGTGGGCCCAGGCATCTGCCCAGCACTTGCTGAGTGCTCGTCATGTGCCAGATTACCATTCACATACTTGCTTTTTGTTTTAGTTTTTACTATCAAAATATACTAAATATTTTAGTGATGTTGAGTGTTCAAATAGGGCAAATGTAGCTTATAATAATATAGCTAGGTAGAATTTTTCATGATATGGCTGTTTTAAGACATTACTTTATAGAGTTACTTTTTAAGCCTATATTTTCTTAAACATCCATTTCACAATTCATTTATTTTACATTCATTTATAAAATCACATATTTTCTAACAATAGGTTATTTTGTGCTTTAATAATAATGAACCATGACAAAATACTGAAGTGATTTAAATATTTTGCTGATGACTACACCCATCATAGACTCTTACACACTTCTACAGCTACTGCAATAATCAGAAGGGCTACAGCTGTTCTTAAAAATGATACTCGCTCAAGGTTGATAAGCATGCTAAACATTAAAGAGATGTATTTTTCCCCACATTAAAACATTAAAACTTTCTAGTTTTCTTTAAAATTATCTATAAAGATTACCTGCTTATTTAAATCACTTTTGGATGGCCACTTATAAAAACAGAGGGAGGCATAATTTTAGAACTTTCTTTGTAACTTCTATAGTAAAAAAAAAAAAAAAAAAAATGCTTTTCAAATTGTGATGGCATTAAAATTCCATTTTAGAAATTCTAGGTTTTAAAATTTTAAAAAATATGTCAATTACATAGGGGTGGGGTATTTTAATGAATTAATCTAGTGATTTATACAGGTCTATAAAGACCATTCTTCAGGATGAGTGATACTGCCTC
Organism: Saguinus oedipus; assembly: GCA_031835075.1. NCBI lineage: Eukaryota > Metazoa > Chordata > Mammalia > Primates > Cebidae > Saguinus > Saguinus oedipus. The sequence continues at coordinate 49,350,675 of CM063170.1, forward strand.
ATACTCATTTCAGTACTTTTAACAAATAATCCATTTAGATATAATCCCAGACTCCAAATTATTCTAAATTCTCTTCCACAGCAAGGGATCAACATATATCATCTTATAGACTGACAATTTAGTAAAGAGATACTAACCTAAAACAATAAAATTTATATAACTAATGGTGACTAATGCCAAACGTAATAGATCTGATTTTCACAATTTGGAAGTAATTTTCATGCAAAATTTTAGAGTTTTTATCCTTAATTATATTTTTATATTTTTAAGTAATCAAGACAAATAGTAGAAAAAGCATTTTATTTATATGGAAAAAGCTACAGTAATTTCTGTAAAAGGTGTCAATATAATATTGCCTATACAGGAAAAAATTCAAATGTGAATAGCAACAAATAAAAGTTATGCATCTTCCTACGTAGCAGTGCAATTAATTCACATTGCAATAAAGTTAAGTCAAGTATAACAAAATCAAAACAAGTGTTTCTCCATAATCACTATGCTGATTATTACAGTGTAAAGATCATTTCAGATTTAAGAAATCTTCAATCAGTCTACAGAATATCCTAAGACAAGGTAGACACAGTTAATTCACTTAATTATCAGCCGCTGGGGTTTTCAATGCTGTTCACAGGGAAAAAGTAATGAGTTGACATACATGTAAATAGAATATATTTAGTCTATACAGTAAAAAAATACAAATTATAAAGTGAGCTAACAAAGAATGAAATCTGAATACAGATTTATAAAACTGACATCTTAGACAACACAGTATTTCTCATGTAAAAACATCTAGTTTCAGCAAAAAATAATTTGGTTGCTTTTCAGCTGCACTGTAGATCTTGTAAGCTGAAGATGCAGATGTCCAAGGATTTTAAAAACCATAATAAATGTCTTTCTCAATGCATACAAAATGATACATGCTTTCATCACAGTCTTAAGGGTATTTTTGGAAGTTTGTTTTGTCTTGCTTCAGAAACACATTTAAAATGGGTAAAAATCAAATGGTTTCATGGTACAATGAAACAGTAAACAGTGCTCAATTTACTGCTAATGTTGGAAAAAATCTAGATTTTACAGTACTCTGGTATATATGAAAATGTTTTTATTTTACATTGCATATTTCTGAGTCCATTCTCTTGCATGTCTGCTGTATTTTTCTTTGTCTGATTTATAGATTTGTGCAATATCTGGTACTAAGGGGTCATCTGTCTTAGGATCACAAAGTAGAGAACATATGGACAATAAAACTTCTCATACAGTCAGAGCTGGTGACCATTGTGACCTCAGAATATCGAGACAAATACTTCCATTACTGTTTATGTTTGGATGATAAATTTTTGTTGTGAAAGCAATCTTTGGTGGTTTAAAAGGATAATCTGTCAGAAAATGTACAGTGAGAAAGAAGACTCCACCTTGATATGCGCTATCAGGAGGCCCCATAATAGTGGCTTGCCAGTGGAACAAGTCATCTCCCACAGGTCCTGCTGAACAGTGAGCAGGTGGATCACGCTGTAGATCACTTAATTCTTTCTGAATCCGCTTCAGCGCCATGGGTCCGGGATGGCGGTGGGGACACCGGCCGGTGGAGGGCGGCTGCGGGGCTCGGGGGCGTGGATCGTCCCGGGTTGGGCTCTGGCGGCTCGGCTGGCTCCGCGTGGAGGGTCCCCGGCTCACCGCTCCCAGGCTCGCTCCGGGCGCCGGTCCTGTTCCGTGTGCGCCTGAGCTCGAGTGTCTGCTTTGTTCTAACTCATGTTTAATCACCCCGTGAGTAGGTTATCATCCTGAGTTGTGAGTGAGTGAGCACACACAGGTTACACAGCAGATGTCCAAGGCCCTGCTGATGGTTAAGGAGCTGGGATTTGTGCCCAGGCAGGCTGGCTCTGAGGCGAGTCCTCTTTGCCTCCACCTGGCCCTGGGTGGCAGAGGTGTGTCCTCCAGCCTCCTCCTGCATATACTTGCAACTGGGCATCCACTCAGCAAGCTGCTCAGCTGGCTTCTCAGCCTGAGAGTGGTCAGTGGAGAAGCCTGTCTGCCTTCTTTCCTGGGAGAACCCTGTGAGTGGGGAGGAGTTGCCCAGGAGCAGGGGAGGGGGCTGTATTCTCAGTCACAGGTTTCCTAGCCTGGCTCTCAGAATTTGCACAGCATCAGGTCTGGCCATGCTTCCCACAGGGAGGCTGCGCTGGGTCAGGTTCTTCCATTCTTGGCTCAAGGCCTAAGCATAAGCGTGGAGTGGACCCCTTCACTGCACCCAAGAATTTCAGTTTGAGCCTCAGAAAAAGGATTCCCTGATGTCCGAGACTTTGACTTTGACTATGTGATTTGGGGCAACCTATTAACTATCTAAGCATGGGTTCTTTATGTGGAAAATGGGGCAAGTATTAGTAACACTGATTACTCAGGGAGGCTGTAAAAATCTTCACCCTTTGCCCCAGGAGCAAGTTATTGATCTGCAATGTGGGGCAAATAGCAGTATCTATCTCATGGAAGTTGTGAGGCTCCCACAAGATACGTGTATGTCACATGCTCAGCCCAGTGCCCGGCTCCATAGTGCAGATGTATTATGGCTGAGGTGCTTTGTAAACTCACAGATGTTCTGTGAATGCAAGGGGTGTGTGTGTGTGTGTGTTAGTGGGTCTGGCTCCTCTGCCACTTATAAGACTTTGGATACATAGTCTAACCTCTTGAAGCCTACATATGTTATCATCTGTAGAAGGGATAATTATATTACATAGGACTATCACAAAAACTAAATGAAGTCATATTTGTACTGGGCACTTCAGTGGGAGCTGCATAAAAGCAGCTATTACTAAAGCATGTAGTGAACTGTAAATTGTACAGGTATTATTTCTTGCCTCTTTCTTAAGACTGCTGTGAAGAGAAAGGGAGATAGCATTTGTGAAAACACCTTGAAATTCTGTCAGTATTCCTATGGGAAGGCTGAAGGTGGTTTGGGCTAATTAGATCATGTCGAAAGTGCTATGAATTCATGGTAATGGAAACTTCTGTTCTGTGAGAGTGATGCTTATAGCCCTTGGGCAACAGGGTTGAGGGCAGGGAGGAGACTGACTGTGTGTTTCTCCTCGTTCCTTGGCTCAGCTGCTGGCTCCTGGGACCCTGTGCCGTGAGCAGGCCCGGCAGTGTGACCTCCCGGAGTTCTGCACGGGCAAGTCTCCCCACTGCCCTACCAACTTCTACCAGATGGATGGTACCCCCTGTGAGGGTGGCCAGGCCTACTGCTACAACGGCATGTGCCTCACCTACCAGGAGCAGTGCCAGCAGCTGTGGGGACCCGGTAAGGCCCACCCTCTCCCAGCCAGCCTCCCCTGGCCCTCAGAGTAGTTTGGAATCTTGGCTTCAAGAAGGCACCTCTAGATACTACCTGTTTTATCCTCTTGACTCGGGTTAGATGTTCAGAGAGAACCAGAGGACAGTGTTTCTTCCCAGTCCCTTGATGCTTTTCATTCTCAGAGTGGACAAATGAATGAGTAATCCAAAAGAAAATGAGCAGAGGATGGAGACAGAGAAGCAAATGCAAATGGCCTTTAAACTATGAAAAGCCCTTTACCCTCAGGCATATTAAATGAAAGCAAATTATAATTATTATGAGGTGAGATTTTTGTGTATCAGATTGCAAAGACTGAGAGTTAATATAATGATACTATAACAACAATAATAATGAGATAGTGTTGTGGAGGGTGTGAAGAAACGGGTAGGTATGACCCCTATGAAAAGCAATTTGGAGGTATACTTAGAAATGAAGCTAACACTTGTACATGTGTGTGAGGATATATTTACGAAGTTGTTTACTGCACCATGTCAGCTATACCAACAACAAACCAGGTGTCCTTCAGTAGGGACTGATTAGTTCTGGTGCATTCATATAATGCAATGCTTTGTGGCTAAGCAAGGAGGCAGCCCTATATTTACTGAATAAAATCATCTTCCACAAAAAATTAAGTGAAAAATGCAAGGTGTAGAACAGTGAATAAAATGTGCTTCCAAGCCAGACGTGGTGGCTTGCATCTGCAATCCCAGCCACTCAGGAAGCTGAGTGGGGAGGATGGCTTGAGCCCAGGAGTTTGAGGCTGAGTGGGGAGGATGGCTTGAGCCCAGGAGTTTGAGGCTGCAGTGAGCCACTGTACTGTAGGACTCCAGTCTGGGTGACAGAGTGAGATAGCATCTCTTTAAAAAAAAAAAAAAAAAAAGGCCGGGTGCAGTGGCTCATGCCTGTAATCCCAGTAAGTACTTGGGAGGCCGAGGCCGGTGGATCACCTGAGGTCAGAAGTTCAAGACCAGCCTGGCCAATATGGTATAACCCTGTAACTGCTAAAAATACAAAAATTAGCTAGGCATGGTAGTGGATACTATAATCCCAACTACTTGGAAGGCTAAGACAGGAGAATCCCTTGATATGCTTCCATTCTTTATTACATAGATTATCTCTAAAAGATACACACAGAATTATATGTAGGAGATACAGAAATTAGAGCTGTCGGTATCTTTAGAAAATACACTGTTAATAAGTACTATTTCTCCAGAATGTAGAGAAGTAGGAACTAGATGACTACAAGAAAAATTTTCCAAGACATACTTATATCTTTAAAATATTGGGCATGTATGACCTATTTTTTAAAATCTTGAAATGAAACATGGCTTCTACATCAGAGAGCCAGCTTAGCATGCAACCCTCCCCACACACAGATATAAATCCTCAGTAAGGTAGGAAGAGTTTATATAAAACATTCTTCTCTGAAAGGGTCTTGATGAGGATGTGGGGATGGAGTAACCTGACAGGGAACAGGAAGAAGAGGCTGAGTATTCCCTCCCAGGAAATATTCTTCACTTCACCATTTTACCAAAGGTACCTTTGCCCTTGGGGGCTTCTGACAGGCGAGTGTACTGATAGATGTTGCTTGCCCACCCAGGAGCCCGGCCTGCCCCTGATCTCTGCTTCGAGAAGGTGAATGTGGCCGGAGACACCTTTGGAAACTGTGGAAAGGACATGAATGGTGAACATAGGAAGTGCAACATGAGGTGATGACCAAAGCGTGGGCCCCATGAAATAAGGGTGACAAAGCCACTTCTGCTCTGTACTCACTGCTGCCCAGCTCAGCAGCATGAGCTGCACCTTTATGTAAATCAGTTGAAATCAGTCATCTATTCTTGGCCCCTTGTTTGACAATGCACCATTCAGCTCTAAGGAAATCAGAGGAGGGTGTGGGTGGCACTGCTTCCTAGAAGGCTGATCAAACTTCTTTTGGGGACCATTTTATAGTAGGGCAGGGAATCAGCCCTTATGGGTCATTTCTGCAAAATGCTAATCATGCCCTAATTTGAATAGGTCCTCATTAATTAATTAATTAATTCATTTATTCATTCATCATTCATTCCAACTAACCATCTATCCATCCATCCATCCATTCATCCATCACCCACTGATGATCCATCCATCCACCACCCACCACCTACTCATTCACTCATCCATCCATCTATCCATCACCTGCTCGCCCACTGATCCATCCATCCATCTGTCCATCACCCACTCACCCACTGATCCATCCATCCATCTACCACTCACTGATCATCCATCCCTCCACCACTCACTCATTCACTCATCCATCCATCCATCCATCCATCACCTACTCACCCACTGATCCATCCTTCCATCCATCCATCACCCACTCACCACTGATCCATCCATTCATCCACCACCCACTCACCCACTCATCCATCCATCCATCCATCATCCACTCATCTATCCACCCACTCACCCACTCCATCCATCCATCCATCCATCACCCACTCATCCACCCACTTACCCACTCTTCTATCACCCATTCATTCATCCACCCACTCACCTATTCATCCATCCATCCATCCACCACTCACTCACCCAGGGTGATCTATCCATCTATCCATCCTTCCAGCTCCTACTCACCCATTGATCCATCCATCTATCCATTGATCCATCCATCTCTCCATCTATCCATATATCCATCTACTGTCTGTTGAAGATTTACCATGTGTAAGATACTGTGCTGAGTGCATGGTACTTTTAATACAATATAATAATGGGAATGTGAAGAGAGGCACCCAACCCATCTTAGTGTGTCAGAATGGTTTCCCAAAGGAAAGTATACCTACACTGAGAACTGGAACAGTTACCTAGGTGAACAGGGTGGAAAGTGGTACTGGTTCATGGGAGAGTGATCCAGGAAGAGAGATGAGTAGAGAAAAACTGGCAGTTGAAAGAACTGAGACCAGTTCGATACAGTTAAAGTATAATGTTGGGGTGCAAAGGAGAAGGACTGCTGAGAAATCAGCCTGGGTAGTTTAGCATGGACCAGATCATGAAAAGCCTCAAATGCATGGCTAGGGGAGTTTGGACTTTAGTTTGAGAGCAGCGTGGAAATTCGACTCCTCTGGGGCAAGACTGGAGGCAGGCAAATCAGTCTTCTGCAGACCAGGTAAGGGGGATGGGGCAGTATGAATTAAGGTAGATATATAGGAGGGAAGATTGATAGGGTTTGAAAATGGCTTGAGCCCAGGAGTGAGGGAGAATGGGAGTTGAAGATGACCCCAGATTTCTGGCTGGAGATCTGGGGGGGATGGCAGGGTAAGGAGCAAAAAGAGACAAATTGCTCAGCTTAGGGGGCTGTTCTTGGAGTAGAGGACATTTTGAGGCCAGTTCTATGGTCTAGATTTGCTCAGGTCAAGTAGCCTGTTCTCTTCCCTTGGTGTCAGTCCACATGGACTATCCCCTTGTGGGTCTCCAAAGCATATAACTGCCCTCAACCTTTGCCCCACCCCACGCAAGCCTGCTGTCTTGGTCAAGAAAGACTGAAGCTCTGGTGCCCCAGCTCTTTCCCCTGCCTCTGATTCCACCTCCTTCCCTCCCTGTCTCTTGTGCCCAGAGATGCAAAGTGTGGGAAGATCCAGTGTCAGAGCTCCGAGGCCCGGCCCCTGGAGTCCAACGCAGTGCCCATCGACACCACTATCATCATGAATGGGAGGCAGATCCAGTGCCGGGGCACCCACGTCTACCGAGGTCCTGAGGAGGAAAGTGACATGCTGGACCCAGGCCTGGTGATGACCGGAACCAAGTGTGGCTACAACCATGTGAGTCCCTTCTCCCAGCTCACCCAGGAGCAGGCTGCAGAGCAGGGATTGACAGTGAGCACTGGAGACAATCTGTCCCCAACCTCAGAGCCTCAGTGGTTCCCTTCATGACACTTTATAGTGACAGCAGAGTTCACCCACCCAGAGAACTGTGGGAAGGATTAAAGAAAATCACCCTGGTAAAGCACTTAGGTGGCCTAGCTAGTGCCACTTTTATCCTCATCCTTAATTATCATGGGAATTAAAACTGGACTAGGAGTTAGGGAAGCCTGAGCGAAATAATGGTAACCATCCCGTAGAGTTGGCTCTGACCATGAAACTGAAAAATGGGAAGTATTTAGCATAGCACTTGGCACAGAGTACTGTCACCATCATTATGTTTAGATATAATATTAAAATTAGTACATATTAATGACAAGTAATTAACATCATCAACATCATAGGTGTATGCAATAATACATATTTTATTGTTAAATATGATACTTTAACAAGATATTTGTTGTTTTCTCCCTAATCACAAAAGTAATAGCAAATTCAGCTGACTGCTGTCCTGTCCTTAGCGTTGTGGACAGTTTTCCGTTTTCGACTTTGATAATAACCTGAAGGGGGCTTCCTTTTTGGGTCCTCGTGTGGTTTTTTTGTTTGTTTTTTTTTTTTTTTTTTTTTGAGACAGAGTCTCATTCTGTCGCCCAGGCTGCAGTACAGTGGCGTAATCTTGGCTCGCTGCAACCTCTGTCTCCTGGGCTCAAGCTATTCTCCTACCTCAGCCTCCTGAGTAGCTGGGATTACAGGTACAGGCCATGATGCCCAGCTAATTTTTGTAATTTTACTAGAGACGGGGTTTCACCATGTTGGCCAGGCTGGTCTCGAACTCCTGACCTCAGGTGATCCACCCACCTTGGACTCCTAAAGTGCTGGGATTACAGGTGTGAGCTACCGCCATGGGTCCTCATATGTTCTAAGGGCAAAACCTTGCCTCCTAATTCCCAGCCAGTGTCGCTCTCACTGCACTGATCAATCTGTTTTCTCCACCTGCAGATTTGTTTTGAGGGGCAGTGCAGGAACACCTCCTTCTTTGAAACCGAAGGCTGCGGGAAGAAGTGCAATGGCCATGGGGTGCGTGCTGGGTTCTGGCTTCTCTGTGTCATGGGAGCATCGTGGGGGCAGGCCCTGTGGGTGACTGACGCTCTCAGGGGTGCTGATGCCTCTGCTCTTTCTTCGCTCCAGGTCTGTAACAACAACCAGAACTGCCACTGCCTGCCGGGCTGGGCCCCACCCTTCTGCAACACACCGGGTCATGGAGGCAGCATTGACAGTGGGCCCATGCCTCCTGAGAGTGAGTGCCAGCCTGCTGGGCCACTGTCCGCTTTCGTGAGAAGAGCGGGCATCAGGGGCAGGTGTCCGGCTGCAGAGCATCCACATTGAGTCAGCTTCATTGTCCCAATTTTGTAGAGAGGAAATCACAATACAGAGAGACCAAGAGAGGAGCGACTGCCCATAGTGTGGTGCGGGGACATGGCTCGGTCTCTCTTCACCCATCCTTTCTACTGAGGAGGGGGAGCCTGCTTAGTAGAGTGAGAGTAAGAGAGACTGTAGGTCATTGAATGTTCCCATCCTTTTTAGGGGGCACAGTGACTATTTCTTTTTGGGCACTTTAAAATAATCATGAACCTGGGACACACAGTGGTTTAGATTTCCTCCAGTGGACACAAGTTAAAATGGGAAACCACTCCGCAAAGTTTTATAGTATTTTAGTGGATCTCTCAAGAATTCTAGCACTGCGGTTTCTAAAGTTTTCTTTAAAAAAAATGGCTTTTTTAAAAAAAGCACCAAAATCTTTCAAGGAAGAAACCCCAATATGTAAAACTGATAAAAGGAGTGTTTTGTTAGTACAAATGTATTCTGTATATTTACATTAACCACTTGAGAGAATATTGAGGTAGTTTTGATGAAATCGAATGTAAAGTTACAGATTATGGGTGAGAGTTCTAGTCTTAGATCAGTCTGGGTCTTTTTGTTTTTTTGTTTTTTGTTTTTGAGATGGAGTCTTGCTCTGTCACCCAGGCTGGAGTTCAGTGGTGTGATCTCAACTCACTGCAACCTCCGCCTCCTGGGTTCGAGTGATTCTCCTGCCTCAGCCTCCCAAGTAGCTGGGATTACATGTGCCTGCCACCACGTCCAGCTAATTCTTGTATTTTTAGTAGAGACAGGATTTCACCATGTTGGTCAGGCTGGTCTCGAACTCCTGACCTCAAATGATCCACCCACCTTAGCCTCCCAAAGTACCGAGATTACAGGCATGAGCCACCACACCTGGCCAAGTCTTTTTGCATTTTGTGTTGGTTCCTTTGTGTCCAGGAAAATCATGATTCAGGCTAAAAACTAGTGGCAAATTGTACAGAGCTTGAACTGCTTGCCTGAAAAGGGACTGTCTTCAGTGAAGCACAAGTGGCTATAGAAGCTTTGTATTGTAGAGTCTGTGCAAAGCAAGTTGACTTGGCTCTTTGGCTACTGTTAGTGGTTTCCCAGTGGTAGATCATGTGTGTGTGTGTGGTTTTTTTTTCTTTGAGATGGAGTCTCGCTCTGTTGTCCGGGCTGGAGTGCAGTGGCACGATCTTGGCTCACTGCAACCTCTGCCTCCCAGGTTCAAGTGATTCTCCTGCCTCAGCCTCCCGAGTAGCTGGGACCTAGTACCACCACGCCCAGCTAATTTTTGTATTTTTAGCAGAGCTGGGGTTTCACCACGTTGGCCAGGATGGTCTCGATCTTTTGACCTCCTCAGCCTCCCAAAGTGCTGGGATTACAGGCGTGAGCCACCGCACTCAGACTATAATGTGTGTTTTTAATTATAGTTTGTAAGTTAAAATAAGTAATACAAATTAAACGCAAATCAAATGTCTGAAGAAGAAGCAGGAATACCTATTTTGAAATCTGCTATAACCCAGACAGCTCCTAAATCTCCCACTTGGGTTCTGTTTCTGGAAGGTGTGGGTCCTGTGGTGGCTGGAGTGCTGGCGGCCATCTTCGTGCTGGTGGTCCTCCTGCTGATGTACTACTGCTGCAGACAGAACAAGAAACTAGGCCAGCTCAAGCCCTCAGCTCTCCCTTCCAAGCTGAGGCAGCAGTTCAGGTATGGCAGGGTTCTGTGGGGGACTCAAGGTCAATTTATGGTCACAAAGGTCTCCATCAGCGGAACTTAGCAAAAGTGTTGGTGACAGTGGGTCTAATTCAGGGAAGACAAATGCAAGGTACACACTGCCCTCTCCCTGCTGTGACTGTGGCAGGCATTACTAGTCGATCTTACTGTAAGTACTCTCTACTGATTCTGGTCATCACTCCTGAGTCCTTCTCAGCAGAAGATCCCCAACCAATTCAAGCTAAAACATAAAATAAAATCTATTTGCCACCCTTTATCTAGTTGATTTGTTCCCAATTTTATTTAATTATTTATTTATTTTGAGTAGAAGTTTTGCTCTTGTTGCCCAGGCTGGAGTGCAGTGGCGTGATCTCAGCTCACTGCAACCTCTACCTCTTGGGTTCAAGTGATTCTCCTGACTTAGCCTCCCGAGTAGCTGGGACTACAGACGTGTGCCACCACACTCAACTAATTTTTTGTATTTTTAGTAGAGATGGAGTTTCACCATGTTGGCCAGACTGGTCTCAAACTCCCGACCTCAGGTGATCCACCTGCCTCATCATCCCAAAGTGCTGGGATTACAGACATGAGTCGCCACACACAGCCCCCTCTTTGTCTTTTTAACCACTGTTACTTTAAAGTTTGTTTCGTCTAATACAAGAATAGCTACCCTTGTTCGCTTTTGGTGTCCCATTTGAAAAGTGATTTATTATTTTGGGTATGGAAGATGTACAGTCTGTGCGTCTTTACATTTAACGCGTTAAATAACGCTTGTTCTGGGGGAGGATTTTAAGTCCCAGGTCTTTCTGGCTCTATGCCTGATGGGGATTCGTTGATGGCTCATGATAACCTTGTGGTGTCTCAGAGGGGAACAGTCTTAAAGAGTGAAGAGAAGGTGCTGAGAAAGCTCTGCTTTGTATAAGGCCAACTGTGTTTCCTCAAGAGTTCTCCATTGGCCACACGTTTTTCTACTTAGGAAGATGGGGTTTGTGAAGACCAATCCCACTCCCTCCAGAGCAGGCTGGGGGAAGGTTTAGCTGCTTGCTGGCCGTGCTTGGGTAAAAGGGAACTCAGGCACTGTGCCCCGCTGAACGCCTGCCCCTTTGTTCTCCTCCCGCATTTCTTGTTTCTAGTTGTCCCTTCAGGATTTCTCAGAACAGTGGGACTGGTCATGCCAACCCAACTTTCAAGCTGCAGACGCCCCAGGGCAAGCGAAAGGTAGGAGCTTTGCACCACTGAACTTTGCTGCTTTTCCTTTATCCCTCGGGGCCACGCTGGATTTTTCTAAGAGCCTCTGTGGGCCCGTGGGATTGGTAATAAAAGCCCTTTTATTGGCTTGAGAGACATGTCTTTGGTTCTGACATCCCCTAATGACTTTAAAGGTTGCATCTGACGTCTGGGATCCTGGGGTTTTAATAGATTGGTGTGTCTGTTCTCCCTTTGGGCTCTGGTTTATCTCAAAGAGACACACAGTGGCAGCCCTGAGTGATTTCTTGTCTCAGTGGTTCCTTGACTTGTGCATACAGGTGATCAACACACCTGAAATCCTGAGGAAGCCCTCCCAGCCTCCTCCCCGGCCCCCTCCAGATTATCTGCGTGGTGGGTCCCCACCTGCACTACTGCCAGCACACCTGAGCAGAGCTGCTAGGAACTCCCCAGCGCCCGCATCTCAAATAGAGAGGACGGAGTCATCCAGGAGGCCTCCCCCAAGCCGGCCGGTTCCCCCTGTACCCAATTGCATTCTTTCCCAGGTAAGTGCATTGTCAGCAACCAGGGGCTGGGAACGTTGCTTTTAAGTCCAGTTTTATTTTTATTTTTTTTAAAGCTTAAGCATTTATTATAAATTCAGAGTCGTAATAAATACGAAATTTTAGGGTGTAATGTTTCCATACTGGTTGCATGGGGATTTTTCTATATGTATTACAGTTTTGCGGGGTTTTTGAGACGAAGTCTCGCTCTTTTGCCAGGCTGGAGTGCAGTGGCGCAATCTCGGCTGACTGCAGCCTCCACCTCCCAGGTTCAAGTGATTATTCTGCCTCAGCCTCCTGAGTAGCTGGGATTACAGGCACGCACCACCATGCCCAGCTAATTTTTGTATTTTTAGTAGAGACGGGGTTTCACCATGTTGGCCAGGATGGTTTCAGTCTCTTGACCTTGTGATCTGCTTGCCTTGGCCTCCCAAAGTGCTGAGATTACAGGTGTGAGCCACTGTGGCTGGCCCTTTTTTTTTTTAATACTTTAAGTTCTGGGGTACATGTGCAGAATGTGCAGGTTTGTTACATAGGTATACACGTGCCATGGTGGTTTGCTGCATCCATCACCCCGTCATCTACATTAGCTATTTCTCCTAATGCTTTCCCTCCCCTCATCCCCCATGCCCCAACGGGCCCCAATGTATGATGTTCCCCTCCTTGTGGTCATGTGTTCTCATTGTTCAACTCCCACATCTGAGTGAGAACATGCAGGGTTTGGTTTTCTGTTCTTGTGTCAGTTTGCTGAGAATAATGGTTTCCAGCTTCATCCATGTCCCTGCAAAGGACATGAACTCATCCTTTTTTATGGCTGCATAGTATTCCATGCTAGATATGTGCCACAGTTTCTTTATCTAGTCTATCATTGATGGGCATCGGGGTTGGTTCCAGGTTTTCGTTATTGTGAACGGTGCCACAATAAACATAGGTGTGCATGTGTCTTTAGAGTAGAATGATTTATAATCTTAAGACTGGTTTCAGTGGGTAATGGCCAAGGTGGGGAAGATGAAACTTGTGGGGTCATGAGCTGACTGCCTTTTCTGCAATTCAGTCAATATGGAGGCACACGGCGGGTAAGAACAATGAACGTGGGGAAATAGATGCTCTAGGCAGCTCCTAAACCACGTAGTATTTTCTTCTGGTTGGCCTATTTTATGACAAGCCACTAGCCACCTTCCACCCCAGATTAACATCAGTCAGTTCCTCACGCTCTTCTGCCTGCTGGGTCTTGGCAAATGATCCTTGTTCTGCCTGAGACACTCCTGCCCTTTGCCTGGCCAGCTCCTGCATCCTCAGGTCTGCTCCTAGATGTCACTTCTTCCGGGAAACCTGCTCTGACTCCTCAAGTCTGAGGCTGATGGGACTGTACTTCAGTCATCATAGTACTCTTCCCACCGTATTGTACCTGTTGGTACCTTCTACTGGTCGGAAAGTCTTACTGAGGGATATACCCTGATGCATTGCCCATCCCAAGGGGCAGGAGGCTCTGGGAGGTGAGAGTGGGGTCTAGACTCTCGGCCCCCACCACTGGTGCTCATGGAAGCAGAGCCTGCCCAGCATCCTGTTCCTACTGCGTATGTGTGCTCTGATGGCGCCGACCACACCTGCAGGGGAGCCCCCAGTGCAGACACAGGTGTTTCCTGGGTGGCGGCCGGGTGGGGTGCCTTCCGGAACTGGCTTGTGTATTTTGGGTGTGACCCCTCAACTGAGACTGCTTTCCATGGGTGTGGTCCAGAGGGCTCGGTGGGACCCAAGCTGTCTCTGACCCTAAGGGCTCTGGGGTTGGCTGCAGGCTTTGGAGGGTCCTTGGGATGTGGGGCGGTGGTACAGTTTTTCGCAGAGCTGAGGGCATCTTTCTGTTTCTCTGCTGTGAAACTGCTGCTCTCCCCTTCCTTTCACGTGGGGCAGAGGTAGAATGGAAAAATCCATGCAGGTAAAGAGAGGGAAGAAAGAGGGAAGGAGGGAAGAAAGGAAGAAAAGCAAGAGGGGAAGGAGCGGAGAGAGGAGGTGGAGAGTGTACCTGTGTGCTGGGGGTGCTGCAGCAGATACTGCACGCTGCCTGGCTCCACAACAGACACTTACTTTCTCACAGTTCTAGAGGCTCGGAGTCCAAGGTCAAGGTGCTGGCAGAGTTGACTTCTGAAGCCTCTCTGCATGGCTTGCAGGTAGCACCGCCCTCTTGCTGTGTTCTCACACGGCCTTTCCTGTGCGCTCCTGCATCCCTGGTCTCTGCATGTCCAACTCTCCTTATGCAAACACCAGCTTGGATTAAGACCCATCCTAGTGGCCTCATTCTATCCTAATCACCTTTTTAAAGACATTATATCTAAATGCAGCCACATTCTGAGGTTTTTGGGGTTAGGGCTTCAACATGATTTTTTTTTTTTTTTCAAATGATGACTGCACAGTTCAGTCCCTAACAGAGAGATCAAAGAAAGGGAGAAAGGAGTGCAGAGACTTGGGGGAGTCTAGAGACTTGGGGGAATGCAGAGACTTGGGGGAATGCAGAGACTTGGAGCGCAGAGACTTGGGGAAATCTAGAGACTTGGGGGAGTACAGAGACTTGGGGGAGTCTAGAGACTTGGGGGAGTGTAGAGATTAGGGGTGCTGGCGGAGGGAGGAGGGAGTGGGTCAGGAGAGCAGTCCACTCAGACCATTGTTTCAAAAAGCCCACACTAGAGGCTTGTTCAGAGAACACAGGGCCTGCCTCACCCTTGTTACCCCGAGGCGCCGAGCCTTAGATCAGGAGGCATCGGGGACAGCGGGGACCCAGCTGGTGGGGAAGTGGTGGAGGCTGCACATGCCCTGTGTCTGTGCCCCTGCAGCTGCTGGCAGGAGTCCCTGGTGCAGGAAGCTACCCAGCCAGTGGCAGGTGCCCCAAAACACAGCTCCCAAGCACAGCTCCTTCTGGGCTTCAGGGTCCAGGTGAGGGTCTCTCTAGGAGCAAACAGTGGGAGGCAGCTGCTCTGAGTGGGAGCTCCTGTGATAAGATTGGGCTGCCACCTCCCTCCTCACAGCCATTCAAAGAAGGGAATTGTGCGGCCCTCGTTTCTCTTGGAGGTCGCCAGGCTTCACAGGATTGAAGGGACTTGCCTGACATTGGACTTTAACCCAGTTCTCACCCAGCTGAGTGAGAGAGCCTCACTCAGCCTCCTGCCCTGGGGCCACTCACAGTCTCCAGTCTGCCATCAAAGATCTCCCACCTCCTAGCTGGGGGCCATGGATCCACTGGAGAAGTGATGGATGAAACCTCATCACTTCTTCGGTTCTTTTATTGTAAAGCAGCGTATGCACTTCCACTCTGGCCCAGGCGATGATGAGGAAAGCAGACGGCAGCTTTGCCTCCTGGAGCTCATGTTCTGCTGGGATAGCGACTCCGGGGTAGGCATCACTGCAACAGTGATAAGTGCTGTGAACGAGAGGCTCAGGGTGCTCAGAAGAGAGTAACGGGGATTTGACCTAGTCTGGGAGATCCAGGAAGGTTTCCCTGAGGAGGCGACATTTGAGTTGAGACATGAAGGAGGAACAGGACTTAACCAGGCTGTGAGGGCAAGTGACGAAAGAGCTTTCCTGGTCCCGGGACCCACTAATAGGGAGGCTCTGTAATGGGAGAGGGCCCTGGGGGCTGAAGGAACTGAAAGATTCGTGTGCTTGGAGCCCAAGGAGCTATGAGATGAGGCTGGAGGGCCAGGAGTAGCCGCAGTATGCTCAGGCCACACAGCCTTGGTCAGGACTTTGGTCTGCATACCATAGAAAAGGGACAGTGGTGACACGGCACAATTCTCTGTGTACAAGGATTGATCGCTCTTGGGGATACCTTTAGGCAGGAGGGAGGTGTAGCTCCCAGGCCCGTAGATGCTTCTGGAGCTGTTAATCTACTGTTTGACCTGCACGGATATTACTTAGTGTATTTGCATTACACTAAGTAATGTGATGTATATTTGTGATTTGTTCACCTTTTGCTGTGATTATATTTGTATTTTGAAAATAGTTTTTTAAAATGGGGGCTGGGCACGGTGGCTCATACCTGTAATCCCAGCACTTTGGGAGGCCGAGGCAGGTGGATTACCTGTGGTCGGGAGTTTAAGACCAGCCTGACCAACATGGAGAAAACCCATCTGTACTAAAAATACAAAATTAGCTGGGCATAGTGGCGCATGCCTGTAATCCCCACTACTTGGGAGGCCAAGGTAGCTGAGGCAGGAGAATCGCTTGAATCCGGGAGGCGGAGGTTGCAGTGAGCCAAGATTGCGCCATTGCACTCCAGCCTGGGCAACAAGAGTGAAACTCCGTTGAGAAAGAGAGAGAGAGAGAGAGAGAGAGAGAAAAGAAGGGAAAGAAGAGAAAGAAAGAAAGTTACTCTAGCAGCAAATGGTTATACTAGTTACAAGATTTTAAGGTTGTCCTGAAGAAAGATGGTAAAAGCTTGGAGCAGGGAGAAGGCAAGGATGATGGAGCGAAGCTGATGAGAAGTGTGAAAATATACAGGACTTGAGGTCGGTAAGGGATGATGATGTCCCGTGTCTGCCTTGAGCAATCTGATCAAGTGAGATGCCCTCCCTTATGGAAGGGAGCATGGGCCAGAGTGGTTGAGGAACGGTTTCTGCTTTAGGCAGAGGAAAACAGTGCTGGGCAAGGCCTCTGCCAGGGCTGAGTTGGGTCATTGCAGATGTTGCCTGTGGCTGGTTGCTGCGCTGGGAGGCCCAGCGCTGACATGATGATGAGGCTCCTGCCCAAACCCCAGCCCCTCAGTGGCCCATTTGCACAGCTCCCTTGGGAGCACCGCCTTTCCCAGTTGCAAGCTGACATTTGCACCCAGCTGTCACCTGTCCCAGAAGGTCTCTGTCCTGGCTTCCAGCAACCACTGCAACTTGGCAGCTATTCTGGGCTGGGGAAGGTGGGTGGGATTGGTTGTCCTTCCAGGTGGAGCTGAGGAACATGGCTTTTTGGTCCTAAGAATTTGCTTCAGTTTCTGATGCTATGAAGCTCTTGGGGGAGGTCTCAGCTTTTTGAGTCATTCCTGCCCTCTCTACATGCTTGCCTTTTGTCCGCTTTAATACGTGGTTGTGACTCTCTTGAGAAGGGAAGCAAGTCAGAGAGAGCAGGCACTGGAACTCCCATCTATGCAGTTAGCTTCCCCTTAAACCCCAACAGCTTGGGGGCCTGTGGGTGGCAGAGTCATTCTTTGCCCCTTAAAATACAATGGATCTGCCAGGCTCAGTGCTCATGCCTATAATCCCAGCACTTGGGAGGCCGAGCTGGGTGGATCACTTGAGGTCTGGAGTTTGAGACTAGTCTGACCAACATGGAGAAACCCTATCTCTACTATAAATATAAAATTAGCCAGATGTGGTGGCAGATGCCTGTAATTCCAGCTACTCAGGAGGTTGAGACAGGAGAATCCGTTGAACCCGGGAGGCAGAGGTTTCGGTGAGCCGCAATCATGCCATTGTACTCCAGCCTGGGCAACAAGAGTAAAACTCCCTCTCAAAGAAACAAAAAAAACAATGGATCAACTAATATGTGTTGAGCACCTCCTGTATACTGGGCACTGTTCTGGAAGCCAAGGATGTGTTAGTGAACCAGACAGCCAGGCACCAATCCTGCTTCCACTCTAGGGGGGCTAGGGAGACAGAAAGTAAAAATCAACTTAATAAGTAAATAAATTATGTATGTTGGAAGGGGGTAAGTGAGATGAAAAGTAAAGAAGAGGTATATATATTTGGATAAAAAGGTCAGGGAATGCCAGGGTAGGGGCTGTGTGATTTTAAATAAGGTAGTCCGGGCAAAGCCTTGCGGAAATGGTGAGAACGTGAAGGTAATAGGACAGAATGAAGGACAGACTCCATTAAACATGCCACACACATAGACAGCCAACATGCACGAAATGCAACTGCTTCTTTTTTGCACTTTCTTGGCTGGGTGTGGTGTCTCATGCCCGTAATCCCAGCACTTTGGGAGGCCGAGGCGGGTGAATCACAAGGTCAAGAGATTGAGACAATCCTGGCCAACATGGTGAAACCCCATCTCTACTAAAAATACAAAACTTAGGTCTGCATGGTGGCACGTGCCTCTGATCTCAGCTTCTTGGGAGGCTGAGGCAGGAGAATCGCTTGAACCAGGGAGTTGGAGGTTACAGTGAGCCGAGATTGTCCCACTGCACTCTGGCCTGGGCAATAAGAGCAAAACTCCATCTCGAAAAAGAAAAAGAAATTTTCTTTTAATCTGAACAGGAAATACACATACATCTGATCTCAGCTTCTTGGGAGGCTGAGGCAGGAGAATCGCTTGAACCAGGGAGTTGGAGGTTACAGTGAGCCGAGATTGTCCCACTGCACTCTGGCCCGGGCGATAAGAGCAAAACTCCATCTCGAAAAAGAAAAAGAAATTTTCTTTTAATCTGAACAGGAAATACACATACATGCTTTTGTTAAAAACCAGAGTGTTCACCTGCAGCACACCCCTCCCCTCTCGCACCCCATCCCAGCGTCACCTCTTCTGAGTTGTATCTGTGTCCTTTCGTTTTTCTGTTCACAGGCATTCCTATGAGGTGGGGAGCGTGGTGACTTATTTTACATCAGCTGTCCTCTGCAGCTTGTTTGTTCCACCTAACAACTCTTGAACATCTCCCCATACCAGCCCCGCTCAGCCTACTGCTTTCTTTTTAAGTGCTATATCATCTGTCACTTTATAATTTTAGTCATCTTTCTGCTGATGAAATTCTGCTTATTTATAGTTTCTTTGCTGTTACAAACAGTGCTGCAAGGAACACCCTTGCAATTTCATGTTTGTGCCCCTATGCAAATAGTTCTCTAGCACAGGTCAGAAGAAGTAGAATTACTGTATCAGAGAATGGTTATTTGTAATTTTAATAGATACTGCCAGCTGCTCTCCTAACTTCTTCTTGGGAATATAAACACATCATACATACCGTTTCTTTCTAAATGAGACCACACAGTTATAACTTTTTCCTATCTGATTTTGACTGGTAAGAAAGCAGGGATATTTTTCTTTCAAACAGGCCTCTGGCCTTCAAGTAAGGCTTATTGCTTTCTCTCCAGGACTTCTCCAGGCCTCGACCACCCCAGAAGGCACTCCCAGCGAACCCAGTGCCAGGCCGCAGGGCCCTCCCCAGGCCAGGGGGTGCATCCACGCTGTGGCCTCCTGGTGCTAGCCCTCGGCAGTCCCAGCCTGTGGCAGCACCTGCCCCAAAGGTGAGTCCATGGGAAGCCCTCAAGGTGAAAGCTGGTACCAGAGGGCTCTCAGGGGGCAGGTGTGGAGTTAAGAAAACAAAGCAATTCATATTTCTTGTGGTCTGTACTGAACTTCCAGAACAAAAGCCAAGGGCAAAACATTCGCATTTCTTGGTGCCTGTTTGACTGTGGCATTTTGGCTTCATGTGAAAGGTGGCACTTAGGGTCCTGAGCTCTGGTGGCTTCATCCCTGCCCCTGCCCCTGACCTGCAGAGAGACCCTGAGCAAGTCCCTCTTGAGTCTGTTTCCCCATCTGTACAGAGGCAATGATGATCAGTAGTACCAGCCCCAACAGGTTGCTGTGACAAGCAAGGCAGTGCATTGGTAGAAGCCGCCTGGCCTGCGGAAGGCTGTGCACACATGGCCCCTCCTCGTACCTCCTCTCTGTGCGCTGACATTCTCAGTTTGCCAGTTTGGGAGTTGGGTCAGAAAGGGCTGAGGTGAGGAAGCTGGCTGACCACCCTGTATTCCCGTGAGGCATTGGGAAATCTATGGACTGTGCTGCTGCCTCAGCAGGGAAGGGAGGAAGGAGGGGTGACTGGTCAGCTTGAGATGGGGGCACCCGCCACACCCCTCCCTGCAGGAATGACAGTCTGGGTGAGCAGACACATGGGTAGACTTCCACAAGAAGCCTTTGTTCTCAGTGGCTGCTCCATCCTTCCTAAGCTGTTAAAATCGGAAGGACGGCTCCTCCTTCATCCCACTGATCTGCATCAAGCTGATGTCTCTCTCCTTCCCTTCTTTTTCTTTCCAGTTTCCAGAATACAGATCACAGAGGGCTGGAGGGGTGATTAGCTCGAAAATCTAGACCTGTCCAAGGGGCTCCTCCCTTTCCTTGAGCTCTCTGGACGGTGCAGAGGACCCGTGGCCATGGAATCCAGAAGAAGCATGTCTGGCTGCCTCTGAGCTCCTCCCACCCTCTTCCGGGAACCTCCACATCTCCAAAAATCTTGTTGACTCAGTGCCTCCTGGCTTCCTTGGAAGCCCAGAGAGGGACTATGATCCAATGGCTTCTAGGTGTTGTTTTGTGCAATATACAGCCCCAGGTGGGGAGGGGATACCAGGAGGAAGGTGAATGGCAGCTTCTCCAGACCCCCAGCCCTGAGGTGCTGATGGAGACAGTCAAGGCTGGCAAGCCCACTGGGAAAAGTCCTGCCTAGCTCCTCAGGCCAACTCCGCTCGTAGAAGCATCCATCCACTCCTGGGATGCAGGCTGTGCACAAGGGCTTCCCATTGCTTTTGCCCTCCTCAGAGGTCCTGGGCTGGACAGAGGCTGGCATTTACTCCTTTTAGCTTTTAGGGGTTAAGGAAGGGTCAAGCCAGCCACTGCTGTGGCTCTGCCCAGGGCTTGGTTGAGGGAATGGCTTCTGGCTGTGTGGCTGCATGTGACAAGCCAAGTCCCCTCCCACCTCCCCCCAAACCCCTGCTTCCCCATATTCACAGGGGTCACTCTGATTCAGACAGGTACTATTCATAGGCAATGTAGACAGCCGGAGGCGCACCGGGCTTGGGCTTCCTCTGAGCCATGATGCCAAAGGTTGCGACTCCCGACTCTGGATAATTTTTGCCCTTTGTTTTCTCCGCCACATGGGCTGGTGCCCCATGCTTTTCTGTCTTCCTTCCCCTCATTGCCACTCTAATGTGTGGTGCTTTGGTGAGCGAACCCTCAGCAGTCCTGACCTTCTAGTGACCAGGTGCTTGTGACCTACAAGTCAGAGTCCCCTCTCAGTCAGCCACTGGAGTTCAGTACTGGCTCTCAGGAGTGTGACCAGAGTAGACCCGGGACATGGCCAGTGGAGTCATATCGTTGCTATTATTCTTGTGACCTCAGCATGGTGAGCGGCTTCCTCCTTACTCTCTGAGCTAAATCTAGGCGAGGTCCCCTCTTAGGAAGCCCAGCTATTTACAAAGTACGCATGTGGGAGCCAGCCTGCCCTAGTGGCTGGTCATTGACCTCAGCAGGACTGTTGCCCTCTAAGCAGAGGCAGACCCGTTTCTGACCGAGGGAGCTGCCCGAGATACCTGGAGAAGGCAGCCAGCAACAGCTGCGCTGGAACAGGCAGAGCTGGGGAGTGTCTTCCCCACCCAGCCTTTTGTCATTCGCTTCCTTTTGTTCTCTCTCTGCTCACTGCCCTCATCTGACCCTCTGAGCAGGTGCGGGGCTCCACAGTGGCTCCTGTCCTCCCTGCAGCAGGGAAGGAGGGCCGTGTGGTGCTTTGCGAAACTAGCAAAGCACCTGGAGATGTTTTCTGGGAGACTGACTGCCACCCCCACAAAGGTTCTGGGTGGCTCCCCGGTGGCTGGCCTGACTGTCCTCCTCTAAGGCTTTCCTGGGGCCTCCTCCCCTCCTGCAGTAAGCAGTTGTTGGCTCTTGAAAACCTCACTGCAAGGCTGTGGCTGAGCTTCTGGTTCACCACCCCAGGGCCTCCTTATAGTTCTCTACACACAATAGGTGCTTCATGGAGGTTCTTGGGTTTGGAAATAAGTGGAAAACGTGGGATGTACCCCTGGGGAAAAGCCTGGGGTGGGTTTAGAAAGATCTCAGGAACAGGAGTTTCTCTTCCCTCAGGGTGGCTAGGATACAGGTTCCCCATCTCTCTGCTATGGCTCATCCTTGCTCCAGAGATCCATTCCCCACCTTGCCTGTGGCCCAGTTAAGTCAGGAGACTTCCTTTTATTTCAATGTGTCACCCTCTGCCTCAAGGCTTGGTTCCAGAAAAGTAGAGGTGAAACCATCCCCTTTCACCCCCCTGCCAAACAAACAAACAACATCCTCAAAACCCAACCCCACGCCTCACATTGCTCCTGTGGCTTCTCCAGCCTTTCTCCCTCAATCAGGAGGTAGATGGCTCTGAAGTGACAGCACCACAGCCATAGTGACGACGTGAGCCGTCTGAACTGCTGTCCTCCTCCCTGGAACCACACCAGGAGACCTGGGTTGCTGTTGTCTTGCTTTTTGTTTTGTTTGATTTCAATATCACCTCCATCCCATCAAATTGTACTGTGAACTGGAAGATGGTGGAATGTTTTGGCCTTTGATGGAGACTTCCGGCAACCAGTTCTGCTGATGCTTCACTCCTGGCTCTGTTCAGGGAGGCCCGGGAGGAAGACTGGCCATCCCCTTTTTTCTCCACTGCCCAGTGTGCTGTTTTGAGGTGTCAAATACAAATAAATCTGGGCTCAGGGAAGGCAAGACCTTATTCCAAAGCGTGATTGCAGAAGAGGAAAGGGAATACTGTAAAAGGGAGAGGAAGGGGCCTATGGGAATAGTGAGAAGGCTCAGACCTACCGACGGCAGATCGGCAAGCATCTCAGAGCCCAGGCAGAAAAGGCCTTTTCTTTTATTGGAAAAAGTAAACCTGACTAGAAAGAGCTGCGTTCAGGGAATCACTTTGTGCCCAGCCTTTTATTTTTTCAGGGTAGGGGCTGTCTGCTGGCTCAGGCTGAGGGTGGGCCAAAGTCCAGGGTCTGGTGGGGAGGAGGGAAGCTTAACTCAAGTTTGGCTTATTGAGTTAGCAAGCTCTTCGTGCAGACGGAGATGTAGGTAAATCTCTTTAAAAACAAAATTATCCTGCCAATCTTACAACCCAATCATTTTTTTAAGGGCCTTAGAGCCAGCTCTAAAACAAACCTCAGGAGAGTTCGTGCCCCGTCTCCCTGTCTTTGTGGAAGCTTTAGCCTGGGCACCTGGCTCCATTTTTTTTTTTTTTTTTTTTTTTGAGACGGAGTTTCGCTCTTGTTACCCAGGCTGGAGTGCAATGGCGCAATCTCGGCTCATCACAACCTCCGCTTCCTGGGTTCAGGCAATTCTCCTGCCTCAGCCTCCTGAGTAGCTGGGATTACAGGCACGAGCCACCATGCCCAGCTAATTTTTTGTATTTTTAGTAGAGACGGGGTTTCACCATGTTGACCAGGATGGTCTTGATCTCTTGACCTTGTGAGCCACCTCCCTCGGCCTCCGAAAGTGCTGGGATTACAGGCTTGAGCCACCGCGCCCGGCCACCTGGCTCCATTTTGTCTGCTAGCCACAGGTTCCTTTCATCCTTGCTGACTTCTCCCCATAAAAGTAAAGCCCTTTTCTGCCCCAACTCTAAGATACTTGCAGATCTTAAGGTCTGAGACTTGCTGATTTTCTGATTGAGTGTTCTTTGTGTTGCCATCATCCCTTCCCTCTGAAGCAATAGCCCCTCACCACCTCCTGCAATAACCCTTTCGAATGAAGTCTCTTTCGCCTACTTCCTCATTTGTTCTTGACAGAGGGTATGGATGACTTGCATTTTGAAAATTGGGGACCAGTTCGAAAGTCAGTATTTATGTTAATCATGCGTATAACAGCCCTGCTGGACACCCACGAAAGCCATGGGAATGCCAACTGGAAAGGTCCCCTTCCCGAGGGAAGCCTGCTAAGGAGAGGTTCTGCAGAATCCAAACCCAAATTTCCAAAGTCACACCCCCCACACCCTGCGTGTCCTCTCACACCGTCCACTGTGTGTTTGTATGTGTCTGGGATCCAGGGCAATGTGAATTTTCTTTTTATTTGGGAGATTGTTCACGGGAAACTGATCTTCTCTCTTGTCCACCTATTAATTGTTTACAATATTTGTACATCTATGCAAAATACTTGAATGGGCCATGGTGCCTTTTTTCCTTGTTTGTATTTAATTAAAAGGAATTGTTTGTCATTTGCAATGTTATCTGGTTTGGCAACTCTTTACTATGTGTTTGTTGTAATGTCCTACTGCTCAGATTAGATAGGATTCATGACCTGGACTCCAGAAAGAACTCCCACAAAGACAGTCAGTTCAGCCTGAAAAGACATCATGGTGGACCCTGAGCCAAAGCAAAGCCTGTGTTTTCCTGTGGCCAGTAGAGGGGGCTGCTTGTCCTTGCACCTGGACACAGGCTGCTCTAGTTTAATTAGGTCTTGGCTCATTAAAGGCCTGAATGATCCTGGGATTCTTCTATATGTTTCTTCTCATCCTACACAACTACGTATAGAAGACAGCTGAAACCCTCTGCTCACCTCCTCATCTTATTAAGGCAAGGGGTCATACTTTAAAGAGGGGAAACATTTGCCCGAGGTCTCTTGGGCTGGGTAGGCAGATACAGCCAGGGATAGGGTTGGATGTGCTTTCTGATTCCAGAACTCTGCGTGTTGCCACAGCTCGTATTCATTAGTGCTTCCCAGTCCACAAAAGGATCCCACTCTCATTTTCTCATCCATCCCTACCTCAATTTTGAGGTTCTCTCAGAGAGATGGAGGATTAATAACTACGATGAAAGGTAACAGTTGCTGAGTATAGTCACGGATTCAACCAACAGCAGATTGAAATATTTGGGGAAAAAAGTACAAACATAAGAAGTAATACAATTTAAAAATATAGTATAACAATGATTTACACAGCATTTACATTGTATTAGGTATTACAGAGATCATCCGGAGATGATTTAGAGTATATAGGAGGATGTACGTAGGTTATATGTAAATACCATACCATTTTATATAAGGGACTTGGCCATCCTTGGATGTTGGACCCCATGGGGGTCCTGGATCAATCCCCTGCAGAAGCCACGAACAGCCATATTTAACGCATGTGAGTCACTGCATGCTATTTATGAATAAGGATTATCTGATTTAATTTTCACAAAAACCCTGAGGGGGCTTCTTGCTCTCTGATTATACTTTTTAAAAAAAAAGGAGTCTCTCTCTGCCACCCAGGCTGGGGTACAGTGGGGCAATCTGGGCTCACTGCAACTTCCACCTCCTAGGCTCAAGCAATTCTCATGCCTCAGCCTCCCAAGCAGCTGGGATTATAGGTGCCCTCCACCATGCCTGTCTAATTTTTATATTTTTAGTAGAGAAGGGATTTTGCCATGTTGGCCAAGCTGGTCTTGAACTCCTGACCTCGAGTGATCCATCCGCCTTGGCCTCCCAAAGTGCTGGGATTACAGGCATGAGCCACCACACCCAGCCTGATGATACTTTTCTAATCTTTCATGGTCACAGGGTTGCCTATGGACCCTAAAGACATCTAAACACAAATGCTTTCGCTACTAGCATGCCCACTCATGAAGTTGCTTCCCACTCACACGTTAAAAACCTAAACCTAGTGGTTTTCCCTGCCTAAAAACCACTCTTTCCCTGCTTTCGGCCATTCTCTGGGGTGTTGCTAGTGTGTTTGTCCCTAGCATAATGGAGAAAGCATGGTTGGACAGACCCGGGTGAAGTCCTGACTCTGCTAGCTACTGAGTAGACAGGTGGGTCTGGACACGTTCCAGATTTCTGAGTCTCTTTTCACTATTCAAATGGGAATAGTATATCTACCTCAAAAGTGTCATGATCATCAATGACATTCTATATGTAGAAACACCCAACAGCGCCTGTCACAGGCTATGTGCTCAGAAACTGCTGACTACATCAGTTTACGGTTGCTTTGCTTGACATGCATGGTTCTGTTATGATCTGCTTTGCATTGAGTGCTGGTCTCCAGGAGAGTTTGGGCGAGGAAGGACTGTGATGTTCTTCCTTCATTCAATACATATATTTTTTAGTGCCTACGGTGTGCTAGATACTGAGGATAAGCAGTAAATCAGAGCCAACCCTCATGAAGTTTATATCCAGATGGGGAGAGAGCACAGATCGCAAGAAAATAAGTGAATAAAGTAGTATCAGATTATGCCCCAGGCACAGTGGCTCAGGCCTAAAATCCCAGCATTTTGGGAGGTCAAGGTGGGAAGATCACTTTAGGACAGGAGTTTGAGACCAGCCTGGGCAACACAGCAAGGCTTCCTCTTTACCAAACCTGAGCCTGGGAGTTTGAAGCTGTAGTGAGCTAGGATCACACCACGGCACTCCAGCATAGGTGACAGAACCAGACCCTGTCCCAAAACACACACAAAAAACAACACAGATTATGCAACTGGGGGCGAGGTTAGTCTTGGAGAGACGCGCTACATCTGCTGGTTAAACCAGGTATCAGCTTTGCTCTTCTTGGCTGTGTGACCTTGGGCAATTATTTAACCTCTTCGGGTTCCCTTCCTCATCTATAAATGGGAATAAAAACATATCCAACTTGTGGATTTAAAGAGAGGAGTTAAAGAGAGAATTCACAGGAAGCACCTACTGTGCCTGGTGCCTGGTAAGGGCTCAGGTGTTAACCAGGGAAGAGTTGTCTTCAACTGATTCTATTTCAAAAATTATCTTTCCCACTCTACCAAGGGTGTTAATTATCAAGGACACGGTAGGGGCTGTATTGACAGCCACATTCATTCAGAGATTGGAGACTGTCCCTCCCGCACTAGAAAAACGAGTTTCATCACTCCATGCTCAAGGAAGGTCAAGACACAAGTGTTGAGTAAATATATATAATCTGAAGTCTTTATTCTTGACCCTGCAGACCACACTCTCAGGGCCCTCAGTTTACTGCCATTCTCAAGATCCAACTTGTTGCATTGCTTTTCATTACAGACAGAAATCCACATTCATCAAAAACTGGGGATTTGAGGCTGAAGGGGCAGGGAGGCAGTCTGGCAGTCAGCCAAACGTTGGAGCTCCAAGGCCAGCAGGAATTTATCTGGGCTTGGCACATTTAGGGCAAAGGATACACAAGCACAGACTGCAGGTAGAGTCACACAGGGGAGGCCCTGCCCCAACTTGGGGGCTGAGAATCAAGTCTTCCCTCTTTCCAGATATACCAGCTCACACTAACTTCCCTTTCTAATGTCCTTCTCCAACCCCCACACTCCCGCGGCTAGAAAGGAGATGGGAAGGGAAGGAATAGTAATTCTCTCTCCTCCAGCTGCTCTGGTTTTGGATACGCCTCTGGCCAAATGTGAGGGGACCAAACGTACTCCCCGTAGCAGGTGGTGTTGGAAAAGTCAGGGCATACTGCTTCCCAGTGTAGGCAGCTCATCAGTGGAGCTGGGGACTCGGTGGCAATCTGGTCAACAGCTAGAATGCACCCCATGCCAAGTCTGCGCCTCCACTTGGCCACTGAGATTCAGAGCTGATCCCACTATCCAAGCCTTTAAGGCTGCAGCCCAGAAATTACCCCTGAGCCCTTTTCTCCTAAGTTCCTGCATAAGAACCAGAGTCAACACAGAAGTTAGCCCCTAGTATCCAGAGAGCCCAGGACTGCCTTCTGCCAAATCCCGACTTCACTCCTCATCCTCTCCCCACCTCCCCAGATCACAGGTTGGTTGACGCCTTAAGGAAAAGGAAAGTGCATTCTTCGAAATTCTAGCTTGGCAGCCAGGCCACTGTGATGCAGTGAGTCTGCTCTTTTTTCTGAGTAAGACAAAATGAAACACTGGGTTTGGCCACCAGAGTTTGGCTGTGGCTCTGTTACTGTTGTTTTGTTTTCCGTCCTGTGATTATTATCTTTATGTCTCGGTGACTGACTCCTTAGGATGTAAGTAGAGAGGGAAGGGGTGAGGGTGGGATGGACTAGGTGGATACCAAGGTGCTGACCGCCAGGCTGGAGTGCTCGGGGAATGAGCTGCTTGAAAGTTTTCCCTGAGACATCAAGTGGCTTTCACAGTAAGAAGGTCAGCTGAGGTCTTGCTTCTGTTTCCGAAAAGGAAGTGGCAAGATCAACAGGATATTTTACACTGGTTGTGTCCCTGTCAGCTCTGGAAAGGGAGGTATGGCCAAATGCTCTCTGGGTCTCTGGGAACTAGCTCTATTTCATTCTTGAGCTGAAAAAAAAAATAACAATGGAGATTCCATCTCGGAGACTTGGTGTGAAGGAACTCCTAATGACCAATAAATATTTCGGGGAAGTCCTCGGACTGCGCTACATTCAATGGGTCAGATTCCATCTTCTTCCCAATGACATAGAGATGGCACCAAAAGAATAAACGAGAAGGGAGGTCCAGGGGACCTGCAGGCACTGATGTAAACTTGGGTATTTGGTCACTGAGTCTGTTTCCAGGAAGTTCTGCCACCACCGCTATTTGAGTAGAGATTTTTCTCCTGGAAACAGTGATGAGGTATAAATGAACTTCTCAAGAAAAGAGAGCCCACTGGTAGCAGTGGCACTGAAAGTAACCAGGTGGTTTTGAAATTCGGAGGTCAGGCTGTACCATCAGGCTCATCCTCTCACGTATTCCAAGCTTCAAGAATGGATTGTAAATACTCTGGGTTTCTCTTCTGGCGATGGGGTGCTGGTGAGTTCTATATTGTCCACAAGGACATTCTTGTCCTCCAGTCTAATGACAGTGGGCTCCGGGGCGGGAGAAGGAGGTGGGTTTTTGTGCATATGGGGTAAGCTGGCGCAGCTGATGTCCAGGTCTTTGAAAGCATGCAGCATGAACACACCCAGGATGATGGTGACAAAGCCCGAGAGCGTGCCCGCAATGTCCACGGCAGACATGCTGTACCACTCCTTGAAGAGGATGATGGATGAGGTAACGACCACCGTGGTGAAGAACACGTAGTAGATGGGGAACACCAGGGAGGTGTTGAAAATATCCAGGGCCCTGTTGAGGAAGTTGACCTGAGTGCTGAGAGACAGTGCCAGGATGAGGGACAGGATGTAGGGGAGCGGGTGCCGTACAACTGGCAGCCCCTGGAAGAAGTTCTTGATGGTGATGCCCAGCCCCTTGACAGCAGCCACGGAGAAGGCCCCGATCACAGAGCAGATAATGATGTAGATGAGGATATTCCTTTGCCCATAGCGTGGGGCGATGACAAAGATGAGGATGAGGCATGACACCAGCAGAAGGACAGAAAACACGATGAACCCTTTGGGAGGAGAAGGAGAAGAAGCACTGGGCTGTCGAGGGTACGGCCAGTGTCTAGGGCCCAGACTTACGGCAGTGAGAGGTAGCCTTAAGATCATGGGCTCTAGAGTCATACAAACATGGGTTCCAGTCCCAGCTTCATGACTTTCTAATAATTTGGCTAAGTTGTTAAACCCCTGAGAATTGTTTCCCCATTTGTAAAAGAGGACCAACAATCACAAGGCTGTTTTGTGGGATTCAATGAGATAATGTATTTAAAGCACTCAGAACAGTATTGGTATCTATACATATTGGGCCAGGAAGCCTTTAAACTAGCCTTACTAACAATTAGCCCAGCTGTGTTTCTTCTTTAGCTTGCCTTCTCTAGGCAGCAGCACCCGAGATGGTCAGAACCCGATCTGACCATCTTATGATCTGACCACTCCATTTTATGAGGCAGTGGGGGACATTCAACCTCCAGTATTTTCCTGCTCTTCAGGAGCTTGGAGTCTACCTGTGTCTTTCATCTTGGAAGCCATCTCCATGATGGTGGTGACCTTCTCTTCCTCAGGGGCGTGTATCACCATCACCGTGCTGCCGGCCACACAGATCACGCAGCCCAGCTTCCCCAGCAGGTTCAGACTCTCTCCCAGGAAATATGAGGAGAGGATGGCACTGCACGTGGAAATGGGAGAAGGAGATTAGAGCACCCACGCCTGTCCCAGAATCCCAGAGAAAAATGGGGCCTGAGTAAACACTCACAGAGAGCAACAGATCAGACCTCACTACTCTCTCACGTGGAAGTTTTTCTTCCAAAAAAACTGAGGTTACCATGGGCAAGTCATGGAACCATTCTAAGCCTCATTGTCCCTGTCTGCAAAATGGGGATGCTAATAATATCCATGGGAGGCATTGTTCTCAGGAACTAAATGAGATAATGCACAGAAAATGCACAGTGCAGAGCTGATACCAAATAATAACCACAGCTGTCACATATGGAGGGCTTAGTATGTGCTGAACGTTCTGAATCTACCCCATATATTAACTCATTTAATCCTCACAGCTTCCCTAGCTGAGGCCAACAGAGGTTAAGCTACTTGGCCAAGGCCAGCGGGTTTTAGGAGGCCAGGCTGGAATTTTAACCCAGGCAGTCTAATTCCAGAGTCAGGGCGCTTAATTGATACGCCATGTTGCCTCTCAAGTAAACACACTCAAAAAATGTCTGATGGTTTTAAAAATAGTTGATACAAAATATTTGTGCATCTCACCGCCCCCAGTCCTCCTGAGCTGGGGTCAAAAAAAAGTTTCATATAGAAACTCATTTCAAATATTGTTATAATATGTGCTGGAGGAATAGAAATGCAGGTGAATTTCTTCTATTTTAGAGACTGAAAGTATTCCCAAACGGAAGAGTTGGAAGAGCACTTCAGAATGCTCTTGTCTAACTGCCTACCCAATGGACGCATCCTCTCTTAGCACTGCCAACAGATGGCTCTCAGCTTTGGCTTATATATACCTCTGGTGGCAGGGACCCCACCCCTTCACGAGCCAAATGAGCACGTTGTAGGTTTGCTCTAATCATTCACCAAAAATATGCCTCCTGGAAATTTTTGCTTTTTGCCCCATCTCTGCTCCTCAGGTCATCCATAACAAATCTACTATTTCTTTCATTTGTATAAGCCAATATAAACAACTTTAGTGACAATCACAGGTACCATGTCCTAGGCATTTATTACCTACTATGTGTGGTGCTAGGAACTTCCCTTTATCTCGCTAGCATCTCAAAACTCTTTGCAAAGTGAAGTATACTCTCTCCAGTAGATGAGAAGACTGAATCTCATAGAAAAAAAGGTTTGGCAAGGCCAAATGACTAGCAAGTAGTGGAACCAGGAGTTGAGCTCAAGTTCTTTCTAAATGTCAATGGGTTTTCTTCTATGCCTCATTGAAGAAGATCCTTGCGACCTCCCTGAGTCTTCAGTTTCTGGGCAAATTATCTCTAGTTCCTTACTGTACAATGGTGATATGATATCCATTCCCCTCACATCCTCTACCCAAGCCAGCAGAGGCAAGAGAGGAAGGGAAAAAAGTCACAAGCAAGCCACATAGGATCACTGGGGCATGCTTCTGTCTCTTCACAAAGGCAGCATTAGTTTAGGGTAAAAACCTATTGGCCAAGCACAGTGGCTCACACCTGTAATCCCAGCACTTTGAGAGGCTGAGGTGGGTGGATCGCCTGAGGTCAGGAGTTCAAGACCAGCCTGACCAACATGGTGAAACTCTGCCTCTACTAAAAAATACCAAAAAGTCAGCTGGGCATGGTGGTGGGCACCTGTAATCCCAGTACTCAGGAGGCTGAGGCCGGAGAATCGCTTGAACCCGGGTGGGGGAGGTTACAGTGAGCTGAGATCGCGGCATTGCACTCTAGCCTGGGCGACGAGCAAAACTCTTGTCTCGAAAACAAAAACAAAACAAAACCTATTGGCTGTCTCAGGGCCTAATTAGCCTCAAAAATCCGGGTTCCAGTTGTCAGGAGAGAGGCGATGGATATCTAAGCTCTCTTGTCTGTCTTCTATCCTCTGAAACCACCGTAAACATTTTGGCCACAATGTCCCATTTGAGAGATGATTCATGCAGGCAGGGGCCACACACTGGAGGATTTCATGGCTCTCCCAACTTCCCCGGGGTAGGAATTTGCAAACTCATCTGATATGCAATCATGGTATCACAGCTGTATCAGCTGTGATAGGCCAGATGTACAGCATGAGTCATGGTTCTATTGGAGTGTGTAAATGTTGCAAAATTTTTATCAAGATGGTAAAACAAATGATGGGTACTGGGTGTGGTCTGCTGCCATTTACCAGCATTCCAAGGTGAGGCCAACAATCAGTCTCCTTCAAATGAGACTCCAGGACCCCCACAGAGGAACCGGCTCTGTTTGTAGCTCAGGAGCACTAGGGGCAGTGGGAAGCACAGGTATTTAGTATCAATTACTTTTAAAACGATCAGTCATTTGTTGAGTGTTTACTTGAGAGGCAACGTGGCACAGCACTTAAGCCCCCTGACTCTGGAATTAGACTGTCTGGGTTAGAATTCCGGCCTGGCCTCTTAGAACCTGGTGACTTTGGCAAGTTGCTTCACCTCTGTTGGCCTCAGCTAGGGATGCTGTGAGGATTAACTGAGTTAATATGTGGGATAGATTCAGAAGGTTCAGCCTGTACTAAGCCCTCACTGTGTGAGAGCCACGGTTGTTGTTTGGTACCAGCTCCATACTGCATTTTCTGTGCATTATTTCGGTCAATCCTCAGAACAATGACTCCAGTGGGTATTGCTGGCATCCCCATTTTGCAGATGGGAAAAATGAGGCTTACAGTGACTAAGTGGCTTAAATGACTTGCCCATGGCAACACAACTACTAAGTGGTAGAGCGAGGATTAGAACTCAGGCAGAGTTAATCCAGGGCACGTGCTCTTAACTTGTATGCTACATCTGTCGTGCATCAAAATACTGACATGTGCCATTCAGCGTGGTGATGGTGGAAGACCTTCCAACTGGTTTGGGCTTGGCCTGCCTATTACCCAGTTAGTCAAGGGGATGCTGGGGCAAGAGGCAGCAAACATTCCCAGGGTCCATAGCTCTGAACAGCACACTACCTCTTTCTGGAGGCTGAGACCAACCCAGGTCCCTGATTGCCAAGTGGCAGCCGACCCCACTTGGCAGTTCCAGGCCTCAACAAACCGAAAATGGAACAGAATAAGAGAGGGCTGGAGAGGGGACAATAACCTTATGAGGACACTCAGTGCTCCCAGAGGCGTGACGACTGTTGCGGGTGCAAATGCATAGGCTCCAAAGTTGGCAATTTCTCCAGCAGCCACTGGGAAATGAAGCGAGAAAAGAGGCTAGCGTGGTGCAGAAGCACCATCTCTGTTCCAGACCAATCATTCCGTATGCAACCATCTGGAGAATCCCAGACCAGCATTCCTTAAAATCCTGATCTGTGCGCTCTCTCCCTAGAGAGTCTGATGGAAGGTCAGTCCCAGCCTATCCGGATCAGATCCTTCCATTTTAAAGGTGGTGAAGCTAAGGCCCAGAGCCCAAGGTCACATGACATGCTTATGGGGTAGAAGCCCTCTTGCTCTTTAGGCCTCTTGGCTTCTAATCCAGGCACAGTTGAATTTGTCTCAGGGACTGTCAGTATTTTGGACTAGATCGTTAATTTAAATTCTAGGAAGTGTTTGTTATCAAAGGAAGAAATAGTTACAGTTATTGATTCTCCAGGTACCAACTGGTCCATGGTCCCTTCTTTTCCAGTGGAATCGTGACCAGTCTAGACTGACAGGCAGGTGGTTAGAAAAATCTGGCATTCCCAATGGGCCTAAGTTCTTTCTCTCCATCCGAGTTTCCAGTTTGTAGGTTCCGGAGTTAATACACAGGATCACACTTAAAAAGTGTAGCACATAGTAAGCCCTCAATATGTGATAGCTGTGGTTATCAGAAAAGTGTCTTTTCCATTTCTCTGCTGATTGAGAACAACCTGGGTCTCCCCTTTAAAAGCAGAGGGTCAGTGGGATGGGGACCAAAATTTGACATAGAGGAATTATACATAGAAACCTGGTTAATTTTCCACCTTAGAGTCAGGGTTTGATAGAAGGAGAGGGTGGGTGGAAAGTGGGGGAAATGTGTGAGTATGCAAATTTGGGCAAACTGTAAGTGACAGACCAGCTATGTTCTAATGGGGCCAACATATTAACTGCCTGTGAACTGGGAGAAATTGGCCTAGGAGTCCCAGCTTCTACCATGTAGAAGTCAAGAGTCCACTGCCAACAGGCAGTGATATTATGAACCTGTGTTTAAACGGAAGTTGAGAAAATACACCTTCATTGTTGCCAGCTCTGTGCAAACCTCTCTGGGGGTAGCCACTTCGTGGATGAAGACTGGCTTTGATGATAAGTTGTTCTCCCTGCGAAGGTATTCAAGGTTTTCCCCTGGGAATCTGGACCTCAGATTCACACTTGCCATACTAGAGAAAAATGCCCCGCCCACCCCTCCCTTCGTCTCCAGCCACTGTTATTAGTAGCAAACAACCCACTTACTGGTGAGAAATCCGGCCCACCACATTGCATCCTTCAGGTAGCCGAAGCCTCCGTCCACTGTAGAGGGAATGGACACAGAGCTGGGTTGGAACTTGGACACACTTTCTCAGGCACCTCTCCTAACTCTCTGCTCACTCCCCGGCCTCTAAGAGCTGCTCCTAGAGGCTTGGTTCTGGGCCTCCTCCTGGGTGGGTTCATTTGTTTCTAAAGTTTTAAATACCATCTACATCTGGTGCCTCTGTATCTCTAGCCTGGACCTTTCTCCTGAGTCCAGGTGTATATCCAACTGCTTACTTCACATCTCCTCCTGGATTTCTCACAGGCATCTCAATCTCTGCCCTAAATGGAGCTCTTGGTTTTAAATGTTCCCCACCCACCTGCCAAATGAAACATAGTAAATGACACTCTCATGTATCCAGTTGCTTCAGCCAGAAGCCAGGGAATCGCCCCTTGACTCTTCTCTCTCTCCCCTGCATCCTGTCCATCCTGGTAACTGTCTCCAAAAAGCATCTCACATGTGTCCACTCCACTGCCACCTGCTCCAAGGCACCGTCATCCCTGCTTCAGATGGAGGCAATAGCCTCCTTCATAGTTACTCTGGTTCCATTCTTGGCCCTTTAATAACCTTTTTTTTTTTTTTTTTCATGGCAGCCAGTGGTCCTTTAAGAAGGCAAATCAGATTATGTCACTCCTCAACTTCTGGCTGGCCAATGGCTCCTGATTGCTCTTAGCGTAAAGACCAGAATCCTTAACAAGACCATGCATAGTGTTGGCCCTGCTCACCCGTCCAAGCGCATCTCCTGCCACTCTTCTCCTCTCTTAGCTCTCCAAAAACGATGAGCTCTTTTCTGCCTCAAGGCCTTTGCACATGCTTTCCCTGTGTCCAGAACACTCTTCCTACTAATATTTGCCTAAACTTATACTCACCCTACAGGTTGCTGTGTGAATGTTGCTTCCCCTATGATGCCATTCCTGACTCCCTGATATCCATTATTTCCTATTGGAGTTCCCTCTCTCTCTCTCCCTCCCTCCCTCCCTCCCCACTCCTTCCTTCCTTCCTTCCTTCGTTCCTTCCTTCCTTCCTTCTTCTTTCCTTCCTTCCTTCCCTTCCCTTTCTTTCCTTTCCTTCTCTCCCTCCCTCTCTCCTTCCTTCCTCCCTTCCTTCTCCTTTCTTCCTTACATTTTTCCTTCCCTCCCTCCCCCAGTACAGGGTCTCACTCGGTCACCCAGGCCGGAGTGTGCAGTGGCATTATCATAGATCAATGAAGCCTCAAACTCCTGGGCTCAAGGGATCCTCCCACCTCAGCCTCCTGAGTAGCTGGGACTATAGTTATATGCCACCATGCCTGGCTAATTTTAAAATATTTCTGAACAGATGGGGTCTCACTATGTTGCCCAGGCTGGTCTTAACTCCTAGACTCAAGTGATCCTGACACCTCGGTCTCCCAAAGTGCTGAGATTACAGGCATGAGTGCACCCAGCTGGGGTTCTCTTCCCTAACACCCAGCTATTCTCTTTCATGGCATTATTGTTTATAATTTTAGTTGATCTGCTTATTTTCTGGCATTTCCCCCAGTAGAAAGAAGCTCACAAAGCCAGGAATTATGTCTGCTTTGTTCAGGATCTGGCACGCAGTTAATAATCAATAACATTAGCAGCAAAGAGGATGATAATGATGAATGATGGTAGGTGGGTTTGAGACAGTTTTGTAGAAACTTTTCTAAGAAGAAGGTTTCTTGTTTTCATCGGGTTCCTAAAAACATCACAATTTCCTGTAAATATTAAGAACTCGGAGAGCATTTTACTCTAAGGGTTGAAATCACAGGAGATACTGAAATAGCCTATTGGAGGAAAAAACTGATTCCAGGGAAGTTGGCTTTCTGAATGGCCAATGAAACCTTCTCTGAGCACAAGCAGACATTTCCCTGGCACTCTGGGAGGTCTCTGGCCTTTCGAATACTTGTCCGGAAGTGAAGGGTGGAACGGCAATGCCCATTGTTCCCGCCTCATCCCTGAACCTCACAGCTATTCATTTTGCAGAACACATGGGCTCCAGACCTCTAACTGTGGGAACCTCCCACTTAGATAACAGTAACATCAACACTAGTGTACTCTGTGTTGGTATAATTCTAACTATGTTATATCTTCTTATAAGCCTTCAGCCTGGTACGATTCTTATCTCCATGTTATAGATGAGGAAACTGAGGCATAGAAAAGGATGCTTTTCTTGCCCAGAATTGCATAACCAGGAATTGAGGAGCCAGAGTCAGAACCCCTGTAGTCTGCTTCCAAAGTGCAACATCCCACAGAAACATTAAACTGAACATGTCCAAACTTGAATGCACCATCTTCCCATAAACCTATTCCTCCTTCTATGTTCTTCATCTCAAAACATAGCACCCTCATCTCCCCAGTTGCTCAAGTAAAGAGCCTGAGTCATCCTTGAATTTTTTTGTTTTGTTTTTTAACCCCTTGCTTGAAGCCAGTCGGTATCAAAGCTGGTACGTTCTACCTTCAAAAACTAGCTCTGGAATCCACCACTTGTCTCCATTCCTGTTTCCATCTTCCAGGCCCAAGTTCTGTCCTTGTGCTCACCTCCGTGGCCTCCCAGGCTCCAGGCTTGTCCCCTAATCTGATCTTCACCCAGCAACCAGGGATTTTTTTCAAATTGCAGATTAGACTGTGTTACTCCCCTGCTTAAAATCATTCAGTCACTTAACAATTGCACTCAAGCTCTGTGCTTCAGTTTACAAGACCCTTCATGAGCTGGCCCTTCGCTCGCCATGCACCCCTCCTGCTCCTGCCACCCTGAATGACTTTCAATTTCTAATATCACAAGTTCTCTCTTACCTCTGAGCCTTTGCACATGCTGTTTTTCTGCCTGGAACACTGTCTCCCTCTTTCCATTTTTACCTTGCTGTCTCCTCATCATCTCGGTCTCAGTTTAGAGATCATCTCTTCTAGAAAACCTCTCCTAATTCCCTGAGTCCAGGCTTTACACACCCCTCCAAAATACTCCTCCATAGCAGGCTGTATTTTCCCTATGATAAAACAACTGCCTGCCGACTCATCTGTGTCTTCCATTTGACTGATGGTTCCACTCAAGTGAGCCATCCCCATACATCCCCATGTCTCGCGTCGTCCCTGGCACACCGCAGGCAGGCACACCGCAGGCAGGCACACCGCAGGCAGGCACACCGCAGGCAGGCGATACATGGTGATTAAATGAGTGAGTCCTTTTGCACAGGACTCCTTTTCTCAAGTATTGTTTCACAGATACACATCTTATTTTCCAAACAAGCAAATCCCTTGTCAGCAAAAACCTAACCATTTTTTGGCAGCCCAGAAGGGAGCTCAGTTGGATGGTAAGTGAGCGCACACCAGCATCTGACACTGTGCTGAGCAGAGCTATCTATTCCAGTTTTGCAGAGGAGTTGTGACTTGCCTATGTTGGCATTGGTAGGAAGTAGGACCGAGACCAGATCTGCAGTATCTGATCCTTGGTCTTGAGACTTGCTGCTTCCCTCCTCTAATAAACACATCATGAAGTTCTCAGGAAAGGTTGGATTCTAAAGGAAGGCCTCCTGTTGGCTCTCTACACTGAGACCTCCTGTTGGCTCTCCTCTACACTGAGACCTCCTGTTGGCTCTCCTCTACACTGAGACCTCCTGTTGGCTCTCCTCTACACTGAGACCTCCTGTTGGCTCTCCTCTACACTGAGACCTCCTGTTGGCTCTCCTCTACACTGAGACCTCCTGTTGGCTCTCCTCTACACTGAGACCTCCTGTTGGCTCTCCTCTACACTGAGACCTCCTGTTGGCTCTCTACACTGAGACCTCCTGTTGGAAGTCTTCCTTTATAGCCCTAAACCCTAACCCCGTTGGCAGGTGGGATTCCCAACAGGGTTGACAATGAGCCTTTTGTGCCTCGCGGAGGCTGTCCTCTTAGATTGCAGCCCTGGTCCCTGTGAGAGCTCAGCTGCCCTGCACCCCATCCTCTCCTGCCCCACAAACCTACCAGCTCGAGTGGCTCCCGTGGCCACGAGTCGTAGGAGGCCTTTCTTCTTGAGGATGACACTGCTGCCGATGAGGAAGCTGGACAGGAAGGCCAGGCCCAGGCCGATGTAGAAGCCATAGTTCTGCCTGATCCTCTCCTGCCAGCTATGAAAGGTGGCATTGCTGGGCACCTCAGGGCTGAGGTCACTGACAATCTGGCACCAGATTTCTTGGGAGGAGCAGTAGAGGTGGAGCAGGGAACCTGGATGAGAAGACCACGGTGAGAGAGTCACACTGGGGACATTTGCACATTTAAAAAATATTGGAATTGGCCACTGTTTCAGACCTTGTACTTCCACTACTGCAGGGCTCTGCCTGTATACTGTGCCTCCATCTAAAAATAATAACATTCAGTGAGTGCTTACTCTAGCTAGAGACTTCCTTTGCATGGCCACAACACGTTTTTGCAACCACGTGTCAGGTGAACGATGTCTTTAATCCCCATTTCACAGATGTCAGTGTGGAGGTAATGAGAGGTCAGGTTCCTTGCTTAAGGATACACAGACTGGCTGGGCACGATGGCTCACATCTGTAATCTCAGCACTTTGAGAGGCCAAGGCAGGCAGATCACGAGGTCAGGAGATCGAGACCAGCCCGGCCAACATGGTGAAACCCTGTCTCTACTAAAAGTACAAAAATTAGCTGTGCGTGGTGGTGCACGCCTGTAGTACCAGCTACTCAGGAGGCTAAGTCAGGAGAATCACTTGAACCCAGGAGGCAGAAGTTGCAGTGAGCTGAAATCGCACCACTGTACTCCAGTCTGGCGACAGAATGAGACTGTATCTCAAAAAAAAAAAAAGAGAAAGGATACACAGACTGACTCCAGAACCCCGCTGTGTAACCACTAATCTATGCTGATGGCTCACACCTCAGGCAGGGTCCCCCAAGCTCTCAGGAGTCATTGAGTCCAATTTCGGGCCCTCCTCAGGATTCCCTGCCCAGCCTCTGGGCATGTGGGCTTCCAATAGCTCATGATCCCTCCAAGGGAATCTCTCCCTCCCAGAGACATCTTCACTTGTCTCCCTAAGCTCCAGCTGCAATGGGAGGCTGCTGATCAGATACACCAAGGAGTGAGGCTAGAGAGTCCACAAGCCTCTTCCAGGCCTCAAGATTACTACGTGGTGGGCCTCCTGCTAGATGAAACTGACCATTCTCAGGCCTTGCTTCTTAGACCTCTGTGCTGTGGTCAGTGGCTGGGGTCTCCTTTAGGTTATGAAGAGGTCAGCGTCCCTGCCACCCCATACAGACTGTCTTTGGTTTGCTACCGAAATCCTAGAGTCCTCAAGAATCTGAATCAGCCCTCAGGCCTCGGAGCCATCCCACCCTTGCATGCCCTGTGGGCACAAACACCAAGGACAGCAAGAACAAACCTGGGCACAAAGGCAGACCCTCAGCCAGAAGAAGCACACAAGTTCAAGGAAACTGCAAAGAATAGCCAATAATTCCCCAGTGCTGCTACTCACATGGTCCTCTGCTCTGGGGTTTTCCAGGAGGGTTTCTAGTGACCACTTGGAAACAGGCACAACAATCGTTTCTAGGCTTTTAGTTGAAGAAATTGAGGCCCTGGTAAGTTCAGTAGCCTGCCCAAAGCCACGATACAGTACTAAGCGGCGAAGCCAGTGTTAGATTCTAAGCTTATCTGATGCCAAAGCCTGTGCTCTTAACCACCACACACACCTCAATAAAGCAGGTAGCATCTGGCCTCCTAAGAGGTTTTTTGTTTGTTTGTTTGTTTCTGTTTTTTGGGTAGAGATGTGGGTCTTGCTATGTTGCCCAGGGTGGTCTCGGACTCCTAGCCTCAAGCTATCCTCCTGCCTCAGCCTCCCAAAGCACTGGGATTACAGGTGTGAGCCACCATGCCTGGCCCTGAGAGGTATTTTAAAATAGAAATAAAAATTGGGAGATTTTCCATGAAAATTCAGATGTGAGGCTACACTGAAAAATCAGATCTGCTTACCATATTGGGCCCTCTTTTAAGGGAACAGCTGGCTGCAGCTGGGCTGTGTTGCCCCCTAAAACAGGACATACTCTCTACAGTTCCCCAAGAGTCTCGTCTGGCTCCTTTCAGTCATTTCTGGCATGTGCTTGGCCTTCGTAGGCATCTGAGTTTGTAACCTCTGGAGGTAGAAGGCCTTTTTCAAGCTGTGTGTCACCAAGGCCCCTATGCCAAGGATGTAAGCCTCGACCAAGTATTTCTCCCACCAGGCTAGAACTCCCAGCCAGTGCCTGGAAGGGCCCCAAAGTCCACGGTCAAGCAGCTGTGGTTCTGGAACATCTGCAGAGCAGAGTGGCAACTTGGTGGAACAGACGAAGGTCAATGTCGACCTTTCTTCCATGACACAGACCCATGAATAACAAAGCTCGAAGAGCCCTTAGAAAGCAGTCTAAATTCTTGTTTTCAGCTGGGGATATTGAGGCCCTGAGAAGTAGAAGGGCTTGCTTAAGTCACACCAACATCTGGTGGAAGATCTGGACCCGGAGCCCACTAGGGCACATCCCTGTATCTATTGCAGTGTGAGATATCTCTTTCCAAAACCCATGTCACAATCAAGGGAAGATGAGACGGGAGGCATTTCAGTCCCTAATCAGACTTGTTCTGCACTGCTCATTCCTGTTTCTCCAGCTCAGGCTTCCTTGCCCAAGAGCTGAATCTGGGGAGTTCCCTGAGCCCAGGAAATGAGCCAGAGCCTGGGAGGACATGGGCTAAGGGAGGTGACTCCTGAGAGGAAGACCAAACTCATCCCCATGCCCTTCCCCTGATCCCCAAAGGTGCGCCTGGAGCAGGTGGAGCCAAAGAACCCTCTGTGGATGGACTTGGCGGTC
This sequence comes from Saguinus oedipus, assembly GCA_031835075.1. NCBI lineage: Eukaryota > Metazoa > Chordata > Mammalia > Primates > Cebidae > Saguinus > Saguinus oedipus. The sequence continues at coordinate 49,391,625 of CM063170.1, forward strand.
ACAGTAAAGCCTGCAGCGCCCAAGGGCTCAGCACCCTCCACTGAGTCAAGTTCTCCCACTTCAGTGAAAAGCAAAGAAGAGAGAGGGCTGATGGCCAAAGGAAACCCAGTTCTGAGCGTGGGCCAGATGATCCCTGTCATCTCTTCCAGAGTATGCTAGGACCAGGGAACCACATTCTGCCCTAGGAGAAAAGGTGAGCCTGAAAATGGCCTGCCTTGTTGAGGAAACCAAAGTCAGACACCCAGCAGGCTGCTTTTCAAAGCTTCACTGCAGAAGGGAAGAAGTTAGAGAAACAGGGACGTCCCACAGCCTGCAATTCCAAGACAAGGTAAGAAAGTGGAGCTACACCAAGGAAGGAGTTGAGGGTTCAGTATCCACCAGCCCTGGATCTGTATTCCATTTCCTCCTGTATTACCTGGAGCAAATTATTAGCCATTCAGAGCACCAGTTTCTGTATCTTTAGAATGGGGATAACGAGATAGTAAAGTAATAATACTTAGTATTTCTTTCTAGGGTTGTTTTAAGGATTCGGTGAGGTAATGCAGGTTCAAGGGCCTAGCCCACTACCTGCTTTATGGTCAAATGCAGTAGGAAGCCAAGGGTCTTTCTTTCCCCCTTCCTGCAGTTCTTTCCCTTTCTTTCCCTTTGGTGGTCCTCGCATTGACCCAGAGAGAAAGCCCAAACTGCGCAGGTACTAAGACCTGAAGCAACTATACATTAAAAACGCAGAATCCCCCAACCCAACCCCACCTCTCAGAGTGTCTGCTTTCGTCCAAATGCCCGCCCCCCACCCCAAACCCCCACCTCAACCCAGGGGACATCCTTTCCTTCCCAGGGAAGATGCAAAGATGGTGAAGTCTCAGCCAGAACCCTGATCTTCAAAGCTGCGCGGGGAAGCCACCTCGTGCTGGCCCTGCCCCTCCCCCGCCTTGGGCCCCCTGAGAGGATGCGAGGGAGAGGGGTGGCAAGGAAGGGAGGGCGCGAAGCGCGGAGCCCGCCTGGTCCCCAGCCCTGCCGCACGCACCGTTGTCGCAGCTGGCGTTGCTGATCCGCAGCTCCATGGGGCTCGGGGCTCACGGCCCGACGCGCGGGCGGACGGCGCCCGGACTCCGCGGCTCCGGAGCAGGTGGCCGCGACTTGTCTCCCGCGTGGCTCGCGCGTGAGAAGCCGCCGGGGTCCGGACCCAGGAGTGGGGAGAGTGACGCGTCCCAGAGGGGGAGGGTCCTCGGGGAGGAGTCACCCAGAGTCTTGGGCAACTCCGGCGGGGGAGGGGTCCCCGCGCTCGGGCTGCCCGCAGAGGGGCGCATGCCTTTCCGGGGTGAGGACGCTGCCAGGCTCCCAGCCCTGGAGTCACCGCCCCGTGCCAGGGGCCAGAGGCGAGGGGGCGGGTTCCCCGGCACCGCCCCTCCGATGCCCGAATCGGCACCCAGCTCCATCCCCAGTGAAAGAATACTGAGGCCCTGGATGGCTGGAGAAGGGGCAACTTTCCTGCCGAGGTGGATGTGGCAACGTGGGGGTTAGAAGGGGGGTACTTCTGCCAGTTGGGAACCTGGGTTCCTTCTTTTCCATCCTTCTCGCCCTCCTACCATCCCCCCTCCCACCGTCTCCCCTCCCTCCTCCCCCTCTCCCTCCTCTCCTCCACCTTTCCTCCCTTCCTCCCATTCCACCCTCCTACCCTCCCTTCCTTCTGCCCTCTGACCTCCTTGCCTTGCCTTACCCATTCATTGATTCAACCTAGATCTGATCTGTGCTGGGCACTAGTAGGTAACAGGTACCTAGTGAGTGCCTAGTGCTCAATATATATTTATGTCTAATGAATAGGAGTTTGGTAAATTAAGTGAGAGAAGGAAATGCAGTGATTGGAGTCCAAAATGAGTCAGACCATTCCCTGTCCCCCAAGTACCTTATATTTTAATGAGGAGAAACAAAATGTGATCAACTCTTAGAGACCAATGCTTTTGAAATTACTACTTTAGAATTATTTACACACACACACACACACACACACACACACACACACACACACACAGAGAGTAACATATTTGTTTCTATGGGTAACAGTAAAAAACAAGTTAGAAAAACACTGACCTGGACCATAAAAACACTTACATAGAGTTTGCTGTAGGCCAGGCAGAATTCAAAGTGCTGAAAAATTCCAGTTCATTTAATCTTCGTGACTGCCTTTAATGTACAGATTTTTATTATTTACAGAAAGGAAACTGAGGCACAAAGTACTGAAGTAACTTGCTGGGGACTCAGCTGGGAAGTGGAAGAGCCAGCATCAACCTTGTGCAGTAGTGGCCACATTAATCTGCCTGGCATTTTAGACTGAAATAAACTGCTCCTGGGCAGTGAGGGGTGTGAGGCTGCTGAGAAAGGAGTGATGGGTTCTGCCAGTGGTGGTCACCGGCTTGCTGGAGGAGGCAGTCTCCCCAAACCCAAACCAGATGGAGCAAGCCTTGCTCTGTCGCCCAGAGCTGGGGTACAATGGCGCGATCTCGGCTCACTGCAACCTCTGCCTCCCAGGTTCAAGCAATTCTCCTGCCTCAGCCTCCCAAGTAGCTCAGATTACAGGATCAGGCCACCATGCCCGGCTAATTTTTTTGTAGGTTTAGTAGAGACGGGGTTTCATCATGTTGACCAGCCTGGTCTGGACCTCCTGACCTTACAATCCGCCCACCCTGGCCTCCCAATGTGCTGGGATTACAGGCGTGAGCCACCACACCCAGCTAGCTTTTAAGAATTGTCATGTGTGGAGTTGTCAGCATGAGGCAGACATTGTGCTAAACCCTTTCCAGGCACTGTCTCATTGAAGCCCCCTTGGAGACAGACATCCTTACTCTTTCCATGCTACAGATGAGAGGAAACTGGATTTCTTTAAATTTTATCAAGAGATAGTTTTAGACTTACAGAAGAGTTACAAAAATACTATAGAGAGTTCCCACATACCTGTCACCAGCTTCCCGTAGTGTTAACATCTTGTATAGGAACAAAAAAACTGCACTTTAAATCCTTCCAGACGCTTGCTCCCAAGGTTGCACAGCTAGTGAATGAGGATGCCAGGTGTAAACAGCTGCTCTGGCCCCCAAGCTGGTCCTCCTAGCTACCACCCTCCATTGTCTACTTGTGGACTTCTAGCTGGGCCTCCAAGGATGATTCTCCCAGCACGGGGCTTCCCCTAACTTGCTGGATGAGTTTAAACAAGTTGCTTACTCTGCATAAGGATCAATTTCTTTGTCTGTCAAATGCAACAGCCCCTTCTCCCAAGGGTTGGGATTGGGTTGGGGAGCGGAGAGGTTAAAGGGAAAGGGAAATGTGAGACACAGCGAATGTAAGAAGCCACGTTTGCTCATTTTACTTGCCGCCTAATTTCCCAGGCCCCTGATTCTGTAATGAGGTTCAGGTCTCTGGAAAAATGCTTCGAAAACAAAACAGGATAGAGCACAAGGCCCCCACATCTCTTGCCTGTGAAACTACATTTCTTAAAAGATAAATGACCCTAGACCTTGCCTATTCCTACACATAGGATGATGTTTGACAAGGTTGGTGACTATGCCTCTGCCATCTATGACCTGATATACTCTTGTACCCAGACTTAGATGGATTCTGTTTTACTGTAACTTCTAAGCAAGTTCAATGTAACGTTTGAGCACATACTACACCTCCACTACCTGTAAATAAGCTAAGAGCTGAAACACTGTTTTGGAGCAGCGGGATAGAACCTTTCTAAAAGACTCCTCCCAGACCTTTGTCTTCAGTCTCTAGTCCTCGGTAAGACTTTTTTTTTTTTTTTTTTTAAAGACAGAGTCTTGCTTTGTCACCCAGACTGGAGTGTAGTGGTTAGATCTCGGCTCACTGCAGCCTTCACCTCCCAGGTTCAAGCGATTCTCTTGCCTCAGACTCCCGAGTAGCTGGGATTACAGGTGCTCACTACCATGCCCGGCTAATTTTTGTATTTTTAGTAGAGACGGGGTTTCATCGTGCTGGCCAGGCTGGTGTCGAACTCCTGACCTCAGACGATCCATCCGCCTCAGCCTCCTAAAAGTGCTGAGATTACAGGCCCTCAGTAAGACTTCTGAATAAAACTAACTTTAATTCCTTAAAAGCTTGATTTTCTTTTCTGTGGTTGACAGAAGTCACAGCTGTTGCCAACAGAATGTATGTAAGTCTGCAGGTGAGTGCACCCAGGCCTGCCTCTAACGTTGGAAGTGTGTCATCCCACCGTTCAAATAGAGGTGAAACCTCTAAGACCCATATGAACTTGAACACTGAGTGGCAAGATACTGGATGACTGGCCCTATTCAGAAGTAATACTTCATGATAAAAAAAAATATATGCATCCATGCTATCTGCAAGGGAGAATTTGACAAGAGAATTCAACTTCTCTTTCTCTTCCCTAAGCATTTCTGCTGTTCGGCCCCTCCTTGTGCTATAAAACAGGATCAGCACAGAGCCCAGCATGGCACAGCTCTCAAACCCTTACTGCTTTCAAACTTGCTTGCTTTTGTTCCAAGGACATAGAGTGAGAGATATGGAGTATTTCCCTCTGATCCGACTTTTTTCTTCCTCGCTTTATTGAAGTATGGCTGACGAATGAAAATTGTATATATTTAAGATGTTCAGCGTAATGATTTGATATTGGCGTATGTTGTGAAATGATACAACAATTAAGCTAATCAATACATCTGTCACCTCACTTAGAGTGTGCATGTGTGGGCGTACATGCATGGATGTTGAGAACACTTTAAGTGTGGCTTCTCTTGGCAACCTGACTTTTTAAATCACGAGAGGATGTTTCAGATTGGATTGCTAGAGCTGAGCCCAGATCCTGAGAGACAGATGCACAGATATGTTCTTTAATACATTCATTTTTGTATGTGTTTGTGATTTGTTGAACCTCTAAATTGTAGGGTCAGGGCAGGGCCTCCTTGTCAGGGTTAAGGGCAATATTGAACTTATTCTGTGCTTCGAGACAGGCCTTTCCAGAGTCAGGGGAATCTCCTGTTTTAGGGCAGTGGCACGAGGTGAAGGAGGCTGAGATCCACTGCAGAGACATCCACACCCTCCCTGGGCCTCAGGCTCCCCATCTGTTCTAGATGGGGGCTGGGCCTCTACAGGGCTGGCATCAGAGCGTCTCACCAGTGCAGACATAAAGGGCACCATTGAACTGCAGGCTCCTCGTCCACTGTCCTGACAAAGCCCTTTTCTCCTCGAGCCACAATGGCCCTGTCAGGCAGGTAGCAGGGCCTGCAGCATTGTCTCCCCAGAAAAGAACAACAGGGTTCACTGTCTGTTCCAGGCTCCGTCTCCCTGGGGAGGGCGGGTGGCTTTAGAAGGGTCTAACCAGCTAGGGACAGATGGGTTCTGCCCTTAGCCAGCCAGAGACTGGTGATCCAGCCACAACTCTTTTGGTCAGTTATTCTGGGATGAGTAAAAAAAACAATTCACCAAAACCCAAGTTTTAAAACACATGACTTTTCCAAGTGCATTTCCAACGTTTTAGGTTACAGAGCTGTGCTGTCCAATACAGTAGCTACCAGCTGCACGTGGCCGTTGAGAACCTGATGAGCTGCTCATCTGAATCGTGATGTGCCGTAGAAGAAAAAGCCAGCTCAGTTAGCATTTAGGACTAGATTGTTCTTTGTTTCAGGGGCTGTCCTGTGTTTGTAGAATGTTTACCAGCACCTCTAACACCCATATGAACTTGAACACAGAGTGGCAAGATCCTGGATGCCACACACCCCTACACCCCTACCCCCACCCCAGTTTTGACAACCAAAAACACCCGCAGACAATTGCCAAAGTCACACTGGGTTGAGAACCACTCAGCTTTCAAAAACTTAGAAAAAGAAAACGAAAATCTCAGGCCGGGCGCGGTGGCTCACGCCTTTAATCCCAGCACTTTGGGAGGCCGAGGCGGGTGGATCACGAGGTCAAGAGATCGAGACCATCCTGGTCAACATGGTGAAACCCTGTCTCTACTAAAAATACAAAAATTAGCTGGGCATGGTGGTGCGCACCTGTAGTCCCAGCTATTTGGGAGGCTGAGGCAGGAGAATTGCTTGAACCCACGAGGCGGAGGTTGCAGTGAGCCGAGATCGTGCCATTGCACTCCAGTCTGGGTAACAAGAGTGAAACTCCATCTCAAAAAAAAAAAAAAAAGAAAAGAAAAAGAAAGAAAAGGAAAATCTCATTAATGATGTTTAAATATTGATCACATATTGAAATGATAATATTTTGGATGTATTGGGCTAAGTAAAAACATTATTAAGACAAGGCACGGTGGCTCGTGTCTATAATCCCAGCACTTTGGGAGGCCGAGGCAGGCGATGATGAGGTCAAGAGATTGAGACCATCCTGGTCAACACGGTGAAACCCCATGTCTACTAAAATACAAAAAATTAGCTGGGCATGGTGGATGGCACCTGAAGTCCCAGCTACTCAGGAGGCTGAGGCAGGAAAATCACTTGAAGCTGGGAGGTGGAGGTTGCAGCAAGCCAAGATCGTGCCACTGTACTCTAGTCCGGCAATATAGCGAGACTCTGTCTCAAAAAAAAAAAATTATTAAATTATTTTTTCCTACTCTTTTCGCTCTTTATAAAGTGGCTACTAAACTATTTAAAGTTACATATGTGGCTCATGTTATGTTTCTAGTGGGCATTGCTGTTCATAGAAGAAAAATCTGAGTGCCAGAGAGGGAAGGTGACCAGTGGAAGGTCACAGAGCAACAGAGAGGTAGTCAGGGTCCCAACCAGGTTTTCAGACTGGCACCTGTGGGGTAAATGCACCTGGCACAGTAACTTAAGCATATGCTTACAATGACCCTGTACTGCAGACACACCTGAACGTGTGTTCCAAGCTGGGGAATCCGGGAGTGGCCAACCTGGAGATTCATTCTTTGTCTATGAGGAACATCTGAGCTCCCGGCCTGTCCCATGGAATATGGACTGTACAGAAGACTGAAGCCCTGAGTTTTGAGATGGATGAAGGTTGCCAGGTGGAGGTCATTAAGGGGCAATGTTAAGTGAAAATTCGATATAAACAGCATGCAGTTTGCAAGTGGTTGTGGTTTTTGTGTCCAGCCCTTCACCACTGGGTCATCTTGTCCAGCCTGCTGCTGCTGGACTGTAGATAAGGAGGATATCATGTCCAACCTGTCGCCAGTGGACCTTTTCTGTAGGTAAGGATGATGTAGTGCCCTTACCAATCCTAGCCTGTCGTCAGTGGGCGGGTTTTCCTGTCCAGCTCGCCACTGTATGTAAGTCACCTGTATGTAAGCCACCAATCAAACCCCACCTCTCATTTGCTGGCTCTGGGTCTCTTCTTCAGCCCTTGAACCTGGTACCTTCCCTACTGAGGTTAATAGGGGTTCAGCTCAATAGCACCCCAGACTAACTCTGCTGCTCTGTATAGCTTTACAACAGGAACTCCACAAATCAGTGCATTGCGTGTTTCCAGTGTGCTATGGTCAAAGATTACTAGAGCAGGAGTAGAGAGGAGAGACATTACATATGTGGCTCATGTTATGTTTAATCTTCACTTAATCTTTGCAACAACCCTGGGAAGAGACTCTGTTATTACACCTATTTTCCAGATGAGGAAACTGAAGTCCTGTGAGGACCCTTAGTCTTAACTTGAGAAGCAAAAAATCAAATCCAAATACTTTTTTCAATACTGCACATACTGCTGTGCAGTCCTAAATCTAATGAGACCTGGATAGGTCATCTCATCTTCTTACATCCTAGTTGGGTAAGAGGACTGGGCAAAATATAGTCTGAAGTCCTTCCCAGGCTTGCCCAGCTGGTCTTCCAGGCAGGGTGGGGAAAGACAATGGTTGTCACCTCCTTCAGGCTGACGGGGAGTCATGGAATCTGGATGGTCAGCATGCAGAGGCCGGCCCACCCCTTTTCAGGTGTGTCCCTGGGATGGCTTCTGTCCTCATAAAGAGCTTTGCTGACATCAGAAATAAGACTTGGAATGGACACATGTGTACTTGCTCTGGTTCTGAGAAAAGCACCATTCCCAACAATGGGGTCCACTGGCAACAATAATGATTACTAAACCAACACTCTACTGAGCTCTGTGTGCTAAGCACTTAGCAGACATCACCTCGTGTGCTCTTACAATTCCTTACTCTGGCACCACTTTAAATCCCATCTTACAGATGAAAGAACTGAGGCTCAGAGACGTGAAGTGACTTTCATAAGGTCACACACAGCACTAGAGAATTTCAAGCTGGGATTGTGCCTTTCAATAACGGCTCCCTGAACTAAGGCACTGGTTTGATGAGGCCACTGGTTTAAGGATTAGTCCCCTTCCTGACCCTCCTCTGTGTGGGAAGACTGGGGCCATCCAGACACAGTTATATAAACTTCTCATCAGCCCTTCTCCAGAGTCAGAAAGGGTTTGCCTAACCAGCCCCTTGGGTTTGAAGTTGCTGGGGAAACTGAGACACAGAGAGGGGGCAAGGTCGTGTCTAACATCACTCAGCTAATTTGTGGCAGAATCAGCACTTGACTCAAAGTCACTGGAATCCCAACCCAGCACATTGTTTTTTTTTTGAGAGAGAGTTTAGCTCTCGTTGCCCAGGCTGGAGTGCAGTAGTGCAATCTTGGCTCACTGCAACCTCCGCCTCCTGGGTTCAAGTGATTCTCCTGCCTCAGCCTCCCAAGTAGCTGGGATTATAGGCGCCCACCAACACGCCCGGCTAACTTTTGCATTTTTAGTAGAGACGGCGTTTCTCCATGTTGGCCAGGCTGGTGTCTAACTACTGACCTCAGGTGATCCGCCTACCTTGGCCTCCCAAAGTGCTGGGATTACAGGCATAAGCCAGTGCACCTGGCCCCCAACCCAGCACTTTTATCTCTCTTTCTTTCTTTCTTTTTGAGACAGGGTCTCACTGTATCAACCAGGCTAGAGTGCAGTGACATGCTCTCAGCTTACTGCAACCTCCACACTCACCTGGCTTAAGTGATTCTCTCCCCTCAGCCTCCTAAGTAGGTGGGATTATAGGTGTGCGCCACCATGTCCAGCTAATTTTTATATTTTTAGTATAGATGGGGTTTCACCATGTTGGCCAGGCTGGTCTCAAACTCCTGACTTCAAACGATCTGCCCACCTTGGCCTCCCAAAGCGCTGGGATTACAGCCATGAGCCATTGCGCCCAGCCTTTCTCTTTGCTTTCTTTCTGAGCAGAAAGGACAGACCTTAAGACCAATCATGAGTTAATAGTTTTGGGCCAGTTTTTAAAGGTGAGCCAGTGCACTAAGGTTTTCACAGGTGTTATCCCATTCAGTCCTCAAAACAAGCCTAAGAATTAGAGACTGCTATTATTCCCATTTTAGAGATGACAAAACTGAGACTCAGGGAGGTTGAGAAACTTGTCTGCTATTAAATAGTAGAGCCATAATGAAACCCAGCAGACTAATTCTAGAGCCAGTTTCTTCTCAGGCCAATCCAACTGCATCTATGGGATTCTCCCATCAAACATCTGCCTACAGGTGGAAGAATGTGGAATGACTGCCAAGGGCAGGGCTCACTCCAACGCACACATGTGGAAGTGCAGCATTGCTTGGCCTTGATGTGGGTGTGCTGAGAGCCTAATGCACTTAAGTTATGTATGAGAACTTCAGATCTTGTCAAAAACTAGCTATGGTTAAAACAATATTATTACGTGTACCACCTCCATGTTGCAGGTTCTTTACGCGTATTGCCTCTCATCCTTACAGCAATCCCGTGTCAGGATAACTTTATGGCATATGAAATTCATGGTAAACTCCATCAAGTTACTCCAGATTTACAGCTGATGGCAGTGAGACTTTGTGAGGTCAAGTGACTTGCTCAGGTTCACACACAGAATAAGTAGCTAAGCTGGGATTCACTCTGTCTTCCTTGTTCCCTACCATTTGCTTCTTACTGGCAATTGTAAGGGCAGAAACCTGGTGGTGGAGTATCGAGCGGGACTGTAGTTCCGCTCATCCCCTGGGCCATGTGGACCTACAGCATTCGGTTTACGGGAACAGATTGGGTAGGGACACAGTGAGCTTTGAGTGTGGCCAGAGGGAAGACTGATTCTAAAGTCAACTTGAACATGAACAACAAACTTAGGCTCCGTTTTCCCTTTCAGTTAAAAAAAAATTCTCAGACTCTGCTGTTTGACAGGCTGCTATAAAAACAGACAGAAGTCGTCAGTTCCAGTCCCTATTCTGTCACTAACACGCTGGGACCTGTGGCCGTTCCTTCCCACCTGGGCCCGTTTTCCCAAAATGCGCAATGAAAATGAGGAACTAGATCAGTGGTGTTTAAAACTTTTTTTTGGTGTTATAGGGGTAGACAGCAAGCCTTTTTTTCAGATAGAAAGTTACATAGAAGGACAACATACAAACTTCTTTCAAGGGCAGCTACTTTAGTTGATTCAGGCCCGGAGCCTGGAACCTTGCCCCCTTGGCCTCCAGGTTGTCTCCCTGCTGACCCTCCCCTGTGACCGCCAGGGAGGCATCCCCACCTATGCTAGGACTTGGAAGATCCCAGGTCAACAGCAGGGACCATGTGGCTTCCAATGCATATAGCATCTGCACTGGCCATGGCTTTTATGGAATGCTCCCTGTATAGAGAGGCTCATAAAGGGATGTCCAGAGGTTCAGGACCTTCTCAGTTCTCCAGGCCCATTTGTCAGGGCCTGGGGTCATGGACATGCTGTTGCCAAGCAGGTCTGAATGCTTATGCATGGGTGGTAGGGTCTGAGTTCCAAAGGGAAATTCCCAGTCACTCCCCGGTGGCATGTGGTGTGAGGTGTGGAGAGAACGAGAGGTTTTATTTGCAAGTTCAGATGAAATTGGTTTAGCCTCCTTGAGGGATCCTGGAGAGAAAGAGCAGGTTTGGAGTTGTGTATGGGTCTCAGTTCAGCCACACACAGTAGCTATGTGGCCTTAGGCAAGTTACTACCCTTTCTGGGTCTCTGCTGTATGAACTGGAAAACACAAATAATGTGACCAGGAGCAATGGCTCACACCTGTAATCTCAGTACTTTGGGAGGCTGAGGCGGGTGGATCATGAAGTCAGGAGTTCGGGACCAGCCTGATTAACATGGTAAAACCCCATCTCTACTAAAAATGCAAAAAATTAGCTGGATGTCATGGTAGGTGCCTGTAATCCCAGCTACTCAGGAGGCTGAGGTGGGAGAACTATTTGAACCCAGGAGGCGGAGGTTGCAGTGAGCTGAGATCGAGCCATTGCACTCCAGCCTGGATGACAGAGTGAGACTCCATCTCAAAACAAACAAACAATAAAACAAAACAAAACAAAAAACCCACGAATAATGAAGAGGATAATGATAATCCTGCTATGTGCAGAGTCTATGTAAGTGCCTCTCCTGAGTTATATCAGCAAAGCCACATGATAACCATATTAGGTAGGTTGTATTATCCATTTTGGCAAGCAGGAAACTGAAACATAGAACAGTTAAGCGACTTGCCCAAGTTCGCACAGCCATAGCTATCAAGTGGCATAGCTAAGATGCAAACTCATGTTAATCAGACTCCAAAGGCTACATTTTCATCTGCAACATTATCCCACCTTCTTCAAATAAAACCTGCTTCAAAGGGCTGTTTTCAGCATCATGAAAAAACAATCTAAGTCATAATCACAGAGTTGGCGTATAGTAGGTGCTCAGCAAATGTGTTCCCTTTCCTTTCTTCACCTCCATGCTAACCAAAAGTCCCCGCAGGCTTGAAGGAGTTGATGATTGTTTACAAGTTCCTCTCTTCCTAGCAGGTGAAAATAGGGAAAGAGAAGAGAATTCTGTCCGATCTCAGAATAAATGATTTTTTTTTTCAAACAAGCTTTTTTTTTTTTTTTTTTAAATATTTATACTGGGTCTTGCTATATTGCCCAGGCTGGAGAACAGTGGGGCAAGATGCTCACTACAGCCTCTAACTCCTGGGCTCGAGTGATCTTTCTACCTCATCCTCCCAAGTAGCTGGGCCTATAGGTGAGTGCCACTACACCTGGCTAATTTTTTTTAATTAATTTTTTAAGACACAGGGTCTTGCTATGTTATCCAGGTTTAGTGTTGAACTCCTGGGCATAAGTGATCCTCCTGCCTCGGTCTTCCAAAGTGCTGAGATTACAGGCATTAGCCACTGTGCCTAGCCCAAATAAGCTTGTAAAATGAGTGTTTGCCAACTGTGTTCCATGGAATGCTATTCCACATTGTTCTGTGTCAATAAAGTTTGGGAAACGCTACATCCACAACCGCTCTCTTGAAGCGCGACCCATTGGACATTAGCATATTAAAGGCACTGATAAATCCTGCTGCAAAGAGTTCCATCTAAATTAGCTTAACCCTGCCAGGAGCCATAATACATATTAGCATCTTTTTCTAAAGAATACTCATGGAAGATAAGCTGATTCTTGTCAATTAATGCACATAAGGCAATTAAAGGCCAGAGAGCTTTGGATTTAGAGTTTAGGTCACACAGCTATCCAGTGGTGAATACTTTTGTAAATGAAGACTTATTCTCAAATCCATTACTGAGATGCAGGGTAGAGTGGCAAGTAAAAGAAGGAACCTCAAGTCAGATAACACCGGAGTTTCTATCCCGCCTCCACCGTTCTTTAACCTTGTGACCTTGAGCAGTTTGCTTAACCATCCCAGGCCTCAATCTCCTCATCAGTTACACGAGGTAATACCATACATACCTCATGATGCTAATTTGGGGATCCAGTGAGTTAATACATGAAAAGTATTTAGAACAGCACCAGGCATGAAGTTAGTTATTGGTATGCCTGTTGGAGTTTTGCATAAAAGGAAGTCCACCTGAATATATACGGTACCGGAGGCCTGCTGTTTGAGAATGCCTGCTGCTTGCCAGGGCTCACAGGGACTGGGGTTAGGGTTTCAGTTTGCCGATTCCCTCCCCTCCCTGAGATGCATCCTTCCCACTTGCCTCGTTCCAAGCAGAGAGACTAAGGACCTGGCGTTCCTAAGTTCCTTTGCGCACTATTCACAGAGAATAGGGCAAAAATGTTAAGTGTGTCCTTCCCTATTGGGCAAGTCTACAGCAGCGACAGCCACAGCCTCCTCGGCTGCTCGTTAACTCTCTGCCAACACAGTCACACTGGAAATTCTGGTTTGCGGGTCGGGCCTGGATAAGGGACCCCAGAGGAACCCAGAGCGTGGGTTAAGCTTTCTTCAGGCTTGTCGGGTGAGGCGGACGGTTAAGCTGCCCCTCTACTACCTAGGGTCTCCGCCCAGCCAGCGCGAGGGGGGACTGCCTGATGTGCAAAGGCCAGCAGGGCTGGGCAGAGCTCCGCCCACCAGGGCGAGGACACAGCCGCCCGCCTCGGGATTGGCTGCACACAAAGGCGCTGGGCCAATAAAAAGCCACGCCTTTTTAAAAAGTTGCGCTAAAGCTCAAGTGGTGATAATTATCTGCATTTTGCTCCCCATAGAAAAAAATGTAGCAGTTTGTTTGCAGCCAGCCCAGTAACTACGCTGGTGCCTCCCTTTCTCGAGGACTGCATTTCCAGAAAGCCTGCTCTGACAGAGCGGCCTGACCTTTAGTTAAACACCAACAGAACCAGGAATAAGTAGTCTTTATTTTAACGAAGGCCCTCACTAGCAATTTTTAACTTTTTAGGAGCTCCAAATCCCTTTAAGAATCTGACAAAAAGGGTCAACACTTGCCCAGAAAGAGGCACACACCACTTTTGCACTGAATTTCAGAACGACACACAGATCAATAACCCTTGGCTTTTGGCCAAAGTGGGGAAACATCCTATATTTTTGAATGCACTTTTTTTTTAATTGAGGCAGAACTTCACAGAATAGTGCACAAATGTTAGGTGTGAAGATCAGTGGGTTTTCATATACGCACACATCCTGCCATTCACATAAGATATGGGACATTTCCAGCCCTCAGAATGACCAAAAGAACTTTTGGCTTTTTTTTTTTTTTTTTGAAACACAGTTTCCCTCTGTGGCCCAGGCTGGGGTGCAGTGGCACAATCTCCGCTCACCGCAACCTCTGCCTCCGGGGTTCGAGTGATTCTCCTGCTTCAGCCTTCCTAGGAGCTGGCTTTATAGGCGCATGCCACCACATCCAGATAATGTTTGCATTTTTAGTAGAGATGCATTTTGTCATGTTGGCCAGGCTGATAGCCATCCAGAAATTACATATACGTACCAACAACATGGAAGCACATTATACAGCTTTTATTTCAAGTTGCTTTTCTCCTAGCAACGAGACTTAGAGACTTTTTCATGTTAGTGCATTTGAATATACTTATTTTTAGAATACTGCATCTTTTTAGAATAAGGTACGGATATTCCTAGCTCATTTAGCTACATTTCTACTGATTATCAGTAGAACAGGTTGTTTCCAGTTTAAATATTGTAAACTCTGCTGTGTGGACATTACCTCTTTACACATGTCTGTCTGGAGGATAAACTCTGTAAGTGTAATTGCTGGGCTACAGGATAGAATGATTCAAAAGGCTTCTCGTAGGCTGAATAGTCACAATCCTCACCCATATCTTGATTCCTGAAACCTGTACATTTGTTACCTTACATTGTAAAACAGATGTTGTAGATGTGATTAAGTTGAAAATCCTGAGACAGGGAGAGTACCCTGGGTTTTCCAGGTGGATCCAATGTAGTCACAAGGGTCTTTATAAGTGGAAGGCAGGTGGGTTGGCGTCAGTGGGAAAGGTTATGTGAGGATGGAAGTGAGGTTGGAGGTGATGGGGTCAAGAGCCAACAGCCTCTAGAAGCAAGAGACAGTGAGAAATGAATTGTTCCCTGGTGCTCCAGAAAGAACCCGCTTTGCCGACCCGTTGGTTCTCGTCTGGTGACTAAGAGACATGTCTTTGGTGTGCATAATTGTAAGTAATACGTTTGTGTTGCTGTTAAGTTCCTGGTAATTTGTTACATCCGTGTTAGGAAACAGGGCTGCATCCGCTCTCATTTTTACCAAGACAATAGGAGAGTGCTGGGTTTCCCAAATCTTGGACAAAGTTCCCAAATAGACTCTTTAAATGTTGCCAGTTTAGAGCAGAAGTTTGAGAATGTGAGACTGTCGGCAACTCACCGTTTTCTGAAGAAGAAAAGCAAAGCACATATATATGTGCCTGTAATCTGAGAGTGCTAATGGACCCCTTAAGGTGAGGGTTTTTTTTTAGGATTTCTGGTTCCCCTTCCCTTGCCACCTCCCCCAAGGCAGGCTGTGGTTCACATCCATGGTCCCAGTGCAGAAGATCTCAAAATGCCAGCACAGGGGTAGTCCTTAGAGGTCATCTGGGGTACTACGCTCATTTTAAAAACAAAGAAAAGGCGGAAAAAGTAGAAAAGTTGGGACGAGATGTGAGTTTCATGACTCCCAGTGCAGTGTAGTTTTTTGTTTTGCCTGTACATCCTCCTCGGCAAGGGAGGAGGAAATGTGGGGAAGCATCCGGGTCTGGGCTGAGGTTTGGGAGACCTCCCATGTCACAGGTGAGTCCAGTTTTGGGAACCACTCAACCCCAGGCAGTAAAAGCCTCACACAGGCTCGTCTTCCCCTCTGCTGGGGAGGGAGATGCACTCATAGAAGACCTATCCAGAGACTCCTGGCCTCAGGCTTCAGGTCCTGAGAATGAACTCTGGGTTCTTAAGAGCTAAAGAGTTTGCCAAAGAGGGGCTGAGATGGGGAAATAGACCTTCTCGCCACTGGTCTCAGGAACGACCCTTTCCCACCTCTGGGCTTTCTGGGCTCTGCCATAGTTCCCTCCAACTGGTTGTTTCTTCCTTATCTAGGCTTTTTGATTGCT
This sequence comes from Saguinus oedipus, assembly GCA_031835075.1. Taxonomy (NCBI): domain Eukaryota; kingdom Metazoa; phylum Chordata; class Mammalia; order Primates; family Cebidae; genus Saguinus; species Saguinus oedipus. The sequence goes on from CM063170.1 coordinate 49,407,429, forward strand.
GAATCTGTTGGAAATAGCTTTGAACTGAATGAGGATTAGGGGTGTTCTTCCACCTTCCCTGGGGAATCTTGAATGGAAACCCCAGTTGGAAAGTAGGAAATGGGGCACCGACGCCTGGCTGCAGAGGGTAAAACCAAGTGCCTTCAGCTGACAGAATCCTTTTCTCTCTATCAGCACCAGTTATTGATCATTGACAGTGTGCCGGGCATCTTACCGAGGCAATTCTTACATAATACCATGCAGTTTTTTTAACCCAAGAAGCAGGTGTTATCACTGTTACTATTATTTTGCAGATAAGGAAAAAGATGATCAAAGATTAAGAACTTGCTAGTTCCTGGCAGAGCTGGGTTTTCAACAACCCAGCTCTTAACCGGTTACTCTCTTCTGACTGGATTCTTGGTTGAGGTGGGTCCCAAATGAGAAAATTAACACTACCAAACCTCACGCTCAGCCCTGACTCTGACCCTCTCTGTGTTTGTCCTTGTCCCTCTTGCCTCAACCCTACCTCCATAGTCCTGTCTTCTGCAGTCCAATATGTAGTATACCCATAATACTTAGTCAGTGCCAATTGGCACTTGATTTTTCTCGTATGGCAGCTGCTGTTTTAAGGCAGGTTAACTTGTTGATACCAGTTATATGGCAAGCTTTTTTTTTCCTTTTAAGAGGAAGGAAAAAGGGAGAAATGGATTCATTCAGATGACATAAATGCAGCACTTTTGTGTCACACACTATGATCATAAGACAGAGGCAGTCCCTATGCTCTTAGAGGTATTCATTAAATGGTCACACAATTAACACTGAATTATAATTTTGATAAGGGATAAGAAGGTCAAAGATGTGCTTAGAGAATATTTCACGGAGCACCTGGAACCCAGGCATCCAGGAGGAAGAGGAATTATAAGTGAGACTTGCAGGATACTAGAAGGCCTTAGTCCGTGAAGAGGGGGAGGTGGGAAGGGGAGAGATGGTGGGGGAGGGGAGCGGGCAGTGTGGTTGCTTAACCTCTGTTGTGTTCTAAGTATGAGTCCTTGCTTATAAAATGGGGATGATATTTGGACCTCGGGGATGGGTGGAATAAAGGGACATGAGAATATGCGATAGCAGTAGACGGGCTGAACTCAGCTGCCCTGGCTAGGGTCTCCCCGTAGCCACTGCAGTTCAACCCAATTTGCTTTCTCCAGCTCATTCCCGGGTTTGGCTCCTTGCCAGAAAGCCTATTAGAAAAGTTCCAACCAGGGACTCTTTGATTCCCTCTTTTCCTGTCAGTCTGAAACTCCAGAAGGCAGAAATCCCTGGGTTTTATTCTGGCTAATGAAGGTGGAGCTTGGGGGCCGCATGTTTTTCACTCAGATAGCATCTCACAACGTAATTTCCCAGGGAAACCCTCCCCTACCCCTGTTCTGCCGGAAGCTGTGGGCTAGCCAAAAGTGATACGTCTGTGATCCCACCGGACTCAGCCCAGAAAGGAGCCCAGGCGGAGAAAATTAGAGTAAATCAAACCATATGGGGAAGTGAACTGGCTTTGGGGGCTGCTAATTCTCCTCCTTGCATAGAGGAAAACAAATACATCTTTATCCCTTTCCCACCGTGGGCGTTATTGTCTTTAGGGGTGCTGAATGCAGCTTAAGAGCCAGCCCCCTCCCAAAGTTTGTAGGGTGTGGGGCAGAAGTACCACACACCATATGTCTCCAAAGAATTAAAAGTTCCACATCACGCCAATTAACTGTTGAAAATTCCCTCTGTCTTCCTAACTTGACAAAATAGACCATTATAACACAAAATAAGGTATATTTAAAGTCATGGTTTTTCTATGACTGGAAGTTGGCAAAAATATCAAAGATCACTGAATTTAATTATCATAGCATATTTCTGGGTGTTCTGTTCCTGTGCCAGTGAGATTTGAATAAAGACACAAGTAATTTATATGATTCTATGCATTCCTTCTCATTTTTCCTTCATTTAAGCAAACGTATGTTCCTAAAATCTACATTTTTGTGTAGTTTGTGTTCTATTGTCAGTAATGTCAAATTAGATGAACCTTTCTTGATTCATTGCAGCTCTTTTTTTTTCTTTTTTTTTCTAAATCAACTTTGATTTGGAAAAACTGCTCAGATAAGGAGTTGCACCTGGAATTGTCAACCAACGTTTGGGTTCATTGCTGAATCTTAAGAGGCTGTGGGAGGCTAAATCTTCACGTTCAGGTATTCATTGTACATACTACATTCGCCTCCTGTAATGAGGCCGCATGTACAGAAAGCCCTCATATCACATGGTGCAAAGGTTCTTAGAAACTGTAGCTTTAGGCAAAATATACAGGTCCTCGATGTCGTCATTGGTTCGACATCATTTTGTTATAATGTCGTTGAAGAAATAAAAACTGGTTTTGTGTAGTTCTGCTGAAACTTGCAGTTTCCAATAACCTATTGATGTTTAGTGAGACTTACATTATCACAGAATATTATAAAAAATTCCTTATATTACAATTTTCCCTGTCTCTTAAAACAATATCTAGATCATACAGTATTTCTTGAATTGTTCTTTCACATTTTTCAATTCTGGGATATTGTAAGGAAACCTCCTTAAAAGCTGTATTTTCCTCAATTTGTTCTAACCTTTTTCAATCAAGATTATACCCTGACCTGTAATGGTCAAAAACGGTTTATAAACAAGTTAGACTGGGAGTACTTGTATGTGAATCTTCTCCTTCATAGTCATGTAAAACATTCTTTTTTTATTGTTTTGGTTTCTTTATATTTCATTGGAATGCCATTTTTGTTGTATATTTCACATGCATTTTTATTTGGGAAAGCAGTTTCTAAAACTTGTAATAATTTAATTCTCAAACTTAGATTCTTTTTTGTAATAATAGTGAAAAATAGTTCATACTAAATAACTATAGATGGTGCTCATTCAAAATTATGTTTATTTTCTCCCAAGATAACAATTTCATTATTTTTCTTTTTTACATTTTTTCCCCACAGTTTTACTCTTGATTGCGAATCCTCTGTTGTTTTACTTAACTAATTTAATGCATTTTGACTTTTTCCAAACGAAATCTAAATACTTTAATGCCATTTTGTCAGCAGTTCCTTCGAGCATGTGAAAGTGGTTTCAGTGTCAATTCTGATGTTTCATCAAACATTCTCTTTTAGCAGATCCATAAAATATTTTACTTAATCTTTTCTATTCTAAAAGTTGACGTAATTTTAGGTACAGTTGTAATTGTGTCTCCTAGGAACAAATGTAAACTATTTGCTATACTTGGTAGAAAAAATACCCCTGGATTTTCAGGGGTATTTAATGTTAATGCTCTTTCTGTGGCCTTGCCCTAACAATCTTTTAAATAAATGTCTAAAGTTGAAAGTTGATTTCTCTTTTCCGTTCTCCTTCATGCGTCTTCTCTTACCCAAGTGCCTCCACAGCTCAGACTTCTCCACAGTTCCAGGGAGTACCCGTCCCTGATATCAGTGGTGGCACAATCCACAAGTGTTTGCTGTGCTTGGATGCAGTAGCATTTTGTCTCAAGGATGCGCTCAAGAGATTAAAAAGATTCCACAGGGGCCTGAATGGTGTCAGTCACAGAGCAGATGTTTACAATTACAGGTTGCATAAGCTAGCCCTGAGAATAGATGCTGAGTGACAATGATGTCCACTCATTGTGACATTTAGGGCCTGGTGAAGTGTGGGGCTTGGAGCAGAAACGTGTTTAATCTAATCTAGACTGGTGTTGATCAGGGCCACGGTGTGTTGTTGGTAGATTACTTCTCTTGGTGCTCTCATGCTTCTCCCTCCATGTTCATGAGTTCAGATTCTCATTTTTTTAGGTTTATGTTCAAATGAAACCTCTTCCATGAAGGCCTCCCTGATACAGCCCTCACCTTCTCAATCTTATCCCAGCTGCAATATCTTTCTCTTTCCTTTGATCTTCCAAGATACCTGGTGTGGCCTTCTCTTAGGATCTTACAGGATGGAGTTACTGTACATGTTGTTACATACTTTAGTGATTAAGAGCCTGGACCTGGATCCAGACTCACTAGACTTTGAATCTTAGCTTCTTTCTTTACCAACTGTGAGACTTGTGCCTCAGTATCTTCATCTGTAAAATGGGAGGAAATAATAGTACTTATCTTCTACAAGTTTTTGTGAGGTTTAAATAAAGGGTTGAAAGCTCATTTTCTGATGGGTGGCATGGAGAAAGCACAATAAATGCTAGGGATTATTAGATTCCCCATGTTCTCCTTCAATTCTAGTATAATGTGTACATGTCTTATTTCTCCTGTAACTCCTAAGTTCCCTCAGGTTTGTGATCATGATAGATTTTTCCCATTGTTCTTACTGTGATAAAATACACACAAAATCTACCATTTTAAATTTTTAACTACAGTTTCGTGATACTAAATTCATGTTATTATGCCGCCGTCATTAACATCCATCTCCAGAATTCTCTTCATCTTGCATAACTGAAACTCTGTACTCATTAAATAAGAACTTAGTCCCCCCTCCCCAGCCCCTGGGAACCACCATTGTTTGTCTCTGTGAAATACCTAGACTACTCTAGGTATCTGGTACAAGTGGAATCACGTAGTATTTGTCCTTTGTGACTCACTTATTAGACTTAATGTCCTCAAGTTTCATCCGTGTTGTAGTGTATGTCAGAATTTCCTTTTTAATGGCTCAATATTCCATTGCATATATGTTATATCACCTTTTGTCTATCCATTCATCATCAATGAGCTCTTGGGTTGCTTCCACCATTTGGCTGTTACATATAATGTTGCTGTGAATGTGGGTATATGAGTATCTGTCCGAGTCCCTGCTTTCAATCCTTTTGAGTGTATACCCAGAAGTGGAATTGCTGGATCACATGATAAATCTGCTTAGTTTTTTGAGGAACTGCCATACTGTTTTCCATAGCACTAGCACTATTTTATATTGTACCAATGGTGTACAGGGTTATAATTCTCCACATCCTCACCAACACTGATTTTCTGTTTTTTGGGAATAGTCATCCCAGTGGATGTGAGACGATACCTTACTGTTGTTTTGATTTGCAGTTCCCTATTAGTTGAAGAAATTAGCAGAATACAAAGTCAACACACACAAAAGTGGCATCTCTGCACACTAATAAGGAACAATCTAATCTGAAGAGGAAGTTAAGAAAACATTTCCAGGCTGGACGAGGTGGCTCACGCCTGTAATACCAGCACTTTGGGAGGCCAAGACAGGTGAATCTCTAGGTCAGCAGATCAAGACCATCCTGGCCAACATGGTGCAACCCCATCTCTACTAAAACTACAAAAATTAGCTGGGCGTGGTGGTACATGCCTGTAATCCCAGTTACTCAACAGACTGAAGCAGGAGAATTGCTTGAACCAGGGAGTCGGTTATAGTGAACCAAGATCACGCCACTGCACTCCAGCCTGGTGACAGAGTGAGACTCTGTGAGACTCTGTCTCAAAAAAAAAAAAAAAAAAAAAAAGATAAAAATCCATTTTCAGTAGCATCAAAAAGAATAAAATGCTCAGGATTAACCAAGGAGGTAAAAGATATGCACAATGAAAACTGCAAAACACTGCTAAAAGAAATTAAATGACACAAAAAAATGGCAAGACACACCATGTTATATGGTTTGGTTCTGTGTTCCCACCCACATCTCTTCTTGTAGCTCCCATAATTCCCATGTGTTGTGGGGGGGACCTGGTCGGAGATGATTGAATCACGGGGACAGGTCTTTCCCACGCTGTTCTGTGATCGTGAATGGGTCTCAAGATCCGATGGTTTTAAAAAAAGAGTTTCTCTGCACAAGCTCTCTTTGCCTGTGGCCATCCACATAAGATGTAACTTGCTCCTCCTTGCCGCCCACCACAATTGTGAGGCCTCTCTAGCCATGTGGAACTGTAAGTTCAATTAAATGTATTTCTTTTGTAAATTGCCCAGTCTCCAGCATGTCTTTATTAACAGTGTGGAAACAGACTAATACATCACGTTAATGAATTGGAAGAGTTGATATTGTTAAGATATCGATACTACCCAAGTCATCTACAGATTCAAAGCAATCTCTATAAAAATCCCAAGGATGTTTTTTGAAAATAGAAACATCTATTCTAATGTTCATATAGAATTTCAAGGGACCCTCAATAACCAAAACAACCTTGAAAAAGAACAAAATTGGGAGACTCACACTTCCTGATATTAAAACTTTTTACAAAGCTATAGTAATAAAAATAGTGTGGGCTGGGTGTGGTGGCTCACGCTGTAATCCCAGCACTATGGGAGGCCAAGAGGTGGATTATGAGGTCAAGAGATGGAGACCATCCTGGCCAACATGGTGAAACCCCATCTCTACTAAAAAATATAAAAATTAGCTGGGTGTGGTGGAACATACCTATAGTCCCAGCTACTCAGGAGGCGGAGGCAGGAGAATCGCTTGAAACTGGAAGACGGATATTGCTTTAAAACAACAACAAAAACAATGTGGTTCTGGCATAAAGACAGATATATAGACCAATGGAATAGAATACAGACCCTAGAAAAATATCTTTGCACTTATGGTCAAATATTTTCACAAGGTTGCCAAGACCTTTCACAAGGTTCCCATTCAATAGGGAAATGACTGTCTTTTCAACAAATGGTGCTTGGAAATTGGATGTCCACATGCAAAAGAATTCAGTTGAACCCTTATCTAATACCATATACTAAAATTAACACAAAATTGATCAAAGACTTAAACATAAGAACTAAAACAATAAAACTCTCAGGAAAAAGAAAACGGGAAAGTTTCACGATATTGGATTTGCTAATGATTTCTCGGATGTGGCACCAAAGGCACGGGCAACAACAACAAAGACCAGTTGGACTCCACAAAAAGTAGGTTTCTGTGCTTCAAAGGACACTATTAAGAGGTGGAAAAGCGGAGAGAAAATATTTGCAAATTATATGTCTGATAAGGGAGTGATATCCAGAATATGTAGAGAACCCCTAGAACTCAACAATCCAATTTAAAAATGGACAAAGGTCTTCAATAGATACTTCTCTAAAGAAGATATACGAATGACCAATAAGCATATAAAGACATGTTCAACTAATAGGGAACTGCAAATCAAAACAACAGTAAGGTATCGTCTCATATCCACTGGGATGACTATTCCCAAAAAACAGAAAATCAGTGTTGGTGAGGATGTGGAGAATCATAACCCTGTACACCATTGGTACAATATAAAATAGTGCTACTGCTATGGAAAACAGTATGGCAGTTCCTCAAACTAAGCAGATTTATCATGTGATCCAGCAATTCCACTTCTGGGTATACACTCAAAAGGATTGAAAGCAGGGACTCGGACAGATACTCGTATACCCACATTCACAGCAACATTATATGTAACAGCCAAACGGTGGAAGCAACCCAAGAGCTCATTGATGATGAATGGATAGACAAAAGGTGATATAACATATATGCAATGGAATATTGAGCCATTAAAAAGGAAATTCTGACATACACTACAACACGGATGAAACTTGAGGACATTAAGTCTAATAAGTGAGTCACAAAGGACAAATACTATGTGATTCCACTTGTACCAGATACCTAGAGTAGTCTAGGTATTTCACAGAGACAAACAATGGTGGTTCCCAGGGGCTGGGGAGGGGGGACTAAGTTCTTATTTAATGAGTACAGAGTTTCAGTTATGCAAGATGAAGAGAATTCTGGAGATGGATGTTAATGACGGCGGCATAATAACATGAATTTAGTATCACGAAACTGTAGTTAAAAATTTAAAATGGTAGATTTTGTGTGTATTTTATCACAGTAAGAACAATGGGAAAAATCTATCATGATCACAAACCTGAGGGAACTTAGGAGTTACAGGAGAAATAAGACATGTACACATTATACTAGAATTGAAGGAGAACATGGGGAATCTAATAATCCCTAGCATTTATTGTGCTTTCTCCATGCCACCCATCAGAAAATGAGCTTTCAACCCTTTATTTAAACCTCACAAAAACTTGTAGAAGATAAGTACTATTATTTCCTCCCATTTTACAGATGAAGATACTGAGGCACAAGTCTCACAGTTGGTAAAGAAAGAAGCTAAGATTCAAAGTCTAGTGAGTCTGGATCCAGGTCCAGGCTCTTAATCACTAAAGTATGTAACAACATGTACAGTAACTCCATCCTGTAAGATCCTAAGAGAAGGCCACACCAGGTATCTTGGAAGATCAAAGGAAAGAGAAAGATATTGCAGCTGGGATAAGATTGAGAAGGTGAGGGCTGTATCAGGGAGGCCTTCATGGAAGAGGTTTCATTTGAACATAAACCTAAAAAAATGAGAATCTGAACTCATGAACATGGAGGGAGAAGCATGAGAGCACCAAGAGAAGTAATCTACCAACAACACACCGTGGCCCTGATCAACACCAGTCTAGATTAGATTAAACACGTTTCTGCTCCAAGCCCCACACTTCACCAGGCCCTAAATGTCACAATGAGTGGGCATCATTGTCACTCAGCATCTATTCTCAGGGCTAGCTTATGCAACCTGTAATTGTAAACATCTGCTCTGTGACTGACACCATTCAGGCCCCTGTGGAATCTTTTTAATCTCTTGAGCGCATCCTTGAGACAAAATGCTACTGCATCCAAGCACAGCAAACACTTGTGGATTGTGCCACCACTGATATCAGGGACGGGTACTCCCTGGAACTGTGGAGAAGTCTGAGCTGTGGAGGCACTTGGGTAAGAGAAGACGCATGAAGGAGAACGGAAAAGAGAAATCAACTTTCAACTTTAGACATTTATTTAAAAGATTGTTAGGGCAAGGCCACAGAAAGAGCATTAACATTAAATACCCCTGAAAATCCAGGGGTATTTTTTCTACCAAGTATAGCAAATAGTTTACATTTGTTCCTAGGAGACACAATTACAACTGTACCTAAAATTACGTCAACTTTTAGAATAGAAAAGATTAAGTAAAATATTTTATGGATCTGCTAAAAGAGAATGTTTGATGAAACATCAGAATTGACACTGAAACCACTTTCACATGCTCGAAGGAACTGCTGACAAAATGGCATTAAAGTATTTAGATTTCGTTTGGAAAAAGTCAAAATGCATTAAATTAGTTAAGTAAAACAACAGAGGATTCGCAATCAAGAGTAAAACTGTGGGGAAAAAATGTAAAAAAGAAAAATAATGAAATTGTTATCTTGGGAGAAAATAAACATAATTTTGAATGAGCACCATCTATAGTTATTTAGTATGAACTATTTTTCACTATTATTACAAAAAAGAATCTAAGTTTGAGAATTAAATTATTACAAGTTTTAGAAACTGCTTTCCCAAATAAAAATGCATGTGAAATATACAACAAAAATGGCATTCCAATGAAATATAAAGAAACCAAAACAATAAAAAAAGAATGTTTTACATGACTATGAAGGAGAAGATTCACATACAAGTACTCCCAGTCTAACTTGTTTATAAACCGTTTTTGACCATTACAGGTCAGGGTATAATCTTGATTGAAAAAGGTTAGAGCAAATTGAGGAAAATACAGCTTTTAAGGAGGTTTCCTTACAATATCCCAGAATTGAAAAATGTGAAAGAACAATTCAAGAAAAACTGTATGATCTAGATATTGTTTTAAGAGACAGAGAAAATTGTAATATAAGGAATATTTTGTAATATTCTGTGATAATGTAAGTCTCACTAAACATCAATAAGTTCTTGGAAACTGCAAGTTTCAGCAGAACTATACAAAACCAGTTTTTATTTCCTCAACGACATTATAACAAAATGATGTCGAACCAATGATGACATCGAGGACCTGTATATTTTGCCTAAAGCTACAGTTTCTAAGAAACTTTCCACCATGTGATGAGGGCTTTCTGTACATGCGGCCTCATTACAGGAGGCGAATGTAGTATGTACAATGAATACCTGAACGTGAAGATTTAGCCTCCCACAAACCTCTTAAGATTCAGCAATGAATCCAAACGTTGGTTGACAATTCCAGGTGCAACTCCTTATCAGAGCAGTTTTTCCAAATCAAAGTTGATTTGAATTTGTTCTAACATTTTTTGTGTTAAATCTTTAGGGTTTTTTACATATAAGACTGTAACGTCTGTGAACAGATCATTTTTCTTCCTTCCCAATTTGAATGTCTTTAATTTTTTTCTTGCCTAATTGCTCTGTCTAGCATTCCGGTAGTATGTTGAATAGAAGTGAAAGCAAGCCTCCTTGCCTTGTTCCTCATCCTAAACAAGGAGCTTTTAGTCTTTCACCACTAAGGATCATGTTTGCTGTGGATTTTTCATATATGGGATTTTTTGTATATTTTTCTAATCTGTTTTTACCTTGAAAGGGTGTTGAATTTTGTGACCTACTTTTTCTCTGCCAATAGAGATGACCATTTGTGTTCTCTCTCCACTTCTTTCTGTTAATGTAATATATCATATTGATTTTTCTTTTTGTATATTGAATCATTGTTGAATTTCAGGAATAAGTCCCACTTGCTCATTGACATGGTTTGGATTTATGTTGCCACTCAAATCTCATGTTGAATTGTAATCCCCAGTGTTGGAGCAGGGACCTGGTAGGAGGTGATTGGATCATGGGGGTGGACTTCCCCCTTTCTGTTCTTGTGATAATGAGTTCTCATGAGATCTGGCTGTTTAAAAGTGTGTAGCTCTTCCTCCCACTCTGGCCACATAAGATGAGCCTCCTTTCTCCTCTTCCACCATGATTGTAAGTTTCCTGAGGCATCTCCAGCTGTGCTTCCTGTATAGCCTGTGGAATCATGAGCCAATTAAACCTCTTTTTCTCATAAATTACCCAGTTGTAGGTAGTTCTTTATAGCAATGTAAGAATGCATTAATAGAGCCATGGCACATACTCATTTAAAAATGCTTCTTAATTCTATCTGCTAATAGTATTTGGTTGAATTTTTGCTCCAAAGTTATTAAGGGAGATTGGTCCGCACATTTCTTGTGGTGTCTTTCTCTGGCTTTGGCATTGTGAAGCAGATTCACTGTACTGATTACCAGCTTGTCTGAGTCTGATAAGACAACACACACATACAGCAAGTTATGTGAAGTGGGTTTGTTACTTACAGAAAAGCAGCAAGGGACAACAGAAGCCTAACGTTCATTGTGAGCTGGTCTTCCGAAGTTCAGAAAAGCTGCTCCGGGTGCGTGGAGTCTCATCTGTGTGTGCTCCTTTTGCACTGCAGCTGAGGCAACTTGGAATGTAGCCCACCCTGGGTTTGATTCCTTGTGTCTTGATATGCTGAGCAAAAGTGTTGAAGGACATCTTGTCTCTCTGGTGGTGGGACTGGATCAGGACCTGGGCTTTTCTGGCCAGTTCCTCCCTATCTCAGAATATTACATTCCCAGCACATTGATAGTTATTCTTGAGAACTACAAGTAAAAAAGGAGAACTGTGTCAGTCCACGGTCACCCAAAGAACTGTCCTGCTGCTGTCGGGCCAATCCTGGCTTCATGGAGTGAGTTAGGAAGTGTTCTCTTCTCTTGAAATGTCTGAAAACGTTTGAGAAGAATTGGTGTTAATTCTTCATCAAATGTTTGGAATTTATCTGTGAAACCATCAGGTCCAGGTCTTTTCTTTATTGGGAAATTTTCTTTTTTTAAAAAAAATATATATTTTATTGCATTTTAGGTTTTGGGGTACATGCGAAGAACATGCAAGATTGTTGCATAGGTACATATATGGCAACGTGGTTTGCTGCCTTCCTCCCCATCACCTATATCTGGCATTTCTCCCCATGTTATCCCTCCCCAACTCCCCACCCCCCGCCGTCCCTCCCCTAGTTCCTCCCGATAGACCCCAGTGTGTGATGCTTCCCTCCCTCTGTCCATGTGTTCTCATTGTTCAACACCCACCTATGAGTGAGAACATGTTGTGTTTGATTTTCTGTTCTTGTATCAGTTTGCTGAGAATAATGGTTTCCAGGTTCATCCATGTACCTACAAAGGACACGAATTAATCGTTTTTTATGGCTGCATAGTATTCCATGGTGTATATGTGCCACATTTTCCCTGTCCAGTCTATCATTGATGGGCATTTGGGTTGGTTCCAAGTCTTCGCTATTGTAAACAGTGCTGCAGCAAACATTCGTGCGCACGTGACCTTACAATAGAATGATTTATAATCCTTTGGATATATACCCAGTAATGGGATTGCTGGGTCAAATGGAATTTCTATTTCTAGGTCCTTGAGGAATCGCCACACTGTCTTCCACAATGGTTGAACTAATTTACACTCCCACCAGCAGTATAAAAGTGTTCCTATTTCTCCACATACTCTCCAGCATCTGTTGTCTCCAGATTTTTTCATGATCGCCATTCTAACTGGCATGAGATTATATCTCAATGTAGTTTTGATTTGTATTTCTCTAATGACCAGCAATGATGAGCACTTTTTCATATGTTTGTTGGCCTCATATATGTCTTCTTTTGTAAAGAGTCTGTTCATATCCTTTGCCCACTTTTGAATGGGCTTATTTTTTTTCTTGTAAATCTGTTTTAGTTCTTTGTAGATTCTGGATATTAGCCCTTTGTCAGATGGATAGATTGAAAAATTTTTTTCCATTCTGTTGGTTGCCAGTTCACTCTAATGATTGTTTCCTTTGCTGTACAGAGCTCTGGAGTTTAATTAGGTCCCATTTGTCTATTTTGGCTTTTGTTGCAATGCTTTTGGTGTTTTAGTTATGAAGTCCTTGCCTATGCCGTGGCCTTGCCTATGCCTATGTCCTCGATGGTTTTGCCTAGATTTTCTTCTAGGGTTTTTATGGTCTTATGTTTAAGTATTTAATCCATCTGGAGTTAATTTTAGTGTAAGGTGTCAGGAAGGGGTCCAGTTTCTGCTTTCTGAACATGGCTAGCCACTTTTCCCAACACCATTTATTAAACAGGGAATCCTTTTCCCATTGCTTGTTTTTGTGAGGTTTGTCAAAGATCAGATGGTTGTAGACATGTGGCATTGCCTCCGAGGACTCTGTTCTGTTCCATTGGCCTATATCTCTGTTGTGGTACCAGTACCATGCTGTTATGATTACTGTAGCCTTGTAGAATAGTTTGAAGGCAAGTAGTGTGATGCCTCCAGCTTTGTTCTTTTTGCTTAGAATTGACTTGGCTATGTGGGCTCTCTTTTGGTTCCATATGAAGTTTAAGGTGATTTATTCCAGTTTTGTGAAGAAGGTCATTGGTAGCTTGATGGGGATAGCATTGAATTTGTAAGTTACTTTGGGCAGTATGGCCATTTTCACAATATTGATTCTTCCTAACCATGAGCATGGAATGTTTCTCCATCTGTTTGTGTCCTCTCTTATTTCCTCGAGCAGTGGTTTGTAGTTCTCCTTGAAGAGGTCCTTTCCATTTCTTGTTAGCTATATTCCTAGGTATTTTATTCTCTTTGCACCAATTGTGAATGGCAGTTCATTCTTGATTTGGCTCTCTTTAAGTCTGTTATTGGTTTATAGGAATGCTTATGATTTTTGCACATTGAGGTTGTCTAAATATACAATCATGTTGTCTGCAAATAGAGACAATTTGACTTCCTTCTTTCCTAATTGAATACACTTTATTTTTCTTGCCTGATTGCTCTGGCTAGAACTTCCAATACTATATTGAATAAGAGTGGTGAGAGAGGGCATCCTTGTCTAGTGCGAGGTTTCAAAGGGAATGCTTCCAGTTTTTGCCCATACAGTATGATATTGGCTGTAGGTTTGTCATAAATAGCTTTTATTATTTTGAGATACATTCCATTGATACCTAGTTTATTGAGAGTTTTTAGCATAAAGGGCTGTTGAATTTTGTTGAAGGCCTTCTTTGCATCTATTGAGATAATCATGTGGTTTGTGTCTTTGGTTCTGTTTATGTGGTGAATTATGTTTATAGACTTGCGTATGTTGAACCAGCCTTGCATCCCCGGGATGAAGCCTACTTGATCATGGTGGATTAGCTTTTTGATGTGCTGTTGCAATCGGCTTGCCAGTATTTTATTCAAGATTTTTGCATCTGTGTTCATCATGGATATTGGCCTGAAGTTTTCTTTCCTTGAGGAGTCTCTGCCAGGTTTTGGTATCAGGATGATGTTGGTCTCATAAAATGATTTGGGGAGGATTCCCTCTTTTTGGATTGTTTGGAATAGTTTCAGAAGGAGTGGTATCAGAATTCAGCTGTGAACTCGTCTGGACCTGGGCTTTTTTTGGTTAATAGGCTATTAATTGCTACCTCAACTTCAGCCCTTGTTATTGATCTATTCAGGGTTTCAACTTCTTCCTGGTTTAGGCTTGGGAGGATGTAAATGTCCAGAAATTTACCCATTTCTTCCAGGTTTACTGGTTTATGTGCATAGAGTTGTTTGTAATAATCTCTGATAATGATTTGTACTTCTGTGGAATCTGTGGTGATATCTCCTTTATCATTTTTTATTGCATCTATTTCATTATTCTCTTTTCTTTTTTATTAACTGACTAGTGATCTGTCTATTTTGTTGATCTTTTCAAAAAAACAGCTCCTGGATTTATTGATTTTTTTTTTTTCCTTGAAGGGTTTTTTGTGTCTCTAATTCCTTCATTTCCGTGCTGATCTTAGTTATTTCTTGTCTTCTGCCAGCTTTTGAGTTTTTTAAAATCTTGCTCCTCTAGCTCTTTCACTTTTGATGACAGGGTGTCGATTTTAGATCTTTCCTTGCTTCTCATGTGGGCATTTATTGCCATATATTTTCCTCTAGACACTGCTTTAAATGTTGTGTCTTCGTTCTCGTTGGTTTCAAAGAACATCTTTATTTCTGCCTTCATTTCATTGTTTATCCAGTCAACATTCAAGAGCCAGCTGTTCAGTTTCCATGAAGCTGTGTGGTTCTGAGTTAGTTTCTGAATTCTGAGTTCTAATTTGATTACACTGTGGTCTGAGAGACTATTTGTTATGATTTTCATTCTTTTGCATTTGCTGAGGAGTGATTTACTTCCAATTATGTGGTCAATTTTAGAGTAGGTGTGATGTGGTGCTGAGATGAATGTATGCTCTGTGAATTTGGGGTGGAGAGTTCTGTAAATGTCTATGAGGTGTGCTTGGTCCAGGTCTGAGTTCAAGTCCTGGCTATCCTTGTTAATTTTCTATCTCATTGATCTGTCTAATATTGACAGTGGAGTGTCAAACTCTCCCACTGTTATTGTGTGGGAGTCTAAGTTTCTTTGTAAGTCATTAAGAACTTGCTTTGTGTATCTGGGTGCTCCTGTATTGGATGTGTATATATTTATGATCATTAGCTCTTCTTATTGCATTGATCCTTTTACCATTATGTAATGTCCTTCTTTGTCTCTTTTGATTTTTGTTGGTTTAAAGTCTATTTTATCAGAGACTAGGTTTGCAAGTCCTGCTTTTTTTTCTCTCCATTTGCTTGGTAAATCTTCCTCCATCCCTTTATTTTGAGCTTCTGTGTATCCTTGCATGTGAGATGGGTTTCCTGGATACAGCACACCGATAGGTTTTGCTTTTTATCCAATTTGCTAGTCTGTGTCTTTTGATTGGGGCATTTAACCCATTTACATTTAGCATTAATATTGTTATATGTGAATTTAATCCTGCCATTTTGATGCTAGCTGGTTGTTTTGCCTGTTATTTGATGCAGTTTCTTCGTTGTGTCAATGCTCTTTACCATTTGGTACATTTTTGAAGTGGCTGGTACTGGTTTTCCTTTCTATGTTTATTGCTTCTTTCAGGAGCTCTTGTAAAGCAGGCCTGGTGGTGATGAAATGTCTGAGTAATTGCTTGCTTGTAAAGGATTTTATTTCTCCTTTGCTTATGTAACTTAGTTTGGCTGGATATGAAATTCTATGTTGAAAGTTCTTTTCTTTAAGATGTTGAATACTGGTTCACACTCTCTTCTGGTTTGTAGAGTTTCTGCTGAGAGATCTGCTGTGAGTCTGATGGGCCTCCCTTTGTGGGTGACTGGACCTTTCTCTCTGGCTGCTCTTAGCATTTTCTCCTTTATTTCAACCCTGGTGAATCTGACAATTATGTGCCTTGGGGTTGCTCTTCTTGAGGAATATCTTTGTGGTGTTCTCTGTATTTACTGGACTTGAGTATTGGCCTGCCTTGCTAGGTTGGGGAAGTTTTCCTGGATAATATACTGAAGAGTATTTTCCAGCTTGCATTCATTCTCTCCATCACATCCAGGTACACCTATCAAACGTAGATTAGGTCTTTTCACATAATCGCATATTTCTTGGAGGCTTTGTTCATTTCTTTTTACTCTTTTTTCTCTATTCTTGCCTTCTATTTTATTTCATTGAGTTGATCTGCGACCTCTGATATCCTTTCTTCTGCTTGTTCAATTTGGCTACTGAAATTTGTGTATGCTTCACGAAGTTCTCATGTTGTGTTTTTCAGCTCCATTAATTCATTTATGTTCCTCTCTAAGCTGTTTATTCTCATTAGCATTTTGTCTAACCTTTTGTCAACGTTCTTAGTTTCTTTGCACTGGGTTAGAACATGTTCTTTTAGCTCAGAGAAGTTTCTTATTACCCACCTTCTGAAGCCTGTTTTTGTCAATTCATCAGACTCATTCTCCATCCAGCCTTGTTCCCTTGCTGGTGATGAGTTGTGATCCCTTGGAGGAGGAGAGGTGTTCTGGGTTTGAGTGTTTTCATCCTTTTTGCGCTGGTTTCTTCCCATCTTTGTGGAGGATTTCTTTACCTGTGGTCTTTGTAGTTGGTGTCTTTCAGGTGGGGGTCTCTGAGTGGACATCCTGTTTGTTGATGATGATGTTATTTCTTTCTGTTTCTTAGTTTTTCTTCTAACAGTCAGGCCCCTCTGCTCTAGGACTGCTGGAGGTCCACTCCAGACTCTGCTTGCCTGGGGCTCACCTGCAGCAGCTGCTGAACAGTGAGGGTTGCTACCAGTTTCTTCTTCTGCAATCTTTGTCTTAGAAGGATACCTGCCAGATGTCAGTCTGAGCTCTCCTTTATGAGGTGACTCTTTGGATTCACAGGGGTCTTGGAGCTGCTTGAGGAGATAGTCTGTCCTTTATAGGAGCTTCAAATGCTGATCTGTGAGCTCCACTGTTTCATTCAGAGTTGCTGGGCAGGTACATTTAAGTCTGCTGCAGCAGAACTCATAACAGCCTTTTTTTCCCCCCAGGTGCTCTGTCCCGGGAAGAACTGGCTTTTTTAATAAGTTTCTGTTGTGCTGCTGCCTTTTTTCAGGGCTGCCCTGCCCAGCAAGAAGGCAGCCTAGTCAGTCTGCCAGCAGAGGCATTGCTGATCTGCTATGGGCTCTGCCCAGCTGCCATGTGAACTTTCCTGCAGTCCTGTTTATAGGGGTATAATTAGAACTGCCTCTATAATGGCAGCCTGCCTCTGTAATGGCGGGCCACCTCTGTAATGGTGGGCCGCCTCGGTAATGGCAGACACCCCTCCCACCAGAGCTGGACCATGCTGGGTTCAGCTGTGCTTGCTGTGAAACTCTGAATCCAGAGCGTTTCAGATTGCTGGTCTTTGTGGGGGTGGGACCAGCCATGCCTGATTACCTGGCTTCCTGCCTCAGACCCTCTTTTTTTTTTTTTTTTCCAGTTGAATGGGTGACTGTCTCCCAGGCATTCCAGTCACCAGTTGAAATGGGACCTGGATTTGTGTGAGTTCTTGGGCGGAGACCCACTGCGCCAGCTGAAACAGCTGTGCTGGGGGCTCATGGTGCTTTTTCACCTGGGAATCTCCTGGCCTGACTCCTTGTTTCAGTCTCCTTTTTCAGTTAAATGGGCGACTCTGTCTCCCAGGCCTTCCAGTCGCCAGTTGAAAAGGCGCCCGGATTTGTGTGAGATTTTTACAGAGACTTGCTGTACCAGCTGTGCTGGAGGTGCTTTTCCACCCAGGAATCTCATGGCCTGGCTCCCTGTTTGTCCCCTTTTTATCAGTTGAATGGGTAACTCTGTCTCCCAGGCATTCCAGTTGCCAGTTGAACAGGCGCCCGGATTTGTGTGAGATTTTGTGTGGAGACCTGCTGCACCAACTGAAACAGCCACACTGGAGACTTGTGGCACTTTTTCACCCAGGAACCTCCTGGCCTGGCTCCCTATTTCAGTCCCCTTTTTTTCAGTTGAATGGGCGACTCTGTCTCCCAGCACTCCAGTCACCAGCTGAAATGGCGCCCGGAGCTGTGTGAGTTTTTTGAGTGGAGAGCTGCCCTGCTGAATGAAACATTTGCACTGGAGACCTGTGGTGCTCCTCCGCCCGTGAATCTCCTGGTCTGTGGGCAATAAAAATCCATCTGGAAATTCAGTGACGACTCACCCTTCACATGCTCACTGGGAGCTGCAATCCAGAGCTGCTCCTACTCAGTCATCTTGGATCCCCTCTCAGGAAATTTTCAATTGGTGATTTAATCTCCTTACAAGTTAGAAGGTCTATTCAGATTGTGTGTGTGTGTGTGTGTGTGTGTGTGTGTGTGTGTGTGTGTGTGTGAGAGAGAGAGAGAGAGAGAGAGAGAGAGAGAGATTGAGATTGATTGAGATTGATTGATTCAGTCTTGGTAACTTTTGTATTTCTAGAGAATTTGAATTTTCCAATTTCCCTTCTGTTAATTGAGCTCTAACTTCACTCTATTGTGATTGGAGAAGATGATTTGTATGATCTTTTTAAAAATCAGTTGAGACTTACTTTGTGGCAAAATATATGGTCTTGAGAAAAATATAAAATCTCTAGGTAGAGTGTCCTGTATGTCTATGAGGTCTAGTTGGTTCATTGTGTTGTTCAAGTCCTCTATTTCCTTCTGTCTGGTTGTTCTGTCTATTACTGACAGTGAGATATTGAAGTCTCTATTGTAGAAATATCTTTTCTCCTTACAGTTCAGCAACTTTTTGCTTGTTTTTTTGATTAGCTATTATTAGGTGTGTAAATGTTTATAATGTTATGTCTAATTACTGTATTGAATATTTTATTAATATATAATACCTTTCTTTGTCTCTTATGATTCTTTTAAAGTCTATTTTGTCTGATGTTAGTATTATCATCCCTGCTCTTGGTTGCTATGTGCATAAAATATCTTTTTCACTTTCAACCTATTTATGTCTTTGGATTCTAAAGTTAATCTCTTGTAGACAGCATATGGTTAGATCATTTTTAAAAATATATTCTGCCAAACTGTCTTTTGAGTGAAATGTTTAATTCATTTAAATTTAAATTACTGATGAGAGATTTGTCATTTGCTATTTGTTTTTTATGTGCCTTATAACTTTTTTCTTCTTCTGCATTATTGTCTGTTACATTTAATTGATTTTTAAATAGTGAAACATTTTGATTCCCTTATTTCTTTTTGTGTAAATTCCCTATTTTTTTTTTTTTGCTGTTACTGTGAATATTAAATTGGTCTCACTGCAACAGCAACAAAATGTGTCTGAAATTATTACAACAGTACAGTATGTACTCCAGTTAATTTAATGCAGATTCAAGTGATTCTCCTGCCTCAGCATCCCCAGTAGCTGCGATTACAGGCATCCGCCACCACACCACGCTAATTTTTGTATTGTTTTAGTAGAGACGGGTTTTCACCATGTTGGCCAGGCTGGTCTCAAACTCCTGATCTCAGGTGATCCACTCCCCTTGGCCTCCCAAAGTGCTGGAATTACAGGCATGAGCCACTGCACCTGGCCTATGTCTTTCATTTATTTCTCTTCCCTGATTGCTCTGGCTAGGACTTCCAATACTATGTTTAATAAGAATGGTGGAAGTGAACATGCCTGTCTTGTTTCAGTTTTCAGAGAAAAGGTTTTCAGCTTTTCCCCATTAGTGTGATGTTAGATGTGGACTTGTTGTATGTGGCCTTTATTATGTTGAGGTATGTTCTTTCTATGCCTACTTTGTTGGAAGTTTTTATCTTTAAGAGATGTTGAATTTTATCAAATGCTTTTTCTCCATTTACTGAGATGATCATATGGTTTTTGTTCTCCTTTCTTTTGATGTGATATATTATGCTTGACTTGTGTATGTTGAACCATCCTTGCATCCTTGGGATAAATTCCACTAGATCATGGTGTATTATGTTTTTGACGTTGGATTTAGTTTTCTAGGATTTTGAGGATTTTTGTCTCTGTTAATCAGGGATATTGGCTTGTAGTTTTCTCTTTTATTGAATTAGGGGAAAATTTCCCCTCTTCAGTTTTTTTTGCAATAGTTTGAGAAAAATTGATATTAGATCTTAATAAGTTTGGAAGAATTCAACAGTGAAGTCATACAGTCCTGGACTTTTTTTGGTTGGGAAACTTTTTATTACTGGTTCAGTCTCACTACTCATTGTTAGTCTGTCCAGGTTTTCTATATTTTCCTGGCTCAATCTTGCTTGGTAGGTTTTATGTGTTCAGGAATTTATCAATTTTCTTTTTTTTTCTTTTCTTTTCTTTTTTGAGGCTGAGTCTCACTCTGTCTCCCATGCTGGAGAGTTAATGATGCGATCTTGGCTCACTGCAACCTCCGCCTCCAGGTTTAAGTGATTCTCCTGTCTCAGCCTCCGGAGTAGCTGGGATTACAGGCACACACTGTCATGCCCACCTAATTTTTTGTATTTTTAGTAGACATGGGGTTTCACAATGTTCCCCAGGCTGGTCAAGAACTCCTGAGCTCAGGCAATCCACATGCCTCAGCCTCTCAGAGTCCTAGGATTATAGGTGTGAGCCACCACACCCAGCCAATTTATCAATTTTTTATAAGTTGTTTATAATTTCTGATCTTTTGTATTTCTGTGGTGTGTCTCCTCTTGTAATGTCTCACTTTTTTTTTGACTTAGGTTTTGGGTTATATGTGAAGGATTGTTATATAGGTGAACATGTGTCATGGGGGTTTGTCATACATGTTATTTTATTACGTAAGAATTTAGCCAGTAACCTTTTCTATTCTTCTCCCTCCTCCCTACCTCCCCCTCAAGTAGACCCCAGTGTTTGTTGTCTTCTTCTTTGCATTAGTTTTTATTATTTAGCACCCACTTTTGAGAACATGTGGCATTTTGTTTTCTGTTCCTGTGTCAGTTTGCTAAGGATAATAGCCTCCTGCTCCATCCATGTTCCCACAAAAGAACATGGATGTCTTTTTTATGGGTGCCTCGTATTCCATAGTGTATATGTACCTTCTTTTCTTTATTCAGTCTATCACTGATGGGCATTTAGGTTGATTCCATGTATTTGCTATTGTGAATCGTGCTGCAATGACCATTTGTGTGAATGTGTCTTTATGGTAGAATGACTTACCTTCCTCTGGGTATATACCCAGTAATGGAATTGCTAGGTCTAATGGTAGTTCTGCATTTAGCTCTTTGTGGAATCAACATACTGCTTTCCACAAGGGTTGAACTAATTTACACTCCCACCAATGGTGTATAAGTGTTCCCTTTTCTCTAAAACCTCATCGGCATCTGTTATTTTTTGAGTTTTTAAAAATAGCTGTTCTGAATGGTGTGAGATATCTCATTATGATTTTAATTTGCATTTCTCTAATCAGTAATGTTGAGCTTTTTAAATATACTTGTTGGCTGCATGTATGTCTTCTTTTGAGAAGTGTCTGTTCATGTCCTTTGCCCACTTTTTAATGGAGTCATTTGTTTTTCTCTTATAAATTTAAGTCCCTTATAGATGCTGGATATTAGACCTTTGTCAGATGCATAGTTTGCAAACATTTTCTCCCACATTAGGTTGGCTGTTTACTCTGTTGATAGTTTCCCATACTGTGCAGTATCTCTTAAGTTTAATTAGATCCACTTATCAAATTTTGCTTTTGTTGTGATTGCTTTTGGTGTCTTTATCATGAAATCTGCCTGTTCCTATGTCCAGGATGGTATTGTCTAGGTTGTCTTCCAGGGTTTTTATAGTTTTGGGTTTTACATTTAAGTATTTAAGCCATCTTGTATTAATTTTTGTGTATATTGTAAGCAAGGGGTTCAGCTTCAATCATCTGCATATGGCTAGACAGTTATCCCAGCACTATTTATTGACTAGTGAGTCTGTTCCCCATTGCTTTTCTTTTTTTTTTTTAGTCAGCTTTGTTGAAGATCAAATGGTCATAGATGTGTGGTCTTATTTCTGGGCTCTCTATTCTGCTTCATTGGTCTGTGTCTGTTTTTGTACTAGTACCATGCTGTTTTGGTTACTGTAGCCTTGTAGTATAGTTTGAGGTCAGGTAACATGCCTCCAGTTTTGTACTTTTTACTTAGGGATGCCTTCCCTATTCAGGCTCTTCTTTTTGGGTCCACATGAATTTCAAAATAGTTTTTTCCAGTTCTGTGAAATGTCACTGGTAGTGTGATAGGAATAGCATTGAAACTATAAATTGCTTTGAGCAATATAGCCATTTTAATGGTATTGATTTTTACTGTTCATGAGCATGGAATATTTTCAGATTTGTTTGTGTCTTCTCTAATTTCTTTGAGCAGTGTTTTGTAACTCTCATTTTAGACCTTTCTCATCTTCCTTGTTAGCTGTATTCCTAGATAGCTTATTGTTTTTGTGGCAATTGTGAATGAGATTGCTTTTCTGATTTGTCTCCAGTTTGGCTGTTGTTGGTGTATGGGAATGCTAGTGATTTTTGTACATTGATTTTTGTATCTTGCAACTTTGAAGTTGTTTATCAGCTTAAGGAGCTTTTGGGCTGACACTATGGGGTTTTCTAGATAGAAAATTATGTCATCTACAAACAGTTTGACTTTCTCTCATACCTTTCTTTCTCTTGCCTAATTGCTCTGGCTAGGACTTCCAATACTATGTTAAATAGAAGTGGTGAGAAAGGGCATTCTTGTGCCAGTTTTCAAGGGGAATGCTTCCAGCTTTTGCTCATTTAATATAATGTTGGCTGTGAGTTTGTCATAGATGGCTCTTATTATTTTGAGGTATGTTCCTTCAATACCTAGTTTGAGAGGTTTTAACATGAAGGAGTGTTGAATTTTATCAATAGCCTTTTCTGTGTCCATTGAGATAATCATGTGGTTTTTGTCTTTAGTTCTGTTTATGTGATAAATCACACTTACTGATTTGCATATGTTGAACCAACCTTGCATCCCAGGGATGAAGCCTACTTGATCATGGTGGATTAACTTTTTGATGTGCTGCTGGATTTGATTTGCAAGTATTTTGTTGAGGATTTTTGCATTAGTGTTCATCAAGGTTATTGGCCTGAAGTTTTGTTAATTTTGTATCTCTTCCAGGTATTAAGATGATGCTGGCTTCATAGAATGAGTTGGGAGTCCTTCCTCCTCACGTTTTTTGGAATAGTTTCTGTAGGAATGTTACCAGCTCTTCTTTGTATATCTGGTAGAATTTGGCTGTGAATCCATCCAGTCCCATGCTTCTTTGAAAGCCTGGGACTGGTTGGTAGGCTATGTATTACTGGTTGATTGGTAGGCTATTTATTACTGATTCAATTTGGAGCCTGTTATTTGTTCAGGGAATCAATTTATTCCTAGCTCATAAGTGGGAGAATGTAGGGTATGTGTTTCCAGAAATTTATCCATCTTGTCTAGGTTTTATAGTTTGTGTGCATAGAGGTGTTTGTAGTAATTTTTAGGGTGGTGGTCTTTCTTTTCTTTCTGTTTCTTTTATTTTCTCTTCTTTTTGAGATGGAGTCTTGCTCTGTTACTCAGGCTGGAGTGCAGTGGTGCGATCTCGGCTCACTGCAACCTTTGTCTCCCAGGTTCATGCAATTCTCCTGTCTCAGCCTCCTGAGTAGCTGGGATTACAGATATATGCCACCATGCCTGGCTAATTTTTGTATTTTTTAGTAGAGACAGGGTTTCACCATGTTGACCAGGCTGACCTCAAACTCCTGACTTCAAATGATCCACCTGCCTCAGCCTCCCAAAGTACTGGGATTACAAGTGTGAGCCACTATGCCTGGCTTCTTTCTGATCATTGCTTTTATTTCTGTGGGGTCACTTGTAACATTCCCTTTGTCATTTCTAATTTTATTTATTTGCATCTTCTCTTTTCTTTCTTATTCTTCTAGCTAGTGGCCCATCTATTTTATTAATTTTTTCAAAAAACCAACTTTTGGATTCATTGATCTTTTGAGTGGTTTTTCATGTCCCAATTTTTAGTTCAGCTCTGATTTTTATTATCTTCTTCTAGCTTTGGAGTTGATTTGTTCTTCCTTCTCTAATTCTTTCAGTTGTGAAATTAGATTGTTAATTGGAGATCTTTCTAACTTTTTGATGAGGGCATTTAGTGCTATGAATTTCCCTCTTAACACTGCCTTAGCTGTGTCCCAGAGATTCTGGTATGTTTTATCTTTGTTATTATTTTCAAAGAACTTCTTGATTTCTGCCTAAATTTTATTATTTATCCAAAAGTCATTCAGGAGCATGCTGTTTTTAATTTCCATGTAATTTTATGGTTTTGAGTGATTTTCATTGTCCTCTATTTTTATTGTGCTGTGGTTGAGAGTATGTTTGGTATGATTTTGGTTCTGGTACATTTGCTGAGAATTGTTTTATGTCCAATTGGTTTTACAGTATATGCTATCTGGTAATGAGAATAATGTGTATTTTGTTGTTTTGGGGTGGAGAGTTCTGTAAAGGCCTAACAGATTCATTTGGTCCGGTGTTGAGGTTCGGTCCTGAATATCTTGTTAATTTTCTGCCTCAATGATCTGTCTAATGCTGCCAATGGAGGGTTGAAGTGTTCTATTGTGTAAAAGTCTGTCTCTTTGAAGGTATCTAAGAACTTGCTTTATGAATCTTGGTGCCCCTGTGTTGGATGCATATATATTTAGGATTGTTAGGTCTTGTTGAATTGAACCTTTTACCATTACATAATGCCCTTCTTTGTCTTTTTTTAAATCTTTGTTGGTTTGAAATCTCTTTTGTCTGAAGTTAGGATTGCAACCTTTGCTTTTTTTCCTGTTTTCCATTTGCTTGGTAGATTTTCCTTCATTCCTTCATTTTGAGCCTGTCATTATATGTGAGATGTCTCTTGAGGACAGCATACCATAGGTTCTTGCTTTTTTATCCAGCTTGCCACTCTATCTCTGTGCATTTTACGAGGGGATTTAGCCCATTTACATCTAAAGTTAGTATTGATATGTATTGATTTGATTCTGTTATTGTGCTGTTAGTTGGTTATTATGTTGGCTTTTGTGTGTTTGCTTTACAGTTTTTTTTTTTATTAGCTGGTAGCAGTCTTTCTTTTCTGTATTTAGTGCTGCTTTCAAGATCTCTCGTAAGGCAGGTCTGGTGGTAATGATTAACCTCAACATTTGCTTATCTGAAAAGGATTTTATTTCTCTGATACTTAGGAAGCTTACTTTGGCTGGATATAAAATTCTTGGTTAAAGAATTTTTTTTCTTTAAGAATGTAGAATATAATCCCCCCAAGCTCTTCTGGCATTTAGGGTTTCAGCTGAGAGGTCTGCTGTTAGCCTAACAGGGTTCTTTTTGTAGGTGACCTGCCCTCTCTCTCTAGTTGCCTTTAACATTCTTTATTTCATTGTGACTTTGGAAAATCTGATTATGTGTCTTGGGGATGATCTGCTTGTATAAAACCTTGCAGAAGTATTTTCTGAATTTGATGTTGGCCTCTCTAGCAAGGTTGGAGAAATTTCCATGGATAATATCTTGAAATATGTTTTCTAAGTTGTTTGCTTTCTTCCCTTCCTTTTCTTGGATGCCAATGATTCATAGATTTGGCCTCTTTACATAATCTCATTCTTCTCAGGATTTGTTCATTTATTTTTTAAAAAAATTTTGTCTGAAAATTTTAGAGAACCAGTCTTCAAGTTCTGAGACATTTTTTCCCTCAGCTTGGTTTCTTCTTGTTAATATTTGTGATAGCATTATGAAATTCTTGTATTATGTTATTCACCTCTGTCAGATGCATTAGGTTCCTTTTTATACTGGCTATTTCATCCTTCAGTTCCTGTATCACTTTATTGTGATTCTTACTTTCCTTGGATTGGGTTTTTCTGTCCTCTTGAATCTTCATGATCTTTGTTTCTATCCATATTCTGAATTCTGTTTCTGTCATTCCAACCAGTTTGGGCTGGTTAAAAGTTCTTGTTGAAGAACTGGTGCAGTCATTTGGAGGACATATGACACTCTGGCCTTTTGAGTAACTGGAGTTCTTCTGTTGGTTTTTCTCAGCTCTGTGTGTGGGTGTTCTTTTAACTGTCGTATAGATTGACTACAGTAAATAAGCTTCCCTTCTGGATGTTTTCACCAGGCCAAGGCTTTGTGCAGGGTCTTTATTTGAAGCTGACTTCTTGTCTCTGGTTTCAAAGGGGATATGTTAATGAGGTATATTTGGTGTTGAAGCTTTGGGATGTGATCCAGCATGTGGCACTTAGGATTATTGGTCATTTGGTAGACTCTTGCTTGATTGTATTTTCTCAGTTGCAGCTGTGTTTCTTCTCAATGTTCTGAAAGTATGGATTTCTTTCCCCCTTGAGTGCTGACTGCAGATTACAACTGGGCATTCCTGGGCTGCCCACTGCAACTCTGGGGTGATCTATGTGTTTGTTTCTCATCCCCAACTTGGAGGCAGCAGAGGAAGGAATTTTCATAGTGATTGTGGTCGAGGGTTGTTTGCTTGTCTTCTGAGGGCTCTACCCCAGAGAAATGAAGTTCATCAATCGCTCAGTACAATCAGCCCAGGATGGAGAGTCTGTGTTGCAGGCCTAAACCGTGGGTTCCCTGTCTGGAGACAAGCAGTGGGGGATAGAGGGGGTAGTGTGGGATCTATGGGAGATGGACTGGCCTCCTCTCTCCTTGGGTTGACTACAGCTTTCTGGAGGTGTGGATAAGGCACTTAAGGTCTTTGCTCCTTCATTAGTCTGAGGGTGGCAAGGGCAGTTCCACTGCAGAGGCAGCGACAGAGAGACTCTCAATTGCCCCTGGAAAAGTCTGGCCACTTTTCCCTAGGGCTGCTGTAGTATGCTTGGGTCCCACTCCAGTCCTTAGTCACCTCAGATTTTCTAGTACCTAGATGTATCACCAGCGAAGGCTGTAAAACAGCAAAGATGGCAGCCTGTTTCTCCCTCTGGGAGCTTTGTCCCAGGGAGGTATGGGCCTGTTGCTAGCCCAAAGGTACCTGCAGGAATTAGCTGGAGACCCAGGTTGGGAAGTCCTGCCCGATGAAGGGGAATGGGGATCAGGGATCCACTTAAAAAAGCAGTCTGGCCACATTTTGGTAGAGTACTGGCCACAGTACAGCCACAGCTGTACTGTGCTGGGGGGGGGGGGGTCTGCCTCAGTGCTCTCCCTGGTCACTTCAGACACTCTGAAGTCCAAAGGCTTAAATGGCAAAGATAGTGGTTCACCCCTCCCTGTGGGAGCCCCATCCCAGAGAGATTACAAACCTTTGTTGATTGGGGTGGCTGGAAGACCCAGTTGGGAGGTCTGCCCAATGAGGAGGAGTTGGATCAGGGACTGACTTAAAGAAGCAGTCTGGCCATGTTTTGGTAGAGCTGTGCAGTGCTGAGGGATCCCTTCCACCTGCAGTTGGCTTGGACTCTCTAAAGCCTGAAGGCTGAAACAGCTAAGTCACCGAAACAGCAAAGATGGTGACCTGCTCCTTCCTCTGATCACACCATCTCTGGGAAAATTCAAATCTCTGTCAGCTGGAGACCACTGGTGGCATTGGTTGGAAGGCCCAACTGAAAGAGCCCTGCCCAGTGAGGATGTCTGGCATCAGGCACCTGCTTAAAGCAGCAGTCTGGCGCTGTTTTGTAGAGCAGCTGTGCTGTGCTGGGAAATCCCTTTCATCCCTGGTCAGCTTGGATACTCCAAAGCCTGAAGGCTGGAATGGCTAAGGCACCCAAGCAGCAAAGATGGCAGCTTCTCCCTCCCACCACGAGCAGCTACTTAGGGAGGTGCACTGCCACTACTGGTGGCTGGAATTCCAAGCCACTGGGTCTTATCTTGTGAGGTTTTGTGGAAGTGGGCCTATAGGCCATTGCTGCTCAGCCCCCTGGATTCTGACTCTTTCCTAGGATTATGTATGGGGGTCTAACCTCCCACTTTGCTGGAGCTGCAGCTACTTTTTCTGGAAAGTCCAAGTATCTAAAGCTCCAGAGTTTCTGCACATGTCTAAGTGACTTCTATGCTGAGGTACCACATGGCTCTGTCAGACTGAAAGCCCTGGTAGAGTGGGTTCACAAGGATATCTGATCTGAGGGTTGCAAAGATCCTTGGGAGAAATGTCATTTTCTGGGGTCGCTTATTCACACACTGCTTTCCTGGGTAGGGGAGGTTCCCCTAGCTCCATGTTGTTCCCTGTTGGGAGTGGTCCTTCCCCTGTGGGAGTTTTAAAAAATATCTTACCAGGAATTTGCATACCCTTAGGAAAAGTGTGTTCTAAGAGAGGATGATTAGTGTTGCAGAGAAAGGGATTTCCAAGGTAGTGATCATTGATATGGTTTGGCTGTGTCCCCACCCAAATCTCAACTTGAATTGTATCTCCCAGAATTCTGTGTTGCAGGAGGGACCCAGTGGAAGGTAATTGAATCATGGGGGCCAGTCTTCCCTGTGCTATTCTCGTGAAAGTGAATAAGTCTCATAAGATCTGCTGAGTTTATCAGGGGTTTCTGCTTTTGCTTCTTCCTAATTTTTCTCTTGCTGCCATCATGTACGAATTGCCTTTTGCCTCCTGCCATAATTCTGAGGGCTCCCTAGCCATGTGGAACTTTAAGTCCAATTAAACCTTTTATTATTTTCAGTTTCAGATATGTCTTTATCAGCATGTGAAAATGGACTAATATGGCAAATTGGTAGCAGGGGTGCGGCATTGCTGAAATGATACCCCAAAATGTGGAAGTGACTTTGGAATTGGGTAACAGGCAGAGGTTGGAAGAGTTTGGAGGACTCAGAAGAAACCAGGAAAATGTGGGAAAGTTTGGAACCTCCTCCTAGACATTTGTTGAATAGCTTTGACAAAAATGCTGATAGTGATACGAAGAATAGTGTCCAGGCTGAGGTGGTATGAGATGGAGATGAGGAGCTTTTTGGAAGCAAAGGTGACTTGTGTTAAGTTTTAGCAAAGAGACTGGTAGCATTTTGCCCCTGCCCTAGAAATTTGTGGAACTTTGAACTTGAGAGAGATGGTTTAGGGTATCTGGTGGAAGAAATTTCTAAGCAAATAATTCAAAAGGTGACTTGGGTGTTGTTAAAAGCATTACATTTTAAAAGTGAAACAGAGCATAAAAATTCAGAAAATGTACAGCCTGACAAAGCAGTATAAAAGAAAAACCCATTTTTAAAGGAAAAATTTAAGCCAGCTGCAGAAATTTGCATAAGTAGCAAGGAGCCTAATGTTAATCCCCAAGACCATGAAGAGAATGTCTCCAGGCCATGTCAGAGATATTCATGGCAGTCCCTCCCATCACAGGCCCAGAGGTCCAGGAGGAAAAAGTGGTTTCATGGGCTGGGCCCAGGGTCCCCATGCCAGGTGCAGCCTAGGGACTTTGTATACCCTGTGTCCCAGCTGCTCCAGCCATGGATGAAAGGGGCCAATGTAGAGCTTGGGCTGTGGCTTCAGAGGGTAGAAGCCCCAAGCCTTGGTAGCTTCCACATAGTGTTGAACCTGCAGGTACACAGAAGTCAAGAACTGAGGTTTGGGAACCTCCACCTAGCTTTCAGAAGATAGATGGAAACTACTTAGATGCCCAGGTAAAAGTTTGCTGGAGGGGTGAGGCCCCCATGGAGAACCTCTGCTAGGGCAGTACAGAAGGGAAATGGGTTAGAGTTGCCACATGTATTGGGCATTGCCTAGTGGAGTTGTGAGAAGAGGGCCACCATCCTCCAGAAGCCAGAATGGTAGATCCACCAACAGCTTGCACCGTGCACCTGGAAGAGGCAGACACTCAACATCAGCCCATGAAAGCAGCCAGGAGGGAGGCTGTACCCTGCAAAGCCACAGGGGTGAAGCAGCTCAAGACCAGGTATCCCACATCATGCATCAGCGTGACCTGGATGTGAGGCCTGGAGTCAAAGGAGATCATTTTTGAGTTTTGAAATTTGACTGCTGTGCTGGATTTTGGACTTGTGTGGGGCCTTGTAACCCCTTTGTTTTGGCCAATTTCATTTGGAACAGCTGTATTTACTCAATACTTGCACTATCATTGTATCTAGGAAGTAACTAACCTGCTTTTGATTTCACAGGTTCATAGGCAGAAGGGACTTGCCTTGTTGCAGATGTGACTTTGGACTGTGGACTTTTGGGTTAATGCTGAAATAAGACTTTGGGGGACTGTTGGGAAGGCATGATTTGTTTTGAAATGTGAAGACATGAGATTTGGAGGGGCCAGGGGTGGAATGATAGTTTGGCCATGTCCCCACCCAAATCTCAACTTGAATTGTATCTCTGAGAATTCTTGTGGGAGGGACCCAGGGGGAGGTAATTGAATCATAGGGACCAGTCTTTCCTGTGTTATTCTTGTGATAGTGAATAAGTCTCACAAGATCTGGTGGGTTTATTAGGAGCTTCTGCTTTAGCTTTTCTCTTGCCGCCACCATGTAAGAAGTGCCTTTCACCTCCTGCCATGATTCTGAGGCCTCCCCACCCATTTGCAACTGTTAAGTCCAATTAAACCTCTTTTTATTCCCTGTCTTGGGTATGTCTTTTTCAGCAGCATGAAAACGGACTAATACAACCATCTAGGAGATACGATGTTAATCCAGACTGATAAAGTTCTGCAGGACTCCTCAGAGCCTTAGGGATTTTCAAGGGAAAAGAACATGAAGTGTTTCCCAAATTCATCTTCTTTGGAACCCTTTTTTCACTGAGCATCTCAAGACTAATAGTCCTCCCACTACACTAGCTCAAATATGACTCCTTGTGATGGCAGTTTTATGAGGTGGTGACACAGGTTGAGAAAGATTGTGAGCGTGTGACGCAGACCCCTCAAAGTGTCCCAGTGGGAAATTACCTAGAATCAGGATTGAGAGCTAGAAAGGATCATCTTGTCCAACTTGACAGAAGAGGAAACAGCCCTACGACTCATCTTAGTGGATGACCTTTAGGAAAGCTGGTGCTATGTGAAATGTGAGGCTCAATTTGTAAAGATGTAATTCCCCAAGTGAGAAATCAAGCAAAGCCATTAGTTTGGTGTGCACTAACCTATATTTTTCTTTCATTCTCTTTTAGGTTGTTTACTAAGTTCTAATATCATCTTCTGCAGGTCAATGAGGATTAGAACAGGACCAGGAATTGAGAACAAGTTGCTGGTTTTACTAGTTTGGAAGCAGTTTTAATGAAGATGGAAATGTTTATCAACTCATCACAGGTACCCCCAAAATACAAATCAAAATATCATTTTCAGCTGCATAGCAAATATGATTTAAGAATTTAACATCATTATTTGATCACAAGCGTAAATATAAGTCACCATAAATAAATGTAAATTCATTGTACAAAAATCCCCAACAACTCTTAATACAAATATGGTACATTTGACAGTTTCTGAAACAGATTTTTTAAAACTTTTTAAAACCTAAGCTTTATTTTTTCCTGGTTATTAGACACACACAAAAATCAAAAGAGGCTAGGGCAGTAATGCCAGTGGGAGAGAATATTAAATTCATCGGGTGTTTAGAAATCAGTGCCACTGGCAAGCCAGGGAAATGAAATCCTTCTACTGAAAGGGAAGACCTCAAGTCTCCTGCAGGTAATGTGACTCAGCCCAGAGGGTGAAATTTAGGGATATGAATGTGGGGTGAGATAGGCGGGTTATTGAAATAGAAATCTCATCAAATAGATGATTCAAATCTCCACGAAGCTGTGGTCCGGGATTTGGATGAAACTCTAGCTATCTATCAGCTACAGAGAGCCAGCTACCATCCTCAGACAGGACTAAAGGTGTAGAAGGATCTGGAGCTTAGACATTTTATATGTGTTTTGAAAGTATGTTCTGCCATCTGGGATAATGTCTCTCTTGCCTCTGGAACATAGCTATGGTTATCAAGAAGAAAAAGTCAGAAATCAGAATAGAAGGTGGTACTTCCAGACAGGAGGATCTGCCAGTTTCCACTTGGAACCTCTTCCTTTCTCTCTTTCCTGTACATATATTTTCCCCACGGCTCAGTGGTAGCTTAAAGCCCAAGGTTATCAGAATGATTCCCTTACAACAGTGCTTCCCAAACTTTGATGTACAACAGAACAAGTCAGGTAGCTTGTGGAAAGGGCAGATTTCCTGGCCCTATTCCCAGAGATTCAGAATGAGTAGGTTTGAGGCGGGGTCCAGGAATCTGCACTCAGATGTGCTACTCTCAAGATCTGACCTAAGGGGCCTTTCACATGTGGCCGCACCTTTTCTCACTGGAGGACATAAGTACATCACACAGATCTCTTCCTGTAGGTACTTCCTTTGAGGTTAAAAATGAGGCCATTTGATTAAGGCAACCATTTCTAACCATCTTACTTCCCTGGGCTGGAAAAATATCAAATGTCACATTTTATGCTCTTAAAACCACAGGGCCATAGATTTCCTGAGACAGTGACA
This sequence comes from Saguinus oedipus, assembly GCA_031835075.1. Taxonomy (NCBI): domain Eukaryota; kingdom Metazoa; phylum Chordata; class Mammalia; order Primates; family Cebidae; genus Saguinus; species Saguinus oedipus. The sequence continues at coordinate 49,439,915 of CM063170.1, forward strand.
TGCTCTGTAACACGACATGTACATCCTAAAGCCTCTGTCCTTATCAATATTCTCATCACACTTGGTGGGAGATTCTGCAGAAGACTTTCGGTTTGATTTATAAAATGGAAGTAAATATTACCTCTGGGAGAGAAGCCACACCCCAAAGTCTAACTTAAGAAACATAAAGAGAACAGCCAAGTCAAGAGCAAAAGCTAAAATGTTGCAAGAATCTTTGAGTTTCTAAGACAATGAAAGTTCTGATTCCTTAAAAGAGGACTCTTCCTGGGGGCCGGGGGCATACACATCTTGGTATTAAAAGCTCATTGACAATTATTATTATTCCCCCTCACCTCTGTATTTCCAAGATGTTTTGGGCCTCTGTGGAAATAACCCCTTAATATTTTCTTTCTTGTGGAAATGTTCCTCGATAAGCAATTCTGTGCCTAGAAGTGGTCCCTAATTTGGAGGCTGGCTAATGCTGTAGGCAGTGCTGTGACTGATTTGTTCAAAGCTGCTTCCCCCGTGTGGCCCAATGCTAAACCTTTGCCCAAGGAATGAGGGAACCATCTCACCATGGAGCAGCTGAGATGGCCTGAAAGCATCCTGTTTGGACCGGGCAACTTCTGGCCGTGTTCATACATGCTGCTTCCCCACAGCAGGCCTGACCAGTCTCCTACCTCACCTGCATACAGTATGATACACCTGTGAATGTTTTTTGGACCTCTCTCTAGGACTTCCCTGAGACGGGAGTCAGGGTGGGGCTTTGGGAAGTCTATGTGGTAGAATCCCTGGCAGCCAGAGTGGGAGCAGATACCCGCCGTGGCACTGCAGGGAGGGAACCAGGAGAGATGAAGTGGTAAGCTGAGGTACGCCCTTCAGGCCGGGCTGGTATGTCTGGGAAGGCCATATCTGTTCTCAGTCTGAGACTTCAGTCCTGGGGTCAGACATGGGCAGGGGGTAGGAAGTGTCAATCTTGGGAGGAGGTCTTGGGAAGCAACCACAGATGGGTGGGACGACGGGATGGAGAAAGGGTGAAAGGTTGAGGGGGCAAGAAAAGAAAAAGCACACACTGCCCTGTTTTTTCCTTTTTTTTTTTTTCATATATGCTATGGAGAAACCAGCATGGAGATGTCATGGGAGAGCATGCACAGGCCCCGCCCCAGGGAGTGGTGGAGATGTGTTTGGGGAGGTACTTGTTTGTTTCCAGGTCCATCCCACACGCTGTCCAGTCGGATCCTGTGGCAGGCTGGCTGTGGCTTTCTCTCTCCTGCTTCTCTTCCTCCTCCAGATAAGGGTCTGCAGGACCTTCTGCTCAGCAAGTGGTGGCCAAGGACTGGTGGATGGGTGGCTGGAAGCAGCGCACATGCTCCACGGTGGAACTGTCTGTCTCCACGGACTTCATGTACTTGTTCAGGATGGCAAAAACCTCATTGTTCAAGATCTGGTACTTCCTGATCCGGTCGGCCATCTTCTTGAGGGGCTACAGACAGAAGGGGATGTTCGAATTAGGGCAGGACAAAGGGAGTGGAAAGAGAAGGGAGTAAGAGAAGTCAGTGAGGTCCAGAGTCCCCTGGCATCAATGATCATATCACTTAAAGTCCTTTAATGGAATCCCCTGGATCTGACAATCAGGGACGGTGAAAACCTTCTCCAAGTCTTAAAACCATCTACAGAGCTACAGTAATCAGAAGTGTGGCGCTGGCATAAAGGTAGACATACAGGTGAATGAAACAGAATAGAGAGCCCAGAAATACACAATTATATGTATGATCAAATGATTTTCAACAAGGGCGCCAAGACTGTTCAATGGGGGAAACAGCAGCCTTTTCAACAGAAGATGCTGGGAAAAATGGATACGCACATGCAAAAGAGTAACATGGAACCCTTACCTTATACCATATACAAAAAATTAACTCAGAGTGGATCAGAGACCTAACCATGAGAGTTAAAACTGAAACGTTTAGAATATAGGGGGAAAATTTTAATGATATGGATTTGGCAATAATATCTTGAGATATGGCATCAAAAGCAAAGGCAAAAAATTGGACATCAAAATTGAAAACTTTTGTGCATCAAAGGGACACCATCAGAATGAAAATACAACCCATAAAACAGAAAATAATCACAAATCGTATCTAATAAGTAATATCTAGAATACGTAAAGAACTTCAACTTGGGAGCTGCAGTGGCTCCAGCCAGTTGTCCTGGCACTTGAGGAGGTGAGGCTATGAGTTCAAGGCCAACCTGAGCAATATAAGAAGCTCTCATTGATTTAAAAAAAAAAAAAAAAAAAAAAAAACTCAACAAAAAGGACTCGAATAGGCACTTCTCCAAAGAAGATATACAAATGGCCAATAACACATGAATATAGCACTCAGCACTGACAGTCATTAGAGAAATTCAAATTAAAACCACAACATGATGACTTTCACCCATCAGGATGGCTATTATTAAAGAATAAGTGCTGATCAGGATGTGGAGAAACTGGAACTCTTGTGTACTACTGGTGGGAATGTAAAATTGTGCAGCCACTGTGGACAACAGAACGGCAGTTTCTAAAAAATATTGAATTACCATATGATCCAGCAATTCCACTTCTGGGTATATAGTCAAAAGAAAAGAAAGCAGAAATTTAAAGAGTTGTTTGTACACCTATGTTTCATAGTAACCAAAATTAACCATTTTCAACAACAGCCAAAAGGTGACAGCAACCTAAGAGTCTGTGGATGACTGGACAAACAAAACGTGGTCTGTACACACCATGGAATATTACATAGCCATGAAAAGGATGGAAATCTACATACACTACAACATGGATGAACCTTGAAGACATGCTAACTAAATTGAGCCAGTCACGAAACACAAATACTGTATGTTATACTTATATGAGGTACCTAGAAGTAGTCAAATTCATAAGGTAGAATGATGGTTACCAGGGGCTGGGGAGAAAACGTGGAGTGATTTTTTTAATAGGCCCAGAGTTTGAGTTGGGGAAAATGAAAGAGCTCTGGAGAGGGATGGTGGGAATGGTGGTACACTTAGTGTACTTCATGCCCCTGAATCATACACTGAAAACTGCCATTTAAACTATGCGTGTTTTATTTAAAAGCCCTTTGTGAGGTGGCTCCTAGCTCGCTCTCCTTGAAATAAAAAGTTTGCCCAGGATTTTGACAGCACGTTGTCAGCAACCATCCCTGTTTTGAAACTGTCCCTATTTTTGTTAGTAACTGCCTCTTTCTGCTTCTGTACCTCAGCTTATTGCTTACTAACTGGAAAACCTTTCAGAGAAACTGCCGTGTTGCCTAAAGTCCTGAGTTACGTCCCCTCCGCCTTACCTGTGTGTGTACTACTCTAAGCCGGGGTCCAGACTTTTGGGTGCGAACCCTTCTGGGCCCACCGGTGTAATACAGTGTGTTCCTCCGATCCCGAGTGCTGCCTGGGTTTCTTGTCGGGTAAGATGTTCCAGAACATCTTCTCAATGGGTCCCCGAAACCCCACCTTCGATCTGCCTTCGTGCCTCAGTGCCTCAGCTGTCACCATTCCTCTGTCTGGCACATCCTCCCCACCCCATACCCCCCTTTGCTTCTTTGTTCTTTGCTGTGGGCCATCCTGGACTCAGCCCGGGCACAGCCTCCCTCTCCTGGGAAGCTTTCTCTGCCCTCAGCTTGGTTTAAGAGTCCTCCTCTGCCTTCCCACAGCAGCCCGTCTCACCCCACACCAGCACCTAGCCCATCCAGGCGCCCTGCACAACTCCGGTGTTTGGTGAGTATCTGTACAGGTAAGAAACTGGCATCAGCAGAGCCTGATAGGGACAGGGAAGGTGTACTCCAGGTCTGGAGCCCAGCCCTGCCCTTCGGGGTGACCTGATTCATGGCAGTAGGTGATGAGTGGGTGACTCATGGCTTCCTCTAAACAGGTCCCCGGCCTGTAATATCTTTGTACCTGCTGTGTGGGGAGCTGGCCTTCACGAGCAGCTCCCCCTCCTTTGCTTTTCTGGTGAAAGCCTGGTTGTCAGCCCAGCCCCACCTCCCAGGCCTCAGCCGCCAGCCTGCTTACCACATTCTTAATGATTTCATCCTTCCCATCCTGCCTCTGCACTTTTAGCAGGTGGTAACAGAAGTCGAACAGGTCGAAGCGACGCTGCTGGCCCAGCAGGACGATGATGGAGCAGCCAGCCCAGTTCAAGCCATCACCGAAACACTGCCTAGGAGCCGGGAGAGAAAGCAGCTGGAGTTGAGAGGTAGGGGAGGAGGAGAGGGAGGGAGGGAGGGAGACTCATCTTGGGCCAGGAGTACAGCTACTAAGCAGGCCTGTCTTTGGGCCAAGTCTCTTAATCTATAAAATGGGTACAAAGGAAGCTGTGAGGGTGGATTCCTTAGTTGCAGGGATGGTTATGTCATATAAAGTCATTCCAGCCACAAAGAGGTGTCAGCCTCTTTGCATCACTAATGTTAAAAAAAAAAAAATCAGCTCTGAATTTGCAAGGAAAACCCCACCCAGCCTTTGAGATTTATGTGGCTGATTACTCTCTGCAGGCCAAAGGAGAATCTGTCTTGACTCTCTAAAGGAGCTTAAGGAACACCTGTGGGGTGAAGGGCCATTTCAAACCAGGAGGCCAACTGGCCAGAGCAGGCTGAGAGGGAGGGGACAGACCATGGTGGGCAGAGGTTGCTGGGGTTGAGGCTGAGTCCTTTTCGACAAAGCTCCAGCTGCGGTCCCCCAACTCTCAAGAGACATGGGCAGTTTGGATGGCAGCAGGATTATCCTTCAACTTTCTCTTTTGTCCTTAAGCAGCAGCCCCAGCTCAACCTGGGCAGGTGTCCCCCGTTCCCCATCACTGTACTAGAAGCTTGTAGGCCAGTGCTGCTCTGAAACAGCCTTACCAACACCACGTTCTCAGGGAAGCTGCCCCTTCCCCTCAACCTTTTTCCTAGAGCTAGTGCCTGCTGGAGGGGAGGTCTTGTCTGCCTTTCCACTCTGTCCTCAACATGTAGCTGGGTGAGTTCAGGAAGAACTAGCCCTCCTCTGCTCTCAGGACTCCTAAAGGCTCCTCATTTTCCAGTAGTACAGTGTAGTGGCGGTGAGGTGGGCAGTGAGTCTTATTATCAACCCCCTACAGGGCTCTTTCTTGCCCACGCGATTGGCTCAGCCTCCAGGTGTACCCTGTGCAGCAATCAACACACTCAACAAGTAGTTGCTGGCCACCCCCAACCCTGTTTCTGGCTGAACTCTGGTAGCCCCATGACCTGCAGAAGCACAGGCAGATTGGGGGTGACCCTGCATTCTCTGGGAGTACTCACTCAGCCGTGAACTCATTGGTTCCCACAGGGATGCAGTAGACAAACTGCATGGCGCTCCACAGCCGGTGGAACTCCACACACTCATCGACGTGCATGACGCCATTGGTGGGTGGTGGGCCCCGCCAGATGGGGTCCTGCAGGTAGCTCCGGATGCGGGTCAGGATGACCTCGAACATGGACAGGCCACAACACAGCCGCTCCTTGGTCAGGAGGTCACCCTCCCGAGCGATGGCGATTTGCTGGAAACGGAAGGGCATATACACCTTCTAGCCACATTTCAGAGCCCATCTGCCACCTCCCACCAGAGATTCCCAAACTCCAGAGCTGGCTGCACCTGGAATTCATTCACCAAAACTGATGTCTCTTCTTCAAAGCAGGGCACTAACTTGATGCTCCTGAATGCAACGGCAAGGAAGTTTCATGGTAAGTCTTACTGGCAAGTAAAATCCAGGCGCCACCAGTAATGGATTAATTTTTAAGATGATGATTACCCATGTAATGAATGCTGGATAACCATTGAAAAGACCGACATGATACTACTAGTAGTAACACTGCTTCTACTATAATTACTATTAGCTTAAGCTTTCTGAGTGTGGGTAATAAAGCAGGCCGTGTTCTAAGCACTTGATAGGTGTTGACGCCATTCCACTCTATGAGGTAGATGGCATTCCTATCCCCATTTTACAGATGAAGAAACTAAGGTTCAGAGAGGCAGCCAGTGAGTGATAAAGCTCCCATTTGACCAGCAGTTTACAGCTGTTGGTTAAGTTGTAAAGTGAATAGAACAAATTGCAGAAACGAATGTGTATTACAATTCTACTTAAAAACATGGACAAGTACAGTCCCACGGACGAAAGTATGTGTGACGTGCGTATGTGTAAAGCCTATTTTAGAAAGACTAACATCGGTTGTGGGAACAGATGGGCTTGGAGAAGTGAGTGGGACTGTCACTCTTGACTTTAAATACTTCTGTACAGTTGAATGTGTGACAATGAGCACACGTTAATTTTTTAAAATTTGCCCATAATTTCAGATAATTATTTCCTTTAGAAGGGCTTCTTGGACAATTACAAATGACCTCTATTAATAATGTAAACTGGCTTTTCATCTGGGTTCTGGCTACTGCATATCTAACAACCAGCTGGCTAGACAGGCTAGATGTGAAACATATTACTACACACATTATGAGTAAAACATGTAGGGGTAGAGGTCCTGAAAGCTGTCTGCAAAGTAAGGTAAACGTTAAAATCTAATGTTAAAATAAGGTCTCTAAATCTGTGAACAAAGCTAAAAAAGGCAGACTTTCTGACACTGAGATCCACAGGGGAATCATGGGATCAGCTCCCCAGTGGGAGGTTTCCCCAAGGAGCCATTTTACAGGGTGGCTGGGAGGCACCTGCCTGACTTTCCTGGAAGCTCCCTCCCTGGAGGCCCCTAGGAAGAAAGAGGAAGAGGGTGACCTTTAACTGAATCCATGAGGGAAGGAAATCCGGAAACAGCAATGCCAGGAGTCTGTTATAAATGTGGACCATGAATGTAGTTGTCACGACAACTAGGAACTGAAAGAAATCTAGGAAAAAAATGAATCGGAGAAGTAGTTTGCCAATGTGTGTTTTAAACACAAAAGAGGGAACCCTCATTCCTGGTGACTCATCCTGATTTCATCAGCAGGAACAGCTTGTGAGCAGAGGGGGAACCGCTCAAATTGCCACAGTTAGCTAGAAATATCTCTTGTTAAAAAATCCTGAGCCTGTGCTTGAGACTGTTCCTATTCTCTTTATTCTTATTCTTTTCTATTTGGCCCCAGAAAGGGCTCCTCATTTCAGAAAGAGAATGTCTAGTACAAGGAAGATGCTCAGTAAAGAAAAGGACCCCAATTTGTTCTCAAGTCATGAATATTATTTTGCAAATCAATGCATACAGAGTTCTGGTTTACTAATAAATCTACATTTGGTTAATCTGAGTCAGTCCTCAGGGTCAGACAGTCCTGGAGTGGGGAGAGAAAAACTGGCAACTATGGTTATAAATCTTTAGACTTGGAACTCTGGTGCCCCCACCCACTACAGCCAATGAAAAGGGCCTAATAATAATAAGCTTTCTCCCTTTCCTTTGAGAAGTGTTTGTCCTTTCCTTGTGTCCTAGTGGTTAAGAAAAAAAAAAAAAAAGTGTCTAGCCCTACAGTGTTAAGAAAATAAAAATATTTCATAAACCTCATTACCCAGAAATGAACATTCTTAAAATATTGATGTATGATTTGCTTATGTATGTGAATGTATACATGTATATTTAGCAATTTGAGTCATATTACTACATTGCTTTTTTTAATAGATCAGTAACTTCAACTCATTTCCTTCAATATGTTGAAGGAATGGCTACATTTAATGGCCATTGACGTAATTCATTTAGTCTTATATACTTGGTTACCTTAAATTGCTTACAAACTCACAATTAAGAATAATTCTAAAGCCACCGTCCTTTTTTTGTTTTTAGACCGGGCTAGAGTGCAGTGGCATAAACTCAGCTCACTGCAACCTCTGCCTAGTTGGTTCAAGTGATTCTCCTGCCTCAGCCTCCTGAGTATCTGGGATCACAGGCGTGAGCCACCATGCCTGGCTAATTTTTGTATTTTTAGTTGAGATGGCATTTCACCATGTTGGCCAGGCTGGTCTCGAACTCCTGACCTCAAGTGATCTGCCTGCCTTGGCCTCCCAAAGTGCTAGGATTACAGGCATGAGCTACCGTGCCCAGCCCACCATTCTTATACATAACATTTTGGGAGCTGCAGCTGAGCATTTTGTTAAGATGAATACTTAGTAACTGAAGGGTCAATGAGTATAAATATTTTTCAAAGGCATCTACTACACAGTGGCAAACTATCCTCAAGCAAAGTTGATCCGTGTGCATCTACCTATGTGAAGCCTGTTCCTTGTACCCTCATCCATATTCCTGTATCCCAGCCTTGGCAACATGGTGACGCCTCATCTCTATAAAAATGAAAACATTATCCAGGTATGGCAGTGTGCACTCATCCCAGCTTCTTGGGAGGCTGAGGCAGGAAGATTGCTTGAGCCTAGGAGGCTGAGGCTGCAGTGAGTTAGGATGGCGCCACTGCACTCCAGCTTGAGTGACAGGCAAAGACCCTGTCTCAATAATAATAAAATACGGCTGGGTGAGGTCGCTAAGGCCTGCAATCCCAGCACTTTGGGACACCAAGGCAGGCGGATCACCTGAGGTCAGGAACTGGAGACCAGGCTGACCAATATGGTGAAACCCGTCTCTACTAAAAATACAAAAATTAGCCAGGCGTGGTGGCATGCACCTTAAGTCCCAGCTACTCGGGAGGCTGAGGCGGAATTGCTTGAACCAGGGAGGTGGAGGTTGCAGTGAGCTGAGATCATGCCAGTGCACTCTAGTCTGGGTGACAGTGAGACTCCATCTCAAAATAATAATAAAAAAAATAAAATACTCCACTGAGAAATAGTCTTCGTCAACTTGAGATGAAAAATTGTATCTCATTCTTTGAATCTGCATTTCATTGATTACTGGTTAGGGCAGATGCTTTCCTGCATGTGTTAGCACTGTACTTTTTTAATGTGGTGAGTTTTCTTTCATGTCATATCTTCTAATATGTCTATCATTTTCTTTTTGCTTTGAAAATGTGCTTTGTAGATCGCTTCCAGCAAATACCCTCAATTTGTATGTAGCCTGGGGTTACATGGGGAGGGGAGTGTTTAACATAGCTTTTATTTCTTTCTATTCCACTCAGTGGGGAGTTTTTTCTCTTTCTAACCTTCTTTTCTGAGTTTAACAAGGGGATGGAGAAAAACATTTGTGAAGCTGTGCTGAAGTCATCTCAATATTCCTCCTCTGTAACTTTAAGAAGGAATATGTAAGAATATTCCTTCTTAAAAAAACTCAATGGTTTTTGAATTCTTATGCTTCTATTATTTGCTCATCGTAACAATCAAGAAAGGCAGGTAAAGCAGATATGATCCTATTTTATAGATGGCAAAATAAAGACAGAGAAAAATGGCTGGCACTAGATAATTCAGGGCTGGAGTTGGGACAAGGATGCCTGTCTTTTAACCTGCCCCAGCCCCGAGGTCTTTTTTTTCCCCCGTGATAGTGTGGGGCAACAAACCAGGTCACCTGAATCTGTCTCAAATAAATGCAAAGAATGCGATCCTGCTCAAGCTTCCCAGCTTTAACTTCGCTGCGGACTTCCTCTGTCACCGACTGGGTATCTTATGAGTACCCTGTGCCCAAACTATCTCAGAAGTTAATTATTTTGTTAATTTTTCTTTGGTCCTTGGAATGACTAAGTTTTGGACTATTTCTTGAGGGATGGGAGACTTATAAAACTGGCATTTCCTGTCTCACAGAAGGTCTAGGCTCTCGTTTGTTAAACACGCAGCGTTCGACAGATTGAGATTTCTATCAGTGCCAAGGAAACGGTGTTCAGCAGAACAGGGAAGGAATTCACAGTCCTCTAAGTGGAAACATATGCCAGACTTTGGCTTGAGAGGCGGCGGATGCCTGCAGGATGACAGCAGCAGTGGAGCAGACACATTTACATGTCACTCCCTGGGTTTTCTCCCTAAAAGGAAATCACTGGAGAGGATCTCCTCTGTTTAGCCTCAGCAGGCCAAAAAAGAAAATGTGTGTGCTCTACAGTATCTGAGTTCTCTCTGTGGTGAGTCAAAGAACCCAACCACCATTAGCTTTTTCTTTTTTTGAGATGGAGTCTCTGTCACCCAGGCTGAAGTGCAGTGGCATGATCTCTGCTCACTGCAACCTTCGCCTCCCAGGTTCAAGTGATTCTCCTGTCTCAACCTCTCAAATATCTGGGATTACAAGTGCCTGCCACCATGCCCGGCTAAGTTTTGTATTTTGGGTAGGGACAGGGTTTCACCATGATGGCCAGTCTGGTCTTGAACTCCTGACCTGAGGTGATCCACCTGCCTCGGCCTCCCAAAATCCTGGGATTACAGGCATGAGCCATCACACCCGGCCCCAAAATTATCTTTTAATCACCATTTTCAGAAGGAGGTTGGTGGCATTCGGGGTGCCTGGCTGGGGTGGCTTCCTTAGCATGACATCTGTGCAGATGAGGCTCTGCATTGTGCTTCAAAAATACTTACCATGTTTTGCCAGAAGAAAAGCCACCTCTGCCCTCTGCTGAGGATTCGAGTCCTTCCGCTCTTGGTGAGAACACCAGAGAGGACCACGGGAACGCCAGTTAAACAGCGGGTTTCAATCCTAAATCTCAACAGTCGGCGCTGGCTTGTCTCACCAGGATACCCTGTTTCTCTTCCTGAACTCTTCCCCTGCCTCCCCACAAAATGTGCAGCTTGCTTAAATCAGCTCGAAAAGAGATAGCACGTGCCCTTAGTTTCTCCCCTTCCCCCAATTTCTCTTCCTTCCTGCCCCCTGCATAATCTGAATTCTCTGAAGGCATGGGTCTGTCTTGCTCATCTTGATGTTCACAGCGACTTGTACTGGTTTTTAACAATTACAGAATAACATATGAGCTCATTCACCTTCATTAGAACGCTACAGAAAAGGCTCTCTCCCACTCTATCTTGTCATCTCTCTTCAGAGGTTGCCACCATGACAAACTACGAATACATCATTCCAGACATTTTCAGAAGAGTTTTAGATGGTTTTGTTGTGTGCATTTAAAAAAAGTGTCATCCTGTGTGAACTGTAGTGCAACTTACTTGATCCAACTGACTGTGCTTATCTAGCCACACTGATGCATCAAGATCTAATTTTTGCTTCTTGTCATGTATTAAGTACATATGTAATATGCAGTAACTTAGCATTTAGATGACTTTACCACATTTTAATCAGCTTTACTGATAGATGTTTGGGTTGTTTCTAGTTTTTGCTTTAACAATGTTACATAAGCATCTAAGTTCCTTTAAATGTTTCTCTAGCAAAAATGTCCAGAAGTGAACTGCTGGCTCACAGAGTATGTGGAGTTTTAATCTTTTTTGTTTTGTTTTGTTTCGAGATGGAGTTTCACTATTGTTACCCAGGCTGGAGTGCAATGGCACGATCTCGGCTCACCACAACCTCCGCCTCCTGGGTTCAAGCAATTCTCCTGCCTCAGCCTCCTTAGTAGCTGGGACTACAGGCACGCACCACCACGCCCAGCTAATTTTTGTATTTTTAGTAGAGACAGGGTTTCACCTTGTTGACCAGGATGGTCTCGATCTCTAGACCTCGTGATCCACCCGCCTCGGCCTCCCAAAGCGCTGGGATTATAGGCGTGAGCCACCCCACCCAGCCGACTTTTAATTTTGAGAGACAAAGTAACAGAATTCTTGATACCTAACAGGGACACAGTAGATACTTGTTTAAACAAGCCGAGGACTTGTTGGCAGGAGACATGATAACAAGGTACAGAAGAAACACTCAGGCCCAAGAGTCGGCAAATCTCATTCTAGACCTGCTGTTGCTATTACTATCAACTAGCTTTTGACTATTAGATGTTCTCTTCCCTTCTCTGAGCCTCAGTTGTCCCACCTGTACAGTGAGGTCTGGTCAAATGCTCTCCTTCTCAAGTTCCTGTCAGTGCTCACAGCCCATTCATTATATAAGGTTGGTACCTGAGGGGTCCCCAGCCGCTCAATCAGAGGGACCAGGTGAAGCGGGGCATACTTGGCTTCCAGACGTTTCATCCGGACCTCCAGGCGCTCCCCCTCTGCAAAAGGAGTCACAGAGCAGAAAATGAGATTCGGGGCACACAGGGCAACTAGGGAAGGAAAAACTCTCAAAGGACCTGATGATGTATCTGCATTCCAAAAATGGGATGGAGTATGTGGAGCTGCTCTCCTTGATTCTGGAAAGTGTGAATAGTGTTTACTATAAGGAAAAATGTTCTATGATTTGTCCAACAATGGAATTGTCTACCTTGTGAAGTGGTTCTATGATCTGTCCGACAGTGGAATCGTCTGCCTTCTAGAATATCTCTAATATAATGCTGTCCAGACTTGGAATTTATAGACACCACTATACTAGCGATATTCTAGAAGGAACAAGGAACAGGGCCTGGAGTGTCATTTCTATAATCTTGTAAGGCATTTGTTGAATAATTAGAATGAACGACACCTGATTCATTAGAATGCATGAGTCAGGGATGATGGACCTCAGAGTCTGTGTCTGTCTGGTCAGTGGTGAGGTCTGAAGGTTCAGTTCAGGTGGCTAGGTCAATCTTCCAGTTCGCGATTCTGTGGCTATTCAATGGGTGTCCAAAGGATTAACCTTCCTTCTTGCGGACTAGACCTGAGTTAACTAGGACTAGGAGGTGAGAATAAGGTTCAAATGCTGGCCGGTTATTCAGCTGCTGTAGTGGTTTCTTACCTTTGATGTAGACTCTAGGCAAGATGTTTTGGAAGGGTGCAGCATGGAGCAAATCGCAGACCTCCTCTTGAGACTGCAGAGACGGGGGCAAAGAAAGAGAAAGCAATTTTCATTTTAAATCAGGAAGATGTTTCATTCCTAAAAACCTGAGCACTGGAGTTAGCTAGACTTGGGTTCAAATCCTGGCTCTTCTGTTCACTGTGACCTTGGGCAAGTTACTTAGCCTCTCTGAGTCTACTTATCTATCTGCAAAATGAGGATGAGAACAGTACCTATTTTAATGGGTTGTGAGGATGAAAGGCATAGTCACAGGTACGTATTGAGAGCCCAGTACATTTTTACTGTGATCTTATAAGGAATTTGTTGAATTAGGCTGGATTACACAGAATCAAACGGAAGATGGGCCTTGGAGTCTGTGTCTGGCTGGTTGGCTGTGAGGTCTGTAGGCTCACAGCAGGTGGCTAGGTCAGTCTTCCAGTCTACAAATCCAGGACAACTCTGTGTAGAGACCTTTGTCTGATTGTTTTTCTCCACACCAGACATCAACTAGCAAGAGAAGAGGGAAGAGAAGCCAGGCCAGAAAGGTTTTGATGGTGACTTGTTATGCGTAAAGATAAGCTTAAAAAAGCAAACATACAATGGTTGGAGGGGAAGTTTGGTTAGGGCAAGGCGAGGAGATAGGGTCTCACAGGCTGTCTCAGGCCAAGCTCGAAATCCCTGGATTTCAAAACAAAGGGGAGGGAAGGAGTCTGGAGGAGCCACCTTCTACTGGGGTTTGCTTTTTCAACTGTGGGCGTTTGGATTAGGTTAATAGCCAGGCGCCATTTCAAACTCTGACACTTTGGGATTCTAAGCATCTGAGAAAATCAAGATTGCCGGAGTCCTTGGCTTCCTCCACCCCAGGTATGGATGGAACAGTGCCATCCCAGGACTCTGAAAGGCCAGCTGTTCAAGAGGGGAGCCCCAACTCCCTTCTAACCGCAGGTCAGTCCTTGAAATGAGGCCACCAGAGGAAGAACACTCTGAAGTCCCTTCAGAGGAGCCTGTCTGAGTTGATTGTAATTGTTTTTTTTCAGAGGGGAAACTTTTCCCCATCATCCCCTCTTTGTTTTGAGATGGAGTCTCACTCTGTTGCCCAGGCTGGAGTGCAGTAATGTGATCTCAGCTCACTGCAGCCTCCGCCTCCTAGGTTCAAGCGATTACTCCTGCCTCAGCCTCCCGAGTAGCTGGGATTACAGGTGCCTGCCACCATGCCTGGCTAATTTTTGTATTTTTAGTAAAGACAGGGTTTCGCCATGTTGGCCAGGCTGGTCTTGAACTCCTGACCTCAGGTGATCTGACTGCCTCGGCCTCCCAGTGTGCCGGGATTAGAGGCATGAGCCACTGGGCCCAGCCTTTTCCTTCTGTCTTAAGTAAGCTGTTGGTTTGACTCCTTTCTGGTAAATCGCACAACCTGGTCTTCATTGCTATGTCTAAGCTTAGATCCTTTGATTCATTATATAATCTGAAAACTTGGCTTATTGATCATTCAAGCTAATCTTTCATATTCACATGGTGAATTACATTGGATGATTTTTTTTTTTTGAGACAGAGTCTTGCTCTGTCGCCAGGCACCAGGCTGGAGTGCAGTGGTGGGATCTCTGCTCACTACAACCTCTGCCTCACGGGTTCAAGCAATTCTCCTGCCTCAGCCTCCCAAGTAGCTGGGATTACAGGCGCATGCCACCATGCCCAGCTGATTGTTGCATTTTTAGTAGAGACGGGTTTCACCATGTTGGCCAGGATAGTCTTGATCTCTTGACCTTATGATCTGCCTGCCTTGGCCTCCCAAAGTGCTGGGATTATAGGTGTGAGCCACTGCACCCAGCCTGCATTGGATGATTTCTGAATGATAAATCAGCCTTGTATTCCTGAAATAAACCCACTTCATTATGTTATCCTTTTGATGTATTGCTTGATGTTATTTGCTAACATTTTGTTTAGGATTTTTACTCTGTATTGATGAGGGATACTGATTTGTTATCTTATTTTCAAATGCCTTAGGTTTTGGTATTAGGGTAATGTTGACCTCAAATGATGGGGAGAGTTCCCCTTGTTTGTATGTTTTGGAGGCAAAACCACCTTTCCAAAATGAGGAAATCATGACAGTGAAAGAAATCAGACCTAACCAACTTCGTTTTGCTTCTAACTTTTAAGCTGTCCTTGTTCATTCCTGGGCATAGGCCGAACTTACTTTGGGAAGGAATTCAGTTCATGGTTTGTCTCTCAAACAAAATTGGTAATAGCCCTTTCCTGAAAAGACCCCTTTTCTTGCCTGAGGTCTGCCTTTGCAGGACTAAAAATTAGCTACAACATTAGAAATTACAGTTTAGGGGTCATGCAGCCTCTGGCTCCAAGAGTCTGAACCTCCCCAGATTGCTCCTGGGGATAACATTACTATTGTAAAACCTAAGAACAATGCTTGAGTGATTTTGCAGACCCTGCTTTCCAGTGGATGAGCTGACACCGTCCAGGCCAGTAATCTGATACCAGTTCTGCCATCTCACCCAGAACACAAAACGGCAAGAAAAACTCACTTCGACCCTCTATGATTCTATCTCCAAGCTGACAGTCAACACTCCCTACTTCCCAAGCTCCTTCCTGCCAAATTATCTTTAAAAACTCTGATCCTCGAGTGAATGCTCCAGCAGACTGAGTTGAGTAAACTCCCGTCTCCTGGCTTTGCACGCATTATTACCCTTTGTCCATTGCAATTCCCGTCTTGATAAATCAGCTCTGTCTGGGCTGTGGGCAAGGTGAACCTGCTGGGCAGTTACAGAGATCATGTAGAATTGGTACTATTTCTTCCTTAAATGTTTGATGGAATTCACAAGTGAAACGATCTGCATCTGGTGTTGGGTTTTTGTTTTTGTTTTGAGACAGGGTCTTGCTCTCTCACCCAGGCTGGAATGCAATAGTGCAATCATGGCTCACTGGCCTTGACCTTCTGGGCTCAGGTGATCCTCCCATCTCAGCCTCCGGAGTAGCTGGGAGTACAGGTACATGCCACCACACCTAGCTAATTTTTTTTTTTTTTTTTTTTTTGTAGAGACAGGATTGGGAATTTTCTTTGTTGGAATTTTTTTTTTTTTTTGAGACGGAGTTTCGCTCTTGTTACCCAGGCTGGAGTGCAATGACGTGATCTCGGCTCACTGCAACCTCCGTCTCCTGGGTTCAGGCAATTCTCCTGCCTCAGCCTCCTGAGTAGTTGGGATTACAGGCACACACCACCATGCCCAGCTAATTTTTTGTATTTTTAGTAGATACAGGGTTTCACCTTGTTGACCAGGATGGTCTCGATCTCTTGACCTCGTGATCCACCCACCTCGGCCTCCCAAAGTGCTGGGATTACAGGCTTGAGCCACCGCGACCGGCCTGGAATTTTTTTTTTATAAGTAGGAATTATATTTCTCTAATAGATACAGGACTATTCAGCTTATCAATTTTTCTTAAGTGAGTTTTGGGGATTTGTGTCTCTTAAGGAATTGGCTTAAGTTTAATTTATGGGTATATATTTGTCTTTAGGACATTTTTATTGTCCTTTTAATTTCTGTGGGTTCTGTAGTAATGTCCCTCTTGTATTCCCGGTCATTTGGTCTTCTCTTTTATTCTTGTTCAGTCTGGCTAGAGGTTTTGTTTTTTTTCTCCCCCAGAAACCAGCTTTTAGTTTCAGTGTTACTGGTTTCTTTCTTTTTTTTTTTTTTTTTCAGTCTTTCTTTTCTTTTCTGTTCTTTTCCTTTCGTCTCATTCTGTTGTCCAGGCTGAGTGCAGTGGCATGGACATGACTCACTGTAACCTCAACCTCCCTGGACTCAGCTGATCCTTCTACCTCAATCTCCCAAGTAGCTGGGACTATAGGTGCACACCATCACACCCAGCTGAGTTTTGTATCTTTTGTGCCCAGGCTGGTCTTGAACTCCTGGGCTCAAGCCATCTGCCTGCCTCTCAAAAGTGCTGGGATTATAGGCATGAGCCACTGCACCTCAATGTTACTGGTTTCTGTTCTTTACCTATTCATCTTTTATTCTGCTTGCATTAGGTTTAATTTGCTCTTATTTATCTAGTTTATTTTTTAAATAATTGAAATAAAGATTTTTATAATAGAGATGGGGGATCTCACTGTGTTGCCTAGACTGGTTTCAAACTCCTGGGCTCATGCAGTCCTCTTGCCTTGACCTCCCAAAGTGCTGGGATTATAGGCGCATGCCACTGCACCTGGCCATGGCTCTAGATTCTTAAAGTGGAGACTTAGATTACTGATTTGACACCTTTATTCTTTTCTAATAGAACATTCAGGCTATTCTTCCGTAACTCCAGCAATCAAGAACTCAGTTCTTCTGGAGGCAGCCCAATCTACTTTTGAAAACTCTAATGGTTAGAAAGTTTGGTTTGGTATTGAACTGAGGCTGCTTCCAATAGTTTCCACTCTAGATCCTTGTTCTGTTCTTTACAGTATCACTGAATGTATTTTTTGAGCTAGTATCTTTAGCTCTTTTCTCTTTATTCTTCCCCTAAGAGCCAAGCACTGTAAGAGTTTTCTATCTCTCTCTCCATTTCCCAGTCTTTACTTCCTTTCTCAGCAAACAGAGATATCATGCCTAGTCATATGCTATGGCAACGTTTCTAGCAAAGATGACCAAGGACGACTTTGTCACCAAGTTCAGTGCAACCCTTTCAGCCTTCATCTCATATGGTGTCTCTACAGTATTAGGCACTGTCCTCCTCAGCTCCTGTGACAGGGTGTTTGTTTCCAGCATTTTGGTTTCTCCTTTTCAGCATCTTTGCAGATTTTCTCTCTGATCGTTCCTTAAATGTTGAGGTTTTTTTCTTATTCTATTGTCATGGTTTATCTCATCGACTCCCATGATTTGAAACACCACTCACTGTCCACTATTAATCAAATCTGTGTTTTCATCCAGACTTTTCTGCAAAGCTCCGGACCTGGATATCCAACTCCTTGCTGGATGTTCCCACTTGAATATTCCATAGCTCACTGTTTCCAAAGCTGACCACCTGGGGTCCTTGTTCACAGAATGATACAATCAACTCCTCATCTGCCCAGGCCTAAACCCTGGGGTTAATCTTCCCTTTTTCCTATGAAAACCAATCAGTCTTTATCTCCTGCAGATTCTCAGGTTTGATTCCTTCCATGGTTCTCCACACCAATCACCACAACACTATGAGCTCCTTAAGGGCAGGAATGGCATCTGTATTTCTGCCTCTTACCTCCAGTGCCTTGCATATAATAGTTTCTCAATTATTTATTAAATGACTAAACATTTGTTACTCTATAAATGTTTCTTAGATGAGTAAATAAATTTGTCCACAAGACAGTCCTCCAAGTATGAGAATGCTACTATTACAGCCATACATTCATCCAACAAATATTTATTGAGCACCAGGCATTCTTCTAGGCTTTGCAGATATGATGCTGAACAAGTTAGACTAGATCTTTGCCCTCACAGAATTTATATTCTAGGTGACAGACAGATAAAAACAAGTAATCAAATCAGAACATTTCAGGGTAACAGGCTAGACAGTGACTGGGGTTGGGAAGGGACTACCACAAGGTAGTCAGAAAAGATCTTTTTGGCCGAGTGTGATGTCTCACTGTAATCCCAACACTTTGGGAGGCCGAGGCAGGAGGATTGCCTGAGCTCAGCAGTTCGAGACCACCCTGGGGCCAACATGGTGAAACCCTATCTCTACCAAAATACAAAAAATTAGGTGGGCTTGATGGTGCATGCCTGTAATCCCAGCTCCTCAGGAGGCTGAGGTAAGGATAATTGCTTGAACCCAGGGGGTGGAAGTTGAAGTGAGCCGAGATTGTTCCACTGCACTCCAGCCTGGGCTGCAAAGCAAGACTGGCTCTCAACAACAACAAAACAACTTCTTTTTTTCTTTTTTTTTTTTTTTTTGAGAGTGATGTTTGAGTTGGTGACATTTGACTAGAGAATAGAATGAGTTGGTGACACTTGATTAGAGAATGGAATGAAGCAAGGGAGCCAGCCATGCAGATATGAGGTAAGGGCGTTCCAGGACAAAGGCCCCCAGGCAGGGAACGAGTTAAGAGTGTAGTGATGAAGAGACTCACAGTATGTACAGCAGGAGGCCCTAAAGGTAGGGAGAGACCAGATCAGGTGGCACCTTGTAGGCAGGGGGCTAAGGGTGAATTTTAAGTGTAACGAGGAGCTACTGAAGTTCCAGAGGACTGGTATGCATAGCCCCACTGCCAAGTTTTGTCTTTTTTCCAAACATTTCAGTTACTCCAAGAAATGTCTTATTAAGGCTGCCCATTGCATGAACTATCAACTTTCTGTTTTGTTAATATGGGTAAAGTGGTCTTGGGAGCCACCTTAGGGGATAGAGGAAGGGAAAGAGGGCTCTGAGTTCTCTACAAGAGTAATGCTGCTGCTTGGTTCATTTTACATGATGAGATTGTTCAGATTTCTTTTGTGGAGACAGTATTCCATTTACCCCTTTCACCGCCCCTGCCGCCCCATGCAAACTGAAACTGCAGGACCAGAGGTTCCCTGGGGGTGCTTCCTGCTGATGTCATTTATCAGTGAAGGTGAGAAAGGTGAAGGATGTGATTTCCTGAGAGATGGAAAAGTACTTGCCTGGAAGGTCCCAGAAGATGATGGCCGTTTGCATGATGAGGTGGCTACACACTCTGCAACACCTTTTGTGGAAGGTGTTTGTTTCGCATTCAAGCTGAGATCATTGTGACTGATAAAAACATCCATTTTAGAGCACATAAAGGCCTACATAAGTGAGCCAAACAAGCTTCCATTGTGGGAGCCCAGAAAAGGCGGACTTCCCTCTTGTCTGATCCTTATCTTAAAGGATCCACACTAGACCATCTACTTTGCCTAGGAACCCATCAAGCTGTGCCCTGCTAGAAAGGCTCCTTACTGTGGCCTGTGAAGACCATCCAGCCTGGGTTTCCTCTCCACTTGCCCCGCTGGCTCTGACTGCTCCAGCTATAGCAGCTGTTTGTTATTCAAACATGCTGTTTGTGTGGCCATCACGGAATCTTCCCTGTCTCCGGAACACTGTCTAACCCATCTTCTCTCTTATTCTTCACTTAGTCAATTGCTGTTCTTTCAGATGGCAATTGAAGGAATTGTTCCTTTGAGGAACACTTCCCTGACCCCAATGCCCCGCTGCTGATGTAGGTTCCCTCGTTAAATGTCCTCAAAGAACGAAGTTCTTTTCCTTTTCAGTATCTTAACTCAAGCTGTATTCCACATTCCATATGTGACTAGTTCATGAATATCTACTCCCCAACCACTGAATTTTAAGCTCCATGAAAGTAGAGACAATGTCTGTCTATGACCATATTTTATTCCCAATAGAGAGCACAGTGCCTAATATACAGTAGGTGCTCAATAACTCTGTAGAATAAAAGTTGCAAGGCTCAGTATGCGAGAGAGTTTAACCTTAGAACACAGTCTCTCCTATTTGGGGCCCATGTGTTTCTCATTACTAGAATAATAAAGGAAGTATTATCTCTTCAATTTTACTGATTATGAACTATATAAAGTGTTTTTAAGAATTGTCCACGTAGTGAAATTTTCAGGTTCTCTACAAGAGTAATGTTAATTTTCTTTCCAACTTTTTCCCTTTTTTTCCTACCTGTATGCATTTACTAAGTTTTCTATATTGAGCATATATTACTTTAAAAAATTAACTTGGAAAAAAGAACCCTGAAAGCAACTACTTTTTCCTAACTTGAAAATAAAGAGCTTTTGGAGTCTCGCTGCTGGAATCAGGGGAGGAAATAAAATCCTAGCATGCCACTTGGTCCAGCAAAGAAAAATATTTGCTTAGGGGCCAGGCATGGTGGCTCATGCCTGTAATCCCAGCACTTTGGGAGGCCGAGATGGGTGGATCACCTGAGGTCAAGAGTTTAAGACCACCCTGGCCAACAAGGTGAAATCCCATCTCTACTAAAAATACACAAATTAGATGGGTATGGTGGCACATATCTGTAGTCCTAGCTACTTGGGAGGCTGAGGAAGGAGAATTGCTTGAACCTAGGAGGCAGAGGTTGCAGTGAGCCAAGATTGAGCCACTGTACTTAGCCTGGGTGACAAAGTGAGACTCCATCTTAAAGAAAAAAAATATTTGCATAGGTTTCATGCAAATAGTTTTTGTTTTAGGCTACATTTAGGGACAAATGACAGATGCAGAACAAAATATAAGTATTATAAAAAATACAGCAGTGATGAGGTACAAGTGAAGCTGACAAGAGGCAGGAGGTGGGAGCACCAGGGGTGGTCATTCTCTCAGTCTTTTGTCCTTTCATGGAAAGGAATCAAGATATGAAATCATGTTACCAAAAGCGGCAATAGAGGTGTAAGTATATTCTCTATGATTACAAGAGAAAACAGAAGCAGTAATATAATCAAATGTTGAAAGGAAGAGAGGGGGAGAGATGAGCTAAAATCTCATCTTTCCAAGTAGGGAGTCGATAAGTAACATCTAAAGTAATGTCTAAATTAAGAAACAGGTTACCCTCAGAATAGTGAGTGTTATGGAATTAACTAGAAGAACTGGAAACAGGAGTGATGGGGACAGGCTGCCCTGGGGATTGGGAATGCAGGTGGGAAGAGGTGCAGCAGAGCCAAGTATGATGTTTTCATCAAAAGATCATCTGTACTATTTGATTTGTCATAATGTGCAACTAAGAATATAATGGAATTAAGTTACAATGTACAATTAACAATTTAAATGGAACAAAATCAAGAGGCTGGATTAAATGGTCTCTACGTGTCTAGAACCAAGATTCTGTTAAACTACAACCACTTTTCTCTTTAGAGAAGGAAAGGCAGTGAACATTACTGAGCATTAACTACTGAGATGCTTTATATCTGTCGCCTGCTGCATGCCTCTGGCCAGCCCTGTGAGGTACGTCTCACTGTCCCCGTCCTGTGGACAAGGATATCAAGGCTCTTGGTGAGGTGAACTTTCCTACCTAGGTCCCCACGCAGATGCTTAAATAACCAGTAAGGATGACATTTAGATCCAGAGCCACCTCACTTCAACACCCATTGTTTTTCCATGGCAGCCAATGCAGAAGAAGCCTTGGGAAGCTTGACTCTCCCCCTTCATTATACATACATGTCATTAAATTGCAAAGTTACCAAAAATAGAAACAAAATCACTTAAAATCTTACCACCTAAGAAACTTCAGCCTCACGTCAGACAGGATCATATCATTTGTTGACTTACTGGGTTTTTGGTTATAGCAACTAACATTCTTTAAACTTAAGCTATGGTATATTTGTGGTTTGAAGAAGAACAAGAGTCTAAGCTACCTTCTTCTGTGCAAAGAAATAGGAAATTACTGATACTCAACTCCCAGAGGTAGCCTCAATCCTGAATTGGTTTAAATAATTTCTTTGCAGATGGACTTTTATAAATCTGCTGATATGATTCCAAAGTATATAATTAGACCACTCACGTGGTCAATTTGTACCCACAAATTCCTTCTTCCCTGATCCTCTTACCCCCAACCAGTTTTCTACCCATTTTTATCCATCCCATAAAGCCCCATTTAAGTTTCAAGCTCTAGGAGTCTTCCAAGCCCTTCCAGCCTGCAGTGCCTTTGCTTTTCAAAAACTTATCAGAGCTCTTATTCATTCAGGGCTTCCACTAAGCAGTCTGCAGATTGGGCTGTCTAATCTAGCCCAGGGTCCCGAAATCTGAGCTTCTGATGGAGAACCAGGGGAGTGACCCACATCTCATGCAAACATTGATTGAGAAGGAATCTTCTTGAGGGACCGCCCACGCTCAGGACCTGCACCTTCTCTGTATTTTTCTCAGCCTGATATGAGAGGGCAGCAAGAATATAGAGAACATGTATATAATAGGATTTAGATATCCAATAAGGTGGTACCAAATTCTGAAGACTTTCATTCCAGCTTGAATAGAGCCTGAGCTAGAGAGTAAGTCATTATTTCATTTATATAGCAAACAATAGGGATCAACTATACGCAAGGCTCTCTGCAAGATGCTGGAGCAGGCCAGATGCACAACCCTTGCTACGATGATGACAAAAACAAGTAAACAGGCAATTCTAGTAAATACTACAATTGGGGTATGGCTGGGGTCTATGGGGACGCAAAGAGGAACACCAATTCAGATTTTGGGGATGATGATAGGAAAGGCTTTCTGAAGAATGCTAACTTGAACCAGGGGTGAGTGTTGGACAGGTTAGGGGGAACAGTACCTGCAAAGGCCCCACAGCACGAGGCCATTGGTAGGCCAGGGCTGAGAGCCTACGTAGACTGAAGCCTTTAGTGCTGGGGGAATTGATATGAGACAGGAAGGAGGGGTGGGCAGGAGTGGGCTGGGAAGAATCTTCTAAGCCTCACTTAGGTTTCTGGATGCCATCCTGATGGTTTTTATCAGGGAAATGGCAGAGCTGCAGTTTCACCTTCTGGTTGCAAGGGAGAGAAAGGATTGGGAAGGGCAAAGCGGGTGTTGGAAGAGTCCGATCAGGAGAAAGCAGGGCCAGGAGTAGTGGCAAAGGAGACGGAAGGAAGTGAGCAGAGGCCACGGACCTAATGACTGGACATGAGGGCGAAAGGAAAAGGCCCCCTGTGCAGGGCACCTGTATGACAGTGATGCTGTTCCTGGAGTCGGAGGACACAGTGACGCTGCAGGCAGGAAGAAGCGAAGGTAAATTTAGGCAAGGAAAATTTCTGATGTGTGTGGGCATGGAAGAGAAGATGTCTAAAAGGCAACTAGCTATGAGGCCTGGGCCCTGCAGAGTCTATGGAGTAAATCTGAACTTGGAAATCAACATGAGGATGGAGGCTGACCCCAGGGGAAAGAAAAGGTGCAAATGCAAGGTTTGCATGGGTGGGTGCTTCTCAGGGTGACCAAGATCCTTCCAGAGACGTCAGTTCCTCTGACTATGAGACCCAAGAGAAAAGCATAAAGTTGTCCTTGAGTTCAAGGGAAGAGACACATTCTGAGCATTTCCATGTCTACTAGCACACAACCTAAACAGGGACAGAAAGACACCTTTCAAGTCAGGAATAGGGAAGATGCCACTTCTCTGCATTTGCTGCTACCCTTTTTTTCCTTTCTTTAGGTCACCAAATATCTATTGAGTGCTTGCTCTGTGATCTGGCAGACAACCCAAAAGCACAGAGATGAAGACGACACGCTCCATGGAGTCAGAGAGGGCCTGCCTAGATGCTGCGGGAAACACAGTAACAGGTAGAGCTCTGTAAAAATGAGATTTCAATGAAGTTTACCATCTAGTGGAAAAGAGATCCAAGGACGCTCATGACAGAAATAAAACAGAATCAACTGGGTACAATAGGAGTTGTTGACAAAAGGCTTTAGGCACTGATAAGAGAGAAACACCACCAAGTTCCTTGCAGAGAAAGGCATTTGATAAAATGTGTGTTGAATGAAAGGACCAGGGGTTTGTGGAGGATGAGGAAGTGATGCCTGTGAGATGGGCCTGAGAGGAGGGGCAGGGTTTTGAACTGTGGGAGGAAAGGTGCCATCTCATTCAGGAGGAGGATGAAATCAGGGATAAAATGAGGTGGCTGATGAGAAAGGAACAGGGCTCACACCTGTAATCCCAGCACTTTGGGAGGCCGAAGTGGGTGGATCACAAGGTCAAGAGATCGAGACCATCCTGGCCAACATGGTGAAACACTGTCTCGACTAAAAATACAAAAATTAGCTGGGCGTGGTGGCGTGCCTGTAGTCCCAGCTACTCAGGAGGCTGAGGCAGGAGAATTGCTTGAACCCGGGAGGTAGAGGTTGCAGTGAGCCAAGACCATGCTACTGCACTCCGGCCTGGTGATAGAGCAAGACTCCACCTCAAAAAAAAAAAAAAAAAAAGCAATAGGGCATCCTTGGCTTGGGCTTGTGAGGAGTGTGGACCACAGGGCCATGGGCAGTCAGGAGCAAGGCTTTCAGTTCTTATGGGAGTTTAGAGAAAAGGCTGATTCAAGTCTCTTTGCTCGTGGCAAGAGGAGGAAAGTGAGGAGGGGTGCTCTTGGTAACTGAACCTGCTTCTTACACACTGGAGACTTAGCATTCATTACTTCATTTACCACTAAGATCTCTGTGGTAGCTCCTTAGCCCCAGCACTTTCAGTGTGGAAACTAAGGCTTAGAGAAGGGGTGTCCAATTGTTTGGCTTCCCTGGGCCATACTGGAAGAAGAATTGTCTTGGGCCACACATAAAAAATAAAATGTACTAATGATAGCTGATGAGCTAAAAACAAAAAATTGCAAAAAAAAATCATAATGTTTTAAGAAAGGTGATGAATTTGGGTTGGGCTGTATTCAAAGTCATCCTGGGCCATAGGTTGGACAAACTCGGCTTAGAGAAGATAACAACTATCCCAGAGTCTCATAGCTAGCCAGTATAGAGGCAAGACTTGAACCCAAGATTTCTGAATCCAAAGATATGTGGTTTCCAGTGGAGCCACGGAAATCAGGCTGAGATAGCCACATGCAATTCCCCCTGCCCTTCCCCTTGGCCTCATTCTGTGTAGACTGAATGACACCAGTTCTTTGATAGGCATGGTGTCTTCCTTTGGACACAGGCAGAATATAAGTAAATACAGTAATACTTCTTATTAAATGAAGAAATGGGTGATAAACCAGAGCTATGGCCTCTCAGGACTGTCTTGCTGCCCAAGGCCTGGTCTCCTCTCCAAGTGGCCATTGGGCCTACCAGGCAATCATCATCTTTAAAGTCAACCTGACTGTGTTCTACTTGCTGAGTCTCATAGTCCTAGATAGAACAAAGGCATGAGGATTCCTGGGTGCCTTTAACAAACCCCAAGTTGGGAATGCTGATTTTAAAACTCCAGGTGGCCACTTTGAATCTGCTGGGTAGTAAATGTCCCCAGCATGAGTTTCCCTAAATCGTCATTAGGTAGCAGACTCTGCCACCCAGAATGCATCTCCTTCAGATCCATAATGCTGGGTGCTGGGAAGGAGAGGCTGGGCTTGCAATGCAGCCGATGCATCAGCAGAGGCCCCAGGGAACTAACTGCGTGTATTGCAAGTGACTGGAACGTGTAATCATCAAATTCACAGACTGGAAATAAAAATGAAGTTTGCAATTTAATTGGAACAGAGACCCATGTCCTCCTTTCCCTATGCTGCCTTCAAAAAGGAAGGGCTGACTGGTAACCCCATTCTGTTAGTGTCCTGGGCTCTGCTGCATTGCCTTGCTGTACAGGACAGTGCATCTGACCAGGTGGAAGTGGGCATTTCAGGAGGAAAACTGCTGCCCAGATACCAAAGCAGGACAAACGCCAGCACCTGGAATGTTGGAATGTCAGGCAGTTTCCAGGGGTCTCAGATCATTGCTGCTTTTGCTGGGAGAAAACGATACCATCTTGTCAGGGTTTGTGTTGATTTTAGGGGGATGGGGGAGTTTATCACCCCAAGGCTGCTGGGTATAGTTTATGTAGCAAGTGTAGTATCCAAACGCAACATCCTAGGGAATGCCAAGCACAGTGCAGGAACCAGATTGTTCATAATCATTTTCTAGCAGATGTTATTTGTTCTTTAAAAATTAATATATTTCAAAATATATTAATTTTATATTAATTTTGAAAATATATTAGTCTTGAGGAAGGATACCTTTTTATCATTTCCTGAAGGTAACGTGTGCTAGTGATGGCCCTGGGGTCACCTCACAGGTCAGTCACTACTGAGAGGCAGCAATGGCTTTTGGAGAGGATTCTGACACCAGTTCAGGTGCCGCAGGATTGATCATCAGCCTCGACGGGGAACTAGAAGGGGGCAGTGGCATTCAAACTACAAATCTGCTGTTTCTGATTTCCAAGGGCCAACATCATTAATGATACCCTAGTTATCTTACCTGTGGCATTTGACTTGACATTTGTTATTGTCTTCTGGGAATGCACCAAATACTTAATTCAGCCTCTGGACAAAGACTGTCCTCTGGACAATTACAAACTTAGACATGTTTTAATGATTGCCACTCTAGCCTCATTTCTTTTTATTGGCTGTCTTTATGTTCACTTTCAAAAAATTAGAAAATGCAGATAAATCTTTTAAAGGAGGAAAAAATGTATAAATCCACCACCCAGGAGCCATCACTGCGATAGCCTTTTCTGGGGTTTGAACTGCCAGATTCTTCTCTGCACATACTATTTCAGCATACTTTTTTTTAAAAAGAACAGAATATACCTACTCTTCTGTAATCTATTTTTTATCATTTAGTATATACTATCGATATCTCCCCATGTGCAGTAAAGAGCTTATTTGGATTTTTTGGCCTATTTTTAGTTATCCTACATCCTTTTTGTTTTTTTGAGAGTGAGTCTTGCTTTGTCACCCAGGCCTGGAGTGCAGTGGCACGATCTCAGCTCAGTGCAACCTCCGCCTCCCGGGTTCAAGCAATTCTCTTGCTTCAGGCTCTGAAGTAGCTGGGATTACAGGTGTGCACCACCACATCCAGCTCATTTTATTTTTTATTTTTAGGAGAGATGGAGTTTTACCATGTTGGCCAGGCTGGTCACAAACTCCTGACCTTGTGATCGTCCACCTGGGCCTCCAAAGTGCTGGGATTACAGGCATGAGCCACTACCCCTGGCCTATCCTACATCCTTTTTTTTTTTGAGATGGAGTTTCGCTCTTGTTACCCAGACTGGAGTGCAATGGCGCGATCTCAGCTCACTGCAACCTCCGCCTCCTGGGATCAGGCAATTCTCCTGCCTCAGCCTCCTGAGTAGCTGGCATTACCGGCATGTGCCACCATGCCCAGCTAATTTTTTGTATTTTTAGCAGAGACGGGGTTTCACCATGTTGACCAGGATGGTCTCGATCTCTTGATCTCGTGATCCACCCGCCTCGGCCTCCCAAAGTGCTGGGATTACAGGCTTGAGCCACTGCGCCCGGCCTTCCTACATCCTTTTTTAAATGATCATCCTACTCAAAATTATTTGATTAATGAATATTCACTAAAGTACCAGCTCTCTGAGCATGCACATTCTTTCTTTCAACACGTCTCAGCAACCCCATTTTAGTGGGGCCTTCTAATGGAGTGAGTCTCTAATGGCAGAATTTCAGACACTGATAGAAAGAAGAGGTGCTCTTTCTTAGGGGCTGAGGTGGGTGTTCTTGGTGCCCTTGAATTACAGTGCCAAGGTGGTAAATGTCAACAAGCCTTAAGGTAGAAGCCGAGGACAATGGGATTCTCTGTTGCCCTGACACAGACCTGCAGGAACCTCAGTTTCTTTCTCACTTGACCCTCAGTATGCCATGTGGGTTGTGCAGCCAGGCAGAGTGGGAATAATAGATAAGTGGTGGAACAGGCATGGCTGAAATCTTCTGAGCCTTGTGGGTCAAAGTTGGGAGCTTGAATTTTAAGTGCAATGAGAATCCACTTGTTACTTTTAAGCTGGAGAGTAACAATCTGATTTATAATTATATGAAGACCCCTTTGCTGCTAATGCTAAGGCATGCCCCTCCCTCCGCTCAAGCACGGAGAGGCAGTGACCTTCTGCGGAGCTGGGTTTGAGACATTTCTCTTCAACTGAGCATAGGAAGAAGGCATTCTCGTGTGTCTGTTTCTCTGTTAGGATTCCTGAAGCAGAAGGCAAGCCTTCCCACCGCAGCCGAAGATAGGACAGAGGCTGCCGGAGGCGTTCTTAGGGCCACTCACTGGCCTCTAGTGTGGACTGGCCAGCTTCCCTGGCTTCATTTGCCTTTCTTATTTCCTGATGGTAAATCAAATAGGTGGTCAGCCTGTGAGTGACAGCTGAGTTCAGTGCTAGCAAATGTCTCTCTAAATTTTTAAAATAAGGCCAAATGTAGCTCCAGGATTGATGTTACCAAGAATAAATCTTACTAGGAGAGTAGCTGGAAAAGACAAAAGCCCTCATGACTTTCCTCCTCCTCACGCATCACAACCTTGTCTGCTTTAACCCCTTTCTTAACTTTTTGATACCCTGATGAGGTTTGATATCCTCCCTTCAACTTCATATCAGGAAAAACTCTAAACATATAAAATACTTGAAGAAATAATTAATATCCTTATACCCTTGATGTACAGTCACCATGAACATTTTGTCATATTTGTTTTAACTTTATTTTACTGAATCATTTGAGAGTAAATGGAAGACAGAGTCACTTCAGCCTTAAATACCTAAGCATGCAACTCCTAAAAACAAGGACATCCTCCTGTGTAACCTCAGAATTATGATCCCCTAAGTTTTAAATTTTCTTAAGGTCATACATGATGTAGGCAAGACTAAAATTTCCTCAACTGTTCCGGAAATGTTTCTTTTATCATGATTAGATCCTGGTTCCAAAAAGCTATGAGTTTCCCAAAGTGTGAATAATATGCAGTTGCTACACAAAAACCATGAACTTTAACCACCCTTCCTTGGAGAACTGCCAGGAGCTTGTGCTTCTGCCGAAGTTTGTCTCTGGGAGGAGCTAATAAGCTAAAGTTATGATTCAGTAACTTTGCAGGTACCAAGTGTCACGCTAATGCCTATTATTCCCACTACGATAACTACAAGGGAAATCATTATTAGGTGATTAAGAACTACAGTCTGCTGTAAAATTGCTCTGTTGACAGGTTTTTGGAGGTGGGATGCAAAAATACTTTACTGTAATGAACTCGCATCAGAATTCAAGGGACTCATATTTTATTGAAGTGCTTTCTGTCTTAATTTTCTTTCTGTATTACACTTAATTTAAAACTGATGGACCATCCGTTTTAAAACTGAGGGGTTCCTTCAAATGTCAAAAACCTTAAGTGTTCTCAGCTCATTTAGTCTATGAGGCTAACTGGAGACGATTTCTTCTGGCTACAGGCTGCCATAAAGATTGCATGTACATATTTTAAAAAGATTCAGTACGATTTTAAGAATGTCCGACTTATGCAGAATGGCATTAGACTCTGCCTTTAAGGTTCTGGACATAGCTGAGTGAAAAACTACCGTTTTTAGCTGATTTCCTAAAGGGAATCATCAAACCAGTATTTTCTTAAATAACCTTAGCTCTGATTTTTGAGGCAACAAGACAAATGTCACTAATGCATTATATTTTTGGCTTTGTTGAGTAAATACGGAGAAAGCAGCTGAAAATGGGAGGTCCACAGAACCAGGCACCCCATAGAAATCAGTGCTTGGCAGGAGGGGCATGGAGGGGGGCTGGGCCTAACCAGAGAGCTCAGTGTTCTAAACATTCCCTTATATGGAGGCACATAATGTGGTTCCCGTATACTGATGTTAAGCCCCAAGGATACAGAGCCTGTGAAGCAGGCAAGAAATTCGGTTTCCCATTTCCACCATGACCCTCTCCCTTGCACGGAATGTACAAGCTGCAACTCCCAGTCCTCATGTGGGACTCCAGGTGCAGTGGAAGGCTCTTCTGAGAGACACTGCCTCTGCTCCCGTTCCACTGGTCCCTCACTGCCAGCAGCTCTTCGTAGCCCTCGCTAAATCAATCAGTAATTTAATCTTAACCAATTCTATGTGTGACCTTTTCCTGTCCATCTATGCCTTGCCTGAATAGTGCTGTATATTACTATGTTTCACCTCCAACCCCTTCCCCTGTCCCCTGAATTGTCAAGGGGATAACAGAATTATCCTGGATCAGAATCATGTCTGGTCAACTGGGAAACATCTATAACCAAGAAACTGTGGCCTAGAAAGTGGGCTTTCCCTTCCCTCGAGTATATGCCAATGTCTTCCAAGGTTATCATTTCCTAAAGTTGTAATTGGGCATACAAGGAAATGTTACTTATTCATAATGAGCCACACAGTGAGCAAGTTCTTTCCTTTTTCAGTTTCCTGGCAATCTTTCTGACAACTTTAATCAGAAAGTCTCCATTTGAAACCGGCACATGTTAGCACCTAACATTTACTAATTAATCTTGTTTTTAACGAAGAGGGAATAAGCCTTGTGTTCAGCGATCTGGGCAGGCAGCAGCTGGAATTATATGATTTTGCTTTATTTTGATTGAATGTTTTATTCTGGTTGCTTTCTAAGGATGGCAAGAGATGATTTTTTTAAATGGAAGTGATAGTTTTCTTTTAAAATTAAATTTCAGTAAAAAGATTTTGTAACTAACAGCACCAGTGATCTGCAGATCTGGTAAGAGCTGTGACAACTAAGCATCGATATCAAAAATCTGAAAGCTCTAGTCCAAGAAGATGCTTCTAGAGGGGGCATCTTCCACTCTGGCTGTACATCAGAGCCAAGTGTGGAGCTTTTAAAATATCTGGGCCCAGCCAGGTGTGGTGGCTCATGACTATGATCCCAGCACTTTGGGAGGTCAAGGCAGGTGGATCACGAGGTCAGGAGTTCAAGACTAGCCTGGCCAAGATGGTGAAACCCCATCTCTACTAAAAATAATGCCAGGTGTAGTGGCGGGCACCTGTAATCTCAGCTACTAGGAAGGCTAAGGCAGAGAATTGCTTGAACCCAGGAGATGGAGGTTGCAGTGAGCTGAGATCGCACCACTGGCGACAGAGTGAGACTCCATCTCAAAAAAAAAAAAAAATCTGGGTCCATTCCCAAGGATTTGGTTTTTCTTGTGACAGGGCTCAGAGATCAGTATTTTAAAGTGAATTTTCAAGTGATTTAAATGAGCAGCTGCAGTTGAGACCACTGCACTGCCCTGCGCTGCCTTCCTGGTGCTTGAGGATGTCCATTGTAGAATAGTACTCAGTAGCACAAACTGTAATATGACCCTGACCATTGGGGGTCTCCTCACAGAAATGTCATTGATACAGAACTATAAAACCAAGGCTCTGATTTCTTGGCAGTTACTGGCAAAGCTAACAAAATAAGCAAGAACTGATTTGGCTTTGGATGAAGGTGACTGATTGCCACTGTCTTGAATGGTGATATCTTGAGGATGTTAGAGGATAAACATTACATTTTGATTTATAATCCACAACTAAGCTCAAATGTCCCTCCCCTGATTTATAGTTAATGAGCCCTGTGTTAGGAGTTGAGGATACACTAATCACCCTTACCTGGGAAATCTTTCCTATCACCTTTACCTCTGTGTTTTTTTTTTTTTTGACAGAGTTTTGCTCTATTGCCCAGGCTCTAGTGCAGTGGTGCAATCTTGGCTCACTGCAACCTCTGCCTCCCGAGGTCAAGCAGTTCTCCTACCTCAACCTCCTAAGTAGCTGGGATTACAGGAGTGTGCGGACTGCATGGCTAATTTTTGTATTTTTAGTAGAGATGGGGTTTCACCACACTGGCCAGGCTGGTCTCGAACTCCTGACCTCCCAAAGTGCTGGAATTTCACAGGCATGAGCCACCATGCCCAGCCTTCTACCTCCTGTTTCTATGAATCAGTTCTTGTTTTATGCCATTTTTCACCAAATTGTTTTGTATCTAGGTTGAGGGTTTCTGACTATAAATTTTCATCAGTAAAATTCTGAGCAAAACCTCAACTGATAAATATTTATTAATCAAATCTATATAGTTGCCATTGTCAAGTGGTATGTTAATAAATAGTTAAAAAGCTTTGGGAATGGCTGGGTGTGGTGGCTTATGCCTGTAACCCTAGCAGTTTGGGAGGCCGAGGTTGGTAGATCACTTGAGGTCAGGAGTTAGAGACTAGCCTGGCCGACATGGTGAAACCCTATCTCTACTAAAAATGCAAAAGTAGCCAGGTGTAGTGGCACATGCTTGTGGATCCCAGCTACGTGGGAGGCTGAGGCATAAGAATCGCTTGCACCCAGGAGGTAGAGGCTACAGAGAGCCAAGATAGCACCACTGCACTCCAGCTTGGGCAATAAAGTGGAACTGTCTCAAAAACCTCTAAAATCATCTTGCCCACCACTAGAGGGCTTGGAGGGCTAACCTCTGCTGACAACTGAGGGGTGGGTGGTGAACAGTGCCATCAGGGATGGGATATACCCTGGAGTCTCTCACTCTGCCTGGCCCATGGGGATGCTTGGTCTTGTTTGTGGAACCAGTGATTCTTAACTTTCAGACCATTTTTACCCAAGTCCTGATATATTGATGATGCTAGCAGGTTTGCTTTTCAGATTAGGCCATTTCTGAAAAGATGTAAATAGAGTTAAAAATCATAAAGTCACACAAAGTGTATTATTGGGAATCAAGGCGTCTCCATTCCACAAAGTGTGGATCGTTTTCAACCAAAAATATAGTCTGTGTCTGGGCTGGAAGAAAGACTCATACAGAAAGGTCAAACGCATTACTTGTGGGTGCCTGGGCAAAAGGACAGGACATGCTTCTTGGGCAGCTGGAGGAGTCTTTTCTCAGAGTGATGGGCAAAAATCATCCTGGACCAAGCACAGGTGGGCGTATGGAGTGATGGTCTGAGAGCGGTAGTTGAGAAAGGTCTTTCACGTTTTTACTTTCCATGCATTTGAACTGTGTACCTTTGCTATGTATGTGAGTCTTTCCTTTAAAGGAAAAAAAGTAATAAATGTTTACTGCAATAAATCTAAATAATTTAAAGCCTAAAAAGCGAGAGACACTTCTCCCTTGCCCCTGTCACCATCACACCCCATAGAGGCAATCACTCGTCTCAGCTTGGTGAGTGTTGCTTTTATTTATGACTAATAATTTTATATGAGAAAATATGCTAGAACATCTGGAACAATATTTTTAGAATGTGAACAGAGGTCGACTGGGTGTGGTGGCTCATGTCTGTAATCCTAGCACTCTGGGAGGCCGAGACAGGCAGATCACTTGAGGTCAGGAGTTCAAGACCAGCCTGGCCAACATGGTGAAACCTTATCTCCACTAAAAATATAAAAATTAGCTGGGTGTGTTGGTGTGTGCCTGTAATCCCAGCTACTTGGGAGGCTGAGGCAGGAGAATTGCTTGAACCCAGGAGGTGGAGGTTGCAGTGAGCTGAGATCATGCCACTGCACTCCAGCCTGGGTAACAGAGTGAGCTGTCTTTATAAAAAAAAAAAAAAAAAAAAAAAAAAACAGAGGTCATCTTAGTGTGACAATGTGGTTTTTGCTTTCTTTCTGCTTCTCTGAGTTTTCTATCAATAAATTTATTTCAATTGTGTAATAAAAACAATTAGAGGAAAGACATTAAAAGGCAGAAGTAGCAGACAGGTCAGATGTGGCGATGGAACTATTGGAAAGAACAAAAACGATCGGCAAAGCCCAGCTGGGCATCTCTCTGTACCTTAATATGCTAACTTCAAGGCTCCTTGGACTCCAAGGCACATCTGGTTTTCGTCCCGACTCCTGCACTAGCTATAACGCTGGGAAAATAGCTCCCTCTTGGGGTCTCAGTTTTCCTATCCACAGAATTTGAGGTTCTACTAGATCAGTGGTTTTCAAGAGGGGAAGCTTTTACCCTCCCGAGGAATATCAGAGACAGAGACATTTTTGTTTGTCACAATGAAGGCTGCTACTGGAATATAATCCAAAATTGTTCGACATTTTTGTTGAACAAAGCACAGGGCAACCCCCTAAAAGAAAAGATTATGTGGTTCCAGTTGTCAGTGGTGCTGATGTTGAGAAACTGACCTTGGATGGTCTTGTTCCCCGATCTGACTGGCATTCGAATTTGGGAGTTTGGGTCTAGACTCTCCTCGCCTCTGGTGAGGGCGGTAATGCTCTCAAATGACTGAAGGAGTGTTCCTGTGGTCCACTCCAATAAAACGGGGAGAGAAGAAATAGCGGAGACGAAGGCAGAGAACACACTCAAGTCCAGGAGGCCTAGCAGTAAAAGGCAGACGGAATGGCTATGTTCTTCCCAGGGACTCAGGCCCGCCCGCCCTCCCTCACATGTACCAATAGGGCCCTCTCCTGGTGTATGTTGGCATAACAATGGCCCAAAGTCGAGAAAACCACGCAAAATTTGAACAAAAACTTAGTGATTGCTATTTCCCTAATGACCACTTTCTGATTTCCCAGGGAAGGAAATACTAGAGGAAACACTAGATAATAATAGAATTTCCTTTGACAACCTGACACATGCAAAAATACTTAACAAATGCCAATCTGTTTCAGATTAGATCCAACAAATATTAAGAGGCCGCGATGACCAGACCATTTATGGACAGCAGATAAATGACAGAGGACTACCGCTACAGATTGCCGTGGGAGGAGGTCTTTTCAGTAAGTGGTGCCGGGACAATCTGGAAATAAAAGATTAGATTTGTACCTCCCATTAAACATCAATTCTAGCTGAATAATGTGAACTTAAAGGTCTGTTTAATCTTGAACAACTAACCTTTAAAACTTTCAGGAGATAGCATAGCTTCATGCATTAGAGCAGGGAAGGTTTTCTAAACTATTCATAAGAGTACCAACCATAAGGGAAAAAAAAACCACACTAAGCCTCAAGAACTTCCATTCACCAAAAGACAAGCCAGAGTAATGTATCTGGAATACATGTATCCATAATATGTAATGTCCACACCCATAAGGTAATTTAAAAAGGCAAGAATGTTGAACAGCACTTCACAAAAGATGGTGTCCAAATGGCTAGTAACGTGGAAAAGGAGAATCAGCATCATTAGGGAAATCAAAATCATAATGAAATATGACACACACCCCCAGAATGGCTACAATGAAAAAGAGGGACAAATTCAATTGTTCATGAGGCTGCAAAGAAATTATAACTCTCATATACCGCTGAATGGGAGTATAAGTTGGTACACACAATTTGTAAAACTGCTTGGCAGTATCTACTGAAGCCAACCTAATAGGTATTTCCCTAATAAAAAGAGTATATATACACCAAAACACATGTACAAAAATATTCATGACATCCTTATTCATAATAGTACCAAACTATAAACAACCCAAATGTCTAACCACAGTAAAATGGATAATTCAATTAGTCTATTTGTGCAATGAGAATACTAGAGTAATTGACTCAGTAATAAAAAATGAATCATCCACAACATGGATGAATCGCAAATATAATATTGAATCAGAGGTCAGAAGGGAAAGGGAAAACACACCAGATAACTCTATATGAAGTTCAAGGACAAGCAACACTACCTCTGGAAACAGAACTCAGAACCATGGTTCCTTGTGGAACACTGAAGAGGGCATGGAAGAACCACCTATGATACTGTAAATGTTCTGCATCTAGCTAGACCTGGGTGTGGGCTACATGCCCACACGCCTTCATCAAGCTGTACACTTAGGATTTATGCATTTGGCTGTAATCTATTAATTAAACCACCAGAACACCTAAAAAAACCCAAAACCAGAAAAATGCCACAGGTACATGGGTTTATGTACTAATATTGCACACTGAATTTTGAGAAATATAAGCACCTAACAATGAGGGAAATATACCTTTGTCCAACTGTTCAATTTATATCCCTCTACCTATCAATGATAATCTCTGTTAAAAAAAATCGCAAACCATAGTGAAGGTATTATGAAACCTATAACCAGAAAGACCTCTGAAAATCTATTAGAACAGTGTGGCAATTCCTCAAGGACCTAGAACTAGAAATACCATTTGACCCAGCAATCCCATTACTGGGTATATACCCAAAGGATTATAAATTGTTCTATTATAAAGACACATGCACACGTATGTTTATTGCGGCACTTTATGATAATGAAGACTTGGAACCAACCCAAATGCCCATCAATGATAGACTGGATATAGAAAATGTGGCACATATACACTGTGGAATACTACGCAGCCATAAAAAAGGAGGAGTTCATGTCCTTTGCCGGGACATGGCTGAAGCTGGAAACAATCATTCTTAGCAAACTAACACAAGAACAGAAAGCCAAACACTGCATGTTCTCATAAGTGGGTGTTGAACAATGAGAATACATGGACACAGGGAGGGGAACTCACACACGAGCTTGTTGGCGGGGGGTGAGAGGATTGGGGAGGGCTAACAGGAGGAAAACCTAATGTAGATGGGGAGATGGATGCAGCAAAACACCATGGCAGGTGTGAACCTATGTAACAAACCTGCATGTTCTGCACATGGACCCCAAAACTTAAGGATAACTGAAAAAGTAAAATGGGCAAGAGATTGCTTACTTTCTCCTTTGCACTATTTGGTATTTCCCAGTTTTCCTAAAACTATCATATACTTTAAAAAAATTACAGGCCAATGATAATACATGAATATGCCTTCCTTATAAGAAATTAAGACATTCCAGAATAAGGCTAAAAAGTCCCTATTGACCTCTAATCCTGGATTCCTCCCTAATACCCAGAAAAAACGACTCATTACTTGGCATGCTTTTTTTTCTAGATCTTTCTCAATGCAGCGTTATTTGTGGGGTTTATTTTTTGTTTACCTCTATGGCACCAGGTGTTTCTTGTCCTAAAACTTCATTTTAGGTCAATATTGTATCTTTCGCCATTTTTTACCTTGGTATGTGCAAAGCTACTTTGTCACTTTATTCTTTTTACTTGCTTCAGTTTTCCACAAGAATGGATATTCCACAGTTTATACAGCCCTTCGTCTACAGATGGCCATTACGCTTTTTTTTTTTTTTTTGGCAGTTAGTAGTCCTCTTTCATTGAGAACAATTAGTATGTCATTTAAATATTTAACTCTAGCTTCCTAAACTAAAAAACTCCAGAACGTTCGTGCCTTGTTCTCACCTCGAAGTACTGCCTAGACTTGGCAATCTCCCGTTGTCTAAGTAGAAAGGGGAGTGTGCACTTTGGTGAGCCTGACCCCTGCTCTGTGTTCCCCGCCCCGCCAGCCCCCAGTGTTGATTCCAGGGATCAACACGGAAACCCGTGCTTTCGTTCTGCCTCTGCTGCTGCTATGCTGTGTGACCTCAAGTGAGTTCCTCCTCTCTGGTTCTCCGTTTTCTCACTTATGAATAGAGGGGCCGAAACATTCACGGTGCAGGGGTTCTGTCTCAGCTCTGAAGGTCATTGATCTGGAGTGTCCTGTTGTCCTCAGTGATACATTCGAGTGACCACCCAGAGATGCCTGAGGAAGTTTTCCTTTCCCTGCAGCCCCCATTAATAGTCTGCCTCCTGGAGTCTGAAAGGGGAAGCTGTACTGATGCTCTCTGAGTCATAGTTCCTCATGAACAGAGGTGCTTAGAGGGAGACACTGGGGACAAAGGCTTCAGGGACCCGCCCTTCTTACCTCCACTGTTCTGGTGCCCCTGATGCCTTCAGCAGTTGTTCCTATTTATCCCTGTGACTTCTGAAGACTA
The DNA here is from genome assembly GCA_031835075.1 of Saguinus oedipus. Taxonomy (NCBI): domain Eukaryota; kingdom Metazoa; phylum Chordata; class Mammalia; order Primates; family Cebidae; genus Saguinus; species Saguinus oedipus. Next base: position 49,477,766 of record CM063170.1, read on the forward strand.
CGTTGGTATAGCAACCCGGGTCTGCTGATCCGTGTAATAAACCTATCAATTAGTTGTCTGGAGAGTCCATTTAAAGGGTAACAGAGAAGCAATTACTTCTTATAGAGGCAGAGCAAACAGTCCCCATTTCAGAGCCTCTCAGGGAGAATCTGAGAGCAGCAGGTCCAAGTCACTCATTTTAGGGATGGGGGCACTGAGGGATGAAATGAACTGGTTCATTCCAGGTCACACAGACAATTAGAGGCAAGGCATCCTTTCTGGCTTTGATTCGGAAGCTCCATTATCTCTCTACCTTTGTTCCAGGCGCCTCCTTTCCCCTCCTGCCTATTCTCCAAGCACTAACTGCCTCCAAAGTGGGCTCTAGACTCTAAAAGCCTTGTCCATCACTCTCTTTCCAATGGGTTCTCCCAACAGCCCCAAGCCTTTGAAAACAGCCAAGCAGACACCCTCACCTGCTGCTCACAAGCTCACATGGCATCCTGTAGTGAACCACGAGGTCCCAGTGACCTGCTGCCCGGCAAACTCCCTCCACAGCTCTTACCTCTGTCTCCTTGCCCTGTGCACCAGCTCAATGGTGTCCTTCCTGTTCCTCAAAGCCCATCAAGCTCCATCCTCCTTAAAAACAGCACATGGCTCCCTGACACAGCCACTCTCCCTCCATCCTGTTATCCTGTTTATTCCGTCACACTCCCATCCCCATCTGCAACCACACTCTGATCCTTATGACTCTTCTTGTCCCCCTCTGCAATAAAAATGATAAGACTCTGGCTCTTACTCATGGCCTTTGATCCACAACCTAGAACTGCTCCTGGCAGTGAAGAGGCTCACCACACCTCTTGCTGGATGAATGGATGCTGAAAGAGATTCCCACTATGTCCTGAGAATGATGCAGCCCAGAGTAAAACCCTTCTGTTTCCTTCTACTGCTTTAGGCTGTCTCCATTACCCCCACACCTGTGGGAATGGGCCCACTGGGAGCACCATGTGGAGGACAGAGACACACCGGAGTGCCTTGGGGAGGACGCGGGAGAGCACAGTCTCTGTGAGCCAGACGTGAGGCACAGCAAATACCAACAAGTGGTCATGCAGGAAGAAGCGTGGGCTGGTTCTGTGGGGTCCCAAGAGGGAGATGTGCAGGGGTGTGCTTTTGTTCAATATGACAACATTACCGATGGTTTAGTTCTTACTGCATGACCTTTACATGTGGTAGCTCTTTCCCTTGAAACTATCCTGCAGGGTGAAATAATTGTCCCCCATTACAAAAAATGATAACACCGCATGCCCTCCCCTCAGCCTGGAACAGCTTCACAGGCAAATTCTCCAGCTACCTCCCTGGAGATGCCCTCCTTCAGCCCCAAGAACACATCGAGTTCTCCACATTCAGTTCCCACGGGACTCTGCACTCACCCCTCCTAGCTCTTACTGTAATAGTGGACACATGACTTCTGTGTAAATACGGACAGGCCATGAGGCAGGGCTGGACACTGCTATATACCCCAGCACGGTGCCTGTCCTGTGGTTTCCAAGGAGTAATTATCTAATGAGTGAGATGGAGCAGGGACCCCTCTTAGGAGCCCGGACACCTACTCCCCACGCCCCCAACCCCCACCCCACAAGCATGGAAATAAAGGAAAATTTCTAATTTCTTAAAGAGAAATTCCAGGCACCTAGCTAGCCCTGAGAAATAATAAACAACCTGATAAGCAAGAAGGTAATAGTAACTTAAACCGACAGCCAAGGAAGCTAGAATCATGGGATGTTTAATTCCCTACAGAAATTAAAGATAACATCTTCACATATGTCCCAGAGCTGTTTTCAGAAACCTGGACCCCACACCAAACAGATGTGCTGGCATGCGGGCCTCAGATAAGAGGGAACTGCAGGTGGAGCTCTGACCACAGTTCTTGTTCTTAACTTATTCCTGGGAGGCCTGGAAAAAGTCAGACCCACAAGCCAGAGCTAACATTCTTTTCTACTGACCCTAAATTTTAAAACAAAGCTGCTCTTCCTTAACCAGTTGCAAATCAGAAACTCTAGAATCTACCTATGACTGTAAGACCGCACCCCCTTCAAGATAGCCTGCCCCTTTGGGCTAAACCAACGGGTAACCTCCATACAATGACTTATAACTTCGCCCGAAACTTCTGCTTTCCTGAAGTTTACCCCTGCCTTTAAAAACCCTGGTTTGCAATCCACTGGAGGGGTGTCATTTTAAGCAAGAACTACCCAGTTCTCCTTGCTTGGTACTCTGTAAATAAACACCCTCCTTTCTCTTGGGGCAAACCTCAGTGTAGATGTTTGTCCTTACTGTGCCAGACAAGTGGACCCCAGTATGGTTCCATAACATGAGTAAATGACAAACTAAGACCTAGACAACTGCACTAATCATGAATGGGGGAGCCAGGACTAGAATCCATGTCTGTCTGACTTCAGCCAGGATTCTCATGGCCAGAACTGTCTGGACATGGACTGAAAAGCACTTGTGAGCTTGCTCTAAGCACAAATCAATGCTGCGGGAGCCTCAATATCTGGCTGGTGTTGGCATCCCTACCAACCCGGAGACATCCCAATTCCTTTGGGATCTGGACTTACCAGAGCCTGCTCTATGAGGAGGCAGAAGAGGATGGCATTGCCCACTTCCCTCAGGCTCTGGAACACGTCTGTTTTGAGCTCTGCGTACTCAATGATGTCCTTCAGCTGGTGGTGGAAGAACTCCAGGATCCCTGGGAGGTGAAGCGGGATGGTCAGTGGAGAGTTGACACTGCTCAATAGGGTCCATGGGAAACACTGAGTGGCGGCCCCAGACCTGACTCTGGGATAACAAAAAGCCAAACCACGCGTCCCTCTATCTTCAGGCCCAGAGTGAGATTTCTTTCAGGGCTCAGTACTAGAAAAAGCTCAAGAAGCTGGCTCATGTCTTTTTCAGAACCGAACAGACACACACACAAATGGGGCAGCACTGGACCCTTCCCAGTCCCTCCAAAGTTACCTGAATTCCTAATCATGACAGGAATATTTATTGGTAGGTGTTGGATATTATGCAGAGGACTTTATCTGTAATATCTCATTTAATACAACAATATCACAAATTAGACACCGGTTTTCAGATGAGGCTCGGAGAGGGTCAGGGGCATGCCCGTAGTCACACAGGTAGTAAGAAGGGCAGCTGGGACTGAACACCAGGGATTTTAGCTTAGCTTTTTCCTATTCTAAATCACAGACCCAGCACGTGACATCTTGGTTTTGAAAAAAACATCAGACACTAATTCACGGTCCCCATCTTTCCCTCTTCTCTAGGCCCTGTATCCACTTCACTTACTATTAAGGAAGGAAAGAATTATTTCTCTGTCCAGCAGTCAAACAGCAAAGATGTCCACTTCCTGACTTATCTTAGAGACGTCAACTTGGCACCACTGCCTGCAGCCTCAGCCTCCCCAAATATGCAGAGGTGGTGCTGAGCTCATAAATACCTTTTCTAAGAACCTGGCTCTGCATGCTGTAAATGTGCTCACATTTGCTGTCCTCTTCCAACTTCCCAGCAGTCCCATGTGGCAGGCCCTGCAAGCATCATCTCCCTCCACTGACAGAATGTACCATTGCTCAGAGGGATTAAAAGGCTATCTAGCTAGTGGCGGGGGAGGATGGATAGCCAGTACTCTGTCAGCTCACTGGCATGTTAGAGAAGGAAATGCTCCAAGGTGGATGGTCAGAGCCTCCCTCCCCACCAAGCGATGGGTCTGTCTGGATTGTTTAGCTGTCACCAACCTGGGGAGCCATACTCATGTCGGGGCAAGCGGCATATCTTGGGCATCACCTCTATCAGTGTTTTCACATACTGGAGAATGGTTCCTTGGAGCTGACAAAAGAAGAGAACAGATGAGTGAGATAATCTGCTGCAGCAAGTGAGCATCTCTTGGGCTGAATTCTGGGCTCCGGGGGTGGGGTAGAGAGGTTCTGCTGAGACCCTTGAGAAGAAGGAGCAGACTCTTGCCTAAAGGTGGGGAATACTCCCTTTGACCTTTATAAGGGAAAATGAGCCTTTATAAGGCTGAAAAAGGAGCTCTCTCATTCTCTTGGGCTTATAGACTTCAAGGAGGGCACATTTCTAGGTGTAGGGTCTTTCCTGGGGCTGAGGATGCTTATATCAAATTCAGACTAAGAGCTAAATGAAATGGAGCCAGGAAATTGTGGATATTAAAACATATTTAATTTAAGCCTGGAAAATTCACGGCACATCCATTCCTCCTGTGCCCAAGGCAGACATCTTTAATCAATTACCACATTTTCTTGTTTTACTCTGGATTTAGCTCCACAATCTTTAACATCCCATGGTTCCACAAAGTTGCCGCCAAAGAATTGGAGTTAGCAGATGAATCTATTTGCTATTCCTGACCTGGTTAAATATGACTTTATGTCTCTTTCGTCATCTGAAATTTTCATAAAAATCTTAAATGTTTCAGCCTTCAGCTGTGTTCCAGGAAATTAAATGAAAGTTCAGATGACCATATTTAAGGCAGATTCAGAATAGTGGTAAAGGGATACAGAACTCTCTTGAAGCCAGAGCAGTATGGGGAGCAGTGTTTAGCAAGAAATCCAAAGGGAAAGAAGCATGGCGATTGATTAGAAATGTCTGCTATGGATAAGGGAGTGGAAAATGGCAGCACATGTGTCATGAATTTGTCCTGCTCAAATTATATAATGGAGCACAGATGGGGAGGATGAGAAGTCATTGGCAGCCTCTGAAGGACAAAATCAGGATTTCTGAGTTCAGATATCAAATGGAAGGAGTTTGGGGTCAGAAATGAGGGGCACGGCTATAGGTCAAAATGTGCACCGAAATGCAACAGAATGATTGGTATCCCTTATACCAACCAAGGGATAAGGGCAAGGGACTCCCTGAGTGGTTTCTACAGGCAGAGCTTCAGTGCCTGGGATTTGTTTTTACAGGCCAGGTAAAAAGTACAAGCAAACCTTGTTCAAATCAACCCCACATGGGCACATGGCAAGCCACATTGAGGCCTTTCCTTACCAAGCTCTTCACAATCTTCAGCAGTTCCTCCATGACCACAGCGATGCCCTGGTAACCCAGGAGTCTGCAGATAGTCTTGAAATGAGGTGGCCCCACGAAATTCCTGTAGGAGCTGTAGATGTGGCTGTAGGCAATGTTGAGGGGCTGGAAAACAGAGGTAGTGGCAAAGTAAGTGCCTGAGTACTGAATGGATGCTGGTGGAGTCTGCTGACAGAAGAATTAGGAACACTGTTATGACTGTGCTCACTGGAACCCTATGAATATGTTTGCAAAATGGTGGTCATGGAGAGGTGTGGTCAGTGACTACAGGATGGGGCACGGTCACCAGATGGAGCAGCCACTCCCTAGCAGAAGAGGATAAGGGGCTTCCAAGCAAATATCCCTTTTACAGGGATTCCTGCCACTCATGACTTTCCACACCCAAACCAGGATTTTTAAAATTGAGCCATGGGGGAAAAGATAAGCAGCCAATTTCCTTTCTTAAGAAGCATTTCTAGTACTAGAAATTGACTGGAAGAACCATATGAAAACTCAACAACTGGTTCAACATTGTCATCTTTCCTCTACTGTTACTTGTTTCTATAAATGACAGGCAGGGGCCTGGGAATACACAGGCCTGGGAGTCATGAGACCTCTGCTGAGTGCATGGGACAGTTGCCCAGGCTTTTTGAGCCTTAGTTTCCACATCTATGAAATGAGGGATTAGATTAAGTCAATGGTATCCTAACTTTAAGAGCAGCAATCCAAAGGAAAGATGCCACGGAAGCTTGTATGTGAAACAGGCAAATGGAGCTGCTCTGGCTTGGGGCTGGCTGGGGACCCAGAGCCCTGGCCACCACCATTGTCCTCTGGACCCCATGAGACACCATAACTGAATTTGAAGGATCTCTTTAAGATCCTTGTCTGAGAATATACAACCAAACTATACGGCCCTAAATTGGTCTCTCTTGGTTGGGGAGAATGTAAAGTTACCATTGATGCTAATGCTCTGTTCTGGAAATGCTGCTGCTATGGAGCACCATTAGCACCAGGCTTTGTGAAGCCCTCCAGGTGCATTCTTATTTAATCCACCCAACAAACCTATGTGATCTATATCATGATTAGCCCCATTTCACAGATGAGGGAACTGAGGCTCAGGTGGGAAGAAGCCTGCACTCACCTGAAGTGGGTATGGCTGATTCCAAAGCCCACGATCCACCTATCATGGTGTATTTTGGAAGCTGAATTCTATATAAATGATACTGTTTTTTTACATAAGGTTTCAATTCAAAACTTAGTTGTTTTTTTTTTGAGACCAAGTCTCACTCTGTTGCCCAAGCTGGAGTGCAGTGGCATGATCTCTGCTCACTGCAACCTTCACCTCTTGGGTTCAAGCGATTCTCCTGCCTCAGCCTCCTGAGAAGATGGGACTACAGGCACGCACCATCATGCCTGGCTAATTTTTATATTTTTTAGTAGAGAAGGGGTTTTGCCATGTTGTTGAGGCTGGTCTTAAGCTCCTGGGCTCAAGCAATCCACCTGCCTCAGCCAGCCAAAGTGCTGGGATTACAGGCATGAGCCACCATGCCCAGCCTGTTTGTTTTTTGAGACAGAGTCTTGCTCTGTCACCCAGGCTAGAGTGCAGGGGCTCGATCTTGGCTCACTGTAATCTCCTCCTCTGGGGTTCAAGTGATTCTCCTGCCTCAGCCTCCCAGGTAGCTGGGATTACAGGTGCCTGCCACCATGCACAGCTAATTTTGTTTTGTATTTTTAGTAGAGGCGGATTTCACCATGTTGGTCAGGCTAGTTTCGAACTCCTGACCTCATGTGATCTGCTTACCCTGGCCTCTCGAGTGCTAGGATTACAGGCGTGAGCCACTACACCCAGCCCAAAACTTAGTTCTGAGTGTAGTTTTCCCAACTAGAATTGCAAAAATCTTGTACATGGAACATGCAAATGTGGGATGATCACATAAGATATTCTATTCACTGAAATTCTCTATTAGCTAGCTAGTTAGAAATTCTACATGAGTTAAGTGTTGGAGTGCTGAAAGATTTTCAACTCCCTTTGGAGCCATCAAGGAAATATTTAATTGTGTTCACTCTAATTTCTGATTTAGGTATGTATTTAAGAATTATTCTAAACTTTATAAAACAACCATCACAACTATGCACTAATAACAAGGATGCACAAAGAACACAATTAAAGTTCCCACTAATAGCAAGCACTCATGAAGAATTAGAACATCCAATCGTTCACCAGGTTGAGTAATAGTTCATTTGGTGAGCTCGTGCCTAGACAATGGGAGGCCTCTGAGAGGGAACAAAGTTTTATACACGACACTGAGGAGCTATCATGGTAAACTCTGCCTGAACCTAGGGGAGGGACGTATTGTATTTAGCTTCGAAATATATGGATCAGAAATGGCTTATACAGGGAAAAAACAGAACTGACTTAAGAGTATGATGTTCACTGAAGTCAATGTTCAGCAAATCCTGGGAGTGTATAACTCGCTGAGTTGATTTAGCTAACTGTGGGGCCAGGCCATGTAATTTTCCAGGTGTGGAGTAAATCTATTTTAGTGCCTCTGTCATAGGCCACCCTGCCAGACAGGGCCGGGAGTAGGTTGAGGTGACTGAGGCACGTAGGATGCAAAATGCTAGGAGGCATGTACTCTCCTAAGTGAGTGCAACTTAGTTTCTGCCCTGTTAGCAAAGCCCCATTCTGTATTCTCCTGTTTCCCTCTCTGGAGATAAGGTATACATAGCAATCTCCAAACAAGCCATGGCTTACCTCTGTGGGAGGAGGAGACTGACTGGAAAGAGGGCATGACAGGATTTTCTAGGGTGATGGAAAAGCTCTATATCCTGATTGGGCTGTTGACTACACAGATGTGTTTGTCAAAACTCACAAAACTGTATGTACAATTATGATTGTGCCCATGTGCACCGAATATTTGTGTCCCTTCCAAATTAGGATGTAGAATTCTAATCACAAACAAATTAGGATTCTTGTGTTGAAATCCTAACTGCCAATATGATGAAATCCTAACCACAAATAGTAGGTGGTGGGGCCTTTGAGAGGTGATCAGGCCATGAGGGTGGAGCCCTCATGAGTGGGATTAGTGCCCTCATCCAAAAAGACAAGAGTGCTTGCTGTCTCTCTCTCCTCTCTGCCATGGAGGCTACAATGAGGAGTGGGCCATCTGCAAACCAGGAAGTGGGCCCTCACCCACTTAGACACTAGATCTGTTGGCACCTTGATCTTGGACTTCTAAACCTCTAGAACTGTGAGAAATAGATGTTTGTTATTCAAGTCACCCAGCTTATGGTATTCTCGTTATAGCAGGCTGACCTGACAAAGACAGTGCCATCTTACTGAATATGATTAAACCTCAATAAAAAAGTAAATTAAAAAACCCCACTGAGCTATGTCATAGCCTAATTCACCTTCCCGACGTGATTTTCAAAGGTTAAAAAGCAGAAACATGCTTTCAATTTTCTCTGAAGAGGGCTGCAGCTCAGGCCAGTAAAGGCACCAGGGGGCAAAGACCTGGCTGTGCTCTCAGCCATGGGAACGTATCACGGAGCTCAGGGACTGCCCTGACAGCCTTCTCATTCTCCACCAGCACCGGGATCTCTGGGCTTCTCCGGTAAAGCCAGCAAAGCTCTCAGCATATTCTCTTTTGTTCCCTTTTCAAATATTTCATGAAAGGAATTTCTGAGTAGCAGGGAGCTTTCAAATGGATATCTCTAAAGGGGACAAAAGGCAATCATCAACTCATTTTTTGTGTGATTTTCTGACTTCTTTTCTAGCTTTGTCTGAGTCTAAGATGGGCTCTGGGGTGGGCACACCTGAATTCAAATTCTAAGTCTATAAATTTACTAGCTGGATGCTCTTGGGAAAATTACCTAAAAACCCTTTAAGCCTTGATTTCCTCTACGTAGAGATGATAATATCAAATCCGATAGGGTTGTTAGAGGTTTAAGTGTGATCATATCTATAAAGCAGTCAGCATGGTGCCTGGCACACTGGAAACCCTCACTGAAATAATAGCCATTATTATTATTTTGTTTGATGACTCGGTAAATAAAGAAGAAAACACAGCCTCCTAGTCAAACTTCTCTCAGCAGCTTGGGCAACAGCTATGATTCTCTGTTTGTAAAGAGAAGAGCACGGCCAGGCATGGTGGCTCACACCTGTAATCCCAGCACTTTGGGAGGCCAAGGTGGGCAGATCACAAGGTCAAAAGATCGAGACCATCTTGGCCAACATTTAACACCCTGTCTCTACTAAAAATACAAAAATTAGCTGGATGTGATGACGAGTGTCTGTAGTCCCAGCTACTCAGGAGGCTGGGGCAGGAGAATCCTTTGAACCCGGGAGGCAGGCATTGCAGTGAGCTGAGATTGCACCACTGCACTCCAGCCTGGTGAAGAGCGAGACTCTGTCGCAAAAAAAGTGGGGGGAGTGGATATGTGGGGTATCATTTTATACAACAGTGTATACCCCATAAAGTGATAGGACAGAGGTGAGAGCCAGGACTAGTTGATGGAATGCACAAAAAATGTAGATTTTACTCAACATTAAGAACATCATAAAAATGGGAGATGTTCAGCAACAGATTGTGCTGGGTGCAGTCCCTCCTCACTGCAGACATCTGAGTAGAGGTGGAGAATCACCACATAGAGTTGTTGTAAGGGGACCCGTCAAGGGCTGGAGATGGAGACAGATGTGCTCGCTCCAAAAAATCAAGCTGAAATGCATTCTTCCTGTATGCTCATCCTTCCGAGCGGTCTCCTAAACCCTCACCCAAGGAGCTTCTAGTACCAAGTTTCCCTGAACACTTCCTGGCAAGCACAAATAAATACACATTTACATATATGCAAACTGCTCAGCAGGACGTCCCAGATCTAGGCAGAGGCGTAGAATAGTACTGGAATTGTTTTACCACATAAGGAGTTTTAAAATGCCCCCTTCACACCCACTCGGTGCACTTTGGAGGCCTCTGGTTGACATTCCTATGTCAGTCTTGGATTCTGGTCTAGACTGGAAGTTCAAGCTTCAGTTAACAGCCCAAGGTGCATTTCATGTAAGAAGGACCAGCATGAAATGAGGAGAATCAATCCTCCTTCTAAGATTAAAAAAAAAAAAAAACTCACCTTATCCCTCATTCCCCCAAATATACCACAGGCATGCAAGAAGAAATGCACTCGCATGCTGAAAAATACACACACACGCACCCCCGGAGGACACCCATCTGACCTGCTGGCTCAAGAGGAGGCTGGGCCCTATTGAGAAAATGTGGGAATAGGGGAGCCTGGACATTTTCTGAGGGTTGGCAAAGAAAAACAAAAATGCAACACGACATGAGCCATTGGAAACTTGCCATTAAACCAGTTCTGCTACCTGATAGGTTCCAACCAATGGGCCTTATGGGAAACTAATTACGTATCCTACCTGGTTAGGATGGCTCACTTAAAACCAAACGTGTTTAAATCCACACTATGCAAAATAGATGGCTTCATGAGATCTCAAGAAATAAACAACCCTGATTCAGGAGTTAGAACCATGTTATTACTATGTGGTGCAAATCCGCATTTTCTTAAAAAAACAAAGTATTTTTAAGGAGAGAAAAAAAATATGGTAGATCCTGGGCCCTGTAATATTATCTGTAGATGAACTTTAAAAAGTTGTGGTAAAATATACAAACTTAAAATTCACAAATTTCGACCATTTTTAAATGTTGTATATAGACTTTAAAAAAAAAAAATATGTATAGACTTTTAAGCTATCTGTTGAGATAGACCTCTGTCTCATCAGATGGTAAACACAGCCAGCCACTTCAAACAGTGAGGCCCATTTATTTGGCAAACTGAATTTGTAAGCAATTTGCATCTCTGCTCTCTGGAATCACAATTGCTGTTATCAGAAATCCCAAGAGGAATTAAAACTGTTCCCAATTTCCTGTTTTTGTTGCAATTTCCCTAATAGATATCATCAGCCCACAAACACAAACACAGCTCTCTAATTTAGGTGTTAAGAGCTGCAGCTTAGTTCTCTAAAATCACTGCAGGTAAATGAAGGCGAGGGCAAAAATAAAACAGCAGCATCGTCCTTGTCGGGAAGGTCACAGAACAAGATGGCACCAAGGACTGATCAATTCTCAGTTCCAGAATCAAATCCATAGTGAGCGCAAAACTACTACTGTGTCTGTCTGTTTGTTGTTGACATCTTGGGGCCATAGGGCTGGGTCTCCAACATCTGGATTCCTTCTTGGCCTTCTCAGCTCAGAGGCTGAAAGATCCAGAGGAGCTGCTATGCAGATCTCAAGAAATGACGCTCCTTTCTTTGCTGAGTCATGAATAAGGTGCATTGGAAAAGGCGAGCAGGGGAACAGGAGCCGAGCCTTCTGGTTCCCAGAGATCACATCAACACTGTCACATTCAGAGATGCTAAAATTTTTGAAGGGAACCAACGTCATTATTTTTCTTTATAATCAGTACTCATCGGATGACACACAAGTATATCATGCTTCTCTGTGAATTTTTCACATAGGAATTACGTCATAGCTGCCCATACTGTTTTGTGGCTTCTCTAACAATGACCACAAACCTGGTGGCTTTAAACAACAGAAACGTATTATTTCAGACTTCTGGAAGCCAGAAATCCAAACTAGTTTCACTAGGCCCAAATCAAGGTGTCAGCAAAACCACACTCCCTCCAGAAGCTACAGGGAATGATCTGTTTTCTCTTCTTCCAGCTACTGGAGGCTGATGGCATTCCCTGGCCTGTGGCTGCACCATTCCAATCTTCACATCCCTCTGCTGGGTATTCACATCACCTTCTCCTTACATGTGTAAGCTCCCTCTGCTTCTCCCTATGACACTTGTGATAGCATTTAGGACCCAACATAACCCAAGGTAGTCCGGGATCATCTTCCCATCTCAAGGTCCTCCAGTTAATTACATCTCCAAAGACCTCTTTCCAAAGAAAGTTACACTGATGGGTTCTGGGATTAGGATGTGGTGTCTTTCGGAACCATTCTCAGCCTTCTAAACCAGGTAAGGCAGTGCAAGTATTAGCAGAAGTAGAATCTGAATCCCAAGTGAAATGAAGTGACTTGCCTGGGGTGAGGTACAAGATGAAATTCTGCATAGGAAATTCCATATGTACTGGTTGCCAAAATAACAAAAGCCTTCTATACTGGTGGGTAAACTACACCTTGCAGAAGTGGTACCATGCACTCAGAAGGGTGGAGTAGCAGCAGGGAAGTGGGTACTGATGTTGGTGGTGGTGTCACGGGGACCAAAATTCCCCTGGTCAGTCTAGGTGGGCAGTGCTGGCATCTAGGTATGTACCCAGCTGAGCTGCGCCCAGCTTGCTGCAGCTAAGCACTGGGTTCTGGGTCCTAAGGATATGATTTAATGAGGAAGGCACAGTGAGTGTATGGTGCATTTGCCTGAGGTCAAACTGTGCCTCAGACAGGGGCTGTGACAATCATGCCAAACAGATCACACCAATAATTCCTAAAGGCCAAAAAATTACCAGGAAGTTATTGGAACAATTGAATAAATGCTTTATGCCACAATCTATGTCACTTGGACAACAGTTTAGGATAGACTCTATATAATTTACTTTATTTAGAGAACATATTCTTTAAGTTTTGATTCATATATTAATTTTGATTACTTGACCAGTTGTTAAAGTTTTGTTTTATTTAACATTTAACATTATCCCTAAGTGACAGAGCTCTTGGGCAGAAGAACCTGGGCTCCAGAGTAGGGCCCATTCAGAAGAGGAAACACTTGCTGGTCATATTTCTCCAAATGAGTTGATGTCTTCCCTGATATGACCACATCAGGTGATTAGATGTTCTCTGTAAGAGCTTTTAGTTCTTCACCTGTTCTACCATTCTGGAGTCCACTATACTGTGAAGTCCTGGCTCTACCTCTCAAGGAAAGCTAATCACAAAGCAAAGGGCTACTACGGACTGAAGAACCACAGGTTACACAGGATGGTACAAGCAGAGCAGCAGTTCATCAAAGAGGCCAGCCAGAATCTCTAGCTCTAGTGGCCAACAGACCCAGGCTTACACCATTGTTTGCCAGGACCTAGCTTCCTGAGAGCGGCCAAGCCAGCCCTGCTGAGCTTCAGTCTCTACCGCTGCACAATGGTGATAAGAAGGCTGATCTCGGCCGGGCGCAGTGGCTCAAGCCTGTAATCCCAGCACTTTGGGAGGTCAAGGTGGGTGGATCACGAGGTCAAGAGATCGAGACCGTCCCGGTCAACATGGTGAAACCCCGTCTCTACTGAAAATACAAAAAATTAGCTGGGCATGGCGGCGTGTGCCTGTAATCCCAGCTACTCAGGTGGCTGAGGCAGAAGAATTGCCTGAACCCAGGAGGCAGAGGTTGCAGTGAGCTGAGATCCCGCCATTGCACTCCAGCCTGGGTAACAAGAGCGAAACTCTGTCTCAAAAAAAAAAAAAAAAAAGAAGGCTGATCTCAAAGAGCTGTGATGTGAATTGTCATGTGAACACACATGTAAAATGCATCAAAAGTTCCCAAGTTTCTGAGTTGTATGAGTTTTACTGTCATCTTTGAACTTTTCTATATTCTTTATATACAATGAACATATACATTAAAAAAAAATAAAGGAGATTTAAGAGAAGAAAAAGCAAGGAAGTGCAATGCAATGCAGGGTGCAAACTTTGCTCATTACAGCCTCTGGATGAAGCAACGACCAACTGAGGAAATGTCTCTGATTCACTGACCTTTTCTTCTTAACAGCTAGTATTCTTAAGCCCAACACTTTACAGACATGGTTTCATCTCACTGTTATAAATAACACTACAAGGCAGGCATTATAATATTCCTATTTTTTAAAATGAGGAAATCTCCCCCCTGAGAATTGGAACAAGATAAAGATACCCACTTTTGCCACCTGTATTCAACAAAGTACTAGAAGTCTTATCCAGAGCAATAAGACAAGAGAAAGAAATAAAGGGCACCCACATGAGTAAAGTGGAACTCAAACTGTCATTGTTTGCCGATATTGTGACTGCATACCTAGAAAACCCTAAAGACTCACGGTACACACCAACACCGACCAAGCTGAGAATCAAATCAAGAACTCAACCTCTTTCCCAATAGCTGCAAAAACATTAAAATACTTAGGAATATACCTGCCAAGGAGGTGAAAGACCTCTCCAAGGAAAACTACAAAACACTGCTGAAAGAAATCATAGATGACACAAACAAATGGAAACACATCCCATGCTCATGGATGGGCAGTATCAATATTGTGAAAATGACCATACTGCCAAAAGCAATCTACAAATTCTATTCGATTCCCACCATCAAGCTTCACAGAACTAGAAAAACTATCTTAAAATTAATATGAAACTGAAAAAGAGCCCACACGGCCAAAGCAAGGCTAAGCAAAAAGAGGAAATCTGGAGTTTTCCTCCAGAAATCACATTACCCGACTTCAAACTATACTGTCAGGCTACAGTCACCAAACAGCATGACACTGGCATAAAAACAGGCATATAGACCAATGGAACAGAATAAAGAACCCAGAAATAAAGCCAAATACTTGAAGCCAACTGATCTTTGACAAAGTAAACAAAAACATAAAGTAGGGAAAGGACACCCTTTTCAACAAATGGTGCTGGGATAGTTGGAAAATGAATAATAATAGTGCTAGGATAACTTCAAAAATGAAACTGGATCCTCATCTCTCACCTTATACAAAATCCAACTTAGATGGATCAAGGACTTAAATCTAAGACCTGAAACCATAAAAATTTTAGAAGATAACATTGGAAAAACCCTTTTAGATATTGGCTTAGGTGAAGACTTCATGACCAAGAACCCAAAAGCAACTGCAACAAAAACAAAGATAAATAGATGGGACTTAAACTAAAAATCTTCTGCACAGCAAAAGAAATAATCAGCAGAGTAAACAGATAACCCACAGAGTGGGAGAAAATCTTTGCAAACTATGCATTTGACAAAGGACTAACATACAGAATCTACAAGGAACACAAACAAATCAGTAAGAAAAAAAACAAATCGAAAAGTGGGCTAAGGACATGGATAGACAAACAAATGCTCAACATCACTAATGACCAGGGAAATGCAAACCAAAACCACACTGTGATATCACCCTAATCCTACAAGAATGGCCAAAATCAAAAACGGAAAAATAATAGATGTTGGCATGGATGAGGTGAAAAGGGAACACTTACACTGCTGGTGGGAATGTAAACCAGTACAACTATAATGGAAAACAGTGTGGAGATTCCTTAAAGAACTAGAAGTAAGAACCACCATTTGATCCAGCAAACTGGGTATCTGCCCAGGGGAATGGAAATGATACAAAAAGGACACATGCCTACAAATGTTTATAGCAGTACAATTTGCAATTGCAAAAATATGGAACCAGCCCAATACCCACTAATCAATGAGTGGATAAAGAAAATATGGTATGTATACCTCATGGAATACTACTCAGCCATAAAAAGGAATGAAATAATGGCATTTGCAGCAACCTGGATGTAGTTGGAGACCATTACTCTAAGTCAAGTAACTCAGGAATGGAAAAACCAAACATTGTATGTTCTCACTGATGAGCGCAAGCTAAGCTATGAGGATGGAAAGGCATAAGAATGATACAATGAAATTCGGGGACTCAGGGAGAAGGATAGGAGGAGTGAGAGGGATAAGAGACTACACATTGGGCATAGTGTATGCTGCTCAGATGATAGATGCATCAAAATCTCAGAAATCACCAATAAAGAATTAATCCATGTAACTAAAAACCACCTGTTCCCCCAAAATCTCCTGAAATTTAAAAAAAAACTGAATTAAGTAAATAAATAAATACACACATAAAGTGAGGGAATTTGGCTAGGTGCAATGGTTCATACCTGTGGTCCTAGTACTTTGGGAGGCCAAGGCGGGTGGTTTGCTTGAGCCCAGGAGTTCGAGACCAGCCTGGGCAACATGGTGTGGGGAGGATGCTTTTACGCCCTATGGGGACTCAACATTAGCACTTGGGAAGAGACAGGCTGTATGCAGTGCTGCAGATGTAAGACAAGCCCTTGGGAAGACTGAATGCCACAGGAAAGCCACAGAGCAACTGTCTGATCTCGTATCTACTAAAAATACAAAAATTAGCCAGGTAAGGCAGGGCACAGTGGCTCACGCCTGTAATCCCAGCACTTTGGGAGATTGCAGTGGGCGTATCACCTGAGGTCAAGAGTCCAAGATCAGCCTGGCCAACATGGCGAAACCCCGTCTCTACTAAAAATACAAAAATTAGCTAAGTGTGGTGGCGCACACCTGTAATCCCAGCTATTTGGGAGGCTGAGGCAGGAGAATCACTGGAACCCGGGAGGCAGAGGTTGCTGTTAGCTGCGATTTTGCCACTGCACTATAGCCTGGGCAAGAGCGAGACTCCAACTCAAAAAATAATAATTTGCCAAGCGTGGTGGTGCATGCCTGTAGTCTTAGCTAAAGATCACCTGAGCCTTAGGAGTTCAAGGCTGCAGTGAGCTGTTACTGTGCCACTGCACTCCAGCCTGGGAATTCCTGGGCATGCTCTGTAAGCCACTTGCTTCCCCCATGTGTCAATCCAGCATTGGGACTGGAGCTTGCCCATGTTATCCCTTCACTGCCACCTTCAGGAAGGGTGGAAGAACCTCACTCCTAGCTGATTTCCTCTAGCAGTAATACATTATTGGTGTCAACTAGCTGGGGCCCACCTGGCCTGATAGCAAAGAGGCTATAACTGGCACAGACTCTGAAGAAATTGTCCCTGATGATGGAGAAAGAATGAGCTGGATGGTGTAGGTGTCCCAGATACTTTATCTCCTTTGCAAAGGGCCTGGGGTAGGTGTCCCAGATGCTTTATCTCCTTTGCAAAGGGCCTGGGGTAGGTGTCCCAGATACTTTATCTCCTTTGCAAAGGGCCTGGGGTAGGTGTCCCGGATACTTTATCTCCTTTGCAAAGGGCTGCTCTGGCTCCTCTGGGTGCTGCTTGCGAGTAGTGACAGCTCAGAGGAGCAGGATGAACGTGGCCTCTGAGTCCGGGTCCCTACCCCATTTCACTGGCGGCTCTGCCACGCATCAGTCAAGCAGCCTGGGGGAATGCCATGTCTTCTCCTGGGACTGTGAAACAAGAGGTCTTCTAGGCCTCACATTCTCTGAGTATCTTAATTTCACAGAGAAAAATTTCTCATGGTTAAAAATGTCATCCAAGAACATTAAAAATAAATTCTCATTTTCTGTGGAAAAAGACTCGAGTTCCACCTTGTTCCCCCTCAGACCCCCTAAATCTGGTATTTTTACTCCTCTCAAAAATAAACTTTTTAAAGGGCACCTGCCAACAGCTGCGTGGCCTTTCTGTGGGGAGGATGCTTTTATGCTCTGTGGGGACTCACCATTAGCACTTGGGAAGAGACAGGTTGTATGCATTGCTGCAGATTTAAGACAGGCCCCTGGGAAGACTGAATGGCATGGGAAAGTCGCAGAGCAACTGTCTGATCATGGAACACTGGCTGTCCCAAGACTCCACGCCTCCCAGAGACCCTTGGCCAAGGGAAGGGTCACGACTCACCAAGGCAGCTCTTCCTTCCTTCCTTATTTGTTTGTTTGTTTTAAGAGAAAAGGTCTTTCTATGTTGCCCAGATCTGGAACTCCTAAGCTCAAGTGATCCTCCCACCTCAACCTCCCCAGCGGCTGGGACTACAGGTGCACACCACTGCCGCCATGCCTGGCTTTTTTCCTAGCCCCTTTTATCATTAATGTGAATCAGAAAGAGATCTTCATGGGTTCACTTGGATACTCTGGCCAAGAACCAAGAAGACAAAAGCTGACTTTTAAAAGCATAGAATTTGTGTAAATTTATTCAGGTCTAAATCTATTTGAGCTACTTTCCACCCTCTATTCCAGACATGCCCTGTGATCTCAACAGAATGGTGGTAACTCATTCTCACAAGGTTGAAAAGAACAGGAAAGGATGGAAGCTCAGAGCCAGGCAGCCCTTTGTGAGAAAAGGGGAGGCAGGCAGTCTGGCTTCTCGAAAGGAAAGGGACGCTGGGGATGGTCCAATCTAGGAGTAGCAAGCAGTTTCCATTTCTGTTGTCAACTCTAACAGATTGGTTGGGAAGCAGTTTCTTGGGTTGCTCATCTTCGGAGGAACTCTGGGGCTGTTTCTGTGCCCAGCTGGAAAAAGTGCTACATTAGATTCCTAGGGTTGCTATCACAAATTACCATAAATGTGGTGGCTTAAAATGACAGAAATGTATTCTCTCTCAGTTCTGGAGACCAGAATCCTGAAATCAAGGCTCTGGCAGAAGCATGCCCTCTCCAAAGGCTCCAGGGGAGAATCTTTCCTTGCCTTCCCCGCTGCTGATGGCTCCTGCTGTTCCCTGGCTGATGGCAGCATCCCTCCACTCTCTGCCTCTGTCATCCCTTGGCTTTTTCTCTTTGTGCCTCTCTGTGTGTACATCTCCCTCTCTTTTCTCTTACAAAGACATTGGTCATTGGATTTAGGGCTCACCCTTAATCCAGGATGATTTCATCTTGAGATCCTTAACTAGTTACATCTACCAAGACTCTGTTTTGAAACGAGGTCACATTTTGAGGTTGTGGGCGGGTATGTGTCTTGAGGGGACATTATTCAACCCAGTGCAAATGCCATGATGGTTTAGCAAGCTGGACATGGGTTTGGGGCTATGCAGGGATAGGGCTCATGTCTTTTGCCTTCTGATCTGCCATGCTGACCTAGCCCAAGCCCACAGCTTTACAGATGATAGCAGAACTGAGGTTGAGACAATAAAAAGGTCTTGACCAGTACCACATAACTATGTAATGCCAGAGGAGTCAAGACCAGAGACAGATAAAGAGGTGGGGGAGGCAGTTGGAATGGGGAAGTGTAGGGTGGGAGGGCATGAAGATGAATATTACTGCCTTGATTGTGGAATAACTGAGAAGGGCATCTTTGCATTTAAAGCCATTGGCCAAAGAGGATCTAGATAGGACAAGAAAATAACAACCAGCCAATTAGAGAGAAAATGTATAGGCGTTTCAGAAGAATTAGTACCGCACTGGGGATCAGTTTGCAGAAGATCACCTGCCCTTTTCCGGCTGAAGGAATGAGAGCTCCTCTCACTGGGCAAAAGCCTTTCCAGGCTGGTCCCTGAAAGCAGCATGCATACAGATGCCTGCTGGTTGCCATGGTGAATGATGCTGATCTGAAGAAATGAATAATGTGAGCGTTAGGGTGACAGTGGGATTACTCAGTGTTGAGAGAAACAACACGGAGAGCCCAGAGCGGAGGAGGGAGAAGGCACCATTCTCGCAGCTTTGGTCTGCTCCACCTCGGAGGGCACAGCTCTAACCAGACACACTGCGAGCATCAGGTAAGGGATATAGATGGCTCTTCTTGGCAATGGAAATGGCTTCTCTTTTCACGCTTTGCTTGGAGAAGGGCCAGGCAATGGTAAATGAATAGCTAAAAATAGGGGAGAATTTAAAAACAGAAACAGAGGAAGAAAAATCATTAAGGGAGATGGATCTGGCCCTAAAAGCTGAGGATGCTGTTTGTGTCTTGGCAGCTCTTAAAAATGTCTGCTGAGGTAATTCCATGTGCGCAGACAGCCAGTGGCAGACAGGAAGCCAAGAGAACATTTGTGCGTGACAAGAAACAGGATTCCCGATTACTCCTGACCGAAGAGTTTTACACAGGTGGCTGCCTATGTGTCATAAGTAATGAATTAAGCTCTTTTCATTGTGGTCAAAAGTGTATTTATAGGGATGTGTGGGGTGGGGAGGATGAATGCGTAGACACCAAGCAGGGAACATAAACATTCGGTCTCCTTCATGATGACCTTCCCTGGCAGGGTCTGAGCACATCTGTCTCATCCCTTTCATTCCCCATTTTCTGGGAAGAAATTTTCAGCCACATGGAAAGACACTATTCACCTTCCTGAGCATCTTAGTTCACGGCTACTCTTAGAGAAGAACAACAAGGATTGAGAAATCACTCGATGCTGTGCCCTTTTCTGCAGCCCATCTCCTGGGGGAAAATGGGCACAAACACAGGAGGGTGGGTGAAAGCGGAGGAGAGGCAGGCAGGTCAGAATAGCCATCGGTTTGGCTTAATAGCCAACGCAGGTGAAAATCCAATTGACAGCTGTTTACTATGTCACTGCAACCCAAAATAAAACCTACTGGGTTCTATGTGTGAGAGGAGGGGCAGAGGACAAAGCAGGGTGAGACCTTTATGTGAACATACATAGGCTATGACCGTCTCTGTATTTCTGATCATGGGAAATCAGTAGAGGGAACTGCATGACAGAAACTAAAATACTCGAAGATGGCTCTGTCTTATCAAAGTGGGGCCTGGCAATCTGAAGAGGGCTCCTTTGATTTACCTGGAAAAGCAGCAACTGGGTCTCTGCCCTGGCACCTCATTTTGCTCTAGTGTCTGTAACTAAACCCAGCAGCCTTGCATTAGGAAATGCAGTGGTTAAGCAGCTTTGAGTCTTTCTCTCTATTAGCGGCATGACATCTGGTTGCTCAACCATAAAATGGGAATCGAGCTCAGAGGGTGTGAGGAAGGATAAAGGAAATTAATTACTGTCTGTGAATCATCTCGCATAACCCATGACATAGCAAGCACTTTCTGTGAGTGGTTACTATGATTAACATTCATAATGCCAGCAGAATTAAATAGTGGTAGTTATGCTGATATTAGGGGCTGATTATTTTCACCTATGAAATAAATTTCCTGGTTTTTAAAACCACTGGCTTAAAAAAAAACAAACAAACAAAACAGGAGCAGAGGCTTTGGGGTGAAATCAGCTGCCAAAGGGTGATGAAGTGAATTTCCACTCACCATGGGCAACAGAACCAGCAGGCTAAAAAAAAGCAGTGGGCAGAATGTTCTTGATCACAGAGCTCACAGTATTTGGAGCTGAAACAGGAAGTCAAGAAGGAAAATTTAGGTGAATCAATTGCCTGAGGGAGGTCACAAACCTGAGGATGAAGGTGGAGCCTCTGAGGTTCTATTGATTTCTCCTTACCTTTTCTTCTTTTTTCTTAAAGGGATGAGAAAGATGTTGTTATGTGAAGGATTTCGGCAAGGGTGAGATGTGGCTGGGATTACATGGGTGCTTGTCTCTTTAGGCCCAAAGGCCACCAACTTTGACATGGGACGGCACCGGTTTTAACTTCTGTCCTGCCTTTTCTTCGCTATGCCTAAATAACAGAACCTCTCGGCCTCCACTGCTTTGTCTGTAAGATGAGGGCAATAGGAGTGCCTGTCTTAAATGTGCAATAAATGGTGGCTATGATTATGATAAGTATATACTTAAATCGGGGGAGGTCACTCTTCACTTTGATTCTGGTTCCAGAATCGGGATGAACATCGAGGTTGGGAACATTTCTCATACAGGAGCCATCATCTCCTGGTCGCCCTCGGAGCCCTGCCTGGAGGACTATTACCATATTATGTATAGGCCCACCTGGAACAGCATCTTCTCTGGCTATCTTCGCTACAGCTTCCACCACGAGGAGAAGGTGCCTCGAACGATCAGCTCCGTGGTGCTGGAACATCTCGCTCCTTCCACTTTCTACTTTCTGTGCATCAGCTGTAAGAAGGCTGCCTTCCCTCACAGGCACTACTGCACCATGTTCCACACCCTGGATAAGAGTCCGCTGGCTGCTGGAAGCTCCCTGGTGGACCCCCAAATCTCCCTTTGGGTGTTGATGGCCATTCTACTGGCCTGCTTCACAGCCGTCTTGGCCTTCATCTGTCTCCAGTTCTGGTGTGTCCGCTACCATGAGCCGCGATGGTCTTACAGAGCTGGCCAGATGGAGGAGGCCAATGGGTTGGTGAGATGGCCAGAGGAGGCCCCAGCTCTGGGTCAGAGGGAGGAAGACCTGCAGGGGCTCCCCCTGGTGGAAGTGCCGCGCAAGAACTCCAGAGATGGAGCTGAATCAGACCCCGAAGTACACGAGGATGCCTCTGACGCGGGTGCCCTACAGAGGGAGGGTGGTGACCAGCTCGCCACACTGCCTCATTGTAGGGAATAAGAGCGGGGAGGAGAGGGCCCACATCATGTAGCCTAAAGCTCTCCACACAGTAGGTCTTTTGTACAAACGTGTCTATAGACTACCCATTTCTCTCCCATTGTGGGTCACCTGGGTTGGACGAGTGCCCCATGACAAAGCTTCTCGAGCTGGAAAATGTATCCCCCAGGGTATGCCAAGGTACAAACAGGGCATCTCTGCAGCAGTGTCCACTCGGGGGACATAGTTAAGAACTGAAAGCATTATTTTAACATTAAAACAAATATGGATATCTTATAAAGTAGAAAGCAGAAATTGGCACGACTGACATGAAACAGTACTTGGAGGAAATGTTTGAGTTGCAGGTAGGCTCTCTGAGATACACTTTTGGGCAAAGGCAGATGTCCAGTTTCCTCTGCCCTTGAGGGGATTATTTGGAAAAATGTGAGAAGCTTCTTTTAGGCCATCTTACACCACCTGTTTCTATTTTTTTAAACCATGAATTATCTTTACTATTAATACTTTCCTTTAAATTGACTCATTTTAAAGTATAAACTTATTTTCAAAGACAGCCTTATCTTATTCCATAAGTGAAAAGCCAGCACCTTCCAGCTACAAACAGAAGGGAACAGACATAAGAATAGACATCATGGAAGTAAGATAATATTCAATCTGACTTAGCTTCGATTGCCTGCCAGTGACTCTGAGCTTCATGCCTGCTTGCCTGTCTTTGACAAAAAGAGATCCAGTGTTGGAGCGGTAATAAAGACACATTAGTACCAATATTTGTCTTTCTTCTTGATATAGCATAAGGTTTGAAAAGAGAATCAAAAAGGGAAGTACTACTTTTACTTTGTGAGTCCGTGTTAGTTTTAACAGACATGGCATTATGCCATGCCTGTGAACCACCTCAAATGCTGTCAATCAGCTTCCCTCGATTTGAGAAAACTGCCTTGACCAGGCTGGTTGTTCTGGAGAAGATGCCTGTACTTTCCCGGCATCATCCTAAGACCTTCCAAGTGCCCTCTTATATCTACAGAGGACAAAATTCCAGAATCATAGGACGACACCGCCATGAATCAACTGAGAAACAGCAGGACCTGGGAAGCCAAGACAAGAAGCCCCACATCCCTATTTCCTTGCCCCCTCAATGAAGTAAATCCTCACCTGACCGCTCAGCCTTCCCAACTCAGCATCCAGTCTCCAGGGTCTGCTTTTGCCCTTATTCCTACTACTTGTGAACAAATAAAGATTCATATACTCGCAAATGTTTCTGCCTGGCTCTCATTGCTGCCTTTTCCCTTTCTTTTTAGAGACAGAGTCTCACTCTGCCACCCAGGCTAGAGTGAAATGGTGCAATCATAGCTCATTGCAGCATCAAACTCCTGGGCTCAAAGGATCCTCTTGCCTTAGCCTTCCAAGTAGCTGCTGGTGCATGCTGCCATGTCTGGCTAATTTAAAAAAAATTTTTTTTTAGAGACAGGGTCTTACTATGTTGCCCAGGCTGTTCTCAAATTCTTGGTCTCAAGTATCCACCAGCCTCAGACTCCCAAAGTGCTGGGATTAAAGGCATGAGCCACTGTGCCTGGCATTGCTGCCTTTATCTCTGCACCGTCATGCTCGTCTAATTCAGGGACACTTTTCTATTTGCTTTTTGTTACCAACCCTCTTCTAGGGAGGGTAGGGCAGGACTACTTACCTTGGATCCATAGAGGTAATAAGGCTGGACGTTGGCAGGTTTGTCTCGTTGTGGTTCTTGGGTGAAAGGAATGGCAGTCCGGACAAAACTAGTAGAAGCAAAGGGATGGAGAAGAGTTAAAATGGTCCTAATATTCTTCTTCATGGGACACAGATAGCAGGAGCGCTTCCAGACCAGGTGAAGGTTTGCACTGGTACAACCGCACTCTTGGTTAGGTGACTACAAAGGTACTAGACTCTTCCAACATTTTCCCATTCAACTACTGTCTCCTTTCCATAGATGGGAAAACTTCAGTCTAGATTCCTGGACTCAACCAGGGGCTTGTGGCTGCTCAGAAGGACACTAGGCAAGAAAGTTAAGAGTGGGGTAGGCTTGAACATGGCTTTCTCTGGAGCTCTTTCTCGAGAGCAGAGTTCAGCAAACTGTCGAAAGAGCCAGGCAGCAAATATTTTCAGCTTTGCAAGCCGGACAGTCTCTCCTGCAAGTACTCAACTCTGCTGTTGCAGCATGGAAGCACCCACAGACAGTAATAAACAAATGGGCACGACTGAGTTCCAATAAAACTTTATCAATTACAAATCATTTTCACCTAAATAGTATTATTCTTTGGACTTTTTCCCCTCAACCACCCGAAAGTGCGAATACTATTCACAGCTCATGGGCTTTACAAAAACAGTCAGCAACTAGATGTGGTCTGTGAGCCACAGTTTGCTGCTCCCTGCTCAAGAGCGTTAAAATTCCTAAATCTTTACAGAACTGGAAATCTATCTCACTTAGTGTACAGATTCAGGCGGATTTGTGCACATCTCCCATATCCTTCCATTCTTTCAACACATACTCATTTAATACTGGCCTGAGCCAAGCCTCAGGGATACCTACAAGGTCTAAAGATGAATACCTTTTCTTGCATCCTTACATACCTATTTTGTATGTGAATATATATGCCTCACTTCTTCCACCGGGTTATGAGCCTTTGTTGGGAGAAAGAAACTAGGTCTTGTCTCCTCCAGTGCCTGGCCCAGGGCTGTGTGCACCTTGCAGGAGGCAAGTTCCACTTGTTATGCGTATGTGTGCTCCGCAAATGAATGTTGTTTTGCATGCTTTCAGATACGTGGCTATCCTCACAAGCATACAATCTGATCATGTCACCTCCTTTCCTCAAATTCTTTCAGGGTTAATAAAAATATAATAAAAATTGTACAAGCGTATAATCTGATGTCACCTCCTTTCCTCAAACTCTTTGACGCTTAATAAAAATGCATGATCCTGCCCTGGCCTCTAGAGTACTGCACCATCTGTTATCTTTCCCACCGACTAGTTTCACTCTCATCAACCTCTTAGAGAAACCCTTAGATACTTGCCTGGAATATTCTTCTCCTGCCTTTTTGCCTTAATTAGTCCTACTCATCCTTTGCATCTTAACTCCAGCATTACTTCCTCAAAGAGGAAGCCTCCCTTGAGGTTTGCATGACATTTGGGACTAAAATAGGTGGTGCTGTTACCTCTGTCACGGCCCCATGGGCTTTCCTGCATCTTCTTATTCACTGTTCATAATGGTACATTTGTCATGTGATTGTTTGATTACTCACATCTTCCTCTAGCCTGAAGACTCAAGAGGCAGAAAGGTATCTGTTCACCAGGGCATGCCCCATGTTTTACTGGGGCAGTAAAACCCAAATGGGCAACTTCAGAACAGTACTAGAAAGAGCTCTTCAATGAGAAGACCTAACTGTTAATCACATTCAACTGTCAACCAGTTCTGTGACCTCAGGCAAGGGACAGAGCACAGAGCCTGTGCCCAGGAGGTGCTCTGAGAGACCCCTGTTGCAGGAACCACTCACATGTGTGCTATCCTAGTGTGGAAGAGGCCATGGTCACTCTCCCAACCCCTGCCCACCCACCTCTGCACAGGGACTCCCTTACCGGTTCGTGGACCCATTGTAGCAGTAGTTGGGGAGAAAGTCAAAGTTCAGTTCCCAGAAGACATGCAGGGTGATGCGGCCGTAGGGGGCGGACACATTGTGATTGGCCTCCCGGAACATGGCGTCAAAGCTGTCCAGCGTCATGTGCTTACAGAGCAGCCGGTGCGTGAGCCGGTTAATCTCCAGCAGCCACTCCAGCTCCTGCCCAGAGAGAGAGCCCACAACTGCTGAGGACTCACTTGTAAGCCTTACACATGTGTGCTTTATCTTACTGATTCCGTTCATGCAAGTGACAGCTGCTCAGACAACTTCCCGACCATCTACATGGGAACTAGGACCCTGCAGTAGCAGGTGACAAGGTTTCCTTCTTCTGAGAAGTGGAAGGATTGTCAGACTATGCTAGGGGCAAGGTAGAGGAAGGGGAGGCTGCATGCCCACCCTGTGGAAGGAGACCACGAGTCATGTGCAAATCCCCTGATTACATGCCTTTGGGTAGAGAACAAGCTTACCTGCTTTCCAGTTTCTATATCAGTGAGAAAAAAGCAATAATAAGAGCTACCACTGATTCAGGGCTTACTGTTAGGTTGAACCCCATAATGTTACTGTTTTTTTAAGGTCAAGTCCTGGCAGTTTTGCATGGTTCTATCAAATCAGTATGTGTCAGTTTTACATGCATCAACTCATTTAAAGCTTATCAAACCCTATGAGGTCAGTATTGCTGTTCTTATTTTATACATATGGAACCCGAGGCTTTGAGAAGTTAAGTAACTTGGCTTCAAATCCAGGAGGCTCCAAAGTTCACATTCTTAACCGCCATGTACTCTAACAGCTACAGAAATTTTAAAAATAGGTGGGAGCAGAATGCCTCATCCTTTGGAGTATAGGTCCCTCGAGGTATCACATAGGGGTGGCAAAGGCATGGCTACAAGCCATGGGCAAGCAGTCTATAATCAGCTCATAATGACCTGAAATCTACATGCACTGTGGGCCCTGAATGAAGGATCTCATCTTCAGGCAAAGTGGAATACAGTGGACAGTGTCTGCACACAGCAGGACATGGCATTTGCTGGGAAATGAAAGAAGAGTGTAACTCTTTCAACACGCTTTGGTCTCTCACTGTCCTGTAACTCCCCCGCACTGCTATCAAAAGGAACCAAAGCACAGTCTTGTGTAGAGACAGAAAGCACCTGAGGCCACTCCTGTGTTGCTTTGGTTAAGCCATCTTTAAGATAGGTACAATGATCCCTCATTCATAGGGAGGGGAAATGGAGGCCCAGAAGGTTAAGTAACTTGCCCAAGGTCACCATAACATGCCTTAGGATGTGAATCCAAGTCTCCTTATTCCAAATCATGTGTTCTTGGCCCCTAAGATACAGTTCCCTGGAATAAGGATGCAAGCGCTGTGAAAGTCCTCTGAAAGGCAAAGATGGCTTTACAACATAAAGGCTAAAAAAACACTGGCAAGGCCAATTCATTGGGGCATGGCCAGGTGGGATGGCCATGGAGTCCGCTGTAATGGCTGGAATATGCCCACAGGAAGCGGCCTCATGCCAGAGATTCAATTTCATTCTCATCAGCCACAAAGACCCCTAGATGGAGACCAGAGTATGGTCAGGTGGAGATCCCAGGCTGTGTTTCCAATTTTTGGAGCTCTGCCTCTCTGAAACTCAGATTCCATGGCCGTAAATTGAAATGCGCAGAAATGGTTGAAGGCTTACAAACATACACAGCTAAAGAAACCAGACAGGTCACGGAAGTGGGATCAACTGGGGTGAGGACAAAGTTTGGGGAGTGGGTCCATCTATAGGAAATTGAAGGGCCCTGCCCAGGTAAAGATGGAGCTGCTACTTCTGATACCCCATCAGACTGTGGCCATATTGGAGTGGGGGATTAGAGATGGCAAATCCTGCAATTTTTCAAAACAAGGTCGGAATTTCAATTCTGGAACAGCATCCAGAGGAATAAGTTTCCAGTCATTGTGTACCATGAAGTAAACGAAGGGCAGAATACAGATCCAGCTTTCTGATTCTGTCTCCTGGGGGCCTGGCTAGCTGCAATACATCTTTATTCTGATTCACTTAGAATGGGTACTAAATAAATGAAAAATACATGAAGTAAGCGCTGCCGAGTTTATTTCTAACATCGCTGAGTCCCCTGGCACACTGTGGTGCCTTGTTTCTGGGAAGATGACTGAGAAGCTGGGGAACAATTTCTGTGTTATTGTTCTGTGACTTTAGCAGTCTCATAGCAGCAGACAAGGATAGGCAGAGGCTGCTGGAACTGCAGGTCCACTTCTTCCTGCACATTACATAACCCAAACGATATTTCTGCATCGCATTTTGGATTTGTTCTCCTGGCCTTGAAATCAGAAGAGGGCGTGTGCCTGCTGGATGCAGGGCTCGATGTACCAAAGCATGGAAAAGGCTTAGAAGGCCACGTGGGCAGTTTAGGGGTCTCCTAAGAGGATGACAGCTTTTCACAGTAAGGCTGGTTTACTAAAGGCCAACGCAGAGAAGCAGAACTGGGAAGTAAAACACCCAAATGGGTAACTTCAGAGTAGCAGCATAAAGAGTTCTTCAAAGAAAGACCTGATTGTTAATCACATTCAACTGTCAACCAGCTCTGTGACCTCAGGCAAGTGAGAGAGCAAAGGTCTCAAACTCAGTACAGTGAGGCCTGGTGGGTCACACACATACATGAAGCCAGCCAGTGGGGCTGTGCAAGCTGAAGAAAGCGTAGCCTGTCTCACAGGATCTTCCAGGCATTGCTGGACAGTCGTTACCATCTGGGAATGCTGGTCTGGCATTGCCAGAGCTCCTGCTGTTTTATTTGAATTCTTCCAAATGTTAAATGCTGGCTCAAAGTTACAAATGAACTATGCTGCCTAAACAAAACGCTGCCCGTTTTCATAAGGTCTTGCTGAGACCCTGTTTGCTCAGCTGTGGAAAATTAGAGGGACTAACTCCCCAAATCTTTGCAACATCTCCCAGCTCAGAATCAAGTTGCCTCCCCATCTCAGAATGGAGTTTTTCAGGTGGAGGGAGAGGCTGAGGGGAACTCATTCTCCACTTTGTTTCATGGAGGAGGTAGAAGCTGCTCAGCCAGGGCCAGCAGGGGTCATCGTGACCCACCAGGGGAGTGTTTCCCTGAGCTCTCTTCATGGGCTTCCCAGGAACTGGTGTTCTCTGGGGAGCCACTGCTGTCAGTTGATAAACTAGTGCTTTCACTGCTTGTTTTGATTTCGTTCCCAGCTAAAAGAACATTAAGTGCTTTTGAACAGGTGGGAGGAGGCCATGAAGACACATCTATCCCAAATCTTTTTTTTAACCATAAGATATGCTCATTATTGGAAAATTAGAAGATACAGATAAACAAAAAAGAAAAAAAAAATCCCACCACTTGGAGCTAATCACCGCCAATGATTTGGCTTAAAGAGTAACTCTGTTTCTCAAAATAGAGGTGGCCGAACAATTTCTCAGCAGAATTTCTCTTGAAGTAAGTGACCCAGGACTTAGGTGGATGGTTAGGTCAAGTCCTAAGAAATTCTGTTGAAAATTCACCCGAAATCACTGCATTGCAGCCCCAAATTAATTTTTCTCTCATCTTTTTTTTTTTTTTTTTTTTTTTAATCCAGAAGCTATTACTTATTAAGGGCTATGTATACAAAGAACTCTGCAAAGCTCTTTCCAGGCAGTACCTCATTTTATCTCTATAGTAACCCTAAGAGGTGGATTCTGATATTCCTTCCATTTCTACAGATGAGGAAACAGGCGTGGAAAAGCTGAGTAACTTGCACACGATCACCCAGCTAGGAAGCAGCAGGATGAGGACAAGGACCCCAGGTAAGACACCAGAGTCCTAGTTCAGTGTCACTTTTTTACTACTTTGTCCAGTTACAATCAAACCCACCTTTATTTAAAAATAGTTTGAGACTTATTGGAAAGTTGTAAAAACAGCATACCCTGCATATACTTTACCCAGCTTCCCCACTGCTAACATGTGGCAGAACCACAGGACAATTATCAACAGAAGGAAATTAACTTTGATACAACACTATTAGCTGAATGATAGGCTTTCCTTAGGTTTTACCAGTTTTCCCACTGAAGTCCTTTTTCTGCTCTAAGATTCAATCCAGGATTCCATGTTGCATTTAGCTGCCACGTTCCCTTATTCTTTCCTAATTTCTAACAGATTTCAGTCTTTCCTGTCTCTTAAGACCTGGATACTTTTGAAAAGTATTGTATCGTTCACTTTTTTATTTTTTAGAATGGCACTTGATTTGGGTTCACCTGATATTTTTTCATAGTTAGATTGAGACTGTGCATTTTGGCAAGAATATATGATGACAATATGTCTTACTGGTGATATTAACTTTGATACTTGGTTAAGATGGTGTCTAATTTTCTCCATTGCAGAGTCATTCTTCCCTTTGTAATTAATAAATATCTTGGGAGACAGAGTTTGAGACTATGCAAGTATTCTGTTTCTTCTCAAAGATTTTTTGGTTTAAAACATGTTTTGGTAAGATATACATAAAATTGAACATTGTAACCACTTTTAAGTGTGCTGTGGCATTAACTATATTCACATTGCTATGCAACTATCAGCCCCATCCTTTTCCAGAAGTGAAACTCACCTTCTCCAACCGAAACTCTGTATCCATCAGACACTATCTCCCTCTTCCCGGCAATCACCATCCTACTTTATGTCTCCACGAATTTGCCTACTGTAGGAACCTCATATAAGAGAAATAATGCAACATTTTTCTCAAAGTTCTGCCCACTTATTTTAGCATCCATTGATGGCTCTTGCCTATCATCTTTATTATGTTCTAATGGTGACTTTCCACTTCCTATTCCTTCTGTTCATCTTTTTTTAAAAGCACTGAAGTCTTCCTTTGATTCACTAAAAGAACAACCAGTTTACTCTAATTCTTGAAGAGACAGAATCAGCAGAGAGCTGTTTAAATTGCTGTTTTCTGGGCGAGAGGAGTAGGCCTATTCCAGGCTTGTGCATCAGGACCAGTTACATAATCTGTAGGGTACAATGTTTAATGAAAATGTGGGGTCCCCTTGTTTAGGAATTTCAAGATGGTGACAGCAAAGCAGAAAACCAGCTGCAAAGCCCTTCTGTGCCCTGTGCTACTGCATACCCAGAAAGCCAATCCTCTTGTGCAATTTTCCCTAGCTTCTTGGGATCACTCAGCTACTTGCTCAGTTTGCAGAATCCTAAGAACACGCAGCTGTGTCTGAGGGTGGGCCATCTCTAGAAATCTCAGGGAGATCCCCTCCACTCTATCGTTCCCAAGGCAATCAGGAACATAAGATTATTCTTATTCTGTGTAAGTCTTTCTTTCCCAGCTCCATTCAGATGGGAAAGAGACTCATTGCCCCTCTTTAACTGGCCCAGCACTAGACTAACTACAATCCCCATCTAGGCTTCTAGTCTGAGAAATCCCAGAGCAGAAATCCCATCAGCTTCCAGCCTCTTACCACAATGGAGGTCAGGTCTTCACTCTCAAAGCGGCTGATAGCCTGGTCCAAGGATTTATACATGGCGGCAGAGATGCGCTGGGTAATGAGTCTGTTCAGGTCAATTGATCTACCCAACAGCTGGATGAAGAGAGAGAAAAGTTACTTAATATTCACACTGGGCAGGTACAGCGGCCCATGCCCATCATCCCAGCACTTTGGGGAGCCAAGGTGGGAGTGAGACAGCCAGGTGGGGGGCAGTATCCCTGAAGAAACTCCCACCAGCCTGCCCACTGAGAGGGAGCCTCGGGAAGTTCATGATGTTTGCAGCAGGGAGGAGCCTGGCCCCTCCTCTTCCTGTGTGGAACCTGGGATTCCAATGGCCTAATGGGAAGTGCTCTAGCAGAGGGACTCTGGCCTTGTGACTGTCCCTCTTTCCCTACTTTTTTTACTTTTCACCCAATAAAACCCTGCTTTACCCACCCTTTAAACTGTCTGCAAGCCTAAATTTTCATGTCCATGGGACGGACAAGAACCCTGTCTTTAGGTGAACTAAAAAAAAGTCCCACAACAGGGGGATAGCTTGAGCCCAGGAGTTTGACCATGGGCAACATAGTGAGACCGTGTCTCTTCAAAAAATAAAAGAAATAGCCGGGTGTGGTGGTGTACACCTGTAGTCCTAGCTACTTGGGAGGCAGGAGGCTGGAAGATAGCCCGAACCCAAGAGTTTGTGGCTGCAGTGAGCTATGATTGCACCACTGCACTCCAGCCTGAGTGACAGAGAGACCCTTTCTCTTAAAACAAACAAAACAAAAAAAGATTCACATTGACAACCTGACAACTATGTGCATGCACTGATAGGAAATTGCATTAAAATTATAAAGGACGTAACTGGGGCAGTTTCTATTCTGATTTTATAAGAGAATGTCCTTGTTATTAGGAGATACAGGCTGAAGCATTCAGGGGTGAAATGTCATATTTGGCGACTTAAACTCTCAAATAGTTAAGAACAGCAGTATGTATATTCATTACACACACACACACACACACACACACACACACACACACACACACACACTGTATAAGTGCCAGAGAGAAAATACATACAGGAGAGAGAGAATGTGAACAAAATGTGGTAAAAGTTTAATACTTGCAAATCTGGCTACAGGGTAAATAAGTGTTCATCGTATTATTCTTTCAACTTCCCTGTAGGCTTGAAATATAGAAAGTTTAGGGAAAATATGATTCACTCAGGCTGTGGGAAGGGGCTCCGGGTAGGCTCTGGCTTCCCATATATGTTTCTGTTGACATCCTAAATCTAGCCCTGGGGTTCTTCCTGCATCTTTCCTGTGCTCAATTCAGTCACCAGGGCACAGCAGCCTCCTCAGCAAGGGCCCACTTTGTGCCTTCGTGAGGGAAAATTTAAAAGCAAGAGAATGAAAGTCTGATTACAGGATGGAAAATATAATAAAAGCTTAAGGTCCTTTCTGCTGGGGTACACGCAGGCATTACTGCAGATGCTATGTAGAGGGCAATGAACATTTGTCGAGTACCTGCTGTGCCCACAGCACTTTGCTAGGTACCAAATGATTATTCTTAAGTGTTTATTTTTTTCTACTTCTCTTTTGGCATAAATTTTCTACCAACCAACTAGGGCCCCGTATAGTCATCTCATGCACACATAAAGCCCTCGGTATTTAATATCCTGTGGCTAATTCTGGCTGCATTGTAATGGATAGCAGTAATCTTCTGAGAGGCTGAAGGAAAAGCTCTCATTGAGCCCCTGCTGTTGGCAGAAGTAAAGATTCTATTTTCCTCTTAACGATTCTCTATTTCCCTTGGATTTCTCATAGCAAAGGGGCTGTCCAGAGTTTGCGATGAATCCTTTGCTTTTCGCCTCTGGCACGGTCTTAGCCTCAGCCCAGCCCTTTCACAAAGACCAGGGCCACATAATAGCACACGGATATCACAGCATAAAGGCCATTTTGCCACCTGCTTGGCCCACAGCAGGGCTCTGGGAGGAGGGCGACATCTGCCGGGCCATCTCTTCTGTTGTCTGTCTGCCTCACATTAACATTGTTAAATGGGGACGTTTCTCAGTTCCTAGCAACTATATCCAGGGTCAAATGTTAATAGAAACCAACTCTGCACACACACACAAAAACAATTTCTACCATGGATTTGCCCTGATATGCTTTCTTTTCAAAAGCGCCACTGTCTTCCTCATTTAGAGCAGCACTTGGGCCCTGTTCAGGGACAGATTTACCCATCTCTGAGCAGCAGTCCCAACTGAAAAAAGTGGGCTGCAGCTTATGATGAGAAGACAAAGGCTTTGATTGTCATAACTTGTGAGAGGTTGGTTATAGATGGGTGGAGAAGCCCAGGACTTGAACCAAAGGAAGCCCAATGCCCCCGTACTGTTTGTGAGATTCTGAGGCTGTGCTACACCTGAGCTCAGAAACCCGCACTGGGCATGCAGGGCAGACAGTACCCAGGCCTGATTTCTGATCTCTATGCTGACTTCGCAGCTGCTCTCTCCTGCCCCTTTCATCTCCATGGTGGCTTCCTCTCACCGTACCTGGACGTGTCTCTGCTTCAGCAGTGTTTCATAGCGATTGGACGGTGGATATGGAATGATAACTCCATAATTCTTACATTCGGCTCGAAAACGTTTATCCAACAGGACACTGGAAGGGATAAAAGTTAAACAAGAGCAGTAAACAGACAGTGAATGACTCTCAACTGCCCAGGTACCTCTATTTCAGACAATAGGATCTACCCACAGAGCACTAGCTTACATATCTTAAGTAGAATTGTTTTCTGCTCTAGACAAGTTTCTTCGAATTTCTTTTCAGTCACAGCAGCTCAATATGTGAAACAGAGTTTCTGAGTTAAAGATAGGCAATATAGAAGTTGAGTCACTTTCCTCCTATTTATTTACCACAAAACCGATTGAGTGCATGCTTGGTGTATCCCAGCAAACATTCTGGGTACTGGGAATATGAAGTTCCTGTCCTCATAGAGCTTATATTCTAGTGAGGAAAGACTGATAATATAAACACAAACAGAGGAATGAAAAAATTTCAGATAATAGGTAAGAGTTGCATAGTGTTTATTATTTCCCAGGCACTTGAAACACACACACGCACACGCACACGCACACGCGCGCACACACACACACACACACACACACACACACACACAAGGCATTTAAAATCTCACCACAACCCTATGAGCTGGGAGTGTTATTGTCTTTCACACTGAAGCATGGATTGCAGAGTACCAAGTGTTTTGAAAATAATAAAATGGGGCCATTTGGAGTTAGGAAGTCAGGCAAAGTCTCTCTAAAGAAGTTTTGCTAAACAGAGACCTGAATGATAAAATTGGAAAGATCTAGGGGAAGACTATCATTGACACACTGAGCTTGGTTATGTTTGAGAAAAGGAAAGACGGCCAGTGTAGATGAAGTATAGTGCAGGCTTCAGAGCATGGTGCAAGATGAATTTATAACATCAGACCAGGGGCCGGGCCAGGTAGGGCCACACAGGCCATAGTTAAGAGGCTAGGTGGATTCCAGACATAACTAAAAGTCATTTAAAGGTTTTATGCAAGAAAGAGACATCATCTAAATCTACATGTCCAAAGTAGTAGCCACCAGCCACATGTGCCTACTGAACACTTGAGATGTGGCTGGCCCAAATTGAGATGGACTGTAAAATACACACTGGATTTTGAGGACTTAAAAAAAAAATGAAAAATCTCTAATAATTTCTGTTATATTGAGTATATGTCAAAATTATAATGTTTTGGATATGATTGGGTTAAATAAAATATTTTATTAAAATTAATTTCACCTGTTTCTTTTCCTTTTTAAAATATGTCTACTAAAAAAATTAAAATAACATCTCTGGCTCCTATTTGTGGCCAAATGGCATTTCTAATGAACAGGACTGACCCAGCTCATTGTTTTCCTCCTGGGCTTTCTCCAGATCTCTCAACCTCCTC
This sequence comes from Saguinus oedipus, assembly GCA_031835075.1. Classification (NCBI taxonomy): domain Eukaryota; kingdom Metazoa; phylum Chordata; class Mammalia; order Primates; family Cebidae; genus Saguinus; species Saguinus oedipus. The sequence continues at coordinate 49,512,958 of CM063170.1, forward strand.
AACTTCCCATACTTTAAAAAAATCACTGATCTTACAGCGAAGGGTGTAGATAAAAGCCCATATTTCAGAGGAAGGAAGACCCAGGGTTCGACACACCTGAGTCTGTTTATATAGATGATGAAACAGTATATTTGGAATCAGAATTGTCTTGCAGAAGCCAGAAGCCCAACTCACTGTTAGAACCACATCCCATTCCATCCACAGATGCCTATTAAATGACTACTTTGTGAAAGGCTGTGTTCTCTGCTTCCTCTGAAATCCTACATGCATGCTTTCTTTTTTTTCTTAAAAAAGAAAAAAAAATAACCTTTAATCGAAAAGTCTGATTAAATTCAATATTAATGCAAACTCTTAAAAATTTTCTGGAACAGTCAACAGGGTGCATCATAGAAAAGCAGGCAGCTCCTGACAGTTCTTTGGTGGAAAAGTAAGTTGCAAACTTACCCGAGCTGTCCAAATGATTATCAAGCCAAGCTTGTTTTTCAAAAATAGGTTTTAAAATATACCAAAGAAACTATACAATACAAAAATTTAACAATGAAGTTAAAGTATATAGCAAAACACAAATATGTAAATATACATGAATAACGTATGAAAGAAGCCTTTCAATCCTAGAAAACTAAAATCGGGAGAACTTACTGAAGGGTAACAAACATAAACTGAGGAATAATAGCAAAGAACAATCCCAGACATGTTCCCAATGGCTGACTAAGCCTCAAGAAGACAGCTTAGGAAAACAATTAACATGTAGTTTTTTTCCCCTAGCCAATTCAGTTCTATTTAGATAAATCTGGTTACCAATCAATACATATATAAATTTATTTCCTTCTACTCAATTACTACCATTTTTTTCTTTTTCACCTTTCCCCTAATTTCCTCTAACAACACTTTTCCTTTGGTTTCATCAGCTGAACTCAAAAGGTTTGGTACCTTAAATGAGTATCAACTCTTACTGGAAGAGCACTTGGGAAATGCAATCCTAGAAAAGGCAAATGTCTAACCGAGGGCATGACAAAGTTAAGCGTCCATTCTCCATACGACAATGTCTCCCATGTTCACCATTAGGTTAATGGCTGCGCTTGGCTAGATCACATGACTCTGCATGATAGTGGAATGCTCCCCAGCGAGATACTGTGCACAAACACGCACCCATTTAAGCTTTTAAAACCACAAAGCATCATTTTAAACAATTTCAGTGGAATAAAAGAAAAATACAGCATTTCTATTGGCCTGCTTTGCTTCTTGAGCTGGCTTGGAGGGTTGTTCGTGACACAGAAGACACAATAGTTAATTACTGGCTACTCCAAGCTCTTTAGGCCTCACCACTTCTCGCTCTTCAAGCCTCAGCACCTTTTTTGCAGCAATAATGGTATTCTTCATTAGCATTGCCACTGTCATGGGGACAACAACTTCAGGAACTGGAGTGATAGAACCGGCTTTTTGTCAGACTCCTTCAAAATCCTCATCTCCAACCAACTTGGGTTTGGCAGTTATGGGATCGTGAACTCTATTTATTCCCACATCAATAACTGCTGCTCCTTCCTTGATCATATCTGCTGTGATCAGATTTGGAATGCCTGCAGTAGATATGAATTGTATGTTTCTTCAACTGCTCTTTGGGAGTATATCGATGAGATATTGTAACAGTGGCATCACCTCCGGGACGTTCATTTGCCCCGTCTGCGTGCAGTAACATTGCAACGGGCATTCCAACATTTTTTGACCTTCCAGCCACAACCACATTCTTCCCTAGGGCTGGAATGCCAGTTCGCTTAATTATTTCCCACACACCCCGTGGGGTAGCCAGTAACATGGAATACTGCTCCAAACACATTCGCCCTACATTAATTACATGAAAACCGTCAACATCCTTGTCTGGAGAAACAGCATTGCAGATCTTTCTCTCATCAGTATGCTCTGGAAGAGCCAGCTGAACAAGGAGGCCATCTACGTTATCATCATTATTCAGTTTATTGATTAAATTCAACAATTCTTCCTCTGAAATTGAAGCCGGTTTCACAACTGTGTCACTGTTGATTCCCACACCTGCAGTTGCCCTGGTTTTGTTGAGGACATAGGAGAGACTTGCAGGATTCTCGACAAAGAAGATCACGCTTAGGTGTGGCTGTTTATTGCCTGAGGCCACCCACTCTTCCATCTCCTGCTGCCCTTCCTGCTTGATCTGCTGGGCCAGTTTCCTTCCAGAAATGACCACGGCTTCATTTCGAACTGCCATGAGGTGGAAGGGGCGAGGGTGGAGGGAGCATCTGTGCACAGACTGCAGCAGTCAGGCAGCCAACATGGACATGAGCAAAGGTGCAGGCACAGCCCCCACCAGTGACCATGCCGGGAAGGCCCTACATGCATGCTTTCTATACTTTGCAGCCTTTAAGAGTCACGTTGTTGAATACACAGCCTATGTTAACAGAAACTTGGGTGTGCTGTACATCGACTCCTATTTGAAATATATCAGGGCTACTCTGGCTGTTAAAAGCAAAATGAAGCAAATCCTTTTCATAGAAAATTTATTAAGGCAAGGAACTATCCTTGGAATTACTGGTTGATATGTTTGGATTTCCAATAAGAATGGAAATATCTATATATAAAATTTGAGGTTTTCCTTGATCAGTGCTGTTACAGGTTCTTGAAACCCAAGAACACGTGAGGGTTGAAATCAACATATACTGGCAATACCCAGGAGCCTCTAAGCCAGACACATCTCTGATCCAGACTTCTTCACTGGCCCCGTCTGATTTGCACATACCCATTCTTCTCCAATTCATTCTTCACACATTTATATTTTTAAGGGAGTAAACTTTCAAAAGCAAATAAAATCAAATCAGGTCGCTATGGTACTGTGGTACTTTTGAAACCATCTGGAGGCATTCCACTCCTAGCAGAAGCAGCTACAAAACTGGTGTGCTCTGGCCCTGCCCACCTCCCCAGCCACATCAAGCAGCCTGCCCCCTCTAGTGGTGGTGAAGAGACACTGACATGTATGAATCCACAGGAATCCTCCCACAGCCCTGGGAGGTTGGCGTGCTGTTCTCATTATACTCACGCCACAGGGGCCTTGCACAAGCAGTTCCTTTCGCCTGCAAATTCCTGCCCCATCCTTCACCTAGTTTTACTTCCTTCACTCCTACCAACTTCGGATAAGAACTCAGACAACACTTCCGCAAGATGGCCCTCCTAGTTCCCCGCCCCAAAGATTCCACTTTGGGAACTTAAATTTAATTTTAAATTTAAATTTAACTGTCATATGTTCCCATGAGCTTTTCCCTCTGAGAGAGCCTCTAACCTCCTTGTCACTGTGCATTCATCGGCCTTTAGTCAATGTCTGTCTTTCCTGCTAGACTGCAGGCTGTGTGAGATTAGCACCCTATCTGCCTAGTTTCCTTTCCACTCTATGTCAGCACCCAGTCCAGGCCCATGGAATGTCTCTGTTTTCTTCAGGTGCTAAAGAAGAAGGGAGGTTTCACAACAGAAAGTCACGTCTTCCAGGTGGCAGTCTTAAGAGATTGGTACTCATAGCTCCTGGGCTTTCCTACCTGCCAGCCATGGCTTTGTAGTAAGCAAAGATCTGGTCTGCCAGCTTGTAGACAAACTGATCAAAACACAGGTTCACCTGGTAGAGAAGAAGCAGGAAACATTACTGATGCCCATTCAGCTTTAACACAGAAACTCAGCCACCTGAAAGAGGCCATTCTGGCAGGACTGCCCGAAATGCATTCCGGGGAAAGACACTTTGAAGGGGAAAAAGAAGATTCTGTGGCTAATTTTGGGAGGTTTGGTCAGTCAACAGACAAGGCAAAGTTCAAAAAGGCTATTGAGGAACCGACCTCCCCATGGCCCCCTTCCTCGGCTGTTCTGAGGCCGCCTGCCTGGGGGGATGCAACAGACAGACCATCAGAACCTGTCAGTGCTCATATTCACCCACTAACTTGGCAGCTTCCCCATCCATCTCATCTATTAGACTTATTTTTTTTCAGTGTATTTTACTTTGCAATTTCTTTTTATTCTTTTTTTTTTTTTTGAGACAGAGTCTAGCTCTGTTGCCCAGGCTGGAGTGCAGTGGTGTGATCCTGGCTCACTGCAACCTCCACCTCCTGGGTTCAAGCGATTCTCCTCCTTCAGCCTCCCGAGTAGCTGGGATTACAGGCACCTATCACCATCCCCAGATTTTTGTATTTTTAGTAGAGACAGGGTTTCACCATGTTGGTCAGGCTGGTCTTGAACTCCTGACCTCAGGTGATCTGTCAGCCTCGGCCTCTCAAAATGTTGAGATGACAGGCGTTGAGCCATTGCACCTGGCTGCAAATTTGTTTACGAAGTTGATAGTCACATTTAAAAGCCCCATCCTTCAAACTTTGCTTAAATTTTTTTGGTTTTCAATGAATAAAGTCTTGTCATTTTAGTCTTATCATCAGTGATAAACTGTAATGCTCAGGTGGGAAGGGAATTCACACCAGACACAGAATCAAACCAAATCTTCCAAAAATGGCAAGAGCAGGAAATGACCATGAGATGGGGTAAAGGTTACACGCTTACCTGCCTTCTCTTAACTAGGTAAAAGCGTAACGTCAAAGGAAACAGATCATATTCACTATCACATTTAATATTTTAAGTCTTTTATGTTTAATATATACATGATTAACCTTCAATTCTTTTCTCACCAGATCCTCGGCCCCATAAGGTTAACGACTCAAAAAGCTTTCATATCTTTCATCTCACACCCCACAAGGTATACAGAACACAAAAGCACAGCGCTGTGTTTAGTGCTTTCCTCAGCCCTAGGTCACTGAGGCCTCTGCCCTGCACTTTGTGCTTCAAGGGTCATCAGCGGACCTCCCTCCAGGCAAAGAATCTATAGGGTCACAATGGGCGTGTGCACTAAGGTCCCATTCTCCCCTTCTAGAACGAACTCTGAGAAGCTTACACAGGTGGCTCAAGCCTCATCCAGGGCGGTGTGCTCTCTTCTCTGGCTTCACCTCTGGATGGCACTATGGGTGTGTGTGATAATAGGTTTTAGGTCTGGACACTGTTTTTGAGCAGAGGTGGCAGGCAGAGCTTCGGTATCTATATACATGCACACGAAGTCCTTTATGGCACAGCACAGAGTTTGGGCGTGGGAGGAGAAGGACAGCAGGCCCTGAGCTGGGTGTCTGTCTGTACCTTCTGCCCTCAGAGGTTGCACAGGTCTTCTGATGGCCACAATCACAGATTCCTCTCCAGAACAAGTCACTCATACTCCTACTTCATGCTAATAGCAAAAGATTGGAAAAATCCAGAGTTTGAAACAAGATTAAAGTAGGAAAAAGAGAAGCACGTCACTTGCCTCGGCTTCGATCTCATCGTACAGGAACTGCTTTTTAAACTTGGTCAGAGCATAGTAAGCGCTGTCGTTATACAGATCCAAAGGGTAGAGTACATACCTGGAGAGGGAAAAACACAGCCAGCTGCTTACTAATCACCCCCCTAAAGGAAGATAGTTTTATACTTGCTTGGGAAATAGAAACAAGTTCAGAGTCAGGAAAAGACCATCTTTCAGCTGTCTCTGATGTTCCCAGAGCTTCCACCACTCAGGAACAACTTACTTTACAGTCAGACCAAAGAAATAAAAAGTCCGAGATGCAAATAAAACCAAGACTTGTAAACATTATCTGAGACTAAAAGACATCAGGTGGCAGTTAAGAATCCGAGCTTCCTGATCCTGAGATGATTATTTTCTGAGCAGAGCTGTTATGAGGCTGACAAGACATAGGAAGGGCAGTTGGGCTGGGAGACTTCAGAATTTATCTACAAGGCTGAGTTAAATGATTCTGTCTGGCCTGAGCTCTCCCCGTGGTGGGGCGCATGGCCTGGTTTCTTTTCAACTTAGTGCCTCCTTCTGGAAAGAAGGAGTTCCCTGGCAAACTGCCCTCCACTTGCACCCCAGGAGCCATGTGCTCGCCCAATCCTGCCTCTTACTCCATCATAGAAGGTTCTTTGGTTTCCAGGATATGGTCCGTTAGAATCCAGGGCATGGACATCTCAATGGGGAACTGGATTCGTCGGCCCATGGTTAACTCCAGGAAGAATTCTCGGAACCAGAGCTGGGAGAGGTCGCAACACTGCTGCAGGGCTTCTGAAAGAATAAGGGAACGAGCCTTGGGTTACACTTAGAGAGCGCTGAAAGGCCTTAGTTATTATTGTTTTTATTAATTTTTATTGTTATTGCCACTGTGTTAGGTACGCAGCAGGTCTTAATATTGATTAAAAGATCCTGCTCTCTTTTACTTAAAGGCACACCTAACATCTACTTGGAAAATGGCATTTGTTAAGCTTGAGAGGCAGTGGTTGTGGAGAAGAGGAGGCAGTGACATTTTAGAGCTTTAGCTGCCCCTATAGTTCCCATCACCCTCCTACAAAGCCATCCTGAAAACCTGCAATGTAAGCATGAAAAGTACGCTTGTGACTGGGCACAGTGGCTCACACCTATAATATCAGTACTTTGGGAGGCTGAGGCAGGCAGATCACTTGAGGTCAGGAGTTTGAAGCCATCCTGGCCAACATGGTGGAAGCCTGTCTCTACTAAAAATACAGAAAAAATTAGCTGGGTGTAGTGGTGTAGGCCTGTAATCCCAGCTACTCAGGAGGCTGAGGCAGGAGAACTGTTCGTACCCAGGAGGCAGAGGTTGCAGTGAGCTGAGATTGCACCACTGCACTCCAACCTAGGTGACGGAGAGAGACTCCATCTCAACAACAACAACAACAAAGTGTGTTCATTACGCTTCATTATAAAACACAGTGTCAAGATAGGCCCCCAAGTACCCACATTCAACTGGATTGTGGCTCCTTGACCCCTTATGTGTTAGTTCCTAGATCCCATGCAGTTCTGAGGCCTTGAAGGCCCTTCCCTGGCTACTCTCTAATGGAGAAATTTGTAGTTTGTTACGATGACTCTTTTCAATGCAGGCGGACATAAAAAGGCTCATGTCCCTGAGATACTACTCTTCCTCTGTCCTGGACATACATTTTTTTTTTTTTTTGAGATGGAGTTTTCCTCTTGACGCCCAGGCTGGAGTGCAGTGGTGCAATCTCGGCTCACTGCAACCTCCACCTCTCCCAGGTTCAAGCAATTCTCCTACCTCAGCCTCCCCAGTAGCTGGGATTACAGGCATGCACCACCACGCCCAGCTAATTTTGTATTTTTAGAGTTTTGTCATGTTGGCCAGGCTGGTCTTGAACTCCTGACCTCAGGTGATCCACCTGCCTCAGCCTCCCAAGTGCTGGGATTACAGACATGAGCCACGACACCCAGCCCATACCTCTTACTAAAAGGAGAGGAATTGTGACAAAGGATTGGGAAGTGGCTTGAGAGCCTCCCCTGCCAGCAGCAGCAAGTACTAATCAGTGCTCGGCTGCGCTGAGTAGCAAAAATCTAGCAACTATGTGTATGTGCATATTCTTGCTTTTGATCCCTCTCTACTAAGGACTTTATGACAAATTAGCCACAGGTATCTCCTGGACAAATTTAGCTAGGTCAGAACAGCTGAGTTGAGCCTGGCGTTTGCTAACTCCAAAAGCCCACTGGAAAGTGTGTGTTTTCTCCTTGGTGGTGATATGTGTCCCTTACGGTCAACGATCATGTCCCTTTGCAGTGCCTGGCTTGGTGGTCTCAGTGGCTCTGAGAGCCCTCATCCCCTCTCCCAATGCCTTAGCGGGGGTGGGATGCAGCTCACCACTGATGTTGAGCAGATGTGTGAAGAAGAAGGACTGTTTGTGAAAGTCCTCTATGGCGAGGACGATGGGTCCGTCGAGGCTGCTCCTCAGGGTCTTCTTGGAGCCGCTTTTGTCTGCAATGAGCGATTCAAGCATGGTCCGCACCATGTACAGCTTGAAGAAGAAAGCAAGATGAGAAGGTCAGAAGCTGGCCCTCCACCCTGGGGAAAAGGTTGCTTCATGTTGTATTTATTTATTTATTTCTGCAGATATCTGCTCTTAAAAAGCACTGTCTTAAGGAAGCACCAGTTCAGGTTTGAGAAATAAATGCGGAACTGTGAAAACCTTCATGGCCAAACCGGGCCCCATGGCATTCCTGGGCCAGTGGACCTGGCCACACCAGGTAACTCCCTGCTCTGCTTGGCCAGGGGTGTGTATATCAGAGGAGAACCTCATTATGTGTCACCCTGGAGTCACTCCCTGCTTTCCCAGAGGGCCACAGATGCCATGGGTGGAGCACCGGACTGGGAGTCAAAAGACCAGGGTTCAAGGCCAGGCACTGCTGCTGATTTGCTGTGTGACCGTAGGCAACAAAGCCCCCACTCTGGGCCTCAGTTGTCTTATGTAACACAAGGGGTTGGACCAGATGCCTTCTCACACCAGTCCCTTTCAGCACTAACATTCTGAGGAACTGAGAAATGGGATAAGATCAGAATGAGCCCCCTCCCACACCTGTTCCTGACCCTCAGCGTTTTGACCCCACTGCTGAGTGATGGCGCCCCCTTGGTGGCATGAGCTGCATTGCACAGCCTGCCGAAGTCCGGGGTGGAAAGCGGGTTAACATTGGTACTTACACAGGAGGCTACTAGACAATTAACTCCCGCTTACAGGGTGCCTTAAGTGCAAAGGATGCAAGTGCGGTGGGGTGGTTCTCTTTGCTAATCTAGATCTCTCCACATCATCTGTGTGTGAATCTTAGGGCTGGAAGGGGCCTTGAGGAGCCAGGCTAGTCCATTCCTGCTGCCTCCTTGAGAAGGGTACCCAAACCAACCCAGCCAGGCGGTGTTATACCAGGGATCGGCAGCCTCTTCGGCCCTGTGTGCCACCAGTGGGGTGAAACAAAGCCCTCGGGGACCACTGGCAGGCCTAAGACATAGATAGGAGAGAAGGAAGAGGGAATGGGAGGGCAGGAGAGACAGGGAAGAGGGAGAGAGAGAAAGAGAGAGAGAGAGAGAGAAAAGCAAGAGGTATTGTATACGATGGGAAAGCCGCCGCCACTGCCGGGGGCCGCCTCTGAGACACTCCAACCTCCCAGCAACCGCGTTTGTCTTTGCTGCCTCTGGAGCTTCCCTGGGCTCTTCCCCACCACATGCCTGGCACTGACGCAGGCAGGGCAGCCACAGAAACATGTGACCCACCATCCCTGCCACGGGGCCTCCTTTTGGGAAAGCAGCCACGGTGGCTGTCAGTGCCTCAGACAGTCCCCCATCTGCAGCCCTGTTGGGGGGCCCGTCTCATCATCCCTACAGGCCGAGAAGCACTCTTCTAACGACGGCCTCTCAAGTCCTCGAAGAATCCACATCTAATCTGTTGTGGGTGCTGTCTGGTTTATATCCAGCTCTAACTATTTGAAAAGTGGTTTCACCCATATGAGGCTGAATTCTTCTCTCATATACTTAACAGAGCATTTAATTCACCAAAACAGTCTCTATCCCAACTGTGTGAGATGCCCGTGTCTACTGTGTCCTGAAGACCCCAGAGCCCTGGGTGGGTGTCAGGAGACCTGGGTTCTTGTCCCACCTCCGCCTGGGACTCACCTTGTGACTTGGACAAGTCACTTCCCCTCTCTAGACCTCAGTTTCCCCATCTGTAAGATAGGGGGAGGGCTTAGCTTTTCTCTAAGAGCTCTCCTAGCTCTGGTGGTCTAGGAGTTTATTCAACATGTCTGTGCTTCCTATCATGACCTGGTGGAGGTCGGGGTGGGGGGATTCACTGCTGGAGACCCACCCCTCTCATACTGTCTATCCAAATACTCCTTCCTCTTCTCTCCTTTTCTGCCTGTTGAGCCCCCTCCTCCTCCTTTCCAGGGTCTTTTGTGCCTTGTCTGTCTCCTGCTCACTCATGTCTTAAAACTTACAGAAACACCTGGAAGCCCTATTCAATGTCCCCAGGACCTCAACCCTTGATACTACACAGAGCTATCTGCAGACGCTTCCTTGGGGCATTCTACAACCAGCAGGTGAGATTAAAACTGGCAGAGGGCCGTGAAGCCAAGGAGAGTTAGGACGACCCTGCCAAGAACCCTTCTCTACCCTGCCCCAGCCCCCAGCACAGACACAGACACACACACACACACACAGGGAGAAGGGTAGGGACGTGGGCCTCAGATGGTCCATCTTGGGTGATTCACAGCAGAGAGAGGCTTAAAGGTCATGGGAAGTGAGGCCTATGAGACCCTTAAACCTGCAATGAGAACCATCTGCTCTTTTTAGTACCTCGAAAATATTACCAGAAACTACCTATCCTTAAGCAGGTGGCAGGGATTTAACTAAGATACCCAGATTATTGACTTTCTTCCTGTAATGTTATGACTGTTCTGGAGAAGCCAGGGTTCAAGGCCAGGCACTGCTGCTGACTTGCTTGTGCAGAAGCTCTGGCCGGCAACTCTGTGTGTTTCCAAATACTAGACTTCCTCTAAGGGGACAAGGGCTTTTCAATACTTGGCACTTTTGGAAGGACGTGGAACGAAGGGGTATTTTGTTAGTAACACAATCTCAACCAAAATTTCCATTTTTACAGAGAAGATAATCGGAGCTCAGAGAGGTCAAGGTGCTTGCCCAAGATCACACAGCAAGTCAGAGGCAGAACTTTTGGGGGAAAGGGCCAGGGCTTATTAAAGAGGGACAGGATAGATGCATATAGATTCCATTTTAAACTCCTCCTGCACTTTGGAATGTATACTTCATAGGACTAGAAGATAGCCAGGCTCGGTGGATGTGGTATTATCCCCATTAGCCAGGTTAAACAACTGAGGCACAGAGAGATGTGTAACGTGCCCGAGGTCACACAGGTATCTAGGACTAGAATCCAGGTCTCCTGAATCTTAAGCCAGTGGTCCTCCTTTCTATATCAAAACAAGATGGCAGAATAAGACCAGAGCAGCCACTCAACCCTGCCCCTCCTGACCAATGCCTCCTGGCCTCACTGCCCACGGCCAGCCATGATGATCTACCATTGCCTGGCTGGCCTCTGAGTCAATGCAGCTGGCCCATGCCTAGAGCCACTTACCTGTGTGCTGGACGGCCCCACAGCACGCCGGGGCACCTTGATGTCAAATCCACCTTTGGGGTCCTTCTCCCCTCTCAAGCACGGGTCATTGGGGGGCTCTCGCCCTCCCTCCCAGTCACAGATGGTCTTTCGAATTGCCTGTAGGACACTGTGGAAGGAAGAATGGAGACGCAGACCAGATTTCACCATGGGAGAAAGGCACTGCAAGCTTGTGTTTCTAGGGCCCACGGTGTCCCAGGACCACCCGCATTTGAATTCTTGGGGTGCTTGTGAAGATGCTTATTCCTGCCCCCATTCCAAAATTCTGGTTTAACAGATGTAAGGTACCCTCCAGAAATCTGTGTTTAAACAAGTATTTCACATGATTCTGATGTCCAAGGGATGTCTGGGAACCCAGCTCTGAGCCCATCAAGTGAGACAGAGCTTGAGTGAGGTAAGATGTCTACTTTTCCTTCCTGTATAGGGGAGTCTCATTGGTCTTATAAAATCTATGTGTGCTTACTTTTCATAATAGCTTAGATGTGCACGTGCTTACTCCATGCTGCATGTGCTTAGGTCTACAAGTGGACTACCACATTTCATCATCCCAACAGGCAGCAGGTAACATTATAATCCCCATTTTACAAATGAGGAAAACAGGTTTGGAGAAGGTCAGTAACTTGGCTGAGTTCACACAGCTAGATAGCAGTGGATATGGACTTCAAACCCAGAGATGAAGGCCTAATTCATTCCAATTTCCTAAGGAGCCCTCTGGAGCTTGCTGGAAGGACCCGTGTGTGTTCAGTGGCTGAGTCAGTACATCCTCTCTGATGGGTACCTTGCATACTTATGTCTGATAGCTCCTGAAGGCCTCTGAAAACCCACCTGATGAGGACGTTCTTCTTCTTCCGTACCGCCTGCCGCAGGGGCTCACGCAGCGTCACCTGGGCGAAGTCCTGCAATGCCGCATAGATGGTGTTCCTGATGGCCTGGTTGAAGACACTCTCCATCCTGCCCATGAGCACTTGCAGGCCTTTGATCATGGCGATCACCTGGGCAGGGACAGGCCAAGGGTCAGGTTCGCCATGTCCAGCACATCAGCTGTCTACTACCCATCACCACCTCGCCAGGGGAGGCAGGGAGTGAGATGTCACCACCTCGCCAGGGAGGCATGAGGCCAGTGCTACTCAAAGTGCCAGTGCATGGCTAGGTAAGAAACGTGTGCCAGAATGTACGTACATCAGCACTTTGCTTCATTACTTGAGAAAGTCTTGCTACAAAACATGAGAGGTTTCTGGCTGCTTCTAGCAGCTCAACTAACGGCATTCTTTGCGATGCAACGGATTTTCATCCTGACATGAGCTCCCGATTTTGTTGCTGACTGCTAACGAATGGTAGCCGGCCCACGGGCCACATATTGAACATTTAAAGTAGTGCTCTGGCTTTTGAAGGCCTCTCCATAGACCAGGACCACCCACAGACAATGTCAAATAGAACTTTTTTACTACAAAATTTTCTGAAGAATTTTTATGTCTGTTTTCAAAACCATTTGGCCAGTTGCTGCTTGAGTTCACAAAATCAAAATTTCTTCTGCTGAAGTCATGGGGGAGAATGCCTCTGCTCTTCTATTTCCCTTCTCCTTACCCTAATTCACTTACCTGTTTGAAGACATAGGATTCAGGCGTGTGTGATGAGAGAAGCCTGGCCTGTCCTTGGCTCTCTCTTTTGGGACCTGCCTGACTACGAGCATGTGGCCTCCCCTCTAGGTTTCTGGCCACTTCTTACAATTACCATCCCCTGCCCATCCTGAGGAAAGGAGGCAAGTATCTATGTAGCTGCTTTGCCTATTACCCAGTGGCAAGTTTAATGAGATGTACAAGGCATAGGAAGACTGGTGTGGCCTTGGGTGAAAGCCACATTCTCTAGTCCAGCTTTATCAGCATTAAGTCTGAACCTTTGATTCCACTGGCCTCTGACATTAATTTCTCAATTGATTCAGATTGTCCACCTCACAACTGCCACACGTATCACACCCACAATGGCATGTTCCACCTTCTACACCAGACTGGAAACACACAGGACAAGGTCCAGCTGTGCTGTGCACGCCCAACTGCCAGTGTCTGCGCCCATGGCGGGCAGACAAAGTTTTTGTTGAAAATGAACAAATAAATAAATGGATGAGCTTAGACCCTAAGCCTCTCTTTTTTTAAAAAAGAGCATTTTTAGATAGAACTGGTATGAAAACAACTCAGGAGGTAATGGTTTGCACTGGCACAAAGAGTACAACAATTTTGTTGGCGAGAGGCTTTAATGCAGAGAAATAATGGGAGAGAAGCATTAGAGGACTGTTAGATCACAACAGAATCTGGGCTACTGGCTACACATGTAATTAGGAGACATTAGGATAAAGGAAGGAGCAAGTAATGAAGATGTCTCAGAATAACTCCAAACACAGAGGAGTGGGCAGGCCTGTTGGATCTAACGGAAAATCTTTGCAACTCCAGACCAGACAAAGAGTTCTTAGCTGAAACCCCAAAATCACAAACCACCAAATAACTGATAAATTGGACTTCATCCAAATTAAAAACAGCTGCTCTTTAAAAGGCACCCTTTCAAAAATGAAAAGGCAAATTACTGATGAGAAAAAAATATTTGCGACATATATTTGACTAAAGACTTGTAATCTAAAATATGGAATGAATTCTTACAATTCCATAATAGGAAGACAGAAACCCACTTTTTAAAAAATGGGCAAAAGATCTCAATACTTCCCAGAGGAAGGTACATGAATGGGATCCAAGACAGGAAGGAGGTAAAGGGATTTCCCAAGATAATAACAAGGAGAATCTTGGATCCGCAGCTGGGCTGCTGTAGGGACAAACCGTGCACACTGGAAAGAAGACGGCTTGCAGAGGAATGGCTCCAAGAAAAAAAGAACACCCAAACTCACCAAATGCTGATGGGGATGGACTGTTTCTAAGGAGTTGTACAGTTTGTTGGTATGTTGGGGGTTGGCTTTTTGACGGACTCATAGAAAACAAAACAAAACAAAGCATTGCAAATTCTATGGAGAACAAAAACTTGTGTAAGAAAATAAATGTATTGACATTAGATCCTGTGGCTCAGTGATGGATGACAGTTACTTGGTCATAATAATAATAAGGTAACTATTGATTTTACCAAAAACTGTAAAATTACCACTATGGGAAGATGAGGGAAGGACACCAGGTGTGTTGCAGGGATGGGAGGTAGGAAGGAGAGAGCTATAGCCTCATTTCCCAAAGTAGAAAATGTCATAAACTGAAAAACCAAGAAATAGTCTCCTAAGCCTGTTAGAACTAGGGAGGTAAGTACCCCGAGGAATCACTTAACAACTCAAACGGTGTTTCCTATCTGGGGACTCAGAATGGAATGGCATGGTGCAGTTAATGTACTACTTTTACTCTGTTTTACTACCAAAGGCCACACTGAACTACTTTTCAATTTTTATACATATTTTATGAATGTGATAAAAATGATAAAACCTCTCGATGTATAGCAAAGCAAGGACTAGAAGGAAATACAGTGACATGCTCCTGATGGCTGTGTTTGGATGATGACAGGAGGCTGTGCCAAGGCGAAGGGAGGAGTGGGGTTAGGGGAGCACCTTCTAAATCACTTACAGTGCGTATGCATCCCTTTTATTAAGGAAGTGAGTGCATAAATAGTTTTACAAAGTTGCATTTACCCTCTGACTGTCTCACTTGAAATAGGCTTGAGGATGACTTTGTCTTCTAGTAATGAAGCCTGAAAAACTTTCTTCCAGGTTGCCCATTCGCAATGGAAGTGCCAAGAGGTTCGGGACCACTCAGGACAATGTCAAATGTGATTATGATTTTTCTCCTTTCTGAAATTATGCCACTAAGCCTCAGTCCTTTAATGTGAAGCTTGGAGAGAAGACACTAACCTCTTACATTTGTATGACCCTTCAACTTTTCAGGGCCCATCTACATTCATTATCTTACTTGACAATTATTGTTTGATGGGATGGAGCATGGGAGAGATTATTAGCTCCATTTTACAGATAAGGAATCTGAGGGTCTGAGAGCTGAAGTGACCAGAGGGCCCAGGGGTAGGATCCAGGTCTCTGATTTCTAGATTAGCCTCTTGTAGGTTTCAAATGATCCTCAAAGAAAGAGCTGTCACTCACAACATAGTATAAAAGAAGTTTCCTCCCAAATAGGAACATCATTTTGTAATCAAACAAAACACAACACAAAAGGTTATAAATCAGACAGTCCTGTTTCCAGAAATTACTACTGTTCATGGTTTGGTATACAACATATTTACGTCCTTCAGTTTTGCACAAATATAAAAAGCATATTGTATTTTGGTGTAAGTGGAATCATTCTACATGCTGTTCTGTTTTTGGTCTAAATGTCTATATTTGGATTTTTATTTTGTGTGTGTTGATATATATTTAGATATATTACATATTTCTTTACGTATTTAAAAATATCCACTTTTATGTGTATATGCGTATTTATTTCTAGATATAGTTTTGCTTCTTGCCTATAAGCATTAAAACTACAGACATGCTGTTCTTTAACTTTCTTTTTTAACTTGATATACTGAGCATAGCTTTCCATGTCGGTATAACTGTTTTACTTTTTATTTTATTTATTTATTTTTGGGACAGTCTCACTCTGTCACCCAGGCTGGAGTGCAATGGCACAATCTTGGCTCACTGTAACCTCCACCTCCCAGGTTCAAGCGATGCTCCTGCCTCAGCCTCCCAAGTAGCCGGGATTATAGGGGTGCGCCTCTATGCCCAGCTAATTTGTTTTTGTATTTTTAGTAGAGATGGGGTTTAACCATGTTGGCCAGGCTGGTCTTAAACTCAGGATACCACCTCAAGCGACCCACCTGCCTCAGCCTACCAAAGTGCTGGGATTATAGGCGTGAGGCATGGTATACCGCTTTTAGAGACTGCATAGTATACAATGCTATAGTTGAATCTTAACTTACATACCTGATTCCATATTGAAGAACATTTGTTTCACACATTTTGGTATTATAAACAACACTGTGATAAATATCCATGTACATATATCTCTGCACAGTTGGCTTAATTCCTTGGAATTTATTCCCAGAAGGAGGACTTGGCCAACGGGTATGCACATTAAAAACGTGAGTACATGTAATCAGACTGCTCTCATAGAAAGCCTATAAAATGTAGACTGACCACTCAAGACACAAGAATGTCTATTTCTCACACTTTAACCTGCGACATGCATCACCCATCTGCCAAATCTCTGCTATCCTGATTGGTGAACACTGCATCCCATCTTATTCCAATCTGTAGCTCTGACCACCGATCAGTTTGGGCGTTTTTCATACCTCTTTTAGCCATTTGTTTTTCTTTTGTTTCTTCTGTTGGCTTCTTTGTGCCCATTTTTTTAGTGGAGTGGACATTTTTCTTTGGGTTTTCTTTCTTTTTTTTTTTTTTTTTTGAGACGGAGTTTCGCTTGTTACCCAGGCTGGAGTGCAATGGCGTGATCTCGGTTCACAGCAACCTCCGCCTCCTGGGTTCAGGCAATTCTCCTGCCTCAGCCTCCCGAGTAGCTGGGGATTATAGGCACGCGCCACCATGCCTAGCTAATTTTTTTTTGTATTTTTAGTAGAGATGGGGTTTCACCATGTTGACCAGGATGGTTTCGATCTCTTGACCTCATGATCCACCCGCCTCGGCCTCCCAAAGTGCTGGGATTACAGGCATGAGCCACCGCGCCCAGCTCTTTGGGTTTTTAAGAACAGAATGAGTTTCTAATCAATTCTGAGTAACAGCATAGCTTCTGACACATTAATTTAGATGGGAGGGCAGGGAAGAACATGCAAATTAGGGTGACCAATGCTGTTTTCTTGCTTGGAACTACTCTGGAACCACCATAAGCTGCAGTCTCAGGGAGGGAAGGAGATGCAGGAAGTCTGCACCTACCTCAACAAAGGCAAACTTTTCCTCACTGGTGTAATTGTAGCGTGTGGCTCTCTCGTATTCCTCTGCAGTGCCAGGGCAGTCCTTATTGCAGAATTTGTCTGTGGGGTGAACCAGCTTCCAAGAGTACTAGGGAGAGTGGGAACAAACCAAATGTCCATCAACTGATGCATGGACAAACAGAATGTGACAGATCCATGCAATGGAATATTATTCAGCTGAAAAAAAAGAAATAAAGTACTGATTCATGCTGCAACATGGAAACACCTTGAAAACATGCAAAATCAAAGAAGCCTGATACAGAAGACCATGTATCATATGATTCTATTTATATGAAACATCCAGAATAGGGAAACCTATAGAGGTAGAAAGCAGATTGCTTAGGGCTAGGGAGATGAGAGGGGAGATAACACAGGGCTTCTTTTTGAAGTGATGAAAATGTTCTATATTTGACTGTGGCTGTACAATTCTGTGGCTATACTAAAAACCAATGAACCTACACTTTAAATGGGTAAATGGTATTGCATGTGAATTTTAACTCCATAAATCTGTTAAAAAGAGAGTGCTAGGGAGAGATGAAGGCAGACTCCAAGGAAAGGGAGGTCAGTGTGAGGCCCTCTGCCCTGGGACACCTACCACCTCCATGACGTGGGCACTCCACTTGGATAGAAGCTGCAGACCCCGCAGGGCTAGGTCGAAGAGCTCGCGATACTCCTCGTCTGACTTCTGGCTGTCCAGCCCCGAGCCCGTCACCACCTGGGGAGCATCAAGTGTCATACTCACCATCTCTGCACCTGACACTTTTATATGTTATCTCATTAATTCCCCCAAGAACACTGCAGGGAAGGGCTATTATTACATCTCCTTGACAGATAAACTGAAGCTCAGACAAGTGCCTTGCTGAAGCCCACGTGGTTTATAAATCACTGAAGGCTTGGGTTCAGGTGGTGATGCCACAGCGCCACTCATAATCACCCTGGAGTATCACAGGACAGCACCTTTCAAACTCTGACTACATTCACAGTAGGAAGCGCACACCATATAGAAACTGAGAACATACACCTACATAGAGCTATCACATATATGTATGCAACAATATGTTTTTCTTTTCTTTTTCTTATAGAGACATGGTGTCACTGTGTTGCCCAGGCTGGTTTCCTGTGCTCAAGCAATCCTCCTGCCTCGACCTCCCAAAGTGCTGGGATTACAGGTGTGAGTCACCATACCCAGCAGCCTCAACAATATTTTTTACAAAGCAGTTTTACTCTTAATATATAGGATTCCTTCTGGCTTTCTATTCTATATTTATATAAAAATGCTAATCACAAACCACTAAGTTGATTTCACAACTCATTAGACATGACTCACGGATTGAAAGGCAATGGATAAACATCTGTATAATACCCCACAATGACAGAATATGTGTGTATGCACACACACACACACACGCACACGCACGCACACACACACACACACACACACACAGCCAGTCCTCATTATTGGTGGATTCTGTATTTATGAATTCCCTTACTGGCTAAATTCATGATGATTTCTCAGTCATTTGCAGACATGTGCCCACTCCCAGCTGAAGTTGGACAAAGTGACTCTGCCTTCTTGTTTCAGCTCTCACACAGTAAACAAGTATCTTTTTTGAAGTGTATTTAGTGCCATTTTTTCTATACTGTTGCGCTTTTTACTCGCAATTGCTCAATTTAAAATGCCCTCCCCCCCCTACCCCAAGCTTAGGGCTAATGTGCTATATAGTGTTCCTCTGCGCAAGAAAGCTGTAATATGTCTTACGGAAAAAAATATATCTTCTAGATAAGCTTTGTTCAGGCATAAGTTATAGTGCTATTGGTCATGAGTTCATGAATCGACAATAGAGATCACATAAAGTGTCTTTAAACAGAAGTGCTTATAAAACAAGGTTATATATTGACCAGTTGATGAAAATGTTGTGACCAGAGGCTCACAGGGCTGTAAGTGAGATTCCTCCTCAGAGCAATGATTCAGTATTTGCTCATTCAGAGTTCATGGCCACTTTATAGAACTACTGTGAAGAATGAGAATTAACATGTACGGAGCATATAATTTTAAAAAAATATCTTTGACCAGACTCATTCTTAGACCACACCAAAATTTGGGTAAGAATTAAGAGCTCTGGCTGGGTGCAGTGGCTCATGCCTGTAATCCCAGCACTTGAGGAGGCTGAGGCAGGAGAATCACTTGAGTCCGGAGTTCAGGACCAGTCCAGGCAATATAATGAGACCCTGTCTCTATTTTTAAAAAAGAAATAAAATACTTAAAAAAAATTTTTTTTAAAGAGTTCTAGCACTCAAAATAAGTTACTCCTGTAACTTCAGTTCAGTTGATTGGTACATATGTTTAGAAAGCTAAGGTCTGGGTTTGACTTTGGTCCCTCTGGGCCACGAGTCTAATGGCCACAAGTCCTTGCATTTGTCAGACTGACCCCACTTCAGATACATTGCTCTGTGATCAAAGGCATCTCCTGGACTGCGGTTTGGAAGGTACAGTCATCATGGCTGCCGGCCACATGGTGGAAGCAGTGAGCACACATGGGTCAGTGCACACTCACCAACCACTGCTATGTAATAAAGGAATCAGTCAGGGGACCAGTGTTTATCAAACAGCACATTCATTTATTAGAAGGGTGTGTATGGGATGAGAACCAGAAGGATACCCAGTCTTAGCTGGTTCTGGGATGGTAGGGTTTTATGTGATTTTTCTCTCCTTCTGCTTATCTGTTTTTTCCTGAGGTTTGAGCACGGATCAAGTCTCCATTGGGGAAAAAAAAAAAAAGTTTAGAAAAAAAGAAAAAATGAAATGAAATGTAATTATTGGGATTAGTGGAGATTTTTATGGCCTTCATCTGCCCCTAAGTATATTACGGATCTTTTTTACAATGATCATTTATTACTGTGTAGTTTAAAAATATTTAGGTAATGCTATGAGAACAAGTGTTCCGTTTGCTTGCCATCCAGGGTGGAGGTGATTTGCATCATTTATCACGTACAGGCAGAACTAACCATCACCCGGCTTTTATTGTCTTCCATATCTTTTAATCCTTTCAATGAACCTTACATGATAAATACTGTTGTTGCCCTCATTTCACAGATAAGGAAACCGAAGCAAAGAGATACTGAATAATTTTCAAAGAGCAGTGGCACCACCAGAATTCACCCCAGTCTGCCTGGCTCTAAAACCCATGCTCTTGGCCACTTTACCCTCTTGTCTTCCTCCTACTTTCCTGTGGGTCTATGTTCTTTCCTGGCTGCTCCTTACCCCATCTGGCCCTGGGCCCATGGGCCTGCATCCCAGCACTCTACATGCTCACCTCACTGTTGCTGTAGCGAGCGAGCTCGGAGATGAAGCGGATGTGGTCATCCCGGATCTGAACCATCTGCTCGCAGATATTGTACTGGGGGCTGATGCTGCTCTGGGTGCACGTCCACCTGGGTAGAAAATTATGGGGTCGGAGAGGGTCCCAGTCTCAGGCGCCTGGGTGGGACAGGCATTAGTTGCTCCTGGTGCTCAGTCCATGTGGCCAAATACCGAGGGTGACACCACATGGCATCCCAGCAGCCTCAGCAAGAGAGCCTGCTAAGTCTAACACTGTGGAAGCTTCAGGCCTAGTGGGACAGTCCTTCCTCCTCTTCCTGGGGGCTGGCCTCATCTAGGACCCAACTGCAGCCCTTCCAGATACCTGGTCCACAATACTTACCAGTAATATGAGAGGAGAGGGATCACAGCTGCTCTAGGGCTACAAAGGGCTGGATCCAAGCACGGAAAAAGCAAGGGGCAACCTCCAAAACCAGCCTACGCACTCTGACAGCACAGACACTCTGAGGTTGGAGCTGGCTTTGGGGGCCTTTGGGCTGGGACTACGGAAATCTTAGTGTGTCTGTGCCTCTTTTCCAACAGTCCCCTGGTGACACGGAAGCACACTGTGTGAGGGAAGCCAGGGTGACTCTGAGACTTGGGGGTGGCCCCTCCCTCTACCCACCCTCTCTACCTCTCACCCCCTTCTCTCCTCTCTCCACCATCTTTCCTCCTTCCCTCTGCCTCTTTTCCACTCCTTGTGAAAAGATGTCATTAGGAAAACCATCCTAAGTCAGAGAGGAAATGAATGAATGACCGACCGTCTTCACTCTCCATCCCCAAGAGAAAAACGACCACTCGCTTCACCCTCTTCTACCCTCAGGTGCTGGTGACCCAGCAGACACACTAAGCATGAGCACCAGACAAGGCAGAAAAAGATCCTGGGGAGAATTTACTCTTTCAGAAGGGGCCCTGATGTGGTTCTCACAAGAACGGCAGAACAGCGACAGCCTTCCTCAGGCTTCCCTTCAGGATTACTCAGAGAGCTATCTGCAGAGAGGGGGCACATGGCACCTCACACCCTGCCCTGGTCACTCCCCCAGCCTCTGCTCCCAGCCAGCTTCAGCTGGTAGAGAAGTCATGTGGGAAAGAGTGAGGAATTAGCTCAGTATTCTCCATTCCCTGCTTTTCCTGCAAAACCCCCTCACAAATTAGAAGCCAGAGGGTGATGAAGGGACTACATTAGCTTTCCTTCAGGACACCCAGTTGCACTCAGATGCAGTTCAAGGACACCCCATTCATGTCTTTTTAAGATGCTAATACACTCGCCCTCGAGTAAAGGATGGCTGGTTCCCCTCCGTGTGGAAAAGCCGCAACTTTTGGCAAGAGGCACACAGAAGGACACTCCTTCACAGACTCAGAGACCAAAGGGGCAGCCGAGGTTGGAGCCCCAACTTCAGTGAGGCACTGACACCCCAGGCATTTGCATAGATGACCTAGAATCGTGGTTTATAAAGTGACCGAAGGTGAAGCTGCCCACCCACGTCACATCCATTCCACGAAGTACTGAGTGCATGGTCACCTAACCTGAGAGCATCGGCGTGAGGAGGAAAAATGCCACCTCTCCTCACTGGACCACTGAGGGCTGGCCACTCCTCCAGGAAGGAGAGGGACTCCTGCTGTCCTCTGAGGGGACATGCGGGTCACTGCTGGGCTGGACAAGGGGCATGGCTATGCTCTGAGCCCTTTTGAACCTGGCAGCAAACGGCGGATACAAAAGGGCTCAGAGCACCCTCGCAGCTCCCCTCCGGCCGGCGCCTGTGTTCTGATAGAATCCACCTGCCCAGGGCTCTGGGGAGGGAGGAGGGGCTGAAGTGGCCCCTCGGCTCCCTGCCCGGGCTGGGCATCCTCGCGGGAGCCGAGAGACATTACGGCAGGCACTCACTTGGACTTGTTCTCTTCATAGTGAGCACTGGTCTTAATGTATCTGGCCAGCTCTATCTGCATGTCGCCGAAAAGGGGCACCACCTGCAGCTGCTGCAAAGGAAGCAAACACAGCTCGTGAGATGCCAAGGAGGGGCTGGGGTGGCTGCCTTTGCTGCCACCCTACTGGGGAGGCAGGCCTCTGTGTGTGCCTGGGGGATGACCCCTAGTTTCTGCTTCCAAGTGACTCTGAAAACAAAATGAGCCCCAGCCAGGGTGCAGATCCTCCCCTGACTCCAACCAACTCTGTGTTCCAAGCAACAGAGCCTAGAAAGGGAAAGTAACTTGTCCAAGGTCACTCAGCCAACAGCATGGGTGAGGCTGAGGACCGGATGGACAGCAGCCCAGTGCAGGGTCCTTTCCACATGAATCTTCCCCAGCTTAAAGCATCCTTGCTGCTATGAATTCTGGGCTAGAAGCAGGTGTCTGAGTGCTGTTGGTTTTCCAGAGAAAGTCTGTACTTTCAAGGTAATTAAAACCATAATAATACCTAACACCAGAGGGCAGACAACTCCCAACAAAAAAAAAACCAGGGCAAATGGCGGGGAGGCTGGTGTTTACCGTGTGCTTCACCTGCACTAGGTGCATTTTAAAAACAGTATCTCAAGCCATACAATAGCCTGGGAAGTCTGTACTATTATTATTCCCATTTCAGAGAAGAAGAAACTGAAGCTTAAACAGCTTAAGTGATTTTTCACAAAGACCAGCTAGAAGTCAAGAATTCAGGATTATATAACCCAGGGCTCTGAGTCATCCATGTAACCCCAAACCCACGGAAACCTCCAGGGAACCCTACAGAGCCGACACCCTTGGTATTCATATTTTTCAGACTTGGAACTCAGTTTCAGGGTGATTTAGTGACTTTCCCAAAGTCATCTAGCTATTAAGTGGCAGAGCCAGACTTACACCCAGGCCTGCCAAGGGAGAGGCTGTATTCTCTCCTACCCTCATCTCATTCATGCTGACTTAGGGAAGATTTTCCAAGGGTCTCCTCAAATGAGCCCTATTTTCATTTGGGACAACTCTAGATAAAAGTTCCACCCTTGAAAACAAGTAAAGCCACAGCACAAAACATAAGTGACATGTTCCTTCTCCTTAACCTTGAAGAGTCCGTGGGACTCAGGCCCAATCCAATGCCCTCCACATCACACGACTAAGGAGTTTTGCTGTGAATATTCATCTGGGCTTTCCCATGTCTGACCCCTCAGGCTTCCTCCGTGCCTGCAGTGCCCAATGCTAGAATAAATTGAGAACATGGAAGTTAATTCCAAAGTGCAAGATTCCTTTGCAAAATCCTAAGAAGCTTAGTTTAACTGCAAAATTTTTAAGATCTGGGGCCAAAAGATTAACTCTCAGAGACACTGAAATAGAGTGTATGATGGACATTGCTGAGGCATTCTATCCAGAGGAAAGGGCAAGCTGGGTGGCCCCTGGTGTACCAGGTGAGAGGCTGTGATTTTGCATATGTGAATCAATTTAAAATCCAGTCTTTAACCATTCTACTTCTGTGAGCTCTGATTTATACTGGAAATTAAAGCAGGTGCTGTCTTCTGTCCCTCTTTAGGTGACAAGGGACTTCGGGGGGAAAAAACACAATGCAGCATTCAAAAAGACTCACAGGGCCTCCTCCTACCCAAATCCCAGCTGAATCCTGAAACCTGGAACTACGCACGACTTTCATGCAGCATCCTTCCAGAGAGCAAATGCCTCTCTCAACGGCAGCCGGAGGCCCTGCTGTTTTATCTTCCTCCTCCCAGAAGCTTTGGAGCTACAGCTCAATTTCAAAAACAAACCCATGGTTTTCTGGCTAATTTCATTCTTTCAGCCAAAAACATCCTGCTCTGGTAACCTCAGCCCTCTGCCCAGCCCCAGCCCCAGTTGCTGACCTTAAAGAACTTATCAATTTTGCTAAGATTAATTCTCTTCTTGGCATCCAGTTTGTAAATGTTACTGACATTTCCATCCATCAGATACAGGCCAAAGCCCATCACCTAGAATGAGAAGGGGCAGAGCATAGAAACTAATCACATCCACTGGAAAAGTTTTATTTTTAAAGGTAGGTCTGTCTATGTGACATATACACACACACCCTGTAGAGACAAACTACGTTATAAAAACCTATGCATCTTCAAACAAAGGCAGGAAACGTAAGTCTAATTTCAATGAAATTTAGTCTATTATCATGGCAGCTACTTCTTCAGCACTTACTATGGGCCAGAGTCTGTGCTCAGAGCTTTAATAAGCATTATTCTCTCTTGAGTCAAGTTCTCTGCAATAACTTTATTCTATAGATGAGGAATCGGCGACACAGGGAGGTTAGACAGCTCACCAAGGCCACGTAGCTAAGGAGCGGAGAAAGGAGCTGAACAGGATCTGTTGACAATATTTCTGCATTTAGATCTTTCTGAGAGAAAGGGCTGCTCCTAGCTCCTTGCTGTATCCCAGGGTGTGGCACAACACAGGCATCTGATGAATACTTGAACAGTGAGTGAAGGTCAAAGTATCCACCTCTTTCTCCACAGAAAGGACAATGTAAAGGTTTCCAAGGAGCCACTGGTGACTTTTTTTTATTATTATACTTTAAGTTCTGGGGTACATGTGCAGAAAT
Source organism: Saguinus oedipus (assembly GCA_031835075.1). Classification (NCBI taxonomy): domain Eukaryota; kingdom Metazoa; phylum Chordata; class Mammalia; order Primates; family Cebidae; genus Saguinus; species Saguinus oedipus. The sequence continues at coordinate 49,537,833 of CM063170.1, forward strand.
GGCAGGATTGTTGCATAGGTACACACATGCCATGGTGGTTTGCTGCCTCCATCCCCCCTTCACCTACATCAGGCATTTCTCCCAATGTTATCCCTCCCCAACCTCCATACCTCCCACTATCCCTCCCCTAGCCCCCCACCCCCCAACAGACCTCAGTGTGTGATGCTACCCTCCCTGTGTCCATGTGTTCTCATTGTTCAGAACCAGCCTATGAGTGAGAACATGTGGTGCTTGGTTTTCTGTTCTTGTGTCAGTTTGCTGAGAATGATGGCTTCCATATTCATCCATGTCCCTGCAAAGGACACGAACTCAACCTTTTTTATGGCTGCATAGTATTCCATAGTGTATATGTGCCACATTCTCTTTATCCAGTCCTATCATTGATGGGCATTTGGGTTGGTTCCAGGTCTTTGCTATTGTAAACAGTGCTGCAAGGAACGTATGTGTGCATGTGTCTTTATAAAAGAATGATCTCTTCCTGAATTTGCCCTCTGAGTGAGTTAACATTCTTGATTTCAATCCTTTTAACAGTCTCCTGAATGCTGGCTTATTTTGTTCCTTTTAAAATATATGCAGAAGGGGGCCTGAACAGCTGTGTGACCATGAGAAAGTCACTTCTCTCTGTGCCTCTATTTCTCATCTGACATGAAGAGGGTGGACCAGGGGACTGTTAAGGTCACTTCCCCTGTGGGAAGCGTTTCCTTTTTTTGAGATGTTCTTGCTGTTCCCCCACCACCTGACCTGGGCTGGAGTGCAGCGGCACGATCACTGCTCACTGCAGCCTCAACCTCCTGGGCTCAAGCAATTCTCTCACCTCAGCCTCCTGAGGAAGTGTGACTACAGGTGCATGCCACTACCCCTGGCTAATTTTTGCATCTGTCTGTAAAGATAGCATCTCACTGGGTTGCCCAGGTTGATCTTGAACTCCTAGGCTCAAGTGATCCTCCTGCCTTGGCCTCCCAAGTACTAGGATGACAGGCGTGAGCCACTGTGCGGGTGTACTTTGTTCTGCAGGATGAACTTCACCCTTTTCTGCGTAAGAGCAGACAGTGCCCATGGTGGCATCTGAGCTCACTGACACAAACTACCCATGTGGCAAAACTGTGTGAGGGGACAGATTGAAGAGGGTGAGGAACAGAGGGGGAAGAAGGCAGGGAAGCCCGGGTGTGGGGGCTGCAGACTTTGAAGGCTGCGTGAAGACTACTTGGTGGGCTGGAATGTAGTGATTTAGCTTGCAGAAAGTTACAGCAACCGCCCAGGCTCAGCACCAACAGTGAGAGGGGTATGTGAACTGCAAGTGGCTTCTCTAGATTTCCGATGGTCTGGAGGAAGCCAGGGTAACAAGTCTCAAAGCCACCCAACCCTGCACACTTAACTGAGGTGCTAAGACATGTAAGACAGGAGCACCAACACAGGGCTGGGATTCTCAGAACAGCAGGAGAGACACTGAAGGAGAAAAAAAGGAAAAACCACCAGAACGCTGAGAGGTGAGGATCTGGGACAGAATCAAAAGGAGCTCACAGGATGTAGAAAGAATAGGAGAAGGCGGCCAGGTGCAGCAGCTCATGCCTGTAATCCTAGCACTTTGGGAGGCCATGGTGGGTGGATCACGAGACCAGGAGTTCAAGACCAGCTGACCAACAGGGTGAAACCTTTTCTCTACCAAAAATACAAAAATTATCTGCACGTGGTGGTGCGTGCCTATAATCCCAGCTACTCAGGAGGCTGAGGCAGGAGAATCGCTTGAATCAGTGAGTCAGAGGTTGCAGTGAGCAGAGGTTACACCACTGCATTCCAGCTTGGTGACAGAGTGAGACTCCATCTCCAAAAAAAGGCAAAAAGGAATGGGAGAAGGCTGTTCATGTCAGTGCTACAGCAGCTGTGGGGTGTAAGTTAGAGACAAACTAAGCTAACAATGGAATAACCGCTAAGGAAGGCTCATCGAAATCACATTATTTCACAGCAGCATAACATAGCCAAATAAATTAGTCACATGAGACAAAATGGATACATGGTCATACAGACTGCAAATTTTGGAAATATATAAGCAGAGGAAAAAACTTAGGACATACATAAAAATTCTGAAAGTAAGCCAGGTGCAGTGGTTCATGCATATAATCCCGGCATTTTTGGAGGCTGAGGTGGGCACAGCCCAGGAGTTCAAGACCAGCCTGGTCAATGTGGGAAGACCCTGATTCTACAGAAAATAAAAAATAAAATAAAATAAATAGCTGAGTGTGGTGGTATGTGCCTGCAGTCCCAGTTACTTCGGAAGCTGAGGTGAGAGGATTACTCGAGCCTGGGAGTTAGGCAGCCTATTTCATGCAGTGAGTCATGATTGTGCCACTGCACTCCATCCTGGGAGACAGAATGAGACCCTGCCTTGGAAAAGCAAATGATAAAAGTGTTATCTTTTGGTTAAAGGACTGTGAGAGATTTAAATTTTTTTATGCTTTGCTGTATTGTATATTCCAGATTTTCCAAAACAATAAATATGACAATTTTGGAATGAAACCTGTAAACTGACGAAACAGTTGTGATCATTTTGGCAAAATATAGCAAAAGCTTGAAGATCTGTTTTGTTTCCCAGTATGGATATTCCGTAAAGAACTAAAAGTAGAATTACCATTTGATCCAGCAATCCCACTGCCGGGTGTCTACCCAGAGGAAAAGAAGTTATTATATGAAAAAGATACTTGCACATATGTTTATAGCAGCACCATTAGCAATTGCAAAAATACGGTACCAACTTCAATGCCCATCAACCAACAAGTGGATAAAGAAAATGTAGCATACATACATCGTGAAATATTACTCAGTCACAAAAAGGAACAAAATAATGGCATTCACAGCAACCTGGATGGAGTTAGAGGCCGTTGTTCTAAGTGAAGTAACTCAAAAATGAAAAATCAAATATTGTATGTTCTCACTTATAAGCGGGAGCTAAGTGACGAGGATGCACAGGCATAAGAATGATATTAATATGCCGGGCATGGTGGCTGATGCCTGTAATCCCAGCACTTTGGGAGGCTAAGGCAGATGAATCACCTGAGGTCGGGAGTTGGAGACCAGCCTGACCAACATGGAGAAATGCTGTCTCTACTAAAAATACAAAAAAATTAGCTGAGCATGGTGGCACATGCCTGTGGTCCCAGCTGCTCGGGAGGATGAGGCAGGAGAATTGCTTGAAACCGGGGGGCAGAGGCTGTGGTGAACTGAGATCACACCATTGCACTCCAGCCTGGGTAACAAGAGTAAAACTCTGTCTCAAAACAAAACAAAGGAAAAAAAAAAAAGAATGACATAATGGACTTTGGAGACTTGGGGAAAAGGCAGGGAGGTGGGGGTGAGGGATTACACTTTGGGAACAACATACACTGCTTGGGTGACAGGTGCACCAAAATCTCAGAAATTCCCGGTAAAATCCATGCAACAAAAACCCAACTGGTTTCCCTCAAACTACTGAAATTTAAGAGAAAAAGATTTATTGTTTTTCCCTTTGAGCCAGCAATTTCTCTTCTAGGAAGTTTGGCTTGACAAAAAGATGTGCACAGAGACTATGCTACAAGGGTGTTTAGCAAAGAAATATCCAACCACAGGGCATTTGCTATGACAATGTCCCAGTACAGCGGAACGTTTGGTAGTCATTAAACATCACACTGTAGAAATATCCTTAATGACATCTGGAAAGGTGACTACGGCACTACAGAAAGGAACAGGTTACAAACCATTATGTGCAGTAAGATTTGTATCAATGTTTAAGAAAAAAGAAACACTGTTTTTTAAAAAGGGTTTTTAATAAGAAGAAGGTGAGAGGGTAAGCTCGGGTCCCGTGGGTGTGGCCTCAGGGAGTTTTACCTTGAGGAGCATGTGTTTCTCACTGGGGGTCAGGTACATCTTGTTCTCGTAGTAATCCACGCAGATGTTGACGATGTCAGCCAGCAGCTCCTCATAGCCTGGGATCACTTCCAGTTGCTGGTGGAGACACTGAACAGCAGCGCCACCCTCAGGTTAGGCAGTGCATGTATCCTGCGCCCTCACCCGCACCCCTGCAGAAGGTCCAGAGCTGGTGAGTGTGGCCCCCACTGATGACCAGGAAGTATGGCTCCAGGGAGGGCCGCCTGCATGCCAGCCGGCACCTGATGCCTGAATCCTCTCCTCGATGTCCCTACAGTACTCCTGCACACCTCCCATGGCAGGAAACTCACTTATTTTATTCCTGGGCAGTTTTGATGGTTAGAAAGTGCTTTCCTGTCCTGAGCTAAAGAGCAGCTCAGCTTTACAGCAATAGGCTTCTTGTAATTTCAGCTCAGCTTGGAGGATGTGGGCTTATCTAGGATGTCTTCTTAGACAATGGCAGCAAAAATCCATTCAAGGGAGGAGAGCTGGCAGTGGGGTGGGGGGCAGGTGTCTCCCTCCTGGCAGGACACAGCAGTACAGGACCATCTACTAGAGAAGGGTCTGAGGTCCCCACCCCAGGACCTTTCTCCCTGAAGAGACCAACTCGGCTTTGCAGGGTACGCAGAGGAGGGCACTGCTGGTAGTTCCCACAGACAAGAGAAAGAAAACCTAAGGCCTCAGTTGCTGAGCAGCTTTCTGCAGTTAACAAAGAATGGCAAGGGCCCTGTCAATCCCAACGCCTTAGTGATATGGACTTGAGCCTGAACACGATTGGAAGATGGAGGATCCCCTCAGTTTGGGCCTGATATCATTTATTTCTCACAACAGTCCTATGAAACGGCTTCTCATAATATTCTCAAAATAACAGATCCATTTTACAGATGAGGAAACTGAGGCTTAGATTGAGCCCCAAGTCTTATAGTGAGTGGGTCAGTGGTGGTCTAGGATTAGAAAACAAGGCTGCCTAAATCCAGACCCCATGTTCTCAACCCTGATGCAGGGTCAGAGCACTGGCTGAGAGGGCTTCACGAGAATGGCAACTGGGGAGGGTGAATGGGCCACCTGGGTTTGGGAGGGGAGGCTGAAGTCCTCAGCCACATTTCACTCTCAGGTAGGGCAGTGGAGATGAAAGCTGCAGACTGAGCCTGTCTGCATGGGCTTGTGGTCCACCCAACCTCTACACGGCTGCCTGTAACACTGAGACACCAGGCCAGGACTAACAGGGACTCTGCCCTCACCTGGGTGATCCTGTTGTGGTTGGCCAGGAACATGGAAAGGTTCTGTGACTCCTGGATGGACTGGGGATCTGCCATCTTCCTCAGGAACTGTGCCGCCCTGAAACACAGACAGCGGATGCTGCAGAGAGGACCGTCCAGGCACAGCAGCCTGAACCATGCCTCACAGGCTCCCACGCCCACCTAACCCAGAGTGACACCATCCTGGAAGTTAATGAGCTCTGAATATCCCAGGCAACGCTAATGTTGAAACAGAGTGTATTCTGGTCATTTGCTTTGGGGCTGTCTACAACCTGTAGGGTCCCTGAAATTAAAAGGCAGGAATGTACTAAAAATCTCTGAAATCTCAGAAAGTTTAAGGGGAACTAGCATCCCATCAACCAGCCGGTAGTGCTAAAACAGGGAGTGAAATGATCAGCCTTGTACCTTCCTGTGACCTCTATGAAGCTGCATGGTAAGTTATGAAGAAGCACAGGCAGAATGTTAGAATGCCCCGGTTATGTATTCTGTTATTTATAGGAAAACTTCAATGTTTCCAAAGCAAAGCACTGTATGGAAAACTTCAGAAGTCTACTGAGCCTCGCAGAACTTCAGGTGAAGGGATGACGGGCACCAGAAACACAAGCAGAGCTTGACGGGAGAAAGCTGCAGCTGCCTGACTTTCCAGCCTAACCTGGGGATGGTGCCACCTGTGTCTTCGTGAACTGTGAAAACAGACAAGACAACAGACAAGGCACCCCACCTTGCTCATGACCTAGCTGGGATGTAGAGGATGTCATTTGTGGCCATGACAGAAGCAGCTGGCCCCAGCTGGGGAGAATTTGGTAGAATATACTATGCAATAAGCTACATGCAAAAACTTTGTGAAGTTGTCACTTCTAAGTCAGCCTTGAGATGGGTCCTGTCTGCTAGACACCACCAGATTTCACAGGTGACTCAGGAGGGTAAACTTGTGAGAGTCAGTCTGTTTTCTCCAGTTACTCTGCAGTCCAGGAAGATGTCATTCAAGGAGGAGAGTCTCTCCTTAGCAGAGCCACAGCAAATCCTTCAAAGAGACTTCTTGCATACTGGTTTCTGGAATGACTCCTTCCCCACTGTCAGTCCTCCTCTTTTTTTGTTTTAATTTTTAAAAAGAGGCTGGGTACAGTGGCTCACACTTATAACCCCAGCACTTTGGGAGGCTGAGGTGGGCAGATAACCTGAGGTCAGGAGTTTGAGACCAGCCTGACCAATGTGGAGAAACCCTGTCTCTACTAAAAATACAAAACTAGCTGGATGTGGTGGCAGGTGCCTGCAATCCCAGCTACTTGGGAGGCTGAGGGAGGAGAATCACTTGAACCCAGGGAGGTTGCAGTGAGCCAAGATCATGCCATTGCACTCCAGTCTGGGCAACAAGAGTGAAACTCCATGAGAGAGAGAGAGAGAGAGAGAGAGAGAGAGAGAGAGAGAGAGAGAGAGAGAGAGAGAGAGAGAGAGAGGAGTCTCACTGTTTCCCAGGCTGGTCTGGAACTCTTAGGCTTAAGTGATCTGCCTGCTAAGTGCTAGAATTACAGTTGTGAGGCACCTCTCCTGGCTAATCTTCTTCTTATGAGCTGGCAGAGACCCTGGGCTCCAAAGGTGAGTAACCATCCCATCAGGGTATCCCCACCACTACATCTCCACAGTGACTATGGAGGGTTTAGCACATGACTCAAGCTGGATCAAAGGCAATCCTCCCTGGGAATTCCACAAAAGTATTTGGAAAGAGAAGCATCCTGCCCTTCCTTGGAAACTGGGGTCACTGCACTGGCTGGAGGAAAGCTGCTGGAAGCCACCACAGACCTGAGAATGCAGCCAATGTAGAGGAGGTGGAGCTGAGAGCTGGAGAGACCCAGGCTAACATCATCATCTGAGTGCCTGCATGCAGGTGTGCCTGGACTTTCTGTGAGCCAATTCATTTCCTTCTTTTATATAAGCTGCTTCAATTGGCTTTCTCATTCTTACAGAAAATAACTAATGTAACAATTTTGTGATGATCTTACTGGCCCCATATTGCATGGGGCAACATAAAACGCTGCTGCTCCACAGATGGGGGAATTGAGGATTTGATTCCATCTTGTGACATAAAACTCTGCAAAGATCAAGTTCTTCTAAAGCCCAGCTCTATGCCCTGTTCCTCAAACCACACTGAATCGGGCTTTCTCCTGTGTCTGGGAGATGGCTAGTTTGGTACCAAAGAAATAGCAAGTGACAGGGGCTCCATCCTCTTCCTCCACTTGGTGGGTGGCCCTGGAGGAGGGGCCCGACTGGGGCAAGGGAAAGGGAGAGGTTGCCCTGACCTCTTGTAGGCAGAGTGGTCGTTCTTGACGCTGCACTTCATGTTCTTCAGTTCATCCAGGACAGCGAACATATTGATGAACTTGCCCAGGGTCAGGAGGTAGGCTTCAGAGACAAAGTCCTTCCTGCGCTCGGCGTGGCACAGACGCTTCACCTCACTGCAGAACCGCTCGATGGCCTTGCGCTGGGGGCAGAGGGACAGTGAGTAAGGTCTCCTGGGGAGGTTCACTGTGTGCTCTCTTGTAGGGGCAGGGTCCAGGCTCCTCTAGGGCCCTCCTCAGAGCCAGCCCTTTAGAGAAAGGCAAATCTGCCAGGCAGTTTTTCTCAGAGGAGTCCTTAAATCCAAAGCTGATTTCTAGAGGGGAGCCTGGCACCTGCCCCCATGTGAGTCAAACCAATGCATTCATTCAACATACATTGGCTAAGCATTATGTCTTACTCATTTTGGAATTCTCAGCACCTAGGACAGTGTCAGGTACCAGTTGATAAGGAGGTAGAGACCAAGAATGAGAGAGAAATGCAGAGAGAAAAAGAGGCTCATTCATCCAATAGCTATTTAATGAGCATCTACTATGTGCCAGGCACCATTCTAGGTCCTGGGGTAGAACAGGAAACAAAAGAGAAAAACAGACAAGCAAGGAAAGTCTGCCTTCCACCTTCAGGAGCTTATATTCTAGTTTAGTTTAGTTTAGTCTTGTTTTGTTTTGCGATGGAGTTTTGTTCTGTTGCCCAGGCTGGAGTGCAGTGGCATGATCTCGGCTCACTGCAACCTCCACCTCCTGGGTTCAAGTGATTTTCCCGCCTCAGCCTCCCTAGTAGCTGAGATTACAGGCACATGCCACCATGCCCAGCTAATTTTTCTTATTTTTTGTAGAGACTGGGTTTCACCATGTTGGCCAGGCTGGTCTCAAACTCCTGACTTCAAGTGATCACCACCGGCCTCAGCCTCCCAAAGTGCTGGGATTACAGGTGTGAGCCACCATGCCTGGCCTAGGAGTTTACACTCTAGTAAGAGAAGACAGAAAACAATACAATTAGAATGTGGTATGTGTTATGGAGAAAAACAAAGCAGGAAAGTTTGAGGAGAAAGTCTCAGAGGGGTGGTCCTTCTAAGGAGGAAGATCAGAGAAGGAATCCTCAAGAAGTGACTTTCAGGAAAAGATGTTGAAAGAGGAGGAAAAGAGGCATATAAGGTAACTCAATGGTCAGTGTGAAGGCCCTGAGTCATGTTCCAGGGATGGGAAGGAAACCAGCGTGGCTGAAGTGGAGCGAGTGCCGGAAGGAGGCAGAGAACAGGGGGCCAGGGCACTGGCTCTTGTAGACCTTTGTGAATGCTCAGGCTTGGACACTGCATAAGCTGGGGAGATGCAGGAGGTTGTGAGGCCAGATAACATGGACTGAATTATATTATAAAAGAGTCACATTGGCTGCTGTGGGAAGAACAGACTCCAGGGCACAAAGCTAGACACAAAAGAATAGTTAAGGGGGTATTAAAAGGCTTAAGGGTGGGGTTACCATCTGACCCAACAATTCTACTCCTAGGTCTCTATTTGAGAGAAATGAAAAAATATGTCCACACAAAATCTTGTATGGAAATGATCAATGTTTGTTCAAAATAGCCCCAAAATGGAAATAAACAAATGTCCATCAACTGAAGAATGGATAAATAAAATGTGGTATATCCATACAATGGAATAGTATTAAGTCCTAAAAAGGAATGAAATTCCGATACATGCTATAACATGGATGTATTAAAACATTATGCTAACTGTGAAGAGCCAGATGAACACAAAAGACCACATGCTGTATGATTCAGTTTATATGAAATGTCCAGAATAGGCAAATCCATGGAGGCATAAAGTAGCTTAGTGGTTGCCTTGGGCTGGGATGAGGGTGGAGATGAGGGTATTATGGGGTGATGGCCAAAGGGCATGGGATATTTTTTTGTGGCAATGAAGATGTTCTAAAATTAATTGTTGCCTGGGTGCTGTGGCTTACATCTATAATCCCAGCACTTTGAGAGGCCAAGGCAGGTGGATTACTTGAGGCCAGGAGTTTGAGACCGGCCTGGCCAACATGGAGAAATCTCATCTCTACTAAAAAAAAAAAAAAAAAAAAAAAGTACAAAAATTAGCTAGGTGTGATGGTACACACCTGTGGTCCCAGCTTCTCAAGAGGGAAGCTGAGGTTGCAGTGAGCCGAGATAGTGTCACTGAACTCCAGCCTGGGCAACAGAGCAAGACTCTGTCTCAAAAATAAAATAAAATAAAAAAATAAAACTGACTGTGGTGATGGATGCACAACTCTGTGAATATATTAAAAATTGCTGAATTGTCCACTTTAAATGGGCAAATTGTATGGTATATGTTAAGTATATCTCTATAAAACTGGTACCAAAACTTTTAAAAAGCAGTTGAACAGCATCAACAAAAAAAGGCTACTGTAGTAACCCAGAAAGAGCAAGGAAGGAGGAGGAGGAAGAAAAGGTAAATAGGGAAGGAAGGGGGAACTGAAATGACTGCCCCGATGTAAGCTCCATTCCACTTCCACTGGCCTGAGATGCCCAACCAGCCAGTCAGTCCTTTCCTTCAAAGACCGGATGAAGTCACACTTTCTCCTTCTAGAGTCTAAGTCCAACTCAACTCTGTGATGATGAAAATGGACCGATCATACTGTACTGTCCAAATATGACAGCCACCATCACAATGGCCACTCAGCACTTGCAATGTGCCTAGAACTACTGAGGAACTGAATTTTTCATGTCGTCTCGTTTTACTTTTTTTTTCAACTTACCTCAAACTTACATTTTTAAATTTTATTTTTACTTATTTTTATTTTTTAATCTTTACTTTTTTCATGTGGTCACTTTTAAATTAATGTCAGTACCCACACGTGGCTAATGGCTATGGCACTGGACAGCATAGTTCTAGATTATTGCAGATCCTCCCTTCTGTAAATCCCTCCTGTCAGGAGACTCTCAGTTTAGCACTTAATCAGTTTCTGAATAGTTCTTCTCTCTTGGTCCTGTACTCCCCAAAAGATTTTGGGCACCCAAAGGCAGGTCCATGATGCTAACAGCAGCTGCAATTTGTTAAACCTAGCCTGACCAGGGTCCTACTTGGCTCTTTACAAATAGATCTCAATGATCCTCACCATAAACCAGTGAAGCAGGTCATTTTCAAGGTCAAAAATCCCAAGGTGTCAGAGACGTTAAATAACTCACAGGCACACAGAAAGTGAAAGGGCCAGGGAATGTGACTTGGGCTTTTCTGCCTCCAAAGGCCATGCTCCCTACCCAGGGCTGCATTATCTGCCCCCATCCGCCAACACACCCAGGCACTTATTTCTTAAACACACTAAGCTCCTTCCAGCCTCAGCCTTAAGACTTTTGCCTCTGTGGTACCTTCTGCCTGAAATCCTTTCCTCTGGGTCACCACACGTCAGCCTCTCTCTAAAGAGACTCAGCTCAAATGCCACTTCCTGAGAGGCTGTCCCTAAAGCAGCAGCCATACCACAGGTACTCTATAACCCAGAACCCAGTTTCAAAATGTTATTTTACTCACAGCACTTATTCTCTGAATATTCACGTGTATTGCTTATTGTCTGTCTCTTCCCCTACCTAAAAAGCACTCATATAAGTACTAGGATGAAATTCCATGAGGGCGGGGAGACCCATTCATTTTGCTCACCCAGGGTGTGTAGGGCACAGTCAAAAAATATTTGCTGCGTGAACAAATAACACGGCACAAAACTTCAGACCCCAGTGGTTAGAAGACTAGGGGCCTTTTTAGTTCTTGAGATGCAGACCTGCCCCTCCCCACTCACCTGAAAATACATGAACTTCATGAGCTTGGTGACCTCTGGCTCCAGCACCTCCACTGTCTTCTCATAGATCTCTACACGGTTGGGCTGCTCGTTGCACTTCACCTGTAGGGGAAGGTGAGGCACACACATCCTGGTTTGCCCAGGCAGTCCTAGTTCACACCTGTCATCTTATTACTGGTTGTTTGTTTCATTTTTGAGACAGGGTCTTGTTCTGTCATCCAGGCTAGAGTGCAGTGGCATGATCATGTCTCACTAAAACCTCAACCTCCCAGGCTCAAGTGATCCTCCCAACTCAGCCTCCCGAGTAGGTGGGACTTCAAGCACTTGCCACCACATCCAGCTAATTTTTGGAGTTTTTGTAGGGATGGTGTCTCATTATGTTGCCCAGGCTGGTTCAAGCAATCCTCCTGCCTCAGCCTCCCAAATTGCTGGGATTACAGGCATGAGCCACCATGCACAGCCCTGTTGTCTTATTAATGGAGCTCTTTTTTACTCTCAAATATACCTGATTTTGGATGCTAACTGATACGCTCATCCTAGTGAGAGGAGACTGGGGTAGCCCCTGCTTCACCAGTCTGGCAGGGGGCAGAGTGCTCCCCAGACATTGGCTGCAGGAAAGGAACCAGTTGGTCCCAAGAACAGAACCCTCCTTCCTTTTTCTCAGTTCTGTGCTGTGTCCGTGAGCTACTGACATGTTCCCATTCATCTATAAGCTCTCACTCCTTCAGTCTTTCCCTGTGCCTGCTCCAGTGGGGTCCAGCTGGATTCTAAACAGAGAGAAATGCTCTATCCATTGTTCTGGATACACCTGGGACAAAGCTCCCCTAGACAAACCCAGGCCCACTTCCCCTGCTCTGCAGTTTTCACCAGCATGCACATCAGAATCCCATGGCAGACATCCTCACAATGCACATGCCAAGGCTGCTAATGGGTACACGGGATCTGAAGAGTGAGCCAAGGTAAGCACAGGAACATTCCTCACACTATTGCTTAGAAAGTCTTAAAATGGCAGCATATGCTAAATATCCACAGTGAACGATTAAGTGGATAAAGTATGCTACAATCACATAATGTCACTGTGAGCTGTTAGAAGAAACGAGACCGTTTTGTAAAACCAGGAAACAAAGTCACCATAAACAGGTGAATAGTTACAGAATAGTCAGTATAGTTCGGTCCCATTTTTTTAAGTAAAACAAAACAGCATGTGTGCTCATATCTAAGACAGGCATGGAAAATCTAAAAGGATGCAAACCAAACTGTTAATAGTAGTTATTGCTGGGGCCTAGAGTTAGGAGGAAGGGGGAGTGATAGTTTCCATTTACTTTACACACCTGTGGCTTGCTGATTTTGTTACCATGGGACCCACTAATTACATGATGATGGTACTGATGGTAATACAAATATCTGTGTGTGTCAACAGGAAAAAAGTCAGTAATTAAGAATTAAGTGGGAAAAAAAAAGCAAGTGGCAGAACAATACAAACATGGAAACAGTACATTTTTGTAAACAATAAATTATTTATGTAAATAAAAATAATTACATAATTATTTATGTAAATTATTATTTACAAAGTAATATTTATGCCAGACAAAAGATCCAGAAGAATATGTCGCAAAGTGTACATGGCCATCCTATGGCGGGAGGTGGGTTTGGGTGGTTGGGGTGAGGAGTGGAAACATCTTCCTTTTCACTTTATACCCTCTGCAGTGGTTTTGGTGTCATGTGGTGAGCATATACTGCTTTGGAAATAAAATCTGTTGAACAAATGTGTTTTAGGTCCCTCAACATGGGTCCCTGTCATCAGTTTGATGGGAGGCTCTCTGAATGTCTTCCAGGTTTTTCCTTGGATAAGAGGCCCTGCTTTACTTGCTACCACGTGGAAAAGATGAGCTCTCTGGTTTGGGGATGAAGCAGGGGTTAGTAGCGCCCTCTGGAAGGGAAAGAGACACACAGCAAGGACAGTCTCACCTGGGGAATGGCCCGGGAACAGCTGCGCCAGGTGTACAGCATGACTGCATACTCATGTCCTTCCTCCAGCATCTCATTCTGAAATGGTAAAACAGCCTCAGCAGGGAGGAACCAGACAGGTGCCCCCAGGCTTCCAAAGCCCCCAAATCCTCACTACTTATGGTTAGGTCCATGGACCAATAGAAGGGACATCACTTGAGGACCTTATTGGAAATGCAGAATCTCAGGCCCCTTCCTGGGCCTATGCAGTAAGAATCTGCATTTCAACAAAATTCCCAGATGACCCACATACACAATGAGTTTGAGAAGAACTGACCTAAATCATCCTCATCAGATACCCAAGGGCTCCACAACCAGGCCACATTTTTCCAAACAGATGGATGGCTACCTTAGAAAGAATGGGGCGGAGCTGTGTGCTCCCCAGATACAATGGGAGCAAGAAAATAAGCAAGTAGCAAAACAGTATGTACAGTAGCAAAACAGAAATAATTTTTAAAGTATCTTATTGAAACTGCCTTTGCAAAGATTATGACAGTGAGAGAAACCTGAAAGAGTGGACTCCATCTTGCTTTTAACCTTCAAGCTGTCCTTGGTCATTCCTGGATGTAGGCTGAGCTAACTTTGGGAGGAATTTCACTGATAGTTTATTTCCAAAACTAAACTTCCAGAGTAAAACTAACAAAAGGCCACAAGATTAGGATTATGAGAGGTACGTGAATTCTGCTTAAGACGTAGGCATACTTTCCATAATCTCTTACTACTCAGGAGGCATGTGGCCAGAGGTCACAAGATTTGTGACTTCCGCAACTGCTCTTACAAATGCCAACACAACACTATCATAGAGAATGTAATATCAGTCTTATGAGAAGTTCTTCAGACTGACTCCACCCAGACTTGGGACTCAACTGGTCCAATGGTCCCCCACCCAGAGGCAGCCTCGGCACATGAGGCTTGTTTTCCACACTTCATGATTGCATCCCTAACCAATCAGCACCCATTCCCTAGCCCCATGCGCACCCAACTATCCTGGAAAAATTCTAACCTCCAAGCCTTTGGGGAGACTGATTTGCATAATAACACTGTCTCCTGCATGGCCAGCCTCACATTGATTAAACTCTTTCTTTACTGCAATACCACTGTCTCAGTGAATTGATTTTGTCTGTGCAGTGGGCAGAAATACCCATCAGGTGATTACATTACTATGTGTTGAACAAAATTTCAGCGTAACATGCACCATGCTCTGAATAGCAAGCTCTCTGTGGGGCTGGATTATTTTGCACCACTTTTTAAAAAGTCAGATAGCACTATAATATTCACACTTTTATAAGAGCCCATGTACTACTATCTCATAAGCAGGAAAATGATTAATATCAATTTTTAATAATAACCAGAGCAGATGGGAAACCAGCAGTAGCATGAAAAACGAACATGAAAAACTATTGTGATGACTCATCTCACTGAGTAAATGCTACTGTGGAAAGAGACCTAAATTCAAGTTCCAAACATCTGGGCTCAAGGCTGGGCACGGTGGCTGACGTCTGCCTTTGTAAAACTAAAGGCAAAAAGATTAGGATTATGAGAGGTGAGCGAATTCTGCTTAAGATGTAGGCATACTTTCCACAATCCCTTACTACTCAGGAGCCACGTGGCCAGAGGTGACAAGATTTGTGACTTCCCCAGTTGCTCTTACAAATACCAACACTACTGTAGAACCTAAGACTGGTCTTTTGGGAAGTTCTTCAGATTGACTCCACCTGGACTTGGGACTCAACCAGTCCAAAATCCTAGCACTTTAGGAGGACGTGGCGAGTGGATCACCTGAGGTCTGGAGTTCAAGATGAGCATGGCCAAAAATGGCAAAACCCCCATCTCTACTAAAAGTACAAAAATTAGCCAGGTGGGGTGGTAGGTGCCTGCAATCTCAGCTACTCCAGAGGCTGAGGCAGGAGAATCACATGAACTCAGGAGGCAGAGGCTGCAGTGAGCTTAGATTGCACCACTGCACTCAAGCCTGGGCAACATGGTGAGACTCTGTCTCATAAATAAATAAATAAATATCTGGGCTCAAACCCCAGCTTCATTACTTATTGGCCCTTTAGTCTACTGTAAATCACTTAACCTAAAATTCTCCACTTAGTCATCTGTTAAATCATGGGAATATTAATAATCTCATTGAATTTTATGAGAATTAAATGGAACACACACACACACACACACACACACACACACACACACACACACACACACACACATTCTTGGTAATCTGTGAAGTGAGTCAGGAAAATAATCTGGCAGTGTCAGGACCCATTAACCACAGAATTACCATTTAACCCAGTAACTCTTGGGTATGTGTATACCCAAGAGAACTGAAAACATAAGTCTACACAGAAAATTGTGTAGATTCAAGATTTGCATGTAACACAAATTCATAGCAGTATTATTCAAAATAGCCCAATAACCCAAATGTCCCTGAGTGGATGGATAAATAAAATGTGTTATATCCATACAATTAATTACTCCGAAATAAAAAGTAATCAACTACCGATATATGCTACTACATGGATGAACTTTGAAAGGGTGCGGTGGCTCATGCCTGTAATCCCAGCTCTTTGGGAGGCCGAGGTAGGCAGATCACCTGAGGTCGGGAGTTTGAGACCAGGCTGACCAGCAAGGAGCAACCCCACCTCTACTAAAAATACAAAATTAGCCGGGTATGATGGTGCGTGACGATAATCTCAGCTACTTGAGAGGCTGAGGCAGGAGAATGCTTGAACCCTGGAGGTGGAAGTCATGATGAGCCAAGACTGCGCCATCACACTCTAGCCTGGGTAACAAGGGCAAAACTCCATCTCAATAAAAAAAAAAAAAGAAAAGAAAACATTATGCTAAGTAAAAGAAGCCAGACACAAAAGGTCCCAGATTGGATTATTTATTTAGATGAAAATAGGCAAATCCATAGAAACAGAAAGTATATTAGTGGCTGCAAGGAGGTGAGGGGGTGAGAGGAATTGGGATTGACTGCTAACAGGTCCAGGGTATCTTTCAGGGGTGATGAAAATTAGGTGGTAGTCATGGCTATATAACACTGTGAATATGCTAAAAACCACTGAATTGTACACTTTAAATGGAAATACTCCTTGAAAAATAAACTTTCCTAGATCATCTTTTTATAAATGTTTGTATCTTATTAAAAAATGAACTTTATTTTTAAATCCACATATCACCATTTCATAATATCTTATTAGCACAACATCAGATCAATTTACTTGTGACAGTTTTATTTTCAACAGCAAATGTCATTGACAAGTCACACGTTCAATGATTAGGGAACTTTAAAAATCAGTAACATGTTGTCCTTGAGACCAGGGAGAACCAATCAAGCCTGTGGGTCCCGCAGTCATCTGCCTCAGAACACATGTCTGAAAGGAGAAGTGACAGGAATGCAAGGAACATGGGTCTACTTTTAGCACCAAACGAACTGCCTGCTGATAGGTGTAATTCCAACTCATTCATTCAGTGAATGTTTGATGGGGTACTCACAGGTCCCAGGCTCTGTGCTTTGTGCTGCCAACAGTGCAGTGAACAAGAAGAATGTGAACTCTGCCTCATGGCTGGCCAGAACTGTCGTATAATTATGCTGGAATGCAGCAGAGGTCAGGATGGTGCGGTGGAAAGAGCCCTGGGTGGGGGTCTTGGGAAACTTGAGTTCTGGTCCTCACTCTTCTTGAGCCCATCTTTTGACTTACAACGTCTTAGTTTCTTTATTTGGAGGTAAAGAGTTGGCCTGAATCATCCTGGCTGTTCATTGGGTTACTGGGGAACCTTGATGCCAAAGCCATGCCCCAAACTAACTAAATATTTATCCCTGGGGATGGGATGGGGCATTGGTGTTTAACAATCTGCAGTTGATTCTCTTGTGCAGCCCACATTGACAGCTTCAAGACTGAGGATCTCTTTACATTTCTAATACTCTGAAAGTCCATGACTTAAACCCAATGTAAGTCTAGCTCAAATTTTCTGTAGTGACAGATTCAGTGATCACTCAACCCCTATCTCATCCCCAGCAAAGAATCCTCAACTCTTCCATATAGTTGGTAAATTATGTGGTTTATGCACTTCCCCTCCTCCTTTCTCTAGCTATGCTGCCCTTTGAGAGATTCACCTTGCCCAAGTGGGGGCAGGAGAAATATAAGAAGATGAGCATCTCAAATGCCCACATTGCTGCTGCTAAGCTACTCTAGAAAGACTGGACAAAGCACGAGAGGACACCATTGACTGACGGGAGATTTTGGTGTTATCCAGGAATGTCAGCATTGCATGCCACTCATAACTCATGCCTAAGCCACTTCAACACTCTCCCTGTGTAGGCAGAATAATGGTCCCCCAAAAATGTCTGCACCCTAATCCCTGGTACCTGTGAATATGTTACTTCACATGGAAAGACCGAATTTGCAGATGTGACCAAGTTAAGAGCCTTTCAGTGGGGGTAGGGAAGTGGTGGTGGTTATTCTGAATTATCCCGGGGAGCCCAGTGTAAACACAAGGTACTCATAAGCAAAAGAGGGAGGCAGAAGAGTCAGAGAAGGAGATGCGAAGATGCAGGCAAAGATCAGAGTGAAGTCGCTACTGGCTGGGGGCCACCAGCCAAAGAATGTGGGTGCCTCTAGAGGTCAGAAAACACAAGGGAATAGACTCTCTCCTGGAGCCTGCAGAAGGATTGCGGCCCTGCTGACACCCTGACTTTAACTCAGTAAGACCCATGTTGTACTTCTGACCTACAGAACTGTAAACAAAGCCACTAAGTTTATGAACACCATCACCTTCCAACCCAGCTCCTCCTCCCAACTTCCCTATTGGTGTCCTGACCCAGGTCTTCCTAGGAACTCAGTCCAAATAGTCCCAGATGACTGCAAAGCCAGTGTCCCTTCCTCACATCCATATCCTCTCAGTTGTACCCCAGGGCCATCACCCTCATTTGGCCTTGAATGCCTGCACTGTAGGTAACTTTAATTATCTTGAATAGGCTGGGTGTGGTGGCTCACGTCTGTAATCCCAATACTTTGGGAGGCTGAGGCAAGCAGACTACCTAAGGTCGGGAGTTCGAGATCAGCCTGACCAATATGGTAAAACCTCTGTCTCCACTAAAAATACAAAATTTAGACAGGTGTGGTGGTGGGCGCTTGTAATCCCAGCTACTTAGGAGGCTGAGGCAGGAGAATCACTTGAACCCAGGAGGTGGAGGTTGCAGTGAGCTGAGATCATGCCACTGTACTCCAGCCTGGGTGACAGAGCAAGACTCCATCTCAAAATAAAACGAAATAAAATAAATGCCGGGTGAGGTGGCTCACGCCTGTAATCTTAGCACTTTGGGAGGCTGAGGTGGGCATATCACGAGGTCAGGAATTTGAGACCAGCCTGGCCAACATGGTGCAGGAATTTGAGACCAGCCTGGCCAACATGGTGAAATCCCATCTCTACTAAAAATACAAAAATTAGTTGGGCATGGTGGCAGGCACCTGTAATCCCAGCTACTTGGGAGGTTGAGGCATGAGAATCACTTGAACCCAGGAGGTGGAGGTTGCAGTGAGCCAAGATTGTGTCACTGCATTCCAGCCTGGGTGACAAGAGCAAGACTCTGTCTCAAAAAAAGAAAAGAAAAGAAAATTATCTTGACTAATATATTTGCTTCATTCCTACTTGCAACTCATTCTACACATAACTAACATATGGAACCTGTCCCCCAAGCAGAGTTCTGTTCATATCTCTTCTAAGGCTAAAGATTTTCCATTGCTTTTAAGTTTTTTTTTATTAAAGAAACTAAAGCCTTCTGTTATGGGCTAAATTCTGTGCCCAAATGTATATGCTGAAGCCCTAACCCCAGAGAACCTCAGAATGTGATTGTATTTGGAGACAGGACCTTTGAGGAGGTAATTAAGATCAAATGAGCCATTAGGGAGGGCCCTGATCCAATATGACTGGTGTCCTTATAAAAAGAGGAAATTTGGACACACAAAAAGAAGGTTCCAGAGATGTGTGCACACAGAGAATAGACCACGCGAGGACAGAGATGGCTGCCACTTCCTTAGTAGCCATCTGGAAGCCAAGGAAAAAAGCCTCAGGAAAAACTGAACCTATGGACACCCTGATCTTGAACTCCTAACTTCCAGAACGGGGAGAAAATACATTTCTGCTGTTTAAGGCACCTAGTATGTGGCACTGTGTTACGGTACCCAAGCAAACAAATACACCCTCTATGCCCTCACCCTTTATTTGTAGGGAATCTGTAAACAACATCCCTACACATACTTTACAGTCCGAACCAGACAGTGCCTGAAAATCCTTGCCCTATGCCTTTGCACACAGCGACTCTTCCACCTGGTGTGCCCTCCCCATCTCATCTCTGACTAGTAAAATTCTAACTGTGTGAGACAGCACGGAACAGGAGAAAGAGATCAGGACAGGGAGTCAGTCCTGGATTTCAGGTCCAGTCCTGTGATTTACTAGTTGTGGGATTATGAGCAACCTGCTTATTAACTTTTCTAGGCCTCAGTTTTCTCATCCCTAAAATGGATATAATGATCCCTTTGCAAGTCACAGGGCTGTTATAAAGCCCCAATAATATAACATATGAAAATGCCTTACCTATATTTTAAAGTATACTGTATCTGCAAAGTATCATTACCCTCCTACAAGGCCTCACACAAAAGCCACTTCCTTCATCAAGCGTTCTCTGATGAAGGTTCTTTCAAAAACACAGAACTTTGAACTTTTACCATGACATTTATCCTTAACTTCGTGTATTTTTATTTGTCTCCATGTGTTTTTATTTTTTATTGTATTTTTATTTGTCTGCAAGGCATAGTCTGGAGCACAGGTTTTGTAGTCTGGCAGACCTTGGCCTAGATCTGTCACTTGTCAGCTGCAGGACCCTGAGTAAGTTATGTTATTTTTCTGGGCTCCAGTTTTCCCCATCTATAAAATGGGTATGATAATAGAACCTACCTCACAGAGTTGATGTGAGGAGTAAATGAGACAAATGCATCTAACATATCTGTACAGAAGAAGCATTCGACAAATGGTAAGTTTGTCAATTTCCCACTTGACTCACTGAGGATGAGGACTGGCCCCTATCTGTCCTTGCATACCTCCCCAGCATTTACACAGTCCTTTGCAGGCACCGGCAACACAATACTTACTGAATGAATGAGCAGGGTTTGCCAGCGCAAGGTTACAGGAGATAACTGTTACAGTGCTATGGTTGGAATGTGATCCCCAAAGTTCATGTGTTAGAAACTTAAATCTCAGCTGAGGGGGGCAGATCACGAGGTCAGGAGTTCGAGACCAGCCTGGCCAACATGGAGAAACCCCGTCTCTACTAAAAATACAAAAATTAGGCATGGTGGCACTTGCCTGTAATCCCAGCTACTCGGGAGGCTGAGGCAGGAAAATCACTTGAACCCAGGAGGTGGAGGCTGCAGTGAGCTGAGATTGCGCCATTGCACTCCAGCCTGGGTAACAAGAGTGAAATTCTGTCTCAGGGGAAAAAAAAAAAAGGAAAAAAAGAAACTTAAATCTCCAATGCAAGTGTTGAGAGGTGGGACCTTTAAGAGGTGATCAGGTCATGAGGGCTCTACCCCTATGAAAGAATTAATGCTGTTATCATGGGAGTCGGTTCCTTACAAAGGATGTTTGGCTCCCTTCCCTCTCTCCTACCCATGTCATGCCTTCTGCCATGATATGATGCAGTAGGAAGGCTCTCACCAGATACTGCCATCTCAATCTTGGACTTTCCACCCTCCATAATCATGAGCCAATAAACTACTGCTGGTTTTTTTTTTTTTTTTTTGAGATAGAGTCTTGTTCCATTGCCCAGATTGGAGTGCAGTGGCACAATCATAGCTTACCGCAGCCTCAACCTCCTGGGCTGGAGCAATCCTCTCACCTAAGCCTCCCACATAGCTGCAACTATGGGTGTGTGCCACCTCATCCAGCTAATTTTTAAATTTTTTTGTAGAGACAGGGTCTCACCATGTTGCCCAGCCTGGTCTCAAATTCCTGGGCTCAAGGGATCTTCCTACCTCAGCCTCCCAAAGTTCTGGGGTTACAGGCATGAGCTACTGTACCCGGCCTAAATTTCTATTTATTATAAATTACCCAATCTGGTTCCCTTGTTATAGCATCACAAAACAAGCTAAGACATATAGTGTCAAAGGTCTATGGGGCCACAGGCAGGTTCTATGAACACAGAATTTGGAATTCTTCAAATTGCAGTGCTGCATGAGAATAAAATCAATGGAAACCCAACAGGGAAGGGGAGGAGCCCTCCACAGATGAATCAGACTCTAAGAGATAAAATAATAACTGGCCCTATTTGCAAATGATTTAGGCCATCAGCTTTTTTAGGTAACTAACTGTTATTCTAAAACCAAAGCCAATGTCCCTTTTTCAAGGAACCTTTTGTTCTGCTCAAAAGACAAAATTCCACACATTCAATCATCTATATACAAGACAGAAGCCAATCACATGGTTAACCCAAAAAGCTATAGGAGCTCAGGGAATTGAGTAGTAGAGACTAAGTTGGGCCCTAACAGTTGAGTAGGATTTGCAAAGCTGGACGATAAAGGGGAACACTATGTTTCCAGGCACCAAGAGGGGATGGGGCAGAAGGTAAGACTGGGCTTACGCACATGATTCTGACTGAGGCAAGGGGTTCTTAGAATAGTTGAGCACATGCTTCTGGTGTGAGAAGCTGCCCACAGCCCCTGCCAGCCCAGCAGGGAGCATGTCTGCACACGTGGGTCACAGAGACTTACCATGCTGGAGTGGACTGTAGCCTGCTCAATGTACCTTGCAATGCCCGTGACAAATGCATTCCTGTCCTCGAAGTTCGTGTCAAAGTTAGCCTGTGGAATTAGAGGGCAGGAACATTTTGGTCGTTAGAAAACAGTTCCAAGTTGGCTGGGTGTCCGCGGAGCAAACTACTGCCAACAAACAGCACGAGCTCTCTGTGGAAAGCTCCCACTGCATCACCTTTCATCTTGCCCCTTCCCCACAAAGTCCCACCCTCACTCACACTGGGCAGAAGCCAGCGATGACCGGGCCTGCCATCTGCTTCCCATCAGTAATCAGGTTCACTCAGCTGAGCCTCAGAAGCAAATGCTGAAACTCCACAAGACCAAATAGCTGCTAAAAGTTAAGATGTGCATTGCTTTGATTCAGCAGTTCCAGAAAATACTCACCGAAGGCTGCGGATATATAGGTCCAAGGATAATCACTGTGGCATATTTTTGTGATTAAAAAACTGTAAACAACCCAAATGTCCCTCAACGGTGAAAGGCTGAATATGTAATAGCATATCCATAAGCAGGCTTATAAGTACCATGAGGTGGCTAAGCATATTGTGGTAGTATTGTGGTATTGTCATGGAAAAATATCCATATTTTAAGTTAAAAAAGGCAACTCATAAAGCAATAAATATAGTATGGTTCTCTTTTGGTAAACATACACACACACACACACACACACACGTATATATTTGGTTAAAAAAGGCATATATAGGCACGGTTAAAGAAAAAATTTATATGTTTTTGTATACTTTTTTGTATACTTTTCTGTATTGCTTATGACAAAAAAGATATTTGTATAATTAAAATGTTAATCTGGGTTAGAAGAGGTGAATCAATGAAGTTTATGAGCTGAACCCTGAAGCATGTGCTTCATACATCCACTGAATGAAATTTAAGAATTTATCATGTATTTATATTTAGTCTCCTTTAGCAGTCTGAGAACTATCAAAAGGTCAAACACAGCTAGAACTTTCAAAGTAGCACGTCCTTTCTTAACATGGCTTCTAGACTGGCATACCCAGACAAGGGGTTAAAAAGCTGACTCCCAGCCCTGATAGGTCATGGTCTGGAACAATCTGATGGTGGTTTATTACAAGCTCTGTTCTCTTAAGCAAAAGCAAACAACTGTGACCAGCTTCCCTGAGGCATGAGCTTCTATGGGACTTCGTAATGCCCTCCTCAAAAGTAATTACCCAGGCAGGCTCTGGGGTTTCTAAATTGCAATATTTAATTCATGAGGTGAGAGCTGCCCAAACCTTGGTTAGTGCAGCAGCAAGAATAGCCAGGAAGGTATCTGGGGGTCCAATCAGATCAGCAAGACTTCCCTGGGAAAGGGAAAAATTCCTGGTGCACATTTAGTAGCTAATCTGTTCCTTACACTTGGTTCCACCAGTGCACAAGGGACTGGATCAGCTCATGACCTTTCACCTTCTAGATGGAGACCTTCCCTTCCCTCTGCCTCAGGGCAAACCCTCTTAGGGGATCCCCAGAGTTCCTGGGCCCCCTGGTGCTACCTGCCATTTCCATTACCTGGTACATGATGGAGGAAGGCGGAGGTTCGATGCATGGCTGCTGGTCGGGGAGGGGCAGCTCTTCAAGCAGGTCCACGTTGGACAGGGCATCTTCCAGGGTGACATGCGTGGTCATGGCTGCAGTTTCTGTATTCTGCACTGAGAGAAAGGAAGAGAAGGTCAGTGGAGATTTTCAGGGGCCTCTAAAATTTCTTTTAACTGCACCATGTCCAGGATCCTTCAGGAGAATAAAGAGGGTTAAAACACATTGAGGCCACTTCCACTCACCACTTCTTCACAAGGTGTTCTCAACCTGTATCTTTTATATCTGAAGATCTCTACATGGCTAACAAAGTACTCTGTGTGTACTTGGCTGACCCTCACCGCCACCCTCTGTGATCAACATGGAAGGTGGTACTCTATCTATATAACTGATGAAACATCAAGGCTCAGAGAAGTTACGTGACTCCCACATGTGACCAGGAGCGAAGGACCTCAAGTGGGATGTGAAGACATGGGTTATGGTTATTTCTCCACCTTTTTTGTTCTTCCTAAGGATATTTATGAGTTCCACTCTTAAATTATCATGCAACACAGTTGTCCATGATTGTGACAGCCAAGATAATTAACAAAAAACCAGAGCCCAGGTTTTCAGGCTAATTAAACTGGGATTAAAATAACTCAATTCCTGCAAATCAACCTTCTTTGCAAAGATGGAGGAGCCATTGTCTTCCTCGGCCTGAGTATCTTTCGTGAGGCACATTAAACAAATCAACCCTAAATGGACATTTTTGTGTCTTAGACCCTGGCACAGTGTAACTGCTTTGACAGTATGTTTGGCAGGATTAGAAGCTGAAGAGGATCTGAACAGCACAGTTACCCAAGTGGAGCAAATTCCTATTTTAAGAACTCAGCACCCAGCAAACAGAATACTCATTTTCCCCACCCAAACATATGTGAAACACTGCTTTAAAAAGTAATCATGATTTAGGATATAAATCAGGTTCCCTCTTCAAAAATGATAGCCTACAAGTCACATTTACTGATTATTAAATATAATACAATGAAATTAGAAATCAATAATGCAAATTATAGCAATAAAATCCCATACCTCTGAAAATTTAGAAAACATGCTTCAAGGTCATTCATAACTAAAGAGGAATTTAAATAGCAATAATAAGCTATTTAGAAATGAAAGATGGAAAGCACTCAGAAATGTCTTCAACACATTTAGTTGAAAGAAAAGTGGAACTAAATGAAGTTAATGTTACACTCAACAACCTTCAGAGAACAAAAGTCAGCCCAGAGAAATGAGAACAGAGGGGTTGAGAGTTACAAAGGCAGACATAAAGCAAAAAGCAAAGCAAAATAAAACACAACAGTAGAGGTGAACAAAAACACTAAAAGCTGAGATTTAGAAAAACATTTGTTACAATATTAAAGCCAACCCTAAAAACACAATTAACAGGGACACAAAGAGAAGGGTCACCGTGCTTGTCTGAGAACCCCTTCCCGACCACCTTCAGTCCCAGATAGCTGTGAGACAGGGCTGGAATTTCTCCTGTGAATGTCAGTGAGTTTGCCTTGCTTGTTAGGAAATGTAGTGTCTGACATTAGGGAGAAAATGGATCGTCAACAGAAGAATTTGGTCCAGGGGCTGCAAAGGGCTAAAACAAATGCAGAATATACCCAAGGTCATGCTGCCCGGAGACTAATATCTGCCTTAGTTCCAAGGTTGGGAGAACAGATTGGGGCTGAGCCTTCACTGGCTGCTGAGCAGCTAACTGGATTCACATTAACCCGAGTTCTTGAACACACCTCCCATCATGTACCATGGCAACAGCGAATGCTGCATCCAGTGAGGGCTCACTGAGCTCAGAGGTAACTTCCCCCTCTATCCTCTGCAGAAGGCTGGCCTCCTAGGGTGGTTTCAGGTCCTCTCCACACCTAAGCTTCTTCCTCTTCTCTCACCACAATTCTAAGTGTGGCATTCAGTTCTACAGCAAAACCACTTTGCCTATCCATTAAAAGAAAAGAAAAGAAAAAGACTGTTTTCCTTCTTACACTACTAAGTCCATTTTACAGGAGGAGTGATGATTTTACTGGGTATATGATCTTCAACCCCCAGAGCCTTGCTAATTCTCTTCATTAATTCCAATTGTAATAATGATAAAACATTTCTTCAGCCCTTACTCTGTGTCAGGCACTGTGCGAAGTACTTGACTATTTCAATCTTGCATCCACTTCATGCAAGGTAAGTACTCTGATTATTCCCATTCTATAGATGAACAAACAGAATCTCAGCATTTAATTTCACAGGGTCAAGGGCTGGCAAGTGGTGGAGCGAGGGCGAAGACAGGTTTTGTCCAGCTACACAGTCTGAAGTCATCTTCATTACGACATACTTCCTTTCAACGGCTCAGGCTTGCATTGTGAGACTACACTTGATGAGGGGAGGTTTATTTCATACCAACCTCTATGCTAGTGTTTTCAAACACTCCGCATTAATGGTTCTTGGCCCTGCTTGCGCCAAAAAGTCACGTGTACAGCTTCTTAATAATAAAATGCCTGGGTTCCAACCAGGGGACCAGGAAGACTGCATTTGCAAGGTGTCCTATCTCATTTTCAGTAAGAAAAATCCAGATTAAACTTACATGGAGATATACCATTTCTCACTGATTAGATCGGCTCAAATCCAAAAGTTTGACGATACATGCTGTTGACAAGACTATGGGGAAACAGGCTCTCCCAAATATTGTTGATTGGGATGTAAAAATGACACATTTCCCATGGAAAGAAATCTGGCACTAACTAACAAACTTCCATAAGCATTTTACCCTTTGACCAGCAATCCCACTTCTAGGAATCTATCCCAAAGTTGCACAGACAAAAAATACACAAAGATATATGCACAAGGCCATTCACAGCAGCACTACTTGTGATAGCAAAAACGGTAAACGGCAAACATCCATTGATATAGTTAGGTACTTGCTCTCACCCAAATCTCATGTTGAATTCTAATCCCCAGTATTGGAGGTGGGGCCTGGTGGGAGGTATCTGGATCATGGGGGCAGGTCCCTCCTGAACAGCTTGAGCTATCCCCTTGGTGATGAGTGAGTTCTGAGTTCATGGGAGAGCTGGTCATTTTAAAGTGTGTGGCACCCCCCTTCCCCACACTGCCCACTCTCTTGCTTTTGTTTTCACCATGTGGTGTAACTGTTCCTCCTCTGCCTTCTGCTGTGGTTGAAGGGTTTGTGAGGCCTCCCCAGAAGCCAAGTAGATGCTGGCACCATGCTTCCTGTACAGCCTGTGGAACCATGAGCCAATATTCAAAGGATTCTAGCCTCCATCTCTGCCCCTTAACTGTATTCCCTTCTTTTCCTGTTTCCAATAGGTAACTAATTTTTTAAAGTATATGGCTTCCCCTTCCATTGCTCGTTTTGTAAGTAGAAGATGTGTGAAGACCTCTTTCTACTCTTTTCTTTATAAGTTACCCAGTCTCAGGTATCTCTTTGTAGCAGTGCAAGATCGGCCTAATACATCCATTAACAGAGGACTGTCTGGATAAACTATGGTGCCACCATACAGGGAAATATGAAGCAGCAGGAAAACAGTGAGGAACCTCTCTACATGCAATTACGGGGTAATCTCCAGGATATGGTATGGTGAGCAAGTGCTCATGTACCCGGGAGAGGGTCTGTAGATGTCTCCACACACATCTTCTACTTCAAAACAAACAATGGAAGGGAAAGCCGTATACTTTTAAAAATTAGTTACCTATGGGGAACAGGAAAAGAAGGGAATACAGTTAAGGGGCAGAGATAGAGGCTAGAATCCTTTGAATATGCCTTATTTTGTAGATTTGACTTTGAAACCATCGAAACATTTTATATACCTATAAAATTTAAATTTATAAAGTGGCCCACAAATGAAAAGCAAAATGAAACAAATGAATGTATATATGTTGTACTATTGGAGTAACTCCATAGAAAGGGACTGTTCCAAGTATTTGAAAATTGAGTGATGTGCTGGAAGACCCCAATGGATCTCAAAGACATCTAATAAAAACTTGGGTTTTATTACTTTGTTACTGTTAGACAAGGTGTGAACCAATTTTTATGTTGAACATTGGTACATAAAAGCAAACATTTAACCTGTCTTACCTAAACAAACTATACCACCAGATAACCAAACTATAGAAGAGATGGTTGTTTCTTTCCATAAAAGTTTTTTTTTTTCTTTTTAAGAAAAAAATGACAATATCCTTGTTTTCCAACCTCTATAAAGAAATGGATCTAGGAACGGATCATCATCAGCTGCTAACATCCCTAAATGAAGGACAATCAGATATTATGTGCTTAGTGATGGAAAAATGCACTATCACCTGTGAAGAATGCTGGACCCCCCCCAACCCCCCCAATGAAACACCTGAATCTAATTAAGCCTTTGATGCCAACTCACAGGAAATATAAGAGGGCAGAAAAGCACGCTATACCCCAGTGATGTAAATAGGAAAATACTATCTACGACAAATTCTGCTGGAAAAATGACTCAGGACCTCTAACAAATAAATTGCAAAGATAGAAAAGAGATGGAAGGAAAACTATAGGTTTTAAGAGACCTAACACACTATCGTGCGTGAACCTTATTTGGATCCTATTTCAAACAAACCACCATGAAAATAAAATTATAACTTTATGAGAAAATTAGAAAAGTAGTACTGACTGGATATTTGATAATATGAAGGAAATATTTTATTTAGGTGTGATAACATCAACGTTATGTTTTAAAAGAGCCTTTATCTTCTAGAAATAGCTACTAAAGTATGGATAAAAGACACAGGGGTTTGCTTCTGAATAATACTAGATGAGGGAAGGGTGAGTAAAAATGAAACAAAATCAGCAGTGAGTTAGTAACTGTAGATTGTGTGTGACATATGCATAGAGATTATTGTATTTTTCTGTCCAATTTTATATGTTTCAAATTTTTCATAAAATCCCCTAATCAGTTTATATGCTCCCAGCTCTTATCCAACTTCCCTTTTTTCTCATGTAACTAGGTTTCTTCTCCTGTAACTAGGTTTCTTCTGGGCTTCTCAAACTTATTCATTTACGGATGGGCATGGTGGTTCACACCTGTAATCCCAGCACTTTGGGAGGCCGAGGCGAGTGGATCACCTGAGGTCAGGAGTTCAGGACTAGCCTGGCCAACAGTTCAAGACCAGCCTGACTAGCCTGGTCAACTTTTCTTAGCTGTTTCTACTAAAAATACAAAAAAAGAAAAAAAAATTAGCTGGGCATGGTGGCAGGCACCTGTAATCCCAGCTACTCAGAAGACTGAGGTAGGAGAACCACTTGAACCCAGGAGGTGGAGGTTGCAATGAGCCAAGATTATGCCATTGCGCTCCTGCCTGGGTAACAAGGGCAAAACTCTGTCTCAAAATTAAAGTACTCATTTACCAGAATAACCATTAAGTTTTTCTTTATAGCATAACTGTACCCCTGAACATCCTTTGAAGAGAATCAATAAGTCAACAACCTACAAAGCTAATAACTTAGGATTCTGTTTATGTTAATGCAGTCCTTCTTCTCCCTTGCAAATACAGCTTCTATAGTGGATTTCTATGAACATTGGTAGATCACTCATTGCCTAAGGGAGCTGGAAATCAGACATTTTTAGCTCAAGTGCTGGCAGGCACTGCCAAATCCACATCAACCAGAAAGGACAAATGTTCTGGAAATTTGAACAGAGGTATAATTGAAAATAAGAACTTACTTCTTTTCTGCCCAAGTGTCCCGCCTATTATGCAATCTTCCAAGTGAGAATGATTATTTATGTTCAGTCTACAAACATGTGACCATTTCATCATTTTGGAAAAGAAATTAATGAAATATTTAAAAGTTAACAGTGTTCTGGGAGCATCATTTACCCAGCACAGCTGCAGCTTCTCAGTGGGAGGCATTCATGACAGATTTAAATTCAGCGTCTTTATAACAAACTCAGTCAGTGGCCTGGTTTCTGTAAAAGCAGTAATAACATTAGGCTCACAAGCAATTTGCTTTTGAGAAGGGGGGCTTTAGGTGCCCCTCCAGGCAGAGATGACTGACAGACCCCAAGCAAGATGGGGATGGGTCCTATAAATGCATGATGGCTGTCAGGAGAACCTGGCTTTGAAAATGCAGGTTCTGACACTCCCAGCTTAAACGCTGCTTTTCTATAAGCAAAAGACTTGCACTGTCATTATCTGTTTGATTTTCTGGAAAGAAATGAAAAGTTAAGACTTTTACTGAAGTGGAATATTAGGCTAGTGCAGTGGGTAGGCTTGAGTTCTGGGTCTGAATCTGTCATCTGCCACTTACTAGCTATATAACCAATAGCATGTTCCTTAATCTTTCTGAGCCTCAGTTTCCTTACCTTATAAGGGTGACAATTTATAATAGTGCCTGTCCTCAGTGATTATTCTGATTATATAACTACAGCATGTACTTAACATAGTAGCCAGCAAAGATGTGAGTGTCAAAAGATAAAATTACAATAAATTCATAGAATTAATTGGTTTTAATTCATGATTTATGAATTGAAGCACCTCCTTTCTATACGATAGAATGAAAGCTCCTACTGGGCAATAGTAAAACAGTTGGTTTTGTAAGGTGGGAAAAAGGAAACATAACAATAGAAAAATAAATGATTAGTTAACATCAGGTTACTTCAGGTTACTTTTTTGTAAGGGTTAAGGCAGAAGGGATTTGCTTATTATGGTGACTCAGGTGACTCAGGAGAGTAGCATTTAGCATGAGTGACTCCATTTTAGTTTGGGCTGGATTTTAGGGGTCTAGTACAGGAGCTCAGTCTTAAACAGTGACCTCCCTATTTAACATTAGCTAGTCTGTGGCCTGTTTTCAATAGTGAGGATGAATTAAATACTGCAACAATTCTCCTACAAAAAGGAAGGTATGATTATTATTACAGTAACATCTCAGTTCTATAGATTTTTCACATTGATTTTCTCAATCACAACTATCTTGCAAACTTAACTCAGCAGGTGTAATTTTTGGTGTTTCTGAGGACACTGTGTTATGGAGAAGTAAACACTTTTATTCAAGGTGACATGGCCAGCTAGTGGCAGACGTAGGAAAGAAACAGGATATCTTGACTCCCAGTTCTCCCATGCCTTTTCTTCTAGACCACACCTGGTTTTGTACCTTTTTGAAAGGTGCCAAGCACATTTTTCCCCCAGTTTGGCTGCTTTTTCCTTCCTCAAGAAGAACACAACTTTGCCAGGCTAGAAAGATTAGGTAATGTCACCTTTGTGTTCATGAACTTCAAGAAACCAGAAAATATTTTCCCTGTTGTATGGCTCTCCAGCCAGAGGCTACATATGTACACACACACACACACACACACACACACACACACACGCAAACGCACAACACACACACAGACGTATATATATACACGTATACATATATTAGTACAAAGAAAATATTACATGATATAAAAATAAAAGGGAGATTTTAATTGTTTCTATTTAAAAACTTAGTCATTTGCCTCATAATGATGTTACAGTCAACAGTGGACCATATATATGATGGTGTTTCCATAAGATTATATCACATGTTTACTGTACCTTTTCTATATTTATTTATTTTATTTTATTTATTTATTTTTTTTTTGAGATGGAGTTTCGCTCTTGTTACCCAGGCTGGAGTGCAATGGCGCGATCTCGGCTCACCGCAACCTCCGCCTCCTGGGTTCAGGCAATTTTCCTGCCTCAGCCAACTGAGTAGCTGGGATTACAGGCACGCGCCACTGTGTTCAGCTAATTTTTTGCATTTTTAGTAGAGACAGGGTTTCACCATGTTGACCAGGATGATCTCGATCTCTTGACCTCATGATTCACCCGCCTCAGCCTCCCAAAGTGCTGGGATTACAGGCTTGAGCCACCGCGCCCGGCATACCTTTTCCATATTTAGATACGCAAATACTTCCCATTATGTTGCAACTGCCTACAGAATTCAGTACAGGAACATGCTGTGCAGATTTGTAGCCCAGGAGCAATGGGCTATACCATATAGGCTAGGTATACAGTCGGCTATGACATATAGGTTTGTGTAAGTACACTCTGATGTTTTCTTGGGCACAGAATAAAACCTAAATAGTGTTACTACTTCTTCCCATGCCAGGGCAGACATTGCTAATTGGTAATGACTCTATTTTCCACTAAGTCCACAGACAGCTTCAGAATCCTCAGGAAATACTGAGCTCCAGGAAGCCAACAGCAATCAATCTGAGTTTGCCCATGAAATAAAACACATGTGCCCTCCCTGGAGTAGAACCACACATGTGAAAGTTCCTCAAAGTCAGGGACCACTTTCTTACCTATCGGTGAAAATGCAGACCTTAGCAGAGTGCTGCAAAAAGATTAAGCACTGGGGAAGTACTGAATGAAAGAATGCATGAACATACCTCAATCACCTGACAACATAGGTGAAGAGGAGATGACTGAAGTTGGCCATGTCCTTACTTCTAGTTTTTCCATTCCTTCTCCTTCACTATTAATAACACAGATAAGGCCAGGCACGGTCGCTCACACCTGTAATCCCAGCACTTTGGGAGGCCAAGGCAGGCAGATCTCATGAGGTCAGGAGTTCGAGACCAGCCTGGCCAACATGGTGAAACCCTGTCTCTACTAAAAATTCAAAAATTAGCCAGGCGTGGGGGCACACACCTGTAGTCCCAGCTACTCAGAAGGCTGAGGCAGGAGAATTGCTTGAACCCAGGAGACAGAGGTTGCAGTGAGCTGACATCGAGCCACTGCACTCCAGCCTGGGTGACAGAGCAAGACTCCACCTCAACAAAACAACACAGACGTAATTGAAATCAGCATGGAATACATAGTCATATCCATAAACTGCCAGGATAATTCTTACTTTTTTTTCCTAGAGATTCTCTTTTTTGCTACTTTATATTTTAGAAGGAAGCTTTGTATAATGATCACAGATAGAAAACCAATATTATATGCCATAAACACAGGGGAGCCATAAAAAATATAGCAATGAACATAAACACAGGTCTGGGTATTAACTGAAAATCATCCCTTATTTACCACTGATATCCACATGAGAGGCATTTTAGTGTGGAGATGAAATGGATAGCCTGAATTAGAATCCTACCTCTGCCAATACCCATTTGCCTGACCTTGAGTAGTTGACATAACCTTTCTGAGCCTCACTCTCCTCATTTTGGTAAAAGGCATAATGATAGTTCCTGTCTCATAGGCTTTGAAAACTAAACGAATTAATCCATGTAAATGGCTTGGCTGGTAGAAAGTGCTTGATAAAAGTTAGTGCCTCAAAAAACTGAATCTAGAAACATATAAAAAAGATTATAAACTGTGAATAAGTGAGATTTATCCCAGGAATGTTAAGATTGGCTTAACAGTAACATCAGAATATTAATTGAGGTAATAAGCTACACCCACAAAGGTAAAAAACCATTCATCTCAATACACACAGAAAAAGCATTTGACAAAATCTCAATGCCTTCATCATAAAAACAATAAAAATAACTAGGAATAGAGAACATCCTCAACTGACAGTAGGTGGCTACAAAAAACCCTTAGCTAATATCAGACTTAACGGTGAACGACTGAATGCTTTCCCACTAACATCAAGAACAAGACAAATAGGTCTGCTCTTAGCATTTCTTTTTTTTTTTTTTTTTTTTTTTTTTTGCCAATCAATGAGAGCTTGTAAGGTTGCTGAGGTTGGTTGGCCTTGAACTCTTGGCCTCGCCTTCGCAAGCGCCACGACATCCACTTTGGGCCTGCTCTTAGCATTTCTATTCAACATTGTACTGGCAGTTCCAGCC
Organism: Saguinus oedipus; assembly: GCA_031835075.1. NCBI lineage: Eukaryota > Metazoa > Chordata > Mammalia > Primates > Cebidae > Saguinus > Saguinus oedipus. The sequence goes on from CM063170.1 coordinate 49,571,304, forward strand.
AAGGCAATGAGGCAAGAAAATTAAATTAAAAACATCTAGATCGGAAAAGAAAACGTACAACTATTCCTATTTGCAGATAACATAGTCTTATATATAGAAAATCCATGAAAAATCTACTAAAAACTATTAACATGATAAACAAGTTCAGCAAGTCTGTAGGATACAATATGAGCATATAAAAATCAGTTATATCTCTATATACTAGCAATGCGTAATATGAAAAGAAAATTGGGAAAACAACTCTATTTACAGTCGCAGCAAAAATAATATAATACTTAGGAATAAACTTAACAAAATAAGTGCAAAACATGCATTCTGAAAGCAGTAAAACTTTGCTGAAAAAAGTTAAAGAAGACCTAAAAAAATAAAAAGATATCCCACGTCCATAGGTTGGAAGACTTATATTCTTAAGACAACACTACTCAAACTAATCTACAGATTCAACATAATCTCTACCAAATCTCATCTGGCTTTGCAGAAATTGACAAGCTGATCCTAAAATACAGATGGAAATTCAAGGGACTCACTCAGGATAACCAGGACAATCTTGGGGGTGGGAGAAACCTAACAGAATTGGAAGACTCACACTTCCTGATTTCAAAATGTACTCAAAGCTACAGGAATCAAAACAGTGTGGTATTACCATGAAGATAGACAACGAACAATGATAAATTAATGGAATAGCACTGCGAATCCAGAAATAAACCCTCACATTTATGGTCCATTGAACTTTGACGAGGATAACAAGAGATGGAGAAAGAATATTCTTTTCAAAAAATGATTCTGGGACAACTGGATACTGGATACCCACATGCAAAATTTGTCTTTTATGGTGTCAAGTATATTCTCACACCACATAATAAATTAGCTCAAAATGGATAAAAGATCTATGTAAGAGTCAAAACTATAAAACTCATAGAATAAAAAAAATACATCTCTGTGACCTTGAATTATGTAATAACACCAAAAACACAAGCAACAAAATAAAAAATAAACATCAAAATTGAAAACTTTTGTGCTTGAAAGGACACCATCAAGAAAGTAAGACCACAGAATAGAAGAAAATATTTGCAAATCATGTATTTGCTAAATACATAAAATATGTAAATAATTCTTGGCTGGTCACAGTGGCTCATGCCTATAATCCCAGTACTTTGGGAGGCTGATGGGAGAGTCGCTTGAAGCCAGGAGATTGAGACCAGCCTGGGCGACATAGCAATTTCCTCTTTCTACAAAAAGTTTTTTAAAAATAAAAATAAATTTAAAAAATGAATTCCTAAAATTCATTAATAAAAAGACAACCTGATTTTAGAAATAGGCAATAAACAGATTTTTTTCCAAAGAAGATATATACATAGCCAATATGTACACAGAAAGATTAATATCCTTAGTCATTAGGGAAATGCAGATCAAAACCATGATACCATTTCATACTCACTAGGAATGGCTATAACGAAAAGTGTTTTATTTTTCCTTTATAATCCAGATGTCTTCAGTGTATAAAAAACAAGTGTTGGCAAGGATGTGGAGAAACTGAGAACACTATTACTAGTGGGAATGTAAGATGGTGCTGCAACTTTGGAAACTAGATTGGCATTTCCTCACATTTTTAAACAGAGTTACCATTTGACCTAGCAATTCTACTCCTAGGCATAACCCCAAGAGAAATGAAAATATACGTCCACACAAAAACTTGTACATAGATGTCCACAGCAGCATTATTTATAATAGCTAAAAAGCACAAGTAACTAAAATATTCATCAACTGACAAAGTATGATATAGCCATATGGTATATTTTTCAGCCATAAAAAGGAATTAAATACTGATATTGCTACAACATGAATGAACCTTGACAATATCATGCTAAGTAAAAGAAGTCAGTCATAAAAAGTCCCATGTTGTATGATTCCATTTATTAAATATGCCCAGAATAGGCAAATCTATGGAGACTTAAAGCAGATTAGTGGTTGCCTAGGGCTGGGGTTGGGGAAAATAGGTGGTGCTGCTAAAGGCCACAAGGTTTCTTTCCGGGGCGCTAAAATGCTCTAAAACTGACTATTATTATAGGTTGTATGACTCTGTGAATATACCAGAAACCACTGAACTGTATTTTTTTTTAGACAGAGTTTCACAATTATTCCCCAAGTTTGAGTACAATGCTGTGATGATCTCTGCTCACTGCAACCTCTACCTCCCTGATTCAAGCGATTCTCCTGCCTCAGCCTCCGGAGTAGCTGGAATTATAGGCACCTGCCACCATGCCTGGCTAATTTTTCTATTTCTAGTAGAGCCAGGATTTTGCCATATTGGCCTGGCTGGTCTTGAAATTCTACCTCAGGTGATCCACTCACCTCGGCCTCCCAAAGTGCTGGGGTTACAGGCATGAGTCACTGTGCCTGGCCTGAACCATATTTTTTAAATGAGAATTGTACAGTATGTGAACTACACTTCAATAAAGCTGTTACTATTTTTTTTAACTACTTTTTGGGAAACTCTGGGTGTAACGTAAGCAGAAGGGGTAAAAGAGAGCTGGGGATGGAGTGGGAGCTTGGGGAGTTTGGGAATTGTAATGCTGCCCTACAAGCAGAGGCCGTGGAGAGCAAAAACTAACGGGGACAACAGGGGAGGAAAAGAACAACAGATACAACCATACCACCCCATGGAGTGGCCCCCTAAACTGCAGGGGTGAGCTGGGCCACACAGGGCGGGCCCAGCTAGCCTGTTTGTTCCCTCCCCCACCCCTGCCTGTTTTGGTTTCTCTGCCATCTCTCAGGTCCTGGGGCTGCCCCACCCTGAAGTCAAGACTCGTCCTCATTAATAGAGGCATCTGAGATGGGTGGGGTGATAGACTCTGAGGTTTAGAACGAGAGCAAGAAGGGAGTCTAGCTCTCTTTCTACTGATGAGGAAACCGATGCTCAGGAAAGAGAAGAGTACCTGAGAAGAGTACCTAACTGGGTAGTTAGGGGTAGAGCTGGAGTTAACATTGCAATCTCCTGAGAAGACCAGGGAATGCAATAGAATGACTCACATGACACAGATCTTTTAAAGAAAAGGACACGGCAGGGCACAGTGGCTCACGCCTGTAATTCCAGCACATTGGGAGGCCAAGTGGGGTGGATCATCTGAGGTCAGGAGTTCAAGATCAGCCTGACTAACATGGTAAAACCCTGTCTCCACTAAAAATACAAAATTAGCTAGGCATTGTAGCACATGCCTGTAATCCCAGCTACTTGGGAGGCTGAGGCAGGAGAATCACTTGAACCTGGGAGGCAGAGGTTGCAGTAAGCTGAGATTGCACCATTGCAACTCCAGCCTGGGGAACAAGAACGAAACTCCGTCTCTAAATAAATAAATAAGACAAGTATTGCAACAAAAATTCTGCCACAAAACTAAAAGTGCTCTAAGAAAGGAAATACAATCAAAGAACATTACTTGGCCTTCTGTGATCATCACGTATATCTCTTAATAATGTAAACACTTTAAACCTGATTTAGGTTAAAATAGAGCTTTCTATCTTGAGAGATGGGGGCAGGGGAGGGAAGGAGGGAGATGGTGTAAGAAAGCGAAATCTCCATCCATCACAGCAGGAAGTAAATAGACAACGTGCAGAACAGATAAATCAAGAAACAGCAGTGTAAGCATATCATTTAGAGATCTGCAGGCAGCTACCAGAAGCAGCAGTGAGTTAAAAGCGGTGGCCTCTGAGGGAGGGTGGGCACTGGATCGTTGTTTTTCTTTATAAGATTTTCAATACTATTGATTTTTTAAAACACGGGTATGTACTGTTTTGATCAAAATTTAATAATTTCCTTTAGAAGACAACCACCCAAAGTCTCTTTGCTGGCAGTTCAGACACCTGGCTGGTGCCCAGCACAGACTGGCAAGGCGGTCTTTGCTGTTTCAGTTCCTTGCTGCCTGTCTTATGGGACCAGAGGCGCCATCACCTGCAGCTTCTCTCCACACAGGGGACCTGCAGTCAGAGCTGAGAATTCAAGTCAGCCTTGGTTTGGGCCTCCGGAGAAGGCCTACCCTCCTCATTGTTTATGAGTAGGAAGAGAAAAAGATCTTGGTGGGGGCTAAAGGGCTTGCCACTTCGTTGGCGGTTTTGCCCAGCTGCTTCCTGTGTTGTTAGGGTTCAGGCCACCTTTCTGGTGACACCAAGCCAGGCAGATACCAGCAGCTCAGGGGAATGGCCCTCATGCTGTCAGGAGGGGAAGTCATGCCATCAAGGTGGCTTGCTGATTTGCTCCTGCCGGGGCCCTGTGGGCTGTCACATGAGGAACACCAACATGATGCCTCTGCAGGGAGAGGAGCTGCCTCTCAGAGGCATCTGCTAAAACTCACAAAGGGAAGCCATGCATCTGTTATGGAAACAAAGAGCAGGACTTCAGGTCTGGCCACCAGATCGGGGCACGTGGAACTCAGTTCCACTAACGAGAAACTGTAACTTGAACCATGGCTCAGTATGAAGACAAAGACCCCCAAATCACCTTTTCACTCACTCTAAAAGGCCAGATTTCTCTGTCTGTAAACTATGGAGGTTACCCTTGGTTCTCTCGCAACCATGAGGTCAAAACCTGCACTGTGAAGGTTACTGTGGGTAACTTGTGCTAATAATAGCTTAAGCACTGAGTTTTCAAACAAGGTATGTTTTATTGTATATGAGGCAAGGGTTCAAGGCCTCTGCATGATATTATTGCTTGCATGTTCATCTCTTCCCTTGAGCAGTGGGAATGGAGCAGATTGGGGGGTTGGCTGTAGGGGCTGACATGTTGAGCATATCAATCTTGTCCATGACGTATACTAAAAAACAACAGCAACCTCTTAAGAATCACTGGGTTTGAGCCTCTCTCAGGGCCCCTCCACCTCTAAAGCAAATGACCTTGACTACAATTGAGACATTCCATCCAAAGGGCTTCCTTAAAGACCACATGTTAAGGATCACTCAGACCATTCACTGTGGCCAAGGTATACAGGGCACCATAAACCTGTCCAAGGACATTCTTCCTTTGTGCCTTTGCTCAGACTGTCTCCATTCCCGTAAGGACTGTCTTCTCTCCTTCTCAAATCCTATCAATCTATCAAGGCCCAAGTCAAGATATGCCCCTTCCACAAAGGTCTGACCAGCCAAGCCCCACAATGACCTTCATTTCTCTCATTCCCTTAGAACTCACAGTCTCGAGTTCACAGTTTTTAACTACACTACAAACTGCTTTATCTTACACTAATTCTTTGGATCACTAAGAATGCCAGGGATAGTCATCTTGTCTGTGTTTGACCCATAGCAACCAGCACAGAGGTAGACACATCGGGAATTACTTGCTTATTAATACTTCAGGAACGATTTGTTGAACACATGAGCCAATGACCAAAATTCTTCTCGTTTAAAAAAACTAACAAAAAAGTTAAAATACCATGCTTCTCTAAGATCCCGTATCTAAGTCTGCCTTATTACTATAACAATCTGAGGAGACTTCTTCAGAAAATCCTTCTGTCGCAAACTTAAACTTCAAACCCTAAGAAGCAGGTCCTCTCTCTCCCATATGGAAGTATAACAGACTTGAAGGTAGAGGGCTGACCTCTAGTTCTGAATTCTTATCTCATCATTTGTATCTTGCCAAAATAAATCTTAAAACAGGCCGGGCGCGGTGGCTCATGCCTATAATCCCAGCACTTTGGGAGGCCGAGGCAGGTGGATCACAAGGTCAAGAGATCGAGACCATCCTGGTCAACATGGTGAAACCCCGTCTCTACTAAAAATACAAAAATTAGCTGGGCATGGTGGCACGTGCCTGTAATCCCAGCTACTCAGGAGGCTGAGGCAGGAGAATTGCCTGAACCCAGGAGGCGGAGGTTGTGGTGAGCCGAGATCGCGCCATTGCACTCCAGCCTGGGTAACAAGAGCGAAACTCCGTCTCGAAAATAAATAAATAAATAACTCTTAAAACATCACATTTTAAAAGCATAAATCAAAAATACTACTCAGATATTCCTTAAGAGTTATTGCACGTCTTCTCCAAGGGTCGGCCCTGCAAACTCTCTTTGATCTTAGCCAGGCCTTCAGTGAAGTTAGACAATTCTCTCATTCTTCCCCATCTGATTTCTTATTCCACCCACAGAGGCAACTGGTCCAAACCCCTAAGTCTCCTGAAGTTTCCTAACCAGTCTACCACCTTTATTTCCTGCAGAGGACCTCACCTCCTGCCTTACTTAGAAAACAGACTATAGAACATGGACAGACTAAACACACCTCTGTTTTACCTAGAGATGAAAGCCTGAGAATCCCTGCTCTACAGTGACCAAATAATGACGCAAACAGAATCAAAACGCCTAGTGATGAAGTCGTCACTGCATCTTTCCCAGGCATCTCGCCAGAAGGTCCTCTTTACTTTCCTCTCTCACTGCCTGTTTCTGAGTTGCCCCAAGTCTATCAAAAGGCCACGCAACCAGAATGATCCCTGCAAGAAATTCTTCCTGAACTCAAGCTCCGCCTTCTCAAAACACTTTCTTTCAGGAATTTGCACCCTCTGTTGCCAGGGCCCAAGAAGTATGGCTTAAATGGCTGTTCTCTGAGGTACATCACACACAGCCCTTAGAAAAAGGCCATGGCTAGAAAGCCAAGAGTGAAGCTCTTTGAATCCTGGGAGGCGTCCCACACCCACTGACTGAATTCTGAAGTGTCTTTGTACAGATAAGGCCATCCAGGGGCCTTGACAGAATCTGTGAATCACAAAGTGCCTTTCAGCTTCCCATTGGCTCGACAGTACAGAGAGGCCACAGATCCATCTTAAATTGACACACAATATATAATTAATAAACTGTTCCTTAAGGAATGGAGGGCATTTAGCCAAAAGAGTCACACATTCAGAAGTCTCCTTAATTCAACAGTCTTTGTTTCTCAGACTGGGATTCACAGACATTCTCTCATTCGCAGGCTTCCATGATGACAGGCAGGTAAGAGTTGGGCAGGCTGCCTTCCATTGCTAAATTTTTAATGTTAGAGAGGTAGCGGCTGGCTTAAAGGCACACAGCACGTCAGGGATAAAATCTGTGTCCCATGCTCACTGTGCTGCTGTCTGCCCTGGAAGCAAAGCATGCCCTCAACATTTCTGGATGGTTGCAAAATGCTAAAGAGGTCCTTCCTCAACTGTGTGCACTGAAATGTGAGAATGGCCCTAGGCTTCTGCTTGGCTTACTCCCTCCCCCTTCTCTCTGCCTACTCAAGTTCTACCCACCTGCCTTGTGCTACTTAAGAGCACTTCCCACCTGAAGTCCTTCGCTTCACCCCTTATCACTCTTAGCTTTCCCTTCCTTTGGCAGGTAAACTTGGGGCTGGGTTTACGGTCACAGAGACCCACCATCCTCAAAAAAGCAAAATTCAGGAAAGCCCTGGAGGTAGAGCTGCTGGTAAGGGCCAGGGGTTGATTACATACATGAGCCAAATTCTTAATGACTATGTAATTAATACATGATAACAAGAAATATATAAATATGAGGAGCTGTGGTGGCTCAGGCCAGTTGTCCTGGCACATAAGAAGGTGAATCTAGGCATTTGAGGCCAGCTTGAGCAACACAGAAACCTCTTAGCCATTAAAAACAAAACAAAACAAAAACAACTGGATATGGTGGCTCAAGCCTGTAATCCCAGCACTTTGGGAGGCCGAGGTGGGTGGATCACGAAGTCAAGAGATCGGGACCATCCTGGTCACCATGGTGAAACCCCGTCTCTACTAAAAATACAAAAAATTAGCTGGGCATGGTGGCGCACGCCTGTAATCCCAGCTACTTGGGAGGCTGAGGCAGGAGAATTGCCTGAACCCAGGAGGCGGAGGTTGCAGTGAGCCGAGATCACACCATTGCACTCCAGCCTGGGTAACAAAAGCGAAACTCCATCTCAAAAAAATTAGCTGGGTGTGGTGGTGTGTGCCTGCAATGCCAGCTACTCAGAAGGCTGAAGCAGGAGAATCGCTTGAACCCAGGAGGTGGAGGTTGCAGTGAGCCAAAATCTTGCCACTGTACTCTAGCCTGGGTGACAAAGCTAGACTGTCTCAAAAAAAAAAAAGATAGTACTTACTATGTGCTAGGCATTCTGCCTGGCACTTCATGCTCCCCACAGGTAGAAAGAGCATCCAAAGATATTCTAGTGCCTCTCCCACCACAGTGGGTCCCCCACCCCCATTCACTGTCTAGAAGGCAGCAGCCTGCTCCCTTCTTCCCAGCATCTCACTACTGATGCAGGGGCCATCCTCTGGACCCTAGGCATGGCTTTGCTCCTCAGAATGACAAGACCAAAGGCCTTTCATGAAGACTCCAATGAGGTGACTGATGTCTGGCTTCGTCAACTACAAGTGAGTAATTAATTCTTGCCAGTAAAGAAATAAGACTCATTTTTATGGTGGCCACATGCAGGCTACAAAAGGCCATTTTGTGACACTCTTGGTGGACCCCTGGGACCAACAGTGGTCAAAAGAACCAGGATGAGAGTGTAGTCCTATCCTTAAATGGGGGCCCTGGGGCCCCCTGTACTGTTTTCCAGGAGTGCTGTTCCTGTTAATTAGCTTGTTACCTTTTCGTCATCTCATTCAGCTTTCTGGTCAATGACAGCAGCAGAGGCCCACTGAACATCAGAAAGGGCGTGAGTTATCAGAGGGGACACATAGTGTTCCCCTGGGGCCTTTTGCCAGTTTTCGAATTCATGTCTACTTTCTTCCCTGGGCCAGCATTTGATTTAAGCAAAACTCTCCAACCCCACTGGGCTGTACATGTGACTCTTGGCTTAATGCCTAAAGCAAGTTTTTCCTTTTTCATTTTCCAGCAGGGACTGAACAAGGCAGCCTTGGGTGGCTACAGAACCGGTCAGAACTGGCCAGGAAATATAATAAAGAAGCTTAGTGAGCAAAGAGCTAATGCCCCAGCCAGAGGCTCAGTGTGTAGAACTAGCTAGAGGCACTGGCTTTGTAAGCAATAACACTCTCTTCTTGAGGTCTAATCATTGCCTTGGCAAAGGGCAGCCAATGCCAACGAGTAACCCTGTGTACCCAAGTTTCACATCCTGAAAGTGGACACTGGGTGCTCAACAAATGCCTTCTGGTGGCAGTAACCCCTGACCAGTTAAACATGCACTCACACACACGCATGCACACACACCCTTACAACATTCCTGCCCGCAGGGCCAAAGCTGCCCTTGCCAAATACAGAGCTGACAGCTGCTAGATATAGTCATTTTAGGGACCTGTTCCCAAAAGAACTACCCAGCTCCCCACCTCCACTTCCAGGCCCACTGTTTGAAATTCCATTAGTGACAGCAAGTATTTTCTAATTGTTTCCCATTAAAATACCTCCATCCTGTTTCTTTTCCGGTCAAATGACTTGTAAAGCACCTGCTCCGAATCAAATGGGAACTTCTTCAGTATTTAGCTCTTCAAGATAAACACAGTAATTGGCTCCTTTCTTGAGAACAATTTCTGACACTGGAGAATGGGGGAAGGGCAGGACACCGTATGGAAGTGGAGGTGGGAGGCCACCAGGAGGGCCACAGAGAGAGAGTCTAATGGTGGAGAAAACAACCGCCAAGGCCTTCACAGGCCTGCTCATAGATATGGACCTAGATTTTTGCCCTCTAAGATCTGAGAGCCCCAGGTTGCTGGCACAGCCTGTATCCAAGAGTAAGGTGAGACCCACTGACCTAACTGGGACACAGACAGGAGGTAGAAAATGGGAACACAGGAACCAACACTCTCCTGATTTGGCTCTCCTGCCTGCAGGGCTGCTGCCATCTCCCTGCCCATGCTGAGGGCACAGGCAAACCAGGAACTAGCAGAAAAAGATCCCTGTCCCATTCTTGGCCTAGCTGGAAGGACAGCTGATGGCTCATCAGCACTGGTGAGTGGTTCCACTGCGCTGGGGAAAGTAGGCAAGCAGAAGTCAAAGTCAGATTCCCTGGGCTGGGGAGGCACCGGGGCTGTCAGTGTCATTTCTAGCTGGGTTCTGGGTATAGAGAGCCATGCTTCTGTGGGCCAGGCTACCTGCCCCCATCCCCAAGCAGAGAGCACCTCCTCCTCTTCTTTTGCACATAGGTGGGCTTTTCTTTGGGTTGAGGGGTAGCGCTGTCCCGAAAAGCAGACGCCACAACAGAGAGGCATCTTCCTGGTTCTTCAGAGCGCACACACGCGCGCGCGCACACACACACACACACACACACAACAACCTTTTCCCGGAGGAGTCAGCCCACTCATCCCCTTCCCCCACCTCCACCCTACCCGCAGCCAGCCGGGAGAGCGATGCTAGTGTAAGCCAGAAAGCTTCCAAGCGGGTCTGACCTGCTCCTTCCGCATCAAAGCCCTCCGCCCCCAAACATCGCCGCTGCGCCCCTCGCCCCACCCATCACACGTTCTGTGTGTCCGAGGCGGCTGCCAGGCGGGCCCAGGCGGCTTTCGCTGGCCCTGGGGGAAGTGACGGTGGTCTCGGCGACAGAGGCGGGGGCCAGCGCTCCGAAGTACCTGGACCCGAGGATGTCCCCGCCGCCGGGCTCGAGGCCGCTGCAGGTGTCTCTGGTCCCTGAGATTAGCACCGCCTCCTCCCGGGCTGGCGGCTCCGGCCCAGGCCGCGCACCTGCTGCTGCGGCTCCCCAGCCGCCGCGCCGGAGCTCCGCGATGCGTCCGCGCCTCCTGGCCAGACGGTCCGGACCGCGGGACGCACGGTGGGCCCGAGGGGGAAAGGGGCCGCGTGGGGCCTGAGGCCCGGCCTCGCGCTAGCCAGGGCTCAGCGCCGAGCGCCCCCCGCGGGCCGGGAGACGGGGCGGCCCCTCGCGCATCCTCACGGCCTCACCCCAGTCCTCCGCAGCATCCCAGTCCCAGTGCCGGGCCCGAAGCCTGCGAGCGTCGCTTACCTGGCTCTGCAGCGCGGTCCAGGGGAGGGGCCCCAAGCTACCGCAGGGCCCCGCGCCGGGGCGCAGGATGCTCTGCCCCGCTCCGCTGCGCCGCGCTCGGCCCCGCCCCGGCTCCGCCCCCGCCCGGCGCCCGCCCCTTCGCGGCTGCGGCTGTCACACAAAGGGCAGGAAATGGCTGCGGCGAGCCGTTCTCCGCGCTGTGCGCTGTACCGCCTGCGCACCCGGGACCTGCAACTCGGGCTCGGAGGACCGTTCGGCACCCAGGCTTCCTGCCCTGGGGGCGGGAAAGGGAGGGAGGGCTTCTTCCATGGCCTCCATCACCAGGAACCACACCTGCAGCAACCCGAGGACGAGAGCTTCGGCCGCGTTGGGATCTCATTGGCCTCACATGATTTCCAAGTGCTCGTTTATCAACCCAATCTTTACTGATTGCCTATTCTGTTCCAAGGATCGTGCCAGGACCTGGGTGTGCACTGGTGTATAAAAGACATGGTCCCTGCCCCCTTGAGGTTTATCACCTGCCGGGAGAGACGGGTGTAAATTAACCTAGCAAATGTCCAGTTACAGCCCATAGCGCTGTGAGAAGGAGCAGGGTGAAGTGACAGAAGATGCAACTGGGGCTAGGGGAAGGGACCTTCCACCAGTTGAGCCTGCTCCCTGATGAGGCTCCTTTGCTCAAGAATAACTTCTTCCGCTTCCTTCCAGTTGGCTGGAGAAGAGTCCCTGAAGGTGCCACCTCTTTAACAGGGGCCTGCCTCAACTTCATTCTGGAAGAATTGCCTAACGGACAAATAGGTGACAGGAAGCACTGAGAGAACAGGAACCTTTTTCTTCAAGGCTTATCTGCCGTTTCCGGCTCTTTAAAGAAACAATTATCTGACCTGCGGTGGCTCACACCTGTAATACCAACACTTTCAGAGGCTGAGACCGGAGGATCGCTTGAGCTCGGGAAATGGAGACCAGCCTGGGCAACTCAACGAGAACTCATCTCTACTAAAAATTAAAAAAACAACAACAAAAAACGAAAAAACAATGGGTGTGAGGACATGTACCTGTGGTCCCAGATACTCAGGGAGGATTGCTTGAGACTAGGAGATTGAGGCTGCAGTGAGCTATGATCCCACTGCTGGACTACAGCCTAGGCAACAGAGTGAGACTCTGTCTCTAAATAAATAAATGAATGAATGAAAAAACAAAGAGGAAACAATTCTCATTGAGATGCAGCCTGGTAGGCCAAAGAAAGAGAGAAAGAGAAAGAAAATAAAGAGAAAAAGAGACAATTCTCACTAAGATGCAGCCTGGTAGGTGAAAGAAAAGAAAAAAAAGGTAAAGAAAGAGAGAGAAAAAAGAAAGGAAAAGGAAACGAAAGAAAAAAAAGAAACAATTCTCACTGAGATGCAGGCTTGTAGGCCTTCAGACCGGGCAGAAGTCAGGCTGCACCAAATTCTAACCTTGAGACACCTGAGCAGATCACTTCACCACTCTGCTCCAGAGAGATCTCTGTATCTGCAACACAGGGATTAACAGTTTCCCTTCGTACCTTACCGGGTAAATAATTTGAAAGCATTTGAGACATTGTGGAGTGTACGTAGACATAAGGAGTGGTTTCCTAGGGCCCACAAATGTATACTTAATCATTCAGCTATTCCTAATAAGGGTGATTTACAGAGAAGCCTCATTATTCAAGCCCTAGCAAAGGATTTATGGAAGCTTTTGCTTGCCCTTACTGATCTCACCTTATGTCCCAAGTTCTCAGAATCCATGGTTCCTTATGGTTTGATCTTGTCACTAATTCCAATTCAAATTGCTATATCAGAAAAAAAATGACATCTATATACATACATTTCTGTCCCTGGTGCTGTGTGAAAAGCTGTGGGGGTGTTTGTGGAGAATGGGTTTAAAAACAGAACCGAGGTTTCCTTCTTTAAAAATGTTTCGTTTTCCACCATGATCCTTGGGATTTCAAGTGTTAGTGATTACAAATATTAACAATGAGAATCCCAATAAGTCAGATTTTCATTCTAAGGAGCATATTATTTCAGACGTTGTAGTTTTCGGAAGATGCATTTCTCCCTGTTGTTCCTTCCCTGTCTTTTCGCCTTTAGCAACAAGTTGCCTGAAAACAGAAAAGACCATTACATATATATTTGATTAGATCTTAGGCAAAAATAACTCCCTGACCTCTGAGTTTTATTTGCGTATAAAGGAGAGCAGTGTGGTCCTTTGAAGCCACTGTGTTGGAAATCCAGAGGCTTGCCTTTTGGTCCTTGTTTTGCAACTAACAGAATGATGTTAGGTAAGGAGTTTCACCCCTGTTTCCACACGTATTAAATGCAGTAGGTTGGATGCGCTCTAACTTCCCTCTGAATGTGGAAAATTACATGAGTTAGAAAGAAGCGCATGCCCCTCCCAGGCTTAAAGCGCTTCCCTAGCTCCCCTCCACCCTCTGAATGAAGTGCATACTCTCTTCGGTGGCCTGGGAGGGTCTTCAAGAGCTGGCAGCTCTCTCTCCATGTGAACAAGCTAGCTGCGCTCCAGCTAAAAGGAACAGCTTTTAGTTCCTCAAACTTGCTGTGTTCTCTGTTGTGCTTGACATTTGTACAAGCAGGGCTTCTTGAATCGCTCTTTCTGTCCCCCTATTTCCTCCACATTCCACAATTTTTCCCAGTTTACCTGATGAAGTTCTGTTCACCTACTGGTATGCCTTTAGATGTCACTCCAAGATTCCTACGTGTCTGGGTTAGCTTGAGATGAGTGATCTACGTGCCCTTTGCTGCCTGGGCTCCCTCTATCACCCGACTTATTATTCTGTGTTGTAATTGTCAATACACTTGCCTGTATTCCACCATGAGACCATAAAATCTAAGGGAGCAGGGATATGACTGTCTTGCTTTCCCGCTGAATCCCCAGAGCCTGGTACTTAACAGGAGTTCAGTAAAAATGGATGGAATGAACACCCATAAGTGAAAATTTTAAACTTTGCCATTGTCATGTGTAGCTGTCTGTCTAGTGCCTTCAGATTTCTTTCACATCCAACCCCAAGCTGTGCCATCAGCAATGAAATGGTAGAGGTTATCAATCAGAATTGCTTTGCTATTTGCAAAGCTGTGGCCCACGTGTTGTCCATATGGCAACATTGCCTTGAGTTTTAGAAAAACTTCAAGTTACTTAGAGTATCGAGATCTCTATTTTAAAACTATCAGCAGACCCTGCTTCATGGACACCAGTAATGAAGTATCTGGAATAGGCATGTAAGGAAAACATAAATAATAATAATAATAATGGCTAACATTTACCAAGTTCATTACCTCACTTAATTTTTCACAATTTTTCTATGAGGAAAATTATTTTTCCCATTTTTGTAACTGAAGCAACTAAGGTTTAATCATTTGCCCAAGGTAGTGAAGTCAAACCCATGCTTTTTACCACAATCTCATACAGCCTCATTTTCCTCCTTCCAAGCTAAGTCCATGTGTTTACTGATATGCTACCTTATTCCAAAAACATTAAATGTAAGTTATAGGAATACATTACATTAAAAAATTTAAAATTGGTGAGAAATTTTTGAAAAGGAAGGAAAAGAGTGCAAAGATGAGATGGAGAATAAAATGTGCATAAGACCAAAATGAAAACAAAACAACAAAAGCAGTCACGGTTCTATGTGCTACAAGCTTGCGAACACATTTGGTTCTGAGCATTTATGTGGATGGCAGGAAAAGAGAAACTTGATGGTCAGTTGCATAATTTACATTGGCCATTCTGCAGACAGAACCTGACCACTTTAGCTCAAAATTGCCTCATGTTGTAGATCAAGGAACAGAGGCCCAGAAAGCGGAAGGGTTGGTCAAGTCTGACCAGACCCAGACCACAAGTCTTCCCTTAGGAAACTGGGTTGCCTATCTCTTTCTTTGTATTCTAAAGTAAAGAGGCATATATATGTTAAGGCATATATTTGAAACGAACACTTTCTAAAGGTTTCTTTGAGGTTAGCCTCTATGTTAAGGATGTTATATGGATGGACTTATTTTATCCTCACAAAATTCCAAGAAGTAGCCCCTGTTATTTTACAGAGAGAAACAAGGACTGCTTTGTGGTTGCATCATTGCAGCTCTATCCGGGGCGGCTTGGAAATGCATACCCTCTATTCCCTGCTATATTTCTCTCATTTCCCACAACTTCTGAAGACCTGGCCTCTCTTGAAGGTCAGATCTTTTACACATAACTTGATAGCAAATAACATTTCATCTTTATTTAAACAAATACAATTTACAATAATTTTAGATAAGAGCTGATAAGGAGGGACTGAGCATATTCTGAACTGCATTTGGAATGCAACGATGTAACTGAAGTACAATGGATCAGTGCTACTGTATTCTTGGAGAGTAGTGTAAGTGGCCCTATAATCAGTCCCACAGAATGCTTGGGAGCATTGGAACTTGGGGACAGTTAGGTCCGGCCTCAAGCCCCCATTCTGGTACTTAAAAATTGTGGGACTATGGGTCATTTCTCTGATTTACTGAGCTCTATACTTTTCATCTGTAACATTGAGTTGATAATAATTTTACCTATTTCAGCCAGTCGCAATGGCTCACACCTGTAATCCCAGTACTTTGGGAGGCCAAGGCAGGTGGATCACTTGAGGCCAGGAGTTTGAAAGCGGACTGGCCAATATAACAAAACCTAGTCTCTACTACAAATACAAAGAATTAGCCGGGTGTGGTGGCACATGCCCATAATCCCAGCTATGTGGGACGCTGAGGCATGAGAATAGTTTGAGCCCGGGAGGTAAAGGTTGCCGTGAGCCAAGATGATGCAGCTACATTCCAGCATAGGCAACAGAGCAAAACACTGTCTTAAAACAAAACAGTGTATCCCCTAGGTTCTTGTGATGATTAAATGAAATTTTAATATAACACACTAAGCAGACTCTGGTATATTATAAATGCTCAAAAATGGGATTCTAGTTTTAATTCTTTTTTTTTTTTTTTGAGACAGAGTCTCTGTCACTCAGACTAGAGTGCAATGGTGAAATCTCAGCTCACTGCAACCTCCACCTCCCAGGTTCAATTCTCCTGCCTCAGCCTCCCAACTAGCTGGGATTACAGGTGCTCACCACCAGGCCCAGCTAATTTTTTTTTTTTTTTTTGTATTTTTAGTAGAGATGGAGTTTTGCCATGTTGGCCAGCCTGGCCTTGAATTCCTGACTTCAGGTGATCCACCCACCTCAGCCTCCCAAAATGCTGGGATTACATAATTTTTAAATATGGTTTGAATTTCAGTGTGATCCCTAGGAAGAAAGTAGAACTTGAAAAAAGACCTAAGTGCTAATCTCACTTGTGTTAGGTAGCTCTACACCCCCAGGTGTGTGTGAGTTAATCTCTCTGTGTATCATGGCCCTCCTCTGTCAAGTGAGACCCCCTCTTCACCCTTACTGCCCTCTTCAAATGGCTGTAGAGATCAAATGTACTCTTAAATGGAAAAATACTTTCAGAAGGACAGAAAAGCAAAGCAAATGAGTGTTTGTGTCACTTATCTCAGCTTATGAAAACTTCTACTCAAAATCAGTCTTTGAGAAAATGAAAAGGAACTAGAAGCTTCATGGTAGCTGTACATGGATGTAGAGGGGTCAGCAGGGGAGGTCAACTTAGAGGGTAAGGAACGAGAATCTACAATTGACCCTTGAACTACATGGGTTTGAACTGCGTGGGTCCACTTACACACAGATGTTTTAGATATATTGGAAAAGTTTTTGGAGATTTACAACAATTTGAAAAAACTTACAGATGAATCTCATAGCCTAGAATTAGCAAAACAATGAAGAAAAAGATGTGTCATGAATGCACACAATATATAGACATTATTTGATCATTTACAACCATAAAATATACACAAATCTATGATAAAAAGTTAAAATTTATCAAAACGTACACACAGACACAAACTCTCGACTGCCTTTCAGTTAGGAGCAGTGTAAGCAAACATAACAATGCAGTATTAAATCATAAATGCAGAAAATTAACTGGAGTCCATACTATACTACAGTGATTTTGTAGCCATCTCTCTTTTTTTTGAGACAAGAGTCTCACTCTGTCGCCCAGGCTAGAGTGCAGTGGCATGATCTCGGCTCTCTGCCACCTCAGCCTCCTGGGTTCAAGTGATTCTTGTGCCTCAGCCTCTCAAGTAGCTGAGATTATAGGCGTGTGGCCCCATACCTGGCTAATTTTTGTGTTTTTGGTAGATATGGGGTTTCACCATGTTGGCCAGGTTGGTCCCAAACTCCTGACCTCAGATGACCCTCATGCCTCACCCTCCCAAAGTGCTGGAATTACAGGTGTGCGCCTCCACAGCTAAGTTTTGTATTTTTAAGTACAGACAGGGTTCCACCATGTTGACCAAGCTGGTCTCGAACTCCTGACCTCAGGTGATCCTTCTGTCTTGGCCTCCTAAAGTGCTGGGATTATAGGTGTGAGCCACCACTCCCATAATGGCCTGTGGCCATCTCTTGTTGCTGCTGTGCCGAGCTCAAGTGTTGCCAGTATCTACCTCAAGCGCTGTGTGATGCTAATCATCTCTGAGTGAGCAATTCATCTCTCCAGTTAATTGGATACCAGAGTAAAATGTGGTATCTCCTGGTTTCCACGATGAAACGTTTTTCATCATGTTTAGTGTAATACAGCAAACCTTGAATAACATTATGAAACCCACATAAAGTGACACCAGTGATGCTGGAAGTGTTTACAAGAAGCAGAGAAAAAAGTTGAATTTCTTGATATGAACCATAGATTGAGGTCTGCAGCTGCAGTTGCCCAGCATGTTAAGATGAATGAATTCAGCATAAAGACCACTGTAAAAAAAAAAAAAAAAGAAAAGAAAATCCGTGAAGCTATAGCTGCTGCTGCACCAGCAGGTATGAAAACCTTGCACTTTTGGTTATATACCTTTGTAGCTCATATTGAAAATGCACCTGTTAGGCGGGTGCATTGCCATGAAGATTGCTATAAGAAAGACATACCCATAGACTCTAAAATGAGTCATGAAAAATGAAGTCATTATATGACAACTTAAAGCAAAAGAAAGGGGAAGGATCTAAAGCAGAAGGATTTAATGCCAGCAAAGACGGTTTGATAATTTTAGAGAGAGGTTTGGCTTAAAAAATGTCGAGATAACAGGAGGAGCTTCTGTCGACCAAGAGACAGCAGACAAGTTATCAGATGCCATTAACAAAATCATGGGGGAGAAAGGGTATCTGCCTGAGCAGATTTTTAATTTGGATGAAAGTACCCTGTTCTGGCGGGGGGGGGAAGCCACAAAGAACATTGATTAGTAACGAAAAGAAGCGAGCATCTGGATTTAAGGCAGGAAAGGAGAGGCTATCTCTACTGTTTTGTGGAAATGCAGTCAGGCCTATCATCAGGACTGCCCTTACCTATAAAGCTGCTAACCTCCAAGCCTTGGAGGGAAATGTTAAACGCCAGCTGCCAGTATTTGGTTGTACAACAAGAAGGCTTAGACAATCAGAACTCTTTTTCTGGATGAGTTCTATCTATTCTTTGTCCCTGAAGTCAGGAAGTATCTTGCCTCTAAGGGACTGCCTTTCAAAGTTCTTTTGATATTGGAGAATGCCCCTTGGTTATCTAGAACCCCATGGGTTTAGCACTGAAGGCATCAAAGTGATCTACTTGCCCCCAAACATATCTCTAATCCAGCCTCTAGATCAGAGGGTCATAAGGACTTTAATGCCCATTATATACAGTACTCTTGAGAAAAGATTGTCAAAGCTATAAAAGAGAACCCTGACAGAAGATCAAGAAAGTCTGGAAGGATTACACCATTGAAGATGCCATCATTGTTACAAGAAAAGCTATGAAAGCCATCAAGCCCAAAACAACAAGTTCCTGCTGGAGAAAACTATGTCCAGATGTGCCTAATTTCACAGGATTTACAACAGCGCCAATCAAGAAAATCATGAAAGAGATTGAGCATATGGCAAAAAGGTGGGTGAGGGGCGTGTATGAAGGGTCTCAAGACGTGGATCTTGGAAAAATCAAGGGCTAATAGATGTCATTCCGGAAGGAGTAACGGAAAATGATGATGTGATGGAAATGAGTGCTGCTGAGCCAGTGCCAGGCAGTGAGGAAGAAGATGTAAAAGAGGCAGTGTCAGCCGGGCGCGGTGGCTCACGCCTGTAATCCTACCACTTTGGGAGGCCGAGGTGGGTGGATCAACTGAGGTCAGGAGTTCAAGACCAGCCTGGCCAACATGGTGAAACCCCGTCTGGTTTAAAAGAAAGAAAGAAGAGGCAGTGTCAGAAAACAAACTGATGTTGCAGTCAATCTGGCGAAGGGTTTCGGTTACTTAAGGTGACTTTTGACCTCTTTTATTACATGGCCCCTTCTATGACATGGGCACTGAAGCTAATGCAAATAGTGAAAGAAGGCTTTGTGTCATACAGAAACATTTTTAGAGAAATGAGAAGGCAAAAGCTCAGACAGAAGTTACGGTGTATTTCTCTAAAGTTACACTGAGTGTACCTGCCTCTCCTGCCTCCCCTTCCACCTCCTCCACCCCTTCTGCTTTTGTTACTCTTGAGATAGCAAGACCAACTCTCTTTTCCTCCTCCTCCTCAACCTCTTCAACGTGAAGACAATGAGGATGAAGACCTTTATGATGATCCACCTCCACTTAATGAATAGTAAATATATTTTCTCTTCCATTTGATTTTCTTAATAACATTTTCTTTGCTGAAGCTACTTTTTCATTATAAGAATACAGTATATAATAAATATAACACATAAAATATGTGTTTATCAATAGTTTGCGTTGTCAGTAGGCTTACAGTCAACAGTAGGCTATTAGCAGTTAAGTTTTCAGAGCATTAAAAGTTATATATGGTTTTTTGACTTTGCAGGGGTTGGCATCTCTAACCTCCCTGTTGTTCAAGGTCAAATGTGCTTGATTCCTTCAATTGTCTCTCATGTGATTGTGGCCAGCACTTGGTTTGGGCCTCAAGGGTCCTAGTCCTAATCTGAAAATAAGGCAGAGGAGGAAGTTGAAATAAGATGCATTTTTATGCCTGCTAATTTCTCCATCTGAAATGTCCTTCCAGACACTCTCCTTTTTGGGAACTCTCATTTACCCTTCAACACACAGTTCAAACTTCACTTCCCCTGTGAGGCCCTTCCTGATCCCTTAGGTGTATTCAAGAGCTAATAGCTGTCACTCTGGAGGGATTAACAGAAGATGACGACTTGATGGAGATGAGTGCGGCTGAGCCAGCGCTGGATGTCGAGGAAGAAGATGTGAAAGAGGCAGTGTCAGAAAACACACTGATGTTAGTCAATCTGGTGGAGAGTTTTGGTTACTCAGGGTGACTTTTGACTTTTTTTTTTTGAGACAGAGTCTTGCTCTGTAGCCAGGCGCCAGGCTGGAGTGCAGTGGCGCGATCTCGGTTCAGTGCAAACTCCGCCTACTAGGTTCAATCAATTCTCCTGCCTCAGCCTCCCGAGTAGCTGGGACTACAGGTGTGTGCTACCACTTTGTATTTTAGTAGAGACGGGGTTTCACCATGTTGGCCAGGATGGTCTTGATCTCTTGACCTCGTGATCCACCTGCCTCGGCCTCCCAAAATGCTGGGATTACAGGCGTGAGCCACCGCGCCCGGCCAACTTTGACTTCTTTTATGACAGGGACCTTTCTATGACATGGGTACTGAAACTAATGCAAATAGTGAAAGAAGGATTTGTGTCATACAGAAACACTTTTAGAGAAATGTTTAATTCTCTGTGCTCTTGCTGTACAGTGACTATAGCTTCATCACATAACCTATAACAGCTCTCTGCAATTATAGTCGATTATTATTCAGTAATTATGTTCTACAAGGTTGCCATGAACATTGGGTTAACAAATACTGAACCATTGCTTCTAGGGGAAATACAGGGTTAGGTTCCTGCAAGCCCCTGGTCACCACACTTTTGTCAACTGATCAGTACATAACCTTGTTTTGTGCATGTTTCTGTTAAAAAACAAAACCAAAAAACCTTATTTATGTTATTGATTCATTAACATTGAACTCACAGTCAACAATACTATAATTCGTATATACCTCATTAAACTTATCAAACAGCTTTCTTGCAGTTAGGAACACTAGACAGCATATCAGCGCTACATTTGGAAGCTGATTTATTTATTTATTTATTTATTTATTTATTTATTTATTTATTTGACTGAGTCTTGCTCTGTTGCCCGGGCTGGTGTGCAGTGGCGCCATCTTGGCTTGCTGCAATCTCTGCCTCCCAGGTTCAAGCATTTCTCCTGCCTCAGCTTCCCAAATAGCTAGGACTACAGACATGCACCACTACACCCAACTAATTTTTGTATTTTTTTTAGTAGAGACGGGGTTTCACTGTATGTTGACCAGGCTGGTCTGGAACTCCTGACCTCAGGTGATCTGCCCACCTTGGCCTCCCAAGTGCTGGGATTACATGGTGAGCCACCATGCCCAGCTGGGGGCCATTTTAAACAGCAAAATCACTGGGAAAAAATACAGAAATGCAGAAAATGTGTCGCTAAATAGACTGAAAAAAGCCACTTGTTTGCAGCATGAGAACTGAATGCCACTCTGTTGGACCTCAGTTGGGAATGTGTATATGGAGCGATGCAACTTTTCCACGCTTGGGCATGTCATGAATGACTGCAGGAAAAGGCTCCAGTATTGATTTTAGGGTTATAAATAAATGTAATCCAATAGACAAACCTACCAACGGAATCTACAAGTAACGAGAATCGACTGCATCTGTTTATGTGTTAAGCTTTTTCACTAGCCTGAGGCCTCTTTTAGGAAGGGTTGGTGTCTGTGCTAGGTATCTTCTCCTTGTCTCTCCGGATGCACTCCACTCTCTCACCCTGCACTCTGGTCCTGGAGACTGACCTCTATGGACTACCTGCTAGGGCTTCCTCGTTCTCTGCTTTCAGTTGGGTTTGACCAATAGAAGACCCATTCGGTGGGAGGAAGGAAGGAGAGTAAGGCAGGGTACTGATGCCCCGGCTTCCTCCCTGTGATGTTGCCTTGGGTTTCCTCTGTCCCTTACGAAAGGTCCTCTCCTTTCTGCGGGAGCACTCTCCAATATTCTCCTTCCATATTTAAATGATCACTCCCCCTCACCATCCCTTCAGGCCTAGGGGTAATAACTACTTGTTTCAATCTATTCAAGCTGCTATAGCAAAAGACCTTAGAATGGGTAATTTATAAACCACAGAAATTTATTTCTCACAGTTCTGGGGACTGGGAAGCTTAAGACCATCGTGCCAGCGTATTCAGTATCTGGTCAGGGTTTGCTCTCTGTTCCATAGATGACACCCTGCTGCTGTGTCCTCATATGGCAGAAGGGTAAAGGGCAGAAGGAGACTAACTCTTCAAACCTTTTTATAAGGGCACTAATCTCATTCATGAGGGCAGAGCCCTCACCACCTGATCACCTCCTAAAGGCCCCATCACTTAATACTATTGTATCGAAGATTGTTTCAATAGGAATTTTGGAGGAACACAAGCTTTCAAGCCATAGCGTGACTACTCGGCTGCTATTTTCCTCTGTACCACTTTCCAAGGTTCTCCTAAACTGACCCACACAGTTTTAAACAGTCCTTTTGTGAAAAAGCTCTCCTTGAATTATACTAATTCGAGTGTGAATGTTTGGTCCCTCACTGATATCTTAGTCATCCTTTCATGTCATGTACCTAACAGAGCCATAGTAGATTAACAGTAACCATTTATGAAATAAATAAATGACCTCTAAAACTCCTTCCACCACTCACTGTCTGTATGATTCTGTTATCCTACAAGCCAACTACACATTGTACCTTGGGGAGAATCTCAAAGTCATTGGGATACACTCTTACATGACCATACACACACCCCTAGTGTGGTGCCAAGGGGTGGCTCTGGGAAGTGAACTTCAGTGCACTAAAATTTCAGCACTTCCGCCATTAAAGCCCATGCAAATTAATACATATCCTGAAGTAAAACCATGTGCTTACTGTTCAAATGCAGCTTCCACGCCTAACCCTCTCTTCCTGACCAGGCCACCCTTCCAAGCCCTCTAATTGGGAATCTGCAGCTCCTTCTGCACCTGCTGATGCACACACTCCCCATCTTGCTGAATGGAGTATTTGTCTCTTCCTCAAAAGGGTGAGCTTAGGTGTTAGGAGATTCCCAGGATAGCAGGGTCTGCAGAAAAAAATCCACTGAGAAGCAGATCTGTTCCTCCAATCTGCTTTTGACTTTCTCATGTGGATGATTTAGCAGTGGGATTCCAGCCCAGAGCTGAGCTCTAGGAAGGACTGCCTGGAAGCTATGGGCTTTCTTATCCATGCTCAGTGGTTGACTGGCGCATGAACTGACTCTGGCAATGGAGCTGGATATTTGGTGGACTGAAAGGCACAGAGTGCTCAGCACACCAAAACTGTGACCACCCAGCCTTTATGTTACTGGGGTTTTCAGAGGGAAAGCTATTTTATTGCTATCCAACAGTGAGTGAAGAACTCCAGATTACATTTCCATATGTCACCCACACAGACAGCAGATGACAGTGAATGATTAGGAAAAATAATATGGTACTGTGAAAAAGGCAGAAATCATCTCCAAATTAGTTTCTCTTCCACTGGCTTTGCCTTTTTCAAATCCATTTACCACACTGCTGCCAGAATATATTCTTAAACACAAATCGCAAATTTGCCCTTCTCTTCCTGTGCAATGACATGTTTTCTACCTTTAGGGTGAAATTCCATCTTCTTGGTCTTTGAAAGTATAGTTCTTGCCTAGATTTATAGTCTCATAGTCTCAGTTTCAATTTACCCACCTCTTCTATCATCCTTATCCTTTCTGAGAAAACACACACACACACACACACACACACACACACACACTCCAGCAATAGTGAACTGAGAATAGCTGTCCAATACATCCTGTCCTCTCTACCTGGAAAGTATTTCTCTTACTTCTGCCCACTTATTTGCCTTATAACTCACACTTTATCTTCAGAACTGGGGTAGACATTATATCCTCTATGACAGTGCTGCTTAAACTTTAATGTATGTACAGTTACCTGCAGATCTTGTTAAAATGAAGATTCTTGCTCAGTAGGTGAGGAAGAAGGCTGAGAATCCGCATTTCTCACAACATGGTGATGTTATTGCTGCTGGTCCGGGGACCGCACTTTGAGTAGCAGGGCTGTAAGGGGTTTCCCTCAATGTTATCCTTTCCCTGTTAGATTCCATCACTTTTTCTGAGCTCTTCTCTTCTTTGACCACAGTTTCTTGTCATTGCCCTAATTGTTGTATTATAATTTTATTTCTTTACATGTTTTCCTTTTCAATCAGACTCGGAGGCTTTTTCTTAGAAGTAAAGACTATGCCTTTTCTGTCTTTGTTTGCATGAGGATACATACACTGAGCTGTGTGCATGACCCATAGGAACTTTTGATATTTACTTATTGAATGAATGTTGTTCAATGATATGTAGTCTTAATAACTGACTGTGGAAAATGAAACCATGTAACCATTCTTACCTAAGGAAAAGTCCTGAGAGTTTGCCATTTGAATAAATACAGAACCCAGGCCCTATGCACCATATTTATTAAAACACAGCTTTAACTGCTATACTCAACTTTTAACTCTGTGTGCCCCATGAAGGATAGCAGGTATTTGTAACATTTTTATTTTGAACACTAGCAGTGACTGTACATTAATAAATATGCATCTGATCCAAATATAAACACACAGTCAAAAGGTACAAAATGCAAAGTCTACAAAATGAAACTAGAACCAACACCCTGTATAAGGGAGTTCTCTACAAACACAGGGTACCGTTTACAAAA
This sequence comes from Saguinus oedipus, assembly GCA_031835075.1. NCBI lineage: Eukaryota > Metazoa > Chordata > Mammalia > Primates > Cebidae > Saguinus > Saguinus oedipus. The sequence goes on from CM063170.1 coordinate 49,596,065, forward strand.
TGTGAGAGAAAAACCGGACAGGAAGCCCATTTTGTGGGATAGGACACTCAGAGGTGAAATATCTACACATTTCAGTTAAGGCTTTGAAGAATCTGAGCTTGAAAAAGATAATACCATGCATAGGGGAATTTTCTAAGCCAAACCACAGAGATCAGCCAATTCCAATGTTTTCCTTCTAGACTGAATGTTCCAGAAATCCTCTCTAATTAAGGGTTCCCAAAGATAATGTACAAAATTCTAAAAAGTAAACAGAGATAATTTTGGATAAGCAGAGTAAAATCATCTTCTGAATGACAGGGTTTTATCTTGAGGCTCTCCACTTCACAATAATTATAATTAAAGTTATGCATCTGAATCTCAAGCCAGTCAAAATGTCACATGATTTAGAAAGAGCCAATTGTAACACCATCCTCTCGTATATCAGGGAATGTCCTTCCCCATGAAGTGTTCCAGAAGACTACAGCTCAAAGTTGGAATGATAATTAAAGGAAGAACTCATACTTCTACAGAAGAACCTTTTAAAGTTGCTTTGAAGCTCGTCTGTAAATGGCTTCAAGCAACCTGATTGGTTGGTTGTGAGAATTAAAGAGTTCATTAACTGAATAACTCCAAAGTCATTAACATGACCTAGATAAGGATACAGAGTAGGAAAAGGAAAATCCTATTCCAGGTTGGGGGGCCATGCATCAACCACAGAGGCCTGTGCCAGAGCAACACTATTCGCTTGTGGTTCTATATTGACTTCTTTACTGTCTTTCCATCTTTCCTCTCTGTTGTATTTATTCCCCCCTGCAATCCCTTTCATTTTCAGTAGGAGGCAGTGTTGAATAGGAATAAAGAATCTGTCTATTGGAGTCAGACAGCTTTGGGCTAGAATCCCAGCTCTAGACTTTCTAGTTCTGTCACTTTGGGCAGATGTCTTGGCTTCTTAAAGCCTCCGTTACATTATTTGTAAAATGGGAATAATAATACTGCCTCATGAGGATATGAACTCAGAGTGAACAGAGGTTTTGCAGGAAAGACTCCTAGCTCAGTACATATTCACCTTGCATATAGAAGTGCTCAAGCCAGAGTAGGCATTCTTCTGCATCTTGGAAGCGCCCCAGTCAGTGCCTGACTGTTTCCATCCTGGCGGTCTGAGCAAGAACAGACTATTTATTTCTCTCCTAGAATTTTGAGAGACTTGGAGTCTCAACCTTAAAATTGCTCAACCCTAAACAAGTTTCAATCGTTCGCCAGGCCAACACTAATCAACACAGTGCTGCCCTCTGTTGATCAGGATTAGATAGTGCAGAGAGGGGGCTGATTCCCAGAGGCTGGAAAGGATGACTGTAAGAGTCAGTATTCACAAGTAATCATTTCTTCTCAAGATGCTGGCAGAAGCATTCTGTGCAGAAGAGGAGACACAGTCACCTGCATAGCTTGGTATAAAGGATGAGCATGGGAGTGATAAAACCTAAGGCCTCTCCTGTACCCCGTGGTTCCCCACCATCAGATGTTCTCTTGTCCTGGCACAGACATCAGATACCCAATGCTCTAAGCATGGGACCTGAACTATTCACCCCAATCCATCCAGTGGGTCTCACCATAATCCCTTCAAGGAGAGAGGTAGCAGCGTACTCTGTAACACCTCACAGAGCTGCTTCTCAGAATATCCGGCCTCCTGTTGGAGCAGCTGCTCTACCATTCTCTGCGGCAGGAAGCTGCGGCTGACAGCATCATAGCAACAGAGCACACTCTAACTTTGGTTGACTCACTGGTTTTCTTAGAAAAAGAGTCATGCTCTTTGCTCCCCTTGCCTCCATATCCTGGGATACTGTGTTGGTGGGTCAAATAAAAAGTCCCTTAAACCATAAACTTTAGATTCATGTTTAAAATAACAGTAAAAATAGCAATCTGGGTCTTACTCATGTCTGCCTCTATTACTAAGAAGTGCAAGAAATGCTGCCTGAAAGCTGTCAGGTTGAGGTTTGTGTACCACATGCTTGACAAGAGGCTAGAGAGAGGGCAGAGACATCACTTCTGTTCTGGCCCAGCTCCCAGCTTAGTGGCTGACCCTCCAGCTGTGGTTGACTGCCAGCCGTGGTCAGGATGCTGCTTCCATGGTAGCTCAGGGGCTGATGCCACAGGCCAGGCTGCCTCTTTAGGGTCCTGGGCTGGTGGCAGCTTCTAATGCTATATGGGAGGAGGATATATCCTTCCTCCATCAGGATCTGCAGCCCGTGGCCTGGTACTCAGTCTCTACTAAAGTCCCGATTCTGCAATTTCAGCCAGTTGACGCAGCAGTCTGGAGAAGGCTGGCCGATCCTCTGGTCTCTGGAAAGGGAAAAAAGAACTCTGTAAGTTCCTTGTATCTGTGTGTCATAGGTAAATCCAAAACAAACCAGAATTTAATAGCAGCATCCCTTGCAGATTTTTATATGCACTTCCATATTGACTATATTCCATATGCATTGCCCTAGTTGTTAATAGCAGGTATTCTGGAATCCAATGGACTAGTGTTCAGTCTGTTTTACCACTAATTAGCTGTGTGACATTGAGCAGTTTACTTAACCTCTGTGAACCTCAGTTTTGTCATTTGTAAAATGGGGACAATAATAGTATCTACTTCATTAAATTGTTTTGAGAATTAAATAAATCACATATAAAAATATGTCATGAAATTGTTGCTAAAGAACACCAAAAAATGAAATATCTGTGTATAAGACTCAGAAAATATCTACAGGATCTATATGAGAAAAAAAATAAAAGTTCTAATGAAAGAAAGCGAAGATCTAAATAAATGGAGAGATATTCCATGCTCAGGGACAGGAAGACACTACAGTGTTAAAATGTTAGTTCTTTCCAACTTGACCTATAGATTAAATACAACCCTAATAAAAATCTCAGCAAGTTATTTTGTAGATATTGACAAACTGACTCTAACATTTATGTGGAGAAGCAAAAGACCCAGAGAGCCAATATAATAATGAAGAAGAAGAACAAAGCTGGAAGACTGACCCTACCTGACTTCAGGACTTACTCTAAAGATACAGTAATAACGACATATGGTGCTGGTGAAAGAATAAACAAAAAGATTAATGGACCAGCCCAGATATAGATCCACATAAATATAGTAAACCGATCTTTGACAAAGGAACAGAGGAGAAAGGGTATAATCTGTTCAACAAACAGTGCTGTAATAATTAGACATCCATATAGAAAACAATGACTCTAGTCACAGACCTTACTCCTTTCAGGAAAATTAACTCAAAGTGGATCATAGTCCTAACTGTAAAATGCAAAATTATAAAAACTTCCATAAGATAACATAGGAGGAAATCTGGGTGACATTGGGCTTGGGATGAGTTTTTAGATATAACACCAAAAGCACAATTCATGAATAATTAAGTTGATGATGAGCTTTGTTAAAATATTTTAAAAGTCTGCTCTGTGAAAGACACTGTCAAGGGAATGAGAAGACAAGTCACAGAATAGGAGAAAATATTTGCAAGACACATATCTGATACAGACTTGTATCCAAAATATGCAAAGAACTCTTAAAACTCGACAATAAGAAAGTAAACAACCTGATTGAAAAATGGGCAAAAGATCTGAATAGATATCACCAAGAAGATATACAGGTGGCAAATAAGCATATGAAAATGTTCTTAACATCGTATGTCATTTGGAAAATGCAAATTAAAACAATGATGTAATATAACTACACATCTATTAGAACCACTGAAATCCAAAACAACAAATGCTAATGAGGAACTCTCGCTGCTGGTGTGAATGTAAAATAGTAGAGCTACTTTGGAAGACATTCTGGCAGTTTCTTAAAAAGTTAAATATAGCCTTACCATATGATTCAGCAAGCATACTCTTAGGCACTTACCCAACCGAGTTGAAAATTTATGTGCATACAAAAACCTGCACATAAACATTTATAGCAGCTTTATTCATAATAACTTAAAACTGAAAGCAAGCAAGATTTCCTTTGGTGGGTAAATAAACAAACTGTGGTATATCCATACAATGGAATATTATTTAGCAATAAAAAGAAATGAGCTATCAAGCCAAAAAGCCACGGAGTGACCTTAAAGGCGTATTACTAAGTGAACGAAAGCAGTCTGCCTAGATGCTCACACCTGTAATCCCAGCGCTACAGGAGGCCTGAGGTGGGTGGACTGCCTGAGCTCATCTGGGCAGCATGGCAAAACCTTGTCTCTACCAAAAATGCAAAAAATTAGCTGGGCATAGTGGCTCATGCCTGTGATCCCAGCTACTTGGGAGGCTGAAGTGGGAGATTCACTTGAGACTGGGAGACAGAGGTTACAGTGAGCTGAGATCGTGCCACTGCACTCCAGCCTTGGTGACTGAGATCCCATCTCAAAACAAAATAAAACAAAACAAAAACTCAAACAAACAAAAAAACTTGAAAACAAACAAGATTTCCTTTAGTAGGTAAATAGATAAGCAAACTGTGGTATATCCATACAATGGAATACTATTTGGCAACAAAAAGAAGTGAGCTATCAAGCCATGAAAAGACATGGAGGGACCTTAAAGGCATATTACTAAGTGAAAGAAATCAGTCTGAAAAGCATACATGCTGTATGATGCCAATATATGACATTATGGGAAAGGCAATACTATGGAAACAGTATAGAGATCAGTAGCTGCCAGTGATTTGGGAATGAGGAGAGGGATAAATGGGTGAAGCACAGGAAATTTTTAGGGCAGTGAAACTATTCTGTCTGATATTATAATGGCAGATACATGGCATTATTCATTTATCAAAACCTACAGAAATCTATAGCACAAAGACTGAACCTTAATGTAAACTATGAACTTTAGTTAACATAATATATCAATAAAGGTTCATGAATTGTAACAAATTATCACACTCTTGCCAAATGTTAGTGAACAGAGAAACTGCTCAGGTGAGGAGGGTGTTTGAGAACTCTGTACTCTTCGTTAAAAAATAAAGTCTACACATTTAAAAAGTCAACAAAAGATGTTTAAAAGAGGGAAAAGTGCCAACTGAACATCGGCTGTCATTATTATTATTGTAGTTAATCCTCATGAAGTGGATAAGATTTGTTTCATGCCCTTGTTTATGACTTTATTGTTTCTTTGTTCCTTATTATAAAGGCTCTATGAACTCATAGATCAAGCATTATTTAATTCTCTTAACAGTAAGAAAAAGGAAGTTCAGAGAATTGTCTAAGATAAATGGCAAATAAATGGTAAAGCTGAGACAAAATCCTAGTGTTCTAAATTGTTTATATTCCACTTTGTTGTCCCACAATGATGTGAATTTTTATTAATTCTCTATTTCAGCAACTTTCCACTTTGGCTGAAATGTACGATTTTCTAACTCACCAAAGACCATCTAAAACTCATGCTGATGGGACTCAACCCATGGCCTGCAATCCAAGGATGGGATAAAGGAGCCAGCCAGGTGGGTACAAAGGAAGTGGCTCCCCATTTTAAATTGCAGAATGAATAAAATGAATTCAAATTAAGTCATTTTAATATTTTTATAGTGTGAGTGAACTTTGTTTCCCAAGTTATAGAACTAACTTCATGTACTTTTAATGGTTTTATGATGTCACAGATTTTATTTCTTTTCTCAGAAAATCGAGAAGGAAGTTGGCATAGGCCACACCCCATTCTCCTCTCAAGTTATGCTTATGGCTTGTGACATTATATAATAAACAAAATAATATTTAAGGTCACCATCAGCTCCATTAGGGATGGGGGATCTATCCCGTTATAAGACCCTCAAAGTCATGTTGTTAATCTATATGAATCATCCCCCTTGCCTTAGCCTTCTGAGAGGGTTACTTTCTTTAGGGAAGGAGGCAGGTCCTGAAATTGTATATGATGATGCAGGGGAAAGCACTTCCTCCACTGACCTCTTTCCAGCAGTGATTCATAATCTGGTAGACATGTGAGGAGGCTAGCCGGGGCTTGTACAACCGAAATCCGGTACTGATGTCTTCTACCACCTCTGAGTTGCTTCGGTTTTCATATGGGATTTTGCCTTCACTGAAAACTTCCCACATCAGCACACCTACGAGAAATGGTGAGCACAGCACAGTGAATGACAAAGCCCACAGACAGCAAACAGAGCAACCTGCCTCTAGAAATTTCAGACTCGTTGGCATTAGGATTCATGTGCTACCTCCAGAAGTACTTGAAGTCTACCTGAGGTTTATTAGGCCTGTCCTATTTTTAAAGAACTGAAATTTTCCAACCTTTCTAGTGGAGAAGGATTTTCAAGATGGACCCTTTGTTATATCAAACTCAAATGCTGCCACTAACAGCTGTAGACTCAAATGCCAATGTGCAATATGTAAATGAATGGAGTGCAGGAAGTGTGATGGGGGGAATTGTGGAAAATGAAATAAACAGCTCCGTCTTAGGGAGACAGCTATGATTTGACTCCAGCCAAAGTATGGCACATGAAAATGAGGGATCGGAACTGTTACAGTTTCTGATTTTTGAAAAGGAAGTCAAAAATTAAGAGGTGAACTTCTTGAATTTTAAAAATATCATGTAGACCAAGCAAAATACATCTTTGGCTCGTCTATTTTTGACCTCTGATTTAATCATTTTCCTTTCTTCTTCTGCCCTTAGTAGAACTGTCAGCTTTGTCCTTATCATGTGCTGATATAGTCACAGGTTGTCAGACCAGGAAGACTGCTTGTAAATCACGTAATCCAGCGCTTTTCAAGGTTCGTTCCAGAGAATCTTAGAGTAGACATTCCCAAAGCATGATCCCCAAAACACCAAATAAAAATCATCTCAGAGGCTCGTTCAAGTGGCAGATTCCTGGGCCCTAGCCCAGACTCAGTGGAACAGAATCTCTAGGGGTTACTCAGAGGTGCCTCAGGAGTTGGAAATCCACAACCTGACCCTAAATAAGAATGTTTATCACCCCAAGATACCAGAATTTTTAGTGAAAATTGTTTTGAATATGCGCTGCTGCTAAAACATGGTTTCAGAATGATTGCCTTAAAACATAGATGCATACAGGAGAAGTGAATTGATGAAAATATTGAGTGAAGTGCAAAGGGATTGATTGTTCAGAATAGCACACTGCTAATTAGGACAAAAAACCTTAAGACATACAACCAAGTCCAGCGGGCTGATGCAGGCATGGAGCTCTTAGCCCATCCAGGCTTCCGTTGCGTACGCTGGCACCCCCAGTTTTCTCATACTTTTTTTTCATTGACCCCTTTCTATCCTGCATCCATCCGTCAACCTCATTTCTGGGCTCTCTTCAAATAATATATCATAGGCAGGGATGAATTTCAGTAAGATACAGCAGGAAATTCCCAGGCTGACACCCTTTAGCTGAATAAACCCCATTCAGAATCAGAAGGTGAATGTGCTGAAGTGGTCATTACTCCAAATGCCTCATTCTAGGGCCCTTTCTTGGTGCAGTGTGATCAGTTTCATCACCCATAGTGAGATGACTACACATCAGCCCCAACCTTCCTAGTTATACACACTGGGGAGAGGAGAGTCATCCAAGAATCTGTCAGCACAATTTATTTCAAGTCCACTCTGTAACTTAAACCTGGTTAACAAAGCGGCTGCTAGGCTTGGTGGATAGCAGACTGTTTTAAGTAACAGGTAGGACTCATAATTAACAAACCACTTGGCTCCTAGAGATGGATAGTGTAAAACGCTGGAGAAGAGTTTTAAGACTCACTCTTCTCCTAAGAGATTTACCTAGCGAACCTCCCACTGGTTTCGACTGCTAGTAAGCCCTTATCAAACCCTTCCTTCATACTGAATGGCAAAAATCAATCTTCAACCAGCTCCTGTCCACAGTATAATTCTTCTTGTAATCCAAATCAAAGAGGTTGTCTGGTATATTTTTTGTACACTTTAGTATGCACAAACTATGACTATCCAGCAAGAACACTTGGTACATCCTGCCATACCAACATCATTCATTCATTCATTCATTCCTTATGATCGCCTGCCAGCTTCACTGACTGTTGTTTTCCCACTAAGTTAGTACCTCCTGTTCTTTGAATGCACCAAGTTTTTGCACTTGCTGGTCCCTCCATCAGGGACACTGTTCTCTGACTCTCCAAATGGTGACAGCTCCCTCCTATCATATGTCTCTGCTCAAGAATAACTTTCTTAGAAAGACCTTCCCATACCACGCTATTCAAAGCAGACCTCTCCATTCTAGTCACTCTGCCCCATTGCTGTTTTATTTTATTCATAGCACCTACTCATGATTGCCTGGCCTTATCTTCTATACCTTAGCTTGCTTGTGACTGTTATTGTTTATGATTGTTATTATAATCTTCTGTGATTTTCTGTTTCCTCTCCCATCTCAGATTAATTCCAAAAGAATAGAAGTCTTGCCGGGCATGGTGGCTCACACCTGTAATCCTAGCACTTTGGGAGGCCAAGGCAGGAGGATCATGAGGTTAATAGATCAAGACCATCCTGGCCAACATGGTAAAACCCCATCTGTAGCAAAAATATGAAAATTAACTGGGTGTGGTGGTGCACACCTGTAGTTCCAGCTACTTGGGAGGCTGAGGTAGGAGAGTCGCTTGAACCTGGGAGGTTGCAGTGAGCTGAGATTGCACCACTGCACTCTAGCCTGGCAAAAGTGCAAGCCTGTGTCTTGAAAAAAAAAAAGAACAGAATTCTTTTCTGTCATATGAACCATGGCATCCTTGGCTCCTAGATTAGCCCTTGGCATAGAATAGATGCTCAGTTAATTGTTGTCGAATGAATGTGTAAAATATTAATACTTATTGAGAGATAAGTATGGAAATGTAATGCTGGACAAAACATGGTCCCTGCCTTCAAGGGGCTCCTATTTGAATTTCCTGACTTCAGTTTTTGACTCTACAGCAGCCGGCACCAGAATGCTGTTTCTACTTTTATTTTAACCCCCACCACCATGTCCAATATCTCTAAAAACAAACCCAATAATGAGGGCTCCTTCATTGTTTTCAGGGTCTTTCTTACACAACCCTCCAGTGGGACACCCTCACGATACAATACAGGGCTCAGGATGGGTAGGATTGTCTGCATTTGATAAAGGAAACATCTGGCCTGAGCCCAGATCGTGGGGCAGTGGGGCCCAGCATGACACTCACCAAATGACCACACATCCGACTTGCTGCTATAGCGACTGAAAGAGAAAACTTCCGGGGATGCCCACTTCACTGGGAATTTGGTGCCTGTGGAACTGGTGTACTGATCATCAAGAACGAACCTGGGAAGAGAGTGGAGGGAGAAGGTCAGAATGTTCCGGGGCCTGAGTCCCATTCCTGAGACTTCACTGGCACCACATTCCTCTTTTACCTTGTCATCCCAAAGTCGGACACCTTGATGACTTGGTTTTCTCCCACCAAACAATTTCGGGCAGCCTGGAGAGGAGACAGAAAAACAAAGGGGGAAGGAAAACTGTTGATGGTAATCAGTATCAAGGAGTCTCCCCAATCACAGTCCTTTGCTTTACTGTGTGCTGTCCTACAAGGGCAGCACGGAGCTTTACAAATGTTAATTAAGCCTCACAAATGGCTGCTGGAAGTTAACTGGAAAGCTGACTGTAAGATCCACTATCAAGATGAGCGAGTTTATCTTCGTTCTTGAGTTCTAATTAGAAGAGAAATCCATGGTGTTGTCTAGACAAAGATAGGCTCTAAGGCATCCTGATGTGATAGGAAATGTTAACATCAGGGATAATAGGAAGAAAGTGTCTCCCAGTTGACTAAGGAAAGAATAGTTTGACATTGTTAATCCTCTTAAAACCATTCTTCAAAAGGGAGAGTACCTGACCCCTAATTAGCATTATAGAATGTTGCATTGAAAGAGCCCGTAGAGATAACACCCCAGTGTATCTCAAATTATTTTTCTTTCTTTCTTTCTTTCTTTTTTTTTTGACAGACTCTTACTCTGTCGCCCAGGCTGGAATGTACTGGCGCGATCTCAGCTCACTGCAACCTCTGCCTCGCAGGTTCAAATGATTCTCACCAGGCTCAACTAATTTTTTGTATTTTTAGTAGAGATGGGGTTTCACCCTGTTGGCCAGGCTGGTCTCAAACTCCTGACCTCGTGATTCACCCGGCTCTGCCCCCAAAGTGTTGGGATTACAGGTGTGAGCCATCACGCCCGGCCGTGTGTCTCAAATTTTAATGTGCATATGAATTATATGGGGAACGTATTCAAATGAATATTCCTGAGTCCCAGCCACCAGAGATTGTGAGAGTAGCTTAAGGGTTTCCCCAGTGTGATTCTGGTAAAATAACACCTTCAGACAAACTCAGTTTCTTCCATTTACCAAGAGGAAACTGAGTCACAGAGAGGTTAAGAAGGAGTGGCAGTCATCTCCATTTTGGAAGAATATAAACTGACATGCAGCAGGCAAAAGAGTTTGGGCTGAGATTAGAGCCCAGATGTAAGTCTGCATGAAGTACTTTCCACATGGACCACTCAAAGTGGTGGAGGAGGGGAGAAGTTGAGAGAAGAAAGGAGATCGTGAGGTATTATTTATTAATGCATTCCCAGACATTTCAGGGGGACATGTCCCTTCACCCTGCACCTATGGGTATTCACCCTGCATGCCCATACCAAGTCTCTGTGGATGACACACGCCTCTTCCAGATAGGCCATGCCCTCACACACATCCAAACACATGCCCAGCAGGGTCTCTGCAGCAAAAAGCCCCCTCTGGCTGCGCAGATAATCCGACAGGCAGCCGTGCTCCATGAACTCAAACACCAGGCAGATGGGGGCCTGCTCCAGGCACACCCCATACAGCTGGACCAGTTTGGGATGAGAGAGTTTCCTGGAAGAAAAAAACAAGGGGTAAGATGGTCTAAACTTAGTCTCCCCCAAAATGCTGAAAATATTAGGGTGCCAGAATAGTCAATGGTCATTTTGTCTATTATGGTTTGGATGAAAATAATATTCATTCCCTCCTCCAAAACAAAAACATGTCATTGGAGCTGGGACCTGACAAATGGCAAGGAGTCAGCTGTGAGTGTGAAGATGAGCAGAGGCCAGTTATGGCTGGCATGTCATGGACCGGAGGAAAGATGGGTAGTAGCTGAGAAGGGGAGGTGGGCATAACCAGATTATGGCGGGCCTTGGAGACCACTGTGAAGAGTTTGATTTTATTCTCTGTGCAATAGGAAGCCACTGCCGGGAATTTGCACAGGGAGATAGTAGCACATGGCATTCGCATGGTATTTCAAGAACACAGAGCTGATATTCCCCCGAGTTTCAGCGCATCCTTGTTTTGACCACTTACATCATGACTTCAGCCTCCTCTATGAAGTCCTCTTCTGACATAGCCCCTTCTCGAATGGTTTTGATAGCCACCTTGTCCTTGTTGAGCCAGTAGCCCAGATGCACCAACCCAAATTGCCCACTGCCAATCTCTTGCACAAAAGTGAGCTCCGAGGGATCGATCACCCATTTCCCTGAAAGAAAGAAAGATAGTTCTCTAGGGTTGGCAAGCAGTAGATATAAGGTATTGGGATACCAGGGGACTGTAAAACCCTGCCTAGAATTTTAGCCTATTGTTAATACAATTCAAAGATGGCAAATAAATTATCTTTTTCCCACATAATAACATTGGATATGCTGGAAAACTATGAGAATGTGTGGGAAGGTAACATGGAAAGAAGAAGGAGAATGTCATGAATCAAGATATTAAAGAAACTATATTAATCAAAATACTAATGAAAGGGTTCTTGCAATGTTCCAACCAAATCTATGTTTGACCGTGAATTTTTTATTGTCATTTTTCACACTAAGTAAACTTCATTTGAGCTGATCATTTATTCATTCATTCATCTATCAAGAGCATCTGCTATATACACAGCACTCTGCTAGGCCTTACTGGCAGGGGTTGGGGGACACTTAAAGAGATAGTTTCAAAGAGAATTTGTGCACAGGCCCAAGCTAGCACGGTGTCTGGCACATGGGAGGCTCTCAAGAAATGTTCAGCAAACAAACACCAGATCCCAAGGCTGAATTTTCTCACTGTCAAAATGAGCGGGTTGACCAGATAATGTCTGAGATCCTATCCAGCATGGACACATTAAGACTCTACATTTATTAGAATACCCTTATTTTCATAAGGAGGCTAAAGAGTCATTACCCTTCCCCAATGCTTGGTCTGGTACCTAAATAGCCAGATTTCTACCTCTTTGAGGCAGAGACTCAACAGCAAGCAGTACTGAGCACCAGTAGGTGCTGTGTGCCAGACATGGTGCTGGCTAGGGATAAGGAAGCCCATGTGTGGCAATGGTTCTCAAATTATTGCCCTCTGGCCACCTGTATCAAAGTCACCTAGCATGCTTGTTTAAAATGTAGACTCAGCAGAGCACAGTGGCTCATGACTGTAATCCCATCACTGGGAGGCCGAGGCAGGAGGATTGCTTGAGCCCAGGAGTTCAAGACCAGTCAGGGCAACATAGTGAGATCCTGTCTCTACAAAAAAATTTTTTTTAATTAGCCAGGCATGGCAGTGTGTGTCTGCAGTCACAGCTACTTGGGAAGCTGAGGTGGGAGGATTGCTTGAGCCCAGGAGGTCAAGGCAGCAGTGAGCCATGATTACGCCAGTGCATCTCCAGCCTGGGTGACAGAGCAAGACCCTGTCAGAAAAAAAAAAAAAAAAAAAAAAGGTAAACTCCAGGACCCTATCAAGGATTGCGTTTTGGTGAGTGTTTGGATAGAAGCCAGGAGTCAACATTTTTAATAAGCATTCCAGAAGGCTTTGGTGCACACTGAAGTTTGAGAACCACTAACCCAGAAGATAAATGAAAATTAGACCAGCCTTCTCCATAAGCAACACACAGTTGGGACCAAGGGATGCAAAGCCAAATGCCTTCAGAGTCCAGGCAGATAATCCCAAGTGAGTGAAGCAATTCTGTAGGACCAGAAAACACAGTAGGGGCCACAGCACTGGAGGTCATGCCATGCCTAAAAGCAGTCCAAAGAATTTTAACACTCTCTTATGGAGACTTCTAGATGCTGCCAGCTTGCTGTTCTTGCAATAGTCTGATACTCAACCAACTAGATGATATAAAAGTTCTAGAAGATGGTGGAAACACAGTACTAAGGCATGATTTTCTAACATTTTTCTAATAGCATTTAGCAGAATGCTCTGTACAAAGTAGGTGCTTAATAAACACTCTATTAATGAACTCTTCACTAGCACCAATGGCCACTGTTTTGACCTAGAGAAATGTGCTCATGAGGAGAGAGATCCAAGATGGCTGATCAGTAACATCTCGGGATTGTAGCTCCCAGTGAAAGCACAGAGAATAAGAGGAAGCCACACTTTCAGACGAATTTTCGTCACTCACAGACCAGAAGATTCCCAGTGGAGGGGCCCTGCCCGTCACCAGCGTGACTCTTGTGGCCAGTGCAGCAGTTTTGCTGGCGCCTCGGCGCAGCAGATCTTCATGCAGAGTAAACGGGAGGAGATTCCTGGGCAGAAGAGCACCATCAGTCTCATCGCTGCTGTTTTGGCCGGCGCAGTTGGTTGCTCGGATTCCTGCGCTGGGAATCCCTGGGATTCCCTCATATTTATTGATTCCCTGGGAATCAATAAACTGGGTGTCCACTCAGAAACCCAACTAGAAAGGCGGTAATTGTAAAGACGACAGATGGATAAATTTATAACAAAGGGAAGAAACCAGCCTAAAAAGGCTGAGAATACCCAAAATCAGAACCCCTCTCCCTCTACAGGGGATTACAGTTCCTCATCAGCAATGGAACAAGCCCTGATGGAAAAGGACTGTGTGCCATTATCAGAAGTAGGCTTCAGAAGGTGGATGATAAGAAATTTCTGGGAGTTAAAAGAACTTGTTCTAACCCAATGTAAAGAAACTAAGAACTTTGAAAAATGGTTTGACGAAATGCTAACAAGAATAGACAATATAGAGAGGAATATAAATGAACTAACAGAGTTGAAAAACACAACACAAAAACTTAGTGAAATATGCATAAGTTTGAATAGCTGAATTGATCAAGCAGAAGAAAGGATATCAGAGGTCGAAGACCTACTTAATGAAATAAAACGAGAAGACAAGAATAGAGAAAAAAGGATAAAAAGGAATGAGCAAAGTCTCCAAGAAATATGGGACTATGTGAAAAGACCTAATTTACGTTTGATAGGTGTACCTGAATACGATGAAGATAATGAATCCAAGTTGGAAAATACTCTTCAGGATATTATTCAGGAAAACTTTCCAAATCTAGCAAAGGAGCACAATGTTCAATCCCAGGTAATACAGAGAACACCACAAAGATATTCCTCAAGAAGAGCAACCCCAAGGCACATAATCGTTAGATTCACCAGGGTTGAAACGAAGGAGAAAATACTAAGGGCAGCCAGAGAGAAAGGTCAGGTTACCCACAAAGGGAAGCCTATTAGACTTACAGCAGATCTCTCAGCAGAAACCCTACAAGCCAGAAGAGAGTGGGGGCCGATATTCAACATCCTTAAAGAACAGAACTTTCAGCCCAGAATTTCATATCCTGCCAAACTAAGCTTCACAATTGAAGGAAAAATAAAATCTTTTATGAACAAGCAAGTACTCAGAGATTTTATTACCACCAGGCCAGCTTTACAAGAGCTTCTGAAAGAAGCATTATACATAGAAAGGAACAACCAGTATTAGCCTTTCTAAAAATATACCAAAAAGTAAAGAGTATTGACATAAAAAAGAATTTACATCAATGAATGGATAAAATCGACAGTTAACATCAAACGGCAGTAATCCTAAATTTAAATCGACTAAATCCCCCAATCAAAAGATACAGCCAAAACCGAACAGTACACTATATCCAGACCCATTTCACATGCAAGGATACACAAAGATTCAAAACAAAAAGATGGAGAAAGATTTACCAACCAAATGGAGGGCAAAAATAAATAAATAAATAAAAAGCAGGAGTTGCAATTCTCACATCTGATAAAATAGATTTCAAAGCAACAAAGATATAGTGGTAAAGGATCAATGCAACAATAAGAGCTAACGACCCTAACACCCAGATACATAAGACTCATAAAGAGATTTAGACTCAACGAGACAGAAAATTAATAAGGATATCCAGGACTTGAACTCAGGTCTGGAACAAGTAAACTCAATAAATATTTATAGAGCTCTCCATTTTAAATACACAAAGTATACATTCTCCACCTTAAATACACAAAATATTGATCGGCCATTATTAATACCCGTTTTTAAAATAAAGCTACATTCCCATTTTCTTTTCCTCTTTTTCTTCCTCTTTCTTCCTCTCCTTCACTCCTTTTTTTCTTTCTTTCTTAAAAAAAAAAAGAGAAATGTGCTCATATATGTACTTCTCTAATACACAATGTAAATATTCATTAGTGCCATCATCTCTAGATATATAATATACTTGTTTTAATGGTGATCTGTAGCCTGGGAAACAGGTAGGCTCATGGCAAGTTCATTCAGAATTTGCCCCAGATCTTTAGGGACATGAGTTTACATCCCTGATTGTTCTGCTCACCATATCTCAGCCCCGCCGTGACCGGGGCTTTCTGCCTCCCAAAACAAACCGGATACCGGAGTCGAGTGACCAGGCCTGAGTTGATTGAAAAGCCAAGAAGCAGTGGTTAGGGCTTTGCTGTAGCAACCATCTAACTTAAATCACTAGAAAAACATAATCAAAGCAAAAGCTACTTTTATTCCGGAAAACAAATCCCAAAGCCTAACCACTGTTATCACACCCTCCTTGAAAATATCATGAGTGCAGATGGGCAGGTAGTAGAATTCCACGATTCTCACAAGACAGTTTGCTAATAGAAGATATATAATATAATTAAATATTTGTTTATTCTTTGTAGTCAGGAAGAAGCCAGGGTGGGCCTTTGCCAGTTTTCTCCAAGTTTCCTGTGTGGGTGCTGACACAGTGTGGAGGTTTGTCCCCTCCACATCTCCTGTTGAAATGTAATCCCTGGCTGGGCACGGTGGCTCATGCTTGTAATCCCAACACTTTGGGAGGCCGAAGCAGGCAGATCACCTGAGGTCATGAGTTCAAGACCAGCCTGGCCAATGTGGTAAAACCTGTCTCTACCAAAAATATAAAAATTAGCCAGGCATGGTGGTGCACACCTGTAATCCCAGCTACTCAGAAGGCTGAAGCAAGAGAATTGCTTGAACCTGGGAGGTGGAGGTTGCAGTGAGCCAAGATCATGCCACTGCACTCCAGCCTGGGTGACAGAGCAAGACCCTGAAAAAAAGAAAGCAAGCAAGAAAGAAACGTAGAAAAGAAAAGAAAAAAGAAAAGTAATACCCTATGCTGGAGGTGGGGCCTGGTGGGAGGTATTTGGGTCATCGGGCGGATCCCTCATGAATGTCTTTGTGCTATCCTTGTGATAATAAATGAGTTCTCACTCTGAGTTCACACGAGATTGGTTGTTTAAATGTGTTTGGTACCTTCCCCCTCCTCATTCCTGTTCCTGCCATGTGATACACCCGCTCCCCTTTTGCCTTCTGTCATGATGGAAATCTTACTGAGGCCTTCCTAAAAGCCAAGAAGATGCTGGCACCATGCTTCCTATACAGCAATGAACCAATTAAACCTCTTTTCTTTATAAATTACCCAGCCTCAGGTATTCCTTGATAGCAATTCAAAAAAGCCTAACCCAGGTGCCCTCTGGCTTTGTCTTGTAGAGCAGCGGACCCCAACCTTTTTGGCGCCTGGGACCGGTTTTGTGGAAGACAGTTTTTCCATGGATGGGTGTGGCAGGGGGTTGGTTTCAGGATGAAACTCTTCCATCTCAGATCATCAGGCATTTGATTCTTTTTTAGTTTTAATTTTCTTATTGCATTTTAGGTTTTGGGGTACATGTGAAGAACATGCAAGATTGTTGCATAGGTACACACGTGGCAGTGTGATTTGCTGCCTTCCTCCCCATTACCTATATCTGGCATTTCTCCCCATGCTATCTCTCCCCAACTCCCCACCCCCCACTGTCCTTCCCCTATTTCCCCCCCACAGACCTCAGTGTGTGATGCTCCCCTTCCTGTGCCCATGTGTTCTCATTGTTCAACACCCGCTTATGAGTGAGAACATGCGGTGTTTGATTTTCTGTTCTTGCGTCAGTTTGCTGAGAATGATGGTTTCCAGGTTCATCCATGTCCCTACAAAGGACATGAACTCATCGTTTTTGATGGCTGCATAATATTCCATGGTGTTTATGTGCCACATTTTCCCTGTCCAGTCTATCATCGATGGGCATTTGGGTTGGTTCCAGGTCTTTGCTATTGTAAACTGTGCTGTGTAAGATTATGATGTAGAAGTCCTGTTTTGTAAAAAAGCTTGCTTGTAAAGAGTGTTTAGGGTGGGGAAGTGGGCAGGGAAGGATCTGTGAGCCCATGAACTGTCCATGAACTGTTCTGGGGCGCTAAGAGCTCTTGGCGTTTCAGAACAATATCTTGGGGGCTGGGAGTCTGGCCAACTCCCGGCGCCCAAGAAACAGTCAAGGACAGGGCACTTATGAAACAGATCTTCCCTGTTTACCGACTGACCCAAAGATGAGTACGTAAATTAGTTATGTAAGCTGATACAATAAAGGAGCAAAAGAACACAGAGACATTGGATCAGAGCGACTTCCAGATGTGACTTGCGAATAGCCCGTGCTGCTGTCTTGCCGGTGCTGAGGTAGAGTGGTTTCTGTGTATGTGTGTGTGTGTGTGTGTGTGTGTGTGTGTGTGTGTGTGTGTATACTATTGTCTTTCCATCCTCCTACTTCTCTCATTAAAATTTTCTATCACTTTATTATTGTTCTCGGTGTGGTGTTTTCTTCCCACGAACCTGCCTGTTAAAGGAAAAAAAACCAAGCTTGGTACGCGCAGTTAGCGCAACATGCTGCAATGAACATTCGTGTGCATGTGTCCTTATAGTAGATTCTTATAAGGAGCGCACAACCTAGATCCCACAAGTGCTGTTCACAATAGGGTTTGCACTCCTTTGAGAATCTATGCTGTTGATCCGACAGGAGGTGGAGCTCAGGCGGTACTGCTTGCTTGCCCGCTGCTCACCGGTGGGGTAGCCCTGCTCCACCCCTGCTCCACCCCTGCTCTGGAGCTTACCTCCTCCATTATGTTGGTGATAGTTGATGAGAAGAGGGATGGAATCAAACACATACTTTTCAGCCACATAGTATCGCTTAGGATTGTCATTTGTTTCCTTGATGTGATAGTGCTTTATACAGGGATTGTTCTCACTTAAACAAATGAAACGCAAATGTAGTGATTATTAAGAAGCAATGTTGAGACACGAAAAAGTCTACTAGTATTCAGTTCTTATTATCTGCCAAAGATGGCAGCTAGAGTTCAGTGCATAAGTAGGTCCTGACAGGCTGGCCCTGGGTGCTTGCAGCACTGTGTTAGAAAGAACTCTGAGGCTGTGTCTGGACCCAGTGGACAGCAGTGCTGTGATGGATTGGCGATGGTTCTTCCACTGCCACAAAATGAGGGAATGGATGTATGTGCTATGTGTTTGCCCTGCCTGTTCTATGAATTTAAATGACTGTCAACATACATTGAGAAAGCCTCTCTGACCCCTTCACATTTATTTGACTTTGCGCTGCTGCAGAGGATGAACATGACAGGCCTGACTACCCTCCTTAGAAAGGCCTGCTTGGCCGGGCGCGGTGGGTCAAGCCTGTAATCCCAGCACTTTGGGAGGCCGAGGCGGGTGGATCACGAGGTCAAGAGATCAAGACCATCCTGGTCAACTTGGTGAAACCCTGTCTCTACTAAAAGTACAAAAATTAGCTGGGCATGGTGGTGGGCACCTGTAGTCCCAGCTACTCAGGAGGCTGAGGCAGGAGAATTGCTTGAACCCAGGAGGCAGAGGTTACTGTGAGCTGAGATCGCCCCATTGCACTCCAGCCTGGGTAACAAGAGTGAAACTCCATCTCAAAAAAAAAAAAAGAAAGAAAAAAAAGAAAGGCCTGCTTGCATCGTTAGCCCTTGGCTGGTGTTTGGGAACTTGGATTTCAGGATGGCTCTTTCCCTAATTGATGAGGGTGATGAGCTGTGCTGAAATTTTGCTAGAAACAATGTGCCTTGTGGTGAACACCTGTTTTCCTTTTGGGTATCTGGAATTTTGGCATGTGCTAGACAGGGGCTGCCTGTGGAAACAGCCTCCAATAAAAGCCTTGGACACTGAGTCTCTAATGAGCTCCCCTGTTATGTCTACGTGTGTTCACGTGTGGTCACAACTCATTGCTGGAGGAATGAAGCACGTCCTGTGTGGCTCCAGTGGGAGAGGATTCTCGGAAGCTTGTGTTTTGCTTCCTCTAGGTTTTGCCCCATGTGTCTTTTCCCTTGGCTGATTTGCTTTGGATCACTTTGCTGTATTAAATCTCAATAAGTCTTAGTCCTGGAAGGTCTCCTAGTGAGTCCCTGAAGCTGGGGGTAGTTGTGGGGAGCCTCGACACAGACATTATGTCTCATCCGTTCTCCATCACACCTGTGGGATTGCAGGTTTCAGGTCACCTCCTGTCTGCAAGCCATGGCAGAGATACAGCCCCTCTGTGATGTACACCATGTTCCCTCCCATTGGGCTCTTTGCCACCTGCGCTTGCTCCACATCCTGCTCACATCCTCAGTCTTCCAAAAAAATTTTCCAAAGACATCTTAAAAATTATTTGTCTCTTCTCTTAATTCTGACTACTTTGGCCATTGTCAAACAGCTTAGTTCTTACTAATGTCCTAATTAGAAGGGGATTTGAGACCTAGATAGGTGCTTAGACATCCTTTTACAGAGAAGAAACAGGTCCAGAGGGGCAGACAAGCAGCAGGGGTCTTGCAGTCCATTGGCTGGAGCCTGGATGTGGCTTGACCCTTTCAGACCCATGGCCACAGGGAGGCACCATCAGCTCCTGAACCTCGGTTTCTTCTGTGTGAAATGAGCTTAGTAATACCTGCTTTTAGGGCTTTTTAGAATTGGAAATGGTCTGCATATTTGCTGGCACATAATAAAGACTCAATTAATGGTAGTTTTATGAGCAGAGCCAGAACTGGAGTTGATGTATTTTTGCTTTCAGATACTAATATCTTTTCTGTTACTCTATGTATTATATACTCATCCAATACAGTGCCAAGTATTTTATGTCTTTAGAACTCTAAAATTAGGGATGCTAACTGAAAGAGGACCTGGCATCTACCCCCAGCTCTGTCACTTTCTAAGTCTCTTCAGTTCTATCCTTGATCTCCACGGCCTTGGTTTTCTTCGAGTAAAGATGGAAAACAGACCATTTTTAGTGAGCCTCTACCTCTGTTACTATCTGACTTTGCTGTCTGTACTCCAATGCTCACCCACTTCAGAAGTGTTTCTTCCCACGTTGCTGAGCAGGGTTAGCTCCATACCTTACAATGGCCTTAGTGAACACAGACACGGTGTATGTTCCTGGGGTCCTGGAATCTCTGACCATGAAGGCTCCTTCTTTGCCCTGGAATGGTTAGAAAGAATGGAAGGTTAGTGATCTCAGGAAATCAGGCTTATGCCGCCAGCTCCACTTTCTTGCCCACAGAAGGAGGAAATACTGTAGGCCCACTTGGCAAAGAGCAGATTTCAGTAAGAATGGCAACTACTTCATTCACTCCTGTCCTTCAGCAGATATTTCTTGGTCTCCTACATGGATCCCAGACTGTTCTCGTGCGGATGTGAACCATGAGTGGAAACAGACATAGCTCTGCCCTATTAAAGCTCCCCATGTATGTATCAGACTCTTTACAGGTATTTTCCAACTCTTACCACAACATTGTCATCTGGACATTGGTATCCTTAATTACCAGTGACACTGAGTGCCAGAGAGCTTAAGTGACATTCCCAAGACCCACAACTAGAAAGTGACAGGACTGGGATTTGAACTCTGGCATGCGAGCAAAACTGAGGCTCGGTCTGCTACTCCAGGATACCTCCTGTCAAAGGATGTTAGAAGCTGCTTCCCCATTCCCCCACAAAGGCACAAAAGTGTCCTGAAAACTTCATCGGTGTCTTACTGGGAATATACATCTTTTTCAAAAATTTTAGAGCTGGGGGTACGTGTGCAGGTTTGTTATGTGGACATACTGTGTGATGCTGAGATTTGGGCTTCTGTTGAACCCGTTAGCCAGATAGTGAACATGTTACCCACTAGGTAGTTTTCAACCCTTGCCACTCTCCCTTCCTTCCCACTTTTGGAGTCCCCACTTTCTATTGTTCCTATCTGGATGTCTGTTCAGCCTCACTTGGAAGTGAGACCATGTGGTATTTGGTTTTCCATTTCTGTGTTAATTCACTTAGGATGATTCCTCCAGGTGCACCCATGTTGCTGCAAAAGGCACAATTTTGCTCGTTTTTAGGGGTGCAGAGCATCCCACACTGTGTACGTGCCATGTTTTCTTTATCCAATCCACAGTCGATGGGCACCTAGGTCGATTCCACATCTTTGCTATTATGAAGAGTGCAGGTGTCCTTTTGGTAGAATAATTTATTCTCCTTTGGAGAATAAATAGGATTTATTAGCAATAAATAAATAGCAATAGGATTGCTAGGTTGAATAACAATTCTATTCCTAGTTCTTCTTTTTTTTTTTCATTTCTAGTTCTTTGAGAAATCACCAAACTGCTTTCCACAGGGGCTGAACTAATGAACATTCCCACCAACAGTGTATAAGGATTCTCTTAGTGATAATATATTTCTTAGGCTCTTTCCAGAGTGTGGATTTGGCTGCAAGGCAGAAGGAAAAAGAACATTAAACTCCTGGTTTCATGAGAGAGGTGGGAAAGAGGAAGTGCCCTGAGAATGTAACTTTCACCACCCTGACAATTCTGTCAGCACTGATGTAATAAGCGCTAATATATGGACATACCATTTTATTCATTCTTGGTGGAAATTTAAAAATCTGAAGTCTATTTTAAATACTTTGTATCTAATACTCTGTTCTTACTCAGCTGTAAATTTGTGCTGGTAACATTTGTTAAGCCTGATATTATGATTCACTTGACTTAGAAATGGTGAGGGCCTTAAGTAAAGGTCAGAGTTACACAAGATCCTGTGTGGAGGGCATACACTTGGAGTATAAAGAACAAAGTATACAGAACCTAGAACAACACAAGTCCCTCTATCCCCAATCGCAAAGGTGGTCTGCCTGTGGGCACACATCTGTGCACACACAGAGACAGTGGGTTATGCTAATTGAATTCTAGAATCTCTGGGTTTAAAATCAAAAATTTTTTTTTTATATGGAGTCTCACTCTGTCACTCAGGCTGGAGGGCGGTTGTCCAATCTCGGCTCACTGCAACCTCCACCTCCTGGGTTCAGGCGATTGTCTTGCCTCAGCCTCCTGAGTAGCTGGGATTACAGGTGCCCACCACCACGCCTGGCTAATTTTTTGTATTTTTAGTAAAGATGAGATTTTACCATGTTGGCCAGGCTGGCCTTGAACTCCTGACCTCCAGTGATCCACCTGCCTTGGCCTCCCCAAGTTCTGGGAGTCACCGCGCCCAGCCTTAAGAGGAATTTATAAAGATAAAGATGATGAACTGTATGAGCTTCAGTTTCCTCATCTGTAAAATGATCTTTGGAAGGTTGTTGGGAGAATTAAAGTGATGTGTCTAGAATTGCTCCTGTATTTCAGAGCCTGAAATACAACACCAGGACAAGGACTGTTAGTATTATTACTGGCCATTACTTTCACACGCGATGGTATGCTACTTGTTGGAAGTCATCATTCCATTGTCAGTCTCCATCTGAGACTTGTCGGTTGTGTTAAGAGTATTGTTCTTTCTTTCTGTTCATATAATTTGAAGGTGACCTTTCAGAAGATAATCTCAACACACAAGGTAAGTTATTGTGAAAAGATGGACTGATAATTTGTAGTCTTGTTACACTGCATTATACTTTAAGCCTGTCTCTGACATACAGCCACCTTTCATTCTGGAGGCAGTGATTTTCTTCTCTCAAAACAAACTAATTATTAAGTCAACATCAAGTCTTTAATGACACTTTAGAATGTCTAAACTTCAGGTCACCCTATGTGTGAGATGTTGTAAGATGTTCTAAGTGAGTTACAGTGTACCCACCTACAAGGAATAGACCCTCTACCTAGATGGATAAAGACAGAAGAGAAACTGCTGGGATCCGAGGCAGAGTGAGAACAGAGCCACTGGAGAAGTAATAACACGGATAATAGCATTTGACCCATAAGAATTAAAAGGCAAGAAAAACCACATCCCATAGCTAGGGTGAGGGAAGTCATGAGAGACTTCTTGGAGGAGGCAACATTGGAAGAACTGATACGGCACATTAGGAGATGCTTTTTAGTGGCTCCTAAATGTGGGTAAGTCCCAGAATAACTTGGGTGCCACCTCTACCCAATCAGAGGTTATGATTGGGTAGGCCTGGAGTCCAGGAATTTGTATTTTTAAAAAGCTCCCACAGTAATGCTTATGATCACTCAGGTCCTCCTTAAGCAGAGTTGTTTGTTAGTTTAAAAACATTTA
Organism: Saguinus oedipus; assembly: GCA_031835075.1. Classification (NCBI taxonomy): domain Eukaryota; kingdom Metazoa; phylum Chordata; class Mammalia; order Primates; family Cebidae; genus Saguinus; species Saguinus oedipus. The sequence goes on from CM063170.1 coordinate 49,619,591, forward strand.
TTAAGCATTCAGTGTATTCATTCATTCATTCAACAAATATTTATTGAACAACTACATGGTGCTGGATACACTTTTGGGTGCCTAGGTACAGCAGGAACAAGATAAAGGGTTTACAATCTAGTAGCAAAATACGTATGGGGCAGTACCCCAGGAGTTTTACTTCATAAAAATGTGAAATGAATCAACTCATTTCTTAGAGGTCCTATTTTTATTAGATAAAAACAATCTAAATACACCTAGAAATAATACAGCTATTGTAAAGCAGCATACAAAACAAGTGAAAAGTAGCAAGAAAATGTCATTCATTTCTATCCAGAATCTGGTCTAAGTCTGATAGGGACCCACTGAAGTTTGCCCTCACATTTAACTAAGGAGGAGAAGACAATTTGGTAAAGTAGCTCAAAATATTAGTAAGGAGGCCGAGTGCAGTGGCTTATGCCTGTAATCCTAGCACTCTGAGATGCAAAGGTGGATGGATCACCTGGGGTCAGGAGTTCGAGACCAGACTGCCAACCTGGCGACACCTCGTCTCTACTAAAAATGCAAAAATTAGTTGGGTGTGGTGGTGCGTGCCTGTAATCCCATCTACTCAGGTGGCTGAGGCAGGAGAATCACTTGAACCCGGGAGGTGGAGGTTGTGGTGAGCCGAGATTGTGCCACTGCACTCTAGCTTGAGTGACAGAGCAAGACTCAGTCTCAAAAAAGAAAAAAAAAATTAGTAAAGAGAAATGTTTCAACTGCCAGAGCAAGCAAAATGTGCTTAGCACCTCACGAGAACTGCTGTCATACAGGAATCGTCTTTAGGAAGTCATTAACGTAGGCTGTTTGAAGTGCTCCGTAGACGTCATAAACCAATGTATGATTTAAAATAACAAAACAACACTTGTTCAAACACAGTGCAATTCAGAGTTTTAGTTAATTTTGCTCTCCTCCCAATTAGTTCATATTAATCCAGTCCTACTTTGTTATCCAATAACACAGATTGGTGGCCCCAGGTTTGTGCTGCCTACAGTTGCATTGTAAATTTAACTTGAGAAAGTAGGCCAGACGCAGTGGCTCAAGCCTGTAATCCAGCACTTTGGGAGGCCGAGGCGGGTGGATCACGAGGTCAAGAGATTGAGACCATTCTGGTCAACATGGTGAAACCCCGTCTCTTCTAAAAATACAAAAAATTAGCTGGGCATGGTGGCGCGCGCCTGTAATCCCAGCTACTCAGGAGGCTGAGGCAGGAGAATTGCCTGAACCCAGGAGGCGGAGGTTGCGGTGAGCCAAGATCGCGCCATTGCACTCCAGCCTGGGTAACAAGAGCGAAACTCCATCTCAAAAAAAAAAAAGAGAGAGAGAGAGAGAAAGTACAGATTCCGGGGAACTAACGCTGGAGGTTCTGATTCTGTGGATCTGGAGTGGGACCTGGGAATCTATGTTTTTGAACATTTCCCAGCAATTCTAATGTGTGTTTCTGGGGAAACTCACAGGAAATAATTAAATGCTGAGTTGATGTAGAGCCAAGGAAAGACCAGAGTCCAGTAAGGACCCAGCTCAACCTTTTTTCCTTTGTGGAATCTTTCCCAACTCCTCTGGAGTTTACCTTGGTTTATTTTAGGTTATTTGCTCATTCTTTCTTCAGCATTTGTCTTGCTTCTCGATAGAGTCCCAATGCCATGGACTGTGATCAGCCATGTTAATCACAGGACAAGGAGTAGAAAGTGGCAGGATGAGGGCTGGGTAACTGTCATCCCTGACTTAAGTCAATGCTCCCCTTCTACTCATTGAAAAACTGAGGCCCAGAAGGAAGAAGAGAAGTCCCCAAAGTCACACACTGAGCTGGTGACATAACAGGAACCAGAACCCAGCACCCGTCCTGCCATACCGTGTTTTCTGTTTTCTCCTCCCTTTATCCCTTAGTCTTGACATCCCTGAGTAAAATCGGTCCTGCTATGCACACTGCATGGCTTTAGGGAATAACTGTTGATGAAAAGTAAGTTAAAACAGGTGCTATGTTTCCTCTGGACTCACAGCCCAACCAGGCTGAATCAGGTCACAGGCACCCCTGACCTAGACCAAGAAGAAGGCATAGCAGACCAGCCCTGATGGCACCCCACAGTCAGCCATCACCACTCACAAAGACTGCTGCAGCTGTGGTGATGTCTGCATGTCAGTGCCAAGCCCAGGTTTCTTAGCCGATGGTTTGCTAGTCTTGTAAATCCCCAGAATATTTACAGCAGACATGAAAACTATTGTAATCGAACATGTCAACCCACTGCATTGGCATAAAATACCGCAAGGCTGATAAAACAGTACAGTTCTTTCTTTTCTTTTTCCCTTTCTCTCTCACCTTCCTTCCTTCCTCTCTCTCCTTCCTCCCTCCCTCCCTCCTTTGCATCCTTCCTTTCTTCCTTCCCTCCTTCTTTCCTTCCTTCATTCTCTCCTTCCTTCCTTCTTTGGACAAGTTCTTGCTCTTGCCCAGGCTTGAGTCCAGTGGCATAATAATAACTCACTGGAAACTTGAACTCCTGGGCTCAAATGATCTTCCCACCTTGACCTGCCACGTCACTGAGATTCCAGGCATGAGACACTGCACCCAGCCTTAATTCATTTTATGTCAAAAGACAGGTTAAGGAGACTTACTGTGTCCAAAAGAAGTTTTTCAGCTTTGTCTCGGCTGATACTCTTATTGTACCACCTGAAAGCAAGGAAAAGTCATATGTCAATGGCATTTTAAAGTTTCATTATTTACTTATAAAAGACAATGCCAGAAAATCATATAGTCATTTTCTGTTTCTACCAGTGCTTTAAATTTTTTTAGAATATATTTTATTTATTTAACAAGCCTGCACATGTATGTTTCTACCAGTGCTTTCAAACTCAAAAGCAAATGCATAATTCATTTCGGGGTATTAAAATGTTTAATTGGAAAGGAACATATAAACAGAATTGGCAAAATATTGATCATTCTTGATGCTGGGTTTGGGGAACATGGATATTCATTATATTATTCTCTCTACTTTTGTATATGCTGGAAGTTTTCTAAAATACAGTTTTAGAAAACATTAATTTTCCTCTTCGTTTCATAAGTCAGTGGGCGGCTGATTATAAGGAGAGTGCTAGGGCAACTCTAAAAATGTAATACCAGTTTGAAAGTTTAGCAAATATCCTTTGAAAGCAACTGTAGTATTTTCCACTTTAAGACTGGTCTTCCAGACATTCTGCCAAGGAATTGCATTATTTTTATAATTTTGTTGCCTGGTGAAGAATAGCAATAAAACGGTAAAGAAGAATATAAATGAGTTTTAGGGATAATTTTTTTTTATGTTGTTAACAATATTTGAGCCACATCCTGGCCTCCGTGGCTGCTTTTTAGGTAAGAGGAGGCAGACTAATCATCGGTTAATAACCAGTCTTGAAAATTAATAAATCCAGGAGAAGAGAAGCTCTGGGTAGGGAAGGAATACCACTTACTGAACTTGTTTGGCTTTTGGAGAGTAGCCATGACTAAAGGAATTCATGAATTCGTTAGAGGTTTTTGAACATTATAAGACAGAACAGTACGTTACACCAACATGGGCTTCTAGAGATTATCTAATTGAGCTTTGGGCAAATATAGGCTTCATGTCATATACAAGCCCCCAGCAGTAGTAGTGGCTGCCGAGAGCTGTGAATGCTGGGAGCATTCACATTTCAATGCCAAGAGTATTGAAAATGTTGTCATCAGCATGGTGGGTAAGTAGTTTCACTATCAAGGAGTGATGTCTACCTGAGTTCAGTGCAGGGGAGGGGAGCGCTAGCAAGAGTCATGATTTGCCTCCTTCAACTTGTCTGAGCCTTCATTTTATGGAGAAGGGATCAGAACTCAAACAGGGTGAGGTAACTTGCCCAAGGTCATGACTGCAAACCAAGGCGGGAGATCTGAATCCATTCAATTTACCAACCCATGATTATGTTCCCAGGTGGTAACTTTAAGTACTTATGCAGATATCACCAGAAACTAGACAACTCTAAGTTCATGGACAGAAAGTTATCATACTGGATATCTTTCATCTATCCAGTTGTATACTAAATATCTGAATGTTGGCTCGTAAGTCATGTTATTTTCCAGCTGAGATTCATAATCTGGAAAATGCAAACTGAAAGTCCGCAGTATAAATAGATTGTTTGGTTTGTATGGTAAAGTGTTTCATTTTAAAAATGGCTTTAAATACCTTCAGGTGGGTGAATAGATTTTTTTTATTTGCTCCAGGCCTCACTATTCCCTATTGTTTATCCTGTTGGAATTCTGAGTTTGCTCCTTTGATCATAAACAAAGAGATTCTGAGTAAAAGCAAGGAGGAGCAAACAAACCTACATAGCCTAGTGGTCATTTGAAATAAATGCTTCTTGTTTTTTTCTCCAAAGGTATTGCCTATAATTTTTTTTTTAATTTTATTTAAGCATATCTCCTGTATGTTTTATTTCAGCTCAAGAATTCTTAGAACTGATGACTCTTCTGTTCACTGAGGGAAGGGCTGCTCACACATACTTATCAAAACAAGCCAAGTTGAGAGCACCAGAAAATGATGGTTCTTCATTAAGGAATCTATTAGAATTGCAGCAACAAAATAACTCGGCCACATTTGAATTAAGAACCCTAATGTGTGAATAGGTGTCCTCATTAGCTTTATTCTGCAGGCCTGGTATCTTATATTTAGTGAGTAATTAACTTTTTAAGTAATTGCAAACTTAAAGAAAAGCTGTAAAATAGTATAAAAGAACCCTCATATACACATCACCCAGATAAGCCAATTACTGACATTTTATACATTTGCTTTTGTATTCTTTTTAGATAGACGTAGATTGATTCATTTTCTGAACCATTTGAGAATTGACTTTTACTCCTAAGTACTTCTGTGTCTATTTCCTAAGACATAGAGTATACACTTATCTAACCACGATACAATTACCAAAATCATGAGATTTAAGATCTACATAATACCATTTTTAACTGTAGATCTCATTCAAATTTTATCAGTTGTCCCAATAATGTATATTATAACAAAAATATTTTTTGTATGGTTCAAGATCCAGCCCAAGATCACTATTTAGTTACCATGTCTTTTTAGTCTTTTTTTTTTTTTTTTAGATGGAGTTTCACTCTTGTTGCCCCAGCTGGAGTTGCAATGGCAAGAACTTAGCTCACTGCCACTCTGCCTTCTGGGTTCAAGAGATTCTTCTGCCTCAGCCTCCCAAGTATCTGGGATTACAGGCATAAGCCACCACACCCAGCTTATTTTATATTTTTAGTAGAGACAGAGGTTTCACCATGTTGGTCGGGCTGGTCTCGAACTCCTGATCTCGTGTGATCCACCTGTTTCAGCCTCCCAAAGTTCTGGGATTACAGGTGTGAGCCACCGTGCCTGGTCTCTTTAGTTTTTTTTAATGTGGACCAATTTCTCAGCCTGTTGTGTCTTTCATGGTACTAACATTTTTTTTTGAAGAGCACAGGACATTAATTTTAGAGAATATTCCTTAATTTGGATTTATCTAATATACCCTTATAAACATATCTTCATGAATAAATCCAAGTTGTGCATTTTTGAGCAGAAATATCACAGAAGTGATGTGTGCCCTTCTCAGTGCATCACATAAGGAGAAGACACATGATATCTTTTTGCTCCGTTATTTATGTGCATTTTGATTGGTTAAGATGGGCCTACTAGTTACCTCTATTTAGTAATTACAAGTGATTTGTGAGGAGATACTTTGAGACTATGTAAATATGCCATAGCTCATCAAACTTTAACCTGCTAGTGGTGACATTCATTGAGGATTCTTGCCTGAGTCAGTTGATCATTTTGAGTTACAAAATGATGATTTTTACAAAATGATTTTTAAACTTTATCGTTCATTAGTTGACATTCTACTGTAGGAAAAAAATTTCCTTTTTATGTATTTACTTCTTTATTTATCTATCAGTATATTTATTACAGATTCTTATATTGTTCAATGGTTTGTAGTCTATTACATATTTTAACACTCATTATTTATTTTGATACTCAAATTGTCCCAGATTTCATCAAATGGAGCCTCTCCCAGATTTCATCAAATGTATGATCTCTACTGCAGTAGAGATCTTGTGGTATTTTTATAGTCAGCCAATAATTTATTCCTAACCTAGGGAGGATTCTTGAGGACTATATTTTCCAAAAACAAATAAAATATCTTCTTCAGATATGAATGGTACAAACAAGAGAAAAAAGATAAGGCCAGGCTAGATTTGGGGATCAGGAGTCACTTTTGAGCAAGAATTAATAACTGTGCATAAACAACAAACATAATAAACAAAGTAAGAATCAACCTCTGTGCTCATTTGACATGCCTACATCTTTTTGGCTGGGCACAGGGGCTCACACCTGTAATCCCAGCAGTTTGGGAGGATCACTTGAACCCAGTAGTTTGAGACCAGCCTGGGCAACCTGGTGAGACCCTGGCTCTACAGAAAACTTACAAATTAGCTGGAGATGCGTGGCATGTGCCTGTAGTCCCAGCTATTTGGGAAGCTGAGGATTGCTTCAGCCTGGTAGGTCAAAGTTGCAACGAGCCAAGATCACACTACTGTACTCCAGACTAGGTGACAGCGAGACCCTGTCTCAAAAAAATTAAACAAGAAAAATGTATTTTCAAGTACTTCTTTACTTTCTGGCAAAGAAAGATGTTCCAAGTTCTTTTTTGTTCTATCCCTACTCCAAGCTATTTCTCCAGAAAGTCCTGGTTCTTTTTGGTGGAAAGTGTTATTTAGAAACCAGGATCTGGGTGGTATGCATGCACATTGCTATGCAGTAGAGATCATCTGGCATTTTAACAGTCAACCAATAATTTACTCCTAACCTAGGGAGGATTCCTTAGGACTATGTTTCCCAAAAACAAAGAAAATATCTTACTCATAGGTTTCCATATTATTTGGAGATTTTTCCACCAGATAACTGCTTGGTACATATCCTTCATGCCTGTTAAAAGAAAAATGTGTTTAGACCTACACAGAACTAAGTTTTACATCATTTTATAGGTTTAATCCACTAAAAATCATTTAAAAATTGGGGAAATATCACATTATTTGGAATTTGTGATAAAATATTTTAAAGTTTAGAATAAAAGAATAGGTAAAAATAACAGCAACCTGCAGTCTGTGAAAGAGAGGCTGATTTCATGACTAAAATACGAAACAATAAAAAAGCGCGATTTTACTTAAAAAGCTCTGCTTGCTGCTCTCCTCATTGTGAAATTTCCTCTACTGGAAAAAATATTAATCTTCACTTTCTATCTTCTATAAGGAAACATTTTTGTGTGATAATTAGCATTTTTCCACTTTAGTGCTATCATTTTATAGTCAGGAAACCAAAGTAATTAAAATATAAAAGACGACTTTCCAACCACAGATTCTAAAAGATACTACCAGTTGGCATCGTAAGCTTTTTAATTGAAGGCCTCCCTAACTGAGCTTTTTCAGATATGAATGGTAAAAACACGAGATAAAAGGATAAAGCCAGGCTAGATTTGGGGATCGGGAGTCACTTTTGAGGAAGAATTAATAATTGTGCATAAACAAAAAAGAATATCAAACTTCTTTACTTTTGTGTGTAACTTTGTAGTTTTCAAAGCACTTTCACATTCATTATCTCCTTTAATATCACAAGGCGAGAGCGGCATCCCTTCCACTCTCTGGACATCTGGTTTTATACCCGTCAAGTGAAGGGCTTAAACTAGATTATACGTAAAATTTAAAGTAGATACTCCATACTCTGCCAATCTGTAAAAAAAGATGCCTGATAGGCCTGGTGCAGTGGCTCATGCCTGTAATCCTAACACTTTGGGAGGCCAAGGTGGGCAGATCACTTGAGCTCAGGAGTTCAAGACTAACCTGGGCAACAAGGTGAAACCCCCATCTTTGGAAAATATACAAAAATTAGCCAGGTGTGGTGGCATGCACCTATAGTCTCAGCTACTTGGGAGGCTGAGGCACGAAACTCATTTAATGTGTGGGGCGGGTGAAGGTTGCAGTGAGCTGAAATAAGGCCACTGCACTCTAGCCTGTGTCAGAGCAAGACTCTGTCTCAAAAAAAAAAAAAGCCTGATAGTTTCTTCCTCTTTGTTTCATAAAATGTTTTAATTTTCTTATAATAAGGCCAATTTTCAATCTAGTGATTATGTTTCTGGGAAATGCGTAATTGGTGCACAGATTGACTGGAGATGCCAAATACAGGATGACTATCTTATATTTTACTCCTCTGGCAGACATTGCTAATCAATCATGGCATACTTTCTTTGGAGAACTGGACATCTGGCCTCAGAATCATCCTTCACCCCGTGCTCAAGGTAGCCATTCCAACTGAAGAAAGTCAGCTTATTCTGAAATCTGCTGTTCCTTCTGTATAACTCTTGGGATCCCTTAATTATGTCTGGTTTTGCCATACTATACTTTTATAACTATATTAATAGATCAAATAATATTTTGCTATTGAATAGAATATGCCACCAAAAGCTAGGTCATCTCCACAAATGATAACTCTAATACTTGTATGTGGATAGGTCAAATTTATAAAGCTCTTTCACTTCCAACATTTTCACTGATTTTCTCAACACTGTGAGATAGACACAGCTGACATTATCTGCATTTTACAGTTCTGGAGATGAATTCGCAGAGGATAAGTTACTTGACCATGTTATATGACATGGTCATCTGTGAATCCTCAGCTACATATGACAAGAGTAGCTGATAAAGTCTGGGTCCTCTGTCTTCCCATCTTGTGTACTTTCCGCTATACCACACTATCACAAAGCAAACTGGGGAAATTCCCATAATGCTGACTGGCTGCTGGGGTGCCCTCTTTGATGCCCTTTGAAGTGCATAGTTCAGCCTTTCTACAGGTCACCAAAGGAAGGGTTTAACTGTCATTTGGGGAAGTAAGACCTAGAAAAAGAAATTTCCTGGTACATTAGGTGTGCTAAATGATGTCAGTTGATTGAACTAGTGAATTTCTCAGTTCCTTCAGTGTTTATAGACCCTGTAGACAGTCTTGAACCTATTTTGGATGTGGGCCTCTCCAAAATGAACAAAGAGGGAGATGTGACCAGCTTCAATTATCTCCATGATTCAACTAGAGAGGGAGGTTTCAAACGAGAGAAGTTGGGATCTGTTCTTAGCTAGCAAACTACACTGCCTCTCAAACCATGGTTCTGAATCTCATCACCTTTTACTCTCCCTCACTCCTGTCTTTCCTCCCCCTGCAATGAGGCTGATAAGCCTACTTAAAGAGGAGACACCTTGAAAATGCAAATTTTGGTCTATGTAAAAGGTAAAGCATCATCCTCAAAGATATTTGTGCCTCCTCCTACATTTTTTTAACCCATCAGATTGGCTTTTTTGTTTAAGTTCAGTGATACCCACACTCAGCACTTCCATAACCCTGTTAGCGGGAATGTAAATTTGTCAAGGTTTGTGAGGAAATTATATGTCAAAATTAAGATACCGCATACTCAAACTTGATTGTTGCACAGTTAGAAATGTGACATATAGACCAGGCATGGTGGCTCATGCCTGTAATCCCAACCACTTTGGGAGGCCAAAGCAGGAGGATTGTTTGAGCACAGTAGTTTCGGACCAGCCCCGGCAACATAGTGAGACCCCATCACTACAAAACATTTAAAAATTATCTGGGCATGGTGGTGCATGCCTATAGTCTCAGCTGCTCAGGGGTCTGAGGTGGGAGGATCACTTACAGGGCTGCAGTGACCTGTGATAGTGCCACTGTGTTCCAAATTGGGTGACAGAGCAAGACCCTGTCTCAAAAAAAAAAAAAAAAAAAATGAGAGAAAAGAAAAGTTATATATTTGTATGTATTCCAAAGATTGCCAAGATGCATGAACACAAGATCTTCATTAAAGCCTTGTTTGAAACAGCAGAGGAAACAAACTGGCAACTAAATGTCCCACCACAATGGGTTATTTAAACATTTATAATACAATCATACATTCTAATATTATGCAATTTTTGTTTTTCTGAGATGGAGTCTCACTCTGTTGCCCAGGCTGGAGTGCAGTAGTGCAATCTCAGCTCACTGAAACCTCCACCTCCTGGGTTCAAGCGATTCTCCTGCCTCAGCCTCCCAAGTAGCTGGGATCACAGGCGCCTGCCACCATGCCCGGCTAATTTTTTTGTATTTTCAGTAGAGATGGGGTTTCACCATGTTGGCCAGGCTGGTCTTCAACTCCTGACCTCAGGTGATCAGCCTACCTTGGCCTCCCAAAGTTCTGGGATTACAGGTGTGAGCCACTGCACCCGGCCTATGCAATTATTTTTAAAATGAAGATTTGCATGTACTGGTATGAAAAGATCTTCAATGTGTATTATATCATTAAAAGTTAAAAGCAAGATGCAGAACAGAATGGATCAGCTTGGTACAAGTGAAAAAAGGATGCATTTGCATAGGTATAACTTGTTTAGGGTACACAAAAAGATATTAATAAAAATTACCCTTTTTTTCTTTTTTCTTTTCTTTTCTTTTTTTCTTGAGACAGAGTCTTGCTCTGTTGCCCAGGCTGGAGTACAATGGCACCATCTCATCTCACTGCAACCTCTCTCTACTGGGTTCAAGTGACTCTCATGCTTCAGCCACTGGAGTAGCTGGCATTACAGGCGTGCTCCACCACACCTGGCTAATTTTAATATTTTTAGTAGAGAAGCTGTTTTACCATGTTGGCCAGGCTGGTCTTAAACTCTTGGCCTCAAGCGATCCACCCTCCTTGGCCTCCCAAACTGCTGGGATTACAGGTGTGAGCCACGGCACCCGGCCAAATAGTGATTACTTTTGGACTTGATGTGGAGGTAAATGGAGAATGGCTTATTTTTTTAATGTATATTTCTCTCTACTGTTAGTCAAATAAAATGTTGACATAAATAATTCATATGTTGCAATGACAGTTTTTTCTTTTTTATATTTTAAAATTAATGATAACCTCATATTTCGAAAACATTTAAACCCTTAATATTCATATACAAAGATGTTCATTGCAGTGTTGTTAATATTTGCAAAATATTGGAGACAATCTAAGTGTTCGACAAAGGAATTTGCTAATTTAGGGTACATTTATTGCTGGATTTATGCAACCATTTCACTCATACTCTGGAAAATATTTCAGAGGATGGGTTAATACATCTGATATAATAAAAGAAAAAAAAACCTTAAAAGGCAGTGTGAATCTCATGATCGATATTTTTTTTCATTCAAAAGTCCCATAGTAGAAAAGTGGTATTTGTACAACCTTATTTTCCCCAAGTCATGTGGATGGCTAGTTCAATGACTGCAACTGTAACTAAATCTGTAGGATCTTCGTTCTGATGCATCCTATGTAACTATCAATCTGTACCATCTCTGCATACCGTGTCTTTCCACCAAAAATAAGCACTTCCTAATGGAATGTACCTTCAGCCTCACTCAACACTCAAGGACAATAGTGCTTTGCGGAACAAGTTGCCAAGCTCCCAAATTGTCGATGTCAGTGGAAAAATCCAGGGGGTTTTTACATGAGTTTGGGTCTGGAGTGCTTGAGATAGAGTGCAGGGAGCAAGCATAGCAGGTGACTGCCTCGGAGCCACTTCTGAGAAGAGGAAAAACGAGCATCAACTACTTCCTCTTCCTCCATCTTCCTTCTGCCTCTGCTCTCCTCTCCCATCGCAGCGCAGTGATCACGCTGCAGGAGATAGGACAGACCATCCTGGTATTATCTTTGTTCCCACCACCTCAAACACGAGGGCAGCAGCCACAAAGATGCCTTACCCATTCCTGTCCTGGACTCTCCACCAGTGAATCTCGGAACTGTCCAGCAGGCAGTACTCTTCATTGCGCCGTAGGGTGAGTTCCTGAGGATCGTTGGTTTGGTAGTCGTACAAGGCAATGACCACAGTGTCTTCAGGTTCCCAAAGTGGTCGCTGGGGAAGGGAGACAACAAAACCAAGCAAAGACATGAAAAGGGAGGTAAAAGACCTCCTTTCATCGGGGTGTCTTGGGAGACAAGTTGCCTTCCTCTGGTTGACTTTCTTTATGAGTCAGAGTTACAGTGCTGACCACGACACAGAGACATCAGTACTTGGAATTCATCACACTTATTCTACGAGGTAAATTCTGACCACCGTGAATTCCAAGCAGCCACACGATTTTCACCAAAGTCTGCTGGTTTCTCTAACTGCACTGCGTGATATGTGGCAGCCTCTCTGCCGGATGCATCATGCCCTTGGCAAAGGCGATGCAGTCAATGTTAGATCTTTCAGTTCGTGCTTTGCTGATATGATTTGTGGGTTTATCCATGTCTACAGAATCATAGGTTATTGGAGCTGGAATTCCTCTGACAGATCACTTCATGCACTTTTTCATTTAGGACGAGGAAACTGAGGCATAGATGGAGAAATGGACCTGGCCAATCTACCCCTTGAATTAGCCCTAAGGCTCTCTCTACTCTAGCACCTGTCTACCTTCTTTCTCCTGTAGACTCTCTTGCTGATGTCTCTGTTCCTCTGTTCCTCAATCCCTTTCTTAGGATGAGATATTGGGGACATGAAAAAAAGACTACAAAGCACACAGTCACCAGAGTTCAGGACGGACACACCTGCTCTGGGTTAGCAGACTGTGAGAGTAAATGTGGGGAAGGCTTGAGTTCCTGGCTAGAATGTGATTTAGTGTTAGGAAGTCACAAGTTCTCTGAGTACATTGAAGCATTTGGTGGCATAAAAATACTGAAGCTGAAAAAAAAAAAAAGTCTCTTGTTATACTGATGTAATATGTCATCCTAGCTGAGCCCAGATTGGATTTTCTTTTTTCTTAAATAGAGACAAGGTCTCACTGTGTTGCTTAGGCTGATCTCGAACTCCTGGGGTCAAGTGATCCTCCTGCCCTGGCCTCCCAAAGTGCTGGGATTGCAGACATGAGCCACGGTGCTCGGCTGCAGATTGGAATTTGAAATCCAGCCAGATATCTGTAAAGCTTGTGAGGTCGTATAAATTGGATGCTACAGATGAGCATAGATGGCTGGAGGCTTTTGCTCTAAGAGCTCATGGAGGGAGGAATTGTATTCAAGGATGCTTGGAGAAGATGAAGGAGAGTTATGGCATTTATCCCACTCCAGATCAACTCATTGGTTAACACCTGTGAAGAGAAAGATCAGAGCAGGGTCCTCAAATTGTGATGGTACCTTTCTATAGGGGGCACACCGGCTATGTATGGTTTTTTTTTTTCCTAATAATTATGGAAACTTGGAATATGGGGGTTATTTTGAATATCACAAAATTTGAAGTGTGCTATAGGCCTTTAATGGGTGGTGGTCAAGAATGCAAAATGATCTGTAGGGTCCCACATTCCCTACAACTTTCCAATATCCGAGTAGACATTCATGTGGTGAGAAATCAGCTCCTGCAGTAATTACATAAGAACATCCAGATCCGAGATCCTATCTGTACACTATACAAAGTATTGGGTTTCCCAAGAATGCAACTACCTTGTACTTTGAGGGGACATTATATTTTGGTTCAGAAGTTTATCAAGAGTTGTTCATCATTTTGGAAAATTACATCACAGGTGGTAACACTGTAGTTGAGTCCCAATACTACATTTTGTATCAGTTGCATTTGAGATGCCAAATTCAGTGGGATCCTACCTATAGGTGAGAGCAATCGATTATTTCATTCTGTCTTCCAGCGCCGTCATGCCCCAATATTTATATAGAAACACTTATTTTGTTATATACATTATTTTTCTTTCCTGTTTAAATACTACAGTTAGAACATTTATTGATTCTTTTTAAAAAGTATGTGTAATACAAAAATTAGGTGTAGTGGCACATGCCTGTAGCCCTAGCCCTCCCTCCGTGGAGGCTGAGGAGGGAGGATGGCTTGGGCCCGAGAGATAGACAGTGCAGTGAGCTATGATTGCACCACTGCACTCCAGCCTGGGCAACAGAGTGAGACCCTGTCTCAAAACAACAACAAAAATTTTAATTAAATAATTTAATTAAAAAAATTATGCATGCTATATTATTTATAAATTTCTTTTCAGGATAACAAAAGGAGCCTTACAAAATATCTGTCATTAAAAGGCAGCACTGAGTTTGCTAGGGTTGGGAACCATTAGATTTGAGTGAGAAAATCAAGGGATAGCATTTGGAGAAGCTGAGTCTGTGGGCTCAGGAATGGTTGTTTGGGAGCATCCTTGATGTGGTGAGGCATGAAGGGAATGAGAATCCCATCTCCCAGCCACTCTGCTGCAGGCCTCAGCACAACCTGGCCCCCCGGAACCTTTCCTGGTTCCAGCTGGGAAGAGCTCCACTGGGCTGAGGGGCCCTCACAGAGAGCCCAGGTAGCAGTGGCAGGGATAGGGTAGGGAGCCAGGGAGAAAGGACACATGCAGACACATTGTAGTGGCCCCTCAGCTGGGTTGGCTGGGAGAGATCATAAGAGGAAGAGTCAAGTTCCGTGGATGCAGGGGGTCAAAAGGAATCAGAATTTGGACTTCAATGTGCAATAAGACCTTGTTTGTATCCATAGGCAAGAGAAGCCTGGGATTGTCGTTTACTCTGACTATGGATATTCTCCATCCTGAACCAAAACAGCCATCCCTCGACCCCCGGGGACTGACCCTGCTCACCGAGTTTCTCACATAGAGCATGAGGCCTGTTGGCTCAGCCTGGCTTAAAAACATAGCTTTTCAGTAGGACAACCCTAGATGTCATTACCACGCAGGCAGCAGAACAGGAAGGCGGGAAGCGAAATGACTTCAAGTGGCTCTGAGTAAGAGAGCTGTTGCATTGGATTTAGACATGCGGTTGAAACTAGAACAATGATTCTAAAACCCTGTGGCCAGAACACTCAAAACAGTATGCGATGCTCCTTCAAGAAGGCTGAAAAGCCAAATGGCGGAGCACAGGGAGAGAAGGACCAGCAGTGTTTTCTGGCTGTCACCTCACGAATACCAAAGATAAAGACACAAGAGCAGCCTGGCTTAAGATGGGAAGTGTGGGTTTCGGTGGGACTGTTGAGAGAATCGTCTGCAAGGGAGGGCAGTAGGATTCCGAACCATGCCTTCAAGGGGGATGGTGAAATAGTCTTTAGAAGGTCAAGGAAAGAAAAGGAGAGAGAGCTCGTTCTCTGCTACAGTTTCAGTACATTTCTTTCCTGTAGTGAGGGAGTAGGCTGATGACAGATCTAAACGCCAGGCTGAGGCTTTGAGGATTTAGAGCTTCCTTTATGGGGATGCTGCCAGTTTTGAAATGTCACCATGTTGGCTGAAAGGAAAAAAGGCAGAGCTCATTCTTCAGGAAGAAGCATGAGGAAATAGAATCAGTAAGCCCTGGATAAAGAACTTACTCTGGAATGAGGAGCGAGTACTCGAATGAGGATATTGGTTGGGCACAGTGGCTCATGCCTGTAATTCCAGCACTTTGGGAGGCTAAGGCAGGTGGATCACCTGAGGTGAGGAGTTCAAGACCTGCCTGGCCAACATGGTGAAACTCCGTCCTTACTAAAAATACAAAAATTAGGCGGGCATGATGGTGAGTGCCTGTAATCTCAGCTACTCAGGAGGCTGAGGCAGGAGAATCACTTGAATCTGGGAGGTGGAGGTTGCAATGAGCTGAGATCGTGCCATTGCACTCCAGCCTGGGTGACAAGAGTGAGACTCCCTCTCAAAAAAAAAAGAGGTGGACATTGGTGTTAATATTATCATAAGTCAGCGTCATATCCCCTACCTAAAGGTCATGATCCTTCTCCCGTCTTTTTTTTTTTTATCTCCTTAGTCAAATAAGCTTCCCTAGAGTAGGTACTACAACATCTAAGACTTGTAAGTCAATATATTACAGACCAGTGAGGAGGCTTATTAAAATGCAGATTACTGGGCACCTCCCCCAGCGTTTTAGGCGCCTCCCCCAGTGTTCAGACCCCACAGCAGGTCTAGGGATGGGGCCTAAGAATTTGTATTTCTAACATGTTCCCTGGTGATGCAGATGCTTCCGGTCCACGGACTATACTTTGAGAACCATCATTGGAATTAAAGACCACCACATCAGAAACCGTGCATCCTACTGAGTTGCTGAATGGCCTTGGAAAACCTCAACACCTCTTTTGGGATTTGATTTCCCAAGTTTTACCATGAGAATAAAACTAAAACCCTCTGAAGTGGATAGAACAGACAGTAAATTTTAAAATAGATAATAAAGAGGTGGAAGTGCTTTGAAATATATAAAATATCAATAAATGTGGGTCTCCAAAATGCTTGCACAGAGTAAATATGCATCTTCTGTGTTTTTGTTTGTTTGTTTGTTTGTTTTGGAGACAGGGTCTTGCTCTGTCACCCAGGTTAAAGTGCAGTGGCACACAGTCGTGGCTCACTGCTGTCTTGACCTCCTGGGTGCAAGAGATCCTCCTACCTCAGCCTGCTGAGTAGCTGGGACCACAGACATGCATCGCCACACTGGCTAATTTTTAAAACTTTTTTCTAGAGATGGGGGTCTCACTTCATTGTCCAGTCTGGTCTCAAATTTCCGGGCTGAAGTCATCCTCCCACTTTGGCCTCCCAAAGTGCTGGGATTATAGGTGTGAGCCACCATGCCTGGCACACTTTTATATAGAGTGAGCTGCTACTGTAACTCCAAAGTGACCAGTTGAATTGACAACCAGTTTGATACCAGTATTTGTTAGATGAATAAAGTGAATGGAGATTTAGCAGCTGAATGGTTCTTTAAGTGAACAGACCTCCAAGACAGTTCAGGCCCAAAAAACTCCAGTGTCTTGAGTTCCACTGAATCATGACAGCCTGCTGCATGCATCCAGAGGGGAACATGTAAATAGGGGCATGCCAGTCAGGTAGCCTGTGGAGCTGGGGTCTCGCTTACCCTGTTGTCTTCAGGAGTAGGAGGAAGAGGCTTCTTTGAAGCTAGAACGAGAAAAACAGGAAAAGAAAAAATGAGCTTGAAAACCAATGGACCGAGCCAGAAATGAGCAGTGAGGGGGCTTTTCTGAGAAAAGGGGCCCAGGGGAAACAACAGAAGAAAGGGGCCAGAAGGAAACAAAGAGACACAGCGAAACACAACTTGGCCTTGTCAGAAGCTGTCTTTTATCTCCTTGAGCCTGCTGGTTCCTGATTCCCTTTTCTAGTAGACACCAGAAGCTTCCAGAAGTCCGTATTCGGGGGGGCCCCCTCTCTCTCTGTATTCTCAGAAAAAGCCTGACAGAGGGGTTAGACTTGCACCCTTCCCTGTAGGCACAGAGACTTCCGGGAATGCCTCTGCCACCTGCTAAGCTCAGGAGTGGGAATTGGTGACTCAGGGGGACAGTGACTCACTAGCTTCCTGATGCAGTTGTAGGCTTGAGGAGGGGGTGGTTGAGGTGGGAGTCATTGTGCTGCTTTTTGAGTGGGCTGCAATCCACTTTTAGTTGCCTTAAGGGATCTGAATATGTGTTCTTTCTGCCTCTTTCAAACTATACCAACCTCAGTATCTCTCTATCTCTTGCCTTCTGTTCATCTCTGTTTCCATGTCTCCGTCTCTTTAGCTCTCCTCTCTCGTCTCACTTTCCTCCTTTCTCTTCTCCCCTCCCCTTCCCTGTCTCTTTCCTCTCATCTCTTCATGTTCGTCTCTCACTGTTTCTCCTCTGTAGCCCTGCAAAGGCTATGCCTAGACTCAATGAATCAAAGGTGTGTGCCTGTGTCTGGGGCTCTCTGTGGTATGGGAGACACTACACAGGCTTCAGACCAGTACAAAGACATCCTTAATGATGAGAGCTAAGAGGGGAATGGGCTGCATAGGTATGCAGTAGCTCCTCATTTCTGTATGAGGTCGACTTGAAGTTGGACAGCCCATATCAGGGATGCGGTATAGGAGAGTCACACATGGAGCCCAGCCCTGTGCAGACTTGGCAAGAAAGAGTAGGCTGGGGTGGTGACCTGGGTATACAATGACCAGAGAAGAAGGAAAACCCCCATAATAGCAAGTATGGTTTCCATTTCGAACTCAACTTGGAGCCGGGAGACTGATATTCTAACCCTGGCTCCAGTACTAGCTGTGGGCCCTGGGCCACTTCCAGCCCTGGACATTCTGTGACTGGTCTCTCTTTCTTCTTCCTCTGGCCTTGCTCTTTCCTTCCTTCCTTTCACTTTGTGTGAAGTTGGTATGTAGGAAGGTCGGGGCCAGTTCTGGTTGCAGAAATGGATGTTGCTATGGCTTGAGTGTGGTGGGGTCTGTTTTTACTTAACTGCTGTTGCTGTTTCCCAGACATACATATGTTCTGAGGCTATATCTTGGCCTCAGATTCTTCCATCCACAAATAAGAAAGAGCAGAAGACACAATTACCCTTTATCAAGAACTCGGTAGATGTTGGCAGCTGTACTGCTTTCCACAACCCCACTGTGGAAAGGCCAGCCTCACACGTAGCTACCTATTATCATTATCCTCATTTCACAAGTGAGGCTCAGAGGGGCTATCCAAAACCCTGTGCTCATAGACCGACACTGTCAATGTGCTTGGTACCAGGAATCCTGTGAGCCTTCATCTGGGGAGTTGACCATGAACTGCGTTACAGTGCAGTGTGCTTCTTGAAAATTTTGCTCTCAGTTGTGTAAAACTTGGATGCATGAAGTTATTAAACCAAGTCAGAAGAGGGTAGAGTGAGGAGATGCTCAGAGCGGGAGATAGCAGTGGGTTGCAAAGCAAAAGCAAAACCATTAGCAGAGTGACTGCATGACATCCACAGCGGGACCCCAAGAGCGTGCAGGCCCTGGTTTCCCATGGAGAGCAGCTCAGAATGACCCGCCTTCCCACAGTGGAGTTCTGGTGAGTCATTCAGATGTTCCTAGCACCTCAGTCATATGTCTATCACTTTGGAAGAAGGAAATACTGTGCACCCTGAAGAGGAACAGCTGCAGCATGCATGGTGAAAACTACCAAATGGAAATACCAGGTCCAAGAATGTTAGAATTGGAAAGGGGCGTAGATATTATTTCATCTTAAGCCCCTCAGGACTCACTGCCATTTTTGAGATGAGGACATTGGGGCCCTTGATGACCAAGTGACTCATCTGCTGGCCCATGACAAGACATTGGCAGAAATTTGGAGACCAGATCTCTGCCTTTGGAAAGGGCTTTCACTCACTGAGGTAAGCCCATGCTGTCCTGTTACTGTGGTGGATCCCATCCATATACAACTTTCCTTTTTTTTTTAATTAAAAATTGGCCTGCATGAGTATCCTCAACAGGACTAATGTGGAGGATCCCTTGAATATTTACCAACTTCAAAAACTTGTTAAATATTATTCTTCTGGGCCCAGGGACCGATAATGTTGAAAGGCTTTTTTCCCAAGGTGCAGGGTGAAAAGTGGTGGTTTTAAAAGTGGTATTGAGAGGGGCTATGAGTCAGGAAGCCTCAGAAAACCCAGCCGTGTGTTACATCCGCCTTGGCTTGTCAATTTTCAGTACCAAGTTTTAGTGCACAAAAGGAAGTGATAAATGAGAAAGGGAAACTGGCAAAAGAGGTCAAGAAAAGAGGAAAATGGAAGCAAAACAATCCACATGGGCCAATCCATCATTCCTACTCAATAATGGATTTGCAGAGCACTTCCAGGTTACCGAAGCACCCTGAATTGCTCAAGGCCGTCCATTTCCTTAACACCACACCATCTACCCCAGACGGCTGAGAGGAACAAGAGCATAATGGATGTGAGGTACATTGGAGTGGAGCTGTACTCAACTGGAGGTTCAGGTTCCAAAGTCATCGCTAAAATCAGGTTGCAGCCCAATCCCCTGGACCTGAGCCTTTAATGTCAAAGACAAAGAAACAGCTTCTCTTGTTTTCACTTTGAATTTAGACTAGAGCCTTTTCTCTCTCTGATACTGTGGAGGTCAAGGGCAAGTTTGAAGAGGAGGCAAGGAGAAACCACAGAATAAAATGTAAAAGAAAAAAGAATTCCCCTCACCTTTAATGGTATAGAGTTGCATTTGTGTAATTAAACGTATGTGTGATTTGATGTCACTGTGAGAAATGAATGTTTTGTATCTCTTAAGGATGTCCCTATAATTTCAGATTTCAACAGATCATGCTATTCAAATGCCGGTTATAGCCAGGGCTCCATAAACTGTACTGTGCACGTAAGTCTCCTGGGATCTTGTTAAAATGAACATTCTGATCCAGTAGCTTATGAGTGAGCCAGATAATTTGCATTTCTTACTCCTAGGAGATGTTGATGTTGCCGGTCCAAAGAGCACATTTTGAGTGATCAGGAGCTATTAAGACATCAGCTTTGAGACGGAAGCACCCACAGAATGGTAGGAAAGACAGATGATTCCTCTTTGAAAGTGTAGAATTTTGCATTCCATTCCTGACACCATTGATGATGGAAAGCTGAAAGCTTTTACCTTTTTATGGTCATTTCACAAAGAGTAGAGGGAATTCCCAGTCTCTTACCATTCTTGGTTGGATCATAGTGGGCACAGCCTGCTGCAAGCTTCTCCAGCTGAGAACAGCACCTCCACTTCCCATCCATCCAGAAATTAGGATGATACTTGGGCACCAAACTGTTATTATTCCTTGTTTCTGAAATAGGTTGTCACCAACAGAAGAATTACATCCAGGCCAGTCTATCAAGGGCCACCAATTTTATAACATCTCAGATTAGACTTGGCTGAGTGAGTCTGACTGAGTATTGCCCAGAACACTCAGAAGCATGGATTGACCTGAGCACATAAGTGCACTGTGCTATTTACTGGGTTAGTTCGCATTACGTTTAGGCATTGGCACATCTAGGCTCACGTCTGGCTCTGCCTTGCATTAGTTGTGTGTTCTTAGGGTGGACAAGCCTCATCTGAGCCTCAGTTTCCCCCACTATACAATGAGATTGTTAAACCCGGGGTTCTGCAAAGGTGCTTTAAGGGTAATGTGAAGGTTGAGAGGGTGGAATTATTACCCCTCCACCTCTCCCACCTTCAACCACAGGAACTTTGGTTTTCTTCCTTCTAGATTTGTGACTTTGAAGTAAGATTTTAGATGGGAAAAAAAAGGGGGCTTTGCTTCTGAAACAAATACATATATAAACCACAGAACAGAGTTGAGTGTAGTGGCTCGTGCTTGTAATCCCAGCACTTTGGGAGGCTGAGGCAAGAGGATCACTTGAGTCCAGGAGTTTGAGATTAACTTAGGCAACATAGTGGGACCCCTTCTCTACCAAAAAAAAAAAAAGTTAGCTGGGCATGGTGTCATGCACCTGTAGTCCCAGCTACTCAGGAGGCTGAGGTGGGAGGATCATTTGAGCCCAAGAGGTTGAGGCTGCAGTAAGCCGTGCTTGTGCCACTGCACTCCAGCCTTGGTAACGGATCCTGTCTGATATAGTTTGGCTCTGTGTCCCCACCCAAATCTCATCTTGAATTGTAATCCCCGTAATTCTTACGTGTTGAGGGAGAGACCAGGTAGCAGTAATTGGATCATAGGGGTGGTTTTCCCCAGGCTGTTCTTGTAATAGTAAGTGAGTTCTCGGGAGACTGGATGGTTTTATAAGTGTTTGGCAAGTTCCTCCTTCAGTCACTCTCTCTCCTGCCACCTTGTGAATAAGGTGCCTGCCTCCCCTTCGCCTTCCACCATGATGGTAAGTTTTCTGAGGCCTCCCAGCCATATGGAACTGTGAGTCAACTAAACCTCTTTTCATTATATATTACCCACTCCCAGGTATATCTTTATAGCTGTGTGAAAATGAACTAATACACTGTCTCAATGAATAAATAAATAAACAAACCACAGAACTAGATAGCTGATCTCTAATGTTCCTTCCAGCTTTAACGTCCTGTGTATAAAATCCATTCACAGAGGGCAAATGGCCAATGACCATAGTTGGGCCCTTTTTATTACTTTATTTTTCTTCCTTATTTTGGTGGAGGAAGGATAGGGTCAGGTTTGGCTCACTTGGCTCACTGCAGCCTTGACCTCCCAGGCTCAAGTGATTCTCTCACCTCAGCCTCCTGGGTAGCTGGGGGCACAGGCATATGCCACACACCAGGCTGATGTCTTTATTTTTAGTAGAGATGAGATCTCACTATGTTGCCCAGGCTGAAGTGCAGTTGCCCAGGAGTTCAAGGCTATAGGAATTCACTATAGCCTTGAACTCCTGAGCTCAAGTGATCCTCCCACCTTGGCCTCTCAAAGTGCTCAGATGACAAGTGTCAGCCACGGCGCCCGGCCCATTTCGATTACTTTTTGCTTTAGCGTTTGCTCTATGTCCCGACTGTTAGAACTGAGAGCACCTTCCTGTTTCCCCAGCACTTGTCTGCTCATAACCTATTTGAGGCTCACAACAACCTTGGAATAACATACAACTTGTATTTCCACTCTCATTTTTTTAGATAGAGGAATTGCAGCTCCAGAGATAACGAATAGCTTGCTTCTCCTTAGAGGCAGATTAATATTTGAACCCAGATCTCCTGACACATCCAGCGCTTCAGGCTAAAGAACAGTAGTGGTAACATTGATTGAGTGCTTTCTTTCGGATGGGTACTGTTCTAAGTCCTCACTATTCAAGTCTCACAACAGCTCCATGACTGTTTTTAGTCACAATTTATAGAGACACATGAAGGTCAAGAAACTTACCCAAGGTCACACACTAATCATTGGCAGAGCTGGGATTTTCACCTTCTGCCTGGCTCCACATCCACGTGCTTAAACACTGCTGCCTCTGTGCCATTAGGAAGGCATGGCTTAAAAATACCCTTACCAATGGTGTAAAAGCTTGAAAACTAGCTGACATTTACTACATGCTGTCTATGGGCCAGCCTAGTTCCCAGGACTTTGCTCACATGAGCTCCAAAGGCAGGTGCTGTTATACCTTCCTTTTCTCCCTTTTAAATAAATGGGACACTGAAGCATGGAGCAATTAAGGAACTCACCCAAGTGTACATAGCAAGTGACAGACTGGGGTTGAAACCCAGGTCATCTCACACGGGGGCCCATGCTCTGCTTCTTCATACTGTACTAGGAGTTGGCAAACCTGTTCTTAAAAGGCCAGATGGTAAATATTTGAGGTTTTACTGGCCATGAGACAAAATCAAGGGCCTTCTGTAGGTACTTATTTAACAATTTGAAATGAGTTATATACAGATATTGCTCAGAGCCTGACGGGAACAGACAGCAGGCTGGATTTGGTCAATCCCTGAATGACACTAGCTATTGCCTCCTGGACCCAGGATGAAAACTTGGGAACTTCCACCAACACCAAAAGGGAGATCAGCCATCAGCTGTTCTCACACCACACTCTATTCTATTGTGGAAACCAAGCCCACTATAGGATCAAGGGTGGCAGTGATTCAATGGCAAATGAGTTTTTACCTTCTTTAAGGGCCAGCACCCAGCGCTGCCGGCTCTCACGATCTGGAGCAAACACGTATAGGAGGTAGTTGTCATGCACGACCTGGAGACACACACACGGAGTCCAAGGTGAGCAGAGCGTGGAGAGAGCTGACTGACAGCAGACCTACTGAGCCGAGAGTGGGGTCTCAGGTGTTTATCGTCTTATGGGCAAACATTTGGGTGATTAGGAGGCCAGAATCCTTTTTATCTAGATGTTTGGCTGCTACGAAAATACAGGGTAAGAAGCTTCAATTGCTCCTCTAAGACTCCATGCACCCAGGAAGCAATCGCTAAACTAAAACAGCTGGAGAACGTTCTCCTCTTGTCTAGAAAGCACATTTATTTCTCACCTTAAATTTTTAGTGATTGAAAAATATTTCTGGCATATGAAAGACAAAGATATTACATGGCAAGTGTGTAATGAGAACTTTGAAAACTTCCTATTTCAAAATAGCGTAAGACTCACAAGAAGTTCCAAAAATAGGGCAGAGTTCCTCTACTTTTCACCCACCTTTCCCCACTGATGACATCTTACATAACCACAGCACATAGCCGTCTTTCGAAACCAAGAGATTGTCCTTGGCACAATACTGTTAACTAAACTGCCATCTTCCTTATATTTCACCACTTTTTAAGGCACTCATTATCACCGGGATTTTGAGCAACTGAAAAATATATGCCATTCCTTTTACTTTCGGTCCTCAAAATTACAACTCATGAGGGTCACTTTTCTAGTAGAAAAAAGTTCTTGTCTATGCCACATTAAAAATATATTCATCCCTCAGGTTGGCCAATAAGAATGGTACCCTGGGATGTACGCGGAGATATCCATGCCTTTGAAGCTGGAAATGGCCAAGATTCATCTGTAAGATAAGGACTTTAAAGATACCCTCCACCAGCTCTGCTCAGTAGAACTTTCTGCAGTGATAGGAACATTCTGTAACCAGTGCTGCTTCAGTACAGTAGCTGCCAGCCCTGCCTGGCTTTTGGACATTTGAAATGCGCCCAGTGTGACTAAGAAGCTGAGTTTTTAATATCATTTAATTTGAATTAATTTACATTTAAATGTGAACATCCATGTGTGGCTAGTGGCTGCTAGACAGGGCAATTCCAGATAGTCCTCAGATTATAAAATCTGAATCTTTTTGCCTCAGAATCTCCAAGCAATTCATACTCAGCAATTGTAATATGTTGCCTCAAATCATGAGTAAACTGCCCTTTAAGCACTAACATGCTTTGGATTTGGGGCCCCGATAGCAGCTTTATTTCTTCCCTCACTAATGAGGACTTTCCTTGAGGAATAGAAGACATGAGGGAAATGGGTATTAGGAATAACCATCTTTTCAAAGATTTTGTGCTTAATTTTTCTTCCATAAGTGAAAGAATTATTGAATAAATGTCATTGATTAAAGAAACATGTAAGTTTCCCAATGAGATTGGTCCAAGTTCTAACCCTGGACCGGGCATTCATCCCCATCCACCCTCTCTTACAGTGACTGAGGATTTTAACCATGGTCCAGGGAATGGGGAACTGCCCACCTGATGGACTTACCTGAAATGGATATTTATAGTGGCATGGGATGCTGATGTCACTTTTCACAATCTCGACACATTTGATTCGGGAGAGTTCAATGGAGCCCTTCAGCGTGCGCTTCTTCTGTGGGAAGACAAGCACATCCCATTCATGTAAGAGAGAAGACAATATTTTTGTCCAGATTGCTCTAGAAATCTATTGCTAGATAAGATCCATTGGCTTTGTCAACTAATTCCAACCCTCCAAATCAAATATCCAAAAGCTGCCTCCTGGTTTTAAATGTGAGAACAAACACTCTGAGCAGTCTCCTGGGAAAACATGCCTTCTGAGTCTTCTTCTTGGTGATAGGTTTCCATTCACTGAGCCACAGGGTCATGTACCCCACTGCCCTTGTGACAAATGACAGCATCAGCAGAACTCGTAGCTGGGATGGGTAGAAAAATCCATGGACACACTGTAACAATTTTCTCTTCTCTGTGTCTATTCATGACCATATTAGCACAGTAACTGAGCTCGGGCCTGACCTGGATAGTGGTGTATGCTCTTAGTGCACCTTTTTTGCCTGCATCTGGCTTCTCCATGTCCTTTAAATTATCCGCAGTACCACAATGACACCCCCAAAGGACATTTCTGACTCTGTTCTACAACTATCCCTTCTCCACCTCCTCCCCAACCTCCCCATCAACTATTACTGGGCCTCTGTCTCATTTCCTTGGAAACTTGCTAGATGTATTTCCCTGATAACCAATTCACATGATGGTATTGTGATTGATAATAATGTGACATGTTACCTATTTCTAAGGATCCTCATGCTTGGAGAATGACTCTCAGGTGATTTGATGCCTTACCCAATGGGACAAATTCCACTGGTGGTCTATCAGGCTCCAAGGAAAGATAGTTAGAAAAGTGTTTTCGGATGGAAGAAAACTTTTTTGAGCTGCCGTTGAGAATAGACTTTAATTCAGCTATGGAACTCTTGCAAAATATGTTATTATACCCACTACCAATCAATCCCAAAAGACATAATTCTGAGTGTCATAGTCTCAAATGCTGAAATCCTAAAAGATAAAAATCCCTAAAGTCCAAGTCCCTGATGTCTAAAATCTCAAAAATCACAATTAGTGCATTTTCTATTGGTCACAGAACAGCCTCATTATGTTAGTTGCATCATGTTAGGCAGAACTATTACATTATTATTATCTTCATTTGGAAATTACATGTGGTTAAGATGTGTATGGGTGCCAAATCGACAAGGGGTGTACTTCTGGACTTAATTTTAGGTGTCAAATTGACTAGATTAAAAAGTATCTAAGGCCAGGTGTGGTGGCTTATGCCTATAATCCTAGCACTTTGGGAGGGCAAGGTGGGTAGATCACCTGAGGTCAGGAGTTTGAGACCAGCTTGGCCAATAAGGTGAAACCCTGCCTCTACTAAAAATACAAAATTTAGCCAGGTGTGGTGGCGGGAGCCTGTAATCCCAGCTCCTCTGGAGACCGAGACAAGACAATTGCTTGAACCTGGGAAGCAGAGGTTGCAGTAAGCCAAGATTGCGCCACTTTAGTCTGGGCAAAAGAGTGAAACTCTGTCTCAAAGAAGAAGAAGAAGTATCTAGACACCTATAAAGTATTATTTTAGGTGTGTCTATGAGGGTGTTTCCAGAGTAGATTAGTATGTGTGTCTGAATTGACGAGGTTGGGTGGGGGAGATCTGCCCTCAGTGTTGGTGGACACCATTCAATCAGCCAGGGACCCGAAGAGAACCCAATACTGAGGACAAATTAGTCTCTCTCTGAGAGCTGGAACAGACTTTTCTTCTGCTGTTTTGATCAATCTCATTCAAAGACTTCTGTCTATCATAGTATTTCAGATGATTGTGGTTATATAAGCTATTTCATTTTTTTAATTTAAAGGTGAAATATATTGCATATTCATGTTGTTTTTCTTTTGTTTTTAAATTCAGTTTTATTAAAGTACAATATAATAAAATATTGCATATAATAAAATTTACCAATGTACCTTTCAGAGAATTTTAACAAATGTATACAGTTATGTAATACCCTCCATAATTAAGATACAGGAAAAGAGAAAGAAATAACCAAAATCAGAGCTGAACCAAAGGAGATTGAGACACAAAAAAAACATTCAAAAGATCCATGCATCCAGGAACGTTTTTTTTTGAAAAAATTAGTAAGATAGCTAGGCCACTAGCTCTACTCCTAAAGAAGAAAAGAAGGAAGACCCAATTAAACACAACTAGAAGTGACAAAGAGCATGTTACCACTGACCCCACAGAAATACAGACAGTTAGAGACTGCTACGGACACCTCTATGCATGCAAACTAGAAGAAATGAATCCATTTCTGGACACATGTGCCCTCCCAAGACGGAACCAGGAAGAAATTAATTCCCTGAACAGACCCATAACAAGCTCCAAAATTGAATCAGTAATAAATAGCCTACCACCCAAAAAAAGCCCAGGACCAGATGGATTTACAGCCGAATTCTACCAGATGTACAAAAGAAGAGCCAACATCATTCCTACTGAAACCATTTCAAGAAATTGAGGAGGAGAGTCTCCCCCACAACTTATTCTATGAGGCCAGCATCATCCTGACACCAAAACCTGGCAGAGAAACAACGAAAAAGAAAACTTCAGGCCAATATTGATGAACATTGAAGCGAAAATTCTCAACAAAATACTTGCAAACCGAATCCAACAGCACATCAAAAAGCTAATCCAGCCAGGAGCAGTGGCTCATGCCTGTAATCCCAGCACTTTGGGAGGCTAAGGAGGGCAGATAATTTGAGCCCAGGAGTGTGAGACCAGCCTGGGCCACAAGGTGAAACTCTGTTTCTACAAACAATTACAAAACTTAACCAGATATGGTGGTGCACACCTGTAGCCCCAGCTGCTCGGGAGGCTGAGGTAGGCTGAAGTTGCAGTGAGCTAAGATCATGACACTGCACTCCAGCACAAGTGGCAGAGCGAGACTCTTCTCAAAAAAAAAAAAAAGGCTAATCCATCATGATCAACCATGATCAAGGAGGCTTTATTCCTGGGATGCAAGATTGGTTCAACATACACAAATTAATACATGTAATTCATCACATGAATAGAGCTAAAGACAAAACCACAATTATCTCAATAGATGCAGAAAAGACTTTCAATAAAATTCAATATCCCTTCATGTT
This sequence comes from Saguinus oedipus, assembly GCA_031835075.1. Classification (NCBI taxonomy): domain Eukaryota; kingdom Metazoa; phylum Chordata; class Mammalia; order Primates; family Cebidae; genus Saguinus; species Saguinus oedipus. Next base: position 49,647,708 of record CM063170.1, read on the forward strand.
AAAAACTTTCGATAAGCTAGATATTAAAGGAGCACAGCCCAAAATAATAAGAGCCATCTATGACAAACCACAGCCAACATCATACTGAATGGGCAATAGCTGAAGGCATTCCTCTTGAATACCAGCTATTTCTTTAGGAATACAGTTTGTCTGCTCATAACTGTTATACCCATGTGACTGTCTTTAGTATACCTGAGTGTTTATGTTTGCAAAAATAGGTATATTATTATTGCCTATTTTATTGCACAAGGTGATCTATGAAGCATTTTGTCCTGTTTTTATATGTTTCTCAAATGAATCTCTTTTTTTTTTTTTTTTTTTTGAGATGGAGTCTTGCTCTGTTGCCAGCCTGGAGCACATTGGCACAGTCTTGGCTCACTGCAACCTCCGCCTCCCAGGTTCAAGCAATTCTTCCGCCTCAGCCTCCCAAGTAGCCGGGACTACAGGCATGTGTTAACGCCTGGCTAATTTTTTTATTTTTAGTAGAGACGGGGTTTCACCATGTTGGCCAGGATGGTCTCGATCTCTTGACCTCGTGATTCACCCACCTTGGCCTCCCAAAGTGCTGGGATTACAGGCGTGAGCCACTGCTCCTGGCCATAAATCCACTCTTGAAATGTAAGCAAATGTCTTTTTTAAAAGTCTTAAAAACTATTTTTTCCAGAATTATATTTTTGGGGATTTTTATGTTTTGGATTTCAGTATTTGGGATTATGGTGTTCGGGATTGTTTCGAACCCCATTCTACCTTACTATTTTAAAAGAGGTAGCAGGCCGGGTGTGGTGGCTCATGCCTGTAATGCCAGCACTTTGGGAGGCCAAGGCGGGCAGATCACTTGAGGTCAGGAGTTCGAGACCAGCCTGACCAACATGGTGAAACCCTGTCTTTACCAAAAATTTAAAAATTAGCTGGGCACGATGGCACGTGCCTGTAATCCCAGCTACTCAGGAGGCTGAGGCAGGAGAATTGCTTGAACCAGGAAGGTGGAGGTTGCAGTGAGCTGAGATCACACCATTGCACTCCAGCCTGAGGAATAAGAGTGAGACTCTGTCTAAAAAATAAAAATAAAAAATAAAAAATAAAGCAGAGGTAGCAAATGGTGGTGAAATGAGCACAAGTTTGGAAAAGCTGTGTTCAAAATAGGTCTCTGTCTTTTACCATAATAGCTCTGTGACCTTGGGCAATTCATTCAACTTCCCAAAATCCTGGTTTCCACATCTGGTAAGTAAGGATAATACCTACTTTTTGTTTTGTTTTGTTTTGTTTTTGCAGAAACGATCCCACATGCTTTATTCACTTCATATATATATAAAGACACACGTATATATACATACATACATATATATGTATATATGTGTGTATACATATATTATTGCACTTTAGGTTCTGGAGTACATGTGCAGAACATGCAGGATTGTTGCATAGGTACATACATGGCAATGTGGTTTGCTGCCTCCATCCCCCTGTCACCTATATCTGGCATTTCTCCCCATGATACCTACTTTTTGAGAGTTGATTGGGGAATAAAATGGGATGATGTAAACAAATTTCCGACTTATAATTGGTGCCCTCAATAAAGGGTACCTTCCCAATTAAAGAAGTTAAGGAACCTTAACTATCACAAGAGATTTGTGATATATGAGTGTGCTTGTTTGATATCCAGGGACGCATTACATCATCAAATTCTCTAGAAGTTAATTCGATCTTTACTTCCTGTTTTTGGGTACCCAGCCCAGAAGCTGATTTTTGATTTAGTAGCTGAGAAACAGAACTGAGATTAAAAAAAAAAAATTCAAGATGTAAGAAGCAGACCCTATCAAATACAGGAAAGCTTTGTGGTGGTTGGTTTTTAATTTTTTAAGTAAAAACAACTTTATCTATTTTTGACAGTACGAAATCCATGTTTATTGTAACAAATAAAAGCACTATACACGCTCAGTATGGTGGCTGATGCCTGCAATCCCAGATCATTTTCTTTTTTTCCGAGATGGAGTCTCACTCTGCCACCCAAGCTGGAGTGCAGTGGTGCGATCTTGGCCCACTGCAACCTCTGCCTCTCAGGCTCAAGCGATTCTCCTGCCTCAGCCTCAAGAGTAGCTGGGATTACGGATGCCCACCACAATGTCTGGATAATTTTTTTTTCTTTTTTTCTTTTAGAAGAGCTGGGGTTTCACCATGTTGCCCAGGGTGGCTTCGAACTCCTGAGCTCAATCTTCCAGCTCGGCTTCCCAAAGTGCTGGGATTACAGACATGAACCACCACACCTGGCCAATCCCATATCTTTGAGAGGCTGAGGTGGGAGGTTGTTTGAGCCCAGGAATTTGAGAGCACCCTGGGCAACATAGTGAGACAATACAAAAAATTACATAAATTAGCCAAGCCTGGCTGTAGTCCCAGCTACCCGGAGGCTGACGTGGAAGAATGGCTTGGGCCCAGAAGTTCCAGGCTGCAGTGAGCTGTGATAGTGATGGTGCCACTGACCTCAGCCTGGGTTTGACAGAGCAAGACACTGTTTCAAACAAAGGAAACAAAACACTATAGAGGCATGTGAAGAAAATATCTGTAGTGTGTTATTATCCCACCCTGCCTCATAACCCTGAGGTAGCCGAGGTTAATCATTCCGAGTGTTTTTGTCTTTTCCCTGCACTTTTATAGGGTATATATAAAGGAAAATGAGTGTCTGCTCTACATATTAGTCTAGAACTTGCTTTTGAAATGCTAAATTAGGAGGTTTGTCTTGCTGCAAAAGCCTCTGAAAACATGCCCTTTGGGCTCAAACGATCTTCTCATTTGGAGTTAGAAATGCATGCTCTGGTCCTGCCCATAATTATAGTTCTTTGGAATGGTTAACCTGTTTTTCACAAATAGTAGAGCAGAGAAAAGCTGCCTTTTCAGGAACCGTCTGCAGCTAGTGGTAAACAGGGAGCCTGAGCTTGAGGTTGCTGTTTTGACCTCTGCTGGCTTCTTTCCTTAGCGTATGCATGGTGAAATAAAGCAACAGGCTCATGGCAAATGACATGACAACTCCATTTGCTGACACTTTTATCTTTGGAACCTACTGAGTCCTGAGCTCCCTAAGGTCAGAGACCAGGGCATCTTTCCATATACCCAGTGACGAGCAGTGACTGGCCCTCAGTGGAGTTTAATTAGCTCAAAACGAAGTTGGAACACAGTTGAAACAGTCTTAACCAGATTTAAGGAGAATAGATTTAGCCATTCAGGAAATATTTGTTGAGGGCCAGCCATGAGTGAGGTGCTATTCTGAGTTCAGGAAATGAACTGATGAACATGGTAGACTCTCTCACAGAGCTCATAGTATACTTGGGAAGGCAGACAAGACAAAGTGCTAGAAAGAGAATAGAACAGGTTGGTGTGACCGAACTGTGGCCAAGGCAGACCTCTGGAGAAAGGACATTTAAGAAGAGACCAAAACGTTGAACACAAACCATTTGGGAGAAGGTCTGGGGGAGTAAGCATCCTAAGTAGAGCAAGCAGCCAGAGCAAAATCCTGGGGTAGAAAACTGCTGGGTGAGTCTGACTTGTTAACAGCCTAGCATCATTGTGATGAGGGCATACAGTGGGCAAATAGTAACTAGAATTGTGAATAGGGATAAAAATTCTAAGTGAAGTTCTAAAGCAATACTGTCCAACTGAAGTATAACAGGAGCCATATATGTAACTTAATATTTTTCCAGTAAGCACATTCAAAAAAGCAAAACACAACAAACAATATTAATTTTAACAATATTTTTTGTTTAACCCAGTATCTAAAATATTATCATTTTAAATTGTTGGGTGATTTCTGATAAAACTTAAAACAAAATTACCATTTGACCCAGCAATCCCATTATTGGGTATATACCCAAAGGAATATACATTATTCTACCATAAAGATACATACACACATATGTTCATCACAGCACTAATCACAATAGCAAAGATACAGAATTAACGTAAACATCCATTAATAATAGAATGAATAAAGAAAATGTGAGGCCAGGCATGGTGGCTCACATCTGTAATCTTAGCGCTTTGGAGGCCAAGGTGGACAGATCACTTGAGGCCAGGAGTTTGAGACTAGCCTGGGCAACATGGTGAAGCCCCATTTCTACTAAATATATAAAAATTAACTGAGCATGATGGTGCACACCTGTAATCCTAGGCACATGGGTGGCTGAGGCACAAGAATCGCTTGAACTCGGGAGGTGGAGGTTGCAGTGAGCCAAGTTCATGACACTGCATTTCAGCCTGGGTGACAGAGTAAGACTCTGTTTCAAAAAAAGAAAGAAAAGAAAAAGAAAATGTGGTACATATACACCATGGAAAACTATGTAGTCATAGAAAAGTAGGAGATTGTGTTATTTGCAGAAACATGGGTGGAGCTGGAGGCCATTCGCCCAAGTGAACTAACACAGGAACTAAAAACCAAATACTGCATGTTCTCACTTGTAAGTGGGAGCTAAACAGTGAGCACATATGGGTATAAAGAAGGGAACCACAGACACTGGGACCTACTTAAGAGTGGAGGGTGAGAATTTAAAAACAACCTACTGGGTACTATGCTTATTACCTGGGTAATAAAATAATCTGAGACCAGACCCCTGCAATATGCAATTTACCTATATTAAAAAACCTGGCCCGGCGCAGTGGCTCATGCCTGTAATCCCAGCACTTTGGGAGGCCGAGGCGCGTGGATCACGAGGTCAAGAGATCAAGACCATCCTGGTCAATATGGTGAAACCCCATCTCCACTAAAAATACAAAAAATTAGCTGGGCATGGTGGTGCATGCCTGTAATCCCAGCTACTCAGGAGGCTGAGGCAGGAGAATTGCCTGAACCCAGGAGGCAGAGGTTGCGGTGAGCCGAGATCGCACCATTGCACTCCAGCCTGGGTAACAAGGGCAAAACTCTGTCTCAAAAAAAAAAAAAAAAAAAAAAAAAAAACCTGCAGTTGTACCCCTGAACCTAAAATAAAGTTTTAAAAAAAATTTAATTTGTATGTTGATCTTCTATCTTTTGACATGGATGAATTTGTTTAATAGTTCTAGTGGGTTTTTAGTAAATTCCTTACACATTTTTTTTTGTGGAAAATTATGTGATGTGTAATGAAAAACAGTTTTACTTTTTTTCTCATCTGGAGAATTTCATTTCACTTTATAGTATAATTTATCTGGTTAGTATTTGCTGTACAATGTTGAATAGAGTGTTAAAAGTGGAAATTGGCCAGGCCCAGCAGCTCATGCTTAAAATCCCAGCACTTTGGGAGATCGAGGCAGGTGGATTACTTGAGGTCAGGAATTTGAAACCAGCCTAGGCAACATGGTGAAACCCCATCTCCACAAAAATACAAAAATTAGCCAGATGTGGTGGTATGCATCTATAATCCCAGCTGCTCTGAGGCAGGAGAATCACTTGAACTCAGGGGGTGGAGGTTGCAGTGAGCTAAGATCGTGCCACTGCCCTCCAGCCTAGGTGACAGAGCAAGACTCCATTTAAAAAAAAAAGTGGAAATTCATGTCTTGTTCCCAAACTTACAGATAACACACTCAGTCTTTCACCATTAAGTATAATGTTAGTGGTTGGTTTTTATAGACAACTTTTTGCAGGACTCAAAATTTTCTTTTTCTATTAGTGTACTGGGGGTTTTATCACAATGGGTGTTGGATTTGTCAAATGTTTTTCTTTTTTTATTGAAACGTTCTTTTTTGACATTTATCCAAGTAATATTGTGTATTATCTTAATTGACTTAAGAATAGTAAGGCAACATTGCATTTGTGAAAATAAAATCTTACTTGGTTATAGTATATTAAAAAAATTATCAACATAAAATATTAATGATATATATTCTTTTTTTTGTACTTAAGTCTTTGAAATTTTATATTTTGCAGCGTATCTCAATTTGCACTTGCCACACTTCAGGTGCTAAGTAGACCCACGTGGCCAGTGGTTACCTTAGCAGACAGTGAGACTCCAAGATTTCCAAGGAGTTCTCCTCTCAACTCACATGGCCTCCTTCGTGCCTGTGCCTTAACAGTCTGTCAGATGAGCTTGCTCTCAAGCTTTCTCTTCTGTTGGGATGGATTTCATGTTCTACCATCAACATCACTCTCATCCCTGAATGAGAGCTTGGGATCCTACCACCATAATCCATCCTGACCAGTTGGTAAGTCTTTCCAAAGACCCTGAGATTGGTTCTCCTGGCATCTCACAAGATCAAACACTTGGTTCTCCTGGCATCTCACAAGATCAAACACTTGGTAAACAGCAGGACCAGCTAGCTATGTCCTCCCTAGCTGGTCCCTGGGGAGTGGCCAGTCAATGAGCCTGACACAGTGCGGTGTCTGGGAAAGGGTGATTGCCTATAATCATCCCAAACAACTGTGCTATTTCTGAAAAATGCCAGGGTAAAACTTTGCAAGGAAACCACACGAAAGCCACCAGAGAAAGGGAGAGGCCAAGTACAACCTGCTCTCATTCTTACTTGTTATTCTGTCTGCATCACTTGGGGTGAAAGTCACAGGACTTTGCTTACCCTTGTCTCTTTTCTTGGCCACAGTCAAAGATAGGCTGTCCTCATAGTCCAATGTTTCATCCCAGCATCTGACACGTTTCAGACACAATTCAAGATGCTGATGCTTACAAATTTCCACAAGGGTAAACTTGTGCAATCAGCTTTTATATCTTTTCTTTTCATCTTACTATTTCTCTCTCTTTTCCCCTTTTCTCTTTCTCTTTTTTTTTCTTTCTCTTCTTTTTCTTTCTTTTTCTCTTTTCTTTCTTCTTTCTTTCTTTCCTTCTTTTTCTTTTCTTTTCTTTTTTTTTTAACAAACTCTTGTGTTGAGGGCTTTCAACAGATCTCACAGCGAGGGAGTTGCTCTGCTATGTACAAAACCCCAACCCAGAAACAACCCAGGTTGCTTACAAATGGGTTAGCACCAGGTTCCCCATAAACATGCATTGCTTGATAGATGACGGGGCGAGGTGGCTTTTTGTATTAATATTTTGTATGAAAAAGAACTTGGATTGTAAGTTTCAAAGAGAGATACAAGAAAAAATTTTTTAAATGATACTATTTTTTGAACATTCTCTATACTCCAGGCACTCCACATTCCATCCCATTTCACCACAGTCCTATAATATATGATTTCCCCATTTTATAGGTGAGAAAATTGACGTTCAGAGAGGTCAACCCTCTTAACAAGTCGAAGAGTAGCATACAAGCTCCACTCCATGACCGCAGAGCCTGATCACCTAACTACTGTGCTTCCTTGCCGGGACTTTCCACAGAAGACTATCGTTCCCTGAACTCAGTGCTGGAAAATCAATTGTGTGACCCATTTCATCAAGCCATGGCCTAGCAGAGCTTTGTTTCTGTCCCGTTTGGTGGAGCAATGCTTATGCTGGATTGCAAAGGTGGAACACACTCCCTGGCCCCTCAGAATAGTCACTCCTCTCTGCTCCAACAACACTGGCTCCTTTGCTGCTGGACCAGCCCAGCAGATATATCGATGAGAAGTTATGTGTCTGCTACCCATGGGAAGAGGACATCATCTTTCTGAAAAACGGCAGTTTTCAGCTTTCTCTTCTGGTAAGGCAGAGTCGGGGAGAACTGGAGCTTTCAAGTAGGGCAGACTCAGGTTTGCATCCTAACCTCATTACCAGCTGTGCAACCTGAGGCAAGTGTCTCAACCTCTCAGTTGCCTCGTTTTTTAAAAGTGAGATAAGAATACTCTGAATCATTGAATTAATTTAGAGGATTTTTTAAAATTACCAGCAAATGCTAGTAGCAAATGTTCACACCTGTAATTCCAACACTTTGGGAGGCCAAGGAAGGAGGGTTGCTTGAAGCCAGGAGTTCAAGAACAGTCTGGGTAACATAGTGAGACCTTGTCTCTACAAAAAATTTAAAAAGTTAGCCAGGTGTGGTGGCATATGCCTCTAGTCCCAGCTACTCTGGAGGCTGAGGCAAGAGGATCAATTGAGCTTGGGAGGTTAAGGCTGCAGTGAGTCATGATCATGTCCCTGCACTCTGGGTGACAAAACAAAAAAGAACAGATATAATCATTTCTGTCTCTATGGAAAAATTAGCATATTATAGAACACCAATGAAATTTGCAATGAGCTATTCCTAGCCCAGCCCATCTTCAGCTAGACCCCAGCCCCCTCTACTCTGAAGCTCTAGAAAAGTCTGGAGCTAAAACCATTAATTTCAAGGCTCCCTGAACCACCTTAAAGCCAGGAAACTCTGATCTGTCCCACACCTGCCTTCCTTCCTCTCCTCTTTTCCATAAGACCTCTTACTCATCACTGGCCCGTTGTTGGCTGGCTTTCTCCACCTCAGCATTTCACACTGTGGGCTACCATGTGGCTGGATGTGCTATGAAGAAAACAATTCCACTTCCTTTAAAACCTGCCATTTTTAAATAGTAATGCCCTGGGCACCTAAAAGAAAAAAAGTGAGAATTTTCAAAAAGAAAGAAAGAAAGAAAAAAGAACAAAGAAGGAAAGAAAAGAAAAGAAAAAGAATTACACTCATATACAGTTTTCAGAGGGTAATTTAGGATCCTCAATTAAAATGAATTTTCTCATAATAAACTACTAAGAGCAGATACCTGTGTGGGTGGTCCTGGGGGTTGGGAGTAGGAAGTGGGAAAAGAGCTTTCTTTCTTTTTTTTTCCTTAAGAGATGAGGTCTTGCTCGGTTGCCCAGACTGGTCTCGAACTCCTGGGCTCAAACAATCCACCCACCTTGGCCTCCTCCCAAAGAGCTTTTCTTTTTACCTCATGTCCTTCTGTACTCTTTGACTATTTTGCATAAATGTGTATTTCTTTTATTTTATTAAAACAGTTAACTAAAATGAATACATTTCCCTGATCAGATTTATCCTATGGAAATACTTGTTCAAAATATAAAAAGAGAAAAAGGGATGTTCACAGCAGCATTATTTATTACACTAAAATAAAACTGGAAAAACTTGAATATCCATCAATAGACAAATGGTTAAATTAGTTATGGTTCGTCCATCCTGTGACTGCTCTGTAGCTATTAACAGATAATAAAGTTCATCTATAAGGAGGGACAAAAGTATATACTAGATGTTAAAGAGCAGATTTAAAGCAACAGATGGAACAGCATCCCAGTTTTGGAAAAGGAGATTATATATTAGTATACGCAATATCCAAAGAAACAATACAAGAAGAACATTTCAAGCTGCTAACACTGGTTCCACTGTGGCAGAAATTCACAAAGTTATATATTCTTAGGATATCTGAAGTTTTTACGGTGAGCATGAAGTAGGAGGAAAAGCAGAGAAATGAAAATAATGATTGAATACAGTCAGAAGTTTTAAAAACATCAGTGTCAGCTTAGATGATTGTGGGAGGAGAATAAGGGGTATACATCAAATGCTGGGTGTACCAGGATGCACACCCTTGTAACCACATAACCCCATTAGCAGTGAGCAGCAGCTAGAGAGCACCTGCCACCTGCTCATCTGTATCCACGGAGGTTCAAGTTCATGACAATCTCGCTCATGTTCTTCTAGAGGGCTAGCCGTTTTCTTCATAGATTCCAATAAAGTAATTCAGTGTGCTTTTATGTAGGTATATTTATCTTGTAAGTGAAATGATAACACAGGAATAATGTCCAAGCCTATTCTTACTAGATCAAGATAACACGACCCTAGCATGATGAAACATGTGTGTTTAGACTTTCTTACAAAAGGTTATTTCCCAAGCATAAAGTAGATTCTCAAGGTATCCTACATATCGTTCCTCTCAGTATCTCTGAGCTGTGAATGCACCTCCAAAGCCCTTCCCCCCAGAATAAGAAATATGAAATGTTTAATGAGTTTGCAAGAACAGATTTTTTGGGTCTTCTTTTTAAGCACTGAAGAACCAGTAGCCAAAATACATAAGTGGATAACAACTTCATTGCACTTCAGGAAATAATCCCTTACATAGATGTGATATTCAGTTCATATTTGTGAATCCATTGAAGGAACAGCAAATAAAACCAAGTATGCAGCATAAAGTGATGATTGTGAACCCTAAGACTAAACTCTTAATGGAAATGATTTGGAATAAGATTTCCAGAAAAATTGGCAGAGGGGTAAAAATCTCTTGGCAATGAAAATATAGGTTAAAACTAGTCTGCCCAAAGAGTTTAGCTGGTAGATAAAGAGCCTCTACAAATTGAGTAAAATACTAATAACCTCATAGAAAAATGAACAAAAGGAACATAAATACTGAAGCTTATGGAAAGATGCTCAATGTCACTATAATAAAAGAATGCAAATAAATTATACTTAGGTACTATTTTTTAAAACCCCTATCAGATTAGCAAAGATCAAAACATAAGATAATGGTGTTGGTGAGGTTTTGAGAAAACAGCCTTCTCACATGTGGCCCTGGGGAATGTTCACTGGTACAACTTCTGTGCAGAGTAATTTGCTCGTAGTCAACAAAATAACAGATGCAAATATCCTTTGACTCAGCAATTCCACTTCTAGAAATGTTTTCTACAGACTGGAGCTTCTCAACCTCAGCACTATTGACATTTATGGGCTGAAAATTCTTTGTTGTGAGTCTGTTCTGTGAATTGTAGGATATTTGGCAGCATCCTCAGCTTCTACCCACTACATGTTGGTTGCACCCTCCTCCCCACTTAGAACAATCAAAAATTTCCCCAGACTTTGTCAAATGTGCCCTGGTGGGCAAAATCACCTTTGATTGAGAACCACTGTTATAAACATATTCATGGAAAATAACACATCTACCAGACTATTCATTTCTCATTGTTCATAACAACAAAAAACTGGAAACAGACCATCCATTATTAAAAGAAAGTTTTCATGCATGCAATGAAATATTATGCCACCATAAACAGAATAGAGAATATCTTTGTGTATCAGTGTGGATCAATCTCCAGGAAATGTTAGCCAACTAAAAGAAAGGTTAAGAAGTGTGTGTAGAGTATGTTACTACTGTTTAAAAAGGAAGGAAAGAAGAATGTTTCTTTGTATGATAAGTATGTGTATAAAGTATTATTGGAATAATTTATGAGAAATTAACTAGCATGGTTGCTTTGATGTAGGGCAGCAATGTGACATGGGACAAGGATGAGAGATTTTGTTACAGCATAACATTTTGCAACTGATTTTTAAAATTATCAAAATGTGCCACATGGCAAAACCCTGTATCTAAAAAAATTAAAATTAAAATTATGTGAACGTATTATCTCTTTAAGAATTAAAAATTTGTCTGCATTTTGCAGAAGATCTCCAAACAAAAGTGACTATTAATACACAGATGTGAAGTCCAGCAGGCACAGAGGCAAGGGGACTAGGATTCATTCCAACAGCAGTTAATTATGCTTAGGAAACAGTTATATCAATCTGAAACATAGTTAGAAAGCAATGTAAACAATACTAACTTCATGTTACTGAGATTTATAATGAGCTGGTTTGGAATTAGAGCAGGCTTTTCCTGGATTGAGAGAAATTTGCGTTGTTTGTGACAGCAGGTTCACTTGTTTACTTTCCTCTGGCAGAACATGGGGGCCCGAGATCTCTTTTGACCATCTTCCCTACTCCTCTGTGCTTATGACTATTAGTAGCAAAACCCACAATTACTTTTGCACCAACCCAGAATCTTCAAGTGCTCTGGACTCTGTGGATCACCTCTGTATCTCCAAATGTCCAGTGGAGGTTATTACATTTCACTCTTGGAGCTACTTCAAAGCAAATTATAATAAATGATGATTCATGCTGCTATTCCATGGATTCAGTGCTCTCAGGCTTCAGGTTGCAGCCCAGGCTGGCAATTTTTACCGTACCCTATTTCCCTCAAATAGTATTGTCTGCTTAACAGTATTCTTTCAATTGACTTATTTTTTCCACTTAAATTTATTCTAGAAAGAAACTTTAAATCACCACCATAAATTTAAAAACACTTATTTCTAATACAAATTGTAGTATACACATAACTATTAAAGACATGTTAAAACCAGATCTGTCCACATGCCTTCTTGTCTGCTCCTGGTAGTACCCCACTTTGGGAAGCACCAAATTGGATCAGTCATGGAACTGGCCTCAGCATGGATTGTGGAAAAGGGTGAGGTTTGGTGTTAGCATCCTCAAGCTCCCTTTCTGGGTCACTGTGCTGGGCTAATATTTTCCTCCTGGTACTACTTGTATTATCACTTTGGATACAGCCTTCCCACAATGTTCATTTCAGAAGAGGCTCAATAAGTGGTCAACACTGTTATTAGTTGTTAATCTGGAAACCTAAATAGTGCTGAGGTGGATACAGCATCTTTCCTTGTTAGAAGTCACCCCAGGAACAGTTCCACAGGTTTACAAGCCCAGGAACTCATGTTTATCAGCCCATAGAGTCCAGGTGAATGGACACACACTCTGCAAAGTCACCAAAGACTGGCGAATTCACAAACTCACAGCAAGAAATTGGCTGAGATGCTTGCAGTTGTGAAGGTGAATAGAATTACCTTCTCACAATAGGTAATTCAATTGTGTGACCACAGAGATATCAAGAAAGGTCACACAGAACACAGAGCAAAATATAGGGAATCCTTATGTCCTAAGGCATGGTGTCACCTTTACACTTCTTGTGTCTTTTGGCAAATTACTTACTGTCCCCTTCATTGCTTCCTCACTAAAACAAAATTTTACTTTACTCATGCTCAAAGAATTGTAAGGAAGAAATGAGAAAATACTTAACAAAGTGTTCAGTCCCCTTCTTGTAGTGATGCTAACTATTGTGTTTTTTTGTTTTTTTTTTTTTTTAATGGTTGCTGTTGATGATATTTGTGCTTTTTTTTTTTTTTTTTTTTTTTGAGACAGATTCTCACTCTATCACCAGGCGCCAGGCTGGAGTGCAGTGGTCTGACCTCGGCTCACTGCAACCTCTGCCTCCCAGGTTCAAGCAATTCTCCTGCCTCAGCCTCCCGAGTAGCTGGGACTACAGGCGCGTGCCACCATGCCCAGCTACTTTTTTCGTATTTTTAGTAGAGACGGGATTTCACCATGTTGGCCAGGATGGTCTCGATCTCTTGACCTCGTGATCTGCCCACCTCAGACTCCCAAAGTACTGGGATTACAGGCGTGAGCCACCACGCCCGACCTGTTTGTGCTGTCTTTTGGGTAAGTCTGCTGGGCAGCCTGGATCGAGCCTGCTGGATCCAGAGCCTGGATCGAGCAACACTTCTATCGCAGTGTGTTAGAAACTCACCAACAGATTCTTGCCCCAACTCTGCCTTATCAGCTTCCATTTTAAGATGTATCAGAACCAAACAAGCTTAGATCTGAATATGTCCGTTGAAGAACACTTAATCCAGCTTTTAATGTTTGTCCTATATGTGTAACCTAGATAAAGATACTTAGCTTCTTTAAACCTCGGCCTTCTCATAAATTACATGGGGATGACAATAGGATAACATAATGATTGTGATTATTGTCAATATTTATAAGACACATAAAGCACTTAACCTTGATCCTTTGAAATACAGCAAGAACTCATTAAATATTGGCTGTTATTATTTCAGATTTTATGTTGGTTACACACGAAATGTCTGACTTCATTTTTAGGGTGTGTTCTTGGGGTCTCGTTTGTATTTTGACAACATGCTTTCTCATGAGCCACACAGTTATTAATCATCCTAAAGGTATTACTTCCTAGAAAGGCTTCCATGTTTTGTTAATCTCCATCACTTTTGGTGAATTCCTGATATCATTGACAGAGATACACAATCACAGTTTCCACTTTAAAAAAATAGAGATAGGGTCTCACTCTGTAGCCCAGGGTGGAGTGCAGTGGTGCCTTGAACTGTGGCCTTGAACTCCTGGGCTAAAGCAATTCTCTTGCCTCAGCTTCCCAAATTGTGGGACTACAGGTGTGTATCACCATGCCCAGTTAATTTTGTTTTTGTGTGTGTGGAGATGGGGGTCTCACACACAAGCCTGTGTTACCCAGGCTCGTCTCAAATTCCTGCCCTCAAGCAATCCTCTCACTCTGGCCTCCCAAAGTATATTGCAAATTGGACCAAGTTTCTACTTTCTTGAACTGGATAAGTCTTTAGAAATCATTCAGTCTAACTTTATAATGTCAGAGACGAGGACAGTAAGGTTTCAAGGTGACTTTCTACTGGTTCTTGTTTTATCATTTCTACTATTCAATTTACACCCTGGGGAAATGGGTCACAGAGTTGGAAGATACCTTGTTGATCTTTGACAGTCAGGAGCAGGCCAAGGGGCCCAGGGTTCTAAGCAGTTTCCCTGCCCTCCTTCAAGCAGAGAACGTCCACTTCTATCTGTTTTATAAGTGGGGATGGTGATGGCATGTATAATTTTGTATTAAAATGTCGTTTAAAGTTTGGAAAAACACTGATCTAGACAAATTCTTTGATTTTATGGACAAGAAAGCTAAATCCCAGAGAGGGTAAAGACTTAGCCAGGTGAGCCGGGACCAAATCTCATTTCCATTAGGCTGCCCTGTTGTTCCTTCCTCTCCTCATCCCACTTCTCTGGAATTACAGCCTGAGAATTTCAGTGTCTTAGGCCCTGTCTAAAATTAAAACTGGCTTCCATGGAGCAGTCAAAAGTGGCTCCTGTGACACCTTCTTATATTTCATTTGCTCCTTCATAAGGTGTTTAATGACCTAACCCAAAGAGCTCATTCATGGGAACCTTTGAGACCATGCCCCCGCTCCGTGACCGTCAGTTAGGGGATTCAGGTTTTGCAGAGTAGGAGACCTTTTGGCACACCTGAAATCCAACTATGTAGGTGATGGACTCATTTACATACATGTGACACTGACATTAAATCAAATCATCTCTCCCAAATCACAGCTTTTGTTAAAAAAAATAGAGAAAAAATCAAATCATCTCACCTATGTATAAAGATTACACATATTCCCCTCTCTCTCACTGCAACATTCAAAATGATGTACCTGAAAAATCACAATGGGATTCTTTTGTTTCTATTAATTTGTTTTTAGAAACATAATCTTCTCTAATGGTTTTGGTAACAAATATGGTGCCGCTTTTGGGGACCCATGCACTGCTTCTCCAATCTCTTTGGAAGATGATGTAGCTACAAATGATCAAAACCAGAAAGTGTTCTTATGCTGTGACACAATTATCCTATTTGGGGCACTCTATCCTAAGAAGCTGATTTTAAAAATGAGACAGTCCTATATTATGTATACTATTTTTTTGGTGTTTTCATTATACATGGAAACAACCTGCATGTTGAAACATAACTAATGGATGAGTTCATCTATTCCATCCAGGTGCATAAGATAAACATGTTCTTGCAATGAACCGACTCAACCATTAAAAAAATCACATAAATGAAAAATGATTACTTTGGAGGCAATGTAGACATATGGAAATACATTTATATAAAAGAATAAATAGAAAAGTAGAATACAAAATTGTCATGCATTATGATTGTAGCTATGCAAAAGATATGTCTGCATGAGAGAAAAGACCAGTGCTCACAGATGTAGTAAATTGATGTCTTCAGACCAGAGTTACAGAAAACATTCTGAGTGTACTTGGCTCATTAATTATTTTTGACAGTATGGAGACCAGAAGGTTCCTTGCTCTGTCTTGAGATTAATCAAAGCTGATTTAACCCAATTCTAAATTGGTTTCAGTCTTTGCTGCTACAGTCTACCTGAGCTCAGTGTTGATCCTGACCCAGGTTATACACCAGGCACTTTCCCATCAAAACATGGAGTAAGATGATTCTGGACAAAGTACCCCCAGAAAGAAGGATGCCACAAGAAAGTTAAAACATAAGACAAATAGGCCAGGCATGGTGACTCATGCCTGTAATCTCAGCACTTTGGGAGGCTGAGGCAGGTGGATCACAAGATTAGGAGATCAAGACCATCCTGACCAACATGATGAAACCCTGCTTCTACTGAAAATACAAAAATTAGCCAGGCATGGTGGTATGTGCCTGTAATTCCAGCTACTTGGGAGACTGAGGCAGGAGAATCACTTGAACCCAGGAGGCGGAGGTTGCAGTGAGCTGAGATCACACCACTGCATTCCAGCACCAACCTCCACTATTTACCACTGCGTTTCTCACATCTGGCACAGTGCCTGGCACAGAGCAGTTGTTTGCAAAATATTTGCTGAACAAATGAATACATCTAAATGTATCAAAACAGAAATGTTTCCTTGATACAGAGTCAACTAAAAAAAACAAACAAACAACAAAATACACACACACATACACACACACACACACACACACACACACACGACCAGGCGTGGTGACTCACACCTGTAATCCCAGCATTTTGGGAGGAGGCCCAGACGGGCGGATTATGAGGTCAGCAGATTTAGACCATCCTGGCCAACATGGTGAAACCTTATCTCTACCAAAAATACAAAAATCCACTGGGCGCGGTGACATGCGCCTGTAGTCCCAGCTACTCATAAGGCTGAGTAAAGAGAATCGCTTGGACCCGGGAGGCGCGGGGGTTTGTAGTGAGCTCAGATGGCACTGCTGTACTCCAGCCTGGGGACAGAGCAAGACTCTGTCTGAAAAAAAAAAAAACAAAACAATAATAATAAAGATTTCGCACAATATATGAAGTTTGAGGGAAAAAATTCCATAGTTGAATTTTTATAACAAGCAGGTAAAATTTCTGTGACTTTTTAAATATCAAAAAGGAAAAATATGATGAAAAGCCTGCTTATAAATAACTTTAGGATAGTAGGAATTATACAGCAACATAAGACATAAGAACCTGTCTTGAGTTCTTATTCTATTAAAATACAGAAAACTTGTACTGAATTTCAAGGAGCTGAGCAGACCGTTGATCCAAAAGGGGACTTTTATATGACTGGGAGAGCATTACAGAGCTGTTTTCTCCTCAGCATCACTTTAGTTAGGCCTCTGAGTGTCACGAAGCCAAAGCCAAACTGACCTCTGGATGAAAATCACATCCTAGAAGGTGTACTTTTTCCAGCTGGCCTCATAACTCATTGATGAATGGAGGAGTGTATTACTAGTTGGTTAAGAAAATAAGGGCGGAATGAGAATTTACTATATGGTCCATCAACATTTGCAAAGAGCTTTACAATAGTTTTTTGTAGATACAATTTCTGAGTTTGATATTTAAATGTCTTGTTTTACATGGAGCTCATAGTTCAAGAAACTGAGCTTTTTTTTTTTTTTTTGACAGGGTCTTGCTCTGTCACCCAGGCTGGAGTGCAGTGGTGCAATCTGGGCTCACTGCAACCTCCGCCTCCAGGATTCAAGTGATTTTCCTGCCTCAGCCTCCCCAGTAGCTGAGATTACAGGTATGTGCCACCACACTTGGCTAATTTTTGTAGTTTTAGTAGAGATGGCATTTTGCCATGTTGGCTAGGCTGGTCTCAAACTCTGATGCTCAGGTAATCTGCCAGCCTCAGCCTCCCAACGTGCTAGGATTACAGGTATAAGCCACTGTGCATGGCCTGAAATTGAGCTCTGCCGCTTTCTTTCAGACTGAGTCCGAAACTAAACTCTCGTATTTGTAGTATCTCCCTGTGGCCTGTTTTTACTGCAGACCCTGATGAATGGGTGCACCAGCCCCTGAATGGTAGGAGTCGAATCTAATTTTAATGTGAGAATATTTGCCTCCAAAAAAGAAAATTTCAGTACAATAGTTATCTCCATGAAACGTTAACCTCACATAACACAGGCAAAGATCAATTCATGGTGAAACTCCATTAAAACAGATGGAAACCACGCATGGCTCAATTATCAAGTACTTTGCTTGGGCCCTTAGTTTCTTTGCATAGCTAGACAAGACCCACATTTTTAGCTTCCAGATGCTTTTCTGAATGCAACGTGAGTTATGTGACCTTCATGCATTCCCCAGGTATTTACTGATTACGACTAAACAGGGTCCAGAACTGTTTGAGATGATGGTGATACCATGATGAACAAGACAGGCAAGATCTCTGCTCTTATGGACCTGCCCTTCTAGCAGATGGACAGACAGAAATTAAACAGAGAAGCACATCCATAAACCTAATAAGTGCAGATACTAAAGTATCTATATGCTTTGGAAAAGGTGGGAAATAAATCAACAAACAAACAGAATTAGCCAGGCATGGTGATGCACTCCTGTAGTCCCAACTAGTCGGGAGGATCAGCTGAGTCTGAGAGGCAGAGGTTGCAATGACCCAAGATCCTGCCACCGCACTCCAGCTTGGGTGAGAGAGCAAGATCATGTTTCAAACAAATAAACAAACACTCTTACAAAAATCTGGGGTGTTTGAGGCAGTGGAAACAGCTAATGCTAAGATCCTGCATCCTGAGAATGAGTGTCATTTTACATGTGTGTCTCAGTTGTCTCACCCTAGTCCTGGCCCTGTACAAAGGCCCTGCAGGGACCTTGGGCTTAGAGTGCTTCAGGAAAAGGCAGATGTGATAGAAGCACATGAAGGGAGTGTGGTGTAAAATGAAATAAAGTAGGCAGGCTGGGACCACAGGATGAGGGGGCTTGTGAACCATAGTTGAGAATTTATTTAAATACTCTAAATAGCCATGGAGGGTGTTAAGGTAGAAAGCAATATTTGATTTATGATCTTAAGGTTCATTCAGGTGCTATGTGGATAACAGACTGTAAAGAGCTTCAAGTGTCAGCAGGAGCCCAGCTGGAGACAACTGAATGACATGGGAATGTAGAGAAGAGAGCCCATGACTGCTGAACGTCTCAAGCGAAGATGCTCGGGAAGTTTAAAGAATATCATCTACATGGCCAGGCACGAAGGCTCATGCCTGTAATCCCAGCATTTTGGGAGCCAGAGGCAGGAGGATTGCTTGAGCCCAGGAGTTAAGTGGCCAGCCTAGGCAATATAGTGAGACCCTGTCTCTACAAAAATTAAAAAGAAAAGGCAAGTACCCCACGCGGTGGCTCACGTCTGTAATCCCATTACTTTGGGAGATTGAAGCAGATGGATCGTCTGAGGTCAGGAGTTCAAGATCAGCTTGGCCAACCTGGTGAAACCCCATCTCTACTAAAAATGCAAAAATTGGCCAGGCATGGTGGCTAAAACCTGTAATCCCAGCACTTTGGGAGGCCAAGGTGGGTTGAGCATGAGGTCAAGAGATCAAGACCATCCTGGCCAACATGGTGAAACCCCGTCTCTACTAAAAACACAAAAATTAGCTGGGCATGCTGCTGTGTGCCTATAGTCCCAGCTACTCAGGAGGCCGAAGCAGGAGAATTGCTTGACTCTGGGAGGCGGAGGTTGCAGTGAGCCAAGATCGTACCACTGCACTCCAGCCTGGTGACAGAGCCAGACTCCATCTCAAAAATAAAATAAATAAATAAATCACAAAAATTAGTGGGGTGTGGTGGCAGGCACCTGTAAGCCCAGCTACTCGGGCGAGTGAGGCGGGAGAATCGCTTGAACCCAGGAGGCAGAAGTTGCAGTGAGCCAAGATCGTGCCAATGCACTCAAGCCTAGGGGACAAGAGCGAGACTTTGTTTCAAAAAGAAAAAAAAAATAGCCAGGTGTGGTGGTGCATGCCTGTAGTCCCAGCTATTCAGTAGGTTGAGGCAGAAGGATCACTTGAGCCTGGAAATTGAGGCTACAGTGAGCTGTGATCAAGTCACTGCGCTCCAGCCTGGGTGACAGACCCTCCCCCTGCCCACCAAAGAAAGAATATTATCTACAGAGGGTTTAGCTGTAAAGGCAAGGAGAAGGGTAAGAGGGGGCAGAGGAAAAAGGAGAAAAGAGTTGCTTAAACTCTTAAAAAACTTGGAGGACTGGGGCCTGGACCTCCTGCTGGTTCCCTCACATGCCTCTGTGATCCAGCTCTTAAAATTCCAACCGCCTGAATCTTCCTCTTCCTTGTTCAAGGACAGGCCATACACTACTGTCTCCAGGGAGTATTTGTTACTTGTTCCTACACCCACTAATCTCCCTTTTGAAGCCCTAGTCACTTGCCTTGGTCTCTATTATTTGGTCATTGAACCTTTTCTATTTGAGATTCGTTTGTGTCACTAACCTCTCCGGCTTTCTTTCTTCTTTTATTCCTTCCACAAATGATGCATGAGTGAATAGTGTGTGCCAGACACTCTTGTAGACACTGGCGGAGCCATCTTTATCAACTTGGGTGCTTGCTCTCGTATAGCTGATAGTCCAGTGGAGGGCGAGGCAGGGAAATGACAATACATCATCACACTAACTAATGGGTAGTTACAACTTTGACCTGTGCTCTGAAGAAAGGGCACTGGTGCTACGGTAGAACAGGACAGGAGGACATGACTTCGTCTAGGGAAATCAACGAAGGCTTTCCCAATAAGTGAGACTTAAAATGGAGGCTTTAACACCAAAGAAAATGTGGTGTGTTTGGAGCCCAGAGATGGGAGAAAGTGAGACATGAGCTGAGACAGAAGAGACCATGGGGTAGATTCTGGTGGTGTCCATCCTTAGGGAACGGGGAGAGCCGCTGCAGGGACACATCAATGTCTGATGAAGGTCATCAGGACTTGACTATGGTCACATGTCAAAAGCTGGTGCTGGCTGCCATGTGGTGATTCTAGAGGAACTTTGGGAGGCAAAGCTTGCCAAGGCACTCTCTCTCTCTCTCTCTTTCTCTTTGTCTCAGACACATAGCAGGGGTTCTTGAAGTGAATGGAGACAAAGATTTGTCCTGAAGCATATGTGGAAAACGTAGAAGTCATAAAATTCTTCATTGCAGAAGACCCATGTGGCACAGGGTACCAATTTTCAGGACTGTCCTTTACATTGGGGACTTCAGAGCAAGAATGTATTGCACACTTTGTAAAAATCCAATGGAATACCTGATTACCTGTGAGTAACAACTGCTAATGGTCATAAGTACTATTTATCAGGAACCAATGTAGGCTCTAGAGACATGGGACCTCCAGCAAGTTATTTAAACTCTCTTTGTCTCAATTTCTTGACTTACAAATTGGGGTCATATTAGTTCCTGACTTACAGGGTGTTGGTAATGATTAGGTGAAATAATTCACATTTTTGCACAGTGTTGGACATGGAGTAAGTGCTCGGTAAATGTTAGTTACTATCTTATTCAAATAAAGGTGACCTCCGTCTTATTAAAAGGAAATAAAATTAATAAGATCAGGAAGGAATGTTCAATTATTTTATCTTATTTTTGACACAAGATCTCAGTCTGTTGCCCAGGCTGGATTACAGTGCCTTGATCACAGCTCACTGCAGCCTCAACCTCCTGTGCTCAAGGGATCCTCCCACCTCACCCTCCTGGGTAGCTGGGACTACAGGCATGCACCACCACACCTGGCTAATTTTTTTTTTTTTTTTTTTTGTAGAGATGGAGTCTTACCATGTTGCCCAAGACAAGTCTCAAACTCTTGGGCTTAAGCCATCCGCCCACCTCGGCCTCCCCAAATGCTGAGATTACAGGTGTGAGCCACTGCGTCTGGCCTTGTTTAATTATTTTAAAAACATAAATAGTTTCTTAGAGGATTGCACAGTGTTTTATAATGTAGACAAAATCACACAGATCAAATGTGAGCTGTGACACAGATCTGGTGTCAGATCTGTCTGACACCAGAAGCAGCGTTTCTGCTATCCAATAATGCTTTCAAAAGCAAGGAAAGGGATCATCTTTCCCAACTGCCACCTGTAATTTAGAAAGGATGCTTGCTGCAAGTAGGAGTGAAGAAGGAAATTAAATACTAGCAATAACAGTAAAAGAAAACCTTATAATTCGTAGTTGCTGTGTAACAAAGGAAATTTCGCAGTGTTGTGTGTTGTTTAATATACCTCCCAGCTCTGTTTAAGGCAGAATAACTGCCTTCCTGCAAAGCACTGAACCTGATCTATCCTTCCCACATTCTTTTTTTTTTTTTTTTTTGAGACAGATTTTTGCTCTTGTTACCCAGGCTGGAGTGCAATGGCACGATCTCGGCTCACCGAAACCTCTGCCTTCTGGGTTCAAGCAATTCTCCTGCCTCAGCCTCCCGAGTAGCTGGGACTACAGGCGCGTGCCACTGTGCCCAGCTAATTTTTGTATTTTTAGTAGAGACAGGGTTTCACCTTGTTGACCAGGATGGTCTCGATCTCTTGACCTCCTGATCCACCCGCCTCGGCCTCCCAAAGTGCTGGGATTATAGGCGTGAGCCACCACCCCACATTCTTAACAAAATTCCCAGGCATCTAAAAATTCCTGTTTTTCTTGTTGATCATCTGCAAGTCACAAAGCAGATAAACTCAAAACTGCAGAATGTGTTTCTCAAGATGTTACTTTTGAAATGTAAAGTACATCACAAGATATGTCACAAGTTAATCAACTGCTCTTTGTTCTGGCTTCTGTAAACTTGCTTCCTACTTTGTCACCCTGTACCACCCAGGTACATAAAAGGTACGCTATTTTCTTCGTCCTTTGCTCAGAATTAAGAAGCGATTCAACTGAGCCTGTGATCATGTTAAATAGAATCCTCCTGCAACCCCATCAGTCTCTCCAGATCTCTGATTTCCTGCTACAGGAGATGATTTTGTTGCTAGATCAGACTGCAGGCTAAAGGGAAGAGGCTGTGAGGAGTGGAGACCCTTACCCAGATGCTGACCAGAATGGTGATTTTGACTGTTTCTCTTATTCCATGTAAATGATAATGCCTTCCATATCATAAGGAGCACAGCACACTTGATCCCTGAGGTGCAAAGAGTCATCAAAATAGGAGAAACTTTCCAGTTCTCCAGAGGGGCTTTCAGAAGATCAAGGTGGTGCTTGGGCAAAATTGTGAGTAATAATCACCTTACCATGTAGCAATTGGTAAGAAGCTTATAACATACTTTTCTCATGAAATACTCAACATCACTTGAAGTAGGTAGTGTTGGGGTCTACAGGACACAGGCATAAAGAGGTCAGATATCTTGTCTGAGATCCCATATTTAGAAAGTGACAGAGGCAGGATTTGAATCCAGCTCTCATTGGCCACACAAGCTGCACCAATCTATGATGCTTATTCCCATCTAGGCTGCCTCTTCCATCCTGTGCTTACTCAAAGTGCCTGAGGCTCTCCATTTTCCTTTTACCATTGAAAAGGATCTGATATCAGTCACGGGCAACTAAGTATGCTGCTTAGTTGGTGGCTACCTCTCCAAGGATTATTTGTACTTAGGCTTGCTGATGGTGTGCTGGACTTGGCTTATACTGGCCTAGGGGAGCTAATTGTTAAATTTTCAGGAATTTGTGAACCATTAGACATCACATTGGTAGTTTAAAATGGGCCATGATGGGAGTATTTACACCAAAGGAATTGACAATACACTATGAATCAGGGCTTCCCAACAAGCACCATCCTCAGATTCCTAAACATTTACCAGGACACCCACAGGCTCTTATCTCTCATTGTCCTCTGTCATAGAATTTTAGGCATCAGGGACCACCTCGGAAAAAACTGGCAGGCACAAGAGAGCATCTGAAATTATGCCTGTCTGCAGGCCGCCACCTGCCAAATCTATGCTTCTTTTTGGCCCACTGCTCCAGCAAGATGAAGGTGCTTCTTGGCCCCTTTGAACACACTTGCACATCCCAATTGGGAAAACAGGCATCTAACACCAGAATTAAATCCATGTTCAAGTAAAAGCCTCAATCAATTAGTATTATAATGACAATAGGCATGATCTTTTAGGTTAGAATACACATACTTGATTTCCAGAATTACCGAATTTGTTCTTGAGTACGTAGAAGGGTTATTTTTCATATGGTGTTATAAATTCATAGAATATGAGAACTGCAAGAATCACAATTTTACAAATCAGAAAAGAGAAAAAGAAGCTCTGAGATCCTAAGAGGGGCAATGATGCATGTGTATCTCCCCACAGGCTTGTATTTAGCTACAGAACAGAAGGAATCCAGGACCCTGATCTTAGCTTGACTTCGAAGAATCCTTTAATATCTCCCATCATTTGAAAATAATGCCACCCTGCTGGCTTTTTTAGAGATATGAAAGGGATACAAATAATGGTTAATTTTTATTAGATGCTTACCAGCTGACAAGGCTGTGCTAAGTACCTAATATATTAAGTTGAACTGTATGAAACTGCTAAGATCTGATATTTGATCCACCAAATAATTTCAAAAAATTCAGCCTAAAGACATTGTACCTCTGAGTCTTTGCCATCTTCCTATGAAATGGGTGCTATAATCACACCCATTTTACAGATTGAAAATGGAGGTTTTAATTTGAAGATGAAAATGTTCTTTCCACAAGTGTAATGTTATTTACTTCTAAGTAATATTTACTTAGTAATTTACTTCTAAGCAATATTTAATTACTTAGCAATTAATAATAACAAATTATTAATAAATTAATTATTATTACCTAATAATTAATTATTAGGTAATAATAATTACTTAGTAATTTACTTCTAAGTAATATTAATGCACTCTTGTGTGCAAACTGGTGGCCCTAAATGATACATAGGATATGAACAATAATAACTCGCACATGTTACTTTTTTCAGTGACCTTGGATAAATTTCTAATTAATGATTAAATAATTAATTATAAATTATAAATAAATAATTTAACAAATTATTAAAATAATTACAATAAATAAATAATTACTTTTAAAATGTTATAAGTATAAAACATCAGCATTAGAAAACAAGAAATTTGATATTTGGACATGTATACTCTGTATTTCACGTGGAAGTATTACAAACTATAGCCTAGGTCTCCCCAGAATGAACTAATTGTCTTGGAAATTTTCATAATGCTCAGATAAAGAAATAGGGTGGTTGTACAACATTGTCTACATGCAACTTATGACCAGTAAAATTCTGAATTAAGGTCACCTGGTTTGTGATTATTTGCAAATAATATTGAGCTGAATTCACGAACAGTTCACAAATAGCAATTGGGCTAAGGAATTATCAGTACTAACTAAATGAGATGATACTATTTTGAGTCAGAAAAACAAACTGGTGAAAACTGTAAAACGGCCTTTGAAAAAATATTTAAAGGTACATGACTGTTCTTTCAATATGAAACAAAAACTTTAAAGGTTCCATTCACAAAAATGCATTGAGTAACGCCATGCGATTTATTAGCTCTACATGATAAATCCTCCAAGTTCACAACCTGAGCTCCTGGCCACCTAGCAAAGAGGCCTTGCACGTAATTCCATGTGTTTTCTGATTGATTGGTAAATTGTTATCAGTAAGAGTCAGATAACAAGACAAGCAATTCTTTTCACTTTCAAAGAGGCAGCAATTGTTTTGCCTGCAACATTTTTTTTTTCTGTAATTCACCAAGGACATGCAACACCTGCAGCTTTAAAAGGTGAGGCATCCATAGGCTCTATACCCAGTATACCCAGCCTGACCTGCTTCGGAGCTCCCTCTCATGAAATGCTTTAAAGCCTGGCACTCCAAAGACTCCCAAACTCATGCCTCCACCTACTAAGTCAGGCTCCAACAAAGAACTGGAGCACTTTTGTTTCTAAGTGACCATCAGGTACCTAATATTATTTTCCCTTCAGTAAAATATTCTTGTCCTACCCCACTAATGATGTAAAAATAATCTAATCACAGAGTAAGAAATCAAACATGTGTTGAAAGATTGCAGAGTAGGGCTAAACAAGAGCCACTGCATAAAACGAAGCAGTTTTGAAGAAGAAAGGGATCTTGTATGTTGTTATTTCCAGTTTTTTCCTTTTATAAAGCAAGAACCTGAAATAGGAGGTAGACGTTTGTCCAGGCTGGATCACCTACTGAGAAGTAGAGTTTGGTCTCTTGACTCTTGTTTCTACCGAACTACATTATTAAGATTATTCCTGTTGCTTTTGTTATTACTGACGTTAAGAAGCATGAGACTGTTTTTAGGTATAGAGACAGACTGACCTAGCTAAGCAGCCATACTCTTCCGGGTAAGAATTGCTGGTCTGCATTGCAGAAAGTTTGTTCTTAATAACCCTGGTGTCCTAGGAAGTCCAAAGATGAAGAGGTTTGCCATTGTGCCTTACAACTTTACGCAATGAAATGCCTGGAGAATCTTATTCTGAGAGTGGGCAAGTGACGAGTATTGAGACAAACAGAGTTAAATTCATGAAAACGTTGACACTGAACCCAACATCTAACCATTCTCAACAACAGTTTCTTCCACTAAAAAATAAGAAAGCTGGGGTAGATCATCTCATCCAATGTTAATATTGTATTAATCTATATTTCATTAAATTTAGTATGTTTCATAGAAAGTTCAAGTTTTATCTAATTATAATATTTGTTACCTAAAATGTTATTAATAATTTTTAAATTAAACATAATCTTGCAGGGGGGAAAAGCTGATAAATGTTAAACGTATAGTTTTTAGAACTGAAATCGCCTGTCGCCACCATTTCACCTCTGGACAGCTTTATGTGTTCTCCTCTGGTTACTTTTACTGTACTTTTTACGTTGTTATAACAAGCATGCTGGTGTTTCATGTTTTCTGTTTTATGCCATGTATATATATTTGCATCAGCCCAGTCCAAACATAAAATATTATGTGAAAAAAGACAAATGAAACTGCTTACATACCCCGTGACGATCCTCAAAGTATGCCAGGCTAGCTTTGGTTAACACAAAGAAGCGGACTTTAAAGTTCGAGGGAGAAGTTCTTCTCTTTTGTTGGGATTTCTTGATGAGCTGTTCTTCCAGGAGGATAAAGTTGTTCATGATCCGGTTCTTGAAAGGTGATGCACCTTGGGCATCACCCCTTAGCACAACCAAAGGAAAGAGCTTTGGGGCGAAGAATGCGATGGGGAGGCAGTTGATCTTCAGAAAGCTGCTCAAGGCAACTTGCCTTCAACGTTATCTTTCTATCAACATTTAGCCAACATAGCAGAGCTTCTCCTCTGATGTCAAAGGCTATAACCACATCCTTTCGAAATTCACAAAACCAAGAGGCATTTGTAAAAAATACATACACCCTTTGCTATATGGCTTGAAATAATGTTTGAAGAATTGTAGACTCAGAATTATGGTAAGGATTACAGTTTAATCTTTATAGTTCCTGGTTTAATCCACCCAGCAGTTAAAACATGTAGCACAGGGTAAAGACTATGTGTGGTTTTGCTTACCATGATACACTCAGCAACCTTCAGACATAAGAAAAGATGTTTAAGAAAAATTTGTTCAATGGATCATCACCAAATTGGGTTGGACAAGCAAAAGTGGTAATGAGCCAAACTCCTCATATATTAAAATGAAGAAATACGTTGCTGAAGATTATTCATTTTTAAGATTTAAATTAAAACCCATAGAAATTTCTCAATGCTACATGTAGGTGATTGCCTTTCTATGCTGACATTTTGTGGAAAAGTGAAAAATACGTGAATCCTTCAGAATGGCATAACAAAGAAAGTATACATGGGCTTTGAAAACAGACAGACTTGCGTTGGACTCCCAGCTCTGTCACTTCTACGCTGTTTTTCTCTGAGCAAGCTATGCCTTCTCTGATCCTTAGCTTCCTTGTGAGGGTCCTTGGAGGACTGACTCCCATACATTTTATGAATGGTGGGTGCTAGTCATGCATCTTGCATTGGAGTTAGTACATAGATGAAGTATAATGTGTGATACTTACCTCTACCATGTTAACAATCAAGAGATTTTAGTGTAAGCAGAGATGGCATGAGTAGGGATAAATAATAAATGAAACAATCATTATTGCTGTGTAGGAGTGAAATTCTCCAATGTTTATTTTTAAATGTAAATTACCAGACAACAGCCTAATTTTATGTTAAATATTGCATTCCCAGCATAATCAAGACACCCAGGAGAGTAGGGTATGGGTATATTTTAAATGATCTCCTCCATTCTGAGATTTTAAGACATATGTGTGGAAATACACTGCCCAAACAAGATAATATATTTTTTTTCTGAGTATAGGCTTGAGGCAGGGATTGCTACTTTTCCCAAATATCTACTCTCTCCTTCTTACTAGAGTAACTGAATCCCTGACGGTTATCTGGGCATCTGGGCAGCTATAATAAAAACTACAATTTTAGCCTCTCTTGTCTAGCTAGGTGTAGTTGTATGACTGTCTTCTGGCCAAATGAACATAGCAGAAGTGGTGTGCACAACTTCTAGGAAATTTCCTTAAAGGGATCTGTCATCCTTTTCTTTCCCTTTTCCTCCTGCCTTCTGACTAGAATGTTGAGGTGACAGTGGGAGCTGAAGCAGCTATCTAGCATCATGAGGTAGAAATTCAATGTTGAGGACAATGGTATATAAGATAGAAAGAATCTGGGACCCTGGTGACCATGGATCTTCCACGCCAGCTGTGGATTCCCTTTTAAAATATCTATTTTCTAAGTCTTGGTTATTTTGAGGTTTCTGTCACTACCAGCAAACCTAGATAATTCAGTGCTATCTTTTCAAGCTAGACGACAAACTCATTTGAGAAAAGTACATTTTACACCTGGTTGGTTCAGATGAAAAGATTTACAGACTTCATAAAGTGTTCTCATCCAGGAAAGCAAAAAATATCATTGGTAGTTGTTGCAATAGTTAGGAGGTTTTCATTTGCCCAGTTTCCATGGAGTGCCATCATAAGTAATTTTATTTTCTTTCTCATAGAGCCTTCAACCCCACTAACTGAGATTTGTCTTTGCCATCTTTTTTTTTTTTTTTTTTTTGAGACGGAGTTTCGCTCTTGTTACCCAGGCTGGAGTGCAATGGCGCGATCTCGGCTCACGGCAACCTCCGCCTCCTGGGTTCAGGCAGTTCTCCTGCCTCAGCCTCCCGAGTAGCTGGGATTACAGGCACGCGCCACCATGCCGCCCGGCCTGCCATCTTTTTAAATGTAAACTTAGGAGGCTCGATATTTTTTCTCCTTTTAAGGAAAACATAAACAAAAACAAATAGTCCCTTTGTTTCTTTTGGTTTTGAAAAGTTCACTTCACAGGAGCCAAATTCAAGGAGCTCCCATTTGCCAAAATTAGAAAAATTTGAGTATCGAAAGGAATAATAATTGCCATGAAATAAAGAACAGTAAAAATGTTAAAATGATGAGTTCATAAAAGAATTGAAAAAAGCATCCCAACCTTTTGATCACTTCTGGAGGATGCTGAAGAACCAACTTGTCATTCTGAAAACTGGAAAAAAAGGAAAAAGAATAAAACATATTTCTTGCTTTTCTCGAAGAATTATCTCTCGATTCAATAATCAAGTATTTAATGAGGAAGTCTTCTTTTTTCTGAGAAGCTAAACAATGAAGGAGTGATAGAATATCATCGTTTTGCAATGCTAATGAAACAATAAATGTAGGCAATGATCATCAATGGCTGTTAAAATTATTATGCAAAAAGCCAGAAGGAAAATGTATAACTGTCACATGAAGTTGACAACACTGTAACACACTGATTAATCTTAGAAGAAGGACAATCAGACATTGTATGTCTCCTGAGGTGATGCAAGAGGAAGTACACAAAATCACCAACTCAGAAGTCTTGCCAAGAGAAAACAAAAATCAAACACAAATCTAATCAAACTTTGAGATATAAATTCAAGATTACAGAAAATACAAGAGATAAATGAACCTGACAAATGACACTGTGGAGGTGCAATTGGATAAATCTAGAATACAAAAAACATACTAAGGACAAATGACTCAGCATCAGTAACAAATGAGTCACAGAGGGCTGGACAGGGTGGCTCGTGTCTGTATCCCAGCACTTTAGGAGGCCGAGGTGGGCGGATTGCTTGAGCTCAGGAGCTTAAGACCAGCCTTGATAACATGGTGAAACCCTGTCTCAACAAAAAATACAAAAAATTAGCCAGGCATGGTGGCACACACCTGTAGTACCAGCTACTCAGGAGACTGAAGTGGGAGGATTGCTTGAGCCCAGTGGGTGGAGGTTGCAGTGAGCTGGGATTGCACCACTGCACTTCAACCTGGGCAATAGGGCCAGACTCTGTCTCATAAAACAAAAACAAAACAAAACAACAATAAATAAGTCAGAAGGGAACTCTGAAATTAAAAGACACCTGTAATCCCAGCACTTTGGGAGGCCGAGGCGGGTGGATCATGAGGTCAGGAGATTGAGACCATCCTGGCTAACCTGGTGAAATCCCGTCTCCACTAAAAATACAAAAAATTAGCCAGGCATGGTGGCATGCGCCTGTAGTCTCAGCTACTTGGGAGGCTGAGGCAGGAGAATCACTTGAACCTGGGAGGCAGAAGTTACAGTGAGCCGAGATGGTGCCATTGCACTCCAGCCTGGGGAACAGAGCGAGACTCCTCCATCTCAAAAAAAAGAGACTTTAAGCATGTTTGGACTTTGAGTTAAAAGTCAAGCAAATCAACTGCGTAAAGATGTTATGAGACAATTAGAAAAATTTGTATGTTGAACAGATGTTTGATAATACTGAGAAACTTCTTATTTTTTAAGATGTAATGATGGGCTGGGCATGGTGACTCACGCCTGCAATCCCAGCACTTTGGGAGGCTGAGGTGGGCGGATCACATGAGGTCAGGAGATCTGGAGTTCAAGATCAGCCTGGCTAACATGGTGAAAGCCCATCTTTACTAAAAATACAAAAGTTAAGTGAGTGAGGTGGCGTGTGCCTATAATCCCAGCTACTTGGGAAGCTGAGGCAGGAGAATTGCTTATACCTGGAAGGCAGAGGTTGCAGTGAGCCGAGATAGTGCCACTGCACTCCAGCCTGGGCAACAGAGCAAGACACTATCTCAGAAAAAAAAAAAAAAGATGTAATGATGGTGCTAGTATCATGTTAAAATAGTCCTTATGTATAGAAACATACCAAATTATTGATAAAATAATAAAATGTTTATAATTTGCTTCATTATAGTCCTGTGGAGGGGGAGAAATCGGTAGGGGAAGGGATGAAATATGTTTGATCATGACTTGACAATTGCTAAAGCTGGCTAATGGGTACATCATTATTCTGCTCTCCTCGAATTGATGCATGTTTGAAAATTTCCATAATAAAAAGCTAAGAAAAGAAAAAGGGAGGGCACAGTGGCTCACACCTGTAATCTTAGCATTTTGGGAGGCTGAGGTGGGTGAATCACCTGAGGTCAGGAGTTCGAGACCAGCCTGGCCAACATTTCAAAACCCCATCTCTACTAAAAATACAAAAATTAGCCAGGCCTGGTGGCAGGCGCCTGTTGTCCCAGTTATTTGGGATGCTGAGGCAGGAGAATTGTTTTAACCCAGGAGGCAGAGGTTGCAGTGAGCCAATTGTGCCAGTCTGGGTGACAAGAGCAAAACTGTCTCAAAAAACAAACAAACAAAGGAAAAGAAAAGAAAAAGAAAGCCCAGTTCAGTTCAAGGTATTAATCAAAGCTCCAAATATGTATTCAAGGTGACGCTTTCCTTAACTTTGCATGGGTTTGCTTCCGAATTTGAAGCATGTTGGCTTTTCCAACACACCCTAACTTCTCTTTTCCCACACATGAGCTGGGTTTCTGACCCACCCGAGCCAGCAGCTCAGGCTGGAGGGCAAAAGGAAGACAGGCAAATGGTGCAGCAGTCATGAAGCTGCAGCAGTAACCTGGGGATGATGTCCTTGGCATGTGGTGGAGGCACAATTGCTGCTTTTTCTTGCATGTTTCATGTGCTTTGTTGTTGTCAGAGATTTTTCAGCTGAAGGTTCTGTCAACTGTTCCCCTGATGCAGGAGGTGCCACTCTCCCTGACCAACGAGCCCGACCCTCAGCCCTTGGGATTCAGCTGTTCCACCTTCCCCGCATCAGGATTCCTTTGCCCACTAGGTTGTCCTCTTGGCTGAAATTCCTTGAAAACGAACCACAGAGGCTGGGCATGGGGGCTTACACTTGTAATCTCAGCACTTTGGGAGTCTGAGCTGGGAGGATCACTTAAGCCCAGGAGTTCAAGATCAGTTTGGGCAAAACACAGAAAAACGGTTTCTACTAAATAAAAAGAAAAAAGAATCGGGCACAGTGGCTCATGTCTGTAATCCCAGTACTTTGGGAGGCTGAGGTGGGTGGATCACTTGCAGTCAGGAGTTTGAGACCAGCTTAGCCAACATGTTGAAACCCCGTCTCTACTAAAGATACAAAAATTAGTTGGGTTTGGTGGCAGGGGCCTATAATCCCAGCTACTTGGGAGGCTGAGGCAGGAGGATCGCTTGAACCCAGGAGGTGGAGGTTGCAGTAAGCTAAGATTATGCCACTGCAATCCAGCCTGGGGGACAGAGTGAGACCCCTATCTCAAATAAAGAAAAAAGAAACTGAACCACACACCGCTTATTCCCTCCCATGGCTCTACTGGAAGACTCAGGCCTCCTTTCCCAGTCAATGATGGACATACCATTTGCCCTAAGTAGAGCCCCCTTTCCCGCTGACGCCAAATAGTCACTCTTCCACAAGCTTTCCCCATTACATTTCTCCAAGTGAGATTTAGACACTAGTCCTTATAGCTGCAAAACTCTGAGACTCACACCAAGCTCACTGAGAAGTCTCTTAAAGTCCCTGTTGGTTGGCTTCTGGTAGATACACACCCACCCGCCTTCCCCTGTGGGCTGGTGGTGAGAGGAAACGCGCAGCCCCCAATACTCTCTTGCTTTTTCATGCCTTGTTTTCTAAAGGCTGAAGGTGGGCAAACACTTACTGGCAGAACGTGTTTTGCCTCTTAATGTGTCAAGTGTAGATGGAGGCACTTCATTCCCTTTTATCATGTAATATAGGGCCTTAGGGCCTCAACTAAAACTGGGCTGGAAAAACCTAATTTAACCTAATTTCTATAACAAAGAAAAAATCGGTTCAACCTGGCACTGCTGGGTCCCCTGGCATTTAACGACAACATCAGAGGTTTTGGTTTTCCTTCCTTAGTTCTGGGCTGGTCTCATGCATGGGCAAGCTGTCCTCCATGGCAGCAAAATGGCTGCTGGGCTGACATCTTATGACTGGAGGTAGATCCCTTTCCTCATAGTTCCAGTAAAAGTCCCAGGATTTTGAATCATTGGCCTAGCTCAGATGACATGCTCACATGTACCTCAATCATTAGAGCCAAGGCAATGGAATAGTCAGTTGACTCACTCCAGGTCTGGACCCACTCCTGGATCTGGGGGTGGCATGGAGTCAGTCCTACCCAGCCACACAGACCTACCTATCCACAGATGGGGGAGGGATGGTTCTCTGAGGAACACTAGAGGAAGGGGAACGGCTGCTGGATCATTGATAAATGATTGCACTCAATATTCCCCAAAACTCGTCTTCATTGCTTTATCTCTTGAGGTCCTACAACTCCAACCTTCTCTAGTCCAGGGGCTTGCCCTTTGGATAACTCCAGGGCCCTCTTCTAGGCCAAAGAGATCCTTCAGTTTGTCCTCTCAGGAGGTGGCTTTGAAGCCCTTTGATTTCCTTATGATTCCTGTCCAAGTTTAATCAGGTTTATTAATATCCATTTAACAGTCATACCTAGGTTGTTTTGGTAAATACATAACTTCTTTCTTCTGAAAACAACAACAACAACAATAATAGCACCTTATGTTTGCTAGAGCTATCAATTCTAAGGGGGGGAAAATAGCATGAGCACAGAGAGGTACCTGTACAACACGTTTATTGCAGTATTTTTTTGTAATGGAAACAATTAGACAAGTAAAATAATCTACAGTGCATCCTTACAGTGCAAGGTTATAAAAACAAATAATGTATATTCATAATGTATCAACCTAAAGAACTGCAGGATATATTGTTAACATGGAAAAGGTACAGAACAATACATTTGGCTTTTGTGTTTTTACTTTTCGTTTTTACATACAAGCCATACATATTGTTCTGTACCTTTTCCAGGTATATTTTGTGTTTCTATTAATGTATATTTAAATACACATGGTGATATCAGGAAGTTTATATATCAAAATGCCAGCAAATGAAACTAGAAAGGTAGAGATGTTTCACTTTTTAATTTACATAATTAAAAAATGATAATATGGAAGGATTTTTTACTTTCCTATTTAAAATAAAAGAAAAATATGTCCTTTGTCAGAATTGTTGGTTTGATTCAGAGAAGACAATGATGACTGAAGTGGCTGGTAAACTTAGAGATAATTGTTTTTGAAATATATATATTTCTGGTGACAAAAGTAAAATATATTCTTGGTGGAAGGAGTAGACCAGTAAATAAATAAAAATTACATCTAATATCACTCCTCAGAAATAACTAATGTTAATATTTATTTTACATTCTTCCAGCCTTTTTTCAGGGTTAAATTTAATATTTACTTAGAATACTCATTTTATCTTAGCTCCTGGATCAGTTACCTCTTTCTACGTGTAGACAATTTCTGTTTTTTGTTTTTTTTTTTTTTGAGAGGGATTCTCGACCTGTCACCCATGCTAGAGTGTGCAGTAGCGCGATCTCGGCTCACTGCAGCCTCTGTCTACCAGGTTCTAGCGATTCTCGTGCCTCAGCCTCTGGAGTAGCTGGGACTACAGGTGCCCGCCACCACGCCACGCTAATTTTTGTATTTTCAGTAGAGACTGGAGTTTCACCATATTGCCCAAGCTGGCCTTGAATTCCTGACCTCAGGTGATCCGCCCACCTCGGCCTCCCAAAGTGTTGGGATTGCAGGCGTGAGCCACCGTTCCCGGCCTGATCTTCATTTTTATCTTCAATGTTAAGTGTTTTATTATGTGTGTGTTTCTGTGTGTATGAATTTAGCTGCACCTTTCTTCAGTGTAACATTAAATAGGTAAACGGAGGGAGAATATCTCATGATCTGTAAACAGAGCAAAACAGGAATCGGAGAAAGGGAATAGTCCTAAGCCTGTGTGAGCTGGGAAGGATTCGGCTTGGGAATGGGGCCAAACACGCCGAGCCAGAAAGCAGCAAGACAGGGGTAGGAGATGGGAGTGGGACAACAGGGGGCGCTAGTTGGATCATAATGTTGAGAAATAAAATTATTTTGATCGCCTGTCCGACTTCTTTTTTGTATGTATACCAGCTCATTTTCCTTTTCAACCCAAGGCAGAGGCAGGCTGATTTGCATACTGACCCTCAGGGGAAGAGTTAGGCGACTGTGGTCTTTTCGGAGCCAGAGGTAAGGCAGAAATCAGGTTGGCTTCCTGAAGTCCTAGGTGCTGGAGGCTGACCGCAGCTCAGCCCACGCCACCTCGGCTCAGCAGCACTGACATAAAAGTACTGTGGATTGTATTTTAGGCCAGGGGATTTACCCAGCTAGTACATATTGTGTATGGTATGGAAATCTCCCCACCCTCACATCCTGCCTAGCTCGCAATGCTCCCCCTGGGCTGCACACTCTTTGAAAAAGCTAAATATAGCTGTCTGCCTTGCTTTTCAAAATCATAGATGAAGAATAAAAGTTATTGACTTGAAACCACTTCCCACAATGCACGTTTAGACTTCAGCCATGTATAATCTTGTATGTCTGCATATACTCAGTGCCTTGTGTATACTGTTTTGTGTTGCCACTCTTCACAGCCATTCAACCTTAGGCTAATTTAAAATGTACGCAAAACTGTCTTCAGAGTTGCAGTTTTGATCATTTTTCTTCTTAAGAAACAATTATTGTTGGTTTTGAATATAGTGGTAAAGGGTATTGGGATCACCATTCATTCAACTAATTTGTTATCACCCTACCATGTATTTACTTGTCCTGTTTTCTTTTTTCTTCCATGTGTGTTCTACTCGTTTGTAAGCTCTCTACAATTTGGATTGTAGCTTATACCTGCTCTGCCACATTCCAGTCGAGAAAAATTACCCAAAATTTGTAAATAAAAATCAAGTAAAGCAGAGAATATGTACTTCTGATGTCATATTAAAGCCTTGTTTAACATGCCTGCCAAAGGATTATTTAATTATCTAAGAGAATGAAGGAAGACAATGGGATTGGATCCATAAAACTGAAGTATTGCTGTCTACTATCGTCAATCATTTATTGAGATATGTTTTATCAACCATAAAATTCATCCATTGAAAGTGTATAGTTTGGCAATGTTTAGTATATATTCACAGAGTTGTACATCCATCTCAATTTAATTTTTAGAACATTTTCAACACCCAACGAAGGCTACCTATGATGCATTAAAGACTCACTCTGTGAAGGGAATATCCTAGAAATGAAGTCTCCATCTTGCTATTTTCCTGAGACAGCCAAGTTGACCCAAGAAAGCTCCTGTTACCAGTTCCTTTCACACACACACACACACACACACACACACACACACACACTTTAAATTTTTCTTTAAAAAACACATGACATACCACATACGCTATTTTGGAACCTACTTTTTTTGTGTATACCCAGTATCCCAGGTCCAGCAACTTGCTTTTTTACTTGCTAATATTTATTAGAAATTGTTCGATATCAGCGTACATAATTGTTGCCTCAAAGTATGTGTGGTGGCTGATCACTTCTCATTACTCTCACTGCTATCACACACATCTTACTCCAAACCATCTCTTGCAGGAGCTGCCCATCTCTACTGCTGTTTTCCCTGCACTTCTACAGTCTCTTTAATACGATGACCAGAATCATCTTCTATATTTGTGGTTTGGATCATTTCCCATTCAGAGCAAAGCCAAAGACCTCTCAGAGCACTATAAGGTCAGTGCAACATGATCTGCTCATCCACCACCACCCCAGTTGCCTCTCAGTCTCATCTCCAACAACCCTCCTCCTAATTTACTCTATTTTCATCACTGTAGCTTGCTGGGAACTCCTCAAACACACCAGGCATGCTCTCATCTCAGGCTCGAGCCCAGGAGGTAGAGCCTGCAGTGAGCCAAGGCATGCTCTCGTCTTGGCCCTTGCTGCTCCCCTGACTAAGAGGCTCTTTCCCCAGATGTCTTCACGGCATCCTCCCCGATCTCCTTCACTCAAAGTCACTTGTGGGTCACTCACAGTGGCTCATGCCGGTAATCCCAGCACTTTGGAAGATTTGGGGTGGGAGGATTGCTTGAGGCCAGGAGTTTGAGATCAGTCTGGGCAACATAGCAAGACTCTGCCTCCACAGAAAAATGTAAAAACTAACAGGTATGGTAGTGTGCACCTGTAGTTCTGGCTGCTTGGGAAGATGAGGCAGGAGGATCACTTGAGCCCAAGAGTTTGAGTCTGCAATGAGCCATAAACACATCGCTGCACTCTAGCCTGGGTGACAGAGCAAGACCCTGTCTCTTAAACAATAACAACAACAAAAAACCCTTCTCGTTGAGCATTTCTTAACCACCACCTTCCCCTCCCCTACACACACTCCCATCCTGCTTGCCTACTTTTCCTCTGCAGCACTTACTGCATTGGACATGCCATCTAATTTACTTGCCTATCATTGAGATCATAGGTATTAGAAAAACAAATTACTCATTTACTGTCTATATACAAGCTCCATGAGACCAAGAATATTTGTCTATTTTGTCCATTGCTATATTCCTGCACCTAAAACAGGATCTGGCACAAATTAGGCAATTAATTATATTAATGGAGTGAATGGATAAATTTATGCTGCAGTGCGTTTGTATGTTTGTGTCCTATTAGTGTCACCTAGGCTAGTATAGTTTAACCATTGCCACGTTCTGGGATGTCAGTATGCTTTTGGTCTTATGTGACCTTACTGAAATTGCTTGTAACTTCTTTTTTGTTTGTTTGTTTTTGAGACAGGGTCTCACTTTGTCACCCAGGCTGGAGTGCAGTGGTGCAATCTTGGCTCACCGCAGCCTCCACCATCTGGGCTCAAGTGATCCTCCTGCCTCAGCTCCTCCAAGTAGTTGGGACTACAGACTCATGCAATCATGCCCAGCTAATACTTTATTTTTTCTTTCTTTATTTTATTTTTTAATTTTTAGTAGAGATGAGATTTTGCCATGTTGGCCAGGCTGGTCTCAAACTCCTGAGCTCAAGCAATCCTCCCGCCATGGCCTCCCAAAGTGCTGCGGTTACAGGCATGAGCCACCATGCTCGATCTGCTTGTCACTTTTCTGAGCCTTCATTTTTCCTCTATAAAATAGAAACCTGGCCTGGCATGGTGGCTCTTACAGGTAATCCCAGCATTCTGGGAGGCTGAGGTAGGCAGATCACTTGAGGCCAGAAGTTAGAGACCAGCCTGGCCAACGTGGCAAAATCCCATCTCTACTAAAAATACAAAAAAAGGAAAAAAGAAAGTATTAGCTGGGCATGGTTGCATGAGTCTGTAGTCCCAGCTACTTGGGGGATCTGAGGCAGGAGGATCACTTGAGCCCAGGAGGTGGAGGCTGCAATGAGCCAAGATTGCACCACTGCACTCCAGCCTGGGTGACAAAGTAAGACTCTATCTCAAATTTAAAAAAAAAAGAGGAAGAGACATTTTGTAGGGTTGTTGTGAGGATTTAAATTTTTATTTTATTTTTTTAGAGGCAGGTTCTTGCTCTGTTGCCCAGGCTGGAGTGCAGTGGACTGAGCCACTGCTCAGTCATAGCTCACTGGCTGCCGTGAATTCATGGGCTTCATCCACCTGTCTCAGCATCCTGAGTAGCTGAGACTACAGGCATGCTGCCATGTGTAGCTAATATTTTTTATTTTTTGTAGAGCTGAAGGTCTTGCTATGTTACCCAGACTGATCTCAGCCTTGTGGTCTCAAGTGATCCTCCTGCCTCAGCCTCTCAAAGAGCTGAGATTACAGGTGTAAGCCAATCACCCAGCCAGAATTGAAAATTTTAGAAGAATGTATAGTGGTAGCACCATGCCTGGTTTATAGTAAGTTCTCAATAATATGATAATTTCTCTCATTAATTATTCATCAGAAATGACCTTATGAGAAGAATATATGGCTCTATCTATATATAGCTCCAACTTCTTTTTAACATAATTGTGTTGACTTTTAGTTATTATTCCCTTATAATAGAATATATGCCACTTTGTTCTCTCTTTTTTTTTTTCTCAAATAGTCATTCAACATCTTTAGTAAAAAATGTTTCAGCTTTTCAGAGATAGGAAACTCTACCTTTGCATTTCCACTTTCTAGCTAGTCCCAAACAAAATACTTGCTCATTAAATTTTGTTGAATAAATAAATGGAAGAATAAATCTCAATGGGCACGAGCAAGTTTATATTTACTGCAAAGCTGCAATGTGTCAGGCACTGCAGTTTGCACTGGGGGATATAAAAAGATAACATATCATGGTTGAAGTTTATTTCAAGACCTCTACCTGGTAATCAATGACTTTAGGGGAATGCATGTTTACTTCAGAAGAAGTTCTCTAGCTGGGGGAGGGGGAATTTGGAGTCTTCACCTTGTACAAAGCAAAATAAAACAAAACAAAAAACTCCAGAAAGATGTCTTTGCCACAATTTCTCAGAAGAGCTTTAAAAAGAAACAGAACGTCAGTGGTTTATCAAATAGGCATCAAGAGTGAAGCAGCAGACCTATTAGTGTGGGAAATCCTACGGTGATTCAAGACCTCCAAGAATTCCTGTGGTTCTCAGTAAGTCCCCACACACATTGATAACTACCGATGACACCAGCTTTGATGCAGAATGAGATTATCAGTGAGCTAGGCAGCTTGAGGAAGAGAAAAAGCTCTGACCTAGAATCCAGCTCTGCACTCTGACCTCAAGCAAGACAATCCTAAACCTCAGTTTCCTCATGCTGAAATTATGTTTTGGAAAATAAACCTGCTTCTGGCCAGGTGCAGTGGCTTACACCTGTAATCCCAACACTTTGGTAGGCAGATGACAAGGTCAGGAGTTCAAAACCAGCCTGGCCAATATGGTGAAACCCCATCTCTACTAAAAATACAAAAACTAGCCACATGTGGTGGTGCACACCTGTTGTCCCAGCTACTCGGGAGGATGAGGCAGGAGAATTGCTTGAACCCAGGAGGCAGAGGTTGCAATGAGCTGAGATTGCACCAATGCACTCCAGCCTTGATGACACAGTAAGATTCTGTCTCAAAGCAAAACAACAAAAACCTGCTTCTGGATGGGCACGGTGGCTCACACCTGTAATCCCTTTGGGGGGATGAGGTGGGTGAATCACCTGAGGTCTGGAGTTTAAGATCGGCCTGGCTAACATGGCGAAAACCCATCTCTACTAAAAATACAAAAATTGGCTGGGCCTGGTGG
Organism: Saguinus oedipus; assembly: GCA_031835075.1. Taxonomy (NCBI): domain Eukaryota; kingdom Metazoa; phylum Chordata; class Mammalia; order Primates; family Cebidae; genus Saguinus; species Saguinus oedipus. The sequence continues at coordinate 49,687,787 of CM063170.1, forward strand.
CAGGTGCCTGTAATCCCAGCTACTTGAGAGGCTAAAGCAGGAGAATCACTTGAACCTGGGAGGCAGAGGTTGCAGTGAGCTAAGATTGCGCCACTGCACTCCAGCCTGGGTGACGAGAACAAAACTCCATTAAAAAAAAAAATTAACCTGCTTCAAATGAGCGAATAGGCGAGAAAATCTTCCATATCCTGAAAATCACCATACAAATGGGTCTCTGGTTCCGACGGGGAGCAGAAGTCCCTTGGGATCATTCATTTAGCATCTATTCCTGAGTGCCAGGTGGCACTGTGCTACCTACACTCGGGGCACAGAGACCAGCAATCTAGACAGCACCCCTGCCCTTAGCAAGCACATCATCCACAGTCAGGATTTTATCCCCAGGAAGTAATTCAGCTGAAACAAAAATATTTTTGCAAGAAGATGATCCTTATAAGGGTACCCATAAAAACAGCAAAACTGGAAACAACCTAGATATTGATAAAAGCAGAATAGCTTCATAAATTATGCATCCCAGGATTTTGATTGAAAAGAATACCCAGCCTACCCACACCTACACCCCGGCAGGGTCAGCTTCTCCCCTGTAGAGGCAGTGATTTGTTTTGCTGGGGAGGCTGGTGACCCTGACCCGAGGGGACAGCTGCATGGAGGCTAGGACAAAGGGGTGTGAGATGAGTATAGGTCACAAAGGACAGCAGAGGATAAATGTGGTGATGCCAGAGGATTTAGGCAGAAGCCCTGTAGAGAGATGGGTAGTTGCCTTCTCTCCCTCTCTTTCTTGGGGACTCATTTGTGGCTAGTGGAGCTGTCTTAAATGTAGAGAACCATGAGCAATGAACCTTGTTTACCTTATTACACGGCCCACAACCACCGTTCAATGAGTGTGTTCAGAACCTCCATGGGTGACCTGCAACGACAATTGTACAAGAGAGAAGAGTATGACATTTTTAAGTATGCACCAATGTTCGAGAGCGATTTTATTCAGATAAGCAAAAAGGGAGAGGTGATTGATGTACACAACCGTGTCCGAATGGTGACAGTGGGTATTGTCTGCACCAGCCCCATCCTCCCACTGCCTGATGTCATGCTGCTGGCCCGACCAGCTAAAGTCTATGAAGAGCATGCCAGACAGGACCGGTTTACCAAGGGGAAACGTCGCAGGCCCCCCAAGACTCTAGAGCTCACGAGACTAATTCCCTTGAAGTTTGTGAAGATCTCCATCCACAATCATGAGAAACAGCAGCTGCGCCTGAAACTTGCCACTGGCCGTACCTTTTATCTGCAGCTGTGTCCATCTTCTGACACCCGGGAAGATCTCTTTTGCTATTGGGAAAAACTTGTCTATCTCCTGAGGCCACCAGTGGATAGTTACAGCAGTACCCCAACACTTCTAACTGGGTACACAGCACCACAAGACAACAAAAACCTACTGGTAAGCCTCTCTAGAGGCTCAAGAAAAGGGGGCAGGGTTTTATGGGGGAGTAGTTCAGAGCCAGTCCTACAAAGCCTTTGGTGCTTTCTGAGGTCCACCTGGAAAAGGTATTCCATTTACAAGGGCTCAGGACCAAATGAGCCACTACTAGCGGACTTAGCACACTGGGAGGTTGGAGGGCTTCTTCAGAGTGTCCCATAAGGCTGAATTTCGGAGACCTTAGGTATCAGTTACTCTGGCCTCACACCCAGGGTTGAAATACCTTCTATAGCATCCTGATTGTCAGCCTTTTCTTGAACACTTTTTACGCCGACCCAGGTGTTCTGATTTGCTGTGGACCTTTTTTTTTTTTTTTTTTTGAGACGGAGTTTCGCTCTTGTTACCCAGGCTGGAGTGCAATGGCACAATCTCAGCTCACCGCAACCTCCACCTCCTGGGTTCAAGCAATTCTCCTGCCTCAGCCTCCTGAGTAGCTGGGATTACAGGCACGCGCCACCACGCCCAGCTAATTTTTGTATTTTTAGTAGAGACAGGGTTTCACCATGTTGGCCAGGATGGTCTCGATCTCTGGACCTTGTGATCCACCCGCCTCAGCTTCCCAAAGTGCTGGGATTACAGACGTGAGCCACCGCACCAGGCTTGTTGTGGATCTTTCATTTGTATAAATTTAAGGGGTGAAGTGTAATTTCTTTTTTTAATGTGGGCATATTGCATACTGGTGAAGTCTGGGCTTTTAGTGTAACCGTCATCTGAATAATATACATTGCACCTACTAAGTAATTTCTCATCCCTCACCCCTCTCCCACACTTCTGAGTCTCCAGTTTGCAATTGGAGACTGTACAGTTTTTTTGTGCAATTTTTTTTGAGACAGAGTTTTATTCTTGTCTCCCAGGCTGGTGTGCAATGTCAAGATTTCGGCTCAATGTAACCTCCTGGTTCAGATGATTCTCCTGCCTCAGCCTCTGAGTAGCTGGGATTGCAGGAACCTGCCACCGTGTTCAACTAATTTTTGTATTTTTTTTTTTTAGTAGAGATGAGGTTTCACCATGTTGGCCAGGCTGGTCTTGAACTCCTGACCTCATATGATCCACCTGCCTCAGCCTCCCAGAGTGCTGTGCAATATTTTTAACAATGAAGAAGTCTTTCTTTCATTTGAGTCACAATCTGTCTCCTGTGATTACCAGGCACTGATTTCTGCATCAGACAGTATACCCTGCCTGTGTGTATGCACATGCACAATCTTAGGAGTCACCAAAATGTAAAGTGAGTGTATCCCTGGACCCTGTAGTCCCACTTCTGGAAATCTGTCCAGCAGAGCATGTAAAAATAAGTGTATAAAATACAGTGTCCAATACGAGGAGTTGTATCAGTACTTTCTCTGGTACTGGAATTGTTCAACCAAAACTGAATGACCATTGAAGGGGTGCTGTAAGTGGAACCTGGCAACAAATGAGAGCAAGACTTAGACTAAGGCCGGATGCAGTGGCTTGTGCCTGTAATCCCAGCGCTTTGGGAGGCCGAGGTGGGTGGATCGCCTGAGGTCAGGAGTTTGAGACCAGCCTGGCCAACATGATCAAACCCCCGTCTTTAATAAATATTATTAAATATACCAAAAAATTAGCCAGACGTGTTGGCAGGCACCTGTAGTCCCAGCTACTTGAGAAGCTGAGGCAGGGGAAATCCCTTGAACCTGGGAGGCAGAGATGGCAGTAAGCCGAGATAGTGCCACTGCATTCCAGCCTGGGTGACAGAGCAAGACTCCCTCTCAAAAAAAAAAATTTAGACTTGATGATTTTAGAGGTTCTTCTTCTTCTCCTTTTTTTTTGAGATAGTGTCTCGCTCTGTTGCCCAGGCTGGAATACAGTGGCACAATCTTGGCTCACTGCAGCCTCTGCCTTCTGAGTTCAAGTGATACTCCTGACTTGCCTACTGAGTAGCTGGGATTACAGGTGTGCACCAATCTGTCTGGCTAATTTTTTGTATTTTTAGTAGAGTTGGGGTTTTGCTATGTTGGCAAGGCTGGTCTCAAACTCCTCGCCTCAAGTGATCTGCCCTCCTCAGCCTCCCAAAGTGTTGAAATTACAGGTGTGAGCCACCACATTCGATCCAGGTTCTTCTAATCATAAAGCCTTGAATTGTTCCACTCCAGGATAAGAGAGCAGCAGACAGTTCTGAACTCCCTTTCAGTCATCTTTATCTCACCTGTTTCTCCTCCCCTTGGTACAGGCTGCAGAGCTCCACAGAAAAGGGGATCAGAGTGAGACTGGGCTTCACAAGTCTTGTGATGTATCTGCAGTTACCTCTTCTGCTTATGCTGGGGGAGAGGGAATCCAACACACCTCCCATGGAATGGCTAGTGCAACTTCTCTAGGCACAAGCACTGCAGGAGCTGCTGAAGGAGCAGCAGCAAGGACAGCAGGTGGCGTGGCAGGAACAACAACAGGCCCCAGAGCAGGTGTGGCAATAGCAGGTGTGGCAATAGCAGGCACAGCAATGAGTCCTGCAACAGGCGCTGTGAGCATAGCAGCAAGCAAACCTGCAGGCCCAGGCCAGGTGACCACAGCACTGGCGGGAGCAGCCATCAAAAATCCAGGAGAAAATGAATCCAGCAAGTCCATGGCAGGTGCTGCCAACATATCCTCAGATAGTATGAACTTGGCCTTGGTGGGTGTTGCAAGCACCTCCTTGGCAGGTACTTCCACCACGATGGCGGGGGCCGCCAGTCTCTCCCAAGACAGCAGCTTTAGTACGGCATTTTCAGGCAGTATGACAACAGACAAGTGTGTGGCAGAAAGAACTCAAGGACCAGCACTGGGACCCCTCGTGTCCACCTTGCAAAGTGAAGGCTACATGAGTGAAAGGGATGGAAGCCAGAAGCTTTCCCAGCCCAGTGCTGAAGCCTGGAATGAAAAAAAGGAAAGAAGAGAAAAGAAGGACAAACATCCCAGTAGGAAAAGTTCCCATCACCGCAAAGCGGGTAAAAGTCACCGCAAGGCAGGTGAAAGTCACCGCAGGACAGCAGGAGACGAGACCCAGAAAGCATCCTCCCACCGGTCTATATCCGGCCATAAAAACACGAGAGATGACAAAAAAGAAAAAGGGCGCAGCAAGGTAAGGGGCAAGGGACGTGGCTCCTCTCACAAGAGCTCCAGCCACAGTTCCACCAGAAAGGAGTCGAGAACAACTCACAAATTGGGGAAGAACCGATCCGCATCTAGTACAGGAGCTTTAAGTAAGAAACCCAGTAAAATCAGCTCTTTTTTAAGGAGCCTCAGGGCCACTGCTGGTTCAAAACCAAGGGTCACATCACACGACAGAGAAGTAGACATCGTGGCTAAGATGGCGGAGAAGCAAAACATAGAGGTCAAAGTGGAGAAAGTCCAGGAGCTGGAGGTGATCAGTGGCACTATTACATCCGAGATGATGGAGATGACCATCTTTGAAACCACATCCATTTAAGGAGGAGCCAGGGCTACAACTCCCAGGGATCTGGGAAGTATCCCTAGAGAGCCCATCCCAGCTTTCTTTACTGCAGTTTAAATAATAAAGGAAATCATACAACCCCTAAATAAATAAAATCTCCTGTTTGAATTTTTTCTGCCCCATAGCCTGGCAGTGACTTCATAGTGGCTTCTGTGATGGTGACCACATTACAGCCTGAGACCCCAGCCTCCAGGCAGGTAGAGCCCTACCACACACCCAGGCCCAGCAGAGCCAATGTGAGTGTTTCGCTTTGCCTTGACCCCTTTCTACCTTTGCTTCCCCTAGACTGTCAAAGTCACAGATTAAGAGCTGGATGTACCACCACCACGTCCCCATGCCCATTCTCTTCCCTGAATGCTCCTGAACATGGACATTCAGTCCAGTCCACAGACTAGGCAGAGACAGGATTCACATCCCCTCAGGGGATATTCAGGGGAGGAAGGAGCAGTGCAGCAGCATTTGTAGGCAATTAGAATAGGAAATCTATGCATCTAGATCGGGAATTGGCAAACCATATTCTGAGGTCCAAATCTTGCCAGCTGCCTGGATTTGTAAATAAAATTTTACTGGAACATAGCCACAGCCATTCCTTTGCATATTGTCTATGGCTGCTTTCACGCTAAAATGACAGATATGAGTAGTTGCAATGGAGACCATATGGCCCACAGAGTCTAAAATATTATCTGGGCCTTCACAGAAAATATGTGCTGACTCTTGATCTAGTCTTAACAAGTCTTCCTCCTAGGTGTAGACAGTGGAGAAATTCTCACATATGCTTGCCAGTAGACAACTAGGAGAATGTTTATAGTAAAACAAATTGTAATAGCAAAACCCTGGAAATCCTCAAGTGTTCAACAAACAGGAGAATTAATAAATTATGAAATAAACTACAGCGCATAATCTATAACAGTGTAAATGAATAGCGGCTGTTAGAAAGGATACTTTTTTTTTTTTTTTGAGATAGAGTCTCGGTTTGTCACCCAGGCTGAAGTGCAGTGAGGTGATCTTGATTCACAGTAACCTTGGCTGCCCAGGCTCCAGCAATTCTCGTGCCTCAGCTCCCAAGTAGCTGGGATTACAGGCATGTGCCACCATGCCCAGCTAATTTTGTGTATTTTTAGTAGAGACAGGGTTTCGCCATGTTGGCCAGGCTGGTCTCGAATTCCTGACCTCAAGCAGTCCACCCTCCTTGGCCTCCCAAAGTGCTGGGATTACAGGCGTGAGCTACCGTGCCCAGCTAGCGTGGATAAATCTTACATAATGTGGGTACTAAAAGCAAGTCAAAAAAAAATTTATATGATATAGTTCAATATGTAGAACAGTTGAAAAATAAGATTCAACTGTGGGATATATATTTGCTTAAAGTATAGAGAAAAACAAGGGAATGATAATCACAAAATTCAGGATATGGATGAAAAAAGGAAAGAAGAGAAAGGGTAAAGGGAGAGATGTCTGATTTGGGAGGCACACACAAAGAGTTTCAACAGAATTGTGATTATTCTATTTCTTAAACAAGAGGGTGTATTCATGGAGTTGTTATTGTGTCTTTATTTTAACATCTCTGAAATCAGGATTGTTTTTAAATCACAGCCTGAAAAGTGTCAATTGTATGTCACTGCCTTAGAAATGCCCTATTCAATTTATTTCACCAATGTTTTCCTTTTTACACCCACACAAGAGGGATTTATGACAAAAAATCTAACTCTGAAAAACATCTTTCAATAGGTATGAAACAAAAATTCTAAGTAACATAAAAATATTCAGAATATAGAAACGTGGAAAATGTTTAAATGTATTAAGAAATAAAATAGTCCAAAACGCTGTGTACTAACATGATGTAAATTATGTGTTCATGTGGAAGTTAATCCCTAGAATTAAAAAAATCACACTACATTAGAAATGGGATTGTAAATTTTAAAAACTTTTATTGTAAAAAAAATTGTCTTTCCATTAAAAAAAAACCTGTAAAATGAATCCATGAAAAACATTACAGTATTAACATCAGATAATAAAAGTTGGATTTGAGAAAAATGATTATGGGAGCCACGTGTGTTCATGTAAGTCCAGGAGGGAAGCAACTGCTCAGCCTTTTGAGTCTTTGCTCATTCACTGCAGCAGTACCTTGGAGGACAGAAGTTGAGTTTCCAGCAAAACTTCGGGACTTTCTCTGAAGACCAAATATGTGTAGTGCAGATGGAGGAGGTAAGAAGCAAGGTATTCTGGGAGGAGTAGTGGCCTGTCAGTATCAGGGGAATCCCTTCTCAGTTGCTCTGGTGGGCGGCTGGAAAATCTCACCTTGTGGCTTTCGATAAAGACCATAGAAGCTGAGATTAAGATGTTCTGGGAGTCAACTCTTGAAACAGTGGGTACAGTTAGATGAAGAGAGAGAGGGCACACACTCAAAAGTCTGAAAGGGCCTTTGGGAAAGCCACTCAGGAGTGTGACAGGTTGGCAGGTGGCGTAGAGGAGAGAGATAAAGTGGAACTCCTGTCAAAGCCTTTGGTCTGGAGTTCCAGATTTACAGCTATGCCAGACTCTGAATTATCCTAGCTACAAATGGCTTAATCTCATAATTGTGTAGACTATGGCTTTATGTTTTGTTTTTCTTCTAGTCTTATTCTATGCACCCTCTCCTGTCTGAAGGGTTTCTTCAGCATGAACATAGTTCATCCACCAAGCAGGTGTTAGCTGAGCAGACCTCCAATGTACACAAATGCAACTTAAGTAAAGTAGAGGCGGGGACTTGCCCACCACAGCATGCTCTGCATTGTACTTTCTCTGCAATTCCTTTTCTATCTTGATACTTCATCATGAGAAAGATGCATAAATACCTACGTATTTCAAAGCAACAGGTCTCTTCCTAAGAGGGAGATATCAATTGGGGCATCAAGTCAATACCCCTATCAGATAAAAGACAGTATTTTTAACAGCAGTATTTGTCACCATGGTAGCAATTCCGCTGCTGCAAGTGTAATGAGAGAGTAGATGGCCGATTACTAACCAATGTTCCAAACTTAAAGTCTCGCATTACACACATAAGTACAAAGATGACAAACGGCTATTTTGCCAAAAGCAATATAACATCACTCATGCAGTTGTCTTATTAGGGTGGAGTCTTTCAAGCAGAGGAAACTGGCCTACTGTGAGAAGAAGCAAGGTGCCTCAAAATGTTGAAGGCAGACCATCATGGCTGGCAGGGTAAGAATGTCTCTGCTAAAAATACAAAAATTAGCCAGGTATGGTGGTGGGTGCCTGTAATCCCAGCTACTTGGGAGGTTGAGGCAGAAGAATGGCTTGAGCCTGGGAAGTGGAGGTTGCAGTGAGCCAAGATCTGTCATTGCACTCCAGCCTGAGCAACAGAGTGAGACTCTGTCTCCAAAAAAAAAAAAAAAAAAAGAAAGAGAGAGAAAAAGAAAAAGAACCATGTGGGGTATACATGATGATGCACTATCCAGACCAGAATGCTGCCCACAGAAAGCTTTCAGCTGGCAGTGAGTTTGGAAATTGTGCCAGCAGCAGGGGACAGACTGTGCAAGGCTTTCAGGTTAATGTATGCAATTTTGACTTCTGTCCTTAGTAATGAGAAGCCACTGAATCATTTTAAGTTGAGGAGTGACTTGATCAGATCCGCACTTTGTAAAGATCACTGTGGTTGCTGTGAGAAAAAATATTTGGGAAGGTAGTTGTTAATATGTGACCTTATGTAATTCCTGTCTTTTGCTGCAAGATCTATAAAATGAGGTTAGAGAAGATGTTTTGAAAAACATGCTCCCATTAGAAATACCGATGTAATGGCTGGGTGTGGTGGCTCATGCCTGTAATCCCAGAACTTTGGGAGGCCAAGGTGGCTGGATCACCTGAGGTCAGGAGTTCGAGACCAGCCTGGCCAACATGATAAAACACTGCCTCTACTAAAAATACAAAAATTAGCCAGGCATGGTGGTACATGTCTGTAATCCCAGCTACTTGGGAGGCTGAGGCAGGAGGATGGCTTGAGCCCAGGAGGCGGAGGTCACAGTCAGCCATTGCACTCCAATCTGGGTGACACAGCGAGACTCTGTCTCAAAAACTAACTAAATAAATAAATAACCATGTGGGGTATACATGGTGATGCACTATCCAGACCCTCCTTCAAAGAAGGACTTGTGTCCTCAGTGGCTGAGAATGCTGCCCACAGAAAGCTTTCAGCTGGCAGTGAGTTTGGAAATTGTGCCAGCTGCAGAGACCTCTTTCACCCAAGGTGATGCTCTTCCCAGAGCCCTCCTCAAGGACTGAGTGATGTAGAGTATGAAGGTCTGGCTGTCAGCCCAATACAGACCAAGTCTGAAGGGCTATTCTAGTTCCAGAGCTTCCTGAGGGACCTGTATCAAAATTCACCTTCCTTCTCTGTGTACTCCTACTTCCACCCCTTTCCCTTCCACAGGTACTGGTCCTAAGGGCACTCATTAATCAACATCCTTCCCACAAAACTCTATCTCAAAATCTGCTTCACGTAGAACACAACTTGCAACATTGTTAGTGTAATGTGCTGGGCTCACCTCCTTGTGACTTCACTAACCTTATAAAAAGTGTTGATGATAGCCAAGAAGGATATAACATAGAATATACAATTTTGAATTTAAGTAATTGTAAAATTAGATACATTTGCTTACTGCCAAATTTATGGGTCTATTTTAGAAAATTCAAAATATGTAGATATAAAAAAGGAAACAAATATTTTACTGGTTGCTTTGATATAATTCACTTCTTAATGCTTCCAGAAAGATGGAGTAGACATGTTTTTCTCTGTTCCTCCGCAACTAAAGATCTTGAACATTACATATAAAACAACAGCAGAAGACTTGAATGGTGGAAAGCAAGCTAGGAACCTCAGGAACTGAGGAAAAACATGGTAGTTGTTTCCCTGGGTTTTTTGTTTGTTTGGTTAAGTTCTGCCCAGTATGTTCCAGACCTGGAGCTGAAGAAGCTGGAACCATCCCCACCAAAAAAAAGTCCCAACAAAAATGTGATCAGGAAAAAAAAAAAAGGATGAGGAAAGAGGTAGCCAAGAAAAGCAGAAAACGTTTACACATTTACAAGTCTACTTCAGCCAAACACCACAAGAAAAAAAAAAAAGCTATGACCCCACCCTCACCCACGCCAGCAAAGGCTGAGTTGGAGTTCAGATTAACGTCCTCATGAGGCTGTAATGAGGACTCCCATACCCGCAGTGAGTGGTATCAGAGGATGCCAAGGAAGGACTTGGACTTTCACTTTCACCCCTGATAGACGGTAATGAAGCCCTTCCCTCCTCTTCTCTGTGCTAGTGTTGCCCATATGGGGAGCTGCAACTCCTCATATGGGAACCCTTACCCAGTAGTAATGGGAAGTCCACCCTGGGGGCAAAGTGGGGAACCTGAACTGTTATAGAAGTAACACAGTGGCACCTCTTCCCCATCTCCTACTGGAAGAGAGTCAGAAAAAGTCTATTAAAAGTAAGTTTAATTAATATTCAGAGTCTCATACTGCACAAATGTTCAGACTTAAACCAAAAATCACTAGACATACAAAGAAATAGGAAAATTCAAAATGGAAGGAAAAGAGACAACCTATAGGTGACAACATCAAAATGACAGAGACGTTAAGTTAATCTCATAAAACTTTAAAAGCATCCATGAAAAGGGAGTTAGGAATGTGCTTGGAACAAATGAAAGAAACAGAAATCCTCAGCAAAGAAAAAAAAACTTCACCAAAGAAAAGGAAGATGGAAAAGAACTAAATTGAAATTTTAGAACTAAAACTACAGTAGCTGAAGAAAACAGCTCAGTGTTTGGGCTGAACTGCAGAATGGAGGAGAAAAAAGAAAGAATCAGTGAAAGAGAATAGAAACTACCCAATCTAAACAACATAGAGAACAGTGATTGGAAAAAAAAATAAAGCCTCAAGGCCTTGTGAGATTATAACAAAAGATCTAACATTGTGTCACCAGAGTCCTAGAAAGAGAGAAGAAGGGCCAGGTTCGGTGGCTCACACCTATAATCCCAGCACTTTGGGAGTTCAAGGCGGGTGGATCACCAGAGGTCAGGACCAGCCTGACCAACATAGTGAAACCCTGTCTCTACTAAAACTACAGAAATTAGCCGGGCGTGGTAGTGCATGCCTGTAATCTCAGCTACTCAGGAAGATGAGGCGGGAGAATTGCTTGAATCCGGGAGGCGGAGGTTGCAGCGAGCCAAGATCATGCCCACGCACTCCAGCCTGAGCGACAAAGCAAAAAAAAAAAAGAAGGGGTAATCAAAGCACAATTAAACTCTGAAAGCAAACAAACAAAAACATCTTGTCAAGGTGGAAAGATGACTTGAGTCCAGGAATTTGAGAACAGCGTGGGCAACATAGGGAGAACCTGTTTCTACATTTTTTTTTAATTAGTTAGACATGGTGGTTCACACTTGCATTCCCCACTATTCAAGAGGCTGAGTTGGGAGGATTGCTTAAGCCTGGGAGGTTGAGGCTGCAGTGAACTGTGATCTTACCACTGCACTCCAGCCTCGGCAACAGAGCAACACCCTATCTCAAAAAAAAAAAAATTTTTTTTTTGAAAGTATCTAGAGAAAAATGATCTAATATCTATGGGGAAAATAGTTCAAACGACAGTGGATTTCTCAGTAGAACCCATTAGAAACAGAAGGAAGTGGCACATTGTTTTTCATGTGCTGAAAGAAAAGAGTTGAAAACCCAGAATCCCATCCCAGCAAATTAATACTTCAAGTATAATGGGAAAATCAAGACATTGTAAGTTGAAGGAAAACAAAATTTGTCATTGGTAGACCTATCCTACCAGAATGGCTAATGGAAGTTCTGTAAACAGTAAGGAAATGACTTATAAAATGTAGGGAGGGATTTTGGAAGATAAAGAAGAAAGAACATGGTAAGCAAAAATATGAGAAAAACACAGTAGATTTTTCTTCTTTTGCATTTTCTAAGTTATGTTTGACAGTTTAAGCTGTCTGATGTGTTTTAAATTTTGTTGAGGAAATATCTAAGACCATTGTATTATAAATGTGGGAGAGTAAAGGGACAGAAAGGGAGGTAAGGTTTCTATATGTCACTCAAACTAGTAAAATGACATGAATAGATTTTAAAAAGTTATGTATACATAATAGAATACATAGAGCAATTATTTAAAAAGCTAAAAAGAAGTTATACTCGGCCGGTTATGGTGGCTCAGGCCTGTAATCCCAGCACTTTGAGCGGCCAAGGCAGATGTATCACCTGAGGTCAGGAGTTCAAAACCAGCCTGGCCAACATGGTGAAACTCTGTCTTAAAAAACAAATAAAAGAAAATAAGTTATACTCAAAAACAGTATAGATAAACCAGAACATAATTTTAAAAACTATTCAAGTAAACCACAGGACGGCAGGAAAAATAAAATAGAAACAAAAACACAGAGAACATAAAGCAAAAAAAAAATAACATGGCATACATAAGCCCTGACATATTAATTATCACATTAAATGTACATGGTCTAAATACACCAAGTAAAAGACATTGGCAGAATGGACCAAAACGCATGACCTAACTATGTGCTGGCCATGAAAGTTCCCTACAAATATAACGATAAAGGCATTTTGAAAATAAAAGAATGAGGAAAGATATATTATGAAAACATTAATCAAAGTGAATCAGAGTTACATTAATATAAGATAAAGTAGACTGCAGAGCAGAAAAAAGTACACAGAGCGGTATAATGATAAAAAGGATATTAAAAAGATCAAGAAGACATAGCAATTCTACTAGATTTAACCAAATAAAAGAGCTGTAAAATATGTTTAGCAAAAATTCGTAGAACTGAAAGTAATAAACAAATCCACATTTGTAGTTGGAGACCTCCACACCCCTCTCTCAAAAATTTAAAGAACAATTAAAGAATTGGTAAGTATGTAGAAGACATCAATAACACTATCAACTAACAGGATTTAATCAATATTAATAGAACACTCCACTTAACAACAGCAGAATATACATTCTCATCTAGATGCCACAGAACTTACACCAACATCAAGACAACATCCTGGGCCATAAAAGAAACTTCAACAACTTTAAAATAATTGAAATAACACAATGTGTTATCTGACCACAGTGGAATCAAACTAGAAATCAATAACAGAAAGGTAACAGGGCGATCTCCAAACACTTATAATTGCATTGTTAGGATCTAAGAGTTCAAAGAAGGTCAAAGAGGTAGTCTACAGGGAAATAAAAAATACATTGAATTGTCAGGGCATGGTGGCTCATGTCTATAATTCTAGCACTTTGGGAGATTGAGACAAGAGGTTTGCTTGAGCTCAGGAGTTTGAAGTAGCAGTGAGCTATGATTATGCCACTGTACTCCAGCCTGGGCAACAGAGTGAGGCTTGAGAAATAAAATAGAAATAAAAATTGTATCAAAACTTGTAAGATATGGGTAAGTAAAGGAACTAGCACTGCATGTATATACTTTCTAGAAAAGACAAAGAAGTTTTTGTTTTGTTTTGAGGCAGGGCCTTGCTCTGTCACCCAGGCTGGAGTTCAGCAGCACAATCTCGGCTCACATAAACGTCAACCTCCCAGGTTCAAGCAATCCTCCCACCTCAGCCTTCTGAGTAGCTGAGACTACAAGCATGCCCTACCACACCTGGCTAATTTTTGTATTTTTAGTAGAGACAGGGTTTCACTGTGTTGCTCAGGCTGGTCTGGAACTCCTGATCTCAAGTGATCTGCCCGCTTCGGCCTCTGAAAGTGTTGGGATTACAGGCATGAGCCAGCACACTCAGCCTAAGATAAAGAGTCTTGGCCGGGCGTGGTGGCTCAAGCCTGTAATCCCAGCACTTTGGGAGGCCGAGGCGGGTGGATCACGAGGTCAAGAGATCGAGACCATCCTGGTCAACAAGGTGAAACCCCGTCTCTACTAAAAATACAAAAAATTAGCTGGGCATGGTGGCGCATGCCTGTAATCCCAGCTACTCAGGAGGCTGAGGCAGGAGAATTGCCTGAACCCAGGAGGCGGAGGTTGCGGTGAGCCGAGATCACGCCATTGCACTCCAGTCTGGGTAACAAGAGCGAAACTCCATCTCAAAAAAAAAAGAGTCTTAAATTGGGAATACAAGCCTTTACCTCAAAAACCTAGGGGGAAAAAAAAATAAACCTAAGTCAAGAAAAATAAAACCAAACTTAAAGAAAGAGAAAATAATAATATAAGAGCAGAAATCAATGAAATTGGAAATAAAGCAATTGAGAAAATAAATGAACAGAGTCGGTTCTTTGAAAGGTCATAAAATTAATAAATCTGTAGAAAAATTAACAAAGAAAAAGAAGTAGAGATGAAAATTATTAATGTCATAGATGAAAAACGTAGATATCACTACAGACCCTGCAGACATCAAAAAAATAAGAGGCCAGGTGCTGTGGCTCATGCAGACGTGGCCTTTGGGAGGTCAAGGTGGACAGATCACTTGAGGCCAGAAGTTTGAGACCAGCCTGGGCAATGTGGTGAAACCTCATCTTTACTAAAAATCAAAAAATAATAATAATAATTAGCCAGGTGTGGCAAAGTGCACCTGTAGTCCAGTTACTTGGGAGGCTGAGGTGGGAGAATGGCTTGAGCCCAGGAGGTGGAGGTTGCAGTAAGCCTAGATCCTGCCACTATACTCCAGCCTCGGGGACAGAGTGAGATTCTGTCTCAAAAAAACAAAACGAAAATAATAATAAGAGATACCACAACTCTACATGTACAAATTTGACAGCTTTGATTAAATGTACCAACTCCTCAAACAAAACAGACTACCACAGCTGAACCGATATGAAATAGATAATATGAATTGACCTATAACAAACTATTAAAGACATTGATACCATAATTTTAAAATTCCATGTAAAGAAATCTCTGGGCCAACATGGTTGGAGAATTCTACAAATTGTTTAAAGAAGAATTAACACCAATCTACACAAATTTTTTCAGAGGCTAGAATAGAGAATATTTCCTTTTTTTTTTCTTTTACTACTGGCAGGATCAACCAAGTAAGAGAACATCTCTTAATTCATTTTATGAAACTAATATTATCCTGATACCAAAACCAAAGATGATATAAAAAGCAAGTCAATATCCTTCATGAATATAGACACACACATTTCTAACAAAATATTAGAAAATAGAATTTACCATTATATAAAAGAATTATGCACAATGAATAAGTGGAGATTATTCTAGAGATTCAAGGCTGGTTCAACATTCTAAATCAGTTAATGTAATTTACCATATTAAGAGGCTACAGAATAAAAATCATATGATCATATCAACTGATGCAGAAAATGTATGTGACAAAATTCAATACCTGTTCATGATTAAAAAAAAAAAAAAAACTTCTCAGATAAATAGAAATAGAATTTCTTCAGTTAGATAAAGAGAATCGACAAAACACAGATAACATTAGACTTTTTTGCCCTAATAGTGATATTCCTTGCTGTTATAGCTAACATTATACTTAAAGATTGATATGATTTGCCTGTGTCCTCATCCAAATCTCATCTTGAATTGCAGTTCCCATAATCCCCAGGTGTTGTGGGAGAAACCCAGTGGGAGAAACATGAATCATGGGGCAGTTACCTCCATGCTGCTGTTCTCATGACAGTGAGTGAGTACCCACAAGATCTGATGATTTTATAAGGGGTTTTCCACCCTTTTGCTTGGCACTTCTCCTTCCTGCTGCCATGTGAAAAAGGACATATTTGCTTCTCCTTCTGCAATGATTGTAAGTTTCCTGAGACCTCCCCAGCCATGCTAAACTGTGAGTCAATTAAACCTTTTTCCTTTATAAATTACCCAGACTTGGATATGTCCTTCTTAGCACCAAAAAAGATATTTACAATTGCTCAAAAGAGAAATTTATGTGTAAATCTAAAAAAGAAAATGTGTATGAGACTTCTATGGTAAAAACTATACAACACTGAGAAAATAATTTTTTTTTCTTTGAGATGGAGTCTCTCTCTGTTGCCCAGGCTAGAGTGCAGTGGTGCAATCTCAGCTAACTGCAACCTCCACCTCCTGGGTTCAAGTGATTCTCCTGCCTCAGCCTCCTGAGTAGCTGGGATTACAGGCACCCACCATGCCTGGCTAATTTTTGTATTTTGTAGTAGAGATGGTTTTTGCTGTGTTGGCCAGACTGGTCTTGAACTCCTGACCTTGGGTGATCCGGCTGCCTCAGCCTCCCAAAGTGCTGGGATTACAGACATGAATCACCGCACCCAGCCTAATTTTTCTTTTTGTTTTTCTTTGAGTCAGAGTTTCACTCTGTTGCCCAGGCTAGAGTGCAGTATAGTGCGATATTGACTCATTGCAACCTCTGCCTTCTGGGTTCAAGCGATTCTCCTGCTGCAGCCTCCCAAGTAGCTGGAGCTACAGGCACACACCACTATGCCCAGCTAGTTTTTCTATTTTCAGTAGAGACTGGGTTTTGCCATGTTGGCCAGGCTGGTCTCAAACTCCTGACCTCAAGTGACCCACCTGCCTTGGTCTCCCAAAGAGCTGGGAACACAGGCATGAGCCACCATGCCTGACCTGAGGAAAGAAATGTAAAAAGATCTAAGTCAATGGAGAAATGTATCAGATTCATGGATTGGGCCTCTCAACATAATAAAAATGTCAGTTTTCCTCAAATTAATTTATAGATTTAATATGATTTCTATCAAAATCCTAGTTAAGATATTTTGTAGATTTAGATGTGATTATTCTAAAATTTATATGGAATGGGAAGGAAATAAGAATAGAACAGTTGTGAAAAAGGATAGAGTGGGAGGAATCAGTCTACCTAATTTTAGGACTAGTTATACAGCTATAGCAATCAAGACTGTAAGTTATGGATGGAGGGATAAAATAGATAGCTAAATGGAACTGAATAGAATACCCAGAAATAGATCTATACAAATATGGCTGATGGGTTTTTAAAAATAAAAGTGCAAGAGTAATTCAAAAGGAAAAAATAGACTTTTGAACATATGGTGCAGAGGCAATCGGACATCCATAGGCAAAAACATTAACCTCGACCTAGGCTCACACCACATTAAAAAAAACAAAAAACAAAATAGATCACAGACTTACTTTAAAAAACAGAAAACTATCAAACTTTTAGGAAAGAAACATGGGGGCTAATCTTTGGGACCTAAGACTAGGAAAAGAGTTATCAAACTCAACATCAAAAGCATAACTAATAAAAGGAAATATTGATAAACTAGACTCTTTCAAAATTAAGAACTTTTGCTCTGTGAATGACCCAGGGAAAAGAATAAAGACAAGCTAAAAACTGGAGCAAATATTTGCAAACTAACTACATATTCCATCAAGGACTAGTATGTATAATATATAAGGAACTCTCAAATTTCAATATTTAAAAAACAAAGTCCAATTAGAAATAGGCAAAAGATATCAAGAGAAATTTTTATCAGAGTATACACAGATAGTACATAAGCACATGAAAGACATTCGGCATCATTAGTCATTACGGAAAGGCACATTAAAACCACAATGGTTCAATACTATCCACATATAGACAATACTATATACATACCAGAATGATTAAAATAAAAATAATGAATCAGGAACAATATCAAATTATGATGTAAAACCAGAGAAACTATATCACCCACACATTGCTAGTGGGGATCTAAAGTAAAAGTAAGTCAATGAGCCAATGAGGAAAACAGTTTGGTAGTTTCTTTCTTTCTTTTTTTTCAGACAGAGTCTTACTCTATTCCCCCATATCCCCATATCCTGGTTGTGATATTATACTAAAGTTTTGCAAGATATTACCATTGGGGCAAACTGGGCAAAGGGTACAAGAGATTTCTCTGTATTAGTTCTTATAGTTACATGCAAATCTATAAGTATCTCAAATTAAAAATCGTAATTTACCCACCAAGTTATATTGCAGAAATTTGACAAACTGATTCTAAGGTTTCCATGGAGGAGCAAAAGACCCAGAATAGCCAGCATCATACAGAGAGAGAATGAAGTTAGAGAACTGACACTACCAGACTTCAAGACTAAAAGCTATAGAAATTGGAACAGTGTGATATGGTGAAAGAATAGACAAATGGGTCAGGGGAAGACAATAGAGAGACTAGAAATAGACTTGCACAAATATAGTCACTGATCCTTGACAAAGGAGCAAAGGCAGTTCAATGATGAAAGGAGAGTCTTTTCAACCAGTGGTTCTGGAACATATAGAGACAACTATGTGCAAAAAATCGAATCTAGGGACAGACCTTACACTTGTCCCAAAAATTAACACGAACATAAATCACAACTTAAATGTAGTGCAAAACTATAAAACATCTAGAAGACAACATAAGAGACAATCTAGATGACCTTGGCTTTGGCAATCAGCTTTTAGATATAACACCAATGGAATGATCCACGAAAGAAAGAATTAATAAGCTGATTTCATTAAAAACAAAAACGCTGCTTGAACCATCTCATATTCTTCATAAAACAAAGGACAAGAGGATAAGAAGACAAGCTACAGGCTAGAAGAAAATATTTACAAAAGACACACCTGATAAAAATCTATTGTCCAAAATATACAAATAACTCTTAAAACTCAACCATGAGAAAATGAACATGATTAATATATGGTCAAAAGATTTCAATAGACACCTGACCAAAGAAGATTTTGCAGATGGCAGATAAGCACGTGAAAAGATGTTCAAGATCATATGCTATTAACAAATTACAACAATGAAGTGTCTCCGGACTTCTGGCTTCAAGTGATTCTCCTGCCTCGACCTCCCTAAGTGCTGGGATTACAGACCTGAGCCACCATGCCTAGCACAATGAGATGTCATGCATAACTATTAGAACCACTAACATCCAAAACACCACCAACAACAAAAACTGTTGAGGACATAAAACAACAAAAACTCTCATTCATTGCTGATGAGAGTGCAGAATGGTACAGCCATGTTGGAAGACAGTTTGGTAGTGTCTTACAAAACCAAACATACTCTTACCATGTGATCCAACAATCTGGCTCCTCGGTATTTACACAATTGAGTCAAACACTTCCATCTAAACAAAAACTTACACATAGTTTATGGCAGTTGTATTCATAATCGTCAAAACTTGGAATCAACTAAGTCCTTCAGTAGGTGAATAGATAAACTTTAGTACATCCCAACAATGAAAGAGTGTTAAGTAATAAAAGGAAATAAGTCAGAAAGGCTATATATTGTATGATTTTGGATAAAATAGGCAAAATGATGGGGACAATAAAAATATTATTAGCACTTCAAGAGGCCAAGGCAGGAGGATCCCTTCCTTGAGCCCAGGAGTTCGGGACCATCCTGGGCAACATGGTGACACCTCATCTGTTGAAAAAAAAAAAAGCTGGACATGGTGGTGCATGCCTGCTGTGGTCCCAGTTATTCAGGAAGCTGAGGTGGGAGGACCATCTGATCCCGGGAGGTTGGGGCTGCAATGAGCCATGATCACACCACCACACCTCAGCCTGGGTAACAGAGTGAGACCTTGTCTCAAAAAATAATAATAATGATTTTAAAGTTATGCATGAATGACGATGTGCACCTGTAGTCCCAGTTGCCCAGGAGAAGGAGGTGGGAGAATGCTTGAGCCCAGGAGTTTGAGGCTGCAGTGAACTATGACTGTGCCACTGCCAGGGCAACAGAGTGAGACTGTGAATCTAAAAAATGAAATAGAACAAAACAAACAAAAAAACCACCAAACAAACTAACAAAAAAAGATAATGATTTCCAGGGGTTTGGTGAGAGGGAGGACTAGCCAGAGTACAGGAGACTTTTAGGGCAGTGAAACTATTGTCTATGATACTATAATGGTGAATACATGTCATTATATATTGTCAGACCCATAGAGTACAACACCAAGAGTGAATCCCAGTGTGAACTATGGATTTTAGGTACTGATGTGTCAATGTCGGTTCATCAAAATCAAATGTACCACTCTGGTGCAGGATATCAATGATAGCGGAGGCTGTGAGTGTGTAGGGGAGTGGGTATATAGGGATTCTTCGTACTTTCCACTCAACTTTGCTGTTAGCCTAAAACTCCTCTAAAAAATTGTCTATTAAAAAAGTAAAGTAGAGTGGTTGGCCAGGCGCAGTGGCTCAAGCCTGTAATCCCAGCACTTTGGGAGGCTGAGGTGGGCAGATCACAAGGTCAGGAGACTGAGACCATCCTGGCCAACATGGTGAAACCCCATCTCAACTAAAAATACAAAAATTAGCTGGGCATGGTGGCGCATTCCTGTACCCCCAGCTACTCAGGAGGCTGAGGCAGGAGAATCGAACCCAGGAGGCTGAGATTGCAGTGAGCCAAGGTGGCGCCACTGCACTCCAGCCTGGTGACAGAGCAAGACTCTGTCTCTCTCTCTCTCTCTCTCTCTCTCTCTCTCTATATATATATATATATATATATATATATATATATATATATATTACATAATATATAAATATATTATACTTTTGTAATATATATTTTAATATATATTACAAATCTATAGCAAAGTATATGATATATGATATATATTTTTTGGGGGTTAATGAATGAATGTATTTATTAGAAAATACACTCATCATTAAATTTTAAAATCCTGTGTAAGAACACTACTACTCATACCCTCAGGAAAATACTTCTGGCCTTTTACAGTTGCATGAAAAACCTGTCCTCTTTAAATGGTGGTGTGTGAACTACTAATCCTGTCTTTAATTAAAATTGTAATATTTTGTAGATCATGAGTTTTCCTTAATTTTTTATTTAAAATATTGCATTATGATATTATTTATCTTGATTACTGAGTTTGCTCCTGCTTAATTTTGTACCTGAGGCATGTGCCTTACACACCTCTACCTAGTCTTGATTCTGATGTGAAGCTACACTGAAAGCAGGTAACTCACACATACACATGCCATTCAGGAAATTTTTTCTTCTTTCTTTTACTTTTGCTCAAATCCATCTTTGAACAAAAATATATTTAGCGTTGGCCATGTGTGAGGTAATTCCTGAGTTGGTTAAGGGGATGCCCTTAACCGACTACAGGTGCACACCCAGATAAGTCAGGAACTTAGCTACAGCCATAGAAATAAAGCAGGCACATAATTACAACTTTAGCTAGAGAAGTGCTGTAAGAAGTAAAGGAAAGAGGCTTTGAGTGGGTGAGACGTAACTTCTATTTGGATGAACTTAGAGAAACCTTTTGGAGAAGCCCACATTTAAGATGGATCTTAAAGAGGGACCTTAAATGAATTGGATGGAGCCCAGATCCTTTGGGGAGTGTATAGTAAAATGTTTTTGCCGGGTGAGGTGGCATGTGCCTGTAGTCCCAGCTACTTGGGAGACAGAAGTGGGAGGATCTCTTCAGTCCAGAAGTTCTGGACTGTAGTTTGCTATGCCCATTGGGTATCCGTACTAAGTTCGACATCAATATGGTGACCTCCCAGGAGTGTGGAACCACCAGGTTGCCTAAGGAGGAGTGAACCAGCCCAGGTTGGAAATGGAGCAGGTGAAAACTCCCATGCTGATCAGTAGTGGGATGGCACCTGTGAATAGCCACTGCACTCCAGCCTGGGCAACATAGTGAGACCCCATCTCAAAAAAAGAAATTATTTTAAAATTTTTGTTTGTTTTTTTGTTTTTTCTTTTTTTTTTTTTTTTTTTTGAGATGGTGTCTTGATCTGTCTCCCAGGTTGTAGTGCAGTGGCCCAATTTCAGCTCACTGCAACCCCCACTTCCCAGGTTCAAGCAATTCTTTGGCCTCAGCCTCCCAAGTAGCTGAGACTACGGGTGCACACCCAGCTAATTTTTGTACTTTTAGTAGAGACAGGGTTTCACCATGTTAGCCAGGATGGTCTAGATCTCCTGACCTCGTCATCCACTACCTTGGCCTCCAAAAGTGCTGGGATTACAGGCGTGAGCCACCATGCCCAGCCTGTTTTGTTTTGTTTTGTTTTGAGACAGTGACTTGCTCTGTTGCTCAGGCTGGAGCTGGCATGCAGTGGTGCAGTCTCGGCTCACTGCAACCTCCACCTCCTGGGTTCAAGCGATTCTCCTGCCTCAGCCTCCTGAGTAGTTGGAATTACAGGCGCACACCACCACACCTGGCTAATTTTTGTATTTTTAGTAGAGACAGGGTTTCACCATGTTGGTCAGGCTGGTCTCAAACTCCTGACCATAGGTGATCTGCCTGCCTCCTCCTCCCAAAGTGCTGGGATTACAGGTGTGAGCCACCGTGCCTGGCCATAATGCATATATTTTGTGATAATTCAAAGAACAAGTATGATGATGGGATGGCTTTCTTTCCTCTGTTGAAATTCCACATAATGTAAATGTAGATTTTAACAGTAACAGCTACAACAAATAATTCCAAAGGGCTTATCTGCCTTTTTGTAGAATTACAAATTCATTTTAAGTTCTTCAGCCTGCATGTGATAACTGACAATGTCTCTCAGCAGGACCCAATATGTGGGACACAAATCTTTCTGAAGGGAAAGTTTAAACTGGGGATTATTTCCAAATGCCAGGGTTGCTGCTTCCCTCTGCTGGTAAGAAAAAAAAAGGTTGTAGTGAAAGCAAACCACAAGCACTCTTCCCAATGCACACAGATCTGGACTGTTGATACTGTTGGTGATGAGGTCATTAGCACCCATGAAGCAACAACAACAACAAATAGTGATTAGGAATTGAAACTATACTGCAGAATACAGGGGGAAAACACATTAGCAATGACTCTCACCCAAAGTGCATCGTTAAGGACAGGTGCGGTGGCTCACGCCTGTAATCCCAGCACTTTGGGAGGCCGAGGTGGGTGGATCACCTGAAGTGAGGAGTTTGGCCTGGCCAACATGGTGAAACCCCGTTCTCTACAAAAATACAAAAATTAGCTGGGTGTGGTGCCATGCATCTATAGTCCCAGCTACTTGGCGGGCTGAGGCAGGAGAATCACTTGAACCTGAGAGGGAGAGGCTGCAGTAAGCTCATACCACTGCACTCCAGCCTGGGTGACAGAGTGAGACTCTGTCTCAAAATACAAAACAAAACCATATAAAGTATATGAGCTGATAAAAATCACATGACAGGAAGAAGCAGGGGCTGGAGATAAAATTTTACTTTTCTTTCTTTCTTTCTTTCTTTTTTTTTTTTTTTTTTTTGAGGTGGAGTTTTGTTCTTGTTACCCAGGTTGGAGTGCAATGGGATGATCTAGGCTCACTGCAACCTCTGTCTCCCAGTTTCAAGTGATTCTCCTGCCTCAGCCTCCTGAGTAGCTGGGATTACAGGCATGTAACACCACGCCCAGCTAATTTTGTATTTTTAGTAGAGACAGGGTTTCACTATGTTGGCCAGGCTGGTCTTGAACTCCTGACCTCAGGTGATCTGCCAGCCTCAACCTCCCACTGTGCCTGGCTTTTTTTTTTTTAAGACAGAGTTTCATTCTGTTGCTCAGGTTGGAGTAGTGGAGTGGTGCTATCACGGCTCAAGGAATCCTCCCACCTCAGCCTCCCAAGTAGCTGGTGCCCCAGGTGCATACCACCATGCCCAGCTTAGAGATAAAAATTTTTACTTGCTACCTTCCAATTATTCTGCCTGAGCTGATCAGTAAGCCAAAGATACAATGTAACTGACTAACAGAGGCTCAGAGATTATTATTTATGAACCTCTCTACCAATGACAGAGGTAGTAAGGCCAACAAAATTAACAAGTTGCTGTAACAACTGGACTTCCATAAGCATAAACAAATAAAAGGAGTTTTGACTCTTACCAGACATCAAATACAAAAATTAACCTCCAAAGGATCATAGACCTAAATGTAAAACTTAAAAATAGAAAACTTGTAGAAGAATATAGGAAAAATCTTTGTGACTTTGAGTTAGGCAAAGATTCTTGGAAAGGACACAAAAACTATAAGCCATAAAATAAAATAATTGATAAACCAGATATCATCAAAATGAAAACACTCTGCTTGCTGAAAGACACTTCAGAAATGAAATGAATAACCACAGGCAAGGAGAAAATATTTGTAAAAGACATATCTGATCAAGGACTTATATCGTGTGTGTGTGTGTGTGTGTGTGTGTGTGTGTGTGTGTGTGTGTGTGTGTATGTTTGCCCTTACAATTCAATAGCAAAAAAAAAAAAAAAAAAGCCAATTTTAAAAATGGGTAAAAATTTTGAACAGACAGTTCACTAAAGAAAAGATACATATTGCCAGTAAACACATGAAAGATACCTAATACTAAGGAAATGCAAATTAAAACCACTATACAGATATTAGAATAGTGAAAAGTAAAATTAAAAGGATAATACCAACTGCAGATTGAGGGCAACTATACCTCCTATAGATTGCTGAGAAACAAAAAATAAGCAGCCTCTTTAGAAAACTACTTGGTAGTTTCTCTTATAATTAAACATATAATTATTATTAGGTCCAGCAATTTTATCACTGTGTTGTTATCCAAAAGAAATGAAAACAGGCCGGGTGCAGTGGCTCATGCCTGTTATCCCAGCACTTTGGGATTACAAAAAAGAAAAAACAAGAAATGAAAACATATGTCAATACAGTTGACTTGCATTGGAATGTTTATAGAAGCTTTATTGATAATCACCTCAAACTGGGGTGATGAAGTATTCTCCATTTTAATCAGGGTGGTAGTGGTTTTATGCCAGTATGTATTTATCAAAACTCCTCTAACTATTCACCTAGAGTGATTTTTTTTTTTTTTTTTTTTTTTTTGAGACGGAGTTTCGCTCTTGTTACCCAGGCTGGAGTGCAATGGTGCCATCTTGGCTCACTGCAACCTCCGCCTTCCAGGTTCAAGCGATTCTCCTGCCTGAGCCTCTCGAGTAGCTGGGATTAGTCATGGGCCACCACACCCAGCTAATTTTTTGTATTTTTAATAGAGACGGGGTTTCTCCATGTCAGTCAAGTTGGTCTTGAACTCCCGACCTCAGGTGATTCCCCTGCCTCGGCCTCCCAAACTGCTGCGATTACAGGCATGAGCCATCACGTCCGGCCTATTTACTTATTTTTAAACAGAGTTAGTGCAGAAGGCTGGTATGGTAGTTTCGGTGGAGTATGGAAGAAAGGAGAAAAAGGTGATTCCTTAGATTGAACATTTGCAATTGAGTGAAGTGCAACTGGGTAAAGAAGTCTGTCACCACTGGATATGAGGGTCTAGAGTGCAGAGGAAACAGTGTTCCAGGGCCTGCATGTAATCATCTGGAGATATCGGACTGAGAAATGGTTTGAGAATTGAGTCCTGGGGCAATCCAAATAATCAAATGTGCCAAATGCTGCTGATAGATGGAGTAACATGAGGGCTGAGAACGACCATTGGAAGTCACTGGTGCAGGACATATTGGGGTCAGTGGTGAGGAGAAAAGCTGGATTGGGGTGTGCTCAATGCGCATGGATTTCTTCAAAAAATAAATTGATATGTGCGCAGGGTGGTGGTGGTGGTGGATTAAGATGGGGGAGGCGGGGCGCAGTGGTTCACGCCTATAATCCCAGCACTTTGGGAGGCCAAGGCAGGCAGATCACTTGAGGTCAGGAGTTCGAGACCAGCCTGGCCAACATGGTGTAACCATGTCTCTACTAAAAATAAAAATAAAATTAGCTGGATGTGGTGGTACACGCCCGTAATCCTAGACGCTTGGGAGGCTGAGGCACGAGACTCACTTGAACCCCAGAGACTGAAGTTGTAGTGAGCCGAAATCGCGCCCTTGCATTCCAGCCTGGGCGACTGAGCGAGACTCCGTCTCAAAGAAAGAAACAACAAAAAACCTGCATACCTATATTTTCGAAATTTGTACGTAAAATGTCTTAATTGTATGCGTTAAATTTAAAAACACAAAAGGAATAGAACTACCAGCTGCGACTAAGTCAATAAGTGTGGTAATGGGTGGGGGCGGAACATAACGCAGGCGCCATAGCAAGCGATCGTTCCTTTTGGAGGTCCTTTTCGTGTCATAAATTCCTAAATTCATGGAAGTCTTACAAGAGCATATTACACATTAAAATATAAGATTGTTCCTGGTCCATAAGGGATAGATGAAAAATAAAGCAATAAGATATCTTGTTAAATTTTATGACTTAAATTTAAAAAGAAACGAAGAAAGAAGCACAACCCGAAACTGCGACTTTCTTTTTTTTGAGACGGAGTTTCGCTCTTGTTACCGTGGCTGCAATGGCGCGATCTCGGCTCACCGCAACCTCCGCCTCCTGGGTTCAAGCAATTCTCCTGCCTCAGCCTCCCGAGTAGCTGGGACTACAGGCATGCGCCACCATGCCCAGCTAATTTTTGTATTTTTAGTAGAGACGGGGTTTCACCATGTTGACCATGATGGTCTCGACCTCTTGATCTCGTGATCCACCCGCCTCGGCCTCCCAAAGTGCTGGGATTACAGGCGTGCTGCGACTTTTAAGTCTGTCAAACGGATCGGGTTGGGAGGAGTAGGATATACGCAGACGCAAGAGCAAGCGCTCGGTCTGAGGCGGATCTAGAATTTCGTTAAAAGACAGCTCTTGTAGCCAATCAAGAACAGAGTCGGTGGCTTCTTCCGGAAGGAGGCCGGAAGTTGGTTTCGGCTGCAGAGGCGAAGGCGGCTACCAGTGTAAAGCCAGAACTGAGGTGAGTGGGCGGCTACGGCTTGGGGCCCCCGCCTGTGTGCGTTTTTTTCTTCCGGACCCCGCGGCTTCCTGTGTGCTGGGCTGGGAACTGGGAAGGTATGGCGGAGTTCTGCCTCCGAAGGCGCTCTCTCGCCTTTCTCTTCCGAGTCTCTCCGAGAGCGTGGCCTCCCCGCCACTTGTGGGGGCCTCGGGGTCGACATCCTGGAGGAGGGGGCGCTGAACGTAGCCAGGTCGGGGTTTCTTCCATGTGGGCACGCCAAGCCGGAGTGGAGGTTGAGAGACCCGGTGTCTACTCCCCGTGCCGCTGTTTTTCTAAGTTATGTGGCCTTGGACGAGTCTTTTGCCCTCTCTGGCCCTTTGTAACATGAGAATAGCCCTCCCTGCCTTTCCTTTTTCTGGTAGCAGTTGTGAAACAGCTGATACATGGAGGCAGGCGAGGGCGGTAGATCCCAAGCCTAGTCAGATCTATCTGGAGAAGTTTTTAAAGCGGCATTCCGGGTCCCGTTCACAGTAGACAGAATGAATAAAGTCTCTGGGGATGAGACCCTGGAATACCTGTCGACTTCTAGTGAAACTCCTTCTCCCTCAGTAGAACAAACACAAAGTGGATCTTGAGTCAGAACCGGCTACGATGCTTGGCTCTGGTTTTATTAATATAAATGAATTTATTTGAAAAGTTCCATCTAGAGAGACAGTAGAGAAAGAAATATAATTTTTGGAATATGCAAGTTCTTATGTGTAGATACTTCACGGCTTAGGGATATAAGAGAGCTTGCCCTTTGGAACTAAAGGGACCCAGGATAAGAATTCCTGTTGTATCATTTATTAACCTTTTGATCTGGGGCAACAATTCCCCTCGTTGAGACTTGGGATACTCACCTCTAAAATGAAATTGATAATAGAACTTAATTAATGGCACCGTATGGTGGCATACGCCTGTAATCCCAGCACTTTGAGAGGCCAAGGTGGGCGGATCACTTGACATCAGGAGTTCCAGGCCAGCCTGGCCAACATGGTGAAACTTGTCTTTACTGAGAAATACCCCAAAAAGCTAGGCGTGATAGCGCACACTTGTAGTCCCCAGCTGCTCAGGAGGCTCATATAAGAGAATGCCTTGAACCCAGGAGCCGAAGTTGCAGTGAGCCTTGATCGTACCGCTGCACTCCAGCGTGAGAGACAGATTGAGACCCTGTCTCAAAACAAAAACAGAAACCACCAAAAAAAAACCTAAATTCATGGAATTGTTGTGAAGATTATGTTAGGCCACAAAACGTGTAGTTGGCCTAAGGAAAAGGGCAACTGAAATACAGGAATGCACGTGGTGTAGCAAAGTACAGAGCAGCACTCCCCACCTAAAAAGGTTTGAGTGGGACGAAACGTGAGCTGTCAAAAATTTATTTTGAAGTACCAGATCAATGTTAATTCCTTGATTTTGGTAATTGTGCTGTGGTTAGAAGAAAACACACAAATATTTGGGGGTAAAGGAATGAGCAACCAATAAAGCAAATGAAGGTAACTGTTAACATTTGTAGAATCTGAGTGAAGAATATGAAGTGTTCTTTGTATATTCATGCACTTTTTCCGTAATCTGAATTTATGTTAAAAGCTTTTAAATATTGGCCAGGCGTGGTGGTTAATGCCTGTAATCCCAGCACTTTGGGAGGCCAAGGCAGGCAGATCACCTGAGGTCAAGAGTTAGCCACCAGCCTGGCCAACGTGGTGAAACTCTGTCTCTACTAAAAATACAAAAATTAGCTGGGCGTGGTGGCACATTTCTGTAATCCCAGCTACTCTGGAGGCTGAGGCAGGAGAATTATTTCAGCCCAGGAGTTGGAGGTTGCAGTGAGCTGAGATGGCACCACTGCATTCCAGCCTGGACAACAGAGCAAGACTCCATCTCAAAAAAAACAAACAAAAACCAAAAGTTAATGTGTCCATATAAAATTGCATAGTACACTGTGACAAAAAGGGTATGGAACTGAATCATCATTTCATTCAGGAACTTTGGATCATACCAGGTGTTTAGGATTTAGCAATGTTAATTTTTTCAGAGTGTTTGTGAGAGATACAAGTAAGTGTTTGCTGTTAAAAATTAATCTGTAACATAAAGCAAAAGTGATTATGACCTGAGATTGGGAGACAACATATGTAGTTTGGTTATGGAGGAGTAGAGAAATGGGCCATAAGTGGTAAGGGGTGTGGAATCCAGAAGATTTTCTTTAGAGATGAAAAGATGGTACATTTTTTTTTATGCTGATGAAATTATTAGGGAGAGAATGGAAAATATGTGAATGGTTGAGAATATAATAACTATTTAGAAAAGATGGCAGACTTTCCCTATCATAAATGTTAGTTTTAGAAACCAAGGAGATCATCTTGTCTTGGGCTGCAAACAACTGGAAGAAAAGGAAGAAAATATTCTTTCTATAGTTACGAAATGTAACAGGTTCGTTTCATGGCTCTACTCTAATAAATCTTTGGTCTGTGTCTGTAGGTTCTTGATAGTCCACAATGGGTGAACCACAGCAAGTGAGTGCACTCCCACCACCTCCAATGCAATATATCAAAGAATATACAGATGAAAATATTCAAGAAGGCTTAGCTCCCAAGCCTCCCCCTCCAATAAAAGACAGTTATATGATGTTTGGCAATCAGTTCCAATGTGATGATCTTATCATCCGCCCTTTGGAAAGTCAGGGCATCGAACGGCTTCATCCTATGCAGTTTGATCACAAGAAAGAACTGAGAAAACTTAATATGTCTATCCTTATTAATTTCTTGGACCTTTTAGATATATTAATAAGAAGCCCTGGGAGTATAAAACGAGAAGAGAAACTAGAAGATCTTAAGCTGCTTTTTGTACATGTGCATCATCTTATAAATGAATACCGACCCCACCAAGCAAGAGAGACCTTGAGAGTCATGATGGAGGTCCAGAAACGTCAACGGCTTGAAACAGCTGAGAGGTTTCAAAAGCACCTGGAACGAGTAATTGAAATGATTCAGAATTGCTTGGCTTCTTTGCCTGATGATTTGCCTCATTCGGAAGCAGGAATGAGAGTAAAAACTGAACCGATGGATGCTGATGATAGCAACAATTGTACTGGACAGAATATACAAGAAAGAGAAAATTCAGGTCATAGGAGAGATCAGATTATAGAGAAAGATGCTGCCTTGTGTGTCCTAATTGATGAAATGAATGAAAGACCATGAAAGATGTTTCTCTTTTCTTTTTTACTTTTGATAAATAGCATCATATATTATTTTCTTTTGGACAGTCTTCAGAGAGGTTTCACTAAAAATGTAAACAGCTTTAATCTTGACTCCAATTTTTTCAATTATGAGATGTCATAGGCAGTAATTTCGCTGTATAACAAGCATAGGCAAATGAGTACCCTGCACTAAGAATAATCACTTTAGAAAGCAAAGTGTTAGCTGCTGTTGTACAGGACATTCCTATGTTTTGGAATTGCAGTAAAACTTTGATGATAACCTCAATAATAGCAAAGTTTTCATCCTTGAAAAGGGGATTTGTCATTTTCTTTAAGAATGACAGATAAGTAAAAGACATCAAGCTGTATAAATGTAAAACTATGAGATCTTTAGACTTAATTAAAAATTTTGCTTAAGCTCCAGAAAGGAGTATGACATGTTAATAGTGAGGAACCCCGTAGAGTTATAAAACAGAAACTTCATTTTTTTTTTCCTCATAACTGTTCCTGTAAACCCACTATCTCAGTCTTTTCTCTCTATCCTGAATAGACTCTTGCATGGAAGTCCCATGGATTGTTTTTTTCTCTAGTCACTCAGGTAATAAGTCCTTTGGTCACTTTAAGTTACAGACATTAATTTTAGTAATTAAGATGTCTATGTTATTAGCTATACATTTTCTTTAAAGCTAAAGTCAGACTTGCTTAAGTCCACAATGGGATAGGGGTTTGGTGGCAGGCTACTAGGTGTCTACTAAAGACTCTTGCTCTTTGAAGATAAGTTGCTGAGATACAGCAACCCAGCCAGGGACATTTCCCTGCTTTCCCAGCATCTCTATGAGAACATGTGACTAAGTTTTAGGGAGTGAAATGTGGGCATAAGAATCCAAGCTTGCCCCATAAACATTTCTTGCATGATCCTTCATTCTCCTCTTTTTTTTTTTCGTTTTGTTTTTTGAGACAGAGTTTCGCTCTTGTTACCCAGGCTGGAGTGCAATGGCGCGATCTCGGCTCACCGCAACTTCTGCCTCCTGGGTTCAGGCAATTCTCCTGCCTCAGCCTCCCGAGTAGCTGGGATTACAAGCACACGCCACCAAGCCCAGCTAATCTTTTGTATTTTTAGTAGAGACGGGGTTACACCATGTTGACCAGAATGGTCTCGATCTCTTGACCTCGTGATCCACCCGCTTCAGCCTCCCAAAGTCATTCTCTTCTATCTGCTGGTTGGATGGCCGTATCCGAGACAAGTCTGGAAGCCACTGAAGATGGCAAAAATTGTCAGTCTG
Organism: Saguinus oedipus; assembly: GCA_031835075.1. Classification (NCBI taxonomy): domain Eukaryota; kingdom Metazoa; phylum Chordata; class Mammalia; order Primates; family Cebidae; genus Saguinus; species Saguinus oedipus. The sequence continues at coordinate 49,718,860 of CM063170.1, forward strand.
AGTCTTTGAATGACTGTGAGGACTAAGTCTTCCTTTCATTAACTCCCCTAGCTAATTGGACTTTATACGAGCAATTTCTTTTCTTCCCCCAATTGCCCATCACCTCCTCTACCAACATATTAGTAGAGTTGACTGTATCTGAGGTTCTCTCCCTGCCATTTTTTTAAGTGTAGGCCACTGCTTCTTAAAGTGTGTGGTCCTAGACTAGCAGCATTGGTATCTATCATCTGAGGACTTCCTAAAAATAAAAGTTTTGGTATAATCCATAGGTTCAGAAAAACAAAAAAGTTATCTGGCTTCATCCGAGACCTTTGAACCAGAAAGTTCTAGATGTAGGGTCCAGCAAGCTGTATTTTAAGAAGCCTATGTGATTATGATACATTCTCAAGATTAAGAACCATTGAGGCCAGGTGCAGTGGCTCATGTCTGTAATCCAAGCACTCTGGGAGGCTGAGGCAGGTGAATCACCTGAGGTTGAGAGTTCCAGACCTCCCTGGCCAGCCGGGCGTGGTAATTCACACCTGTAATCCAAGCACTTTGGAGGCCAAGGTGGGCAGATCACCTGAGGTTGGGAGTTCAAGACCAGCCTGACCAACATGGTGAAAAATTTAAAAAAAGACCTGCCTGGCCAACATGGAGAAACCCCGTCTCTACTAAAATACAAAATTAGCTGGGCGTGGTAGTACATCCTGTAATCCTAGCTACTCAGGAGGCTAAGGCAGGAGAATTGCTTGAACTCAGGTGGCGGAGGCTGTGGTGAGCTGAGATCGTGCCATTGCACGCCAGCCTGGCAAAAGCAAAACTCTCAAAAAAAAAAACCCGCAAAAACCCATTGAGAGGCAATGCCTTTCCGTAGATGTCTAGTTTTTTATTTCTTCCTTAGCCCCTGGTTTCTAGCATAGAGATTTGCTCCATTAGACTTTCATTGGTCCTAGAGCTAGCAAAATTCACTTTAAATTGACTATAGGAGGCTGGGCACAGTGGCTCATGCTTGTAATCCCAGCATTTTCAGAGGCTGGGGCGGGTGGATCACTTGAGGTCAGGAGTTCGATACCAATATGGCCAACATGGCCATCTCTACTAAAATTACAAAAATTAGCCAGCCATAGTGGTGGCCACCTCTAATCCCAGCTAGTCAGGAAGCTGAGGCATGAGAATTGCTTGAACCCAGGGGACAGAGATTGCAGTGAGCCAAGGTTGTGTCACTGTACTCCAGCCTGGGTGACAGACTGAGACTGCATCTCAAAAACAAAATCACATAAGAGCCACAACACTATATAAGAATGTGTGTGTGTGTTGGGCGGGGTGGGCACTGAGGGATTAAAATGCCACTGTGGGCACTGAGGGATTAAAATGAGCCAGGCACAGTGGCTCATGCCTGTAACCCCAGCACTCGGGGGGCCGAGGTAGGAGGATGTCTTTAGGCCAGGAGTTTGAGACTAGTCTGGGCAACATAGTGAGACTGTCTACAACAACAACAAAATGCCACTGGGGAGGATCTGGTCTTGCAGATCTGTGAATGGGACCTGACATAAATTCCTAAAGGGTTCTGATGCGAACTGTTGTTATTAGACTGGAATGAAGAAGCTCTAGTGGTCTGATGGTTGACACAAGTTTAAAAGCATAATGTAAGGTCTTTTAATCTTGTGTTAGAATATATCTCTGCACATCTGCTTATAATGGATATTCTTGAAAGATTGATTTACTGAAGTGAAATGTCTGGAAGGATCACCTTTTAAGCAGCTTTTGAAATGACTAATGCCCAGACCCCACACTGCAGAGATTCTGATTTCATTTTTTTGAACTGTAGTGGCAGCATTCGTTTTCAGAAATCTGAAGATGATTACAGAATGTTGCATTAATCAGTGCTTTGTTACTGTTGACAAAACCCTACTTGAACTAGTTTAAGCAAAAAGATGAATTTATGAAAAGGATATGGGGTATGGGCCGGGTGTGGTGGCTCACACTTGTTATCCTAGCACTTTGGGAGGCCGAGGTGAGAGGATCACTTAAGCTCAGGAGTTTGAGACCAACTGGGGCAACATAGTGAGACCTCTATATTACAACTTAATTAAAAAAAGGACATGGGGTATGTTGACTGAAGGATAAGTTGAATATATAAATTGTGAGGAGGACAGAAGTGTCTGGATGGAGTTTTGAGTTAGTAGACCTGGAGACCATGCTTCCTGTTAGCGTCATTCTTTTTACAGATGAACTTCTTTAATGATGTAGGTAGAGGACATGGTGGCTACCAGTTCCCAAGTGTTAAGTATTTCTGTGTGTACCACTGTCTGGCAGTTCCTTCTCTCTCAAATACAAACTTAAAAAAAAATGAGGGGAGGTTAATTAATCAGCTAGACATAAGGAATGAGGAGTTGCATACCTGATTCCAGCTGGGCAAATCAACTGGGACTTGAATCCCTTAAGAATTTGACAGTCCCCACTATGTCCATGTATAGAAGAGTCAGTCTGTCTCTCAGAGGAAGGAAGGGGTGCTGAGCTAATGATCATCAGCTGTCCATTACAAATTAGGCACATGTAAACTTTTTTCTTTTTTGAGATGGAGTCTTACTCTGTTGCCCAGGCTGGACTGGCTGGAGTGCAGTGGTCTGATCTCAGCTCATTGCAACCTCTGCCTCCTGGGTTCAAGCAATTCTCCTGCCTCAGCCTCCTGAGTGGCTGGGATTGCAGGCATGCATCACCACACCTGGCTAATTTTTGTATTTTTAGTAGAGATGGGGATGGGTTTCACCATGTTGGCCAGAATGGTCTCCATCTCTTGACCTTGTGATCCACCCGCCTCAGCCTCCCTAAGTGCTGGGATTACAGGCGTGAGCCACAGCATCTGGCCACACATGTAAACTTAATAGCAAAGATAAACAGATTGTACAAATTTGTATTCTCTTTATGTGAGTGGTTTTCCTCCAGCTATTCATTCATTCATGGTATTCATTTGATGAGTATTTAACTGTCGTCCTCTCCATGCCTGATACTAGTTTAAGGGTTGGATGTGTGTAAAGGGGGAAGGAAAATGTAAGAAAGATAAGAAGACGAATTAATTGTTGAAGATGTTAAGTATGTGTCTTAACCACTCAGCCATTACAGCACCTTCAGAAGAATCTTGCTTCCGGTTATGTTCCTATTGCCTGTTCAAAGCACCTTGTCCACATTATCTTCTCTTTCCAAGGTATGTGTATGTGTTCCCTTTTTTTTTGTGATGAAGTTTCGCTCTTGTTGTCCAGGCTGGAGTGCAATCTCACGATCTCTGCTCACCACAACCTCTGCCTCTTGGGTTCAAGTGATTCTCCTGCCTCAGCCTCCCTCCCAAATAGCTGGGATTACAGGCATGCACCAGCATGCCTGGATAACTTCGTATTTTTAGTAGAGATGGGGTTTCTCCATGTTGGTCAGGCTGGTCTCAAACTCCCAACCTCAGGGGATCTGCCCACCTTGGCCTCCTAAAGTGCCGGAATTATAGGTGTGAGTCACCAAATTTTTCTTTTTTTAAAGTAGAATCGAGGCCTCACTATGTTGCCAGGTTAGTTTTAAACTCCTGAGTGCAAGTAATCCTCCAGCCTACCAAGGTGGTGGGATTACAGGCGTGAACCACCATGCCTAACCTCACATTTGTTAAGGAAGGCAATTTGTTTAGAAGGCAATTTTGCAGGTGTGGTGACTCATGCCTGTGATCCCACCACTGAGAGACTGCAGCAGGAGGATCACTTGGGCCCAGGAGTTCGAGACTAGCCTGGGCAACATAGGGAGATCCCTGTGTCAACAACAAAAAAATTTCAGTTAAAAAAAAAATTTTTTTTTTTTTTTGAGACAGAGTTTTGCTTTTGTCACCCAGGCTGGAGTGCAATGGTGCGATCTTGGCTCACTATAACCTTCGGTTCACTGCAACCTCCACCTCCTGGGTTCAAGCGATTCTCTTGCCTCAGCCTCCTGAGTAGTTGGGATTATAGGTGCCAGCCACCATGCCTGGCTAATTTTTTGTATTTTTAGTAGACCTGGGGTTTCACCATGTTGGTAGGGCTGGTCTTGAACTTCTGACCTCAGGTAATCCACCTGCCTCGGCTTCCCAACATGATGGGATTACAGATGTGAGCCACTTCGCCTGGCCCCTACAAAAATAATTTTTTTAAATTAGCTGGACGTGATGGCACACACCTGTGGTTCCAGCTGTTCTAGAGGCTGAAGTAGGAGGATCACTGGAGTCCAGGAGGTTGAGGCTGCAATGAGCCGTGGTCATGCCACTGCACTCCCGCTTGGGTGACAGAGCAAGACCCTGTGTCAAAAACATAAAAGACGGCAGCTTCAGCTCATGCGCTGAGCCCTGAGGTTACTGGGAACAGCAGGTGCAAATATCTCATGAGGAGATACACAAGTTGGCATAATTTGGATGAGAAAGGCTATTATGGTTGCAATATAGTGAGGAAGGAGGTTGGAACTGGAGAAGCAGATGGAGACCAGATGTACATGATTTAGAGGGCAAAGGGAAGGAGTTGGGTTTTTACCTGAAATCTGATGAGAAATTATGTTTGCAGTTGATTTCTCATCAGATTTTACTAAAATACGGAGAATCAGTAGGAAGGGTAGTAGCTGTCCTGTGGTAGCTTTCTAAGTACCACAAATTGTGCTAAGGGCTTTGTAGCCATTCTTTTATTTTATCCTTAGAATAATCCCATGAAGACCCTTCTAAATCTGATGGGATTTATGGCTGAAAGTTGCCGGCAATGTTTTAATCACTTTGTTTAAATAAACTACTGAATGAAATCAGTATTCTTTTTACACTCATATTTCAGATGAGGAAGTGGAGGCTCAGAGAAGTTATGTAATTTACCCAAGATTACCCAACTAGTGAGTGGCAAAGCCAGGATGGAAACTAGGCATTCTAGTTTTCAAAGCCTGAGAACTCAACCTTCATACTTCATTGCTTCTCCATTCCCTCATATTGTTAATAAGTCATATGAGTAAATAAATAGCGAAACCAGGAGTGGAGCCCAATATTTTGACCCTAAAATCCATGTTTGTGAATACTACTTGATACTGAACTGAGCAGATTTATAGATGGAAATTATGAGCTCCCTTTGAACATATTAAGGTGCTTATGTCTTAGCATAGATTTCTATGAGTATCTTAAGGAGATGCTGTGCTTATAACTCTGATCTTCCTCAAAATTCTTAGTAGGTATTATCTCCATTTTATGAGTAATGAAAATTGGGGATTAGCGTTTAAGTTTGCTCAGACTGAAATCTAGGTCAGTAATTGGCAAACTTTTCTGTAAAGATTCAATGAGTAAATATTTTAGGTATTGAGGACTACAGTTTCCGTTGCAGCTACTCAATTGCTGTGGCTCAAAAGCAGCCATAGACAAGTCATAAACAAGAGTGCTCGGTTCCAATACGGCTTTATATATGGACATTGAATTTTGAATTTCAATTATTTTCACATGTGAAATATTCTGTGGGTTTTTTTTTTTTCAACTATTTAGCGTGTGCAATCATTTTTAGATGTGAGAGTACGAAGTCAGACAACAGGCTGGATTTGGCTGGTGGGTGATTGGATTCTAAACTTTGGATTGTTTTCACAGAGCTACTAATAAAAATCACAGAAATAAAAATTACAGAAACTTAATTCATAGGATTGTTCTAAGGATTAAACAGGAGAATGACTACAAAGAACTTAAGTTTTATCTTATTTTTAATTGACAAATTATTTATTTATTTATTTTTGGGGTGTACTGTGATATTTTAATTTATGTATGTCCTACTGAGCCTTTTGTCTTTTGCATACCACTGGCAGAGAATTAAATTTGTGAGTGGATTCCAAGTTGCATTGTAATAAGGCTACCAGTAAGTGGCACTCTTACCTCAGGTTTAAGAACTGTAGCTGGTTGTAGAGGAGACTAAAGCGAAGAAACCCAGAAGTACTGCCCTAACTGACTCTAACTCTGGGGAGTTTGAATCAGAAGTAAATTGAATCATTAGATACATACTGGTTCTGTTGAATTAGAGAAGTGGTTGGTGTTGGAAAACACCCTCGAATCCTAGAATGTGGGCTCTACTGTTTAATCAGCTGTGTATCTTGGTTTGGTATATTAACTTCCATAAAACTCAACTTCCTTAATTATGGTAAATAGAATCCGAATCTCCCCATAGCATAGGTAGCATCTAATGGTGAGAAGGAAAGAGAAGACCCACCTTAATTCTTTCTGAAACTCATTTGCCTCCAAGCAACATACTCAGGGCCTGCTAAACACCTGTGCAGAAGCGTCTGCTCTGGAAGGGCAGCAGGAGTGCCCTAGAGGCTTAACTGGTACTTGAGTCTGGGGATTTGAGTCACTACTACTTGCAGGGGAGAGTGATAGAGAAAAAAAAAGTGGAAGGCACAAATAATAGCAGAAATGAAAGGGAGGCATTATTATAGTTATTATAGTAAAAAATAAAATATGGATTTTAAAAATAATTTAGAAAATTTAGACAAAGTGGACAAATTCTTAGAAAATTAACAATACAGACTGAGGAACAGGAAACCAGAATAATTCTCTAACAATTAAAATAAAATGGATCAATAGTCAAAATCATCTCACAAAGAAAACTTCAAAGTTCAAACAGCTATACTGGTGAATCTTAAAGTCGGCTGATTAGCAAAAACAAATAATCAAACAAAAACACAAAACCAAACAAACAAAAAATAGCTTTGCTGGCAAGTCAGCCAAACATTGCCAGAAAAAATACACAAGTAAATAAAGAAATAAATAAAGATTCTAAGGCCAGGCACGGTAGCTCATGCTTGTAATCCCAGCACTTTGGAAGGCTGAGGCGGGTGGATCATGAGGTCAGGAGTTCAAGACCAGCCTGGCCAACTTAATGAAACCCCATCTCTACTAAAAATACAAAAAAAAAATAGCTGAGTGTGGTGGCAGGCACCTGTAACCCCAGGTACTCGGGAGGCTGAGGCAGAGAATTCCTTGAACCTGGGAGGCAGAGGTTGCAGTAAGCTGAGATTGCACCACTGCACTCCAGCCTGGGTGACAGAGTGAGACTCCCTCTAAAAAAAAAAAAAAAAAAAAAATTATTTAATTTTATTTATTTTATATTTTTTAGAGATGGGGTTTCTCCATGTTGGTCAGGCTAGTTTTGAACTCCCAACTTCAGATGATCTGCCTGCCTCAGCCTCCCAAAGTGCTGGGATTACAGGCATGAGCCACCATGCCTGGTCTAAGATTCTGGTCTCTCTTTTTTTCTTTTTTTAAATAGAGATGGGGTTTCTCCATGTTAGCCAGGCTGGTCTCCAACTCCTGACTTCAGGTGATCCACCCGACTTGGCCTCCCAAAGTGCTGGGATTACAGGTGTGAGCTACCACGCCCAGCCAGATTCTGGTCTTACACAGACTTTTTCGGAGAACAGAAAAACAGGAAATATGTCCCAGCTCTTTTTTATGAGGTTAGTACTAAATATTAGCAAATTGAACCCAATAATATGTAAAAAATAAAAGGTAATGTATTATGGTTAATCTGTGCTTATCTCAGGAATGTAGAATAGATAAATAATAGGTCACAACAATATAAATTGAAGAAAAATCACTTGGTCATGTCAAAAGATATGCAAAAAGCAGTTATAAAATTTAGCATCAGCTGGGTGTGGTGGCTCATGCCTGTAATCCCAGCATTTTGGGGGCTGAGGTGGGTGGATCACATGAGGTCAGTAGTTCAAGACCAGCCCAGCCAACATGGTGAAACTTGACTCTCCTAAAAATATTTCAAAAAAAAAAAAAAAAAAAATTAGCTGAGCATCATAGCCCACAACTGTAGTCCCAGCAACTTTGGAGGCTAAGGCAGGAGAATTGGTTCAACCAGGGAGTTGGAGGTTGCAGTGAGCTGAGATCTCACCACACACTCCACTCCAGCCTGGCACAGAGCAAGCTCTGTCTAAAAAAAAAAAAAAAAAAAAAAAATTAGCACCTATTTATGAAAAAGAAAGAAACTTTAGGGTATTCAAAGACTTCCGTAATATAATAAATAGTAGCTCCTTAAAACCTATAGCATGGACTGGGTGCGGTGGCTCACTACACCCTGTAATCCCAACACTTTGGGAGACCGAGGTGGGCGTATCACCTGAGGTCAGGAGTTTGAGAGCAGCCTGACCAACATGGAGAAACCCCGTCTCTAGTAAAAAATACAAAATTAGCTATGTGTGGTGGCAGATGCCTGAAATCCCAGCTACTCAGGAGACTGAGACAAGAGAATTGCTTGAATCCGGGAGGCAGAGGTTGTGGTGAGTTGAGATTGAACCACTGCACTCCGGCCTGGGCAACAAGAGCAAAACTCCATCTCAATCAATCAATCAATCAATAGAAAACCCTATAGCATGTATTATACTCAAGATGAAAACCTATAACTTTTCCTTTGAGAGCTGTAGTAAAACAAGGATGCCTGCTATCAAAATTTCTATTAAATATGTACTAGATTTCCTAACCAGCATGGTAAGGGAAAAAAAGGTAGCACTGAAAAGGAAGAAACAAAACTGATTTGCAGAAAATGGTTGTTAACATAGAAAATTCAGTATAACCCACAGATAACTTATTAATGAGTCAACCGATTGCTGAGGAAAAAATATTCAAAAATAAATGTTATTTCAGTATACCAGCAACAAACAATAACTTAAAAATAAGATACTAGGCCAGGAGTGGTGGCTTATGCCTGTAATCTCAGCTGGGCAGGCGGATTGCTTTAGCTCTGGAGCTCAAAACCAGCTGAGGTAACACAGTGAGACTCCATCTCTATAAAATGAAAAATAAAGAAATTAGCTGGACATTATGGCATGTGCCAGCTGCTTGGGAGGCTGAGGTGGGGGGATCACTTGAGCCTGGGAAGTTGAAGCTGCAGTAAACCATCAGCACACCACTGCACTGTAGCCTGGGTAACAGAGTGAATCCCTGTCTTGGCGGGGTGGCAGGGGGAAGATACTGCATACAATAGAATTAGTAATATGAAGTACCAGTAATAAATTTTTAAAAATGGAAAGTTTCTATTGAGAAAAATTTTAAATTTTATTAAGTGCTATTAAAGAAAATCCAGGCTGGGCATGGTGGCTCACGCCTGTAATCTCAGTACTTTGGGAGGCCAAGATGGGTGAATCACTTGAGGCTAGGAATTTGAGACCAGCCTGACCAATAGAGTGAAACCCCATCTCTACTAAAAATACGCAAAATTAGCCAGGTGTGGTGGTGCCAAGCCTGTGATTCCAGCCACCTGGGAGGCTGAGGCACAAGAATCATTTGAACCCGGGAGGTAGAGGTTGTGGTGAGCTGAGATCGTGCCACTGTACTCCAGCCTGGACAACAAAGTGAGACTCTGTCTCAAAAAAAATTAAAAATAAAAATAAATAAATACATAAAATCTAAATATAAAGAAAGAGAAAACATGTTTACAGATTAGAATACTCAACATGGTAGAGAGATCAAATTTATTCCAGATTGATCTGTGGATTCAACATAAGCCAATCAAATTCTCACCAGGTTTAAAAAAAAATTTTGCTGAAGTGATTCTAAAATTTATAGGAGATACAAAGTACCCAAATAGCCAGATTCCTTTGAAATATGAAGATTCCTATGAAATTAAAACATGCTGTATTGGCAAATAAACAAATATATGATTGGAACAGACTAGAAAGCCAGGAAATAGATCTATACCTATGACTGTTTTTTTCAGTACTATTTTTAAAAATAGAAGTTGTGGCCGGGCATGGTGGCTCACACCTGTAATCCTAGCACTTTGGGAGGCTGAGGTGGGTGGATCATCTGAGGTCAGGAGTTTGAGACCAGCCTGACCAACATGGAGAAACTCTGTATCTACTAAAAATATAAAATTAGCCAGGTGTGGTAGCCCGTGTCTCTATTCCCAGCTATTTGGGAGGCTGAGACAGGAGAGAATCACTTGAACCCAGGAGGTGGAGTTTGCAGTGAGCCGAGATCTCATCACTGCACTCCAGCCCGGGCAACAAAATTGAAACTCTGTCTCAAAAAAAATTCTTAAAAAAAAATAAATAATAGAAGTTGTATATTTAAGGCATACAATATGATATTTTGGTATACATATACATGGTGAACTGATTACTATAGTCAAGCTAATGAGCAGATCCATCTCTTCACATGGTTACCTTCCCCTCCCAGTGGGTGGGGAATGAATATTTATTTATTATTTTATTTTTACTTTTTTAAAATTTAAAAAATAGCGATGGAGTCTTGCTATGTTGCTGAGGCTGGTCTTGAACTCCTGGCCTCAAGTAGTCCTCCCAACTTGGCCTCCCAAAGTGCTAGGATTACAGGTTATTGTGCACAGGTTTATTTTATGTTTTAATTGACGTAGTAATTGTACATATTCATGGGGTACATATGGATGTTTTGATGCATATACTGTATACTGCAAGGGTCCCCAAACCCCTGGCCATGGACTGGTACCTGTTCATGGTGTGTTAGGAACTGGGCCACATGGCAGGAGGGGAGCAGCAGGTGAGTGAGCGTTACTGCTGAGCTCTGCCTCCTCTCAGATCAGCAGTGGCATTAAATCCTCATAAGAGCACAAACCCTATTGTAAACTGTGTATGTGCGGGATCTAGTTTGTGCACTCCTTATGAGAATCTAACTAATGCCTGATGATCTGAGGTGGAACAGTTTCATCCCAAAACCACCCCTACCCCCAATTTTCCATGGGAAAACTGTCCTCCACAAAACTGGTTTCTGGTGTCAAAAAGGTTGAGGACCACTGTTACAGTGACCAGATCAGTATAATTGGCATATCCATCATTTCAAACATTTATCATTTCATTCTATTAGAAACATTCAGTATCCTCCTTCTAGCTGTTTGAAACCATTAACATTGTTAACTATGGTAATTCTACAGTGGTATGGAACACTGGAACTTACTCCTCCTATCTCACTGTAATTTTCTATCCTTTAACAAATCTATCCCTATTCATCTTCCCCTTGCCATTCCCAGCCTCTAATATCCTCTGTTCTACTTTTTACTTTTATGAGATCAACATTTTTTATCTTCTACATATGAATGAGAACATGCAGTGTTTAATTTTCTGTTTCTGGCTTATTTCACTTAACATAATGTCCTCTAGTTCCATCCACATTGCTGCAAATGACAAGATTTCATTCTTTTTTATGACTAAATAGTATTACATTGTGTATATATAGCACATTTTTTTATCTACTTATCTGCTGTTGGATACCTACGTTGATTCCATATTTTGTCTATTGTGATTATGCTGCAGTAAACATGGGGGTGCAGAGATCTCTGATACACTGATTTCCATTTCCTTTCCTTTGGATAAATGCCTAGCAGTGGAATTGTTGGATCACATGGTAGTTCTATTTTTAGCTTTTTGAGAAACCTCCATACCGATTTCTATAGTGGCTCTACTAGTTTATATTCCCACCAAGAGTGTTTAAGAGTTCTTTTTTCTCCAATTCCTCACCAGCATTTATGTTTTCTTTTTTTCATAATTGCCATCTTGAGGTGAGATGATAACCTGATGGAGTTTCGCTCTTGTCACTCAGGCTCAAGTACAATGGCGTGATGTTGGCTAACTGCAACCTCTGCCTCTGGGATTACAGGTGTGTGCCACCATGCCTGCCTAATTTTGTATTTTTAGTAGAGGTGAGGTTTTACCATGTTGGTCAGGCTGGTCTCAAATTCCTGACTTCAAGTGATATACCTGCCTTGGCCTCCCAAAGTGCTGGGATTACAAGCATGAGCCACAACACTGGGCCTGCATTTCTCTGATAATTCGTGTTGTTGAGCTTTTTTTTCATGTGGTGTTGTTGAGCACTTTGTTTTGAGAAATGTTTGTACAGATCATTTGCTCATTTTTAAATCAGATTCTTTATTTTTTGCTATTGAGATGTTTGAATTCCTTGTATATTCTGGACATTAATCCTCCATTAGATGAATAGCTTGCAAACATTTTCTCCCATTCTTTAAGTTGTCTTTTCACTCTTTTGATTGTTTCCTTTGATGTGCAGTTTTTGTTTGTTTGTTTTTTGAGATAGTCTTACTCTGTCACCCAGGCTGGAGTGCAGTGGCGCAATCTTGGTTCACTGCAACCTCCGCCTCCCAGGTTCAAGTGATTCTCCCACCTCAGCCTCCTGAGGAGCTGGGATTACACGTGCATGCTGTGATGTCTGCCTAATTTTTGTATTTTTAGTAGAGACAACTTGCCATGTTGGCTAGGCAGGTCTGGAAATCTTGACGGCAGGTGATCCATCCACCCTGGCCTCCCAAATTGCTGGGGTTATAGGCACGAGCCACAGTGTCCAGCCCTGATGTGCAGTTTTTTGGTTGATATAACCCCATTTGTTTATTTTTGCTTTTGTTGCCTGTGTGATTGAGGTTTTATTCATAAAATATTTTCCCAGACCAATGTCTTAAAGCAATTTCCTTATGTTGTCTTCTAGTAGTTTTATAGTTTGGGGTCTTATGTGTAGGTCTTTGATCTATTATAAGTTTATTTTTGTATAGGGTTATAGGTGAGGTTCTAGTTTCATTCTTCTACATATGGATATCCAGTTTTCCCAGCACCATTTATTGAACAGACTGTCCGTTCCCCAGTGAGTGTTGTCAAAAATCAATTGGCTGTAGATACATAGATTTATTTCTGGGTTCTCCGTTCTCTTCCAATGGTCTATGTTTTTGACACATAGTATCATCCTGTTTTGGTTAATACAGCTTTGTAGTATATTTTGAAGTCTGGTAGCGTGATACCTCCAGCTTTGTTCTTTTTGCTCAGGGGGTCTTTTGTGGTTGCATACAAATTTTAAGATTAAAAAAAAATTCTCTGAAGAATGCCATTGGTATTTTGGTAGGGATTGCATTGAATCTGTAGGTTGCTTTGGGTAGTATGATCATTTTAACAATATAAATTCTTCTGATCCATTAGTATGGGATGTCTTTCAATTTGTTTGTATCCTTTTCAGTTTTTTTTGTCAATGTTTTATAGTTTTCCTTGTAGAGATCTTTCACATCCTTGGTTAAATGTATTCCTAGGTTTTGTTTTTTTTTTTGTTTTTTTTTTTTTGAGCTACTATAAATGGGATTGACTTTTCTTTTCTTTTTTTTATTTTTACACACCTGACAGCAATAATTTAAGTGAGAGAGATTGACTTTTTAACGTTGTTGATAAGTTTGTTGCTTTTATATAGAAATGTGACCGATTTTTATATGTTGATTTTGTATCCTGCAACTTTACTAAATGTATTAAGCATTATGTTTAGGAAGATTGGTGAGAGTGGGCATTCTTGTCTTTTTCCAATTATTAGAAGAAAAACTTTCAGCTTTTCCCCATTCAATATAATATTAGCTGTGGGTCATGTATAGCTTTTATTGTGCTGAGGTACAATTTTCTATCTATCTATCTATCTATCTATCTATCTATCTATCTATCTATCTATCTATCTGTCTGTCTGTCTTTTTATTTTATTTTATTTTACTTTTTATCCCAGTAGTTCTCAAGGAAGTCTGTATATTTTGAAATAGGGTCTTGCTCTGTTGCCCAGGCTGGAGTGCAGTGGCATGATCTTGCCTCACTGCAACCTCTGCTTTCTATGCTCAGGTGATCCTACCACCTCAGCCTCCTGTGTAGTGGGACTACAGGCATGTGCTACCATGCTCATCTAACTTTTAAAAAACTCTTTGTAGAGACAGGGTTTCACTATGTTGTCCAAGCTGGTCTCCAACTCCTAGACTCATGCTGAGATTACAGGCATGAGCCACCATGCCCAGCCTGGTACTTTTCTACTATACCTAATTTATTGAGAGTTTTTGTCATGAGGATGTGTTGGATTTTATCAGATGCTTTTTCTGCTTCTATTAGATGATCATGTGGTTTTTGCCCTTCATTCTGTTAATGTAATATGTTACGTTTATTAATTTGCATTTATTGAACCAGCCTTGCATCCCTGGGGTAAATCCCACTTGATCATGGTGTATTATCTTTTCAAAGTATTGTTGGAGTCAGTGTGCTAGTATTTTGTTGAGGATTTTAGATCTGTGTTCATCAGGAATATTGGCCTGTAGTTTCTTTTTTGTTGTGTACTTGTCTAGTGTTTTGTTATCAGTTATGCTATCCTCATAGAATGAGTTAGGAAGAGTTCTCTCTGCTTTAATTTTTAGGAATAGTTTGAGAAGAATTGGTATGAATTCTCATTTAGAGATCTCTGTAGAATTCCATGGTAAAACCATCTGGTTCTAGACTTTTCTTTGTTGGAAGGATTCCCTTCCCTTCCCCCTCCCCTTCCCCCTCCCCTTCCCCCTCCCCTTCCCCCTCCCCTTCCCCCTCCCCTTCCCCCTCCCCTTCCCCTTCCCCTTCCCCCTCCCCTTCCCCCTCCCCTTCCCCTTCCCCTTCCCCTCCCCTTCCCCTTCCCCCTCCCCTTCCCCCTCCCCTTCCCCCTCCCCTTCCCCTTCCCCTTCCCCCTCCCCTTCCCCCTCCCCTTCCCCCTCCCCTTCCCCTTCCCCTTCCCCTCCCCTTCCCCCTCCCCTTCCCCTTCCCCTTCCCCTTCCCCTCCCCCTACCCCTCCCCTTCCCCCTCCCCCTCCCCTTCCCCTTCCCCTTCCCCCTCCCCCTCCCCTTCCCCTTCCCCTTCCCCTTCCCCTCCCCCTCCCCTTCCCCCTCCCCTTCCCCCTCCCCCCTTCCCTCCCCCCTTCCTTTCCTCCTCCCTTTCCTCTCTCTTTTTTTCTTGCTTTCTTCTTCTTCTTTTATTTTTATCTTTATTTTTTAGAAATGGGCTTTTGCTTAGTTGCTCAGGCTGATCTTGATCTCCTGGTTTCAAGCTCTGCTCCTGTCTCGACCTCCCAAAGTGCTAGAATTACAAATGTGAGCCACCAAACCCAGTCTGTTGGGATAATTTTTGTTACTGGTTCAGTTTTGTTACTTTGCTAATAGTCTGTTTGGGTTTTCTGTTTCTTCTTGGTTCAGTATTGATAGGTTATATGTGTCCAGGAATTTATCCATTTCCTCTAGGTTTTTGTCCTTTATTCAGGTTTTGACTTAAAGTCTGTTTTGTGTGATATAAGAGTATCTACTCCTGGTTGCTTTTGCTTTCAGGAACATTTAATTGTTAGCAGTCATCTCTAATGATCCTATTTAAAAATTTTGGCTGGGTGCGGTGGCACTTGCCTGTAATATCAGCACTTTGGAAGGCTGAGGCAGGGGGATCATTTGAGTTCAGGAGTTCAAGACCTGCCTGGCCAATATGGTGAAACCCCATCTCTAATTAGCCAGGCGGGGGTGCCACCTGAAATCCCAATTACTTGGGAGGCTGAGACAGAAGAATCACTTGAACCTGGGAGTGGGAGGTTGCAGTAAGCTGAGATCGTCCACTGCACTCCAGCCTGGGAAACACAGTGAGACTCCATATCAAAACCACAACAACAAAATATTATTTATTTTTATTTATTAATTTTTTTGTAGAGATAGAGTCTCACTCTGTGGCCCTGGCTGAAGGATGTTCTCAAACTCCTAGCCTCAAGCAATTGTTCTACCTCAGCCTTCCAAAGTGTTGGGATTACAAGTGTGAGCCACCACACCTGGCTGTAATGATCCTGTGTATTTCTGTGGCATACATTGTGACATCTCATTTTTTATTTCTGATTTTATTTGGGTCTTCTCTCTTTTTTTATTAGTTGGTCTAGCTAATGGTTCATTTATCTTTTTAAAAAATCAACTTTTATTTTATTAATCTTTTGTGTTTTTATTTCTGCTGTGGTATTTATTATTTCTTTCCTAATAATTTTGGATTTTGTTTGTTGTTCCTGTAGTAGTAATTTGAGATATATCATGAAATTGTTTATTTGAAATATTTCTGTTTTTCTTCTCTGTCTTGAATTTATTTTGTAGGATAGCATATTTGAAATATTTCTAGTTTAATTAAAAAAATTTTTAGTGTTGCTATTTTTTTTGAGACAGGTTCTTACTCTGTTAGGTTGGAGTCAGTGGCACAATCATGGCTCACTGCAACCTTGAATTCCAGGGCTCAAGGAATCCTTCTACCTCAGCCTCCTGAGTAGCAGTACTACAGGTGTGCACCAACATGCCCAGCTAATACATATTTTTATTTTTGTAGAGATAGGGTCTCACTATGTTGCCCAGGCTGGTCTTGAACTCCTGGCCTCAAGCAATTCTCTTACATTGGCCTCCCAAAGTGCTGGGATTACAGATGTGTGCCACCATGCCTGGCACTCTTTCTAGTTTTTTTACATAGCCATTTATTACTATAAACTTGCCTCTTAATGGAGGTTGTGGTGGCTGGATCAGACCACTGTACTCTAGCCTTGGTGACAGAATGGAGACTCTGTCTCAAAAAAAACCCCAAAAACAACAACAAAAAAACATGTCTTTTAATACTGCTTCTCCTGTGTTTCATAGGTTTTGATATGTGTTTCTATTTCCATTTGTTTCAAGGAAACACAGAGAGATGTATCTTTTTTTTTTTTTTTTTTTTTTTTTGAGATGGAGTCTCACTCTGCCACTAGGCTGGAGTGCAGTTGCAGTGGCATGATCTCGACTCACTGCAACCTCTGCCTCCCGGGTTCAAGCGATTCTCCTGGCTCAACCTACTGAGTAGCTGGAATTACAGGAATACATTGCCATGCCCAGCTAAATTTTTTGTATTTCTAGTAGAGATGGGGTTTCACCATGTTGGTCAGGCTGGTCTCAAACTCCTCACCTCAGGTGATCCACCAGCCTCAGCCTCCCGAAGTGCTGGGCATGAGCCACCATGACCAGCTAAGAGAGATATATTTTTTATATATCTTTTGTTCCTTAATTTCTCTCATTTTATTTGCTCCTTAATTTGTTTTATTTGTTTTACAGTTTCATTCTTGGCCATGTGCAGTGGCTCATGCCTGTAATCCCAACACTTGGGGAGGCTGAGGCAAGATAATTGCTTGAGCGCAGGAGTTTGAGACCAGCCTAGGTAACATAGCAAGACTCTGCCTCTACAAAAAAAAATTAAAAATAGCCAAGTGTGGTGGTGCACACCTGTGGTCCCAGGTACTCAGGAGGATCCCCCTGAGCCCGGGAGGTAAAGGCTGCAGTGAGCCATGATCACACTGCTGCACTCCCGCCCGGGTGACAGATGGAGACCTGGTCATAAATAAATAAATAAATAAATAAAATTTTATTCTTAATTTCTTCCTTCATGCATTGGTCATTTAGGAGCATGTTTTTTTAGTTTCACTCTATTTGTATAGTTTTGAATATTCCTTTTTTTATTGATTTCTAGTTTTATTCCATGTAGTCAGGTAAGATACTTGATATGATTTTGATTTTGAAATTTTTTTTTTTAGCCAGGTGAGGTGGCTCACATCTGTAGTCCCAGCACTTTGGGAGGCCAAGGCAGGTGGATCATCTGAGGGTAGGAGTTTGAGACCCTGTCTCTAATAAAAGTACAAAAAAAATAGCTGGGCATGGTAGTGGGCACCTGTAATCCCAGCTACTCAGGAGGATGAGGCAGGAGAATTGCTTGAACCTGGGAGACGGAAGTTGCAGTAAGCTGAGATCGTGCCATTGTATTCTAACCTTGGTGACAATCCTGGAGAATGTTCCATGTGTTGATGAGAAGAATGTGTATTCTACAGCTGTCTAGTGAAATGTTCTGTAAATGTCTGTTAGGTCCATTTGGTTTATGGTGCAATTTAAATCCAGTGTTTGTTGATTTTCTTTCTAGAGATCTGCCCAATGCTGAGAGTGTAGTGTTGAAGTCCCCGACTGCTTTGTATTGGGATTGATCTCTTTCTTTAGATCTAATAATATTTGCTTTATGTATCTGGGTGCATGGTGTTGGGTGCATATATATACATTTACAGTTGTTATATTTTCTTGCTAGATTGATTCATTTATTATTGTATAATGTTCTTCTTTGTCTCTTTATATAGCTTTTGACTTCAAGACTGTTTTGTCTGATATAAGTATAGCTACTCCTGCTTGCTTTTTTGCTTTTTGAAAGGAAGCAGGAGTAAAAAAGAAAATGAGTATCTTTTTCCTTAAGCAAATATCTTTGCCCAAAGGCAAAAAAAAAGTCTTTTTTAGTTCTTTCATTTTCATTCTGTGTCTTTATATGTAAGATGAGTTTCTCATAGGCAGCCTATAGTTGGGTCTTGTTTTATTATCCTTCAGCCAGTCTATACCTTTTAAATATGGAATTTAATTAGTTTACATTCAAGATTATTATTGATAAATGAGGATTAATTCCTGTCATTTTATTGATTTTTAATGTATCTTTTGTTCCTTAATTTCTCTCTTAGTATTTTTGCAGTTGAGTGGTTTTCTCTAGTGATAAAGTATTATTCTTTTCTATTTCTTCTTTGGGTATTGGCTTTACCGATGAATTTACATTTTTGTATGTTTCCATGATGGTAGTTATTGTCTTTTACTTCCAGATTTAAGACTCCCTTGAACATTTCTTGTAATGCTCATCTAGTGGTGATGAATTCCCTCAATTTGTGCTTGTCTGTGAAATACTGTATTTCTCTTTCATTTCTGAATGATAGCTTTGCTGGGTATGAGATTTTTGGTGGGCAGCCTTTTTTTCCTCTTTTCAAATCTTTAAATCATTCTCTCCTGCCTATAAAGTTTCTGCTGAGAAGTTCACTGTTAGTCTTATAGAGATTCTCTTATATATGATGCAGTACTTTACTCTTGCCATTTTTAGACTTCTGTATCTATCTTTGACTTTTGAAAATTTGGCTATAATGTGCCTTCGAGAGGACCTGTTTGAGTCTAATGTATTTGGATTTCTTTGAGCTTCCTAGATCTGGATGTCCACCTTTCTCCCAAGACTTGGAATGTTTTCAGCTTGGAATGTTTTCATATCATTTCATTAAGTATGTTTTTTTAATACCTTTCCCTTTTCTTCTGCTTCCAGAATGCCTATAATGCAAATATTTGTTTGCTTAGTAATGTCCCATAAACCCTGTAAGCTTTCTTCATTCTTTTTTATTCCTTTTTTTTTTGTTTGACAGAGTTTCACTCTTTTGTCCAGGCTGGAGTAAAGTGGTGTGATCTCAGCTCACTGCAACCTCCACCCCCCAAGGTTCAGTCGATTATCCTGCCTCAGCCTCCTGAGTAGCTGGGATTACAGGCATGTGCCACCATGCCTGGCCAAGTTTTGTATTTTTAGTAGAGACAGGGTGTCACCATGTTGGCCAGGCTGGTCCCGAACTCTTAACCTCAGGTAATCCACCTGCCTCAGCCTCTCAAAGTGCTAGGATTACAGGCATGAGCCACCACACCCAGCCATCATTCTTTTTTATTCTTTTTCTTCTTTCTTTTTCTCTTCTTTTTTTTTTTTTTGTTTGCCTGTATTATTTCAAAAGACCAGTCTTCAAGTTGAGGTTTTTTTTTTCTTTTGCTTGGTCTATATTTTGTCATCAACATTCTCAATTGTATTTTTTATTTTTGAGTTCTTTAGCTCTAGAATTTTTTTTTTTTTTTTAGATAGATTTTCACTCTTGTTACCCAGGCTGGAGTGTAATAGTGTGATCTCAGCTCACCACACCCTCCACCTCCAAGGTTCAAGTGATTCTCCTGCCTCAGCCTCCTGAGTTGCTGGGATTACAGGCATGCGCCACCATGCCCAGCTAATTTTGTATTTTTAGTAGAGATGGGGTTTCTCCATGCTAGTCAGGCTGGTCTTGAACTCCCAACCTCAGGTGATCCACCCGCCTTGGCCTTCCAAAATGCTGGCATTACAGATGTGAGCCACTGTGCTTGGCATAATTTCTATTTGGTTCTTTTTAAAATGATGTATATCTCTTGAATTTCTCATTCAAATTATGAATTGTTTTCTAGATTTCATAGAATTGTCTATCTGTATTCTCTTGTTTCTCACTGAGTTTTATTAGAGTTATTATTTTGAATTTTTTTCTGGCATTTTTAATATTTCTGTAGTATTGGGGTCTGTTATTGGAGAATTATTGTGTTCTTTGGGAAGAGTCATATTTCCTTGCTCTTCCTTACATTGATTTCTGTGCAAGTGGTGAAACATTTGCCTCTTCCAATTCTATGCAGGAGGTTTAGTAGGCAGAACCTTATTTGCATAAATGAGTCTTGGGGTGTGGGTTAAATGGGGTGCATTGGCTTTGTTCTAGGTGGATGTGGTAGTGCAGTCTCCATGTAGTTTCTTCAGCTGTAATCCATGCTAGTGATATTTGCATGTGTCTCCGTGGCATAGGCTAAGAGAGTTTGTGGCAGTGGTGGTGCAGCTCTGCTGGGATATTTCTCAGGTCAGTGTGTCTACATGCACATGGTGGGTTGGCCAACTTGGGGTCTCACTCATCAGGGTTGGGACCACAGAGCTTTTACTCTAACTAGGGGCATCAGTGTGCTGTTTCATAGCTAGTCTGAAGGCTGATCATCCAGGGGTGGCCCATGGTGCTGTTTCTTGAGTCCAGTACACTGGCATAAGACTGCTTTGCTGGCCTTGGGGGTGTGTCTCCTGAGGGTGGTCCTTGGAAGGTGTTTTTTAGTTCTGAGAAGTGAGTAAAGGGTATTTGGGCTGGCCTGGGGGTGTCTCCTTAGGATGGTTCACAGGGCTGTTTCTCAGGCCTGGGATGTGGCCATATGGCTTTTTGGCTGGCCTGGGTTTATGTATGGTGAAGGAGGACCACAGAGCTATTTCTCAGGCCCAGGATGGGGTGCATAGCTGCACAGTTGCCCTGGGTGTGTGTCTGGTGCGGGTGGACCATGGTGCTGTTTCTCAGGCCTAGGATGTGAGGGGAAACACAGTTACCTGTCTGGCCTGAAGGTGTGTCTGCCAAGAGCAGCCTGCAGGGCTATTTCTTAGACCCCAGACATGGGCGCACAGCAGCTTGATCAGCCTGGGAGCATGCCAGACAGGAGTGGTCTGTGGAGCTGTTTCTCTGGCCCAAGATGTGGGTACACAGCTGCTCAGTTGGCCTGGGGGCTTGCATGTCAGGAATGGCTCATTGGGCTGTTTCCTAAGCCCGAGACATGGTCATATAGCTCCTTGTCCTGCCTGGGTATGCACCTGCCATGGGCAGGCAACAAGGCTATGTTTGAGGTCCTGATTTGGGGTACAGGGCTTTTGGGTAGGCTACAGGTATGTCTGCAATTGTAGGAGTGGGTGCTAGATGCTACAGGGCTGTTTTTTGGGCTTTGGGTGCAGGCATGTAGCCACCCTGTTAGCCTATAGATGTGTCAGCTGTTGAATGGCTCAGGGACCTCTCTTGCTCAAGGGAGGACCTATAGTAGTTTGGCTGGCTTTAGGGAGAGTTTGCCCTGGGCAGGACTGCCAGACTATTTATCTAGCTGAAAATGTGAGCAGCAGGGGTTGACTTTTCTGTTGGGCAAGGCCAGAGTCAGAGCTGATCCTAGGCCCAGCCTCTGCAGAGTTGGGGTTGTGACATTTAGTCACCTGTGCGGGCTTGGCAGAATGAAGATGGAGCCCTAGCTGGAGAGATGTAGTAGCTGCTGGCCCTCAGAGGAGGATGCGCTCCAGATGTGGCTCTGGTCTCAAGATGGCACTGTGCTGCACCAGCTTGGCTCACACCGAGTGGGGGGACCGGGTAGGAGGTGGGGAGTACATACCTTGTATCCTAATCCGGAGCACACAGCTGCATTAATTCCTTGCACCTCTCTAAACTGGGCTCAGGGCATGTGAGGACTTTGTAGGATTCTCCTATAGTAAGGACTGTAGGTATTTTTGGTGGCAGTGGGGGCTGCTGGGGTTCTTCTGCTTACCTTTTGCTTGCAAGGGAAAGTCTCTTTTGTCTCTTGGCCTGTCTGGGCCAAGCTGTAGAAGCTGGGTGCTTCCATAGTGTCCTTCTGGGCTTCCAGTCGTCACAGATGCCTCTCTACTTTCCCATGTTCTCTAGTGCTCTCCCTTTGACATCGGGTCATATCTCAGCTATTATTTATTGCCTTGTTCCTTTCTTATGGGGGAGATGAGTGTCAGGTATCTCTAGTCATATGATTTCTGAAATACAAAAGAGATGTCATTACAAAGTAGTGGGAAAATGATGAAATTTCCAATAAATGGGGCTGGGATAAAACATGCAAAAATAAACTCCAGGAAGAGACTTAAGCGTGGAAGACAAAACTATAAAGATTTTAAAGCTAATGTAGGCAAATATTTTTATAACCTCTGGATAAGAGACAAATGTCTTAAAAAATACTAATGTAATACTCAGAAAAGAAAAGATTGGTCAACTTTACTATATTAAAATTAAGTAAGTTGAAGAAAACACATCATATGTCTCCAGGTGGATAGTGCAAAAAGGAAAGAAAGAAAAGAAAACATACTGTAAAGTGAAAAGCCTCAGTGTGGGAGAAAATATTTGCAACAGATTAAACCAGCAGATAACTAGTATCAGAATATATAAATTATTTGTATAACACAGTAAGGAAAATACAGAAACTCAATGGGAAAATGGGCAAAAGATGTGAATAAGCATTTGTCCAAAAAAGTCCAAATTGTTCATAAACAAAATAAAAGATCCTCGCTGGGCATGGTGGCTCGTGCCTGTAATCCCAGCACTTTGGAAGGCCAAGGCAGGCAGATCACCTGAGGTCAGGAGTTCGAGACCAGCCAGGCCAACATGGCAAAACCCCATCTCTACTAAAAATACAAAAATTAGCAGGGCATGGTGACAGGTGCCTATAGTCCCAGCCACTTGTGAGGCAGAGATGGGAAAATCGCTTGAACCCGGGAGGTAGATGTTTCAGTAAGCCAAGATTGTGCCAGTGCACTCCAGCCTGGATAGCAGAGCAAGACTTCATCTCAAAAAGAAAACAAAACAAAAATTGGCAAGGTGCAGTTACTCACATTTGTAATCCCAGAACTCTGGGAGGCCGAGGCAGGTGGATCACCTGAAGTCAGGAGTTTAAGACCTGCCTGGACAATTTGGTGAAACCCCATCTCTACTAAAAATACAAAAATTAGCCAGGCGTGGTAGCACACGTCTGTAATTCTAGCTACTCAGGAGGCTGAGGCAGGAGAATTGCTTGAATCTGGGAGGTGGAAGTTGCAGTGAGTCGAGATCACGCCACTGCTCTCTAGCCTAGACGACAGAGCAAGACTCCATCTCAAAAAATAAACAAAAATAAAAAATAAAATATTGAAGGCTGAGTGGTGGCTCATGCCTGTAATCCCAGCACTTTGGGAGGCCGAAGCAGGTGGATCACGAGGTCAAGAGTTAAAGACCAGCCTGACCAAGATAGTGAAACCCCATCTCTACTAAAAATACAAAGATTAACCAGGTGTGGTGGTGGGCACCTATAATCCCAGCTACTTCGGAGACTGAGACAGAATTACTTGAACCAGGAGGTGGAGGTTGCAGTGATCCAAGACCTACATCATTACACTCCAGCCTGGGCAACAGAATGAGACTCCATTCTCAAAAAAGAAAAATTCAAATTAAAACCACAGTGAGATGTTATTATACCCTTACCAATATGGCAACAAACAAACAAAAAGACAAAAAGCCAACTCTGACAATACCAAGTGTTGATGAGAATGTAGTATAAAGCAAATGGTCGTATACTGCTGCTGGGAGTCTTGGAAACTAGTTAGGCATTCTCTAGTAAAGTTCAAGATGTTTATACCTTCTGACACAGTAATTCTGCTCTTAGAAATATAGTCCAGAGAAGCTTCTCTATTTGTGTGCCAGGATTCAGCCATGAGTATGTACAGAATGGCATTGTTTATGGTAACTAAACAAAAGATTAAGTGTTTAAAGTAGAATGAATACGACCGGGCTCAGTGGCTCATGCCTATAATCCCAGCACTTTGGAAGGCTGAGGTGGGCAGATCATCTGAGGTCAGGAGTTCAAGACCAGCCTGGCCCACATGGTAAAACCCCATCTCTACTGAAAATATAAAAATTAGCTGGGCATGGTAGCACATGCCTGTAATCCCAGGTACTCAGGAGACTGAGGCAGGAGAATCACTAGAACCTGTGAGGTGGAGGTTGTGCTGATCTGAGATTGAGCCACTGCACTGTAGCCTGAGAGACATAGCAAGACTATATCTCAAGATAAAGTAGAATGAACAAACAATTTGAGGTATATTAATTCCCAGGAAAACTGTTTAGTAAAAATACATAAACAACCTACAGGGATACAAAATAGCATGAATGGATTTCACAAATACACTGTTGAGTTAAATAAAACACAAAAGACCATAGACAATATGGTCTCACATAATGTTCA
The DNA here is from genome assembly GCA_031835075.1 of Saguinus oedipus. Taxonomy (NCBI): domain Eukaryota; kingdom Metazoa; phylum Chordata; class Mammalia; order Primates; family Cebidae; genus Saguinus; species Saguinus oedipus. The sequence continues at coordinate 49,743,099 of CM063170.1, forward strand.
AAAACCAAAAAAAAGCTATACATAGAATTTTGGGAAACACACATAGCTGGTAAAGCTATAAAAAGACTATTATTGCAAAATTCAAGGTGATTACCTGTAGGAGAGAAGGAAGATTTTTATACATAAATATTTTTTCTAGAGATGGGATCTTACTATGCTGTCTAGGTCTTGAACTCCTGGCCTCAAGCAGTCCTCACTTTGGCTTCCCAAAGTGCTGAGATGATAGGGGTTAGCCGTTGCACCTAGCTACTCTGTCTTGAAGAGACAGTCTTGCTATATTGCCCAGGCTGGCCTTGAACTCCTGGCTTCAAGCAATCCTCCCACCTCAGCCTCCTAGGCATGAGCCTCTGTGCCTAGCTGGGAAGACTCTGTGATCAGGAAGAAGTACATGACCTTGGCATGGGAAACAGAAGGGACTTTTGGAGACTAGCAGTGTTTTACTTTCGTTGAAGTCCTCCTTACTTGAGTTTTTGCTTTATAAGTATTTACAAACTATACATCTATGTTTATGTCATGTTCTATACTCTGTTATATTTTCCATTAAACAGTAGTTTGACCTTAAAGCCATATTGTGACATCATTACATCCCGTTGTTTCGGAAAAAATGAAAAAGCCCGGTGGTACTTATATTGGCAGCAGCATGGAACATCAGAAGAGTTCACACTGTCGGTGAGAATGTGACCTTTTGAAAGTTGCTCAACACTCCCCTGTAAGGTGGATACCTATGAGAAGAGAACAACAAGAATGGGTGGAGGGGAATAGCAAAGTGAAAAAAAGACAAGCCAGGAACCTCAAGGGACTGATGGTGAGTATGTCTATGTGTTAAGAGTATAAGCTTAACTATCTGAACCTGGAGTAAAAGGCTAATAACCAGCAAACAGAAAAAAAGGAGACGGCTGGGTGCAGTGGCTCACGCCTGTCATCCTAGCACTTTGAAAGGCCGAGGTGGGCAGATTACCTGAGGTCAGGAGTTTGAGACCAACCTGACCAACATGGAGAAACCCTGTCTTTACTAAAAATACAAAATTAGCCGGGCATGGTGGCATATGCCTGTAATCCCAGCCTGTAATCGGGAAGCTGAGGCAGGAGAATCACTTGAACCCAGGAGGCGGAGGTTGCGATGAGCCGAGATCATGCCTAGACTGGGCAACAAGAGCGAAACTCCATCTCAAAAAAAAAAAAAAGGGGGGGGGGAGATGTCACACTGGAGAACATTCTCAGAATGAGAGGCCACTCATTCTGCTCCCACACCAGTGCACCAGTTGGGCTTCTGTAGGAGGTTGTGGGACCTCCACTTTCAAGATGAGACTGCAGATAAGATTTCCCACGGTGACTCACACAGCCCAGCTGAATTTTTTCAGTGAGGAACCCCTTTTCATTCTGTTCAGTTTTGTCATTGGGAGCCTAGCTGAGCTATTAAGGGTGTAGTATTTCTACACCCTCTCCATTTCCTCTACTGTAAAGACATTTACTCAGGCAGGAGCAGCATCTACTTCCTTAGAAGTTACCTGATGGATAAAGCTGGGTGTGGTGGCTCATGCCTGTAATCGCAGAACTTTGGGAGGCTGAGGTGGGAGGATTGCTTGAATCGATCAGGTTGGGCAAGAAAGGGAGACCTTTTCTCTACAAAAATAAAAATAACAAACAGGGTGTAGGTAGCTCATGCTGCTCAGGAGGCTGACTTGGGAAGATAAGTATTTATCTTGCTCCATGCCACTTCCAGTATTAGTACCATCAGATTTTTTCATTTGTCCAAAACAATGGCTATGTAGATGCCACGATATGGCTTTAAGGTTAAACTATTGTTTAATGGAAAATTATAACAGAATAAAGAACATTATATAACATAAATTTATAGTTTGTAAGTACTTAGAAACTATAACTATTGAGCTTAAGCCCAGGAGTTTGAGGCTACAGTGAGTAATGATTGTACCACCGCACTTCAGCATGGGCAACAGAGAAAGACCCTGTCTCTAAAATAACTTTTTAAAATGTACTTGCTGGATAAGTGTTGTGATAGCTCAGAATGCGGACTTGTCCTTCCTGGGCCACTGTTTTCTATATTGGAGGGGGCTCTAAGCTGGCCTTGTGCTCACTTGAGTGTGACCTTAAGCTTAATCTCTCCAGCATCCATCCATGGTTACTAAATTAAAAACTCTCTATAAACACAAGAGCCCTTTATCAGGTCTTCAGGGTTGTGAAGAGCATGCCCTTGTAACTTAAAAAAACTAACTGCATTAGTAAAATGTCATTTTTAGGTAAGAAAGAGAACCATATATTCGTATCTGAGTCACAGCACCAAAAAAAATTTAATTAAAAAGAAAAAAAAGAACCATATATATTTGGAAGTGAAAGTTTCTTTTTCCATCTCCTGCCTCATCCCTTTTTATATAAGGGGTCTCTAGTGGGTATTTGTTTTTGTTTTCCAATATCTATCTCCTCCTGAAAGGCACTGCAGTTTTTATGTGCGGGAATCACTCTTCTCTCACTTTCAGAACATGAAGTGTGGGGAGGTCACCCAAGCCTAAGCCTGTTAATGCTTTTGACCCTTTTGGCACAGCGATTTTTCAAGAATGGGTCTGTGACTCAGACCCAGACTTGGGCGTCTGGAAGAGTGTAAATCCTTTGACCCATAGGGGAGTGACCCACACAGAGGTGTGCTCTGTGGGTGCAAGAGAGGACACTGTGTAGAATATGAGAAAAGAGCCAGCCCTGGAGGCAACTGAATGTTAACATCAGCCAGAAACTAGGTTCTTGATGACCTCTCTGAGAGCCACTGAATCAAGCCTTGCCTGAACGTGGATTTTTCCATAATTTCAGCTGATAAATTCACTTTATAGTTGAAGCCAGCTGGAGTTAGGTTTTCTGTCATTGGCAGCATATTAAATACTGGGTCTTTGGTAAGAGAATTTTGTTGGCATATGAGCGCATCAAAATCAGTAGAAGAACACACCATGGTCATGCTGTGAGAGGCAGTCAGTAGCAAAGGAGAAATTTATTTAGCTTTGTAAATATATTATTCTGAAGACCCTGAAAGGTCTGAAGTTTCCTCCAGGTATGCTCGGGATCTTGGTGGTCTGACGTAGCCCTCTTAGTGATGGGACCTGGTGAGGGGGGCAAAAGTGTTGAAAGTTGGCTTAAGCTGGGTCCAGCGGCTCACACCTATAATCCCAGCACTTTGGGAGGCTGAGATGGGCAGATCCCTTGATCCCAGGAGTTCAAGATCAGTTTGGGCAACATAGTGAGATTCCCATCTCTACAAAAAAAAAAGAAAGAAATTAGCCAGGGCCAGGGATGGTGGCTCACGCGTGTAATCCCAGCACTTTTGGGAGGCTGAGGCTGGCAGATCACTTGAGCTCAGGAGTTAGAGACAAGATTGACTGACAACATGGTGAAACCCCATGTTTAAAAACAAACAAACAAAAAATCAGCCAGACATGATGACACATGCCTATAGTCCCAGCTACCCGGGAGGCTGAAGTGGGAGAACCACTTGAGCCTGGCAAGCAGAGGCTGCAGAGAACTGTGATTGTATCATTGCACTTCAGCCTGGGTGACAGAGTAAGACACTGTCCCAAATAAAAAAATTAAAAAGAAAAACCAAGTTAATTTGACACAAATGAGAGGACTTAAGACCACAAAAATAAAAGTGCTTCCATTTGAGGTATGGCCCATGAGCTGATGGGTGATTTAATGAGAATGTGAATAAATGTTTTGTTCCTTCTCCTGGGTCCCATGTATGTTCATGATGTTCGTGGCTTTCCAGGAGTGAAACCTTTTTTTCTGGTTATGTGCCCATGGGATGTACTGATATTAACAAGGAGTTACATGTTTGTGTGTACGTAGGGGTATATAGAAAAACATCTGAAAGGCCAGGCACAGTGGCAGACACCTATAATCCCAGCACTTTGGGAGGCCGAGGCAGGCAGATCACCCTAGGTCAGGAGTTTGAGACCAGCCTGACCAACATGGTGAAACCCTGTCTCTAATAAATGCAAAAAAATTAATCAGGCATGGTAGTGCATGCCTATAATCCCAGCTACTTGGGAAGCTGAGGTAGGAGAATCACTTGAACCGGGAGGCAGAGGTTGCAGTGAGCCGAGATCATACCACTGCACTGCAGCCTGCGCAACAAGAGGGAAAACTCCGTCTCACCAAAAAAATCCATCTGAAAAAGGATTCATTATGTTGAAAGTGGCTATTTCCAAAGAACTGGAACCAACCCAAATGCCCAACGATGATAGAGTGGACTGGGAAAATGTGGCACATATACACCATGGAATATTATGCAGCAATCAAAAATGATGAGTTTGTGTCCTTTGTAAGGACATGGATGAATCTGGAGAACATCATTCTCAGCAAACTGACACAAGAACAGAAAAAGAAATACCGCATATACTCACTCATAGGTGGGTGAGAAAAATGAGAACACATGGACACAGAGAGGGGGTCTACTACACACTGGGGCCTATTGGGGGGAATGGGGGAGGGACAGCGGGGGGGCTGGGGAGGGATAGCCTGGGGATGAATGCCAAGTGTGGGTGAAGAGGAGGAAGGCAGCAAAACACACTGCCATGTGTGTACCTATGCAACTACCTTGCACGTTCTGCACATGTACCCCAAAACCTATAATGCAATAAAAATTAAAAAAAAAAAAAAGAAAGTGGCTATTTCGAGGTACTGGGATTATGGCATTTGTTTTATTTATTTCTTCTTTAATTCGTAGTTTTCAAAATTTTCTACAGTTAATGTGATTTATATAATTTTTTAAAAAGGTTTTCAAAGTACTACACAAATACACAAGGTGACAATACTCTGCGTGGGAAGTTACGTGGCCAGTTACAATCTGGAAGTCAGAACAGCTGCTCACAATTGCTTAATTTAACCTCTCACTTTTAATATGCAACCTCACCTTCTTCCTTTGCAAAATTTGGAACTAATCTCAGGTCTAAGTAGCGTAACCAGGATGTGATTTAACAAAGTTAATTATCAACCCAAATTAAGTACATACAGGGTCCCCACCTTAGGTGGTCATTGTGGTTACTCCCCAATATCTACTCCACTGCACTTCCCAATTGTGTAGGGAAGATCCCATTGGACTGAGATTTTCCAGGTACTGCCATCTAAATCACCCAGGTTTTTCTGTCTCCTGATCTGGTTCTAACTTCCACTTTATGAATTTTGTCAAGTAGCCCTTTAGTTATCTATAAAGGTGTAACTCTAATTTTGCATAGAGTTACACTCTGTGCACACTGTGCCTGATCCAGTGTGTTCATCTGATGGAATCTACATAGTTGTAATAAAGAATAAGTAATAAAGAAGGCCGGGCGCAATGGCTCATGCCTGTAATCCCAGCACTTTGGGAGGCCAAGGCGGGCAGATCACCTGAGGTCGGAAGTTCGAGGCCAGCCTGACCAACATGGAGAAACCCTGTCTCTACTAAAAATACAAAATTAGCCGGGCATGGTGACTCATAGCTGTAATCCCAGATACTTGGGAGGCTGAGGCAGGAGAACTGCTTGAACCTGGGAGGCAGAGGTTGTGGTGAGCTGAGATTGCACCATTGCACTCCAGCCTGGGCAACTAGAGCGAAACTGTCTAAAAAAAAAAAGAAGAAGAAGAATGAGGCCATTCTACATGAGCTGAAACAAAAGATTTTAGGCGGGGTGCTGTGGCTCATGCCTGTAATCCCAGCACTTTGGGAGGCTGAGGTAGGGATATCACTTGAGGTTAGGAGTTTGAGAGCAGCCTGGCCAACATGGCAAAACCCCATCTCTACGAAAAATACAAAAAATTAGCTAGGCATGGTAGCTTGTGCCTGTAATTCCAGCTACTCAGGAGGCTGAGGCAGGAGAATCACTTGAATACGGGAGGCAGAGTTTGCAGTAAGCCAAGATCGCACCATTGCGCTCCAGCTTGGGTGACGAAGCAAGACTTTGTCTCAAAAAAAAAAAAAAAAAAAAAGATTTAAAAAACACATTTAAAAAAGAAAGTTGCAGGCTGTGGAGCAACCAGACAATGGTAATGAAATGTGACACACAGGGCACCAGCTGTGACCCTTTTTTGCCAAAAAGTCAAACCAGGTTCCAACTAAACCCCTAGAGCAAAGTTTAATTTGCAGGAAATTCAAAGAAAGGAGGAACAATGTAAATGACCCCACAGTGAAACAGACAAACCCTGAATGTGGAGCATTTCACAGGACAAAACTGGTTTGTATAACCAGTCAATGGCAAGGGGGTAAAGGGAAGACTGTCTTCGATTGAAAGATAATTGAGAGAGACAGCAATCAAATGCAATGCAAGGACTCGTTTGGGTCTAGATTTAAACAAAATGATTGAAAAAAGACATTTTTGAGATAATCAGGGAGATCTGATTATAGACTGAAGTACTAGATGTTGCTAAGGCATCATTAAATTTGTTATGTGCAGCCAGGTGCTGTGGCTCACGCCTGTAATCCCAACACTTTGAGAGGCTGAGGTGGGCAGATTATCTGAGGTCAGGAGTTTGAGACCAGCCTGACCAACATGGAGTAACCCTGTCTCTACTAAAAATACAAAATTAGCCAAGTGTGGTGGCATACACCTGTGATCCCAGCTACTCGGAAGGCTGAGGCAGGAGAATCGCTTGAACCTGGGAGGCGGAGATTACGATGAGCCAAGATGCACTTCCAGCCTGGGCAACAAGAGCAAAACTCTGTCTCAAAAAAAAAAAAAAAAAAATTGTTATGTGCGTAATGGTATTCTGATTATATAGCAGAATGTCCATTTTTGTTTGTTTGTTTTTGAGATGCAGTTTTGCTCTTGTTGCCCAGGCTGGAGTGCAGTGGCACTATCTTGGCTCACTGCAACCTCTGCCTCCCAGGTTCAAGCGATTCTCCTGCCTGGGCCTCCTGAGTAGCTGGGATTACAGGCATGTGCCACCACGCCTGGCTAATTTTTTGTGTTTTTAGTAGAGACAGGGTTTCTCCATGTTGGTCAGGCTGGTCTCAAACTCCTGACCTCGGGTGATCCGCCCACCTCGGCTCCCCAAAGTGATGGGATTACAGGCCTGAGCCACCGCACCCAGCCTTAAAAATAAATATTTCAGCAAATAAAATAGCAAAAAGAAAATGCAAGTTTCAAAATAGGTATATGGTATTTTGTCTAAGAAAAGAGGATATGAGAATATATATTTTATTTTCTTGGGTTTGCATTGGGAGTAAACACAAGAAACTTAGGAAAATGAAAACCTATAATATAGGTGGGAGAAATGGTGGTAAACATGGAAGGGTGGGGTCAAGGCTTCTTGAGCTTTTTGTATTGCTTTAACTTTTTTTTTTTTTTTTTAAGAGACAGGGTTTCACCATATTGGTCAGGCTGGTCTCGAACTCCTGACCTCAGGTGATCTACCCGCCTCAGCCTCCCAAAGTGCTGGGATTACAGGTGTGAGCCACTGCGCCCAGCCTGCTTTAACTTTTTAACTATTTGAATATAGTATGTAAAATTTTGAAGAAAATAAACAATAAATAAAAGTTAAATGAACATGAAAATGTTCAGAACCAGCCTCTTACACACAGAAAACAAGAAAGGGTTAAAGTAGATCTCTAGGCCGGCTTGGTGGCTCACGCCTGTAATCCCAGCACTTTGGGAGGCCGAGATGGGCGAATCACGAGGTCAAGAGATGGAGACCATCCTGGCCAACATGGTGAAACCCAGTCTCTACTAAAAGTAAAAAAAAAAATTAGCCAGGCATGGTGGCACGCATCTGTGGTCCCAGCTACTCAGGAGGCTGAGGCAGAAGAATCGCTTGAACCCAAGAGGCGGAGGTTGCAGTAAGCCGAGATTGCGGCACTGTACTCCAGCCTGGCGACAGAGCAAGACTCCATTTCAAAAAAAAAAAAAAAAGTAGATCTCTAGCCCCCTTCATATCTAGACTTTAATGAATTAATAAATTGTTAATGTTTTATAAAGGTGGTCTCAGTAGCAATTCTAGAAATGAGCAGAAAACAAAGTAGTAAAAACAAAACACACCCAGGCACGGTGGCTCATGCCTGTAATCCTAGCACTTTGGGAGGCCGAGGTTGGTGGATTACCTGAGGTCAGGAGTTCGAGACCAGCCTGGCCAACATGGTGAAACCCCATGTTTTTAGCCTTTACTAAAAATACAAAATTAGCTGGGAATGGTGGCGGGTGCCTGTAGTCCCAGCTACTCGGAAGTCTGGGACAGGAGAATTGCTTGAACCTGGGAGGCGGAGGTTGCAGTGAGCCAAGATCGCACCACTGCACTGACAGAGCGAGACTCCGTCTCAAAACAAAAACAAACAAAACACAGAAACTGAGGGCTGATGCTTTTAAGAGCCTTGCCCAAGTTCATGCTTCTAATAAACATAACCCCTGACCCCATGTTTAATCTGTTCTACCTTATACTTGAATATAGGCATTTGCTGGTTGTTATTAGTTATGTGGGAAGACAAACATTAATTTAATGAAACATAATTTATAGTGGAAAAAATCTGACGCTTAGGGGACTTACATATCATTCTAAATCACCAATCATGTGCCTTTCAGCAAATCAATTTTCTGAAGTCTCAGATTCCTTGTCTATAAAATGAGAATCTTGATTATGATCTCTTGAGCAACTGCCACTCTGCGGTGCTATGGGAAGTACACATGCTGAACAAGTTGGATATTTATATGAAATGCCATTTGTTTATATTGAACAAGTTGGATATCTATACCAAATACATTTAATGGTATAAATGTGAATGACAACGAAACTCAGGAAGGCAGGACATAGAGGAAGGCCACTGGCTTTTCAGAAACCACTTAGTCTGTGAGCTTACTTCCCTTTTATAAAAAAAAGTTTTAGCTTTTAAGGTGTCCAGATAAAAGTCACACTCCCAGAGCTGAGCCTATGTGAGTCTGACCTGTCACCTCAGTAATGGAAATGTGGCTGGAATTCAACTCTTTTTGATAATTCATGCCCAAAGCCTCTAAGAATAGGACAGAGGGGGATACCTCATCTGCATGAGATGAAATAGGATACGGAGATCCCCTTAATTCCACTCAGAGTAGTGGAAAGTGTTGCCAAAAGAAACATGTTTTTTCCAAGTTGAAGAGTTGGAATGTTTGAAGGTTAAAGTCAGAATATTAGGACAGAGAGCCATGCATATGTTACCTAATACAAGTTGCTCAGTTTATAAATTATATAAATGAGGACACTGAGACCCAGCAAGGTTATAGGATACAACCTAATCTAAGTTAGAAGAAGGATGAGGGCCAGGTGCGGTGGCTCACGCCTGTAATCCCAGCACTTTGGGAGGCCGAGATGGGTGGATCACTGAGGTTGGGAGTTCGAGACCAGCCTGACCAACATGGAGAAACCCCATCTCTACTAAAAATACAAAATTAGCTGGGTGTGGTGGTGCGTGCCTGTAATCCCAGCTACTTGGGAGGCTGAGGCAGGAGAATCGCTTGAACCCGGGAGGCAGAGGTTGCAGTGAGCCAAGATTGCGCCATTGCACTCCAGTCTGGGCAACAAGAGTGAAACTCCATCTCAAAAGAAGAAGAAGGAGGAGGAGGAGGAGGAGGAGGAGGAGGAGGAGGGGAGTTAGGCTCACGATGGGAGTTGCAATGGTCTCTAAATGTGAGGATATGGAACATGCCATTCCACCTCCTAGTCCAGTGCCTGGTGCAGAGTGGGGGCTTCATAAACATTGGTCACAGGCCTGATGGTGGGACTGATCTGAGTGAGTGAACGCATGGATGGTGCCTCTGTAGTTTGTGTTCCCTGCTAATCAGATGAACTCATACATGCTTCATTTCAGGGCTATCTCATCTGAGATATTATGTTGGAGAGTTGGATCTACATGGCATGACCGAGTAGCGTTTTCTTCCTCTGAAGTATTGCTTCCTCTTTGTTGGTATCACAGGACAAACATCAGAACGCTTGCAGGATGTGTGTAGTGTGGCACGATAGAGAACTTGGCTTTCCTTTAGTGTGACTGTAGACCTGGCAGTGTTAATAGAAGAATCATCGGTAATCAGACACCCTAGACACCCTGGTGTGCTGAGCTAGCACCAGTGGGTGTGGCCACCGCTCATGTGATTGTGGAGTAGAAGTTGGAAGACGTGCCCAGTTCATTTGGAGAGTTAAAACTGCACCTATTCAGCTGTATCTTTAAATTTTAAAAAAGAAAAAGAAAAACAAAACTGCACCTAACAGAGCTGTCCTCTGACTTTTCTTCTACAAGCCCCATGTTTTCACATCTTCGTTTTGACGGTGTCCTCCTCCTGCTGCTGCTGCTGCTACTTACAAGTAAGTCTGGGCATGGATATTGACGGTGAGATAATGGTGCTGTCCAGAGGACAAGGGAGAGAGACAAGGATGGCCGTTGTAATGTTATTTGTAATAGCAAAGGTTTGGAAGCAACCTAAATGTCCATCAGTGAGTGAGTGGGTAAATAAATATGATATAATTGTGATACAAACAGTGAGGCTGACCAAACACACTGGTATAGAATGTCTCAAAGTTATAATGTTATTTTTAAAAAGAAAGGTGCAGAATAATGCATATATTAGGCTTCTATTTCTGTGTGCGCATTATTGGGGAGCAGGAATATGTGGACATTTCTTAATGTATAGGCTCTAGGAAAAGGAACCAGGGAATGGTAAAGAGTTGGGAAAGTGAGGCATATTTTTCTTTTTTTTTTTTTTGAGATGGAGTCTCACTCTATTACTCAGGCTGGCGTGCAGTGGCACAATCTCGGCTCACTGCAATCTCCACCTCCCGGGTTCAAGCGATTCTCCTGCCTCAGACACCCGAGTAGCTGGGATTACAGGCACACACCACTATGCCTTGCTAATATTTTAAATTTTTAGTAGAGACGGGATTTTACCATGTTGGCCGGGCTTGTCTTGAACTCCTGGCCTTAAGTGATCTGCCTGTCTCAGCCTCCCAAATTTTGCTGGGATCACAGGGGTGTGCCACCAAGCCAGGCAACTTTTTCATACATCTTTGATAGTGTTTGAATGTTTTTTTTTTTTTTTTTGAGATGGAGTCTCACTCTGTTGCCCAGGCTGGAGTGCAGTCGTGCCAACTCAGCTCACTGCAACCTCAGCCTCCCAGGTTCAAGCAATTTTCCTGCCTCAGCCTCCTGAGTAGCTGGGATTACAGGCGCCCATGACCATGCCTGGCTAATTTTTTATATTTTTAATAGAGACAGGATTTCAGTATGTTAGCCATGGTCTCAATCTCTTGACCTCATGATTCGCCTGCCTTGGCCTCCCAAAGTGCTGTGATTACAGGTGTGAGCCACCGTGCCCAGTGTGTTTGAATGTTTTTACTGTAGTTGAGTCATATGAAAACCAAGGGGAAAGAAAAAAATCAAAAGAAAATATGAAATGTATGTTTTATCATATGTAAAATATGTATATATAGTTTTTTTTAAAGGAATTAACTTTGTCAATTGAGGAAAATGATAAGACAAGTCAATCATTTTGGAAGATTTATTTGCCAAAGTTAAGGAGGCACTTGGGAGACAGGTCTATGCCGTTCTCAGAAGATGATTTTGAGCGCTCCAAATTTAAAGGGGACAAGGTGGGATATTGAGAACACTCAGTTTTCACATAAAGAAAAGGGGCAGAGGAAAAATGTGGGAAATCTGCATTTTCTATAAGATAACACAGACAAAATAGGGCAGGGAACAGTCAGATATGGCCGAGCCGACTGCACCTGTAAAGATAAACTGTCAGTTTGCATTGCACAGCTGACCAGGAATTTCCTTGTGTGCAAAATATGGGGGAGGCCTGTAGCCTTTCATCTTGTAGCCATCTTGTTTAGGACTCAAAAGGAGGAGGCAGGTTTCCATGACCCCATGCCCAGCTTGACTTTTTCCTCTGGCTAAATGAGTTTGGAGTCCGGAGTACCAAAATTTAATTTCTTTTCACAACTTCAAACCTTAAAACAACTCCATGAGTAGTTTCAAAGACACAAGATTCATATTTAACCAAGGGTTTTTATTTACTGTGCACTTTCTGCTTTAAAAGGGATTTCTGTTAGGAGAGCCTGCCTTTGTTGATGAACAGACAAGTAGCCCAGATGGTTTGGCCATTTCCGGCTGACCATGACCCATTTTCTGACTGTCTGTTTCCATCAGCTCTGTCTCCTGTGCTCACAGAATTGGGCCACAGTTCTCTCCTAGGGCAGTGTTTCTGAAAGTGAGATTCTGGGACCAGCCACTTTAGCAACACTTGAGAACTTGTTAGAAATAGAAGTTCTCAGCCTCCTCCACAGACCAGCTGAGTCAGGAACTCTAGCAGTTGAGCCCAGCAGTCTGTGTTTTCACCAGGCTTCCCAGTGATTCTGATGGCCTTCACGTGAATCATCCTCCAGACAGGACTGCAGTAGTGGCTTCCTCTTTATTCTATAAGGGCATTGCTTGCAGTTTCCCTGAAATTGAGTAACCTCACTCACTGCCTGAGTCTTGGCTCTCCTTCTCTCTCTATTCAGGGTCTTCGGAAGAGGAATACATAGTGGAGGTGGGTCAGAATGCCTATCTGCCCTGCTTCTACACTCTGGACACTCCAGGGAACCTCGTGCCTGTATGCTGGGGCAAAGGAGCCTGTCCTGTGTTTGAGTGTGGCGACGTGGTGCTCAGGACTGATGAAAGGGATGTGAGTTATCGGACTTCCAGCAGATACTGGCTAAACGGGGATTTCCACAAAGGAAATGTAACCCTGGCCATAGATAATGTGACTCTAGAAGACAGTGGAATCTACTGCTGCCGGGTCCAAATCCCAGGCATAATGAATGATAAGAAATTTAACCTGAAGTTGGTCATCAAACCAGGTGAGTGGACCTTTGCATGCCTGCTTTATGAATAAGATTTATCTGTGGATCATATTAAAGGTATTGATTGTTCTCACCTCTGACCTCCCTAATTATAGCCCTGAAGGTGGGCTCCTAAACCTAAAGTTTAACAGGCCCCATCAGTGATGCTCAGTGATATTTAACACCTTCCATCTGTTTTAAAACTCATGGGTGGCTGGGCACAGTGGCCCACACATGTAATCCCAGCACTTTGGGAGGCTGAAGCGGGCGGATCACGAGGTCAGCAGTTCAAGACCGTCCTGACCAGCATGGGGAAACCCCATCTCTACTAAAAGTACAAAAATGAGCTGGATGTGGTGGCATGTGCCAGTAGTCTCAGCTACTTGGGAGGGGTACATTTCATTCATGGAACTCCCCCTTTAGTAGTTCAAGGAGAATTGTTTGAACCTGGGAGGAGATTGCATCACTGCACTTCAGCCTGGCACAGAGTGAGACTCTCAAAACAAAAACAAAAATAAAACTAATGGGTGTGGCTGGGCACGGTGGCTCATGCCTGTAATCCCCAAAGTTTGGGAGGCCAAGACAGGAGGATTGTGAAGTCAGAAGTTCAAGACCAGCCTGGCCAAAATAGTGATACCCTGTCTCTACTAAAACTACAAAAAATTAGCTGGGTGTGGTGGTGGGCACCTGTAATTCCAGCTACTCAGAAGGCCGAGGCAGGAGAATCACTTGAACCTGGGAGGCAGAGGTTGCAGTGAGCCAAGATGACGCCATTGCAGTCCAGCCAGGGTGACGAGTGAATCTCCATCTTAAAAAAAAGAAAAAAAAGACAGGCTGGTCACAGTGGCTCATGCCTGTAATCCCAGCACTTTGGGAGGCTGAGGTGGGCAGATCACCTGAGGTCAGGAGTTTGAGACCAACCTGATCAATATGGTGAAACCCTATCTTTAAAAAAAATATAATTAATTAATTAATTTTAAAAAAGCCTCATGGGTGAATTTTTAGATGGGAAAAAAGGCCTAGATCAGTGGTTAGAGACCGTGACTCCTCATTAGTATCACATGAAGAGTTTTTAAATAGCTATAGATGCCAGGTATGGTGGCTCATGCCTGTAATCCCAACACTTTGAAAGGCTGAAGCAGGAGGATCACTTGAGGCCAGGAGTTTGAGACCAGCCTGGCCACTATAGTGTGACTATCTCATCGAAGAAGAAGAAGAAGAAAGAAGGAAGAAGGAAGAAGGAGGAAAGAAGAAGAAGAAAAAAGCCACTACCAAAAACCAGAGAAATCAGCATCTCTGGAAGTAGATCCTAAGCATTAGCTCTTTACAGAGTCTATCCCAGGTGATTGTACCCCATGTGCAGCCAGCATGGTGAACCGCTGGGTTGTGCGTATATGCTGGGAGGGGAACAGACTTGTGTGTTTTAAGATTTCTATAACATCTGCTTTGTGCTGAGAGAGAGCTGAGTTTAAATATGACTTTGCCTCTTACTAGTTATATAATCCCAGGTAAGTTATTGAAATGATATGACCTCCTTCTCTATAAAATATGACAATAGTACCTATCATATGGGCCATTAGAAGGATTTTATGTGGTAATATTTTATGAAAAACATTTAAAGGTTGGGCATCCCAAATCTGAACATCTAAAATCTGAAATACTCCGAAATCTGAAATGCCCTAAAATCCAAAACTTTTTGGACACCGACATGGCATTCAAAGGAAATGCTCATTGGAGTATAAGCATAGTGCAGATACTAAAACATCCAAGAAATGGCTGGGTGCGGTGGCCTCACACCTGTAATCCCAGCACTTTGGGAGGCCAAGGAGGATGGATCTCCTTAGGTCGGGAGTTTGAAACCAGCCTGACCAACATTGAGAAACCCCATCTCTACTAAAAGTACAAAATTAACCGGGTGTGATGGTGGTGCACGCCTATAATTCCAGCTACTCGGGAGGCTGAGGCAGGAGAATTCCTTGAACCCAGGAGGCAGAGGTTGCGGTGAGATGAGGTTATGCCATTGAACTCCAGCCTGGGCAACAAGAGTGAAACTCCATCTCAAAAAAAAAAAATCTAAAAAACTCAAAATCAGAATGTAACCATGATGACCGAATCTTACCTTTGTCAAACATTTGAAGTGTAGGAAACATTCTCAATGTAGGTATCCAAGCAGGTTTGAAAACTGAGGTTGTATCTGTCTTTTTTCCTTGTCTTTCACATTTTTTTCCTGCTGCCCTTTTAATTCCCTGAAATGAGCTTTTTGCTGTCAGATAATTTTCATCTTTATGTTGGTTTGTGACATTAGCCAAGGTCACCCCTGCACCGACTCTGCCGAGAGACTCTACTGCAGCCTTTCCAAGAATGCTTACCACCGAGGATCACAGCCCAGGTAACTATGCATGGGGCAGAGGAGGAAATCTTTAGCTGGCTCTGAATTCAGAGGATTTTGAATGTGGGAAAAAAGATGAGAAAGCAGTGTGAGAGTGGAGGCAGGGATGTTTCTGTGCACCTGAAACAGTGTTTGAGAAGAGGGGGGTGGTGGAGACACCCCTGTGCTGGGAAAAAGATGCTCTGGATTAGGATTACTTAAAATTTTAATTTTAAAAAATGTCAATAAACGTTATAGTCTTTTATTTTGCTTAAATATTAACTAAATTTAATGAAATAGTCATTACAGTGTCTGCATTTTCTGATATACTCTGTACTGGTGATGTTTCATCATGAATTGGTGCCAGTCTGTTTGAGAACTGATACATTGGATTAGGTAATTTCTAAAATGCCTTCTAGCTAGAATAAAGCCCATCAGCTTCCCTGGATTTTAACCTCAGAAGGCGTAGCTAAATTCTTTATGTAATTCAGCAAGGACATACCCAGGGTGCTCCAGAAGAGAACACTGGGCAGAAAGTGGAAGTCAGGTCACAACGATCATGGAGGTTCATTTAAAGTGATTTCCCGTCAGTGTCCTGGTCTCGCCTAATCTCTCTGGAGCTCCATTTTTTTTTAAATCTCCCGTAAAATGAGGTTAATAGGTGAGTCTCACCTCATAATATCATAAATCTCATAAATCACACCTTACGATATTTTTATTTTTATTTTTTTGAGATGAAGTTTTGCTCTTGTTACCCAGGCTGGAGTGCAATGGTGCAATCTCAGCTCACCGCAACCTCCGCCTCCTGGGTTCAAGCGATTCTCCTGCCTCAGCCTCCCGAGTACCTGGGACTACAGGCACGTGCCACCATGCCCAGCTAATTTTTGTATTTTTAGAGACAGGGTTTCACCATGTTGACCAGGATGGTCTCGATCTCTTGACCTCATGATCCACCGTCCTCGGCCTCCCAAAGTGCTGGGATTATAGGCGTGAGCCACCGCACCCAGCCACCTTATGAGATTTAAATAAGAAAATGTCTAAAACGTTTAGCCTAATGTCTGACCACAATGTGTACTCGGTACATGTTAGCTGTTGTTGGTAATATCATAAGATCAGGAGGCAGAATGAGACTGTGGTTAAAGTACTTCAGGGACAGATGGAATGGGTTCTAATTTCAGCCCTTCTTGCTAGCTCTGTGACCTAAGTCAAGTTGCTCAAATTCTCTGAAGCTCAGTTTCCCCATTTCTACAATGAGAATTCCACTGCCCATGTCGTGAGGTTGTTGTAATGTACAAATGGGATAATGTATGTAAAATGCTCAGCATAGTACCTGGCCCATAGAAAGCACTCAGATGTTTGTTATTACTATAGTAACTAGTTTTAGCTCTCCAAAGGTTCAGTCTCTAGTTATTCTTTAGTAATTGTTAGCCAACATCTCTTAGGCAATTAGAGAGAAAATTAAATATGGTGGGGACAGATGATAACCACATTGTGGACTAATCAAGTCATATCAGATACTTATTGTATACCATTGTTTTATACACACACACACACACACACACACACACACATATGTGTATATATGTGTGTGTGTGTGTATATATATATATATATATATTTTTTTTTTTTTCTTTGAAACAGAATCTTGCTCTGTCGCCTAGGCTGGAGTGTAGTGGTATGACCTCGGCTCACTTCAACCTCTGCCTCCTGGGTTCAAGTGAGTCTCTTGCCTCAGCCTCCTGAGTAGCTGGGACAACAGGTGTCCGCCAGCATACCCAACTTTTTTTTTGTATTTTTAGTAGAGACAGGGTCTCACCTTGTTAGCCAGTGTGGTCTTGAACTCATGACCTCAGGCAATCCATCTGCCTCCGCCTCCCAAAGTGCTGGGATTATAGGCGTGAGCCACTGTGCCCAGCTGCCATTGTTATATCTTAAAGAATCCTACAACCATAGACGTAGAAGGGACTTCAAGGGTCATTTAATCTCACTTTCCCATCCTGTGCTTCGGTGCTTTTTACCACATCACCACTGAGTGGACATTTGCTGTAGCAGGAGTTCACTCCCTGTCAAGGTGATGCATTTCCTTATACTTGTCTCCACCACAGACAGATATCTTCTTCCCTTTAGTTTTTTTTTTTTTTTTTGGTTTGAGACAGAATCTCTGTCACCCAGGCTGGAGTGCAGTGGTGTGGTCTCGGCCCACTGCAACCTCTGCCTTCCGGGTTCAAGCAGTTCTCCTGCCTCAGCCTCCCGAGTAGCTGAGATTATGGACTCCCACCATCATGCCCAGCTAATTTTTGTATTTTTAGTAGAAACAGGGTTTCACCATGTTGGCCAGGCTGGTCTCAAACTTCTGACCTCAGGTGATCTGCCTGCAGGTGATCTGCTCCCAAATTGCTGGGATTATAGGCGTGAGCCACCACACTCAGTTTTCCCTTTAGCTTTTGCTTGTTAGTTCCTGCCCTCTAGGGCAACAAAAATGGGAATATAGGCACAATACCTTGAATCTTTGAGCTTCTCAAGGGCCTGAGAAAAAATATTGAAACAACCAAAAGTAGGGCAGTACTCCGAAACAGGAAAATAAAATAAAAAGTTGAAATCAATGAATATTTAATGGCTTGTCTGTAATATGTAACATTATGTACATTGGCTGCTGGCAAGCCAACTCTAAATGTGGGATGTGGGAGCATTTAATATAAAAATGAGGCTGGGTGCAGTGGCTCACACCTGTAATCCCAGCACAATGGGAGGCCAAAGCAGGCAGATCACTTGAGCTCAGGAGTTTGAAACCAGCCTGGGCAATGTGGCAAAACCCCATCTCTACTAAGAATACAAAAAATTAGATGGGGCACAGTGGCTCATGCCTGTAATTCCATCACTTTTGGAGGCCGAGGCAGGCAGATCACCTGAAGTCAGGAGTTCAAGACCAGCCTGGTCAACATGGTGAAACGCCATCTCTACTAAAAGCACAGAAATTAACTGGGCATTGTGGTGCATGCCTGTAATTCCAGCTACTAGGGAGGCTGAGGCAGGAGAATCGTCTGAGCCTGGGAGGTGGAGGTTGCAGTGAGCCGAGATGTCACCGTTGTACTCAAGCCTGGACAACAGAGTGGGACTGTCTAAAAAAAAAAAAAATAGCCAGGCATGGTGGCATGTGCCTGTAGTCCCAGCTACTCGGCCGGGGTCTGAGGCAGGAGGATTTATTGAACCCAGGAGGTTGAGGATTCACTGAGCTGAGATGGTGCCACTATACTCCAAGCCTGAGCAACACAGCAAGACTCTTTCTCAGAGGGGGCAAGGAAATGGAGTGGAGCCTTTAAAAATAAAGAGATCCAAGGGCTTGGAATTTGAACACAGAACAAATGCGCCTTCTCTTCTACCTGAAGGAGGAAGGACTGGGTCACAAGTGAAACCCCAGCTCTGCTGTAGACCTGCTTTAAATCCTAGCTTTCCCAGTTAGTAGCTGTGTGATCTTTGGTAAAGTGGCTCTCTTAGAGTCAGTATCTTTATCTGAAAAATGGAAAAATAGGAGTACCTACTTATTTTGGTGAGGATTAAATGAGATTCTATGTGTACAGTGCTGAGCACCATGTCTAGCACATATGTACCGAATAAATGGCAACTACTACGTTTATTTATTTTTTGTTTTTTTTTTTTTCTTTAATTTTGGTAACTACTAAATTTATACACCGTTAAGGCCGTCACATCTCACCTCCACTGCTACCT
The DNA here is from genome assembly GCA_031835075.1 of Saguinus oedipus. Lineage (NCBI taxonomy): Eukaryota > Metazoa > Chordata > Mammalia > Primates > Cebidae > Saguinus > Saguinus oedipus. Next base: position 49,762,003 of record CM063170.1, read on the forward strand.
GCCCACCCCCAACCCCCACCCCTGCCCAGGCAAATCTTGGGTTCTCCAGAAAGAACATTGCCACTCCTTCCAACTGTCCCATCCATCTTGGTTGGTGGCCAAATCTGTGTGAAACAAAGCTGTAATGACACAACCATGCTTGAATTTAAGGATCATTTTCATAGCAAAAGGTAGTTGAAAAAAAGTTAGTTTTACCATTTTTATCAAGAAAAATAATTATAGGGAAGCTGACACTGGACTTATATTTGAAAATCTTATCTGCAGCTCAGATTCATGTTTACTTAGCGGTTGTAATGATGTGGTTTTATACTTTAAATTTTTTTTTCTGGTAATTAGGGCAAAGTAAGTGTAACATCATCTTTTTTTCTTCAATAATTTTAGGATGAGAGTATGCCTTTATAATATTTAAATTATAGTTTGTTAAACCAGCATTTAGTCAAACCCTTTATACACAGGAAAGGGTTTAGACTTGAAGGCTTCCAGAAGGTGTCTGTGACATTTGAGGATTTTCAACATCTCTGACTCAGCCAAAAAAATGAGTAAGCATGCTTAGTCTCCCCAAAGCCGGCAATGTACTTATTTTTAGAATTCCGTGTTCATGAGGTCAGGGCCTGTGCCCCTCTTGTTCCCTGCTCTGTCCCCTGTACCTAGAGTAAGGGCATAGTGCATATTCATAGAAAGGATGAGCAGAGGAAGAAATGAATGAACAGAAAGGAAAGATGGTGAGCAGGTGGCTGCAGTGTGATCCTCTTCATGATGACGGCACTGAGGAAAAGCCTGTTGAAGACAGTATAATTAAGAATGTGCGTTTAAAGCTATGCAGACCTAAATTGGAAGGCCATTTTGTCATTTGCTAAGTTGTGTGAGCTTGGGTTAGTCACTTCACTTCCCTAATTTTAATTTCTTCATCTGTGCAATGGGACTAATAGTCCTCACTTTAGAAGAGTGGTTTTGAATGAGATACTTCACTAAAAGAATATATAGCACAAGGCCTGGCTCCTACTACATTGTGGCCACAGTGATTATTTTCATTTGTAGGCAACCAAATATCCTGTCTCCCTTCTAATGAGTAAATGCAAAACTTATTTAAGGAAACGGAGGTCAGGTACAGCATGGTGGCTCACGCTTGTAATCCCAGCATTTTGGGAGGCCGAGGAGGGTGGATCACTTGAGGTCAAGAGTTTGAGACCAGCTTGGCCAACATGGCAAAACCTGTCTCTACTAAAATACAAAAATTAGCTGGGTGTGGTGGTGTGCCCCTGTAGCCCCAGATACTCGGGAAGCTGAGGCAGGAGAATTGCTTGAACTCAGGAGGCAGAGGTTGCAGTGAGCTGAGATTACACCACTGCACTCCAGCCTGGGTAACAGAGCGAGACACCGTGTCAATAAATAAATAAATAATGCCTGAATATTATCAATATTGCTGGATTTTGTAGAACCCACTAGGATCCTGTGGATAAAACAAACCACATATTTAACATAAAACTTCCTGGCAGAAGTCTCTATTTCATGAAACTGTAGGTTTATTATCTAGATGAAAAAAATGTGACCATCCTAATGTTGATTCCTGGGTGTTCAGTAAATTTTGTTGGTCTCCCAGTTAATTATTGTGAAGAGTATGGAGTTGAATTTGTTTCAAATAGGATCATAGGCATCTTTAAGATGAAAAAAAACCTTAGATAAAGGAAAACATTCTTAACTATTCTATTGGCTTCTCTCTCTCTCTCTCTCTCTCTCTCTCTCCCTCTCTCTCTCTCTCTCTCTCTCTCTCTCTGTAGCAGAGACACAGACACTGGAGATCCTCCATGATAAAAATCTCACAGTAAGTAACCTTTTGTTGTGAGCTATGTTGTGCTCAACTTGGAAGGGAAAAGTATGGCTTTAGGGCCAGGCACAGTGGCTCACACCTGTAATCCCAGCACTTTGGGAAGCCAGGTGAGTGGGTTACCTGAGGTCAGGAGTTCAAGACTAGCCTGACCAACATGGTGAAACCCCGTCTCGACCAAAAATACAAAATTAGCTGGATGTGGTGGAGCGCGCCTGTAGTCCCACCTACTCGGGAGGCTGAGGCAGGAGAACCACTTGAACCCGGGAGGCAGAGGTTGCAGTGAGCTAAGATCACACATTGCACTCCAGCCTGAGCAGCAAGAGCAAAACTCTGTCTCAACAACAACAAGAAAAGTATGGCTTTAGACTTCCTTCATGCCCACACTTTTCTTGGGGTAAAAAGCCTTAAGTTCCCTTAGCTTCAGATTCCTAGGCTGTAACATGTTGATGAACTTCTAACCTCATAGGCTTGTTGTAATGAAGGACTGAGGTGGTGTATGTAAAGTGACTGACACACAGTAAAAGCTTGAAAACCACAAGAAGAAACATTAGCATTTTGTCCCTCTTATTCTTCAATTTCACAACTGCCTACCCTGTTGAAGGTTCAAAGATTCTTCATCTCCCTAGAATACCTTTCTTCTTGATGCCATTGCGGTCCTAATGGGAAAGATTATTTAAATTTACCTCTTTATATATCATAAGACACCAGTCGGAAATATTCAAAGCCAAGAGTTTATATATTTAACTATAAATAAATCCATACCTTAATTAATCTTAATTTTACTGTCCCTGCTACCTTATTAAAATAAAATAAAAACTGGCAGGGCACAGTGGCTCACCCCTGTAATCCCAGCACTTTGGGAGGTAGAGAAGGGTGGATCACCTGAGATCAGGAGTTTGAGACCAGCCTGGACAACGTGGTGAAACCTCGTCTCTACTAAAAATACAAAAAATTTGCCTGGTATGGTGGTGTGTGCCTGTAGTCCCAGCTATTCCAGAGGCTGAGGCAGGAGAATCACTTGAACCCAGGAGGTGGAGGCTGCAGTGAGCCAAGGCTGTGCCGCTGCATGCCAGCCTGGGCAACAAGAGTGAAACTTTGTCTCAAAAAAAAAAAAGAGTAAAAAAATACCACTAGAAAGCAAACTTGCAGCAGTGACTTAAAAATTCTTTGAGGAGGCCAGGCACACTGTCTCATGCCTGTAATCCCAGCACCTTAGGAGGCCAAGGTGGAAGGACTGCTTGAGGCCAGGAGTTTCAGACTAGCCTGGGCCACAGAGTGACACCCTGTCTCTACAAACAATTTTTTAAAATTGACCAGGTGTGGTGTCACATACCTATAGTCTCAGCTACTTGGGAGGCTGAGGCAGGAGGATTGCTTGAGCCCAGGAAGTCAAGGCTACAATGAGCTGTGATCATACCACTGCACTCCATCCTAGGTGACAGGGTGAGACCTTGTCTCAAAAAAAAAATTGCTTGGGGACATATCCAGGAGTCCGCATTCATTTAACTCAGTTTCTTTTTTGTAATTTTAACTTTTTTCTCTTTTCTCTTTTTTTCTTGAGAATATTCTAAGTAATGACTCAGTTTCTTGCTTGTGTATTCACAACTGATGCTCAGCAACTTGTCTTTGTTTCGTCTCTCTTTGCAATCAAACAGTGCTTTTTAAGGACCTCTATATGCCCACAATGCTTACTGCCCAATACCTTGAATATAGGACTCCTGTTATTGCAGGTGTAATGTGTATTGAATAAATGTGTAAATGTGTATTGAATAAATGGAAGATTTAAATTCCTTAAATCATTGTTTTAAAAATGTTTATAATTATTTGTGTGTGTGTGTGTGTGTGTGTGTGTGTGTGTGTGTGTGTTGTATAAATAGGGTCTCAATATGTTGCCCAGGCTGGTCCTTAACTCCTGGCCTCAAGTGATCCTCTTATCACAGCCTCTCAAAGTGCTGGGATTACAGGCATGAGCCTGGCCTATAAAGACTGTTTATTTTACTTATTTATTTTTGAGATGGCGTTTCCCTCTTGTCACTCAGGCTGGAATGCAGTGGTGTGCTATCTGCCAGGCTGGAGTGCTATTTGCTGCTTATATTTTCTGTCACTTAGTTTTCCTGATAACTCTACAGGATTTTTAGTGGCAGAGCTGGAATTTGTTTTTGTTTTGTTTTGTTCAGGCCAGCATGCAGTGGCACGATCTCAGCTCACCGCAATCTCTGCCTCCTGGGTTCAAGCGATTCTCCCACCTCAGTCTCCCCAGTAGCTAGGATTACAGGCATGTGTCACCATGCCTCTCTAAGTTTAGTATTTTTAGTAGAGACGGGGTTTCACCAGGTTGACCAGGCTGGTTTCAAACTCCTGATGTCAGGTGATCCACCCACCTCGGCCTCCCAAAGTGCTGGGATTACAGGTGTGAGCCACTGTGCCTGACCTCAGAGCTGGGATTTGAATTCAGGACTGTCTGGCTATAAAGTCTTGGCTACTGAATCACTGTCTTTTTGTGAAAATTAGGGGTTTCACAGTAAGACACCAAGTGTGGACTACTGTAAAACTGGGGAATATTAGGGGATCTTGAACTAACAAGACTTCACTCTAGGGGCAGGGAAAGGGTCTGTTACTAAGAGCTCCTTCTCCACCCACAACACAGAAGGGCACATTTTGTTTCCTCGCTAACTCCAAAGGTTAAGCGGGCTACACGATGACAGATCAAGGGTGATTTCAAGGACCCTGCAACCCTGTGATGTTGTAAAAGGGATGGTCCAATTCACAAATCATGAGACTGAGTGCACAAGCGATTTCTAGCTATTTGCTGCTTAAATCCTATTTGTGTTTCTATAGCAACTATCCACACTGGCCGATGAGTTACAGGACCCTGGAGCAGCCATCAGAATAGGCATCTACATCGGAGCAGGGGTCTCTGCTGGGCTGGCTCTGGCTCTTATCTTTGGCGCTTTAATTTTCAAATGTAAGTCTTTTTGTTTTTCTCTCCCTCTGATAACAAATTCTTAAATGTGAACCATTAAAAACCTAGATAAAAATGCAAATTCATGTTTATACTTAAAGATGATTAGACTAAAAACCATTTTGTCCATTCAAACTCTAACAATAATGCCTAATTTGTATTTACTATTTACTGTGTGTCAGGTAGGCACTGGGTTAAATGTTTTACATACATTTTATCATCATTACTGTCTTACGAGGTAAGGAGTAGTACCATCCCCATTTTACAGTGGAGGGAGGTGGAGCTCAGAGTAAGCTGCCTTCTCAAGGTTCCAGCATCAGTACCTGGCAGAACTGGAATTCAAATCCAGGCAGGCTGATTCCAGCACCTGTTCTCTTATTTTTGGTTAAGAAAACTAATCTCTTTAACTCATTAATATGTCTAGGTTTATTAGGGAACACAGCAACAAAAAGACACTTCCTCATGTGCACTTGTCTGTTCCTGGTTTCTCAGGCATAGCTCTTGGGGAGTAGATTTCAAGTCTCTTTAACACTGGGTCATGATTGGTGTTACAGAATTTTTCCTCCATCATGGTACTTAGCACACAACATTTTTTTTTTAAGTTACTTATCCTTTTAAAAAGGAAACAAAACAAAACAAAAAAACAGGCCAGGCTCAGTATCTCACACCTGTAATCTCAGCACTTTGGGAGGCTGAGGTGGATGGATCATTTGAGGTCAGGACTTCAAGACCAGCTTGGCTAACATGATGAGACCCCCCACACACACATTTCTACTAAAAGTACAAAATTAGCCAGGCATGGTGGCTCATGTCTGTAATCCCAGCTACTCCGGAGACTGAGGCAGGAGAATCGCTTGAAACCGGGAGGTGTAGGTTGCAGTGAATCAAGATCACGCCATTGCACTCTAGCCTGGGCAACAAGAGCAAAACTCTGTCTCAAAAACAAAACAAAACAAACAAACGAAAAAGACTAAAGGGTGTTCCTAAGATATTTGGGACTTCCAGGGCTAAAACTGGAACAGTCCAAGAAAAACAGGGATGAGTTGATCACCCCACTAACTGTAGACTGAAGCTGCCAAGTGCTTTACGTGCATTAAATTCTCATAACTATCCTATGAGATAGGTACTAATATGTTTCTAATGGAGAATCAGTGTGCTAAAAGGTTAAGTCACTTGTCTGCATTTATACAGTTAATTGATAGATACAGGATTTGAACCCAGGGCTCTCCTGCTCCTCACCATTATGGTTTCAGCCATTATTGTTAAATGGATTATTCAGAAAAAGAAACTACCCCACCCACACTTACCTGGATTTATTCAGAGATAGCCATGGAATTTTTGAATTGATCACATGAATATATATATATATATATATATATATATATATATATATATATAAATTATTATTATTATTGAGACAGAGTCTTATTCTGTGACCCAGGTGCTGGAGTACAGTGGTGCAATCTTGGCTCACTGCAGCCTCTGCCTCCTGGGTTCAAGCAATTCTTGTGCTTCAGCTCCTGAGTAACTGTGATTACAGGCATGGGCCACCACATACGGCTAGGTTTTGTTTGTTTTTTTGTTAGAGATGGGGTTTTGCCGTGTTGCCTAGGTTGGTCTCAAACTCCTGAGCTCAAGCAATCCTCCTACTCCAGCTTCCCAAAGTGCTGGGATTATAGGGATGATGAATATATACATATTTAAAAATAGAGATGGGGTCTTGCTATGTTGTCCAGGCTGAAGAAATCCTCCCACCTCAGCCTGCCAAAATGCTGGAATTATAGGCATGAGCCATTGCGCCCGGCCTCCCATAAGTATTTTGAAAATGGTCTAGGGAATGATAAGGAGCAATGATAACATCCACTACTTTTTTGAGTTCTGCCAAGGCTCAAAGTAAAACTTTGAGCTTTACTATTATATATATTAGAGACCACTTTATATATATATTAGGGACCATGATTTATACATATTAGCAATTATTCTAATTTGTATAAAGAGTAACAGAGCATGGAGTAAATCTGATGCTTTGTACACATACATTTATGCCACTTTAAAAAACATGGTGACTGAGAAGAGCAGATAAGAAAGTCCAGTTTAGTTTCTAATCTTTTCCCTGGAAATTGCTGGAGAAAATATGAAAATCAGGGTGACAGCTTTTTAAGTCATGAACTCACAAAAACAAATTGGCACCCAGTAATGCCCCACAATCTTCCGTCTTTCTAGTAAACCCTCTTAGATGACCATCCATGCTTCCCTGCTGCTCAAACCTTTTTTGCCCCTCTCCCTAACTGAGGAAATACCAAAGGGCTGTTTCATCTCCGTTGCCTAGGCCAAGACTTCATCCTTCCTTTTATCCCTTTCTTTTGAGTCATCTCTCTCCTTTTCTATTTATGTTCTAGTCCGTGCATTCCTCTCCAGCTGCTCCCATGTCTCAACTCTTTATCACAGCTATATTTTTCAAAGTAGTTGTCCCTACTTTTTATCCATCTATACTCCTTAACCAACCATCATCCAGTTTCTACTCCAAAGCACCATGAAAATGGTCAAGGTCACACCAATGACCTTCATTTTTCTAAATTAAATATTAATAGATACCGTTATCTTTTCTTTTCTTTTTCTTTTTTTTTCTTGAGATGGAGTTTCACTCTTGTTGCCTAGGCTGGAGTACAATGATGCAATTTTGGCTCACTGCAATCTTCGCCTCCCGGGTTCAAGCAATTCTCCAGCCTCAGCCTCCTGAATAGCTGAGATTACAGGCATGCACCACCACAACTGGCTAATTTTTGTATTTTTAGTAGAAACAGTGTTTCATCATGTTCACTAGGCTGGTCTCAAACTCTTGACTTCAGGTTATCCTCCTGCCTTGGCCTCCCAAAGAGCTAGGAATGCAGGCATGAGCCACTGCGCCCAGCCTGATACCTTTGTCTTTATTATAGTCAACTTTCAAGTTGATCACTTATTCTAGAAAGCCTTCGTCTGTTGGCTTCTAAAATGGCCTTCTCCTATTTGATGGGCCCTTGCTTTTCAGTGCTTCTTTTGCCTGATCCTTAGATGTTGAGATTCCTTAGGGCTGGGTATGGTGGTGCACACCTCTAGTCCCAGCTACTCAAGAGTCTGAGGCAGAAGGATCACTTGAGCCCAAGAGTTTGAGGCTGTGAACTATGATCTTGCCACTGCATTCCGGCCTAGGTGACACAGGGAGACTGTCTCAAAGAAAAACAACAACGAAAAAGATTCCTATAGTCTTTCTCCAAAATATATCTAAAGTCTTTTCATTATTCTGCATCTCTTTTGGCCATCATCTTACTCCAAGGCACCATTTTCTCTACTTAATTTATCTTCTCATTTCTTTATTCCTCCTTCAAATCCAATATTAAAACCCAAATCAATGTCTGGGCACAATGGCTCATGCCTATAATCCTAACACTTTGGGAGGCCAAGACAGGAGAGTCACTTGAGGTCAGGAGTTTGAGACCAGTCTGGCAACATATTGAGATTCTGAAAAAAAAAAAAAAGTAAAAATAATTAAAATATTTTTTTTTTGAGACAGTCTGGCTCTGTTGCCCAGGCTGGAGTACAGTGGTGCAGTCATGGCTCACTGCAACCTCTGCCTCCAGAGTTCAAGCAGTCCTCTTGGCTCAGCCTCCCAAGTAGTTGGAACCATAGGCACGTGCCACCACACCTGGCTAATTTTTGCATTTTTAGTAGAAGTGGGGGTTTGCCATGTTTCCCAAGCTGGTCTTGAACTCTCGAGCTCAAGAAATCCACCTGCCTTGGCCTCCCAAAGTTCTGGGATTACAGGCATGAGCCACTGTGTCCGGCCCAAAAAGATTTTTAAAAATTATCCAGCAGGCCAGGCTTGGTGGCTCACACCTGTAATCCCAGCACTTTGGGAGACCAAAGTGGACAGATCTTGAGGTCAGAAGATCAGGACCATCCTGGCCAACATTGGTGAAACCCCGTCTCTACTAAAAATACAAAAAAAATTAGCTGGGCATGGTGGCACACACCTGTAGTCCCAACTACTCGGGAGGCTGAGGCAGGAGAATTGCTCGAACCTGGGAGGCGGAGGTTGCAGTGAACTCAGATCATGCCACTGCACTCCAGCCTGGAGACAAAGTGAGACTCCATCTCAAAAAAAAAGAAAAAATTATTCAGCTGTGCTGGTGTGCACCTATAGTTCTAGCTCCTCAGGAAGCTGGGATGGGTAGATCCATTAAGCCCAGGAGTTCAAGGTTGCAATCAGATATGATCTTGCCACTGCATTCCAGCCTGGCCAACAGAGCAAGAACGTGTCTCAAAAGAAAAGAAAAGAAAAATTTTAAGTTTCAGATTTTTGAAACTGCATCCCCAGAAGACACCTTGAAAGACATCATGAAAGGCCTTGATCCAGAGGTACCCAGTAAGCCACACCTGGACTCCTGACCACAACACAGACATGATGAGATACACTTCTCAAATGATGAGAAAATACTGTTTTCAGCTGCTAAAAAGAAACCCCAAACAAATAAGGATCATATCTCTGCCCTTCAAGGAAATATAAGATTTTCTACAGGTCCCAGAATAAAATCGAAGCTCCTGATTATGGCTAGAAAGGTCTTATTGCACCTAGCCTCAGTTTACCTTTCAGACCTAATCTTGGGTCAGTCCCTTAGTCCAGCCATGTTTTCCGTTTCAGACACTCACCAAGATCTTTACCAGGGGCTCTCTCATCCTGGAATGCTCCTTCTGCTTTTTACTTGACTCATTTCAGAAATGAGCTTAAAGGTCAACTTTGGAGGTTTTTCCCTGACCAACCTCTGTATTACCTGTTTCAGTATGATGTTGGTTTCCTTTATAATACATCATAATTTGAAATTATTTTTTCCTATTTACTGTTTTCTTTTCTTTTGTTTTGAGTCAGAGTTTTGCTCTGTCACCCAGGCTGGTGTGCAGTGGCACGATCTCGACTCACTGCTACCTCCGCCTCCCGGGTTCAAGCAATTCTCCTGCCTCTGTCTCCTGAGTAGCTGGGATTAAAGGCACGTGTGGCAGCATGCTCGGCTGAATTTGTATTTTTAGTAGAGACGGGGTTTCTCCACGTTGGTTTGGCTGGTCTCAGGTCGGGAGTACTGTTTTATTGCTTTGGTCTCCTGAGGGAGAACGCAAGTCATGAAATTAGGGCTCACAGTCCACTTTACATTCTTGTGTTCCTTGTGCCTAGCAAACTGCCGGACACACCGTAGAGGCCTCATCATATCTGTTAAGTAAGAAAAATGCATCTTTATTATTTTCTAGCACAGTCCAGATAATTATCTAAGGCACACACTGAGAGTTTCATTTGATTCAATCTAAGGTGAGACCAGATTTCCCTAAACTATGCGTGCCTCTGGTGAGCCTATTTATTGCTTGTCCCACCTATTTTATGAAGGCATTTTTATTGACTTTTCTTTCCCCGTTACCTAGGGTATTCTCATAGCAAGTCGAAGTTACAGAATTTAAGGTAAGAATAATGGAAGGGAGTTGGGGAAAGGGGACAATCTTGGAGGTCCCTACTCTAATATGTTTGATGTTTATCTGAGGAGTCCTGCCCTGGGGCTTTGGGATCTGAGCTTATACTTCCTTTTTTCTCTAGGTCTAATTATGAAGTGAAAGTATAACATGCTGCTGTGTTTACTTCCTGATACCTCTAGCTTCTTTAGTTCTAAAGTTAAGGTATAGAATTTATCTCCCTAATAATACAACATGCTTATTTATCTCGATATTAATGGTTTTTTCAGTGAACTGAACCTTCAGCGGATTGAGATCTTATTATATCCAGGGTCTGGGCTGGACTTTGGCCTTACAGAAGTGAGCAGGAAACCCAGTATCTGTTCTCAGCGTTTCTGTAAACCAGCCCAGGCATTTTCAACTTTGGTTTCCTATTAGAATCACCCAGGCACTGAAGTGTACTAATGCAGGGCCAACCCCAGAGGAACTGAATCAGAATCTCTGGGGAAGAGGCCTAAGCACAGGCATTGTTCTAAAAGCTCTCCAGGTGATTCTAGTGAACAATCAGGGCTGAGAACTACTAGTCTATTACAGACTCCTGGCTTAACCTTAATTACTGAGTACACACACACATCCATTTCAAATAGATATAGCTTACAAAATTTACTAGCTTTTAGACTTTTTTTTTAAAAAAGAGACGGGGTTTCACTATGTTGGCCAGGATCATCTCGATCTCTTGACCTCGTGATCCGCCCGCCTCAGCCTCCCAAAGTGCTGGGATTACAGGCGTGAGCCACTGCGCCCTGCCTAGCTTTTAGACTTTTAGTGATATTTGGCACATTAATGGAATGTAATATGTTTGGATTAAAAAAAAAGTCTCTGGGCTAGGTGCTGTGGTTTACACCTAATCCCAGCACTTTGGGAGGCTGAGGTGGGAGGATCACATGAGCCCAGGAGTTTGAGACCAGCATGGACAACTTGAGACCTCCTCTCTCTCTCTCTCTCTCTCTCTCTCTCTCTCTCTCTCTCTCTCTCTCTCTCTCTCTCTCTCTCTCTCTCTCTGTTTTGAGATGCAGCATGGGCAACTTAAGACCTCCTCTCTCTCTCTCTCTCTCTCTCTCTCTCTCTCTCTGTTTTGAGATGCAGCATGGACAACTTAAGACCTCCTCTCTCTCTCTCTCTCTCTCTCTCTCTCTCTCTCTCTCTCTCTCTCTCTCTCTCTCTCTGTTTTGAGATGGAGTCTCACTCTGTAGCCCAAGCTGGAGTACAGTGGCATGATCTCGGCTCACTGCAACCTCTGCCTCCCGGGTTCAAGCAACTCTCCTGTCTCAGCCTCCCAAGTAGCTGGGATTACAGGTATGCATCACCACACCTGGCTAATTTTTGTATTTTTAGTAGAGATGGGGATGGGGTTTCACCATGTTGGCCAGGATGGTCTCCATCTCTTGACTTTGTGATCTGCCCACCTTGGTCTCCCAAAGTGCTGGGATTACACATGTGAGCCACTGCGCCCAGCCCCAAATCTGAAACTTTCTGAGTGCTGACATGAAACTAAAAGGAAATGCTCATTGGAGCATTTTGCATTTTGGATTTTTGAATTAGGGATGCTCATCTCATAAATATATATAATGAAAATATTCCGAAATCTGACATCTGAAACGCTTCTTGGCAAGGCCTGGTGGTTAACTCCTGTAATCCCAGCACTTTGGGAGTCTGCGGTGGGTGGATCACCTGAGGTCAGAGTTCAAGGCCAGCCTGGCCAACATGGTAAAACCCCATCTCTACTAAACATACAAAAATTAACTAGGCGTGGTGGTGTGTGCCTGTAATCCCAGCTACTTGGGAGGTTGAGGCAGGATAATTGCTTAAACTGGGGAGGCAGAGGTTGCAGTGAGCCGAGATGGCACCACTGCACTCCAGCCTGAGCAACAGAGTGAGACTCTCCCACAACAACAACAACAAAGAAACACTTCTGGTCGTGAGCATTTCAGATAAGGAAGAATCAACCTGTACATGGAATAATAGTACTCTTCATCTAAACTCCTCATTTGACATTTTAACACCCTTGCTTTACCTATTTCTCTATATGCATAATTCTTTTCTGAATCATTTTTAAGAATGTTGGAGACTTTTTTTTTTTGAGACGGCCCAGGCTGGATGTCGCAATCTCAGCTCACTGCAACCTCTGCTCCTGGTCTCAAGCAATTCTTCTGCCTCAGCCTCCTGAGTAGCTGGGATTACAGTAATGTGCCACCACACCTGGCTAATTTTTTGTATCTTTAGTAGAGATGGGGTTTCATCATATTGGCCAGGCTGGTCTCGAACTCCTGACCTGGTGATCTGCCTGCCGCAGCCTCCCAAAGTGCTGGGATTACAGGTGGTGAGTCACCGTGCCTGGCCCATTTTTTTTAAATCTAAATAATGTGTACATAATTGCAGACTTGACACTTCAGGTAAACTTCAGCCTGCAACTCCTAGAAATAAAGATATTCTTTCAGATATCACAATGCTGTTATTATACCTAAGAAAATTAAAATTATGGAAATTTTCTCAGCTGCTTCCCCATAGTATTTTATTGCTATTTCTTGGCTTTTCCCCTTGTTCAGAATCTGGTCAACGATCATGCACTGTATTTAGCTGCTGTCTCTTTGGGAAAGCCTAGTCTCTTAACTCTATTCCATGTTACCTGGGAAATGCTTAACTCAACTGTAACACTTTATTTCCACAGCCTCATCACTTTGGCCAACCTCCCTCCCTCAGGGTTGGCAAATGCAGCAGCAGAGGGGATTCGCTCAGAAGAAAATATCTATACCATTGAGGAGAACGTATATGAAATGGAGGAGCCCAGTGAGTATTACTGCTCTGTCAGCAGCGGGCAGCAACCCTCACAACCTTTGGGTTGCCACTCTGCAATAGCGTAGATCCAATCATTTTATTTTTGAGCTTGGTATTGCCTTTTTCAAAAACTATAAGCTGTGTCAGCTGACAGGTTTTAGAGGTTCTGTCCACTGCCACGGAGCAGTTTTCCCATTTTCGGAAAATGACTCACATGGGAATTCAACTGTGACCTTCACTGAATTTAAACAGGCATGTCATTATCTCTGTATCTAAGCCAACAGAGTTACCCAACTCAGAGACTGTTAATCATGGATGTTAGAGCTCAAACAGGCTTTTATGTACACTAGGAATTATTGACATGGAGTCTCTGGAGCTCCAGGAAATTCAGGCACATCATATATCCATGAAACTTCAGATAAACTAGGGAAAACAGAGATGAATGCATACCTTTTTTGGCACAGGAAGTCTAAAGGGGCCACTGATTTTCAAAGAGATCTGTGATTCTTTTTTTTGAGACAGAGTCTTGATCTGTCACCCAGGCTGGAGTGCAGCAGCATGATCTCAGCTCACTGTAGCCTCCGCCTCCCAGGTTCAACCAATTCTCCTGCCTCAGCCTCTCGAGTAGCTGGGATTACAGGTGTGTGCCACCACACCCAGCTAATATGTGTATTTTAGGTAGAAACCAGGCTCTGCCATGTTGACCAGGCTGGTCTTGAACTGCTGACCTCATGATCTGCCTTTAAAAAAAAATATTTTTTTTGGCTGGGTGTAGTGACTCACGCCTGTAATCCAAGCACTTTGGAGGCCAAGGCGGCTGGATCACCTGAGGTCAAGAGTTCAAGACCAGCCTGACCAACATGGTGAAACCCCGTCTTAAAAAAAAAAAATTTTTTTTTTTTTGAGATGGAGTCTCACTCTGTTGCCCAGGCTGCAGTGCAGTGGCATGGTCTCGGCTCACTGCAACCTCTGCCTCCTGGGTTCGAGTGATTCTCCTGCCTCAGCCTCCCGAGTAGCTGGGATGGCTGGTCTCCAACTCCTGACCTTGTGATCCTCCTGCCTTGGCCTCCCAAAGCACTGGGATTACAGACATGAGCCACCGCACCTGGCCAGTGATCCTTAAATGATGAAGAGATGACTGGACCGGGTCTACCTTGATCTTGAAGATTCCCTCAGAATGTTGAGCTTTAGGCTTCTTTGAGCATTACCTGTCCAACTGTAAGTGCCAGCACACAGCTCTCTTTTGCCTCTCTTACAAAGACTGACCTGCAGGCCTGAGATGTGGCAGGAGCTCCCAGAGAAAAAGGAAGTGCGTTCAATCCATGTGTATCGCCAAATTTTGCTTGTTGTGCACTAGAAAGAAAATACCTCTGACCAACTTCTCTATTCCTGGACCAAACTGAAGCTGTGTTTTTCATAGAAGAAGAAGCAGTGACTGGGACACAAATTCTGTTTCCTGCTGGAAAGAAGGCAAAGGCTTTCAGCAATCTATATTGCCAGCATTGGATCCTTACAAGGAAAGTGGTCCCTAAACTTCAATTTCAAGGTGGTGAAGACTTGGTCTGTCTTGCTTATTGTTGTCCCCAGTGCCTGGCACAACTCTGACACACAATTGAAACTTACTCAATTATTTTTTTACCCTTTTTTATGTTTGGTTTTTGAGACGGAATCTCACTCTGTTGCCTAGGCTGCAGTGCAGTGGCCTGATCTAGGCTCACTGTGGCCTTGATGTCCTGGGCACAATTTATCTTTCCACTTTAGCCTTGCCAGTAGCTGGGACCATAGGCATGCACCACACCATGCCAGGCTAATTTGTATGTTTTTAGTCAAGATAAGGTTTCACCATGTTGGCCAGGCTGGTCTCAAGCTCCTGGATTCAAGCGATCCCTGCTTCCTTGACCTCCCAAAGTGCTGGAATTTTAGGTGTGAGCCACCGCACCCAGCCTAAATATTTTTTGGAGCCAAAAAAATAAATAAGCAGAAAGGTAGCTTCCTGGAAGTCTTTCATTACAGACCTCGGATAAGAGTGTGACTATGGCCGGGCGCGGTGGCTCATGCCTATAATCCCAGCACTTTGGGAGGCTGAGGTAGGTGGATCACGAGGTCAAGAGATCGAGACCATCCTGGTCAACATGGTGAAACCCCGTCTCTACTAAAAATACAAAAATTAGCTGGGCATGGTGGTGCGTGCCTGAAGTCCCAGCTACTCGGGAGGCTGAGGCAGGAGAATTGCTTGAACCCAGAAGGTGGAGGTTGCGGTGAGCCGAGATCATGCCATTGCACTCCAGTCTGGGTAAGAACAGCGAAAGTCCATCTCAAATAAATAAATAAATAAATAAGAGTGTGACTCTGCAAGTTCACTTCTTGGAGAACTCACACATACCTGGAAGCTCCTGTATTCACTCTTACCCAGGCCAGAGTGGTCTGTGTTTCTCAACATCATTCAGCTCAGGCCTTTGTTGGTGTCTTACTCTTTTGTCTATTTCCCTCTCTTCTGAGCCATCCTCAGCACATAGGAATGAATTAACAATAGGGACCTATCACCACCTAAAAACTGTTCCTCCCCATGTGATGACCAAGCTGTGACAGTGCTGCATGTAGAAGATGCTGGCCAACAAGGCTGTAGGCAGCCTGTCTGTTTCTAGAAGTCTTTCTGACAGTCTTGTGTGAATGAGAGTGTTTGGGCTGCATCTAGATAGTTTTGGGAGCCACTGGCATTCTACAGGGAGGTATGTAAGGGAGATCATTTTGCAAAATTAATTATAGGCAGCAGCTCTCATACAGGCTAAAAAAATTAATCTTGTCTCTTTTTAAAAAAATTTTTGAGACAGAGTCTGACTCTGTCACCCAGGCTAGAGTGCAATAGCTCGATCTTGGCTCACTGCAACCTCTGCCTCCTGAGTTCAAGCGATTCTCCTGCCTCAGCCTCCCAAGTAGCTATAATTACAGGTGCACATCACCACACCCAGATAATTTTTTGTATTTTTAGTAGAGATGGGGTTTCGCCATGTTGGCCAGGCTGGTCTCGAGCTCCTGACCTCATGTGACCCACCCGCCTCAGCTTCCCAAAATGCTGGGATTACAGGTGTGAGCAACTGCACTCAGCCCGTAAGTGTCTTAAAGTCATGAAGAAGAAACTTCAGGACACATTTGAAGCAGATCAATCATCCTCATCAAAAGAGATTCTTATCCTACCAAAATCTTTAAACAAGGGTATATATACAAGGCTGATCATTGCAATGGTGTTTGCAGAGACTTTTTACAATCAATAAGGGAATGGTTGATTACAGTGTTATGCCAGTACAAGGCTGCGAGTAAAAAGAATCATGACCAAAACACCAAAAGCATTGGCAACAAAAGCCAAAATAGACAAATGGGACCTAATCAAGCTCCACAGCTTCTGCACGGCAAAAGAAACAGTCATTAGAGTGAATCAGCAACCAACAGAATGGGAAAAAACTTTTGCAGTTTACCCATCTGAATAAGGGCTAATATCCAGAATTTACAAAGAACTAAAACAGATTTACAAGAAAAACACAAACAAGCCCATCAAAAGTGGGCAAAGGATATGAACAGACACTTTACAAAAGAAGACATATATGAGGCCAACAAACATATGAAAAAATGCTCATCATCACTGGTCATTAGAGAAATGCAAATCAAAACTACATTGAGATACCATCTCACACCAGTTAGAATGGCGAACATTAAAAAATCTGGAGACAACAGACGCTGGAGAGAATGTGGAGAAATAGGAACACTTTTACACTGTTCATGGGAGTATAAATTAGTTCAACCATTGTGGAAGACAGTGTGGTGATTCCTCAAGGACGTAGAAATAGAAATTCCATTTGACCCAGCAATCCCATTACTGGGTATATATCCAAAGGATTATAAATTATTCTACTATAAGGACACATGCACATGAATGTTCGTGGCAGCACAGTTTACAATAGCAAAGACCTGGAACCAACCCAAATGCCCATCCATGATAGACTGGACAGGGACAATGTGGCACATATACACCATGGAATATTATGCAGCAATCAAAAATGATGAGTTCATGTCCTTTGTAGGGACATGGATGAACCTGGAAACCATCATTCTCAGCAAACTGACACAAGAACAGAAAATGAAATACCGCATGTTCTCACTCATAGAAGGTGTTGAACAGTGAGAACACATGGACACAGGGAGGGGAGCTTCACACACTGAGGTCTGTTGGGGGGAAGTAGGGGAGGGACAGCGGGTAGTGGGGAGTTGGAGAGAGACAGCGTGGGGAGAAATGCTAGATACAGGTGATGGGGAGGAAGGCAGCAAATCACACTGCCATGTGTGTACCTATGCAACAATCCTGCATGTTCTTCACATGTACCCCAAATCCTAAAATGCAATAAAAGAAAGAATTAGGTGGTTTTATCATTAAGCTTTTTTGCTAATTCAACAAATACTTATTAAGTGTTTACTGTGTGCCAGATACTTTCTTTGGTGCTGGGATCACAGAAGGTGACTAAATAGACACATCCCTGGCTCCATGGAACTCCTAGTTGATCTGACAGGAAGGAGGATTCATGTCCTTTTGTTTATTCAGTGAAAAAAAATGTGTGTGTGTGTGTGTGTGTACTTTTTTTTTTTTGAGACAGAGTCTCACTCTGTTGCTCAGGCTGGAGTGCAGTGGCACAATCTTGGCTCACTGCAGCCTCTGCCTCCTGGGTTTAAGCACTTCTCCTGCCCAGATACTCACTGGAGTAGCTGGAATTACAGGCATGTACCACCATGCCAGGCTAATTTTTGTATTTTTAATAAAGACAGGGTTTCACCATGTTGGTCAGGCTGGTCTTGAACTCCTGGCCTCAAGTGATCTGCCCTCCTTGGCCTCCTGAAGTGCTATGATTACAGGCGTGAGCCACCATGCCCAGCCCATTCAGTGAATACTTACTGGCACCTACCTCGTGCCAAACACTATTCTAGTCTCCAGAAATATAGCAATGAATGAAGCAGTCAAAAATCCTTGCTGTCATGGAGCTTCCATTACTTATCAGAGGAGAATGCTATGCAGTTAAGTTCAAAGGAGTGGGAGGAAAGGGTTAATAATAGTTTATACAACTGATGGATTTTTTTGCCTTAAAAATATGGAAGAATATACCCAAATGAATATGGTTACTGATGGAGACAAAGGGTGAAGAAAGACTCACTTTTTCCTTTCTCATGTTTCTGCTATGGTTTATTTTCTCCATTTTGTCTTGTAATAAAAAGTAGATTCAAGCATTATAGCAGTGTTTTTCTGTCTGCCCCCCTCATCAAAGAAATAAATGAAGACAAGGTCAAGGTCAGGACTGAGGGCAGTAGTAGAGTGTGGCAGCAAGCGGGGACTGGAGCCCTGGCTTTCAAGGTGAAATCTGACTCTACACCAAGTATTTGGAATGGGAAAGATGGATACAGAAAAACAAAAAAGGCAGGGGAATTACTACATTGTAGGGCCCAGGAGATGGCAAGTGGTAACTCAGGGACTTAAAAACAGTGCAGTAAGATTAAATGTGTGGTTTGCTTTTAGAAATACCTTAGGATTTTTCTTCCAGAGCTGCCCACAGAACTCCCACAGGTTCTGAAAAAGGGGAGAGTCCCTGATCTTTTTAGACTGAAAAAAGTAAGGTCTATTGTGTTTTATCTGCTCATCACTTCTAGATTTAAAATTCCCAAGGCAGAAATTCCAAACAGTTCAGTTGCTCACTAATTGATTCAGACAACATTAAGTCAATTTATATAAATGAAAATTGTTTTTTTCCCTTTTTTTAATGTTATAAAAGAGTGTATATATGGAAATTGCTTATTGAGTTTTTATTATTAATTTTTTCCTTCTTCAGTCATGTGGACCAATTTTTAAACAGGTATAATTTACATGCAATAAAATGCTCTCTCTTTTTTTTTCTTTGAGACAGTTTCCTTCTGTCTCCCAGGCTAAAGTGCAGTGGCACCATCTTACTGCAACCTCTGCCTCCCAGGCTCAAGCTAATCTCATGCCTCAGGTAGCTGGGATTACAGGCATGCACCATCACGCCCAGCTAATTTTTGTATTTAGTATAGACAGGGTTTTGCCATGTTGGCCACGTTAGTCTCAAACTCCTGGCCTCAAGTGATCTGGCCACCTTGGCCTCCCAAAGTGCTGGGATTACAGGCATGAGCTGCCATGCCCGGCCAAAATGCTCTCATTTGAAGCAGACAATTTAAACTCAACAAATACACACCTATGTAAATACCACCCCAAGCAAGATATAAAGCATTTCCACCATCTCAAAATGTTTATTTTGAAGTTCAAAGGGTCCTTCTGTCTACTCCCAATGCTAATTTATTGATTTAAAAAATTAAACTGAACACAATTATGTCTCCAGATTTCTATTGAAAAAGTCTGGATGCTTCTAGAGATAAGTAGAGATGCCCTAGAGCAATCATTTTTAAGATTTTCTATCACAATTTTCTGGAACTCAGTTGGAAAGGGGGGCAAAGGAGAGAGGCAGCTAAGCAGTTTTTTGGGAGGTTCTTAAGCTTGAGGAGGGCTTGGATTTTGCTTGATTTTCACTGGGAAACCTTTGCAAGAGAGCACTATCAATCAGAAATGTCAATTTTAGGCTTCTGTTAGGTTGGTGCAAAAGTTATTGTGGTTTTCGCCATACTTTTGATGGCAAAAGTCATGGCAAAAAAAAAAGTAAAGTAACTTTTGCACCAATCTGCTAGAGCCTCTGTATCTTCTTCTTCTTTTTTTTTTTTAATTAAATTTTAGGTTTTGAGTACATGTGAAGAACATGCAAGATAGTTGCATAGGTACACACATGGCAGTGTGATTTGCTGCCTTCCTCCCCATCACCTATATCTGGCATTTCTCCCTATGCTATTTCTCCCCAACTCCCAACCCCCCGCTGTCCCTCCCCTATTTCCCCCTGACAGACCCCAGTGTGTGATGCTCCCCTCCCTGTGTCCATGTGTTCTCGATGTTCAACACCCACCTATGAGTGAGAACATGCAGTATTTGATTTTCTGTTCTTTCGTCAGTTTGGTGAGAATGATCTCAGGTGCAGTGGGTCGCTCCTAAAACCTCAGCACTTTGGGAGGCCGAGGTGGATGAATCACTTGAGGTCAGGAGTTCCAGACCAGCCTGTCCAACATACCAAAACTCCATCTCTACTAAAAATACAAAAATTAGTCGGGTGTGGTGGTATGAGCCTGTAATCCCAGCTACCTGGGAGGCTGAGGTAGGAGAATCACCTGAACCTGGGAGGTGGAGGTTGCAATGAGCTGAAATCATGCCACCATACTCCAGCCTGGGTGGCAGAGCAAGACTCCATCTCAAAAAAACAAAGAAACAACAATTTGCTTCATGATAAGCTGATAAGTCTTTGTAATTTCTATATTTTGTATTTGTACTTTTTCATTCATTTTAAATCTGGTTCATGTAAAACAAATATTTTGCACTCTGGTGCGGTGTTTATTTTCTTTTGTTGGCTCTGGTATGTCCAAATGTCTATATAACTATATCTAATTTGTTTCTAATTTCATTATCCACGGTCTTGCCATGACTCCTCAGCTGTACACTGAATTTAGTTTTTGTTCAGAAAACACTTAAATAAAAAGTAATAACTATGTAAATAAAGGAAAGGTTATCTCACACATTTTTCTTCTAATAATAGAGGTTTCTTGATTCATTTCTTTATCCCGAAGTTTAACTCTAGGTCTTAGCAAAAGTCTTTTGACCTTGGTATTAACTAAATCTGAGGGTTGAAAAAAGGAGCCGGCCAGGAGTGGTGGCTCATGCCTGTAATCCCAGCACTTTGGGAGGCTGAGGCGGGCAGATCACTTGAGGTCTAGAGTTTGAGACCTGCCTGACCAACATGGTGAAACTTCATCTCTACTAAAAATACAAAAGTTAGCTGGGCATGGTGGCAAACGCCTGTAATCCCAGCTACTCCGGAGGCTGCTGAGGCAGGAGAATTGCTTGAACTCGAGGGGTGGGGAAGGGTAGAGGTTTCGGTGAGCCAAGATCACGTCTTTGGACTTCAGCCTGGGTAACAAGAGCGACAACTCCATTTCAAAAAAGAAAAAGAAGAAAGGAGCCAACCCTGAGGGGGCTCTGAAATCTGCCTGCTGCCCAGGCCTTAGTGAAGTTCCCTGCATTTCTCATTGTTCTTCCCACCAACCTCGTACTCCAACAAAATTCCCATTACATAAGCAGCAGTTAAGCAGCTCCTAATCACCGTTAGAGAAAATAATTATCAGAATTGACAAAGCAAGAAATATGACATTAGTTACTATATAGCTGCACTATTTCTTTCTTTTTTTCTAAAAAAAAAATAGAGACGGGGTTTCACCGTGTTGGCCAGGATGGTCTCAATCTCTCAACCTCGTGATCTGCCTGCCTCGGCCTCCCAAAGTGCTGGGATTACAGGTGTGAGCCACCGAGCCCAGCCAGCTGCCTTATTTCAAACAATTTGTTTGAAATTATTTCAAATGAATGTGTTTACAAGGTATACTCCGGGGTGAGACAGCCAAATAGTCAGTTGCCTTATAGTAGTGTGTTGGGACCCTATGTAAGAATCTCTATTTAAGCAGAAGACAACTTATCAGACTGGTGATTTCCCTTATTGATGCTTTTTAACTTTTTATTTTGAAACAATTCAAGATTCACAGCAAAATTGCAATCATAGTACAGAGAGTTTCTGTAGTCACCATTTCTCCTAGAAGCAGGTGAAATTAATTTTAAAAATATATTTTATTTAACTCCATTCATCTAAACTATTATCATTTCAACATGGAATAAAGATAAAGATAATTAATGAGGGCTGGGTGTGATGGTGCACACCTGTGATCCCAGCGCTTTAGGAGCCTGAGAAGGGCAGATCGCCTGAGTCCAGGAGTTCGAGACCAGCCTGGGCAACATGGCAAAACCCCATGTCTACAAAAATTATCTTGGTATGGTGATGTGCACCTGTAGTTTCAGCTACTTGAGAGGCTGAGAGGTAGGAGGATTGCTTGAGCCTGGGAGGTCAAGGCTGCAGTGACCCAAGATCACGCCACTCTACTCCAGCGTTGGTGACATAGGAAGACTCTGTCTCAAAAAAGAAAATGAGGAAGAGATTCTAGGACATCCTAAAAACAAAAAACAAAAAAAGAAAGAAAATGGGGAAGAGAATTTGTGTTCTTTCATTGTAAGTTTTCAGAATTTGGTAAAAATTCAGAGTGCACTTTATATTTAAAGCACATCTCGGTTCTGACTAGCTGCATTTTAAGTTCTCAATAGCTACATGTTGCCAGTGGCTACAGTTTTAGACAACACAGTTCTACACCATTCTCTTATTATTTTTTTCTCTTTTTTTTAGAGATGAGGTTTCTCCATGTTGGTCAGGCTGGTCTTGAACTCCTGACCTCAGGTGATCCACGCACCTTGGCCTCCCAAATTGCTGGGATTACAGGCATGAGCCACCATGCCCAGCCAACAATTCTCTGTTCTCACTTTCTTTCTCACTCTCCTTTATTTATTTTTATTTTATATTTTATTTTTATTGAGATGGAGTCTTGCTCTGTCACCCAGGCTGGAGTGCAATGGCATGATCTGAGCTCACTGCAATCTCTGCCTCCCAGATTCAAATGATTCTCTTGTCTCAGCCTCCCAAGTAGCTGGCATTACAGTTGCCCACCACCATGCCTGGCTAATTTTTGTATTTTTAGCAGTGAGAGCGTTTCACCATGTTGGCCAGGCTGGTCTCTAACTGATGACCTCAAGTGATCTGCCCACATTGGCTTCTTAAAGTGCTGAATTTACAGGCATGAGTCATTGCACCTGGCCCCATTTTTTAAAAATAGAGATGGAGGTCTCACTGTGTTGCTTAGGATGGCCTCAAACTCCTGGGCCCTCCTGCCTCAGCCTCCTAAATGCTGAGATTGCATAGTAACTTTTGGATAGAAGTAAAAAAAAAAAAAAAAATTAAAACCAAAACCTTCAAAAATAACAAAGTGCTAGATTACAGGCATGAGTCACAGTGAGCCACCGTGCTGTCTCTCTCTCTCTCTCTCTCACTCTCTCACACATATACACAAACAGATATAGGTTATAACTCACTTTTTTTTTTATTTGCAGAAGACTATTAGTCCATGTCAGAATATTTGGGAGAATACCTTTTATTTAGATAGCTAGATAGTATTGAGTAGAATAAACATGTATGTTCTATTAAATCATTTCACTATTGACAGATATTTATTTTCTTTCTCCACTTCAAATAAGGCTGCAAAGAACATCCTTTATACAAAAAACTTATGTGCATTTGTGTATTTTCTTTTTTCGTTTTTGAAACGGAGACTTGCTCTGTCACCCAGGCTGGAGTGCAGTAATGTGATCTTGGCTCACTGCAACTTCCGCCTCTTGCATTCAGGCAATTCTATGCCTCAGCCTCCCCAGTAGCTGGGACTACACACACCGGCCACCGTGCCCGGCTAATTTTTGTATTTTTAGTAGAGATGGGGTTTCACCATATTAGCCAGGCTGGTCTTGAACTCCTGACCTTGTGATCCGCCCACCTCAGCCTCCCAAAGTGCTGGGATTACAGGCATGAGCCACCGCACCCAGTCACATTTGTGCATTTTCCAGGTATGGAGTTCTAGATATAGAATTGCTTTGTCAAAGGGTATGATCCTGATGGAAGTATTATGACTATAAAACCACAATATATATTTTAAACCAAGATGCCAGCAAGTGTATAGCTAAATACATCCCATCTGTTTCAAGTCAATCATTTTAGAAAACATATTTTTATTCCAGCATGTTCCTTCACTAAAAATAATTTGGTTTTACTTTTTGAAATTTGACTTAAGGGCCAGGCACGGTGGCTCACGCCTATATCGCAGCACTTTGGGAGGCTGAGGCGGGTGGATCATGAGGTCAAGAGATCGAGACCATCCTGGTCAACATGGTGAAACCCCGTCTCTACTAAAAATATAAAAATTAGCTGGGCATGGTGTGGTGCGCACCTGTAGTCCCAGGTATTTGGGAGGCTGAGGCAGGAGAATTGCTTGAACCCAGGAGGTGAGGTTGCGGTGAGCCGAGATCACGCCATTGCACTACAGCCTGGGTAACAAGAGCAAAACTCCATCTCAAAAAAAAAAAAAAAAGAAATTTGACTTAAAAACCAGTTTAGTCGTCGGCAAAGCCTGAGTCCTGTCCTCTCACTCTCCTCCCCTGGCAGCATGAGCTTCACCACTCGCTCCTCCTTTTCCACCAACTACCGGTCCGTGGGCTCCGTCCGGGTGCCCAGCTACCGCGCCCGACCGGTCAGCAGCGGGGCCAGCGTCTATGCAGGCGCCAGGGGCTCTGGCTCCCGCGTCTCCATGACGCGCTCCGCCAGCTTCCGGTGTGGCATAGGGGTTGGGGGCCTGTCCGCGGGGATGGCCAGGGGTCTGGTAGGAATAGGAGGCATCCAGAACGAGAAGGAGACCATGCAAATCCTGAACGACCGCCTGGCCTCCTACCTGGACAGAGTCAGGAGCCTGGAGACCGAGAACCGGAAGCTGGAGAGCAAAATCCGGGAGCTCCTGGAGAGGAAGGGACCCCAGGTCAGAGGCTGGGGCCATTACTTCAAGACCATCGAGAACCTGAGGGCTCAGATCTTCTCAAATACTGTGGACAATGCCCGCATCGTTCTGCAGATTGACAATGCTTGTCTTGCTGCTGATGACTTTAGAGTCAAGTATGAGACAGAGCTGGCCATGTGCCAGTCTGTGGAGAGCGACATCCATGGTCTCCGCAAAGTCATTAATGACACCAATGTCACTCGGCTGCAGCTGGAGACAGAGATCGAGGCTCTCAAGGAGGAGCTGATCTTCATGAAGAAGAACCATGAAGAGGAAGTAAGTGGCCTACAAGCCCAGATTGCCAGCTCTGGATTGACCGTGGAGGTAGATGCCCCCAAATCTCAGGACCTCGCTAAGATCATGGCAGAAATCCGGGCTCAATATGACGAGCTGGCTCAGAAGAACAGAGAGGAGCTGGACAAGTACTGGACTCAGCTGATTGAGGAGAGTACCACAGTAGTCACCACACAGTCCACTGAGGTTGAAGCTGCTGAGATGACGCTCACAGAGCTGAGACCTACAGTCCAGTCCTTGGAGATCAACCTGGACTCCATGAGAAATACGAAGATCAGCTTGGAGAACAGCCTGAGGGAGGTGGAGGCCCGCTACGCCCTGCAGATGGAGCAGCTCAACGGGATCCTGCTGCACCTGGAGTCAGAGCTGGCACAGACCCGGGCAGAGGGACAGTGCCAGGCCCAGGAGTACGAGGCTCTGTTGAACATCAAGGTTAAGCTGGAGGCTGAGATTGCCACCTACCGCCGCCTGCTGGAAGATGGTGAGGACTTCAGCCTCAGTGATGCCTTGAACAGCAGCAACTCCATGCAAACCATCCAAAAGACAACCACCCGCCGGATAGTGGATGGCAAAGTGGTGTCTGAGACCAACGACACCAAAGTTCTGAGACATTAGGCCAGCAGAAGCAGGGGACCCTTGGGGGAGCAGGAGGCCAATAAAAAGTTCAGAGGTAAAAAAAAAAAAACAGTTTAAGCTAAAAAATCTAGGTCAAGTAACTTTCATGAAGCTTGCTCTTTTGTAATCAGAACTATTTTTATTTTTTGAGACAGGGTCTCTCACTCTGTCACTCATGCTGGAGTGCAGTGGCTTGATCATGGCATTGTAACCTCTGCCTTCTGGGCTTAAGCAATCCTCCAGCCTCAGCCTCCTAAGTAGTTGAGACTACAGGTGCTTGCCACTACAGCCCGCTAATTTTTGTATTTTTTGTAAAGACAGGGTTTTGCCATGTTGGCTGGGCTTGTCTTGAACTCCTAAACTCAAGTGATCCACCTGCCTTGGCTTCCCAAAGTGCTGGGATTACAGGCCCAACCTGTAATCAGTTATTTTTATCATTCATTCATCTGTTTATTCCTTTCTTCCCTTCTCTCTTTCCTTCCTTCCTTCCATCCATGTGTCCATGCATCCAACCAAAAAATGGCTTCCTAATGGTAGCCACCTAGTCCACTTTTGCTCTCCTGGTAGTTCATTCTCCTCACACAGTAGCCTAGGTATTTTCTCTTTCCTTTCCTTTCCTTTCCTTTCCTCCCCTCCCTTTCTTCCTTCCTTCCTCCCTTCCTCTGTTGGAAGGAAGTCTCGCTCTGTTGCCCAGGCTGGAGTGTAGTGGCACAATCTCAGCTCACTGAAACTTCAGCCTCCCAGGTTCAAGCAGTTCTCCTGCCTCCTGAGTAGCTGGGATTACAGGCACACACCTCCATGCTCAGCTAGTTTTTCTATTTTTAGTAGAGATGGGGTTTCACTATGTTGACCAGGCTGGTCTTGAACTCCTGACCTTGTGATCCACCCACCTCAGCCTCCCAAAGTGCTGGGATTACAGACGTGAGCCACCATACCTGGCCTTATTTTTCTTTCAATTACTTATTTAAAACCTTTCAATAGCTTGCATTGAAATTTTGCTGACCTCACCAACGTCTCCTTATTCTCTGTGTTTCAACCACATTGATGTTTCTATTTCTAGAACAGCCCAACTTCTTCCTGATTCCAGCCCCTTTTTGATGCCCATTTCCTCTCTTGGGAATAATTCTCTCTCAGACTGTTTGTAGAAAGCTTCCTCTTTCTCATCTTTTGGTTTCCAGTTTAAATTTTTTTTTTAATTTTAGTTTTTAATTATATTTATTTATTTTTGAGACTGAGTCTTGCTCTGTCACCCAGGCTGGAGTGTAGTGGCACGGTCTCAACTCACTGCAATCTCTGCCTCTTCGGTTCAAGCGATTCTCTGCCTTAACCTCCCGAGTAGCTAGGACTACAGGCGCCTACCACCACACCCGGCTAATTTTTTTGTATTTTTAATAGAGAGAGGGTTTCCCCATGTTGCCCAGGCTGGTCTCAAACTCCTTGCCTCAAGTGATCTGCCTGCCTCAGCCTCCCAAAGTGCTGGGATTACAGGCATGAGCCACCGCACCCAGCTTAAATCTCATCTAAGAGCGTTAGGTCAACCACCCTATCCAAGTAACGATCTTCCCATCTCTAATTCAGTTTACTTGCTGCATAGTTTGTTCCAATCTGAAATTCTCTTGCTTGCATTTTTCTATGTGTGTGATCTGTCTACCCCAAGCCTCAACTAGAAAGTAAACTCTTATCATTCATGTCTTATCCCAGGGGCCTAGTACAATGCTTGGCTTACAGTGGGTATGAAATAAGTATTTGTAGATTGACTAGATGAATAAACATATGCCTGCTGTATTGCAAACACAAGCTGTGACACAGGCACCACAAAAAGGTTTATGTTTTTTCTTCAAGGAAGTCAGAATACAGCAAGGCAGCCTGATATTCAAGCAGAGAGCTATAATAAAAGGCACTAAGCATATAGCAGACCCACACACTAGATTCTGAATGATAGAGAAAAGGGTTTTTTTTTGTGATGTTGTTAAATAAAAATTTCTGAAAATACAAATCCTTAGCTTTAGTATTTGCTTAACTCTGTAAAACTTGAAATGAGTCTCATAGAATAAGGTTGCCTGGCACATAGCAAGTGCTCAGTAAATATAAATGGGTGGATGCATAAAGTGACACAGGTGATGTCGATTCTAACAGCAGTCCCTCAAATAAATATACAGAGTTGACTCTTGAACAATATGGGGGCTAGGGGCACTGATCCCCTGTGCAGTTGAAAATAAGCATATAACTTTTCTCGCTCAGTTTCTTTTTTTTGAGACAGTCTCATTCTGTTGCTCAGGCTAAAGTGCAATGGCATGATCACTGCTTACTGGACACTTGACTTCCCCAGGCTCAAGCAATTTTCCCACCTCAGCCTCTTTAGAATCTGGAACTATAGGTTTGTGCCACCATGCCTTTCTAATTTCTGTATTTTTTGTAGAGAAGGGGTTTTGGCATTTTGCCAAGGCTGGTCTCAAACACCTAGGCTCAAGTGATCCTCCTGCCTTGGCTTCCCAAAGTGCTGGGTCTATAGGCATGAACCACCTTGCTCAGACTGTATGTAACTCTCCAAAAAATTTGCCAATAACCTACCGTTGGCAGGAAGCCTTACTGATAATGTAAACAGTCTATAAATCATATATAATATATATATGGTTTTGTATATTATGTGTATTATATGCTATATTTTAAAGTAAGCTAGAGAAAAAGAAATGGAACTAAGAAATCCTATGGAAGACAAAACATATTTACCACTCATCATAAAGATTGTCCTCATCATCTTAACATTGAGTGAGCTCATTGTGAAGGAGGAGGCGGAGAAGGAAGAGGGGTTGGTCTTGCTGTCCCAGGGGTGGTAGAGGTGGCAGAAGTAGAGATGGAAGGTGAGGCAGGAAAGGCAGGCACACTCAGTATAACTTTTATTTAAAATAATCTGCAAATAAGTGGACCCTTGCAGTTCAAAGCCATGTTTTTCAAGGGTCAACTGTAGTGACCCAATGTATTTTCTACTTTGTAGAACATGCGCTTTGTGGTGTCGTGCTTTAATGTTTATGAAAGCATTATTTTTGCCAGGTTCGGTGGCTCATGCCTGTAATCTCAGTACTTTGGGAGGCCAAGGTGGGCAGATCACCTGAAGTCAGGAGTTTGAAACCAGCCTGACAAACACGGAGAAACCCTGTCTCTACTAAAAATACAAAAATTAGCTGGGTGTGGTGGTGCATGCCTGTAATCCCAGCTACTCGAGAGGCTGAGGCAGGAGAATCGCTTGAACCTGGGAGGTGGGCCGAGATCGTGCCACTGCACTCCAGCCTGGGCAACGAGAGTGAGACTCTGTCTCAAAAAAAAACCAAACAAACGCATTATTTTATCATCTTCCATCTTTCTAGATGCTTGCTGACATCCAAGTTTAGCTTTTGGCAGCTTAAGTTGCCGTCTTTTCTCTCTGTCTTTCCCGGTTAAAGAAAAGGATGATTGTAATTAGGCTATGAACAATGAAGTATATTATGTAAATGTAAAAGAACTGGCACTTAGGACTGGGTGTGGTAGCTCACACCTGTAATTCCAGCACTTTGGGAGGCCAAGGCGGGAGGATTGCCTGAGCCCAGGAGTTCCAGAACAGCTTGGGCAACATAGTGGGACCTTGTCTCTACAAAATACAAAAAGAAAGTTAGCAGGGTGTGGTGGCTGGTGGCATGTTCCTGTAGTTCCAGCTACTCAGGAGACTGAGGTGGGAGAACTGCTTGAGCCCAGGAGGTTGAAACTACAGTGAGCCGTGCTTGTGACAACTGCACCCCGGCCTGGGGAACAGAGTAATACCCTGTCCCCCCCCCACCACCAAAATAAAGGACTTTACTTTTGCAAGAATGTACAGTTTTGGGATAGTGATTTGCGTTTTGTTGTTAAAACACTTTGCATACATTATATTAACAGCATATTGGCACATTCTTGTAAAATAGTCAAATGATACATAAATATCTAGCCTCAGACTGAAAGTCCCTCTTGTCTCAGCCTGCTTCCCTACCAGAGAGGATACTCTGACCTGACTAGTTTCATAGGTTCTTGCCTGTAACTTTTCCATATAGGCACATGTGCATACATACCAACATATGCTGTCATTTTGTTGCAGTGTTTTTGCAAAACTAGATTCCTATAAAATAGGTGGTGGTTGTTGTGTGTGTGTTTTACATTGTGTTTTCCTCTCACCTCAGCCTCCCAAGTAGCTGGAACTATAGGCACATGCCACCATACCCCCGCTAACTTTTATTTTTCATAGATGCAAGGTCTCACATGCCCAGGTTGGTCTCGAACTCCTGGACTCATGATCTTCCCACCTCAGCCTCCTAAAGTGCTGAGATTATAGGCGTGAGCCACCATGTTGTTTTTCTGATCTAATATTTCTTGTTTGTTTTTGTATTTTTTTGAGACAGGGTCTCCCTGTGTCATCCAGGCTGGAGTACAGTGGTGCAATCATGGTTCACTGCAGTCTTGACCTCTTAGGCTCAAGCGATCTTCCTGCCTTAGCCTCTCCAGTATCTGGGACTACAGGCACATGCCACCATGCCTGGCCTACTCTAATATTTCCTGGAAATATTTCACATTTCTTTTTAAACAGAGTCTCACTCTGTCACCAAGGCTGTAGTGCAGTGACACAATCTTGGCTCATTGCAACCTCTGCCTCCCGGGTTCAAACAACTCTTGTGCCTCAGCCTCCATAGCAACTAAGATTACAGGCATGTGTCACAATGACTGGCTATTTTTTTTTTTCTATTTTTTAGTAGAGTCTAAAATACTAAACTACTGGCTGGGCACAATGACTCACACCTGTAATTCCAGCACTTTGGGAGGCCGAGGTGGGAGAATCACCTGAGGTTATGAGTTAGAGACCGGCCTGGGCAACATGGTGAAACTCTGTCTCTACTAAAAATACAAAAATTAGCCGGACGTAGTGGCACCTGTAATCCCAGCTACTCGGGAGGCTGAGGCAGAGAATTGCTTGAACCCAGGAGGCGGAGGTTGCAGTGAGCCAAGATTGGGCCACTGCACTCCTGCCTGGGCAACAGAGAGACTCCAGCTCAAATAAAATAAACATTTTCAAGCCTGGAGTCTGACCTAACATCCAGATCTTGGCTGAATCTTTAAAAATAGCCCAGCAGAGCGCTGTGCCTCCTGCCGGTAATCCCAGCACTTTGGGAGGTTAAGGTGGGAGGATAACCAGAGTTCCGGAGTTAGAGACCAGCGTGGCCAACATTGTGAAAACCTGACTCTACTTAAAAGACGACAATTAGCCACCTGGTAGCAAGTGCCTGTAGTCCCAGCTACTCGAGAGGCTGAGGCTGGAGAATTAATTGCTTGAACCTGGGAGGTGGAGGTTGCAATGAGACGAGATTGCACCACTGCACTCCGATCTGGGTGACAGAGCAAGACTCTGTCTGAAAAAAAGGAAAAAAAAAAAAGCCCAGCAGAGAACAAGTACTATTCCAGCTCACTAATAATCTCCCTGTAATCTGTTTAAATTTGTAAATGGATCAAATCTAGCAAAAAGATCGGCCTAATGGAGAAATGTAATGTTCAAACGTGCTTCCCATTATTCTTATGTAAGGGCGTGGCAAAGAGATAAAGAATGGAATTCTGGGAGAAAGTTGTCTTTATCTACAAAGATCTTTGGAAGGGAGCTACGGACAGACCGGGAGGAAGGAAGAGAAGCTGGAAAACAGCCTGCTAACTAACTGGTAAGTGCAGTCCTCTGGAAACTTATGACGAAGAGAAAACCAGGATATAGCTGCTTGGACTTTTGTAGTTTTATATGAGATATAAGGACAATAATGATTGAGCCAAAAAATTTAGGGGAAATTTACATAAAACAGTTTTTTGGATTGCCTGAGAAATTGACTTTCATTTAAATGGAATCATGGACTTCCACAGTGGCCTTAGTTACTTTACCTGGGCAAGTTAGTGTGAGAAATAGGAAGAAATCCAACTGCAGAAAATTGTGTGGTACCCTTGTGTTGAGCTGTATTTATTCAGGCTGGCTTGGAACCGTGACTTTTGTTTGGCTCAACACATACTTTTGCTGAGCTTCTCCTGATCTGTAAAATGTGTATTACATAATAATATGGAAATGTGTTGAGGGCATAACTCTGTTAGTAGTTTTATGATTTGTAAAGTAAAAATATTTGTAGCTGGGAGTGGTGGCTCATGCCTGTAATCTCAATGGTTTGGGAGGCCAAGGCAGGGGGATTGCTTGAGCCCAGGAATCCAAGACCAGCCTAGGCAACACAGTGAGAGCCCATCTGCAAAACAATAGAAAACATTAGCTGAGTGTGGTGGCACATGCTTGCAGTCCTAGTTATGGGGAGGCTGAGGCAGGAGGATGGATTGAGCTTTGGAGGCAGAGGATAAAGTGAGCCAAAAAACTGTCTCAAAAAACATTATTAAAAAAAAAACCTCATATAAAGATAATGTTCAGTAAATCAAAAGCCTAGTGTTGGCTGCTGACTTTTGTGACAGTCTTGCTCTGTCACACAGGCTGGAGTGCAGCGGCTTGATCATAGCTCACTGTAACCTTAAACTCCTGGGCTCAAGAGATCCTCCCACCCCAGCCTTCTGAGTAGCTAGAACTACAGGTGTGCATCACCATGCCCGGCTAATTTTTAAAACATTTTTGTAGAGATATGGTTTCACTACGTTGCCCAAGCTGGTCTTGAACTTCTGGACTCAAGTGATCACCTGCCTTGGCCTCCTAAGGGCCTCGACCTCAGCATGAGTCACAACCTCCGCTTCCTGGGTTCAGCTGATTCTCGTGCCTCAGCCTTCTGAGTAATTGGGACTACAGGAGCTTGCCCCCATATTTGGCTAATTTTTGTATTTTTAGTAGAGACAGGGTTTCATCATGTTGGCCAGGCTAGTCTGGAACTCCTGATTTCGAGTGATCTGTCTGCCTCAGCCTCCAAAAGTGCTGGGATTAGAGGCGTGAGCCACCACGCCTGGCTGTTTTGTTTGTTTTGAGAAAGCGTCTTACTCAACGGGTGTGGCAACTCACACCTGTAATTCCAGAACTTTGGGAGTCCTAGTGGGGTGGATCACCTGAGGTAAGGAGATAGAGATCACCTGAAGTAGAGAGATTCATCCTGGCTAACACAGTGAAACCCCGTCTACTAAAAATACAAAAAATTAGCTGGGCTTGGTGGCACCTGCCTGTAATCCCAGCTACTCAGGAGGCTGAGGCAGAAGAATCGCTTGAACCCAGGAGGTGAAGATTGCAGTGAGCCGAGATGGTACTATTGCACTCCAGACTGGGAAACAAAAGCAAAACTTCGTCTCAAAAAAAGAAAGGTTCTTGCTATGTTGCCCAGGCTGGAATGCAGTGGTGCAATCATAACTCCCTGCAGCCTTGACCCGGGCTCAATTGGTCCTCCAGCCTCAGCCTTCCAAATAGTTGGGACCACACACTTGTATAACCACTCACCGCTAATTTTTTTTTTTTTTTTAAGACAGGGTTTCACCATGTTGGTCAGGCGGGTCTTGAACTCCCGACCTCAGGTGATCTGCCCAGCTCGGCCTCCAAAGTGCTTGGATTACAGGCGTGAGCCACCACACCCAGCCTCACCGCTAATTTTTTATTTTATTTATTTATTTATTTTTTTGTAGAGATGGGGACTAACTCCGCCCAGGCTGGGCTGCTGATTTTTCAAGGTTTGTAGTAGTTTCATGTGTTTGAAATTATCGAGCTTGCAAAGATTAATGAGTATAAGCTATTCAGTTTGTTTGGACTTTGCCTTGAAGGCAACTGGCAAGCCATTAAATACCTCTAAAGTGGGAGGGATGTTTAGAGAAATACCTGGGAATATAATGAAGTTATCTGCTGATGTGGGTCCTCTTTGTCCCTCATAGCCTGCAGCTGCAGGTAGCTGCAGAGCGTCAACCTCGTGACCTCCTACTTCCAGTGATACGTGAGTGCTGTTAGATGGTAGAACATTTTTCCCTACTTCAAATTTGAGGAATTTTAGGAGAGCTTTGCTCTCCTAAAGCTCTCTTCAAATTCCTCAAACCTCTTCCCCATCCTTACTGCTAACTTTCAACTGTTTCCTATTTCACTGAGGAAGCAATCAACCCGGAGCTTCCCCAGACATATGTGCTCGCTTAGCATGTGCACCAGTAAGATATCCCTGGTTGGGAATTGGAATCTTCTAATTGGGCAATGGATCACACTTCTCTGTTGACCTGTTGCCCCAGCAAATTTTCCCTTCCTTCCTCTTGATAGTCTCCAGATCATACAAACATGCTTTTATTTTTACCACTTTAAACACCTAGGATTTTCTCCTCCCGTTTTTACAAAAGTTTTTTTTTTTTTTTGAGACAAGGACTCTGTCACCCAGGCTGGAGTGTAGTGGCGCTACCGTATCTCACTGCAGCCTCAAACTCTTGGGCTCGAGTGATTCCTCCACCTCCCAAATAGCTGGGACTACAGGCATTCATGCCCAACTAATTTTTTTAAATGCAAACTCCTTGAAAGTATTTCCTGTTTTCAATTATCTTTTAATTTTCTTCCTTGTGAACTTTTATTTTTTTAAGAGATGGAGTCTTGCTACATTGCCCAGGCTGGAGTGCAGTGGCTATTCATAGGCGTGATCCCACTAATGATCAGCACGGGAGTTTTGACCTGCTCTGTTTCTGACCTGGGCCAGTTCACCCCACCTTAGGCAACCTGGTGGTCCCCCGATCTGGGGAAGTCATCATATTGATGCCAAACTTAGTGCAGACACCCAGCATAACACACTACAGCCCAGAACTCCTGGGTTCAAGCAACCCTCCCACCTCAGCCTCCCAAGTAGTTGGGACTACGGGCACACGTCACAGTGCCCGGCCCCTGTAAGCTTTTTACTGGAGTATAAAATACTGATGAGCTCCAGCTTGCTCAGTCTATGACAAATCTCATGCCTTCCCTGTGCAGCATTTGACTCGTGATTGCTGCCTGTTTCTCGATGCATTTGCTTCATTTGGCTTCTAGGACCCTTTTGCTCTTTCTCTACTTCCTTGGGCTTCTTCCATTTCTATGTTGGTGCCTCTTCCAACTGAACCTTAAATCATTTTTTTAAATTAATTTTTTTTTTGAGATGGAGTCTTGTTCTGTCGCCCAAGCTGGAGTACAGTGGCACAATTTCGGCTCACTGCAACCTTTGCCTCCCAGTTTCAAGCAATTCTCCTGCCTCAGCCTCCGGAGTAGCTGGGACTACAGGCACACACCACCATGCCCAGCTAATTCTTGTATTTTTAGTAGAGATGGGGTTTCACCATGTTGGCCAAGCTGGCCTGAATTTCCTGACCTCAAGTGATCAGCCCACCTTGGCCTCCCAAAGTGCTAAGATTGCAGGCATGAGCCACCACACCCAGCCTTAAAATTTATTTTTATGTAGAGACGGTGTTTCACCATGTTGGCCAGGCTGGCCTGGAATTCCTGACCTTAAGTGACGAGCCTGCCCTGGCCTTCCAAAGTGTTGGGATTACAGGTATAATTCAACATGGCTGGTCTTTAACCTTTTATTGCTGGAAGGTCCTAGGACCTAGTCCTCAGCATCAGACATTCCTTTGAATCTCATCCTTTGAATTCCTAAGCCATTTCTAAGCAAATAAGTAGTAACTGTGTATCTTAACCCAGATCTCTCTCCTGAACTCCAGCGGTCTCCACTTGGGTCTAAGACATGTCAAACTCAACATACTTAAAACCCAGAATATTTCCTCCAAAATCTGTGGTCATGCAGCTTCTTTTTTCTTTCTTTTTTTTTTTTTTGAGAGGGAGTCTTGCTTTGTTGCCCAGTCTGGAGTGTGGTGGCACGATCTCAACTCACTGCAACCTGTGCCTCCTGGGTTCAAGTAATTCTCCTGCCTCAGCCTCCTGAGTAGCTGGGCTTATAGGCACCGACCACCATGCCCAGCTAAGTTTTTGTATTTTTAGTAGAGACAGGGTTTTGCCATGTTGGCCAGGTTGGTCTTGAACTTCTGACCTCAGGTGAGAGGGTCTTGGCCTCCCTAAGTGTTAGGATTACAGCTGTGAGCTACTGTACCCAGCCTTTGCAGCTTTCTTTGTCTCAATTGGTTGGCACCTCCAGCTCTTCCAGTAGCTCAGGCTGAAATAATTTGAGTCATCTTAGGCCCTTTCTCCTTATATCCTATGGGAAATCCTATTTGCTCTAACTTCTCCACCTCCTTGGCTCAAGCCATCCTCCTGCCTCAGCCTCCTGAGTAGCTGGGACCACTACTACAAGTTGCATGCCACCATGCCTGGCTAATATATTTTGTAATAGAGACAGGGTCTGGTTATGCTGCCCAGGCTGGTCTGAGCCCCTGGGCTCAAGCAATCCTCCTGCCTTGGCCCCTCGAAGTCCTGGGATTACGGCTGTGAGCCATTTCTATCTGGCTACTCTAGCTTGAGTGAGGAATGTTCATTGACAACTTCCACAGCTAACCCATCTCTTCTGGAACCTTGCCATAGTCTCCTGAAAGGTCTCCCTGCTTCTCAGTCTAGCAGCCACAGCGGTCCTTCTCAAAGGAAGTTATGTCCCATTACCCTATACCCCTTCAGTGGTGCTGCTTTTCACGTGGGGTGAAAGCCTATGTCCTCAAAAAATGGCTCCTAAGCACCATGAGTCTGTCCTCTGCCCTCACTCCTCTGTGTTCCCTGTCCCTCGCTCTGTTCCAGTCACACTGGCCTCCTGCTCTGTGAACACACCAGGCACCCTCCTGCCTTAAAGGCCTTTGCCCTTCCTGTCTCCATGGAAAGCTTTTCCTGTCTTGGCTAACTCCTTTGTTCTTTGTCTTAGCTCAAATAATCACCTTCTTGGTAAAAGTAGTAGACACTATTCAAATCTGATCACCTGATTTAAAATTGCAACTCAGCACCTCCTCAACCCTTCCCAACCACCTTCACCCTGCTCTGTGTATCCTTTTGCCCTTTTTTTGCATTAGCATTCATCATCTTGTAATATGCTGATAAATTACATTTTTGTGTTTTTAGAGATCTGTATATTTATCTTTCAGTTAAATGTAAGTTATGTGAGGCCAGGCACAGTGGCTCATGCCTATAATCCCAGCACTTTGGGAGGCCAAGGTCGGCATTTGAGATTAGGAGTTTGTGAGCAGCCTGACCAACATGGTAAAACGCTGTCTTTACTAAAACTACAAAAATTAGCTGGGTATGGTGGCAGGCGGCCATAATCCCAGCTACCTGGGAGGCTGAGGCAGGAGAATCACTTGAACCCAGAAGATGCAGGTTGCAATGAGCCAAGATCTTGCCATTGCACTACAGCCTGGGCAACAAGCTCAAAACTCCATCTCAAAAAAAAAAAAAAAAAAGAGTAAGTTACATGAGGCCAGGAGTCTGGCTCATTAGTACATTCCAAATGAATAGATCATTTCTAACATTGCAGATCGTCAACAAATAATTGTTAAACGAGTGCACTTTCGGTATTTAATTTTTTTTTTTTTTTTTTTTGACAGTCTCACTTTGTCACCCAGGCTGGAGTGCAGCAGTGTGATCTCAGCTCACTACAACCTCTACTTCCCACATTCAAGCAATTCTCTTGCCTCAGCCTCCCTAGTAGGTGGACTTGTAAGCATGTGCCACCACGCCCAGCTAATTTTTGTAGTTTTAGTAGAGACAGGGTTTTGCCATGTTGGCCGGGCTGGTCTTGAACTCCTGACCTCAAGTGATCCTCCTACCTCAGCCTCCCAAAGTGCTAGGATTACAGGAGTGAGCCACCATGCCTGGCCTTTTATATATTTTCTATGATAAACATAGGTACTTGTAACTTTTATAATATTTATAAAAGATATAAAAACAAACATCATATTACTTGTTATGAAATCAGAGGAGTAAGTGAAGGAAGATAACTAGCTTAGGGCAGTGGACAGGGCAGGAAGAGAGATGGAAGGTAGGAAGACAGCTGTGGAGAGAATGGCAGCAGCCTGGGTTATAGAGGCCTAATATAAAGTGATGGGGATGAGGGAGAGATTGACAGGTACAATGACATGGAGTTGGTGAGTCCCTACTTGTGGAGGTCGCCTTGCTGTGATGACAGCATGGGGAGTGCGAGCAGCTGAACTGTTTTGTAGGAGGCTGGAACTGGAGATAAGATGTGTGCTGAGATAGCACAGGGAAGTAAGTGGGGCTGTAGGAAAGAACAATGAATAATTTTATTTTCTTATTTATCTATTTATTTATTTGAGACAGGGTCTCTGTCTCCCAGGCTGGAGTACAGTGGTGCAATCTCGGTTCGCTATAACCTCTGCCTCTTGGGTTCAAGTGATTCTCCTGCCTCAGCCTCCTGAGTAGCTGGGATTAAGGGTGTGAGCCACTGTGCCTGGCCCAGGTAATGAATCATTTCAATTCACTGCTGTTAATTTCGCTTTACACCAATGCATCTCTCTAGTGAGTGACTGGAAATTCAGCTTTGGTGCCCAAGTACTGTCACCTCCAGCCCCACCCAAAGGATACCCCGCAACTGGGATGCATCCGTCAGGGGGTCATGAAGTTGGCCCTAAAGAGTATGATTCATGGAGGCTGTATAGCTCATAAAAGAGTCCAATGTGGATATTATCTGGGAGTCTTTGGGACACAGGCATCTCTCATGGGAGACAGTCTCATGTCAGAAGGTTCAATCCTATGGGATTGCACAGTTATGTAGCATCTCAGAGCCACGGCTCCACGTCCCTGTCTTGGCTCTCTCTGGCCCATCATTTCCTCCACTTGAAACACTTTCCACCCATTCTTCTCAAATGTCACTTTGTCAGAAATTCTTCCCACCCCCACACCCTGTCATCAAAATGAATGGTCTTTCCCTATGGGTTTGTTTCCATTTGTTTATGTATTCAATTAATCTTTTTTTTTTTGGAAACCGAGTCTCGCTCTGTCGCCAGGCACTAGGCTGGAGTGTAGTGGCGCGATCTCAGCTCACTGCAACCTCCACCTCTCAGGTTCAAGCAATTCTCCTGCCTCAGCCTCCCGAGTAGCTGGGACTATAGGCACATGCCACCACACCCAGCTAATTTTTGTTATTTTTAGTAGAGACAGGGTTTCACCATGTTAGCCAGGATGGTCTTGATCTCTTCACCTTGTGATCCACCCACCTCGGCCTCCCAAAGTGCTGGGATTACAGGCATGAGCCACTGTGCCCAGCCTCAATTAATATTTTTTTTTTTCTTTTGGAGACTAAATCTCACTCTGTGGCTGAGGCTAGAGTGCAGTGGAGTGATCTCTGCTGACCACAACCTCCGCCTCTTGGGTTCAGGCATTTCTCCTGCCTCAGCCTCCCAAGTATCTGGGATTGCTTGGGAGTCACCATGGCTGGCTAATTTTTGCATTTTTAGTAGAGACAGGGTTTCACCATGTTGCCCTGGCTGGGCTGGAACCCCTAACCTCCAGTGATCCTCCCACCTCAGCCTCCTTTGGGAGGATTACAGGTGTGAGCCACAGTGCCTGGCCTCAATTAATACTTAAATTGCCTTTAAGGAGTTTATGGTCTGGAGTTGGGTGCTATGCAACACAGTCACTATGTGTGGTAATTTAAATTTTATTTTTATTATTATTTTTTGAGATGGAATTTTGCTCTTGTTGCCCAGGCTGGAGTACATTGGTGCAATCTCGGCTCACTACAACCTCCAGCTACCGGGTTCAAGCCATTCTCTTGCCTCAGCCTCTCAAGTAGCTGGGATTACATTTTGTATTTTTAGTAGAGATGGGTTTCTCCATGTTGGTCAGGCTGGTCTTGAACTCCTAACCTCAGGTGATCCACCTGCCTCGGCCTCCCAAAGGGATTCTAGGCATGAGCCACTGCACCTGGCCTAAATTTTATTTATTTATTTGGAAGTTCTGTAATCCAAGGCTTGAGTGCAGCCGTGCCATCTCAACTCCCTGAAGACCCTGTCTCCTGGGCTCAAGCAATCCAAAATTTTAATTAAAATTAAATAAAAAATTTTAGGCCATGCATGAAGGCTCACACCTGTAATCCCAGCCCTTTAGGAGGTTAAGGCGGGCAGATCATTTAAGACCAGGAGTTTGAGCCCAGCCTAGACAACATGGTGAAACCTTGTCTTTACTAAAATACAAAAATCAGCCAGGCGTGGTGGCGCACGTCTGTAGTCCCAGCTACTCAGGAGGCTGGGGTAAGAGAATCACTTTAACCCAGGAGATGGAGGTTGCAGTGAGCCAAGGCTGTGCCACTGTACTCCATCTTGGGTGACAGAGTGACACTCTGTCTCAGAACAAAACAAAACAAAAAAATTGCCTTAGTTGCACCTGCCACATTTAAAGTGCTCAATAGTCATGCAGCTGGCTAGTGGCTACTGTAGTGAACAGCACTCACACAGAATAACTCCGTTACCAAAATGCTATCGGACAGCACTCTACAGGAGGGAATAGAGACAGACGCCACATGTATTATGCACACGTAAAATGGATTAAGGGAAATAAGGTAGTAATAGCAAGAGGGACTGCTTGGCTTCTTTAGATTGAGGGGCCAGTGAAATGTTCAGGCAGGTAACATTTAAGCTGGGATAAAAAAAGCAGAAAAGTGAAAATAGTGGGATGGGGGAAGCTAGATGGAGAACACAGCCAGGAAAAAGGCCGTCGAGTTGAGGCAGATTGCAAAGAAAGCTCTCATGGCTGGGGCTGAGTGAGCAGGGGAGAGAGTGGTGGAAGAAATCTGTGGGGTAGGTCAGAGCCAGATCACTAGGGCTTCAATAATTTGAGTAAAGATTTAGGATTTTTTTTTCTGAGAGAGGTATGAGACGGTTATGAGTGGGGAATGATGTGGTCTGATTATATATTTACCTCGTTCTGATTTCATTAGTTACTTACCCATGTCCCTGCCCGATTGCACAATTCTGGATTTTTCACATCCTTAGTATATTGAGCCATGTCCCATTAGCTCAATGTATTAGTAATAAGTGGTAGAATTAGATTACATCAAATTAAAAAAAAAAAAAACTTTTTTTTTTTCCCCTTAAGAAACAGGGTCTTGCTCCATCCCCCAGGCTAGCATGCAGTGGCATGATCATAGCCTCCAACTTCTGGGGTCAAACAATCCTCCTGCCTCAGCCCCCTGAGTAGCTGGGACTACAGGCATGTACCACCAGGCCTGGCTAATTTTATTGGTTTTTGCAGAGAGAGAGAGTCTTGCTATGTTTTTCCCAGGCTGGTGTCAAACTCCTGACCTCAGGTGATCCACTCGCCTCGGCCTCCCAGTGTTGGGATTACAGGCATAAGCCACTGCGCCCAGCAAGAAATGAATTTTTATTTTTATTTTTTCGAGATGAAGTTTTACTCTTGTTTCCCAGGCTGGAGTGCAGTGGCGTGATCTCTGCTCACTGCAACCTCTGCCTCCCAGGTTCAAGTGATTCTTGTGCCTCAGCATTTCAAGGAGCTGGGATTATAGGCAACTGCTACCACGCCCAGCTAATTTTTGTATTTTTAGTAGAGACAGGGTTTTGCCATGTTGGCCAGGCTGGTCTTGAACTCCTGGCCTCAGGTGATCCACCTGCCTCGGCATCCCAAACTGCTGGGGTTACAGGCGCGAGCCGGTGCGCCTGGCCAAGAAATGCATTTTTAAACGCTGCCATGCAAAACGCTTGCAGGCCAAATTTCATCTGGGTCACCAGTTAGTAGCATCAGATATGACAGAGTACAGAGGCTGCAGGAGTCAGGGGTTCCCACTCCTCAGTAGCCTGCAACCCACAGCCACAGTATGCCAAGACTATCCACTTTCCCACGAAGCCTGTCATAAGCTGCAAGATAGAGAGCACCACTGCCTCCTTGGAAGTTGCTCAATTCTTAGACCAGAAGATGAGTTAATGAAGTACTAGGCAAGCTTACTCATGTTTGTATGGTTTAATGATCAAGAGCAGAATTCAACAGCCAGATTTAATGTGTGTGGGTCCTTAACATAGAGCCTGCTATATAACTTCTCCAAAATCCTTAGCTAGTGCTATTAGTGCCTACGTAGGTTTAGTTTTTGAAGTTCTTCCATGGTTGCTTTTGCTTATTATACCAATCCCCGGTGGGAGATAGAGGAAGTATTTTTAGTGCTATTTTACAACTGAGGAAATAGGGGTTTGAAGAGGTTCAGGAACTCTCAGGGTCACCCAGCATTGCGAGTGAGCTTGGATCTGAACGTGTTTGCTCCAGTTTCCTGAAGCTTCTGTTTCCTGCAGCATTCTCTTGAAATCCCTCGGTAAGGTGCAGTCTGAATCATTGTCCAGAGGATGAAAGGTTAGGTGCAGTGACTCACGTTCACTCTCAATTCCTCTTGCTAATGGCAAACTTGGTAATGTGACTGTTAAGACTAGGGATGAGCTGTTGTGGTGACTGAGCAGGAAGAGCACCGCGTCCATCAGAGGCCCAGTTTCCTCGGAAAAGCAAGTGCATCTCTGCCACTGGAAGGCTGGCCTTAGCTCTCGTGCTGCCATTGAGCCACACTGGTTCTCTGCTTCCAGTTTCCTTTTTGTTCCCCAGTTTCCTGTATTAGGACCAGGAGTCAGTTTGGAGGCTCTAAGTGGGGAAGAAGCTGGGAAATCAGGGGCTGTTTCTGCAGACAGCCTTCCCTGTCCTTTGGAAGGCACAGAGCTCTCAGCCACAGAAAACTAACAGAGCTCTGAAGCTGTTTTCTGTGTGGTCTTCTCTCATTCCCAGCAGAGCAGGCTCTCATATAAATCATCCAGTTGGGTGAAAAGAGAAGTTGCAGTCTGAGAATTAAGACTTGATCGGATACCATCTGGTGGGGGGAACCAACCAGTCTGTCTGCTCATTTTCCTTCAGGTCAGCCCCTTAATGCATCCTCAAGTGGTTGTCTTAAGCCTTATCCTACTTTTTTTTAATTGCCTTTTAGGCTTTGGGGTACATGTGAAGAACATGCAAGATAGTTGCATAGATACACACGTGGCAATGTGATTTGCTGCCTTCCTCCCCTTCACCTATATCTGGCATTTTTCCCCATGCTCTCTTTCCCCAACTCCCAGCCCCCCGCTGTCCCCTCCCCATCATTCTCAGCAAACTGACACGAGCCTCATCCTACTTCTAGCAAGTGAGTACACGCCCTCAGCAGGAAGAATGGAGTAAAGGGGGGTTAGAAGCCCAGAGGATGGGGTAGGGAAGGGGAGGGGATGGTGGTGGTGGCTGAATGTAGATGTTCTTTGGGTACCATTGGATGGCTAGGAGTTAACTAGTGAGCAGGACTAGAATAAAGTTTTATGCCAAAGAAATTGCTTAGCTGCTATGAATTACAACATTCATGGCTAAATGAATAAGGCAAGATGCAGCACAGTGTGTCACATGTGGCCATTTGTGTTTAAATAAAAGGAATGGCTAGATGTATATGCATAGATGCGTATATAGGTAATGGTTACTGTGGGATGGGGGTGGAGAGTTAACCCTCATTGTATTCTTTTGTGCCTTTTGATTTTTTTCAACTACATTCAATTTTTTCTCTCTTCCTCTTTCAATTTCCTTCCTTCCTCCCTCCCTCCCTCCCTCTTTCTTCTTTCTTTCCTTCCTTCCTTTCTTTTTTTTTTTATAAAGATGGAGTCTCACTCTGTCTCCAGGCTGGAGTGCAGTGGCACAATCTTGGCTCACTGCGACCTCTAACTCCCTGGTTCAAGCGATTCTCCTGCCTCCGCCTCCTGAATACCTGGGATTATAGGCACATGCCACCATGCCCAGCTAATTTTTGTATTTTTAGTAGAGACGGGGGTTTCACCATGTTGGTCAAGATGGTCCGGATCTTCTGACCTCATGATCTGCCCTCCTCACCCTCCCAAAGTGCTGGGATTACAGGTGTGAGCCACTGTGCCCAGACTTTTTTTCTCTCTTGATGAGGTCTCACTCTGTCTGGAGTGCAATTGGGCAATCTTTCTTTTTTTTTTTTAATTTTTTTTTTTTCTTTTTTAAGACGGGGTTTTATCATGTTGGTCAGGCTGG
Source organism: Saguinus oedipus (assembly GCA_031835075.1). Classification (NCBI taxonomy): domain Eukaryota; kingdom Metazoa; phylum Chordata; class Mammalia; order Primates; family Cebidae; genus Saguinus; species Saguinus oedipus. Next base: position 49,805,563 of record CM063170.1, read on the forward strand.
TCTTGAACACCTGACCTCAGGTGATCCACCCGCCTTGGCCTCCAAAGTGTTTGGATTACAGGCGTGAGCCACCATACCCGGCTTTTTTTTTTTTTTTTTTTTTTTTTTTGAGACAGTCTCATTTTGCTGCCCAGGCTGGAGTGCAGTGGCCCAATCTTGGCTCACTGCAACCTCCACTTCCTGGGTTCAAGCAATTCTCTGCCTCAGTCTCCCTAGCAGCTGGGATTACAGGCTCCCACCACCATGCCTGGCTAATTTTTTTATATTTTCACTATCTTGACTAGGTTGCTCTTAAAATTCCTGACCTCATGAATCAACCACCTCAGCCTCTCAAAGGGCTGGGATTACAGACGTGAGCCATATATTGAAACCCTGTCTGTACTAAAAATACAAATATTAGCCTCCCAGCTACTTGGGAGGCTGAGGCATGAGAATCGCTTGAACCTGGGAGGCAGAGGTTGGAGTGAGCCAAGATTGTGCCATTGCACTCCAAGTGTGAGACTTCATCTCTAAATAAATAAATAAATAACAAAATGAAATGAAGTCAACTTATAGAAAAACTATACAAAGAAAAAATTAAAATATACGTTGAAAAGTAAAATAAAAACAGGGTGGCAGTGGCTCATTCCTGTAATCCTAGCACTTACAGAACAAACTATACAAAGAGAAAAGTTAAAACACAAGTTAAAAAGTAAAAGGTAGGGCGGCAGTGGCTCACTCCTGTAATACTAGCACTTTGAGAAGCCAAGGCAGGCAGATCACTTGAGACCAAGAGTTTGAGACCAGCCTGGGCAACAAGGCAAAACCTTGTCTCTACTAAAAATAGAAAAAAATTAGCTGGGCACGGTGGTGTTTGTCTGTAATCCCAGCTACTTGGGAGGCTGATGCATGAGAATTGCTTGAACCCAGGAGGCAGAGGTAGCAGTAAGCCAAGATCAGGCCACTGCATTCCAGCCTGGGTGACAGAGTAAGACTCTGTCTCAAATTAAAAAAAAAAAAATTAAAAATGAATATTTTTTTAAAAAAGTAAAACAAACATAAAAAGAAAAAGAAAAAATGTAAAACCAGTAAAAAAAAAAATTAAGTTCTTTTTCTTTTTGCATCGAAGAACAGAGTCTTGCTCTGTCAGCCCAGGCAGGAGTGCAGTGGCACAATCTTGGTTTACTGCAACCTCCACCTCCTGGGTTCAAGCAATTCTCCCTGCCTCAGTGTCCAAGTAGTTGGGATTACAGGCACCTACCATCACACCCAGCTAATTTTTGTATTTTTTAGTAGAGACTAGGTTTCACTATGTTGGCCAGGCTGCTCTTGAACTCCTGACCTCAGTTGATCCGCCCGCCTTGGCCTCCCAAAGTTCTAGGATTACAAGTATGAGCTGTGGTGCCTAGCCGAGAGGAAATACTGAGGCCTCGTTCTCAGTTTGTCTTTTCTTCATTGTAAATGCTATAATTTCTCTAAGTGTTGGTGTAGTGGCAGGTCGCTCTGTCACGCTACCCTGCAGCTACAGCAGATGTCACATCCATGTGCTAGAAGAGAGGCGGATGTACTTGGCTGTGCACAAATAGCATTGTCTGGACAAATGGAACCCACGTCAACTACTGGAAAAACTCACGCTATCAGCTATTGGGGGACCTTTCAAAAAGGAATGTCTCTTTGACTATACAAAATACAGTTGTGTCTGACAGTGGCTTGTACTGTTGCCATGTTGAGCATAGGGGATGGTTCAATGACATGAGGATCACCATATCATTGGAGATTATACCATGTAAGTTTTTCTTTGATATTTCTTGCTGGTTAATAGAATTTTCTGTTTGGTAGTAATTTTCTTTTTTCTTAATAGGGAAACAGGAGGTTCCTATAAATCCTGTTTTTTTATTTTTTATTTTAATTCACCTGGGTGCAGGTGGGCTAAGGCCAAAAAGGGCATTAGCCATAAATCCTGTTTTGTTTTTTTAACATTTTTTTAATTTTTATTTTTTGAGACGGGGTTTCACCATATTGGTCAGACTGGTCTCGAACTCCTGACCTCAGGTGATCCACCCACCTCGGCCTCCCAAAGGGCTGGGATTACAGGCGTGAGCCACTGTGCCCAGCCAATCCTGTTTTTAACTAAACTCTTGTTCTTGGGAAATAGAATAACTTGTGTGTGGATGAAATTGCAAGACCAAGCATAATTCAAGGTCAGGCTAGAATCAGCAAACTATCTCTTAAAGCAGTACAACTGTCCCTTGATATCCATGGGAAATTGGTTCCAGGACCCCTTCAACCAAAATCTGCAGATGCTCAAGTCCCTTATATAAAATGGTGTAGTATTTGCATCTAAACTATGCACATAGTCCCATATGCTTTAAATGATCTCTAGATTACTTATAACACCTAATACAATGTAAATACTATGCAATTGGTTGTTATACTGCATTATTTAGGAAATAATGACAAGCAAAAAGAAGTATATACTTGTTCAGTACAGCAAACAACATATCCTTCTTTTTCCCCCATACATTTTCCATCCAAAGTCTTGTTTGAATCTACGGATATAGAACCCACAAATATGGAGGGCCAAATGTACTTCAAACATAGTAGTTGGTCCATGAAATAGCATTTACTGTTCCATAGTAAAATGCAGTGAATTTTATTTATTCACCTTAAAGAACTGTTCTAACCAGGCACAGTGGGTGGCTCACGCCTGTAATCCCAGCATTTTGGGAGGCTGAGGCAGGTGGATCATCTGAGATCCAGAGTCTGAGACCAGCCTGACCAAACGGAGAAACCCCATCTCTATTAAAAAATACAAAATTAGTCGTGTGTGATGGCGAATGCTTGTAATCCCAGCTACTCAGGAGGCTGAGACAGGAAATTGCTTGAACCCAGGAGGCAGAGGTTGCAGTGAGCCAAGATCGTGCCATTGCACTCCAGCCTGGACAACAAGAACAAAATTGCATCTCAAAAAAAAAACTAAAAAATAAGTAACTGTCTTTGTTTTTTGAGATGGAGTCTTACTCTGTTGCCCAGGCAGCGGGCTGGGCCTCCTAAAGTGCTGGGATTACAGGCGTGAGCTACTACTATACCTGGCCTAGGAACCGTCCTTTTTTTTTTTTTAATGAGATATGTTATAGAAGAATGTTAAAACGTAGCTTTTTTTTTTAAACATTTTAAAACTAATGGAGTTCAAACATAAAAAGTAGGAAATATAAGTTGCTGCTTGTAGATACATCACAGCTTTAACAATTGTCAGCTCAATCTTGCTGACCACGTACATTGTACAAGCTTACGGTTTCATCTTCCCCATGGCCCACATGGGGGAAGATAAAAGCCTCACATCATGTCACAAAAATGGCTTTTCTGAAAATTAAAGTGACCTTGGATGGAACCATTTCCATTCCAATACCTCTTCACCAGTTGTTTTTAAGAAGTTCATGAAATCCAAAATCTGGGAACATTCTATTTTATCATCTTTATGTGGCCATACTAATTTTTCTTACCATTTGAGGAAAGAAGTTGGTTCTTGAGGATTTCCTCATTTCTGGTGCTTTTTCTTTTCTATTTTTCTTTTTTTTTTTTTTGACATGGAGTTTCATTCTGTTGCCCAGGCTGGAGTGCAGTAGTATGATCTTGACTCACTGCAACCTCCGCCTCTCGGGTTCAAGTGATTTTTCTACTTTGAATTCCCGAGTAGCTGGGACTGCAGGCACCACCACCATGCCTGGCTAATTTTTGTAGTTTTAGTAGAGACAAGGTGTCACCATGTTGGCCAGGCTGATCTCGAACTCCTGATCTGCCTGCCTCGGCCTCCCAAAGTGCTGGAATTACAGACGTGAACCACCACACCTGAATGTTGCTTTTACTTAATGAATCTTCTTTCACTAAGGTCTTACAATGATAATAGAACCCAATACCTATGACCTTAATAAACTTTCTCTATTTTCATTTTAATTGAGAGAAACTTTAATTTGCAGTCTCTTAGGGTTTTTTTTTTTTTTTTTTTTGGTCACAAGGCTACAGGCCCAGTCTCTTAGCTTTTCGACTTGGATTGTTTCCCTTATAAGGGTGAGCAGGATCAGGTCAATTTTTTTTTTTTTTTTTGAGACAGGGTCTTACTCTATTTCCCAGGCTGGAGTGCAGTGGCCCGATTTCAACTCACTGCAACCTCCATCTCTGGGGTTCAATCAGTTCTTGTCCCTCATCTTCCCGAGTAGCTGGGATTGCAGGCATGTGCCACCACACCTGGCTATTTTTTGTAGAGATGGGGTTTTGCCCTGTTGCCCAGGCTGGTCTCGAACTCTGAACTCCTGAGCTGAAGTAATCCACCCACCTTGGTCCCACAAAGTGCTAGGATTACATGCATGAGCCACGACCCCCAGCCTCTACAAAAAAAGTTTGTTTTGTTTTGTTTTGTTTTTAATTAGCCAGGTGTGGTGATGCCTGCATGTAGCCCCAGCTACTTGGAAAGCTGACACAAGAGGATTGCTTGAGCCTGGGAGTGTGAGGCAACAATGAACTGCTGATGATGCCAGTGCAGTCCAGCCTGGATGACAGAGACAGACCCTGACCCAAAAAAAGTGCTCCTATGCAAATATGAGGTGTCTGTTTTTATTTGCTGAATATACACCTTTCTTTTTTTTTTTTTGTTGAGACGGAGTTTTGCTCTTGTTAACCAGGCTGGAGTGCAATGGAGCGATCTTGGCTCACTGCAACCTCTGCCTCCTGGGATCAGGCAATTCTCCTGCCTCAGCCTCTTGAGTAGCTGGGATTATAGGCACGAGCCATCATGCCCAGCTAATTATTTTGTATTTTTAGTAGAGACAGGGTTTCACCATGTTGACCAGGATGGTCTCGATCCACCCGCCTTGGCCTCCCAAAGTGCTGGGATTACAGGTGTGAGCCACCGCGCTCGGCCATATACACCTTTCAATACATCTGCTCTTCCTTTGGAAGGAGGGGCATGTCTCCAAAGCCCTTCCCTGTCACAGATTCTAGCTGGGCAATGACCAAGATTGAGAGTTCAGGGGAGATAATACCACCTAGGGACAGTCTGTCATTGGTGTGCTAGGGTACAGTTCCAGCCTGAGGCTCTTGTTTCTTGTTTGACTCACGCTTGCTCTCATGTTGATTTCTCACTCCAGCCAGGGTCACAACTTCTCCAGTTGTCACGACTGTTTCAACTGTTAGGACGAGCACTACTGTTCCCATGACGAGTGTTCCAACGACCACAGGTGTTCCAACGACAACAGTTTCTGCCTTTGCTCCTCCAAGGCCATCGCCCACACAAAACCATGAACCAGGTAAAACAGATGTGTTTAGGAGCCCAGAGGCCTTCTAATGAGGAGCTGCAGCCCATCCAGGGCACTGCATCAAGGCAGAAGGACAGTCTAGAATGAGGGGTGTACCTGGGTTTCATTCAGGGTCACCTCAGGGTTTGTGATCCTCCTCAGCTCCCAAGTTATAGGCATCTTTTGTACCACTAAGCTTTTTTGGAGAGAGGGGACCCATAGCTTTTTATCAGATTCTCAAAGAAATTGATTATTAACCAAAAATAGCTGGACCACTGATGTAGGACATTAATGGGGATAGTGTGGATCTGACTCACTTAGGTATGATGAAAACACAGGGAATGACAGAGAACCAGGGTCAGATAATGAGATTCTGTCTTCATGAAGAGCTCTGAAGAGATCATTTAGTCCATTCTGAAGGCAGACCTTGATTTTGAAGAAGCTAACATTCACTGTTTTCCATGTACTAGACATCATGCTTTTTGCATTTTAATTCTTAGGTTAATTATATCCACTGTAGTGTGATTTATAGTTGTGAGAACTGAGACAGAGTCTAAAAGTTCATTGTTGGAAGTTATGCAGATAGAGGCTAGGTGCAATGGCTCAGGCCTATAACTCTAGCCCAGGAGTTCAAAACCAGCCTGGGCAACATAGTGGGACCTTGTCTCTAAATGGTGGTGCATGCCTCTTGTCCCAGCTACTTGGGAAGCTGAGGTGGAAGAATTGCTTAGGGCTGGGAGGTCAAGGCTGCAGTGAGCCATGATGGCACCACTGTACTCTAGCCTGGGTAACAGAGTGAAAAAGAAAGAAAGAATAAAGAAATTTACACAGATAGAAAGTGGTTGAGTCAGGTTTTGGTCTTTGTTCTCTTGAATTGTAAAGGGAACCTTATGAAATTAAAAACAGCTTTCAAGTCTATCTCCTTTTTCTCTTAAAAAAAAATCAGCTCAAACAAAAGCTTGATTTATACTTTTCACAGACATTTCCTTAGGTCGGTAAAGCTGAATCCCTGAAGCATCGTGATGGTGCTTTCAGGCAGGACGATGAACCTGCCTCTTTAAAATCACTTGCGTTTAGCAACAGAAAAGGGCAGCATCAACGCAGGCTTTAGCCCTGATCAAAACTGCTAAAGGTCACCCGCGCAGAGTCTGGTGAGGCTGGCAGAGTTGGCTCCTGGAGAACAGTTCACAGCATTTTGCAGAGCCCAAGAGTCACAGGCAAGGTCGGCAGCTTTTCAGGCTTTGCGTGTCTGTACATTTTCTCTGAAACCGCAGGGCTGCTCATCTTTTTGTTGAGCTTCACAAATGGAGGTTTTGGAGAGAATATCGAGGTTCAAAGTTTTCTAGCTCTGACGAAACTAGGTTAAGAAATGACTGAAATGAATAAAATATAATTTCATACATGGTGATTTCTAGGACAAATTGTGGAAGTCTTAGCTCATGCAAGGAGATTCTCTAAAACAAAGCCCCTAACAGGACCCCCTGGGGAGGGAAGGCTCTGGGGCCTCCAGGTCTGCTGCAGGCCCAGGCTTGGCCTCTTCCTGTGACTCCCTGTGTCATCACAGGAGGGATCTCCTTGGGAAAGCGAGGCCTCTGCCCGCCACACTTACTGGAGTGATGCTGAGGGGCTGCGGCTCCCTGGGCCTGTCCTGCAGGGACACTGAAACTAAGGCACATGGTCCCGGGCAGGCCTCATCCTTCCTTTGCCCACTAGCCCTCCTTGCCCTCACCCTTTGGGCTCAGAAGAGCCACTTCCTTTGTGTTTTTTTTTGCTATCCTGTCTCCTCCCCTGTCCTTCCCCAACTCTACCCTGGAGACTTAAGGACTCCGCAAGGCAAAGCCCTTGGCCTGACACTTCGCATGCGAGACAGCCCTGCATGCCACACTCGTTACAGGGTCTCAGGATGCACTTGTCCATTTCCTGACAGCCTCTGGTCTCAACACCACGCCTCTGCACTCAGCCTCTGTTTACAGAAAAGTGTCAGTGAGGGGTTTCTAACCGCAGAATAAGAATGGAATCTCAAGTTCACACAGAGCAGCAGAAAGTTGGGGGTGGAGAGGGTCTTCTGGCTGGGCGTGGTGGCTCACACCTATAATCCCAGCACTTTGGGAGGCTGAGGTGGGCAGATTACAAGGTCAAAAGATCGAGACTATCCTGGCCAACATGGTGAAACCCTGTCTCTACTAAAAATACAAAAGTTAGCTGAGCATGGTGGTACATGCCTGTAGTCCCAGCTACTTGGGAGGCTGAGGCAGGAGAATCACAACACTGCACTCTAGCCTGGTGACAAAGTGAGACTGTCTCAAAAACAAAAACAAAGTGGCTTTCAAGCCGTCTAGCCTGTTCGCTACTTTGCACATGAGGGGACTGATGGCCAGAGAAAGGCAGGGCCCTGCTGAGGCATCCCCCATCAGCTCCGGGCAGAGCAGGGATAAGGCCTCATATGAAGGTGTGGCATCCTGCAGTGCCAGGGACTTCTTCACTGAGTGATTTGGGGCTTTAACAAAGTAGAAAAGGAAATAATAAAGTTTTACTTAACAAATGAACAAACGAGAGAAATGCTGGCCCAAAGGAGGAAGCTGCCTTGGTCCCGATGGAGCTGAGAGCAGAAAGACAAACAGCAAGGACCTCTACAGTCCCAGGGACAAGGAGCAAGCTGGGCCAAGGGAGGCCCTGTCAGGGTCCTTCCTGGCATAAGGCGATGCTTAGTTCAAGGCAGCTCCAGAAGGGACACTCCTCCTTTCTGTCCTAACACAGCCCAGGCTTCCTGGAGGTGGCTACTCTTTGGCTTAGACCTTAGAACAGCTGCCCTCGTGCCATAATCCAAATGAATGAAATTACCAGGAGGAGCTGCGAGGAAGGGTGGCAAGGAGGCGTCCCTGTGTGTGGCTGAAGCCGATCTCCTCTTAGCAGAAGCTGAGGTGGTGGTTCTTTTACTGGTAGTGCTAGAAAAAAGAACTCCAGCTGATTCTGACTTTAGAGAATACAGACCTCTTTGAGGTTTACAGCAGGGCTCAGTAATTTGCCTGGAGGCAAGTATTCCAATAAAAGCAAACACATGGCCAGCCCTGAGCCCCCAAGTCCAGGCACGTACCCCAGATGCACCCAGGATCCTGACACGTCTGGATGTGAAGAGCCTCTCAGATGCATATGTCCCCTGTCCATCTCCTCAGGGCCCATGTTGACGTCAGGCCAGTTTGGTTTTATAAAGGACCTCAGCTCCCTTCCCTGTCTCCTGTCTGGGTCAGGCAGCTGCCAGTCCCAGGGGATGTGGTCACAGGTTGCATGGCCCTCCACGTCCTGGCTGGGGCTCCCTACCCAGGGATGGGTTCCCGACTCAGCTGAATCCATAGTATGGATGGATTCAGGTCACATGGGGTCAGGACCATGAGATGCAGATGCAGCCTTGTAGGGGGGAACTGCCCAATTGGAAGTGCTGGTTGTGTGGCTCTGCCACAGAGGCTGAGAACCAGTGTCCATGGTAAGTGGGGCATGAGCCCCACACAAGGTGAAGCAGAGCGGGGTGAAGGAACAGGGCCATCTCTTCCCCTTACTGAACTATCCCTCTGCCCAGGTTCACTTCAAGGGGTTTTCTGCCACCAAGAGAGTCCTAGCGAATCTGCCAAGGAGGCCAGTGGGAAAGCTGCCATCTAGACCCTGCAGGAGTTGCCTATTATATGCCATGTCCAACAATGAGATCACATCAGTTTTCTTTACAAAGAGATGATGTATCAGCACAGCCGAAAGCCAGGACACAGATGGATGGTGACATGGGCTCTATGGTGTCTGAAGCTCCTTGCTGGTCTCCTCCCAGTAGGGAAGAAGGGACTCTGGAAAGGCGTCTCCCTGAGGATCAGAACTTCCAGTCCACTCCACGTCTGTGGCACATTGAGTCCTCAGGACATGAGGCCTTTACTCTAGCCCCAAACTCAGGTCCTGCTGGCAGGCGGCAGGCGCTGCTCCAGTTCCTGTGACAGGTCCTGTACCCAGTGCTCTGGGCCCACTGCAGCAGGCAGTGTCCCGCGCAGCATCTGTGTCCCGCATCCCTGTGATCCCAACTCACCTGTGGCTGGCCCGGGCCAGGTGTGCCCGAAGAGCAGACTGGATGATGACGATGGCCTCCTCCTGTGCAGGGCTGCCGTCGGCCTGGGCGATGGGGCTCGCAACATGGGGCACGGGAGAGCTCTGTGGTGCAAGGACAGCAGGGAAGGCGACCATGTGGCAGCCCCCTACCAGCTCCCAGAACTCAGCCCTCAGTGCGCCCTGGGTGTCAGGGAGAAGGGAAGAGCTCAGTTTCCCCTTAGGGTGGCTCTGCCCCCGGGAATTGTTGGTCAGTGAGAAACCTCCTGTTGGCAGGTTCTGAAGTTTTAAACTGTAGAAATTGTGAAACACACACTTGTCCTCCTTACAGAGGAGGGGCCAGCATGGCCTATGCCTGGCTTTAATAGTTTTTAGCTACATCTTTATGGAACTACTTGACTCTTGGGCAGCTCAAGGCAATCTGGCCCTAAAGCCACACCCATCCAGGGCCTGTGAAGAGAGACCTGTTTGGCCTGCATGGCCAGGGATGGAATGTAGGGGACGCCTGCTGGACAAGCAGGGATGTGGAGGCTGAGCAGTACCCTGCACTTTCTCAGTGGAGTGTGAGAGGCAGCTCCGGAGACAGCCGCTGGGACGGCCTATACCCCACTGTTACCTGGTCTGGGAGGCCTGGCACACTGGGCGCCTCTGAGCCATGTGCTTTGCTTGCTAAGAGCTTTGTCCGCACCAGATGTCCCCTGAAAGCTGCCTGAAGCACCACAGCCACCTGTCAGGGAAGGAAAAAGAGAAAAGCAGGTGTGAGTGCCCAGGGCGATGGTGGGTGAGAGGGAGATGCAGAGGGAAGAACTATGTGGCAGCAGGGAATGCGGTGCCTCTCACCGCAGCATAGCCACAGTCTCCCAAAGAGTTGTCCTCACTCCCACTCACCCCGGTCCGTGGGAAACTAACCAGTGCCCCAGGGAGCACAGGCACCAGCACCTGATACCACCTGAGCAGACTCTGGAAATGGGAAGGAGCCCGCTGCTCAGTGCAGTCCCTTCCAGCTGCTAATAGGAGCTGGTATTTCATACACAGTTACGTTTTCATGTGGCAGAGTTTATTCTGGGTTGGAATAGTGTATTGGTTTCATCTAGTTTCCATATATGTCTTCTAAGTCAAGCAGGGGGCAAGGAGATCTCTAAAATGATCGAAGAGAATTATTTATCCTTTGAGCTTAACCTTAAGTGATTTTCTTAAGAAATGTGGTTGGGTGCAGTGGTTCATGCCTATAATCCCAGCACTTTAGGAGGCTTAAGGCCAGGAAATTCAGACCAGCCTGGGCAACATAGCAAGACTTTGTACAAAATATTAGCTGGGTGTGGCACACACCTGTCATCCAGTGTTTTAGGAGGCTGAGGTGGGAGGATCCATTGAGCCCAGGAGTTTGAGACCAGCCTGGCCAATATGGTAAAACCCCATCTCTATTAAAAATACAAAAATTAGCCAGGCATGGTGGTACACACCTGTAGTCCCAGCTACTTGGGAGGCTGAGGCACATGAATCGCTTTGAATCTGGGAGGCAGAGGTTGCAGTGAGCTGAGATTGTACCACTGCACTCCAGCCTGGGTGACAGAGTGAGACTCTATCTAAAAAAAAAAAAAAAAAAAAAAAAATTAAATTAAAAAAATAAATATACAGGGAAGCTCTGTGAGGTCTGAAGTCCATGCTCCATTTTTTTGAGAAGCACTTATTTTTTAATGATCTGCCTCTAGCCCTGTGAACCCTCCCAGCTCTCAAAACACATTAGAATGATGAGCATGCCCATCGAGCCCCACACCACATGAGTTTAGCGGGCCTGCCGCTGTTGGAAGAGAAGGCACCTCTGTTTTGTCTTAAACAAGGGGAAGAATATGGGAGTAGGAAATGAGCTCGGCAAAGGAGGGCAAGGCAGCACCAGCTGTTAAAGATGAACGATCCACCAGAGTGTGGTGATCACATGGAGGCTTCCAGAAGCTTCTGGTAAAGTGGCTGCCAGGTACTGGGGCTCTGTGCTAGCTGGCGGGGTGAGGGGTATGCATATATGTCACGCCACACATTACGCATACACTGGTAAACTCCACACAGGTGACCTCACTGCTGTCTTAGAGATGAGGACCCTGAGGCATAGGGGACGCTGGGGAGAGAAGCAGGATAGGGAGACGGCACCCGCTACTGACTGGCACATCCGCCGAGGCCACCAGGACTCCAGCAAAATAAAGCTCTCACTTTTTAGCTCCTCCCTGAAAAGGCTCATGTCTTAGAACTGAACTGTTCATCACTCTGTCAGTTCTTGGCCATGGGTGTCACTCAACCTCCATTCCAGTTCCACTCCCTCGCCCGTCGCACAGACTCCTCGTCCCACCGGGTCTGCTGGGACACGCTCCTCTCCCTTCCCCGTCTGGCGAGCTCTGATGAGTCCTGAGAGGCCTGCCTTGCATGTCACCCCTCGCAGGGACTTCCTGGCCTTTGTGTGCAGGGCAAGCCACCCTGGGCTGTAACTTGTTCACCTGTGTGTCTGAGCCTCTGTGTCCCAGGATCTCTGAGAATGCCCCATGCAGAGCTGGTGATCACTGAATGTGCATGGAAAGAATGAATGAATGGAATGAATAAATGAAGAGGTTTTGAAAGTACGAAATTATCCAAATAATTTTGATGTTTCTATTACTTACGTATTTTATACTTAATGTTGGGGTCTGGTTTGGTTTCATGAAAATAGGGACTCGCCAGGTGCTTTGGCTCATGCCTGTAATTCCAGCACTTTGGGAGGCCAGGACAGGTGGATCACCTGAGGTCAGGAGTTCAGAGCCCAGCCTGGCCATCGTGGCAAAATCCCATCTCTACTAAAAATACAAAAATTAGCCAGGCGCAGTGGTGCATGCCTGTAGTCCCAGCTACTTGGGAGGCTGAGGCAGGAGAATCACTTGAACCTGGGAGGCAGAGGTTGCAGTGAGCCAAGATTGTGCCACTGCACTCCAGCCTGGGCCACAGAGTGAGATTCTGTCTCAAAAAAAAAAAAAAAGGACTTGATGCATCTTTAAATATCCCGTTACCTACTTTATGACAAAGTACAAATCCGTTTTTTTGAAAATGATGAAATAAACCTTGCTTACCTCATCCAGAATAGCCTCTTTTTTCTGAAATAAGGAAAAAAAATATGAATTACCACGAGATGAATGTTTCCCCACACAGGGTTTCCTTCCTTGATCCTGCCAACAAGAGGCCTGGAAGCCCTGGCTCCTCCCTCCCGTGCTACCTTTGTAAAGAAGACCAAAGTGAGAAGGCCCTCTCACGGTGGCCAGACTGCTGTCCTCTCTGGATAAGCCCCAGAACTCGGACTGAGGCTGCCTGATGGGGATGTGACGAAGGGGACTTTGGTTCTGGGGTCTGGATCACTGGCCCCAACCTGACTGGTCATCAGAGTCACCCTAGGGTGTCTTGGGAAGTTTCTCAGGCTACAGCTGACACACGCCATATCACAGGAGAGAGAATCCCTCGGAGCACGTGTTCTTACAGATGTTTTCCATAGTAATCAGAGTGCACGGCCCACGTCTGTACTACTGTACAAAGGATCTGTCCCTTGGGAGACTAAGGAGGAACTGAGTACAAGGACCAGCAGAATATAAAATGGAAGCAAAGAAATATTCACTGAATAAGACTGGGCGAGGTGGCTTATGCCTATACTCCCAGCACTTTAGGAGGCTGAGGCAGGTGAATCACGAGTCAGGAGTTCAAGACCAGCCTGACCAACATGGTGAAACCTCATCTCTACTAAAAATACAAACTTAGCTGGGCATAGTGGCACATGGCTCTAATCTCAGCTACTCAGGAGGCTGAGGCAGGAGAATCGCTTGAACCCGGGAGGTGGAGGTTGCAGTGAGCCAGGATCACACCACTGCACTCCAGCCTGGGCCACAGAGCGAGACTCTGTCTCAAAAAAAAAAAAAAAAAAAGAAAAATACACACTGAATAAAAGTGGTGGTACAGAGTACAGCAAAGAGAGTCTCAAAGAGAGTGACAGACAGTGGCCAGGCTGGGGGGTTGGGGGCACTGGAGAATTCACAAAGTCCAAATATCAAGCACGAAGAAGGGGACGGTCGAAGGGAAATGGGGTGGGACTCAAGGAAGCCAGAGACACAGTAACGATGTTGCTTACAGAAATGGAGCCTGAGTCAGAGCGTGCGAGACTGAGCTTACGGAGGCAGCGACGGCAAAGGTGGCTCTGGGGCCATGAGGGCATCCAGGTCTAGTGGAGTGTAGCCCAGGCGCAGACAGCACCCGGGAGGGTTGCTGCCCCAGCGCCTCAGTGCCCGACCTGCTCTGCACAAGCAGGGTAGAGGGTGGGGGTGAGCCTTGCTGTGGCACCTGGCACATATCTTTTTATCTTTGCCTGAGTTTATAATTATGCAAGGGGAAGAGGAAATACACAAACGACCAGTTCCTTCTAAAAACTCAATGGCTCAAAAATGGTGAAATCCAGGTCTGGGGAGAGGAAAGCACAGGGGGGCCGTACCTGCCTGTGCCAAAAACTGATGACGCATGCATCGGGACAGCAGCCCAGGAGCAGACCCGAGGGGGCCAGTGGCCAGGTTCTCATGATCTGAGCATTACAATTAGTACCAACTGTAGGTCATTCTAAAAGACTGAATGTGGCCTGGTATGGTGGCTCATGCCTGTAATCCCAGCACTTTAGGAGGCTGAGGCAGGTGGATCACCTGAGGTCAGGAGTTCAAGACCAGCCTGGCCAACATGGTGAAACCCCATCTCTACTAAAAATACAAAAATTAGCTGGGCGTGATGGCACGTGCCTGTAATCCCGGATACTCGGGAGGCTGAGGCAGGAGAATCACTTGAACCCAGGAAGCAGAGGTTGCACTGAGCTTGGATCACCCCCCCCGCACGGCACTCTAGCCTGGGCAATAAGAGGGAAACTCCATTTCAAAAAAAAGAAAAAGAAAAAAATCTAGGTGCGGTGGCTTACACCTGTAATCCCAGTGCTCTGGGAGGCTGAGGCAGGTGAATGACTTTAGCTCAGGAGTTCGAGACCAGCCTGAGCAACATAGCAAAACCAGTCTCTACAGAAACTGTCAGGGTGTGGTAGTGCCTGCCTATAGTCCCGGCTACTTGGGGGACTGAGGCTGGAGGATTGCTTGAGCTGGAGAGGTCGAGGCTGCAGTGAGCTGTGATGGTGCCACTGTACTCCAGTCTGAGTGATGGAGTGAGACCTTGTATCTATGAAAAAAGAAAAAAAGGCTGGGTGTGGTGGCTCATGCCTGTAATCCTAGTGCTTCGGGAAGCCAAAGTGGGTGGATCATTTGAGGCCAGAAGTTTGAGACCAAGTGACATGGCGAAACCATGTCTCTACTAAAAATACAAAAATTAGCTGGTTGTGGTGGTGGGCATGTATAATCACAACTACTTGGGAGGCTGAGGCAGGAGAATTGCTAGAACCTGGGAGGTAGAACTTGCAGTGACCCAAGATCACACCAATGCACTCCAGCCTGGGCAATAGAGCAAGACTCTATCTCAAAAAAACAAACAAACAAAAATTAGCCAGGATGAACTGTTGGTTAAAAAGAAGAAAGGAGATGTAACCAACCAACCCCCAGGCTCTGAGAGGATGTGGGTTGAAAACAGCTGTGACCTGCTACAAGCAGGAAATAGACAGCTGCAGGCGGCATCTTGGGCGTTTGGAGAACGTGAATAGGAAGGGCCGTTAGGTGAGAATATGAAACTGCTGTGGCCATCCTAGGTGCAATCACAGTGTGGTGGTCAGGTAAGATAAGACACTTTTTCTTAGATGACACATGCTGATGTTTTGTAAAGTCTAAAACTTACTTTCAAATAGTTCTGGAAGAAAGCTGTATGAAAAGCAATCTGGCTCTGAGATGTTCACTACTGAACAAAATGCACCCAGAACGGATGAGTCGGTGTGTGAATGAGGTTTATTTCAGCATGTTATGGTGCTCGGACACCCAGGGCCCCGGTGGCCCTCCAGGCCTCGTCACTCCTAGAGAGGGAGTGGCTTGCCTTGGAGCATGAAGACTCAGAGGGAGCAGCCCCGGTCACCTTGGGGAGCCTCACCTTGTGCTTGTACATCTTCCACTGGGCCTGCAGGACCCTGGCGGCAGCGTCTCTTCTCCCATCAGAACATGGCGATAGGAGCCCCTCCTTACTGGAATCCAGCGGCCAGTCTTGCTTCAAGCACCCGGGGCTGGGAGTGGGAGTTGGGAGCTCTTGAGCCTGCAGGAAAATGAGGGAGTAAGAGAACAATAAAGCCAGGGCAAGGATGATCAGTATCAGGCAGGGGGACAGGATATTAACTGGCACAGTGCGGCAGGGCTTATCAGTTGAGACTTATTAATGTGGAGGAGGGATCTGTTCCACACATCCACGTGCCACACGACAGCGGTCTCTCATACTGCCGAGAAACAGCGCCTCAGCGAGCACAAACAGCGTCTCAGCGAGCACACAGGTGCAGGCGCGCTTCTCCTTCAACTCCCTCAACTCCGTCTGGCCGCAGAGTCCCGGGAGGGAGAGAGGACGCTTCTTCACACGGCCGCCACACACTCACTACACCCTGTCGCATTTTGTTCCTGCAAGAACTGTTTTTCTGAGGTCCTTTTTTGTTTTCTAGTTAAACACTTTAAATTATAAAAATGGGATTTCTGGGATTAAAGGCAATATATTTCTAGCATGGTTTTTAAGGTAGAAGGAAGCCAAGATTGTTGCAATGACCACTGAAATAACCATAATTTCAGGCTGGGTACAGTGGCTCACGCCCGTAATCCCAGCAATCTGGCGGGGGCCAAGCGATCTGGAGGATCCCTGCAATCCCTCCAATCTGGAGGATCACTTGAGCCCAAGAGTTCAAGACCAGCCTGGCCAATATAGAGACCCCATCTCTATGAAAAAATTTAAGAAATACCCGGGTGTGGTGGTGCGCCTTTGTGGTCTCAGCTACTCGGGAGGCTGAGGCAGGAGGATCGCTTGAACCCAGAGGTCAAGGCTACAGTGAGTCATGATTGTGCCACTGTAGCCTAGCCTGGGAAACAGAGCGAGACCCTGTCTCAAAAAAAAAGAAAGAAAAATTATGATTTCTAACACTGATGGCTCCAAATGTATCATCCACAGGACACTATGCAATACAGATGAAAAGGACTCTCATGTCAAGCATGCAAGCTCAGTGCAGAGCATGCTGCTGTAGAAAGCCCTCCCCAGAGGCAGACACAAGACAGCTGCAAGTGCGTACTGGGCCGCGGGCTGGGTGCAGGTGGCCTGCCACAGACTTGAACAAACACAGAACAATTGGTCTGGCTTTACGTTTTCTGTGTGTTCCGATGCTTGGGCATCTGGGGACTTGCTACCCCTCTGGGCCTGGCCAATTCCTAGACAGTAAAGGGTTTGCCTTTGGGCACAACCTTCCTATGCAAGCAGCCAATCCAGTGCCCACACTCAGAATCACCTCCTGCGTTGGGCACCATATTCCAGGACACAATACTCCTAAGCCCTAATCACCCAGGGCCTGGCATGGAACAGCTCGGGACCAGCCGGTGGCCCAGGTCCTGTTGAAATTTTTCGAGTTTCCAGCCGGCTGGAAAGATTTGAACCCACCAGCCCTAACCAGCTGGCTCACCTTGCCTTGCCTGATCCTTCCCACGATAAAGGCCCTGACCTGGATCTTCTGTGCGCCCCTGCTGCCTCCTGGCTGACTCACCACTCCTGTGTGGCCTTGCATGCCCTGCCTCTTGTTCCTAGGAAACTGGAAGTGGAAACTTCCTAGGATGGTCACTTGCGTGTCTGCATGTCTTAGCATCCCTGACGAAGACGCCCCTGGGGACATTCACACAGCCAGCCGTTTCCAGATCCCTGTAGCTGTGGCACCAAGTTGCCAGGCACCAGCATTCCGGCCCTGGGCTTCCACATTCCAACTCCGTGACCCTAAGGAGAGCCTCATCTTCCCTTAGTCCTGACACATTTTCAGGACTCTGTTCGGTCATCTGTTAGTATATGGCCCATGCCAGTGTGATCAGAAAGGTAAAATTAGCTCCTCAGAAGACAAATGAACATTTAATCACGCAACTACAGACAGCTAAAAAAAAAATCTACATTTTCACATGCTTATCCATTCCTTGAGGCAACTCTTAAACCGACTCTTGTCACTCCATTTAACCTACAATTAATCATTCCCATGTGACTGCTGCAAGCTGATTCCCCTACTTGGAGCACTGAACACTCAATTAATCCCACTCTTCCTTTTGTCTAAAATAGAAATGTTTCCTGAGAAGGAAAAAACACAAAGCTAATACATGCTTATTACGAAAAATTCAGACAATACTAAAATAAAATGAGAAAAAAAAAACCGCTTATAACCCCACCACACAGAAGAGGCTATATTTTGGCAGTTATTTTCAGACATGTGTCTTTTTCTCTCTTTTCAGACATTTTTCTTTCTTTCTTTTTTTTAGTGAGACAGGGTCCGGCTCTGGGGCCCAGGCTGGAGTGCAGTGGTGTGATCTTGGCTCACTGCAGCCTCTACCACCTAGACTCAAGCGATCCTCCCCCGCTGCATCCCGAGCAGCTGGGACCACAGGCGGTGGCTTCTCACTGGTCTTATCGCTCCTCTTGAAGCAAAGTGCAGCCTCAGGATGGTCATACCGGTTCCCTGCTCATACCTGCACTCTGAAGGAGCCTACCCATTGGAAAGGGATTTGTGCGGAGGCCTTCTGCCACCAGAAATGCAAGTGCAGGCTGTACCAGCCAATGGCGACTAGAGCGTGTCTGTCACCCCTCCAGGGAGGCAGCGGAGAGCCACAGACGCCACCTTGGCCAGCTGCTCCCGGGTGGTATCCACACACACTGAGGGAATGAAGGGGCAGGGAGGGCATCTGCCTAGGGTCCCTGCTAACAGTCACTCTGCATTCAACCAGTGCACAGCTGAGTGATGGCAGGAAGGGCACAGGAGGCCAGAGGGCAGTGCCTGCTGAGGCCTTGCCAGCCTCGTGTTCTGGAACTGAAATGAGAGGAGAGGATGCATGTGCAGGTCCACGGAGGAGCCTGGCTGAGCCCTCGTCCTTTTTCCCCGCAGCCTTCCCAAGCCCCTCCTGCCTCTTGATGACAGCTCCAGCCGCATAACTATACCCTCTGCATGACCGAGCTTTTGGGACACTCTACTCACCAGCCTTGAGACTCAAATATTAGTTTGAGAAGTCAATTTGCTGAGAGTCAATTAATCCAAAACTCAGGACTTCGATACACACGACATGAGTTATAGGAATCAATTGTGATGATAAAAGGGAGTAGGATTTTCAGTGTATGGTTAGAAAAAACTCTGGGCAGGGCAATGGTCAGAACCATCACAACCAGCAAAAGTCCTGCCGTGCCTGATGGAGATGAAACCCAATGGTCGCTATACCTTACGAGGAACTCCCTGGCAATCCTCCTGCTCTTCTTTCTTCTTTTTTTGCAGTTCTTGGAGCTTGCTGGTAAGTGTCTGAATCTCCTCCCTAAGGTGAAAAGGGAAAAGATAACGCCTCACCTGTCACCATGTGATGAAAGCCAGCACAAGGCGGGGTGCGTCCATGCTGAGACAGGGGAACACCAGACAGCCGTAGAGACTGGTGGGGTCACATCTCTGAGCCACTGGGCACCAGCTATGACCTGACTATACCAGAAACACCAATGCACGGTGGGGTGGGTGGTCCACGCTGAGACAGGGGCATGCCAGACAGCCAGTAGAGAGCTGGCGGGGCCACATCTGCCTGAGCCACTGAGCCCCAGCTATGACCTGACTATACCAGAAATGCCAACACAGGGTGGGGTGGGTGGTCCACACTGAGACAGGGGCATGCCAGACAGCCAGTAGAGAGCTGGCGGGGCCACATCTGCCTCAGCCACTGAGCCCCAGCTATGACCTGACTACCAGAAACCCCAAGGCAGGGTGGGGCTTCCTGCTGTCTCCTGCTCTGGACTAGAAGTCCCATGAGGCCAGGGCTGAGGACCCCCAGGGCCCAGCATCTCTCCTGAAACAGCTAAGACCTAAAAAAAGAATCTATTGTATGAATAATAAGTAGGAGGCTGGGCACTGGGGCTCACCCCTTTGATCCCAGCCTTCTAGGAGGCCAAGACCAGAGAATGGCTTGAGCCCATGCATTTGAGATAATTAAGCAGGGATTGCTGGGCTTTTAGTAAATAGTATGAACGGAAAGCATTGCAATTTATATCTTCATTCCTGGTACTAAAGACAAAAAATAGTAATTCATTTCTGTACATGTGCCCTTTCAGATTTACTTTAATTCTAGCCTCTGATAGAATTCAGTCAGATTTCTCCTAAAAATGAAATTTTTGTTTTGTTTTGTTTTGCTTTTCTGAGACAGAGTTTCTTGTTGCCCAGGCTGGAGTGCAATGGCACAATCTCGGCTCACTGCAACCTCCACCTCTCAGGTCAAAGCGATTCTCCTGCCTCAGCCTCCTGAGTAGCTGGGATTACAGGTGCGTACCACCACACTCGACTAATTTTGTATTTTTAGTAGATACAGGTTTTCCTCCATGTTGGTCAGACGTGTCTTGAACTGTCAGGTGATCTGCCCACCGGGGCCTCCCAAAGTGCTGGGATTACAGGCGTGAGCTACTGTGCCCAGCCTAATTTTATTTTATTTTATTTTTGAGACGGAGTCTCACTCTGTTGCTCAGGTTGGCGTGCAGTGGTGCAATCTCAGCTCACTGAAACCTCTGTGCCCAGGTTCAAGCGATTCCCCCGCCTCAGCCTCCTGTGTAGCTGAGATTACAGGCACCTGCCATCGCACCTGGCTGATTGATATAGTTTTTAATTTCACCAACTCAGCCAGGCTGGTCTTGAACTCCTGACCTCATGATCCACCCACCTCGGCCTCCCAAAGAGCTGAGATTATAGGTGTGAGTCACTGTACCCGACCAATATTTTTTTCTTTCCAGTAATCTATGTCTTACTAATTATTCTAAGTGTTAAATACGTCTGCTCAGATTTCTAATCTAGTTTTTTGTGCATTTTAAAAAGTTAAGACGCATCACATAGAATTCCCTATTTTACAGTGTATAATTCAGTGAATTTTCGCATATTCACAATGTTGTGCACCTACCACCACTATCTAATTCCAGAATGTTTGCATCGCCCCAGAAAGGAACCCATGCTCGTCAGCAGTCCCCACTCCCCTCCCCGGCCCCTAGCAGCAGCACTCGTCACGTAGGTCATCCGTCCTGGATGTTTCCTGCACGTGGAATCGTGTGCTACTCAGCCTTCTGTGTCTGGCTTCCTTTGCAGAACACCAAGTTTTTGAGGATCCCCGGGCCAAGCCTGCTGGAGCTTCTGCCCACTCTGCGCCTCCACATGGTCGACCTCAGGGTGTTTCTCCACCAGCCGCTGATGGGCCAGGGGGTGGGCGCTGTGTCCTGGCTCTTGAGAATGGCATTACTTTGAGGCCGAGGGCGGCCCCTCCAGAGGATGCCGCCCACCCCCGGGTTGCTGTGACCAGAGGCCAGTGAGATGGCTGGTTGGGAAGGGCAGGTGGCCTGCCCTTCTGGTGGCCAGAGCAGAGGACGCCCCTGCAGGGTGGCCATGATGCCGGAGGGCAGGCCTTGTTCAGCACCAAGAGGTTTTTCCTGAGCTGGGGTGACAGAAAACCATGGAAAGATTGCAGGTAGGTGTGGCCTTTCTAAAAAGCTGGCTGGCAGTGAGGCTGAGATGCCGCAGGAGGCCACGGTGACGGCCAGAGAGGATTTGCTTGGGTCCTCTCTCCAGCTCTGACCCAGGTCACATACCTCAAAGCCTTCTCTCGCTCTCTCCTCTCCTCCTCGCCCTCCCTGGAGCACTCCAGCTCCTTCTCCAGGTCGGCCTTAGTCTGCAGGAGCTGTTTCACTTCCAAACTGTACATACAGAACAGGATACTCGTCAGTGTTCACAAAAAAACAGAGGTTGTGACAGAGCAGGAAGGTGCTTCAGAAAAGTGACAGCGCTCAATGATTCCTTAGGATAGCGGGTGGTGAGGCAGGAGGAGCCCGAAAGGGCCATTTCTAATCACACAGCACCAAGGACAGACCTCAGTGCCCTGCCTCCCCTGAACCCAGCACCTGCTGTGTGCAGGGGATCAACAGGACTAAGCCATATAATGGGGAGTTGCCCCTCCAGCCACCACGCATCCGCATAGACCTCGAGCCAAGGGAGCTGCAGGCAGGCGCCTGGTCCGTGAATGGGGCAGGGCCAGCCCTGCCTAGACCATGGCGCTGCCTGCTCAGGGTCGAGCTAAGCCACTCCCAGATGAGTTTCTTGTGTCCCATGTGGCGCAATGGCCACTTCCTGGCCTTCAATGGAGACTAGTGTCTGTGTCTCAGATGGACGGTACACTGTCTGTGAGCCCTGACTGCTCTGGGCCTGTGAACCGTGGTATTAAATGAGAGAAACCCTAGAGTGCTTAGCAGAGCCCCTGTCACACGGTAAGGGCTCATAAGAGGTGGCTCTTGTCATGTCACTTGACAGCTTCATAGATAATTTCAGAAGTTATTTACCTTTCACAATGACTACCTTGAAGTATTTTTTACCTGATGTCTATGAACTCTATAATGACTAGCTTAACTGGAAAAGCTTGTCGTGAAATACAAATTTTTACAAAGGCATAATCAATTGGCATAAATGTGCTCTGAGACCTCACATTGGAGGAAAGAACAGTGGTGACAGGTTGGCCTTCTGCTGTTCACAGCAGGCAGCAGAGAACTTAACAGGCTGGGAGGCACTAGCCAAGTTCTCCTCAGACCCTGAGGTGCTCACATATCACCTGTAAGGCCGGCCACAGTTGCTCACACCTGTAATTCCAGCACTTTGGGAGGCCGAGGTGGGCGGATCACTTGAGATCAGGAGTTCGAGACTCAGCTTGGCCAACATGGCAAAACCCCATCTCAACAAAAATACAAAAATTAGCCAGGTATGGTGGTGTGTGCCTGTAGTCCCAGCTACTCAGGAGGCTGAGGAAGGAGAATCGCTTGAACTCAGGAGGCGGAGTTTGTTGTGAGCTGAGATTGTGCCACTGTACTCCAGCCGGGGTAACAGAGTGAGATTCTGTCTCAAAGAAAAAAAAAATCGCCTGCAGATCCCACTGGACACAGTGTGTGATTCTGAAGGTTGGGGGCAGGGCCTGGGCTCCTGTATTCTAACCAGCTCCCAGCTGCTGCTGCTGCTGGCTTCACAGGCCACTCTGACAGGCAAGTCACTGTAGTTCTTGCAAACTAGAGAGAAACATCATACCAAAGAAGATGGAGATGGCTGACTCATGATGGAGCCAAGCCCAGAGAAGCCACGAACAGGACGAAGACAGGAGCCAGGCCGAGTGTTACATGGCCACAGACCCGGAGCTCCAGAGCAGCCAGTGAGGCTCTCCCTTCCCAACCCTGTGGTCGCACCAAGTATTTCACAAGAATTATGTCTTCTTTTGCTTTTCTTTTTGAGACAAAGTCTCACTATCACCCAGGCTGGCATGCCGTGGTACAATTATAGCTCACTGCAGCCTTGACTTCCCAGGCTCAAGTGATTCTCCCACTGAAACTTCCCAATTAGCTGGGATTACAGGCTTGAGCCACCATGACCAGCTAATTTTTGTAAAGACAGGGTTTCACCATGCTGCCCAGGTTGGTCTAGAACTCCTGAGCTCAGGCAATCCTGCCACCTTGGCCTCCCAAAGTGCTGGTATTATAGGTGTGAGCCACTGTGTCAGGCTGGAGCATTTACGCTTTATTTGATATGTATTAATTTATCATATGCCATTAAACATATTACTGAATTAAGACCATGCTGCATAAAATCTAATTGCTTTTATAGAAATCAATGAAAGCAAATTCCTCTCTAATAGACAATTTGAAGATCCTCTGGAATTCAGGGTGGAGAGATTTAAATGTGCTCTCCCACTGTTTCCCACACTTTTTTTTTTAAGTTGAGGTCTCACTCAGTTGCCTAAGCTAGAGTACAGTGACACGATCATGGCTCACCGCGGCCTTGAACTCTTGGGTTCAAGGGATCCTCCTACGTTGGCCTCCTAAGTAACTGGGAGGCATGAGCCACCAAGCCCAGTTAATTTTTAAAATTTTTTGTAGAGATGGAGTCTTGCTATGTTGCCCAGGCTGGTCTGAAATTCCTGGCCTCAAGCAATCTTCCCCCTCTGGCCTCCCAAAGTGCTGGGATTACAGGCATGCCCGGCCTCTGATGCTTTTAATGATGTAATATGGTCAGTGTCCTTTTTTTTAATCACTAAAGCTGCCTTTATTTCACAACCAAAATGTAAGAAGTTTTAGAATCATATAAAAATATTTATGCAGCAACTATTACGAGCTGAATAGTTTCCCAAATTCTTAACTGCTTAACCTGGCAACAGTTTCCATAGGGAGTGAAAGCTACTTCCCTGATAAGGCTGCTGGCGGGGCCTCAAGAGTACCCACTCTCTCCACAGCAGCTGCATTTGTGGGGCAGCTGGTGGGACCTCAGGAAGGTCCCCTCTCTCTACAGCAGCTGCATTTGTGGGGCAGCTGGCGGGGCCTCAGGAGGACTTACTCTCTCTGCAGCAGCTGCTCCTGCAGGGCGGTCCGCTCTTCCTTCAGGTCTCTGACAGCCCCTCGGAGACGCTCGTGGTTCTTGTGGCGGTCCTCTCGTGGCTGTCTGTGCATTGCAGAGCTGGATGCAGGGCGGGCTGACAGGTGTGATCTGACTGGCTCTGCAGTGTGTGATTCTGAGCTCTCCATCACACTTAGTTTCTGGAGGCAACACAGGCATGTGTTAGATGCTAGTTCTCATTTCTACTTTCTATTTACCAAACCCAGAAAAGAGACACTGAACCAGGGTGAATCGAATCTCCAGCAGGGCCACAAGAAAGCTCTGAGGGGACCCGAGTTAGCTGGAGATGCCAAAGGGCACGGGGCTGCTGGAAGAGCACATTGCCTGCTCGGCTCTCTTTAATCAGAAGCAGGGCACCCGCAGACCCCTGCCTGTCGAGGCAAGGCACAGGCAGAAGCCAGTAAAAGAGAGGAAGGCACAGGGAAGAGAAGTCAAACAACTTTGTGATCATCTACCCTCCTGTCCCTCTAGAACTACTGACATTTCCAACCTTCACACTCTCCATCTCAAGCGACATTCTGGTGTTGCCAGCAAAGTGCTGCTGAGCCTGTCCCCGCCCTCCATTCCTGCCTCTGAGCTCTCGGATGTGCTGTCCACTGTGCCTCCAGGTGCCTTGACTTCCCAACCAGTTTTATATTTTAAATACCCACAATTTATAGAAACATTTTTTTTTAAGAGACAGGGTCTGGCTCTGTCAACTAGGCTGGAGGGCAATCACAGCTCACTGCAGCCTTGAACTCCTGGGCTCAAGTGTTCCTTCTGCCTCAGCTTCCCAATTAGCTGGGACTACAGGTGTGCACCACCACGCCCAGCTAATTGTTTTTAGTTTTGTAGAGATGGGATCTTGCAAAAACAAACAAACAAAAAACCCAAATAATAAAAAAAAGAGAGAGATGAGGTCTTGCTATGTTGTCCAGGCTGGCCTCAAACTCCTGGGCCCAAGTGATCCTCCCAGCTCAGACTTCTCAAGTACTGGGATTACAGGTGGCTGGCCTCAAACTCCTGGGCCCAAGTGATCCTCCCAGCTCAGACTTCTCAAGTACTGGGATTACAGGTGTGAGCCATTGCACCTGGCTGGCTTTCTACGTTGTAAATATGTAAAACTATTTTTTAAAAACATTTTTCCCTCTAGGTTTACTCTGCTTGGCCAAACAACACAGATGCTCGAACTTACTATTTAATATACAAAGGTCCAGGCTGGGTGCGGTGGCTTACACCTATAATTCCAGCACTTTGGGAGGCTGAGGTGGGCAGATCACTTGAGGTCAAGAGTTCGAGACCAGTCTGGCCAACATGGTGAAACCCCATCTCTACTAAAAATACAAAAATTTTAGTAGCTGGGCATAGTGGCAGTTACCTGTAATCCCAGCTACTCAGGAGGCTGAGGCAGAAGAATTGCATAAACCCAGGAGGCAGAAGTTGTAGAGAGCTGAGATTGCACCACTGCATGCCAGCCTGGGCAACAGAGCATGACTCCATCTCAAATAAAAAAAAAAAAAACCCAGACAACAAAGGTCCAATTTCAATAGAAGCAGCCTGATTTCTACTTTGCAAAGTCATGTAGGGGATATGCGGAAATGTTTGTTTCCCAGAATTTCTAATCGGCCAGGTGTAGGTGAACAGTTTTCTGTGGATTCCAACATGACTCAAGTGGTGGGAAGCAGTGCCTGGTTGTCGGCAGGCAGCACACAGCCCACAGCCTGTATGGGCAGACTGGACTGTGAGGGGCTCCAGTGCGAAGCATCCGCCTGCAGCCATGCCCAGAAGCTCACAGCCCAGCGAGGGGCATGATAGCTACCTTCAGCCTTGTCTAGACCTGAGTGAAGCCTCCTTGCAGTCGGTGTGTGGTGCTGCCTGGCAGACAGCCACTGCCATGCTCAGCGCCATCTTCCCCACCCTGTGAGCTGTCCCCATGGCACAAGGCCTATGGTCGTCAACGACAGGGGCGCTGAGATGCCTGCTTACCTTCTCCAGCTCCACAATGCGCCTCAGCAGCCGGGGCTTGCTCCATTCCATGTAACCTGATAGAAGCAATGTGGTTTCAAAACAGCCGTCCTGGTGGGCACTGCTGGCAGGGCCACTCTTCTCAGGTACAACCTGAGGCTCTTCTTCCGCAGCTGTAGCAGCCTGAGGGGCCCCAGAGCCACACCAACAGCTCCTGGCCACCCGAGGGCTTCAACAGCACTGATCCAGTCTCTGTCCCTTGGACCGTGAAGAGTTGTCTGTACTAACGGCCTCCAAGCGTCTCGGGGTGACATTCTTTCCCAATTCCACCTCACAAAGCCATTAAGATGGTTCTCATCAAGATCTCTGATGACTGTCACTCTGCCAAACTGTTGGTTCTCAGCCTGTCCCTGGCCTGTACTTGCTTCCTGGTGTACACAGCTCCTCGCTGGCTGCTCCTCCCCTCTGCCTCACTGGCTGCCCCTCGCCCCCCCATACACCGCTGGGTTCAGTGCCTGACCCCTGCTCCTCTTACTCCAGTGACCTCACTTGATCCACCTAAGTGCTGGTGACCTGCACTTAGCACTCAGCTCTCCAGCCCAGGCCTCCACCCCGCACCTGCAAACAGCCACTGCCTGGTCCGCACTCCCATGCACTCAGATCTCTCGTGGCCCTTCCCCCAAGCCTGTACCTCTGCCTTCCCCATCTCAGGAAATAGCAACTCTGTCCTTTCAGATGCTGGGACAAAACGCCTTGGAGCCTGGCTCCTCCCTCTCAGATCCTACACCCTTTCTGCAGTTTCCTTAAGCTCCGACTTCAAGATACATCCAGACCCTGACCACTTTTCACCACATCCATGGCTCCCCTCATCCGGGCCACCAGCAGCCCCACTAGACAGGTGCAGAAGGCTCTACCTGCCACCATCTCTGTCTCTGCGCAGAAGCCAGGGGGCTTCGGACAGCAGCACAGCCCCCTCTACCTTCTAATGCTTCCATGGCACCCCTAAAGCTCCCACCGCACCCTGCCCCACCCCACCAGGCCTCAGGGGCCACACTCCATATGTCTCCCAGGCACTCAGCCCTGCCCCACCCATCCTACCCCTGCTGCCATCTTCACGGCTGCCTCGCCCCTCCAGGTCCCGCTCAGCTGTCACTGTCTCGGGGGTGCCTTCCTGTCAGCCCTGCTTGCAGCTGCATGCACCACCTGCCTCACCACAAAATGTGTCCTCCTCCCCTCCTCCATTGCTCTCCATGGCACTTACGGCCATCTGACACGCATGTGACACCATCTGACCCAGCTCCTCTCTCCCTCCCATGGCATTGTCTCCTTGAGGGATGTCTGCGAGCTTCTGTTCTCGGCTCCATTCCCAGGGCAGGACACCATGTGGCCTGAGGCAGGTGCTGGCACACAGAATTGGCATCGCCCAACGGTTCACATCTGCCTTTGTGGTGCCTGTGCTGGGTAGGGCCTGCCCAGTGGCAACACTCCACCCTTCCCTGGCCTCCCTCCTGGAGTAGCTTTTGGGAAGGTACCCTGTGTTCTGGAGATGGTGGGGGAGGTGCTCAGCACTCGGTCCAGGTCCTCCTTCAGGCTCTGGTTCTCCTCTGTGAGCTCCTGAACACTCCGGGACAAGCTCAGGAGGGCACTGCCCACCTTTTTCTGCCTTTTGGCGCCCGTCTTCTTCTCCCCCAGGGGCCTGGAATAACCAAATCGTGGGCTGAGGTTTGCATTGCTAAGCTGGTTTCATACATGCTTGAAACGAGGGGCAGGTGAATCACAGCTTGCTGTGTTGGTCATGAGCTCAGAGTGGTTTTGCAGGTGAGTATTTAAAACCAAACAGGCAATAACTCTGAACGCCAAATAAGCAAAACATTAGCACCCAAACTAGAACCCCATTCTTATGCAAGGTAAACCTGTGTAACAAAATATCATATTCAAGTATCAGTATTATATTTTCCACGCCATCACTAGGAGGGTTGTGGAAATGTATCCTGTTATACCAGGTGCCTGCAGAACAGCTTGCATTCTGCCTCTCAGCCCATGAGGTCTAAAGTACAGTCAATCCTCATTATCTGCAGATCCCATATTTGCAAATATGCTTGCTGCTAAAATGGATCCATCAGCCCAAAATTAGTACTCATCGGGGTTTTGTGGGAATTCTTGCATGTGCACAGGTGATGAAAAATGCCAGTTGCTGGCACGCACGTTCCCAGCTGGGGCTGAACCAGGTGGTGCTCCTCGCCTCAGCTCATGCAACCTACTCTCACTATCTTTGCTGTTTGCTGGTGACAATGCTGCCTTGTGTGGCTTGGCCTGGACTGCAGTGCTGAGTGTCATCCAGTGCCTCTAAGCTCAGGAAGGCTATGGAGATGCTTATGTGTGTGCAGGAAGCCTCGTTCAGGCCAGCTGTGTTTGATGAGAATCCACAATCGCCATTAAATAGGGTGTCTTTAAACAGAAACACACGTTAGCCAGGTTATACACTGACTGGCTGATAAAAATGTTGCGACCAGGCTGGGTGCAATGGCTCATATCCGTAATCCCAGCACTTTGGGAGGCTGAGGCGGGTGGATCACCTGAGGTCAGGAGTTCGAGACCAGCCTGGCCAACATGGAGAAACCCTGTCTCTACTAAAAATACAAAAATTATCCAGGCATGGTGGTATGTGCCTTTAGTTTCAACTACTTGGGAGTCTGAGGCAGGAGAATCACTTAAACCCAGAAGGTGGAGGTTGCAGTGAGCTGAGATCATGCCACTGCACTCCAGCCTGGGCAACAGAGTGAGATCCTCTCCAAAAAATAAAATTAAAAAAATGTTGTGACCAGAAGCTCCCAGGAGCCCTGTACTTCTCTAAGAGCAGTGGTTTAGTATATACTCATTCCGTGTTCATGGAGACTTTATAGCTCTGTAAGGCGGACGTGATAACTACTACACTATGGAATCCTACAGGGACTTTATAACCATGATAATGAGAATTGACTATAGTTAGTATCTGGCCCTTTACAGTACAAGTTTTCCAACGAGTTTTAAGGATTGGGGTAAAGAAAAAGGAAAGCAGTGTGTGATGTCAGCAAGCTGCTGCAGAAATCAGTGACATGGCCAAAGCCACAGTAAGGGATCAGCCACCCAGAACCAGATGGAAGCCTGGGGTTGCATCCTTTGGGAAAGGGATATGGGAGAAAAACTTGAGATGGCAGAGTCAACTTGTCCTTGTATGAAACGTCTTCCTAAAAAGGTGGATCTGCTTTGAAGCAGCACTTTCTAGCTCCAAGTTGGAAGGCAGTATATAAAATCTATAATGAATACACGCAGCATTGAACAAGCATCAGCCATCAACACATGGTCACTATGAGGAACATCTGTGAACACTGCAAACGGAAAGGTTATCGACTCTAACCCTGAACAGAACAGGGGCAGTGTTGGCACTGCTGCCAAGCTAAGGGCAATGTATGCCGCTCCCACGTGACAGCCACATCGCTCTCAAAGGAGCTTCCACAACATGACAGCAACACACAAAACACAGCTCCCAAATGGTCATCGTACTTCTTTCCAGTGGTTTCAGAACTTGCCAAGAGAGTCTGGAGACGATGTATCTGTAAATACCAAATTGAAATGCATTAAAAACACGAGGCCAGCACAGAGAAGACCTTCCTCTGAAAAGACCATCAACACAGTCCTGACCGCTGCCTACAGCCGGAAGCGGGAACAAAGTGGCTGCACTTCACCTTTTGGTCGGGCTCCAAGAACCTAGCCCTGGGCCACGCGGGCTCAGCCTGCCACCGGGGGCCAGGCCAGTGCCTCCTGCTCGGTGCCCACCTTCCGCCCGACCACCCAGCACAGTGTACCTCCTCATAGCACGTCTCCATGGCGATTCGCATCTCTTCCAAGTTGGTTGTCTTCATATCTGTCTGGAGTTTGCTGAAAACCCAAGTTCAGCATTAACAGGGCCATGCCTATGTTCCCAGGGAACAGAGCAAGAAGAGGCATTTCCCAGAACATTCAGAGGAGGAAAGGATTTGGAAGAGAGCCAGGATGGGAGGGAAAAGCCTGAATGGGCCTTCACTTGGCTTGTGCCTTCAACAAGTGACTCGTTTTGAGCCTAATGGGAAAATTCCTCATACCAGAGAGCATCCCCTATGTAAACTAGCCGCTTCCCAAGGTGAGTAAACAGCTTCCCTAGAGCTATTCTCCTTCAGGCAAGATGTTGTCTTTAAAAGGCTAGATTAATGGTGAGGAAAGACCTCGGAGCTTAGCAAGGGCAAGCCATCTTTGAGTGGTTAGTTTCCTAAGGAAGAGAGAATCGCCTTTTCCCGGCACTGTCGGGGCTGTCCCCTCGCTCTCAGTAGACTGTAGACTTTAGACAGACACTGAGAGAGAAACGAAAGCAAAGTCATGCAGGTTCTGCGCTGAAGCAGAAGAAATCAGCAAAATGAAGTTGACAACATTCAGCAGGAAACGAGGGGGGAACTACTGTAAGACCAGCAGACATGAGGGACAGGAGGCAATGTACACGTGGCCTCTATTTCCCCTAAAGAAACCAAAACACAGCCCAGGAAGACTCCCCCTTTGCACTCGAAAGGCAGGTAAGGAAATGCAAATAGCCCACCAAAAGCAGCACAAGGACAGCGCAGGACCTAGGCGTAAAACCTTCATTCTGGCAAGATACAGAGGTCCACACAACAAGCAGGGGAGAAAGCATTTCTTAAATACAACAAGAAGTTAAAGGGAAATATTTGGAGGGACATAGATCATAAAAAAAAAATGAAAAAGAGGCAGCTAACCTTCACCTTTGGCTTTGGGGTGGGAGTAGGGACACAGGACAGGGGTGGGGGTGGAACAAAGGCTGGAGTCTAAGCAAGCGAGCAGAGCAGGGGGGCAGGAGGCAGGGGAGGAGGTGCAGCCCCAATCCCAGACCTCGGCCTGCGGCCCTGTGCCTACCTGATGGTGCCGTCCTTCTCCTTGCACTGCTGCTCCAGCTTCAGGATCCTCTGCTTCAGCCCATTAATGACCTGCCCAGGGAATGCACCCATCAGGTGGGCGGCCCCTGCTCTCCCTTGAGAGACGTTGCTGTCCCCTCCTCCCAGAGCATGCACACACCTTGTTGTCCTTCCTCCCTCCACGTGCATACCTTGCTGTCCTTCCTCCCTCCGGCGCTGTCCTCTCTTCTAGACTACGGGACCAGGGAATAGGGAGGATCCCACTGTGCTCTCCTCTCACTGGGTAAGTGGCAGGGGTGCAACACCTGCTGGAGCAGGAGGTGGCAGCCACAGTGGGCACACTGACCGACTGGCAGCCCTCCCCGAGCACACCACAGACTTGGGGTATAGAGCAGGGTATGCCCTTGATCATGTTAAATTAAGGAAGCAGCCCCATCACCAGCTGGCCCCAACCCCCTAAGGCTGCCCAGTTCAGTCTTCGTGAGGCAGTGAGTGGGACTGGAAGATAGCATGGCCGTGGGGGGTCCAAGGAGCTGCAACCCACCATCTGGGTAAGGGAGAAGAGCTCCAGTGGCCTCCCCACCTCCTTCTCTGTGAAAGTCTTGCTTGCGGGAGGTAATATCCTTATATTCCTTAAAGAACATTCTTTTCTTCTGAATAGACAACTTTTAAATAGACATGGAGTTCCACTATGTTGCCCAGGCTGGTGTTTACTCCTGGCTCAAGCAATCTGCCTGCCTTGGCCTCAAGTACTAGAATTATAGGTGTGAGCCACTACACCAGTTTTGATAAGCAACTTTAAAATTGAATTTTAAAGTTTTAAATAACATTCAGTGGCTCATGCCTGTAATCCCAGCACTATGGGAGGCTGAGGTGGGCGGATGACCTGAGGTCAGGAATTGGAGACCAGCCTGGCCTACATGGTAAAACCCCATCTCTACTAAAAATACAAAAATTAGTGGGTGTGGTGGTAAGTGCCTGTAGTCCTAGCTACTCAGGAGGCTGAGGCAGGAGAATCACTTGAACTGGGGAGGTGAAGGTTGTAGTGAGCCAAGATCGCACCACCACACTTTAGCCTGGGCAACAGAGGGAAATTCAAAATAAACAAATAAACAAATAAATTACCTTAGTCATATATGAATACATTTTCTTTAAAAAAAAAAATTAAGACGTTGGGCCGGGTGCGGTAGCTCACACCTGTAATCCCAGCACTTTGGGAGGTCAAGGTGTTTAGATCACCTGAGGTCAGGAGTTTGAGACCAGCCTGGCCAACATGGTGAAACCCCCGTCTATACTAAAAATACAAAAACAGTAGCTGGGTGTGGTGGTGGGCACCTGTAATCTCAGCTACTTGGGAAGCTGAGGCAGGAGAATTGCTTGAACCCGGGAGGCAGAGGTTGTGGTGAGCCAAGATTGCGCCATTGCACTCTAGCCTGGGTAACAAGAGCGAAACTCCATCTCAAAAAAAAAAAAAAAACACCAAAAAACAAACAAACAAAAAGACTGAAGACGTGGTAGAAGCTAAGATACTCTGACCTGGCCACCCCGCTCTTTGGCCAACCAAATCCTGTTTCCGCTTGCATGCCCCTCAGCACCCGGTTCTATGCCTATCTGTGTGTGTGTGTGCCCAGGGAGTCGGGCCGTCTGTTCTCACAGAAACAGGGCTCTGCCATCCACATCCCACTGCATCTTTTTAAAAAATTTATTATTTTTTTAAAATTAACATTCAACACACCCTCCTGATGCTCTGTCCCTGCTGGCGCCTACAAATTCACACTATTTCCCACAGCAGGAACATCCCACAGTATCTGTGGGATGCTCTAAAATCTATCACTGCAGCCTACTGACACATACTTAATTTGTAGCCCAGTTTTGTGATGATGATCAATTCTCCAATCAAAATCCCTGGCCAGGCCTCCTCATGCACATCTGCAAATGTTTCTTCAAGGCGGGTGATGACAAACAGCAATGGCAGACCACAGGGCACAGCCACTCTGACGCCAATTTGCCATATTATAATAAATACTGCATATACCCTAGGATCTAGACTTCCTACTTTATAACAACCTTAATTTAAAAAAAAACTGGCCAGGTATGATGGCTCAGGCCTGTAATACCAATCTCACTCTGGGAAGCCAAGGCAGAAGGACCACATGAGCCTGGCCAACTTCATGAGACCCCCATCTCTACCAAAACTAAAAATAAATTAGGTGTGGTGGCGTGTGCCTGTAGTCCCAGCTACTCAGGAGGCTGAGGTGAGAGCATCCTCTGAGCCAGGGATCACCTAAGCCGAATGCTGCAGTGAGCCATAATCCTGCCATTGCACTCGAGCCTGGGCAACAGAGTGAGTCCCTGTCTCAAAAAAACAAAATACAAACAACAACAAACAAACCAAAGACACAGACAAACACACACAGCACCAGAACAACAAAAATTGAAGCCCTTTCTTTATAAAAGTACCCATTACTTACAGGCCTTTGTTAAGGATTTACTTTGTGCCATCCTAGGTGCAGAACCAGGCTTTAACCATCTACTTTAAATATGCAATAATTATACAATCTTTCTATATTCTGTATTTGCAACATAGTTCAGAGGAGATGGCTTTTTTCTTTAGAGATTTATAGTTTTTTCTATATTCTAAACAGAAAATTTTGTTGTATTGATCCATAATATTCTTCCCCTCCTCCATTACAGTGATCTGGTGGCTTAGTCCCATGGGTTTTTATTATGTAACTTTTAATTTTATATTATTGAATCCATTAATCACATCATTATTTTCTACTTTGTGTTAAATAATCTCAAAATTGTATCCCTTCCAGTTTTCTTCCAGCATTTCCTACTTTAAAAAAGTACTTCCTGGCCGGGCGCGGTGGCTCACGCCTATAATCCCAGCACTGTGGGAGGCCGAGGCGGGTGGATCATGAGGTCAAGAGATGGAGACCCTCCTGGTCAACAAGGCGAAACCCTGTCTCTAATAAAAATACAAAAATTAGCTGGGCATGGTGGTGCGCGCCTGTAGTCCCAGCTACTCAGGAGGCTGAGGCAGGAGAATTGCTTGAACTCAGGAGGCGGAGGTTGCGGTGAGCCGAGATCGCGACATTGCACTCCAGTCTGGGTAACAACAGTGAAACTCCGTCTCAAAATAAATAAATAAATAAATAAATAAAAATAAAAACATACTTCCTTGACTCCTAGGAAGTTTATTGTGATATATCTTTCACCAGGCATTACAGTTTATTACCACACCATTACCCACATTATGGCTTCATCTTCCCTCCTTTCATTTCACTCAACTTTTTACATATTGTTAGACAGTATCGGAGGGGGTCTGGATCTATCTGAAGGACTTTATTGCTGCCCTGGTTACCTATTTTACATCTGCAGCACTTGTTTTTTGTTTTTTGTTGTTTTTTTGGTCGTCTAGGCTAGAGTGCAGTGGTGTGATCTCAGCTCACTGCAACCTCCACCATCCAGGTTCAAGCGATTCTCCTGCCTCAGCCTCCCAAGTAACTGGGATTGCAGGAGTGTACTGCCACACCCGGGTTTTTTTTTTTTTTTTTTTTTTGTATTTTCAGTAGAGATGGGGTTTTACCATGTTGGGCAGGCTGCTCTTGAACTCCTGACCTCAAGTGATCTGTCTGCCTTGGCCTCGAAAGGTACTGGAAGCACTTGTTAAGCTTAACATATTTTCTTAGGTGTGAAGGGGGAAGTCGCCCATTGTGACTGGTCTTTCCTATAGCGTCTTGCTTGGCCTCTGTGGTGAGCCTCCTGACCCCCCTCCCCGTGGTGTCCCCAGGCGTCAGTGGAGAAGGGTTTGCGGGCCCACAGCCTCCTCCCCTGCCTACTACTCTCCACCGTGGGTGCTACAGGGAAAGGCATCTCCACTGTGGCTGTCCCTGGTAACTAACATCTGGGGAAAGGCTTTGTCCTGCGGAGACCATACTCACCCAACTGGCATCAGGCCTTTTCTCTGCCAGAGTCCGAACAAAATCTGTGCCCTGTGGTAAGCAGATTGAGACAGAAGACGGCCTTCAGCATGGCCCCCAGCAGGACTGGTTGGCAGATGCCCAAAGGCAACAGCCCCCCATGAAGTGCCAGGAGCTTACTCGACTGGGATCCAGGAGCTGCTCTATCTGCCGGTCCTTCCTGCTGTTTTCCTCTTCCAGGCGCCGGAGCTTCGTTCTCATTAGGTCCACGTCACTTTTCTGCAAGTGCAACGTCTGAAGAAAAGAAGGCCATGAACAGCCATGCACATGCTGCTGTGCACACATCACACACATGCCACCATGCACACAGCCATGCATACATCGACACACACACACCCAGGCACATGCCACCATGCCCACAGCCATGCACATGCCACTGTGTACACTGCCAAGTACATGCTGCCACTGTGCATACACCTATGCACACAACCATACACACACCACCACCGCACACACACCCATGCACACACCGCCACCGAGCACACACACACGCACATGCCGCTGCGCACACAGCCATGCACACGCTATCGTGCACACAGCCATGTGCACAGCCATGCACATACTGCCACCACACGCACAGCCACACACACACCGCCACTATGCACACAGCCATGCACACATGCTGCTGCACACACGCCACACAAACACCACCATGCACGGGCCCAGGGAAACACTGAGCTGGGGAACTTGGAAAGCTGCCTGGCTCCCACTCAGGGTACTGTGTGTGGTGGCTGGGGGGAGATCTGGATGTCACATGAGGGCACCGGAGGGCACACCTGGCATTTAGTGGGTGGGGACAGGGGAGGCTGGATAGGCAGGAAACCCCCCTTCAGAGAAGAACCCTCCCATCAAAGTACCAATGGCACCCGTGCCAAGAAACACTGTCCCACAGAATGCATCAGCAAACAAATGGCACCAACCCTAGGGCTGGATGGGTCACACCACATGCTCTCTCCCAGGACTACATGAGAAAGTCCACCATGGTCATATTTTAATCAACAAAACTCATCCAAGGCTAATATGCACTTCAAATGCTTATCCTCAACTATGGCTCAGGCGGAAGGCAGTGCTTCCCAATCTTTATCTGTGGACAAATTCTTTACCAATTTGTGGTGACCTGAGTGGGACAAAAAAGACTGTAGTTGGGGCTGGGCGTGGCAGCTCATGCCTGTAATCCCAGCACTGTACTTTGAAATTATGTTCTTCCTACTATTTTGGACTTTGGTGTAGATAAAATCCAGAAGAGAAACAGCGCCTACGCTGGGCAGTGCTGCATGCAGCTCACTGGCTCCCAGCCTCAGCCTGCATCTAACCACCAGCCATCCTCACAAACGGCCTTCTCCTTGCAAAAGACTGTGGCACTCCAGAGACTGGACTTCTGAGCAAAAGGCACCCCACGGGGTGGCTCAGCACTTCAGCCACTTCCACAGCTGGTAAGACTCCAGAATTGCTGCAGACAAACCCATAGATTCAGGAGGCATAATGGCAGCCAGCACTCAACGAGTGCTCGTGGAGTAGATTAGTGAAGGTCCAGCCAACGAGGAAGACTGGCGCTCTAGTAACGGGACTGCCGCTTCCAGGAGCATGAAGTAGATTCACTCCTCCCAATTCCTCCTGTCAGTGCCACTAAACACACTGTGCTCCGTGTGTCATACAACATAAGACCGGAAAGGTGGAGAAGGAGGCAGACAGGCCAGGAACTGGGGGCCAATGATCGATATGGCAGGGAGCTCCTCCATTTTCTGTCTGCCTCGTCTGGGCTGGATGCTGGAGAAGCCAACAGCCTAAAAAAGCCAATGGGCACAGACAACAAAAGCCCAAGCAAAGCCTCTTCTCTCCATCCAGAGGACAGGGAAAAGAACACACCAACACAGAAACTGAGCCAGGAACCGCTCTCCCCTAGGGTGCCCACAGAAAACACCGCAGGCCTCCCCACAGCACAGGCTCACCCTTGCCTGGATGCACCCAGGCCCCTCCCCTCCTGCACTGGCAGGGCTCCAGAGGAGACGGTGGAGAGTCGGGACCATGGTCGCCTGGCAGCAACAAGGCCACTCCTGCATCAGCA
Organism: Saguinus oedipus; assembly: GCA_031835075.1. NCBI lineage: Eukaryota > Metazoa > Chordata > Mammalia > Primates > Cebidae > Saguinus > Saguinus oedipus. The sequence goes on from CM063170.1 coordinate 49,842,450, forward strand.
AATGCTGAGTGGGAGCTGTGCAAGGCGACCCTTCCCTCCCAGCTAGGGCAGCATCAGCAAAGGCTGAGTGAGGGGCCGGAACTCCCACCCTGCCCAGCAGGAATGAGGAGCACCCCCCCACCCCCGTGCAGGTATTGATGACGGCTAAGTAGGAGCTGGACTTCCACCCCAGTGGGTGGTAACGCGGTGGTGCCCCCCTCACCCACAGGGCAGTGTGGCAGGAGGCCTGCCACAGCACAGGATTGAGCAAGAGCTAGAGTCTCGCGATGAAACCCTCAGAGCGTCCTGGTTTCAAGAGAAATCACTTGTGATTCTAAGCACCAAGAATAAATAGCTCAACCTGAATGAGGAAAAACAAGTCACAGCACCAACACTGAGATAGCCGGACATTAGAATCCCCCACAGACTTACAGCAGCCGCTACAAAGATGCTCCAGTGACCGATGACAGACACGCTTGAAACAGAAGAGGCAGGGCAGGCATCGTGGCAAAGAGCCAGACAGAAGGAGCCACACAGAGATTTCAGAAACGAACAGAGACGGTAAGGACAGTTACACCTAGCAACGGGCTCAACTGCAGGACGCAGAGGCCAACAGAAAGCAATTGTGAGCTTGAGAATAGAACCATGAAGTTATCCAATCTTCACAAGGGGAGATGGGCAAACACTGAACAGAGACCAGGGACCTGGGCAACTGACACCAAAGAGGGCAAGGCTGAAAAAATATCTCAAGACTCGATGGCTGAAAATGTCCCATATTTGACAAAAGACAAACCAACAGATTCAAGAGGCTGAGAAAACCCAAACGAGATAATCCCGTCAATCCACACCTGAGTTCATTCAGTGTAGACTTCTGCCCAGAATCAGGGTCCCCTCTGTAATACTCCTGACATGTAGCTGCCACCTTGCTCAACATCTTGAAGGACAGGGTGCACACTTACTCAGGGAGCACTGCTGCTACCAGACAGCTCGCGCGGTTAGTGTCCTCACATAGCCTCAAGTCTGAGTGTTCTCTCTGGACAACAGAGAAGGCGCTGTCTTTGGTACAATGGCCTATACCAGGTTCCCCAGTTTCTTCCCGGATCCCCAGGAGAAATGGCTTCCAGACACCCTTCCAGATACTCCATGCTCTGGGGTGAGACTGCCAATGCCCTATTGCCCTCTGGTGTCCCAACTGAACACAGTGCTTCAGACACACATCAACTGGTAGAGACAGCAGGTCTGTAAACAGACCAAAATTATGGGAGGAAATGGACGCAGATAACTTCTCTAGGGGCAGACATTTACGGATATTGAAAGCCAGGGTGATGGTAACGGTGCTGGTGGCAGTGACAGTGATGGTATAGCTCAATGCAGTTCATGCTTTCATGAATGGGAGGGGCCGTGGAGTAATACAGAATGTTGGCCTTGGGAGGCAGGTGACCTTGAATCTTGGTTCTGCTACTGGTTAACCTTGGACAGACCACTAATGTCTCCGAGTCTCAAGTTCATCAGCAGATGGTGGTTGTGACACGTGGCCCTGCCTATCCCACAGAGCTTCTGTAGAGGGCAACTGAGATACGGCATGTGAGCTGTCTTGATAACATGAAAGCATGACATGCATGGAAGGTTATTGATAACTATACCAGTGAGCCTATCACAGCACCCAATCTCAGGGCACAATGGGACTCTGACATGAATCTGGTCCTCATCCAGTCTTCCCCATTATGCTGGAGAAGCAGAGCACACGCAGAACTTGAGCTGTGCTGGTGCTACAGCCTTCAACCAGGAACACCCAGCTCCTAGGGCACTATGCCATGGCTCAGACTCAGGTGCGACCCTAACGCTCCCGCCTTTCCCACGTAGGCACCTCCCAACACAGGCACTGATGTCCCAATCGATTGTCACAGGAGGCTTTCACTGCTTCAAATCAATACAGAACAAACCGAAACGCTACCTTCTTTAACTCAATAATCTCATCATACATCTCTTCTTTCTCTCTGTAGACAGGAGTCCCAGGGACATGACCTAGAGAAAAACAGAGAAATCTTTTAAAAGACTATCTAAAAAGTAGAAAGAATTCTTGGTTATACTTTAAGGAAAATCTGGAAGTTAACATTTCCTTTTAAAAAAGAAGAAAATAAAAAAGCAAAAATAATTCTGTTTGTTAGCCTGATCATGATACTTTCCCAAAAAGCAAGAAAACCAAAAATGGTTTTCTTTCTCTATAGAGAGACAAAGCAAAAAGTAAATAAATAAAGATGCGAAGACCAAGTTTAAGGACAGCAAAAGGATGAAAGAAGGGACTCACAGAAGGTGGAGGGACATGTTCAGATTTAATAACAAAACAAATGCCAAACACAAAAAATGCACATAGTATCTCAACACCCATTCCAACGTAAAGTTAGGCTTATTTTGGTTTTAATGATACCTAATATATTAAATATCTAAATGTAAGCCTAAAAGATAACTCCTAACCAGTAAAAGCAGGAAGGTAATCAATTCATGGGGTATAGTGAGGAGGTTTTCAATACTCCCTGGAAGCTGTTCTTCCTTGAGGAGGATAGGTGGGAAACACATGGATAAAGAGAGAGGCCGGGCACGGTGGCTCACACCTACAATCCCAGGACTTTGGGAGGCCAAGGTGGGGGGATCACTTGAGTCCAGGAGTTTGAGACCAGCCTGGGCAACATAGTGAGACCCTGTCTCTACAAAAAAAGAAAAAAGAGACTAGACAGGAACATAAACACAGAAACAAGCTGACTCTCTTCAGTGCAATTTGGACTTTTTATCATTATTTATTTATTATTATTTGTTCCTACTATCATTTACTCAATGAATAAATTTAAGTAAGTCTCTATTTTTAGGGAGGGAGGCACAAATAACAGCTGGCAAGATGTCCCTGCACCCACAAGGAAAGCCACTTTCTGGGGCAGACGGGCTTTCGTGAGTTACTGCTCCCTTGACCTCCCAAAACCTCCCACTGACGGAGCTCACATACAAAGCCAGAAATCCCACTCTGACGAAGGACACCTCCAGGCCAGAGACTGTGCTTTCCTTTCTGCTCTGCCTTAGCCTTGGCCTCGCCACCATTGGCATGCTCACCATGGCTGGCAGAGCACCTGAGATTTGGCCTCTCCACTCTTAAGACATCTGTCAGATAGTCAGAAGTGCCGCCGGGGTCGCTGGTCCACGCATGCTCCCAGGTGAGGTGCGAGTTCAGGGCTGGGGTCAGACTTCCTGGTTTGAATGTGCATGTGTTTAATACAATAGGTACAAGCACACGCAGTGGGAAGTTTTGTTTCTAATCAACTTTCCTGGTTTAAAGAAAGCTTCATCGCTGGTAGACACCAGCTGTCAGTGGTGTGCTGGTAAATGGTTAACAACCAGCTCCCAAATAGAAATTACTGAAGTCCTGACTACAGTATTTGCCCGTTTCCACAGTATAAATATTTCTACCATGTCTAATTTCGGGTTGTCAGCATGACACTGGCCAGCCTACAAAACTCCTAAGACTGTAACAGTTGGCTCTGGCAAGACCGGTGGAGCCGGCTCCTACTCACTACTCCCACACAGAGGCCACACAAGACCAAGGGAGGCCAAGGCAACACTTGGCAAAACCACATTTATGCATGACGTAAAACTACGATGTGTATATTCAATGTCGTTGAGAACATTAAAGACAATGTAATTCAAGGAATATGAAAAACTCCATCTCAAACCACTCCTTGCTGACATTTCTGAAACTCTTCTCTGAAACAGGGAGGGCCTCCAGTATAGCAACCACATACCTGGTTTTGCAGTTCCTGGCCACAGCTTCTGCGGGGTCAGGGATGCTCGACCACTCAGAGGCATGCTCCCTGTCGTGCTGAGGGACCTCCAGGAGGCCACTTTTCTCGGCTTAGAGAGGTAAGGTGACTCTAGAAAAGCCAACGCGTGGATTCAGAGGTGCTGGATAGCAACACATGCTCAACACATGAGCTTCAGAAAGACAGAAATGAGAAAACAAAACGTCCACAAGGGCAAGTGATTCTAGTCAAACACTGGCAAAAATGAAAAAATACTTACGCCTGTAATCCCAGCACTTTGGGAGGCTGAGGCGAGAGGATCAAGAGGTCAGGAGTTCAAGACCATCCTGCCCAACATGGTGAAACCCCGTCTCTACTAAAAATACAAAAAATTAGCTGGGCATAGTGGTGCATGTCTATAGTCCCAGTTACTTGGGAGGTTGAGGCAAGAGAATCCCCTGAACCAGGAGGCGAGCATTGCAGTGAGCTGAGATGGCGCCACTGCATTCCAGCCTGGAGACAGAGCGAGACTCCACCTCAAAAAAAGAGAAGAAAAAAAAGAAAGAAAAAAATACTTACTTAACATATATACTGACATTTCTCCTTTAACTTTTATTATAAAGAAATATAGTATAATGGGGCCAGGCATGGTAGCTCACACCTGTAATACCAACATCTTGGGATTCAAGACCAGCCTGGGCAACTCAAGAAGACCCTGTCTCTACAAAAAAAATCTAAAATTTAGCTGGGTGTGGTAGCTCACGCATGTGGGCCCAGCTACTCGAGGGGGCTGAGGTGGGAGGACTGCTTGAGCCAAGGAGGTCAAGGCTACATGATCATGCCACTGCACTCCAGCCTGGGTAACAGAGTGAGACCCGGGAGGGAAGAAGTGAGGACAGAGACAGGGTGGTGAAGAGGTGCCAGCGTTTGATACTGCCCAGAAAACGACAAACTCGGAAAGAATGAAAACATCATCGCCTGCCTCGCCCTCCTCACAGAATGACCAGGAGAATGAAAGCCTCAGAACATGGTGGAAGCTGCAAACCTACAAGTATATTGATCAGGCATTCCAGAAAAAGTTGTTACGTGAGCAGGACAGGCATGGTCCCTACACTCATGGCACCAGAAAGAAAACCATGGGACCCAGATAGAAAACCAGGTCCCAAGTGTGAGTCACAAGGCACTCCTGATCCTGGCCTTTTACTTTGTATCAATTCTCAATGTTCTCCATGGAAGGAGAGAAAGGACATCAAAAATTCAAGATGATACCCTTCTAGTGTTGATATTGATTTGTAACATATAACATGCATTCTTTTCTTTGCAGGAATTTACCTTTCTAATTACATTTTCCTTGGGCCAGTAGGAAAGTTTGTTTATATTCTCTGAGTGCATCATATACATGACTCAATGTTTGAAATACGGAAGTATATATAAAATAGACACACATCTAGAGATGACACGGCCAGGGAAGGCCACAGACTTTGGGGTAGCCCAGCACGCCGGCCTGGGATTTACAGGGTCATGAACACGTTCATACACATAAGGCTGGCACATGGACTGCTGTGCAGGAGAGCGGCCTTAGAGACTGAGGGGCCTCGGGGCCACCTGGACTAACCCCAGCTCTGCAGCATCCTCCCAGACGGGCAGGGTGACCAAAGCTGCCCTCATCCCATGGAGGGTGAGGAAGAACAGAACCCTGGTAGCAAAATAAGCCCAGGGCGATCCAAAGGTGGAAAAAAAGGTGAACTTTCCACCCGTCCCAGACCAACTACACCTTCTTAGTAGCTTTGACTCTCAGGAACAAACCCCAGGTCAAAAATCCTTTCACTCTGGCAGCATTCAGAAGAGGTAAGCACTTTGAGAAAGCAAGAAAAAGAAAACAAAAGGCCTAGAGGCACTGTGGAGCAGGGAGACTGCAGGGTGGTGGTGGGAGGAAGTGCTCGTTACTCTGGTTACTCCGGCACGGGCAGGGACTCCAGGAGCACGGTGTTCCCGGATACCCCAGCACCAACGGGGGAGACCCCAACGTGAATGGGGCCAACTGGCTGAGGTGTCAGGTTTCAGCTACCTAAATGTGCAAAGCAAACACCCTTCATTCTCCCCAGGACACCAGGGAGTGTGGGCGTGAGAGGGAAGGCAGGCCCAGTCATACTTACTTGGCGATGTGGGTGGAGGTTTGTGGAAAGCTTTTCTTTTTGCTCTCTAAAAGACAGAAGAAACGGTATAAGCCTTGCTGAGCTTGCTGAGCTCCCACCGGGGCCCCAGTCCCAAGACCCTGCCATGTTCAGAAAGGGTCAGGGGGCGCATAAGAGCAGAGAGAAGACATGAGCGCACGGGGACGAGCAGAGAGAAGACATGAGCAAGGCACAGGAGGACACACAGGGCCCGACGCAGACCCCAGAAAAATGCACTCGCAGCCGTGCTTGGGGCTGGGCTCTCAGAGCACAAGTTCTAGTCACAGAAAACAATCAGGCCTGGGCTCCTGACATTCAGACTGAGGATCGCACACTAATGGCGTATCTGCCCCCAACCACACCGTCGCTCAACCAGCTCAGGAACCCCAGGGCACACCTCTGTCCACTCGGGTGGATGGGGTGAGATGAAATTCCTGCAGACAAGTCAACTGCAAAGCCCACTAAGGAAAAAGGCTAGCGAAGGGAGACCCTGTCTGGAAGGTGGTCTCCTGTGACAACCACGAAGCCAAACGCAGAACGGGGTCCAGATCTGGTTCCACTGTTTCCTGCAGGGTGAGCGTCCTGTATCCGAAATCCATGGGACCAAGAGTGTTTTGGATTTTGGAATATTTGCATCCATATAATGAGGCATCTTGGGGATGGGACCCAAGTCTAAACAGAAGATTCATTTATGTTTCATATCTACCTTATACACATAGCCCAAAAGGAATTTTATATTGTGTTTGTAATAACTTCGTGAATGAAACAAAGCTTGTGTTAAGTACTTAAGTGTGGAATTTTCCACTTGTGGCCTCATGAGGGTGCTCAAAAAGTTTCCATTTTTGGAGCATTTTGGATTTTGGATCAGGGACACTCAGCCTGTCCTGCCATGGCCTGGGGAAGATGCTGCAACGCTTCCAACTTTAACTTTCTCATTACCCCGCCCTAGACTGAGCAGGTAGAGACGTTGAGGCCAGGTCCCCTCACTTCCCCTCTAGCAGAAACAGCGAGCCCCAGGTTCTGCATGGGGGAATTTTCCCCAGGGGTTTTTGGATCCCTCCTCCTCTGGCGAGCATCCCCTGCCCTCCGTGACATGGAGGGAAAATCCTTAACTTTTCAGACAGAGGTCCCTGGAAGGAGACAGTAGACCTGTGAGACTCCCCTTGAGTCCACAGAGCAAACGTGGAACCGAGATCTGCCAGCGCTGGGTTCGTGCTGCTGGCTGCGGTGTGGCTAGATTTGTGCCTGCAGTAAGAAAAGCTGCTTTTGCTCACACATGATAAGAGCAATTAGCATGCTTCCTTTTCTACCCAGCACAGCTTGCCAAACAAACTCAAAGCCCAGGGCCAGGGCCACAGTGTGCCACTCAGCTAACGGACAGTGCTCCAGCCCCTCTCCCTTCTGGTCTGAGAGGCCGGGCCGAAGCTCAGCTTGGGATCACAGCCGCCTTGGTCTGCTTTCTCCCATCAGGTCCTTCTGATGGCATTGGCAGGAGATCCCCTCCACCCCTCAAGTGTCAGGATGGGGGTGGGTGGTATCAGGCAAAACCGGCTGCAGGCCAGGGACCAGCAGCCTCATGTGAACTCTGCTCAGGGTTCATTTCTGGATAAAGGTTACAAAGTTACCACCACAGGTATTTAAATCCAACTAAGGGATGGAGACTTTTCAAACACCAAGTAGCATTCAGAATTTGCATTCCAGCTCATCACACAGTATTGTGGAGGGCAGCCTGCTTCACGCATCCGAGTGACGTCGGCAAAGGCAATGCAACTAGCCCCGGGAGGCATGGCGGACACCCAGCAGCACTCACCGTCTCCAAGTCAGAGTCAAAGGTGACTGCAGACAGACTGTCATCTCCCTGGAAGAAGAGATGCAAACACTGTAACTCGAAGGTACCTGCTGGGCTGGCTTCTAACAGTCACATTTACAAAAGCGAAACTGTCCATCCACAGCTGCTGAAACAGAAACTCCATAAATCCAGCTCTGAGTTCACTCAGAACACTTCCAGCTGGGCAGCAGCCAGTTCCTTCCATCTCATCAGAAGGAATGGGTGGGAGGGGGGCACAAAACACAAAATGCCGCCCAGAAGGCGTACAAATGCCTGCAAATCTAGTAACACTATTTCCCACAGAATTGTGTCTTGATTAAAAAAAAAAATTATTGATGAAAGCATTTCATTTTCACATTGTTTAGATATTCTCATTCTTATTTATCTTTATAAATCCACGACTATCTCCTAATAAGAGCTGGTCAGTCATCTTTAAAAAGCATACTCAGCCTGGGCAACATGGCAAGACACTGTCTCTACAAAAAATTTTTTAACATTTAAAAAATAAGCCAGGCTGTGATTGCACACACCCGTAGTCCAGCTACTTGGGAGGCTGAGGTGGAAGGATTGTTTGAGCCCAGGACGTTGAGGATGCAGTGAACTACGATCATACCACTGCACTCCAGTCTGGGCATCAGAGCAAGTGCCCAGCTCAAAAAAAAAAAAAACAAAAACCCCAAACCAACAGAAAACAAAACATATGCATAGTAATGAGAAGGCATTTGGGCTTATAATGGTTCTTCCCTTATTTACTTCATTCCAAGGGCCAGTGACTTTGTCCTGGCTCTTGGAATGAAATAAAACTTGCACTGTCTGATGTCAGCACTGGGAAGGCAAGGAAAAAGCAAAACTTTTTGAAAACAAAAGAGTTTCTGTATTAACTCACTCTCTCAAATTGAAATCCAAAAAGGATAAAGAGTTTAAGCTCCCTGGGAAGATCGTACGGCTGCTTTCTAACGCTGGCACTGGAAGTTAGCACCGAATGCCCCTATAATGAACCAATAGCACTACAGCTCAGGGGTGGAGGTGATGACATTGCTGCCACCTGTTGCTGGTATACTGAATCCATGTAGTATCATAACGGGATGCTGCTGAATTCTGAAAAGCAAACATATTCTCTACAAGGTTAATAGTACATGAAGCGCCAATTTTGCAGGCAGTGTAAAACTGTATTAGAAATACATGGCTGCATGGTAACAAGGATAAGGTGCAATGAAACGATCTGGTGCCCCTGAACACAGAGAGGTGGGGTCACAGGTGCAGTGGGACTGCATCTCCAGAGGCAAAGGGAAGAGGAAGCATTGCAAATAAATAGAATCTTAAAAAAAAAATCAGCCACTGACCGACATGCTTTATCTCATTAAATAGGTGACATTTTAAGACATAAACAGCATATGACAATTGTAGAGAGAAGTTTTGCGGGGGATCAGAAAAGCCAAGTCAGTTTGCCCAGGGCATCACATGGATGTGCCTGTAGAGGACAGATGGGAACCTGTCGAAAACTGTATAGAAAAGCAGCAGCAACTGTCTTTGCAAACATCTGTCATTATTCCTTGCCATGAATAAAATCTTGAAGACTTTTTGAATGACCTAAAATTCAAAAAAGGAATGCAATTTTATGTGTAGTAAACAAAATTCAGTGACCTCATCCACAACAACTACCCTCCCCCCTCATCACTCCCAGCTGTGCTGCCTCCAGCCTGCCGGTCATGATGCAGGGAAGAGGCAAAACACAGAACAGCTCCAGGATCCACACCTCCAGTCAGCAGAACACAACCATACACAGCACTCACACGCACGCACGCACGTACATAACGGCCAATTTGTTCCACCTCCTTCAAGCGCTATCTGAGGCTGCCGCTTATTTCCACACTAGGTTAAGCTCATTCGGCCTGTGTCAGGGTGGCTGTAACAGAGGAAACGGGGTGGCTTCACCCTGAAATTAACTGTCTCTGTTCAGGAGGCCGGAAGTCCAGAATCAAGGTGTTGGCAGGGCCAGGCTCCTAACAGACAGAGCAGCTAAGGCAGAAGATCAACAAGGAGTTAGAGCGACTTGATCAGCAAGCACTAAAAACCTAAGAGACATTTATAGAACACCCCACCCAACAACAGCAGAATACACATTCTTCACAAGTATACATTAACATAAACCAGAAGATAGGCCACAAAAAAGCCTCAATGAATTAAAAGAGAAAAATTATTCAAAGTATATTCTTCGACAACGATAGAAATCAGTCATCAACAAAAGAAATGAATTCACAAATGTGTAGATTTTTTTTGTTTGGTTTTGAGACAGAATCTCACTCTGTTGCCTCAGCCTCCGGAGTAGCTGGGATTACAGGCGCCTGCCACCACGCCCAGGTAATTTTTGTATTTTTAGTAGAAATGAAGTTGCATTCACTATGTTGGCCAGGCTGGTCTCGAACTCCTGATCTCAGGTGATCCGCCCGCCTCAGCATCCCGAAGTGCTAGGACTACAAGTGTGAGCCACGGCGCCTGGCCTGGATAGTAAACAACAAATTCCTAAATAATCAATGGATCTAAGAAGAAATCACAAGGGAAATTTAAAAATAACTTAGATGAGTGAATTTTATTTTATTTTATTTTTTGAGACGGAGTTTCGCTCTTGTTACCCAGGCTAGAGTGCAATGGTGCGATCTTGGCTCACCGCAACCTCCGCCTCCTGGGTTCAGGCAATTCTCCTGCCTCAGCCTCCTGAGTAGCTGGGATTACAGGCACGCACCACTATGCCTAGCTAATTTTTTGTATTTTTGGTAGAGACGGGGTTTCACCATGTTGATCAGGATGGTCTCGATCTCTTGACCTAGTGATCCACCCACCTCAGCTTCCCAAAGTGCTGGGATTACAGGCTTGAGCTGCCACGCCCGGCTGAGTGAATTTTAAAAATCAAAATTTATGGGATGTACCTAAAGTGGGGCTCAAAGGGAAACACTGCTGTAAATGTCTATATTTTTAAAAGATCACATCAAATCAGTAACCTAATCTTTCACTTTAAAAAACAAAAGCAGGGCCGAGTGTGCTCATGCCTGTAATCCTAGCACTTTGGGACTCCCAGCCCAGAAGTTCAAAACCAGCCAGGGCAACATGGAGAAACCCTGTATACAAACACACACACTACAGAAAATTAGCTGAGCATCATGGCACATGTCTGTGGTCCCAACTACACAGGAGGGTGAGGTGGGAGAATCACCTGGGTCTGGGAAGTTGAGGCTACAGTGAACCATGATCACGCCACTGCACTCTAGCCCCAAAGAAACAAAAGCAGGCTGAGCACTGAGGGAGGGTGAGGAGGGAGGACTGCCTGAGACTGCTTGAGTCCAGAAGTTTGAGACCAGCCTGGGTGACATAGTGACACCCAGTGTTTACAAAAAATTAAAAAATTCGACAGGCATGGTGGCACACACCTGTAGTCCCAGCTACTTGGGAGGCCAAGGCAGGAGGATCGCTCAAGCTCAGGAGTTTGAGGCTGCAGAGAGATGTGAATGTGCCACTGCTTTCCAGCATGGACAACAGAGTGAGGTCCTGTCTCTAAAAAACAAAATCAATCAGAAACACAAAAGCAGTGTTTAGAAGGCAATTTGTAGCTACAAATGCCTATATTAAAAAAGAAAAGGCCGGGAATGGTAGCTCACAGCTGTAATCCCAGCACTTTGGGAGGCTAAGGCAGGTGAATCACTTGAAGTCAGGAGTTCAAGACCAGCCTGACAAACATGGAGAAACCCCATCTCTATGGAAAATACAAAATTAGCCGGGCATGGTGGTGCATTCCTGTAATCCCAGCTACTCAGGAGCCTGAGGCAGGAGAATTGTCTTAACCCAGGAGGCGGAGGTTGCGGTGAGCCAAGATCGCACCATTGCACTCCAGCCTGGGCAACTAGAGAAAAACTCCATCTCAAGATAAATAAATAAAAATCTAAAAATAAAAAGAAAAAAGAAGAAAAATCTCAAGTCAATAGATTTTTCCACCTTCAGAACCAGAAAAGATAAAACTAAACTCAAAGGAAGTAAAAGAAAGGAATAAAAATTAGAGTGAATAAATGAAATAGGGAATAGAAACAACAGAAAAATGGAATGAACCCAAAAGTTGGTTCTTTGAAAAGAACAACAAAACTGAGAAGCCTTTAGCCAAGAAAAAAAACCAAAGACAAGAAATTACCAAAATAGAGGGAGAAAAAAAAGAGAGAGAGATAGGCCTCACTACTGACCTTATAGAAATAAAGAAAAACCCAGAACCACATGGTCTCACTGGTGAATTCTATCAAACATTTAAAGATAATTAACACCAATCCTTTACAAACTCTTCTAAAAAACAGAAAAGGGAACACTTCGCAATTCATTCTATGAGACCTACATTACCCTGATACCAAAAGCAGACAAAGAAATATCACAAGAAAAGAACACTACAGACCAACATTCTTTATGAATACAGGTGTAAAAATCCTCAACAATGCTAGTAAGCATGAAAAGAACTGTGTGTATGTGTGTGTGTGCGTGCGCGTGCGCGTATCCTAATTGGTCATGGTATATATTTAGATACACACACACATCCCCCAAGACCAAGAATGAAAGATTGAATACAAAAATCAGTCAATATAATATACCATATTAACAGAATGAAGAACAAGAATCATGATTGTCTCAAAAGATATAGAAAGTACATTTGACAAAATCTAACATTCATGATAAAGATACTCCATAATCTATAAGAGAATTTCCTCAACCTAATAAATGGCATCTACAAAAATTCAGTGCAACACAGTACTTAATGGAGGAAGATGGAATGTTTCCCTTCTAATATCAGCAAGAAGACCAGGCTGTCCTTTCTCATCACTTCAAATGATACCTGAGTCTCTAGCCAGGAATTTAATGCAAGAAAAGGAAATAAAAAGATATTCACATTGAAAAGAAAGAAGTAAAACTATCTCTCTTCACAGACAAGATTTTATACCTAGAAAATCCTAATGAATCTACTAAAAGTTATTAAAAATAATGAGTTCAGTAAGTTTGCAAGGTAAGATTCATATAAAAATATTATCATTGTAGAAACTAGCAGTAAATAAGCTGAAAATTAAGAAAATTCAATATACAGTAACATCAAAAAGAATACTTAAGAATAAATATAACAAAAGCATAGGCTTTATACATTGAAAAATATAAACTATTATTGAAAGAAATTAAAGATCTACACAGATCTTTAATTTTAGGGGGCTCAGTCCTGTAATCACAGCACTTTGGGAGGCCAAGGCGGGAAGATTACCTGAGGTCAGGAGTTAGAGACCAGCCTGGCCAACACGGTGAAACCCCATCTCTACTAAAAATACAAAAATTAGCTGGGTGTGGTGGCTGGTGCCTGTAGTTCCAGCTATGAGGGAGGCTGAGGCCAAGAATTGCTTGAACACGGGAGGTGGAGGTTGCAGTGATCCAAGATGGCACCATTGCACTCCAGCCTGAGTTGACAGAGCGAGACTCCATCCAAAACATAATAATAATAATAATAATAATAATAATAATACATGCAAATTATTTTTATAATCACAATAAGCAGTTCTTTTCTTAAAGATGAAGAAGCAGGCAGGCCCTCCAGATGAGACTGGACATGGTGCCCTGGGGAACAAGTAGGCAACTTCAGCTGCTCCAAATTGGCCAGCAGCACCAAGCCCGTGATTGGGTGCAGCTGTGCTGAGCCCTGTGGTCTTGTTAGGAGAAGGCAAGGCAAGCACAGTTCCCTCCATGTGAAACCTTCCAAAGGCTTTCTTTCTATCTCCAATAAAATCCAAATTCCCTGTGTGGCCAGCAAGGCTCCCCACCATAATCAAGCCCATGCCCACCTTCCATTCACTCCCCTTGTCCCCGTCCCAAAGTGCTTTCTTTTTTTTGAGACAGTGCCTCACTCTGTCGCCCAGGCTGGAGGGCGGTGAGGACGGTGATATGATCACAGTTCACTGCAGCCTCCACCTCCTGGGCTCAAGCGATCCTCCCACCTCAGCCTCCTGAGGGACTACAAGCAGGCACCACCACATCTAAGCTAATTTTATGGTTTTTTTTTTTTTTTTTTTTGTAGTGATAGGGTCTTGCTATGTTGCATAGGGTGGTCTGGAACTCTTGGCCTCAAGCGTTCTTCCACCTCGGCTTCCCAAAGTGCAGGGACTACCGGCCTGAGCCACGGCTCCCGGCTACATGGGCCTCTTTCATTTTCTGCACAGCACCTCTCACTTTCTGACACGATCTTAATTACCTATTGCCTTGTCCCTCTGCCCCACATTGGAATGCAGCTTATTCCCGTGTCTCTAACACACAGTAGGTATTTACCAGACAAAGGAACGAACCAAGGACTCGTGCACCCTAGCCCTGTGAAGGATATAGGGCACCACCCTCCTCCAGGAAGCCTTTTCTGACCAAACTGGGTTCCCAGACCCTAGGGCTGCATCCCTCCCATCCCGACGGCCTGGGCCAGATCCGTGGATCTGGCCTCGGTTCGGGGATGCCCGGAGGCACTTATACCGTGAGCTCCGATCACCCGCGGGCCGCAGACTCGCAGGGGCCCAGCGGCGAGGGCGCGGAGTCCCGGAGGGCTTCCTGGAAGCGACGACCTCTACGAGGGCGGACGATGCGGCAGGCGGCGCAGGGCCTGCAGCGCAGTCTTGTGCGGTAACAATAATGGCAGCTGTCACCCGGCCTTGCGCCTTGTCCTCACGCCCCGGGCCGGCGGGCGGCAGGGACGAACCCAGGCCTCGCGGACGCCCGCCCGCCCCTTACCGTCTCCGAGGCTGGGTCCCCGGTGCCCAGGAACATAGTGGCGGCGCTGCCCAGTCGCCCCTCAGCGCTGCGGGGTCGAGCGTCCGGGTCTGGGGCTCCACGGGCATCCCTGGCCGCCAGCAGCCTCGGGGCCTTCCCATGAGATAGCCCGCGATCCCGCTGCCATGGCAACCGCGCGGGCGACCCGCCGGGTTCTGTACGTGACCGGCGTGCCCCGGAGCAACCACGCGCGTGCGCAGATTCCGCGGGCGCCGGCCGGCCGACCAGAAGCGCTCCCTGAGTTCCCGGGGCGGAGCGCAAGGCTGACGGGGGAAAAAAAGTGGCTGGGCGCTGTGGCTCACGCTTGCAATCTCAACACTTTGGGAGCCTGAGGCGGGAGATCCATTTGAACCCAGGAGTTTGAGACCAGATTGGGCAATGTAGCGAGACTCTGTCTCTCTAAAAATAAAATAAATAAAAACGAAAGCCAGGCATGGTGATGCACGCCTATAGTCCCAGTTCCTCGGGAAGCTGAGGTGGGAGGATCGTTTGAGCCCCGGAGTGCGAGGCTGCAGTGAGCCATGATCGCACCACTGCACTCCAGCCTCGGGAACAAAGCAAGACCCTGTCTCAGTCAAACAAACACACATAGAAACTTCCGTTTGCTTTCAGAGTCTCATCTAGGGCGTTTCGCTTTCTCTTTCCCCCTGTGAATAAGTACCTCTTGCCATTCTCCCACCCCTGGGCGTCCCAAACTTCTTGCCCTTCTCTTATTTATAGAGCCATCTACGACCTTTTATCTGTGATTCTGAATTCCGCAAACTTTCGAAAGCCTTTCATAACTTATTTGAAGGCAAGACCTGTCCTAATCTCAACTCTTCCGGAGGAAAACTCTGAGCTGAGGCTGTTTATAATGCTTATTTATCCCACTTGGGGTTTAGATGAGTGAGTTTCACTGAATAACTATGAATACGTTTAATTATGAGGTGCTGCATCACACCCTGCTGGGATAGTAATCTCCTATTCAGTGTACATGTGCCATGTCACATTTCTAAAATCTGAACAGTTCTGAATTCTGAAAAAAACATTTGTCCCCAAAAGTTTGAGATAAGAAATTAGACCGGGCGCGGTGGCTCAAGCCTGTAATCCAAGCACTTTGGGAGGCCGAGGTGGGCGGATCACGAGGTCAAGAGATCGAGACCGTCCTGGTCAACATGGTGAAACCCCATCTCTACTAAAAATACAAAAAATTAGCTGGGCATGGTGGCGAGTGCCTGTAATCCCAGCTACTCAGGAGGCTGAGGCAGGAGAATTGCCTGAACCCAGGAGGCGGAGGTTGCAGTGAGCCAAGATCGTGCCATTGCACTCAAGCCTGGGTAACAAGAGAGAAACTCCGTCCCAAAAAAAAAAAGAAAGAAAGAAATTGTGGGGGGGCAGGGCGCAGTGGCTCATGTCTGTAATCCCAGCACTTTGGGAGGCTGAGGCGGGAGGATCACGAGGTCAGGAGTTCGAGACCAGCCTGACCAACATGGCGAAAACCCATCTCTACTAAAAATACAAAAAATTAGTCAGGGGTGGTGGGTGCCTATAGTCCCAGGCACTCAGGAGGCTGAGACAGGAGAATTGCTTGAACTTGGGAGATGGAGGTTGAAGTGAGCAAAGATCGTACCCCTGCACTCCAGCCTGGACAACAGAGTGAGACTGTGTCTCGAAAACTAACAAAACTGTGTATTTGTACAATCCAGTATTCAAATCTGGAGCCAGACTGTTTGGATTCAAATCCAAGCTGTGCCAACCCACTAGCTGTAAGACCTTATGAGCTAGCCTCTCTGTGCCTCAGTTTCCTCATCTGATGGGCTGGTGGTACTCTACATGACAGTTGGTATAGAATCATATGAGTTCAGTAAGTGAATCACTTAGCACAGTGCTATTGTAAGTGTTCTTTTCTCCACAACTACCTAACCAGGTGGATATTAGTATCTCATTTCACAATGAGGAACCAAATTTCAGGGAAGGTAACCGTGCATTTCAAACCTTTTCACCCATGTAGTTCTAAGGGTGTATGTGTGTATGTGGCGGGGTGGGGCATGCAAGGGTCAGGGAAGTTGCTTGTCCAAGGTTACCCAGCATGGCTGGGCAAGGTGGCTCACGCCTGTAATCCCAGCCCTTTGGGAGGCCGAGGTGAGCATGCCAGCTGAGGTCACGAGTTCAAGACCAGCCTGGCCAACAGGGTGAAACCTTGTCTCTACTAAAAATACAAAATTAATCGGGTGTGGTGGTGGGTGCCTGTAATCCCAGCTACTCCGGAGGCTGAGGCAGGAGAATCACTTGAACCCAAAAGGCGGAGTTTGCAGTGACTGGAGATCATGCCGTTGCATTCCAGCCCGGTAAAAAGAGTGAAACTCCGTCTCCATAAATAGTTAAAATAAAACAAGGCTACCTGGCAAAATCAATGTTTTTAAAGTCCCATTTTAATTTTTCAACTTTTTTTTTCTTACACATTGCTACAAAGATGTACCCAACCCATGTTAATTTTAATACCCATAGGAATTCTGCTTTGTTTCCTAATATACTTCTGGTGTTTGCCCCCAACATCTTGCTGTAAAACAATGCTTAGGAACACAAGCCTTGACTATCCACTGGCTTTGAGACTCTCCAGCACACAGTTGGTGTTTTGAACCCAATTTTTTGGACCCAGTTTTTCTGCTTGTTTTCTTTTTTTTTTCTTTTTTTTTTTGAGACAGGGTCTCACTATGTTGCCCAGGCAGGACTACCGTGGCAGGTTCATGGCTCACTGCAGCCTTCAACTTCTAGGCTCAAGTGATCCTCCTGCCTCAGCCTCCGGAGTAGATGGGACCCGTCCACAGGCATGTGCTACCACGTCTGGCTGATTTTCTTTCTTTCTTTAATTTTAAGAGATGGGATCTCGCTTTGTTGCCTAGGCTGGTCTCAACTCCTGGCTTCAAGCAATCCTCCCAACTGGGCCTCCTAAAGGGCTGGGATCGCAGGCAGGAGCCACAGCGCTGCCGCCGAGGACCTAGTTTTGAGAACCTGAAACCAAAGGACCAACGGCTTTGGTGCACGTATCCGGACGCTTCTCTCCGGCACGTGATTTCCTCGCTCCCTGCAGACGAGGCCCGCCCCTTCGGACACCGCCAAGCTCCTTCCTCAGAGATTCCCGCCCACCCACCGGATGCTCGGCATGTACCACCAGGCGCCTGGCGGGGGTGATCGGTCGGAGCGACATGCTTGGCGCCTGCCTGTTCCCAGCCTCTCTCAGTTTGACCTCTTTCCTTCAAGTCTGGCCCTTGAGGCTTCCAGAGCGGCTTCCAGGGGCTCTTAGTTCCCCACGACAGCCGTCTCCGTCCTCTGCCTCCTCCAGGCCTGGCAGGTGGCACTGTCCGGGGGCGGAGCCTTGGGCGAAGGGCGGGGCTTGCAGTGGAGGAAGGAACCAAGCGGTGAGGCGCGCGTCGGCTGTGGGGTCGCGGTCGTTGTGGTGGGGTGTAGGGAGGCCGAGGCTGGGCGGAGGGCGAGGGCGGACAGGTGAACTAAGGAGCCGACTAGCCGGAGGCGTGCGCAACTTGGACTCGCTTCCCAGCCCGACTGAGGCCACCTGGTGTGGCTCCGCTTTCTGGACCCTCGGGCCTGGCGCCCGCGGCCAAAACTGAACTGTGGAGAGGGTTCCTCTTCCCGGACGCAGACTCCCTGGATATTGACAGACGATGCCTCGGCCAGACAGAGCCCTTGACTACCCCACTCACCCTCCAGGCCTGACGCACCGAAGTACACCCCGGTCCTGGGAGGGACAGGCGCCCCTTCCCTTCCGCACCCCCCGCTGGCTGCAGAACGCCAAATGCAGCCGCCACTGACCCTGTGAGGGACAGACACATGGACAGGCACCCCTTCCCTTCCGCACTCCCCTGCTGGCTTCAGGACGTCAAATGCAGCCACCACTGACGCTGGGAGGGACGGACACTTTCCAGCCCAGACTAGCCCTGGGGCATGGGTAGACTCCCCCCCTGCTCACATGGGTGACCCCGGAATTCAAAGATGCCCCTGACTCTGTCCCACCTGCAGCGTGGGCCAGTACCACGCCGTTGCTCCGACAGCAGCAAAGCCCAAGGGTGACATACTGAGCTTCAAAGGCCTTATGGTTTCAGCCAGACTCTTAGCTGCCCCTTCCAGCCCTGCCGCCAGCGCTCAGGGCCCCACCCAGACCAAATCTTTGCATCTATTCCTGCAGTACAGACCTCTGATGTGAGGATCATAGTTCTCCCGGCCCTCAGGAAAGCTCTGGGGTCTCTTCCCAGGCCTGAGCAGGCATGGTGGGCTGCTGTGACTAGGGCGAGCAGGGTCTGGAGTGAGCATTGAGGTTTGGCTCTTACATTGCCTTTGCAGGAACCCCAGCCTCACCATGGACCTGGAATGCTCCCGGCTGCTCCCGGCTCTCTGTGCTGTTCTGGTAGACCCCAGGCAGCCGGTGGCAGATGACACCTGTTTAGAGAAGCTGCTGGACTGGTTTAAAACGGTCACTGAGGGAGGTGAGGAGGTGGTGCTGCTGTTTACTGTCCATCCAGAGACCAGAGGATGCACGCAGAGCCTGGGACAGGGGCAGGGGCAGGGTGGGACCTCCTCTGTCACGGAGGAATGGCAGGAGTTGCCCTTCCGATGTCTTTCCTTCACTTCCAAAAGATTATCTGTGGCAGACTGGGGACAAGTCAAGATGAAGCCTGAGAGAATGAACTGGAGAGTTAGAACTTGAAATTCTTAGCCAGTTTAGCCATGATTGGGGCATCCCAAGGTTCAGTTCTGCAGAAAGTATGAACAGACTTATTTCGTTGTTGTTCTCTTTGTATTTAGTGTGTTTATTTTAAGACATCAGGTTTGTTTTCCTTCTGATTATGAAACTAGGGGATGGGTGCAGTGGCTCACACCTGTAACCCCAGCACTTTGGGAGGCCGAGGTAGATGGATTGCTTAAGTCCAGGAGTTCGAGACCAGCCTGGGCAACATAGGGAGATTCCATCTCTACAAAAAAATACAAAAATTAGCTGGGCATGGTAGCACGACTGTAGTCCCAGCTACTTTGGAGGCTGAGGTGGGATGATCCCTTGATCCTGGGAGGTAGAGTTTGCAGTAACCTATGATTGTGCCACTGCACTCTGACCTGGGCGATAGACCCTGTCTTAAAAAAAAAAAAAAGTAATACATGTTCTTTAAAACATGAAAAAAAAGAGTAAAGAGGAAAAACCATCAACCTTTTAATTTTTTCCCAGCCTTTTTCCTAATACTGTATTTTTTCTAAAGCTGTATTTTTCTGGGGGGAAAAAAAAGAGGTCGGCCATGCACGGTGGCTCACACCTGTAATCCTAGCACTTTGGAGGCCAAGGTGGGCAGATCACGAGGTCAGGAGTTCAAGACCAGCCTGACCAACATGGTGAAACCCTGTCTCTACTAAAAATGCAGAAAGTAGCCAGGTGTGGTAGTGTGCAACTGTAATCCCAGCTACTCGGGAGGCTGAAGCAGGAGAATTTCTTGAACCTGGAAGGCAGAGGTTGTAGTGAGCTGAGATCTTACCACTGTACTCCAGCCTGGGGAATAGACTCGTCTTGAAAAAAGAGGGGAGGGGCCAGGTGCAGTGACTCACGCCTGTAATCTCAGCACTTTGGGATGCCGAGATGGGTGGATAGAGGTCATGAGTTCGAGACCAGTCTGACCAACATGGTGAAACCCCATCTCTACTAAAAATATAAAAATTAGCCAGACCTGGTGGCACATGCCTGTAATCTAGCTACTCAGGAGGCTGAGGCCGGAGAATTACTTGAACCCTGAAGGTGGAGGTTGCAGTGAGCTGAGATTGTGACACTGCACTCCAGCCTTAGAGACAGAACGAGACTTTGTGTCAAAAAAAAGAGGTCATGCCATAAATAGTTTTGATGTATTGCTTTCTCTCTTGCCATTATAATCCATAATTCATTTAATCACTGCACTGTTACTATTATTAGATGCTTATGTTCCCCCCCCTTTTTTTTTTGAGACAGAGTCTTGCTCTGTCACGCAGGCTGGAGTGCAGTGGCATGATTTCGGCTCACTGCAACCTCTGCCTCCCATGTTCAAGCAATTCCTTGCCTCAGCTTCCTCAGTAGCTGACATTACAGGCATGCACCACCATGCCCAGCTAATTATTGTATTTTTAGTAGAGACAGGGTTTCACCATCTTGGCCAGGCTGGTCTTGAACTGACCTCGTGATCCACCCGCCTCGGCCTCCCAAAGTGCTGGGATTACAGGGGGTGCACCCAGCCTCTGTTTCTCTTTTTTTATCATTGTAAGTAGTGTCATAGACGGGGTGAAATGGCTCACACCTAATTGTAGCACTTCGTGAGGCTGAGGCAGGCGGATCACTTGAGGTCAGGAGTTTGAGACCAGCCTGGCCAACATGGTGAGACCTTGTCTCTACTAAAAACACAAAAATTATCCAGGTGTGACCAGCGTGAGCAACATAGCTCCATAATCCCAGCTACTCAAGAGGCCGAGAGGAAAATTGTTTGAAACCAGGAGGCAGAGGTTAGAGTGAGCTGAGATTGCACCACTGTACTCTAGCCTGGGCGGCAGAGTGAGACTCCTTTTCAAAGAGAACAAAACAAAAACAAAAATTAGCCGGACATGGTGGTGTGTGCCTTTAATCCCAGCTACTCGGAGACTGAGGCAGGAGAATTGCTTGAACCCAGGAGGCAGAGGCTGCAGTGAGCTGAGATTAGTGAGATCATGCCACTGCACTCCATCCTGGGTGACAGAGCGAGACTCCATCCCAAAAAAACCCCCAAAAACAAAAAGCGAAAATTAGCTGGGCATAGTGGTTCGTGCCTTGAATCCCAGCTACTCTGAGGCTGAGGCAGGAGAATTGCTTGAACCCAGGAGGCAGAGGCTGCAGTGAGTGGAGATCGCATCATTGCACTCCAGCCAAGGCTACAGAGTGGGACTCCATCTCAAAAAAACAAAAACAAAAATTAGCCGGGCATGGTGTTATATGCCTTTAATCCCAGCTACTCAGACTGAGGGGAGAGAATGACTTGAATCCAGGAGGCGGAGGCTGCAGTAAGCTGAGATTATTGAGATTGCACCGCGGCACTCCAGCTTGGGTGACAGAGCAAGACTCCATCTCAAAAACAGTAGTGTCATAATGGCTTTCCTTTTACATACATATTCTTAAGTTTAAATGTTTTCTCTCATGGTTGATAATTGTGTTCGAATAGATCACATGTTGTTAATTTCTGCTATTCTTTACTTCCTTTTTTGTTTTACCCTGTCCTTTTATTTCTTTTTAGTCTCACTATATTGACAGCGCTGTTCTCGGACATCTGCCTCTGCTTCCCAAAGTGCCTTTTACCTTCTTTTGAGCTAAATATCTCCGTCTTCCTTGCTTTCTAATATATACATTTAAGGCCAGGCTTGGTGGTTCATGCCTGTAATCCCAGCACTTTGGGAGGTTGAGGCAGGCAGATCACTTGAGGTCAGGAGTTGGAGACCAGCCTGGCTAACATGGTAAAACCCTGTCTCTACTAAAAATACAAAAATTAGCCAGACATGGTGGTCCATGCCTGTAATCCCAGCGACTCGGGAGGCTGAGGCAGGAGAATCACTTGAACCCAGGAGGTGGAGGTTGCTGTGAGCTCAGATCGTGCCATTGCTCTCCAGCCTGAGCAGTGGAGTGAGACTCTGTCTCAAAAAAAAAAAAAATCTATGTATATATTTATATTATATATTACTATAAATTTCTCTAAAAGTATGACTTTAGCTACATTTTACAAGTTTTACTATGCAGTACTTGAATTGTAATTTAATTCTAAGTATTTCATGGTTTTCATTACAATTTTTGTTCACCCACAAGTTATTTGAAAGAGTATCTTTTAGTTTCAAAATATGAAACCATTTTGATACTTCCAGTATTTTTATTACTGATTTTTAATCTATTTTATGGAGGTTAGAAAATATAATCTATGTTTTGAATCTTTATGGCTGCTGAGACTTTTATTGAAACATAGGACCCAGGCAAGTTTTGTTAATGTTCTAGAGATTTCACTGTAGATTTTGATGTTTTGGTATTTAAAGATCTTCAGTTACCTTCTGGACTAGTTTGTAGTTGGTTTTCTTTTTCTTTTTTTTTTTTGTGATGGAGTTTCGCTGTTGTTACCCAGACTGGAGTGCAATGGTGCGATTTCGGCTCACCGCAACCTCCGCCTTCTGGGTTCAAGCAATTCTCCTGCCTCAGCCTTCCGAGTAGCTGGGACTACAGGCATACACCACCATGCCCAGCTAATTTTTGTATTTTTAGTAGAGATGGGGTTTCACCTCGTTGACCAGGATGGTCTCAATCTCTTGACCTCATGATCCACCTGCCTCAGCCTCCCAAAGTGCTGGGATTATAGGCGTGAGCCACCGCGCCCGGCCAAGTTTTATTTTTCTTTACTTTTCTTTTTCTTTTCTTTTTTTTGGGGGGGGGCCTTTTTCCCTGTCACTCAGGATGGAGTGCAGTGGCATGAACACAGCTCACTGTAGTAGCCTTGACCTCCTGGGCTCAAGCAGTCCTCCTGCCTCATTCTCTCAAGTTGCTGGGATCACAGGTGTGTACCATGCCCAGCTATTTTTTTTTTCCCATAGAGATGAGGTTTCACCATCTTGCCTAGGCTGGTCTGGAATTCCTGGGCTCAAGCAGTCTTCCTTGCCTTGGCTTCCCAAAGTGCTGGGATCACAGAAGCCAACCACCATGCCCTGCCTGTAGTCAAATTTTAAGAAGTGTTTTTCAGTAGCTTTATTGAGATATAATTTGCATACCATGCAATTCACCCATTTAATGTGTATCAAATCCTTTTGCAAATCTGAAAATTTTTTTTTTTTTTTGAGATCAAGTCTTGCTCTGTCGCCCAGGCTGGAGTGCAGTGGCACAATTTTGGCTCACTGCAACCTCTGCCTCTCAGGTTCAAACAGTTCTCTGCCTCAGCCTCCTGAGTACCTGGGATTACAGGCACATGCCACCATACCTGGCTGATTTTTGTATTTTTAGTAGAGATGGAATTTCACCACGTTGGCCAGGCTGGTCTCCAACTCCTGACTGCAGGTGATCTGTCCACATTGGCCTCCCAAAGTGTTGGAATTATAGGGGAGAGCCACCACACACGGCCTAAGCATGGTAATTGTGTGTTCAGGCGCACGTGTGAGATGCGGCATCATGGAACCATGGTATGAGGTCGACACGTGACCTATCTGACATGAGAAAAGGACAAAATAATAAATAAGTGGTACCAATTAAACAGTTCTCAGTAAATTTACAGGGCTGTGAAATGAAAAGCACAATCTAATTTTGTTCCCCCTAAAGAAACTGAGTTCTGAGTTGCAGTGAATCCCTGTTTCCTCCTCCCTCCCAGCCTGTCATTTCTCCTGCCTTGTGCTTGATGGAAAGAGTATAGTTTCCACTCTTACAAGATTTCTGCCTGTAATCCCAGATACTCGGGAGGCTGAGGTAGGAGAATCATTTGAACCTGGGAGGCAGAGGTTGCAGTGAGTTGAGGTGGCGCCACTGCACTCCAGCCTGGGCAACAGAGCAAGACTTCATCTCAAAAAAAAAAATATGATCACACTTACAAACTACTAAGGGATCTGGTACATGTTAAATGGGTGACTTGCATGCTATGCAAATTATGTATTACGTTTACACACTTGTTCATTATTCAAACCTGCTATGTTATTGCTAATTTGTTTGCTTGTTTCTGAGAGGTGTGTAAAAAGCTTACACCAAGATCATGGATTCAACAGTTTTTCTTTGAAATGCATACTTTTTTTGCTTTACAATTTTTTTTTATTTTATTTTGAGATGGAGTCTCACTCTGTTGTCCAGGCTGGAGTGCAGTGGTGTGATCTCGGCTCACTGCAGCCTCAACTTCTTGAGTTCAGATGATTCTCCCACCTCAGTCTCCCTAGTAGCTGGAACTGCAGGAGCCAGCCCTCACGCCTGGCTAATTTTTTGTATTTTTTGTAGTGGCGGGGTTTCACTGTGTTGCCTAGGCTTGTCTCAAACTGCTGGGCTCAAGTAATCTGCCTGCCTTGGCTTCCTAAAACACTGGGATTACAGGTGTGAGCCACTGTGCTGGCATATTTTTAAAAATTTTGAGACAGGGTCTCATTCTGTCTCCCAGGCTAGGGTGCAGTGGCGTGATGACAGCTCACTCTAGCCTCAACCTTCTGGCCTCAAATGATCCTCCCACCCCAGCCTCCTGGATAGCTGGAACTACAGGCACACACCACCACACACAGCTAATTTTTTGTGTGTTTTGTGGAGACAGGGTTTCACCATGTTGCCCAGGCTGCTTTGTATGTTTTGAGGTTAGGTTAGGCACAAATAGATGTAGGAAGGTTGTGTCTTTCTGGAGTTTCTCTCTGTGATCAGTAAAAATTTCTTTTGCATGAATATTGCTTTTTGCTCTACAGTCCATTTTGTCTCATATTACTGTTGCTACACCAGCTTTTTTAAAGTTAGAATTTGCCTACTGTGTCTTTTTCTCCCCTGCTCCCAGCCTTTCCTGTCATCATACTTTACTGCTTCTTAGAAACACTACATTGCCTGTTTTTCGTGTTTCATTTAATCTCAGCAACTCTTTCTTTTAACAGATAAGTTTGATGTCTTTAATTTGTTGAGGCCTTTGTTAGATTTGAATTCTTTTGTATTTTTTAATTTTCTGTGCCTTTGTGCCTTTATCCTCCTTTTCTGCCTTCCATCAGGTTGATCAGATTTATAAAGCTTTCCTCTTCTGGTTTTTAAGTTATACGTTCTTTTTATTTATTTGTTTATTTATTTATATCATATATATATATATATTTTAGATAAGGTCTCGCTCTGTTGTCCAGGCTGGTATGCAATGGTGCAATCACGGCTTATTCCAGCTTTGACCTCCTGGACTCAGGTGATCTTCCCATCTCAGCTTCCAAAGTAGCTGGGACTACAGATGTGTGCCACCATGCTCAGGGAATTTTTAGAGAGATGGGATCTCCCTATGTTGCCCATGCTGGTCTTGAACTCTTGGGCTCAGGCGATCTGCCCACCTCTCCCTCTCAAGATGCTGGGACTGCAGGCTTATTTCTGTTCTTTAGTGGCTACCCTTACATTTATAACATGAGAACTAGATTTTTTTTGAAGTCTAAAGTTAATTAGACTCTGTCCTCTATCCAGAAAACTGAAGGATCTCAGAGCCCTTTAACTTCAAGCCATCACAACCTTCTGTTATTGTTTAGTTGCTTAGTATTTTAATTCTGTTTTGTTTCAAAACCCTTCAGCAATGATATTTTAGCTTCTGAAGTCAATGGGGTTGTTTGTTTTTTTCCCCTGAGACAGTCTTGCTCTGTCAGCCAGGCCAGAGTGCAGTGGTGTCATCTCGGCTCACTGCAACCTCTGCCTCCCGGGTTCAAGCGATTCTTTGCCTCAACCTCCCAGCTAGCTGGGATTTACAGGCATACATCACCAAGCCCAGCTAATTTTTATATATTTTTTTTTAGAGATGGGGTTTCACTGTGTTGGTCAAGCTGGTCTTGAACTCTTGACCTCATGATCCACCTGCCTCAGCCTTCCAAAATGCTGGGATTACTGGCATTAGCCACCATGCCCAGCCCTCTTTTTGTTTTTTTCCTTAGAGGGGCCTCTGTCTGTCACCTAGTCTGGAGTACAATCATAGCTCACTGCAGCCTTGAGCTCCAGGGCTCAAGCGATCCTCCCATCTCCACCTCATGAGTAGCTGGGACTACAGATATGTGCCAGCCTTTTTTTTTTGTAGAGACAGGGTCTTGCTATGTTACCCAGGCTGGTCTTGAACTCCTGGGCTCAAGCAATCCTCCTGCCTTGGCCTCCCAAAGTGCTAAGTCTATAGGCATGATGACTTAGCCCAGCCTGCAGTGCTTATTCAGGTAGACTCAGTGCTTTTTGGGTCCTGGCCTGGTTCTCTTTCTCTGCATGCTCCTTACCCACCTCCTTACTGAACCACATTCTTTCCACAAGGGCCTCTCACTGGGAAATTCTTCCAACCTTTGCCTCAGAATGTCTTTTTCTCCTACTGGTGCTTTTGAGTGATAGTATAGCTGGGTATAGAAATGTAGGATGCCAGGTCTGCAGAGGAATGCTTGTTCCATTGTATTGCCTTGCACAGAGCACTCTCTGTTTAAGAAAACGTATTCATTTGAGAGGTGAAAATGCTCTTTCACTTTTTCTTTGTTTTATTGAGATGGAGTCTCGTTCTGTTGCCCAGGCTGGAGTGTGCAATGATGTGGTCTTGGCTCACTGCAACCTCTGCCTCCCAGGTTCAAGCAATTCTCCTGCCTCAGCCTCCCAATTAGCTGGGACTATTGGCATGAGCCACCACACCTGGCTAATATTTTGTATTTTAAGTAGAGACAGGGCTTCTCTCTCTACTTATCTCTACACTGTTGGCCAGGCTGGTCTCGAACTCCTGAGCTCAAGTGATCCTCCCACCTTGGCCTCCTAAAGTGTTGGGATTACAGATGTAAGCCACCATTCTCAGCTAATGTTTTGTATTTTTAGTAGAGATGGGGTTTCACCATGTTGGCCAGGCTGGTCTTGAACTCCTGAGCTCAAGTGACCACTCCTCTCAGCCTTGTAAAGAGCTGGGATTACAGGCATGAGCCACCACACTTGGCTTGGTCTTTCACTGTAATTTGCATTTACTTCTCATGATCAGTGAGACAGAACATTTTTTAGCATCTTTGGCCATTTGTGTTTCTAGTTCTGCCTTTCACCTGTTGGTAAGGTGTCAGCTTTCTAGTTTTCCTGCCCTTATTGAATTAAAATTACAAGTCATTTGCCGTATTTGTTGCAAACACTTTTTCCCAGTTGGATCCCTAAATCTAACACCCTTTAAGAAAGGGGTCTAGGAATTCCTAGGAGAAGAGAGGTTGCCCAGGGGCAGGTGTGGTGCTGTGCCCCTGGTGACCCCTGGGCTGGGCCCTTTTCCACAGAGTCCAGTCTCCTGCTGCTGCAGGAGCACCCCTGCCTGGTGGACCTGCTGTCTCATGTGCTGAAACTCCAGGACCTGAGTCCCGGGGTCCTCTCCTTCTCACTCCGCCTGGCAGGAATCTTCGCAGCCCAGGAAAACTGCTTCCAGTATCTTCAGGTGAGCCTGGGCCCTCCCACCTGAGTGTCCCATGGAGAGGTGGGCAGCCTTCTCCTCTCACAGCCAGGTGGGACATTTGTAGCCATCACCATCCCAAGTCCCAGCAGCCTGCCCTGACCCTGTGTCCTCACTAGAACTGCACATTTTTTACTCCCTGACTGTAGCCCCCTTTGAAAAATTCAACCGGGGTGGTGTTGGGGCTAAGGATTTAAAGTTTTCTGAAATAAGATGACTGGGATTGGCTCCTGGCTCTGACCTGCTAGCTGACCCTCCCTATGGCCACAAGCCTCAGTTTCTTCCTAGGACGGAGACAGGAGTCATAACTGTCCCATGGGGTTGTGAGGACCAAACAAGACTGCACATTCTGCACCTCCAGCTACCCAGCCTGCAACTGAATGAATGACTAATGAGAATGTCTTTTTTTTTTCTTTTGGTGTGGATTCTCACCACTATACTAATGAGGAGAGAAAGTCTTTAAAAAAAAATTAACTAATTTTATCAATATTATTTTTAGATGGAGTCTCGCTCTGTTGCCTAGGCTGGAGTGCAGTGGTATGATCTTGGCTCACTGCAACCTCTGCCTCCCAGGTTCAAACAGTTCTTCTGCCTCAGCCTCCAGAGTATCTGGGATTACAGGCATGGGCCACCACGCCCAGCTAATTTTTGTATTTTTAGTAGAGACGGGGTTTTACCATATTGGCCAGGCTGGTCATGAACTTCTGACCTCAAGTGATCCATCCACCTCGATCTCCTAAAGTGTTGGGATTACAGGCGTGAGCTAGCGTTTTTTTTTGTTTTTGTTTTTGTTTTTGTTTTTAAGAGAGAGTGTCCTGCTCTGTCACCCAGGCTGGAGTGCAGTGATGTGATCACAGCTCACTGCAGCCTTGACCTCCTGGGCTCAAGCAATTCTCCCACCTCAGGCTCCCGAGTAGCTGGGTCCACAGGTGCATGCACCACACCCGGCTACATTTTTTATCTTTGGTAGAGATGGGTCTCACTTTGTTGCCCAGGCTGGGCAAACAATTCTGCCCTAGCCTTCTGAGTATCTGATTACAGGCATATGCTACCACGCCTAGCTAATTTTTGTATTTTTAGTAGAGACAGGGTTTCACCATGTTGGCCAGGCTAGTCATGAACTCCTGGCCTCAAGTGATCCTCCTACCTCGGCCTCCCAAAGTGCTGGGATACAGGCATGAGCCACTGCACTCAGCCAAGAATTTCTGCATAGCAACAAGGCATGGGATCTTGGACAGCCCTCCAGAGTTGTGTCTTCCAGCTTCAAGAGCCCCAGACAGGTACCTCTGAGTCTGTCAGGTGATGCCTGGTGTGAGCTTCAAGGCCCTTGCCCATCTAGCTTGATAGCTTTTCTTGGTGCCCCACAGGCCCTTGCCAGGTTGCCCAAAGGCACATCCAGTACCTTCGGAGGTACTGGAAGGCTACCTAGCTGCCCAGCGAGGCACCATCTTCCTGCAGGACAGACTTTCCAAGACACGCTAGGCCACTGCTGTCCAGTGAATCCGAGGGCCCTTGTCTGTCAGCACCTGGTATGAAAGTCCTCCAGGCAGGCGCAGTAGCTCATGCCTGTAATCCCAGCACTTTGGGAGGCCAAGGTGGGCAGATCACCTGAGGTCAAGAGTTTGAGACCAGCCTGGCTTACGTGGTGAAACCCCGTCTCTACCAAAAATGCAAAAATTAGCTGAGCGTGGTGGGCACTTGTAATCCCAGCTACTCAGGAGGCTGAGACGGGAGAATTACTTGAACTCAGGAGGCGGAGATTGCAGTGAGCAGAGATCATGCCACTGCACTCCAGCCTGAGAAAAAGAGTGAGACTGTGTCTCAAAAAAGTGCCTCTACCAGCCCTGGAAAACTGAAAACCCATCTCTGCTCTACTCCATATCCCTGGAAACCTGCCTGGTCTCCCAACCTCTTTTTTTGCTTCCCAGCAGGGGGAGCTGCTACCAGAGCTCTTTGGGGAGACAGGACCTCTTGGCCAAGCAGCCTGGGCCGTGCCCACTGTGCGCAGCGGCTGGATCCAGGGCTTGCGCTCCCTGGCACAGCACCCTAGCGCCCTGCACTTTCTGGCCAACCACGGTAAGTATGCCCACACCCTGCCCCATCTCTTGTCCTCCCTGATGCTGTGTGACCCCAGGGGAGTCACTGCACCTTGCTGAACCTGGGTATCTTATCTGTGTGATGACACAGGATTGTTGCGATGAATGCAAGTAACAGGGGTGTCAGTGTCCTCTGGTTTGTTGGCCAGGCCCTAGGAGCCAGGGTGGCTTCCTCAGCCACTTACAGATCAGATGTGAGGACTCAATCTTTGAAACTATTTGGGAGCCAGGCGTGGTGGTGCACGCCTATAGTCCCAGATACTTGAGAGGCTGAAGCAGGAGGATCACTTGAGCCCAGGGGGTCGAGGCTGCAGTGAGCAGTGATTGAGCCACTGCACTCCAGCCTAGGCAACAGAGAAAGACCGTATCTCAAAAAAACATGAAACAAAGCTGTGCATGGTGGCTCATGCCTGTAATCCCAGCACTTTGGGAGACCTGAGGTCAGGAGTTCAAGACCAGCCTGGCCAATATGGTGAAACCCTTTCGCTACAAAATTTAGCCAGGCATAATGGCAGGTGCCTATAGTCCCAGCTACTTGGGAGGCTGAGGTGGGGTGGGAGATGAGGTGGGAGAATCGCTTGAACCTGGGAGGCAGAAATTGCAGTGAGCCAAGATTGCACCATTGCAGTCCTACCTGGGTGACCTGTCTCAAAAAAAAAATAAAACAAATTGGGAAGCTTCACAAGCTGTGTGTGTTTAACACTTGCGGGGAGGAGGTGCTTGTCTCCAGGGAGCTTCGGTTCCTGTTCTCTTTTGCTTTTGGGTTCAGGGGTGTTTGGGGGCATCTTGGGGTACCCTCTGCTGTTTGCATCTTCCCCAAGGCTCTGGAGCCCTGGATTAAGGTTGCTGTCTGCCTCCCCCTTTTTCTTCTCTTCCCCTGCCCACTGCCCAGGTGTGGTCGACACCGTCTTCTCCCTGCAGGGAGACTCCAGCCTGTTTGTGGCCTCGGCGGCCAGTCAGCTCCTGGTGCACGTCCTGGCTTTGTCCATGCGAGGTGGAGCCGAGGAGCAGCCCTGCCTGCAGGGGGATGACTGGCCCACGTGTGCCCAGAAGATCATGGGTCATGTTGAAGAGTCCTTGTGCTCCACAGCCACCCCCAAGGTCACTCAGGCCCTGAACGTCCTGACCACAACCTTTGGGCACTGCCAGAGCCCCTGGACGGAAGCCCTGTGGGTGCGGCTGAGTGCCCACGTGGCCTGTCTGCTCCAGAGAGACCCCGTCCCCGCCGCACACTCGCTTGTGGACCTGCTTCTCTGTGTGGCTCGGTCAGGCTCCCGGGATGCAGCTGGGGGGCCTGGGTGGGCAATTGTTTTCCTCGGATAATGCCCAGGCATGTCCCATTGGCAGGCAGAAACTCCCTGAGGACGTGGCCTTCAGTGAAGGGACACCCTGGTGACCCTGAAACCCTCATGGGGAAAGGCCTGTGTTGGGCTGGGCACCTCTAGTCCTGGGGCCATGATAGTCTCAGCCCGGCCTTGAATGGGGTTTTGGGGGCTGGGGGAATAATTTCTCTTTCTGGGGTCTTCCTGCAGTTCTCCTGTGTTCAGTTCTTCCAACGGCAGCCTGTGGGAGATGGTGGCACAGGCTCTGAGCTGCCTGGGCCCCACCCATGTGGGACCTCTGGCTCTGGGCATCCTGAAGCTCGAGCACTGGTATGGGCTGGGGTGCATTTCATGCCGAGGCGGGTGCTGGGAGCTGGGGTAGGCAGGGAGGTTGAGAGCGTGGCCCTTGTGCAGGGGAGTTCCAGACACCAGGGACAGTCAGGCGGCCATGTGGGATGTTACTGGGCTGTGCGTAGGTTATGTGTGGCAGCTGTGCAAGGTGTGACTGGGCTGTGCGTGGGTAACTTGTGGCAGCTGTGCGGGATATGACTGGGCCATGCATGAGTTATGTGTGGAGGCTGTGTAGGGTGTGACTGGGCTGTGTTTGGGTTGCGTGTAGCAGCAGCCGTGTGGGGCTTGACTGGGCCGTGCATGAGTTATGTGTGGCAGCTGTGCAGGCAGGTGGCTTCTGCAGGATCTTCAGTGACAGAGTAATTGTTTCAGACTAAAGCTTTGTGAGATCCCCAAAGGTGAGAAGGATGGCGGAGCTGCTCTGCTCAGAGCGGGATGGTCCTGCCCCCGTCCTGCGCTCCGCCGCCCTCCCACCTGCCCCCACCATGGCCTTGGTTGGGAGTGCTGAAGCTCCCCAGCATGCACACCATTCAGGTGCACCTGGGGGCACTGGAACAGCAGAGCCTGGGGTCAGGACAGGTGGGAAGGCTGTGGATGGCCTGCCAGGCTTCTAGGTGGGCTCAGAACCCGCTGTCCAAGGGCTCAGGGGTACAGTGAGAGCCTGGCTCTGCACTCCGAGGTCTCCAAATGCTTAGGAAAGAGTGGACTGGGGGAGGATGG
The DNA here is from genome assembly GCA_031835075.1 of Saguinus oedipus. Taxonomy (NCBI): domain Eukaryota; kingdom Metazoa; phylum Chordata; class Mammalia; order Primates; family Cebidae; genus Saguinus; species Saguinus oedipus. Next base: position 49,874,645 of record CM063170.1, read on the forward strand.
AGCAGCAGGCCCGGCCCTGGAAGAATGCACTGTGTGGGCACTGCCCCCACCGGGCCCAGACTTGACGGCAGGTCCTTCCCACAGAGTGGACACTGTACACACCTGGGGGTGCCCGTCCTTGACCCCCTGAATGGGCACTGCCCCCGCCTGGGCCCAGACCTGAGGGCAGGTTCCTCCCATAGAGTGGATGCTGTGCGTACCTGGTGACTCCTGGGAAGCTGGGGGTGCCCCATTTCTGTCCCCCTAGCAGGCAGTGCCCCTCTGGGCACATGGCCAGGCCTTCCTGGAGGCCCCTTATTGTCTGCTCCTAAGGACATCAGCAGTGTCAGACCCATCTCTTTTGTCAGGCCTGTCCCCCCCTCCATCCTCTGTCCCATGGCGTCCCCTGGCCAGTGGCTTGCCTAGAAACTTTCTCTGGGGTGTCCCGACCCCCTGGCTGATTTGCCCCAGGCTTGTTGGGGAACGTTAGGAGCACAGCCAGCTTGCCTCGTGGCCAAGGAAGCAGCACTCACCGTGTTTGTCTCCAGTCCACAGGCATTGAGAACCCAGGCCTTCCAGGTCCTTCTCCAGCCTCTGGCCTGTGTCCTGAAGGCCACGGTTCAGGCCCCTGGACCCCCAGGTATACTGCTCAGAAAGGGCTGGGAAGGCGGAATCTGGGTCCCTGTGGTTGGGGGGAAGGGATATGGAGGTGGGTACCAGGCTCACCGCCCCACTTTAATCACACCCAGGCCTCCTACTAAGAGCAAAGGGGACCAGAGCTGTGGCCATCACCCCTGGTGAGCTGCTGCTCTGCACCCAGGTCCTAGCCTCTGCCATGGGTGGTGACCATGGGGTGGTTGGTGACCATGGGGTGGCTGAAGTGCCCTCTCAGAGAGCTCTTCCCGGCTTGGCCCCCAGGCTTGCTGGATGGGATGGCAGATGACACCATGACGGTGGATGCTCTCCTGGCCTCCAAATCCTCCTGTGCAGGCCTCCTGTGCCGCACCCTGGCTCACCTGGAGGAGCTGCAGCCACTGGTAGGTGTGGCCTGGCCCTCATGTAGCCCGGCAGCATCCACGCCAGCAGTGGGACCGCAGCCTTGGCTGATGCCCTCCATCCTTGAAGCCCAGCACCCCTGTGTCCACGCTGGCAGCGGGATCACAGCCTTGGCTGACACCCCCCTCCCTCGCAGCCCCAGTGCCCCTGTCTGTGTCCATGCCAGCGGTGGGACCAAAACCTTGACTGATGCCCCCCACCCCTGTCACAGCCCCGGCTGATGCCCCCCACCCCTCGCAGCCCCAGCATCCCTGTGCCCATGCCAGCACTGGGACTGCAACTATAGCTGATGCCCCCCACCCCATGTGCCTTGAAGCCCCAACACCCCTGCATCCACACTGGCAGTGGGACCGCAACCTTGGCTGATGCCTTCCTCACTCACAGCCCCAGCGCCCCTCGCCGTGGCCCCAGGCGCCCCTGCTTGGGGCTGCAGTGACTGTCCTGCGGCTCTGCGATGGCTCAGCTACTCCTGTCTCCAGTGTTGGGGGCCACCTCTGTGGAACCCTGGCGGGCTGCGTCCGGGTCCAACGAGCAGCTCTTGACTTCCTAGGGATGCTGTCACAGGGGACAAGTGAGTGTGTCCTGCACAGCTTTGGCGTTGGGTGAGCCCTGAGCCCCCAACTCATTCTTTCTGCTTAGAGGCAACTGAGAACTGCCATCTCCCTGTGTTTCTTCTCTGAGGTGGGGCTGGGGTGTAGGGGCCGTGCAGGAGGTTTCAGCTGGCAGATGAGGCCTTGTCATGCTTCTTCCCTGAGTTGACTGGGAGGGTCCTGGGATGGGGATGGGGTGGTTTATCCGCTCACCTCTGTCTCAGGCCCCCAGGAGCTGGTGACGCAGGCGCTTGCTGTCCTCCTGGAGTGCCTCGAGAGCCCTGGCTCCAGCCCCACGGTACAGTGGTGGGGATAGGGAGCAAGGAGAGGAGGGAGGCAGAGGCAGTGGGATCCACCCCCAGCTCTGCCCCGGCCCCATGGAGGCCTCTGGGGACAGGGCCCTTGCACAGGGCCTTGGAGTCACTGCTCAAAGAGCTTCAGGATGCAGGTGGCTGCATGGTTTAGGCCCAGGGCCTTTTGTTGGTGAAGATTCATTAGTGCACAGGGGCGTGTGGGACTGTGGGGAGAAGGGGCACTGCCGGTGGCCTACAGGGAATTCTGGACAAGGGAAATGAAGTGGCACCAGGACGGCCCTGGGCGTGGGCTCCAGGCCCTCCTAAGCGCTGCTTATGAACATGCCCACTGCACAGCCCCTTGAGGAGCCCGGCCCTGGCGGGCACAGACCTTGTACCACCTGCCACTGAGCAGACAGCGGGCAACTTTGGAGGAATGGCCTGGGGCTTCTTGGGATCTTAAGGAAAAGTGCCCTGGATAATTGGTCATGCTTTAATGCAGAAATCCCACTGCCTGGGTAGTAGGTCTCCTGGTGAGGGCTGCTGCCTCCTGCTCATAGTCTGGGAAGCCAGTTCTGCAGTAGATTCTGCCTTATTAAAATCAGCCCAGCAGGGGTGCAGGACTCACAGCTGTGATTACAGGCCTTTGGGAGGCCGAGGTGGAAGGATCAGTGGAGCCCAGGAATTTGAGGCCAGCCTGGGCAACACAGCAAGATCCCATCCCTACAAAAAAATACAAAAATTAGCCCCAGGGCCATAGTTCATGAGTAGAGCATTTGATTGCAAAAATTAGCCGGGCATGGTGATGTGTGCCTCAAGCCCCAGCTACTCATGAGACTGAGGCAAGAGGACTGTTTGAGCCCAGGAGGTGAAGGCTGTAGTGCGCTGTGATTGCTGCACTGTAGTTCAGTCTGGGTAACAGTGAGACCGTGTCTCTAAGGGAAAAAAAGGAAAGCCAGTGTTCCCCTTCTTGCTCCACCTCCTGTCCCCATCTCTCCCTGGAGCTGGGGTGGCACAGGCAAGGGGGACAAGCAGACAGCTTGCCCCTCCGCCTCTTGGTGGCCCTACAGCCTACCCTGTATGCTCCAGGTTCTGAAGAAGGCCTTCCAGGCCACGCTCAGGTGGCTCCTGAGCTCACCCAAGACCCCCAGCTGCTCTGATCTTGGCCCCCACATCCCGCAGTTCCTCAGAGGTAACCTGCCCCTTACAGGGGTGAATAGAGCTGGAATCACAGGGATGGGAGGCAGCAGGGGCTGGATGGGAAGGCCTGGCTGGCCCCGAGGGCAGGGTGAGCCTGGCCCTAAGGTCACCCTTACTCACCCCTTCCCACTTCAGAGCTGTTCCTTGTGCTGCAGAAACGCCTGTGCAGCCCCTGCTGGGAGGTGAGGGACTCCGCCCTGGAGTTCCTGACCCAGCTGAGCAGGCACTGGGGAGGTGAGTGCTGGCAGGTAGAAGGGCCTCCTTCCCTGCCTGTTGGGGGTTCACCAGCCAGTTACACCAGCAGCCTCTTGCTGGCTCTAGAAACCCGGGCCACATGGGCTACCCACAGTGGGGCAGAGGCTGCGGCCTCAAGGCTGGGCCCTCAGCCACAGCTATGTGGGGGGCGGAGGCAGAGGCTGAGACCGAGAGGCTCAGCCCTTGGTCACAGCTGCATGGGGGTTGGAGGCCGAGGCTGAGGCCATGAGGCTGGATCCTTGGTCATAGCCGCATGTGGCCACTTCGACCCCCAGGAGAGGCCGACTTCAGATGCGCTCTCCTGGCTTCGGAAGTACCTGAGCTGGCCTGGCAGCTCCTCCAGGACCCTGAGAGTTACGTTCGAGCAAGCGCAGTGACCGCCACAGGGCAGCTTTCTAGCCGGGGCCTGCACGCCCCTACCAGCCCCCAGCACACAGTGGCCCGGCAGGTAGGAAGTAGTGGGTTCCACGGCTGGCAACCCCCACCAGCCCCTAGCACGCAGAGGCCCAGCAGGTAGGAGGCAGCGGGTTCCTTGGTCAGCAGCCCCTGCCTGGCCATCATGTGTGCTTGTCTGCTTGCGGGTGGGTGAGCATCCAGCATCCAGCGTGGGAGCAGCTGCTGACACCCCGGGGCTCTGCTGGACATGGGGCCCTGTGTTCTTTGCCTTCTGTCTCCCCAGCACCCCTCCACTTAGACATGGTTATCTCCATTTGGCAGACAGCTAAACTGAGGATTGGAGGGCAGTATGCTTACAGCTCAGCATAGGAAGGTGCCAGGGTGGGGTGTGGCCCTAGGCTGCATGGCTGGGGCCGGCCACCCTAATGCACCCAGGGTCCTATTGTGGAATCCCCGCTCCTGCCACCCCACTGACCATCCCCACCCACCCTCTGACCCCCAGAGCCTGTTCCGGGAGCTCCTGCGCATCCTCTCCGCAGACTCGGAGGGCTTCCCACGGAGGGCTGTTATGCAGGTCTTCACCGAGTGGCTACGGGACAGCCATGCTGATGTGGCACGGGACACAGAACAGTTTGTGGCCACTGTGCTGCAGGTGGCGAGCCGGGACCTGGACTGGGAGGTCCGCGCCCAGGGCCTGGAGCTGGCTCTGGTGTTCCTGGGCCAGACATTGGGGCCACCACGAACCCACTGCCCCTACGCCGTGGCCCTACCCGAGGCAGCCCCAGCCCGGCCACCCGCCGAGGCATTGAGGGCTCTTTGTCATGTGGGGCTCTTTGACTTCGCCTTTCGTGCCTTGTTTGACTGTGATCGCCCTGTGGCCCAGAAGTCCTGTGACCTCCTCCTCTTCCTGAGGGACAAGATTGCTTCATGCAACAGCTTGCAGGAGGCCAGCCCCAACACCAACTCCGTGGAGGTTGCCCTGTGGAGATGGCGGGCAGGTGAGCAGACCCAGCCCCAAGAGGACCAGGAGCCTGAGGCTGTGCTGGCCATGCTGAGATCCCTAGACCTGGAGGGCCTGCAGAGCACACTGGCCGAGAGCAGTGACCATGTGGAGAAGAGCCCCCATTCCCTCCTGCAGGACATGCTGGCCACGGGGGGCTTCCTGCAGGGGGATGGGGCCGACTGCTACTGAGCAGAGCTGGAGTCTGCCACTAGGGCCCAGGACTGAGGGAGGCGGCACCTCATCCTTCTGTGGGACGCTGCTATTCTCCAGGGCTCCAGCCCAGCCCAGCTGGCTGAGGGATCCTCTGGGGAAGCCAGGACCAGGAGAAAAGCAAGGTTGAGAAATCCCACATTTTGATGTATTAAAGAAATGACTCATTTCCTACTCAAAATAAATGGCATTGAAGTCTTTAGTCCATTTTGAGTTAATTTAATAATAGTCTGAGACAGGGGTCTAGTTTCATTCATTCATATGTGGATATCCAGTTTTCCAAGCACTATTGATTTTATTTTTATTTTTGTTTACTTATTTATTAGAGTCTTGCTCTGTTACCCAGGCTGAAGTGCAGTGATGTCTCAGCTCACTGTAGCCTCTGTGTCCCAGGCTCAAGTGATCCTCCCACCTCAGTCTCCCAAGTAGCTAGGACTACAGGCACACACCACTATGCCTGGCTACTTTTTCAGGGGTATCTTTTGTACAGATAAAGTTTTGCCATGTTGCCCAGGCTGGTCTCAAACTCCTGAGCTCAAGTAATTTGCCTGCCTTAGCCTCCCACAGTGCTGAGATGATAGGCATGAGCCACCTCACCCAGCCATGTTTTAGTGTTTTGGAGATGTAGCCTTGCTCTGTGGCCCAGGCTAGAGTATAGTAGCATGATCACAGCTCACTGCAGCTTCAAATTCCTGGGCTCAAGCCATCCAGCTGCTTCATCCTCCCAAGTAGCTAGGACTATAGGCACTCACCACTACACTCAACAAATTTTTAAATTTTTTGTAGAGATAGTCTTCCTGTATTGTCCAGGCTGGTCCTCTTTTATTTATTTATTTATTTTTTTTGAGATAGGGTCTCACTCTGTTGTCCAGGCTGGAGTGCAATGGCTCAATGTCAGCTCATTGCAATCTCTGCCAATTCTCCTGCCTCAGCCTCCTGAGTAGTATGGTCCTCTTTTATTAAAGGGACTGTCCTTTCTCCACTGTGTATTCTTGGTGCCCTTGTCAAAGACTAACTGATCATATATGTAAGGGTTTATTTCTGTACTCTGTTTTCTGTTCTGCATGTCTGTGTGTTTGTTTTTATGCCAGTACCATACTGTTTTGCTTACTATAACTTTGTAGTATGCTTTGAAGTCAGGTATTGTGATGCCACCAGCTTTGTTCTTTTTCAAAGTTGCTTTGGCTCTTAGGGGTCTTTTGTGGTTCCATATGAATTTTAGGTTTGTTTTTTCAACTTCTGTGGAAAATGCCATTGGAATTTTGATGGAAATTGCCTGAGGCTATAGAGCACTTTGGGTAGTATGGACATTTTAAAAAGATTAGTTATTGTCATTCATGAACATGGGATGTCCTTCCATTCATTTGTGTCCTCTTCAGTTTATTTCATCAGTGTCTTACAGTTTCAGTGTACACCTCTTTGGTTAAAGTTATTCCTGGGGGCCAGGCGCAGTGGCTCATGCCTATAATTCCAGCACGTTGGGAGGCCGAGGCAAGTGGATCACATAAGATCAGGAGTTCGATACCAGCCTGGCCTCAAGTGATATGCCCACCTCGGCCTCCCAAAGTGCTGGGATTACAGGCATGAGCCGCCACACCACATCCAGCCAAGCAGTTATCTTGTAGTGCATTGAAGTTTTTCAGCACATCCCAGCATCCCCTGACTTCTGTTGCTGTGTTCAGGAGTTTGGCTGTCAGTCTAGCATCTGGTCTTTCAGAGTAACCTCTTTTTCCTCTGGCTGCTTTTAAGATATTGTTTTGAATTGTTCTTGGTTTTCTGCAATGTTACTATTATGTGTAGGTGAGAACTTCTTTTTATTTATTCTGCTTGGAATTCACTGGGATTCGTGAATCTGTGGATCAGTGGTTTTCAGTTCTGGGAAATTCTTAGCCAGTGTCCTTTCAGATGTTCTCTCCTTTCTCCTCTCATCTTCTCTTCCCCCTTTCCTTTTTTTTTTTTTTTTGAGACAGTCTCACTTATCACCCAGGTTGGAGTGCAGTGGTGCAATCTCAGCATCTCAGCTCAGTGCAACGTCTGCCTCCCAGGTTCAAGTGATTTTCCTGCCTCAGCCTCCCAAGTAGCTGGGATTACAAGTGCGCACCACCATGCCAGGCTAATTTTTGTATTTTTTAGTAGAGATGGAGTTTTGCCATGTTGGCCAGCTGGCCTCAAACTCCTGACCTCAGGTGCTCCTCTCATCTCGGCTTCCCAAAGTGCTAGAATTACAGGTGTGAACCACCACACCTGGCCTTCCCTTAACTAACTTATTTGAGAGATTATTATGGGCTAGGAATGGAATTTACTCCTGTCATTATCACGCACATTCCATCATCTAGATTTTAGCCGTATGGCCCTGCCCAGCTATGAAGAATTCTGAGGAATCGCTTGAACCCAGGAGGCAGAGGTTGCAGTGAGCCAAGATTGCACCACTGCACTCCAACCTGGGCAACACGAGACTCACCTCATTAAGTAAAAAAGAGACTGCAAACTCACACCAATCATTACCTGGTAAGTGCATTTAGCTCAGGAAGTACAGGTGACTACAGGGAGAAAAACATGAAGATAATGACCAGCTCAGACCCAGCCAGGGCTTGTGGCCATGCCCACCTGCTCCTGTGAGAGTCCAGCATCTTGGGCAAGTCACCCATCCTCTCCCCCATTTCCTGTCTGTAAGCTGGGATTAGTGATGCCGCCTTCACAGTTGTGGGGACCTAGAAGGCAGCAATGGGCCTCTATCCCTAGGTTGCCTCCCAGGGCTGGCACATAGTAGGTCTGTGTCCAGCTGCCACACACACTATCCAGTTAGGCCGGGTCCCTGGAAACAAGTCAACAGGACCACCTAGCCAGTGTCGGTCAGCACACAACCACCCCAGTGTCTGGCACAGTGCGCAACTGTCCTCATGTCTGAGGCCTGTGCAGGTCACTCACCATGTCTTGTTTCCCTGTGTTCTTGGTCATCTTTAACGGCGGGCTGCTTGTTGGGTTTGAAAAGTGTTGATCGAGAGATTCTTTGAGGCCTAGGATGAAGGTGGAGTCCACTAGGGAGGAGTTAAGTTGGGGCAGTACCCACTAAAGGCCACTGGAAACCAAATATACTGGCCTCCTAAAGAGCTGGGCATGGTGGCTCATGCCTGTGATCCCAGCACTTTGGGAGGCCAAGATAGGGGGATTGTTTGAGGGCAGGAGTTTGGGAATAGCCTGGACAACACAGCAAGACCCCATTCTACACTTATTTTTTTAGACAGTTTCGCTCTTGTTGCCCAGGCTGGAGTGCAGTGCTGCAATCTCGGCTCACTGCAACCTCCACCCCCAGGTTCAAGTGATTCTCATGCCTCAGCCTCTCCAGTAGCTGAGATTACAGGTGTGCACCACCACACCTGGCTAATTTTTGTATTTTTAGTGGAGACAGCGTTTTACCTTATTGGCTAAGCTGGTCTCAAACTCCTAACCTCAGTTGATCCACCTGCTGTGGCCTCCCAAAGTGCTGGGATTACAGGCATGAGCCACTGCACCTGGCCTACTTTTTTTTCTTTTTAATTAGCTGGGCATGGTGGTATGCACTTGAAGTCCCAGCTATTTGGGAGGCTGAGGTGGAAGGATTGCTTGAGCCCAGGAATTCAAGGCTGCAGTAAGCTGTGATCACACCACTGTGCTCCAGCCTGGGTGACAGAGACCATATGTCAAAACAAAAAATACATTTAGTGCTTGGAGTTCTCTGCATTCCTGGGCCTCAAATCTATGCTGGAGAAGACCGGTAGCTCTAACTTCTCAGTAACTTTTTGCTTCTCTTAGCACCAAGGCAGTCTTTCCTGTGGGGGAAGCAGGGCTAATGCCGATTCATTCTTACCCTAGGAGTATAGCCCTTTAGGTGTTTAGGTTAAGATGGGAAGGGTTTTCTATAATGCTCCCCACTTTGGGGAGGACTGGCCCCGACTTCTTCCCCCTGACCCCACAAGGCCAAAGAACGAGAACCCAAGTTTGCTGGTTTTGGCAAATGCCCTCTGACAAAAGGGCACCTCCCGGGCAGCACAGCCATGGACTGGCTTGCCCTACCAGGATGCAGCAGTGACATCAGCCCTGCCACTGGGCACATGTCCTTTCCCGGTGACAGCAGACAGGGTGCCTGGACCAGCTGTTTCCCTGAAGACAATGAAATACGCTGGGTGAAATATCTTAAGGCCATCACTCCAGGAATACTGAACAGCTGACAAGATAGCAGGCAACTGTCTTCGAGGCCTCGTGCTGGAGGTAAATTGGACTCAGATACAAAGCCCTACCACAGGGGTCTGGGGAGCCTGGCTCTCAGCTCTGGCGTGTGAGAGCTCAGAGAGGGAGGGGCTCTGTGGATCAATTGCCCCCTAGACAGTAAATCTGAACCACGGTACCTGATGACAAGAGACTGCAGGGACCAGCGCAGTGGCTCACGCTTGTAATCCCAGCACTTTGGGAGGCGGAGGCGGGTGGACGTCTTGAGCTCAGTAGTTCAAGATCAGCCTGGCCAACATGGTAAAAACCCATCTCTACTAATAATACAAAAGTTAGCTGGGCGTGGTGGTGGGTGCCTGCAATCTCCTAGCTACTGGGGAGGCTGAGGCAGGAGAATCGCTTGAACCCAGGAGGCAGAGATTGCAGTGAGCCAAGATCGCACCACTACACTCCAGCCTGGGCGACAGAGTGAGACTGTCTAATTTAAAAAAATAATAATAATTGCTTATAGCCATTACAGGAGATAGTGAAAATCCAAAAACAAAGAAAAAAAGACTGCAAACACATCAATCATAACCTTGTAAGTGAAGTTAGCTCAGGAAGTACAATGTTTCCAAAAAGACAACTATGGGGAGGAAAACATGAAGATAACGACCAGCTCAGACCCAGCTGGGGCTTGTGACCACGCCTACCTGCTCCTATGTGTCCCAGGCCTTAGGCAATTCACCCATCCTCGCCCGGTTTCCTGTCTAAGCTGGGATTAGTGACGCTGCCTTCTCAGTTGTGGGGACCTAGAAGGCAGCGATGGGCTTCCGTCCCTAGGTTGCAGCCCGAAGCTGGCACGTAGTAGGTCTGTGTCCAGCTGCCACACACACTGCCTTACCAAATAGGCTCAGGAGGTAGGAAAGGGCGATGAGCCCATTTCAATGGGGGAAAACCAAGGCAAAGAAAGGCAGTAGAGACTCTAGCTTCTGCTTTAGTAGTTCCTGCCATGGACTTGACATGGGAACCCCTTGCAGAAGCTCTGCCTCTGCTGCCCTGGGGCACTGTTAGCCTGTGGAATCCAGCTCTCCTTTTGGCCTGGTTCGCAGAAACCCTGGGAACTTTTAGAGCCTCTGGCCTATGCTAACTGAGGTTGGGTGGCTGCTGGCCAGAGCCCTAGAGAGAGGGTGTATCAGTTAGTGCTGGGTAATAGCCCCAAATGCATGGCTTCACATTTCCTTAGTGTTAAAGGGCCTATGGGCTGGCCAGGCAGTACTGCTGTCAGTGTTGGGCCTGGCACGTCCTGGTTGGGCTCACTCACATCTGTGGGCAGCTGGGAGCTAGCTAGTCCAGGATGGCCTCAGCTCGGGTGACCCAGGCTCCATATGCCCTCTTGCCTTCCAGCAAAGCAGCCCAGCTCGTTCTCATGCTATAGCAGGAGTCAGAGAAAGCAGGCAGAGGCACGCATGTCCCTGGAGGCCTAAGCTTAGAGCCGGCAATGTCACTGCTATCACCTTTTATTGGCTACAGCAAGTCATAAGACAGGCCCAGATTGAAGGATGGGGAAGTAGACTCCACCTCTAGATAAGAGTTGGGACAAAGTCACGGGGCAAAGGGCATGGTGATTCAGGGAGGAATGGGGCATCGGGGTCACTTTTGTAATTGATCTACCACAGAGGGGAGCTCCCCTTTGAGAAGGTGAGTGGTTGGGCCTTGGTGCTTAGGGAGCCATGAACCAACCTGCTAGATGGGGCCTTCAGTGGGGTAGCCAGATGTCAGTTTAGCCTCAGGACTTACTCAGTCTCCTGCAAGTCCATGTCTTGGGCAGCATTGCAGCCCCAGCTACTAGCACAGAGTGGCTTTTCCAGAAAGTTTGTTGAATGAGTGACCTAAGTCAGTTCCTGTGCCAGGCAGCCCAGAGGGACCATCCCAGAGCCTTCTTCTTGGGGTGCAAACCCAGCTGGGCTTGGGGTCAGGGGTGTCTGCACTTGTGGGAGCCTCCCATGCCTGCCGGGAGCCTGAAGATGCAGAGACCTCCTACCGCGCCCCCTCCGTGGGGACCCTTTTCCCCACACTTCTTGGTTCCTGTCGGAGCCAAGATGTGTCGCCATGGAAACCACTTGGCAAACGCTGGCAGGCAGAGGCGGCCAACAGCAGCTCTCCTGATCAAGCTCCGGGTGCCGGCTGGAGCGACGTCGCGGGACGGTGGTGTGAGCAAGCACACCGGCCGTGTGTGACACACGTGGGGACAGAGGCCAGGTGGCTGCAGGAGGGCGTGCGGGGAGGTCAGGGCGCCCCGGCGTGCGTGCGGCCACGTCTGTGCATGTGTGCATGTGCGTGTGGGTGTGTGCGTGCCTGTGCATGTACCAACGGTGCAGCCGCATCGGGGCGCATGTGCTCTGAGTGTGATGGCCGCGTGGGCCAGTACAGGGTGTTTGCGGGCAGGGGGGTGTCTGAATGTTGCTGTGACCTGCAGCAGCACAGCTGCCTGGATTGAGCACCCACTGTGGGCTGGACATTGCACCAGGCGCTGACAGGACTGGCAGAAGTGGCTGCTGCCCTCATCCCCAGCCTGCAGTCCTGGGCGAAGGCCGACGCTGAACAGGTACGTGTAAGAGTTGTCAAAGTGCATGCCGGGAGGGTCCTGGGAAGAGATAGCTATGGGCCTGAAGCCTAAATGTGGGGTGAGAGGCATGCAGGCTGGTGGTCCAGGTGGAAGCCATGGCCCAGGCAAGGGCTGGGACGCCAGGGTGGAAAGGACAGAGTCTGGGGCCCAGGAGAATCGGCAAGGAGCCATGGCCCTGAAGGAGGCTGGGGCTTAATCTGAGTGGAGGAGGCCCAGCTGGGGGTGCAGGGTGCCAGGACAGCAGAGTGCCTTCTAGGCAGAGGGACCCTGGAGGTAGGAACTAGGGATGTGAGACCAGGGCAGACAGAGCCAGGGGGACGCAGCTGACAGCTGGTGCTGGTGAGATGTGGTCTTTGAAAGGCTTCCTCTTGGGGGCAAGTGGCTTGGAAAGGGATGTGTGCAGGCCGAGGAGTCTGCAGCCAGCCTGGGTTCGGGGGGCAGTTGAAAGCTATTTTGGAGGTTGATTAGATGCTCCTTGGTGACAGTGGAACTTGGAGGAGGAGGGTAGGGCTGGGATGATGGGGATTACCAGGATGGGAGGTGCTGAGGTTGAAGGTCCGGGTGCTTGTGGCACCCCCATAGTTGTCTCACCAGGGGGCTGCTTCCAGAGCTCCCATAACAGGCCCTTGGCTCTCTGGGCACCTGCCTGGGTCTCCGGCCCCACAGGCTCCCTGAGCCCTGCCAGGCTGGGCGGGTGTGCAGCGCACCCAGCAGGCACTGGAGATCCTGGCTTTTGTAAGGCTTCTTCGGGCACCCCTGGGAGCCCAGACGCCCAGCAGCTTCAAGCTGTGAAGCCTCCAGAGGAGGCCGGGCATGTCCTTGGCACCCCTGGCTGTTCCTTGCTGCCCAAGTTCCCCTCTGCGGCTGGGGTTGCTGGAGACCTCCAATGAGTAGGTGTTCCCTGCTCATTTTCACCCCGACCCCAGCTCTGGGGGTGTGGAAGGCAGAAGTGATGGCTCAGGAAGGTCTTGGCTGCTGCAGGCTGGCTCTGGCTACTTGGGTGATGCCTCTGGGCCCGGGATTCGGCCACCTTGTGCTGGCCACAGAGCTGGGGCCTCTCATGCACCTCGCAGGCCTGCCCGGCGTGGCCCATGCACTCACTGGGGGCTCCTTCCCAGGGCGTGCCCCCCATGGATGCTGCTGGGCCTCCCTGGTAACCCTACTGGCTGAGCCTGGGGCCAGGCATGTCTGAGGACTCTGAGGGCATTTCCCAGGTCCGTGGTGTGGCCTTGGGTGAGCACCCTGGCCAAATCACCAGACACCAGGCCTTTGGGACCCCTGCATCCGCCAAAATGGTGCTGACCCACAGGCACCAGGCAGTGCAGCCTTCAAGTCAGAAACCTTCCAGGACGCTGAGTGCTGATTGTTTGCGTCCCTGCCCACGGATGCCCCCTCGTGGCCAATCCCGTCCATCTTAGAACCCCATTTCAGAGCTGAGAATGCGGGGCTGGAGAGGGCACGGCTAGGCTAGGTGACACTTGGGCCTGAAAACCCCAAGTCGGCCTGGCCAGCGCCTGACTGACCACGGGCACCATCAACACAGCTTCTGTTATTCTTTTTTTTTGTTTTTTGAGACAGAGTCTCACTCTTGCCCAGGCTGGAGTGCAGTGGTGCAATTATGGCTCACTGCAGCCTTGACCTCCCCGGGCTCAGGTGATCCTCCCACCTCAGCCTCCCAGACAGCTGGGGCTACAGGTGCATGCCACCATGCCCAGATAATTTTTAAATTTTTTTGTAGAGATGAGGGGTGGGTTTTGCTATATTGCTCAAGCTGCTCTTGAACTCCTGGGCTCAAGAGATCTACCTGACTTGGCCTCCCAAAGTGCTGGGATTACAGGTGTGAGCCACCTCACCCAGCCAAGCCTTTGTTATTCTTTTTTTTTAATTGCATTTTAGGTTTTGGGGTACATGTGCAGAACATGCAAGATAGTTGCATAGGTACACACGTGGCAGTGTGATTTGCTGCCTTCCTCCCCTTCACCCACATCTGGCATTTCTCCCCATGCTATCCCTCCCCAACTCCCCTGCCGCTGTCCCTCCCCTATTCCCCCCAATAGACCCCAGTGTGTAGTGCTCCCCTCCCTGTGTCCATGTGTTCTCATTGTTCATCACCCACCTATGAGCGAGAACATGCGGTATTTCATTTTCTGTTCTTGTGTCAGTTTGCTGAGAATGATGTTCTCCAGATTCATCCATGTCCCTACAAAGGACACGAACTTATTGTTTTTGATTGCTGCATAATATTTGCCTTTGTTATTCTTGTTGTTAGGGTCCCACTGCAGGGCCATGGAGAGGTCTGTAGGCAACTCAGAGTCAAGACAGACCCCGACAGGGACAGAGGTTTCAGGGAGATGCCATTGGAGATTCACTCCCATGTGCCTGGCCCGTGTGTGTGTGTCTTTCTCTGTTGGAGAAGCTACATGTTGGGATTCTCCCAGGGCCCCTGACCACACACAGCACAAGAGGGTAGGAAATGGGGATGGAGGGAGGAGGGAGATGGTGACAGAGAAACCGAGAGGGCAAGAGTCCCAAGACAGACAGAGAGAGATACAAACACAGAGAGACAGAGAGAGAGATGGGCAGATGGCCCCTCCCCCGGCCCCCAGCCTTGGCTGAGTCCACCGGGAGCCCCAACAGTGGGGGAGGGGTCCTGGGGGAGCAGGCTAAGGGCCCAGTGTATGTGCTGGGGTTGTGACTTTGCACTGAGTGCCCCCCAGCCCCAGCCACCCTGGCTGTTCTCTGGAGGGAACAAGGGCTTTCAGAACTGGGGACCCAGAGTGAATATTAATCCAGAAGCTCAAAGGGCAGCCTCACAGGCTGGGCACGGGTGGGGGGCGCTGGGCCAGGGCCAGGGCCAGCTGAGCCTGTCTGGGAACTCGCCCTGCTCGGCCCCCACCCTGCAGTGGGATGCTCCTGGTGTTGGGGGGCTCCTGTTCTCCTCTCAGGTCTGAGATGGTCCCCAGCTGCCCCAGGACAGGACGCGGCGGTACTGTAGCTCCAGCAGTCAGGGGCTTTTGGTGTCCAGCACTGATGACACTGGGTGGGCCCCCAGCACACAGTCTCTTGAAGAGTGCCTGTCCAGGAGGTGTCGGGCCGATGGGAGGGTCCTTAGCTTTGCTTTGCATTCCTACAGTGCTACAATGACAGCTCCAGGAAAGCCCAGGGAAACTGAGGCATGGGCAGGGAGCCCATGTCAGGGAGGAGGCCTTGACTGTGCTCTGTGCAAGGACACCCCAAGTCCCACAGGCAGAGCTGGAGTCTGGCCCTGTGCGCCCTGCCTCGGCTGGAATTCACACCCCTTTGCCTCCCACCTGGACATCACCTGCTGCACCCAGGAGACCCCAGTGCCAGGCCGAGGAAACCCCTGCTTGGGCCATGCACAGCTCCCCTGCTGTGTTCCAAGCCCCTTCACTCCCCAGCCCCTGGCCCTCAGCAGCCCCGTCCCCGGAGGCGGCCTCATCTCTTCTTCAGCAACTCTGGCGCTGCCCCACTTCCTCCACCCATCTTTGCCCAGAGCTGTGCACTGATTCTGACAGGCAGGCCTCTGCTCACTCAGTTCCTTCCACCTGGCACACCCCATCTCTGCCCTCAACCCAGGCTCATCTTGCTGTTCAGTGAAGTCAGCCTCAGCTCCATCCTCCTCTGTCCCCACAGTGCTATCTGCCTACACCCTTGCCTGCTGGCTTTGGAGCAGGGCTGAGCTGCAGAGAGGCCAAGTCCCTGTCCTGCGGCCCAGCACCTGGCACATGCAAGGGCACGAGTTTGCTGAGTGAGCAGCTGCTGTTTCTCAGGACTCTGTGTGCCAAGCTCCCTGCGAGAGTGCTTCTCATCCTTATAAAACCTGTGCAAAGCATTTTCCTCTTTTCCAATATGGATGAGTTTCCTGTGGCTGCTGTGACAGATGACCGCAATGGCATGCCTTCAGGCAGCACACATTTACTGTCAGTTCTGGAGGGCAGAGGTCCAAAGTCAAGGCTGGGGCAGGGCCAAACCTCCCCCAAGGGCTCCAGGGAAGGGTCCTTCCTGCCTCTTCCTGGAGCTTCTGGGGGCTCCAAGTGTCCTTGGCTTGTGGCTGCACCACTCTCATCTCCACCTTCTTCTGTGTCTCTATGTCTTCCACTTTCTACTTGTTTTTAAAGTTTTTTGTAGAGATGGGCGTCCCACTATGTTGCCCAGGCTGTTCTCCAACTTCTGGGCTCAAGCAATCCTCCTACCTTGGCCTCCCAAAGTGTTGGAGATGACAGGCCTGAGCCACCTTGCCCAGCCTCTTTCTCTCGTTTTAAAAAATTGTTGGCTGGGTGCGGTGGCTCATGCCTATAACCCCAGCACTTTGGGAGGCTGAGGTGGGTGGATCACTTGAGGTTAGGAGTTCAAGACCAGCCTTGCCAACACAGTGAAACACCATCTCTACTAAAAATATAAAAATTAGCCGGGTGTAGTGGCATGTGCCTGTAATCCAGCTATTTGGGAGCCTGAGGCAGGAAAATCACTTGAACCTGGAAGGCAGAGGTTGCAGTGAGCCGAGATCACGTGACTGCATTCCAGCCTAGGTGAAAGAATGAGACTCTGTCTCAAAAAAAAAAAAAAAAAATTGTTATTATTTTTTACATTGTCTTGTTTCTCCAACGGGGAGTCTCTTTCTGTTTCTTATAAAGTCACTTGGATTTAGGGCATCCCCGACCCAGGATGATCTCCTCTTGACATCCTTACTTTAACTATATTTGCAAAAACTTGGTTTCCAAATAAGTTTCCATTCTGAGGGTGCAAGTGGGCACAGCTTTTGGGAGCCACTATTTAACCCACTCTGGGGAAACTGAGGCAGGGGAGGGTGAAGATGCTTCCCCAGACCACACAGCTGTCTTTTGACCCCAGGTCTGCTCTGGTCAGAGGATGGTGACAAGGATGAAGGTGGGAGCGGGCCCCTTTGTCTATCACTGAAAGGTCCCCATGTCACTGCCTCTTTATAGAATAGACTCTGATGAGGTGGCTTCAACCAGAGAAGGGTGTGCAGTCTGCTGGCATGGAGACCAGTGTGTCCCGGGTGCAGGGTGGCTGGGCGGACAGGGTGTTGGCTGCCTGAAGCCTTGGCTGGCAGGGGCCAGGTCATCAGCAGGCTGCCTCTGTGTTCCAGGGGTCCTGGCACTGACCCCAGTGCCACTCATCTTGGGGCACCTAGAAGGGGCCCTGCTCATTTGGGCTTCCAATCTCCCAGGTTGACCCAATACACAGAGGAGGAACGGTCACTCCAGGCTCAACACAGAATTTCTGTTCCAGTGGATCCCGCCCCTGTAGCTATTCAGGGAGGGGTGTGGGGAGGATACTCCACAACTATGGTGGTGGTGGTGGTGGCAGTGGTGGTAGTGGTGGTGGTGGTGTCGTTGTTGTTTTTTGAGACAGAGTCTCACTCTGTCACCCAGGCTGGAGTGCAGTGGTGTGATCTCAGCTCACTGCAACCTCCACCTCCCCGGTTCAAGTGATTCTCCTGCCTCAGCCTCCCCAGTAGCCGGCACCCACCATGCCTGGCTAACTTTTGCATTTTTAGTAGAGATAGGGTTTCACCATGTTGGCCAGGCTGGTCTCGAAATTCTGACCTCAGGTGATCCAGCAGCCTTGGCCTCCCACGACTTCTTTGTAATAAGCAGTTTTAGGACAAAACATTTAGTCCAGGCTCTGTGGCTCATGCCTGTAATCACAGCAATTTGGGAGGCCAAAGTGGGTGGATCAGTTGAGATCAGGAGTTTGAGACCAGCCTGGCCAACATGGTGAAACCCTGTCTTTCCCAAAAACTACAAAAATTAGCTAGGTATGGTGGCAGGCACCTGTAATCCCAGCTACTCGGGAGGCTGAGGCAGGAGAATTGCTTGAGCCTGGGAGGCAGAGGTTGCAGTGAGCCAATATCATACCACCTCACTCCAGCCTGGGCAACAGAGCGAGACTCCATCTCAAAAAAACAAAACAAAACAAAACACATTAATCTTTTATTAGGTTCTGGGTTCTCTATCCCCAACAGGAATAATCTGTAACGGCCTGGTGTGGTGGCTCATGCCTGTAATCCCAGCACTTTGGGAGGCCGAGGTGGGTGGATCACAAGGTCAGGAGTTTGAGACCAGCCTGACCAACACGGTGAAACCTCATGTCTACTAAAAATACAAAAAAATTAGCTGGGCATGGTGGCACATGCTTGTAATCCCAGCTACTCAGGAGGCTGAGGCAGGACAATTGCCTGAACCTGGGAGGTGGAGGTTGCAGTGAGCCAAGATCTTGCCACAGCACTCCAGCCTGGGCGACAGAGTGAGACTTCGTCTCAAAAAAAAAAAAAAAAAAAGAAGGCCGGGTGCAGTGGCTCAAGCCTGTAATCCAGCACTTTGGGAGGCCGAGGCGGGTGGATCACGAGGTCAAGAGATCTAGAACATGGTGAAACCCCATCTCTACTAAAGATACAAAAAATTAGCTGGGCATAGTGGCGCGTGCCTGTAATCCCAGCTACTCAGGAGGCTGAGGCAGGAGAATTGCCTGAACCCAGGAGGCGGAGGTTGCGGTGAGCCAAGATCGTGCCATTGCACTCCAGCCTGGGTAACAAGAGCGAAACTTTGTCTGAAAAAAAAAAAAAAAAAAAAACCCGTAAAATCCCCATGGCAACATGTGTCAAAAAGTGCAGCTTTGTGAGCCAGAATCTGTAGGAATTTATCCTGAGCTGGGGGGGATCCACATACCTGTGCAAAGATCTGTGGAAACGAGATGGTTTATCACAGTGATATATGCTAGTGAGACACCGAGAAACCAAAATGTCCCAAACCAGGTGACAGAGCCATGACACAGAATCCAGCACAGACCATCGGGGTGGGGGCTGACTTCTGGCCGCTGATGGGTGTAAAGTGTTGGGGCCACCTGCAGAATGCATTATGTGGTGAGAATCCCTTAAACATACGTATTTAGGCTGGGTATGGTGGCTCATGCCTTTGATCTCAACATTTTGGGAGGCTGAACTGGGATGATCGCTTGAGCCCAGGAGTTTGAGAACAGCCTGGGCAACATAGTGAGATCCCATCTCTATGTAAAAGTTGCAAAATTAGCCAGGTGTGATGGTGTGTGCCTGTAGTCTCAGCTACTCAGGAGGCTGAGGCAGGAGAATTGCTTGAGGGTAGGAAGTCGAGGCTGCAGTGAGTCGTGTTTGCACCACTGTGTTCCAGCTTGGGCAACAGAGCAAGACCCTGTCTCAAAAGAAAATTTTAAAAATACTTATTTCAATGTGGAGGGAAAGATGATCAGAAGGATGTCTGACAAGAAGATAAGAGAGGTCACCTCTTGACAATTGGCTCATGGGGTCTTGCTTTTGTTATTTTTCTTAATTTTTGAAATTCTGCACACTGGACACCTAGTGTTATTTCTTAAGGCTTAAAAAAATTCCTCTGCAATGGTGTGGGACGATGGTGACGAATCCCTCAGCCATCTGCGGGGTGCTGCTGAGGGCGTGGGGGCATTTCTGTATGGTGAGGCAGAGCTGGTGGGTGGCTGCCTGCCAGCCTGAGGGAAGGGTTGCAGAGAGTAAAAGGGCAGTTTGAGAAAAAGGCCTCTGGGCTCCATCTGGAGCTGTCCTGCTGGCCTTCACGCCAGGGCTGGGCTTGGTCATCCTCCTGCACTTTCCATCTCAGGGGCGGCTGGCACAGGGTCGAGACTCTACTCGCAGCTGGCCAGGGCAGAGCAGGGTGCCCATCCTCAGGGCCACTGACTGTGGGGTAACAAGAGGCCGCAATGAGTGCCTGGAACCAGGAGCTGGAGGCCTCCCTCTTTCGGGCCAGCACCTCCCACCTGCCCAACCCTTGCAGGACTACCTAGTGGGACTGGACAGAGACCTCCTATCAGGTGGCAGCAGCAGGTGGGTGGACCCCAGGGAAGACTCCCACCTCCCAATCCCTCACCCAGCAGGGACTGGGAGCAGGTTAAGGAAGCTCTGCTGGGAGACAGCCCCACCCCAGCTAGAGGGGCTGAGGGGAGAGTCCCCCTTGGGTTCCTTCTGACTACCCAGGTGGCCTTGGGGATGGCATGGGGTCCTTCATGGGCTCACTTGGTCTCTTTGTTCCTAACCCAGGGCTTGGTGTGGAGCTGGGATCAGTCCTGTCTGTTGGTGACCATCTGTCTTGGACACCAGGGTCCAAGACACCAGGCTGGCCCCTCAGCAACTGCACAGCTCGCCCACCTCCTGATGATGGTGGAGGGGTGGTGATTCTTCTTCCACTAAGTGCCTCCTGCTGGGATGTAGCAGACATGGGCACAGGACCCGACTGGGCTATGGATACGCCAGCTCACACTCCATCTCCTGGGCTCAAGCACTCCTCCTGCTTCAGCCTCCCGAAGTGCTGGGATTACAGGCGTAAGCCGCCCTGCCCTGGCCCATCTATTCTTTTAAGAAACACTTGCCAGCAAGTGTTTCTTAACTCAGGGTGCATCTGGTTTTGCTGTGTGGGTGGGAGGAGACCCCAACGACCCCAGGCCCTGCCCCAGCCTAGATCCCAGCCCTGCCCTCTCTCCCAGTCCTGGCACAGAGCTGGTGCTGGCAAGCGTATCTTAAAATCAGTGTCAGGGAAGAGACCCCAGGCAGAGTGCCGGAGAATGGAGCCACTAGCCTTTCTGCTGAGTCCGGCTTATGGCATTTGCAGCCCCAAAGGGAGGGAGGGACCAGGGGCACCAGGCCTGCTGTGGCCTGGGCTTGGGGGAAGCCTGGACCCTCTGGAGGCTCTGAGGACCCTGGGAGGTGCCCTGACCTCAGAAGGAACCCTCCTGGCACTCGGGGCTTGTCCCGCAGGAACTCGTGCCAGGATTGTCCCTGGGGTCCCCTCCCCAGCTGTGCTGAGGCCCCATGGGTGATGGGGTGGGGGAGAGGCCATTCCAGGACTTACCCTCCCTCCCTCAGTGCCACCTCCAAGAGGGTCCCTGCAGTGTCCAGGAGGGGAGGGGCCCTGAGGCGAAGCGAAGAGCTATGCCCTGGTCAGGAAAGCTGCTCCCAGCGTCTTAAGTCGGGGCACATCTGGAGTGGGTTTGCTGTGTGGGTGGGAGGAGACCCTGACCACCCCAGCCCTGCCCTGTCTCCCAGTCCTGGCACACAGCTGGTGTTGGCAAGTGTTTCTTAAAAGAATAAATGGGCCAGAGCAGGGTGGCTCATGCCTGTAATCCCAGCACTTTAGGAGGCTGAGGCGGGAGGATTGCTTGAACCCAGGAGATGGAGACCCGCCCAGGAGATGGAGACCCGCCCAGGAGATGGTGACATGGTGACACCCCATCACTATATATATTTAAAAAAAAAAGTGCCAAAATGAATCAGTCTTGCAGGGGGTGTGAGATGAAGGGGACGCCCAGGAGGAGTGATGACAGGCCACAGGGAGCACACCCCACGTTGCTGGGGTAGCCCTGATGTCAGGGCCTTACCGGGTGGCCTGGTTCACCCCCTCACTTCAGGCCTTAACTGGTAGCCTAGTTGACTCCCCTCACCTGGGGAGTCATTAACTGACCCAGGCTGACTGACGTCCCTCACCTGCTTGGCTTTAGGGTCTGAGGCCCCTACCTGGGTGTTTCTGGGAGGCTGGCGTGTCCCACGTGAGCTCCACCGCGGGCAGCTGGAGGGCGTGGGGCAAGACCGTGAGCCTGGGAGGGGTGTGGCCCTCCGGTCCCGCCCGCAGTCCCACACCGGCCCCAGTCCCGCCCGCCCCGGTCCCTGCCTCGCGCGCTGACGTCACCGGGACCTCCCGATCCTTCGGCCCAGCCCGAGCTGCTCACGCTGCTGCCCGGAGCGCGGTACCCGACGAGGCCTTTGCTGGCTCCCGAGGGCGCGGGACTGCAAGGTAGGGGCGCGCGGGGAGGACTCGGAGGCGCGGGGCCGGGAGGGACCCCCGTGCAGTGGCAGTTCCGAGTCCCGCGCGCAAGCCCCGAAGACGCCCAGGCGGCGGCGGCTACGAGCGCGCAGGGACCGCGGACACTCGAAGGGCGCTCTTGGCCGGAGCAGGGGAGCCCGGCGCCAGGGAGGGTTTGCTGCAGCGCCGCGCCGGGGTCCGCACAGCCCGGGCCGGTCCCGCAGAGGGAAGGAGGGGCCAGGGAAGGGGAACGCGCTCTCTCCGCGCCATCGGTTCCCAGGCCAGGGCGACCTGCGAGCTTCTCGATGGGATCAAACTGGCGCCAGGGCGGGAATCCGGGGCTAGGGGCCCCGAAAGAAGGCATTTCCGGGCTGGGGCGAGCCAGGTGGGGGCGGGACTGGGTGGGTCCCCGGGGAGCCTCCAGGGCTCCCCGCAGCCTGTGTGTGTGTGCCGGGGAGGGAGAAGCCTCCCTCACCCAGTTGATTGAGAAAGAAGGCGTTGGATATTACCCCTTCGGGAAAGTAAGACAGTTCTCAAAACCAGAAAAGCAAGGGAGGGGTGAAGTCGAAACGGTAAACTTTACAAAGGCCACCAGGGCCGGGGAGAGCAGTGAAGTGGGCCCTTTCTGCCCCCATCACGGGAGGGAAACACTTGGGAGAGGAGTCGGGTTCGCAGGTGAGGGGAGGTACAGGAAGCCAAGCGTCCGGCCCGGAGACCACTGCCCCTGTGGTCTAAGCCCTCGTTTCCCCTCCTAGCGAATGGAACCCTTCTGAGAGGTATGAAACCCCAAACCCGTTGGTCTCGTTCTGCGTGGGGCTGTCTGAAGGTCTGGGCTGTCAGCTAATGAATAGCTCGATGCAGCTGCTGGGAGGTTTTTGCAAAGCGCATTCAGAATAGTGAGAATCAGAGCGTGGTTTCTTGCCCGAAGGCTGGGCATCTGTGTGGTCAGATGGGGGAGAAGGAGGGCCTGGAGCTGTGCTTTTTGGCGCAGCCTGACCTTGGATACTGGGTTACTGGGGCAACCTGGTGGTCCCTGTTGCTTAGAGTGGCAGACCTTTCCCAGGGGGCGGGTGGGGGCAGGACATGGATGTGCCTTTTCTAGTCTTTGGACAAAAAAGAGAGACAAGAGGCGGAGAAGCCGCTGAGAAGTTTACCCCGCGGTATTCAGAGTAGGCAGGGGCCAGGTGCAGTGGCTCACGCCTGTAATCCCAGCACTTTGGGATCCCAGCTGAGAAGGGCGGATCACCTGAGGTCTGGAGTTGGAGACCAGCCTGCAACCTCTTGCCTTCCACGTTCAAGCGATTTTCCTGACAAACGTCGAGAAATCCCGTCTCTACTAAAAATACAAAATTAGCCGGGTGTGGTGGCGTACACCTGTAGTCCCAGCTATTTGGGAGGCTGAGGCAGGAGAATTGTGTGAACCTGGGGGGCGGAGGTTGCGGTGAGCCAAGATTGCACTTCAGCCTGAGCAACAAGAGCGAAACTCTGTCTCAAAAAAAAAAAAAAAGAAAAAGAAAAGAAAAGAAAAAAAAATAGCAGTGCAGGAACACGGGTGCTTTTGGGAGAGGCGACGTCCCACCCTCTGTGCCCCACTGGAACACTGCTCCAGGAGCTAAGCAGCTGGGGTCCCAATGTGAGGCATGGCTTTGAAACCAGGCCCCACTGCCTCCCAGCTGTGTCACCATGGGCAAATCACATAACATCCCAAGCCTCAGTTTCCCCACCTGAGACACGGACAGCAGTGGCACCTGCGATCCATAAGTGGCTTGGAGGATGCAGACATGGCACCTGTTGGCTGCTGTCGTGACCATAATTAACAAGAGGGGAACAGACTGTGTCAGGGCCCAAAGAACAGAGAGGAACCTCAATTTGGGAGGGTCTCCTTTTTGGGGCATGGATGGGCTGGTGAGTGCCAGAGGGTGCTGGGAAGCTGACCCTCACTAACTGTAGCTCCCTCCCCGTGGGTACCCCCAGGGCTCACATGCAGCTCTGGCTCTATGTGAGGAGTGCTCTCGTGCAGAAATGACCTGGCAGGATGGAAGGACTCAGGTGTTGGCTGACAGTGGGGACCAGGATGGTCCTGAATGACCCACAAAGACGACTGTGGCCACAAGACTTCTTGAGAGGAAATGCTGTCTGGGCAGATGTCATGCCGGACACCCGAGAGCTGCACCTGTGTCGAGGGATGCAGGGGCCTGTTTGTTCGAACGCCCAGCTTGGAGCCTGTCACACCATTCTTTGGTCTGCATTGGGAGATGGCTGTGTTTTCGTGTGTGTGTGTGTGTGTGTGATGGAGAGACAGGTCTTGCTCTGTCTTCCAGGCTAGAGTGCAGTGATGCAATCATAGCTCACTGCACCCTCGACCTCCAGAGCTAAAGCTGTCTTCCCATCTCAGCCTCCCTAGTAGCTGGAAACACAGGCATGCACCACCATGCCCAGCTAATTTTTTTTTTTTTTTTTTTTTTTTTTTTTGAGATGGAGTCTTGCTCTGTCACCCAGGCTGGAGTTCAGTGTTACTATCACTGCAACCTCCGCCTCCCGGGTTCAAGCGATTCTCCTGCCTCAGCCTACCGAGTAGCTGGGATTACAGGCACGAGCCAGCACACCCAGCTAATGTTTTTGCATTCTTAGTAGAGATGGGGTTTCACCATGTTGGTCAGGCTGGTCTCGAACTCTTGACCTCATGATCCGCCATCTCAGCCTCCCAAAGTGCTGGGATTACAGGTGTGAGCCACTGCACCCGACCTTGCCCAGCTAATTTTTAAAAGGTTTTGTAGAGATGGGGTTTCACTGTGTTGCCCAGGCTGGTCTCAAACTCCTGGACTCAAGTGTGGAGTCCCAGGAGGTGGCTATTTTTAGACCTTGCCTCCACATCCTATTGCTCCCGGGCCAGTGTGGAGCTGGCCTGACCACGCCTCCCTGGGCGGCTCAGGGTGGCTGACTCGGTGTTGTGTCTCTGGCTGAGTTTCCCGCATAGATGCTCTGAGTTACCTGCGTGCCCAACACTGCTTGCAGGTGTGCAAACGGCTTTCTACGGTCATGGCTCCTCTGCGTACGTGTTCTGGCCCCCTGGAAAACTTGTTGCTGGGTCCCTTCCTGTTTCTACAGAATTTGGTCCCCCTTGAATGACATAGATGAGCCTGAGGTTTCCAGTTTGGGCCCAAGTCACACCTGGGACCGATGTAGTAGGGCTTGTGAACTTTTGGTAAAAAGAAGGCATTTCTCAGCTGGGTGCCGTGTGGCTCATCCCTGTGATCCCAGCAGTTTCGGAGGCCAAGGCAGGCAGATCACTTGAGGCCAGGAGTTCGACACCAGCCTGGCCAACGCATTGAAATCCTGTCTCTACTAAAAATACAAAAATTAGCCTGGTATGATGGCATGCGTCTGTAGTCTCAGCTACTCAGGAGGCAGAGGCATAAGAATAGCTGGAACTCGGGAGAAGAAGGTTGCAGTGAGCTGAGATTGCGCCAGTATACTCCAGCCTGGCGACAGGCCAAAAAAAAAAAAAAGGCATTTCTCATTTTTGATGCTTTGCCTGGGGTGGGAGGATCTGCTGGCAGGGAAGCCTCTGGCCAGGGTCTTTAGGTGGTCAGGTAGGTGTGGGTGCTAGCAGGAAAGCCTCCTTGAGAGTAGCAGAAAGTCCATGCCTGAGGACCGGAGTTGGGGCGGTCACTGTGTTGGAAGTCAAGATGCCGGTGAGCTGTGTTACTCTGGGCAAGCAGCTTTCTCTCTCTGAGCCTCAGTCTCCTGGGCTATGACATGGGTGAATCCCAGGGTGGCCATGGAGGTCAGACAGGTATTGCATCAGAAAGTGATTTTGGGGCTTTGCAAGGTGGCAGCACAGAAGAGGGGATGTTGGCCAGGGCCGGTCCAGGTTGCCCGCAGGTGCTGGTATCTGTTTTACCATCTCCTCTGGAAAGCTGGGACACAGACCCTCCTGGGCATCTGGAAGGCCCTGGGCTGCTCCAGAGAAATAATGTGTAGCCCCTCTCCACAGAACAAATTGTTCTGAGCTGGCCACGGCACCAGGGGGATGATTTGGTGGTAACTGGGTGGTGACGGCGCTTGCTCCGTGCGGTGGCAGTGCTGGCGAGCGGAAGGTCTGGGAGTGAGGAGCCGGCGAATAGGTTGTGTGACCAGCACCCAGAGACAAAAATAGGCCGGTGAGTCTCGTACGGTGTCAGATGCTCAGGGGCTGGCTGAGCACCTCCTCCTGCTCCTGCTTAGGACAGCCAGGCTCTGGGAGGAAGGCAGATGGGACCACACCCATCTCACCTGGGAGGAAACTGAGGCATGGTGGGCTTAAAAGAGGACCAAGCGCACTGGGTGTGGTGGCTCACGCCTTTAGTCCCAGCACTTTGGAAGGCCAAGGTGAGCAGATCACGAGGTCAGGAGTTTGAGATCAGCTTGGCCAACATGGTGAAACCCCGTCTCTACTAAAAGTACAAAAATTAGCCAGGCACGGGGGCAGGTACCTGTAATCTCAGCTACGCAAGAGGATGAGGCAGGAGAATCGCCACCTGGGAGGCAGAGGTTGCAATGAGCTGAGACTGAGCCATTGCACTCCAGCCTGTCTCAAAAAAAAAAAAAAAGCTCTTTAAAAAAACAAAAGAGGACCAAGCTCATGCCAGAGTCCCCGGGGCCGTGGAGGGCTTTCCAGCTTCAAGGATTTCTTGGGCACCTCTTCCGTAGAGTCCCTGAGGGAACCCTGAGATGTTGCTGGGGGCGCTGCCTCCATACCTGACACCTGGCCCGGCTAGGGCAGGAGATGGGCTTTGTAGAGCTCTGCACCCCACGCCTTGCCACAAGCTCAGCCGTGGTTCCCTACCTCACTCAGAGAAAAGGTTAAAGCTCTTCTAGCAGCCACCTGGCTCCTGCGTGATGTGGCACCATCTTCCCTGATCCCGTCCCCTGTTCTTTCCCCTAACTCGTTCCAGCCACACTGGCCTCCTCTGGCTGTCCCTGGGGCCCCCAGATGTATCTGCCATGGGCCTGTGCACACCCCTCTCTGTCTGGGACAGTCTGCCCTTCCGCCCACTGCCTCCTTGCTCAGAGATCCCACCTCAACGGAGCCCACTCTGATTGCCCTCTCAGAAATGGGGATGCGGGCCTGGCACACCTCTGCCCTGCCCCGCTCTGCAGGGAGGTGGTATTTTTGTTGTGGTTTGACACAGCGTCTTGGAGTCCAGTGGGGTGATCACAGCTCACTGTAGCCTTGGACTCTGGGCTGCAGAGTCCTCCCACCTCAGTCTCCCAAGTAGATGGGACCACAGATGTGTGCCACCACACCAAGCTAATTTTTTTCTTTTTGAGACGGAGTCTTGCTCTGTCGCCCAGGCTGAAGTGCAGTGGCATGATTTCAGCTCACTGCAACCTCCACCTCCCAGGTTCAAGCGATTGTCTTGCCTCAGCCTCCCAAATAGCTGGGACTACAGCTGTGCACCACTACACCTGGCTAATTTTTACTTTTTTTTTTTGTAGAGACACTATGTCACCCAGGCTGGTCTTGAACTCCTGGGCTCAAGCAGTCCTCCCACCTTGGCCCCCAAAAGTGCTGGGATTGTAGGCGTGAGCCACTGCAGCCCGCCAGCCTTTTCTTTTTCTGGTAGAACCTGTCACTTTGTAACCTACCATATACATGATTTACTTAGCACTTTTGCATCTGCCTTCCTGCTCTGGATCTCAGCTCCATGGGGCCAGGGACCTCTATTTTGTCCACTAATGCTGGCGAAGCCCTGGCACGGGGCCCAGCACCCAGGAAGCCCTCAACAACAGATGTCACTGTCACAGATCCATCTAACGGGACCACAGCGTGCCTGATGCAATGCTGTCCCTGGGCATATCTGGGGGGGTGCTTACGATGAGGTTAGGATTAGGACTGTGGGTTCAAAAGGTGGCCTGTCCTCACCACGTGGCTGGGCATCTTCCAGTCCCTCAAGGGGTTGAATAGAACAGATGGCAGAGGGAGGAGGACTCACCCCTCATTTCCTGCCTCGCCGCTGGAGCTGGGACAGCTCATCCTCTCTAGCTTTGGGACTGGATGTCCGCCATCGGCTGCCCTGGTTCTCAGGCCTTCGGACTTGAGCTGAGTTTCAGTCACACCTCAGGCTTCCCTGGGTCCCTGGTGTGTAGACAGCATGCTGCAGGCTTTCGCAGCCTCTGGGCTCCTGTGAGCTGATTTTCATAATAAATCCTTATTTTATTATGTATTTATTTTGAGACGGAATCTTGTTCTGTTGCCCAGGCTAGAGTGCAGTGGCATGATCTCGGTTCACTGCAACCTCAGCCTCCCTGGTTCAAGCAGTTCTCCTGCCTCAGCCTCCTGAGTAGCTGGGATTAGAGGCACCTGCCACCATGCCCAGTTAATTTTTGTATATATTTTTTAGTAGAAACGGGGTTTTACCATGTTGGCCAGGATGGTCTTGATCTTCTGATCTCAAGTGATCCGCCCACCTCCACCTCCCAAAGTGTTGGGATTACAGGCGTGAGCCACTGTGCCTGGCCCTTATTTTATTGTTATAGAGTAGGGATGGGGGTCTCTCTATGTTGCCCAGGCTGGCCTTGACCTCCTGGGCTCAGGTGATCCATCTGCCTCCCAAAGTACTGGGATTACAGGCGTGAGCCACTGCACATGGTCATAATCTTATATACAATCTGAATATAAAACTATATAGGGCCGGACACAGTGGCTCACACCTGTAATCCCAGCACTTTGGGAGACCGAGGTGGGTGGATCACCTGAGGTTGGGAGTTTGAGACCAGCCTGACCAACATGGAGAAACCCTGTCTCTACTAAAAATACAAAATTAGCTGGGCGTGGTGGTGCGTGCCTGTAATCACAGCTACTCGGGAGGCTGAAGCAGGAGAATCGCTTGATACTGGGATGAGGAGGTTGCGGTGAGCTGAGATTGCGCCACTGCACTCCAGCCTGGGCAACAAGAGCGAAACTCCGTTTCAAAAAAGAAAAAAAAGATTTTATATGAGAGTTAGTGAATATATATATACATTAATATATATTATTTATAACTTATAATACTTATTTTTTTAAATGTGGAGTCTCACTCTGTTGCCCAGGCTGCAGTACAGTGGTGTGATCTCAGCTCACTACAACCTCTGCCTCCGGGTTCAAGTGATTCGCCTGCCTCAGCCTCCCAAGTAGCTGGGATTATAGGTGCACACCACTGTGCCCGGCTAATTTTTGGATTTTTAGTAGAGACAGTGTTTTACCATGTTGGCCAGGCTGGACTTGAACCCCTCACCTCAAGTGATCCACCAGCCTCGGCCTCCCAAAGTGTTGGGATTACAGGTGTGAGCCACCTCACCCAGCCTATTATTTTATATATATTGGATAAATGAATGAACCCATGTGGGCCTACCCGGGGACCACCCCCCTCCACCGGCCTCTTTCAGAACCACTGATCACACATCTCTCAGCTGCTTCTGGCTGGCTCGGGTCTGTCCTCACAGCTCCCCCTTGCTCCCCCTCTGGCCTCCTGCAAACTTGCCCACTATGGCCCTTTCCAGGGCCACGGGATCTGGTCCTCTCCATCATCTGTGCATCTGATGTTTTTTTCTTCCCCCGCGGTCCAGGAGCAACAATTCCACCCTGGTGTTAACCCACCAGGACCACCCTGTTCACTCCAGGAGTCCGGGAGCAGGAATTCCATCCCAGTGTGAACCCACCGGGACTGCCCTGTGCACTCATGGTGGCACAGGAATGAGACCCATGCTGAAGTCTGGTGGTGGGCATGGGGGTCTGGGCACAGGCTCGGTCTGTGTAGAACCCAGCTGATCCCAGCAAGGTGAGGCCTGGCTTCCCGTAGTGATGGGAACCATGGTGCTTGAAAATCTTTGTGTAGGCCGGCCATAGTGGCTCACGCCTGTAATCCCAGCACTTTGGGAGGCTGAGGTGGGTGGAACATGAGGTCAGGAGATCGAGACCATCCTGGCCAACAGTGGTGAAACCTCATCTCTACTAAAAATACAAAAGTTATCTGGGCATGGTGGCACACGCCTGTAGTCCCAACTACTTGGGAGGCTGAGGCAGGAGAATCGCTTGAACCTGGGAGGCGGAGGTTGCAGTGAGTGAGATGGCGCCACTGCATTCCAGCCTGGTGACAGTGCGAGACTCCGTCCAAAAAAAAAAAAAACCAAAATCTGTTCAGGCCGATGTGGTAACTCAGGCTTATAATCCTAGCACTTTCGGAGGCCAAGAAGAGAGGATTGCTTGAGTGTAGGAGTTCGAGATCAGCCTGGGCAACATGGTGAGACCCTTCTCTACAAAAGATAAATTGGCTGGGCGTGTCGATGCATGCCTGTAGTCTCAGCTACTCAGGAGTCCAAGGCAGGAGGATTGCTTGAGCTCAGGAGTTGGAGGCTGCAGTGAGCCATGAGTGTACCACTGCACATCAGCCTGGCCAACAGAGGACGATCCTGTCTCATTAAAAAAAAATAAAACAAAAAAAACAGGCCGAGTGTGGTGGCTCGTGCCTATATCCCAGCGCTTTGGGAGGCCAAGGCAGGTGGATCACCTGAGGTTAGGAGTTTGAGACCAGCCTGGCTAACATGATGAAACCCTGTTTCTCCTAAAAATACAAAATTAGCTGGGTGTGGTGATGCATGCCTGTAATCCCAGCTACTCAGGAAGCTGAGGCAGGAGAATTGCTTGATTCCGGCCGGGAGGTGGAGTTTGCGGTGAGCTGCTATCGTGCCATTGCAGTCCAGCCTGGGGGACACAGTGAGACTCCGTCTCAAAACAAACAAAAACTTTTATACATTCCATCAATACCTAGTTTTTTGAGGGTTTTTAGCATAAAGGGCTGTTGAATTTTGTCAAAGGCCTTCTCGGCATCTCATGTGGTTTTTGCCTTTGGTTCTGTTTATGTGGTGAATTACATTTATCGACTTGCGTATGTTGAACCAGCCTTGCATCCCCGGGATGAATCCTACTTGATCATGGTGGATAAGCTTTTTGATGTGCTGTTGCAATCGGTTTGCCATTATTTTATTGAAGATTTTTGCATCTATGTTCATCATGGATATTGGCCTGAAGTTTTCTTTTCTTGTTGAGTCTCTGCTGGGTTTTGATATCAGGATGATGTTGGTCTCATAAAATGATTTGGGAAGGATTACCTCTTTTTGGATTGTTTGGAATAGTTTCAGGAGTGGTACCAGCTCCTCTTTGTATGTCTGGTAGAATTCGGCTGTGAACCCATTTGGACCTGGGCTTTTTTTGGTTGGTAGGCTCTTAATTGCTGCCTCAACTTCAGCCCTTGTTATTGGTCTATTACGGTTTCAACTTTTTCCTGGTTTAGGCTTGGGAGGACACAAGTGTTCAGGAATTTATCCATTTCTTCCAGGTTTACTGGTTTATGTGCATAGAGTTGTTTGTGGTAATCTCTGATGATGGTTTGTATTTCTGTGGAATCTGTGGTGATTTCCCCTTTATCGTTTTTTATTGCATCTGTTTGATTATTCTCTCTTTTCTTTTTTATTAATCTGACTAGTGGTCTATCTTGTTGACCTTTTCAAAAAACCAGCTCATGGACTTACTGATTTTTTTTGAAATGTTTTTTGTGTCTCTATTTTCTTCAGTTCTGCTCTGATCTTAGTTATTTCTTGTCTTCTGCTAGCTTTTGAGTTTTTTTTTAAATCTTGCTCCTCCAGCTCTTTGAATTTTGACAATACGGTGTCAATTTTAGATCTTTCCTTGCGTCTCATGTGGGCACTTACTGCTATGTATTTTCCTCTAGAGACTGCTTTAAATGTGTCCCAGAGATTCTGGTACGTTGTGTCTTCGTTCTTGCTGGTTTCAAAGAACTTCTTTATTTCTGCCTTAATTTCATTGTTTATCCAGTCAACATTCAAGAGCCAGTTGTTCAGTTTCCATGAAGCTGTGCGGTTCTGAGTTCTGAGTTTTAACTTGATTCAGAATTTAGTTTCTGAATTCTGAGTTCTAACTTGATTGCACTGTGGTCTGAGAGACTGTTTGTTACGATTTCCGTTCTTTTGCATTTGCTAAGGAGTGATTTACTTCCAATTATGTGGTCAATTTTAGAGTAGGTGTGATGTGGTGCTGAGAAGAATGTATATTTTGTGGATTTGGGGTGGAGAGTTCTGTAAATGAGTTTGTGTCCTTTGTAGGGACATGGATGAACCTGGAAACCATCATTCTCAGCAAACTGACACAAGAACAGAAAATCAAACACTGAATGTTCTCACTCACAGGCGGTGTTGAACAATGAGAACACATGGACACAGGGAGGGGAGCATCACACACTGGGGTCTGTTGGAGAAACAGGCGAGGGACAGCAGGGAGTTGGAAGTTGGGGAGAGAGAGCATGGGGAGAAATACCAGATATAGGTGAAGGGGAGGAAGGCAGCGAATCACACTGCCACGTGTGTACTATGCAACTATCTTGCATGTTCTTCACATGTACCCCAAAACCTAAAATGCAATTAGAAGAAAAAAATAAAAACTTTGAGGGCTGGTGGGATTGTAAACTGGTGTGACCTTTCTGCAAAGCAATTTGCAATACAAATCAAGAGCCTTCAAACATCCGCATGCAGAATTTCCTTTCTAGGGATCTGTCCTGAGGAGATAGAAATGTAGACTTCCGTACAAAGATGTTCATCATAGTGTTTTTGTGCAGTGGTTGAAACAGAATTTTAATTTAAAAAATTTTAAATTTGTTGTTTTTTTGCCAGGCATGGTGGCTCACACTTGAATCCCAGCACTGTGGGAGGCCAAGGCAGGTGGATCATCTGAGGTCAGGAGTTCAAGACCAGCCTGGCCAACATGGTGAAACCGTGTCTCTACTAAATGTACAAAAATTAGCCAGGCATTGTGGTGGGCACCTGTAATCCCAGCTACTTGGGAGGCGGAGGCAGGAGAATCACTTGAACCTGGGAGATGGAGGCTGCAGTGAGCTGAGATTGCATCACTGCACTGCAGCCTGGCTGACAGACGAGACTGTCTCAAAAAAAGAAAAGTGTTTTTTTTTTTTTTTTTTTTTTTTTTTGAGATGGGGTCTCACTGTCTTGTCCAGGCTGGAGTGTGGTGGCACCATCCTGGCTCACTGCAGCCTTCACTTTTTGGGCTCAGGTGATCCTCCCACCTCAGCCTCCTGATTTGCTGGGACTACAGGTGCATGCCACCACGCCCAGCCTGGATGTGGACAATTTTTTTGTATTTTTAGTAGAGATGAGATTTCACCACATTGCCTGGGCTGGCCTGAAACTCCTGGGCTCAAGTGATCAGCCTGCCTCAGTCTCCTAAAGTGCTCGGATTACAGGCATGAGCCACTGCAATTCGGACAAAAATAGCGTTTTTGTAGAAAGTTTAAGGATTTGGAAAATGGTCATGATATGCTAAACAAAAAGATATAAGATTATATATGCAGTTGGATCTTAGATTTGTGAAATATGTTTGAAGAAAGAAAATGTAGAAGGTTCTGGGTTGGGAGTGATCGTAGCGGAAATTCAGTCCCAGCCCCTCTCCTCATCTAAGCCGGTATGTTCCTCTGGAAAAAAATATACCTATGTGTATATTTGTGTGCACACATGTATATACAGTGGTGTCACATTTTCCCAGAAGAAAATGTATAAATTACACATATAAAATTTCTCTATGAATGAGCACATACACATGTATTTTCCAGACAAATGTGTAAAATTGGAGTTAATGGGCCAGGCATGGTAGTGAGTGCCCATGCTCCCAAGTACTCAGGAGGCTACTGTGAGCTGCGATTGTGCCACTACACTCCAGCCTGGGCAACACAGAGAACCATTCTCTTTAAAAAAAAAAAAAAAAAAAAAAGCCAGGTGTGATGGCTCATGCCTGTAATCCCAGCACTTTGGGAGGCAGAGGCAGGTGGATCACTTGAGGTCAGAAATTTGAGACCAGCCTGGCCAACATGGTGAAACTCCGTTTCTACTAAAAATACAAAAAGTAGCCAAGCATGTTGGCAGGCATCTGTAATCCCAGCTACTTGGGAGGCTGAGGCAGGAGAATTGCTAGAACCCGGGAGGTAGAGGTTGTATTGAGCCCAGATCACGACACTGCACTCCAGCCTGGGTGACAGCAACACTGCATTAAAAAAAGAAGTGTGCAGTGACTGATGCCTGTAATCTGAGCACTTCAGGAGGGTGAGGATAGAGGATTGCTTGAGCCCAGGAGTTTGAGACCAGCCTGGGCAACATAGTGAGACCCCATCTCTACAAAAAATAAAAGACAAGCTGGGCATGGTGGCACACACCTGTAGTCCCAACTACTTGGGAGGCTGAAGCAGGAGGATTGCTTGAGCTCAGGAATTGGAGGCTGCAGTGAGCTATGACTGTGCCACTTCACTCCAGCCTGGATGACACAGCAAGACCCATCCGTAAAAAAGAAATTGGGGTTAAAGAGAGTATGGGACTGTTCATTCTCCCTGCAAACGCAAGGCTGTTAGCCTGAGCACAGTGGTTCACACCTGTAGTCCCAGCACTTTGGGAGGCCGAGGTGGATGGATCACCTGAGGCCAGGAGTTCAAGACCAGTCTGGCCAGCATGGCAAAACCCTGTCTCTACTAAAAGTACAAAAATTAGCTGGGTGTGGTGGTGGGTACCTGTAATCCAAGCTGCTAGGGAAGCTGAGGCAGGAGAATTGCTTGAACCCAGGAGGTGGAGTTTGCAGTGAGCCAAGATCTCGCCCCTGCACTCCAGCCTGGGCAACAGAGCAAGACTTTGTCTTAAAAAACAAAACAAAACAAAAGGCTGGTTTTCCAGCTAGGGCCTTGCAACTCGATGGTCTGCAGAGAAGTGGGTTTAGTGTGTCTAGCTCAGCTCTCTAGAGGAAGCCTGGTCTGAGGGCTGCTGATACATAAGCGTATATTCACGTCTTTAGCTGTGGCCGCCTTGCTGCATTGATTGTGCATCTCACTTCTCTGGTTTCTGGTTCATTTCTAGCCTCCCCCCTCAACTCCCCCTTTACTTTTATCTGTTCTGTGAGGCTTCCCCTACCAGGCTCGCTCCCCGCCTGCCCTTGCAGGTTTCACAGGCTCAGGACTGAGACAGAAGCGTTGCCCAGAGCCAAGCATGCAGTGACGGCTCCCAGGCGTGTTCCTGATGAGTATGGGGATGTGCAGCTGCTGCTCCGGGTCAAAGCCTTTGGTTTACAGGGCGACTTTGTTGTGGTTCTGCC
Organism: Saguinus oedipus; assembly: GCA_031835075.1. Taxonomy (NCBI): domain Eukaryota; kingdom Metazoa; phylum Chordata; class Mammalia; order Primates; family Cebidae; genus Saguinus; species Saguinus oedipus. The sequence goes on from CM063170.1 coordinate 49,909,466, forward strand.
AGCCCCCGCCCCCCGTTGTGTCCTCCCCACCTGGTCTGTCCTGGGCATTAAAATCTGCTGTTCCCTCTCCACATCTCCCTGCTTCTAGCTGGTGGAGTTTGGCATGAACACCTGCTCTTACTGCTTCTTTTGGGTCTCAGGACCCTCACGTGTGTCCTGGAGACGTCTGGGTGCTGTTGGGGGTGCCTGCCCCATCCAACATATGCTTCTGGGTGCACAGGGACCTCTCAGGAAAGCTTGTAATTGGGATAAGAGCTGCTGTGATGAGGGTTTCTAGGTGTTTGGGGGGGGGTGCATAGGTGATGGCCCCAGACGATGGGGGCCGTGGGTGAGGAGGAACCCCAGGTGATCGGGGGCCCAGGTGATCACTTTGTGATCATGCCTGGGACAGAAGCATTTGGTTTTCATCTGGAGGGGCCCTTCTAGCTCTGGAGGGGCTCCACACAGAGCAGGGAGTTCTCCTTCTAAGGGCTGCTGACAGAGTTGGCTGCTGAGAGGGAATGGAAAATGGGCTTGGGGGCCCCTCCAAGTGCAAAGTACTTCCCCATACCCAGTTCTGGATAAGGGAAGCTTCTGGAAGAGACTGTGGCCGTCTCCTGGGTGGCTCATGGAATCCAATGTGCTAGAGAAGAGGAAGTGGTTGGCAGGGTCCTTCTAAGCTGGCTGGGTGGCAGTGCTGTGTCCTGGAGGGCCAGGGCTCTCTCCAATGCCCTCGCTCTCTGTGGAGCTTCTCCCCAGGCCTGGGCAGAGATGGCTGCATGAGGCCTTGGAGCAAGCAGCCCCATCCCCTGCCTGGGACAGGGGGCCGTGTGTGCCTGGCAGTGAGGGGACACCTGTTCATGTCGCCCACAGGGTGCCGAGGACCCGGAAGTACCCATGCCTGAGGACGTCCAGGACCAGGCAGAGCTGGGCCTTGCGGGCCCTTGGACCAGCGTTCATCTGCGGGGAGCCCCTGGTAGCCACTCTGATCAACCCCAGGGAAGATTCTGGACGAGATCGTGGCCGTCCCCGGGGTGGCCCATGGGCAGCAGCAGGGGCTCCCAGGAGTGGCCAGGCCCCACCCACCCACCATGCTGCAGTGCAGACAGGCACAGGAGTTCAGCTTCGGGCCCCGGGCCCTGAAGGACGCCCTGATCTCTACCGACGCAGCCCTGCAGCAGCTGTACGCCTCTGCCTTCTCCCCAGCCGAGCGGCTCTTCCTGGCTGAGGCCTACAACCCGCAGAGGACACTCTTCTGTACCCTGCTTATCCGCACGGCCTTCGACTGGCTCCTGAGCCGCCCTGAGCCCCCCGAGGACTTCCAGACCTTCCACGCCTCCCTGCAGCACCGGAGGCCCAGCCTGACCCGGAAGCACATCTACCTACAGCCAATAGGTACGGGGCACCTGCAGCCATCAGCGCCCTTCCAGGGGACCAGCCTGGATAGAGCACAAGGTGGGGGCATCTATGCATAGTCCCCCTCCCCCCCAGGCAGGACGGAAACGAGGGAAGAGAGCCCTGGGTGGTTGGGAGGCCAGGGTGGAGGCAGGGATGTCCTGGCTGGGCCCAGGCTTCTTTCCTCCCCACCCCCATCATGACACTGTGCTCAGATAGCCCAGGCTCTGGGACCAGTCCGTGTGCAGGTGTGGTCACATCCAGATGTGCACGGTCCTGGCCAGGCCTCTAGAGCCATCCCAGGCACTGTGCCACATGCTGCAAAAGATAACTTCCAGGCTGGGTGCTCACGCCTCTAATCCCAGACTTTGGGATGCTGAGGCGGGCAGATCATCTGAGGTCAGGAGTTTGAGATCAGTCTGGCCTACATGGTGAGACCCCGTCTCTACTAAAAATACAAAAATTAGCTGGGTGTGGTGGCGTGTACCTCTAATCCCAGCTACTCGGCAGGCTGAGGCAGGAGAATCGCTTGAACCCGGGAGGCAGAGGTTGCAGTTAGCCGAGATCATGCCACTGCACTCCAGCCTGGGTGACAGAGCAAGTCTCAAAAACAAAACAAAAAAATCACTTCTTCATTGGGTGTGCCGAAATTAGAATTAGCCTATTTCACAGGTGGGGAAACTGAGGCCGGGAGTGGTCCCTTGACCCGCCTGAGTTGCAGAGCTGGTCACTGGTAGGGACTAGAACGCAGGTCTATTTGACCCTGGGGCTGGGCCGCTCATCCTGATGCTGTGCTTGGAGGGGCTGGGCTAAGCAGTGTGGCCCAGAGTGGTCACTCTCCTCAGAGTCTGTGTCTGACAGAGTTTGGGGGACCCAGGGTATACTGGGGGCAGAGAAGACAGGCATCTGTGCTCAGAAGGGAACGGAACAGGCAGGTGTGGGGAGCTCGAGGGGCTGGGTCGGCCTCTGTGCCTCTCACATGCCAAGGGCAGCCTGGCAGAGACAGCACGCAGGACGGGGGCTCTCGGGCTTGGAGAGGAGAAAAGGGCTGGCATCCACATCTGACGCCAGCGCACCACGCCTTTCAGCATCTCAACAGCAAGCCAGAGCAGGAATGGACCTCAGCTGGCCTTGCCCCACGCAGGCTTGTTGCCAGCCCTGGTGGCCCATGCAGCCCCTTTCCCGATCCTCAGGACCCAAACCCTGTGGTGTCCATTGGTCTCAGCATCCACCACCCCACAGCAGCCAATCCAGTAGCTTGGGAGCCACCCGCTTCCCCCAACTCCCTGCTAAGGGCGCAGAGCCTCGTGTCTCATGCTCTGATGTGCAGATACTTGGGCATGCTTTTGAGATGTAGGCGCTGGGTCAGGAGGCCTGGGTTGGGCTGGGCTCTGCATTTCCCACTGCCTGGGGTCCCTGCAGCCGCTTTCTCACTGGTCTCCTGGCTTCCACCCTTGGTCCTGTCGATCTGTCCTCCTGCCATGTGATCTGGTGTGTGTATCCCCTGGGAGGCCCCCGCTGCTTCTCCAGCCTTGAACTGCACCCCCTCTATGGCCCACTCTCTGCCCCAGGCAGCCCAGCTCCGTGTGCTGCCTGCTCAGCCGCAGTGCCTGGCACTAACCCTAGAAGTCCCTGTCCCCAGGTGAGGCCCTGCCCACCCCTTCCCTGACCTCACACACGATTATCACTGTTGTCCTTTCATCTGGGCATGAACCTTTCTTCTATGTCCCTTGGTGTTTGCCCTTTTGAAAAAGTCACGCTTTCCCTCCCTGTTCCAAGCCTTCTGCTCTGCTTGCTGTCAGGGTAGGTCCACATGGGCCTCATTCACCCAGCAGGCAGGTGCCTGCGGGCACTCCCAGGGGAGAGGGTCCCAGGTGGGCAGGGGCACCACGGGGCTCACAGCAATGCTCTGCCACCAGACCTGAGTGAGGAGCCGGTGGGAAGCTCCCTGCTGCACCAGCTGCGCAGCTGCACGGAGGCCTTCTTCCTGGGCCTGCATGTCAAGTGCCTGCCCTCAGTGGCAGCCACGTCCATCCGCTGCTGCTCGCGCCCCAGCCGGGACTCTGACAGACTCCAGCTCCACACAGGTGAGTGAGGGCGGCAGCCGTGGCTCAGGCCAAGCCAGGCCTCTCCGGAAGGAAGAGGTGGGAGGAAGGTGCCCAGGAGAGGAAAGGAAACTTTTCTTCCTTTTGGTGGGAAACGTCCATTTCCCAGGTGTTTAGGAAGCAAGACTGAAACAGGGGTTCCTTTTTCCCACCCAGGAGTGTCTGGGGACGTAACCATATACAGCCAGTGTCCACAGGAAAATGCCAGAGCATGCAGAGCAGGAAAAGCGAGCCCTTCTTGTTTTTTTGAGATGGAGTCTCACTCTGTCGTTCAGGCTGGAGTGCAGTGGCACAGTCTTGGCTCACTGCAATATCCCAGGTTCAAGGGATTCTCCTGCCTCAGCCTCCTGAGTAGCTGGCGCTACAGGTGCGAACCACCATACCTGTCTAATTTTTTTTTTGAGACTGAGTTTCACTCTTGTTGCCTAGGCTGGAGTGCAATGGTGCGATCTTGGCTCGCCAGAACTTCCGCCTCCTGGGTTCAAGCAATTCTCCTTTGAGTTCAGCTTCCCAAGTAGCTGGGATTACAGGCATGCACAGCCACACCTGGCTAATTTTGTATTTTTAGTAGAGATGGGGTTTCTCAGGTCAGGCTTGTCTCGAACTCCCAACCTCAGGCAATCTGCCCACGTTGGTCCTCCCAAAGTGTTGGGATTACAGGTGTGAGCCACCACGCCTGGCCAATTTTTATATTTTTAGTAGACACGGGGTCTCACCATGTTGACCAGGCTAGTCTTGACCTTACCTCAAGTGATCTGCCTGCCTCAGCCTCCCATAGTGTTGAGATTACAGGTGTGAGCCACTGTGACTGGCTTGAAGTGAACCCTTCTCAGTCCACTCAGCATCACACCAACCTTCCGTCTTTGCAAAGTACTTTCCATGTGTCTAGAAGACCCCAAACCCTCAAGGCCTTGCCCCTTCCCTGTGGGTCACTGGCAGCTGGAGAGTGTTAGGCGGGGTTGAGAGGTGGAAATGAAGTGAGGGCTTGTAGGTGGATAGGAGACCTTGGCTCAAGTTTAGGGAGGTCCTCAGGAAGGGGCCAGGGCTTGAATGACTAGGTGGTCAGCTTTCATCAGTTCTAGGATACTCTCAGCAATTGCTTCTTTTGTCAAATATCACCTCTGCTCCATTCTTTTTTCTCCTGGGACTCCAACTGAATGTATATTAATCCATCTTACTCTCTTCTCTATATCTTTTTAAATTATTCATGCTTTAGTCTGAATTTATTCTCATCCTTCAGCTTACTCTCTCTGGAGTCACATCTAAGGGACTCTTAAACCCATATATTGAGGCTAGACATGGTGGCTCACACCTGTAATCACAGTACTTTGGGAGGCTGAGGTGGGAGGACTGCTTGATGCCATGTGTTCAAGACCAGCCTGGGCAAATAAGCCAGACCCTGTCTGTGCAACAAATATAAAAATAGCCAGCAGCGGTGGCACACACCTATAGTCCCAGCTACTAGGGAGGCTGAGGTTGGAGGATCACTTGAGACTGAGAGTCTGAAAGTGCAGTGAGATGTGATTGTGACACAGTACTGTACTCCATCCTGGGTGACAGAGCAAGACCCCATCATTTAAAAAAAAATCAACAAAACCCACCCATATATTATGTTCCTAATTTCATTTGCCACATTTTTGAGTTCTATAGTTTCTAGTTTTTTTTCAAATTAGCAGTGTCAATTTTTTATGGGTCTCAGTTTCCTATGAGATTTAAGTTCAGCATTGATGTCCATGAACATAGTTGCTTGACAGTCTGTCTGATGATTCTGCTATCTGGAGTGCCCATGTGCCTGTATTTGTTACTTCTGCTAATTCTGTCTCAGTTATCGTGCCTTGTTATTTTTGATTGTTAGTTAGGCATCTTACTAGAAAAGTTAGTTTAACTTTGAGAAGAATTCTTGGCCTGGGTTGAAAAATCCCCATAGGGTATTTTCTTTTCCTTCTGCCAGACATGTAAGGGCTGATTGTGGGACAAAGACATGAAGCTTTTCTGGGTAGTTCTAATGGTCCCCAGGGCTCAGCATCTCTCCCAGGGCAGGAGGCATGTCATTAGGGTCATCCAACCAGCCCAGCTTCATCTGTGTGAGCTTGAATCCTCTCTGTTTTTATTTTCTCATTAGGTCTCTGCCTTGTTTATTGAGGTATAATTTAGATAGTAAAATTCATCCTTTTCAGTGTACAGTTCTGAGTCTTGGCAAATGCATACATCATGTAGCCAACACCATAATCATATGTAGGGTGGCTCTCCACCCCCATATAATTATTCCTCTGTAACCCTCTGTAATCTGCTCCTTCGCATCTTGGGTGCTTGAAGCAGCTGTTCTTTGTCATTCATTTTGCCTGTCTGGCCATCTTTTGGCAGGATGGTTGGACTGTTACAGGGAGCAGCCACTGTTGAGATTTTTGGGTTGACAGGGACCCCCTGGCTGGGGTGGGGTGCCATCCCCTGGGTGGCACATTTCTTTGTCACAGCCTGTACTTCACAGGCTTCCCCAGACCCTGAGGTCCTGGGGTGGGGTTTGGGGACTGACTGGTCTGTCTTGGAGCTGGCCCTGAAATAGAGCCAGGAACCCCATGCCTCTCAGGCTCAGCCTCTGTAGCCTCAGCTCTCCTCACCTCCCCCAGGCTGTACTCGGTGTATCTCACGTTACGGCTTCCATCATGGCTCCATCCTGTCTATGCCAGGACTGTGGTAGCTCAGACAGCCCAGCAATGAGTCCAAAAGGGTCACTCCAGCGCTTTTCACCCCCTCTGCTTAGTGAATGAACTGCTGTTTTCCCCAGCCTCACACTTCAGAAGGTGCAGTCCTCGGAAAAATGACTGCGGGGGAAGGATGTGCACTCAGGAAGGTTCAAAAGCAGGTGGAACCCAAAGGGCGTGCTGGGCTGCATTTATGTGGTCAGGTCAGCATGGTTTGACATTGTTTTTTAGACATGGGGGTCCTGCTTTGTCACCCAGGCTTGAGCGCAGTGGCGCAATCACAGCTCCCTGCAGCCTTGCACTCCTGGGCTCAAGCAATCCTCCCGCCTCAGCCTCCCAAGTAACTGGGATCACAGGCATGTGCCACCACTCCTGGCTAATTATTTTTAGTTTTGTAGAGATGGGGTCCTGCCATCTTCCCCAGAGAGTAGCGTGATTTGGATCACTGTATTGGTTTCTTGGGACTGCCGTGATGAAGTACCACAAACTGGGTGGCTTAGGGACCTTTCCTGTCTCACATTTTGGGAGCCCGTGGGGCTGAAACCAAGGTTTTGGCAGAGTCACGTGGCCTCTGAAGACTCTGTGGAGGGTCCTCCCTTGCTGCCTCCAGCTTCTGGTGGTCTGCAGCTACACAACTCTAACCTCTGCCTTTGACTTCATGTGGGCTTTACCCCATGTGCCTCTGCATCTCTTCTAAGATGCCAGTCACTGGGCTCACCTTTTTTTTTGAGACGGAGTCTTGCTCTGTCACCTGGGCTGGAGCACAGTGGCATGATAGTGGCTCACTGCAACCTCTGCCTCCTGGGTTCAAGCAATTCTCCTGTCTCAGCCTCCTGAGTAGTGGGATTACAGGTGCGTGCCACCATGCCTGGCTAATTTTTGTATTTTTAGTAGAGATGGGGTTTCACCATGTTGGCCAGGCTGGTCTGGAACTCCTGACCTCAGGTGATCCACCCACATCGGTCTCCCAAAGTGCTGGGATTACAGGCTTGAGCCACTGCACCTGGCCTGGGCTAACCTTAATGACCTCATCTTAACTGGATTACTTCTGCATAGATTCTGTTTCCAAATAGGGTCAAATGACAGGTCCCAGGGTGAGGACTTCCACCTATGTTTTTGGGGGACATAACTTGATCCACAACAATCATAATCGTCACCTTGTTGGCAAAAATTCCTTGGCCTCTCCTCCAAGAGCCATCATGCATTTCCCAAGGTCATGCCCTCAATGTGCACTGTCCAAGACAGAAGCCACTGGTCCCATGTGGCTCTGAATGCAACAGAGGTAGCTGGTCTCAAATAAGATGTGCAGTGAATGTAAAATGCATGCTGGAACTGAAGAGTTAATATGAAAGGCCAGGCAAAAAAACTCCTAATTTAAACATTTTTAGTTGGGACGCAGTGGCTCATACCTGTAATCCCAGCACTTTGGTAGGCGGAGGCAGGAGGATTGTTTGAGACCAGCTTGGCCAACATAGTGAGATCTTGTCTCTACAGAATACTTAAAAATTAGCTCTCTGTGGTGGCTCATGCCTGTAGTCCCAGCTGCTCAGGAGGGATGATCACCTGAGCTCAGGAGGCCGAGACTGCAGTGAGCTATGATTGCGCCCAGGCCAGAGTGCGATGTTATTTCAAAAACACAGAAAAACCTCCTTGCCAATCTGTTCCTTTTAATGGTGGAACTCCTTGGAAAACACTTTTCTCCTCTGCATGTCTCTGTACCCTGAACCCTCTTCTCTGCCATCAGTTTGAGAAAACCCTCTTCTCTGGGTTTTCTGGGACCGTGGCGGCTGCTCTGCCTCCTTCGCTCCCGTTTCCTGGCTTTGACGTCACCTTGTCCAGCCTCAGCCCCTGGGCCTCTCCTGTATCAGCCCACACTCACGTTCCTGGGAACCATGCTAAAAACTTACACAACTTGCTGGCTCGGAAAACCCATTGTGATCTTCTAGCTCTGTGGGTCAGGAGTGCCCCTGGGCTAAAGTCAAGTGTTGGCAGAGCTGGTTCCTTGTGGAGGCTTCAGGGAGAATCCATTTCTTGCCCTTTCCAGCTTCTAGAGGCGCCTGCATCCTTGGCTCATGGCCTTTCCCCTTCCTCAGAGCCAGCCCTGCAGCACCCTCAGGCCTCCTGCACTCACCCAGACCCTCTGCTGTCTCTAATTGTTTTTTTTTTTTTTTTTTTTTTGAGATGGAATTTTGCTCTTTTTGCCCAGGCTGGAATACAGTGGTGCAATCTTGGCTCACTGCAACCTCCACCTCCCGGGTTCAAGCAATTCTCCTACCTCAGCCTCCTGAATAGCTGAGACTACAGGCATGCACCATCATGCCCAGCTCATTTTGTATTTTTAGTAGAGATGGGGTTTTGCCATGTTGGCCGGGCTGGTCTTGAACTCCTGACCTCAGGTGATCTGCCCACCTCGGCCTCCCAAAGTGCTGGAATTATAGGCGTGAGCCACCATGCCCAGCCTCAGGCTTACCTGGCTGATGCAGAATAACCTCCCATCCCAAGATATTTAATCATCTGTAGTCCCTTTTGCCGTGGGGACTCATAGGTCCATGGGCTGGGATGTGGACGTTGTTGGGGCCGTCACTCAGCTGCCTCAGTGGCTTATCCTTCCTGGGGCTACAAGCGTGAGTCTTTTTGGCCTGGCTGCCTCTCCAGCATCCTCACTGGGCTGTCGATGGCCTCTCAGACTTATGTCCTGATTTCCAAACGACCCCAGCCCTCACTTCACATCATGAAGCTCTGGGCACTATGAGCCCTCGGGTCAGACCAGAGGCTGCTGGCCCACGCCTGACATGGGAGGGGACAGGTTCCAGGGAGAGGAAGAGAATGACAAGGTTTGCTGTCCTGAGCCTGGAAGATGGGCATCTCCAGCTGTCTCTTGACCCCATCCCCTGGTTCTCCCCCCACAGACGGCATCCTGTCCTTCTTGAAGAACAACAAGCCTGGAGACGCGCTGTGCGTGCTGGGCCTCACACTGTCTGACCTGTACCCGCATGAGGCCTGGAGCTTCACCTTCAGCAAGTTCCTTCCAGGGCATGGTGAGCCAGGGCCCCCTCTGCCTGGGGTGAGCACCCTCTCTGCTCTTGCCTCAAGGACCCTGCTGGTAGAAGTGAACACCCATGCATGGGAACAGGTGCCACCTTCCAGGTCTGGAGGAATGGCATAGGAGCTGTTCCTCTGCCCCAGAGCCCATCTTCACATGGACGCATGGGCAGGACAGGGCCGCCCAGGACCAGTGTGTCCTCGGGCCGTGGCCAGGTTGCACGAGAGCATAAGGTGGGTTTGATCGTGGGCCCCCGGGAGCCAAGGCTGACCCCTGAGAGTGCCCTTCTCTCCCTCTCTCTCCAGAAGTGGGCATTTGCAGCTTCGCCCGGTTCTCAGGGGAATTCCCAAAGTTGGGGCCCAGTGCTCCTGATCCAGCCCTGGGAGAGGCGGTGACAGACGGCCCTGAGGCCCCCCTGCAGGACAGAGGCTGGGCCCTGTGCTTCAGCACCCTGGGGATGGTTCAGTGCTGCAAGGTGGGTGGAGGGGCCTGGGAAGAGGGGACGGGAGGGTGCTGGCTGAGCCTGTGCTGTGTCGCTCTGTCACATTGCCCCATCCTCACCATGAAGAGGACCAACCCCTAACTTTACAGAATGAGGAAACCAAGGCCACACAGCTATAAAGAAGCTGGGTAGATATTAGAGCCTGTTTGTCTGGCTCCCAAGCCCCCGTCCTGTGTGGCTTCCCCAGGGCCACCCACCCTGAATGTGGCCATCCTGTGCTGCCTGGGGCAGGGGGTGGGGTGCCCAGACCACTGGCCCTCCGACCTCACCCAGGTCCTAGGGCAGCTGCAGGGGTCTCATCTCACCTCTGTTGGGGCTGCCTAAAGATCTGCCCGATGCAGGGAGAAGGCAGTGAGTTGAGGTGGTTGGTGGCCTTTCCCCCAGGTCACATGCCACGAGCTCTGCCACCTCCTGGGCCTGGGGAACTGCCGCTGGCTCCGCTGCCTCATGCAGGGTGCACTCAGCCTGGATGAGGCCCTGCGGCGGCCCCTGGACCTCTGTCCCATCTGCCTGCGGAAGCTGCAGCACGTCCTGGGCTTCAGGCTCATTGAGAGGTACCAGGTGAGTCGCGCAGCCCAGCCGCTGGGACCAGCACTCGGGAGGCCCGCGAGCGCCACCTGGAGACCGTGCACACACTGTCAACTGCCAAGTTTCAGCCCAGCAGAACCTGGGACCCGCGTTGGGGTCCAGCTCTGCCCAGTCTCACTGGCGGCAGGGCAAGTCCTGCCAGTGCCTGCGTGTGGCGAGCACCTGGGAGGATGCAGCAGGGTTGGTTGGGTGGGGAGGAGGAGGGGCAAAGAGCTTTTCTCCCTCAGGAAGAGCTGGGATTGGAGCCCCAGCTGGGAGGGGCCTTCCTGGTGGGGGAGGGGTGGTGGCAGGGTCTTCTTCCCAGGGTAACTTTCTCTTCTCTTTCTCATCACCAACACTTGGGTCACTGCTGCTCAAGGTGGCACAGGCCCCCTGGGAAGAGGCGGGAGCTGCCAGAACAAAGCTGTGTTGGAGGTGGCCTGTTCCCAACCCCCTCTGCTGTGGCTGTGGAACAAAGGGCTTGTCTGTCTTCAGGGTGGAAGATATGTTTGCAAACTCAGAAGCTTTACTCTGAGTTCAGAGTGCAAAGGCAAATGGTGGCAATTTTTCTTTAAACCCAGCTTTGGATGAAAACAACTTATAAGGTGTCACTGCACAAAAGAACAAGAGCTGTGAATGAAATGGTGCTAGGAACCCCTGCGTCCTCCTCCTAGTCTTGGGCCCAGGAACTGGTGGCAGGTGGGGGCATGGTTTCCAGACTGAGCCTGTCAGAATCTCCTGCAGGGCAGGGCAGGGTCCGGTCCGGCCCTCCTCCTCTCTGGGACAGAGTGAGGAGCTGCATCTTGCGGGGCTCCCAGGTGATCCTGAAGACCGGGGTACTTCCAGATCACAGCGCCACCTCATTGCAGGGACCCAGGCAGTAAAGGGAAGGTGAAGCAGGCACAGAGACCACGGCTTTCCCATGTGGGAGGCTGGTAGCCTGTGACTTAGGGCGGAGCCCAGGTGCAGCCATGGCTGAGGATAGGAGCGTCTCCTGAGGGTGCAGGCAGCATGATGGTTGATCAGCATCTGGTGACGCCTTGCAAAGGTTGCTGCTGCCACCTGTGCCCGGTCAAGGGGCAGGTCTTAGTACCCCTGTAGAGGCAGTGAGGGGCAGCTTGGGCTGCAGAAATGGTTATGAGCTCTCACTTGATGCCTTCACTTGGGGTCTTGTGCAACCATCTGACAAGGCACAGCTCCTCCTGCCCAGAGCTCTCCCTTCCATGAGCACCATCTCCCATGGCTGTGGAGGGAAGAGGGCAGGGTGAGGGCATTCCAGAGTGGCCTGGCCCTCCTGGCTGTGGTAGGGAGGGTGGCGGTGCAGATGTGAGGTCACCTGCTGTCCCTGGTCACTGGGTTAGCTCCTGAGGACTCTGGCAGGTGCTAGAGAGCTGACCAAAGGCCTGGCCAGAAAAGGTCACTGCTGTCCATTGAGAGCAATTGGTGAAATGCCTCTAGAAGAAAGAGCCCGACCTGTGGTCTCTGCCAGTTGCTGTGGTGTAAAGTCTCACCATGGCTGATATGAGCTCCCCAACGTCAGTGAGCGCTGAGTTGGAAGAGGCACTCGGTGGGACCGTGTTAAACCTCATGTCCCCTGGACAGATGCAGGAGAGGATAGTAATCTTGAGAGCAGAGTTAAGAGTGAAATATAGAAAATATTTAGGAAGTGAGTTTCAAGTATTCCCTTTGCTTTTACATTTTCTTTTTCCCTTGTGATCTCACTATGTTGCCCAGGCTGGTCTGGAACTCCTGGGTTCAAGTGATCCTCCTGCCTCTGCCTCCCTGTGGTGGGATTACAGGCGTGAGCCACGGTGCCCAGACCTTTGTTTTAAATTTTAAATTTGTATTTAATGCATTATAAGCTTTCTGGCTGGACACAGTGGCTCACGCCTGTAATCCCAGCAATTTGGGAGGCCAAGACAGGTGTATCACCTGAGGTCAGGAGTTCGAGACCAGCCTGGCCAATATGGTAAAACCCCATTTCTTTTTTTTTTTTTTGAGACGGAGTTTCGCTCTTGTTACCCAGGCTGGAGTGCAATGGCGTGATCTCGGCTCACCGCAACCTCTGCCTCCTGGGTTCAAGCAATTCTCCTGCCTCAGCCTCCTGAGTAGCTGGGACTACAGGCGCGCACCACCATGCCCAGCTAATTTTTGTATTTTTAGTAGAGACGGGGTTTCACCATGTTGACCAGGATGGTCTCAATCTCTTGACCTCGTGATCCACCCGCCTTGGCCTCCCAAAGTGCTGGGATCATAGGCGTTAGCCACTGCGCCCGGCTGAAAAACCCCATTTCTAATAAAAATATAGAAATTAGCCAGGTGTGGTGGCAGGTACATGTAATCCCAGCTACTTGGGAGGCTGAGGCAGAAGAATTGCTTGAACTCAGAAGGGGAAGGTTGCAGTGAGCCGAGAAAAAAGGATATAAAAAGCTTATTTTTTTTGAGACAGAGTCTCACTCTACGCCATTGCACTCCAGCCTGGGTGACAATCTCAGTCACTGCAACCTCCGCCTCCCGGGTTCAAGCAATTCTCCTGCCTCAGCCTCCCAAGTAGCTGGGATTACAGGCACCCACCACCACGCCCAGCTGATTTTTCTATTTTTAGTAGATGCGGGGTTTCACTATGTTGGCCAGGCTGGTCTCAAACTCCTGATTTTGTGATCTGCCCACCTTGGCCTCCTAAAGTGCTGGGATTACAAGCCCAAGCTTTCTGTTAACTTTGGACAAGTAGCTGGCGAAATTCCTGAATGGTAAATGCTGGGCTTTTGGGGGTGGGCACCTCCGACTCTGGCACAGCCTGGACATGAGTCCTCAAAAGGCCGCTGGTCAGAAGAGCCCTCACGTAACCAGTCTGACTCCTGCGCAACTGAGGACACTGGGGTCCCCTTAGGTAAGGAGCTGGGTCTCCGGGCAGCTTCCTGTCTAGACAAGGGCTAGCCTGGTGTAAACTTAGCCTGTGTTTCTTCCTCTTAGAGACTCTACAACTGGACTCAGGCGGTGGCGGGGACATGGCCCAGCCAGGAGGCAGGGGAGCCGTCGGTGTGGGAAGACACCCCGCCCGTCAGCGCCGATTCAGGCATGTGCTGCGAGAGTGACTCAGAGCCGGGCACCAGCGCGTCGGAGCCCCTCACCCCTGACGCCTGGAGTCATGCCTTCTCCTCAGGGCTGGAGCCAGAGGACGGGTTGAGCTCCCTGGAGGCCTCAGAGGCTCCGCCTTCACTTGGGGGCCCTGCAGAGGCCATCAAGGAGCACGAACGGTGGCTGGCCATGTGCATCCAGGCCCTGCAGCGGGAAGGGGCGGAGGAGGAGCTGGCGCAGGTGGACAGAGCCGTGGATGCCCTCGACCACTGGGAGATGTTCACTGGCCAGCTCCCGGCCACCAGGCAGGAACTTCCCTGCGGCAGGGACAGCGCGGGCCTGCGTAAGGTCCTAGGGGACAAGTTCTACTCCCTGAGGAGGAAGCTGAGTGCCCGAAAACTCTCCAGAGCAGAGTCGGCACCCTGTTCCTGGGACGGGGAAGAGAATTAACACTGCGGGAGCCGCCCTGTGTCTCCTTCCCTAGGATGCTGGCCATCACTGTCCAGTACTGGGGCCACTTCCAACCTGCCAGGGATTCAGAGGAAGGGTCTAGCTGGGTAGTGGCTCAGGCCTGTCATCCCAGCACTGTGGGAGGCCAAGGCGGGGGGGATTGCTTGAGGCCAGGACTTTGAGACCAGCCTGGACAACACGGTAAGATTCTACAAAAGAAAAATTTTAAAATGAGCTGGATGCAGTGGTTCCTGTCTGTGGTCCCAGCTATGCGGGAGGCTGAGGTGGGAGGATAGCTTGAGCCTAGGAGGTCAAGGCTGCAGTGAGCTGTAATCACGCCACTGTACTCCAACCGGGGCAACAGAGCAAGACTGTTTCCAAAAAAAAAAAAAAAAAAGGTTATTTGGAAAAAGCTACAGAACACTCATCATCAGGCAGCTCCTTCAACTCCTGTGTCCCAGCCAGCAGCCCTCAGGGGCCTGCACACATGGAGAGGCCTCCCTGCTCCTGGACACTTCCCGTGGAGCACAAGGTGGACTGTGCTGGGGGTGGGGCAGAGCCCCCTCGCCCACAGAGGCAGAAGGAAGCAGCGGGCGTCCTGTCTCCTTCCAGGCTGTGGGCTGCCCCTCAGTTATTTATAGCCGGAAGCTGGAGAGGCCAGCTCAGATGAGGAGTGACCCTGGGGGCAGACAGGCTTCATGCTGCAACCCAGCTTCCAAGGCTAGGTCTCCCTGCTAAAGGGGGAGCGATGGGGATTTGTTTCTGTCTCAAGTGTCAACCACACACACACAGGAAGGGTCACTTTCTGTGGCGCTAATGGCATCTGACCCTTACGGACTTCACATGGGTTCTCCGTGGAAGTTCTGGGTTTTGCCATCTCTTCTGACCAATGCTGCAGGGGCTCCTCATTCCCGAGGCGGCTGCCACTCACCGTGGGGAAAGCAAACTGCGGTGATGTTTTGGGGAAGTTTCTTCGCAAAGGCGTCTGCACGGTCAGTGCCGAGCAGGTGGAGGTGCTGATCAGATGGTCTCTTTCCTTTTGGTCTAGTTCTTTCCATTGCTGAAAGGGGTGTTTTCTCCATAGCCAGGGCCGAGCATTTTATCTGTCTCCTTTTAATTTTGCCGAATTTTGGTTCCTGCATTTTGAAGCTCTTTTATGTCCATGCACATTTGACTGTTGTGTCTGCATGATGAATTGACTCTTTTATCATCGTCAAACATTCTCCCTCAGCCTGCAGTGCAGAGTCCCAGGGAGAGACACTTCCGGTTCTGAGAGTAGAATCCCTGTGGAGTGATGAGGGTGGGGTCACAGCGCGCGTGCACTCTCCTCTGCAAAGAGGCAAGAACAGAGCAGCTTGGACATTTTGTGGGTGGGTGGCTCATAGGGTTTTGGAGGGCTTCTAAGAAAATCCAAAACACAACACAAAAATGAGGAGGGCTGAGGCTTCCCTGTGAATCTGACATTGGTGGAGCCCGACTACAGGCCCCTGGCCCTGGTCCCAGAAAATGCAAAAGGACAAGTATGTGTGGATGTCAGAGAAGCAAAGATGCAGCTTGAACGTAGCAGGAGAGGAAGAGCCAGGCCTTTCAGAAAGTGACCTGGGCGTCCTCACAACATGGTGGCTGCCTTCCTAAGGTGGACATTCTGAGGGTCAGATGGAAGCTCTGTGGCCTTTCATAAGTCGGCCTCATGTCACGGAATGTCACCTTTCCTGCACTCTACTGAGGCAGTGACAAGGACCCCACCCTGGGTTCACGAGGAGGGGATGTGGCAGGGATGTGAGACAGCAGAATATTGCTGTGACCATTCATGAACAGCCCCACTCGGCGTTCACTGTGGGGATGTGGCTGGTGCACCTGCTGGGTGACCTTACCTGTTTTCTGATTTCCTTCATCTTCTGCAAAAGGCTCACCACTGGAGTGATGTGAGATTAAACAGCAGTGATAGAACAGCCTAGCTCAGGCTGAGGGTGGGAGCGCATCAGGGTTATGACCAAAGCCTCTGTGCTGTCTCTGTACCCAAGTCCTTTGACCCTCAACTGCGATGCATGTCCCAAAAAAGTGCTTTGAAGTGGGAAGGAGCAAACCGCTAAAAAAACCCTTTTATCCACAGCCTTTACCAAGTTGCAGATGGGAGTGAATTTTTTTAAGACAGCTGTTGAGAGGACTGTTTTGAAATGCAGTTTTGAGGAAGAGAAATCAGGTCTCCCTCCTCTTCCTAGTGTCAGCCCCAGGTTCTGTCTGTTGCCTTTGGTGGACAGTAATTTGGGACATTGCCAGGAAGACACTAAGGCAGAGGAGAGGTAATGAGTGCTGCCTTCTCGAGGAAAGTCACAGCTCATGAGTCTAACCTCCTTAAGCACTGCCAAAGTTGAACCGAGATGAAATTTAGAGATGATGGTTTCCAAGACACACAGGACCATGGTTCTTTCAATTTTTAAAAATTTGCAAAGCCTACCTGATTGCTTTCTTGTCTCCTTATCTGTCAGAAGCCCCTGAATTCACAAGGATGGGTCTTCTAGCGTGGCGATGACTTCTGAGAGCCTCATCTATCTGGGTAGGTCAGGTTAGCAGGGCCTCACGGAGCTAAAAATATTTTCAAGTCATGACATACATTATCTGTATTGCTGTGTGTGCGATGAGGCTGGGGAAGCTAACGTGCCTTCTGAAGTAGCTAGAATACACACTCCCACATCACAGCCACACTTCGATGAAGGGGTGAGAAGCAGTGTCCTCCCTAAGAGGCAAATCTCTCCTCAGGCAGCCCCACAATCCTCGAAACCTCATTCTTTTCCCTCTCTTCCTCACCTAAGCCCAAACTGATTGTCAGATGGGTGAGAGGGGAGGAGAATCCTCCCCACTCCTGCCCAAGGTATGAACCCTGAGGGCATAGGAAAGTGAGTTGAGTGCTGCCCCCACCCCCACTTCCTAAGCATGGGTAAGGAGGGAGGGGTGCCACAGTGTTAATACTGTCCCATGGGACATCTACTTCAGACCTTTCCCTGATGAAAGAAAGCTCCAAAAGCCTTGAAAAAATAAACATAAGATAGCTTAGTCAAGCATGAGTGATAAAGCTGGGAGTCCAAATTTAGATCCCAAGTTCAAAGGGGATGCTAGAACATTCCAGGGAGACACCCATACATAGAGGGTATCTGAACGGTGCCAAGGAAGTTGCTCTGCAGACCTCATGGGCAGGGACAGCCAGGGCTCGGAGGGAGTGGGGGGGACTCACTGCCCTGCCCAGGTCCACTTGGACATCTTCCCTTGTCGGTCAACTCCACCTTGTACGGGGTCCCTCCTAAGTAACGGAATTTTTTACATCGTCATCTTTGTCTCAAAATGACATTCAAGGCAGATGCCTGCATCCTCACAGTATGGATGTGGCCGCCGAGATGGGACTGGGAAAGGCGGGAGCCTCAGAAGTGGCAGAGCTGAAGTTGAGGCGCAGTTTGTTCTGGTTTGAACCCGGCATTGACCCACTGTCGTGCAGGTTTCTTGGGAAAGCAACTTGGAGAGGTCTGAGCAGGAAGAGAGTAAAAGGGTGCACCGACTTGGGAGGCCTGCACCCCGATCCCTGAGCAGCCCCACACCCCCTTGTTTCCAATTACCAGGAGGCTTCCTGGCCACCGCAGCCCCTTCTCTCTCCGAGGAGCAGCCTGGGTGGGTGGCCAGCCACCCACTCTTACGTGAAGGTGCCAATGACAACACAGGGTTGCTGGGGCTTCACTGATTTGTGTATAGAAGGAGGGTGAGTTCCGGACAGGAATATTTTTATTCCCCTGAAGACGGAGAGAATCAGGGCTTCACGACAGGGCTCACAGATTGGATCTGGGCCTGCCTGCATGCTGGGAGCAAACAGCCCACCTTCTAGGCCAGGTTTGCAGGTCCTGCAAGGGTAGAGACTTGAGCGAGCCTGGCTGCGGTCCTGTGAGAGGCCCGCCCTGCACCCAAGGGCTCTCAGAAGCTCACCCCGCACGCAGACTGCTCTAGATCTGAAATCTAGCTTCGATCCCTGTTGGAGCAACTGCACACAGAGGCGCCCAGTTTCAAGAAAACCCAAGGAAACAGCAAATTTATGGCTCCTGGAACGCCAGGCTGTCAAAGATAAACACTGCAGAGTAATCTAGGAAACACTTCCTGCCTGACTGTAAAGAGCCTCGGCCTGAACGTGGTTAAAAACATGCAGATCAGGGGTAGAGATGCTGGACCAGCCTTCCCTTTCCTGAAATCTTAGAGCAGCACCTGATGAGTGAGAACCCTGGAAGAATGGAGGTTTATGTTTGAACTCAGCTTCTTGGGGTAGGGAGGCAAATGAAAACAGGCTGATGGCAGGGGTTTATTTTAAAAAGCAATGTCCAAGAAGGTCCTGGGGTCACTATGCATTCAGTCCAACTCTTGCCACTGCAGTGTTCCCTTGATGATCTGGGGCAATCCAAATATTCGCCAGAGTCAAGAGTACGTAGCGGCCCCTGCCCCCATGGCTGCACAGGAACGGCCCTCAAAGAGGGTCATGGGAGCCAGGCCTGTCCAACCTCCTGCTGTCTCTGAGAGGAACCCGAGCTCTTGCAAGATTAGCCAAAGACGACATCTGCCGGATTCTACCACTGAGGCCTCCCTAAATGCCTGCTCCCTGGGCCTTTTTGAGATGGAGTCTCTTGTTCTCTGCATTGGAGTGCAGTGGTGCAATCTTGGCTCACTGAAAGCTCCACCTTCCGGGTTCAAGTGATTCTTCTGCCTCCACATCCCAAGTAGCTGGGACTACAAGCGCCTGCCACCACGCTGGCTAATTTTTGTACTTTTAGTAGAGACAGCGTTTCACCATATTGGTGAGGGTGGTCTTGAACTCCTGACCTTGCGATCCACCTGCCTCAGCATCCCAAAGTGCTGGGATTACAGGCCACCATGTCTGGCTTCCCTGGACTTTTTGAGACGGAGCCTGTCACCCATGGTGGAGTGCAGAGTGGCCCGATCTCAGTTCACTACAAACCTCCACCTCCTGGGTTCAAGTGATTTTCCTGCTGCAGCCTTCCAAGTAGCTGGGATTACAGGTGTGTGCCACCACATCCAGTTAATTTCTGTATTTTTAGTAGAGATGGGGGTATCACCATGTTGGTCAGGCTGGTCTGACCTTTGCTGACCCACCCGCCTCAGCCTCCCAAAGTGCTGGGATTGCAGGTGTGAGCCATGTGCCCGGCTGTCCCTGGGTTTTTAATGAATGCAATTCTGTTGTGTGGAAACTGAGCTAGGTCGGGAGTCATGTGGCTCCACCCTGCCAAGAGCTCTGGCTCTCCTGGCTATGGGTCCAGTGGTCATCTTCTCTCTCAGACAGGGTGCTCTGCCCACCGCAGTGTGCCTGTTTTTTTGGATACAGCATGACTGAAGTGTCACTTCTCAGCAAAGGCCAACATGTCTTTGTCCCCCTGCTAGTCTAAGACCTCTTCTGTTGAAAGGCCCTCACCACGCTTTGTGAGTGCTTCATGGGCCGCCTTCGGTGGTCTGTGACCAGCAGGAATGAACGGGGACGTGTTTTGTTCAGGCCTGACTCTTGCATGCTGGTGGCTTCAGCAGGTGCCCACTCCCCTGGCACGTGGACAAAGGTGATGAGTGCGGCTGATGCCTCCTGGGAACAGCGTGGGATCCGGTCTGAGGCCGACACCCCTCCGCGGTTAGGCTTTTGGAAGCAGAAGGTGGTGGACTTTTCACCATTTCTTCCAACACTGTCTCACATAGGAGCTCCATTTCCACTGCAGCGCTGCTGCCATTCTAACAGGATGGGGCTTGTGGAGCCTGAGGGACTGCTGTAGCCAGGCTCGGTCTGGTGGTCAGGGAGCAGCAGGCAGGCCAGGGCTGAGCTGCGTCTGTCTTTCAGCAGCTTCCTCTCTCTGTGCTCTGCTCACCTGGGGTAGGCCTCTGGGAACAGGGAGTCACAGAAACCATGGGCAGTGGAGTGGGTTGGTGGAAGAGGCAGAGAACCCTCGAGTAGAGAACACAGTTCTCTCAGGGTTGCTTAACCCAGGCAGGGGTAAGAGGTGAGCTCTGGCTGCTTATTCCAAATGTATGAGCAGGAAGGAGACGCAGGGAAGCCACAGGCCATTTTTTTTTTCCTTTGAAGAGAGCTCAGGCTTCCACCACATTCCACCTGTGCCCCTCTGGGTAGGTGGCTGTCCCCTCGAGCGCCCACTTGTGAGGGCCTGAGGCCTTTTCTGGATGGGCAGGGCAGGGGACTGCCACCCCAACTCCGACAGAATGACAGCCTTCTGGGGCTTGCAGGGAGCGCCTGTCAGAAGGCAGGGTGTCTCCTCTTCATTCCTGCCCTCTTCCAGCTGCCTCTCCTGCCTGGAGCACTTGGAGGCAGTTATTTCAACTGGGGCTCTTGATGGCATGTTTGTCACGGACCCCTGAGCAGGAGTGATACCTAAAGGAAGCGAAGGCGAGCGCACCTGGCAGAGCTCCCTCCTCTGCCCCAACAGCGGAGCCCAGAGCATCCCGTGGCCCGACACACCCTGTGGCCCTGCAGTAGCCCCTCCTCTGCCCCGACAGTGGAGCCCAGAGCACCCCTTTGGCCTGACACATTCCGTGGCCCTGCAGTAACCTCTCTGATAGGGTCGACTTTGCCCTGGTTACATGAGCTTTAATCACCACTTGATCGTATGGCAGAGTTATTTTTAAAAGTTCAGTCCAAGTGGAAATACACCTGGACATCTTAGTACTGCAATGACTGATGGACTCCAATATACAAAATAAACTGTTACTCAGTTTTTCGATAATGCTTACATATTACATTTTCATCCTCAAAATTAATAAATGTGATCAACCCTAAATTTTAAAAAGGGCTTAAAGAAGAGGATGAAATTCTGGAAGTCTAAATGGAAAGGGGAATGTGTTGACTGAGTTTGATAAGCAATTCCTTCCATTTGAGAATGTTAGGAGCCCACGGGACCCTCCCTACAGGACTGCCACTCACTGCTGCGGGAGCTTTCTGTGCAAGGCGCTGCTCCCCTCCGAGACTTGGCTCCTCTGCTGACGTGGATGGGTTCATCTGCCCATGTGGATGCCCAGCCACAAAGTCACTGCGAGAGGCCTTTAAAACACCTGTCAAAAAAAGTCACTTCATAAACATTCACTCCCCATTTCACGTCTCCCCACGTCAGAGTGGGTATTTTTCATGTGCTGTGACAAAAAGGAAAGGCTAGTGTTTATAGGGGAGGAAGGGATCATTATTTCTTTTGTTGAATTTTTATTTATTGAGACAGTCTTGCTCTATCACCCAGGCTGGAGTGCAGTGGCATGATCTTGGCTCACTGCAACCTCTGCCTCCTGAGTTCAAGCAATTCTCCTGCCTCAGCTTCCTGAGTAGTTGGGATTAGAGATGCCCACCACCATGCTCAGCTAATTTTTGTATTTTTAGTAGAGATGGGATTTCACCATGTTGGCCAGACTGGGCCCGAACTCCTGACCTCAAGTGACCCACCCACCTCAGCCTCCCAAAGTGCTGGGATTATAGGTGTGAGCCACCATGCCCAGCCCATTATTTCTGTTTATATGAAGATCACTTACAGCATGTTTCTTATGTGCCCCTGTGGGCCACCGTCACTGGCTGCCTGTGCGCGTCCCCTATGCCCACAGGTCTGGCAGTGGTGATCAGTAGCTGCAAAATGACCGACTCTATTGAGGAAACACAGGGTGGTATGGGAGGTTCCTGCCAATGCTGGGAGGAAGAACCACCCAGGAATTGCAAGGCCAGGGGAGGATGGAGTTCAGGGGAGGCAGGACAGGGTCTAAGGCCTGAGCTGGGCTCTGTGCTGAGTGCTCACCTCCCTCTCCTGCCACATACCGCAGACATGTGGAAGATGCGAGGAGGCCTTTGCTTCTGGAAAGGTGCCTGCCCTGTGGTGGAATGCACCCCGGAAGCCTGTGGATGCGATGCACACAGCAGAATCTTCTGTTTGAAAGCGGTGGGTGGGTTGCCACACTCAGGGGCCCCGTTTCTCAAAGATGGTGAGGGAGGTAGGGACACAACATGCCAGGAAGACAGGTGTAATTTAAGGCAAACTTTAATAGATTTATAAAGATCATATATACAAAACATGTTAAACCACCGTGGCTATACATTTTTACACTTTATCTTATCTTAACCTAGCACACTGTTATTTCTAAAGTGAGTCCGGTCACAGCAGGATGGCCCGGCACAGGTGGTGCTGGCATGCAGTGACCTTCGGGGAGGGGCTGCACAGAGCACTTGGTTCCTTTCTGTATTTAAGGCTCCAAAGGGCTCAGATGCTAAAGCCAGAAGGCCACCTGACTGGTCCCTTCGGCAGTGTGTCCTCCTGCTGCGTGGGCTGGGAGCTGAGCACAGGAAAGTGGCCACGAGCCATTTTTGGGGGCCATGCACAGGCCCCGAGCTTATGACCACAGAATTTTCTGGCAATGCTTGTGTCAGCACACAATACTGTGCCCATCGATGTGAGCTGGTTCAAATGGAGTTAAGAAAGAGGACATTTTTGAATGTTTTAAACCAATTTGCCTGACAGGTCAAAAGGTAATTTTTGGAGAGGCTAGAGACTGACAGGCTCAATAGAGATTTTAAATTTTGCATAAATAGGCTTGTTAAAGCCTCCTGAGTAGCTGGGACTACAGGCATGAACCACCGTGTCCAGCTAATTTTTGTATTTTTAGTAGAGACGGGGTTTCACCTTGTTGACCAGGATGGTCTCGATCTCTTGGCCTTGTGATCCACCTGCCTCGGCCTCCCAAAGTGCTGTTCTGTTGCCATAGGCTAGAGTGCAGTGGTGCGATCTCAGCTCACTGCAACCTCCACCTCCCAGGTTCAAGTGATTCTTCTTCCTCAGCCTCCTGACTAGCTGAAATTACAGGCGTGTACCACACCCAGCTAATTTTTGTATTTTTAGTAGAGACAGGGTTTCACCATATTGGCCAGACTGGTCTTGAACTCCTAACTGTGTGATCTGCCCACCTCAGCCTCCCAAAGTGCTGGGATTACAGGCGTGAGCCACCATGTCTGGCCGAGACCCTATATTTTAAAATAAAATAAAATAAAACAATGAAATAAAAATCAAGAAGGTTCACTCTGCAAAAAAAAAAAAAAAAAAAAGTAAATTTGAAATGCATTTGCATGGTAGTTGTATACCAGTGAGTAGTGTGGAAATTATAGACAACTTGACTACATTTTATAAAAGAGGAAAAAAAAAATCTAACACGTTGACTCCTAACTGCAAAGTACCACAGAGCACACGGCCCACAGCGCCTGCAGGCCGCATGGGAGCTCTGCTGCAGACACGTGTCTCAAGGGGTTCACACTGCTAGGGGCACTGATGGCCACAGCCCTGCATGCCCCCTTGGTGCTCCCCAAGCTCTTGGGGACGATTCAGATCAGCTTTAACCACAGCGCCAGGGCAGAGGCTGAAGTTGCAGACAGCAACAATTAGGCCTGCCAGTCAGCCACCTCGGCTCTTCCAGCAGCCCTGTTCTCAGAGCCTCCCTCTGCACGTGGAGCTAGTACAAGAAGGCCCCAGAGCTGGGTGTGGAGGACGTTTATATCCTCCTCACAGAGGGCCATGGCTCTCCACTGCCCTTACATCTGTCTCTGCGGAGATAAACCTTCCCTCATCTGGACTTCCGGTCACATTTTAACAGGTGAGCCACCCAGTCCAAGCCAGTTGGGGCTCACACATTTGCTGGCCAAGTTGAGAAGATGTGGTTCCCCAGGAAAGCTCTACCTCGATGACGAATTGCTGGGGTTACATTCATTTGGGTAAAATATTTCAGCTTTTAAAATCACAGAATGGGCAGGGTGCAGTGGCTCACGCCCATAATCCCAGCACTTTGGGAGGCTGAGGTAGGCAGATCACAAGGTTGGGAGATCAAGACCATCCTGGCTAACATGGTGAAACCCCATCTCTACTAAAAATACAAAAAATTAGCCAGGGATGGTGGTGTGCACCTGTAATCCCAGCTACTTGGGAGGCTGAGGCAGGAGAATCACTTGAACCTGTGAAGCAGAGGTTGCAGTGAGCTGAGATTGCACCACTGCACTCCAGCCTGGGCGACAGAGTAAGACTCTGCCTTAAAAAAAAAAAAAAAAAATCACAGAATGAAGTGAATTTATTGTTAGTTAAAGGGTGCTGAGGTGACAGGCCTGGAACAAGGGCCCTTCATTTTCAGCAACAGGACTAGGCAAGGGAAGGGAAGCCCTTCCAGCAATCATGGCGCTTGGTGCCTCTCCGTACCCTGTCTACCCCACTCAACGGCCAGGCTGTGTCGGCCCAGCAGGAAATTCAGGCTGATGTTCCCCCCGTTCCCACCACCGCCCCCGGTAACAGCACCCGTGTCCTGCTTTGGTTCATGTTACACACACATCCGAAAGGAAACCAAGAGGAGAAAATGACTGCCTGGAACCTGCTCAAAAGAATGCACCCGATTTTTGGGTGGAGCTAAATTTCTACTTGTACTGGGAAGTCAGCCACAGAGCTGATTTTTAACACGACTCCTAGCAAAATGCACCATCAGCCAGGTGCTGAGGCTGCTGGACTCGTGAGAGTGTCATCTTTCAGGAAGGATTTCCAAATGTCAGGGTTAAGTGTGGGAACAATGCTCGTCCCCTCCACACCCAGATCTGCCTGTGCCCAGATCAGAGAAGACAGAGAAGCCTGTGCCCAGTGGGTGGTCTGCTTTTCTGGGCAGGAGCACTATGGACTATTTCAGAGTTCCATCCACTTTCTACCCCTCACCACACATGGACACTGGCTTCTAGCAGTGTCTGCCATGCCAGGGTATCTGGAAACTCACACCTTCTCGGGACCTCCTGCTTCCTCCTGCTGGGTTCTGCAAGTACGTCTTTTGAATAGGAAATTCAAATACTGAGAAAAGCTCATCTCCCAGGGACCAGTTCAGTGGGATGTGGGTTAGCAAGGCCCAGCACATGCCAAGCATGGCTGTTCTGAGCCTTTAGGTCCTCCGGGCTCACGGGCTGGAGCCATGGCCATGGCCTGCAGTCAGTAGAACCACACCACACCAGCATCTCCTTGAAGGGGCTGCCCTGGGCCGGCAGCACCAGACAGACACAGCCATGCGAGGGGAGTGGCAAAGAATGCTTCCAGTGAGTGGTGACCTGTCTGTGGTCCAAAGTCAGCTTCCACCCGAACATGGCAATACTGCAGCTCAGAAATCCGATGCATCTATTTCAAAATGCTGCCCTGAACACCAAAAATAACCTGCCTCCAAGTTCCACAAGGTTCTAAAGGGAGAGACAGAGCAGTGAGTAAGGGAGGAGCCACAAGGGGAGTCTTGGTGATCTGAAGACTTTCCTCCAGAACGAGTGAGACAGGCCATGAATGTGAGACCTGGAGGCAAGAGCAGCACATCCCCACCCTGTGGACTCCAGTCCCAGCCCAGTCACCACCCAAACCGCAGACTCTGTCTCTCCCCGGTAGCCTGTCACTTGCTGTTGAGTCCGGGTCAAAAAAGGTAGCTTCAGCTCCTTTCTTGGGAAACCTAACACTTTTCCAGGTCCAGTAACAACGCCTCACAAAATGAGCACGAGACTGAAAGGCTGACGTCAGTGAAACATCCCCTTACAGGGCGCACGGTGCCAGACCCTCCCCTGGTGCTTCTGTATGCAGGCGTCCAGCAAACCCGCTGCAGTCCCCCGCCAACCCTCAGGCCTGGGCCAGCTCCCCTGAATGCCAAGGCTTCGAGGAAACAACAGGATCCCTTATTTAAGGACCATCTCTCCCTGGGGCTGCTGTGCCAATTAAGTAAGGCTTAAAGTGGTCTGTCCTCTTCAAAGCGAAGTTTCCTGAATTTCAAGGGCTCGAATGAGGCTGCTAAGTATGTGATGCACTTTACAGAGAAATGGCACCAAGAGATTGGGAAAGGCTGCACGCACGTGATGAAACACTTACTAGCAAGGATTTTCTCTCTGCCCTTAAATCACAAAAGAAAACCCACCATCCCTGCACTTCCTCCTGAAGCAAAGTGCTGGCCAGTGAGAAGACCTGGTGGCACATTTTACGGTGAAATACAATCTGCACCACACTAAACATGGATGTCCCCAATCCTGGCAGGAACCTCCAAGCTGGCCCCTTTAGTGGCTGTCAACCGTGGCTGACGTCAGAACCACCTGGGACATGGGGAAACCTGCACTTATGAGCTGATGTCTCGGGCTTGGCGGCTCAGCACACTACCTGGGTGAGAGTGCCTCAGGTGATCGACTGTGTCCCCAGGGCAGAAAGCCACTAGGCCATCCAGCATGGAAATGTGAGAACATCCAGGCTCCCAGAGCTCAGCCCACAGTCAGAGCACACTGTGTGCTCAGGGCGGGTGTTTTTCTGGCATGCTTTCTGCCTTTCCCACTTGTGGTCAAGGCCCCCACTGGCCACACATGGGCAATGGTGCTGAGCAGCATCCCCACTCCTCTTTCCAAAAAGCTGCTTGTTTGGGAAAGAGGAGAGATGCCCAGTGATGTTGAAGAGCAAGTTCCAGTGGAGGCCTGGGCGTGAGGGCTCCAGTCACACCATGCTGAGGACCAGACAGTGCCCATGCTTCCTAGGAGTGGTCTCCTCACTTTCTGGCTGGAACAATAACCACAAAGGTTGCAAGGACAGAACCTCCACCTGCTATCCCCTTGGGTGCCTCTGGTCTCCTGAACACATCAAGGTCCTTCCCCTCCGAGCTTCCCCATCTTAGAGAGTGGGGCCTCTCACGCTCACATGCGTGTGTGCAGGTATATATGCTGCCACGTCATGCTTTAAAAATAAGAGTGTTTTGAATGAAAGCCTCTGGAACACATCTTCATGTATTTTTAAGATAGGGTCTTGCTCTTTTGCCCAGGCTGGAGTGGAGAGTGTGATCACAGCTCATGTAACCTCAAGCTCCTAGGCTCAAGCCATTCTCCTGCCTCAGCCTCCCAAGTAGCTAGCGCTACAGGCACGCACCACCATGCCCAGCCGATTCTGTTTATCTGTAAAGATGGGGTCTCACTTTGTGGCCTGGGTTGGTCTCAAATTCCTGGGCTCAAGCAATTCTTCTACCTTGGCCTCCCAAAGTACTGGAATTATAGGTGTGAGCCACCGCACCCAGCCCAAAATACTATTTAGAGTGGTTCTCCTACATGGCAGGCTTTGTTTGGTATGTGGAAATAACTGTGATGAATAAATAACAAACCATGTTCAAATATAATTAGGATTACAGCCGGGTGTGGTGGCTCACACCTGTAGTCCCAGCACTTCGGGAGGCTGATGTGGGTGGATCACGAGGTCAAGAGATAAAGACCATCCTGGCCAACATGGTGAAACCCTGCCTCTACTAAAAATACAAAAAATTAGCTGGGTGTGGTGGCAGGCGCCTGTAGTCCCAGCTACTCGGGAGGCTGAGGTTGCAATGAACGGAGATTGTACCACTGCACTCTGGCCTGGTGAGAGTGAGACTCCGTCTCAAAAAAAAAAAAAAAGGTTAGAGTGATTTGCTCTGAACTTTTGGGACTGAAAAATCAGTTTAGTGTTGGTTTTGAATCCTAGCAATATTTTCTATTGAGCAAAGAAAGACTAAATTTATTTTAATAAACATCCAGAGGCTGAGGGTGGCCAAATTTTCAAGGCAGACCCTCTCATTGCTACTACACTGTGCAAAGCTTACGCCACGAGCAACTGACCTGGACAACTACCGTTCCAATGGGAGCCTCCACCTTACAACACCAGATTAGTAGATCTCTGTTCCCAGAACCCCCAAGTTAGTTCTAACTAATCATCTTCTAAGAGTTTTTTTTTAAATATTGGAGTTAAAATAATCTGACTCATTTTTATCAAAGTAGGAAAATTACAATAAGAATTCTAGAGATCTCTATAAATTACAGACCTATGACTCAAAATCTTTGAAACAGTATCTCAACAAACAGGAGAGCTTAAAATAGATTTCAGTAAAAACCCTACATGCATTCTTATGTGTAAACAGTATAGCTATGAGGAACGTATCTTATTTTGAGGAAGTTTATTGTTACATTTTTGCAATAATTGACGAGGCACAACTACCTCCTGCTTTTCCAACATCTTAATAAAAAAGACAATAAAGATTAACAGTGAAATTAAAATTAAAAAATACAAAAGCCTAATGTTCTGGAGACAAAAATGACTACAGTCTATGTATAGAAAAGTTGTAAATGATGATAGTTTAGCCTTGCAAAGAGTTACCTTCTCCAATGACAATGCGTTATAGAATTTGGAAGGGGGTGTCTTTAAAAACTTCCTAACTCACCCTGGTCATGAGGAAGAGGTCAGGAAGTCCAGCTCAGCAAGGCCAGGGTGGTGGGGTCAGTGGCTGAGCGAGTCAAGAACCTGGGCCGGGAGTCATTCCACTGTGCTTTCTATCCAGTTAAACAGACCTCACAACATCTCCTTACTCTCATGCTTCCGGTCTGAAAGCGATTAGTAAATATGTCAGACTGTTTAAAGGAAAACAAGCACTCACTGACCAGGCTGGACTACTCAGGAAGGTGTTTCAAACAACTCCCCTGCCACGCCAATCATGGTGGTGCTGCCTCCAACAGCGCCACGAAGAGGCACTCCAAGTTGGTGGAGGACCTGCTTGTACTTCCTCTGGGCTCTGGGTCCTGACAAACATGGGGGATAGTGAAAGCTGACCCGGGCAGCACACAAAGCTCACCACGCTGTGGACCGAGCTGCACTTCACTGCTGCAAACTGAAAATGTGACCCAAGACCATCCCGAGGGACCCACCAAGAGTTTTCTTTCTCCTTTAAAATGTGGTCACTGGCACTAATCCCTGGTCATATCCTTTAGATCTGTGAAGAGCCAAAGGAAGCAGTACAAAAACAGCAACTTCATCATCCAGCCAAAGTAAAAGCTGTAAGCCCAGCAGACACTGACGCACACCCTTGAGCACCACGAAAGACAGAGTCCACGCTGTCTCCTAATGAAAACGCTGTGCTGACAGGGTGACCCAGAGGCAGGTCCCCCTCCCTCCTCTGCTTCTGCATCTGCCCCAGAGCTTCTGTCGATCAGGTTTGCGGGAAAACAAGCCCAGAGTGAGCTGCAGAAGGGCTCGGGGTCAGGAGCAGCATGGCCTCAGGACAGGGCCCTGGGACGTGTGACTGAGCCACAGCAACATTCGGGTGCCAATTAAGAGGAAGCTTTTCATTTGCTTTTAATGCTAGGACACATCCCCAAATATACTAGGCAGGATTTCTCAGTAGAGGGATACACAGAGGGGACCAGCTTGGAATGCAATGTATTTTAAACACAGTGAAAGACACCTAGCAGGTAGCTAGACGAGTAAGCTGGGCCCAGGATTGGCCAGCTCCTGTCAACATTCACAGGCTTCGGGCAGACTCCCCCAGGACAGCGGCATCCGAGAGTGTTTACTTGTTCTGCAAGCAGTCACAGAAGCGAGGGGCCTTGATGAGAATCAGCCTTAGTAGAGCTGAGAACAGGCGGGGCCATTCCCAATGAAACCGAAGGCACTGGTGGAGTGGCAGTGCGGAGAAACCCAGATTCCTCCAGCATTTGTGGGCTTCCTGAAAGGTCAGCTGTTAGCTTGCCAAGCAGCTGGGGCATTAACAAAAGCTCTGCTCGTTGCCTTGCCAGTTTTCTGAAGCCCCAGAAGAGGAATGTTTCTGAAAGAAGGAAGCGCTATGTGCTGCCAACTGCATGTGAGCAGATGACTTACAGGATGGGAAAGCCAACTGCAAGGCGACTTGGTTTCTGTCTTTGCCATCAGGTTGGGCGGGCATGGCTAGGGGTGAAGAGCACCGCTGTGTGCGCACGGATGGAGCAGCAGTCACCACAGGCATCCTGTCTCACTCCATGTTGTGCTGCTGGGCATCTGGCAGGGCTGGAAGGACTGAGCCCCCTGCAGGGGCGTTGAGGTCAATTCACACCTGCAGAGCCCCCCCATCCTGTCCTCAGAGCTGCGAGGGGATCCTAGGCATGGCTCCTCAGCTTTATCTAAAAGGCTGGATGAGGGGCTCTTAGGAAAACTGGCACAGGAATTTGCAAAGGCAACGTGCTCCCTTTGGGAGGTGGCCTTCAGACACTGCGGCTGGGGCTGCAGGGCCGGGCTCAGGCACTGAGTTTAGCAGCACTGGAGTGCACTGGATCTCTACAAGCTACCGTTAGGCAAAGCTCTCAGGTTAGTCTGTCTCAGGGAAGACTTGCGAGTTAGAAAAGCCATCTGCAAGGCCAGCTGGTTTTTGTGATTTTGTCATTAAAGACAGTGTGTGTGTGCACACACACACACACACACAGATCCTCAATTAAATTGTGTCAGAAAAAGAGTAACATTTCTGTAAAGAAAAGCAAGCAGTGTTATTAGATGTTCTGTATTAATAACACAATGATCCCTTGGATTTTCAGTAGTTTTACTCGTCCCCAGGATTCAGTAGCTAACATGACAGTGTCCATGTCCTTTTGCCTGGAGTTCGCTGGCTGGGCTGGGCTGACAGCATTCTGGAGCCAGGTATTTGAGGGCACGGATCGGAGAAACCCACTCAAGGACCACAGAGACGAATCACATCACAGAGCCCGAGCCACAGCCTCGGAGGCTGTTGGCAGACACTGGAAACTGGGGCTCTCCTGCTCACTGCAGCATGATGTCCTTCAGGTTCTCCTGCAGGATGGTGTCTTTCACAGCATGGAACACGAAGCGGACGTTCTCGGTGTCGATGGCAGTGGTGAAGTGGTGGAACAACGGCTTGCTGCGGTTCCGTCTCTTCCTGTCAAAGCACTGGACCAGGTAGCGCTGGACGTCCTCCAACCGGTGCGGGTCGCCCCTGAAGTCCGGGAAGTGCTTCTTGATGCTCACGGTCTTCACCTTCTCCACCAGGAGGTCCATCTTGTTGAGGAAGAGAATGATGGAGACGTTGAAGAAGAGCTTGTTGTTGACGATGGTCTCGAAGATGTTCATGGACTCCACCAGCCGGTTGGTGCGCCTGTCCTCCATGAGGACCTGGTCGTACTCGCTGGAGGAGACCATGAACAGGATGGATGTGATCCCATCGAAGCACTGGAACCACTTCTGGCGCTGAGACCGCTGGCCGCCCACATCCACCATCTTAAAGGGGATTTTCTTAATAACGAAGTCATGCTCCACAATCCCCTTGGTGGCTTTCCTAGCCAGCAGGATGTCTTGTTTACTAGGAAAGTAATTCTGTAAAACACAGGATGGGGCAGACATTTAGGAGGGCAAGAAGGAACACATGAAAATTAAAAAATGGCAAAAAGATAGGGTGGAAGGTAAGAGATCGACTTTTGCAAGAGGTTGAACCAAATACCAAAAGCAAATTTCATTTATAAAATTATCAACTGGCCATGAAACAGAAAGTGGAAGAATCAAATACTTTATTTCAAAATGAAAAGAGGCTCACCAATCTGTGGACGAATGATCAGAACACTCATGGACAGGCCCCAGCTGAAAATCACATCCATTTTCTTCTCCAGAGGGAATTTACCTTTTTTGTTTGTTTCCATACCAGAGATACCTTTTTATTTTTCTAACTTCCAGAGCTTATAGCTTCCAAAACTAATTTAGGTGAACTAAATTACTGTGAACTAATTTAGGTTTTGTAATGTGATTTAAATTCAGTCTGCAATGTATTTGTTATTCTTAGAAAATTCTTCAAATCTTGGGCCTGCGGTAGCTCACGCCTGTAATCCCAGCATTTTGGGAGGCTGAGGCGGGCAGATCACCTGAGGTCAGGAGTTCGAGACCAGCCTGACCAACATGGTGAAACCCCGTCTCTACTAAAAATACAAATATTAGAGATAGATAGCACCACTGTACCCCAGTCTGGGCGACAGAGTGAGACTTCATCTCAAAAAAAAAAAAAAAGAAAGAAAAAAAAAATCTGTAAGTCTTTAGCAACACACAGGCAACCGCAGTCACTCTTCACCCACTTTGACCACTTTGACTTCACACTATTAATAATCCTCCAGACCAGGCATGGTGGCTCACATCTATAATCCCAGTGCTTTGGGAAGTGGGAGGAATAGTTTGAGCCCAGGAGTTCAAGACCAGCTTGGCAAACATAGTAAAACCCCATATTTACAAAAAGTAAAAACATTAGTGGGGCATGGTGCCGCATGCTTTAGTCCCAGCTACTTGGGAGACTGAGGCAGGATGGCTTGAGCCTAGAAGGTTGAGGCTACAACGAGCTGTGATTGCACCACTGCACTCCAGCCTGGGTGACAGAGTGAGACCCTGTCTCAAAAAAAAAAAAAAAAACAAAAAACAAAAAACAACCACCACCACCAACCAAAAAACCCACCTCTTGTGATGAGTGCATGCACCACTCAGAGAGCTGTCTTGCAAAAAGAGCAACAGGGACAGGATCAAGCCTCGATCTAGAGGTCTGCCCACCATCCACAGGTTATGCAGGGGACAGAGAAACATCTTCAATAACACTACAAGGGTGGAAGGGCAAAGTCCAGATAGTAAGAAACCATATGGGATTAATAATCCAGTTACTCCAATGCATACATTGAAAGAAAAAGGATAGAGACAGACAGATGAAAACTTAAGCGATATTGACTGATTGCAACGCATGGACCTTATTAGGTTGTTTATTCAAATTGCTAAAATAAAGCAAAATCAACAAGAAAACATTAATGAGACAACAGGGAAAATCTCCAAACTGACTAGGCTGACATTATGGAATTACTGCTGATTTTTTAGGAGCCATACGGTATTGTGGTTAAGATTTTGAAAGTCATCTTTTAGAGGTACACTCTAAAATATTATTGGTGAAATGACATGGCCGTGCATTTGCTCCTGGAAGTGGGGGGAGGGCTGCTGAAACAAGACGCAATCAGTGATAATGTTGCACCTGGGGTTTCATTAGACTATTCGTTTTTGTAAATGTTTGAATTTTCTGTAAGATAAACGAAGTCCTCCTTTTTTCACTCAAGAACTCCTCTGTCTGTCTCCTTTATGGTAACCTGGGGAAAGGCATTCTCACAGGGTGATTTCCCCCTCCTCCCTTCTGAGACGAAGCCCAGATCTAAGAGAGAGCATAATGTTACAATGCTACTCATGGTAATGTAATAGAACAAGCTTGGCCTGTAGGTCCAGCCGAGCGCTCACGACGTGGATTGCTTTGGTCTCTGGACAAATGTTTTCTAATCTTGGAGCCCAGCTTCTTCGGGTGGGGGTGCTTACTCACCAGCTGGCCGATCCGGTCCAAGTTGTCCAGGAAGTACTTCACTGACTCCCCCTGTCAGGAAGGAAGAATATTCACAGCTTAGTCTTGATAGAAGAATCCTGATGTGGCAAATACAAGAATCTAACAGGGTAATAGCAGTGGGATTTTGCCTCTGTGTGAACAGGAAAGCGAAGCAAAAGGGCAGAGTGTCCGTGTGTTTTCTAAAATAAAAAACCTCTACAATTAAAGAAAATTTTTCATGCAGTTTCTTTAGCTCCAACACCCATATTTAAATTCTGGCTGTTTTTCAGTTTTCCCTGCTGGGTTTTGGTATGTGGTGAAATGCTGGGCCCTCTGACAGGTGACACTCTTTCCAGACGTGAAGGCTGGCCCACTCCTGGCCGTGCTGCTGCGAAGGTGAGACTAGAATAGAATTTTAGATTTTGGCTCCTGGGTCCAGTCTTGCTTCTGTCAAAGACAGCCCAAGGGACCCAAGATACTGTCTTTAAAGGAATAATGGACTCTTTCTGGAAACTGGAAGATGTTTTGCCATATGCACAAAACATCTTCCCGTTTCCAGAAAGAGTCCATTATTCCTTCCCACATTTTTATGACCTGATTTACAGTAGCAAACTCAGGGTAATCTTCCATTTGGATTGTTGTGGTGGAATGACAGCCAGTCTTCTCCTGGACCAAACGTCGATACAATTTGAGACGTGTTCTGTGGAAAGAAGGGCCCTGTGGAATCACCCGGGGCCCCGTTTCAGGAAGCGCTGAGCCACCAGACGCGTGGCATGCATGGGGCACAGAAGGAACCGGGAGGGTGTGCAACCCCCGACCACAAAGCAGCCCACACATGAACAGGTATGCACAAGATTGCCTTAAAATGCAGAATGTTAAAAACCAATTCTACCGCTTTCTAAAAGATTCTACTTTGAACCCTGCTCTAAAGACAGACACCAGCAGGTGGAGTATAGGCTTCCAGGCTGCCTTGACATCAGGGCTGTGGGAAGAGCAGGCACTTTCTGCGCTCTCATGGAAGTGTACAGGGGCACGGTCATATACACGTGGCGAGCTGACGCGGGAGAATTTTAAGGAGGGAAGGCCACCGGAATGGACTAGGTGATGGCGCCAAAGCTTGTGACATCCTAAGGGATGGAGAAAGGTGGCCAGTGTCTGCTCCGTCTATCTCTTCCTCCTCTGTCTCAGATAGAACGTGAGGAGAAAGCAGAGAGGAAGCTCCTTTAGTGAGGAGCCCACCTTCCCACTTTAGAATGAAGGCCTCGATGTTTCCAAAGTGAGTGTTTGGTTTGAGGAGAGAGAAACATACGTCTCCCCATCCCAGCACTGCCTGTGTGAGCCAGCAACCTTCTACTCCTCCTCTGTGGCTGGATGGGGTAAGCACCAGCACCTCATGACCACCTGCTCTCCAGAGCCCCAGGCAGAGGCCCAGCTCTGCAGAGAAGGCACTCCGAGCACCCGGCATGACTGACCTCTTGCACTCGCTCTTGCCCTTCCTCACCAAGCCCCTGATGTGGGAAGCCAACGTGAGGTCTGTGCCTTCCTGTGGCTGTGGCAAGTCCCCTGCTCCTCTGCACATCTGCCTCCTCCCACACCCAGACAGGAAGCAGCTGGGAGAAGCTGCTGGAAGCACTCACTCACCTGATTTCTGACAAGTTCCTTACCCAGCACCTTTCTCTCCTGCTTCCTCCTGCTCTCTTGCCCTTACCCGGGCCTCGCGAGGTGCCATGCGAGCACAAGAAGCATCAAGACGCCATCCCCACCCCTCCTGTGGCCGCAAGGAGCTGTGAGTGACAGCAGCTCACAGCCGGGGCCACCCTTGCCCGTTCCTAGGCAGGTGGTGGCACCAGGCATGAGGGAAGCAGAGGCAGTTCTCCTGTGGGGTTCTAGCTGGGCCAGGCATGGAGAGTCACAGTGGCGCACATGCCCCAGCCAGTGCTCTTATCATCACAGGACACAAAGCCCTGGATGCACATGCTCCACCCAGACAGTATGGACACAAGGGGAAAAGCGCCACAAAGGACACAATCAGGACTGCCAGATGGGAAGCAGGAAACAGGAAGGACGTTTCCCCCAGTGTGAATCTAAACATCCCTACTGAGTCTGAAATCAATCACCCAACTGCACTTTACAACACAGCCACCACTAACATTAAGATATCTTTACTGTTGCTTTCTCTCTAATGACTCTGAATGAGGATGGCTCACTTACCACGGCAGTTTGTTTTTTACTACTTGGAATGGATATAACTTATCTGTGACTCTTGGTCGTCTTGCATGGCTGGTGGAAGAGAGGAGTCGGATCTAGTTTCATGCCAGGGTGGCCTCATCTCGAGAAACAGCCCAGGGGGTCCATGGGAAAGTGACCACTGAGCTGCAAGGTCCAGGGACCGTGCCACAAGCTAACAGGGGCCACAGTGGAGGGAAGAAGGGGACACAGAGCAACCCTGTGTGATCCAGAATGCTGTCACCCACGTCTGCACTCTT
The DNA here is from genome assembly GCA_031835075.1 of Saguinus oedipus. Taxonomy (NCBI): domain Eukaryota; kingdom Metazoa; phylum Chordata; class Mammalia; order Primates; family Cebidae; genus Saguinus; species Saguinus oedipus. The sequence continues at coordinate 49,944,961 of CM063170.1, forward strand.
TGCTGTCCCTGAGGTTTGGAGTACTATGGTTTACCACCAGTGACTGGACGATGCACCCACTGATCTGGCATACAGCCCCTGGGAAGATCGTGTGCGACAGACTCTCTCCATTCTCACAGCACCAGCTCATTAAAAGGGCCAGGTTTAAAATCCCATGCATTTTCAACCCTGAATAGTTCAGTCATTTCTTCAGAGAAAAAGCATGTGGTAGAAACTGAGATGTCCACATGAAATTAACTGCTTGGGGGTTTATAAAGAGGTATTGTGCAAGCCAAGATGAGCCCAGAGTCTTCTTGAACGCTGCTGCAGTCCTGAGATCTAGCAAACACGAGTGGATCGAAAGTGGGCTTTCAGGACTCACCTGGGCATGAAAAACCTACATTGCTCAAGAGTAACACAAACTTGGACTTGTGGATTAGATGAAATGAATTCACTGGGCTGGGACCAGAGGCCACTGAGCACACACCTGACAGAGGCCTGTCCTCTGCCTCAACAGTCCCAGGAACATGCCTGCCTGCTCACGAGCAGCAGAAGGAATGAACCTGAGCAGGGGCTGGTGGGCAGGGAAAGAGCGGTTGTCTGTTTCAAGCAGCAGCAGCAGGTTGATTTGGGGCCTGGGGGGAGCCAGGCAGATGTGACGTTTTGACTTTGGGCAGGACCTAAGCCAACACACAGCCATGAAGAGACCACCTTTCTGCAGGGGCCTGAAGCCTTTAGCAGTCTCTGGAAGCACCTGTCACCCACACCTCCGGTGAGAGGATGACACACACTGGGCTTGCTGCCACTCACAGCTCCATCAGGCAGGCCCTGCGGCAGCCTCACCCATCACCTCTGTCTCTGTACACAGCAAGCTGCCCTTCACAGACCTCTGCTGGCTGCACGCACTTCCTTCAGCTAATTGAGGACCACAAGCAAAGAGCCTCAAATCTTTCAACCCTGCACAAGACCAGCCCCTTCAGATCAGTACATGAGGGACTGACTTTGGTTCCTGCTTGTCCTCTGCTCCTAATTGGAGCCTTTCTATACACATGCTTGGTTCAGTTCCTGCCTCTCTGTCAATGTCATAAACTGACAGGGTATGCATGAAAGACAGCCCATGTTTGGATCCCATGGGGGTGTGAGAGGGAACAAAGGTAACTATGGATTGGTATAAGCTGTAAGGGTCAAGGTAGGGAGAGAACAAGGACCAGAGAGTGGTTACAAAGTAAACGGAGGAACGATCCAAGATGGCTGATCGCTAACATCTTGGGATTGTAGCTCCCAGTGAAAGCACAGAGAACGAGAGGACGCCACACTTTCAGATGAATTTTTGTCACTCATGGACCAGAAGATTCACAGTGGAGGAGCCCCACGGATCGCCAGCATGACTCTTGTGGCCGGCACAGTGGTTTTGCCGACGCCTTGGCGTGGCAGCTCTTGGTGCAGAGTAAACGGGACTGGTTCCCCGTCAGTCCGACGTTTGGAGCTCCGGGAAGGCAGAGTCGCCTATTACAGACTCAAGAAGGAAGCCAGACTGGAGATTCCCGGGCAGAAAAGCACCATCAGTCTTAACGCCGCTGTTTTGGCCGGTGCAGTGGGTTGCTCAGATTGTGGTGCTGGGAATTAACAAGTTGGACGTCCACGCAGAGACCTAATTTGAAAGTTGGTAATTACAAAGGTGACAGGTGGATAAACTTACAACAATGGTAAGAAAACCAGCGTAAAAAGGCTGAGAATACTCAAAATCAGAATGCCTCTCCCTCTACAGAGGATCACAGTTCCTCATTAACAAGGGAAGAAGGCTTGATGGAGAACGAGTGCATTCCACTAACAGAATCAGGCTTCAGAAGGTGGATAATAAGAAACTTCTGTGAGTTAAAAGAACATGTTGTAGCCCAACGTAAAGAAACTAAGAACATCGAAAAAAGATTTGACAAAATCCTAATGAGAATAGACAATTTAGAGAGAAATATAAGTGAATTAATGGAACTGAAGAATACAATAAGGGAACTCCGAGAAGTACGCACAGGTTTTAACACTCAAATTGAACAAGCAGAAGAAGGGATATCAGAGGTCGAAGATCAACTTAAGGAAATAAAACAAGATAAGAATAAAGAAAACAGGATAAAAAGGAATGAGCAAAGTATCCAAGAATTATGGGACTATGTGAAAAGAGCTAATTTACGTTTGATAGGTGTACCTGAATTCGACGGAGAGAATGAATCCAAGCTGGAAAATACTCTTCAGGATATTATTCAGGTAAACTTTCCCAACCTAGCAGAGCAGGACAATATTCAACCCCAGGTAATACAGAGAACACCACAAAGATATTCCTCAAGAAGAGCAACCCCCAGGCACATAATCGTTAGATTCACCAGGGTTGAAACGAAGGAGAAAATACTAAGGGCAGCCAGAGAGAAAGGTCAGGTTACCCACAAAAGGAAGCCTATCAGACTTACAACAGATCTCTCAGCAGAAACCCTACAAGCCAGGAGAGAGTGGGGGCCAATATTCAACATCCTTAAAAAACAGAACTTTCAGCCCAGAATTTCATATCCTGCCAAACTAAGCTTCATAAGTGAAGGAAAAATAAAATCCTTTGCGAATAAGCAAGTACTCAGAGATTTTATTACCACCAGGCCTGCTTTGCAAGAGCTTCTGAAAGAAGCATTACACATAGAAAGGAACAACCAATCTAAAAATATACCAAAAAGTAAAGAGCATCAACATAAATAAGAATTTACATCAACGAATGGATACAACAGCCAGTTAACATCATATGGCAGTAATCCTAAATTTAAGTTGACTAAATCCCCCAAACAAAAGATACATCCAAAACCCAACAGTATGCTACATCCAGACCCATTTCACATGCAAAGATACACAAAGACTCAAAACAAAGGGATGGAGAAAGATTAACCAACTAAATGGAGAGCAAAAATAAATAAATAAATAAAAAGCAGGGGTTGCAATTCTCGCATCTGATAAAATAGATTTTAAAGCAACAAAGATACGGTAAAAGGATCAATGCAACAATAAGAGCTAATGATCCTAACACCCAGATACATAAGACTATAAAGAGACTTAGACTCAATGAGACAGAAAATTAATAAGGATATCCAGGACTTGAACTCAGATCTGGAACAAGTAAACTTAATAAATATTTATAGAGCTCTCCACTTTAAATACACAAAACATACATTCTTGTCAATACCACATCACACCGACTCAGAGGTTTAAATGAAATATTGATTGGCCATTATTAATACCCATTTTTAGAATAAAGCAACATTCCCGTTCTCTCTCCCTCTTTTTCTTCCTCTTCCTCTCCTTCACTACTTTTTTTTCTTTCCTTCTCTCCTTTCAAAAATAAAAATAAAAATAATAAAAAATAAAAAAAGAAAATGAACACCAACTTCCAGCTCCTGGCCAGAGGGCCTTTTAGTTTAAACCCTGTCTGCCCATTCAGGAGCTGTCTCAGTTTCCCTTTTTCCTTTTTTTGAGATGGACTCTCATCCTGTCACCCAGGCTGGAGTGCAATGGCGTGCGTGATCTTGGCTCACTGCAACCTCCCCCTCCTGGTTTCAAGCAATTCTCCTGCCTCAGCCTCCTGAGTAGCTGGGACTACAAGTGTGCACCACCACGCCAGGCTAAGTTTTGTAGTTTTAGTAGAGACGGGGTTTTACCAGGTTGACTAGGCTGGTCTTGAACTCCTGACCCCAGGTGACCTGACTGCCTCGGCCTCCCAGAGTGTGTCCGCCAGCCTTGTCTTAGCTTCTGCATTTAGTGAAGTTAACTCTAAAATCCTAAAATGCGGTCATTCACACTGACTGAAAACAGGGCTTATCAATGGTGAGCTAGAGGATTCCAAAATCTAGTTCACTCACTTCAACAAATTACAAAGACAAATTTTAAAATTGCTGTATATTAAAAACAACAGCAAACTACTCCAAAGGCTAGGTTTCCAATTTCATTACTTAAAGTTAGCATTTGATTTCCACTGAATAGAGATGCTAACCAAACAACAGAGAACCTTTCAAAATACTTTAAAAAATATTATATAGTACCCCAAAAGAAATCCTCATTTTGAACTCAGGCTTTGCTAAGTGAATGCCTATGACATCTCACTGCAGTGGTATGAGATGAAGTGATTATCACAGCTGTGAAAGTGTTCTGGAAAACAGAGAAAGCACTGTATCAATATACATTATAAAAATGAAGCTTTTCAAGTTTTAACTTGGGTATCTATGAATTGTCTGTTGCTAATTTATAATCCTAAAATATTAGGTAAAAGGGCCAGGTGTGGTAGCTGACAGTAATCCCAGCACTTTGGGAGGCCAAGGCTATCACTTGAGGTCATGAGTTTGAGACCAGCCTGGCCAACATGGTGAAACCCCGTCTCTACTAAAAATACAAAAATTAGCCAGGTGTGGTGGCGTGTGCCTGTAATCCCAGCTACTCAGGAGGCTGAAGAATTGCTTGAAACTGGGAGGCGGAGGTTGCAGTGAGCTGAGATTGCACCACTGCACTCCAGCCTAGACAACAGAGTAAGCAAAAAAAGGAAAGAAAGGAAGTTAGAAAAGAAAGAAAAAATAAGATTCACTGGCAGAAATACAAAGTGACTTAGGCACAACAAGGCTGTCCACTACAGCAAATGTGCACTAAGAGAAGCTAGTTAAATAAATTGTGATCTCCATGCAGTTGAGGGCTGCGGTCCCAGCGAAGGAGTGAGGAGAGCTCCGTGGCTGTAGAGAGGTTTCCCATACCCACTGCCAAAGGAAAGGCAAAAGGCACAAAACACAACGCAGAGTGTGCTTCCTTTTATGTAAGAAATCGTGGGGAGACTAAAACCTATACTCTATTTGCTTATATTTGGAAAAGGAAACGTGGATACGCCAGCAGCAGATAAAAATGATGGCTTCTAGGGAGGGAGGGAATGGGGGATGGGACAGAGAGAGGAGCAGACATCTCTGAGTGTGTTTGACTTTGGAACCATGTAACATCTTCCATAATTAAAAAAAAAAATTATATCAAAACCAACCCTCAAAATTGAACCCAACGAAAGCAAATGAACCTAACAGGATACCAAGGTTAGAGGCAGAATCTAGAATTCTGGCCTCCTCCTTTTTTTTTTTTTTTTTTTTTGCCAGAATGTGAAAATGCAGAGGAGCTAATCCCTAACTCTGGCCACACTTTGGCCACCTTGCCCTGTGTGTGGCCTTGTGGCTGTCTCTAAGCCTGGCAAACAGCCACGCCTTGGTCACAGTAGTGAGACCCCAGGAAGGGCTGCATAGGGTCCTTAGCCCTGGAGCAGCATCCACAACTGTAAGCTCAGGCTCCGCATGGTGTGTTCTTGGCAGGTGCTAAGGTGAAGCCATGGGAGCACCAGCCACACTGGGCCCCTAAAGCACCAGGCTCCCTGTGCCTGGGTTCTTCCTTTAATTAGGTATGATCTACATAACATAAAACTCAGCATTTTGAAGTGAACCATTCAGTGGCTTTTACTACATTCAAAATATTATACAGCTACCACTTTCACAGCATATCAGCTGTCACTCCCACTGCCCTGGCCCAGCCCCAACAACACGAATCTGCTTTTTGTCTCCATGGATTTGCCTGTTCTGGATCTCTCACTGGAGTGCAGTCACGCAGCATGCAGCCCTTTGTGTCTGGTTCTTTCACTTAGCGCAGGATTTACAAGGTTCACCCACGCTGTAGCACAGGCCAGTGCTTCATTCTTTTCTATGGCAAATAATATGCCACTGTACGGACATGGAATTTGTTTTTCCATTTGTCAGTTGAGCGACATTTTGACTGTTTCCAACTTTTGGCTGCTGTGAACAGTGCTACAAACAGTTGTGTAGAAATTTTTGCTTGAATATCTGTTTTCATTTCTTTTGAGTATATACCTAGGAGTGAAATTATGGCATCCTATGGTAATTCTTTTTTTTTTTTCTTGAGACTAAGTATCACTCCGTTGCCCAGGCTGGAGTGCAGTGGCACGATTTCCACTCACTGCAACCTCCATCTCCTGGGTTCAAGTGAATCTCCTGCCTCAGCCTCCCAAGTAGCTGGGACTGCAGGTGTATGCCATCACACTTGGCTAATTTTTATATTTTTAGTAGAAACGGAGTTTCACCATGTTGGCCAGGCTGGTCTTGAACTCCTTACCTCAAATGATCCGCCTGCCTTGGCCTCTCAAGTGCTGGGATTAGGAGTGAGTCAGTATGCCCGGCCATCCTTTGGTAAATCTGTGCTTAACTTTTTGAAGACCACCAAGCTGTTTACCATAGTGGCTGCAACAGGTTACAGGCCCATGGGCCATGTACAAAATTGCCAGTGTATCCACATCCTTGCCAACATTTGTTATTTTCTGGTTTTTGAAAACTACAGCCATCTGACTAGCTGTGAAGTGATAGCTCAGTGTGATGTTTTCTGGCGATTCCTTGTGATCTTTTCTAGGTGGTTCTATTTGTATCATTATCACTATAGACTGCATGTACGTACGCTTCCAGAATTCCTGTGTGGAAGCCCTACCTGCAGTGTGATGGTATTCGGAGATGGGGCCTTTGGGAGGTGACTGGCATTAGATGAGGTCATGAAGGCGGGGACCTCCTGATATGATAGTGCCTTTAGAAGAAGAGATTGGAGAGCTCTTCCTCTCCCTCTCTCCTGTGTGAGGACACAGTGAGAAGCCAGCTGTCTGCAATTGAGGAAAACAGCCCTCCCTCACCAGAACCTGATGGTGCTGGCACCCCAAGCTCCAATTTCCAATCTCCAGAGCTGCGAGAAAATTAATTTCTGTTGTTTAAGCCACCCAGAGTATTTTGTTAAGGCAGCTTGAGCTGATAAATACAATTATAAACTTGTGGATTTTCATCTATCAGAGTCAAAAATGGTGAAATGTAAACACATATTAATACTGAGCAGTGGGTTTATGAGCTGATAAATACAATTATGAACTTGTGGATTTTCATCTATCAGAGTCAAAAATGGTGAAATGTAAACACATATTAATACTGAGCAGTGGGTTTATGAGTATCTGTTGGGCTCATTCTTAAACAGTTTCGTAAGATGTTGAATAGTTCGAATTAAAGATTCAGCCCTTAAAACTATAGATTTAAATTCTTCATTGGTATCACAGGGATCATTATAGAAAAATTAGCTAGAAAGAAATGTTATAGCATGTTTTAAGACATTCCCTTGCCTCTAGATAAGAAAGCACCTAGGCTAGGTATACTGGCGTGCACACCTGTGGTCTCAGCTACTTGGGAGGCTGAGGTGGGAGGATCACTTGAGCCCAGGAGGTTGAAGATGCAGTCAGCCATGATTGCGCTACTGCACTCCCACCTGGGCAACAGAGTGAGACATTGTCCCTTAAACAAAAACCCAAAAACCTAAATAACTGGGGGGTGGGGAGAGCTCACCCAATTTCTAGAGGCTTCAACCACAGAATCCCTAAAACTCAGCATGTGAGGGACTGGGCATGTCACAGTTGAGCTGTCTGTCACCTTTCTACTTTTAGGGGAAGTTCATAGCAGAATTCCAGCCTTTGTAGTGGCCAGAACCCTAATTCAAAGCCTCATTGGGGCTAGGATAGAGATATGTGTGGAAAGTCGCAAGAACAGTACAAAGCATCCATACAGTCTTTATCTAGATTCACCTGTTAACATCTTCTCTCATCTGCTTTATCCTTTGTTCATTCCCTTTCAATACACAGATGTTTGAAAATCTGTCATCATTTGAGAGCAAGTTGTTTACCCCTAACTACTTCAGTGGGTATGTCCTAAGAATGAGGACACCTGCTTCTACAACCACAGCAACTTCAGCCACTGCTTCAGGAAGATGCTGCCAGGATAAGAATATTAATCTCGGAGAGCTATCTCATAATTCCCATGCATTAGACATAGGAATTATCTAATATATACAGATATGGCTATATTATTTTCCTCCTCCAGCACAGAATTTAGGTTATTTATATGTAGTTGTCACACCTCTTTAGTTTAATTTCATCTGAAACACTGAATTTTTTTTGAGATGGAGTCTCTCTGTCCCCCAGGCTGGAATGTGGTAGTGCAATCTCTACTGACTGCAACCTCCACCTCCCAGGTTCAAGTGATTCTCCTGCCTCAGCCTCCTGAGTAGCTGGGATTACAGAAGTGCACCACCACGCCTGGCTAATTTTTCTATTTTTAGTAGAGACAGTGTTGCGCCATGTTGGTCAGGCTGGTCTCGAACTTAGGTAATCTGCCTGCCTCAGCCTCCATAAGTGCTGGGATTACAGGTGTGAACCACCACACCCGTCCCACACTGAGATTTCTGAATAACAGAGCTGCCTCCCACCGCCCTTGGAGTTTCTGCGATGTTTCCAGTGTTTTAACATGACAGTTTCGGGATGATTTTCCAATCAGTGCTACTCCACGCTTGCCAGTCTGTGGATGACATTCACTGGTCAACAAGAGCCCCCTTCCTCTTGTTTACCTCATCGCTGTCTACAAGGGCTCACAGATGCTATTGTTTTCCAGGGGATGTAATTCACCTCTATCCTAGCTTACTCTGGTGAAGAAAGCATTGAGTCTCGCTGGCCCTTTGCATTTCCATATTAGTTCTAAAGTCAGTTGTCAATTTCTACCCTCCCTTTCCCCCCAAAACATCTGTGGTGTTTTGATTTTGAATGAGGTCCTTAATTCCTCTTGGTAACGCTTATAAATTTTCTGCACACAAGTGTTGCAAAATTTTCCTTAGACTTATTCTTAGGTAGGTAATCTTTTATGCTGTTTCTTAAATGGTATCTTTAAACATGTTTTCCATTTTCTAATGCTTTGCTGCTAGTGAACAGGAATACAATTGATTTCTGCATATTGGTTTGTGCCTAGTGACTCTGCTAAGCTCTGTACTCATTCTAATAATATACCTGTAGGTTCTTCTGAATTTTCCAGGTGCACAATTGAATCACCTGTGAGCCACAGGCATGGTGGCATGTGGCAACAGTAATATTGGGATGGAAAACCTACCATCCTTTTTGCTAGGAGAACAAGAGGACGGAGTAGGGGCAACCAGGACTGCCAAGGGGGTAACTCCAGGAAGAAGAGAGCCAGTGGAGGGAGACCTCGAGTTCTGTGCATCAACTCTGCCCAAGAGCTTGGGTGACCCCTTAACTAGAGGGGCAGACTGAAAGTGGTCTCTGCTGTGATCTAAGCAATCACCAGCACAGGCATGACCTAGTTGGTAGTTTGGGTCTCACCAAGTTAAGTGTCTGCTAAAGCAAAAATATCAACATTAGTTGGATGAACAGAACAGGACTTAAAAAAATGAGTCTTAAAAAGACATCCATAATGCCCAGGATACAATCAAATTATTCAACACATGGAAGGTGCTCATGATCAGGGGCAAAAATAATCAGAAGTTATCAACTCAGATAACCCAGATGTTGGAATGACTTGACAAAGACTTTAAAGCAGCTATTATAATTAGGCTCAATTAGGTTAAAAATGCTCATGATGAATAAAGACATAGAAAATCTTAGCAGATGCACAGAAAACAAAGAGAATCAAATGAAAATTTCAGAACTAAAATATATAACATCTGAAATTTAAAAATTTACTGGATGAACTTAATAACAGACTGGGGATGAAAGAGGAAAAAATTAGTGACCACCGAATTTGGATTAATATAGATGACCCAATGATCCAATCTCAAAAAAAGAAGGAAAAAAAAAAAGGAATGAATGAGATGCAGGCATTTTTGGGGCAATTCCTAAAGGCCTCATATACAAGTAGTCAGAATCTCACAAGAGAGAACAAAGAGAGTGGGGCAGAGAATGTTTTTAGAAGCAGAAAGCTTTCCAAATTTGGTGAAAGACATACATTTACAGATTTCAAGAAGCTCCACGAATTCCAAATATGATAAATATGAAGAAACTCATAGCAAGGATACTACATAACATACTTCTGAAGAATCCACACGTCAAAGAAGTCAGACTCTTCTGGTCTGACATGTAAAGGGCCGGGAAGTTGTCACTCCCATCCTCACAACAGCAAGAACAAACTGAAAATCAACAGCTCTGTTTAGACCCATCAGAAAGCTGAAACCACAGGACATACTCCTGCCCCCAAACTGGAAAGACAGATAGGCAAATACGGAGAATCACAATTTACCAGAAACAGAAGATGATGCTAGAGCCTGCAACTGACATGTTATGCCCAGCTTTTTTTCTTTTTGAGATGGAGTTTTGCTCTGTTGTCCAGGCTGGAGTGCAATGGTGTGATCTTGGCTCACTGCAACCTCCGCCTCCTGGGTTCAAGCGATTCTCCTGCCTCAGCCTCCTGAGTAGCTGGGATTACTGATAGGCACCACCGTGCCCAGCTAATTTTGTGTGTTTAATAGAGATGGGGTTTCTCCACGTTAGTCAGGCTGGTCTCAAACTCCTGACTTCAGGTGATCCACCTGCCTTGGCCCCTGCCCAGCTTCTAAAAATGAAAAATACTGAAGTCCCCTCCTTATCCTCTGGGGACACATTAGAATACCCTGAGTGGATGCCTGAAGACTTGAATAATACCCAATCCCATCTATATTGTTTTTCCCTACACACATATACCCATGATAAAGTTTAACTGATAAGTTAGGTAGAGTAAGATAAACAATAAAAAAAAAAGAACAATTATAACAATATACTGTAATGAAAGCTATGTGAATGTGGTCTCTCAAAGCATCTCACTGTAGTATATTTAACTGCCTTTAGACCACGGTTGACTGAGGCCATGGAAAGTGAAGCCACAGACTAGGGGACTACTGTACCGCTTGTTAATAGACACAAACACACAGTGTGAAGAGACAAAGTGAGGCCTTAGAACCAGATTCGGATATGGCGAAGGTTTTAGAGTTATCAGCTTGGGAATGGAAATAACTATAATTAATTTGAGGGTACAAATGGAAAGGTGGGCGGCTTAGCAAGGACAGATGAGAACAGAAGCAAGAGATATGCACACACCAGTAGCGGTACCCAGACATGCCAAAATTGATAATTCACAAAGTAAATCAGAAAGTATTTTGAATTTAAAGACAATGTTAAAATACCAACATTTTTATTTTGAGATGTGGCTACTGTGGCACTTAGGGCAGGAATCTGCTGCTTTACAAAGCTTATATTAGGGCCAGGTATGGGGGCACACACTTGTAGCCCCAGCACTTTAGGAGGATGAGGCAGGCAGACTGCTTGAGGCCAGGAATTTTAGACCAGCTTGGGCAATGTGGCAAAACCCTGTCTCCTCAAAAAAATCCAAAAATTAGCTGGGAATGGTGGCATGTGCCTGTAGTCCCAGCTACTTGACCAGGGTGGGGGTTAAGGTGGGAGGATCGATTGAGCCCAGGAGGCCGAGGCTGCAGTGAGCCAAGACTGCAACACTGCAATCCAGCATGAGCAACAGAGCAAGACCCTGTTTCAAAGAAAAAAAAAAAAAGACTTACAGAAGAGAAAAAAATGATCCAAAGTCACTGACCAAAGGTTCTACCTCAAGGAGCTTACTGAAGAGCTCTTTAAACCCAAGGTAAGTAGGAGAAAGAAAATAACAAAGGTGAGATATCAATGAAATGGAAAATGAATTTTGCGATAGAAAAAATGAACAAGACCAAATGTTGGTTCTTTAAAAATGCTGACAACATTCTGACCTCAGGTGGTAGAATGGATCTTTAAAAAAAAAAAAAAGTCAACAAAATTGATAACCTTCTAACTAAGGAAATAAGGAAAAAAAAAAAAAACAAATTTCCAATATCAGGAATGAAAAGCTTATACTACAGCTCCTTCAAACATCAAAATATATACAGAATGTTACAAACAACTTTATGCTAAGAGATTGAACATTTTAGATGATATGAACAAACTGCTTTAAGAAATTTGATTTCCTAAAATGATACTGTATGAAATAGAAACTTTGAATAGCCCTTTAAAAAACTGAATTTGTAAACAAACAAACAAACAAAAGAAACAAACAAACAAAAAAACCCTGAATTTGTTATAAAACAACAACAAAACTTCCCCAAAGGAAAACTCCAGGACGAGATGGCTTCAGTGGTGAATTCTATCAAACACTTAAAGAAGACCTAACACTAACTAACTTACGCAAACTTTTTCAGAAAATCAAACAGGAAGAAATAATTTCCAACTCCTTTTATGAAGCCAGCATAATCCTGGTATCAAAAGTGACAAGATTATCAGAAGAAAACAAATTACAGACCAATCCCCCCACCACCTGAAAACAGACACAGTATCTTTAACAAAACCTTAGCAATTTAAACCTAACTACATAAAAAATGTCAGTAGGAGATAGACACTATTTTCACAACGTTAGGAAGAAAAAAATAGAAATATCTCAACAGATGCAGAAAAAAAAGCATGTGAAAAAATTCAACACATATTCAGGGCTTTAAAAATAAGACTCTCTCACCAGATTACAAAGAGAAAGAAACTTCCTCAGTTTGATACAGGGCATCTATGGAAACCCTGCAACTAACATCCTAAGTCACAGTGGAATACTGAATACCTTCACCCTAACATCTGGTGTAAGGCCAGGATGCCCACTTTTCCTGCTTCTGCAACTAACATCCTAAGTCATGGTGGAATACTGAATACTTTCACCCTAACATCTGGTGTAAGGCCAGGATGCCCACTTTTCCTGCTTCTGGTCAACACTGAGTTAGAACGTCTAACAGCTTAAAAAGCATGAAATAAATAATCTGCAGATCACCTAACTGTTCAAACACAAAATCCTAAGGAAGCTATAAAAAAGCTAACAACAGAATCAATCAGTGAGTTTAGCACATTCACAACATACAAGATTAATGTACAAAAATCAAGAATATTTTTATATACTGGCAATAAACCAATGGAATATAAATATTTTCAAAGCAATTCCATTTCTAATAGTACTAAGAAACATGAATTTTTTTTTGCCATAAATTTTCATCTTGAAATAATTATAGATGCACAGGAAGTTGCGAAGATTGCATAGAGAGGTATATAGGCGGACATGCATTTTTCCCAATGGTTACATCTTTAGTACTTATAGTACAATATCAAAACCAAGGAACTGACATTGGTACAATGTGTGTGTGGTTCCATGCACTTTGTCACCTGACTAGATTTGTGTAACCACCACTGTAATCAAGAGACAGAACTGTCCTGCCACCACAATGGTCTCCCTTGTGCTACCAATTTACAGTCACAGCCACCTTCTGCCTTCTACCATCCCTATCCCCTGGCAACCATGAATCAGATTTCCATCTCTAGAATGTATAGGCACTGACCTGTTTTCTGTTCATATAGTTTTACCTTTTCTAGAGTGTAAAGTGAAAGCATTTAGCATGTGGCTTTTTATTTTTTTAAAGAGACAGGGTCTCACTGTGTTGCCCAGGATGGAGTGCAGTGGCATGATCATGGCTTACTGCAAACTCTCCTCCTAGGCTCAAATGATCTTCCTGCCTCAGCCTCCCAAGTAGCTGATACATGCCACCATGCTTGGCTAATTTTTTGTAGAGATGGGACCTTGCTATGTAGCCCAGGCTGGTCTTAAACTCCTGGGATCAAGCTATCTTCCTGCCTTGGCCTCCCAAAGTGCTGGGATTATAGGTGTGAGCCCCTGCACCTGGCAGCATGTGGCCTTTGGAAATTGGCTTTTTTTCACTCCCCAGAATGTCCTTGGGATTTGCCCACACTGTTGCATGTGTCAGTAGCTTGTTCCTTTCCACTACTGGTAGAATTCCATGGTCTGAATGGGCCACTGTTTGTTTAACCATTTACCAATCTAGAGACATTTTGGTTGTTTCTGTATTTTAGCTTTTGCAAATAAAGCTCTAGGAACATTCACATACAGGTGTGGTATGGATGTAAGTTGCATTGCTCTAGGGTGAAATGTGTGCGACTGCCGGGTTGTATAAGTGTATGTTTAGTTTTTTTTAAAGAAACTGCCATTCTTTTCCAGAATGGGTTGTACCCTTTTACCTCCCCACCAGTGATGAATGAGAGATCCAGTTTCTCAGTATCCTCACCAGCATCTGTTATTTTCACTTTTTTTTTTTTTTTTTTTGAGATGGAGTTTCACTCTTGTCTCCCAGGCTAGAGTGCAATGGCACCATCTTGTCTTACTGCAACCTCTGTCTTCCAGGTTCAAGCAATTCTCCTGCCTCAGCCTCCCAAGTAGCTGGGATTACAGGTACCATCACACCTGGCTAATTTATTTTTTTTGTATTTTTAGTAGAGATGGAGTTCACCAGGTTGGCCAAGCTGGTCTCAAACTCCAGACCTCAGTTGATCCACCTACGTTGGCCTCCCAAAGTGCTTGGGATTACAGGCATGAGCCACTGCGCCTAGCCTATTTTCACTGTTTTTTATTTTATCTGTTCTAATAGGTATGTAGTTCCATCTCCAGACAGTCTGAGTTTGCATTTCCCTTCATTTGCAGTGACTCAATGGCTAGAGCGGACAGGTGTCTTCTCATGTGCTTATGTGCCATTGGCATGTCCTCTTTGCTGAAATCTCATCTTTTGCTTATTTTCTACTTGGGATTGTTTTTGTACTGTTGAGTTCTGTTTTAAGAGTTCTTTATATTTTCTAGATACTGAGTCTTTTGTCAGACATGTAGTTGGCAAATATTTTTCTCCCAGTCTGTAGCTTGTATTTTCATGCTCTTATTAAGAGGATCTGGGCAGGGCGTGGTGGCTCACACCTGTAATCACAGCACTTTGGGAGGCCAAGGCAGGAAGATCCCTTAAGCTTAAGTTTGAAACCAGCTTGGGCAACACAGTGAGACCTCATCCCTACTTTAAAAAAAAAAAAAAAAAAAAAAAAAAAAAAAAAAAAAAGCTGGGTATGGTGTGTTCCTGTAGTCCCAGCTATTAGGGGAGGCTGAGGCAGGAGGACTGCTTGAGTCCAGGAGATTGAGGCTGAAGTGAGCTACGATCACACTACTACACTCCAGTCTGGGCAACAGAGTGAGACCTTATCTCAAAAAAAAAAAAAAAAAAAAAAATCATTTCAAATTTTGATGAAACAAAAATTACTTTTCAAAATTTGATTTCTTTTATGGATCACTAGGGTATCATGTCTAAGAATTTTTCACCAAGTTCTAGGCCCCAAGGAGTTTCTACTGTAACCTTCTCTCAAGTGTTAGAGTTCTGCATTTTACATTTAAATCTGTAACTCGGTTTGAATTAATTTTGTATAAGGTAAAAGATTTAGGTCAAGGTTCACTTTTTCTTCCCTAAAGAGACACAGTTACTTCAGCACCGTTGGTTAAAAGGCTCTTCTTCTTCACTGAGTTGCTTCTGACCTTGGTTGAAATCAGTCGGGCATGTTGGTGGGGAGCGACCCAAGGGTCTGTCCCACTGACCTCTGCATCTCTCTCTGCACTGGCACCACACAGGCCTGAGCATGGCAGGTAAACAACAAACCTTGGAATCAGGGAGAGGGCCCCTCCTACTTTATTCATTTTCAAACATTTTTGGCCATTCCAGATAAATTTTAGAATAATATCTATATCTACAAAAGATCTTGCTGAGATTTTAATAGGAATTATGTCAAATCTGTATATCAATTAGGGGAGAACAGACATCTTTACGATGTTGAATTTTCCAATTCATGAACATAACACGTCTCTATTTGTGGAGATCTGATTTCTTTAGTGAGTGTTTTGTGCTTCTTATTAAACAAGTTCTCTAAATGTTTTGTTAAATTTATACCACAGTATTTCGTATTGCCTCTTAAATTTCTGTTCCCATGTGTCCATTGTTCATTGTTAAGTCTATAGAAGTAAAATTTATATTTTGTATATAGACCTTGTATCCTGTAACCTTGCTAAACTGACTCACTAGTCTATGACTTTTCTGGTAGATCCCTTGGGATTTTCTGTGCCATCTGCCAACAGAAACAGTCGTTATTTCTTCTTCTCTGATATGTCTACCTTGTATTTCCTTTTCTTGCCTTACTGCATTGGCTGAAAAAGGAAATTTTTTTAAAATGTGAAAAATCTCTTTACTGAAAACTGCAGAACACTTGGGCAAAAAAATTGCAACCTAAATAATTGGAGAGTTATATCATATTCACAAACTGGAAGATTCAAAATTGTTGCTTATGCTCCCAAAATTGATCTACAGATTCAACACCAATCTCAATAAAAATCCCAGCAGGCATTTTTTGGGTAGAAATTGACAAGCTCATTTTAAAATTTATCTCTTCAAAACAACACAGAATAACAAACCATTTTATAAAAGAAGAACAAAGTTTTTATAATACCTAATTTCAACTTGCCAGAAAGTGACAGAGTTTGGCACTGGCAAAAGAAAAGACACATAGACCAACTAAACAGAAATGAGAGTCCAGAAACACATATATATATATGGAGATTTTTAAAAAATTGTCAAGGCAACTCAAATGAGGAAAGGAAAGGTTTTCAACAAATGGTGCTGGAAAAACTGGTGACCTTCACAGAACTTAAAAAAAAAATCTCTCACTTGGAGGATCAAAAAATATAAAAAGGACATTGACTCTAATCTTCTCCCATATAAATCTAATTCAAACTGGATCACTAAAACTGGACTTGAAAAAAACACAGGATGTCAGGTGTTGACATTCACTTGGAATACAAAGCCAAAATAAAAACAAAAACTGCCTCACCTAACAAACCCATAGACAAAAACAAACAAACAAACAAACAAAACAAAAAACACAAAGCCTAATATTGCAAAAAAAAAAAAAAAAAAAAAAAAAAAAAAAAAGTCAGATACGGTGGCTCACATTTATAATTCTAAGAGTTCGAGACCAGCCTGGGCAACATAGTGACACTTCATCTCTATGAAAAAATTTTTAAAGATTAGCCAGGTGTGGTGGCACACACCTACAGTCCCAGCTACTCAGGAGGCTGAGGCAGGAATATCTCTTGAGCCTGGGAGGTTGAGGCTGTAGTGAGCCATGGCTGTGCCACTACACTACAGTCTCAGTGAGACTCTGTCTCAAACAAACAAACAAAAACATAGGAGAGGATCTTTGTGATCTTGAGTTAGGAAAAGATTTCTGTGCTATCAGAATTCTGAGATGAGCCTCAATGACACATGCCCCTGTACAATCTCTTCCCCTGGAGTGTGGAAGGGACCTGGGAATATGATGGGACATCAATTTTGTGATTTGGTTACTTTAAGTTAGTCAATAAGGAAGTACTCTTGGGCCAGATGTGATGGCTCATGCCAAGGTGGGAGCCCAGGAATTTGCACTCAGTCTGAGTAACAGAGTGAGACCTCATCTCTACTAAAAATTTAAAAAGTAGCTGGGTGTGGTGGCACATGTCTGTAGTCCCAGCTACTCAGGAGGCTGAAGTGGAAGGTTCTTCTGAGCTGGGGAGTTCAAGGTTGCAGTGAGCCGTGATTGTGCCAGTAGCACTCCAGTTTGGGCAACAGAGCGAGACTGTCTCAAATGACAAAAAAAAAAAAAAAAAAAAAAAGGAGTTGATTTTGGCAGGCCTGATCTAATCAGGTGGGCCTTTTAAAAGAGGTGCTCTCCTGCTGACCTGGAAGAAAGCATACAGCCATGTTGCGAGAGCAGGGGCCACATGGCAAGGAAGTAAGGGCGCCCCTAGGAGCTGCCAGAGGCTCCGGCTCGAAGCTGGCAAGAAAATGGGATGTCAGTCAAATGACTGCAAGGAAATGAATTCTGCCAGTACCAGTGAGCTTGAACAAGCCTTAGATGAGAACATGGCCCAGATACACCAGCCTTCAGCCTCCAGCCTGCGAGGTCCCGAGCAGAGCACCGAGGGAACTCAGGGTGCCCAGGTTCCTGACTCACTCGTACCGGTAGATCATTACATCTGTGCTGTTTTAAGTTGCTAAGTGGTGGTAATCTTTTCATCCAGCAACAGAAAACCTTTGGCATTTTTTAGGGCAAAAAACCATGAAGCATAAAGGAAAATGTCACCTTCCCTGCATAGTGTCAGCCCCAGGGACCTCTTGCACTTGGTACATACTGAACACATGTTGAGTAAATGAAGACATGTGTTTTTCTCAAAGCTGACTTCTTAAATGGCAGCTTAAATACTTTTTTCCTTTAATAGCTTAGTGATTCTCTAACTCCTGTTCACTGTCCCCACATCAGAATAGCAATAATGAGGAATGATTCTTCCCTCCCACTACAAATGGAGCTGCCTGGTTAACACAGAACACAAGCTCCACAGACCTAATAAATGTCTGAAAAACCTCTTGCTTGGGCATGAGTCACTCCCTAACTCAAAACGAACAAGATGAGTCAGCAGCTGTTGCTTCAGGCTCTTTATGGAAAGCCCCTCTATTTTTATCACACTATTCTTAAATAAAACAAAGACGAAAACCCAAAAACTCAACATCTCTTGAACTATCAATGTTTATAGTATTAGAAATGAAAACCTAGAGCATTTAAGAAAACAAGGCTTTAGGGCCGGGCACAGTGGCTCACACTGTAATCCTAGCACTTTAAGAAAACAAGGGTCTGCTAACACTTATCTCATTTGCCATCTGAGTGATGACATCCTGCTACGTCATGTGGCCTCTGAAAAGTTCTACTGTAGGCTTGCAAGTGAAAGAAGGTATCAAGGGCAGATGCTGTCTCAGCAGTTTTATGCTATATTCTGCGCTGTCAGGATTCTAAGATGAGCCTCAATGACACACGCCCTGTGCAATTCCTTCCCCTGCAGCAGAGAAGGGAGCTGGGAGTGTGATGGTATGTCTCTCCTGTGATTGGGCTACTTTCAGCTAAGTCAAAGGGAGGTGATCTTGGTAGGACTGATCTAATCAAGAGAGCCTTTTAAGGAACCTGGCGGAACCCTTAAAAGGGTCTGGGGCCCCCCACAGCACAATTGGAGAACTGCTGACCTAAAGAGGTTGGTGCCTGTGCAGCAGCGTGCCCCTAACAGCAGGGTCACAGCCCAAGGCTGGAAGCGACCAACGCCCACCTTTTGTTCAGTGGATCATCAAGTGCAGTTTATACATCTAACAGAACACCAAAGAATGGATATAAGAGGGTTATCACTGCGTGTATCAACATGATGGATCTTGGCCAGGCACAGTAGCTCACGCCTATAATCCCAGCACTTTGCAAGGCTGAGGTGGGTGGGTCACCTGAGGTCAAGAGTTTGAGACCAGCCTGGCCAACACAGTGAAACCCTGTCTCTATTACAAATACAAAAAATTAGCTGGGCATGGTGGTGCATGCCTGTAATCCCAGCTACTCAGGAGGCTGAGGCAGGAGAATTGCCTGAACCCAGGAGGCGGAGACTGCGGTGAGCCGAGATCGCGCCATTGCACTCCAGCATGGGTAACGAGAGTGAAACTCTGTCTCAAAAAAAATAAAAAAAATAAAAAAATAAAAAAATAAAAATACAAAAATCAGCCAGGCATGGTGGTACATGCCTGTAATCCCAGCTACTTGGGAGGCTAAGGCAGGAGAATCACTTGAACCCGGGAGGTGGAGGTTGCAGTAAGTCAACATCCAGCCTGGGCAACAGAGCAAGAGTCTCAAAAAACAAAAAAACCATGATGGATCTCAAAATAATGCTGAAGAAATAACTCGTAAAACGGTTATACTGTCCTTATTTACAAGGAAACGCAATGCTAGCTGTAAGGATTCACACACCTAGCACTTACTATGTGCTGGCACTGTTCTGAGGGCCTCCCCCATCAACTCCATTCTCACAGTAATACTTGCGGTGTGTGTTACTGTTTTCTCCATCTGACAGATGGTAAGACCGAGAGAGAGTGGTTGAATATCATGCCCAAGTGGTAAGTTACTACTGTTTAGGAATATGTGGTAAAAAGACAAGGAAAGGAGTAACTGGCCAAAAATCAGAACAATGGTGATGCTGGGGTGGCAGTAGTGGCGCACACAGGGTTTATGAATGACCGTTGACATTTTTCATCTGAGCAGCAGGTTCAGAGGTGTTTGTTCATTATGTTTCACGCTGTGCCTGTGTTTTCAGACCCTCCTCCATTGTCATACAGGCTAGTGGAGATATGTATATATTTCACAATTTTAAAAAGAGCAAGAGAGAGAAAAAGAGTAAAGGGCATGAAAAAAAAAAACAGTCCTTAGGGCTGGGTGCTCCCTCCAGGCAGTTTCTGCAACGGGAGCAGATGCCATCCAATGTGATTGCCTGCCCCATCTCAGAGGCCCATGGCTGGATGACGTCTTTCTAAAAGGGCTCTGCCCCCTGCTTTCTGCCACCTGCTCCTGCCAAGCAGTCTTCATGGGCTGGAAGTCATCAGTGGCTTTGTCACATGACCACAAATGCATAAAAATGACAGGAACACCCAGTTTTAAAAGTATTTTTTTTAAACGTAAAAACACTAAGATGTCAAGGCCGAGGTACTAAAGGTCAAAAGCTCAAAGGCCTCTGTTGGCAATGTGTAGATTGGGTATGTGGACAAAGAGAGCCCCACGTGGACATGCACTCTTCCTATCGCCTGCCTCTGCTAGGGGAGGGAGCAGAGAGTGAAGACACTGGTCATGCAAAGTGTCCAGGAGGAGGGCACACCACAGCACGGGCCCGGAGAGTGAAGACACCTGCACACGCAGTGTCCCGGAGGGGAAAACGCCCCAGCTCAGGCTCACCTCCCAGCAGTGCTGCCTCCCGAGATCCACACCTGCTGTGTTCTGCACAGGCTCAACTCCACAGAATACCATACCAGCACCCCAGGGGGATACCAAGTCAGAGGATCTGAGCTGGCTCATTGCCAATCACCCAGGAGATCAAAGCGATCAATGTCAGAGGTCTTTTCTGGATGCAACAGGAAGCACCGGAGAAGCACACAGGCCCTCTGCCCATCACATCAACACCATGATTTCACTTATTTCTGGGCACAGCCTACTCTTCATCCTGAAGACCTAAGGTAGCTATGGCACCATGTCACATCAGGGTATCCCTGATGGGCACTGCACAAGAGCCTGAGAAGCCTTGTCCACACGCATCCCTAAAGCCAGACAGACCTGTCACTGTCCCTTTAAGCCTTCCCAACCTCCTCCCTCCAACAAATCCATCTCCATTTCCTTCTACAGGCAGCTTATCCAGAGCTAAGTTTAGCTACCACCATTTCTGATCTTTCCCCTAGGGACAGCGTCAAGCTCCCTACTGCTGGGACCGTCCCAGCCACATGGCTTTACCAAGTCACCAGAGGTTTGCTAGTCTGCAAGAGGCTGGTGACACGAGGAAAAGAAGCTGTCACATCCTCACAGCAGTGTGGCTCCTTTGGTGGAGAGGTGCGGCTGTGGCTGGCATCTTTCCCACTCCAGCTCTTCCTGTCCTTCCCCCAGTCTTGATGAAGTTGGCTTGCTCTCAGTCCCCACATCCTTCCCCAGTCTTGATGAAGTCAGCTTGCTCTCAGTCCTCACAGTTCATGGCTTGTTCTGGGACAGTGTGTTGTTTTAGACCCAAAACAACGAAATGTGAATGGAGTCACGAATGTAGCACATACCTCACAGAAAGCATTTCCTACACACTGGATCTCAGCTGTTGGGCTCCTCTTAGAGTTATGCTGACAGGAGACAACAACTGCTACCTCTCTGAGCCACCATGCACAACAGTGGACATGCAAGCTCCTGGCACAGCAGCCCCCCGCTCTAATTCCCAGCTATAGATGGCACAGTCCCTCTCTGGGCCTCAGTTTCTTCTTCTATGAAGTCACAGTCACTACCCCACACTTGTAGAGCTGTCTGCTGGCCGAGTGCAGGATGACATGGGGAAGGCATGCAAATGGCAGCTGTGACACTGAAACCAGACGTGTGGTACGCACACTCCCAAGGACGGCTGACTTCATGGTAGAATTTGAGATATTTCAGAAGGCTAGTAAAAATAAAGAAGACAGAAACTTTTTTCTGAAATCTTTTTTCTGATGCAATTCAGTTTGACTAAAAAGAGCTGAAACTGACAGCACTGCCCTCCAGAATCATCACTACCTCATCTACTGAATTCCAAGGACAGAAACAGTTCCCAAACCCAAAGACAATTTCACATGATTTCCAATTCACAGCTACTGGTTCTTCTTTGACCAAATCCTTGAATTTGCTTAAACAATGAAGAGTTGACAGGATGGACTACTAGAAAAGGAAAAGATCGTCATCACTGCTGCAATTAAAAAGTGAAGAGGTAGGGTGCGGTGGCTCATGCCTATAATCCCAGCACTTTGGGAGGCCAAGGTGGGTGGATCACAAGGTCAGGAGTTCGAGACCAGTTGGGTCAATATGGTGAAACCCCGTCTCTACTAATAATACAAAATTAGCCAGGTGTGGTGGCAGGCGCTTGTAGTCCCAGCTACTCAGGAGGCTGAGGCAGGAGAATCGCTTGAACCTAGGAGCCAGAGGTTGCAGTGAGCTGAAATCGCACCACTGCTCTCCAGCCTGGGCGACAGAGCGAGACTGTCTCAAAAAAAAAAAAAGTGAAGAGATGACGAACCAATACTGCTTTTATACTTTGGATAGTGCTGAGTACCAAACAGCTCTTTAGATAACAACTTAAAATTCATTTTCCATCTGTTGCATCCACAAAATGCCCAAATGTAAGGGGAAACTGTGGAGTATCCAGCCGCCGACCAGTCCAGCCAGCACCATAGCCTGACTGCACTGAGACCTCCCGCACTCACACACAGAACACTCGCAGAGATCTGAGGTTGAGCTGCATTTCTTACCATAATTACTGTCTACCTCCAGTCCCTCCAGAGAAAAGTTAAAGCAGTAGAGAAACCTGTGAAAACAAGACAGGCCAAAAATATTGATTCCAAACACCAAAAGCTCTGACCCTGAGGTGGAGGGGAGGGGGTAGCATAGGTTTCATTTCTAGAAGTTATAAGGGCTTCACATTCTGCATTGTTATAAACACCCAACAGACCTGACTTAGGGTAGTCACAGAAGGCGCATATGGCGGGGCCGGTGTGCACCCCCCACTTATGCGAGGTACTGCGCGAGTGCTGCTGGACAGACATGATCCCACTGAATCCAGACACAGTACGATGGTTTCCACTTTCCACACTGAGGAAACCAAAGTTGAGACATTAACTTGGCCAAAGGCAAAAATGCTACTTCACTCCAAAGTCCAGGTTTTTTTTTTTTTCTTGAGATGGAATTTTGCTCTTGTTGCCCAGGCTGGAGTGCAATAGCACAATCTTGGCTCACTGCTATCTCTGCCTCCCAGGTTCAAGCAATTCCCTGTCTCAGCCTCCCGTAGCTAAGATTACAGATATGCACCACCACGCCCAGCTAAGTTTTTTGTATTTTCAGTAGAAACAGGGTTTCTCCATGTTGGTCAGGCTGGTCTCAAACTCCTGACCTCAGGTGATCCACCCGCCTCTGCCTCAAAAAGTGTTGGGGTTACAGGCATGAACCACTGCACCCAGCCAGTCCAGGCTCTTAACCCACCTGTGTACAGGGCTTGAGGCGTGAGAAGCCTGTCAACTATAAAAGCGGTTCCACCAAGCTTCTGTTCTGGAGTTAGATCCAATGGCATTTCCTGAAAACTACATTTAAAAATCTGAAAAAGGAAAGTAATCCCGTTCCTAATAAGGCCGCAATGCCACGGAGCACAAAGCACAGGACAATGACAGGATCAATCATTTGGAAAC
This sequence comes from Saguinus oedipus, assembly GCA_031835075.1. Taxonomy (NCBI): domain Eukaryota; kingdom Metazoa; phylum Chordata; class Mammalia; order Primates; family Cebidae; genus Saguinus; species Saguinus oedipus. Next base: position 49,968,559 of record CM063170.1, read on the forward strand.
CACCCTGCTTGGCTGGAGGAGCACCAGAGGGAAGGCGGCCCCATGTCCTCCTTCCAGTGGGAAGTACACTAGGCTTGTTCTCCCCAACTAGGCTGCACAAAAGGGAGGAGGGGCACTCAGGGCGGCCTCCCATCTGCCACACACCCAGTCAGTGCAGCTTCGAAGCAGGAGAGGGCCAGCTGTGAGTCCTGCTCTTGGAGCCACTGGTGCTGTGGCTGGGAGAAGAGGCCACAGGCGGGGAAACCCCAGACACTCCTGTGGGGCCCGTGCCAGAGTCTCCTGCTCCTCAGAAAGAGCTCTTGTGCTGCCACTTGGCTACTGTGTTCGCCGACAGTGCTGCTGCCAGCCTCAGGCCCAGGACTCAGTGCGCTGTCGCTCCAGGACGCAGACCGGGGCTCCCCACCAGCTTTGATGGGAGACCACAAGCAGCCTCCGAAGTCGTCTTTCTCTCTCTCTTCTCAGAAGCATTTCTCAAATATTCTGCTGACAAGAGGTTAGCAGGACTTACACACACACACACACACACACACACACGCGCGCGCGTGCGCGCGCACGTGGTCTCAATGCAGTTCAGAAGACACACTTGCCTCCTCACAGCCTGTGGGAGGAGTGCTGTGAGGTTTAGACACAGCCTGGCTTGCTAACGGCAAAAATGCTGGTGTGCACTTACCACCGTGTGTTTGCTGCATCTGGCAGAGAAAGCAGAGTTCCAGCTTGGGGAGCCCACAGGGCAGCTCTTCCTTCAGCCCTGCCAACTGTCTGAGTAAAGGCCTTGTCTAGAAAAGCTCCCAAGCTCCCTCAAGTCTGGCAACAGTGCTGCTCTGTGGCTGAGGATGAAGCTCCGGTCCATGTCCCAAGCAGTGTCTCAATTCTCACTGCCCCTACAATCTAAGGCTAGCTCGAAACAAAAAACGATTTATTTTCAGGTCTAAAATACGCCGAAAAAGCTGCAAGGGAACACAATTACACTTTCCAAGGACAGAATCTAAGGAAGATCCCTGATGCCGGCATCCATTGTGCCTCTGTGCCATCCATTATTTATTATCACTGTTTATCACTAATTGTGCCATCATATTTCAAAATTTGGCATTTTCCCTGACTACTCAGAATTAGCCTAAAAAAATACTATTAGTTAATGTCAGCCATTAAAAATAAATTACCTACCAAACAAATCAGGTTAAAGCAAATGGTCCTGGTTAGTCACCAAAGGAGAAAACTTGAGTCCAAGAAGAGCCCTGCAGAATCACCTGGGCATGTGATGGCTTGAGGCAGAAAGTGAAGGGCTCAATGAAATGACTGTGAAACTGACCAAGAAATCAGAGATCAAACCTCAACCAGTAACAAAGCTTCTTGATCAATTCCCTCTCTTTTTTCTCATTAGAAAATGGGATGTTTAATAAGTATCTGATCAGCTTTCTTCAAGAACTGGTGCCAGCCATAAAGAACCTGGAACTGGGACCTGTGTGTGCAGAATGCCACCTGCAGGCGTTGTCCCTCCTGGAACAGGCTGTGAGCACACGGACATGTTTTTGGGAAGCATCCCTAGAACAATGCTGGGGACTTGCTCAGAACAGGCAAATCATGGCGTGAGCCATGGCAGCACGAGCAGGCAAAGGGTACACTTGGAAGGTGACAATAAATTGCTTCTCCTAGCAGCAGGTTTGCCATCTTCTTGGAGGATTTTGCTTGGTATTTTTGAAAAGTTTTACAGCTCAGTACTAAAGTGAATTTTGCTTCTGGAAGCTCAGTTCTTAGTTTGTCAGGGAAGATACAATATTCTATGCACCCTACATTAAAATCAGTAAATGAAGTTATTTTAAAAAGGATATTCATTGAGAAGCAAAAAGCATAAATTAAAAAAAAAAAAAAAAAAAAAAGCAGTTCCTGGTGACCAGCCTCAGCTGAGTCTGAAATAATGGGAAAAAGAGGAAAATCTCAACAGAGTTGAGGAAACTTCACTCTGTGGCGCACGGTTCACCGACTTCATAATTCTATACCAAGTTTACCAGGAAAGCCTCCTCTCTAAAAATGGACTTTTACTAAAATGATCGTCAAGCTCATCATCATTAAAATATTTGGATTCTCATAAAATGGTGGATATGAAGGAAAAGGAAAAAATATTACTTATTGTAAAATCACCCCCAATAGAGCAAAATTCCAGCTCTTGTCAGCACCATTAATGCATTTTTCTTTCAAAAGCTGCATAAGACTGTTTACAGCAGCAATGTTTCTAAAAGTCAAAAGTGGAAACCAACTGGGCATGGTAGCTCACAGCTGTAACCCCACCACTTTGCCAAGGCAGGCAGATTACTGAGGTCAAGAGTTCGAGACCAGCCTGGCCAATATGGTAAAATCCTGTCTCTATTAAAAATACAAAAATGAGCCAGGTATGGTGCACATGCCTGTAGTCCCAGCAACCCAGGGGGCTGAGGCATGAGAACTGCTTGCATCCAGGAGGCAGAGGTTACAATGAGCCGAGATCATGCCATTGCACTTCAGTATGGGCGACAGTGAGACTCTTGTCTCAAAAAAAAAAAAAAAAAAAAAGTGGAAACAACCCAAATGTCCATCACACAACTAGTGAAGAGATAAAACAAAATGTGGCTTATCCATACAACAGAACGCTATTCAGCTACAAAAAGGAACAGAATCCTGACACAGGATGAATGCTCCAATGTGAGTGAGCCTCACATCCATTATGCTAAGTGAAAGGCACCAGGCACAGAAGGCCACATACTACACAATACCACGTATAGAAAACATCCAGAAAATCCAGGGAGACAGAGAGGATGAGAGCTGCCAGGGCTGAGGGCAGGAGGGGCTGTCCTGGAGAATGGAGATGTTTTAAACTGGCTTATGGTGATAGCTGCAAGACTTGGTAAATTTACTAAAAGTCATTGAATATTCACTTTAAAAACCCAAGTGATTTACTTAAGAATGCCCCTGTTTTGCTCCCACCGAGAATTAATCATCTCCCATTTAATAACTCCTAGGTAGTTTAACACTGGGTCAGGTCTAAGATTATATCTGATGCTCAGATTTTTCAGGACAGGTAAAGCTCCAATTATAAGGCCTGTTCCAGGGCTGTTTTCATCTTGACTAATCATCAGTCATTTAACAAAATCGCAGCAGGAAGTTGCGCGGAGCATGAATGGCAAGGGAAAGGAAACCAGAGTACAGCATCCCTTCCAAGCCTGGGCTTCAGGGCACTTCGCAGCCTGTGCCGCTGCTCCCCAGTAAATGCAAAGCAGGGCGGACCGGCCCATCCAATGCTGACAGTGCAGAGGAGGAAGCGGACCCTCCTTCCTCTGCTTTCAGGAGTCTGGCCTCGAGAGCCCCAAGGAAGGAAGGCGGAGCAGGGTCCTGGTGGGGTGTTGGTGCTCGGCTGGGCTTCCCAAAGGGCACCCAGGCACTTCCTTGCTGAGGTCAGGGAGGTCAAATCACCTCTCCCCAGAGGCCAACTCCACCCTGCGCTGCTGCCCACTTGGCAAAGTAGCTCGGTCTAACTCATTTTTCTCAAATTTATTCACTGTCAAAATCCTTTTCAAGTAAGACCAAAACTTCTTTACTCCCTCTTAAGAGTTAGAAAAAAAGCCTCTTTGCAATGAGCCTTTCTGAAGAAATGGAGGAAAATCAGGATCTTTATAATTTATTAGAACATTTGGTGTCTGACTGCAAGATATCCTATATCAAGATATCCTAAAACTCTGAGGTACAGAGATGGTAAGGATTAGGAGACATCAGTCAGAAAAACAATATAGAAGAGAGAGAATGGGAGGAAGGGGAGGAGGACAGAATAAGAGAAAGAGGGAGATGAAGAGAGGGAGAAAGAGGCAGAGAGAGGGAGGAGAGAGGGATAGAGGGAGAGGGAGAGAAGGAAAAGGGAGGGAGAGGGAGAAAGAGGCATAGAGAGGAGAAGGAAAGAGGGGGATAATAGGAGGGGGAGAGAGGGGGATAATGGGAGAGGGAAAGAGAGGGTGAAAGGGGGAGAAGGAGAGAGGGGAGAGGGAGAGGGGGAGAGGGAGGGAGGGGGGAGAGGGGGAGAGGGAGAGGGGGATGTGGATAAAGGGGGATGGGAAGAGAGGGGGAAGGGGAGAGATGGGGAGAGAAGGAGGGGGGAGAGGGGGAGAGGGAGAGAGGGAGAGGGGAGAGGGGGAAAGGGGGTAAGGGGATAGAGAGGAAGGTGAGAAGGAGAAGTAGTGGGGAGAGGAAGGGGGAGGCAGAGGGAAGGGGGAGAGCGACAGGTGGAGGGAGGGGGGTAGAGGAAGGAAGTGGGAAGAGAAGGAGAAAAGAAGGAGGGAGAGGTGGGGGAATGGGGTAGAGAGAGGGGAAGGAAGGGGTAGGAGGAGGAGGAGGAGAGAAGGACAGAGGACGGAGGAAGGGAGGGAGGGAGGGAGGAGGAGGGTGGGCACACAGGCCAAGGGAGGGAGGGAGGAGGAGGGTGGGCACACAGGCCAAGGAAGAGGCTGCTGGAGTTCTCAGAACTACTCTGGCAACTTTTCTGTAAGTTTGAGGTATCTCAAGACAAAAAGTTTAAATAATTTGAAGAGTATAATCTGAGACACTTTGTGTTCAGGGGCATGAGTGCAAACATGGCATGGAGAAGGTGATTAATGAAACTTCCAGAAAGGCCACAGTGGAATGCCCGCTCAGAGTTTCTTCCATGAGATTGTCTTCCACTAGATGAGAATGAGAAAGCCCGGGCTTGTCCAGGAAACCAAAGCTTCTTCTAAACATGCCTTCCCAACACAAACTGTCTCCACCACAGGCTCTGCTTTTCTTGTCACCTGGAACAAGAAAGCTCCCTGCGCCAGCCAGGTCAGGGCCTCTGCACTGAGACCCCCACTCAGTGGCCTCCATGACCTGAAGAGAGTGAGAGAAATGGGGAGATGGAGGGAGAGCGAGAGCGAGAGCGAGAGAGCGCGCGAGTGAGCAAGCGCTCAGCTGAGCTGCTGCTTTAGTCTCGGTTAAAATGAATTAGATTATGTACCCTTCTTTCCTATAGTGACATTACAGGGGCATGAGCACAGGGTGTGCCCCTTAGTAAAAGGGCATGAGGCTTGCCTAGACTTTCTAGAAGTCTCCCTAAGGCTGCTGTGCTGGTGTCCTCTGTCTAGTTTAGTATTTTTTATTATTTTGGTTTTGAGACAGGGTCTCACTCTGTTGCCTAGGTTAGAGGGCAGTGGCACAATCATGGCTCACTGCAGCCTTGAACTCAAGTGGGCTCAAGTGATCCTCCTGCCTCAGCCTCTCAAGTAGCGGGGATGACGGGCATGTGCCACCCACCCCCAGTTATTTTTTTTTTTTAAATACAGATAGGATCTCACTATGTTGCCCAGCTGGTCTGAAACTCCTGGGCTCAAGTGATCCTCCCATCTCAGTCTCCCAAAGTGCCAGGATTACAGGCGTGTGCCACCTCACCTGGGCAGTCTGGTTTATTATTCACTGAGAAGTACATCTTATAATGTGGAATTTTGCTGACCAGAGGGGAGTAGAGATTCTGTATGAAGTCTATTCATTCAATTACCTGAACCCTCCAAAATGCCCCAATAGCCCAGTTTTCAGAGGGTGTGGTTGGGCTCAGCGTTTACTTCACAATCCAGACTCGCAGGCGCTGTTTCTGACATGTGAAGGAATTAGTTCCTCTGCCATGGCTTAGGGAGCCAGGGCCCGTCAGCGGGTCTAATCAGAGCTGAGGCTGACCTCAAGGTGGGGTTCTGTGTGAATGCATCTGAGTTTTATTTCTCTGTGAACTGGAGGCGAGCTGGGAAAACCCAGTAGCTTCAGCCACAGCTGGGACCTGAGGCAGCATCTGAAGTCCCTTGTGTTCTCCCAGCATGAGCCGGCAGACCCTGAAGGGAACGCCAAGACTGACCACAGCTGGACTTGCGTCACCCGTCCTCTTAGGGACTGAGATCCTCAGAGGCTAAAGCACCGTTAGTTATCCAGAATGCTTCTGTTCAGGCGAATGCACGAAGCGTTGAGGTAGGTCAACTGCATTTTGTATGGTGGAAGAGTAATAACCTGGTTGCTTTCTGTATTATGAAGAAAATGAGAACCTTTCCTTAAGGAAAGGAAGCATAATTTGAGAAATCTGGATCCAAGGAATCCCAAATAACTCCCCCAAATTTTAATTCTTGACATTCATCATCACTTGTATTAAAATCTAAGGAAAAAAAAAAAATCACAGGTTGATGGCAAGAGTAAATATAATAGGAAGACTTTCTTAAATGAATGAGTAGGTAGGGAAGAGTGGGTGCTGTGTAAATTTGAGAGCTCCACTTCTGAATTCTGTGATGCCAACATTCAATTAAAGGTAAAGAAAACCGGCAAGACTAGGTAGGGAGTTCTCTATCCTGTCTTTGTTGTTGCTGTTGTTTTGAGACAGTCCTGCTCTGTCGCCCAGACTGGAATGCAATAGCGTGATCTTGGCTCACTGCAACCTCCGCCTCCAAGTTTAAGCAATTCTCCTGTCTCAGCCTCCTGAGTAGCTGGGACTATAGGCGTGTACCAACACACTTGGCTAATTTTTGTATTTTTAGCAGAGACAAGGATTTCACCATGTTGGCCAGGCTGGTCTCAAACTCCTGACCTCAGGTGATTCACCCACCTCAGCCTCCCAAAAGTGCTGGGATTACAGGCATGAGCCTCTGCACCCAACCTGTATCCTGTTTATTACAACGTATCTTGTATGTTCTGTTCCTTATTACTACAATACAATACACATCTAGTTTTTTAAAAATTGTGGGCCGGCCACAGTGGCTCATGCCTATAATCCCAGCACTTTGGGAGGCCGAGGTGGGTGGATTAGCTGAGGTCAGGAGTTTGAGACCAGCCTGGCCAACAGGATGAAACCCCATCTCTACTAAAAATACAAAAATTAGCCAGGCGTGGTGCCACATGCCTGTAATCGCAGCTACTTGGCAGGAGAATTGCTTGAGCCCGGGAGACAGAGGTTGCAGTGAGTCAAGATCGTGCCACTGCATCCGAGCCTGGCCGACAGAGCAAGACTCTGTCTCAAAAAAAAAAAAAAAAAAATTGTGGTAAAAAACATATTAACATAAAATTTACCATCTGAATCATTTAAAAACGTACAGTTCAGTGGTGTTAAGCATATTAACACTGTTGTGAAACAGATCTCCAGAACTTTTTCATCTTGCAAATCTGAAACTTTGCATTCATTAAACAACTCCCTTTTCCATCTCCCCAGCCCCTGGTAACCAGCATTCTACTTTTTGTTTCTATGAATTAGATTACTTTAGGTTATATATAAGCAGAATCATACTTCTGCAATTGGCTTATTTCATTTGGCATAACATCCTCAAGGTTCATCTCTGTTGTAGCTAATATGTCAGCTATAGTCTTTCCTTTTTAAGGCTGGCTAATATTCCATTGTGTGTGTATATATATACTACATGCTGTTTACCCATTCATTCACTGATAAACATTTCGGTTGCTTCCACCTTTTATTGTTTTCTTATATGAGACGGAGTCTTGCTCTGTGGTCCAGGTGGAAGTACAATGAATGGCATGATCTCAGCTTACTGCAACCTCTGCCTCCCAGGTTCAAGCAGTTCGTGTGCCTCAGCCTCCTGAGTAGCTGAGATTAGAGGTATGCTCCACCACACCTGGCTAATTTGTGTATTTTTAGTAGAGACAAGGTTTCAACATGTTGGCCAGGCTGGTCTTGAACTCCTAACCTCAAGTGACCTACCTGTCTTGGTCTCCCAAAGTGCCAGGATTATAGGCATGAGCCACTGTGCCTGGCACCTTAGAGATATTTCCATGTGGACCTTCATTCCTTCTAACAGCCATCTGGTTATTCTTCTTAAATAGCATCACTGGTAAGCATTTACAGAGTTTTAATTTCTGCTACTACGATCAACGCTGCAGAAACTATTCTCATGCACACCACTTCTGGGACATGTATAATTATGTCTGTAAGCTAGGTATCTGTAAATAGAACTGCTGTGTCAAAGAATATTCACATTAATTTTTTTAAACAGCTCTGGCCAAATTCTCTCCCAAAAAGGTTGTATCAATTTATATCCTAATGAACAAGGGTTAGGGTTTAAGATATCCATTTCCTTATAACCTTACCACACTGGATATTATCAATTGATTTTTTTTTCCCAATTTGATGAGTGAAAAGCGATATGTCATTACATTTTAAGTCTAGGTGTTTCTTTTTTTTTAATCATGGGGAGGGAGGCAAGTACTTTTCATATTTACTTTTATAAAATAAAAGGTTTATAACAGAAAGTTACAATAGAATAGATCATGGTGACATGCAGAGATAAGATTCAATTCAAGCTACAGACTGGCCTGGTACTGTGAGAAAAACAAAATATATTCCCAACATTATTCAACTGCATAGATAGCCACAAATAAACCTACAATGCATGACTTTACTGATGTTCACTGACATAATATACTATAACCAGGATAACCATATGCCCCAGTTTGCCCTGGAGAGTCTCAATTTAAGTCAGTCATCTTGGCAAAATTATTTAATAGGGTCTTATTTATAAACATGTCCCATTTGGATATTAAATTAAATGATCACATGATTTTCAATTTAGGCTCAAATTGAGGCTCAATAGACTCTAGAACCATATCAAGCTCAGAGTTCAATTCTGACATAGTTCAGCTAGGCTTGTGAGAGGGCAACACTGGTCCATCAAAGCCGACATTAGATTTTAGAGTTAGCCAGGTGTAGTGGTGCACACCTGTAGTCCCAGCTACCCAGGAGGCTGAGGTGGGGGAAACTCTTGAGCCCAGGAGTTTGAGGATGCAGTGAGTGAGTTACAATGAGTGTGTCTGTGAAGAGCCACTGAGCTCCAGCCTGGACCACATAGTGAGACCCCATCTCAACAACAACAACAACAACAGTAACAACAAAATAAAGAAAAATAACAAAAACAAAACAACATGGTGGCTTCACTGGGTCCCAGAACTAATGGGATCGTGTGCTCTTTACTTCGTATCTCTGTGTAGGACCATTACAAATCAGAGTTACTGAAGCCGAACACCCCCTCACTGTATACCATAGGAATAGTGGCATTGCCTATTTAAGGGCCAGGCCATCATGCAGGATTTTGGTAATGTTTTAAGATCGTCTAAACATGGACCTGCGGGTACTGCAATGCCAGGCTCTGATGACTCCTTGCAGAGCAAATGAACAAGGAACGGACTTAGTAAACCAAATTATTAAAATCAAAGTAAAGGCCAGGAGCAGTGGCTCACGCCTGTAATCCCAGCACTTTGGGAGGCTGAGGCAGATGGATCACTTGGGGGTCAGGAATTCAAGATCAGCCTGGCCAACATGGTGAAACGATGTCTCTACTAAAAATCAAAAAATTAGACAGGCCTGGTGGTGCATGCCTATAATCCAAGCTACTCAGGAGGCTGAGGCAGGAGAATCGCTTGAACCCGGGAGGCGGAGGTTGTAGTGAGCTGAGATGGCACAACTGCACTCCAGCTCGGACACTGCCTCAAAAAAGAAAAAACAAAAAAACCACACACACACACACACACACACACACACACACACACAAAAAAAAAAAAAAAAAAAAAAAAAAAAAAAAAAAAAGAGGCTGATGCACAAAGCTCGGGAACCTGCTGGATGCAAATTATGTTCCTTTCAGCTTCCTAGACAAACATACAACAGCATCATCTCCTATGCCTAAAGGTGCAAAATGACTGGCCTACCATTTAGGGCAGGTAAACTGAATTATGACAAGACGAGGACACTGTTTTATCATGCACTGTTGCTCTCACCCTCCCTTTCCTCATCTCTTCCTAATGAAATGTCTCTGTCTTCCATGTATACATGGCTTGTCTTTCTTTTCCATAAAAGGCAAAAAAAAAAAAAAAAAAAAAAAAAAAAAGGGAAGAAAAAAGGGAAGAAAGAAGAGGTATATAGATAATTAGATTCTTCCAATGGGTACCAAAAGTACCAACTTTCACATGATACTTTCCCGTTTAAGATAAAAATTCTGTGGCTCTTGTCATGTGAAGGAACTTTAATGCAACTTGCTTGATGAAACAGCTTCAGCAGACTACTCTCACTGACTGGCACAGCCAGGCTTAAGCTTTAAAAGGACAGTATCAGTCAGTCTTCAGAGAATGCCACTACAATGTGCTATTAAACCGAGAGTTACAAACGCTTCTGTGGCCTGGCAGTCATCAGGTTCAATGGGCCTGGGGGGCCCTGGGCTGTGTAAAGGGGAGATCCTCAGAACTGACAGCTGTGCCTAAGGGATGCTTTGTTCCAGGAGCTCTTTAGAGGCTGTCTGTCCTTCCTCTCCCCAATCACCATCAAGTCACACCCCAAGGCTTGTAGGACTCAATATTTAAAACAAGACAGTAACATTCAGAGATGCCCCTTTTCAATGAGTTACCTTTATGTGGTACCAGGAAAACACTCCATTAAAAACCTGATGCAAGAAATGAGTGAATTAAGAGCATTAAAAAACAAAAACAAAAACAAATGATGCTTGAGTACCCAAGATGGCCGAATAGGAACAGCTCTGGATTGTAGTTCCCAGCGAAAACACAGAGGGTGAGTGATCACCGCCTTTCCAAACGAATTTTTATTGCCCACATACTAGGAGATTCCCAGGCGGAAAAGCACCATGAGACTCCAGTGCGGCTGTTTCAGCCAGCACAGCGGGTCTCCGCACAAAAACTCACATAAATCTGGGTGCCATTTCAACTGGTGACTGGAATGCCTGGGAGACAGTGTTGCCTGTTCAATTGAAAAAAAGGGGGCTGAAACAGGGAGCCAGGTGATCTGGCTCGGCTGGTCTCACCCCTACAAAGACAAGCAATCTGAAACGCTCTGGATTGAGAGTTTCACAGCAAGCACAGCCGGACCCAGGATGGTCCAGCTCTGGGGGGGAAGGGCACCCACCATTACCGGAGCAGTACACCACTATCGGGGCAGTCCGCCATTACCGAGGCAGTCCGCCATTACCAAGGCAGTCCGCCATTACTGAGGCAGTTCTAACTATACGTCTACAAACAAAACTGCAAGGAAGTTCACATAGCAACTGAGCAGAGCCCACAGCAGCTCAACAACGCCTCTCCTGGCAGACTGTGACTAGGCTACCTCCTCGCTGGGCAGGGCATCTCTGAAAAAAGGCAGCAGCATGACAGGAACTTATAAATAAAGCCCCACCTTCCTGGGACAAAGCACCTGGGAAAAGAAGGCGGTTATGAGTTCCCCTGCAGCAGACTTAAATGTACCTGCCCAGCAGCTCTGAACAGAACAATGGAGCTCATAGCTCAGCACTTGAGCTCCTATAAGGGACAGAGTGTCTCCTCAAGCAGCTCCCTGGCACCTGTATAACCAAAGAGACACCTCATAAAGAAGAGCTCAGGCTGATATCTGGCAGGTATCCTTCTGGGACAAAGATAACAGAAGAAGAAACTGGAAGCAACCCTTACTGTTCCACAGCCACTGCAGGTGATCCCTAGGCAAGCAGGGTCTGGAGTGGACCTCCAGCAGTCCTACAGCAGGAGGGCCTGACTGTTAGAAGGAAAATTAAGAAACAGAAAGAAATAACTTCATCATCAACAAAAAGGATGTCCACTCAGACCCCATCTGAAAGTCCCCAACCACAAAGACCACAGGTAGCTAAATCCACAAAGATGGGAAGAAACCAGTGCAAAAAGGATGAAAATACCCAAACCCTGAAGGCCTCTCTCTTCTCCTCCAAGGGATCACAACTCCTTACCAGCAAGGGAACAAGGCTGGATGGAGAATGAGTCTGATGAATTGACAGAAACAGGCTTCAGAAGGTGGGTAATAACAAACTTCTCTGAGCTAAAAGATCATTTTCTAACCCAATGCAAAGAAACTAAGAACCTTGAAAAAAAGGTTTGACGAAATGCTAACGAGAGTAAACAGCTTAGAGAGGAATATAAATGAATTTACGGAGCTGAAAAACGTAACACGAGAACTTCGCGAAGCATATACAAGTTTCAATAGCTGAACTAACCAAGCAGAAGAAAGGCTATCAGAAGTCGAAGATCAACTCAATGAAATAAAACAAGAAGGCAAGATTAGAGAGAAAAGAGTAAAAAGAAATCAACAAAGCCTCCAAGAAATATGGGATTATGTGAAAAGACCTAATTTATGTTTGATAGATGTATCTGAATGTGATGGAGAGAAAGAATCCAAACTGGAAAACACTCTTCAGGATATTATCCAGGAGAACTTTCCCAACCTAGCAGGCAGGCTACCATTCAAGTCCAGGAAATACAGAGAACACCACAAAGATATTCCTCAAGAAGAGCAACCCCAAGGCTCATAATCATCAGATTCACCAGGGTTGAAATGAAGAAAAAAATGCTAAGGGCAGCCAGAGAGAAAGGTCGGGTTACCCACAAAAAGGGAAGCCCATCAGACTCACAGCAGATCTCTCAGCAGAAACCCTACAAGCCAGAAGAGAGCGGAGGCCAATATTCAACATCCTTAAAGTAAAGAACTTATAACCTAGAATTTCATATCCAGCCAAACTAAGCTTCATAAGCAAAGGAGAAATAAAATCCTTTATGAACAAGCAATTGCTCAGATATTTCATCACCACCAGGCCTGCTTTACGAGAATTCCTGAAAGAAGCACTAAACATAGAAAGGAACAACCAGTACTAGCCACTCCAAAAACATACCAAATGGTAAAGAGCATTGACACAATGAAGAAACTGCATCAACTAATGGGCAAAACAACCAGCTAGCATCAAAATGGCAGGATCAAATTCACACTTAGCAGTATTAACCTTAAATGAAATGGGCTAAATGCCCCAATCAAAAGACAGGCTGGCAAAAAAAGTCAAAACCATCGATGTGCTGCATCCAGGAAACCCATCTCACATGCAAGGATATACATAGGCTCAAAATAAAGGGTTGAAGGAAGAGCTACCAAGCAAATGGAGAGCAAAAAAAAGCAGGAGTTGCAATCCTAGTCTCTGATAAAACAGACTTTTAAACCAACAGAGATCAAAAGAGACAAAGAAGGGCATTACAAGATGGTAAAAGGATCAATGCAACAAGAAGAGCTAACGATCCTAAATATATATGCACCCTATATAGGAGCACCCAGATACACAAACCAAGTTCTTAATGACCTACAAAGAGACTTAGATTCCCACACAATAACAGTGGGAGACTTTAACACTCCACTGTCAATATTAGATCAACGAGACAGAAAATCAACAAGGATATCCAGGACTTGAACTCAGACCTGGAACAAGCAAACCTGATAGACATTTACAGAACTCTCCACCCCAAATCCACAAAATATACATTCTTCTCAGCACCACATCACACCTACTCTAAAATTGACCACATAATTGGAAGTAAATCACTCCTCAGCAAATGCAAAGAACAGAAATTATAACGAACAGTCTCTCAGACCACAGTGTAATCAAATTAGAACTCAGAATTCAGAAACTAACTCAGAACTGCACAACTTCATGGAAACTGAACAACTGGCTCTTGAATGTTGACTGGATAAACATTGAAATGAAGGCAGAAATAAAGATGTTCTTCGAAACCAATGAGAACAAAGACACAATGTACCAGAATCTCTGGGACACATTTAAAGCAGTGTCTAGAGGAAAATTCATAGCAATAAATGCCCACGTGAGAAGCAAGGAAAGATCTAAAACCGACACCCCATCGTCCAAATTGAAAGAGCTAGAGGAGCAAGATAAAAAAAACTCAAAAGCTAGCAGAAGACAAGAAATAAGATCAGAGCAGAACTGAAGAAGAGAGACACGCAAAAAACCCTTCAAAAAAATAAGTAAATCCAGAAGCTGGTTTTTTGAAAAGATCAGCAAAATAGACCACTGGCCAGATCAACAAAAAAGAAAAGAGAATAATCAAATAGATGCAATAAAAAACGATAAAGGGGAAATCATGACGGATTCCACAGAAATACAAACCACCATCAGAGATTACTACAAACAACACTATGCACATAAACCAGTAAACCTGGAAGAAATGGATAAATTTCTGGACACTTACACCCTCCCAAGCCTAAACCAGGAAGAAGTCAAAACCCTGAATAGACCAATAACGAGGTCTGAAGTTGAAGCAGCAATTAAGAGCCTACCAACCAAAAAAAGCCCAGGTCCAGATGGGTTCACAGCCGAATTCTACCAGACATAGAAAGAGGAGCTGGTACCACTCCTTCTGAAACTATTCCAAACAATCCAAAAAGAGGGAACCCTTCTCAAATCTTTTTATGAGAGCAACATCATCCTGATACCCAAAGCCGGCAGAGACTCAACAAGAAAAGAAAACTTCAGGCCAATATCCATGATGAACATAGATGCAAAAATCTTCAATAAAATACTGGTAAACTGATTGCAACAGCGTATCAAAAAGCTTATCCAACATGGTCAAGTAGGCTTCATCCTGGGGATGCAAGGCTGGTTCAACATATGCAAGTCTGTAAACGTAATTCACCACATAAACAGAACCAAAGGCAAAAACCAAATGATTATGTCAATAGATACAGAGAAGGCCTTTGACAAAATTCAACAGCCTTTTATGCTAAAAACTCTCAATAAACTAGGTATCGACAGAACGTATCTCAAAATAATAAAAGCTATTTATGACAAACCCACAGCCAATATCATACTGAATGGGCAACAACTGGAAGCATTCCCTTTGAAATCTGGCACTAGACAAGGATGCCCTCTCTCACCACTCCTATTCAATATAGTATTGAAAGTTCTAGCGAGAGGAATCAGGCAAGAAAAAGAAATAAAGGGTATTCAATTAGGAAAGGAGGAAGTTGAATTGTCTCTATTTGCAGATGACATGATTGTATATTTAGAAGACCCTATCGTCTCAGCCCAAAATCTCCTTAAACTGATAAGCAACTTCAGCAAAATTGCTGAAGGATACAAAATCAATGTGCAAAATCACATGCATTCCTATACGCCATAACAGACTTAAAGAGAGCCCAAATCAACAACGAACTGCCATTCACAACTGCTACAAAGAGAATAAAGTACCTAGGAATACAACTAATAAAGGATGTAAAGGACTTCTTCAAGGAGAACTACAAACAACTACTCAAGGAAATAAGAGAGGACACAAACAGATGGAGAAACATTCCATGCTCATGGTTAGGAAGAATCAATATTGTGAAAATGGCCATACTGCCCAAAGTAATTTATAGATTCAATGCTATCCCCATCAAACTACCAATGACTTTCTTCACAGAACTGGAAAAAAAAAAACACCTTAAACTTCATATGGAACCAAAGAGAGCCCGCATAGCCAAGCCAATTCTAAGCAAAAAGAACAAAGCTGGAGGCATCATGTTACCTGACTTCAAACCACAGTACAAGGCTACAGTAATCGAAACAGCATGGTACTGGTACCAAAACAGAGATATAGACCAATGGAACAGAACAGAGGCCTCGGAGGCAACATCATACATCTATAATCATCTGATCTTTGACAAACCTCACAAAAACAAGCAATGGGGAAAGGATTCCCTGTTTAATAAATGGGAAAACTGACTAGCCATGTGCAGAAAGCAGAAACTGGACCCCTTCCTGACACCTTACACTAAAATTAACTCCAGATGGATTAAAGACTTAAACATAAGACCTAACACCATAAAAACCTTAGAAAACCTAAGCAAAATCATTCAGGACATAGGCATAGGCAAGGACTTCATGACTGAAATACCAAAAGCATTGGCAACAAAAGCCAAAATAGACAAATGGGATCTAATTAAATTCCAGAGCTTCTGCGCAGCAAAAGAAACCATCATTAGAGTGAAGCAGTGACTTGTAATCTACCCATCTGACAAAGGACTTATATCCAAAATCTACTAAGAACACAGATTTACAAGAAAAAAAACAAACAAGCCCATTCAAAAGTGGGCGAAGGATATGAGCAGACACTTTTCAAAAGAAGACATATATGAGGCCAACAAACATGAAAAAATGCTCATCATCACTGGTCATCAGAGAAATGCAAATCAAAACTACATAGAGATACCATTTCACGCCAGTTAGAATGGTGATCATTAAAAAATCTGGAGACAGATGCTGGAGAGGATGTGGAGAAATAGGAACACTTTTACACTGCTGGTGGGAGTGTAAATTAGTTCAACCATTGTGGAAGACAGTGTGGTGATTCCTCAACGACCTAGAAATAAAAATTCCATTTGACCCAGCAATCCCATTACTGGGTATATATCCAAAGGATAATAAATCGTTCTATTATAAGGACACATGCACATGTATGTTCACTGCAGCACTGTTTACAATAGCAAAGACTTGGAACCAACCCAAATGCCCATCAATGATAGACTGGAGAGGGAAAATGTGGCACATATACACCATGGAATACTATGCAGCCATCAAAAACGATGAGTTCGTGTCCTTTGTAGGGACATGGTTGAACCTGGAAAACATCATTCGCAGCAAACTGACACAAGAACAGAAAATCAAACACTGCATGTTCTCACTCATAGGCAGGTGTTGAACAATGAGAACACATGGCCACAGGGAGGGGAGCATCACACACTGAAGTCTGTTGTCGGGGACTAGTGGAGGGACAGTGCAGGGTAGGGAGTTGGGGAGGGATAACATGGTGAGAAATGCCAGATATAGGTGATGGGGATGGAGGCATGTATGTACTCATGCAACAATCCTGCATGATCTTCACATGTACCCTAGAACCTAAAATGCAATTAAAAAAAAAAAAAAAAAAAAAAATATATATATATATATATATAAAACAAAAGAGCTTTATTAAGGTTTATATGACATACAAGAAATCACACATAGGCTAAGTGCAGTGGCTCACGCCTATAATCCCAACAATTTGGGAGGCTGGGGCGGGTGGATCATTTGAGGTCAGAAGTTCAAGACCAGCCTGGACAACATGGTGAAACCTTGTCTCTAGTGAAAATACAAAAATTAGCCAGGCGTGGTGGCAGGTGCCTGTAATCCCAGCTACTCAGGAGGCTGAGGCAGAAGAATCACTTGAATCCAGGAAGCGGAGGTTGCAGTAAGCTGAGACTGAGCCATTATACTCCAGCCTGGGCAACAGAACGAGACTCCGTCTCAAAAAAAAAAAAAAAGAAAGAAAAAAGAAAAGAAAGAAAAAGAAACCACACATAGTGAGCTTGCCCGATCTGATGACTTTTGACATATGCATACAGCTTTGGGACCATCAGGACAACCAAGATCATGAACAGATACCCAAATAGCTCCCACTCTTCTGTTATCAGCCCTTCCCCTCTCCTGCACTCTTCCTGCCCAGGCAACCCGAGGTCTGCATGTTCCAGATTCTCACGTAAGTCAAATCTTAGAGGACGCTCCCTTCTTTGTGTGGCCTCCTGCACTTGGCATAATTCTTTTGAGACTCACCTGCACACTGCAGGTTACAGTGTGCTCCCTTTCCTGGTTGAGCAGTACCCCCACGGAAGGGTGTACCCTGGTCTGTTCATACATCCACTTGTTGATGGCCATGTTCCTCATGTTTGGTTGCCATAAATGTGTGTGCAAGTCTTTGTGTGGAAAAATATGTTCACTTCTCTTTGGTAAATATCTACATGGGAAAGGGCTAGCTCATGTGCTATGTGTATGTTTAACTTTTTTTTTTTTTTTTTTGGAGACAGAGGCTAGCTCTGTCCCCAGGGGCCAGGCTGGAGTGCAGTGCCGTGAGCTCAGCTCACTGCAACCTCCGCCTCCCAGGTTCAAGCAATGCTCCTGCCTCAGTCTCCCAAGTAGCTGGGACTACAGGTGCGCGCCACCACGCCCAGCTAATTTTTGTATGTGTATGTTTAACTTTTAAGAAAGTGCCCGCTTTTCCAAAGCAGCAGTCCCATTTAACATTTCTGCCAGGGGAGTGTTCCTGAGGGCCTGAGTTCCCCTGTGCCCTCACTGTGCCATGTGTGGTTGCCTTCCAAAGGGCAGCCTCCTAGGAGGGTGTGTGGGGTCTCACCGCAGCGTTCATCTGCACATGCATCACGACTGATGACGTTGACTGAGCATCTTTTCATGTGCTGCTTGCTACAGGAATCTCTTCTTTGTTTAAATCTTTTGTCCTCTTAAAAAAATTGTTTTCTTAAGTTTTGAGAGTTCTTTACATATTCTGGATAATCTGACAAAGGACTCATATTGTGAATTCCCAAAAATTGACGAACAACCCAAGAGGGCAAAAAATTTGTACAAACCTGTTACAGAAGAGAATATCCCCCTGGCCAACAGATGTACAAAAGGTGCCGAACCTTAGTCAGGAAAGTTCTTACTTAGAAGTGCAAAGTAAAACATCAATGGGATATCTACCAGGAGGCTTAAAATTAGGAGGACAATATCAAGTGTTGGCTAGAACTATGCTGCTGGAGAGACAATAAACTGCTGGAGAGACTATAAACCAGGACGGCCAGTGTGGAGAAATATTCAGCATTTCCCTATGAACCCAGCAATTCTGACTCCTAGGTATGTTCCCAAGAGATATCAGTACATACATCCATTAAGAGATGTGTACAAGAATGTTCAAAGCAGCTTTCTTCACAATAGCCAAAAACGAGAAACAAACACCATGTCTGTGAAAAGGAGAAGGAATAGTTAAATTATGGTGCATTCATTTAATGGAAGGCTATACAGAAAAAAGAACAAAATACCAATACATGTAGTAACACAGATTAATCCCACAGTCATTACATTATCCAAGAAGCCAGATAGAAGACCACACACTAAACAATTCCATTTAAACAAACTTCCAAAACAGGAAAAACACTCATCTACAGTGATGGAAGTCAAACCAGCGCAATCACCAGGAGTGATATCAATGGGGAGGCAGTGGGAGAGACTTTGTGGGATGCTGAGATGTTCTTTCTCTTGATGTGGGTGGGGGCTGTGTGAGTCGATACACAGGTAAATCTCATTGTGTTGTATACACCTGAGATTTGTGCATTTTGCACATGGAAATTATACTTCAATTAAAACAAACAAGGCTGGATACAGTGACTCACCTCTAATCCCAGCACTTTGGGAAGCTGAGGCGGGCAGATCACCTAAGGTCAGGAGTTCCAGACCGGCCTGTCCAACATGGCGAAACCTCATCTCTACCAAAAATACAAAAATTAGCTGGGTGTGGTGGTGGGCACTTGTAATCCCAGCTACCAGGGAAGGCTGAAGCAGAAGAATTGCTTGAACCCAGGAGGTGGAGGTTGCAGTGAGCCGAGACTGTGCCACTACACTTCAGCCTGGTGACAGAGCAAGACGGTCTCAAAAACAAACAAGAAAACCAGGACGAGATACTTCTACACAGTCACCAGATGGCTACTTGAAAAATAGGACAAGTGTTGGTGGCAAGGTAGAGCAATGGGAACTTGTTCTCTGCTAGTGGGACACAAATGCAACCACTTTGAAAAATCCATGACCACTGAACACAGGCACACCTGGATGCCCCAGCAATTCTACTCTGGATATACCTGTGGGAAATGTCTACATCTCTTCACCAAAAGTTCTCGAATATCTACGGTAACACTTTTATAATGACTCTGAGCTGGTGTCTACCCAGAAACCCATCGCAAGTGCAGGGAACTAAATTGTGGGACATTCACAAAATGGAATACCATGCAGCAACAAGGACAAAGGTGCCGCAGAATGGATGAACAACACAAAACATAACAGCGAAGGAAAGGAGCCAGTTCCACAGGAATAAATACCATGTGATACCACAGATTAAGAAGCAACACAGAAACAGCCACTCTATGCTGTTTACTGTCAGAACTGGTTACTTCTGGAGGGCAGAAGGTGGTGTGCATGAAGATGAAAGGGGTTCTGGGGCACAGGTCCTTGTTTCCTGAGCTAGCTGCAGGTCACACAATGTCCTCAGTTTGTGAAAACCAATTAACATATATGTGCTGTTATTTCTATACATGTATATATATACATACACATATGCCTGCATATATATATATGGATGTGTATACATACATTTCTCCAATGAAAACATTTTTTAAATGAAATAGGGAAAGGTAATAGGCAGTGATGGGTGGGGTTTTGAGTTTAATCAAGATTGCCAGGTAAGATTTCATGAAGATAACATCAGAGTGAAAACCTTTATGAGATAAAGGAGGAAGTGTATTCCAGGCAGAAAGGACGGCAAGTGCAAGGGCCCTGACGGCACTGGGAGGTCCAGACTGTGCAAGCAGCAGCAGGAAGCCTGTGTGCCGGCAGCAGTGATGGAGAAGAAGGGGAACGGGAGATGGGCTTGCCGAGGCAAAGGGCAGTCCAGGCCACTGCTGTGTTGGATGCTTTAATGATGTCAGGGTCAAAAAAGGACAAGGTTTGAGAACCTACAGTCAATACTTGTCACTGAATATGTATTCCTTTTAGACTTACAGATTTGTCTTCCTTTTCATGTAACTTCTTTCAAAGGTGAGTATAACCAAGCAAGTGTAAGAACAAAACTATGTATAAAGCCCAGGCTACTAGTTTTTCCGCCCTTTTAAACACCATCCTACATACTTATGCAGCTATCTGTGTGACTGAGCCACCTTCTTTCCTGGGGTTGGGTTTATTCATGCACAGTGGTTGGCACAGCAGGTAGTCAAAAGAATCAGTAACAACAATATTCTAAGAAGAGTATGAATTGCACAATTTACTGACATCCCTTTCAAATTTGGTGGTAACAGACTTGGCTTAAAGAGTTAATTTGGACTTTTCACTAAGTTATAAGTTAATTCCCCTCTATTATAGATTCCTAACATTTTAAAATTAGTTTTTGAATAGACAATATATGCAGAGAATACAGAATTGGTAAGAGGGGAGGAGGATGCTAGAGAAACCAGTGTCTCAGCTCTCCAGTTCTCCTCTCTGTAGGCAGCCACTGCAGCTAGCTTCCAGGGTGTTTAGGTTTTATTTGAATAGGCTTCAGCTACTCTTTCTGTGGTGCTAGTGAGCTGCTTTTTATTTTGCAACCTCATTTAGGGTTAGATACGATCATATTAAGGGATGGAGTGAGACAGAGCCAGCCTGAATGTCATGGGTGATAAGAATTGAAGTCATGGGGTCTAAAAAGGTTCTGGAAGATGAAAAGTGGGAAGGAAGAACAGAGTGGAGGAAAATCAAATGCAAATAAAGCCACAATTCCTGATCCCATCTATCTTAGCCACAGAAGCTCAGGAGGACCATCGTTCCCAGTGTCTCAAACAGGCCTGGAGCTGACACACTCTGCCAGCTGTATTCATAAACGCAGCAGTGGAACAGAGTTGCCTGGTCTATGGGCTTCTGAGAAAGTTAGACACTAAATGCCTGTGTCCTATCCAACAGCCTGTTCTAAAGTGGTGGGTTTTCTTAGGAGAAGACATCTGCCATCAAACTCTGCCTATGAATTAAAGTAGAGGGACCAGGCTCCAAATCACATCAGGAGTGGAAGAGACCTCATAGGCCTGTCAGTGGCTCTCAGAATCACCTAATGAGCCTCCCACACAGAACTGGCAGAGCCTTCCACCTCCTCCGCCCCTCCGCTGCCAACCTGGGGGCTAACAATGGGTCTTTTTGATTTTTTTTTTTTTTTTTAGAGACAAGGTTTCACTCTGTCATCCAGGTTGGACAGCTCATGGCAGCCTAGACCTCCTGGGCTTAAGTGATTCTTGCTCAGGTGGGTCTTGAATTCCTGGGCTTAAGTGATCCTCCCATCTCAGCCTCCCAAAGTGCTAGGATTATAGGTGTGAGCCATGGCACCTAGGCAACAAATGGGTCTTAAGCAGAGTGAACCCTGACTCTGGGACTGGGCTTTGCTTGCCTGGTAGAAGAGGCCAGTGCTCAGAGTGCTATAGAAAGAACAGAACAGAAGACACTGCCTGGATCTGGACACTGACCATCATTTCCTCAGATCAGGGGACACATTGTGCATCCCACGGTGTCCAACAAGCAGAGAGAGGTGTTCTCCTTGGAGTGAGAGTCTGACAGAGCAGTGGAATGGGAGGTTACAACCCTGCTGTCTAAGACAGGGGAGATGAAAACATGAGGGGCTGGCCTACATTCAACATGAGTGCGGCTACAAGACATCCCCACTCGATGTTCCTGTTTTCTGGATCAGGGAAAGAGGGGCTGGGGAGGTTGCTGTGACTACGTAATTCTTGCTGAGAGAGGAGCAGGCTGGCATAAGGATTACGCTTTTTCTTCCTTCCTCGAACTGCCTCCACTCGGCCACCCTGCTCCCATTTGGTGCAGTGGTCCTAGGACCAGGTCTTGCAACCCCAGTGCTAGAAGCAGAGCTGGTTCCTAAGCAAGAAATCCTAACTATTTTTAAACCTTATGTTGGGGCCAGAAGAGGTGGCTCATGCCTGTAATCCAAGGACTTTGGGAGGCTGAGGTGGGAGGATCACTTGAACCTAAAAGTTCAAGGTTGCAGTGAGCCGTGATGGTGCCACTGCACTTCAGCCTAGGTGACAGAAGCTCTGTCTCAATAATAATAATAATGAATCTTATACTGGAATTCCAAGGACCTGATGGGGATGGATTGTGCCTTCACCCCATCTGGCAAAACTGGGGTTCACAGTGACTGCAGCTGTACTGCCTGGTGGTAAATACAGCCCCCTAGTCCTGCACCTGTATAGCTCTGCCCTATCTGAATGGGAGTGGACTGAGGGGAGACACTGGCTGGGTTATTGCTGCTTGCAATCCAGACCAGCACAGTGACTGAACCTAATGCTCCTTTCAAAGGTGGAAGGAAGCTTGGGTATAAATGAAGAGAAGGAGGACTAGTAGCAGAGAGTAAAGGAATGAATAAATGGACCATATGGGAGAAATCCAATGGTATAGCAAAACCTCAAAAGAAGCTTCAGAACAAGTGATGATATTGTCTCTTTGTTCAATTATACCAGATGCCTGAAAGGGTGAAGCTACATGTTTGGAAATGGAAATGGAGACCAAATGTATACTTCACAGTATCACAACACTTATGAATGGAATGTCTGTGTCCTCCCCAAATTCCCATGTTCAATCCCTAATCCCCAGCGGGATGGTATTTGGAGGCGGGGTCTTTGGGAGGTGATTACAATTAGAAGAGATCATGGGAGGGAGCATGATGTGATTAGTGCCCTTATAAGAAAAGGGAGAGACACCAGAGCTTCTCTCTCTCCACCACATGAGGACACAGCAGGAAGGCGGCCGTCTGCAAGCCAAAAGAGAGCCCTCATCAGGAACCCTACCAGCCAGCACCTTGATCTTGAGTTCCCAGTCTCCAAACTGTGAATAATAAATGTCTATTATTCAAGCCACCCAGTCTGTGGAACTCTTTTATGGCCGCCCCAGCTGAGAGAGAAAACAGGATGATAATACTATTTCTGTGGAATTTCCCCACTCAGATCTGAAAGGCTCATAAGTAACAACTCAGCTTTGTTTCTAAATCTTGAACTCATAAACGAGGAAATTTTAAAAAGACAATTAAAACTTGAGGTGTCCCTAGTGATCCTAGCAAAGATGTCTTTTAATTTCAGAAGACGAGGGCCCTTTCAATTTCTTAACTTACTTACCAAATGGCAAATCACAACTGCACTCACATCACAGGAATGTCTCAGAGGAAATGCTCACACAAGCTACACTATGCCGCCTTAGCCTGAGCTTTTCCCAAGACTCACTGGGACACGTGTCCAATTGTTAATACTGGTCTGCTACAAGGTTTAGTGAGAAGAGACTTAAAAAAGAAAAAAAGCATATTCCACCACAATTTTTTTTCAAAAGAAAGAAAGAGAAAGAAAAGAAAAGAAAGAAAGGGAAAGAAGGAAAGGAGGAAAGGAAAGGAAAGGGGAAAGGGGAAAGGGGAAAGGGGAAAGGGGAAAGGGGAAAGGGGAAAGGGGAAAGGGGAAAGGGGAAAGGGGAAAGGGGAAAGGGGAAAGGGGAAAGGGGAAAGGGGAAAGGGGAAAGGGGAAAGGGGAAGGAAAGGAAAGGAAAGGAAAAGGAAAAGGGAAAGGGAAAGGGAAAGGGAAAGGAAAGGAAAGGAAAGGAAAGGAAAGGAAAGGAAAGGAAAGGAAAGGAAAGGAAAGGAAGAAAGAAAGAAAGTCATAACAAGTTAATAAGTCAACCATTTCATTTGGCTTAAATGCAAAATTCTCAGAAAAGCTCTCCTAAGAACAGCCAGAATAGGGTAGGACTTGCTTTTTCACAAAAGCAGCCTGGCTTTTCAATGTCTGATCTTGACTTACGGATTGTATCAGCCCATCTGTGCCACCTCCCCACTATCTCTTTTGAGAATTTCATCTATCTTTCAAAACCACCCCATTAAAGTCTAATTTCCTCCATGACACTCACACCAACAGCTCCCCATTCACATGGGGTTGGAGGCTAAATTCTGATCATCTCTCCACAAGTTGCATAATACGGGCCCGCACTTCAGGAGTTCAGACCCCTGGCTCTCAGGGAGATGAATGGAAGAAAATCGCTCCTTTCTATAGCTCATAGCCCACTGCTGAGCACAAAAGAAATTCTCAATCAGGGAGCCAGGTAGGTAGACAAATACTACTTGCTATGTGTGGTGCTAGATGTGTTCATCTCTCTCAGAGTCGGTGTAAAAGGAGGGTAGTAATACTGCCTTCTTTGGTAGCTAAGGACTGAAGCTTCAATAATATGTAGTCAAAATGGTGGGAGTCCAGGGCTCTTCCCATTCACTGGGCTTTACTCAGTTATTGTGGAAGCTGATTACATTTGTTGAAATTTGGTACAAGTGGGTGGGGAATGGGGTTGATACTACTAGACTTTGAAACTTAAATAGTATATTATATTTAACCAGAATTATTTCAACTATAAGCCTTCTTTCAGGAATAATACATAAACTTTATGGGTGGCCGAGGCAGGAGGACTGCTTCAGTATGAGTTTGAGGCCAGCCAGGGCAACACAGTGAGACTGTCTCTACAAAAAGTAAAAATAAATTAGCTGAGGCTGGGTGTGGCAGCTCCTGCCCGTAATCCTAGCATTTTGGGAGACTGAGGCAGGTGAATCACTTGAGACCAGGAGTTCAAGCCCAGCTTGGGCACCACAGTGAAACCCTGTTTCTCTACAAAAAAAATTAAAAAAAGAAAAAAAGCCTGGTGTGGTGGCATGCATGTAGTCCCTTCTAGTCGGGAGGCTGAGGTGAGAGGACTGCTTGAGCTCAGGAGGTTGCAGTGAAACAAGATCGAGCCACTATAATCCAGCTTGGGTGACAGAGCCAGATCCTCATAAATAATTAAGTTGGTTTCTCATAAATAGATAAATAAATTAGTTGGGTGTGGTGGTGCACACCTGTAGTTCTAGTTACTCAAGAGGCTGAGGTGGGAGAATTGCTTGAACCTGGGAGTTTGAGGCTGCAGTGAGCTAGGATCATGCTACTACACTCCAGACTGGGAAACATAGTGAGACCCTGTCTCAAAAAAATAAATTTCCTGTCAACATTAATTTTTATAATTCACTCTAAAATTATTTTCATGGCCTTTTCTGATTACAAAAGTACTTAATTTTTTTAATTTTAAAAATTTTTTGAGACAGAGTCTTGCTCTGTCACCCAGGTTGGAATGCAGTGGTGTGATCTTGGCTCACTACAACCTCAGCCTCCTGGATTCAAGTGATTCTCATGCCTCAGCCTCCTGAGTAGCTGGATGACAGATATGTACCACCATGCCTGGCTAACGTTTGTATTTTTAGTAGAGATGGAATTTTGCTGTGCTGGCCAGGCTAGTCTCAAACTCCTGGCCTCATGTGATCCACCCACAGTTTTGGGATTACAGGAGTGAGCCAGTGCACCTGGCCAATAATACATGTTTTGACCACAATTAAAAATAAAAATAATTCAGAAAGTGAATGTTTTCATAAACATATATGAAAACACAAAAAAGAAATAAAACAACTGAGATAGCTCAGTGGATGTATTTACACCAGGTATTGACTTTTTATGCATATATATATATATATATATATATATATATATATATATGCCTGTTAGTCTTTCTAAACAAAAACAGGATATATATTTCTCTATTTAACTGGCTGTTTCACTTGATGCGTCAGGGACTTCTTGCCATGTCAATACATAGAGTTCTCTCTTAGCATTTCTAACTGCTGGACAATATTCGATCACATGGTCAGTATTCTAATTTAGTCAACCAATCCCTACTGGTGAATAATTAGGTTTCCTTTTTGCTTTCTGCTTTTATAAGCAATACAATTAACATGCTTACAAATAATCTTTGCATATCAACTGATTATTTTCCCTTTAAAATTATTATTGTAAATTATAATATAGAAAAAAAATGCATAAAAGACACATGCACTAAGATAAAGTAGCAATCATTAAGGTCAAGAAATAGACTGCATCCAGCACCTCAGAAGTGCCCTTTATCAAAACACTGGCTCCTTCTTCTAGAAGCAACCACTGTCCTGATGCTGGCGGTACCCTGGTAGTTTGACGCTGGTAGTTTGATCTCCTGTGTGTGTACTCTTCAACAATGTGGCTGAATTTTCAATGTAATCATACTATGCATGTGCTCGTGTATGAATGTAAACACACTATATTCTTTTGTGTCTGATGTCTTTGGTTAAACATCACAATGTTTGTGAGATTCATATTGCTGAGCGCTGTCCTCTGCTCATTTTTACTACAGTGCTCAGAAATAAAAAAACACAACAATTTACTCACTCATTTTACTGTTGAGGAATATTTGGATTGTTTTCAACTCTATATAATACTATGAACATTTACCTACATGGCTTTTCATACCTAGGAGTGGGACTGCTGAGCCACAGGGAACACACATATTAACATTAGTAAATAATACCCATCTGTTTTCCAAACTGGAGAAACCAACTTACATTCCCACCAGCACTGCAGTGTATGAGCGTTCCTGTTATTCCACATCTTTGCCAATTCTAAGAATTGTCAGATGTTTTAGTTTGTGCAAATCTGTGAGTATATCATAATATCATTTTCTTTTCTCAGAAGTGCCCATTGAAAGCTTTAACTCATAATGAATTGCCTATTTCTTGCAGATTTGTGCAAGTTCATTAAATATTCTGGATACTCACACCTCTGTAGGTTAGAGAGGGCTATGTTTGGATATACAGAAGTTATTTTAATTTCTGAGATGGAGTCTTGCTCTGCTGCCAGGCGGGAGTGCAGTGGCGTGATCTTGGCTCACTGCAACCTCTGCCTCCCAGGTTCAAGCGATTCTCCTGCCTCAGCTTCTGGAGTAGGTGGGACCATAGGCGTGTACCACCATGCCTGGCTAATTTTTTTGTATTTCTTAGTAGAGATGGGGCTTCACCATGTTGGCCAGGATGGTCTCAATCTCCTGACCTTGCGATCTGCCTGCCTTGGCCTCCCAAAGTGCTGTGTGAGCCACCGTGCCCAGCCCAGAAGTTCTTAATTTGATGGGAGTCAAATTAATAATCTTTTCCTCTTGGATTTGTACTTTTAGTTCCTTAATAAATTCTCTCCTCTATCAAGATCATGAAGATTCTCATATATATACATGATATGCATGTTAAATACATGGTTTTGCCTTTCAAATTTGGTCTCTAATCCATTTGAAATCGGGTGTTTGTGTGTGGTCCATTTTCACTGTTCTCAATGAGGTTTGTCCACTCTACTTATCTAATTATATGCCAATACCTCCACTGTATTGAAGTTTTAAAAAAGATAAATCTTAATATCTGATAATTAGAGAAAGGGTTAGTAAACTTTTTCAGTAAAGGGCCGAATGATAAATATTTCAGGCTTTGTGGGTCTAAAGACATGTAGCTGTCTTTACTGCATATTCTTTTTTCTCAAGCCTTGAAAAACAAAATTCTTATTTCATGGGTGGGAACACACACAAAAAAAGCTATGTGAAATTTAGCTTCCAGGCCAAAGTTTTGCTAATCTCTGTGATAGAGCAAATCCCTTCCATTTTATTTTTGATCAGTAACAACTTGACATTATGACTCCTCAAAGGAATGCAAATTAAAACCACAATGAGGAAAGGAAAACAAAGCTCGAAGACTCACACTTGCCGCTTTGAAAACTTACTACAAAGCTACAGTAAACAAAGTAGTGTGTTCCTGGCATAAGCATAGATAGAATTTAGAGAACAGAATAGAATTCTATTCTAACCGGGGAAAGAAGAGACATTTAACAAATTGTGCTACAACAACTGACTGTCCACATGTAGAAGAATGGATTTGGACCCCTACCTCAAACCGTATACAAAAATTAACTCAAAATGTACCAACAACCTAAATAGAGAAGAATAACTTAAACAAAAGAAAATGTAGGTGTATATCTTAATGACCTTGGATTTGGCAATGAATTCTTAGCTTTGACACCAAAAGTACAAACAAAAGAAAAAAAGAAATGTTAGTCTTCATATTATTTCTTATGTTTCAAACCTTCATCTGGTATCACTTTCTTCCTGTTTGAAGTATAGTACCTATGATTCCTGTTGTGAGGATTTGCCAACCATCAACTCTGTTTGAAAATGTCTCTGTTCTGCCCTCAGTTTTACAAAATTCTAAACTGAGAGTTAAGCTCTCTTGAAGACCACACCTTGAGGTAACATTCCACTCTTTCTGGCATCTGCTGTAGCTTTTGGGAAGAAAGCTGTCAAACTGTCACTTCTTGAAAGTTCACGTCTACCTTTTTCTGTAGCTGCTTTTAAGATTTTCCTTCTTGTGTTTGGTTTTCTGCAGTTTTGTCTAGTTATATATGTGTGTGTGTGTGTGTGTGTGTGTGTGTACACACACACACACGTATTTTTAATCTTGCTTGGGATTCATTGGGTGTCTTCACTCTGTGTTTGATGTGATTTACTAGCCACCATCACTTCAAAAATGTTGCTACCCCCAGACTTTTCTTCCTGTGACTCTGTGTTAAATGTACATTATGCCTTCTGACTCCATCCTCATATTCTCCTTCTTTTTGTCTCTCAGTTCTACATTCTTGATACTTTCTTCCATTAATTCTTCTAGTTTACTAATACTTTGTTGCCTAACTTAGCCATTGAGTTTTTAAATTTTAAATGCTCAATTCTAGAATGTCTAGTTTGTTCTTTTAAACATATGCCATGTCACTTTAAGTAGCGTCCAGTTTTCTAACTTTTCTCTTTAAACAGGGCAGCTGTTTGAAGATCTGTGCCTGAGTCCACTATCTGAAGCGTGTGGGTCTGACCCCACCGCGTGCTGCAGCTTCTGATTCCAGATGCTGTGCTGTGTCCCTGGGAGTCTGGCTGTCTCTGAGATGCCCCTGCCCTTAAGAAACAATGTGGGGAATCTCCACGGATGAGGGTTAAAGTGGCTTTTGCTGGCTTCTACCAGGCACTTGGGTACGTTATCTGTTTGGTGTCACTTTAAATCGGATCCACTGAACAGGGGTTGCCTGGACTGCCATGGTGCTGGGTATGTGAGTGACAGGTCCCCAGGGAGCTGCCTGATGGGTGGGATTTAGTTTGTCTCCTCCCTCTCCCTGCTTTGCTTCCCTGCTGTCCCCTCCTTGTGCATATCCTTTCCATTCATCCTCACCCTCTGAAGTCCCTACTCATTACAGAGGAGTCTCCTATCAGATCCCCCAACTTTAACAATCTTAAGCTTCCACCTCTACTTTGAGACCCCAAAAGATCTGTCAGAAACCTCAGCTCAGGCTCTGCTTCTCCCACAAGGCTCTCTTAGGGGTTTCTCCTGGTGATGTTTTATAATCCTGTCGGTAATTAGAGGCTTTAATACCATTGATTGATTGACTGACTGAGGCAGAGTCTTGCTCTGTCACCCAGGCTGAAGTGCAGTGGGGCAATCTCAGCTCACTGCAACCTCCACCTCCCAGGTTCAATAGATTCTCCTGCCTTAGCTTCCAGAGTAGTTGGGATTACAGGCACCCGCCACCATGCCTGGCTAATTTTTTAATTTTATTTTTAGTAGAGATGGCGTATCACCATGTTGGCCAGGCTGGTCTCAAACTACTAACCTTAAGCAATCCATCTTTCTCAGCCTCCCAAAGTGCTCTATGATTACAGGTGTGAGCCACCACACCTGACCTAATAAATTTATTTTTAACATTTTATCTAGCATTTTAAATTATTTTCAGCAGTTATCTATTATTTTAGATAACTAGTCCACTATAACTAGAAGCCGGCAATAATTTTACCTTATTTTATTTTTATTTCATTAATTAAAAATTTTAAATTTATTTTATTATTTTGAGACAGGGTCTTGCTTTGTCACTGAGGCTGAGGTGCAGTGGCGTGATCATGGCTTACTGGAGCCTCAACTTCCCAGACTCATGGGAGCCTTCCACCTCAGCTTCCTGAGGAGGTGGAACAACACGCATGTGCCACCACACCCGGATAATCTCTTGTACTTTTGGTAGAGAAGGGATTTCGCCCTGTTGTCCAGGCTGATCTTGAACTCTGGGATCAAGCGATATGCTGGCCTCAGCTACCAAAGGGCTGGGATTACAACTGTGAGCCACCATGCCCACCCAAGGTGGAAATCCTAAAATTACTGTGTTAGGATAAAATTCTGGGATGATGAATTACTGCTAAAGAATAGAAGAGCACTTGATGTTCTGACATACTGTGGAATTTCATCACTGTATACTCCCACCTTTTATGTATGATAGTACCTATTTCCTGACACCCCATCAGCCCAAAGCATTATTCTTTAAAATCACTCAACCTAGCTGACAACATTCTTTCAGCATGACTTTAATTTGCATTTCCACAATTAGTGGTATGGCTGATGACTCTATTCCTTCTTTCTTCCGCTTTCTCTTGGGGATGCATCCCTCATGTACCGATTCGCAAGCGCTCTCTCACTCCTTTAGCATCCAGAAAACACTCTTGTAAGTCGCAGTTTTCTCCTAATTTGTCATTCGACTCTGAATTTTATTTATGTTGACTTTTGCCATAGAAATGTTAAAAACGTTTACGTAATGAAATTCATCATTATTTTCCTTTGGGGTTTCTGGTCTTGCTGCCACGCAAAGTGTTTCATTAACTCTGTTACATCACAAATTTCTACCCTGGGCTACCAATGTTAAAAAACTTCACACTTCATTTTTTCTCCCCTAGAGGAGTAGATTTTTAGAGGTTTATAAGTATATAATACTCTTCATGATTAATGAAATGAAGGGAAAAGGCCAACATCACAGGCAGAAACACATTACGTTTCTCACCAGTGCAGGATCCAAGAATAGCAAATACCTCAGCTTCCCGCTTCTGTGTCCTCAGGCAAGAGCCACCCCAGAGGAAAATCAAGTGTCCCACCCGCTCCAGAGCTGGGATCAGCACCCAAATAAGCATTAGACTACCCAGGCTACCCTAAGTTCTTCTCACGCCTGTCTGGGTCATTCATTAACTTTGTCACGTCAGGCAAATTTCTTCAAGTCTCAGGCCTCAAATGGTGTCAATACCAAATAGGACTTGGTAAGGGAATTTCTCAGATCCTTCTGACTTTAATAGTTCTAAGAAAGCTCTGAATCCCACTATGGAAGTTAATTTAGTGTGGAAGATTAAAAATTCATACATACACACATTACCAAACCAAAATTAAGAAAGTCATTTCTGATGGTTTAATGTCTGAAATAACTCTATTTTCTCTAGAAACTAATCACCATTTCTGACATTGTGACTTATCCTATGAGCTAAAAAATGATGCAGTCTTCATGTTTAAGTATGTGTATTGTACCTGTACATGTGTGTACATATACAAACATATTTTCAGATAAACAAGCTGTGGTACTTCCATACCTGGGATTACTACTCAGAAATAAAAAGGTAGACTGGCTCATGCCTGTAATCCCAGCACTCTGGGAGGCTGAGGCGCAGGATCACCTGAGGTCAGGAGTTCAAGACCAGCCTGGCCAACATGGTGAAACCCCGTCTCTACTAAAAATACCAAAAAAAAAAAAAAAAAAAAAATTAACCAGGTGTGGTGTCGGGCGCCTATAATCCCAGCTACTTGGGAGGCTGAGGCAGAACTGCTTGAACCCAGGAGGTGAAGGTTGCAGTGAACTGAGATTGCACCACTGCACTCCAGCCTGGGCGACAGAGTGACACTCGGTCTAAAAAGAAGGTACACTGGAAAGGGGTGGCATGAGGGAGGCCATGGGAGGTGGTTCTGTATTTCGACTGTGGTGTTACATGTAATAAAGTGACCCAAACTACAAGTACTCACTCACCGATGTCAGTCTCCTGGTTTTCATCCTCTGCTATAATCCTGTAGGATGTAACCACTGGGGGAGACCTGGTGATGTGTACAGGGGACTATCTGTGTAACTTCCTGTGAATCAATAATCAGGTCAAAATGAAAAGTTGAAAAAAAAAAAAAAGGGAGTTGGAAAAAATGGACACCTAGCAACAGAGTGGTATGAATCAAAAGATGCTTATTGTCAGAGAAAAAAGTGGCAAAGAATGTGAATAGCCAACTCCCAAGAGAATAAATGTAAATGGCCAAAAACATATGAAGAGAACCAATAAGAAAAGTCTGACTTACCAAGTTGACAAAACTTAAAGAAAACTAAACATATAAACTAAACGTATTATATATCTCTCTCAATCTATCTAAGACTAAACATATAGAAGTTTAAAGCCATATGGCTAGGGCATGGTAGGGGCTGGTGTAATTTGCTGACTTCATTTTTCACTAATTAAACACTAACTGAATGCTTGAGAAGTCAGCTAGTCCCTGACCAGCAGAGCCCAGGACTGATGCTGTCCCTGGGGTGGGTGTCTCTGAGTTGCTATAACCTATCTCTGCTCCACTCAAGACGGCAACTCTAGGCATCCCCCGACCCAGCACATCCATCTCAACACCTGAAGGAATGAGAGGTGATCGCCTTCATGGGGAGACTGGGGATTACGGGTCTGAAACATGTTTCTTGGCCGAGGGCAAGGCCCCCGGGAAGGAAGACACCAGATGCCATTGTGGGTGACACCATGAGCAAGGGGTTCAGCTCTGCATGCTTTGCCCCCAAGGGACAGGGTCCAGACACACAGAGGCAGCCTGGGCGTACACACAAAGATAAGCAATGGGCTCCCGAGTAAGCACCACAAATCTACAGACAGAACACAACAATCTTGGAGCTCACTCTCCCTCAGGGCAGATGCACCAGGAACCCTAAAGCTGCGTGAGCAGTTGGCGAAGTGGCCTGCGAATCCATCCTGATTCTAGGGTATCCAGAAACTGACCACAGACCATCGCCTCCATCACCGTCACTTACATGTAATTCAAGAGCCTCCACGGGTCCCCCACTTTTATTATCAACGTGGCTGCCAAGACAGTCCTATTTAAGTGTAAGTCAAACCACAGCACACCTCTGGCCAATTCCTAAGTCCTTCTGGCAGCCCTCAGGGGCCTCTCCACAGGCACCGAGAGCTGTCGCCTGCCACCCACCACACCAGCCCGTCTCCTGTTGGTCTCCCTGCTGCACTTTGGAGCACGAAGGCTGCTCCCACCTCAGAGCCTCTGCACTTGCCATTCTTCCAGCTAGAAAACTCTTCTCCCTTCCCCGCTAAACCCACTGCCTAAGCTTTCCGGTAAATGCCACTCTAGGAAGTTATGTTAGTGAGAGCTAAAGCCAAGACACAGAGGCTTGAACAAGACAGGCGGAAGGCCACTTCTGCTTGTGGGTCCACTCTGCTCAGATTCTTGACACTGGCCAGCCACTGAGAAGGGGGAGAGGCTGGGGATAAGGGTCATTTTGCCTGCAGAGCAAGACCCAGCACTTAGTCCCATGGCTATGCTAAACTACAAGAAGACAGAAAATGTCATCTAAATTTGTGGTCATTGGCTCAACTGTTATCATGGCAGAAAGAAAACAAATGCCAGGGCCAGGCACGGTGGCTCATGCCTGTAATCCCAGTGCTTTGGGAAGCCAAGGTAGGCAGATCACCTGAGGTCAGGAGTTCAAGACCAGCCTGGCCAATGTGGTGAAACCCCATCTCTACTAAAAATATAAAAATTAGCTAGGCATGGTGGCAGGCACCTGTAATCCCAGCTAATTGGGGGAGGCTGAGGTTGCAGTGAGCTGAGATTGTGCCACTGCACTCCAGCCTGGGCAACAGGGCGAGTGTCAAAAAAACCAAACCAAACCAAACCAAAACAGAAAAAAAACATAACCAAAAAACCGAATACCAGGAAAGTCAAGAATGTGTGGAAGCCGCCTCCCATGGCTGCCCCAGGAATCCATCCAAGCTCCCCCAAGCTGCTCGTCATCTCCTCTCAGGGACAGTTTGCTGGCTGTGAGTCCACACTGCACAGCCTGCCTTGTTGCTGTGGCCAGGTGACTGCGTTCCCATTCGGGAGATTTCCAAGGACGTGCTGGATGGCACTTCTAGGAAGTCACTCTAAAAGGAAGAGGGGAGCTCTCCCTCCCCACTCTCCTGAGCTGGACCACAGCCGAGAACAGGAGCGCACACCTGGACACTGGGAGAAGGCTGGACAGAGCAAGAAAAGACACAACCTGTATTTGCAACTTCATTACCACATTTAATTGGCCACAATTTCAAGAGTAAGTTATGAAAAACAAAAAGTAGTTCCACTTATTCAGGCAATTCTGTACCTAGAGATGTCACTGGCTTGCTCACAGGCCATGTTCAGAGGAAAGTTAGGTAGTGAGGATTATTATTAACTAGGTAAGAAGCAAAGAGCTGTGCAGAAGATTAGTCGGGAAGCAACCAGTCGGGGTGAACAGTAGGACATGAGGCTAAGGACCAAGACCACCTCTGCCCTCAATCATCACACTGCCTCTCTGTGGAGCCTGGGAGAGCCCAGCAGCCGGCCTTGCCCTGTCTCATCTCTCTCTCTCTCTTTTTTTTTTTTTAAATTTTTATTGCATTACAGGTTTTGGGGTACATGTGCAGAATGTGCAAGATAGTTGCATAGGTACTCTTTTTTTTTTTTTTGAGACAGGGTCTTATTCTGTTGCACAGGCTGGAGTGGAGTGGTGTGATCTCTGCTCACTGCACCCTCAACCCCTGGGCTCAAGGAATTCTCCTGTCTCAGCCTCCAGAAGAGCTGGGATTATAGGCGCCCACCACCATGCATAGATAGTTTTCATATTTTTAGTAGAGATGGGGTTTTGCCACGTTGGCCAGGCTGGTCTTGAACTGACCTCAGGTGATCCACCTGCCATGGCCTCCCAAAGCACTGGGATTACAAGTGTGAGCCACCGTGCCCAGTTCCTTTTACGTGACTCACAGTAGTTTCGGGAAAAATAACAACTCAGATCTGTGATTGACTGCTCTGACACCTCAGTTGTGCCTCACAGGTGAGTTTAAACTGCTTGGTGTGGTACATGTGGTTGCAGAGAATGCTGTCTGTGACCTCCAAGACCTGCCTGTACCCAGTGTGCGGCACACAGACTGGGTGGGAACATCCCACCCACTTCTCTAGTTAGGTGGCCCCCACTTCTCCAGCAGTGAGGACAGGGATGCAGAGTTCATTCATGCCTAAACTGACCACGCGTAGCATCCCCTGGGCCACGTGCCAGGTCACCTCCTTGCTCCTAGTGGTGACGTGTGCCTGTGAGGCCTTATTCTGCTGCCATCGTTTTGCAACCGCAGAGGCCAGGCCCAAAAAGAACTAGCACAGAGAAGCCCAGGAAAAGGCAGAGAAAGCTCCCACCTGTGTCAGTTTTCGGCTCAAAAGCCCCTTTGGTGAAACCATTTGAGCTGGGGTTTCTGCGCTTGCATCCACAAGCATGCCAACTGATGCACACCCTTCCTGCCTAAAGCCTGCCCGACTCTGCAGGGCAGCCCCTGGCTGCACAAGTGTCTGCCCTGCAGGCTGCTTTCCCAGCCTCTGCCTCTGTCTGCTCCCTCTGCCACCTGACTCCGCACTGTCTCACTCAGCATGATCAGCCCCTGGGTCATCCTACCTGCCTTCAGAAGTCTCCTCCAAAGCACCTCTGACCTCCACCTGCCAGGCAGAATTGTCTGCTTTTTTCCTTTATGCTCAATATAGCCTGATTATTTTTCAGTTATACTTTTTTTTGGTGACAGGGTCTTGCTTTGTTGCCCAGGCTGCAATCAGTGCAGTGGCACAATCTCAGCTCACTATAGCCTTGAACTCTGGGCTCCAGCAAACTTCCCACCTCTGCCACCAAACAACTGGGACTACAGGCATGTACCACCTTGCCTGGCTTCACTTATATTTCTTATCACATTTATTACAATGATTTGCTTGCATGTCTATGTGTCCTACCAGCTACATGAGGAAATGAGACCTGACCTCAGCACAGGGCCTGGCACACAGAAAGGACTGACTGAAAGAATACCCCGACATGGCACAGAAGGAGGACTATGACACACAAATCCAGGTCACGAGCTACACATCAAAGACACTGATGTATCTATGTCACACCATTCTAATTAACCAGATCCTAAAATTAAATGGTACACTAAGGCTGGGCCTGGTGGCACACACTTGTAATCCCAGCACTTTGGGAGCCCAAGGCAGGAGGATCGCTTGAGGCCAGGAGTTTGAGACCAGCCTGGGCAACATAGTTAGATATCAATGCTATGAAAAAAACCAAAAAAAGTAAAAATTAGCCAGATGTGGTGGCGCATGCCTGTAGTCCCAGCTACTCAGGAGGTTGAGGTGGGTGGATCACAAGGTCAAGATATCGGGACCATCCTGGTCAACATGGTGAAACCCCGTCTCTACTAAAGATACAAAAAATTAGCTGGGCATGGTGGCACGTGCCTGTAATCCCAGCTACTCAGGAGGCTGAGGCAGGAGAATTGCCTGAACCCAGGAGGCGGAGGTTGCGGTGAGCCGAGATTGCGCCATTGCACTCCAGCCTGGGTAACAAGAGCAAAACTCCGTCTCAAAAAAAAAAAAAAAAAAAAAAAAAAAGAAATAAAAGGTATACTTGAAAGCAGATAACTCACGGCAATACCATCCACATACTACATTATAAGCACATTAATGTGCAAGCTATATTTGAAAATGCTAAATTGTATTTTATTAAAAAGGAGGACAGACAAGAAGATAATATTGATATTAGTTATACTGATGGCCAAAGCCTTTCTGTTGAGCATCCTACCACATCTTACTTAACTGTGTTTTGGAAGGTAAGGTCTAACGTGTCAAGGTCATCTTCCTTTCATTTGAACTGAGCCTCAGAAGTGATGGCCATGGGGTGTCTGTTGCCTGTGACCAGCAGTGGCCATGCATGGCAAGAGGCCAGTGGAAAAAAAGGCCAGGCTGCCTCCTCTTTGGAAAGGGAAGATTTCCACACCCGCCTGCCCCCAACCATGGCCCACCCTGCTCCTCTCAGAGGAGAACGGGCCGTCACAAGGTAATCACCAGACACAGCCTTTTCCTCCACTTTTTGTTTTTGTCTCTGACTGGAATGGCAAGAAAAAACAAGACAGCAGAGGGCACAGGGAGATGCCTAGTACCTGGCTGACAGCAATTCTCAAAGCAGCTGCAGCTCTTCACAGGAGATTGTCATGGGTGTCAGCAGGGAAAGAAAAAAAGCAAAAAACAAGGCCCCTCATGTTTCTGTTTCCTTCTTTGGAAAATCCTCAATTTCTATCCAAGTTCTAAATGAATGAGAATCTGCTTTCTCAGACTCTGCGAGTTTATGGGGAAAAGGTGTAAACCTCAATTTCACACTGAGATACTGACATGTATTTCCCAATTGTTTCTTATATCCCTGCTCTTTAGGAGATTAAAATTTCCTTTCTACCACAACCACATCTTTCACTTTTCTTCCAAGTCAAAGAAAAGCTTTTGACACTCTGGAAAAAATTCCAAGAGAAACAAGGCTCTACTGAAGGGGTGAGGGAGGGAGCCCTGGTAACAGTGAACAGTGTGTTCTTTAAATTTTGCTGTAATTGTGTATTTTGACAAAAATGACTATTAGGGTCCTACTATCTAGCTATTTTAATAAAATGCTCCATTTTTCTTCTGAATAAAAAGGAGCACAAATGTATAAAGTATAGTAATAACAGTCATGTACCCACTACCCAATAAACAAGAATTTATCATCATCTTTGCATTTGGTTATCACAGACTTTACAAATGCATTAATGACTTCAACTGTATATTTTTTGTATCTTCAAAGTCTCATGGTCTGAAGCTTAAGATCAAAACAAAGAGATGACTACTGACCTACCTGTGGCCATGTTACCCTAATCATACACGAAGCTCACGTCTAGATTAAAAGCTCGAGCTTTGGGGACAGGCTCATTGTTGGTCTTCTTCATGGCTATATCCCAGCATGTAGCACAGTGTCTCACACAGTAGGTGCTCCATGAATGCAGAATGAATGAATGAATGAATGAGTGAATGAGTGAACAAAGGGAGAAACAAGCAGACGACTTTCAGGCCCAAATTTCTCACTGTGATTATCAAGATGTGGCCTGAGGCAAACCATAACCGGTGTGGGCTTATTTCTATGTGGTGACAATACAAGGGCTTGACTTCCTAAATTGGGAGGTCCCTTCCAGCACCCACACCCTGCATGTTAACATTAGGGGGAATTGGGTGAAGAATATAAGGAAACTGAACTGAGAGGACTATTAGCAGACTATGTAGCACCTCTCAGACGAATGAGGAAAAATAAAAATTACTCTGCAGAACAAAGATGGGTAAAAGATATGAATAGGGCAAGGCATGGTGCTCACACCTGTAATCCCAGCACTTTAAAAGGCTGAGGCGGGTAGATCACTTGAAGCAAGGAGTTCAAGACCAGCCTGGCCAACATGGTGAAACCCCATCTGTACTAAAAAAAATGTTAGCCAGTGTGGTGGCAGGTGCCTGTAGTCCCACCTACTCAGGAGGCTGAGGTGGGAGAATCACTTGAATCTGCAGGCGGAGGTTGCAGTGAGCTGAGATGGCACCACTGCACTCCAGCCTGGATGACAGAGCAAGACTCCATCTCAAAAAAAAAAAAAAAAAAAAAGATGTTTTCAATAGCAAAATATGAAAAACAATTCAAAGGTACCTCAATGAAAGAAGGAATGGATCCCAGTATCTTTCTACAATGGAGCATCAGAGGGCAGTGAAAAGGAAAGAACCACAGCTATGTGCATCGCCTGAAGAAATTCCAACAGTTGAGTGAAAAAGGTAAGTCACAGAAGCATATATATAGTAAGAAACAATTTATATATAGTTTAAGAATCAGTAAAACTCAAGACTGTCATGTTTACAAATAATGGTTATGGCAAAACCTTAAGAAGGGCAAAGAATTAATGACTTCAACTTGACTCTGGGTGCTCAGAGGGCAAAGGGCTGTGAGAGTCAGAGGCATTTCCAGATACCCTGGGTATATATTAATTTCAGCTGTGCACATTTATGCTGGTTATAGGAAACACTGTACATTTTACTTTATGGTTAATGTTGAAAGGTAGGAAAAACACAAAAGGCAAATAGGCAAAACCCCCCAAATTTTCTGGCTACAGTTTCACACCCTAAATGAGTCTAAATAATGGGACTTTGTGAACTTTTTAACCCTTAAAAAAAGGGGAAGAAATCTGAAGGGAACAACTGGGCGGGGTCGGATTTGCTTCTGAGGTGATGTTCTGAAAACGTTCGTGATTTGCCCATATCCACAGATCCAAAGCTGGGAAGCTGTAGTGAGGGGGTGTTATTTCCTACCATGAACAAAGCACTCTAAAAAACTCAAAAACCGTGGGTTGCACCAGTCCTGACTTTTCTAAGAACCCTTGATATTCTCAGAAGAAAGCTATTGATCTTGCCCAAGTGGCTCTTGCTCCCTCTTGAGCCTTTTACATAGCGTCTGCCTCCGTCCTGTGTTTTGGTTATTGATCATTACAACTTATGGTGATTTAGCGCCTGCTTGGACTGCTACACGATTGTTAAGGAAATTCAACTAAAGGTCCAAAATAGTTGTGTAAAAAACACACCATCAGCTGCCCAGAAAGAGAGCTCACTCACTCACCAGCTGAAACTCGCTCCTCCGGCTGAAAGCCTCCCTGATGCCAGAATCCCTCCAGAGTGCACTCAGGGCTGGGACATACAGCTGGAAGGTGGCAGGCTCCACGGGCAGCCCCGCCTTGTTCTCGAAGGCCATCAGGAACATCCCATGCTTCTCATTTTCAGAATACTGCCAAGGAATGCCAAGCTTATCTCGTGCATCGACAAGAACCCTGGAGCCCTAGAAAATAAAAGAGGATTTAATTGCGTTCCAAAGACTAAACCACAGAAGAAAACCTCAAAATGGGCATCAATAACTCACAAGCTAGCCAATGTGCAGCCAGAGTTTGTCTCTTGGTTTGTTTTGGTGTGAAATGCCTTAACTCCTAGGAACATAGCATCACCAAGACAGATAACATGGCCGAAGGCACTGGCTCACACTGTGATCCCAACATTTTGCGAGGCCAAGGAGGGAGGACTGATTGAGCACAGGAATTTGAGACCAGCCTGGGCAACAGGGCAAGACCCTGCCTCTACAAAAAAATTAAATTAAATTAAAAACTTAGCTGGGCGTGGTTGTGGCTTACCTGTAGTCCCAGCTACTTGGGAGGCTGAGTGGGAAGGCTGAGTGCGGAGGATTGCTTGAGCCCAGGTGGTCAAGGCTGCAGTCATCTATGAGTGCAGTGCTCTCTCTCTCTCCCTCTACACACACACACACACACACACACACACACACACACACACTTTGAGACAGAGTTTCACTCTTGTTGCCCAGGCTGGAGTACAATGGCGAGATCTTGGCTCACCGCAACCTCCACTACCCGGGTTTAAGCAATTCTCCTGCCTCAGCCTCCTGAATAGCTGGAATTACAGGCATGTACCACCACACCCGGCTAATTTTGTATTTTTAGTAGAGATGGGGTTTCTCCTTGTTGGTCAGGCTGGTCTCAAACTCCTGACCTCAGGTGATCTGCCTGCCTCAGCCTCCCAAAGTGTTGGAATGACAGGCATGAGCCACCATGTCTGGCCTTTGCAGCTCTATATTCTAGCCTGGGCAACAGAGCAAGACCCTGTCTCAAAAAAAAAAAAAAAAAACCAGAAAGAAAAGAAAACAGATGTACATAAGCACCATAGAAAGAAGTCTGCCTTTTACTATCACTCATTTGCAAAGTTACTGGAAAAGAGACAATTAAGGGAGGAGGTGATGGCAACAAATTCAGAAAATTTCACTGGACGATGAAGCGTATCAGTAGAAAACCAACTTTTTTCTTTTTTGAGATGGAGTTTCACTCTTATCACCCAGGCTGGAGTGCAATGGTGTTATCTTGACTCACTACACACTCCACCTCCTGGGTTTAAGTGATTCTCCTGCCTCAGCCTCCCAAGTAGTAGGGATTATAGGCACCTGGCACCATGCCTGGCTAATTTTTGTCTTTTTAGCTGAGATTACAAGCACCTACCACCATGCACAGCTAATTTTTGTATTTTTAGTACAGATGGGGTTTCACCATGTGGTTCAGGCCAGTCTCAAACTCCTGACATCAGCTGATCCACCTGCCTCAGCCTCCCCCCCAAAAAAACAACATTTTAACAACAACTATAGTAAGCCCCACCCTTTATCTGGGGCATAGGTTCCAAGACCCTCAGCGGATGTCTAAACCTTGAATGGTACCAAACCCTATCTGTATTGTTTTTAAAGTTTAATTTATAAATTAGGCACAGTAAGAGATTAACAATAGCTAAAAATAAAATACAACAATTATAACAATATACTGTCATGAAAATTATGTAAATGTGGCCTCTCTTTCTCTCTCAAATGTGGTACTACTGTCCTCACGTATTTTCAGTTGGTGGCTGCTGCGGATGAGGGGGATTACTGTACTGCTTTGAGTCCTACCCATGCTACACTGCCATCATCACCAAAATCTGGCAGCTCCTCTATTCCAGAAGATACAACTGCTTCTTCCAGCTTTTTTTTTTTGAGACAAGAGTCTCACTCTGTCACCAGGCACCAGGCTGGAGTGCAGTGGCACAACCTCGGCTCACTACAACCTCCACCTCCCGGGTTCAAGCAATTCTCCTGCCTCCGCTTTCCGAGTAGCTGGGACTACAGGCACGCGCCACCACGCTAAGCTAATTTTTTTGTATTTTTAGTAGAGATGGGGTTTCACCATGTTGGCCAGGATATTCTCGATCTCTTGACCTCATGATCCGCCGGCTTCGGCCTCCCAAAGTGCTGGGATTACAGGCGTGTGCCACCGTGCCCGGCCTTCTTCCAGCTTTAAACGGGTAGGAAAACATACAAATCCAGGCAGTTGGCAGTCATGAGACAGGAAAAGACTAAAATATGACAAGGCAAGGAGCCCACCCACCGAAACAGGAGCCAGAGGATCATGTTCTAGTTTTAACGCCACCATTGTTTGTGATGATGAGAAACTACTTTTCATCCTTTTGCTCATTTCCTCATTGTTAAAAATAAAGTTAATATTTTTCTTCCCTTTCTTACCTCACCGA
Organism: Saguinus oedipus; assembly: GCA_031835075.1. Classification (NCBI taxonomy): domain Eukaryota; kingdom Metazoa; phylum Chordata; class Mammalia; order Primates; family Cebidae; genus Saguinus; species Saguinus oedipus. The sequence goes on from CM063170.1 coordinate 50,010,964, forward strand.
CAGGGTCAAGTGGATGAAGAAATAACCTAAACTAAAATAGTATGAGGGAATGCAGCCAGCCTTTGGAAAATATTGTCTCAGCTAAAACAGCCCCCATGAGCAGTCAGGAGGTCTATTTTACCGTTCTTAGACTAAGGCTTCGAAATCAGCAAGGCAGTGTCTATGAGAACTTCTGCGTGCTTCTGAGGGACACGCTGCATACTTCCTTGCATGGTCCACACTGGGGTGTGTGCATAGTGGTCAAGGGCCCTGAGAAGGTGACCAAAGGCATGTCTGTCCATCTGGAAAAGGGTTCTCGTCTCACAGCAATCTGGGGAACTCTCACAGCTGAGAGCAGCACCCTGTCCTCCAGTACAGAGAGCACCAGGGTCAACTGCCCACAAGGCACTTACCTATGTTTTTCTTTTTTTTGGAGACAGGGTCTTGCTCTGTCACCCAGGCTGGAGTACAGTGGCATGAACATGGCTCACTGCAATCTGGACCTCCTGGGCTCAAGTGATCCTTGCGTCTCAGCCTCTCAAGCAGCTGGGACCACAGGCCTGCCTCACTATGCCCGGCTAGTTTTTAAATTTGTGTAGTCAGGGTCTCACTATGTTGCCCAGGCTGTTCTCAAACTCCTGGACTCAAGTGATCCTCTGGCCTTAGCCTTCCAAAGCACTAGGAATTACAGGTGTAAGACACTGCATGCAGCCTTTTTTTTTTCCTTTAAAGTAACAGTTTTACCATGCTATAATCTATGCATCATAGAACTCATCGATTTAAAGTAAACAACTCACTTATCCTAAAAAGCTTCATTTCTAACTTTTAGTTGGCATTCATCCTAAAAAGCTTCATTTCTAAGGGCAGAGTAGATGAATCCATTCTGCCTCCATCATCTCTCTGCTGCAGCATCAATTTGGTGCCTGTAACTTCCGCTTCTGCCTTGAACTACTGAATTGGTGTAATGATGACCAAAGAGTAGTTAAACCTCTCCCCTCCAGACCCAGCTGACCAGGACGGTCTGGTTAGAGTTGTTCTCAAAATTTCTGCCTCAGGACCTTGTCTGTCTGCCACTGGAGACCGTGCCTAGTTCTACCAATTCACAAATATCTGTCCAATGTTTATTTATGGCAAAACACTGGACCAGGCACTGTGGGGGAAGCAGTATCTGATACCCAGAAACTCAGAGTCTGGCTAGAAAGACAAATATATGGATTAAAAAAATACCACCGACTCATGATTAAAAACAAAACAAAACAAAAAAAAACCTCAGCAAACTTGGAATAGAGAAATTCTTCAACTTGATAAAGAACACTGACAAAAGTCATACAGCTAATCTCATAATTAATGGTGAAAGATTGAATGCTTTCCCTCCAACACTAGGAAAAGACAAAGACGCCTACTTCTGCCACTCTAACATGGTACTGGAAGTTCTAGCCAGTGTGATAAGGTAGGAAAATGAAATAAAAGATCATACAGCTTAGGAAAAGTAGGGGGGAAAAAAAGAAATTACAGATCAGACAGAAAAAAAAAAGGAAAATGCACAACTAAACCTATTTGCAGATAAAAAGATGATCTATGTAGAAAATCCCAAAGTAATCTACCAAAAAAATTCCTAGAAAAAAACAAATGAATCCAGCATGGTTATAGAATATAAAGTCAACACTCAAAATTCAATTGTCTTTCTATACGTCAAAAATGAACACATGGAAAGTGAAATGAAAAAATGTAATACCATTAACAATCACTATAAAAAAGAAATAGGTATAAATCTAACAAAATATGTATAGGACTGTGTGCTGAAAACCACAAAATGTTGATGAAATAAATTTTTAAAATCTAATCGATATACCATGGTCATGAATTGGAAGATTCAACACAGTAGCAATATCCTTACATTGACAAACAGGTTTAGCACAATTTCCATAAAATCCCAGCCAGATCTCTTGTAGATATAAATATGTTTATTCCAAAATTTATATGAAAAAGCACTGAATTAGCCAAAGCCAGTCTGAAAAAGAAAAGTGGGAACAATCAGTCTATCTAATGTTAAGACTTACTATATCGCTATGATAATCAAGACTGGGGTGGTACTGGTGAGGTGACAGATACACAGATCAATGTAACATAACAGAGAACCCAGGGATAGCCCCTGATATAGTCAGCTGACTTTTGTAAAGCTGCAAAAGCAATTAAAAAGAGGAAGACTGGTCTTCAACAAATACTATTGGAGGAACTGAACTTCCATAGGCAAAGAAAATCAGGAAAAAAAAAAAAAAGAAAAAAGAACCTTGACCTAAACCTCACAGCTTATACAAAATCAAATCAAAATGTAAACCTATAACATAGGAGAATATCTTCAGGATGTAGGGTGTGGTCAAAGTTCTCAGATGTGACTCCAAATGCATGATTCATAAGAGAAAAATATCAATAAACTGAACTTTATCAAAACTAAAATCTTTTGCTCTGCCAAAGACCCTCTTAAGAGGCTGAAAGGAAGCTATGAACTGGGAGAAAATATTTGCCAACCTCACATCTGCCATATCTGACAGAAGACTCATTTAGAATATATAAAGAACATTCAAAACTCAACAGTTAGGCCAGCCAGGTGCAGTGGCTCACACCTGTAATCCTAACACTTTGGGAGGCTAAGGGGAGAGGATCACTTGGGGCTGGAAGCTTGAGACCATCCTGGGCAACATAGTGAGACCTCATCTCTAATAAAAAATAAAAAAATTAGCCACGCATGGTGGTGCATGCCAACAGTTCCAGCTACACAGGAGGCTGAGATGGGAAGATCACTTGAGCCCAAGAGTTTGAGGTTACAGTCAGCTATGATTGTGTTACTGCACTCCAGTCGGGGTGACAGAGCAAGATCCTGACATACATATATAAATACATACATACTCAATAGTTTAAAAAATAATCCAGTTAGAAAATGGGCAAAATTCAGCAGGTCATGGAATGAAATGAATAAAGAGAAAAAAAGAGAAATTTAAAAAAGAAAATGGGCAAAAGACATGATGAGATATTTTACTGAGAACATATACAAACAGCAAATACCCAAGTGAAAAGATGTTCAAGATCACCAGACGTCAGGAAAAAGCAGATCGAGACTTCAGTAAGATATTGCTCTACATCTATTAAAACAGCTTAAAAACAAAACAAAAAACAGCGACACCACCAATACACTGCTGGTGGGAATGTCAAATGGTACAAACTAGGAAACAGTTGGGTGGATTTATACCCAACTGTATATGGACTGTAGTTAACTATTATAAATTACAATAGTTTGTAATTTACAAACTATTGTGTTTGTAAATAGTTTTGGGATTACAGGCATGAGCCACTGTGCTTGGTTTGTTGAGTTAGTTACTAAAAATGCAACTCCCATACAGCCTAGCAGATGTACTCTGGGGTATTTATCTCAGAAATATAAAAGCTGAGTCCACACAAAAGCCTGTAATGTTCATAGCAGCTCTATTCATCATAGCTCCAAACTGGAAACAAACTGTGATACACCATACCATGGACTATCACTCAGCAATAAAAAGGAATTCATTGCTGAAATGCAGCAACCTGCATGAAGCTCTAGGACATTATGTTAAACAAAAAGTCAATCTCAAAAGATCATGCACTATGTGATTTGGTTTATATAACATTCTTGAAGTGACAAAATTATAGAGATGGACAACAGATTCACAGTTGCCAGGGAACTGACAAAAGATGGACAACAGATTCACGGTTACCAGGGGTTAGTAATGGGAAAGACGGGGAGAAGTGACTATGAAGGGGCAGCATCTAGAAAGAGATCTTTGTGGTCTCAACTGTGGTGGTGGTTACAGAAATCTACATAGGTGATGAAAAGGCGCAGAACCACAAACACACAGTTCCAAAGTCCATTTCCTGATTTCAAGATCATACTGAAATTATGTGTGTCCTAACTTTGGGAAAAACTGCATATCTCTCTGCACTATCTTTGCAAGCTCCTGTGAACCTATACTTATTTAAAAATAAAAAGTTTTTAAAAAGTTAACTAGCAACCACGGCCAAGTTCCAACTATGTGATATGGGGAGGGAAGGTTAGCAGAGGCCAAAGGAAAGAGATGAGTAGGTAAAGGTGAGGCTTGCTAAAATCCTAACTGGAGATGGTCTCAAACTGAACTTTCAGAAGTGTGAGTTCATCTGACCAAGTGTCAACAGTGGACTAGAATCTTCTAGTGTCTATTTTCCCTAGAGGGAAAATGTGACTTAAATAATCTCTCCACTTTCCTTTCTCCCACTTTGATTCCTCCTGAGTCTTCCTCACCTCCCCACTTACTTTGACTATACCACACCAAACTCTTGCCCTTCCAAAAGGACAAAACCAAAAAGGTTCAAGAACCCAAGGAAACAAAGGCAATTCCTCTTTTCCCTACTATGCACAACAAAAACTTTCTCAGCACAGGGAAGGCAGCACAGGGATTTCGCAGGGAAGGAGTGGCTAAAGCAGGAGTGCGATCAGGAACCTCTAAGGGCTCTCACCCCAGGTGCTTTCTACAAGGTCTCAGGCAAAGGATCTCAGTGCCTTTGTAAAATCAGAAAAAAGGCTCTCCTTCATCTAGGCGGATGCAGCTAAGCCTGGCAATGGTGGCTTGGATGGGTTTCAGCCTCCACTGCCCTCCCAATCGGGTCACCAACCCTCCTGCTATCCGGGAAGGTCCTGCTCATCCAACTCAAATACAGAAATTGGGTCTGACTCGCCAGGTATCTTTTCAGGGGCTCGTTTTACAAATTAAAAGTTTAGCTTCACAAGGAGTACAACCTTACTCAGAAGTTAAATCAAATCAATAACCCCTAGGAAGTTTCATTTTTATATGTCAAAGACGAAGTCCGGGGGCCAAGGGAGACTTGGAAGGCCAAAGGTCATTTACTGCAGCACTATGCAAACCAGGTCTTCCCCAACTATCGGGGTGAGCATAGACAGACTTGGCTTAAACCAGGCCTTCCCCAACTATCGGGGTGAGCATCGATAGACTTGGCTTAAAACACACACAGGCAAAACCAGCCCATGAAACAGTAGTCTGTATTCCCACCACATAATCTGCCCAAGCAGGCTGGAGCTGGTCCAAAAGAACTGCTGCACCCAACCACGAGAAAAGACTCCTTATTTCTCCTTTTCAAAACCCAAGAAAGGTGGCTAAACTGCTGATGAGCTTTGAATTACAAGAGTTAACAAGAGTTAAAGTCATTTTCTAGATCTTTTCCCCTTCATTTGAAGGAAAAAAGGCATTAAAAAAAAGATGTCTCTCTTTTGCCCTTTTACATTTATGCTAGCCAAAAACTGCTCTCTGCCAGCTTTGTTCTGAAAATCCAAATCTGAGTTCCAGGGAAGTTTTCTACTTGGGGACATCTGCTTAAATTCTGAGTCCCCCTTGTTTCCTTTTTAGAGATGTAAGCTGTCTGTGGAGTTTTAAGCCTTTAGCAACAATGTATTTACCGTACTTCCATAGAACTGATAGTTACACATTTTGCCATCATTATATAGAGTTGCTAAAGTCTTACAAGTAAAATACTAGCATAGGAGGCATATTGTAATAATAAACCTTGTATGCCTATCCTTTTCTAACAAAAGACCAATTTTCTAAAACACAAAAGCCAAGAAAATCCTAAGACTCACATATACTTAAAAAAAAAAACAAGAACAAAGACAACTTACTTAAGTCTCTTTAATGGCTAAGAGAAAAATCCTTTCAGTAATGATGTTACTGAAGTATTACTTCTTTGAACAACCATACATTTTACTGGGTTCCCCAAATATAAACAGTTCAAGTCTCAAGCAGTTGGATGACTTCATCTCAATACAATGTCACACTTCAAACTGTTCAGAGAGCACATTTTTAAGACAACTTATAAATCCAGCAATTTAAACTTCTAGTCAAAGAATAGATTCCCTTCTGCTGGGGATGTAATTTTTTTGGGGAGGGGGGTTCATTTTTTTTTTTTTGCTTGGATGAAGACCAAAAACTGCAAATCCTGTTATCTCATTTCAAAATAGATTATGTTAGTTTAGTCCCTAATCAAACTAAATCTTTTAAGATTAGTCATTCCTTAGTGAAATCTTCTCATAATAAATATCAAAGCTAGGATAGATGCAAAATGCTCTAAGATAATATGAGCCTTTTCTACGAGATGAAACAGTTACATTAAGACAAATGGAAGGTTTTGGATGTTCACTCAGGCAACAGCATGTAGACTTGGAAAGCTCTGTTTTTTAAAAACCCACTCGGCTGAGCTGTTTGCCTTTGGCCACCATCCAAATAAAAGAAACGCTGCCAGAAGTGTAAACAGGATGCATTTCTTTACGTTGAGCAAAGACAGCGCCTCTTAGTTCCTCTGGAAAACTGAAGTGCAGGATACCTTTTAATTTAAAGGTCAGAGAGAAACTGAAGAAGGGAGGTAGGAAGTAGTCATCAGAGCCTCTGCTATTTCACAGCATGGCCCTGGCCCCACCATAACTCTCTGCAGGTTTGCCTTTTGGAACAAGTGCACTGTTGTACCGGGTCAGGCGCATTACTTCTCTAAGAAAGCCTACTCTTCGCTCTACCAGTGACTATACTGAGGGCTCACCTCACATAAAGAAAAGTGCTGGATAACAAATGCAGAAAAACCCAAAAGGTGGTAAACTTGGCTCCTGCTCTGGGAGAACTTTCAAAACAAGCGCAGCAGCACGATAGGGTCCAAGCAGATAAGCGACAGCCTCAGATGCAGAAGCCAGAGACCAGCCCCATAACTGGAAGGAGAGGACTATCACAGGACAGCCAGAATTGCCACTGCTGGTGAGGCCACGCTCACAGGCTGTGGAGAGCTAAGAAATCTGGAATTTAGGGCCAGGAGCGGTGGCTCACGCCTATAATCCCAGCACTTAGGGAGGCCGAGGTGGGTGGATCACGAGGTCAAGAGATCGAGACCAGCCTGGTCAACATGGTGAAACCCCATCTCTACTAAAAAAAATACAAAAGTTAGCTGGGCATGGTGGCGCATGCCTGTAGTCCTGGCCACTTGGGAGACTAAAGCAAGGAGAATTGCTTGAACTCAGGAGCGGAGGTTGCAGTGAGCCAAGATCACACCACTGCACTCCAGCCTGGGTAACAAGAGCGAAACCCCCTTTTTCAAAAAAAGGAAAAAAAAAAAAGAAAAGAAATCTGGAATTTACACCCTAAGAACAGGACAATCAAAGGCTTTGGAAAAGGAGAATGGTAAGGTGAGAGGCTACCTGCAGGTCCCGGGGTGGGTGGGATGGGTGGCAGGGAAGGAGCAACTAAAGCAGGAGAGGGATCAGGAGTCCCCAAGTGCTCTCAACAAAAGATGGTGAGATCTCAAACCAGGAATTCACCAAACCTGCAGAGCTGGGAGAGTAGTGAGGGCCCTGTCATGTAAGCACAATACCAACCATTCCCTCCTACCCCGAGTCAGGTCCACAGGAGGGAATGGCTTGGAAGGGTGACATTTAGGTAGGCTTTCTACAAATTTAATTTCAGTGGGACAGTGGGAAATCCAAGCCAAACTTTTCAAGAAGAGATGGAACTGTAGAGAAAACTCTGGGAAGGGCATAGGAGAAGCAAACTATCATCATTAGCTTTTTTCAGCTGGCTTGAAAAGCTTTTCCTGAAAGTCAATTAAAAAAAAAAACAAAACTCCAAACCAATCCAGATTTCCCCAGATCTCCTGAACTCAAAACTCAAAACTCAAGTGTCAGCAGGCTGGAAACTTCTGAAATCACCCCGCCCCACCCTGAACACTACCTCCCCTGGAGCCATGGCCATGGACAGATCTTCTTCCTCTCCTGTTCTTCCGGGGGTCAGGATAAACCTCAGAATCTTCTTTCACTAAAAGTTTCACGGCCCGGCATGGTGGCTCACACCTGTAATGCCAGCACTTTGGGAGGCCGAGGCAGGTGGATTACGAGGTCAAGAGATCAAGACCATCCTGGCCAACATGGTGAAACCCTGTCTCTCCTAAAAATATAAAAATTAGCCAGGCGTTTGGCAAACACCTGTAGTCCCAGCTACTTGGGAGGCTGAGGTGGAAGAATCACTTGAATCCGGGAGGCAGAGATTGCAGTGGGCCTAGACTGTGCCACTGTGCTCCAGCTTGGCAACAGAGCAAGAATCCGTCTCAAAAAAAAAAAAAAAAAAAAAATTCACTACATGACAAGCACCAGTACAAGGCGAAACAAAATTGTCCTGTTAAATACAGAAAATATTAGCAAAACTTGAGAACAAACACTAAATATAATTCTAAGAGGGAGAAGCCTGCACCCACTACAAATAGGTAACAGCTTCATGTGCTAATTCAGTGTTTTCGAAACTCAAGTCGGGATCTGCACTGTGAAATAATTTAGGAGGCATTTTAAAAAGGAAAAGAATATACTGGTAAATAACTAAATAGACTGCAAATAATAAAGGTTAGTGTTCCACAATTTGTTTTAGGTAAAATTGATGTCCATATATATGGAAAGACAGCCATATACATGTACACACACTGGGTTTGGTTCCAGTGGGCTATGGTCTGAGTGCCACTGGGCCAGACCCATGTAGATGAGTCTGCTACAAGGCTGGCTTTCCCGTGTCCCACCACTTCAAAGCCAACAGGACTGGGCTGAGCGTCAAAAGTCCAAACAGTAACAAGTTGAGTTTTATGAAGAACTGATAACAGACTGCAAAGAAGCTGTGTGAGGAGGTGTGAGAAAATGGTGAAATCTTTGTCCTTTGGGGGCAGTGGCATTAGGTTGGTTTTGATTAAACATATTCTTGGCCCATTTCTTGGGGCCATCTTGGATTGCACGGTGACGTCTGGGAACCACAGAGCTACCAACTCAACATTTTCCACCACTAAAGAAACACATGGAGGAGGGCTGCATGTGATGGCTCACGCTTGTAATCCTAGCACTTTGGGAGGCTGAGGCAGGAGGATCCCTTGAGCCCAGGAGTTGGAGACCAGCCTGGGAAACTTAGGGAGACCCTGTCTCTATTAAAATAAATAAATAAATAAATAAATAAAGACATTGAAGAGCATACACAGCTAATGTTCATTTTAGAAAGACTGACTTTTGATGATCAAACATGATGTGTGCAGTGCATGGTGGTTGTGGCACCCCCATGCAGTGTTCTTTAGAATCCTCCTCCTGATCCAACCTGATCCAGCTGGGGCCTCTGCACACTGTGGTAAACAAAGGCTCAGAGCCTTTCCACAGAGCTTTTAAATGCTGACCAAGGTGCCAAATAAATGAGCAGAGGTAGACATGCGTAAAATTCATGCCAGTCTATCAAACCAAAAGCCTGCTTCAGAGAAGTCATAACAATACGAATTGTTCATGGGACTAAGCGTCTGCCACATGAAGGATGCTGTGTTAAGTGCTCACGTCCATTAGCTCATTTAGTCTTTATAACTCTTCGAGGGATAGTATTATGCCCATTTTACAAATGAGGAAATGAAAGCTAAAAAATCACACAGCTATCAAGCCTGACCGAGTTTAAGCTAGAGATTTTTTTTTTTTTTAAATAGAGACAGGGTTACACTATATCCCCCAGGCTGGAGTGCAGTGGCGCAATCAAAGCTCACTGCAGCCTTGACCTCGTAGGCTCAAGCTAGAGATTTTTCAGCTCTGTTCTATATGCTATGAGAGTATCTGGAGAGATAAGGGAGTGGAGAAATGGGCAGCAGGCAGAAGATGTCTGGGCTGCCTGCTCTCACGCAGCTTACAGCAGGCATGGAGACTAGAGCCAGAGCTCAGTTGACCTCTGAGAATCCAACATTTCTGATATTCTCTAGAAGATTTTTTTTTTAAATAGTAATTCAAATCTGAAAGTATGGGATATGCTGCTAAGCCTGGCTACATTAGAAAAAATTTTGTGAATTCAGACACAACTTGGGTCTAATCTCTCCAGACAATGAAAACACCTCACTCATCTATACTATCTCAGCAGCCCATGTCCCAGCCACGAGGGCTACTGAGCCGTGGACATGTGGCCTGGCTGAATTGAGATGTATTATAAATACATACTGGATCTCAAAGACTTAGCATGAAAAGAACATGGAAACTTCTTCTGTTTATATTGATTACATGTTGTAATTGTAATATTTGGGATATACTGGACTAAATATATTATTAAAATCAATTTTCTTTCATTCTTTTTCTTTAATATGGCTACTAGAAAATTGGAAGTGTAGCCGGGTACAGTGGCTCACACCTGTAATCCCAGCACTTTGGGAGGCCAAGGCGGGTGGATCACCTGAGGTCAGGAGTTCGAGACCAACCTGGCCAACATGGTGAAACCCCATCTCTACTCAAAGTACAAAAATTACCCAGGCGTGGTGGTGCACGCCTGTAATCCCAGCTACTTGGGAGAATGAGGGAAGAGAATTGCTTGAACTCAGGAGGCAGAGGTTGTAGTGAGCTGAGATCGTACCACTGCAGCACTCCAGCCTGGGGGATAGAGTGTAACTGTCTTAAAAAAAAAAAAAAAAAAAAAAATTGTCTTTCTGATTATAAAAATGGGTATTTTTTAGTGCAGAAAATAGACAAAATTTAGAAATGCATAAAGAAGAAAATTAAATCCTTAAAAATATTACTACCTAGAAATAACTTATTAACATCAAGTAATGTTATCTGTCTTATTCTTTACAGAACATTTTATAACACTTAAAAAATTTTCTAGCAATGTATCATAAACACTTTTCTATGTCATTAAATATTTCAAGATTCCAAGATCTGTAATGGCTGCATAGTAGTCCAAGCTGTGGGACACGCTGAGCTTAAGGCAACCCCTATGGCTGGATGTTGGAATTCTTTCCAGTGTATGGAGAACATAAACAACAATGCAAGGAATTCCTTGATATATCCCTATTTTCACATATATGGCTATTTTCTTGTGACAGATTCCTAGATGTTGAATTATAAAACTGCTGTGTCAAAAAATGAATACATACATTTTTGAGGCTTTTGATAAATATTACTAAACTGTTTTCCAGAAAGGTTGTGCCAATTTACACATTTCTGTTTAGTAACTTAATTTTCCCCAAATTGCTTTTTAGTTGATCTATTTGCTTCACGAAAATTGTTCTCCAAAAATATCTAAGCAGTCATATCCTCGAACAACAGTTCAAAGAGAAATCATGATAACTAGCAACTGAAAATGAGGCAAATTTAGTGTATGTATACTGACAACCCAAGGTTGGAAAAGAAATGGAAAATGAATAGACACTTAGCTTAAATTTTTTTTCTTTCTTTTTTTTTGAGATGGAGTCTTGCTCTGTTGCACAGGCTGGAATGCAGTGCCGTGATCTTGGCTCACTGCAACCTTCACCTCCCTGGTTCAAGCAATTCACCTGCCTCAGCATCCTGGGTAGCTGGGATTACAGGTGCATGCCACCATGTCCCGCTAATTTTTTTGTATTTTTAGTAGAGATAGGGTTTCACCATGTTGGCCAGGCTAGTCTTGAACTCCTGACTTGGTGATCTGCATGCCTCAGCCTCCCGAAGTGCTGGGATTACAGGCATGAGCCACTGCACCTGGCCCAAATAAGCATTTATACTGATTTTTATATTTATTTTCCTGTAAGTCCCATTATAATAAAAAAAAGTAACAATTAGTAATAAAAATGCTTAAATTTCACAAGCATATTTGAATTTCTAGTCTCTTGCTTCCAACAAGAAAACTAGGCTCAGTCAACACTTCGAATAAAACTTTTCATATGAAGGTATACAGAACAATTTAAAACATTTAGCCTGAGTTCTTAGAAGTTTCAAAATCAGAAGAGCCTTGAATTTGATGGGAGATTTACTATTAATTACTGTCTACGTAAACAGAAATATCCTTGAATTAATGAGCATTAAAACAAGGTATAAGACAGAAAAAAAACAAAAAAACTAGCCAGGATAACACAGCAGACTGCTCACTGTTTTCATCCCATGCCTCTAAAACTATCTGGAGGAAAGTTCAAACTTGGTGATAAGACCAACTGGAAAAAAGCTGAAAGTTAATTTAAGTAGTAAATTACTACCACAGAAAATAAACTCAATGGTAACAAACAGCACCAAAAATGCACTTGGACGGGGCAATAAATTAAACGTCAGCATCAGGCAGCCTCACTAAACAAGACACTCTTGCGTTTCAAATTAAGGGGCCAGTCTTAGGCACAAACACAATCAGAAGAGCAGCCTCTGAGCTCATGATAAACTCTCTATGCCCTGTGAAGGAGCTACAATGAATTCTTAGGTGAAAGTACCAACAGCTCTATGATCATTTTGGGCGCTTTCTTCACAGAACTCAGGCTGCTTAATGAAGTCCTGCTCTTCAGGCACCCATCTCTTCTATGGATTGGATGGGTAACTATTTAGATAACTAAAAGGAAAATCCCAATTTATGCTTCATTTGCAATTACAGAGTTGGTCTCTGCAATTTTCAGTATCTATTCTGGGAATCTGTGAACATGTTTCCTTCTCACGCATACCCCACTCCCTCCTGTAAACAGTGACTACCACAGGCAGTGCTGACACTCACCTTGAGCAGTGCCTTCAGTGCTTATGGCCTGCGCTTGGGTTAAGCCACAGCTGGCCTACATGGGTGCTGCTCCCATGCTGCCTGGAAAAGTTGCTTCTGTACCCTCTGCAGATCAGCAAGGGCAGGGGCTGAGCTGACTGTGGCCTTGGAGCCTGTCTGTCCCTGTGGGCTGGCCACTGGCTGTAGTAAGGGAGTGTCCAGGTGCTCTGAGTTAACCTGGACCATGCTGTGGTCCTGAATTCAGATGGGATGGAGCGGGGCCTGGGCTGGACAGGAGGACCTCACTCCCCACAGGCTGGAGTGCAGCAGCAGCCTGCAGCTAGGGAAGGTGCACCCTCCTGAGCTCTGGCCTGGCCTGACAGCCAATGCTGTGGCCCCACCTTCCAGAGATAGCTAGAACTTGCCTACTTCCTGCTGCTCCCATGGTTCTCACTTGGGTCCGGCCACCACCCTCTCTCACTGGATTATGGCAAGACGTCTAATTGGTTCCTTCATGTCCACACTTGTCTATTCTCGAAACCAGCGGCCATGTCAGCCTGCTAAGCCTAGGTTAGCTCTTATCACCCGCTTTGTTCAAAACCCTACAAAGCTCCCATCTCATTCACAAAACACAGTCCTCAGAGGCACAGAACCAGCCTCCTCACTTCTGCCTTGGGCCTCTGCACTTCTGGTTCCTGACAACTGAAACCCTTTACCCCAGGATAGCTGCACGGCTCACTTCCTCAATGCTCAGCCAGGACTGGGACAGGGGAGCTTCTCAGGGACGGCTGCTCTTGGCCATCTTATCCCAAACGGCACCCCAGGCCCATCCTTCCCACGCTCCGTCCTTGCTTTACTTCCTTGGTCACTTCCGGCTGGCTACCCGCCTTTGGTCTACTCAGCATCTCCTGTACACTTCTCTTCCCAGGAGTGTTCGCCCCACGAGGACAGGACTCTGCTCTGTTCACGCCCATGTCCCCAGTGCTGGCACACAACGGAGGTTCTCCCTGTTACAGGCAGGATGAACTAAGGGACCCCCAAGCTCCTCATCCGCGAAGTAAGGGCAACAGTCCTTCTACCTCACAGGCCGCAGTGAAAAACACTGAAGTAGCAGGCATTTTATATTAGATATTAATTAGATCTGCCTTGTACCAAAGTTGATCAAAAATATACAAACCAAACATTTCAATGTATTTTTCATTGGAAATCCCACACTATTATGACCCATTATTGAGGTTAATACATAAATATTGGCCCATACTTTATTTGAAAAAAAAAAAAAATTAGTTGTACAATGGGTCTGTAAATTTCTCTTAAAACGACCTCCTTTTCATATGTCAAAGACAAAATTAAAAAGCTGGCTACTCTGAATACACTGCCTTTGGGGTAGCCCTGCTCCCTGAGGAGCAGGTAAAATAAAAATGAAAAAGCCTCCCAGCACTTTGGGAGGCTGAGGCAGGTGGATCACGAGGTCAAGAGATCAAGACCATCCTGGTCAACATGGTGAAACCCCATCTCTACTAAAAATACAAAAAATTAGCTGGGCATGGTGGTGCGTGCCTGTAATCCCAGCTACTCAGGAGGCTGAGGCAGGAGAATTGCCTGAACCCAGGAGGCGGAGGTTGCGGTGAGCCGAGATCGCGCCACTGCACTCCAGCCTGGGTAACAAGAGTGAAACTCCATCTCAAAAAAAAAAAAAAAAAAATGAAAAAGCCTATTGACAGGAAAAGATCAAGCAAAAACACAACAGCTTAATTTATTGTGGTAGGTAAATTAAAACTGCAAGCAACTGACAGAGTTTAATAGAAGCAGCAATTTTCACACATCTGTGTATTACTTATTTTCAACTCAATTCAAAAATATAATACTTTCTATGTAAATATTACTTAGCAATAAATTCATAGTAAAAATTTCTATGATTAATACAGTACAGATACTCCTTTAAAAGCATTACTGAATTCTGTACAGTCTTCTAGCATCATACCTTCTCCCGGCCAACAATCACCTTCTTAGAGGAAAATCGTTTGACATTAGAAAGGTGTCAACTCCAAGAGGGGAAAGGGTCACTTATGAGGTACATAGCTGAATTTTTCAGGGTTTGCTGCACCTATCAGTCTGAGCTGCTATAACAAAACCTCACAGATGAGTGGCCTGAAAAGCAGAGATTTCTCTCTCACAGTTCCGGAGGCTGGAAAGTCTAAGATGGAGGCCCTTAGATGTGGTGTCTGGTGAGGGCCCACTTTCTGGCTTCTAGATGGTGACTTCTCACTGTGTCCTCAGATGGCAGAAGGGGTACACAAGCTCAGTAAGGTCCCTTTTATAAGGACACTAATCACATTCATGAGGGCTCTGCCCTTGTGACCTAATCACTCCCCAAAGCACCCACCTCCTAATACCATCACCTTGGGAGTTAGGATTTCAACATAGGAATTTCGGGATGGACACAAGCATTCAGACCACAGCACTGCAAATGAATAAAATAATAACAGTATTAGTAATGCTGCTAATAAAAACCATGCTACATCCTTTAGAAGGCACTTATTCCTTGGGTTTTGCCAACAATATTTTTAAGTTGGATTCCAAATGACAGACCCCACGGTCACTGGCAAGATAATGAGAAAAGGCTGGGCGCAGTAGCTCATGTCTATAATCCCAGAACTTTGCAAGGCTGAGGCGGTTGGATCACCTCAGGATTTCACATGATGAAATCCTGTCTCTACTAACAACACAAAATTAGGCAGGTGTGGGCATGGTGGCAGGTGCCTATAATCCCAGCTACTTGGGAGGCTGAGGCTGGAGAATTGCTTGAACCCAGAGGCGGAGGTTGTAGTGAGCCAAGATTAAGCCATTGCACTCCAGCTGGGCGATGAGAGGAAACTCTGCCTCAAAGAAAAGATAATGAGAAAATCTGTGGAAGGAGGCCCTGAAATGGTCTCATTCAACAGGGATACCCTGACCTGCAGCTAAGCCTTTGGAGATGGCAAGTCCCAAGAATCAGAAAAAACAGATGCTTCCTGAGTCAAGTGAGGGGATTTCATCTCCCAACAGCAAAAAGGAAAATGAGAACTGGAAAGAAAATACAGACTATAAGAAACCCTGTCCTAGAGCCCCCGGGCTGGGCACAGGTGGGCTCCAGGGGAACCATTTCAGGTCCAGGGAGGATGCTACACCTGGCTCTCTGCGCACAACCAGAGCTCCCCACTCCACCGGGTGCCCATAGCACACTGACTGTGCTGCAAGCGAGGTGAGCTGGCTGATGTCACCACAACTTACACGGAAGACAAAGGAGCAACAAAGCTACCAGAACTCTGGTTTCTCAGCCTTGGCAGAGAAAGCCCAGGACAACTAGGGTGCTGACACGTTCCAGAAGTGTGGAAGGTAAGTGCGCCGCTGCTTCTTATCCAGATAAACTTTATGTCATGACCAATTAAGTAACTTTTATCACATTTTTGTTTACTATATAGACTTTCTAAAAAATCATTTGAGAAGAGGCCTCAAAGTGAAATCCATTTACTTGAAACCATATTGCACAGATTTCATAAGGTGGCAAAGAAGTAAAGAAGGATTGCAAAACCAGAACAACTTCCCCCGACAGGCTCCGTTAAACCCTAGCCACCAACACTGCCCAACGGCTCTGCTCAGTCTGACCTGCAGCCATGCTGGCCTCTGATGTAGCCACGTCTTCCCTGCGGCACAGACGTTGCTGAAATTGGTGCTCCCTTCAGAGGGATTCTGTTGACAGCTGAAAACACAGTCCTGCAGGCCATGTAGGAAACCAGTTTCCACTTCTCAAAAAGCCCCTCCATTAAGAACCAGGTGAAAAGTCCCATTTTGCATCCATCTTATAAAATGAAAGGAAAGCTGTTTTTTCATGTACAGAGCAACCATCATTTGTCTCCCGAGAGAGGCAGCACCACAGCTTCTTCAGGGACAGTGGGAAGGGACTGTGAGTGCTCAACAGAATCTGCGCTTCAGGCTACTCCTCACCAAAACCCTGAAAACCAGCAAGTGAGTCCCTGTGTTACTAATCCCATGAAAAATCTCTTAACAGAATCCATTTCAGGCTACTCTTCACCGAAACCCTGAAAACCAGACAAGTCAGTTCCTGTGTTACTAATTCCATGAAAAAACTAATTTGTGTCAAGAAAGTCTGAATTCTTCCCTTAAGGACTCTCATTTGCTTTTCCTCAGAATTATGGTAAATAACTTTTTATTGGCTTGCTTTTTCTTCCAAAGCTGCTAAGACAACGGGCAGAGTCCTAAGGCCTTGGTGCTTTGCTAATATCAGGGGCTTGGTGGGCCGGGCATGGTGGCTCACACCTGTAATACCACCACCTTGGGAGACTGAGGTGGGTGGATCACCTGAGGTCAGGAGTTCAAGACCAGCCTAAGATGATGAAACCCCATCTCTACTAAAAATACAAAATTAGCTGGGCGTGGTGGCACATGCCTGTAATCCCAGCTACTTGGTAAACTAAGGTGGGAGAATCACTTGAACCCAAGCGGCAGAGGTTGCAGTGAGCTGAGATTGCGCTACTGCATTCTAGCCTGGGCAACAAAGCGAAACCCCATCTCACAAATAAATAAAATCAGAGGGTTTGTGCTCCTATTGGTCACAGCCATTTTATTTTTAGACGGAGTCTCAATCTGTCGCCCAGGCTGGAGTGCAATGGCATGATCTGGACTCACTGCAACCTATGCCTCCCAGGTTCAAGCGATTTTCCTGCCTCAGCCTCCCCAGTAGTTGGGACTACAGGCACATGCCACCACACCCAGCTATTTTATATATATTTTATATTTTTAGTACAGATGAGGTTTCACTGTGTTAGCCAGGATGGTCTCAATCTCCTGACTTCATGATCCGCCCGCCTTGGCCTCCCAAAGTGCTGGGATTATAGGCATGAGCCACCACACCTAGCCCACATGAAGGTGCAGACATTTATCAGACTCAGCATCTGTCTAGATGCCTAGGAAACCCTACCTCTAATGAGAAAATTGGTAAACAAAGCATATTTGCACTTTTTTGATGGGTTTAAGGATAAACACATATATAAAATCAAAATAATCCAGAGACCTTTACTTTTTAATTTTTTTTTTTATTTTATTTTTAGAGACAAAGTCTTGCTCTGTTGCCCAGGCTGGAGTGCTGTGGTGTGATCATGGCTCACTGTAGCCTCAAATTCCCACGCTCTAGCCTCCTGAATAGCTGGGAGCTACCAGCATCCACCACCACACCTAGCTCATTATATTTTTTGTAAAGACAGGGTCTTGCTATGCTGCCCACGCTGGTCTTGAATTCCTGGCCTCAAGCAATCGTCCTGCCTGGCCTTCCCAAGAATCCAGCAACCTTTAAAAGGTAATTGCTTCCCTTTCTGTAACAAGAGGTTACAGTTTATGTTTTCAAGCTCTAAGATGAAACAAAGTTTCCAAGTGTAAACATTTTTGAGCTTTGAGGAAACTGAATGGCTTTCTCCACAGTCATGTTTTCCTTTTTTAGATTATCTGAAAAAATAGATGAATTTATGCCCATAGTAGAAATTTCACAGGGTATTAAGGGGTATCCAGGAGTCTCCTCCTACCTTCCCTTCCCCAGAGGGAACAAATGTTCCCAGTCAGTGGAGTTTGTGTAAGGGGCCATCACAGCACTCCTTGCAGGAAGGCACTACAATATCTGCTATACCTCCAGAGGGAGAGGCTGGGGACAAAGTGACAGTCATTTGGGAGAGCTCTCAGGTGGGAAAAAAAAACAAAACATGCCAGATGATGAGCAGACCAACCTGTGAAGGAAATGAAGATGGAAATGGAGGTAATCACCTCATATGAGCTGCCAGGGTACAGCTGGAGAAGCAGGAAACAGCGCATTTATTACAAGATCTGGGAATCTGGAGCCATGTCTCCGTCTGCCCACCTGCAAAGACCCCTTGTCCAGAAGGTGTTGGAACACAGAGATTGTGATGTTAATTTCACTTAACTAGGCCACAGTGTGCCTGACGCAACACTGTTCCTGGGCCTATCTGTGGAGGTGCTCATTATGAGGTTAGGATTAGGACTGTGGGTTCAAAAGGTGGCCTGCCTTCCCCAAGTGGCTTGGCATCTTCCAGTCCCTCAAGGGGCTAAACAGAATGGCAGAGGGAGGAGGACTCACCCCTCATTTCCTGCCTTGCTGCTGGAGCTGGGACAGCTCATCCTCTCTTGCTCTGGGACTGGCTGTCCACCATCAGCTTACCCTGATTCTCAGGCCTTCGGACTTGAGCTGAGTTTCTTTTTTTTTTTTTTAGATCTGCCTATTCCAGACATTTTATATAGCTGTATTTCAACAACATGTATTTTTTTTTTTTTTTTAGATAGTGTGAAAAAAGATAGAATTCTGTGATTTTAAGTATTAAGCATTCTTTTTTTTTTTTTTTTAGAGAAAGAGAGGATATAGAGGGTCTTTTTTTTGAAAGAAAAAGAGGGAGAGAGAACAGAAATATTGCTTTATTCTATAAATGGCTATTAATAATGGCCGATCATTATTTTATGTATTTAAAATGGAGAATGTATATTTTATTTATCTAAAGTGGAGAGTTTGCTTATTAAATTTACTTGTTACTGATCTGAGTTCAGATTCTGGATATCCTTATTAATTTTCTGTTTTGTTGAGTCTGAATCTCTTTATGGGTCTTATGTATCTGGGTGTTAGAATGCATTGATCCTTATACCACTCTATCTTTTTTGGTTTGAAATCTGTTTTATCAAATGCATGAATTGCAACTCCTTTTTGTTTATTTATTTGTTTTTTTCTCTATTTGATTGGTAAATCTTTCTCCAACCCTTTGTTTTTAGTCTATGTATATCTTTGGATATGAAATAGGTCTGGATATAGTATACCGTTAGATTTTGGCTGTATCTTTTAATTAGAAAATTTAGTCGATTTCCATTTAAGATTACTGCCATTTGATGTTAACTGGCTATTTTATCCATTTGTTGATGTAAATTCTTCTTTCTGTTGATGTTCTTTACTTTTTGGTATATTTTTAGAAAGGCTAATACTGGTTGTTCCTTTCTGTGTGTAATGCTTCTTTCAGAAGTTTTTGTAAAGCAGGCCTGGTGGTAATAAAATCTCTGAGTACTTGCTTGTTCATAAAAGATTTTATTTTTCCTTCAATTGTGAAGCTTAGTTTGGCAGGATATGAAATTCTGGGCTGAAATTTCTGTTCTTTGAGGATGTTAAATATTGGCCCCCACTCTCTTCTGGCTTGTAGGGTTTCTACTGAGAGATCTGCTGTAAGTCTAATAGGCTTCCCTTTGTGGGTAACCTGACCTTTCTCTCTGGCTGCCCTTAGTATTTTCTCCTTTGTTTCAACCCTGGTGAATCTAATGATTATGTGTCTTGGGGTTGCTCTTCTTAAGGAATATCTTTGTGGTGTTCTCTGTATTACCTGAGGTTGAATGGTATCCTGCTTTGCTAGATTGGGAAAATTCTCCTGGATAATATCCTGAAGAATATTTTCCAGCTGGGATTCATTCTCTCCATCACATTCAGGTACACCTATTAAACGTAGATTAGGTCTTTTCACATAGTCCCATAATTCTTGGAGACTTTGCTCATTCCTTTTTATCCTTTTTTCTCTATTCTTGTCTTCTCGTTCCATTTCATTAAGTCGGTCTTCGACCTCTGATATCCTTTCTTCTGCTTGATCAATTCGGCTATTCAAACTTGTGCATATTTCACTAAGTTCTCGTGTTGTATTTTTCAACTCCATTAGTTCATTTATATTCCTTTCTATATTGTCCATTCTTTTTAACATTTCGTCTAACCTTTTTTCAAAGTTCTTAGTTTCTTTGCATTGGTTTAGAACAATTTGTTTCAATTCCCAGAGGTTTTTTACCATCCACCTTCTAAAACCTCCTTCAGATACTGGAACACAGTCCTCTTCCATTAGGGCTTGTTCCCTTGCTGATGAGGAATTACTATCCCCTGTAGAGGGAGAGGGGTTCTGACTTTCAGTTTTCTCGGCCTTTTTAGGCTGTTTTTTTCCCTTTATTGTGATTTTATCCATCTGTTGTCTTTACAATTAGCGCCTTTCTCATTAAGTTCCTGAGAGGATGTCCAATTTATTGATTCCCAGTGCTGGAATCCGAGCAACCCACTGCGCCAGCCAAAACAACAGCGATAAGACTGATGGTGCTCTTCTGCCTGGGAATCTCCGGTCTGGCTTCCTTCTTGAGTCCGCAACAAGCGGCTCCGCCTTCCCGGAGCTCCAAACACCAGTCAGTAGGGGAACCAGTCCCGCTCACTGTGCACGAAGAGCTGCCGCGCCGAGGCAACGGCAAAACCGCTGCACTGGCCACAGAAGTCGCGCTGGTGACCCGCGGGGCTCCTCCACTGGAAATCTTCTGGTCCGTGGGCGACGAAAAGTTCTCTGAAAATGTGGCGTCCTCACGTTTTCCGAGCTTTCACTGGGAGCTACAATCCCGAGCTGTTAGCGATCAGCCATCTTGGATCTCTCTCCTTGAGCTGAGTTTCAATCACACCTCAGGCTTCCCTGGGTCTCTGGCTTGCCACACAGATCATGAGACTTCTCAGCCTCCAGAATCACGTGAATGAAATTCCCCATCATAAATCTCCTTTTATACATCTATATATCCTGTTGGCTGCGCTTCCTTGGAGAACCCTGACTGAGATCAAGGAGACCTGTGGCTGAGGCCTTGAAGTGAGTAAGACTCACCCTGGACCCAGGGTGTGCAATGAGTATGTGCTCAAAATGGCCGCACTTTCAGTTTCCATCTGGTATGCTTTCCGAACCCTGCAAGTCAACATTTAAGAATTCTAGAACCTGAATTAAAGACAGTTAAAGATATCGGAATAAAGCCCTTCTGAAGTGCCTCCAAGCTCACAAATAAAATCAAAGGCACAACCCAAGACTTTTAGGAAATTTATTTTATACCCATAAAGTCTTTACTTGAAAGACTTCTCAATGCAGCCTTACCGGACCATCCTATTTAAAACTGCAACCCCCACCAAAAAATTCCTTATTTCCTTTTCCTGGTTGATTTTCCTTTTTTTCGTGGCACAGAATCTCAGAACTGGAAGGAACTCTAAAAGGCTGGGTCAGTAACCCTCTAGATGTGAACTCCTTCCATATAATAGCCTTCCACAGAAGTTTATCACCCTGTCTGACACACATCCTAGAAAGGGTTCCCGGACTGGCCCCGCGCTGCTCCCAATCACCCTTTCTGTGCTCCCAATAGCACCAGGTGTGCACCGCTCCCCTCCACAGCACTGAAACAACTGCCAGGCATCCTTGCTAGGCATGGCCTGGGACACATTCTCTGTTTCATTTCTAGTGGCTAAAATACAGTAGGCACGCCTCACTCAGTGAGGCCAACAAGAAAATCACCATATCCATGTCTAATCTTTCCCCTTCAACCCAATCCAGTCCCTCTGTCAAAGCCGCCATGTGCCTGGCACTGTGGCAGCCTCCAAGAACACAACAGAGAACCAGACAGACGAGGCTGTATCCCCGTGAGGCTTCCACATTCACTGGGGAAGGAGCAATACAAAAAGCAAGTTGACAGGCAAATTGGTGAAGTGTCTGCAGTGCAGCACTGTCTGTGCTCTCAAGGAGGAAGCCAGTCAGCAGACCAACAGTAAAGGGGGCTGCTTCCATGAGGGCTGTTGGGGAAGGCAGCTCAGGAGGCAGCATTAAGGAGGGGCCGACTGCACAGCAGGGGCAGGAGGAGCTTTCCTGGTAGAATCTCATGCGCGAAGGCCCTAAGCTTCACATTTTTGAAACACTAAAGAAAACGGGAGAGGCTAGAGCGTGTGGGAGTGGTGACTCTTGGCGCAGCTTGGGGTACAGGACTATACTGGGGGCCCAGGCTCCACGCTGCAGGTAGCCATATGCCTCTGCCAACCACCTCAGGGCCAAGCACTGGACAACCAGGGACCACCCTGATAGCCCAGAGCCTGGGGAAATTATTCAAACTGGCCAATTCTAAACCATAGATGCTGCCTTGTCCATTTCTTTTCAGAAACCACAATCAAGGCTCTTGCCCAACAGTCCATTTCCCTCTGTCTCCTGACCCAGCCTGGTGCTCCCCATCGGGTCCTGTGTGCTGTGCCTCCTGTTTCTAGGGATTTGTGAGCACAAGCTCCGTCCTCACAACAGTCATCTGATGACATCAAATCCCAGACATTTCCCATTACTCCTCTGCTCCTCTCCATCTACACAGTCAATTTTTCATCCATCTGAAAATAAGGGAGATAGTTTTTGAGTTAATTTAATAGCCTTGCTAACCAAGACTTTCCATGAGAAGCAACAGTTGACAGCCCCTGGCAAAACTGGGCCTGCGTGGAACTGACCCAGCGACTCCACATCTAAGTACACATCCCGGAGAGACCCTGGCTGCCGCGCATGGAGGCGTGGACATGAACACATAGTGCAGCACTGTTGGCCGCAGAGAAAATGGTAAACAACCTAAATATGCATTCGCAGGAAACGGATCAGCAG
The DNA here is from genome assembly GCA_031835075.1 of Saguinus oedipus. Classification (NCBI taxonomy): domain Eukaryota; kingdom Metazoa; phylum Chordata; class Mammalia; order Primates; family Cebidae; genus Saguinus; species Saguinus oedipus. Next base: position 50,033,963 of record CM063170.1, read on the forward strand.
TTATCGTAAGTGATCTGGAAAGGAATCACTTACGGTGGAAAGGAATAAACTAGATCTTCATGTACCCAGATGGACAGCACACACATGTGCTGCTCAGTAAATCCATTTTTTTTGTTTGTTTTTCTGAGATGGAGTCTTGATCTTGCCACCTATGCTGCAGTGGTGCAATGGCCCGGTCTCAGCTCACTACAACCTCTACTTCCCTAGTTCAAACAATTCTCCTGCCTCAGCCTCCCGAGTAGCTGGGATTACAGGTGCCTGCCACCATGCCTGGGTAATTTTTGTATTTTTTAGTAGAGACAGGGTTTCATCATGTTAACCAGGCTGGTCTCAAACTCCTGACCTCAGGTAATCCACCAATCTTGGCCTCCCAAAGTGCTGGGATTACAAGCGTGAGCCACTCTGCCCAGTCTAGCAAATACATTTTTTAAATGATGTATTCAGTATCATTTCTTATAAATTCTTAAAAACAAGTAAAATATATATTGATTATGGACTCAAAACGCGCACAGAACACGAACTGAATACATATATATCCAGCTCGCGCCAGGGTTTCTTCAGCAGGAATGGCAGTAGCAGCAGTGACAGTGAGAATGATATTGAGGCTAATATTCACTGAATACCTCCTCTCTCCAGGCACAAGTCTAGCACACATTAACTCTTTCAATTCTTAAAGCAGCCAGAAGATAAGCATGATTACTGTCCCCATTTCACAGATGAGAAAACTCAGGCTAGAGAAATGATAAAGAAAGTGCGATGCACCCCAGTACTTCTTACCATCTCCTCGGCCCCCACCGAGTCAGTCTGGTCTTTGCCACTCTCCACTGATGCCCCTGCTCTCATTCTTGCCCACTTCCACCTTCTAACCCTGAAGGAGGTCTACACTTTGGTCCCCACTTAGCACACAGTGGTCCTTTTAAAAACACAGTAGGGTCAGTTCACCTCTCTACTTAAACCTTCCAATGGCTTCCCACCATACTCCACTATTTTTATTTATTTATTTATTTTTGAAATGGAATCCGCTCTGTTGCCCAGGCTGGAGAACAATGGTGTGACCTCGGCTCACTACAACCTCTGCCTCCCAGGTTCAAGCGATTCTCCTGCCTCTCGGTAGCAGGGTTTACAGCTACCATGCCCACCACCATGCCCAGCTCATTTTTTGTATTTTTAGTAGAGACCAGGTTTTACCACACTGGCCAGGCTGGTCTTGAACCTGACTTCAGATGATCCGCCTGCCTCGGCCTTCCAAAGTGCTAGGATTACAGGCATGAGCCACCATACCTAGCCCATACTCCACTTTAAATGAGAAGTCCTTACACAGCCTGCAAGACTGTATATCCTCCCCGACCCTGGCACTGCATGTCAACCGGCTCTCTCGCCCTCGCTCACTCTGCTCTGCCCACACCGGCTGCTCTGTTGTCTCTGCAGAGACATTATATATTTCTTCACTTATTCGTTATTTGTCCCTAACCTGACCATCACACAGACAACAAGGATCTCTGTCTGTTTTGGCCACTGCTGTTATTCCCAATGCTGAAAAGAACGCCTTGGCACTCAGATGTGGAACAAATGAATGAAAGCAGCTGATCCAAGGTCACTGAGCCAGGAAGGGTGAAGTCAGGATTCCAGTCCAAGCAGTTTGCTTCCAGTATTAGGACTGGGGAGGAAAATGGAATATAGAAGAAATATCTAAAGTATGACAAATGTTGTCCTATTCATTGTGAATAAGGAATACTTTGTTGTTAATTATCTTTTCCTTCCCTCCTTTTTCTCTCCTTTCTCTTCCTCCCTTCCTTTCTTTAGTTTTATTTATTTATTTCTGAGATGGAGTCTCACTCTGTCACGTAGGCTGGAGTGCAGTGGCGTGATCTGGGCTCACTGCAACCTCCACCTCCCGGGTTCAAGGGATTCTTCTGCTTCAGTCTCCCAAGTGGCTAGGACTACAGGTGTGCACCACCATGTCTGGCTAATTTTTTTTTTTGTATTTTTAGTAGAGATGGGGTTTCACCATATTGGCTAGGCTGGTTTCGAACTCCTGACCTCATGTTTTGCCCACCTCAGCCTCCCAAGTGCTGGGATTACAGACGTGAGCCACGACACCCAGCCTCTTTAGTTTTATTTTTTTAATTTAATTTTTTTTTTTTTTTGAGACAGAGTTTTGCTCTTGTTACCCAGGCTGGAGTACAATGGCGTGATCTCGGCTCACCGCAACCTCCGCCTCCTGGGTTCAGGCAATTCTCCCGTCTCAGCCTCCTGAGTAGCTGGGATTACAGGCACGCGCTACCGTGCCCAGCTAATTTTTTGTATTTTTAGTAGAGATGGGGTTTCACCATGTTGACCAGGATGGTCTCGATCTCTTGACCTCGTGATCCATACGTACACTATACATGAATTAGTTTCAAATGTACTAGAACACCTGCTTTCGTAGTTAGAAAACTAAACAAAAAAAAAAGTACTAGAACACTGTAAGATTGCTCTTAATGTTTCAAATGGGACTATAGTTCAGTATAACATATTAAAATTAATTCAATGACACATAATGACTCTCTACACAGCTATCATTAAGAACATCAATTATTTACATAATAGTGTAATTCTGCCTTTAAAAAACTGACCATCTGACATAGAACAAAGTTTCTTTACCTCATCAGTACTGACCTCTGGGGCTGGGGAATTCTGTTTTGAGGCATCTCATGCACTGCAGGATGGTCAGCAGCATCTCTACCCATCGATGCTGGCAGCACCCATCAGTGTCACAACCAAACATGTCTGTAGATGCTGCTAAATGTCCCCCTGGGGAGCACAGTCTCCCCAACTGAGAACCACTATTAGAGGCTAGACAAACTACAGCTTGTAATAAAGAAAATACAACTTATAATAAAGAAAGAACAAGAGGCCTCGCACAGTGGCTCACGCCTGTAATCCCAGCTACTTTGGGAGGCCAAGGTAGGCAGATTGCCTGAGGTCAAGAGTTCGAGACCAGCCTGGGCAACATGTTGAAACCCCATCTCTACTAAAAATACAAAAATTATCTGGGCATGGTGGCACACCCCTGCAGTACCAGCTCCTTAGATGGCTGAGGTGTAAGAATCACTTGTACCCAAGAGGTAGAGGTTGCAGTAAGCCGAGACCTCACTCCAGCATGGGTAACAGAGTGAGACCTTGTCTCAAAAAGAAAAGAAAAGGACGAACAAATAAAAGGAGGTGGATCAAACCGGCCTTTCCTACAGGTTTCATTTTCTGTTTCCACTTGTTCTTTCTGATCAGCCTCACAACCGTTTTGTGGTCCCCTGTAACTGGAAGGCTGTAAGGAGGGCCACAAGCCCCTGGGACAGGCAGAATTCTAAAGATGGCCCTGGGTATTCAATCAGAAATCTAGGTGAAAGGTTTTTGCAGAGGTAATTAAGGTTACCAATCAGCTAACCTTAAAATAAGGAGATTTTCTGGGATTACCCCGTGGGCCTGATGGAGTCACCAGTCCTTATAAGCAGATGTGGAAAGTGGAAAAGTCTGGCAGGTTCCTAGTGACCCTGCTGCCAGTTCCGAGATACAGGGGCTGCAATCAAGACCAGAGGGAGGCCTCTAGGAGCTGAGGGAGGCCAGAAAGGAAACTGGACCTCAGTCCTACAGCTGCAAGGACCTGAACTCTGCCATAACCTGAATGACTTTGGATTCCAATGCATTCCCAGAGCCTCCGAAAAGGAACACGGTCTGGCTGGCACCTTCCTGTCAGTCTCGACATTCAGAGCAACCAACTGAGCAATGCTGTGCCCAGAGCAACTAGGAGCCATGCTCTGACCCAAGCAACTAGTAGCTAACAAATAAATGTTTTAAGGCCCTAAACTTGGGGTAATCTGTTACAGTGGCAATGGAAAACCGGAACAGCTGTGAAGGTATTAGTGCCTCATTACTGAAAGGTGAGTTTATAAGTGAGAAACACAATAATCAAAAGCAGTCCCCTTAAGAAATTCCCTAGTCTGCATAATAACACAAATGATCCAAATAAACAAATGGGCAAAGTATCTTTATAGCCATATATCTGAAGAAGATATACCCATTGGTCCATAAGCACATGAAAAGATGCTATACCTCATTAGCCATCAGGGAAATGCAAATCGAAACCAGGATGGCTGGAATCCAAAGGAGAGAAAAACATAAGCGCAGTTCCACCCCACAGACGTTATTGGTGCGAACAGAAATGGTCTGGCCAATTCAGAAAACACTTGGGTAGCTTGTCAGAATGTTAAACACACAATAACCATTTGATCCAGCAATTCCACTCTTAGGTATATACCCAAGAGAAATGAAAACATGTTCGCACAAAAACTTGCACACGGATGTTTATAGCAACATCATAACAGACAAAAAATGGAAAGAACCTAGACGTCCACTGACTGAGGCGCAGATAAACAAAAGCATGGATGAACTTTGAAGAAACTATGCTAAGAAATCAGTCTCAAAAGACAACTTACCATACGATTCCATTTACATAAAATTTTTGGAAAAGGCAAAACATTGGCATGGAGAGTAGGCTGGTGGTCGCCGGGGGCTGGGGAAGGAAGTGGGTGGAAAAAGTGCAGTGGCTGCCAGTGGATGCAGGGTTTCTTTTTGGGGTAATGAAAATGCTTTAAAATTGACTGTGGTGATGGTTGCACAACTCTGTAAATAGACTATAATCCACTGAATTGTAAGCTTTAAATGAGTGCATAGTATGATATGTGAGTTACAGCTCAATAAAGCTGTTTTTTTTTTTTTTAAGTTGAGGCAAGGCATGGTGGATCATGCCTGTAATTCCAGCACTTTGGGAGGCTGACATGAGGGGATCACTTGACACTAGCCCAGAAAACATGCAAAACCCCATTTCTACAAAAAAATAAAAAATAAATTTAAGAAGTTAAAAAGTTGAAAAAGAAAGTCCCCAGTGCCGTAAAGCATAGAGCATCAAAGTGACACTAAGTGTGCCAGCTGCTTGTTTTCCAGACCTGCTCCACCAGCCAGTTACCAGCTCCTGGTTCACTGACCCCTCTGGTCTCTGCCTTATAATCTTCCAAACAGGAAACTCCTCTGTCTTTAAAAATTTTTCACTTTAGAAACAGAATCACTCTGTCACCAGGCTGGAGTGCAGTGGTGCAATCATAGCTCTCTGCAGCCTCAAGCTATCCTCTTGCCTCAGCCTCCCACATAGCTGGGATTACAGGCATGCACCACCATGCCCAGCTAATTTTTAAAAAATTTTTAGTAGAGATGGGATCCCACTATGTTGCTCGGGCTGGTCTTCAATTGCTGGCCTCAGGAAACCTCCTGCCTTGGACACCCAAAGTGTCAGGATTACAGGCACAAACCACTGCACCCAGCCTGTGTCCATGTTTTCATCAACACAGACAAAACTCCACAGGAATCACTCTCATTTTACAAAAGTGTTGTCTAGGTGAAAGATGCCAATCAATTATTCTCTGGTTGATGTTCTGCTTATTCTTGGCTTAAGAATCTGTGTGATAATGCTCAGATTACAGATGTACTGCATGACAGGCTGAGAAACAGAAACATTCTGATCACTCCCACTGCATCTTAAGACGAGAATCCCTGCTTCTTTAACAGTGGGGATGTGCTGCCTCCTGGGGCAAGGTGACTGTCTTGCTGCTGACCCAGGCAGAAAGACCACGAGAATGAATTAACCAACCAGGGTTCCCTTCCATCGTAAATAGAGATAGTGTGAGAAAATGGATGTCAGTCTCCAGCTGACCACAGAGAAATTATACCCAGGTATTGGCACTTAACAGAGAAGAATGAATACAGAACTGCTTTAATCACCTACTCAGGAAACTCCCAAATTCTATCAATGACTCTATATAAGGAAAGGAGGTTTGTAACTCCAAACTCACTCACTGGGTGGCCCCAAGCAAAACAATTCATGCCAAACGGTGTCCCTTATGGACAATGGAAATTCCTCCAGTTATTCTATTTTCTCAGCTCCCTGCTCCTCGTTTCCCTCCACCTTAGCAAGACAGTGACGAACAGTGCTAGGTAAGCTCCTTAGATTCTTGTGGCAAGGTAAGTTTAGCAGTAAAGGGCTAATTGCCAAGAAACACGAAGCTACACTATATGCCCGCTCAGTGGAATCCTAACCTTCATGTTACTAAAACATGAAAAATATTTTGTTGACAAGAGCATCAATATGAAAATTTGGCTTTCAAGTTCTCTAAGACCTTTTCCCTGTATTTATTACAAGAATTTATTTATACATCCAACAATATTCAAGTGTCTACTATGTGCTGGCATGGTGCTAGGCCCTAGGGACACAGGGGGGAATTGGACCAGGCCCCTGCATGCCTGCCTAGGCTGACATTCCAGGATGTGATGACTAGAACTATGTAAATGTGATGTCCACATAAACAAGGGTGATTCAGATTAACACCAACATTTCTTAACAAATCCAGCTAAAAAATGTAAGAATGTATTTTACTCAGCCTTCCCATTCTGTCTTTTAACTTTTTACCTAAACCTACAATTCTGAAGTTTCTATTGGAAGCTATGCTTCCTTTGAGATGTTCTTCTTTATAGGTTTTTCAACCATACAGCGATAGCATTCCAATTACTATCGCTGTATGGTTGAAAAACCTATGAATCAGGTTTCACCAGGGCAATTTCTTCGGAATTCAGAGATCTACCTACTGGAACTAGTATCTGTAAACTGTCCAGTAACCAAGAGTGGTAGTTCTGAGTTATGTGGGCCTGAGACCTGGCATACTCTTGCCTCTCCATTCCAAAATATAACTTATGGAAGTCTCTTTCTTAAACCCTGATAAAGATTGAAGGGCCAAGAACGGTGGCTCTCACTTGCAATCCCAGCACTATGGGAGGCCAAGGTGGGAGGACTGCTTGTTCTCAAGAGTGTGAGACCAGCCTCAATTAATCAATCAAAATAAAAAGAAAAAAGACTGAAAGGCCAAGGCAGGAGGATTGCATTAGCCCAGGAGTTTGAGACTGGCTGGACAATATAGTGAGTCCTCGTTGCTCCAAAAACTTAGCTGGGTGTAGTGATATGTACCTGTGTTCCCAGTTACTCAGGAGGCTGAATTGAGAGGATCACTTGAGCCCAGAAAGTCAAGGCTGTAGCGATCTGTGATTACACCACTGTACTCCAGCTTGAGTGGCAGAGTGAGACTCTAGTTACAAAAGAAAGATTTAAAGACAATGAGTTGCAAAGGTGTCGAATGAGATAATACTCAACTCCCCCAGTCCCTGAGAGTGTCGCTAAGCCCACTCCTAAACGTGATAAAAAGGTGCACCATGGATTCACTATCAGAGTCCTGTGCCCATTCCCCGGCCTCCCGTTACTGGAATTCAACATGGTTTAAGAAATTAAAAACGTCAAGTCTTTCAGGGACACTACAGTTACCAACCACTCTGATGGCCTTGAAAAAAGTAACTTTAATTATCAGTAACTATTCGTACATTATTTGCAACCAAAAATGTGGGGTCCCAGCCATCTATGGCAGGCTTTGTTGGAGGGCCTTTTCCACACTTCCTGGTGTAGTTCAGAGACAGCCTCATGCCCTTAAGATCTCTCCTCTCAGCTTCATCCAGCACACACACAAACCGGAGGGACCTGCTTTCCCCAGCTCCACAGAGACAAGAGGGAAGGAACTATTTATATAAAAGGCTACTTATCTGACTGAAGACGGATAGCAGTAAGGGCAAAAGTGTGTTCTGACACTCCAACTCAACTTCTACTGCAGCCCCAATTCAGAACTTTATGATGGCCTGCAGGAAGAGTGCTTGGGGAAGGCAACAGGAACAGATGGTGTAAGGTAGAAGAAATGAGAACCTTAAAGAATTAGACGATCATTCTTTGGTCTTTCAAGCATGCTAATAATAACCCTCTGCAGATTTAGCAAAATAAAACTGTTTTGGAAGAGGCCAGTCATTACTTAAAAGAATTAGAACAATTCGTTCAATAAGCACTTAGGAAGAGTCTGTTACAAGCTGGAATACAGGGGAAAAAATGCAATCCTCAACGTCAAAGGATCTTGCATTCCAGTTGGCTAGGCAAACAAAACTAACTAAAAACACTTAAAAATTAAAAAAGCATGTTGTAGACATAATAAAGCACAAACTACACATTAGTATCTATAAAACCCAATGCAAATGAGCAATTTCCATGGAATAAAGAACATGCAGTAAAATTACACAGAGAAAGAAAGAAGCAAAATCTAAGACTCTTTTTCCTGTAAAAATAATGTGCATTCTAGGACACAGAGATAAGGGTAATAAAAACAAATCCCCTTTACAGAGAAATGCTCATCACATGTTAGTATTACCATACCCCACCACCACCGTTTTTTTTGTTCACATTCAAAACATGGTTCCTAAAAGACTGTTCATTCCTTTTCCAATTAAACGTATCACACCCATGTCCACCTGTCTCAAAAATGGTATTTTCAACATCAGCGCTTTCAAAACATTTCCAGGATCTGACCGCTTCCCAGCATCTCCACTCCTAACACGCTGGTCGCATAGATCACTGACAGCCTCTCACCATCCCCAGGTCCAACTGGTCTCCCTCAGCAGGCAGTGGCCAGAGCCACCGTGTGAATGTCCAAATCAGATCCTGCCACTCCTCTGCAGAAATCCTCAGGGACAAAGAGCCCCCCATACACAGTCAAGGCCCACAGGGTCTGCACCAGCCTCTGCCCATTCAGGGGGGTCTCCTCCCTCACTGCACAGCCACCACACTGGCTCCTCTGGGTCTGCCGAGGCCTTTGCACTTGGGGTGCTCTCCCCGATACCTCTGCAGGTGACTCCCTACCGACCCTGACATGGACACACTCTCGTCCTGCTTTCTTCTGCCCCCAGCACTTGTTGCCTTCTAATATTTCCTAAGATGTGCCTGTTTACCCTATGGACAATAGAATGTAAGCTCTATGCGGCAAGGATTTGTTTCTAATAATGTATCCTGGGCACCTGACACAGAGAAGGTGCTCGATAGATAGTTGATTAACTGACTTATTAAAAGCTGTGTAGTGTCTGTCACACACCACAATTCAATCAGTTATCCCCGACAGTTGACAATTGGGTCGTTCCAGAATTTTAACAATGCAAACCAAACCGCAGTAAAAATCCCTGCTGCTCAAAGTGTGGCTAAGGACTGACAGCAGCATGGCCATCACCTAGGAGCTTACAGACTGGCAGCATTGCAGGCCCTATCCCAGGCCTGCTGAATAGAACCTGCATTTTAACAGGACAGCAAGTCCAAGAAGCACTTTCCAACGAAGGACAAGCAAGAAGGCCCCTCTCCCTCAGGCCCTGTAAGGGTGAGGTCTACACCTGCCAGCGGACAGACACCTGGCATGCCTCCTCCTAGATGTCATCCTGGGCAGTACCCAAGACTCCATGACTATCTCTAAACATTGCCCCCAGAAGAGAGGTTACGATCTACACCCTAAATCCAGGTACCCAACAGGAAACAAACAGCACACTCAAATTAGGAACTATTCACAAAGGTGTGGGGGAAGCACAAGGAGGGGAGGGGAGGGGAGGGGAGAGGAGGGGATACTGACCCTCACTCCCTCCCTCCCTCCGAGCCCTTGCTAGGACTCCTTACTGGCCAACCAGAAGCCAGAAAGCACAACACATGCTGCTACAATCTACACAGGTCAGCCCAAAGGCCAGAGGACTGCCAGAGGCGAGAGAGGAGGAGGAAAGGGGCAGAGAGCAGCTCTCCAGCATGTGCCCCCCAAGCAGTATATGAAGATGCTTTCTCTCTTCCCAAAAGGGGTGTGTTTTCATTTGACAGGATAATATTAAGAGGCCATGAAGAAAATGTAAACTACGGAAGGGCGTGCTGGAGAAAGGGAGCTATCTTAGAAAGGAGGAGAAGTGCGTTTGTGCCAGCATACAGCTGCTGTGGTCGTTTCTGGCTGAGAAGGTATTTGAGCTGACGGGAGGTTAAGGGCTGCTATAATTTTGTAAACAGGAAAGCAGCCTTAAGAAAAATGCCTGAGAAAGTGTGTGTTGGTGTTTGTGTCCAGGACACTGAAGGAAGAAGTATGCAGGGCAGAGAAGCCAGGGAAATGGCTGTGGTGGGACTGCAGACACAAAGCAATTGCGGCAGCTAAAAAGAACAAGTCTTTAGAGCACGTTCGTTCCAATGTTCATCCTGACATTCCCACCACCCAGGTGACAATAAGCATATAAAAAGATGTTCCACACCATATATCACAAGGGCACTGCTAATTAAAACAATGAGATGTCATTCCTCACCTCTTGGAGTGACCAAAATCCAAAACAGACAATGCCATATGGTAGCAAGGACGTGAAGCAACAGGAACTCATTCCCTGCTCTGGGAATGAAACTCCGAAGACAGTTGGGCAGTTTCTTATAACACTAAACATACTCAGACTGGGTACAGTGGCTCATGTCTGTAATCCTAGTACTTTAGGAGGCTGAGGCAGGTGGATCACTTAAGGTCAGGAGTTCAAAACCAGTCTGGCCAACATGGTGAAACCTCATTTCTACTAAAAATACAAAAAATTAGCCAGGTGTGGTGTGGTGAACACCTGTAATCCCAGCTACTCAGGAGGCCGACACAGGAGAATCGCTTGAACCCGGGAGGCAGAGGTTACAGTGAGCTGAGATTGCGCAATTGCACTCCAGCCTGGGCGACAGAGCAAGACTCTGTCTCAAAAAAACAAACAAAATAAAAAACAAACATACTTGTACCATATGGTTCAGCAATTAACTGCATTTCAAATGAGTTGAAAACATGTCTACACAAAAGCCTGCACACAGGTGTTTACCACAGCTTTATTTATAATTGCCAAAACTTAGAAGCCACCAAAATGTCCTTCAGCAGGTAAACGGATAAACAAAGTATGGTACATCCAGACAAAGGTATACAACTCCATAACAAAAAGAAGTCAACTAGCATGCCATGAAAAGGCAGAGACCTTGAAAATGTATTGCTAAGTGAAGAAGCCAGTGTGAAAAGGCTACACATTGCCTGATTTCAACTCTAGGACATTCTGGAAAAGGAAAAACGATGGATATAGTAAATGCTCTGTGGTGGTCAGGGGTTGAGGGGAGACAGGGAAGGAGGGATAAACTGGTAGAACACAGGGGATTTTTAGGGGCAGTGAAACTTTTTGAATGATGCCATAATATTAGACATTTGTCAAAACTCACAGAACTCTACGACACAATGAGTAAACCCTAATGCAAACTATGGACTTTAGTTAATAATATATTAATATTCACTCACAATTTTCAGAAGTGTACCACACTAATGCAAGATCTATTCATAGGGGAAAGCAGGTGTGGAGGAGATGGAGTATGTGAGAAATCTGTATTTTCTGCTCAGTTTTTCTGTAAACCTAAAATTACTCTAAATGATAAAGTATATAAATTTAAAATAAATGAAAGAAGCCAGACACAAAAGGTCACATGTTATAAGATTCAGTTTATATGAACTATTCAGAATAGGTAAATCCATAGAGACAGAAAGCAGATGAGTGGCTGCCAGGGACCGAGAGGGGGAGGGAATGGGGAGTGACTGAGTGGCTCATGCCTGTAATCCTAGTACTTCAGGAGGCTGAGGCGGGCGGATCACTTAAGGTCAGGAGTTCGAAAGCAGCCTGGCCAACATGGTGAAACCTCATTTCTGAGGTGTCCAGATCTCCTTCTGGGGTGATGAGACTGTTTTGGAACTTGATAGAGGTGGTGGGTGAAACAACACAGTGCATGTACTAAATGCTATTGAATGTACACTTCAAAATCATTAATGTTGTTGTATGTGAATTTTACCTCCATTATTTAAAAAAGCAGAGTGAAAACAAAAAGGTTGTATTAATGAAACTTCCACTGGTCAGGTGAAGCTTGTAATGTCTCATAGGAATTCAAACACTGTGGGCCAGACTGATGGCACCTAAACTGAGGGGATAACCACCAAACCAACTGCTGAGAGGGAACCACAGGGGCTTCTGCATAACCAGGAAGGGACAGTGGGGCTGGGCTGGCCGGTCAGCAGTGCAGAGGAGAGAAGAGGACTCCTGACTGCAGTGACACCAGGACTAGACTTAGAACAGGGCAGATGGCAGGATCAATGTCAAAACCACTCAGAAAAAGGAGTTATAATGAAGGAAACAACCTATTTATTATAAAAAATACCAAAGCGAATAAATATCCATGTGTATCTATCATGAGGTATTGCTAATTAACTACAAAAACATCAGGCAAATTTTTGTAGAAGACTCAAGATTGAAATCTTTTAACCTACTTCAAAAACACCTACATTTAAAACATTCTCCCTACCCCCAATATTTTTTGTTTGCTTGGCTTTTTTTTTTTTTTGAGATGGAGTCTTGCTCTGTTGCCCGGGCTGGAGTGCAGTGACGTCATCTCAGCTCACTCCAACCTCTGCCTCCTGGTTTCAAGCGATTCTCCTGCCTCAGCCTCCTGAGTAGCTGGGACTACAGGCACCCGCCACATGTCCAGCTAATTTTTGTAATTTTAGTAGAGACAGGGTTTCACCATGTTAGTCAGGCTGCTCTTGAACTCCTGATCTCGTGATCCCCCCACCTCAGCCTCTTAAAGTACTAGGATTCCAGGCATGAGCCACTGTGACAGGCCTGTTAATTTTTTTAACTAATGAAAGACTAGAGAGGGCATCTTACTTTGCCAGAAGAGTTCTACTTTGCTCCAAATAACAGGAAAGAACTCAGGCAAGTTGGTGGCTCTTTTCCTGAAGTTACCAAAACTGAAGAAACAAGACAAGTTTCCAATTAAAAAAGAAAATGCCAAAGATATTGTGGTCTCCTTGGCAGATAGTTACACATTCTAAAAACATTCAAGATTACAAAAATGTTAAAGCAAGATTCAAACCAGAAATTCAGTTAAAACACCTGCAATTCAAAATGAAAACTTCCTGAAAACTGCAGAGGAATTCATACAGGGAGAAAAGGCTTTAAATAATCACTACTGGGCAGCTAAATTATATTCCTAAGGATGTGTACTATAATATCACTATCACCAATGCAGTTTCTAAACTAATGTTTGCTGCAGAAAATATATTTATTTTTATTTTTTTAGAGCTAGGGTGTCACTCTGTTGCCCAGGCTGGAGTGCAGTGGCACGATCATAGCTTACTGTAATCTTGAACTGCTGCAGTCAAATAGTCCTCCTGCCTCAGCTTCCCAAACTGCTGGGATTACAGGTGTGAGCCTTCACATCCAGCCAGTGTTGTAATATGGTACAGGGAGGCAGCTGGAGAAAGATCAAAGTGTTGCCTACCAAGCTGGTTGTAGGTGCCTGCCCCCAAGTCTTCTAACTCTCATTACCTGAACGCATTACATTCAACACCAGGAAAATAAACAAAAGGATACCTGCTCAAGGGACTTCAGTTTAGTAAGTGGCCAAAGCAATAAACTTCCCTCTACTCCAAAGGAGTCTTCCTTAGTGGATACACCCACAGGAAAATGGCCCGCTTGACCAGGCATAGTGGCTCATGCCTGTAATCCGAGCATTTTGGGAGGCTGAGGTGGGTGGGTTGCTTGAGCTTAGGAGTTTAAGACCAGCCTGGGCTACGTGGCAAAATAGACCAGCCTGGGCTACATGGCAAAATCTACAAAAAACTTAATTTTTCTCTACAAAAAGTTTTTAAAAGTTAGCCAGATGTGGTGGTGTGTCTGTAGTCCCAGCTACTTGGGAGGCTGAGGTGAGAGGATGGATTGGGCCCAGGAGATGGAGGTTGCAGTGAGCCAAGATCACATCACTGCACTCCAGCCTGGGCAACATAGCCAGATCCTGTCTCAAAAAAAGTAAAGAAAAGAGAAAATAAAAGAAAAAAGAAAATGGTCTACTCATTATATTAAGTACGAAGGGCTCACCACAGTGAGAGCAGAGAGGAAGAGGCCCTTTGCAACCATCCACCCTGACAAACATGTCCCTGCCCCAAGCAGTTTAAAATCAGGGACTAGAGAGGAGTCTTAGAATTGAAAAATACTCCATCTTTATTCCTTCTGTGAGGATAGATAAGAAACACTAAGGCTTCTTTGAACACTGACGTTTAGGTACATGTGTTTTGGGCAAATGCCTGAAGGAGTCCAGTTTCTCTCTAACTCCTAACTCTACAGTAGTGGAGGGCTTGAGGGGGGGATGCTGACAGTGGGCAGGATTCAGACACGTCCCCAGGCAACATTGTTAATTACCATTTGGTTCCTTCCTGTCTCCCATGTACTTATGAGATCTGTGGCGATGCTATCTGAGTTTTCCATTTATCTCATCAACTCTGCCATTTCCCTCTGCATCTCCTCTGAATGCTTTCTCATATCCTGGAGCTCTTGTTTTATATAATCTACATGCTTATTATTCTTATACAACATAAAGCACTCTTGGGCAGGCTACTTCTCTGTCATAGTTTCCCTTCTCCTGTTTTTCATCTGTCTTTTGGTGCTATTTTTCCTCCCAACCTCTTTTCTTTTGGAACACAGTGCTTTGGAGCTGCCATGTCTTCCCTTTCCTGGGTCCCCGTGCTAGCCCTCCACCAGCCTGTTCTCAGACGAGCTTGAGGCCAATTTTTCCTGATTCTATTTCTACTTTCTTTGTCTTCTTGGACCAAAGGTAGAGTTTGACAGATGGACGCTGCTTTCAATCCTTGTCTGAGGAAAGGAAGGTGATGACAGCTGGGAACTTGGTCTGGGGCTAGTGGACTTTCTCTGCTAGCTAGTAAGTGCCCCGAACTCCAGCGGACTCCCACCTTGAGCTGTGGTCAGTACAGAGCTCTGGATGCCTCCACACTTCCTGCCTCCACCAAGGGCCCTTTCAAGTGTTCTCCCAGAACTTTTCCCTGGACTTCTATTCCCAACTCTGGGTCTGTTTCTCTATAGATGGGAAGGTATCAGAACGTTCAGGGCTGCAACAGCTCTTTCTTTCCTCCACACTACTTTTAGGGGCTGGGGCTGAGGTCAGGAAATGTACTACACACCCTAGAATCTTCTTTTTGCCTCAGCTGCTGTGTTCATGCTCATACAAGTCACAGTGTTTCTTCCCGTGCTCCCAAGTCTAGAATCTATTTGGAAATCAAAACAGGAGTCAGGTGGATAGAGATGAAAATACTGGCCTTCTGTCTAAAGAGTTTGGTTTTGGGTTTGCAGGCAAGAAGGCTCTTGACCACTGCCATACTGGGACAAACGCAAGGGAGGTGGCCCCTACAGCTCTGGCAGGAGGAAGGTATGCTCCCTGTGGGGAGGGCAGCTTCCAAAGATGAAGGGAATCTACAGGGCTTGAGCCCTGCCTGCTTACTAACTTCTCCAAAACCCACCATTCTCCAAAACCGACCAGTCAAGCAAGTCACTCCTTCCCCAAGCAAAGGGGATGGCAGGAGAAGGCAAGAGAATCATAGTAGCCGAGATCTCTCTGCAAGGAAACATGAGGCCAGGAAAATGAGAATCCCTCCCATCAGAGTAAATCCCACCCTGACCTTGCAGGCTTACTCGGAGGATCAAAGACATGACAGATAAGGTGCTTCAAAAACACAAGCCAGGCAGGATGTGGCGGTGTGCACCTGTGTCCTAGCTACCCAGGAGGCTGACGTCGGAAGATCACTTGAGCCCAGAAGGTCCAAGCTGCAGTGAGCTGTGATTGCGCCATCGCACTTTAGCCTAAGTGACAGAGCAAGATGCTGTCTAAAAAAATAAAAAAAATTAAATAAAAAACCCCAATAAAACAAAAACCGAAAGCTCCCAATGCTCGGAGAAAGTATCATTCCTTTCAGGTTGATGGTCTTCTCATCTCCTCAGCTTCCACAGTGCCTAGCACATAAACATCCACTTAATAGGCATTTGTTGACTTGGTATCCCAAGATGATTACTTTTAATGAGACATCTACTTTAACTAGTACATTCTGGTAGTCCTGGCATGTTTAAAAACAGTCTCACTGTGTTACAGTCATACCAAATAAGTACTGATAAGAAGGTAAATGACTAGTTCTCTATTTCTCAATTCTGACCAGCTCATCTCCTAGGGAGTTTCGCCTCCTGTTCCACATCACTCCATACTTTTAACAGAGTTTTCGATCTGTATCTAATCTAGTCATCAGAACCTTAGGGAAAAAGTTCCTCTCCCCACCCTAAAACTAAAATTATGGAACTTCATTTTCTTAAAAAAACACAAGTGGTCACAAAAGTATAAATAGTTATTAGTCATCTCATGTGCACCAAGAATTGTAGATATAAAACTGAGTATGAGTGGAAAACACAGATGAAAAGTCCTGTTAACAAGTAATATACAAATAATCATCTGAACCAGCTATTCCCTCTTACTTGTGATGGAAACCGGAAGGCAGGTGAGACTTTAAGTAATGACTCCCTTCCTTCCCTGGTTATCTCAAGGGTTTGGCTTGAATACTGTGTATCTTGTCTACAAAGATGTGCAAAATGTTACCTTGAAAATGAATGCAATTTGCAACTCAATTTGCATGGAGTTGTCAGTGACTGTTGGTATCTCACCTTGATTGAGCATCGAACTGCTTTGTTACAAATTCCTCCGCAGCCTGAATCACTGATTTTGGCCCTGGGAAACAGCTACACTAGTCCAGATGGATGTCTTCATATATCTTATAGACAGTCAAATGGCGTCTTCCACTAGACAAGGGCTTCCCTGTCCTCCAAGTGACTTTCCCAGTGATGTACCAGCTCACACCCTGTCCTCCCATTCGTTGTGTTTCCTGTCCCCAGAGAAGCCAACTAGCAATCAGCCCCACAAGGCCAGGACCATGTCTCTTCTACTTACTACCATACACACAGCACAGCACAAAGCCTAGCTCTGAACGAAGAGCAGGTCCTCTCGTGGACCTGGCATCTAGCCTGGCCTTTCCCAGGTACGACCAGGGAACCCCCTCTGATTTTCCCAAACAGGAACTCTAGGGCTATGAGGAGTCCATACCACGCATTGTCACTGGAATGCTCCACCATGGTGACAGGAGAATTAACACAGATTCTTTGGGTCTCAGTGTTCCTTGGGCTTAGTTTCTGCTCAGCTCAGGTCAAGTGGCAATTTGATTACTAGGGCCTGGTGCACTACCACTGGCGAATACCCACTAAGGCTGCTGGTTCTCTGCTGCCAGGGTCTGATGTAACAGGACCACATGCCAAAGTTGGTGCTGTGGATTTCAGACGAGACAGGAAGAAAGAGGCTAACATTCAGAGAGAGTTGCCATCTACGTGACCTCTGCTTCTTTATGCAAGAAGGAATCAGGGACGTTTTCTTCCCCTTGACATCCAGAGTGGCTGGATGTGCTGCTCTCCAGCACCTTTCTATCTGCCTTCAAGCACTCCCAAGGGTAACCATTGCTGCTTCTCTGTCCTCCTGATGCTGCATTTCCAAACCTGAAGTTCCAAACGCATTTGGCCAACTGAACCAACTAGAAGTATGGGCTTCTCTAATGGATATGCTAACACAGGATACAAGTCATGTTTGCTATTCTGCAAAGCCTAGACACACCTGAACACTTATGCTAACATAGAGAAAGACCAGCCCATCACATCGTCAGCAACTAATATTCTTAGTCAGCTTTTAGGATTAAAAGGCAAGCCGGTGGTGCTGAGCAGCTGCTCTGCCCAGCCCACTTGAAGCCTCCATTTCTTTTAAGAACAAACAAACCATGATAGTTACAGCATGAAATGAGCCGGCCTGTCCTTACGGGATGGCTCAGTCCTTCAGGTGATGCAAGTTAAGCCTTAGGTCCATTACACAACATCAGCGTCTTTGGTTTGAACCTCACCCTATAATTACATTTCTAGATAAGCCCAAAGTTTAAATCTTCAGTTCCATTTAAAACCAATACAATCCATGAATCCACTCTCAACTGAGTAAGAACAGAAAATAATTATGAGCTGTCAACAGAACACTATCTCGCATTAAGCACAGCTAGACTCCAAATCTCTCATGACAGATGACTGAAGGTCAAACCCTGCTTCCCCTAATTGCTTTGGTTAAAATGATCAACAAGTAAACTTGAAAGCTTGGGGGACAAGACCAATCATTCATGTGTTCTGAATCCCCCGAAATGGCCAGAGGGGTCTCTCTCTGGATTTATTTACCTGATGAAAAAATATGTCTTTGCATTTGTTTTTTAGTATTACAAAAGAACCAACCCCGTATGTCCAACTGTAAACTTGTTAAATGTAATTTAAATAAAAATCTAACTGTGCTTCCAGATCCCAAAAGCAAACATGTGCTTCCAGCGTCACGCAAACCCATTGTGGCATCAAGCCCAAAGATGTGCTTCTGAACCACCAAAAGAGAGACTCAAAGGCCAGAACAGCAGTGGAGGCTTCTTCAAAGTTGCATATACCTTGGCAAAAAGTACAGGTGATACAGCAATTCTTTGAAAAAAAAATTTAATTTCCAAAATTTTTACATAATTAGATATTCTACAATAACAGTTGTTAAAATCTGCACTCCACGGGCCACTAGTAAGCCCACTCTTGGGATTTAGGATATCAAAAAAACCTCCCTGAAACTATATGAAGATATATGAATTCTGTGGGGAGAAGGCCCGCAGCCTTCAGCTAGAGTGCTATGACTGCAGTCCAAAGCAAGCCACCACATTATGACCACTCCTGTGGACTAGAGTTCCAACTAGGTCCTGATTTTTTAAATATCTCTACCAATAGAATGTTCTGTCTTAGCTGATAGATAAACGCGGAGGCATTAAGATGGTTCTCATTTGTGTATTCTTCTCCACTTGCTGAAATCTTACTGAGCCTTCAAAGGCCAGCTCAAATCACAATTCGACAAGGCTTTTTCAGATACCTCAGCCAGAACTCATCTTCCCTACTGCGTCACCTCTTTACCTCCACAGTGGCGTTTAACACGGTATCCATTCACGTTGTATGATAAAGTCACTTGTGCCACTGTCTCCCCAGCTTGAGAGTGTGAGTGAAGAATAGGGACTGTGCAGTACTCACTGAATATCCCTTCTGCACCAGCATCTAGCACAATGCCTTGAATATTTTGTTGAACTTGATCTTTTTGTTTCAGTGGCAACAAGAGATGACCCATTCTAATCATCTAATTCTTCAAAAAGTTTCTAAACTCAGCAAAATAGTCTCATACTGCATAATGACGTTTTGGTAAAAGAGGAACCGCGTATACGAAAGTGGTCTCATAAGATTTGGGAGGCCGAGGCGAGTGGATCACGAGGTCAAGAGATCGAGACCATCCTGGTTAACATGGTAAAACCCCGTCTCTACTAGAAATACAAAAAATTAGCTGGGCATGGTGGCATGTGCCTGTAATCCCAGCTACTCGGGAGGCTGAGGCAGGAGAATTGGCTGAACCCAGGAGGCGGAGGTTGCAGTGAGCTGAGATTGCGCCATTGCACTCCAGCCTGGGTAACAAGAGCGAAACTCCGTCTCAAAAAAAAAAAAAGATTATAACGCCTGACTTTTACTGCACATTTTCTATGTCTTATGGGCCATGTGCTACAGTGGTCCATAGTATTCAGTACAGTAACATGCTATACAGGTTTGCAGTCTGGGAGCAATAGGCCTAGGTGTACAGTCAGCTGTCTTATCTAGGTTTGTGTAGGTCCACTCTAGGATGTTTGCGTAAGTATCTCACTTAATGACGTGTTTCTCAAACGTATGCCAGTCGTTAAGCGACGCGTGACTATGCATTTACAAGTAAGGCAAGTCTACCTTGGGGCTGCTTAAGGCTACACCAATGCTATTATGTGGATGGTTAGGACTTCTAGTCCATATAACAAGGAACCCTCAGACAGCTAACATTTTATTCACTCCTAACTGGATGTGAAATTTAGTAATTAAAATGCTCTTGGATTGATGCATTAGTGGTTCCATTCCCTGATGCATGTATGATGCATGCATTTGTGTAATAACCACCAGAGGCGTTATTACACAACTTCCGAAACACCAAGTACATAAACTTTAAGGACAGCTCAGTCAGGAAGCGAGGGACATCATCAGTAGAATTAGAAAAATAAAAAGAATAAACTAGGCTGTTCACCACAGCCTCGTTTGTGTCGGCCCAACGGGGTTGCCTGTCCCTTTAATTGGCATGTACCAAGTCCTTCCAGGCGACATTTCCTCCCTGCGTCCCAACTTTTAGGGATCGCTGGACATATGTCCAAGGGGAGGGAATGCAGAGACAGGGTTATATTTGCTGGGAAATTCTGGGCCGACAGGGAGCGAGACCGTGCTCGGGGCAAAGTGCACCATTGCCTGATGCTGTACTCCAGTCCCAAGATGGCAGTCACCATGAAGACAGTGGCTGCAGAAGATGTTAATGTTACTTTTGAAGATCAACAAAAGAAAATAAGTTTGCACAGAATACAAGCAGAATCACAGAGCTGAAGGAAGAAATAGGGGTAAAAAACAACTCCAAAACTTAGAAGATGCTTATGATGACAGCATGTTTGCAGATGATGACTACTTAAAGATGCCTTATCAAATTGGTGATGTCTCCATTAGCCATTCTCAAGAATAAATACAGGAAATGTTAGAAGCAGCAAATGAAAATTTGCAAGAAGAAACTGACACCTTAGAATCCAAAGTGGAAGCAATTCAGCGGGTGTTACCAGATTTGAAAGTTCAGTTGTATCAAAATTTGGGAGCAACATAAACCTTGAGGCTGATGAAAGTTAAACATTTTATAATACTTTAAAAAATTTGTTTAACAGACTTGAATATTAAGAAAAAAGAATACACTAGAAAGTCTTGCTGGCAATTGTTACAGGGAATCAAAGCAACTAGTAGATTCAAATCATAAGCTACAGAGGATAGTGTGAGGCAGTGAAGTCACAGAAATCCTATGTTCAAATTCAGGCACAACTGTGATCAAGAGGGAAAAGCGCCAGACACTGAGGAAAAAGACCAGGATGATGGAGACTTCCATGAGGTAACAGCTCTGCCCCTCCCACTCAGCCCCTCACAGCTGAAAAGAAAGCTCTGAATGTAACACAACTATCAATCGAGGAAAGAAGGTGGAAAGAAGGCAGACGAACTAGCACCCTCAGGACTTGAGGAATGAATGACGAGGCAGTGAGTTCCCTGGGTGTCTTTATTGCCTCCTACCTATCCAGGCTGGGTGCTGCAGAAGGCTCCAAGCTGGAACGGCCACAAGTTACAAAGAAAAACAGCTCCAAGAAGAGGCTGTTCTTGGCCAAAGGACCCGGAAGAGGATGATCTTACAACAGCAGACCTTTTTGGCAATGCCCACCCTATTCCAAATAACAAGAGAAGGCTGGGTGTGGTGGCTCACGCCTGTAATCCCAGCACTTTGGGAGGTGAAGGTGGGTGGATTGCCTGAGGTCAGGAGTTCAAGACCAGCCTGGCCAACATGATGAGACCCTGTCTCTACTAAAAATACAAATTTTAGCTGGGAGTGGTGGCACATGCCTATAATCCCAGCTACTCCGCAGGCTGGGGCAGAATTGCTTGAATCCAGGTAGCAGAGGTTGCAGTGAGCCACAATTGTACCATAACATTCCAGCCTGGGCAACAAGAGCAAAACTCTGTCTCAAACAAACACAAGGGAAAACATTAGCAGAGAAACTGCATATACCACCCACTGAGGTTTCAGTGGGGTTGAGGGGGAAATTGTTCTTCTACCCCCTTCCTGCCCTCAAGGAACCTGGTGACATGCTCCAAGTGGCGCCTCTAGCAGTGCTGGCTGGGCCAAGCAGGGACCTCGCCTCCCATTCTCTGCCTGGAAGAAACAAGAATCTCACCTCCCATTCTCTGCCTGGAAGCAGCAGGAGGTACTCCAATTCCCTCACCAGGGAGGTGTCAGTAGGGCCCAGCAGGGAAGTGCGCTCCCACCACGAGGCAGAAAGAGGAGGTGGGAGGGTGGGAGGCTAGACTAACTGTCGCTTTGCTACCCCCTCCCATTCCCTAGAATCAGCAAGGCCCAGAGGGGAGTTGATAATACAACCCAAAGCAACAAGGCAACAGGGTATCAGGGACCCAGAGGTCATTAACAAAAGTGATCAGAGTCCCAGAAGGAGAAGAGAGGAGAGGGACTAAAACAGTCATTTAAGTAATGGCTGAAAACTTCCCAAATTTGGCGAGAGACATAAATGTACAGATTCAAGAAGCTAAGCAAACCCCAAATATAATAAACTGAATGAAGCCTATGCCAAGACAAATCATAATTCAACTTCTGAAAACTAAAAACAAAGAATAGAGTAGCCAGACAGAAGCAATGCATTCACTTGGAGAGGAAGACCAATTCAAAGGACAGATTTCTCTTCTGAAACAATGTGAAGATGTCCTTCAAGAAGGAAGAGGAAATAGATGTTCTCAGACAAAAGAAAGCGAAGAGAATCTGAGCAAGCAAACTGATCCTTAAAGAATGGCTAAAGGAAACGATAACAGAAGGCTTAGAACTTCAGAAAGACCATTGGAATAGGTAAAAAGAGGGACAATTTTATTCGGTAAAAAAGAGGAAAGGATGATATAAATATAATATCCTACTTCTAACGAGTTTTTAAAATCACAGTTGATGACTCAAGTAAAGCACCTGATGTGGCATTCAGTCTGTTAGAAATGCTAAGACATTTATAGTTAAGTGGGGAGGGTAAATGGACCTGGACGGCTGTCTGTAATCTTGGCACTTTGAGACGCTGAGGCAGGAGGACTGCCAAGGCGGGAGTTCAAGAGCAGCCTGAGCAACATAGTGGGACCCTGTCTCTACAGAAAATAAAAACAGATTAAAAATTAGCTGGGTGTGGTGGTGCACATCTTTAGTCCCAGCTACTAGGGAGGCTGAGGTGGGAGGATGGCTTGAGTCCAGGAGGTCAAGGCTACAGTGGGCCATGATCATGCCACTGCACCTCAGCCTAGGCAATAGTGTAAGACCCTGTCTTGAAGATAATAACAGTTAACAATGACAATAATGACTTTACCTTAAATGTAGAGTGCATTAAAAAATATGATGCAACAATGACAAATCATAACAATCATAACAAATATGATGCCAAAAAAAGGACATTACACAATAAAAACTACTGGGCTCAAACAGTCTGCTGCCTTGGCCTCCCAAAGTGCTGGGATTACAGGCATGAGCCACTGCGTTGGGCCATGTGACATTCTTAAAATGACAAAATTATAGAATTAAAGAATATTCTTTGCCAGGGTCTGGGACAGGAGGGGAGAGAGTGGCTACAAAAGAGCAGCTTGAGGGAACCTTCTGATGGAAATGCTCTGTATCTTGACTGCACTGACGTCAATATCCTGGCTGTAAGATTGTGCTATAGTTTCGCAGGACATTACCATTGAGAGAAAGCTGGCAGAGGGTACATGGGATCTCTAGTATTTCTTGGAACTGCATAGGACCCTATAATTATCTAAAAATCCAAAAGTTTAATTTTTTAAAAAAGCATGTTTAGTTCCTAGCTCTGCCATCTTCTAACTAGGTAGCTGACCTTGAAGAGATTTTTAAACTCTCTATTCTCAATTTTCTCATTCACTAAATGAGGTAATACCATCTGAAGCATTATGAAATTTAAACACCGTATCTAAAAGGGCCAGGCACAATGTGCATAACACACAGTCGGTGTTTTAAAACGGGCCTGTCAACACTAAACCTCTACACAGACACAAATATTATTTCAAACAGCATCATTCAAATGTCCAGTACTAAAACCACTGCAGAGCAATCTATTTAAAGTCTCTTCCCTGGCCGGGTGTAGGGATTCACACCTGTAATCCCAGCACTTTGGTAGGCTGAGGCAGGTGGATTGCTTGAGTCCAAGAGCTTAAGACCAGCCTGGGCAACCTAGTGAGACCCCCATCTCTACAAAAATTAGTTGGGTGTGGTGGTGCACACCTGCAGTCCCAGCTACTCAGGAGGCTGAGGTGGGAAGATTGCTTGAGTCCTCGAAGCAAGACCACAGTGAGCCATGATCGTGCCACTGCACTCCAGCCTGGATGACAGAATGAGACCCTGTCTCAAAAAATAAAAATTAAAAAATAAAATAGTCTCTTTCCAAAGTGATCTGTTCAAATAAAAATGCGTGGGTGGGGGATGAAGAGGAGGAAAGGATTTTTGAAAGATGAATTTCTAACTTGTTTTTGAAATGGTCACAACAGATAAAGTGACTTTAATATGGAACTATAATTAGTAAAAAAATGAAGTTGGAAAGGAAGATAGGATACTAGTTAACACATTTTGTTTCTGTTGATAAAGTTAATCTTTCTATGCATCAGGAGAAGGTTAAGGTTGAATTTTCTTTTCTTTTCTTTTTTTTTGAGATGGAATTTCCCACTGTCGCCCCAACTGGAGTCCAGTGGTGAGATCTCGGCTCACTGGAACATCCACCTCCCAGGTTTAAGCGATTCTCCAGCCTCAGCCTCCCAAGTAGCTGGGATTACAGGTGCCTGCCACCACGCCCAGCTAATTTTTTGCATTTTTAGTAGAGACAGGGTTTCACCATGTTGGCCAGGCTGGTCTTGAACTCCTGACCAAGGCTGGGATTACAGGCGTGAGCCACCACCCCCGACCAGGTTGAGTTTTCTAAAACGCACTTCATACACTATGAAGTGATTTAGATTGAAGATTCTGTGTTTCTAAATACTTTCTCCACCTCCTGAGTTGAAAGAAACTAGAGATAGCCAAACTGCTACACTTTTATGCTTGCCTGGTTTTGAGGTCTCGGCAATCAGCAAAACTAAAATCAGGATCTTTAAGAGAGAAGTTAAAGGGCAGGACCTGAAACAACCAAACGCACTTTGTCACAAACGCTGTGGGGAATTTTTAAACAATTGATCCCAGTGAGCTACACTGGGCACCTGTTCTTTCAAGTTCAGGAAGTATCTGACCAGAGCTCTGACTCACCAAGGCTTTGCAAAGAGGTAATATGAAAAAGGGGGTTTTATCAAATTATTTTCTTCCCTTCACAATCCTAAAGGAGCTATTTCTATTAAAATGAAATATTTCCATGAGAATCCATCAAGTGGGAATACTGGCCTCAAAGTCTGGACTCCAGCACAGAGACCCAGTACAGAGTCACTTCTTCTCTAGGGCTGAGGCAGGGGTCCTTATGGATGAAGTGAGAGAAACGTACCGAATAGGTTTCCACAGGGCTTTGCTAAATTTAAAATCTCCCAGGCACCAGAAAACCTAGTCTCCAGGTAACTTTTCTGGCATGGCAAACTTCTCTCCACCTCTGCTTTGAGATAATTTTCTTTGCCTCTAACTTGGGCTTGGGAAAAAAGCGGTGAGGGGATAAGGAAAGGGTAGAGGAGGAGGAGAGAAAGAAAAAAAAAGGAATAAAGGGAAGGAAGAAAAGGAAAGAAAGAAGAAAGAAAAGGAAGGGAGGTAGGGAGGGAAAGGGGAGGAAGAAAAGGAAGAAAGGAAGGAAGGAAGGGAAGAAAGGGAGGGAGGGGAAGGCAAGGAGAAAAAGAAAAAAGGGAAGGAAGAAAAGGAAGAAAGGAAGGAAGAAATGAAGAAAAGCAAGGAAGGGAGGAAGGAAAAAGGGAGGGAAGGAGAAGAAAAGACGCTATTTAGGTGTAAGCAAGGTTCCACTATTCCCTCATCATCTGTTTTCTCCAGAATTCCTTCTTTGGGGCCCTTTAACACAGGCTGACAGTACTCAGAGACTAGAACCCTGACTTTATCAATGCTATAGTTCTTTATTTTTTCACTGTCACTCAGGCTGGAGTGCAGTGGCCCAAACATGGCTCACTGTAGCCTTGACCTCCCAGGCTCAAGTGATTCTCCTACCTCAGCTCTCAAGTAGCTGGGACTACAGGTGCACTCCACCATGCCCAATTAATGTGTTCATTTTTGTGGCACTGGGGTCTCACTCTGTTGCCCAGGCTGGTCTCAAACTTCTGGCCTCAAGTGATCCTCCTGCCTCAGCTTCCCAAAGTGCAGGGATTATAGGCATGAGCCATGACACCTGGCTGACTTCTACAGTTTCTTTCACAAATATGGCAAAGAGAAAAAAGGAAGCAAGAGATACAAGGAGAATCTGGAGATTACAATCTATATCGATTCGAACACAACAATTATTCCACAGTGGAGGAATGCTGAACACTGGATATCAGGTGATATTGAGCTATTCCTAATTTTTGGTTTGCTAATGGTACTGCAGCTTCCTGATGCAATTACACAAAGTTGGATTTATTGGAGACCACGGGGGAGAGCACAGGTGAATAGGATTGGCACAGAACTGATAACTGCTTTAGTTGGGGGGTGGGTACTTCACAGTCATTCTACTATTTTCTCTACTTTTGCAAATGTTTGAAGTTTTCCTACTAGAAACTGTGGCTCACACCTGTTATCTCAGCACTTTGGGAGGCTGAGGTGGGAGGATCGCTTGAGCCCATGAGCTTGAGACCAGCCTGGGCAACAGTGAGAGCCTTTCTTAAAAACAAACAACAAAAAAAAGTAACTGGTTCCCCGTCCAGTCTCCACTGCTCTTATTCGAAGCTCAGCTGGAGGACAGGGCAAGCTGCACTCCTACCCCAGAAAGCTTCCAGTGGGAAACGGGCAGACGCCATTCTGCTAGGGCACATCCAGGAGGGGGCTAAGTGCCAAGGCCCCCACGCCCCGATCCCAGAAGCTGGCCCGAGTTCCCGCTCCCGCAGTGCACAGGCACCCTAGAGAGGGCAGAGGTAGGCCGCGTGTCATGACTCATGCCTGTAATCTCAGCACTTGGGGGAGGCCAAGGCAGGAGGATCACTTGAGGCCAGGAGACCAACACCAACCTGGACAACACAGCAAGACCCCATTTCTACAAAAAAAAAACCTTAAAAATTAGCTGGGCTGCTGGTGCACGCCTGTAATCCCATTACTATGGGAGGCTGAGGAGGGCTTGGGCCCAGGAAGTCGAAGCTGCAAAGAGCTTGTGATCGCGCCACTGCACTCCAGCCTAGGCAACACAGGGAGAGACCCCCATCTCAAAAAAGGCTGGGGGGGGGGTGGGGCAGAGGCGACGCCAGCAGGCCCCGGGGAATGGGTGGGGGAGCAGGGTGCAGGCCTGGCTGGATCCAGCATCCTCGCCCCCGGGGTCCCTGCCCGGGCGGCAGCCCGGACCACGGAGAGGCCCGGGCAGGGGTTAGCGCCCCGGCACACCTGGGTGCAGGTGCTAGGGGTGGGCGCGCGTCACCTTGAGAATGTTGTCGAAGATGGTGTCGCGGAACTCCAGCAGCGCCTTCTGATCGAACTCGCGGCCGTGGATGATGCGCATCTGCTTGAGGAACGTGGACTTGCCGCTCTCGCCAGCGCCCAGCAGCAGGATTTTCACCAGGCGCCGCACTGCGCGCCGCTCGCGGGCCAGCAGCGCGTCGATGTCGCGGCTGCGCCTCCGGGCCTCTCGCTCCGCGTCGCGCGCGCCGCCGGCCCTGCGCTCGCGGGCCCCGCCGGCCTCGGCCGGCAGCAGGCAGCGGCTGAGGGTCCGCACCACCCCGGACATGGCCCCTCAGGCCGCGGCCGCGCCCCGCCGGCGCCCGGGGGCCATGGACGCTCCCGCCGGCGAGGGCGAGCCCGGGCCGAGGCGCCGCCCCACGCCCCGCCGCTCGCCTCAGGCCGCGTCCGCCGCCGCCGCTGTTGCAGTCGCTCCGAGGCCCGCACTCGTCGCCCGGCCGCCACTCGGGCCCGGCGGAGGGGCGGGGCGGCGCCGCGTGAGGCCCGGCGGATTGGGCCGGCTGCCGTCCATCCAGCCATGGAAGCCCTCCGATTGGCTCATCCTGCCAAGGGAGGCGGGCGGCCTTTCCGGCCTCGGGGCGGGGTCGACGCCGAAAGAGGCGGGATCTTTGAGGTGAAGGCGCTTCTCATTGGACGCCCAGGCCGAGGTTCTTTCTTTCAGAATGAAAGGGAGGCGGGGTCTCCCGGGAGGCGGAGCGGCCGTCCGCCATGGTCGATTATAATTGCTTTGAGTGGACGTCAATCATGGACAACTGGGGTGGGATTGGGTGTTCGCGGAACGGGGCGTGACCAGAAGTGCCAGGTGTACAGAAAGAGTCTCGCTTGGTTCCCAGATTGGGTCCGCCTGTGAGAGCAGGACGTCGCGGAGTTCCCCAAGGCTGGGAAATACTGATAAGAGGTTCAGCTGCTCGTCGGGTTGTCTCCGATGGTCTTCCAGAAACACTGGAGGGGGATGGGCCACAAATTTCAATCACATGCACCCTTTGATAGTTGCATGGGCCTCTAGGAGGCTTTCCCAAAAGCTAACTGACTAATCACCGAAATCACCAGAAGCTGCCCCAAAAGTGTTATGCCGCCCAGTGATTCGGGTAGTGGGGTCTGGAGTTGCTGGGCCTGAGTTGGAAGCTCCAGTCGACCAGTTACTAGTTGTACTAGTTGCTCAACTTTTTTTAGCAGCTTTCCCCATCTTTTTGATGTTCCTAGCTTCAGTTTCCTCACCTGTAAAACAGGGGTGTTAATAACGACATTGGTCAGGCTTGGCATTGCTCAAAGCGTCATGAAGACATAAACTGAAAACATGGACTTGCAAAACAGCATGCGAGCCAGCCCAAAATCAGCTCTTGATAAAGATCACCTGATTACACATTCTTGCCTGTCCCATATCTACTGAATCAGAACCTCCTAGAAGGAGCTCAGGTATCCCTTAAGAGCGCCAACTGATTGGCCAGATTGAAGAATCATGGTTTTAATAATTATCCTGCCCCAAGTTCCCATGCCACCATCTACAGGTGGATACAATGAAGACTAGCAGAAAAACAACATCACCCAAAGGCCAACCAGAATTCTGCTCTTTTACTGTATCCTCCTTCTAACTAGCAAGGGCTACACTCAATAGAAAAAGTGATTAGTGAATGTGATTCCATTCAATTATATACGTAATTCTTGCGTAATCATTAAAACGCCAGTCATGGGGGATTTCTGGAGTGGAATCTGAAGATGGAAAAGCTGCAAACTTTGCATCAAGAAACTTACACATTAGGGGGCCAGACTGCTCAAATCACTGGGCAAAGTGGAGATGAAATACTTCTTACTAAACACTTGCTTTTTGCCATAGAACCACAGTATTCAAAGATTTATTTATTTTTATTTATTTCAATAGGTTTTTGGGGAACAGATGGTGTTTGGTTACATGAAAAAGATCTTTAGTGGTGATTTCTGCAACTTAGGTGCACCCATCACCCGAGCAGTGTATATTGAAACCAATATGTCATCTTTTCTCTGTCGCCACCCCCGACCTTTTCCGGAGTCCCCTAAGTCCAATGTATCATTCTTATGTCTTTGTGTTCTCATAGCTTAGCTCCCACTTATGAGTGAGAACATAGGATGTTTGGTTTTTCATTCCCAAGTAACTTCATTTAGAATAATGGTCTCCAATTCCACCCAGGTTGCTGTGAATGCCATTATTTCATTCCTTTTTATGACTGAATAGTACTCTATGGTCTCTCTCTATATATAATAGAATTTTCTTTTTCCACTCATTGATTGTTGGTTATTTGGGCTGGTTCCATCTTTTTGCAATTGCAAACTGTGCTGCCATAAACATATGTGTGCAAGTATCTTTTTCATATAATGACTTCCTATCCTCTGGGTAGAAATCTAGTAGTGGGATTGCTGGACCAAATGGCAGATCTACTTTTAGTTCTTTAAGGAATCTCCACTTTGTTTTCCATGGTGGTTGTAATAGTTTACATTATCACCAACAGTGTAAAAGTGTTCCCAGCCAGGTGCAGTGGCTCATGCCTGTAATCCCAGCATTCTGGGAGGCCAAGGTGGGTGAGGGAGATGGAATTTACAGTGAGCTGAGATCATGCCATTGCATTCCAGCCTGGGCAACAAGAGTGAAACTTAAAAAAAAAAAAAAAAAAAAAAGTGTTCCTTTTCACCACATCCACACCAACATCTATTTTTTTTAATTTTTTTGATTATGGCCATTCTTGCAGGAGTGAAGTGGTATTGTATTGTGATTTTGATTTGCATTTCCCTGATAATTAGTGATGTCGAATATTTTTTCCATATGCTTTTTGGCCATTTGTATATCTTCTTTTGAGAATTGTATATTCATGTCCTTAGCCCACTTTTTTATGAGATTGTTTGTTTTCTTGCTGATTTCTTTGAGTTCTTCGTAGATTCTGGATACTAGTCTTTTGTCAGATGTACAGACTGTGAAAGTTTTTCTCCCACTCTGTGTGGTGTCTGTTAACTCTGCTGATTATTTCTTTTGCTGTGCAAAAGCTTTTTAGTTTAATTAAGTCCCATCTATTTATCTTTGTTTTTGTTGCATTCGCTTTTGGGTTCTTGATCACGAAGTTTTTGCCTAAGCCAATGTCTAGAAGGGTTTTTCCGATGTTATCTTCTAGAATGTTTATGGTTTCAGGTGGTAGATTCAAGTCTTTGATCTATGCTGAGTTGATTTTTGTATAAGGTAAGAGATGATGATCTAATTTAATTCTGCTACATGTGACGTGCCAATTATCTCAGCACTATTTGTTGAATAGGCTGTCCTTTCCCCACTTTATGTTTTAGTGTGCTTTGCTGAAGATCAGTTGGCTGTATTTGGCTTTATTTCTGGGTTCTCTATTCTGTTCCATTGGTCTATGTGCCTATTTTTATACTAGTACCATGCTATTTGGGTAACTATAGCCTCATAGTATAGTTTGAAGTCACATAATGTGATACCTCCAGATTTGTTCTTTTTGCTGAGTCACATATCTAAACTCCCTGGAAGGCTGGGCAGAGTGGCTCACACCTACCATCCCAGCACTTTGGGAGGCTGAGGTGGGAGGTTCACTTGAGCCCAGGAGGTCAAAGTTGCAGTGAGCTGTGATCATGCCATTGTACTCCAGCCTAGGCAGCAGAGCAAAACTGCCTGCTTCAAAAACAAAACAAAACAAAACAAAAACCAACTTCCTGGGGACCTTGAATACACATAATATGTATCACTTGTCATTTGCTACAAATACTACAAATCATGGCATGAATTTGTATCACTTATGAGTCAAGACTTTGTAATCCTTGAAAAATGATTAGAACGTCTTGCTTGTTTGTGGAAATGACCTCCCACAGAAGGCCAAATACGGCTGGGTTTGGTGGCTCATGCCTGTAATCCCAGCCCTTTGGGAGGCTGAGGCAGGCAGATTACCTGAGGTCAGGAGTTCAGGACCAGCCTGTCCAACATGGTAAAAACCCATCTCTACTAAAAAATACAAAAATTAGCTGGGCGTGGTGGTGGGTGCCTGTAATCCCAGCTACTCGGGAGGCTGAGACAGGAGAACTGCTTGAACCCCGGAGGTGGAGGTTGCAGTGAGCTGAGATCACACCATTACACTCCAGCCTGGGTGACAAGAGTGAAACTGTCTCAAAATTAAAAAAAAAAAGGGGGGGCCAAGTACTAGGCCTGGCATGATAGCTCACACCTGTAATCCTAGCACTTTTGGAGGCTGAGGCGGGTGGATAACTTGAGGCCAGGAGTTTCAGACAGGAGTTTGAGACCAACCTGGCCAACATGGTGAAACCTCTATCTTTATTAAAAATACCAAAATTAGACAAGTGTGGTGATGGGTGCCTATAATTCCAGTTACTTGAGAGGATGAGGCATGAGAATTGCTTGAACCCGGGAGGCTGAGGTGGCAGTGAGCTGAGACAACACTGCTGCACTCCAGCCTGGGCAACAGAGCAAGACTCTGTCTCAAAAAGGAAAAAAAAAAAAAGTAAAAGGCTAAACACAAGTATTGAAATAGAAGTGAGGAGAAGTTGGAGAATCCAAAGAAAACAATGTTTCTGCAGCAGAAATAGGGAATTTTGAACCCCTGAACTGGTTCATTCAGTTCACGCAGGGTTCATCCCTCATTCAGTTTCAAGAAATTTGAAGAAACGGATTCACAAAACAGTTTCAGCAAGTGCTCCAGACAACATTCACATGTAACTTGAAATCCTTATAAATAAGCCAGGCATGGTGGGAAGCTGAGGTGGGAGGGCTGAGTTCAGGAGTTTGAGGCTGCAGTGAGCTCTGATTGTACCACTGCACACCAGCCTGAATGACAGAGCAATACTCTGTTTCTGTATATAAAAAAATCATTATAAATGACTTTAAGTGTTGTGTTTATGTATTCATTAAACATTTTAAAGAGTTATTTAGTTCTTTTTGTTGTTGAGATGGAGTCTCGCTCTGTTGTCCAGGCTGGAGTGCGGTGGTGCAATCTTGGCTCACTACAACCTCCACTTCCCAGGTTCAAGCAATTCTCCTGCCTCAGCCTGCCAACTAGCTGGGATTACAGGTGCACGCCACCATGCCTGAGTAATTTTTGTATTTTAGTAGAGATGGGGTTTCATCATGTTGGCTGGGCTGGTCTCAAACTCCTAACCTCAAGTGATCCACCTGCCTTAGCCTCCCAAAGTGCCTGTGCCCGGCCAAGAGTTAGTTACATTTTTAAATGACACATTATGGTATTTTATGGGAGAAATTATTGTGCTGTTAGTAATATTTGATTTGAGGCTTTGACCTCTGGACATCTCCACATGCGGGCTAAGGTGCTTGAAATAAACAAGGTTATCTGCATACTCTGCAATATCCCTTATGTTTGCATGGCATGCTAAAAGTTTTAAAGTGCTTACATGTACAATACCTTATTTATCCTCTCTACACTGCTGGGAGGGAGGTAAAGCAGAGGTGACTGCCATAGAAGTATCTGAATCCAGGCAGCTGACCTTGCTTGGTAAGGGAAGTATGGTTAGTACATTGCAAACCCCAAACTGGAAGCCTGACACAGGGCATTCCCTGTATAATGAGATGGAGAAAAACATGAGAACTTTGATGTTTGGCTCCATCGCCTACCAGCTGTGTGACCATGAACAAGTCATTCAATATCTATAAGACTTAGTTTCCCTGTCTGTAAAATCAGGATGAAAATAAGGCTGTATGACACATTAAATATGTTAATACCTATAAGGTCCTAGCACTAGGCCTTAGCACATAACAGGCACTCAGTAAGTAGTAATATTGTTATTATTATTATTGTAGAGCTTTTATATTGTGGAATCAGGTGTTACAAAGTAAGAATAATAAGAATCTGTAAGGACAATACATTGTATGGCATGATATTAAAAATTAAAATCTGGGAGGTGGTCTGGTTAAATAAACTAAGGTACATCCATATAGGTGCAATAACATATTATTCCTGGTTAGTCATGATGGCTCAGGCCTGTAATCCTAGTACTTTGGGAGGCCAAGGTGGGCAGATCACCTGAGGTCAGGAGTTTGAGACCAGCCATGTCAACATGGTGAAACCCTGTCTCCACTAAAAATATAAAAATCAGCCAGGCATGGTGGCATGTGCTACTTGGGAGACGGAGGCAGGAGAATTGCTTGAATCCAGGACACAGAAGTTGCAGTGAGCTGAGATTGCACCACTGCACTCCAGCCTGGGCAATAGAGCAAGACTCTGCCTCAAAAAACAAACAAACAAAATAACATATTAGTCCTTAAAAGAATATGCAAGATTAAAATATGTAAACAGATGGCCCACAGACATGCTTTCTTGGTCTACCAGCTGTTAAAAAATTGGTAGGGAGAAGGAGGAGTAGACTGAAAGTTCCTCCCAGCTTGTGTTTAGTTCCACCTCCTAAGCTAAGCAGCAGCCAAGAAGAGGGAGTCTGATGGCAGGGCCTGAAACATTTATGTGACACAATGAGCTCACCTGAAATCCCTAGGAAAGGAAACAGGCACAGGGACTCTCACTCTCCTGTGGGGTGGCAGTGAGGGGTTCAGGAACTCAGAGGCCCAGTATAGGGCCCAGGACTCTGGGATTCCCTAGATGGACAGGATCTCCTTGGGTCCCATGCGTGCAGTCTCCTTATAAGGTCCTAGTAGGGTTTCTCTGGCCTGGGGAGAATGTAGGTGATATGGTTAGGCTGTGTCCCCACCCAAATCTCATCTTGAATTGTAGCTCCCATAATTCCCTCATATTGTGGGAGGGACCCAGTGGGAGATAATTGAATCATGGGGGTGATTTCCCCCAGACTGTTCTTGTGGTAGTGAATAAGTCTCATGAGATCTGATGGTTTTATCAGGGGAAACCCCTTTCACTTGGCTCTCATTCTCTTGTCTGCCACCACGTAAGAAGTGCCTTTCACCTTCCTCCATGATTGTGAGACCTCTCCAGCCATGTAGAACTGTGAGTTCATTAAACCTCTTTCTTTTGTAAATTGCCCAGTCTCAGGAATGTCTTTATCAGCAGCATGACAATGGACTAATACAATGTGAGAGCTCTGTGGGGGGTGAGAGGACTGGGAGATTTCCCCCATCCCTGCACATGGGAGCTGCCAACAACTTCAGCTCTGGGACCTGGAGACTTCCTTCTGGTGTTCATCATAGCAATAGCATCCTGTCTATTACCTTATCTTCACTGCATAGGAGACCCTAAAGGCTTCCCCTGAAGCCAAAAAGCTATGAGTGAGAAAAAGAAAATGTCAATATACTTAAGGAAACAGAGGTGCCAGAGAAGAAGAAGAGAAAGTAGGATATCTCACGTAATGGTAAATGGATGAAAACTTTATATTGCCATCATCATCATCATCATCATCATCACCATCACTATCCCCATCACCATCATCATCACTACCATCACTATCACCATCACCATCATTGTCACCACCACCATCACCATCACCATCACCATCATGATCATGATCATCATCATCACCATCACTATCAACACCATCATCATCACCATCACTATCACCATCACCATCATCACCATCACCACCATCACTATCACCATCATCATCATACCATCATCACTATTACCATCATCATCACCACCATCACTATTAGCATCATCGCCACCATCATCACTATCATCATCACCATCACCATCATCATCACCACCATCACTGTCATTATCACCATCATGATCATCACCACCATCACTATCACCAACACCATCATCATCACTACCATCACTGTCACTATCACCATTGTGATCACCATCATCACCACCATCACTATCACCAACACCATCATCACCATCACCATCACCATCATCATTATCATCCTCACCATCACTATCAGCATCATGACCATCACCATCATTATCACACCACCACCATCACCACCTTTACTATCACTATCACTATTATCTCACCATCACCAACACCAACACCATCATCACCACCTTCACTATCACCATCACTAATCACCACCATCACTATCACCATCATCATCACCATGATATAACCACCACCACCACCACCATTATCGCCATCACTATCACAATCACCATCACCACTACCATCACTATCATCACCACAATCATCATATCATTATTACCATCACCATCATCATCATCACCACCATCAATATCACCACGATTACTATCAGCACTATTATCACCACCATCATATCACCATCACTATCACCATCACCATCATCATATCACCACCATCACTATTATTACCACCATCACTCACCATGGTTTCACCTTAGGAGAATTGTTAATGGCATAAAAATACATTGTATTTGGCTGGGTCCAGTGGCTCATGCCTGTAATCCCAGCACTTTGGAAGGCTGAGGTGGGTGGATCACCTGAGGTTAGGAGTTCAAGACCAGCCTGGCCAACATGGCAAAACCCTGTCTCTACTAAAAATATAAAAATTAGCTGCCTGTGGTGATGCACACCTGTAATCCCAGCCACTCAGGCGGAGGCAGTAGAATTGCTTGAACCTGGGAGATGGATGTTGCAGTGAGCTGAGATTGTACCACTGCACTCCAGCCTGGGTGACAGAGCAAGAATCTGTCTCAAAAAAAAAAGACATTGTACAACATACAGCAAATCATAATTTTAAAAAATTAATAGAAGAGAGAATGATACACATTGGCAATAAAATGAGAGACCTAGAAGATAAAATGAAAAAAAATCTCAAAACCCAGAGGAAAAGCATAAAGAGATAAGAATTACAAGAGGAAGGAGAGGACAGTTAGAGGAGGGATCCAGGAGTTCTAATGTGTGAACTATGAGTTCCAGAAGGAGGAAGGGGAAAGAGATGGAGAAGAGGAATTTTATTTTATTTTTTGAGACAGAGTCTTGCTCTGTTGCCAGGTGCCAGGCTGGAGTGCAGTGACATAATCTCAGTTCACTGCAACTTCCGCCTCCCGAGTTCAAGCAATTCTCCTGCCTCAGCCACCTTAGTAGCTGGGACTACAGGAGATCGCCACCACGCCCAGCCAATTTTTATATTTTTTAGTAGAGATGGGGTTTCACCACGTTGGCCAGGATGGTCTGGATCTCTTGACCTTGTGATCCACCCGCCTTGGCCTCCCAAAGTGCTGGGATTACAGGCGTGAGCCACCGTGCCCGGCCAAGAAGAGGAAATATTTAAAGAAATAATAGATTCACTTTTCTGACAGTATAGTGAGCAAAACAGGCAGATGGACCCTACTGCAGCAACAATTTAAAATGCTGTACAAACCACTCAAAAGTTTTTTTTTTAAGTGTTACTGAGCTGAATAAGAAAGCCTCAAAGACCAAAATCAAAGTGAAAGCAGAGATTCAGAGTTAAACTGACACATTGTGAGGCCTCTAGCTGCCTCAAGGGGATCTGCAGAACTCTTGTAAATCTGACCTTCTGGCC
The DNA here is from genome assembly GCA_031835075.1 of Saguinus oedipus. NCBI lineage: Eukaryota > Metazoa > Chordata > Mammalia > Primates > Cebidae > Saguinus > Saguinus oedipus. Next base: position 50,070,540 of record CM063170.1, read on the forward strand.
AGGCGTGGTGGCTCACACCTGTAATCCCAGCACTTTGGGAGGCTGAGGTGAGCAGATCACCTGATGTCAGGAGTTCAAGACCAGCCTGACCAATATGGTTAAACTCTGTCTCTACTAAAAATACAAAAATTAGCTGGGCATGGTGGCGCATGTCTGTAATCCAGCTACTTGGGAGTCTAAGGCAGGAGAATCTCTTGAAACCGGGAGGTGGTTGTTGCAGTGAGCCGAGATTGCACCACTTCACTCCAGTCTGGGTGACAAAGAGAGACTCCATCTCAAAAAATTAAAAACAAAAAAATCCAAAAATCCCCACAAAGTCCAGCTACATGCTTATAAAAGACACATCACACTTTAGGAAGCCAAGGCGGGCAGATCACAAGGTCAGGAGAGCGAGACCATCCTGGCCAACATGGTGAAACCCCATCTCAACTAAAAATACAAAAAAAAAAAAAAAATTGGCTGGGCATGGTGGTGGGTGCCTGTAATCCCAGCTACTCAGGAGGCTCAGGCAGGAGAATCACTTGAAACAGGGAGTTGGAGGTTGCAGTGAGCCAAGATCACGCAACTGCACTTCAGCCTGGTGACAGAGTAAGACTTGGTCTCAAAAAAAAAAAAAAAAAGAAAAAGAAAAAAAAAGAAAGAAAGAAAGAAAAGGAAAAAAGAGACACATTTAAGGAGCCAGAAAAGATCAAAGTAAAAGAATGGAGAAAGATTTACCATGCAAACATTAACAATAATAAGTATGGCATATCAATATTAATAGAAGGCAAAATATATTTTAAGTCTAAAAGAATTAGAATTACTAGTGATAGAGAGGGTCCTATATACAATAAAAGGTTTAATTTATAAGCAAGGTATAACCATTCTAAACTTGTATGTACCTAATGTAGCCTCAAATATTTAAGGCCAGTCTGGCTGCAGTAGCTTATGCCTGTAATCCTAGCACATTGGGAGGCCAAGGCAGGAAGGTTGCTTGAGCTCAGGAGTTTCAGACCAGCCCAGGAAATATAGTGACACTCTGTCTCTACAAAAATTAAAAAAAATTGTCAAGCATAGTGGTGCATGCCTGTGTCCCAGCTACTTGGGTGGCTGAGGTGGGATAATCACTTGAACTGGGCAGGTTGAGGCTGCAGTGAGTTGTGATTGTGTCACTGTACTCCAGTCTGGGAGACAGAACAAGACCCTATCTGAAGAAAAAAAAAAAAAAAAAAAAAAACAAGAACGAAAAATTTAAAGCCAAAATATAAGAGAACATCAAGGAGAAAGTGAGGAATTCATCCTCATTGCTGGGGTGTAAGTGTGGGTTGAGACAGAGCAAGACCCTATCTGAAGAAAAAAAAAAAGAAAAATTTAAAGCCAAAAAATCAGAGAACACGAAGAAGAAACTGAGGAATTCATCCTCATTGATGGGGTGTAAGTGTGGGTTAAGTATACCTCTTCTAATAATTAATAGTTCAAACAGTTGAAAAATACAATGATAGCAGTCTATTATATTAGTAGTTCCCAAATGAACCACTTCTTCTGGTATCCGTTCCCTTGAGTAGCCCATCCACTTAAATCTGGATTGGGCTGGAATTTGTTTTGACAAACAGAATGTGTTAGAGGTAATATTCTACCAGTTCCAAGTCTAAGGCTTAAGAAAGCCTGATAGCTTCCATTTTTGTGTTCCTGGAGCCCTGTAAGCCATGTAGGAAGTTCAGCTAACCTTTTGGGGAGATCATGGGAAAAGGTAAAGGGCCTGAGAGTACTTGGGGAAGGAGAGAGTCCTATCCATCTCAATGTCCCAGCTGAGCCAAGCCTTCATTCAATCTGCTAGCTGAATACAGTCATATGAAAGACTAGCAGAACCGCCCAGCTGAGCCCAGTCCAGGGTGCAGATTCAGGACAAAATCAAATGTTTTAAGCCACTAAAATTTGTAGTGGTTTATTATGCACCAATGGATAACTGAAGCAACAGTGAACAATTTTGGTCTAATATATACATTTTGAACTGTGTGTCTGATATGGTTTGGCTGCATCCCCACCCAAATCTCATCTTGAATTATAGCTCCCATGATTCCCACGTATTATGGGAGGGACCCAGTGCAAGGTAATTTAATCATGGAGGTAAGTCTTTCCAATGCTGTTCTCATGATAGTGAATAAGTCTCACTAGATCTATGGTTTAGTTTTCGAAGAGGAGTTTCCTTGTGCAAGTTCTTCTTGTCTGCTACCATATAAGATGTCCCTTCCTCTTTCACCATGATTGTGAGGCCTCCCCAGTCATGTGGAACTGTGAATCAATTAAGCCTCTTTCCTTTACAAATTACCCAGTCTCAGTATGTCTTTATTAGCAGTGTGAGAACAGACTAATACAGTATCCAAGAATTAGAGAATACATGTTCTATTCAAATAAAAGAAACATTTTCAAAAACTGGCCAAATACTAGGACATGAAGCAAGTTTCAATATATTTTAAAGTAATGGCATCATAAAGGCCACATTCTCTGACCATGTCGCAATTACATCTGAAACCGTTAACAAAAAGATATCTTCTAAAAACTCCACAGATACAGAAATTAAAAATACACTTCTAAATAAATTTATCAAGCAAAGATGAAATGTAAAGACAATTTGATGTATTTAAGAAGGAATAACAATGAAATTACTACATATCAAAACGTGCATGATGCAGCTAAGGCTGAAATTAGTGGGAAATTCATAGGCTTACAGATTTATATTATAAAAGAAGAAAGGTTGCATATTATTGAGCTCAGCATGCAAAATAAGGAGTTAAGTTGGACAAGGTGGTGCATGCCTATAGTCCCAGCTACTTGGGAGGCTGAGGTGTAAGGACTGATTGAGCTGGGGATGTTGAAGCTGCAGTGAGCTATGATCATGCCACTGCACTCCAGCATGGGTGACAAAGTGAGATATTCTCAAAAAAAAAAAAAAAAAAAAAAAAGAACAGCAAAATAGACCAGGCACAGTGGCTCACACTTGCATTCCCAGAACCTTGGGAGGCCGAGCCAGGTAGGTCACCTGAGGTTGGGAGTATGAGACTAGCCTGCCCCACCTGGGAAAACCCCATCTCCGCTGAAAACACAAAAAATTAGCCAGGTGTGGTGACGCATGCCTGTAATCTCAGCTTTGGGAGGCTGAGGCAGGAGAATTGCTTGAACTCAGGAGGCAGAGGTTGCAGTGAGCCAAGAGCACACCATTGCACTCCAGCCTGGGCCACAAGAGCAAAGCTCTGTCTGGGAAAAAGAAAAAAGAAAAGAAAAAAGAACAGCAAAACAAAGTTTATGAAGAAAAAAGGCTTACAGGGTACAAGAGGCTCAGGAGTACCCAGTGAGTCAGGTGTGAGATCCCTAATGATGTCAGCACCAGGTAGGTACAAACCAAACCCTTTGCAGGGTGTTGGCCAACGCTAGGACTAACTAAGGGCAAGCAGAATAACTCATGGAAGCTGAGCTATGTTTCCAGCCTGCCAACTCCATGAGTAGATGGCTGGCCCCCTTTTTGCTCGGCTAGCCCAGCTCTGGAATTATCCTTAATAATCTTATTTTATTTTATTTTTTTTAGATGGAGTCTCGCTCTGTGGCCCAGGCTGGAGTGCAGTGGCGCAATCTCAGCTCACTGCAACCTCTGCCTCCTGGGTTCAAACAATTCTCCTGCCTCAGCCTCTTGAGTAGCTGGGACTACAGGCTCAAGCCACCACACTGGCTAATTTTTTGTATTTTTAGAAGAGATGGGGTGTCACTGTGTTAGCCAGGATGGTCTTGATCTCCTGACCTTGTGATTCGCCTGCCTCAGCCTCTGAAAGCGTTGGGATTACAGGTGTGATGTGAGCCACCACGCCTGGCCTGATGAATATACAATCTATCACCTGATTTCTTTGCAATTGTAGTTCTAGGGTGAAAGGGCTTTCCCTGTGTTAAAGGTGGCAGCCCCGGAGCTGCTTTGTTATCTAGCCTGTCTGGGGAATGGGATGTCGTTTTGAATCAAATACCCTGGTGTTGCCTGCGTTCTCCCTGGATTCACAGGTTGCAAGAATAAACAAGGTCCTGTTGACTTTACCTCCTGATTTCTGTTGCCATGGAAACAAGCACCTGGATAATTGAGGGGCCTCAGCCCCTGCAAGGTGCCCTCAGGATAGCTAAGTGTCTCCAGGGAGACTGTGCTCACTGCTAGCCAGGCTCCTTGCTGAGATCTGCTGTGTTCCATGCATATTTGCAGCGTCCACTGACTGTGTATCCTGTGTGTTTGCCACTGTGGCTCTTCATCCCTGTGCACTGCCTCTGTCTGGTTCATCCAAAGCCAAAAAAACCCCCTAGAGGCCAGGCGTGGTGACTCACACCTGTAATCCCAGCACTGTGGGAGGCCCAGGTGGGTGGATCACCTGAGGTCAGGAGTTTGAGACCAGCCTGCCAACATGGTGAAACCCCGTCTCTACTAAAAATACAAAAATTAGCTGGGCGTGGTGATAGGGGCCTGTAATCCTAGCTACTTGGGAGGCTGAGGCAGGAGAATCACTTGAACTCAGGAGGCAGAGGTTGCAGTGAGCCGAGATCGCGCCACTGCACTCCAACCTGGGTGACAAGAGCAAGACTCCGTTTCAAAAGAAACCCAAAACCAAAACAACAACAACAACAACAACAACAACAACAACCCCGAAGAATAGATGCTGCACCCCTTCAAAGCCCTTTGTCAGAAACAGAGCCTCAGTTTCGTCATCTGTAATATGCATAGCCCTTGAATCTAAGTGCCAGATCTGTGTTCGATCCCTTTAAAAGACTCAGGCATTAGTGCACAGCTGAGCTGGCATGGGGCGGGCAGGGGACAGGAACATCTCAGAAGCACTCCACTATCCCTGGCAGATGCCCCTCAACAAATACCTGTTTCAGCCATGAAGGAAAGAAGTATGAAGAGGAGCCTATTAACTGAGAAGGAGATGCCAAGGGGGCTGGTCCTACCTGTCATGCTCATGGCCAGTGTCTTAGTCCATTTGTGCAGCTACAAAAGGATACCCAAGACTGGGGAATTTATAATGAATAGAAATGCATTTCCTCACAGTTCTGGAGGCCAGGAAGTCCAAGATTAAAACGCCAGCATCTGACTGGACATGATGATTCCCACCTGTAATCCCAGTGCTTTGGGAGGCTGAAGCGAGAGGATTCCTTGAGGCCAGGAATTTCAAGACCAGCCTAGCCAACATAGTGAGACCCAGTCTCTACAAAAAAATTAAACAAACAACAAGAACAAAAACCAGGGATGGTAGCATGTTCCTGGAGGCTGAGACTGGAGGACTGCTTAAAGCCAGGAGCTTGAGGCTGCAGTGAGCTATGATCATATCACTGCATTCCTGCCTAGACAACAGAGTAAGACCCTGTCTCTAAAAAAATAAAGGCCAGGCATGGTGTCTCACACCTGTAATCCCAGCACTTTGGGAGGCCGAGGCAGGTGGATCACGAGGTCAGGAGTTAGACCATCCTGGCCCCAAAATGGTGAAACCCCATCTCTACCAAAAATACAAAAAATTAGCCAGGTGAGGTGGCACTTGCCTGTAATCCCAGCTACTCAGGAGGCTGAGGCAGGGGAATCACTTGAACCTGGGTGGCGGAGGATGCCATGAGCCAAGATTGTGCTACTGCACTACAGCCTGGGTGACAGAGCAAAAAACGGGCCGGGTGTGATGGCTCATGCCTGTAATCCCAGCACTTTGAGAGGCCGAGGCAAGTGGATCACAAAGTTAAGAGATCAAGACCTTCCTGGCTAATATGGTGAAACTCCGTCTCTACTAAAAACACAAAAAATTAGTCGAGTGTGGTAGCATGCGTCTGTAGTCTCAACTACGTGGGAGGCTGAGGAAGGAGAATTGCTTGAACCCAGGAGGCAGAGGTTGCAGTGAGCCAAGATTGTGCCACTGCACTCCAGCCTGTGTGACAGAGCGAGACTCCATCTCACAAAAAATAAAGTAAAATAAAATAAAATACCAGATCTGGCAAGGGACTTCTTGCGGGAACCTCCCGTGGCAGAGGGACAAAGAGAGTCAGAAGGAGCTGAACTCACCCTTTTATAATCTCACCTGTGGGGTAGAGCCTTCTGGCTCAATCACCTTATATATATATGTATTTGGAGACAGAATCTTGCTATATCGCCCAGGCTGGAGTGCAGTGGCACAATCTTGGCTCACCGCAACGTCTGTCTCCTGGGTTCAAGAGATTCTCCTGCCTCAGTTCCCCAAGTGGCTGGGATTACAGGGACCCACAACCACATCTGGCTAATTTTTGTATTTTTAGTAGAGATGGGGTTTCACCATGTGGGCTTGGCTGGTCTCAAACTCCTGACCTCAGGAGATCTGCCCATCTCAGCCTCCCAAAGTGCTGGATTATAGGCGTGGGCCTCTGTGTCCAATGGAACGTGTGATTTTGAGCGAGAGATTTCATGTTGCTGTGTCATTTGTATCTCATATGATATGAAGATCATAACAGTAATAATTAACATCTTTCAAGAGCTTACTTTGTGCCAGGTGTTCTCCTTAGGATTTTATGGGAATTATTTCCTTGGATCTTGATTTTAGTCCTTTTGTGCTATTGTCTGTACTATTATTGTTTCCATTTTACAGATGAGGAGGTTAAGGAATTTGCTTAGGATCATATAGCCGGTTTTGGGCAGAGCCGGGATTCAAAGACAGACAGGCAGCGCTGAGCCCATGCTCTGAACTGTGATACTCCATCCCATGTGGGAGTGGTGTGAGTAAGATCAGCCAGGTGGTGATGAAGGAGGGAGCTGCCTTTCATAGCTTTTTTTTTTTTTTTTCCTGAGACAGAGTCTTGCTCTGTTGCCCAGGCTGGAGTGTAGTGGCACAATCTCAGCTTACTGCAGCCTCTGCCTCCCAGGTTCAAGTGATTCTCCTGCCTCAGCCTCCTGAGTAGCTGGGATTTCAGGTGCCCCTCCATCACGCCAGCTAATTCTTTTGTATTTTTAGTAGAGATAAGGTCTTACCGTGTTGCCCAAGCTGGTCTTGAACTCCTGATCTCAAGTGATCCGCCAGCCTCAGCCTCCTAAACTGCTGGGATTGCAGACATGAGCCACCGCGCCTGACCCTTTTCATGGCTTTGAAACCCAAGATTTATTTCTGGTTTGGGGACTCTCTTCCATTTCATCTCACCCCAGGATCCAGGCTGATGCAGCAGCTACTGTCTTGAATGTCATTAGCCACTGAGCCGAGGGAAGGAAAGAGCTCAGGAAGGTTTTGCATGAACAGGTGCACGGCCTGCAAGTGACATTCGAGTTCCACACCCAGTGTACTGGACAGAGTGGAGCTGAGTAATTTCGTGTGTCTGCTTGGTTAGGCCCTCCTACTCAATTATTTAATCACACACCAATCGAGGCATTGTGGTAAAGGTGTCTGCGAGGGGTGGTTAATATCCACAATCACTTGACTTTACGTAACGGACGTTGCCCTCAATAACGTGGGTGGGCCTTATCTGATTCATCAAAAGGCCTTGAGAGCAAACACTAAGGCTTACTGGAGAAGAAATTTTGCCTCCAGATCAAGACTGTGGTGCCAGCTCCTGCCTGAGTGTCTAGCTTGCCATCCGACCCTGCGGACTACAGACTGGCCTGCCTCCAAGATGGTGTAAACCAATTTCTCAATTTCTTGTCTTTTTTTTGAGATGGAGTTTTGCTCTTGTCGCCCAGGCTGGAGTGCTGTGGAGTGATCTCCACGGCAATCTCCACCTCCCAGGTTCAAGTGATTCTCCTGCCTCAGCCTCCTGAGTACCTGGGATTATAGGCATGCAGCACCATGCCTGGCTAATTTTGGATTTTTAGTAGAGACGGGGTTTCTCCATGTTGGTCAGGCTGGTGTTGAACTTCTGACCTCAGGTGATTTGCCCGCCTCGGCCTCCCAAAGTGCTGGGATTACAGGCGTGAGCCACCATGCCCGGCTGAGCCGATTTCTTAAAATAAATTCCTTTACGTGTGTATAAATATATAATATCATTAACATATTAGGTATTATGTTATAGAATGACTATAAATACATTACAGTCATCCCTTAGTATTTATGGGGAATTGGTTCCAGAACCCCCCATGGGTACCAAAATCCCTGGATGTCCCTAATATAAAATGTTGCTAATATAAAATGGTGTAGTATTTATAGATATAACCTACACACATCCTCCTGTACACTTTACATCATCTCTTGATTACTTATAATACCCAATACAATGTAAATGCTGTTGGAGACCAGCCTGAGCAACATAGTGAGACCCCTCCATCTCCACTAAAGAAAAATAAACAAAAATACAAAAAGATAACAGCAGCTGGGTGCGGTGGCTCACGCCTATAATTCCAGCATTTTGGGAGCCCGAGGCAGGTGGATCATGAGGTCAAGAGATCGAGACCATCCTGGCCAACATGGTGAAACCCTGTTTTTAATAAAAATACAAATGCAAAATAATTAGCAGGCACATACCACCACAGAGCAATGTCTCAAAAAAAGAAAGAAAAAAATGGTATTAGCAGGCACATACCACCTTGTCTCAAAAAAAGAAAGAAAAAAAAATGGAGCCAGTTGTGGTGATGCTTACCTATATCCCAGCTACTTGGGAAGCTGAGGTGGGAAGATCGCTTGAACCCAGGAGGTGGAACCTGCAGTGAGCTGAGATCGCACCAATGTACTCCAGCCTGGGCAACAGAGCAAGACTCTGTCTTGAAAATAAATAAATAACTATAGTCGTTAAACTGTATTTGTAAGGTATTTATTTTTTATTGTTGTATTGTTATTTTAAGAAATATTTTCCATCCCTGGTCGTTTGAATCTGTAGGTGTAGAACTTGCAGGAGAGGCTAGGAGAGAGAGAGAGAGAGAGAGAGAGAGAGAGAGAGAGAGAGAGAGAGAGAAGTGTGTGTACATAACTTATTAATTATATATATAAAAAATCTTGGGTTGGGCATGGTGGCTCATGCCTGAATCCCAGCAGTTTGGGAGGTTGAGGCGGGCAGATCATGAGGTCAGGATATCGAGACCATCCTGGCCATGGTGAAACCCTGTCTCTACTAAAATACAAAAAAATTAGCCGGGTGTGGTTGCGCGCGCGTAATCCCAGCTACTCAGGAGGCTGAGGCGGGGGAATCTCTTGAATCCGGGAGACGGAGGTTGCAGTGAGCTGAGATCCTGCCACTGCACTCCAGCCTGGCAAAACAGCAAGACTCAGTCCCCCCCCGCCCCCCAAAAAAATCTCCTACTGGTTTTGTTTCTCTGGAAAACCCCAACCACAACTAATGCAGTACTAGTTGTGCCTCTCCCAACTAAGGCCCCAGGAAGTACCATCCTACCACTTACCCTGAAGACATCCCAGATATTTGATGAGTGCTGATAAGTTCTGTAGGGTTATTGGATAGATTAATGTATGGAGAACAGACAGGGCACAAAGTGCATCCTGGGTAGACCCCGGCCATGCCAAGCACTAGCTCTGTGGGCTCTTGGACAAATTCCTTACCTCCCTGTGCCTCGGTGTTTTTTTTTTTTTCCTGAGACAGTCTCACTCTGTCGCCCAGGCTACAGTACAGTGAAGGGATCTTGGCTCACCACAGTCTCACCTCCCAGGTTCAAGCAATTCTCCTGCCTCAGCCTCCCAAGTAGCTGGGATTACAGGCACCCTCCACCACACCTGGCTAATTTCTGTATTTTTAGTAAAGATGAGGTTTCACTATGTTGGCCAGGCTGGTCTCGAACTCCTGATCTCATGATCTGCCCTCCTTGGCTTCCCAAAGTTCTGGGATTGTAGATGTGAGCCACTACACCCAGCCCTTGGGTTTTCTATTCTGTAAAATGAAAGCTAACGAGTGGAGCCTAGAAATTCCATGAAGATAAAGGGATAAATGCACAGAAAGGAACTCAGAATGCATCAGGCACCTTGGCAGTGCTTGCTAAGTGCTTGCATTTTTTTCCCTCCCTAACTGCTGGCCCACCAGGGAACTTGCATTTATTGCTAGTGGATGACAGGTCTGTCTCCGTCCTTGCTGAGGGTGGCTGTCTGGTAGGTTTCCCCACTTCCTGCAGGCTTCTGTGCCCTAGGGGACCAGTAACCGTGTTCCTAACCCCGACAAGAATCCTCTGTGCCCTGTCCTGGCGCCTGAGAGCCCTCTTCTGGTGGTCTGCACAGGCCATGGCACTCAGGGTGCAGCAGTGGCAAAGTGGGCAGGGGTGGCCTGTGTCCCGGGGAAGGAGGAGGCTGAGGGCACCTGCCTCCAGAGACCCCCCAGAAGGTAATTGTGGGGCATAGAGGTGCGGGAGTCCTGGAGTTGGCTCCATTTGCTGGCTGTGACCTTGCAAAGTAAGGAATGATTCGGGGACTGGCTGCATAACTTGCGCAAAATGAAAATGGGTGGCCTCTTGTCCAAAAAGTATTATGACTTTCAAAACAGCCACAGGAGAGCATCATGCCGAGCAATGCCCCTTTTCAGTGTAGACCCTGAGAGCGTTAGTGTTAGGGGAATCTGGGGGAAGAGACCAAGAGGTCCCTCCCTGGGGACCATGTCTTGGTCCCACAAACTCCCCAGGCAGAGGGCAGAGCCAGTCCTCCAGAGACGCTGGGCACCCAGTCTCCTTCAGACCCGGGAACGAGTCTGTAGCTGTTTGCTGAGGGCTCTGACCACTGTGGGAACACACAGGAAGTGGTTCATTTTCTCCCCATCAGTGACTCACTCCCGCCAGCCCTGCCCTTTCCAATCTCTGCTTCCTGTCCCTTAGCCACACTTTTGGGCAATAGGAAGGCCAGTTGAGTCTAAAACTTCCATCTCACATGCAATTTCACACTCATTTTGTCTACCGCTGTAGGGCTGTTTGTCTACCGAGAGCCCTGGGTAAGGAGGGGGGCTGTGGGGGAACTGGCTGAGATCCTTCCTCTTTCTCCCCCGATTCTGGGGTGCTGGGAGGGGAAGAGGAGGAGTAGAAGGGGGAGGAGAAGGAAGGGCTGGAGTATCGGAACAATGGTAATATCAATAACAATAGCAGCTAATGTTTACTGTGAGTGGTTCTCTGTCTGAAGATGCTCCTAGCACTTTTTGGACATTACGGTATTAAGTGTTGTGAGTAGGAGGTAGGTCCTGTTGTAATTCACATTTCACTCTGTTGAGGAAACTGAGACTGAGACAAGCTAGGTGAGGTGCCCAAGGCCACAAAATTAGGAGGTGGCAGAGTCAGGATTGGAACCCAGAGTCTTTCTGATTCCACCTCCATCATCCATAGTCATACTCCACCTCCTCACTTTCGTAAGAGTCCATATAAAGTACCTGAGGTTGGGGCCTAGGACCTGTGGCAAGGAGAGTGTCCAGAAATTCAGCTGAGATGAGGCTTACACGTTTTGTTTTGTTTTGTTTTGATGGAGTCTTACTCTGTCACCCAGGCTGGAGTGCAGTGGAATGATCTCAGTTCACTGCAACCTCTGCCTCCCTGGTTCAAGCGATTCTCCCGCCTCAGCCTCTTGAGTAGCTCGGATTACAGGTGCCTGCCACCACACTCAGCTATTTTTTTTTTTTTTTTTGTATTTTTAGTAGAGACAGGGTTTCACTATGTTGGCCAGGCTGGTCTCAAACTCCTGACCTTGAGTGATCTGCCTGGCTATGCCTCCCAAAGTGCTGGGATTACAGGCATGAGACACCAGGCCTGTTTTCTTTTCTTTTTTTGAGACAGGGTCTCACTCTGTCACCCAGGATGGAGTGCAGTGACAAGATCTCAGCTCACTGCAACCTCCACCTCCTAGGTTCAAATGATTCTCTCACCTCAGTGGAGTAGTTGGGACTACAGACATATGTAACCACCCCTGGCTAATTTTTGTATTTTTTTGTACAGACAAGGTTTCACTGTTGACCACGCTGGTCTCAAACTCCTGACCTCAAGTGATCAGTCCACCTCAACCTCCTGAAATGCTGGGATTACAGGTGTGAGCCACTGTGCTGGCTTGAGATGAGGCTTATTGAGCATGCTGAGAAAGATTCTGCACTCAATTTCTTAACTTTGTGAATGCTCACAGCACTTAACAGTGAGGAATTATCTGATATTTACATGCTTGTTATCTGCCTTCCCCATTAGGATGCAACCTTCACAAAACCATTTTGTTCATCTATCCCTAATACCTGGTATGCACTCATTCAATGCTTGGGGAAATGAATGAATGAATGAAATACCTTCTGTCTGGAAGCTTTCGCTCCCATATCTATACCTCCTTGCTGCAGACAAGTCTCAGGTGCACCCTGAGCTCAGCGGTGGTCTTGCCTTTGCCCAGAGTGGGATGGGGTCCAGGTGGGCTGTCCCAAGCAGTCTGAACAACATGACTTGAAATTCCCACCTGTTACCACCAGGTGTCGCTCATGCTACACAAGGAAACTCACGGATGTGCTTTGCTGAATTAGGGGTGCAGGGGTGGGGAAATCTCATCTATGACCACAAATGAGTTCTCCAGGCTGCCATTTGTTCTCATTAGGCTCTGGATTTCCTCCCACCAAGCCAGACAGATGTGAGCAGCATTGTGGGCCGAAGGCTCCCCCACCCCCACATGGGCAGCTGTAGGGTGTCGGGGAGGGGACGCTGGGGCTGAGGCCCTGGATTCCAACCAGCTGCAGCCTTGTCACTGCCACTCCTCTTGCCGCCCCCCGCCTTTGGCCTTGGCTGCCCAGGTAAGGCTGGCCTGGCATAGCCATTCATCAGCGTCAGCCACCAGATGCCCCTCCCAGGTCACCCATCCTCCAGGAACACTCGCAGGCCCCCAGCAGCAAACTCAGTTTCCTGTCTGCACTGCATGGGGATCTGCCCTACTCCTTTTGACAGGGTCTAAGTTTGGGGTGCATGCTTCCAGCCCCAGGGGCCCTCTCAATGTCACACGGAGGTTGACATAGCCCTTCCTGCCTTCAGCTTACATAACTGGGTTCTAGAAGCTTCCTGACCTCTGCGGGAGGGTCACTTGGCCAGTGGGCACACATTTCTCACTCCATGTACTTGGGTGTACTCCCGACCTCAGGTGATCCGCCTGCCTTGGCCTCCCAAAGTGCTGGGATTACAGGCATGAGCCACCATGCCCGGCCCCCTCCATGGCTTTTAGTGATATTTGAGCCAGCAGACCTTACCTCTGTGGGCCAGGAGTGCTTTGTGGGTTCTGATGCTGTTCGCACCCTGTGTCCTCCCGTCCTCTCTGGGCCCCCCTTTTCCTTGTGCACAGGGAGTGGCTGACAGTCTCTCAGGACTCCCTTACCGCCCCCTACACTCTCCGCTTCAACTCTGCAAAGGCAGCAGTACTTCCCCAGAGTGTGAGACCCTCCTTGCCTGCCCCTCTCTGCCTGGGCGGGACAGGATGCTATGGAGCACCTGCAAGGCTCTGCCAGGTGCCTGGAGTCAGTGATGAGATGCAGGGCCTGCCTTTGTGGAGCTGGCAGCCCTTGGAGGCAGAGGACTTGAGGGAGCTCATTAGAGACTCATTTTGTTACTTATGTCAGTTTGGTCATCTGGGAAGCAGACACTGAGACAGAGGAAATGTGCAAGAGACTGATGAAACGCAATGCTGAGGCAGGATACAGGGAGAGGGTGGAGGGTAGGTGGGGACCCCCTTCAGACCGCAACACAGGCCTGGTGTCTGCAAGAGGAGAAGGGGAAGGAAGGAGGGTTAAGTGGGAGGGGCCCTAGGCTGCAGTGCAGCTGTGAGAAAGTCCTCTCCAGACCCACAGGGAGCTCTAGCAAGGTCCTGGGTGGGGCAGGCGCTGCCAGGCCCCCAGGTGCTACTGCATTCCCATGGAGAGTGATTCTGAGAGAGAAAGTAGAGCCTTGCATTGCCAGGGCTACCCTGACGGTGACACAAAGGCTGATGTGGCACATGCATCAAAGAACTCACCAAGGTGCCGGGCGTGGTGGCTCACGCCTGTAATCCCAGCTCTTTGGGAGGCTTAGGTGGGTGAAACACCTGAGGTCAGGAGTTCAAGACCAGCCTGGCCAACATGGTGCTTTGTGGGTTCTGATGCTGTTTGCACCTTGCATCTTCCCATCCTCTCTGGGCCACCCTTTACCATGTGCACAAGGAGTGGCTGATGGTCTCCCGGGACTCCTCCACTGCCCCCTACACACTCTGCAAAGGCAGCAGCACCCCTTCCTCAGAGTGCTTTGTGGGTTCTGATGCTGTTCTCTAGTAAAAATACAAAAATTAGCCAGGCTTGGTGGCTCATGCCTGTAATCCCAGCACTTTGGGAGGCCAAGATGGGTGGATCACCTGAGGTCAGGAGTTCGAGACCAGCCTGGCCGATATGGTGAAACCCCGCTTCTACTAGAAATACAAACATTAGCCAGGTGTGGTGGTGGGTGCCTGCCGGCCCAGCTACTTGGGAGGCTGAGGCAGGAGAATTGCTTGAACCTGGGAGGCAGAGGTTGCAGTGAGCTGAGATCACACCACTGCATGCCAGCCTTGGACTACAGAGTGAAACTCTATAAAACTAAAAAAAAAAAAAAACACTGACCAGGGGCCTTCCCGGAGAGGGCTGACACCTGAGATCCTCCCAGGGAAAAGGAGATGGGGCCTGAGTGTCAGAGGGCAGAGCTTACGCAGGGGGCCCGAGGCTGATCATTTCTCAGGGACTGGATGAGGGCAGTATCCCAGAGCAAGTTGAGGGCAAGAGTCGTGGCTTGCGGGAGCAGTGAATGTGGCATGGGCCAGGCTGGAGAACCCGAGGGATGTATGTGGGATTTTGGCCCTGTGTACCAGCCCACTTTGATTCCAGCTCAAAGCAAAGCCCTGCCACTGACTGAGCACACAACTGGGCCCTGGGTCTACCACCTGCCTCGGGAATGCCGCGTGAGCTCCCTCTGGCATTCTGTCGGCTCCTGCCACATACAGCGTGACCCGTGCCTTTGTTCTAGCACTGATGTTTGTTCCTGCATGGAGAGCAGGCTCCCCTGTCTCCACGGTTAGGCTGTGGCCATGTTGGGAGGGGCCAGTTTATTCATTGTGAGGTCTGGCACAGAGATTCTCAGGGAATGGGTTCATGCCCCAGGATGAGGTTGAAGAATCTTCTCTCCAGTGCAAGGTTTCCAGGTCCCAGTTTGGAGTGAACTGTAAGCCAGCAGCAGCACCTGAGAGCTTATTAGAAACACAGAAACTCGGGCCTCCAGCCAAGACCTGTAGACTCAAAATATATCTGGAGGTAGAGTCCAAGAATCCACCTGTTATGAGCTCTCCCGATTATTCTTACATGTACCCAAGTTTGAGAAACACCGCTGGTCTAGTGCAATCTCCTCATTCCACATGGGTGGGGACTTGGGATGAGGCTCACTCTGAGTCCCACACCCAGAAAGTGGCTGAATAGAGACAGAGAGCATATCAGTCCTCTAGGCTGTGAGGAACGTGGCCAGAGCCTTTAGTAAAAAATGCATCTGGGGTACTCAACTTATGATTTGTGAAAAAACACCTGGGTGAAATAGAGCTCATCATGAAATAGAGCTCATCATGAAATAGAGCTCATCCTTCTGGAAAAACAATCCACCCATCTGTTTGCAGTCAGATGAGGATGTTCACATAACACCAGATGCTGTGTTGGGTGCCATGGTAACAGCATGTTTCCGGCAAGATGGTCCTTCCCTGCACATAGTTCCTGAAACAGACAGAAAACAAAACAAAACAAAAAAAAAACAAACGCCATATAAGTTGTCCATGCTCAGGCCTTGTTCTTGCTCTCCCCAGGATGTGTCCTTCCTCTCCTGTTTGTCAGACTCCTATTCACCCTTTGATACCCAGCCCAAATGTCCTCTCCTTTCCATTTGTGCACATCAACTTCCTTACCCCATCCTTAAGTATACAGGACACTCGGCCTGTACCTTGTTCTGGTAATCATTTTTGTTTCTGCATGGATGGCAGGATTCACCTGTCTCCCCAGTTAGGCTGTAGCCATCGCAGGAAGAGGTCTGATTATTCATCGCCTGATTATTCATTGGGAGGTCCAGTATAGTGAGGTTCTCAGGATGTGTCAGCAGGGACTGGGGCTGAGAGATGCTGATCATCACAGTGGCATCAGGGATGACCTCCATTATCCTGGTAAGAAGCCAGACTGGAGTGACACTTCTGTAGAAAGAAGCCAGGCTTTCTTCCTGCAAAGTCAATCATGTCTGGTTTCAACTGTTGCAAACTCAGTCAGGAAGTTTATGCTTTGATGAGAACTGGAACACCAAATTCTGTGATGTGCATATGTTGTGGGGAGTGGCAGGTGGTTTTATCACTCATGACTATTCTCTTCATTGTACCTTGAATTTGGGCTGCAAAGAGACTTGCTTTGGGCAGTGGGCTGTTAGGGGGAATGTAGCAGGAGCAGAGGCTTGATATGCACTTCTTAGTGGGGCTTGCCTCCTTGCCCACCTCTTTTTTGCCACAAGAAGAACGTCCCTGGGCTAGCCTGTCAGGCCACAGGTCTGAGCCTCACCTGTAGTTTGGAGCCAAGCCCAGGGAGTACAGTCTAAATCACCAGGATACAAGAAATACATATTGTTTTCTGCAGCTGAGGTTTTTGCAGCTGTTTGTTATGCAGCCAAAGCTGACTAATGTGCAGGGTCTTGACTGGCCTATGGACTTAGAAAATCCTTTCTGTTGTTTTCCTGTTTGTTCCTCCTGCCTTTAGCCACATCCCTCTGATTTGCATATGTCCCAGGAGTCTCCGGGAAAGAAGTTTAAACCACATGTGCGAACAGGGCTTTAAACATATGCAGATGTGTCAGATGGGGTAGAGAGGTACAGGCAATGGAAGACAAATGTAGGGAGGAGCAAAAGGCCCCTTAAGGAAAAACAATAAGTCACAATAATTAAGAGAACAGTTGGGCATCATGGGAAAACTCAGGAAGCACTTTGTGGGAGATGGAACAATGACTTTGAGGATGATGACAGCAGGCTGAACTGAGACCTTCTTTTCCACCCCTGTTTTGCTCTTCCCTCTGTGGGAGTGAAGTACAGGACATTCCCTTCTCAGGGAGTGACATAGCTACCTGGCCAAGGCTGATCAAGTCCCCTTTCTGTAGGAGGACACCCCCAAAGGCCATCAGAAGTCAAGGGCAGGCCAATGGCAATATTGGTGAGGACTTGGGAGGCACATATGGCAGTCATCCTTTAGGGGTTCAGAGGACCACCGGAGAAAGTGGGGGTCAACTCACTTGGCTGGTGAGCTTTTGATGCAAGCTTTGCTGGGACACGCTATCAACACAACTGCATGTCTGTTCAGGCCACAACCCTTTCATTCACAGTGACCTTTTCTGTTTTTTTAAATTTTGTTTTGCTTTTTGAGACAGTCTCATTCTGACACCCAGGCTGGAGTGCAGTGGCATCATCGTGGCTCACTGCAGCCTCAAACTCCTGGGCTCAAATGATCCTCCCGCCTCAGCCTCCCAAGTAGCTGGGACCACAAGCTCACACCAGCACCCCTGTCTAATTTTTTTGGTCGTTGTTTGAGATGATGTCTTGCTCTGTTGCCCAGGCTAGAGTGCAGTGGTGTGATCTTGGCTCACCGCAACCTCCAGCTCCGGTGCTCAAGCAATTCTCCTGCCTCTGCCTCCCGAGTAGCTGGGATTACAGGCTTCTGCCAACATGCCCAGATAGTTTTTTTGTATTTTTAGTAGAGATGGGGTTTCACCATGTTGTCCAGGCTGGTCTCGAATCCCTGACCTCAAGCAATCCACCCGCCTTGGCCTTCCAAAGAGCTGGGATTACAGGCGTGGGCCACTGTGCCTGGCTGCCCCTATCTAATTTTTAAAGTTTTGTAGAGATGGGGTTTCCCTGTGTTGTCCAGTTGGTCTCAAACTCCTGGCCTCAAGTGATCCTCCCACTTTGGCCTCCCAAAGTGCTGGATTACAGGCATGAGCCACTGCACCCACCAACACAGTGACCTTCTCATGCTGGTGTCCTTAATGTCCCACTTAGAGATGATGAGGTAGGGGTGAGGTGTGGTGGGTGATTTGCCCATGGTGCCACACCTAGGCTTGGTGAGGCTGGACCTGGAGCAGGACTTTTAGATTGTGAGTCCAGTGTGCTCCTTGACTCCCCAGCCAAGGACACAGGTGCAGGTGGTTTATTTGGGAGGTGGACCCCAGGAACACCGTAAAGGTGTGAGAGCTGAGACAGGGTGGGAGGAAGGCTATTAAGGGTAATACATGGAAGGCATGTGAGCTTCCTTTTACTGCTGTTACAAATCAAAACGGAGTGGCTGCAAACAACCATAGTTTGTTTTCTTACTGTTCTAGAGGCCAGAAGCCCAAACTTAAGGTGTCTGCAGGCCCCCGTCCTCCTGGAAGCTCTAGGGGGGATCTGTCCTGCCTCTTCCTGCTTCTGGCAGCCCCCAGCATTCCTTGGCTTGAGAATACCTCGCTCCAGTCTCTGCCCCTGTCAACACGTGGCCGTTTACCCCATGCATGAGTGTGTCTGTGTCTTCACAGGGCCTTCTCTCTGTGTGTCTGGGTCCACATTTTTTTTTCTTCTTGTTTTTGAGACACAATCTTAATACTCTGTCACCCAGGTTGGAGTGCAGTGGTGCAATCTTAGCTCACTGCAACCTCAGATCAAGCGATTCTCCTGCCTCAGCCTCCTGAGCAGCTGGAACTACAGGCGCCTGCCAACACTGTGCTAACCTACCCTATGTTAGCCAGACAGACTCCATTTTGCTGAAAGCCAGATAGACTCCATCTTGACCTCTGCCTCACCCCTCCTGCCACTCCTCCCTTAAGTGCATACCTGGGTCTTGCTACTGTGCTGGGTCGTGCTGTACTTAGAACTATAGAGACATAAAAGCTTTGTAAGCATAGCCTGCTTGGCAAGCCCACCTGCCATTGTGAATGCCCCCACCCCAGTTGATTATATGACCAGTACTGAATACCCCCCTGGTAACCAGCAATCATGGGAACTCCTTAAAAAATCAACAATCGTGAGAACCTGCTGCCTCAGTTCCCAGCCTCCTTATCTAACTCGCTTGCTCTGCTTCTGTACACTCTGCTCCAGCTAGGCTCCCCCTTCCCTACCTGAAGCAAGGTATAAAAAGGAATCCAGCCTCTTCCTCAGGGCTGAGAGAATTTTAAGCATCAGCTGTCTCTTGGTTGCTGGCTAAGTAATAAAGGACTCGTGATTCAAACTCAGAGCGTGGTGCTGTTCTGTCTAACTCGCTTGGGTGTAACACCACACCTGGCTAATTTTTGTATTTTTAGTAGAGACGGGGTTTCACTATGTTTTTCAGGCTGGTCTTGAACTCCTGGTCTCAAGTGATCCTCCCCACTTGGCCTCCCAAAGTGCTGGAATTACAGGCGTGAGCCACTGCATCCGACCAATTTCCTTCTTTTGATAAGGACTCCAGTCACAGGGCCAGGGCCCTCCCTACTCTAGTGTAAACTCATCTTAACCAATTACACCTGCAATGACCCTATTTCCAGATAAAGTCATGTTTGCTGTTACCAGGGGTTAGGAGTCATGCATATCTTTTGGGAACATAATTCAACTCACAAGAGAGGGCTGTAGCTGCAGGCACTTGGGGCTCAGTCTTGGTGGCACCCTTCCCTCTGAGAGGCTGTGTGGAACGTGCCTGAGGATCGCCCCTGTGAGGAGTGAGGAGCTGCAGCATGACCCACCCCCTCCTGCTCAGTGGTGTCCCGGACCTGTGGGGTTCTCCTCCCTACGTGGCATTCGCTGTCATCACATCGCTGCCTGGCCATCAGCCATGGCAAGAGTATTGACACCACAGACATCGGTGTATGTTACGAATCAGGCTTCTTTCTCCACGTGAATCAGTCTCCCGTGGTGCGGGAGCAGTAGAGTGAGCCGATTCATGCGAGGAAAGATGGGTCTGGCCTGTCTTGTGAACAGGCTATGTGTGGTCCCGGTCTGAGGACACCCCAGCAGGGTCATGTGGGGACTGCCTGCAGGTGACCTCTGGGCTTGGCTGAGCACCAAGAGCGTGGGCCTCAGGGGACCAGGCAGGTGGATGCCTCAGTGCAGCTCCTGGCTTCCCAGTGGGGACCTGCCTGAGGCCCGCTTTGCCCATAGAAGTGAGCAGTTGGCTGTGGCCCGGCAGAGTCCCAAGCCGTGCTGATAGGTGTGGCCAGAGGGCAAAGGGTGTTATTATAAAAGAGAGCTCATGTGATTGACCGCAGCGGCAGCTTGGGCTGGCCGAGCCTGTGGGCAGCAGAGAATGGAGTGGGGCTGGCAGGATGCTGGCAGGATGAAGGATCTGCATTTCATTGAGACAGTGGGTTGGAGTCCACGTGGCTGAGATTAAATAGCCCGTCCCCGGAATGCAGAGAGCCAGAAATAAATCAGCCTTTACTGCAAGTGGGGTGGCAGGGAGTTAATTAGGAAAGAGAAAAAAAAAAATACATTTCAACTCACAAAGAAGCCCAGTGAGCTAGCAGAGAGCAGAGAATAGCCCAGCCCCTCCTGGGTCACCCTCAGGGAGAGGCTGCCATCCCTTATCCCACCAAAAGGCACACAGGACTGGGAAGGATGTCCTTGGAAGTGCCAGGGCCTAGTGCAAGAGGGTGAGACTGTTGGCTGCCCCGTGGAGCTGAGCCTGGTCTGTGTCCTGGCTGGTCATGGCCTGAGCCCTGCCAGTGCAGTGAGGTGGGTCCTGAACTTCCAGGCTGGGGACCAGGTCCTGGGATTGCATCCTGATGCAGGAGAAGGCATTGCAGGTCACATTCAATGAGTGCTCAAAAATACTCATGGAGGGCCCGGCGCGGTGGCTTAAGTCTATAATCCCAGCACTATGGGAAGCTGAAGCAGGCAAATCACTTGAGGTCAGGAGTTTGAGACCAGCCTGACCAACATGGTGAAATCCCATCTCTACAAAAATACAAAGATTAACCGGGGCTGGGTGTGATGGCTCACGCCTGTAATCTCAGCACTTTTGGAGGCCAAGGTGGGCAGATCACTTGAGGTCAGGGGTTTGAGACCAGCCTGGCCAACATGGTGAAACCCTGTCTCTACTAAAAACACAAAAATAAGCTGGGTGTGGTGGCAGATGCCTGTAATCCCAGCTACTTGGGAGGCTGAGGCAGAAGGCGTTCTTGAACCCAGGAGATGGAGGTTGCAGTGAGCAGAGATCATACAACTGCACTCCAGCCTGGGAGATAGTGAGACTCTGTCTCAATTTAAAAAAAAAAAAAGAAAGAAATACGGAGCAAGGACATTCGCCCTAAGTCCCCCAGGCTCACCTCTTGCATGCCCCACCCAGCCAGGTGGCCCCCAGCACCTTCCTTCTTTGTCTCCTCTCTGCCTCTTTCCTTTGCTTGTGAGGGGATCTCTGTATAGACACTTTCTCCCAGCCATTGTTCAAAGTCCAGTTCTGTCTATTTCCCCTTCCTTCCTTTTTTCCTTCCTTCCTTCTTTCCTTCTCTCCTTCCTTCCCTCCTTCCCCTCTCCCTTCTCCCTCCTCTCCCCTCCCCTCCACCCTTCCTTCCTTCCTGCCTGCCTGCCTTCAAGACAGGGTCTTGCTCTGTTGCCCAGGCTGGAGTGTAGTAGTGCAATCATAGCTCACAGCAGCCTGGAATTCCTGAAATCAAGTGATCCTCCCACCTCAGCCTCTTGAGTAGCTGGGACTACAGGCACATGCCACCATGTCCGCCCAGATAATCATTTTTTTTTTTTTGAGACACAGTTTTGCTCCTGTTGCTCATGCTGGAGTGCAGTGGTGAGATCTCGGCTTACTGCAACTTCTGCCTCCCAGGTTCAAGTGATTCTCCTGCATCAGCCTCCCAAGTAGCTGGGATTATAGGCAAACGCCACCATGCCTGGCCAATTTTTAAATTTTTAGTATAGACGGGGCTTCACCATGTTGGCCAGGCTGGTCTTGAACTCCTGACCACAAGTGACCCACACGCCTTGGCCTCCCAAATGCTGAGATTGCAGGTGTGAGCCACCACACCCAGCCTTGGCTAATCTTTTTGTGTTTTTGTAGAGATGGAGTTTCATCATGTTGGCCGGCTGGTCTCAAACTCTTGGCCTCAGGTGATCCTCCCGCCTCGGCCTTCCAGAGTCCTGGGATTACAGGCATGAGCCACTGTACCCGAACCCTATTTCCAACTCTTAATTCATTCATGCATTCATTCCACATCACTTACTGAACTCCTCCTCCCTGCTAGGCCATGCCAGAGGTTCTATATCCAACAAGACTAGCCTCTGCTCTTCATGAATTTACAGTTTAGTGCTGTCCAGGATGGAGGTGTGGATGTGTGCGCAGGCGGTCCTAGGATGATGGGGGGAGGTTGCTCATGGAGGAGTACGGGGTTTTGGGCACCAGAGGATGGTGATCTAGCCTTTTTTTGTGGTGGGGGTGGACACAGTAAAAAATGCTCTGAAGTCAAAGTCTCTTAGAATGTCAAAGTTTCATTTCTTGGTCACACAGCCTGGCTGTGGGTCCATGCAAAGCCTTGGGGCAGCTGTCCTTTGGTTTTTAGTGCCCCCTCTTGGTGTGGACCAGTCTGTGAAAGGGGAGCCAGCACTGAAGGGTCCCTTATGGCCAATTCCACCTTGATCTGGCATGTGTGCATCTGTGTGACTTGTGTGTGCACATGTGCATGTGTGGCTGTGTGCATGCTGGTGTGTAGCACATGTGTATAGTACATGTATATGTGAGTGCTTGGGAGTGTGCATGTATCTGTGTGTGACTTGGGTGCATTAGCACATGCATGTGCATATGTGTGAATGTGTGTGCATGGGAACATGTGACCATGTGCACGTGTGTGCCTGTGTGCAGCACATGTATGAGTATGCATGTGTCTGTGCATGACTTGAGTGCATTTGCATGTGGATGATGCATATGTGTGTGTGTATGCTGTGGGAAGTAGAAAAGTTTCTCCAAAATTTCCTTTCTTATAAAAGAATAAATCCTTCTTTTTGCTAATAATTTTTTGTTAGGCCCTAGCCTATGTAGGACATGCTTGTTAGACATGCTTATAGGCACGTATACATTCTATGTCCTTGTACCTTAAGATATCTGTGCTACACATGCTCATAGACATGTCCCAGCTTGTGGCCTATGCCCCTTCCTTATTTGGACTTCTCTGTTGCTTTTACCTGTTTAGAAAAGTTTTAAGTTGTTAGCCAGTCAGGACTTAGTTTAAATTGTGAGGTCTGGCTCCAACCAATGGAGATCAGACACAGCAGTAAGGACAACCCCAAATGCATAAGGGATAAATATGTTTGGTTTTCCTTTGTTTGTTGTACTCTTGTGGCAAGATGGCTTAGCAAGGGTACCCTTTCTGTAGGAAGTAAAAATTGCTTTGCTGAGAGATTCTTTGTCTCAGTGCTAATTTTTCTTTGCAGCACTGAGCATGTTTCCAACACATGTGGACATATATGACCATGTGCATATGTGAATGTATCTGTATGTGGCTTGAGTGCATTAGCATATGCATGTGTGCATGTGTGTGCATGTGGGCATATGTGGCCATCTGCATGTGTGCATCCCTGTGTGTAGCACACATGTATATACACATGTATGTGAGTGTGCATGTATCTGTGCATGGCTTGAGTGCATGTGCATGTGCATGTGTGTATGTGGACATATGTGACCATGTGCATGTGTGCATGTATCCATGTGTGACTTGAGTGCATTTGCACGTGCATATGCATGTGTGTGAATGTGTGTGCATGTGGGCCTCTGACTATATGCATGTGTGCATGCTGGCATGCAGCATGTATGTGTATATGCACATGTATGTGAGTGTGCATGTCTGTGCATGACTCAAGTGCATTTGCACATCGATGATGCATATATGTGGATGTGTCTGCATGTGGACATATGTGACTATGTGCATGTGCACATGTATCCATGTGTGACTGAGTGCATTTGCATGTGCATAGGCATATGTGTGTATGTGGGCATATGTGACCATGTGCCTGTGTGCAGCACACAAGTGTACTTGTACATGTCTATGTGAGCTTGTGAGTGTACACGTGTGCATCTGCATGAGTGCATTTGCACATGTGCATGTTTGCATGCATTTGCATGTGCATATGTGTCTGTGAATATGTGCACACACATGGGCATATGCATGTGTGCAGCACATGCGTATTTGTACATGTATATGTGTGTGAGCATATGTACGCATGTGTGTGCATGCATGCATTTGTATGTGTGTAGGGATAAGGTGGTAAAGCCAGCGCAGGAAGCAGAGACCAGACTCTGCAGAGCGTTGGAAACCAGGCTACAGAGGGCAGCAGGGAGCACTGGAATTTTCCTGCCCACATTTGCATATAGAAAGACCCCTCTGGGAACAGAGGGGAGAGTGGGTTGGAGGGAGCCAGAGTGGACAAGAGGAGATCCAGGCTGTATTCAGTGGGAAGATCCAGGCTGTATTCAGTGGGAGGTGATTGTGGCATGGACTTGGGGATAGGGCGATGATGGAGAGAAAGGGGCTGTGGGGTGCATCCGGACAGGAGGCTGGCCAGGGTACCCCCCAAGTGGCCACTGTCCCTTGGGCTCCTGAGCTGGGCCTATGGCCAGGCTGGCATGAGCTTGACCTGGGTCCCTGTTGGACTCTCCCACACATGTTGATCCTGCTTCTCTTCCAAGAACATGAGGCATGGATGGTGTCTGAAAATTGCTTGTAGCCTTTGGGGATGCCAAAGAGGCTTGAAACGATACCAGCAGTCAAAAAAAAAAAAAAAAAAATGCTAAATGGGAGGGAACTGCCTTCTATTGATCCTTAGGAGGGGAAGATACTTAGTTCAGCCCCATGTCATGGAGTCTGCTGGCAACAGTGGAGACCCAGCCCCACCAGGCAGAGCCAGAAATGGCTCAGGATCCACAGTGGCTCTGAAAGAGAGTGGGAGGTCCTGCCTTGGGACTGTGCTTGGGACGAGTGCCAGCTTCTCCTGGCCTTGCCCTCCTCTCTACCCCGCAGCTCCTCCCACAAGGCTGCCAAGGAGGTCAGAGGTTGAGGAGTCTGGGCTGGCTGCCCCAGTCCATGTGGGAGGTCCCACACTGCATGAAGCTGGGAGTGGCAGGCAGACAGCTCATTCACCTACCCCCAGACCAGAGGTAAACATCTGATGCCCAGATGGAGGTGCAGAAACTTCTAGATGCAGCCAGCTGCTCTGCAGTGGAGAGAAATATGGGTCTTGAAAAATTGTTATGGTTCCCAGAAGTAGCAGCGTGGACTTCACATTTGCAGGCGTTTCTGTGCACACTCAGCCTGCGCAGTTACTGTCTGAGTTTGCCACGTGGATCACCCATACTGTTAAACTCAGCTGCCTCCTTAAGCCACTACCTCAGGGCTGCTTTGCTATTTTCCATGAGCCCAGAATTCCATGGGTCCCATATCCAGTTGTTCTGTGACCTATAGGTGGTCATTTGTCCTTTTTTTATTTTTTTTGAGACAGAGTCTTTCTCTGTCGCCGAGGCTGGAGTGCAATCTCCACCTCCTGGGTTCAAGCAATTCTTTGCCTCAGCCTCCCGAGTAGCTGGGATTACAGGCACCCACCACCATGCCCAGCTAATTTTTGTATTTTTAGTAGAGACAGGGTTTCGCCATGCTGGTAAGGATGGCCTTGAACTCCTGACCTGGTGATCCACCTGCCTCAGCCTCCCAAAGTGCTGGGATTACAGGTGTGAGCCACCGCACCTGCCTTTTTTTTTTTTTGAGATGGAGTTTTGCTCTGTTGCCCAGGCTGGAGTGCAGTGGCATGATCTCAGCCCATCACAACCTCCACCTCCCAGTTTCAAGCGATTCTCCTGCCTCCCTCAGCCTTCAAGTAAGTAGCTGAGGCCCACCACCATGCCCGGTGAATGTTTGTATTTTTAGTAGAGATGGGGTTTCACCATGTTGGTCAGGAGGGTTTCGAACTCCTGACCTCGTGATCCACCTGCCTCGGTCTCCCCAAGTGCTGGGATTACAGGCATGAGCCACTGCACCAGGCCTGTCCTTTTTTTCTGATGTTGGGCTATTACAAGCCACACTGCAGGGGGTAACTGGGGCACCATCGCTGAGCCCTTGGGGGAGGATTTCTAGGTGCAGAGGCTTAGAGTCACTTGCTGGGTCCTGATATGACCCCTCTGTGTCTCCGTTTGCTGATCTGTGAGATGGATCCAGGATCAAAGGAGAAAGAATGCTGGTGAGATGTGGGTTGAGTTCGCTGATTTCGATGTCCCGCCTGGGTGTGGGTGGCTCAGGGCACGAGCCAAGAACCCGGCCTCCACATCCCAGCCTGGCCAACCAGAGGACAATGCCCGGCTCAGGAGAACAACAGGCCCTTCCTGGGCTGTCAAGGCGTGAGGATTAGATGCAGAATAATGCAGTCCCCGATCAAACCTGCAGCTGTAACTCAGGCCCCAGATGCTGCCAGCGCCATAAATTTGGGCGGAAAGTGCAGCTCTAGCAGTTTGCGAACAAGAGCGGGGGAGGCCGAGTGAATTACAGCCTGAGAGAAAGCGGAGGCCCCCCTGCCTGGCATTGTTAGCCCCAGCCAGGGATTGATTGCTCACTGCCTTTAATGAAATTGAATTTTAATTTATATCTCAGTCCAAGGTGGGGGGCAAGGGTGTGCCCAAGCAGAGATGGGCTCAGCCCCAGGATGGGGGCTCCTTCTGCAAGAGGGGTTTCTAGCCAAGTCCTACAGGAGGGAAAGCTGGGCACCCAGGGGGGCATTTGCACCCCAGAGTTTCAAGGTCCTGGCAGTGTGGGCTCTGGTCAGGGTGCAGCCCCGTCTGGTTATTCCTGCCTTGCTCAGGTGCAAGCTCCTACGGTGCTCAGTGAAGGGGAGTCCCCGGCTCTTCCTTGTGGGTCTGGGAGACCTGACAGGTTGGGGGAGGGTGGGGAGAGGGGGTGCATAATGATTTGCAGGGTTCATTGGGAGCCCCCAGCTCCTTCACCTCTCCAAGGTTCACAGATGACACATGAAAACCTGCTGCACCTGATTTCCACTTTTTTCTACTTTTTTTTGAGACGGAGTTTTGCTCCTCTCACCCAGGCTGGAGTGCAATGGCATGATCTCAGCTTACTGCAACCTCCGCCTCCTGAATTCAAGCGATTCTCCTGCCTCAGCCTCTCAAGTAGCTGGGACCACAGGTGTACACTACCTCGCCCATGTTGGTCAGGCTGGTCTTGAACTCCCAACCTCAGGTGATCCACCTGCCTTGGCCTCCCAAAGTGCTGGGATTATAGGTGTGAGCCACTGCGCCCAGCCCTGATTTCCACACTTAGCATGGGGCTTTCAAGGGCTTGCCAAGCACTGGGTGATGCTCCATGGGCATCTGTGTGGCCTTTGCCTCCTGTCTGTGTGCACCTGCTCTGGGTGGTCATGGAGGGGCCACAGCTCAGGGGTGGGCTGGCCTGGCTGCCAATCCCAGCTGCACGTTTCCTGGCCTTGGAAAGGCACTTCCCATCTCTGAGCCTCAGTTTCTGCATCTGCAAGCTGGAGATGAGGAGCACACCTTTGCCCAGAGCATCTGAAGGGGGACAGGAAGTTTGCAGAAGCTGCAGTTCTGCAGTGGTGCTTTTCCAGACCCTGCTCCAAGCTCATGGTGCAATGGGCTGGGGGCCAGCTGGAGGTGGGGGTGATGGCTACCAGGATACCACACCCATGGCCACGGCAGAACAGTGGTCTCCTTAGGGTCCAGTGAGGAGGGGGCCTCACAGAGGGGCCGGAGGCATCAGGGCATCCTGGGAGCAGGGTTCCCGTGTGAGGGTTGTGCCTGCCGGTGCAGGGGCTGGGAAGGCCAGGGTCTCCCTTGTGACTGAATGGATGGGCTGAGGAGGCAGGCAAGGTGGGTGCTGCAGACCTCCCCCAACCTTCCTGGGAGACTGGAAACAAAATCTAGGGCTTGTTCTCTGCCCTCCCCACTGTGGTAGCCCCAGCAGGGCCCCTGGACATGCTTCTGGACTCTCTCGTGCCTTCCTGTGTGACCCTGGATGCCTGATCTCATCTGAGGGCTGTAGGTCCCTCGTTAGTAAAGTGGGGGGTTGTTCTGGCTCCTGAGGGCCTGTGGACCCCTCCCCACCCCGTGCTGTGCCTATTGTGCCACCCACAAGCCCTGGCATCCAAGTTTGGGGCCCATGGCTCTTGGGGCCTCCCTGCCAGTGCTGCTCCCAGCCCTGCCCATGTGTACCATGGAGGGCCTGCTGTGGGACTGGAAGGCAGCTGCCTCCCTCAGTGACTTAGGACAGGTTGATCAGGCTGCAGCTGATGAGCAAGGCATAAATCCATCGGCTGCTGGTGGAAATTGTTTTCTGCTGGCGGATCTGTCAAGTGAATCCATCGGTTTAGACACAGGGTGTGTGCGCAGGAGAGAGACTGGGGGAAAGAGAGACTCCCAGACTGACTATGCCAGGGGTACCTTTAGAACCCATGAGAAATCTTTCACTCCTACCTTTCAATTTCCAGGTGGAGAGACTACCCAGGCCCAGAAAGGGACAGGCATTTGGTTGAGGTCACACAGCAAGGGAGTGGGAGAGTTGGAAGGAGGAGGATATGGAAGACACAGGTTGCTCCTGGGTCCTCAGAAAGGAGGCTGGGTGTCCAGCCATCCCTCTCTTCTTTCCTAGACTTCAAACTCTACCCTCAAGATTTTTAGTGAGCAGGCGGTGCCTCTGCGCATGGAAAAAGACGCTCCATCCTCTGGGTGGCCTGATCCAGCACCAGGGCGTATGGACAGTGAGCAGGCACAGGCTGGGCTTAGCCTGCTGGGACTCCTGGCTGTGTGCAAAGGGCCCTGACAGGCACCAATGTGCCATTCCTGACCCCACCTTAAACAAACAGATTATAAAAGGAAATTTTATAGCCATAATTTATGGGCAGCCAGCACTGCTTGCCAAACATAGATGATAACACAAAAATAAATATGTCCCAATATGTTTTGTACTTTTTGTTCCCCCAGAGACAGGGTCTCTCCCCATGGCCCAGGCTGGAATCTACTGGTGCAATCATAACTCTCTCCCACTCCTGGACTCAAGTGATCCTCCCACATCAGCCTCCTGAGTCAAGTGAATCCATCGGTTTAGACACAGGGTGCGTGCACAGGAGAGAGACTGGGGGAAAGAGAGACTCCCAGACATGCACCACAGATCTTTTTGTATTTTAGTAGAGATGGGGTTTCACGGGCTGGTCTTGAACCCCTGGGCTCAAGCGATTCTCCTACCCAGGCCTCCCAAAGTGCTGGGATTATGGGTATAAGCCACCATGCCCAGCCCCATCTTATATTATTATAACATTTATGACATAAATATGTATGATGTATATGCATATTTGGATATACATACTTTATATTCGTATAACATTATTGTAAAAGGTTTGTAATCCCAGCACTTTGGGAGGCCAAGGCAGGAGGATTGCTTGAGACCAGGAGTTCATGACCAGCCTGGGCAACATAGACTTTCTCAAAAAAAAAAAAAAAAAAAAAAAAAGTGCAAACCTGAAGTGTAAGCAAACCCGCTCATGAGGATTAACTGATCAGGTTGCTCTCCTGAGATTTGGAGGAGGAATGGAGGATAGCTGAGTTCTGATGGTGACTGTGGCTGGGGGTCAGGGCTGGGCAGGTGCCACGAGGCGGGGTGCTGGCAGCTGGCAGCAGGTGGCAGGGATGGGTGAGCACCAGGCACTGAGCTCAGCGCCCTGCAGGAATTTTTTAATTTTTATTTTTTGGAGACAGGATCTTACTCTGTCATCTAGGCTGGAGTGCAGTGGCTTGATCTCTGCTCATTGTAACCTCCAACTTCCAGGCTGGAGTGATTCTCCTGCCTCAGCCTCCTGAGTAGCTGGGATTATAGGTGCCCACCACCACGCCTGACTAAGTTTTGTATTTTTAGTAGAGACAGGGTCTCACCATGTTGCCCAGGCTGATCTTGAACTCCTGACCTCAGGTGATCCCCCTGTCTCAGCTTCCCAAAGTGCTGGGATTACAGGCGTGAGCCACTGAGCCCAGCTGTATCTTTTTGTTATAAAATAATTCAAACATACAGAACACTGCAGAGTAGCAGAATGAATCTGCCAGGTACCTGCCTTCCAGCCCCATCCGGTCCCAGTATGCAGGTACTTTCTTGGTATCTTATGAAGAAACAGACCATGACAGATGTTACTGAAGCCCCACTCCCCACACGCTCCAGCCCAGTCCTTTCCCCTTCCCTCCCTCCTGAAGAAGAGCCACGTTCTCAGTTGATTATTCATTTTTCCATTGCATGAATTTATACTGCTATTGCATATGTACATAACCATAAATAACATTTGCAGTATTGTTTTTCAACTTCATAGATCCGTGCCCATTTTGTAGTTGGAAAACCTGAGGCCCAGGGGGCTGAGCCACTTGCTCACGTGCGTTGGTTGTGAGCAGCAGAGCTGGGCTCAGACCCTGGGATCCTCCCTCTGAAGTCCCTCTCATGGGGGAATTCAGTGACCGTGGGTGGTGATGCCCTGGTGATACATTCCTTCTC
Organism: Saguinus oedipus; assembly: GCA_031835075.1. Taxonomy (NCBI): domain Eukaryota; kingdom Metazoa; phylum Chordata; class Mammalia; order Primates; family Cebidae; genus Saguinus; species Saguinus oedipus. The sequence goes on from CM063170.1 coordinate 50,100,949, forward strand.
AGGCTGCCCTGAGTCAGGGATAAGGACACTTGGATTTATCGGAATGACCTTTAGGGCCTGGGGACTGCTGGATGGTTCCAGGACTGAGGGGGCCAGGGTCACATGGGGCGGGAGGAGAGAATGTGCAAGGAGCCTGCCCTGTGACTCCCTGTTCTTTTGCAGAAAGGAAATCAATACCTCCCTGCTCCAGCAGGCTGGGGCATGAGGTTATGGCCCGTGAGGTGACTGGGGCAGGGTAGCGGGGAGCACCTTCTCTGCAGAGCAGGGAACAGCTTAATCTTGGAAGACTTATGTCACCAAGGATCACAGAATTATAGGTGAGGAAAAGAAGGTCCTGGTCACCCCTGCTTGTTGCTCTGGCTGAAAGGTGGGGTAATGGGCATGAGAGGGAGGGTCTGCCATGGGGCTGGGTTTGCCCAGCTGGCTCTGGGCCTGTCTGGGGGGATGTGAAGAGGGTGGTGGGGTACAGCTGGAGGACAGCTGGCTGTCACAGCTTGCAGGGAACAAGGCCACCAGTGGGGCCAGGGTGGGAAGGACAGTCAGGGGTGGGGTCTCCGTGAAAGTGCATGGGACCACAGTGAGGATCCTGCACTCATGTCTCACCACGGACCTGACACCCCCCACCCACTGTGCACACACATGTGCATGTGCACACACACGTGTGTACACCTCTCCACATGTATCACACACGCACACAGAAGCAGACACACATGTGCTCACACGAGAGATGGGGAGTCCTTCCCACCGCTAGAGGGTGCTAGAAGTCTTCCCAGCAGAAATTCACTGGCTGAAACGGATGGACGCACTCACACAGAGGCGGAAAAAAAAAAAAAAAAAAAAAGGAAGAAAGAAAAAGAAAAGCAAACCCTAGAAAAATACAGCCCTTGATGGTAATTCAAGTCGATGACACCCATATATCCTGGAGGCTGATAACAATAATAATAAAATATGAACAGAACGGTGCCAGATTAACCGAGATATTGCCTTCCGGATCAATAAGCCATACTGAGATTTTTTTTCCCGACATTCGCACCCCAAGCTGGCCCCTGCTGTAGGTTTGTGGGTATCGTGTTTACCTCTGTCCCAACTCTTTTTTTATTATTATTATTTGAGATGGAGTCTTACTCTGTTGCCCAGGTTGGAGTGCAGTGGCATGATCTCAGCTCACCACAACCTCTGTCTCCTGGGTTCAAGCGCTTCTCGTGCCTCAGCCTCCTGAGTAGCTGGGATTGCAGGCGAGCACCACTACACCCAGCTAATTACAGGCACGTGCCACCTCGCCCAGTTGATTTTTGAATTTTTAGTAGAGATGGGGTTTCACCATGTTGGCCAGGCTGGTCTTGAACTCCTGACCTCAAGTGATCTGCCCACCTCAGCCTCCCAAAGTGCTGGGATTATAGGTGTGAACCACTGTATCTGGCCTCCAAACCCCTCTTCTAACTTCTCTCTGCACCACTAAGAGCTGCATGGGGGGTGGGGGTGGGTGAGAAATCACATTTCTGACGGTGACGCCCCAGGATCTTAGCTGTCCCAGGTTCTCCAGTGGTGACCCGAATTGCAGCAGGGAATTGGGCCTGCCAGTGTCTCTTCCTGCTAGGCCAAGAGCCCCACTGGTATCCCAGCCATGGCTGGGCTGCTGCCCCCTCCCCTCCTTGGGGTCTGCTGCTCAGCCCCAGCAGGGACAATTGCAGCAAGGGACCCCACCCTATACCCCCAACCTCTGCTCATGGGGAGCCAGGACCAGCATTAGCTGACTTCAGATGGCTCCTGTTTGCAAGGTAGCTCCCTTTGTTCTCATTCACGGTCAATGGCAGATGTGCGTGTCTGTGCAGTTATTTTTTGTTGTCAGGGTCTCCAAGGACAGGAAAAGATGGGCTTTTAAATTTTAACTTTTAAAAGTTATTTCAGGCCAGGTGAGGTGGCACATGCCTGTAACCCCAGCACTTTGGGAGGCTGAGGCAGGTGGATCATCTGAGGTCAGAAGTTTGAGCCCAGCCTGACCAATATGGTGAAACCCCCTTTCTACTAAAAATACAAAAAAATTAGCTGGACAGGGTGGTGCACATCTGTAATCCCAGCTACTTGGGAGGCCGAGGCAGCAGAATCACTTGAACCCGTGAGGCGGCGGTTGCAATGAACTGAGATCCCACCACTGTACTCCAGCCTGGGTGACAGGGAGACACATCTGAAAAGAAAATTTAGGCTTGATATGGTGGCTCATGCCTGTAATCCCAGCACTTTGGGAGGCCAAGGCAGGTGGATCACCTGAGGTCAGTCGTTCAACACTAGCCTGGCCGATATGATGAAATCCCGTCTCTAATAAAAATACAAAAAATTAGCTGGGTGTGGTGATGCGCACCTGTAATCCCAGCTGCTTGGGACGCTGAGGCAGAAGAATTGCTTGAACCCATAAGGTGAAGGTTGCAGTGAGCCGAGATCACACCATTGCACTCCAGCCTGGGAGACAGAGCGAGACTCATTTGAAAAAAAATTTTTAGATTCAGGGGGCCTACATCCAGGTTTGTGATTTGGGTATATTGTATGATGCTGAGGTTTGGGGTCCTACTGAACCCATCACACAAACAGTGAACACTGTATTTAATAGGTAGTTTTTCAACCCTTCCCCCACTCCCCTCCTCCTCGCCTCTGTAATCCCAGTATCTATTGTTTCCATTTGTGTCTGTGTGTACCCACTGTTGAGCTCCCACTTATAAAGGAGAACACGAAGTATTTGCTTTTCTGTTTTTACATTAAGTCACTTAGGATAAAGACCTCCAGCTGCATCCAAGCTGCTCCAAAGGACACAATTTCATTTGTTTTCATGGCTGCATAGTATTCCATGGTGTATATGCACTGCACGTTCTTTATCCAATCCACCATTGATGGGAGCTTAGGTTGACTCCGTGTCTTAGCTACTGTGAATAGTGCTGCAATAAACATCAATTGCAGGTGCTGTTTTTTTTTTGTTTTGTTTTGATTGAATAATCTCTTTTCCCTTTGGCACAGATGTCCAATAGTGGGACTGCTGTGTTGAATTATAGATCTATTTCTATTTTTTGTATTTTTAGTAGAGATGGGTTTTGCCATGTTGGCCAGGCTGGTCTCCAAGTCCTGACCTCCTGCCTCGGCCTCCCAAAATGCTGGGATTACAGGCCTGACCCACCATGTCTGGCCGATCTATTTTTAGTTCCTTGAGAAATCCCCCAAACTGTTTTCCATAGAGGCTGGACTAATTTACATCCCATCCCCTCCACCCCCGCCGCCGGCCGTGTATAAGTGTTCATTTTTCTCCGAAGCCTTGCCCGCAACTGCATTTTAACTTTTTAGTAATGGTCACTCTTACTGGTCAGACGCTACCTCATTGCAGTTTTGATTCACATTTTTCTGATGATTAGAGACATTGAGCATTTTCTCATGTTTCTTGGCCGCTTGTATGTCTTCTTTGGAGAAGTGTCTGTTCATTTCCTTTGCTCACTTTTTAATGGAGTTTTTTTTTTCTTTCCGAGAGAGTCTCACTCTGTTGCGCAAGCTGGAGTGCAGTGGTGCGATATTGGCTCACTGCAACCTCCACCTCCCGAGTTCAAGTGATTCTCCTGCCTCAGTGTCCCAAGTAGCTGGGATTATAGTTGCCCGCCACCACGCCTGGCTAATTTCTGTATTTTTAGTAGATAGGGTTTCACTGTGTTGACCAGGCTGGTCTCGAACTCCTGGTCTCGAACAGTCCACCTGCCTTGGCTCCCAAAGTGCTGGGATTACAGGTGTGAGCGACCATATCCGGCCTTGTTTTATTTTCTTATTTAGTTCCTTATAGATCCTGGATATTAGTCACCTCCAAAACAAGCCCATCTGGAGAAAGTATTTGCAAGCTATGCCAGATGGGCTTGTTTTGGAGGTGACTTCTGGGCCAGACTGCCCAGGCCCGGTTTTGTTTGAGGGTCCTTGTTCCTCACTACCCTGGGGTCTGGAGCAGCCTGTATCCAGCCATTCTCAAGGTTAGGGCTGCCCGTGAGATAGCTGGAGGGGACGCTGCCATGGAACCCTCAGCTGTCACCAGGCCTTGTATCCAGAGCATGTTCACATTGGGTCCTGGCTGCTCAGGGCTTTTCCCGCACTAGACCCTGATCCTATTGTCTATGGTGGAGGCAGGGCCAGGCTTTCTGGCCTCATTGTCTGCCCATCCAGGACCCCGTATCTGCAACATTCTTTGATCAAGCACTTCCTACACCCTCCAGGTTCTGTGGATGCAAGAGATTCAGAAGGGGGTTCCGACGGAGTAGGGGGCCGCTAAGACTACCTTTCCTGCAGACACCAGTAGTGAGGTGAATAGAGCGGCTGGCAGTGGTCAGCACTGAGGCCCAGGAAGAGAAAAACAATGCTTCTTGCCTGGACACAGGTTTGCAATTTTGAGAACACATTCACTCTTTCAACAACACTTATTAGGCACCAACTGGGTACCAGGCCTGTGTATAGCAGTTCCTAGGAAGACAGGTACCCTGCTCTCTGACGTTTACATTCTGGTAGGAGTTCCCCGTGATTGCCATAAGCAATCACTGAAAACCATGTGGCTTAAACAACAGATATGTATTTCCTCACAGTTTCAGAAGCCAGGAGAGTGAGGGCAAGGTGTCTGCTGGCCCTCATTCCCTACAAAGGCTCCAGGGAGGGTCCTTCCTGCCTCTTCCAGCCTCTGGTGGCTCCTGGCTGCATCACTCCAGCCTCTGCCTCGATCTTCAGCCCTTTGGCCTTCTCTGTGTCTCTGTATCCAAATCTCCCTCCTCTGTTTTTTTTTGAGACTGGGTCTTGCTTCATTGCCCAGGTTGGAGGGCAGTGGTGTGATAACAGCTCACTGACCCCACCAACTCCTGGGCTTAAGTAATCCTCCTGCCTCAGCCTCCTGAGTAGCTGGGAGCACAGGTCGGTACCAACACACCCAGCTAATTTTTGTATTTTTTGTAGAGATGAGGTCTTGCTATGTTGCCCAGGCTGGTCTTGAACTCTTGGCCTCAATCTATCCTCCTGTCTTGGCCTCCCAAAGTGCTGGGATTACAGAAGTGAGACACTGTGCCCCACTCCCTCCTCTTTCTCTTATGTGGACACAGTCACTGGATTTGGGGCCCACCCTAATCCTTTATGACCTCATCTTAACCTGATCATGTCAGCAAAGACCCTATTTCCAGATAAGGCCAGAGTCGCAGGCATCGGGGACTAGAGCACATCTCTCGGGCATGTAGACCAGTCAGTCCAATAAAAACATGCCACAGCAGAAAAGGGAGAAAATGCACAGGCTGAGGCAGCCTGAGCTCCCTACCAGGCGAGGAGGGGAGGGAAGCGGGAGAGGGGCTGAGAAGTGGGTGGGCAAGGGAAGGAGCAGCAGAGGAAATGCCACCATAAAGGCCTTGCACAGAAAGAGTTTTGGGGACCAACAGGGGGCCAGTGTAGCTGAATGTAGCCAGTAGGAGGAAGAAGGTTCTGGAAGGGGCCAGGCCATGTAGTCAGGGCAAATTGTCTCACTTATTTCCAACAGCAGGGGATCAGATGCTATGGCTCCCGCCTCTTATCCCTCCTTTGTGAGGCCCAGGTAGGAAGGTTACCTGAGCTTAGGAGTTCAAGACTAGCCTGGGCAACATAGTGAGACCTCCTCTCTACTAAATAAATAAATAGTAATTCCAGGCTGAACGCAGTGGCTCACGCCTGTAATCCCAGCACTTTGGGAGGCTGAGGTGGGCAGATCACTTGAGGTCAGTAGTTTGAGACCACCAGCCTGGCCAACATGGTGAAACCCCATCTCTACTAAAAAAAAAAAAAAAATACAAAAATTCTCCAGGCATGGTGGTGTTAGCCTGTAATTCCAGCTACTCAGGTGCTAAGGCATGGGAATCACTTGAACCTGGGAGGCAGAGGTTGCAGTGAGCTGAGATGGCCAGTGCACTCCAGACTGGGTGATAGAGCAAGACTCCGTCTAAAAAAAAAAAAAAAAGTAGCTTCCAATGGGAAGGTCTCAATTATCAGAGTGACATTCCAATTTGTGTTCCAGAAAGGTCCCTTTATCAGGATGTTCGTCACTCGAATCTATGGATAGAGAATTCAGAGAATCTGTGAATGTTGAATGGGAGAAAAAAATGACATCTTTTTTTCCCCTACTCCCTAATGGAAAGTGAGCATTTCATTGCATTATGAATGAATGGAAGAAAAGCAAAAACAAAAACAAAAACGGCAGGGGCGTGGCACGGCGCTGGGAAAGGTTCAGCGGTAGAAACACGGGGGTCTTCCTATCCCGCGTCAGCTGCTGCAGGTAGCGCGAAGCACCGCGCATGCCTGTCAGGACCCCGGGGTAATGAAACTGTTGGCTCCGCCGCCGGAGCTTGTTACTCAATCCTGTGATTTAACGCATACACACACACACACACACACACACACACACACACACACACACACACACACACACCCACGCAAATTACCGGATTACCCATTTGGTCTTTAAATATTTTGATAAGAAAGCCAAAATATTTTGGCTCCCTTTGCAATCCTGTGTGTTTAATTTTATGCATTTGAAAATGTTATTTTGAGAAGGGGCTCTCTGGGCTTTCAGAGGTTCAGGGGGTTCATGGTTCAGACGGGGCAGAGGGTGGGGCTGGAGAAAAGTAGGGGATTTGAAGTGTCTGTTGGGGTTCAGGTGGGAACCGGGGCTGAGGCTTGGGCTTCTAGCCTGAGTGACCAGTGGGTGGGGATGCCATTGGCCAAGGGGGAAGAGGAACAGGTTTCCTCTTTCCAGGGAGAAAGTGTTGGATTTGTTGGTTTTTGAGATGGAGTCTCCCTCTGTCGCCCAGGCTGGAGTGCAGTGGTATTATCTTGGCTAACTATGACCTCTGCCTCCCGGGTTCAAGTGATTCTCCTGCCTCAGCCTCTCCAAGTAGCTGGGATTACAGATGCCCACCATCACACCCAGCTAATTTTTTTTTTTTTTTGTACTTTTAGTAGAGATCGGGTTTGGCCATGTTGGCCAAGCTGGTCTCAAACTCCTGACCTCAGGTGATCTGCCTACCTTGGCCTCCCAAACTGCTGGGATTACAGGTGAGTCACTGCGCCCAGCTGGTTTGTTTGAATTTGGACACTGACTTTGGGAAAACCCAAGTGGATAAGCCAAAGGGACCTGTCTCTACTAGGCTGGCCGTTTAACAGGCGGGCTGGAGGGGCCTAGGTGGGGTCCCCTGGCATGGCCTCATTGGGTCCTCACAGCAACTTTGCGTGACTCATCACTCATGCTTTCTAGTCTCATGTTACCTCCCTGGGGTTACAGAAAGCTGTCTGAGAGCTCAGGTGTGCCCATTTCCATTCCTGGGGCTCCACGTCATCCCACGTCACAGGGATCTCCCAGCCCACAGACACCCTAGGACTCCTCCCTGTGAAATTACACAGGACTTCACAGCTGGGGGCCTGATTATTCTGCCACCAAGACCCCAGGCCAGGCGCAGTGGCTCATGTCTGTCATCCCAGCACTTTGGGAGGCCGAGGTGGAGGATCACTTGAGCCCAGGAGTTTGAGACCAGCCTGGACAACACAGTGAGACCCTATTTCTTCAAAAAAAAAAAGAAAAGAAAAGAAAAGAAAATTAGTGGGGTATGGTTGTGGATGTGTGTGGTTCCAGCTACTCAGGAGGCTGAGGCAGGAGACTGAGCCCAGGAGGTCAAGCTTGCAGTAAGCTGTGATGTCACCAGCCTGGGTGATAGAGTATGACCTTGTCTCAAAAAAAGAAAAAAACAAGACACCTAATGTTCACTCTGTGCTAGGCCTGGGCTGGTAATAGTCAAGCAGCCAGGGGTTCTCAAAGCCTCTGTGTGTGTGTTTCTTTCTATTTCTCTTTTTCTCTCCGTTCTCTTTCCCCTTTTCCTGTTTCTGTCTCTCCCTCTCTTCCTCCTTGTCTTCTCTCTCCCTTCCTTCTTCCTTCCTCTCTGTGTCTCCTTCTTCTTCCCTTCTCCACCCCTTCCTCCCTCCCTCCTCCCCGCTCCTCTTTCTCTCTGTCTCACACACACACAGAAGCAAATGCGATTTTACAGCCTCATACCTCCGTTCGTATCCCACCCATCAGACGAGCTAGGGGAGGCGCACAGCGTCAGTCAAAACAAGATCAGAACCGAATGCGACATGTGATTAAGACAGACATTCCTGTGTCAGAGACTCATTTCCAGTCACCCCAAGCCTCATGGAAACTTTCAATACAATTTTTAGCCACGCACCTGGGGTTTCAAAGCAGACCATGCTGAGAGGAGAGGGTGTGAGCCTTTGGCCCCCTGTTCACAAACAGCCAAACAAACCAGAGAGCCCCCAGTCCTCTCTCCTCTCTCTCCTCCACGCCCCTTCCTCATCCACCTGCTCCCAGACGCAGCTGCGGCTCCTGCCCACACTGTGAGCCCCAGCTTCCTGCCAAGGGCCCTGGCTGTCTTGCTGTTCGGCTGCCCAGGAAGGATGAGGCCGGGGAGTTCAGGGAAGGATGAGGCCGGGGAGTTCAGGGACCCAGGCTGGGGTGCTCCTGTGGGCAGAGGGCCTTATTGGCACCAGGGGCCTTGTTGACCCCAGGGGCAATGCAGGAAGTGGGCCATGCTAGGGACCCTCAGCCAGGACCAACCTCTCCATACCTGGGTCTGCAGGGAAGAGGCACTGGGACTTCGAGCCAAGCCCCTGCCTAAGACCCAATATTGGTGACCCACCCGTCTCATTTTTTTTTTTTTTTTTGAGACAGAGTCTCCCTCTGTCACCCAGGCTGGAGTGCAGTGGCCTGATCTCTGCTTACTGCAACTTCCACTTCCTGGATTCTTCTGCCTCAGCTTCCTCAGGAGCTAGGTCTACAGGTACACGCCACCATGCCCAGTTAATTTTTGTATTTTTAGTAGAGATGGGGTTTCACCATATTGGCCAGGCTGGTCTTGAACTCCTGACCTCATGATCCATCCTCCTCAGCCTCCCAAAGTGTTGGGATTACAGGTGTGAGCTACCAAGCCCGACCTTCATTCTTTTAAAAAAAAATTTAAACTTTTTCTTTCAAATAAATTTTTTTTTTGAGACAGAGTCTCATTCTGTTACCCAGGCTGGAGGGTAGTGGCAAGATCTCGGCTCACTGTAACCTCTGCCTTCCGGGTTCAAGCTATTCTCCTGCCTCAACCTCCCGATTAGCTGGGACACAGGCGCACACTGCCACGCTGGGCTAATTTTTGTATTTTTAGTACAGATGCAGTTTCACTACGTTGACCAGGCTGGTCTCAAACTCCCAACCTCAGGTATCTACCCGAGACCCCCACCCCTCTCATTCTTCAGCACTGCCTCCTGAGCCTCCGGGCACTCCAGTCTTCCTGAATTTTGCCTGGCCTTGACCTCTGTCCTTGGACCTGATGCATTCCCTAGTGACGCCTGTACCAAGTAAGCCCTGAGGTGGCCGTAAGAAGCCCTCAAACCCCTGTTCATTATTATAATTATTCTTTTTAGAGACAGTGTCTCACTCTGTCACTCAGGCTGGATTGTACCATCATGGCTCATTGCAGCCTTGAACTCCTGTGCTCAAGTGATCCCTTCACCTCAGCCTCCTGAGTAGCAGGGACTACAGGTGTGTGTCACCATGCTGGCTAATTTTTTTTTTTTTTTGTAGAGATAGGGTCACATACACACACACACACACGTGTGTGTGTGTGTGTGTGTGTATTTTTGATTGCACTTTACATTCTGGGGTACGTGTGAAGAACATGCAGGATTGTTGTATAGGTACATATGTGGCAATGTGGTTTGCTGCCTCCATCCCCATCACCTATATCTGGCATTTCTCCCCATGTTATACCTCCCCAACTCCCTATCCCCCCGCTGTCCCTCCTTTAGTCTCCCCCAATAGACCCCAGTGTGTGATGCTCCCCTCCCGAGACAGGGTCTTACTATGTTGCCTAGGCTGGTCTTGAACTCCTGGCCTCAAGTGAGCCTCTCACCTTGGCCTCCCAAAGTGCTGGAATGACAGGTGTGAGCTGGAGGTTTCTTCAAATCTCAGCTCTGTTCCCAGATATGAGACCTCTCTGAGCTTCAGTTTCCCCATCTGTAAAGTGGCAGTGATCATCACCAGGGCAGCACGACCATGCCGGGTTTGGAATACCAGGTATAAATGGGCTGGGCGCACAGTAGGTACCCTCGTCTGCTGGAGGAGACAGTTCTCTTGGCCTAGTTTGGAGGTCACCTTCAAGGTTAGAAGACCCAGAGGCCTCAAGCAAAAGGAGCTGCAATCCCCACTCTGCTCCCCCAAAGCAGGCGCTCAGAGGCATGCGTGAGGCAGTGACAGTAATGAGATGTGATGGGAGATCAATGGGAACACGGGCAGCTGCCTGCTCAGGGCTGTGGCTGCCCCAGCCCTAGGGTTGCTTCTCTGACTCATAAACAGAGATCTGATAACAAGAGGCCAGATCAGGTGCTGGGGCATGAGGGGAGCTGCTGATGGCAAAGGACCCATGCCCGTGGGGAGGGGAGGCCCTCTGACCTCTTAGGTAAAGCACCGCTAGACCCGCCTCCCAGAGGTCCCCATGAGCTGGTCATGAGCAAAAGTGAGCTCTGCTTTCAGGTTCTGATCATTATTATTCTTTTTTGGGGGGATGAAGTTTCACTCTTGTTGAAAGTGCAGTGGTGCAATCTCAACAAACTGCAACCTCCACCTCCCAGGTTCAAGCGATTCTCTTGCCTCAGCCTCCTGAATAGCTGGGATTACAGGCATGCGCCACCATGCCAGGCTAATGTTTATATGTTTAGTAGAGACAGGATTTCACCATGTTGGCCAGGCTGGTCTCAAACTCTGGACCTCAGGTGATCCACCCTCCTCGGCCTCCCAAAGTGCTGGGATTAGAGGCATGAGCCGCCATGCCTGGCCAATTATTTTTAATGCATACAAATTCAATGAAATCCTTGGATCGGGAGAAGAGTTAGGGATGACTGGAGGAAGGGTTGCTCAGGGAACTGTCCAACAGTCCTCTTGGCCCTTCCTCTGTCTCCAAATTGTGTCTCCAACCTGCCTAAAGGTCCCTATGAGCCCTCTGGTGTTTCTCAAATTTGATTTTGTTTTCCTCCTCAGCATACTGGTCGGTGAAGGCCTGCGGGGATGAAACGGGCCTTGAGAAAAGCCTGGATCACAGAGCCAGTGGGCCTTGTGGGCTCTCGGGAGTGGGTGTCCCTGGTGTGCCCCCACTGGTGACCTCTTTCCTGAGGATGGCCAGTCCCCACAACCCAGCTGAATGCATAGGTTTGGGCAGCCACCTGTCTGCCATGTGACCCTGCCCGGGCTGCAGTGGGGCAAGCTGGAAGCCGGCTGGTCCAATCAGATTCCTCCTGCGGTACCAGGCTGGAAGCCACGGGGATATGGACATGGGGGCTGAATATAAAAACAGTCACTCAAAGCCGACTCAGAGAGGAGGAGAGATCCTATTGTGCGAAAGGCAGAGATGAGAAGAAACAGGTGTCCCCTGTCTGGGAGACAGGTGTAGATAGATGTGCTAGTAAAGGTTCCCTGCTCTCCCAGGAAGCATCTCGTTTCATGGCTTTTGCCATCTCCCTGGTGTAAACACCTCCATCACGTCAATATCAAGCTGCCCCTGTAAAGTCACTGAATAGGTACTTGGGAAGAGGTGCCCACAATTGGCTCTTGCTGGTATGGGCAGGGTGTGGTCTAGAGTTCTGATGGTTTCACCATCCCCCTGGGGCCTGCCTGGCAGCTGTCCACTTTCTGGCCATGATTTTTTTAATATAATTTTTTAATGTGAGATGTTGTGTATCAAATATTTATGGCAACTATTTACCATTGGATATATGATGTAAACATGTGTCTGAATAATTTTATTGTAAAAATTTAATATTTATAACAATTGAGAAGTATATCTATATTAACTACATAAACTTTTGATATAAGCTTTTGGATGTTGACTTATAAAAAATAAATGAGGGAATACATGATTTGTCATATTTTTGGGGGAGGGAGTCAAGTCAGCACCACCATGGGGCACTTCCTGTTCTGGATCCAAAGCCAAGATCAGAAAGGAGGTGAAGATTAAGGCCACTGCACTCCAGCCTGGGTGACAGAGTAAGTCTCTGAAAAGCTACCTGAGGAGGAAGTCCTCCATTTTTGCTTTGGGCACCAGCATGCGCGGATGTGATATTTGGATTGGTGGCAGCTATTTTGTGATATGAGGCAACCTACCTGACAAAGAAAACCAACAGTTTTCTTGAACAATCAATTCTAGCTAGAAAGAGCCTGGGTGACAGAGTAAGAGCCTGCTTCCTGCGTGGCGCCAAGCAATTGAGGCTGAGTACCAGCTGCCCTGGTTTAGCTGGATCATGTGCTCTCAAATTTGCCATGGTCCCCTTGTCCCTGTTGCATTACTTTGGTCCATTTCACTGATTTACATTCTTGCTGGCACCTGGGCAACTCCAGTGACAATGTAATAACTTGTTTAATTGCATGCCTATCCCAACAAGCTGCCAGCACCTTGAGAATAGGGACTGGGGCTGATAGGGCTCTGGGCTCTTGGACCCATCCCTGTGGTTCCAGGTACTCGGCAGGAACTCAGCAACTGTCCAAGGCAGGAACTATCTGCAATGATGGAAATGTTCTGTAATCTGCTCTGCCCTGTATAGTAGCCACTAGCCCCATGAGGCTCTTCAACATTTGAGATGTGGTTCATGTGGCTGAGGAACTGGATTTTTATTGACTTTTAATTGATTTAAATTTAAATGCCATTTGTGGCTAATGGCTACCATTAGTGTGGTAGAGAACCAAGTCCATCTCTCTGTAGCTTCCAGAGCTGTTTCCTGATCCTGTTTTCAGAGCTGTTTGGTTGATAAGGTGGTGGATAGGCATGATCCTAGACACCCAGGGTGTTTTCTCTTCCCTCCTCTGCTGCCTTTATGAGCAAAAGCAGACCTCTTGTCATCCAGGTAAAATTTTACCCTGAGCAACTAGGGCAGGGGCCAGGGAGAGGTTTGTAGAGGACATTCTATTGGCTCTGTAACTGGCTGAGGACATTTACTGTTGTTTTAGCTATGAGTTCCCAGAGTATGGGGTTTGGGGATGAGGCTGCAAATTCTTTGGGACTCCTCCACTACAGGCAGAATTGATTTCCCTTTTTCTTGAATCTGGACTGGCTGGTCTTCATGACTCACTTATGAACATGTTCTGGGACTCCCAAAGCTAGGTCATAAGTAGCTTCTTGAGACACCATTTCTGGAAACCTGAGCTGCTGTGTGAGAAATCCAATACCCTGAAGCCACAATGCTGGAGAGACCATTTATGGGTACCCCCATCCACAGCCCCACCAAGCCCAGCCTGTCAGTCATCCCCATGGCAGCACCATAGAGAACCACCCAGTGACCTCTGTAGACACAAGAAAGAGAAGAGTCACCCAGCTGAGCCCTGCCTGCATACCTGATGTACTGAATAGGGAGATTTAATAAAATGGATGCTATTTTAAGCCACTAGCTTTGGGGGTAGTTTGTTATGCAGTGTATTAGTTTGTTCTCATGCTGCTAATAAAGATATACCTGAAACTGGGTAATTTATATAGGAAAGAGGCTTAATTGACTCACAGTTCCACATGGCTAGGGTGGCCTCATAATCATGTTAGAAGACGAATAAGGGACAAAGTGATGTCTTACATAGCAGCAGGCAAGACAGTTTGGCAGGGGAACTCCCATTTATAAAACCATCAGATCTTATAACACTTATTCACTACCACGAGAACAGTATGGGGGAAATGGCCCACATGATTCCCCCTCCCTTGACATGTGGGGATTATTACGATTCAAGGTGAGATTTGGATGGGGACATAGCCAAACCATATCATGCAGCAACTGATAACCAGACAGGGTGCACATGGCACCTCCCATGCCTACCCATACCCTCTGCTCTAGCAGCCACTGACTCACAGCTGGTTACCCCACAGAGACACTTACAGGCAATTTATCAGGTTGTTTCTGGGGCGATGTTCAGAACATTTCTTTTTCTTTTTCTTTCTCTCTTTTTTTTCCCCCATGCTATTCTCAGTCAACAATATAACAGAACAGTTATAACAGGTACCTACCAGGCTTCTATCAGTCAGAAGGGACACTTGCCCAGGGTTTCACCCTTCAGTTGCTGGATTGTGGGAGGTGCAAAGCTGAAATCATCCCTGTAGGGTTGACAAGAATTGCATGCTGGGTTCTGGGGAGAAATACAGATATAATTAAGCAACTGTCAGGCTGAACTCTGACCCATTTCCTTGTTGCTAAAGGTCACGTGCCACTAAATCCTGACCATTGCATCCCCAGTGATCCTACAGATGGAGTCTCTGACATCAGGATCGTAGACGGTTTAAGAATTGACTTGCATCCCCATTGTTCCCATAGGCAGGATTTGTGACATTTGAATCAGAAGACTTTTGTTTAACAATTGCCTAAGACAGCTGAGTGCAGTGGTCCATGCCTGTAATCCCAGCACTTTGGGAGGCCAAGGTGAGTGGATCACCTGAGGTGTTCAAGACCAGCCTGGCCAACATGGTGAAATCCTGTCTTTACTAAAAATACAAAAAGTAGCTGGGTGGGGTGGCAGGTGCCTGTACTCCCAGGTACTCAGGAAGCTGAGGCAGGGAGGGTTGCTTGAACTGGGGAAGTGGAGGTTGCAGTAAGCTGAGATCATGCCATTATACTCCATCCTGGGCGACAAAGTAAGACTTAAATTGCTCAAGATTTTTTTTTTTTTTTTGACACAGTTTTGCCCTTGTTGCCCAGGCTAGAGTGCAATGGTACGATCTTGCCTCACTGCAACCTTCGCCTCCCAGGTTCAAGTGATTCTCCTGCCTGAGACTCCCTAGTAGCTGGGATTACAGACATGTGCCACCATGCCTGGCTAACTTTGTATTTTTAGTAGAGATGGGGTTTCACCATGTTGGTTAGGCTGGTCCTGAACTCTCGGCCTTGGGTGATCCACCTGCCTTGGCCTCCCAAAGTGCTGGGATTACAGATGTGAGCCACCACACCTGGCAAGATGTTTTTAAGACCCCAAATTCCAGAAACCAGCCTGGAGGCCCCCACAAGGGCTGGGATCAGCAACGAGAATATAGCTTCTTCCTCTCCCCATCCCAGGACTTCACCCTGCACTCTTCAACCAATCAGCGATCTCCACATTTCAGCCCACTCCAAAACCCTTAAAAACCCAAACCCCAAATTCCTCCAGGAGCTGGATGTGACACTGGGCAACCTGTGACTAAACCCCTTTCTCTGCTGTGACCTGGTGTCTCCTTATATTGACCTGCTGTGTGCATCAGGCCACAAACCTATTAGGGTTACAGAGCCAGGGAGGCAGACAGTGGGGCTTGAAAGAATCCAGTATTTTTCCCAATGGATCAGCTCTGCCAAGGCCATGAGCAGCTGAATCGCTGGCTGGTCCCTGACCACTCTCTCCAGGTGTCACACCTCAGCCTGCTTTTCCTCTACCCACAGAGTCTGTGAGGACACACTCAGCTAGAACCAACTCAGCCTTCAGGCCTTGCCTCTGACCCTCCCGCTTTGACCCCCTGGCAGAATTGATCATTCCTGTCCTATACTTTCACCAGAACCCCTTTTCATGGGGCGTGTCCACCCTGAGGATGCCCTGAAATTGGTTGTTGAGTGAATGTTAGAGCAAGCGAAGGAAAGTTCTTGGGGTCCTGCAGGCTGCCCCTCTGACAGCCTTCTACCTCCTGCAGCCAGCAGGAGAGAAAAGATTCACTCTTGCTCATGCTTTTTCTTTTTTAAAAAAGTTGTGCAAAAATACACATAACATCAACTGCACCATTTTAGCCATTTTAAAGGGTACAACGCAGTACATTCACAATGCTGTGCAGTCACTATCACTGTCTGGTTCCAATACAATTTCATCACCCTAGAAAGAGACTTCACACTTCTTTTAATTAATTAGTTAATTATTTTGATACAGAGTCTCGCTCTGTCATCCAGGCTGGAGTGCAGTGGCGCTATCTCGGCTTACTGCAACCTTCACCTCCTGGGTTCAAGTGATTCTCGTGCCTCAGCCTCCTGAGTAGCTGGGACTATAGGCGCCCACCATCATGCCCGGCTAATTTTTGTATTATTAGTAGAGATGGGGTTTCACCATGTTGGTCAGGCTATTCTTGAACTCCTGACCTCAGGTGACCCACCTGCCTCGGCCCCCCAAAGTGCTCAGATTACAGGTGTTAGCCACCGCGCCTGGCC
Source organism: Saguinus oedipus (assembly GCA_031835075.1). Taxonomy (NCBI): domain Eukaryota; kingdom Metazoa; phylum Chordata; class Mammalia; order Primates; family Cebidae; genus Saguinus; species Saguinus oedipus. The sequence goes on from CM063170.1 coordinate 50,117,182, forward strand.
AGACCCTGAATTTCTTAAGCAGTCACTCCCCATTCCTCCCTCCCAGACTCCTGCTAACTGGTAATCTTTTTTTTTTTTTTTGTCTCTGGGATTTGCCTATTCAGGATATTTCATGTAAATGAAATCCTACAATGTTTGTTTTTTGTGGTGATCATAGTGTTTTCAAGGTTCATCTAGGTTTCAGTGTATATCAGTGTTTCATTCCTTTTTGGTGTTTTTTTGAGACAGGATCTGTTGCCCAGACTGGAGTGCAGTGGCACACAATTATAGCTCACTGCATCCTCGAACTCCTAGGCTCAAGCTACCCTCCTGCCTCAGCCTCCCAGTTGCTGGAACTATAGGCACGCACCCCCACACCCAGTTAGATTTATTTTATTGTTGAGATGGAGTATCACCCAGGCTGGAGTGCAATGGTGCAATCTCAGCTCACTGCAACTTCCGCCTTTTGGGTTCAAGCCATTCTCCTGCCTCAGACTCCTGAGTAGCTAGGATTACAGGCACGTGCCATTACACTCAGCTAATTTTTGTGTTTTTAGTAGACAGGGTTTTACCATGTTGACCAGGTTGGTCTCAAACTCCTGATCTCAGGTGATCTGCCTGCCTCAGCCTCCCAAAGTGCTGGGATTACAGGTGTGCACTACTGTGTTCTGCCTGTTATTTTTAGTAGAGATGGGGTCTTGTTATGAATGCCTGGGCCCAAGCGATCCCCTATCTTGGCTTCCCAAAGCATTGGGATTACAGGTGTGAGCCACCACACCCAGCCTGTGATGGCTTCTGAGAACAGAATGGTGGCATGATGCTGGGCCTCAAAGACATCTCTCTCCTCCATTCAGTCTGTCCCCAAAGCAGCCCTCTTCCTGGGTTGGGTGAGAAAGCCAGCGTTTCCCAGAATTGTGACCTGGTTAGGTAGAAGCCAAAGGCAGCTGGGCCAGCACTACCAGAGGTGAGCAGACGGCATCTTCCAGGAGGAGAAATTCTGTAATCCAAGCACTTTGCAAGGCCGAGGCAGGTGGATCAACTGAGGTCAGCAGTTAGAAACTAGCAGGCCGGGCGCGGTGGCTCAAGCCTGTAATCCCAGCACTTTGGGAGGCCGAGGCGGGTGGATCACGAGGTCAAGAGATCGAGACCATCCTGGTCAACAAGGTGAAACCCCGTCTCTACTAAATATACAAAAATGAGCTGGGCATGGTGGCGTGTGCCTGTAATCCCAGCTACTCAGGAGGCTGAGGCAGGAGAATTGCCTGAACCCAGGAGGTGGAGGTTGCGGTGAGCCGAGATCGCGCCATTGCACTCCAGCCTGGGTAACAAGAGTGAAACTCCGTCTCAAAAAAAAAAAAAAAAAAAAAAAGAAACTAGCTTGGCCAACAGGGCAAAACCCTATCTCTACTGAAAATATAAAAGTTAGCCAGGCATGGTGGCAGTGTGTACCTGTAATCCCAGCTACTCAGGAGGCCAAGGCATGAGAATTATTTGAACCTGGGAGGTGGAAGTTGCAGTGAGCCAAGACCATGCCACTGCATTCCAGCCTTGACATAATGAGAATCTGTCTCAAAAAAAGGAAAATCACCCAAACAAAAAAACCACAAACAAGAGGGGAAATTCACATCCTCTCAATGTGGTCATTGTGTCACCCAGCCACTCAGCCCCCAGCCAGCCACTGCCCAGGACACCAACCACTTCCTTGGTTCCTAGAAGAGCAGAGGAGACACAACCAAAGGTACCAGGACCCCAAACAGCACCTCGGAATGGGAAAATCCAGCCCAGAGCTTGCACTCGCAAATCACCAGACCTGGGTGAAGTTCCAGTTTACCAGCTGTGTGACCTTGGACAAGTCACTTAACCTCTCTGAGCCTCAATTTTCTCCTGTATAACACGGAGACGAGTTTGGGGATAAGTAAAATAACATTTACAAGGTGCTTGGCACAGAGCAGAAGCTCAAAAAACATTTGCTCGTATTTGCTAAATCCCAGAGCAATGGTTCTTCACCTTTTTGGGATTGCAAAACCCTTTGGGAAAATGAGAAAGCCCGGACTTTCTCCCCAGAAAGGTGTGCGTCTACACGTATGACACAATTTCTGATGGCTCTGGGTTGCGTGGCTGGTGCCCATGGTGTGAGCCAAGCATCGTTGTGGCATCATCAGCCTGGCATAGGCTTCCAGAGCCTTGGGCTCCAGGCTTTGCTGTGCAGGGAGCTTCCCTGAGCCCTGGGCTGGCTCTGCAGTCAAAACTCAGCTTGCAGACCCTTGTGCAATAAATACTTGGAGCTGTAGCCAGACAGGGCAGGGAGCTCCGTGCTGCCAATCCCCGGCCTCCCAGGCCCCACTCGGCTCTCCAGGCAGACACAGGGGTTGGTGGCAGCTGAAGGCAGGACCCGGGGGGCTGAAGTCGATGATACCGGGGGTCTCCTTGGAAATCTTCATGTGGACCAGTCCTTGGGGGACCAACGCCATTCCCCTGCTAACTTCCCTGTTTCATCAGAGAAGGGACGGGAACAGGGAACCTCACTCCAGTCCTCCGCCGCCCCCGTCTCCTCTCACCAGCTTATTAGCAAGTATCTACCCCGCAGCCCTGCAGTCTAGAACCTGCTTAAAATCACTTGGGTATGGCAAGGGGGAAAAGAAACCCCACCACAAATTCTTTTCAGGTAACTTTCCTCATGCTCTGCCTACCTTCACCCCACTTGCCCTCCCAAACGGTATGTAAGCCACACATTTGCTTACTCTGCTCAGCCGCCGGAGAGTTCTGAAGTCAAATAACTAGATATAAATCAATCAACCGGCCTTTTACCTGAGATTCCTTCCCGGTCACGTCTGTCCACTCAGCACAGGGTGCTTTACAAGGAAGCACAGCTTCCAGGCGGAAACACGAAGGCCTCGGCTTGGGGGAAATTTACAGTTTAACTTAAGGCTTTCACAAGATGGAAGCAGGAGGCCTTCCGGCCAGAGCATTGCCTCCTGTGCTAGTTTATTGGGCCCTAAATAACCGCAGCTGCACCTCGGCTCTCTAAACCCAGCGCATCTAGCTTGTTTCTGGGGGCTGTCTTGGAAAAAGCAGCATTGCTCACGGGCTCTTGGAGGGAGACATTCTGTTTTCCAAGGTGTTACACTCCCTGAGAGACCCAGAGCCGGTGGTGCAGAGATGGACTGTCAGGGAGGAGGCGAGAACAAGGACCCCCATCCATCCACTCCCACCTCCCAGAGATTTCTGGTGCCAATTTGTGTTCTGTGGGTCAAAATGCCAGAAAACACTACAGGCCACACAGTATTTTTTTTTTTTTGGAAGAGATCTTTATTAATAGAGTCCTTTTATTAATAATTCATACCTTGTCTGGGTGGGAAAACCTAGCAGAGGATCAACCTATGCCCCTGGTATTTGAAACTGTAAAGAATAAAGTTTTCCCCTGTATCTGTTAGGAATTGCTCTTGGCTGCAAGGAACAGAGAATTGAAATAACAGTCATTTAACACAAGATACAAATTTCTTTCTGTCTCATGTAAAAGAAACCCAAGGAGTAGTCTTAGGCCCCCAAGCGTCATTAGTGACTGTGGCTCCTTCTCCCTTTCTGTCTCTACCATCCTCCGAGTGGGGTTTCCATCCTCATGGTCACCTCAAGATGCAAGAATACTGCTGGTGCTCCATCCATTGTGTCTGCATCCCAGCAGAAAACTGGAGAAAGCGCCATTTGTCTCTCCCCAAACCTCCCCTTACATTTCCCTGATTGCCAGGGAGGCTGGGACATATGATCTTTGAGTTGTGCATGTAGATTCTCAGGATAAGTCAGGATGCTCTCAGGAAGGAAGGAAGTCTGAGTACTAGGTTGTCAGCGAGCAGTTGCTCCCAGAGTTCCCACAGACAGAGGCCTGGGTTTGAATCCGAGCCTGCCACCCAGCAGCTTCCTGCACATGCCCCGTGGTGCCCTGCCAAGGGTGCAACCTGGCCTGGTTTGGCTGTGTCTATGGGGTCCATACTAGGCAAGTTTGCAACAAGAGGGTGAAGGAGAAGAATGGTTCTAGAACTCCTAGGGCCTTTGCTACCTGCTGGGGAGTGGGAATGGCTTTCCTGCACCCCCCAAACTCCTGGGCAGTGAGATATGAACCCCTCAGAGGGCTGTACCCCACATGCTTGCTCTTGACCTGCAGGAGGAAGTCGGGCTGCCCTCTAGGGACATTGAATGTACTGAGGCAGGGGTAGTGATGTGCAGGGAAGAGCTGAGTGATGGGGGCCTGGCCTCAGGGCTGGAGTTACAGGGCAGGCCAGGTACAGACCACAAGGGTCCCCAGGGTCTGTGAGAGGATGGGGCCTTCCCAAGGTGACAAGACAATTTATTGATCTTCCAAATCAGGATGCATTTGAGTTCATGGGGTATGATTAGCAAGTGTCACCCTACACAGGAACATGGGGCCTGAGTCCCCAGCTAACCTTGCTGGGCATGGTTTTCAGGTTAGGAAGGTGGCAAGAGCTGAAACCCTTGCAAGCTGTTAATAAAGAAAAAGGGTCAAAACAAAGAAATAATACATTTTAATGCAAGAGAAATCATAGCCTGGTACACACCTGCTTCCCCGATCTGTCCTGCTTGGGAGTGTGTTTAGGGTGAGTGTGTCCCCAGGACTCGTGGACGCCTGGCTATCAGGGTCCCTGCTCTACTGGTGGCAGTACACTCATCCCACACATTACATTCAACTGCTGCTCTGGTTCTCCAGAGGCTGGCTGGCCCCGGGGCTCTGGCTTGGTGTCCTTTGCTCGGCCCTGTCTCCCTGCGAAGGCCAGCAGGGCCAAACCACTGGGCCAGGTCAGCTGGGGCTGGGGGAATGGACTGTGCCCTCCTCCTCCCCGGGCACGTCTGTCCCCCCAGGCTCCATCACTGTGAGGGGCAGAGCATCCGCCGGGGCAGCTCTGTGGGCTGCAGGATGCCCCCACACCCGCCGCCTCTCTCTGCCTGGGGTGCCCGCCTCATAGGATGACCCATGCCCACAGCATCTCTGCCAGGGCTGCCCGCCTCACAGCTGGTCCTCATCCACCCAGATGGTCTTGCGCTGCTCCTCGCCAATCTTGTCCTTGACCACGCGGAGCAGCTCCTCCACGCTGCCCCACATGTCAGGTTCCACCGTGGCGTATAGGCACGGCAGGGCCTCCAGCTCCTTCTCCTTCAGCCGACACACGCGCAGGAACTCCTCCTCCGTCTCAGGCCGGGGCAGCAGCTTTCTGGGAGGAGATGTGCAGGGGCTGTGGGGTGGCTGTCGTGGCACTGGTGTGGCACCACCTGCCTGGCCACCCCTCACTGCCGCAGTCCCCATTCCTTTCCTGCCTTGCTTCTCCCTTATATCATCTGTGCCTCTTAATGCTAGGGACCGTGCCCCTTCAGGCTGTTCACTGGAAATTCCAAACCCATCCTTTTTATTTCTATTTTTATTTTGAGATGGAGTGTTGCTCTGTTGCCCAGGCTGGAGTGCAGTGGTGTGATCTCAGCTCACTGCAACCTCCGTCTCCCAGGTCCAAGCAATTCTTGTGCCTCAGCCTCCTGAGTATCTGGGACTACAGGCATGCAACACAATGCCTGGTTAAGTTTTGTATTTTTAGTAGAGATGGGGTTTCACCATGTTGCCAGGCTGGTCTCGAACTACTGAACTCAAATGATTCACCCGCCTCGGCCTCCCAAACTTGGGATTACAGGCATGAGCCACCACGCCCGGCCACATCCTTTTAATTTCTAATCGTGCTAAGATATGCATAAAATAAAATTGACCGTTTTACATATTGTTTAAGCGAAGAATTCAGTAGCATTAGGTATGTTCTGTGTAGCGTTAGGTATGCACTGCTGTACAACCATCTCCAGACTTCCTCATCTTCCCAAACTGCAACTCTGGACCAATAAAATACTCATGCCCCATATTCCCTCCCGCAGTCTCTGGGAACCACCCTTCTACTTCCTGTCTCCAGGAATCTGACTGCTCTAGAGACCTTATATAAGTGGAATCAGATACAGCACGTGTGTTTTTGTGACTGGCTTATTTGACTGGGAATAACGTCCTCAAGGTTCACCCATGTTGACGTGGGTGTCAGAATCTCCTTCCTTTTGAAGGCTGAATAATATTCCACTGTAAGGGCTGAGCACGGTGGTTCACATCTGTAATCCTAGCACTCTGGGAGGCTGAGGGGGAGGATCACTTGAAGTCAGGAGTTCAAGACCAGCCCGGGCAACATGGTGAAACCCCATCTACAGTAAAAATACACAAATTAGACAGGCATGGTGGCGGGCACCTGTTATCCCAGCTACTTGGGAGGCTGAGACAGGAGAATCACTTGAACCCGGGAGGCGGAGGCTGCGGTGAGCTGAGATGGCACCACTGTACTCCAGCCTAGGCGACAGAGCAAGACTCCATCTCAAAAATAATAAAAAAAAACACCCAAAAAATCATACAGCATTTTTGGTGCAGTACACACTGCACCACAAACACATTTCCAGGCAGGATGGATGGGGAAGCGGGTATGTACCAGGCTATGATTTCTCTTACATTAACATGTATTATGATTTCTTTGTTTCAACTCTTTTTGGTTAGCAGTTTGCAAGGCTTTCAGCTCTTAACACCTTCCTAACCTGTGTGGACGGGCCCCATTGTGTGTATTCACTCCCGCTGATGGACCCTTAGGTGACTTCCAGGTTTTGGCTATTGGGAGTGATGCTGGTGGGAATGCCGGCATGGAAATACCTCTTAGAGACTCTGCTTTCAGTTCTCTTGGGGATATGCCCACAGGTGGGGTTGATGGATACTGTGGTCTTCTATTTCTAATTTTTGAGGAACCGCCATGCCGTCCTCCACAGGGGCCGCTCTATTTTGCATTTTCAGCAGCAGCAGCGCGCTGGGTTCTGACATCTAACCTTCTCACCAACACTTGTCAGTTTCTGCATTTTTAGTCTTGGCCAGCCTAAAGGGTGTGAGGTATCGAGTGGGGATACTGATACTCGATACTCGATACTCAATATCGAGTGTGAGGTTCCCCAGAGCCTAACCCTTCATGGGAGCTCAGTAAGTATCTGGTGAAAAGGAATGAAGGGGCCTAACCCCTCCCAGTCTCAGTGATTCCCTCTGTAAAGTGGCAGCAGAGACATTTATTTTGCAGGTGAATGTGAGGAGGGGCAGGGATCTGAGATGAAGCCGCTGGAGGGCCAGTCTGTCCTCATCACCCAGGCTCCAAACCTCAGCACCATCCTTTTTTTTTTTTTGAGATGGAGTCTCTCTCTTGCCTAGGCTGGAGTGCAGTGGTGCGATCTCAGCTTACAGCAACCTCCACCTCCCACGTTCAAGTGATTCTCCTGTCTCAGCTTCCTAAATAGCTGGGACTACAGGTGTGCACCCCCATATCCAGCTAATTTTTGTATTTTTTTTTCTAGATAGACTCTCACTCTGCCACCCAGGCTGGAGTGCAGTGGCACAATCTCGGCTCACTGCAACCTCTACCTCCTGGATTCAAGTGCAGATGGGATTACAGGCATGTGCCACCACACCTGGCTTATTTTTGTATTTTTCAGTAGAGACGTGGTTTCACCATGTTGGCCAGGCTGGTCTCAAACTCCTGACCTTATGATCCACCTGCATCGGCCTCCCAGAGTGCTGGGATTACATGCCTGTAATCCCATCTGCACTTGAATCCAGGAGGATTATTAATTAATAATTATTGTATTTTTGTATTTTTGGTAGAGATGGGGTTTCACAATGTTGGCCACGCTTGTCTCAAATTCCCAACTTCAGCTGATCTGCCCACCTTGGCCTTCTAAAGTGTGGGATGACAGGTGTGAGCCACTGCGCCTGGCCTCTCGTTCTTTGGAACCCCAGAGTGAACCCTTTCCTGAATCCTGCAGGCTTGGTCCTGAACACAGGTCCAGAGTCGGACTGCCTCTCATTGCCTCCCAGACAGGATCCTCACTCACTGTCATGGGTCTCGCTGATGCATCCCGAAGGCCTTCCCTGACCACCCCGGGTGATGTGCACTCTGCCCTGTCCCTCCTAACTCTTGTCCCCATGATGTGTCCCATGTATGTGAGTCACCACCTCGGCCGCTGCCCTTGGCGTCAGCTCTGCAAGGGCGGTCCCGTACTTGGTGAGGGTTTACTAAGGGGTTCATGAGGTGGGGCACACAGGCATCCTGCCTTCCACTGAGGCTTCGTGGGGTGCTAGGGACAGGAGGGACAGCCCCCTGGGGTCTCAGAGCCCTACCTGAACTTCTTGATGTTCTTCTCACACACCCGGATGAAGAGCACGATGGGGTAGATGTTGGCCTTGATCAAGGCTCTTGTGCAGCTGATCCCGGCCTCCAGCAGGCAGTGCTTGTTCTGTGGGCACAGTGGCTTCAGTCAGCAGCAGCCCACCCACCTCCTGCTCCTGTGAAGGTGCCTGTGGCAGGGTCTGGATGCAGAGTTGGGGTTGATAGTGGGGTGGGAGCCCTGAAAGCCACCTGCCAATGATCCAGGAGATAAGACTCCCCATGAGTCTGGATACTCCAGGACTCTGTTCACCACAGTGCTGTTCATGGGCAGAGACAAGGCCCTGGCTGCCGTGAACCAGGTGGCGTGAATGAGTTTGAATGAAACACCTGCTACCAGTCTGGCACGGTGGCTCACGCCTGTAATCCTTGCACTTTGAGAGGCCGAGGCGAGTGGATCACTTGAGGTCAGAAGTTCGAGACCAGCCTGATAAACATGGCGAAACCCCGTCTCTATTAAAAGTACAAAAATTAGCCAGGCATGGTGGTGTGCACCATGTCGTAATCCCAGCTAGTCAGGAGGCTGAGGCACGAGGATTGCTTGAACCCAGGAGGCGGAGGTTGCAGTGAGCCGAGATGGTGCCACTGCACTCCAGCCTGGGTGACAGAGCAAGACTCTGTCACACACACACACACACACACACACACACACACACACACACACAGACACGAAACCCCCTAAACACCTACCCTAGCCAGCCTTCAAGTAAGAGGGCAGGGAACACATGGGTGAGGCAGCCAGGCTGGCCAGTCCCAAGAGTATCTGCAAGGGTCCTCAACCAGGAGCTCGTCATTTTGAGAAAGGACCATTGTCTTTTGCTGCAAGCATTGCTTAAAAAACATTCCACCAAACGTTGGCCAGGTACAATGGTTCATGCCAGCAATCCCAGCACTTTGGGAGGTGGGAGGATTGCTTGACACTACGAGTTTGAGAGCTGGGCAACATAACAAGATCCTATCTCTAAAAAAATTAAAAAATCATTAGCTGGGCATGGTGGTGCATAACCGTAGTCCTAGCTGCTCGGGAGGCAGAGGTGGGAGGGTTGCTTGAGTCTAGGAAGTCGCGGCTGCAGTAAGCTGTAATCGTGCCACTGCACTTCAGCCTGGGCAACAGAGCGAGACTTTCTCTAAATCAATACAACATAAAACTTTGCATTGGAACGGAACATAAATAGAGCATTCTAAGTTCGCAGCTCAATGAATTTCGCACACTGAACACAGCCTGGAACTAGCATCCGTGTCTGGAGGCAGGAATGGCCAGCCCAGAGCCCTGCTGAGCCTTCTGCAGACCCTTGCTCTCCATTCCCTGCCAGCGGGACCATGGTCTACATTTCTAAGAGCCCAGATCTGTGGGACAGCCGTCGGATCTTCTTTTTAGCTAAAAACAATCTTGACTCAAGCCCTGCCCACTCGCTTTTTATCCACTCCAGCTGTCAGAATTTCCTAAACTGCTGTGGCCCAGACTTTAAAAAACAAAACACCACCACTTGCTCTTGGTGTCCCCAAGGTCAGCGTCCACCATGGAGCCAGCCCCTGGCAGCTGGGGGAGCACGCCACTGATACAGAGTGACAACCTTTCCTTCATCCGGTGCTGGGATGAGGAAGAACTCAATGCTTAGGTCATGTCGTCTGCCTCAAAGACTATAATGCACACAGACAATCTCTGCATCGTTGCTAATAACCCTTGTGACGTCCCATTTTCCCCTTGTTTGGTGAATGGGATACCTGTCACCTTCACGTTCATTCTGCCTCTCGCCCTGATGAGCTCATTCTCTATCTCTGGCCCTTGTTATCACAACCAGACACACACACACCTCTAAACAATGCAAATACACACCAGCTCAGGAAGCCACCACAAATAGAAAGCAGCTCCAAAATAAAAACTCACATCGGAGCCCAGGGGACAAAGGGGCAGAGAGGAAGTTGACACAGGGCAGCTGCTGGGACAAGGAGGAAAGGTCTGGCCACGGGGAGGTGAAAGTGGTTCTTCATCCCACCTTTGTTCTTGGCCCAGGTGGATCTCATGAGGATCATCGCGGAGGGTCCTGACCCCGTCCAACCTCCCAGACCTCACCTCACCTTGGCAGCCACAGCTTCGATGTTGGCAGGGGAAATGCATTCAAACGTGTTGGGGTTCTTCTCTCGGGAGTAAATGATGGTCTCCATCTTCTGCTTTCTGAGGAACTCATCTCTTGTGACGATATCTGCAGAGAGAGGGGTGAGTCCTGAGGGCAGTATGGGTAGCCTTGAGTTGGCCATCCCACCTGGGCCCTGCCTGCCACCTTCTGATCTCTACAGAGCTCAATGTCCATCCGCTTCCAGCCATGTTTAAATGAATCTCGTTTCTCCTCTACTAGACTGTGAAGCTCTTTGAGGGCAGGGCTGAAGTTAACCTTCTTCACGCTCCCCATGGCAGCTCATAGAGCAGGTGCTGGGCAAATATTCATGGTTTGGCTTCTCAGCAATGCCTTTCATTGGACAAAGCAGCTCGGGCACCAATCATGAATAAATCTCCTGTTTAAGCCACCCACCTATCCATCCATCCACTCATCCATCCACCCACCCACTCATCTGTTCACCCACCTACTCATCTACCCAACCACCTATCCACTCATCCATCCACCCATCCATCTACTATCCACCCACTCACCCACTCATTCATCCAACCATCCACCAATCCATCCACCCACCACACCCATCCACACATGCACTCATCCATCCATCCATCCATCCACTCATCCACCCACTCACCAATTCATCCAACAATCCACAAATCCATCCACCCACCACACCCATCCACACATGCACTCATCCATCCATCCATCTACTCATCCACCCACTCACCCACTCATTCATCCAACCATCCACCAATCCATCCACCCACCCACCAATCCACCCACACCCATCCACACATGCACTCATCCATCCATCTACTCATCTAGATGGGAGTGCACCATGTCGTAATCCCAGCTAGTCAGGAGGCTGAGGCACGAGGATTGCTTGAACCCAGGAGGCGGAGGTTGCAGTGAGCCGAGATGGTGCCACTGCACTCCAGCCTGGGTGACAGAGCAAGACTCTGTCACACACACACACACACACACACACACACACAGAGACACGAAACCCCCTAAACACCTACCCTAGCCAACCTTCAAGTAAGAGGGTAGGGAACACATGGGTGAGGCAGCCAGGCTGGCCAGTCCCAAGAGTATCTGCAAGGGTCCTCAACCAGGAGCTCGTCATTTTGAGAAAGGACCATTGTGTTTTGCTGCAGGCATTGCTTAAAAAAAATTCCACCAAACGTTGGCCAGGTACAATGGTTCATGCCAGCAATCCTAGCACTTTGGGAGGTGGGAGGATTGCTTGACACTACGAGTTTGAGAGCTGGGCAACATAACAAGACCCTATCTCTAAAAAAATCAAAAAATTTTGTAATTGGTGCCACTCACCCACTCATTCATCCATCCACCCACTCACCAATCCATATACCCACTCATCCATCCATCCATCCATCCACCCATCTACTCATCCATCCACCCATCTACTCATCCATCCACCCACCCACTCATCTGTTCACCCACCTACTTATCTACCCAACCACCTATCCACTCATCCATCCACCCATCCATCTACTATCTACCCACTCACTCATTCATCCATCCACCAATCCATCCACCCACTGACCGATCCACCCATACACTGATCCACATACCCACTCTTCCATCCATCCATCCACTCATCCATCCACCACCCACTTATCCATCCACTCACCTACTCATCTACCCACCCAACTATCCACTCATTCATGCACCATCTACCCAGTCACCCACTCATCTATCCATCCACCAATCCTTCCACTCACTCACTCATGCACCCACCCACTCATCCATCTACCCACCCACCCACTCATCCATCCATTGACCTACCCATCCACCCACTCACTCATTCATCTACGTACCCATCTACATATCCATCCATCCACTCATTCATCTACCCATCCATCCATTCACCTACCCACTCATCCATCTACCCACCTATCTACATATCCATCCATCCATCCATCCATCATTCATCTATCCATCCATCCATTCACCCACCCTCCCATCTATCCATCAATCTGTTCACCCACCCATTCACCCATTATCCATTCATCCACCCATCCAGGGGGAGGAGGAGAGATAGGGAGGAGGGAAAAGGAGAAGGAGGGAAGAGAGGGAGTGGAGGATGAGGAGGAAGAAAAGGAGGGGAGGATGGAAGTGAGGAGGAGGGGGGAGGAGTGAGAAGGTGGAGGAGGGAGAAGAGAAGAGAGAGAAGGGAGGAGGAAGGAAAGGAAAGATGGAAGAGGGGGAAAGGGAGGAAGGAAGAGAAGAGGGGAAGTCATCCTTGTCCATGGCTCCCGCAGGGTGGACTGCTCACCTGACTTGCAGATGGTGAACTCCATGGCGCCCCCCGAGTTGAGCAGCCTCTGCACCAGCGTCTTGGCCAGTGCGGTGGGCGTGAAGAGCACAGGCCGGCGGCGCTCACAGTAGAAGGCACGCACCAGGCTGTAGGGGATGAGGCTGAGGTTCTTGCCCAGCTCGCTCTCAGGGTCCAGCTCTGGCAGGGGCAGGAGAGGGTGGTGGTCAGAGCCCTGGGGCTCTGAAGGCCTTCCAGGGAGGCTGGGACCCCTGGACTGGGTCCTGGAGGCCTGGCTGCTGCCCCAGGCATCAGTTTCTGAGGTCACCTCGGGCTGGCACTGCTTGGGGCTTGTGTGCCGGGGAGGGGAGGCATGCTGGGAGGCAGGCAGAGTGTGTGGCAAATGCAGGAACCTTGGCTGAACTCTGGAGGGAAAAGTTGCCTTGGCAGACAATCAAGGAGGGCTTCTCAGGGGAAGGGCATGGACTGGGTACAGCCCAGCAGAGCAAAGGGCAAGGGCAAGGAAAGCAGATGCTGGCAGGTGCCCATAAGGCACCAGGGTCAGTGCGCAAGGCCCTGGGCATCTCCCAGGAGCACTGGGAGGGACAACTTGGCCTCAGTTTTGCCTTCTTAGTCCCTCTCTGGCTGGGGTCGGGGAGCCACACAGAAGCCGGGAGTTCTGATGAAGCCACCCCCCAGGCAGCCTGAGGAAACACTTCCCAGAAACGGGCAGCCTGTCCCTTGTCCCATGTGCCTTTTATCATCCCGTCCTGGCTGCTCCAACTCCCAAAGGGCCAGCCTGGGGAGCTGCCCCAGGGCCTCCTCTGAGATCTAGTCCAGGCTGTGGCCTCCCTTTCCCTCAGCAGGGCCAGCTGGGGACAGCGGCCCCTTGCCGGCTTGATAAATGGCAAGAGGCACTCAGTGGGTAGAGAAATCAATAAAATGAACACTTCACAGCAAACAGCCCCAATTAACATGGGCACCCGGGCGTGAAGCAACCACAACTAGCGTCGTTAACGGGCGAGCTTGGCGGGACGTCGCCCCCAGGCAGCCTGGTCCTCACAGCCAAGGCCAGGCTCCCTCACCCTTTTCATTTAATTTTGTCTTTCACTTTTATTTTTAGTGCTAGGGGTCTTGCTGTATTGCCCAGACAAGAGTGACTCTGCAGTGATGTGATCTCGGCTCACTGCAGCCTCGACCTCCTGCTCAAGTGATCCTCCCACCTCAGCCTTCTGAGTAGCTGGGACCACAGGCACGTGACACCATGCGTAGCTGTTTATTTATTTATATATCAAAAATGTCATTTTTAATGTTTTTATATATTTTATAGTTATGTTTCTCATAGAGATGGGATCTTACTATGTTGCCCAAGCTGGTCTTGAACTTCTGGTCTCAAGCAATCCTCCTGCCTTGGCCTCCCAAAGCACTGGGATTACAGGCGTGAGTCACGCGTGTCCACCCTCCTCTCCCTTTTGAGGACTTCCAGGCCTCCTCACGAGGACTGATGTGCCCCTAGGGTGAGGTATGTGTAACTGTGGCTGTGGGTGGTGGGAGGGGCCGGGCGGTCCCCATGTACCTTCCTGCTTCTCAGTCAAGAGCTTGGTGGCGTCCAGTGAGGACCGTGCCAGGCTCCCCAGTGGGCTCCCCGAGATGATGCGGACCCGCTCGTTGCTGTTCATCCGCTTGTACTTGTTCTCGGACCTGCTGACAAACTGGAGGAGCAGAGGGAGGGTCAGGGGAGGATTGTGCTGCTTCCCCTTCCTTTTTTTTTTTTGAGATGGAGTCCTGCTCTGTTGCCCAGGCAGGAGTGCAGTGATACAACCTCAGCTCACTGCAACCTCCACCTCCCAGGTTCAAGTGATTCTCCTGCCTCAGCCTCCCGAGTGGCTGGGACTACAGGAATGAGCCGCCATGCCCGGCTAATTTTTTGTATTTTTTAGTAGAGATGGGGTTTCATCATATTGGCCAGGATGGTTTTGAATTCCTGATCTCATGATCCACCCACCTTGGCCTCCCAAAGTGTTGGGATTACAGGCACGAGCCACTGTGCCCAGCCTCGCTTCCACTTCTAAACAGACCAGGTGCTGCCTTCAACCCAGGCAAAGCCAGATTTTTGTTCAACGCACTCTGCCCCTGGGGGTTCCTGGGTCAGTCACTTCCCCTACAAAAGCAGGAGACTTCTAGCAGGTGGCTTGAGCCCTTTAGCTACTGGAGAGAAGTCCTGAGTCAGGAGATGAGTGAATCAGTAGCCGGGCCCTGGATGAGTTTCAGGTCAAGCCCATCTGCACCCCCACGGGAGCCTCAGGCACAGCTCTGTGGGCACTGTGGGACCTGAGCTGCCCTGGCCGTGAAGACCCCTGACTGGAAGACCCTGTGGGCAGGGACGGCCCACCGACTGCCCCCCTGGTGGGCATGTGCTGGACAATGTCACCTCCCTCTGACACTGTGCTCATAACTTTCTGCCTCAGTATCCCCAACTTTTCTGGGGGATACCCACTTTTTTCTACAATTCAGAGGTGAGTCCTGAAGGGCAGAAATGGATGCCCCAGCAGTGGGCACAGAAGCAGGTTCGTGCCATATTCTATGGGCTACTTCGAGCCTCTCCACACCCCTCCTTCTGCAGGAAGGAAAATGCATGGCGTCTGGGAAGTCAGCCGGCTCTCTGTTAACCGGCTGCGGGGCTTCGGGTTTCACTTTTCTTTTTTTTTTTTTGAGATAGAGTCTTGCTCTGTGGCCCAGGCTGGAGTGCAGTGGTGTGATCTGGGCTCATTGCAACCTCCGCCTCTGGGTTCAAGTGATTCTCCTGCCTCAGTCTCCCGAGTAGCTGGGATTATAGGTGCCTGCCACTGCACCTGGCTAATTTTTATATTTATAGTAGAGACGGGGTTTCACCATGTTGACCAGGCTGGTCTCAAACTCCTGACCTCAGGTGATCTGCCCACCACAGCCTCCCAAAGTGCTGGGATTACAGGTGTGAGCCAGTGTCTGGCCCCAAGATTTCATGCTTACACGACATTTGGGTGTAAAATGCGTCATCTCAAATCGTCCTGCCTTTACCAACCCCTCAGACTTTGCCAGGGTTCCTTTCCACCTGGGTGTCTCTCTGCACTTGTTTGTGTCTACCTGGATTTTAGGGACCCACTGCTCACAGTTTCTCTGGGTTTCCCTGTTCCACCATCAAGATAGAGCCGCGGATTATAACGTTGTCTCCGCTGGGGTCTAACGAGTGAGGTAGCTACACAGAAACACGCCCATGGCGCTACATTTTCATACAACTCCCTTGGTTTTTGTCAACTGATGATGCAAGAAATGATCACAAAGTGTGCTTCTGCATTTATGAGAAATCATTTCTGAAGATACCACACACATTGCTAGTCAATGTTCTTTGTACAATGATCCATGCAAAAAGAATTCCTTTTTAGAATTAAGTAGAAAAGTCCTTTCTGGTCCTGATGGCTAAAATGTTTCTTAAGACTGATAAGATTGAAAGAATCTGCTGGGTTCCCTTTTTCCCTTGGCTGCTGGGATGCTCAGATAAGTTGATTGCTCAATTAATGAGGACCTAAACTGGCCTAGACATTTAGGATGTTTGTTTTCATCTCCTGATACACTGCTTCTGATCTTTCTATTAGTATCTGAACAGCTAACTTAAGTTTCTTTCACCATAAGGTTCCTCAATGTTTAATGAAAGTGGGATTTGCTTCCCACAGGCAGAGACTGTCTTCTAGCCTGTCACTGAGAGGATGAAATGAGACAGGAGATGTGAGGCACTGTGAAGAGTTGCAAGTGGTGTACAAACACAAAGCACAGTTATTTTGATTTGGGTGTCTCTCCTCAGTGGGGAGAGGGCAGGGCCACAGCAGAATGGGATTGAAAAGTCAGCAGGCACTCCGGAGAGCCTTACCTGAAGGAGCTGGCCAAAAAGGAAGCTTGCTCGAGAGAGACGGGGACTGACCCGGGGGTCGCTGGTTGAAAGTGCCTCTTCCGGCTGCAGGGTGTTCTGAAATGGATTTATCAATCTGTCAGGCCGTGCTGGGCTTGGCAGGAGGCGAGAACACAGTGATGCTGGTGAGAACTGGAGACTTGTCCTCAAGCCCCCTCTGTGCTAACACTTCCATAGGGAAATCAAAGGGCTGCAGCCAAGGGGCAAGGCGGGGTAGGGGAGAGGAGTCCTGGAGACTTGGGAGATTGGTGACTTGCTTCAACAGAGGCCAGGAACGATAGAGCAAAGGCCTACAGTCTAGCTGGAGCCAGAAACCTAGGCTCACCCTCCTTTTTGTTTTTTTGAGACAGGGTCTTGCTCTGTCACCCAGGCTGCAGTGCAATGGCGCGATCTCAGCTCACTGCAACCTCTGCCTCTCGGGTTCAAGCAATTCTCCTGCCTCAGCCTTCTAAGTAGGTGGGATTACAGGTGCCCACCACCACACCTGGCTCATTTTTGTATTTTTAGTAGAGACAAGGTTTCAACATGATGGCCAGGCTGGTCTCGAATGCCTGACCTCAAGTGATCTGCCCACCTTGGTCTCCCAAATTGTTGGGATTACAGGCATGAGCCACTGCGCCTGACCAGACACCAACCCTGTGTCCTGGAAACTCAGAACCTGTGGGAGGGCATGAGAGGTCAGGGCTCCTACAGGCAGCTTTCCATTCCTAAGGAATCGAGTCCCCCTAGCATTCATCATCCCAGTACAGATGGCTCGCATTTGTTACTGCCTCTAAAAAAGACCCAGGAGTGAGGTTTGAAGCTGGTGAGGTCCCTGCCCCTGCTACCACCACAGGGAGCTTGGCAGACCTACCCGGAGTGCCCGCAGGGTGTGGTGGGCACCGTCCACCTCCTCCCGGCTGCCCCGGTGCATCAGGCGCTGCAGTTTGACCAGGAGAAGCTGCTGGGCTCTGGGGAGTGAAGAGAGGAGCCTCAGGGGCTGAAATTTAAAGGCCAAGCACCGGAAGCCAGCAGGGTCGCAGCACCACACCGGCATGGGTGGGGTGTGGGTTCGACTCTGCCTAAGGATGGCCCTGTGGCTGGTGTGAATTCTGAGCCCAAGGGGCACCCGGGGAGAGGACGCGGCTCCTCGCATCTGTGTCTGGATCCTACCTCCAGCACTGGCTCACTGTGAGGCTGCAGCAAAGTGGGTGAACCTCTCTGAGCCTCAGTCTCCTCCCTGTAAATGGGGTGATGATTCGCTCCTCGGAGGAGTGGCCTGAGGTGGGGTGTTCTGGTCTTACAGATGTTGCAGTATGGACATGTAATTTCACAGTCTTACAGATGCTGTGGATGCCTGCTGTGTGCCTGACACACTACCTGTGCCCAGACCTCGGGGGCTGGTGCTGTTATAATGACAATGTTGCTGTCAGGTTGGGGTCTATGGAAAAGGAATGACAAGTGAACCCAGCAAGAGAGCATAGAATTGAGTGCCGAGTGGTCCGGTCTCTACCAGACAGAAGAGGATTCTATGGGATTCTCGTGAAGGTTGAGAGAAAGGTCCCTGGGGAAGCAGGAAGGGCTTCCTGGAGGAGGAGGGCCTGGGGGACCTCACCGTGAAACAGAACACAGTGGCCTTCTTTGGCCTGGGCTTCTCTATAAGCCCCTCTGCTGATGTTCATGGCAGCTCCCCTGCCTGGTCCATCATAGACTCAGGGAAACAGAGACCCCTCTCTGGTTCTGGTCTCACCGGCTGTAGCTGGGTATGGTGCCCATGTCCAGGTCATGGTCTGTGAAAGGGTCGACCCGTGCACACAGCCACTCGTGCCTGTCCTGGTACATGGTGTCACGGACGTGCACAACATCGTCACACTTCAGGGACATGGTACAGGCATCCAGCTGGCTCGAGATGTTCAGGTTCAGCCGGATGTAGAACGAGTCCCCTGATGTGATCAGGCCATCCTCCATGTCCTTCAGTAGCTTCCGGTACCCTGCGGAGGAATAGATGCACCAGCTGTCTATTGGCATGGGGCCACCCTAACCATTAGAGCACCTCCTAGAGTACTTTACCTCACCACCAATGTGCCTGTGCAATATGCTCCTCTTAGAGCTCAGACCTAGGGGAAAGCTCTACCTCCCCAATGAAGGGTAGCCATGTTGTTTACCAGTTTCCCTCTTTGTCTTGGCTGCCAGGAAGCTCAGAGCTAAAATTTTTGCCAAGTTGCAATGATCACCTTTACTAGCATTCCTGCTACAATCTTCATATTTCCCTACCATTATATGGCTGTTTTTTTATTTTTTTCACTAATGCATAACTCACACATAGTCAACTGCATACATTCTTAAGTACTCAGCTCAGTGAATTTTCACAAATGTGTATGTGTGGGCAGCAACAAACAGAGGCCTCTTTGTCAGTACCTTTCCCAAGGGGAACCATCATGCTAACTGACATTGCTGTAAATGAGCCGAATCTCATTTCATGTAAATGGAACCAAGTAGTATGTGCTCTCTTCACTTCTGGCTTCCACTGTTCAACCTTATGCCTGTGAGATTTGTCTGTGATGTTGCAATGTAGCAGGAGGGTGCTCCTTTTCACTGCTGTATAGTATTCCATGGTTTGTGGCTGTATCCATTCTCCCATGTGCAATTTGCATTGTTTGCAGTTTTGAGCTACTATGAACAACTTTGCTATGAGTTATTTGTATACATTACTTTCTGTGGCTATATGAGCTCATTTCTCTTGGGTATATACATGTAAGTAGAATTACTTGACCAAAGAATATCTATCTCTCTATCTCTCTCTTATCTATCTATCTATCTATCTATCTATCTATCGATCTATCTATCGATCGATCTATCTATCATCTATCTATTATCTACACACCTATTATCTATCTATCTGTGGATATATGTGCTCATTTCTCTTGGGTACATACACAGAAGTAGAATTACTTGGTCATATCATATCTATGTATCTATGTATGTATCTATCTAAATTTTTGTCTATCTACCTATCATCCATTCATTATCATTTATCTATCTTCTATCTAGTCATCTATTATCTATCTACCTATCAGTCATTTATCCATCTATCTAACAATCAATCATCTATTGATCTGTGGATCTATGTGCGCATTTCTCTTTGGTGCATACACAGAAGTGGAATTACTTGGTTATAGAATATCTATCTATCATCTATCTACTTATCCATCCATCATCCATCTATCAATTATCTATCATCTCATCTATCAGTTTTCTTTCTTTCTCACCCTTCCTTCCTTTCTTTCTCTCTCTTTCTTTCCTTTCCTGCCAAAAGGTTTCCCAGAGAGACCATGCTACATGTTGTTTTAACCTTATTTAAATGTCATCATCCTCCCAAGTAAAGTTTTGCAGATACTTTGTGAGGGAGTGGGACATGAACCATGAACACAATAAATGCAGCAAGCTCTGCTACGATATAAAACATAATATACACCCTCAAATCAGCTCCGTGTGCTGAGGCCTGTATAATACTGTGGAAGCTAAAATGGTTCTAACAGTCAGAGCAACTTGTCAAATGTCCACACCACATTCCAGGGCCATACCAGCCAGCTGGATTACCTGATGAATGTTCCCACCCACTGCGCATAGAGAAACAGGGATTCCATGCTGGGTCCATGGAGTGGGGGGCGGTCCTGGCCATCTACCTGGCCAGGGGCTGCTGTTGTGATCACCGTCTGAGTTCTCTGCCTCCTATAAAAACAGAACCTGCATACACAGGACCCTGCCGGAATGAACTTCTTTTCCCGGAATTCCAGACTGCAGGACTGTGCTGCTGTACAACTCTGGGGGGCGCTGCTCGCATCCTAGTCTGTGGACCCACAGATTTCCTGCTGGGCTGGGAGATCAGGGTGCAGGACTGGGGAGGAGCCTGTCCTGCAAGTAGGAATGGAGCATCATTATTGTCTTTGCATGGGCAGGGCACTGCCAGGAAGGAGCTCGAGTAGGCAGCTCTAGAGAGCGGATAGAAACTGCCTATTTATGCTCTGCTGAAACATTCATGAGCCCTGGAGGTTAAAAATAAGATCCAGCCACAGAGATAATCATGTAGAAAAACCCAGAGGTGAGAACGAGAACTCAGACTCCTTCAGAGCAGAAAACAAAGCTCAGAGCTCACTGCCCAGGTGTCTGGGCCGAGGAGGAGGAGATCCCATTCAAAGGATGCTGGGGCCCTGGTGAGAAGGGAGGGTGAGGTCTGCCTGCCCGGCAGCTGGGGACCACAGAGCAAGAAGCCTGGGGCCCAGAGTGTAGTTCCGTGGTCTTGCTCCTGGGTGGAGAAATCTCTGGGCCCCTGGCCAGCAGTGGCACAGAATATGGTGTGAGCAGCGCCCCTCAGAGTTGTACAGCAGCACAGTCCTGCAGTCTGGAATTCCAGGGAAAGAACGTTCACTCCGGCAGGGGGTCCTGTTTGTAAGTTCTGTTCTCACAGGAGGCAGAGAGCTCAGATAGCCATTGCTAGGGTCCCTGGCCTGGTGGGTGAGCAGGCTTCTGAGACGGGCTGAGCAAAGTCAGGAATCCCCCAACAGGACCCAACAGGGAACCTCTGTTTCTCCACGCCCAGTCCGTGCGAAGACTGACGCCAGAGCTGCTGCCTATGTACATCAGGGACGGGAAGCCTGAGAGAGGAAGCAACTTCCATCTGCCAGGAGAGGGCTGAGCTGGGCCCGCCGGGGCTCCAATAGGTGTGCTGGAGGCTGGGGATGCCGTCCGGTGGCTGAGGCACCTGGGCAGGTGCATGCAGATGTGGCCAAGGCGCCAGTGTGAGACAGCAAAGTCCTGCTCACGGCTGTTGCCATCCCTGTCTGCTATCCCAGACCTGCCCTCTGCACCTCGTGATGCTGCCAGGAGGGGCCCACACCTTCCACTGAACAGATAAGCAAGTGGAGGCTCTAGGTGGTGAGGTCACTTGTCCAGGTCAGGGACTTGCATCCCTGGCCAGGGGTTGCTCCAGACGGCCGAGGGAGGTCTCACCTTCGTGGTTGACCTTGTAGTGCAGCGTGACGGGGCCGCTGCACCTCTGGATGGTCCAGCGGGCTTCCTCTTTGGTGCATGTGTCCAAGGGGACACTCTGCCTCTCGCCTCGGATGCAGCCTTCTAGCTGGAGAGCAGAGACAGCATTCATCTCCTGGCTCCATGGGCAGCAGAACCGCAGGGGCGAGGCCACTCTCTCTACACTGGGAAAAAAGCATCTCTCCCCAAACAAAGACTGGCTGAGTGGCAATGAGGGGAGAAAGCATCTCACTTGGGGGTGAACCTGCCTCCTGCCTGCATCCTGGGAGCTTGCAGGAGTCAGTGCCTGTGCATAGGCTGCAGAAACATGGGCGGGGAGCTGGGGAGAGAAGGGCTCCCAAGATGCTGACGGCCTGACCACCTTCCAGCTCCCTCCTCCTGCCCAGGGATCTGTGGCTGAATGCAAGGCTTAGGGGCTCCTAAATGTCACCACTGACACTACAATTGCAGCCACCTCCCCTGCTCCCAGCCCCTCACCAGCAGCAGCTGGTGGCCCTCTCGGAGGCCAGCTTTCTCGGCCAGGGAGCCAGGCTTGACCGAGTGCACGAAGCTCCCTCGCACGTTGCCCCCCACCAGGGTGAGCTGGGAGATGAGGCTGTCGCCGTTCAGCGTCGTGTGCTGCACCGAGGGCCCTGGGCCCCGCACGTGCCCCACGGAGGTGACCGAAGGCCGGAAGGGTCTGCAGCAGGAGACAGAATGGCAGTTAGGCAGCTGGAATGAAGAGAAAAGACTCACCGGGATATACCAGGGGCGGGTGGCGCATGTGGGGACCCCAGTGGCATGGCCTTCTGTGGTCGTGAGGCACCTGGGTGTCCTGGCTCCAAGAATGACCCTTAATGGCTAAGGGAAGTGAGAGCTCACAAGCGGCTGCTGCTGTGAGAAATGCAGATGAGGAGAGGAGCGGAGGTGCCCTCCCCGGCCTGCAGCGGCTGTGCTGGGACTGGTGTGGGCCATGTTAAAAGGGGCTCCTTGAGCACCACCCACCAGGCTCCAGTGTCAAGGACGGGGCCTCCTGGGTATCTGAGTCCCATTTCTTTGCCTCTGCCATGTGGAAAAGCCCCTCTCTCTGTGGGCCTCGATTTTTGCACCTGAACAATTAGAGAGTCAGAGAGCGATTTCGTTTTTGCTTTTTTTTCAGATGGGGTCTTGCTCCGTCATCCAGGCTGGAGTGCAGTGGTGTAATCATAGCTTACTGCAGCCTCAACCTCTTGGGCTCAAGTGATGATCCTCCTTCCTTAGCCTCCTGAACAGCTGAGACCACAGGTGTGTGCGACCATGCCCAGCTAATGTTTAAATTATTTTGTAGAGATGGGGTCTTGCATGTTGCCCAGGCTGGTCTGGAACTCCTGGGTTCAAGCAACCCTCCCGCCTCAGCCTCCCAAAGTGCTGGGATTACAGGTGTGAGTAACATGCCTGGCCAGGAAGTGATTTCTGACTGAGAAGTGCCAGGATTGTGGGACCGGCTCTAGAACAGGGGAGCGAAGGGGCGAGGAGGCGAGGGGTCTTTATCCCATCCCACCTTCAACCCCGGCTTTCCCTTCACCAGATACCTTTCCAGAGAGAACTTCCTGAACATAAGGTTGACCTGCTCCAGGTCGTAGGCATCCAGGCCCTCAGACTGGTGGGAGGAGGAGGAGGAGTGAATGGAGGGGGGTCCAAAGGAGTAGCGTTCGTGACTGTCATCTGCAGAGGCATGAGGGCCCATAAGTACCAGGGGTGACAGGGAGCTCCAGAGACAGTCCCAAGACCTGCTGGGGTGGCCCCAGCACTGGGGGCAGGCTCAGAGCCCTCCTGCCTTGCTCCTCCCGGCCAGCCTCCTGGGAGATGGGTCTCTGAGGTTGCCTGGCACAGATGGCTGAGTCCCTGCACTGAATGTCTCCAACACAGACGTACCCCAGCCTCCAGGAGTTTCCTCTTAGTAGGAAGCCTTATCAGGTATCTGGGTTTTAAGATTCCTGTTTTTTTTTTTTTTAAATCTGGAAAGGGGAGCTTTCCATTAGCAGTTTCTTATTCTAGTTTTTTTCTTTCTTTTTTTTTTTTTGAAAGAGGGTCTTGCTCTGTTGCCCAGGCTGGAGTGCAGTGGTGTGATCGTAGCTCACTGTAGCTTCAACCTCCTGGGCTCAAGTGATCCTCCCACCTCAGCTTCTGGAGTTAGCTGGGACTACAGGTGTGTACCACCATGTCCGGATAATTAAAAAAATTTTTTTTTTATAGAGACAGGGTCTCACTATGCTGTCCAGGCTGTTTTTGAATTTATGGGCTCAAGCCATCCTCCTGTCTTGGCTTCCCAAGGAGCTGGGACTACAGGTGTATGCCACCATGCCTGGCTAATTTTTTTTGGGGGGTGGGGGTCTTGCTATGTTTCCCCTCCTGGCCTCAAGTGATCCACCTGCCTAGGCCTCTCAAAGTGCTGGGATTACAGGCATGAGGCACTATGGCCAGCCTCATTCTGTTTTTGAATGGGACCCCCAGATTTTCATTTTGGGACCCTAACGTCTCACCATCATTCATCAGCTTCCCAGCCTGCAGGGGCCTGAAGCAGGGTTGGGAGAGGAGGGTCTGACCCCGATAAGAGGTCTCTCCCTATCTTCTCACCCCAGGTGGACCCAAAACTCCTGGGGGAAAGACACCCACTGCGCAGAACTCGACGTGGCTGGGACGGGGGAAACTGCAAATGCTGCTGGGGGCTGATAACAAAGGCTTCTCTGCAAAGCGAATTTTTCCCGACACTGCAAAATACTTTGGACGGTTGCCCAGGATTCTCTCCCCTTTCCAAAACTCTTTCAATTCTTCTCATTACCCAGCCTCGATTAGGTGCTAACCTCTCTTTAACACTTGATAGCTCTGATGGTGCCCTGTTAAGGGGACCGCTCATCGTTAGTTTCATCGGCTGGCAGCCTTAGCTGGCAAGGGCTGGGGGAGCCTGGGAATAGAGGGGCTGGCAAGGCGCACCTGGAGGGTTCTGAGCCACAGTCTCCACTGCTGCCAGCTCTGTTGGGGCCAGGGGATGCTGCCATGCTCCGATGGTGCTGAGACGGGCTCGTAGGCAGTGATCCTGTCAAGCCCACCTTCACCCTCCCTATTGCTCCCCCTCCTGTCTTGCCCCTCCAATGCCGGCCTCTGCGCCTGCATTCTGTACTCCTTTTGCACAGGCTGGTTAATAGCTTAACACATGAATTTCTTATGAGAACTCCCAGCTCCCAGCCTACTCTGCCCTCCTATTTGTTCCCATCTCTGAGGCTCCTTTCTTCATCTATAAAATGAGGGTAACAGTAACACTTCTGAGAGTGGTTGTTGACATTAAACTGGATCAGGTATGCAGGTTGAGCCCCGCCACGTGCCTGGCTGCAATATGTGAGAGCTACTCTTTTTCAAAGCCCAGACCTGGCTTGGGCTCTCTGTACATCAGGTGGACAGACCCCCATTACCTACAAGTTAAAGAACAAGCTTGCAGGGTATCTCTTGGCCATGGGCAAGCCCACCAGGGACAGAGGCTTATCTTCCAGGCTCAAGAGCCACTCTGAGTCCATTCCACACAGTAGGTCTTAAGGAACTACTATGTACAAGGCTGTTGGTCAGAGGCATGTGTGCGGTGGCCCTGTTCTCACAGAACGGCACCTGTGACCCTCCACCTGTGGCCCTCTGTGACCTGTCCTACCCACGACCCTCCCGGATCTGAGAAGCACGTACCGTCCAGGTCTAAGGCGTCAAACCCGCCACTGTCATTGTCTTCTTCGACTGTGCTGCAAGATACAAGGGAGGGGTGGGGAAAGCATGCATGTGAGTGTGACTCTGTGTGTGTGTGTGTGTGTGTGTGTGTGTGTGTGTGTATGCAGGTGGAGGCGGAAGCTTCCAGAAGGTTCTGGGTTTCCAAACGGCCTTGCTTCTGAGAGGGCAGTGTGGGTGGGGGAGGTTGGGACAAGGAGGGGTGGAGGAGGCAGGAGGCTCCCAGGGAGGGTGGGCAGCCCGGAGGCCTTGGAGGTTTTGTCCTCCAGCAGGGGAGGAGGAAAGCTGGGGCAGGTGAGGAGAGGCCCCGTGGGCCTCACCTCCCATTCACTTCTCTCTCACTCTTCTCTGACACAGTGCAGGACTGAGATCCATCTGCCCAGTGTGATGGTCTGGGAGCTGAGCGCTCCTCAGCTGGAGTGGACGGGCAATTGTCTGCATGTGGTTCTTGCAGTAGTGCTTCAAGGCAGAGGTGGCTTTGGTGCAGACGCCACATATAGTTTCCAAAAGCTGCTTTCAACACCTGTCCCCAGCTGGCCAGAGGGAGTCCCCCAACACAGCTGCTGGTAGAAGGGCTGGCATGGGTCTTCCTTTTTTTTTTTTGAGATGGAGTTTCACTCCTGTCAGGTAGGCTGGAGTGCAATGGTGTGATCTCGGCTCACTGCAACCTCCGCCTCCCGGTTCAAGCAATTCTCCTGCCTCAGCCTCCCCAGTACCTAGGATTACAGGCATGTGCCACCATGCCCGGCTAATTATTCTTTTTTTATTTATAGTAGAGATGTAGTTTTGCCTTGTTGGCCAGTCTGGTCTTGAACTCCTGACCTCAGGTGATCTGCCCACCTCAATCTCTCAAAGTGTTGGGATTACAGGCATGACCCACTGCGGGTGTGACCCACTACGCCTGGCCTCTGTGTGTCTTTGTCGCTGATCTCTGGAGTCAGCCAGGGAAGGCCATACAGAGAAACCCAAACCCAGGTCCCAGAGGGATGTGAATCCAGCCTCCTTGGCCACTGCTTGCTCTCCGCCCTTCTGGAAACTGCCCAACAACCTCCGACTTTGCAGGTGACGTGTCAGATCCTGGCAGACCGGAAGCGACCGTAGCCTAGGCATACCTCTACTGCGGTTCTCCTTGTGAGGACACTCATGGTTTTCAGGAAGTAGGGAAGGTGGGAGAGGACAGTGGAGAAGCCATTCATGAGTTTCTTTGGTTTTTTGTTTTTTTTTGGAGACAGAGTCTCGCTCTGTTGCCCAGGCTGGAGTGCAGTGGCGCAATCTCAGCTCACTGCAATTTCTGCCTCCCAGGTTTAAAGGATTCTCCTGCCTCAGCCTCCCGAGTAGGTGGGATTACAAGTGCATGCCACCATTTCTGGCTAATTTTTATAATTTTAGTAGAGATGAGGTTTCGCCATATTGGTGAGGCTGATCTCGAACTCCTGACCTCAGGTGATCCTCCTGTCTCAGCCTCCCAAACTGCTGGGATTACAGGTGTGAGTCACTGTGCCTGGCCATGAGCTTCTTATTTTTTGGCAGAAAAAGCTAAGCTCTGGGGCTGTGGGGCCTGGGAACCTGATTTCTGGGCAGCATGGGGCCACGGGTCATGGGTTTTATCCTTGTATAGGTAGCTTGTGAACCTGGGGAGGCCACTTCCCTCCTCCGAGCCCGAGCCTTTCATCTGTATAGTGAGCAGCACCCTGCCTTTCAAGGTTGCTTTGAGGACGGCTGAGTCAGCAAGCTTGGACTGGCTCAGAGACGGGGTAAGGAGGCTGATGGGATGGGGCAGATGCGCAGTCCTCCCTCACCTGCCACCCACCTGCGATGGGGTGCATCCTCCTTGTAGCGTCTGACGATGGAGTCGTTTCCCGGGGGCTCGGCGGTGATTGACATGATGCTGCTGCGGCTCCGGGGGGGCTGCTGCTGCGGACACACACACATACACACACACACACACACACACACACACGTTACAGGTGCATAAATATTACACATGCAGGGACTACATTAAATGCAAAATCATGCCCGCCTCCTGCTCAGGCAGTGTGGAGGCAGCGAGCTGGCTCTCAGCGGCGACCTTGGCTGGAGCAGGCTCATGCTCAGCCTGGAGTGGCCACAGCCACTGAGTTTGGAGCACATCTGTTCCCACATCTGCTCACATGGAGGATGCAAGCGGGAGTCGGCTGGCTGGGGGACTGGGGCGTTGCCTTGCCATGGCTCACAGGCTGAGCTCGAGGCCTCCAGGCTCCACCTGCTGTGGGCACCTGCTCTGGACATGGTGAACAGTGTGGGCCTGAGGCATGGGGAGAGCAACGGTGTCCCTGGATGGTACAGCTGCTGGAGGGTGACCTTTGAAACTAGGCCTGCTGGCTCCCGGCCAGGGCTGCCCTTAATAAGAGCCTGGGATTCTGCCATCCAGAGCCGCCATCAGACAGGAATCATTCATCATAAAATCTCTGCCTCCCCCAGGGTCTGATTCTGGAAGCTGAGCTGATAAGCTTCCCAGGGCTTCCCCTGGGGTTAGAATTTCTAATCCTGGGCCTTCTGCTGCCTGGCGGGAGGTGAGCAGCTCTGGATGCAGTGGCTGGGACCCTGACCGGCTCTGCCCGGGTGGGGGTTCTGGGATGGGGGGTGGCCTGAGCTTCAGTTTTGTGGCGGCTCCAGCTGCTCACCAGCCCCTGCCCTGCCTACCACCATTTCCCCAGGCTGCGGGAGTTGCCAGGGGCTGAGAAGTTGCGGCAGAATTTTCACTGCCTGTGCCATGTGCGTGACAGCCCCTGGGAGGCCCAGTTCCTCCTCCCACCAAGTGTTAAATTGGGAAAGGAGGTGGCAGGAAGGTGTAAATACATTGTGTGACTGTGGAAAACACTCTAAATAAACATAAAGGAGGCTGGGGCTGCAGCTCAGAGCAGGAAGCAGTGCTGCTCAGAGGCTGGGACTGGGGGAGGAAGGTGAGGTGGGTTGGGGCTGGCGGGGTGGACAAGGCTGGGCCCAGGACGGTATTCTGCAGTGGGAGAGGGTGGTGGGGACTAGCTGGGGCCATGCACGGCGTTCTGTGGGGAGAGAGAGTGGTGGGGATGAGCTGGGGGCCCTGGGACAGCACTTTTGAGGGAGACTGGGTGGTGAGGATGAGCTAAGGCCCCAGATGGTGTTCTGCAGTGGGACTGGGTGGTGGGGACCATCTGGGGCCCTGGATGGCATACTCCTGGCCTCAAGCAATCCTCTTGCCTCTGGCCTCCCAAATTCTCCTGTCCAATTCTCTGCCATCGAAAATGGACAAAAAATTCCAGGGGACAGCTGGGGCCCTGGATGGTGTCCTGCAGGGGGACTGGGTGGTGGTGATGAGCTGGGAGGTCCTGGGATGACACTCTGGAGGGAGAGCAGATGGTTGGGATGAGCTAGGGCCCGGATGCTGTTCTGCAGGGGAGACAATGGAGAGGACCCCAGGTCCGGTGGAGGCCGCGGCTCACCATCTTGGTGAAGGAGTTGGTGATAGGCAGAGAGCCACAGGAGCTGGGGCTGGCGTCCGTGCCTTCTTCCTCGTGTCCTTTGGCTGTTCTCACAGGAGACAAGGTGGGAGAGACAGAGAAAGAAGGGAGCCAGGGAGGGTTTCAGGTGGAAGAGAGAGAGGGGAGGGATCGAAAAGGGGGAAGTGAAGTCAGAGCCCTGTGGTCAATAGGCATATGGGGCTTTCTGTTTGGCATCTCCCAAACCTCCTCCAAACAAGGTGGGTATGGGCCCTTTTCTTTCCCTTGGGGCTTGCTCTCCTCTCTGTGGCATCTGCTGGAGAAAGAGCCCTCAAAAACTCCTCTTGTTTTTTGTTAAATTTAGTTTTTTATAGAGATGTTGTCTTGCTATATTGCCCAGGCTGATCTTGAACTTCCGGCCTCAAGCAATCCTCCTGCCTTGGCCTCCCAAAGAGCTGATATCACAGGCATAAAACTATCTCTTCTTTTCCCATCTCCTCCCCACCACAGTAGGCTCCTGCGGGGTGGGTCTCATTTGCCAACATATCCCAGCTCCCAGTGTGGGTCAACCCCTGGGCAGCCTGGGTCAAAGCTAGACAATGTCATGTGTCTCTGAGGACTTGTGTGGGGTCCCTGGCTGGCATTTTCTGTGAACCATGGACAACCGGGCATGAGTCTTCCTGTCCAATTCTCTGCCATCAAAATGCACTCTGCCTTTCCCTGACAAGAAGGGCTGGCTGATGGGGATGAGGGCAAACTGGGGGCCAAGTCTGCCACCTCCTCAGTGAAGCCTCCCTTGGTGTCTCCACCCAAAGCCCTGGCTCTGCTGTGGGTTGCCTGGGGACCGTGTGCTCATCCTGTCAGCCCTGGTGTGATGGCTTTGCCGTCCGTGTCCCCTTCTTGCTCCCACCCTTGATTTGTGTGCCCGTGTTGTGTGCACAGACAGCTATGCGTACATGCACCCCCATCAGTGGACGCCTTTCAGGGAGGAACCATACGCTGTCCTTCCCTGGGCCCCCAGCACCTGGCACTGGGCAGCCTGTTAAGGTCTGATGAGGAGCGAAGAAACCCCATGGCTTTCCCTTCCCTTTGGTGCAACCCCCTTCTCTGCTTCCTGCAGGCCCCAGGCCCTTTGCACCTCCCTTCTGATAAAGAAGGCCATTGAGACAGCAGATGTGGCCATGAGAGAGCTGGACGTCCCTGCCCCCTGCTGCCCTGGCCTCCCTCCCCTCACCTCTGTGACCAGAGAGAACAGCTTTAAGCATGGGTCTGCACTCTTCACTCTCCTGTCCTCTCCAAAGCCACCTGGGGGAGGCTTCATCCTTGCCATGCAGGATTTAGTCCATGTCTTCAGCGAGCACCCACTGTCTCAGCCCAGGGCTCTCCTTCTCTGTGCTCCGGGGCACCAGCGCAGCTTCCATACCGTGTACCTCCTGGTCTCCACACCTGTGTTATGGGCCCTTCTCTGACCTGAGGAGTCCGTCTGGACACTGTGTCCCTCCACCAAAAGGCTCCCGTTTCCAGCCCCAGTTTAAATGCCACCCCCACTACTTTTAAATTTTGAGATAAGGTCTCACTCTGTGACTCAGGCTGGCATGCAGTGGTGCGATCTTGGCTCACTGCAACCTCCGTCTCCTGGGCTCAAGTGATTCTCCTAGCTCAGCTTCCTGAGTAGCTGGGATTACAGGCAGCTGCCACCATGCCAGGCGAATTTTTGTATTTTTAGTAGAGACAGGGTTTCATCATGTTGGCCAGGCTGGTCTTGAACTCCTGACCTCAGGTGATCCACCTACCTTGGCCTCCCAGAGAGTGGGATTACAGGCTTGAGCCACCACACCCAGGAAATGTGCCCTTCTTGATGGATCCTTCTCCAACCACTCTTGGGATCCATGCACTTTCTACCTCCTGGCTATGGCCCTGCCTGAGTGTGTGGTCTCTATGGGTGTCTACTCGGCCTTCTAGCACTTGGCACATAGTAGGTGCTTGATTTGCTTAGGCAAACCCTACTAGCTGATCTGTCACTCCCAGAGACATGGTGAGGACCAAAGAGAAGATTCTGAAGGCAGTGTGTCTCGGAGAACCAGGGACTGATGGATAAACCAGCCTCCCATGGGGTCCTGTTGGGGACCACCTGGCCAAAAGTCTTGGAAGAGGGTCAAACAGTCCTCTCACTGAGAAGTCATGGGTACAACGTTCAGCTGATGTACCAGAGGTTCTGGACAGACCCACCGGGAGAGGCAGGGAGGCATGAGGGGAACTACAGAAGGGACATTTCAGTGGCTGGGGCTCCTGTCCACTTTGAATGACAATGAATGTTAACTGCTATATGGATGGATCCTCACCACCCTGAGACCCCCAAGGCCCCACCACATTTACCCCGCAGGATTGATCGATACAGTGGGAGAAGCAGATGGACTGAGAGAGACAGAGTGACAAGAGAGATCCAGGCGTCTCACTAACCTTGAAAATCTGACGCTCGCTTCAGGCTGATGGGGGATTTGGCTCTCTGCAGCTAACAGGGAGGGGAGGGGAAGAAACAAGACAGGACACAAATCAAACAAGGTCCTAGACATGTCACCAGAGCTTAGAAAAAAATAAAGCGAGGCCAACCATCCTGCCCCTCATCACACAGCCACCTGGATTGGCCCAGAGCGCACATGGACTGACGTGCATCTCCCTCGGTCGGGACTACAAGACACAGCAACTCCCCTGGGCTCAAATCAGGCAGCTGCTGGTACAGACAAGCTCTCCTCCCAGGGCGGCCATGCAATATGGCTCTTGGCAGAAGACAGGACAGCAGCCAAGAGCGGCAGAGGCAACTGCGTGATGCACGGGGAATGTGAGGCTGAGCAGAGCTGGGTACGTGACACAGAGGGGGTTTCAGAAGAGGGTGAGGCTGCTTGGGCAGGTGCCTCAGCCCAGGGTGCTAACAGGGGCCCAGTCAGCTTAGATGTGCTGCCTCAGGCCTTCAGGCTCCATGTGGGCAAGGCTGGGAGAGGCGGAGGCAATGTCAGGCTCTGTTGCGCTGTCTCATTCATTTACTCCTTCACTTGCTTCATTCATTCACCCATTCGCTCACTTCATTCATTCACTCACTCGCTCCCCATTGAGAGCTGTCATGAGCTTCGGATTGCATGAGATTCTGAGCAAAGTGACAGGATTACTGCTAGCTCCAGCTCCCAGGATGATGCCTGACATGTGATGGGCATGTGATTGGTACTCAGTACATATGTGATGAATAAACAAATAAATTGTTTTTTGTTTTTTTTTTTTGAGATGGAGACTTGCTCTATCACCCAGGCTGGAATGCCGTGATATGATCTTGGCTCACTGCAACCTCCAAAACCCTGGGTTCAAGTGATCCTCCTGCCTCAGCCTCCCGAGTAGCTGGGACTACAGGTGCTCACCACCATGCCTGGCTAATTTTTGTATTTTTAGTAGAGATGGGATTTTGCCATGTTGGCCAGGCTGGTATCAAACTCCTGACCTCAGGTGATCCATCCACTTCAGCCTCCCAAAGTGCTAGGATTACAGGCATGAGCCACTGCGCCCAGCCTGAAGTTTGAAATAATGCTTATTTCACTCTCTCTCTATTTTTATTTCATTATTGAGACAGGGTCTTGCTCTGTTGCCCAGGCTGGAGTGCAGTAGTGCGATCATAGCTCACTGCAGCCTCTAACTCTTGGGCTCATGATCCTCCTGCCTCAGCCTCCTGAGTAGCTAGGACTACAGGTGTGTACCACTATGCCTGGCTAATTTTTTCATTCATTCATTCATTCATTCATTCATTTATTTTTGAGACAATGGGTCTTTCTATGTTGCCCAGGCTGGTCTAGAGTAGCTGGGACTACAGGTGTGTACCACTATGCCTGGCTAATTTTTTCCTTTATTTATTTTTTTTTGAGACACTGGGTCTTTCTGTGTTGCCCAGGCTGGTCTAGAACTCCTGACCTCAAGCAATCCTCCTGCACTGGCTTCCCAAAGTGCTGGGATTACAGGCGTGAGCCACTATGCCCAGCCTCTCTTTCTTTCTCTCTCTTTTAACTTATATTACATTTAGAAGAGAGAGGGAATCAGTAAAAATGTACAAATGGGTGAGTGGGCAGGATTTCCAACTTGTAGGGCTGAAATAGGTTGAGTCCCAGTCTGGGCACCCAAGACCTACCCAGAAGTGTGCGTGGCCGTGCTGCCCCATCACCACCTGCAGGGCCCCCCGCCTCGCTCCCAGTTCTCCTGCCCTGCGCCTGTGCCCCCTCCCTCCACGCCCATGCACCTGGATGCCCTTCAGGTTCATCCTGCGCTGGGGCGGGTGGTAGGGCAGAAAGTACTTGCTGTCTTCGGGTGACTCCTCTGAGGTGGAAGAATCATCAGCTTCTTGACCATTGGTCCTGGGGCTGGCGTCCCCAAAGTTCTGAGAGACGATGGTTACTGGCAGGTTCCTGGGCAGACTCTGGGGACAGAGAGAAGCCAGCTTTAGTGATGATGCTTGGCGATGAGCCACCAGTGGGCAGGATGGCTGGGCTGATGGCACCACTGTTCCGTCAGCCATTCGAGCTTGAAGCTCACTTCGGCCATTCTTCTTTCCTGACCCTGACCATACCCCCAGATGCCGAGCCCCATCATTCCAGCCTAACTATGTCTCCTCCTCACAGGCTTCTGGGCCAGTCTCCTAATCAAGCCCTGGTCTTCTTGTACCATGGTAAAGGCATTGCCTCCTAATGGGTCTCAGCCCCTTACATCTCACCTGCTACCATTACATTTCCAATTTCTAGCCCTGTGCCTGAGCTAAAAGTAGAAAAAGTATTCAGAATAACTAGATGATGCTAAGAAAACAGACAAACAAACCGTGCTAGGTACTGTCTGGAGTGCTTCATAGCCCCCATCTCATTGAATCCTTCCTGACAAGTACAGATGGTTGTTGATAATCACCTTTTACAAGGTGGAAGTGGAGTGCTGTGGCATGATGAAGCTTCTCTGTAGCCCACAAAGCCACACAGTACCCTCATGCTGTGCTGCCTCCAAGCTCAAAGCTTCTTGTCCCACTCCCAGTGTAAAATCCTTCAGGGGCTCAAACAACAGGAGAGCCCATTGGTGTGCCCTTGGTGTGCCCTAGGCACCTTGGTGTGCCCCGTTACGTGCCCACCGCTGCTCCTTGACTCCCACTCTGCGGGTGGGTGGAAGCGCCAGTCATGGCCTGCTGGTAGGCTGCATGCCAGGCCGTGTTCATGCTGTAACTGTGGTCGGGAATATGGATCCTCCCGAAGTGCTGGGATTACACGCATGAGCCAAGGCGTCCGGTTAGGGTCCTTTCCTTTGGAAATGAGGACACTAAGCACGCTTTCCTTGCAGGACAGTTCTGTGGGGTCAATGAGGTAATGCACAGAGGATACATTGCGTGGCACCTGACAGCGTTTACCGTGACAGCGCTTGGTAAACCCAGAGCTACCATAGTGATAAGATCTACCTTGGTGGCAGCATTCCTTCATTTCTCATTGACTGGGGCCCTGCTGGGAAATGCACTCTGCAATTCACACGGGCGTCTTAAGCCCAGTGACAGTTCAGGTGTGCAGGGGAACCCCAGTGGGAGGCCAGCGGCTGTGTGTAGTCAACTGAGAGGACGCTGAGGATCGTAAGTGGGAGGCTGCCCAGCGAGGAAGTGGCTGGGTCAGGCTTGACCCTAAATCTTCTTATTTACACTTTTAATTATAATTTTTTAAATTTTAAAAAGTTTTCACTCTGTTGCCCAGACTGGTCTTGAACTCCTGTCCTAAAGCGATCCTCCCACCTCAGCCTCCCAAAATGCTGAGATTACAGGCAAGAGCCACTGGGCCCAGCCCTACCAACTTCAAAATCAGTGGTTTCTACTCATCACTAACCAGACACAAACACAAGGCTGAAAGATGTGGATTATTCTGGGTGTGGGAGGGAACTTCTGGCTTCAAGTAGATGAAGAGCTGACTGGGCACAGTGGCTTACGCCTGTAATTCCAGCACTTTGGGAGGCCAAAGTGGGAGGATTGCTTGAGGATAGAGTTCAAGACCAGCCTGGGAAATAGTGAGACCTTGTCTGTACAAAAATATACAAAATTAGCCAGGCATGGTTGTGTGTGCCCTTAGTCCTGCTACCTAGGAGGCTGAGGTGGGAGGATCTCTTGAGCACAGGAGTTTGAGGCTGCAGTGAGCTGTGATGGTGCCACTGCACTCCAGCCTGGGTGACAGAGCAAGACCCTAACTCAAAAAAAGACAAAAAAACAAAAAACAAGGCCAGACACGGTGGCTCATGCCTATAATCCCAGCACTTTGGGAGGCCGAGGCAGGCAGACCACGAGGTCAAGAAATCAAAGACCATCCTGGCCAATGTGGTGAAACCCCATCTCTACTAAAAATACAAAAATTAGCTGGGCTTGGTAGCTCGTGACTGTAGTCCCAGCTACTCAGGAGGCTGAGGCAGGAGAATTGCCTGAACCTGGGAGGTAGAGGATGCAGTGAGCCGAGATGGCGCCACTGCACTCTGACCTGGTAAGAGTGATACTCTGTCTCAAAAAAAAAAAAAAAAAAGCAAAGGACAGGGAGCCATTCATTTCAGGTGGAGGTGATGACTGGCCAGAGCCCTCAGCGGGCGCCAGGGAACACCTAACTTCAGGCACGGCCCTGCCCATCCTGCCCCACCTGGTCCAGGTTGCTGCTGTCCTTCGAGAGGCGCCGGAGCTTGCTCTCCAGGTTGACGATGCAGGCCTCCCGCCGCACCATCTCGATCCTCATCTCGTCGTTCTTCTCCTCCAGCTCGCGGATCTGCTTCCTGTACTTGTCTTTTTCGATTAAGCACTGCGAGTACTGTGTCTGGGCTTCATCTCGGGAATGGAAAGCCTGCCATGGAGAAGCGGGACAAAGGCTGCTTTGGGGCTGCACCTCGGCGGAATCCAGTTGGGCCCAGGGACAGGCATTGTCCCCATCCCAGGGGCCAGCCACGTCACCTGAGGCTCTAGTCTGGAGCCTGACTCCTGGGCGTGTCAGTCACTACCATCTTCATTAACATGGTCACAGAGTCATTGGTCCGACCCTTGCTAGTGGCAGGCTCTGTGTTGAGAATTTTGATGCGGTATCCCTTGAAGGCCGCAGCCTGCCCCTGTGAGGTGGCGCTATGGTAATTATTTCCATCTTACAGGTGAGGGCACTGAGGTCCCACAGGGGTGGCAGTTTGCCTATGGGCATACATCTTATGAATAACAGGGTTGGATCTGAACCCCTCCCTCTCACCCGAGAGACCAGACATTTAAGAACCAAGCTTGGTTGTGGGAGCTGCTGGAGCCCAGCTCAGAGGCCCCTGATACCCAAATACCTATGGGATAGAACTCATCTTTGGAACAGAAATGGGAAGGATGGATTCAGGAGTAATCCCTGCATCGTCAGTGATGTTGCACTGGACAAAACTCTCCGAAAGACCCAGTGGTCCGGGGCGTGGGCCCCACGGTGCAGCCTTGCTGCCTGCACGCGGCAGGTGGTGCCTGTACCTGGTCTCGCTCCCGCTCCACCTCCTCCAGCTGCAGCATGACTGTGTTCATGCGGTGCTTGTACATTTCACAGTCCTTCCCCAGGGTCGAGCACTTGAGCTCGAGGTCCTCCTTCTCCTCCAGGTACTGTGAGCAACACAGAGAAATCAATACATGCATCAAGCAATCAATAGGTCAGGGCTGACAGCTGTTCTCAGCTCATGCCTTCCTGTCGGCTGGCTGGAGCTGGCCTGTCCCTCCCTAAGCTGGCATGGTCAGGACACGACCTGTCCTTCTGAGAACTAGCTATCTGACCACAGGGGCTCAAGGTAGGAGACCAATCAACCAAGCATTGTCATGAAACCACTACACACCAGGAAACACAGGGGAGGACTGTGTGGCCTCAATCAGGAGGGGGACACAGGTGCTAAGCTGGTGCAATAGCTTGTAAATGCCCAAGGGTGGCCTGCACATCTGGGATCCTGCAGTCTGCAAGGTGTGGGTGAGGTTCTGGGACTCACACCTTGGCAGGTGTGTCGGTTTCCCCAATCCCAAGCCCTTATCCTCCCTTCTGCCACACTGCCCCACCCCCAGGCCCTCACCTGGTTGGTAAACTGTAGCTCCTGCAAGGGACTGAATACTGGGAAGTGCAGGGGATCTGTGCCAGGGGTCTGACCTAGTCCCCCGAGAGGAGTGTGGGGTCAGGGAGGTCCTGCTGCCCCCTGGTATGAAGGAGACCCACTCCCACCTTGTCCCGCAGCTCCTCGGCCTGGCGGGCCTCCTCCTGCAAATTGTAGATCCTGTTGACTAGCTCCTGCCGGTCCTCCAGGGCCTCCTTGCGGTCGTGTTCCAGGATGTCCAGGATGGCCTTGTCTGAGTCCGGCAGGCTGCGCTTCCCCGCCTGGGTGGGAGGGAGAGGGTTTAACAGGGTCAGGGTGGGGGCGGGGAGCCAGGTGGTCCAGGAAGGCAGACGACAGAAGAGCCAGCAACAGACATGGACAGAGAAGAAGGTTTTGCGCCTGGAAGATAGAGGCAAGAAGAGACCTATGTCCCTTGGGGTCTCTAAGAAGCTTACCATTTAAGAAGTTTATCGCCTGTAAAGAAGCATAAAACTGGCTTCTGCTTGGGAGTTTCCTGGGCCTTTTGTTCTCCCTGGTGCTTATCAGAGCCCAGAGAAGCAACTGTTGGACCCTAAACACTTCACAGGCGACAGCAAAGGGATGGTGGATGTGCTTTTTAGATGCCGCCCCTGAAATACCCAGGAATGTGTTCTGGTGAAGCTGGGTTCATCCTCTGCTCTGGAACAGCCTTAAACACCAGGCAGCCGCTCCTAGGGGGAATTGTTCTGGAGGAAGGAGGAGGATGGTTTTTTTTTCTTGCCCTGCAGATATGTTTTGGGATGTCACTCCTCAGCAACTTCCTCCTCTGTGCCCACAAGTGACTCCATGATGACCAGTGCAGGGAGGCATCTGAGGTTGCAACAAGGGCTGTGGAGCTTAGAGTTGAGTTTCTTGGAATCTTCAAGGGCACATAGGTTTCCTGGATGTCCTTTTCTCTTCCCACAGTGCCCAGGGCATTGATTTCCGCATGGATGGTGGTTTTCCCAGAGTGCTTCAAATAAGGACATGTTTTCTCAAGTATTATCTTATGTCACTGACACATGGGTGGTAGGGGTCACCGCTTTACAGAGGAGGAGGCACAGGTGCCCAAGGGGGGCCTGCATGTCTATGATCCTGCGGTCAGCATGGTGTAGGTGAGGCTCTGGGACTTACACCCCGGCGGGTGCTTCTGTCTCCGCAACCCCAAGCCCTCATCCTGCTGCCCACGCTGTCCCCGCCCCCAGGCCCTCACCTGGATGATGGACTGCAGCTCCTGGTTTTTGGTCTTCAGCATCTCATTCTCCCGCTCCAGCTCCAGAACCTGCTCCTTCTTGGGCCGATTTTCAATGTCATTCTTCAGTTTCAGAGACTGATTTCTCTCCAGCTTACATTCCTCCTCCATCTTATTCAACCGGTGCTTCAGCTGATCGATCTGAAACACCCCAAGGGTGCCGAGGGGAGAAGGCAGGTGGTAAGAAACACTCAGAAAAGGCAGTGCTTCCCCAGAGACCACTAGGCTTGCAGCAAAACCTGAGGTATGCTTGTCTCTCCTTCCAGGGGCAGAGAAGGGCTCCAGGAAGCCTTTTCCAGTAAAACAAACTGTTATTTCCCTGTTGATGGAGAGTCTATTAGAATAGCTTTAAAGCTATTAGTCTATTTAGAGTAGCTTTAAGGGGGCTACAGGTCTCAGAGAAAATTCCTTCAACCTTTTTCAGGTGGAACAGGTTACGGATTAGGACAAAAGAGATCCAAGCTGGTGTTTTCCACTTCAACGCCCTTGTCTGATAGATTTCAAATTCTGACCCTCAGAACCAAGGATTCCCCTGAAGAATCCCGGGGTTACCCAGGGGGAAGGAGGAGATGGTTGAGAAATCGGGGCTCTGGGCGTCCACTCTGACTTCACATCCCAGAACAGCTCTGCTTATATGGTTTGTTCTCTTGGGTTTCACACAAGATTTTATTTGGATAACTAGCCCTGCTGCTAAATAGGAAGGGGAGGTGGAGGAAGAGGAAAAAGAAAGAAGAAAAAAGCAGGAGAAGGAAGAGAAGAAGAAAAGAATTGGAAGAAGAGGAAGGGGAAGAAGAGGAGGAGGAAGAAGAAGGAGAGGAAGAGGAAGATAAAGAAGAGGAAAAAAGAGGAAGAAGAAGGAAGAGAAGAAAGGAGAACAGGAGGAAGAGGAGGAGAAAGAAGAGGACAGGAAAAGAAGGAGGAAGAAGGAGGAGGAGAAGGGGAAGGGGAATGAGAAAAAGAGAAGAAGAAAGAAAAGAAGTGGAGGAGGAGAGGAGGAGGAAGAAGGAGAAGGAGAGAGGAAGATAAAGAGGGAGAAGAGGAAGAAGAAGGAGGAGGAAGAGAAGAAGAAAAGCAGAAAAAGGAGGGGAAGAGAAGAAAGAAGAGGAAGAAGAAGGAGAAGAAGAAGAGAAAGGATGAGGGGAAGGAGGAGGAAGAGGAGGAGAAAGAAGCAGAAGAGGAAGAAGGAGGAGGAGGAGGAAGAGGAGGAGAAGAAAGAAGAAAAAGAAGAGGAGGAAGGAGGAGGAGAAGATGAAGAAGACAGCCTGAAAGCCACTG
Source organism: Saguinus oedipus (assembly GCA_031835075.1). Taxonomy (NCBI): domain Eukaryota; kingdom Metazoa; phylum Chordata; class Mammalia; order Primates; family Cebidae; genus Saguinus; species Saguinus oedipus. The sequence goes on from CM063170.1 coordinate 50,156,644, forward strand.
AACTGTAATTTCACAGGATCTTTGGCTTAAAGAACTTCCCTGGACTTAGTTGCAAAAAGAGAGGCTTCTTGGAGGAAGCAGCTGTTGCATCTGGAAATAAGACAAGTAGGGATGTGCTGATCTTCACACTCAAGAGTTTAGTGTCAGGAACTGCAACCAGCAGAAGACTTCTTCAACCTGTGTGGCTAAGCCTGTGTGCGTCCCCAAACACACTGGCCTTGCTAAAATACCCCAAACAAGAAGGTTGCATTCAAGGGCTATAAAGAAAGGAGTCACCAGAGGGGAGGGTGTCATTTTCAAATCTTAGTCTTGGAGGGAGAATTGTCTCAAGAAATCTGGCAGGTGTTTCTCCTAATGCTATCCCTCCCCTAGTGCCCCACCCCTCAACAGGCCCTTGTGTATGATGTTCCCCTCCCTAATGCAGATGACAGGGTGACAGACTCAGCAAACCACCATGGCACATGTATACCTATGTAACAATCCTGCATGTTCTGCACATGTACCCCAGAACTTGAAGCATAATAATAATCAAAAAAAAAAAAAAAAAGAAATCTGGCAGGTAGAGAGCAGTGGCTTTAGCAAGAAAAGAATGGTTGCTGCACCAATGAAGAAATGGGCATGCAGGAAACAGCCTGAAGCCAAGAAAACCAGCCAGGGACTCTGCTGGCCAGATGTTCTTCCAAATTCTACTTACACTTTCTCACTGTTCATATATCTCCAGGGAAACATAACACAGGAGAAAGTTCCAGGATAGAAACTTGTAAGTCCCTGCCACAGGGTAACTTCCCCAAATCCTAAGTAAAAACAGCATAGAAACCTCTCTTACTGCTCATAAAAAAAAAAAAAAAATGCTCCTCAGCAACTTCAAAGCTCAACCCAAGCGTCCAGTCCCGTGCTAATTCCCGAGTTCCACACGAGCAGGCACGGGGTGCTGGCATGGCGGGGTGCTTACTGGGTCAGTCACTCTGCCCAAGACTTACGATTCAGTACCCCAGCAATCCTGGGCATAGGTATTACTTTCATTATTGCCATCTGCAAGGGAAGAAACTGAGGCCAATAGCCTTTCACTAAGTAGTAAAGCAGAAAGCCAGAATTTCAACTCCAAACTACAGGACTTAAAAAGCTCATGCCCTTAACCAAAACACTGCTGCCTGCTATGCCACTGACTCAATTCACCTGAATTCCAGTGGATTGTTTACAGATCTGTCTGCTTCACTAAATTGTAAGTGACCTGAGCACGGCTCACGTTATTTATCCCCGTGTCTCTCACAGTGCTTAGCACAGTGCCTCACACGTGGCAGGTGCTTAATAAATATTCTGAGAGTCTATTTTCCACCCAGCAGCCAGAGTGATCCTTCTCAGATATAAATCAATTGTCACTATTCAGCTCTCAATCCTTCAGAGGCTTCTCATCACAACTAGAATGAATCCCAAAGTTCTTACCCTGCCCCCAGGTTCTGGACCCCGGCCATCCATTCCACTCCCTCTGCACCAGTTGCTTATTTGGCTCTGGCCCCACTGATTCTCCTGCCATTTCTTTTCTCTTTCTTTTCTTTTCCTCCCCCTCCTCTTCCTCTCCCTTTCCCTTTCCCTTCTCTTTCCTTTCCCTTCCTCTCCTCTCTTTTTTTTCTCTCCCTCTCTCATCAGGCATGGCTCACTGCAGCCTCAACCTCCTAATGCAGATGACGGGGTGATAAGATGGGCTCAGGCAATCGTTCTGCCTTATCCTCCCAAGCAGCTGGGACTACAGGCTCATATCACCATGCCTGGCTAATTTTTGTAGCGATGGGGTTTTGCCATGTTGTCCATGCTGGTCTCAAACTCCTGGACTGAAGCGATCCTCCTGCCTTGGCCTCCCAAAGTGCTGGGATTACAGGTGTGAGCCATTGAGCCCAGCTTTCCTGCTATTTCTTCAAAAACAAAAACAAAACATGCCCCTACTTGTGACCTTTGTGTTTTCCCTGAGACTGGCATGGTTGGTTCCTTTCATCTCTTCAGATCTCTGTTCATGTGTCTCCTTCTCAGAGATCTTTCCTGGCCACCCTAGTTAAAGTAGCACCCCTCAGGTTTCTGTTCTCACACTCTGTCTTCTCTTCTTGATAGCACTCATCACTACTAACTATTTATGCATTTGTTTTCTGATTACAATGTTAGCTCCACGTCAGTAGGGTTTTAGCATTGAGCTATGTATCTCTGGAAAAGAGCCTGGGGGCCAAGTGTGGTGGCTTACACCTGTAATCCCAGCACTTTGGGAGGCCAAGGTGGGCAGATCACCTGAGCCCAGGAGGTCTTGAACTTGAAAAAGAAAGATGCAAATATCCTTAACTCATTTGCGGAGTGAGCCTTTCTGGGAGCCTTGCTGGGTCTACATGTGTCCGGGCAACATGTCTCAACTAAAAATAGAAAAAGGAGTGGGAGGTAGGAAAAAATAGAAAAAAATAGCTGGCATGGCACGTACCCATAGTCTTGGCTACTTGGGAGGCTGAGGTGGGAGGATCACCTGAACCTGTAAGGCCAAAGCTACAGTGAGCTGTGATTGCAGCACGGCACTCCAGCCTGGGTGACAGACTGAGACTCCGTCAAAAAAAAAAAAGAAAAAAAAGAAAAAAAGAAAAAAAGAAAGAAAGACTGGTACATGGTGGCACTCAATAAACGGAAAGAATGAATAAGGCCGGGCGCAGTGGCTCATACCTGTAATCTCACCACTTTGGGAGGCCAAGCCAGGCGGATTGCTTGAGCCCAGGAGTTCCAGACCAGCTTGAGCAAAATAGCGAGACCCCTTTTCTACAAAAACATTAAAAGAATAGCCTGGTACCTGCAGTCCCAGTTACTTTGGAGACTGAGACAGGAGAATAGCTTGAGTCTAGGAGGTCAAGGCTGCAGCAAGCCATGATTGCACCACTGTTGCCTGGGCAGTGGAAGGCCCTGTCTCAAAAAAAATAGAAAGAAAGAAAAGAAAGGAAGGAAGGAAGGAGGAAGGAAGGAAAAGAGAGAGAGAGGAAGGAAGGAAGGAGGAAGGAAAAGATAGGAAGGAAGAAGGAAGGAAGGAAAGGAGAGTGGGAAAGAAAAGGAAAGAAAGAAAAAGAAAAGAAAGGAAAAGAAGAGAAAAGAAAAAAAAGAAATGAAAAAAGAAAGATGCAGATCTCTCTAACTCATTCGCGGAGCGAGCCATTCTGGGAGCCCTACCGGGTCTGCCTGCGCATGCGCAAGGTGGGTCTGCACCTGAGCCTGTGGTGGAAAGACGCACTGGGTCAGTCCTTGTGCACATGTCTGCCCATGCCCATAGGGGACGTAGGCAGCCGAACCAGTAGCGCTAAGCACTATGGGTACATGCACAGACACATGGCGGACCTAGGACCCCCAGAGGCCCTGTGTCCTTCATTCCCTCTCACCTGGCTGGGCAGGGAGCTCTGGCAGACCATGTGCACGTGCCTGCATCTGCTTTATGGGGGACTTAAGCCCCGGTGACATTTGTTTTCCCCTGGCTCACCCTAGCAGAGTAACCCTTGGGCACCCCTTACCTCGAGTTGGAGGTCTCGGCTCCTCATGACCGCCATGTTCTTCTCCTCACTGAGCTGTGCGTAACGCATGGCTAAGTTGTAATTGTCATCTTTCACCTTGACTAGCTCGTCATTGTAGCTGTCCCGCTCTTCCTTCATCTTGTAGTACCGCTCCTGGAAGGTCAGCAGTTCCATGCGCGTCAGCGTCATCTGCTTCTTTTCATCCTCCAGCTGCCGCAACCTGGCCAGCAGCTCGCATCGCTGCAGGTCCTTGGCCTTCATCTGCTGCTGCAGCTTGATGACCTCGTTCATCAGGAAGTGCGTGAGGCCCTCGTGGCCCTCCTCCACTGTGGAGAGGGGGCACCCAGTCAGGCCTGATGACTGGGAAGGGGAAAAAGGAGGTTCCAGACGCAGGGCAGGTGCCATTCATTCACTCACTCACTCACTCACTCACTCACTCACTCACTCACTCACTCACTCACTCCTCACTCTCACTCACTCACTCACTCACTCACCAACGTTGTACTGAGCTCTTACTCACTCTCCCCACAAGGCATTGGGGATTCAGAGGGAGCAAGACTCACAGGCTTGGCCCCGGGAGAGCTTATGGTGTAATAAGAGAAAGACATTAAAAAAAAATCTAACGATTATCACAAACAGAATTACAGACTGTGATAATTTCACAAAGTAAAGGTAGATGGGACTATGAGAGTGTGTAGCAGGGGTCCAGATGCAGCTTCATGGGCGGAAGGGGTTGGAGAAGGCTCCTAATGGTTGAGTTAAAATGTTAAGTTCAGGAGGGAAAAGGCATTCTAGGAAAGAACAGCATTGCCAAGGCCATATGGGGAGGCGGGAGGAACTTGGCATATTTCAGGAACTGAAGGAAGACCAAGGTGGCTAAAGGAGAGAGAGAGAGAAGAGAAAGGCGATGCTGGAGGTGTCAGCAGGGACTGAACCATGAAGGGTTCTGGGTCTTGGCCAGGTGCAGTGGCTCAAGTCTGTAATCCCAGCACTTTAGGAGGCCAGGGTGGGTGGATCACGAGGTCAGGAGATGGAGACCATCCTGGCCAACATGGTGAAATCCCATCTCTACTAAAAATACAAAAAGTTAGCTGGCCATGGTGGCGTGCACCTGTAGCCTCAGCTACTTGGGAGGCTGAGGCAGAAGAATCACTTAAACCTGGGAGGCGGAGGTTGCAGTGAGCCGAGATTGCACAACTGTACTCCAGTCTGAACAACAGAGTGAGACTTTTTCTCAAAAAAATTTTTAAAAAAAAATTTTTTGAGACAGGGTCTCCCTCTGTCACCCAGGCTGGAGTTGTACAGGGACATGATCATAGCTTATTGCAGCCTTGAACTCCTGGGCCCAAGCAATTCTATGGCTGCAGTTTCCAAAAGTGTTGGAATTTCAGGCATGAGCCACTGTGCCTGGCCAAGACCTGGGTGTTTACAAAGAAACAATGAAAAACCACCAAAGGGTTTTAAATAGGGGAGGAAGAATGGAGAAAGCACTGACTGATACAGATCGGGAACAGATATAGGGAGTTGACGGGGTTGTGGGAGTCTGGGCTGTAGGAAGTGTTGGGGAGGGAGAGAAGACTGATTCAGGAATGTTTAGAAAGGAAGATGAAGAAGGCAAGATGCTCAAGGGCTCTGGTCCATGAGACACTTGAAAGAATGCGTCCAAGGCAAGGACAAGATCTACAGGGTAGGGTGAACTTGTGTTCCACCCTGGCGCCATTAATGGGGGATGATCCGTGAACACCCACTTCTCTTGGATCCTGCTTCACTTTGCCCTTTGTCACCTGTCTTTCATCATCAAGCAAAATAAGTGGTTGACAGTTGACAGACCCCAGTTCTACATGTCATAGATTCACAGTGTTAGAACCATGCCACTACACACACGCACACGCGCGCGTGCGCACACACACACACACACACACACACACACACAGACACCCCTCCTATTAGCGTCCAGATGTTCCCAATGGCAAAAGCACTTACCCACAATGGTGGAGAATCTCCGGGTGGGCTCTTTCCCAGTCACCAGTTTGTACAGCTCTGGGTAATAAAATTCCAGGCTCTCCAAGAAGACCACATAGCCCCTTTGCCCCTTGGTATGCAGAATGTCCAACAACCGGCCTGGGGAAAGACCAGATCACTCTGTGAGAATACATATCTGCTGGAATGCAAGTCTCTGTGGCTGGTCTGATCCTGGACTTGTGTCCCTCAATCAACTCTAAGAAGACAGTCTCCCCACATTCTATCACATCTGCGTTGTATCTTGAAGCCCAGATGACGTAAATCGAAGTGCCAGGCCCTCTGCAGGAATTCGATGAGCATTCATTTTCTTTTTTTAATAAATTGGTAGAACCAAGATAAATGGAATTGCCACCCCAGTTTTGAAGAGCTTCCCAACTGACCAGGGCCAAAATGAACCATGTAGGCACCAGCTCTTCTGTGACTGAAGGAGGTTGGAAGCATGATAAAAATTATGGAATCATATATGGTTTTCTGCGAGTGAGAGCAGGAAGACATTTTGGGTGAAGGGCTAGGAAAATAGGAAGCAGGAATAGTTCTAAGTTTTTCTTTGGGATTACTACACAACCTGAAAACATCTTTAACCTAAATGCAATTCTTCCAGCAGGTTCCACCTTCTCTACTCCCAATTCCACTCATTGCTTACATTGTTGGTCCTTTCTTAAACATTTTATTTTCAGATATTTCTTCTGAAATATAGAAGAAGAAAAGTAGGCCTTAAAACTCTACCTTTTCCCTAGGATGGACTGAAGAAATGAAAATTATGTCAGTCAACTCTGATTGTTTGGTGAAGCTGTCTGGAGCACTGTTTTGAGAAACATTCCAAAGTTACATCCAGGCTCAGTGGGAAAGCATGCTGATTAGTGATGTCTGCCATGGATGCCAGAGAGTCGCAGCTGATGAACTACTTGCCACCAGCCACGCTGGGGGACAGTGATTCTCAAACCTTTTAAACTAATCCACAGAAAGAAAAACATTGAACATTGTGGCCCAGTGACCACAAACAAAGATAAGTCTACAAATACACGTGTACACACATGTACATGATTTTAAATTAAAACAAGCTTCACAAACCATATTTATTACCTTTACTGAATGTGATAAAGTGTCATACCCACCGCCCCCCACCCCCAAAGTCAGGCTAGAAAAGCCTGTGGACCCCTTCTCAGAATAATATTTTTAAACAGATAAAGTATATCAGATTACAAAAGAAGCCAATTGTAATAAAATCCAGTTATCAAATGTTAAATAAATTTGTGTTTCAGTAATAAACATACTTCTTTATCAATGCATTAAATAAAAAGACCCCTTAGCAGGTCTAATTAGCACTGTAATTTTCAAAGAGAGATGAGTGTAAATGGTATTTTGAGATATCTGCAGTAGCTGCAGTGATATGGAGAGATCTGTAATTTTCATTGTTGCCTAAGTCAGAGGAATTACTAATCACGACTGTAATTTGTGGCTTCCTGACATTTGCAGTTGAAGGCAATGCTAAATTGCAGTTGAGGCTGGTAAAATAAAGATGTCATTTCTTTCCCCTCCCAGTTTATGGATCCTTTGAGTCATATACAGAGACATGTGAGTTCTATACACAGTTCTATACACAGATATTTGAGTTCTATATAGACATTTGAGTTCTATACAACTGAGGTCCACAGACCTCAGTTGAAAAATCCCTGACCTAAAGTAGATGCCAAAGGGTATGTCTGGAAGTTGCCATGTGTGGTAGCCCTCCCACTCCCACAAAGAGGTCCTAAGGTTACCTGCCCGGTTGATCTTGGATGGCAGCATGGGAGCATTAAGCACTTCATCTTCATCCTGCTCATCAATGACCTTACACTGACGCAGGTAGGGTGTGAGCTTGGCGGGGTTGATGTAGCGGCTGAGCATGTGCCGGTTACACTCCACATTCTCCCACAAGGCATCCTCCTCATCCTTCAGCGTCTCCATGTAGTCATCCATCTCTGGCCCTCCTCCTTTTGACATAAACCCCAACAAGCTTAATAAAAGAGTCTCACCGGAACAGCTCTATAAACTCTTCTGGAGTGATCTCTACAATATATTGTTAACTTAAAAGAAAAGTCCTGTACAGTAAAGCATATATGGCATTTTACCTTTTATCTAAGAAAGGGGGTATGAATATAAAAATATGTATTTTCTTATATACTAAACATAAACAATGGAAGTTTAAGCCATAAAATTTTTAAAAGATTATTTATAGGGCAGAGAGGGAAAATCCTGCGGTTGGAGTCTACCCTTTCCATCCAAGTTTTTATGTTTTACTAAAAATGTATAGTTCCCTAAACAATTATACTATTGGTTTTTGTTTTAAAATTTCACATAAATGGGGTCTTGCTGTATGTTTCCTTTTTCAACATGCTTATTCTACCACACTTTTTTTTTGAGATTTATCTATGCGGATACATGTAGATCTAACTCATTCATTTTTAAAAAACAGCTTTATTGTGATACAATTCACGTACCATACAAGTTATGTTTTTAATGTGTACAATTCAGTGATTTTAGTATATTCACAGAGTTGTGCAGCCATCACCACCATCAATTTAAAAATATTTCCATCATTTTAAAAAGAAGTTTCTCACCCTTTATTAGCCACTCTCAATTTCCCTCTAATACCTTCCCTTCCAGCCCTGTACAACCACTCATCTACCTTCTGTCTGTATAGATCTGCCTTTTCTGTACATTTTATACAAGTGAAAGATTACAATTTATGGTCTTTCATGACTGGCTTCTTTCACTTAGCAAGTTTTCAAGGTTTTTCCTGTTTTAACATGTATCAGAACTTCATTTATTTTAAAATGCTCAATGATTTTTCATTGCGTGGACATGCCACATTTTGCTTGTCTGTTTATTCACTGATGAACAGACATTTGCATTGTTTCTACTTTTTGTCTATTATGAATGATGCTGCTATGAACATTCATGTACCAGTTTTTGTGTGACTGTATGTTTTTATTTCCCTTGGGTAGATACGTAGGAGTGGAATTGCTAGGCCATATGGCAACTCTATATTTAACATTTTGAGAAACTGCCAAACTGTTTTCCAAAGCAGCTGCATCATTTTACATTGCCACCAGCAAGCCATGAGGATTTTAATTTCTCCATATTCTTGCTAACACTTGTTATTGTCTGTCTTTTTTATTACCGCTCTCCTACTGAGTGTGAAGTAGCATCTCATTGTGGTTTTGATTTGCATTTCCCTAATGACAAACGATGTTGAGCATCTTTTCATGTGCATATTGGCCATTTGTGTATTGAGAGATGTCTATTCAAATCTTTTGCCCATTTTAAAATTGTGTTGTTTGGTTTTTTATTATTGAGTTGTAGGATTTTGTTATGTATTCTGGATGAAAGCCACTCATTAGATATATGACTTGCAAATATTTTCTCCCATTCTGTCAGGTGTCTTTTCATTTTCTTAAAGGCATTGTTTGTAGCCCAAAAGCTTTAAATTTTGAGGTAGTCTAATTTATTTTTTCTTTCTTTTCATTTGTGCTCATGGTATGTGTCCAAAACACCATTGCCTACCTCAAGATGATGAAGACTTACTCCTGTTTTTTTCCTTTGAATATTATACCTTAGCTCTTACATTGAGGATTATGATCCATTTTGAGTTAATTCTTGTGTATGGTGTGAGGTAGGGGTCCAACTGCATTCTTTTATGTGTGGATGTCCAGTTGTCCAAGCACAGTTTGTTTGAAAAGATTATTCTTTCCCCATTGGATGATCTTGCTACCCTTGTTGACAATCAACTGACCATAAATGTAAACATTTGGTTTTGCACTATGAATTCTATTTCATTGATCTATATGTCTATCCTCATGCTAGTACTACACTGTCTTGATTACTAAGATTTTTAGATTCGTAGTAGTCTTGAAATTGGGAAGTATGAGTCTCCCAACCTTATTCTTTTTCAAGATTGTTTTGGCTATTAGGTGCCTTTTACAATTCTTATGAATTTTAGGATTAGGCTGTAAATTTCTGCAAAAAAGGCAGTTGGTATTTTTGTAGTGAATCTGCTGAATATGTAGATCAATTTGGGGAGTACTGCTGCCTAACAATATTAAATCTTCTGATCTATGAATGTAGGGATGACTTTCTTTAAATCTTCTTTAATTTCTTTCAGCAATGTTCATAGTTCTCAGTGTACAAGTCTTGCACTTATTTTGTTAAATATATTCCTAAGTATTTCATTATTTTTGATGACATTATAAATGGGAATTGTTTTCTTAATTTCATCTGTGGAATATTCATTGCTGGTCTATAGATACATAATTTATTTTTGTGTATTGATCTTGTGTTGTGCAACCTTGTGAAATCATTTATTAGTTCTGATAGTTTATTAGTAGATATCTTCTTATATCCTAGATATAAGATCATGTCATTTGCAGATGAAGATAGTTTTACTTCTGTCTTTCCAATCTGGGTGCCTTTTATTTCTCTTCCTTGTCTAATTGCTCTTGCTAAAACCTCCAGTACAATGTTGGATAGAAGTGTTGACAGCAGGAATCCTTGTTTTGTTACTGATGTTAGTGGAAGGCATCCAATCTTTCATTGTCAAGTATGACATTAACTGTAGGCTTTTGCTTTTGTTTGTAAAATAGATGTCCTTTGTCAGGCTGAGGAAGTTTTCTTACCTTCTTGGTTTATTGAATGTTTTTGTCTTGAAAGGGGTCTTGATTTTGTCAGATGCTTTTCCTGCATTTATTGAGGCTGCCGTATGGTTTTTGTTTTTTATTCTACTGATATGGTTACATTACCTGACTTTAAGATGTTAAACCAACCTTGTATTCCTGGCATAAATCCCACATAGTCATGGTGTATAATACTTTTGATATGTTGCTGGATTCAATTAGCCAGTTTTTAAAAAAAGGATTTTTGCATTCATATTCATAAGAGATATAGGTCTGGAGTTTTGTTTTCCTGTGATGTCATTGTCTGGTTTTGCTATCAGGGTATATCAGGGTGTTTCTTTTCCTGTAATGTCATTGTCTGATTTTAATATTGGCTTCACAGAATGAATTAGGAAGTGTTTCTTCCTCTTCTGCTTTTTGGAAGAGGCTTTTAAGAATTGGTATTTTTCATTTGTTTGGTAGAACTTACAAGTGAAGACATCTGGGTGTGGGTTTTCTTTGTGGATTATTATTTTTACAAATTATTACAGCTCTGTTCATATTTTGTCAGTCTTGAGCCAGTTGCAGTAGTTTGTGTGTTTCCAGGAATTTGTCCATTATATCATCATATCTAAGTTATCTAATTTATTGGCAATTGCTCATAGTTCCCTTCATAATTCTTTCTATATCTGTAAGATCAGTTATAATTTCTCCTCTTTCATTTCTGATTCTAGTAATTGGCATCTTCTCTCTTATTTTGTTGCTATGTCAAAGAACCAACTTTTGGTTTCATTAATTTTCTGTATTCCTTTTCTCAGGTTCATTTGCTTCTGCTCTAGTCTTGATTATTCCTTTATTTTCCTTGCTTTAGGTTTAGTTAGCTCTTCTTTTTCTACATTTGCAAGGGAGTAGGTAAAATTATATCTCCTCCCTTTTTTATATATTTGCAAAATATATAATTTGCAAAAATTATAACAGAAAATTCTGACAGTGAAAGAGATCTGACCTAACCAACTCCATCTTGCTTCTAACCTCCAGGCTGTCCTTGTTCATTCCTGGGCAGAGGCCAAACTAACTTGGGGAGGAACGTAGTTCATAGATTAATGTATTGTTCTGCTGCTGTCAGATGGCATGTACTACAGATGTCTGTTATGTCTAGTGTGTGTTTTTTTTTTTTTTTTTTTTTTGAGACAGAGCCTCCCTCTGTTGCCCAGACTGGAATGCAGTGGTGCAAGCTTGGCTCACTGCAACTTCTGCTTCCTGGGTTCCAGCAAGCATGTCTGGCTAATTTTTGCATTTTTAGTAGGGACAGGGTTTCACCATGTTGGTCAGGCTGGTCTCAAATTCCTGATCTCAAGTGATCTGCCTGCCTTGGCCTCCCAAAGTGCTGGAATTACAGGTGTGAGCCACTGTGCCCAGCCAGGTCTGGTTTTTTTTATAGTGTTGCGCAAGTCTCTTTTTTGTTGATCTTCTGCCTAGTTGTTCTATCCATTAATGAAAGTAGAGAAATAATGTCTTCAACTCTTATTGTTGAATTGTCTATCCCTCCAGTTCTGTCCATCTTTGCTTCATGTATCTGGGGCTCTGCTAGGTGCATATGCTTATAACTCTTATAGATTCCCAGTGGATTGACCATTTTATTATTATGAGATGTTCTTCTTTAGCCACAGACAAATTCCTGGACCTGGAGATTTCATATATGGTGGGATGGGTGAGTGTGCTGGGAGCAATTGAGCTAAAAGGTGGCATTGATGTAGCCACGGATGTTGGAGCTGAGCCAGGGTGAAGAGACATACAGGCAGGTCAAGACTATCAGGGCAGAGACGAAATAAGCAAGCAGAGGAAGCTGGTCTCCTGATCAGCGCCATGGCAAGACCATGAAATTCCATGAGAAATGGATGGCCATGGTCACCTCTCTTGGTGCATAACTCCGTTCCCATCCTCATGAGCCTTGGGCTTCTGTGGTGTGTGGCCTTGCAGGCTTTCAATATACCTCCACCTTCCCCATTAATTTGAGCTATTAAAAATTCTTTTTGAAAATTATTATTTTAGAGACAAGGTTTCGCTCTGCCACCCACTCTGGGATGCAGGGGGGCAATCATAGCTCACGGTAGCCTCAAACTCCTTGGCTCAAGCAGTCCTCCCACCTCAGCCTCCTAAGTGGTTAGGACTACAGGTGTGTGCCTCCATGCCCGGCTATTTTTAACATTTTTTATAGAGTCAGGGTCTCACTACAGGCATGCGCCACCATGCTGTAGTTTGCCTAGGCTAGTCTCAAACTCCTGGCCTCAAATGATCTTCCCACCTCAGCCTCTCAAAGCGCTGGGATTACAGGCATGAGCCACCTTGCCTGGCCAATTTGAGCTATTTCAAGTGGGATTTTGTTCCCTGCAACCAAAGTGTCTTGAGTAAAAATACCTATTTGTTGTTATGAGCAAAACTGGCTTTAAAGTAATCAAAAATGAGGATTCGTTCTCCATTCAATCCAATGAACTTTGCATAGATGACAACCTCTTTGCTTCACTGCCTTAAGTCCTGACCTCTACAAGCCTTTTGCTAACACATGGCACTAGCTACCTGAGTCACAGCCAGCAACACCATAGACATGCCATGACAACTGCTCATTCTGACAACATGACCACGTGATCATTTGCATTCACAAAGAAAAATGTACCTGCTTTTCTTATTTTCAAGAAGTGGACACCCTAAGAATTTTATTCAATGAATTATCTATTGACTAGGTGGCAGGCATTGCTGGTGTCTCTCCACACTGCCCCCTGACTTCCTGCTAGCAGAATCCTTCCCCACCCTGCCCCCACAGGAACCAGGCAGTCTGATGCTTCAGCGAGGCTGCATATCTTTTGAGCTGCAAAGAGCAGCCCTCGTTTGGTCTGCACCAGTGGTCTAGGAACAAGCACGTCAAGTGCTTTTGGCCATGCAACCTACAGACACGCACTGGGGGTGGCTCTGGAGGTTTTCCTTGATCTTTAACAGGAACCCCAGGAAGGCACTCCTTGTCCTTTGGCTTTTAGTTGTGAGTGTGTAAAGGTGGATGTGATGGTTTGGGTCACTGCACCTCAGCCTGTACCCCTTCGGTGACATTAAACACTGAAGGTCTTTCCAGCTCTCTGCTCTGCCATCCTGAGGATTCACCCTCAAGATATAAATGCTCTTTGTTTCAAGCCTTGTGAAGTTGGGTCTACTGTGATTTGCAGCCCGAAGCCTCCTAACTAATGAAAGCATCTACTTAGTACAAAGACTTGCTCAGCACCGTGAATGCACAAGAGAGCCGAAAGTCAGGTGTTAAGGAGCTTATACTTTTTGGGGGGTCAGAAGGCCCATGCCTAGGAATTAAACAGCAGCTCAAGGCAGGAAGACAGACAGGTCTGGATGGGCCAAGAAGCACTTCTTACCAGTCTTCACGGACAAGGAGGTTGTAGTTGGCACACGCCAACCACCTGTTACAAGAGTGCTCAGGGACATAGCCTTTCTCCAGGGACTAGGGTGACCCAGTGCAGCCACCTCAGCAGCCTGTAAGCTAAGCAGGAAATAACTGGGCAAAATCTTCTTTCCAAAGCAGAGATGAAAGGGACCCACCTACCTCACTGTAGCTCTCTGCAGCCTTGACCTCCCAGGCTCCAGTGATCCTCCCACCTCAGTCTCCTAAGCAGCTGGAATTACAGGCCCACACTTCCGTGCCTGGCTAAGGGACTCTCCTACCTCAGATGCAACGAAATCACAGACCCTGAATCTCGTTGAAACCTGCCCCATCATTAATGCCCCAGTGCAGCACAGTTGCGTTGCAACCAGACGTGAAGGTGAACTTGGGAATGTGGACTAGTTAGTGGGTGCCTGGAGTGAAAGAGCCTCTTCATCCTCAGCTGACTTGGGTGAGAACTGGCTCTGTGCTGAGCACTGTGCTGGGTACAGAGGGTGCAGAGACATTTCCCACACAGCCCCTGAGCAAGCTGCTCAGAGTTTGGTGGTAAGAGTCAGCCGCCCACACAAGCACCAGTGGGAGGAACAGCATCCTCTGGAACCCTGCAGAGAAGGCAGCCACACACCCTGCTGCAGAACAGGAAGTGCTTCCCCTCTGCTTCTCTGGGCTGCTGCGCCAGGCACTGTGCCTTACTCTTTATAGAAATCATCTCATTTGGCTGGGTGTGCTGATTATTCCTATAATCCTAGCACTTTGGGAGGCCGAGGCAAGCAGATCACTTGAGGTCAGGAGTTCGAGACCAGCCTGGCCAACATGGTGAAACCCATCTCTACTAAAAATACAAAATATCAGCTGAGCATGGTGGTGGGCACCTGTAGTCCCAGTTACTTGGGAGGCAGAGGCAGGAGAATCACTTGAACCCAGGAGGCAGAGCTTGCAGTGAGCCCCGATCATACCACTGCACTCCAGCCCTGGCAACAGAGCGAGACTCTGTTTCTAAAAAAAAAAAAAGAAATCATCTAATTGAATGATCACAGTGGCTCTGAGAGGTGGACGTGCTTACCCTTGTTTTGTAGACAGGAAACCAAGAAGCAGAGAGCCCTGGCAACTTGCTGAGGGCCACACAGCAAGTCAGGGATTCCCGCCCAGGCCTCTTCCACGTAAAGACCTCCCTGAGGTTCCCCTTCTTGGACAGCAGGGAGCATTTTGAATGGGAGTTTGCTTGGCAGAGGGAGAGGCAAAATATAGCAGCCAGGTGAAGGATGAGTTCATATCACAAAGATCCAAAGCCACAATCCAGGAGCATCTGTTCTCACTTGGAGGGACAGAATAAGGATGCTATTGCACCTCTGTCCCCAGCAGGAGCTCACCTGCAGACATTTGTTACTAGATGAAAAGAACGCAAGAACTGGAAAACAAGTTGGCTTCACCTAGTAGGGCTGAACATGCAGACCACACAAGCCAGGAGTCCCTTCTAGATATGATCCCTAGAGAAATTCTACCCGTGTGCGTCCTATGCAGACACCTGTGCAAGAATGTTCAACAGCAGCACCATGTATCCAAAACCAGAAACCACACACAGATCTAGTGCAACAGCATAGGTAAATAGCCTGTGTATTCAATGCTGACACACTCCATAGCTGTGAAAATGGAAAGAAATATGACCATGTGCATTAGCACAGGTGAATCTCAGGAACATGATGTTGAATGAAAAAGCAAGCTTCAGAAGAGGCATGATATAAAACTGTCTATAGGCTGGGCGCGGTGGCTCATGCCTGTAATCCTAGCACTTTAGGGAGGCCGAGGCAGGCGGATCACGAGGTCAAGAGATCGAGACCATCCTGGCCAACACAGTGAAACCCCATCTCAAAAACAAACAAACAAACAAAAAAACCGTCTATAAATACTTCAAAAACAGGCCAGGCACTGTGGCTCATGCCTATAATCTCAGCACTTTGGGAGGCCCACGTGGGAGGATTGCTTGAAGCCAGAAGTTTGAGACCAGCCTGGAAAACACAGCAAAACCCCATCTCCACAAAAAATAAAAATAAATGAGCTGGGCATGATGGCACATACCTGTAGTCCCAGCTACTCATGAGGCGGGAGGATCACTTGAGCCTAGGAGGTCAAGGAGGCAGTGAACCAAGATGGCTCCACTGTACTGCAGCCTAGGAAACAGTGAGACCCAGTCTCTAAAAATCTTAAAAAGGCCGGGCGCTGTGGCTCACAACTGTAATCCCAGCACTTTGGGAGGCCGAGGTGGGAGGATCACCTGAGGTCAGGAGTTCAAGACCAGCCTGGTCAACATGATGAAACCCTGTCTCTTCTAGAGATACAAAAAATTAGTTGGGCGTGGTGGTGGGTGCCTGTAATCCTAGCTACTTGGGAGGCTGAGGCAGGAGAATCGTTTGAACCCAGTAGGTGGAGGTTGCAGTGAGCCAAGATCATGCCATTGCACTCCAGCCTGGGCAACAAGAGCAAAACTCTGTCTCAAAAAAAAAATTAATAATAATAAATAAAACAAGGCTAATGAGATGGCTCATGCCTGAAATTCCAGCAGTCTAGGAGGCCGAGATGGGAAACTGGGAGTTTGAGGCCAGCCTGGGCAATATAGCGAGACCCCATCTCTACAAAAAAAAATAAAAACTTAGCTGGGTGTGGGGTTGCATGCTTGTAGTCCTTGATACCCAGAAGGCTGAGGTGGAAGGATTGCTTAAGCTATGATCATACCACTGCATTCCAGCCTGGGAAACAGAGTAAAACCCTATCTCAAAAAAAAATTTCTTTTAAAACATAGGAAATGAAACTCTACTGTTAAGAATATACGGCAAAAGGATACTAAGAAGCAAGGAACTGATAAAGATCAGATTGGTAGCTTCTCCTGGGGAGGGGTAGCCAGACAGATACCACCTCGGAAGGTCCCCTGAGGACATTGGTGATATAGGGAATTATGTTTCAACTGAGGACATAAGTGTCTGTTTCATTGTTCTCTGTCTCACAGATACACATTATATATATGAAATAATTCATGGAAAAAATCTACGGAGAGTGTAGCTAGCCGCAAAAGAAAAAAAAAAGTCTCAGACACAATTCGAAATGTATTTTCCTTTCTAACACTTCCCTGTAACTCAGCCTGACTCAGCCCTATCACTGGGGTTGAACCCAGTTGCTGTGGCAAGCTCTAGGCAGTTTCTTTGAAAGCAGTTTTCTCAGAGATGCGCCTGGAGACCTCGAGGCTCTGAATTTTTAACAGGCTTGCAGATTGGATGGTCCCTCCCTACCTGTCTTACCTGGAGCTTGTCTCAACCTGGACCCAACCTTTGGCATGGTTTGACTTCCAGTGTGAGGCAGGTCCACACCAGTCTCTGCAAACGGCTGAAAAGCAAGTGCCAGGCCCCTAGGCCAGGCTCCACAGGAGTGCTATGTTGCTCACCTTTCCTGGGAAGCAAAACACCAGGAGATGACCCACCTGAGGATGAGTTCCATGAGAGCTGCTGGCCTCACGTCCCTACTCACTCAAGTCCTCTAGTGTGACTTCCTCTTGCTGTTATCATAAAGTTCCAATCTTTTTTGTTCTTTTGAGATAGAGCCTTGCTCTGTTGCCCAGGTTGCAATGCAGTGGCCTGATCTTAGCTTACTGCAGCCTCTGCCTCCCAAGCTCAAGCAATCCTGCCTGCCTTTGCCTACTGAATAGCTGGGACCACAGGCACAAACACCACCATGCCCAACTAATATTTTAGAAGTTATTTTTGTAGAGATGGGGTCTTGCTATGTTGCCCAGGCTGGTCTCAAACTCCTGGGCTCGAGTGTTCTTCTCACCTTGGACTCCCAAAGTGTTGAGATTATAGGCATGACCACCACACCAAGCCATGGTCAGTGTTGTTGTTGTTGTTTTTTTGAGACAGTCTTGCTCGTTTGCACAGGCTGGAGTGCTGGGGCATGATCTCGCCTCTGCCTCTTAGGTTCAAGCGATTCTCCTGCCTCAGCCTCCTGAGTAGCTGGGGTTACAGATGCCCACCATCATGCCTGGCTAATTTTTGTATTTTTTGTAGAGACAGGGTTTCACCATGTTGGCCAGGCTGGTCTCAAACTCCCAAACTCAGACGATCCGCCCGCCTTGGCCTCCCAAAATGTTGGGATGTACTGGTGTGAGCCACCATGCCTGGCCCATGTTCAACATCTTGACCTTGATCTTCAGGACCTGTGAGGCTTGTCTTCTGCCAGTCCCACAATCTTATCACAACTGTATCCCCGGCCCACAAGCATTTTCTCTGATTATCTCCCAAGCTCTAACTGGTGTCAGCCTGATTCTTGCTCTTCCCTCCCCCCACCACCCTCACCCCTCCGCCAAGTCTCAGGTCACCCTCATTTGCCTTTTTCCCAATATAAAGGAATGGCCAGGTACAGTGTCTCATGCCTGTAATCTCAGGGCTTTGGGCAGTGGAGGCAGGGGACTGCTTGAGCCCAGGAATTTGAGACCAGTCTGGGCAATATAGCAAGACCCTGTCTCTACAAAAAAATTAAAAATTCACCAGATATGGTTGTGTATGCCTGTGGTCCCAGCTACTTGTGAGGCTAAAGTGGGAGGATCACTTGAGCCAAGGAGGTGGAGGCTGCAGTGAGTTATGATCACATCACTGCCCTCCAGCCCAGGTTATAGAACAAGACCCCGTCTCTATATAATATATAGAGAAGTACAGAGGGGTAACAGATGCCAAGTACCCGGCATGGAGGAGTGCTCACAACAGGGGCTGCTATCCCGTCATTGGGATGTGACTTTTACGTCTTCCGGCCGGATCTTGTCTTCCCTCGAGCCAGGCTCCCGTTGCATCTGGACTTGCAATGCCTGGAACCTGAAAAGGAAAAGATAATCAGCCTTGGAGCAGGAGGTGGAGGTTGGAGAGAAAGGGAATTGTTCTGGGGTCAAAGGGATGCTCTGCTTTGGAAGAAAAGGCCACGAAGTCCTGAGGGATGTGTCACCCTAGATGACATTGGCAGAGTGGACCACACCAGGGGTCTGCAGGGGGAGAAGGGCTTCTATTCCACCCAGTGGAGCGAACAGCCTGGGAAGCCACTGACACAGGTCCTGAGACCCCTGGGGATGGTGGGGAGGAGAGAATATGGCATTCTTGGGCTTGCTCGTGGTTAGTGTGGAAGATCTTTGATGGAAAAGGCTTTGATGGAAACCTCTGTGGACCGGAGCTGCTCAAATCAGCTGCTCATTCATTAGGTCAAAAGCAGTAAACTCCGTTCCCAAACTCCAAAGAGTTCCCTTCACTATGAATTATGTCTTTAGCCTCCAGCCTGCCATGGGTTTGGGCAGGAACATGCCATAGCCTATACACGCTGTAATTTCCCAAGGGCGGTGTTCCTTATGGTAATTGACAAGGCCACCGCTAATGCCCTGCTTAGCCATCCAGGAGTCCTGCTAGGGGTTTGCATTTTTTAGGGAAGTGTCAGTTCTCCTTCGGAGAAAGGAGGCCAGGATCTCACTCTGTTGCCCAGGCTGCAGTGAGGTGGCACAATTATGGTAAGAGAGAAAGGTGGGGTTTAAACCCTGGTACGGTGGAAGGAGCCTTACGCCTGTTCTCAAAGATGCTTGGAACCTGGTGGAGGGGGCCTCAGGCTTCTGCTCTAGGACAGCTCCATTTAGGAGTGACAGGGACCCTGGGACACTGATGTTTAATCAGGGGCTTGCTTGGTTTTGGCTTTGAAGACTAATCACAGATGACATGAGGTCTCCCGGGGCTGCCAGGAGCTGTTCCTGTCGGGCATTGGCTGGGGTTGGAGTGAACTGTCAGAGGCCCTCGGCCCCAGGGAGGTGGTGCCAACAGGCATCTCCGGAGGACACCATCTCCTTGGTCTTCTCACCGGCTCCCTGCTTTGTGGCTGGGACTGGGCTGTGGGCTGTGGCTGGGTCGAGAGGGGAATCTCAGAGCCAAGGGCCTCTGCAAAGGCGGCAGAGCCGTCCACAGGCTAGTCAGCAAACACAAAGGGAAATTATACCATCTGCATTTTTTAAAAAAGAGAATGTATCTGTCATCAGAAAAAAAAAGGCTTTAAAAAAATTGTAAAGGGCTGGGTGCAGTGGCCCACGCCTGTAATCCCAGCACTCTGGGAGGCCGAGGTGGGTGGATCACAAGGTCAAGAGATCGAGACCATCCTGGCCAACATGGTGAAACCCCGTCTCTACTAAAAATACAAAAATTAGCTGGGTGTGGTGGCACGCGCCTGTGGTCCCAGCTACTTGGGAGGCTGAGGTAGAAGAATCGCTTGAACCCAGGAGGCGGAGGTTGCAGTGAGCCGAGATTGCACCACTGCACTCCAGCCCGGCGACAGAGCAAGACTCCAACTCAAAAAAAAAAAAAAAAAAAAAAAAAATAGTAAGGAAGGTTTTAATTGTGGTCAGGCACGGTGGCTCATGCCTGTAATCCCAGCACTTTGAGAAGCTGAGATGGGAGGATCACTTGAGACCAGGACTTCAAGACCAGCTTGGGGCAACGTACAAAAAAAAATCTCTACAAAAAATAATTAAAAAATTATCTGGGTCTGGTAGCATATACCTGTAGTCTCAGCTACTCAAGAGGCTGAGGTGGGAGGATGGCTTGAGTCCAGGAGGTTGAGGCTGCAGTGAACTAGGATTGCGCCACTGCACTCCAGCCTGGCTGACAGAGCAAGACCCTGTCTCCAAGAGAACGAAAAGAAAGATTTTAACTACAAGAAAGGAGAAACAGGCTTGGACAACGACTCTTGTTCTTCCAGCCCACCCTCCACTCACCATGTCAATGTAGGTTGGGAAAACTGAGGCACAGAAAACCAATACTGAGGCTGGGCTATCTCTGTCCTTAGAATTTTAATGACAGCATTTGGGAACTTGGTCCTCAGGTCAGGGAAGATTTCTAGGATTAAAAGTCAATTTCTTGACCACTTGCAAGACTGGCTCATAGGTATAACATGCAACTGACCAAACATCAACCCTCCTGCTTACAGACTATCCGCTGTGTGCCAGACACTTTGTTAGGCACCACAGATGAACCTTCAGAACTCTTTGAGGTAGGTGGTATCATCATCATCATCATCATCATCACCACCACCACCACCTTACAACATAAGCTTAGAGAGGGCTGGGCATGGTGGCTCATGCCTGTAATTGCAGCACTTTGGGAGGCTGAGGCGGGTGGATCACTTGAGCTCAGGTGTTTAAGATCAGCCTGGGCAATATGGCAAAACTCTGTCTTTATAAAAAAAAAAAAAAAAAGTAGCTGGGCATGGTAGCACATGCCTGTGGTCCCAGCTACTTGGGAGACTGAGGCAAGAGGATCACTTAAGCTTGGGAGGTTAAGGCTAAGCCAAGATTGTACCACTGCACTCCAACCTGGGTGAATGAGGGAGATCCTGTCTCAAAAAAAGTTTAAAGAGGAAGTTCAAGTTCACATAACTAGTATAAAGGTAGGATTTGGACTCAAGTTTTTCTGACTTCCCTTTGATTGCTACTATATAGCATCTTTTTCAAGTTTACCTTTTTAAAGGGCTGTAACCAGAAAGTAAATGTGTAAAAGCTCCCTGAAATGTCATTTAACATACCAGCTTAAGACAGAGTGAAAACTCTGCTCTAAGTTGGCAGACATTGGCTCAAGGTTAAAAAGAACAACTATTGCTTCTCAAAAGAGGAATCAGTTGCTTAGTGCACTGTAGATGCCTTGTGTTGGTGTTTTCCAAGCACAATCAATGCCCATTCACACCACAACGAAGCCCATTAGTTGACAAACAAAATGCTAGTTTTCCTTTTTTTTTTTCTTTTTTTGGAGGTGGAGCCTTGCTCTTTTTGCCCAGGCTGGAGTGCAGTGGCACGATCTCAGCTCACTGCAACCTCTTCGCCTGCTGGGTTCAAGTAATTCCCCTGCCTCGGCCTCCCAAGTAGCTGGGACTACAGGCATGTGCCACTATGCCTCGCTAGCTTTTTGTATTTTAGCAGAGATGAGGTTTTACCATGTTAGCCAGGATGGTCTTGATCTCCTGACCTCATGATCTACCCACCTTGGCCTCCCAAAGTGCTGGAATTATAGGTGCGAGCCACTGAGCCTGGCTGGTTTTTGTTTTTGTTTCTCTTGAGATGGAGTCTTGCTCTTGTTGCCCAGGCTGGAGTGCGGTGGTGTGATCTTGGCTCACTGCAAAGTCTGCCTCACTGGGTTCAAGTGATTCTCCTGCCTCAGCCTCCTGAGTAGCTGGGATTACAGGCATGCAACACCACGCTCAGCTAATTTTTGTATTTTTAGTAGAGATGGGATTTTACTATGTTGTTCAGGCTGGTATTGAACTCCTGATCTCGTGATCTGCCCACCTTGGCCTCCCAAAGTGCTGGGATTGCAGGTGTGAGCCACTGTGCCTGGCTCTTTTTTTTTTTTTTTTTTTTTTGAGATGGAGTCTCACTCATTCGGTTGCCCAGGCTGGAGTGCAGTGGCATGATTTCGGCTCACTGCAACCTCCACCTCCCAGGTTCAAGCAATTCTCCTGCCTTAGTCTCCTGAGTAGCTAAAATTACAGGTGTGCACCATGTGTGACTAATTTCTGTATTTTTAGTAGAGATGGGGTTTCACCATATTGGCCAGGCTGGTCTCAAACTCCTGACCTTAAGTGATCCATCCACCAGCCTGGGCCTCCCAAAGTGCTAAGATTATAGGCATGAGCCACTGCATTTGGCCTGAAGAAGAGTGTAAAGTGATTGTCCTCTGGGGATCAGGATAGGGGATGACGTTGGCTGGGTTGGGGACTAATGTTTTCCTTACAAGCTCATTTTGCTTTCTTATTTTTAATTTTTTAATTAAAAAATATAATAGAGATGGACTTTTGTCATGTTGCCCAGGCTGGTCTTGAACTCCTGACTCAAGTGATCTACCTGACTTGACCTCCCAAAGTGCTGGAATTACATGCCTGGCAGCGTATTTTTCTCCTTTGCATGACTCATGTATTACTTTGATTAAAAAATAAAACATTTAAAAAACATATGTCAGTCATTGGAAATACGGATATTGCATTTCAGTATGAAAAACAAAATAGTTATCTTCAGTCTTTGCACACACACCATGTTCCATCCTTTGCAATGCTTGTGAGTCAGCTCACCCCTTCCTAAACTGAAACTGCTGACTGTGTACCTGCCTCTTCACAGACATCACCTTGATTAATCTTCACAGAAGCTCAATTAGGTGGGTTTTATTACTCCCATTTTATGGATGAGAAGGTAGAATCAGAGAGTTCAGTAACGGGTTGAGAACTCGCAGCCAATACATGGAAGAGCAGAGATTCCTACTCAGCTCCCTGAACTCAACATTGTCTGATCTTAATTAAACTAGCAGTCATCCCAGCTAATGTTTATTAAGCATAGCATCTAATGGAACCAATTATATTCCTTGCTTCTTGAGCTCCAAATCTTCCTCTTTATTACTCTTTGTGTACGTGTGTGTGCGCGTGCGCGCACGTGTGTAGAGACAGGGTCTCACTATGTTACTCAGCCTGGTCTCAAACTCCTGGCCTCAAGTGACCTTCCCGCTGTAGCCTCCCAAAGTGCTGGGATTACAGATGTGAGCCACTGTGCCCAGCCTCTTTATTAATTTAAGCCCTCATTTCGCTGGAATGTATACTTGAATAGCTACCTCTGAAAAGGCATATGGAGTAGCTATTTACCAGATATCTTGCTGAATGCTCCATGTGGATTATCTCATTTAATATACAAAATAACTCTATGAGGTAGATACTCCTACACTCCTCATTTTATAGAAGAGGAAACTGAGGCACTCACAGAGAGTTCCAGCAACTAGCCACATGTCTATCTCATCTCTGTATCCCTAGTAGAACTTAGGATGCAGCTAACACTCTTAGTAGGTGTTCAATATATATATTTGTTGAGCAGATAAATACAAATACATATCAAATCTTGAATAAAATAAACATTAAGGTTTCCATTGCTTCAAACCCAGGGAGCCCTCTGGAAATGAACTGTCTTTTGGGGGCAGACACCTCTTTTTTCCAAGATCTGCCCCAGTGCAAAAGCTCTGGGACCAGGAGGTGATAGTCAGTCAGTTAGATAAATGCCTCTCTGGTTAATTGGTTTGTCTGCATGATTGGAGTGAATGGCTTGATATGCAGGGTTTAATTATTCCAACGAAACCTGCACTTAATTGAAAGGGCTTCTAGCAAAAAAAGGGAAAGAGATTATTTAAAAGGACGATCTACTGCACATGAGAAAAGACTAAGGAGACATGGATACATGCCCGGACTCCAGTCATCCTCAGTGTTTACAGCCCTGAAATGAAAGCTTGATGGAAGAGAGCCAGAACCATCCCTACATATACCATCTGCCCCATCCCCTTCATTCTACAAAGAGGGCACTTGCAGAAGCAGATAGAAAATTCCTCCTGCAAGACTACTGCCTGGTATTCCAGTTAACTTTTTAACCTCTGTATATCTCAGCTCATTCAACTGAAATCCTGAGATAATATTTCCCATCAATTAACATGTGCAGAGCAATCAGCAGAGCTTCACTGATACATATTTTGAAAGTAACAATTACCATTTTAAATTCGCAGTAGAGTGGCAGACACTGCCAGCTGCCAGCCCAATAGCCATTCTCTCTTACTCATTGACAGATCACTAAGTTTGTTTGGGGGCATTACTGTGCCCATCCAAAAACCTGTATTTCCAGCATCCCTTGCAGCTAGGTGGCTACATGATACCACTCTGGTCAATGAGATGTAGGTGGAAGTTTCTGGATGAGACATCTAGGAAGGCTCTTTAAAAGGAGGCAGATTCAGATGAGAAGAATCTTTTACTTGTCCTTCTCTTCCCACCTGGAATGTGGGTGTGATGCCTGGAGGCACAGCAGCTATTTTGTGACTGTGAAGACAGGGCCATACTCTAAGGATGGTTCACTAGGATGCTACAAGAACCTAGGTCATTGATGGCAGCCCTGGACAGCTAACCTTTGAGTTCTTGGTCCATGAGAAGAGTAAAATCCCTAGTACATAAGAAATCTGATTCTATTTCTATTATTTGCAGCTGGAAACAGTCCTAGCAGAGACAAGTACCACATACAACCTACACTTTCTAAGTCCTATTGGTTATGGCCACAGACCTCTGGGCCCTGAAATCAGAGCAACTCTCTTATCGATCTATTCCTTCCCATTCCTTTCTCCTAGAGACAAAACCAGAGTTGGCAAGTGATCAATAAGGACTACACGTTTAATACTACCCATGTCTAAAGTGCTGCAGCGGACAGAAACAAGTGGCGCGGCTCTGAGGGGTGAGCAGTACCACAAGGAGATAAGCATTGCCCAGGAAATTGTAACTCATGGACGACACCCTCATCTATTGGTTTAGCCATTCCAGGCTTTCGGCGTGTAGGCAGGATGATTTATCTCACCTGCCTTCTGTGCCCTGCTTCAAATCCCCAGCATGCTCCTCACTGTGCAGTCAATGGCGTCACTCCTCCAGCCTCTGCCTTGTCCCCTGGCACCAACTCTCACTCTTTCATATGCACCCAATCTCCTCCCCATGTCACATCACAGCTGAGCTTCCTGGCCACCATCCCCAGCAAGGCCTAGCCCCTCAGTCCACAACACTGCTCACCACTCCAAGCATCCCTTCGGGTACCAGCCTGCCTCTAATATTCATGCCTGAAACTCCCCAAGAGGCAATATCATTTTTAGTTGACGCAAGCAATGGGTCAGTGGCTCCTGAAGATATAAATGTCTGTGTTTGCCAGGCACGGTAGCACATGCCTGTAATCCCAGCACTTTGGGATGCTGAGGCAGGTAGATCATGAGGTCAGGAGTTCAAGACCAGCCTGACCAACATGGTGAAACCCCGTCTCTACTAAAAATGCAAAAAAATTAGCCGGGTGTGGTGGTGCACACCTGTAATCCCAGCTGCTCAAGAGGCTGAGGCAGGAGAATTGCTTGAACCTGGGAGGTGGGGGTTGCAGTGAGCTGAGATAGCACCACTGCACTCCAGCCTGGGTGACAGAGCAAGACTCCATCTCAAAAAAAAAAAAAAAGGCTCAGTTTGATACCTTTTAGGAAAGGCGAGAGCATCAGTAGGAAGTTAGGAGGGGCTGGTGTTTCCTGAACTCAGGGACCAAGAGCACCACCCAATATCAGGCCCCAGAATAAATCCACGCTTATTCTGCAGTGGCTTCAGATTTGTACCAAGACAGGGAAGTGTGGAACGGCACGCAACCCTTTTATTACCAGAGGACACTGCTTCCCGGGTCTCCTTTTTTCTAACACCACTGCAGAAAAGCTTTTGATAAAAGCCCAATTAGAAGTGACAGATTCAAATCGTTCTGAAATGCACATCAATTCATCACGTCCACTTTTTATGAGCATTGGCCCCATCTGGATTTCAGGTCTGTGCACAGGGTTGATTGACAGCTCTGATGGCCACCAGAAGCCATGACGGACCCACTCAGTGAAACCCAAATCCCAGAGCGAGGTCACCCTTGCGGATGCCTGTCAAGTCAGACTTACTGCAGGACTGGCTAGGGGTATACCATGACCTTGATAAGGAAATACTCTTCTTTCCTGCTGTTGCCGTTGAAGCCTGGTCAGCAAATCTGCCTTCCCCACAGGAGACTGACAAGCAATTGAGAACACCAGCTGATTCCAATTCAAGACGTCTCTGTGCTTTCAAAGATGGGCTCTTGGCTTCATCTGTGCACTGGATGGAATTTTTTTCACTCTTGTGTACTTCAGTGCCTTGGCTGTCATTTCATTGTCTGGGTTGGAAGCAACTTGAGGTGTCCATTGTCCCTCTTTGGGTTCTCTATGTCAGTGTCATGACTTGTTAGGGCCACACTATCTGGCATGGGGTGAGTTTTTAATAAATATTTGCTAAATTGAGTGCTCTGATGTTTGTGATAAAAACATTCTGTTGGCCAGGTGTGGTGGCTTACTCCTGTAATCCCAGCATTTTGGGAGGCTGAGGTGGGCCAATCACAAGGTCAGGAGATTGAGACCATCCTGGCCAACATGGTGAAACCCCATCTCTACTAAAATACAAAAAATTAGCCAGACGTGGTGGCATGCACCTGTCATCCCAGCTACTCAGGAGGCTGAGACAGGGGACATAGCTTGAACCTGGGAGGCGGAGGTTGCAGTGAGCTGAGATCGTGCCACTGCACTCCAGCTTGGTGACAGAGCAAGACTCCATCTCAAAAACAAACAAACAAAAACAAAAACATTCCCTTGTCACAGAATTACATTCAATATTAGTCCACCAAGAAGAACGTAGTGAGCTTAAGTGCTGTGATAGGCCCGGGATGGCCACTCTGCAGTTTCGTCTGACTGCTCCAGCGGAGTGAGGACCCTCCCTTCGTGCCACCTGTGTGCTGTGCTGGGCACAGGACAAACTTTTGTACTACTTCTTTTGAACATTTTTAATTTTTTTTACAGATGGGGTCTTGCTCTGTCATCCAGGCTGGAGTGCAGTGGTGTGATCAGAGCTCACTGCAGCCTCCAACTCCTGGGCTCAAGTGGTCGTTCCACCACAGCCTCCCAGAGCGCTGGTGTTACAGGTGCACGCCACTAAGAGATGGGAGTCTTGCTGTGTTGCCCAGGCTGGACTTGAACTCCTGACTTCAAGGGATCCTTCTGCCTTGGCCTCCCGAAGTGCTGGGGTTTCAGGCATGAGGCAGCCTGCTGGGCCCGGTTTGTGCTTCTTACCCTCTTTGCCATTGCTTGTTCCTACAACTTGCTGTGAATTCCTTGGAAGAGGCCTCTCATGTACCCATTGGCGCCTTCCAGCACAGCGCCTGGCCCTCCTTTGTAGAGTGACTGAATAAACAAGTCTCCTTTCAGCATCTAGCCTGGAGATTTGACACAAAAGCAACTGCAAGGTGGGGTACAGAGCAAGTGTTTTTGTGCATACATTAAATTAGAGAAGAAGAGAGGTGGGAGGAAATTGTGTTACTCTTTGGTTTTGGGAATTTAAGAGAGTTTGGAAGGCACAAAATCAGACACGGGACAGGCACTGCCAGAGACCTGGACATTAGCAAGCAGAATC
The DNA here is from genome assembly GCA_031835075.1 of Saguinus oedipus. Classification (NCBI taxonomy): domain Eukaryota; kingdom Metazoa; phylum Chordata; class Mammalia; order Primates; family Cebidae; genus Saguinus; species Saguinus oedipus. The sequence goes on from CM063170.1 coordinate 50,184,312, forward strand.
CTGCCCCTGGGGAGCCCTTGGGGCTGGCATGTGAATGTGTGGGGTGGGCCCAGCAGCCCCAAGAATCTTCTCAGTGAAAGAGATGGGCCCTTGAGTTTTGTAGAAAAGGTCACCAGTTATCATCAAATGAATCCTGCTCTGAGAACGGCCAAGAACCGGAGGTGGAAGATTCTGTGGGAGCCACAGTCAGACCTTAAATCTTCCTCATTATCTTCTTCTCATCTCACTGGCACTAGAATCCCCAGGGAGGCTGCGACAGGGTTAGGCCAGGCCGGGCCGGATGCCTTTGGATGTCAACCCCAGGGAAAGTCCGCGAAGCGTGGTAATGAGGATATTCTAGAGAGGCTGCGGGGAGGGGGACCCCACTCACTCACTTGCACATTCACTCACTCGTGAATTCATTCCCACTCACTCATTCATTCATTCATTCATTCATTTATTCACTCATTTACTCGCTCGCCCATTCACCCACTCATCCTCTCACTCACTCACTCATTCACTCATCCACTCACTCATTCACTCACTCATCCTTTCACTCATTCACTCATTCACTTACTCATCTACTCGCTCACTCACCTATGCACTTACTCATTCATCCACTCATTATCCACTCACACATCCAATTGCTCGTACATCATTCACTCACTCACTTATCCACTCACTCATCCACTCACTCATTCACTTATTCACTCACTCCTCTACTGGTTCACTCACTCATGCCTTCACTCACACATTCACTCATTCATTTACTCATGCTTTCACTCCCACTCATTTGTTCACTCATTCACTCATTCACTCATTTACTCACTCATTCACTCATTCATTTACTCATCCACTCGCCTACTCACCCATGCACTCACTCATTCACCCACTCATTCATCCACATGTCCACTCGCTTGCACATTCACTCACTCTCTCATTCACTTATTCACTCACTCATTCACTCATTCACTCACCTATTCACTAACTCACTCATCCATCCACTCACTCATTCACTCCCTCAGTCACTCATCCACTCACTCATGCATATACTTACTCATCCACTCATTCACTCTTTCATTCACTCAATCACTCACTCATCCACTCATTCATTCACTCACTCATCTGCGCATTCACTCATTCATTCACTAATTCATTTATTCATTCATTCATTTGGTCACTCACTCACTGATTCACTCATTTGATTCAAAAACCATTCCTAAATGCTGAAGGCAAAAGATAAGAAGAAACTTTGACTATGACAAGATTCAGGGAACAAATAAATGACAAGTAAGAATACACTACACATGACAAATATGGGAGGTTCAGAGCCAAGAAAAAGAGGCAGGGAAAGAGAAACGTGGAGGAAAGATGGTCAAAAGAGCCCCCAGACTCACTGGAAGAGGAGAGAAGCAGCAAGAAAGACTGGTGCTGAGGAGCAGTGAGGAGACAGGAGGGAAGAAGGAAGCCTGGATCCCAGCCCAGTCTGGCCCACATTTTAAAGTCGAGCATTAGCTCAGAGAATGCAAATCAGAGCTACAGCAGAGTGATTTACCCAGGGAATGCAGCATGATCACTCGGGTCACCGCCTGCAGCTCAAATGAAGTTATATCCAGGGCCCAGAGCTGGCCCCGGCTGCATCACAAGCTTCCTTTGAGGAGTCAGCAGGCAGCAGGGCACACATCAGGCACCCGTTGCTGCCTTCTGCATTTATAAGACACACTGGAAATACACTTAGAATCGATGCAGCGATCAATTGAAAATGCATTTCTAGTTGTGGGGCCATCTATTTTATGAAATACCCTGCAAACAGAAAGATGCAGCCAGGCTTGGAAACACATTTCCAGGTGTTTGAAAGTAACTCTGCCAACTTTTCCCATCAGCTAGGTTATCATTTTTTTAAAAAATACAGATTTCAAGTTTTCTTCCATGGTGATGGGGATGTGGTGGGGGAGGCTTCTGCCTCCAGCTTTCTAACCCTCATTCTTGTCCCAGGCTCTACCACGATGTGCAGTCAGGGAAAGTCACCTCAACCACAGCAGAGGAGCCCAAGGAGGAGTCTCTGTGTCTTTCCCTGGAGCTTCATGGGGCTCCCAGCTCTTCCTTCTAGAAAGACCTTCGGGTCTGGTCAATCTGAGGGTTCAGTAAGCAGCATTTTTTTTGGCCTGGTGTGGTGGCTCACACCTTTAATCCCAGCACTTTGGGAAGCCAAGGTGGGTGGATCACATGAGGTCAGGAGTTCGAGACCAGCCTGGCCAACATGGTGAAACCCTGTTTCTACTAAAAATACAAAAAATTAGCTGGGCATGGTGGTGTGCACCTGTAATCCTAGCTACTAGGGAAGCTGAGGCAGGAGAGTCGCTTGAACCCGGGAGGTAGAGGTTGCAGTGAGTCGAGATCACACCATTTTACTCCAGCCTGGGCAACAAGAGAGAAACTCCATCTCAAATCAACCAACCAACCAACCACCCAATCACCCACTTTTGTGTTTGTGTGCGTGCGTGCATGTGTGTGTGACAATGTCTTACTTTGCCACCCAGGCTGGAATGCAGTGGTGCAATCAGAGCTCACTGCAGCCTTGACCTCCTGGGGCCAAGTGATACTCCCACCTGAAGCCTCCCCAGAAGCTGGGACTACAGGTGTATACCACTACACTGAGCTACTTTAAAAATTTTTTAGTTTTTAAAGATGGGGGTCTCACTACATTGTCCAGGCTGGTCTTGAACTCCTGGTCTCAAGCCTCAGCTTCCCAAAATGCTGGGACTACATGTGTGAGCCACCATGCCCAGCCAGATCTGGGTTTTATTTAGGTCTTGGACTTCCTTATTTTAACCCGAGGTGTTCAAGCCTTGAGGTCAACACTGCATTTTCTCATGTATCAGGTTCAGTGGGCAGATTTCCAGGCAGCAGAAGAAAAAGAAGTGGGGTGGTTTTTGAGGGCTAGGCTTGAGTGACTTTGTTAAAATGGGCAGGCTCTGAGGATGCCTTCTGTTGTAGGTTTAGACAGTTGGGTGGCCGAGGTTTCACGGGCAGGGCTCCTACAAATAAGGAAGCCATAACTCCTACACTCAGGAGGTTAACATATTATAAGTTGTGCTTGTTGGCATGAAGTGACATTGTTCCCTCCAAAAAGGGCAGGGGGTGTACGGAAAAGGATTGCAGGAATTCTAATCAAACAAAAAGTCAAAGAAACAAACAAAACAATTTGCATAAAGAGATAAAAATGGCAGTTCCCCTCTGTGGTCTAGTGGGAAGGATGTGGTCCAGCCATTAGAGAGCCCTGGGTTTAAACTTCAGTTCTGCCATTTGTTGCTGTGTGGCCTTGGGCATGTGGCTTACCCTCTCTGAACCCCTTTTTATTGGATGAGTAGCATTAACTTTTTTTTTTTTTTTTTGAGATGGAGTCTGGTTCTGTTGCCCAGTCTGGAGTGCAGTGGCACTATCTTGGCTCACTGCAACCTCTACCTCGCGGACTCAAGTGATCCTCCCATTTCAGCCTCCAGAGTTACTGGGATGACAGGCATGTGCCACCGTGCCTGGTTCATTTTTCTTTGTTTCGTATTTTTAGTAGAGATGGGGTTTTTTCATGATGGCCAGGCTGGTCTCAAACTCCTGACTGCAAATGATTCACTGGTCTTGATCTCCTAAAAGGCTGGGATTCCAGGTGTGAGCCACAGCACCCAACCACACATAGCAGTAACATTTTAAGGCCACTGTGGCACGTACAGTGGGCAAATGCTACATAGCTACTCAGCCCACCCCCCCGTCAGAAGCTAGCAGCAAACTCAGGATAGAAACAAGAAGTCGCTACCTCCTCTTCCTGTATAATTACCTCTATACCTAGCAGAATTGAGAGAAAAACTTCAATGATATACCCTCAACCCTTCCATCTGGAAGGGTTGGAAACTCACCCAGCCGGTGGTGTTGGCATCTTTCTGTGTCTGCCACGTACCTCTGGGCAGGGAGATACTTCATATTTCCTTGCATACCCTGACTTAGCAAGTGTCTTCCATAAATCGGCATTTCATATTTATCAAGTGATTGATTTCCAATGGCTGAATGCTGGCTTTCTCCCTCCCTTCAGCCGATCAGACCTTTTCCTCCCCTTGCGTGGGGAGAGTTTTCACCGTGACTGCTTTCTGGCACCTGCTGTTCCCACCTAGATGGTTCCGCTGTGCCTGAGGTTTGGAGGTGCACCCCAATCTGTCTTGCACTCTCAATTTCCATGGGTTAGAAGCATAGACTAGATGGCCTTCTGATTTCTGACTTCCAAGGCACAGACTGTCTTTACCGGGTGAGATGTAGACAGGCCAGCTGGCCCTATGTCCCACCAGGAGAGCTCTTCATTTGCCAGTGTCCCCAAACATCAGTGTTACGGCAACAATGAACATTATTTGCCACCTGCTCCCACCCTGGGCAACTTCCAGAATCTGAAGGGTCATCAAAGCAAGTCTATTCTGCCGGGCACTGTGGAATACTCATGCGTGTAACTCCAGCACTTTGGGAGCCTGAGGTGGGACGATTGCTTGAGCCCAGGAGTTTGAGACCAGCTTGGACAACATAGTGAGAACTTGTTTCTACAGAAAAATTTAAAAAGTATTTGGAAGGCCGAGGCGGATAAATCACCTGAGGACAGGAGTTCAAGACCAGCCTGGCCAATATAATGAAACCTCGTCTCTACTAAAAATACAAAAATTAGCTGGGCGTGGTGGCGGATGCCTGTAATCCCAGCTACTTAGGAGGCTGAGGCAGGAGAATGGCTTGAACCTGGGAGGCGAAGATTGCAGTGAGCCGAGATCACGCCACTGCACTCCATCCTAGGCAACAACAGCAAATCTCCGTCTCAATAAATAAATAAATAAAAAAGTAGGCAGGCATGGTGGCATGTACCTGTGGTCTCAGCTACTTAGGAAGCTGAGGTGGGAGGATCACTTTAGCCCAGGAGGTAGAGGCTGCAGTGAGCCACGATTGCACCACTGCAGTCCAGCCTGGGTAACAGAGTGAGATCCTGTCCCTAAAACAAGGAAGTCCAGTTCAGCTCTGTTTGTGGGATACTGAGAACCCCATACCAGCCATCACTTTGGGATGATGCTCAGCACATCACTCTCTCATTGTGTAAGGGAATGAGGGGTATCACTTCTTCACCGGGTGACTTTCGGAGGACATATTCCCAGACAACCAGGACACAATTTCTCTGTGCAGTGGGTGTCTGCACACAGTGGGCACTCAGTCAACCTCGGAGCAAGAGAACAGAATGTCTCAGTAACCAAACCCACTTGACAGACACACAGGTGGACACTCACAGCCTCTAAGGGGAGACTTTCATCATGGAGAAAGCTGGGAAGCCCCATCCCATGTTCTGGATGGTCCTGCTTGGGCTGTCTGTGACCTCACTAGGATTACTCTAGGCCGTGGCTAGACTTCCAGGAAGGAAAATGAATAATTAAGATGCTGGAGATGGAAAGCTTCAGGATATGATAGAGATTTTTAGTTTTTAACTAGACAGAAAAATAAATGTCTCAGGCCAGGTGAAGTGGCTCACACCTACAATCCCAGCACTTTGGGGCGCCAAGGTGGGCATAGAGCTTAAGTCCAGGAGTTTTGAGACCAGCCTGAGCAACATAGGGAGACCCCATCTCTACAAAAAATACACAAATAAGCTGGGTGTGGTGGTGCACACTTGTAGTCCCAGCTACTTGAGGAGGCTGAGGTGAAAGGATCACTTGAGCCCAGGAGGTTGAGACTGCAGTGAGCTGTGATTGCGCCACTGCACTCCAACCTGGGTGACAAAGCGAGATCCTGTCTCAAATAAAATAAAATAAATATAAAATAAAAGCAGCAGCATCTCAATATTTAAGTACATTTGCCCATTCAGGAAAGGGCTCTCAAGAGACCTCAAAGAGTAACCCCACCACCTCTCAATCCCCAGGGACTGGCAACCCAGTGGGGCAGTTCCCAGATTCCTGATTTGTCCAATTTCAGCTCCCGCTGTTTTTTTTTTTTTTGAGACAGAGTCTTGCTCTGTCACCCAGGCTGGAGTGCAATGGCAAGATCTCGGCTCACTGCAACCTCAACTTCCTGGATTCAAGTGATTCTCCTGCCTCAGCCTCCTGAGTGCTGGTATTACAGGCACCCGCCACCACATATGGCTAATTTTTGTATTTTTAGTAGAGATGGGGTTTCACCATGTTGGCCAGGCTGGTCTTGATCTCCTGACCTCAGGATCCGCCTGCCTTGGCCTCCCAAAGTGCAGGGATTATGGGCGTGAGCCACGGCACCCAGCCTCTGCTGTGTGTCTTATGATAACATCACCATTTACAGGAGGAGGCATTTCTAGAAGAATAAAGCATGAAGCCTACACCCGGCACTCTTATTACCACCATTATTATAACAATGAGTGTCTCCATCTGAGGTTAGGCAGGCACAGAAACGGAATTCAAACTACTCAGATTTTCTATCTCAGAGCATTCTGCCAAAGAGATGCCAGGGGAGCCCGTGAGTTAAAATGCATTAATTGAGCACCACTATGTTAGGAGCAAAATAGGTTTGTGCATCCAATTAGATGTAGGGCATCTGAGAGGGAGAAAGACGAAGAGAGAGGGGGGATTACGAAATGGTCTTTTTACTTATAATTAACAACAAAATAAACCGCTCTGTCATGGAACGGGGCCCTCTCTGTTCCTGCCACCCCTGTGGCCCACGTTTCAATTAGCTCTGTTATTCAGGTCCCCTATTACGCCAGATAACCCAGGACTGGCTGTAATTAATTGTTATAATGTACTCAGGAGCAGAGCCAAGCTGCAGCTCGGGAAGGCTGGTTGAAGCTGCTGCATTCCTCTAACTGGCCTCCTGGAAGGGCTGGCTTGGAGCTCAGCCTTCATCAATAAGACAGAGCTACTCTGTGGGATGACGAGGGAGAGGGGCTGAGATACTTGGAGTCTGCTTTTTCTGCCGCATTTGGTGCTGAGCAAGGCATCTCCTTCTCTCTCTGCCCTGCTCCCTTCACTAGTCCCTGAAGCCCTGAACCCTTCCTGCCAGTGACATTTAAAATAAAGATGCCAGGCTGGGCGCGGTGGCTCATGCCTGTAATCCCAGAACTTTGGGAAGTGGAAGTGGGTGTATCACCTGAGATCAGGAGTTTGAGAACAGCTTGGCCAACACGGTGAAACCCTGTCTCTATGAAAAGTACAAAAATTAGCTGGGTGTGGTAGTGCACTCCTGTAGTCCCAGTTACTCGGGAAGCTGAAGTAGGAGAATTGCTTGAACCCAGGAGGTGGAGGTTGCAGTGAGCCGAGATTGCACCACCGCACTCCAGCCTGGCGACAAGAGCAAGACTCCATCTCAAACAAAGAAACAACCACAAAAATTAGCTGGGTGTGGTGATGCACACCTGTAATCCCAGTTACTTGGGAGGCTGAGGCAGGAGAATTGCTTGAACCTGGGAGGTGGAAGTTGTAGTGAGCTAAGATTGCACCACTGCATTTCAGTCTGGGTGACCGAGTAAAACTGTGACACACACACACACACACGACATCTTATCCATAGAATGGAATATTATTTATCCATACAGAGGGATGAGGCAGGACTGGCATACGCTACGGCACGGATGAGCCTTGCAAACACTACACTCAGTGCCAGAAGCCAGACGCACAAGGCCACACTATTTGTGTGGTATTTAATGTAGAATGCCATTTAGATGAAATGCTCAGAATAGGCAAATCCATAGAGATAGAAGGCAGGCTGGTGGGTGCCAGGGGCTAGGGGAGAGAAGAATGGAGGAGGGGGTGAGTGGTAATGGGGATGAGGTTTCCTTCTGGGGTGATGAAAGTGTCTTGGAAGTGGATAGAGGTGGTGGTTGCACAGCATTGTGAATGTACTAGATGCCACCAGATTATTGATTTTAAAATGGTGATTTTTATGTTATGTGAATCTTATCTCAATAAATAAATAGAAATAGGCAGGTGCAGTAGCTCATGCCTATAGTCCCAGCATTTTGGGAGGCTGAGGCAGGAGGATTACTTGAGGCCAGGAGTCTGAGAACAGTCTGGGCAACATAGCAAGACCCCATCTGGGCAAAAATAAAAAGATTGAGCAGGTATAGTGGAGCATGTTATAGTCTCAGCTACTGAGGAGGCTGAGGCGGGAGGATTGCTTGTCTCAGGAGTTTGAGGCTGCAGTGAGCTCTGATTGCACCATGGCACTCTAGTATGGGTGACAGAGCAAGACCCTGTCTCAAACCTAAACTAAACTAAACCAAAACAGCTACAATTTCTTGAGCTGAGTTGAGCAGGGACTAGGCCCCAAACCTTCAGTGACTCTAAGACCCAAACAGCCTGGGCAGGAAGCTATGATCATCTCTGGTGAAGACCTGAGGCTTCCCAGTTTTGGAGAGGGGACATCAAGGGATGAGACAGGTTTTGGGGAAGCTGGGATTTGAGCCCTGGAGGGAAGGCTGTGTACTTGTCATGGGAGGTGACAGTCCACATGGGAATTGCAGGAATGACTTTTTTTTTTTTTTTTGAGATAGAGAACTTGCTCTGTCGCTAAGCTGGAGTGCAGTGGTGCCATCTCGGCTCACTGCAACCTCTGCCTCCCAGGATCAAGGGATTCTCCCTCCTCAGCCTCCTGAGTAGCTGAGATTACAGGTGCATTAGCTGGCTAATTTTTGTATTTTTAGTAGAGACAGGGTTTTACCATGTTGATCAGGATGGTCTTGAACTCCTGACCTCATGACCTGCCCTTACGGGATGCTGTGTCAAGAAAAAGTCTGGATAGAAACAGAGGGGGAGAAAGAGGGTAGGGTGAGTGGGAGAAGAGAGGACAGCCGGACAGGGGCCTTGTGACAGAAAAGGGAACAAGAACTCAGGGTTTTACGTTGTACCCACAGGTGCAGAGCTGAGAAAAGGAAAGAGAAATGAAGAACGGCAACTCAGAGGAGGTGGGGGGTGGGGGGTGGCGCGGGCACAGGGTGCAGGGTAAGAAAGTGAGAAGGCAGTCTGGCCGGGGGTGGGTGGGTGGTGGGCTGTCACCTTCTCGGGTCACACCCTTTCTCCTGAGAGCTCCCGGGACTGCAAGCAACTTGTTCAGGAACTTGACTAATTTCCCCGAGGCTGGCTCACCTGTTTCCAACCGATCAGTGATCTTGAAACTTAAAAATACTCAGACTCACACTTTCCACCTATCTGTGCAAGGTAAGAGGAGCCAAACACATCTCAAAATGCACCGGTTTTTCTTCTTCTAAGGGGGCAGGCTCCCATGGTGTGCCTCCACCTTCTCTTTTAATGCCTCTATTGTGTAAAAATGTCTTTAAATGAATTTGTTGTGCTTAATGGCTGGATTGGGCATTTCTTTTCACTTTCTCTATGAAAACACAAGATGTACAAACAAGAGGCCACGTTTTTCCAATGTTTATCCCTCTCCCAGCATGGTGGTGATGGAAATCCATTCCCCAGTAACAGCGAGAAGACCATGGGATTCTTCAGGCACAGAGATCATCTCTACCTTCCTGCCGTGTAAGTGGGAGAAGATAAATGAGATGGAAACAGGGAAGTCTTTTTAATGTTTGTGCCAAGTGATACAATCACCACTAATGAAATAAGGCAGCCGTCAAAACTGCACCCAGAAACTGTCCATCAGTCTGGACGTGAGGTTGTTAGAATGTGTTTCCGCAGCAGCAGAGACGGGGTGACTGGCTGCTCTCTGATCATCTGTCTCTTCTTCCCTGGGTGCAGGGAGCTCTGGAGAAGCCCACTTAGGAAGCCAGGCTTCAAGGTGACAGGAACGTGTTGCAGGCGGGGTTCCACCCACCAGGCAGTGATGGCCGGGGATGACCCTGAAATCGCTGCACTCGGGGATGTTACATACTGCATGAACGTGAGACACCAAGAGCCTATCATTCCGTTTCTCATTTAAAGGAGACCTCTGAGGTCTAGCTGACATTTGCAAACCACTGAAGTCAGTGATGCCCCATAAAAGGCTGTAGCGTCTCACAAGCAGAAGTTCTCAAGGGGCTGCAGAAGTGCTTCAAGCCCGTGGCCTAAGGAATGAATTCCCAAAGTGTTTCACCAGGAATGAGGAACCTACTCAGATGCTTTTAAGGGATCCCAGGGGGAGAGGAATGTCCCCTTTGGGGTCCCCAGTCCTACTGTCTCCTTGGGAAGCTCCTTACCCCATAATCACGTTTGTGGGCAGGGGCTGGGCCTTGGGTGCCCTGGTGGATACCAGCAAGCCACAGGCTCATTCTTTGGCATTTGTAATCTCAAGAGATCCCAGAGGAACCAGCTGAAAGGTGCTTGTGGCACTGAGGGGTGGGGAACACGAAGTCTTCCCAGAACCAGAGACTCCAGTGGCTTGGAAACACTTCCTCTCCACCCAGCTGGGGGCCACGGGCATCAGAGACCTTGAGACACACTCTGTGAACCAAGCCCCACTCTCCAGCCCCTGGCACTGTCCCAGTCAGAAGAAAATAAGACCCAGCGATACATGATGGTGGAAGCATCCTGGCCTGTGTGGGTCACCCGGCATGTATACAGAGCCTCTGCAGGCTGGATCCACGGAGCTCTGTGCAATCCAACCCACGGCATCAAACAGTCGCCCCAGCGCCTGCTACTGGGACTCCACATCTGGTTTAGGAAATTAGGAGATGCAAAGGGGTGTGCATGAAGTCGTGAGAACACACGGGCATGGACCGGACAAGGGGGCCAGGTGCTGGGGAGAGGGGGTCCCACGGCAGCCCCCCGGGACAGGGCTTCACCAGCTCTGCACCTGCGGGCCTCCGTCAGGGGTCCAGCCAGTTGGGAAACGTACTCACGCGGTGGTGAGCCAGCTAGGTCCTGGGGGTCTCTTGCGTCCCTCTTAAATTCTCTCTCCTCCTGTTGGCTCCCCAGAAAATAGCAGGGCTGCGGGAGAGCAGCCACCTTCCCCGGAAGCCCACGCTGATACCCCACTCAGAGGCTGCTTCTATTTTTGGCAAGGGCAAAAGTGGGGGCTGGGGGTGGGCTGCTTTACTTCCCTCTTTTTTGTTCTGAGCAGAATCTGTGGGTAACTTTCCACTCACGAGATGAGGAGGCTGAGAGCAGAAAGGGACCCATGCTGTGCAGGGCAGGCAGGAACTGCAGGGAAAGGGGTGTATCTGTCATCAGGGCCAGGAGGGCGGGTGGAGGGGCACAGGGTGGGAACCTGGCATCGTCAGTCACCGTGCGCACCTCTGCTCTGCTCTGCTCTGTTCTTCCCACTGGGCCTCAGGCCACACCAGACATTACCTAGGGGGCCTCTCTGGCCTCCTCTGCACCTTCCAGATGGTTCCTCTGGGATCTCTTGAGATTGCAAATGCTGAGAAATGAGCCTATGGGCTTGCTGGTGTCCACCAGGGCACCCAAGGCCCAGCCCCTGCCCACAAACAGGTGATTGTGGGGCAAGGAGCTTTCCAAGGAGACAGCAGGACTGGGGACCCCAAAGGGGATGTTTCCCTCCCCCTCCTGGGATCCCTTAAAAGCATCTGAGAAGGTTCTTCAATTCCACAGAGGAGGAAGACTGGCCATCAGGAAGTGTGGGGCCTCGGACATCCCAGGGAACACTCTTCTATGAGCGTGTATCACATGATACATACCCTTTTCTCCTCTCTCTCTTTGAAGTTTGTTAGTGGGTGTGGACCCAAAGTGCTTTGGACACCCCCACCCATCTGCTGCCCCTACCCGGGATCTACCTCGAACCCTAACCCACTCTGAAAACCTGTGTCTTTGCGTCTTTGCCTAGCAGGCTCTCTGCAGAACTCTAACGGCCTCATTTCCCTGGGAGGTCCTGTGGTGTAGACGCCTGGAGGGGCAGATGGGCTGGAACATCATGTCTTCACCAGCGAATGGGGGCAACCAGAGTTGTGGGAATGAATGGAGGCAGTGCATGAAAACCGCCTACCTCCGTGTCCTGTGCATGCCGGTGAGTGATTCCTTCCCCAAAGCTGTCAACGTGCCCTCCGCTCCTATTCAAGTGAACTTCAGTTTCTCGGCTCTTGCTTCCTGGCCCTGGGCAATAGCACCCATATCTACTATCTTAGCTTCCTCCTTATTTCCCAGCCTATAGCAATGGCAAGAATACTTGTTGTCCCCGCTTTTTTCTTCCAAAAAACTGAGGTGCAATCAGTGAGCTGCATGGATCTTCAGTACACAGTTCAATGAGTTAGGAACATGCCCACATAACCAAAGCCCAATAGTGATACAGAACATGGTGACCCCCCCCGCCGACAAGAAGTTCTTTATGGCCCTTTCCATCCCCCTGTGGCCCCTAAAGGCAACTGTTGCTGTGATTTTCATCAGCTTTGCCATTTCTTGAACCTTAGGAGAGGAGAATAATGTGCTGTTGGACTCAGACGTCCCCTCCTTGGGTCTCCAGGAAGCTGGACACCACAGCTGTGTGCTCTGTGTGATGGTCAATTTTCTGTGTCAACTTGACTGGGCTCAGGGATGCCCAGATAGCTGGAAAAACATTTCTGGGAGTGTCCGTGAGGTTGTTTCTCAGCATTTGAATCAGTGTATTGAGTCAAGCCCCCCCCAGTGTGGGTGGGCGCCATCTAATCTGCCCCTGATAGAACCGAAAGTCAGAGGAAGGAAGAATTCTCCCTCTTGAGCTGGGACATCCATCTTCTTTAGGGTCTGGTTCCTTCCACACAGCGTTTTGAGGCTGGTGGAAGTCACGTGGTCCTCTCTGTTACTGGGCAGTATCCCATCATGTGTGCCCCGCATTTTCTTGACTTGTGCGTCTGTCGCTGGACATGTGGGTTGTTTCCTGTTTGACTGGGACCTTCCTGTACAGGTCTTCATATGGATGTCTTGTCATTTCTTTTGAGTAAACATCCTGGACTACGACTGTCTGGGGGAGGAAGACATGGTGCCCCCAGCCCAGGGCCACCATGGAGAATTAGGGGGGCAGCAGGGACTGACACTGATTTCCTCACTCCTGTACTCTGATCATTCCAGCACTAGCACTGTCTCCTCTTACCCCCTGGGAGAACCCATCCTTCCTAGCTTAGACGGGAGAGGTAGTGAGGGTGATATCGGGAGGCTGAAACCCATCAGAAAGAAGCAGAAGGCAGCTGATTCAACCCGGGGCTGGCAATTTCAGGGGAAAAAGATGTCAACACCTTCAAAGGTGGGGGCAGACTCTCTGGAGGTAAGTCCCTTCCAACTTTGGATTTTGAAATACATCCCATTGGAGAGACAAAAACCTGGCTGGTGGGAGGGAAATTCAGGCTCGATTCCCATCTCTCCATGAGAGAGTGAGAAGATTCCTGCTGGGCTGTCCAGGGAGGGTGGCCAGGATCACCAGCACCATGGGGTGGAAGGAGATGAGTCCTCCCCTGGGCAGCACAGAGAAGAGGGGTCACCTGAGGCCACAGAGGAGAGGGACTCCTCAGAGGAGGTGGCAGTAACTAAGACACACAAAAAGGAAGTGGCATCTGAGAGCTTCCAGCACGCATGCCCAGGGAGGTACGAGCCTGAGCTTGTGGGTGAGGGGTGATTTTTCTAGTAAGCAAGAAACATGAAATACAAAACAGCTGGTTCTGCAATAAGCCAGCCCCAGAAGAGCTTGGCAACCCTGGAGATGGGGCAGACACGATGTGGACTTAGGGGCTGTGGGGTTTGAGCCCTAGCCTGGACTCCTGAGCCTCAACAAAGGGGCTGGGAGGCATCCCTCTTTCTTTTTTGAGACGACAATCTCATTGTGTTGCCCAGGCTGGAGTGCAGTGGTACAGCCTCGGCTCACTGTAACCTCTGCCTCCCAGGTTCAAGCAATTTCTCCCACCTCGGCATCCTGAGTAGCTGGGATTACAAGAGTGCACCATCACGCTCAGCTAATTTTTAATTTTTATAGAGACGAGGTTTCACCATGTTGGCCAGGCTGGTCTTGAACTCCCAGTCTCAGGTGATCTATCCACCTTGGCCTCCCAAAGTGCTGGAAATACAGGCGTGAGCTGCCGTGCCCGGCCAGGAGCCCTCTTTCCTAATGCTGCTCCTCCAGTGAAGCCAGGCCTGTCCTCCTGAGGCCCCAGACCAGTTCAGGCCCAGGCCTGTGTAAGCACTGGGGATCCCACCTCCTCCCTGGCACTGTTTCTGCATGTCCGTCTTGAAGCTGTAGTACCAAACAGGCAGGCCCTTGACTGCTGATTCAGCTGCTGGAGCCAAAACTCATAAAATCCTATTTCAAAAAGGTCCAATGATTTTATTTTCTGATCATAAATATGAAATTTAATTAGCAGCCTGCTGCTAATGAAGTCACCGTGGAAGCCAGCCTGGAGAGGCAGAGGGAACTGAACACCTGCAGGCAACGGAAGCCACTGCCCCCTTAACCCTTCCTCTCCCGCTGCCTCTGACTTGGCGCTTCCCAGGCCACATGGGTCCAGCTGCAGAGGGGCCGCCTCTGGCCTGGAAGGACAAGGAAGGGCTGCTCGTTCAGGCAGAGTTGGATGCAGCTCAGATGTGCCCGCTTTTGGTCTCCAGAAAGCTGTGGGCACAGCAGCTGCGTACTCTGTGTGATGGTTAATTTTCTGTGTCAACATCCCCAGCCCAATGCTGACTGGGCTAAGGGATATCCAGATAGCGGGTAAAACATCTGGGTGTGTCAGTGGGGATGTTTCCGGAGGAGATCAGCATTTGAATCAGTGGACTGAGTTATGAAGATCCGCCCTCCCCAGTGTGGGTGGGCACCATCCAATCTGTTGAGGGATCCTGACAGAACAAAGTCAGAGGAAGGAAACATTCTCCTTTTGAGAATTCTCCTCTCCATCTTCTCCTGGTCCCTGATGCTGGAGCTCTTAGTTCTGGGCCTTCGAACTCTGGGACTTACACTATGGACTCTCCTGGTTCTGGGACCTTCAAACTGGGACAGAATTACACCACTGGGTTTCTTTCTTTTTTTCTCTCTCCTGTTTTTCTATCTTCTCTTCTTCCCTCCCTTCCATCCTTCCTTCCTCCCTCCTTTCTTTCTTTTCTTTCTCTCCTTTTTCTTTCTTTCCTCCCTCCCTCCCTTCCTTCCCTCTTCCCTCCCTCCTTTCCTCTCGCCCTCCCTCTTCCTTTCTCACTCTCTCTCCCTCCTTCACTTCCTTCCTTCCTTTCTCTTTCTCTCTCTTTCCTTCCTTCCTTCCTTTTTCTCCTTCTTCTTTTTTTGAGACAGGGTCTTGCTCTGTTGCCCAGGCTGGAGTGCAGTGGCACCATCATGGCTCATTGCAGCCTTGAACTCCTGCACTCAACTAATTCTCCCACCTCAGCCTCCCGAGTAGCTGGAACTACAGGTGTGCATCATCACGCTTGGCTTATTTTTAAATTTTTTTTAGAGATGGGGACTCATTATGTTGCTCAGGCTGGTCTTGAACTCCTAGGCTCAAGTGATCCTCCTGCTTTGACCTCTGGAAGTGTTGGGATTATAGGTGGAAGCCACTGCTCCTGGCCCTGGCTTCTGTGATTCTCCAGTTGGCATATAGCAAATCATGGGGCTTCTTGGCCTCCATAATCACGTGATCCAATTCCTATAATAACTCCCCTTTTATATATGTCTCTATGTATCCTATTGTTTCCACATCTCTGACTAATATACTCTGCCCCAGATCAAAGACCCAGCTTCTGTCTTCTCTTTAAAACCCTCTGATAGGCTGGGCCTAGTGGCTCACGCCTGAAATCCCAGCGACTTGGGAGGCTGAGGTGGGAGGACCACTTGAGCCCACAGGTTCGAGACCAGGCAGGGCAACACAGTGAAAGCTCTCCACAAAAAACTGTAAAACATTAGTCAGGCATGGTGGTGTGCACCTGTGGTCCCAGCTACTCAGGAGGCTGAGGTGGGAAAATCACTTGAGCTCAGGAGTTCAAGGTGCAGTGAGCCATGATCACGTCACTGTACTCCAGCCTGGGTGACAGAGCCAGACCCTGTCTTTAATAATAATAATAAAACCCTCTGATGGAATACTGTCCACAGCAGAAGGGAAGTACTGGGAATAATAAAGGGCTCTGCATAGGAGCTTAAGGGAAAGCCACTGTAGCTTAGAAAGCGCCCAGTGCCTCTGCTCCTTGCTGGCCGTGAGTTGGGGGCACACAGCATAGTCCACTCTGCCTTACAATGGACAGGATGCTATGGCGTCCTTCTTGCCACCAGCCAGCCTACCTGGTAGTCACTTCCAGATACCATCTGCTCATAACCCAAGAAGGTCAGAAGACCCCTATAGCTCCTCTTTCACACTTCACAAAACACACAACCCTCAGGACCGCCCTGTTCCTCCTGCTACTCCTGGCTTTATTTTCTCTTCCTAGAATGCAGGAATAATAATGCTGATAGTTTGCAGGATTTTTTTTTTTTTTTTGAGATGTAGTCTCACCCTGTCACCCAGGCTGGAGTGCGATGGCACGAGCTTGGCTCACTGCAACCTCTGCCTCCCGGGTTCAAACTATTTTCCTGCCTCAGCCTCCCAATTAGCTGGGATTATAGGCGCATGCTACCACACCCGGTTAAGATTTTGTATCTTTAGTAGAGATGGGGTTTCACCATGTTTGCCAGGCTGGTCTTAAACTCCTGACCTTGTGATCTGCCCACCTTGGCCTCCCAAAGTGCTGGGATTGCAGGTGTGAGCCACTATACCTGGCCAATTTGCAGGATTTTAGTGATGATTAAACAAACTTCTCAAGAACATGCCTGGCCTACAGTAGGAGCTCCATAAATGGGAGCTTTTATTATCAGCATCTTGCACAAGTTTATGAGTTAAATCCCAGATCCCAAACTCACTAACATCTGAAGTCCTACGGAGAAGACACGGACTAAGATCCAGGAGGCTGAAGTTAGAACATGACTGTTAATTTCCCAAACATGCTAGGAAAAACCCAATGCCTCTGGTCGGTGTCAGCAAATGTTAATATCTACTCAAGCGTGTCCGTGTGTGCAACACAGGGTCGACAGTTCCAGCATGTGGGGTGTGGGGACGTGGCATCTCTCTGCACAGAGGTCACACCTGTGCAGACAGCCTGCACACGTACTGCACACAGGAGCTGCTACCCAGACCCCTCCCCCTAAAACACAATACCCATCAGACGTGACAGGGAGCCACACTCCCCCCGATAGAGCCTGCAACATAAACTTTAGATTTAGTCTGTGGTCAAGGTGCACAGGATTATATTCTAGTAAAAAGGTTACGACAGAAGGTAATAGAGTTTTTGAGGAATTTTTTTTCTTGCCAGCTTTTTTTTTTTTCAGAAGCGTATTGCAATTCTGCAGGCATTTGGGCCCCAGCTCCTGAACGACTAGGAGCAGCTCAGGTTTTGCTCCCAGTACCTTTACAGGGGATCCTCCTAGTGTCACGGCTGAGGTTTTGGGGATGCTGGAGTCGGAACCCCTCATGTATCACTGTCAGCCCCAACAGGTGCGGCTGGCTTCCAGGATTAAATGTTAGGGTAAGCTGAGTTTGTGTAAATCAAACTCTCTTCTCCCCATTGACTGGGTTTAGAGCTGACTCTCCATATACACAACCACCCTCCACGCGCCCCTGCTCACAGCCTCAAATTCCTCACTCAAAGTGTCGCCTGTCAGCCGCAGCGTCAGCATGAACCTGTGCTTCACCTGCCTCATTTCAAGTCTCACCTCAGCCCTGAGGAACAGAGCCCGAGGTTTCACAAGTTCCCCAGGTGACTCACACACACTGATAAGCGCTGCTCCAACTCACCCGTCCTGTCCCCGTGCCCAGAGACGCGCCGACTTCCCAGTTTGCATCCTGCCTGAGTCTTTTAGGATTGATTTGAAATACGTTTCCATCCCTCCTGGCTCATACCTCTGCCTGGTCTTTGATGGTGTTTCTTTCTCTTTCTTAGAGACAGGGTCCTGCTCTGCTGCCCAGGCTGAAGTGCAGTGGCACAGTCAGGGCTCACTACAGCCTTGACCTCCCAGACACAAGCCATCTTTTTGCCTCAGTCTCCCAAGTAGCTGGGACTACAGGTGCGCATCACCACTGCTGGCTAATTTTTTTTGAATTTTTTGTAGAGACAGAAACTTGCTATGTTGCCCCGGCTGATCTTGAACTCCTGGCCTCAAGTGATCCTCCTGCCTCAGCCTCCTAAAGTGCTGGGATGACAGGTATGGGCCACTGTGCCTGGCCTACTGATGGTGTTTCTGATTTCCCAATGTAACTCCACACACCTGAGATTCCTCTGAGTGACTGAGCCCCAGGCTACCCAGGTCCTCATGCCGCAGATGCTCAGACACACTGCAAACCTTCCATGGGACATTAGCTTCATGCCTAACTGCCAGCTCCACCTGGAAACCACTTCCCGGACTTGGGGCTCTGAAATCTGTTGCTGATTTCCAACTCATCTTCCCGGCTCTTAAGTGGGTTAAGAAAGAGCACAGTTGACTTGTAGCTAGTCCTTCTCCTTTTATAAAGTGAGGTGAAAAATAAGGACTAAGCCCAACAACTGTTTCTTGGAAAAAATTGAAGAGTATAAAGAATTGAAAGTTGACCCACTGGCCAGGTGCGGTGGCTCACGCCTGTCACCCCAGCACTTTGGGAGGCTGAGGTGGGCAGGTCACCTGAGGTTGGGAGTTCGAGACCAGCCTGGCCAACATGGTGGAACCCCGTCTCTACTAAAAGTACAAAAATTAGCCAGGCCTGGTGTCATGAGCCTGTAATCCCAGCTACTCGGGAGGCTGAGGCAGGAGAATCGCTACAGCCTGGGAGGCAGAGGTTGCAGTGAGCTGAGATTGCGCCGCTGCACTCCAGCCTTGGTGACAGAGCAAGACTCTGTCTCAAAGCAAAACAAAACAAAGCCAAAAAACCAACCAAACAAACGTAAAGGAAATCTACCATTCATTCTAGCAATCCCACTACTGGGTATCTCCCCAAAGGAAAATAAGTCATTATATCAAAAAGACACCCACACACGCGTGTTTATAGCAGCACAATTCACAATTGCAAAGATGTGGAACCAACCTAAGTACCCATCAACTGATAAATGGATAAAGAAAGCATGGTATAGATACACCATGGAATACTACTTAGCCATAAAAAAAAGAAATCATGTCTTTTGCAGCAACTTGCATGGAGCTGGAGGCCATTATTCTAAGTGAAGTAACTCAGGATCAGAATACCAAATACTGCAAATTCTTACTTATAAGTAGGAGCTAAGACCGGGTGCGGTGGCTCATGCCTGTAATCCCAGTACTTTGGGATGACAAGGCGGGTGGGTCACTTGAGGTCAGGAGTTTGAGGTCAGTCTGGCCAACATGGTGAAATCCTGTCTTTATTAAAAATACAAAATTAGCCGGGTGTGGTGTCACGTGCCTGTAATTCCAGCTACTAGGGAGGCTGAGGCACAAGAATCACTTGAACCCAGGAGGTAGAGGTTGCAGTGAGCTGAGATCATGCCACGGCACTCCAGCCTGGGTGACAGAGTGAGACACTGTCTTAAAGAAAAGTAAAAATTAAGTAGGAGCTAAGCTGTAAGACCACAAAGACATAAAGAGTAATTTTTTTTTTTTTTTTTTTTTTTTTTGGAGAGAAGGAAAGAAAAAAAAGGAGTGAAGGAGAGGAAGAGGAAGAAAAAGAGGGAGAGAGCATACAGAGTGATATAATGGACTTTGGGGATTCGGGGAGAGGAGGGTGGGAAGGGGTGAGGGATACAAGGTCACGCATAGGATAACAGTGTACGCTGCTCAGGTGATAGGAGCATCAAAATCTCAGAATCCCCCACTATAGAATAGAATTGGTCCATGTAACCAAAAGCCACTAGTATCCCAAAAGCGACAGAAATTAAAAAAAAAAAAATTCTTTAAAAACCCCAAACAAATTAAACATTTAAAAATCGAGCAATATTTTGTACAAGAGTTTTCAGTACTCAGTCTTCTTTGGGGACAGGATGCCCAGTGAATCCAACCCTCCACACATCCCACCTCATGGCTAACCTTGTGTAACACCCACTTCCTAATAAATTCAGATCAGTCGTGAGGTTTGCGGAAAGTAACAGGTGAGAGTATTCAGCAATTATGAAATAGGACAGGCATTTAAAACAGCTGTTGGCAGACATTGGCTGACAGCTAGCTCATGACGAATCCTGATGGAAGATCTAATAAATCCACATAATCAGCCCCGCCAGCACTGTGGCTTCTCACCTCATCCACTTTATTGTTGGTTTTTGTTTGTTTTTGAGTCAGAGTTTCACTCTTCTTGCCCAGGCTGGAGTGCAATGGCGCGATCTTGGCTCACCACAACCTCAGCCTCCCGGGTTCAAGTGATTCTCCTGCCTTAGCCTCCCAAGTAGCTGGGATTACAGGCACATGTCACTATACCTGGCTAATTTTGTGTTTTTAGTAAGGACAGGGTTTCACCATGTTGGCCAGTCTGGTCTCAAACTCCTGACCTCAAGTGATCCGCCCACCTCGGCCTCCCAAAGTACTGGGATTACAGGCATGAGCCACCACACCTGGCCTTAGCTCCAGAGTAGCTGAGATTACAGGCATGAGCCACTGTGCCCAACTAATTTTGCATTTTTAGTAAAGATGGGGTTTCTCCATATTGTTCAGGCTGGTCTCGAACTCCTGACCTCTGGTGATCCAACCACCTCAGCCTCCCAAAGTGCTAGAATTACAGGCATGAGCCACTATGCCCAGCCTTTTGTTTTTTTTTTTTTTTTTGAGATGGAGTCTCACTCTGTTGCCCAGCCTGGAGTGCAGTGGCACAATCTTGGTCCACTACAACCTCCGCCTCCTGGGTTCACATGATTCTCATGCCTCAGCCTCCTGAGCAGCTGGGATTACAGGTGCACACCACCAGGCTCGGCTATTGTTTGTATTTTTAGTAGAGATGGGATTTTACCATATTGGCCAGGCTGATCTCGAACTCCTGACCTCAAGTGATCCATCCACCTAGGCCTCCCAAAGTGCTGTGACTACAGGCATATGCCACTGCACCTGAACTGTTACTTGATTTTTTAAAAAATTAAAGTCATTTAACTTAAATAACTTTAAATCATTTACTTTATTATTATTATTATTTTTTGAGATGGAGTCTCACTCTGTTGCCTAGGGTGGAGTGCAGTAGTGTGATCTTGGCTCACTGCAACCTCTGCCTCCCAGGTTCAAGTGATTCTTGTGCCTCAGCCTTCTAAGTAGCTGGGATTACTTGCACGCCACCATGGCCTAGCTAATTTTTGTGTTTTTAGTAGAGATAGGGTTTTATCATGTTGGCCAGGCTGGTCTTGAACTCCTGACCTCAAGCGATCTGCTCACCTCGGCCTCCCAAAGTACTGGGATTCCAGGCGTGAGCACGGTGCCCAGTCCCTGATCCACTTTAGACATCACAGGGCAGACCAATGCAGCCCAAACAGAGCAAGGCAGCTTCGCAGAACCAAGGGGACAGATTAGCAATCAGGGCAGCGGAGGTGGCTGGCATTTGGGAACTGCACAGAGAGAGACTGTTTGGCTACATACTAAACCATCCAGGCACAGGCAAGACTCCATAGCCTGGCAAACAGCAACCATCCAGGGACTGAACGGAAGAGATTTCAGATGACACATGGGACTGAGAAGCATTAGGTGTTCCCTCTAGCCAAGCTGGGGAGACCTCTCTAAATTCCCTGGAATTCAAAGACCCCAAAGGTCTATAGCTTAGGAGCAGGGTGACTCTAACTCTAGAAGAAGGGTTAGTCCAGATGTACCTGACAAAGCTTAGAAAGAAGTTTCAAGAGCATCAACGCTGTTCATCTCCAAATTAACTATTAGCCAGATCAAGACTTC
This sequence comes from Saguinus oedipus, assembly GCA_031835075.1. NCBI lineage: Eukaryota > Metazoa > Chordata > Mammalia > Primates > Cebidae > Saguinus > Saguinus oedipus. The sequence goes on from CM063170.1 coordinate 50,206,044, forward strand.
TCACAACATAGGGAAAGACAACAAAATCCAGAGACTCAACAATTTGATATCCACCATGACCAGAATACAATCAATTTTGTTACTGGACATATGCATAAGCTGGCAAATTTGACCCATAATCAGAAGTGCCAGATGACAGAAAGAAATCCAGAAATTACAGAATATTGGAGTTTTCAGCAAAGACTTTAAAACAGCTATTTTTTTAAATATGTCCAAGATTTAATGAAAACATGAACATAATAAAGAGGAAGAAATGAAATTATCAAATGGAAATTTTTTTTTTTTTTTGAGACAGGGTCTCACTCTGTCACTCAAGCTGAATGCAGTGGTGCAATCATAGCTCACTGCAGCCTCGACCTCCCAGGCTCAAGTGATCCTCCCATCTCAGCCTGATGAGTAGCCGGGACTACAGGTGTGCACCAGCACACCCAGCTAAGTTTTTGATTTTTTGGAAGAGACATGGTCTCACTATGTTGCCCAGGCAGGTCTTGAACTCCTGGACTCAAGCAATCCTCCTGCTTTGGCCTCCCAAAGCACTGAGATTACAGGTTTGGGCCACTGTGCCCAGCCCAAAGGGAAATTCTGTAACTAAAAATCAGAATACCTGTGGTACAAATTCGATGGATGGACTTAACCACTGACCATTGTAGAAGAAAGTTGCAGTGAGTTTGACAACAGGGCAGCAGGAGCTATATAACCAAGGCATAGAAGGAACAAAAGGCTGAAAAGAACAAACAGGGAATCAGTGAATTGTGGGACAACATCCAGTGGTCTAATAGGCATGTAATTAAAGTCCCAGATGGAGAAGACAGATATGTTCTGGAAGAGAAACAACTAAAAGAAAAAAAAAAAGACCAAATAAGAAAAGAAACAACCTAATTTTTCCAGATTCGATGAAAAATATTAACCACAGATCTAAGAAACTCAATGAACTCTAAGCAAAATAAACATAAAACCATCCATAGGTAGATATTCATTAAGCTGCTGAAAACCAAATCTAAAGAGAAAATCTAAAAGCAGACAGAGGAGAAAAAATATATACAATGGAAGAGTGATAAGAATCACTGTTCACTCTTAATATGAACCAGTGAAAATTAAAAAAAAAACATTTTTAATGTGCTGAAACAAAATGGCAAACAAGTCAGCTTAGGATTCTCTTTGTTTCTTTTGAGACAGAGTCTTGCTCTGTCACCAGGCTGGAGTGCAGTGGTGCGATCTCAGCTCACCGCAACCTCCACCTACTGGGCTCAAGTGATTCTCTTGCTTCAGCCTCCTGAGTAGCTGGGATTACAGGCATGCACCACCACGCCTGGCTAGTTTTTGTATTTTTAGTAGTGATGAAGTTTTACTACATTGGCCAGGCTGGTCTTGAACTCTTGGCCTCAAGTGATCCACCCGCCTCAGCCTCCCTAAATGCTGCGATTAGAGGCGTGAGCCACCATGCCCGGCTGGAATTCTTTATCCAGTGAAATAGCTTTCAAAAATAAGATGAGATAAAGGCCCTTTCTTTGATAAACTAGAAACCAAAAAATGTACTACCAGCAGACCTGCAATATAAGAAATGTTAAAGGACAATTTTCAGACTAAAGGAAAATGACACCAGACGGAATGGATCTGCATGAGTGACCGAAGAGTACCAGAAACAGTAGATATCTGAGTCAATAACATACTTTTCTCATTCTTTTTTTTTAAATAAAGACAGGCTTTTACCATGTTGGTCAGGCTAGTCTTGAACTCCCGACCTCAGGTGATCCGCCTGCCTTGGCCTCCAAAGTGTTTGGATTACAGGCGTGAGCCACCATGCCTGGCCACTTTTCTCATTCTTAATGTCTTTCAAAGATAATGACCTAAAGCAAAAATAGTAAGTCTATTGTGCAGTTTTGACATAGGTATAAAATATATGGCGATGTGCCAGGCGCGTTGGCTCACACCTGTAATCCCAGCACTTTGGGAGGCCAAGGTGGGAGGATTGCTTGAGCTCAGGAGTTCGAGACCAGCCTGGGCAACATAGTGAGACCCCCATCCCTACAAAAAGACAAAAAATTAACTGGATGTAGGGGCATGTGCCTGTAGTCCAAGCTATTTGGGAGGTAGAGGTGGGAGGATCGCCTGAGTCCAGGAGATGGAGGCTGCAGTGAGCAGTGATTGCACCACTGCACTCCAGCCTGAGCAACAGAGTGAGACCTTGTCTTGAAAAGAAATTTGTGTGTATGTATGTATATTTGAACACATACATATACACACACATATATATTTGACATACATGACATATATATTTCACATGTATATTTGGCATATATATATTTAACATGTATATGACAATAATTGCACAAGCGATGAGAGAGGCTTAAGTGAAAGAACATGATTACAGGAGTCTTACAGTACATGTAAAGTGACATAATATTAATACAAACTAATCTGTGATAAGTTAAAGATACATTTGATAAGCCACAGGGCAACCACACACATATACAAATAAGAGAGAGAGGCAGGCTAACAAGTCAGTGGAGGAGAGAAAATGGAATTTCTAAAAAAGATTAATCCAAAGGAAGGCAAAGAAAAGAGGAAAAGTAAAACAAAGAGCAAATATAACAGAAAGAAAACATGGCAAAGGGTAATGAACCGAACACTTCAATGAAAAGGCAGAGGCGATCAGTGTGGATTAAAGATGATTCAAATCTATGCTGTCGATAAAAGACACACTAAACATAAAGACGTAGATAAGGTAACAGTAAAAAAGATGGAAATGCTATTCATAAAAACTGAAATGGCAATATTAACATCAGAAGAGTAGACTTCAGGAAGAGGTGTATTACCAGGGACAAAGAGGGACATTTCATAATGAAAACAGAGACAGTTCATCAAGAAGATATAACCATCTTAAATGTGTATGCACCAATTCTAAAGCTTCAAAACACGTGAGGCCCAAAGAAATAAAACCAGGAGATTTGGGCAAATCCACAATGATGGTTGTTGATTTCAACAGTCTTCACTCATTGTTAGAGCCAGTAGATGAAAATGAAGGCCACAGAAGATTTGAATAATACTATCAACCAACTTGACGCAATCAATGTTTACAAAACACGACAGTTAACAGTTGCAAAATACATACTCTTTTTTTTTTTTTGAGATGGAGTCTTGCACTGTTGCCTGGAGTGTAGTGGCCCGATCTTGGCTCACTGCAACCTCTGCCTCCTGGGTTCAAGAGATTCTCCAGCCTCAGCCTCCTGAGTAGCTGGGATTACAGATGCCCACCACCATGGCCAGCCAATTTTTCTCTATTTTCAGTAGAGGCGGGGTTTCACCATGTTGGCCAGGCTGGTCTTGAACTCCTGACCTCATGATCCACCTGCCTCAGCCTCCCAAAGTGCTGGGATTACAGGCATGAGCCACTGCGCCCGACCATACATATTCTTTTCAAGTGTATGTGGAACATTCACCAAGATCTTATGTTGGTTCATAAAACAAGTCTCAATAACTTTAAAAGGACTAAAATTATATAGAATATGTTCTTTGATGCAATGGAACTAAAGTAGAAACACACAATGAAAAGGAACCTAGAAATTCTCTAGATGTTTGGAAATAAAATGACACAGTCCTAAATCACCCATTGGTTAGAGAAGAAACCAGAAGGAACATATGAAGATGTTTTGAACTGAATGGAAATAAAAACAAGAATTTGTGGGATGCTGCTAAAGCAATGCTTAGGGAAGACTTTGATAACTTTCAATGATCATATCAGAAAAGAGAAATAATTTAAAATTAATGATCTAAGCTTCTGCATTATGAAGCCAGGCTGGGAGTGGCACAGCCTCTCTTCTTTCATTTCTTTTTCTTTTTTTTTGAGATGGAGTCTCGCTCTGTAGCTCAGGCTGGAATGCAGTGGTATGATCTTGGCTCACTACAACTTCTGCCTCCCAGGTTCAGGCAATTCTTTGCCTCAGCCTCCTGAGTAGCTGGGATTACAGGCACCTGCCACCAAGCCCAGCTAATTTTTGTATTTTTAGTAGAGACGGGGTTTCACCATCTTGGCCAGGCTCGTCTTAAACTCCTGACTTCGTGATCCACCCACCTCAGCCTCCCAAAGTGCTGGGACCACAGGCCTGAGCCACCTCGTCTGGCCTTTTTAATTTCTTTTTTTTTTTTAAATTTTTTTTCTAAATATTTTTTAAATATTTAGAGACAGGGTCTCATTCAGCCATCCAGCTGGAATGCAGTGTTGAAAACATGGTTCACTGCAGCCTTGACCTCCCAGGCTCAAGTAATCCTCTCATCTCAGTCTCCTAAGTAGCTGAGACTACAGGTGCATACCACCATGCCCAGCTAATTTACATTTTTGGGGGGTAGAGATAGGGTCTTGCTGTGTTGCTCAGGTTGCTCTTGAACTCCCAGGCTCAAGTGATCCTCCCACTTTGGCCTCCCAAAGTGTTTTGATTACAGGTGTGAGCCACCAGGCCTGGCCAGTCTCTCTCCTCTCATTCTCCTTTCTGTAAGAAGGCCAGTCATTAGATTCAGCCTCTATCCCCTTATCCAGTATAATCTGTTTTTAACTTAACTAACCACATGTGCAAAGACCCATTTCCAAGTAAGGCTGCATTCTGAGGTTCCAGGTGGACATGAAATCTGGGCAACATTGTTCACTCCACTGCAGTCCACTCTCTGGCCAAAACATAGGTAAGTTTCAATGGAGGTGAAAACAGAGCACAGGGCCTGGGTCTTCAAGGGGGCCTTCACCAGCCCATGTGTGGGTCTGGGACAGGGAGGCTGGGGCCATGGAAACGCAGCTTGTGAATTAGAATCTGAAAGAACATGATGTGTGTGCATGTGGGGCCACGATCCTGCCGGATGAGGGATGGAGAAGGCATTTCTGGAGGTTCTTGGGAAGAAAGTGCATTTCTAGTGACCACCATGTCATCTGCTCCACCCAGATCACTAAAATCTCAAGGCCCTGAAAAGCTTTGAGAACACACCCGTGACACATGTGAAGTCTATGGGAAAGAGAGGCGGAGGAGTCGCCAGGGGGAAGCTCGTATCCAGGGACAGAGCAGAAGGTGTGCTCCAGGTTGGAGCTGCTTTTAATTGCCTTTGCCTTTCCTGCGTGAAGGAGTCTGGGCCATTTGGCTTTCTCTGCAGAAGAATGAACCTTTAGCAGGATGGATAATTGATCCTCAGCAGGGAAAACGTCTGGCAGGTTTTGATGCAGAACTGTCTCTCAGTAAACCTGTCCCTGCCACTCCCTGCAAAGCTCCCGCCCCCGCCTCCTCTTGTCTGGAGGTGTCTCCATTCTAGCTCACCAAATGTTCAGGGTTGTTATGTTTTAAAAAATCCCATCGATGATAGACTGGATAAAGAAAATGTGGCACATATATACCATGGAATACTATGCAGCTATAAAAAAGGATGAGTTCATGTCCTTTGCAGGGACATGGATCAAGCTGGAAACCATCATTCTCAGCAAACTAACACAAGAACAGAAAACCAAACACCGCATGTTCTCACTCAGAGGCGGGTGTTGAACAATGAGAACACATGGACACAGGGAGGGGAACATCACATATCAGGGCCTGTTGCGGGGGAGGCTAGGGGAGGGATAGCAGGGGGTTGGGGGAGTGGGGAGATAGCATTAGGAGAAATACCTGATGTAGATGATAGGGTGATGGATGCAGCAAACCACCATGGCACATGTATACCTGTGTAACAAACCTGCACGATCTGCATATGTACTCCAGAACTTAAAGTATAATAAATAAATATTTAAATCTTGTCCCATCCAACTCTGCTTTCAGGAATGGCATGAAGAGCTGAAGTGCACGGTGAGCAGCTGCCTTCTCCAGGTAGAGCACATCCACACCTCACCTGGGATGCAGGCGTGTCTGTTCTTAGTCAGCCGGGCCCTGGATTCCTGCCCAAGATCACACAGCAGGGACTGTCCCAGCCCCGTTCATTCATGCACACTGGACCCCAAGGCAGGGCTGGTGGCCTCTGAATCCTCCCACTAGGGTTTCAGCACCTGGCTGTGTTAAAGGTGTTACCTTTTCTACAAACACCTATTCTGAACAGTGAAAATAGCTATTCCTAACACAGGAACTGCAAGCTCCAGGGATCTGCATGTGTACTGGGGAGAGTGGGGGTAGAACATTTCTGGAAAAGGGGGCTTCAAAACGTAGCGCTGTTTATAGATGAGAAAAGATGCATTTAGAGGCTTGACTGGAATGGACCGCACATCAGAATGCCTTGCCAGACAGCAGCTCAGAAGACTTCAAAAATGTTTATAAAGACGCCTCATTAAAAGTGTTTGATTATGTGTTGGTAACAGTGCTGGTCTGCTTAACCTGCCTTAACAGAATACCACACACCAGGCGGCCTATGCAAGAGAAATCCATTTTCTCACAGTGCTGGAGACTGGAAGTCGGAGAAACCAGAAGCAGGTTTCTGGTGAGGCCCTTCTACCTGACTTGCAGGTGGCCACCTCCTGGCTGTGTCCTCAAATGACCTTTAATTCCATGCATGTGAACCTGGTGTCTCTCCCTCTTCTTACAAGGACACTGGTGCTGTGGGATTAGATCCCCGCCCTTGTGGTCTTATTTAAAATTGCCTCCTTAAGATTGATAAATATTTAACTATTATTTGACCCCGCAATCCCACTATTGGGTGTCTACCCAAAGGAAAAGGAATCATTCTACCAAAAAAACCCCTGCACCCTTATGTTCATGGCAGTGCTAATCACAAAGCAAAGACATGGAATGTAGCTACCCATCAAGGGTGGACTGGATAGAGAAAATGTGGTGCATATACACCATGGGATACTACACAACCATCAAAAAGAACAAAATCATATCCTTTGTAGCAACATGGATGCAGCTGGAGGCCATACTCTTAAGTGAATTAACAGAGGAACAGAAAACCAAATACTGCATGTTCTCACTTATAAGTAGAAGCTAAATGATGAGAGCGCATGGACATAAAAATGGGAACAACTGACTCTGGGGTTTCCAAAATCAGGGAGTGAAGGAGGACGGCAAGGGTTGAAAAACTACTGACTGATATGGTTTGGCTGTGTCCCCACCCAAATCTCACCTAGAGTTGTAATAATCCCCATGTGTCAAGGGTGGGACCGGGTGGAGGTAACTGAATCACAGGGACTGTTTCCACCATGCTGTTTTTGTGGTAGTGAGTGAGTTCTCACAAGATCTGATGGTTTTATAAGCATCTGGCATTTTTTCTGCTTGCACTCATTCTCTCCTGCTGCCCCGTGAAGAGGTGCCTTCCACCATGACTGTAAGTTTCCTGAGGCCTCCCCAGCCATGTGGACCTGTGAGTCAGTTAAACCTGTTTTCTTGATAAATTACCCAGTCTCCAGTATTTCTTAATAGCAACATAAGAACAGACTAATACAACTACCTATTGGATACAATATTCACTCTTTGGGTGATGGGTTCAATAGAATTCCAAGCCTGAGTGTTACACAATATCCCCATGTCACAAACCTGCACATGTACCCCCTGAATCTAATATTTCCCAAAAGAAAACAATCACTTCCCCCTTAAAAGGCCCCATGAGGCTGGGCATGGTGGTTCACACCTGTAATCCGAGCACTTTGGGAGGCCGAGGTGGGTGGATCACGAGGTCAGGAGTTCGAGACAAGCCTGGCCAATATGGTGAAAGCCCATCTCTACTAAAATTATAAAAATTAGCCAGGCATGGTGGCAGGTGCCTGTAGTCCCAGCTACTTGGGAGGCTGAGGCAGGAGAATTGCTCAAACCCAGGAGGCAGAGGTTGCAGTGAGCTGAGATGTGCCACTGCGCTCCAGCCTGGGCAACAGAGAAAGACTGTCTCAAAAAAAAAAAAAAAAAAAAAGGCCCATCTCCAGATAAAATCACGTTGAGAGTTAGGGCTTCAACAGGTGAATTTGGGGGACACAACTCAGTCCATTACAGTAACCAAGCCCGCTGTTCCCTCACTGTCCTGATGGGATGTGTGAACCGCGGTAGATTTTTTTTTTTTTTTGAGACGGAGTCTTGCTCTGTCACCCAGGCTGGAGTGCAGTGATGCTATCTCAGCTCACTGCAACCTCTGCCTCCTGGGTTCAAGTGATACTCCTGCCTCAGCTTCCCAAGTAGCTGGGATTACAGGTGCCGCCACCATGCCCGGCTAACTTTTTGTATTTTTTAGTAGAGACGGGGTTTCACCGTGTTAGCCAGGATGTTCTCAATCTTTTGACTTTGTGATTCACCTGCCTCGGCCTCCCAAAGTGCTGGATTGCAGGCATGAGCCATTGCACCCTGGCCAAATTGGACTTTTTTAAGAAAGGAGACTTGACGTAATAATATCCAAACGAACAGTCCTTTAAGACAGTATTTCCGACAACTTGACAGTTGCTTCACGTGTTTCCTGGAATTTCCTCCTCTGTAATTCTAAAGCTTGAGAAACAGTCACAGAGGGTGAGAATCTACATTCTTCCCCATGCAGTGACACTGTCCCTGGTATAGGCACAGAGCTCAAACAGCGGCCACATCAAATGACCTCGCATTTCCCAGCCTCTGTGCACCCGCCCATGCTGTTTCACACAGTGGGAATGCCCTTCCCATCATGTCCATTACACGGCACACCCCCCTGGGGCTCAGGGCCATTGCTGCCCAAACTCTGTGGCGGCTCCATGCCTCCTTCCTCCACCACTCCTAAGCTGTGACTTTCAGACTAGCACTTGTCACTTGGGATTGTGCTTTTTGGTCTCCTTCGCTTGGCAATTTGCCCTTGAAACTAGGAGACCTATCTCGCCACCAGGAGGGACTCAGTCATCAAGGTGCTCTGCAGATGTCTGTCAAATCTTGTCAAGGTGTTCTACCCAGCTCCCCTCAACCCCACACGCACCCAAAGCTGCCACTGCCTGGTTTTGTTGCAAAGAAAAACAGGGAATTAAGTGACATAAGTGACACCAGGAGACCTGCTGCCACTATTCCCATCTCTGTGCCTGAGGCCTTTCTTTCAAGACTATCTTTTTTTTTTTTTTTGAGACAGAGTCTTGCTTTGTTGCCCAAGCTGGAGTGCAGTGACACGATCTCAGCTTACTGCAACCGCCACCTCCTGGGTTCAAGAAATTCTCCTGCCTCAGCCTCCCAAGTAGCTATGATTACAGGTGTGCACCACCATGCCTGGCTAATTCTTATATTTTTAGTAGAGACAGGGTTTCACTGTATTGACCAGGCTGGTCTTGAACTCCTGACCTCAAGTGATCCGCCCACCTCAGCCTCCCAAGTGTTGGGATTACAGCTGTGAGCCACCATGCCCGGCCTTCCGGAACTATCCTAGACCACGAGGCCCAGAGTGCAACAATTAAGGTTGCTTGGGGTTGAGTAACACCCAGGTACCTCAGTCTCAGGGGGAATCCCTGGGCATGAGTTTTGCCCATCGGCCCAGCCTCCCCAAGGGAGTCCCTGTCATTCGCCTTAGCAACAGGCTCTATAACATAGCTTTATCAGCTGCCCCTCGTCCCTGTCTAACTTCCCCACCCCAAGATCCTCATCCCCTGCAACACCCAATGAACTAGCTGCATTCAACTCCTTATCTCAGCAACTGCTTTGGGGCGGGGCACACAAATGAAGATGCAGTCTGGGGTGGCAGACTGGTGTGGAGTGCATATTTCAGATCTGATAAAGGCTCATTGGAGCTGGCCCGATTAAAAGCAAACAACAAACAAAAGGCCCCCCACCCCCACCCCCACCCCAACAAATCTCAAATGAGAGTCTCAGATGGTGAAGATGGACAGTGCACTGTTTCTCAGGAGAGGGAAAGCTAGGGTCATCCTGAAGCTTTCAGCTCAGCCCACAGGGGAGGCAGGAAGGCTGGTGGTTGTGGGTGAGTGGCCCCAGGCATGGCTCAGTTCTAAGTCTTATTGTGGGCTTGAGTTAGCTCAGGCCCACAGAAGGGACAGCAGTGGCTGCCATCACCCCCATGCTGTTTAAAAACAAGCTGTCCAGAAATGAGACGTCCCACCCGGCAGCTCCCAGGGGGTGTGGGGACAGGATGGTGGCCCAGGCCCTGGGCTCTCAGCTCACACTCTAAAGTGAAAACATGGATGTCTTTTGAGTTTTATGCAGAATCAAGCTGATAGGGTTCAATTCTTTCCCCAAGGAATGATTAAGGGAGGAGTTTGAACTTGGGATAGTAGAACAAGCTCTGTGCTGGAAAAATCTACATTTAGATCCCAGCTGTCTTAAAGTCTATCTGTGGCAGTTTTAAAACACGACTCCCAAAATCTCTGCCACTTCCCGTTGATAGGTGGGGCTTGTGTCTCCTCCCCTTGAATTTGGGCCCTGTAACTGCTTGATCTACAGAAAAAGCTGGAAGTGATACTGTAACTGTACCAGTGACTGGACTCAGGGTCTAAGAAACTGCAGCTTCCTGGCTGGGAGCAGTGGCTCACACATGTAATCCCAGCACTTTGGGAGGCCGAGGTGGGAGGATCACTTGAGCTCAGGAGTTTGAGAACAACCTGGGCAACATAGCAAGACCCAATCTCTAAAAAAAAAAAAAAAAAAAATTATCTGGGTATGGTGGTGCACACCTGCAGTCCCAGCTATGGAGGCTGAGGCTGCGGTGAGCTGTGATGGTACCACTGCACTCCAGCCTGGGCAACATAGCAAGACCCAATCTCTAAAAAAAAAATTATCTGGGTGTGGTGGTGCACACATGCAGTCCCAGCTACTTAGGAGGCTCAGGCAGGAGGATCACTTGAGCCTGGGAGATTGAGGTTGCAGTGAGCCATGACGGTGCCACTGCACTGCAGCCTGGGCAACAGAGCAAGACCCTGTCTCTAAAAAAGGAAAGCCCAGGAACCATGCTGTGAGGAAGCTCAAGTAGCCTGTGCAGAGGCCACATGGACAAAAATCAAGGTTCCCAGTTCTCCCTGGCTGGGATCCCAGCCAATAACCAGCAGAACTTTGCAGCCATGTGAAAGCGGAAGTGGATCCCATAGGCCCCAGCTGAGCTGCCCTAGTTGACCCCTCATAGGGCAGAGACAGGCTTTCCCTGCTAGGCTCTACCCGAACTCCAGAATCCATGAGCTCATTACATTGTTGTTGTTTGAAGTCATTAAGTTTTGGGGTGGCTTTTACACAACACACAACCAGAACACCCTCTCTGTGGCCTGGTGCAAATGCTTCACCTCTCTGGACCTCAGTTTCCTCATCTGTTAAAGGGAGCAAGATTTAAACCCTTCCAAAGTGCACTTCAGGATGAGGGTGATCTGGTTGTGACAGCTGTCACCCCACTGATTACCAGGGTTGATTCAGCTGATCTGGCTGGCTAGGAGGGTGTCCCCTTCCTCCCCAACTATTCCATGTGCGTCCCTCCTGAGGCTAGGTGTTTGGTCAAAGAGGACAGCCATCCCCAAGAAAGGAGGACTGGTCTTCCGTCAAGGGCACACAGGTAGGCGCGCCTCCCGCTAGAACCTCCAAACAAGCTCTCAAGATGCAAAATGCATTTCAGCTCAAATAGTCAATGCATTCTTTCAACACTGGTGAATCATTTTCCTAGTTTGATGGTAACATGTAAGGCCATTTCTCTAGTTTATCAAAAAAATTCCCTAAAAGGACAAGAATGCTTTGTCAGCCCTTCTTAAACATCTGTGTCTACATGACTCAGCTGGAGATCCTGTTCCATGCAGATTCTAATGCAGGAGGTGAGAGGTGGGGCCTGGAAATCTGCATTTTAATGTGATTTTTCTTTTTTCTTTGACTTAGGACAGAGTCTCACTCTGTTGCCCAGGCTGAGTGCTGCAGTGGTGCTGCCAGAGCTCACTGCAGCCTCAACCTCCCTGGGCTTCAGTGACCCTCTCACTTCAGACCCTAAGTAGCTGGGATGACAGGTGCACACCTACCACACCTAGCTAATTAAAACAAATTATTTGTGGAGACAAGGTCTCGCTATGCTACTCAGGCTGTTCTTGAACTCCTGGGCTCAAGCAGTCTTCTTGCCTCAGCCTCCAAAAGTTCTGGGATTACGGGTGTGATCCAGCCCAGGATTACTGGCGGTGTGAGCCACCAGCATAGAGTTTTTGCTTGTCTAACTAGATGGGGTCTCACTTGCTTGTCTAGGCTGGAGTGTAGGGTGCAATCATATCTTACTGCAGCCTCGAACACCTGAGCTCAAGTGATCGTCCTGCATCAGGCTCCTAAGTAGCTAGGACTACAGGTGTATACCGCCACACCAGCCAATGTTTCTGTTGTTGTTACCCAGGCTGGTCCTGAACTGGACTCAAATGATCCTTCTGCCTTGGCCTCTGAAGTGCTGGGATTCCAGACATGACCTACTGCACCCAGTCACTGATCATATTTTTCTTTTAATTTTCTGAGACAGAGTCTCACACTTTCCCCCAGGCTGAGTGCAGTGGTGCTATCTCAGCTCACTGCCACCTCTCCCTCCAGGGTTCAAGCAATTCTCCTGCCTCAGCCTCCTGAGTGGCACTGATAGCATTTTGAGTAGCAAAGCCTCTTTGTCTGTTACCAACAGCAACCCTTACCCACAGGATTAAACATGTAAAGGCAGTATCTTTTTTTTTTTTTTTTTTTTTTAGACAGGGTCTCACTGTGTCACCCAGGCTGGAGTCAGTGGTACAATAATGGCTCACTGCAGCCTTGAGCTCCTTGGGTTCAAGTGATCCTCCTGCCTTGGCCTCCTAACTGAGACTACAGTTTTGCACCACCATGCCTGCCTAGCTAATTTTTTGTATTTTTAGCAGAGCTGGGGTTTCACCATGTTGCCCAGGCTGGTCTCGAACTCCTGGGCTTGCTCAAGTCATCCGCCCACCTTGGCCTCCCAAGGTGCTGGGACTACAGGTGTGAACCACTGTGCCCGGCTGGCGGTATCTCATTTAATCCTAGAACAACTCGCAAGGAAGGCTCTAGAATCATGTGCACTTTACAGATTGGAGACACAGCATCTGGGGAGGTCTGGGTTGTGCCTGTGGCCACAGCTGGTGAGTGTAATGGCCAGGATTTCCACGGAAGTCAGCTCCTCCACGTTCAATCCCCTGCCGCCCTCTTCTGAGCACTAAGTAATGTAGATCAACCATATTTTAAAAAATCTCACCCCTTCATGCCTGCAGCAAGGCAGCTGGGGATGAAAATCTATCACAGGACAGAAATGGGGACTCAGTTACACACAGGAATAACAAGACAGAGTTAACAAAGATAGAGGTGACTTTTTCAGGTTCCCCAGCTCCAGCCGTGATTAATTTACAGCTTTTTACATGCTAATGTTTTCCTGCCTTCTGCCCATAATAAATAACCAATATGCTTTAATACCTAGTTATTATTCATCCCTTTCAGATACTTGGATTTTGATTCTTCACTGCAGCTCAATCACATTGAATTTCCTTAACCAGGACAGCTCCATTAAGAGTCCCTTGCAAGGACACCCTGGCGGGGCGGTGACAGTAACAGATAATGGGTGAAGAGAGAGTGAGGAGCTGCCACACGAAATATTGGCAGCCATGGGGAAAGAAAGGGGAGGCTGTAATAAAAAGCACGACCAAACTACATTTAAGTAACGCCGAGGTTCTGACACAGACCAATAAAACCAGGGAACGCACAGTGAAGGCTGACACGCCATCCTTAATTCGCCTTCCCGGCTTGTTTCTGCAATAGAAATTCGCATCTATTCAATCACCTTTCTGACATCAAGCGCTCCCTTCTTACACTGGGATAAGAATGGCTCGTCACCCCTCCCACTCCCTCCACCCGCCAGGCTGTGTATTTCAGAAAGTTCCTTGGAACTTTCTCCATCTTCTCTCCCTCCCAGTGTTTTTCAAATAGAGAAGGGGCCAGCTCACCATGAGAAATTCGGGCTAACAGAATTCCTTCCTTCTCCTGCAATCCAAGAACTCTCTGGCCATCCTATTCCCCACATTCCTCTCCAGGGCGACTCACGTTCCTCCATGTCCGCTGAGGACTGAACATGACCATCCTCGTCCTGCTCTGTGGCTGCCCTGAGAACAGCAGCATCACTCCTGGGGCCTCTGGGCAGCTACCTCCCATGGCCACCTGGACTCCCATGGGTCAGTCCTCTGCCTCCCAGGCTGGGCCACTCATTCTGCTTCAGGAACCCCCAGGGTGTTTCCAACATAGCAAGCCCTTTCTTGGGGCAGCACTTTGTAACATTCTTGAACTCATCTGGGACTACTTCCAGAATAAAGTGGTATTTTTGTTTTTAAGAAATGGGGTCTTGCTACCTTGCCCAGGGTGAAGCGCACTGGCTATTCACAGGCGTGATCATATCACACTACAGTCTCAAATCCCTAGGCTCAAGCAATCCTCCTGCCTCAGCTTCCTGAATAGCTGGGACAATGGGTGTGTGCCACTGTGCCCAACTCAGAATAATGTTTTTAAATACATAAAATCACATATAGGCTGGGTATGGTGGCTCACGCCTGTAATCCCAGCACTTTGGGAGGCCGAGGCAGGTGGATCACTTAAGGTTAAGAGTTCAAGACCAGCCTGGCCAATGTGGTGAAACCCTGTCTCTACTAAAAATCCAAAAACTAGCCAGGCATGATGGCACAGTCCTGTAGTCCCAGTTACTCAGGAGGCTGAGGCGGCAGAATCCCTTGAACCCAGGAGGTGGAGGTTGCAGTGAGCCGAGATAATGACATTGCACTATAGCCTGGCAACAAGAGTGGAACTCCATCTCAAAAAAGAAAAAAAGAAAGCGTTTGTGGAGGCCTCAGGGGACTTATAGCCATGGTGGAAGGGCGAAGGGGAAGCCAGCCCATTTATGTCAGGAGCAGGAGGAAGAGAGAGAAGGGGAAGGTGCCACATACTTTTACACAACCAGATCTTGTGAGAGCTCACTCACTCTCAGGAAACAGCAAGGGAGATGTCCACCCCCATGATCCAGTCGCCTTCGACCAGGCCCCTCCTCCAGCACCGAGAGTCACAACTCGACCTGAGATTTGGGTGGAGAAACCATATCACTTGGCTTCCCAAAATAATGTGAGCCACCATGCCTTGCAAATCAGGTCATTCTTATCATACCCACCTGAAACAGAGTTGGGAGGCCAGGAGGTAAAAAGCACCCAGGACACATAACATGGCTCTGAAAAATGTAATTCTCTGCAAGCCTGAAAGCAGTTTTCTCTCTCTCTCTGTCTCTCTTTTTTTTTTTTTTTGAGATGGAGTCTTGCTCTGTTGACAGGTTGGAGTGCAGTGACTCGATCTTGGCTCAATGCAACCTCTGCCTCCCAAGTTCAAGCGATTCTCCTGCCTCAGCTTCCTGAGTAGCTGGGATTACAGGTGCACGTCACCATGCCTGGCTAATTTTTTTGTATTTTAGTAGAGATGGGGTTTCACCGTGTTGGCCAGGATGGTCTGGCCAACATGATCTGCCTGCCTCGGCCTCCCAAAGTGCTGGGATTACAGGCCTGAGCCATCGTGCCCGGCCCAGATTTCTCTAATAGCTACTGAAACAACCTGCTATGTCTCTAAGACTAGTTTTACCCACCACTATCACTCAGTAATTGGAGCTTGCCAGCTCCCCAAAACTTTACCATTGACAATGAACTTAAAGAATGATATGTAACACTTCGGTTTTAAAAATAAAACCTCGGCCGAGCGCGGTGGCTCAAGCCTGTAATCCTAGCACTTTGGGAGGCCGAGACGGGTGGATCACAAGGGCAAGAGATCGAGACCATCCTGGTCAACATGGTGAAACCCTGTCTCTACTAAAAAATACAAAAAAGTTAGCTGGGCATGGTAGCGCGTGCCTGTAATCCCAGTTACTCAGGAAGCTGAGGCAGGAGAATTGCCTGAACCCAGGAGGCGGAGGTTGCGGTGAGCCGAGATCGCGCCATTGCACTCCCGCCTGGGTAACAAGAGTGAAACTCCGTCTTGAAAATAAATAAATAAATAAATAAATAAATAAATAAATAAAACCTCTAACCTTTGTTCTTTGGACATAACGAAGACCATCCCGGTCAGCATGTATGTCCAAAATTGCAATTCTTTTTCTTTTTTTTTTTTTTTTTGAGGGGTCTTGCTCTGTTGCTCAGGCTGGAGTGCAGTGGCCTCATCATAGCTCACTGCAGCCTTGACCTCCCAGGCTCAAGAGAGCCTCCCACCTAAGCCCCCCAAGTAGCTGGGACCACAGGTGTGTGCCACCACACTTGGCTAATTAAATTTATTTTTTTTTAAGAGATAGGATCTCACTATGTTGCCCAGGCTGGTCTCAAACTCCCAGGATCAAGCAATCCTCTCCATTTGGTCTCCCAAAGTGCTGGGGTTACAGGTGTGAGCCACCATGCCCAGCCCTAATTGCAGTTCTTACTTCCCAAATAAAACTTCTCATCTCTATAATTTATCTGACGTCGACAACTCTTATATTCCCAGTGGCTGGCCCAGAGCTCAATAAAAAACCACCAACTGGGTGGAAGAGTCTGGTATGATTCTAACCCCATCGTAAAGGAGCCACCCACAGTCATTTGGAGGCCATGAACACTGAAGCAGATCGTATAAGGTGGTCTGCTAGTCTCCTGCCTAACTAATCATCACAGCCTGGACTATTAAGAACAATTCCTTGCCAGAAGGGCCTCTCTCTAGCCTTACTCCATGGCTGCATCAGCTTACTGGGGGGTTTTGGCAAGAACCCAAAGTCAAGAAGGGCATGGGAATGATGTCTCCATGTCTGACCAGCCCCAAAAGGTGCTGCTGTGACCTCTTCTTCCCCACTCCCTGAATCGCTTTTTCCCTGCCTGGACTCACTCCGTGGGAAGCGAAGGTATTTGAGGACTGCAATATGCTCCACGCCAGGCCCCCATCCATCACTAGCTTCCTGCCGGTTACCAGGGAGACGGAATATGGGGTCCCCACTGGGATGAGACAGAGTCCCTGGGTGAGGGAGTATTCGTGGGCAAAGGGAGGCTGTGAGACCCAGGACCACCCAGAGTGGGGCCATATACAGGTTCACACAGGCTGAGAAGGAAATCGCAAGAGAGGCCAAGGGTAAAGAAGGCAGTTGAGAAAAACTGCTGGATGTGCGCAGAACTAAGGGTAGCATCTTTGAGTGTTTGGAGGACCAGACCAACAGCAGAACTCTGGTGAGCTAAAGAAACCAGACCTTGACTAGGACACAGAGGTCTGGGTCGGCCAAGAGGTCACCAGCTCCTAAGTCCACAGCCCACCGCGAAGACCCCACATGCCTTCCTGGGTAGGGACACATTGGATAACCTCAATAGTCACTTCTGCAGCTATCTAAGACATGCCTTCATATATATATATATGATAATATATTATATATACTATATCTATATAATTGTCATGATATATATTATATATAGTCATGATATATTATATATTATGTGTATATATATCATGACCATATATAAACTTCATAGGATTTCTTTAAGGAGCAAATGATAGCATGCACAGGAAAGCTTAGTATAGGGCCTGCCACATAGAAACTCAATATATATAATATTGACATATATCATAACATTGATATATATCAATATTATGTAAATATATAATTTATTATTATTATTTTATTACCAGACAGGGTCTTGCTGTGTTGCCCAGGCTGGTCTTGAACTCCTGGGCACAAGAAATCCTCCTGCTTCAGCCTCCTGAGTAGCTGGGATTACAGGCTGGCACCACCGCATTTGGCTTAACATAGGACTCTAATGAACCTAGCAGCATGCTGGATTTCTTTTGACAACAGAGGATGGCCATAGGAAGGTAAGTAAAGTGTCCAGGAACCTGGCTGCACCTTAGTGGGGTCACCCTACACTCAGGATACGGGGCTCAGTTTTGCAAGCCCAAGGAATTTACTACTTCCTCCATTCTGGTCACTGAATGCTTAAGAGGGTGACTCATAAAACATAATGCTTATTTATTTGAGACAGGGTCCTGCTCTACCACCCAAGCTGGAGTGCAGTGGCACAATCATGGCTCATTGCAGCCTTGACCTCCTGAGCTCAAGCAATCCTCCCACCCCAGCCTCCTGAGTAGCTAGGATTACAGGTGGTTGCCACCATGCCTGGGTAATTTAAAACAATTATTATTTATTTTTGTAGAGATGGGGTCTTACTACATTACCTAGGCTGGTCTTGAACTCCTGGGCACAAGTGATCCTCCTGCCTCGGTGTCAAAGCACTGGGATTACAGGCATGAGCCACTGCACCTGGACCTAATTTACTTTTTTATTATAAGTGGTCATTGTCTTCTGGGGAAGCATGATAAAATGGACTTTCGAGGGAGGCAGGCCTGGGTCTGAACATGGCTTTACCACTTTTGGCTGAGTGAGGAGGGAAAGTGGCTTGAATGCTCCAAGCCTTGAATGCTCTACCTGTCAAATGGGAATGATGACAATATATAAACTTCATAGGGTTGCTTTAAGAAGCGAATGAAATCATGCATACTAAAGCTTAGTTCAGGGCCTGCCACAAAGAAAATAAATATATCCTGTTAATTACACAGAACTCTGTCCCTAGGAACATTGTGTTTAGACAAAAAACAGTGAGGAGTGGGGTGTGTGGTGTGGCCAAATAGATTGGTAAGCCTGGGGGACATCTCAGAACCTTAGCACATGAATCTCACCAAGGGAGGTGCAGCATGCAGCATTTCCCAGCTTATCTGACCACAGCACCCTTGGTTCAGGGAGCAGCTCACAAACTAGTGTTCTGTGACACACACTTTTAGAAATATCATTATAGGCCATGTTTCCATCAGCCTGGAGAAGACAGGTAAACTCATGCACACTCTGGGGATGCATCTGTTCAGAGAATGAGGACTGGTCGGTAACATCAAGCCATTCCATCCCCAGCAGAATGAAGGTAAAAAGCACATGCACAAATCTTAGTCTTGGACAAGAATGGCCCCTTCAGTCATGGTGCCAATATCCATGACGGATAAGCTCAATGAATGAGATCACTTTGCATTCAGTTACATTCTGGCTTGGAGTCTACTGATGAGGCATGGAAGGACCCAATCACTGCAGAAGCTCAGCTCAATTCATCTTTTAGGGCAAGTGATCCCTTCTGGGAATTGCTCGTTCATTTCTCTTCAATTCCTATCAGGTGGAATTTCAGGGGATAACATTTTCTGAGCCTGCTCCCAGATTCTAAAAGAGGAAGGGAATGGGTGGAAGCACAGAGGGCTTGGGATGAGATGGTCAAACAAGCTCTATCGCAACCAGCAGGGTGGCCTGGCCCAGAGCACAATAAACCATCAAGCCATTTCCCTGCCTATAAAATCAAAACCATAACAGCTCTTCCACTGTGGGTGGTGAGTTAATATTTATATATTATATATATTTATTCTAGAAGGGGAAACTGAGGAACTCTCCTAGAATCCAGAGGAAAAATTTGATGGTGGGAGGAACTGGACAGGATGAAAGAAAAGTTAAGAGAAGTGGAAGATAGATTGAGAAGCTGCAACAGTTGTCTTACAGGTAATACAGACGGAGACAATTAAAAGAATGGAGAGGAAGATACATTCAAAGATACTCTAGAAAAAAATGCCCAGAATTGAAAAATATATGAGTCCTGAGTGCAAATAATGCAATGGTTTCCATGTCAGTGAGTGCATGTGCATAGGTATGCGGTAAGTCCTCAAACAGCATTGCCCACTGGTTCTTGGAAACTGCAACTTAACAAAACGACCTGTAAGGAAACCAGTTTTACCATAGGCTGATGAATGCAAACAGGAATTAAGTTCCTACTCACAAAAACATTGCCAAACTTCTTCTTCTTTTTTTTTTTTTTTAAGACAGGGTCTCACTGTTACACAAGCTGGAATGCAGTGGTGCAATCATGGCTCACTCACTGTAGCTTTGACCTCCCAGGCTCAAGCAATCCTCCTGCCTTAGCTTCCCAATGTGCTGGGATTTCAGGCATCAGCCATTGCACCTGGTCTGCCAAACTTCTGAAGACCAAAACACTTCTAGTATTAAACATGGAAATCCATGTGCATTGTACATGCAAAAAATGTGAGCCTAAGAAAGATTCATTAAAAACAGTAAGTAATGATTTACCCATTTATTGCAGTTCAGGGTCTTCGGTGACCAGAGCCCATCCCAGCAGCTCAAGACACAAGATGGGCACCAGCCCAGGATAGGACACCATCACAGGGCAACTCTCACATCCCACACTCACTCAGACAGGAACCATATAGACACACCAATGAACCTAATGGCCCACCTTTGGGATATGAGAGCACATCACAATACCCAGAGAAAACCCACACAGACATAGGGAGACTCGCAGACTCCACGCAGGCAGTGGACCCAGACAGGAATCAACTTTTTTATTTTTTTCTCATTGATGTTTAATGAAACAACATTGAATGAAATGACATTGATATCCCCCTCTGAAAAACTCATACTTGGGCTTGGAAGACAAACCAATACACCAGAGAATCATAAAATAAGACAATCGTATATCTTGATTTTAGCTTCTGGCCAATTTTCTATGATAACCTTGAGAACAAGAGGATAGAATTGGGACTGACTGGTTTTACTGATGGGTGAACTCACAGGTGGTTGAACAGCATTACCTAAACAGTATTGATAATAGTGTTATCTTTGTGCCGAATACATTTTAAAAACCTTGGAGAAGGTCTAAGGGGTTAGACCAAAGAGCTCATTTCTGGACCCTGTTTTGTTCAACACCTTTGGCAGTGATGTGTGTGATGACATAAAGGAGAACCTTACCAGATTTGCAGGTCACATAAAGTGGGAAAAATGGTTAATATGATAAATGCACTCATCAATATTCAAAAAGACTTGACAGGCAAGAAGATAGGGCCCAAACCACAAGATGGAATTCAACAGAAATAAATGTAAAGTGCTAAATTTTGCCTTAAAATTTTGCCCGAGGACAGGATGGGGGAGAATTGGCATGGCAAAGGCCTGGGAGGCAAGGAAAGAAGGAAGGGAGGGAGGGAGAGAAGGAAGAAAGGACCAACTTCATCAGATTTACAGGTCACACAAAATTGGGAAAGATGGTTAATGTAATAAAGAAGGAAGGAAAACAGGAAGGAAAAGAAAGAAAGAATAAGGAAGGAAGGAATGAAAGGGAAGAAAAAGAAATGTTTTAATTAACCAAATGTTTAATTAATTAGCTTTTAATTAACTAAATGTTCAATGTGACCTGGTAATGTAATAGTGACACTTAAACCATAAGGCAAGATTATATGAAGAAGGCAAACTGTAGATGCTGTAATTTCTCCCTTCTCTCCCACTCCCAACCCAGTGGATTCAAAATTATGAGAAATAATTTTATCACTGGCAGACAGGATCAAGTTGAGAGAGAAAACCCAAGTCCAGGAGGCTGCAGGAAAGACCAACTTCAAGACTGGAAATGCCAGAAAAAAAGGATAGCTCTAGGGTGACGAGTTAGAGCTCTGCCTGAGACAGGGACAGCCACCTGGGTTGAATCTTCTGCAAACTCCTCTTCTCTACTCCAGGGCCAGGCAGTACCCCAGGGAGATGTCTTCCCACCTGAAGACAGACGATGAGCCTGGTGGTCAGAGAGGCAGGATATTGCTGAGGGGAGGGCTGGGCTGTGCAGGTGAGAACCAGGAGGAACAGGAAGCCTCAGAAACTAGAAAAGGAGTCTCTGAAGCATCGCTCCCTACAACACAGCACGGATCGTCTCATGCTCACAAAAGGGCTGCAGGCACAAATGCAGTCAGAGCAAATCAGTTAAAGAAGATGTCCAATGTGAACATGGTCCTCTCACCAGGAAACACTAGACACTGGAGGAAAGTCAATGCTATAAGAGAAACAATCAAGTGCAGTCAAGGGAAGCGTTCACAGGGCCAGCAGAACAAGGCATTAGAATGTGCATGCTTCATGTCCTCAGAAAGACGCAAGAGAGCATTGGCTCCACTAATAGAAATTAAAACAAAACATCACCAAAACAACAACAACAAAACCAACAGTAGATAGACTGAATTTACAGAATGGACACAGCTCATAACCAAATCACTGAGCTAGAAGATAGATTTGAGGAATCCTCCCACAATCAAGAGGAAAAAAGGCATTGGGGGTGGCCTAGACAGAATAAAAGAAAAGTTAAGAGACATGGAAGATAGATCCAGGAGTTCCCACAGTTGTCTTACAGGTGACCCAGCAGGAGAAAATGAAAAGAACAAAGAGAAAAATAAACTAAACAAACAAACAAACAAACAACAAACAAACAAAACAACTCTAGAAGAAAAGCTCCCAGAATTGAAAAAAGATATGAATCCTGAGCTCAAAAAGATGCACAAAGTGCCTGGAAGAATGAGGGGAGAAAAACCACAGTGATTCACATGATGCTGAAATATAAAGACACCAGGCTTGCAAGAAAAAGTCTTGAAGACTTGCAGGCATCTGTTACCTGCAAAGCTATAGAATAAGATAGATCAATTGGCCATACCAGGTCCAAGAAGACAATATCCTTAACATTCTAAGGAAGAACAATTTTGAAAATAGAATTCTATATTGAGCTTGACAATGACTTCAAGTATAAACATAGAAAAACAATTTCACACATTTAGGGACTGAAAAAGTTTCCCATCCATAGACGTTTAATGAAACAATCACCAAAAGTGTACATCAGCAAGGAGGAAGAAAGGCTCCAAGGGGAAGAAATAGGATGTAAGGAACAATGGTAGTTGCCTGTTATGGGCTGCACAGCATCCCAAAATCTTTGGTTGAAGTACTAACCTT
Source organism: Saguinus oedipus (assembly GCA_031835075.1). Lineage (NCBI taxonomy): Eukaryota > Metazoa > Chordata > Mammalia > Primates > Cebidae > Saguinus > Saguinus oedipus. The sequence goes on from CM063170.1 coordinate 50,228,748, forward strand.
CCATTCCTCAGAATGTGACTGTCTTTGGAGATAAGGTCTCTAAGAGGTGACTAAGCTAAAATGAGAGGTAAGTGGGATCCTAATCCAATATTCCTGCTGCCCTTCTATGAGAATGTATTAGGTTGGTGCAAAAGTAATTGCAATTTTTTCCATTAAAGTAATGGTAAGAACCACAATGACTTTTGCACCAACCTAACAGAATTTGAGGAAAAAAAGCATGAAAAGTTAACAAGTAAGATTTTTATACTATTTTTGAGACAAGGTCTTGCTCTGTTGCCTAGGCTGGAGTGTAGCGGTACAACCATGACTCACTGCAGCCTTGACCTCCTGGGTTCAAGTAATCCTCCTGCCTCAGCCTCCTGAGTAGCTGGGACTACAGGTGTGCACCACCATGCCCAGCTAATTGTTTAATCTTTTGTGGAGACAGGGTCTTACTGTGTTGCCCAGGCTGGTCTCAAATTCCTGGGCTTAAGCAATCCTCCCACCTCAGCTTCCCAAACTGCTGGGATTACAAGTGTGAGCCACTGTGCCTGGCCACTTCTCGTGCTATTCAGAGGAACCTATTAACAACCATGAATGCTTGCATGCCTCACAATCTGTCTTTGAAGCACATAAAGCAAAACTGATAGAAATACAGGAAGAACTTGGTAAGACATTGCCACAGTAAAGAGACTTTCTGCAGTCCTCTGAGACAGGGATCGCAAGTACAGGGAAGAGCTGATTAAAATAATTAATATGTTTGCTCTAATAGAGCTACAGAACTCTGTACCCAACACATAGGAGAAAAAAACTCTTTTCAATTACACATGGAAATTCTACAAAAATTCAACATGGATTAGCCACAGAGGACATTTCAAGCAATAATGAAAAGCAAAAATAACACATGGTATATTTGCTTACAAAGACATAATAACATTTTTAAAATGACAAAAGAATAGCCCCTCTAATCTGTAAACAGAATATTTAAAATTATGTAAAAATGAACCATAATGAGAGCAGAAACTGCTAGAACCAATAAGAGAGTGCAATAAGGTGGCTAAATCCAAGGTCAACTTATATCTCTCCAGATATAACAACATGTTATAAGATTACAGACCACAGTGGTACAGAAACAGATAATTAGATCATGAACAAAAGTCTAGCAGACAACTAGTGTAGGTGTAAAAATTTAGGTGTATGATTAGGGTGACATTTCAAACCAAGGGAGAAAATAGGAGGATTCAAGAGCTGATGGATAATCTGCTATCGATTCAGAAAAAATTAGGTAGGAACATAATTTTTTCTGCCCCTTTGCATAATTTGCAGATAGATGAATGACCTACAAATGAAATAATAAATTCCAAAGTATTAGAAGAAAAAAAATTGTTAAATACGCCAATAACCTTGGGATAGAAAAGGCCTTCCTAAAGAAGGCATTGTATGCTAATGTCATTTAGGAAAAGATTGATACCTTCGTGTACATTGTGATTTATAACTTCTATGTGGTGAAAAATAGCACAATGAAGTTAAAATGTAAGTTATGGTCCAGGAAAATATTTGTAATATATGATACAGAGATTAATGTGCAGACTGTCAATAAGAGAGAGACAAGGTACCTGGTGGGAAAGAAAAGAAGGAAACTGAGAAGGAATACACAGAACTTTATATGACCATTAAACATGACAATAATAATTAGACTCACTAATAAGGAAAAGAATTGGAATATTGAATATTCTACACTTGAGTTGCAACTGCCAAACAGGAGTGATAAAAGAGCTCAGCTCCACCAGGCACAGGGGCTCATGCCTGTAATCCCAGTACTTCAGGAGGCTGAGGCAGAGGATCGCTGGAGCCCAGGAGTTTGAGACCAGCCTGGGCAACATAGGGAGACCCCCATCTCTACCAAAAAAAAAAAAAAAAAAAAAAAAAAGAGTCAAATAATGAGACTAGAAGATGGCTTGAGCCCGGAAGGTTGAGGCAGTAATGAGCAGTGATTGTGCCATTGCACTCTAGCCTGCCTGGGCAATGGAAGTGAGACCCCGTCTCAAAATTAAAAAAAAAGAAATTCATTTCACAGGGTTGTTGTGTGAATAAGTGAATGACAGGATCAATGACGAGTAAGCCATAGGAAGTCGCTGTCATTATCATCAGCATGTTTCCACCATCTGAGTGGCAAACGTTTTCAAGCTGGATATATAAAGTTTTGGCAAGGGTGCAGGGAAAAAAAGTACACTCCCACTGTCTTGGGGGGAATCTAAATGGGTCCGGCAGTTTTTGAGGGCAATTTGGCAATATCCATGAACATACGCCACCACACATCTGACACCAGGTGCTGCTGTGTGGTTGTGTCTCCCCAAAATCTTATTTTGAGATCCTAACCCCAAGGAGGTGCTCTTAGGAGATGAGGTAGAGTTTCTCACCTTTGGGAGTCGATTAGGTCCGGGGAGCTGAACCCTCAGGAACAGGATTAGGACACTTATAAGAGAGGCCCCAGAGAGGCATCCTAGAGAGTCCCCTTGCCCCTTTCACCACGGGAGGACACGGCCAGAAGGCACCATGTATGATGAAGCGAGCTCTCATCAGACACTAAATCTACTGGTGCCTTGATCTTGGACTTCTCATCCTCTAGGACCATAAGAAATAAATGTGAGTTGTTTGTAAGCTGCCTAGTCTATCATATTCTGTTATAGCAGCCTGAATGGACTAAGATACCTGGCAATTGCTATTTGGCGCCCAACCTAGAGAAACCTCTGCACTCCCATGGACATACAAAGGACAGCAAAAGGTTGGGCACCATCTTAAATACCCATCATAGGAGACATGGCACTTTTCTCTTTCTTTGGAGATGGGGTCTCACTCTGTCGCCCAGGCTGAAGTGCAGTGGCACAATCTTGGCTCACTGCAGCCTCTGCCTCCTGAGTTCCAGCGATTCTCCTGCCTCAGCACCCCAGGTAGCTGGGATTACAGGCACGTGCCACCATGCCCGGCTAATTTTTGTATTTTATTTTATTTTATTTTTTTGAGACAGAGCTCACTCTGTCACCCAGGCTGGAGTGCAATGGTATGGTTTCGGCTCACTGCAACCTCCATCTCCCAGGTTCAAGAGATTCTCCTGCCTCTGCCTCCTGAGTAGCTGGGACTACAGGCATGCACCACCATACCCGGCTAATTTTTGTAGTTTTAGTAGAGATGGGGTTTCACTATGTTGGCCAGGCTGGTCTCGAACTCCTGACCTCAGGTGGTCCACCTGCCTCGGCCTCCCAAAGTGCTGAGATTACAGGTATGAGACACCACGCCTGGCCTCATAGGGTAATTTTGTGTTTAACTTTTACAGAAACTGTCCAGCTATTTTCCATGGCAGCCGAACCATATTACATTCATACCATGATTTTTTCTTCAATCACAAAATGCAAGAGAAATTCCAGGAAGGGAGCGGGAATGCTGGAGGAAACAGCCAGGAAAGGAAAAGTTTGTCGGGTGTCAGTGAGAGTACAGGAGGGTGGAATCTGCCGGGGTCGAGATTCCACCTGCAGGCAGGTCAGTGGTCAGACAGCAGCAGAGCCAGGCAGGACCTGGGGAGGGCATGGGCCGACCCATGTCTGGGCAAAGAGCTGGGCTTGAGTGCATAAAGTCATGGGGAAGTCTACTTAACGGCGGCCAGGGAGGGGTGTTGAATTCCTTTATGCAGAGGCCGGCCTCAGGCACCGGCCCAGCCCACCATCTGGTCACCTGCAGAAGGACCTCATGCCCCTTCCCTTTAAGGTGCATCCTGGAATCTGCTGGAAAATGCAGAAGGGTGAGAGGCCAGGTAATGAGGTTGCTGGTCGCCCTGACCCTGCAGTGCAGAGGCAGGGTGCCCAGAACCGTCATCATCTGCTTCCAACTGTCATAAAAGAGATGTGGTGAGTGGGGAGGATATCAAACTAGGTTTCACATGCAATTGAACCAGGGACTCAGCCGGCTCCTGTGTCTTCTCTCCCTGACTTTAAAATGAACTCTCGGAAGCTCCCGCGGTGGGTCGGGCAGAGCCAATTTAAAAAAATGAACTCAGCACTGTGCCCACAGAGGAGCTCAATAATAAGGGGAATGACAGCGACGGTAGCGAGGACACAGGATGGAACGGCAGGCCCTTCTGTGCTGCCCTGGAGACCTGCTGGCTGCACACACATCAGAAACATCTCTGCTGAGCCCTCGAAGCCTGCACTGAAGCAAGCGGAAAAACGGAACTTTGCAACAGCACTTCTGGTGGCCAGTGACAGGGTCCACTTCCCATCCTCTGGACTCACACAGACGTGGAGGCAGGAGTCACTCCAGAGCAGGGAGGGACCAGCAAGCCCCTAGATGAGTTTCCTGGGATTCATCTGTTAGTAATAAAGTGCCACAGACAGGGTGGCTTCAACATTAGACATTGATCTCAGGGTCCTGTAGGCTGGTGTCCAAGATCAACGAGGCAGCAGAGTACGCTTCTCAGGAGGCCTCGCTCCTGGGCCCGGAGATGGCATCTTCTCTCTATGACCTAACAGGGCTGTCATTCTGAGAGCATCTCTCTCTCTCTTTTTTTTTTTTTTAAAATTTTTTGAGACAGAGCTTGCTCTGTCATCCAGGTTGGAGTGCAGTGGTGTGATCTTGGCTCACTGCAGCCTCTGCCTCCCAGGTTCCAGTGATTCTCCTGCCTCAGCCTCCCAAGTAGCTGGGATTACAGGTATGTGCCACGACACCCAGCTAATTTTTGTATTTTTAGTAGAGATGGGGTTTCATCATGTTGACCAGGCTGGTCTTGATACAGATGAGGTTTCACCATGTTGGTTAGGCTGATTTCAAACTCCTGACCTCAGGTGATCCACCCGCCTTGGCCTCCCAAAGTGCTGGGATTACAGGCCTCATTTTCTCTTCTTATACGGACACCAGTCCCATGGGATTAGGGCTTACCCCCATGACCTCATTTAAAGACCCTGTCTTCAAATACAGTCACATGGTAAGGTTCTGGGTGTTAGGTCTGCAGCATATATAAATCTGGGGAGACACCAGCCCAAGACACCCTCATAGGGGCTTTGGCACTGGAGTGGCCCCAGGCCTGCCTTCTCACCTGGCTGCATCAGGTAACTCCGGCTGGCAGCACTTCCAGACTCTCATTCCAGAACCATGCCAGGGAAATAACAGAATGTGTTGAGACTCTTACTAGTGATAGCAGCCAGCTATGTGTGGTGGCCCATGCCTGTGAACTTTGGGAGGCTGAGGCAGGAAGATCGCTTAGGCCAGGAGTTTGAGACCAGCTTGGGCAACAAAGTGAGACCTCATCTCTGTCAAAAATTTTAAAATTATCCGGGTGTGCTGGCACACACCCGTGGTCCCAGCTACTCAGGAGGCTGAGGTGGGAGGATCACTTGAGCCCAGGAATCTGAGGCTGCATGGGCTGTGATCTAGACACTGTGCTCCAGCCTGAGTGTCAGCGCAAGACCCTGTCTCTAATACAAGGAAAGATAGCAGCATTAGGCACCTGATACTTCCCCTGGGACTGTGTCCAGGAATCTCAAACTATCAGAGGCATTTGAACCAGAGCAACTCCATCTTGAATAGGAGCTGGATAAAGTAAGGCTGCATTCCCAGATGGTCAGGCATTCTAAGTCACAGGATGAGATAGGAGGTTGGCATAAAGACCTTGCTGATAAAACAGCTTGCAGTAAAGAGGCTGGCTAAAACCCACCAAAGCCAACATGGTGATGAGAGTCACTTCTGGGCATCCTCATTGCTACACTCCCACCACACTGTCTATGGAGGTAGCTGTTCTTTCACCATTTGACTTAATAAACTTGATTTTGCTTTGCACCGTGGACTCACCCTGAATTCTTTCTTGGATGAGATCCTCCCGCCTCATGACAGTTTACAAATGCTATGGCAACACCAAGAAGTTACCCTATATGGTGTAAAAAGGGGAGGCATGAATAATCCAACCCTTGTTTAGCATATCAAGAAATAACCATAAAAATGGGCACCCAGCAGCCCTTGGGGCTGCTCTGTCTATGGAGTAGTCATTCTTTTATTCCTCAACTTTGTTTTTGAGACAGAGTTTCACTCTTGTTGCCTAGGCCAGAGTGCAGTGGCATGATCTCAGCTTACGGCAACCTCTGCTTCCTGGGTCCAAACAATCTCCTGCCTCAGCCTCCCGGGTAGCTGGGATTACAGGCACCCGCCACCACGCCCGGCTAATTTTTTGTTTTTTTTTAGTAGAGACAGAGTTTCACCATGTTGGCCAGGCTGATTTTGAACTCCTGACCTGAAGAGATCCACCCGCCTTGGCCTCCCAAAGTACTGGGATTACTTTGGGAGGCGTGAGCCACTGCGCCAGGCCTATTCCTCTACTTTCTTAATAAACTTGCTTTAGCTTTATTCTATGGACTCACCCTGAATTCTTTCTTGCACGAGATCCAAAAAACTTCCTTTGAAGTCTGGATCTGGATTCCTGCTGGAAACAAAACCACCCCTGCTGCACCCTCCATGAACTCTCACAGCATCTCAGTGGAAATTTAGGTGAGTATCCAATTAGCAGGCGAGAAATGGTCCTGGAGAACCAGACTCTGAGCACCCCCCATCTTCTACCTCTTTACTGGATGCCACAAGGTTCGTAGAAAAAGGTAGAAATTGGATGCAAGGCCAGTGGAATGGGTGGGCAGTGGAGTCCTGCTTTGTCTCTGAGGGGGACTGGCCACCTGGCTCAGGCTGTCCAGGATGTGGACAACCTGGACCCTGTAGATTAAACTGGATGCTGGAGATGCCAAGCCATGAGTGCCCAGGAGAAACATCAGGAGGAAACAGGGCTCTTACGTTTCTTCCCACATCAGTCCTGGGTCTCACTAAGGCTCCTGAGATGATTGATTTTGGTTTGACAGTATTGTTGTCTGAGGTGTTCGAACCACAGCAACTCCATCTTGAGTGAGGCCAAGGAAAATAAGGCTGGGACTTGCTTAGCTGCATTCCCAAAAACTGAGGCATTCCTAGCCTCTAGATGTTTATGGTTATGAGAACAGAGTGATAACGTTTACTAAACAGACCCAGACTTGGGAGTGTCCTGATATTCTGAGATATCTATCTATCTATCTATCTATCTATCTATCTATCTATCTATTTTTTTCTAAGATGGAGTCTAGCTCTGTCGTCCAATCTGTAGTGCAGTAGCGCAATCCTGGCTCACTGCAACCTCTGCCTCCTGGATTCAAGTGATTCTCCTGCCTCAGCCTCCTGAGTAGCTGGGATTATAGGGACCCACCACCAGGCCCAGCTAATATTTTTGTATCTTTAGTAGAGACAGGGTTTCACCGTGTTGGCCAGGTTGATCTTGAACTCCTGACCTCATGATCTACCAGTCTCAGCCTCTCAAAATGCTGTTATTACAAGCATGAGCCACCGTGCCTAGCCCACTATACACTTTTATTTGTTTTTTGAGAAATAGTCTTACTCTGTTGCCCAGGCTGGAGTGCAGTGGAGCAATCTCAGCTCACTGCAACCTCCACCTCCCAGATTCAATCGATTCTTCTGCCTCAACCTCCAAAGTAGCTGATACTACAGCATATGCTACCACGTCTGGCTAATTTTCATGTGTTTAGTAGATACGGAGTTTTGTCATGTTGGCCAGGCTGGTCTTGATCTCCTGGGCTCAGGTGATCCTCCCGCCTCGGCCTCCCAAAGTGCTGGGATTACAGGCTTGAGCCACTGCGCCTGGCCCTGATATCTTGGGAACAGAAGCATCCCTATTTTTGCTTTAAAGATAATAATATCGATTCTTGCAAAAGATAGTAATTAAGAAAATTAATCCTTTATCACAAACTCCTGTGGCAGAGCACATTTCTCCATGATGTTTTTTTATCCTACATATAAACAAGTATTGTACCTAGGTGGATGCATCCCTCCTCTTAATTTCGGGACCTCCCTACTCTGTCTATGGAGGTAGCTGTTCTTTCACCACTTTACTTAATTGACTTGATTGTGCTTTGCACCATGGACTCACCCTGAATTCTTTCTTGCATGAGATGCAAGAACCCTCTCTTGGGGTCTGGATCGGGACTCCTTTCCTGTAACATCGTCAGCTTGCCAGTGAGGACGGCGGCATGGGAGGAAATGGATGTGTGTGACCAGGGCAGGCTCCTGGCTGAGAACACAGCAAGGCCCTCCTCAGACACTGCGACTCAGGTGCACACGAAAAGCAGGGGGAGAACCCGTGGGGGGGGGGGGCATAGGGGGAACCCTTCCTCTCTGAGCACCATGAAGTCGCACCAAACCTGAAAACTTCTGGCAACCCATCAAGTGACCCAAAACATAGAGAGCTTGAGCTGAATCCGAGGTTCCAGGAAAACAAGATTCTGGGACTTTTACCAGAAGTCCAAGTATTTGAATGCAAAGTAATTCTGTGCGGCAGGTGCACTGGCTCACACCTATAATCCCAGCACTTTGGGAGGCTGAGGCAGGCGGATCATCTGAGGTTAGGAGTTTGAGAACAGCCTGGCCAATGTGGTGAAACCTGTCTCTACTAAAAATACAAAAGTTAGCTAGACGTGATGGTGTGCATCTGTAGTCCCAGCTACTTGGGAAGCTGAGGCAGGAGAATCACTTGAACCCAAGAGGCAGAGGTTGCAGGAAGCTGAGATCGCTCCACTGCACTCCAGCCTGGGCAACAAGAGTGAAACTCTATCTCAAAAAAAGAAAAAAAAATTCTGTGCTCCTGGAACTACAAGTCATTTATGTTAAATGTGCAGAAATCTATTATTTGCCCTAAAGGGCTGTTCCTAATCTCCAGAATGTTTTCCCACATTCAGGCTGGTACCTTTTTAAGGGCAGAGTCTGTTTTGTGCTATCTTTGCATCTCCTTGGCATGTGTTAGACACTTGCGGAGCTTTTAAAAATCCATTGCCCCAGATTAGTTGTGGTGGGGCCCAGGCGATGGCAATTACTTGTGGTAGGGCCCAGGCGATGGCAATTTTAAAAGAGGATTCTGACCAGCAGGCAGGGCTGGAAACCACCCCACCAGAGCCCCTGGCTTTAACACGGACCCACATGAAGGGTGAGAGGACAGGCAGCGGAGGTGAAAGGGGGCCCAGGTGAAGCTTGCGGATTGAGCAGAGCTTCTCCAGGTTTACTGCGTGTAGGAACCCTCTGGGCTCTTGTTGAAGTCATTCACAAGGTCTGGGGTGGGGGCCTGGGGGTCTGCATTTCCAACGCATGTTCAAGAGGCATCAGTGCTGCTGGTCTGAGGACCACACTTTGAAGAGTAAGAGAAAGGGACACCAGGAGAAAATGCTTCCAGCTGGATTTCCAATGACATGCATATACATTTATATCTGCTCCATCCTGAAAATACAGCAATTCACCAGTTAAGAAACGAAAATGTGTGTGTGTTTTCATATGAACATAAAGAACAGAAAAGACTACAGTAGAGGAGCGATGTTGACAAAACTTTGGAAGATGGAAAACAGAGACTACCATTTCTGGGGAGACTACTGCTGTGGTCTGAATGTCTGTGTCTTCCCGCAAATTCATATGCTTGAATTCCTCTCCCACAAGGCGATGGTGTTAGGTGAAGAGGCCTTTGGGAGGTGATTAGTTCATGAGGGTGGGGCCCTTACAAACGAGATTAGTGCCTTTATAGAAGGTATTCCAGAGAGTTCTTCCACCCCTTCTACCATGTGAGGACACAGCTCTGAAACTCAGGCTTATTAAAGATTATAGAACATTTCCCCTCCCCCACACTTTACCACTATACCGAGAGGGCTCCAGTATAATAACAGTGGATTAGTGCTGAAAGAGCTGCAAATCACAAACTTGCTCTAAGGAGAAATATACAGGGAAGCCTGAGGTCAAGAGACTAGACAAAAGCAAGGACATTTGAGGAGTCTGAAGCTCTTAGCACCTTGAAATACAGCAAACATTAAATAGGGCCAGGCGTGGTGGCTCAAGTCTGTAATCCCAGGACTTTGGGAGGCTGAGGCAGGTGGATCACAAGGTCAAGAGATCGAGACCATCCTGGTCAACATGGTGAAACCCCGTCTCTACTAAAAATACAAAAAAATTGGCTGGGCGTGGTGGCACATGCCTGTAATCCCAGCTACTCAGGAGGCTGAGGCAGGAAAATTGCCTGAACCTGGGAGGCAGAGGTTGCGGTGAGCCGAGATTATGCCATTGCACTCCAGCCTGGGTTACAAGAGCTAAACTCTATCTCAAAAACAAAAACAAAAGCAAAAACAAAAAAACAGAACCTCAATCTTAGCAAGATTAACAGAATCCTCACACTAATGGCTCATTTTTCTCAGATTATATTACCTGACATGGCATGTATAGCTGTCAACAAAAAATTACAAGGTATACAAAAAGGCAACAGACCACACTCTGAAAAGACAAATTGATGATCAGAAGCAGACTCAGGGCACAGATAGGGAATTTAAAATAACTATGACTAATATGTTGAGGGCTCAAATGGAAAAAAATTAGTATATAAGAACAGATGGATAACATAAGCAGACAAATGGACACTCTATGAAGGAATCAGAAGGACATGCTAGAAATAAAAATCACAGAATAGAAATGAAGGATGCCTTCAATAAGTTCATCAGTAGACTACACATGGCCAAGGAATCAGTGAGCTTGAATACAGATTCATATAATGTCCCAAACTGAAATGCAAAGAGAAAAAAGAATTAAAAGAAAAATCAGAATCCAGAATCTACAAGGAACTCAAACAAATTTACAAGAAAAAAAAAAAAAACAAACAAACAACCCCATTAAAAAGTGGGCAAAAGACATGAACAGACACTTCTCCAAAGAAGACATTCATGTAGCCAACAAACATAAAACAAAGCTCAACATCACTGAGCATTAGAGAAGTGCAAATCAAAACCACAGTGAGATACCATCTCATGCCAGTCAGAATGGCTATTATTAAAAAGTCTGGAAACAACAGATGATGGTGAGGTTGTGGAGAAATAGGAACGCTTTTATACTGTTGGTAGGAATGTAAATTAATTCAACCATTGTGGAGACAGTGTGGTGATTCCTCAAAGACATAGAACCAGAACACCGTTTGACCCAGGAATCCAATTACTGGGTATATATACCCAAAGGAATGTAAATTATTCTATTACAAAGATATATACGTGCATATGTTAATTTCAGCACTGTTCACAATAACAAATACATGGAATCAACCCAAATGCCCATCAATGTTAGACTGGATTAAGAAAATGTGGTACATATATACCATAGAATATTATGCAGCCATAAAAAGGGATGAGATCATATCCTTTGCAGGGCCGTAGATAAAGACGGAAGCCATTATCCTCAGCAAACTAATGCAGGAACAGAAAACCAAACACTGCATGTTTTCACTCATAAGTGGGAGCTGAACAATGAAAACACATGGACACAGGGAGGGGAACAACACACACTGGGGCCCGTTGGGTGGTGGGGTAAGTGGAGGGAGAGCATTAGGAAAAATAGCTAATGCATGCCAGGCTTAATACCCAGATGATGGATTGATAGGTGCAGCAAACCACCATGGCACATGTTTACCTATGGAACAAACCTGCACATCCTGTACATGTACCCCAGAACTAAAAATAAAAATTAAAAAAAAAAATCAGAGCAGAACATCCAAGAAATAGTGGATAATACCAAAAATGTGTAAAGGATACTTGGATAAGAAGAGGGAGAAGAAAAGAGAAGAAAGCAAAAGAAATATTTCAAGTAGTAATGACCAAGAATTTTGCAAAATGAATGACACAAATCCAGGAAGTTCAGAGAACAACAAACAGGATAAAAAACAAAACACCTTGAGGCATATCCTGTCCAGCTGCAAAAAACCAAAGATAAGGAGAAAAATCTCAAAAGGAGTCAAAGAGGGAAAATACCCTAACTTATCTGTATAAGTGAATAATGATAAGAATTACTGCAGATATCTCATCAGAAACCATATGAGCAAGAAGGAAGTGGAGTAAAATACTGACAGAAAAAAACCACTGACTTAGAATAGAATTCTGTGAAGTAGTCCTCAAACATGAAGGAGAAATAAAGACTTTCTAAGATAAGCAAAAATTGAGAGAATTCATAGCAGACTTGCTCTGCAAGAAATGTTAAAAGGTTTTCAGCAGAAGAAAAATGATATAAAGAAAGGAAGAACAATGGAGAAATAAGAGTAAAATAAGATCTTTTTAAAAATTCTTAACTGGTCTAAAAGATAACTGTTTTTAAAGTAGTAACAGTAATGATATAGTAGGTTATTATAGCATGTAGATCAGTGAAGTGATTGGCAGCCTCAGAGTCAGGAAGAGGAATTGGGAATTCTGTTACAAGGTATCTTAACTACATGTAAAACAGTAAGTGTTATTTGACGGTAAACTTGGGTTAGTTAAAAATGCATTTTCTAAGTTCTAGGATAACCACTGAAAATATTAAATAGAAATATAGTTGATATGCTAAGAGAGAACATAAAATGCTCACTTAAAACCTGAGAAGTTGGCTGGATCAGTAGCTTACACCTGTAATCCCAACATTTTAGAAGGCTGAGTCTGGAGGATCCCTTGAGATCAAGAGTTTGAGACCAGCCTGGTAACATATTGAGACTGTAACTCTACAAAAAAATACAAAAATTAGGCTAGGTGTGGTGGCTCATGCCTGTAATCCCAGCAGTTTGGGAGGCTGAGGCGGGTAGAACACCTGAGGTCGGGAGTTTGAGACCAGCCTGACCAACATGGAGATTCCCCATCTCTACTAAAAATACAAAATTAGCTGGGTGTGGTGGCACATGCCTGTAATTCCAGCTACTTGGGAGGCTGAGGCAGAAGAATCGCTTGAACCCGGGAGGCAGAGGTTGAGGTGGGCTGAGATTGAGACATTGCCCTCCAACTTGGGCAACAAGAGTGAAACTCTGTCTCAAAAAACATAAATAAGTAAAAAATAAAAAATCAGGCAGGTTAGGCGTTGTGTGCCTGTAGTCCTAGCTACTTGGGAGGCTAAGGTGGGAGGATGGCTTTAGTCCAGGAGGTTGACACTGCAGTGAGCTATGATGGCACCAATGCACTCCAGCCTGGGTGACAGAGTAAGACTGTGTCTCAAGAAAGAAAGAAAAGAAAAGAAAAGAAAAGAACAACAAGAACACTTGAGAGGTCACAAAACGAGGCTGGAGGAAGATAGCTTTGTATTTTTTCAGAGGACAAGCAGATCTAAGGAACAAAACAGATCTTGGGTTCAGATCTCGAATCATGATTATTTGGAAATGTTGATATATAAGAAACTTGGCATTGCAGATCAGTGGGAAAAGATCAGCTGCAAAAACAACTGGATATTTCTTTGAAAATAAATTTAACTGGAGTTCTCCCATAAGCCATTCACATAAATAAATACCTATACTTTAATGTGAAATCTTATTGCTAGCATTTCCTATGATGTATTGGTCTATATACAGATCATCCCAAATTTATGATGGCTCGACCTACAATTCTTTGATTTTACAACGGTGTAAAGTGATAGGCATTTAGTAAAAACTCTCTCAAGTACCCAAATAACCATTTTGTTTTTCACTTTCAGTATGGCCGATATCCAATAAATGCCAAGAGATATTCAACACTTTATTAGAAAATAGGCTTCCTGTGAGAAGATTTTGCCCAACTGTAGGCTAATGTAAGTGTTTTGAGCATGTTTAAGGTATGCCAGGCCATTCTGGGATGTTCAGCAGGTGTACTAAATGCATTTTTTTTTTTTGAGGTGGAGTTTTGCTCTTGCCACCCAGGCTGGAGTGCAATGATGCGATCTCAGCTCACTGCAGCCTCCGCCTCCCCGGTTCAAGCAATTCTCCTGTCTCAGCCTCTCGAGTAGCTGGGATTACAGGTGCCTGCCACCATGCCTGGCTAATTTTTGTATTTTTTAGTAGAGGCAGGGTTTCACCATGTTGGCCAGGCTGGGGGTCTTCAACTCCTGACCTCAGGTGATCCACCCACCTCACCCTCCCAAAGTGCTTGGTAACAGGTGTGAGCCACCGTGCCCGGCCTACTAAATGTATTTTTGACTCACATATTTTCAACTTATATGTGAAAATATGTGAGTTCATTGGGATATAACCCTATCATAAGTCAAGGAATATCTGTATATATATTTGTCTGAAATTTTCAAGAAATCTAATTTATAATTTAAAAACGTTTACAGACTTAACATTACAGAAGGATGAAACCTGAGTGCCTAATGGTGGAAGAGCTGAGAAGGAGAGAGACAGTTTTCTCTGCAGAACCCCAGAAGGGCTCAGAAAATGGAAGCATTTTGTATTGCAGGAGGTGGTGTGCAGGGCAGGGCTAAGGCCCAGCAGATGAGTGGAGGAAATGTAACAGGAGCAGGTGAGCTACCTGATTCCCTCCCCAACGCTGATAGAAGAAGGTAGGTTTACTCACCAGAAAATTATGGGGACAACAGGTGTGGGGATAAGGTGCCATCTGGAAGGGTAGGTGATTAAAATGTTGGAAGAATGGGATTCAGAAGTAGGGAGGGGCAGGCTAGAGGACCACTATTTTTTATTTTAAGCCATGTGATAGTATTTGATGTTTTATTTCTATTTTTATTTTTAGACAAGGTCTCACTCTATTGCTTAGGCTAGAGTACAGTAGCATGATCATGGCTCACTGTAGCCTCGACTTCCCAGGCTCAGGTGGTCCTCTCACCTCAGCCTCCTGAGTAACTGGGACTACAGGTGTGTGCCACCGCACCTGGCTAGTTTTTTGTATTTTTTTTTTTTTTTTTTTGGTAGAAACAGGGTTTTGCCATGTTTCCCAGGCTGGTCTCGAACTCCTGAGCTCAGGCGATCCAACTGTCTTGGCCTCCCAAAGTGCTGGGATTACAGGCAGGAGCCACCACATCTAGCTGTGTTTGACTTTTGTAAACCAAGTACACATATTTCTTGGATAAAAATTTGAAGCAAACTTAAAGAAAACAACCGCAACCTAAAATTAAGTCTCTTCTGGATGTGGTCACTGAAATGGCTTTCTACACCATGGTCCAGAACGAAGACTAGGAAGCAGCTTCCCTGGGAGCCCATAGTCTCTCCAGGGGAAAGTCTTGCCTCTCAAATCTGCAGGTGTCACACCCTGCCATGTCAGGGGGGCCAGGCCTCAGGAAGAATAGGTGTTTGGTCCAGGGAATAAAGGGTATTCTCCTTGTAATGACTTCACTACTTCTCCCCAACTTAGTTCTTCTCTCATTTTCCCCCCTAAATGCAATCATCTATCACTTACCTTGGACTTGCTTCAGGCTACACTATTTATAACAATGGAAGCAGCATTTTTGGCTTGTCACCTTTCTCCAAAGGAGCACAGATTGTCTCTAAACCTTTAGTGTGCATACTGTGTACCTGGGAACCTAGTTAAAATGCTAGGTCTGGGGTGGGGTTGCTGCAGGGTAGCTGCTGCAAGGGGAGTCTAATGCTGGTCCCTGGAATATACACTGAGTAGCAAAAGGACATGAGGCATCTTTTTGAGGGTGACGGAAATGCTCTAAATCTTGATTGTGGTTACGTGGAATATATATATTGATCAAAACTCAATGAGTTTACTGTATGTAAATTATACCTCAGTAAAGTTGAGTTTAAAGGAAAAAACCCATTCTAGATGAATTACAGACATAAGTGTGAAAGATGAAACAATAAGGCTTTTAGAAGGAAACATAAGCCTTGGGATAGGTGAATCCTTCTTAAACAGGACTCAAAACAAATTAACTATAAGAAAAAAATACACACATGAATTGCACTGCATTAAAATTAAGAACTTCTGTTTCATCAGCAGATTATTAAGAGAGCAAAAAGGTAAGTCATAAACTGAAAAAAAAACTACAATACAAAGAACTCATGTCTATCATACATAAAGAACTACTACAGTTCAATAAGAAAAAGACAACCCAATAGAAAAATGGGCAAAACCCTTAAACAGGCACTTTGCAAAGGAGGCTAACTGAAATGGCCAATAAACACATGAAAATATACCCTAATTAGTCATAAGCAAAATGCAAATTAAAGCCACAAAATTATTTCTTTTGACTAAATGCCTTCCAGAATGGCTAAAATTAAGAGACAGATAATACAGTGTGTGAGTAAGAGTGAGGATCAACTTGAACAGTCATCCATTACTAATGGGAGTGTAGATTGAAACAACATCCTTGAAAAACTATTTGGTAGTATTTATTAGAGCAGAATATAAACATATTCTAAGATACAGCAAACCCACTCTTGAATGGCCAAACACATATTTCCAAAAGACACATAAGAATGAATGCTTGGCTGGGCATGGTGGCTAATGCTTTTAATCTTAGCACTTTGGGAGGTCAAGGCAGGAGGATCACCTGAGCCCAGGAGGTTGAGACCAGCCTAGGCAACATAATAAGACCCCTCCCAACTCTATCTGAAAGAAAGAAGAAGAAGAAGAAGAAGAAGAAGAAGAAGAAGAAGAAGAAGAAGAAGAAGAGGAGGAGGAGGAGGAGGAGGAGGAGGAGGAGGAGGAGGAGGAGGAGGAGGAGGAGGAGGAGGAGGAGGAGGAGGAGGAGGACGACGAGGACGACGACGAGGAGGAGGAGGAGGAGGAATAATAATTAATGCTTATGGCAGCATTATTCAATGTAGCCAAAAATTGGAAACAATTCAAATATCCATCAATAGTAGTATAAATAAAATGTTATACTACTTATTGGCAATAAAAAATGAAGGCACTACTGCTGCAAGCAACAACATGGATTAAGCTAGGGTTGCCAGAAGAAATAGAGGACAATCAATTACATTTAAATTTTGAATTAAAAACAAATGATTTTTTTAAATTTGAGACAGAGTCTCACTCTGTTGCCCAAGCCAGACTGGAGTGAAGTGACACAATCTCCTCTCACTGCAACTTCTACCTCCCGGGTTCAATCTATTCTCCTGCCTCAGCCTCCCAAATAGCTGGAATTACAGGCACCCACCACCATGCCACACTTTTTTTTTATTTTTAGTAGGGACAGTGTTTCACCATGTTGGCCAGGCTGGTCTCGAACACCCAACCTCATGTGATCTGTCTGCCTAAGATGCAGCACATCTGCTTGAGTGGCCAAACACATGTTTTCAAAAGACACAAAAGAATGCATGCTTAGCTGGGCATGGCGGCTCATGCCTTTACTCTCAGTACTGTGGGAGGCCAAGGCAGGAGGATCATCTGAGCCCAGGAGGTCGAGACCAACTTGGGCAGCATAGTGAGAATCCCCCAATATACCCCCCCTACAAAAAAGAAGAAGAAGAAGGAGGAGGAGGAGGACAAAGAATAATGAATGAATGAATGAATGAATGAATGAATGCTTGTAGCAGCATTATTCATTGTAGCTAAAAATTGGAAACAACTCAACTTGTTGTTGGGATTACAGGCGTGAGCCACTGCGCCCAGCACAAATAATTTTTTTTTTAGCACAAGAATGTACTATCCAATATTTGGGACGTACTTATACTAAAAAATTCTTATGCTATTCAATGTTATTATTATATTACAATTTTTTTTTAGCTGGTCGTGTTCTGTTCCTTGAGCTGGGTGTCACTGGGGGACACTGAGGATGTGTGTGTGCCTCTTGCATGCACACAATACTTCAACACAAAGTTTATCTAAAATCACAATGAAACTATCCCTGGCCCGTGTCCCATTAAAGGAGGGCCTGCCTCTTGCCTTGAGGGTCCCATCTGTTGTGGTCTCTGCTGCCTATGATCTCTGTAACTCGTGCATCCATCCTGCTTGCAGCGGCTGCTCAGAACACCCCGGCGGCGCACCCTTGCCCACAGGACAGCATCTGCCCTCCCTGGCACAGCACCCCAGGGCTCCTGTGGCCTCCCCTGCCCCATTTCCACATCCTCACATCTTTTTTTCCAGCGCTGACAGTAACCACACCACCACAGCTCTGTGCCTGCTGCTTTGTCGACTGCCCTGCCAGGCAAAAACCTATTTATTTTCTCAGTTTCATTTCAGCTTCTGTCGGCTCTGGGAGGTCTTTCCTGACTCCTTCAGGCAGACCTGTCTGTTCCTCTCCCCAAGGTCTGTCTTCATTTCAAGCAACCGTTATAGCAACTCCATTACTTCACAACTGACTGTTTATACGTCTGTCTCCTCCTCAGACGACAGGCTTGCTGGGGTGGGGACCCTGTCTTTCTTTTTATCCCTAGCAACTCAGAGTGTTTGCGCATGGTACTCTGGGTATGTGTTAAGTGGGTCATGACAGTAATGGGTGTTAATGAATGGGGACTAGCAGAGAGGTGTAAGGGCTTTGTAAAGGGTTCACACTTATTTGAGAATTGGAGATGGCAAAAACCCTGTCTCTACAAACAAAACAAAAACCAAAAATTAGCTGGACTTGGTGGTGCATGTCTGTAGTCCCAGTTACTCAGGAGGCTGTATTGAGAGAATCACTTGAGCCCGGGAGGTAGAGGCTGCAGGGAGCCATGATCCTATCTTTGCATTACAGGCTGGGAGACAGAGCGAGACTCCATCTAAAAAAAAATTTAAAAAAATAATTTTCTTTTAAAGGCCTGGTGCAGTGGCTCACACCTGTAATCGCAGTACTTTGGGAGGCTGAGGCAGGTAGATCACCTGAGGTCAGGAGTTCAGGACCAGTCTGGCTAACATGGTGAAACCCATTTCTACTAAAAATACAAAAAATTAGCCAGGCATGGTGGCGCACACCTGTAATCCCAGCTACTCAGGAGGCTGAGGCAGGAGGATCACTTGAAACCGAGAGGCGGAGGTTGTAGTGAGCCAAGATGGTGCCATTGCACTCCAGCTTGGACAACAAGAGTGAAAGTCCGTCTCGAAAAAAAAAAAAAAGGAAAAAAGAAAGAATTGGAAAGGACGCTCTATGTCACTCTGCTAATGAGTGGCCAGTGTCTTATTTAATTTCCCAGGAGAAGGGTGCTGTGACATGAGGATGTCACAGACAGGAAGAGAAGTGCTGAGCAACTCAATGGCTCCTCCAAGGCCACATGGCTAGCACATAGCAGACCACACACTCGTGGAACTGGCTGTTCTGTGAATCACAGCAGACGCTGAATCACTAAAATACCCTCCTGGGACAGCAAGTCAACAGAGAAAGTGCCCACTCTGCCCCAGGCCACCTTTTGACTCAGGCAACCTTTCTGGTACCTGTCAAATCAGTCCCTGTGGGTGGACACCCCCTCTCCCATGGAATGGCCCGTCAGGAACGGGGTAACACCTCAGATACCTAAACACAGTGTTCAGCTCCGTCCAGAGACTCTCAATTCCTGCCTGAGATTTTCAGATTTTAAACAAAACAAAAATCTGATTCACTGTTTCCAGTCCTACAGGAAACTCAAGTCCTTTATTTATCTGCCACTAAAAAAAAGAAGAAGAAGAAAAAACATCATCAAACCAGAAAAAAAAAAAGCCCTTTATGTCTTACAAGGGTTTTGAATGCATCTCAATTCATACAGCACCAAACACTGTTCATGACAGAGGCTCCAGGATGAAGCCGAGACTAAAAGACAGAAGGAAATGCAACGCATTACAATAAAACACACACGCTAATAAATAAGGGCCTGGGTAATGAATCCAGCTCGGAATATACCACTGGCAAGAAAAAATGCCCCAAAGCTTTGCTTAAACCAAATAATAGAAGAACAGATGGCTCCTCTGGGTCTCCGGGAAAAGTTAATACATACAGGAGGCTGCAGAGAGAAGCTCTGTTTGGGATTTGGGCAGAAAACACAGGGCATTAACAACATTCAAGGTGAAAGACAGAGGGCTTGTAGATTTAGGGACAGGGACATTTTCATCAGATAACAAAAAGAGATATGTCTGGATATCTCCGCTGGGTTCTCACAGGCTGCAGGGCATGTCCCCACTCCAGAAATTAACCAGGGCTGCACTCTGCAGCACGCCAGGGAGACTGACTGCTCCTAGCTGCCCAACTGGAGAATTAATTTAACACCAGAGATTTGGATAACAAGAAGGAACCCTTAAGGGAGTTAAAAATTTACTTTGGGAAGATTTTTGTCCCTACCCGTTGTACAGAAGTGGTGGGAACAGTAGGTGGGAACTCGAAGCTCTGAGTTCTGTGGTGCAAGACCCTCTGGTCACTGATTAGCTGAGTGACCCTGAAGAAACCCTCCAGGCTGCCACCTGCTTGGGGGTGTTAAGAATGCTGGGATCCATGGACACGGAAAGGAACATCACATATTGGGGCCTGTTGTGGGGTGGAGCGCAAGGGAAGAGAGAGCATTAGGATACATACCTAATGCATGCAGGGCTTAAAACCTAGCTGACGGGGCCGGGTTCGGTGGCTCATGCCTGTAATCCCAGAATTTCAGGAGGCCGAGACGGGTGGATCATGAGGTCGGGAGATAGAGACCATCATGGCCAACATGGTGAAACCCCGTCTCTACTCAAAATACAAAAAGATTAGCTGGGCGTGATGGCGGGTGCCTGTAATCCTAGCTACTTGGGGAGCTGAGGCAAGAGATTCACTTGAACCAGGGAATTGGAGGTTGCAGTGAGCCAAGAATGCACCACTGCACTCCAGCCTGAGGACAGAGCAAGACTCGGTCTCAAAAAACAAAACCAAAACGAAATGAAAAACTGGATGACGGATTAATAGGTGCAGCAAACCACCATGGCACATGTATGCCTATATAACAAACCTGCACTTTCTGCACATGTATCCTAGAACTTAAAAAAAAAAAGAATGCTGAGATCTTCCAAGCATGGAAGGATCACATCCCGCATCCGATATCCATATCAATCCCCTTTCTCCTCTGCCCTAGGGAAATCCAACTGACATTGTCTTGCCAGAGTAGAGGGTAGCAAACGGAATACATTAACGAGGAAAGCAAGTGTTTTCAATCCACCCAGTCGGATGGCTCAGAGGAGCATATGACCAACAGGAATCCACAGCTAGAGAGATCAATTAATAAAAATAAAACTTCCCCTTTATATAACGATGCGTATAAACCTCCAGCACCATTTTTCATCTACTTACATTGTCCTGAGAGCAATTCTGGATAGTGGCAAGACAGGGATTATTTATCTCCATCTTATCCATGAAGAAGCAAAATCTTGGGACAGAAGCAATTTGCTCAAGGTCACAAGGTCATCATGGATTTTTTTTTTTTTTTAGCTTTTATTTTAGGTTCTGGGGTATACCTGCAGGTTTACTATATAGGTAAACTATTGTCACGGGGGTTGTTGTACAGATTATTTCATCAACCAGGTACTAAGCCTAGTACCCAATAGTTTTTATTTCTGAGATGGAGTCTCACTCTGTTACCCAGGCTGGAGTAGAGTGGCATGACTTGGCTCACTGCAACCTACACCTCCCGTGTTCAAGTGATTCTCCTGCCTCAGGCTCCTGAGTAGCTGGGATTACAGGTGCTTGCCACCATGCCCAGCTCAGCTAAATTTGTATTTCCAGTAGAGAAGGGATTTTTGCCATGTTGGCCAGGCTGGTCTTGAACTGCTGACCTCGAGTGATCTGCCCACCTTGGCCTCCCAAAGTGCTGAGATTACAGGTATGCGTCACTGTGCCCAGTCCCCAATAGTTACTTTTTTCCCGATCCTCTCCCTCTTCCCAACCTCCACCCTCAAGGAGGCTCCAGTATGTATTGTTCCTTTGTGTCCATGTGCTCTCATCATTTAGCTCCCACTTATAAGTGAGAACATGCAGTATTTGTTTTTCTGTTATCTGCATTAATTCACTTAGTATAATGGCCTCCAGCTGTATCCATGTTCCTGCAAAAGACATGATCTCATTCTTTTTTATGGCTGCATAGTATTCCATGGTGTATATATATATATATATATATATATATATATATATATATATATATATATATGCCATACTTTCTATAACCAATCTGTCATTGATGGACAGTTAGGTTGATTCCAGGTATTTTCTCTGATGAATAGTGAGTGTTACAATGAACATTCTCATGCATGTGTCTTTATAGCGTGGATTTTCAAGGCTAGAAGAGCTCTTGGTCATGCAGAGCAAGTGCAGATGACTGATGGGGCAGCCCGGCTTCCACATTCAGATTCACACCCGTGGCAAACATCGGCAGACCACTGAGCTTGTGTTCTCAACGCGGTGCTGCAGCAAGCCATTACTAGTTGATTGGAATTGGCCTGCCAGATACAACCTATTTACCACACCAGTCCCTGTCCATCTTCTCAATTGACTTACAAGAAAACTGAGCCCCAGAGGTGAAAGGGAACTTATCCCAGGCTGCCCAGTGAGTCAGTGGTCTGAAACCCAAATCCCGTCTTTCTGAGCCCAGAAAGAAGTCCCCCATCAAGGAAGGTGGCTCATGCCTACAATCCTGGCACTTTGGGAGGCCGAGGTGGGCAGATCCCTTGAATCCAGGAGTTTGAGACCAGCCTGGGTGACATGGCAAAATCCTGTCTCTATAAAAAGTACAAAAATTAGCTGGGCATGGTGGTGCATGTCTATAGTCTCAGCTACTCGGGAGGCTGAGGCAGGAGGATTGCTTGAGCCAAAATCATGCTGCTATACTACTGCAGCGTGGGCAAGAGTGAGACGTGTCTCAAAAAAAAAAAAAAGATTTTCCCATCAAAAGATGCATGAGAATGGCATTCTTCATGACCTAGCCAGAGCCAATTTTCTTTTCTGTGCCCAGCAAGTGGACAAAGTACCAAGAGCTAAGTGAAAGACAGTTCCAAGGATCTTCAGCCCGAGCCTCAGGCAGGATGGAAGAAAGGGTTTGGAAAATCAGAAGTTTGATTTTGGATTCACTCCATGTCCAGGCAGACATGTCAAGATAGTTGGATATTAAAGTCTAAAGTTCAAGAGGAGAGCCTGGGCAGAAGATATAAACTTGGGAGTCGTTTGCATATAGATGACTTTTAAAGTGAGAGGTGGGAGGAGACCACCCAGGGGAAGAGGCCCATGGACTGAGCTCCGGGCAGTTTGACCTCAGAGGTTAAGGAGACAGTAAATAGGGAAAAAAAACAAGGGGGAGAGGCCCCAAACCAAAGGAATGTGTGTTTCAAAGAGAAGAATGGGCCTTATGCCATGCTGCTGAGGTCAAGATCTGTAAGAACTGAGGATGGACTATCAGATAAAAGCATTGGTGACGCTGTGTTTTTGTTTTATTTATTTATTTATTTATTTATTTTTAGGGTCTTACTCTGATAAAAGCATTGGTGACGCTGTGTTTTTGTTTCATTTATTTATTTATTTATTTTTAGGGTCTTACTCTGTCACCCAGGCTGGAGTGCAGTCTTGTAATCATAGCTCACTATAGCCTCAGCCTCCTGGGTTCAAGTGATCCTCCCACCTCAGCCTCCTGAGTACCTGGGACCACAGGTACACACCACAATACATGGCTTTTAATATTTTACTGTGGAGACAGGGTCTCCTATGTTGCCCAGACTGGTCTCAAATTCATAGCCTCAAGTGATCCTCCTGCCTCAGCCTCCCAAAGTGCTGCGACTATATCCAAAGCTCCACTTTAGTTTCATCACCTCTTTAAAGACCCTGCCTTCAAATGCAGTCCCATTCTGAGGTCCTGGGGGTTAGGATGTCCACATAGGAATTTGTGGGGACAGGATTCAGCCCAAATACCAAATGGTATTTGAAGACAGGATATTTAAAGAGGTGATGAAAAGTAAAGTTATTGGAGTACACGCTAATCCAATCTGACCTGCATCTTATTTTTTTTTTTAGGGATGGAGTCTCACTCTGTCACCAGGCTGAAGTGCAGTGGTGCGATCTCAGCTCACTGCAACCTCCACCTCCCAGGTTCAAGCCATCCTCCTACCTCAGCCTCCTGAGTAGCTGGGACCACCTGTAGTCCCAGGTGGCCAGCTTGGTCTCGATCTCTTAACCTCATGATCCGCCTACCATGGCCTCCCAAAGAGCTGAGATTAGAGGCCTGAGCTACCTCGCCTGGCTGTGACCTGTCCCCTGGGTCTCTGACCTGTCCCCTGGGTCCCTGGCTGTCCCTTGGGTCTCTGTGCCTTCAATTCCAAAGAGGGAATTGGAGGCACAGAGACCCAGGGGACACACACCCAAGAGAAAAAGCCAGGCGAGGACACAGGGAGAAGACGTCACCTGTGAGTTGCGCAGAGAGGCCTTAGAAGGAACTGGCCCAGCCAGCAGCTTGATCTCGGACTTCCAGCCTCCAGAAATGCAAGGCAATAAATGTCTGTGGCTGCAGCTGCCCAGTCTGTGGATTTTGTTACGACAGCCCCAGCAAATTAATACAAAGGGGGTGCAGAGAACCGCCGTGATGGCTGCAGGGGAATGTAAAATCGAGCCAGGGTTGTCATTTGTTTGTTTGAAAGTGGATGAAACTGCAGTAGACCAGCAGCGCTCTGACAGGAATGGTCCCTGTAGAGAGGGAATGCTGAATGGATGATACAGCAGAGAAAGAAGACAGTTGCTAGAGAAGCATCTTTGACTGGAGAGAGGTGGGCACTGGTGTCTCTGCAGAGTGGGCCTTGGCAGGTGGGCAGGTAATCATCTTAGGCACAGGGCAGGGGGAGGTGCCAGGCGCAGGGACAGGAGGCACCAGGCAGGTGGGAGGAGAACTGGGGCCACCAGGGCAGGGTGAGGAGGGCCTCTGAGGCCCATTAGTCTGACTCTGCCTGGATTTTAAAATATATTTTAAAATTACGGCTGGGCACGGTGGCTGACACCTGTCATCCCAGCACTTTGAGAGGCTGAAGCGGGCAGATCACCTGAGGTCAGGAGTTCAATACCAGCCTGGCCAACATGGTGACACCCATCTCTACTAAAAATACAAAATTAGCCAGGGGTGGTGGCACACACCTGTAATTCCAGCTACTCAGGAGGCTGAGGCAGAAGAATTGCCTGAACCCAGGAGGTGGAGGTTGCAGCGAACTGAGATCATGCCACTGCACTCCAGCCTGACAGCAGAGCTAGACTCCATCTCAAAAAAAAAAAAAAAAAAAGAGTGAGGAGACAGGGTGATGCATCCCCACACAGCCTTCTGCTTGTACCGTAGCTGGGTCATTTCCCTTCTAGGTCATATTCTTCGCCAATCTAAGACCTCCCTAAGTTCAGAACACTTGGAACAGGGCCCTGTAAAAGAATATCCTTTAAGAAGAAGGGGGAGAAATATTTTTCAAAGATCGAGAACTTTCCCACAAAGAGCTAGGAACCTCTGCGTGCCTCAGGGTAGCAAACTGAGATCACCGTGCCTGTTCATCAGCAAACAGCGATGACTGAGTCAGCTCCCAGAGGCGCTCCACAGGTTAACAAGTTGGCTTTTCAAATGCGTCTGAGAATGGAAGTCAGGAGGCTTGGAAAGCGGTGTGACGTATCATTATTTTTCTGCTGAGCGTTTCCCCTGAACCCACCATACTCGATGCCCTTTAAAAATAGGCCATTTCTTCTTAGAAGACTTCAACGAATCACATCATCCTTATGCAGAGACAGGCAGCAAAGCATTAATGTCACGACATGTAGTTTTACTTCCCACCAACATTTATCCACTGACAGAAATTTACTAAACCACAAATAATGCTAGCACAGGCCTGTTATATTTCAGAGACAAGGTCTCTCTCTGTCGCCCAGGCTGGAGTGCAGTGGTGCAATCACAGCTCACTGCAGCCTCAACCTCCTGAGCTCAAGGGATCCTCCCACCTCAGCCTCCCCAGTAGCTAGGCCCACAGGCATGGCTACTATACCTGGCTAATTTTTACATTTTTTGTAGACATGGTGTCTTGCTATGTTGCCCAGGTTGGTCTCAAACAACTAGGCTCAAGTGATCCTCCTGCCTCAGCCTCCCACAATGCTGGGATGATAGGCAGGAACCATTGTGCCCAGACTGCCTCCAGATTTTTTTTTAAAGGGCATCACTACCAAGACATGTATAAGAACTAAAAAGAAAGACAAGATGATTGCCATGGTGTTTTCATCATAACAGCCCTGAACTGCGAGCAACAGAAATGTTTATCAATGGTCTGCTGAATAAGTAAATTGCAGGGCTTTTTTTTTTTTTTTGAGCCAGGTCTCACTCTGTCACCCAGGCTGGAGTCAAGTGGCACCATCTTGGCTCACTGTAAACTCTGCTTTCCTGGGCTCAAGAAACTCTCCAGCCTCAGCCTCCAGAGTAGCTGGGATTATAGGCGCAAGCCACCAATGCTAGGCTAATGTTTGAATTTTTGTAGAGACGATTTCACCATGTTGCCCAGGCTGGTCTTGAACTCCTGAGCTCGAAGTGATCTGCCTGCGTTGGCCGTCCAAAGTGCTGGGATTATAGGCATGAGCCATAGCACCCAGCCCCATTGCTGTAAATTTGTACCATGCAATACTGTGTAGCAACGAAAAAGAAACATTGAATGTGACTCTGTCCATGTGAGGTTCAAGGACAGGGATGGTGATAGAGGTTGGAAGGGTCCTCACTTAGGGGATAGGGGATACGAGACTTTCTTAGAACCTAGAAAGGACCCAAATCTTGATCTGGGTAATTGGCTCCAGAAGTGCAGGTTAAAGTCCATCACACCGTATGTATGCTTAAGCTGTGTGTGTGTTATGCCTTACTTTAAATAAATTATTATTATTATTTTTACTGATGGGCAATCAGTTTTGCCTTTCTTTTTATTTTATTTTATATTTTTAGAGATGGGGTCTTGCTCTGTTGCCCAGGCTGGAGTGCAGTGCTGCAGTCATAGCTCACTGCAGCCTCAAACTCCTAAGCTCAAGTGATCCTCCCATCTTAGCCTCTGGAGGAGCTGGGGCTACAGCAGGTGCTTGTCACCATGCCTGGCTAAGTTTAAAATTTTTTTTTTGTAGAGGTGGGGTCTCACTATGTTGCCCAGGCTGGTCTTGAACTCCTAGGCTGAAGTGATCCTCCCACCTGGACTTCCGAAAGTGTTGAGATCACATGTAAGAGCTGCCATGCCTGGCATATCAAACTTTTTGATGTTTGCCAGTCTGACAGGCAAAAAACGTTATGTTCCTGTTATATTACTTCACATCTATATAATTATAAACAAAGCATGTTGACTGACCTGTTCATATTCAGTGTGTTTGTACCCTTTCACTGTTTTTTCCATTGTGCCGAATTCTCTAATTCTGGGGTCTGAAAACTCCCACTGAGGGTCCAGTCCTGTATCATCCACTGTGCCAAAGGTGGCCACGCTCACTGCCACCTGCAGCTGCCTCTACCCCACAATGACAGAGTTGGTAGCTTCGACAGAGACTGTCTGGCTCACAAGGCCTAAAATATTTACTATTTGGAGCTTTCAAGAAAACGTGTGCCAGTTCCTGTGTCTAATTGGGTTACAAGAGTTCTTAGTAAATTAAGGAAACAGCTCTTTGCCACATACTATCTGTTTTGCATTTAACTCATCTCTCTCTGTTCTCCCTCCTGCCCTCTGAATAACCAAGTCAGAAGTAAAACTTAAAAGCAGAAGCCCAAAGAACCCCTTGACACATTTGGGGTGTTCAGAAACACTTTGGACTGTGCTAATCTAGGGGTGGTATTGTGTGTGTGTGTGTGTGTGTCTGTGTGTGAGATGGAGTCTCGCTCTGTCACCCAGGCTGGAGTGCAGTGGCGTGATCTCGGTTCACTGCAACCTCTGCCTCCCGGGTCAAGAGATTCTCCTGCCTCATTCTCCTGAGTGGCTGGGACTACAGGTGCCCGCCACCATGCCCGGCTAATTTTTGTATTTTTAGTAGAGACAGGATTTTGCCATGTTGGCCAGGCTGGCCTTGAACCCCTGACCTTAGGTGATCTGCCCACCTTGGCCTCCCAAAGTGCTGGGATTACAGGTGTGAGCCACCACGCCCGGCTAGGGGTGTTAATTTTATACCCATTTTACACGTGTGGCAGTTGAGGCTCAAAGTCATCAGATGACTTTGTTGGGGTCACAGAGATTGCAGGCAGTGGAGCCAGGATGGACACCCTGTCTGCGGGGCTCTAAATCTGTGGATCTCTCCCGAAAGCAGCTTCACCTTTTTTTTTTTTTTTTTTGAGACAGGGTCTTACTCTGTTGCCCATCTTGGAGTGCAGTGGGACAATCACGGCTCACTGTAGCCTCAACCTCCTGGGCTCCGGCAATCCTCCCACCTCAGCTTCCTGAGTAGCTGGAACCACAGGTGCATACCACCATACCCGGCTAATTTTTGTATTTTTTATAGAGATGGGGTCATGCTATGTTGCCTAGGCTGGTTTCCAACTCCTGAGTTTAAGCAATCCTCCTGCTTTGGCCTCCCAAAGTGCTGGGATTACAGGTGTGAACCCCTGTGCCTGGCTTTTTTTTTTTTTTTTTTTCATCTTGCCTCTTAATGAATGAGGCCAGTTCCAGGAGACGGCAGCAATTGTAACCAGCACTGTCCTGGCAGGTGTTGCCTTGGACACTACCAGGATCGAGGATGCGGCATGGGACAGCCCCTACCCTGCTGCTATCAGACTTGGGTACAAAGAGAGCAAATTCCTGAGTCTCAGAGGTGCAGGGAGGAAGATGACTTGCTAGAACACCAAGGAGGATGGAGCCCTGTTTGTGGGTATGGATACTGCACATGCCCCTTTCTGGCTTCCAAACCTGCAAGGAATAACGCCCACGGAGGAATGGCCCCGGCTGAGCCAGGAGGAACCCAACACTTTGGAGGAACAAAAGTGTGCTTGGAGGAGCAGGAGAGGGGAAGAAGAAGTGAGAGCCACATGGGCAGGGCTGGGAGGACTTTTATCACCCCTGGCTCTCGGCCACCAACACCCATTACACAAATGTGACAGCGACCGTTATAATCTCTGAGCCCTTGAACAAATCACAACCCAAAAGGTTACCCTCCCGAAAATAATCACCCCATTAAAACCACTGACCCAGAGAGCGGCAGTCCCTCAAGGAGAGAGTGGGGACAAGGACAGGGGGTTTTCTTCGTATGTAGTGTGCAGTGCCCTGGCCATGCTCATCTTGGGTGGCCTGCCACAGGATGAGGCTGGCATCTGGAATCTATGCCTTGTAATTTTTCTTTAGCAGAAGACTATGTTTAAGGGGCTTCCTTGAAGTTGCCTTTTCCTTCTCTTTTTGTTTCTATATTTTGATCCATCAATCAAAATATTTTCTTTTTTTGTTTGTTTGTTTGAGACAGGGTCTCGTTCTGTTGCCCAAGCTGGAGCACAGTGGCATGATCTCGGCTCACTGCAGCTTCTGTATCCCTGGCTCAAATAATCCTCCTGCCTCAGCCTCCCAAGTAAGGAAGGACCACTATGCCTGCCTAATTTTTTAGGTGGTTTTTTTTTTTTTCTCACCATGTTGCTGAGGCTGACTGGTTTGGAACTCCTGGGCTCAAGGGATCCACCCACCTTGGTCTCCCAAAGTACTGGGATTACAGGCAGGAGCCACCGTGCCCGGCCAATCAAGATATTTTCTAGACTGGGTACTGCAACCACCAAGAGTGAGGGTTTTTCTACAGGGTAGATTGACGGAGCATCAGCTCGGTCTATGATTTCCTTGGGCCTCGTAATTCCCTGGTAAGATTGGGATTACAGACAAGGAATCTGATGCTATACCAGAAAAAAGTAATGAGGTCTACCCATCTGGTCTTTATTGGGAGGCTGGCGCTGCAGCCCTGGGTCTGCACACCAGAGTCCAACCTCTGATCTGCCCCAGATATGAGTCATCACGGCAAAGGTGATCCTATGTCATATGTTGTATTTTCTCATGTTATGCTTGCTGTAACTGACAATACTGAAAATAATCAGTATTGATATCCTGATTTCATTAGAGAAACGACTCTCGGAGAGCTTCAGTGAGGGGAAGCCTGTCCAAGGTCACACGGCTAGCACAGATCAGTAGTCATGCCTCAAACCCACGCCTTCATGGGCACCAACCCAAAAGATGGAATGCCACTGGGGGCACTGTCTGCTAAGCAGAGAGTGCAGGCACTGGGCAAGAGGGAATGGAAGGCATTTTTTTTTTTGGAGATGGAGTCTTGCTCTGTTGTCCAGACTGGAGTGCAGTGGTTCAATATCGGCTTACTGCAACTCTGGCTGGGTTCAAGCAATTCGCCTGCCTCAGTCTCCCAAGTAGCTGGGATCACAGGTGCCCACCACCATGCCTGGTTAATTTTTGTATTTT
Source organism: Saguinus oedipus (assembly GCA_031835075.1). NCBI lineage: Eukaryota > Metazoa > Chordata > Mammalia > Primates > Cebidae > Saguinus > Saguinus oedipus. The sequence goes on from CM063170.1 coordinate 50,258,825, forward strand.
TAGTAGAGGCAGGGTTTCACCATGTTGCCCAGGCTGGTCTTGAACTCCTGGATTCCTAGAACCTGGGCCCCTCCTGTGACTCTGCTGCCCCCTTCCTAGCATAGTGTCCACTGTGGGGGCTGTCCTGTCTCATCTCACAGCTCCGCACCCCCTTTTGGTGGGGCTACCCTTCTTCCCTGAGATTTTCAGCACCATCTCAGCCTGGAACCTTCCAGGAATCCCTGGACCTTCTGAGTCCTCTTCTCCCAACCTCACTCCCTGTTGCCCTCCTGCTCCTCCTAATTCTTTTCCTTCTCATGTGCATCTCAGCAACACTCTGAACACAGACTGTGTGATGAACGTACCTCCGTTTCTTTGTCCCCTATGGCACCAAGTACAAAGCCACCCACACACGCCTACTGATGGATTCAAACAAGTGTCGTCATCTTTAAAGAGTTAGGTTTAGGAGTCTTTTTTTTTTTTTGAGATGGAGTCTCACTCTGTGGCCCAGGCTGGAGTGCAGTGGCACCATCTCAGCTCACTGCAACCTCCGCCTCCAGGGTTCAAAGCAATTCTCTTGCCTCAGCCTCCCAAGTAATTGGGACTACAGGTGCACACCACCACACCCAGCTAATTTTGTGTGTGTATTTTTAGTAGAGATAGGGTGTCGCCACTTTGGCCAGGCTGGTCTCGAACTCCTGACCTCAGGTGACCCGCCCGCCTTGGCCTCCCAAAGTGCTGGGATTATAGGCATGAGCCACCGCTCCTGGCCAGAAGTCACTTTTTAAAATCATATAAAGGATGAGCAGATACACAAAATATGGTCTATTTGCACGATAGACCATTATTCATCCTGAAAAAGGAAGGAGATTTGGTCACAAGCTACAACACAGATGAACCTTGAGGACACAAGGCTCAGAGAAATAAGCCAAGCACAGGAAGGACATAAATTGTATGAGCCCACTTAGATGGGCTTCTGAGAGTCACCGGATTCCTAAAGGCAGAATGTAGAAGGGTGGCTGCCAGGGGCTGAGGAGGGAGGCAGGGAGTTGTTGTTTAACGGGGAACACAGTTTCAATTCAGAATGACGAGAAAGTTCTGGAGCTGGATGGTGGTGACAGCCGAAATACAGGGTGAATGTGCTTGACGCCACTCAGCTGTGCACTTCAAAAGGGTTCAATGAGCTAATTTTATGTCATGTGTATTTCACCACGAATTTTAAAAAATCACATAAAGGATCATTCATGCATGAAGCGAAGCCTGCTGGGGCCAGCAGAGCCACAGCCTACCTGATACCCAGGCAAGTAAAATCTCCACGGGTCCAAGCATTCTCTGGCCTTGATTGACTCAGCTGAGTCCTGGTCACTGATACCCTCAGGGCACCCCTGGCCTGAGGCAGGGCTCTCATCTCATTACAGATGCCTTGCTAGGGAGAGAACTGGAGTTTCGGGGAAAGCATAGAAATGGACACTTGCGGAGAAATTCCTGTCCTCACATTAATTCCGAGCTCCCAGGATTTCCGGCATGCATTACGCACAGGCTGAGCACTCAATAAACGTGGAATGACCAATCGACTATTTTTCTCCCCTTTCTGGTAGGTTGGTAACCTTACACCTTCAAGATGAGTCATGAATGCCAGAAAATTTTTTGAACTGCAAATCAAAGGCTCTGAGAGCAGGCCGGGCAGAGAGAGGTCAGTTTGGTCCAAGACCAAGTTTGTGCGGGTGGCCCTGAAGCTCTCAGTGAGATCACTGTCCATGAACCTGGGTCCCCATGACAGCCTCCAGCAGTGCTCAGAGCCCCCCAGGGACAGAAACGCCCTCTCTGCCCCTCTCTGCAGAGGGGGTTCAGCAGAAGGCCTGGTGGCCCCATTGGGCCTGGGGGACCTTCTGGGGAAGGTGGCTCTCAGGGGCCTGCTCCAGGCTTCAGTGGGAAACCTGGGCCCCCTCCTGTGCCCCTGCCATCCACTTCCTAGTAGAATCCCCGCGGGGGGCTGTCCTCTCCCAGCTCCCCACCCTCTTTTGGTGGGGTTGCCCTTCCTCCCTGAGCCAGGCCCCACCTTCCCAGGAGCCTCTGAGTCAGGCTGGGCTGTGGTCTGCAAACTTCCGGGCCTGTCAGGTGTCAGAACAGTTTCTCTTCCTCCCTCTGGGGCAGGTGCACCGATGGGCACCCTCTGGGGCTCCAGCCTCCTGACCCCCAATTCTTTCCTGTCCAGTAGGAGGAGGTGGGGGCTTTCATCGGCGGCGACAATCAGAGACGCTCAGAGAGACACGAGAGGTACACGAAGTGGAAAGTGAGGAAGAAAAAGGGTTGGAAGGGAAAAAGGGGATAGGAGAGTGAGAGAGAAAAGGGGGACAGGGGGACAGAGATGGAGTGGGAAGGATGCCCCCAGCATCCCATCTTGGGACCAGCAGGAGCCACTCCCATCCCCGAACGCTCCCTTCACTCTGTCATCTCACTGATGCCCCCTATCTCCTCCCCGTGTCCTCCTCTCTTCCCCCAACTCCCCGCCTCGTGCTCCCCCTCCGCCAGCCCCCATCCCCGCTGTGCCTACCTGGGGCGCTCATGCTCCGCCAGCTGCGCGGGGCGTCTCCTCCATGCAGGCCTCTGGCTTCCTCCTGGCGACCGGGCCCTCCGTCCCCGCTGAGGGGCGCCGCCCGCCCAGGGGCTGCAGGGCGGGAGGGAGTTGCTGGTGGCGCGGGGCAGGAGTCCGAAGGCCAGAGAAGGCAGGAGAGAAAAAAGCAGAGAAAGTATGTCATAGGCTGGGAGGGGCGAGGGAGGGAAATGCAAAACCCGACAGGAAATGAGACTAAAAAATACTAAAGGTTAGAAAAAGATAAGGAAGAGAAGGAGGGGGCGGAGTCCGTGCTTCAGGGAGGAGGGAGGTAAGGAGGTGGGGGTGGGAGTGGGGACAGGGCCTGGGGCGTAGGTGCTTGGGGACCGATCAGGCAGCCCTGGATGGGGAGAACAAGGCCAGTCTCAGGGGGCCTAGAGAGGGGGCTATCCCCTTCTCCAGGGCTCTGGCTCCAGAGGTCTAGGCGAATTTCTGAAGAAATTCCAGGCCGTGTCACTGCAATGTGGGGATGGGGTGCCCCACATCAAATCCTGTAGCCTCCTACAGCCCAAGCTTCTTTCATCCCTCAGCCTTTGTTCTGGAAGCTTCCTGGGCATCCCGGTGGTCAGCACCCCTGCAAAAGCTTTCCTCAACCCACTAGCTTTGGGCCCCAAGACACCCACAATCAGCTTGTATGCTCAACATTCCAGTGAACTATACTTGTAAGAGAAACTGTGATTTGGATGTCATCATTTTACTTTGTTTTTATTTTTTGAGATGGAGTCTTGCTTTGTCGCCCAGGCTGGAGTGCAGTGGTGCAATCTCAGCTCACTGCAAGCTTACCTCCCGGGTTCAAGGGATTCTCCAATCTCAGCTTCCTGAGTAGCTGGGACTACAGGCGTGCACCACCAAACCTGGCTAATTTTTGTATTTTTAGCAGAAATGGAGTTTCATCATGATGGCCAGAATGGCCTTTAACTCCTGACCTCAAGTGATCCACCAGTCCCAGTCTCCCAAAGTGCTGGGATTATAGGCATGAGCCACCGTGCCCAGCTGGATGTCATCATTTTAATAATTTACCCCAAAAGGTCATCGTGGTGGGTGGGATGGTCCCAGGGTTTACATGGTTTGTGGACTCAAAAATCGTGATGAAAGAGAATGTGACACACACACACACACACACACACACACACACACACACACTGCAGAATACTACTCAGCCATAAAAAGGAACAAAATAATGTTTTTTTGCAGCAACTTGGATGGAACTGGAGGCCATGATCCTAAGTAAGGAATTCAGGAGTGGAAAATCAAATACCACATGTTCTTATTTAAAAGTGGGAGCTAAGCTATGGGTATGCAAAGGCAGGCAGAGTGGGATAATGGACATTGGAGACTCAGAAGGGAAAGATTAGGAGGGGTTAGGAGATGAAAAATCACCTATTAGGTACAGCCTACCCTGTACAATGTACACTATTTTGGTGATGCGTGCACTAAAAGCCCAGGCTTCACCACTACACAATTCATCCGTGTAACCCAAAACCGCATGAACCCCTAAAGCTATAGAAACAAAAATCTGGATGAATTGTGCATATCCAGAAAACCTTAGTTTCTCTATTCTTGCTGCAATTGACCACTGCCTCCCGCTCCCTGCCCCGTTTCCTCAGCCTCTGCACCTTCCATTCTACGCTGCCTCAGTTTACCACCATCCTCTCATCTCTCCCCCTCTCTTTCGATCCCCTCATTATGGCTAGGGAATGAAGGCTTCTGTTTCATGTGTAAAGTGTTCTGAGAAAAGTTCCTTGAGCTGCTAGAAGGAAAGGCCTTCAATAAATTAAACTTTCAGTAAGATGATAAATAAAAAATGGGATTTTGGTCCAAGCACACGAGAACCTGAAATACTAGTGAGGAGTATGTTTGCACTGGCGCACGTGCACTGGGGATGAAGGAAGACACGAGTTTTGCTTCCTGCAAAGTGTATTCAGAAACACAAGTAAGGGTCGTAAAGAGAGAAAGCTTCTAAAATAAACACCAAGACCCACAGCCTTCTAGGTTTTGGTCCCTAATGACACATCTCACTGTGTATCCAGGACCAGGGAAGCACGCTGCTTGTACTCCATGAAACCTCTAAATCAGGCAGTGGCATTTTATTTTATTATTTTTGAGACAGGGTCTTGCTCTGCTGCCCAGGCTGGAGTGCAGTGGCTTGATCATCATGGCTCACTGCAGCTTTGACCTCCTGGGCTCAAGCCATCCTCCCGCTCTGGCTTCCTGAGAAGCTGGGACCGCAGGCGCACACCATCACGCCTGGCTGATTTTTTAATCTTTTGTAGAGACAAGGTCTCACTACGTTGCTCAGGCTGGTCTTGAACGACTGACCTCAAGTAATCCTCTTGCTCAGGCCTCCCAAAGTGTCGGGATTTACAGACATGGGCCATGGCATCTGGCCTGCCATTTTAAAGAAGAACTGGGTGGGGCTCAGTGGCTCACGCCTGTAATCCCAGCTCTTTGGTAGGCTTAGGTGGGCATATCACGAGGTCAGGAGATTAAGACCATCCTGGTTAACACAGTGAAACCCCGTCTCTACTAAAAATACAAAAAATTAGCCAGACGTGGTGGCGCACACCTGTAGTTGAAGCTACTCAGGAGGCTGAGGCAGGTGAATCACTTGAACCCGGGAAGCAGAGGTTGCAGTGAGCCAAGATTGCGCCACCGCACTCCAGCCTGGGCGACAGAGCGAGACTGTCAGAAAGAGGAAGGAAGGAAAGAAAGAAAGAAAGGAAAGAAGGAAGGAAGGAAGAAAGGAAGGAAGGAAAGAAAGAAAGAAAAGAAAAGAAGGAAAGAAAGAAAGAAAAGAAAAGAAGGAAAGAAGGAAGGAAGGAAGAAAAGAAAGGAAAGGAAGGAATGAAGGAAGGAAAGAAAAGAAAGAAGGAAAGAAAGAAAGAAAATAAAAGAAAAGAAAGGAGGGAGGGAGGGAGGGAGGAAGGAAGGAAGGAAGGAAAATAAAGAGAAAGAAAGAAGGAAGGAAAGAAGGAAAGCAAGCTCAGACTTCCCTCCTGCAAGATATGAAATGTAGGCAATGCCTCAAAACAACAAAACATGTCCATTGAGATATGTATGCAATAAAGTACACAAATTCGGCAAAGTCTGATGAATTTTTGCAACAACTTGGATGGAACTGGAGGCCATTATCCTAAGTGTGGGTGTAACCCACACCCACACTTCATGCTATCAAAACATGGAACGTCATCTGCTACCCAGAAAGCGCCTTTGGTTCTGTCCCAGTCACCCCCTACCAAGGGTAGCCACATTCCTGCCTCTGACAGCATTAGTCACTTTGCCTGTTTGTGAACTGTATATGATGGCAGCATGCGTGGGTTCCTTTCGGAGCCTGATCCCTTTCACTCAGCATTATGTTTCTGACTTTTATGGATGGGATTGCATGAGAGTCTAGTTCATCAAGACAAGTCTCTTTCTTCCTCAACATCTTATTAAAAATTTCAAATGTTCAGAAAAGTTAGAAGAATCATCTAATGATGATCCCCATATACCCCACCACTTGATGCTACAATGAGCATTTTGCTGTATTGGCTTTATCACAGATCTATCCGTCTATCTCCCCATCAATCCTCCTGTCTTTTTTGGAGGGAGTGTATTTCAAAGTAAGTTGCAGACATCATCAGTATGTCATTGTTAAACATTCCATCATGCAACTCATTAACTAAAGAGGTTTGTTTAGGGGAAATTTACAAACAGATTTTAACCATATGATGCAATGAAGCTGGGCTCGGTGGCAGGTGCTTGTGGTCTCAGGTGCTCCTGAGGCTGAGGCTGGAGGATCGCTTGAGCCCAAGAGTTCATGGCTGCAGTGAGCTGTGATTGCACCACTGCACTCCAGCCTGGGCGACACAGCAAAACCCCATCTCAAATAAATACATACACACATAAATAAATGATTTAAAAATTATATAATGCAATGAGTTTTGACAAATGTACATAATGTGTAACCCAAGCCCTTAAGTGGACATAGAACTGTGTGGTCCAATGTGACAGCCACTAGCCACATTCCACTGTTGAGCGCTTTGACAGGAGGCTGCAGAGAATAGGAAGTAAGATTTAAATTCTCTTCCATTATTATTATTATTATTATTGTTGTTGTTGTTGTTATTTGAGATGGAGTCTTACTCTGTTGCCCAGGCTGGAGTGCAGTGGTGCAATCTTGGCTCACTGCAACCTCCGCCTCCCAGGTTCAAGGAATTCTCCTGCCTGAGCCTCCTGAGTAGCTGGGATTACAGGCACCCGCCACCATGCCTTGCTAATTTTTGTATTTTTAGTAGAGATGGTGTTTTACCATGATGGCCAGGCTGGTCTCAAACTCCTGACCTCAAGTGATTCCCCCTCCTCGGCCTCCCAGAGTGCTGGGATTACAGGCATAAGCCACTGCACCTGGCTAATTTTAATTATTTTTAATCTAAATCCAAAAACTAACACTTGATTCTGTTATTGAAAAGCTTTTAAGTACATCTGGAGGAATTTGACCATGTTCATCTACTTTTTGAACTGTAAAGTTAATGAAATCTAAATACAGGTCAAGTATTTCCGAGGAAAATGTAACGTCTGCGTCGATGTGCTGAGAGTGTAAAGGAAACCAGATTGTGAAGACTTTGTATGTAAAAAAGAATGCAAAAGGTCTCATTAATAATTTTTATATTGATTGCATGCTGAAATAATAATTTTGATAAGTTGGGTTAAATGAAATATATTATTAACATGCATTTCCCTGGTTTCTTTTTGGTATTACCAGTAGGAAATTTAAAATTACACATTTTATTTCTATTGGGCGGAGATGGTATGACATAGAACATTACCATTACCCCACTGAGTTCCTTTATGCCTAGATACAGTTTGTATCTTGATTCCTCTGTGATCTCAGAGAGAAGTTGATTCCAAAGTTGTTGAATCACAGATACAAAGATGGGAACAAGAGGCCAGCCTCGGTGGTTCACGTCTGTAATCCCAGCACTTTGGGAGGTCAAGGCAGGTGGATCACTTGAGGTCAGGAGTTCAAGACCAGCCTGGCCAACATAGGGAGACCCTGACTCTACCAAAAATACAAGAAAATTAGCTGGACATGGTGGCAGTTGCCTGTAGTCCAAGTTGCTCGGGAGGCTGAGGTGGGAGGACTGCTTGAGCCCAGGAAGTCAGGGCTGCAGTGAACCATGATCCTACCACTGCACTCCAGCCTGAGTGACAGAGTGAGACCCTGTGTCTAAGAAAAAAAGATAGTGAACTAAACACAAAATTTACCTGCCAAGAAAGTAAGGGATAGGTTATAAAAAGGTGCCTGGGAAGAATGCAGATAAGAGGTGTGAAGCATTTCTGGGAGGCAGGAGGCAGCGGACAGGGGCCCCAGCTCAGAACCTGAAGCAGGGAGTCAGCAGCAAGGCTGGTAGTGGCTCTCTCACTGTAGAATCCCTGAGATCTGCCAGGATTGAACTAAGGCAGGCTCAGAGGAAGGGCAGACACTGTGACTGATAGGAGTATCATCTGTAGAATTGCTAGGGCAGGTATGGCCGCCCCACTTCCTCCCCCAGCCCTTTACTGTGCTGCTTCAGCTTCTCCCCCAGACTGAAGCCAGAGAGATCTTTCCGGTGAAAACTCTTGGTTTGATGGGTACAGACATGCAGTTAGATGGAAGGTACAAGTTCTAATGCTGGACAGCAGAGTAGGGTGATTGTAGCTAGCAACAATGTCTTGTATATTTCAACTTAGCTGGAAGAGAAGACTTGAATTATTCACAGCATGGAGAAATGATAATACTAAAGGTAATGGATACCCCAAATACCCTGACCTGACCATTTCACATTCTATGCATGTAACAAAAGGCTGAGCACGGTGGCTCACGCCTATAATCCAAGCACTTTGGGAGGCCGAGGTGGGAGAATCACTTGAGCCCAGGAGTTAGAGGCCAGCCTGGGCAGCAAAGCAAGACCCCATCTCCATAAAAAATTTTAAAAAGTTAGCTGGGTGTGGTGGCATATGTCTGTAGTTCCAGCTACTCAGGAGGCTGAGGTGGGAGGATCACTTGAGCCCAGGAGTTAGAGGCCAGCCTGGGCAACATAGCAAGACCCCATCTCTACAAAAATATTAAAAAATTAGCTGGATGTGGTGGAACACACCTGTGGTTCCAGCTACTCAGGAGGCTGCAGTGGGGGAATTGCTTGAGCCCAGGAAGTTGAGGCTGCAGTGAGTCGTGACCACACCATTGTACTCCAGCCTAGGCAACAAGAATGAGATCTTGTCTCAAAAAAAAAAAATCATACATACACCACAAATATATAAAATATTATGTATCAATTTTTGAAAAGCTGCTCAGAGGGGCAAGTGAGTGCTTTTAGAATGGGGGCAGGGACTCAAAAAGCCCTTCCTCATGTGGTACCAGAGGGGCAGCTGGGATAGTCCCTCCCTGCCTGGGTTCCCAAAAGCAGGGCTTCTGGAACCATCTGCAGTGAAAGACACCCTCACTCCCACCTGCCTTTAAAAAAAAGATTCTAATCTGTTACGGACTGATACTTTTGTGAAATACAATAAAAATTAATTACTAGAAAATAGAATTTTTAAAAAGATACTCAAGACACAAGCTGGCTGATCACGGTTGGTTATTGTGTCAATGTCAAAAGTGCTATAAAAGTTTCTAAATGCTTAGTCTCATTTTCTGCTTTTATCTCAGTACGGACTGGTGCAGTGAAGGATGCGGGATTTCCCAGAGCATAGCCTTGCAGGCAATGCTACCTGTTGACACAACATGTCTGTCCCCCATATCCCAGCTGGCCACTCCTCCATACAGAGGTTGGAAAAGGCAAGGGAAACTTCACATGAGTCAACATAGATCTTCCCAAACATGGACAGAGATCAGCAGCTTGAAAACATGGGACTTAGATGAACAAATTGGACAATCATCTCCCAAGGGTAGGAAGAGAACAATGATGAGAAGGGAATAAAACATAATGATCCAAAAAGATCCTCTAATGAGAATCCTCAGAGAGATTCAAGCAGGGATCACATCCATAAAATAAGAACAAATTACTATGAAACAGGCTGCCTGAATAAAGGAACAGGTCATGCAAATTAAATATATGGTTGCCTGAATAACAAAATAAATCTTAATTTCAAAAGAAGGGCTCGAAAGAGATGTCTGTGAAGTCTATCTCCTGGGCTTGAAAGCGAGAACAAAATAAAATCCAAAAAGAAATGAAAAGTTTCAGAGAAAAGTTGAGACATAAATGATCAATTCAGAAAGACCAATGTCCACTTAGTAAGAGTTCCGGCAGGAAGAGAGAAGGTGGAGGATGGAATGAATCATGAGACAACAATAATATTTGTCAGAGCTGAAGAATGACATGATTCTTCATGAGGAGAGAGATCACAGAGGGCCAAGCAGGATGAATGAAAAAGATCTGTACCTAGATATAGCCTCATTAAATTTCAGGAAAGAAAAAAAATGATGGATAATAAGAAGGGTCTAAAATCTTTTAGAGAGAAAAATCATGCACACTGATGCCAAGTTCCCAGTGGGATTCAGAATTCTCATCAGTAACATTGTCTGCTAAAAGACAAGGAAGTCATGCGTCTGTGTTCTCAGGGACATTTACTCTAAACTTAGAATTCTGTATTCAACCAAATTATCAATTAAGTGTGAGAGCAAAATAAACACATTCCTCAACACGCAGGGAACTTTGGAAATTTACTTCCCAAGCACTCCTCAAGAAAAAATGTTCCTTGAGAATGGGCAACAATAAAATGAAAAAGAAATCGAGGGGCCAAGTGCAGTGGCTGACGCCTGTAATCCCAGAACTTTGGGAGGCTAAGGCAAGAGGATTGATTGCTTGAGGCTAGGAGTTCAAGAGCAGACTGGGAAACATAGCAAACCCCTCTCTAAAAAACAAACAAACAAACAAAAAACTCTAAAAATTAGCTGTGTACACAACTATGGTCCCAGCTACTCAGGAGGCTGAGGTGTGAGGATTCCTTGAGCCCTGGAGTTGGAGGCTGCCATGAGCCATGATTGAACCACTGCACTCCAGCCTGAGAAACAGAGCAAGATCTCAAAAAAAAAAAAAAAAAAAAAAAAAAAAAAAAAAAAAAATCTAGGAAGAAGGATCTAAGAAAGACTAAAATAAATGAAAATAATTCTTCTAAATGTAATTGTGCAAGAGCTCTACAAAAATGTCAGTATATAAGGAGACTCAAAAAATTCATTGGGAAATAAACGAAAATATAAAAATAAAAAATATAAATGTTATTCCCAACATAAGCTCCATCAAGGTCAACACTTTTGAAAGTTATGATACCAGCCACTGAATTCATATCTAAAGAGCTGAGGGTCCTTGGAATTTCATCATGACAATGCAGTCTTTTTTTGTGTTATTAACTGAGGGAGAATGGGTACCTTTTCAGATTTTTTTTTTTTTTTTAAGATTAGGAAACAAAGAGAAATCAGGAATCAAATCAGGACTGTACAGTGGATGCCTGCTGATTTCCCACTGAGACTCTCACAAAATTGACCTTGTTTGATGAGAGGAATGAGCAGGAGCATTGTCATGGAGGAGGAGGACTGTCTGATGAAGTCTTCCCCAGAAAATTTCTGCTAAAGCTCTGGGAAAGTTTCTCAAAATACTCTCACAATAAGCAGATATTATTGTTCTTGGCCCTCCAGAAATAGAACAAACAAAATGCTTTTAGCATCCTCCAAATTGTTGCCATGGCCTTTGCTCTTGACTTGCTCACTCTTGCTTTGCTTTGATGGACCCCTTCTACCTCTCAGTAGCCATTACTTTGATTGTGCATTGTCTTCAGGATGGTACCAGTGAAGCCATGTTTCATCTTCTGTTACAGTCATTGGAAGATATGCTTCAGGATCTTGATCCCACTTGTTTAAAATTTCCACTGAAAGCTCTGCTCTTGTCTGTAGCTGATCTGGGTGCAATGGTTTTGGCACCCATCAAGTGGAAAGTTGGATCAATTTTAATTTTTCAGCCAGAATGGTGTGAGCTGAACCAGTTGAAATATCTGTGCTGTTGGCCCTTGTTTCTTCTGTTAATCATCATTCCTCCCCAATTAGGGTGTGAACAAGATTAGTTTCTTTCTCATGACTTGATGTGGGGGGCTTCATCTTCAGCATTGTCTTGCCCCTTCTCAAAATGAATTGTCCGTTTGTAAATTGTTGGTTTCTTTGGGGGCACTGTCCCCATAAACTTTTTGCAAAGCATCAATGATTTCACCATTCTCCCACTCAAGTTTCACCATAAGTTTGATGTTGGTTCTTGCTTCAAGTTTAGCAGAATTCATGTTATTCCAATAGGGGCTTTTTACAAACTGATGCCTTAGCCTTTTTAGTGCTTCAGATTAGATCGTGGTCAGAAGTGTTATAACCAGTTCACATGAGTCTATTTTGATGCAAAAAAGTTTTAAATCCATGCATGTTTTTTCAAAATATGCATTTTCCATGAACTTTTTGAAATCTCTTCCTATATCTGAGCTTTCAGTAAAGACCCTGGCTAGCTAGTGGAAAGATGCTAGTTGCTAAAAGAACTGTTGAAGTACTGGATGGAACTAATTTTTCAGATCCATCTGGAAGTCTTATTTGGTCAAAAATGGTCATTTCTAAGGAGCTCAACTAGGAAGGGAGTGAGCAGGGGCTACATGGGTGTGCTTAATTTTCAGTGTGTGCCCCTCTATTCTGGCAAATGTCTATTTCCACCACCATGCAATTCTTTCATAATAAACATAAAATCATTTCTATAAGATGTGCATGTGCATGTGTGTGCATATGCATGTGTGTCTTCATGCATGTGTGCACGTGTGTGCGTGTGCATGTGCATGTCTGTGTACATGTGTGCATGCATATGTGTGTGTGCACCATTGAACAATAAATACCAGGTCAGAGCTGATCAATTCTCTTACCACCCTGCATTCAAGCAGTCAAGCGATCATAGGATGAAACTGTGGTGTGGTCCCAGGTCACACACCCAAACCCCTCGGGTTTAGAGAAAAAACCCCTCTTTTATCTGGAAGGCATCTTGTTTTTCTTCTGGGCCCCTCCTCCATCATAGTAGGAAAAGTAAAACTTTTAGCTTTCCCTGGCTTATAATTTAGTCCAATTCAGTAATTGATGAGTCCTTTTAGATATGCTCAGTCTTTCTGGATTAAAATGTTGAGTCTCTCTTACAGCTGTCTCCTCCCTCAGCTTTCCCCACTCAGATGGTTCCTGAGTGTGCAGGAGGAGAGTGGCTCATAGGGCCTGGAGGGCCCAGAGGACACCTTGAGGAGGCTTGGTCCCAAGCCTCTGACCTCTGGTTCCTGGGTCTCTAGGACAATGCCCCTTCCTTGCCTGATTATGGTGGCCCTGCTGGAATTCATTCTGATTTCCAGCTTGAGTACAACTCACAGTCTGCTTTCTCTCAGCTTGGCTGAGTGTCTGTCATATTCCTATCCAGCCTGGAAGTCCACCTGCTGTCTCTGAGAAGGGGTCACATCGCAGCATCTCAGCTCACAGTCATTGCACCAGAACTTAAAAGCAGCTTGGAAAGCCTGTGCTTCAGACCTCTCTGCAGAACATGAAGTGGCGCTCAGTGTTTGCAAGGGCTGCCCAAGACGCACTAGCCCTGCCCCACTATCCCCTGTCTGTCTGCTCCATGCATCCACTGGGAGGAGTCCAGTATACCCACCTCTCCCCCTGGGGAACCTGAGAAAGGAAGGTGGTATCTGCCCCTGGTGCACGGTTTTTCCTTCTGAACAGACAACTGGAATAGCCCCTGAGATGGGGATTCTCTTGTGAGTGGTTTATTTGGGGGTGCTCTCGGGAGCAGGAAAGTGACAGGAGGGGAAGAGCAGAGAGCTAGACTGGGATCTCTGGAGTGTGAACTGCCTGTTGGGTTGATGGGCTCCACCATCAGAGCTGTGGGCTTCCTGGAGGTGGTGTGTGTAACATCCTCTCCAAACAGGGTCACTTGGAGCTGAGATCGTCTTAGACACAGGGACAGCAGTAGCAGGCGTCTGTGCTGCTGCTGCAGGATCAGATGCGGTTCGTTAAATCAGTTCCATTTTTGGTATTGTCAGCTTGGCTTGCTTCACTGCCCTTTCCTCACTATTGTCCCCCATATGCCTGCATATGCCTCCCGGCGCTCTCCATCTTCCATGGTTCTTCCCCCTAGAAACTCTAGCCATTTATAGTAGCTTAAGGGTTGCCTGCATCCCCGCAAGAGATCAAAAAATGGGGAGGAAAGAAGGCCGAGGTCGTACCTTGATCTCAATGTTGTGTTAGAAGCCATTGCTGGATTGCATAGAGAGTGAAATGGAATGAGAGAGGGAACCCAGGGGAAGACGTGGTTCTGTCCCTTAAATGAGCCCTCCTTCACTAGGGCAGTCCTCCTCCCTTCCCTCCCCTCCAGAGAGCAATCTCAGCCAGTGGCAGCTGTCTTTAACTCTGGGAAAATCATTCCTTATCAGCGAAACAGTCATACGCTTGGGACGGCAAGAAAGCATTTCACAAACTATTGATCTGAGAATTAATATATTGCTTTTTTCCCAGATGCCACACCTCACTGCTGTGGTATATAGTAATACCCCCAAATAGCATCAAGAGCAAAACAGAACCTTATGGGCCTTTAATTACGTTTTATGTACTTTATACTTTTACGTGGTTATCGCTCTCTCTGCCTCTGCCAGCTCATGCCTCTTAATTTCAGATTGTTTCCACGCCATCTCCCTATGCAGAGATGATTCCAGAAAGGCATCAGTGTGTCTACATTACCCCACACCGATAAAAAATAGCCTTCTGAGACGGTCCATTCACTTTCCTGTCTGCTGAACACCTTCAATGACCCCTGACTTGTTGGTTGTTTTTTTATTAAAAAAAAATCTTACAGAAAGCATGGCTTATATCCAGGAGGAAAATACTTTCCATCTGTAGGCTGGTAACATATATTCAACAGTTTTCAATTGCTTGAGCTATGAAATATGATGATAGCCATCTACATCTCATGGGGGAAAAAGATACCTTGAAATTCACTCCACCACAAAGCTGGTGTGGAGGCCTTTCTGCCTGAAATGTGCAAAATGATTGTACACTCATGAGAATACCACAACTAAAACGAAACTTAGGGCTTTTTCATCTAAGCCTTGAGGACAGCTCCAGGTGGTCCCATACAGACACTATTTTCTATGCAAGGCAGATGGATGTTGAGGGGATCGTAGCAGCGCTGACGGCTGTATGCTGTCTGTATTTCCTTTCCAAGGGGAGAGAGGACAGTCTCCGAAACTTGACCACTATTTTCTTTCCCAGTTAATCAACATTAGGGTAATTGGCATGTTACATCCATTTACAGTGTGGCATATGGGCTTGTGGCTCTCTATAAATAATGAAAAAATCACAGTAATGACCAGAAATGTGTGTGAGACATCGTGGCACGCGTATAATGGATGCTTTGTTTGTCTTCAGGGACAGTGTTACCAGCATGTAACTGATTAGGCTTTAAAACGCTCTAGGTTACCTGAGGCCTGGAAGGTGCTCCATCACGTCTGTGTCTGTTCCCCTCTGCTGGGAACTTAACAGTGGTCCGGTATTTGCTTTTGGTTCCCCCTGTTTAAAGATGGAAAATATTTAGCCCTGCTCATCAATCACCACGCCTGCCAATTGCTTTTTCTCCTCCCTTCGCTTTTTGAGGAAGAAACTGGAAACGCTCATGCTGTATAAACAGCTTTGAGTTATGTCTGTTTTTAGCACACAGTGTTTGAGTATGAAAGTCAGGGCTCATTAAAAATACGAATGCTGCAGCTTATAGAATTGGCCACTTTAAACACAGTCGTCCACACACCAATGGTTCTCAAACTGTTTTATAGTAGTCTGGGTTTGTTTATGAGGCATCCCTCAGTATCTACGTGTATAACACACCCCAGTGTATTTCCCTAAGGTTCTGCTGGGCACAGCGGTACTCACACAATCACTCCAGCCAAGGAAGAAGTAAACATCCCGTGGTTAAAGTGAAAGCCAACTGTCACTTTATCAGTGTGGACAACGATATGTGACAGTTACGTTGCAACTATTTAGAGGAATTTCATGAATCTCTGAGCTTGCACACACTTACACTTTTTAACTTTAGTCTTAGACTATTTTGCATCCTGTAAAATCAAATACCTTGTTAGCTGCTTGCACCCAACTGGTGCATAGCATGTTTGAAAATCAACGTGTTCCTGACCTTTGATTTTCTCAATCAAAGAATTGTGTCTACTGGAAATATTTGTGCTAAAATGGCTGAGATCAGAGTGTAAGAACACAGAGAGAAATGGCAGGTCTGCCAGGAAAGGATTAGCTGAGGGAGAAAACAGGAGGAAGGGAAACTTTACATGGAGGTCAGACAGGTCGCACTGGGGAAAGAAAAGAATGATTAGAAGTTAGAGGAATGGCTGGCCATGGTGGCTCACACCTGCAATCCCATTACTTTGGGAGGCTGAGGCAGATGGATCACTTGAGGCCAGGAGTTCGAGACCAACCTGGCCGACATGGTAAAACTCCATCTCTGCTAAAAATGCAAAATATTTAGCCAGGCATGGTGGTGTGCACCTGTAATCCCAGCTACTTAGGAGGCTGAGACATGAGAATTACTTGAGCCCAGGAGGTAGAGGTTGCGGTTAGCTGACACGACACCACTATACTCCAACCTGGCTGACAGAGTGAGACTGCATCTCAAAGAAAAAAAAAAAAAAAAAAAAAGGCTGGGCGCGGTGGCTCACACCTGTAATCCAGGCACTTTGGGAGGCCGAGGTGGGTAGACCACAAGATCAGGAGTTTGAGACCAGCCTGGCCAACATGGTGAAACCCCATCCCTACTAAAGATACCAAAAGAAACAAAAAAAATTAGCCAGGTGTGGTGGTGGGTGCCTGTAATTTCAGCTACTCAGGAGGCTGAGGCAGGAGAATTACCTGAACCTGGGAGGGGGAGGTTGAAGTGAGCCGATTGCGCCACTGCACTCCAGCCTAAGTGACAGAGCGAGACTCCATCTCAAAAAAAAAAAAAAAAAGAAGTGAGAGAACAAATTGCTCTGATCAGAGAAAAAGTCCATGCCAGAAACATCAATAAGGTTCAACAATATTCATCACAAAATACAAGAGGCAAATACACTGAATAAACACACAGACCACCATGGAGGTGGAAGGGTTTCATTGGCAAACAGTCCAAGACCCCCATCCTGTGCACTGCCAACAGGGGGACACATAGAGCAAAATTAAAACAAGAACAACCAAACACACCCTCTCTATCTCTCTCTTTCATACACACACACACACACACACACACACACACACACACACACACACACCTCCCTCATTGGTGTAGAAAATAAGAAGTTCCTCTTCAAAGTTTCCCTTCTTGTTAAATAATAATAATAGTAAATGTTAGAAATAATAGTTTCTCTTAAAGACTAAATTTCTTCAAAGCCTTCTTGCTTTTGTGAGTAACTCTTTGGTAAGTCCTATCCTATGTAGCTGTCAGACATAAGGGAATAAGTGTATTCTATGTCCTTGTACTTTAACCAAGATATTTGTGCTGGACGTGCTCACAGGCATGTCCCAGCTCACAGTCTATGCCCCTTCCGTATTTAGGAATGTTATTACTTTTCTAAGTCATTTCTTAAGCAACATCCTCTTTTCCTTTTCTCTATTGCCTTTACCTATTTAGGAAAGTTTTAAGTTCAGTTTAGATTGTGAGGTCTGGCTCCAACCAATGGAGATCAGACACAGCAATAAGGACCCAATGCGTAAGGGATAAATATGCCTGCCTTTCCTTTGTTTGCTGTACTTTTGTGGCAAGATTGCTGATGGACAGTACCCTTTCTGCAGAAAGCAAAATTGCCTTGCTGAGAAAACTTTTTGTCTGAATGTTAATTTTTCCTTGCAGTACTGAAAAACAAGCATTTTACTTATAACAATTGGTTTTCAGCATCAGTTTTTCTATCAGAGGATGACGAAATGAAATTACTGCATGGAAATGGCCCATATAATTTTAAAACACTTGACTTGATAAATGAAATATATCAATATTTTATTAATAACTCTCAAGATCACTGGGCCCACATACATTACTGTGGATATAGCTAGTTCCTTTAAAACATGATGTTCCATGCCTTCATGACCTGGCCTGTCCTGGTAGCACCACTGTGTATTTGATGCCAAGAACAGAGCATTCTGAACAACTTCCTTTGTACTTCAAAATTACTTTTAGTAATAATTATATAATAATCTGTAATAATTATTTTTATCTGTTCTATGGCTTTAAAACAATGATCACTTATAAAAAGCAAGGATGTTTTAATTTAATTTAATTTAATTAATTTATTTAGAGACAGAGTCTTGCTCTGTTGCCTGGGCTGGAGTTGCAGTGGTGCAATCATGGCTCACTGCAGCCTCAACCTCAAGCAATCCTCCTGCCTTAGCCTTTAGAGTAGCTAGGACTACAGGGGAGTGGCACCATGCCAAGCTACTGTGTTTTTTTTTTTTATAGAGCTGGGGTCTCACTATGTTGCCCAGGTTGGTCTTGAACTCCTGAGCTCAAGCGATTCTCTTGTCTCCTTATCTCAAAGTGCTGGGCTTATAGGCATGCGTCACTGTAACCAGTTGATTTTTCAGTTTTAAAGGTGTTATGTAAATTCAGGAAAAGATTCTGGGTAAATACTGAAATTTGTACCTATCCAACAAAAATAATTTCAATTTGTGAGTTACTGTGTTTCAGTGTTTTAAGTGTTAAACATAAACTGCAAGTGATCACAAAAATGGCAGAAATTAAGTAACTCAAGGTCTTTTTTTTTTCTTGGTCTGTCACCAGGCTGGAGGGCAGTGGCATGAACTCGGCTCATGGCAACCTCCACCTCCTGGGTTCAAGCAATTCTTCTGCCTCAGCCTCCCAAGTAGCTGGGACTATAGGAACATGCACTATGCCCAGCTAATTCTTTTTGTATTTTTCTTAGTAGAGGTGGGGCTTCATCGTGTTAGCCAGGATAGTCTAGCTCTCCTGACTGCGTGACCTGCACGCCTCAGCCTCTTAAGTCCTGAGATTACAGGTGTGAGCCACAGCGCCTGGCTCGAGCTCTGTTTTATTGTCCTTTTCATTGTTATTCTAGTCTCATTTATTTGGAATCTACCTTTTAAGCACAGGAACCTGTAGCATCAGAGAGGTTGGAGACAAGAATCAGCCAGAAATGAACCCAACAATCCTGAACCTTTAGGAACCTACACATTTATTTTCAAGAGCTTTATTGCGATATCATTTATATACCATTTAAAGTGTGCAATTCAGGCCAGGCACAGTGCTGCCTGGTAGTCCAAGCTACTTGGGAGGCTGAGGCGGGAGGATGGCTTGAACCTAGGAGGCGGAGGCTGCAGTGAGCCATGATTGTGTTATTGCACTCCACCCTGGGTGACACAGCATGACACTATCTTAAAACAGAACAAAGCAAGGTGCAATTCAATGGTTTTTAGTTTATCTACAGAGCTGGTATCACTCCAGCCAAGGAAGAAGTAAATATCCTATGATTAAAGTGAAAACCACCTGTAATGTTTTTTTGCAGGGCAGTGGGGGGGAGACACAGTCTCCCTCTGTTGCCCAGGCTGGAGTACAGTGGTGCAATCTTGTCTCACTCCAACATCTGTCTCCCAGGTTCAAGTGATTTTCCTGCCTCAACCTTCCGAGTAGCTGGGATTACAGGCACCCGCCACTGTGCTTGGATAATTTTTATATTTTTAGTAGAGACAGAATTTCACCATGTTGGCCAGGCTGATCTCAAACTCCTGACCTCAGGTGATCTGCCCACCTTGACCTCCCAGAGTGCTGTGATTACAGCCATGAGCCACTGCACCTGGCCACACCTGTCACCTTATCAATGTGGACACCAATGTGTGACAGTTATGCTACAACTATTTAGAAGAATCACATGAATCTCTGAGCACACACACACTTAGGCTTTTCAACTTTAGACTCAGAATATTTTGCATCCTCTTATCTAATTTTAGAACATTTTCATCATTCTCCCAAACTTTGTACCTGTCAGCAGTCATTCTCCCTTTTTCTAACCCCTCTTCCCAAATCTGCTCCATCACCCCTCTCTACCCCTAGCCAATGATCTCTCTTCTCCTTCTTTCTATGGAGTTACCTGTTTTGGGCATCTTCGATAAATGGAATCACACAGTAGTCAGACTTATGTGCCTGGCTTCTTTCACTTAATGTAATGTTTTCCAAATTCACCCACAGTGGTAGCAGGTATTGTATTTCTTTCCCTTTGTTGCCAAATATTTGTTTCTAGAAATAGTTGACAGCTTGTTTATCTGTTTATCAGCTTACATTATTTCCACTTGTTGGCTGTTATGCATAACACTATGACCACTGATGCGCAGGCTTTGTGTAGATAGATGTTTTTGTTACTCTTGGGTAGATACCTAAGAGTGGAATTGCTGGGTCATATGATAACTGTGTGTTTAACGTTCTCAGGAGCTGCTAAACTGTTTTCCAAAGCAGCTGCAACATTTTACATCCACTCCAACAGTGTTTGAGCTTTCTAATTTCCCCAACACTTGTTACTCTTTTCTTTATGGTAGTCATATAAATGGTGTAAGGTGGGATCTCATTGTGGTTTTGCCTTGCATTTGCCTAATGACTAATGATGTTGAGAACCTTTTTATGTGTTTACCAGCAATTTGTATATCTTCTTTAGAGAAATGTGTGTTCAAATCCTTTGCCCATTTAAAAAATAGGGTTGTCTTTTTATTATTGAGTTATAAGAGTTCTTTAGATGTTCTGACTACAAGTCCCATATCAGATTTGTGATTTGCATATGTTTTCCCCAACTCTGTGGGCTTTTTCACTTTCTAGATGGTATTGTTTGTAACACAGAAATTTTAATTTTTTTAAATTGTTTTCTGCATTGGGTGAAATAGTTAAGAAATCATTGATGAACCCAAATTTACAAATATTTATTACCATGTTTTCTTCTGAGACTTTTGCAGTTTTAACCTTTATATTTAGGTCTATGATCCACTTTTTTTTCCTTTTTTAGACAGTCTCACTCTGTTGCTCAAGCTGGAGTGCAGTGGTTTGATCTCAGCTCACTGCAACCTTTACCTCCTGAGTTCAAGCTCCAAGAAATTTTCACACCTTGACCTCCCAAGTATCTGGGATTACAGATGCCCACCACTATGCTCAGCTAATGGGGTTTCACCATGTTGGCCAGGCTGGTCCTGAACTCCTGATCTCAAGTGATCCACCTGCCTTGGCCTCCCAAAGTTCTGGGATTATAGGCATGAGCCACTTTGCCCAGCCACTATGATCCACTTTGATAGAATATCTATGGTGTGAGGTAGAGATCCAAATTCATTCTTTTGCATGTATATATCCATGAGTTCCTCATCCATCCATTATCATCCATCACCGCAATTGAAACAATTATTTCCTCATTGAAGTGTCTTAACATGCTTGCCAAAAATCCATTATTTTTGGACTCTCAATGTTATCCAATTTTTTCTGTCTATCCTTATGCTAGTACCACACTATCTTGATTACTGTCATTTTGTGATGTTTTGAGATGAGGAGATGTGAGTCCTTCAACTTCGTTATTCATTTTCAAGACTATCTTGAATATTCTGAGGTCCTTGAATTTCCATATGAATTTTAGGATCAGCTTGTTCAACGTCTGCGAAGAAAAAAAACAACAACTGGGAGTTCGATGGGAAATTCTGTTAAACCTGTAGATCAACTTGAGGAGTATGAACATGGGATGTCTTCCTATTTATTTAGATCCTCTTTAATTGCTTTCTACAATGTGTTGTAACTTTCAGTGTACAAGTCTTGTAGTTCTTAAAGTTATCCCTGAGTATCTTATTCTTTTTGATGCTATTGTACATGAATTGTTTTCTTAATTTTATTTTTGAATGGTTTATTATTGTTGTCCAGAAACACAATTGATTTTTGCATATTGATTTTGTATCCTTCAACTTTGCAGAACTCATATTTAGCTTCAACAGTTTTTAGCGAGTTCCTTGAGATTTTCTACAAAATCATGTCATCTGAGAATAAGGATCGTTTTACTTCTTCTTTTCCAATCTGGAAGCCTTTCTTTTTTTTTTCCTAATTGCCCTGGCTAGAGGCTCCAGAGTGAACAACCTTGTCTTGTTGCCATGGGAACTCACTCTTGGGGAGCAGCTGAGTTGGGGTGTGTTGGGGGCCAACTGTAGGACCAGGAGTTCTTGGAATTAACTCCCAGGTAGTATACAATATGTATTAAAGCTTGAGTAATAAACACTGTGCTAATCTCAAGTGCACATACCTATTATCAAAACCCAACAGTCACCACAGGAATTGTTTAGAACTTAGACCACACATAGATTTTTTTCTTTTTCTATGAGGAATAGCTGATTATGTGCATTGTGTAGAATTGCTGCTGCATGGTGATAATAGGAACAGTCCGACTCTTCATTGGTTTTATTGTTAATTTTAAATTCTCTGCACACAATGGACCCTTTTTTGCAGAAGCCTGGTGTAGATGACTTCCAGTGTGCTCCACCCTTGGGGTACCAATGCCCACCCTACTTTTCTAACCCCCTCTGAATTCTACTCAGACAAAAATATTTCTCTGATGTGCATACCAGCTCAGCCATGGGCTTACCCATTCCCGCCTCCCTCCCAACACTGCACATGTGCTTCAGAGTGGAATTGAGATGGCCCGGGCCCCAGTGAGTGGCACTCTCTCCTCTACCCCAGCACTGCTCTTGGGGGCCCCTGTGCAGATAACCCAGGGTGGCAATCACAGAGCTGCAGAGTTTCAGTCCAAAAACCTTCAGGCAGAGCAAACACAGCCTAGAAGGACCCAGTCTGAGTCACTTAGTTCCACTGTGAGTGCACTGTGGGATCCAGAGCCCACAGTGCAGCTCTTTCAGTTTCTCTTCTGTGAAATGAGGACAGTGGTGCAGTCTCGACCTGCTGTCACCACCTCAGCCTCCTCCCCTTTTTCCTCCACCTCCTTCCCTGCCCACCTCAGAGTGGAAAGTTCTGTTAAGATGGCTGTATCACTGAGCCTTTGGGAGGAGTGAGGCGTCAGGAACAAAAAGGGGGAGAAACAGCCTGTTTACATCATTCCTGCCCTCAGGGGCTTCCCTCCTCCCCCTCCCCCCCTCCTTCTCCTGCCCCCTCTCCTCCTCCTCTTCCTCCCCCCCATCCTTCTCCTCCTCCTCCTCCTCCTCCTCCTCCTCGCAGGGTCTTGTTCTGCTGCCTAGGCTGGAGTGCAGGGATGTGATCCTAGCTCACTGCAGACTTGAACTCCTGTGCTTAAGCAATCCTCCTGCCTTGGCCTCCCGAGCAGCAGGACTACAGGTATGCTGCGATTTTAAAATTTTTATTTGTGTAGCGATGAGGTCTTGCTACATTGCCCAAGCTGGTTTCAAACTCCTGGGAGCAAGCAATTCTTCCATCACAGGCTCCCAAAGTGCTGGGATTACAGGCATGAGCCACTACACCTGTCTGGGGCTCACATTCTTAAGCCTGTGACAAAAGTATTTAAAAATGTGTTTTTTTTGTTTTTTTTTTCAAGGATTAGGGGGAAGTGGAGAGGATATGGCTTTCTTACATAAGCCCACTAACTGAGATCAGCAATTTCTAGAAGAGACAGTGAATTGTTTTGAATGAGAAAGCATGTGCCCCCGAGGGAGCATTCAAGGACATAGGGGCATCCTGCCAGTCTCTACCAAAGGCCCCCTGTGCTTATCACTTCTGGGTGCAAAGGCCCTACCTGTGCCAGTTGTAACCACCTGGGACTTTCCCCCTGAAGGTGTTCTCTGTTTTATATGAGCGGCCCTAGGAGTAGCTCTCAGTCCATAACTGCTGGAGTTGGAGGATGGATAACCCAGTTCTCTCACCTCTGGTAGGGTAACTGCAAGGTGTGTTCTGTCCTGTCTCCTGGAGTATGGGAGTTCAGTCAGGGTGGTGGCAAAAATATTAAGGGAAAAATGTTAGAGAAAGCTATAAAATATAGTCTCAAACCCTTTTGGAAGGCCTAAGGGCTTTTTCTATAGTTCTTGGTTGAAGGCAGCCAGAGTCTCTTTGCAGGAGCCAGAGAGATTAGGGTGCAAATACAAAGGAATGTGAGGAGTTAACCTAACTAACTTGTTTACTCATGTGGCTCTAAAATTAACCTTTGATTATTCTGGATGGCTCTCTTGGGGGGAGGTCGACCAGGGGTATTACTCACTAATGGTGTTTGCTTTGGGCATTGGAACCTGTCCTTTAATCTTTAACCTCTAGTGATGTTGACTCAAGCTTTATCAATTAAACTTTCCTGAATAAATGGGAGTCTCACTGGCTGGTGAGGGCTGGTGGCTGCTATCTCTCTATAGCACTCTCCAGAGAGTCTGTAAGTGGCTACAGACACTCAGTCAAACTGGCAAAGCATAATATCTGTGAGTCAGTGTACTTTATTCATCCATCATTGAGTCAGGGTCTGCAGGACAGACCCCCACAAGTGATCACCCCAACACTGGAGGGTCCCAGCAGGACCATGTTCTGGTTGCCTACCATGGGGACTGGATCCAGAATGAACACATTATTGTTTGCCTTCCCTTTCCTGTCTCACTTCCTTACTCCCCTGCCAGGGATTTCTGGAACCACCTCCCATAAACATGACTTGCCCTTGAATCTTTGTCTAGGGATCTACTTCTGGGTTTCCTGACCTCAAAAAGAATAAAAGCCAAAAGGAAGAGGTCTGAGAAAGGATCTCTTGGGAATCACAGGAGCCAGGGACACCTCTTTTTTTTAATATATATTTTTTCAGAGATGGGGTCTTGCTATATTTTCCAGGCTGGTCTGAAACTCCTGGGCTCAAGTGCTCCTCCAGTCTCAGCCTCTCCAGTAGCTGGAATTACAGGCTCACACCACCATGCCTGGCTAATTTTACTTAATGTTATTTTAGTTCTTGTAGAGATGGGGTCTTACCATGTTGCCCAGCCTGGTCTCAAACTCCTGGGCTCAAGTAATCCTGTCTCAGCCACCCAAAGTGCTAGGATTACAGGCATGAGCCACCCCGCCTGGCCTCCAGCTCTGTTTAAGGTCCTTACAATTCTTAACATGGGACAATATGCCAAAAATAGTTACAATGCTGCAGATACTGAAAGTATTTTCCTGAGATAATTTACTTTTAACACACAATGCAATATAATTGTGCTTTTCACAAGTTGATTAGAGGATTTATTTTTTAAATGCTTTGATTCATTTTGCAGGATGGGTGAAATGGGCCAACACAAAGACATCATCTACAGTTGCATGAAGAGTCATCTCCTTCCAAAATTGTCAGAGTAGCTCTGTGACCATGTGCATGACCTCATTTGGAGATAATGTCATAAATCCACATGGGAAACCCTTTGGGAATGTAGGGTGTGGGTCAAATTGCATTGAGAAACCAGGAAATTCACTTTTCAGCTCACTTCCATATCTGTAAAGTGGGAGTTTGCTGTGAGAAGTCAATGAAACAATATTGGTAAAATGCTTAACTCAGAACTTGGCACTAGGGGTGGTGAGTGTGAGTGAGTGTGTGTGTGAGTGTGCACCATTTCCTCCCCACCCGACACTTGCCTTTGAGATTAGAGGAGCTTGTGTGGCTTCAGTGTCAGATTAGTGTCTCATGAAAGGCAGCTTGTAAATATAAAATACTGCTTTGATTGCAATAAAACTTTATGCACAAAGTAAGAGAAATAACAGGAACAAAAATAAAGAAAAAAGTTTAAGCTAGGTGAACAGGTCCACATTTCCTATCCTAACTGTGGGCTGTAGGAAGGGTTGTGGCAGACACACCTTGAGGCAGAGAGGACCACAGAGCTAGGGACCAGGGCCACAGGGCTTGAGGAATTAAATCTATTCCCACTGGGGCTGGGGAGTTCAGGAGAGCAAACATTTCCATTCCTTGTTGATGACTTTGGCCAACTCTTCGACTCCTCTGGCTGCTCTTCTTCCCGCCCCCAGGTGGCTCCCTTTCCTCCTTCCTTCCCACCCCTCTTGTGGTGACTTCATCTGCTATCGTCTTGTCACCCTAGCTTCTACCTGGACAACTCCCACCTCTCCCTCCCAGGCCAGTCTCAATGACGTCTCCATGAAGCCCTTCTAAGTTCCACCCATGCAGATGTGGAAATGCACAATTGCATTTATTTAAGGAGGCTCCCTGTGTGTCACTGCTGTGCCGAGTCCCCGATATAGAATCTCAGTTGTTCCTCAAGAAATCTTCCCATGCAAGTGGTTTATTTGGGAAATGATCCTAGGAAACACTGGTAGGGGAGACAGGAAGTGAGACAGGAAGGGAAGGCGGCCCGCAAGAGGGCATGGATAGACGAGCAGGTCGCAGAATGTTTGGAGAGACATGACTTAGGAAGGATATTCATTTGAATTTCTTTGACTTTGGACCTGTGCTTTCAAATGTCTTCTCCCTTACCTGGCACAGTGGTTCATGCCTGTAATCCTAGCACTTTGGAAGGCTGTGCAGGAGAATTATTTGAGGCCAGGAGTTTGAGATCAGCCTGGGCAACACAGTAAGAGCCTGCCTCTACAAAAAAAAACAAAAAAATTAGTAGGGCATGGTGGTGTGCACCTGTAATCCCAGCTACTTGTGAGGCTGAGGAGGGAGGATTGCTTGAGCACAGGAGTTTGAGGCTGCAGTGAGCTATGATTGTACCACTGTACTCCAGCCTGGGCCACAGAGCAAGACCCTCTCTAAAAAAAGAAAGAAAGACAGATCGATAGATATATATAGAGAGAGAAGAGAGAAGAGAGACTGAAAAGAAAAAAGGAAGGAAGAAGGAAGAAGGAAGGGAGAGAGAGGAAGGAAAGAGAGAGAGAGAAAGAAAGGAAGGAAGGAAAGAAGAAAGAGAGAGAGAGGAAGATAGCAAGCAAGAAAGAGTTCACTGTTAAAGAAGATTGATATGGATAAAATAATGAAAAATCCTAGGGGGATGAACCTGCCAGCCCAGTTTGTGCTGAGAAAAGATATTTAAAAGCACAGGTCCACCATGAAAAGAGATTAAAATGAATTTCATTCTTAATCTATGTATTACCAAACAGATTCCAGAGAATCCATTTTAAGCCCTCCTGGACATTTACTGAAACCCCTTCCTTTTGTCTCCGACCCCAGAAGCTCCAAAAGACCTCACTTCCTGCTCCCCTTCCCAAGCCCCAGCTCTCAGGCTCCTTTTCCCTCTTCCCTGTCTGTCCCATAAATTTGATCCCAGCAAGCAAGAACCCCTTCTTTTTGAGACAGAGTCTCGTTCTGTTGCCCAGGCTGGAATGCAATGGCATGATCCTGGCTCGCTGTGACCCCTGCCTCCTGGGTTCAAGGGATTCTCCTGCCTCAGTCCCCTGAGCAGCTGGGATCACAGGCACCCACCGCCATGCCCAACTAGTATTTATATTTTTAGTAGAGTTGGGATTTCACCGGGTTGGCCAGGCTGGTCTCACACTCCTGATCTCAGGTGATCTACCTGCCCTGGCCTCCCAAAGTGCTGGATTACAGGCTTGAGCCACCGCACCCAGCCAAGAATTCCTTCTTTTTATGAACTAGAAAGCTTACCCAGTGACAGAAGGCTTTATTAACAGTAGGAGAGAGAGGACACTTTATTAATTTCAGTCCTTCTGTTGTATGTATGTGTGTTCTATAATTAATAATTTGTCTGACTCTTGTTTCTGCTTCCTAGGAGGAAGTTTCTAAATACTTGGGATTTCCTGAGTGATGGGATTGTCTGTGTTATTTATGGTGGACCCCTCAGTCCATGCCTGAGTTTATGCTAACAAGGTGACTTGGGATGGTGGACAGCCACACCAGAAAGACCAACTGTGTAATTAGAGGGTTGGGACATTGAGCCAGTGACATCAGCCTGATGTTTGGGGAGTGGAGGAGTTACTGAAGATTGAGTTCAATCACGTGGCCAGTTATTCAGTCAATCATGCCTACATAATGAAACTACAATAAGAACTCTGAACTCTGAGGCTCAGTTGAGCTTCCTGCATTGGGAGTCATACGTCTGTGTGCTCAGAGGGTGACATGTCCTGAGGACACACAGAAGCTTTGTGAATGGGGCCCTCCCTGTGAGTTTTTTGGAGGGGTTGCTCTTGATTTGGATCCTTTATAATAAGCAATTATAGAAAGCACGGTGCTTTTTTAGTGCTTTGAGCTTGTCTATGAGTTACTGAACCTGAGAGAGTGATGGAAGCCCCCAAATTTGTAGCCAGTTGGTCAGAAGTTTAGGTGGCCTAAAGGTCCTGGGGCTTGCAGTGGTGCCTGAAGGGAGGACAGTCTTGTGGAAGACTGTGCCCTTAACCTGTGAAATTTGACCAAAGTCCAGGTGACTGGTGTCAAAATTGCATTGCAGCATGTTTATGCTTTATACTGTAGCTCAGACCATATGAGAGAGATGAGAATTTGCCATTTCCATTTGGAGAAATCAGTTTTTGGGGTGTGACTAATTTTTGCTCTGGGGCCCAGATTTCACCCCCCACTAGAGTTGAGAGTTCTTCCCTCATGTTTTATATTGTGCTTTTGGCTAAAGATTTGAATGAAGGAGGGAAAAAATGTGAAATGCCTGGGATTGAAAACTAGGCCACAGTAAAGTGGGACCTGCAAAGCCAAAAAGTCTTGTCTGTATTTTCCTCTTATAGGGAGATTGGCAGGTGGGGTCAGAGGCTATGTTCATAAAGAATCTCAATTTTCCTCCACAGTTTGTGCTACTTAATGGCCCTGCATAAATACTTCTACAAGAGCCAACAAATTAATGACTCATGAGACCCTTTAAAGGCTTGGAAGCAGCAAAGAAACGAAAAAGGAGGCCTAATTTGTTTGGTTCAGAGTTATGGGTATCAAGCTGGGTTTGGTTTCTTTTATTTACTCATTTGTTTCCAAAAATAAATTTTGGAAAAACAGACCATTAAGGATAAAAGATGCTCCAGTGTACTTGAAACTATTTGAGAAACAGGTGAAGGGCAATAAAATACAAAATGTATTATGGCTGAGAGTTTTTTCTAGTGCCAAGCACAACAGCAGTAGACAGAAGCACAAACTGGACAAGTGACCTTGGCTGGACCACGCCTTTCTCCCGAATTCCCAGGGCAGAATGTCCCATGATGTAGAAATAAAAGAGAAATGCATTGTTTGTGTCTAGGGCCTGGAGTTTGGGGTCCTCTGGGAATATTCATTTCAGTTACACAACACATACTTTTTAAGCCTAGATTGTGCCTGGCCTACCTTGAGCTACTTTTATTAGAAGCCTTCTCTCAGAGGCTTTAAATATCTCTACAACCCACGTATAGCAGCTCCCCATGCGTTGATGTCATACAAAATTAGGCCAGAGTCATACTTCCCTCACCCACCAGCTCTGTGACCATGGGCAACCTCAGCTTCCTCATTTGTAAAAATGCATTGTAGTGGGTTAAACAGTATCCTCCAAGAATTCATGTCTATTGGAAACTCAGAATGTGAATTTATTTGGAAATAGGGTCTTTGCAGATAAAATTAGTGTAGGATCTCAAGGTGACATCATTCTGGCTTTAGGGTTGGTCGTAAATCTAACAATGGGTTTTCACATAAGAAGGGGAGAGGCTATAGAGAGACACACAGAGAGAAAGACCACATGAAGATGGAGGCAGAGATTGCAGTGATGCATCTACAAGTCCGTGAACATCAAGGACTGCCAATGACCATCAGGAGCTAGAAGAGAGGCATGGAACAAATTCTCCTTCAGAACCAGAAGGAACCAATCCTCCCAATACCTAGATTTGAGACTTCTGGCCTTCAGAATGGTACAAGAATACATTTCTGTTTTTTGTTTTCTTTTTTTTTACAGCAGCCCTAGGAAACAAATGCACTACTCCAAACAGAATTATGGCATAGTAAAGGAAAAGATGGATGCAAGTATTTGACAGATGCAGGCATTCAACCAGTGCTAATTCTTCTCTCCTTTCTAGGCTGATTTAATAGGTAACACTAGAGCTATGGGTTAGTTTTCGGCCTCATCTATCATCTTCCTGATTTATTCATTGAAAAAAGTTTTAATGTAGTAGACTCAATCTTTCTGCCCCAGTTTGGGTATCTGCTTTTGAGCTTTTCCATTTATTTTTGGGTGTGTAGCAGACATCATCAGGGCCCTGCCCACATGCCCTCAGGACGCCTCATTTTTATGCACACAGACTCATCTAGTGGTGTAACTGCAGCAGCTGTAACTCTTCCTAAGAGCTCTCTCTGGCTGCTGGCACCTGCTTGGCTCACACATGGAACAGAAAGTTAAACACCCCCTCCTCCCACAGGAACACCCTTAAACCAATGACTGATGGGAGTCAGTGCATACATTTCGTAGCTCCCTTGCTCCCAGCTGGGATGAGTCTGAGGCACGTTTCACACTGCTTTCCAGCATCCCCAGCAGGACTGAGCTCCACTCTCCCACTGCAGTGAGCTGCTTGCTAACACACACATTAATAGTTTTCTTCCTGTATTAGCTTCCTGTGTCTGCCATAATGTATGACCATAAACTTGGTGGCTCAAAACAGTGGATATTATTCCCTCGTCATTCTGGGGTCCAAAATCAATATCACTGAGCTGAAATGAAGTGTCTACAGGACCACACTCCCCCAATAGGCTCTAGGGGAGAAGCCATTCCTGGTCTTTCCCAGTTTCTGGAGGCTGTTGGCTAATCTTTGGGATTCCTTGGTTTGTGGTTACATCACTCCAGTCTCTGCCTCCTTCTTCCCATTGCCTTCTCTTCTGTTATGCAACAAATACTTATTAATTCCAGATTGTGCCTGGCCTACCTTGAGCTACTTTTGTTAGCTCAAGTGATCCTCCTGCCTCAGCCTCCCAAAGTGCTGGGGTTACAGGTGTGAGCCACTGCACCTGGCCCCCTGGTAGGTCCTTCATCAAGGTGGAGAAGGGTAAAGATTTCTGTAGTCAAATCTCTATTTTTGTTTTATAAGGATACATGTGATTATATTAAGGACTCATTCAGATAATCCAGGATAATCTCCTTGCCCCAAGGACTTAAATTTAACCACATCTGCAAATTCCCCTTTTTTTCCACATAAGGTGTATTAGGCCATTCTTGTATTGCTATGAAGAAATACCTGACACTGAGTAATTTATAAGAAAAGAGGTTTAATTGGTTCATGATTCTGCAGACTATACAGAAAGCATGGTATCATCTGCTTTTGGGGAGTCCTCAGGAAGCTTCCAATCACAATGGAAGGTGAAGGGGAGCAGGCATCTCACATGGTGAAAGCAAAAGAGAGTTGAGGGAGGTGCCACCCATTTTTAAATGACCAGATCTCATGAAAAACCGCTCATTATGTGTATTAGTCTGTTCTCATGCTGCTAATAAAGACATACCCAAGACTAGGTAATTTATGAAGAAAGACAGGTTTAATGGACTCACAGTTCCACATGACTGGGGAGGCCTCACAGTCACGGGGAAGACAGACACATCTTACATGGCAGCAGGCAAGAGAGCATGTGCAAGGGAACACCCCTGAATAAAACCATCAGGTCTCATGAAACTTATTCACTATCACAAGAACAGCATAGGAAAAATCCACCCCCATGATTCCATTACCTCTACTGGATCCCTCCCATGACACATGGGAATTATGGGAACTAGAGTTGAAGATGAGATTTGGGTGAGGACACAGCCAAGCCATAACACTATGGCAAAGACTATACCAAGAGGATGGTGCTAACTCATTCATGAGAAATCCACTCCTGTGATCCAATCACCTCCCACCAGGCCTCACCTCCAATACTGGGGATTACATTTCAACCTGAGATTTGGGCAGGGACAAATACACAAACTATATCATAAGGTAAAACATTCATAGCTTTCAGGAATTAAGATCTGACCCATCACACCTCCCTTTCTCTCTTTACCTCCCATTCATCTATCAGTGTTTCCTGGGATCAATTTCCCAATAAACTCCTTACTCTCAACTCTTTGCCCTAAGCATTTGCGTCTTCAGGGACCTCACCTCTGACTGTATCATTCATAGAGAATGAGAGCCAGCCTTTCAAGGAATCATTTATTAATTTGTTGCACTCACATTCCACTAGCAATGGTACTTATATGAGGCTAAACAAGTGTCAGATTCTATGAGGGTTGTCGATTAGCTCACAACCATAATGCCAAGTTGGAGGAGGGGATTGACTTGAACAGGCTTTTGTGTGATAATAACCCAAGAAAGAGAAATGAGGGAGAAGCCTACTGGGGACTCTCACTGCTACCTGAAACATCTCTCGGCTTCACTCTGTGATTTATGGTTTGATAGATCTAGGGAGAGAGAAGTTGGGGTGCGAGAGTCACAGGCCAGAGAGAGTCCCAACCCTCATAGCTGTGGATTATCATTTGCAATGGTTTGGGAGGGTAGGTGGTGAAATCTTAGGAACAGGTGATGCAAGTGAGCTCTTCCTGGCAGGTACTTTTTGTTTTTCTGTTTTTGTTTTTTTCTTTGAGATAGGGTCTTCCTGTTTCCCAAGCTGGAGTACAGTGGTGCAATCATAGCTCCCTGCAGCCTCTACCTCCTGAGCTCAAGTAATCCTCCTGCCTCAGCCTCCTGAGTAGCAGTGCACACCACCATGCCTGGCTAATTTTTTGTATTTTTAGACATGGGGTCTCACTATATTGCCCTGGCTTATCTTGAAATCCTGGGCTCAATTGATCATCCCACCAACATCAAGGTCAAGACACCCTGGTTAAGGCTTTCAACTTTTACTGGAGGGGCTGAAAGACAACGCACTGTGCTTGGAGATATTTACTTGTTTATTCACTTGATTGTTCATTCACTGATTCATTCATTCATTCCTTTTCCCTTCTGTTGAATGAGCACCTATTGAATGCCTGCCATGTGTCTGGCAGTGGGGTTCCTGTAGATCAGAGGAGAGAGAACCAGGGAATGCTGTCCTGAGGAAGTGACATTCCAGTAGAGACTACAACGGTGGGTGGGAGTGCATTAGCCAGACCAGGAGCAGAGGGAGCCAGAGAGCATCTCCCAGCAGAAGACCTCCATGAAATGCCCCGCAGAAGAGGAAAGACCTGGGAGGGCTCCAGGGGGAAAAACAAAGTGTGCTGTTGTCTTGAGCTCCATGATGACTGGAGATCAGAGCTGGAGAGCCAGGCAAGGGCTAGCTCTGGAGCTCTGTTGAGGGGTTTGTATCATTCGAAACTCAGTGGAAAGTCACAGGAGATCTCGGAGAGAAAGAGCTGACGGATGTTTTAAGAACATCACTCACCCTGGCCAGTTCTTCCTGAGTGCTCCAGGAAGGGTAAGGGCAGGAACCAGAGAGGCCGCTGTGGGCATCTGGGTGTGACGTGGTTGGAACTTGATGGATGGCACTTTGGCTTCACTCTCTGGGATGGTTTGAATAGTGTCCCCTACAAATTCCCCTACTGAAGTCCTCTCAGTACCACAGAATATGACTGTATTTGGAGGTAGGATATTTAAAGAGGGAATTAAGGTAAAATGAGGTCATCGGGGTGGGTTTTAATCCAATCTGCCTGGTGTCCTTATTATAAGAAGAGGAGATTAATAGCCATTTATGCCTAGTGTTCCATTATTGGAACACTAAGCGTGTGGGAGTTGTTTATATCCTACTGCTCAAGGTCATTGCAAGGGTCTGATTGCAAAAATTCAAAAAATTGTAACCTCAGGCATAAATGGGTTAAGACACAGACACACACAGAGGGATGCCCATGGAAGGATGTAGGGAGAAGACAGCTGTGTGCAAGCCAGGGAAGGAGGCCTCAGGAGAAACCAACCCTACCAATCAATACCTTGATCCTGGATTTCCAGCCTCCAGAACTGTGAGAAAATAAACGTTTGTTGCTGAAACCACCCTGTTCGTGGTGCTTATTAGGGCAGCCCAAGCTGACTCATGCACCCTGTATGAGCTAAAATTGGGCCAGCCCAGGTGGTCCAGCCTCTCTCCTTCTCTTCCTGCTTTGTCCAAATGCCCCGCCACCTCTCTGCTGTTCACAGCAGCCTCTTAGCCATAAAGGCCATGTCTCCCATGGACTTGCCTGCGGGAGCATCTTCCCACCAGCAGACAAGTCTTGACCTCTGGAAAGCCTGTTGGCTCTCTATCCTCTGCCGCCTGATCCCAGAATTATTATGCATTGACTGCTTCCAGATGAATTCACTGAACTACCCCTCTGCTGCCCCAAGTCGCCTACACACTTACAGCAATTCCCCAGCCAAATGAATGCCACTTTTACATTATGCAGACAGACCAAATTAGCATTTAGCAGAGAAAGGGGCTTCCTCTTTTTTTTTTTTTCAAATCATATAACTCTAAATTACCTTCAATTTCCTAAATGGAATTTGGCTGAGATTCACTCTGGTATGGAGTAGTCTGTAATGAGATTATATTATGTTTGGGGGAAAACATTCAAATAACTAAGATAATTAATTTTGCATAACAACCAACATATAGCGAGATCCAGAGCTGGAACTCAAAGCCTGCAACCAGCAGGGGCCCCTGGGGTGATCATGCTTCTTTCAGAATACAGCAACAAAGGGCATTCTGGAGACCTGTGCAATGGCCGGGTTTTAAAGCTGGGTTCTCTCTCTTCTGGCTCCATCTCTATGCTTTCTCAAGCAGCTGTCATTTTACTGTAGGAGCTGTCCTGGGTTTGGAAAGACAAAAGAAACCCTGTGGCTCAATAGAGCATCATGGGAGAGCTTTACGGGGAGGAATGTTTTGAGAGCTGTTCCTAAGGTTTCAAAACATTTGGTGCTGTTTCAGGGTCCAGCTGATAGTAGGGGGTATGTACGTGTGTTTATCTTGAAAAGGAAAGAATAAGATCAAATGCTCCTCTCGTCTTTGAATCCTCATTGTCAGGTGGCTTTATTTGTATGATATTAGACTTGTTTGAACATCTGGGAAGAATCCGACACAGCAGCAATTTTGTGGTTCTGATCCATTGTGCAAATCACCTCGGAAATAGCCAGGACCCGGCATCTGCCCACCTCCACCCCTTGTACCTCTTAGCTGTGTCTAATTCTAACACAGTCTAGAATATGCATCAGCCTAGGAGCCAGAGAACCTACATTTTCACTTAGAGTCAACCTCTAGCTGCCTGCATGGTCTTGAAGATAAATTCCTGCACCCAAACACATTCTTGTCGACAAATGTTCACAGCAGCACTATTTGCAATAACCAAAAGGTGGGAGCAACCCCAATGGCCACCAGTGAATAAGTGGATAAATAACTGTGCAGTAGCCATACAATGGAATATTACTCAGCCATCAAAAATCCCAGCACTTTGGGAGGCCGAGGTGCGTGGATCACGAGGTCAAGAGATCAAGACCATCCTGGTCAACATGGTGAAACCCCGTCTCTACTAAAAATACA
Organism: Saguinus oedipus; assembly: GCA_031835075.1. Classification (NCBI taxonomy): domain Eukaryota; kingdom Metazoa; phylum Chordata; class Mammalia; order Primates; family Cebidae; genus Saguinus; species Saguinus oedipus. The sequence goes on from CM063170.1 coordinate 50,293,809, forward strand.
AAAAATTAGCTGCTCATGGTGGCGCGTGCCTGTAATCCCAGCTACTCAGGAGGCTGAGGCAGGAGAATTGCCTGAACCCAGGAGGTGGAAGTTGCAGTGAGCCAAGATTGCGCCATTGCACTCTAGCCTGGGTAACAAGAGTGAAACTCCGTCTCAAAAAAAAAAAAAAAAAAAAAAAAAAAAGGGAGAGCTGCACTGACACACGCTACAATGTGGATAAAACTTGAGGACATGATGCAGAGTGAAAGAAGCCAGACACAAAAGATCACATACTGTATAATTCCATCTATATGAAATACGTAGAACAGGTAAATCCATAGAGATAGAAAACAGATTGGTGTGTGCCACGGGCTGCAGAGAGCGAGTGCAGAGTGGTGGCTTAAATGAAAGTGGGGCTTTCTTCTGCGGTGCTGAAACATTTTAGAACTAGATAGTGGTGTTGGTTGCACCACATGGTGAATGTACTAAGTGTACCGAGTTGTACACTTTAAATTTTAAAGTGAATTGTGCAATTAAAATGCTTACTTTATGTTATCTACATTTCACCTCAATTTAAAAAACTTCCTCTCATCCCCTATCTCCCACTTGATCTTGGGGTCATCTGGAAAAATTAGGGCATTGGACTAGAAATGCAGATTGCAAACTCTTAGCATATAGAACACATTTGGCCAGCAGATATTTAATTGGGCCTTAACAGTATTTTTAAACCTATTCTAAATCTGAATTCCTTTTTCTGATAGTCAGTTTCCAAAGATGAGCCTCCCATTCCAGTGAGCTACCCCTCCTGGTATCCATGCAATGGAGTGGTCACCTCCAACACTGAATCCAGGCTTGCCTTTTGACCAACAGAATGCAGCAGGAGTGACACTGCATAATTCCAAAGCTGGACCTGAAGGTATCTGCAGCTTCTGCCTTTATCTCATGGGGTGCTCCTTCTCTGAACCCAGACACAATGCTACAAGCAAGCTCTCACTGCATGGGGAAACACGTGGAGAAGCCCCCATGCAGCGGTCCATGCCAACTACCAGCCATGTCAGCGAGCAATCTTGGACATTACAGCCCAGCTAAGCCCCCCAGTGACATAGCCCTAGCTGATATGTATTCACAGAGAGAGAGAGAGAGAGAAGAACCACCTGGCTAAGCCTAGCCAACACACAGAATCATAAGAAATAATACAAGGATTATTGTTTAAGCCACGAAGTTTTGGGGTGGTTTCTCACACAGCAACAGATGACAAGAACAGCTTTGACTGCTTCTTTGGCTGGTCACAGTACTCATCTTATCTCCTGCACCTGCCCACTTCATACATCTAAGCTACCTGCCTGGCCCCTGCAGGCAACTGGCTCTGCAGCCCCAGATGCGATGATGATCTCTAGGTTCCCATCCAGGTTTGCTACCTGGATGTTCTAACCTGAGCACATTGAGAGCTCACAGCCAAGGTTTTTTAGGGAGTGGGTAAGTCTGGATTCTCCAAAGACACAGGACCAACATGATATACATATGTATGTGTGTGTGTATATATATATATATGTAGATGTAGATGTATGCATGTGTAAGATATATTATGTGAGAGAGACAGATAGACACACAGAGTGAAAGAAAGTAAGATTTATTTTAGAAAACTGCTCATGCAATTGTGGAGACTGATATGCTTAAAGTCTGCAGGGCAGGCCAGCAAGCTTGAGGCCCAGGGAAGAGATGATGTTGCATCAATAGACTGGACAGTTTGAAGAGCATCTGTAGGCAGAACTCCCTTTTCCCTGGGGAATGTCAGTCTTTTTCTTCTCTCTTTTTTTTTTTTTTTTTTTTTTTAAGACAGAGTCTTGCTCTCTTGCCTAGGCTGGAATGCAGTGGCACGATCTCAGCTCACTGCAACCGCTGCCTCCCAGGTTCAAGCGATTCTTGTGCCTTAGCCTCCCTAGTAGCTGGGACCAGGGGCATGTGCCACCAAGCCTGGCTAATTTTTATATTTTTAGTGGAGACAGGGTTTCACCACATTGGCCAGGCTGGACTTGAACTCCTGGCCTCAAATGATCTGCATGCCTCAGCCTCCCAGTTTGCTGGGATTACAGGTATAAGCCACCCCATCGGACCTCTTTTTTCTCTTAAAACCTTCAGTTGGTAGGATGAGCCCCTACCCGCATTACGGGGTGGGGTGGTTATCTGCTTGACTCAGTCTGCTGACTTAAATATTTGTCTCATCTAAAAATTATCTTTACAGACACAGCTAGGGTGGTGTTTACCCACATATCTGGGTACCATGGCCTGGCCCAGTTAACACATAAAATTAACCACACTGGGGGGTAATGAACCAACTCATTGACTCCCATTTGGCCTGCGGGTTCCCAAATTAAACTTCTCCCTGGGGCCCCGAGGATCCCTTCTGCATTTCCTGGTGTGTCTCTCCCAGCTTTAGCATGCTTTGGCCCCCAATGGGCCTGCACCTCACCTCTCCCTTGGGCTCCTGGAGATAATGGCCTGGAAGGCACAGTTGTATTCGAGGGTTGCTGTTCTCCAGAGGGACACTTGGCCAGTGAGCAAAGAGGTTGGGGACAGGAGGTCAGCTCCCTGCCTTGGGTTAGGGCAACTCAAATTCCCTAATTCTCCCTCCAAAGCTCCCCCTCCATGGGACCAGGCTGCAGTCACCCTCCAGGGCTCCTCCCCAGACTTCACAGCCTTGCTGGGCTCCCTCCCCTTCCCTACCAGGTCCCTACTCTCCCTCCCTCCCTCCCCCATTTCTCCTGGGATGCCCCAATCCTCATCTCAGATGCACATCTGCAGAACACAACCCAGGAAAGACTCTAATGTAAGAGACGGGCAACATTCATTAAGAAAAAAAATCACGGAGCAACTTGTTCTGTGCCCAGCATTATCTCTATACCCTGGAGACAGGGCGGGGAACCAGGCGACAAAAATCCCTGAGCTTGGACACAGAGAGGCGGTCTACTATACACTGGGGACTGTTGGGGGAAATGGGGGAGGGACAGCGGGGGGGGCTGGGGGGGATAGCCTGGGGATGAATACCAAGTGTGGGTGAGGGGGAGGAAGGCAGCAAAACACACTGCCATGTGTGTACCTATGCAACTATCTTGCACGTTCTGTACATGTACCCCAAAACCTATAATGCAATAAAAATTAAAAAAAAAAAAAAAAATCCCTGAGCTCCCGCAGCTCACATCCTTCCCTTCGGCTGGGACTCGGAGGTTTTTCCAAGCGAGGGGTAGAATTTATGCTTTCATGCTGAGAGTGCTGGCCTTACTTTGTTATTGTCAGTCCAGCCTTATCCCCACAAGGCCTTGGTGGGAAGGCGACCCTCCGTTCCAACTTGATTTGTGTGTTTTGTGTCTCCTTGCTACCATTTCAGCTTCTTGCTCTTAGAAATAAAGGAATAATGCACTCATTACATCATGCAGCCACCAGCCCCATGTGGGTCTCACTTTTTTTTTTTTTTGAGATGGAGTGTCACTCTTGTTACCCAGGCTGGAGTGTGGTTGGTGTGATCTCAGCTCACAGCAACCTCCAACTCCCCGGTTCAAGTGATTCTCCTGCCACAGCCTCCCAAGTCGCTGGGATTACAGGCATCAGCCCCCATGCCCGGTTAATTTTGTATTTTTAATAGAGATGGGGTTTCTCCATGTTGGTAAGGCTGGTTTCAAACTTCTGACGCCTCAGCCTCCCAAAGTGTTGCGTTTACAGGCGTGAGCCACCACGCCCAGCTGGGTCTCACTCTTTATGTGATGTCCAAGCCCCAAAGGCTGTCTGTGCTCTCCGAGCTGCCGGAGAGGGCAGATTCATGGCTGCTAGCTTGCCCAGACCACCCCCTTCTCACCTGCAGCCCCACCCCAATCCCACCTAAGCAAATCACTCCCAGTGTGGGCCTCACTGTTCCTTCCCATGATCAGAGGTCATGTGTGACCCAGAGCAACACGCAGTGTGATCGCAGACATTACAGACACACACATAGAGGTAGGTTGGTGTTTGGTGACAAAAACAAATTCAAAAGGCAAGTTAATTAAAACAGAACAAGCTGTGGCATGGGGCAGGGAAATGTAACAGCTGATTGTGTGACAGAGAGTTCAGCTACAAGGGGAATGGGACATTTTCTCTCTTTCTTCCCGTGTTTCTTTGGGGTCTGTTTGGTAAAGGCATTTTCTGAGTTTGAGGGTTAGGGAGTAAAGGTTCCTGGCTGGGATGCATGTGTGTAGTGCACATGTGTGTGGCTGGTCCCAGTGCAGGTTCCAGATGAAGAAGCACTCACAGCCCATGAGCTCCTTGAACACCAGGAGGACATCCATGGTTTGTCCTTGCTTAGAATCCCAGTGCAGATGCAGTGTCTGGCACTGACTAAGAATATTTCTTACTCATGGCAACAATGATGGCCTGAAACAAAACACCCTGGTGGGGGTTGAATTGTGTCTCGCCTCTTCCCAGTTCATACATTGACATCCTAACCCCTAGGACCTCAGAATGTGACTATATTTGGAATAGGGTCTTTGCAGAGGTAATTAAGGTGAAGTAAGGTCATGTGGTTGGGTCCTAACCCAACAGGACTGGTGTGCTTATAAGAAGAGAAGCTCAGGCCTGGTGCTGGGGCTCACGTCTGTAATCCCAGCACTTTGGGAGGCTGAAGTGGGTGGATCACTTGAGGTCAGGAGTTTGAGACCAGCCTATGCAATATGGCCAAACCCTGTCTCTACTAAAAATAAAAAAGTTAGCCAGGTGTTGTTGCACAAGCCTGCAGTACCAGTTACTCAGGAGGGTGAGGTAGGAAAAGCACTTGAACCCAGGAGGCAGAGGTCGCGGTGAGCTGAGATCACACCACTGCACTCTATCCTGGGCAACAGAGTAAGACTCCATCTCAAAAAAAAAAAAAAAAAAAGAACAAGAGAAGATCAGGCTGGGTGGCTCATGCCTATAATTCCAGCACTTTGGGAGGCTGAGGAAAGAGGATTACTTGAGGCCAAGAGTTCGAGATCAGCCTAGGTAATATAGCAAGACTTCTTCTCTAATAAACATAAAATCAATTAGACAGGCATGGTGCCATGTACATGTAGTCCCAGCTACTCAAGAGGCTGAGGCTGGAGGATAGTTTGAGCTCAAGAGGTTGAGGCTGCAGTGAGCCATGATCATGCCACTGCACTCCAGTCTGGGCAATAGTACATGACTCAAAAAACAAAAATAAAAAAAGGAGATCAGGACACAGACACTCACAGAGGGACAAACATGTGAGAACACGGGGAGAAGATGGCTGTCGACAAGCCAAGGAGAGAGGGCTCAGGAGAAACCAACCCTGCCAACCCCGTGCTCTTGGACTTCCAGCCTCCAGAATTGTGAGAAAATGCATTTATATTATTTAAGCTGCCCTGTCTGTAGCACGTTGTTCTGATGGCCCTAGCAGTTGTATATATACCCCAACCATTTATCATTGCTCAGGGGTCTGTGGGCAGGCTGGGTGGCTCTGCTCAATTGGGCTGAGCTCATGTATGCCAGAGCTTTGGTGGCTGTTAGTAGGTCCTTGATGGGCTATGATCCATGGTCTCCCATGCTCCAGCAAAAAGCCTTGGCTTGTTGTCACGGCAATGACAGGGTTGTAAGACAGAGGGCACTAATGCACAGACTTCCTGAGACTTAGACTCCCAATGGGGATGTCATAACTTCTGCTGCCTCCTATTGGCCGAAGCAAATCACATGATGAGCTTAGATTCAAGAGGTAGGAAACAGATCCCACCTGTTGGTGGGGGATGCTACAGAGTCAGAAAGCAAAGGGGTTTAGAAGGCATGGATTTAGAGAGGGGACTAGAGAAACAGGGTTATGTTTGCCACCAGTCTAGAAGGTTACCGAACACTTCCTTTTGAATGTAAACAGCTGAACTTAAAAAGTCTGAGTAATCTGGAAGCCAATTATCTGCACTAAAAAATTATCCACATTAATTGGGAAGCCAATTATCCACATTAAAAAGTTAAAAATTCTCACTGGAGCCCAGGAGTTCGAGGCTGCAGCGAGCTGTGATTGCAGCCTTGCACTCTAGCCTGGGTGCCAGAGCAAGACCCTGTTCCCCAAATAATAAATAATGATTCTTGGCTTTACAGAAGGATTCACCATAGGACCTCCCAGTTCCAGAAGCATCCCAGGGTGTCTAAGGGATCAGTGGCAGGGTATTCACTCCCGGCTGGGATCAAGGTACTTAAGAGGGACAGAAATGCTTAGAAACAGAGTTAGGAGGCCCTGCCAAGCAGCCATCAATCAGAGGGGAAGATACAGCTCCCTGAAATTAAGTCCAAAGGAAAACCCAGAATCGACCCACAACATTTCCAGTGACAGGATTTTTAAGGTTTATGGTGTATCCCAGGAAATCTATACATGTTAAATAACAGAGGTGGAGATTAGTCCTGGTGGGAGGCCAATAGGAAAAGCTCTATTTCAGCTGGAAGAGTCAGTATTTCGGGCCAGTTACAGTGGCTCACACCTGTCATCCCAGTACTTTAGGAGGCTGAGGTGGGAGGATGGTTTAAGCCCAGGAGTTCAAGACCAGCCTGGGCAACATAGTGAGATCCTATATATATATATACAAAAAAATTTTAAAATGAGCTTGGTGTGTTAGCAGACACCTGTGGTCAAAGCTACCTGGGAGGCTGAAGCAAGAGAACTGCTTGAGCCTAGGAGTCCAAGGCTACAGTGAGCTATGATTGCACCTCAGCACTCCAGCCACAGCAACAAATTGAGACTCTGCCTCTACAAAATAAAAAACAAATAAAAAGATTTTAAGCTGCAGCTGTAATGTCCCTTTCTCCCCAAAGCCCTTGTCTGGGTCTTCAGCCAAAAGCAGGTGGCCATGCTCTGGTTTCTCAGAGTCCTGAATCCTTCCCCAAAGTAGCACTTCTCACATGTGGTCACTGCACAGGCCCCTCTGGGCTTCACTGTTTGCTGAATTGCAAACTGCACGAGGGCAGGAAGCTTACTGGGATCATTTTCCCGGCACGTGGGAAGTCCACCACAGACATCTGTCCAGTGACTTCCCTGCACACTCTTCCCCAGAGTACAGAGCTTTACTGCTTTTGGGGAAGAAACTGAGAATAACTGCATTGAGCAAAGTACAACATCCCTCCTTGGCAGCCCCATTCCTTTAGGAAAGCCTTGGAAAGAAGCAGAGATTTATTTACAAGGAAATAAAAAGGTTTGCATTTCTAATGGGCTAGGGACCATTAAGTGGATGCTGTCCTCAGCCCACCTGCCAGGGATGTGGGAGAGGCAGATGGTGAAACTGTGATTGGCTGTGGAAGCTAAAACTAATACAACACTCCCCATCCACCCCAGCAGTCCAGGTGCAGCACCAAGGAACTCACTCCCTTGGGGGGAGGTCCTAAAACAAACCCTGGTTTGGTTTATAGCTCTGTTTGAATTTGGCTTTGTCCAGCCAAATGTTTCTCAACAGCTCTGAAATATGGGAGCACATTTCTTGAACGCCGGTAATTTAGCCCCAATTGCTGCTTGCTGGTGGAGCACAGCAACTGAAATAAACAAGATTCATACTTATTTTCAAGCACATTACAATATGAGCAAAATTAACTTTGGTAAGTAAGACCCTCCTAAGAAAGATTGAGTTGGTAGAAACTGCTCTGTACCCTGAAAACTAATTCTGAGGCTGAAAAGACCCAGTAATCAAAGGCAAGAATAGCAATTTTCAGGATGGTAATACAGCGGGCAGATCGGACCCGGGCCAGGGAGCTTGCCACTCTCTCAGGAGTACAATACAATATGATGCAATTAATTTTCCTCCACCATCTTTCATGTAGAAGTTTAACAAAATGCTCTGCAGCTAATTACCAACTTCCTATGCAAATATAAGCAGAGTGTGTAGTTTGCAATTCATCAAACAGATGGAGTCAGAAGACACCCTAGAAGACACATAGATGGGGAGATGGCCCAAGGAGAGGGTTGATGGCGCTGTTAACCAGGAGCTGTTGGTCTCCTGGAGAGGGGCAATGTAGGAACCAGGGGGTGGGGTGTCTGGGTAGCACCAGGAAGCTGAACACAGACAGGCCAGGATGCCCTAGTGAGAATGAGGAATCAGGCATGTCACGGACACAGGGAAGGGGTCAGAAGCAAGGAAGAGATGCCAGTCGTGGTAGGGGGTGTGTGAGATGCTAAGCTAGTTCTGGAGGGGGTTGATTGAAATTCTGATGTTGATAGGACTCCAGCAAGGTTTGTGGTGACAGCAGATGGAGTAGGCATGCGTGTCTGGCTGAAGATGGAGGTGAATGGGTGTGGGTGTCCTTGGATAGGGGGCCCGCTGTGGGACGTTGCAGAGAGAGGGGACAATGGTGGGCTCTAGAGATATTGTGAAGTCCCTGGAAGTGGTGATATGAATGTGGGGGCAGGGAAGTGCTGGGTAGAGAAGGGCGGGTCCTTCACAAAAGCTCCGACCTTGGGCCTGTGCCCACAAACCTGAGTGAGGAGAGGTATTTCTGTTTTCACACCCAAAAAGTTGCCTTTTAGCCCACCACACTCCTCATCTTGGGCCCATAAAAACCCAGACCCTAGCAGGCACAGACACAAGTGGCTGGACGTTAAGAGGATCAGCACACTGACAGACACCAGCAGACGCTGGCAGTCAGAGATGGCGGAATGATGCTGATGCCAAAGGGAATTTGGCCTAGGGTGGTTGGAGGAGAGTCTAGTCACGTGGTGGCTCGACTCCAGGACCAGGAGACCACCTTCCCACTCCATCCCGCTTCTCTTTCCCCTTCCACGTTGCTAGGAGCCACCTCCACCATTCAATAAAAACTTGCATCCATTCTCCAAGCCCATGTGTGATCCGATTTTTCTCATACACTAGGGCAAGAACCCAGGATACAGAAAGTAGCCCTCTGTCCTTGGAATAAGGCATAGGGTCTCATTGAGCTGAAGACCACAAGCCGCCTGCTGGCAGCATAGCTGAAAGAGTACAGTGTAACACGTACCCACTGGGATCTGGAAACTGTAAGCCCTCAAAACTAGATGCTGCTGTGGGGTCAGAGCCCCAAAATGCTCCCCACCAACTCTCCATCTGTATGCTCTCCGTAGGGATTTAAGCAGCAAGGCACCAAAGAAGCAAACCACACCCCTGTCGCACACTCTGTGAGGGGAATAAGTGAGGTTCTCCTGTTTCAGTGTCATCAGTGACCCTGTCCCATAAAACGCCCCTCACGTTGCTGATATGAGAGGAAGACAATCCTGGATTGGGAGAAGAAAACCAAGACTGAGGTGGGAGTTTAGGTGACAACATTTTAATGACATGTCGGGGTGACACTGGTGGGATCCTGAAGTCACCAAGGGATAAGTGGGAACACTGACCAGAGCTTTACAGTTTATAAAGGACTCTTAGTGATCGGGAGGCAGGCAGGTATGAAGGGCCCTTGTCCCCCGTCTCATCTCCAGATGACAAAATCAGGACTCAGAACAGAAGGCTTGTTGGGAAAAACATGTACAAGCCTGATTCAGGAATTCAGGTCCCTGATTCTAAACCCAGGGTTCTTAGGATGCAAACAACTTCCAGCTTAAACCTGATAAATTGCTCTGAAATGAACCCAATGAAAGCAAAAATAGAAATTAATATATGAAAACCCCAGTGTGTTGAGAATGCTAAGCATTCTGGAAATAATAGAGGAAATCAGTCACATCAGTTGTTGGCATCTTACAGATCAAAAAGAAAAAAACAAGAAAGAAACAAACCCAAACAGAAACCCGATGAAAGAACTGATATTTTCCCTCTGCGTCAGCTGTTTTGGTGTTTTTTGTTTTCTTTTTAAATTTCTTTAGAGTCCATCATCAGGAGAGCATAGTTCTGACTAATGTAGGTTTAGCCCATTTTTGTTTCAGAAAATGTAAAGAGGTTCTCGGAGATTCACAGAGGCAGCCTAGGCATGCTGCCTACTCACCAGCAAACCAGCAAAGGGATGATCATGGCTTCTACCTCAACACTTCAAAGCCCTTCTTCGTTGAAATAGTGGAAAGACAGAGCCAAAACCACGTGAGAGTCAAGGTGTGACTTAGATAGTCTCGTGGAGGTAATGCCTTTCACCTTCATAAAGAGAAAAATTACGACACTCTCTTCCCTGATGTCCTCAGCTGATGGCCAGAGCAGAGGAAGATAATATTTACTATTTTATCCTTACAAAATGCAGGCAGAGATGCTGGCCATATATTTGAAAAGCAAGAGCTTAATATTTTGAGATGAGGTGTGGGACCAGGAAAATGTGGACGATCTCACCTTATTAATTTATCTAAGTGTGACAGTGGAACCTTCTCCCACGGAACTCAATGTCACGCCCGCAGAATGCCGGGGTGTGAAACAAGGCCACTGTTAACACGAGGAAGAATTAGTTATGATGTATTAACAAGACAAAAAAGTCAGGAGAAGTGGAAGAAAATGATAAGACATCACCATTAGTTCCTCGTTGGCTGAGTTTAGTCCAAAATGACAGCTTTGCCTGCAGGCTACAAAGCAAGCATTCAGAGAGCGGTCTTGCTTTCATATTTTGCTGAGCCGAAGAGTGTCATTTTTCATTTTCATGTTTTAGAAGCTCATGTCCACACCTTCTCATTAGCCTTGCCTGCCGCTCTCCCTGAGAAAAGTCTAGGCTTCGGCTTCTTAGACTGCAGTGGCTAATCAAGGTGGGCTCTTTTTACCTAGGGGAGAAAGCCTAGACTCCTATGGCAGCAGCTGTACCGCGGGTGTGCCACCTAACAGGGCTTCTGGCTGCAGGAGACGTGGGTTCTCTCTTTTCACCTTGAGGAAAAGCTGCCCAGCCCCACATCTTCCTCTCCGGAATTCTCTCAGCTGATGCTGTCATCTGCCTGGCCTGGCAGAGCCTCACTGGAACAGGTGTACACTTTCAGCCACCGAGTTTCACCAGAAGCTCAGGAAACCTGTATCTTCACTTGCTGGCATTGATGGATGATCCTTTCGGTGGGGGGGAAATGCTTTGGTCATGCACTGATGATGTGTTAGGAGAGAATTTACTGCATAACATTTACTTTCTGTGCAGGGACAGAAGGCCACGGGGGGTGAGGGGTGTTTCTTCTCCCTGTCAGCCAGCTCTTAGCTTGACCTGCCAGTTAGGGCTTGGATACGAACAAAACAAAACAAAACAAAACACAACAGAGGCTCTGGAGGCCTCTGTCTCATGCCCATTGCCATTCTCGGGGCCAGGAATGGCAGCAGACTGGTCATTCTGACTCCGGTCCTGGAGTGGGGCAAGCTTCCTTCAAAAGGCCGGTGAAAGCTTTGTCTTGATGCGCCAGAAACCTAAGCATGCAAAGTAGAAGGGGAGTGGGTGGTTGCTGTCAGTGCAATGGAACTGCCAGAGTTTTCTGGCAGAGACAGCCAAAGACCTGGTACGTCCTCCCCTGAGGCTTTTCAGGCCCTGGATCTACAGAAGGACCAGCATCAAGCGCTCCTTTGCCCTAGATGGAGGCTTTAGAAAGTGGGGTGGTTGTAGGGGCTGATGCCAAGCACTAATAATGCCTGCCGTCCTGTCCCGCCTTCTTAATGGACCTTCATCCTTAAACCCTTTCATTTTATAAGACTCCTGCCTGCTGAAGTTTCCGTATCAGTGAGCCAGTCCTCATGGGAGACTTTCTTTTTTTAGTCTTATTTCAAAGTTTTGTGGGTACATAGTTGGTATATGTATTTATGGGGTACATGAGATTGTGATATAGGCATTCAATTTATAATAATCACATCAGGGAAAGTGGGGTATCCGCCTCCTCAAGCACTTATCCTTTGTGTTACAAACAACCAATTTTACTCTTTTGGTTACTTTTTTTTTTTTTTTTTAGACAGAGTCCCCCTCTGTGGTTCAGGCTGGAGTGCAGTGACATGATCTTGGCTCAGTGCCACCTCTGCCTCCCGGGTTCAAGTGATTCTCCTGCCTCAGCCTCCTGAGTAGCTGGGATTATCAGTACCTGCCACCACACCTAACTAACTTTTGTATTTTTAGTAGAAATGGGGTTTTGCCATCTTGGCCAGGCTGGTCTCGAACTCCTGACCTCAGGTGATCTGCCCGCCTTGGCTTCCCAAAGTGCAGGGATTAGAGTTGTGAGCCACTGCGCCCAGCCTTTTTTGGTTACTTTTAAATGTACAATTGAATTATTTTTTACTACAAACACCCTGTTGTGCCGGCAAATATTAGGTCTTACTCATCCTTTCTAATGATTTTTTGTGCCCATTAGCCCTCCCCACTCTCCCTACACCCTTTCCCACTCCCCTTCCCAGCCCTTGATAACCATCCTTCTACTTCTCTATCTCCATGAGTCCTGTTGTTTTAAATTTCAGCTGCCTGGTGGGAGGCTTTCAAGAAGACCACTAGCTGAGTAGAGTTCAAGCTAGGGCAAGTCACTTGACCTCAGTTTCCCGGTCTGTACAATGGGAGTGACAGAGCCTACCTTGCTGGGCAGCTGCAAACGTCAGAAGATACAGCATGCTGGAGTTCACTGCCCACGCACAGTGACAGGGGAGGGGTGCCAACGGTGTCAGCAAAGGGTCTGGGGATCAGCAGGAAGCAGGAATGATGGGATGCGGCAGGAAGGGAATGATTCTGCTGAAAGTGGGGAGGCACCAGAGGGTACCTCGTTGGTAGCTTGACTGGGATCACGGCCAGCTCCAATTGCTCTACATGAATGGGACTCTGCAGGTCATTTGTCATGCAAGTAACTCCTGCCCTCCCTCCTTCTGGCTCTTAATATATTAGCCCGGGACATGCAAGGCAGAAATGCAACCACTGGAAAAGATCTCTGGGTTGCATTCCAGGCAGATGGCAGTGGTTCGCGCTCCCGTCTCCACGAGGAGACCCCCTCCAGAGGGAGGTGGCTGGGTCAGGCCCAGCTTGGGGCAGCGCATTCTTTCTCAGTTCACTAGAGGGACATTTACTAAATCCCCACAACCTGCGAATTCTGTCCTCACTAGGACAAATGGCTCTCTCGCGTCTCCCAAGATCCACTACTGTTTGTTAACCTGCTGAACAGCCAATCTCTCACAGCTTTCAGGGGACAGGAATGCATCAAGTTCTTTCCTTCTTATTTTTTCAAACAGTGAATGTGAATGCACTGTAGATTTCTTGTGAAATGCTCCATCATGGGAGTTACTAACTGATGGGTGCATTCATTCATTCATTCACGCATGCATGGGGTACCTACTACAGGCCAGGCCCGTGCAAGCCTCTGGGAGGGCAATTGTGGAGAAAAATCAGATGTGGCCCTATTCTCATGGCACTTGTGAATCAGTGGGAAGCTAGACAATAACCAAATAATTGCATAAACAATGTAAAAAAATCATAAATTTAGGCCGGGCACTATGGCTCACACCTATAATCCCAGCGCTTTGGGAGGCTGAGGTGGGTGGGTCACCTGAGCTCAGGAGTTTGAGACCAGCCTGGGCAACATGGCGAAACCCTGTATCTACAAAAAATAAATAATAATAATACAAAAAATTAGCCAGGTGTAGTGGTGTGGACCTGTAGTCCCAGAGATTTGGGAGTCTGGGGTGGGAGGATCCCTTGAGCCCAGGAGGTTGAGGCTGCAGTGAGCTATGATGGTACCATTGCACTTCAGCCTGGGAAATAGACCAGGAATTTGTTTCAAAAAAACAAAACAAAACAAGACCTCACAAATGTATTTATCTTTGGAGACAGGGTCTCAACTGTTGCCCAGGCTGCAGTACAGCGACTTGATCAGAGCTCACTGCAGCTTCTAACTCCTGGACCAAGTGATGCTTCCATTTCAGCCTCTTGAATAGCTGGGACCACAGGTATGTGCCATTAATTTTTTTTTTTGTAGAGAAGGGGTCTCTCTATATTGCCCAGGCTGGTCTTGAACTCCTGGACTCAAGTGATTCTCCCACCTCGGCCTCCCAAAGTACTGGGGTTACAAATGTGAGCCACCACGCCCAGCCACAGATTTCTACAAAGAGGAGTTATGCAGTGTTCTCACAGTCTACAGTAGGAGGATTTGACTCAGTCAGAAGGAAGGGAGCTTCTCTGAGGAAGTAGCCCAAAAGATGAGACAGAGTCAATCAGGTAAAAAAAAAAAATCCATCCAGGCTGGGGAATGAGCATTTGCAAAGGCCCTGTGGCAGGGGACTCATGGCAAGCAGGAAGCCAGAGTGGAAAGGGAGGGGTGCAGGGCAACAGGAGGTGTGGATGGGCAAGGGCCAGGCTCGGAGGGTCAAGCTAAGACACTTTAGTCTTTATCTTAAGAGCAATGGGAACCACTTATGGATGTAAAGGGAGTAACTTGGTCAGATTTGTCTTTTAGAAAGACCAGCTGGGACCATGCATGGTGGCTCATGCCTGTAATCTTAGCACTTTGGGAGGCTGAGTCAGGAGACTCTCTTGAGACCATGAGTTTGAAATCAGCCTGGGCAACAGAAAGAAACCCCAGCTCTACAAAAAATTAATTAGCCTGGTGTGGTGGTGCACAGCTGTAGTCCCAGCTACTCCGGAGGCTGAGGTGGGAGGATTGCTTGAACCCAGGAGTTCAAGGCTTCAGTGAGCTACAATCATGCCACTGTATTCCAGCTTGGGCAACAGAGAGAGACTATATCATAAAATAAAATAACATAAAAATAAAGACCACTGTGGCTACTCGCAGGGGGCTGGACAGCCTCCACCACATGGCCCTGCAGAAATGAAGGTCCAGTCCCCAGATGGTGGGACAGCTGCTGGCAGAAAGCCCCGGCTCCCCATCCTTCAAGGATAGTAGCTGTGGGAAATGTGCTGGCTCTGAGGCATACCCCATTCCAGGATAGCCAGCTGCTGAAGCATGATCAATGTGGGGTTAAAGGCCCAGATTCAGCTCTGAGGGTTCTTCCACCCCACTTCCAGATTATCTTCAGGGCTGTCTGAAGCCTACACAGAGGATGCCTCAAAGCTCCATATCCTTCCTGCCTAATTCTGTACTTTTCCCTTCCCTGGATGACAGTCCTAAGAGCACCCCTTGAGGGATCTCCTGCACAATCTCCTCCCTCTCTGAGTCAGCTTCCTGGGGCACTTGGCCCTCCACCATCCAGCAGGAGAAGGGATCAGAGACAGTACAGAGTGGAGGAGGGGACGGGTTCTCTAAGTCAGGTAGTGCGAGCTGGCATCCTGCACTGGGGTGGTGACAGGAGAGACCCAGGCAAGGAGGGCACCTGTCAGGGCTAACTCATGTCCCCCCCAAACGATGTTGAACCCCCAAAAGATGATGTCCTAACCCCCAGCCCCTGCAAATGCCGTCTTGTTTGGAAATAGGGTCTTTGCTGATGTCAAGATGAGGTCCTTAGGGTAAGCCCTAAACCAAGATGACTGATGCCTTCATGAAAGAAGAAACTTGGATACAGACACACACAGGAGAGCAGCACGTGAGGATGAGGTGGAGATCAGAGGGATGCGTCCACATGTCGAGGATTGTGGAGGACCACCAGGAGCTGGGGAGAGGCCTGGGCAGGTTCTCCGCCCCCGGAAGGAACCGACCCTGCTGACACCTTGATCTGGGACCTCTGGCCTCCAGCCCCGTGAGGCCACACATTTCTGTTGTTTAAGTTGCCAGCTCATGGCACTTTGTCGCGGCAGGCACAGCACACTAATACAGGACCCAAGAGGTAGCTGGGGAAAGAATGGGCAAGCTGTGTGCATGGCATCATTACTCAGCCCAAAAATTTGAAACGAAGCTCAAACTTAAAAATATTGGTAAGTATGAGGAAAAAAAAAAGCATGATGCTAAAATAAAAATTGCTGCTAAAGGAAGAAGAGTAGGGTTTCCCCACCTTGCAAAAATGAGGCTGGTGATGTGGATGTGGGTCTCATTTCCTGCATGGCCTGCTGGGGTTTGTGTAGTTTCTGGGCATGCAACTGGAGAGGCTGACCTCCCTAAGGATTGGGAGCCTGCGGGAGCCAGCTAGGGGGAGCACAGCTATGCAGCCATGCCCATTCTTCCTGACCATACAGCAGGAGGCAGGTGCCCCGCCACCCAGAACCCCAGAACTGGATGTAGGAGGTGGTGAGAGCTGCATTGGTTGATTTCCTATTTTTTCTTCCTTTTTTTTTTTTTGAGAGACAAAGTCTTGCTCTGTTGCCCAGGCTGGAGTGCAGTGGTTCAATCATAGCTCACTGCAGCATCTACCTCGTGGGCTCAAGTGATCCTCTTGCCTTAGCCTCCTGAGTAGCTGAGACCACAGATACAATGTCACCATGCTTAGCTAATTAAAATTTTTTTTTGTAGAGAGGGGGGTCTTGCTATGTTGCTCAGACTGGTCTCCAACCCTGAGGCTCAAGTGACCCTCTCACGTTGGCTGCCCAAAGTGTTGAGATTACAGGTGTGACCCAACGCACCCCACCGGATCTCCTATTTCAGCAATGCATAACCTCGCGTGCAAAGAAGAAAGACTGTTGCAAATTAAACATAAAAACATGAAAGCTTTTCAAGCTGGGTGTCTAAGTAGCCTTTTCATTCCCACCAACTCCATGACAGATTCCTGTATGTGTTGTGCATAACCATTATTAAGGTAACAATATCTCCCTGTTGGAAGAATTCAGAATGTCACTAGAACACTCTAAAGATAAAGGCTCCCCACCCCCCGCCACACACACAAAAAAAAAACCTACACAAAAAACAAAACACAACCAAGCTTTATCTTTGGAACAGAATAAGGTTAAAAAAAGATTAAAATAATCACAAAGGTATGATTTAATCTTTACAATGTTATAAATATTAATATGAAAAAGACTTTATATTGGGAAATGTTATACAGTATAATGTTAATTTTATGAAAATCAATTCATTTAGAACTCATACATTTTTTACTTCTCTCTTTGGCTTTTGCTGATGATTTAAGTCTTATCATTTTCTAATTCAACACCTACCACTGGGGTATAGTGCAGGGTTTGGATATCACAGTTATTTCTCCAGTAATGCCCCATGGCTTCCCATAGATAAGAAGAGGAAGCTGGCCAGGTGTGGTAGCTCACGCCTGTAATCGCAGCACTTTGGGAGGCCGAAGTGGAAGGATCAATGGAGCCTAAGAATTTGAAATCAAGTCTGGGTAACATAGTGAGACCTCATCTCTAATAAAAATTAAAAGCTAGCCAGGCATGGTGGTGCACGCCTATAGTACCAGTTACTTGGGAGGCTGAGGCAGGAGGAAGGCTTGAGCCCAGGGCTTGAGCCCAGGATATCAAGGCTGCAGTGAACCATAATTGTACCACTGCACTTCAGTCTGGGCCCCAGAGCAAGAGTCTATTTCAAAAAATAGCAACAACAAAAGAAAAGGATATTGCTGAAATAGGACAAAAAACTGAGCTGAAACTTGGATTTTTTTTTTTTTTTTTTTTTTTTTTTTTTTTTTTGAGACAGTCTTGCTCTGCCACCAGGCTGGAGTGCAGTGGCATGATCCCTGCTCACTGCAACCTCCGCCTCCTGGTTTTAAGCCATTCTCCTGCCTTAGCCTCCTGAGTAGCTGGGACTACAGGGGCGCACCACCATGCCCAGCTAATTTTTGAATTTTTAGTAGAGACGGGGTTTCACCATGTTGTCTAGGATGGTTTTGATCTCTTGACTTTGTGATATTCCCGCCTCAGCCTCCCAACATGCTGGGATTACAGGTGTGAGCCACTGCACTCAGCCAGTGCTGGATGTTTTTAATCATAAGCATGGTTTGATTTCCCTCACTCCCTTCAGAAAGGCAAAGGCCTCAGACATCAAGCCGAAGGTAAAAATGCTGCAGGTATGCGGGGCTGGGACAGCCCCAGAGACATAAGCTTGGTGCCCACTCCAGGCAGGCACAGGGCTGGCCCTGCCATGTTCCTTATCTCCTTTAATCCCCTAGCAACCCCAGAAGGTAGGTGTGTGATGATCTGTACTTGGCAGATGAGGAAATGTTCAAGACAGTTACTAACTTACCCATGGCCATGCCCCTGGGAAGTGGCCAGGATGACTTGGAAACCCGTATCTACTTAGCTCCATGGTCTGGCTCAGTGTGGACTAAGACATCAGTTACCACCTGGGACTGGAAACAGAAGGAGGTGGGCTATGCACTGTGTTCACTGTTAGACCCCTTCATCCCATTCAGAACTGATGCTACTGGATCCTGGATCTCCCTTAGGGAGACTTAGGAATCCTTACTACAGTGAATTACGTGCACAATTTTGGTGGCCAGAGAGGCATTTAGATGATGGCTATAGGAGTCTCGCTCTGTCCCCAGGCTGCAGTGCAGTGGCGCCATCTTGGCTCACTGCAACCTCTGCCTCCAAGGTTCAAGTGATTTTCCTGTCTCAGTCTCCCAAGTTGCTGGGACTATAGGCATGTACCGCCACGCCCAGCTAATTTTTGTATTTTTAGTAGAGATGGGGTTTCACCATGTGGAACACGATGGTCTTGATCTCTTGACCTTGTGATCCACCTGCCCTGGCCTCCCAAAGTGCTGGGATTACAGGTCTGAGCCACCGTGCCTGGCCAGGGATACTTATTTGAAAGCTTCATTAACTGTACAAGTCAACACCCTATTGCAATTTCCATGAAATGGGTAACTCAGTGAAGTTCTTTTCTAAAAAAATATGTGTTACATTTTGGAACCAATTTCAACCCACAAAAAAAGATCCGGAAGCCTTGCAACGAGACCATTGCAGTAATCCAGCGCGAGAGGGCTGAGGCATAGCTGCTGGAATCATTGCCCATTTTTCTAATTTGCAGACTAAGAGCTGATCGTGCAACCTTGTTAGGGAGCTAATATAGGATGAAAATGGGACAAGTCAATGTCAAGAGGAACACGCCTGCTCCTTAGCGGAGGTCTGAAGAACAATCGAGTTGAATTAATTTCCAAGAGACTCCATGACAGATTTTGGATGATGATCCCCAATTAGGAAAACCTTGGTTTCGTTTTTGTTTAATGTCAGGAAGTTAAGAGGCTGCAGGCGGATGGCTGTGAAAGACACCTGGGTGGAAGCCTTGCTTCTCTTGAAATGTATGGGGCCGTGGCTGCAGTTCCTTTCATGCCTTCTCCAAAGAGGAAGTCATGAAAACTGTGTCTCAGCCTGTGCCCAAAGAGGGAAACACTGTAATGAGATGATACAGGAGCTTAACTTATTCTGGAGCCCACAGAGGCTTAAAAGAGCAGAAAAATCTGTTTCATGAAAAAGGGAAAGATTCAGACTTGAACCAGATCAATGTGCCTGGGTGAAAATGGGTCGGCAGTACCAGAAAATCCAGACAGAATCCTTCTGCTGGGCTTTTCCCAAATCAACAAATGTCCTTGGTTGCTGGGACCCAGGGAGAGAGCTGTTCATGGAGGAGCTGGGGAGGTCACATTCTTGAGGCCTGTTTAGTTTATCCTATCTGTTAAAAGGAAGGGATATGAGGTCTCACACAGTGGCTCACACCTGTAATTCTAACACCTTGGGAGGCTGAGGCAGGTGGATCACTTGAGGTCCAGAGATCAAGACCAACCTGGCCAACATGGTAAAACACCATCCCTACTAAAAATTAAAAACTTTTAAACAATTAGCTGGGCATGGTATCACATGCCTGTGGTCCCAGCTACTCAGGAGACTGAGACAGGGAAATCGCTTGAACCCAGGAGGCTGAGGTTGTGGTGAGCCAAGATTGCACCATTGCACTCCAGCCTGGGCAACAGAGTGAGACTCATCTCAAAGCAAAAAAAGGAAAAACCAACCAAACAAAAAAACCCCATATATTAGGGAAGAGACTTTTTTTTTAAACCACTTTCAGTCTCTTGGTGTCTCAATGCAAATAAATAACCAAAGTGCGGACTGGTCTAGACAGGGAATCACCTCAATTTGAGGCAGCTCACACAATAAAGTCCAAAATGTGGAAGTTGCTGAAAGGGACCTCATTAGTCAGGTGGTCACCCCTGTGAGACGATGACACATCCCACTGCTAAGACACTCAACTTCCTACATGAAATACCAGTCCCTTAAAAGATTTTCCCTCCCTGCCTCCCTGCAGAACAGAGGTTGCCTGGATAATAGTCTTTCAATGTGTTGTGGAAAAAAAAAAAGTGTTTCTAGCCAGTGTCAAATTTTACAGAAAAGTAAATTACGTCTACCTGGTATAGATGCTTTTTGTGATATAGCAGGCATTAATTACACATCTGAATGCGGCGAGATCGGTCTTTGGTTTACTGAATCGAAGATGGTCTGCTCACCAGGAGTGGCATTTCCTGAATATCAACAGGGTTCTTCCTCCTACTTCATGTCTGGTTTTACCGTGTACTACTGGGGTGGGATCTGAGGCTGGAAAGAGCTAAAAACCCCTACTGTGAGTCCCCCCAAAGAGTGGAAGGGACTGGATGTGGTGGCTCATGCCTGTAATTCCAGCACTTTGGGAGGCTGAGGTGGGCGGATCACGAGGTCAGGAGTTTGAGACCAGCCTGGCCAATATGGTGCAACCCCATCTCTACTAAAAATACAAAAATTAGCTGGGTTTGGTGGCTCGTGCCTGTAGTCCCAACTACTTGGGAGGCTGAGGCAGGAGAATCGCTTGAACCAGGGAGGTGGAGGTTGCAGTGAGCCAAGATCACGCCACTGCACTCCAGCCTGGGTGGCAGAGCGAGACTGCATATCAAAAACAAACAAACAAAACAGAGAGAGAGTGGAAGAGCCTCCGGAGATGGTAGCTGCATAACCAGGTGGATTTTGGTTGCTGAGGGAATCTATCTTCCTTTTTCTTATTTAAAAATATCTGGACAAGGAAGTGGCTAGGATTATTGTGGGAGAAATGAGCTCATTGGTGGGACTGGGATTGATCTCAGGATTCTCGGCCAGCGTTCCAGCAACAAGGACTGATACGTTTTGGCTGTACGGCCACCCAAATCTCATCTTGAACTGTAGCTCCCGTAATTCTCATGTGTTGTGGGAGGGACCCGGTGGAAGATAACTAAATCATGGGGGCAGTTTCTCCCATACTATTCTTGTGGTAGTAAGCCTCACGAGATCTGATTTTATAAGTGTTTCCCCTTTTGCTTGGCTCTCAATCTCTCGTCTGCCACCATGTAAGATGTGCCTTTTGCCTTACACCATGATTGTGAGGCCTCCCCAGCCATGTGGAACTGAGTCCATTAAACCTCTTTTTCTTTATAAATTACCCAATCTTGGGTATGTCTTTATCAGCAGCATGAAACTGAACTAATACAAGGACCTTTCCACCCTACACTCCACAAACACCTTTCAGCAGGCTTTTGTGACTACTCATTTGAAAGTGCCGTATTCGTTCCTCATGTGAAATGATTTGCTTATAAAGGTAACACAAATCTGAACATTGCTTTTTTGTGTCTCACAGAAGCAGAAACATTATTCTAGAAGAACACTCAATGACAGAGTATAAAAATGAGTGGCCTTTTGGGTCTTTCAGTTATGAAAAGATCTCCCCCCAAAAATGTGTGAGACCATTTAACCTAGATCAGCGTTTCCCAAAGCAAGTTCAGTGCTGGTCACCTGTAGGCAGGTTGGCTTTCAGCACCCTGGCTTTTGACCCTGGAATGCTCCCGGATCACATGGTCATGGAATGCGTTGGTTGTAAGCATGCCTTTGTGCCTGTCTTCCCAGATATATGCAAGATCTCTAAGAATAGGGGCTGTATCTATTTCATTCATTATCATTATTCCCAGAATCCATCATGGTGCACAAAGTAGATATATAATATTTTGGGATTGAAGGAAGGAGATTCTGCATGGAAAAAATGTTCCATGGTCAAGTACATTTGGAACTAGATAAAAAGCCTTCCTTTTGGGGACTCACAAAACACCACTGGATAAGACACAGATGGAAAAAAAAAGCAGGTGTTTGCTCTGGCTTTTTGTCATTCTTGCTGGAGGACTTATCAGAACCTTGCATGTGCTGATGTGTATGCTGTCATCTCCAAGATGAGGTTGTAATGTGCATGGTCCCTGAAGTCACTTGATTTTGCAGCCTCTTTTCCTGGGATACATAGTAACATTCTAATGACCAGCTGGTAGGAAGGTCTGGAGAAACTCACCTAATTGGCCCCTGAATTACAGGGATAGACAAGTCAGCCCTAGAGAGGCAAGGCTGCTGGGAAGGGCGCCAGATAGAAGCAATCTATACACAGCCCAGAAAGCTGTCACTCCCTCATTCAATCAACAGATGTTTCTATTTCTTTTAAAATAGGATCAATTTATTTTCCAATCATAAAAATAACAAGTGTGCATGGAAGCCCCATGCCTGTATTTTTAAGCATTGAATCCTTGGTTTGACAAATATTTGCTGAATGAATAAACATATAATAAATTAAGTGGTAAAGTAGTATTGCAAAGAGAATACATTCTACTATCAAACCACTCTAAGCACTTTCTTCTGTGAATATTTACCATAAATAAAAATCCCTTGGAGAAGCTTATTAAAAATATATAAGTGCTGGCCACAGTGGCTCACTCCTGTAATCCCAGCACTTTGGGAGGCCAAGGCGGGCGGATCACCTGAGGTCAGGAGTTCAGGACCAACCTAGCCAATATGGTGAAACCCCATCTCTACTAAAGATACAAATAATTAGCCAGGCATGGTGGTACATGCCTATAATCCCAGCTACTTGGGAGGCTGAGGCAGGAGAACCACTTGAACCCAGGAGGCAGAGGTTGCAGTTAGCTGAGATTGCACCATTGCACTCCAGCCTGGGCAACAAGAGTAAGACTCCATCTCAAAAAAAAAAAAAAAAAAAAAAAAAAATATATATATATATATATATATGTGTGTGTGTGTGTGTGTGTGTGTGTGTGTGTGTGTGTGTGTGTGTGTATGTATGTATGTTATGGCAGGGGTCCCCAGTCCCCAGTGTCTGGGCCATGGACTGGTACTGGTTCATGGCCTGTTAGGAACCTGGCTGTATAGCAGGAGGTGACCGGTGATGAGCGAGCGAAGCTTCACAGCATCATCTGTATTTACAGCCGCTTCCCATCGCTGGCATTACCACCCGAGCTCCACCTCTTGTCAGATCAGCAGCAGCATTAGATTCTCGTAGAAGCGCAAACCCTACTGTGAACTGCACGTGTGAGAGACTTAGGTTGTGTGCTCCTTATGAGAAACTAATGCTGGATGATCTATCACTGTCTTCCATCACCCCCAGATGGGACCGTCTAGTTGTAGGAAAATAAGCTCAGGTCTATATTGTGTTGAGTATAATTATTTCATTGTATATTATGGTGTAATAATAATAGAAAGAAAGTGAAGAAAGTACACAATAAATGTAATGCGCTTGAATCATCCCAAAACCATCCCCCCTAAACCCACCGCCCTGATCTTTGGAAAAACTGTCTTCCACAAAACCAGTCCCTGGTGCCAAAAAGGTTGGGGACCACTGGGTTATAGATTCATGGGCTTCACTGCAGAACTACTGAAGCAGAATCTGACCTTTAAAGGCCCTCAGTGATGGTGCTTCTGGGGTCCTTGGTCTGAGAGCCAGAGAGATCTGAGTACAAAACTAGGCTCTGGCAGTTACAGGTCCTGGGGTTTGGGTGGGGCACAATGAGGTGGTTGGCCATCAGGATAAGCTTCTTCCAGGAGAGGGTTGGGCTCCAATGTGAAGGAGAAGAAGGAACCAGGCAAGGGAAGGTTGGGGGTATGTTGGTTTAGGTTCCCCTAGATGCAGACTTGGAGAGAGAGTGAAAGTATAAATAAATTTATTTGGGAGATGATCCCAAGAAATACTGTTGGAGGAGTAGGAAATGAGACAGGGAAGACGAGCAGTAATTGAAGGGTGCTGGACAAAACACGCATCTTAGACTCACTCCGCTGTAGGGGACAGGGTGCTGGGGCATTTCTCTACCAGTCCCTGTGAGCCTTTGCTAAGGGATTATGGGTGTAGTTGGGGGTAGGGAGCACCTCTATTTCCTGTCACCCTGGTAGCAAATGGTGGACTGAGAACATCCTCTGGTATAAGTGGGTCCTGGCAGTTGGACTTTGAAAGCCTGTGTTCACAGAAGGTCATGGAGAGTGGACAGCATCTATTACAGAGGGCAGGAGTGCTCCATGCTAAAGGACTCAGAGACACAAAAGTCCTAATTAAGAGTTTGATGTGTTCAGGGAACAAAAATGTCAGTGTGATGAGACTGTGGACAGCGATGGGGAGAATGGCAGGAGCTAAGGCAGTGGTGTGTGGGGAAATATTTGCAACCAGGTCTAAAAAAAAGAGGAAGCTCTGAGTTGTCATGTTTGCCAATTTCCACGGTGTAAATACTCCCATCATGGCCAACTTCAAGCTGCCAGTGTGAACCCTGAACACAGAGTTGGGAAGAGACGTGCACGTTTATGTTCAGCTCTTGCAAGCTGGTACAAGCTGACTCCAGCACACAATGAAGGAGGATTTTGGAAAGGAAAATGGAAAGATCAGCCTGGGCAACACAGCAAGATCCTGACTCTACAAAAAAATTTTTAAAAATTAGCCAGGCATGGTGGTGCTCACCTGTAGTCCCAGCTACTTGGAAGCTGGGGAAGGAGGCTCACTTGAACCCAGGAGTTCAAGGCTGCAGTGAGCTGTGATTGCACCACTGCACTCCAGCCTGGGTGACAGAGTAAGACTCTGCCTTGAAAGAAAAAAAAAAAAAACAAGAAAAAGAAAATGAAAAGCCATTAGAAGGGTTTTAAGCAGAGGATAGAGGGGATGACCTAATTTATGTCTGTCAATGAGCCCTGAGGTTGGAAATAATGGGCTGACCTGGAGCATTTTGACATAGACCTAAGATCTACCTACTTTAGACCCTTGGCGGTGGGCACCCCAGACACACCCTGCTTCTGAAGAGCACAGCTGCAGAGCGGAGAGAGAGAAAATCCCTTTTCAGACTTCTCATGCTGGGCCAAGATCCATGCTTCCATTTAGATAGCATTAAAGGTCTTCTATAAATTAACAAAACAGGAAGAGCTGCAAATAAAAATGGACATGCCACACCGCCACGGGCATGTGAATTTCCCAGTGGTTCCCATTCGCTGGAGTAAGTTAAAGACCATGTCAACCTTAACACAAGCTTTGGTGACTTCTGTCAGTTTAAGTAAGACCTTTAATACTCCTTAAACGTATTTTTCTGTAAGTAATAGAATCGCAGCAGAGAAATGAAGCTATCTGTCATGGAAACGCTGGCAAAGGAGGAACAGGCATATAATAACGGGGGTGCCTGGCTACCAGAATACCTGTGCAAATGAAAATTGATTTTCTTGAGAATTCTTTGCCTGATGAAATAAATTAGATCTACATTTACTTCTATTTGTTCAAAAACCTCTTTGTTAAAATAAGTACAGCAGTATATAGACATAATCTAATAAATTAGAGGAGGATAAATTATACCCAAGAACATTCTGCACAGAGAATACGCACAGAGGGGACCCACAGAAGGAAGGCTTATGGAAAACCACTTAAATGTTTGGCTTAATTCCATTTGCAATGGTAA
The DNA here is from genome assembly GCA_031835075.1 of Saguinus oedipus. Taxonomy (NCBI): domain Eukaryota; kingdom Metazoa; phylum Chordata; class Mammalia; order Primates; family Cebidae; genus Saguinus; species Saguinus oedipus. The sequence goes on from CM063170.1 coordinate 50,319,230, forward strand.
AACTGACAAACAGATACGTTTGGGTTTCCTCCAGCTTGTTTTATTTTATTTTTTCCAAATCAGTTTTATTATGATTTTAATTTGGAAAAAATAATCTACCAAGTTTCCACTTAGCCTGAAGAAATACAAGTTTAACTAGGTCTTAAAATTTAACACAGTTTGGAAAGTGTGCCAGCAGGAACAAAAACAATCTCTAATGAGAGGAAACAGTGTTATGGGCTTTACATGAAAACACATTATCTGAGGCCCCATCTTCCAGCCTGAGCCTGCCATCCCAAGTCTGAGATTCTCACTTTCTCCCCAACAAAAGGGAAATGTTAAAAGCAGGGAGGTTTTACTGAGCATCATGTAAGTGTCTGGCAGTTGTTTGTTTTTTGAGACAGAGTTTCGCTCCTGTTGCCCAGGCTGGAGTGCAATGATGTGATCTCAGCTCACTGCAACCTCCACCTCCCAGGTTCAAGCAATTCTCCTGCCTCAGCCTCCCAAGTAGCTGGGATTATAGGCACCCGCCTCCACACCTGGCTAATGTTTATATTTTTAGTAGAGATGGGGTTTCATCATGTTTGCCAGGATGGTCTTGAATTCCTGACTTCAGGTGATTCACCCACCTTGGCCTCCTAAAGTGCTGGGATTACAGATATGAGCCGCCACGCCAGGCCCTGGCACTTGTGCCTCCCAGGTTGGTGCTTGGACGGGTTAGGTGGAAGGTTTTTGGTGATTGGCTGCATTTATTTATTTATTTATTTTCAAATTTAGCATTTTTTTTTTTTGAGATGGAGTTTTGCTCTCTTGCCTAGGCTAGAGTACTGTGGCATGAAGTCATCTCACTACAGCCTCCATCTCCTGAGCTTAAGTGATCCTCCTGCCTCAGCCTCCCAAGTTGCTGGGACCGCATGCAGGCATTACCACACACAGCTAATTTAAAAAAATGTTGTTTTTCCTTTTTGTCAAGACTCTGTTGCTCAGGCTGGTCTTGAACTCCTGGGCTGAAATGATCCTCCCACCTTGGCCTCCCAAATTGCTGGGATTACAGGCATGAGCCACTGTGCCTATAAATTGGCTGCCTCTATTCATGTACTATTGTTCCATGGCAGGGTATTGGTGGGTGCACAGAAAATCTAAACTGTTATAACTGTGGCTGCTCTGAAGTCACTGGAGACTGTGAGAACCACACAGTAAGGGCAGTTCACGTTGCGCCGAATGCGTCAAGGCAGGGGCGTCACCCCAGGCTCCAAGCACACACCTCATTTCATTCTGAACCAACGTGGCTCCCATTTGACAGATGAGGACGTTGAAGCTTAAAGTGGAAAATTACAGCCAGCAAGTCTGACTCCAAAGCCCATGTGCCCACACGGCCTCTTCGTCCCATTGCTAGAAGGATCTGCTGAAGAAACCATGTGTGTCTTTTTCCTGAGGGTTTTCTTATTGTTTTTAAAGGGATGATGACAGTGAACAGCTTGAATTCTGTTTGTACCAAGTATGGGTGCCTACTTCCCAATTCCTATTTTTGACTTCTACTTTTTGGATTCCTTCTGAGCTGTTAATAGACATGGGAACTTTATGCACTCTTGACTTCCAAGTTGAGCCAGCGTCAGATTCCAGAAACCTACTGTTGCCCAGCAGCATCTGAAGAACTTGCAGCTTTCGAGTTTTTGGAACTGAAAGCAGACTAGGAGCTGTGCAGAACTAATGGCTGCCTGCAGAAGCCGAACGACTTTGATGCATTAGGTGTCTCCACACTCTGACCAATCCCCTACCCTTCTCCTCTAGTACCCCTGTGTCTTCCCCATCTCCAGGATTTACTGCATTGATTGGATGTTTCAAAGCCTTGTGGAGTGGCTACCCCATCCCAGGACTTGGCTGTATAGCAGTGAGCAGGAGACACAAGGCTGGCCTCTGGGAACTCACAGGTCCAAACAAAAACAAGGGAGTGGTAGGGCAGAGACCCTGGCACTGAAGGAAGTGATTTTTTTTTTTTTTTTTTTTTTTTTTGAGATGGAGTCTCACTCTCATGGCCCAGGCTGGAATGCAGTGGCATGATCTTGGCTCACTGGAACCTCTGCCTCCCGGGTTCAAGCCATTCTCCTGCCTCGGCCTCCTGTGTAGCTAGGATTACAGGTACCCGCCACCACGCCCAGCTAATTTTGTACTTTAGTAGAGACGGGGTTTTGCCATGTTGGCCAGGCTGGTCTCAAACTCCTGACCTCAGGTGATCCTCCTGCCTTGGCTTCCCAAAGTGCCAAGTGATTACAGGCAGGAACCACGATGCCCAGCTGGAAGTGACCTTTTAACAGAGTCCTGAAAACTGTCATGGAGAAGACCAGGGGAACAGCCCAGGCAAAGAAGTAGATTTGAGAGGGACCAAGGAATGCCTGGGTGCTCCGGTATCATTCCATAGGGTTGGAGGAGTGGGAAAAAGGGATCCCAGGGAATCAGGAGGATGCTTTGATGGGCCAGGCTAGGAAAATTGAGTAGCCTTTCTCTGCAGGGCAAAGGGGACTCACAGAGGCTTCCAAGCAGGGGAGGACCTGGTTGGATTTGCATTTTACAAAGACTTTAGAAAGATGCCTCATCCATTATTAACAAGTTGCTCCCTGCCAGCCCCCTGTGAAGGCATCCTCAGAGTTCCTTTTTCCCTCCTGTCTCCTCTACCTCTGCAAGCACAGTTCAGGGAATTAGCAAGTCCTAAGAGCTCACCTTGAAAATTCATCCCTATCCTGGTCCGCTTCTCCCCACCCAACTCCGATGCCTTTTGAATTCCTGTGGCAGCCTCCTCCCATCTACCCGTCTTCATGTGTCTGCCCTCCGCTCCTTCCACTGCAGCCTGTGGGCCTCCTCACATGCGCATCTATCACCTCTTTGCTCCTCTGCAGGAAGCCCCACCCTAATCATCTGCTGTTCCCGGGATGAAGCCCAAGCCCCTTCTCTGGCCCCAGGAGTCTTGTGTGGCCTGGCTTCTGCCCAGCCCCCAACCCACATTTTCCTGCCCACTCCACCCAACCTTCCCACTCTGGCCACAGGATCCTCCATTTCTCCTATGGCCATGCCCTCCACTGCCCTCCTGACCTGACACATCTATGTGGTTTTCTTTGTTGTTTTTTTGAGATGGAGTTTCATTCATTTCCCTGCTAGAGTGCAATGGTGTAACTTTGGCTCATTGCAACTGCTACCTCCCGGGTTCAAGAGATTCTCCTACCTCAGCCTCCCGGGTACCTAGGATTACAGGCACTCACCACCTTGCCCAGCTAATTTTGTATTTTTAGTAGAGACCTGTTTTTACCTTGTTGGTCAGACTGGTCTTGAACTCCTAACCTCAGGTGATCCACCCACCTCGGCCTCCCAAAATGCTGGGATCACAGGCGTGAGCCACCGTGCCCAGCCCATCTGTGTTTTGTTTTGTTTTGAGACAGAGTCTCACTCTGTTGCCCAGGCTGGAACACAGTGGCACCATCTCAGCTCACTGCAACCTCTGCCTCTGGGGTTCAAGCGATTCTCATGTTTCACTCTCCCAAGTAGCTGGGATTACAGGTGTGTACCACCACACTGGCTTTTTTTTTTTTGTATTTTTAGTAGAGACAGGGTTTGGTCATGTGGCTGGTCTCGAACTCCTGAGCTCAGGAAATCCCCCCAACTTGGACTCCCAAAGTGCTAGGATTACAGGCATGAGCCACTGCACCCAGCCACTTTTTTTTCTTTTGACATGGAGTCTTACTCTGTCACCCGGGCTGGAATGCAGTGGCAGGATCTCAGCTCACTGCAACCTGCTGCTCCTAGGCTCAAGTGATTCTTGTGCTCAGATTCCTGAGTAGCTGGGACTATAGGCATGCACCACCACACCTGGCTAATTTTGGTATTTTTTAGTAGGTACAGGGTTTCTCCATGTTGTACATGCTGATCCTGAACTCCTGGCCTCAAGTGATCCGCCCACCTCGGCCTCCCAAAGTACTGGGATTACAGGTGTGAGCCACCCCACCTGGCTGGCATATCCTTCGTCTACCACAGTTGACTTTTGATCACCCTCTTTCCACTAGCTCATTCCTATTTTGTTCATCAGTTTTCAGCTGAGACAACAATTCCTCCCAAGGCTTTCCCAAACCCCCACATCCTGCCCAGGTGCCTGTGATCAACACTGCTGGATTTTATTTCCCAAGGATGATCTCAGCAACAGATGTCCTTTTCCTTGTCCTTCCACAACATAGAGCTATTGGACAGTAGAAGGACAGCTGTTGCTGAGGTCATCCTCGGAAAATAAAATCCACTTGACCACTCCCCCATCAAGATGTAGTGTCTAATTCCTTTCCCTTTGAACTTGGCTAGGTCTTAATGACTTGCTTGTAAGCGATATAATATGGTGGCAGTGATGCTGTGTGACTCTAAGGCTAGATCAGCCAAGGCCATGCAGTGCCTACCTGATTATTTGGCATGCACACTCCCAGGACACCCATCTCAGTAGCCCCCACTGGGATCTCAGCCACTATATTATGAGGAAGCACAAGCCACATGGAGGGGCCAGTGTTTAAGACTTTCCAGCCCAGGGGGAGACATGAGGAGAGATATCTCTCAATGATTCCAACCCTATGCATTTATGCCACCCCAAGTCAACTCCCCAACTGAGGCCCCTTACTTTAGGGAGAGATAAGCCACCTCTGCTGTGCCCTGTCCAAATTTCTGACCCACACAGTCTCGGAGCATATAAAATTATTTTATATCCTTATGTTTGGGGTGGTTTCTTACATAGCAGTAGGTAACAGCTGGCTATGAAACACCCATTCTCCACATTCCCTCTCCCTCGCTAAAAGAATTCCAGTTTTTAGGCCGGGCGCAGTGGCTCATACCTATAATCCCAGCACTTTGGGAGGCCAAGATGGGCAGATCATGAGGTCTGGAGATTGAGACCATCCTGGCTAACACGGTGAAACCCTGTCTCTACTAAAAATACAAAAAATCAGCCAGGCATGGTGACAGGCACCTGTAGTTTAGTTACTTGGGAGGCTGAGGCAGGAGAATCACTTGAACCCAGAAGGCAGAGGTTCCAGTAAGCAGAGATCATGCCATTGCACTCCAGCCTGGGCGACAAGAGCAAGACTCCATCTAAAAAAATAAATAAATAAATAAAAGAAAAAGAATCTGGTTTTGTTTGAGGTGGCCATATCCTAGCTGAATGCTGGCTCTCCCAACCTGTCTTGCAGCTGGGTAGCCCTGGGCCACAGTGGAAGGCTCTGAGAAAATGCTTTCTTTCCTGTTAAGAGGGAACAGTGTGGCTGGCACCCTCTGTCCCTCCCTTTTCGGCTTGGAATGAGAACACAGGGGCTGGAGCTATACCATCACTCTGATCTTGAGGGAAATGTGGGTTTCAATGTTACCAAGTGGCTGATTCAACACAGGGAGGAGCTAAGACTCAAACTTTCTGGTTAGGTGAGAAAAATAACCCCCTTCTGGTTTGAGCCTCTGTAGCCAGGGTTGTTGTTGACCAGCTCCATGCTTCTCATGCAGGTTACACTTCCATTCTCAGGGGCCACCTCCGCACCAGACCACAAGCTCTGTGAGATTAGGGCTGGTGTCTGTTGTTTTCACCATTACATGCCCTTGCCCTGAGGCTGGTACACTGGAGGTTTTCAAATATTTGTTGAATGCAATCAAATAAAGGACACTGAAGGTTTTCTAGGTGGTCAGAAGCAAAGTCTCAGAGACATTTCCAGCCTGACAATTTCATGCATGAAGAATCTCCAGGAGGAAGGGTTGGGTCAGGGTCTCTCAGTCTCATTCCGGCTCCTGTTCCCAAGGTTGCCAAGGTCCCTGAAATCCTTACTTCTCTTTGCAGTTGGACAGGGCTGAGGTGGAGAAATCGTCTGTAGCTGGCAGCTTCCTCTGCAGCATTTCTTCCTCTGCTATTAACAAATGTTAATTTGAGGCAATGGTCACTGGCCTTTCGTGTGCCCTTTATGCCACCATAATTTTGTGACTTCAATGCAAAAAAAAAAAAAAAAAAACAACCAACCTTGTAATTGTACTTGGCCTTCCAGAAAAATCCTTAGAGGATGAAGTCTAAGACAAGAAGAAGTCCAGACAATTTTTTTTTCTTTTTTGCTTGTGGCGTTAATTCCGCTTTGCATACAGATTTAGGTTGCACGTGTGAAATTTGTACTTATTTTAAAACAGAGTAAATGTGCAGCCGGCTTTTATGGCCATCATCCCCCACGGCAGTTCCTCTCAACATCCTTTGGTTACAAATGACCAGTCACATAACTGGTTTCCCATTCACCCTCACTTTTAGGCCTTAGTGTACTTATGATTATGTAACAGTTGGTAAAAAGCTACTCTTTTACTTTCCTTTGCCTGGAGACCTCCAAGCTGTCTTTGTTCGAACTAACTTTGGGAGGAACTTAGTTTACAGCCCTTTCCCCAAAACAAAGCCCCTTCCTGCCTGGGGCCTAGAGTGCCTTCGTAGAAATAACAAATTAGTCACAAAGTTAGAAATTAGGGTTTAGGAGTCACACAGCTGGAGGCCGCAAGATTCGAAACCTCCCCAAATTGCTCTTGGGATAACACCACAATTGCAAAACCCAAGATCAGTGCTTGAGATATTTTGCAGACCCTGCACTTGATGGATCACCTGGCACCACCTAGATCAATAAACTGGGTCATCTGTTCTTGTGGGCCCCACCCAGGAACTGACTCAGTGCAGGAGGGCAGCTTCAACTCCCTATGATTATTTTTGTTTTTGAGATGGAGTTTCACTCTTGTTTTCCAGGCTGGAGTGCAATGGCAAGACCTTGGCTCACTGCAACCTCCAACCCCCAGGTTCAAGCAGTTCTCCTGCCTGAGCCTCCTGAGTAGCTGGGATTACAGGCATGTGCCACTATGCCCGGACAATTTTGTATTTTTAGTAGAGACAGGGTTTCTCCATGTTGGTCAGGCTGGTCTTGAACTCCTGATCTCGGGTGATCTGCCTGACTCAGCCTCCAAAGTGCTGGAATGACAGGTGTGAGCTATTGTACCCGGCGAACTCCCTATGATTTGATCTCCTTCCTGGCCAGTCAGAACTGCCAACTCACTGGCCCCATACCCACCAAATTATCCTTAAAAACTCTGATGGCCGAATTCTTGGGGAGACTGACTTGAGTAATAATAAAACTCGGGTGTCCCACACAACTGGCTCTGCATGAATTACTCTTTCTCTATTGCAATTTCCATGTCTTGATAAATTGACTCTGTCTAGGCAGTGGGCAAGGAGAACCTGTTGGGCAATTATAGCTTTGTGTCCTTGGGCTATTTTCTCAGACTTTTTGTGACTCGTTTTATCTACTGGTACACAGGGATGTAACTGAATTGAGGATGAACTTTTTTTTTCTTTGAGACAGAGGCACACTCTGTCACCCAGGCTGGAGTGCAGTGGTGCAGTCTCAGCTCGCTGCAACCTTCGTCTCTTGGGTTCAAGTGATTCCCCTGCCTCAGCCTCTGGAGTAGCTGGGATTACAGGCCTGCACCACCACGCCCAGCTAATTTTTGCATTTTTAGTAGAGACATGGTTTCACCACGTAGGCCAGGCTGAGGCCGAATTTGTGACCTCAAGTGATCTGCGTGCCTCGGCCTCCCAAACTGCTGGGATGACAGATGTGCGCCATGGCACCCAGCTGAGGATGAACTCTGTTAATGTGTGAAAGGTGCTGAGAACAACACCTACATGCGTTATGTGAAAACAACAAATGCTGGGTGTCATTGTATCCATTTGAGCAGAGAGAGGGCTGTGTCTGGAGCAAGCCCAGAGAGGCAGGAGGCACTCCCTCACATGGCATCTCATAAGTGTCTTTCAGCCTTGATTTCTCCACTTGTAAAATGAAAGCGATCATATAGTAGTTTGTGAAACCTTTGGCAACCTGAGATGAAACGTGTGATGAGGATGCAGAGTGTTATTGTAATTACACGATTACAGTCTCTGCAGAGTCAGGAGGCAGGAGGCTGTCAGGATACCGCTGCCTACATGCATACCTGAGGAATTTTTTGTGTGTCTGTGAGGTTTCCATTGAAAACAAGATTCACAAAGGCAAAATCACCACCAGTCCTGGCCCCGCATAAAAGATAACAAGAAGATAGAGCCTGGAGTAGCAGGGAGGTGATATTATTCATGGAGTCGGTTAATAAATCCATGTAAAGCCCGTCCCCAAACATCCAAGTCAAATTTCATCTTGGAACACTTTGCATAACAAGCAATTTAAGATATGGCAGACACCTGAGAGCTACAGAACATTTAAATGATGGGCAAATATTTCTGTTTGGTTGTTAGGAGAAATTACTTTGTGAACTCCAGTCTTTAAGTAAAACAAGTTTGACCAGCTATAAACAGATTGAAACTAATTATTTGCTTTTGCAGGGCTTCCATTTCATTTTCATGAGGCTAGAGAGTGGCAGGAGATTTCTTTGTGGGTAACAGGCTGTAAAAGTTGAAGCCGGTAGCTATGGTTGACTGAAAAATACACCACGACCCCCCACCCCCACCCACCACTGCTGTGGAGCCTGTTCTGCTGGAAGGCAGAGGCCTTGCAACAGGGGTGCTGGATTTGATCCCTGTCGCAGGGGAATGTTGGCACCAGAGATGAACAATGGGTCACTGTGAATAGGGAATTGCAATTTGTTTAAGAGATGACATCTTGCTCTGATGTCCAGGCATTTAAAAATGCTCCTCAAAAGACATCATGAAGATAAGCCACAGAGGCTGGGCTCAGTGGCTCATGCTTGTCATTCCAGAATTTTAAGAGGCTGAGGCAGGAGGATGGCTTGATCTCAGGAGTTTGAGACCAGTTTGCGCAACATAGTGAGACCCCATCTCTGCAAAAAAATACATAATTTAGCTGGGTGTGGGGGCACATGCCTGTAGTTCCAGCTACTTTGAAGGCTGAGGTGGGAGAATCGCTTGAGCTCAGGTGGTTGCAGCTAGTTAGCCATGATGGCACCACTGCACTCCAACCTAGGGAACAGAGTGAGACCCTGTTTCAAAAGAATTAAAGATAAGGTAGAGTGGAAAGAATATTGGCAGCACAAGTATCTGATAGAGGACGCATCCAGAATATGTAGAGAACTCCAACAAATTAACCCTGAAGAGAACAACTCCTAAGAAATGAATGAAAGACTTGATCAGGCTCCCTCACAGAAGATCTAAGAACGGCCAATGAATATATAACAGATTTCCAATGTCTCGAGTCATCAAGGAAATGAACATGATCACCATGGTAAACAGAGTGGCTAAATTTTAAAAGATCAACAGTTCCAAGTGCTGGCAAAGATTGGGGAACATGGAAGGCTCCATGTTGCTGTTGGGAATGTGGAATGGCACCACCTCTCTAGAGTACTGCTGATTACAAAGTGAAACGGTTACCTACCCTATGACTCGGCAATTCCCCATTGGTCTTTACACAAGAGAAATGAAAATGTATGTTCATAAAATGACATGTACTAGGATGTGGATAGCAGCTTTGTTCAGAAGAATCCCAGATTGAAAATAGCCCAAATGGGTATCAATCGTACATTTGGGTCCATCATGGTGTGTTTATGAGATGGAATACTATGCAGCAATAAAAAAGAACTACTGATACCAGTAATGACATGGATGATTCTGTTTTCTTTTTCTTTTTTTTTTTTTTTTTGAGACAGAGTCTCACTATGTTGCCAGGCTAAAGTGTAGTGGCACAATCTTGGCTCACTGCAACCTCTGCCTCCTAGGTTCAAGTGATTCTCCTGCCTCAGCCTCCCGAGTAACTGGGACTATAGGTGCATGCCACCACACCTGGCTAATTTTTGTAGTTTTAGTAGAGACGGGTTTTCACCATGTTGGCCAGGATGGTCTCAATCTCTTAACCTCATGATCTGCCCATCTCGGCCTCCCAAAGTGCTGGGATTACAGGCATGAGCCACTGTGCCCGTCTGACATGGTTCTTAAAAACTATACTGAGACTGGACATAGTAGCTCATGCCTGTAATCCCAGTAGTTTGGGAGACTGAGGGAGAAGATCACTTGAATCAAGGAGTTCAAGACCAGCCTGGGCAGCATAGTGAAATCCCGTCTTTACAAAAAAAATACAAAAATTAACCAGGCATTGTGGTGCAGGCCTGTAGTCCCAAATACTTGGGAGACTAAGGCAGGAGGATATGAACAGACACTTTTCAAAAGAAGACACATGTAAGGCCAACAAACATATGAAAAAAATGCTCATCACTGGTCATTAGAGAAATGCAAATCAAAACTACATTGAGATACCATCTCATGCCAGTTAGAATGGCAATCATTAAAAAATCTGGAAACAACAGATGCTGGAGAGGATGTGGAGAAATAGGAACAGTTTTACACTGCTGATGGGAGTATAAATTAATTCAACCATTGTGGAAGACAGTGTGGTGGTTCCTCAAGGACCTAGAAATGGAAATTCCATTTGACCCAGCAATCCCATTACTAGGTATATATCCAAAGGATTATAAATTGTTCTATTATAAAGACACATGCACACGAATGTTCATTGCAGCACTGTTTACAATAGCAAAGACTTGGAACCAACCCAAATGCCCATCGATGATAGACTGGACAGGGAAAATGTGGCACATATACACCATGGCATACTATGCAGCCATCAAAAACGATGAGTTCGTGTCCTTTGTAGGGACATGGATGAACCTGAAAATCATCATTCTCAGCAAACTGACACAAGAACAGAAAATCAAACACTACATGTTCTCACTCATAGGCAGTTGTTGAACAATGAGAACACATGGACACAGGGAGGGGAGCATCATACACTAGGGTCTGTCGGGGGGAAACGGGAGGGACAGTGGAGGGTGAGGAGTTGGGGAGGGACAACATGGGGAGAAATGCCAGATATAGGTGATGGGGAGGAAGGCAGCAAACCACACTGCCATGTGCGTACCTATGCAACAACCTCACATGTTCTTCACATGTACCCCAAAACCAAAAATGCAATAAAAAATAAAAAAAAGCCTCCAAATTGAGATATGCTGTAAGTATAAAACATGTACAAAGTTTCAAAGACTTGTTACCAAAAAAAGAGAAAAATTTCTTATGATCTTTTTGTATTGAAATGATAATGTTTTAAATACACTGGGTTAAAAACATAGTATTAACGTAATTTTCACCTGTTTCTTTTTACTTTTCCAAATGTGGCTCCTAGAAACTTTAAAATTACATGTATGGGTCTTGCTCCATTGCTATCAGACAGAGCTGGTCTGTGTTTTGTTTGGGTGGAGGCTACCTGGGAGGATGCAATGATCAGAACTCACTGAACAGAATGCCTAAAATCCATGCATTGGATAATGTTATAGTTCAATTAGAAAACCACACACACATGACCCTTGCTTGACTCATGCATGATATTAGAAATTGGGAGGCAGAAGGGCAATGACTGGGAGGGAGAATGAGAGGAGCTGGAATGTTCTATTCCTTTCTGGGAGTTTAACTCTAAAATTGAACCTGGCTTTGACACTTTCAAGGCGTGTGAGTCTCTTGAATTTAAGAAGCAAATTTATGCAGAACAACTGGCTAATTAATGTGCTGCCCTGGGAGCCATTGTGTTTTACAAGCAAGAAGGTTCCAGAGCCCCAGGACTGGTTTCCCTAAGCCCTAATCTCCCGCTGAGGGCCTGGACTTGCCCTACTGGAGAGGGCTTGACTTACTCCCCGACAACCCCTCGAAAGCGGAAGCAGCTCCCACATTATCCTATCTCCCCTTCCCTCAGACCTTGTCCTCAAAGAAAAACCCCAAGTGCCAACCTGCTTAGGCTCAAGCACATTTTCAGGAGAGCAAAATCTTTTGATCAAGAAGAGACCTTTCCATCTGCTACAGCCAGGCTAGGAGCCTGGTGGCATGAGGGATGTTGACTTCCTGAACCCAGGTGGCAATGTGACAAAGGGTGGGGTTAATCACTCCATCTGTGTGCCCTGACCAGGGTGACCACAGCTCTGGGTCGATTCAGGCAGGAAGCACGGAATGATGCCAGAGTTTCCACTGTGGGTATAGAGGGGCAGGAAGTCAGGAGTAATGGGCAAGACAACAGGACTGAATGGCCAGCTGTGCAAGGAATTGTGGTCAACATCAGCTCTTTCCCCATCTGATTCTGTCCTTGTGGGGTTCGGACCTGCAGACACAGCTTGGCAGGAGATGGAGAGAAAGACCAAAAAGAAGATAAAATGGAGGTGGAGGTCATGAACTTTGGACCTTCGAGGTGGGTCCAAGTCATGGCTCTGGTGCTAGCAATGCAGACTTGTGCAAGTTACTTAATTTGTCTAAATCTCAGTTTCCTCTCCCGTAGAAGAAAGACAATAGTTGCTGCTATAAAGGGTGAGTTGGAAGTTATGTTAAATGGGGTGATGTAAGCTGAGTGTTTGGCAAAGAGTATTACTGGTTCTGGGTGGTGGCTCTATTCTAATAGGACCCAAGCCAATGTCTTTTGAGACAAATGAGAGAATGAAGTCCCCAAGGAGCACATCAGGGTCACAGTCAAGGAGGCTGAGGCTCACAGCAGTGCTCCCATGCCAGCAGAAAGCCAGAGGGCTAATCAGAGAATGGATGGGCTGCCCATCAATGTTGCGTGTCTTAGGCTGTGTTCTCTAGAAGTAGATCTTTGGGGGAGAATTCAGGTGGAAGTGAAAATTCCCCGGTAGAAATTGCTCCTAGGAAAAACTAATCGGAAAGTAGGGAAGCAGGACCAGGAAGAGAAGGTGGCCAGGGAAGGACACAATATCAAGCAAAGTCTCACAGAGAATCACAGTGGCAGCCCCAAGATGGCCCCCAAGGATCTCCCCTTCATGGTATTTCTGCCTTTGTATAGCTCTGCTCCCACTTCAGATAGGATGGACCTGTTTAGCAATAGGGTATTGTGAAATAGATGGAGTGTGGCTTCCAAGGCTAGGTCATAAAAGACTGCAGTTTCTCCCTTGCTCTCTTGGTTCACCGCTGGATGAAGCCAGCCACCATGTTGTGAGGATGCTCAAGTAGTCTGTGGAGAGGCTGATGTGGTGAGGAACTGAGGACTCTTGCCAGCAACCACTGCAGTTTGCTGGCCTTGTGAGCAAGCCTTCTTGGAAGCAGATCCTCCTGTCCCAGTTGAGTCTTCAGGTGATGGAGCCCAGCTGGCCTCTTGACTGCAACCTCATGAGAGACATGAGCCAGAATCGGCCAGCGAAGCCACCCATGAATTCCTGACCCATAAAAACTATGCTATGGATTGAATATGTCCCCTGAAGTCCATGTGTTGAAAACTTAATCCTCAATGCAACAATGTTGAGAGGTAGGACGTCTAAGAAGTGATTAGGATTTAAGAGGTGATTAGGTCATGAGGGCTCTGCCTTCACAAATAAGTTAATGTTATTATCATGGGAGTGGGTTTTTTATGAAAGCAATTTTACCTCCCTCTCCCCATCTTTCTCATCCTCTTTTGCCATGTGATGCCTTCTGCCATGTTATGGTGCAACAACAAAGTCCTCATCAGATGCAGACCTTTGATCTTGGGACTTCCCAGCCTCTAGAACCATGAGCCAATAGATTTCTGTTCTTTACAAATTTTCAAGTCTCAGGTATTCTGTAGTAGCAGCACAAAATGGATTAAAACACCCTCTTAGCAGCATTAATGGCCAAAGCTTATGCATACATTTGCAGGGGTCAGAGCCCCCTAGAACTTTGGTGCTTAGAAACAGGAATGGATTTCTGAACTCAGAGGTAACACGCTGCCTCATATCACACACTTGCAGCTTCCTTTATGTAACGTACCTTATTGATTTCTATTTAATAATGACTGATGCAGCTCTTGGGCCCTTTCTCTGATGAATCCAAGCTGTCTGTCAAATAGGAGAGACAGAGCAGGAGTGAAGCATTATTATTCCAAAGCACAGTCATTAGATTAATAGTAAGCTCCAGCAACACCATTAACGTGGGGAGAATCGATGAAATAACAGAGGCAAGGCTGCCTCCAGATAAGATCACTGCTTCTCAAGCATGTGTCCTATTTATAGATCATGTGTGTTCATTCTACCTTTGGATCTTTCTTCCCTCGAGGGCTCCTGAGTGAGCTGATTATAATCTTTAAGACTACGTGTCAGCAGCATCAACCACCATCACCATCACTCTTTATCCTTGACTCATCTTCTTCCACCTGCCCACCAGCAAAATTAGACAACACTCTGTTGCCTCATGTTGGAGCAAATGCGTTTTTCGCAACTTTCCCAAAAGAAATTTTTGTCTCACCATGATCAATCTTTTCCTATAATTTGGGAAAATAAAAATTTTAAGGCCATAAATAGACAGTAAACTTTGGAAATAATTTCCCCAAATGGATTTCCCTGTGCTCTTCTGTTCACAAACATTTAGCTCTTCCAAGTCATAGCTTGTCAGCAAAGTGACTTTATTTTTATGTATTTATTTAAACTCTTTTTTTTTGAGATGGAGCTGCACTCTGTAGCTTAGCCTGGAGTTCAATGGCACGATCTCCTCTCAGTGCAACTTCTGCCTCCCGGGTTCAAGCAATTCTCCTGCCTCAGCCTCCTGAGTAGCTGGCATTATGGTCACCTGCCACTACACCTGGCTAGTTTTGCCTTTTCAGTAGAGACAGGGTTTCACCATATTAGTCAGGCTGGTGTTGAACTTCTGACCTCAGGAGATTTGCCTGCCTCGACCTCCCAAAGTGCTGGGATTACAAGTGTGAGCCACTGTGCTCAGCCAAAGTGGCTTTAATGTCTTTAGTTTTCTTTCTTTTCTTTTCTTTTTTTTTTTTAGAAAAAAAGGAGAGAAGGAGAGGAAGGAAGAGGAAGAAAAAGAGGGAGAGAGAACAGGAATATTGCTTTATTCTAAAAATGGGTATTAATAATGGCTGATCAATATTTTGTATATTTAAAGTGGAGAATGTATATTTTGTGTATTTAAAGTGGAGAGCTCTATAAATACTTATTAAGTTTACTTGTTCTGGATCTGAGTTCAAGTCCTGGATATCCTTATTAATTTTCTGTCTCGTTGAGTCTAAATCTCTTTATGGGTCTTATGTATCTGGGTGTTAGGATCGTTAGCTCTTATTATTGCATTGATCCTTTTTATTACTGTATCTTTGTTGCTTTGAAATCTGTTTTATCAAATGTGAGAATTGCAACTCCTCCTTTTTGTTTATTTATTTATTTTTGCTCTACATTTGGAGTATTTTCCAGCTTGGATTCATTCTCTCCATCACATTCAGGTACACCTATTAAATGTAGATTAGGTCTTTTCACATAGTCCCATAATTCTTGGAGACTTTGCTCATTCCTTTTTATCCTTTTTTCTCATTCTTGTCTTCTCGTTTTATTTCATTAAGTTGGTCTTCGACCTCTGATATCCTTTCTTCTGCTTGATCAATTCGGCTATTCAAACTTGTGCATATTTCACTAAGTTCTCGTGTTGTATTTTTCAACTCCGTTAGTTCATTTATATTCCCTTCTATATTGTCCATTCTTTTTAGCATTTCGTCAAACCTTTTTTCAAAGTTCTTAATTTCTTTACATTGGGTTAGAACAAGTTCTTTCAACTCCCAAAAGTTTCTTATCATCCACCTTCTAAAGCCTACTTCAGATAATGGAACACAGTCCTTTTCCATCAGGGCTTGTTCTGTTGCTGATGAGGAATTGCAATCCCCTGTAGAGGGAGAGGGGTTCTGATTTTGGGTATTCTCGGCCTTTTTAGAATGGTTTTTTCCCTTTATTATGAATTTATCCATCTGTTGTCTTTAAAATTACCACCTTTCTAATTAGGCTTCTGAGTGGACGTCCAATTTATTGATTCCCAGTGCTGGAATCTGAGCAACCCACTGCGCCGGCCAAAACAGCAGCGATAAGACTGATGGTGCTCTTCTGCCTGGCAATCTCCGGTCTGGCTTCCTTCGTGAGTCCGTAACAAGCGGCTCTGCCTTCCCAGAGCTCCAAACACCTGTCAGTAAGGGAACCAGCACCGTTTACTCTGCAGGAAGAGCTGCTGCGCCGAGGCACCGGCCACAAGAGTTGCACTGGTGACCCGTGGGGCTCCTCCACTGGAAATCTTCTGGTCCGTGAATGACGAAAATTTGTCTGAAAGTGTGGTGTCCTCTCGTTTTCTGGGCTTTCACTGGGAGCTACAATCCTGAGCTGTTAGCGATCAGCCATCTTGGATCTATAATGTCTTTAGTTTTCATCTTCTCGATTTATTATTCAGAATAGGTGGAGGAGGCGAGGAGGAGATCCTTTCTCTGGAAGATATTCCTTTCTAAATCTAAGAAAATGGTTCTCTAGTTGTGTATGAGAGAGTTGAGTTAGACTAAAGCTGGTGGTGTTAGGAAGGTGGGCAAGGCCTTTACAGCTTTTTTTTTTTAGAATTTGTGACATTACTTAATAGAGCTAATTTTTTTTTTTTTTAGATGAAGTTTTGCTCTCATTGCCCAGGCTGAAATGCAATAATGCGATCTCGGCTCACCGCAATTTCCGCCTCCTGGGTTCAAGAGATTATCTTGCCTCAGCCTCCTGAGTAGTGACAGCTCTCTTAAGAATCTTTTTTTCCAGATGGATTGCAGAAATTTATTGAAATTGGAGATACTGTTTAATCTTCTTGTATTATGAGACTCCATTAGCCTGTCTACAAAGTCCCCTGGGAGGCTAAGGATCACTTGAGCCCAGGAGTTTGAGGCTGTAGTAAGCCTCAAAGAGCCACTGCACTCCAGCCTGGGTGAGGCAAGACCCTTTCAAGGGGTAAACTGCATGCTTGCTTGGTGTAGTCATTAAAAACCCTAGTTTTTGGGATAACAGGTCTGCCTGCATTTCTTCAAGCAGGAAGTCCGAGTCCTTTGCTGCTTTAGAACTTGCTCCACACATTGTAGTCAAGCTGACTCTCCATACCCAAGCAAGCCATTCACAAATGAAACGTTACCAGTAGCTGGAGTACAAATGAGGACTTCCATTAAAATGCTAAACATCTGTAAACTCTTTTCAAAGTTGTCTGTCACAGGGTTCTTCAGTGTTAACTTTGTCTACAAGTTCATTTCAGGTCAGACATTTGAAAGGACCTTAAGTATAGTATGAAGGGATGGACAAAGAAAGACCACCACTGGATGAAACGTACAGAGTCTCAGTGCCATGGAAAAGGTGGCCAGCCTTGAGAGATCCCTTTTAGCTACCACATCCATCCCTGCAACCTGGACAGCACCTCCTCCACTCAGAAGGACCTCTGAAATCCCCTCCCTATCCACGAACTCATTCTGAAGCACAGGCTTCTTCCATACCTCACTCTGCCTGCCATCCTGTCTTGAACCCTTCCAGCCTCTGAGCTCACTGATCCTCCATTGATTATCTTTCTGTTTCTAGCCTTGCCTTGACCTTTGATAGGATTCCAGTTTTTATCTTGAGCCATTATCAACTTAGTTCAACTTCCCTCTTGGTTCAACTAAGCCACAGCACGTTTCCTCTGCCCTCAGTGTCTCCCCTACCTTAACAAGAGTCATCTTGCATTCTCTTGCACCACAAATAGGACCTTAATAGAGAGATATGGGACTTGGATAGAGACATCTAGGGTCAAGTCAGAACAGATTAGAGCCACCTGCGGCCCAAGCTAGCATCTCTTTTCTTGGATGTTCTCTCTGTACCACTGTCCCTCAATGTCATTATGCTTGAGAAGGTAACATTTAATAAAATAATTTTCTCCCACACCACGCTCTGTATATTGCCAATGGTTTCTATTCAGATGGCTTGGGATCTCCCCTTTGCCCCCCAATTTTCCTTTATGTTTTCAGATTAGAACTATGGACTTTCTACTGATGGCCTATTGAAATGTATCTGCCAAGCCACAATAATACATGAAGGGTAAAATGGGCACACAGCATGTAAATTCTTAATTATGATGACTCCATCCTCCCCTCCCTTCCCCTCCCCTCCCCTCCCTCCCTTCCTCTTCTTCTCTTCTCTTTTGGGATAGAGTTTTGTTCTTGTTGCCCAGGCTGGAGTGCAATGGCATGATCTTGGCTCACCGCAACCTCTGCCTCCTGGGTTCCAGTGGTTCTCCTGCCTCAGCCTCCCAAGTAGTTAGGATTACAGGCATGTGCCACCATGCCCAACTAACTTTGTATTTAGCAGAGACGGGGTCTCTCCATGTTGGTCAGGATGGTCTTGAACTCCCGACCTCAGGTGATCCACCCACCTCGGCCTCCCAGAGTGCTAGGATTACAGGTGTGACCCACTGTGCCTGGCCTATGATGACTCCATTATTCTTTCCCTTTGAGAATTTAAGATAAAAATCCTATAAAAGTGGAAACGATGTAAATGCTCAACAATAGGGATGGGGTGAAGAAATGGCCTTGCCCTAGTAAGCCATTAAGGATCAAGTTTGTAACAAGCACTTGGTGACTGGTGTGTGAAAAAGACAGGGTACAAAAGCCTATCTTTAGTGCAAGCCCCATTCTGCTGTACCCTGCAGCCTCGCCTGGGGCACTGGCCTGCAGGGCTAGAACCACCTTTATCTTCCTTCCATGTCTTGCTGGGGAGGGCAGGTGAAATCAGTTGTGAGAGTGCAGCCTCGATGATTCTGGAAGGGTAGGGTCCCTAGTAGGACGTCAACAGAGTTTGCAGTGAAGGAGTGCAATTTTAAATTAGGCGCTAAAGTGGGAAAAAAAAACCTGTGGTGCTGGTGGGTGGGAGGAGGGTGGGGGTGGGGGGGAAGCTGGAGGAGGATGAGAGGAGAGTGGGGAGCCCCAGGGATGGAGTAGGGAGGGCTGGTAGTCCACAACCACCATCATGAGAGCCTGCACTAGCAATGGGAAGTCTCTTCAGGAGATGGTGTTCAAGCCTTATCTTTACACTCTTTGTGGCCTTTCTTGGTTGTTTTTTAAATGTGATTTTTACGGAGGCACAGAGTGAATAGAATCCCCACCATGCTGACTGTTCACAGGGCTGAGTTCCTGTCTGTTCTGTTTTGCATTTCTGCCATGTCCTAAGCAGGCACACATATCTATCCCATAGTGTCTGGGGAGCGACTGACCAAGGAAATTGGAGGTGAGGTGTCTGTGGCAGGTTGGAGCTCCCTGGGCTGAGGTTCACTGAATTAAATCAAATAAACAACAAATACCTTTTCTTAGTATAAATATTTGTATTGACTGTTTCTGGCAACCATACCTGGACCCTTGATTTATCAGAAGCAAAGCTTAGGTTAGAATTTTCCACTTTCATGGAGGGACGGGGAGAAGGGAGATGAGAAAGGGAAGGAGAGAGAGAAGAGAGAGGAGGGAGGGAGAGAAAGCTGAAAGGGAGTGGGAGGGAGGAATAGAGGAAAGAGAGGGAGATGGAGGGAGAGAGGAGAGAGAGGGATGGGAGAGATTGAGAGAGAGGGAAGGAGGGAGAGAAGGAGGGAGAGGGAAGAAAAGGAGGGAGGAGAGAGGAGAGAGAAAGACAGAGGGAGCGTGAAGAAGGCAGGAAGGAAGGGAGAGGCAGAGGTTGAGAGGGGAGAGGCTTTCTGACACTTCTCTCCTCTGAGCCTCCTAGGACAGAACCCTCCTAGGACAGCCTGTCTCCTTTCATGAAGTTTCCCTGCCATCTTCTCTCCCGTTCCTCCCATGTCTGTCCCTTTTGGAGACAGCTCACCCCACGGTCTCCTACCGGACTGGAGTTCACCTGGAATGAGCCTTCTCTCTGCTCCCTAGAACCTGGACTGGCTCCCAGCAACTTTCTCTGGCAGCCTCGGACAGAAACCTTGCAGAGCTTCCACTCTAAGTTCAGCCACCACCACCTCCCATCCAGTGGTTTCTAAACAATCTCTGAGCAAGATTTTGGTTTCATCCCCTATTAACTTCTCCTTTTTTGGGGGGAGGGGGGAAGAGGTCCACTAACATTCATCTTGTGCTGAACAGAAGCTGTTTTCTGCTCAACTCGTGTTCTTGGATGACCTGGCATGGAGGGATATCTTGAGACCCTGGGGAATCATCAAACAAGCCTGGGTCTGAGAACTGAGGGACGTCCGAGGTGGCATCCACACTCAGGAGGGGTGCGGAAAACGCCCCCTTCATTGTGTTCTCATGAATTTGGTTCTTCCAAAAATTTTGTTTACTAAGTTGCATTTATTAAGAAATAATATATTCCTTAAAAATATTATTATTATTACTGAGACAGGGTCTTGCTCTGTTGCCCAGGCTGGAGTACAGTGGTGACTTCATGGCTCATTGCAGCCTCAACCTCCTGGGCTCAAGCAATCCTCCTGTCTCAGCCTCCTGAGTAGGTGAGACCACAGGTGTGTACCACCATACCTGGCTAATTAAAATTTCTTTTTTTTTTTTGAGAGACAGGGTCTTGCCATGTTGCACCAAGCTGGTCTCAAATTCCTGGGCTCAAGGATCCTCCTACCTTGGCCTCCAAAATGCTGGTACTACAGGCATGGGCTATTGCACCCAACCAAAATTATTCTTATTAATCAAATATGTACATTAGGCAATTGGCTCTTCCACTAGCCAGAGCTAAGCAGCGTTTTCCATGGAGTGGATCTGATCCCAGCTCAAGGAATCTAATGAGGTTCTGTATTCTAATTAGGCTCTGTAAAAACACAGGGGCTTTCATTAGACTTCTGGAAATACAGAGGCAAGACTGAAGGCCCCATTGCTGTCTGTATGGATGCTGGGGTGGAACCTAGCATGGGATAGAAGATGTTAGTGATTCTGGAAGAAAGAACTCCAGAAGAAAGACTTAAAAACCAGTTATTCTGGAGTTGAGGACTTGAAACCTCCACCAGTAAGCACACTATTTTGGTACAACTGAGTGATTATGCTCTAAGGTTTAACATCCAGCTTCCTGGGGGCAAACCTCAGGTTCACCCCTTATTAGTTATGTACCCCTGACCTCCCTGAACCTCAGTTTTCCCCTTTGTAAAATGAGGCTAATAATAGTAGCAACCTGAACCAGCTGGGGTGAATGTGGAAGCAAAGAACATAAAGCCTGAAGCAAACAGAGACAGCACCCTGTACATTTCCACTTCTAGGCAGTATTGGCTTCATCATGACATCAAATTATAATGTGGTTGCCAACCAGTACATAAGCTAGAAATATCCTTATATCGAGAAGGCAAGCATGCGTCACTTCTGGAAATCCCCACAGAAGATAAGAAAACTCCTTTCCTAGAAGCTTCCATTAAAATCTTCCTTGGGGTTCATTGGTCCAATTTGCAAAGCTCATGTGGTCATCGCTGAATCCTTCACAGTCTAGGGGATGAGACCACATTGGTCAGATCAGGCCTGAGCTATCTGCCCCTTCTCTAGAGCCAGAGGTAGAGTTAGCCCCAAATAATGTGCCTGAAGGAAGGTTGGGAGACTCACAAAGATTTAGGAAGATAATACCTTTAAAACACCAGGCACACAGGGAGCATACCATAAGTGTAAGCTAATTACTGGCCATTATTGTCATCCTGGTAAAATCTGGTTAATCAAGAGTCTTATTCTACTGAAAATTTTTATGTCCATATGCCTTCATCATCCTCATCATTTTGATCACCATGATTATCACCATCATCTTCATCAACATCCTCATAATTATCACCACCATCGTCACCATCATCACCATCCTCTTCATCAAGATCACCATCATCTTCATCATTCTCACCATCATGATTATCACCATCATCTTCATCAGCATCCTCATCATCATCCTCCTCACCATCATGATCATCATTCTCAGCATAATTTTCACCATTGTCTTCATCCTCATCCTCCTGATCATCATGATCATGATCAGGAGAGGAGAGGAGAGGTGATCATTCACTATAATTTTCATCATCATCATCATCATTGTCATCTTCACTGGCACTGTCATTGGCCAAGTGCCTACTGTGTGCTGCCAGCGCCATTTCAGACACTTTGCAAAACTGTATCTAATCCTTGGGACAACTTGTGAAACAGGATATCACTAGTTGCCCATCCCCAATGCATTCTCCCCCTTGTTCCTTACCATATAAACTCCTGAGATTTTGTTTAATATGTCAAGATACCAAAGTTTTAAAACCTACACTAATAAAAACAAACAAAATCCACTTCTCCAGTTAGGCATGATGATGCAAAATTGCGAAATGTTAGAAATAGATGTAAAATTTCCTATGCAATGAATAGACAAAGAAAAAAAGCCAACACATGACCAGCTTCCTTTGCAGCTAGGTGTGGTCATGTGGCATAATCTGGCCAATGAGATAAGAGACTTCTGAGATAATCTCACCTCCCTGCTGCAGGCACCATCCGTTCTTCAGTGCTGCTTTCCTCTTCTTTCTGCTCACAACATGGACTCTCAAAGCTGTGGGAGAGAAACCCTCTCATGATCATGAAGATGAAAGTCACCCACTAAGAAGGGCAGGGCAAAAAGAAGTCTGGGCACTGAGGCTATCGTAGACCAATTCACCAGCCCTGGGATCCAGACACCTCATTATGTGTTGAGGGGAAGAAAAGCAGCCTCTTTGCTGAAGTCACTGAAGTTGGGGTTTCTGCTGCAGATAAGTGAATACAGATTCGAATAGGAGATTGCTGAACAAAATGAGCCCCATCATAGATGAAGAAACTGAGTCACAGGGAGGGAAAGCATTTACCCCAAGTGTGAAATTCAGGCTCCAAAACCAATGCTCCCACCTTAAAAAGAGGGAAATTCTGACACAGGCTGCCACATAGATGGATCTTGAGAACATGGTGCCAAGTGAAACAAGCCAGTCAGCAAAGGACACATAACATATGATTCCTCTTACATGAGGGACTTGGAGTTGTCACATTTATAGAGACAGAAAGTAGAATGGTGGTTACCAGCGGCGGGTGGAGGGAGACTGGGAGTGAGTGTCTAACGGGTGCAGAATTTCAGTTTGGGAAGATGAGACCGTTCTGGAGGTGGATGGTGGTGTTAGATGCAGAACACTGTGAATGTGCGTAGTGCCTTTCAACTGTGCCCTTAGAAATGGTTACGATAGTAAGGTTTTTGTTATATGTATTTTACCACAATAAAAACATATGATGTGGGAAAATTTACTAAAAACAAAACAAAAAAACATCCATGCTTCCTTCAATAATGCCTTAGAAAAAGCATGAGTGTTTTGGTCTTTCTTGCCAAGAGTTTGAAGCTCTTGTTTCTATCCCTGCCCTCTCTTCCTAGGCTCTCTAGGATCCAGTCAGCACTCAGAATGGCTGAATGAGTGTAGTTGAAGTGGCTTCTGCTATTGGGGTGTTCACCTCTCTGCCTATGGCAAGGACTCCGGACAGGTATGGCTTCTGCTCACGGCAGTTGAGATAAAGGCTGAATTTCTAGAGTCTCAGGAGTTAACAGTTACAGGGCCCGAGTCTTAAGCTCAGAAGTGAAGATAAGCAACAGCTTCAAACCGGGAGGACCAGGTCTAACATTTCTCCAGGAATGAACGATTTCCACAGCGCATACATTAACATTCAAAACTCCCTAAAATACTCACAGTGTTACCAAGGTCCTGACTGTGGAGATGCTCTCCCTTCCCCTAAATGAAAATGTCACTGCTCAGCTTCCTGAGCCAAGTTCACAGCTCACATCTCCTCTGTCCCAATAACACTGAGAAACTTAATTGGGTGAAAGGGTCTACACATCTTTCCTTCTGGACTTTCAGTTGTCCTCTGTGTTGCTCTATATGAGAGTTCAAGCTGTGAGTCACTTATTTCCTTCCTAGGGGGAGGGAGAGTTTTGTATAGAGAACTAAACGAAGACAGTTTCTCTCTCCCTGGTGTTTAAAACAAATCTCTCTAGTATGGGGACAGGTGGAGAAAGAGAACCAGGCTCATTTAGGACAGTGGTTCTGAACCCTCACTATCTGCCCCTTAGAGTCCCTGGAGAACTTTGACAAATGCTGATGCCCAGGCCACACCCATGACCAATTAAATGACAACTTCTGGGGATGGAACCCAGACATGAGTATTTTTTATAAAGTTCCTCAGGGGATTCCAATATGCAGTCCAATGTGAGCACCAGTGTTTTGCAATCCGTGTCATTCCACTTCTGTTCTGTGGAGCAGCAGTGAAAGCGTTACCTGGGAGCTGGCCAGGAAAACAATGTTAGGTCCTGCTCCAGGGCTCCTGGGTCATCCAGATCAACTGGATCTGAATCTGCCTGTCAGCAAAGTTCTCAGTGGAGCTCTGTGCACTTTAGAGCTTGGGGGCACTGGGTTAGGTCACCGTCGGAAGGAATCTTGATGACTGTGGACAATTTCAAGTCTCTTTACGCTCAACTCTTGTTAGTTGCTTTCTGACTCCTCCCACCTTTAGGGAGACACAGACCAGTGATATAGTCCATCCCCGGGGTGGCATGGTACCCAAAAGTCACCTCTGACTTCACCATTACGTGACACAAAAGGGTTGATGGTATGCAGAGGTTTACAACCATTCTAGTACCAAATGTTGTCCATTAGGCTAGCTAATGATACAATAATAATGATTAGTAATAATAGTTACACTTATTGATAACCTACCGTATTAGTCAGGGTTCTCTAGAGGGACAGAACAGGATAGATGTGGATATAAAGGGGTCTTTATTAAGGGGTATTGACTCATACGATCACAAGGTGAGGTTCCACAATAGGTCATCTGCAAGCCAAAGACAAGGAAGCCAGTTTAAATCCCCAAACCTCAAAAGTAGGGAAGCTAACAGTATAGCCTTCAATCAGTGGTCAAAGGTCCAAGAGTCCAAAGGCTGAAGAACTGGGGTTCTGGTGTTCAAGGGCAAGAAGCATCCAGCACGGGAGAAAGACGGAGGCCAGAAGACTCAGCCAGTCTAGTATTTTCACATTCTTCTGCCTGCTTTTATTCTGGCCATGCTGGTAGGTGATTAGATGGTGCCCACCCAGACTGAGGGTGGGTCTGCCTTTCCCAGTCCACAGACTCAAATGTTAATCTTCTTTGGCAACACCCTCATAAACACACCCAGGAACAGTAATTGGCATCCTTCAATCCAATCAAGTTGACACTCAATATTAACCATCACACCTATGTGCCAGGCACTTGGCATATCATGCTTCACTTAATTCTTCCAGTAAATGTGTCAACAGTATTGTCCCCGACTTACAGATGAGGTAGTAGACTCAGAGAATGAAGTCACTGGTCCAACAAGTTCATGCAGCTGGAAAGTAGCAGGCAGTAAGTGACCAGTTTCCCTTTCTTCACCCCATTGTTCTTAGAAGGCTAACGGTAGGGTGGTAAGGAAGGAGAGAAGGGAAAATAGCAGAGGAAGTGAGGGGAAGGAGGAGGGAGGAGAAGTGCACCCAGATTAATTAGAATCAGTGAGAGAGGGCTGGGCATGATGGTTCCCACCTGAAATTGCAGCACTTTGGGAGGCTGAGGTAGGTGAATCACATGAGGCTAGGAGTTCAAGACCAGCCTAGCCAACATGGGGAAAACCCATCTCTACTAAAAAATAAATACAAAAATTAGCCGGTCATGGTGGCACACACCTGTAATCCCAACTACATGGGGGACTGAGGCACGAGAATCACTTAAGCCTGGAAGGCAGAGGTTGCAGTGAGCCCAGATCATGCCAGAGTTAAAACTTGTGGTTGCAAGTGACAAAAATCTAGTAAATTCTAATGCAATCACAAAGAGGTGTTGCCGCATTGAACATGTTCACAGACAGGTGGACTTCAGTTTCTTTTTATCTTTTCGCCATCTTTCAGTTCTCCTTTTCTTTGTGATGTCTACTTCCCAACAGGCTCTTTATCATGGTGGCAAAGACGTTCTCCATCAGTATCAGTCCTATGCTGTATTGGTCCATTCTCATGCTGCTATGAAGAAATACCTGAGACTGGGTAATTTATAAAGAAAAGAGATTTAATTGACTCACAGTTCCACATGGTTGGGGAGGCCTCAGGAAACTTACACTCATGGTGGAAGGCACCTCTTCACAGGACAGCAAAAGAGAGAATGAGTGGAAGCAGGGGAAATGCCAGACACTTATAAAACCATCAGATCTCATGAGACTCACTCGTTATCACAAGAACAGTGTGATGGAAACCACCCCGTGATTCATTTACCTCCACCTGGTCCTGCCCTTGACCTGTGGGGATTATGGAACTACAATTGATGATGAGATTTGGGTGGGGATGCAGAGCCAAACCATATCATATGCTTTGTCAGCTTAGCAACAGTAACTCCATAAAACTCTCCTAAAAATCCTTCAGATCGACAGTGGTTGGCCAGGCCCTGGTCATCTACTTCTGAAGGCAGGAGGTGATGAATCATATGCCTTAAGAGAGTTGAAGGGGCAGTTCCCACAATGGCAATTGGAGTACTGTTATCAAAAAGGGGAAAAGAATGCAGGTCGGACAGGAATGCTCAGTTAAAATGGACATTCTGTGCTTTCACTTCCAGATCTACTCTCTACCTGTCTTCTCCCTCCTCTCTGCCCCGAGGCTATCTATGGATAACATATGGCTATTTGATATGATTTGACTGTGTCCCCACCTGAATCTCACCCTGAATTGTAATAATCCCCACATATCAAGGGTGGGGCTAGGTGGAAATAATGGAATCATGCAGGTGGTTTTCCCTGTACTGTTCTCATGGTATTGAATACGTCTCACAGGAGCTGACGGTTTTATAAAGGGGAGTTTGTCTGCACAAGCTCTCTTGCCTGCCACCATGTAAGATATCCCTTTGCTCTTCCTTCATCTCCTGCCGTGATTGAGAGACCTCCCCAGCCATGTGGAACTGGAAGTCCATTAAAACTCTTATTTTTTTTTTTAAATAAATTACTCAGGTATGTCTTTATTAGCAGCATGAGAACAGACTAATACACTATTCTTTCCTTAGCTTTATTAAGGTATAATTTGCACACCTTAAAGTCCATCCAAGTTTATAATTTAACAATTTTTAGTAATTTTATAACGTGCTGCAACCATCACCACAATCCAATTTCAGAACACTTCTATCAACTCCTAAAATTCACTTCAGCCTACTTGCAAGAGCTCCTGGCAATGTGCAGTTTGCCTTTTACAGACGTTTCATAAACATGGAATCATATATCATATAATACTTATATGGTGTCTGCTTTCTTTCACTCAACATAATATTTTTGAGGTTTACCCCTACTGGAACGTGTGTATTTCATTCCTTTTCATTGCTGCATTATATTTCACTGTGTGGATGGACCACATTTTGTTTATCCATTCACCAGCTGATGAACATTTGGGTTGTTTGTAGTTTGGGGCTAATACAAATAAAGTTGTTATGAACATTTGTGTACAAGTCTTTGTGTGGACACGTGTTTTAAATTCTCTCAGATAGCTTCCTAGGAGTGGAATTGCTGGATCATATGGTAAGTTTATGTTTCAACTCTTGTCCATTGCTGGTGAAAATGTAGCGTGGTACCATAGGTTTGGGAAACAGTTTGTCAGTTTCTTAAAACTGTTTCCCAAACCTATGGTACCACGCTACATTTTCACCAGCAAAGAATGAGAATTCGGATTTCTCCACATTCTCACTATATTTAGTTACTGTCTGATTTTCAAAAATTATAGCCACTTATTGGGTACATAATAATATCTCACTGTGGCTTTAATTTGCATTTCCCTAATGACCAATAATAATGGTGAGTGCCTTTTTATGTGCTTTTCAGTCATTTGTATAAACTATCACACACACACACACACACACACACACACACACACACACAATCAAACCAATATTAGGCTCCTAACACACACCAAAAATAAAAATTACCTCATAATGAATCACAGACCTAAACATAAGAGCTACAGTTATAAAACTTCTAAAAGAAACTTTAGTAAAATGTTTGTTCAAGTCTTTTGCTTATTTTTATTTGGGTTGTCTTATTATTAGTTGCAAGAGTTGTTTATATATTCTGGGGAAGAGTCCTTCATCAGATACGCGACTGGCAGATATTCCCTCCCAGTCTGTAGCTTGTCCTTTCATTTTCTTCATGGCGTCCTTTGAAGTTTTTAATTTTAAATTGAAATGACATCCAATTTATAATTGGCTCATACTTTTGGTGTAATGTCTAAGACCTCTTTGCTTAGACCAAAGCCATGAAGATTTTCTCTTGTGGTTTCTCCTAGAAGTTTTATAATTGTAGCTCTTACATTTAGGTCTGTGATTCATTTTGAGATAATTTTTATTTTTGGTGTGAGTTAAGGGCCTAACATTTTTTTGTTGTGTTTTGGTATATGATATCCAATTGTTACAATGCCATGTTTGAAAAGACTATCCTGCACCATTGAATTGTGTTGACATTTTTATCAAAAATCAGTTGGCCATATATGTAAGAGTATATTTCTGGGCTCTCACTTATGTACCATTATCAATATGCCTATCCTTACTCCAGTGCCACACTGTCTTGATTACTGGAGCTTTAGAGTAAGCTTTGAAATTGGGTAGGATAAGTCCTCCAGCTTTTTCTTTCCCCAAATTGTTTCAGCAATTGTACGTCTTTTGCATTTTTGCATTCATTTTAGAACCATCTTGTCACCTTTTTGAAAAAAATCCTGCTAGGATTTTTAACAGGGATTGCATTGCATCTATAGATCAATTTGATCTACAGATTGACTTTTTAATAATATTTAATCTTTCAATCCATTAACATGGAATATCTCTCCATTTATATTTTCTCTAATTTCTCTGAGCAATTCTTTATAATGCTCAGTGTACCAATTTTTCACTTTTTTCTTGTTAAATTCATTCCAAACTGTTTTATTCTTTTTGATGCTATTGTGAATGAACTAAAAAAAAATTCATTCTCAAATTGTTCATGACTAGTATAGGAAATACCATTAATTTTTATATATTGATCTTGTATCCTGCAAACTTCCTAAATTTATTAGTTGTAGGAAGATTTCTTTTGGTGAATGCCTTAAGATTTTCTACATATAGGGTGATGCCATCTGTGAATAGAAAACAGTTTTACTTCTTTCTTTCCAATCTGGATGTCTTTTTTTTTTTTTTTTTTTTTTTGGCCTTATTTTACTGGCTCGAATCTTCAGTAAATTCCCGAATGGAAGTAATGACAATGAATGTCTTTGCTTCATTTGCAAGCTTTGGGGACAGCATTCAGTCTTTCACCATTAAGTATAATGTTAGCTGTGGGTTTTCTGTGGCACACTTCATCAAGTTGAGGAAGTTCCCTTATATTCCTCACTTGTGGATGCTTTTTGTCATGAATGGTTGTTGGATTTTGTCAACTGCTATTTTTGTGTCTACTGAGATAATTCACTATCTGAGTGTGCCATCTGTTTCCTGCCAGGACCCTAAAAAATAAAAAAAATGCTTGCTGCAAAGTGAAAACCTATGTGATGAAGTTGGGTTCTCTAGTCTCTACTCAATGAATTATTGCACTGACTTGGTGTCTATTCTCCCAGCTTTTTGGCTTCAAGGGATTTGTTTTTAAAATATATCCACTAGTAATTTGATGCTGTTTCCTTCAAAACTGCAGCCTAATTCTCTTCCCTCTGAGTGTGACCTGGACTTAGTGAATCACTTCTAATTCTGCCAGAATATAGCAGAAATGATGGTATATGGTTTCTGAGACTAGATCATAGGCGGCCTTGTGGCTTTCACCTTGTGTGCACTCTCTCTCTTCCCAGTCATTCGCTCTGAGAGAAAGCAGCCACCATGTTGTGAGATCACTCAGTGAGCTCTATGGGAAGTTCTACGAAGTGAAGCCTCTGTGGCTGAGCCACTTTGGAAGAGAATCCTCAAATCTTCTGACCATATCCCCAGTCAACATCTGACTGCAAACCCATGATACACCTTGAGTCTGAACCACCCAGCTAAACTGTTCCTAAATTCCTGACCCCCAGAAACCACAAGGTAATAAACGACTATTGTTTCAAGCCACTGTATGTTGGAGTGATTTGTTATACAGCATTTGACAATACAACAAACATTGCCACCTTCTCTCAGAATTTGTTAAGCTCTAAAAATGACACAAATAGGTCTGAAGGAACAAGGATTTCTGGACCTGAAGGCTCTTTTAGAAGTTAGATCCCATGAGGATGGGGAATTGCTCTAAGAAGAGGTTGGTAAGCACTCTATGTAAAAACACTTTGTAGGTGATAAATGCAGCATAAACCCATTATTGTTACTGGAAGGATTGCTATAACCTTCAAGCTTACACTCAATGTCATCTTAGCCAGTGTAATTATTTCTATCCCAACACATCAGGTCTTTGATAATTTGTGTCCTTCTAAGAAAGGACCCCCAGGGTCATGCCCTCCCAGGACCAACATGCTGACCAGCCACTTGATATGGACACATGAAGCCAGCCACATTCTGCTTCCATCAGTTGCTTTTTCTAGAATGCCATCCAAGAGGGACAGGTACACTCTGAATTTTGATCACATGTTGGTGGGTGATCTGCTTTCTAATTAGAGTTCCCTGCCCAGCTCCTTCTGCTGAACGTTTCACCCAGGAGAAAAGACCTGAAGCAATTGTGTCAAAGGTTAGGAAACCATTTACACAGCAAGGGAGGTCTTGCTTAGCAATTGAGGGGAAAAAAAGAGAAAAAAATCTGCCTCCAGCTGCCATTCTGAACTGTATCATTTGTACACAGTGGAACGTAAGTTTCTGTTTTCTGAAGAGGGGACAAGTTGCTGTTGATAAGCAGGAGGTCATCATCCATCTCCATTTGCATACAAATTAGTTTCTCATCTTTCCAAGTGGGAGAAAGAGCTGCTTTATGGTTCTCAGAAGGAGCAAACTCTCCTCACATCGCCTTGTATATTTGTCAGAACTTTTTGGATGCAAGTGACAGACGACCAACCCCACCCTGAGTAGCTTATGCAAACTGGTAAATTTTTTTTTTTTTTTTTTTTTGAGACAGAGTTTTGCTCTTGTCACCCAGGCTGGAGTGCAGTCATGTGATCTTGGCCCTCTGCCTCCCAGGTTCAGGCTATTCTCCGTCTCAGCCTCCTCAGCAGCTGGGATTACTGGAGTGTACCACTATGACTGGCTAATTTTTGTACTTTCAGTAGTAAAGATGGGGTCTCACCATGTTGGCCAGGTTGGTCTTGAACTCCTGACCTCAAGTGACCCACATGTCTCAGCCTCCCAAAGTGCTGGGATTACAGGCATGAGCCACCACGCCCAGCCCAGGTGCCTATTTCTAATCCCCCTGCCATGACCTAGTCCAGGCCATCATCACTGCTGTTTGGACTACGGTAACCACGTTCCAATGAGTTCCTTTCCCATCTATTCCTGACTCCCTCTGATTTGTTCTCCATAGGATTGCCATAGATGCCCGGAAAAATGCAAATTAGATCCTGGCAAGCCCCTGCTGCATGCCCTCCTCTCACCATTAGGATAAAACCCCAACTCCTTACCATGATATGATCCCAGCCCTGCCTGTCTTATGTCCTTGTTCCCCTGTCAGTGGCCACTTTCTTCTCTGCTCTCTGCATTGCAGCAGCTCTGCTCCTGTCTACTCCATGGCCTCAAAGCATGCCATTTCCCCTGCCCAAATGTTCTTTCTTCCTGCTTTACCTGCCTAGTTCCCCTTCACGTTTTAGAGCTAGAATCCCAGCACTTCGGGAAACTGAGGTGGGAGGATTGCTTGAAACTAGGAGTTTAAGATCAGCCTGGGCAACATAGCAAGAACCCTGTCTCTAAAAAAAAAAAAAAAAAATTAGCTGGGTGTGGTGGCATAGGTCTGTGGTCCTAGCTACTCAGGAGGCTGAGGCAGGAGGATCCCTTGAGCCTGTGAGATGGAGGTTGCTTTGAGCTGTGATTGCATCACTGCACTCCAGCCTGGGTGACAGAGCAAGAACCCATCTCTAAAAAACAAAATAGTGTCAGCATTGGCCAGGCGTGGTGCTCATGCTCAGCACTTTGAGAGGCCAAGGTGGGCAGATTATTTGTGCCCAGAAGTTTGAGACCAGCCTGGGCAACATGGCAAAACCCCATCTCTACAAAATATACAAATTAGCCTGGTGTGGTGGTGCATGCCTGTAGTCCCAGCACTTTGGGAGGCTGAGGTGGGCAGATTATTTGAGCCCAGAAGTTTGAGACCAGCCTGGACAACATGGCAAAACCCCATCTCCACAAAATATACAAATCAGCCAGGTGTGGTGGTATATGCTTGGGAGGCTGAGGTGGAAAAATGACTTGAGTCCAGGAGGTGGAGATTACAGGGAGCCAATATTGCACAATACATTCCAACCTGCATGATAGAGCCAGACCTTGTCGCAAATAAATAAATCTACAGATAGGCAATAAATTTAAAATAATTATTACTTGAAGTTGTTGACATTCCTCTCTCCAGAATGGAGCCCAATTCACCTCCCCTTCAGTGGGGCTGGATTTAGTAATTTCTAATGAATAGAATACTTCGAATAAACTTCTAATAAATAGAAGTGACAAGGTGTCACTTCTGAAGCTAGATCATAAAAGGCATTGTGTGACTTCTTCCTTGTGTGTTAGATCACCTGCTCTGGGAGAAGCCGGCCGCCATGTCATGAGGACACTCAAGCAGCCCTCTGGAGAAGCACCCATGGTGAGGAGCTGAGGCTTCCTGCCAACAGCCGTGTGAGTGAGTTTGGAAGTGGATCCTCCAGCTCCAACTGAGCCTTTGGATGATGCAGCCCTGGCCAGTATCTTGATTGTATCCTCATGAGAGTCCCTGAGCCAGAACCACTCAGCTAAATCATTTGTAAATTTCTGGCCCAAAGAAACTGACATAATAAATGTGCATTTTTTAAGCCACTAAGTTTTCTAGCAATTTGTTATATGGAAATAGACAACTAATATGGCAACTTCCTACATTATTCTCTCTTACAGCATTTATGACATTTATAGTTAAATAATTAACTGTGGAATGCATTGTTTGGAAATATCTGTTGTAGTCTCTGCTGTGCCCTCAGGGTCCTGACCTGATAAATGCTTATAGAATTGAACTTCATGCTGGGAGACAGTGGTATGCCAGGAAAAAGAGACACCTGAAGCCCATCATTTCTAATATGCCTCTCCTCTATAGACAAAATTATTTTCTATCACAATCATGCAACAGATATAGTTTGAATTCAGTAAAATATCTCTTGTATACACTAACATTTGCACATTTGGAAAAACAAAACATAATACTTCTCAGGTCTTTTGTTTTGCTGTTTTAATTTCAAAATGAATAAAAACTCCAAGTGGTCATAAGGAAAGGCAGAATTAAAGTAACTCACATTCTCTTTGTCTTCGTAATGATTGTACTGTTTATTTTGAATCTACCATTTAAACAGTTGATATATAATATGCAGTGCCACAGGGGATGAGGACCTGAACTTCAACCCAAGTGAGCCGTAGTGATTGAGAACCTTAGGCAAACTTCCTCTTCACGAGTGTGTGCTGCTGGGCCCTTGAGTGTTGGGGACAACCACACAACAGGGACTTCTCCAAATTAACCTCCACATAGAAGACTATTTCTTTAGAGGACAAGTCATTCAATGTGCTAATCCAAAGTGATATTATTAAAACTCAACAGTAACTGTGGCGATTGTCTAGAAATTAGACCAACAAAGAGATTGAGGGGGAGGCATATGTTATCCCTGGCATTACGTAGAATTGCACGTGGTGAGAATGAAAAGCAGATTGACTTCAAGGTTGGTGTTATGATTAAGATTCTCTATAGGCGACACACTCCTGATCACAACCCCTCTGGCCCCCAGGATGGGCGGCTCCTACCCTTTGTCTGACAATTCTGGGAGGACCAAGGAAAGATGGATCCATTTGTGAGCTATGAGCAAGATGCCGTGCTGGGCACCTGCTTTTAATCAACAGGGCTGGCGCCAGCCCTCTAGTGATTTTTGTGGCATTCTTGCAGACATACTCTAAAGGCTCAAGGACAGTGGTGTGGTTGGCAGTTCCCCTGGGATAACTCTGGGCCCCCCAGTGACAGTCCAGGGTGGGGCACAGCCAGTTTATCCCTGATCCAGCTGTAGTTCTTTCTGCAGCTCCTGCTGCTCTGATGGAGCCTGGGCCCCGAATGGCAGAGCCCTCCTGGAGCAGAGTGTGGGCTTGTGAAAGATACTTTGGATCCTGTCTGGTTATAGCTCTATTTCCTATGCAGAGGCTTTAAAATGCATTTAAATATTTCAAATAGTCTCTAAATTTTTCAGAATTCATAAATCTGGAATGGTAACAAGATCATTAAAGAAAAGGCTTGCTCCCAACCAATAGGAAACAATTGATGTATTCGTATGTTTATCATTTATTTCCATTTCCCACCTGGATAGTCCCTGGAGATTTGATTTCTTGTTTCCCGGAGAACTAAAGACAGAAAGCAGAACTTGGTGTTAAATAATCTTTACCCTACACCTGTTCAAACTACCTTCAAGACACTAGTCATTTGTCCTGATGCACAAACATCAATCCAGGGACATGAAAGTTTAACTATCAATAAATACTCTGACATCCGCACACACAGAGCATCTAATTCCAGCATCAAAATGCATATAAGCATGAAGAGATATTTGGATTTATGGCAAAAGGAGTCTCATCTGGAAACCCCTCCCAGGAAGGTCTGGCAGGCTGAGTGTAAAGAATTTGGGACGATGCCTGCATTTGCTCTGCCCATTTCTACCAAGTTGGTCCTGTAATCCTGTTTAATTAATAATAAACATTGCAGGATTTCTTCTCCCTCATTTGAATTATGTTTGAAATGTGATGGATGGATGCTTCTTATAAAAATGCTTTGAAAAATAAACCGTGTCAGAAATGAGTGATTGATCATCACTCAGAATGCTGGCAGGGGAAATCTCAGAAGAGGGGAGAATTGATATTGCTTCCTGCCGGTATTTCTGTTACGGAGCCGGTCCAATTTGCTTTCTTCCTGTGCCCATTCATGGGGTGGCTTTTGCATGAGGCACTCCCTTCACTTGTTCTGTGTTTTTTCTTTCTTTCTCCCAGAATCTGCCCAGGCTTTTGGAAGCCAGACCTCCCTGATGGCACAGAGGCAGGCAGGGAGTGGAAGGAGGGCCTCTGGGTCCTTGGGGGCATTCCCCATGGAGCACACTAACCACCAACTGACATCAAAGGTCAGGAGAAGGAGCTCTTGAAGTCTGGATGACTTCAAATGAGCTGCATCTCACTGTGAAATGTTCACAGTCTGCTGAGCTTCCAGGCCAGGATTCCTGATCATATTCTGTTCCATCACAAGGTACAGCTCTGCCGTCCATAATTTGTTCTGTTAGGAATATAAGCAATTATTGAGCACTTACTATGGATCATGTCCTGTTTTTTTTTTTTTTTTTTGAGATGGAGTCTTGCTCTGTCACCCAGGCTGGAGTCCAGTTTAGCGATCTCAGCTCACTGTAACCTCTGCCTCCTGGATTCAAGCAATTCTCCTGCCTCAGCCTCCTAAGTAGCTGTGATTACAGGTGCGTGCTACCACACCTGTATGATTTTTGTATTTTAGTCAAGATGGGGTTTCACCATGTTGCCCAGGCTGGTCTCATACTCCTGGCTTCAGGTGATCGACCTGCCTCAGCCTCCCAAAGTGTTGGGATTATAGGCATGAACTGCCACACCCAGCCCTGGATTATGTCCTGTTCTAAAGCCTTCATATGCACAATTGCACTTGATCTTCACAAAATCTGGTATTCATTGCATCACCATTTTGCAGGCAAGACAACCAG
Organism: Saguinus oedipus; assembly: GCA_031835075.1. Lineage (NCBI taxonomy): Eukaryota > Metazoa > Chordata > Mammalia > Primates > Cebidae > Saguinus > Saguinus oedipus. The sequence continues at coordinate 50,354,850 of CM063170.1, forward strand.
AAACACACACGACAAGCAAGAGGCCAAAGCCAGGAAAGAAACCCAAACGATTCGATTTCAGAACCCAGACTCTTAATCATTTCAATGTAGCATTATTAATAATTGAACTGGGTTTGGGGCTCATGCCTGTAATTCCAGAACTTTGGGAGGACATGGGAGGATCACTTGAGTCCAGGAGCTCAAGTCCAGATCGGGCAATGTAGTGAAACCCCAACTCTACAAAAAAATAAAAAACTTAGCCAAGGATCGCATGCCTGTGGTTCCAGCCTCGGGAGGCTGAGGTGGGAGGATTGCCTGAGCCCAGGAGGTTGAGGCTGCAGTAAGCCATGATTGTGCCACTGCGCTACAGCCTGGGTAACAGAGGAAGGGCCTGCTTCAAATAATAACAGTGTTTCTCAGTACTCTATAGCAAGCGATGTGCCGAGCCCTGCATAGATATTGCTTATTTTACTCTTGTAGGATTGAGATCATTGTCCTTCTTTGGCAGTCGAAGAAACCAAGGTTACCAGGGTGAAGTCAGTTGTCTAAAGACAGTCTTGAGCCAACATGTGGACCCAGGACCTCCAGATCCACAGTTCATTTTCAAAGTACTTACTCGGTGTCACTCTGTTCTACTGTCATGACAGATGGGTGGTGGGGGCTGTGGTCTTGGTGGCGAGCTCTCTGTAGATCCACCCTTTGGAATGACATAGATACTCCAGCTTCAGATTTCTCATATGCAGTGTCCATTCTGGGTTTTGTTCCCTTCGCTGCAATTAAGTAGCCTCAGCAGAGAAAGCCAAAGAATGGTGAAGTGAAAACAGCCATGTGGATCCGTTCCTCTCAGTCACCCACCAGACGGTTTCCAATAAGGAAGAAAAGCTGCGCCATAGTAAATGTTGGAGAGGATGTGGGTCGCGGGAGCGCTCATGCCTGGCTGATGGGAATGCAAACTGATCCAGCCTTGGAGCAACTTGGCAGTACCCAGTGAAGTTGAACATGGACCCCATGACCCAGAAATGCCATGGGTACATGTAGACCAGGAGACATGGAGGGCAGACTCATGGTTCGTAAATGGGAAAAAGTGGGAGACAATTCCATGCTTATCAATGGGGGAAGGTGGACAAGACATGGTGATTCATAAGATTGACTTCCATAGGTGATTGAAATGGATTAACTATATGTGCATCGATAACACAGGTAATTATCAAAAAATTCAACATCAGTCTGGGCAAGGGGGCTCATGCCTATAATCCCAGCACTGTGAGAGGCTGAGGTGGGCAGATCATCTGGGTTGGAAGTTCGAGACCAGCCTGACCAATATGGAGAAACCCGTCTCTACTAAAAATACAAAAGTTAGCCAGGCATGGTGGTATGCACCTGTAATCCCAGCTACTTGGAAGGCTGAGGCAAAAGAATCACTTGAACCTGGGAGGTGGAGGTTGCAGTGAGCCAAGGTCGTGCCTTTGCACTCCAGCCTGGGCAACAAGAGCAAAACACTGTCTCAAAAAAAAAAAAAATCTCAATGTTGAGTGACACAAAACAAGTTCTAGGAAGCTTAAGGCAGCGCAAACTTTATTAAACAATGTTATAGATTGTTCATGGGTATGCCTTTAAGAAGGTAGAGACACATCCCCAATGAGAGAGAGAGAGAGAGAGAGAGAGAGAGAGAGGAGTGAGGAGGAGGAAGGAGGAGGAGGAGGGAGGAGGAGGAAGGGGGAGGAAGGAGGAGGAAGGAGGAGGAAGGAGGAGGAAGGAGGAGGAAGGGGGAGGAAAGGGGAGGAAAGGGGAGGAAAGGGGAGGAAGGGGGAGGAAGGGGGAGGAGGAGGGAGGAAAGGGAGGATGGGGGAGTGGGAGGAGGGGGGATGGGGGAGGATGGAGGGAGGATAGGGGAAGGATGGGGGAGGGGAAGGAAGAGAAGAAGCAGGGGCTGACCTTGCAGGTGGGGCTGAAAGAGACTTCAGTTGATCTGTGATGATTTGTTTATATATTTATAAATACTTTATATTTTTATAAATATAGCAATATGAAATGCTTGGTATGGTGGCTCCTGCCTGTAATCCCAGGACTTTGGGAGGCTAAGGTGGGAGGATCTCTGGAGCCCCAGAGTTTAAGACCAGCCTAAGCAACAAAGACGACCCTATCTCAAATAAAACAGACAAACAAACAAACAAAAAAAAAACTTATCTCTACAAAAATAAAAATAAAAATAAATAAAATTTAAAAATGAGCTGGGCAGGGTGGTATGGACCAACCTACTTCGAAGGTTCCAGCTACTTGGAAGGATTGCTTGAGCCCAGGAGATTTGTGTTACACTGAGCTGTGATTGCACCACTGTGCTTCAGCCTGAGTGACAGAGCGAGACCTTGTCTCAAAAACAAAAACAAAAACCCAAAGACAGAAATGTTAGCACTTGTCAATTTTGGGTGGTGGGAACCTGGGAAAGTGTTGTTATTCTCTGCACTTCGCTGTGTTTTGAATATTTCTAAAAAAACAAAACCAAAAAACCCCCAGAACCCATGTAAAACTCATACTCAATTTCTACAGTCCTCCTCTTCCGTGAATAGTGAATCTGTTTTGGAGTGGATCTGGTGGCAGAAGGGAACTGAAGTGAATTCCTTAAAGAAGTGAATTTCCTGCCAACATGCTTTCTTCGGCTGTGGCACAGAGGGAAAAGTAGAGAGCTGGCTGTGTTTGCAGTTGCATCTAGGAGACCTTTTAAAAAAATCTGGACATTGTTGGCAATATTGATTAACATACACATAGAGGCCAGAATTGGGGGAAGCAAATCAATCAATAAATGCATTTCTTCTGTTCCTGACCTTAGGTAATGTATGCTGATTAAGGGGCATGTCACTTGTTTTTAAAACCAGTGTTAAATATTAATTACAAATCATATGGCTTGACCCCAGGAGGGGCCCCTGTCCACCTCCTTCGGGGCTCTCTCAGAGCTCTGAAAGCATCCCCACCCCTCCTCTGCCACCGAGGAAGATTTAGATTAGAAATCACCATGCTTGTTCTCTCTACCATGGTTACTGTGGACAAGACAATTATGGAGACAGAATTCATTGTTCGAACAGGCTGAGCTCATAATATTAGCGTAGATTTTAAAAAATCATTTCTTGGCCAGGAATTAAAAATAGCTCATTCTCTCGCCCCCACCCCTCTCTTTCTCTTGCCAGATTTAGAATCAGAGGAACCTTGATAGTTTCCCTCCTAGTTAGTATTCCTGAGGCAACTTGCATTTGCAACACGGTTGAGAATCATTTTATTTTAAACACCAGTTCTTTACACTATTCCTGTGAGGGACTTCCAAGTTATTAGCTCAGTTTTAAATACAAGGAGATGGGAGCGGAGAGACATGGGGTAGACCAGGTCAGAGAAGTCTGAATGCTCAAGAAGAGGGGAATTTCAGCCCCCTCTCATCAGCTGCCTTTTTATCTGTCCTCAGTTCTCTGTCACCTTAGGACAAGATTTCAATGACCATTTTTTTTTGAGATGGAGTCTTGCTCTGTTGCCCAGGCTGGAATGCAGTGGCATGATCTGGGCTCACTGCAACCTCTGCCTCCTGGATTCAAGTGACTCTCCTGCCTCAGCCTCTAGAGCAGTTGGGATTGAAGGTGTGCGCCACCATATCAGGCTAATTTTTGTACTTTTAGTAGAGACGGGGTTTTACCATCTTGGCCAGGCTGGTCTTGAGCTCCTGACCTTGTGATCTACACACCTTGGCCTCCCAAAGTGCTGGGATTACAGGTGTGAGCCACCACGCCCCACCATCATTTTTTTTAATGCATATGGAAATGGAACCCCCTGGAGTAGCCCCAGCCAGGAGTGCTCAGGAGTCCTGATGCCCTGTCTGTGTACCCACAAATCTTCTCTGCACTGGGTTAAATGCTGTCCTTGCCCAAATTCATGTCCACTTGGAACCTCAGAAGGAGGTCTTATTTGGACAAAAGGTTAAATTGCAGGTGCAATTAGCTAAGACAAGGTCATGCTGGTCACAGCCGGACATTCTAGGGCCACCTCCTACCTGATCATTCCTACCCCTCTCTTGGTTTGATTTCTCCAAAAGCTGTTTCCTAAACCTGTTTCTCAAACATTAACGAGCACATGGGTCACCTGTGCATCTTGTTCCTTAGCTGTTTTTGTTTGTTTGTGATGGAGTCTTCTTCTGTCACCCAGGCTGTAGTGCAGTGGTGCCATCTTAGCTCACTGCAACCTCTGCCTCTTGGGTTCAAGTGATTCTTCTGTCTCAGCCTCTCAAGCAGCTAAGGCTACCAGTGTACACCACCATACCTGGCTAATTTTTGCATTTTTAGTAGAGACCGCTTTTGCCACGTTGGACAGGCTTGTCTCAAATTCCTGACCTCAAGTGATCTGCCCACCTTGGCCTCCCAAAGTGCTGGGATTACAGATGTGAACCACCACACCCAGCACCCTTAGCAGGTTCTGATATCACAGGTCTGGGTGGCCTCATTCTGTACCTTTCGCAAGCTCCTAGGTGACGCCCAGGCAGCTGATCTGGGGACCATACTTTGAGTAGGCTGGGTCTCACCATCACCTATGACTCTAGCCCTGGCCCATCAGTGACTTCCTGGCCTCTGGGCTCACTTCCATCAAATCGACAGGTTGCTAACACCACCTGATGTCCTCAGAGCAAAGTACCTATTGACGGCCAGTGATGGAGTATACAAGCACTTTGAGCTATGGGAGTTTAAGCTCTTTTTTGCCACTGCTTTTATGTCCTCTCTGCATTTGAGAGCCTTGCAACTTCATTAGTGGTACAGAGCAACACTGAAAGAACTCCTTGGTGGCCCCTCCGACCTTTTGATAAACAAGCCTTGTGAATGTAATCATCAGGTTACCACCATTACAAATTATATTATAATTAGAGATGAGACAAGCTGCCCCAAACCTTGATGAACACAGTCCCTTTGTTTGGAACTGTTAAATGAAGACGTAGGTATTTTTCTTGCAGAGCAATGCTCTTCCTGCTTAGCTGATCATTCTATGAGCTTGCCTATGAGCTTCCTATTTGCTTTCTTTCCAGATCTTTCTACAAGTCTGTTCTGCTGATGTCATTCATTTTGCATGTAACATTGCTAGTGGAGTCCAGCAGAAATCTTTATGTTCAAGGTCTGGGAACCACATTAGAAACGACGATACAACTCAGAAATTATAAGAGAAAATAATTATTACAAGAGAGAGGAAATATCACACTTGTCTACACTAATGCACTTGACTGTCAAACAAAGAGATCTTTAAGATGATGAAGCATGCACCACACAGGAGAAAAATGAGGAGGAAAATGCGGTTACAATTTGTTCTGAGTCATATCTCTTAGAGAAGGGATCGCATTCTGCTTTATAATCATTTACTACGAAAGTTGTCTGCAAATGAGAGAGGAAGGGTTCAGGCTATGGAAACCGGCTGGAGGTCAGGCAGCATGGAGTTGCCAGAGTTTGGTTTTGCAAAAAGATCTCACCCAGTTCACACTCATCACAGAACGGAGATTCAAGACATAATTCAGAGAGAAGGTGAGAAGGAGATCCTCACTCTGGCAAGGGCTGAATATTTAATACCTCCAAAGTCAAAAATAAGAAGTGCTATGAGAAGGAAGATATTAATAACCATAGCCGAGTAATTTCACTGGGCCCTACTACACCCCATGAGAGAGTTTGTATTGTACTTTAGAGCTGGGAAAATAAGCTCAGACGGGTAAGATATCTCTGTGACATTGCTCAACTCATATGAGCAGACTTTTTTTTCCCCCTGGAGACAGGGTCTTGCTGTCACCCAGGGTGGAGTGCAGTGGCACGATCTTGGCTCACTACCACCTCTGCCTCCTGAGCTCAAGCCATTCTCCTACCACAGCCTCTCAAGTAGTTGGGACTACAGGTGCATGTGACCACACCTGGCTAATTTTTGCTTCTTAAAAAATTTTTTTTTTTGGTAGAGACTGGGTTTGGCCATCTTGTCCAGGCTGGTCTCAAACTCCTGGGCTTAAGTGTTCCTCACAACTTGGCCTCCCAAAGTGCTGGGACTATAGGCATGAGCCACAGCGCCCAGCCTAGAGCTTTTTCTCCCATATGTGCCTCTATTCAGCATTCCACCCTAGTTTTGGAGAAATAGATTCACATTCTGAGTAGTAAAGTTAAAACCGAGATCTCTTTAATGAATTTTATGTCACCTACTATTATTGCCAAGTTTTCCTTAATGTCATGTATAGGCTGCCCAATACTTGATGTCAAAACATATTTTAGGGACGAGAGGAGGAGAAAAAAAGGGAGGGAGAATTGGAGAGACAGGGAAAGGAGTTGATAAGGTCAGCCTAAATTGGTGAGAATGCAACACAGGTGCCTTCAAACGTCCCCTTGACTAAATTCAGGATGCCTTTTTTTTTTCTCTTTTTTTGAGACAGAATTTTTCTCTTGTCACCCAGGTTGGAGTGCAGTGGCATGATCTCAGCTCCGTACAACCTCTGCCTCCCGGATTCAAGAGATTCTCCTGCCTCAGCCTCCCAAATAGCTAGGATTACAGATGTCTGCCACCACACTTGGCTAGTTTTTGTATTTTTAGTAGAGATGGGGTTTCACCATGTTGGCCAGACTGGTCTCGAACTCCTAACCTCAGGTGATCCACCTGCTTCAGCTTCACAAAGTGCTGGGATTACAGATGTGAACCATCATGCCCAGCTTTTTTTTTTTTTTTTTTGGAGACAGAGTCTCACTTTGTTATTCATGCTGGAATGCAGTGGCACAATCTTGGCTCACTGCAACCTCTACCTCCCAGGTTCAAGTGATTCTCCAGCTTCAGCCTCCCAAGTAACTGGGATTACAGGTGCCTGCCACGATGCCTGGCTGATTTTTGTATTATTAGTAGAGACGGGGTTTTACTATGTTGGCCAGGCTGGCCTTGAACTCTTGACCTCAGGTTATCCACCCACCCACCTCGGTCTCCCAAAGTGCTGGGATTACAGGTGTGTGTCACCATGCCTGGCCTTTTTGTTTAAGACAGGGTCTCACTCTGTCATCCAGGCTTAAGTGCAGTGGCTCAATCATAGCTCATTGCAGCCTTGTGTATGTTTCCTAGTGTACTAGTCTGTTCTCACATTGCTATAAAGAACTACCTGAGACTGGGTTATTTATAAAGAAAAGAGGTTTAATTGACTCACCGTTCCACAGACTATACAGGAAGCATGGCTGGGGAGGCCTCAGGAAACTCACAATCACGGTGGAGGCAAGGGGGAAGCAGACACATCTCACAGGGCCGAAGGAGGAAGAAGAGAGGGTGGGGAGATGCCACGCACTTTTAAACAACCAGATCTCGCGAGAACTCACTCAGTATCATGAGAACAGCAAGGGAGAAGTCCTCCCCCATAAGCCAATCAGCTCCCACCAGGCCCCACCTGCAGCACAGGGGCTAACAATTCAACATGGGATTTGGGTGGGAACACAGATGCAAATCGTATCACCCAGGCTGGTTTGAATCCCTGGGCTCAAGCAATCCTCGTTGGTCTCCCAGTGTTGGGATTACAGGCATGAGCCATTGCACCAGGCCAGGATGCCTTCTTCTCACAAGATGTGTCTACTCCCAAATCCAGGGCTGACCTTGTGGCCCTGCTCTTCGAAATGCTCCAGCACTCACCCAGCTTCCAAGCCAGTACCAGGGAGCTCCCTGGCTTATTGCTCTCCCAACACACAAACATTGCAGCCACCAAGCCCTGGCTCCAAACTTCTCCCTTCACTTCATCCCAGATGCAACATCTGCTAATGGCAGCTGCCATTGATCCCATCAACACAAACTGAGGCATTGATTTCTCCCAATCTGCCCCCAGCCACAGACCAGATTCAGCTGAAACCATCAGCTGAATTCCACCATCAGCTGGGTGGAATCCTCTTGAGTGGCTCCTTTTGCCTAATGGGAAAGGTGCAGACAGCCTAGCAGGTTTCAGCAGGATTGCCATGACCAGGCCAGGCCCTGTGGATGTCAGCAGCCTTTCCTATTCTCACTGGCCAGTCTCTGAACCGGCCCTCGTCTCCCATCTACAGTACTTCCTCCAGCATCACCTTTGTGGGTGCCTTTGGCAGACGTCTGCCCCTTCCCCACCATGTACTTCCAATCTCCCTCCTCTGAGAAGCCTCTCTCTCTGGCCTCTCTCTGGCTTGCAGCAGTCGGGGCTGAGGCTCCTCTAGGCCCCCAGAGCTCCTGCGGTCGCCCTTCCCCTGTTTCAGTCCCCACCTCACTGAACTCCACTTGCTTCATTCCCCATGGCCCTGTGAGGGCCAGGAAGGAGGACACATATCTCCCACCTCTCCCCACAGCCAAGACTGCCCCACAAACAAGCCTGATGTTTTCACACACCTGGGAGTTGCTATAATCTGGGATGCTAAGACATGCAGACATGGGAATGATTGCCAGAAAGGAAAGAGTTTACACTCACTGATCCGTGAAAACCAGAGGCAGCTCACTCAGGGCTGCAGGGGGAAGCACCTGGGTGGGTCAGGAGTCAGAGAGATAGGGGAAATAGTGGGGCTGCCCCTCACTCAGAGAACTCTCCAATCAGCAAACAACCATTATTAAAAGTCTCCTTGTTTATTTCACTTTGCTAAGTCTTACTTGCATGCATTGCACATCTTTTTTTTTTGAGACAGAGTCTTATGCTGGAGCCCAGGCTAGAGTGTGGTGGCACGATGTTGGCTCACTGCAACCTCTGCCTCCCAAGTCCTGGTTGAAGCAATTCTCCTGCCTCAGCCACCCGAGTAGATGGGATTACAGGCATGTACCATTGTGCCCAGCTAATTTTTTTTTATTTTTAGTAGAGACAGGGTTTCACCATGTTGGCCAGGCTGGTCTTGAACTCCTGACCTCGTGGTCCACCTGCCTTGGCCTCCCAAAGTGCTGGGATTACAGGTGTGAGACACTGCGCCCGGCCCATTGTATATCTTTAACATAATATTTCCACATTTGCTTAGGTCAGAGGGTTCGCTGATTACTGGGAAGAAAGGAAGCATTCCGGATGAGGGCAGACACACATACCCTCTATTATGTTCATTCCAGGTTAAACAATTAGGTTATTGGGGTTTTTGGGTTTTGTCTGGTTTCTTTTAGAGATAGGGTCTCACTCTGTCACCCAGGCTGGAGTGCAGTGGCGCAATCACGGCTCACTGTAGCCTCGATCTCCCACCTGATTTCAATTGATCCTCCCACCTCAGCCTCCCAAGTAGCTGTGACTACTACCACACCTGGCTAATTATTTTCTATTTTTTGTGGAGACAGAGTTTCTCCATGTTGCCCAGTCTGGTCTTGAACTCCTGAGTTTAGGCAAACTACCCACCTCAGTATTAGTGTTTTAAATGCTCAATGTTATGCAAAAATGCTTGGTGGATTGTCATACAGGGGTTGGAGACAATTTTAGAAATTTTTGGAAATTGCTGGGGGTTTCTGAATGGGTTGGGAACGCAGTTTGATATTTCCCCCCTGTAATACAATGAAGCATGGTCTCCCGTTATTCAAAAGCGTTGCTCTATTTGTGACACATTTCAAGGAGCAGGTTGGGTTGATTTTTCACTCAGCAATCCAGCAGTAGTTTTAATTCATTATTTGAAACTGCTACATAGTTAGTATTCTATAATATGGATATGCCTAAATGTATCCAGCTAATCTACAGAAAATTTGGTTTGTTTCTATCTTCCCCCACTGCAAACAATGCTACACCATCCTTGAGTTGCTTGCCTTTTCCTCCACTACAAACCATGGAGTAAGAATCATTCATTTTCCAGTGGGTAATCCCAGCACTTTGGGAAGCTGAGGCAGGTGGATCACCTGAGGTCAGGAGTTCAAGACCAGACTGACTAATGTGGTTAAAAACCCATTTCTACTAAAAATACAAAAATTAGCTGGGTGTAGTAGCAGACACCTGTAATCCCAGCTACTCAGGAGGCTGAGGCAGGGGAATCACTTGAATCCGGGAGGTGGAGGTTGCAGTGAGCCGAGATCCCACCATTGCACTCCAGCCTGGGTGACAGAGCAAAACTCCTTCTAAAAAAAAAAAAAAAAAAAAAAAAATCATGCATTTTCCTTGTTTCGAACAGTACTACAATAAACATCCTCCTCTATATTTTTCATGCGTTGTTGGTTTTACTTGTATAGGACAGATTCCCAAAAGTGAGGTTTCTTGCTCAAAGAGCATGCATTTTAAATTTTAATAGACATTGTAAGGTTAATTTGTGTAAAGTTTAAAGCAATTCACACTCACGAACAAGGAATTTGAGTACCGGACTTCTCATGTTCTTGCCGCATTGGAAGTTACTGTTCATTTTTTAGTCTAACAGATGAAAAATAGTATCCCATAATTAATTTAATTTGCACTTCCTTGACTGCTTGTGAGGTTGAACAACTCTTTCTAAGCCCAATAGGCAATTTTGATGTCCTCTTCTGTGAATTGCCTGTTTATATCTTCTTGGACTATTTTTCTCTGAAGTCTCGGTTTTCTCATCCATAAAATGGGGAAATGAGAGTATGTATCTCGCGGGAGTCATAAAGATTTAATGAGTCAACGCCTATAAAGAGCTCTGCAAAGCAGCTTGGAACAGAGAAAACATTATTATTGTCATTACACGCTGCGTGCCAAACACATGGTGACTATCAAATCTTTTATCTTTTTTCCTTTTCTTTCTCTCTCTTTTTTTGGTGTTCTCCATACAGAGGGTTAAGCTTGGGAAAGAAAAAGGCCCACTTAAGATAAGAGACAGACCATATCTTGCACATCTGGGGCTGGCTGGAGGCAGGAACCAGACATGACCAGTTGAAATCATCAGAAGCTAAGGCTGGGGAACTCAAAGGTGGGGGTCACTTTGGCAGGGGTGGTTTTGAGGGTTGAGAAAAGAGGGTCTGGGCTGGCCACAGTGGCTCATGCCTGTAATCCCAGCACTTTGAGAGTCTGAGGCTGGTAGATCGCTTGAGCTTATGAGTTCAAGACCAGCCTGGCCAGCATTGCAAAACCCTGTCTATACTTTAAAAATATATAAAAATTAGCTGGGCGTGGTGGTATGCAGCTGTAGTCCCAGCTACTCGGGAGGTTGAGACAGGAGAATCACTTGAATCCGGGAGGTGGAGGCTGCAGTGAGCCAAGATTGTGCCACTGCACTCTAGCCTGGGTGACAGAGGGAGACCCCATTTCAAAGAGAGAGAAAGAGAGAAAGAGAAAAGGAAAGAAGGAAGGAAGGAAGGGAGGGAGGGAGGGAGGGAGGGAGGGAGGGAGGGAAATAAAGAAAAGTGGGTCCGATCTTGACCTGTAACCATGGGAATAGTGAGGATGGACCACCTCCCATGTTCCAGCACTTTGCCTGGATGATGTCCCAGTGATAAGGAACTGATCATTTCTCTCCATCGTGAGGCTCAGAGGGGCTAAGCGATTTGCCCAAGGTGGCACAGCATGTGAATGGCAGGGCAAAAAAAGATGGCACAGCATGTGAATGGCAGGGCAGAAATGCGAACCCAGGATTGCCTGACCCCCAGCCCTGCAGGCTCCACTACCCCATGTTTTCTTTTCTTTTCTTTTTTTTTTTTGAGACAGAGTCTCGCTGTCACCAGGCACCAGGCTACAGTGCAGTGGTGCAATCTCAGCTCACTGCAACCTCCGCCTCCTGGGTTCAAGCAATTCTCCTGCCTCAGCCTCCCGAGTAGCTGGGACTACAGGCACGTGCCACCACGCCAAGCTAATTTTTGTATTTTTTAGTAGAGACGGGGTTTCACCATGTTGGCCAGGATGGTTTCGATCTCTTGACCTAATGATCCGCCCACCTCAACCTCCCAAAGTGCTGGGATTACAGGCGTGAGCCACTGCGCGCAGCCCACTACCCCATTTTAAAAGATTGGTTTCAAAGCAGCCCTGCCCTTTGGTGGAGGGAGCTCTGAACACCTGGGTCAGGCTGTGAAGCTCAACCATTACCATTTCTAGATTTCTCTGCTAGAATTTTAGGAAGAAAGTTGGAAGCCCCAAAGTCATTGTGCAGCCTTCTGCAGTTCTATATCAAGTAGGAGATGCATTTGTTACTACACTAATTAGAGCAGAAATTAACTGAAATGCTGAGTTTTAGCAGAGTGAATCGGCTGCAGGTGTCAGTAATTAGTGAAAAATGAGTCATTTGATGTTTGTAGACACACAGCCTTCTCAACTTTGATTCAAAAATAAACTTCGTGGGCACATTGTTCTGAATCACTCCTGCTAATGCATGTGTCTTTCTTAATGTTGCAATTCAGTATAAATATTTTAAATAAATCAGGAACGTTGCTTTCCAGTGGCAGTACACAAATGAAATTTTCTATACAAAAATGGAGTAAGAATAAAATATTTTTAGTAAGATTGGCAGAAACCTGAAAAACAGCCATACGGAAATTACTGTTTCCTTGCTCTTTCTTTTTTTCCTCTCTCTTTTGGTTTCTTGGAATATAAATAATTCACCTCCAATATCCTGTCCTGAGCAGGGAATGAGCAAATAAAATAAACAGAATACTGGTGAATATCTGCAGGCTTTGGAAATGGCATTAGAAATCCCCCTTAAGGTGGCTCCGTGGCACAATGGATAGCGCATTGGACTTCTAGAGAAATCCCTCTTAAACTAGACATTCTCTTGTTAGTCCAGGATTTCACTGCTTTGTAACAGCCTGAGTTCTGAGGTGGGAGGAGTCAAAAGGAAACTTACACAGAGGTAGACATAGCTGTGCCTTCTACAGCAAAATCTATTTTCTTACCAAACTAGATAAGTTGACCAATTATGAGCTACGAGAGCATCTGTGTGTAGAGCAGGTGGGAACAGAAGCCTGGAAATTATTTTTCCTCATGAACAGCAGTTGTGTGCATGTCCCTCTGTGTGTGTGTGTAATGTATATGTTTGTGTGTGTGCATTTTAAGGCTTAGGATCAGTGACTGCATTAACCGTAGCTCGACAGGGCAACGCCCACCATGAAAAGTTGAATGCGGGTGTCTCACTCTCTCTCTTTTTAAAGAGACAGGGTCTCACTCTGTTTTCCAGGCTCTAGTGCAGTGGTGCAATCAATCATAGCTTACTGCAGCCTCAAACTCCTGGACTCAAGTGATTCTCCTATCTCAGCCTCCCAAGTAGCTAGGACTATAGGGGCATACCACTATGCCCTGCTGATTTTTAAAATTTTTTGTAGAGATGAGATCTTGCCTGTGTTGCTAAAGCTGGAGTGCAGTGGTGCGATCATGGTTCACGGCATCCTCAAACTCCTGGCCTTAAGTGATCCTCCTGCCTCTGCCTCCTAAAGTGCTGGGACTACAGATATAAGACCCTGCATCCCTGGTGAGTCACTCTTGAGAAAGAGAGGTGCCTGGCCCCTCTAACCCCCTGCCTTGGTTCTAGAGCATCTGCTGCTCTGTCTCTGAAGCATGCATCTGCACAAGAGAAGGTCTTGCTTTGACCAGGGTGGGGTGCAGGAGAAGACTCTTCTATGACCTGTGACAAGGTGAAGGGATGCTAGCCCCAGCCAGCTTGATTTTGTGCTCAGAAGTTGGCTGGTCAGAGATGTAGAAAGAGTTGATCCGGCAGAGTCTCTTCCATACCCTGGCATCCTTGAGGTTAACTAGGTGAATGGATTGAAACAAAGTGAATGGGTCCATAAATCCATGATTCATAAAAAAAAAATAAGAAAAAAAAATCCCTCGTTGATCACTTTTGGAGAATAGTAGGATACCCCTCTCATTATTTTGAAAACTGGTCAGTAAAAGGGAAACAAATTTAAGCATTTATCCTACCTTTCTTATAGCAACGATACATCAGTGTGACCACATGGCTGATGAGGGGAAGGTCCTTGTTATACAGGTATTCTAGCTAATTAAGGAAGAGGAATGTATAATCGAATATCAGCATTTTACATCTCCTAATGAACTAATGGTTCTAAGCCATGACCATTAAAGACTGTGACCATTAAACAGCGTCTAAAAAAAGACAGAAACCAAGCACTCTGTGCCACCCAGTAGAAGGACAGGTCACTACACAATGAGATATTCTTGCTAAACACCAAAAACTGAAAGTGATCAAGATGTGATCCAACTGCCGATCTACAGAAAATGAAGAGGACAGAGGAACAAGTCAAATGACACCATGGAGATATCATCAAAATCCAGATGGTGGCCTGTCATCTCAGCTCTTTGGGAAGCCAAAGTGGGCAGATCACTTGAGGCCAGTAGTTGGAGACCAACCTGGGCAACATGACAAAATTTCATCTAAAAAACACAAAAATTATCCAGGCATGTTGACATATGCCTGCAGTCCCAACTACTCTGGAGGCTGAGGTGGGAGGATTACTTGAATCCAAGAAGTTGAGGCTGTAGTGAGCCGTGATTATGCCACTGCACTCCAGCCTGGGGTACACAGCAAGACCCTGTCTCAATAATAATAATTCCGGACTGTGCAGGCTGTGACTAGCTCTATAGGCAAATGATCCAATTTTTTCACCAAATGAACTGTAAGGAAAAGAGGGAGAAGGTGTAGGTTAAAGGAGGCAAGAGACCCAGCCTCCCATCACAATGTATGGATCCGATTTAGATCCCAATGCAGATTTTAAAATAATATAAGAAAAAGTATCTGTGAGACGATTAGGGAACTTTGAACACTGCACATTTGATGACATTAAGGAATTCTTGTGAATATCTTTAGCTGTGATACAGGTATCATGCTTATGTTTTTGAGAGATGCATACTGAAATATTTACGTATTAAATGACAGAATGACTGAAATTTGCTTTAAAAGAATCCAGGGCTCACCTAAAGTGGGTAGAGGAACAGATGAAATGGGATTGGCCTTAAATTGAACATTATTAGGGCTGGATGTGGTGGCTCATGCTTGTAATTCCAGCACTTTGGGAGTCTGAGACCAGAGGATTACCTGAGCTCAGGAGTTCCAGACCAGCCTGGACAACATAACGAGACCTGCTTGTATAAAAATAATTTTAAAAAATCAACCAAGTGTGATGGCATGTGCCTGTAGTCTCAGCTACTGGTGGGGCTGAGGCAGGGGGGATCACTTGAGTCTGGGAGTCTAGGAGGTTGAGGCTGCAGTGAACCCCGATCATATCACTGCATTCCAGTCAGGAGAATAGAGCAAGACCCTGTCTCAAAACATAAAAATAAAAAAATAAAGAAGTACATTTCCTTTCTGGAAACACACACAGGAGCAGATGTGTTCCACGAATTCCAATAACCAGGACAGGGATAGGTGGGATCTCTGTAGTTTGGGATGATTCTGGGCCTCTGAATGACACTGAGTGGTCTGAGTGGAGATTTTCCATCTTCCACAGCAGAGGTCAGCATGCTTTCTGTAAAAGGACCCAACAGTGAATATTTTAGGTCTTTTGGGCCATATCATCTTGGTCACAACTACTCAGATCTGTGCTGGTTGCACGACAGGGGCCAAAGATGATATATAAAGAAATGGATGTGTCCCTGTTCCGACCAAATTTTATTTACAAAAACAAGCAGCAGACTGCATTTGGCCTGAGGCTGCAGTTTGACCAGCCCTATCCTATTGCTGGACAATAGAACTTTCTGTGATGACAGAAATGTTATTTCAGTGCCATCCAATATGGGCGCCATTAGTCACATGCAGTTACTGAGCACTTTAGATGGGGCTGGTCGGACTGAGGAACTAGTTTTTAATGTTTATTTAGTTTAAATTAGTTTAAATTTTAAAAGTCATATGGGGTTAGTTACTACCACGTTGGACAGTGCAGTTCTAGAGAGCCCAGCCCAGCCATCAGTAAAGGAGGAGAGGCCGGGTGCGGTGGCTCACGCTTGTAAACCCAGCACTTTGAGAGGCTGAGGCAGGAGGATTGCTTGAGGACAGGAGTTTTAGACCAGCCTGGGCAACATAGCGAGACTCCGACTCTATAAAAAATTTAAAAATTGGCCAAGTGTAGTGGTGCAAGCCTGTAATTCCAGCTACTCAGGATGCTGAGGTGGGAGGACTGCTTGAGCCTAAGAGTTCAAGACCAGCCTGAGCAACACAGTGAGACCGTGTCTCTACAAAAAGCACCAACATTAGCCCGGCATGGTAGTGTGCACCTGTAGTCCCAGCTACTCTGGAGGGTGAGGTGGGAGGATCACTTGAGCCTGAGAGGCGGAGGTTGCAGTGAGCCAAGATTGTGCCACTGCACTCTAGACTGGGTGACAGAGTGAGACCCCATCTCAAAAAAACAAAAAGAGGATCACCTGAGGTCAGGAGTTCAAGACCAGCCTGGAGAATACGGTGAAACCGCATGTCTACTAAAAATACAAAAATTATATGAGCGTGGTGGCAGGCACCCATAATTCCAGCTACTTGGGAGGCTGAGGCAGGAGAATCGTTTGAACCCAGGAGGCAGAGGTTGCAGTGAGCCGAGATCATGCTATTGCACACCAGCCTGGGTAACAGAGCAAGAACTCCATCTTAAAAAAAAAAAAAAAAAAAAAAGGAAGAGAAGACACAGCTCAGGGAAAAGAAGTGATTTGTCTAAGCCATGGCTCCGACCTCTGGGTTCATGCTTCTCCCTACACCACGATGTGAAGCGGCCTGAATTCCAGAACCACCCATGCAATGAGGCAGGAGACCTGGGCTCTGATCCTTAGGCCGGGACCTGAGGAAAGTCATTCACCTCAGTGTTCTTCTGTGCCTCCATTTGTACGAGAACCACACCCCAACCTCCTTGCCCATTCACCTGTGGGGGCTGCCAGGGGGATCACAGGAGATAATGTAGGCAGAGGCGCTTTGAAAACTTCAAAGCACCCCAGGAGTTTCGGGATGTTCTGCATTAATTTATCTAATCCAAGGTAGGAGAGTGAAACGCGGGCTCTGAAAGATGGGAGGGAAGTCGGGTGAGTCATCGCTGGGCTAGAACTCTCGCGGGTTAAATCTCTCTTTCAGTGAATTTCCTGGTGAGAATTCAGGGCCGTGTTCCAGCTAACAAAGTCATCCGTTTGCTTTGACTCTGAACCAAATTCTGGAATGGTATCAACGCCAGTCTCCCAGGATCGCCTGGGAACTGTCTGGGCCCCGAGCTCTCCAACGCTCCCGCCTCCACTCTGCAGACGGTCCTGCTCCGATCTCCCCAGCGCAGACCCTGCCACAGACCCCTGTCCAGCCCCATCTGCCCTCCCTGCAGCTGAGCCTGACAGAGAGTGAAGTCCTTCATTAAATCAGTGCCCACCTCGCAGTGGCACACGCCTGTAATCCCAGCACTTTGGGAGGCTGAGGCAGCCGGATCACCTGAGTTTGGGAATTCAAGACCAGCCTGACCAACATGGAGAAAACCCGTCTCTACTAAAAATAGAAAATTAGCCAGGCATGGTGATGCATGCCGGTAATCCCAGCTACTCCAGAGGCTGAGGCAGGAGAATCTCTTGAACCCGGGAGGCAGAGGTTGCCGTGAGCTGAGATCATGCCATTGCACTCCAGTCGGGGTAACAAGAGTGAAACTCAGTCTAAAAATAAATTAAAAAAAAAAAAAAATCAGTGCCCACCTAGTCCTGCAGAGGGAGATCATTCTCATCCTCATCTCCTTTCCAGAGAAGGATGTGAGGGGTGGAGGGGAGAGCAAAGGCAGGGAGACATCCTCGTGTCCCCAATTGATTCCCTTTCAGAAAGAAAGAAAGGAAGAAAGAAAGAGAGAAAGAGAGAAAGAAGAAAGAAAGAAAGAAGAAAGAAAGAAAGAAAGAAAGAAAGGAAGGAAGAAAAGAAAGAAAGAAAGAAAGGAAGAAAAGAAAGAAAGAAGAAAGAAAGAAATAAAGAAATAAAGAAAGAAAGAAAGAAAGAAAAGAAAGAGGCAAAGTTGTTCCCAAAGAGGATATTAAAACTCTCAACAAGACCCTCAGGCTGGGACTCTTATTCCCAAAGCCACTGTCAGACCTGAGAAGCATTCTCAAAGACTTGGAGTGAAATCCTCTTCCTAGACAAAGGTGATTCCAAGTGGGAAGGGGAGAGATGGCCTTGTGAAAGGCAAGTCACTAGGCCTGTGGGAGCAAATCCGTGCCTTCTACCCTCGATCAAGCTCTGTGCTTGAAATGGTTCATTTTTTTAAAAGGACGGACACTCTGAATCTCTCCATTTCGCTTTGCCCCATGATGTAATTTAGAAGATAAATTACTAGAGCTCTCAAACAAACAAACAAAAACCAGCGAGATATGCTCACAGACCTTGGTCTGCAAATATTTTTGCCAGATGCTGAGAACCTAGGCAGAATCCAGAGCAGCTTTTATTGAGGATTTGATGTTTAACTTGTCAAGGAGAGGTCACTGAACTCTCCCTGGAGGCAAAGGAAGTTGATTGTGGGGTCGTTTGTAGGAAGAAAACTAATGCATGATGTTGGAGGGAAGGGGGAGTCTCCTTCAAGGCTTTAGGGGGCTCTGGGTGAGGGCCTTTCTGGACGGTTTCTTACCTTGGCAACAGGAAGCCAGGATCACAGAGGGGAAGGGAAGGGTCCAGCCCAGACTTGGAGCTGGCCCCTTCCGAGGGGCCTTAAGGGGTACCCATTAAACAGGAGCAGGAGAGCCTGTGTTACAGGAAAGAGGTCCCAATCTGGACACCAAGAGAGGGTTCTTGGATCTCATGCAAGAAAGAATTCAGGGTGAGCCTACGAAGTAACGAGAAATCAAGTTTATTCGGAAAGTAAAGGAATAAAGAATGGCTATTCCATAGACAGAGCAGCCCCAAGGGCTGCTAGTTACCCATTTTTATCGTTATTTCTTGGTGATATGCTCAACAAGGGATGGATAATTCATGCCTCCCCTTTTTAGACCATATAGGGTAACTTCCTGACGTTGCCACGGCATTTGTAAACTGTCATGGCGCTGGTGGGAGTGTAGCAGTGAGAACAAGCAGCTCTCTTGTGGCCATCTTGGTTTTGGTGGGTTTTGTCAACTTCTTTCCTGCAACCTGTTTTATCAGCAAGGTCTTTATGACCTGTATCTATTGCCGATCTCCAGTCTCATCCTGTGACTAGGAATGCCTTAACCATCTGGGAATGCAGCTCAGTAGGTCTTGGTCTCATTTTACCCAGCTCCGATTTAAAATGGAGTTGCTCTGGTTCAAATGCCTCTGACATCTGGGTGGTGGAGTTGGGCTGCTTGGCTTCCTAACATCCTGGCTCAGAACCCAAACCTGTTGCCTCTGGCTACCCTCCCAATGGAACTGTGACAGCTGGGATAGGAGAGCCGCTCAGCTTATACACGCCCATGAGCAGGTCTCCAGCAGCTTGGGGGAGAATCAGTGGTAGATACAGGGCTTCCTAGCTTAGGCAGGAAAGGACTGGCTTCCTCACCACCCCATATCAGTTTCTGGAACTTTCCTTAAGCAACTGCTGGGCTGTTACAATTGGCTGCTTCCTTTCTTTTTGTGTTAAAATATTTTTTGTTTTAAATTTGTTTGCGGTTCATTTCTAGAAAAAAAATATGTATGTGGGCCACATTTTTCATTTTGCATATTTTATTTTTTATGATTAGAGATTGCAACGTGTGCCTTGCCATGCCTTTTTCTTTTTAGTAAAACTAAACAGTTTAGTTTAGTTCGGCTAATTTAAAAACATATAACTCACGTATCTGAGGCACCTGGAGTTACCACATTCACAGAGGTGTAAAGTAGAAGACAGGTTACCAGGAGCTGGGAAGACAGTGTGATGGTTAATACTGAGCATCAACTTGATTGGACTGAAGGATACAAAGTATTGATCCTGGATGTGTCTGTGACGGTGCTGCCAAAAGAGATGAACATTTGAGTCAGTGGGCTGGGGAAGGCAGACTCACCCCTAATCTGGGTGGGCACCATCTAATCAGCTGCCAGAGAGTCTAGAATATAAGCAGGTAGAAAAATGTGAAAAGAGAGACTGGCCTTGTCTTCCATCCTCTATCTTTCTCCCATGCTGGATGCTTCCTGCCCTCCAAGTTCTTCAGTTTTAAAACTTGGACTGGCTCTCCTTGCTCCTGAGCCTGTAGACAGCATATTGTGGGACCTTGTGATCCTGTGAGTTAATGCTTAATAAACTCCCCTTTAATGTTCACATGCCTGCTGTGATGGGTATCATGTCGGGGTCACCCCCCAAGACATTGATCACCACCTTCGGAGGTCTGTCCTGCAGACCCTGACTTAGCCATGGATGAATGAATACACTTTCACACCCAGCACAGCGATTTGAATGGGCTAGGATGATCATCAACTGCTTTCGGAGCGCAATTGCAACTAACAGAACACGGACTCCCTGTTTCTCCTTGCATTTATTCCGTACAGATTTAATAACAGAGGTTCTAAGTCAACACGCTTGTGGATAATTAAAACGATTAAAAGAGTGGTTTTAGGAATGATAAAAGATCTTGGCTCCAGGGCCCAGAATAAAGACCATTAACAGGTAACTCCCCTTCGACCTCTCACTGAGAGGGCCATCCAGCAGGAAGTTCACATGAGTAAACAAATTAGAGTAGGGACAAAGACATGAGGGGTAAACAGACTTAACTGGGGAAGCTTTTATTATCCTAATCTTCACTTCTATGACTTAATGTTCTAATGTAAGAACTGGCTGCCTTCAGCCAGTCTCATTGAAACTTTTTGGCCTTCCAAAAGGTTTGAAACTATAATCTGTAACTTTCCTATATTTCCCTTAATATTTTGCCAGCTACCCCAAGTGAATCCCAACATATATATTCCATATATTCCATTACTTATGTCCCTGACTAGTACAGATGGGGAGATGAGAAGTTGTTGAATGGGGACAGAGTTTCAGTTTGGGAAGATGAAAAAGTTCTGGAGGTGGACGGTGGTAATGGTTGCACAGCACTGAGAATGTGCTTAATGCCCCTCAAATGTGCACTTAGGAATAGTTACAATGGGCCAGGCACAGTGGCTTATGCTGAGGCAGGAGGATTGCTGGAACCCAGGAGTTTGAGGCTGCAGTGAGCTATGATTGCATCACTGCACTCCAGCCAGGGTGACAAAGCAGGTCTCTGTCTCTTGGGGGGAAAAAAAAGAAGAAGAAATGATTAAAATGGTAAATTTTATGTTATGTGTATTTTAGCACAATTAAAAAGAGCATAAACATAACCAGCAGGCATTTTGGTGCCTTATTAAGATGCTGTGTGTTTAGGCTCTGGGGACTTGTGTGTGTGCATGTGTGTATGTGTGTGTGTGTGTGTGTGTGTGTGCGTGCACGCACACGCGCACTTGTTATTGCTGTATTTTATTTTCTCTGGCTGACTTGGTGAGCTCTTAATTGAAAAATCAGTCTTTCCATGCCTATTAATAGATTCTTTAAGACTGAGGGAGAAATTATGTTTTTCAACATTTTATTTTTTAAAAGGAAATTTTCCATGGCTTACAAGATGGACAGCCAAAATTCACACAGGAGCTCTTTGGACCACTCTCTTTTATTTTTAGAAATAAAAAATAAGCGATCATCAACTGCTTTCAGAGGGCAATTGCAGCTAACGAAACACGGACTGCCCAGGCTGCAGTGGCACGATCTCAGCTCACTACAACCTCCACCTCCTGGGTTCAAGCGATTCTCCTGCCTCAGCCTCCTGAGTAGCTGAGATTACAGGTGCCTGCCACCACACATAGCTAATTTTTGTATTTTTCATTCAGACAGGGTTTCACCATGTGGGCTTGGACTCCTGACCTCAGGTGATCCACCTGCTTCAGCCTCCCAATGTGCTGGGATTACAGGCGTCAGCCACCGTGCCCAGCTGCTGGACCACTCTCCTTGAAAGAGTTTTGCTCAGTCTCTTTTCTCCTCTTGGCAGAAAATGGAGTCAAAACATTCTTTACCACTAACCTTGGTGGCTCACACCTGTAATCCCAGAGCTTTGCAAGGTGAGAAGACGGCTTGAGGCCAGGAGTTCGAGACCAGCCTGGGCAATACAGTGAGATTTTGTCCCTAAACAAAATTTAAAATTAAAAAAAAATAAAGACCCTGGAATAGAGTGCCTGGAACAGAACTGTCCTCAGTAAATGTTGGCTATCATAGTCTTTATTGTTGTTATTGAAAGTATCACTGGGGCAGGGAGTGGTGGCTCACAGCTGTAATCCCAGCACTTTGGGAGGCCAAGGTGGGAGGATCACTTGAGCCCAGGAGTTTGAGACTAGCCTGGACAAGATAGGGAGACCCCCATCTCTACAAAAATAAGAAAAAATTAAAATTAAAAAAGAAAGAAAAGAAATGCTGTGCAGTCACGTCAGACCTGGTGATAAATTCTTTTCTTCTCCACCCACCCACCCAACCAGTTGTATTTTCCATGGAGCCCAGTAGAGGGCAGAAGATAATAGCTTGAGCACATTCCAGGTGGGTGGCAAGATGATGCAGGCTTGAGGGAGCTTCTCTTTGTCTGTCTTGTGTTCTCAACACACTCGCTTTCTCTCCTAGAGGGTATCATCTCTCACCTATGCTGTGGAGTACATGCTTCACTTTACCCTATAAGTAGCCCAGCTCAAAAGGCAGCCATTTCTTTCCCATGAGCAAGGAGCCTCCCCTTTTGGGACTTTTCCTTTAGATTGGGTAGATGTGGAGATTCCTCCCCTTCTGCTCTCCTTGGGAGGGGCTGCTGTTTAGCTTGGGTTTGTGAACCTCAGTAATATGGTTTGGCTGTGTCCCCACCCAGATCTCATCTTGAATTCCCATATGTTGTGGGAGGGACCCAGTGGGAGGTACTTGAATCATGTGAGTGGGTATTTCCCATGCTGTTCTCATGGTAGTGAATAAGTCTCACATGATGGGATGGTTTTAGAAGGGAGAGTTTCCCTGGCGAAGCTCTC
This sequence comes from Saguinus oedipus, assembly GCA_031835075.1. Taxonomy (NCBI): domain Eukaryota; kingdom Metazoa; phylum Chordata; class Mammalia; order Primates; family Cebidae; genus Saguinus; species Saguinus oedipus. The sequence continues at coordinate 50,377,622 of CM063170.1, forward strand.
TCTTTGTCTGCTGCCAGCCATATAAGATGTGACTTGCTCCTCTTTGCCTTCCACCATGATTGTGAGGCCCCCTCAGCCATGTGGAACTAGGAATCCCTTAAACGTCTTTCCTGTACAAACTACCAGTTTCAGGCATGTTTGTATTAGCAGTGTGAAAATGGACTAACACACCCACAGAAGCTCATCTCAAGTCATGAGGAGCATGCAGATAACCTGAAAGTCCTGACAGCATATGCAGATTCTGACTCAGGAGGTGCAGGCTTTGATCCAAGTTCCAGGGAATGCTTCTGGTGCATGGACCACCACCCCTCCAGCTGCAAGTCCAAGACCCTCAGTGTCATTGGTCAAGGCCCCACAGAACCTGGTGCGTGGGGAAGACACAAGAGTGGGCTCTGACCCCAGACACTACCCACTAGGCCAGATAGGGAACATTGCCAAGTTTGTCACAGCTCACAGTCAGCAGAGAAACCCCTCTGGCTATGAGAGCCATATGTGGGTTTTATGGTGATAGAGGAGCCAGTAACCAGGGAGAATGGAGTGGACTGGCTAAGAAGCATGCAGGACCAATTAGGAGCATTCCTCAGATTCCATGCAATGTGAACTGCCTAGGGCATCAGTAATGCCGGAGGGAGTGCTCCAAGGGATAGAAAGTTCAGGACACACCTCACAAAGGCCTGTCTGCTTTCTGTTCTTTGAAATGTTTCCTTCTAACAAGGAAGCAGAAGTGACTTGCCTTCTCTCTGCTCAGCTCAAGTATAACCAGAACTCTTCCTTCCTTCCTTCCTTCCTTCCTTCCTTCCTTCCTTCCTTCCTTCCTTCCTTTCTTTCTTTCTTTCTTTCTTTCTTTCTTTCTTTCTTTCTTTCTTTCTTTCTTTCTTTCTTTCTTTCTTTCTTTCTTTCCTTCCTTCCTTCTTTCTTCCTTTCTTTCTTTCCCTTTCTTTCTTTCTTTCTCTTTCTTTCTCTCTCTCTCTCTCTTTCTTTTAGACAAGGTCTTGCTCTTTCACCCAGGCTGAAGTACAGTGGTGTAATCACAGCTCACTGCAGCCTCTACTCCCAGGTTCAAGTGATCCTCCTGCCTCAGCCTCTCAAGTAGCTGGGACTACAGATGTGTGCCGCCACACCAGGCTAATTTTTTCTTTTTTTTGAGATAGAGTCTCGCTCTGTCATCAGGCTGGTGTACAGTGGTGCGATCTCAGCTCACTGTAACCTCCACCTCCTGGGTTCAACCAGTTCTCCTGCCTCAGCCTCCTAAGTATCTGGGACTACAGATGTGCACCACCAGGCCCAGCTAATTTTTGTATTTTTGATAGAGACAGGGTTTCACCATGTTGGCCAGGATGGTCTCAATTTCTTGACCTCATGATCCTCCTGCCTCAGTGTCCCAAAGTTCTAGGATTACAGGTGTGAGCCACTGTACCAGACTGTTTTTTGTTTTTTGTTTTGGTAGAGATGGGGGTCTCACTATGTTTTTCAGGCTGGTCTTGAACTCCTGGGTTCAAGTGATCCTCCCACCTCAGCCTCCCAAAGTCTGGGGTTATAGGGGTGAGCAACCACACCCGGCCTAACCAGACTTTCTTCGGTTCACATATGCCTTACTACCGGGAGGAGTGAGGTGAATTCTTATCTCCTGTGGGATATAGGAGGGGCACAGAGCCTGTGTTTTTATACCAAGGACTGAGTGGGGTCCTACAGACCTGCCTTTCCCTGCCCAACGTCCCTCTCTGATCAGGACAAACCTGCAAGTTCACCGTGCCAGGAGATTACAACAGATGGAGGGTTTGTTCCCGTATTCCATCCACCAGCAGTGACTCTTCCTTCCCCCTCAGCTCACCTGCTCCCCCAGCTCTTTGAAATCTCAGTAATTCATGGAGATCAGAGTATCACCCAAGCATCCGAAATTGTAGCACACCGGGAAGGCTGCCAGGAAGGCCTGCAATCAGATAACACATTCCAGCCCAGAGACCATTCCAGAGGAAGGGTTAAGCTCCCAAGGTAGTTATCGGAAATCAAAGAACTGCATGCTCTCATTATCTTATAACAAGCAGATCAGGTTAATAGCTGTCTCTGCCGCTCTAAACTGCATGTGTTGTGTTTTGTGAGCGCTGACAAGGGGCGTTCTTTCTCCCACCGTTTCTGCAACTTGACAGTATGGTGGTGGTTCAATGCTGGAGTCTCCTTAAGTGTTTTGCATACTGTCTCCTGCAGGTTGCCTCGAAGGATTTTAAATAATTGCTTTGTTTAACGGGAACTCTTTCCCCTCTCTAATCTCCTCTGGCGGAAAAGCTGGCCAGTGTGCGAGTGTGCCTGGGGGCCGTTTATTTACAGCAAGAAAGTGGAGCATTCCAAAAGACTGTCCGCTTGTCCCGAGCTAGCCGGGAGCGAGGGTGGATGCCCAGCTGTCCAGGACCACCCCTTCCTACCGCTCCTCCTGCCTCTTCTCTCCTGCTTACACTCTAGAGCTTCCTTCCAAGCAGGATGGGGGTAGGGGTGAGAGAGGCAGCCCCGGAAGGCAGGGACTGCCCGTGGGGGACCCACAAGGTTTGTCAGGCCCCTTTCTTCCCATCAATTCCTGAGTGACACCAGGGCCCCTGGGCGGGTGCTTCCAGGGCTCAGGACACACAAGAAAGGGTCTGGGGAGGCCCCTCTGATCCCAACATCTTCAGACTACAGTCCATGAGAGCGTCACCTTGGCCTTACACTTTGTCCTATCCAAGGACAAGTGGTTGTGAGGACAGGTGTGAGCAAGGCAGCAAGTGGACCTGGAGGGAGGGGGTAGGCAGCCCCCTTGACAGAACCCTTTGAAATTCTTGCATGTGGAGATTTATTTGCATATGCCCTGAAATCCCATGAAACAACGGTGACAAAGATGGTAGCACCTCTGTCCAGGAGAGAAGCCTGGAGCTTCAAGCTCCGGGGTGTCCACCAGGCCTAGCCAATGCCTGTCATGCCTGGTCTGGGTGGCTCTGAGCCTGCCTGATGCCCTCCCGCTGACTGGTCCTGGCTGGCTCCAGGACTGGGACCCTCCTGGGGGTGGCAGAAGCCCCTAAGCTTGACGCCTTAGAGGATGCCTCCAACAGGAAGGCAGCAGGAGCCTGCGCTGAGGTCAGACCTGGACTGGAAATGCAGCTCCCATTTTTACCAGCTGTGTGACCTTTGAGTACCTCCCAAATCTCTCGTTGCTTTTGTTATGGGTAGAATTGCTTTGCCCAACAATATAAGTTGAAGTCTTAACCTAAGGCCTAACTTGGACATAGAGTCTTTACCAAGGTAATTCAGATGAGGTCATTTGGCTGGGCACCGTGCCTCATGCCTGGAACCCCAGCACTTTTGGAGGCTGAGGAGGGAAGATCGATTGAGCCCAGGAGTTTAAGACCAATCTGAGCAACATAGCAAGACCTCATTTCTACACTTTTTTAAATTACCTGGGTGTGGTGGCATGCACCTACAGTTCCACCTACCTGAGAGGCTGAGGCGGGAGGTTTGCTTGAACCCAGGAATTAGGGCTGCAGTGAGCTATGATCATGCCACTTCACTACAGCCTGGTACACAGAATGAGACCCTATCTCAAAATAACAAGAGCAACAAGAAGATGAGGTCTTTAGGATGGATGGCCATGATCCACAAGGCCAGGCTGGACTCTTGTGAAAAGGAGAAATTTGGACAGAGACGGGCAGGCTTAGGGAAGAAGAGGATGTGGAGACACAGGAAGAACCACATGGAGATCGGAGTGATGTGGCTGCAAACTAAGGACGGTCCGGGGCTCCTGGCAGCTGGAACAAGCAAGGGAGAGTCTTTCCCCGAAGTCTTTGGAGGGAGCATGGCACTTGAATTTGGACCTCTGGCCTGCAGAACTATGACAAAATGAGTATCTGTCTTTTTTTCTTTTGTTTCATTTTTTGTTTTTGACAGAGTCTTTGCTCTGTCACCCAGGCTGGAGTGCAGTGGCGCAATCTCTGCTCACTGCAATCTCCACCTCCCAGGTTCAAGCAATTCTCCTGCCTTAGTGTCCTGAGTAATGGGGTTACAGGCACCTGCCACCATGCCCGGCTAATTTTTTTATTTTTAATTTGAGATGGAGTCTTGCTCTGTTGCCCAGGCTGGAGTGCAGTGGTGCGATCTCGGCTCAGTGCAGCCTCTGCCTCTTGGGTTCAAGTGATTCTCCTGCCTCAGCCTCCCGAGTAGCTGGGATTATACACATCCACCACCACGCCCGGCTAAGTTTTGTATTTTTAGTAGAGACGGGGTTTCACCATGTTGGCCAGGCTGGTCTCAAAATCCTGACCTCAAGTGGTCCACCCGCCTTGGCCTCCCAAAGTGCTGGAATCACAGGTATGAGCCACTGTGCCCAGCCAGTGTCTGCTGTTCAAAACCACGAAGTTTATGGTGTGTGGTTACAGCATCCCTAGAAAATGAACACAGCCACAGATTGGTCACGCTAAGGAGACGATAATACTAACTCCAGGGTGGTTGTGGGATGATGTGAGATCATAGGACACACTTAGCAAGCTGCTGGAAACAGGCTCTGGAACTGACAGCATCTACTCCCCAGGGACCCGGGGACCCTTTTCCCAACCTGCTGAATATTAGCTTGACCTCGGAGTTGCACTACTTCCATTTTATTTCATGATATTTTATTTTGCTGACTGGGAGCGAGAGAAGGGCAGGGAACTGGGAGACCCTGCATGTAAATGTATGTAAAATTCGAAATGCAATTTAGAATGTTGAGCCAATAGCCCTGAAACTCAAAAAGCGCTCTGTCTGCCCCACACCCATCCCGGTCCCCACACACAACGCTTGACATACTGGGTAGGGGCCTGGCTGTGGCTGCCAGCCAGTTCTCATGAGAGAGGCACAGAACAGGACCAGGTGGGTGGCTTGGATGCCTCTCCCAGCATCACCCCATCGTCTTTTGCTATCTTCTTTCTGGTACCTCTTCTCTCCCCCACCTCATCCACCTCCCCTTCCTAACAGATCCAACTTGTAAAGATTCCTGGCTTCTATGCACCTCTTGTAGCATACTAATTAAATGTTTCAAATGCTTCTTATCCATGGTTAAGCGAAGATAAAATTTTAATGATTTAATTAGCAAGCTCTAGAAAAAAAAATCATAATGAAGGAAGGCATTTGCAACTGTCCTGGGCTTTAAGTGTTTCTGTGTAATGCTGCACTGGAGTTGGAGGAGGCTGGGGCTGGAATGTGCTTTGCCACATTGCCTGGAAGCAGAGACACACCCAGCCTGCTCCCCAGAGAGGGAGGGTGTCTCTAGCCAGGCTGGCTCTCATCTTTTGAGGGAGAAATGGCACCCTGGAAACGAGAGACCCATTAACTCAGAAATGAAGTGGAAGTGCTTGAAAACGGATGCTGTTTTCCAAAGTAGACTCTTGAAATTGGTCCATTTTTCACATGTCCTCATGACTTTTTTTCCATTTTCCTTTTAGTGTGTGGCTTTCTTCTTTTCAACATGGGTAACTGATTTACTTCCAGCCACGTGAACGTTCAGAGTTTACTAAGAGAAAATTCTCATGGCTTCAGGGAAGATGGGATTTAAATGGAAAAATTAATTGCCTTGTTTGAAGACTTCTGTTGTCTGGAGCCTCGGGAGGCTCCCACCATTCAGTGTCGGTGTGTGTGTGTGTGTGTGTGTGTGTGTGTGTGTGTATGTGTTTTAATGCAAAGTGGTTGACACTGACAGACCCCCATGTAGAACGACCCTTCTCCAAGAAGCACTAGCCTTTCCTGAGCTCCCCAACTTTCACCATCTGGATCCTTTATGCCCCCTGTTCTGTTCTCTGCCAACTGGCCTCTTGTCCAGATCCACAAGTACCCAAAATGGCCTTGGAAGATGCAGCATGTGCCGTGTTGGTTCAGCAGAAAATATCATGTCCTGGAAAGCCAGTGGGCAGCATCGCCCTGGCCAAGCTCTGGCACAGGGAGCTGCATGTGTGTGCCAAGCTGCTTGGAGAATTGGCTCCGGGAGCAGAGCCCCTGGTGCCCAGATTAGATGTGGGACCAGAAACACGTGCTCCTCGTCCTCTGGGATGCAGATGATGCCTGCATGCCCAGGGGCTCCTGCTCCACCTGCCCTGAGCTGAGTCCCCATGTCCATGTGCCACTCACCATGAAGGCAGCAAACAGTGCTTACCCATTTCCCCTGCATTTGGGATGGGACTTTCTACACAGGTTGCTAACAAGCAATTGAATAAATGTGTAACAGATGCTGTCAGTGCCCACCTCTCAGGCTCCCTCTTTGTCCCCTCTGTCCTTATTATTTGTACTCATCATGACTTTCCTTTGCTATGTTCTGATCCTTCTATGTCTTGGGCCTTGCTGATCCTGGAGGGACTGCCCTTCCCATGGCTAGCCAATCCCTAGAGATAGTAAATGACTCACCTGTGAATATAGCTTTCATCTACAAATGAAACAACCCATCTTCGACCACCTTCTCTGTGGGGATCCCACACTCTGGCCACCCATCCAACCTGCCCTGACCACCACAGGGCCGGGTACTGGATAACAAGGGGCAGCTCCCAACCTGAAACCTGCTCACCCTGCCTCACCTGTGCTTTTCCTTGGAAACCACCACAAAGGCTTTCATACGCTTCCTCCCTTCCCCTCTAACTCCAGACTACCCTCTGACTCCCCTCTGACCCTGGTGCTGCTTTGCGTAGCCCTGTGTGACATGTCCTGGAATCTGTGAGTATAAAAAGCCTTTTCCTTCATGACCATCATTTCTGTGTCTGTGTATCTTACCATACCTGAATTAAGACAAATCCCAGCCAGGTGTGGTGGCTCATGCCTATAATCCCAGCACTTTGGGAAATTGAGGCAGGCAGATCATGATGTCAGGAGTTCGAGACCAACCTGGCCAGCATGGGGAAAGCCCGTCTCTACTAAAAATACAAAATTAGCTGGGCTTGGTGGCGTGTGCCTGTAATCCCAGCTACTCAGGAGGGCGAGGCAGGAGAATCACTTGAACTGGGGAGGCGGAGGTTGCAGTGAGACGAGATTGCACCATTGCACTCCAGCACTCTAGCCTCCATCTCAAAAAAAAAAAAAAAAAAAAAGACAAATCCCAAGAAACCTTAAAACAGGAGCCAGGCATGGTGGCTCACAACTGTAGTCTCAGCACTTTGGGAGGCCGAGGTGGGAGGACTGCTTGAGGCCAGGAGTTCAAGACCAGCCTAGGCAACATAGTGAGACCCTTTTTCTATAAGACATTAAAAAATTAGCTGAACATGATGGTGTGCACTTGTTCTCAGTACTCAGGAGGCTGAGATGGGAGGATTGCCTGAGCCCAGGAGATAGAAGCTGCGGTGAGCCATGATTGCACACCATTGCATTCCAGCCTGCTGATAGAGTAAGACCCATTCTCAAAACAAAACAATAAAGAACCACCATCATAGTGCACTGCCCCTGATGTCCAGCTGCCTGAGGGGCCTCTCTGGCCACTGGGGTCCAAAAGAACCTGAGAATGGATGGCTTCCTGCATTCAGTAACACTCAGCCAATGACTGACATCTATAAATATAGGTATGTGTAATATATCTGATATATATATGTAATATAAATTAACATACATCAAAATACAGCATAAGGCCGGGCATGCTGTAATCCCAGCACTTTGGGATGCTGAGGTGGGTGGATCATCTGAGGTCAGGAGTTCAAGACAAGCCTGGCCAACATGGCAAAACCCCATCTCTACTAAAAATACAAAGATTAACCGGGCATGGTGGCAAGCACGTGTAATCTTAGCTATTTGGGTGGCTGAGGCAGGAGAATCACTTGAAAGGGAGGTGGAGGTGGTGGTGAGCTGAGTTTACACCACTGCACTCCAGCCTGGAAACGGGACAGAGCAAGACTGTCTCACAATATTTATCTGTGGATATATATAACTATATATATCCACATATCCCACATACCACACCAAGTTGGAATCATTGTGAGGACATGGTCCTGCAGAGTTTCAAATTCAGGCAGAATGAATGAATGAGCATGCATCATTCCCAGATATGCATCCCCTCATCCCCCATGGAAGGAAACATGCCACCTGCCAGCCTGGCCTGAGCAGCCCAGAGGCTCTTCAGCATCCTTTTGTATAATGTATTTTGGTTCCCAAATCTGACATTTGGTCAATCAGATTCTATCTGTCTTTGGAGTTCTAGCAAAGAAACAAGGATTTAATTTGATACTTGGTGGTGAGACCAAAGCTGTGGAGAGAGGCTGAGTCATGTCCGTGGTGGTGCTGTTACCAGTGCCCCTTCTCAGATCAGACTTTGTGGAGCCCGGCCCTGAGAGCTGTGTTGGGTGTGCTTAAGAGCTACAGATGTCCAACCCTGTGCTCCACCCACTCCTTTCAACTCTCAGCCCAGGAGGCTGATCTGCATGGACAGCATCAATGGCCTACCCTATGGGAACACTTCTAGCCTCACCCAATGGGAACACCCAGAGGGTCACCTTGGACCTACTCACCATAGGCCCACCAACCATGGGGCCCATCAACCCTAGATCAAAAATATTAAAAAAAAAAAAAAGAAGAAAAAGAAAAAGAAAAAGAAAATACAATAGGCAGGGCACAGTGGCTGACACCTGTAATCTCAGCACTTTGGGAGGCCAAGGTGGGCAGATCACGAGGTCAGGGGATCGAGTCCATCCTGGCTAACACAGTGAAACCCCGTCTCTACTAAAAATACAAAAAAATTAGTTGGGCGTGGTGGCTGGCACATGCCTGTAGTCCCAGCTACTTGGGAGGCTGAGGCAGGATAATTGCTTGAACCTGGGAGATGGAGGTTGCAGTGAACTGAGATCATGCCACTGCACTACAGCCTGGGTGACAGAGTGACACTGTCTCAAAAAAAAAAAAAAAGAAAGAAAGAAAAGAAAATACAGCAATAAAAATAATACAAATTGCTAAAACAATACAGTATAACAACTATTTACAAAGCACTTACATTGTATCCACATTATAAGTAACCCAGAGATGATTTAGAGTATACAGGAAGATGCATGTGGGTTACATGCAAATAATAGGCTCTTTTATAACAGGAATTTGAGCATCTGCAGATTTTGGTTTCTGTGGGGGATGCTGAAACCAATCCACCACGGATACCGAGAAATGACTCTAACCTCTTTCTTCAGCCCTTCTTGGGCTTTTTTTTTTTTTTTTTTTTGAGACAGGGTCTCACTCTCGCTCTGTTGCCCAGGCTGGGGTGCAATGGTGGGATCTCAGCTCACTGCAACCTCTATCTACTTCCAGGGTTCAAGTGATTCTTCTGCCTCAAGCCTCCTGAGTAGCTGAGATTACAGGCATGTATCACCATGCCCAGCTAATTTTTGTATTTTTTAGTAGAGACAGAGTTTCACCATGTTGGTCAGGCTGGTTTTGAACTCCTGACTTGGTGATCCACCCACCTCAGCCTCCTAAAGTGCTGGGATTGCAGGTGTGAGCCACTACACATGGCCTTTTGGACTATCTTAACCCAAGTTTACCATCTTTCCTGCTGCATCCTGGTGGAGACATCCCTTTTGCTTGGGCAAGCCAGTGTGGGTCTCTGTTTCTTGCAACCAAAGGCATGGCTTTGGAGCTCAACAGATGAGTGTCTGCCCCAGAAAGCCCACGTTCCAAGACAGCGTGGGAATAGGGATCCTCTCCAGGGGGTCTTCACTCTTTTATGTCTGCTTTAACTCCCCACAGAACCCCATTTCTTTTTTCCAGAGAGGAGGACTCGGGGATGAGATATTTCTGCCAAAAAGCCTTTTTGTGTCATTAATATGTTAACAAATGCTGTCAAGTAACAGTCGCAGTCAACAGAACTTGCCTTTGGCAGAGGCTGCGTGCTGCCAGACAAGACTGTATCTATTCGACACAAGCCTGGCTCCCTATGCCAGGAGATCTTGGCATCAGAGGTCACCAGGGCCCACAGAGGGACCTACCTACCCTGTCAACAGTGACAACGTCTCATGTATGAATAATACTTCACAGAGCATTTCTAAACTCCTTCCTGCAAAAGTGGGAGCGGAGATTCTAGTAGCAGGGCAGTGGAGGAAGGTACCAGCCCATGCCCGGAGGCAGGGAGATGTGGGGAGAGGAGGGAGGAAGAGTGGATATGAACGCCAAGCACAGGGGAGAGGGGATGAGGGCAGGACAAGTCAGATCCAGATGCAAGAGGTGCCGTGGACTGGAGAAAGATTAAAAGGAGATGGAAACATTGGTACAAAGGAAACAGGTGGACTGAAAAATCAGTGGTGGTGCTCAAGGGTCTTAGGAATCCATATTAGAATCGCATGCAGAGAAGAAATGGGTGGGGATTTTGTGAGAGGTGCAGATGAGCTAGATGCATGGACCATCCACAGGAATGGGGTGTATTGGTTAATTACTGCTATAAACTGCTGTGTAATGAATGACCTCAAAACTCAGTGGCTTAAAACAGCAGCTTTTATTCTCATTAGTCAGAGGGCCAGCAGAGGCTTGAATGTGCTAGACTGGGCTTGGCCAGAGAGACTCTAATCCACACATCTGTGGGAAGCAGAAAGATTCCTTTTTAAAATTTCCTTTCTTGGTAAAGAATAAGTGTGCTAATAACTTTGTTAAGCCCTATCCTATGTAGCTGTTAGACATGCCATGCTTACAGGCACATAGTATATTCTATGTCCTCGTACTTTAACCAAGATATCTGTGCTGGATGTGCTCACAGGCATATCCCAGCTCTTGATTGCTTTTACCTGTCTGGATAAGTTTTAAGTTGTTAGCCAATCAGGTTTTAGTTTAAATTGTGAGGTCTGGCTCCAGCCAATGGAGATTAGACACAGCAGTAAGGACAACCCCAAATGCGTAAGGAATAAATCTGTGTGTTTCCCTTTGTTCGTGGTACTTTTATGGCACGATGGCTAGCAAGGGTACCCTTCCTGAAGTTCAGGAAGTAAAAATTGCATTGCTAAAAGATCCTTTGTCTCAGTGCTAATTTTCCTTTGCGGCACTGAGCATCTGTTTCCAACACATCTCTTGTCTCTGTCCTGATACAGTCGGCTGGCTGGGCCTGCTCTGCTCATGATGATGGCAGAAGGATCAGAGAACAAGTGCAAATGCGTGGGTGCTCTCGAAGCTTAGGCTCATCACTAGTGCACCATCATATCCACTTCATTCCATTGGGCAAAGTAAGTCCCAGGGGTAAATGCAAAGTCAGGGTATGGAGAAACAGAATCCATCCCTTTCATGAAAGAACTGCAAAGTCAACAGCAAAGGGCATGGATATGGGGAGGGCAGAGACGCAGTCTGAAATGGTGGGCAAAGGGGAGACAGACAGGCATGAAGACAACAGCTGGGGGTTCATTAGCAAGCATGGATTTGCCCAGTTAGCTCTGTTTCTCTGCTCCCTTCTTTCTGGCTCTTTCTTTTTCTGGTTACTGGGCTATAAATTCTCAGAGAGCAGGACTTAATGATGTCCTCCTTATGGCCAGTCTTGGCACTCCCAAGGGCAGCTGTTCAGGCAGTCCACAGATATTTACTATGGACCTTCTGGGTGCTAGGTTCTGTGGAACAGGAGGACAATTCCTCATTCCTTTATTGGTTCAATTATTTAGTATTCCCTAAGTGTGTGAATGAATGACTAAAGGAAGGGAAGGTGGGGACATAATTTTCAAATGCTTTTAAAAACTCTCAGGGCTGAGCACAGTGGCTCATGCCTATAATTCCAGCACTTTGGGAAGCTGAGGCAGGTGGATCACTTGAGTTCAGTAGTTGGAGACCAGCCTGGCCAACATGGGGAAACCCCATCTCCACTAAAAATACAAAAATTAGCCAGGCATGGTGGTGCTCACCTGTAATCCCAGATACTTGGGAGGCTGGGCAGGAGAATCGCTTGAACCTGGGAGACAGAGGTGGCAGTGAGCGAAGACTGTGTCACTGCACTCCAGCCTCAGTGACAGAATGAGACTCTGTCTCAAAAAAACAAAAAACAAACAAAACTCTCAGTATCTGAAAATGCATCTAATTTATTTATTTACTTAATCTCTTTCTTTCTTTTTTTTTTCTTCGTAGCCTGTGCCATAGAAGGCAAGGGCCTCTAATTTCTAAAAACAAAAATAAATACAACCCAAAAACTTGGTGTTTGTGGAAACCAGGAGGTGGAGGAGATCAATCTAATTTCAAATTTAAACCTTCAGATTTTTCCAGAGGAGGTTAATATGGCTTCCTCAATTTACCGATTACTCTGAGAATTTCCACCTCAAATATCCTGCCCCACTACTGTGCATTTTCCCAGAAAACATAGTTCTGATTTTCATGCTCTCTCTCTACAATGTCTCTCTGACTTGCATTTGTTTACTAAGACCCAGAATGGCTCAAGTCAGATAAGGCTCAAACCCTGGACTTCACAAGCCTGGAGCCAGGAGGTCACGGTGTAAAACACTCTCTGCCCAGGTCCACAGTGGGCACAACACATTTGCACCAGAACCTGGCTGCATACCCCCAAATGCAACCCAAGTAACTCCCTGTTCCCCACAGGACTCCGCTCTGTTTAGAGTCATTTTGTCAGAAACCATACATTACATGACAATGAAAAATAATTTCAAGATTAGATTTTTTTCTCTTAAAATATTAAAGGAGATAAAATTGTAACCAGTAACAGGGCTTTAAAAATCAATAACCAAAACCTTCATTTTTCTTTCCCAGTATGAAAAGAAGTCTCCTGTTTTCCTCCCTGTCAGCTCACCTTCCTTTCCCAGACTTGCCTGGGCTCTCGGCCATCAGTAGCTCTTCCCCTCATCAGCAATGGCGGCTGGCTTCCCCACCCTCCCACTGGCCCGCTGGGAGGCTCTAGGAAGGCTGGAGAACTGATGCTCCCTGCCCCCTCCTCCCTCATCCCCGAGAGTCCTCCCGGGAAGGGCGATTCTCCCATCACTCTGAGTCACTCCAGCCTCCCCACCCGCCCCCTTGAAATCCTCCAGAGAAACTTCTGGCTAATAAAATTCCTTGCTTTGGCACATTGATCAAGCGCTGGTTGGGAGCCCTGGGTGTGTTCCGTGCTTTGGATTAACCGTAAACACCCCGCAGTAAATTCTGCTCAGGGATTTGTATCCGAGTGTCGCGAGGAGCAGGCAATGTATTCCGGGGATGACACCCTGTTTTCTGAGCATCATTTGGAAGATTTTCGCACGGCTTCCAATCTGTTCACCTCTCGCTTTTCAGCCCCATGTGGCTCCCTGGCGGGAAATTGACTGGGAGAAGTAAGCCAATATATCAGGGATGGCGCACAACATTTTTGTTTACTCCACTTAAACTGATATTTACTGGGGAGCCCACCTCCCAGGGACCCTGCCTCCTCTCACACGAGGGTGGGTCTCTAAATGTCACTCACATGGGGCCACTTAGGATCCTCATCATGAGAAAGGATAATTGGACGGAGCAGACGGGGAAATTTCCTGAAGCAAACCTCCTCGGTCCATTACATTTTTTATCGATCGGACCCAGGGGTTCTCTGCCTCTCTGCCAGAGCCCCAAGGAGGGGCTCGTTTTTCCTGCTTTTAGACCTCCCCAAGTCACGGTCATCGTCTTTCTGGATTAGCAGGTAGGCTGGCAGCCCTGTTCCTCATTTTCCTCTCCCCAAAGGCTGAGGACACAGGCCTCATCCCAGGGGCTACTGGCCCACAGAAAAATTCTTTGTCCTTACTGTTAGAAAAGGGGGCTTTAAAGGCTGCCCAGAGAATCAGCGGCATCCACTGTGTCCCTGGGGGTCACTGGTCATCTCTGCACCATTCATCTTGCTGACAGACCCCAGCTAGGGAGTCTATGCAGGCTGAGCCTACACTTCCACGGAATTGTACAATTTCGGATCTGTTCACTTGCAGGCTCTGCTGCAGGGAAGAGGGAAGGCTGGGCTAGAGAAGGGAGGATTACAGGCGTGAGCCACCGTGCCCAGCCTGGAAGTAATTTTTTAGAAGACAGCACAGCCTATGAAAACTAATTTTCTTAAACCAGGCATGCTGGCTCTTGCCTATAATCCCAGCAACCTGAGAGACTAAGTCAGGAGGATCTCTTGAGGCCAGAAGTTCGAGACCAGCCTGAACAACATAGCAAGGCCATGTCAATCAATCAATTGACTGAATCATAAATAAATAATTTTTCTAATGAAAATTTCAAAAAACAAATGTTATCTCTCAGCAAGGCCCTCCCTACCAGGCTCATTAACTCTGCAAACCCACCCGGCACTCCTCATCCGCTTCCCAGCAGTTTCTTTCTAGAATTCAGTATCACAGACTTTTTATTTCATTGTCTCTCTCCCCCATCACCCGGGTCAGAGTGTCAGCTCCATGGACACAGGCATTTGTATGCCTTTTGTTCACTTTTTAATAAGGAACTCCAACAAGAATGCTCAATGCATATTTTCAATTTGGGTCTGGCTCTCCTGGGTCATGTGCAGAAGCATCTTGTGGCTTCTGAGTGTGTCTGGGCACAATGGGGACAGAGTCAATAGCACGTTGGTGACAGTTGCTCCTTTCCCCTTTTCTTCCCCTGACCAGCATTAGCAAGGCTGGCCTGTGACCCCACATTTGTTGTGATGATTTGTCCCCTGCTTCTACCCTTGGGCAGTCAGTCTCTGAGTTTCTGAGACCAGCTGCAAGTTTGTAGCTCTGTGTTACCAGATGTAACCAGTTATCTTTTTTTTTTTTTTTTGAGGCAGAGTCTCACTGTTGCCCAGGCTGGAGTGCAGTGACACAATCTCAGCTCACTGCAACCTCCATCTCCTGGGTTCAAGCGATTCTCCTGCCTCAGCCTTCCAAGTAGCTGGAACTACAGATACGTGCCACAACACCTGGATAATTTATGTATTTTTAGTAGATACAGGGTTTTGCCACGTTGGCCAGGCTGGTCTCCAACTCCTGACCTCAAGTGATCCACCTGCCTCAGCCTCCTAAAATGCTGGGATTACAGTGTGAGCCACCATGCCTGGCCTGTAACCAGTTACCTTTGAAGCACTTCGAAGGTGAAAACTTCCGAGGGCTGCCCGTGACCATCCAGGTGAGTGTCCCTTCCCTGGTCTGATTCCAAGGGCTCCACTGCAGGCTCTGGTGTGTTCAGATGCAGTTCCTGGAGGAGCTGTCCTGCTGGCTCTGAGCTGGGAGTCCGCCACGATGTGCAAAGTCAAGATTGCAGAGACAGTGCAGGTCACACACCCTGCTTGACTCCAGATTGCAAGTCACCGTTTATTTTCTGTGCCTGGTGCCAGAAAGTGAGATAGATGCCATATGCTCACTTACTTGCAAAGACTTGGGGATTCTACACACATTGGTGGGGTTCGCACACCATAGGGAGGTGTGATTGCCGCTGACACACGGAGCTCCCGTGTCTGTGCACCAGGAGGCTCCAAGATCCTTCCCGGCCACATCCAGCACTCACATATGGTGTTGAAGATGCTGTAATTCTAGACACAGAGCATATGTTCTCGGAGCAGACAGGGTGCTAAATTCGTTCTAAACACCAGTTGTAAGTTTCTTGCTGAAATGCTCCCTCCCAGTATAAATAGCGTCTGTGCTACACTTTCCTACAGCAGGCTCCATGGAAGTCCTGATAACCTGACTTCAGCTTTATTTGATAGCATTGGATATTTTTCAAAATAGCCCATCTCCATAAAGAAAAATTGGGGGGAAATGATGATATGCTAAGCCAGGGGACATTTGCTAAGTCTAAGTGGGTGTTCTCTCCTCTTGTTTCAATAGTGGGCATCTCGGTCTCTGGATCCAGAAGGATGTTCTTTGGAATCTCTCTCTCTCTCTTTTTTTTTTTGAGACAGAGTCTGGCTTTGTTGCCCAGGCCGGTGTGTAGTGATGCAATTACAGCTGACTGTGACCTCAACCTCCTAGGCTCAAGCAATCCTCCTGCCTCAGCTTCCCAAGTAACTGGAACCATAGGCGCATGCCACCATGCCTGGCTAATTTTTTGACTTTTTGTAGACATGGGGTCCCACTATGTTGCCCAGGCTGGTTTCTAACTCCTGGACTCAAGCGATCCTCCCATCCTGGCCTCCCAAAGTGCCAAATCTAAGGAGGAAAATCTCACTGTGCTTCTTTAATTCTCTTCTTTGGGAGAGACTGTGTCTCCACTGAAACCTGGAGTTCTCAGATGAGCCCTACCTCTTCTGCTGCTGCTGTAAGTCTGCTCCATATTTATACTGACCCTGTGGGTCACACGGGGGCCTCCTCTAGGAACTTGGAGGACATCAGTTTTGGGACCAGAACACACTAGGGTCTTGGCCTGAGGATACCAAAAATGAGATGAAAAATGACTCTCTCTCTCTCTCTCTCTCTCTCTCTCTCTCTCTCTCTCTCTCTCTCTCTCTCTCTCTGTGTGTGTGTGTGTGTGTGTGTGTGTGTGTGTGTGTGTGTGTGTTTAGAGTAGTTTGAAACTGACAGAGGGGCAGGACCCTTAGGGCTCAGCTTGAGTCTCAAGGCTCAGCCCCTTCTCCTCCGTTTCCCCACCTCCTGTTCCAGCCTTTAATTCTCCACTCATCTTCCCCAGGATGAGATCAGCCAGGACCACAGCCTGTCCATGTGGATATCTTGTGGGAATTAGAAAAAGGCATCTTCTGGTTGGACACAGCTCTGTGGATGCCCAGCCTGGCAAATGGACAATGATTTTGCAAAGGAAAAGTCTCTACTTCCCCTTGGCATATGAAGCTTCATGCAGGAACACAGAGCTCCCTGAATGGAGGACAGGCTGGATGTCAGCTCCCAGCTGGATGCTGTTGTACAGTGCACAACTTGGACAAAAGTCCAAGGCAGGTCAGGGAACACATTACCTTCCTCTGAGTCTAGAACAGATATTTTCTACTTGCTACAGGCCTTTGTGGGAAAGTATTTTCTCCAAAAAATGACAACAGTAATATTTCCCATTTCATATGACTTTACAAGGACGTTCCTCTTCTGTGGTGATGGGTTCCCTGTTCCATGCCCTTGAGTCTGGAAAGGCTGTATGACTATGACAGAAGGGATAGGTTGTGACTATGGCAGAAAGGATAGGCTGGGTTATAAACGGTGCTAAAGCTTTTCCTTAGTTCTCTGGGAGACCCACCATTGGAACCCAGCTGCTATGTTTCAAGGAAGCCCAACTAGCCTGTGTAGAGAGACCACAGGAAGGGGCCACCCGTGGTGTCCCAGCTGACAGACAGTACACATGCAGGTAAAGAGGCTTTTGGCTCCTTCCAGCCCCAGCCACAGAGTTGGACCCACCCTTCCAATCTACCCAGCTGAGGACCTAAATACTGCAGGACAGAGATAAGCCAGTCTGCTGGGCTTTTTGCTAATTCCTGGCTCATGGGTCCATGAACACAATAACATGGTTTTCTTGTGACACTGAATTCAGAGTTTTAAAAATTATGCAGCAACAGTGAACAGGACAGCCTTCAAAACTCACTGCTCCCTCCTTTAAGAAGTCCTCCCTTGTGCCTAGGCTGTGTGTCAAAATATTTCTTTTTATTTTTTCAATTAAAATTTTTTTGAATTTTTGTTTTTTGAGATAGGATCTAAATTTTTCTCTTTTTGATAGGTGTCAGCTGGAGTGCAGTGATGCAATCATAGCTCCTTGCAGCCTCCAACTTCTGAGCCCAAGCAATCCTCTTGCCTTCACCTCCCTAGGAGCTGAGACTACAGACACACACCACCACACCTGGCTAATTTTTAAGGTTTTTGTAGATATGAGGACTCTCTATGTTGCCCAGGCTGGTCTCAAACTCTTGGCTTTGAGCAATCCTCTTGCATTGGCCTCCCAAAGTCCTGGGATTATTGGTGTGGGCCACCATGCCCAGCCAGAATAACCCTTTTCTATAACCTCCCTAATCCTCTTGACCAGGTGACCAGGTCACAGCCTTTTTCACTGTGCACTGTCTCACCAAGTCCCCACGTCACTCTGTGAGTGGCCATTACTATCCCATTTTATAGATGAGGGAATGGAAACTCAGGCTGGGGGCGTTCCCAAGGTCCACAGGTGCTGAGTGACAGGGCCAGCCTTACAGCTGCTGCTGCGACTGAGAAGCAAGGGAATGCATAAAGGGAGATGCGTGAAATCCCCAAATCCTGGCCCTTCACACTGGTACCTGTGGAGCTCTTGGTGAAGACCCCTGACAGAAGAACATGAAGCCTACAGCCCCTCCTGAATTCAGCACCCCTCCCACGAGGTTAGATCTCCTTCCTGCCCCAGAGCTGCCCAATGCCAGTGAGGAGAAGGAGAAATGTATGTGCAGGATCAAAGCCCTCCACAAACCATCAACACAGCCAGGAGGTGGGTTTCCAGCCATGCAGCAGGAAGCCGGGAATGTGGCTCCCACATGTGACTGAGGAGCTGGGACCTACTGGTCTCTCAGGGCAGCTGGCTCCAGGCAAGGCCAGAGCACAGTGAGAGAGGCCAGGTAGGGACAAATGGGGAATGGTAACGTGGTGATGTTAGACAGATGCAAAGCCTGGGGCTGTTGGGCTGTCGAGGCTTGTGGGTCCCCAAGAGACACTGCGTCTTTTTCAGGCTCCTCCAGGTGCCAGGCTAAGAAATTAGAATCCCAGCTTTGGTTGGCAACTTCAACTTCTGAGCTGTTACAGGGTCCTCACTGGCTGGGAAATGCATGTATCTGTGGACGAGTCTTGGGCATCTGAAAGAGGTAGAGCCTCAGGCAGAACCATCCCTCAGACGAGGAAACTTTTTTTTTTCTTAATGCATTCCTTTTGTTTTTGTTTGTTTTGTTTTGTTTTGTTTGAGATGGAGTCTCGCTCTGTCGCCCAGGCTGGAGTGCAATGGTGCAATCTCTCCTCACTGCAACCCTTGCCTCCCGGGTTCAAGCAGTTCTTGTGTCTCAGCCTCCCACTTACCTGGGATTACAGGCACCCACCACCACGCCCAGCTAATATTTGTATTTTTAGTAGAGACTGGGTTTTACCATATTACTCAGGCTGCTCTTGAACTCCTGACCTCAGGTTATTGACCCGCCTTGGCCTCCCAAAGTGCTGAGATTACAGGCATGAGCCACCACGCCCGGCTTAACATATCCCTTTTGTGTATATACTTTCAATATCTTAAGTGGCTTGCATGCTTTTTTATAAAGTCATGCAATACAGTGTAAGAAAAAAAATCAAAGAGAGCATAGAATAAAAAGTTAAGGCACCAGGCGCAGTGGCTCACCCCTATAATCCCAGCACTTTGGGAGGCTGAGGTGGGTGGATCACGAGGTCAAGAGATCGAGACCATCCTGGTCAACAAGGTGAAACCTCGTCTCTACTAAAAATATAAAAATTAACTGGGCATGATGGTGCGCGCCTGTAGTCCCAGCTACTCAGGAGGCTGAGGCAAGAGAATTGCTTAAACCCAGAAGGCGGAGGTTGCGGTGAGCCGAGATCGTGCCATTGCACTCCAGTCTGGGTAACAACAGTGAAACTCCGCCTCAAAAAAAAAAAAAAAAGTTAAGGCTAGGCCCATTAGCTCATACCTGTAATCCCAACACTTTGGGAGGTTGAGGTGGGAGGACTGCTTGAAGCCAGGAGCTCAAGGCCAGCCTGGGCAACAAAACAAGACCCCATCTCTACAGAAAAATAAAAAATTAGCTGGGCGTGGTGGCACATGCCTGTAGTCCCAGCTACTCAGGAGGCTGAGGCAGGAGGATTGCTTGAGCCCAGGAGTTGGAGGCTGCAGTGAGCTATAATTACACCACTGCATTCCAGCCTTGGTGGCAGAGTAAGACCCTACCTGTTAATAACAACAACAAAAAGAATAAAAAGTTTAAATTCCTCCCATATTCCCACTTTCCCTTTATAGTGACAACCACTGGTAATACTTCAATCTGCAGTTTCTAGTCATTTTCCTATGAATTTGCATCATTCAGGTAAAGAATTTTATGTTAAGTCCAATTATACTATTTGTATTCTTGTGACTTCTTTTCCCCTAAACTTTTATTTATTGTCTTGGAGGCTTTTCTTTGTTTTCACAGACAGCTACAAAGCTCATTCTCTTTATAGCTGTATAGTTTTCCGTAATGTGACTGCATCATGATTAACCAAATCCTCCTTGAAAGTGGATTCGATGGTTTCTAGTGTTTTGCTATCACCATTGCTCCAAATCAACGTCTTTCTACTTACTCCTTTGCATATTCGTGCAAATGTTTCTTTTCTTTTCTTTTTTTTTCTTTTCTTTTCTTTTCTTTTGAGATGGAGTCTTGCTCTGTCACCAGGCTGGAGTGCAATGGCACCATCTCAGCTCACTGCAACCTCCGACTTCCTGGTTCTAGCGATTCTCCTGCCTCAGCCTCCCGAATAGCTGGGATTACAGGCTTGCACAACCATGCCCAGCTAATTTTTGTATTTTTAGTAGAGACCAGGTTTCACCATGTTGGCCAGGATGGTCTCGATCTCCTGGCCTTGTGATCCATTTGCCTCAGCCTCCCAAAGTGCTGAGACTACAGGCGTGAGCCACCGTGCCCAGCCCTTTTCTTTCTTTCCTTCTTGAAAAAATTTTACTTTAAGTTCCGGGATACATGTGCAGGTTTGTTACATAGGTGTGTGTCTGCTATGGTGGTTTGCTGCATCTATCAACCCGTCATCTAGGTTTTAAGCCCCACACGCATTAGGTATTTGTCCTAATGCTCTCCCTTCCCTTGCAGTCCACCCCCCAACAGGCCCTGGTGTGTGCCATTCCCCTCTCTGTGTCCATGTGTTCTCATTGTTCAACTCCCACTTATGAGTGAGAACATGCAGTGTTTGGTTTTCTGTTCCTGTGTTAGTTTGCTGAGAATGATGGCTTCCAGCTTCATCCATGTTCCTGCAAAGGACATGAACTCATTCTTTTTTGTGGCTGCATCATACAAATGTTTCTACAAAAGAGGTTGAATTGACATCACTTGGCTAAGGGTGTGTGCATTTAAATTTTCTTTTCTTTTTTTTTTTTTTTTGAGACAAAGTCTCTCTCTGTTGCCCAGGCTGGAGTGCAATGGCACAATCTCAGCTCGCTGCAAACTCTGCCTCCTGGGTTCAAGCGATTCTCCTGCCTCAGCCTCCTGAGTAGCTGGGACTACAGGCACGCGCCACCACGCCCAGCTAATTTTTGTATTTTTAGCAGAGACAGGGTTTCACCATGTTGGTCAGGCTGGTCTCAAACTCCTGACCTTGTGATCTGCCCACCTCAGCCTCCCAAAGTGCTGGGATTACAGGCGTGAACCACTGTTCCTGGCCATAAATTTTTATAGAATCGTCAAATTGTCCTCTCAAGATGCTGTGCTGATAACACCTCCTCCAGTCCCATAGGAGAGCGCCTCACACTCACACTCTGCCCAGCATCACGTTCTCACACTTTTCACTCTTTCCCAGTCTACTGGGCCCAAGTCATATCCCTGTTATTGCAGTTTGCATTTCCCTGTCTAACTGCTTAGGCTGAGCATAGTTCCCTATGTTTACTGGCCAGTCGTATCTCATCCACGACAGCACCTCTTTGTGCCTGTATTAATCAGGGTGTTTTGGAGAGCAGGGAACAAAAAACCAAGACTCAACTGGCTTGGGTAATAAGAAATTTATCTCCTTTTTTGCTTGTTAGACATGAGGTCTCACTCTGTTTCCCAGGCTGGAGTGCAATGCCACTATCATAGCTCATTGAAGCCTCTACCTCCGGGGCTCCAGTGATCCTCCTGCATCAGCCTCCTGAGCACCTGGGACTACAGTTGTGCACCACTAAGCCTGGCTAATTTTATTATTTTTGTAGAGATGGGGCCTCACTATGTTGCCCAAGCTAGTCTGGAACTCCAGAGTTCAAGCAATCCCTACACCTCAGCCTCTACAAGTGCTAGGGTTACAGATGTGAGTCACTGCACCTACCCTCAGTGTCTTTTTTTTTTTTTTTTTGAGACAGAATCTCACTCTGTTGCCCAGTTTGGAGTGCTGTGGCATGATCTTGGCCCACTGCAGCCTCTGCCTCCTGGGTTTGAGTGATTCTCCTGGCTCAGCCTCCCAAGTAGCTGGGACTGCAAGCATGTACCACCATGCCTGACTAATTTTTGTATTTCTAGATAGAGATGGGGTTTCATCATGTTGGCCAGGCTGATCTTGAACTCTGGACCTCAAGTGATCCTCCTGTCTCGGCCTCCCAAAATGCTGGGATTACAGGTGTGAGCCACCGTACCCAGCCTCAGTGTCTAAGAATGAGGGCAGGATTTTCTTGACACCACCCTATTCCCCCGGAGGATGGACAAGACAACATTACTGCCTATGACCCAACCTATCCCACTGTGATTGCCATGGTGAACACAGACTCCTCAGCACAGGGGTTGGGCACTCCCCTGAAGCAAGCATCTGTAGCGCTCTGAGGACCTTAGTAAACTCGGGTTCTCCTGGAAAGAGAGGGAGGAATGGCAGCTGCCATCAGCAACCAACCTGCTCGCTCCCACAGCTGTGACATTTTTCTGTGGCATTGTTTGTCTTTTTCTTTTTGATTTGTAGGAGTTGTTTATATACTTTTGAAAGGAAATATATATTCCTTTCGAAACATGTACGTGGAATCATATGCGTTTTTCTTTGGTAAGTGCTAACAATATTTTTCCTGGCCTGTTGCTTTGCTTTGAGTGAATTGTATTTATTTAAGGCCAAACCTTAACTGGAGATATACTTTTTTCCTCCCCAAATCTTGACTTCATGAATAATACAGCTGCTTCTCTCTTGCTGAAAAGCAAAACTGGAGGTGGCGGAGGATGGGTGAGGTCATCATTACCAGTTTGCAGGATTTGAGGCAGAGAGCATCTGCAGGTAGAGGCCCACTGCAGAGATCGTCTTGGGAGGCTGCCAGGAGCGCGGTGCTGCAGAAACCCAGAGCGGGGAGAATATTAAAGGGATCAAGCCATTGGAACCCCACGAGGAGGGGCCCACGCAGGAAAAGAAGCTGCCCTATCGGACCTGCAAGTGCCTCTGAGATGGTTTCTGCCTGGGCTCATGTAGAAGGCTCCAGCAATGGGTCCATTAGATGACAGTGCTGACTCTCAGGTGGTGATCACAAACACAAAGACATATCTCAAGCCACGGGGAATTCTGGGAGCCAGGCAGGCTGAGGTTGGCATGAGGGACACAAGATCTGCCTTTGCAGAGGACACCCTCCCTGGTGGGGGCTGAGGAAACAGCCCATCACCTTCCTGAGGCCCCAAGCCTCTTTCCATGGATCTGGGAGGCAGAGGGACTTAGCTAACTGTCACATGGTGGAACAGAGGAGATGTTTCATCCCTCATTGGTCTTATTTAACTGGTACAAAGCTCAGGTGAGCAACAGGACATTGTTATTTATTTATTTTTAATGGAAGCAAGATCTTGCTGTGTTGCCCAGGTTGGTCTCGAACTCCTGGGCTCAAGTGATCCTCCCACCTAAGCTGTCTGATAAGCAATCCTCCCAAAACTTTGGGATTACAGGTGTGGGCTATCATACCTAGCCCAAGAGGGGCATTATTTATTTAACAAGGTTTCATCTGTAACCCCAAGTCCCCCTTGTCAATGCCCCAATGTCCCTGGACACAGAGGTCTCCCTTCTGGCAGCCAGGCTGGCGTCAACCACAGCTCCCATGTGTGTGCTGGTTTTGCTGCTCTAGGCACCGTGCTCTGTGCTTTGCAGGTGTAACAACTCTATGAGGCTAGAACCACCGTTGCCCCCATTTTGCAACTGGAAAACTGAGGTATGGGGAGGCCAAAAAATGATCAAGCAATGCTGCTGCTTTCTTCCTAAGCCCCAGTCTCTCTTCCTATTTGTGGAAGCCGTTTTTTAAAAACATTTTTCGAGACGGTGTCTCACTCTGTTGCCCAGGCTGGAGTGCCATGTTGTAATCTTGGCTCACTGCCACCTCCACCTCCTGGGTTCAAGCAATTCCCTGCCTCAGCCTCCTGAGTAGCTGGGGTTACAGGCACATACCACTACGCTTGCCTAATTTTTTTTTTTTTTTTTTTTTTTTTTTGGTATTTTTAGTAGAGACAGGGTTTCACCATGTTACCCAGGCTGGTCTCGAGCTCCTGACCTCAAGTGATCCACTTGCCTTGGCCTTCAAAAATATTGAGATTACAGGCTTGAGCCACTGTACCCAGCCAGTAGAGCCCTTTTGACAAAACCCAAGGAGTGTCTCTGGAGCCCTGATTTCTCCACAGCTGGGAGTTATTTTTCTGACTTCAGGCCAGAGCACCAGTTTTCTGACGTGAGAATTGTATCGGCCAAATCTTGGAATGAGATCATGAGAAAGGGTCTGCAGAAAGAGA
Organism: Saguinus oedipus; assembly: GCA_031835075.1. NCBI lineage: Eukaryota > Metazoa > Chordata > Mammalia > Primates > Cebidae > Saguinus > Saguinus oedipus. The sequence continues at coordinate 50,401,857 of CM063170.1, forward strand.
AGAAAGGGGTGGTGCACTACAGAGGAGGGTCCATTCCAAAGGCTGCAGGTGACACAAGGGACTCTTCATGGATGGTGCTATGGTTTAAGTATATATGTCCCTCCAAAATGCAAACATTGGAACCTAATGCCCAATGTAAAGGTATTAAGAGGTGGACCTGGCCAGGCGCAGTGGCTCATGCCTGTAATCCCAACACTTTGGGAAACTGAGGTAGGAGGATTGCTTGAGCCCAGGAATTCAAGACCAGCCTGGGCAACATAGGGAGACCTTGTTGCAACAGGAAATTAAAAAGTTAGGTGAGCATGCAAGGTGATTCCTTCTTCAAGGGGACGCCTCTCACCTGCCTGCATTGGCTGCCTACGTGGATACCCACATGTCATCCCTTTAGGATATATCGTCCTCTCATGCACATGCTGAAGAGTGGTCTTTCATTTCTTTTTCTTTGTTTTTTTTTTTTTTGAGATGCAGTCTTGCTCTGTCACCTAGGCTAGAGTGCAGTGGCATGATTTCAGCTCACTGCAACCTCTGCCTCCCAGGTTCAAGCGATTCTCCTGCCTCAGCCTCCAGAGTAGCTGGGATTACAGGCATGCACCACCATGCCTGGCTAATATTTGTATTTTTAGTAGAGATGGGGTTTCACCATGTTGGCCAGGCTGGTCTCCAACTCCTGACCTCAGGCAATCTGCTCACCTCGGCCTCCCCAGGTGTTGGGATGACAGGCGTGAGCTACCGTGCCCGGCAGAGTTGTTTTTCTTGACATAGGCCAGAGGCATTGATGTGCAGTGGGTTTCTTTAGTCATCAACTATGACCCTCCCACCAACAGGGAAAACTATATCCACAGAATCGGTCAAGGTGGACGGTTTGGCCATAAGGGTGTGGCTATTAACGTGATGATAGAAGAAGACAAGAGGACTCTTGGAGACATAGAGACCTTCTACAACACCTCCATCGAGGAAATGCCCCTCAATGTTACTGACCTCATCTGAGGGGCTGTCCTGCCACCTTGCGCCAGCCAGAGTTCACTCTTGGGCTAAGGGAGCAACAGGAGGGAGGGAGGGAAGGGATGGACATCTTGTCATTTTTTTTAAAAATAAATGTCACTTTTTGAGGCCAAAAAATAAAAAATAAAGTTAGCTGACCATGGTGCTATGCTCCTGTAGTCCCAGCTACTAAGGAAGCTGAAGGGAGGATCGTTGGAGCCCAGGAGGTCGAGGCTGCAGTGAACTGTGATTGCACCACTGCACTCCAGCCTGGACGACAGCGTGAGACCCTGTCTAAAATTTTAAAAAAGAGGTGGTCCTTTTGGGAAGTGATTCAGTTATGAGGACCCCATCCTCATGAATGGATTAATGCCCTTATTATAAAAGACACTTCAGAGAGCTCTCGAGCCTTTCCATCTCATCCACCACATGAGGATTCAACAGTTGACCCCTCTCAAGGATGCGGCAACAAGGCAGTGCCTTGGAAATAGAGAGAAGACCTTCACCAGACACCATGTCTGCCTGCACCTTCATCTTGGGCTTCCCAGACTGTAGAACTGTGAGAAAGAAATTTCTCGTATTTATAAATTATGCAGTCTAGGATATCTTGTAATAGCAGCATGAATGAACTGAGATGGTCCCAGGCAGAGATGCAGACAGGTTCTAAGGTGGGGTGGGGAGGCCAGGCTGGAGCCAGGCTCATGTTTTTGGATGGAGGATGACAGGCACATTAAAAAGAGATATGACCCTTTGATTTCTTGCCCAGGGGTCTCACTACTTCCTCTCACATCTTGATATGGTTTTGCTATGTCCCCACCTATTGGAAATAGATGTTGTAAATAGATGCTCCGTGCTGGGAAAAAAAAAAAAAAAACTCAGCACTGAGACAGAAGATCTTTCGGCACTGCAGTTTTTATTTCCTGGACTACAGGAAGGGTACTCTTGTGGCAAGATGGCTAGTGAGACTACCCTTCCTGCAGTCCAGGAAGTAAAAATTGTGTTGCTGAAAGATCCTTTGTATCAGTGCTGATTTTTCTTTGCAGCACCGGGCATCTATTTTCAACATCTCTTTCCAACACCACCCAATATCTCATCTTGAATTACAATTCCTATAATCCCCATGTGTCAAGGGCAGGAGCAGGAGGAGCTCCTATGATGTTCTTGTGATAGTGAGTCTTGCAAGATCTGATGGTTCTATAAGCATCTGGCATTTCCTCTAGTTGCGCTCACTCCACGAAGGAGGTCCTGCTTCTCCTTTGTCTTCCGCCATGATTGTAAGTTTCCTGAGGCCTCCCCAGCCGTGTAGAACAGTAAGTCCATTAAAGCTCTTTCCTGGCTGGGCGCAGTGGCTCATGCCTGTAATCCCAGCACTTTGGGAGGCTGAGCAGGCAGAGCATGAGGTCAAGAGATCGAGACCATCCTGGCCAACATGGTGAAACCCCGTCTCTACTAAAAATACAAAAAAATTAGCTGGGCATGGTGGTGTGTGCCTGTAGTCCCAGCTACTCAGGAGGCTGAGACAGGAGAATTGCTTGAACCTGGGAGGCGGATGTTGCAGTGAGCTGAGGTCATGCCACTGCACTCCAGCCTGCCACCTGGTGACGGAGTGAGACTCTGTCTCAAAAAAAGAAAAAAAAGCTCTTTCCTTTATAAATAATCCAATTTTGGGTGTTTCTTCACAGCAGTGTGAGGATGGGCTAATACACATCTGCCTACCAGCACTTTAGCCATGGATGTGTCAACATGTTACCTTAAAACTTGTGTACAAGGTACCAGGCTGGGAAGAATGTGCCTTGCCTGCCCCTGAGAGCTTTTCTTCCATTTGGGACATCTACAAAGTTGTAGGCAGAACTGAGGTATGAGTGAACACATGCAGGTATGTGCATTTTTCTGCAGAAATAATCCACAACTTTTATCAGTCTTTCAAAGGCATCTTCTGAGAGGCTGAGAAGCATCATTCTGGGTCAATGATAGTTTCCAAGATGGGCAAGAAATAAGACTCTTAATCTAGAGATCACATGGTTGCAGGCTGGGACTGTGTGGGGTAGTAGCAGGAGAAAGGTCAAAACCACCCATCAACATCCTATGTAACTTCAGGCTGGTTTCCTACCCTCTCTGAGCATTCTCATTTATAAAAATGTAAACAAACACAAGTACTTCCTTCCAGAGCAGGTGTAAGGAATAAATGAAGTTACGTGCTTAGAGGCCCCTGTCCTCTAAGGTCTCCACCTGCCTGCTTCCTCTACTGTCTCCAGCAAACCCTCTCTCCTCTTTTCGGTCTGAACTTCCAGCCTGTGTATTGTTTCTGTATCTTTCGGTTTTTTCCTTCCTTCCCAGGGCTTGCTACCCTCTGGTCAATATCACTGCTATTTCCATTTGCAACAGGACAGGAGAAGGAAGGGGTGAAACTTTCTTTAATTTTACAACCTTGGAGCAACCACAGTTGATATTTGGGGAGGAAGAAAGCTGAGATCATCAGCACATCCAGGTCTATGCTTCCCAACATTTCTGATGCTTCTTCTTCTGTTGACTCCTCCTGATCATTAACAGTCAAAAGTCTGGCCATGCTCAGCTGGGCGTGGTGGCTCATGCCTGTAATCCCAGCACTTTGGGAGGCTGAGGCACGTGGACCACCTGAGGTCAGGAGTTCGAGACCAGCCTGGCCAACATAATGAAACCCCATTTCTACTAAAAATACAAAAAGTTAGCTGGGTATGGTGGTAGGCTCCTGTAATCCCAGCTACTTTGGAGGCTGAGGCAGGAGAATCGCTTGAACCTGGGAGGCAGAGGTTGCAGTGAGCTGAGATCATGCCACTGCACTCTAGCCCAAGTGACAGAGCGAGACTCCATCTCAAAAAAAGAAAAATCTGGTTATGCTCAAATGGCCTAATGCAAGCACTGCAAGTAAACATTGGGGAAAATATCTTACAGGCTCTAGAAACACCACACCCAAAGAAGATATTTGCAAGAGCGAAGGTAACAGACACAGGTTTCCTGTTCAGCCTCATCCTGGCGTAGGCCAGCCATGCCCGCACGATTCCCATCTGCGTCTGGCCCAGGGAGGTGAGAGGAGGTTAGCTCTCTAGGCCTCTGCCCATTAATCTCACTCAGGGCCCTAATGCTGGAGCACATTTATGAGCCAATCAGTCCTTGGGCCTTTTTTCCTTTGAATCTCTACTTTGTTAACATTCAGCTTCCATATTTCCTGGTGACAAACTAGGTCATATCTATGGCAAAGCATACTCTGAAATCATATTTTGCTGTGTTGATATTAAGCTAAACGTCATATACTGATATTGGGTGGGTTATCTCTTCTTAATTCAGATGGGAGGAACAGGAACCAGTGGGGATAGTTAAATCCCCCACCCCCAGTTTCCCCAGCCACGACACTTAGGTACCCCCAAGTGGCACCATGTGACTGATTCTGGCTATTACACAGTGACCCCCAAAATTGGGGTTCAGCCTGAGAGGCCACATGGGTTCTTGGGTTTGGGTTCTTGGCTTCACACAGGAAGGAATTCAAGAGTGAGTTGACAGAGTAAAGTGAAAGCAAATTTATTAAGAAAGTAAAGGAATAAAAGGGTGGTCACTTCTCAGGCAGAGCGGCAGCTTGGTCTGCCCGACTGAGTATACTTTCAGTTATTTGTTAATCATATGCTAAACAAGGGGTGGATTATTCATGGGTTTTCTGGGAAAGGGGTGGGGGGTTCCCCAAACTGAGGGTTTCTCCCCTTTTTGGACCATATAATGTAATTTCTGAATGTTGCCATGTTGTTTATAAACTGTCGTGATGCTGGTGGGAGTGTCTTTTCCCATGCTGCTGCATTATAATTAGCGTATAATGAGCAGTGTGGATGACCTGGTGTCGCTTTCCTCACCATTCTTCATTTTGGTGGGTTTTGGCTGGCTTCTTTACCACATCCGGTTTTATCAGTGGGGTCTTCGTGAGTCATACCTTGCAAAATCAGTCCTGCCAATTCCTGTCTCGTTTATTCAAGATGGGGTCACTCTGGTTGGAAAGCCTCTGACATGGTCACTGAGTAGGGAGCAGAAATGGTAGGTGCCACTTCTGGGTGGAAGTATTTTAGAGCTGGTGCAAGATGTCCCTGCTCTGTCTTCCCTGCCTCGACAATTGTGGGGGCCACATGTTGAGGTGTTAGAGCCACCTATGAAAGCAGCCTGGATCACTGAGTCACTCAGTGGAAGTCTGTTTCAAAATGTAGTGTATTGGTAGAAAACGTGAGGTACAGTGAAGCCAACAGATCAGATGATTACTATTGAAAAAGTAGTTTGTTGCTCACAGTTTCCAGGAGGAGGGTACACTGCCTGCCACCTCACAAGGGGCCACATGGGGAAGCACCAGGGTCAGTCAGGAGGTGGAGGGCAAAGAAGGCTTCATTTGGTTTGCATTGAAAAGTGCTCTCCTGGCAGGTTGTTTGTATCTCTAGAAATTGGCTAACTCTAGGGGGTCAGCGAGGCCCCAGATGTCAGAGCATTGGAATGCAGGGAATAAAAGATGTGGTTAATGTCAGCTCTCCATATGCAAGCCTGGAGCCTGAAAGTCTGAAGTCCTGCTTGCCTCGGCTGACGTCTTCCACCCTCTGCCTGCGTTCGCCATTGTCCTTGATCGCCTAGTGGAGCTTTCTTGGACAAGCCCCTCACCCAACCCTGCCATCTTAACTGTTCTTAGGATAATGTAAACACCTCTCACCCAATCCTGCCTTTGTAACTGAACTTCTATACTCCTTGCTCCTATCCCCCACCACTGTAACTGAACTTACTCTGCAACCCCCAAAAAACTACTCAAACCTATAAAACCAACTCCTATCCCACTGCCCTTTGCTAACGCCCTTTTTGGACTTAGCCCACTGGCACCCAGGTGAATAAACAGCCATGTTGCTCACACAAAGCCTATTTGGAAGGTCTCTTCATTCAAAGCACACATTTTTCAACAGTTAATACCAAGACAACTGTTCCGGAGGGCTGCACAATCTGCCTTGGACTTTGTGGGAGGGGAAATTAAACTTTGTTCTGCGAAGCATTCAGATTTGGGGTTTCATTTATCACCAGCAGGGCACTACTGCAGGAACACAGGAGAAGCAGGGGCACGTGGAAAATGAACAAACCTTGTCAGTGAGACTTCACAGAGACTTCAGCATAGGCAGAACATCTGCCACATTGACAAGGTTTGTTCATTTTTTTCTTTCAAATATTCAGCCAATGGTTGTTGAGCACCAACTGTGTATCAGGCCCAGGGCTGGGGGCTGGATCACAGAGACCAGGCACTAATCCTGCCTGCTCCCATGGAGCTCTCAGTGTCACAGGAAAGGTGAGACACCTGAAAGGACAAGGATGGGCTGGACGCAGTGTCTCATGCCTATAATCCCAGCACTTTGGGAGGCTGAAGTGGGAGGTGCTTGAGGCCAGGAGTTCGAGACCAGTCTGGGCAACATTGCAAGATCCCATCTCTGCAAAAAGAAAAAAATTACCTGGCCATGGTGGTATGCCCCTGTAGTCCCAATTACTCTGGAGGCTGAGGTGGGAGGATTGCTTGGGCTGAGTTGGAGACTGTAGTGAGCTGTGATCTGCACTCCAGCCTGAGTGACAGAGTGACACCTTGACTCAAAAAAAAAAAAAAAAAAAAGGGAGGACAAAGATGACAGAGTGTGAAGACTGCCATGCAGAGGTGGGTCTACAATGGGTGGGTAAACAGAGGAGGGAGTCAATCAGGGAGGACTTCTCACAGGAAGTGACACTTAAGGCAGGTGTCCATGGAGTTACATAAGAGATCCCTGTGCAGAGACAATGGGCACAGATGTTCTAGAATGTCTAGGAAGTGCATATATAAGGGCACATCCAGGCTATGGCAGAGTTTAGTGGGGCTGGAGGAGAGGAGCTTTGGGGTATGGTCAGACATGGCAGGAAAGCCAGCTAGGTTGACATCTGTGAAGGCTTTGAGTGCACTGACAAGGGCTGCAGGTGACTGAGGGCCATGCAGGTGACATTAAGAGACTGGCAGTCACAGCTTTTCCTTCTCAAGTTCCCCCCACCTCCTTCAGTGTCCCTCCTATCAAATGATTGTGTTCATTTAACCCCTCTTGTTATAGTTTGCGAAAAACCCCAAAGGCTCCTCTAATCTAAGGCAGGGATAGTAAATGCCATCCTCCCTTCCACCACTCAGGGCAGACATCACCAATCAATCAACATTCTTTGCATTAGAGGCCAGATTGAGCCTCAGAGGCCTTCTCAGCACAGCTCTTTAGGCAACAAATATTCAAGGGTCCAGTTTGGTGTGTGTGTCACATTATATGTCGCTTCCATTTTAAGAGGTTAAACATGCGGCATTCTCTTTATAGAAGTATTTTTATTTTAGAAAAAAGAAACTTCAGGGTGAAGGCAAAATTTAGTCAAGGAAATGAATAGCTAATGGTAGAATTTTAGTCTGCAGAATTTTTGGGAAGGGAAGTCTGTGCAAGTCTCTCAATCCTGTCTCCATTGCCACCAAAACATGTTTCTGTTGTTTATTTTCCAAGCCAAAGTAAATGCCACAGAGCCAAAGAGAGTCGTTTCCATGGTAAGCTCCATCCATATCTCCCTTTGTATCCCCCATGATGCCCACGATTGTTCAGGCAAAGAATAGACGCTCACTAAATGTTTATTGATTGACTCTAAATTGCAGTTTTATCCAACACTCTCAGGGAAGTCAGCTGGAAGCTGAACTCACCCCCATATATTGCTGAAGTGCATTGATTACCAGGAAGCTAATGCTGTATGACAGCTCCAGCTTGTGAGATTTGTTTTTTCCAAAGCCACATGAACTGCAATTTTTGCAGCCCCCTGCTCATTCTGTGTCTTGCACACTTGTCATTTGCTCTTCTCGTTACTTCCTTGAGGACAGGGATCACCGTTTTCACTGCTCAGCCTCCTCCTGCTCGGCCCAGCCCAGGGAGAGCCGTCAGTCAGTACTTGTGAATGAATGAGTGACACTTACTAAGCTCAGTGAGATGAGTAAGTCATCATTCCTACCCTCATTCCCAACCTCCTGATCCAGATGGCATAGATGCATGGGAGGGGCACATGCTGAGAGGGGTTTGAGTCCCCTGCCCGAGGTTGCAGGGTGACTGGGCCCTGGGGTGGGGGTGTGCTGGGGGCATTTGCAGAAAGGGCAATGGGGGAGCAGTTTGGAGGGAGGTAAGGGAGGATGCCCTCGGTCAGGCCTCAGGGACTGTCATGTACTGCTGGAACCTGCCTGGGGAGTTCAGGAATGAGGGCAGATGGTAAATAAAGACCTGGCATGAGGTTGGGAGCAGGGAGAGAAATCAACCCGGTGTCCTGGGGAGGGAAAGTGAAACCTTAAAGAGGTGAGACTACCGGAGAATGTGTAACGAGAGAAAAGGGAGGGACGTGGAATTCAGATTGTTGGGGCAGAAAGAGGAAGCAAGGTGGGGGAAGAGTCAGAGGAGGTGCTGGCAGAGGGGCAGGAGGGGAACTGAGAGAGGACAGCGAGCCTTCAGAAAATCAGGGACCGGCACATTCACAGAAGCCACGGAGCAACCCAAGAGGAGCCTGGGAGACCGGGACTTGGTGGCTGCTGACAGACAGTTTCAGTTTAGGGGTAGGAGTGAGAGCCAGTCGGCACTGCAGAAGGAGAGGGGAAAGGCAGGCAATTGAGAGGTTTCCTTCAATAGGTTTATCAACAAAAACAGCAGTCAATAGGACCCAGGAAAGTAAGTTCATTCCTTTTTTAAAACTTTTATTCTTTCTCCTTCCTTCCTTCCTTCCTTCCTCCCTCCCTCCCACCCTTTCTTCCTTTTCTTCCCTTACCTTTCCACTTTTCCTTTCTCCCCTCCCCACTCTCCCCTCTCCCCAGGAACCTTTGGGAACCTACACCAGCATGTGATCTCGACTCACTCTTTTTCTCCACCCTACTGAAAGCTGGTTGGGGGCCTGGAGTGTTTGCAGTGACCCAAGATGAGAAGCTGGGTCACAGAAACATTAACTCAGAGCTCAGCGGGGGTTGCAGCTGATCCAGCAGGCTGGACAGCGACAGCAATACTTCCTAGAAAAGGAGCCGGGAGGAGTGAGTTTGCCCAGGATCTTCCGCCTTGAGACCAAGGGTCTGGGGAGCGCAGGAAGCCCCAGTGCTACGCATCTGAAAAATCCCTAAATGCTTCCACCCTTGGTGCTGAGAGCAAGGCAAGTGGCCTCTGCCAGGGAGGGGGGAATGTGGGAGGGCAGGCAGGGCTGATTCTAATTCTAGCGACTTGGTCAGTCCACTGGGCCCCTAGGTAGCGCTGCCCCTGGAAAGGAGACACACGGCGCCTGGAGGGGAGGATGACAGGCTCTCCTCCTGCCCTCCCTCCCACCTACATACACACACACACACACTCTCTCTCTCTCTCTCTCTCTCTCTCTCTCACCCACCCTTACCTACCTGGTCCAGATGGGTGGAAATGAAGGGGCTACGGGGTGAACAGGGAGAGATGCTTGGAGGAAGGCACCTCCCAGTTGAGTCTTGGACAGTGGAGGACAAAGCTGTGGTAAGGGAGAGCAAAGCAACACTATCTTGGTCTGACTTGCCCCCAAAGCAGGCCCTGAATCAAAGATGCCAGTGGGAACAACTTATTGGGAGGTGCAGGTGAGGGCAGGGAGTGATGCAGGAGTGGAAGGCAGCTCATAGAGAGGGCATTGTCCAGCTGACCTGGTGGGCAACAGGAGCGGAACCTCTTCAGGGACATTCTGAGGAATGGCATAAAGTGCCGGCCCCAGACAATCCCAGGCACAAAGCGAGGGAGCTGGGGTATTTGTACCCTTGCACGGGTTAACAGGCTGCCTCTAGGGGGAGAAACACTCCAGGTCATTTTGTTCTCTCATTTTCCAGAAGCCCAAGGGCAGACCTCCAGCAGCCTTTGGAAGTCAGACTGCTGTGCCTGGAACAGGTGAGGGACAGTGACCCAAGCCTTGCAAGGGGTCCAGGGCACTTGGGGTGCAGCAGGAAGATTTTGGTAGGAGGTGGCTGTGGAGGTCAGTAAGAGCCAGACCACAAAGGCCTTAATTGCAGGCTAAACTGTAGGACTTTTTCCTGCCTTCCTGGAGAGCCATGGAGAGTACTGAATTTGCCTTTTAGAAAGCTTGTTCAGAGGTCCGGGGATGGTGGCTCACACCTATAATCCCAGCACTTCGAGATGCCAAGGTGGGAGGATTGCTTGAGGCCAGGAGTTTGAGACCAACTCGGGCAACATAATGAGACTCCATCTCTACAAAAAATTTAAAAATTAGCCAGGCACCGGGGCATGTGCCTATAGTCCTGGCTTCCCCAGAGGCCAAGTTGGGAGGGTCACTTAAGCCCAGAGTTCCAGGCCGCAGTGAGCTATGATCATGCCATTGCACTCCTGCTGGGGCAACACAGCAAGATGCTATTTCTAAAATAAATAAATAAATAAATAAATAAGACCATCTTGAAAGTGTCATCCTGTCATTTTTGTTTTATTCTGTCCATTAGAAATGAGTCACTAAATCAAATACACCTCGGCATTTGTCTAGAACTGCTTCATCCACGAAGCCTTCTTGAAGCCTGCAGTCTTGGGGGCTCCCTTGACCTGAACCCATAGCACGTGGTATCCATGCCATTCCTTAACTTGCCACCAACAGCATCTTACTGTTTTGGCATGACCCCAGCATCAACATTGGTCTTGGTGACTCCATTCCTTAGGATTTCCTTACCAACCAATCCAGACTCTCATTTCCCGTGAAAAACACTAGACCTCACCCAGAATCACACCTTCCACTTAGCAGGAATTTCAGAAAGGAATGACTTTGAGTCCAGCTTTACCTATTACATGGGTGTGACCTTTTAAAAACCTTTATTTTGAGACGATTGTAGATCCATCTATAGTCACAAGATGCAGAGAGATGCTGTATACCCTTAACCTAATTTCCCCAGTGGTGACATCTTGCATGGCTATATTACATTATTATAGCCAGGAAATTAACGTGATGTGATTTACCATGATTTGCATTTCACCAGTTTCACCCACACTCACTCGTATGTGTGTGTATCTGTGTATTTGGTTCTATACGATTTTATAACATGTGGGTTGTTTGATCACTGCCAACCACTGTCAAGGTACACAACAGTGCAAAATATGGAGTTCTTGATTATCCCTCCAATTCATTTGCATTTTGGTGCCTGTTTGTTTTTTCATTCAAGTTGTGATTTTCCCTTTCCTTGACGTGATAAATGATTCTCTGTTCTATCCTGGACATTTGGGTATCATATTATGAGAGTCTGGATCCTATTCAACTTTTCTTTTTTGGTAGACTGTCTTCCTGTTAAGATGTAGCATAAGGGTTGTTTATTAGTCTGTTCTTGCACTGCTGTAAAAAAAAATACCTGAAACTGGGTAATTTTTTTTTTCAGAGACAGGGTCTTGCTATGTTGCCCAGGCTGGAGTGCAGTGGCTATTCACAGGCGAGATCCCACTACTGATCAGCACTGGAGTTTTGACCTGCTCTGTTTCCAACCTGGGCCGGTTTACCCCTCCTTAGGCAACCTGGTGGTCCCCCACTCCTGGGAGGTCCCCCACTCCTGGGAGGTCCCATATTGATGCTGAGCTTAGTGTGGACACCCGATTGGCATAGCACACTACAGCCCAGAACTTCTGGGCTCAAGCAATCTTCCCACCTCAGCCTCCCAAGCAGCTGGGACTGCAGGCACTCACCACTGCGCTTGGCGAGACTGGGTAATTTATAAAGAAAAGAGGTTTAATTGGCTCACAGTTCTGCAAGTTGTACAGGAAGCATAGCAGCTTCTGCTTTTGAGGAGGACTGAGGAAGCTTCCAGTAATGGTGGAAGACAAAGAGGGAGTGAGATATCTCACATGACCAGAGCAGGAGGCAATGAGAGGGGCGGAGGTGTCACACACCTGCAAACAACCCAATTTCATGAGAACTCCAAAGGGGATGGTGCTAAACCATTCATGGGAAAACCACCCCATGATCCAGCACCTCTCACCAGGCCCTACCTCCAACATTGGGGATTACAATTCAACATGATATTTGGGTGGGGACACAAATCCAAACCATAGCAGGTTGGATAGGTTGTATATTCAACCTCCCAGTGGGCCCCACCAATGCTATCTTGGCAAAAGTGTAGGACTGATTTACTCTGCTTGATTGCAACTGAGTGGTTGGCAGTTAACTCCCCTCTCTGCCTTGATGATACCTTCCCACTGAAAGTGGAGCATCAACTTGCACTGTCTTACTGTATCCAAGCTACCCTGCTAGGCTCTGCTGACCCAGGGATGGGAGAACCTGATTCCCACTGTTTTGTGTCAGAGTAGGGCAGAAGCTCAGCAATTCACTGACCCCTGCTGACAACAGGGTAGGGGAGAGGGGAACTCATGTTTCTTTGTTGTGTCATATCCAGAGATTTGTTACTGTTGCTGTTGTAAGATGGTAGACCTAGGAGAAATGGGGCTACTCTATCTCGTCTAGAGTTACAAGTTCAGCTTTCTATCTCCTCTGTTTCTTTATCTGTAGAATGGGAACAAGACTACCTACTCCACCTATACCACAGAACTGTTTTTGAGAATTAATTAAGAAGTTCACGTATATGAAAATACATTGGGAAAATGTGACATAACGTTATGTTAGTAGACTGTTATTTCTGAGACTGGGGTCTGGCAAGACACAGCTTGAGAAGAGATAGGATAAGTGGCAGGGCACCTCCAAATTCCTCTATCACTTTAATGTTGGTAAAAACAAAGTTGACAGCCAGAAGCCAGCCTTCTATTGTTTATTTTCCTGTTTCTTTTGAGTCTGTGGTGACCTTTCTCTTGACAAGCAATAACCCTGGAGAAAGTTAGAGGGAAAACAAAGATTAGGGTCACAGCAAGGAGAGAGTAATAAAGTAGCTTTAAAGAGCCTAATAAACCAGGATAATTGAATGTAGGGAGGATTGTGGCTGGGACAAAGAGGTGTCTACAACACCATTTTCAGAAAAACAGTCACAAAAGAAAAATAACACTGAACCTGGGAGGGAAGGAACAAGTTGGAATGGGAACCCAGAGGAGATAGGAACAGCCTCTCAGAATAGTCAGCAATGACCCTGCCTTACTTAGAGGTTATGGGACACGGCTACTTATTGGAGTGACCCCAATATTACCAGTCAGGATGACGTAGATCTTGAGTGCTTTTGGCCCCTGTATGAGTCTGTTTTAGCACTGCTATAAAGAAATGCCCAAGGCTGGGTAATTTATAAAGGAAAGAGGTTTAATTGACTCAGAGTTCCACGTGGCTGGGAAGGTCTCAGGACACTTACAGTCATGGTGGATGGGGAAGCAGACATGTCTTATATGGCATCAGGGGAGAGAGAGAGTATGCAAGAGCAGGGAAATGTGACTTATAAAACCGTCAGATCTCATGAGAACTCACTCACTATCATGAGAACAGCATGGGGGAAATTCTCCCTGATGACCCAATCACCTCCCTCCCTCAACACGTGGGGATTACAGGTCCCTTCCTTGACAGCTGGAGATTACAATTCAAGATGAGATTTGGGTGGGGACACAGAACCAAACCATATCAGCCCCCATTCCAAGTAGGCAAAGGGCTCTGGATTAAGACTTGGGGAACCCCTTCACCCTTGTGAGCCTCAGTTTATCCTTCTACAAGATGAAACTGGTAAAGGCGCCAACTCTGCTTGGTTGTTTGAGGGTCAAAGGTGGATCACCCAACCTGTCCATGGTTGGCAATCCAATATACAGCAGTTCCCTGCCTGTTCCAGGTCCAGAAATATTGGCCTCTGTCTAGGCTGGACTCTGACCATGAGAGGCTCCTCTCTAAAAGCTTACATGCTCTGTTGTCATTTCTTCTGTTTGCTGGCTTGTGGTTGGGAAGAGTATGCCAAGGTGGCCACATCCTAATCTCTCTTCCTAAACAGTCTTCCTTGCAATCTTCTGGTTCTTCTTTCTTTCCTTTGTCCCAAAGAGTCTCCATTGAACTCACTGCAGAGGGATGGGGACTCTGGAGGCCTGGTCCTGGGGGCTGATCCTGAGGCAGGGACATTCCTAGGCCAGAATGAGGTCCTGGGGTGAACCACAGAGCAAGTTCCTTCTCCCATCCCGCTATCTTTGTCTCAAGGAATTTGACTTTAAATAAAGCCCAACATGTCCCACTAAACTGCAAGCTCAGAAGACAGGGTCTGTGTCTGTCCTGTTCAGGGGTGTCCCACCCCAACACCCCTTCACCCCCACTGGAGTGCTGTACTGGAGTCAGCTCCTGCCAGCTCAGAAGAGTCAATTCTTAAATTTTCAGGAATTTTGCAAATTGCTTGTTAATAATAGCCATTATTAAAAATTAAACTGGGGCTAGGCACAGTGGCTCACACCTGTAATCCCAGCACTTTGGGAGGCTGAGGTGGGCAGATCACAAGGTCAGGAGTTCAAGACCAGCCTGCTCAACATGGTGAAACCCCGTCTGTACTAAAAAAATACAAAAAATTAGCTGGGTGTGGTGTTGGGCACCCGTAATCCCAGCTACTCGGGAGGCTGAGACAGGAGAATCACTTGAACCTGAGAAATGGATATTGCAGTGAGCTGAGATTGTGCCATTGCACTCCAGCCTGGGTGACAGTGTGAGACTACATCTCAAAAACAAAAACAAAATTAGACGGGCTGAGTGGGGTGGCTCGTGCCTGTAATCCCAGCACTTTGGGAGGCCAAGGCAGGAGGATTGCTTGAGTCCAGGAGTCTGAAACCAGCCTGGGCAATATAAGGGGACCTTGACTTTATTTTTTTAAATAAAAATGAATGCGTATGCATAAATAAATGAAAATACAAATGAGACTATAGAAGCTTACAATTAAATAAATCTTATTGAAAACAAAGATAATGAATATTCAAAACATATCACTCCTTAATTCTTATTCTGTTTGCTCTGTTCTTGGGGTTATTTGCACCTATCATATCCATAGAATGAAGATTCTGTACAGCGATGTGCTAGCAAGCATCTCTTCCCAAGTCTGCACATAGTGACACCATGTTGGCAGCTTGATCTTAGCCATGGTGGGAGTATTTACAACACAGAAATCAGACACTGCAAACTAGAGCTTGCCCTGTTGTTTGATTTGTTGTCTACATTTAAGGAAGGGATGGAGAAAAATATTAATCATGTAGATTAAACATAAAAGCATGTCATTATTAAACTGTAAAAAGCACAAAGAATTTAAAAAATGTTTCTCCAGTATTTGATTACTATTATCAGATTCAGCAAGGAAGTCTCTCATGTCATCAACAAAGGAGTGAATTTCCAGCATGCACCTATGTTGTTTGACTTTTGTCTTACTTGTTAACATAAATGAAAATATGAGCCACCGTAATCATGGCGAGTAATCGTGGCAGGATTACTCTCATAGAGCCAGTTGTTAAATATTTACCAGCACACCATTGTCTGGTGATTAGAATAGTACCTTGCTTAGAAGGCATACCCAGTTGTATTAGTCCATTCTCGCACTGCTACAAAGAAATACCTTTATAAATACCGGATAATTTATAAAGAAAAGAGGTTTAATTGGCTCATGGTTCTGCAGGCTATCTAGGAAGTATGGCTGGGGAGGCGTCAGAAAACTCACAATCATGGCAGAAGGTGAAGCGGGAGCAGGCACGTCTTGTGTGGCTGGAGCAGGTGAAAGAGAGAGAAGGAGGAAGTGCTACACACATATAAACAATCAGATCTCGTGAGAACTCACCATCATGAGAACAGCAAGGAAGAAATTCACCCCCATCATCCAATCACCTCCCACCAGGCTCCTCTTCCAACACTGGGGATTACGATTTGACATGAAATTTGGGCGGGGCCACAAATGCAAACCATATTACCAATAAGTATTTTTTGAATGACTAAAATCACTGAAAAGAGGCTGCAAAGGACATGTGGGGCCACCTCACCCCTTTCACTCTAGCAGCATTGACCTTGCACATTTTAGGTGCTGTGTGTCTCCTTATTCTTGCTCCAGGCCGCTTTGTCCTTGTTCATTTGTGCTCTGGCCCAGGACTTCTAAGCTGTACTAGTCATACAAAACACCTGGGTGTCTTGAGACAATGAAGGTTCTGGCCTTACAGGTCTATGGTGGAGACAAAGATTCTGCATTCCTAACTAGTTCCCAGGTTACATTGGTGCTTGTCACGAAGCACACTTCAAGTAGCCAGTAGCCAGGTGCCAACCACCCTGCCCTCCTTCCCATGTGCCAAGGTCAGGGTCTCCATGTAACCTTCAAACTTGCTTCAACCTTTACCTGGGGCACTGGTTTCCCTCTTTCCTTGCACCATGGGGTTCTCTGTTCAGACATCACCCTTCAAGAGTAAAGATCATCTTTTTCCTGACTACTCATGCAAATATAGCTCCCCATCTCAGTTCTCTGTATAATGTTACCGATAGTTTTAGTTGATGTGTTGTCAGCTTTCCTCCCTACAATGCAGGCTCCCTGGGAGCCCTCATCCCCACTCTGGTGACTTTACAACTGCATGTCCCCAAAAAACATGTGTGGAATGATCGTGGTTGTGTTGCAATGCTAAGGGTGGAGAAACCTAGCGTGATGCTGCGGATGGAGGCAGTGATGGAAGGGGTATGATTATAGCTCAACTGCATGTAATTTTCTTTTTGTTTTTTCCTTTCTTTTCCTTCCTTTCCCTTCCCTTCCTTTCCGCTTTCCCCTTCCCCCTTCCCCTTTCTTTTCTTTTCCCTTCTTGTTTTTTAGAGACAGGATCTCATTCTGTTGCCCAGGCTGGATTGCAATAGTGCAATCATGGCTCACTGTAGCCTCCGACTCTTCAGCTAAAGCAATCCTCCCACCTCAGTCCCCTGAGTAGCTGGAACTACAGGTGTAAACCACCATGCCTGGCTAAGTTTCTTATTTTTTTTTTTCTGAGATGGGGTCTCACTATGTTGCCCAGGCTGGTCTTGAACTCCTGGCCTCAAGTGATCCTCCCGCCCTGGCCTCCCAAACTGCTGGGATTACAGGTGTGAGCCACCATGCCTGGCCCAGGTGATTTTCTTAAGTAATAGACACAAGAATGCTTTACTCAATCACTTTGGTTCCTCCAGAGTCATGACCTACTACTGAGAGTGCAAACCCCACCCCAACACTGTGCCCATTCGCTCCCTTGGTGTGTGTACAGGAAATAGTAAAGGACCCCACCTACGGCTCTGAGTAAGGGCTGCAGGGTGACAGTTCTTTTAATGGTTTCTCTAGAGTTTTGCACAACAACAAGGAATGGGGCCACAGACATGCAGCACGCAGTGGCACACTCTGGCCAGGCCTTGTGCCCACAGCAGGTTTCTCCTTTGTGTCTTATTTCCAGAACTAAGTTGCGCTGTGGCTGGTGTTGCCTTCCACCTCTGACTCTGCCAAGAAGTGCCTGGAGCTTTTGTTTTGGGGGAGGAAATATCTCTGGCAGGTTCTGAAGTTTCTGTGTGATTTCTCTTAACATTAAATCAATATTGGAAGTGTTTTTGTTATTTTTCTCTTTATGGAGCCAATGATTTGACTAACATCAGCAGATACCTTATGCTGAATGGCCCTGCTGTATGCTAGGCCTGTGTTTCATCTCATTCAATCCTCTCAACTGTTCTAAGAACCAAATCTCATGTTATCCCTTTTTAGAGAGGAGGCACTTGAAGCTCAGAGAGGTTAAGTCATTGGCCCAAGCTGAAACAACCCTGGAGTAGTGACCATCCCTAGCTGCCTAGAGCAGTCATGCCTTGCAGGCCAGACATTGTCTGTGCAGCTATTCAGCTCTGCTCATGAAGCACAAAAGCAGGCACAGACAATCTACAAGCAAATGAGTGTAACTGTGTTCTAAAAACCTTTATTAACAAACACAAGTGTGGGGCCAAATTGGGCCCGTGGGTCATAGTTTGCCAACCTCTTGCCTAGAGAGGCCAGTAGGGAAAATCAGTGGGCAAAAGAGGCCAGGAGCAAAGAATGCTGAGGCACTTCCTTGTTCTGGTTTCTTTTCTTCCGAGTTTTGATGGAGGCAGGACACAGCGCAAGTGCATGACGCCTGGCCACTGGCACTGTGATGTGTCAGCAGGTGGCAGGAGGTGAGGGTGGTCACGAGGTGTTCCAACAACAAGCATTAACCACCACCCAACTTCAGCTGCCTGCTGCTCCCAGACACACAGCCAATGTGGCCAGTTTTTTTTTTGAGGCAGAGTTTTGCTCTTGTCACCCAGGCTGGAGTGCAATGCTGTGATATTGGTTCAAGCAATTCTCCTGCCTCAGCCTCCTGAGTAGCTGGGATTACACCATGCCTGGCTAATTTTGTAGAGACAGCCAATGTGGCTAATTTTAGTAGAGATGGGATATCTCCATGTTGGTCAGGCTGGTCTTGAACTCCTGACCTCAGGTGATCTGCCTGCCTCGGACTCCCAAGTGCTGGGATCACAGGCCTGAGCCACTGCACCTGGCCCAATGTGGCCAGTTTTTAAGAGAAGGCACAAGCCTGGATTTGGGAGAGAGAGAGAGAGAGAGAGAGAGAGAGAGAGAGAGAGAGAGAGAGAGAGAGTGTGTGTGTGTATGCATATGTGTAAAAATCTCCTTTCTATGTTGGCTCAAATCAATAAGACAAAACCAGAAATCCTGTGCAAACCAAGTAGAAGACATCCAAGCATCGCCTTTGGCCCTCAGACCAGCAGTTTACAACCTCTGCACTCCGAAAACCACCGAAACAACACTGTATTTATTAAGTAATAATTCATCTGTTTCCCATATTTTATTTATCAAAGACCTCAGTAACTGTCAAGTAGAACTTCTTATCAGCAAGAACTGATCAGCGGACAAGTGTTACCTCCCAGACTGATGATAAATCTTGGCGAACCGGGAAACCCTGACATTTTAATTAGCTGGAACATTCTTATCAGCCATCAATCTTGAACCTGCCATTATGCGTTGTTTGTGGGCCCCTAATTGGGAATCCCTGATTTAGTTTCTTCAGGGCTGCCTCATTCACATGAACATATCCTCATTATTTTATTGTGGCAGCCACCCTTAGATTATTCAGCACAGAGCCAACGCCATCGGAGTGAGAGCAACCGCCTCAAAATGTGCTTGCCACGTTGCCTCCTCAGTTGCTGAAACTAAAAAAGGAAAAAATGGGCTTCTGTATGCTATAGCACCAGCAAAAATAAATAAATAAAATAAAATACAGGAAAAAAAGTTTTTGCGCACAAAACAACTAATGATGCCAGACTCAGCAAGGTGGTAGACGGAACATCTCCTCTTATTTGAGGTCTTGGTGAAGCTTCAGAACCCTGTATGGGGACTGTACTGTGTAAAGACACTTTCTGTGACTCTCAACGCCCCATGAAACCACAAAGATGATACCAGCTGCGTGTGATGGCTCATGACTGTAATCCCGACATTTTAGGAGGCTGTGTCAAGAGGATTGCTTGAGCTCAGGAGTTTAGACCAGCTTGGCAACATAGTGTGATCCTGCCTCTACTAAAAATATTTTTTAAATTAGCTGGGCATGGTGGTGCATGCCTGTAGTCCTAGCTATTGGCAAGGCTGAGGAAGTAGGATCCCTTGAGCCCAGGAAATGGAGGCTGCAGTGAGCCATGATCATGCCACTGCACTCCAGCTTGAGCAACAGAGTAAGACCCTGTCTCTTTAGAGAGAAAAAGAAAGGAACCCCTGATCCCCCAAAAAAGGAAAAGGAGTAAATGAAGAAAAATAAACAATCAGAGGTAATTTCATACTTCTTCCAAATAGTCCATATTTAGTGGATAGGGGCTTGTCACCTTCCTGGGACTGCTAGAGGGATTGTCAGGGTCATAGTCATTGTTTGTTCCAGCTGTACCCCCTTGGGAGAGAAACAACCCATTGCTGCCCCTGTTGTCTAAGCAGCCACGGTTTCCATCATGCTGTAATTGCCCAATGAGTTCTTCCTGCCCACTGCACAGACGACTGTGGCACTGAGACCTTGGCATTGCAACAGAGTTTAATTGACACAGGGTCAGCCATGCCACATGGGAGACAGTTATTACTCTAATAAGTCTTCTCCAAAATTCAGCGGTTAGAGTTTTTTCTTTCTTTCTTTCTTTCTTTTTTTGAGATGGAATCTCACTCTGTTGCCTAGGCTGGAGTGCAATGGCGTGGTCTCAGCTCACTGCATTCTATGTCTCTCTCACTGCAAGCAATTCTCCTGCTGCAGCCTCCCAAGTAGCTGGGATTATAGGTACACGCCACCACACAGGGCTAAATTGTATTTTTAGTAGAGATGGGGTTTTATCATGTTGGCCAGGCTGGTCTCAAACTCCTGACCTTGTGATCTACTCACCTTGACCTCCCAAAATTCTGGGATTACAGGAGTGAGCCACCACACCTGGCTGAGGCTAGTTTTTCAAAGATAGCTTGACGGGCAGGGGGCTAGGAGACTGGGTGCCACTGATTAGCTGGGGATGCAATCATTGGGGTGTGGAAAATGATCCTTGTGCACTGAGTCAAGTTCTGGATAGGGCCACAGGACCGGTTGAACCAAGACTCAAAGGTCCGGGTGGGACCATCTGGTCGTCAGACATGCAGAAGTCTGAAAAGACATCTCAAAAGGCCAATCTTAGGTTCTACAACAGAGAATTGAGGAAGTTGCAAATCTTGTGACCTCTGGAACCACGGCTGGCAATTGTTTTTCTTTTAACTCTTATTTTAGGTTTTGAGGGTACATGGGTGAACTCGTGTCACAGGGGTTTGTAGAACAGATTATTTCATCACTCAAATATTAATCCTGGGTGATGAAAAAATAGTTATTTTTTCTGCTCCTCTCCCTCCTCCCACCCTCCTGAGGTTGGGAGTTCAAGACCAGACTGACTAACATGGAGAAACCCCGTCTCTACTAAAAATAATCCCTCCTCCCTCCCTTCATCCTCCTCTCCCTCCTCCCTGTCCCTGCGTTTTCTGTTCCTGCGTTAGTTTGCTAAGGACAATGACTTCCATAACTATTACCTGTACCTTAGCAGAATTCAGGCTCTTCAGAACCTCCTAATGTGGTGGACTTCCATTTGTTTTATAAAGGCAGTTTAATTCTGGAGAAGGGCTATTATCATTTAAACTAAAAACTAAATTTCCCCCAAAGTTAGCTTAGCCCAAGCCCAGGAATGACCAAGGGTATTTTGGAGGGCAAAGGCAAGTTGGGGATTAGTTTGATCAGATCTTTTTCATTGTTATAATTTTCTCATTGTTACAATTTTTGCAAAGGTGGTTTCAACGCGGACCCACTGGGCCAGGCCCCAGAGGTGGGGACTTGACCATGGGTAGCCTATCAGGGGTGACCAGCAGGCCACAGTGCAGGGTCTGTGGATGAGAAGAGCCAGACAGAGTCCCACTAATGGGAAACACCTAAAGAAGTTGGCTAGAGGTGGGCTCCAGGGCTTCCAGGCCGTTGAGTGTAGGCCATCTGGGGGCCAAGTTCAAGGTGAGGTTATGGATCAGCAAAAAATAGGAAGAGACAGGGTCAGAGAGAAGCTGCAGGATGAAAGGAAAGCATCACTGGTGATCTCCCCAAGGCCCATTTCTAACATGCTTCTCCATGGAGTCCCTTTCCTTGAACTGGACTGGGTGGCAGGGGAGGGACTCTGTTTCTTATGAATCGAGAAAGCCACCAGGAACAGGCAAACCCCAAGCGTTCTAGAGAAGCACAGTTCTTGGGAGATCTTGCACAAGGTCGTCCCCTAATCTTGTCAAGTGGAAACGAAATTTGGATGTCATAGGAGAAACTTTACCCGAAAGGGTTATTACAAGGGTGAGGGGGGATGGTTCTTGCAATAGAGGGAGGGGGATTATTCCAATAGGAAGACTGTTCTGAACATAAAATCTGCAAAAATACGTTTCTCTTTTTTTGTTTAGAGACTAGGTCTCACTTTGTTGCCCAGGCTGGAATGCAGTGATATGCTAACAGGTCACTGCAGCCTCAGCCTCCTGCCTCAGCCTCCCAAGTGGGAGGTACATGCCACCATGCCTGGCTAATTTTTTAGTGTTTTATAGAGATGGTGGCAGGAGAGAAGGGCGGGATGCGGTTCTTACCATGTTCCCCAGGTTGGTCTTGAACTCCTGGCCTCAAGTGATCCTCCCATCTTGGCCTCCCAAAGTGCTGGGATTATAGGCATGAGCACCATGCTGGTGGTTTTTCTTTTGTGGGGAGTAATAAGACTAGAAAGACCCAGTGTGAGGAAGTAAAATGAATGTCTCCACAAGGTAGGTCAGGAACTATTTCAGCCTAGGGTAGCTGATTCTCAAGTGTCTGCAGGCTCATCCCAACAGTGGGCCTGAGGAAGGAGGAAGTTTCACCAAAGTTTGGTTCTCAAGCATGTTGTCCCCACTGATCAGTGGGGACAAGCAGTTCAGCTGATCATTAGTGAGGCAAGGTGTGGGAATTTGGTAGTTCTGTGCCTGTCCTGGTTGTAAGCACACAAGGGCATCTGTGAGCTTCATCTAAGCATCTAAGTCCTGCTGTTGCAGTGAGTAGCTAGTTAGGTATGAGCGGGGCGGGAGAGGGCTCCCCACACCCCAGTGTGCGCGTGCGCGCGCGCGCACACACACACACACACACACACACACACACACACACACACACTAGGAGTGTTGGCTGACCCTCAGGTGATAATCAGGCAGTTTTTTTGTTTTGTTTTTTTGAGAGGGAATCTTGCTCTTGTTGCCCAGGCTGAAGTACAGTGGCATGATCTCAGCTCACTGCAATGTCCGCCTCCTGGGTTCAAGCAATTCTCCTGCCTCAGCCTCCTGAGTAGCTGGGATTACAGGCATGTGCCACTACACCTGGCTGGGCTTATTTTTTTTAATTTTTAATTTTTTTGAAGTCAGGGTACCACTCTGTTGCCCAGGCTGGAGTGCAGTGGCACAACCTTGGCTCACTGCAAGGTTTGCCTCCCCAGTCCAGGTAATTCTCCAGCCTCAGCCTCTCAAGTAGCTGGGACTACAGGTACCTGCCACCACGTCCAGTGAATTCTTGTATTTTTAGTAGAGAGGGGGTTTCACTATGTTGGCCAGGCTGGTCTCAAACTCCTGAACTCAGGCGATCCACCCCCCTCAGCGTCCCAAAGTGGTAGGCTTAAAGGCATGAGCCACTATGCCTGGCCAGGTGGTTGTTAACTCTAAAGTAATAATTGGGGTGCCAGGGAAAGGTCGTCTCTTAATAGAAAACACCTGAAATGCCGCACATGGTGGCTCATGCCTGTAATCCCAGCAATTTGAGAGGCCAAGGCGGGCAGATCACCTGAGGTTGGGAGTTCCAGACCAACCTGACCAACATGGAGGAACTCCATCTTTACTAAAAATACAAAATTAGCTGCGCATGGTGGCACATGCCTGTAATCCCAGCTATTCAGGAGGCTGAGGAGAGTCACTTGAACCCGGGAGGCGGAGGTTGTGGTGAGCCGAGATCATGCCATTGCACTCCAGCCTGGGCAAATAGAGTGAAACTCAGTCTCAAAAAAAAAAAAAAGAAAGAAAGAAAAGACAAAGAAAACACCTGAAACTGATCAGCAGCTTCCCAATAAGATCCGAGGAACAGGGAGAAGTAACGTGCGATCCCAGAAGTGTTGCAATGTATAAATCCCCAGTCAAGAGTTCGGTCAAGCAGCACACTTGGTTTCTCACGTCACCTGCTGGACCCTCTTCCAAGTCGTACTTTCCTTCTTTTCTTTTTTTGCCTTCCTTTCCTTACTCTTCTAAAGCTTTGTAATACATTTTTACTCCTGCTCTGAAACTTGTCTTGGTCTATCCTTCTGCCTTATGCCCCTCAGTCAAATTCTTTATTCTTCTTCTTCTTTTTTATTTTTGAGACAGAGTCTCACTCTGTTGCCCAGGCTGGAGTGCAGTGGCACGATCTCGGCTCACTGCAACCTCGGCCTTCTGGGTTCAAGTGATTCTCTGCCTCAGCCTCCCGGGTAGCTGGGATTACAGGCATTGCATTACCATGCCTGGCTAATTTTTGTATTTTTTGTAGAGATAGGGTTTCATCATCTTGGCCAGGCTGATCTTGAACTCCTGACCTCATGATCCACCCACCTTGGCCTCCCAAAGTACTGGGATTACAGGTGTGAGCCACTGCGCTTGGCCTCAAATTCTTTCTTCTAAGGAGGCAAAACTTGAGGTTGCTGTGATCTGTACAGATTTGCCACCAGTAACTCAGCTATGTCACACCAGTAACACTGCAGAAAAGGCAGTTCCTTGCCCTGAGCCATTTTCCAGAACACAAAAGAATGGGTGGGATTTCTTGTCCACGCTGCCTTCCAGGAGCCCCAGGTTCAGGTAAAATTCAACATTGTCTATGGGCATAGTGACCCACTTGTAATCTCAGCACTTTAGTAGGCTGGGAAGGATCATTTGAGGCCCAGAGTTCAAGACCAGCCTGAGTAACAAAGTGAGACCCCATCTCTATCAAAAATTTAAAAATCACTCAGGCATGGTGGCACACACTTGTAGACCCAAGTCTGAGAGGCTGAGGCAGCAGGATCACTTGAGATCAGGAGGTCAAAGCTGCAGTGAGCTGTGGTCACACAACTATACTCCAGCCTGGGTGACAGAGCAAGACCCTGTCTCAAAAAAAACCGAAGAAGACTGTCACCTCCAGGAGTCACTAAAATATTCCGTGCCTTGTGGATATTACAGAAAAAGAAAATTAGCATATTTGCCAGCAGCCACCTGGTGAATTCTTTAGGCCTATGGTCCCAGTTACTTGGGAGACTGAGGTGGGAACATAGCTGGAAGCCAGGAGTTTGAGGCTGCAGTGAGCTATGATGGCACCACTGCAGTCCAGCCTGGGAAACATAGTGAGACCCCATCTCTACAAAAATTTTAAAAATTAGCTGAGCATGAGGTTACACACCTGTAGTCTTGAGTACTTGGGGGGCTGAGGCGGGAGGATTGCTTGAGGTCAGGGGGTTAAGGCTACAGTGAGCTGTGATCGCACCACTGCACTTCAGCCTGGGCAAAAGAGCAAGAACTTGTCTCTACAAAAAAGAGTCCTTTCAGTTGTTAAAGTGCACTAAATATG
Organism: Saguinus oedipus; assembly: GCA_031835075.1. Lineage (NCBI taxonomy): Eukaryota > Metazoa > Chordata > Mammalia > Primates > Cebidae > Saguinus > Saguinus oedipus. The sequence goes on from CM063170.1 coordinate 50,426,906, forward strand.
GCCTGAGAGGGACTCTGTACTTCCATATTTGAGTCCTTGTGCAGGAGCTGCAACCTAGCTTAATAGGCAGATAAGATTGAAAACCTAACTTGGGAGTCTATACCTGTAACAATAGCTGAGTCTTGGCCAATCCCAGCAGCCATACTTTAACTACTTATACGCTGCTGAGTGTTCAAACTGTGTTCAAATAAGGCAAATGCCAACCTGAAACCAACCCAGCTGTTCTGTACCTCACATCCGATTTCTGTATATCATTTACCCCCCTTTTTTTGTCAATAAATCTTCTACCACATGGCTGTGTTAGAGTCTCTGTGAATCTGCTGTGATTCTGGGGGCTGCCCTTCATGAATTTTTCATTGCTCAGTTAAATGCCTTTAAATTTCATTCAGTTAGGCCAGGTGTGGTGACTCATACCTGTAATCCCAGCACTTTGGGAGGCTAAGGTGGGTGGATCACCTGAGTTCAAGAGTTCGAGATCAGTCTGGCCAACATAGTGTAACTCCATCTCTACTAAAAATACAAAAATGAGCTGGGTGTAGTGGCGGGCATCTGTAATCCCAGCTACTCTGGAGGCTGAGACAGGAGAATTGCTTGAACCCAGGAGGTGGAGGTTGCAGTGAGCTGAGATTGTGTCACTGCACTCCAGCCTGGGTGATAGAGACTGTTTAAAAAAAATAAAAGAGTCTGGGCGCGGTGGCTCACGCCTGTAATCCCAGCACTTTGGGAGGCCAAGGTGGGTGGATCACAAGGTCAAGAAATCGAGATCATCCTAGTCAACATGGTGAAACCCTGTCTCTACTAAAAAGTACAAAAAATTAGCTGGGCATGGTGGTGTGTGCCTGTAATCCCAGCTACTCAGGAGGCTGAGGCAGGAGAATTGCCTGAACCTAGGAGGCGGAGGTTGTGGTGAGCTGAGATCGTGCCAATGCACTCCAGCCTGGGTAACGAGTGAAACTCCGTCTCAAAAAAGAAATAAATAAAAGAAAAAAATAGAATTTGGCTGAAGTTTACAGAGTCCTTCTCAGGCCATATTTCATTCACTTTAGTACAGTGATACCCCAGACCTGTGGCTTCTGCCCTTTCCCCGACCTCTCTAAGCCAACCAACGACAGACTCTGACCCTAGACATCAGGTTCTTTTGAAAAACCCCAAATGGCCTCCATTATGCAAGTCAGCCTGTAAACGTGGTGCCGGGAGCTGTGTTGCCACAGTTGCAGAAAACTCAAACCTATTTCCAAGTGACAATACAATAATATGTATTATCCATATTTTTCTAACCATTGTAACTACTGAAAGTTCCACAGGTTTGACTATGTGGTAGACACTTGCTCAAAGCATGTTACCCATATGAATGGATTTATGGGAGCTACACAACGGCCCGTGGAGGTAGAAGGGCTTACACCCATTTTGTAGATATGAGAACCAAAGCCCAGAGAGTTGTTATGGGCACAAGGTGACAGAGCTGGGGTTTTAACCCAGGCAGTCTGGCCCCATGGCTCCTCTTCCCCCCACACTTCCCATTCTTGGGGCATCACCACTTTGCTTCCCCTAAATAATTATTTCCCACTTCCTGGCAGGTGGTGTGGAATCAGGACCCTCATCATGAAGTTAGTGACGGCTTTTACCAAGGAGGCGAGTGGGCATGTCTGTTCCCTAAAACGCTGCGGAAAGAAGCATCAGATTACCTCCAACGCACTGTGTCTAGACCAGGATTGGGAACATAGGTGCTTTTCCTTATAAGAGGTTTTCAGAGTAAATGAACTTGAGATTTCATTAAGATAGCTATTGTGTAAGAAAACTGGCCTGTCTGGCTGGACAGGTTTTGTGTTTTGGGGTTTTTTTTATGAACTACTTGTTTTAAAATGAGATTAGTATCAATTTGGTTACCCTCTCTCTGCAAAGAAGTCACCCCTCTCAGAGACCCTGACATCTGCCAGGTGGAGGCATTACTGTGGCTGCTGCCTGCAGGGGCTGTGACTTGGGGGTTCACCCTAGAGATGAAACAGTGTCAGTGTCAGGTCAGTTATTTTAACAGTGATGTCTGCCTCGTAATAATTGAGTCCTACTGTGTGCTGTGCACTGGGTTAAGCCCTTCACATACCTCATAGCTGACTCTTATGATAATTTCAGAGGTGTATCATGATGAAAAACTTGAGCATAGGAGTGACCCAGAATTGGGCTAAATCCCTAGTCTACACTTAATAGCTGTGTGACCTATGGCAGTTTGCAGTCCTCTCTGTAGACTTCAGTTTCCTCATATAAAAGTGGGCATCCTAACAGCATCTGCCTAACAGGGCTCTTGTGAGAATGAATGAAATTGAGCCTATAAATAAAGCATGCCTATAAAGCAATGACTAAATAAATGTTATTCTAAAAATAGTCATTCTTAAGGAAACCAAGGTTCAGAGGGGTGAAATAACCTGCCTCCAAACCTACCAAGACTAGGTGGTGGAGATGGAACTTGCAGATCCAGATTCAAATTCTAGCATAGGGGAAACAATTAATTAATGGGAGAGGCCAGGCACAGTGGTTCACACCTGTAATCCCAGGGCTTTGGGAGGCAAAGGCAGGAGGATCACCTGAGCCCAGGAGTTTGAGACCAGCCTGGGCAATATAGTGAGACCCCCATCTCTATAGAAAATTAAAAAGTTAGCCAGGTTTGGTGGTGTACACCTGTAGTCCCTCTACTAATGAGACTGGGGCTAGATGATTGCTTGAGCCAAGAAGTTCCAGTCTGCAGGGAGCTATGATTGTATCATTGCACTCCAGCCTGGGTAACAGAGTGAGACTCCATCTTAAAAAAATAAGTAGGAGATAGTACCAATGGTAACTGATTATTACTGTTGTAGGTTCATAGGCTGAGACCTGGGAACCTGAGCTGACCCTCATCGTGACCAACAGCCTATGGGAACTGCGAGAGTCAGGCTGACTGTGATAAGGACTGCTGAAAAGGAAGGTCTTGCAAAGTGATTATCAGAAGCCATGTCCCCTCACCTTGGCCTTCCCTTCTTTATACACAGGTGAAGCAGAAGGTAGGCTACAACTCACTTGAACCCTCAGAATTCCACTCCATTTAGAGACAGCACGGCTACCCCAGCCTGAAAATTTAAAAATTCCAGCACACATTCTCAGGGAAACACATCAGGAATTTAAAAGATCTTCCAGGGATGATGTGGGACCCCTTGCTTGATAAAAATAACAGTGACAGGCCAGGCGCGGTGGCTCAAGCCTATAATCCCAGCACTTTGGAAGGCCGAGTGGGTGGATCATGAGGTCAAAGAGATTGAGACCATCCTGGTCAACAAAGTGAAATCCCGTCTCTACTAAAAATACAAAAATTAGCTGGGCATGGTGGCATGTGCCTGTAATCCCAGCTACTCAGGAGGCTGAGGCAGGAGAATTGCCTGAACCCAGGAAGTGGAGGTTGTGGTGAGCCGAGATCGTGCCATTGCACTCCAGCCTGGGTAACAAGAGTGAAACTCCATCTCAAAAAAAAAAATAAATAACAGTGACAGAGAGACAGTGTGGTGTAATGGTTGGGCTGGGAATCCAGCTCTGTCACTGACTGACTGTGCAACTTTAGGCAACTTTCTTTTTTTAATTTTTGTTTGTTTGCTTGTTTGTTTCTTGAGACAGTCTTGCTCTGTTGCCCAGGCTGGAGTGCAGTGGCATAATCTCCTCTTGCTGCAATCTCTGCCTCCCAGGTTCAGTGATTTTCCTGCCCCAGCCTCCCAAGTAGCTGAGATTACAGGTGCTCATCACCATGTATGGCTAATTTTTTATATTTTTAGTAGAGATGGAGTTTCGCCATGCTGGCCAGGCTGGTCTCGAACTCCGGACTTCAGGTGATCTGCCCGCCTCAACCTCCCAAAGTGCTGGGATTACAGATGTGAGTCACTGTGTCCAGCCAACTATGGCAAGTTTCTTAACCTTCCCAAGCCTCAGTTCCCCCATCCATAAAATGGGAATAATAGTAGTTTCTACATCACAGAGTTGGGGTGTGGAGGAAATGAGGTGCTTGCAAATGCCTGGCCCCTAACAAATCCCACAATAAAGTTTAACTATCATTTGCAAGAGTAAGTCCCTCTTTTCTCCCAGAGAGGCTAGGTTAACACTTGTCAAGGGTGGGCGGGCTGATTCAGGAGTACTACATTCATGCTGTCTTGTCTGTAGAAACATCAGGTCCCACTCGCAACCTCTCGGAAGGAGGTGAGTACATGAAGACCCTAAAGTTACGCCAGAGAAAACTTGTCAATTCCCACAACCTTCCTCTTGCCCTATACCCTTTCCATCCCCCAATGTACACTGGACCCCTGTCTTCAGTGGTTGAATTCTACAACATTCTGGGGAGAAAGCCAAGTTCTTATCTACGACATTGGTCTTTTTTCCCCCCTTTTGTTAAAAAAAAATGATGAGAAATATTCCCTTCTTGCATTCCTGCACCATCTCCTCTTTCTCTTCCTCAATTTCTTAGGAACAAAATCACCCAAGATATAAATAAAATGTTCTAAATAAAGCTCTGCCCAACTGCAGCGTTAAGACGTGTCTGTGTACATATGTGACTGTCAGCCAAAATAAGTTAACCTCCAATGGAAGTCATTTTCGTGTAATTAATTATTCTTGTCTCAGCTGAAAGAGACAGGTGCATTATGGGTGTGCTTTGGCAGAACTTCTGGGTGAACTTAAGAAGGCTACACTTCAAACACACCAAACGGCTATGGCTTTGGTTCTGATATTGTTTCTTGACTTGGAACATTTATTTCTCAATTACTACAAACTGAAAAAAATGAAAACAAAAGAACCGACATCAAAGGCATTCTGAAGTGCAGGAGGTACGTGATGTGCCAGTTAAACAACAGGAATGCGGTCTGTTGTGTAGCAGCTGATGTTTTCATTCTCCAACTTAGAAAAGGGGTTTAGGTTGCTTGGGGTTTTACAGAAAAGTCACTTGTGATAGGATAAGTCTGTTATTAACAAGAGTTTTCTTTGTGTCATGGAGGTCAAAGCCCTGGCATGTTAACATTTTTGGACAAGAAAGAAAAGTAACAGGATGAATGAGAGCATGGCCGGGTGAATTTGCAGCTTGTTGAATGACATTGTTCAAATAAGGGCTACTATGGTGTTGAGGGTCTCTAGTCCAATGCCTTAGGGCTCTTTCCTTAGCCTTCTGAAGCTATTTGAGGCTGAGCAAAGGGGAAACGCCACGAAGCTAAAGGAATAGTAACTGCACTAGGTGATAGAATTAGATCATCCAACTCCAAAGACTGGTATGATGGGTCTATTGAACAAGCTGTTTTCCAAAATACATGTTTTGGGAAATAGCTGTTTTCTATTACTTTTAATGACAAAAATTGCTATTACTTTTGCACCAAGCTAATAAACTCTTGCCAAAAAAGATACAATCAAAAACCAAAACCTACGCCATATGAAGAAGTGACTTGAAAGCCACCTTACAATCTCACCCGTTCTAAGTCATTTCCTGTTAAGCATGCTCTTGTAAGCAGCATGAAATTTGATATTTAACAAGTGAGTTTGACCCAATTGCATTTATTGTAATTATTGATATTTTGGGATTTAATTCTATCATCTTATTTTGTATTTTTCTATTGCTATGTTTGCCTCCCTTTCTTTTTTTTTCTATGAATTAATGAAGTTTTAAAATTCTGATTTCTTTCTTCTGTTTTGGAAATGGCGGCTTAGCTTTCTGTTCTTTAATGACTACCTATACATTTTTAAAAAATAGGTAGTTTGGAGTACTACGAAGAATAAGATATTAGTTTGAAAAGAGCCTCTATCAGAGCAGCATGAATTCTGCTAAAATTGAAGCAGAAACAAAATCAAGTTTATGATGAACTTTGGGTGAAGCAGTGGTAAAATCCTTGGTACTTTACAAAACGTTTATGGCAGCAATGCCACAAGGAAATCAGAAGTTTATAAATAAACAACTTGTTTAAAGAAGGAATAAGATGATGTTGAAGATAAAGCTTATACCGGCAGACCATCCACATCAATTTATGAGAAAAAAAAATTAATCTTGTTGATGCCCTCATTGAAGAGGACCAGAGATTAACAACAAACAATAGCCTACACCTGAGACATCTCACTTGGTTCAGTGTACACAATTCTGACTGAAAAAAATCAAAGTTGATCACACTTTCCACTTGATGGATACCAAACTGTTGTACCCAGATTAGCTATGGACAAGAGCAGAGCTTTCAATGGAAATTTTGAACAAATGGGATCAAGATCCTGAAGCATGTCTTCAAAGAAGATAAAACATGGCTTAACGAAATCCTGAAAACAAAGCACAATCAAAGCAATGGCTACAGAGAGGGGGAAGTGGTCCAGTCCAAGCAAAAGCAAGAGTGAACCATTCTTGAGCAAAGGGATGCTGAAGGTATTTCACTGGTTGACTTTCTGGAGGGTTAGAGAACAACAGCATCTGCTTATTGTGAGGGTGTTTTGACAAAGGTAGCCAAAGCTTTAGCAGAAAAACTCCGAGGAAAGCTTTATCATAAAGTCCTTCTCTACCACTACACTGCTTCTGCTCATGCCTCTCATGAAACAAGGGCAATTTTGTGAGAGTTTGGATGAAAAATCACTAGGCATCCACCTTACAGTCCTGATTTGCCTCACTCTGACTTCTTTGTGTTTCCGAATCTAAAAATCTTTAAAGATACCCATTTTTTTCTGTTAATAATATTAAAAACACTGCATTGACATGGGTAAATTCCCAGGATCCTCAGTTCTTTAGAAATTGACTAAATATCATCATCTACAAACATGTCTTGGACTTGATGGAGCTTGTGTTGACAAATAAAGTTTATATTTCTTATTTTTGTCTTTTAATTTCATTTTCCTGTAAATTTTTTGATGTTCCTTTATATTTTTATTTTGTGCTCACACTAGAATGATAACTTATCTGGGCATAGGATTCTAGACTGACAATTAGTTTTTCTCCTTGGTTTTATATTTTCTGGCATCTAATGTTGCTGATGAGATGTCTGCCTAATTGTCTTTGCTTTGTGAGTATTCAATATATTCTCCCTAGCAGTTCTGAACCCCTTCCTGTATATCCCTAGTATTCTATAGTTTCACTAACATTGTCTATGTGTGAGTGTATTTGTATTTATCTTGATTGGCACAAGATGCACAATTTCTAACCTAAGGACTTAATATCTTTACACAAAAATAAACTTGAGCAGGCAGAAAGACAACCCTTGTTATTGGATAAGATGACTCAATATCATTAGATGTCAATTCTCCTTAAGTTACTATGTACATTTAATATAAACCATAAAGGCCAGGCGTGGTGGCTCACACCTGTCATCCCAGCACTTTTGGAAGCTGAGGTGGGTGGATCACCTGAGGTCAGGAGTTCGAGACTAGCCTGGCCAACATGGTGAAACCTTGTCTCTTCTAAAAGTACAAAAATTAGCCGGGCATGGTTGTGGGTGCTTGTAATCCCAGCTGCTCAGGAGGCTGAGGCAGGAGAACTGCTTGAACCTGGTAGGTGGAGCCAAGATGGCGCCACTGAACTCCAGCCTGGGCAACAAGAGCAAGACTCCGTCTCAAAAAAAAAATAATAATCCATAAAAATACCAAGTTTTTTACTGGAGTCAAGTTGATTTGAATGTTCAAATGGAAAAATAAACATGCAAAAATAGAAAACCATTTTAAAAGGGCAATAAAGACTGACTAGCCTTCCAGATATTAAAATATATTACACAGCCTCTATACTGAGTGTAGTCTTAGTACGTAAATAGAAAGACCAATGAAACAGAATAGAAAATTCAGAAATAGACACAAGGACATATGAAAATTTGGTATGTGATGAAACTGATGTCTCATATCACTGGGGAAAAGATAGTTTTTTAAATAAATGATCTTGTAATACAGATTTGAAAAAAAGAAAATCAAATTCATTGCTCAAACTGTAAACTAGAGTAAATTCAAAATGGATTAGAAGTTTAAATGCAAATAATAAGACTACATAGCTGTTTTTAAAATTGTGGATGAATTCATTTGTAATCTGGATATGGAAAAATGTTTTTTTTTAACCATGATGAAATATCGAGATGCAATAGTTTAAACACTGATAAATTCTATTGCATGAAAAATATACCATGCTCATGGTTTAAAACATTAATGTAAACAAAGTAAATAACCAATGAGAAACCAGGGAACATAATTATAACCTATACTACAGATAGGGAGCCAAAAACCTTAATACATAAAATCATGTATTGATTGATTGATTGAGACAGGGTCTCACTCTGTCACCCAGGCTGAAATGCAGTGGTGCAATCATGGCTTACTGCAGCCTCGACCTCCCTGTGCTCAGGTGATTCTCCCATCTCAGAGTATCTGGGACTACAGGTGTACACCACTATACCCAGCTAATTTTTTGTATTTTTTGTAGAGATAGACTTTCGGCATTGATATAGTTTAGGTCTGTATTCCCACCCAAATCTCATGTCAAGTTGTAATTCCCAATGTTGGAGATGTGGCCTGGTGGGAGGTGATTGGATCGTGGGTGCAAATTTCCCCTTTGGTGCTGTTCTTGTGATAGTGAGTGAGTTATTGTGAGATCTGATTGTTTAAAAGCGCATGGTACCTCCCTCATCTCTCTCTTCCTCCTGCTCCAACCATGTAAGAAATACCTGCTTATACTTCACCTTCTGCCATGATTGTAAGTTTCCTGAGGCCTCCCAAGCTATGCTTCTTGTTAGAGTGTCAACCATGAACCAGTTAAACCTATTTTCTTTATAGATTACCCAGTCTCAGGTATTTCTTTATAACAGTGTGAAAATGGACTAACACAGCCATCTTGCCCAGGCTGGTATCAAATTCCTGGGCTCAAGTGATTTGCCCACATCAGCCTCTCAAAGTGTTAGGATTACAGGTGTGAGCCACTATGCCCTAGCCATAAAAAGCTTTTTAAAATGGAGGGATAAAAGGCCAAAAAACAATTAAAAATGAGCAAAAGACATAACCATATAGTTTATAAAAATCAATATACAATAGTCCTTTTAGACATATAAAAAGATGTGCAGTTTTACTCTTAACAAGGGAAATAGAAATTCAAACTAGTTCACACTGTAGTAATATTTCTTACCTTTCATTTTGGCAAGAATCCAAAACCTCGATATTTTGTTTGGGAGAATGCTGTTCACACCCTTGTGCGTGTTGCTGGTGGGGATGCAGAACATATAAACCCTATAGCAGGGAATCTGGCAATAGCTAACCAACTACAAAACCTTTACTCGTCAATCCCTCTTTTAGGAATTCACCCTGAAGATACACCTCCACAAATATGAAACAACATGTGAAAAAGCCAGCTGTTGCACCCTTATTTCTAATAGCAAAATACTGAAAACAATCTAAATGCCTATTCATAGGAAAAGGATTGAATAAATTATGATAAATTCACATAATAGAATACTATGAAAAAACAATGAGGAATCTCTAACAACTCCACTGAAATAATATCCAGGATCCACTGTCAAATGAAGAAAGCAAAATGCAAAATAGTATTATAATATGCTAGATTTTTTGTGTGTATGTGTGTATATTTGATTTTTCTTCTGAAAAGGAACACAGAAAAGATAAAGCAGAAATTAATGAAGGCAATTATTCATGAGTTTTAAGGGATTGGAGTGGAAGTGACAGGAATAGGAATGAGACTCTAAGTACAACTTTTATAGATGGGTTAATATCAACCATATTTATAACTGTTTTCTATTCATAGCCCTGTTCTTTCCTTCTTAGTTTAATTTCTTTCTTTTTCTTTTCTTTTCATCATTCCCTTCTTTTTATGCCTTCTTTGGTTTTAAGTGAGCATTTTATATGATTCAATTTTCTTTTCTCTGTTAGCATTTCAATTATATTTCTTTTCAGAAATGTTAATGTTTGCAGCACATTTTTACAACTAGTTCAAGTCCACCTTCAAATAATATTATACTGTTTCATAGGTAGTGCAGGTACTTTAAAACAGAGTATTCCTAATTTCTCCTCCATATCCTTTGTAACATTGTTGTCATGTATTTCATTTATCCATAAGTTATAATCATACAATACATTATTGTTGTTTTTAACAAAGTTATATATTAGATCAATTAAGAATAAGACAAGATTTTATTTTATTTTATTTTGTTCCTTTTCTAATGCTCATATTTCCTCATATAGATCTGAATTTCTGACCTATATTATTTTCCTTCTCTCTGAAGAAGTTTTTTTTAGATTTCTTATAAGGCAGGTCTACTGGTGACAAATTCCATCAGTTTTTGTTTGTTTGAGAAAGAATGTCTTCTTCACTTTTAAAGGATAATTTTGCTGGATACAGAATTACAGATTGCTGTATTTTTTTCTTATTTTACTCTACTCTCATTTTGCTTGTATAGTTTCTAAAGGGAAGTCAATATGATTCTGATCTTTGTTTTTCTACAGGTAAAGTGCTTTCTTCCTCTGACATCTTTCAAGCTGTTCTCTTGGTCTCTGTGTTTTAGTTTGAGTATGACATGCCTAAGTGTTTTTGTTGTTGTTGTTGTCTGTCCTCCCTAATATTCTCTGAAGTTACTGGAACTGTGGTTTAGTATCTCTCATTAATTTTGGAGAACTCTCATGCATTCATATTTCAAATGTTTTGACCATTCCTTTCTGTATTTATTCTCCTTCTGGCAATCCCATTACATGTATTTACACCTTTTGTAATTGTCCCACAATTCTTAAACATTTTGCTCTTTTTTTTTTCATTATTCTGTTTTTACATTCTAGTTTGGGATGTTTCTCTGGATGTTTTTCAAGCTCACTGACTATTTCCATAGCCATATCCAGTTTACTGATGAACCCATTTAAACTATTCTTTATTTCTGTCATAATGTTTTTAATTTCTAACATTTCTTTTTGATTCTATATAGCATGTTCTTATCTCTGCTTACAATTACTGTGTGTTGTGGCCTGTTGTTCACTTTTTCAATTAAATCCTTTGGCATGTTAATTGTAGTTATATTAAATGCCCAGCCTGATTATTGCAATGTCTGTGTTTCATTGAGTCTGGTTCTGATGCTTGCATTGTCTCTTTAGACTGTATTTTATTGTGCCTTTTAGAATGCCTGCAAATTTTTGTTGAAAGTCAAATATAACATATTAAGTAATACGAACTAAGGTAAATAGGCCTTTAATGTGAGGGTTTATGCTTATCTGGATGAGAGTTAGGCTGTGTTTAATGTTTGCTGTAGCTGTAGGTGTCAGAGGCTTTCTTGTTTTTTTCTCCCCTATTGTCTTTGTGTTCCCTAGAAAAATTATTATCATTATTATATATATTTTTTTATTATTATATATTTTTTTGACACTGAGTCTCACTCTGTCACTCAGGCTGGAGTGCAATGGTGCCATCGCTGCTAACTGCAACCTCCACCTCCCGGGTTCAAGCAATTCTCCTGCCTCAGCCTCCCATGTAACTGGGACTACAGGTGCACACCACCATGCCCAGCTAATTTTTTTATTTTTAGTAAAGTTGGGGTTTCACCATATTAGCCAGGATGGTCTCGATCTCCTGACCTTGTGATCTGCCCACCTCAGCCTCCCAAAGTGCTGAGATCACAGGAAAAATTATTTTAAAATAGAGTCTGTGTCTTGCAGCAATCTCAGTTGTAATCCATTGTTACTATCCTGGAAACCTGTTGATGTGGTAGTAAGACACTGGATACTGAGAAGGGAAGACAGTCTGTAATTTTATGCTTTTTTTTTTTTAAAGCAAAACACTGCTGAAAGCAATATGACACACACAAATGGAAACATATCCCATGCTCATGGATGGGAAGAATCAATACTGTGAAAATGATCATACTGCCCAAATCAATCCCATCAAAATGCCATCATCATTTTTCACAGATCTAGAAAAAGCAATCCTAAAATTCATATGGAACCAATAATAAGCCCACATAGCCAAAGCAATCCTAAGCAAAAAGAAAAAACCTGGAGGCATCACATTACCAGACTTCAAATTCTACTGTAAGGTTATAGTTACCAAAACAGCACAGTACTGGTATAAAAATCGGCACTTAGACCAATGGAGCAGACGAGAGAATCCATACATAAAGCCAAATGCTTACAGGCAATGGATCTTTAACAAAGCATACAAAAACATAAATTGGGTAAAGGACACCCTATTCAATAAATGGTGCTGGGAAAATTGGCAAGCCACACATAGAAGAATGAAACTGGATTCCCATTTATTACCTTATACAAAAATTAACTGAGGATGGATGAAAGTCTGAAATCTAAGACCTGAAACCATAAAAACTCTGAAGATAACATTGGAAAAACTCTTCTAGACATTGGTCTAGGCAAATAATTTATGACTGAGACCTCAAAAGCAAATACAACTAAAACAAAAACAAATAAATGGAACCTAATTAAACTAAAAAGCTTCTGCACATATAGCAAAAGCTATAGTCAGCAGAACAGATAACCAACAGAGTAGGAGAGAATATTTACAAACTATGCATCTAAAAAAGGACTAGAATCCAGAATCTACGAAGTACTCAAACAAATTAGCAAGAAAAAAACAAATAATCTCATCAAAAATTAGGTAAATGCCATAAATAGACATTTCTCAAAACACAAACAGCCAACAAACATCTGACAAAATGCTCAGCATCACTAATCTTCAGGAAAATGCAAATTAAAACCATGATGAAACACCACCTTACCCTTGCAAGAAAGGCCATAATTAAAAAGTCAAGAAAACCAACAGATGTTGTCATGAATGTGGTGAGAAGGGAACAATTTCACATTGCAGGTGGTCATGTAAATTAGTACAACCACTGTGGAAAACACTATGGAGATTCCTTAAAGAACTACAAGTAGATCTACCATTCAGTCCAGCAATTCCACTACTGGGTATCTACTTGATGGAGAAGTCACTACATGAAAAAGATACAAGCACATGTTTATAGTAGCACATTCACAATTGCAAAGATATGAAACCAACCTAAGTGCCCACTGATCATGAATGGATCAAGAAAATGTGGTACATACACACCATGGAATATTAGTCATAAAGAGGAATAAAATAATATCTGTTGCAGCAATTTGGGTAGAGCTAGAGGCCATTATTCTAAGCGAAGCAACCCAGAAACGAAAAAACATATTTCATATTCTCACTTATAAGTGGGAGCTAAGTTATGAGAATACAAAGACATACAGAGTCATATAATGGACCTTGGGATGAGGGGAGAGTTTGGGGGAGAAAGTGAAGGATAAAAGACTATATATTGGGTACAGCGTACACTCCTTGGGTGACAGGTGCACTAAAATACCACGATTTGACACTGCAGAACTCATCCATGTAATAAAAAAACTACTTGTATCCCAAAAACTAAAAAAAAAATGAAATAAAAAAATAATAATTGGCCTGGTGTGGTGGCTCATGCCTGTGATCCCAGCACTTCACTTTGAAAGGCTGAGGCGGGTGGATCACAAGGTCAAGAGATCATCCTGGTCAACATGGTAAAACCCCATCTCACTAAAAATACAAAAATGTTTAGTATGGTGCTGCGCACCTGTAGTCCCAGCTACTCAGGAGGCTGAGGCAGGAGAATCACTTAAACTTGGGAGGCAGAGGTTGCAGTGAGCCAAGATCACGCCACCGCACTCCAGCTTGGTGACAGAGCAACACGTCATCTCAAAAATAAATAAATAAACACATAATTTAAAAAAATCAGTTGCTTTTTTTTTTTTTTTTTTTTTTTTTTTTTTAGTGATCTTGAGGCCCTGTGCTGTGATCTTCAGAAGAGTTTCTCAGGCTTTTTTTTTTCTCTTCTTATGTTGGCAGGGAGTTAGAATGAGCTCCAGGTACCTAATTGCCCCTGCCTAGATTCCAGAGCTGATTCTGTAAGTTTTCCTTGAGAGTAGGACTTTGTTGCTGAGAACAGAATATTCTGGGTATGCATATACATAAAGTGCTGGGATTATAGGCATGAGCTGCCATGCCTCACCTTTATATATATATTTTGAGACGGAGTTTCACTATTGTTACCCAGGCTGGAGTGCAATCGCACGATCTCGGTCACCGCAACCTCCGCCTCCTGGGTTCAGGCAATTCTCCTACCTCAGCCTCCTGAGTAGTTGGGATTACAGGCACGTGCCACCATGCCCAGCCAATTTTTTGTATTTTTAGTAGAGACAGGGTTTCACCATGTTGACCAGGATGGTCTCGATCTCTTGACCTTGTGATCCACCCACCTCGGCCTCCCAAAGCGCTGGGATTACAGGCTTGAGCCACCGTGCCTGGCTGCTGTTTTCTGTTTTTAATTTCTGTTTTCTTATTCCTGCTTTCTTATTCCTGCTTTCTTTTGGTTACTTGATCATTTAAAAATATTCATTTTGATTTATTTATAGTGCTTTGGAATGTATATCTTTATAGATTTGTTTGTTATTGTTCTAGGTATTACATTGTGCATATATAACATTTCAGTCTACTGGTGTTGATATTTTAGAAGATCAAGTGAAATGTAGAAAACTTACGTATCAGTTGGGCATGGTGGTTTATACCGGTAATCACAGCACTTTGGGAGGCCAAGGCTGGCAGATCATTTGAGGCCAGTAGGTTCAAGACCAGCCTGGCCCAACATGGCAAAACCCCATGTCTGCTAAAAATACAAAAATTAGCCAGGCATGGTGGCATATGCCTGTAATCCCAGCTACTTGGGAGGCTGAAGCATGAGAATCACTTGAACCTGAGAGGCGGAGGTTGTGATGAGCTGAGATCACCCCACTGCACTTCAGCCTGGGTGACAGAGCAAGGCCCTGTCTCAAAAAAAAAAAAAAAAAAAAAGAAGAAGAAGAAGAAACTTACTTCTCTTTTTGTCCCTTTATTCTCCCTCATTTATGATATAATTGTATCTACATACATTAAGAATCACATCAGAGTTATAATTTTTATTTCAACCATCAGATATAATTTAGAAAACTCAAGAAGAGAATGAAAGTCTATTGTGTTTCTTCTTTCCTGATATTTCACGATTTTTTATTTTATTGTTTATGGAAATTCCATTGGCCACTTTTTTTTAGCATGGGTCTACTGGTGGCAAATTCTCTTAGCTTTGCTTCATTCAAAAATACCTTTATTTCCCCTTCATTTCTGAAAGGTATTTTTGCTGGATACAGAATTGTAGATGGATAGGTTTGTTTTTTATTTCAGTGCTTTAGAAATGTGCCACTTCTCCTTCTGGCCTCTGATAAGAAATCCATTTCTATATGAATTGTTTCTCAGCTGCAGGTAAGGTCTAATTTCTCTCTTACGGCTTTCAAGACATTTTCCTTTTTCTATTTTCTTTTTAACCCAAAGAGTTTTTATGAAGTTGACTATGGTATGGCTTTCTTTCAGTTTATCCTATTTGGGGTTTACTCAGCTTCTGAAATCTGCAAATTAATGTCTTTTGCCAAATTTGGGGATTTTTCAGCCATTGTTCCTGTGAATATTTTTTAGCCTCACCTACTTTCTCCTCTCCTTCTTGGACTCAGATGACATAAATGTTAGATTTTTGTAATAGTTCCACAGACTTTTAAAGTTCTACTCTCTTTTCTTCTTTTCTTCAGCATATTTTCTCTGTTGCTCAGATTGAGTAATTTCTATTGTTTTATCTTCATATTTACTAATTCTTTCCTCTGTCTTCTCCATTCTGCTGTCAAGCCCATCCATTGAGGTTTTATTTTGGTGGTTGTATTAGTCCGTTCTCATGCTAAAAAAGACATGCCCAAGACTACGTAATTTATAAAGGAAAGAGATTTAATTGACCCACACCTCAGCATAGCTGGTGAAGCCTCAGGAAACCTACAGTCATGGTGGAGGGGGAAGCAGGCATGTCTTTCTTCACATGGCAGCAGCAAGAAGTACAGAGTGGAGGGGAGCCACTTATCAAATCATCAGATTTCGTGAGAGCTTACTCACTATGACCAGAACACCATGAGGGTATCTGCCTCCATGATTAAATTACCCCCCACTGAGTCACTCCCACAATATGTGGGGATTACAGAAAACTACAATTCAAGATGAGATTTGGGTGGGGACACAATCAAACCATATCAATGGTTGAATTTTCCAGCTTTAAAATTTTTATTTGATCCTTCACTTATGCCTTCTATTTCCATGCTGAGACTTCCTGCATTTGCTTACATTTCAAGTGTGTTCATCACTGCTTATTGAAGCATTTTATAACGTGTGTGTTAAAATCGTTGTCAGGTAATTCTAACATCTGTGTCATCTCAGTGTTGGCATCTGTCTTAGTTTGCTAGGGCTGCTGTAACAATTACCACAAACTGGGAGACTTAAAACAACAGAAATGTATTGTCTCATTGTTCCAGAGGCCAGGAGCCTATGATCAAAGTGTCCAGAGCTGGTTTCTTCTGGGGGGCTCTGAGGAAGAAACTCTCCCATCCAGCTCTCCTAACTTCTGGTGGCTGCCAGCATTTGTGGCATGTAAATGGATCACTCCTATCTCAGCTTCCATTTTTATGTGGCCTTCTTCTCTATCTCTTCTTCTCATAAAGACACTATCAATTGAATTTAGGACCCACCCTAGATCCAGGGTGATTTCACCTTGAGATCCTTAACTAATTACATCTGCAAAGCCCTCGTTTCCAAATAAAGTAACATGCTGAGGTTCCAGTGAACATGAATTTTGGGAGGATGCTATTTAACCCACTCCAACATCTGTCGATGCTCTTTTCTCATTCAAATGGAGATTTTTCTGGTTCTTGAAATGATGAGTCATATTTGATTGAAAATGGGCATTTGGGATATTATAAGACTCTGGATTTTATTTAAATCTTCTGTTTTAAATAGACCTTTGCTGATACTTGTTCAGTTAACAAAGGGGTGCTCCCTTGTTACTTCCAGGTGGGGACTGGAAATGAGGTTTTCCAAGTGGCCTCCGAGGACACCAGAGGGAGAGGTGGTCTTCATTGCTGCTGAGGTGTGTGTGGCCTCAGGCTCCCCACCAGGATCCCCACCCACAACACACTAGGTGACAGGCAGGCACATGGGTACTTCCTTACTCCCTTTCATGCAACATCCACTTTCATGGCATGGAGGTGGCTTTGAACCCATGACAGTGGTGAATATTTTGATTTTCCACTTGACTTTTCTGATACCAGCATCAGGTGGGAGGTGGACAGGCATATCATCCTACCAGGCATTGGTGGAAGTCCAAGCTCCCCACATGGTCTCCACTGACACTGTTGGGTTGGGCCTTGTAATCACTAAGCTGGAGTGAAAGCTCTGGCTTTGCACTCAGCCTTCGCTGGTGGGAGCCTGAGTGGGGCCATGGTTGTTTCTGTGGTGCTTTGCTGACGTGGCGTGGTTACTGACAAAATTCTTTCATCTTCCTAGGCTGCCTCTTTCCTGATCCTTTGGCAAGAAAAAGCAGATTTTCCTTGGCACTTTGGTTCACCTTTGTCTCTGCTCTTGGGGTTTCCAGGTTGCCATGTTTTCTCACACCCAATCTGGGATATGAAAGGCAAAGGAAAAACTTAAAGGACTTATCACTTCGCCATTTCTCAGTTCTGAGGTCCCTAGAAGGTCTGCCTTCTTCTTGCCACCTCTCAATGTGTTTCTAGTTGTTTTACACATAACGTACAGGGCTTTTAGGGAAAGTACATCTATGTCATCTTCCCATACATGGAAGTTCCTATTTCTAGGATTTTAAATTAAAAAAAAAAAAATCTTTCTTTTTAATTCACTCTTACCTGCCTAGCTTTTGTTCATTATCTTGGTCTCATTCTATGGGTGTTATTTTCTCCTTTATCTCTGAGGAGTATTACTTACACCTATTTAAAGTCCTGTTTTTGTTTGTTTGTTTTCGGTGTGTGTGGTTTCTTTTTGTTTGTTTGTTTGAGACAGAGTCTCACTCTGTCACTCAGGCTGAAGTGTAGTGGCACGATTCTCAGCTCACAGCAGCCTCCACCTCTCGATTCCAGCAATTCTCCTGCCTCAGCCACTCGGGCAGCTGGGATTATAGGCCTGCGCCACTACGCCTGGCTAATTTTTGTATTTTGAGTAGAGACAGGGTTTTACCATGTTGGCCAGACTAATCTTGAATTCCTGACCTCAGGTGATCTGCCCGCCTTAGCCTCCCATAGTGCATAGGATTACAGGCATGAGCCACCCCTCCCGGCCCTATTTAAATTCCTTTTAAGGCTGATTTAATATTTGCACTTCCTTGGTAGCAATGAGTTTCTTGATCATCATTTTAATTTAAGAGCTTATCTTGAATAGAAGTTGTGTGTGTGTGCATGTGTGCATGTGTGTGTGCATGTGTGCATGTGTGTGTGTGCATTTAAGTGTGTTCTCTCCCTAGAATGACTCCTCTCTGACGAGCAGTTTTGCAGTTGTCTATCTAATCCACTGGGTTCCTGAGTAACTAGACCTTATATTGGAGGCTCAGAGTTTTTGTCGCAAGGGATAGGGGTAGAGCATGATTTGGTCCCAGCCCAGCTCATTCCTGCTGCCTCAGGAAACTGCCCAGGGCCACCGCTGCAATGTTCTATTCATGGGTAAAAAAGGTCTCCCCAGACTGGACGAAATCCTGGATTATATGGAGACAATTCTGTTCCCCGCTACCTTGAAGGATTTAACTCTTAAAGAACCTGCATATTTTTCAAGAACGGTTAAGTTTTACAATATGTTTTTATATTTTATTCATTATTTCTATGGGTGTTATTTTCTCCTTTATCTCTGAGGATCGTACTTACACCTATTTAAAGTCCTTCTTTTGTTTGCTTTTTCGGTGTGTGTGTGTGTGTGTGTTTTGTTTGTTTGTTTGAGACAGTCTCACTCCATCGCTCAGGCTGAAGTGCAGTGGCACGATCTCGGCTCACAGCAGCCTCCGGCTCACAGCATGCCTGTAATCCCAAATAACACCCACTATATTTTTATATTTTATTCATTATTTCTATTGGAGATGGAAAGAGGAGAGTTTTGCGTGAACTCATGATGCCATTTTTATGGGAAGTAACCTTTTCTTCCCACTCACTGCTTTCAATGAGATGCTCGGTTTCAGGGAGGCTGGATGGCTTTGGCGTTTTGGTGACTATCTTAATTAGCTTGTAGGCAGCCATTTGCTCAATAACTATATTAAGTCTGGATAATGATATCAATCCATTTGGAAGATAATTTACTGATAACTTTAGATTTTTCAATCAAAAACCTTAAATTGCAAAATTACATATTTTGGGCATGTATTAGCTTAGGTAACAAAAGTAAAGAGGCAACAAAGAATCTCTGAACAACATTGAACTTCCTGCTCTGAGGCAGAATTATAGTATTTTTGTAAAATTACAAAGAAAATAAGAGGATGTAATTTTTTTTCTCTCTCTCTCTTAAAGGCAATTTTGTTTCTGCAGCATAAACTCAGGCCTGCAATCCCTGGAGCTAAGCAGGGTTTCTGCTACCTGTTTGTCCTGATTGTTCTCATTCAGTCCAGGTGATCAGCCAAAATACGTTTCGATGAAAATAGCAATTTTACTCGCCCCCAACCCACTTCCTTTTGTGTCCCCTGTCACTACTTCAATTTAGCCATAATCGTACCGTTCCCATAACAACAGCCAAATAACTGGATCTTTGTGGAGGGCTTATAACAGGGTTGTTCACAAAGCCACTGGCAACACCAAACAGACCCTGTATATCAGCATCTGACAAAAGAGACAGCTATCAGGGGAAGCGATTCTCGGCAGCTCCCAATGAAACTTGCAGCTGACTGCTGATTACCTCTTTCTGATCCGAGGCACAGCACCCTGTATTTCTCCCACATTCCTCCCTTACACTGAGTCTTAGGACCATCATTCCCTCCCAGCCTACCTGGGATGTTAAAAAAACACATACACAGAGAAAAACACACCACAAAAACTCTTTCTCTGCATTGAGAGCACCAAATTGCAGCAAAGATCAGGGAACGACACAGTCTCAGGGTTGTACTTCAGATTGCGTGCTAGCTATCAGCTAAGAATCAAAACACCTTTATGGATATGGATACAGATTCCCTTTTTGCTGAGCCACTGTGTGATTTCAGGGAGCACATTTGTTGATCAGGGTATGAAAGCTGATTAGAGAGGAAGCTGCCTTTGTTCCAGCCTGCACATCATGTCAAGTGAAGTTAGATGTTTCCCGACAGCTATTTTGATCTCTGGGTACTAAAGACAGCCACTGCGGGTAACCCTGGAGTTAAATCCCACATTCTGTCTGAGTTTAGGACTAGGACTTTGCAAATTGACAGCTCACATACTTTTGCTGGTATGCCGCCAACCTAGAGATGGTCTTCAGCCAAAATCGAGAGGGGCAGGGAGGGCAAAAGAGGGCATGAGGAGAAGGCAGGAGCAAGGAATGGTGGCTCCTGCTCGTCTTCAAATACAGACTGACAGGGTTTGGAGGTGGTCACAGTGTCACACCTGGAGCTGCAGATATAAGAGCCGTCAGAGGGAACTGTAAGCACAGAGCCCAGTCCTCCCACCCCACCCCTACCCCTGAAGAAAGAGACCGTGAGCAACCACCTCTGGTGTCCCTGGCAGCCAGGTGGGCTCGGCAGTGGGGTACATGACACCTGGCAGTAAAGTGGGCTCTAAGACCTGCAGGCCTCAGGTTAGTCCCTTAGAAATGGGTGTCAAGTGTGTCCCTTTGGATGAAAGTTGTTTTTAACCTAAGCAGGGATGATGTCAATGATTTACATTTGTAGCAAGTACTGCCTTTTCCCAAGCAATTTCTGGTGTCTTACTAATGATTTGGTGAACTCCATGTTTATGGCTATATACTCCGCTGTCTGACTGTGCTGAGTGTGGACCCCAGGACAGCAGCTTTGGTGTCATCTGGAGCTTGGGAGAGATTTGGACTCTGAGACCCTCCCCAGCAGTCCTGAATCAGAACCTGCATTTTAATAAGATGGCCAAGTGATTCGTGGCAGGGATGAATCCTCTCCCTATAAAATGTGCTTTTGAATTTAATTTAAAATCTCATCTTGAATAAGTGTGTGTGTGTGTGTGTGTGTGTGTGTGTGTGTGTGTGTGTGTGAAGCTAGAGAGGTAGGCTGGGCCTTGTGCACTATGATAGTTTGGCTTTCATTTTTAAAACACTGGAAAGCCATTGAAAAGCTATATGAAGGCTTGGAGACATGATCAGACTTGGAAGTAATCTCTCTATCTGCAGTGGAGCAATTGGGCTGGAAGGGATTGGGCTGGGTGCAGCCAGAACAGTCATGAGGCTACTTTAGGTGAAATGGGGGTAGCTTGAACAAATGTCATGGTTGTGGTAGTGGTGGTGATGGTAGTAGTGATGGTGATGGTAGTGTTGATGGTGATGATGATGGTGGAGGTGCCAGTGGTTTGATTGTGGAAGGTTGGTGATACTGGTATGGTGGTGGTGGTGATGGTTATGGCAGTGATTGTGGTAATGGTGGTGGGGGTGATGGTACTTGTGGTGGTGATGGTGATGGTAACGGCAGTGGTGGTGATGGTGATTGTGGTAGTGATGGTGGTGATTGTGGTGGTGATAATGATGATGGTGGTGGTAATGGTGGTAGTGATGGTGAGGATGATAACGGTAGTAATAGTTGTGGTGATGATGATAGAGGTGATGGTGATTGTCGTGGTAGTGATGTTGGTGGTGTTGATGATGATAATGGTGATGGGAGAGGTGGTGGCAATGAAAAGAAGTGGAAAAATATACAATATTTAGAAGGTAAAGTCAACAAAAATTAGTGATTATTGGAAATGGAAGATGAGGAAATGGTTAAGTCAAATTTATTTTGTAAAAAGCTTAGTACTGTCAGGCTGGTCATGGTGGCTCATGCCTGTAATCCTAGCACTTTGGGAGGCCAAGGTGGGCAGATCACAAGGTCAAGAAATCAAGATCATCCTGGCCAACATGGTGAAACCCCATCTCTACTAAAAATACAAAAATTAGCCGGGCATGGTGGCACATGCCTCTAGTCCCAGCTACTTGGGAGGCTGAGGCAGGAGAATCGCTTGAACTCGGGAGGCAAAGGTTGTAGTCAGCCAAGATTGTGCCACCGCACTCCAGCCTGGCGACAGAGCAAGATTCCATCTCAAAAAAATAAAAAAAATAAAAAGTTTAGTGTTATCTTAAGTTACTCTTGGTTAGTTGAACATGCACATTTGTTAATCTTCCTTCTATAGACAGTTCAATACTGTGCCTCAAACAGTCACATTCAGTCTCCAAATCATCACCACCACCACCTTGCAAGTGTTCTTAGTGCCTTGGTGGATTAAATATGACTGTGCATTCTTTGACAATCCTTCCCTCAAGAGATGGGGTCTATTTCCCTTTCCCTTTAATCTGGGCTGGCTTATCAACCCTTTGGCAAATAACTTATAGGAGAAGTGATGTGTATAACTTCTGAAGCTGGGTCATAGGAAGCTGTGCAGCTTCTGCTTGGGCCTCATGGAACACTCTCTCTGGAAGCCCTGAACTACCATAAAAGACATCTGATTACCCTGACACCACCATGCTTGAGAGGCCCCATGTAGGTGTTCTCTTCAATAGTCCTCACCTTTCAGCTGGACTCACTAAAGCCCCCGCTAGGTGAGAAAAGCCTTCTTGGAACCTCTGTATTGGTTCATCTGGGAGCTGAGTAACATTGAGTGACTTCCCACCTCCATGAGTGCTTTGACATGGAGCAGAAGAATCACCTAGCTGAGCCCTGTTCAAATCAAACTCACTAAACTGTGAGATAGAATAAATGGATGTTGTTGAAAGCTGCTAAGTGCAAGGGTAATTTATTAGGCAGCAGTGACTGGAACACCCGCTTTTCCAGATGTGGCAACAGAATTAGAGTAATAACTCCTATTCTACCTCATCAAGTCTATTCTTCACCCCACTCTTACCAGTAGCATAGCATGCATAAACAAGAGCATATTCTGGGATGTGAAACAGAACCATTTCAGCTATTAGATTATGCAGACAAAGAAAAGCAACACCCAATGAGGGACTTAGTGGAAGAGGCCTGTATTCTCCACCCCACCCCCATCCCCGGCATCTTGTCCCCAACCTGAGGAATTGAGACTCAGGAATTGAGACTTTTGTCCCCAACTGAGGAATTGAGTAGATGATCCAACCAACAGCCTGGTCCCTGAGGGATGCCATGATGCATTGCCTCATCACTAGGGCTATTTAAATTATTCAATTCGAACAGTTCTCCCCATGGAGGAGATTAAATTCCAAGTAACATAAGTGATGGGTACATGAGAAGTGAGGGGACAAAAAATCTGTCAACAGTGCTATTCCTCACCAAACCTCCACTCATTGGAACGATGGCTCCTCAGTGATTCTCAGACTGTGAAAGCATATGCAACTTTAGAGGTACATGAAATGAGGGAAATAAATTGATGACTGCACCTGGTAACTCTTAAAATGTCTATATGGTCCAGTTATGTTATTCTTGTTAACATTTTCGTTCTAAAAATGGCATTTCTTCCCAGGATAAAAACCTCATTGAAATGATGCCTTCCTGGGAGCATATGTACAAACTTCACTCTGCCAATTTTATATCTGATTAAAACCTCAATGCATCAAAACATCCTTTGAAATAATTAAGGGTATTTCACCATTAGGGGCACGAAGCTAAATATGTCCAGATATATCTGAAATCAGCAGATGGAACTAAGGGAATTAATACAGTATTATGACATTTTGCAGTCATCTGAAAGAAAATGGAATTTGGCTCACAGAGGATATACTTTTTCATTTGGGGTAAAATAACGTGCATTTTCCACTCACACTAAGCGCCCCATTTGTGCAAAGTTAATACATGAAGTACAATTTATCTTCAGGTTGTTGAAGGGAAAGCAATTATTTAGAGGGGTTCTGCTGCTCCCTGGGAAGGGAGCCTCCAAGACAGTTTTGATCCATTGATGAGTGCTGTCTAATATGCTCCCTGAGGTACAGTTTCCCTAAATCTATTAGACTTTTACAGTCCTCCAGGATCCGCAGTCCGGAGATGCTCCATCATACTGTATTAACCTGACAATGTAATGTACTGCTATCATAGGAAGTACTAGGTTTGACCTTGAAACTCTTAACCACACTTTATAATCCTCAGCCCATCCTGGCAAAAAAAAGAGGCTATCCTAAAAAATCCATCCTGGCTAGACTTGAGTCTGTAAAACCTTGGATTGGAATGCATAGGACTAGAGGAGGTGGGAGAGTAAATAAGGGTTCTGACAACTCTGTCTCTATCTTCAGGAGCAAATGAAGTGGGGGAATTGAGGAGACATGAGTTATATTAACAGCTACAGTTTACTGAGCTCCAAACATGTGCCCAGCACTGTGCTTTACATGGGTTATTCTATTCACTTCTCACGAGGTTGACACTGTTCCTGTTTCATAGATGAGTATATTAACCCTTTTTCATGCTTCTGATAAAGACATACCCAAGTCTGGGTAATTTATAAAGAAAAAGAGGTTTCATAGACTCACAGTTCTGCGTGGCTAGAGAGGCCTTACAATCGTGGTGGAAAGTGAAAGGCATGTCTTACATGGTGGCAGGCAAGAGAGAATGA
The DNA here is from genome assembly GCA_031835075.1 of Saguinus oedipus. NCBI lineage: Eukaryota > Metazoa > Chordata > Mammalia > Primates > Cebidae > Saguinus > Saguinus oedipus. The sequence goes on from CM063170.1 coordinate 50,451,479, forward strand.
GAGCCAAGGGAAAGGGGTTTTCCCTTGTAAAACCATCAGCTCCTGTGAGACTTATTCACTCCCGTGAGAACAGTATAGGGGAACTACCCCCATAATTCAATTATCTCCCACCAGATCCCTCCCTCAACATGGGAGAATTGTGGGAGCTACAATTCAAGATGAGATTTGGGTGGGGACACAGCCAAACCATATCAATGAGGAAACTGAGGCTCAGAGAGGTTAAGTAACTTACCCAAGATCACCCAGTTATTAAGTGGCAGAGCCTGGATTCAAACTCTGGCCTTTTTGACTCAAAAGCCAGAGCTCTTAAGTATTATTCCATGATGACACACTCTGCAAAGAAGTCTCTGCACTGGCATAAAGGAAGAGGGTTTGGGCTGCACTTGTCTGACTTGGTGCCTTCATGGAACATGGCGCAGTGATTCCTTTTAGTTGCCTTAAGCCCATAGCTGGATATTTCCTTCCTGGGTCCTTCCCTAGGAGCACAGACTCCTTCCCTGGGGCTGAGAATGGTGTGTCAGGTCTTTTTTCCTGGTCTAGAGATGCCCCATGCGCCCCCAGAGTGGGAAATTAAAAGAATCTGAAATGGTACTGTGGGAAGTAGAAAAGTTCCTTTTTAAAGTTTCTTTTCTTATTAAATTATAAATGTGCTAATACTTTGTTAAGCCCTATCCTATGTAGCTGTTAAACATGCCATGCTTACAGACACATAGTACATTCTGTGTCCTTGTACTTTAACCAAGATATCTGTGCTGGACGTGCTCACAGACATGCCTCAGCTCTTCATTGCTTTTACCTGTTTAGAAAAGTTTTAAGTTGTTAGCCAATTGGATTTTAGTTTAGATTGTGAGGTCTGGCTCCAGCCAACAGAGGTCAGACACAGCAGTAAGGCCAACCCCAAATGCATAAGAAATAAATTTGTTTTCCTTTGTTCATTGTACTCTCATGGCACAATGGCTAGTGAGGGTACCCTTCCTGCAATCCAGGAAGTAAAAATTGCATTGCTGAAAGAGCCTTTGTCTCAGTGCTGATGTTTCCTTTGGCACCTAGCATCTATTTTCAACAGTACCTTCATGCAAGTCACCTGGATGCTGAGCCTACTCAGGAGCCAGCCCTGTGTTTCTGTGGGCCATTGGGTCTATACTCAAACCCTAGGGGACGTCTGAAAGGCCCTGACCTCTGCAGAGAGCAGTGTCTTTGGGGGGCTGAATGGAGATCCCAGAGACCAAGCAGAAGGTGAACAGTCGCCCACCTGATGGTAGACACAGGCCTTGGCTGGGAGGATTGTTGTACAGATCCATGGTGGGTGCTCCCAAATTTGCTTCTTCCTGCAAGCTATAAAGGCTTTTAATTATTGACGAATGATTCTTTCGTCTGGCCAATTTATCAGCCTCTGACAAAAATAAGGAGTCAACCAGCCATGAATCCTATCTGATTACTAAAAAGAAGGACATAAAATGACACAAGTGCTGAGGAATGCTCTTGGTTGGACTCCAGCCAAGGCAGACCTTGGATCGAATGAGTCCAGGTTAAGCTAGCTCCTGCTTTCCCTATTCTGTTTCTGAAGGGCAGATGCTCACAGGCTCCTAGCAGCAGAGGGAAGTAGGCAAAGCTGGTTTCTGGCATGGGCCACATGGCTCTTCCCTCCCAAGAGCATCCTTGCTTCCTTCAGCAACCAGGCTCCTCCACAGCTGCCTCTGTGCATATTTTCACCCCTTCATCTGGGTCCTGGCATTCTGCAGGGGGAACTTGAAGCCAGGATGCCTGGGTTTAAATCACATCATAAACAGCCCCTCATGTATTCATCCACAGATGAATGGATAAACAAAATGTGGCATATATATATAACAATATCATACATCTTTAAATACTATCACTCCATAAAGAGGTATGAAGTGCTGATACATGCTACAACATGGATGAAACTTGAAAACATGCTAAGTGTGGCCAGGCACAGTGGCTCATGCCTATAATTCCAGCACTTTGGGAGGCCAAGAGGCTGGAGTGTCGAAGCCAGGAGTTCAAGACCAGCCTCACAACCCACTGAGAACCTGCCTCTACAAAAAGTTTAACAATGATAAAAAAATTTGTCCAGGTGCAGTGGTGTGTGCCTGTGGTCCCAGTTACTCAGGAGGCTGAAGTGGGAGGATCACTTGAACCCAGGAGTTTGAGGCTGCAGCAGACTGTGATTGTGCCATTGCACTCCAGCCTGGGTGACAGAGCAAGACCTGGTCTCCTGAAGAGAGAGAGAGAAAAAATAAAGAAGCCAGACACAAAAGGCCACATTGTGTGTAATTCCTGTTACATGAAAGGTCCAGAATAGGCGAATCCATGAAGACAGAAAGCAGATTGCTGATTGTCAGGGGGTGAGAGTGGGGTGAAATGAGGAATGATTCTCTAAAGGGTAGGGGCTTCTCTTTGGGGTGATGAAAATGGTTTGGTGCTAGATAGAGGCATTGTACAACATCATGGATGTACAAAATGCCACTGAATTATTCGCTTTGAAATGGTGAATTTAATGTTATATGACTTTCACTCCAATAAAAAACAAAAACAAGTCACATCAGGATGCTCCTTCAACAAGCACTTGCTGCAGAATGGCTTGAGACCCGAGAGCCATGAACCCTGAGCCCTAAGGCAGGATGGGATCTGGGAGCACGTCCTGGGAGAAGTTTAGTCCCAGCAGGCTCCACCACCACACCTGGTCCTGCGTCCTTTGAACGCAGAGCCTATGGCAACAGTGGCAAGAACTGCACATAGCAGTGGAGCTTCCAGTGTGGAGAGGGGGACCACAAGGACCTGCCTCCATTTGGCTGCTGAATCCTGTGACTTGGTGTCACCACCTCCTGAGTTTTTGTTATTGAGAAGAGTAGATTCGTATCTGTTGAAGGCACACTGAGAACAAGTGGACAGAAGCAGTCATCTGCGAAAGCTTGCTGCGGGGCTCTTGGGAGACTCGCTATAGTGGAAGATGGATCTAGAAACAAATGGTGTTGATTTTTGTGCATTAAGTGCAACGCAAGAGCTGGAATCAGGCCAGGCGTGGTGGTTTACACCTGTAATTACAGCACTTTGGGAGGCCGAGGCAGGCAGATCACTTGAGTTCAGGAGTTCAAGACCAGCCTAGTCAACATGGGAAAACGTGTCTCTACTGAAAATATAAAAGTTAGCCGAGCGTGCTGACGCATGTGTGTAATCTCAGCTACTTGGGAGGCTGAGGCAGAAGAATGGCTTGAACATGGGAGGTGGAGGTTGCCATGAGTGAAGATTATATCATTGCACTCCAGCCTGGGCAAAGGGATCAAGATTCTGTCTCAAAAAAAAAAAAAAAAAAAAAAAAAAAAAATTGAGCCAGAATCAGAGGCATGTAGGAGCCCAGAGAAAGTGTCCCTGACCCAGGTAAGGGGCCCATAAGCCATGGAAGACCTACCTGAGTGCCTGAGGAGGGCCTCAGGCCCGAGGAGGAGGGGGAGGTAGCAGAGAACAGAGAGGGTCAGAGAAAGACCTGGAAGAGAGACCCTGAGTGGCCCATGCAGAAGCCCTGCCACCTATGCGGGAAACAGATAATCAACTCAGCTTTGCAAGAGTGTAGTGTGCATGGGATTTTTAAAATGTTAACATTGATATCTACAATCTTCTGGCCACTCTCCCTGCTGGCCTTTGCCATGCTGACCTAGGCAAGGGTTGGAGGGAACAAGGTCAGAAAGCCAGGGCTGGCTGCTTGTCTCTACCTGGGGAAGTAGAGGAGGGGAGCTGCAGGGAGATATGGGGACAAAGGAATGGCACTCAAGGATTAATGAAGAGAGACAAGGAAATGAGCTGAGGGGCTCCCATAAGGACTCGGGCTTTGAAGGGAGAGGTGTGAAAAGTGGATTTTAGGATGGCCTGCTGCAGGTGTAGGGCTTCCATAAGAAGTTGTCAGTAAAGACTCCCACTATAGCTCAGTGCTTTTGGGAAGTGGATTTTCTGTTGGTTTTACTGCTGGCTGTTGGAGACTGAGTCCCCATTAAAATAGAAAAAAGAAGGCCAAGTTCCCTTTGGATTATGGTGAGGTACAAGGCAGGGATGAAAGAGGTGAGGAAGATGGGTACATGGAGCGTCACACCTCAGAGGATCTCTTGGGCCTGGAACTTTATCCTGCAGACAGAAGGGAACTTTGGGATCTTGAGGAAGTTTTTGCCTCTTTCTCTAATGCTCAGTTTCCTTTCTCCTTTCTTTCTTTTTCTTTTCTTTCTTTCTTTCTTTCTTTCTTTCTTTCTTTCTTTCTTTCTTTCTTTCTTTCTTTTTCTTTTCTTTCTTTCTTTTCTCTTCTTTCCTTCCTTCCCCCACTCCCTCCCTCCCTCCCTCCCCCTCCCTTCCTTCTTTCTTTCACAGAGTTTCACTCTTGTTGCCCAGGCTGGGGTGCAGTGGTACAATCTTGGCTCACTACAACCTCCTCCTCCTGGATTCAAGTGATCCTCCTGCCTCAGCCTTCCAATTATAGGCATGCACCACCATGCCCAACTACTTTTGTATTTTTTAGTAGAGACAGGGTTTCTCCGTGTTGGTCAGGCTGGTCTTGAACTCTCGACCTCAGGTGATCCACCTGCTTCAGCCTCCCAAAGTGCTGGGATTACAGGCATGAGCCACCACTCCTGGCTTTTTTTTTTCTTTTGAGACAGAGTCTTGCTCTGTTGCCCAGGCTGGAGTACAGTGGTGCAATCATGGCTCACTACAGTCAGAACATCTGGGCTCAAGCAATTCTCCTGTCTTGCCCTCCCAAGTAGGTGGGACTACAGGCACACACCACTGTGCCTGGCTAATTGTTTTAGTTTTGGTCGAGATGGTGTCTTGCTGTGTTGCCCAGGCTGACCTTGAACTCCTGGGCTCAAGCAATCCTCTCACCTCAGCCTCCCAAAGCGCTGGGATTTCAGGTGTGAGCCACTACACCTCGCCAGTTCCTTCCTTAAAATGAGGACCATAATGATGCCTGCCCTATAGTTTTCTTATGAGTATTACATAAAACCAAGTGTGAGAACAGACCTAACCCACTTCCCGGGCCAGAGCATGCCTTTTTCATTCATGCTTATTGAATCTGGCCTGCTTTGTCCCCACCCAAACTGATCTGCCCCATGTCCTATTTATGTAGAGCCAGCCCTCCCTCTAGAGCTAATCCAATGTTTGCCCCACAGCATCACAATGGGTCACAAAACAGGACAGTGTCACATTGCATAGCAGCCTGTATTCCCTGCTCTGAAGGAGGGAGCCAGGTGGACGTTTTCACGGACAGAGGAGAAACACACACATGGTATTGTGTCATGACAAGGCTCTGCCGTTCCGCTGGCTCAAGATCAAGGGCATGAAGTGAGGAACAAAAGGCCAAGTCACGCCAATGCAATAGAACAGTAACAGCACGGACCGCTTCGTTCCCTTGCCTGCCCTGGGCAATGTCTCCCTCAATCTTTGCAACTGCCCTATGACATACATAAAAAAGTGCTCCTTTTTGGCCAGGAGCAGTGGCTAAAGCCTATAATCCCAGCACTTTGGGAGGCCAAGGTGGGTGGATCACAAGGTTAGGAGTTTGAGACCACCCTGGCCAACAGTGAAACCCCACCTCTACTAAAAAAAATACAAAGAGTAGCTGGGCGTGGTGGCAGTCGCCTGTAGTCCCAGCTACTCAGAAGGCTGAGGCGGGAGAATCGCTTGAACCTGGGAGGTGGGGGTTAGAGTGAGCCGAGATTGTGCCATTGCACTCCCCAGCCTGGACAACAAGAGCAAAACTCCATCTCAAAAAAGAAAGTGCTCCTTTTTTACTGATGGACAAACAACCCAGAGAGGAAAAGCGATTTGCACAGTCATACAGGTAAGGAATGGCAGATCCAGGCCATTTGCTGTCAGTCTGAGCTTTTCAATTCTAAGATGTGCCACTTGTCTCAGGAAGCCAGGAAGGCTCCTTGCAAATCCTGGTAGAGAAATGGTTGCCTCAAAATCCATTAAGCACAATCATAAACTTACCTTGAAGGGCCAGATAATCCAATTCTATAGAGTTGGCGTCCAAAAATAAAAAAAGAGGTATTGATATGTTTATCCTCACCCTCATAACCTGTTCCACTCAAATAAATTAACTGTGCTCAGTTCTGCAGGGAGCAACGGAGCCACCCCGAATCAGATGGTGACACGCATATGTTTTTTCTCTTGCAGGATCATTCCTGGAGGAGTTTCCTGAAGCCAAATGACATCAAGTGTGACCACTGCAAAGTACAAACAGGATTAAAAGGAAAACATCTGTGCCTTGCAAGGCTGCACTAACTCAGTTACAAACAAGCTGTGTAGATATCCAAATGCACAGTGACTTTTGCTGCAGAGATGGCTGGTGACCATCTGGGCTGGGCATTGATTAGAAGATAACTGGACATCCCTGGGACTGCATCCTTTGTGGATGCAGCCTCTTTATGCCTTGGCCTTTTGTTCCTCACTTTACGCTCAGGGCATAGAGACACATGTTTGATTCCACAATGTCAGTGTGACTCGGAGACCCTTTAGTTGTTGATGTTACAGTTAGTGAGTCACCGGCTACACCTCCCTCCTGGGATGAAGTCCTGAGCTGTAGAATGACTCCACAGATGCACGACTGCTTTATTACCATGCCTTGGCTCCCATACAGGGCTCTGAACTTCAAACAAATTTGGCCAGGATATGATTCTCAAAAGAGAAGATGGGATCCCATCAAGATGTCCACATGTCTAAAGCCCACTGGTCCAAAAAAGTCTCATTTTGTAGAGGGAAGAAACTTAATTGCCAGCTTAGGAAGCAACTCTCAGAACGTGTGTTTTTAAGTTTTGCCAAGATTCCAGGCCAACTTATTACTCTATTACTGTTGTTAATCTTTGCTTGAAAGATACATAAAGTCAGTAAGTTTCTTTCTTAAGGACACCAAAGCTGGGAGTCTCTGAAAAGCGGAACCAAACAGTGGACCACCGGTCAGAGGCATGATGTGAATAAAGAGCAGCAGAAACGTTTTTGTCATATGTCAACATTAAAGGGTGATTATAACGTAGGATCCATAATGGCTTTTTTTAATCCTCCTCAACAAAGAAATAGCACTCTCTTTTGTTGGGGAAACCTACTTTGATGCCTCAGAAAATAATGTGCTTTTCTGATTCTGATTTTTCTTCTGTCTTACAGCAACAGTGTTCTGCCTGCCTCTAAACCAGTACTTGAAAGGAATGTCTCTCTCTGTTTTTACTTCTACGTTTCAGAGTCAACATCATGGCTAAAGAAGATGTGATTTGCAAAAAGGCCTGTTCTCCATTAGCCAAGGAAAATTTGTTTTAAAATCTTGCTAATACATCAGTTTTGGCATCTTTAAAACTCCTTTTTTTCTTTTCTTTTCTTGGGGGATGGGAGGACAGGGTTTTGCTATGTTGCACAGGCTGGAGTGCAGTGGTGCAATCATAGCTCACTGAAGCCTTGCTCAAGACTACTCCTGGGCTCAGGTGATTCTCTTGCCTCAGCCTCTCTAATACCTAAGACTTCAGACATGTGCCACCACAACCAGCTAATTAAAAAAAAAATTACAGAGATCGAGATCTCCCTATGTTGCCCAGGCTGGTCTTGAACTCGTGGCTCCAGCAATTCTCCTGCTTCAGCCTCCCAAAGCACTGGGATTACAGGCATGAGCCTGGACTTGTTTTTCTCCTCTTTTTGTGATCCCTCCAAAAATGTGCTGTCAATAAACTGTGTGGTCTTGTGAGTGACCCAGGGCAGAGACGAGCATTGCAGCTCTGTCACCAACTGACAAAAGATGGCTGCTACATGATTTCCCTTATCCAGTCTAAAAGTGGCTGAGTGGGACAGAGAGCCATCTGTGTCTATAAAATCAGCCCAGAGTTGGGACTACTAAGAATATAGAGGTATGTGACTATATGTCCAGTTGAGAGTTGTTATACATAACCAGACAGTGGAAAAGCATGGTGGCTGGCCTAGAAATGGAGTTCGGTTCTAGGGCCAACAAACAAACTGAAAGCTTTATCAACGACCTTTCACTTTGTTGACACACAGATGACCCCTGTGTCCTCTAAATGGTGCAGGCCAGGCATCGTTTCGGAGACCTAATGGTTCCTTCTCTTTTATAAATGGCCAGATCAAAGGGCATTAGTGATCTCAGGGGGCTAACTCTTTAAATGCCTCTGGTACAATGGGCCCCAAGGCCCCTGCCTCCTTCCTAAATGGGCCTTCCTGAAAAATCCTAATGTACTTCCTCACACTGGGGCCTCAGCTGGCTCTGCTCACGGGTCTCCCAGCAGCACAGGCCCTCCCTGCTACCACAGCAGTAACTAATGAATCTTTTATCAGTTACTGGCCTCTCTGTGCAGGCTGTGTCTGGAAGTCATCTTGGCTGTTTCAACAGCCTTTTTGCCTTAAAGGGGCCACCAGCAACGATGTGTTGCTGTCTGTTTAGAAATGAGGACTCAGCCAGCCTTCAAGTTAAGCTGGAAAACATGAGCCTTTCTCAGAACAGATCTTTGAAAAGAGGGCGTTGCTGTCATGAAAGCCCCCAGTCTGCCCACAGTTCCCTTGTAGCTAACTCCAGGGGGAAAAAAAATTAAGAAAATATAAACCTAGAAGATTAGAAGATTGCCTCTTCAAAAAGCACTAGTTTCTAAGACTATTATTTCTATTTTTTTTATTTTACAACTTGGGTGAATTCATTTATTCCTAAAACAAATGCTTATTTAGTTTCTACTTCATCAGGCAAAACACCGGAACTCAGCCTGGAACAGGAAGAAGGTGACTTTGCCCTCAGAGAACAGAGAGCCTAGTGAGGAATTCATTGACTTGCACATTAATTTATTCAACACCTATTTATAGAGTGACTATGATGTACCTGGCATTGCTCTGGGGACAGGGATACACAGTGAACAAAGCAAAGAAAAATCATTCTGCTGGAAGACAAAATATAATCACACAATGTATATAACTGTTAAATGCAGTAAGCACGATGAAGCACATTTCCTTATAGAATGCCTTTCCTGAGATTCCATATCCAGCTAAACTATCATTCAGCAGTGAAGACAAAGCTGAGACATTTTCAGATATACAACAAATAAGAGAGTTTCTTACCAGCAGGTATTCATTATCAGAAGAAAGTGAACAAAGAAGAAAGAAACAAGACGCAACACAAAAATCTAGGAAATACATTAACAAATGCAATGAATGACTGCATTTACAGTTTTAATAGTATTTTAACAGAAAAAAACGAACATTCCTGAAAATAGTAAAATAGAAAACCAAGATACAGGAGAAGAGATTTTTAAAAGCTGACTTTTTAGTCAAACAAAGAAAACAAACAGGCTTCCAGTAAGATTGACTTTTAACAGGGGGCAAAAAGGCATAAATAATAGCAGGAATAAATAAAAACAGATGCAGTTGATTTTTTTTAATTAGGAGAATGCAATGAATAGCTTTATACTAACAAATTTGAAAACTTAGATGAAATGAATCATTTTATAGAAAAAGGTAGAATACTAAAATGGACCCACAGCCTGGGCAACATAGTGAGACCCCCATCTCTACAAAAAAATCAAAAAAGGTGTTGAGTGTGGTGGTGTACGGCTATGGTGGGGAGGTGTACTCAAGAGGATGAAGTGGGAATACCACTTGGGCCAAGTAGTTCAAGGCTGCAGTAAGCTATGATCACCCTACCGCACTCCAGCCTGGGCAACAGAGCAAGACTCTGTTTCAAACAATAAAATAAAATATCTCAGCAGTTTGGGAGGCCAAGGCAGGTGAATCACCTCAGGTCAGGAGTTTGAGACCAGCCTGGCCAACATGAAAAAACCCTGTCTCTACTAAAAATGCAAAAAAAATTAGTTGGGCATGGTGGTACCTGCCTGTAATCCCTGCTACTCAGGAGGCTGAGGCAGGAGAATGGCTCAAGTCCAGGAGGCAGAGGTTGCAGTGAGCTGAGATCACGCCATTGCACTCCAGCCTGGGCCACAAGAGCGAAATAAAATAAAACAGACCCAAGAAGATTTTTTAAATATGAAATAAATCAACAAGTATTAAAGAAATTGGATTGGCAATCAAAAGTTCTTCTACCACATTCCCACACTCCCCCGCCCTATATACACAGACAAAAACAGATTGTTTTCCAGGCAAGTTATAACAAAACATTGAAGAATAGAAAGCCTTCGTTTTATGAAAATGGTTTTAGAGACTAGAACAAGAGGGGAAGGTATTAAAATAATTTTATAAAGTTAGTATAATCAGGAAGCCCAAACCAGAGCCTCATGGTGCCACAAGGAGAGAAGGTTCTAGCACCTCTGTTCTGTCAGCTGGGGCTCTGCCTATCACTTGGGAAACAGAGGTGTCAGTTACATGGAGTAACTGTCAGGAAAAGGCAGGTTAGCCAATGGCTGTCTTTCACATCAAACTTTGTGTTAAAGCAATAGCTTTCTTTACTCTACACAGATTTCTCACTAGACCTAGATGAGTCTGGACCAGAAGCAGGAATTAGGAAGAGGAGCTTTGCCAAATGCATCCTCATTTATGTAAATGCAGGTGCCAATATATCACTGGGATGGTGGCTCATGCCTACAATCCCAGCACTTTAAGAGGCTGAGGTGGGAGGATCACTTAAGCTCAGGAGTTTGAGTCCAGTCTAGGCAACATGGCAAACCCACATATCTACAAAAAATAAAAAAATTAGCAGGGTGTGATGGTGTGTGCCTCTCATGCCAGCTACTCAAGAGCCTGAGTGGGGAGGTTCACTTCGGCCCACGAGTTCGAGGCTGCAGTGTGTCAAGATCACACCACTGTACCCCAGCCTGGGTGACGGAGCAAGACCTTGTCTCAAAATAATAATAATCATGTCACTTCATTAAAAATGAGAAATCTGGAGCTGGGCACAGTGGCTCACGCTTGTAATCCAGGCACTTTGGGGGGCCAAGAGGGGAAGATCACTTGAGGTCAGGAGTTTAAGATCAGCCTGGGCAACATGGTGAAACCCTGTCTCCACTAAAAATACAAAAATTAGCCAGGTGTGGTAGAGGGCACCTGTAATCCCAGCTCCTTGGGAGGCTGAGGCACAAGAATCCCTTGAACCCAGGAGGTGGATGTTGCAGTGAACCAAGGTCTCACCGTTGCACTCCAGCCTGGGTGACAGAGCAAGATTAAGCCTCAAAAAAAAAAAAAGAAAAAGAAAAAAGAAAAAAGAATCCTGGGACAAGTGCTAGACGAAATGGGATTCCAGGACAACAGGCAAAAGCCAGAACTGTGCTGAGCCAACCAGGAAATGAAGGTAAATCTCATACTAGCAAGAGAGGTAATGTTCTGGATGTAAAATCAAAACACCAAGTCAAAAGCATCCCTCCATAGCAATAGAAACCACTTAGGAAGTATAATAGAAGGGAAATACACATCAAAGTATTAGAAGAAAAACACAACAGCCACCAAAAGTATTTATACCAATTGTGAATTTATCTGCTTTAAAAGAACTTTATAAAGAACAGTACAAAACATGACCAGAAAAAGCATTTTAAAAGCATCCAGAAATTATATCAAGCACACCTTGTCGTACTGTGCTTTGCTTGATTGTGTTTTGCAGATACTGCAGTTTTACAAATTGAAGGTTTCTGGCAACATGGCATGAAGCAAGTCTATCAGCCTCACTTTTCCAACAGCATTTTCTCACTTTGTGTCTCTGTCACAATTTGGTAATTCCCCCAATATTTTAAACTTTTTCATTATTATTAGGTCTGTTATGATGACCCATGATAAATGATCTTTTTTGTTGCTGTTGTTTGAGACAGTCTCACTCTGTTGCCCAGGCTGGAGCACAGTGGCACCATCTTGGCTCACTGCCACCTCTGCCTTCTGGGTTCAAGCGACTGTCCTGCCTCAGCCTCCCGAGTAGCTGGGATTACAGGTGGCCACCACCATACTCGGCTAATTTTTGTATTTTTTGTAGAGACAGGGCTTCACCATATTAATCAAGGTGCTCTAACTCCTGACCTCAAATGATTCATCTGCCTCGGCCTTCCAAAATGCTGTGATTACAGGCATGAGCCACTGCGTCTGGCCCGATCAGTGATCTTTGATGTTCTGTTGTAATTGTTTTGAGGCATCAAAATCCGTGGCCATGTGACAGCAAACTTAATCTACAAATGCTCTGTGTGTTCTGACTGCTCCACCCACTGGCCTTTTCCTGTCTTTCTCCCTCTCATTTGGCCTCCCTCTTCCCTGAGACACAACAATATTGAAATTAGGCCAATTAATAACCCCACAAGGGCCTCTAAGTGTTCAAGTGAAATGAAGAGTCACATATTTGTCACTTGAAATCAAAAGCTAGAAATGATTAAGCTTAGTGAGGAAGGTGTGTCGAAAGCCAGAAAGCTTGGCCTCTTGCACGAGGTAGCCAAGTTTTGAATGCAAAGGAAAATTTTTTTCCTCCCTTGAAGGAGATTTAAAATGCTGCTCCAGTGAGCACAAGAATGATAAGAAAGTGAAACAGCCATATTGCCGATATGGAGAAAGTCTGAGTGGCCTGAATAGAAGATCAAATCAGCCCCAATATTCTTTTAAGACAAATCCTAATCCAGAGCAAGGCCCTAACTGTCTTCAATTCTATGAAGAGAGAGAGGTGAAGAAGCTGCAGAAAAAAAGCTGGAAGTGAGTAGAGGTTGGTTCATGAGGTTTAAGGAAAGAAGCTGTCTCTATAACATAAAAGCGCAAGGTGAAGCAGCGGGTGCTTATGGAGAAGTTGCAGCCAGTTCTCGAGAAGATCTGGCTAGAACCATTGATGAAAGTGGCTACACCAACCAACAGATTTGCAATGTAGACAAAACAGCCTTTTATTGGAAGAAGGTGCTATACAGGACTTTCATGGCTGCAGAGGAGAAGTCAATACTTGGCTTCAAAGTTTCAAAGGACAGGCTGACTCTGTTGTTAGGTGCTAATGGAGCTGAAGACGTTAAGTTGAAGCCAATCTTGAAAATCCTGGGGTCCTTAAGAATGAAGCTATATACACTCTATCTGTGCTCTATAAATGCAATAGAAAAGCCTTGATGATAGTACATCTGTTTACAGTATGTTTTTCTGAATATGTTAAACACATTTTTGAGACCAACTGCTCAGAAAAAGAGATTTCTTTCAAAATATGACTGCTCATTGACAATGCACCTTGTTACCTGAGAGCTCTAAGGGAGATGTACAATGAGATGAATGTTGCTTTCGTGCCCACTAACACAACATCCATTCTGCAGCCTGTGGATCAAGACATAATTTTGACTTTCAAGTCTTATTATTGTTGTTATTGTTATTGAGATGGAGCCTTCCTTTTTTGCCAAGCTGGAGTGCAGTGGCATGATCTCAGCTCACTGTAACCTCTGCCTCCCAGGCTCAAGCGATTCTCCTGCCTCAGCCTCCCAAGTAGCTAGGACCACAGGTGTGTGCCACCATGCTCAAATAATTTTTGTATTTTTAGTAGAGACAGGGTTTCACCATGTTGGCCAGGATGGTCTCGATCTCTTGACCTTGTGATCCACATGACTCAGCCTCCAAAAGTGCTGGGATTACAGGTGTGAGCCACCGAACCCAGCCTAAGTCTTATTATTTAAGAAATATATTGAGTGAGGCCATAGCTGCCATAGACAATGATTCCTCCAATGGATCTGGGCAAAGTCAACTGAAAATCTGGAAAAGATTCATGATTCTAGATGTTATTAATTATAATCAGTATTCTTAGGAAGAGATTAAAATAGCAACACTAATGGAAGTTTGGAAGAAGTCAGTTGCAACCCTCATTGAGGACTTTGAATGGTTTAAGATGTTACTGGAGGAAATATTTGGTTGGTGCAAAAGTGATTGATGATTTTACCATTACTTCTTTGAAAAGTGCAGATGTGGTGGAAATAGCAAGAGAATTAGAATTAGAAGTGGAGCCTGAAGATGTGATGGAATTGCTACAGTCTCATGATCAAACTTTGTTACAAAAATAATTTAAAATTTTTATTTCAGATTCAGGAGGTACATGTGCAATTGCATGATGCTGAGGTTTCGGGTGTGAATGATGCCATCACTCAGGTGGTGAGCATAGTACCCAATAGGTAGTTTTCCAGCCCTCACTGTCCTCCCTCTCTCCCATCTCTAGTAACTCCCCGTGTGTGTTGTTTCCATCTTTATGCCCATATTTACCCAATGCTTAGCTCCCACTTACAAGTGAGAACATGTAGTATTTGGTTTTCTGTTCCTGTACAATTTTTTTAGGATAATAACCTTCAGCTGCATCCATGTTGCTGCAAAGGACATGATTTCATTCTTTTTATGGCTATGTACTATGGAATAGATGCACCATGTTTTCTTTATCCAATCTGCCATTGATGGGCACCTAAGTTGATTCCATGTCTTTGCTATTGCAAATAGTGCTACAATGAACATACAAATGTATGTGTATATCACTCACTTTTTGGTAGACTGATTTATTTTCCCTTGGGTTTATATCCAGTAATAAGATGACTGGGTTGAATGGTAGTTCTGTTTTAAATTATTTAAGAAATCTCCTAACTGCTTTTCACAGTGGCTGAACTAATTTACATCCACCAACAGTGTATAAAGCATTCCATTTTCTATGCAGCCTCACTAGCATCTGTTATTTTTTGACTTTTTAGTAACAGCCATTCTGACTGGTATGAGAGGGTATCTCATTGTGATTTTTGTTTGCATTTCTCCGATAATCAATGATGTTAAGCATTTTTTTTAATGTTTGTAGGCTGTTTGTATGTCTTCTTTTGAGAAGTGTCTGTTGGCCAGGAGTGGCGGCTCACACCTGTAATCCCAGCACTTTGGGAGGCCAAGTCAGGAGGATCACCTGAGCCTTAAGGAGTTTGAGACCAACCAGGGCAACATAGGGAGACCATGCCTTTACAAAAAAAAAAATGAAAAATTAGCTAAATGTGATGGTGCACTCCTGGAGTTCAAGCTCCTCAGGAGACTGAGGTGGGAGGATTGCTTGAGCCCAGAAGGTTGAGGCTGCAGTGAGCCATGATTGCACCATTACACTCCAGCCTGAGCAACAGAGTGAGACCCGGTCTCAAAAAAAAAAAAAAAAAGTCTGTTCATGTCATTTGCCCACTTTTCAATAGGGTTGTTTTTACTTGTTGCAATTGTTTAAGTTTCTTATAAATTCTGGATACTACAGCTTCGTTGGATGCATTAGTAGATGAGGAGTTGCTTCGTATGGATGAGCAAAGAAAGTGATTTCTTAAAATGGAAACTACTCCTGGTGAAGACACTGTTATAGGGGCCAGGAAGAGAGTTCTACTTAGCTTTCTGATGGTTGGCTCTCTGATAGTTCACTGAAAAAATTGCCTCTCAAAAGGCAGATTAATTGGAGAAAAGACATACAAATTTATTTTAATATGTATACACAGAAACCTTTAGAATGAAGACCTAAAGATACAGGGAAAATTGTCCATTTTCATGCTTACATTCAACAAAGAATACACAGCCATGTAGAAATGTGATTGGACAAAAAGTGTGTAATCTAATGGGAACAGACTTAGTAAGGAAACCAGCAAGGCCGGTCTGTCTAGATTCTTCTGGGCCTCTCTGAGCTTTAATTCCTTAGGGGCAGGATACTTTTTGAAATGGGAATCTTATGACCTACAGTCAAAAAAGATAGGTCAGATAATTTCTTTATGGCCAGTTGTTAACAGAAAATAGGACAGAGGGAAAGTTAAATAATAGTTTTAGGTGTTATGGCTGGCTTTGGGGAAAAGGGGTTCTGGTTTCTAAGACCTGCATTGTGGAAGAGGGATTCTCATTTCAATGGTGACTCTGGGGAGAATGGGACTGAGAGGTGGGCAAGAGGGCAGAGAACAACCTTTTGCTTCTGAAGCCCCCATCTTGGAGTATTGTTTTCTGAGCCCCAACACTGTAAACTTTGTTCAGATGACAACAGAAGATTTATTAATAGCACAGTATCATAAATAAATGCAACCTAAACTTAGTTGATAGAGCAGGCGTAGAGTTTGAGAGGATTGGCTCCAATTTTTGAAGAAGTTCAACTGTGGGTAAAACACTATCAAACAGCGCCGTATGCTATACAGAAATCTTTCATGAAAGTCCATCAAGGCAGCAAACTTCACTGCAGTCTTATTTTCTTAAATTGTCACAGCCAGCCCAGCCTTCAGCAACCACTACCCTGATCAGTCAGCAGCCATCAACATCGAAGCAAGACCCTTCACCAGCAAAGTGATTGTGACTGTGACTTGCTGAAGGCTCAGATGATCCTTAGCACTTCTTAGCAACAGATTTTTTTTTTTGGATTTTTGTTATTGTTGTTTCTGTTTTAGATGGAATTTCACTCTGTCGCCCAGCCTGGAGTGCAGTGGCATGATCTCAGCTCACTGCAGCCTCCACCTCCTGGGTTCAAGTAATTTCTCCTGCCTCAGCCTCCCAAGACTGGGATTACAGGCACACATCACTATGCATGAATAATTTTTGCATTTTTAGTAGTGATGGGGTTTCACCATGTTGGCCAGGCTGGTCTCAAACTCCTGACCTCAGGTGATCCTCCCACCTCAGCCTGCCAAAGTGCTAAGATTACAAGCATGAGCCACCACACCAGGACAACAAAATATTTTTTAATTAAGGTATGTGCATTGGTTTTTAAAATATATATATATATATATATATATATATATATATATATGTATGTATGTATTCTAAATTTCTGTTGCACACTTACTAGACTACAATATAGGATAAACAAACTTTCATCTGCACTGGGAAACCAAAAAATTTGCATGACTTGTTTTATGAGGTGGCCTAGAACTGAACCTGTGATAACTTTCAGAGGTATGCCTGTATGAGCTTGCCTTAATATAATAAATTCCCCTCCAACATAATATGATATAATCTATAATTATACATAATAATGTAATAATTACAATAGTAGGATAGATTAATTTATAAATTGATTTATAAATCAATTTATTGCACAATTAATTTATAAATTGAATTCAATCTCAAGATGGCTTCTCAAGGAACTTTCAAAGCTTATTAAAAATATTATACTCACTTTGGAAGGCCAAGGCTGGAGGCCTGTTGGAACCCAGAAGTTCAAGACTAGCCTGGGTAACATAGCAAGCCCTGTCACCATTTAATTAAATAACAACAACAACAAAAAGAGACTGGGCACAGTGGCTCACACCTGTAATCCCAGCACTTTGGGAGGCTGAGGTGGGCAGATCTCATGAGTCCAGGGGTTTGAGACCAGCCTGGACAACACGGCAAATCCCCATCTCTACTAAAAGTACAAAAATTAGCCAGGCATGGTGGCAGGCACCTGTAGCCTCAGCTACTTGGGAGGCAGGTATCACTTAACCCCAGGAGTTGGAGACCAACCTGAGCAACATAACAAGACCCCTTCTCTACAAAAGAGTAAAACATTATCTGGGCATGGTGGTGGGTGACTGTGGTCCCAGCTTCTTGGGAGGTTGACACGGGAGGATCACTTGAGCTTGGGTGGCAGAGGCAGCAATGAGCTATGATCACACCACTGCACTCCACCCTGGGCAACAGAGTGAAACCCTGTCTGAAAAAAAAAGATACAACTCAAAAACAGCCGAGTGGAAGAGGTGCAGAGGATGGGGTATGGGGAGAGGCATGGAGCTTTCAGCCTTCTTCTAGGTCCACCATCCTCCCAGCACCTCAATGTGCCCACCTTCACAGAAGCTCTCTGAACATCAACCCTTAGGGGTTGTATGGAGGTTCCATTACATGCACATGATAGGTTAAATCTTTGGCTATCAACAACTAACTCAATCTCTAGCCCCTCTTCCCTCTCGAGGTCAGTGTGGGGCTGGGAGAGTGAGGCTGAAAGTTCCCACCCTTAATCACAAGGTTGACTCTTCTGATGACCAGCCCCCATCCTGAAGCTATCTAGGAGCCCACCAAGAGTCACCTTATTAGCATAAACTCAGGTATGGTTGAAAGAGGTTTGTTATAAACAATAGCAGACATTTCACTACCCCTATTGCTTGGGAAATTGCAAGGATTTTAGAAGCTCTGTGTCTGAAACCAAAGGAAGACCAAATACATATTTCTTGCTATATCACTACGCCCAATATGAGCTCCTACACAGCTGCATAGTAACACAGGTCCAGGAAAGTTCATTGCTTTATTGTTTATAATAACTTCCAAATGCTCTCAGTTAGTAATGATAACATAATGTTCAGCTCTTAGTGATGGAGATGTATATCTAGAAGGATTTATTCTCTCACATTAAAAAAAAAAAGTCTAGGGCTGGGATGAAGGCTCCACAAAGTCACCAGGGACCTGGTTCCCTTCTGTTTTCCTGCTCTGTTGTACTGAGCAGGGAGGCTTCATCCTCAGCATCACTGCATGGTCTAACATGGCTGCTGGAGCTCCAGCCATCAAATCTACATTCTAATCAACAGAAGGCAGTGAAAGAGGAAAGAAGAGCAAAAGCAAATGCCCCAGCCTGTATTCTTTGGAGGAGTGTTCTCGTATGTCCACCCCTGAAAGTTCTATGTTATAGTGACCAGAATATATGTGTGGTCACACCTGGAAGCACAAAAGTCAGAGAAATGGAGGCTTTTAGCTGGGCACATTGTTGCTTTGCATATCTGTTACTAAAGGAGGTAGAAAGTATTTGGGAAGCAACCAGCAGTCTTTGGCACTCAACTTAAATGTCTATCTTTAGGAGAATGGATAAATAAATTACAGTGTATTTGTGCAATGGAGTACTACATAGAGGTTAAAATGAAGGAAATGGAGCTACGTGAATCATATGGATAATTCTCAAAACAACATCTCTTGCCTGAAAAAGCGAGTTGTTCATATAAAGTTTAAAAGCCTGCAAAACAACACAATGTATCTTTGATGGCTACATAAAATACATATGTTAGGAAGATATAAAAACATAAGTGAAAATGAAAAATACTAAACGCAAGATGATGGTTACCTCTGCAGAGGGAGAGCAAACAGTGTGATCAAAGACAGATACATCCAGGCTTTTGATTCTACCTATAATGTTTTATTTATTCAAAAGACAAAAGAATTTGGAGGAAACAGCAAAATGTTAAGGCTTGTTAAAGTTGAATTGTGAGTACACAGCATTTAACCCACCATTCCCTATACATTTCGGTATGTTTCACATTTGTCATTGTATATGAGCTAGATAAAAAGGAAGATCACCTGAGTGCTGTGGCTCACGCCTGTAATCCCAGCACTTTGGGAGGCTGAGGAGGGTAGATCACAAGGTCAGGAGTTCGAGAACAGCCTGGCCAACATAGTGAAACCCCATCTCTACTAAAAATACAAAAAATTAGCCAGGCATGGTGGTGGGCACCTGTGATCCCAGCTACTCAGGAGGCTGAGGCAGGCGAATCCTCCTCCACCTAGGAGGTGGAGGTTGCAGTGAGCCGAGATTGCACCATTGCACTCCAGCCCCAGCTACAGTGGGAGACTCTGTCCAAAAATAAATAAATAAATAAAAATAAGGAAGATCAAGATCATCTAAAGGCATAACTTAATGAGGTGTGACTCACATATGGTGAATTCCCACATCTCAAGGATACAGTGTGATAAATCTTTACAAAGTAAATACATCCAGAAGATGGTATCGATCTAGCATTCCAGAAGTTTCCTCTCAGTGGTAACCCCAGCAAAGAAAAAACACTATTGTGATTTCTACCACCACTGAGTGCATGTTTTTTGTTTTGTTTTGTTTTGAGACAGTCTTGCTCTGTCTCATCCAGGCTGGAGTGCAGTGGTGCAATCATAGCTCACTGCAGCTTTGAGCTCCCGGACTCAAGTGATCCTCCTGCCTTAGCCTCTCAGGTAGGTGGGACTACTGGTGTGTACCATGCCACCCAGCTAATCACTTTTATTTTTTTGCAGAGACGGGGTTTCACTGTTGTGAACCCCCAAAATCTGAGACATGTGTCAGTCAATTTAGGAAGTTTATTTTGCCAAAGTTAAGGATGTGCCATGACACAGCCTCAGGAGGTCCTGCCAACATGTACCCAAGGGGGTCAGGGCACAGCTTGGTTTTATACATTTTAGGAAGACATGAGACATCAATCAACATATGTAAGATGAACATTGGTTCTGTCCAGAAAAGGCGGGATGACTCGAAGTAGGGAGGGGGCTTCCAGGTACAAATGGTTGCATTCGTTTGAGTTTCTGATTAGCCTCTCCAAAGGAGGCAATCAGATATACATTTATCTCAGTGGACAGGGGGATGATGTTGAATAGAATGGGAGGCAGGTTTGCCCTGAGCAGTTCTGTTTGACTTTTCCTTTAGCTTAGTGATTTTGGGGGCCCCAAGATTTATTTTCCTTTCACACTGTGTTGCCCAGGCTGGTCTGGAACTCCTGACCTTAAACAACCCTCCGTCTTCAGCCTCCCAAAGTGCTGGGATTACAGCCATGAGCCAGTGTGCATGGCCTGTGTTTTGACTTTTCCAAGAAGGAATTGTCAGAAGTATGAGAACCAAAGCAACCAACTCCATCTTAAATAGGAGCTGGGTAAAATGAGGCTGAGACCCACTGGGCTGCATTCCTAGACGGTTAAGGCATTCTAAGTCACAAGATGAGATAGGAGGTTGGCACAAAATACAGGTCACAAAGACCTTGCTGATAAAAAGGTTACAGTGAAGGAGCTGGCCAAAACCCACCAAAACCAAAATGGCCACAAGAGTGACCGCTGGTTGTTCTCACTGCTACACTGCCACCAGCACATGACAGTTTACAAATGCCATGACAACATCAGGAAGTTAGCCTCTATGATCTGAAAGGGGTAGGCATAAATAATCCACCCCTTGCTTAACATATCATCAAGAAATAACCATAAAAATAGGCAACCAGCAGCCCCCCTCGGGGCTGCTCTGTCTATGGAGTAGCCATTCTTTATTCCTTTGCTTTCTTAATAAACTTGCTTTCACTTTGCACTGCAGACTCACCCTGAATTCTTTCTTGCTCAAGATCCAAGAACCCTCTCTTGGGATCTGATCAGGACCCCTTTCCTGTAATATATTTATGGTAACCACAGAGGGATTAAAGTGCAGAAACCCTATGGAATCGCGCCAGATCATACGGTATATTCTCATGAATGGCTCTTCATTTTCTCAGCATGTCTCTGGAGTTGCTCCGAAGAAGCTGTTTTCTTTTTTTTTTTTTTTTTTTTTTTTTTTTTTTTTTTTTTTTTTTTTTTGCCAATCATTGAGAGGTTGTAAGGTTGCTGAGGTTGGTTGGCCTTGAACTCTTGGCCTCGCCTTCGCAAGCGCCACGACATCCGGCCGGAGCCACTTTGGGCCCCCGAAGAAGCTGTTTTCTAGTCTTCAGCAGTCATCCAGTCAGAAGGCTGGAGCTCTGCAATCCACATAAGGAAGAACTTCATCATTAACTCCCCAAGCCCTACAAAGCAGCTGAGAGAGGGATCTAAGTTTTTAGAGCTGCTTTCAGGGTCCTCGGTATCCACAGCTGTTTAGGGAGCTTGCATCCTGCTGACAGCTGTAGGTGGATTTGAAAATGTTCCCCAATTCCCTCCTGGCCCTCAGTTTCCCGTTTCTCTTCCTTGCCTGATGTCGGCTCTAAATAAAGTAACAACCAAGTGTCAGGGGCTGCAGAGAGACTCCTGAGAATGCTCCCATATCAGCTCTCAGACAGCTCACCAGGGGTGTTAAAATAATTAAAGCTGAAAAGGGAGATGAAGGTATTATTTTTAGACAAGTGTCTAAGTTTGCCTGTTTTAGGTGCCCTTCATTCCTGTCCCTCATTTACTGCTAGCATCCCTTTTTTTTCATTAAATAGAATAAAAACACACTTTAATTTTATGGCATGGCTAATTTAAAAAAATGTTTTAAGTTGACCTCATTTCATCATGGATTTGTGGTGGGATGACCGGTTGTGGTTTTGTTGGTTTGTTTGTTTTTTTAATAGACTTTATTTTTTAGGATGGTTTTTGATTTACAGCAAAATTGAGCAGAAGGTACAGAGAGTTCCCATATACCCGCTGCCTCTCTAACACACACACATCCTCCCACATTCCTGCCATGGTGACACATTTGTAATGGAAACTAAGAGTATCTGGGGCAAGTCTCAATCCATTTAGAAAGTTTGTTTTGCCAAGGTTAAGGACGTACCCATGACACAGCCTCAGGAGGTCCTGGGTGACATGTGCCCAACATGGTCAGGGCACAACTGGTTCTATGCATCAAAGGCAGATTGAGACATCAGTCAATACATGTAAGATATACACTGGTTCAGGCTGCAAAGGTGGGACAACTTGGAAATGGGGGCTTCCAGATCATAGGTAGATTTAAAATTTTTCTAATTGGCAGTGGGTTGAAAGAGTTATTATTTGGCCAAGCAAGGCGGCTCATGCCTGTAATCCCAGCACTTTGGGAGGCCAAGGTGAGTGGATCACGAGATCAGCAGTTCAAGACCAGTCTGGCCAACATAGTGAAACCCTCTCTCTACTAAAAATACAAAAAATTAGCCGAGTGTGGTGGTGTGTGCCTATAATCCCAGCTACTCTGGAGGCTGAGGCAGGAGAATCTCATGAACCTGGTAGGTGGAGGTTGCAGTGAGCTGAGATCACCCCATTGCACTCCAGCCTGGGCGACAGTGGGAGACTCCATCTAAAAAAAAAAAAAAAAAAAGAGTTACTATTCCTAGAAAGGAATGTCTGGGTTATGGATAAAGAGTTGTGGAGACCAAGGTTTTATCATGCAGAGAAAGCCTCTGGGTATGAGACTTTAGAAAGAATAGATTGTAAATGTTTCTTATCAGACTTAAAGAGTCTCTTGTATCAGTAATTCCAAAAGGGAGGAGGGCATAATGAGGCATGCCTGGCTTTCTCTTTTCAACATGGCCTGAGCTAGTTTTTTTTTTTTAGGTTAGCTCTGGAATGCCTTTGGCTGAGAGGAGGGGTCCATTCAGATGGTTGGAGGGCTTACAATTTTATTTTTTATTTTGGTTTTGAGAAATAATTGATGAACCTACATCACCCAGAGTCAAGTTCACATTAGGGTTCACTCTTGGTGGTGGCGTGACTTCTCTCAGTTTGGACAAATGCATGATAACATTATAGGATCACACAGAGAGGTTTCACTGCCCTAAAAATCCTCTGTGCTCCCTGTCAGCATTTTTTAATGTTATCTCCTTCAGGTTGTTTTTGTCAAAAATGTTAAATTACTCAACACAATGCGGAGGTATGTTCTTGCAAAAGGTAAATGCTACAGATACGTGCTGATGGGTTCTCTCCACTGGTCTGGAAGGACTCAGCACTTACAGAGTGTCTTGACATGAGATCTGTTTCCTGTGTGTGCAGTGGTTGATGGGCTATACTCTTATCTGTCTGCTCCCCTATCTGTGGGAACTACAAGGTGGGCCACAGTTCCTGGTCAGCATCACACCCGGCCAACCGCTCCCAGAGACTGACTGCTCATAGGTCCCTGGAATACATTTGTGAAACGGTCAGAGGCGTTTGAACCACAGCAACTCATCTTGAATAGGAGCTGGGTAAAATGAGGCTGGGACCTACTGGGCTGCATTCCCAGATGGTTAGGGCATTCTAAGTCACAGGATGAGGCAGGAGGTCGGCACAGGATACAGGTCATAAAGACCTTGCTAATAAAATATGTTGCAATAAAGAAGCCGGCCAAATCTCGCCAAAACCAAGATGGCCAGAGTGACCTCTGGTCATCCTTACTGCTACACTTTCACTGGCACCTCCACAGGTGCCATGGCAATTGCCATTGCAAATGCCATGGCAAGGTCAGAAAGTTAACCTATATAGTCTAAAAGGGGAAGGTATGAATAATCCACCTCTTGTTTAGCATATAATCAGGAAATAACCATAAAAATGGGCAACCAGCAGCCCCCCCTCAGGGCTCCCCTGTCTATGGAGTAGTCATTCTTTTATTCCTTTACTTTCTTAATAAACTTGCTTTCACTTTACTGACTCATCCTGAATTCTCCCTCCCACCCTCCCACCTTCCCTCCCCCCTCTCTTTTTCTTTTTCTTTCCTTTGTTTCTTCCTTTCTTGCCTTTTTTCTCTCTCTTTCTCTCTTTCTTTCCTTCCTTCTTTCCTTCTCCTTTCTTTTTTCTTTCTTTCTTTCTTTCTTTCCAATCTAGCTCTGTTGCCCAGGCTGGAATATAGCGGTATGATCTCAGCTCACTGCAGCCTCTGCCTCCTGGATTCAAGTAATTCTGCTGCCTCAGCCTCCTGAGTAGCTGGGATTACAGGTGCAGACTACCATGCCCAGCTAAATTTTTTTTTTTTTTTTTTTTTTTTTTGTATTTTTAGTAGAGACAGGTTTCACCGTGTTGGCTAGGCTGGTCTCAAACTCCTGACCTCAGGTGATCTGCCTGTCTCATGTCTTAGCCTCACAAAGTGCTGGGATTACAGGCGTGAGCCACCATGCCTGACTCACCCAGCAAATTTTTGTATTTTTATTAGAGATGGGGTTTCACGCTGTTGGTCAGGCTGGTCTCAAACTCCTGACCTCAAGTGATTCACTCACCTCGGCCTCCCAACCAGGTCCAATTACCATCTCTTGGGGTCTGGATCAGGACCTCTTGCCTGTAACATCTTTCTGTGACCACAGAAGGGACTATAGCACAGAAACACCCAACCCAAAGGCTAACTTTGGGTAAGTGGTGGGATCCAGTAACAAAATTAATGGACTGATGGAAGTCCAATCCAAACTACAAAAATTACAGAGACTGGTATAAAACACACACACACACACACACACGCACGCACGCACATACACACACACACACACACACACACAGAAATGTACACTGCACGGAGCCCCACAGAGAATTCCATTTTTAAATTATTCATTTTTCACTTCCATATAATCACTGCTTTATCTGCAGTGGAGGGAGAATTCCCTGTTGCTGGTGAGGTTGATCAGAGTCTTATATGCTATGATTGGCAGGAGGATGGATCACAAACTACGACAGTCTGAATTTGACTGCTAGATCCATTTGCCCACACTCTTAAACCCCATTCCCAACTTAGCTAAAGAAGCTGTCTCATGATGGTTTTGTTTTTGCACTGTACAAGAGGACAGCACTAATTACCCAGGTAACTCAGGGCCTCCTGAAGCTCAGAAAACGTTCCTGGAAAGAACGGAACGAACAGAACGCTCTGTGAGCGGGGAATGGGGAACTTCAATACTGACTCGGAGAAAAGGGGCAGTGCTGGTTGCCTTAGTGAAGTCAATTCACTCTTTGTACAAGGGAGATACTGAGCTTATTTCAACAAAGAAGCAAAAACGTGATTGAGTTCATTCCCCATTCTGTGTTACCCAAACTGCACTCAAGGATAGCGTCTACTTGCCTGTAATTTCTCTTTGACTTGAGAAGGAAGAATCACAGCTCTGGAGAAAGGAAGAATGGAAGAGCAGCAAGGTGCTGATTAGATGCCGGCTGAATTATGGAGAGTCTGTCCAGAAGAGGGGGGAGGTGGTGTACTTGAAGATTCAGCCAAGGAGAACAGTGGAAACCAATAAATTATTTTGGCTGCTGAGAATAAGGACCTGTTGGTGGAAAAGGCTGGGAATGGAGTGCCTGGGAAGGGAGGGAAGGGAGTGTTGTCTGATTTCGATGCAATACCAGTGCCTCTAAACTTGTAAGAGACAGCTGGCACAGTGGCCAGGACTCAGATCCTCTGTCTGCAGCTCCCTGGGGCCCACAATGCAGTCCAGCTTTTGCCTTTGCCACCTGGAGTTAGGAGAGAAAAGCTTCTTGTTAAAACTTGAGCCACTTGAACATTTATCAAATCTCAGATCTGCAAATATGTGCCTGCACCAGGGATTAGCAAACAACAAAATGCCGTTAAAAGCTAAAAAAAAAAAAAAAAAAAAAAAAAAAGCTCTCTCTTTGCAGCATGTAGGCACCTTTGCAAAGTTCTCTCTAAGCCAAAGTTCATGGACTTCCAATCGTGTCGAAATCACTACTAATTAATACCTTTTCACTTCCCACTGAAAGAAAAACAATTTACAATTAAGTCAGGCAGGCTACCCATAATCACTCTAACACCTTCTATGTGTGTTTTGAAACGTGCTCTCACATTTCATGATCCGTTTATTTTACAAGATGGGTAAACTGCAGACAATTATGGTGATAATATGGCTGAGGTGTTTGGTTTTTATCTCTTTGCAGTAAATTGTGGTTGTTCAAGCCTTCTTGGTAATGATTTCCATCCCTCTCTCAATCCCTTCCTATCACCTGGCAATAAATAGAATTTTGTTAAAAAAGAATGTTAGTTTATTATCATCATTATCGCCTATTCAACTAACAATATGATTAAATAATTTCTTCGGAGGTATGACTCAATTAAATTAATTACACTAACAGATATTCTATGGTACATGCCTCTAAAAATATAAAGTGTATTAGGTCTGTTGTGTGTCATTTTTCTTTGTATAGGCAGGAAGTGCTATTTGGATAATTGAGCAGGCAATTCTGCTTTTGAAAGATGCTATCGAAGTACGCAAGGATTTAATTTCAGATTTTTTTTATTAGAAGACAGTGCCTTCTGCATGTAATTCTCTGAGGCTGATGCATTTCAGAGGGTCATGAGCAGCTGACATGAAAATGGAAATTGAAAGTCAGGGCTATGGGGATAGATGAACCATCCAGGCAGTCTGAGCATCTTAGACCTGGGCCCTGGACTGCCCATTCCTTCTGCAATGTCCTTAGACCACTTTGGCTAGAGGCATTCTCTGACTTTTGAAAAGGGGAACCTGTAGGCTGTTTGTGGAGGTCTAAAAGGATTAAGATTTGAAGGTGACAGCCCTGTTGGAATAATCTCCCTCAGAACTTTTCTGTAAACAATTGAAGATAATATCCTTATACCTTTTGCCTGTAGGTTCTCTCCAGGGGATGGTCTCAACATGTTCTTGAAAATGTGTTTGAAGAAAATAGGCAACGTATTAATGTGATTTAAAGATTCCTTCTCAAATTTTTCACTTCCACAGGGCTTGGTGGGAAAACATGGTAATGTACAGTGAGCCTCTCTCCCTGGTGACATGGGTGGCCTCCAACTAATTAAGCTATGGCAATGCAGAACTAAGTTGCCACTTGGAGAAAGTCACATGAAATAGGCTTCTTTTCTTCTGCCTCCAGAACTTTAAATTCACTGAACATGGCCACAGCAAGAGTCATTCTTTACAACCCTCTGACATTTGAAAATAAATGTTAGACTTTATTCTAAAGCTCTTTTACCTTCTTCTGGGCCCCCCACAACTGGTACACCAGGTCCACAGAGAAAGCCATAACTCGAAAGGGTCAGTTATATGGTAATAATGACAGCTAAGCTCTGCCAGTAGCACTCTACATTTTACAAAGTGGCTTTGCAAATATTAGCTCATTTGTTTATGAACCCGAGATCCCTAGCACTTGGCATGAGTGGTGGTGGGTGTGTGTGTGAGTTGGAAGTGTGTTGGATTTCATTTATCTTTTAAAATCCTAATTGGGCTCAGTGTAGTGGCTCAAGCCTGTAATCCCAGTGCCTTGGGAGGCGGAGGCAGGAGGATCACCTGAGGTCAGGAGTTTGAGACTAGCATGGCCAACATGGTGAAACCCCATCTCTACTACAAATACAAAAATTAGCTGGGCATGGTGGTACACACTTGTAATCCCAGCTACTCAGGAGGCTGAGGCACAAGAATTGCTTGAACCTGGGAGGCAGAGGCTGCAGTGAGCCAAGACTGCACTCCAGCCTGGGCAACATAGCAAGACTCTGTCTCTACCAAATACAAAATTAGCCCAGCATCAAGGGGATCTTAGCCTCTTAGACCTGGAATTAGTGGTGCACACCTGTAATCCTAGCTACTTAGAGGTTGAGGCAGGAGGATTACTTGAATTCAGGAGTTCTAGGCTGCACTGAGGTATGATCTTACCACTGCACTCCAGCCCAGGCAACACAGTGAGACCCTGTCTCAAAAAGCAAAAACAAACAAACAAACAAAAACACCAATGAATAAAAAATAAAAATAGGGCTGGGCTCGGTGGCTCATACCTATAATCCCAGCACTTTGGGAGACCAAGACAGGAGGATTGCTTGAGCCCAGGAATTCAAGACCAGCCTGGGCAACAATGGTGAGATCTTATCTCTACTAAAAATAAAAAATTAGCCAGGTGTGGTGGTGCACACCTGTGGTCCCAGCTACTTGGGAGGCTGAGGTGGGAGGATGGCTTGAGCCCGGGAGGTCAAAGCTGCAGTGAGCCATGATCATACCACTGCATTCCAGCCTGGGTGACAGAGCAAGGCCCTGTCTCAAAAAAAAGAAAAAAAAAAAAAAATATATATATATGTGTGTGTGTGTGTGTGTGTGTGTGTGTGTGTGTGTGTGTGTGTAGCCAGGTGCAGAGGCTCACATGTGTAATCCCAGCACTTTGGGAGGCTGAGGCAGATGGATCTCTTGAGGTCAGAAGTTTGAGACCAGCCTGGCCAACATGATAAAACCCCATCTCTACTGAAAATACAAAACTTAGCCTGGCATGATGGCGTGTACCCATAATCCCAGCTACTCAGGAGGCTGAGGAAGGAGAATCGCTTGAACCTGGGAGGCATAGGTTGCAGTGAGCCGAGATCGCACCACTGCACTCCAGCCTGGATGACAGAGTGAGACTCCATCTCAACAAAACAAAACAAAATAAAATAAATAAATAATAAAATCAATCACAATAGGAATCGGAGTAAAGAGAGATCTACTCATTCCGTTTTATTGAACATTCTCTGCCTGTCTCTCGCTCTTTCTCTACATTAATTTCAAATCTGTATTATGCTCCACGGACCCTGGATGGATTTTGTTTGGGTGCGATGGTTTGGAGCCAATGTGCTCTCTGTAGTGGTGCTGAAGCTGTGCTTCAGCAGGGGACCACATTCTACCTCTCTTGTGATTGCCCACTCTGAAATGTGATCTAGCTCTCTTCTTCTCCCTTCCTTATTACTGATGAAACAGATTTACCACTGTGAGGCCAGCACAGCTGTTTCGTGACTCACGGGAATATCATATTTAGCATGTTTTCCCCAGTGAAATGTATTTATTTAGATGACACATAATATCGTTGAAAAGCCAAGTCTGCATTGCTCTTAAACCCAGCCTTATGGATGAATGCGAAAGAGTGCAAGAGGCAGAATGAGCTCATTTGGGAGAGGCAGCTGGTCAGAGTCCTTTCGGGCCATTCACGCAATGAGCTCACACTAGAAACCTAAGCAACAGGGATATCGACCCCAGGTCTGAACTACAGGGCACAAGAATAAGAAGCAGCCTTATAAAGCAGCTCATCCTAAACATTTGTGACTCACAAATATAGCCACTGAGCAGGGGGGACTGTTGATGGCATACCAGCCTTCTGAAGAGAAAAACACAGTCATCTACCACTTGAGTTGATAGGGTAACATCTTGGGAATTGATAGCAGCATTTTGGCTTTTATACTCTCTGGAGGTCATCCTCTAGAAAGTAACAAGGCCATTAGCACTGAACAAGCCAGATGGCCCACTCAGTTGATAGCGGGCTCCTCTCTTAACACCCTACCCCCACCATTCATCTTCCCAGGCTTGGCATTGCTGTGCCTCACTGAGTGAGGGCTCAAAACATCTCCCCAAATACCGGGAATTGGAGGGAAGGTGTGCTAATGAAGTTAATGTGTAAAAGCATGAGCAAGCTTCCAGCCAGGCGCGGTGACTCATGCCTGTAATCCCAGCACTCTGGCAGACCACCAAGGTGGACAATCACTTGAAAGTCAGGAGTTTGAGGCCAGCCTGGCCGACATGGTGAAACCTCGTCTCTACTAAAAATAGAAAAATTAGCCAGACATGGTGGCACATGCCTGTGATCCCAGCTACTCCGGAGGCTGAGACAAGAGAATTGCTTGAACCAGGGAGGCAGAGGTTGCAGTGAGTCGAGATGGTGCCATTACACTCCAGTCTGGGTGACAGAGCAAGACTCGGTCTCAAAAAAAAAAAAAGCAGCCTTCCCATTGTGTTTTTAATATCCTTTTCGGTGATGCCTGGAGCTCATGACTCTGCCGAGACAGCAAGCCCAGGGCCAGTCTCCAAGAACTCCCATTTTCTTAAGCACATCATCTTGAACTTGCTCACATTTGATCTCATCTCCCTCCTTCCTTCCCACTGATACAGTCTTCAGATCTTGCTGTTTTCCTGTCATCATTTGCCCACTCCTCATCCTTTCATCTGCAAACCCAGAGCTTTCTCTGCTCCCCCCAGCCCCACCTCTTCCAGCTCTTGTGAAAGAATATTTAATAAAACTAGGGCTGGCACTGATCTTTTAGGAATCGTGCTCTTGACACATCCCTAACAAAAAAAGGCTCTGTCCCTTCATCCCTGGCATTTATTTTTTGCTCTTTAGCATTCTCTGATTGTGTCACTGTAGCTCCCATTTCAATCAATTGGTAGTTCCATTATCTCCAAATCCCTTGAAATCATTAAAGTTCAAGTAAGTGTTTTTCAAACTTTTTTTTTGCAGCAGTGAAACCCTGTTACTCTGCTGTTGTGCCACAACCAGACACCTAGAAGAGTGTGAATTTATAGATTAAGACCAGAAAAAGTACTCCAGCATCTTGTAGCTGATTGTGAATATCAGCCCAGGGAATGTGCAACACAGAAAACAGCCCTTTTAGGCTGGGCATGGTGTTGCACATCTTTAGTCTCAGCTAGTTAGGAGTCTGAGGCAGGAGGATCACTTGAGCCCAGGAAGTCGAGGCTGCAGTGAGCCATGATTGTGCCACTGCACTCTAGCCTGGGCCACAGAGTGAGACCCTGTCCCCTCCCCCCCCCCGCCCCGCTAAAAAAGAAGAAAACAGCCCTTTCTTGCTCAGGCCATCTTTGAGGCTTTGCAGAACTGACCTCAGATACAGGATATAGGGAACCCTATCTTCCACAGGCTGCCCTTTATCTTCCCTTTTCTACCCACTCCCAAACCAGGGTCTTGACCTCCAACTTCTGATTTCCTGCACAGGCAAAGTCAGGGAAGCCATTATTCTCTGTTCTATTCTGGAGAGCAAGGGAGATTGTCACAAGTTTCTGTGGGTATAGTGGTAGTGATGGTGGTGGTGATAGTGATGGTGGTTGTGGTGGTGACAATGATGGTGGGGTGGTGATGAAATGATAGTGAAGGTGAAGATGATAATGGTAGTGCTGGTGATGGTAATTGTAGCGATGTTGGTGGTGATGATGGTGGTTGTGATAATGATGATGACAGCAGCAGTTAACAGTGCAAGGCATCATTCGTAGTGGTTTGCATGTATTAACTCAGGAAGTCCTTATCAGCCAAGTATTATTATTATGATGTACACCATTCTTCAGATGAGGAAATTGAACCAGAGAACCATTAAATAATTCCCTTAAGATGACACAGCTAGTAAAGGCAGAACTAGGACTTAGACCCAGGCAGTCTACCTCCAGAGCCCATGTCCTCAGCCATTGACTGATGGTGCAAGTGGTTCAGTCTTTGGGGTGGTATATCTAGAAGCAAATGAATTTGTATTGCATTTAAGTAGAACTATCATTAATTATGTTTAATGCCCTTCATGAGCAGTGAGGATGGAATGAAGGATGAGGGGACAGAGAATCCCACCATGTTGTACTTTTTCTCAAAAGGAATCTCTTCGTTTTGTTTTGAGACAGAGTCTTGCTCTGTTGCCCAGGCTGGAGTGCAGTGGCGTGATCTTGGTTCACTGCAATCTCCACCTCCCAAATTCAATCAATTCTCCTGCCTCAGCCTCCTGAGTAGTTGGAATTACAGGTGCTCACCATGCCTGGCTAATTTTTTTTTTTTTTTTGTATTTTTAGGGACTTCATCATGCTGACCAGGCTGGTCTCAAACTCTTGACCTTGTGATTTGCCCAGCTTGGCCTCCCAAAGTCCTGGGATTACAGGCATGAGCCACTGCACCCAGCTGAAATCTTACAAAGAAAATAATTACAAGTAGAGCTGTTTGAGGGGAAACAGGTAAGGGGGCTGGACCCTTGTTTCCTGATTTCTCCAAAGACCCTCTGCAGAGGCCCCAAAGGCTCTGCTTCCAGAGACCCCAGGGGTCTGTAGAATTCAGCTAGACTACTCATCAGTTGCAGATATAGTAGATAATCCTTGCTGTCACTTAGGACCCTCCTGCTAGGTACTCTTCTTGTCAATTTTTATCCTCAAAATGGCCTTTGGAGTGAGGCATGATTACCCTCATTTTACAGGTGAGGAGATTGAAGCTCGGGCAAGGTTTGCAACCAGACCAACTTCACAAAGTATAAGTTGGTGGCAGAGCTGGGATTTAAGCGAGGACAGTGTGACTCAGAAAACCTACTGTTTTCTAGATAAATCGGCTGCTTGCTGTACATCTCCCACGTAGAAATTAGATCCATCAGTTTCCCTTTGTACACACACTGACTCACCCTCTCAAGCCTTGGAAGACTCTAGCACAGCCATCGAGTACGATTTTTCTGGGCAGTACCTGCGTGGCAGCTTTTTCTCCCACTCTCCGTTCATTCCCTGCCCTGTAGGTTATTTTTAAGTCCACGGGCTCTCTTTTATTCCAACTGCCACCAGCTTGGTCCAGATGGAGGCTGAGAGCTGAGTCATCTGCGTTGCAATTCCCCAGGCCCCTCTGAGCCACTCTGATGGCCAGGGTCACATCTGTGAGCTGACATCCTCTCCAGTATAGTGGCCATTTGGGCAGACAGGCCCCACATTCCTGCCAACCAACCATCCCAATTTCATCCATGAGCTCCTGCAGTTCTCTCAGGTGGATGCCAACTGCTTGCTGTGATTGATCTGCACTTCCTTCTTTCCAATCTGGCTTAGAACATCCTGGTACTGATCACGGTGTGATCTAGTACCTGTCTGTGTCGAGGCTATTGAAATAGCCTCTGTAGACCCAGTCTAGAAGTTCATACAATCCATTAACTATTTTCTTTTTATCCTTTCCCCTGCAAGGGACATCTATGAGTCATACTATCCTTTCCAAAAATGGAGTGAGCAACTGAATTGGTGGTTTGTGCTTTCCTTGCAGGATACTGACCTTGTACTGTGACCGGCAGGTTGTGTTGCTTAGTGAATGATAGTATTGGAATTAGAGTCAGACAGGCAAGGGCTGGAGTCTTGGCTCCATCTCTTCCAACCTCTGAAGCTTGTCTGGCCAGTACCACTTTGTCTCTCTTTGGGGAAATGCTCTCCTCCACAAGCCATCATGGTGGTTCTAATGGAGATCACCAAGCACAGTACTCACCCTCCTTGGCCACAGAAATTAGCCCAAGGATGGGTCACTAGAAGCTTCCCTGAAATTTTTCCAAGGGGAGCCCATGGGGGATGCTGTTTCTAATCATATGGACAATTCAGAAAAGCAGTAAAACAGAAAAGCAGTATTTGCTTTTCTGTTCATGCATTAATTTGCTTAGGATTACAGCCTCCAGCACCATCCATGTTGCTGCAAAGGACATGATTTCATTCTTTTTCATGAGCCTTTTCTCACTTTTCCAATGGAAAGACATGTTTGAAGCATGTAAGAATGATGCCAATTAGCACAGAGAATGAGAAGCAAGAGATAGGGAGGAAGACAGACATAAAGCATGATTAGGACAGTGTCATCCCTAGAACTCAGCATCTGTGGTCCCCCAAATCAGTTCCATCCCTTGCCTTTCCAGGCATATGAGCCAATAATTCTTTTTTTTTTTTTGCCTGAGCTAGTGTGAGTTGGGGTCCTGTTGATTGCAACCAGATCCAGATCAATACAACACCACGATGAGTTTCTTGCTGAGTCTCTAGAAGTCTCCTCTTCAATATAATTGAAAGATCTTTTCTCATGCAATTGGTTTCAGAGTCTCTTGCAAGATACATGCCAAAGTCTTGGCCAATTATGTCTGGCTTTGCCTCAAAGGATTCTCTACTTCTGTTTGAACAACTTGTCTTTTTTTTTCTTTCTGTGATCTAAACTATTTACAAAGCACTTTCACACCCTGTGCCTCATTAAGTGCTGCCAACCACCCTTTGAGATGGGAATCTGTTCATTCAGTCAACAACCTTTCTGGTGCTGTCACTGTTCTTGGCACTGAGAATATACTGGTGAATTAGACAAAGCTCCCACTTCATGAACTTACATTCCCATGAGCGAGACAAGTAAGTGAATACATACATAATATAACTTCTGGCAGCAGTAAGTCCTCTGAAGAACAAATGGCTTGGGGAGGTTGGGTACCATTTTAGACAAGGTGAACACAAAATGTGATAGGCAGTCGTTAGTGATTGTAAGGTGTATTCGTCTGTTCTCATGCTGCTAATAAAGACATACCTGAGACTGGGTAATTTATAAGGAAAAAGAGGTTTCATGGACTCACAGTTCCACGTGGCTGGAGAGGCTTCACAATCATGTCAGAAGGCAAAAGGTACATCTTACATGGTGGCAGACAAGAAAGAATTTGTGTGGGGAAACTCCCCCTTATAAAACCATCAGATCTCATGGGACTTATTCACTATCAGGAGAATAGCATGGGAAAGACCCACCCCCACGATTTAATTACCTCCCACCTGGTTCTTCTCAGGACATATGGCAATTTAGAAACTACAATTCAAGAAGAGATTTGGGTGGGGACACAGCCAAGCCATATTGGTAAGGGTGCATAGAAGGCCTTCCTTCTTTCCTTTCTCCCTTCCTTCCTTCCCTTTTAAAAAAATTTGTTAAAATGTTTTTTGGAGATAGGATCTCACTCCGTGGCCCAGGCTGGAGTGCAGTGGCACAATCATAGCTCACTGTAGCCTCAAACTCCCAGACTTAAGCAATCCTCCCACCTCAGCCTCCCATTTAGCTGGGAGTCATGTACCACCATGCCTAGCAAATTTTTAAATTTTTAAAAGACGGGTCTCCCTATGTTATCCAGGCTGGTCTTGAACTCCTGGGCTCAAGTGATTGTTCATTCTTGCCCTACTGAAGTGTCGGGATTCCAAGTGTGAGCAACTGTGCCTGGCAGAAGACCTTTCTAAAGAATTGACTTTCAATCAGAGATCTGCATAGAGTCAGGGAGTAAGCCCATGTAAAGGGTATTCCAGGGAGATGCTACAAGTCCAAAGACCCTGAAGCCGGAGATTGGCATGATCTAAGAAAGTATGGCCAGCTGGATGGCGTGAACATGAGGAGTGAGTCTAGGCAGCTTTTAGCCCCTATGGTACAATTATGTTTGTTAGAAAACGATGCCCCTTCTGGGTAGACCAATTACCACTGACATCATTGTTCAGGACACACCTGGACAACTGTACCAGGTAATTGTGAGGAATGAATTACAAGACAAGGTCAGAGAAGGACAGGAGCCAGGACATTGGATTTTACTCTAAGTTGATGCCGCCTGAGAAAAACAGAACATAATGTTCTGTATGTAACTTAAAATTTTCCAAAAGCCACATTCTGAAAAAAACAAAATCAAAGAGGTAAGGCTGGGTACGGTGGCTCATGCCTGTAATCCTGGCACTTTGGGAGGCCACGGCAGGAGGACTGCTTGAGTTTAGGAGTTCAAGACCAGCCTGGGCAACATAGTGAGACCCCATGCTCTACTAAAAATTTAAAAAATTGGTCTGGTGTGGTGGGGCACACTTGTAATCCCAGCACTTTGGGAGGCTAAGGCAGGAGGATTGCTTGAGCCTAGGAGTTCAAGACCATCCTGGGCAATGTAGTGAGACCCTCTCTCTAATAAAATTTTAAAAATTAGCTGGTTGTGGTGGGGCACGCCTGTAGTTCTAGCTGAGGTAGGAAGATTGCTTGAGCCCAAAAGTTTGAGGCTGCAGTGAGCTATGACTGTGCCACTGCCCTCCATCTAGCCTGGGTGGCAGAGCAAAAAAAAAAGAAAGAAAGAAAAGAAAAGAAAAATAATTTAAATAGTATGTTGTTTGGCCAATATATCCAAAATGTTAACATTTCAACATATGATCAATGTCAACAAATTATGAGATATTTTAAACTATTTTAAAAATATAATTTCTTCAAAATGTGGTACATATTTTTATACTTACAGAACTTCTCAACTCAAAAAAAAAAAAAAAATAAACAAAAAACAAAACAAAATTTCTAACTTGGGAATCAAATTTTTATCAGAAATATTTAAGCAATATTTGGATTTCATAAGTTTATGGTGAAAAGTAGATTCACACACCCAGGTTGTTCCAATTATACTTAACCAGTTTCAAATGATAAAACTGGACATCAATTTTTAAATATAAATTAATTAAAATTAAAACAAAATTAAATATTTCCTCAGTTGCACCAAGCCACATTCCTTTTTTTATTTCTTTATAGGTCTTGTAATAATTTATCATTTTCAGATTGATGACAATTTGTCACTGTTGTTATATATGAATTGGAAATATCTCTTCAAATATTAATTTTAATTATCAAAAAAATAATTCAAATTTTGAGGTGACAACATTGACATGACTTCTTTTCATTCTTCTTTGATGAGTTTTTATAGAACTTGCTTTTTGTTTTATGTTTTTAAATTTCAACTTTTATTTTAGATATGGGGGGTATATGTGCAGGTTTGTACATGGATATATTGCACCCAGGAAGTAAGCATAGTACCCAGTGGTAGTTTCTCAATGCCCACCCCCCATCTATCCTCTTCCTTTTAGTAATCCACAGGATCTATTGTTCCCATCTTTATGTCCATGGGTGGTCAGTGTTTGGCTCCCACTTATTTGTGAGAATAAGCAGTATTTGCTTTTCTGTTCCTGCATTAATTTGCTTGTGATTACGGCCTCCAGCTCCATTCATGTTGCTGCAAAGGACATAATTTCATTCTTTTTTCATGACTGCATAGTATTCCATGGTATCTATGTACCACATTTTCTTTATCCAGTCTGCCATTGATGGGAACCTAGGTTGATCCCATGTCTTTGCTATTGTGAATAATGTGGTGATGAACATATATGTGCATGCATCTTTTTGGTATGATGATCTGCAGTGATTTGGGATTGACTCTGAAGGTTGGGCTCACAGCCTCTGCTGCTGAAATAGACATTTCATGGAAGACAAAGGGAGAGATTGAGAAGGGAGAAAGAGAGGGGAAGGGGGAGTGGGGAGAGGGGAAGGGGGGTGGGGAGAGGGAAAGAGAGAGGAGGAGGAGAGAGAAGAGAGATGGGGGAAGGGGAGGAGAGAGAAGGAGAGATGGAGAAAGAGAGAGAGGGAGACAGAGATTCTCAGAATTGGGGAAGAGAGAGGAGAAAGAGGGAGTGGAAAAGAGAGAGGGAGGGAGAGAGGGT
This sequence comes from Saguinus oedipus, assembly GCA_031835075.1. NCBI lineage: Eukaryota > Metazoa > Chordata > Mammalia > Primates > Cebidae > Saguinus > Saguinus oedipus. The sequence goes on from CM063170.1 coordinate 50,488,768, forward strand.
GGGAGAGAGAGGGAGAAAGATTTTCCTGGGTAGATACCTAGTAATGGACTTGCTGGGTCAAATTGTAGTTCAGACACTTCTCAAAAGAAGCCATACAAGCAGCCAACCAACAGATGAAAAAATTGCCCATCATCACTAATCATCAGAGGAATGCAAATCCAAACCACAATGAGATACCATCTCACAGAAGTCAGAAAGGCTATAATTGAAAAGTCAAAAAACAACAGATGCTGGTGAGGCTGCAGAAAAAAGGGAATGTTTACCTGCTGTTGGTGGGACGGAGATTAGTTCAGCCACTGTTGAAAGTTGTTTGGAGATTTCTTAAAGAATGTAAAATATTTTCAAAAGCATAGGAGCCATGTTTCAAGTGCTCAACAGCCACATGTGGTTGTTCTTGTCATGAACTGAGCAGGTCTAAATTCCCACTAGGACCCAAGATGAGATGTCCAGTCCTAGGACCCCCTAGCACATCCTTTAGTGAGGCAGGTCCAAGGACTCCCCTGATAGTTATGTCATCCTTCTCCAAGCAGGTTTCCTTCTTCCACTTGCCTGTCTTTCTTTTTTCTTTCTTTCTTTCTTTTTGTTTTTCTGAGAAAAGGTCTTGCTCTGTCACCCAGGCTGGAGTGCAGTGGTGCCATCTCAGCTCACTGCAATGTCCGCCTCCCAGGTTCAAGTGATTCTTGTACTTCAGCCTCCTGAGTAGCTGAGATTACAGGCTCGTGCCACCATGCCCAGTGTGGGAAGTAGAAAAGTTTCTTTTTAAAGTCTCCTTTCTTGTTAAAGAATAAGTGTGCTAATAACTTTGTTAAGCCCTATCCTATGTAGCTGTTAGACATGCCATCCTTACAGGCATGTAGTACTTTCTACATCCTTGCACTTTAACCTAAATATCTGTGCTAGACATGCTCATGGGCATGTCCCAGCTCTCCATTGCTTTTACCTATTTAGAAAAATTTTAAGTTATTAGCCAATTGGGTTTTAGTTTAGATTGTGAGGTCTGGCTCCAGCCAACAGAGATCAGACGCAGCACTAAGGACAACCCCAAAGGCGTAAGGGACAAATTTGTGTTTTCCCTTGTTCATTGTACTCTTGTAGCAAGATGGCTAGTGAGGGTACCCTTCTTGCGTCCAGGAAGTAAAAATTGCGTTGCTAAAAGATCTTTTATTTCAGTGCTAATATTTCTTTGCGGCACCAAGCATTGATTTCCAACACCCGGCTAAGAACAGTTGAGAAAAGGGAATGGCATCATCTTGTTACCTTCTGTAACAGGGGTGTCCACTCTTTTGGCTTCCATGGGCCATGTTGGAAGAAGAATTGTCTTGAGCCATACATAGAAAGCACTAACACTAATGGTAGCTGATGAGCTAAAAAAATGTTTAAAAATCACACAATGGTTTTTTGTTGTCGTTTTATTTGCTTGCTTGCTTGCTTGCTTTGAGACGGAGTCAAGCTCTTTCTTCCAGGCTGGAGTGAAGTGATGCATTCTCAGCTCACTGTAACCTCTGCCTACCAGGTTCAAGTGATTTTCCTGCCTCAGCCTCCCGAGTAGCTGGGATTACAGGCATGCACCACCATGCCCAGATAATTTTTGTATTTTTAGTAGAGACAGGGCTTTCACCTTTTTGGTCAGGCTTGACCTCCTGACCTTAAGCAATCCACCCACCTCAATCTCCCACAGTGCTAAGATTACAGGCTTGAGTCACCACGCCTGGCCTAAAAATCTCATAATGGTTAGGAAAGCTTATGGATTTGTGTTGGGCTACATTCAAAGCTGCCCTGGGCTGCATGCTGCGTGTTTTTAAAACCATTATGAGATTTATTCTAGAAGAAATTTTCTGAAAATTGCATGAAGAACAGACTTGTATAGGGACCAGAACGAAAACAAGAACAGTGGTAACAATGCAGCGGGGAGGAGGTGGCAACAGCTCCAGGATGTTAAGGTGGTGGTGAGAGTGGTTCTCTTCTGAAGGTTGAGCTCACAGCCTCTGCTGCTGAAATAGACATCTCATGGAAGACAAAGGGAGAGACTGAGAAGGGAGGAAGAGAGGGGGAGGGAGGAGGAAGAGGGAGAGAGAGAGGAGATGAGAGAGAGGGAGGAGAGAGAGAGGGAGAGAGAGAGGGGAAGAGGAGAGAGAGACACAGGGAGAGAGACAGGGAGAGAGAGATACTCAGAGTTTGAGGAAAGAGGAGGGGAAGAGAGAGGGAGAGAGAGACAGAAGGAGAGAGAAAAAGGGGGAGAGAGAGAAGAAAGAGGGAGAGAGAGAGGGAGGGAGAAAGAGAGAGGAAGGGAGGGGGGAAACAGAGAGTAAGGGATGTTACATGTTGGCTAGGCTGGTCTTGAACTCCTGACCTCAGGTGATCCGCCCACCTTGGCCTCTCAAAGTGCTGGGATGTTCCTCTTTTTCTTGGGTAGTTTTTGGCCTCGAAGCTCATCTCATCAATTGTTCTCTCCCCAACAGGTCTTTGCGATGCCAGCTATGACAAGATCTCCATTTGCTGCCAAGGAGCTGTTCAAGCCACCCTGTTATAGAGGCTCCTGGCATTGGGATCTGCAGCCTGGCTTTGTTTCGTTTGTCTGCTCTCTGGTTACCTAATGTCTCATTGAATAGGTCAGCTTCTGTCTATTCCAATTATTTTCTTAAGAAGGCGACAGGCTTTCCTTTTGGCCTCTCTAACAGATGCTTCATCAATCTTGATCACATACTTAACCCACACTCACTGGCTTTCTCCCATATTATTCTAACTTTAGAAAATCCACAGTAATAAATGGTGGATCTTTTTAAACTCTCATCATATATTCTCTCTTAGTTAAGCTGTGACTTCAGAAGAACATTTGTATTCTAATTCATTGTTTCCCTGTGTATATCCCAAGTGGTAAGTTCTCTGAGGACAAGAATTTATTCTTTTCTTATTCTCTGACCCTTAAACTATGTCTGATACATCGTAGAAGTTCAATAAATGTTTGTTTAAGAAAAGAAATGTCCCTATTGCTACAACCATAACCCCTTGTTAATTGGACCATCATTCAGAAGGAACAAGCCATTTCCCCGGAGACATCAGATGGTTAACAATTCATAAAGACCTCTCTGGCCTCTTCAGCCTTCAATGCCATTGTTGTGCAAAATGCGTTTGCAGGGGATATTTGTGGGCAGCCTACATTTACTCAGCTACTTCCCGTCAAGCACTTTTGCTTTCATTTGACAAACATTTTTTGGGAGCCAGGGAGCTGAGCCAAGTACCGTGCTGACCTGTAAGGATACAAGACTAAGGGTGGAGAATCATTTGAGGCCAGGAGTGCAAGACCAGCCTAGGCAACATACTGAGACCCTGTCTCTACAAAAAATTGCAAAAAAAAAATTAGCCAGGTGTGGTGGTGTGTGCCTGTAGTCCCAGCTACTGAAGAGGCCGAGGTGGGCCTGAGCCGAGGAGATTGAGGCTGCAGTAAGCTGTGATGGTGCCACTGCACTCCAGCTGGGGCAACAGAGCAAGACCCTGTCTCCAAAAAAAATTAAGACCAAGGGCCACTGGTTGTTTTTAAGGTACACCCAGCGTCTTGGGGAAGGATGACCCCAACACACAAATGACAATCAGGCAACGCAGACAAAGATAAATGCCACGAGAAGAAAGGTAAAAACATTACCTAGAATCCCACTTCTGAAACGATCTCAAAAGCTCTCAGGAAAAGAAATTCGCCAAATAAAAAGAACAATGATATTTGTAGAGCTTGTTATTATCCAATAGCAATTAACAAGGCAGAGATTTGCATCATTTGTGAAGCACAAAACGTACTCCTCATTCCATGGAGGATTCTGAGGCTCATAGAGGGCAAGAGACCTGGCCTGGATCTCACAGCTGAGGAGCCACTGAGCTGGGACCCCCAACCTCACTTCCCCACTGGGTGGTTCTGTCTGGGAGGCATTGGTGTGAGGCAGTGGTTTTCAGTACTGGTTGAATAGTAAACTCTCAAACCACCCCTAAATTCTGACTCAGTTGGCCTGTGGTCCTGCTGTTTCTAAAGCACCCTGAAAAATATTAATGAAAATGACTATTAGTCATGTCTTTTTAGTCTGTATTTAGTTAATTATTAATTAATTAATTAAGAGACAGGGCCTCGCTCTATCACCCAGGCTGGAGTGCAGTGGCATGATCACAACTCACTGCAGCCTCAACCTCATGGGCATAAGCAATCCTCCTGCCTCAGCCCCCTGAGAAGCTGGGACTGACAGGCATGAGCCATTCATTGTATCATATGTGGCCCTCAAATCTACGTTAAAGCCTTTAGGTAGGATATTATGTGGTGAGCATGATGGGCTTATTAAATGAATTTAAAAATGACTTAGAGACAGGGAATAATAAAGAGGCCACTCTGGCAGAAACAGTTTCATCTGTGGGGACCCTGGCGTGGAAAACTGCAAGTGATCCTTTATGATGTTTTTGCAAATGATCTGGAAGGAAATGTCCCCAGTGAAGTCAGTGACGCAGCACGTGACCTTGGACCTTCCTGGGTGGTGAAACGTGAGGTCAGTGGAGGCAAACATCAGGAGGGGTTCAAGGCTGAGCATGTGAGTAGGGAAGTGGCAAATAAGCTTCTCTGAGGCAAATCCTGGAAACGTAGCCAGGGAAAAATAACTTGGAGATGTGAGCCGCAACCCAAGGAATGACCGAGAAGGCACGTTGCAGACCTGCTGGAACACGTCAGCTGAGATGAGATCAGGATGCTGCATCTTAACAGGCAGGGCATTAGGTCATCGGAGGACATAGTTCATTATTTCATTGTTTTCAAAATGCCTCATCTTCCACCATTTCCTTCCCAAACCCTGCACCCCAACACTGGTGGTTCCTCTTAACTTTTTGTTGTTGTTCTTGTTGTTTTTAGATGGAGTCTTGCTCTGTTGCCCAGGCTGGAGTGCAGTGACATGATCTCAGCTCACTGCAGCCTCTGCCTCCTGGGTTCAAGCCATTCTCCTGTCTAATCCTCCCAAGTAGCTGGGATTACAGGCGCCTGCTACCATGCCTGACTAATTTTGTATTTTTAGTAGAGATGGGTTTCACCATGTTGGCCAGGCTGGTCTTGAACTCCTGACCTCTAGTGGTCCTCTTACCTCAGCCTCATGAAAGTGCTGGGATGACAGGTGTGAGCCACGGCTCCTGGCCATCTTGTTAACTTTTCTAAGAGTGCTTCTGAATATCATCTTTCCCTCCACAGCAAGTACCTCTATCTTGCAAATTCCCAGCACTCTCTAAATTTCAACTTAAAGATCTCCTTTGAGTTGGCATTTAAAGGGTGGAATTTAAAGATAGAATGTGCAAGATAGCAAGTCCCACTACCTTGTAAATTCCCAGCACGCTTTAAATCCCAACTCAAATGCCTCCTTCTTTAGGAGACCTCACTCCAGCACGCATCAGCCCATGGCTGCTCAGAATGAATCACCCCAACTCTGCTCAGACCTGTGGAGAGCGCATTAAAGTGATCCGTTCAACATTTGCATCACACACTGTGAGCTACTCATAAGCAAGAGATGTGTCTTACACAGTCAGTACTCAATAATTACTTACGGGATGCACAAATGGAGAGAAGATCAACTGTGTTTCAAGATGGACACACAGAGCTGGGAAAGACCCCGAGTCAGCTGCGATGATCTTGGGAAGGGAGGAACCACCATGGAGAAGCATGTCTCTTCAGGATGGAGGGATGACAGCTAAGACAGGAGCAAGAGATGCATCAAAATCCTGGAAAGGTATGGAGAACGTGACTAAGGCCCAGCTCGCCACATCACAGAGTCGGAAAAAGGAGGCAACTTTTGATGTTTGAAAAACACTTTAGGCCAGGCCCAGTGGTGCATGCCTGTCATCCCAGAATTTCAAGAGGCTCAAGAGAAATGATTGTTTCAGTCCGGGAGTTCAAGTCCAGCCTGGGCAACATATTGAGACCTTGCCTCTAGGAAAAATTTAAAAATTAATTGGGTATGGTTGGTGTGGTTTCAGCTACTTGAGAAGCTGAGGTGGGAGGATTCCTTGAGACCAAGAGGCCAAGGCTGCAGTGAGCTATGATTATGCCAGTGAATTCCAGCCTGGCGTAATCATAGCTCACTCACATAACAGAGTGAGACTCTATCAAAAAAAAAAAAAAAAAAAAAAAAAAAAAAAAAAAAAGGAAACAAAGAAAAAGAAAAGAAAAGCTTAAAAATTATTTTTTTTTTTTGGTTAAATGAATGAAAGAGACCATGAATCGTTGTGGGTACAAAGCATACTTAATCAGCTTTGTTTTTGTAAATTACATACAATTACATGCAACTATTGTGACTGCATAGTTCCATACATTTTGACAAATGTATACACCCGTGACACCCATGTAACCATCACTGCTATCAAGATAGGGACTATGTCTGTCACCTCTCGTGCCCCTTTAAAGTCATTCAGCTGCATCCTCCACCTTGGGCAACCACTGATCTGCTCTCTGTCACTCTAGATTAGCTTGTTCAACAGCCTCCTGTGTGCATTTTTGATCCTGGATTAATTCCTTCATCATTGTGTTTTTGAGATTCATTCCTTTTGTGTGTATCAGAAATTGGATCTTTTTCATTGCTGCATAATATTCCATATGGACCTTGGTACTACAGTTTTTTATCCATTTACCTATTGAAGATATTTCAGTTGTTTCTAGCTTGGGTCTATTAGGTATAAAACAGCTGTGAACATTACATACACTTCTTGTTGTGGATGAGACACAGTGTTAATAAATAAAATGAAAGAGAAAATCTCAGAGCTGGGCCTAGTATGGTGGCTCATGCCTGTAATCCTAGCACTTTGGGAGGCTGAGGTGGGTGGATTACCTGAACTCAGGAGTTTGAGACCAGCCTTGGCAACATGGTGAGACCTTCTACTCCACTAAAAATACAAAAAGATTAGCCAGGGGCATGGTATCACATGCGTGTAATCCCAGCTACTCTGGAGGCTGATGCGGGAGAATCACTTGAACCAGGGAGGCAGAGATTGCAGTAAGCTGGGATCATGCCACTGCACTTCAGCCTGGGTGACAGAGCCAGCCTCTGCCTCCAAAAGAAAAAGACTCTCAGAGTCTCAGAGCTGGAAGGGAGAGGGAGAGTTAAGTGGAATGTTAACTTGCTAAATGCAACCCTCTTCCTGCCACCTTCCCTCCTCTATCACACCCCTGAAAACTGGCTATTTGGTCTCCATTAATTTGCTCCACTGATAGAGAACTCACTAGCTTTTAAAATAGCCTAGTCAATGAATGCTTCCATTGCTAGAAGGTTTTTCTTTTCTTTTCTTTTCTTTTTTTTTGAGTCAGAGTTTTGTTCTTGTTGCCCAGCCTGGAGTGCTGTGGTGTGGTCTCAGCTCACAACAACCTTCACCTCCCAGGTTCAAGTGATTCTCCTGCCTCAACCTCCCAAGTAGCTGGAATTACAGGCACCATACCTGGCTAATTTTTTTTGGATTTTTAGTAGAGATGGGGTTTTGCCATGTCGGCCAGGCTGGTCTCGAACTCCTGACCTCAAGTGATCCACCTGCCTTGGCCTCTCTAAGTGCTGGGATTACAGCTATGAGGGTTAATCCCCTCATGTGTGGGGTTGCTTTCTAGCCCTGCTGTTCCAAACTTGGTTTTGTAAAATTATTTATTTATTTATTTTTGGAGGCGGAGTCTCACTCTGTCACCTAGGCTGGAGTGCAGTGGCATGATCTTAGCTCATTGCAACTTCTGCCTCCCCAGGCTCAAGCAATTCTGCTGCCTCAGTCTCCCTAGTAGCTGGAATTACAGGTGCACACCACCACACCTGGCTAATTTTTGTATTTTAGTAGATACGGGGGTTTCACCATGTTGGCCCAGCAGGTCTTGAACTCCTGACCTCAGGTGATCTGTCTGCTCACTGAATTGCAAATGACCGCTGGGCAGGGTTCACCCTCCATGGTGCTGCAGTGAAGTCTAACTTATCTACACAGTCGGATATTTTAAAACAGCCTCAAGTTCACCTTCAGTCTTCCCCCTTTTAGGCTACATATCCTTTGTTCTGCCAACCGCTGCACCCGAGACTGGCTCCAGCTTATGGCCATTCCTTTTGCATTGCACCATGAGGAGCCAAACACATTGCTCCAGCCACAACCAGGCTGGCTTAGTGCTGGCCAGCAAGCCTTGCTTCTGCCCACCATACAGAAGTGACTCTCACCTGGGACCACCACCACACATCGTTGACTCCCCCAGAGCTCACAGGCAGCACGAGAGCAGCCTTCCGGCTTTTCTCACATGTGCTGCTATCAAACTGTGTCCCCTCCACCCTGTGTTTCCCACAGTGGAGAGCAGATTTATGGAAATGGTGCAGGCTTGGAAATACAGATAGCTTCAAAAATGACTCAGACAACTTCATGGTTGAGAGACCCATAATGGCTTATTATGGCAAACTGGGATGTTCTGTTATATATTTCTTGTTTTTCCGGCTGACATCAAGATAAATAACTGTGTTGGACTAGATGGCTTCTGGGGCCCCTTCCAGCTCTAAAATTTTGTGACTCTTTGTCCTCCCACCAAATGTTTTTCGGTGCCAGTGTTGGCCCCAGAATGAAGCCAACTGGACCAGAGATGGACTCAATTATAATGTTCTCTGCAAGGAGAAAGTAGGGGAAAGAGAAAGGAAGGAGAGGGTAGCAAGAGGCAGAATTACTAAAAATTCCAAACACCATTCAGCATGAGTTGGACAAAGTCCGTTCTCTTGCATCTGGGGGAAAACAGTTGCCTGCACCACCCCCACATTAAAACATAACTTACTAGAGTTTTCTTACTATTTATTACAAAGTGAAAGCATTCATCTTGGGATTTTTAGAAGCAAAGATTATTTTATTTATTTATTTATTTTTGAGACAGAGTCTTGCTCTGTTGCCCAGGCTGGAGTACAGTGGCACAATTTTGGCCCACTGCAACCTCTGCCTCCTGGGTTCAAGCAATTCTCTTGTCTCAGCCTCCTGAGTAGCTGGAACTATGGGTGCCTACCACCACACCTGGCTAATTTTTGTATGTTTAGTAGAGATGGTTTTCACCATATTGGTCAGGCTGGTCTCAAACTCCTGATCTCAGGTGATCCGCCCGCCTCAGCCAACCAAAGTGCTGGGATTACAGGTGCGAGCCATGTCACCCTGCGTAATGGATAATTTAAAAAAAAAAAAGATCCCCTTTAATTCTATACAAGAATGACCACCATTAATATCTTGGTGCATTTTGGCCGGGCATGGTGGTTCATGCCTGTAATTTCAGCACTTTGGGAGACCAAGGTGGGTGGATCAGGAGTTTGAGATCAGTCTGGCCAACATGGCAAAACCCATCTCTAACTAAAAACACACAAAAACATTAGTTGGGCATTGTGACCTCATTTGAGCTTACCTCTTTTTGTTGAGACAGGGTATTACTCTGTGGCTCAGGCCAGAGTGCAGTGGTGTAACCATGGCTCACTGCAGCCTCGATTTCCTGGACTTAAGTCACTCTCCTGCCTCAACCTCCCAAGTAGCTGGGACTACAGGCATGTGCCACCATGCCCGCCTAATTTTTTTTTTTTTTTTTTTTGTAGGGATAGGGTCTCACTATGTTGTCAGGTCTGGTTTCAAACTCCTGGGCTCAAGTGATCCTCCTGCCTTGGCTTCCCAAAGTGCTGGGATTAGAGGCATGAGCCACCATGCCCAGCTTTAACTTACCTCTTTCTTCAAAGGCCCTGTCCCTATACAGTCATATTCTGAGGTCCTGAGGATTAGGGATTCAACATATAAATTTTGGTGAGACATAATTCATTCCATAACCCTCACCTAGTAGATGGACTGGTTTATGTGGTCAGGGCTTTGTGTTTGTAATCTGGTTTCACCAGCTTCTAATGCAGGACCCCTGGCCCCTGAAGAGTACCCTTCCTTCAGATATTTCTGGGAGTCCTCAGGGAGTGTCTCCAGTAGACTGTATTTTCCATGATGGCTGTAACACTATCTCCTATCTTATCTGCTCTTCTGCAGTGTGACTTTTGCCTTTTCACACATCAAGAAGTAGAGTCTAATTCCCATTCCTCTTGAGTCTGGGCTGGCCTTGGTGACTTGCTTGCAGCCAACAGAGAGCAACAGAAATGATGCTCCATGATCTCTAAGGCCAAGTGAGAAAAGGCTGTGCAGCTTCCAGATATTCCCTCTCAGATATTCCCTCTTGGAGTCCAGCTGCCATGTTGTGGGGAAGCCCAAGCCACAAGGAGAAACCACAAAAATGTACTCTGGCTCACAGTTCCCACTGAGCCCAGCTAGCAAGTGATCCTAGCTCAGGCTTTCCAGCTGAGGGAAATCCCCAGCCATTTCCCTGCTGTGCCCTGAATGAGTTCCTGAGCCCCAGAACCTGTGAGCATAGCAAAATCACCGTTCTATATCATTTTTGGATGATGCAGCTAAGCCCTAAAAAGGTATTGCTGCTCACTCAAAGTTATTTTGTTGATTAATGGAGCTGGATTAAAATCCAGACCTCATACATTTGCAATCAGCGCTCCTTCCAACCATTTATTCTTTCAACAAATGTTTATTGTTGCTAGGCTCCACATGCTGTTTTGGGCATTGGGAGGTGGTGGTGACTCCTGAATGTAGCTCCTGAGGATAGAATGAGGACCAATGGGAACACTGGAGAATCTGGTTACAACTCAGTGTAGACAAGACCTGGGAAGCAATGAGAACTTCCTCCAAATGCAATGACCTTGAAGTGAGGTCACCTCAAGGATAATTGGAAGGGAGAATGACTCTCCCAACTTGGGGAGTCTATTACTTCCAAATTTTGTTCCTAAAAGGATTTGTTCATTAAAAAACTAAATTTTATGATGTCATCTGTACAATATTTGTCCTGCCTACCCCCAAAACAGAAGACAGCATCAGGAAAGAGACACAGGTTCAATTCCCAGCTCCGCCTCTCACTGGCTGGGTGGCCATGGACAAATGATTTAAAAGGAGCTGGATGCCTGGGACAATGATTGTACTTAATGAACATTGAGATCAGCCCCAACTCTCTCTTCCAACTCGAGTCTATTACCTCCAAACTTTGTTCCTAAAACGATTTAAGGCAGCTTTCTTTTATTTGACTTAAAACTACATCTTTTAAACAAGGTGCTCTTTAAGAAAGATTTCTTCAGCTGGTGTGGTGGCATGCACCTGTAGTCCCAGCTACTCAGGAGGCTGAAGTGAGGATCACTTGAGCCCAGGAGTTTGAGGCTGCAGTGAGCTATGATTGTGTCACTGTACTCCAGCCTGGGCAACAGAGCAAGGTCCCATCTCAAAAAAACCAAAACCAACCCAACGAAACCACTTTTTTTTTTTTTCAAAAAAAAGCCTTCTATTAAATTTTATGATGCCATCTGTACAATATTTGTCTTGCCCATCCCCAAAACAGAAGACAGTATCAGGAAAGAGACACAGGTTCAATTCCCAGCTCCGCCTCTCATTGGCTGGGTGACCCTGGACAAATGATTTAAATTATCCAAGCTTCAGTGAAGTGGGAAAACACACTTCCCGTCACATAGGGATTCTTGTGAGGATTAAAATACTTATGTAAAAATCAGGTGGAGAGATGTCTATTGAATCTGTTGCTAAAGCCTCTCCCTTTCACCAAGTAAATATCTCAAACTTTCTACATCTGTTCTGCCCTCAGAGGCTCCCAATTCCCCCCTCACCTCACACTGAACAAGTTACTTAGCTGTTTGAGAGAGAGAGAGAGAGAGAGAGAAGTAAACATCAGGGGCATCTCCGTAAATTTCTCCTGAGAATTCTTCTAACTGAGCTATGACCTCTCCCTGGTTCTTTTTGCAGTGGACTAGATAGTTCTCCCCCACCTAAGACTAATCCTCCACTTCATGGAATATTCCAGAAATTTGAGGCCCCTGAGCTGTTGGTGACCAACCCCTTCTCCTGGGTCCTCCTTTCTACAGAAGCCCTTATCTGTCCTGCCATCTTCTGCCTAACCTTTGCACTAAACCTCTTGAAAATGTCATGTCTGCCTCCAGCTCTTGCCTCTACCACCTGGGACTGGCCAAGGCTCCCATCAACACTGTGGTCACGGGGTCTTTGAGGCCTCCTGTTGCTCAACCTACAGGTCACTTTTCAGCCCTTCACTCCTTTTCTGTGTGTTTTTTTTTTTTTCTTTTTTGAGACAGAGTTTTGCTCCGTCACCCAGGCTGGAATGCAGGGGCGCGATCTCAGCTCACTGCAACCTCTGCCTCCTGGGTTCAAGAGATTCTCCTGCCTCAGCCTAGTGAGTAGCTGGGACTGTAGGCATGGGCCACCACACCCAGTAATTTATTGTATTAGCCAGGATGGTCTCAAACTCCTGACCTTGTGATCTGCCCAACTCGGCCTCCTGAAGCATTAGGATTACAGGCATGAGCCACCACTCCTGGACCCTGTCAGTTTTTTTTGAGACAGAGTCTCACTGTTGCCCAGGCTGGAGTGCAGTGGCATGATCTCAGCTTGGTGCAACCTCTACCTCCTGGGTTCAAGCAACTCTCATGCCTCAGCCTCCCGAGTAGCTGTTATTACAAGCATGCACTATCATGCTCAGGTAATTTTTGTATAGAAGGACAGGGTTTCACTATTTGGCCAGGCTGGTCTCAAACTTCCGATTTCAAGTGATTAGCCTACCTCCGCCTCCCAAGGTGCCAGGATTACAGGGTTGAGCCACTGCACTCGGCCCAGGGTTGCCTTTGAAGTCATGGTCCTCTATTCCTTCCCTCTCCAAGTTACACCCAACATCCACATGTCTAACGATCATATCTGCCTGCGGATGTCCTAATGACACATTAAATTTAACAGATTCAAATCAAACGTGGCACTGTCCTCCCCATCCTCCAAACCTGTCCCTCTGCCTGTGTTCTCTCCCTTCAGAAACAAAATGGCCATTTTTCCAGTTTTCCAAGCCAGAAAACAGAACATTATCTGCAAACCTCTCTTTCTTAGCTGTGGATTCTCTCTCCTAGATAGCTTTTTTGTTGTTGTTGCTATTGTTTTTTGAGACAGAGTCTCACAACCTCTGTGTCCCAGGTTCAAGGGATTCTCCTGCCTCAGCCTCCCAAGTAGATGGGAACACAGGTGCAGGCCACCACGCCTGGCTAATTTTTGTATTTTTAGCAGAGACAGTGGGTATGGGGTTCACCATGTTGGCCAGGCTAGTTTTGAGCTCCTGACCTCAAGTGATCCGCCCACCTCAGCCTCCCAAAGTGCTAGGATTTCAGGTGTGAGCCACCAAGGCTGGCCCCAGATAATCCCATCTGCCACCATTATCTCATATTCGAATTGTGGCGATAGTCTCCTAGCAGATTTCCTGGCTTCCAGGCTTGCCCAATCCCAACCTAGCCCACAGCCTGAATGGCTTTTAATTTTGTTTTCCTTCAAGACGGAATCTCACTCTGTTGTCCAGGCTGGAGTGCAGTGGCGGGATCTCAGCTTGCTGCAACCTCTGCCTCCCGGTTTCAAGCCATTCTCCTGCCTCAGCCTCCTAAGAAGCTAGAATTACAGGCACGCGTCACCATTCCTGGCTAATTTTTGTATTTGTTGTAGAGATGGGGTTTCATCATGTTGGCCAGGCTAGTCTCTGAATGACTTTTCTACAAATGTTTGATCTGTAGTTTTAAAAATCTTCTTGCCTCTCCATTGTTCTCATGCTCAAGTTCAAACTCTGGGCTTTTGTAGGTGCTCTCTGCCTGGAACACCCTTTCTTTTCCTGACTATTGAAGGATAAATGCTTACTCATTCTTCACCTCTTAGTTTAGAAACTCCTTCCCCTGGAAAACTTTCCTTGATTCCTCAAGGCTGTTAGATGCCTTCTCTGATATTCCCCTAAGTGATTTCACTTATCATATTCACACAATTACTCTAATTGTTTATTTCACTCTTGCCTAGAGCTGGGGCTGGCACCAATCAGTTATTTGACAAATACTTGCAGAAAAGTAGGCATGGAAGGAATTGCTTTCCACTATGGGTGTCAAGCTTGAGTAGTTAGAAGCACCTGGAGGGTTGGTTGAACCATAGCTTGCTGGACTCCACCTCCCAGAGTGTTTAATTCAGTAGTTTGGGGCAATGCCCAGGTGATACTGATGACAGATAGTCAGGAACCTCTGCTTCTTGCAATTTAAGGCAGCCTGAAAGCTGAGGGACAGTTACTAGTAAGGAAAGCTGGTAGACATTTTGGAAAGCTTGGTACATTTCTGGGACCACTCTTCTTCCTAGCTTCCTTAACAAGAGCATTTAATCGGATTTTAGCTTTTGAAGGTATCTCAGGAAACTAGGTAACCAAAGCACGCGTCCTATTAGGGCTCAAAGGCTGCACCTGGAACTGCGCCCTGCTCGTTAATGGGTTGCCAGGCAACAGAACAAAGGTGAGGCTGAGGCGGGATCAGTGGTTGGCAGGGATCTGAGAGTGAACCTCTAGGCAGCTAGAGGCTGGAGTTCTCATCAGGACAGGACCTTAGGAGCCAGCCATAAGGGGCCCCCAGGATGTGAACTGGGGACCTTGTGTTGCACATGGAAGGGCATCACATCCCCATGTGGACAAGTTCATGTTGTAACTTGGCCTCTAATAGGATTGGGGATTATTTTTCTCAGATGTAGAACCACAGGAACCCATGGGGGAGATTTCTTAATGAGTTATGGGTAAGAAAAAACTTCTTAGGCTCATCACCTTCCACTTTTTAAAAACAAACTTTGTGTGTGTGTGTGTGTAAATTATAAAATATACATTCACATTTAGAAATTTTAAAGGTACAGGAAAGCAAATAATTCCATGTCCCCTGAAGGAAACCATATAAGTTTGGCATTCATCCTTTAAAAAAAAAAAACATAAATGAGATTCTCTATATATTAGCTTTATAACTTTTAAAACATTAAACTGTGTATAGCAGACATTTCTACATCAGCACTTCTAACTGTACTTTATTCTTTTAATAGTCATGCAGAAATGTATTGTGTAGAGTTACCATATTGCACTTTTTTTTTTTTTGCTACTATCGATGCTGCAATGCACAACCTTATCCATATGTCTTTTTGCATGTACGAGATATAATAGATCAAAGACAATTCATATTTCAAGTTTAACTACTGGTCAGGCATAGTGACTCATGCCTGCAATCCTAGCACTTTGGGAGGCGGAGGTGGGTGGATCACCTGAGGTCAGGAGTTCAAGACCAGCATGGCCAAACACATGGTGAAATCGTCTCTACTAAAAATACGAAAATTAGCCAGGCGTGGTGGCATGCATCAGTAATCCCAGCTTCTCGAGAGGCTGAGGCAGGAGAATTGCTTGAGCCTGGGAGGCAGAGGTTGTGGTGAGTGGAGATCATGCCACTCCACTCCAGCCTGGGCTACAGAGAGAGACTCTGTCTCAAAAAATAAACAAATTTTAACTACAGATTGCAAGTTTCTTTCCAGGGCAGTTTTTAGTTTGCACTTCCACTAAGAATATATGAATGCCCATTTCCTCACAGTCTTACCACATTTGTCATTATCAGTCAGTCCTTAAACATTTTTTTTACAAGCCTCATTGTTTTTTCACTTTTAAGATCAATTTCTGGCTGGGTGCAGTGGCTTACACCTGTAATCCTAGCACTCTGGGAGGCTGAGGCAGGAGGATCACTTGAGGTCAGGAGTTCAAGACCAGCCTGGCCAACATGGTGAAACCCTGTCTCTACTAACAATACAAAAATTTGATGGTGGTGCATGCCTGTAATCCCAGATACTTGGGAGGCTGAGGCAGGAGAATTACTTGAACCTGGGAGGCGGAGGTTGCAGGGAGCCAAGATTGTACCACTGCACTCCAGCCTGAATGACAGAGTGAGACTCCATCTGAAAAAAAAAAAATAGATTAATTTCTTTGTGCATCTCTTCAAACATTTATTTTCCCTTTATATCTCTGCCTGTTCCTATTCTTTGGTCTTTTGTTTTTTTTCAGATGGGTTCTCACTCTGTTGCCCAGGATGGAGTGCAGAGGTACAATCATGGCTCACTGCCACCCTCAGGCTCAAGTGATCTTCCTACCTTAGCCTCCAGAGTACCTGGGACTACAGACACATGTTAATTTATGTATATATTTTTTGGAGAGATGAGGGTCTCACTATGTTGCCCAGTCTGGTCTCAAACTCTTAGGCTCAAGTGATCCTCCCTCCTTAGCCTTCCAAAGTGCTGGGACTACAGGCCTGAGCCACCACACCCAGCCTCTGCTCACCTTTCTGTAGGACTTGTTCATCTATTTCTCTTATTGACTCATAAAAGCTCTAAGTCTTATTGACTTAAATAGAGAGATATAAACATTTTCTCCAGTTCGTTATTTTTTTTCTTTTTCACAGTACCATACAGATGCTTTTGGTCTTGAGTTTGTATCCAGTTCAATCTACTGATGTTCTAGAAAGTTGCATATTTTCCTTTTAAAATAAAAAAAATGCTTCTAACATTTAAAAAAGATTCCCCTTTATGTCATGGCCCTTAAGAAAAAGGAGGGGAAAGGACAGAATGAAGCAAAAGAGGAATGAGAGCTCTATTATATTCCTGAGATTCAAAGAGATTGATGAGGTTAGTGATTCTCAAACTTTAATTTACATAGAAATCACTTGGAGATCTTCAAAAATGCAGAATTTGAGTCAGTAGGTCCAAGACTGGGCTTGAGATTTTGCATGTCTAACAAGCTCCCAGGTGAGGTTGATGGTCCATGGGCCATACCTGGAGTAGCCAGGCTTTAAATCATAACAAGGGAAAGTACTGCTGTTTTCATGAATTATCCTAACAACACTTAAACTATTATATGTTTTGAAAACCCTCCACTCTTTTTCCTTAATTAAACAGAGAATTTTTTTTTTTTTTTTTTTTTTTAGAAGTAGTCTTGATCTGTCACCCAGGCTGGAGTGCAGCGGCATGTAACCTCTGCCTCCCAGGTTCAAGTGATTCTCCTGCGTCAGCCTCCTGAGTAGCTGGGATTACAGGTGCACTCCACCATGCCCAGCTAATTTTTAATTTTTATTTTTTTGTATTTTTAGTAGAGATGTGGTTTCACCATGTTGGTCAGGCTGGTTTTAAACTCTTGACCTCATGATTCACCTGCCTCAGCCTCCCAAAGTGCTGGGATTACAAGGCTGAGCCACCGCACCTGTCTGAAAATTCTAACTTCTTGTTCTGGAAAGTAGGAGATGGCCTGGGCTCATTTTTTTAAGAAAAAGAAAAAGTCAGTTTTCATGGAGTAACATCCCTCCTCCTCATGGCCTTTAGCGTACATGGCTAAAATTCTTAATGGCAAGTATGCAGGTATAAAATGCTCACTTCTTGAGGCCTTCTTGTAGGGCTGGATAAAATGAAGTTGAGAGATTAATTGGCCTTTTGGGCAGAAATATTCCAGCCCCATCCTGGCTGTCTCCCCCCCCCCCCAGCATTATAAAGCAGTTTATCTGTATTATTTTCTGAGAAAGTATAGCTATAGTCTAAACACATGCCCCAAAATAGTAACCTAATGGGTTCTGTGGAAAGCAACATAGTCTGGGTGAAGAAAAACAAGTCTTAGAATAGGACTCAGGAGAGATGGATGCTTGTTCTGGCTTTAACAGGGTTGCTTTGCATGTATCAAACTTTCTTGGCTTGGCTTCTCCAACTGTAGAATGGGGAAAAGAGTAGAGCCTTACTTCTCAAGGCTAATATCAGAATAGGAATAAAAAAAAATTCTTGGAGGGGTTTCTAGACCTTCTCTGGTAGCAGTGAGGTCATGATCTGTCCCCCCCCTCCTTTTTTTTTTTTTTTTTTTTTTTGACAGAGTCTCACTCTGTCACCCAGGCTGGAGTGCAGTGGCATGATCTTGGCTCATGAACCTCCACCTCCCAGGTTCAAGCGATTCTTTTGCCTCAGCCTCCCAAGTAGCTGGGATTACAGGAGGCTGCCACCATGCCTGGCTAGTTTGTGTGTGTGTGTGTGTGTGTGTGTGTGTGTGTGTGTGTTTTAAACTACAGATGGGACTTCACTATGTTGGCCAGGCTGGTCTTGTACTCCTGACCTCAAGTGATCCATCCACCTTAGCCTTCCAAAGTACTGGGATTACAGACATGAGCCACTGCACTCGGTCTGGTCACTGATCTGTTATAACTTGGCATATACTAACTTGGCTTTCCAATTTCCAAGCAAGATTCCACAAAGCTTTCTGTTAACTGCAAAATAAGTCATAGCAAAGAGACTCTGGGTATTTTTGACGTGTCCTAAACTCAAGAAGTTGCTTGAGTTATGTTCATGCCTATATGGACTGGAGCTGTATATGGATACAGGTTTCTATGTGAAAGGAAAGTGGTGGGCATAGATTTCTACTGGAAAGGAAAAGGTTAAATGTGCACCAAACTCAACTGGCGGGCATAGCAAGGGTAGCTTGGGACAAGGATTGACACATCAGTAGAGGGAAAGAAAAACTGGCATTTACTGAGTGTGAATTACCTCACTTTCTACTACCCTGGGAGATGGGAATTATTCCTAACTTTTTACAGGAACTTGGAGTCAGCGATTTGCCCAAATTTCACAACTAGAAAGGGTGGAGCTGAGTGAGAACTCAAAGCCTGATCGGCTCCACTCTTGGATCCCCAGCTCTCTATCTCCCAGCAAAACAGAAGTATTTGGGGGTGGAGAGGAAGGGAGGTGAGCTCCGATCTTGGGCAAGTCACTCCACTTCATTTCTTTCTTTCTTTCTTTCTTTCTTTCTTTCTTTCTTTCTTTTTTTTTTTTTTGAGACAGTCTTGCTGGGTAGCACAGGCTGGAATGCAGTGTCATGATCTCGGCTCACTGCAATCTCTGCCACCCAGGTTCAAGCAATTCTCCTGCCTCCCAAGTAACTGGGACTACAGGTGCACGCCACCACCCCCTGGCTAATTTTCTTTTCTTTTCTTTTCTTTTTTTTTTTTTAACTAAAGACGGGGTTTCACCATGTTGGCCAATCTGGTATTGAACTCCGGACCTCAAGTGATCTGCCCGCCTAAGCCTTCCAAAGTGCTGGGATTACGGGTGTGAGCCACCTCGCCTGGCCCACTTCACTGCTTTATGCCTCAGTTTCCCCATCTGTACCAGGGACAGCACCTCTCAGCAGATGGTGAGGCTGCTGCTGCTGCCCTGGGCTGGCCCACAGTGAATGCTTAATGCACAGGAAGTATTGCTTCCCCCTACTCCACCCGCCAGACTCTCACATAATCTTGCAAGTTTGAAGAAACCCAGCCGTGCTAGCAACAGAAGGTAAAAACAGACACTCCTCTCTGCCTCCAGTCTCATCCCCATGACATCAGGCGCTGTCCAGCTCGTCCCACTTATGAGCGCTCACCATGTCCTCAGAACAGGGCACCTGTGGCTCGTTTTACTTTTTTACCCCTCCTAGAATGGCGTGGAAAGACGGCAGAGGGCAGGCTCTGGCGTCAGGCCTCTTTCTGAGGTCCAGGCCTGTGCTTGGACCTCCGTTTCCCTATGTTTCATTCACGTGGTCGTTGCTAAGGCTTAGGGGACACGTACAGAGGCTAACACTGAATCACCAAACCATAGGCGCTCTGCGAGCAGGAGCTGGCTCGGATCCCAGCCTTCAGCCCTGTGATCTGCTCTCCACTCTCCGCCCGGAGTCTTTCTTGGCTGGGACAATAAACCTACTAACGGTATCCAGTTTGCATCAAGTGCTTCCTGGCGGGAGCCAGCACCATGCTGGGCGCACCCAGCCCCTCTGCCTTCATCTCTTAACGTGATCTCGTGCCACCATAATCACACGCCCCTAGGCTCCTCCCGGGCCAACTCCAGCGGCAGCGGAGTGCGTGTCACCTCCAGCTCTCCTCCTACAAACATGCTGGCATTCTAGCCTCCAGCGCGCTTAGTTCACCCCATAAACTCAGCTAATGCTTACCACATGCTGAGCCTGCTGAGCGTCGGCACCCGTACTCCACCCCCAGTCCCAGAGGCTCCCGAGCGCCGCACTGGGAGACCCTCCCACTGGCCGACCCTGCCTCGATACCCGCCCACTCCACGGTGGGAAATCTGCGATGTGTCCCTCCCTTCACCGCCTTCACCCAGCCCCAGCCAAAAGTGACCTTGGACATCTCTACGACGCCATGTCCACTCCTCTAAACAGGAGGCCAGTTTGCACCCAATGGTGCCTTTGGTTGCTAGAAATTAAAAACCAGCTTGAGCGTGTTTGCAATTACGGTAGCTTGGCGCGTCACCCCCAAGCACCAAGCCCGCAAGTGTGAGCCCGGCGCCTCCTGGGGCGCTCTCCCTTCCACCCTCTGCCCGGGACTCCCGCACGATCTGCGCGTCCCGCCGCACCTGGGCCAGTCCCACCCGGGCGCCCGCACTGCAACGGAGACCGGCGAGGAGGCGGTACCCCCGCCCGCTCGCGCGCGCACGCCCGACCCGTGAGCCCGCCTAGGGATCGCGTGCCGAGACGGCATCGCCTGCAGTCCCCACCGCGGGTCCCTAGGGGGCGCAGCCGGCGCGGGAAGGCGCCGGAGTCTGGCGCCGGGGAGGACACGAAATTGCAGGCGGGCGGGCGCCGCGAGTTTGAAAACAAGCGACGGCCTGGGGGGGCGGGCCCCGGGAGCGGGCACCGCCTCCCTCGGCCAATCAGCGACGGTCGGGGGGCGCGGGCTGCGCGTGCGGCCGGGCTGTGAATGGGGAGCGGCGGCCGCGGCGGCGGAGGGCGAGAGCGGCGCGCGGGCGGGCGCACTTTCTCCTCAGCGCCGGGCGGGGGCGGCGGCGGCGGCGGCTCCTCAGCGCTTGCCGGACACCTCGGAGCGATAACGACGGGGCCCGGTGCTCCGACCGCGGCAGGCTCGGGACTGCGTGAGCGCTGAACGTGAATTTCCCCCGCTGTCAACTTCTTCTCGCCCGGCTTGTCCCCGGCCCGCGCCGCGCCCCTCACGCGGCGACCCGGGACGCCGCCCCTCAGCGCCGGGCGGCCGCTCACCTCGGGCCCGGGGGCGCCGCACCGCCCGAGGAGTGGCGGCGCCCGCCCGAAGCCGTCCCGCCGGTCCTGCCTGCCAGTCTGTCCGGCGCGGCGCTCGGGGTGGCGGCTGGTCAACATGGCCCGGGGCAGCCGGCCCTCGGTGGCCGGTGGCGGCGGCGGCGGCGGCGGCGGCGCGGAGCCCCCTGAGCGCGCGGGCCCTGGGCGGGCGCGGAGATCCTCGCCCGGCCGTGTCCGCCCCGCGCTGGCACCGCGCCTCGGCCCTGAGCCCCCGGGACCCCGCGCGGCGCCCGAGACCACCGGCGGGGACTCGGCGGGCGCGGGGCGGCGCGGCGGGCAGCTGGCGGCAAAGTTGGGGCCGGGGCGCCACGGCTGGTGGGCGCTGCTGGCGCTGCAGCTGCACTTGCTCCGGGCGCTGGCGCAAGGTAGGTACGCGCGGGGGGCGCGGGCAGGGTGCACCGCCTCCGGGCGCGGAGGCGCGAACTTGAGCCGTGTGAGTGTCCGGGGTCTCCTCGCCGCCCGGCCCGGGTCGGGATGAGCCTCGCTGGGCTGCAGGGAGCCCTGGGGCTCCTCTACGCCGGACTCGGAGGAGGGGGAAACTGAGCCCTGTAGAGCCTGCACCCCGTCTGCTGCTTTGCATTTTATTTTATTTTTTACATCGCAGCAGCACTAACAAAAATTTTTAAAGTTGAGACCCATTCCTCCGCTCCTTAAAAGGATGCCCATTGCACGAATGAAAAAGGGGCTGTTCTGTACCTGAATCTTTGTACCGCTGGGTCTGGTTCTCAGTGAGTGACATCCACAGGAGTTGCAAATATCAAGTGCCAGTCGCCGCGAAATGCCTTTTCTAGCTCCTCCCCACGACCCCGTCCTCTCCACCCAGTCCCCGTTGGCTCCTGACTCCCCCAAGTCCCGCTGCCCGATTCCAAGTGGGTGCTGCGCGGCCGGTGGAGCAAAACTTTTAGTGCCCACAGCTTTTGCACTTGGCGTTGTTTTTCTCCCTCTGTTGGCTTCTGTTTAGAATACAGTGGTGAGCTCTGAAATGGGGAAAGAGGATCTGCTGTTTTCGAAATGACCTTTTGAAAAGGGAGATGGGATTTCTTGTGAAACGAGCTTTCCCTCCTAAATCTGGGCTTTCCTCCCGCCCTGCAAACCCGTAACATACCCCTGCCAGTTAGCATCCTTTTCTTTTGAAGTTTGCTGGTCTTAAAACCAAATAACACCCTCAACCCAGAAATAACTATTTTAATACATCATTTGGTGAAGTCTTTAAAACACATTAGTGAACCGGCTTTGCTGCTGGTGGCTTTAGGAAAATTAACTTTCTTCGTTATCTGTATCCTGGAATACAACTATCATGGTAAGGAACTTGGTACTCTGAGATTGACGAGGATGAGAGCGTTAAACTTAAATTAGCTGTGTTCTGTGTCATGTGAATACAATTTATGTGTAGTAACATGACTTAAATGTAAAAACATTTTAAAGGTCTGAGCTCAAAACTATCATCCAATAGTTTAACAACCAACTCATACTTTTTATTAATGCTTATGTAACGTTATCTAAATTGTGCCCCACCGCCCCACTCTAGCGTTCATAAATGCTTCCTCTTATGTTTTACTACATGAAAACAAATCGCTATATTTCTGGTTAATTTAACTCTTTCATTACTTGGGAAATTTTCATATCACTTATTTGTGCTTTTGCTTAATGACTTACTCTGGAAGAAAAGCATTTATTATTTTGTACAGTGGGATCTGTAGATTGCCAGAGAAACCAGGTTCAAGTGAAGAAATCTAAATCACTTAGGATGACCTTTAAAATCAAAATGGTATTTATTAAGTTTTCTTTTTTTAAAAAACAGTGACTTGCATTTTGCAGTAATACCTGTATGTTCATGCATTTGAAGATTCGTGCACAAATTGAAATGGTGGGGAAAAAAAATCTGTCAGTGGCTTTGTTTTGAAGTACCTTACATAATTTCAAGTTTTTATCAGTTGCACCTTGAAGGCCTTGTAAAGCATTGCATTTTTACAACTAAAATGTTAATGAGAAGACATTTAAAAAAATATACTAAAGCAACGACCAAACTTTGTTAGGGAGGAACATTTTATTTCCTCCCTAAAAGGAAGTAAAAACATTGGTACCTGTTTTACATTTATATGGTTTATGAAAGTGTACAGATCTTTAAATGTAAAATTTCAAATAGATTGTCACAAATTTTAAATTCATTGACAGGTTTCCGTTCTTTGTGCTCTGTGAAATGTGTAATATATCCATCATTTTTTATATCATATTGAAAATTCATATTACAGAGGAGATGTCACCATTTGACAAAAGCTCATGTATCTTGAAAATGAAAATTCTGGTGCTGTTAAAAGAGATTTCTGATGGGATGATGAGTTGGTCATATGCACAGGAATGTATTCTCTTGAATCTTATCAGATAAAATGTAACATTCTAAATGGAATCGTTACCACCAGGTTCTAAGGCCTCCGAAGTACCATATTATTACATTGTAGCTAGGTGAAGCTATGCCTAATTTCTCTGCATTTCATGTGGGTAGGTGTGGTCATGTATCTTGAGGGAAAAATATATGCAACATTGATCAGTAAAAGTTACATTTTTAATAGCCTAAGTTACAGACCCTCTATGTAACTGATCATGATGTGATCTGC
The DNA here is from genome assembly GCA_031835075.1 of Saguinus oedipus. NCBI lineage: Eukaryota > Metazoa > Chordata > Mammalia > Primates > Cebidae > Saguinus > Saguinus oedipus. The sequence goes on from CM063170.1 coordinate 50,512,390, forward strand.
CAGGTTCAGGTCTTCCAAATGTAACTTTAATCTGCCCTGGAGTTTCTTCTTTCTATGGTGAGAATTTCTGAGTTGTATACTCTGTTTATTGGTGGGTGTTTAATTGCTTGTGATTTTCCGGATTCCTAAAAAGTCAAGTCTTTAATTCTGGAAGGCAGGTGGCAACACATGCTTTCTTTCTGCCGTCCACCAAAGAGCCAGCTGTGAGTGGTTTGGAAGGATGGTTTCTGAGGCTAAAGATGTGTAAGCATCATATGTGTGAAGTTTGTGGTGCCCTGGACCCTTGACAGGCTTACTGATTCTGGCAGTAGACCTCCTAGATCCAGCCTGCATTCAGAAGGCCTAGAGGGGATAGGAATGTTCTTGTCAATTTCTGCCACGGGGTTGTTCAGTTTCTCATTTGAAATTATCTCCACTTAGACCCGTGGTTCTCAAGCTTTGGTATGTGTTAGAATCAGCTGGGGAATTTGATGAAACTGTGGAGGACCTAATCTTCCTTTTCCATGAGCCACATTTGCTTTCCATGTGATTCTAATACACAATGGACCTTCAGACCTACTCACTTATTACCTTATGATTTCCTGCATTCCAGACACCCAGTGAGTTCCTGGAAGCTCTCTAACCCCATTGTTTCTCAAACTTGGTTGCACGTTGGAATCACCTGGAGCTTTAAACAGTACTGATGCCTGGCTCTCACTCCCAGAATTGCTTTTAATAAACTTGAGGTTTGATCTGGGCATCAGAATGCTGAGACACCCCCTCCTCCCTCCAGGTGATTCTCATGTTTAGCCAAGTTTGAGAACTACATGACTTGATTTCCCTTTCACTTTTTCTTGGGCTTATGCCCCCAAGTCCTCCCCCAACAATCCTAGTGACTTTTATGAACCTGGGCCTGTGTTCACTTACACCTGTTCCAGGTTCTTGATCTCAAACTCAACAGAGAACACCAGCTTTTCAGTATGTATTGTTTATTCCTGTGAAACTGTTGAGCCCCTACTTTGTGCCGCCTGAGGTGTACATCAGAATCACTGGTGAAAATTTAAAAGATAGTCATCTGGGCTCCCCCTCAGACCTGCTGGTTCTCAGAAACATGAATTTAAAAACATCACAAGTGATTCTTACATGTTTGTGTTACTTTTTTTTTCTTTTTTCTTTTAAATCCTTGTGTTGGTTAATCCCACAATCTCAATTTCTCTGTCACTTTTAGCCTGATTTTCTGTGGTCTGGTTCACTTTTCTCAGACCAATTCTCAGCCTTCGACAGGTTCTACTAATTATGCTTTTTTGCCACTGTTTGCTGGAGTGTTTGAGCTCACTACAAATCTAGCTTCCTTTTGGCCCATGTCGCTTTCCATTAATTCAGAAATGCTTTGCTTCCCCTCCTCCTAACCCCTCCCTTTACAACTTTGTAATTTGAGTTTCAGCTGGAACTGGAGTTCTAGACTCCCTTAGTTGAGTAGCATCTTAATAAAGAGTCTTAGCTTAGAGAGTGCTCAGTTACTTAATTAGACCACTGTGTATTTAACAGACAACTGGTCTCTTGGTTGGTTACTGTCTTCTAAATCCAACAATAAGCAGTTATTACCCTCTGTGCAGCCTGCGTAGCCACCTGTAGCTGTCCTTCATTGAACCTTTATGTGCCAAGCACTAAGTGCTTATTTATTCTTCACAGTAGCATTTGAGAGGTAGATAGCTTTTTTGTTCTCATCTCACCTATGAGAAAACGGAGGCACTGAGATGTTAACTAACTTGCCTGAGGTCCCAGGACTAGCAGTGGTGGTGCCAGAATGAAAAGGCTGATCCAGAGTCTGAACATAAGTTGAGTTCATAACCACTGGGCTGGAGTGCTTTGCATGTAGCCTCTGCCTTTATAAGGAGAGGGATGAATGGGCAGCAATCAGATCTGTACCAAAGGGAAAATGGTGGTTGATGTTTTCTAGATACAGTATTAAGTAATCTGATCTCAAGTTTTAGATTAACCTTATTTACAATTATGATTGCAAAATAAAAATTACATAATTTGGAAAATAGAGAGGAATATACGTAACCTGTTCCATCTACCCATCTGTTTCCTCTAAGAAAATGACCATTACCATTTTGATGTATTCCCTTACCCCAGTTTTTCTTTCACAACATAACATGAATTCTAGCTTTGTGTGTTGTTGTGGTCTGTTGGCAGAGATTAGACCACCACAGAATGGACTGCTGGGAGAGCACCAACCATTTCCTTGAGGAACATTTGGAAAATTCTTTTATCTGGACTCAAGTATATGAATTTGAGTCCTTTAAGGAGGTAGAGTTTGTAAGGTACTGATCTTTCGTTTGCTGCAACACACATTTTATGTAAACAGTTAAGTTTAGGTATATACTGGGGTTTATACCTAACCAGGAAGTTTCCTGGACCCTCATAGATTGAAGTAAAACAACTTGGGAGGCTGCAAGTTTAGTGGGTAATTAAGCAATACCAAGTAAGACTGTGTAGTTTAATTCTCCCTACCAGTTGCCTTTATGCTGTTTTCATCCTCAGATGTGAACCGCCAGCTTCACATCTCATCTCCAGGCTCCTCTGTTGTTTGTGTTGGGATACATAGGATTTGGTGTCTAAGGTGGTAGAGGTGTGTGGCCCCTAGTGTCTTTCTGCCTGCCTGCCTTACAGTGTCCCAGAGATCAGAGACAAGTAATGTCAGCTAACTGAAACTAGAGAATAGAATGGGCACAAAGTGAGGATTCTGATTAGGTCACTGCTTAAATTTCTCTAAGAAGTAAAGAAAGTGGTCATTATGAGAGTAGATCTCTAAGTCAAAATGCATGAAAGTTGAATTAAGCTCAAGGTGGGGAATGAAAATCACATGAAAAGGTATAGTATAAAGAAAAGTTAAGGGTCATTTACAAAAGAAATAAACCTGTTGGTGTTTTGTTATTTGATTAAGTACTCCTAGTAACCAATTATATGTTTCTACCCAAAGTAGCTAAGCATTTTAATTTGCATAGTTTCTAAAATTTTACTTTATTTGACTTCATTTCTGTAAGGCATTGTCTTAAATTCCCCCCCAAGTATGTATACATCTTTTTTAAAAAAGTGTATAAACATTCATACTGATAATCCTGAGGGAGGATATATTTTGTCAATCGAGACAGCAAATATGGCACCTCCTGTCATTCTATGGTAGCACATAGAAATAAGTTTTAAGTTTTTCAATGAATCCCTGAAATGCAAAAGTCTGTCACAGTTAGATACCTACCTGCCAGTTATTGATCCTATACCTGAGACCTGTTCTGGAGAGGTTATTACTCTTAGAGCTTCATTATATGAACAGTGTTTCCATTAAATCCAAATACAAAAATTATGATTATTATAGGAGCATTGCTTTAGGAAACCCTTGTTTATGTATGCGGTTCTAGTATTTAGGTGATTGGCCTCCTGACAGAAAGCTCAAAAGCCAGAAACTCATTGCATCAGCCTGGTCCCAATCTCCTGTGGGTATTGTGGGAATGAAAGTATTTTTTTAATAAAGCTTTCCTAGAAATATGGATATGGTAAATGGAAAGGACATTGGGCTAAGTGTCAGTAGGCCTGGTTTATAGTTCATTCTGTAACTACCTTGCAATATGAGCAAGTCTATTAGTCTCTCTGTGTGTTTTCTCACCTATAAAAGGAGGGGTTAGACTAGATGTTCAAAATTGTTCTGCTCTGATTCTCTGATCTTCTGTATGTTGTCATCCGTTCTGCCCTTCGCTAGACTCTGCATGTGTCTCCTGTCTGGAGATTCTGTAACTCCATATGTCTTAGTTCTTAGAACCTAATTTTCTTCATTTTACTTTTGCCAGAGTATTTACGATGTTGAAGACAACTAATATGCAATGTAATGTTTCTCCTTAGGTGTGCCATCTAACACGATATATTTACTCTAGTCTAAAAATGGTTAATGTTCGAAATTTTAGGTTCTGTAAAACAAATTAGTGCCATAATTTATCATTATAAGCCTGAAATTTGGAGAAATAAATTTCCTTAAAGTGTGAGATACTTATTTATCTAAACAGCTAGAAGAAGAAGGGACAAGACTAATAAAAATCTGGAGGTAATTAATCCAGTGAGAAATTTAAAAAGATAGGAGGAAATAGTCATGGATGAGAATGTTTATATTTACTGTACAGTGACCATCAGTAATTAAAGAGATTAGTAGATGTTGTCTGTTTCTGTGCCATAATCTAATGTTATGTTGGTTTAATTGTCTTCATTAGGGCCTTTTAGTAAAACAAAGGGTCTTTAAAATTAACACAATAATTATTTTTCACTTTAGCAGGCTTAACTGACACTCTTGATATACAGACAATGTCTAGTGAAGTAATAGCTATCAATTAAATAGTCCAGTCTCTTGAAAACAGATATGTTGGTCAAGTAAACTATTTCTGATTTTTGGAGATTAGCTCGCTGAACATGGGCTGAGACTATAATTTCTGCAGTGGTTTTGGCTTTGCTTCATTTTTAAATAGTTTATTTTTTAACGGATAAGGCTAGGCTTTAGAGTTGTAGGTTCAGAGAATGGGCTAGACCCTAGGGCCCATATGATTACATAGAATTAGCCTTTGTGCGATGTTTGGTTGCCTTTTCTCCCTTTGGTTGTCTTTTCTAGAACTCTTCACTGTATTGTAGACCTAATTCTTTACTGTGAGAGGTTTGGAAGCTCTCAAGTATGTAAGATTAATTTTACAATGATGAATGGTCTTTTCAGTAAGAAAAAAGATAGGGAAATAACCACGTAATGACTGTGGTGATTTGGGGAGGTGTATGGATACTTGGGGAGCTCTAGTAGTTGCCTTTATTAAGGATAATTGGTAGCAGGAGTTATAGCAACCAAGCAGGCTAGTTAGAATGATTTCAGATTTGGAGTAAGGAGGGACTTTATATCACAAAGGTGTAACCTGTCATACTTAACTAAGGGTGCTCATCTCCACAGGTGGTAGTGTTTGTGGGTCCCTCTCTCTGGTGTGATTCTTTATTTTGTGTGTTTGTGGGCCTGTTTTCAAAGTGAAAGTCAATTTTATCTCAACTTCTCTCTAGCTGTTAGGTGTGATGCAAAAAGAATGAAAGAGATTTTGATACTGTGTGACCAAGCCCTTCTATACAATGGATATCACTGTTGATTTTTGTACACAAACCACCAGATGGCAACAGAAAAAGTGTTTATATAGGATATAATCTGGTTTCCACAGCCATGTTTTTCCCCTGCTTCCATGGTACACCACTTTTTAGTATACTTGGGTAATATGTACAATATCTGGCTAAGAGCAAGGCGAGTTTAGAATAATGGCAGAGTGTCACTAGAAAAAGATTTTTTTTTTTTTTTTTTTTAAATATGAGTGCATGTATAAACTGCTCTGAAAGGAAGCAAGTTTCCAGGGATGCAGCTCTGCTATATTATTGTATAGTCATGCTTTTACTTCTGATTTTTTTATTCAGCATTTATTCAGTTCTTATAGTAAGCTGTAATGATTTGCGGAACATAAAAGAAGAAAACATGGCTGTTACCCTAAAGCATTTTATGTAACACCTTTAAAAGAAAGAGATACGTGAGTTTACAAACATTAAGCATATTTATGTATTTGCTGGCCAAAGGTATTTTTATTCTATGTAGAATTTGTTTTATTTTTGCCTTGTAGGCATATTCCCTTTTTCTAAGTGTGTTGTCTTGGCTCTTCTAAAACCGTGGTCTTAGCTAAAACTCCTGGTTGCAAGCTAGAAACTCAGTCTGAACAACTTAAGAAAAAAGGATTTTATTGGAGGGGTCCTGAGCTATTACAGTATAACTAGGAGAATTTCTTTACATTGGCAAGTTAGGTATTCACTTCCACCTAGGGAATAACTAGAGCCTCATGCTCAAAAGCTCCCAGGTACTGTCCTCTTTACCATCATCTCTCAGTTTGCTTCTGTGTCTGTGGGCATCATTCTTGATTCACTGAAAATTGCTTTCTCTTTGTGACTGAAACCCAGCTGTCACCACTCTTTGCATTCCTATTGCTTCAGACCCTGAAATAAAGATTGACTTAAAGCTTTGGTACTGAGTCCAAAATTTGTGAATGATCAGATTTGTATTTTAAAATCATCTTGAGTAGGGGAAAATGGAGTCAACAGGTATGTTCTTATTCTATTGAAAGTCTCAAAGAAAGAACTATGGAGGTATTTGAAATGCTTAGTGACAAAATGATCTTAAAATGCCTTGGGAATATTTTTTCCAAATTTGAAATCTGTTATTGAGGCTGGGGGAAAAAGTTGTCATTTGGCAAAATGGTAAGTAGAGGATCACAATTCTCTGAAGTGATCATTTCAGTTTCATATGTTGTGACTACTAGAGGCTTCTAGCAACATTGCCCCAGAGCTGAATGTCGAGGACTCCCTTCCCCACCCTGGTATAAACACACACAAACTATCGACAAAATATATCAAGAACAAACAAGTGTTCCTGAATTTGAAAGACCAGGAAATTCCTAGGGGCCAGCTATGAACAGAAAATTCAGAGGTAGGGCATTAATCAGGCGCTCAAGGCCTGTGGTGTTTTCTGATCCAAATAGAAACTAAGGCCTCAGTGGCTTAGTTCTGAGGATCTCATGAAGGCGCTAGAGACATGGCCTTGGGTCTGCATAAACTTGGAAGGTGGAGCATCAAACCTTGAAGGCCATTTCTATCTGTGAAAAGAGAACTAGAAAAACTTTGCCTACTGGTTTGGGGAAGTATAGGAAACTTGTCCTCCTGGAGTTGTGATAATTAGGAATAAAAAAGAGATATCTGAACTCCAACATTGCACCTCATAATTGGGGTGGATTCAAATTTAACCTTTCTTACAGTGCAACTAACCTTTAAGCAGAGACAAATTAGAACAAAATCTGGTCTAGAGCTATGGAAATGAATAGAGCCTACAAAAGTAAGTGTGAAACTGACTGGCAGAGCAAATTAAAAACCTAAGACTCTTGCAGAAGAAACAAATCGTGCTGAAGATGAGCTTGCAACATGAAAACTGCCCAGCCACACAAGGAAATCAGCCCAGCCACACAAGGAAATCAATCACCATGAAGGAGAGCCAGCAGATGTTATGAATAGCATTCCAGGAGGTTGAGATTATAGGACATATGAAAGAGATTACTTGCTTAACATTTTGAAGATGAAAGAGGTAATATCATAATGAAAGAATAGCACAGATTAGTAAAATAGCATGGAGTTGGAAAAGAACCCAGTTGGAATTCTGGAAATGAAAATAATGGTCATTAAGTTTAAAAAAAGTAACCTCAATGGACAGGTTAAAGAGCCAAGTAGATATAATTGAAGATAAAAACTATATTGAAAAATCAATAGGTTTTTAAAGGAGATCTGAGAAAATTGCTTGGAATACAGTAATAAGGGATAAAGAAATGGAAAATGAGTGGTTACTATTCATGAACTTTAGAATGAGAAAGTCCAATATTACCTTCTGTGAGCTTCAGATAGAGGAAATAGAGTAGGAGAGACACTATTAGAAGATATAATGGCTGAGAATTTTTCATAGTCAATACAAGGCCTCAGTTCTTAGTTTCAGGAACCATACTGAACCCCATACAGGATAAATAAAAATAAATTCATACCTAGATACATTGTAGATGAAGCCTCAGAAAATAAGAGGAATGTGAACTGAGTAAACTAGATGTCTAGACTGGCAGGCATTTTGTTCATAGCAGAAGATGATTGAATAATATTGTCAAAGGCTGGAGGTGGAAATCCACAATCAACCTAGAATTCAATGTCCATATAAAGTATTATGATATTGAAGAATAAGTGAAATAAAGATTGTAGATAAAAACAAAGTTGATGGTTAGTAGTTGGAACTACTAAAGGATGCACTTCAAAAAGAAAGACATTGAAACCAGGAGTGAAATACAGATAGTAAAGTGCTAAATGATAGGAAGCAGTGTTGCAATGTGCCCCTTAAATTGTATGTACTTGCTTTGCAGTTTGAGAAAGTGTCAGCAGTTTTCACTACAAGTACTCATACTATAGTGTGTGAATGAATTAGTAAGAGTGTGAGCAGTAGGGAGGGGTTTGGAAGATGTTGGTTTAAGGATACAAAATTTCATTTAGGAATAAATTCAAGAGATCTATTGTACAACATGGTGACTATAATTAATGGTAATGTGTTTTAATCTTGAGTTGCTAAATTTTAAGTATTCCTACCACAAAAAGTATGTGAAGTAATACATATAATTAGCTCGATTTAGCCACTTCACAATATACATGTTTCCAAACAACATGTTGTACACAATAAATAGATCCAATTTTTAGTCAAAATAAAATTTAAAAATGTATATGCGTGGGAGTTAATTCATCCAGTGCTTCAGTGAGTAAAGTGCTGTGTTAAAGGTATAGTGATCAATAACAATTTCTTCCTTCAGGGAGCTTATAGTTGATTAGAGCATAGATACACCAAAAAAATACAGTATGGTGCAGTTGACCCTGGAGAGCCCTTTAAACAATATAGGGGATTCAGCATCTGGTAGATCAGTTTAAATAGGACCTTAGCAGGGATACAGGTAGGCAAGCCATGGTGGAATCTGGGGACTCAGATTGGCATGTGGGAACACAAAGATGAAGGATTCAGGTGGAAAGCCACTGAGCAATAGGAGTGAGAAATCTAACATCTAGATCAGAACAGGATTCTTGCCAAACAGGTAGAAGGACCAAATATCAAGACCTTCATATTTAGCCAGTACATTCCAAATGACCTTTACATTCTGAATTGGGGTCTTATTGTCATAGCTGTAGGAAATTTGGATGTAAATCTTTGCTAGCAGAGAGCTAGATCGAATGTGCAGAGTAAAGCTATACTTGCAGAGGAATGCTATACTTGGAAAGACAGAGGCCATCTGCATCTCTAACTTTGCTGTTTTCTGTGGAATCAAAAGCATGAAATATAAGTTGTTATGCTTTTATATAGATGAATACTTCATAACAAATTATAATATAGTGTTTTATTAGCTGTAGAGATGCCTTAAGAGGTTTTATTTTAAACCCACAATTGCTTTCCTTCAAAAGTTACTCTTTCTTGGGTGGATAAACTGAATTTCATCATAGAATCCTATTGGCAACAAAACCTTTTTTTTTTTTTTTTTAAAGCTAAACCTCATTTGACCTGTGAATTGTCCCAAATCAGCCAGTGAGGAAACATTGGGAGTCCCAGCCTGCACTGACTTTTTCCTTACTTTAGGGCACAAGCTGGGTTGGCTGGAGTCCTCCATCCCTGTCTATGTTAGTCAACAACAAGTGACCTTGACAAATGATGAGGACCCAAATGTTTCTGGTGGCTTTCACAGTGGCTGATATGGCACATGAGAAGACTACTATGTTGGTATTAAAATGGTTGTTGTAGAAGTAGCTCCAATTGACATGGAAGGATTTGAGAATATATTAGGTGAAAAATGAGGTTACAGAGTTCTTTGTAGAATATAATAGCTTGTTTTTATGGAGTGTTTTTCTTGGCATCAGGAATTGTGCTATAGCCTTCCTATGCAGTGTCAAACATCCTTACAACCCTGTTTTATAGATGAGGAAATTGAGGTCCACAGAAGTTAAGGACACTCACTTAATAAGTGGTAGAACTGGTCTTTGAATGCACCCCTGTCTCTGGAGCCCCCGTTCCTAGTCCTTCTCCTGTGCTGCCCTCTGTACATGATGAGCCCTTTGTGGGAAGTCTGCAAGTACCAGCTTTTTCTGACATAGGGTCATTCATGAACATACAAGTAGAAAAGGGTGTGGAAGTCACTACACCAAAATATGGGTAGCAGTCATCCCTTGGTGAGTAGAATTATGGATGTTTTCTTTTGCTTTTCTTTGTTTTCTGATGTTCTACAATGAGCCTAGATTGCTTTTGAAATAAATAATGTAAAATCTTATAGAAAAGCATAAAGATTATAAAAGTCATGCAGATGTAATAAGTAAAAACAGATAAGAAATTACTGTTTTATAGTATGATGCAGTGAGTATGATTAAGAAATAGACCAGCCTACTTAAAGTGCTTATCTCTGTTATGGGGATTTTTCTTTTCTTCTGAATGTTCTAAGTTTTCAAACATTAAGCATTTGCAACTTTTTAAAAATTATGAAAGCAATTACAATTATTTACCATAATGTATTATTACTGGATTTTAGGAGGAATGGTACTAAAGTTGTTGAGTGGTTCAGACTGAGAGTGCATGAATGGTTACCTGGGATTTCATTTGTTTGTTTCCTATTTGAGGGAACTTAAATTATTGTTTTGGGCCTTATTTTGCACATCTGTTTGAAAAAGGCATGCCATATTTTAAGTTACAGACTCATTATAAGAATAAAAAACTCATTTGAAAGATGGATTGATAAACACATTTGTACCATCAATTTCTGGTTAGTGCTTTTTAATCTTTATGATCCTAGTGTCAAATTCTCCCCACAAGTCTGATACAGAATCAGTTCATACATTCAAGTTAATAGTATGTAGTATGTATAAAAAATGTGAAGTGTGAAGTTGTAAATGGAAATTAGTAAATTTAAATTTAAATATACATAAATTTAGTATTTTAAACTTAAATTTAAGTATAGTCGTATACCACATAATGACATTTTGGTCAATGACAGATTGTATATGTAATGGTTCTGAAAGATTATAATCCCATATGTTTGTGGTACCGTGTCTTGGTTCAGATTTGTTTAGATACATAAATAGTTGTGTTACAGTTGCCTAGCATGTTCAGTACAGTAACATGCTGCACAGGTTTGTAGTCTGGGAGTAATAGGCTATACCATGTAAGCTAGGTATGTAGGAGGTCATAACACAGAGATTTGTGTAAGTGCACTCCGTGGTGTTCAACAATGACAGAATTGCCTAACAGTGCATTTCTCAGAACATATCCCATCATTAAGTGATGCATGACCTGTGTATTCAATATAATATAAATGTAAATTAGAGCATTATGTATGAATGCTGTAGTATAGTTGACAATAGTTGGGTAGTGCCTGGATCACAGAAATGTGCTGCTTTCTGAGAATGCCCTGGTACATGTACATAGCAGGGGCCTCACTGGCCATTTGTCTGCACTGTCATCTCTTGGCCATTTTTTATGGAGCTCTACAAATCACTGCAGCCAGGAACTGGTTCTTGCCCATGCTGACGTTTGGATGTTCAGTTTCTCCTCAAGTCTACAGTATTTGTTTTCTAGTATATCCTACTTTTTTTTGCTTAAACTAGCCAGAGTTACTTTTTTTTCTTGGGCAAAACAGTATTTAAACCTTTTAAAATGGGTCTGGGGATCTGGGTAGGGTGGCCCATACCTATAATCCTAGCACTGTGGGAGGCTGAGGTGGGTAGATTGCTTGAGGCCAGGAGTTTGAGGCCAGCCTGGGCAACATGGCAAGATCCTGCCTCTACACAAAGTACAGAAACCTAGCTGAGCGTGGTGGTGTGCACCTGTTGCCCCAGCCACTTTGTGGGGCTGAGGTGGGAAAACAGCTTGAGCCCAGGAGGTCAAGTCTGCAGTGAGCCATCACCGAACCACTGTACTCCAACCTGGGCATCAGAGTGAGACTGTCTCAAAAAAATAAATAAATAAATAAGGTGAAAAGGGCATGAGGGGAGGGCTTAATAAGCATTACTAGCAATTTTGAAGCCTATTTTAAATATAAGATTATAGTAATTTTAAAAGTAAAGTTTTTAAGGCAAGCAAAAGAACATGCACTGATTGCTGAGTATATGACACATTTAATTACAGCAAATGAAACTGGTCATCTTGTATTTTGATTTTTGTTTTCATCTTTCTGCTTTCCAGACTAATTGGGGAGCAAGAATTCTTTTTCCTCTCCCTGTTTGCTTTAGATGCTTCTGCCCCTTCATCTTCCCTCCTCTTTTCTGTAGCCTGACTTTGTTCTGTAGCTGTGTTCTATTCCCTGGGGGCCTGCCAGGAGGGGGCTTTCTTCTGCTCATTTCTCTCTTCATTCATTGACTATCTCCTTAAGTGGCCTTTTTTCCTTCCCTACCTGTATTACAATATTCTACTTGCAGACTCTTCCCCCATGTTCACGGGAGCTGGATTTTCCTTGTGCATGGAAGTGCCTTTGGCTCATGTTTAAGGATATGAGCATTGTTGACAGGCACCCTTAACAGGCGAAAACATCTTAAAAGGATGTTTGATTAAAATAAGTATTCGTTTGTTGCTCATAAGCCTCTTTATTTGGCTTTGGTAAACTAGGAGGCTAAGGTAACCTTTAATTCCAGGATTTTAGTTTTTGTGCTTATATTTTATTATGCAGTGCTTGTTTCTTATGAAAAATTATGAGCAAGTTAAATTCATTCCATATCAAAATGTCGTAGTGAAAGTCTCTACTTTTCTGATCCTCAGTCCCCTAGTTTCCCCTGCTTGAGGCTATCACTGTTCCCAGTTTTATGAGTATCTGTTCACTGGTATTTGATGCATATACAATTATATATGTCTTTCCTTGCAATTCTTTGACATTATACAAATGGTAGCATGCTATTAGCTTGAAGGTTAGTCCCAGCACGTTTGTCTTTTTTCACCTATACTGTGTCTTAGAGATCATTTCATATTAGTACATGTGGGTATATCTTGTTACAAACACGTACACACACAAAATAAGCTTTAGAGCCATCTGCTGTGGTGCACTGGCATTATAACATAGTGTCATGAGTCTTAGAGCTGGATTCAGATCCTGGCTCTGCCATTTAAGAGCTTGTGACCTTGGGCAAGTTGAGTCACTTGTCTGTGTTTCAGGTGCTCATTTATAAAGCAGAGTTAATCTCTCACAAGGTTTTTGTAAGGATTAGAAGAGATAATGTATGTAATGTATTTAGCACACTGTCTTGCTTAATAAATCATGGCTATTATTGTACTCATTAATTTATCAGATCAAATGAACCCCTAATGTGTTTCTCCTTTCTCAACTAAAATACACAGAAGGCATTACTTATTACTTGTTCTGTGACCTTTTATCTTACCTTGGTTGTCCTTTTCTTCCATTTCCATTGTTTATCTTCTCTCCCACTTCCCTCCCGAACCTATCCCCAACAAATATTACATATTTCTTATACTTTTTGTGGTTTTGGCCTGTTGATGAATATATTGACCTAGCATAGCCCTTGCCATTGCATTAGGTGCCATCATTGGTGGTTTAGTAGAAAACCTCAACAGAAAAGGCATATTTTCTTGGTGATACTCCAGAGTGAATTTAATATTGTCAATCAAATTTATTCAAGTCACTAGGCAGGATGATTCCTTTTGTTATTGGGATTTCAGCTAGGATAGAACTGAGATGTGGATACAGATGGCACCTGGCAGAGAGGAATAAATGTGGGACTGAAATGCCACAGAAGCAGTCAGCAGTGTGGGCCTATCTGGGGGGTGGCCTGAAGGAGGACATTCATGAGGGGGAGTAGGTGGGCATGGGAAAGACAAAAAAATGAATTGTTAAATTAAAATTGGCATGACAGCTTGGGCAGTGGGGCCTCACGGAGAATGAATGATATGCCGGGTATGGTGTATATATGTGTGGAAAATAGAAAAATGTGGTGTGTAGACATAGGAAGAACTCTCCCTGGGATATTTTAACGTTCTGCTTCAGAGTACATGCAGTTTAGCTGTGGGAAGCCTCACCCTTTTGCACAGGGGAGGGTTGGCTCTCATTTGACAGAGGTCTGCCAAGATGTCGTGCTTGGAGGAGTCAGGATTGTTGCACCCAGAAATGCTTGTGGAGGGTCTCGTAAGGGGTTGAGTGCCTGTAAGAGCATCCGGGGGCTTAGAGCGGTGGCGCTGAAGGTATTCATTCTTTGTCAGAATGTTCCAATCTACACCCATGGCTGGTGTGACCTAACCAAGCTGGCTTACCTTTTAGAGGTTTCTTTTTATTATCTCCTCGAGACTACACGCTCTGGCTTCTTGGCCTGGCAGGTTTTTCATTACTTACATGATACATATATGTACTATTTGATAATCTTACTGTTTTTGTCCCTTGTGAGTTTCTGCCATTGTATGCTGCAGTTATGAAGGAGGGAGGGTCTGTTCTTCTTTCCCAGTGTGTCTGGTGATGGCCTGTGTGTGTCTCTGGTCTCTTTTTGCCTTTCCATTGTGAAAGAAATAAAAATGTAGATTTTGAAAAACATTTGAAATGTTCTGTTTAAGGATTCACTTTAGTTATTACTGTTTCTACTTTATATTAAAAATCTGTTTTCCTCTTCCATTAGCCTAAATCTAACTCATTCTTCTTTTTTTTTGCATTTACTTTTCTGAAAAATTTAAACATTGAAAGAGATGGCAGTTTAACCACGTACCAGGGCTTTCTTAAAATGTGAAAAAATGAATTTTACCTTGCCTAATGGAATTGCCTGGATGTGGTGGAGGGATATGGTGTGGCAGAATCACAATTTTTCTACCTTTTTAAAATTCTTCTCCCTGATTTATTCCCCCTTTCCCCATTCTCTTCTGATGTGTGGGTTTAGGAAGCTCCAGGTGACTCTGTTTCATACATACCCTCCCCTCTTTTTCTGCCTGCCTGTCCTCCCCACTGCACACATGTGCTGAAGGAGGTGAGCATTCTGGAGATCTGACTCTAATTTCCAGATATCTTTGCCATCCTTTGCACTTGCAGCTTTTTTCTTTTCTTTTTTTTTTTTTTAAATAGAAAAAGATAAGTTCTTTTGAGTTCTCATACATACTTTGAACTCTGGAGACAGCTATAAGTAAAATAAAAGTATACATTTTTATTAGTCTAAGAACTCATGTTATTATAAACTGCTCTTTAGCATTCAGAATTGTGTATTTCAGTGTCAGAGTTCCTTTAAAAAAATTAGCCTTAATATTGATTTCCTCCTGCTCCCACCTTGGTTAGTATATGAAAACCCTAAAGATGAAGCATTTTTAACTAATTTTTGTTCTTTACACATAATCAGAAATCAAACTAAATCCATCTGTGGTGCTAGCTCATGATCTTTCTAGACTTTAGATAAAGATCTTGTATAACTTTAGATAAAGATCTTGTATATTTTAAGCAGTTGCCCTGTTTTAATATTAATTATGGCCATCCCAGAATAAGTCCTGCTTGACACAGGGTATTTGTTCAACTAAGCATCTTTGTTAAAAAAGAAAATACCATAAGACCAGTCATCTCTTGCTGCATCTGGAGTGAGATTAAACTTTATAATATAGTGATAAATTTGACCAAAAAAAAGTTTAACAATTTTGGTATGTCTCAGGAATTGGAGAAATTAGTATGTTGGTACTGTGCGGAAAAATGTGGGTTAAAAAAACCCAGCTAGGACTCAGCAGTCTTAATTTAAATGTTGTGCTACATAAAAATTGAATGTTGCTCATAGACTTCAGACACAGTCACAAAGCTTTCGAAGTTTCTGTATTTTTCTTCTGAAATGTAACTTCTGTTAATATAACATAGGATTTGTGGATATCTTAGTCTTAAAATTTTAAGATATTTCAGGGCTTATCAACTGAAGGCTCTTGAAATGAAAACTATGTGTATTCATCATGAAAATAAAATCTTTTTGAAACTAAAAAATCCTTTAAAAATTCATGAGCAAGATGATACTGTGGAATTTTTTTGACAGATTGCTTAGAAACCTCAAAATCAGAGTGAAAACAAGTTGGCAAGTCCTCTTTGATTTTGCTGGGTCACTTACTTTGAGTTGATTTCTTCAGAGCACATAACGTTCCTTAAAGTACAGTACTAATGACAGAGTCCCAGGTAGCCAGCCTTGTGAGCTGCGAACTTTAACATGTTATACTACCCCTGGCTCTAGAGACTCAGCCCAGGAATGTGAATTGGGTGAGAATACATCAGAACCTGTCTTCCTGTTGCAGGAACTCAGTGCATTTACTTGGTTGATACTGAATTGCTATAAAAATAATTGACATGAATGACCTGTTGTGCTTTTTTCCCCCAACAGTTAAGGACATTTTACATATAGTATCTGAAGTTACTACCCAAAGAAACAGTCTTTGCGTTTTGACAAGATAGTTTTTAAACCTAGTAGTTAATGCAATGAATATGTTTTTTCCTTTTCTTTGTTTTATTTTTGTACTATGTTGTAAACATATTTACAGGATTCAGAGGTCAAACTGTAGCAGAATGTATACACAGAAACTCTGCTTATTACCCTTGTTCCCCCAACCTGTTTGCCCTCTCCCTCTATAGGACATTGTGTTTATTAGCTTCTTTCTTTTTAAAGTATTTTTTTTTTGTTTAACTTAGATGCTACACAGCATCAAATGAACTATTTTAAAGTGAACAGTTGGGTGGCATTGAATACATTCAGAGTACTGTGTGATCACCACCTCTAGTTCTGGAACATTTTCATCCCCACTCAAAGGAAGTCCCATGCTCATTAAGCAGCCTCTAATGACCTGTGTTCTGCTTCTATGGATTTATTTATTCTGAATATTTTTATATACAGGAATAAGACTTTGTGCCTGTCTTCTTTTGCTTGATGTAATGTTTGAGGTTCATCTATGTTGTATATGTGTCAGTACTTCATTTCTTTTTATGACTGAATCATATCCCATTGTATATATGTGCCATAGTTTGTTTATCCATTCGTCTGTTGATGGGTATCTGTGTTGTTTCTACCCTTTGGTTATTGTGAATAGTGCTGCTATGAACATGTTGGAGCACTGTTTTTACTTCTTTTGAGTATATGCCTAGGAGTTGCATTGCTGGCATGCAATCCTGTGTTTGACTTTTCAGGAAACCACCAAAACGTTTTCCACAGTGGCTGAACCATCTTCCATTTCCACCAACAATGTACGAGAATTTCAGTTTGTCAGATTGCTGCCTGCACGTACTTTCCTTTTTTAAAAAAAAATTCTGTGGCATTCAGGGATCTTCATAATCTGAGCTTTGTTTTCCTTTTCAGTGTAATCTTTTCCTGGTTTCACGTGGCACTTTCAGAACACTGGATTACAGTAGTTCTCCTCTTTTGCTCTCTTCTTCTCACCTAATGTGTTGTCCCCCTACCCCTTCCCCCCCACCCATTTTCCTCCACCTACAGATCTTGTCTCTGTCTCTGTTGCCCAGGCTGAGGTGTAGTGGTGTGATCACAGCTCACTTCAGCATCTACCTCCCAAGTTCAAACAGTTTTCCCACCTCAGCCTTGCAAGTAGCTGGGATCACAGGTGTGTTCTGCCACACCTGACTAATTTTTCCTTTTTTGGTTTCACCATGTTGCCAAGGTCGGTCTCAAACTCCTCAGCTCAAGCAAGCTGCCCATTTTGGCCTCCCTAAGTGCTGGAATTACAGGTGTGAGCCAATGCATCAGACCAGATTTTGCCCTTTTTTTGCAGGTCCCTTTAACCATGATGCTGTCTCCTAACCCCCTTCCCCCTCCATTCCACCTAGTGCCAGGCAAATTCTAACTCATTTGCTGAGTTTCAGCCTAGGCAGCACTGGCTCCCTTGTAGACTTTTCTAATTTCAGTGCCTTCTGTGCCAGTAATGGCCTTGCTTCCCATAGTACTTTATGTATCTCCATAACTTTGTGTCTTATTGTAGTTTATCAGTGTTCACCAGTCTGAACTTCAAAAGACAGGATTACTTTATTTATTGTTATATTCTCTGTACCCCACACAGTACCTGATACCTAATGGGAAACCAATAAATGTTTGAGTGAATAAGTATGTTGTATAAATCTTTTTTCTTTATCACAATTGCTGCCTGTGCCTATCGAATTTCCAGAGTTTGCTGTAAAAAATAGGAATAAAATATGTGGTAACATTGGGCAGTGTTTGGGTCATAAGATGTCTAGAGGTTCTAGAGAAAAATACACCTCCAAACTCATTAACATTGCTAGTCATGTTCAGTTCCTGTGGCTGGAGGACTGAAGCGCCTGTTTTCTTGCTGGCAGTCAGCTGGGGGGCACACCCTGCTTCTAGAGGCCAACTTGCATTCCTTTTCATGTGTCCTGCTCCATCTTCAAACCAGCAATGGCGTGCCAAGTCCTTCATAGGCTTCAAGTATTTCTGACTTAGGTTTTTAGGTGGAGAAACTCTGGATTCTTGTACCGTGATCAGGTCTACCTTAATAAATTCCCTGTCTTCAGGTTATGTGCCATAGAATATGACATCATAACAGGAGTGAGATCTCATGTTTAGTCACAGGTTCCAGAGTTTGGGACAGAACATTTTTTGAATTCTGCTTATCACATTGTTCATAGTTTAGTGATATATAGATAGATTGGGTAAAGGTTCTTCTTTAGCCAGTAAAATGTCATCTTCTCTGTCTTTTGATTGCAGAGTTTCTATTACCTGTTTCCATTTCTTTAAGCCCTTTGGTCTCATATTCCTCTGGATGTTACAAGAATCGTATCACGTGATCTAGCTCATATGTAGCAGTAAGCATGAGAGAAACGAGTGTAAATGGGCTGTTGGCCCTCACAATAAAATCTAGTATGTATTCTAGGGGGATATTCATGTTTTTCTCCTTTTTCACATTGCTGTTATAGGGTCAGATTCATTTTTCTTGGTCATTTTTCTGGTTCTCATTTTAGCATTTGAAATTGAGTAGATTGTTTTTATTGTAAGCAGAATGCTTTTTAAAATAAAATTTTTATTAAAATGTATATATGGAAAGGAAGACAAATAGTATATTTCTTGATAAATTTTCACAAAGAGATATATACATGTAATCAATACCCAGATCAAAGCATTAGAATATTTACTGGTACTCCAGAAGTCTTATATACTCAATGGTTCCCTTAAAGGCAGTATTTTGCTTTCCTGTTAATTTGATGAACTTTCAGACTATATAATCCTGTTTTTGTTATTATTTTTTTCTTAATTTGAAAAGTAGGTATAACAAGCCAATTTGTAAAATGTTTGGAGCCTGGGATAAGTAAGAATAGTTAGGAGGTAGCTCTTGGAAGTTTCTGCTTCTGAGTGTGGGACCTAGTGATCAAAGGCGATGTGGAACTAGATACCTTATCTTCTCTGTAATAGGAAATAACTCCCATTGTATAACTGTAATTTTGAGTTATAAAAATGGGTTTTGCACTCAAAGCAAAAGTAGGCTCTTATTTTTGCTGTTAAAATAAAATAGAAACTGAAAAACTGTTATTTAGAAAAGTCATCCTAATGGGGTCAATTTGAGGTGGTTGGTGGTTTTTATATTTTTATTATTTTGACCAATGCTTCTAGTTTTTCTCCTGTAATTTTATTAAACCTGTGCCCAGAAAAAAGTAAAGGGCAAGCTTTCAGAATCTGTTGGAAAGTTCTTATGGTCACACGTTTGAAAGGAAGTCCTCGCATGCTTCATTTTTCTTAACAGAGGTAAACTTTCCACATTGAACTTTTCTTTATTTTTAAGAGGACAAGCTTTAGGAAACTGTATTCAAGCCACATATAGAGTGGTAGATTCTGCTGGTGGAAGAGCTATTAGTTTTGTTTCTCTGGAACTACATTTATTATCACTGTTACCAGAAGCATGCTAGGTTCCCTAGGAAGGAGATCTGAAAGTTCTCTATCAAACTACTTTTTTGGCGGTGCTTCAGTCTCACAGGTGATGCTTAAAACATAGATTCTGATGTGGTAGTCTAACATGGAGATTTGAGATCTCACACCCATAGACTCTATCTTAAACATTGAACACCCAAGGATTCGTGATCTGAGCATTAATAGCCTGTTTTTTCCTAATTGCATGTTTTATAGTAATCCTAATCTTTAATATATAATATCCTAACCTTTATATTTAGCATCTTAACCTCTATTACTCTGTATTCCTTTAATGCCATGGATTATTGCTTACAATTATAAATGAAATAAGTAATTTTACTTTAGATTTTCATTAATATTCAACGAATACCAATTTAAGGAGAGAAACATGGATATACTTTTAAAAGAATTTAGACATTGCCCTTAAAATTCTTTTTATATAATAAGCATGCGAAGAAGCTCTTTTTCTGTAATTCTAGTTCCCAGGAACCAAAATGATGATTAATTACAGAAAATAGATTTATAAAAGTAACCGTTTCCATCATAGAACTGTTATAAAAGATTAAAGGGTACATCAACAAAATAAACCAGCTTCCTGTGTAAAATTATTAATATTGCTAAATAATATTAGCTTTATATCTGTTGTAAAAGTACCAGAAAAATTGCTGGATAATGTCTTATAATTTTTTTACAAAGTACATAAATAGTCCTCAGTTCTATTGAATTTCTCTGACGTTTTGCTCAACTGGTTTTTTCTGTGCAGGAAAGTCTTATACGTGGTTCTTAAAGGAAAAGTGGCATGCTTTTAGAAACCATGACTAGGCTGCCTGAATCGAATATATTCCCTTTGAGAGGTCTAAGAAAGACCGTCTCACTTGGTTGTATCCAGTGTACACTCTCATAGGGATAAAGAGCCAGCCAAATAAAAGGGCAGACATATACTTAGCTGTATCTGTCTACCTTAATGTGTGTATATATAGTGAAGCTATTGTACAATAGTTTTTTTTTTTTTTTGAGATGGAGTCTTCCTCTGTTGCCAGGCTGGAGTGTAGTGATGCAATCTCAGCTCACTGAAACCTCTGCCTCCCTAGTTCAAGCGATTCTTCCACCTCAGCCTCCTGAGTAGTTAGGAGTACAGGCACCTGCCACCATGCCTGGCTAATATTTGTGTGTGTGTATGTATATGTATGTATATATATATATATATATTTTTTTTTTTTTGAGATGGAGTTTCGCTCTTGTTACCCAGGCTGGAGTGTAGTGGTGCAATCTCAGCTCACTGCAACCTCCGCCTCCTGGGTTCAGGCAATTCTCCTGCCTCGGCCTCTCAAAGTGCTGGGATTACAGGCTTGAGCCACCGTGCCTGGCCAATATTTGTATTTTTAGTAGAGACGGGGTTTCACCATGTTGGCCAGGATGGTTTGATCTCTTGACTTCGTGATCTGTCTGCCTCGGCCTCCCAAAGTGCTGGGATTACAGGCATGAGCCACTGCGCTTGGCTGTACCATATTTCTTAATGTAACTTAATAAGATGGTTAGTTTTTTTGCCTCCTAATAGCTTAGTGTTTGTAAAAATGGTACTTGTTTATTGCAAATTGTAGAGTATATAAAAGTGTAAAGAAAGTAGAAATCAGCAGAAATCCTATTACCCAGAGATAACCATTGGTAACATTTTGGTGAATGTGTTTCTAGAAATCTCTATGCATATATACATGTGTAAAAGTGTACATATCTAATGGGATCAAATTACATGTTTTGTATCCTCTCAGTTTACAACTTTCCAGTTTTCAAATCTATAAATGTAGATATGTATTATTATTTTCAATGGATGTATGCTCTTCCACTGTGAGTCGTAGTTTATTTTACTCTGATATTGCTAGACATTGAAGTTGTTTTAGTTCTTCATTATAAATTATGTTATGATGAACATGGTTGTCTGATAATTAGTTTAGGGTAACTACCTTGAAGTAGGATTCCTGGGGTCATAGAGTATGTCTCTCTCATTCCCTACCACAGAGCTACTCTTCAGAAAGATAGTGTTAGTTTACACTCCGATTAGGTCCTCATTTCTACATCTTCTCACCAATACTGCTTTCTAAATTAATTATTTCAATTTATTCATTTATTTTTTGAGACGGAGTTTTGGTCTTGTTGCCCAGGCTGGAGTGCAATGGTGCACTCTCCGCTCGCTGCAACCTCTGCCTCCCGAGTTCAAGCGATTCTCTTGCCTCAGCCTCCCTAGTAGCTGGGGACTACAGGCACTTGCCATCACACCCAGCTAATTTTTGTATCTTTAGTAGAGACAGGGTTTCACTATGTTGGCCAGGCTAGTCTTGAACTCCTGATCTGCCTGCCTCAGCCTCCCAAAGTGTTGGGACAGGCGTGAGCCACCGTGCCCAGCAATTTCTTTATTTTTTACTGCTTTAACTTTTTATTATGGAAAATGTAAATACATGCAATGGTAGAATATGCATCCATCACTCAGTTTCAAATTTCAAATCATGGCTAATTTTGGTTCATCTACATTCCACCTGTTTTACTTCTTTTCATTTTGTGAAGCAAGAGGCTTCACAGGCTATCATTTTACCTGTGATACCTCACTTTTATTTACATCTCTTCATTTATTACTGAAATGAGTATCTTTTAATATGCTTATTGGGTATAAAGTGGTTATAAACTTTAATAGTGAGTTAATTGATTTTCTTCCTGTGGGTTTACACCAATTGCAAAAGTGTAATTTAGCTCTTAGGTTGAATAATCTTAAGCTGTGAGATGTAAAGATAATGTTCAGTCCCAGAAAGGTAACCAGACTGAGCTGGTCAGGTAGCATTGGTCCTGGGTGTGACATCTTAGAAAGAACATTGACCAGGGAGCATTTCTAGAACAGAGTGACCAGCATGGTGACATTAGAGAATAGTGTCACACAGGGAATGGTTGAAGGAGCCAGGTGGGGATCTTCAGTTTAGAGAAGATAGAAATTGAGGGAAGAGTGTGATGAATGGAGGCAGCTATCTGCAGATGTGTTATGTGGAAGGTTTCGGGGATAACAAGGAAGAAGCTGCTAATTAAGTAGCAATAAATTTTATCTCCTTTCTGGCTGCTCACACTTAGCTTTTACTGATTTTATTTGTATACAGCTGCTGAAAGCAAGCGACTGGTTTTGTGATTAAAATGATACTTTTGGGTTTCTAGGAAACCCTGAGATGATCTTTGTCAGGTTTTACTTCACATACCTCTCTCTCCAAACAGGGGTTTAACGTTGAGATTTAAAGTGGTTTTTGCCATATAAGAAAATATTTTTCAGTAGAGAAAAATAATATTCCAGCTGAAAGCTGCCCAGGGCAGGCCCAGAATCCCATATATGTAGTTTCCAAAAAAAAAAAAAAACCTGACAGCAAAATGTTTCATAACTCATTTGGAGGCAAAACTTGACCTGAACGGCTATGTCTTTATTTATCCTACTTAATGTAAATATTCATACATTTCTTTGCCGAAATAGTAATGTGTTTGATTATGGTATGCTTTTCCATACCCCAGGAGTATTATGTAATGCTGTAATTACCCTTCAAAAACTCAAGTCTGAATTCTTAACACTTCTGGCGCAAAGGGTGTGTGTACCTATAGTTGTTCTGTTGTATGTTGAATGATAAGCAGTGTATTTTGATACCTGATCACTATGCATGTGTAAAAAGGGAATGATGGTGCTTTTCCTGTTTGTCCCTTTGGAGGCTGTGAAAATTAGATTACTATGTCGAGCATATTCAAAATAGGACTGCCTAAAAATAACATGTTACTAGTATGGTATTCTTATTCTGTGCATGATTAACTTTCCGCCTGAAGATAATTGGGAAGAATATTGTGGAAATCTGTAGTTGAAATATTATAACTGTTGAACAAAGAGATGTCTTCCAGAGGCAAAATGACAAATGATATTTAAAAAGCATTTTCACTTTATCCAATCTGATTAGTACATTATGGTATTATTTTGAATTACTGGCCTATTTAAAGGTCTACATTTATGAGCTCTTAGAATTTGCTTTTAGGCATATATATTGAAGTTGCTTGTAAATTATGATGATGACTTCATTTTAGATCATACTAACATTCTAGTTCAGATGATCTGGGTTGCTTCTGTTTGTATGGCAAGACCCAAACTTCACACAGAAAGGAAGGCAGTGTGATCTTTCAAATATTTACTTGTATATAAAAAAAAACTTGGTTAAAATCAAACAGCAGAAAAATGTATTATATGAAAATCTCCTTTCCCTAATCCTTGTACTCAAAGATAACTGGTGTGAATTTTTTTGTGTATTTTTTCCATAAAATCTTTGTATGTCAGTATATATTTATAAAATTTATGCAGATAGGATCACTTGCTCTCCATTTCATCCCTTTTACTTATGTGCCTTCGAAATCTTTCTGTGATCACACACACATAGATCTACTTTCCTTTTAGTGACTGAAGTATTCTGCATGGACTATACTGTTCAGTTAGTTCAGCTGTTGGGCTATTAGGTTGGTTGTCTTTTTTTCTTTTTGTAAGTAGAAGTGATCATGCAGTGAACAAGGATTTTTTTTGTGTAGTTTGGCATATTTTTGTAAGAAAATTCTAAAAATAAATTCCTAGCATAATGTAAGGAATAATTTAAATATACTGATAGTGCTTGATTACCCAAACAAAAGGTCTCATCAATGTGGTCTTTTACAAGGTTCACGGATGCCGTTTATCCCCTCTTTTGTTGCTGCTAGATGTTATTTAAGTAGGTATGTCTTTAGATGCATTTTTTTTCATTTAAATTGATTTATGTTTTGTTAATAAATTAAATTTGAAAAAAGGTTACATGTGTATGAGGCATATCATTTTTCATTTTGCAGATAATGGTTGCTACTCATGTAAGCTTCCAACGCTCTTGGTTTTAAACCACCTCCATGAGACACTCTTTTATGACTTTGAGGAAAAACAGACTCTTTCCTCTCTCTTCATTTTGATCTCCTTGGGAGGAAACAACCTCCTTGTTTATATACTTTTTATAAAACAGCTTTATTCAAGTATGTAATTCACCTGCCATATAATTCATCTATTCAAAGTGTACGATTTAATACTTTTTAGGATATTCAGAATTCAGAGTTGTGCAACCCTTAGTAGTCAATTTCAGAACATTTTCATCTCCCTAAAAGAAGTCTCACCCTCCTGGGCTATAATCACTTCACATCTTCACCACCTACCCTAAAAGAACCATTATTTTACTTTTCATGTTTTTGAATTTACCTTTTCTGGACATTTCATATAAGTAGAATCATATAACATGTCCTTTTTGACTGGCTTCTTTAACTTGGTATGCTGTTTTCCACATTCATCCATGTTGTGTTATGTATCACTGCAGTTGGTTCTCTGTATTGGTGGGTTCTGCATCTGGCGTTCAACCATAGATTAAGAATATTTTAAAAGTTGCCTCTGTACTAGACATGCAGATTTATTTCTGTCATTATTCCCTAACCAATGCAGTATAACAACTATTTATATAGCATTTATATGGTATTAGGTATTATAAATCTAGAGATGACTTAATATATGAGAGGATGTATAGGTTATATAAAAATACTGTGCTGTTTTATATCAGACACTTGAGCATCCATGGATTTTGGTATGCATAGGAGGTCTTGGAACTGATCCCCTATGGATACCAAGTAGATGTCTATACTTCATTCCTTTTTACGGCTAAATAGTATTTCATTGTATGTATATGTCACATTTTATTTCTTCATTTACCAGTTGATAAACAGATATTTGGGTTGTTTTCATTTTCTGGTGGCTATGGATAATGCTGGCACATATAAATTTTTGTGTGGGCATACATTTTTATTTCTCTTGGGTATGTACCTAGAGGTAGAACTGCTGGATTGTATGGTAAATCTGTTTAAGCATTTAGGGAACCACCAGTTTCTTAAGTGGCTGCATTATTTTACACGCCCACCACCATTGTGTGAGGGTTCCAATTTCTCCACATCCTTGCTTACACTTACTTTCCTTTCTTAAAATAGTCTCTGCTGTGGTTTGAATGTGTTCCCTAAATTTTATGTGTTGGAAACTTCATCCCCAAATTCATATGCTGATTGGAGGTGGGCCTAGGAGAGTTAATTAGGATTAGATAAAGGTCATCAGGGTGAGGCCTCCCTGATGGAACTGTTGGCTTTGTAAGAATAGAAAGAGACTTGCCGACATGCATGTGTTTGCACTGTTTTGTTATTTGATGCCTCCTGCCATGTCATGATACAGTAGGAAGGCCCTCACCAGATGCCAGCACCATGGTCTTGGATTTCACAGCCTCCAGAACCATGAGCTATGTCCACTTTTCTTTATAAATTACCCAGTCTAGGGCTAAGCACAGTAACTGATGCGTAATCTCAACACTTTGGGAGACCTAGGCAGGAAGATTGCTTGAGGACAGGAGCTCTAGACAAGCCTGGGCAACATAGCACTTTCTCTTAAAATAAAAAAGAAGCCAGATGTGGTGGTGCACCTGGAGTCGTATCTACTTGGAAAGCTGAGGTGGGAGGATTGCTGGAGTCCAGGAAGCTGCAATGAATTATGAACCTGTTATTGCACTCCAGCCTGGATGGCAGAGTAAGACCCTGTCTCTTAAAAGGGACATGGATGGAGCTGGAAACCATCATTCTCAGCTAACTGACACAAGAATAGAAAACCAAACACTTCATCTTCTCACTCATAAGTGGGTGTTGAACAATGAGAACCCATGGACACAGGGAGGGGAACATCACACACAGGGGCCTGTTGGGGGTGGGGAACATTGGGGAGGGATAACACTAGGAGAAATACCTAATGTAGATGATGGGGGGATGGATGCAGCAAACCACCATGGCATGTGTATACCTATGTAACCATCCTGCATCATCGGCACATGTACCCCAGAACTTAAAGTATAATTTAAAAAAATAAATAATAAATTACCCAGGCTTTGGTGTTCTGTTATAGTAACAGAATGTAGATCAATACATGATTCTGGTAAGTGTGAAGTGGTATCTTGTGGTTTTGACTTGTACTTTCTCAACGGCTAGTAATGTTGAGCATCTTTTCATGTGCTTATTGGCCATTTGCAAATCTTTTTTGGGAAAATATATATCAGACCCTTTGCCCATTTTTTACATTAGTTGTCTTACAAAGTTGTAATAATTCTTTTTATATTATATGTAAGTGCTTTATCAGGTATGATTTTCAAATAATTTGTCTCATTCTGTGGGTCTTTCCACTTTCTTGATGGCATTCATTGATGTGCACATGTTTTTAATTTTGATATCTTATTTAGCTTTTGTTGCTTGTGCTTGTGGTGTCATATCTGAACACAAGTCTTTAAAGGATAAATTTGCTTGGTGAAACATCTTTCCTTTGGATATGAGGTTTATAAGATTGGACAGAGTCACCATGTTTTTGTTTTTATTTTTTTCATTTCAATCACTTATTCCTTGATGATCTCAGCTGCAGCTTATTTTAAGGCAGTACCAATTAGTTGATGTTCAGACGTGTTATTTGGATATACTTTTTTTAAAAGGTATTTTGATAAAATCTAATTTTTATAATAAAATGTAACCTTGCAATGTAGCTTTTGCATTTTATTGTAAACATTAGTTACTGCTTACTTTACAGGTACTAAAAATCAACTTCTTCAATTTCAGAAGGTAACTTTCTCATGCCTTTATTTCGACTACTATTAGGCCTCTTTATAGTTAGAAGATGGTGTTGAATCTATTGCAGTTTAAAAATACTTTATTCAAAGTATTATTTTCTTGAAAGTTAATATGTCTAAAATTTTTGAAATACACTGATGACTAAGATTTTTGGAGACTTAAACTGATTTATTTTTGGCTATCCATGGAAAACTTTAAAAACTTTCTTTACTGAATTATAGTTTTAAGTCTCCTTATTTTTTTCTTGATTAAAAAACAGGGCATGGCTTACTGATAAGTGTGATTAAAGTTGTACAAATTAATCCTAGCAGGGTTCCATCCTTTAATGTCATCGCTATAAATTGTTCTCCCCTTATTCCTGTTATTCTGGCATTATATCTTATCTGTATATAAATTCTTATTTTGTGGGTGAAAAGGGATATGGTTCAACATGATTCAAGAACTTAAAATTTGCCCTTTTCACATTTCTCATAAGTTCTAAGTCTTCTAAAGTGAAGTCAGAGTAATTATAAAGGCATGATAATGGAATCTGTTGTCTATTTGGGAAAACAACTTTTATTGCTATTTATAATAAATGTAAATGACCTGCCATTTATTTCAGAAATGTTATATTTCCAGGTCCCAGAAAGGCTCTGCATTTTCATAATTAAAGTTAGTAGAGGCTGGAACAATTTCTAGGAATGTCATAATGTGCTGTAGGGGACAGTGATACTTTTAAAGGTTCTGACATTCAGCCAGTAAGGTGCTTCTATTTCCAAATAACTTCTTTTTCCTCCAGGAATAGATAAAGGAAATATTTTTTGTATATCTGCCAAGTTTTTTATGTGATTCTCATTATATTAAATATTATTAACGGTGCCTAAATAATCCTAACATTTTAAGTTAAACAGTTATTCAGCTTACCACTTTGACATTACCACTGATTAGAACTGAAGGCTAAGTTGAGCCTGGGGAATGAGCCTCATTGTCCAGAAAAGGGCTCTTATATTTTTCCCTGTCAGTGTATTGTAACCTTTTTATAAGGGCAGTGGCAAGAAGGGAGAAGCTGCTACTTCGGGCAGTGTGTTTGACTTTGGCATTCTCACAGGTATGCTGTCTATGAATGAGTTCAGGTCTCCTGTTTAAGACATTGGGAACTAGGCTGCTTCCTCTGGTTCTGTTGCTTTGTCAAGGGAGGGAGGGTACCCGATTTCTACTAAGGCCAAAGTACAGAGTCAAATGACCAGTTCTTGGCAAAAATTATGATATTTAGAAACTTTTGGAATGTCTGTAATGTTTTATAGACATTCTGGGGAGATTACTGGCATTTGGAAAGTACATACAAATGGTGTATGAAAGGAGCATGCCATTTTCTGCAGTGGTGTTCGTTACATTTCATAACCTTATGTTGCCATTTAATGAGGTCAAAGAGGTTTCTTGAGTGTGACTATGGAATGCTCATCTTTTGTTCTGTCTTAGTCTCCTACATGTCTGTGTCTCTCACTATCTCTCACTACTTGTGTGTTGGCAGCGGCTTTATTTCCTTCCACATGCAGCCTGGATTCCAGGCTCATCTCTAACTCCTATATCAGAACCCTGAACTGGCTCGTCTGCAGGGCTAGAAGGTAGGAGTAGATTGAAGTGAGTCAGTCTGCGATATTTTCCACATTTATAGTTTCCGAGTGTAGCTGGCTCTTCAAGATTGTTCTGTAGTCCTTTCACCTTTCCTTGATAAGTTGACTTGTTTGTTGTTGAAAGCAGCAGTTCTCACTCTACGCTGGCCTCTTTCACTCTCAGTAGATGGTGGAGCCTACGCATGAGAGAAAGAAGCTGTTGGGTATGAACTCCACTTAATTGTCCTCCCGTTCTTTCCTGCTGTCCCTTTCTAATGACCACAAGTAGCTGTCATAGCCCTGTAGCGAGTGTGAGAGTGCGGTGGCAGGAGTCGGCAAGGTTGCTGGGAAGACGGAGGCTCTTGAAAGTGGATCCTGAAGGTGAGAGATCCAGGTATGAGGACAGGAGGCCCCACAACAGCCTCACACAGCATGTAGCACCATTCTTCACTTAGAATCCAGGGCTCCCAGGGCACTCTATTTTCTTGTCTCCCTGGCTGGCGGCAGCTTATTCTATTTCTTTCATTGAATCTTTTCTTTCTAGTCTTAGGCTCAGTCCTTACTCTGTTCTTGACTTCTCTTCTCTTTGTGGTCAATCTCCTTTTATATCTAGCTGCAACCTTTCCCAGAAGTCTAGAGGTATATTTCCAATGGTTGGTCATCTTAGATATCTAAAAGTCTTCTCAAATCTAGTATGCCCAAAACCACTCTTGATTTTTCTTTTTTTTTTTTTCAAATCTCTCTCACCTAGTGTCTCCCATTTTAGTAAGTGAATTTATCATTTACTCGGTAACTCAGGCCCCAAATCATGGACTTATCCTTTGTTTTTTTCTCCTCTCATTTCTCACATTGAATTCTCTGCTTTTAAAACATATCCTGAAACTAGTCACTTGTAATCAGCCTTATTGCTGCTATTCCAGGCTCCCATAATCACTAACAAGCTTTATAAATGGTGGCCCTAACTTTTACCTTCTGTACCCAGTTGCCAGAGTGACATACATCTAATCATATCTTTCTACTGCTCATTTAGAATATAAATCCTATTGCACTTAGAATACAAATTAAAATCTTTACTATGTCCTACAAGGTTCTGTATAGATGGTCCCAGTTATCTTTCTTTACCTCCTAAGTATTATCCATCTGGCTTACCGAGTTACTTCCAAGCTGCCTCCTGATTGGTCTCTCTTTAAAACAACCACTTTCTCTACTTATTGGAATAAGATACATAATGGTACAGATCTTTTATTATTATTATTTTTTCTGTTCCCCAGTAGAATATAAGCTTCATAGGGTGGGGATGTTATTTTCCTCCTTATCTTTTCTTTACCTGGTACATAGTAGGTGCTCAAATATTTGCCAAATGGAAGATGAGGACAGTGAAATTATTCTAAAGGTCTTGTCTTAATTGGAAGATTGAAAGAGTGTCTTTGTGGAAGGAGTAGTCTGTAATAAATAGTAGTAAAATATGGGGCTGATTACTACTGTCAGGAAAAGGAAAGTAAGCACTAGAACTTTCAAATTCACAGGAGCAAAAATGAATAGTAACCCAACGAAACCAGTGGGAGTCAGGAAAGGAAAAGTAGAAACCATGCAAGATAGCAAAGAAAGATGAAGAAATGGAAATGGGCCAGAGACCCGCTGTCTTACCATGGTGAAGCAGCCCCATTTCTACCAGCTCTACCCTCTTGGGACTCAAAATCCCTGGTCTTCATATAACAAAGAAGTATAGGAAGATGCTGAAAGGCAGAGAGAAGACTGTGGCCACTCTAAAGACCTGGGGACTTGAGAAATGACAACGGGGTTACTTCCCTGAGTTTCTTTATCTCCCATGTGTCCAGTACAGGGTACTGTAGAAGCCTCCAACCCTGAACCACCAGTAGGCACAGACAGCAAAGCTCTGAGAAGAGTCTGTTTCCCATAGCCAAAGGATAGGGGAATGGGGAGGGTGGTCTAACAAAACAGAGCTTTTGTCACTACTCACTCTGCTCTAGCTAAACACCAAGGAAACTGCCCTCCTCCCTTCGCAGGCTTCGAGAGCAGGCAGCATGCTTTGGTTCTCCACCCAGAGGCTGGAGGAATGCCTGAGCAGAGAGTTAATCTTCGTTTCCTGCCTGGCAGAAGCAGGTGGCACTTCAGTTCCCTTGCCAGGTGGTGCTGACAGCGCCTAGTGGGGAGCTGATCTTCCACCCTCTGCCTGGCAGGAGCAGGTGGTGCTCTGATTTATCTGCCAGGGTAGTGTTAACAAGGCCCAGCTTAGTGCTGTTTCCAGCCCCCACCAGCCACAAGGAGGTGGTGCTAGCAGGAGGCTAGTTACTATTACACTTGACCCTTCCTATCCCCATTGTCACCCAGTGGGGAGGTGAGCCTACACACCCACTGGTGGCAAATGAGGTATGGATGAATGGGGCTAGCTGGCACCCCCATCCCCCCGCTCCTCTTATATAAATAGGGCCCATGGGGTGCTGAACTTCTACTCCTGGATGCAGCAACAAATTGGTGTGGCTTAGCCCTTGGGTTCCCCTTCCCTTGTGGTAGCTTGGCCCAGAGGGTAGCTGATCTTACACAGAGGCAACAGAAATGATGAGTTGGAACCACACTTTTGCTGAAAAGGTGTCAGTGAGCTGAACTCCTATCTCATCTGTCTGCAACAAGGTAATGTGAGTCATCACCCCACTTTTTTGTCAGGGTGATGGCCGGCATTGGGGAGGGCTAGTGGGTAGCTGAACATGCACACCCACTCATCCCTCGCATTAATACCTTTTTTATTAGGGAAGCTGCCTGCTAAAAGATTAAATTGAATCTGGGGTCTCCTAATATCAAAACATATACAAATTTATACAATTCCTACGAAGTACTCATTACCAAGATCCAGGAATATCACCTATGAGTGAGAAAGGACCATCAACAAGTGCTAACCAATTTATATGACAAGGATTTGAAAGCTGCCATGATAGAAATGTTTCAACAAGCTATTACAAATTCTTTTGAAACAAAACATTTGAAAATATCAGCCAAGAAATCAATTATTTATGAAAACCAAAAATGATAGAACTGAAAAATAATGGCACTTTAAAAATAATTGCTGAATGGGCTCAGTAGAATGGCAATTGCAGGCTGAGAATCAGTCGACTTGAAGACAGAATCTACGCAATGTGAAAAATAAAAATAGGCTGAATGAAAAAAAAGTCTCATAGACCTCTGGAATGATGATAAAAGAGATAAAACTTGTGTCACTGCCCTTTCAGAAGGAATAGAATGGGACCAAAACATATCTGAAGAAATAATCAGACAACTTGTCAAATTTGATGAAAGACCATAGCGGTAGATCTAAGAAGCTGAGTGAGCCCAAAACAGGATAAACCCAAAGGAATCTGTGCCAAGACACATTATGATTAAACTTGTACAAGGTAGACGCAGGAAAATGACTGAAAGTAGCTGGAGTTTAACAATGTGTAATTTGTAGGGGAAACGCAGTCCAAATGAGAGGAGCCTTCTCATCTGGAATGATGGTAGCCAGAATAAAAGTGGCACAATATTTTTCAAGTACTGAAAGAAACAACTATTAACTGCCAATTCTATATGCCAACAAAAATAGGTTTCAGGAATCAAGGGGAAAGGAAAACTGTCTTGCATGAAGGAAAATGAAAAGAAATAAAATTTTTATTTCATTTCAAAATAAAATGAAAACATTTTATTTCACTTAAAGAAATTAAAAACATTTTAATTTCTTTAAATGAAAAGAAATGAAAACATAAGGTTTTGAATTTCTAAAAGGAACACCGGAATGGGCAAATACACGGGCACATGTAATAGACTTTTTATGAGATATTTGGTTGAAGCAAAATTTTAACACAATATCATGTGGTACTAAATGTATGCAGAGGAAATATTTAAGACATAAAGAGTGGGGAAGGACCTTTTGGCTGGACCCACCATTTTCTGTTAATTTGCCAAAATGATGAACAGCAAAGGGAAAGGGGAGAGGCACCTGATATGTTTTCTAGGCCTTTCAGAAAACATGAACTTGTTCTTTTGGCTGTATACCTGCAAATCTATAAGAAAGGTGCTATTGGAGGCATCAAAAGAATGGGTACTGTTTAGAATGGAATGCCCCACAAGTGTTACCATGGCAAAACTGGAAGAGTCTACGATGTTCCCCAGCATGCTGTTGACATGGTTGTAAACAAACAAGGTCAGGGCACGATTCTTGCCAAGAGAATTAATGTGTGTGTTGAGCACATTAAGCACTCTAAGAGCCAAGATAGCTTCTTGAAACATGAAGAAAAATGATCAGAAAAAGAAGGAAGCCAAAGAAAAAGGTACCAGGGTTCAGCTGAAACACCATCCTGTTTCCAGAGAAGCATACTTTGAGAGAAGCAGTAGAGAGGAACCTGAGCTTGGACCTCTCCCCTATGAATCCATGGCATGATTGGTGTTTAACAACAACAACAACAACAACAAGATGGGGAGAGTAAAGGCAACTTACAGGGAAGCATGGAAGCATGTTCTCCCTATTTTGCTTGTGCTAGTAGAAATGTTGATACCAGTAGAGTGTTATAAATTACGTATGCTTTTCATAGTCCTTAGAGCAGCCATTATGAAAACTGAGTTATATACTTAAGCACTAGGAATAAATAAAGGTGGAATTATTAAAAAGTTGACATATTCCACAGGAAGAAAGGAGAAACAGAAGAAACAAAATAACAGAAATAATTAAATGGCAGGCTTAGGCTTGCCATATTAATAATTGACTTAAATATAGATGGTCTGAATACACCAATTAAAGGATAGAGATTGGCAGAGTGGTTAAGAAAACCCAATCCAAAACTGTGTAGTTCGGGAAATTATCTTAAAACAATGACACAGGTAGGTTTAAAGTAAAGGATGGCAAAAGTGATGCCATAAAACTTGAATTTAAACAAGAGTGGCCATATTAATATTCAAAAATAATTTCAGAATAAATAAAATTACTAAAGACAGAGACGTAAGGATCAAAGAATGAACACATTAGGAAGACATAATGATCCTAAATATGTACACACCGAACAGAGCCTCAAAATACATGAAGCAAAAACTAATAGAGCTGAAAGGAGAAATAAATTTAATAAATATACATATAAATTTTAATAAATAATGGAAGTCTTAAACACCATATTCTTAGCAGTAGTAAAACTATATACCAATTCAAGAATATAGAACTTACACAATTGGCAAACAGAATCTGACATTTAGAACACTTTACCCCAAAACAATAGAATATCCTACTTTTTAAGTGACCATGGGACATTATAGACATTATTCTGGGCTGTAAAATAAACAAAAAAAGTAAAAGGATTGAAATCCTACAGAATTTGTTCTGTGACAATAATGGAATCAAACTACAAATAGTAAAGGCAACAGAAAAAATCTCTAAACACTTAACATATAAACAATCCATGGGTCTGTCTCAAAGGAAAATGGTAAACATAAAAATGAAAATACAGTATTAAATATGTGGTCTGTAACTTAATGCAGTCCCAAGAGGGAAATTGATAGCACTCAGTGTTATAAATTAAGTATAAGAGTGGAAAGGTCTCAAGTCAATATAAGCTCCTACATCAAGAGACTAGAAAAGAGCAAAACAAACCTAAGGAAACAGAAGGAAGAGCAGAAGTCAATGAAATTGAAAATAGGAAAAAGAAAAATCATAAAAAGCTGTTTCTTTGAAAAGATCAATGAAATTGATAAACCGCTAGCAAGACTGACACAGATAAAAAGGAATAAGTCCCAAATCAGTGATCAGGAATGAAATAGAGCATATCACTACAGAGACTTCACCCATTAAAAGGATAATTAGGTAATGCCACAAATAACTTTGTGCTTATAAATTGGACAACTTGGAGGAAATACTTTTAGTTTTAGTTAGCTTTTTATTTTAGTTTTTCTCAAAAACTAAAACCTACTAAAACTCAACAGAAACAAAATAGACAACCAGAATGCAAGTATACCTCAGAGATATGGCAGATTTGGTTTCAGACTACTGCAACAGAACAAATATGGCAATAAAGGGAGTCACAGAAAGTGGTTTCCCAGTGTATATAAAAGTTACATTTATGCTGTAAAGTGCAATAACATGTCTAAAAATACACACACTGTAATTGTTGCTAGAAAATTGACACAAAGTGAGCACATGCTGTTGGAAAAATGGTGCTGGTAGACTTGCTCAAAGCAGTGTTGTCACTGATCTTCAATTTGTAAAAAATAAGTAAAATTTAAAAACCATCTATGAAGCACAGTAAAATACAATAAAATAAGGTATACTGTGATGTTACAGCCATTAAAGAAATTGAATTTTTAATTGAAATGCTCCTTTAAAAAAAGAAATCTCTGGGCCCAGATGGTTTCACTGGAGAATTTACCAACATTTAAAGAAGAATTAGCACCAGTTTTATTCAATCTCTTCTAGAAAACAGGAGAGAAGATCTATGGGTTGTATATGAGTCTGGTATTACCCCAACAGCAATATCAGAGACAGCAGAAAAGGAACTCCATAGTTCAATATTGCTCATGAACTTAAAGGCAATGATCCTTAAGAAAATATTAGCAAATCCAATCCAATGATTAATAAAAAATATTTAACATACCCAAATGAGATTTATGCCAGCCATGCAAGACTGGTTCAACTTTTGAAAATCAATGTAATCCATCATGTCACCAAAAGCCTCCTCCAGCTAAGACCATACTTCATAATGGAAGATGGAATGTCTTTCCTCTCAGGGTGTGAACAGGGCCAGGATGTTAAATCTTACCTTTGCCATCAAAAGCAGTAGTACTAAAAGACATCCAGGCCAAAAAGGAAGAGCAAAAACAGTCCCAGTTTATAGATTACATCATTGTTCATCTGAAAAAATCTAGAAAAAGATTTCTTGAACTAAGGAACTCAACGTGGTTGCTCCATATAGGATCAACACAAAAACCACATTTCTATACTCTTAACGACAAATATGCAGAAACTGAAATTAAAAACTGCCATTTGTGATCCAAAGAACATGAAAAAGATATAAATTTCAACATGTATAAGATCTTTGTGCTGAAAATTATAAAACACTGATGAAAAAAATAAGAGGACCCAAATGTTGCCAGAAACCATATTGACATATTGGAAGATTCAACATAGTAAATATGGTGGCTCATGCTTGTAATCCCAGCACTTTGGGAGGCCTAGGTGGGTGGATCACCTGAGGTTGGGCATTTGAGACCAGCTTGACCCACATGGAGAAACCCTGTCTCTGCTAAAAATACAAAATTAGCTGGGCATGGTGGCACATACCTGTAATCCCAGCTATTCATGAGGCTGAGGCAGGAGAGTTGCTTGAACCCAGGAGGCAGAGGTTGCAGTGAGCTGAGATCATGCCATTGCACTGTAGACTGGCCAACAAGAGCAAAACTGTGTTTCAGAAAAAAAGAAAGGAAAGTCTTCAGGATCCAGAACTAGACAGTAAGTTCTTAGTCTTGACACTAAAACTCAATTCATTAAAGAAAAACTTGGTAACTTGAGACCCATTAAAGACTTTTCTACATGAAAGAGCATATTTAAGAGGATGGAAAAACAAGTTAGAGACTAGTAGAAAATATTTGCATCCAGTATATCTGCCAAGAGACTAGTATCTATAATATGTAAAGAACTCTCAAAATTTCATAGGGAAAAACAATCCAGTTAGAAAATGGACAAAAGGAGAGGAAGATCCAAGATGGCCGTTTAGGAGCAGCTTTGGATTATAGCTCCCAGTGAAAGCACAGAGGGTGAGTGGACGCCACATTTCCAGATGGATCTTTATTGCCCACAGACCAGGAGATTCCCAGACGGAGGAGCCCCACGGGTCACTGGCACGGCTGTTTTGGCCAGCGTGGTGGTTCTCTGTACAAAATACACTGGTCTGGTTGCCCTTTCAAGCTGGCGATTGGAGCTCCGGGAAGGCACAGTCACCCATTCATCTGATTAAACAGGGGACTGAAACAGGGAGCCAGGCCAGGAGATTCTGAGGCAAAAAAGTGCCACAAATTTCAGCACTGTCGTTTCAGCCGGCGCAGTGAATCACTGCATGGGAAATCACACAGATCCCGGTGCCTTTTCAGCAGGTGACTAGAACACCTGGGAGAGAGTCAACTGTTCAACTTAAAAAAAAAAAGGCTCTGAGGCAGGGAGCCAGGTGATCAGGCTTGGCAGGTCCCACACACACACACACACAAAACCCCAGCAATTGGAAATGCTCTGGGTTGAGTGTTTCATGGCAAGCACAGCTGAACCCAGTAAGGTTCAGCTCTGTGGGGGAGGGGCGTCTGCAATTACTGAGGCACTCCACCCCTACGGAGGTATTCTGCCACTGCTGAGGCAGCCTGCTGTTGCTGAGGCAACCCACCATTACAGAGAGAGTCTGCCATTACAGAGGTAGGTCATCATTACCGAGGCAGTTCTAACCACACCCATATAAACAGGACTGCAGGGAAGCTTACATGGCAGTAGGGCGGAGCCCACAGCAGCTCAGCAAAGCCTCTGCAGACACACAGTGACTAGGCTGCCTCCTTGATGGGCAGGGCAGCCCTGGAAAAAAAAGGCAGCAGCACAACAGAAACTCATAAATAAAGCCCTAACTCCCTGGGACAGAGCACCTGGGAACAAAAAGGGGTTTATGAGTTCTGCTGCAGCAGACTTAAACCTACCTGCCCAGCAGCCCTGAATGAACAATGGAGCTCACAGCTCAGCACTTGAGCTCCTATAAAGGACAGACAGTCTCCTCAAGCAGCTCCCTGATCCCCATATATCCAAAGAGTCACCTCACAAAGGACTGATCAGACTGACATTTGGCGGGCATCATTCTGGGACAAAGATAGCAGAAGAAGAAACTGGTAGCAACCCTTACTGTTCTGCAGCTGCTGCAGGTGATCCTCAGAAAAGCGGGGCCCTCAGCAGTCCTACAGCAGAGGGGCCAGACTGTTAGAAGGAAAACTAAGTAACAGAAATAACTTCATCATCAACAAACTGGACATCCACTCAGACACCCAATCTGAAAATCAACTACAAAGATGACAGGTGGATAAATCCACAAAGATGGGAAGAAACCAGTGCAAAAAGGAGGAAAACACCCAAAACCAGAACACCTCTTCCTACAAGGGATCACAACTCCTCACCAGCAAGGGAACAAGGCTGGATGGAGAATGAGTGTGATGAAATGACAGAATCAGACTTCAGAAGGTGGGTAATGAGAAACTTCTGTGAATTAAAAGAACATGTTCTAACCCAATGCAAAGAAACTAAGAACCTTGAAAAAAGATTTGACGAAATGCTAATAAGAATGGACAACTTAGAGAGGAATATGAGTGAATTGATGGAGCTGAAAAACACAACACGAGAACTTCGCGAAGCATGCAGAAGTTTCAACAGCCAAATTGACCAAGCAGAAGAAAGGCTATCAGAGGTCAAAGATCAACTCAATGAAATAAAACAAGAAGGCAAGATTAGAGAAAAAAGCATAAAAAGGAATGAACAAAGTCTCCAAGAAATATGGGACTATGTGAAAAGACCTAATCTACGTTTGATAGGTGTACCTGAATGTGATGAAGAGAATGAATCCAAGCTGGAAAAGACTCTTCAGGATATTATCCAGGGAAACTTCCCCAACCTAGCAAGGCAGACCAATATTCAAGTCCAGGAAATACAGAGAACACCACAAAGATATTCCTCAAGAAGAGCAACCCAAAGGCACATAATCATCAGATTCACCAGGGTTGAAATGAAGGAGAAAATGCTATGGGCAGCCAGAGAGAAAGGTCAGGTTACCCACAAAGGGAAGCCCATCAGACTCACAGCAGATCTCTTGGCAGAAACCCTACAAGCCAGAAGAGAGTGGGGGCCAATATTCAACATCCTTAAAGAAAAGAACTTTCAACCCAGAATTTCATATCCAGCCAAACTGAGCTTCATAAGTGAAGGAAATATAAAATTCTTTGTGAACAAGCAAATACTCAGAGATTTTATCACCACCAGGACTGCTTTACAAGAGCTCCTGAAAGAGGCACTACACATAGAAAGGAACAACCAGTACCAGCCACTCCAAAAACATACCAAATGGTAAAGAGCATCAACAAAATGAAGAATCTGCATCAACTAATGGGCAAAACAGCCAGCGAGCATCAAAATGGCAGTATCAAATCACACATAACAATATTAACCCTAAATGTAAATTGACTAAATGCCCCAATCAAAAGGCACAGACTGGCAAATTGGATAAAAAGCCAAAACCCATCAGTGTATTGTATCCAGGAAACCCATTTCACATGCAAGGATACACAAAGGATCAAAATAAAGGGATGGAGGAAGATTTACCAAGCAAATGGAGAGCAAAAAGCAGGAGTTGCAATTCTCATCTCTGATAAAATAGACTTTAAAGCAACAAAAATCAAAAGAGACAAAGAAGGAAATTACATGAAGGTAAAAGGATCAATGCAACAAGAAGAGCTAACGATCCTAAATATATGTGCACCCAATACAGGAGCACCCAGATACGTAGGCAAATTCTTAATGACTTACAAAGAGACTTAGACACCCACACAATAACAGTGTGAGACTTTAATAACCCGTTGTCAATATTGGACAGATCAACCAGACAGAAAATTAACAAGGATATCCAGGACTTGAACTCAGACCTGGAACAAGCAAACCTGATAGACATTTACAGAACTCTCCACCCCAAATCCACAGATTATACATTCTTCTCAGCACCACATCACACCTACTCTAAAATTGACCACATAATTGGAAGTAAATCACTTCTCAGCAAATGCAAAACTGAAATCATAACAAGCAGTCTCTCAGACCACAGTGCAATAAAGTTTGAACTCAGAATTCAGAAACTAACTCTGAACCACACAGCTTCATGGAAACTGAACAACTGGTTCTTGAATGTTGGCTGGATAAACAATGAAATGAAGGCAGAAATAAAGATGTTCTTTGAAACCAATGAGAACGAAGACACAACATACCAGAATCTCTGGGACACATTGTCGAAACCCTGAATAGACCAATAATAAGATCTGAAGTTGACGCAGCAATTAAGAGCCTACCACCCCAAAAAAGCCCAGGTCCAGATGGGTTCACAGCTGAATTCTACCAGACACACAAAGAGGAACTGTTACCATTCCTTCTGAAACTATTCCAAATAATCCAAAAAGAGGGAATCCTTCCCAAATCATTTTATGAGACCAACATCATCCTGATACCAAAACCCGGCAGAGACTCAACAAGAAAAGAAAACTTCAGGCCAATATCCATGATGAACATAGACGCAAAAATCTTCAATAAAATACTGACAAGCCAATTGCAACAGCACATCAAAAAGCTTATCCACCATGATCAAGTAGGATTCATCCCGGGGATGCAAGGCTGGTTCAACATACGCAAGTCTATAAACGTAATTCACCACATAAACAGAACCAAAACCAAAAACCACATGATTATCTAAATTGATGCAGAAAAGGCCTTTGACAAAATTCAACAGCCCTTTATGCTAAAAACCCTCAATAAACTCGGTATCGACAGAATGTATTTCAAAATAAAAGCTATTTATGACAAACCAACAGCTAATATCATACTGAATGGGCAAAAACTGGAAGCATTCTCTTTGAAATTTGGTGCTAGACAAGGATGCCCTCTCTCACCACTCCTATTCAGTATAGTACTGAAATTTCTAGCCAGAGCAATCAGGCAAGAAAAAGAAATAAAGTGTATTCAAATAGGAAAGGAGGAAGCCAAATTGTCTCTATTTGCAGATGACATGATTATATATCTAGATGACCCCATCGTCTCAGCCCAAAATCTCCTGAAACTGATAAGCAACTTCAGCAAAGTCTCAGGATACAAAATCAATGTGCAAAAATCACAAGCATTCCTATACACCAATAACAGACTTAAAGAGAACCAAATCAAGAATGAACTACCATTTACAACATGCAAGATGGTTTAGTGTCTATACACCTTCATTATTTATCCTCTTTGTAAATGATGTCTTTTATCAATAACATGTCCTGTAATATGTGTTTACTGCTTTCAACTGGAAGTCTCAGCTTTTCTGATATCAACATTGCCATTCTATTTTTTGTGTTTGTTTCTATGGTATCTTTTCACCCAACTCTTTACTTTCATCTTCTCCTTTAACAATTGAAGTGTTACTTGTTATCAACTATATTTTAAGGCACTTTCCAATCTTCTTTTCTAATAGAAGTCAGTCCATTCACATTTAATTAAACTTTTTATTAAGAGATAATTATAGATTCACAAGTAGTTGTAAGAAATACTACAAGAGATCCCATTTATTCTTGACCAAGTGTCCCATGGCAATGACACTTTGAATAGCTAGTGCAATACCACATGGAGGATATTGATACCTATACTGCCAAGATAGAATATTTTCAACACCACAAGGATTCTTCATGTTGCCCTTTCATTACCCACATCCTTGTCCTTCCTACTCTCTGTTCTTTAACCACTGGAAGCCACTAATCCAGTTTTAGAATTTTGTCATTTCATAAATATTACATAAATTATACAGCATATAACCTTTCAGAATGGGCTTTTTATCACTCGATGTGGCAATTCACAGTAGGTGCATCAATACTTTGTCTCTTTGTATTGTGAGAAGTAATCATGATACAGATATACTATGGTTTAGTAATGTGTCCACTGAAGGACATATAAGCTGTTTCCTGTTTGGGGTATTTATTATAAATAAAGCTTCTATAAACACTGGTGTACACCTGTTTGCATGACTATGTTTTTCTTTCTCTAACTATCCAACAGTGCAACTGCCAAGTTGTATGGTAGTTCTATGTTTAGTTTTATAAGAAACCACAAAACTGTTTTCTAGAGTGGCTGTACCATTTTACATTTCCACTAGCAACATTCCAGCAGTATTTCTCTGCATCTTCACCAACATTTGATATTGTCATTTTTTTTAGCCATTTAGCAGAAGTTTTCTCCCTATGGCTTTAATTTCCATTTCTCTCATGGCTGGTGATACTGAACAAATGTCTTTTTATGTGATTATTTGCCATTTAAATATCCTCCTTAGTGAAAAGTCTGCTGTTGTCTTTTGTCCATTTTCTTTATTTTTATTGCATTTTAGGTTTTGGGGTACATGTGAAGAACACAACCCCCCCCCCAAAAAAAACTAGAAATGCATATACATTTTCATTGTTTAGTTAGATGAGACAAAGAAATAAAAGGATTGTTTCATCCCAAAGCCTATAGACACAAGTAGTGGCAGTTATTAGCTTTTGAAAACAGTTTCTCTTGCAGTTTCAAGATGTGCTTTGCTTATGTGAATATGGAAGCTTAACAGAGGAATTGTAGACAGTTTATTTCCAGGCTGAAAAAAAATGCAACAGTTGCTCTTGTTATCATAAATAGAAAAGACCCCCAAAATTTGCAGCAAATGTTAAAACTACATCACCATCTCAGAATAGGTGGATATCATGTTCTGCTTTGTTGTTGCTGAACTGAATGTAATGGCATGCTGAAAGCACATTTCGATCAGATGGGCCTGAGCCCTGTTTAGTGTGTAATTTCCCTTTTCACATATAGTGCAGGAGTGTACTTGGTAGTAAGTTCTGTGAGAGTGAACATAAAAGTTCAGCAGTCCTCAATTTAGAAAATGATGAGTGGTGAGCCTTTGTAGTTAATGACATGATTACTGCAAGTCATACTCTTATACAGTAATAACAAGAGATGCTTCATTTCCAGGCCCACACAAACACAAATTGACCTACCACAGAGGGTAGTGCTTTGGGGGCTTCTTATGTAAAAATTTGATTAGTACCCATCAGATTATGACTGTTGTACTTTATTACAGATTTTAAAACATATTGCAAGAAGTTAAGCATTTATAGAAGTCTTTGAAGTATTGCTACAGAACTTTGGGACTCCACTGAATATGGTTTGATCACTGCTGCATTGAAGTACACAGAGGGAATGTCATTAGGAACTGCATTTTGGATTTGGAGGATTTTATTTTCAGATAACTTATGGATTGCATAGTGAAAATGCTTATGCTGATATCATCTATTTCCTGGTTTCTCTAGGACCTGACTTGTTCCAGATGAATATTATTTTCACAGCTTAAATATCTTCAAAAGAATACATTGATCGAAAAAAGATATAGGGACAGGACATATGTTAGGAAACAAATAAGGTTGAAAAGAGAATGAACTAAACTTTTAATATAAGTGTATTATGTAGACAAACTGAAGTAGCTGTCATTTCTTTAAGAGATGAAAATTTCCTAAAAATTATGTAAAATCCTACTCAGTAATGATATAAACACGTTAAGTATATTTAACTTATACATTCTTAAAATACGCATGACTTGTAGTGCCATTTTATTTAAATGGCAGGAAAACCCCATCATTCGGTAACAAGAGTTCTCATTTTTCTAGAAGATTATTTCTAATTTGAAGATGGGAGTATAGTAACATATCAGGGCTTGTAACATGTTTACAGAAACCCAAATTTCAGGTGGCATGGCTGAGAAGACCCTTCAGCATTATGTTTTCCCAGGCAATGCCTTGCCTTCTTACTTTTCTGTTTCACTGCTTCTCTAGAGTATTTCCTTCTCAGTAGTAAATGATATTGTTCCATGAAATTTGAGGTTTTTTGTATTAAATAGCTTCTCACAGTAATGTGTGATCTGTTAGGATGCAGGTCACCCTGTCTAGATGACACAGCTTAGGCTGCCGTGACGTCAGTAGTCAGGCATTCTCAGTCTGTTGGAATTGCAGTGTCATCACCCACTGCAGTTATTCAGTTCTTGTTTTATCTCTCTTTTAAGCAGAGTAATTAAAACAATTCTTTTAGGACAACCTCATTGTTAGATGTTTCTGGCATTTGTACTCCTAGATGTAATATTTTTGGGTCTGATTTTTAAGATTTAGAGTCTCAATTTTTCCACATTGCAACTTGGGATGCTGCATCCTCTTCAGCTTAAAATCTTTCAGGGAGGTTCCTACTATCTTAAGAATAAAATTTAGACTCCTCTGCATGCACAGCTGCTTCTCATAATAAAGCTGGTTGTATCCTGCATGTGGGCCCCAGCAAGTAGAGGAGTCCTGCCAGCTTGTCTGCAGCTCTGGCACTGGTTTTGGTGGGTGGGGACCTTTCCAGTTCACTGAGA
The DNA here is from genome assembly GCA_031835075.1 of Saguinus oedipus. Taxonomy (NCBI): domain Eukaryota; kingdom Metazoa; phylum Chordata; class Mammalia; order Primates; family Cebidae; genus Saguinus; species Saguinus oedipus. The sequence continues at coordinate 50,556,377 of CM063170.1, forward strand.
GATATCATCTGGGCTAGTGGAGCTCCAGTGAGCCTCCGTGCAGAGCTGTTCATCTAGCTTCACTTTATTCCTAGGCTCCACCTTCTTGTCTCTCCTTCCTGCCAGTGCTGCAGATGTACATATGGCCCTGATTGATGAAGCTACTTTAGGTTCTACAAGTGTGCTGTGCTCTCTGGTACTCTTGTAGTAATAATAATTAGAGTTAACATTCATTTATTTTTAATTTTTTAAATAGTCAAGGTCTCACTCTGTCACCCAGACTGGAGTTCAGTGGTGTGATCATGACTTACTGCAGCCTCCAACTAGGGCTCAGATGATCCTCCTGCCTTAGCCTCCTGTAGTTGGGACTATGAGTTTGCACCACCACACCCGGATAATATTTTGTATTATTATTTTTTGTATAGCAGCATTTTGCTATGTTGCCCAGGCTGGTCTGGAACTCCTTGGCTCAAGTGATCCTTCTGTTTTGGCCTCCCAAAGTGCTAGGATTATAGGCACGAGCTACTGCACCTGGCCCTTAGAGAATTCTTTATTCTCCTCCTCCTCTACTAAACTAATTGGAGAGAGTTTTACTTCATACACCAAAGACTACAGTTAAATTCTTGCTGTTCCCTGAAAGACTTTGCATCTTCGTGCTTCTGCTGGTTGCCCATGCCATTCCCTCTGCTTGCTTTCACTGCCTCTTGCATCCAGATGTTAGCCTATTAAGTGAAGTTGTACTTGATGCCACTTCTTCCAAGAACTCTTCTTCAGTTGCACAAACCAGATTTTTTTTCATATTCTTCTAGCAATTTTGTAGTACTCTGACAATACTTAGCACATCTTCTTATACTCTTTAGTATAGGGAGCATATCTTTATAGGTGAAAGAGCCTAATTTTGCATTAGTACTGTTTGTATTATCTTGAGCGTACAATACATGTAGTAAGATCTAGATTGCTGGAGACCTGTGATTAGTGATGTGCTGCCACTATGAGACATTGGGAGAAATATTCCTGGCAGACAGGCTGATAGGTCAGAACCCCCAGGTGAGGAGGCCACAAGAAAAAAATGGTAAGATGTATTGGATACCAATTGGAGACCTGGTGATGTCATAAAGCCATTGCTCTTACTATGCCTTAGCCAGAAGTACCTGATGAAGTTGGAAGAAAATAACTTTTTACCTGTTCTCTGATTACTGCAGTCAAGACTCCATCCTAGCCATTGGGCCCAAATGTGCCGTTGAAGGTGATATATTTTTTTTTTTATCCCAGAGACCTAGATATTTCCAACCTCCCTGTTTCATTTCTGACAAATTTTTAGGGCCAGAGGCTAATTCACTAGAACAGTACTTCCCTGTAGCTTGGTTTTTAATTTTGTTCTGAATTTAGTTTATATTCCTAAATGGCTTTACAAGTTTTTCTCCCCATGCCCTCAGAGGAAGTTATGTTCTTCTGAACCTCCTGGGTACCATTTTAGTAAATTAGAAATTCTGTTCACTGAATGGTACCCCTGTGGCCTGAAAGAGTTAATACAAGTTTTTTAAGTAGTTTATTAATTCCCAGGGACTAATTTATGCACTAGAGTGTGGCTTAGTGTCTAGCTAGTTACAAACATGCTAAATATTTTTTTCCTTTTGTGAAGTGAGTCTCTGAAACTAAGTGGAGGTTCAGTTTAAATAGAAGTATCTTGCTTCATAAGTACTTAAATATATATAATGCCTCAATGAGAGAAGGGGTATTATAAAAAAGACGAGGTATATTCAGGTCCTAGCTCAGCACTATACTCCTGTGAAACCTGGGTATGTTAACCTCCCTAATTTTCTTTCATCTCTGAAGTGGGGATGATGTTTACATCAGAGACAGTGAAGCTCAGTGGTTATGCACTTAGGTTTATAATGCATAATCCAGGCTTACTGCCTGGGTTTGATTCTTGGCTTCACTGCTTGATAACTGTATGATCCTAGGCAACTTTATTAACCTTTCTGACACAGCTTTTTCCACTGTAAACTTAAATAATACTAGTACCTGACTCACAGTTGTTATGAAGGTAATGTGCAATAAATGTGAGCCATTTGTATACATCATGGACTACTGTGCAGCCATAAAGAACAAAATTATGTCATTTGCAGCCAGGTGGATGCAGCTGGAGGTCCTTAGTGAATTAACACAGGAACAGAAAAGCAAAAACGACATGTTTTTGTAAGTGGGAACTAAACATTGAGTACATGTGGACATAAAGATGGGAGCAATAGAGACTTAAGATGACTAGAGTGGGAGGGAGGAAAACAGAGTATGGTGAAAACCTACCAGGTGGGTACTATGTGCACTACCTGGGCAATGGGATTGTCTGCACACCAAACCTCAGCATCATTCAGTTTCCCCATGTAACCTGTGTATGTACCCCAAAATCTGAAATAAAAGTTGAAATTGTTTTTTAAAAAGTGAGCTGTTATTTTTTTAAAGTACTCACTTGGAGGACTTTCTGAACTGATCAAATGAAATAAAATGATAAAAAGTGCCAAGTGGTATGCCTGGAACATGGCAGCAAACACTGAATAGAGGATAGCTTTTGCTATTATTAACTACAGAAGGTTTATCTGTAGCAAGTTCTAGTCTTAAGATGCACATGTGAAAAGCTGCCTGTCACATGAAAGAGTTTGATGCTCTGTAGCTTGTCATGTTGTCAGGCTCTGTCCCTGGAGTGTGCCCCTCAAGTTTTTATGCATGTCACTGTGGTGTTTATGTGTCTGGTCTGCACTTTTTTCTCCTTTTTATCCCCTTGGCAGCAGGATGTTGAAGTGCACTTCAGTTTTGTTGTTCTCATTTCCCTTCTGGATTTTTGCCCCTCTCCTACTTTTGCTGCCTACTTCCTCAGTCCCCTGTTGTCTTCAGCTGCCCTGTCATTGTAGTTAAAACACAGACACGTGCACACACACACACCCTCCCCAATTTAGATGTATACCTTTGACTTTATGAGAGCTGTGGTTTTGTGGGAAGAGCAGGGTCTCACCCTTATTAGACTATGGCTCATTATTAAAGAGAAGGTCATTCTTGGAGTTAGTCATCTGAAAAAGAGCTTGCTCCTCTGACTGGAAGGTGAATGGGGCTGGGGAGGGAAGGGTTTTTGTTGGATGGAACTGTGCTTGACCGTTGGACTTGAGTGACTGAACGCGGTGTCCATGAAGGAGCTGGCTAGATGTGTGTTCGGCGTAGGGTGGGGAGACCAGCCTTGTGGGGGTAAAGGACTAAGAAACGAAGGATACAGTCAAGGAAGCTGTAAAGTCATACCTGCTTTTTTGGGCCAGAGTACGTGTATCTTAAGACCACAGCCTGGATTGGTAGCTATAGAGGGTTTATTCCTTGGGCAGTGTTGGACTCTTGATGAAGTAACAGGTAGAAGATGAAGTTTGTAGACTTTGTATCTCTCACATTTGCACTCACTCCTTTTTTTTAATTGCATTTTAGGTTTTGGGGTACATGTGAAGAACATGCAAGATAGTTGCATAGGTACACATGTGGCAGTGTGATTTGCTGCCTTCCTCCCCTTCACCTATATCTGACGTTTTTCCTCATGCTATCTCTCCCCAACTTCCCACCCCCCGCTGTCCCTCCCCTATTTCCCCCAACAGACTCCAGTGTGTAGTGTTCCCCTCCCTGTGTCTGTGTGTTCTCATTGTTCAACACCCACCTATGAGTGAGAACATGCAGTATTTCATTTTCTGTTCTTACGTCAGTTTGCTGAGAATGATGTTCTCCAGGTTCATCCATGTACCTACAAAGGACACGAACTCATCATTTTTGATGGCTGCATAATATTCCATGGTGTATATGTGCCACATTTTCCCTGTCCAGTCTATCATCGATGGGCATTTGGGTTGGTTCCAGGTCTTTGCTATTGTAAACAGTGCTGCGATGAACATTCGTGTGCATGTGTCCTTATAGTAGAACGATTTATAATTCTTTGGATATATACCCAGTAATGGGATTGCTGGGTCAAATGGAATTTCTGCGCTCACTTCTTAATGTAGTACAATAACAAGAGGTCATGCTATTAGTGATGGTTGGGTAAGGTACCTAATAACAGTAAGTTTGGCTTAGGAGAGATAAACCATTTTAAGACAGTCAGTATACAGTGGATCAAAGGAGAGAGAGGGTGACACTTAGTCTGTCATAAAACAGGTTGAATGTGCCACAAAGGAACAAAGTTGTCATTAACAATAAGTGTGGAAAAACAAGAATTTAACAAAAAGTTTTTCAGTGTCTATGCAGGCATTATTTATTTGGGGACAGTATCCTAATGCAGGCATATTTCCATAGTGGAAATGGATGCAGTGTGATGCCATGAACTTCTGAAACCAGTAAATCCCTTTGTTGTGATTCCAGATTTACTCAGCACATATCTGATTATTATCTGTTCTCTAGTGTAGTTTATCTAGTGGAACAGATCACATTGACCAGAAGAGTTCAGTTTTCAGTCTTCTTGGTGGTTATTTTCTTGTAAATTTTATAATACTGATAATATATCATTTTGCTTTATATAATTGATTGTCTTTAACTTTGCCCTGAGGCATTTTTCCTAATCAACTCTAGACCACGATAGAGTCTTTGGGCCACAAGATTAATGATCTTTCCTTGAACCACTAGTCACTGAGGTGTTTGGGAATGGTAATCTTTTCCTAGTGATGTCTCATCTTTTCCTTCTCTAGTCGCCAGTATCATATTTACTGTATTATGATGGTAGGCTTTGTACTGGCTTATTTACTTCTCATGATTTATCTTGCACTATGATAGTTTGTGTGACACTGTAAAAAAATTAGGACTGTTAAAATAGTTCTGTCCCTCATTAAAAGTGGAATGACACTGCTTTGCTTCTGAGGAATTTGGCTTTAACTGGTTTTTATTTTGAGCTGGGTATTAAAGGAGAATTCTGATAGGGTAAACATACTTACTGACATCTGGTAGCCACAAGAATCAATATCTGATATAACATATATAAAGATATATATTTTGTGATAATATACCTTAGTTTCATTGGTTAAAACTAGAAGAATAAAAACAAATTTGAAAGCAGCTTGGTGGCTGACTAAGCTGCAGCAGTTCTGAGAGCCTACTGTTGTCATTTTTAATGGGCAGGCTTGCACTTCCGTAGATTGGTTAATCTTAAAGACCAGATAGTAGTTGTATTATAATTTCATAAAGATTTTATGTCCTGTGCTTTGCTATCAACTAAAAGTACGAGAATTTAGGAAAGTTACATTTATACATATAAACAATTTTTTTTTTTTTTTTTTGAGACGGAGTCTTGCTCTGTCGCCATGCTGGAGTGCAGTGGCGCAATCTCGGCTCACTGCAACCTCCACCTCCTGGGTTCAAGCGATTCTTCCGCCTCAGCCTCCCGAGTAGCTGGGACTACAGGCGCGTGCCACCACACCCGGCTAATTTTTGTATTTTCAGTAGAGATGGCGTTTCATCATGGCAAGGATGGTCTCGATCTCTTGACCTCGTGATCCGCCCGCCTCCGCCTCCCAAAGTGCTGTGATTACAGGCGTGAGCCACCAATCATTTTATCTAACAATTTATTGATATTACTCAACACAAGGGGAAAACTTAGAAGGAAAATGGACCTTAATACCATTATATACAGTGAAGAGAGTATAGCAGAGGAAGGAAAAACAAAGCACACAATAACAGGATAGTCATAAATTCAAGTGTCAGTAATTACAATAAATGTAAATAGACGAGAGGATTCTGCTAAAAGATAGAGGTCACACTGGATTAAAAACATCTGAGATTCTAGGTTTACAAGAAGCATATCTAAAACATCAGGATACAGAAAACAAAATAATGGAAAATTTTATTTCAGACTCACTTTAAGCAAAAGAAAGCTGGTATAACATGTTGATGTCAGACAAAAGAGAAGTCAAGGCAAAGGGCATTAGAGATGAAGTGGATCACTGTACAGTGGTGAAAGGTTCAGTTCATATTACATAAAGGTACATATGATATAAAACAAAAATATATAAAGCAAATATATACAGAACAGAAGGAAAACAGCTAAATGCACAATCCTAGTGGGAAGTTAACATACCTTTCTGAATCATACAACTTGCAGACAGAAAACTTAGAAGGACATGGAAGACTTAAAAAACATGATTAATTAACACATTGGATATTATGGACATTCATAGAATATTACATACAGTTCCTGTATAACTCATTCTTTTCAAGCACAAGGAACATCTGACATTGGTTACATATAGGATTATAAAGCAAGTATCAATAAATATCAAATTATTGAAATCATATAGAGTGTTTTTCTTACAGAATTATAGAAGGAATTAACCAAAAGATAACAGGAAAATCCTCGTATGTCTGGAAATTAAGAAATATATATAATACATTTATGTAATTATATGCATAGTTATATATACAATATTTATAAAAGTTTCATTTAAAAAGTTTTACAAAATAAAGGAAAAATAACCTGTCACTTAAACACAAAATCACTATACTTTTGATCCTAGTAACTGTAAAAATTGTCAGGATTTGGAAGGTTTTTTTTTTTTTGATGTCCAAATATTTGATACACATTCCAGAGATCCCCAATATTTTTTAGAATTCTTCTTAAGAGGTTAGTGACCATGTATGTGGGTTTAGGAAAGTAATAGAGCCAAATGGGGGAAGAGATCATTCCTGCTGGTAGGAGGGAGGGCGTGCCACAACGAGAGGTCTGTGGATTTACTGAAAACACGAGATTTACATCCAGAGTTCAGTTCACAGGCTGCGGCCCCTGTTTTCATTTAGTTAGAAGCTGACCGAATAGCTGTGCCTGTAGTTGTGTGTTCTTTGACCCAACACCTAAGGAAATTTTAGGCTCAGCCAAGTTGAAGTAGATATTTCTGTTTCCATGTTTAGTAACAGAGCCACTCATGGGCTTTCACAGATACATTGTTTGGGGTTTAAACATGCCCTCCCATTTCCATTCCTGAAGGAAAAACATTTCTTTTTTTCAGATTATTACTGATTGTGATGATCTAGGGAAACCCTTTTTTTCTCTTTTTAAAGTTCTGAGGAGCATGAAAAAATTGAGGTATTCACAGTGTCTGATAAGGAAATGAGTTCTGGCCTGTATTTTTTAAAGAGTGGGAATCTAAATCAGAACAGACACCAGGTTGAAGAAATAATTTGTCACATCATAGATGCAGGAACAAGCTATACATGGGAATACTTTGTTTTAGTTAGGATCTGTCTTGAGGAGAAACAGGACATAAAAGGGTATGTGAAGTGTTTCCTCAATATGTGTGTTTTTCTTGTGATCATATCCCATTGTGTCATTAGTTCTTTTAAAGCACTTTTTCTGTATTATCCCCATTTAGATATTTTTCCCTGTAGCAATTCTATTTCTATTTTGTTTCCTGTTACCATTGTTTCCTTTTTTTGAGTAGAGGATAGATATGTAAGTGGTGTAAGTAATGGCATGGAAAAATTCAAGAACCATTAAGTAGATTATATCCCTTCTTATTATCCTTTTCTGAAAGTGCTTGGCTTAATTCTGGATAGTCACGTATGAACTTTGATGAATATCTTTCATCTTGGGGGTTATTTTGAAAATTGATGGTGTTTGGAATAAAAGTTGCTATAACCTTAGTCCACATTTGGGTTTATAAAATATACTCAACATAGGAACTCACATGACTCCCAATTTTTGAAGTAACCATAATTTTTAAAAAAGATTAAAATACAAATGAACTGAGTTAAATTTATACCACTCCTTGGAATTATTAGAATAGTGTATGTTGGGAGGCCGAGGCGGGTGGATCACGAAGTCAAGAGATCGAGACCATCCTGGTCAACATGATGAAACCCCGTCTTTACTAAAAATACAAAAAATTGGCTGGGCATGGTGGCGCATGCCTGTGATCCCAGCTACTCAGGAGGCTGAGGCAGTAGAATAGCCTGAATCTAGGAGACTGAGGTTGCCGTGAGCCGAGATTGCGCCATTGCACTCCAGCCTGGGTATCAAGAGCGAAACTCCGTCTCAAAAAAAGAGAATAGCATATGTTCTCTGTTTATGCTCTTTGTAAAATTGGAAAAGTAATGTGTAGCTCTTATTAGTAGTGCCCTGTGTGTAGTTTCTATAACAGTTTAGACGGGAATTGGCTGGAGGCCATTTCTGAATGGTTAGTGGAGCTGCCCACCAAAGCCAAACCTATTACGAGGGATGGTATTTCTCCTGTCATGAACAGAAACGATTGATGACTACATACACTACATACACTAACATACACAGATGATAACAGTTCATAGTTAAAGGGACCATGCTGCTTTTGCTTGTGAAGGACCATTAACTGTAGATGTCATCCAGAAGATCACTAGAAAAAACAGTGGCTCACGCCTATAATCCCAGCACTTTGGGAGGCTGAGGTGGGTGGATCACGAGGTCAAGAGATCAGGACCATCCTGGTCAACAAGGTGAAACCCCGTCTCCTAAAAATACAAAAATTAGCTGGGCATGGTGGTGCATGCCTGTAGTCCCAGCTACTCTGGAGGCTGAGGCAGGAGAATTGCTTGAACCCAGAAGGCGGAGGTTGCGGTGAGCCGAGATCGTGCCATTGCACTCCAGTCTGGGTAACAACAGCGAAACTCCATCTCAAAAAAAAAAGAAAAAGCAGCCTCCCATGTTTGGGTGTGTCCTGCATTTCAGTTTCCATGCAGATGCTTCCTGTACATCCTCATGTCCTCATCTCATGAGGTTGGAGATGAAAGTTAGTAAGATAACTAACTTGCTCAAGGAGCAAATTCCATGTTTGAACTGGGCTCTATAGCCACATTTCAGACCATTTTTCATTTAACTAGCATTCAGATTATTAAGTCAAAGGGAAAACAAAACAGGGCTATGAACCAATTAGAAACCAATGTGACTTTTTTTTTATGCCTTACGTTTATGTCTGGAAAGTTGAATATAAGGAAAAAGTTGGTTTTTGAAATACTTTTTCATTGGTACCAATGATCATTCTAGAGTTTTCTGTGGAAAAAAGTATAGCTAACAAAATAAAAGTTAAAATTAACAGTCTTAACATTTCAATTGTAAGAGTATTTTGTGGTGTCATTTAGTGTTTTAATAGCTCTTGAAAGCAATCTGTAAAATGTTAATCCATCTACATTTTTTATGCATATCAAAGCTACCCATTTATTAAATCACAGAAGTTAATTATGTTTCATTGGGAGTTAGTATTGACTTCATAGGTCTGGGGTAGATTATTTAAATAGCCCTGCTAGCTAAGATATTAACCCCTGCCCTTATTACAAATATATCCTGAAGAATAAGGGCAAAATACTATTGGCTAGATTATGCTTGAATATCTTAATGAGGACAGATAATGAGAACAGAATGAAACAGCTAAACAAGGAAACTATTGGACTTAAAGCATACACGATCACGTTAAAGAGGCCTCACTGCTGTGTAACAAAAGATGCTTAAAATAATCCACCAGCCAACACTCACTACATGTGAAAGTGGTTTACTTTCTTGTGTCTGTTGGGAAGCTGTGATTATATGATTATAATTAAGCTACAGTTTATTTTCTCATTTTCTTTGATTAAATTGGGGTGGGAAATATCTGGCCAAATCTAGTCCTTTCTCAGTCATGTTATTAATTCCATTAATATCCTTTATTAAAATTTGCAGCATGGTGTTTTTCTGTTAAAGTAACTGAAGATTTCAGAATATATTCTATCTAAAAGTTGTGAATATTCTCTGATATTACAGCTAAAGTTCTTAAAATATAAACTCATCATTCACATAGATTATGGAGTTACTTTTAAAATGTAGCTATCCACTGAAGAAAACTGTGAAAATATCCCATTAGTCATTTGCTAGAGATGGGGTCTTGCTCTGTTACCCAGGATGGAGTGCAGTGGTGTGATCATAGGTCAGTGCGGCCTCTAACTGCTGTGCTCAAGTGATCCTCCTGTTGCCTCAGCCTCCCAAGTGGCTTGGGATTACAGGCATGAGCCACTGGGCCCAGCTGCCACTTGTAAATTTAAATCTTAACACGTTGTGTTTCCAGTTAGATTTCTCATCTGTTCTTTGCGTTAGCTCCTTAGATCTTCCCCATTCTCAATCCCCTGTTCTCTCCGTCTTCATAGTGCCTTTCACAGAAGAAATAGAAGCCACTATTGGGAACACCCTCAACTTTCCACCCACAAATCTATTCCTATAGACACCCATCCTTGCAATTTATATTTTAACAAAGGCTTCTGGTCCTAATTTCGGGAAATAGCTTCTAAACTCATCTATTATTCCCGAATTCATTACCCATGAAATCTGCTATTTTATGTCTCTTATATTCTTACCTTCAGATGTTGAAAGGTCGGGCATAGATCTTGCAGCACGTCTGCAGAGTCTTCCCTCTTGAGTGAACTTGATCCTGCTGTTCTTTCTCTTTGTGCTCTTCAAAGTTAAGAAAGCATCATGTTCCAGCACTCATGGCATTTCTCCAGCCTGCCCTCCACTCTCCATTGTCATGAGGACTTCACTGAACAAATAGACACCTCATAGTGCTTATAGGCCATAGTTTCTGACATATAACACAGTTGAAAAAAGAAGTTTCACAGCCTTGCGTCTTATGAATTCCCATGTCGGCCTCATTAGCTTTTACAAGCTATTTTCTTAGCTTGTAAGAATCTTGCTAGTGATACACAGTAAATATAAATACCTGTAGTTTTTGAAAATTGAAATAGTGCTTGCCCTTCTCCAGTCATCCTGTACCTTTTAGATTTAACCTTTATTGGGGGGTGCGTGGGCGAAATATAACAAAGTGCATAAAGCAGACGTACAGTTCAACCAACTGTAAAACAAACATCTGGACATTTGCCGCACAGATCGAGAAGTAGGATACTGCCAGCTCCCGGAAGCCCTTGTGTTTGTTACGGCTCTGTAAAAATTGAGGCAGGTGTTCCATGAACTTATCCCTAAGTCTCTGTTATAATTCATACGAGTTGGGAGGCTGCGGTATATTTGGAGGATCTAGGATTCCCTCCTTTATTATTTTTGCTTACCATTGAATTTTAGTTTTCTCTTTCCAATGTTTATTTTCTGTGTGTATTCTGAAGATAATTTTATTTGACCAAGAATGTAGGTATAGAACTAAGTGTGTTGTCTATAATTGTTTGTTACAGTATGGCTAAATGGAACTTTTTCAATTTTTGTAAACCCAATTTTATTCTGCCATTGCTTCCTGATAGGAATTTTAGAGATCGCTGTGTTCTTTTATACAAATAATTTATCTTTCTGTTTAATATTTCCTTTAAAAATCTAAACTCCTCAGAAAAATACCTGCTTGACCACATTAATCTCTTTAAGCAGCTCTTCCTTTTCGTGTTGGAATCATGTGTTTGTAAAGTCATATGATTTAATCTTTTAGAGACTCTGGATGCGTCTGTTGTTGATGTTTATGTGCATACTCACAGTCTTAAGGAATTTGGCATTTTATGTTTCACTATCTTTTTACTCTTGAACCCCTTCTTTTATTGTTTATTTTATTTTATTTTATTTTATTTTTTTTGAGACAGGCTTTTACTCTGTTGCCCAGGCTGCAGTGCGAGGGTGCGATTATGGTTCACTGCAGCCTCAGCCTTCCTGAGATCCCATGATCCTCCCAGCTCAGTCTCCCTGGTAGCTGGGTTTCAGGTGCATGCCACGATGGCTGGCTTATTTTTTTTTGGTAGAGATGGGGTCTTGCTGTGTTGCTCAGGCCAGTCTTGAATGCCTGGACTTACGCAATCCTCTTTCCTTGGCCTCCCAAAGTGCTGGGATGATAGGCATGAGCCACACGCCTGACCTACTCTCCCTGTTCACCAGTCTTGAGCCTCCTGTTCTGCTTTTTCCCCTGCCTAGGTTCTTGCCTCCTTTCACTCTTTCTTTCCGTGACTTGGACATGATACAGAAAAAACAAACAAAAAACCCCACAAAATCGAATTTATAAACAACTAATGGCATAGGTGCTCAAATCATCTAGCTGTGACCTGTGGGACTGAAGAAAAAGGCAAACAGGTTTGGATGAATAAGGAGTTGGGGAACACATGATGTGACCAGTGACCACATCTGCAGTGACAGTATCTTCTAAAAAACGATACACCAGGAACTTTCTTTGCTATTGGATTTATGATTTGGGATTAAGCATATTTTCCCCTTTGCAGGCTCTTAGTTATGTGTGGTAGATGTATTTCTAAATTACAATATTTTCTTTAAAAAGTAGTAACATAAATAATGTAGCATAATAAAACTTTAAATCATTAATGATATTCATAGATTGACATGTAAGCTGTTCCCATTCATTTCTCTTTATTTTTTTCTTTTTTCTTTTTTGAGACAGAGTCTTGCTCTGTGTCCAAGGCTGGAGTGCAGTGACAGGATTCTTGGCTCACTGCAACCTCTGCCTCCCAGGTTCCAGCGATTCTCCTGCCTCAGCTTTCTTAGTAGCTGAGACTACAGGCCCATGCCACCAGGCCTGGCTAATTTTTGTATTTTTAATAGAGGCAGGGTTTCACCATGTTGGCCAGGCTGGTCTTGAACTCCTGACCTCAAGTGATCTGCCTGCTTCAGGCCTTCCAAAGTGCTGGGATTACGGGCATGGGCTGCCACACCCAGCCCTCATTCATTTCTTGTACTAGAAGTGGTGATCTTTGACAATTTGTTTTCATATGAAGTTATTTTAATGAGGGGCAAATATTTGGAGCAATTAGCTAATCATTACAATGTTCTTTCTTTTCTTGTTTCTTCTTCCCACCTCCATACCACTGCTCCTCGCAGAGCAGGGCTAACCCATAGATAGTGTGCCCAGAGTCAGCCATCATTACAGTGTTCACACTTAGAGCATAAGTTAGGACTCAAAAAATTTTTCTATAAAGGCAACCTCAAGATAGAATTAATTGCTTTCTGGAATTACTATGTAGCTAGAATTTTATGTAGGATTGAAGGTCGTAGCAGCTTTGAGCATTGATATTGATTGTGAGAATGCATCCAAATGCCATTCATCCCCTGGAAGACTTGATTTGAGACCTTTATATGTACTTGTGCTATAGTAAATAAGAATATGTCCTAGATGGAGCCAAAATGGGATTGGTTTTAAGCATTAAATAAACATGCTAAACATTTTAACTATTATTTCCTTTTTTCAGTTTCAAATAGTGTTAAATGATTGTTATGGATAGGAATAGGGTTAAGCCCATTTCTAGGGCATGGTTTGGAACATTGGTGCAGTTTCTTTCCCAAGAACATCTTAATCAGATCCCTGGTTTTCAGTTTGTTTTCCTCAGAACTCCAGGAGTTAGGCTGGTTTCCTCAGGGACTGTTTTTGGCATTTTCCTCATTGTAGAACCTTATGGCATCACCTTGGAGACACAGCGTTAGTTCAAGAAATGGGCATGTGATTACCTAGGTCAATTGGAGTCCCATCTGGTGCTTTTCTGTAGGAGTAGCAGGGAGAGACTGCCTTTTCTGGTTGGATTGCTAGTGGTGTGTGGGCTGCCAAGTGGGCTGCCTTCCTGGTACAAAGCAGAATGCGGCACACAGAGGGAGCAGAGCCCAGAGGCTTGAACCTGATGGCACTCGAGGAATGTGGGTCCTAGAATGGCAGACATCCTCCATGCTAGGGCTATCCACTTGCATGGTGAATACATTCCCTTTTTGTCTAAGCTTCAGTTTTTGTTTTGTTGTTGTTTCATACAGAATTGAGAAATACGGCCAATACCTTAGGGAAGGTGGCAAGTTAGGAACTACACTAACAGGCTGTTATTAAAAGAATCACAGAGGCTAGTCTTCTAGTTTTTAATTTTTTGATTATTGTCTATTTTTGCTTGTTTGTGATGGGCATTTCTACACCTGGCCAAGGATGCATTCAGATAAATGTTTTGGATACCTCCTCTAAAATATCTGTCCCCACCACAGGATCAACTCCAGTAGTTGCTGGGCTACGGGGTGGCGCGCTGTGAGGACGCTCCAGCTGTATCGATTGTGAACCTCACTTTCAGGAGTTCAGCAATTGTGAGACAGTATCTTCAGGCATTGTAGGACTCTTTGGGGGATGCTGCTATTGAGGGTATTCTGAATAAGGGAACAATATTCAGTAATTAAGCCCTAGAGATAGAAATTCTTACTGTACCCATAACTCTTGAAGTCTTAGGGCAAATGGAGAAGACTTTGGCTGAATGAATCTTGAGGCATCCACCTTGCCTTGGAGTTACTGACTTTATATTTACAGCAACAGACACATACGAAAATTTTGTAAGCAAAATATTCTAACACTTTATTTTACTTCTGGTTCTGCCATTCTGCTGTCATCTTTGCAAGCTGCAAAACATTAGGGACAGGAGAAGAGAAGATTTTTCCTCTTTTATCTCATGGCTTTCAGCATTCTTAGACCAGAGCATGCTTTCTTTAACATTCCAACCACTTTTATTAGTTTGCTTATTCAACATTAGAATGTAAGCTCCAAGAGGTCAGGAGTCACACTAGGAGTCACTGTATTCTTGGATAGCCCCAGCCAAGTACCTGACAAAACAGGTGCTTGATATACAATCTGTTGAATTATATGCAATCTGTTGAATGAGCTCTTAAGTTACATGGATTTTAGTAACTGCTAGGGCAGATTCTCATTAGACAGGTGCAAAGAACAACGGATATTTTAAAGCAATTAGATTTAACAGAACATCATTATGCAAATGTAGCTCTGGGATGTTCCACTCAGATGTCAGGCATATAATGTTAATGAATGAAGTGTTACTTGAATTTGTGTGTGTTTTGGTGGGGAGGGAGTGGATTCTCTTGTTAATACTGGACCTCCTTGGGTTTAGGGATATTTTCGATAGAAATAACTTGAAAAAAGCTGTTGAAAGATATAAATTTTAAAACTTGTTTTGAATATATGACAAGCTGGTGTTGGGTTCATTGTCCCAGGATTTGTTTCCTTGGCCCAGTGCTGCTGCCACCATCCCAACCACCTGGTCTGTCTGATCCTGGAGCACTGGGTGAAAAGCTGTCAAAGTCTGACTGTATTAGCAGTCCCCTCTTCCCCTAGGGGCAGAGAAGACTCCACTCTGGTATGTAATTGTGAGTGCTGGGATAGAGTGGAGGAAGTTATAATATAGGGAATTTCTATATTGGAAATAGTACTGCCTATGTGTCATATGCATTTGACAATGAGTGTCAATGGATTATTCAACGCATTTGAATAGTAAGGCCTCCAATTGCCATTTACAGCATATGTGCTGAAGACACAAAATGATGTGTTGGCAGTTGACATCATCATCTTTCCCCTTTGGTTGAAATTTAAAGTGGTAAACTGTTATACTTTAAGAACCATATTGAAGATCAATTAATCATCTTAAACACATAGCAAATTCCTAGAAAAAATATGTAACCGATACTGTAGTTTTTTCTATATTAAAATCATTTATGGCCAGGTGGAGTGGCTCACGCCTGTAATCCCAGCACTTTGGGAGACTGAAATGGGAGGATTGCTTGAGGCCAGAAGTTCAAGGCCAACCTGGGCAAGATTGGAGGATTGCTTGAGGTTGGAAGTTCAAGACCAGCCTTGGTGAGATTGCAAGATCCTGTCTCTACAAAAAATTTAAAAATTAGCTGGATGTGGTGGTGCATGCCTGTGATCCTAAGCTTTTGGAAGGCTGAGGCAGGACGATTGCCTGAGCTGGGAGGTTGAGGCTAAGTGAGCTATGAATGTGCTACTGTACTCCAGCCTGGGCAGCAGAATGAGACTCTGTCCCTTAAAATATTAATTTTAAAACATTAATTGAAATGAGTAAATTTTTAAACACTTGTGGTGAGAATATTTGCATTTCTATTATAGGACCTCTGTGTTCCTTGTTCTTTGATTCCATTTTCTTGTCTCACCTACTGGTGACTTTGCTTCTTGTTTTTTCTGTTTCAACTTCTCGTTTTTGGCTTCTCTTCCCCTCCCAGTGTCTCTCCCTTGCTTGGGTCTCTTTCTCCTCTCTTATCTTCATTTCCCACATCTTCTCTATTTGTTCTCTGACCTTTGATTCACTCTACATTTAAATCTACAATTTGACCCTCTCTCACTGGTTTTTTAATTATTTATAAATCTCAGTAAGCAGTTTGAAATAAGATAAGAGCAAGGTATGGTGCCTGATCAGTTACCCTATGGCTGCCATCTTTTTAGAACTATTAGCTTAGAAATCACCTTTGGTCACACAGAATAGATAAGGCTTTTTTTGCAGTTTTATTAGTGGGGATAAATAGTTTATTGCAGGTTATTTGGGGGGGGGAATAACAATTGTTCCATGCACAGTATAGCTAGGTACATTTCTATTCTTGATCAATTAAGAATAACCAGTGAATTTTCCAAGATGGTTATTTAAAGTGCTGTACTGACAATAGATACTGAAAGTAAGCTGTATGCACAACCTGGCAATTTAAAAAAATCTCTTTTAAGTGTTATATATCTATCTTGGAGCAGATTAAATTTTCAGTGGCAGTCCTCATTTTCTCCACATTGAGTTACGTCTTGGTACCATACTTTATTGCAAAACTCTCAGACCTAAAGGATTTAAAGTTTATTTTGATTTTAAAGCAGGATAGAAAGGAAAGGAAAGAAAAATAATTTTTCTGAGTAAAGAGACCTAGTTCTTGTAATAGTATTTTTATCTGAGGACTGTGCTGTGATAAATAACTCTTACTGTAGAATCTGGATGAAATTAACCCTGGGAGAACCCCATATATCTCTGAGGCATTAGGTGGCTGATTATAACAATGTGTATTCTGTTTTCACATAGTACAATACACAGATGCACATGTGAGCTGAGTGTAAATGCAGAGTTCTCTCACCTCTTTAAAGACTGTCTTTTTTTTTTTAATTTTTATTGCATTATAGGTTTTGGGGTACATATACAGAACGTGCAACATAGTTGCATAGGTACACACATGGCAGTGTGTTTTGCTGCCTTCCTCCCCTTCACCCACACTTGGCATTCATCCCCAGGCTATCCCTCCCCAGCCCCCCATGCTGTCCCTCCCCCATTCCCCCCAATAGACCCCAGTGTGTAGTAGACCCCCTCCCTGTGTCCATGTGTTCTCATTTTTCTCACCCGCCTATGAGTGAAAATATGCGGTATTTCTCTTTCTGTTCTTGTGTCAGTTTGCTGTCTTTTTGAAGACTTTTTTTGGAGCGGATTTCTCTAACACCTGTTTGAATCTTCTCTTTTTGTTATCGTGGTAATCTTCTTATTTGAGTAGGATTTTGTTGATTGTGTTTGATCATAAATATATGGCAGCAGAAAATTTTTATAGCACCAAATTAATAATTATTCTTGGATTTACTGTATCTAAAGGAATGCGAAGTTTTTCCATATGTTTTTCCTATATCTTTACAAGCTTCATTAAAATATTTAAGTTTAAAATATTTTTAAAGCATATTTACTTTTTTCAAACCTCTGAAGGAATGTACAAGTTTTAAAATTAACTTCGATAAATTAATTTGCATTTAGTAACCCAGCACTTTGCAATGTGAAATAATATTGAAAATGGAAAACAATATTTATTGATAATTAAATGAATATACAACCAGATTTCTTCCTAGAAGACATTTTCATGTACCATGTAAAAGGTATTTTTTGGAATTATTTATACTTCTATGGTTTTCCATGTATGTGTTATTAGACTTCTGAGAAAAACCTGGATAATTTTAGGATAATAAACATTTATATCTCATTTCAGTGTAGTTCAGTCACTTAAAAATATCCACTTAATTTTATCTTGGGATAATTGTAAATTTGCATGCAGTTATAAGAAATAATACGGAGAGATCCTCTTCCCCCTTCATCAGTTTCCCCTTATGGTGGCATCTTGTTAACTGTGGAGCAGTGTCACATCCAGGATATTGACTTTCATATAGTCAAGAAACATTTTCCTCACCACAAGGATCTCTCATTTGCTCTTCTATAGCCACACCCACCTCTCCTACCTCCTTCCACATTGCTCAGCAACCACGAATCTGTTCTTCATTTCTATAAATTTATCATTAAAAAAAGTTATAGAAATGCTGTTATTCTTTGGATATTGCTTTTTTTCACTCAGCATAGTTCTGTGGCGATTCATCTAGATTGTTGTGTATATCAATAGTTCATTCCTTTTTTATTAAGTAGTGATCCATGGAAACTGTGTACCACAGATTGTTTAACCATTTACCTGTTAAAAACATCTGGGTTGTTTCTATGTTTTGGTTGTTACAGATAAAGTTGTTATAAATATTAGTCTATAGATTTTATTGTGTATCCATTTCTTTCTGTGATAAGTAACCAGGAATCCAGTTGTTGGGTCATATGTTAATTGTATGTTTATTGTTTAAGATAGTGGTCCCCAACCTTTTTGGCACCAGGGACCAGTTTCTTGGAAGACAGTTTTTCCAGGGACCAGGGGTGGGAGGTGGTGTGGATGGTTTCAGGTTGAAACTTCCACCTCACGTCATCAGGCATTAGATTTTCATAGGAAGCACGTGCAACCTGGATCCCTCACCTGTGCAGTTCACAATAGGGTTTGTGCTCCTATGAGTATCTAATGTTGCTGCTGATTTGACAGGAGGAGCTCAGGTGGTAATGCGCCCTCCTCCACCACTTGCCTCCTGCTGTGCAGCCTGGTTCCTAACAGGCCAGGGACTGGTACCAGTTGGTGGCTTGGGGATTGGGGAACCCTGGTTTAAGAAATGTCTTTTTTGGAGTGGTATACTATTTCACATTGTCACTAGAAATGTGTGAATGATTAGTATTTGGTGTTCCCATTATCTTTTCATTTTTGCCATTCTGAGAAGTTTGTAGTGATACCTTATTTTGGTTTTAATTTAGATTCCCCTAATGTTGACTGTTTTTTTCCATGTGCTTATTTGTTATTTGTATATCCTCTTCAGTGAAAGTTTCTTTATGTCATTTACCCATTTTCTAACTGGATCATTTTTCACTGTTGAATTTTGAGAGTTCTCTATATATTTTAGATACTAGCCATGTGTTGAACATTTGGCTTACAAATATATTCTCTGTAGACTGTATTTTCATTCTTTTAAGAAGGTCTTTTGTATAGAAAAAGTTTTTAATTTTGATGAAGTCAAATTGATCAATTTTTTCTTTTAGGGATCATGCTTTTGCTGTCGAGGCTAAGAATTCTGCCTAGCCTTGGATCCTGGAAATTTTCTCGTGTATTACTTTTTTGGAAAAGTTCTGTAGTTTTGTGTTTCACGTTAAAAATCCATGATGCATTTTGAGTTAACTTTGTATATGGTTGAGGTTCTTTTGTTTCCTTTAAACCCATGGATATTCAGTTGCTTCTGCACCATTTGTTGAAAAGCCTGTTTTTCCTCTGTTGAATTTTTTTTGTGCTCTCTCAAAAATCACTTGGATATATTTGTTCATCTATTTTTGCATTTTCTATTCTATTTTACTAATCTGTGTACCTGTCCCCCAGCTGGTATCACAGTGTCTTGATTATTATAGGTATATAATACATTTTGAAATCAGGTAGGCTGATGATTTCCCATTTATCTTCTTTTTCAAAATTGTTTTAGTTATTCTAGTTCCTTTGTCTTTTCAGATAAATTTTAGCATACACTTTTCTATGTGTACAAAAAAATCTTGCTGAGATTTTGATAGGAATCGCATCAAGTCTTTAGATTAATTTTGGAAGAATTGTCATCTTTATTGTGTTGAATCTTCCAATCTATGAATATGGTGTGTCTCACTATTTGTTTACATCATTGATTTCTTTCATCAGCATTTTTTTTTTAGTTTTCAGCATACGAGTCCTGTACATATTTTAAAGGACTCGTATGCTGTAAAGTTCTTAAGTCCTGTACATACTTAAGAACTTAATTTTTTGGGGGGCAATTGTAAGTAGTATTTTGTTTTAAATTTTGGTGTCCTTGTGTTCATTGCTAGCATATAGGAGTTTTTATCTTATATCCTGTGACCTTGCTGATATGAGGCCACAACTTCTGCAGTGTAATGTAAAGTCATTGCACATGAAGAGGGCAAAACAAAAAAGTAAATTGGAGTGCCACATATAGGAGTAGATTGTTTGCTAGAGAATGGTGATAGAGGACATGTCTCTCAATTGTATTAATTTTCAATTTGGGTAAGTCACTTTTCATCTTGTGCTTTTGTAAGACCTGGAAAACCCTTTCTCCAAGAAATTCTGGCTCCTTTTAGGGGATGTGATAATTTGAAAACCAAGATTTGGGTACCATTGCAACAGGAGACCATTGCTTCAGAACCCTTTCAGTGGTCAGAACTAAGAAATAAAAATAATTGAGTTCGGATCAATGTTTTCAAGTCAAATTTAACAGAAGAGAAGTTCTTCCCTTTATTTCATTTTACATTTCTATTTTCTCTTACACTGAAAATAGTAATTTCTTAATGACATCAACTTAGTTACTTATTTGCTTTATCTTACAATACACATAAAATGTTTTAAAATTACAGTATTAATATTAAAACTATTGCATAAAGTTTAAGATTTCTTTGCAGGTTTTTTTGAAGGGCATAATCCTTTCAGTAATACTACTGAGGATGTAGAGACAGAACACTGAGTTTAGAAGCTTTTTCTGTGTAAATGTTTTACCAATTTGATGTGAATAATGCTTTATTTCTTTTTCTCTAATTCTGAGTTTTCAATTTCTGGTTTAATTCTTTCTATATAAATAAGTTTGAAGTTAAAATTAAATAAAAAGTTATGCATGGAGAAACTTTTTCTATTTTCAGTCTTCCCAGTATCCCCTGATAAGTAAACATTTTTATTAAATTTTGTTGTAAAAGTAAGAAAGTACTTGCTTTTTCTTCCTTCTCATATACAATGTAGTAGTCTATGTTCTCTTTTCTCCCCCTTTCTTTTTTTTAATTTCATAATGTATTTTGGAGATTACTCCGTAAAAGTACATAGAGACCTTCCTCACTCCTTTTTACAGCTGCATTAAGTACTGGGTAATTTTGTACTTTTATTAGATCCTGCAAAATTCTCCTTTATGGGGATTTTATTTTGTACTTTGATCAACAGTATTTGCGACTTTCAGTTTCTTCTGAGCCTTGTCATGAGAGTAGATTTTTGCCAGATAGGTGAGAAGTGCTATCTCAGTGTAGTTTTTATTTACATTTTTGAGGATAGTTGAACATTTTTAAAAACATTTAAAGACTTTTGCCTTTTTGTCTTCTATTGGTTCATGTCTTTTACCTATTTGTATATTGGGTTTTTGATAATTAGTTTTATTTCTAAAGAGGAATGCAGATGATCTCTTTGAAAGATAAATTGTGAATATTCTCAGTTTGTCATTGGTCTTTTGACTTTCCCTATGACTTTTTTTTTTTTTTTTTTTTTTTTTTGGCCGTGAATGAGTTTTAAAGAATGTATCTTTTTTATATGTGTAATTTGTCATAGTTGTAATTTCTGTGATCTGAATCTTTAGGTACATGTTTCACAATGGGTAGAATAGAAAGCTTAAGAATTACTTTTGTATAGGAAATACAATAGAATAGAATATAGGAAAATAGGATAGAATAGAATAGAAAATAGAAAAGTTAGGCATTACTTTTTATGTTTGCATTCTCTAGCTGCTCACTTTTTTTGACTAGATTTCAAGCCAACTGTCACAAACAGGTCATCATTCCGGGTCCTATTTTGGTTTCTTTTCTCACTCAATACCAGAAAACCACAGAGCGCCATTCCTGGTATTTCATATATCTTGTATTTGTCATTTGTAAAAACAAGTGTCTAGTGATGTTAATTCTTTCTGTAGAATTGCATTTATGTCCTTTTACTTTTCTGTATTTGTAATTACTTTCCATAGTCTGTGGACAGATTTACTCTGGGAGCTATAGTCTGCTGAGTTGGAGTCTAGACCACTTATAACTTAACTCTTCAGCCTATTTAACTGTCTGCTTCCTTACTGTTGATTTGAGTTAGTCAAATCCCAGTTGCCTTAACTATAAAATTGGCTAGTAGAGCCATGTACCTCAGTGAATTCAGTGTATTGTTTAGTTGATGATTAGGTCAGCTATTATAACAAAATTGCAGTTCAAAATGAATATATAGGAAAATGTTTTCTTTAGAAACGCAGAATAACCAGAACATCCTTAAATTTCCACTTATTGCATGTCGATGCTGCTTGACTCTATTCCCTGTAAGGATGAACATTGCAGAAAGACTGAAAAAGTGGTGCTATCACATCATCAGATCTCTTATTGCAGAAGTTATAATTTTAAGAGAAAACAATCTACAATAAGGAGTTCTGTCATATTTTTGTAAGTATATTATGGTCTTCCAACTAAAATTAGTTCTAGTAATAATGGCATCTGTAAATAATGAAATCTCAAACTAAGGTATGTAACATTGACTTAAATATTGTTGAGCCAGTTATATAAGTCATGATAATTTCTGGGTGTTACAAAGAAAAGAAAGTGTTCTCAAGCTTCTCCTTTCCTAGAAAACAGAATCTGCTAGGTACCTGCTATTGACATCAAAGGTACTCGCTCTCCTGTGAGGGTGCTGTTAAAATGAAAACTTAAAAATCACCTTTTATCTATCATACTTGTGGAAAACATTTTTATCTAAGGGATTTCAAATCCCATACCTGTTACTATGGTATTTCCATCCAATTTTCATGGTTTTGAAGAAGAGCAGTCAGCATGGAGTAGGGGGATTGAGTGAAAATGATAATTTTAGAATTAAAATCAGCATGGAAGGATTTAGATCATGGGATGGTGGGATTAAAGGGGTAACCAGAGAGGACAGTAACAGAGGAGACCCACTGGAAACACTCTAAGACTTTGAGAGCCTGTCGGGTGAGTGCCCTGTGGACTTTTATGTGCCCATTTGTCATTTTCAATTCTAGAAGTGAGAAGCATCAGGATACTGCCTGGTACCGCCTCTGTCTTCCCATTCTATTCCAAACTTCCTGGAGTGGTGGGAGAGCTGAATGAGATAACACAAAGCACTTAGAACCATGGGTGACACATATTAGGAACTGAAGAAGAGTTAGCTATTACACATAACATTTGATTGGTATTAAAGAATATAAACATTGCTTTCTGTATACTCTATTAATAAAAGAGCAAGGAATGCTGTATAATTCTGTGAAATTGTGTATTCCCAGATTTGAATATATTTTTGCACTGTGCTTCTTTTCTTCCTGCTGCCTCAGTAGTGTCAGTAATCATGTAAATTCTTTTTTTTTTTTTTTTTTTTTTTGGTTGAGATGAAGTCTTGCTCAGGCTGGAGTGCAGGGTTGTGATCTTGGCTCACTGCAACCTCTGTCTCTAGGCTCAAGCAATTCTTGTGCCTCAGTTTCCTGAGTAACTAGGATTACAGACCTGTGCCACCATGCTGGGCTGATTTTTTTGTATTTTTAGTAGAGACGGGTTTTACCATGTTTGCCAGGCTGGTTTCGAACTCCTGGCTTTAAGCAATCCACCCACCTTGGCCTCCCAAAGTAATGGGATTACAGGTGTGAGCCACTGCACCCTGCCAGTAGTTTAAATTCTTACTGAAACAGTCATGCTTGTGTAGGTACTGTCTATGGTCAGTTTTGCTCTACAGTGACAGAGCTGTGTAGATGTGGCAGAGATTATACAGCCTGCAAAACAAAATACTTAGTATCTGGCCTGTTATAGGGCAAGCTTGCCAACTCTTAAATACAGGGTGTTCTGGTCCAGGGGAAAAGTACCCAATTATAGAGCAGCTTTCTGAAATCAACATTCTTTCTTTTACATCTCCTATTGAAGAATAGGATGTTGTATAAAAGAGGATAGCACAGAATGTTTCCTCAGGTTTTCAACTCTACTGAAGAGTTGACTTTAAAGAATTATTATAAAGTAATAAAATGTTACCATTTGCAACAAGCTATATAAATTAATTTGAAGGTTTGAAGTTGTTTTCTTAATGAAAAACTAACCCATTAAACGTGTGGTAGATTTCTTTTCACTTATTAAGATTAAATACTTATGCAAATTTATGGCATGCAGTATTTCACTTTCTTAAGAAAGTGGGTCTTTCAGGGTGGCACCAAGCCACTGTTGGCTTACAACACCGACTGGGAGCACAGCACCCTAGGCACAGGCAGCCTGTGAATATCTGTGGCAGTCCATTTCTTACTATCAAGGGAAAAGGAATTCTAAAATCAGTATTGAATTTAACATGTATCATTACTTATTTGACTCACTTGGATTCAGAGCCATAATAAATAGTATGAATATTGGCATAAGATAAAATTTGCATTTAGACCTGATTTTGAATGGAAAGATGTATATGACTTGAGAGAGTTTGGTTTTGATAGTGTGGTTGTTAATGTCTCAGAAGTAAATTGGCTTCATGAATACATGGGTTTTCAGTACCAGTCTCCTTACCGGCAGGGGAATGTCAGACAAGTGGTGTTTTTCAGACAGGGAAGCAGATGGTTCTTTCTCTTCAGTACAGGGTGTGCCAACTAAAAGAGACAGTTACACAAATGTTAACCCCTGAGGGAGAGAGAAAACAATTGCAGTCAGTTGTTCTTTATAAGTCTGTATCTTGACTTCACAATGATGTGAAAAAGTAATTTCTTCTTTTACGAAAAGCAGCATTAAATGCAAAGGAGCAGCCTATACTCTGAGTCCAACTAAAATGGTAGAAGATGATGTAATCACTTAAAAAGGAAACAGACTGTTAGATATTTGTGGAGTAACATGGTGTTGGACTCCTTGGGCCTGATATACTGCTTCCAAATTCTCATTAAAATGTCCAGCAGTTGTGCTATAAAGCAAATTGCCGTATGCCAAGATATGGGCAGAATGTTCTTCAATATGGCTGGTGAAACAGATTGAGAATGGTATTGGACTATATAGCACACATTCTATTCTCTGAACTAGAACAAGACAAATGCCCAACACTAGGTAGGACATGTTTAAAAATCCATTTACACAGTATATATAGCTTTGGGAAGCCTTGGGTCATGCTGAATAGTACAAGTTTGTCATTCCTAGTCTGTGGAGCCAGTCATACCTGGGTCCCTCAACTGATCCTCCTCTGTCTCCACTAGCAACTTTCTCTCCACTTTCACTTAAAAACCCAAACTCCAGGGGCCCAAAGTGGCTCCGGCTGGATGTCGTGGCGCTTGCGAAGGCGAGGCCAAGAGTTCAAGGCCAACCAACCTCAGCAACCTTACAAGCTCTCAATGATTGGCAAAAAGAAAAAAAAAAAAACACCCAAACTCCAAACATGCAGCCCCGCAGCAGGAGCCAGAGGGTGGTGCTAAGGGTGCTGTACACCCCTGGCTGCAAATCACTTAAAGTGTTCAAAACAGGTAGGAAGAGCCTTGCATCCCCGTGTTTCATGTCCAACATACGATACATGTGACATGCCTGAGTCTCAGCAGGAGGCATTATCCTGTTTCCACATGCATCGAAAGGAATATATGTCACACGTTAGCAGCCAGGCTCAGAGGAGAACATACCTCATTTACAAGTTCAAATCTGAAAGGGAGAAACATGGTAGCATTTAGTGGCTATTGAGATAACCTAATTATGTGTTTTACCCATCTGTGCAGGACCATTAGATCTAGCTGGGGCTCTCCTTGTCAAAGACACTGAGCATGTGGCTTAGGAAAAAAATTCCAGAATGCAGAGGAAGGACAGAATGACTTTGAGGACAGCGTATCTCACTGAAAAGGGTTAAAAGGGTTACGTGTGAAACACAGGTAACAAATTTAGGATAAATCTGGTATCTTAAAAAATCATGACTTTGGGAAAAGAAACCAGAGGGCCCTAAGGGGGCAAAGACTGAGATGAAAACAGAAATGTACAAACAAAAAAAACTGACTGAAATAAAAGAATGGGAGGAAACCAAAATTGCAATAAGACTTAAAATCCCTCCTACGATAATCAGAAGACTTGATCTTCAAAAATGGAAGAGGAATACGGATGACAAACTTGGACACTCTCAGGATGCAGAGGAGAAAAAGATAAAGATAGGTAAATATGAAAGGTAGACGTGGAGGAGAGATAATGGATTCTTCGCCCTGGAGGAGCTCCTGAGCGGGGAAACTGAAGTCATCAGGGAAATCACAATTAAATTTACTGCACCACAGAAGAGTGTGAGTAAATAGCATGAGAAGCCCTGACACTCAGCCAAAATTAATGAACAGAGGTTTCTGCTTAGACCTATCCTGGCGAAGGATTTGAATTTTCAGGATAAAACAATCCCAGGAGATAGAGCAGGTTGTGAAGAAACACAAGTTAGGTTTGTCTCAGTTATCTTGTCTGTTAAATGCCAGGAGTCTGTCTGTAAGGCTGTGGTTCAGTAACTATCATACAGTTTAACGACTGAATTCAGATGTGAAACAACAGCACTTATGTTCCATTCATCCCTTAAAAAGCTACATAAATATGCATTTCATCCATGGAGGAGACCACTCTTAGATTTTAGGTTATATCTCAGACTTTGAAGGGAGAGGCTGGAACAGCACCAAGTCTTACAGCCTCCTGACCTTTTGGGAGGTTGGGATATATTTACATGTGTCCTGACTGGTGGTTAGCAGTAAAGGCTCCCAAGCCAGTCCAACACAATTGATCAGGAAGTTGGCTCATCCAACAGAAAATGTAGCCCATATTACAGTTAGAGAATTAAAAGTCAAGGGCTAGGCAAATGATTTCTTTGATATGAAAAGCACAAACAATAAAAGAAAAACGATACATTGAACTTAATCAAAACGGAAAACTTTTGTGCTTCAGAACATGCCCTATTGCCTCTACCCTTTTGTAACGAGGAGGGAGCCAATGTGAGGACAAATTGAATACCTGAGGAAGGCAGAGCAGAGAGAGGGGAAGACCCTGAGTTTTTGAGAACGTCATTGGCCCCCAAAATGAAGAACTCTATTACTTGCCATACTTCTGGGTTTATTGTTATGTGAGATGGTCAGTTCTCCATTGTGAGAGTTGGAGTTTGTTACTTGCACCTGACTATATCCTCAGTGATCCATGCTGAAATAAAAAGTTAACACCAACCTAGGAAGATAGCACACAGTGTAGGAGAACATGCATTCTGGGCTTTACTGGCAGAATTGCAAATGTGTAAAGGTGATGGATTTTATTTCAAAAGCCAGAGTTACCTAAATTCTAACATTGTAGAAACTTGCTTTACTCTTTCTGTTATATTCCCAATTTTAAAATACTTTGTATATGGCATAGGAAAAAGAAAAATGCAGGCTTTTGATGCTGAAACTTAAATTTTAGAAACTAAAATACATCAGTTAATTGGAATAATAACATCAAGTAGAGTTTGTTCTATTGCTCAATATTAAGAATGATTGCTTAGTATTAAGAAATTTCCTGTACTAGATGTCCTGTGGCTTACAATGGAGCTCTGTCTTGATAAACTCATCGTAAGTTGAAAATATTATAAGTTGAAAATGTATTTAATACATCTAATCTACCGAACATCATAGCTTAGCCTAGCCTAACTTAAATGTGCTTGGAGCACTTACATTAGGCTGGAAGGAGAAAATCTGTCCTTCTATCTTATAATTAGGTGTTGAATGTCTCATATAATCTATTGAACACTATACTGAAAGTGAAACAGAATGGTTGTATGGGTACCATTGCAAAGGTGAAAAATTGCAAGTCAGGTTCTGTCTGTAATTCAAATTATGAACAAGTCAATTAAGGAAAACCATTTGATCTCAATAGATGTTAGGGAGGTACTTGACAAAACTTAATATCTATCCCTTCTGAAAAGAAAATCTTTTAGTAATAGCAAAAAAGGATTGAAGAGTGTTTTCTATCTTAACATAGTCAAAGGTGTGTTGCAAATTAATAGTCAACATCATTTATTACTGAAACCCTAGAAACATTTAAGCTTCCCAAATAAAGTTGTTAGCAATGCCATTAAAAATGTTCTGTTCTTTTTTTTTGGATTTGAAATACATTACTTGAAACTAAAAAGTAAACACTAAATGACAAGAGAAAGCAAAGTTGTTTGTTGAAGATATATGATTAGAAAAACAAAAGTCATTAGACATGGTTAGAAGCAATTTAATAAAGGTGCTTGTTCACAAATTAAGTGTTCAATAGCTTTTGTATATATTAACTGTTTATAATCAATAACAAAGAGACCCCATTTACAATCACAAGCCCAAAAACTTGAAATAAACTTGATGACTACCTGCTTTATGTGAGGAAAACCATAAAACTTTAAAGAGGATCTTTAAAAAGTTTGAAAACATGGTCATACTTTGTTTTAACATAAGAATAGCTAACTTTGTAAAATGTCGTTTTTCTTTGCTCTATAAATTAAATGTAATCTTAATCTAAATTGTGGATTTTTTTTTTTTTTAACTTGACACTCTGATATCGATGGTAATTGGAGCAATGGAAGTCTTGGATTTGCTGCAGTGTGTTTTTCATAGCTGGAGTACTGGGGAATTGGGGAAGATTATCTGAGTCTGGAATCAGGACCCCACTGTTGTCTCAAGTGGCTCACTCCTTATGAACAATTTCACCTCACTTAACTGATCTTAAGTTTTCTACTTGCGATATAGTCCCTTTCTGGAAGACTTATGACTTCTTTCCCCGAGCTATGCATAGGAGGACTCACTGTCATCAGATGTCGTGGTTACACAAAAGAGTTTTTCCTGCAGTTGACTTTCTGCCTTCATCTTACTATGTCTTTGGAGATTGGGCTGCCTTACTATAGTGTCATAGCCAATCACAGATGTTGCACCAGTGCAGTATAACTTATCTCTGAAAGCCCTTCAGTGGCTGCCACCAGAAGGTCTCTCTCCTGCATACTTCCTTGGCCACTGGACCTCTTAGGTCTTCCAACTTGCCCTACACTAGCTTTACTGGCCTTTTTTTCCAGTGTTTTGAACAAGGCAAGTTTTTTCCCACCCCAGGACCTTTACATATGCTGTTCCCTCTGCCTGGACCATTTCTAACCATCCTCTGCCCCTCCAGCCCCCAGTATACACATCCACATACCCACACCCCTGGTCAACTCTTACTCACCTTTCAGGTCTCAGATTCAGTAATATTTCTTCAAAGAGACTTTAAAAATTTTTTCAGAATTGATTAGATCCCCTTGTCATGCCCATTATTTCAGATTGTATGCTTTTTTCCACAGCACTTAATGTGTAATCATGTATTTGATGCAGTTTCTTTATAGTCTTTCACTACCATTGAAGGATAGAGACTGTGTGTCTTTAGTTCACTATTGTATATCTAACACTCGTAATTATATGTGCCACATGGTAGACATTTGTTAAATATATTTTAGTGAATTAATGTGCAGTGATTTTAAGTATTATTAGTTAAATAACATTTACCTTGTTTAATGATCCTGCATAGGCGTCTTCCAATAGTGTCTACCACAGTTTATCACAGAGGCCACTGTGGTCTCTCACATGCAATAAAGCTAATTTGAAGTTAATTTGCAAAAAAAAAAAAAATTATGCATTGTGAGAAAATTTTAGAAAACAAACACTAATGGAGACTTGCCTTTACATGTAATAAACTTATGATAAAGCTGTAATTGTTAAATCAGTATAATACTGACCCAGGAATAGAAAATGAAATAAGGTCTAGAAGTAAGCCCAAGTATATATGGGGGTTTAGTGTATGTTCGATGTATTTCATTTTAAAGTAGTGTCAAATAGATGGTAGGTTGTCAGCCTGCAAGATAGCTCCCAGTGATCATTGCTTTCTAGCATTCTCATCCGTATATAGACTCTTGTTGCATATATAGAGCTGACCTGTGTAACCAGTAGGATAGAATAAAGATGTTAGTGTGTGGCTTCCAAGGTTAGGTCATTGCAACCTCTGTCTTGTGCACCCTTGCATCATTTGCTCTGGATGGAGCTGGCTACCTTTCATGAGGACACTCAGGCAACTCTGTGGAGAGGTCCTTGTGGAGAGGAACTGAGGGCCTTGGTCAACAGCTACCATCAACTCGCATACCATGTGGGTGAGCCATCTGAGAAGGGGATCCTCTAGCTCCAGGGAAGCCTTCAGATGACAGCAGTTATCGGAGGCATCTTGCCTGCAACCTTGTGTGGATACAACTAAACCAGAACCACAGAACTAAGCTGCTCCTGAATATCTTACTCACAGAAATGGTGTGAGAAAATGCTGATTGCTGTTTTAAGCCGTGAAGTTTTGGGGTAATTCATATACAGCAATAAGCAACTGATCAGATGGATTGTTCAGTGGTGTTGGGATAGCCAGTAGAATTGGGGAAAAAAGTTGGATTCTTACTGAATTCTCTGTCAAGAAAATTCCAGATGTGCTGGGCATGTTTATTGATGCCTGCAATCCTAGTGCTTTGGGAGGCTGAGGTAGGAGCATTGCTTGGGCCCAGGAGTTTGAGGCTGCAGTGAGCCATGATCATGCCTCTGCACTCCAGCCTGGGCTACACAGTGAGACCCTGCCTTGGGGAGAAAAAAAACATCTCAGATGGGGATCAAATATTTAAATGTAAAAATGGAACGACTAATGTATTATAAAATAAGGCTGAAAAACTTTAATCTTTTGGGGTGGAGAAGGACTTCCTAGTTATAAATATGCAATCTCCAAGCCATAAAAATTTAGAACACTTGAATGATAAACCTTATAAACATGGTGAAAGATAAACCACAAATTAGGAAGATGTGAGCAACCTGTATTACAAAATGTAGTGTCTTTTAAATACATAGAACTCTTAAAAATCAGTAAGATGAGAGATCACATTATATTTACCAGATTCACAGAGCTGAAAAAGATAAACAAGGTTAAAGAGATTCCTTGATTGGTAGGAAGGTTATACAGTATGGCTCTTTTCTGGAGGGCAGTCTAATATTATGTCTCAAAATGCAAATACCAAATGAGTGCACATTGATTCATGTATTATATAAATTTTTACTAAAGTAGTAAGTGGACACACACACAAAGATGTGTATACTGTTATGAAATCCCGTTTTCCTCTATTCCCCCTTCCGTTGTCTCTTTCCTTATTCACCAGTTCCTCTTGGACTTTCCTAGATCCATCTTCACTTTTCAACATTGTACTCATACTTTTCAAATCCTGGTTTCTTCTCAATATTAGTAATTTCTTTAATTTTAACTTCCTTGTTGCCAACTCTCTAGTCTAACATTGATTTTAACATTCAGCCCTGCTTTGAAAATTTCATTTTTGCAATTACTTTCAACTTGCAAAAATATTTTAGTTTCTGATAAATTATTATTTTAGGATTCTGTTCTGTAACGCGTATATAGCTGTCGAATCTCTCTGAGGATACGAATTAGAATTTTAAAAACTTTTCTCGAATAACTTGATTGTGGCCATTTCTCCTGGGGCTCGTGGCTGTGTGTCTTCATCTTGCTCCTTTCCTCCCATGCTTTAAGATCTTCAAGGCCTGTTAGTCCTCAGCTAGCTGTCCATGTTTAAGGTTAAAGAACTAGGTTAATTAAAACTCTAGCTGTCATAGGTTTTCTTTGTGTAAATATTCCAACTACCCCTTGCCCTGAACAGGAGGATGCACTGCAGTCTCTGCGGAATGTGGTCAGGTTGCTTGGCAAGCTTCCCTATGGGGTGCTGTTTGGGTGGGGAATTGGCAGAAATTTCCCCCACATTGCCATCCTAAGCAGGACTAGGTCAGGAGGTGCAGCAGTGTCCCCTGTCAGGCAGAGCTGCTGCTTTTCATCCTCCCACTTCCCTGTTTCTCTGTTGTAACAGTTCTGAGTTCCCTTTCTCTGTTTTCTCTCAAGCCCTAATATCCACACCTGAAGCTCTCCACAGAGATGTCATCCATGTTGGGTTCCTTTTTCACTGAGGGCAGGGGACTGTGTATGGGGTGGTTCCTAGCCCCGCTGTTCTAAACTTGATTTTATTATTTATTTATTTATTTTTGGAGACAGAGTCTCACTCTCACTCAGGCTGGAGTACAGTGGCACAATCTTGGCTCACTGCAACCTCTGCCTCCCGGGCTCAAGCAATTCTCCTGCCTCAGCCACCTGAGTAGCTGGGATTACAGGTGCACACCACCATGTCCAGCTGATTTTTGTATTTTAGTAGAGATGGGGTTTTCACTGTATTGGCTAGGCTGGTCTCAAATTCCTGACTTCAAGTGATTCGCCTGCCTCAGTCTCCCAAAGTGCTGGGATTACAGGTGTGAGCCACGATGCCCATCCCCAAACTCTGTTTTTAAATCAACTTCTTGTTGAGTCACTCCTGCCTGTGTTTATTTGTTGACCCTGAGCTTCTCTTGGGTCTCTTGAGAACTGCTCTCAGTCTTCTCTTGGGGGGCTACAATTAACATTGCTCTGTCTTCCAAGGGTCCCTCATAGTTTTGGTCTCACCGTATTTTGTGTCTTCTAGGTATTCCATAAAATATATGATCTGCTGATGGCACTTTTTTTTTCTTACAGGATTCTTTAATTCTGCTTAAAAACAAGTCTTTGTTAGTTCATAAGACCTTGGGTGGAAGAGGAATGCCCTTTTTTCTGTGGGTGTGTTATCGTTTGAGTTTCTTCAAGTATATTCACTCTGAAGTTTTATTTTGCTTACTGTATCAACCATGTATTCGGGGGTCAGGAGTGTATACTTACCCATGAGGAAATCCTGAAGTTGGGCACGGATTCAGATCCAGGCTCCGAGCCCAAAGCCCGAGTTAAGAGGTTAACCTCTCTGCTGTCTCTTCTGTTTGTGCAGTTGGGGGCCCTCTTTCATGCTGTTTGTTTAAAGGCTTGGTGTTTCTTGTATTTCTGTTCACATTTGTGGGTGAGGATCTACAATATGGCGTATATCTTCAGCTCAAGTGAGAATCCTTCCTCAACTCGTGGTGATGAAGGTTCTCATGCAGGAGCTTAACTTTAGGTGACTTTGCAGGGGAAGGACAGGGAGCATATTGCAGGGCAGAATATTCTTTCGGCTGCCCTGCTTGATGGGGATGTGTGTGGGAGTTCTGCTCAACGGAGGTTGTCTCTTTGTGGTCTCTGCTGTCTTCTCTGTTAGGACTCCTCATCAGAGAGCTGCACTCATGCCCACTGACCTCCTACCCCTTCCCTGGAGGCAGACGTCTGAGTCAAACAGTTCAAATAGGGGGACTTGCTCAGCTCTTCCAGCTTCTAGTTAATTACTTGGCCAATTATCTTTGGCCTGCTCCTCCTGGCCTGCATTGCACTGATAATGGGATTATGCCAAGCTTCTGCTGAGGAAACTTTTCAACTGACATGGATTCCTTCTGTTTCTTTAGATTTGCCATCATTGGTCCCATCAATTTTCTAGATATTTACTAATCTGTTCTACAACTCTTTATTGATGGAGACAGTGTGCTAGGCATTAGGAAATAATGGTGAAGAGAAGGCCTATCATGATGGAGCTTATGTATGGTCTTGTGGGGGAGATAGGCATTGAATAATTTGCACACACATAGTACATGTTCTGTGAGGAAAAGTTGCCCTACACTGATGGAGCATATGAAAAGGCTAACTTACTGGGAGGGGGGTTGTCATGGAAGTCTACCTGGACAAGTGAAGGTTGATCTGAGATTCAAAGGAAGAGAAGGAATGACTCTGTGATAGGAAATGGGGTAAGAGTGTTCTAAGCTTCGGAAACAGAATGTGGAAAGACCTTTATTTGTAGATAAAGGGGTACAGGGTCTGCTGGTATCACTCCTCAAGGACATTCACTGTTGTCAGGCGTTCATTTTCATTCTCTATTTCTTCTCCTATTTCATAGGATTTGGGAGGGAGAAAATGTTAGATGAACTTTGATCCAGGTAACCTCAGAGAAATAATGACTGGGGAGCATTTTACAATGCAAACAATAAATAAAAAAGCACGAAGAATTTACATACTGTATGTGAAATATCCACACATATACATACATATAGGTTGAACATGCCAAATCCAAAATCTGCAGTGTTCCAAAATCCAAAACTTCTTGAGCACCTGCATGATGCTCAAATGGAGTGCTCATTGGAGCATTTCAAATTTTGTATTTTTCAATTTGGGATGCTTAGCTAGTTGATATGATGCAAATATTCACAAATCTGAAAAAGATCCAAAACCTGATCCAAAATCCGAAGGTAACCTTTCAGATAAGGGGTATTCAACCTGTATTTAATATTGGGAAGCAATATGCCAATACTAAAAATATTGTCTCTGAGAGGTGGAATAACAAATGATTCTTATAATTATTTTTTAAACTCTTAATTTGAATTTCAACTTTTCTATGACTGTGGATTGCTTTTATAATCAGAAAAAAGTTCCTAAAATGATGTTTTTCTTATGGTTGGGCTTATGTAAATGTAGTTTGTCACTAGGTCAATATCTTCAACATTATGAAGATGTTACTGTGTACTTACAGGAAATGGCATATGACTGGTAACAAAGCGACGTATACAAAGGAGAACATTTTTCTTGAGAATTCTTGCTAGCATCTCATAATGTCATTGTTTTAACGTTGTTAAATGGTTCACAGTGATGAGAGACTTAAAATCTTTGTCTCCCACACAACGTTGTAAGAGTTACAGAAAAGCTGTCATTTTGAGCTTCCTTGAGATTGAAGTGCTTGCAGAATAGTACTTGGATATTCAGGCTGACAATATGTGTTTGAGGAATTTGCGGATCAGTTTTGCCAACTTTGGTTTTGTATCACTTGGGTTTGTATTCAGCTGCAAGTAACAAGTTCAGATGAACAGTTGCTTAACCAAGTAACTTAAAGGAACAAGCTGTAAACTTTTAACTTTTTCAAGTTCAGGCAATGTAGAGGAGCTATGTCATTAAGGAGCCTCACTCTTTCTGTTTTCTTGATTTACTGTAGAGATGGCTTTTGACTTCATCATAACAGGGTGACTGCTGCCCCTCTAGAAACTATGTCTGTGATTCAGTCAGGCAAAAGGGGAAGCTAGCTGGCTTATCCTCTTATTTTTTTTAATCAGAAAAAAATGGTGTCTTTCAAAGAAACCACACCCATTAGACTTCCTTTTACATTTCAGTGTCCGGAACTTGACAGAGCCGTCTTTAGCTGCAAGGAAAACTGAGAAATCAGGCTTTTGTGTTTGTTTTTTGTTTTCAAACCAGAGCACATTGCCATACTAAACAAAATCAGTTCTGTTAATAAATAAGGAGAGAATTTATACTGGTAGGCAACGTTGCTGTGTCAGCTGCAGTAGTTAGGTGCTTAGAGATGGTAATTGAAGTCAGGAGTGTAATTAATATTACTCAGGCAGAGTATACAGAGTAAGAAGAGAATCAGCGAAGGAACCGAAAGGAACTTGAGTGTTGAAGAGACTGGCAGAGGAATAGGTATTCTCCAAGGGAACCAAGAACGAAGTGGCCAGGAGCTAATGGAAGGAGGTGATCACCTGGAGGGTGTGGACCAATGGTACAGGCTGGGAAAGGGGGAAGGGCAGAGTTGACATTACCACATATGCTGGTGAATGAAGTCCACTAGGAACTGAGACATGAACTTGAAGTTTAGCAAAAGAAAGCACCTTAGAGAAAGAGCACCCACAATGGTGACTGTGGGCTGCAGAGTGAAGGGGGCAAAGCAGTGACAGCAGGAGTGAGCTCCTCTCAAAAACTGATGCCAACTAAGCAGGACAGAGAGGGAGTGGGGAAGGGGGAGACATGGGCTCAATAAAAGCCTTTTTGTGTTGGTTGTTTTAAAGGCTGGTGATACTGTAGCATGCTTAATTTTAAGGAGAAGAAGGGCCATTAAGGTGTTTGAGAAGGATCCTAGAAGGATTGTATTTTCCAAGAGAGGTGGAAAGGGGTTGAGATCCAGAGCCCAAGGGATATGCTTTGAAGGAAGGTGAAAAGCATCTCTGCTTCCCTAAAAGAAGGCAGGAATGGTGTGCGGACATGAGGGACTTATGTAGTCTGGTGGCAGTGATAATAGAGGTAACCTGCTCGTGCCTGTCTTCTCTGGGAAATGAGAAAAAACCTCTTCTGCTGTGTTAGGAGAGAGACAGCAGATCTGAAGTAGGAAGAGGATGGAAAAGATCATCATAAATGTGGCAGAATTTCTAGAAAGCATGAAATGCGGGTAATTGGGCTGCAATGAGAATCCAGTCATGGTTAGAGAACCTGAATTTAATTAAGGTCAGTGTATGTCTGTGCAGTGCCATTATCTTAGATATAAATTGTTTTTGGAAAGTTTAGTTGACATTTTTGAATGATAGTTACTGGACTAGCACTAGAGATATAGAAGCATAAATATACCCAAAGCAGGTAAAACTTAAATGTTTGTCTCTAAAATAATTTATGACTAATATTTATTGATGTCCTACTCTGTCTCAGTGAAAAAGGTAAGCACTTTCCCTATGCAGTCAGCACAAGAAAAACCCATGAAATAGATATTACTATTTATCCTCATTTTATTTTATTTTTTTTTCCAAACTTAAAAACAATTTTTTGTAGAGACAGGGTCTCCCTTTGTTTCCCAGGATGGTCTCGAACTCCTGGGCTCAAGTGATTCTCCCGCCTCTGCCTCCCAAAGTGCTGGGATTACAGGCATGAACCACTGCACCCCCCCTTTATTCCCATGTTAAAGATGATAAAACCTGGGCTTAAAGAACTTAACATGTTCTAGATCATGTGGCTCTACTGCTCTGTGGATTGAGCCATATGAAATTGACTATCTAGTAAGTGAAATATGATAAAACATTGGCACTTTTCTATAGCTCTACCTCATATACTTCCACACCACAGTCATTGCCAAGGTCAGTGGACTGCTTACTATGTGCCAGGCATCGCCCTAAGTGTATTGATTGCCATAATCTGTCGTTAACATTTTGAAATATTTGCAGTCTTAATTGTCCTGATTTTAAAAAATCACATTTTTGAATATGATAATTTTGGAATAGCATACTTAATGTATTATACTTTAAATGAGTGTGTTTGAGTAGCAATGTTACTTTTTCCTGACTATGTTGGCAAAATTGTATTGAGGAAATGAATGGAAATATTGGCAAAACAGAAAAATCGTCACACATCTAGTTTCTCACTTTTTTGGGATATTTTTCACAACATCTGACTCATTGAGTGGTAGGTACCTAAGAGACCTGTGGATTGGTTTTTAATTCAGTAGATTTCTATTTTATTGTGTGTGTGTTGACTTGTGATCAATGTATATTCTCTTCTATATATGCAGCTTATTTTGGATAAAAAGAAAGATCATCTTTCCATCTTCTCACTTTATCTCCAACTTATGAATACTCATAGGTATCAACCAGTGCTATTACTAGTAAATCACCCACTCTCTCACTTTACTGATGAAATGTTGCCTTAAATTCTTGTATTTCAGCTAAAAGAAAAAGATCCCATTTAAAATTATGAATTTAGAAATGAGATGAAAAGCTGAGTGCAGTGGCTCAGGCCTATAATCCCAGCAATTTGAAAGGCTGAGGTGGGGGGATGAATTGAGCCAAGAGTGCGAGACCAGCTTGGGCAATAGTGAGACCCTTGTCACTACCAAAATATTAAAAATCAGCCTGGTGTGGGGGCATGTGCCTGCGGTTCCAGCTACTAGGGAGATGGAGATGGGAGGATCACTTGAGCCACAGAGGTCAAGATTGCAGTGAGCTACTACTGTTCTACTGCACTAAAGCCTGGGTGACGGAATGAGACCCTGTTTCTATTTTTTTTTTAAGGGTGATTTTCTCCCTAATTTGGAAGTCTTTAATAAAAGGATAAAAAGATGTGGAGCAGTTTTAGCTATCTCTTTTTGGCCTCCATATAATCAGATTTCATGTATATTTGAGACATTTAAAAAAATATCTGGCTAATTGGGCTCTCTGTGTTGAGGACCTGATCTTAAACTGTATGGTCTTGGCATTTTCAGGTAACTTTTAGTTCAGGTACAAGAATTCTTTAAAGAGGCATGGACAATTAATTACCTGACTGAGAAAAATAATTTCCCCCAAGTTAATTGCACAAATTACTGTAGCCCTAAAAGGTTAATGATTGTCAAACATCTTTGATGCATAGAGCCTATTAAATGCCAGTATCATCTGAATAATTTAACTAGAGTAGTCCTTTCACAAATGGGTCTCATCCAAAGGACAACAGTAACAGTGCCTTTTAAAATGTTTCTTTAGAGAAACGTGTTCAAACCCTTCAGCTGGAGACAGTCTTATGAGTCACAACACTTTCTTATATTTCAGAATATAAGACACTAAAACATTTGGTATTGCAGATGACTTAGATCATTTACTACTCTTATAGAACTACTGAGGTTTTACTTGAAGCTTGTAAGTTAAGTTTTGTATTTTATACAGACTTAGCTTAGGCCTTAATTAGGTAGAATTAATAAGCAGCTATCACTATGTTTATTTGAAATGAAACTTCTTTTACAGCTATTCATGGAAGAGAACTTTAATATTGTATTAATGTTTTTATTTTATTTTTAAATGCCAAACTTTATTATATATTTCCTAAACTATCTTTCAGTATTTTTTGTATATACTTTTTAGTGCTTTATAATCATCAGCAGGTTCCAGACTAGTAGGTGAAATATACTCTGATTTTTTTTTTTAATTTTACAAAACTTTGATTTTTAATAACAACATATGCTGAAGGACACTCTGAAGAGTACTAATTTTTTTTCAGGAATGTTTTTCCAAAAAGGATTCTGTGGTTCAATAAATTTCGGAAAGACTGCATACTATATGTTTTTAGAAGAGTCACAACATATAATCACATACTGAAGGATCTGATAAATGCTAGAGCAAATAAATTTAACATTATCTACTCCAGTGTTTTCCAAACTTATCTGAAGACAGACATTTCCACTCTCGTTTTGCATCATACCCATGAACATCCGAAGGACTTCTGTGACTTTGTGTTCTACACAACTATTCTGGGATATGCTGTTATATTAGCTGTAGCTTCCCTTGCCATATCTTGAATTTCCAACATTCAAATGTAGCAGATATGTTTATCTGCTGCACTTATGCCTACACATATATATGTATATAAATATACCAGTATACATAAATATATACATTTTAAGCCTATATGCACACTCACATAGATATACACATACATGTATGCTTATATTTTTATTCACTGCAATACCTTGGTATATAGCAGATAGCAGAATCAGAAAATAATCATTGACTAAATGGATGAGAGACTTTTACCAATCCATGACATATTCCCTGCTACCTTCTTCAGGATGCAGAAAATCCTATCCCCAAGCTTAACAAAATGTGACATTCTGGAGAAGGTAGATGTGATCTTTCTAGAGACATCTGAAACATCAAATACAAACTATTTGTGAGTACTTTTTCAATATTAAGTGTGTCAAAGGGAAAAGACCCTGAATTTTGGGTCAGGAGACCTGGGTTCAGGTATGAATTCTACCACTTTCCACTCATGTCATTTTAGGCAAGTTACGGGCTTTTCCTGAGCCTTGGTTTTTCTCATTTATGAATTGATAATACTTACCTTGTAAGCCTGTTGAAATATAATCTGTAGAACATCGAAAACTTATTTTTAACCAATTGGAAGTTATGCTGTGAAAGTATTATAGATCCTGATACAGGTGAAAGCTTTATTTAAAAAAATGTGAGTAACTTGAATTTTCCATTTCATACATATGTTGGGGAAGAAAATTTCCATTTTATTTTTTGATGAAGATACTAATTTTCTTAATGAACATAAAAATGTATTTTTTTTTAACATCAGTGGACAGTAATGTTATTTTTCTATTGTTGTTTAGCAAACTTCCATCCTTTTTTCTAATCAAAAAAGTCCAGATCTTCATGCTTTAGCCTCAGACCTATTGCACCTGCTGCTCACTCTACCTGGAATGTTCTTTAAAACAAGGTGACTTGTTATTTCTTTCCATCTTATTTCAGCTCTCAGTCAACCTCTCACTTCCCTGTCCACCAGAATACAGCCCCAATATGTATCTCTTTATCCCTTTACCCACTTTTTTGTTAATAATACTTATCAGACATTTTATTGCACATGTCATTAGTGAGGTGAGATGGAGATCATATTTTGTGGCGATTAGTAAGGGATTGTAATATCTTGCAGTAACAAAATTGCTTTAGACCAAAGTTTTGTTTGCTTGTATGGCTTTTATACCCATTATTTCAGCACTTTAATGACTGTGTCAGATGTATAGGTTACTTAGTAGTGATACTTTGGTAAAATTCTCTGGTAGAATAAAAATACATGTGCTGTCTCCATGGATTTTTTTTTCTTCTGACATGAGGGAAGATGTGGCAAATAATGTTACAGATTTTCACTGGTTAGAAATATTAATCAAATAAATGACGGGAAAATGTTTCTGTTGACAGAATGGAGTAGGTATAGATAGGAAATAATGAAACCACTTATGTTAAAATTGGTAACTTTAAAAAAATTGGATAGTAGAAATAAGAGTTGTTTTATATGTTAGTATCCAGCCAAATGATCACAACTGATTGTGTAAGGTTAGTGATACGAAGTTATGCAAGATTGGTTTTATACTATATCTATTAGAAATTTGTTTTTTTGGTGATACTCTTAATACCATGCAGATTGTAATTGTAACTATCAGGAATTTCTGAGTATTTTATGTAAAATAAAGATATTTCCTTTGAAAGAGTTAAAGTTGAGGTTTTGTAAGCTAGAACGTGGTTTAGCTTTATATGGCTTTATGTCAGACTCTTGGAATCATTTCAAAATGCACTCATATTTTGTTTAGAGTTCACAGAGCTGTTTAGAAGTAATTTATAGTTTTTCATAGGCTACTCATGATGTTTGAATTATTTTCTATGTTCTCTGCTAAAAGATTCTCCTCTTCCTGTGGAATTAGACTCTCTGGGTTTCCATAAACATTTTCCTTCTGGAAGTACGCTCAGTCCACCTGTTTACCATTTGCAAGAAAATGCTGCTTTCCTAAAGAAAATCAAGCCCAGACTTTCCAGTTCAGCTCCTGTAGGTAGAGTGTGCAGCTGTACTGGGCAGCCTTGAGTGAATCCCAGGGAATTGACTACTTGCAGGTTTTCTGCTGATGGCAGCTGCTGCCACCATGTTTTTCTTTTGGGGGACTGGATGCTGCTCTCTCTTCAATGTTCTGGCCCAAGAATAGACAACATATATCATAACTGACACAAGGCTGTCATGTTTAAAGACATCTTTACTGCATGCTACAGAGTAATAAAGAGAGGAAAACCCAGAGAGCACCATGAATCATGAATCTAGGCATTCTAACTTTAGAGCTATGGCACATTCATCTACAGTTGGTTGGGATGGTTGCTTGCACGTAAGTGGCTTTTCACATTTCAAAAATTGTTTCCCAGATGAGCATATGTTTGCTGTTGGTTGACATGCCTCTGAACCAGTGCCAAGATGGTGTGTGTGATTTCAGCCCCCACTTGTACTCCCAACCTAGGGACCTTTGTGCAGGGTACATCTATATGTGTATTAGCGGTTGCCTACTGAGGTTTTTCTTGGTTCTCACTTTACCTTCAGAAGGCATAGAGTACCTCCAGTAGCCCTTCTGCACTGCCCCTCATTCCCCCTACCCATCAACCCCTGAATTCCCTAAGAGGCCCTCTTCAAAATCCAGAGGTGGGCTGTCTTCTCCTACCTCCTCGTAGGGGCTCACCCTGATGAAGTTGTTTCATTTCTAAAGCTCTGACTCCTTTTGGGCAGCTGGCACCAGCAACAATCAGATCTTTCTAAGACTGTCTCCTGTTTATAACAAAATCTCACACCTCCAGCATCATGTAAGAGCTGCATATGTGAATCACAGTGGAGTTTTTAATCCTGTACTCAGGTCTGTTTTGAGGATAAATGGTAATTTCCATTGCATTTTTTTTTGTGTTAAAGTACATTGCTTAAAAGTTCTGGGGTATATAGTGGTGATGATTACACAGCATTATGAATGTATGTAGTATCACTGAACTGTACACTTACCGTTTAAGATGGTAACTTTTTTGTTACATGTCTGTTACCACAATAAAAATGGAAAAAGTGTATTGCTTAATAAAATACTTGATGAAGTCCATGCAGTGTTTACTACATGCCAGTACCATTTTGAGCATTGTACACGTTACAATTCACTTAATCCTCACAACAACCCCATTGAGTAGCTAATATCCTTATTTTACACATGAGAAAACTCTGCTACATAGAAATTATATAATTTGCTCTTAGGTGAGAGAACCAGATTCAAACCAAAGTTGTTTAGCTCCATAGTGCATGCTCTCAGCCACTGTGTTAATCCAAATCTACATTGTCCTAATTGTATTCTATATTTGTGTTTAGATAGAAAGTACTCTGGGAATCTGGAGACTTGGGTTCTCAGTTCTGGCTCTGTGACTGTACCACATTTGTGACTGTGAGCAGAGTAGCTTCTCTGGTCTTCAGTTATTTTAGCTTTAAAGTGAGATGGTTTAAGGTTCACTGTTAAATCCCTTTCTATTTGTAAATGCTACGAATATGTATATATTATTATTTACGTAAGGTTATGAGGTTGAATGAGTCTTATTTTCTCAGTGGTCTAAACTAAACCTGTGGAATCTCATCTGTCAAATGCTATGTGATTGAAGATAAAAAGAAGAAAATTTTGTTTTGAGACTGGGTCTCATTTTGTTGCTCAGGCTGGAGTGTAGTGGCAAGATCATGGCTCATTGTACTCCCAAACTCCTGGGCTCAAGTGATCCTCCCATCTTAGCCTCCTGATTAATTGTTATTAACTCTTATTCAGAAAAGTTGAATTTCTCAAATATTAAATGTGATAATAATACCACATAGGAAGTAGTTCTGTGTACCTTCTAGTTTGAAACTAGTAAGATGCTTTAGTGGAAATGAGATATTAAAAATTATTCCTTGACATTGGAGGTGATAAAAGGAGAAAGAATTTTATAAAGTATGATATACATAACTATATATTATGGGATGCAATTTATGAGATTTCATATTGAGGGGGGTTCTTTTTTTTTAATTGCATTTTAGGT
The DNA here is from genome assembly GCA_031835075.1 of Saguinus oedipus. NCBI lineage: Eukaryota > Metazoa > Chordata > Mammalia > Primates > Cebidae > Saguinus > Saguinus oedipus. Next base: position 50,599,336 of record CM063170.1, read on the forward strand.
TTTGGGGTACATGTGCAGAACATGCAAGATAGTTGCATAGGTACACACATGGCAGTGTGTTTTGCTGCCTTCCTCCCCTTCACCCACATTTGGCATTTCTCCCCAGGCTATCCCTCCCCAGCTCCCCCCCTTGCCGCTGTCCCTCCCCTATTCCCCCCAATAGACCCCAGTGTGTAGTACTCTGAGGGGAGTTCTATCATACTCAGTTAATGTGTATTTATTGAATACCTACTATGTCAGGCACATGCTTGATGGTAGAGCATACAGATGATAAAGAGAAGGTGGCCTGCCCAAATGGAATGTAAATTCCATTTACGTGGGAATGTAAACCCCATTTCCAGTGGGAAAGCAGGTAATCAACAAATAAATGAGTGAATAAAATTAATAGCTGTGATACCTGCTGGACAGGAAATGGCATTATGCTGTGATAGAGTCACTGATGGGGTCAACTTTTTGGTAGGGTAGTTTGGAGAGGTCTCTCAGAGGAAATGTCATTTTAAGTAAAAGCTGACAGAGGGACCACAAAAAGCCGGTGCTGGGAGGAATGAGGGCAGAAGTAAAGGAGTGGGTGAGGGTGGGGAGAATAGCATTCTAGACAAATGTAGAAGGCGAAATAATGTACCCTAATGATGTCCAGGTTCTAATTCCTAGAATCAGTGAATGTTACCTTCAGTGATATATGAGACTACAGATATGATTAAGTTAAAGATTTTGGGTTGGAGAGATTATCCTGGATTATCTGGGTGAGCTCCAAATGCAATCACAAGTGTCCTTATAAGAGTGAAGAAGAGGGAAATTTAACTAAAGAGAAAACAACTATGTGACAGAAACAGAGGGAAGCAGAGTCAGAGAAAATGCTACATCCCTGACATTGAAGATGGAGGAACAGGCCATGAGCCAAGGACAGCAGGGAGTGCACCTCTGCCATCACCTTGGATATAGTTCCTTTAGACTCATATTTTGGACTTCTGGCCTCCAGGACTGTAAGATAATAAATTTATGTTGTTTTAAGCCATAGGTCTATTGTAATTTGTAACAGCAGCAATAGAAAACTAATACAGGCTGTGTGTGATGGCTCAGCTCTGTAGTCCCAGCCACTCAGGAAGCTGAGGCAGGAGAATTGCTTGAGCCTGGGAGGTAGAGGGTGCAGTGAGCTGTGATCATGCCTGGATCATCTCCACAGCTGTGATCATCTCCACAGCCTGGACAATGGAAATTAAAAAAAACAAAAAGTAACATGAAAGTTGGTACTTGGAAGTGGGGTGCTGCTTTTTATAAATATGAAAATGTGGAAGTGGCTTTAGAAATGGTCAGTGGGTAGAGGCTTGAATACTTTTGAGGTGCATGATTAAAAAAACCTAGGTTGCCTTGAACAGACTGTTCAAGTGTTTAATATAGATATTAAAGACTGCTGGTGAGGGTTTAGAAGGAAATGAGGAGCTTGTTAATGGAAAGTGGGGGAAAGTGGATCATTGTTATGTAGTGGCAAAAATTGTAGCTGAATCGTGTCCTAGAGCTCTGTGGAAACAATTCGTAAGTGATAAAGTTGACTATTTAGGAGGAGATTTCTAAGCAATGTATTGAAGATACTGCTTGGATTCTTCTTGCTGCTTATGGTAAAATGTGAGAAGAAATTCTAACTGTAGACTGCAGCTTCAGCTTCGTGCTGGAGAGTTCCAGGGTGCCCTTTCTGACAGTCTGACCTGAAGACTGCCCTTTTAATAGCAGGATTGTAGAGAATCATGTTTACTCATTTAGAATGTCAACTATATCTCTATAAAAGAGTTTTGACTTGCTCATCTGCCTTTTAAATGTTTATCACTGATAATGACTTTACTGATCTAATTATAATTAACTAAACCAGTATTGTAAAAACTGTGCATTTTCTTATTGTTGTACAAAATTTATCTGAAAGCATCTTTCCTGTACTGAGATAGTGTTCCCGCCAAAAAATCATTTACACCTATGAATGTGACTTTGTGACTTTATTTGGAAATAGGGTTTTTGCAGATATAATTAAATAAGATCAAGTCATATAGAATTAGACCAGACTTTAATCCAGTGACTGATATCCTTATATCATGAGAGGCTTTGGACATAGGGACACATAGGGGGAATGCCATACGCATATGAGAGCAGACATTGGAGTTATGCTGCCAAAGCCAACAATGCCAAGTATTGTTGGAACCATCAGAAGCTAGAAGAGAGGTGGAACAGATTCTCCCTTTGAGCCCTCAGGAAGGAACCAACCCTACTGACACCTTGTTAGGCTTCTGGCCTCCAGAGCTGAGAGAATAAATAAATATCTGTTGTTTCAGGACATTCAGTTTGTGGCATTTTGTTATGGTAGCCATAGGAAATGAATATGTTTTCTGACAAGTAAAAGTAAAGTAATGGACTCTAACAAATTAATTATAAACGCCCAACAGAAAATGTCACTCTTCCACAGAGCCGATGTCTACTATGGCTGTTTTCCACATTTGGATTTCTGGAAGTTTGCTACCTACCATAGTTCTTTGAGTAATTCTTAAAACTTTTACACCAGGTCAGATTATAGAGTATAGAAACCTTGGACACAAAATCCAAGGCTTATATCAAATCAAGAGGGACAAAACGAACTAGCAGGAAGGTTACATAAATTGGTCTTCTGCAATTTATTTGTTTTCTTGTAATATTTGCCCTGAACTGGCCAGAGAAATAATAGATAGACTCCATAGAAGTCAACTCTTAAAAATGGCTTTTCTGTTATTCTTTACCTCCATCCTATCAACTACACATGACCTTTGTTCCATTGTGCAGGACTTAGGGACACACTTTGAATGTAAGCAGTTTCTTCTAGCATTGCTGGAAGTAAAAGGATGCCTCATCTTATGGAATACAGTTGTTTCTGGAGATCTTGCTTAAGTGTACATTGGAAGTGAAATTTTTTTTGCTTTGTTTTCTGTTGTAGAATAAAAAATTTCTCTCCACAAAGGAATAATTACACCCAAAATATGTTTAAAAACAATTTAAAATTATATATATGTACAGTGGCACTGGCTTTCAGAGAAAAGAATAAAAGTATATACATGTATCCTGTTAACTGATTTTTTTTTTTGAAACAGGGTCTTGCTCTGTCTCCTGTGTTAGAGTGCAGTGGCATGGTCATGGCTTACCGGAACCTCTGCTTCCCAGGTTTAAGTGATCCTCCTGCCTCAGCCTTCTGAGTAGCTGGGACTACAGGTGTGCACTACCATGCCTGGCTAATTTTTTTTTTTTTTTTTTTTTTTGTAGAGGTGAGGTTTTGCCATGTTGCCTAGGCTGGTCTCAAACTCCTGAGCTAAACCAATGCGCCCGCCTTGGCCTCCCAAAGTGGTGGGATCATAGGTGTCAACCACCATGCTCAGCCAACAACTGAAATATTTTAAAAAGTATGTATATCATGTTTTTTCTCTCTCTCTCTCTGTTTGTCTCTCTCTATATATGCATGCTACCTAAGTTAAATTCAACAGACTATACAAGGCTTTTACATAGACAAATAAATGTACCTATGTACCACATTCATAATGGAAAGTATCAGTATTATAAAGATGCCCATTATGTCCACATTAATCCGTAAATTCAATTCTAATCAATAACTGAACACTTAAAACATTTGCATAACAGACATTTTCAAACTTTACACAAGAGAAAAACATAATGAACCCCATGTACTCTAGCAAATTCCACTGTTGACCAATGATTTCTTAAAAATGTACTATCGTTATTAACTTATGAAACTTTAAAATACACTTGAGGTGTTTATGTCAGTCACTTCTTGTTATTGAAACTCAAATTGTCAAATCTTTGTCCAGTTGAGTTACCTTTAAGTTGGACCTTGTGACCTTTTGACATGACTCCATTAATTTTTTTTTAAATTTTATTGTGGTAAAATATACATACCCATATAGCATAGAATTTGTCATTTTAACCATTTAAAAAGTACAATTCAGTGACATTTATTATGTTCAATGTTGTATAGCCATCACCATTATTTATTTTCAAAACATCTTTGTCATTTCAAATAGAAACTGCAACTTTTAAGCAGTAATTAACCATTTCTTTCTCCCTCCAACTCTGGTAACTTCTAATCTACTCTATGAATTTGTTTATTCTAGCTATTTAAGTAAAATCATACAGCACATGTCCTTTTGTATCTAACTTATTTAATAATTTTATTTTCATTATGTTTTTAAGATTCATTCATATCATAGCATGTAACAGAACTTAATTCCTTTTATGGCTGAATAATAATATTCCAGTGTATGCATATATCACATTTCGTGTCTTCATTCATCTGTTGATGGACACTTGTGTTGTTTCTTCCTTTTGGCTATTGCAAATATGTCTTGTTATGAACATTGGCTAACAAGTATCTATTTGAGTCTCTGTTCTCTGTTTTCAATTTTTTTTTTTTTTTTTTTTTTTTTGAGACAGAGTTTTGCTTTGTTGCCCAGGCTGGAATACGGTGGCATGATCTCAGCTCACTGCAACCTCCACCTCCCAGGTTCAAGCAATTCTCCTGTCTCAGCCTTCTGAGTAGCTGAGATTACAGGCACCCACACCACGTCTGGCTAATATTTTGTATTTTTAGTAGAGACGGGATTTCATTGTGTTGGCCAACCTGGTCGTGAACTCCTGACCTCAGGTGATCCACCTGCCTCAGCCTCCCAAAGTATTGGGATTACAGGCATGAAACACTGCGCCTGGTCCCTGTTTTCAATTCTTTTGGACATATACCCAGGAGTGAAGTTGCTCAATCATATGATAATTCTGTGTTTAGCTTTGAGAGGAAATGCCAAAATGTTTTTCACAGTGGCTGCACCATTATACTTATATTTACCAAAAATGTTGAGAGTTCCATTTTGTTCTTACATCCTTGCCAACATGTTATTTTTAATATTCCTTTACTATAGCTATCCTAGTAGATGTGAAATGGTATTGCTACAGAAATGTTCTTTGTAGCACAGTCAAGTGAAAAACATCTGGAGGGAATATCAGGAAAGAATAGATAAAACTGTGGATTATTTGCAGATCAGAATACTACATAGCAGTTAAAATGAATGAGCTAGAAGTTAAAATGAATGTGATTCTATTATATTCGTCAGTACTTCAGTCGTGTTTTTCAACTCCAGAATTTCTGCTTGGTTCTTTTTAATTATTTCAATCTCTGTTAAATTTATGTGATAGTATTCTGAATTATTTCTCTGTGTTATGTTGAATTTCTGTGAATTCCTTCAAAACAGCCATTTTGAGTTCTCTGAAAGACCATGTAGATCTGTTTCTTAAGGACTATTCCCTGCTGCCTTTTTTAGGTTAGTTTGTGAGGTCATGTTTTCCCAGATGGTCTTGATGCTTGTGGATGTTTGTCAGTATCTGGCTTTAAAGAGTTAAGTATTTATTTTAGTGTTCACTATTTGGGCTTATTTGTACCTATCCTTCTTGGGAAGGCTTTCTGGGTATTCAAAGGGAGTTGGGTAAACCATATCTTCATTAGGGGGGTACCCTAAGACCAGGAACACTGGTTCTTGCAGACTCCTATAGATACTGCGTTGGTGATCTTGGATAAGATCCAGAAGAATTCTCTGGACTACCAGACAGAGATCTTATTCTCCTCCCTTTCTTCCAAACAAATGGAGTCAGTCTCTCCCCACTTTCTCCCCCAACCCTCATTTTTAGTTAACTTCTGTGAATGATAGAGTCTAAGATCATCTTCTGGCATGTATATAGCCAGTTGTTCTGGTTTTATTTGGTGAACATAATATCCTTTCCCTAGTATATGGCCTTGGCATGTTTGTTAAAAATCAATGAATAATAAATATAAGAATTTATTGTGGGATTCTTAATTATGTGCCATTGGTCAATGCCTATGAGTTTTATTAGTACTATAATGCTTTGATCACTATACCTTTATATATGATTCCAAATTTAGAAAAGAAAGATCTCCAAATTTGTTGTTCAAAATTGTTTTGGTTATTTTAAATGTTTTGCATTTTCATATCCATTTAGGACCTGCTCATCAATTTCTGTGAGAATAAGCCTGGAATTTGATAGGGATTACTTTTTTTTTTTTTTTTTATGGGTATAAACCATTTTATACTCTGATATGTAACATTAAGTCACAATAAAATCAAAACACAAGATACTTTTCCAAACATTTCTGCATCATCTTTAGTATGCAACTGGTGACATCATTGTTCATACATGTCCTTTTGCATGTCCATTTTGGGAAGATCTCCAGAGCACAGTGAGTCACTCAATCTTATAAAAAATTTAGGATTATAACATCATGCAATGGTAACATTAAATTTTTCAGGGGATTACTTTGAATATGTAGATCAATTTGGGAAATGTTGCCATTTTAACAGTATTGAGTCTCTCAGTCCGTAAACATTGAATGTCTCATCATTTAACAAAAATCTTTAATTTTCTTCAAAGCTTTGTAATTTTTACAGTGCAAGTCTTGTTCTTACGTTACCTTTATTTGTATGTACTTTTACTCTTTTTTAATGCTATTGTGACTGTCTCTTAATTTTACTTCCAGATTGTTTATTGCTCACCTATAGAAATATAATTAATTTTTATATATTGATCTATGAACTAGATGTGCCTTAAAAAATTAGTTCTAATGTTTTTTTTTTGTGTGTGTGTGTGGACTATTTGGGATTTTCTTTACAAAGAAAGTGGTAAAACTGCCTTTATTTGAAGATGACATGATCCTGTATATAGAAAATCCCCAAAGGCTTTTATTTCTTTTTCTTGGGTGGTTAGAGCTTCCAGAGCTTTGTTGAATAGAGGAGATGAGAGTGGACATCCACGCCTTTTACCCTGTCTTAGGGGAAAAGAATTTGTTTTTTCACCAATATGTATAATATTCACTGTAGGTTTTTTACACATGTTCTTTATCAGGTTCCATTCTAAGGTTGCTGAGAATTTTTATCTTAACTATGTATTGGATTTTGTCAAATGTTTTCTCTGTACGTATTGAAGTGTACATGTGGTTTTTATTCTGTATTGATATGATATATTACTTTAATGGATTTTTTAGCTGTTTAAACAACCTCAAATATCTGGAGTAATTCCCAAACGATGGCTCATCTTTTTTTTTATATGTTGTTGAATTTGTTTCCCCAATATTTTATTGAGGATTTTGGCATCTGTATTTGTGAGGGATATTGGTTTGTAGTTTTCTTTTCTGGTAATAATTTGCCTGGCTTTCCTATCAGGGTGTTATTGCATCATTTAATGAGTGGGAATGTTCTAGAATGAGATGTGAGTAATTTCTTAAATCTACCTCTTATTCTTCTCAGAAGAATTTGTGGTGTGTTAGTATTATTTCCTTCTTAAGTATTTGATGAAATCCCCCAGTGAAGCAATCTGAGCCTGGGCTCTTTTTGTGGCAACATATTTTAAATGCTTATTTAATTTTTGTACTTGTTATAGATATATTCAGATTTTTCTATTCCTTCTTTAGTCAGTTTTGATCATTTGTGAGTTTCCAGGAATTTGTCTAATTCCTAAGGGGTCAGTGGTAATCTTCTCGCTTTCATTCCTGATTTTTGTGATCTGTTTTATCTCTCTCTCTTTTTTGCCAAGGGTTTGTCAATTTGTTTTTAAAGAACTACCTTTTAATTTTATCTCTATATTTTTCTGTTTCACATTTCTTGAATTTCTCCTGTCTTTATTTTCTTCATTCTGTTTTCCCTTGATGTGGTTTACTCATCTGTTTTCTACATTTTAAAGAAGAATTTTTAGATTATTGACTTGAGATTGTTTTCTTTACTAGTATAGGAATGTAATAATATAATTTTTTTTCTAAGTCTTGTGTTAGCTGCATCCCATACATTTTGGCATGAGTTGTATTTCTGTTCAGATTAAAATACTTGCTCATTTCCCTTGTAATTAAAAAAAAATTTTCTTTGACCCATATTTGGAAATAACTGCAATATTGTTTATAAATATACTTTACAGGATTTTAAACCTTTTAAATCTTCTAATGTTTTATTTATAGTTCAGCATATGATATCTCTTGGGTTCTATGGTAGCTTGAAAAGAATGATTATTTTGCTGCTGTTTTGTGGAGTGTGTTTTAGATGTGTGTTAAGGTAAGTTGATTGGCAGTGTTATATAAGTCTTCTATATTTTTGTTGATTTTCTGTCTACTTGTTCTATTCGTTACTGAAAATTGAGTATTGAAGTGTTCAACTATTGTTTCTCTTTAGTTTTATCAGTTTGAGTTTTATGTATTTTGAGCTCTTGTTATTGGTTGCATACATATTTATAAATTATCTTTACCTGCTGAATTGATCCTTTTATTATTATAAAATTTCCCTATTTCTTTCTAATAACAATTTTTGTCTTTAAATTCATTTTGTTTAATATTCATATAGCTGTCTTTTGATTACCATTTTCACAATATGTCTTTTCCCATCCTTTTATTTTCAACTCATTTATATCTTTGTATCTAATGTGAGTCTCTTCCAGACAGCATATAGTTGTCATGTTTATTTTTTCAATCTATACTGTTAATCTGTACCTTTTGATTAGAGTGTCTAATTCATTTATATTTATTTATACTTAATGTACTAAGATTTAAGAATACCATTTTATTATTTGTTTTCTATATATCTTATATATTTTTTGTTCTTTCATTCCTCCATGACTGCTTTCTTTTGTATTAAGTGAATTTTTTTAAAATGTACCTTTTTTGTTGTTTCTTTTAGTATGATTTTTGAGTTATTTTCTTAGTGGTGATCCTGGGGATCATACTCAATAACTTAAAAATTCAGTTCAGGTTAATTCTGGCATAATTTCAAAAGTATACAGAATTTTTTTCTCACTTTATGCTTTTTTATTTTGCTTTATAAGTTACATCTTTATACATTAAAGCCTATCACAAAGTTTTATAATTGCTTTTATACAGCTGCCTTTTAAAACAAATAGGAGAAAAGAGTTCTCAAAAACAATTATATTGTACTTTATATTTACTTATTTAATTGTCTTTATTAGTACTTTTACATTTTTTTCATGTGGATTTGTTTCATCTTATTTCAGCTGGAGGTAATCCATTTAATGTTTCTCGTGGAGGAGTTCTGCTGGTGAAAAATTCTCTAATTTTTTTTCTTTATAAACGAATGTCTTATTTTCATTTCAGAAGGATAGTTTTGCTGTATATATAATTTTTGGTTCATAGTTTTTTTTTTTCTTCCCTCAGCACGTTGAATATGTCACCTCAGTGCCTTCTGGCCTTTATGGTTTCAGACATGAAGTTAGCTGTTAATCTTATAGAGGGTTCCCTGTAGTAGACAAGTCATTTTTTTCTTTTGTTTTCCAGGTTCTGTCTTTGAACAGTTTGTCTTGCTGTGTGTTTGACTCTCTTTGAGTTACTTTATTTGGAGTTGATTGAGCTTCTTGGATATGTAATCTAATGTTTCTCATCAAACGAGACATTTTTGGCCATCATTCCTTTTCTGTTACAGTGTTTTTGAGGTTTTTAAAAATTTGTTCTTAGAGTTTTTAGTCTCTGCTTACATTACCCATCTGTTCTTGCATGTTTTACACTCTTTTCCATTAGAGCTTTTAGCATATTAATCATAGTTATAAATTTTTGGTTTGATAATTACATAATTTCTGCCATATGTAAGTCTGATTCTGATGCTTGCTTTGCCCCTTCAGGTTGTGCTTTTGCTTGCCTTTCAGCATGCCTTGTAATTTTTTGTGGAAAGCCAGGCATGATGTACTGAGTAACAGGAACTGAAGTAGTAAATAGGCCTTTAGTGTGAGGTTTTGTATATCTGGCTTGTAGGTTTAACATTTTCTATAAATGTAGGTTTAACGTTTTTTTATAACTGTAGGTTTTCTGTAGCTGTAGTTTCAGTGTAAGGTTTTCTGTAACTGTAGGTTTCAGAATTTAGTTTACCCTAGTATTCTTGCTTTTTTTCTTCCTTATTTTCTTTGGGTTTTCCTAGGAACTCCTTCTTAAGTAGAGTATGTGTCTTGCAGCTATTTTAGTTGTAATCCACTGTTGTTCTATTAGAGCCCTGCTGATGTAATGATAAGGTGTTGTGGAGAGGAAAAATTCTATAATCTGTAATAAACCTCACATTTGTTTAGTACGCCTGAGTCCCTGGGCTGTGACTCTCAGAAGAGTTTCTTAGCATTTTTTTTTCCTCCTCTTCTGTGAGACAGGGATGCTAGAGAGGAATGAGTTGTATAATTGCTTTCCCCTATGTCAGATAAAGTTCTGGCAAAGTAGTTTCCCTTGAGAGAAGGCCTATATTATATAGAATAGAATGCTCTAGGCATATTTCAAAATACTTTTCCCATAGATGCATTTTAGCATGCTTCTTTTTCCCCTGCCCTTGCTGGTTACATGATGGGTTTGTGTTTGTTTTTCCTCCCATCTTTATCAGGAGAACCTAGTGAGACTCCCAGGGTAAAACTTAGGAAAGTGTAGGGGTTTCTTAAGACTGAGCCCCCAGTAGCTTTTTTTTTTCCTCAAGTTAGTTTATACTCAACCTCCAGCAAGTAGTGAGTTACCACTTAAGTGTTTCTACAGTTACATCCTCTAGTAACTCTCCTCCTAGTAAACTGTGAGTTTTTGTCTCCAATTTTCAGTGCAGCCATTCTTAGCTATACCTGAGACCTCAATTCTCTGGTGTATCTAAGAATTGTCCATGTCAAAGTTTTCCAGTATTTTTCATATTGTGGGAGTAGGACTTTCAAGCTCTTTACATGTTACAACAGAAACTACCAGTATCATCTCTTTAGTTATTCTTTCTGCTTTTTCCTCTCTTCTTCTTCTAGGACCCCCATTATGTGTAACTTCATGTGCTTGGTGATGTTGCAGAGGTGTCAGAGATTCTGTTCATTTTTTTCATAATTTATTCTTTTTTTCATAATTTATTTTTTCTGTTCCTCAGACCACATAATCTCAATCAGTGTATCTTTGAATTTGCTGGGTCTTTTTTCTGCTCATTTTTATTAGCTGTGGACCCCTTACATGAATATTCCCTTTTAATTATTGTACCTTTCAGTTGCAGAGTTTTTGTTTCCTTTTTTATGATGCCTGTCTCTTTCTTGGTGTGTGTGTGTGTGTGTGTGTGTGTGTGTGTGTGTGTGTGAGAGAGAGAGAGAGAGAGAGAATTAAAGAATTAAAAGGAAAGTGTGAGCATGATGGTTTCCTTTAGTTTTTTGAACGTATTTATAATAGTTGATTTAAAGTTTTTGTCTTACGTTCAACATCTAGGCTTCCTCGGAGACAGTTTCTATTGACTCCTCTTTTTCCTGTGTATGGTCTGTACATTCCTGTGTCTTTGCATGCTTCATATTTTGGTTGAACACTATAAATTTTAAATGATTTAATGTATAAACTTTGGAAGTCAAAATTTGTTACCTCCCCAGAGTATCATCCTGTTGATACGGCTGCTGTTTCTATGTATTGTGACTTTTCTGGACTAATTCTTTAAAGTTTATTTTTCTCGTTGTGTGGGGACACTGAAGTCTCCTTTGGGTTTGATTAGTAGTCAGTTAATGATTGGACAGCAATTTCCTGAAATCTCTTTTACTAAGTCTTCCATCCTTCTGTGAGAGGCTCTGTATGTGTGTTGTGTATGGCTCATTCCCGGTACATGTAGGTGATGTTCCAGATACCCCAGATAGAGTTATTTCACTGATCTCCTGTTTATATTTTTGGTTGGACTGTTTGTTGCCCAGCAGGTATGGCTGACTTAATAGCTTTAGTGTTAATCAACTGCAGCTGATTGTTTTTGACAAATGCCCTAGGGAAGAGGGCTTTTCCTGCTTGGTGAGCTCTGCGTGACATCGAGTAATGATAATACGTTGTGAATGGGGCTTCCTTGAGCTGTGAAGCAGGTCAGATAGTGACAGTGCTCCAGAGAGGGTGCATTTGGGGAAGTCTGAACTAGGGTCTGCTCCCTCTAGTGGCTACAGGACTACACATTTTCACAGTTTCTGTGTTTGGGAGGCTGCTGGTTCTTAGGCCACTGTGAAGCTTAGGAGAGAGGGATGGAGTAGACCAAGTTAAAATGCCGTAAACCAAGCTTTTCTAGCCAAGATTCAGCAGCTTTCCTAGGATAATGCTTTAGATTGTTGTACAGCTTTAGTTAATTTCCAGAATTTTTTAAAAAGTTGATTTTGAAAATTGTGCCAGCGTTTTCATTGTTCTTATGGATGGGAGCATTTCCACAGATCTTCATTCCACCATTCTGAAAGTGTTCCCCACACCAAGTGGATAATATGGAGGCTGGATCAGAATGGAAAGGTAACTGATAACTTGGAAATGTAAACAATTACAATTTTCCTGTTTTGAAAAATACTGTGTTGTAATAGAAGAGCATTATGGATCCTTGAAAATGGCAGTGTCACCACTGGGTAATTATTTTATTGAAAGACTTTTTGAGAAAGAATATCTGTAGAGCCAAATGGTACTTCCCAAACTTTCCCATGTATTGAACTCATAGAACATCATAATTTTATGGTTTGCTGGGGAAAATAAGACCACTCATGGCCCAGGTGACTCTTCAAGAGGCTATGGCCACAGTATACCGAGTCAGCTGTAGTTCATTGGTTGGGAAGACCAAAGGTTGACTTCCAGGTTTACTTCTTACTTGCACTTATGGCAGTTACATTATTTCTTTGAGCCTTATTTTTTATTATGGAGATAATACTACCGATGTATAATAATTTTATATCTACTAATTTTAGAAGTATGAATTACCATTTAATTTTAAAAAATACCTAAACTGTTAAAATAACATCTGAATCTTGGCCAAAATGAGCACAAATGGCATTTGTATAAATCCATAGTTATTAAATGTTATCAATGTTATCACTATTTAACTGTCTGGATTTGAAGGCCAGTGTATGGCATTTGCTAGGAGTTTATATGATGTTCCTATGTATTTGTGTAGCTGCCTTTACTGCATTTGTCAATTAGGAGGTAAGAACACCTGCTGAATATGTACGTTGTGCTAGCTATTGTGGAAGATATAAAAGAAGCACAAAACTGGATTCTCTCCTCATGGAACTCAATCAGGTTTGTGAGGTTTAGCTTTTATGTGACTCGTAGATAGAGCAATGTCACTTACAGAAAATAATATGCAGAAAATAAATGCAAGAAGAACTTAAAGAAGAGAACGCTTCATGTGACTCAATGTCCTGTACTCAGTAGGATATGTGGTGGATATATATAAAATCTAATTGAGGTTCTCGGTACAGGCTTTAATGAAGACCGAAAAATGAATGATCTGTTATAAAGGATGGTAAAGCTTGGCTATTCAGAGAGTAATGGAGGAGGTACTTCAATAGTCTTTATTGTGTCTTCCCAAGAAATTCACTTGGAAGCACAATATTTATTTCTGAAGAGGCAAAGACTAAGTTTTAGAAAAGAAATTTCTCCTAAACACTATTATAAAGTTTGAGTATTTCTATTATGATTTTATGACTTCCCATCTGTGGTAGATGTTTTATTGAAATTATTTGAATGTTATCATCAAGCTGTGACAATGATGCTTTAAAGGTCATACACAAAACACAATTAAACTTCTTAAGTGAAATAAGAATATGCATTGTGAAAGGCAAATAATTTGAAGTAGTTCAATTTTTTTTTTTCCTGTGGGCCATTTTTGAGGTGTTTAAATAAATCACAAAGTCGTTTTTCTTCTTGATTGCAGTTTTCCCTTCACTACTTATGTAGCTTTAAAATGGAAAGCAATGTGTTTAAATTTCAATATTTTTGAATCTATTAGTTAATATAGTTAATACAAACTTTATTTTAAACTCAGCAGTAGATTCCATTATAGCTATATGGAATCTTATGATTATTTTGCAGTTATATAAATGTGATAGTTTCTGATTGATAGAGATTTAATTATGCAAACTTTGGCTTATTATGCATTAGATAAAACATTTCTATACCTCTGTTTCCTTCTTTTCTTTCTTAATTTTTTTTTTTTGAGGCAGATTTTCACTTCCGTTGCCCAGACTGGAGGGCAGTGGTGCAATTTCAGCTCACTGCAACTTCTGCCTCCTGGGTTCAAGTGATTTTCCTGTTTCAGCCTCCTGGGTAGCTGGGATTACAGATGCATGCCACCACACCCAGCTAATTTTGTATTTTTAGTAGAGATGGGGCTTCTCCATTTTGGTAGGCTAATTTCGAACTCCTGACGTCAGGTGATTCGCCCACCTTGGCCTCCCAAAGTGCTGAGATTACAGGCATGAGCCACTGCACCCGGCCTATACCTCTGTTTCTTATTAGCTTACTTGTTAGGAGATCTCTAAGATTCCTTTAATTTCAAATTTTGTGGTTTCATTTCGTTTTACCTATTTCCCTCATTAAAATAATAAATCGTTGCTTCTTTCAAATGGTGGGAAATGAATTCTGGAGAATTGTTAGTTATTGCTCATTTAAGGTTATTTGAATGTTGTGACTGTTTGATGTTGTTTTCTGTTTGATTTGTGACGCTGACTCAAAAATGCCATGAAAAACAAGTCTTTTTGTTCTAACTGAAGGAGGGTGTTTAGGTAGCAGCTTAATGACTTTGGTAAGTAAGAGTTTATTTGCACCCATGAAAAAGATGACAGGTGATACCTTGATAACTGTGTAAAGGGTAAAAGGAGCACAAGTACAATAAGATAAGGAGACTCAGTATCCTATCAGGTTTTTTATATAAAATGGTGCAGTAGTTACTATCTATGAGAATAGCCTATTTCTATGCTGGTTGCTCACTAATGTGTTCTCCTGAAAGGATGAGGCACCGTGCATCCAATTGGATACTGGGGTAGTATGTTTCCAAGTTGCATTATAGGGATATGAAATATCTGAGAGAGATTTGTATTTCATACATTTATGTATCCCATATACAGGCATACCTTAGAGATGATATTGTGGGTTCCAGACCATTGCAATAAAATGAATCACACAAATTTTGTGGTTTCCCAGTACATGTAAAAGTTGTGTTTATACTATTTTATAGTCTGTTAAGTGAACATAGCATTATGTCTAGCAAGAGAACATACCTTAATTAAATATTTTCTAAAAAACGGCTGCACAGAGACATGAAGTGAGCACATGCTATTGGAAAAATGGCATCAATAGACTTACTGGACATGGGGCTGCCACAAACCTTCAAAATTTATAATTTTACAAATTAAAGCCTTCAATTTGTGAAAGACAGAACATCTGTGAAGCACAATAAAGCAAAAGTACAATAAAGACAAGGCATACCTATATATGTTTGTGTGTATATGTAAGTAATTTATATTGATAGCTGCAAACAGTAGATTTCTTCTGGCGTATGGCTTTGTTGTTATCACTGATTTGTAGTAATTTTCTTCTTTTTTATAGGGTTTATTATTTTCTGTCGTGGTTGATAAACAAGAAGTTAATTTACTCTCAGAGAATAGAGAATCTGCACATTATTATTAGTAGGGTCTGTTGACTTCTTTTGTTTACCTAAAATACTTGTTAGTCTGCCCTTAGGCTTGACATTATTTCTGGGGTGCAAGAATATTCAGTAAAAAGTTTTGACATGTTTAAAATTATTAAATACTTCCAAACTGGTTTTGAAAGCTTCTCAGGGCTGAAAGCCAGTTGATTTTTGTCAGTATTTTTACATGACTGAGGTCAATTACTTCAGAGCTTGAACAACTGCAGCCTTGGTAAATGGTCCAATTCTGTCCAATGGTATAATATGAGATCCTTTTAAATGCTACTGTAATTGATATTTTAACAAATGTGTTTTGGTTGAAAAAGAATGTAAAAGCTATTTTGGAGCATTTTCAAAGGCATGAAGTTTAAAATAATGCAGTGTTAATTTTGTGCTCTGTAATGTATAAGATTGAGGTCTTAATGTTTGTATTAAGTAAATGAAAATATTCAAATGAAACTGTGTAGAAAAGGAACTGCCTGTGTTCAGAAAGATTCTGAACAAAAACAAGTAATTTTTCAGAACTGAACTAACTGTTCCCAGAGGGTGTGGGTTCTTACCTGCAGCAGCCTTTGTGACTTTGGAAAGCCTTGGTTTTTCTTATTTTTAAAGAGGATCTGGTCCAACACTGGTAGTCAGACTTCCTCATTTGTAAAACTTTCCTTAATCTTGAAATGCTTTTCAAAAAACAAAGTATGGCATATTGGTAGCTCTATGAGTACTCTGGTATTATAGGAGTTGAAGTGTGAGGTAGAGAATAGAGTAACTGGGGATAAAACTTAGAACTTTGGTGTCCAGAAAATTCAGAGTCTTATTGCTGCACAAAGGAGCACAGATTTTACACACTGACATGCCCAAGTTGGATGCAAGTAGCCCGTGGGATGACCACCGGTTTTCATGTTTATCCTGAATATAGTGTGCCAAAAAATCTGAGTGTATATGCTTTTACAGATCTGTGTGCTCTCTTTAGCTCCCCACAATCTCTGCCTCTCTGTAGTCTCAGGCTAGACTGTTTTACCTGTCTCTTGCCTTTGAAAGCTTTTGGGTTTGTTTACCCCATGCTGGGGTAACGTGTAGATCTGGAAGGATTTTGAGCAGGAGGTGGTGTTATCAGATATGCTTATAAGGAAAGTTCATTTTAGCAACAGAGCTGACAGAGTAGTAGCAGGTTGTGAATTCTGCAAGAGAATTGACACTAGTCATCTTGATTGTGCTTAGTTACATCTTCAGTGTAGTTCTGTTGTGCTTAATTTTTTTTTTGTTTTGTTTTTTTGAGACAGAGTCTTGCTCTGTCACCCATACCATAGTGCAGTGGCATGATCTCGGCTTATTGCAACCTTCACCTCCCAGATTCAAGCGATTCTCTTGCCTCAGCCTCCTGAGTAGTTGGGATTACAGGTGCACACCTCCACGCCCAGCTAATTTTTGTATTTTTAGTAGAGACAGAGTTTAACCATATTGGCCAGGCTGATCTCAAACTCCTGACCTCAAGTGATCCGCCCGCCTCAGCCTCCCAAAGTTCTGGGATTACAGGTGTGAACCACCATGCCTGGTCTGTTGTTCCTAATTTTCTAAATAAACTCTAGAGCAAGTTAGTCAAGTGGTTAATACACATGATTTTTGCTCTCATTTAAAATCTGATACATTGAAATGTGAAACTCCATTACCACCTCACTGAGCTGCCGTTGGCATAGAATTTGGATGTGTGTATTACACTGGACTCTTGGCTTTAAAAACCATCTATCTATATCTGTGGGAAAGCTTTTCAGATAGGCCAGACAATATAAATAGCCCTAGATTTATCCTCAAGTAGCAAATGTGCTTCTCTCTGTGGAGTTACTCGTTGTGTTTGAGGGATCCTGTCTGGGTTATTTTCTCTTCTCCACTGGACTGCCTTGGCATATGATTGTCAAGAACAGACCCTCTGGTCAGACAGACCTTGTTCAAATCTTGTCTGTCTCTTCAACTGTGGGCCAGTTTGTTAATCTACTTGAACTTTGGTTTCTTATTCTATAGATTGTTTTGTGGATTACATGAAACATCATACCGAAAGCACTTAGTTTTATCGTCCGGGCCGGGGCACTAAACGAGAATAAACCAACCTCCTAGTTTTTGGATGTGTTTGCTACAGGGGATATTTAGGGGAAAATGATGTTTGACCATTCATCAAAGACATTTTGAATGATGGAGAAACCATGTACAGTGTCCATGTAGAAACATACCCATATATAAATAGGAGACTTCAGCATGTGCATGTATACATTCATATACACAAAATGAAATTAAAAAGTTAATTGAATCTGAGAGTTTCTATTTTATAAGATAAATGTGAACAGTACATTTGTAATGTAAGCAGTTTACTTGTTTTGCTCAAACAAGCAGAAAGTATCCTTTTTTTGTTTTAACCTCTTTGTAGACAAGATTGAGTAAACTACAGAGTGGATGAGGCACAGAGAATTGGTTGCCAACGGGATCAAGAATTCTAGAGGAGAGGGCAGAGATTATCCTTTCACTCAGCATTGCTCTGTCTCTCCCATACTAGATAGGAAAACAAACAAATAACAGAGACAAGGGCTGCTGGTCTGCACTAATGATGCGTGGGGTGAAAGAAGTCCTTGCAGACTGGCTCCTCTTTCCCGCTTGGTTCACAACCTACTCAGCACTTTCTGGAACTTTGTATTAAAAATTTCATAGATCCCAGCAGGAATTTTCTAAAAAACAATCTTTGCTTATAGCCATTACCCAGTATTTTGTTCTTTCAGGGGCTGATTGAAAACAAAGCTTTCTCGAGCTCTCTTGCATGATGCTAGCCTTTATGGCAATTGCATCCTGCCAAGTGATACTTTTTGTGACCAGTGCCTTTGTTGATTGGTCTCAGCAACCTGATGAAATCTCTGCAATTAAAAAATATAAATGAATGAACCTGTAAAATGAAGGAAAAATCAGCATAGTGGTGGGATACTTAATCCAGAAATATGTTTATCTAAGTGTGTGATACTGAGCAGCCAGCTCTCATTTAATAAATTAGACTTCTTTTTAGGAAACCAGCCTTCTGCTGGTGATCTACATTATAAAATATTATAAACTCCCAAGCTGGATACTATAAATTGAAAATGAAGCTCTTTCATTTAGAAATTATATAATGGAATATTATACGTCAGGTAATGTTCTAGGTATTGGGTATACAAGGATAACTAAGAATCTGTCCTTCTCCTCAAGATGTTTCCACTTTTGTGGCAGAGAGGGCCTTGAAAACAAATCCTTTAACTCCCTCTTACTGAGTGACTACCATGGGCGAGCCATCCTATCAGGATCTGGAGAAAGAGGCAAATATAGCCCTGCTCTCAGCAAACACAGGTGGATAAGAAGGGTATAGACAGGTGTCTGGGAAGCAGAGAGAGAACCTAAAAATACTTAGATAAAGGCAAGTGTATGATAACATGGAGAACATCATAGTTCATTCTTTTAGTTTTATTTTTTTGGAGGTAGAGTCTTGCTCTGTCACCCAGGCTGGAGTACAGTGGTGCAGTCTTGGCTTACTGCAACCTCTCCCTCCTTGGTTCAAGGGATTCTCATGCCTCGGCCTCCTGGGAAGCTGGGATTACAGGCATGTGCCACCATGCCTGGCTAACTTTATTTTTTCCATAAGTTTAGTAGAGATGGGGTCTCACCATGTTGGCCAGGTTTATCTCAAATTTGTGACCTTAAGTGATCTTCCTGCCATGGCCTCCCAAAGTGGCTGGGATTACAGTCATAAGCCACAGTGCTGGGCCAGTTTATTCTTTAATTTTGGCTCAAATAAATTCACTTTATGACGAAAATGTTACTTTTTCTTGATCTTCTTATTAAACAATCCTCTGTTTATAATTAGAGCATTGGCTTTAATTATTTTTAAATTTAGATTCTGGTTATTATTTCTAAAGGAAGTTATTAACAAAATTTCGTACAGCATGCCAGTTGACAAATTACTGAAGAAACAGTTAAATAATACACTTGAGTAGCTCATTTGTCCTGTTATTCAAGGGGATTTTAGCCTATTGCTTTTTGCTTTCTGTATGTTGAACTGATTATTCTCTTTACGTACCTGTTGGTATAAACCTACTGAAGGTACCTATTGGTATAAACCTGTTGATTTGACCTGTACTTGAATTAACTATTTATTTTTGATATGTTGGACAGTACTACCAATTGCTCTATTTATGAACTGTACGTTTTCTTTAATACGTATTTTGGAATCCTGCTTTTGGAACTTTATTTGCTTTTGTATGCTCAACCGTATTCAGTAATGTTTGATAATAATGCTTTATAAAATAGCAGTGCTATTTCTTTATCAAAGGCTTGCAGTATTTATTTAGCATTTGCGGTTCCAAAATAATTGAACAATCCTGATATACAGTTCTTATTGCATTTCAAAGACCCAACCAGCTAATTAGCTTAAGTGGTTCTCTCAGCCCTATTGACAGTTGGAGACACATAGTGCTGGCTTGTCAGGCTGCTAAAATGAAACATAAGAATGGCATAACCGTGGTTAGCTTCTTTTCCTCCTCACCCTTGAGATATGAGTTGGCTTTCTTTTGTGTGAGATAAAAACAATACCAGATCACATAAACTGACACTTCTGCTTCAGATTAACATGAGCCTTCTTATTCAATTTCATGTTGGTGTTTCTACACTCCTTTGCCCCCCTGAGCTTTTTGTTAATCCTCATCTCCTTAATCAACCCCTTTCCCTTTTGATGCTCTGTTTTAAGAGTCTATTAGGCTTTTTTTTTTTTTTTTTTAAATGCCCTTGAGGCCATCTGAACAGTGCTCTTGGTTAATCTGAGAATGGATATCTGATCACTTACTTACTCCTGTGTTTGTGTCTTGCTGCCTGTATGGTACAGCCAGGTGGTCTTGTTACACCTCTTCACCTTTGGCTTTCACCCAGCTGACTTTGAAGTGTTACTGCTTCTATTTTCACCAAACTTTATACAAAATACACAGCTTTTCTGCAAATGTACATTTAGTCTAGTTTGTTTGGCTCCAGAATTCAGTACTCTTGCAGGACAGGGATAGAGGAAATGGCAATGAAGGAGAGGGAAGTCAATGTAGGAAGAAATCCCAAGACTGGAGGTGGGTTGGAGACAGCTGCAGAAGAGAAGAGCATTGGGAATGACTCTGAATTGAACCTTGGTGACTGTTGACCCAGAGAAAGAAGTTAAGAGGAGAACCACATTTTATTTATAGGTGGGGTGGGGTAGAGGGGAATGAGTTGTAGAGTTTGGTTTTTGACATTCTTGTGTTTCTCTTGGTAAGATATCTTGTAGAACTCTCCTAGCAGAGTTTAAGCAAATGGACATATACATTTGATGGGGTGTATATTTGAGAGTCACTGCACAGAGGTAATCATATAAGCAGCCACTATTTGTTGAGTGCATACTAGCTACAGTGATAAGTGCTTTACGAACATGCTGTCTGTGCCTCAGTGTCTTTGCCTATAAAAGGGGTTTAATAGTAGGATTCTTGTGAGGATTAAATGAATTAATATATGTAAAGTCCATAACAATGGCTGGCACATAATAAGTAATATTTAAATGTTGTTATAATCACATTTTAATTCAGTATCCCTTTGGAAAGAGGTATTATTACAAGTTGAACATCCCTGATCTGAAACTTTTTGAGCACTGACCTGACACCTCAAAGTGGATCTACATCTGACCTCATGCAATGGGTAACAGTCAAAACTGTTTCATGTACAACATCATTAAAAATATTGTATGAAGTTACCTTCAGGCTGTGTGTGTAAGGTATACATGAAACACCTTGTGAATTGAGTTTTGTATTAGACTTGGGTCCCATTTCCAAGATATCTCATTATATACATGCAAATATTCAAAAATCTGAAAAAAATCTGATCACTCTGGTTTGAGGCATTTTGGATAAAGGATCCTCAATTTGTGTACAGATCTTATATAGGGGAAGCTATGGCTTGAGCAACGTAAATACTGTGCCAAAGGTTGCATAACTTGTAAGTGGTAGGTCAAACCATATTCTTTTTTTTTTTTTGAGACAGGTCTTGCTCTGTTGCCTGGGCTGGAGTACAGTGGCATAATCTTGGCTCACTGCAACCTCTGCTTCCCAGGTTGTCAAACAATTCTACTTCAGCCTCCTGAGTAACTGGGATTACAGGTATATACCACCACACCCCGTTAATTTTTGTATTTCCAGTAGAGACTGGGTTTCACCATGTTGGCCAGGCTGGTCTTGAACTTTTGATTTCAAGTGATCTGCCTGCCTTGGTCTCCCAAAGTACTGGGATTACAGGTGTGAGCCACCGCCCCCAGCCCATATTCTTAATTCTGCTTGTCTCTCACCTGCCTTTGTGGAAATAAACACCTCAACAGAGGCTTTGTGGTGTAGAGGAAAGACAGGACAAAATACCTAACACACAAGTGATTGTTTTGCATATTAAATGAACAATGCCCTTTTAAATCGTGTAAGGAGAGCTTTTTAATGAAAATCATCATTATAAGAAAGAGAGACTTACAGAAAGGTAGGAGTAAGGCTTGGCATTTGAGCTCCTGTGGAAGAATAAGAGGGTGAAGGGAAGATCAGTGTAGGGTAAAGCAAATCCAGGAGACAGACAGGAAGATAAGAGGAAGAATCATGTAGTTTCTACATTTGCGGACAAAAGAGCTACCAAAAGTACCTAATGGTTGTTGCTGTCAAGTGCTGCATGGAAGTCATGGAGAGTGAGAACTAAGAAAAGGCAGTCAGAGTCACGTTTTGGTGTTAACCAGATTAAATTTCCTTTTGGAGCAAAAACAGTTGACTAACCATAACAGTTGTAAGAATCAGGAACATATGATTCAATAACATAGATGAATCAGGAACTGAAATTTGGGGTATAGATTTATTCCTTTGACTTTCCCTCCCTTTTCCATATCATGTTTTACCAATAAGGTATTCTGGTAGCAAGCAATGTCTGACATTTGTCAGCGTAATTAGAGATCAAGTTACAAACTCAGCTATCTTATGGATCTGTGATACTTCCCAGCAAATCTGAAATGCAATAGGTACACTGCCATGAAATGATGAAAAATATGCTAATCTTAACCTCGGAAAGCTCCCTATTAATGCAGCGGTTTCTCCTATTCATACTAATTCTCATTCTGTATCCTTTGTGTCTAGTCTCTCCACAATTCTGATTTGATCATAAGAGCAATAGACTAGAAACTCTGGAGTTTAACTTGTTTAATGTCTATGAGGGCTTAATGGGGGTTGGGACTTTGTTCACTAGGTATGAACCCATTGCCTAGAATAGTGCCCAGCATATAGTAGGTCCTTAAGAAATATATCCTTAAATAGGAATGAACTCTCCATGGAACTTTATATTGGTAAAATTTATGAAAAAACTTCTGGCACAGTTATGCACACAATTATATACACAATGGTATACATAACTATTGTGCTTCTAAAGAAACAAAAATATAAATCAGACTGGGTACATTGTCATTAAGTATAATTTATATAATAGACTTTTCTGCAATTCAGCTTGTATGTGTGCATGCCTGGGTGGGTGGGACATGGGAACACAGGTGGTGGGTGGGAGTGTTATGGAACCAAGCTCAGGTCCTGGCAGGGAAAAAAAACAGTATAGTAGATTCCTAGACTTGTAACCTAGCCTGATTGTGGTTCCTGAAATTCCTTGTAATTTGAGAAACTACTATTTAGCAGGTATTTGGGGGAATGCAGATATTAGTGAGGCACAGGTCATATCCTGGGGAGGTATAATGTTTGGTCAAGTAGAGGGGGTCTATACATTAGAAGGATGAACAGCAATATGAAGTAGCTGATGCTGAAATCCGAGAAAGGGTATGCTGCAGGTTCTTACAGGTATTCCTAGGAAAAAGAAATTATTTCCAAAGATAATTAGCATGTGGTGGAAAAGTGCACAAAGCAAATGAGATTTGATTTGCACAATGTAAAGAAATGTAAAATTTCATTAGAAGAAGGGAAAGAGGACATTCCCAGCAAAGATGGAGAGAAAGAAGGCATGTTTAGAACCTGATTTCCAATTTAGCTGAAACATTTGAAAGTAAACAAGTAGAGCTAGATTTATAAGTGTAAGATGTGGGCAATTAATATATTTATTTGGCTCGAAATTCAAAGAGTTGGAAAGCATCTGCAGTGAAAAATCCCTTTCCTGCACTCTTTCTGCAGCCATTCAGGCTATTCCCGAGTCACTGTGCATATATTACACATATAATACAATCATGTATATTATTTCTCCTCCCTCTTTTATTTTCCCAAATGGTATCAAACTGTATGTGTCTTCTGCACCTTGCCTTTTTCTCACTCAACATGTTTCTTGGAGCTGATCCTTAAGCAATTTGTGACTATGTGATTAGGACACAGGCAGCTTCTTACTCTTTTGTTAAAGGACACTGCAAAATATTCTTTTATGTGTTTATACCATAATTTATTTAACCAGTCTTTTTTTGATGGACATTATAACCTTTTGCTATTATACAGAGTGCTGTAGTGAGCAATCTTCCATGTGTCATTTCACACATGTGCAAGTAAAGCTATAGGATAAATTCCTAGAATGGCTGGGTTAAAAGGCAGGGGCAGTTATGATTTTGAAAGATGTAGCCAGGTGGCCATCTTCAGAGGTTGCCAGTGTGTGAAAGACTTACTTCCAAGCCAGTCTCTTCTATGCTGCCTGCTATAACTATCAATTAGGAATTTATTTGGGTTAATAAGTAACCCAAACCTGGAAGATACAAGGAATGTGACCTTCCTAATGCATAATATTTTTAATCACTGTGATTTCAACCTAATGCCCAGCTGAGATTAAGCCATGTGATATATATTTATTTCAAACCTACTATTTGGTTCCAGGGAATCAGCAAGGAGCAAGGTGTTACTGCTGCCTTGGGGTTTATATTCTAGTAAATAAACAAGATAATTCCAGGGAGTGATAAATACTGTGAAGATAATGCATGGTAGTATGATTGTAACTTGGCAGTGGGCAGACTGTTTAGAAGGAGTAGACTGGATATGGAAGGCCTCCCTGAGAAAGTGATATTTCACCTAAACCTGGATGATGTAAAGCAGCCAGAAATGCGGAAACCTTGGGTAGCAGTAGCAGGAACAACAACTGGAAAGATCTTGAACCAAGAGTTGACCTAGTGGTTCTAGAAACAAAACATAGGGTAGAATAGCAAAGGGACCACTGTGAGCAGAGGGGAACAGGGCATAGCCTGAAGCTGAAGAGGGGAAGGGGTCAGACCAGGTAGATCCTCACTGTGGTAAGGAGTTGCAGGATTTTCAATATGGATGTTATGTTGAGATTTACTTGCTTAAAGATAACTTGCAGCGAGGTGCGATGGTTCATGTTTGTAATCCCAGCACTTTGGAAGGCCAAGCCTAATGTATCTTTGAGGTCAAGAATTTGAGACCAGCCTGGCCAAATGGCGAAATCCCATCTCCACTAAAAATATAAAAATTAGTTGGGCATGGTGGCAGGTGTCTGTAATCCCAGCTACTCAGAAGGTTGAGGGAGGAGGATCACTTGAACCCAGGAGGTGGAGGTTTCCTTGAGTCAAAATCATGCCACTGAACTCCAGGGTAACAGAGTGAGACTTCATCTCAAAAAAAAAAAATAAATAAATAAAAAAGATAATTTGGAGGCCGGTCATGGTGGCTCCTCCCTGCACTTTGGGAGATTGTGGTGGAAGGATCACTTGAGGCCAGGAGTTTGAGACCAGCCTCAGCAATGTAGCAAGATCCCCTATCTCTACAAAAAATTAAAAAAATAGCCAGATGCGGTGGCACATGTTTGTGGTCCCAGCAACTTGGGAGGCCAAGTTAGGAGGACTGCTTGAGCCCAGGAGTTTGAAGCTGCAGTGAGCAATGATTATGCCACTGCACTTCAGTCTGGGTGATGGATGAGACCCTGTCTCTAAAAAATAATATAAAAATAAAAAGATAACTTGGGCTGCTGAGCAGAGAATGGATTGGGAGGGGGCAAGGGATTAAATGGTGAGAACATGTGTTGGGCTGGGCTGTAGTGGCAGCAGCAGAGGTAGATATGCCTTTGGGAGACATATTTTTGCAGAGGTGGAACTGTCAGGATTTCTATGCCTTATGGGTGATGGGCAGAAAGAAAGAGGAATCGGGGACTCCTAGAATTTTGGCTTGAGCAAGCTGGGATAGAGGCAGGAAGAGACAAGGGTGGGGTGTGGAAGAGGAGAAGAAATTTGAAGGGTCCTAGGGCACTTTCTGAGAGGACTGGCCTGAAGAATGCAACAGAATGGACTGTTTGGCCTACCCCGTGGATTAGAACAGTGCTGGGTTTTAGAAACAGGGCATCTCAGAACCCTGACTTCCATCATGGTGACTGGAGCCCTAAAATCAGGAGCAGAGCATCTAGTGAAGGTGAGAAATGTCTTAAAATCCTGAGAATTTTTTTTTGGTGTGTTTTACTTTTTTTCCTTTTATCTGTATATCTATAGATCTTCCTTCTTCACAGAAAATGAAGTTTGCAAATTTATGGAACTGTAAAAGTAATACCTTATATTTTTGTGAAGCTTTTTTGGATATAATTTGCATACTATAAAATTTATTTAAAATTGCACAATTGTGATTTTTCACATAATCATAAGATTGTGCAACCATCACCACTGTCTAACTTCAGAACATTTTTATTACTCCAGAGAGCAACCCCGTGCTCACTAGCAGTTATTCCTCTTCCTCCATTCCCCCAGCCCCTGGCAACCACTAATCTACTTTCTCTATTCTAGACATTTTTACAAATAGAGTCACAAATAGAGCCATGTAACTTGTGTGTGTGTGTGTGTGTGTATGTGTGTGAGTGTGTGAGAGAGTGTGTAAAATTGGCTTGTTTCACTTAAAATAACATTTTTCAAGATGCATTTGTGTTGTAGCATGTGTCAGATCTCCATTCTTCTTGATGGCTGAAAAAATATTTCAGTGCACAGATATACCACATTTTATTAATTAATTCATCAGTTGATGAACACATAGGTTGTTTTGACTTTTTGGCTATTATACATAACATTGCTGTGAACATTCGTGTAGAAGTTTTTGTCTGGACACATTTTCTTTCTTTTGGTTATATATGTAGGAGTGGAATTGCTGGGTTATGTTAACTTGATTTTTATCCTTTGAGGTTATATCGAACTTCACTATTTATAAAGAACTTTATATTCTTTATATAATTTATTTATCACAATAATTGTGAAAGGAACATGAAATACTGAAGGATTTGATGGGCTAGAGGAAAATCTGCATATGTCACAAAAATATATTTAAAATGAAGTTCATTCATGCATTGGTTAAAATAGGGCAGATCTGGACACATAAATATGTCAGGAAAAGTAAATAAAATGTGCAACATTTACATGGTAGAAGACTGTATTACAGGTGTATGTGTGTAGAGAAGTGATATCCAAATATGTGTAATCTCAACAGAGGTAGATTAAAAAACAATGGTTAGTGAATAAGTGAGTTGATACCTCCCAAAGATGCATTTATGTAAGTTAAGAAAACCGCAAAGTAATACTATGTATTGCTCATAGATATCAATGCCCATACACACACACAAAAGTACAAAAAAGGATTGGAAGGATATCCACAAATCCATAATAGTAGTTGCTTTGCATCCCTACTCTGAGCTGCAAAACCCATTCCATTTTTCCTTACTATATATTTACAAATCATTTCTGTTACATGACTGTACATCTCTTTGGAGTAGGGACTATATTTTTTTCACTGATTTTCATTGCCTAGCACATGAGTGTGAACACATATTTTTGAATGACTAACTGAATGAATTAAATGATTTTGAGAACAAGATAGCTCAGGACTAATAAATAAGCCACTCTCCTCCTTCCTGCGCATTGTCTCTGCTTCCTACCTTCATATTCTGTTAGTGTTGTCATATATGAGGTTTGCAATTACCAGAGCAGTTCCATATGACACGACATGCTAATAAAGCAGATGGTATGTGCAAATAAGCAGGATAAAAGAGGTCTTTGCTGCAGAAGTCATTGCTGTCTCCTTTTTAGTATGAAGTATTTTATGATTTCTCAGTAGATTTTATCTTCATTGTCAAGATAATGATTATGGATCATATAAATCTTTATGGCTTTGTTGTATCAAGTGTCAAATTACACAGCTTAGTCAGGTAGTTGTAAAAAGAAAGATGTCTATGATCAGATTAGGAAGTAGTATTACTAAAATTTTTGCCTTTCAGGGAGTAGTTGGTCCACTTCTTCGTGTTTAGATAGCAGAGAATTCTGCTCCCACTCTAGGGCCCTCCCTCCTTTCTCTTTATTAACTTTTTCCCATGGGAGAAAGAATGGCAAATCAGAAAGCTCAGAGCTTGACATAAATATGGGTGAAGTCACTGTATTTCCACATGGCTTTTGTTCTTTTTTGTTTGTTTTGTGCTACAGAGAGGTGCCAACTCTCCTCTACTTCTTGCCTGCTGTCTTCAAACAATAAGGAGAATAGGTAGGTGTTCCCCTGGTGGGCCTGGCCTGGTCTATACTGTTTCTAGGCCTTTCCCTGGGTGGGCACGTCAGTTCAGGATTGCTCTGTGAACCTGGCCACCTTCAGGTCAGGAAGAAGAACATAGGAAACCCCATTGACCTCAGGCTTAAGCTGTATTCTTCAGCACATTTACCAGAAGCCTCTGGGGTTGTGTATGACCCTGCCTCGAATAAAGCCCATGTTGTCATCCCCATCTGTTAGATGTTATTTGTGGTTATGCTCAATTGGTTAGAACCCAGAAATGTGGTAGAGGTGAGCCATGCGGGGCTGGGCATGATGGCTAATGTCTGTAATCCCATCACTTTGGGAGGCCAAGGTGGGTGGATCACCTGAGATCAGGAGTTCAAGACCAGCCTAACATGGTGAAAACCCATCTCTACTAAAAAATAAAAAAATTAGCTAGGTGTGGTGGCTACCTGTAAACCCAGCTGCTTGGAGGCTGAGGCAGGAGAATCACTTGAACTTGGGCAGCGGAGGTTGCAGTGAGCTGATTTCATGCCATTGCACTCCAGCTTGGGCAACAAGAGCTAAACTCTGTCTCAAAAAACAAAAAAGGGAGCTGTGCAGCTCCAGACTGAGGTTCTAGTTTCAGTGATAAACTAAAGTGTAAATAATTTTACGTTTAAAACTAGGGAATGAATAGAGGTGGGGCACAGGCTGCCCCTGCCCACCTCTCCAGCCAGTTCTCCAACTCTTCATCTTCCAACTCAATGTAATCTGACTGTCTTAGCTTCTCAAGTTTGCCAAACTTTTTTTTAGCCCTGTGTCTGTCCTTTGCCTATGCTGTTTTCTTTGCTGACCTCCAACTTGCTGCTTTTATGGTCAAGTTCTAACTCTCCAAGCATACGTTTAAATAGAACCTTCTCTGACTCCTTAGGCTAGGTTGATTGCTTCAGTATACTAAGGCAAAAATACCCTGAGCAGTGCTCACTACCCCCTGTGTTTCCCTTTTGTAAGATTTATCACAATTTTAATCAAATATTTATTTATGCCATGATGTATTTGTTGCCTTTCTAGATTTTCTAACAGTCTTCTTTGCATAGTTACATAAAGTGTTTAGTATGGAGCTGGGCACACATATTTGGTGCCTAAGGGAGATTTGTTGAGTGAATAAAATAAGTGTCCAGCAGCAACATAGACTGCTGAGATATGGCATGTCAGAGTCTGAAAGGCTTCTATTGGGTTGGCAAGTGGAAGTCATTGGATGTTTTACAAAGAATAGTTTTAGAAGGGTGTTGGGGACAGAAGTGAGTTTGCAGTTTCTTATAAAAAGCAAGACTTAATTACTCACTTATGCAACACTGGAACCCTTGCAAGTGATTTCTCTACCGACAGCAACTTTTCTTGAGTTTTACTAACTCAGTAGATGCTGTCAGAATCTGCCAGATTACAACAAAAGGATAAAAAACGAGTCCTGATCACCTGAGGTCAGGAGTTCAAGACCAGCCTGGGCAACATGTCAAAACCCATCTCTACTAAAAATACAAAAAAAAAAAAAAAAAAAAAAATTAGCTCGGCAGGGTGGCACGTGTCTATAATCCCAGCTACTCAGCAGGTTAAGGCAGGAGAATCGCTTGAGCCTGGGAGGCGGAGATTGCAGTGAGCCGAGATTGTGCCATTGCACTCCAGCCTGCGCAACAAAGTGATACTCTATCTCAAAAAAAAAAAAAAAAAAAAAAAGCCCCAAGCCATGATATTATGATTCTTTTCTCAATGGATAGTCAACAGGATGGAATATTCATTTCACTGCAAATAATCAGAGGCATGTGGTACACAGCACTGTGCTGCAGAAAGAGCAAAGAGGAGCCTAGAGGTTTCTGATTTCCTCTGCCTATCACTCAGCCAAAAGTACAGTCATTAGCTTAAAAAAAGACCAGTGGCATTAAAAAAATGAATTCTTTCATCTCTCTGCTCTGCAGGACTTGAAACATAGCCTTAAATGACTAACTCTTTACATAAGCATGGTATAACTTAGAAATCTTCCTGTAATGGAAGTGGTGTTGTGAAGACATTTATTAAGACTTTCCAAGGTGATTTTGGGATGTGCTATGGGCAGACACATGGCCGATACTGTACATAGTCCAGGTTGTTTCTACTTTTGAAAATAAACAAATACCCTCAACACTTTGGGCAAGTTAACTGTTCTCAGCACTTTACGTATACAGTCATCCGTCAATATACACTGGGACCTCCACCATCCCCTGCCTGTACTCGAATCTGCATATACTCAGTCTTACAGTCAGCCCTGAAGAACACATATGTGTAAAAAAACAGGGTATCCCTAGGCAATGAGGCAGCTTTCTGTTAGCTCTTGTAGGGACCATGTTCTTGTGGACTTGACAATGTTATATCAAAAGTCATAACTCCTTTTCCCTGATTTAAAGATGACATTTACATGGTTTTTGTGTCCCGTCAATATGATATTTTTGATCTGCATTGGTTGAAATGCATTTGGACCTGCTCAGTTGAAACCTGTTCAGGTTGTTCAAGGGTCCAACTGAATTAACTTATTTAATCCTTGCAGCAAATCCTGTGAGGAAGCAGTCCTTCCTGTTACAGAGGAGGAACCTGAAGGTCACAGAGCTTAAGGACATTGCCCGAAGTGGCAAAGTTGGCATTTGAATGCAGGAATTCTGGCTTCAGAATCCTTGTTCCTACATTTAGATTATACTGCTTCTCTGTGGCCACTTGATAAAATCAGTAATTAGGATCCACTGCCGTTCCCTCTTGTGCCTCTGACCTTTTTCCTCCCTGACATTAGAACACCTGCTTGCCCTTTCACCTGCAGTGGGTGTCTGGGGAAATGTCAACACAGAGGTTCTGCTTTCCCCCATTCAGCAGGTCTGCAGGGGATTGCTGTTTGGAAAGTATTGAGTGCTCTGGACACCATGATCTGTTCTGTAGGATTCTTCTATAGCAGGAGCTTCGTTGTGGACTTAGTTGCCTTTTGAATGCTGGTCAGGTATCCTAGTCATCTTTCACAATGATGACCATATGGGAAAACATGTTCCTAGTTCTCACAACTGAATTACCCATACACTTTTGGAACATGATCTGTTTTTAGGTTGATACTACCTTTGTGTTCATCAAGTACTAAAGTTCCTAGTGTTCAAGAAATGCCCTATGCTATTAACAGAGAATTGACAGCTTCTCTAAAGAACAAAACTAAGCTTAGTATGGCCTGGTATTAATCCCTGTCTAGAAGTTTCACAATCAAAAGGGCAAAATGTGGACAAGCAAAGATAAATAAGTAAAATTGGAAAATATGCAAAGCCGTTAGAGATGTACCAGTGACTCAGAAGTAGGTAGTAATGAGAAATGCACCCAACCTCTGTGACTGTGAAACATGCCACCCAAGCTTTGGGTTTTTGAAATATTTCTCTGGCACTTGAACCTCCTTGTCAGTGGCAAACTGGAGAGCCTTCCATACTTCTGTGCAAAGAAAAGCATTACCCTAGAGCAAAAACAAAGTAAAAATTCTGTTTAACATTCAATTTGGTGTCCTTTGAATTTACAAGTTGTAGTGATACTATTGTAGCAGGATTAACAGTATTATCATATTAGCATTGAAATTTTCCCATTTATTTTTGACTTGTGAACTTGAAAGTGTTGTTTAACAGAAAAGATTTTAAAAGGTTAGATGCCATAGCATTTACTTTGCACAGTTTGATGGATTACCAGCAGCAGGGAAAACTACAACTCAGATGGTTTCAACACCTTTCTGATCTTGGGTTTTTCCTTTATCACCAATTTTTCTTTTAGAGCAGTAATCATTTTACTGTTTTTTTTTTTTTTTTGTCAGAAAATATATTTATTATGGATAGTGAGTGAAGTAAAGATGTCAGTATTCACTATTGAGGTTATATCAGCCAAGTTTGCCTTCATATTGATAAAAATATCTCACTTGTAATCATAAACATTATTCCAGTAAAAGAGGTACATTTTCTCTCCTTTTTGCCTGTATGATCACCATAGTAAGTTAAAATGAAATTGCTTTTATATAAGCAAAGGAGAAAAGAAAGAGAGACAAAACCAACATCCCGCAGCCTAGACAATTCCACCCCGCACTGCTGCCCCAAGAGCTATGTTTTCTGACTCTCTCCTCTCCCCACTCCAGTTCAGTTAGCCCCCCAACCTATCCCACTTGGTTAGGGTGGAGCTTCACCAAATGATGGGGCTCGCTCAGAAGAGAAACATTTTATGGTCAGTGGAAGTTGAACAGAAAGTACCAAAAGGTGGAGGGGGCTTTCTCCTTCAATCGTCATAAGAGGGTTTACTAATACTGAAGGGTGTCCTCTAATGACTGATGCCTGGTCAAGGCTTTGGCCCTTCAAGTTGCCACTGTTGAAAATGTGGTATGATTCTGTTGAATCCATTATCTGGTGTCTCTCATTAGTGGTTTTCTCTTCCAATGGGTTGTTTGCTTACTAGGAAAAAAATGTTCCATCTCTGGAATTAACGTTGATGGTATTTTGCTTGTTCTGAGTTTTTATCCTCCTACTGTTTTGAAAGAGATTCCTAAGTATCTAGTTAGGTGCTAATGAACTCCTTCTGCCCATTTTTTTTTTTTTTTGAATTGTTTGCTTCATTATAGCTGTAAGTAGTCTTGCTAATCTTTTGGGGGAGAGGTTAAGAAAAGATTTTACCTAATTTTGGGATTTACTTTGTCTTTTACAGAGCTTGGTATGTGGCTCAACAGTAAGTAGGATTATAGCAAGTTGTTATTTTAGAGAAAGTGAACATTATCTCATTATGTTCTTTTTAGAGAAAGTGAAGTTACCTAATTGTATTCTTTTTAACATAGAATCTTTATGGAAGAATTTGTGATGTCTCAAGAACAGTTTTTTAAAAAAATTTTATTTTATTTTAAGTTCTAGGATACATATGCAGGATGTGCAGTTTTGTTACATAGGTAAATGTGTACCATGGTGGTACTGCACAGATTAACTCATCACCTAGGTATTAAACCCCACATGCATTAGCTATTTATCCTGATGCTCTCCCTCCCTCTGCACCTCCCTGACAGGCCCCAGTGTGTGGTGTTCCCTTCCTTGTGTCTATATAAGAACAGTTCTTTTTTAAGCTTAGTACCTGCATTATTTTATTGTTGTACTGTTTAAGTGGCTTTGTTAAGAAAGAGTAAAGCTTTTATTAATGATTTTTTATTTTTATTTTTGCAACAAATCTGCCTTCTCACTTTTTTTTTTTTTTTGAGACAGAGTCTCTGTGGCCCAGGCTGGAGTGCAGTGGCATGATCTTGGCTCACTGCAACCTTTGCCTCCTGAGTTCAGGTGATTCTCCTGCCTCATCCTCTCGAGTAGCTGGGACTACAGACGTGTGCCACCACCCTCAGCTAATTTTTGTATTTTTAGTAGAGATGGGGGTTTCACCATGTTGGCCAGGCTGGCCTCAAACTCCTGATCCCCAGTGATCTGCCCGCCTTGGCCTCCCAAAGTGCTGGGATTACAGGTGTGAGCCACTAAGCCTGGCCTGCACACTCACTTATCATTATCACTGCTAAATTTATCGTTTGTCACCAAATAATTATGATGTTCATAATTACCAAGGCCTGTTAAAACTGAATTTTTATAATTTTTGCTTTCTGATAGAAAACGTTTTGACTTAAATATCTTATGTATGTTTTCTCAATTTTACATTATTGACATTAATTTTGATATGTAAGATTTAATTTCAATACTGAAAACTGTGCCACCCTAGGCAAGTTTTCAGTATTGAGCTGCTATCTGTAAACTAATTGTATTTTAGAGTGAAATGAGTGGAGAATGGACATTTTCTAACTTGCATGAATGTCTACAACTAGAGAGTATCTCTAGGCAGTGAGATAGCTTTCTGTTAGTTCTTGGTTGGGATCATGTTCTTTGGGCTTGACAACGGATACTATGTTCAAAGTCATAACTCCTCTGATTTAAAGATGACATTTATAGTATTGTGAGTTTATGAGAACTGCTCTCAACCTCAAATAACAGAGCTGCTGTCCGGGCTGCTGCCTTCCTTCCTGTCTTCTGGGTGCTTGAGACTCTTTTGAAAAGTGGGCCCAGTGTGGGCCCTGTTAACTTCTGGGAAAAATACCAGAAACAATGGATCTGATTTTCATGTCTGTAATCCCAACATTTCGGAGGCCGAGGTGGTTGTACAGCTTGAGTCCAGGAGTTGTGAGATTCTTGGAAATACAAAGCATAGTTGATGAATGGGGGAATTAAATAGCAGACTGGATGGTACTCAAAATAATATAGGATATTGGAAAATATGAGGCCTTAACAACAACAACAGCAAAACTGAGATCTGTTTGTCTGTCTATCTATCTATAATGAGATTTCTGAATGTCATAATACAGAGAAAATTCTGTATCTAATTAGAATAAAACATGTTACCTTCAAGTGGAATGAATAAAATGCAAGAATTCTATACCCAGCCAAACTACTTTTATGTAGGTGGTCAAAGGATTAATATTTAAAAACCTGCTATTATTCTAACTTTGAATCCTTTCAGAAAAAAAAATTAGAAAATACTTAAAGCAGTGAAGTCAAGGGTGAAAAACCCACAGGAAAGAACATATGACTTATATGCAACCTATGTAACTGAGTCAAATCTAAACAAATATTAATAGTTGTGAAACTAAGTGGATTCATTGGCATGAAAAATACTGTGGAATATAACCAACTTTTCTTACACTGGAAGTCTTTTTGAAAAATCAAATGATTGCTGGATGTGGTGGCTCATACCTCTAACCCTAGTAACTTGGGAGGCTGAGGGAGGAAGATTGCTTAAGTTCAGAAGTTTGAGACCAGCCTGGGCAACATAGCAAGACACCATCACACACACCCCAAAAATATCAAATTATTTCTTTCTGTGGCTCTGAGTTCATATGCATATCTAATGAAATGATTGAAAACCATACTCTGGCAACACAAGGGTTGGGCTGGGGATTGAAAGGTAGGGGAAAATTGGGGATATTTAGGATGTGAGAGAGGAAATGTTACAAATATGATAGACTGTTAATTCCTGGGAAAAATACCAGAAACAACTGATCTGATTTCCAGAAGTAATCATAAAGATAGATAGCATTTATTGAATGTTGCAAGGCCTTTGCTAAGTACTTTATTTTTGTTATCTCATTTTACCCTGTATATTATCAGAGATATTGATGGGCTGGCTAATTTATATACCTGAAGAATGTGTAATGAACACTCATTAGCGTTATAGATATGTTAATTTTAAAGTGTATCTGTGTTCTTTTAAAAATATTTCCTTTTACTCTTAAACTGAAAAGTCCAGGAAACTATTGTAGATCCAGGTTGTAAAGAGAAAATAAATTGGTTGGTAAGAACTGTCACCTTTTCCATAAGATAATTTAAGCACAAATGGTTCCAATAATTTACATTTTTTATTGTGGCCAATATAGTTGACTTGGTTTAAATCAGACAGGAGAGAAGAGGAAAATTTTTATTGATTAACCAGGCCTGAATTTCCTGTCTTAGGAGGAGGAAATTATGTAGTTATTTTATATAATTCCTATCAAAAGAACAATGAACTTTTGAGCAGACTGGCTGAGCAGAGAGAATTCAGAGCAGGGTTAATGGGATCTTCATTAAAAAGAGTTTCTTCCAGTAAGCAGGTTTCTATGCTTTTATAAGACAGATTTTTTTTTTTTTTTTTGTGGGGACAGTGAGAATATAAAAACAAATTCAGGAATGAGAGGTTAATCAATAAAGAACCTGAATTGTGTTTCAGTCATGGAAACAATGGCCTTTTATATGTTTTCATTTTTGTTTTCTGTAAAAAGTATCCTAAATATAAGGGAGGTATATTTCAGGGTAGGACTGTACTATGAAACTCAGTAGTTTATAAAACTAATTTTAGTTTTGCTGTTGATATACGAATGGATTAGGAAAGTTCCTTCTGGGAAAACAGAGACCAGAAGATCAGACAAACACCATGTCAATTTCTCTGCTATAAAAATTACAATTCAATCTTGTAAAACTTTTCTAATGTTATGTCCTGCGTAAATAACAGATAGTAAAAATAAGTCAAACCATTTGTTTCTTTCTCTGAATGTTCTGAACATTAAACAAATGGCTTTTGGCAAATACATACTAATTTAATTTTTTTTTCTTTTGAGATGAGTCTCTCTCTCTCTCGCTCAGGCTGGGGTGCAGTGGTGCAATCTCGGCTCACTGCAACCTTTGCCTCCTAGGTTCAAGCTATCCTTCACCCTCAGCCTCCCAAGTACCTATGACTACAGGTCCCTGCTACCATGCCCTGCTAATTTTTGTATTTTTAGTAGAGATGGAATTTCACCATGTTGCCCAGGCTGGTCTCAAACTCCTGACCACAGATGATCTGCACACTTCAGCCTGACAAAGTTCTGGGATTACAGGCATGAGCCACCACTCCCAGACCATACTAATTTAATTTAGGAATGTTGTTTTATAGCACATTCTGAACAAAATTGTAAGAAGATTATTTTATGCCCATATGTGTGATAATTAAATTAGCTCAATGTAGATATTTGGTATCTTTTTAGAATACATTTGTTTAGATAAATCTTTTCTTTGGAAACATATTCCTAAACATTTAAGCCTAGTTATATCACCCTCAAATATAAGTGGTTTATGAACTATGTGAGCTGATTCAGGAAATCTTTTTACACTGATGTAAACAGACTTTAATATTATTATAGGAAGAAAAATGAGAAATTTGAAAATATGTCTCTTTTATGAATCTTGATGCAACAATTTGTTTTCTGCTGATAGTCTGGTGTATGTGTAATTGAGTTTAGTTTTCTAAGAATTTCTCTTTATAAAAAAAGCGGCTGGGCACAGTGTTCATACCTGTAATCCCAGCACTTTGGGAGGCTGAGATAGGAGGATTGCTTGAGGCCAGGAGTTCAAGACCAACCTGGGCAATGTAAGGAGACCCCATTTTTACAAAAAGTTAAAAATTAACCAGGCATGGTTGCATGCACCTGTAGTCCTAGCTACTTGGGAGACTGAGGTGGGAGGATCCCTTGAGCCCACGAGGTCGAGGCTGCAGTGAGCTATGATAGCACTGCTGTACTCTGACCTTGGTGACAGAGCGAGACCATGTCTCAAAAAACAAAAAATACTTTTCATCCTTGGAAAAATAAAACCTAAAATATCTAAGAAGAGTAACACTGTTTTTCTTTTTTTGAAGTAATAGGGCTGACCAAATCCATTTCTATCCAAATAAATTATTAATCAATGTTGTTACTACATTCTCTATATAGAAAAAGTATTTAAATCTTGAGGCCTGTGTTTTTTCAAACTTGAGAGTCATAAAATTGTCATATTTTTTGTAAGTAGTAGACAGATTGTAAGATCTACAAAACTAAAAATTGCCTTCTGTTTTTCTTCCCCATAAGCTGCTATTGAACAGTGAGGCAAACTCAGGGAGACAGGCCTGTTGTTATGACACTGATTTACACTTTTACAGAAGGGAAATTTATGGTCCTTATCTCTTGAGGACTTTTATGAATGACTGGTATAAATCAAGAATTGAATGAATATTTTTCCCTTTGAGCATAAATCTATGATTGGTAGTTTGATTTCTGGTAACTCTTTGGTAACCCATTTAAATTGTCATCTACCAATTTTCTGTATTTTGGCATAAACTGAATAACTGAAATATAACTTTATACCAGCATGATAGATTTGTTTTTCGTCTGTTAGATAGTCCAGAATTCATCTAGACTTCTCGTAGACCTTGATAAATAACTCAGTTATCAATCAGAATGGAAGACAAATTTACATAGTGTAAATATCATTAATGGGAATGAACAATACAACTACAAGTTTTAGGCAGGAGAAGGAAAATGATAGTAATATATTATGTTTAATTTTAAAAATTCTTACAAAATTTGATCACTAATTAGGGAAGATAAGTAGAAAAAGCCAGTCAGTTCTGGAACATTTGAAGACTAAACTCCTTTTATTGAAAGTCCTGGAAAAGTATGTGAAAAATGGTAGCCATGATGATCTTTTACCTACACTTCTTAAGAGGCTTTCCCTCAGCAAGATGTGCCTTTCTAAAAACAAAAGATAAGACAATAGGAGCCCACATAGGATGGAAAGATAGAAATCAGTTGGGTTAAAAATAGTTTCATTTACACTATCATCGCCTTCTCAAAAGATTTTTAATGTAAATGGCAACTTATATATGGAAGGGTGATAAAATACACAAAATTACTTTTTAATTTTCTTCTCAGATATATGGCCCATTCTTTATCTTCCTCTTGTTCCAAGCAGCTATATTACTTAATCAGTAAACAACATGGGAGACCAGTTGGTCAGGAGATAAGCAGTTGATCCTGTGATTTTGAAGAGAACTTTTATGATTGTAGGAAGAGAAGGATAGTGCTGGTCTTGCAGTGCCGTCGTGTAGTGGTGTTTGCTATGGGACGGAAGGAAGAAAAACACACTGGCCGGAAGGGACTCCAGCACAGAAGGGCATTAAGTGCATCACTGAGTGATGAGGGTGCTAAGTGCAGGATGGCCCACTGGATGGGTAGGGTGAGAGTGGGTTCTGGTTAGAGCTGTGGAATTGAACAGGCTGGCCTTGTTCTCATAGCACCATTTACCAGCTGTGCTACCCTTTGGCAAGTCACCTCTGCTCCTCATTTCCCTTCTCTCTAAATAGAATTAAAATAAAAGAAGCTATTGCCTGAGGTTGTTAGGATTAACTGAGCTGATATGTAGATGTAAATCCCATAGGACAGTACCTATCACGTTGAATCCAACAAGTGTCAGCAAAATATTACCTTCACCAGTCACCTGTATCCAGTCTCCAGTTAGTATCTGTCTCCAGATAGTCACCACCTTTGGTCAATTCTACATTTACATATTTCTTTAAGATGCTTTATATTCTTTGCCCTCATGGCCATAGCTTCAGAGACTTTTAAACTCTTACATAAATTAATTCAGTTTCTTCTTTTAGTCAAATTTTGCTAAAATCTATCATGCATAATATGATCTGTTAATTTTCTAAAATGCAGATCTTGCCCTACCACTCTGCTTACATCCCCATCATGGTTTTCTGTCATCCTTAAGGAATTTATAATTAATTTTCAGCATTAAAGGCATGCGGAGTTGTTCAGAAGTTAGCCCTTGCTTGCCTTCCAACCTTATCTCTCAACAGATGCTTTATGAACATCATATATT
Source organism: Saguinus oedipus (assembly GCA_031835075.1). Lineage (NCBI taxonomy): Eukaryota > Metazoa > Chordata > Mammalia > Primates > Cebidae > Saguinus > Saguinus oedipus. The sequence goes on from CM063170.1 coordinate 50,638,564, forward strand.
CTAATTCTTACTATACCTTTCCAAAAGGCAGTCCTCATTTTGCATAGTAGTGCCGGACCATAACAGTGATGGTGCAAGCTGAACTACTTAATAATAGTGGGAAAAAATCCAGTGTTCCCAGGATCTTTGTTTTTGTTAAAACATTAAAATTCTCTCTCAGTTATAAATATGTAGGGAAATGAAAAAGTAGTAAAACTAGTAATGATTTAGTATACTGTAATGTAAAACATTAGAAGAATTGAGAAATAAAAACGTAGAGTAGTTTGAACAGTGCCTGTCTTCTTCATCTTATCATACAATATAAGATGGGGCCTAGCATTTTTTCTATGCCTTGGTGAATTTTCAAATTCCTTTCCAAATTTGGATCAGTTTCCCACATTTCATCCTTTGTGCTTTCAGTGAGTTCCATTAATGTGAAGATTTTTTACTGGCATCACTTCTTTTGGGACATCATTCTTTTGCTAATTTATGTGAAGCTGCCTTTACCAAGTGCCTGTGGCTGCACATCCAGTGTCTCATAGATGATAGTGATCTCTTAAATGTCATTAGTGTCTCTTAGATGTCATTCCCACAGTCAGCTATTTCTTCTCTAAACTTCATTTATGTTTGATTCAGATTTCACTTTGAGTTTAACAGTGTTTCATTGCCGCACTTTAATCTTTGCTGCCTAGTTCCTTCTTTGGGTTATCCATTTTTGTAAACTGTCAAGTGGTTTTAACACTGTGAGACATGGAAGCAGCACAACTGTATGCTTTGCTGTCTGTGTATGAACTCAGATGCCCAGTGACCAATCACTGACAGGCTTTGAAAGAAGTGACATGATTAGTCACAGATCATGATACATATCTGTTACTTACTCAGTGATTGGTGCACTGAAGAACTAGTGAAGTTTCTTTTATGTAATTACGATTGATTAATTTACCATGGTAACTGACATTTGAGTCTTATTATTGGCAGAATGATGTTAATTAAACTGTGGTAACTGAAGTTTATACATCTCAGAACTGTGCAAAGCAAGGACTGCAAGTATGTCATAACCAGTTTACAAAGTCTTAAAGGTTAAATGACTACATACATCACATAGTTAAAAAGTGGCAGAGTTACATTAACATAACTTTTAAATATCTTTGATATTTATATTATAAGGAGACACAATCTGTCTCTTGATGCTTCTGTCAAGTTAAATACTCATGGAGTTCAAATACAAATTGATTGTCTTCAGAAAAAATTATCAGCATATGTAATTAGGTCCATAGACCTATATTCTGTCTATGCTTAGTTTGGCTGAGTGCGTAAGATTGCCAAGATTTGCGTAAAAATCCAATTATTGTACAGATCTCTGGAAGCTGGCAACACACCTGACCTTATATGAGATGATTTTTTGGAATGAATCAAGAGTCCACAGCTCTGAAGTGAAGAAGGGACCAGCCAGAACAAATAAAAAATCCCTGAAAAGGAAAGGAACATCCTGTAGTCAAGTGGTGAAAACTGGTCTAAATAGTTAGCAGTGGAAATAATCTGGTTAGGATAAGAGATCAGCAGCAGTGGGTAGGGATGTTAATGACTGACCCTTAAACTTCAGGGATTCAAGAATAAGTTCAACATAGTTTCTTCTCATTTCATGTGGCCAGCTGGTAGTCACCAGAGTCCACATTAAGTAGTCAAATTTGAGTGAGTCTGTTGTAAGATACAATCCACCTTCCACAATAATGAGAGGGCTCAGTTTGGAGTATCAACAATTGTTCAGGGTACAAGAGGAATGTGATACAGAGATGGACTAAAATAATACTCAGTTGTGGATGGATGAAGGCTGAGAAAAAATATGATTAAAGAAAAAAAAAGGGGCATTTTAAAAAGTGCCTCTAAAATACCAGGTCTTATAGAATGCTTTTACTTACTACTGTTGTAATTCTTATAAAAATCTTGTTAGTAGGTATTACAGTTGTTATTTAGAGAGAAATTTTCTGAAGTTATAGAGCTAGTAAGTAATAGAGTTGGGATTTTGTTATTTTTAATTGAGGCCCTTTTAAATATATCACTCTTAAGTGAAAGATACCAGACTCAAACGTTATGAAAAGAAAGATATCTGGGGAGTGCAGCTCTCATTTTTGATCTTGCATATCATGTTGTATGGACCTTGGAATATGTTTTTCTGTAGAAATGTTTGAAAATGTAATTTGATACCCAGTCCACACTGCAAAAGCCTATTGTTATTATTTTTGACAGGGCCTTGCTCTGTCACCCAGGCTGTAAGGCAGTGGCAAAATCTCAGTTTACTGCAGCCTGGGCTCAAGCAATCCTCCTGCTTCAGCCTCCTGAGTAGCTGGGATTACAGGCGTGAGATACCGTGTCTGGCTATTTTTTTTTTTTTTTTTTTTTTAGTAGAGACAGGTCTCACTATGTTGCCCAGGCTGGTCTCAAGCTCTGGGCTCAAGCAGTTCTTCTACTTTGGCTTCCCAATGAGCTGGGATTACAGGTGTGAGCAACCATGCCCGGCCCCAAAGCCTATTTCATATGCATATCTGTCTGTGTCTCTATATCTGTCTTTGCATCTTTTTCTGTACTATTTTAAATACATACAATTATTGTCGAACGTGTTACATTTCAAGTGTCAACTTGGGAATGGTGGAACTCTGCTTCTTACCTTGAGGACAGCTCTTCTTTGCAGCTCAGTTGATGACTAGGGGGACAGTGGGCCTGTGTCTACATCTGTGTAGGAATGACATCTGCCTTTATCTCCGCATGCTCATAGAGAAGGAGCCATTTCAGAGAATCACTTCTCAGATATTCTACATTTGGTAATAAAAGGACTTGATGCACTCTAGGTGCAGTTTCTCTGATCATATCAATGTTAATTTTTTTAGAGTTGGGGAACTGGGTCCTAATCAGTAATTAAGGCTATTTTGATAGCAAGTATTAGAAAAATGCTAATTCTAAGGCTAAAATGGTATTTCACATTCCAAATTCCAGGTCTCCCAAGGGCCTGGTCTCCCAAGGGACCAGACACTGGAACTCCCCTAGATACTCAAGAGCTTCATCTGCCTCATCTCTGTCTCTACTTTTACCTCTATGACCTAGAAGTCGCTTGAAACAAGCTTCCTCCTGCTTGTCAGCTTCGTTCCTCTCTTTCTGATGACTGTCTTTCTCCAGCCATCTAAGCCTACTGTCCTGTGTGACAGTCTCTCAGCTCATGATTTTATATCCCCTCAGTTTCAAGAGGGTGTCTGAGACCTGATTCTAGAGTTTGAACAGACAGAGTGATGTTGGCTGATCCACCTGGAACTAGGTATCCGGCACTAGTTAGGTATCCATGGCTTGTTAGAAATCTATTACGAGTACAACTGTCTGCTGCCCTGAAGGTCGAATCCTGCCTGTGCACGGCCTGCTAGGTCCCACTTCTCTGTTGGATGGAATGGAGTGAGGATGGGGGCTGCCTGCCGAGCTGTGTAACTCACTTGTATTCAGCTTTCTTGCCTCTGGCTCTCTTCTACTACTTTTTGTTTGTTTGTGTTTTGAGACAGAATCTCTCTCTGTCACTCAGGCTGGAGTGCAGTGGCACAATCTTGGCTTACTGCAACCTGTGGCTCCCGGGTTTGAGTGATTCTCCTGCCTCAGCCTCCTGAGTAGCTGAGACTACAGGTGCGCCCCATGCCCAGCTAATTTTTATATTTTTCGTAGAGACGGTGTTTCTTCATGTTGGCCAGGCTGGTCTTGAACTCCTGACCTCTAGTGATCAGCTTAACTCAGCATCCCAAAGTGTTGGAATTACAGGGATGAGGCACCACAACATGGCCTTTTACTACTTTTAAACTAAGAAAACAATGATCACCACATATGTTCCGCTTTGAAACTATACTTTCACATCCAAAGTACCCCCAGATTATAAAGTACTACCAAAGAGCTGTGATATGAAGAAAGACCAGGGGTAGACTTACTCTGAAAATGTGAAAGTTTTTTTTTTTGTACGAAAGCAAATTCGTCTGTTTTACTTAATTAGAATCCTAATAGCCTGCTGATCTTTTTAGATGATTACTCTGAAAATATATGCTTTGGTGTGGTCTATGAGTAAGGCTCTGCCTTTTAGTTCCATTCTCTGCTGCTTCATTGCAATGAAAAATAACAAAGGTGAATACCAAATCAATTTTTTTAAGTATTTTACTTGTAAAGGCAGTCCATGAAGTGGTAAATAGGAGAATCAAGCTCTTATGGTAATCTTTCATTGTAATCTATTTTCAGTTCAGAGAAGCAGCATAGCCTGGTGAACTAAGGGAGGATGGGGAATTTGGAGCTCTGAGATATGCTCTGTTTTGCAACTGACTAGTTTTGTGACCTTGAGAAAGGATGTTAACCTCTGTCTATGTCTTCATGTGTAAAATGGGATCTACCTGATAGAAATATAGGTGCATTCAGATTTGAGCAAACTGAATAATAAGATCTGACATAAATCAGTGATTTTTTTAAATAGCAGAAGCCTGCAGTTGATAAAAAGATTCTTCTTAGAATTCCTTTAAGACCTAACTTTTCTCAAGTATTTAAACTGTGATTAACAAAAGTTAAATTTACACATCCCAATTTACAAAATATACCCATTGGATGGAGTGAGACAAACACGACTCTTTGTTTCATAGAATTATGATAAGAACTCAGTGAGTCTATATGAAATATTTGATAAACTTTGATATTCTTTATTTAATAAATTTATTTGATAAATTTTTGATATTCTTCTATAAAAAAGAAATCCACATACCTGAAGATTTTGGGGTGAACTTTTTCCAGGATAAGAATGACATTAGTGCCAGTTGTGCTGTATTTTGGCTATTGTGATGACATCAGTATCATCAAATTGGTCGTGGCATTGTGTCACTGGCACCATGTCATCCTGCTCCAGTCAGGAATGACCGTAGGCAGTTTCAGTTTATCTGTTGCTACTAGAAATTTTGATGTAGCAGTGTCAAAAGGTTGATGTATATTGATGCCAAGATGTGAATTCTGCAGAGAGCAAAATATCCTAAAAACTAACACGTAAACAAGCTCAAAGAATTAAAGAAGTAGGAAGAAACATTAAAGAATTTTACTTATAAAATTCATTAAAGAAGTAGTTTATTATATATTTATGTTGAATTTAGGTAACTATTTTAGTTATTTAAAATATTACTACCAAAGGGAAGAAATATATTTTGTTAGGTTTCACATACAAAAACCTGTGTCTGGTTAGAGACAGTACTTGAATTTTAATAAGAACCCAGGTTTGCTGTCTTTCCAGTGTATACTATACGCTGCACTGTCCTAGAAGAGTGTTGGTTAATCTGGTCGTGAAATAGATCGATACCCACATTTAAGTTGCTTTTTAAAAAGTCAGTTTCCCTCTACAAATATGGCAACCATTTTTTTAATAATCCACAAATAAAATTTTTTTCTATCTAAAAGAGATTTCTCCTAAACCAGCCTGAAAAATTGTTAAGAGGAATACTGCCATGCCACTTTTCTAGGAAGAATTTCATGGCTGAGCCTCCTTCTTGCACAGATTCATAGCATGTTATTACTGACTTGTAAATATTCATTTACAGAAGAGAGTGACTAGGATCTTTGAATTATTTTATATTGGTGTTGAGGTTTCTGTCCAAGTTATGCAGTTTTTCATTCATTTTAGAGGAAGATTTTCTCAAACAAGGATTCTTCATGATTGCAAAACCTATCCCCAGAGGTTCCAGTCAACATAATTCAAATTGACCAATGGATTCCAAGTGTGACAGCACAGTGTTCAGCAAGTCCAAGTGAAACCAGATGGAGGCTAGAGACTATGCCTGGCTTCACCCATATTATCTGGTTAACTGCCTCAACCTTCAGTTTCAACCAGCCTCAAGTGAGTGTTAAACCAGACTGTTGTAATCTACACATGCTTTCACACTTCAAAAGGTGTGTGCTAGTTGATGTTTGATTTAGTAATTTCATCTCTTGAGAGGAGGGGTTGGTTGAAGTAGATTTCTGTTTTTATTTCTTTTCTCTAGAAGAGGTAAGGAAGGTTCTTGGATTATTATATTTGGTTGGTAAATGCTCCTCTCTCTATTTCTGTCTCTTTCTCTGTCTCCATCTCCATCTTTTTCTATTTCCTGATTTCTTCTTCCTCTTTCTTAGGTTTATATGAAATAGAACAATTTTCCAGCACAATGACTAAGTGAATTGCAACATTAAAGACTGGCTGGCCAAGAAATGATTAATCTTTGTATAGCTGGCTTTAGGGACCAGCTATCAAATACACACATGTGAGAAATCCTTTTTTGTCATGCCAGCTCAATTGATTCAGAAAAGATTTAAGAGCAATAGTTAGTGCTTAGAAGAAAAAAGAATGCTATTGTAAATTTGAGAAGCTCTCATCTTTAACATGGCTTTTAACATATCAGAAGCTGGACAGCCTTACAGAGTACATGCATGCTGTGGTTGACTTCAGAAATGTCTGTTTTAGCTGGGCACGGTGGCTCAAGCCTGTAATCCCAGCACTTTGGGAGGCCAAGGCGGGTGGATCACGAGGTCAACAGATCGAGACCATCCTGGTCAACATGGTGAAACCCCATCTCTACTAAAAATACAAAAAATTAGCTGGGCATGGTGGCGCATGCCTGTAATCCCAGCTACTCAGGAGGCTGAGGCAGGAGAATTGCCTGAACCCAGGAGGCAGAGGTTGTGGTGAGCCGAGATCGCACCATTGCACTCCAGCCTGGGTAACGAGTGAAACTCCGTCTCAAAAAAAAAAAAAGTCTGTTTTAGACAAAATTTTACATTAAAGTCATTATATTGTAAATATAATGAGTTTACATAATATAAACAATCAAATATAATACAATGATTTATTAAGTTTAATTTTGGTTAGGTTACGTTGTGTATAACTACCACAATGCATTAAGAAGGAAGTGTTAAGAATTCTAATCCCTTAATACCCATTTTTAGAATAAGGCTACATTCCTGTTCTCTCTCCCTCTTTTTCTTCCTCTTTCTTCCTCCCCTTCACTCCTTTTTTTTTTTTCTTTCTTTCTTTCCAAAAAAAAAAGAATTCTCATCCCACGTATCTGATGATTTAAAGTAGTGTTCCATTTGGGCAATCATTAAAAGGAAGTGTAATAATGGAACAGAAACAACGCAAAAACTATTGATATGGGTCCGTCTTATAACCTGTTCTTGCTGGTAATTTTGGCATATTTTCTGATGATTTTGTTTTTCCTTTCTCTTATAAGACTTAGCTGTGCTACTCACTCCACCAGGTTAAAGAGCCAGCATGATGCAGAGATTAGGAAACCATGTTTTAAAATTCTTTTTTAAATTTTTATTGCATTTTAGGTTTTGGGGTACACGTGCAGAATGTGCAAGATAGTTGCATAGGTACACACATGTCAGTGTGTTTTGTTGCCTTCCTCCCCTTCACCCACATTTGGCATTTCTCCCCAGGCTATCCCTCCCCAGCTCCCCTCCCCCCGCTCTCACTCCCCTGTTCCCCCCAATAGACCCCAGTGTGTAGTACCCCCCTCCCTGTGTCCATGTGTTCTCATTTTTCTCAAATGCCTATGAGTGAGAATATGTGGTATTTCCTTTTCTGTTCTTGTGACACTTTGCTGAGAATGATGTTCTCCAGATTCATCCATGTCCTTACAAAGGACATAAACTCATCATTTTTGATTGTTGCATAATATTCCATGGTGTATATGTGCCACATTTTCCCAGTCCAGTCTGTCATCGATGGGCATTTGGGTTGGTTCCAGGTGTTTGCTATTGTAAACAGTGCTGCAATGAACATTCGTGTGCATGTGTCCTCATAGTAGAACGATTTATATTCCTTTGGATATATACCCAGTAATGGGATTGCTGGGTCAAATGGAATTTCTATTTCTAGGTCCTTGAGGAATCGCCACACTGTCTTCCACAATGGTTGAACTAATTTACACTCCCACCAACAGTGTAAGAGTGTTCCTATTTCTCCACATCCTCTCCAGCATCTGTTGTCTCCAGATTTTTTAATGATCACCATTCTAACTGGCGTGAGATGGTATCTCAATGTGGTTTTGATCTGCATCTCTCTAATGACCAGTGATGATGAGCATTTTTTCATGTGTTTGTTGGCCTCATGTATGTCTTCTTTTGTAAAGTGTCTGTTCATATCCTTTGCCCATTTTTGAATGGGCTTGTTTGTTTTTCTCCTGTAAATCTGTTTGAGTTCTTTGTAAATTCTGGATATTAGCCCTTTGTCAGTTGGGTAAACTGCAAAGATTTTTTTCCCAATCTGTTGGTTGCCGATTCACTCTAGTGACTGTTTCTTTTGCTGTGCAGAAGCTGTGGAGTTTGATTAGGTCCCATTTGTCTATTTTGGCTTTTGTTGCCAATGCTTTTGGTGTTTTGGTCATGAAGTCCTTGCCTACTCCTATGTCCTGAATGGTTTTGCCTAGATTTTCTTCTAGGGTTTTTATGGTGCCAGGTCTTATGTTTAAGTCTTTAATTCATCTGGAGTTAATTTTAGTGTAAGGTGTCAGGAAGGGGTCCAGTTTCTGCTTTCTGCACATGGCTAGTCAGTTTTCCCAACACCATTTATTAAACAGGGAATCCCATTGCTTGTTATTGTCTGGTTTATCAAAGATTGTATGGTTGTAGATACGTTGATTTGCCTCTGATGCCTCTGTTCTGTTCCATTGGTCTATATCTCTGTTTTGGTACCAGTACCATGCTGTTTTGATTACTGTAGCTTGTAGTATAGTTTGAAGTCTGGTAGTGTGATGCCTCCCGCTGTGTTCTTTTTTCTTAAAATTGACTTGGCTATGCGGGCTCTCTTTTGGTTCCATATGAAGTTCATGGTGGTTTTTTCCAGTTCTGTGAAGAAATTCAATGGTAGCTTGATGGGGATAGCGTTGATTCTGTAAATTACTTTGGGCAGTATAGCCATTTTCACGATATTGATTATTCCTAACCATGAAGATGGAATGTTTCTCCATCTGTTTGTGTCCTCTCTTATTTCGTTGAGCAGTGGTTTGTAGTTTTCCTTGAAGAGATCCCTTACGTTTCTTGTAAGTTGTATTCCTAGGTATTTTATTCTCTTTGTAGCAATTGTGAATGGCAGTTCATTCTTGATTTGGTTCTCTTTAAGTCTGTTATTGGTGTATAGGAATGCTTGTGATTTTTGAACATTGATTTTATATCCTGAAACTTTGCTGAAGTTGCTTATCAGTTTCAGGAGTTTTTGGGCTGAGGTGATGGGGTCTTCTAGGTATACTCTCATGTCATCTGTAAATAGAGACAATTTGGCTTCCACCTTTCCTATTCGAATACCCTTTATTTCTTTTTCTTGCATGATTGCTCTGGCTAGAACTTCTAGTACTATGTTGAATAGGAGTGGTAAGAGAGGGCATCCTTGTCTAGTGCTGAATTTCAAAGGGAATGCTTTCAGTTTTTGCCCATTAAGTACGATATTGGCTGTTGGTTTGTCATAAACAGCTTTTATTACTTTGAGATATGTTCCATCAATACTGAGTTTATTGAGGGTTTTTAGCATAAAGGGCTGTTGAATTTTGTCAGAGGCCTTCTCTGCGTCAATTGAGATAATCATGTGGTTTTTGTTTATGGTTCTGTTAATGTGGTGAATTACGTTTATAGACTTGCGTATGTTGAACCAGCCTTGCATCCCCAGGATGAATCCTACTTGATCATGATGGATAAGGTTTTTAATGTGCTGTTGCAATTGGTTTGCCAGTATTTTATTGAAGATTTTTGCATCTATGTTCATCATGGATATTGGCCTGAAGTTTTCTTTTCTTGTTGAGTCTCTGCCGGGTTTTGGTATCAGGATGATGTTGGTCTCATAAAATGATTTGGGAAGGGTTCCCTCTTTTTGAATTATTTGGAATAGTTTCAGGAGGAATGGTACCAGCTCCTCTTTGTGTGTCTGGTAGAATTCGGCTGTGAACCCATCTGGACCTGGGCTTTTTTTGTGTGGTAGGCTCTTAATTGCTGCCTCAACTTCAGACCTTGTTATTGGTCTATTCATAGTTTTGGCTTCCTCCTGGTTTAGGCTTGGGAGGACACAGGTGTCCAGGAATTTATCCATTTCTTCCTGGTTTACTAGTTTATGTGCATAGAGTTGTTTGTAGTATTCTCTGATGATAGTTTGAATTTCTATGGAATCTGTGTTGATTTCACCTTTATTGTTTTTTATTGCATCTATTTGGTTGTTCTCTCTCTTCTTTTTTATCAGTCTGGCTAGTGGTCTATTTTGTTGATCTTTTCGAAAAACCAGCTCTTGGATTTATTGATTTTTTTTGAAGGGTATTTTTTTTTCTCTATCTCCTTCAGTTCTGCTCTGATCTTAGTTATTTCTTGTCTTCTGCTAGGTTTTGAGTTTTTTTGATCTTGCTCCTCTAGCTCTTTCAATTTTGATGATAGGGTGTCAATTTTGGATCTCTCCACTCTTCTTATGTGGGCACTTATTGCTATATATTTTCCTCTACAGACTGCTTTAAATGTGTCCCAGAGGTTCTGGTATGTTGTGTGTTCGTTCTCGTTGGTTTCGAAGAACTTCTTTATTTCTGCCTTTATTTCATTGTTTATTCAATCAACATTCAAGAGCCAGTTGTTCAGTTTCCATGAAGCTGTGCGGTTCTGAGTTAGTTTCTGAATTCTGAGTTCTAACTTGATTGCACTATGGTCTGAGAGACTGTTTGTTATGATTTCAGTTGTTTTGCATTTGCTGAGGAGTGCTTTACTTCCAATTATATGGTCAGTTTTGGAGTAGGTGTGATGTGGTGCTGAGAAGAATGTATATTCTGTGGATTTGGGGTGGAGAGTTCTGTAAATGTCTATCAGGTTTGCTTGTTCCAGGTCTGAGTTCAAGCCCTGGATATCCTTGTTAATTTTCTGTTTGGTTGATCTGTCTGATATTGACAGTGGAGTGTTAAAGTCTCCCACTATTATTGTGTGGGAGTCTAAGTCTCTTTGTAAGTCGTTAAGAACTTGCCTTATATATCTGGGTGCTCCTGTATTGGGTTTGTATATATTTAGGATTGTTAGCTCTTCTTGTTGTATCGATCCTTTTACCATTATGTAATGACCACCTTTGTCTCTTTTGATCTTTGTTGCTCTAAAGTCTATTTTATCAGAGATGAGAATTGCAACTCCTGCTTTTTTTTGCTCTCCATTTGCTTGGTAAATCTTCCTCCATCCCTTTATTTTGAGCCTTTGTGAATCCTTGCATGTGAGATGGGTTTCCTGGATACTGCACACCGATGGGTTTTGGTTTTTTATCCAATTTGCCAGTGTGTGTCTTTTGATTGGTGCATTTAGCCCATTTACATTTAGGGTTAATATTGTTATGTGTGAGTTTGATACTGCCATCTTGATGCTAGCTGGCTGTTTTGTCCATTGGTTGATGCAGATTCTTCATTTTGTTGATGCTCTTTAGCATTTGGTATGTTTTTGGAGTGGCTGGTACTGGTTGTACCTTTCTATGTGTGGTGCCTCTTTCAAGAGCTCTTGTAAAGCAGGCCTGGTGGTGACGAAATCTCTGAGTTCTTGCTTGTTGGCAAAAGATTTTATTCTTCCTTCACTTATGAAGCTCAGTTTGGCTGGATATGAAATTCTGGGTTGAAAGTTCTTTTCTTTATGGATGTTGAATATTGGCCCCCACTCTCTTCTGGCTTGTAGAGTTTCTGCCAAGAGATCTGCTGTGAGTCTGATGGGCTTCCCTTTGTGGGTGACCCAACCCTTCTCTCTGGCTGCCCTTAGTATTTTCTCCTTCATTTCAACCCTGGTGAATCTGACGATTATGTGCCTTTGGGTTGCTCTTCTTGCAGAATATCTTTGTAGTGTTCCCTGTATTTCCTGGAGTTGAGTATTGGCCTGCCTTGCTAGGTTGGGGAAATTTTCCTGGATAATATCCTGAAGAGTGTTTTCCAGCTTGGATTCATTCCCTTCGTCACATTCTGGTACACCTATCAAACGTAGGTTAGGTCTCTTCACATAGTCCCACATTTCTTGGAGATTTTGTTCATTCCTCTTTGCACTTTTTTCTCTAATCTTGGTTTCTCTTTTTATTTCATTGAGTTGATCTTCGACTTCTGATATTCTTTCTTCTGCTTGGTCAATTCGTCTGTTGAAACTTGTACATGTTTCGCGAAGTTCTCGTGTTTTGTTTTTCAGCTCCTTCAATTCATTCATATTCCTCTCTAAGTTGTCCATTCTTGTTATCATTTCCTCGAATCTTTTTTCAAGGTTCTTAGTTTCTTTGCATTGATTTAGAACATGTTCTTTTAGCTCACTGAAGTTTCTCATTATCCACCTTCTGAAGTCTGATTCCGTCATTTCGTCACTCTCATTCTCCGTCCAGCTTTGTTCCCTTGCTGGTGAGGAGTTTTGGTCCTTTGTAGGAGGTGAGGTGTTTTGGTTTCAGGTGTTTTCCCCCTTTTTGCACTGGTTTCTTCTCATCTTTGTGGATTTATCCACGTGTCGTCTTAGTAGTTGCTGACTTTTCGATTGGGTCTCTGAGTGGATGCCCAGATTGTTGATGATGAAGTATTTCTGTTACTTAGTTCTCCTTCTAACAGTTTAGCCCCTCTGCTGTACGAGTTCTGAGGTCCACTCCAGGCCCTGCTTGTCTGGGGTACACCTGTAACAGCTGCGGAACAGTGAGGGATGCTACCAGTTTCTTCTTCTGCTATCTTTGTCCCAGAATGATGCCCGCCAAATGTCAGTCTGACTAGTCCTTTTTTGAGGTGACTCTTTGGATATACAGGGGTCAGGGAGCTGCTTGAGGAGACAGTCTATACTTTATAGGAACTCCAGTGCTGAGCTGTGAGCTCAGTTGTTCATTCAGGGTTGTTGGGTGGATGTGTTTATGTCTGCTGCCGCAGAACTTATAAACTCCCCCCGCTTTTTTTCCCTCAGATGCTCTGTCTCAGGAAGTTGGGGCTTTCTTTATGAGTATCTGTTGCACTGTCCTGCCCAGCTAGGAGGCAGTCTATTCACTATTTGCCTGCCGGGGCTCTGCCCTGCTAGCGCGAGTCTGTCCTGCTGCTGCGGGGCTCTGTTCTGTGGTGCACTCCGCCCTGTTGGCAGAGTCTCTCTGTTATGGCTGGTTGCCTTGGCAACGGCAGGCTGCATCAGCAATGGGCGTGTACCAACGTAGGGGTGGATTGTGTCCCTAGTGGTGGACGCCCCTCCCCCACCGAGCTGCACCGTCCTGGATTCAGCTGAGCCTGCAGCAAAACTCTCAACCCTGAGCGCCTTGATTCGCCACCCTGCTTGTCCCCGTGGGGGTGGGACCCGCTCAGCCCAATCACCTGGCTTTCTGCCTCAGAGTCCCTCCTCTCTCTCTCTCCCTTTTTCTCTCCAAGTTGAATGGTTGACTCTCACAGGGACCCCAGTCGCCTGCTGGTTCGCCACTGGGATTTGTGCGATCTTCCGTGCGGCGGCCCACTGCACCGGCTCAAATCGCTCTTCCCAGGAATCTCCTGGTCTGGCTCACCATCCAAGTCCCATTCAATCAGATGGACATGTCAATCTGCCCTCCCAAATCTCAGATTGCCGGTTTAACAGGGCACCCAGACCATGTGTTTTGTGCCCAGTGCCGCTGTGCTGCGGCGCCGGCCAAAACGGCCACGTGAGCTGAAAGAGCTGCGCTGCTGTCCTGTGTCTCTCCTACACCTGGGAATTTGCCAGTTCTGTGGGCAACAAAGGTCCATCTGAAAATGTGGCTAGGACTCACCCTCTGCGCCTTCACTGAGAGCTGCAATCCTGAGTTGTTTCTACGGCACTATATTGGAAATTTTTAAAAAAATTCTTTTAATGCAGATGAACATGTCAACATGATTTTTCTTTCATCCAGAACCTGTAAAAGAATTTCTACCTCTTTATGTTGAATTTAGGTAACTATTTTAGATATTTAAAAGATTACTACCAAAGGGAAGAAATGTATTTTGTTAGGTTTGCCTTGGTTTTGGCATATGAGGTGGAATTTTTACTTAAGTGCCCTCCTTTTCATATTTTGAAGATGTTTGCCCTGGCTATGCCATCGTGGTTTACCTTGAGGAAGTTTGCATAGCTCATGCCAACCACTTCTCTTGGAGAATACAGAGTGTCATAACTATAGCTAATCCTTTATTGAGGATCCTGCACGTTTTTCATTTTAATCCTCACAGCTCCTTATGTATTATTTTCATTTTGTAGATGGGGGCATCTCTGACTCTGGCTCAAAGATGTTAGGTAGCTCACCTAAGATTATTTTGCCACTTGAGGCACCAAGCTGAGTTTCCACCCCAAGCCAATTTAATCCAGTGTGGATAATCTTAACCATTCTTTTGATTGCATACCTGTGAGATGTGAGTTGTTGCCACCATAAACCAGGCCTATCTGCTTTTGGGGTTCAGTTGGAACTATATGCAGGGAGGGTAGATAGAATTGTGGTGGTGGGGGCGGGGTGGGACAGAGCACACCCTAGTGGAGCTTCCCAAGACTCCTCACTGAGCCTGGAAAAGAGATACAGGTTAGAATTGGCTAGTTTCATTGCAATATTTATTTCATGTTTTCTCATCTCACAGGTGATATTTCTGGAGGAAAGATGATGATGTGCTAACATTTTACAACGATTTTTGAATACTTTTCCTAATTGTCAAATCTCCGTCTGGAACCCATTAATAAGATACAAAGTTATAACCCAAAAGCATCAAATTATGTAATTCTTATTCTGATCTGTTCATTGCAACTTTTTCAGCTTCAGATACATTAAAGATTTCTTAATTATCTTGTGATTCTTAATAATTTTACAGAAGTCTCTATATTATTTTTGAAATCTTTTCATTTTCTCATTTTTTATGGAAGATAGTCATTGGGAGAAAGCAAAATATTATTAGGCATTAAAACAGATTATACTGGAGATCTATTCCATTGTGATCACCAAATTCACCTATTTTGATACTTATGAAAGGGACTGCCTTTTAAAGTGGAAGTGAAGGGTAACTCATCTCTGTCCTACTTTACATGCCCCACCCAACTCCAACTCCCACTGCCTGTCTTCTAAGGGGTATCTTGTGACTTGTTTTTTTCTTTCCTCATATTCAGTTTCTGTAACCCTCATGCTTTCTCATGGGTTTACAATGATTACTCTCAAACTTATATTTCCAGCCCTAACCTCCTTCTGTAATCATTTATTAAAAACAAGATTATGTTAAAGGAACCAACAAAGGTTTTTCTCTCTATTAGATGTAATTGAAAAAGCAGAACTGTTGCTCTTGCCTAAACACTAGCTTTGGAGAGGTCTAAATTATGTTTGGAATTGATAAATGAGCTTGATATCATGTAACTTGCATGATAACTTATTTTAAAGGTTTAAATCCTTAATTGTTCAAAATAAATATGTCGTTTTATTTTCAATCTATTGTGGTTCTTAATTGTTTGTAACACTAATGAACGCTAAAGACATTTTTAAGATTCATTCATGCAAAGTGATTTGATGAAGTAAGGTGACATTTGATGGACTTAGTGGAAGTTTAGACCCAATTTACATTTCAGTGTTATTTTATGGCTGATTTTAGAAAAGTTTTTAGATAGGATTTCTCGGTAAATTAAAGGATTTAGAAGGATGACTATGAAATAATTGATTAAAAAGTGTGCAGTATTGGTTTTCATTGAACTTAAACTTGTATGGGTTCAATTTAAAACGTAATTCAATACATTTTAGATTTTATATTTCCCTGAACCTCTTTTGCTGTATTAATTTTGTCATGCTTGTCATTCTAATCTAATGATGATTTAATGTTTGCAAACCTGAATACATTTGTATGCAAGGAGTTTTCCGTGTTTTTAATCAATGAAGATTGAAATTTGGCAACTGAGATGATAAAAAATGAAAAATTTTAAATAGAAAATGAAAATAATGATTATACTTTAGAAAGTACTCTTATTAATGTTCTTGGCTATAAACCATGTAATATTTTTCTCTTCTTTTTATCATGTAACATTTTGAAGGTGACTGAACCTTAAAAGAAGTAATTACCACTAAATCTTGAAGAATATTTAAATTAGAACAGATTCTTTGTCCTCATTCGCTTCCCCTTTCCCTGAAATCTGTAGCCTAGAGTTGTAAATAAGAACCAGAAGAATATTAAAGTGCTTTTTAAAAACTCATCTGCCCTCCCCAAGAACCTACATAGACAATAGAATGTTCTGTAATAAAAGTGCATCTTTACCTCATTATTTATTTAATTGAGCAAAAATGTAGAACATAGAATGTCTAATGGATTAGTCACAATAAAAAAAAATTTCCTGGGTTATATATCTAAGGGGCAGCAGCCCCTCCTCCATCAGTCCAGGAGAGCCTGGTCTGATTTCACATTGCTTTTCTTTCCACATGATCTCATGACACTAAAAGACGATTAATACATTCTTTAAAAATCAATATAGGATGTTTAATTATAGTCCTTCACCTTTATTGTTCAGTACCCTTCAGGGGTGAAAGGAGATATTTCAATGAAAAAAATATGTCTGAAAACCTGAGTGATAAGTAACAGAAGATCTTTTTCTTTTTTAAAAAAAGTGTTTTAACATTGTTATTTCCCAGATTTGAGGGGTTATTGTTATTACACTTTGCGGCGGAATAAAAAATTAGTGTAACATTTGTAAGGACAGTTATTTGTAAGAATGAAGTATGCTTTTTATAAAGAATGTTTTAGCATAATACCACAAATGTTTTGTAGTATATAGAAAGCAAACTTTAAAATGATGTGCAAATATCCTCTATTTCATGTGCCAGTAGTCAAAATTACATATGATTGGCTGGGTGTGGAGGCTCACACCTGTACAGAGCTTTGGGAAGCTGAGGTGGGAGGATTGCTTGAGGTCAAGAGTTTGAGATCAGCCAGGGCAACAGCAAGACCCCTTCTCTACAAAAAATAAAGTTAGCTGGATGTGATGGTGTGCGCTTGTAGTCCCACCTATTTTATGGGGAAGGGGTAGGAATTTCAGGATGTGATGCGCTGTGATCATGCCACTGCACTCCAGCCTGGGTGACAGAGCCGGATCCTGTCTTTACCAAAATAGTAAGAATAATAAATTACATATGATTAAGGATTCCAAAAAATTATTCAGATAGCTTTAGTAGAAGCTTTGGCTGAATAAAAGTTCCATCTTTTATAGTACTGGAACCAAGTGAAGGGATTACATAGTTGACATCTCTGTAAGAGAGAATGCAGTGATGATGAGAATACTCTCCCTACATTTGTGTATGAGCCTTGAGAGTTTCTTTTACGTCCTCTAACACCTGAGGCATTGCTGGGGCAAATGGAATTACTCTTCATTTTATAGATGAAGAAATGGACTTGTAATAATTGAGTTATTTACAGCTAACCTGCACCCCAGATCTCTTCACCTAGTCCCCTGCACCCTGCCTTTGCCCCAGAGTGCTTTTAATGTGCTGCATTGCATGGTCTTTTTATTTATTTGATTTTATGCATCATAGTTAACACTAAACTGAAAGTTTGCTGCTAAGACCTACATTATTTTGTATTCCCAATGAATATGACTTCTGCATAAAAACATTTAACTAGGGTTATCATTTTATAGTATGTGTCTATCTTCCTGCTAAATTGATCATCTTCATGTAATGACAGAGAAAACAGAATATGCTGTGTATTCAAAATAATTTTTCCTTTACCATGATGTATTCTAGATTCTAACATTTATATATGAGAGAGGCTTCATAAACATGTTTTCTGTTGTTGCTATTTCTCTGTTATCTGTGCTGTCTCCACATTGTGGACAGCTGCAGAGACACTGCCAGTCTCCTGAAGTGTCTATTGTGAAGGCCCATGTGTCAGTGTTGCTGATGTCATGAAAGGGTTGGTCAGTAGGATGGTTAAGAATATGGGCTCTGGAGTGGACAGTGTCTGACTTCCAATCCGGACTTGTCACTTAGTTGGTGTGGGACCTCTCATCTCTATTACCAGCCAAAATTTTTGATTCTTTCTTTTCCAGTTAATAAACTCTTAATTTTTCTGTCCTTGGAATCTTCTCCTCTCACTTCAAACAACTCGTATGTCTTTATCCTGAAAAATTTATCCTTTACTAAGTTCTCTCATTGGCAGCAACACTGTTTTCCCTTTTCTGTTTATTATTATTATTATTATGATTTTTGAGACAGAGTTTCACTCTTGTCATCCAGGCTGGAGTGCAATGGCACGATCTCTGCAACCTCTGCTGCCTGGGTTCAAGTGATTCTCCTGCCTCAGCCTCCTGAGTAGCTGCGATTACAGTCATCTGCCACCACAGCCTTCTCCCTTTTGTATTTTTAGTAGAGATGGGGTTTTACCATGTTGGCCAGGCTGGTCTTGAACTCCTTACCTCTGGTGACTGGCCCACCTCAGCCTCCTAAAGTGCTGGGATTACAGGTGTGAGCCACCGTACCCAGTCCCCCTTTAAATTACCCAGCATCTCAAATGTACAGTGCATCACATTTTTGGGGTGGTGGTTAGACGCAATATAGTTAACCTATTTAAATAAATAAACACTTTGTATTTCCCCTCAGTGAACATTTGATCCAAAACATATGTGGCTTTCTTGCTTAAAAACCAATAAAACTAATGTTCCTCAAGTCATCGTATATGAGTAGCATGCAAGCTCTGGGCATAGCTGTTCTTTTAGAGACTACTGTTGCACTCCTTACAAGCCTGTAGAGCACTAGTGAAGAGTAATGTTAGATTGTTTTGGGGTTTGGTCAGCCTTTCCTAAGACTTTAACTCAGTGGACAGCAATCAGTTAATATGCCAAGAAGCATATGCTAAATTCAGAATGCAACATAATACTCATTCTGAATCTGTATGGGAGTGCTGCTCTGAGTCAGTGTTAAGGGAATGTCCTGATGGCTTAGTTAATACTTTCCAGTGGGATTAAAAAAGTCAGTATATTTTTCCTTTTGAATTTGTTTCTTAATGATCTGATGCACTTTTGGATAAGATACAGCTTGATTTATATAACAGAAAAATCATTGTCATTCATACATGATTTAGCTTTATTATCATGATTTAAAGCCACCAGCTTTGTGGGAGGAAGATCGTGAGAATGGCCATGACAGCTTTAACTACATCCGTGAAGACCTCCTTAGGACACTTTTGCTGTCCTCAGATGCGTCTGAGGTGGGTCAGAATGGGATAATAATTGCATCAACTCCCAAACTACCCTGTGCTGGACTATTTTTTTTTTTTTAAAGTTACAGCTCTATGAAGCTATAATTGAAATACAATAGATAGGAAATATTTAAGATATATGATTTGATATGCTTTGACATATTCACAGTAGTCCCCTCTTATCTGCATACTTTTTTTTGTAGTTTACCTGTGGTCCGAAAACATTAAATGGAAATCCAGAAGTAAATAATTCCTAAGTTTTAAATTGTGCACCATTCTGAGTAGTGTGATGAAGTCTCGCACCATCCCTCCTGCCCCCAAGTTGCCCACGATGTGACTCACCTTTGTTCAGCATATCCATGTTGTCTATGCTGCCTGCTAGTCAGTAGCCATCTTGGTAATATGAACAAAAGTTATTTGAAAAGGAATTTGGAGGAAACAGCCTTTATTTCAGTGAACAGTTTGCAAATTGGGGAGATGCAGCCATTGGTATAAAATGAAGGTGTGTTCCAGAGAACAAAAGAAGGATGGAGGTTTTAGAGAGAATCTTTCCGCCCAGGTTCCCATTCAGGTCCTTTTTTTTTTTCAAATGAAGGAGTCAAACTTGCTTAGTTCATGTTGTTCAGTGCAACTGATTTCTGATTGGTTGATGCAGGCTACAATCTCTTGGTTGGTTCAGGTGGCCTGAACAGAAAAAGTCAGCTGTGAAGGCTTGGAGTTAAGCAGATGTGTGGGTTTTCTGTGAACTCAGGGTACATGTGTGACCTCTAGTTAGCAAAAAGCTACTTGGCTCTATTGTAAACTTAGACCCAGTTAGCCACTCGGCATATATTCATTTGCTCTTTCAAGTTGGACAGGGATCAGATCAACTGTTGTGGTACCTCAATGCTTGTGTTCAAGTAACCCTTGTTTTACTTAGTAATGACCCCAAAGTATAAGAGTAGTGTTGCTGACAATTTGGATGTGTTAAGAGAACCTGGAAAGTGCTTCCTTTACATGAAAAGGTGTAAGTTCTTGACTAAATAAGGAAAGAGAAAAATATGCTGAGGTTGCTAAGATTAAGAACAAGTCTAAGGCCGGGCGCGGTGGCTCAAGCCTGTAATCCCAGCACTTTGGGAGGCCGAGGTGGGTGGATCACGAGGTCAAGAGATCGAGACCATCCTGGTCAACATGGTGAAATCCCGTCTCTACTAAAAATACAAAAAATTATCTGGGCATGGTGGTACGTGCCTGTAATCCCAGCTACTCAGGAGGCTGAGGCAGGAGAATTGCCTGAACACAGGAGGCGGAGGTAGCAGTGAGCCGAGATTGCGCCATTGCACTCCAGCCTGGGTAACAAGAGCGAAACTGTCTCAAAAAAAAAAAAAAAAAAAGAACAAGTCTATCCATGATATTGTGTAACAAGACAAATAAATTTGTCCTGGTCTTGCTGTTGCACCTCAAACCGCAAAAGTTATGGCCACAATGCATATTAAGTGCTTCGTTAAGGTGGAAAGGTAAATTTGTGGGTGGA
Organism: Saguinus oedipus; assembly: GCA_031835075.1. Lineage (NCBI taxonomy): Eukaryota > Metazoa > Chordata > Mammalia > Primates > Cebidae > Saguinus > Saguinus oedipus. Next base: position 50,659,219 of record CM063170.1, read on the forward strand.
AGACATGAACAAAAAAGATGTTCCAATTGACAGCAACATGTTATGCCAGAAATCATTGAGCCTATATGATGACTTCAGCAAGGGATCTCTTGAAATAAGTTACACTAAGCCATTTACTGCAAGTAAGGGATAGTTACACTGATTGAAGAATACAGATAGTAGTGGCTTAACACTGTGTCACAATGCATACGTCATTCACCCTACTCCATCTCCTTACACAGGCATTGTACCATGTCACATCATTACAAGAAGAAAGGTGAGTATACTACAGTAAAATATTTTGAGACACCCCACATTCACATAACTTTTATTACAGTTTTTTATAATTCTATTATTATTAATATTTTACTGTTTCTGATTTATACATTAAGCTGTATCATAGGTAAGTATCAATAGGAAAAAACAGTATATATAGGATCCAGTACTATCTGTGGTTTCAGGCATTAACTGGGGCCATTGAATCTATCTCTTGCAGATAAGGGTGACTTTTGTACATCATGAAATGTGTGGATCCAAAACATTTTTTTGTTTGTGTACATGGACATTGAATTGTTCCAGCACCACTTGCTGAAAAGGCTTCTCTTTCTTCACTGAATTGCCTATTCACTTTCTTGGAAATTACTTGTCCATGTATGTGTTGATCTATTTTTGGACTGTGTGTTTTGTTCTGTTGATGTTGGTGTCTCTTTGCAACAGTACCATGCTATTTTGATTGCTGTCACTTCATCATAATTCCTGAAGTTAGGTATCAGCCTTCCAACTTTATTTTTCTTTGTAGAAACAGATTGTTAATTTCTACCAAAAGGTATCCTGAGATTTTAGTGTGATTGCATTGGATCTATAAATCAATTTGGGTAGAATAGGCATCTTAACAATGTTGAGTCATTTCTGAGTTATCTAGGTTTAAAATGTAAACCACTCAATGTCACTGATCAGAAAAGAAAGCAAAAGTAATACTTAGTGTATCTTGCAGTTAGATTAAGCAGGACACTGGGAACTGGTCTTTTTGCTTGATTTGCCTGATTGATTCTTCACAAAATCCTCAAGTAATATGATAGGTCTAAATATGGGATGTCTTATCCAAAGCAGGAAACTGAAACTCTCCACAAGCATCCTCACCCCACAGATGCCAGTTGACCATTATGTGTACTCACCTAGGCTGTTGGTACATGCCAGATGGTGGGCATTTTGGGTGAGTTTATGATGGATTTAAGCCAGAGGTTGAGGAATATTCAAATTCTCCAAAAAAGAAGATTAAGCCATTATTATTGGGAGCAGCCTAATTCTAGTTGTGAAGGAAAGAGATCAGGGTACCATATGTACTTAGATAGCCATGTTTTTTATAGTGTATAGCCTTTCATGTTAAGGCTGTACATTTTTCTTTTTCTTTCTTTCTTTTTTTTTTTGAGACAGAGTTTCGCTCTTGTTACCCAGGCTGGAGTATAATGGCGCGATCTTGTCTCATCACCACCTCTGCCTCCTGGGTTCAGGCAATTCTGCCTCAGCCTCCTGAGTAGTTGGGATTACAGGCACGCGCCACCATGCCCAGCTAACTTTTTGTATTTTTAGATGGGGTTTCACCATGTTGACCAGGATGGTCTTGATCTCTTGATCTCGTGATCCACCCGCTTCGGCCTCCCAAAGTGCTGGGATTACAGGCGTGAGCCACTGCGCCCGGCCCCGGCTCTGCATTTTTCTAAAGGAGTCTTGACTACCTAGTTAGGAAGCCAAGATTCAACTCAAGTATGTGTCAGGTAGCTGGATCATTCATTACCACCACTGCTGACACCCATGGTTCTGTTTGATCAGTTACATAAAGACCACAAATGGAATGGTAACTGGGTCATTGCAAATTAACCGTTTTTGAAAGACAGTTCATGATATATTTATCCTTGAGAATGGGCCTGCACTATCCTCCTAAGACCTCTATTTTAAGAGGAGAATATACATTTTGGAAACAAGGTTGTGTTGTCTTTAAGGGCATGAAGTCAACCTGCCTGAGTTCAAATCACCACTCTGCCATTTGCTAACTTTGCAAATTTAGGGATTCTCTTAGGTTCTCAAAGCCTATTTTCTTTGAGAATATGGAAAATTTTTATAGTAACATGGAGAGATTAAAAGTGAGTAATTGTACAAGTTTAGTGCACTTAATACATTTTAACATATTTTCTCCATTTTTAATTTTTGCTTTCATGTGTTCTTGCTGCCACTGACTACCTGTGAAATGTGAACTGTTCAGTGAACTGCTCTTGCTTTACTTTCTGTGAATTACCTGTTCTACTCACTATGTTCCATCTCTCCCTTTCCCTCCGAACATTTTTGATCTTTTCTTTTTGCCCCAGTCTTCTTTCATTGAAAAACTAATTTCTCCCAAGAAGCCTGCTCTACAAGTGATGTGTAGAGTTAATGAGGAATAGGAAACATGTTTACTTATAAAGCAATACAAACATCCTATCCATATTCAGCCTATAAAAATAAAAAGCAAAGTGCTTTTTTTTTTTTTTAACTCCAAAGTAAAGATAAAAGTTTCAGGGTTATATCCTTACCATGTGATTAAGAGAGTTCAAGGTATTTTATGTTCTATATAGCAATGCTGAGAATATTTAACAAGCATTAACACAAAAACTTAACCTTACGGTAGATAGCATTGTACCAATTAACTATTTTATTTAGCTACAGAATGAAATATTTCAGCATGAGAGCTAACACTACTTATGTCTGACAATTTTAGAATAGGAATAAGATAAAAATACTCAACAGAGATAATGGTAGCTTGCAAACCGTTTATGTCAAATATATTAAAATTTGAAATAGTTGAAGGCTGGAATCCAAATTCAGGAGTAATTAACCAAAATAGTTGACAGATGTCAGCCATGCTAATAAAATTTGTATACCCTGAATATTTTCCAGCTTATAATTAACTGCACAGATGATGTGATCTGATTTTGTCACTAACTGCTCATTAATGAAGGAGATGATGACTAGTTACAAAATCCATAGTGCTAGCTGAATACCAAGTTTAAATGTTTCTCATACAGCTGGCATTAATAGGAGCCACACTAGCCTCAATGCTGGTTTGATTTGTGCTTACTTTATTTGTAATTGCCAAGGGAAAAGTGAATATGTTAAATTCAGCTTTGAGTGACCTAGAAGATAGTAAATCTGTTTTTATTTGGTGGTCAGCAAGCGTAATGGCTTTTATTTTTAGATTCTTTCTTATAAAATTATTGTCATCAGGCTAGTGATACCACCATTGTATATATAAAGTGTAAACTGATTATTTCAAGTTCAACTAAGCCAAAGCAGAACATGATGTCATCATGACTGAAGACATGAACACAGAATGCTATTAACAAATGGTTTAATAACAGAAAAACATTATTTATTTCTATCATATAATGTGGCACTTATGTTAATAGGGAAATAAATACTTTTTGGATGGGTGATGAACTTCTAAGCATAAATAAAGTTGTTTTCAGGTGTTTCTGACATCAGAGCTTGTACTTACTAGTGACAATGAGTTCATGTTCATGGTTCTATTAGTTTATTCTATCATTCTATCAACCAGTACTTAGCAAGAGCTTACTAAAGGCTAGGCACTAAACTGGGTACTGGAGATACAGTGATAAGCCAAATCATTTAGCTTCTCTAAACAGGTTATACTCTATAGTGAGGTATAGTCACACCAACACTTTTAATTGTGGTGGGTGTTTCTAAGGGTAGAAACATTTTATTGTAACTGTTGCTGGAGGTCAAAAAAGGTTTCCTTGAGGATATGGTGCTTAAATTGAGGTCTAAAGCTGACCAGCTGAGCAGGGTTGCAAGAGTGTACAGGCAAAAGGACTGGCCAAGTCCCTGTGGTGGGAGGGAACACGGTGGGTTTGGGCACTTAGAGAAGGCCAGTGAGGCTGGAACAGGTGGGTGGTGGTCAGGTGATTCGTTTTAGAGATTTAGGTAAGAGCCAGAACATGCAGGGCCCTGGAAGCCAGTTTCAGGTGAGGTTTCAGGTGAGTTTTATGCTAAGAGTGAAGAGAAACCACTGGAGGGGTAAAGGCAGGGAGGTAATATTATACAATTTCAGTTTTGAAAAACATCTCTTAGGCTGTCATTGAAAAATGTACCAAAGTGAGCCAAAGTAGATGTGGGCTTGAGCGGTTAGGAAGCAGCTACAGTTGTCTTGGCCGTAAGCATGGAAGCCTGACAAGAAGCAAAAGGATTCAAGAGATGTGGTTGTGCGGCCGTCCTGTCTGTGCCACCTCTCTCTCAAACAGACTGCCAAACCGCTCTTCTGTCTTCACAAAACCTTTACCTTACATTGCTGTTTCCCTTTTTACTTCTTTCTCTGGAAAGAGCAGGTTTAGTTCTGTCCTTATTTGTAAGACAGAGATAGTGGCTGCTTCCTGAGCCCATCTCCTAGCTATTTGCCTTCTTCCTTGGGTGGTCTCCCTGGCAGTATGGTCTTACAGTATTTATGTCTGCCTGCTAGCTGGTTTTGCCTGTTTGACATCTCTACTTGGATGTCTCACAGACATCCCCAACTTCCATATCCTTAGTGTTACTTTAGTTTTCTTTTCCCCAATCTAATTACTCTACCTTCTTTTCTTTTATCTATCTATCTATCTATCTATCTATCTATCTATCTATCTATCTATCTATCTATCTATCTAATCTTATATTTCTGTATTTGGGAGTGCTTAATAAATATTTGTTGAGTCAAGGGGTGATTTATTGATACAATTACAGTAGTAGATAGTACTAAAAAGGAAATATTTTCTCCTTATTTAAGGACTTTTTATAAGAGAACTCTAGTTTTTCAAAATTCTATTTAAAATGAGCCACCCAGAACTGGACACACTTTTTTATTGTTCACTAGTGTTCTCCTTAGATGGCCCCACCTCTCTGCCCCCTCTTTCCAGCTATGTGTATTTCTATTCCATAGGCAGTTGTTAGATTGCTGCCCTTGATTGGTTTTCTGTTTTCAGCAGGCCAGTCAGTGCCCAGCTAAATTGGATGACCAACTTTGCTAGTGTCCAATTTTATCTAAATTGATGTTTCCTGTTTGCACAGATGACTTTTAAAACCTCCTGCAAATGTGATCATCATTATAGCCCATACCTGCATGGTTTGAATATCCTCAGTAGCCAGTTTCACAAACAAAAAATGTAAGGTTTATATAATGTAGAGTAATAAGATAATGAAACTGTATTTTCCTACTTACTACTTTGAAAAATTTCAAAAGGTGAGTTAAAAATGTTTAAAACATTGGAAATACCAGCAGAGTCAGTATGCATATTTGTAGGATACTTGGTATAAATTTTGGTATATTTTCTTAAAATGAGTCACAGTAAAATCACATTATTGTATCTTATAAAATTCCTTACTCTGTTGAAAAGAGAGATTTATACTAGGTGCATTTATATTAAAATTGTTCACCTTATTAACAGGTCAAACAGTGTATTTTAATAATTCACATTCTAACACTTGGGTTTCAAATGATACAACTTGTTTGCATTTGGGTATAATCTTAGATACGTATAAAAGAGCACTAAAACAAAAATGAGCTCAATAGTAACAGAAGAGTGAGTATTTCAAAAAAACAGAATTTACTGACTTTTAGTATGATTAGGTTAAGTTAGGTTAAACTGTAGAAGGAAATTGTGCTCTCTCCCCCTTCAAAAGTTTAAGAGCAAATTATAGTCTTGAATGGTTTATTCACATGACTGAAGTTAGGAACCATTCCTTTTAACTTTTTATTTTGAAATAATTATAGATATGTAAGGAGTTGCAAAGATAGTACAGAGAGCGCTCTGTGCTCCTCACCCAGTTGCTCCTAATGGATATTGCTTATATAATTTAGTACATATAAAAATCTGAAAACTGACATTGGTGCAATGTATGTGTGCAGTTAATATGCCATTTTATGAACCTTCTTTGAAATCTTCTTACCACACACTGTTTATAATTCTTAAATATTTCTTCTACACACACTAAGAATCGCATTAGACAATGTTATTTTTTAACCATCAAACATAATTTAGAAAAGAGAAGAAAGTCTGTTGTGTTTACCCATATTTTTTACCTATGTTCTTTCTTCCTTCCTTTCCTTCCTGATGTTCTAATATTCTTTTATCACTTTATTTTTGTTTTATGAACTTTCTTTACATATTCTTTATCGTAGGTCTACTTGAGATAAATTCTCTTTATTATTTCAACTGAGAATGTCTTGATTTTTATTTTTATTTGCCAAGGATAATTTTGCTGGATATAGAATTTCCAGTTGACAGCTCTTTTCTTTCAGCACTTGAAAAATGTTCTGCTGTTCCCTTCTGGTTCTCTTTAGTTGCTGATGAGAAATTCTGTCATTTGATTTGGTTTCCCTGTTAGGTAAGGTCTCATTTCTTTCTCAAGGCATGCCAATAAACATAATATTAATTATTGTAATTCATCAAGCCCCTACTATGTGCTTGGCATGGTATATGCTATCTCTAACCTTCTTGAAATCTCTGTTATCTCTATTTTGTGGATAAAGAATCTGAGACTCATGCAAGTACATTAACTTAGCTAAGGTCACAGAATTTAGAAATGTTTGAGTTAGGGTATGAACTAAGACTTGTGTAAATCTAAAATATTTGCACTTTGACTTTTTCATACAATTGCAGAAAGTTGAAGACAATCTTATAGTTGGTAAGTTTTCTACCAGCTCCTTACAACAAAAATTACAATTTTTCTATTAGTCCTTTCTTTAACGTAGAATGTTAAAAAGACACTGTGTAAGAGTTGCCAATTTTACTTTCAGTTTAAGAGCAAATTATAGTAAATTTATACCAAATTTACTTTCAGAATATCATGCTAAATGTCTTGGATCAGTTCAATTCAATTTAATAAGTCTCTGCTTTTAATTTCATTTTCTGTATTCCTCACAGTGTATTATAAAATAGCATTTTAGAAGAAATTAATAATTTTAAGCAATACCTATTTTCAAACAAGGCTAAACTATTAATATATTTGAATTCAATCCCTAACAAATAACTAGTATCAAATCAGTGGTACCACAAAGAATGTAGTTAATATCCCAAGGTATTGTTTTAGCGGCAAGTGTGTGTGGATTACTGCATAGTCAAGAGGGTTTGCTTATGAGATTATTGCTTTCCCATGTATTCTCTTCAAAATTTTTTTTCAGCTATGGCAGTTGCCTGGTTCATCTTTTTAGATACCATGTAATTTGTAGAACAACAGTCAAGAAAAAGGTTGAAAAAAATACAAATGAGTTCTATGGAGATTAAATGAAGCAGTCTGATATATCAGTGAATCATGATGTGCAATATGTTTTAGGTTTCTGTTTTTGTGCAAGGGACTGATTATAGAGCTCTAAACTTGAAATCTTATTAAAATCTCTGAAGATGCAGATAGAATATATCTCATTTAAAAAGTGTTCTGTACTTAAGAAATTTATAATTCAGCATCGTTTATATATGTCTTAGTATATTAGATATTATTTGTTAACCTACATTAGAGGAAACAGCATTTTAATGTTTAATATTTTCTTTAGTTAAAAAAGTAAAATAACTTAATTATAACAATTGAAATGATTAACATATTATGAGGCAAAACTTAATTGCCTTCACTGTAGTTGATTCTGTATCTTCTCTTCTCAAATAATGTGACATTAATCCCCAACTAATGTTAACATTGTAGGGTGTATCTTTTCATACTCTTCCCCATGCTCAAGCACACAGACACATAGACACACACAGTCTCTCTCTCTCTCTCTCTCTACATGTGTTGGACTTCAATAATAACAAATGTATGCTTCCTAAATTGGACTGTTCTCTAATTTGCCTACAACCCATTCTGCTAGGACAGTAGATGTAGATCAGAATTATTTAAATTTAGCTATAGTGTATTCTATAGTACCAGTGTATGAATGTATTCAGTTATTGCATATTGATGTACATTTGGATGGTTTCTTGTGAGATATTCTTTTTGTTTCTCTTATAAACAATGAGATGATAAAATATCTTTGCTTATATATCTTCTTTTTTTTTTATTGCATTTTAGGTTTTGGGGTACATGTACAGAACATGCAAGATAGTTGCATAGGTACACACATGGCAGTGTGTTTTGCTGCCTTCCACCCCTTCACCCACATTTGGCATTTCTCCACATGCTATCCCTCCCCAGCTCCCCGCCACACTGTCCCTCCCCTATTCCCCCCAATAGACCCCAGTGGGTAGTACTCCCTTCCCTGTGTCCATGTGTTCTCATTGTTTATCACCCGCCTATGAGTGAAAATATGCGGTGTTTCATTTTCTGTTCTTGTGTCAGTTTGCTGAGAATGATGTTCTCCAGATTAATACATGTCCCTACAAAGGACACGAACTCATCATTTTTGATTGCTGCATAATATTCCATGATGTATATGTGCCACATTTTCCCAGACCAGTCTATCATCGATGGGCCTTTTGGTTGGTTCCAGGTCTTTGCTCTTGTAAACAGTGCTGCAGTGAACATTCATGTGCATATGTCCTTATAGTAGAACAATTTATAGTCCTTTGGATATATACCCAGTAATGGGATTGCTGGGTCAAATGGAATTTCTATTTCTAAGTCTCTGAGGAATTGCCATGCTGTCTTCCACAATGGTTGAACTAATTTACACTCCCACCAGCAGTGTAAAAGTGTTCCTATTTTTCCACATCCTCTCCATTATCTGTTGTCTCCAGATTTTTTAATGATCGCCATTCTAACTGGCGTGAGATGGTATCTCAATGTGGTTTTGATTTGCATCTCTCTAATGACCAGCGATGATGAGCATTTTTTCATGTTTGTTGGCTTCATATATATCTTCTTTTGAAAAGTGTCTGTTCATATCCTTTGCCCACTTTTGAATGGGCTTGTTTTTGTGTGTGTGTGTGTGTGTGTGTGTGTGTGGAGTGCCGCTGCGCTGTGGCGCTGGCCAAAATGGCCATGCGAGCTGAAACAGCTGTGCTGGCGTCCCATGTCTCTCGTACACCTGGGAATTTTCCCGTTCTGTGGGCAATGAAGATCCGTCTGGAAATGCGGCGTGAACTCACCCTCTGTGCCTTCACTGAGAGCAGCAATCCTGAGTTGCTTCTACAGCGCCATCTTCCCCTGCTCCCATATATCTTTATTCTTATACAACAATGCTTTGATTTCCAAAGAGTAGATTTCTGATAATGGGACTGACATTTCAAAGGATATATATATATACTTAACATTGTATAGATATTGCTATATTTTTTTCTAAATGTTTACTGAAATTCATATTCCTGAAAGTATTGTATAATGTGGTTCATTTTATCAATCTTTAACAGTACTAAATGTTATCACTATTAATTTATGCAAATGTTATGGGTGAAAACTGATAATTTCATTATTACTTTAAGTTGCATTTTCTGAATATTGGTGAAGTTGAATGGCTTTTTGTGTTTATTGGCCATTTTGATTTTCTCTTGTGTGAATTTCTCATCCTAATATTTTGCCATTTTTCTATTGAGTTGCCTTTTACTTATCAATTTATCGGAGTACTTTCTATATTAGGGGTATTAACACTATGGTTATTTATTTTGGAAGTTTTCCCAGTCTGTGTATTTTTGAAGTAGTTTAGAGTATTTTTTGCTATAGAATAAATTAAAATATATGTAATCACATTGATCTATCTTTATTGTTTAAGTTTTCTATCTTAGTTCTACAAATACTCTCCTAAATTCTCTTATGAATGTTACTGTGTTATTTTTTACGTGAGTGTCTTTAATTCATCTGGAATTTACTTTTATATGTGGTGAGATATGGGAGTTAAGCTTTATCTTTTTGTAGATATCTAGCTATTTATTATGCTGATGCCATTTAGTAAATAAACCACCCTTTCTGTCTGAATTTAAATGCCATCAGTATTTTTTTTTTTAAATATTTAAATGATTACATTTCTTCCCCAGATTAACCCATTTTCAGTAAGGTAATGGCTTTTTAGAAGCACTATTTAGTAAATTGAAAATGTTATTTCTCTTTGCTCAAATGTCAAATGCTACCTGATACTCTTTGCTGTTTCTGGCTCAAATTTACAAGCCCAGAAGGGATTATTCCTGTGAACAAATCCACTAATCAGGATGCAACTTAAAAATTTGAAGACCCTGGGGAAAAAAAGGAAAATTTGGGATATTTATTCAGTTCTTCTGTAAAAGCAATAACATGTAAACACTTTGAAAAAAGGCATTTATGGAATCAAGGAAAGCTCTTTGCCTTTCAGATACAGAGAAATTAGGATTAATTGAGGCCTACCTTCTTCCTTTATGACATAAGCTATGTAGGAATGGCTCTCCAAGTAAGGCTGTATGTCACATTTTGGGGATAGGGTATCTCAAAGCTGTACCTACAGAGAGATATGAAGGCAAATTGCCTATTTCACACTTTTATTTTGGGCTCATCCTTTAAGTATGTCCTACACAAAGAGATCAGATCCATATGTATCTTACTTTCATTCATTGTGGAAAAAACATCCTCAAGCTTGGTAATACAATATCATGCTTTCCACAGTCTTCTGCTAGGGAATGTTGATTGGCTTTATCTGCCATTATACCAGTGGGGAAAGAGAGGCAAAATAACTCTTGTATCTCTAGCCAGGAGTAGCTTGAAGAATTGTATCAGCTATAGATTTGAGATTTGACTATGTATTGCATTAGGTTAGATTATCTTTATAATTAGAAATCGGCTTTTAAAGTACAAAGAATTCTGTAAACACCTTGAATATTTAACAGGAAGGCCATAAATAAATATAATGTGCTACATTCCAAGGATAGAATAACATGCAGCTATTAAATAGCATGTTTTCTGAATATTTAATAGTAGGTAAATATTCTTACAATGTCATGTTCTATGATAAAGCAGTTTCTATGGTAGATATGTAGCATTTAAACTCAAAAGACACTGAGCAGCAGAGACCTGTGTAACTAGTTTGTTCATTCAGCCAATGTTTACTGAATATCAGCTGTGCTTTCAACATTTTGTGAGACTCCGGGGAACAAAGATGAAGGGTATAGTCTTTGCCCTTTTGTAGCTTAGGAGCTAGTGGACACACAGGTTACATCACTGCAGAGCTGTTTATTAACAATTAGTCGCTTGCCCAGCATGCCATGAAAACATAGAGGGGGACATGCAGATCAGACTGGCTGTGGGGGGTCAATAGGACTTCATGGAAGTGGCCACCTTGGAGCTGTGCTACAAAGGAAGAAAGGAATTAACCAGGCAAAAAGGGTGAGGGGGTTGGAGGGAGAGGAGCTTTCAACTAGGGGTGAATAGTAAATATAGACACTGAAGAAAAATGGAAATGTGTATGATAAAGCCCAAGTTATTCTATATAATTGGATCATGTGTATGTGCACATGTGTGTATGTTTATCGATATGTGAGAGATGATGTGTAGAGTTTGGTAACAGTGAGGAAGACCTCTTACACCAACCTAAGGTGACTGGTTTTATCTCAAAAGGGGGTTATAATAAGTAGCGGAGTGGTCTCTTCAGCTCTGCTGTTGAGAAAGATTTCGCTGGACATAAAGTGACGCATGGATGAGGTATTGTTAAGCCCAGGATTATGAAGACAAATAGAATGGTAGCATAATAATTTGAATGAGAAATGTTAGGGGCACATAATAAAGTGGGATATAGGAGAGAGATTTTAAGAAGTAGCAGTGCTAGGATTTGGGATATCAAGGAAGGGAAGGGGTCTAGAATGATACCTAGATTTCTAGTTTGGAACAAGTAGACATGCAGGGATTTGGTTTATGAAAATGAGGGGAGGAATGAGTTTGGGAATGGGAAGCTAGTGACTTCTGTTTTAGACTTAAACATTTGGAGGCTTTTAGGGATTTGTGGGGACAAATGAAGATCTTTATGGGTGGCTGAATAGATCTGACTATAGCTCATGAAAAGAGTTGAAGATTTGACATGATCAGTGTTTATGGATGGTATTTCAGTTGTGGGAGTATATGAAATTGCATAGATGGAATAATTGCATGAAGAGAGAAGAGGGATGAAGATGGAGGCATCTAAGATGTAGGCAAAGGATTGCAAGAAGACACAGAGAAGGAATGGCAGGAGACTTGGGAAGAAAATAGTAAGAGAGGAGTTTTGTGGAAGCCAAAAGAAGAGAAAGTTCCTCAAAGGAAGCGGTAGTCATTGTGGTCAGGTGGCATGGAGATTTCACATCAGCTCACCCTCGAACATGTTTCCTGGGTTTGGCAATAAATAGGTTATCAGTGGTTCAGGCAAGAGAATAGGAGACGAAGTGGGGATAAGTTTACTGTTGTTTTGTTTCAATAGATTGGCTGCTAAGTGGACAATACGGTAGCTGAGATGATGTAGGGCTGAGTGAGGGTGTGTATGTGTGTGTAAGATGAACAAGATATGAGCAATGTGCTAAATCTACGGATGGGGGAGAGGGTGAAAATATATGAGAAAGGGGTAATTGGTACGAAGTTTCTAAAGAGACAAGGGAGCCTGGAGTTTCAGGAAAAATAGGGATACCTTTCCCACTGAGTCTGGAGAGAGGAAGGAAAGTTTTAAGATATAAGGCACAGGCAAGTTTGAGGTAGGGCAGAGTAGTCCAGGGAAGAATGAGAATCTCTGTGTTTTTGTAGGTGAATTAAAGGAAACATTCTGAGGAAAGGGAGGGAAGACAGAGGGTCAGGGGACTTGAGGGACATGGGGAAGGCAGCTGCCTTGCAGTAAGGCCTCTCCAGATGATCACAGCGCATCACTGTGATCAAAATGACGTTAGTGTTATCAGCGGTGGAATCATAAACAAATCGATTTCATGTAATTTCCATTATCTTTCAGTATGTGAGATGTTTTTATCCTGAGGATTTATGTGTAACATAGGACTGAGTGATTTACTGAAATTTAAGCTACAGTAAACATTTGATTAACAATACAGGTATGAAATTAAACAGCACTGTCAGCCACCAGGGGTTCTGCTCTGCCTGATCACTTTCCATTTTGCTCTGCTTCAAATGTTCACAATTTTCTCTTAGCCATAAACATTTAAAAACCAACTGTATTTGGCCAATCAAACCAGTGTACTAAGTAGAAACTTAGAGAAGTGGATGCAGGTGGTATTGGGCAATTGCCAAGAGAATAGCCTCCAAATGAGAGTGTTAGCATAGCATGCAGGCTTCTCTTCTTATGAGCTCTGACTCCAGTATTGACTCTTTTTTGTATATAGAAAATATAATTTGTTGAGAACTCATTACAGTGAAGGAACTTGCATTTTAAAAACAGAGACAGAGAACTAAACTTTTATTGAGTTAAATTATATAAGTTTTTAAAGGATTTCAAGGATAAGCTGACTTCACATGATTAAAATAACTAAGTTATGAACATTTTTGTTATCTGCTCAGTGTGTTTGGGGCCTTTGTCATGTCAGCTTTCTTTAAGACAGGCAGAATTTTATGTAACCTCTTCAGAGTAAGTGACTATTTTCTCAAGGACCCTAGGATGATGCTAGATACCCCAAATTCTTAGGTGCTGGCTATGTCTGTTGCCTTTGCTAAGCACTTGGTTGCTTTCTGCCATTCTTTGGAAGCAGGTGATTGATGCTAGAAACTGACAGGTTGTGAGTGATGTACCCTTCCATTAAAAACAGAGATTTACTAATTTGCTTTTCAATTGTAGAGCGCTTGTTACTATAAACATCCCTGTAATAATGGTAACCTTATAATCGTAATGTCAAAAAAGCAAGAAAGGTATGGTGAAACAGCATTAATAACAAACCAAAACCTTTACTAATAAAATGTCACATTGAGAGGACTTAATTTTGTGTGCACTTTAATACTAATATAAGGCACTCTTGATAATAGTGAAAAATGAAAATATTTACCAACTAGCTATGTTATAGAATAAATTCCTATAATATTGTTCTATATATGGTGATATTTAGAATTCAAAGAAATAGTCATTGACTTTGTGTGGAATTTCCCTTCCCTCCTCCACCACCCTGTTAAAAATCCTCACTGTTGACTCTTTCCAGAAGTCTTACAGGGTGTTGTGATAAAAGTCCAATTCCTCTTCCTGTTCTTGCTTAGGTCATCTCTTTCTTCCCTCCATCCTTTTGTACTCTGATTCTTTCTGTTTTATTTCCCATCATAGAACATAGTTGATTATGCTGTCCCTGTTAAAGTCAGTTACCCTATTCCACCTGATTCATCCTTAAGACAACTACATGTGGCCATCATGGGTTTTAATGCCACTGGCATTTCTGTCTTGGCACTGCCTCCTCTTCTGTCCTGCCACCATGATAGAATGGACCCTGTGTCACAGCACCATTGCTACACATCCTGCCACTGGTATCTAGAACTTTGAGCAGTTTAAACCCCCAGGTTCTCTAACTCTTTCTCTTGACAACTTGTGAAGCCCCCAGACTGGTATCTGAGTAGAGCCAGTGCTTTGCACTGTGCTAGTTTCCTGTCCTAATGCTTAAATGATGGCTCTAGAACTTGTCTGGTCATGAGGAACATCACTGGCTTATAATGAATGCAGAGCCCTGGTCCCCTGATTAAATTGCTTTCATGGGCCAAATAATGTTGTTCCTCACCTTTTCCCCTGCAGTAGATATCCACATCAAATCCCTGGAACCTGTGAACATGGCCATTTGGACAAAGGGTCTTTGCAGATATGATTAAATTCCGTATCTTGAGATGAATGGATTATTCTGGATTATCTGGGTGGACCCTAAATGCCAACGCAAGTATCCCTATGAGAGAGACACACAGAGGGATGAGAAGAAAGGAGAGGAGGCACTGTGACTGCAGGCACACAGATTGGAGTGGCAGCCACACAGGAAGGAATGCCAACAGCTGCCCACTGGAAGAGGCAAAGAGCAGATTCCCCCTTAGAACCTCCGGAGGGAGAGCAGCCTGGAACTCCTGGGCTCAAAGCATCCTCTTGCCGCAGTCTCTCCACTCACTGGCACTACAGGCATGCCACCATTTCTGGCTATTTTTTTTTTTTTTTTTTACTTTTTGTAGAAACAGGGTCTTGCTATATTGCTCAGGCTGGTCTCAAGTGATACTTCTGGTCTCAAGTGATCTCCTGGACTCAAGTGATCCTCCTGCCTTGGCAGTATTTTTTTAATGGCACGGAGAGTATTATTTCCTCCCAGTAATTTGGATTAACTGTTAAGTAATCACAGTCGTTTCTGGATTTTGATACAATGTATGACTGATTTTTAGAAGAAAAAGAATTGCGAAGTTTTAGGAATTATAAGTTATGTGGGTTTTTTAAACATGAGAACCTTGTCATTTTCATTAAAAGCCTTTTTCATTATAACTTATTTCCCATTCATAGTGCATCGCCAACAGCTTTTCTACTTATATAAACTTGGACCCAAGATTGATTGGTTGCCTGTTTACTCATTCTATAAAAATGTGGAGGAACCATGCAATAAGAATACATAAATATAATTTATATAAAGGAAAATTAGGCCCACAAATAAAATCGATAAAGCTAGATCATGAAAGTCAACTCACTTTCTAGGGTTTCGTCTTTATCATTTACTTTAATGTTATGTTTTTTCAATTTTTCTCTTTTAAAAATGAACTTTTGTTAATGCATTTAGATTTTTTTTCGTGTTCCCCAAGATTTGTATGTGTGTGTTGTGTGCATTTAAGTCTATGCAGTTTTATCACAGGTGTGGGTTTGTATTTCCACAGTCAAGGTACAAAATAGTTCTATTACTACAAGAGTCCCTTGGGTTGTCCTTTCATAACCATCCCTTCCGCAATCTCTAATCAGCTGCAGTGACAAATTTGTTTTCTGTTTCTATAATACAGTATGTAACCTTTGGGGATTTATTTCTTTACTCAGCATAATTCCCTTGGAATATCTGACGTGTGTTTATCAACAGTTAACTCATTTTTATTGCTCAGGAGTATTTCCTGATATGGAATATACCATGTTTTGACTGTTAGTCCACTGGAGGACATGTAGGTTACTTTCAGTTTTTGGCCATTACCAGAAAAGCTGCTGTGAACATTCACATGCAGGTTTTTGTGCAGACATAACTTTCCATTTCTCTAGAATCTATGCCCATGTGTGTAATTGCTGGCTTGTATAGTACCTGTGTGTTCAGTATTATAAGAAAATGCCAAACTATTTTCTAGAGTGACTGTACCATTTCACTATTTCACTAGCAAAGCTTGAATGGTATACAGTTTCTCTGTGTCCTTGCCTGTATTTTGTGTTATCCTTATTTTTTATTTTAGATATTCTGATAGGTATGCAGTGATATCTTGTGGTTTTAATTCACATTTTTCTAATGGCTACTGGTGTTGGATATCATATGATATCTGTTCATGTCATTTGTCCATTTTATAATTGGATTTTTGATTTTTTACTGTTGAGTTTTAAAAGTATATATTCTAGATACTTGTTCTTTGTTGGATATGTGGGTTGCAGATATTTTATCTCGGTCTGTAGCTTGTCTCTTCATTCTCTTACAAGAGTCTTCACAGAGCAAAATTTTAAATTTTTATGGGTCCAATGTATCAATTTTTTCTATGTGGATTCACTTTTAGAGTCAAGTCTAAGAACTCTTTACCTATCGTTAGCTCCTGAAGATTTCCTTTTTTTTTTCTAAAAGTTCTATAGTTTTAAGCATTACATATAAGTTCATTTTCTGTAACTTGATTTCTAGTTCATTTTCTATAAATGTGAGACCTGGGTTGAGATTATTTTTTCCTTTTGAATTGGTCAATGGATATTCTATTACACCAGCACTATATGTTGAAAAGACTATTCTTGCACTGAATTGCTTTTGTACTTATGTAAAAAATTAGCTGGGTATCTTAGTGTGTGTATATTTCTGTGTTCTCTACTCTGTTCCATTGATCTGTCTTTCTATTCCTCCACCAATACCACACAGTTTTGGTTATTGTAGCTATATGGTAGGCCTTAGTATGGGGTAGAGTCATTCTTCTCACTTTATTCTCTGTCAGGATTGTTTTAGCTAGTCTAGGTTCTTTGCCTTTTCATATAAATTGTTAAATAGTCTTGTCTATGTCTCTAAAAAAAACTTTACAGAGATTTTGATAGGAATTGTGTTAAGCCAATAGATCAATTTGGCAAAGAGTTGACATTCTATAAGGAAAGGGTTTTCTAGTCACAAATCCTTTTAGTTTGTTTAGTTAGTTATTTTAGAATGTTTTTATTTCTTGTTCATTCCTTAAGGATAATTTCATTGATGTAGAACTCATGGTTGACAGTCCTTTTCTTTCAGCACTTGAAAAATGTTGTGTTGAAAACCTTCTGGCCTCCATGGTTTCTGTTGAGAAATCTGCTATTATTTGAATTGTTATTCCTGTATAAGTACAGTGTTGTTTTTCTTTTGCTGATTTCAAGATCTTTTTCTTTAGTTTTTATTAATTTGTCTTGCTATGTTTTTTCTTGGATTTATTCTGTTTGGGCTTCATTCAGCTTCTTGAATCTGTAGTTTTATGCCTTTTGCTAAATTTGGGAAATACTTAGCCATTATTTCTTCAAATATTCTTTCAGCCTCAGCAACTTTCTCTTCTGCTTTTGAAGCTCTAGTGATATAAATGTTGGATCTCTTGCTTTTTATTACAGGCTCTGAGATTCAGTCATTCGTCCCCCACTCTCTTTCTCTCTGTTGTTGCTTGCTGGTCAATGCTATTGTTCTATCTTCAGGTTCACTGATTTTATGATTTCTTGTCTGCATTCTCTTATTTAACTGATCCAGTGAGTTTATTTATTTATTTTATTTTATTTTTTGAGACAGAGTCTTGCTCTGTTGCCAGGCGCCAGGCTCGAGTGCAGTGGCATGATCTTGGCTAACTGCAACCTCCGCCTCCCGGGTTCAAGCAATTCTCCTGCCTCAGCACTCCTGAGTGGCTGGGACTACAGGCGTGCACCACCACGCCCAGCTGATTTTTGTATTTTTTAATAGAGATGGGGTTTCACCATGTTGACTGGGATGATCTCGATCTCTTGACCTCATGGTCTGCCTGCCTCAGCCTCCCAAAGTGCTGGGATTACAGACATGAGCCACAGCACCCAGCCAGTGAGTTTATTTTTTAGTTTGTTACTGTATTTTTCATTTATTTAACTTTCATTTGTTTTTTAAAAAATAACTTCTAGTTCTTTGCTGAGATTAGTTTTTTCAAGAGAAAACATAATTGCTTGTTGATGCATTTTTGTGATGGCTGTTTTAAAATCCTTGTCAGATAATTCCAACATATGTGTCATCTTGGTGCTAGCATCAGCTGCTAGCTTTTTCTCACACAAGTTGTGATTCCCATAGGTTTTGATATGATGTGTGATTTTTAAGGGTCTCTTATACATTTTGGCTGTCATGTTAGGAGACTCTTGGTCCTATTTAAACCTGTTATTTTAGCTAATAGCCCCCAGATTTAGCACTCAGGTTCTGATCTACTTTTGTGGGTAGTTCCAATGAGATCTCAATTTTAGGGTATTTGTCTTGCTGTTTGTGTTTTGTTTTTCTGTTGCCCATAGGCCTCCCCCTGATCCCTGCAGGTACCTCTGGAGGGTGCAGAACTTGCTTCCTTAGTCCTGGCCTGGGAACTCTAATGGGGGAAGGGAGTCTGGAAAGGAAAGTGCTTCTCCTGGCCACTGTTGTCAGTGTGGTTCTTTGTTGTCCACCTTTGTGGTGGCACTGTGCTTATCTAGGCATCATCGCTCCGATTCCTGTTTGATCTGGGCAAGGAATGAGCCTGCCTTAGCTACCTTCCTTGGTTGTTTGGAGGTCAGGAAACAAAGGGCCTGGTTTGCTTTCCTGCCTTAGGTGGGGTTCATAAGATGCCCTGGCATTGTGTTGTCCCTTCAGTCTTGGCTTTCCTAACCAGTTTGTTTGCCTCTTTCTACCTTTCTTCTTGCAGGAAGAACATTTAACTTTCTTCTCTGATTCTTGTGCCTTTCCCCAGCGGATCCCCACAGATACTATCCACAATGTCTTCTTACCTCCCTTTACCCTCCCAATCTCACAACTTGTGGTTAAATCAGAACTTGGTGCATACATCCTTATGACCTTTAATTATTGGTCATAGCTGGCCCATGTAGTATACGATGAGGATAGTTCCTTCTCAGGTTTCTGTTTGCCTGGTTGGATTCTATAGATATATGATTAGCTCATCTTTAAACCATATGAAATTTAGTTTAATATGGCCAAACTTGTTGGCTGGCTTATTATTTCCTTTTCCTTTTCTTCCTGGAGATCTTTTTCTAAGAGCCACACGTCAGTATGAGTTGGTTGTTCTCTGGGCCTTCCACACAGCTTTCATCTTGGCACCTTACACCACCACCTTCTACCTGTTTTCTCCTGTCTCCTTTGTTGTTACTCTAATTCCTTGGATTCCATGTGTCTCTCTCTCTCTGGTTTTGCTCCTTGTTTATTGGAGCATACCCTTGGGGAGTTTCCTGAAAATGGATGTGTAAGAAGTAAATGTTTAGACACTTTTTATCTTTGGAAATGTTTATATTTTACTCTTACACTTGTGTAGGTATACAGTTCTTGGTTAAAAACGATTTTTCTTGAGAATTTTATATTGCCCTTTGCCTTACAGCCTCCAGTGATTCTCTTGAGAATAGAAATGACACTCGGATTTTGACATGTGTTTTTCCTTGTCGGAATACTTTTAGATACTTTTCTTTTTCTTTGATGGTTTGAAATTTTGCATTGATATTCGTTGATGTGGCATGGTAGCCTTGGTCTAGGTCTTGGTAGGTTATTTAATCTGAAAACTAATGTTTTTCCTTTGTGAGAAAATAACATATTTCCCCACAAAGAAACAATTATTTTTTTTCCCCTGTTGTCTCTCTTTTCTCATGTTGAAATTCAGTTAGGATACAAGCTCTAAAAGTATAGGGATTTTTGTCTATCCTAAGTGCCTAGGGCAGGCACTCCATATAATAAATATGTTGCATGAATAAATAAATGAACTCCTTCTCTTTGGCTGTTAAGTCTCCTGAATGTATCTTCAGATTTATTTTCCTCTTTTATCGCTCAGTTCTTTTTCAGGCGCTCTGCCCCATTTTTGTTTTCAGAATTTTTTTTTTGGTACTTTTTTTTTGAGACGGAGTCTTGCTTTGACACCAGGCTGGAGTGCGGTGGTGCAATCTCAGCTCACTGAAACCTTCACCTCCCCGTTCAAGTAATTCTTCCACCTCAGCCTCCCAAGTAGCTGGGACTACAAGCGCACACTGCCATACCTGGCTAATATTTGTATTTTTTAGTAGAGACAGGGTTTCACCATGTTGGTCAGGATGGTCTCAATCTCTTGACCCAGTGATCTGCTCACCTCAGCCACCCGAAGTGCTGAGATTACAGGTGTGAGCTACCACACCCAGCCCTTTTTGGCACATTTTTAAGGTAAGAGTTGTGGCAAGAAACAGAACCATCTACAAGTGTACAACCTACCTGGAATTGATTTTTACCTAGGGTTGAAGGTGGAGATCAAGATTTATGTTTTCCCTGTAAATGTCTATTTCACACAGCATCATTATAATTAACATGATCATCCTTTCTCCAGTGCAGTGTCACATTTGTCCTAAATTGAGTGACTTTGTATGTGTAGGACTCTTTCTACTTGCTCCAGCAAATACTGATTATGTTTCATTGATCTATTTTTGTCTACCTATGCACCATTATCACACTGTCTTAATTACCATAGTTTTATGAATAGTCTGTTTGGTAATGAAAGTCCTCTAAATTAGTTCTTCTTCAAGATTGTCTTGATCATTATTGACCTATTATGTTTCCATGTAAACTTGTAGAATTAGTTGTCAAATTACATACACATAAACACAGACCAGAAAACTCTGCTCAGATTTCAAATGAGATTGCATTAAATCTGTAGATTGACTTGGAACAATTTACATCTTTGTAGTATTGTATCTTCTAACCTGTGATTTTTGTGTGTTCTTTTTGTTGCAACCTTTGCCTTTAATCTGAAAAAATTGCATGAGAGGTTGTGTCTATTCCTTGAAGTACCTTGTTCATTTCATAGGAATTCGATATTATATTTGCAGTACATTTTTACACTCCTCTTTGCATAACGACTTATCACTTTTAAATGTTTTTGGCTTCAAATGACTTGAAACACACAAATCATTTGCTGTGTATGTATTAGTTTTTAACATTATCTGATTTGACAGACAGTCGATATAGTGCTGGATGTAGCCACTTCCCAGTGCCATCAAGAACCCAGTTTCTGTGTCTTTCTGCTTCTCCTTTCTAAATGTTTTAATTTTTGTTCAATGCTTTTGCCTTACAGTTGAGGCATCACTTTTCTGTTTCGAGAAGGACAATGGGATGAAGGAGATGCCTTTAGAGTGTATTTGCTCTCTTTTTTAAAATCAGGGAAGAAAATGCTTTTCTAGGTCCCCACCCCATAAATTTCTTCAAGATGGGAAGACCTTGGACACATAAACCTCCAGGTTAATCATGAATCAAGGGTAGTGAGATGGCTCCAGTTGATTTAGCCCAGTTGTGATCCATATCCTTGGCCTCGGATAGGGGCCTTACGTTCCTCTCCGCTACTATTTGAACTGATTGGCATTCTTTGAACACAAAAGGAGAGAGAAATAATATGTAGGTTAAAGAAGGCATCTGTCACGTTTACTAAGGCTTTTCAATATATAGTTTGCCTTTACTTTTTAGAAACTTGCCTGCCTCTTAGATAGCAAAGAAAGTGATTTTTATTTGTATTGGTTTTTCTTTGCTCAACATTTTAAAATTAAGTAATTTGGGGATAAATGTTTATTTTGAAGTCTATTTTATTGTTTATTAAGATATGATATTTCAAGATGGTATAATAAATGGCATTACTAGTTCCATAAACTATTGCTTCCTGAAGTGTTTCAAGCAAAATAAACATTTATCTTTTTGATGGTAAAATGCTTTCTAAATTTTCCTCAGCCAAGTCATAGAATGGGGCCAACTGCAGTATGTGGGTCTCAACCTGCTTGCCATAGTTGTATTTTGGGATGATTGATTAATTTATTCCTTTCATAAGAATGTTCTAAGATGGAAATGAGTATCTGAGAAGGTTTAATTAGTGAATTATTAATTTTTAGGAGCTCTACTTTGGAATATGAGTCAATAAATACTACAGACTATATGTGTTATACTATTGGAAATCTTTTTTTTTTTTTTTTTTTTGAGACGAAGTTTCGCTCTTGTTACCCAGGCTGGAGTGCAATGGCCAATCTCGGCTCACCGCAACCTCCGCCTCCTGGGTTCAGGCAATTCTCCTGCCTCAGCCTCCTGAGTAGCTGGGATTACAGACACGCGCCACCATGCTCAGCTTAGCTATTGGAAATCTTAATTAAGGATTGTCTTTTGTTATTTGACAACTCAAAAGATTTTATAACTTTTTGTGCAGTTCAAAAAGGAATTTAGAAATGTGCTTTTAGAAGAAGAGAAAGAATTCTGATAATTTATATCAGTATGTCATAACAATTGATTTACACCAAAATCTCATTCACAAAGTTTTCAGATTTAATGACCTGAATCTTGCCTTTCTTTTCTTTAGGCATAGCCTTATTTTATAGTTTCCATTATCTGCCTAATGTCATAATTTGCAAGGCATTAGAAATAGTTTTGTGTGTGATGTCAAGTGGCTTTGTTTAGTCATTTTGAATGAATCAATTAAAAACTTATTCTGGGGCTAATGGTGGAGCTTTGCTGTAAATGCTGCCTCAGCCTACACCTTTTTTCATGTGGTTTCTGCTTCTGTCATTCTATCAGAATTGTCCTGCAGAGGGTGATGAGTGACTTCAGCAAAACCAGGCCTAAAAGATGTTCTTCAGTTCACATCTCACTTCTCAGTAGCATTCTTTACCACTTGCTGCTCTGTTTGAAGTACTGTAACAAGCATGCTGCCTTGGTTTCACTCCTAAATGACCTCTGATCCCCTTCCTCTAAATATCTCTCTCTTCCACTCCTCTGGGTTGAGAAACATTGTAATAAACGTTGGCATATCCCAAAGCTAGACCTAGTTCTGTTCCATTCTTAACCTATGCTCTTTTCCTAAGCTATTTCATTTATGTGCATAATTTGAATTGTCCTCTTATGTAATATTATAGATGATTCAAAAATGTATTTGAGCTCCTGTCACATCTACCCGTTAACTTGATATTTCTATTTGTATATTTCCAAGCAACCTCAAACTCAAGTCGAACTAGACCAAACCTACCTGTCTCCTTAGTCCAACTGTGCCATAAACTTTGATGCCTTATCCTTGATGCCTCATCCACATTAACCCCACATATTACCGTATTTTCACCTCAAACACCTCTGTAATCTCCTTCTCTATTGCTACCATACTAATGCAAGCTGTCATCATCTCTTTTTTGGACAACTGTAGTAGATTTAGTCTCATCCATTGTGGTTCTTTTCTAGTCTGTCACTCACTACCATTGTGCTTTTGAGAAACAGAAATGATATCATGTTCCCCCCACCAGGTTATCCTTGCATGCCTTCTCATTGCTGTTAGGATAAAGACCACAGTCTCTCCCTGAGCTACCCCATTTAGCAACTCCCCAGTGTGCTCTCCCTTCCTTTCCTCTAAGAGGTGAATTGTGCTTTGTTCCCTCCTGCTATGGGGCTTTGTACTTGATTCTTACCCTTCCTTCACCGACTTGTTACCTAACTCCATCCTGTGCTTTAGATATTAATACAAACGTCATTTTCTGGAGAAGGTTTCCCTGACTCCATGACAACAGGGTCAAAATTTGTAGGCTTTGCTAATTCTTCATAGTCTTTTAGATGTGTAGGTTTACATTTAATTTTGTGGGGATTTGATTAATGTCTCAGTACACATGACAGCAAGGACAATATCCTTTTGTTTTCAGTTTTGTTTTTTCACCATTTGAACTTGGGTGCTGCAAAATACTTGTCATATAGTTAGGACTCATATATTTGTGAATGAATGAATGAATGAATGAATGAAGGTAGATTGGGTTTTGAACTCTGGACTTACATGTTCTTTTTGTGTGATCTTGGGCAAGCTTTCATAGAGGTCAATTTTGCTAAAAATTCTTCATCATCTGTTAAATATGGATAATAATTGTAAACAATAATATAATTGAATGAAAACTGCATAATTTAGTGCCAGCCCATGGGAAGTGCTACCAAATTACATGGGATCATGGAGTATTTTCAACTTCTGTTTTTCTAAAGTAGGTGAGTTTTCTGTGCCTTTTTTTTTTTTTTTTTTACGGAGTTTTGCTCTTGTTACCCAGGCTGGAGTGCAATGGCGTGATCTCGGCTCACTGCAACCTCCGCCTTCTGGCTTCAGGCAATTCTCCTGCCTCAGCCTCCTGAGTAGCTGGGATTATAGGCACGTGCCACCACGCCCAGCTAATTTTTTGTATTTTTAGTAGAGATGGGGTTTCACCATGTTGACTAAGATGGTCTCTATCTCTTGACCTCATGATCCACCCACCTTGGCCTCCCAAAGTGCTGGGATTACAGGCTTGAGCCACTGCGCCCGGCCTTCTGTGCCTATTTAAACTACTTTATATCTCTCATGAGCCAGGGCTTAGGTCTCTTGAGGAGCTTCATTCATTTCCCCCTCTCTGCCTATCTCACTCCTCAAATGCTTGTCTCTCCATACATTTCTCTGCCTTAGTATCTGATGGCTTTTAACATGTTCCCTCCAGGACAGGCCATATGAGGAGGGTCTAATGTAATGGTGACGTTAGAACCCAAATTGGCTTCTTGGACACATTCCAGGCATATGGGTCCCAAAGTTCTTTTTTTTTTCCAGCTCTGGGGCTTCTTTACCAAAGGACCAGGCAGATGTCAGATGTTCCTCTTACAGTTCATTTATCTTTCTCTGATAGCTTTAATCTAAAGTAATCAAAATTGTTGTAGTATATTTTAACTATGGTTTAACCAATTGTAAAAATTATTCTAAAATATATTATGCATTTATTTCTGAGAATGATTACACTGGCACATCTTTCCTTGAGAGAAACTTATACATGCATATTTCAAGTATATGAAGCACTTTTTTGGAACAGAGTAACTTTTTTTCCCTTTGTTGAAATAAGGTATTGGGCCAGGCATGGTGGCTCATGCCTGTAATCCCAACACTTTGGGAGGCCAAGGCCAGGAGTTTTAGATCAGCCTGAGCAACATAGCAAGACCCCATCTTTACCAGAATTTAAAAATTGGCCTAGTGTAGTGGCATGCTTGTAGCCCCAGCTACTCAGGAGACTGAGGTGGAAGGATCACTTGAGCCCAAGAGCTCAAGGTTGCAGTTAGCTATGATGTTGCACTCCAGCCTAGGTGATAGAGTGAGATCCTGTCTCTAAAAATACAAAGGTATTGAAGTTAACACTTGGAATGCCTTTCATTCTGTCAGTGGCCTTTTTTTTTTGAGAAAAGCTATTTTTTGAAGCCAACATTTAAAACAAGAATAATAAATGAAGCGTGAAGCAAATATGTATATGTTGTTAACATTCATTATATGTGTAGGTATATATTTATACACACATTTAAAGTACTTTGGCAGAAATATATTTCAATTTTTGACTTAGTTTTCTGTTCAGTTTTTTAGGACAAATTTTTAAAAAGTTGTGACTTAACAATATTATATATTAGTCCTTGGGAAACATATACGTTTATGCAATTTTTTTTTAGTATTTAAGATCAAGCTATAGCTTCCACTGAGCATTTTAAAAATAGTATACTTAGTGCTGCTAAAGCTAACATTGTTAACTAGAGGAACCACAGAGGAAGAAGTCTTAAAGAGAAGGCACAAACTCTTACAGACATTAAGAGTCAGAATTGACATGTGGTAAGGCTAATCTGTAAGTGAGGCTACTGTTAGGGAGCTCCCTGATGCAAATCGGGGAGCCTGCACTTCAGTGTGACAAGTGGGATTCTCAGGGGGAGTCCAAGAGTGTGCTTTTTGATTTGTAGTATCCCTGGATTCTGGGCTCAAGCAGAGGCCCTCATGCCCAGTTGGTCAACTGTGACAATGAATGGTGTTGTCTAGAGATCATCATAATTCTCCTCAGCATTTGCATAACACAAAATACTTAAACCAAAAATAAAAATGAGAAGAAATAGGCATTTTAAACATAATGAGTAACATCAGCATAATTTGAGATTTTGGCAATCAGAGACTGAAGTTGAGAAGAATTTCTGGTAGGGGTAGTCTGGTGTCCCTGACATCAATTTGTCCTGTTATTTAATACCCACAGAAGCTTCCCTTTCTTCTTTGAATGGTTTTGCACTGCTCTCATTGCTAGGTTCATACACTGTTGGTTGATGTGTGGGATCAAGCCCCTGTGTGCTGTAAACATATGCATCCTGATTCACCACTTTATTGAGGATGGGAAATGATAGAGGATGGTCCTATGTTCTCTTGTCACCTCCGTATCTGATCATTCAGGCACATGGCTTGGAAGGTGTGAAGGAGTGTCACCTCCGCCAGTTTAGAGCACTGTGTTGGTGTTCTCTGAAGGCCTTTGCCGCATAGGGTGGAGCACTTCAGGGAGTGAACTTTTGGGCTGGCCATCAGTCTAATACTTCTAGCAACCATAGGGACGCACGGGGGATAGGTTCATATCAACCACACCCAAGGCATTTACATGTGGCCCAAGTCCTCTCTAAATAAAAAATGTTGCTGTAATCTTCCACCATTCTTTTTTTTCTTTCTGGAGTGATAAAGATGGATATGGAACCCTTTGAATGGTGCTTCAGAAGGGGGTGGTTTTTCTTTTCTCAGATGGACAACTCAGCTAGGAGAGGTGAGGTTTTGTTACAGGATATGCCTTGACTTCTACCGCACGGAATGGGACTGCTAGACATGCTACCAGCCATGATCTTTCATTCAGTTCTTGGAATACGCAGAGCCTTAGAGTCCTAAGGCCGATTTTCAGCTTTATATGCTAGTTCTGGGAGCCATGTTCTGCAGGCTCTGCCAGCAGACTTTTACCTCCCAAGTGAGGTGTTCCATCCTGAAGTCTTGGATGCTGCTTCTCAAAACATTAATAGGAAGCACAGCATCAAGTCACGCTCGCTCTCTGAGATTGGAGAAATGCTGCATATTCACTTGGCTAACAAGGGGAACGTTATTCTGTCACCGTATTTTTACCTGGTTTGTATCATAACCTTAGGAATCCAGCTAAGTTGTGTGTTGTCAGTTGGAAACATTAGCTTGGGTGGTAAGCTCAGCCTTGCACTGCTTCTGGCAGGTTTACTCGTCTTCATCCACTCTTATCTCGATATGAGGGTGTCTTGTTTTTTGAGCATGTTCCATATCCATGTTTCATGTGAAATTGCTTGTCATTCTTGCTTATCACTTAAAATAATAACTGGCTCCCTTCTTTTGTAGCATTTGCTAATAGTGGCAGAACTATTCATATGATTATGATAATCTGTCAAGAGGATTATGCAAAGTATCTCCCCCCATCCATTCTCTAAAGCAGAGTTAAAGTGAACATCATAAAGGACATTTTCATAACCAAGGAATTTTACTAATTGTTTATTCTGGATTTAAATTGATGCTGAATGACTGGAGGCATTGAGTTCTTAAAATTGGGAATGTTTACAAACCATCCATTTCTTTTTCGTTAGTATTTTCTCTCTAGTTACTATGAAATCTCTCTTCTCTCTCCCTCTCTCTACACACACACACACACACACACACACACACACACACACACACACACACACACACACACACAGAGTGATGTAAAACATATACATAGACTTTAAGGAAAGACATCAAAATGGTAAAAGTGGTTATACCTGTTTGGTTGAATTGAAGATATTTTATCCTTCTTTATACTTGCTTTCTTCATGGGGAACATATAGTATTTTTATGATCAATAAAAATATTTCTCTGTAACATGTATGTACTACTTTTACAATATTAAAGTGCTTTCAAAATTTGCCAGCAATTAAGAACACAGTAAAATTTGCATATTGAGAAACATTTGGAGACAATTAAATGCCTCTTATGTTTCTCTACAAAAAGTAAAATACTTTTATTCATGTAATTAAGAGCCCCACTCATGAGCATTTAAGAATTGTTGCCCACTGTACTTTTGGTATATGTAAAAATATAAAATATACCAAACATGTATAATATAAAAATAAAAAAAAGTAAAAATGTACCAATAACCCAGTAAAATAGGATTTTACTTGGTATTTGGAGAAATGAGCTAAATGTTTATCTGAATAGATTTGTTTGCTTTTAGGTATTTAATAATTGTCATAGTAAATTATTTTGAAGTTGGTATCTGTATCTATCTGTATGATAGAAATTGGAATTTATCTTTTAGCTAGTAAGTTTTCTTAAGAACAAAATTTGTTTAAACTTTAAAATCAGATTTCATTTGTGACTTCTTTCTATAGTTTTTTTGTATTACAAATTGAGATAATATTAAAGGTAAACTTAATTTTTTTAGTAAAGTATTTGACATTGGATGGCATTTAATTAAAATTTGTTCTCTAAATGAAAATTTAGTCGTTTTCTCTTAGCATTAGACTTGATTAGCTTATTTGCTGAAACAATGCTTGGAGAAATCTGAAAATGCACCAGAAGTTTATTAGAGATCTTCCTTTTATATAATTTTAGGCTTTCTGGCTTTCTAATTGTCATATATAGTT
This sequence comes from Saguinus oedipus, assembly GCA_031835075.1. NCBI lineage: Eukaryota > Metazoa > Chordata > Mammalia > Primates > Cebidae > Saguinus > Saguinus oedipus. The sequence continues at coordinate 50,687,892 of CM063170.1, forward strand.
GATGTAATCATTGTTGTCATGTTTCTTTAATGAAGATTTTAAGTCATTTTTCACTTCAGACATTTATAATGTCACGTAATCTATCCAAGAAATGAATATTTGTCTCAGTATTTTAAAAGGGAAAAATTAAAGCAGAAATCATAAAGCAGAGAAATTATTTCAGTTTGAAAAGTTCAGAGATATGTTTAAAATTCCTTTAGTCTTACTGCATCTGTTATTTATGTTTTTCTAAATAAGTATAAATATTTTATTTTATTACTAATGAAATGTGATTTTCTCATGTCCAGTGATGTGTTTCCTGAAATTATATAAACCAAAAGTGGTTAATATGATTTTATTAACTGTGTTGGGACTCAAAGAATATCCCAAAATGAAGGCCTCAGAAGTAAGGCTTTCTCTGACCTCCTGCCTTCCTGTCTCAGTTTCATTCTTCCCAGAATCTACCCACAGAAACTAGAATCTGTCTTCCTCAAGGCAGGTTATAGAAACCGGAACCCCTTTCCCCATAGCCAGCCATAAAACCTAAAAGTATTACTCTAACTTTTCCTCTGCCTCTCTGTAAAAACTGGCCAGAAGGACATTGTTTACCTATGGAGTTTGACTGTAGGGCATAACACCCTGATTCCAGAGAGTCCTGCCTTATACCCAGAAGGAAGGAGGAATACATGCCAGGGAGGCCGGGCAGAATCCTGCTGGGGTTCCCAACTCAGCCTATTAGCATTAGATCAGACCATCTCTGTTCAATCATAGTTCTTCATGGTTGTCCATACTTTTTTAATATGAAGCATCAAAATGGCAGTGTTCCCTTTATCTTTGGGTCTTCATTATGAAGGCCTCTATGTACACATCAATAAATTGGTATGCCAGTTCTCCTGTTCTTCTTCCTGTTGTCAATGATTTTCAGAGGGTGAAGGGGGAAGTTTTCCCTTGACCGCTAAAACTTTTAACACAATTTGGGCTTTTCCCTAATTGCGGAAGTTACCATATGAAATATTCTTGTTAATAACATGTTGTTAGGCTAAAGGTTGATTTTTTTTTCTAGTCACATCATTATGTACAGGTTTTTTTATTATTATTTTATATACTTTTAGAGACAGGATCTCTGTTGTGATTTGAAATTTGGAATTTTTGTGTCAATTATGTGATTCCATCAGAAATTCCTCGGAGGACACACCTATAATCCCAGCACCTTGGGAGGCTGAGGTGGAAAAATTGCTTCAAACCAGAAGTTCGAGACCAGTCTGGGAAACATAGCAAGGCCATTTCTCTATAAAAAGACAAAACGAAACAAAACACTAGTCAAGTGTGGTAGCATGCACCTGTGGTCCCAGATACTTGGGAAGTTGAGGCAGGAAGATTGCTTGAGCCCAGGAGTTCAAGGCTGAAGTGAGCTATGATTGTGCCACTGTACTGCAGCCTGGGTAACAGCAAGACCTTGTCTCTTAAACATTAAAAAAAAAAAAATTAAAAATTTCTGAGAAGAAATTAAGACCTGCAGTAAATAGCATTAGGTGTGTACACTTCTTTGGTATTTTTTATTATTTGCAGAGAGCTTGTCTACTTAATTATGATTTAGTTTTCCAGTTAGGGCCTATTCCTAGGTTGTTTCTCTAAAGAAAGTTTTTGTGTATGTATGCCTTGCTTTTCCTTATCCATTGACCTTTGTAAAGACTTTGTATTCTTCATCTAATGCCTAATTACTTAAGGATTCTCTGAGCAGTTTGCTCGAAGTCTGTTTTTCCTTCCTAGCCATTGACAGAAAACACATCAGCCTTAGTGAGGCCCCTTTGATCTTCAGAGAGCTTTATCTAAAGAGAGATTAAAAAGAAATCTGTCAGGCATTTTTCCCAAATAAATTGAAAATACTTCCTAAGATTTCAGATCAGGTAGGTAAAGTGTTTTCTCTGAATTAAGACATAGGAAAATAAGTATGCCACTCAGTGATTTCATCCTAAGTCATAGATTGCAGAGATTTGCTTCTGATATGAAGGAATATTTTTTATTTCATCTGAGACACAAAATGCATGCAATAATATCAGTGGCCAGAAGCAACTGCTTTTTATTCATTTTTCCATAGTTAGCAGTAACAGGGTCTGTGGAGAAGAGACTAGAGAGGGTCCATTTGTTCTCAGGCTTTTTTGGGGCCTAGCATCATAGGAAGAATTTTCAGCTAGTCTAGTTTGAATCTAGATATAGAAATTTCCAAGATCCATATGCCCACCTCCTTTCTCCCTTCTTCCCTCCCTCTCTTTAAACAAATCTATATATAGAATGCTTCTTTTCTGCCAAACTCTGGTTTTGTACTATTTACTAGGAGCAAACTCAACAGATAGGTATAGGATCTAATACACTGTGTGCCTCCGAGGTAGTCAAGGTGTACTACACTCAAAGCGTGTACAACTATTTAAAGATCTCATGAACACCCTCAGTTTTAGTACAGAAATATAAAATCTGCAGTTAAACTAAATTTAATTTCTGATATACTCTTTTGACCTTTCGAAGAGTTACAGCTAAGAACATCTAATGAGCTGTTAATTTAGAAAATAAAATGTACACGAAAGACTGCTTTGAGGTTCTCTGTCAGTCAGTAAGAAAACCTTGGGGATAGAGGTTAAACTGGGTACACTGGAGACTTTTTATGACTTTGGTGGTATGAAAGGAGAGGAAACAAAAGGAGACCCTTACAAAGGGTTATAGTCTGATTTTTAAAATGAATGTTTACTTGAAAGGACACAGAAAATAAGGTGCTAAGAGGAGAATAAAGTTTTCCAAAGTCCTTTTCCGAAATCCCAGGCTTTTTATGAAATTTTGAGAGAATGGCTTACCCTTATGTTCTTCCATTTTGAGCTGCTTAGAAGCAAATATCATATAAATGCAAATTTCTGTTATTATCATTTATTCACCTTGCATTATGTTCTTAAGGAGTTGGAGAACCCAGGAACTGTTTAATATACAAGCCATTGCCTATAAAATATTTCTTTGTCACATAGTTTGCGTATTTGATGAACAACTAACTTTCTTTCCTCCTCCTTATAAACCCCCCAAATTAGTTTCTGAGTTGACCAACAAGATCCTGTCAGCATCTGGCAATTATTATATCTATGTGAGGACTATTGGTATATGCGACGTGAGCTGCTATTATTTGATAACATTATGATGTCCTTCATTTTGTTAATTAGTTTAGGAAAACTATTTGGATTTTATGTACAAGTGCCTGCTAATTACTTGAGTCATGAGAAGACTGAGTGAGGTCCAAGTGTCCTATTAATCCCTTTGAGTCTGAAAATTTTCTTATAATTGGTTTGGCAAGAGGAATAAGTGAGATTAGTTGCTAATGAGAAGATAAGTATATAATTTTAGCATGATATAAAGCTGTGACAGTAAGTGGTACTAGGAATCTAGATTATTTTTATTAGATCTTATTTCTTTCTGAAAAATTATCATCTCCTGATATTGTAAATTGGGTTATTTAATGCCGTTATTTTTAATATGTGTTAATCCTCAAACTACAGGTACTTAAAACCTTGCTCATTAAGGAGTCATTAATAAAGTTAGCAATATGAGCAGTCAGTTTAGATTCTTCACATCATTTAGATGCAATTCATTTTTGCATATTTACACTGTATTTTCAGTTTGGCTCAGATGTTTGAAGTAAGTCAATAATAAGAAATGTTGTCAACTTCAGATCCATAGGGCAGCTTAGCTTGTTTTCAAGATGAAGGACTGATAACATTGTAAGGAAACCGATGAAATACTACTTTTCTCAGCCAAGAACAAAGTAAGCTTTGTATGGTTTTACTTTTTATAGTCCACTTGGCTTTTCTGTTCTTAAAACTTGCCTGTTTATGGTAGTTTAAAACACTCTTTGGGACTTGATCCATTGAACTTCAGTTGTAATGTGAACTTTCTCTGAAACAAATATTGCAGTGTTTTGTATTTGATTTTGAGGAAAGATTTATTTTCATCTTGAAAGTAATCAAACTTGTTAAGTTATTCATAAGCATAGTCACTTTTACTTGAAGCATGCATTATAGTCTTAAGTATTTTTTCACTTTTGTACTCTGTATGACCATCTTGAATTTTTGCTGATGAGACAGCAGTGCTGTGGGATTGTCTACAAGTGCATTCTTATCTTTATCTGTGTCTCCTTCCCCACTGTGTTGTGGGCTGGTAAATGCATAGTTCCCTCCATTACTTTTTCTTGGCTGTAGGGATTGTAAATACTGTTTTGTATCTCTAGTTTTTTAGATGTCCACAGAATTCCATCTTTAGCCATAGTGCTTTTATAATTTTGTAATACCTTTGACTAGATGGGGAGGGGTTACAGATAACAGGTTAGTTTCCACATATTACTAATTTTGTGCAATTTTATTGTGCTTCTGTTATATGCCCAGTATGCTATTAAGTGCTGTGAGGGAAATGGAAAAAAAATAATAATTTTTCCTGCCTGAAGAGGTTTACGATCTAATTAGAGAGACAAGGCTAACTAAAAAAGTAGAAAACAATACATGATGAAGATAATATGTAATTGTGTTTTAAAAGAACAAATTTATGAGATTATTATGGGTATATCTTAATGGAATAATCATAACTGATAATGGCTGGTTCTACATTTAGGTAAAAATGATTGCTTCCCTATGTCAAGGCCTGAAATAAACAGAATACTACATTTTGAATTTTAAAGAAAACAAAATCAGTATCTTATTAAACTTTATGGAACACCACGAAACTTTCAAAATTTAGAACTTTAACCTAGATTACAGAATTTGCATTTGAAGACACTGGGGCTGGTGACTTACCTGAATTTAAGTCTCGCTAATAGTACCAGCATTAGAACATGGGGTAACAGTCAGGTGCTTTTGAGTTGTTGGCCACAGGAGGTAAAGCTAGTAAGCACTGCTAATGTAATAAAACAAAAGGCATTGCACACAGACCAGTGGTCTCTGTGATTTGACCCTTTCCTTTCCTCCATTTTACTTTTACTACTTTTCTTCTGCCATCAGCATCAGCATCATGACATTTGCATGGCTCCTTATGTTTTTGAAATTGTTTTCATACCTTCACATTTACTGGAGCATCACAACAGCCTTGTCAGGAAGGTCAGCATTGACGCTGATTGAAGATGAGAGAACACACCTGCAAACCAGTGAACTAATTTACTAGAGTAAGTGGAGCAGGACCTCCAACCCAAATTTCCTACTCCAAGCCTTTCACTGTACACACTCCCTCTTAAAAAGCTGGTTCCACCCAAAATCCTTTCCCAAACAAGGGACTCAATTAAAGAACATGTAGAAAACAAGGAGTGAAGTTGTGTTCAAATGCTTACAATAATTACTTGGCTTGTACCTTTTAAAATACTTTATAAGTTTACTTCCTCAATAATCCTTGTAGATGTGTGTTTACTGCATTGTTAGGAATTATATAGCATTAACAAAAGTCAAGTCTGGTTTAAACCAGTAGCTTTGTGGAGCTTTTAAACCCTAAGAAACCAACCTCTAGATAGGACTCTTGCAGTAAGTGGGATGTTGGCTATCTTAAATGACCTCTAAAAAGGCCTTTTAAATTCTGCTCCTTTCTTCCATGTGCTTTATTCATGACTACTTTTTATTTCTGGGTCCAGCTACTAATACATCTTAAATTATTGCTTTTTTTTTTCATTTCATCTTTCTAGTTACCTTCCTTCTACTTCTTGCTGCTGCTTCCTAAACACAGAGCCCCTAGCTCCCACAATAGGTTAATATATATGATAATGTTCAGGGAGTGTGATAAAAATTGGATGAAATTTTTAGACCACTGTAGTGTCTGCCTGTGTTTTTCTAATTTCTTTTCCTCTCCAAATTCATGTATGTTCCTAGCTACCGCAGCAGTCAAGGATAGTGGAAGGAATGTGGACTTCGGAGCCAGAATAGTTTGGGCTGAAAGACAGCCGTGTGGTCTTAGACAAATGCCTTGATATTTTTGGCTATCTACCTTTAACCTGTAAAATGAGGGTAGCTGCTTGCCATGTGGTATTGTGTGACTGTCCCTTTACCTGTCAACTTGACATCTCTACCAGATGTTTTAAAGACACCTCCCATTCTTCCTGCCCAGTACCAATCCTGATATCTAACCACTCAGTCTCTCCCTCCAGCCCCTTTGCCTACCCTTGACCTGGTCAGTGTTCTTTAATTCCTTTAACAAAACTGTCTTCTATCACATTGTGCATTTGCCTCTCCTTCACACTTTGCATCTTACCCATTACTGTCTTGCCACCTCTACTTCCTATATTTCTCTGTAACCCATCTGTGTCTTTCCACCTCTAATGTCATCATATTAATTCAAACTATTGCATTTTGCACATCTCACAGCATATTAATTCAAACTGTTGTCATCGTTTACATTTTTGTTTTTTGAGATAGGGTCTCTCTCTGTCACCCAGCCTGCAGTGCAGTGGCATAGTCATAGCTCACTGCAGCCTGGTACTGCTGGGGTCAAGTGATCCTCCCACCTCAACCTCTTCAGTGGTGAGGACTATATAGGTGGGCACCACCATACCTGGCTAATTTTTTAATTTTTGTAGAGACAGGGTTTCCTTATGTTGTCGAAGCTGGTATTGGACTCCTGGGCTCAAATGAGCTTTCCTCCTGGCCTCCTAAAGTGCTGGGACTGTAGTGTGAGCCACCGCACACGGCCCTGGGCCATTGTAGCATCTTAACTGATTTCCCTGCATTCACTTAGTACTTTCCAGTCCATTCTCCACATGGCAACCAGGATGATAATTTTAAAACACATTAAATCATAACATCCTCTTGCTTAAAACTCTTCAATTTCTTCCCATTGTCCCATTTTTTCCCTCTGTAAAAGCTGAGGCATAGTTAGTTCCAGGGTCTGGAACCTGAACTCTCTCTCCCTTCTGCTCTTGAGTGACAGCTGCTTCCTGTTGTCTTTAAGGAGTTGCTCTTCCCTGGGTACTTGTTCTCCCCTATGTCTGGAGGTGCTGTTCTCTGGGCGCCCTCCGCAGCCCTACACTTTTACTGCCTCACCTATTCGCCCTGGTTCACAGTGGCTCATTCTCCAGGCTTCTTTCTTTGAACCCCCTTGGGTGTGGGGCTCTTCAGAGCAGCATTTCCTCCCTCAGAGCGTGTCTCTGTCACTTGGTGCTGTGATGACCTGATTTGGCAAAATTCAAGCAGGACACAGGAGATGCTTCACGTACTAGTTTTCTTTTCCCTCCAACTTCTTTTCTAATTGTGAAATTTATTTTGATTTATTTATTATTTATGCTTCATTGGAAAGAAATTATTTCTCTTTGTTTGATTGTTTAAAAATCTAATGACATGATTATGTTAGGCCAGGTTTTCCCCCTCCAGATGAAAGTCCAGGGGAGAATTGTATTAAAAATAAGGACATTTACTTAACCCTCAAGTCAAGATTTATGAATCATTGATTCAAAAGAATGAAGTATATTATATTTGTACAAGATGGTCTTCCACAGATGCACGATTTTATAGTGGATCTGCATTAAAAAATCACCTGAGCTGCCTCTGTGGCTCTCTATTGCATCATGCAGTGCTTCTTATTCATTGCTCCATGTGCTTTCTGCCCAAAACGGTTAATTAACTCAAACATTTTGACTTTCCCTTTAAAATTCTATTAGCATTTAGTAGCTTTAATTTAGTTTTAAATGCTGTTTATACTTCCTGCTTATTCTGGTAATTAAAACGCTTCCTGTTCGTCATCAAAAAGTCTATATTTTTAAAACCCATATTTAAAAATTCAATTTAAAACCTATTTTCAAACAATTTCTTTCACTTTTAGATTAGGCGACTAATTTTATTTATATTCTGTTTCACTTGTCAAAGGTTTTGGTGAGCGTCCTCAAAGGTATGATATGCATATGAAAACTGTTTCTAGAGTCTTATTGTTCTGATCTGCTTTCACCTTTTATGGTTTTTTTAAATGCCAGTGACTTGAATGTTACACAGGATTCCATGATCCACAGCTGTTTGCTATTTATATGTAGACAATATTCTTCAGTTGCCATTACCTCTCCTGGTAGCATCCAACACGACCAGGGCTATGTCTTCAACAAATGGCAGGTGGTAGTTCCGATATTTCTTTTCCTTTAAGCAGATGTGACTTTTTCCTAGATTATTACACTGTTCTCATTGTAATCTATACCCACATTTCTGCCAAATGATACGACTTAGTGAAATGTTCTAATATCTTATTTCCAAAAAGTTTGGGGTCATATAGGACTTTACTATTATTTTGTTTCAGAATACATACGAGTTTACCTATGCCATTGTCCTTTGATTTTAATTATAGATTTATTTTATATGTTGAAATTTAGTATTTTTGTATGGTTAATTTTATTAGTCATTTTGTAGTGAACTTTCCAACCTCTAATTTTTTCTCTGTAACTATTGACTGAGGCTGCAGTTTGGTTTGGATGACCTCATCCCCAGGCCCAATGATTGACCCTAGTCATACACCGAGCAAGGTGGCTGGCTGGGGACTCAGGCCTCATCCACCTAGTGGCTGGTATTCGTGACTATCAAGAGATAGGTGTATAACTAGGACTTTTGGCAGTAGGTGGGGAAAGAGGAACTCTTCTCTAACTGGTAAGGCATGCAGGCCTAAGGACGCAGACTCCGTAGGTGTGATGGAAGCCGTGTGGCTGAAGAAGATGGCATGTGGCACGTATAAGAAGAGGGCAAATTTGAGAGAATGGTAGAGAAATGGAACAAGACTGATTAGATGAGTCTGATTGTGACCTTCCTCTGTACTTTGGAATTACATGAGCCATTAAATTAGTTCCTTGTTTAAGCTAGTTGAGATTTTCTATTTGCTATTTGAAATATCCTAAGACTTCATTTTTGCTTTATGGTTTTCTTTTTTTCTTTTTCTTTTTTTATTTTTTGAGTCAGAGTCTCACTCTGTTGCCTAGGCTGGAGTGCAGTGGCACGATCTTGGCTTGCTACTATCTCCGCCTCCTGGGTTCCAGCAATTCTCCTCAGCCTCCTGAGTAGCTGGAAGTACAGGTGTGTGCCACCACACTTGGCTAATTTTTGTATTTTTAGTAGATATGGGGTTTTGCTGTGTTAGACAGGCTGATCTTGAAATCCTGACCTCAGGTGATCCACCTTGGCCTCCCAAAGTGCTGGGATTACAGGTGTGAGCCACTATGCTCAGCCTATGATTTTCTTTCTTTCCTTTTTTTTTTTTTTTTTTGTTAAAGATGGGTGTCTCACTCTGTCCAACAGGCTAGAGTGCAGTGGTGCAATCATAGCTTACTGCAGCCTCACTGGGCTTAAAGTGTCCTCCTGCCTCACCCTCCTTAGTAGCTAGGACTTCAGCATACACTACCATGCTCAGCTAATTTTAAATTTTTTGTGGAGATGGGGGTCTCACTATGTTGTCCAGGTTGGTCCCAAACCTTTAGCCTCAAGTGATTCTCCCGCCTCAGACTCTCAAAGTACTGGGATTATAGGCATGAGGTACCATACCTGGGCTGCTTTATGGTTTTCATATATAAAGTGTTTCATGGGAGGTTGGATGGAAATTTTATCTGTAATTCCTCTTACTTGTTTGTTCATTTCACAAGTGTTTGAATCCTTATGTATGGTGTTTAGTTGTATGGTGTGTGTTAGAGGTCTACCTTTACTTTTTTTTCTAAACGGTTTCCTATGTGTATTGAATTGTATCTTCCTATTAATTTGAAACATACTCCTCAAGAAACTTTAGGCTGTTTGTGAATTTTCTGTTTTGTTCCACTAATCTGTCTTTAAATCACTGTATCAGTAACAAATTTTGAAGTATTATCCTTTTGTAATACATACATTTAAATATTCTCAGGGAAAATATCCCTTGTTAGTTTCCTAAAGTTTCTTGGCCATTACTTCTCATTGATTCTTTGGGATTAATTTGGGAGTTATTTTATGTTTTATGAAATACTTTTTTGGAGTTTTGATTAGAAATGTTTAAATTTTATAAATGATTTTGAGAGTGTTGATATCTTTTTTGAGATAGATTTACTCCATCCCTTTTAATGTATTTTGGGTATTTTATATTATTTCTATTATAAATGACATTTTCATTTTCTTACTTTTTAATTCAGGGAAAATTTTTTAAAAACGCAACTATGGTAATTATTAGAAAAATACCATTAACAGAAGTAGGCTTCAGAAGGTGGATGATAAGAAACATTTGGGAGTTAAAAGAACTTGTTCTAACCCAATGTAAAGAAACTAAGTACTTTGAAAAAGGTTTAACAAAATGCTAACAAGAATAGACAATATAGAGAGGAATATAAATGAACTAACGGAGTTGAAAAACACAACACGATAACTTAGCGAAATATGTACAAGTTTGAATAGCCGAATTGATCAAGCAGAAGAAAGGCTATCAGAGGTCGAAGACCAACTTAATGAAATAAAATGAGAAGACAAGAATAGAGAAAAAAGGATAAAAAGAAATGAGCAAAGTCTCCAAGAAATATGGGACTATGTGAAAAGACCTAATTTACGTTTGATAGGTGTACCTGAATGTGATGGAGAGAATGAATCCAAGCTGGAAAATACTCTTCAGGATATTATTCAGGAAAACTTTACCAATCTAGCAAAGCAGGACAATATTCAACCCGTGGTAATACAGAGAACACCACAAAGATATTCCTCAAGGAAGAGCAACCCCAAGGCACATAATCGTCAGATGCACCAGGGTTGAAATGAAGGAGAAAATACTAAGGACAGCCAGAGAGCAAGGTCAGGTTACCCAGGAAGGGAAGCCTATCGGACTTACGGCAGATCTCTCAGCAGAAACCCTACAAGCCAGAAGAGAGTGGGGGCCGATATTCAACATCCTTAAAGAAAAGAACTTTCAGCCCAGAATTTCATATCCTGCCAAACTAAGCTTCACAACTGAAGGAAAAATAAAATCTTTTATGAACAAGCAAGTACTCAGAGATTTTATTACCACCAGGCCTGCTTTGCAAAAGCTTCTGAAAGAAGCATTATACATAGAAAGGAACAACCAGTATTAGCCTTTCTAAAAATATAAGTAAAGAGCATCAACATAAAGAAGAATTTATGTAAACGAATGGATAAAATAGCCAGTTAACATCAAATGGCAGTAACCCTAAATTTAAATCGACTAAATCTCCCAATCAAAAGATACGGCCAAAACCTAATGATATGCTGTATCCAGACCCATTTCACATGCAAAGATACACCAAGACCCAAAACAAAGGGATGGAGAAAGACTTACCAACCAAATGGAGAGCAAAAATAAATAAATAAATAAAAAACAGGAGTTGCAATTCTCGTATCTGACAAAATAGATTTCAAAGCAACAAAGATATAGTGGTAAAAGGATCAGTGCAACAATAAGAGCTAACGATCCTAACACCCAGATTCATAAGACGCATAAAGAGATTTAGACTCAATGAGACAGAAAATTGATGAGGACAACCAGGACTTGAACTCAGATCCGGAACAAGTAAACTTAATAAATATTTATAGAGCTCTCCATTTTAAATACACAAAATATACATTCTCCACTTTAAATACACAAAATATTGATCGGCCATTATTAATACCCATTTTTAGAATAAAGCAATATTTCCGTTCTCTCTCCCTCTTTCTTCCTCTTTCTTCCTCTCCTTTACTCCTTTTTTCTCTTTCTTTTCTTCTTTCCTTTTAAAAAAAAAAACTGCAGGCTGGGCACAGTAGCTCACACTTGTAATCTCCACACTTTAAAGGCCCAGGCATGAGGACTGTTTGAGCCCTGGGAAGCAGAGATTGCAATGAGCCATGATCATGCTGCTGTATTCCAGCTGGAAGACACAGTGAAACCCTGTCTCAAAAATAAATTAATTAATTAAAAAAAAGAAAAATAACCTGTATCATATTTATATATTCTCTTTAAATATATTCTGCTTTAAAATAAAGTTGAATATTCAGTTATGAATTTTATGTGTATCTGTAAGTCTATTTGTATTTGTGTGGGTCCTTTTTTTTGTTCTTGATCAGTGTTGCTAGAGGTTTATCGATTTTATTACTTTCCAAAGAATCAAAGGTTTTATTGAATCTTTGTTAATTTATTTATTTTTGCTCTTTTATTATTTCTTTGATTATACATTATTCATGTTTTTACTGTTGTTCCTTTCCTAATTGTTAAATTTGATGCTTAGCTTGTTCATTTTCAGCTTATATTTAAACATTTAAGTTTATACATATTTTTCTAACCACTTGCTGCTTCTTAGTTCTGATATAGTGTTTTTATTATTTTTCATGTGTGCTTTATGGTTTCTTCTATGATCAGTGAGTTATTTAGAAATGTGTTTTTAAGTGAAAAATGTTATCATGTTTTTTGAAATACTGATTTCTAACTTAATTGCATTGTGCTTAGAGGACCTGAAGTGTCCCCCCATATAAGTGGACCTGGCAGTTCAAACCAGTGTTGTTAAGGGTTAACTGTACAATAGTCAACTATAGTCTCCTGCCAGTGCTATTGAACACTAGAACTTACTCCTTTTCTCTACTGTAATTTTGTACCCATTAACCAACATCTCCTCACACTTTCCTCCTCCCTGCCCTTTCTAGCCTCTGGGAAACACTGTTCCACGCACTGCCTCTACAAGATCAGTTTTTTAAGCTCCCACATATACATGAGAACATGTGATATTTGTCTTTCTGTACCTGACTTACTTCACTTAATATAATGTCTTCCAGTTCTAAACATTGCTGCAAATGACAGGATTTCATTTTTTTAATGGCTGAATAGTATTCCTTTGTGGATGACATATTTTGGTTGTTCATCTGTTAATGAGCATTTAGTTTGATTCCATATTTTGGCTATTGTGAATGGAGCTGTAGTAAACATGGGACTGTGGGTACTCTATTCAACAGACTAATTTCCTTTCTTTTGGGTATATATTCAGTGGAATTGCTAGATCGTATGGCAGTTCTGTTTTCCATTTTCGGAAGCACCTTCATACTGTTTTCCATGATGGTTCTACCAATTTACATTCTCACCAAGAGCATATGAGCATTCTTTTTCTCTGCATCCTAGCTAGCATTTGTTATTTCCTGTCTTTTTGATAACAGCTATCCTATTAGGGGTGAGATGAAATTTTACTGTAGTTTTGATTTGCATTTCTTTTTTTTAATTATTTTTTTGATTTGCATTTCTTAATGACTAATGAAATTGAGCATTTTTTCCCTAGACTTGGTGGCCATTTGCAGTTCTTCTTTTGAGAAATATCTCTTCAGATATTTTGCCCATTTAAAAATCATATTATTCACTTATTTGCTATTGAGTTGTTTTGAGTTCAGTGCTGGGTTCCACTGTGGCAGGGCTAGCAATGAGTTTCATTGTGGAGTCCCACACTCACTTTCTTCTCCCCTACCCCAAGCATACGGATTTTTTTCTCTAGGCTATGCTGTGAGGGGATGAGGTACCAGAGATATAGGTAATGTGAGACTGTCCTTCTTACCCCCTTAAATGCATCTTTTCTTATTATGCTAAAACCAGGTCCTGTGATCTTCCATCTGATTTTTAGCTATTACAAAAATGCTTGCTTCCTTGTATGGATAGTTGTTCATTTTGATGTTCGTGCTAAGAGGTTTTTTTTTTTTTTTTTTTTTTTTTTTTTTTTTTTTATAGCCATCTTGCTCCACCTTTCTCTCTGGTAATTTTTAAACTTTAAAATACTTTATTTAAAAATGTTCCATCTATATTCGTAAGTGCTATTCCCACCTAAGTGTCTTTTCTTCTTATATTTATGAATCCAACTACGGTGGCCTTCTGAAATGTGTTAGGAAGGTTTTTAGAAATGTTTTTCTTTGTCCTATTAGGACAGTTTATATAATATTGGTTTTATCTATTTCTTCAAGATTTGAAAAATGCCATTAAAACCATCTATGCTTAGTGTTTATTTTTTTCTGAGTTAAATTACTACCTGTAATTTTGGTTTCTTCTGTGGTTATTTGGTCTGTTTATGTTTTCTTTTTTCTTATGCAAATTTTAGAACATTTTAGTATTTCATCTGTTTTATCTAACTTTTAATATTAAAATTATATGGAGTTAAATTTTAAATCTCTCATATCTGAAGTTATATTTTCTTTTCCATTTCTATTGTACTTTATGTGGATCTTCTTTCTTTTTTCTTAGTCAGACTTGGCAAAAGTTAGGCAGTTTTATGAGTCATTTCTAAGAACCTGGGTTTTAAATGTCCTAGTATTTTTGTTTTGTTTTCTAATTCATTTCTTCTTTTATCTCCAATAATTTATTCTACTTTTCTCTTTGGCTTTGTTTTTCCTGCTTAATTTTCTAAGTTATAAACTAATTTTACTTATTTTCAGTCTCTTAATGTTTTCTGGTAAATGCATTTTATGCTATAATTTTTTTCTGACCCTGCTGTCGTCATTTTGTAACCTTTAATTGTTATGTATGTGTTTTTCTATCATTTTTTTTCCTCCTCAAAGCACAAGTAAGGTGTCAATAGATAGATAAATGTAGAGATAGTAGTTTTTAAGCAGTGTTTTAATTTTATCCTATTACATTTATTTAAAAAGATTTGGAAGACTTGTATTTTTTGAATTCTTAACTATATCCTTTTGTCCTAATACTTGGTCATTTTTATGAACATTCCACATGTTTGATAAGAGGGTGTATTGCTCTTGGCCTCTCAACTCTTATTCTCTACCAGTTTCTCTTTATCTTATATAAATATTAAAACTATTATTAAGTGCATAAAGGTTATATTCACTTTGCTGAGATTATATTAGATATCTTTTTATGGTCTGGAACAGAGGTTGGCAATTTTTTCTTGTAAAGGGCCAGATAATATTTTAGGCTTTGTGAGCCAGATGGCTTTTGTCATAACCACTCAACTCTGCCATTGTGTTGTGAAAGTAGGCCTTAGACAATATGTAAATGCAAGTGCGGCTCTGTTCCAATAAAATTTTATTTATAAAAACATGTAGCAGGCCAGAATTGGCCCACTGGTCTTAGTCTGCCAGCTCTTGGTCAGCATAAGCCTTATGCTACTCTGAAATTTAGATACTAAATTTATGTAATATCATGTGTGTCTGTTAACCTTTTGGGTAGTAATTTGTTGAAAATCATACAGCATTACCCATTGTTTTTGGTATTTCTGGGATTCACCCATTTTAATCGTTATGAAAATCCTTATTTTTCTAAAAGATCATAATATTAATGCTTGCATTCTCAACAAGGACAATACTGGTAAAATCTGGGTTGGGGGAGGCAAAAAAAAAAATCTTAGAAATTACAATGGCCGGGCATGGCGGCTCATTCTAGTAATCCCAGCACTTTAGTAGGCCAAGGTGGGCAGATCACTTGAGCCCGGGAGTTGGAGACCAGCTTGGGCAACATGGCGAAGCCCTGTCACTACAAAAGAAAAAAAAATTAGCTAGGCAAGGTGGCATACATCTGTAGTCCCAACTATTTGGAAGACTGAGGTGGGAGGATCAGTTGAGCCCAGGAGGTTGAGGCTGCAGTGAGCTGTGCTCATGCTGCTGCATTGCAGCCCGGGCAGTAGAGCAAGACCATCTCCAAAAAAAAAAAAAAAAAAAAAAAAAAATTGCAATGTCTTGGAGCTCTCCAAAGCTCAGCCCAGCAAAATCATTCCTTAGCATTTATTTCCAAGTACAGAGTATTGAGCAAGGCAGGTTCCTTTGGGGGTTGATAATGAAAAATAGGTAAGGTATTCAAGTTTATTAATGTAATGTTCTCTTAAGTGTTTGTAGCATCTGTGTCTGTCGTACTGTTGCTACATGTGTTGCTTGTTCCTACTTTTGCATGTTGTATTTTCTGTAATTTATTCTTCTTAGACTAGCTAGAAGCTTGTCTCCCCCACACCTTTCAAAGAACTCTCTTGGACTAATTCTTCAATTCAACTCTTTTCCAGATTCATCTGCTTATCTTTTATCTTTACTTTGCTATTACTGTGTTCTTTCCGATGCCTTTAATGGAATGACTAATTTGTTTTCTGCCTCCCATTTCCCCTGCCATTCCCCCAGTTTTATGCTGTGTCTTTTCCTCTAATTGTAAATCTGGGTATATTTGCTTTTTTCTTTTCTTTTTCTATGTTTTCTCTTTCTTTAAATTCTTTTCTTGATATGCTGTGTCCTTACTGTCATTATTTTTTAAAGATTTTGTAATTGCTTGGTTGGCCTCTTTGAGGCCATTAATGGAGGATTTAAAAAATATTTCCCTTCTTTAGCTATTTTTTGTTTATATTTTTGTCCTGTAATTCAGTTTTTATTGCATTATCTTCAGGGGCTGTGATCCTTATAATTTATCTTCTTTTGAATTGAGGCTTAGTTTGTGGCATGATATGTCATCAAGTGTTCTAAATGTTCCATGATCACAAAATGATTGTTGAAATCCCTTACAATGCTTGTCAGTTAGGATGCTTGCAGCTTCAGGTAATGAAAAAATCAACTGAAAATGGCTTGAAAAGAAAGAACATTTATTATCTACCATAATAAGAAGTCCTGAAGTAGGGTAATTTTAGAGATTGTTGATTGTGGGCCTCAGTAGTATCATCAAAGACCTACATTTCTTCAGTTCTTCCCTTCTTAGTCTGACAGTTTGGACTTGTCCTTGTAGACTGGCTGTCCTCAGGGTCTCAGGATGACACTCACATGAGAGGTTGCATGTCCCCTTTCTAGCACTTCTCTCTTTCCCTTCATTCCTCCGTGTGTGTGTGTGTGTGTGTGTGTGTGTGTGTGTGTGTGTGTTTGTGGCCTTCACAGACATTTCTTTGAGATCCATAGCTGTTTGAGTGAGTGGCATAGTGTTATATGTCCATTTCTAAACCAGTTGTTGGGAGTGATATCACCATGGGTGGTAGAGTGTAATGTTGATTCATGGCTTGAGGGCCAGTCCAGGCTAGTGGTACAGAGTGGGTAATATTCTCTCCCTGCAGACTTAGCCCCTGAACCCAAGAGAACAGAATCAGAGTTCTCACTGAATTTTAGGCAAAGGGTGGGGCAGGCTGGTACAGGGAAGGCAGTTAGCCAGGCACTAGTGATATTATCTGCACAGTTGAATACTTTATCAGCTATAACAATGTGCAGACAATCCACGCGCTTCATTTGGGATGTGTATTCCTTCAGGTGTAACTTAACAAGCATCTTTTTTGACTCTAAACAATTGAGCTTATCATGGAAAGTTTCCAGTGATTTTTGTCTTTAATAAGTAATTGCCATGGCGCTGAGAAATTATTACTGTAAGGTTCTATTCCTGTTAGTATATCAGATATATATTTTACTGTTTTATTTATAATTCAGAATCTTAGGATTTTGAGCAGACATTGTGCTTCATTATTGTTCATCCAGCACTGACTGAGCACTGAATTTCCAAAAATGAATTATTGGTAATAATAAAAGGTGCATATCTGGAGATAGATTGAAGTGTAACTCAAGATGTGATTAGCTACCCAGTATGTTTTATAAAATGTTATTTTTCCTGCATATTTGTAATCTAGGAAAAGCTTCTAATATGAAAAATAAAGTAGCTTTTTTAAGGCAACGTATAAAAAATAATTGGTTTAACAGCATTGTTTGAATACAGATGAGATGGTCCTATTAAAATTTGATCACAAAGTATATATGGTAAATGCAGTCAGATTTGTGCCAACTAATTACTAGTTCAAGTTTGGAGTAAAATGCTGAATTATGGGATACTATAATGTTACTAAATGAGTCCTGGCATCAAGAAATGATATTGCCAATTACACATAAAATAGTCAAAGGCTAATACATTTGGAGAATTGTCAGGATGGTTTTTTTTCCCCCCTCTCATACTTACTGGTTATTTGTTTGCATTCTTGTTGAGAGAATACACAGAAATGATTTACTGTAACTTGCTTTCAAGCTGGAATTATTCTCTTCATGTTTTAGGCATACATACCAATTAAGTGAGAAGAAATCTGTCTTAAGTGAAATTATTACTACTAGTACAGTATGTCTTGTAACTGTTTAATCTTGTAACTGCTAGATCCTTTACTTTGCATCCAGGTAATATAATGTGAATGATGGATTATTAAGTTTTTTTCATAGGAAATAGGCATATTTTAAGTTAATAGTCCTTATCACTGATACCAATTAGCAGAAGAGAAATGAATTCCCTGGATTTACATTTTTTAATAGTTCTTTCAGGATTGCTTTGTTACTCTTGGGGAAGGCGTATGCAGTTTGGCCTAGGCACTGTATCTGGTGTGAAATAAAATTATTCATTTAGTAAGTATTTATTGAGTGCCAGTGATATGCCAGTCATTCCTGTGTTCTATATATCATTTTAAAGATTGCCATTCATTTTCTTCTGGTATTTCTTTAAAGACCTTATTTTTTTGTGTTAAGAACTTACCATATAGAATTCTGTGACTTCCCACCACTTCCATTTAGCTTTATATCAAGGATAGAATTCAGTGTGAACACATGAAGACCTGCATGCTTAAACAGACTAATTGAAATGGTTGAATGGGTAGGAAAATGCTCCCTTAAATCCACATCCCTAAATGAGGCCAGGCCTCATTTGGAGGGGTCTCTGAGCCCCTGTAATCCCATCTTACAGTCTCAGTTTATTGCAGGGAGCCACACTTCCCACATTTGGGTAGTTTCCTAGATTCTCCTTTTAGTATATACTCTCCCCTTTCTTGGATGTTCTTGGAACTCTGGTAGAAGACAGGAAGAGTGGTAGATTCTAACTGCCCTCCACCCCGCTAGGCAAACTAGTTTCTGTTAGGCATTCACTCTGTGTAGCATTCACCCTGGGACCCCCAATTGCAATGGTGATATAGCTACCATCAACAGACTGATCACTTTGCCTATGCCATGTGCCTTGTGCACATTTACTCCAGTCCTCACAGTAACTCCAGAGAGGCATTATCCCATTTTATAGATTACAGCAGAAAAAGGATAAAGATCTTGTCGTTGAACTTCCCAGTAGAAGTTGAAACATATGGTTTTGGAACCTGATTTTACAGAAGTATGTACCCTTTAGGGATCTATAGTTACATCCCCTCTAGCTTGTCTAGAATTGCTGAGGAGCCCATCTTTGGTTAAGTGTCTGTGCTGGGTGTTGTGTTGGAATTACCTGGGGGTACTTTAAAGACTACGAATAATACTCAGACTTTTCTTCTCCAGCCACTTATTTCAGAACATCTGGGGGTGGAACCCAGGCATAAGTATTTTGCAAAGTTCCCAAACTGTTTCAGCATGCAGCCAAATATGAGACCCAGTGGTTTAGAGCTGTAAACAGTGCAGTTGCTACTGTTTTATGGTAGATGTTACAGAAATATGTTGTTGAATTGCCTATAAAAATGAATTAAAGATTAGAGCATTTCTTTTTCCCCTATTCATAAACCATTGTGATAGCAGTCTTCTGTAGAAATCACCTATTTTGCCTGATGAGATTTACTTAGAAACGGAAATAAACACATAGCTCTATCTCTCCTGAAGTCTTTTTGCAGTTACTAATTAAGGCAGTACACACATTCTCAGTTGAGCTAGAACTTTAGCTATTCTCTCTTTGTTCCATTGAAAGTAACCTGACTTATGCTTTTTAAACAAGCCAGAACAATAAATTCAAATGTTGTTGACAAGACAAATACTTTTTCTCATATGCCAATGATTATGTAATCAAAGTATAAAGTAGCCATTTAAAGATTCCTTGCTTTTGAAAATAATTTAAATTCAAAAATTAAAAATAGTAATTTACATTGGTAACAGTATCTTGATGACCACTGTTTAGCTGATACAGTGAATACAGGTGCTCGTATAAAACATCATTTAAAATCCTCTATCCCTGTGGAACACATTAAGTTTTGTTTCAGTTTACATTGACTTCCTGCTGGTTTCTGACTACAACTCAAGGTGTTAATTTCATTTTCAAAGCGAGATGTTATTTGGCAGGATAAAAATTAAATTTTCCCTAATAGATATTTTTAGGGACTTAAGATGCTAGGGAACTTAGCACTTTTTAAAATCTGCAGCATTTTCAAAAGTCCTTTCTGTTCAGTCTTTCTTCTCTGCTAAAATTGTTATGTGCTAGGGGAGGTTTGTGAGTTTTAGAGTAATGTTTTTAATTAAGAAGCCTGACAGGTGTCAGTGAAATTGGGGGACACTAAATAAAGAGTGGACAGCAGTGGCGGGGCAACAAGTAGTTCTTTGCGTTCCTGTTCCTCTGCACAGCCGACTTGGTCCTGTATCTCCACAGTTCACAGGTAACAAGTGCCCAGTTGCTTCCTGGGTGACTGATGCTCTGTTTGTTACATAATATCCTGACATCCTATTAAGGTTGTAATTATTGAACAAAGTCCCAACTCATTGGCAATAATGGCAAACAGAACAATGCACCTGTTTAGCTTGCTCTTCTTGTTTGAACACAGGACATAGTATGGCTGTTAGTTGACTAATGACTAAAATTTTCATAAAGATAAGAAAACACTAAGCATTTGAGATTCATGTAATAATTAGCTTATGCATGAACTGTATTCAAAGAGAAGATTTAAATATATGTCTCTCCATCTATCTCCTTACGTATCATCGGACTGTTCATTCAGGACGTTTCTTCACAGCTAAACTCTGCCTCAGTTTTGAATCTTTAAATCCAGAATTCTGTCCATTGAGTTACTGTATTCATCAGATTTTAATGGATGCTTATAGTTTTTTTCTCAAAGAAAATTAAAAATATTCCTTCTAGTGTGGTGTGCTGTTCTCATTGCCGAGTATTGTTTCTTTTGTTTTTAATTTACGTATACTTACTGGGTAATGGCCACACTGATAAGGGTCAGTATTAATCAAGATATTTGACTTTCTTGGACTATTATTCAACTAAAGAAAAGCAGAATTATAGAAAAGAATGTTAGTAATGTTATCTTCATGAATCAAGGCTTTTGCAGTGCTAGGACTTTTCAGTTTCAATTTCTCTCTTGCAAGGTTAAAAGAATTATTCTTGTGTTCGCTCACAAATGCTGCATTTGATCATCCTTTCTCACTTATGACATAGCTTCTATGATTTATGCAACATTGCATTTGCTATAGTAGATCAGTCTGAATCTGTCTCTACATGGAATGACCAGATTGAATTGGCACCAAAGTTCCATTACAAATCCTTCATCCAGTCTTCCAGTTTGAATCGGAAATATCAATTCAAGCAGCTCACAAGTCATAAAATGTTTCAGTGGTTTCATATAGCCAGAACAGGCAGAAGAATATGTCCTGGTATAGACGGTTCACTGAAACAGTTCATTCTGTTTTATACCTAGGTGAGTTTTGAAAAGTCAGATTTTTTTTTTTTAAGTACACTCTGATCTTA
Source organism: Saguinus oedipus (assembly GCA_031835075.1). Lineage (NCBI taxonomy): Eukaryota > Metazoa > Chordata > Mammalia > Primates > Cebidae > Saguinus > Saguinus oedipus. Next base: position 50,709,225 of record CM063170.1, read on the forward strand.
TTTATTTAGAAGTCAGACATGTTGTTCCAAGAACCTTGGGGAAAGCAAAGTAAAACCACCCTCTTCCCTCCTGCCCCAACATAGCTATTATAAAGCCATTTTTAAAAAATTGCATTGGGAAGACTTTTAGGAGCTTTTATTTTGAATTAGTGTTTCTATTTTACATTACAATTTTAATAACCTTTGTTTTATGTTGTTTGAATCCAGATTAAAGATAGCAGTTTAGAGATGGGTAGATCAGGCCATTAGAAACGATAGGGGCATCCTACCTGGAACAGAGCGAAGAGATTGTAATTAGTCTTGGGACATTTAGAGTGGTGGCAAATAACTCTGCAGTGTCACAGTGCTTGAATATAATAATGACTTGCAAGGGTATCAACATTATGGGAAGACAGTGTTAGAAATTACAAATTTGTGAAAATATTTTTTTGTTTCTGTTTTTGAGAAATAATATAGAATTATGGGTGCACTGTGATGTTATGATACGTATAAAGTATGGAATGAATGAATTAGCTCATTAACATATTCATCACCTTAAGTACTTACCATTTATTCTTCCTGTCTAACTGCAACTACCAACCTCTCCCCATCCCTCAATAATTTATATACTCTGTTAAAGAAGGCAGAGAATATACTGGGGAAAAGATTGAAGTCATTACAATTTTAACATTGTGTTTGAGAGCAAATGTTTTGTAAGTTTCGGCTAATTAAGTCACCTCATTGGTTGATTATGCTGTGTAACTAAGGGGTTTCTACACATGGTTTATTTATTAAAAACTTACCATGTGTAAGAAGTGATGGGAGGATGTCTTCACACTCCCACTCCCATGGTTTCAAATGTGTCTCCTTCTCTCTGCCTGCAACCAGGACCTCCCTTGTGAGTTCCAAGTTTCTTAGCCGTTAACAGTTAGTGCAGCTGTTATCTCTTATACGAACCATAAAACTGGTATTGATTTCATCATCTCATTTCTTCAATTTGTTTCTCTAAAGTGCTGTTACTCTAGGGTATTCCCTGTCTTAGTTTATGACAGATGCTGCCATCGGTCAGTCTCTGAAGCTTGAAACTGCAGTGTAACAGCGCTTTTCTTAGTTTCCCATCCTCCTGATTGTACATTTGTCATGACTCCCTCAGAACTGGCATTTCAGTGAGCCCCCCTCCTGTTCTGAGCTGGAAAACATAATAGTTTTTTTTTTTTTTTTTAATGGAGTCTTGCTTTGCCACCTAGGCTGGAGTGCAGTATTGCGATCTCAGCTCCCTGCAGTCTCTGCTTCTTGGGCTCAGGTGATTCTCCTGTCTCAGCCTCCTGTGTAGCTGGGATTAGAGGCATGTGCCACCACACCAGAGTAATTTTTGCATTTTTAGAAGAGATAAGGTTTTGCCATGTTGCCCAGGCAAGCCTCGAACACCCAGCCTTGAGAGATCCTCCTGCCTCAGCCTCCCAAAGTGCTGGGATTACAGGTGCAAGCCACTGTGCTGGACTGGAAAACATAATGGCTCTGATGGTTCTCCCTGTGTTTAGACTCTCTGCAGCATTGCTGAAATTAGTCTTTTTAAAAACACAATAATGATGTCATGGTTCCCATAAAGACCGTCAGCAACTACTCTGATTGGTTCCTGCATCACTTTTCAGTGTTAGCTCTCTCCACTGCCTTCTCCACATGCCAGGAGGAGCAAGACAGCAAGCCCTCCTTTGTCCTTGTGGGCCAAGTTCTACCACAGCTCTGCCTTTGCACAAGCTGGTCCCGTGGCCTGGGTGCTCTTGCAAAATACTAGCGCCAGGAAGAGAGGATGCCAGCTGTCCCCTGAGTTAATATCGTGTTCTAACCTAGATCAGTTTTACACTTCTCAACGTTTCAGTTCACAAATTTCAGAAGAATTTTGCATTCGACTAGAACATATTTATCATATTTTCTCAGTGGCCCGTCAGTATAAAATTAAATAAGATCTTAATTGTAAAATACACTTATGTGATAAACGTTTTCCCAGGAGACAGCTGATAACATTGTTTAAGAGCTTAGACCCTGGAGATGCGTAGCGTGGTCTTGAATTCCTCCTCTGGGGCTGAGCATCTGTATGCCTTTAACTTCTCTGTCATTGCTGCCTCCTCCTCACTGAAACGGGGCTAACAGTGGGAACTCTCTCATGGGATCGCTGGAGGGTCAGATGAGTTAGTGTGTCTGAGGCTCTCAGGATAGTGTCTGGTGTGGAAGCATGTGTTTGTTTTAGCTGCTGTTATTATCAACAATTTTGATTCCATGACAATAGCACTGTTTGGAATCTCGCTGTATACTGTTTAATGGATTCTGAATAAAACCATTTTATCTTCTTTTTATTCTTTATAGATGATAAATAGATGTTCTTACAACTTGAGGTACCATGCTGTGTTTTTAACTTTTTTTTAAAGCATTGCTGAAAAAAGTTTTATGTACTTTATCTTATTTTGTTTTCTAATTATAAAATATAGGGAAAATCATGTTTTGCATGAACAAATGAGCTACTGGGAACAGATTGCTTGGTCAAAGTGAAAATTTGAAACAGGACGTAGTTCAAGTGTAATATACTGGTTTACACTTAACAGAGTTCATAATGAATTTTCACGTCTAATTTTTTTATGAAGAATATCTGTATTCTGACTACTGTACTTCTCAGTTTGGTTTCATTTGTTATATTCTGAAAGAATAAAACATGGGCCATTGGTTAATCAATTTAGTCTAGTGGAGGTACACAAATTCAAGCTAAATTTGGCTAACTTCTCCTGTAGGCCAGAAGATAAAATCCTTTTACCCCCCATAGTTAAGTTAGTAGTGCTTGACGTGATCAGACTCCTTTTCAGAGGTCATCTGATTTAATTGTGGTTGTGAAGCAGCTAATCTGAATCTTCATATTTTAATTTCTGTCCCTCTACATTCTCGGCACAGAATAATTAAATGATTATAGTTTTTGCTCATGTCATTTTTCCAGTGAAAAATGTTTCCAATAAATATGTGACAGTTAAAATCGTTCTAGAGAGGAATGTTTATTAACGGACAAGACAATGCTCATTGCCACAGCATCATTTTAACCTAAGACTTAACTGGAAAGAGAAACCAGACCCAAAAGAATGCTCAACAAGGACTTTACCTCTATGAAGGCAGTGGTTACTCTTTATTTTTAAATCAGTTTGCCCCGAAGATAGGAATCCCCAGGGCTAAAGCTGTGAAATAAAATGTACGCAAGGGGACGGGTGCTTGTAGATTTGTTTGTATAAATGTAGTATTTGTAGGGAATGTCAAGCTACCTACTCTTTTTTTACATTTTATGTTTTATTTTCTCATGTATGATGTTTATCACTCTTTTGTAGCTCTCTGCTGCAGACATCATTGCATCTTTATTATGAAAGTGCTATATGTAGCTTTTCAGTCATTGCATTTCTAGAGTGAGTTTCTGAAGCAGCAGGAGAGAAATGATTTTTGCAAATTGTAGTATAATACCATATATGATCTTGTCTCAACCTGTAACACACATATCTTCACAGAAATAACATTTAATTATGGTAATATCTTCCCTGATATCAGACACAGTATGGCGCCTGTTAAGATTATATTGTTTGTAGTAAGATGAATAAAAGTGGTTTAAAAATGAAGGAATAAAATCACATACCTTGAAAACCCCTTAGATGCTATTTAGGCTATAGAGAGCTTTTGATTTTGTTTCCTTTTTTTCTTCCCAAAATAAAAAAGTAAACAATAATTTGACAGACAAACACTGTCACACACTGTAACCCCATCTAATCCCCTCACTGCACATCTTAATCCCTGATGGACTTTTCTCAGCTATATGGGCTATGAGGTTAGGGAGTTTCTGGATGTGATACTTTTTCCAAAGTTTCCCAGTGACAGATGCAGTGACCTTATCACGCAGACAGCTTTATGCAGTTTGACAGTCCAGCCATCTGGCTTGTATTGATCATAATTGATTTAAAGAAACTAGCACTCCAAAAGTTGGTCATTTAAAACCCTAATGCTACATTTAATTTGAAGTTTCTAAACTTTATTCTTAAAACTAATTTGGGCCTATTTGTAAAATTCAGCTAGCTTCTTGTCTGTGTGGGGTTTTGGAGTGAAAGCATTCAGAGCCTGCCTTGAAAAAAGTAAACTTTTATGAGAACTAAAGACTATATATACATGTGTCTTCATAGACATAGATTTTATCTCTTCTTAGATTTTGCTAGAGTTTAAAACTTAGGTAGACTTGGGTTCAAGGACTTGGGAAAGTGTAGAAACTTTTAGGCTAGTTTATTTACCAGCCTTCTAGTCATGAGCTCATTACCTGACCTCTTTGAGTCTTGGTTTTCTCGTATATAAAATGAGTGATTGATAGTAACTTTCTCATTGCAATTTTTTGGGAGTATTAAATGAAATACACGTTAAGTGCTTAACACACTGCTTACTATATTGTGGGTGATAAAGATTTATTTTAATGATTACCATTACAAATTAGTAGCTACCATTGATAGCTATTAATTCTTTCTTTCTTGAACTTTTCCATCTGTTGGCTTCCTCTTGCCTTGTTTTTCTCCAATATCAGAGACAGTTGCTCAGTGTCGTGTGTGTTTCTTCAGCTCTCTGCATATTTGTTATTGGAATATCTCAGAATTTTGCCTGTAGGCCTCATCTTTTCCTTTTCCTTTACTCTCTCCATAGATATTCTTATCCACAATCAAGACTTCAGCGCGTACTTGTATGCTGATGACTTCCACATGGTTATTTCCAACTGAAGTCTCTCTTTTGAGTTCCTCTGATAGGCACTTCTTATCCTGCTACATGACAGTTTAGGAGACCCAGTGGGCATAAGGGCAAGTAAACATCAGTTTGGGAATGAATGCCATTGATCTGGCACTAACTTTTATAGGTTAATTGATAAGAATTTACAGAAATCTAAAGTTTAATTAAAATTTTGTTTTATACTTTGTGTTTTAAAATCTGATCTTGAATCTCACACTGTAATACAAATGCATTTAGTAAAGTGTTCCCTTTCTACAACTCCTGATTTTGATGTAGCCTGTGGAATTATTTGTTTGTAAAAACTTGGCTTTCTGAATAGCTGAAATTTTACCTATTTCAGCAATAATGGTGTCTTTAGGATGGATGTCTTTCCAGATTTATTTTATTCAACAATTAATCATTTATGCAACAGTAACTTGCATACAATGCCTTCTCAGGCACTAACTTGCTATATTAAAATATAATTTATGAACTGATCATTCCTTAATGAATTCCTTAATTCCTTGTTTTTTGCTGTTTTTTAATTGTTAGATGTCTGCTACATAAAGAATAGTATTAAGAATGTGTATTATGGTGTAAAGAATAGCAAAATTGAACTCGAAACTACCCAACATTCAGGTTAACAACATTACCAGTGTCTTAGAAGCCCCCATGTGTCCCTCTATCGTTTTTTCCCTCTCACCCGCAGAGGTAGACACATCAGGTTTGCTTGCTCTTTGTAGACTAACCATACCATTGTTGTTTTGCATAAAGCAGTATATTGTTGTTTTTGAAAATAGAGTAACTTGTATACCCATTGATGTGTAAGGGAAGGGCAGCGTTGCCACTGCAGGCTACTATAAAAAGAGAAACTGAGCTGAGTCTGGGTCATAGCCAGGCTTCTCTTTTCCTGGAGTTTACCAAAGTCCTTCTGGTGAAGTTAGTGGCTGAGGGCAAGAATGAGTCCTGGGAAACACAGGGCTTAGCATAGTCAGAACAACTGGCAGGGCTGTTTTGAGGGTTATGTCAGATGTCTGACAGAAATATGTTAAAAGGGAGGAGCCACCTCCTTGTTTCCTGTTTTTAAGTTCACTATGAGTAGATTAGAATGGACTATTGTAGGGTGAAAGGAATGTCTTCAGCTGATAATGACATCAAAGTGGGGCTGGGAGTTAATGGAGGATAGAGTAGGAACTCCATTAACATGTGATTAGGGCAAATAGCCATAGGAATCCTGGTCAGGCTCATTTGGGCATCTTGTCTTCAGGTTAAAAAGGTAGTTGGCTAGGTGAGTGGAGTTTAGGGTGGTTCTAGTGACAGCCTTCAACTTGTCTATCTCTCGATTCACGTTGCTGAAATGTGTATCTGTTCTCTTTATATCCATTGTTTAGCTATGATCATATGATCCCCTTTCTCTGTGTTTTGAGGATTTCATTTGCTTCTTATTTGTAATGAGTCTCCTTTTTTATATCCCTTATTTTCTCCTTTTTAGATTACTCTTGTATTGGTGGAACATGTCATCTAGAACCTTTTATATAAAACTTCATGAGAAATGCATTATTGAGATCTTATTAACTCAAATATGTAGATATTTTCTACCCTCCTTCTTAGATTTATTGGATAGAGAATTCTTGGTTGAAAATCATTTTCCTCAGTTATTTGAAAGTTTTGTTCAATTGACTTCTTACTTCCAGTGTTACTTTTGAGAAGTTAAGAGTCATTCTGCTTTCTCTTTATTCTTACATGATCTTGCTGTTTTTCTCTGATTATTTGTAAGAATGTTTGTTTTCTCTAATGCTTTGAAATTTCACAAAGATATGGCTAGTTGTAGATCTCATTTTCCCTTGTGCTAGGTGCTCAATGGATTCTTTAAACTTGAAAACAAATTTTTTATTTCTGAGAAGGCTTCTAAAGTCATTTCATTAATGATTTTCTTTAAATTTTTTCTTTTTTTTCTTTCTGAGATTCCTATTATTTGGAAGTTTTGCCTCCTATAGTAGCCCTCTATTTTTTACCTTTTTTTTCTTTCATTTTTTGACATTTTACTTTCTGGGACATTCCTTTTACTTCATTTTCCAACTCATTATTTTCTTCTATCATGTTAATTATTAAGAATTATTTTTCTTTTTGCAGCATCCTATTCTTAATAGATGTAGCATTTCTTTATCTCTGACAATTTTAGTGATACATCTTTTTGAAGTTTTCTTTTCTCTACATATGTTTTTCTTTATTATTGTTTTGATTTCTGACTTCTCTGTTGAAGTATTTTCTTAGATGTAGTGCAAAGTGGCAGACTAAAACATTGAAAGTCTGAGCATTCAGATTAAAGATCTGGGCAATTGCTTCATTGAAGGGTGATCTGCTTGACCTCTTTTCTTGGGGTAACTTTTGTTAGTGTCTTTAGAGAATTCTTCTTGGACTGAATAGAATCTCTAGAGAAGACTCCTTCCGTTTTCTGCTTGGTTATTAACTGATTTTACTATTTCTTCCTCTGTTTTCTCTAACTTACTATTTCCAACTTGCTGTGGGCTAGGGAATCAGGAAAAAGAAAAAAAAAACTTATTAGGACAGTTTCAAAGTAGAACAATTAGGTTCTGAGTGACAGCCTAAGGGATTGGCCTGTGCATAAAATGCTTTAACGTGTAGAACTTATGGCATTTATTTTGGTGACCTAGGAGCATGTTTTTTGTTGATTTTGTGCTCCTGATTGTATTGTGGAAACGTGATTTATTTATACAGCAGAATTCTACATAGATGAAGTATTAATGCAATTTGTTCTAGAGTATTTGTTTTTCCTAATCCATTTCAGTTGATCCACTGTGTGTACTTTTTCAGTTGATTATGAATTGATTTGTTGACTAATTTGGTCCAGTTACTGGTCCATAATTATAATAATCATTTTTACTTTGTTGAAGCATGTGCAGTATTTTGGACTTTTTCCAATTATTATGGACTACCAGTATGTACTTGCAAGTAATGAGAGACTATATTTTACAAATTTTCTTTTTTTTTTTGAGTTCTTTAAAATATGTTTCTTTTTTTTGTATTGCATTTTAGGTTTTGGGGTACATGTGCAGAACATGCAAGATAGTTGCATAGGTACACACGTGGCAGTGTGATTTGCTGACTTCCTCCCCTTCACCCACATCTGGCATTTCTCCCCATGCTATGCCTCCCCAACTCCCTGCCCAGCTGTCCCTCCCCTATTCCCCCCAATAGTCCCCAGTGTGTAGTGCTCCCCTCCCTGTGTCCATGTGTTCTCATTGTCCATCACCCACCTATGAGTGAGAACATACGGTATTTCATTTTCTGTTCTTGTGTCAGTTTGCTGAGAATGATGTTCTCCAGATTAATACATGTCCCTACAAAGGACACGAACTCATTGTTTTTGATTGCTGCATAATATTCCATGGTGTATATGTGCCACATTTTTCCAGTCCAGTCTATCATCGATGGGCATTTGGGTTGGTTCCAGGTCTTTGCTATTGTAAACAGTGCTGCAGTGAACATTCGTGTGCATGTGTCCTTATAGTAGAACAATTTATAGTCCTTTGGATATATACCCAGTAATGGGATTGCTGGGTCAAATGGAATTTCTATTTCTAGGTCCTTGAGGACTCGCCACACTGTCTTCCACAATGGTTGAACTAATTTACACTCCCACCAGCAGTGTAAAAGTGTTCCTATTTCTCCACATCCTCTACAGCATTTGTTGTCTCCAGATTTTTTAATGATTGCCATTCTAACTGGCATGAGATGGTAACTCAATGTAGTTTTGATTTGCATCTCTCTAATGACCAGTGATGACGAGCATTTTTTCACATTTGTTGGCCTCATGTATGTCTTCTTTTGTAAAGTGTCTGTTCATATCCTTTGCCCATTTTTGAATGGGCTTGTTTGTTTTTTTTCCTGTAAATCTGTTTGAGTTCTTTGTAAATTCTGGATATCAGCCCTTTGTCAGATGGGTAAACTGCAAAATTTTTTTCCCATTCTGTTGGTTGCTGATTCACTCTAGTGACTGTTTCTTTTGCCGTGCAGAAGCTGTGGAGTTTGATTAGGTCCCATTTGTCTATTTTAGCTTTTGCTGCCAATGCTTTTGGTGTTTTGGTCATGAAGTCCTTGCCTACTCCTATGTCCTGAATGGTTTTGCTTAGATTTTCTTCTAGGGTTTTTATGGTGCCAGGTCTTATGTTTAAGTCTTTAATCCATCTGGATTTAATTTTAGTGTAAGGTGTCAGGAAGGGGTCCAGTTTCTGCTTTCTGCACATGGCTAGTCAGTTTTCCCAACACCATTTATTAAACAGGGAATCCTTTCCCCATTGCTTGTTTTTGTCAGGTTTATCCAAGATTGTATGGTTGTAGATATGTTGATTTGCCTCTGATGCCTCTGTTCTGTTCCATTGGTCTATATTTCTGTTTTGATACCAGTACCATGCTGTTTTGATTACTGTAGCCTTGTAGTATAGTTTGAAGTCTGGTAGTGTGATGCCTCCTGCTGTGTTCTTTTTGCTTAGAATTGACTTGGCTATGTGGGCTCTCTTTTGGTTCCATATGAAGTTTAAGGTATTTTTTTCCAGTTCTGTGAAGAAGGTCATTGGTAGCTTGATGGGGATAATGTTGAATCTGTAAATAACTTTGGGCAGTATGGCCATTTTTACAATATTGATTCTTCCTAACCGTGAACATGGAATGTTTCTCCATCTGTTTGTGTCCTCTCTTATTTCGTTGAGCAGTGGTTTGTAGTTCTCCTTGAAGAGGTCCTTTATGTTTCTTGTTAGTTGTATTCCTAGGTATTTTATTCTCTTTGTAGCAATTGTGAATGGCAGTTCGTTCTTGATTTGGCTCTCTTTAAGTCTGTTATTGGTGTATAGGAATGCTTGTGATTTTTGCACATTGATTTTGTATCCTGAGACTTTGCTGAAGTTGCTTATAAGTTTCAGGAGTTTTTGGGCTGAGACGATGGGGTCTTCTAGATATACTATCATGTCGTCTGCAAATAGAGACAATTTGGCTTCCTCCTTTCCTATTTGAATACCCTTTCTTTCTTTTTCTTGCCTGATTTCTCTGGCTAGAACTTCCAGTACTACATTGAATAGGAGTGGTGAGAGAGGGCATCCTTGTCTAGTGCCGGATTTCAAAGGGAATGCTTCCAGTTTTTGTCCATTCAGTATGATATTGGCGCTGTTGGTTTGTCATAAATAGCTTTTATTATTTTGGGGTACGCTCCATCAATACTGAGTTTATTGAGGGTTTTTAGCATAAAGGGCTATTGAATTTTGTCAAAGGCCTTCTCTGCATCAATTGAGATAATCATGTGGTTTTTGTTTATGGTTCTGTTAATGTGGTGAATTACGTTTATAGACTTGCATATGTTGAACCAGCCTTGCATCCCCAGGATGAATCCTACTTGATCATGGTGGATAAGCTTTTTGATGTGCTGTTGCAATTGGCTTGCCAGTATTTTATTGAAGATTTTTGCGTCTATGTTCATCATGGATATTGGCCTGAAGTTTTCTTTTCTTGTTGAGTCTCTGCCGGGCTTTGGTATCAGGATGATGTTGGTCTCATTAAATGATTTGAGAAGGATTCCCTCTTTTTGGATTATTTGGAATAGTTTCAGAAGGAATGGTACCAGCTCCTCTTTGTGTGTCTGGTAGAACTCAGCTGTGAACCCATCTGGACCTGGGCTTTTTTTGTGTGGTAGGCTCTTAATTGCTGCCTCAACTTCAGACCTTGTTATTGGTCTATTCATAGTTTTGGCTTCCTCGTGGTTTAGGCTTGGGAGGATACAGGTGTCCAGGAATTTATCCATTTCTTCCTGGTTTACTAGTTTATGTGCATAGAGTTGTTTGTAATATCCTCTGATGATGGTTTGAATTTCTGTGGAATCTGTGGTGATTTCCCCTTTATCATTTTTTATTGCATCTATTTGGTTATTCTCTTTTCTTTTTTTTTAATCTGCCTAGTGGTCTGTCTATTTTGTTGATCTTTTCAAAAAACTAGCTCTTGGTTTTATTGATTTTTTGAAGGATTTTTCTTGTCTCTATCTCCTGCAGTTCTGCTCTGATCTTAGTTATTTCTTGTCTTCTGCTAGGTTTTGAGTTTTTTTGATCTTGCTCCTCTAGCTCTTTGAATTTTGACGATAGGGTGTCAGTTTTGGATCTCTCCACTCTTCTCATGTGGGCACTTATTGCTATATGTTTTTCTCTAGAGATTGCTTTAAATGTGTCCCAGAGATTCTGGTATGTTGTGTCTTCATTCTCGTTGGTTTCGAAGAACTTCTTTATTTCTGCCTTCATTTCATTGTTTATCCAATCAACATTCAAGAGCCAGTTGTTCAGTTTCCATGGAGCTGTTCGGTTCTGAGTTAGTTTCTGAATTCTGAGTTCTAACTTGATTGCACTGTGGTCTGAGAGACTGTTATGATTTCAGTCTTTTGCATTTGCTGAGGAGTGATTTACTTCCAATTATGTGGTCAGTTTTAGAGTAGGTGTGATGTGGTGCTGAGAAGAATGTATATTCTATGTATTTGGGGTGGAGAGTTCTGTAAATGTCTATCAGGTTTGCTTGTTTCAGGTGTGAGTTCAAGTCCTGGATATCCTTGTTAATTTTCTGTCTGGTTGATCTGTCTAATATTGTCAATGGCATGTTAAAGTCTCCCACTACTATTGTGTGGGAGTCTAAGTCTCTTTGTAAGTCATTAAGAACTTGCCTTATATATCTGGGTGCTCCTGTATTGGGTCCATATATATTTAGGATCGTTAGCTCTTCTTGTTGTATCGATCCTTTTACCATTATGTAATATCCTTCTTTGTCTCTTTTGATTTTTGTTGCTTTAAAGTCTATTTTATCAGAGACAAGAATTGCAACTCCTGCTCTTTTTTGCTCTCCATTTGCTTGGTAAATCTTCCTCCATCCCTTTATTTTGAGCCTTTGTGTATCCTTGCATGTGAGATGGGTTTTCTGGATACAGCACACAGATGGGTTTTGGCTTTTTATCCAATTTGCCAGTCTTTGTCTTTTGATTGGTGTATTTAGCCCATTTACATTTAGGGTTAATATTGTTATGTGTGAATTTGATACTGCCATTTTGATTCTAGCTGGCTGTTTTGCTCGTTAGTTGATGCAGATTCTTCATTTTGTTGATGCTCTTTAGCATTTGGTGTGTTTTTGCATTGGCTGGTACTGGTTGTTCCTTTCTATGTGTAGTGCCTCTTTTAGGAGCTCTTGTAAAGCAGGCCTGGTGGTGACACAATCTCTGAGTACTTGCTTGTTCGCAAAGGATTTTATTCCTCCTTCACTTATGAAGCTCAGTTTGGCTGGATATGAAATTCTGGGTTGAAAGTTCTTTTCTTTAAGGATGTTGAATATTGGCCCCCATTCTCTTCTGGCTTGTAGGGTTTCTGCCGAGAGATCTGCTGTGAGTCTGATGGGGTTCCCTTTGTGGGTAACCTGACCTTTCTCTCTGGCTGCCTGTAGCATTTTCTCCTTCATTTCAACCCTGGTGAATCTGACGATTATGTGCCTTTGGGTTGCTCTTCTTGAGGAATATCTTTGTGGTGTTCTTTATATTTCCTATTTGAATATTGGCCTGCCTTGCTACGTTGGGGAAGTTTTCCTGGATAGTATCCTGAAGAGTATTTTTCAGCTTGAATTCATTCTCTTCGTCACATTCAGGTACACCTATCAAACATAGATTAGATCTCTTCACATGGTCCCACATTTCTTGGAGACTTTGTTAATTCCTTTTTGCGCTTTTTTCTCTAATCTTGCCTTCTCATTTTATTTCATTGATTTTTTATCAGATATCTTCGACCACTGATATCCTTTCTTCTGCTTGGTTAATTCGGCTGTTGAAACTTGTGCATGCTTCGCGAACTTCTCGTGTTGTTTTTTTCAGCTCCGTCAGTTCACTCATATTCCTAAGTTGTCCATTCTTGTTATCGTTTCTTCAAATCTTTTTTCAAGGTTCTTAGTTTCTTTGCATTGAGTTAGAACATGTTCTTTTAGCTCACGGAAGTTTCTCATTACCCACCTTCTAAAGTCTGATTCTGTCATTTCATCACATTCATTCTCCATCCAGCTTTGTTCCCTTGCTGGTGAGGAGTAATGATCTGTTGTAGGAGGCAAGATGTTCTGGTTTTGGTTGTTTTCCTCCTTTTTCTGCTGGTTTCTTCCCATCTTTGTGGATTTATCCACCTGTTGTCTGTGTAGTTGCTGATTTTCAGATTGTGTCTCTGAGTGGATGTCCAGATTGTTGATGATGAAGTTATTTCTGTTTCTTAGTTTTTCTTCTAACAGTCTGGTCCCTCTGCTTTAGGACTGCTGAGGTCCACTCCAGGCCCTGCTTGCCTGGCGATCATCTGCAGCAGCTGCAGAACACTAAGGGTTGCTACCAATTTCTTCTTTTGCTATCTTTGTCCCAGAATGATGCCTGCCAAATGTCAGTCTGATCAGTCCTTTGTGAGGTGACTTTTTGGATATACAGGGGTCAGGGAGCTGCTTGAAGAGATGGTCTGTTCTTTATAGGAGCTCAAGTGCTGAGCTGTGAGCTCCATTGTTATTCAGAGCTGCTAGGCAGGTACGTTTAAGTCTGCTGCAGCAGAACTCATAAACCCCCTTTTTTCCCCCAGGTGCTCTGTCCCAGGGAGTTAGGGCTTTAATTATGAGAATCAATTGCATTGCTGCCTTTTTTTTCTTTTTTTTTTTTTTCCATGGCAGTCCTGCCCAGCAAGAAGACAGCCTAGTCACTGTCTGCAGAGGCTTTGCTGAAGCTTTGCAGAGGCTTTGTGGGTTCCACCCTGCTACTGGCTCCGCCCTGCTGCCATGTGTATTTCCCTGCAGTCCTGTTTGTATGGATGTGGTTAGAACTGCCTTGGCAATGTTGGCCCACCTCTGTAATGGCGGACTCTCTTTCTTATGGTGGGTTGCCATAAAACAGTGGTTGGCCTTGGCAATGGCAGGCTGCTTCAGCAATGGCAGAGTACCTCCGTAGGGGTGGAGTGTCTGAGTAATGGCGGACGCCCCCCCCCACAGACCTGGGCCGTCTTGGTTTTAGGTGTGCTTGCCGTGAAACTCTCAACCCCGAGCATTTGCAATTGCTGTTTTTTGTTTGTTTGTTTGTTTTTGTGGGCATGGGATCCACTGTGCCTGATCACCTGGCTCCCTGTCTCAGAGCCCTTTTTTATTAAGTTGAATGGTTGACTCTCTCCCAGGTGTTCCAGTTGCCTGCTGAAAGGGCGCCAGGATCTGTGTGATTTCCCATGCGGCGATCCACTGCACCAGCTGAAACAACGTCGCTGTCCGGGAATCTCCTGGCCTGGCTTTATGTTTCAGTCCCATTTAGTCAGATGAATGGGCTAATCTGCCTTTCCAGATCTCCAATTGCCAGTTTAACAGGGCAACCAGACCAGTGTATTTTTTATGGAGAGCCACTGCGCTGCGGCGCTGGCTGAAACAGCTGCACCAGCGACCTGTGGGGCTCCTCCACCTGGGAATCTCCTGGTCTGTGGCCAATAAAGATCCGTGTGGAAATGCAGCTTCCACTCACCCTCTGCGCTTTCACTGGTAGCTGCAATCCTGAGCTGCTCCTACAGCACCATCTTGAATCCTATGTTCCATATTTGAAAAGAAAAAATTACAAATATTTCTTACTCTTGATGTTCTCTAAGATTCATATTGACTTACAGCCCTTATTGACTTATAGACATTTGGAAATTTAACTATTTGATTCTTATCCTTATTCTTGCTTAATGTTTTACCTCCTAAACCAAAGGTGTTTTGTTTTTAGAACTTCATATATTTAACAATTGGATTTCCAGTGACAGGCAAACTTTTAACAAAAATTGCAATTACATATAATCTCACTGTCATTTGATTTCTATGATTAAAAATGCTAATGTTAGAGTAGAGTTTAGTCAGTCATTGTATTAGACAAACCTATGAGTTAGAAATTCAGGTATACACAAGACTTATTAATTGGGGCTTCTTCAAATAATTTTGACATTATTAGTAAAATACTTTTTCAAAGTGTTTCCAAGGATGATTTTTAATAGCACTCCTAATGTATTTAAAGCTTGATTGCATGTACAAAATTGGAATTTATATACATTTTCAGACCCATATATTTTGCATAAGTATATAGTTATGTTTTTAAACTTTAAAAATAGTTAAAATTTTATTTTGACAATTTTATATGTTAATGGGTGCAGTATGATATTTTGCTATGTGTTTACAATGTGGAATGATTATATCAGGCCAATTAACAACATATTTCTTACACATGAGAGGGCTGTTTTTTAGAAATCAGGTTCAGCTTTTGATTTTCTGAATGACCTTGATCAAATTGTTTACTTGTTCTGTAACATACTTTTCTTGGCCGTAAACCTGAGATGAAGATGTTACTCCTGATCTAATCAAATGACTTTGATATTATAGGGATTAATAAACTGTTTGTCAAATATTTTGTTGTTCATAGAGTTGGAATTGCCTACATCCGTGATAGATTATGTATTATATTTTATGTTCACAGTGGACTAGACCAATGATGCTATTGTATTAGTTGATGTTTTTGATTTCTTTTAATTAAAATTGTACGGAGACATTGGTATACTTGCTGCAATCTTATCCTCCTCTGCAAATGGCAAGTGAGTATTATCACAAAATATTTAAATTATACATAATTTTAAGGTTCTTTAGAAATTGTCAACTCCATGGAAACAGAAGAAGTGAAAAGTCAGTCATTAAAACTGAGGAATCTCAGCATTCCTATTTGGAAGAACTGGATTATTTGCTTATGGTATTTATAATATTTCAAAACGATTCCTTTTTAGGCAGTGATGATTGAATCTTGTCAGACACCATGCACAGTTGTGAACATTACACAAGTTAAGAAAACAACTTTAGGTGGGGTGTGGTGGCTCATGCCCATAATGTCAACAGGTTGAGAGGCCAAGGCAGGAGTATCACTTGAGCCCATGAGTTTGAGGCCAACCTGGGCGACATAGTGAGACCCTTCCTCTACAAAAAATCTAAAAATTAGTTGTGATGGTGTTACTTATAGTCCTATATACTCAGTAGGCCAAGGTGGGAGGATCACTGGAGACCAGGGGTTTGAGGCTTTGGTGTGCTATGACCATGCCACCTGGGTTACACAGTGAGACTTTATATCTTAAAAAAACAAAACAAAATGTATTTATTGTATCATTAATAAGAATGATATACTTAAGAATAAATTTTAAAAAGTTCAAGACTAGTACACTGAAAATTTAAAAAATATTGTTAAAAGAAACAGAAGAGCTAAGTAAATGGAAAGGTATGACATATATATGGATTGGAAGGCTTAATAATGTTAAAATATGAAGATCAAACACAATTCAAATTGAAATCCCAGCTGGATTCTGTTGTTGTTGTTGCTGCAGAATTTGACCAGCTCATCCTAAAACCATGTAGTATTAATAAAAGGGACCCAGAATGACTAAACAATATTGAAAAAGACGATCAAACTTGGAGGACTCACACTTTACAATTTCAAACTTATTTTAAAGCCACAGTAAACAAGATGCTATGGTACTGGCATGAAGAAAGACATATATATTGGAATAGAATTGAGAGTCCAGAAGTCTTTACATTTATAGTCAATTGATTTTCAAGAAGAATACTATTAAGACAGTTAAACTGTGTAAGAATAGTCTTGTCAGCAAATTGTGCTAGGACAACTGGCTATCTACACAAAAAGCATGTTTAAATTCCTACCTCACACCATATGCAGAAATCAACTCTAAGTGCATTATAACTAAAACTATGAAACTCTCAGAGGAAAACATCAGAATAAATTTTCATTACCTTGGATTTCTTAGCAGTGGTTTCTTAGACATTACATTAAAAGCACAAATAACAAAAGGAGAAAAAGAAAATCTCATGCTTGGCTTGGGGAATATAAAATGTTACAGCCATTTTGGAAAACAGTTTCGCAGCTCCTCAAAATGTTAAAATACAATTAGCATATTACCTAGCAATTCTACTCCTAGTTATGTGCCCAAGAAAAATGAAAACATACATACCTGCAAAAACTAGTGCACAAATGTAATGCAGATAGGCAGTTAATAAACAAATATATAAAATATCCATTGCTGATACAACTCCTGATGGTTCATTTGGTTCTTTTTCTATATGGTAAGCCCACTAGAGTATTGGAAAAAATTTCCTTAAAAAATACAGGTTGTATGTGCTTTGTCAGAATAAAGTAGGAATGTTTCATAATCTCTTTTGGGTCAGTGTACTGTTTTAAAGTATAACCTGTGATATTTGTTTTTTCTTGATCTTTAATTTCTTTTTGATCTAGGGTTTACAATACACATATGTAATTTATTGTTCAACTGACTGAGACTGGATTTCACTCTGTCACCCAGTTTAGAGTACAGTTGCATGATCAGAGGTAACTGCAGCCTCAAACTTCTTGGCTCAAGCAATCCAATCCTCTTTCCTCTGCCTCCCAAGTAGATAGAACTACAGGTACGTGTCACATCTGGTCAGTTTTTAAAATCGTTTTTAGGGATGAGGTCTCACTCTGTTGCTTCAGCTGGTCACAAACTCCTGGGCTCAATCAGACCTCTCACGTAGGCCTTCCAAAGTGCTATGATGATAAGTGTTAGCCACTGCACTGGGCCTATTGTTTATCTTTAAATAATATATCTCTTCACATAAAATATAATATTATTAAAATAGCATATAGTTGGCCCTTGAAAACATGGGTTTGAACTGCATAGATCCACTTATATGGTGATTTTTTTCAATAAATAAACTCAGCCCTCTTTTTCTGTGGGTTCTGCATCCACAACGAAAAGTGGCTCAAAAATACAGTATTTCTGAGATGCAAAACCTGCAGATGTGGAGGACTGACTTTTTGAGTATGCACATTCTGCAGGGCCAACTGCAAGGCTTGAGTATGCCTGGATTTAGTAGCCATGGAAGGTCCTGGAACCAATCCCCTGTGAATGCCAAGGGAAGACTGTTACTTTTATTTCTTTCTCCCTGCCCCTTGTGCAGTTATTCTTATGCATTTTATATTTATTTTTATGTTTGTTATAAGCTCTATAATACATTTTTATTTTTACTTTTAACTGTCAGTTTTCTCTTAAGTTTAAAAATAAAAAATTTCACGTGTGTATACCCACCTTTACCATTCATGGTGTTCTTTATTTCTTTTTGTAGTTGCAGGTTTTCATCTGACAACACTTTCTCTTTGCCAAAAGAACTTCTTGTAGCTTTTCTTGCAGTTCATATCTTCTGATAGCTAGTTCTCTCAGCTTTTGTTTGCTTGAAAAAAGTTTGGTTGTTTTTGAATGACATTTTCATTGTATGTAGGCAGGGTGATAGTTTTATCTTTTCCTGAACTTTGAAGATGTTCTTCTATTGTATTCTGTCTTATATTGTGTCTGATGAAAAGTCAGTAATAGCTCTTACCTATTCCCCTTGTAATTTGTACTTTTCTCCCTCTGGCTGCTTCTATTTATCACTAGTTTTCAGGAATTTCATTATCATGTGTGGTGTTATATTTTCTTTGTTTTTATTCTCTTTTGGGTTTGATCTTTTAAATATATGGTTTTATGTTTTTGTAAAATATAATTTGCCAAATTTTAAACATTATATTTTCAAATGCTTTACTCTCTTGACTCTGATGACTGATGTACTCTGGTAACATGCATATTATATTATTATATTATATTACATTATATTATATTGCTTGCTGTTTTCCCTGTTAACTGAGAGTGTTTATTTCTTACAGTCTTCCTCCCCCTGCTACCCATGCTTCAGTTTTTGTAGTTGCTCTTGCAACTTGTCTTCGGATTTACTGATCTGTTCTTCCCCTATGTTCATATAAAGTGTATCCAGGGACTATTCTAGTTCAGGTGTTGTGTTTTTCAACTCCAGATGTTTGCCTTTTTCCTGTACTTTATTTAAATACATTATATGTCTTGTTTTTGTTTAAATAAACATGCAAATGTTTGTTCATTTGAATTCCTTCCTTATTAATTCCATAATCTCTATCATTGCTATATTTTTTTTATATAGCCTGCTTTTTCTCTTGGTTAATTTAAGGGCTGCATTTTCCTTTAGAAGGTATTTGTTTTTATTTTTGTGGAAGCTACCTTACAAGTATATCAACTTGATCTCTTCAAGCCTGGGTTTTGAGTTTTGTTTGGTGGGTGAACTGTGTATTTTCATAGGGATCGTTTAGCCCTAATCCTGATACCTGGTCTTCTAGAGTTTCTATTGAATGCCCTAGGTGTTTACTGAAGTTCCAGTGGGACTCTGATGTCTTCGAACACTGTGTGTATTTCAGCGGTTATCCAGCTCAGTTCTCTCCAGCAGTTGTTTGTGTTGTCTTTTGAAATCTCACCCTACACATGTGCAGCTTAGTATTCGGACAAAAATACAGGGGGACCTGTATGTGGATTTCTGGACCTCTTTCTCTGTAGAACTCCTTCTGTTTTTGTATTATCCCTTCAAATTGCTCTGATCTCTATGTACTCATCTAACAAGACCAATGTGCTTTTTTGGGGTACCCATCCCCTACAGCATGGTCCAGTAAATGCTCAGGAATAACAGTCTAGTGTTGATAAACAGTTGTTTCCCATATTCTTCTTTCCAGTTGTTGACTGCAGGAAGGATGTTCTAGTGCTAAGTACTCCACAATGGCTGACCATTCCCTCTATATTATTATTCAATTTGTTATTTTTTGGTCCATTAATGCAGAAACGTTTCCATCCTGTATTCACATTCCAGAACAAAGCTTGACACATTGTAAGTGCTTAGTAACTATTTGCTGAGTGCTGTATGCAGTAGATTATCTCTCCTTTTCTCCTGTGTGGTCAGTTTCTCCTTCAGTTTGGACTCATTCCAATTAGCATTTAAGTATATATTAGTCTCCACCTTGTATAAAACAGTCATATCTGGACCTGTCTTTACCTAATTCCCAACCTGCTTCAGTCTTTCTTTCATATAGCAGTTCCATTGCAATAGCATTTGCAAGTTTTATTCATGACTCCCCTATAGCTTAGACCTAACTCAGTCTTAATCTCCTTGATTCCTGCTGGCATTTGACACTGCTGACTGTCCTGGAATTCTCTTTTCCCTGACTTTCCTGACACCATATTTTCTACTTATTTTCCTTCTGGCTGTCCCTTTGTCTGGCTTCTGTTTCTGTGACCAGGCATTAACTGCTGGTGATAATTAGGGTGTTGTCCATCGTCCTTGTCTGTTCTACCTACTGTTGGCTTGAAATCTCGTGCACTTTCAACCTTAAATTACCATCCAGAAGCTGGTGTTTTCCAAAAATATATATTTTTTCTGGTTTGAGATTCATGTGGACAACTGGCCGTTGACTTCCCCATCCCTGAAGCTCTCAAAAGTATGCCCTAAATTAAGTTAATAATTACTCTCTGACATCATCATTCTTCTTCTTTTTCTTTTTTTTAAGAGACAGAATCTTGTTCTGTTGCCCAGGCTGGAGTGTAGTGGCATGATCTTGGCTCACTGCAACCTCAGCCTCCTGGGTTCAAGAGATTCTCCTGCCTCAGCCTCCTGAGTAGCTGGGATTATTGGCACCCACCATCATGCCCAGCTAGTTTTTGTATTTTCGTAGAGACAGTGTTTCACCATGTTGGCCAGGCTGGTCTCAAACTCCTGACCTCAAGAGATTCATTTGCCTCGGCCTCCCAAAGTGCTGGGATTACAGGTGTGAGCCACCATGCCCGGTCCTACATGATCATTCTTGAGATTGCAATTTAATTAGCTCTAATTTCAAGAGACCTTTCCTGATTCTCCAAAGTGTTCTGTACTTTTTCCATCTAAACACTTTTAGCCCTAGTATTGAAAGTGCTTTGTATTGCATTGGCGTTGCCCCAAACCTGCTTATTTCCCTCATTAGACATGAAATTCTTTGAAGGCAGGAATGGCTGCTATCAGTAGGTGTTCAATAAGTATTTGTGGATGGATACATGAAGGAATGAATTTCTTCATGTATCCATCCACTTAGAGGAAAGTGACTATTTTATTCAATGTAGGATTTAGTTTATTCTTCTACTCTTAAAGGATAAACGTATCTGTACTGTTTTATTAGAACGTTCTAGTAGTAACTGTGGCAGTGATGGTGGGTCACAGCAGGTAGGCAGCAGTTATGAACTCAGCATATGAGGGCAGCCTAAGCAAGGTATGGGGTATGTGTGTGTGTGTATATATGTGTTACATGTCTGTAAGATACATACTTAGACACATAGATATCCATCCATCTTAAGACATCAGCGTATTAAGTAAGATTAAGTTGTGTTAGACAATGGAATTTTGTCCAGTGACTTGACTCCCAGGATATCACCTCTGTTGCAGATGCTTGAGGAAGGGTCCTCTGGTTTTCCTCTTTGTGCTGGATTTCTAATATTCATGATATGAGCTTCTCAATCTGATTGTGGAGCCAGAGCTGCTTGGGGTTGAATCCCAGCTCTGCCAACATGTGACCTCCAGCAGATATTGTTATCTTTCTGTGTGTGTTTCCTCAGTTGTAAGACAGGGTAATGATAATACACACCTTCTCAGAGGTAATGTCTGTAAAACACTTAAATGGTACCTGGCACATGATGATTGCTATTTAAGGGTTTATTAAATACAACCACAATGTTTGGGGCTGTTCTGTTACCTCCATTTACAGATTGAAAGTTAGACCTGTTAAAAATGCATGCTTTGAATGAAGTGTTACCTCCATTTACAGATTGAAATGTTAGACCTGTTAAAAACGCATGCTTTGAATGAAGAAACCATCACCCCCCAAACAGGCTTTGTGTAAGCAACATGGCTGTTTATTCACTTGGGTGCAGGTGGGCTCAGGCTAAAAAGGGCATTGATGAAGGGCAGTGGGATAGGAGTTGGTTTCATAGGTTTGGGGTGGGCAGTGGAAAGTTACAAAGTAAGATCAGTTACAGTGGTGGAGGTAGGGGTATGGAGTATACATTACCATAAGTTCAGTTACAATGGCAGGATAAGAGTAGTTAAGATGGTAGGGTGGGGTGAGGAGTATTTACATCATCATTATAACAGTTAAGATGGCAGGGTGAGGTGAGGGTAAGCTTATGTCCCAGGGAAGCTCCACTGGGCGATCAGGGATAATGGCGAATGCAGGCGGGGGTTGGGAGGGATCAGCCAAGGCAAGCAGGACTTTAGACTTTCTGGGTCCGGGCTTGCTCAGGGAGGCCTGACAAGACCCAAACTGCTGAGTATTACTAAGTGTCCTTCTAGTAGCAGAGCTGTTCTGTCTCTAGGCCCCTCTTCCTCAGCCGTGCTTACCTGCATCTTAACACTTAAACTCTTTTTAATGTCACAGGGCAGGCTCCGAGAACAGCTGCCAGACATGGGTGTTTTCTGCCTTCAGCCCGGCAGAGGATTTCTGTAAGAAAAGCAACATGACAGAGAAAGCCCCTGTCAGAAAAAGACACATAGAAAATGAGTGCTTGGAGTCTAAATTATAGAGAATAGAATGATTAAATCAGTGGTTCTCAGTTCAGACTGCACATTAGAATCACCTAGTGGGCTTTTAAAAAATACGGATGCCAGGGTTTCACCCTAGACTAATTAAATCAGGATCTCTAAGTTATGAATAGCACCAATGGGTGGGGGCCAAGGACTTTTCAGAGCTCCCCAGGTAGTTCAAATATGCAGCCATAGTTGACAACCATTGACTTAGAGCTGGGAGGGGCCTCACTTACTATCTTGTTCCTCCAGGTTTTCCTAAGCGTTGACCTTCTCAAAAGTAAATCTGACAGTGTGAACCCAGTGTCTGGACCTGGATATTTTTTTACTTAAGTTTTAATTCAATCCATTATGTGCTGCTAGTCACTGTGGTGTGGGAGGAGCAGTGCACAAGGTGATGAGGAAGCCAGCCTGCCTCAAGGAGTTTAACATTTCCTAGAAAAGCAGTATCTGAATACTTAGATTATTCTGTAATTGACTTACACAGATGTTCTGCTGTCCCAGTAGGTATTACTGAATAATGTGGCTGCTCCAAGTTTTTGTTTTAGTTATGTTCCATATAGTTGTGGGTTGGTGCCAAGGCATTCAGTTTTCTAAAGGTTTTCTGAAAAATCATTGATGTGAGGCAGATTAATAGGCAAAAAGGCATATGATTTATTTAACGTGTGTACGTGTGAGCTCTCAGAATGAAGACCCAAACCTCAAATGAGGAATAGAAACATTTATCCCCTTCTCAGGTTACAGAAAGAATACAAGCTCAGAGCATAGCCCAAAACAGGTTTTAGTGACAAGACAAGTAATGGGAGGGAAGAAGGAGGAGGCTTGGCTAGCAAAGGTGGTCTTGTTATACAGATGAAGCCTCAGGAGTAGCTGCCCTCAGAGAGAATAGATGATAGATGTTTCTTTTCAGACCTTTAAAGGCTGCAGACTCTCAGTCTCTCCTATATCCAGGAAACGCCTGGAAACATTTATGGAGATTCTCTCTAGATGTAAATTACCCCAACAAAAGATGGCTTTCCGGAGGTACTTCTGTCTGCTGGCCCTGCAGCAGCCATTTCAAAATATGTCAAATTAAAGTATTTTTATTTCCTTTCTTGGGAAGCCATCAGAACAAGAAGTGACAGGATCAAACAGCAAAGAATTGCTCTGGCTGCTGTCTGAAAAAATGTAGGGGAACAAGGGTGAAAATGGAGGCTGTTGCAGCAATCTAGATGAAAGGTGACAGTGGCTTGGGCCAGGGTGGCAGGGGCATCTTTGAGAGTAGAGCCAGCAGGATTAGGTTTCCATGGTCTGAGAAAGGAACCAAGGATGACTCCATGTTACCCTTTTTTTGCTGAAGTTTACCTTAGTCTGTGTTAGTTAATAAGGTGATTTATAATTTTATATTTTCCTTCTTGGGCACTTACAACATAATTTAGTATATTCTGAAAACTTTTCTATAGTTAGATTATTTTTGCTTTCTTTTTAGGTGCAGAATTATGTCTTTACCTATTTACATGTATTGAGATTTTGCATTTGATTTCAGTGCTAAAGATTTTAGATAAAGCTCTAATTCAAAAATAACCTGAATTCCTTGAAGCTTAAATTATTTAAAGTTCAATAAGCAGATTATTTAGGTCATTTTACTTACTTTAGTGCTTTACATTAAAATTTTCCTGTTTAATGAACATTAACTAATTAGTAAAATTTACTAATCAAATTGTCAGACTATGTTAAACGGCTTGTCAAAATGTTTGTTTAGCAGTTATTCCTGTCTTCTTAATATCGTGGATCTCTCTAACCCTCTACTTCAGTTTTTTCTGGGTAATTGTGTTAATAAGTGGTACTATTTAGCAATTATTTAAAAATTCTTTATTATGAAAATAAGTCAGTGTGGAAAGTTAGTAAAGCATAATAAGTTTAAAGAATAAACTTTAAATAAGTTTATTTATACAAAAAATAAGTATAAAAAAATCAACCATAATTTTACCATTCTTAGGTAGCCACTCTTTTTTTAAACTTTTTAGAGCAGTTTTAGGTTCACAGCAAAATTGAGTAGCAGGTACAGTGATTTCTCGTACGCCTCCTGTCCCTGCACATGCATAGCCTTCCCCATGATCACCGTTATCACCAGAGTGGTACACTGCAACCGTTGATGAGCCTATATTGACAAACCAGTATCACCCGAAGTCCACACTTTACATTAGAATTCACTCTTGGTATTGTACATTCGCTGGGTTTGGGTAAATTTATGACATGTGTTTACCATTATAGTATCCTACAGAATCATTTTACTGCCCTTAAAATCTTCTGTCCTCTTTCTAGTTATCTCTTTCTTCCCTCTAACCCCTGGCAACCACAAATCTTTTAACTGCCTCTGTAGTTTTGCCTTTTCCAGAATGTCATATCATTGGGATCATACAGAGTATAGACTTTAAAGACTGATATCTTTCATTTAGTAATATTTATTGTTTCCTCTGTGTGTTTTCATACCTTATTTGTTTGATAACTCATTTGTTTTCAGTGCTGAGTAATATTCCATCGTGTGGCTGTACCAAAGTTTGTGTATTCACCTAATGAAGAATATCTTGGTTGCTTCCAAGTTTTGGCAGTTATGAATAAAGCTACCATAAACATCTGTTTTCAGGTTTTTGTATGTGGAAATAAATTTTTAGATTCTTTGGGCAAATATCAAGGAGTATGGCTCATATGGTTATGGCATGTTTCGTGTTGTAAGAAACCACCAGGCTGTCCTGAGAAGTGACTGTAACATTTTACATCCCCACCAGCAACGAGTGAGAGTTTCCATCACTCCACATCCTCCTTTGCATTTGGTGTTGTCTGTGTTCTGGATTTTGGCCATTCTAGTGGTATGTAGTGGTATGTTGTTGTTCATGAAGTGCCTGTTAGGTCTTCAGCCCATTTCTTAATTTGGTTGTTTGAAGCAACCACCTTTATTTTTTTATTTTTTTTATTTTAAATTTTTATTGCATTTTAGGTTTTGGGGTACATGTGCAGAACGTGCAAGATAGTTGCATAGGTACACACATGGCAGTGCGTTTTGCTGCCTTCCTCCCCTTCACCCACACTTGGCATTTCTCCCCAGGCTATCCCTCCCCAGCTCCCCCCCCCGCTGTCCCTCCCCCATTCCCGCCAATAGACTGCAGTGTGTAGTAGACCTTCTCCCTGTGTCCAAGTGTTCTCATTATTCTCACCCGCCTATGAGTGAGAATATGCGGTATTTCCTTTTCTGTTCTTGTGTCAGTTTGCTGAGAATGATGTTCTCTAGATTCATCCATGTCCTTACAAAGGACAAAAACTCATCATTTTTGATTGCTGCATAATATTCCATGGTGTATATATGCCACATTTTCCCAGTCCAGTCTATCATCGATGGGCATTTGGGTTGCTTCCAGGTCTTTGCTATTGTAAACAGTGCTGCAATGAACATTCGTGTGCATGTGTCCTTATAGTAGAACGATTTATAGTCCTTTGGATATATACGCAGTAATGGGATTGCTGGGTCAAATGGAATTTCTATTTCTAGGTCCTTGAGGAATCACCACACTGTCTTCCACAATGGTTGAACTAATTTACACTCCCACCAACAGTGTAAGAGTGTTCCTATTTCTCCACATCCTCTCCAGCATCTGTTGTTTCCAGATTTTTTAATGATCTCCATTCTAACTGGCGTGAGATGGTATCTCAATGTGGTTTTGATTTGCATTTCTCTAATGACCAGTGATGATGAACATTTTTTCATGTGTTTGTTGGCCTCATGTATGTCTTCTTTTGTAAAGTGTCTGTTCATATCCTTTGCCCATTTTTGAATGGGCTTGTTTGTTTTTTTCCTGTAAATCTGTTTGAGTTCTTTGTAAATTCTGGATATCAGCCCTTTGTCAGATGCGTAAACTGCAAGGATTTTTTCCCATTCTGATGGTTGCCGATTCACTCTAGTGACTGTTTCTTTTGCCGTGCAGAAGCTGTGGCGTTTGATTAGGACCCATTTGTCTATTTTGGCTTTTGTTGCCAATGCTTTTGGTGTTTTGGTCATGAAGTCCTTGCCTACTCCTATGTCCTGAATGGTTTTGCCTAGATTTTCTTCTAGGGTTTTTATGGTGCCAGGTCTTATGTTTAAGTCTTTAATCCATCTGGAGTTAATTTTAGTGTAAGGTGTCAGGAAGGGGTCCAGTTTCTGCTTTCTGCACATGGCT
Source organism: Saguinus oedipus (assembly GCA_031835075.1). Taxonomy (NCBI): domain Eukaryota; kingdom Metazoa; phylum Chordata; class Mammalia; order Primates; family Cebidae; genus Saguinus; species Saguinus oedipus. Next base: position 50,735,681 of record CM063170.1, read on the forward strand.
AGCCAGTTTTCCCAACACCATTTATTAAACAGGGAATCCTTTCCCCATTGCTTGTTTTTGTCTGGTTTATCAAAGATTATCTGGTTTTAGATATGTTGTGTTGCCTCCGACGCGCATCCACCTTTAATGGTATTATTTCCTTCCTATCTTTTTGTTTTTATGCTTTTTTATGTGAGTGGTTGAGATTTGAGCAAATATTTCATCTTTTTTTTCAGTGTGTTTAACATCACAATGATATCTTTTTCTGTTTTATTAAAAGGCATTATGTCATTTTAACAGCTATGTGATTATAGCAAGATTTGACATTCACCTGTTCTTATAAATTCTGGTTCTTTCTACCTTTGCAAAATTATAAATATTATTGCCATTAAAATGATTGTACCTGAAAACCACCCCTGTGTTTTGTGTTATTTTTTTTAGAGCATATCCTAGAAGCTAAGTGTCAGGTTCGGAGAGCAGACATTTTTGAGGGTCTTTAAACATATTGTGATATTACTTTCCAATGGTTATATTAATAAAAATACTAGGCTGGCTGTGGTGCCTCATGTTTCTAATCTATGCACTTTGGGAGGCTGAGGCAGGCGGATTACCTGAGGTTGGGAGTTTGAGACCAGCCTGACCAACATGGAGGAAATACCATCTCTACTAAAAACACAAAATTAGCTGGCATCGTTGCAGGCTCCTGTAATCCCAGCTACTTGGGAGGCTGAGGCAGGAGAATCACTTGAATCTGGGAGGTGGAGGTTGCAGTGAGTTGAGATCGCGTCATTGCACTCTAGCCTGGGCAACAAGAGTGAAACTTCGTCTCAAAAAATATGTATATATACTAGCAGCTAACAGTTATTGAGCTCTTTGTCTGTGCCATGCACTAGACTTAGTTTTTCAGATGTTTTACATTTCTCACAGCACTGTTGTGTGTGAACTTAGCATGTTTCTTGTTTTATGAGTGGAGAAACTGAAGCCTAGAAATAAGATAAAAGTGGCCATTAAGAGACACTAATAATGACAAAGATTTGAATAAAGAGTTATGCTACCTATAGGAAGACTTTTTAAAATTTCACTTATTTCCAAATTGATTTACAGTTTTAACACAATTTTAAACAAAATCCCTTAATTAAGGTAAAATATAGATGTTCATATTTATCAACTTTTTGGATAATGTTTCTAAATTTCAGTGCAATAGAAGAAATCATATAAGACACAAAGAAGAACTAAGACTTATGTGGCCAACAGATGAAGGACTGGCAAGCAATGTAAAGAAAATATTCATATTTAAATTGTTTTAAAACTGTACATTTTCTATATGGTTTGTAATATTTTAAAATAATTTCAATTTTTATTTTAGATTAAAGGTATACAGATGCAAGTTTATTATGCGGGACTATTGTGTGATGCTGAAGTTTGGGTACAGATGATCCCATCACCCAGGTAGTGAGCAGGTGTTAAAATTTTTCAGCCTACTACCACTGACCCTTAGTAGTCCCCAGTGTCTTTTCCCATCTTTATATCCATGCATACTCAGTATTTAACTCTCATTTATAAGTAAGGATATGTGGTGTTTGCTTTTCTGTTCCTGTGTTAATTTGCCTACAATAGTGGCCTCTAGTTGCAACCATGTTGCTGCGGAAGACAAGATTTCATTCTCATTTATGGCTGTGTAGTATTCCATGGTGTGTACCTACCACATTTTCTTTATTCAGTCCACCATTGATAGGCACCTAGGCTGATTCCATGTCTTTACTGTTGTGATGGAAAATAATCGTATTTCAGAAGGGAGGAAAGAACAGAGTGACAAGACAGGTTATGAGTGTTTCAGAACAAATGTCTTTAGACTTACTGTCTTATGGAGTTTGTATGTTTTTAGTCTAAATCTCCTGTCTGATTTTTGTGTATAGGAAATTTACAAGTGACATTTCTGCATTTTAGAAGTAGAATATGTTGTACAGTCTCCTGTTATTTCTTGGGTGTGTCTTTATGTGTGAATTTCTGTTTTCTGTTGATGAAACAAGGAAAATTTATACCTAAGACACCCAAATATATTGGTAGTTAATTTATGTATCAGTTAGATTAACTATTGTTGCTTCTGACAGAAAATCCATGTGGCTTAAGCAAGGGAAAGGTTTGTTTCTTTCTTAAATTTAGAGAGGTAGGTAGTCCAGTATTCGTGAGGCAGTTCCACAGCCACTGGGACTTAAGCTTCTTTGTTAGTCACTGCTCTGCCATTCATGTGGTGTGTCTCCTCACAGTCCTGGGTGGATGCTCTAGTCTGACTACAGTGCCTTTCAGCATGTAAGGAGGGGAGTAGTAAATGAAAATGAGTAGAGGTGAGAGCATATGCTTAGTGTCTTTGAAGGAGGTTTCTGGATTTTGCCAAGTAGTAAGTACTTAGACCCAGTCTCCTTAGCCAGAACTGTCGGTCCGTGGAACAAGGCACATTGTTTTATGGCCAGCTAAAAATCAGGATTTGTATTACTAAAGAAATGCAAGAGAATGGATATTGGGCTAGTAGAGTAGCAATCTTGGCCCCATCATACACACACACACACACACACACACACACACACTCGTTTATTTTAAATGTGATAAGAGCAAAGGAAACATTTCTAACACAAATCAGAACAATAATTCCTTAGGCCCTTTTCTCCACTGAATGTAAAGTTTTCATAATGAGGCATTATCAGGCTTGGAAGTTACCTTTGACACTACAGTTCCCTTGACATCATCCAGGATATTTTGTGGGTGGAAGGAGCAGGTGAGAGAAGCAGGGAGGCTGGTCTTGGTGGGGTGGAGACCAAACCTGGAGGTGCAGTGAACTCTCATTTTGCTGTTTTGAGCAACCTTATGAAGATGAGCAGGGCTGTGCAACTGAGTACTGACTCTGAGTTGTGACCATCCTGAGAGAACATCTCTAGGAGGAAAGAGTCCTGTATTTTAAGAAAAGAGGAAAATGCATTCTTCTTTTGTTGTGTCTGTATTAAATTCAGAGAAGTAAGGCTGGCCAGCAAGACTTGGGAGGACGCAGATTACATCCTTCTGAATTGCTGAGCACAGGTCCGTGTGATAGGTACTTAGTAATTACTTTAATGACGGTGATATGATGGTGTTAAAACTGTCATAATTTCAACCTCCGTAACTTCATAAATGATTTTATTTAAAAACACATACTGTGCTCTTTAATGTATGCTTACATTATATTTGTGATCAAATCAAGTGCCCTCTATAATCTAGAATGTGCTTTCAAAATAGTAGACTTTCCTTATTCCAAAATTTAAAACTGAAAGAACAAGTAACTTTCTTGTTTTAGTATTTGGAAGTCATTTCAGAATCATATAAGGAGGTTAGCCAAAGAGAAATGCTGATGTAAATTTTGCTTTGTACATTGTGTTCTGTTTTTCAACTCACTTGATTTTACTGCTGAAATTACACATGCATTATTTAAAAATCCCAGTGGTACAGTCTCAGAGACATAAATCACCTTATTTTGATCAGTTTTTGAAGATTGAAACAAAACTAATGAAAAATATTCTTCACTATGTAGAGAAGACTTAGCTGAAAGTTTCTTTTTTGACCTCTGAAATGTTCATGTAGTATAATTAGGGCTTTCTGCACATGTCATTTCATTATTACTTGTTGTTCTGTACTTATAATTCATCAGATGAGAGCTAAAGTGTTAAATCTTCAATGCATGATGTTGAAAATGTAAGAAAATTGTAGAACTCACCTTTGTTCCTATTATTTAATTCAGAAGGTATTTTCTTGTTTTTTGGTATACTCAAAAATATACATTTGCATGTATCTATTTAAATATAAAGGGGATGTATATATACATACACATACATTTACACACATGATATATAGATTATATATTATATATTACTAATATGTACATAGTATGTATACTATACATTTATAATATACATATATATTGGAAGTCATTTCAGAATCATATAAGGAGGTTAACCAAGGAGAAATGTTTACTTATACAAGCACCTTTAAATCATAGGATACACAGACAGACCCCAGGAATGGCAACTACCTATGTCATACCGTCCTGCTGGGTGATGCTTTTCATATTCTTTTAACCAAAAACTAACTTTTGTAATGTGAATTTATTTGTCACAGGCTAATTATTGAAAGTATAGGTAATTTTTAAGTGTTTTACTTAAAGAGCTTTTTTTAAACTGAGAATATATATTTTAAAATAATTGTCAAATCTTTTATGAAAGTATTCTCCTGATTACTAAATGAAGTATTTTTAGAGCTTCCATGACTACTTAAAGAATTATTTTCTAGTGTGCTAACAATGTTTTCACAAAGTGTTTTAAGCATACATTAATTAGGTTGTAATAGTCTTTTGGATGAATTATGTGTTTGTATAAATTATAATTTGGAAAAGTTCATGGAAGTCTGATGTGAAGAACTCTATTGTTTGACAACAGTTTGAAAAATACTGAGTGTTAGATATTTTTTACTTTAAAAGAAATGGAGACAAAATCATTCAAAGGAAAGCACTCATTTAAGAATTCATTAACTATAATAGACTTTATCATGAGGTGATGAGTGTGTGTGCCTTTTATTGCATTATCTCAGAGATCTCAGGATTAGGGTTATAAGCAAACATTACTGATTTTTCTCTGTACCCTGTTTTTTTTTTTTTTTTAAAGACAGAGCCTCACTCTGTCGCCAAGTTGGAGTGCAGTGGTGTGATCCAGGCTCACTGCAACTTCCGTTTTCCAGTTTTAAGCAATTCTCCTGCCTCAGGCTCTTGAGTAGTTGGGACAACAGGCATGCACCACCACGCCTGGCTAATTTTTTATTTTATTTTTTGTATTTTTGTAGAGACAGGGTTTCCCCTTGTTGGCCAGGATGGTCTCAATCTCTTGACCTCGTGATCTGCCCACCTCAGCCTCCCAAAGTGCTGGGATTACAGGTGTGAGCCACCATGCCCAGCCACCTTGTGTTTTATACATCATTCATAAATGTATGAAAATCACTACTGAACCTAGTCTGAGGAATTTCTTAAGCTTTCTGACGAAAATAGCAGTGTGTGCTATGATAGGAATCTGTATTATTAGGTTTATAAGAGTGCCCAGTAATTCACACATGTTCATCATCATGTAACAATTTCAGTTATTCCCAATTTATGCTTGAGTTTTTTTTGTTTGAGAGCAGTAATGTTTAATCTATCTTCATGTGGAATTCATATCCTCTTCATTATTTTAGCTGATTTTTGTCTAGTGTACTTCGTTTCCTCTTGAGTTGTTTCTTTGTAAATTCTGTAGAGTATTAGAGATAGAGATTCATCGTGGTTCTACAGAAGAGGAAATCAAATAGTGTTTTGTGTTTCTACTCTTCTTCCTGGTGATACTCGACACTTCTGCTTGCTTTCTCCAGGAACGTATTGGAATGTTTCATTAGGAAATAGCCCACAACAACTTAGGGACCAGACACATGTCACTTTTCATGGCTCACAGCTCAGAGCCTGTCACCCCTAGAGTAGGTGGAGGTATTATTTTGGATGTGTTACCTGCAAGTTGTCCAGGTTGATGCCCACCATTGTTCTGATGAGGCTTTCAGCTGTTTTGTGTTGTGTAATCTATTTGCCTTGAATTCTGTTGCCACCAGTGCTTCCTTTTCCCAACACATCTAAAGAATTGCCTGTGCATTTCTTCTCCTAGGTCATCATTACATAAGACCATTTTAATACTTAACACTACAGTTAAAATTGGTCTTTCTGGAAAACAAATTCCTTTTTAATATGGTATCTTTAGCCCATTCTCAGTGACTAAGTTTTTTTTTCTCAGTCTAATGGTAATGCATTTGGTATTTTTTGTGTTTGTTTTTTGACTTCTCTCTCTGGTGGAGAAGCTTACCAGAAGTTAGAGTTTTAGGCCCTTATTTTGTCAAATTATTTACTTTTCAAAGTGTTTTAGTAAGATATTTATAGTTTTGGGTGGTTTGTTTTGCCTGGAAGATAGGATAAGCTTACATAGCATACCCAGTTTGAGAATGAGGCAGGAAAATACATTCTTTAGGGTTGAATAATTTATACTATTCTTTCTGGAGATAAAATTATTAATACATATTAAAAATTTGTAAGTGTGAGCCTCTTCGCTTCAGGACATTGATCTGGGAAATGATTTTATGAATAAGATCTCAAAAACACAGGCAACAAAAATAAAAATAAATGAATGAGATTATTTCAAACTTGAAAGCTTCTGCACAGCAAAGGAAATAATGGACAGAATGAAATGACAACCTACAGAATGGGAGAAAATATTTGCAAACTGTTCATCTCAAAGGGAACTAATATCCAGAATATACTAGGAACTTAAACATTCAACAGCAAAAAAAAAAAAAAAGGAAGAAAGATTCTATTAAAAAATGGGCAAATGATCTGCTGAACACACATTTCTTAAAAGAATACATATACATGACCAACAAATATATGAAAAGTATGCCTAACATCACTAATCAGCAGGGAATTGTGAATCAAAAACCATAATAAGATATCATCTCATTCCCAGTAGGATGGTTATTATTAAAAAGACAAAAATTTACATGATGGCAATGATATGGAGAAAAGAGAACTCTAACACACCATGTGGAAATGTAAGATAGTATGGTCACTGTGGAGAGCAGAATGGAAGTTCCACCAGCAATCCCACTACTGGGCATTTATCCAGAGGAAAGGAAATCAGTTTATGAAAGAGATATCTGCACTCCTGTGTTTTTTGTAGTACTCTTCACAATATACAAGATATGGAATTAACCTATGTGTAACAACAGATGAATGGATAAAGAAAATGTGCTATATATACACAATGGAATACGTTATTTAGTCTTAAAAAAAGAATAAAGTCCTGTCCTTTGAGACAACAAGAATGGGAACTGGAGGACATTATGTTTCTTGAAGTAAGCCCAGAACAGAAAATTAAACACTGCATATGTTCTCATAATGCAGAAGCTAAAAAATAGTTGATTTCTTGGAAGTCAAGAGTAGAACAGAGAATAGGAGGGTTGAAGGAAGAGTGTTAAAGGATACAAAACTCCATCTAGATAGGAAGAATAAGTAAGTTCAGGTGTTCCATAACATTGTAGGATGGCTATCATTAACCATGATTATAGTTTAAATATCTAGAAGGATATTGACTGTTCCCAACACAAAGAAGTGATAAATGTTTGAGATGATGAATTATGCTAATTACCCATTACTATATGTTGTAATGTATCAAAACATTACTATGTATCCCATAAGTATGTATGATTATTATGTGTCAAATAAAAATAAAAGTGTGAGCCTTGCTACCCAATAATTATACTTTTGGGGATTTGTTGTATGAATTAAGAGTAACAACAATAATAGTTAACATTTCTATATTGCTTGTTATGTTTTGGGCACTATTTAAAGCATTTGACGTATATTAACTTACCTAACTAATTGAAATCCTGTGAAGTAGGTACTGTTATACCAATTTTATAGATAAATAAATTGAGGCACAGAAGATTAAATAATTTGTCCAGTTTTATTCTGCTGTTACATCTAGAGATATGCATAAAAATATATGTAGAGGATTAGAAAATTTAAATTCATTTATATTTCCACAATAGAGGTCATCATTAAATAAGAGGAGATTCATATAATAGAATTCTATGAGAAAATTTAAAAAAGCAAATCTAGCCTTATGTAATGCTAAACTTGTAAAAATATAATTCTATTTTAGTAAAATGGATGTCGATGTACATATATTGAATGCAAGTATTGTATATATAAACTAGAAACCCATGCAACAGAATATTAATAATAGTGATTAGCTCTGGATATTGGGATTAGGGATGATTTTATTTGTGCATGTGTTTTTTCTATTTTCCAGTGCTTTCTCAGCACATTCTGCATTTGAGAAAGTTTATTTAAAATTGTTTTAATATTACATTTAATTCTGTTTTTGTCATTGTGTCAGGCAAGTAAAAATGCTAGATATCAAGTTACCAGAATCTTCTCTGGAGTCTTTTCTCTGGGGGTTACATGGATATTCTGCCTGTCTTTTGACCCAGTGATTTGTAAATGGCATGTATAAGGATTTGGACCAGCAAGTTCATAGTTTCACCCTGTGTTCTTCTAGAGCTCCTCGATAAACTCCCTCTGGTTCATTGATTTATCTATATTCAGTTTGTCAACTTAGGTAAGAACATCTTGTGCAGTTCTCTGTTTGCTCTATTGAGTCCTTGCATGGTTATCTTGTTAGTATGGTGCTAATGATAACAGGCTGTGTGTAAAATCTCTCTGTACACAGCTGTCGAACTTTACTCTGTTTCGTGGTGTAGACTATACCTAGAATCCTGTTAAAGAAAATCTATGAGATCATAAAAGGATGTTTGGAAGTTTTAATATAGATCTCTTACTTATATCAAAAGCAATTGAAGCAAATAGTCTTAAAATATACTAGAGTTCTAATATATCTGACCTGCTTCCTTTACAATTCAGTTTTGCTATGGCTATCTCTCCAATCTTCTCCTTAGTAAAAACTGAAACATTAAGTCTGCTCTTTTACTTTAATCCCTGTTTAAGAGGGTATGTCGATACTTTAACCTGTTTACCAGCATTTAAAGAACCAGTTGTTGTTTGCATTGCATGTCTGAAATTGCATTTTGTCCTGCCTATCTTTTTGTTAGACCTTGCACAGCCATATTTGTGAGTGGATTAGTTTCCTGTTGTTGCCAGAATAAATTACAACAAATAGATCAGTTTAAAACAACATTAATTTATCATTTCCCACTTTTGTAGGTCGGAAGTTTAGGTAAGGCATGGCTCCACTAAGCCTCTGCTTAGGCTAACAAGGCCAAAATCAAGGTGCTGGCAGGGCTGTCTGTGTTGCTTTCCTCTGGAAGCTCTGAGGATGAATCTCCTTCCAAACTTACTTGAATTGTCTGAGTTCAGTTTCTTTGATTGTTAGATGGAAGCCTTTATTTTCTCCTGGCTCTTGGCCAGAGGCTGGTCTTTGCCCCCGGAGGCTGCTCACATTCTCAAATCCCTTCCCGTTTTCCATGTGACCCCCTCCAGCAACAGCAGCTTGAGTGCCATTCAAGAGACTCTCTTACTTCCCTTCTGCTACATCTTTCTGCTTTAAGAGATCATGTGATTAGACTGGGGCTGTCCAAGTAATCCAAAGTAAGTTCCCTATTACATTTGTGAAGTCCCTTTTGCTTTGTAAAGTAACAAATTCGTGGGTTCCAGGAATCCAGAACATGGACATATTTTGGGGGCCACTCTGCCTACCACAGTGAGCCTGTTTGTTCTAATATATACAAACATACTCTGTCTATGTGTTTAGCATTACAGTGGATACCCAGACCATAAGCATCATAGTCCTGACACATGCTTATGGTCTGGGTATCCACTGTAAAAAACTAACTGGGAACTTGTGATAAGCACATGTGTTGGTATTTTAGGAGTTTAAAGGAAAGCAAAATTAGTGAAGATGGAAAATAGAGAAGGCCTTACAGAGGAGGAAGCACATGAGTTTTGCTCTTGAAGACTACTATGGATTGTATAGTCTAAGGATTGAGGAGTTACAGAAGTGGGGGAAGAACTTGATCAACTTGAACAAATAGGATGTAGGATTGGGCCTGATGTGTTTAATGTGACAGCAGAGTACCTATATGGATTAGGAAGTAGTAAAAAATAATATACATATAGTTGTACAAGGTTTCGAGAGGCATGCAGTGGAATTTCAATCTGATTTCCTAAAAAGGGATTTTATTTCACTAAGTTTTGAGCAAGATAGTAATATAGGAAATAAGTGTTTCATAAAGATGAGTCTGGGAGTGATCTGCAGGATGGAGAGAAGGTGGAGTTAAACAGGCTAGCATGGGATACAGGGTTTGGGCCACCACCATCAAGCACCTTCTTGTTTAGATAATCCTAAATTTTGACTTCATAGGATTGTTACCATTTTAAGGCATAGGCTTTAAGTGGCTACTTCCTTAACTCCTTCATTAACAGTACTATCTTTTGGTTTTAATGTTTACAATAACTTTTTTTTGAGGCCCTGATGTTAATAAGAACGATACATCTTTCTCCCTGTTAGATTTTCAGTGCTTCACATATTTTTCAGATAGTAGTCTTCAGAACTCATTCAAAATAGAAAGAACTGTTTTTTCTATATGAATACGAAGAGCTAAAATTCAGAAATCTGAAGTGATTGTATTAGGATCAACCAGCATGTCAGCATCTCTAGTAGAAGCAAAATTCCCGTTTGTAATTTGGAGCCAATGCCCAACCCTTGTGGCTACTCTTAGAGACAATTTCAGATAATCTTCAGACACACAGCTTAAAATAACTTATGTAGGTGGCATAAAATAAATACTTGGGAGCTCCTTGGATGTGGGGTGTTTGTCTTGATTATCTTGGGTGTCTTAATTATCTTAGTATTTAATAATTAGCTTATTATGGGTCCTGGCTCATAGACGGAACTCTGAGATGTTTATTAAATCAGTGATTGTTGATTAGGACTGCCTGGGCTGACCTCTGAAAGGCTTCTTAGTACTTACACTCTTCAAAACTGCCAGAGGCTGGGAGGACAGTTGACAAACCTGAGGAGGTGCTATCCTAATCGGCAGAAATGCTATCCTAAATCACTGACGGATTCCAGCTTTAAGGTTCACAGAATCTTTTGAAAAACATGATCTTGTTTTACAATTGTTTCCATGTTGATCCATTTTGCTGTGGGGTGAGATTTTCAAGTACTCACATTAATGAGTATGGACACCCTTTGTCTACGGAGATCTGATTAGTTCGTTAAATTCAAAGTAGCATTTTAGACATGATTTCAGTAAAGGTTAGGGGCACTCTTTGGCTCTTAAATTTTATTTCAAAGTGAGAGTTCCCTATGGGTTAGTTTGACTTATTTAATTAAAGTGTACAGGACTTGGATAATAGTTTTATAAAAACCCTCTTCAAGACAAATTTGTAATTTAATACAAAATGGTAAATTGGTAAACCTTTAACATTTGTATCATGAAACAAGTGATGTAGCTCAAGATTAAATAAACGGAAAAAATTAGGTATCACCTTTGAATTGGAAATGGCAATATTTGTATATTTCTGACAAAGCTTGAAGGAGCAAAATCTCTTGAAAAACACTATATGCAATTGACCTGAATGATGTCATGTTAAAGAGCCACTGCAAAAGCATTTGCAAATCATAAATTAAAGAGCTTATTTTATTCTCAGGTAACAGTTACAAATGTTTTCTATGTGCAGGGAAGTGTGCTAGGGACTGCATCCTAGAGCTGCAGTCTGTGCTGGCATACGGCTTCTAGTGGAGGTGACACACATAAGACACAGGATGTAGTTTCCAAAGTAGTTCACCACAGGTCCAGTGAGAGCTTGCAGGCATCCTTAACACAAGGTGGCTTACCACTGAATGCTAGATTAGTGGATGAAAGTGACCCTTCTAACCCTCTCTGCCTGGTGAATGGCTTCAACATTAACTAAAGCACCTAAGACTCCTGTGGAGAGTCTTTTTCGACCCCTTACAGCGTTTATCCTCTAAGGCACTCAGTATGCACTGCTTTCCCAGCATTTATGATACCTCAGTGGGCATAGTGTACCCGAATGAGTGCAGGATGGGGAAGTCTGGGACTCCCAGTCTCCTGGAGTAGGAGAAAATCTTGTAACTGTAAGAAATCAGAATTATTGATTAATAATAGCAAGTATTAAGGTTAATTATTTTAATATTCTAGCCAATTTAGTCTCTTTGTTCTAATTTTATCTTCATGCAGTCTTATGGTTGTACATTTGGTTTTCTACCATTTTATGTGGCAAAAATATTACTGTGTTTGTGGGTATATCCCCTGCTGTCAGCTCAAGACTTGATGTCTGTACAGTCTCCTTTGAATCTGGGTCCTTGATCCTGGCCTGCAAGTCCATCTCAGGAATTAGAAGCCTGTGGTGCCTGGCCTGAGTCAGCACATTAGCTTCATTGACAACATTGGTTCATTCAACAAATAATTGCCTGAGAAGATGGCAATTTAAGCAAAGACCTGCAGGAAGGGAGGGAGTTAACTAAGTGGATATGTGGCACAAGAATGTCCCAGAATGAAGAAACAGCAAAATGAATTGCTTGAGATATGAGAGGGGAGGTCAGGAGCCCAAATTGTATAGGGCTTTCTAAAGTGTTATTTGGAGTGAGATGACAAGCCATAGAGGATGTTGAGTCAAGGTAGAAATAACAAAATCCTACTTAGGTTTTTAATAAAATTACTGTGATTGCAGTGTTGAGAGCCGTGTGAAGGTGGTAAAGATGGAAGTGGGGAGATCAGTTAGGAGGCTATTTAAATGATCCAAACAAAAGATAACAAGATAATTGGATCAGGTGGTAGCAGTAGAGATGGCAGGAAGTATAGGATTTGGGAATATATTTTAAAGGCTGTGCCAATAGGCTTTACTGACAGATGGGATTTGGAGTGTGTGTGCATGCGCACATACATGTGTGTACATGTGCCTATAAATAAAGGAGAGAAAGAATGGAGAAAGGATAACTCTAATGTTTTTAGCTGAGAAGTTGTGTTTTCACACATTGAGGTGGGGAAACTGAGAGTAGAATGTTTGATGGACAACATGAGGAGCTTATCTTTAGATATGTTCACTTTGAGAGATCTGTTAGGTAGCCAGAAGGAGCTGGTGCACAGGAATTTAGATGTACAAGTCAGAGTTATACTCTGTAGAGGTCCAGATTAGAAATAAAATGGGAGGGTCATCACTCTAGCAAAAGGTTTAAAAATCATGGAAATGTGCTGGGTGCAGTGAATTACACCTGTAATCCCAACATTTTGGAAGGGATCAGAGTAGAAGAGGAAGGATCACTTGAGGGTAGGAGTTTGAGATCAGCATGGACAATGCACCAAAACCTCATCTCTACCCTCACCCTCCACCTGGACAAAAAGCCCAGCATGGTTGCAGACACCAGGAGGTTGAGGTGGGAGAATCACTTGTGCCCATGAGTTTGAGGCTGTAGTGAGCTCTGATTGCATTACTGCATTCCAGTCTGGGTGACAGAATTCCTGTCTTAAACAAAAAACATCCGGTGGAATGGATGCAATCACTAAAGGAACATAGATAGAAAAGAGAAGAGGACAGAGAGATCCGAGATGGCTGATTAGCAGTAGCTCAGAATTGTAGCTCCCAGTGAAAGTGCAGAGAGTGAGTGGACGCCACACTTCCAGACGAATTTTTGTTGCCCAAGGACCAGGAGATTCCCAGCGGAGGAGCCCAATGGGTCACCAGTGTGACTCTTTTGGCCAGCGCGGCTGTTCTCAGTATGGAGTATATGGGACTGGGTGTTCTTTTAGTTGGTGTTTGGAGCTCCAGGAAAGCAGAGTCACCCATTCAGCTGATTGAAGAGGGGACTGAAGCAGGGAGCCAGACTGGGAGATTCCCAGGCAGAATAGTGCCACGAATCTCAGTGCCGCTGTTTCAGCCGGTGCAGTGCCCGCACAAAAAAACAGCAGTTAGAAGCGCTGAAGATTGAGAGTTTCACAGCAAGCACAGCTGAACCCAGGAAGGTCCGGCTCTGTGGGGGAGGGGCATCCACAGAAGGAAAACTAAGAAACAGAAAAAACTTCATCACCAACAATCTGGATGTCCACTCAGAGACCCAATCTGAAAGTCAGCAATTACAAAGACGACAGGTGGGTAAATCCACAAAGATGGGAAGAAACCAGTGCAAAATGTTGAAAATACCTGAAATCTGAATGTCTCTCCTCCTATAGGGGATCACAGCTCCTCATCAGCAACAGAACAAAGCATTATGGAGAATGACTGATGAATTGACAGAATCAGACTTCAGAAGGTGGATAATAAGAAACTTCTGTGAGCTAAAAGAACAAGTTCTAACCCAATGCAAAGAAACTAAGAACCTTGAAAAATGGTTTGACGAAATGCTAATGAGATGGACAATTTAGAGAGGAATGTAAGTGAATTAATAGAGGTGAAAAACACAATACAAGAACTTTGTGAAGTATGCACAAGTTTTAACAGTCGAATTGATCAAGCAGAAGGAAGGATATCAGAGGTCGAAGACCAACTTAATGAAATAAAATGAGAAGAAAAGTTTAGAGAAAAAATGAGAAAAGTCTCCAAGAAATATGGGACTATGTGAAAAGACCTAATCTATGTTTGATAGGTGTACCTGAATGTGACAAAAAGAATGAATCCAAGCTGGAAAATATTCTTTAGGATATTATCCAGGAAAACTTTCCCAACCTAGCAAGGCAGTACAATGCTCAATTCCAGGTAATACAGAGAACACCACAAAGATATTCCTCAAGAAGAGCAACCCCAAGGCACATGATTGTTAGATTCACCAGGGTTGAAATGAAGGAGAAAATACTAAGGGTAGCCAAAGAAAAAGGTCAGGTTACCCGCAAAGGGAAGCCTATCAGACTCACAGCAGATGTCTCAGCAGAAACCCTACAAGTCAGAAGAGAGTGGGGGCCCAATATTCAACATCCTTAAAGAAAAGAATTTTCAACCCAGAATTTCATAGCCAGCCAAACTAAGCTTCATAAGTGAAGGAAAAATAAAATTTTTTGCAAACAAGCAAGTACTCAGAGATTTCATCACCACCAGGCCTGCTTTACAAGAGCTTCTGAAAGAAGCATTACACATAGAAAGGAACAACTAGTATCAGCCATTCCAAAAACATACCAAAAGGTAAAGAGCATCACCATAATGAAGAATTTACATCAACTAATGGGCAAAACAGCCAGCCAGCATTAAATGGCAGTATTAAACTCATATATATCAATATCCCAAATTTAAATGGACTAAATGCCCCAATCAAAAGACACAGGCAAATTGGATAAAAAGCCAAAACTCATCGGTATGCTGCATCCAGACCCATCTCAGATGCAAGGATACACAAAGACTCAAAACAAAGGGATGGAGGAAAATTTACCAACCAAATGGGGAGCAAAAAAAAGCAGGAGTTGCAATTCTCATCTCTGATAAAATAGACTTTAAAGCAGCAAAGACCAAAAGAGACAAAGAACTACATTACATAATGGTAAAAGGATCAATGCAGTAAGAAGAGCTAATGATCCTAAATACATATGTACCCAATGCAGAGCATCCGGATACATAAGACAAGTTCTTAATGACTTGCAAAGAGACTTAGACTCCCACATAATAATAGTGGGAGGCTTTAGCACTGCATTGTCAATATTAGACAGATCAACGAGACAGAAAATTAACAAGGATATCTAGGACTTGAACTCAGACCTGAAATAAGTAAACTGAATAAACATTTATAGAATTCTCCACCCCAAATCCACAAAACATACATTTTTCTCAGTATCACATCATACCTATTCTAACAGTGACCACAAAATTGGAAGTAAATCACTCCTCAGCAATTGCATAGCATTTTCACAGGTTTAAATGAAATATTGGTTGGATGCTTGTTTGTTATTTTCCTCCCTTATTCCTTCCTGTCTCCATTGTTAAGCACATTTATTGGCATAAAAGAGGTTTTTAATACCCATTTTTAGACTGCATTCTAGCCTGGGCAATAGAGCAAGATTCCTGCTCTCTCTCCCTCTTTCTCTTCCTCTTTCTTTCTTTTATTCTTTTTTCTTTCTCTCTTTTTCTTTCTTTTTTCTCAAGAAAATAAAATAAAAAGCACCTTACATAAAAAAAAAAGAGAGAGAACAAGTCTTTTAACTGAAAACTGGGTCTCTTCAACATGTAGAGGTTGGGTGATAAAAGAAGAACAAGCAAAAGAGCCTGCACTGGGTGGAACAGCCAGAGCTGTGGGGAAACCAGAAGAATATGGTGTCCTGGAAGCTGTGGGAAGAAAGATCCCTTGTGCTGAGCATGGCTTCCCCCTCAGCCAGAGGATGCCTGAGACCCACATGCTAAATTTAACCACATGGGTGTTATTGGTGCCACTAAAGAACAGCTTTGATGAAATGGTAATAACGAAAACCAGAGTAGATTCAGGGGGCAATGGAAAGAATGAAAAGGGAGATTGCAAAGATAGACAATTTTTATGTGGGTTTTTTTCTTTTCTTTTCTTTTTTTGGTAAAGGAAGTAGAGAGAAAGTGACAGCTGGTGGAGGGAGAGAGGGACTTTCAAGAGGCTTTAAAAAATGTAATAGAGTATTTGTGGACGGAGGGGGAAAATCAGCAGAGACAAAAGTTAGCAATAAGAAGAGGGAGGGTAGAATTGCCAGAATTATGTTATTGATCTAGTGTCCTGTGCATGCTTTGGCCTTAGATAGGAGCATGGCCAATTTATCTATAGCACAAGAAGAAAAGGCAGAACATCCAGTATGGAGGCAGGTAGGTGGGAAAATGAAGAGGTGAGTGCTTGGACAGGGACTCTTCTGATCGTATTTATTTTCCCAGGAGCAAGGTCATCAGCAGAAAGTTAGGAAGAGGGAGGAGATGTGGGAGGCTTGCAGAAAGCAGTATGCAATGCTAGGGCAGTGGGAATGTGAATGGACCATGCCAGGCAGCAAGAATTGTCTGTTTGAGGCTGTGATTATGAATTCAGAAGAAGACCAGTCAGTATAATTGTGTATTTTTCTCCAGACACAGTCAGTTGCCTGGGAGCCAAAATAAAGATCACACCATAAGAGAGGCAGGTTATAGTTGGCCCTCCATGTCTCAGGTTTCACATGCACAGATTCAACCAATTGTGGATCAAAATATTTGAAAGAAAATAACAATACAACAATAGAAATAATACAAATAAGAAAACATATGACAACTATTACATAGCATTTACATTGTATTAGGTATTATAACTAATCTAGAGATGATTGAAATTATACAGGAGGATGTGCATCGGTTATTTGTAAATACTACAGTTTTCTGTCAGGGACTTGAGCATCTCAGGATATGGCTATTCTTGATGGGCCCTGGAACCAACACCCATGGATCTTGAGGGGTGACTGTATGTCTGGACATGAGGATGGGCATCTCTCCATAGATTTAAGCCACCAGGAGTGGGTTTGGGGAGCATTAGCTCATTTTCTGTCTGTTTTTCTGACAGATAGAGATTGGGTAGTTTTCTCACTGGCGCCTAGGGAGAACCCTCTTTACTCCTGAGGTTGTTTTGACTCAGTGTCTCCCTTTTCTTGTGTCTGGGAGGTTGAGGGGATAGTATGCTTACTCTCCAAGTAGTCTGTGAGTGTGGTTGGTTGGTTAAGGTGACTGAACTGAACTCGGCCTCTCCTAGCACCGCCAACCTGGAAAGTGTTTTTGGTAGGTGCTGTGTGTACCATATCCTTCTGATCGCAAAGGCCTTTACTCTGGCATTAGGTCAGGATTAATTCCTGTCAGGTAATTTTTTCTTTCAGAGTCCCATTTCTAATGAGGGGGTGATTTTGGACAGGTGATATCAACTTCCAGGCCATATTTGGAATTGATTTTCCAAGTGACTTCCCCCAAATGCCCTATTATTTCATGTCTTCATTGTAAAAGATTTCTTCTTCATGGAATTCTCTAACTTCCTGTTCTTAGAGAAATAAAAAAAATTATCAATTTTAATGTAATAATTTGTTTTATGTAATTTTGTTACTTAAATATGGTTCATGTTTTACTAAGGATTTAACATTTGGTTGGGAATAGAGATCGAGATAATATATCTCTACTCCCAAATAATTCACACTGTGGCCTTTATAGGATATATTTTTACTGTTCAGTTTTACTTAGTAGAATTTACCATGGATTTTTTGTTAGGATACCTATTTTACTTTAAACTGGCAATATTTTTCACATATTGGAGATGATTATTATTATTATTATTATTATTATTATTTTTTTTTTGAGACGGAGTTTCACTCTTGTTACCCAGGCTGGAGTGCAATGGCGCGATCTCGGCTCATCGCAACCTCCGCCTCCTGGGTTCAGGCAGTTCTCCTGCCTCAGCCTCCCCAGTAGCTGGGATTACAGGCAAACGCCACCATGCCCAGCTAATTTTTTGTATTTTTAGTAGAGACGGGGTTTCACCGTGTTGACCAGGATGGTCTCAATCTCTTGACCTCGTGATCCACCCGCCTCGGCCTCCCAAAGTGCTGGGATTACAGGCTTGAGCCACCGCGCCCGGCCCTGGAGATTATTTTTAAATTCAGTTCTTCCTCTACAATTTATTATAACTTCCATTTAATCATTGTTTTCAGATTGGAATTGTATCAGCTCCCTTTCTATAGCACATATTTTCCACATATAAGGTAATATGAGCATATATATTATGTGTGTGCGTGTTATGTCTATGAATTTTTTTCATTGTCTGCAGATAGTAGTTTGGTGGAATTCTATTTTTAGTTATGTTTTTCTCCATCACTTTGTTTGGAAATGCTGGATGAAGTGGTTACTTTCATTTCTCTTTTTCACTGTCATGATTGTTTCCTGCAGTCCCATTTATTTTTGTCAAGTTTTTCTTCATGCCATCACTCTATCTTATTTGTGTATTGGTTCTGTTTCTTTTTCTTTTTTCACAGCTGTGAAGAGCCATGGATGGTCTTTTATTTGGTTGTTTTTCAGTCCTGATGCATATACAAACCACTGGAGTATACATTTTTGAATTTTATATTTATCTTCCAGATTTAGCTTTGTATTATGAAGATATTTGTCATGTGGGCAGCTCAGAAAGGCTTTTTCTTGAGACACTCTCTGCTTACCTTTTATAATCTTCAGACAGCAGGTTGTCAGTTAACTTGCTATAAATCTACCTTCAGTTTCAGTGTGCTATAATTATATAAGTTCTATTATTAATGACATATTTCTGGTATGGTCTGCTCTTGACAGTGTTAGTGGTCACTAGCCCTGCTATTTTGGCATTTATAGTAAGCGCATATCTTATAATTATATTTCTCTTTTATAAAATGTTTTATATACACATTTCTTTTAATGTGTCAGTGTAGCAAATATTTTCCAAATGTCCACAACATCTGAGGCACCATTGTAAGCAATGGAAATGCTATGGTAAATAAGATGCTATGTACAAATTACATTCTGGTGTGGAAGAGAGACAGTCAGCAAGTGATAAAGACACTTGCTAGAGCAGCAGATAGCGTTGAGTACTGTGAGGAACATGAAGCAGATTGTGAACATGGAGATAAAGGCGTGTGCTGTGGTCATGGAAGGCCTTTCAGGGGAAGTGAATTTCAAGCAGAGACCTGATTGATACGATGCCATAAAGGGCAGTTTAGGGAAGGGAGCAACAAGTCAACAGGTCCTGAGGCTGGAGTGTCTCAGGGCTGGCAAGAAGGTCAGAATGGCTTGATGATAGTTGGCTGGGGGGTGAGTGGTGAGAGGTGAGGTGGGATGATAGTCGTATGGGGGGTGAGTGGTGGGAGGTGAGGTGAGATGATACTTGGCTTGGGTATGAGTGGTATGAGGTGAGGTGGGATGATAGTTGGCTGGGGGATGAGTGGTGGGAGGTGAGGTGGGATGATAGTCGGCTAGGGGGTGAGTGGTGGGAGGTGAGGTGAGATGATAGTCAGCTGGGGATGAGTGGTGAGAGGTGAGGTGGGATGATAGTCAGCTGGGGGGTGAGTGGTGGGAGGTGAGGTGGGATGATAGTCGGCTGGGGGGTGAGTGGTGGGAGGTGATGTGGGATGACAGTCGGCTGGGGGGTGCGTGGTAGGAGGTGAGGCTGGGTGTCTAGGATGAGTGAAGTAGGTGAGGCTGGAAAGGTAGCAGGGGTGATCCAGGAGCCTAAGGCATGGGAAAGTATTTAGATTTTATTGGTTTTAGGTGTAAGAGAAAGCCATGGAAGATTTATTTAGAAAAAAGATTACTCTGATGGCTGTCTGGAGAAATAGACCATAGGATTGCAAGGGAGGTAATGTAGGAGATTCTTTAACAAGAAGTGATGAAGGCAGCTTGGACTATAGGATCAGCCTGAAGTTGGTGAGAAGTGACAGGACTTGGGTTTTATTTTGAAGACAGAGTGCACAGGACTTGATAATGGATTAGATCTGCAGAATGAGGGAAAGAGGTGAACCCTACATTTTGCCCTGAACAATGGGGTGAATTATGGTATTTATCCAAAAGTGGAAGACACAGAGAGAAGTAGGTTTGGGGCTGGAAATGAGGGATTTCATTTGGGCTTTTTATGGGCTTTTCCTGATCTCCTTTTCTCCCCTTCCTTTTCAGGTATTACCAGCTACAGGGGCTGAAGAAGGAGCAATCAGGCTAGGGTTTAAAGGGGCACTGGGACTGAGCTAGGGAGGTAGCTAGCAGGAGTGCTAAACTGGTTACATGCAGGGGATTGAGCAAATAAGTAAATATATTGAGGGTAAAGGGAACTAAGTTTATCATCAACAGATAATGGATTTGTAAATGTGGAAAGGGCAAAGATTAAATAGAACTTTGAGGTGTTAGACTAGAATTGGAAGAATTAATGTAAACTCGTGGTTTTGGAAACATGTACATGTAGATGATACTCACATACACACCCAGAAAGCCTAGGAGCAGTTGATCACCTATCAGCAGTGAGTTTGCCACGTGCCTCGATTCTCGTTTGTAAATTCCATTCTCTACTCAAAAGGAACCAAGGCTCCTTGAGAAATTGTTAATTCCAGGATAAGTACAAAATGACCTTGGAAAACATATTTGTGCTAGAAAGTAAGGAAACACTCAGCATGATGGGAGCATTTCAAGTTACAGGACCCAGCTTGAAGGGACTCTCACTGGCCAAATTTTGGACAATTTGAGCAAGAGACTAAATGATGGTGATAGGTATACATTAAATAAATGAGAGAGAGGGAAAGTTTTGTTGTTGTTGTTTACAGTAGGATGCCTGATAAATGAAGGAATGATGGATTTAAAAATTCACCATTTGGCAACCACTGTGGTGGTGGTTGATTCAAGTGGGAGTTATTAATAGATGCTAATGTTGGTGTGGGGCTGTTTGATGAGAAACAGAGTATTGATGTAGTCTTGAGCTATCTCCCTCAAAATATATATTAATTACAGAGGGAAAGCTGGTGACCAGGTGATTGAGTGGTGGGCTATAGTCACATCAAGTGCCTCTCAGGTAGAAATACTGAGAAGAGCACCGCATCCTTGCAGACAAAATTGTATTCCTAAGGACATCCCAGCCTGAGCCTGGATAGGAAGAGACATTGACAGATGCTGGTTGGGGGATGTGGTAGGGAGGGACAGGTCTGGACTCTTATTATTATGTGATAAATAACTTCGTGGATGAAATTCTGTATTTAAGAGTATTCCTTAGACTAGATTTCTAAGAATGGAGTAAGTTGATCAAATAAGAAAGTTTAAAGACTCTCAAAAAGTGTAGTCAAATTATATTCCCAAAATCCAGCACCAATTTACATTCACGCTAGTGGTGTATAAAAAGGACCCATTATATTAGCTCAAAATAGCAATGAGTTTATTTGCATACATTTAAAATAAAGATACAATAAACCAGAAAGTCTTAGAAATGACCCATTTCAACTTGCCTAAGAGCAGGAATTAGATATCTCTGATGCAAGAATATCTTCTGTGGCATCCTTCACAGCTGTTCATCACACCCCCGCATAAACATTTTCAATGAAAGTTTATGGATTTTATGTTTTTTCACAGTGGCTAAATGATTATTAAAATTTTAGGGCTTTCCAAATTACTAAAGGAAAATTTGTCTTATATAATGTTATTAACCTATGTGATAACCTACAGAAAACATCTACTGATAATGGGTTCTCAAAGTGTAAGGAATGAATAGAACTTAAAAGTTCACTCATGCTTTATAAAAGAAAATATATTGATAGAAGGAACAACAGAAGGAGTAAATAGTATTCCTGTTGTTTATTTGTGATAATATTAAAAATACTTTTCAAATAGGCATGTGAAATATATTATGTGTTAATATTTCAAAATTACTTGGAATATGAAGTTAGCTTATGTACATAAATAAGGAAAATATCGACCAAGGTAGCTGAATGCGAACACAGAATATCAGCATTCATTTATCTCATGAGGAGTTACTCAGTGAGTATTTGAATTCCATCTGTGAAACAATTTGTGTGATAACATATTTTCTGAAAGAATTAATCACTTGTCTTATTATTTCCCTATGTATAAAAACATTGTCCACAGCTATCCATAGGTCAAGTCTAAATATCATTAAAATTAGTTTCGCAATGAGAAGTCTTTATTGTATAGTTGGTAACGTCTGTTGAATTTTCATTGATTTGGAAATGATATGGCTTGTGTTTGGAATTAAGCTATTACAATATTCTACCAAAATAACTCTGCTTCATATAGTAGTGAATAAATCATCATTCAAGAGTCTAACAAGATTTGACTAATATGAACTCTACTTTGAATTTTGGATGTTCCTGTCAGACCAAAATACTAACCCTCAAATTACATAGGGTGTTCATTTAATATTTAGTGTGGAACTTTTGATAAGTTCATGTTTTTACTTGATCACATTGAGCATATTTGGGGTTGATCTTTATCTGTGCCCTATTCTAATGCTTAATGTAAGTCCTTTATTTATTCATTGTTTTGTATTGAAATGTTCATGCTTATTTTGACTTAGGTTACTTAGTATTAAGAAATATGACAGATATTATCTTTGAATAGTAAGCATTTGAAAATTTAAATTTTTTATTTTATTAAAATTTGAATAACTGAATTTAAGCTAACTGCAGTGTCCTTTGGACTTTTTTGCTGAGACCCCAGTTTTCCCAGCTGT
Organism: Saguinus oedipus; assembly: GCA_031835075.1. Classification (NCBI taxonomy): domain Eukaryota; kingdom Metazoa; phylum Chordata; class Mammalia; order Primates; family Cebidae; genus Saguinus; species Saguinus oedipus. The sequence continues at coordinate 50,758,402 of CM063170.1, forward strand.
ATTCTGAGTCCAGCCAGTAGAGAATGTAGTTTGGTTAGAACATCGTGTGTAAGTAATTAAGTATGTGCCACTACCTAAGTATGTTTTAGATAGTAAAAAAATAAGTGATTTAATGTGTTAATTATTTGCTATCATCCATACTACTTTCTCCCACATTAGTGTAGGTAATTGATTCCATTATCTATTTTTGTTGTCTCACCTAGGTCATGACAAAGTGATACATGGGAGAGTTTATTCTTAGAAAAGAAATGATTTTGGTTTACTATTTATGATGCTTATCTGAACAATGTAAAGTGTTATAGATTCCTATTTTATTTTATTTTATTTTTTGGGAGGAAGGCAGGAAGGGAGGAAGGGAGGAAGGGAGGGAGGAAGGAAGGGAGGGAGGGAAGGAGAGAGAAAAGGGAAGGAAGGAAATCAGGCAATGAGAGAGACATTGCCGACCTGGATCTAGAAGTCTACAAGTTGATTTCTTTTTCTTTTTTTTTTTTTTTTTTTTTTGAGAGAAGGAAAGAAAAAAAAGGAGTAAAGGAGAGGAAGAAAGAGGAAGAAAAAGAGGGAGAGAGAACAGAAATGTTGCTTTATTCTAAAAGAAATGAGTATTAATAATGGCCAATCAATATTTCATTTAAACCTATGAGTAGGTGTGATGTGGTATTGACAAGAAAGTATATTTTGTGTATTTAAAGTGGAGAGCTCTATAAATATTTATTAAGTTTACTTGTTCCAGATCAGAGTTCGAGTCCTTGATATCCTTATTAATTTTCTGTCTCATTGAGTCTAAGTCTCCATGTATCTGGGTGTTAGGATCGTTAGCTCTTATTGTTGCATTGATCCTTTTACCACTATATTTTTGTTGCTTTAAAATCTATTTTATCAGATACGAGAATTGCAACTCCTGCTTTTTATTTATTTATTTATTTATTTATTTTTGCTCTCCATTTGGTTGGCAAATCTTTCTCCATCCCTTTGTTTTGAGTCTTTGTGTATGCTTGCATGTGAAATGGGTCTGAATGTAGCATACCATTGGGTTTTGGCTGTATCTTTTGATTGGGGGATTTAGTAGATTTAAATTTAGGATTACTGCCATTTGATGTTAACTGGCTGTTTTGTCCATTTGTTGATGTAAATTCTTCTTTATGTTGATGTTCTTTACTTTTTGGTATATTTTTAGAAAGGCTAATACTGGTTGTTCCTTTCTATGTATAATGCTTCTTTCAGAAGCTCTTGTAAAACAGGCCTGGTGGTAATAAAATCTCTGAGTACTTGCTTGTTCATAAAAGATTTTATTTTTCCTTCAGTTGTGAAGCTTAGTTTGGCTGGATATGAAATTCTGGGCTGAAAGTTCTTTTCTTTAAGGATGTTGAATATTGGCCCCCACTCTCTTCTGGCTTGTAGGGTTTCTGCTGAGAGATCTGCTTTAAGTCCGATAGGCTTCCCTTTGTGGGTAACCTGACCTTTCTCTCTGGCTGCCCTTAGTATTTTCTCCTTCATTTCAACCCTGGTGAATCTAATGATTATGTGCCTTGGGGTTGCTCTTCTTGAGAAATATGTTTGTGGTGTTCTCTGTATTACCTGGGGTTGAATATTGCCCTGTTTTGCTAGTTTAGGAAAATTTTCCTGAAAAATATCCTGAAGAATATTTTCCAGCTTGGATTCATTCTCTCTGTCGCATTCAGGTATACCTATCAAACGTAGATTAGGTCTTTTCACATAGTCCCACATTTCTTGGATACTTTGCTCATTCCTTTTTATGTTTTTTTCTCTATTCTTGTCTTCTCATTTTATTTCATTAAGTTGGACTTCGACCTCTGATATCCTTTCTTCTGCTTGAACAATTCGAGTGTTTAAACCTGTACATACTTCTCAGAGTTCCCATATTGTATTCTTCAGTTCCATTAATTCACTTATATTCCTTTCTAAGTTGTCTATTCTCATTGGGATTTCGTCAAACCTTTTTTCAAAGTTCTTAGTTTCTTTACATTGGGCCACAACATGTTCTTTTAACTCACAGAATTTTCTTATTATCCGTGTTCTGAAGCCTGATTCTGTTAATGGGATGCGCTTGTTCTCCATCAAGCCTTGTTCCCTTGTTGATGAGGAACTGTGATCCTCTTTAGAGGGAGAGGCATTCTGATTTTGAGTATTCTCAGCCTTTTTACACTGGTTTCTTCCCATCATTGTAAATTTATCCACCTGTCATCTTTGTAATTACCAACTTTCAAATTAGGTCTCTGAGTGGACGTCCAAGTTAATTCCCAGGTCCGAAACATGAGCAACCCACTGTGCCGGTCAAAACAGCGGTGTTAAGACTGATGGTGCTTTTCTGCCTGGGAATCTCCAGTCTGGCTTCCTTCTTGAGTCCATAATAGGTGACTCTGCCTTCCCAGAACTCCAAACCTGGGTCAGAAGGGGAACCAGTCCCGTTTACTCTTCACCAAGAGCTGCTGCGTCGAGGTGCCAGCAAAACTGCTGCTCTGGCCACAAGAGTCGCGCGGGCGACCCGTGTGGCTCCTCCAAACCTCGGTCAGAAGGGGAACCAGTCCCGTTTACTCTGCACCAAGAGCTGCTGTGCTGAGGTGCTGGCAAAACTGCTGCGCCGGCCACAAAAGTCACGCTGGTGACCCGTGCGGCTCCTCCACTGGGAATCTTCTGCTCCGAGAGCGACCAAAATTTGTCTGAAAGTGTGGCATCCTCTCATTCTCTGCGCTTTCACTGGGAACTGCAATCCCAAGATGTTAGCGGTCAGCCATCTTGGATTGCTCCCAGATTCCTATTTTAAATATACAAGGAGTTCATAAGAAATACTCTGTGGTTCAGGTAAAACTAAGCTGTCTAAAATTTAAGTAGGCTTTTGTTTTAAACTTGATTCATTTATTTGCACTAAAGTAGCAGATTCAGTAATACCCCATTTATCTGGTTATTTTCCAGAATAAGATGGAATTTTACAGGTAACTGATCATAAATTAGTTTTCCAGATAACTGAATCTCAAACCTTCAAGGACTAAATCCTATAAATTTAACTATTTTTGATGGAAATTTTTATAGAACATAGCTTTCTAACCTTACTTTTCTGTATCTTTTAAATCAGAGGATACTCAATGTAATTTGATCTGTTTTCTGGCTTAGGACTACTGTTTTTTTCCACCTTCAGTATCTATTCTTTCTCCCTTGATGATTTTTGCTTTTTATTCCCCTTGGTTAGTGAACCCAAAGTTGTTAGAAATTGTTTATGGTAACTCAGAGTGAAGATGTAAGGAAGAAAGTATATTTTTTAGTGTGGTTCTTTTTTTTTAGTTGTGTCAGCCATTCATGTCTTCCCATGTTGCTTCTGGCTTTGGTGCTTTGCTCTGAAAGGTTGCTTAATGGGAGGTCACTGACTCATGGCATGTTAGGTCTCACCTGGGAGCTTTACCTTCTCTTCATTGTTGAGTAAATTGAGCCCTAAGAGTATCATGGGAATCACTCAAGCTTACACACACTAAGTGTTAGAACCTTGGGTTTAAGACTCAAGTCTTCTGTCTCCAAGTCTAGTGTTTTTCTAGTATAACTGTAATGTTAATTCCGAGTAGTTATTAGGAACACAGTAGTCTTGATAAATAATAAAGGCTCTGTTCTTTCTTAGCAGGATTCTTGCTACTCACTTTCTTACCTGTGTTAAAAACTAGAGTCATCCTAGACTCCTCTGCACTCTGCATTTAAAAAGGGTGACTAAAGCCTTGTCTAGTTTACTGCAACCTCTAGCGTTATAGTTCCTCTGCATTCTTGTCACATTGCCCTGTTTCAGGCCCTTGTCATCTTTAGCCCTCCTTCCCTCCTTGTTCTGCTCCCTGCCTCTGGACTCATTCTCAAACACAACATGCATTTGGCCAACATCAGCACTCAGAAAAAATAGCAAAAATGTGGTAGTGGAGAGGGAGAGACTGTACAAATGTGAATACCTGAAGGGCAGAGAATACACAACATGCATTTGGCCAACATCAGCACTCAGAAAAAATAGCAAAAATGTGGTAGTGGAGAGGGAGAGACTGTACAAACGTGAATACCTGAAGGGCAGAGAATAAGTACCAATGGGCAGAAAAATCAAAACAGTTCAGTTATTCAATTGAACTATGCATGTATTAGATCGGAAGGAAAATGATTCCAGCATTATAGCCAACCTAAACCATGTGATGAAGGTAGAGTTTGATACAGCGAAAACCCTGAGTGCATGCGGTGTGGAACATAGACATCTCTCTTACCACTCTCTGAATTTTAATGTCACTGCTGATAAGACTCTGATTAGAATCCTATTTCCAACACATGGCAATACTAAATAAATAGTACTGACAAGGCTGAAGGATGTGAGCTCTACTACGTGAATTGAAAAGTTGAATTAAAAGACCCATTAATAAAGATGAGAGGAAACTGATTACTCAGACTTGAAAATGAAAGATCAAGGGAGGACTTCCATTTGGCTTCAAAATATGTAAATTTTGTTATTCCAAGGGTGCCACCAACATAAAGTCTATGTGTTCTCTAGGCAGTAAGGGCTTCTGTTTATAAGCAGTGTTTTAAATGTAAATATTTTTGTTTTTATCAACTGAATATGATATGAAATCAGTTATCCCTTAAGTCTATAATGAAAAATGGTAGTACTGGGTACTCTGTTTATCCTTAAAATGTGGAAATTCATGTTCTGGGAAATATTTTTGGTATTATTTCTTTGATAACTTTCTTCTCTTTTTGTCTTTTATCTTTTTTTCAGAACTCTTGCTAGTTTCCTCTTGAATTTGCTGGATTGATCTTCCTGTTTTCATCTATTTTTGTTTCATCCATCTCTTTGGCTGCTCTTCTCCCACCCCATTCCTTGTTTCACAATATTTTTTTCTTAGTTATGTGAAGATATTCAATTTATTTCCTTTCGCTTTCTTTGTTGCATGTTTCTTCTTGCTTCCTTTTATTTAAAAAATTATTTTATTTTATTGTGATAAGGACACTTAACTTGAGATCTACCCTCTTAACATTTTTTTTTAGGTGTAGAATACAGTGTTGTGATTATAGGCACAATGTTGTACAGCAGATCTCTGAAACTTCCTCATCTTGCATTATTGGAACTTTATACCTTTTCATTAGCAAATCCTTGCATTTGTCCTCCCTGCCCCACATTGTTCTGTTCTCTGCTTCTATGAGTTTGACTATTTTAGTTAGCTCATCTAAGTGAAATCATGCAGTATTTGTTCTCTTTGACTAGGTTATTTGTCTCCCTTAGCCCAATGTCTTTTAGCATTAGTCTCAACCATCTTGTCACATGTTGCAGGATTTCCCTCTTTTTTATGTTAATATTCCATTTTATACATACATACACATACACACACACCCCATTTTCTTTATCCATTCCTCTGTCATTGGACATTTAGGCTATTGTGGATAATGCTTCAGTGGACATGGGAGTACAGATGTCTCTTTGACCTCTCAATTTCAGTTCCTTTCAGTGCATATCTGGAAGTGAGATTGTTAGCTCATATAGTGATTCTATTTTTAATTTTTTGAGAAAACTCTATACCATTTTTCATAAAGGTTATACAGTTTTGCATTCCTCAAAACAATGTATAGAGTTCAAGTTTCTCCACATCCTCACCATTGCTTGTCTTTCTTTTGGCGGTCCCATCCTGACAGATGTGAGGTGGTGTTGCACTGTGGCTTTGCTTTGCATGTTCCTGCTTTCTTTTTTATTTCTCTTGGTCTCTGCTTTTTACACTGGAGGCCTTCCTCAGGAGTTAAGAATAAATTACTTAGGCAGATAGTAAGGGTATGGAAGTCCTCAGTAAGGTTTTCTTTTTAATGAAAAGCAGCCCCAGTTCATTTTCCTTTCTAACAAAGAACAGCCAGTGAAATCAAGCTGCAGACATAGATGCTGGCAGTTGTGCCAATCATGGTCAAAATGGTGGCCCCATCTTCCCTTCTCTTTATCAGCCACCTGTAAGTAAGGAGCAGACAAGATGGTGCCAGTCAATGGAAAAGTTAATTTGCATAATAAGAATAGGATGGCATGGCTAGCCTTCCCTGTGGGCTGTTTAAATGTCATACCTGATTGAACCAATCTGTTAGCCCTATGTAAATCAGAAACCGCAGCCTCAAACCTGACTATAAAATCCAGGGCATCTGCCACCTGCTGGTCCTTTCTGCTTGGCAACCTGTCTTTCTATACAGAGAGCTGTTTCTCTTTCTCTTCTCTTCTGCCTACTAAACCTCTGCTCCTAAACTCCTCTTGTATGTCCACGTCCTAAATTTTCCTGGCACAGATGAACCCCAAAGTATATGCCCAAGACAATGTAGCCACTTCATCTGTTGGTAAGTTGTTGCCCCTTCATAAACTCCTTACACATGGATGTGACTGATAGGCCTTTTTGTAGGGTGATCCATCTTATTTTACTGGAGTTCTTCAGCTGTAAGTGTATATAGTTATTTCCTGATATATTAGGTTCTCCATATTTACCTGGTAAAACTAGAAATCTGTTTAAGAATGAGAAAGTCTTAAATTCTGCTCGTCGTTTGTCCAAGTTGGTCGCTTCCCTGCGCCAGAGTGAGCAGTAGCCAACATGTCAGGGTGGGAATCCTATTACAAAACTGAGGGCGATGAAGAAGCAGAAGAATAGGAAGAGGAGAACCTTGAAGCAAGTGGAGACTACAAATATTCAGGAAGAGATAGTTTGATTTTTTTGTTTGATGCCTCCAGGGCTATGTTTGAATCTCAAAGTGAAGATGAGTTGACTCCTTTTGACATGAGCATCCAGTGTATCTAAAGTGTGTACATCAGTAAGGTCATAAGCAGTGATTGAGATCTCTTGGCAGTGGTGTTCTATGGTACTGAGAAAGACAAAAATTCAGTGAATTTTAAAAATATTTACATCTTGCAGGAGTTGGATAATCCAGGTGCAAAACGAATTCTAGAGCTTGACCAGTTTAAGGGGCAGCAGGGACAAAAAGCTTCCAAGAGCTGATGGGCCACGGATCTGACTACTCACTCAGTGACGTGCTGTGGGTCTATGCCAACCTCTTTAGTGATGTCCAGTTCAAGATGAGTCATAAGAGGATCATGCTTTTCACCAATGAAGACAACCCCCACGGCAATGACAGTGCCAAAGCCAGCTGGGCCAGGACCAAAGCCAGTGATCTCCGAGATACAGGCATCTTCCTTGACTTGATGCACCTGAAGAAACCTGGGGGCTTTGACATATCATTGTTCTACAGAGATATTATCAGCATAGCAGAGGGTGAGGACTTCAGGGTTCACTTTGAGGAATCTAGCAAGCTAGAAGACCTATTGCGGAAGGTTCGTGCCAAGGAGACCAGGAAGCGAGTACTTAGCAGGTTAAAGCTGAAGCTCAACAAAGATATAGTGATCTCTGTCGGCATTTATAATCTGGTACAGAAGGCTCGCAAGCCTCCTCCAATAAAGCTCTATTGGGAAACAAGTGAACCAGTGAAAACTAAAACCCGGACATTTAATACAGTACAGGCAGTTTGCTTCTGCCTAGCGATACCAAGAGGTCACAGATCTGTGGAAGTTGTCAGATTATACTGGAGAAAGAGGAAACAGAAGAGCTAAAACGATTTGATGATCCAGGTTTGATGCTCATGGGCTTCAAGCCTGTGGTAATGTTGAAGAAGCACCATTACCTGAGACCCTCCCTGTTCGTGTACCCAGAGGAGTCTCTGGTGATTGGGAGCTCAACCCTGTTCAGTACTCTGCTCGTCAAGTGTCTGGAGAAGGAGTTCGCAGCATTGTGCAGATATACACCCTGGAGGAACATCTCCCCTTATTTTGTGGCTTTGGTGCCACAGGATGAGGAGTTGGATGACCAGAAAATTCAGGTCACTCTTCCAGGCTTTCAGCTGACCTTTTTACCATTTGCTGATGATAAAAGGAAGATGCCCTTTACTGAAAAAATCATGTCAACTCCAGAGCAGGTGGACAAGATGAAGGCTATTGTTGAGAAGCCCCGCTTCACATATAGAAGTGACAGTTTTGAGAACCCCGTGCTGCAGCAACACTTCAGGAACCTGGAGTCCTTGGCCTTGGATTTGATGGAGCCTGAGCAAGCAGTGGACCTGACACTGCCCAAGGTTGAAGCAATAAATAGAAGACTGGGTTCCCTGGTGGATAAATTTAAGGAGCTTGTTTACCCACCAGATTACAATCCTGAAGGGAAAGTTACCAAGAGAAAACACGATAATGAAGGTTCTGGAAGCAAAAGGTCCAAGGTGGAGTATTCAGAAGAGCTGAAGACCCACATCAGCAAGGGCACACTGGGCAAGTTCACTGTGCCCATGCTGAAAGAGGCTTGCCGGGCATATGGGCTGAAGAGTGGGTTGAAGAAGCAGGAGCTGCTGGAAGCCCTCACCAAGCACTTCCAGGACTGACCAGAGGCCGCGCACCCAGCGGTCCTTCCACAGTGTGGCCGGGCTGCCTGGCCTTGTTCTCAGCCAGTTAAAATGTGTTTCTCCTGAGCTAGAAAGAGTCTACCCGACAGAAGTCGAGGGACTATGTTTTTGAGGCTTCCTGTTGCCATGGTGATGGAGTAACCCTCCCACTTTGCTGTTCCTTACTTTACTGGCTGAATAAAGAGCCCTAAGTTTGTACTAGAAAAAAAAAAAAAAAAAAGCAAGTCTTAAATTCTAGGAACATTAGACATTGCATTGAATTCTCATAGAATTAGAACTTCTGAAAGCTTATTAATTATTTTTAACTATGAACGTTTCCTGTTTGTGATATTTTTGGTATGGGAGATTTTGTTGGAGGAATTGGGATCAGAGTTCTTGTCCTTTTTGGGATGGGGAGAGTGTTGTTTCAAGAGCATTAAATTTCCACTGCTCCCGAGTTCACCATAATTTAGGAGCTAAAGTGGTTTAAACCAACACATTACAGCCTATGCCCTCTTCTTATGGTAGAATTACTAGCCACTTATGTGGCTGAGAACTACTAAGTGATACTTCATTACTGTGATCCTTAAGTAGGATGAAATAATGGGTCATTTTCTTCATTCTCATAAACTTAGTTGTTGGGAAACCATTTTATATAAAAATAATTTAAATGTTTTTAACTCAAGTAAAAAGTAGGCAGATATTGCAAAGAAAGTTCAGTGTATTCACTGAAAGAACAGTGATGGATGTTTTCTCAAAATTGTTTTAACAGTAGATGCTAAGGGTCTTGTGAAGTGAGAAAAAATGCATTTAGCCTTATGGTTTAAATTCATAAAGTGTGACAGTTTATTTCAGAACTACCAAAGCTAATAAAATTAAAAAGCTTGCACATTACTTTTCATTAGTGTGATTGTATTAAGTGTGGTTAGTTTCTTTTATTACATTAAAACAAAAGAAAACTATGAGGCTACAAAGAGTCCATTTATCTGTTTGCTTAATTTAAAAGTAAAACATATATTATTCTAATTATATGCATTAATGTTTAATGTTACCTTCATAAGTCTATAGCTCATATTCCTAATGCCAACAGCATCTGATTACTTTGCACCATATGGCTGCAGTGGTGTGTATGGAAAGAAAGCCAACTGGGGACCTAGCCAGGCTCAACCATGCTGCTCTTTAGTGGTGTGACCTTATGCAGGATTCTTAACTTCTTTGCTTGGAAATCTGTGAAGTGTCGGCCTTCTATACCATGGTCTCTTAGCATCCTTCTCTTTGTAATATTTCCTCATTGTATGACGAATTATGTCAATATTGGTAATTCTTTTTCAGTTAGTAAATAATTCAGATGTTTTCTATGTATGTATATGCATATCTACATACATAATATGGTTAAAAATACATAAACACATATAGTTAAAACACCACTCTCACTCAAAATAGAGTTATAGAGCTACATTTGCTAATGGATCCTCTTAAGTTCTTACAGATATTCTCATGCATGTGTCAATATTTGCACGTAAATCATTATCCAGGTACTTTTCAGTTTTTTCTCACATCTTAAAAATACTTTTATGTAAACATATTCCTGAACATATTACTAGTCAATATCTGGTATTATAATTTATAAATTAATAAGAAATTTAAGTTTTTATTTTTTACCATTTTTCTTAAATCTTAATCCCCCCACCCCCACCCTGCCCCGCATGTTTGACTTGTGCTAGCAGGATAATTTTTTTTTTTTAAAAAGCTATGCATAGGGCTGGGGTTAGTGTCCTATGCCTGTAATCCTAGCATTTTGGGAGGCCAACGTGGGCAGATCACTTGAGGCCAGGAGTCAAGACCAGCCTGGCCAATTTGGTGAAACTTTGTTTCTATTAAAAAACAAAACAAAGCCAAAAAAAAAACAAAAATTAGCCCAGCGTGGTAGCTCACATCTGTGGTCCCAGCTACTTGGGAGGCTGAGGCATGAGAATTGCTTGAACCTGGGAGACAGAAATGACAGTGAGCTGAGATTGTGCCACTGCACTCCAGCCTGGGCAACAGAATGGGACTCTGTCTCAAAAAAAAAAAACTATGTGTAGAAAAATGTCTGGAAGTAGATAAAGCAAATGTTAACAATTGGTTAACATTTGGTTGGTCAATTTGGTTCACCAAATTTTTTTTGGTGAACCAGAAAAATTTGGTTGGTGAATTTAAAGTGTTTTTTCTGTGTATTTCATATTTTTAACAATTGATATTTTATTGGGAAAAATCCATTTTAATAAAAGTACCATGCTATTATAAAGTAATTATGAATCAGTAGTTGTTTAATTGAAATATAAAACCATATTCTATATAGACTATTAAATCACACATCATTAAAAATATTTTTTTCTTTCATTTATTTTTAATTGAAGTATAATTTACACATAATAAAATACACAGATTTTACCTATATCCTCTGAATCTTTTACCCACTCTACTTAAAATATAAAACATTCCGGTAATCTCATAAAATTCCCTCAAATCCCTGTTATCCCTCTTAAATCAGTCTATTCACTCTATGCAGACAACCACCAATCTGATACCTATCATCATGGATTAGTGTTTTCTGTGTAGAACATTGAATAAATGGAACCCAACCCTGTGTACTCTTTGTGTCTGACTCTCCCATTATCCATTTGATAACTGCTTGCATATCTTCATCACTATCTTAAAATAGCCATTATTCTTCTTTTCTTAATATTTAGGTAACTTGCTCAAAGTCACCCAGCTGGTAAGTGCTAGAGCCAGGGCTGGGCCTCAGGTCTGTGTGCCCCTGAGCTCTTTCCCCTAATCTTGCATTTGCTGCTTTCCAAGGCCTCAGACAGAAAATCCACTTGCTGGGGAAGAGGAGGTTGGACTGTAAGGTACTTTGACTGTCACTCTAAGGAATTTGTTTCTTACTTTTCATATATGGATTTTCCATTGCAGTACTATGACACTTGGGGGTTGTAAAGAATAACAAACTGCAAGCTTGTTTAAAAAATAATCCAGTTTTTCTTCAGTGAGTATTCATCAGGCAGCAACTGTGAGTCAGATACTGTTCTAAGCAGGCTGCTGACTGTGTCCTGTATGTGGGATGATCTATCTGTACTGTGGAGTCCAGGAACTTGACTCTTGACATTGGAATTTTGAGGTATTTCCCCTTGAGCTGGTTAGATTCCCTAGAGAAGATTCTATTCCTCTTCTGCCTAGAAGGTGAGATAGCCTGGCTGCCAGCATTCAGGAAGTAGAGTTGGGGTCTCTGTGTGCAAATCTACGTATTTCCCTGTTTTCAATGAGTCATCCTGGCAGCAGATATCCCAGAGTCTCCCTCTGTGAGGAGGGAGTTTGCTTTCTGAGAGTAAACCTCCAGTGCTCCTCCAGGATTGAGAGGGCAGTCACCTAGTTACATATGTGGGGAAAGGGATCCCGGCACTGATTGTTTTTATTCATTGCCTTTCAGGAAATCTTTCTTATTTTGGCTCCACTGGGTGAGCAGACACAACAGACCATGTGGCCTTAGTCAGTTCCCACATTATAAGGAATAAAATACAGATTTCTTAGCATGACATCCAGGATGTCATGAGTGGGTGGGTGGATGGTGTGGGGCAGATTTTGCATTGGAAATTAGATTGGCCGTTTGTTTGCCCCATTGCCAACTGGGGCTTCAGGCCTCTTCAGTCAGCTATTGCACCCCCCACTACTGTGATGTTGTCAAGCTGTCCACATTTTTGTCTTCCCTTGTGTTTCTACCTTTAAAAGAAAATACTGCTTTTTTTTTTTTTTTAAATCTTGGAAGGCCTTAAAAAAGTTCAGGTACAAATTTCTTTTCATTAATTTTGCCTTTTAATTAATGTGTTCTTTTAACTCTGAAGCAAGTTAAGAAATTTGAATTTCTTTATTTACTATAAATCAATGTCATTTTGACTCCAACACTTTCCTGTTTTCCTGCCTGCAAATTATCCTTATTTATGCTTAAGGTAAGTCTCACCACTTACCTAGAAAGGCAGATGCTGTCAGTATCTTGGGTTCCATGGTTAGGAATTTGTGTTTTATTCCTTCTAATGGGGGAACTGACCAAGCCTACATGGTCCCCTTGTGTCTGCCCATCTGACTGCTTCTGTGCCAGGCTTAGGGCACAGGAATTTATATTCATTATGCAAACTCTGGAACTTCATGAACATGGAGTGAGGGCAGAAAAGTCCATTCAGGCCCAGATCAAGAGGAAATCACTTTGGTGGCTGGATGTCATTTTGACGAATAGAGGAGGGCCAAAGAAAGCATTCCAAAACGCTGTTTGTATGATGTTATGGTTGTCTACACAAAGCTTTTTGCTGGATTCCTGTCCCATCCCCCAAACTGGCATGTGTCTTCAATGCAGTCAATAACTGGTGTGGCTCAGCACATAAGAAAAAGTGTCTGGTTGTTGTTTGTTGAACGATGTCTATGACCCTTACGCAGGTAAGAAGACCAAAATCAGACGTGGTATATTAGCTCTGTCTTCTTTCCTCATGCTACCTACTTGCCAGATTGGTCTTATTTTCTATCCACAAGTTAGGGCCTGTGGGAGAGAGGTAGGCCAGGGGATCTTCTCAGTTGGACCTATCAAGGACTTGGAACATGGCTATAAATACTTTTTCCAGTTGGTGCTTAGTTTTTAGCAATTCCTTCAAAATTAGATAGATAGATAGATAGATAGATAGATAGATAGATAGATAGATAGATAGATAGATAGATAGATAGAGCTTTAGACAATTATTTGCCAGATCCATGGGATTTTAATGGGAAAATGAGAGAGGAGATATTGGACCCTTGTTTTCATTACCTGGAGTACTCAGAAGAGGGTTTCTTGTGGAAGTTTTAGGCCAGAATAGCTGAGTTTCTGCCAGCCTTGAAAGTCCACTATGAGAGAGATTCCTGCTGTCTGGAGCTCAGCAAAGATGGATGGACTTCCCTGTCTCATTAAGAGCAGGGCCATATCTCATCTGTCTTTGAAAACCTGGCATCTGGAATAATTCATGGTGTGTAATAGGTGCTCAATGAAGGATTGTAGAGTGAATGACTAAATGAGGCAGTGATCACCATGGCAATCATCCACATCAGGGTGAATAGTGGGAATGAATGAGATTAAGAAGAATTATTGCGTTAATTTTTAGGGCTCACCAACTCAGTGCATACAGGATCTAAATGAAAGAATGAACACTGACCATTCTAGGATGATAAATGGCAGCTGAAATTTGGCCTCAAATTTCTGGGCAGAGTGTATAGGGTCAGAGAGTGGCAGCCTGGAAGGCACACACCTCATCTGATGGGAGCTGTTGCCAGCTGTGGCCTATAGGCATAATAACATACCTCCTAATTTTTTTTTAGATTTAAGTAAAACTCTGGATGATAGCATAAAATATCTTTACTTTTCAAAATTATGATATTTTGAGTCATAAATAAAACACACTTATGGATCGCATTTGATTGAAGGCCTTCACATTGTCCTCACTGGTAAACCCAAAAGAAGTGGAAGGCTGGGTACGGTGGCTCACACCTGTAGTCCTAGCACTTTGGGAGGCCAAGGTGGGTGGATCACCAGAGGTCAGGAGTTCGAGACCAGCCTGGTCAACATGGCAAAACCCCACATGGCAAAACCCAGTCACTACTGAAAATACAAAAATTAGCAGGACATGGTGGCAGGCACCTGTAATCCCAGCTGTTTGGGAGGCTGAGGCAGGAGACTTGCTTGAACCTGGAAGGCAGAAGTTGCAGTGAGCTGAGATTGCACCACTTCACTCAAGTCTGGGAAAAAGAATGAAGCTTCATCTCAAAAAAGAAAAAAAGGGGAAAAAAAGGACTGGGTTGCAGGGAATCTTCATTTAAGGGGCAAGTGGAAGAAAAAGAATCCTTCAACAAGATTGAAAAGGTGCATTGAAAGAGCCAGAGAGAGAAGTGACTGAATCTAAGAAGAGGACCTTAAGGAAATCTGGCCAAAGCTGATGGACATCTGCTATGATATGTGCTATGGGGAAGTCAGACAGAGAACACAGTGATTTGTTTATGAATGCAGGGAGAATGCATGTTAACATGCAGATATTTTGGGTCTGACACAAACATGGTGCAGTCTGTGACACTGGTATCACTTGGACCAAACTTGCTTTTAAAATTGTTTCTATAAAGCTCTGGCAAGAAAAGAGTCAAAGTTCATATAAATTTTCATTTTGAAAGTCATCATTCGTATATCTATAATAAAATACTTTAAAGGAGTACTTAAAATATTTCAAGGAATTTACATGAAACTGTCAAGGAATCACTATTTTTATATCTTCTCCATGATGGGGTGGACCTTCGTTTTGTCTCTCAGGGGAAGTTATGACAGTAGATCCTATTCCAGGAAGTTTTATTTTACTGGAGGGAAGCCCAGTTAAAATCCCAGTGTTAATTTCCTGTCATGTTAACTACTAAAGAACAGATTTCCAAAGTGTCTCAAACATTTGACACAGTCATTTCCGTTTGCTAAACTTGATCTGTGTTTCTTGGGTGATACATGCATTCTGAGTCAAAATCGTATGAAGTATATTCTTAAGAATATACTATAACTATATTCTATAGTTATAACTGTATAGTATAACTCTATCCTATCTAAGGCATTGGACTCATAGAATATGCTTTCATTTTTATGTTAATTGTCGAGAGTTTATAAGTAATTGTAAATTCATGAGTGCTTTGTGTGAGTTAGAAATTGTCTAGTAGAGCAAAATCCGTTTACTAAGCTCCTCCTGTGTGCTTCCACATGCTCAGAGCCACACAGGCAACTTCTTATCATGATTCAGAGGAGGGTATAATCCAAGCCATATGCTGATTGTTGGGTGAACTTCCATGCCTCAGTGCATTTCTCATGTGTGTGTTTGCCTGTGCCTGTAATGTTCCACCCATACCCAACCTCTTGTCCTTTTCATTTTTCTTGCAAAGTCCTAATTATGCTTCAGGGATGGTTTAATATGTCAGTCCTTCTGTAGAGATCCCTAACACCTCCTTACCACTGTACCTATGACACTTTGTATGTACTATAGATGTGGCATTTTTCAAATAATGTATTTGGTATTTTTCTCTTCCACATGACCGTGTATATCCTAAAGTCCATGTCATTAATTTCTGCATCTAGGCATGTATCAGACACAGGGGAGCTTTTCAATAACCGATGGTTGAATTAGGTTGAATCTGTCCAATCATCACCCCAGTGGATGACTTAGGCAAATAAGTTATTAACCCACTGTGATGTTAAAGAACCATTCAGCTTAACAGTATTATGGAACTAAATGTCCTCATATGTTTTGTTACATAATTTAAATAAAGAAAAAATAAAATTATTTAAGAGAAGAAGGACTAGATATGTACTTAAGCCTTTGTAAACTAATATAAACTTAACATGTTTATATTTTAACATATTTCACATTGATTTAAAATTGAATTGTTGATAAGCCATTAGTGACAAACTCAAACTGTAGTATTTTTATTCCCAGTGATAGATTTTTTCTGATCTGCAGATTTCTTCTTATGTTGTGGCCTGATACACATAGCTTAGATATGCCATGAGTAAAATCATGACTCTGAAATCTAGCAACTGTAGATGTTTTGCATATTAGAACTTAGGGCATAATTTTCTCCCCAACACCAGTGTTGGAAAGGTAATTATGTTTCAGAAGGGTCCTTTCAGCCTGTACTTTGTAGGGATTTGGGGCATGACCCTTTGCTTTACACCTGTGTAGCTGGCATGGCCTTTTCTCCCCGGCTCCTGGGCTGGACCCTTCCTCTTTCAGAGAGAAGGAACCAGGGAAGAGGGGCTGAAATGGGACCTCATTTTATGCCAAGCTCATAGGATCATGCCTAGCATTTGGTAAGTTAGCATTTAAAAGTGTTTATGCAACATTGCTTGATTAAAATGGCATTGATATTTTAATCAATAACATTATTAAAATAAAAATGTTTAAAAATGTTAAAGATATTTTAATATCTTTATAATAACTATTGGCTATGCCTTGCAGTACTATTGTCTCTCTTTAAACCTCTCTTAGAACTGTGTGTTAGGTTTAGTTTTATTCTTTGATTACTAGAAGTGCCTTTAAAGAAGGCATAGACCTCTAAAAAGGGCCTCTTTCAAGTGTAAAGGGAGAAATTAGAAAAAACATCAAAGAAAAAGACTTCTAAGAAGGAAAATAAAAATTGATTTACCTTTGCTTTAGAAGCTTCCCAAAAGGGGAGACTGGGAAAAATAGAAGACCAGACCATACTGAAGGTTTCCTTCTCCCTCCGTTGCCCTGTCTCATTCCCTGGTGCCAAGAGCCTCTTTGGGGAGATTAAACTTTATGGCAAGGTTGCATTTGTTGTTGTTTTGTTCTCATCTCCATCTGGGACAAGCTCAGGCAGAATTCCTATTTGTAAAGTTTCCTGCCAAAAACATGTTGAACTATGTCTCCAAAGTAACAGAGGTTATGCATCATTTCTACTCTAGTTTTGAAAATCGACAAACTAATGGTTCTACCACTAGCAAGAAGAATTGAGATGTTACCATAGAGAAATTGCTATTGAAATGGCATTAGTGATAGGGTTTGACCTTTTGAAAAAATAGATCATTCTTCTTGACTTCTTGTTAAACTCTGTGCTTAATTTCTGTTTCATGGACACAGTCATTACCTGTTGCAAGTGTGAGGGTGAAGCCGCAGACGGCTAGACTCTTACCCCATAAGGCAGCCATTCTTCCTAAAGAGATGGCTCTCAAGACCAAATGGAGCACTAGTAGAATGAGTGCCAGGTGGGGGGAGAGACTGCCTTCCTCATGGTCTGCTCTTGGTTGGTAATATCCTTGCAGGGGCCACCTCTAATAGTAGGGAAAAAGGATGGCATAACTGCATAAAGGCAGGTCTGGAAACTTGAAGATGTCTATTTGCCTACTTCTGAGAAAAAAGTTTGGAATGGCACACTCTGTGTTTCTCAGCAGGCAGAGCACTGGGTTTGTTGAGTGAGATTGTGGTGCTTGTAGATACAGGCAGGAGTTACATGGACTTCACATTTACAGTGCGTTTTAAATTCCATTGAAGTTCATATGTTATAAATTCCATTTTTGGTGTATTCTGTACAGAAGGATGATCTTTTCAGAATATTTAATGAATTATTAGCTTTTATATTTCTTCAAAATATTCATTTATTTTGAATAAATAGTGAAAACACCAAGGGCCATCTGAGTTCTGTAAACTGTTTTTATCTCAATGATAAAACTGTTTTTATCATTGAGATGAGCTGTTTTATTTTTGAAAAATGACATTTCTCTATGTGTAGATTATTATTACTAGCCATCTATGCCTCTGCTCAACTTAATTCTTTCCTAAACCATAACAATTGTGTAGTTTTTATATTTGAATTATTTTCCTCATATATTGTTATCCTTGACTAAAGGCTTTTCTCTTTAGTAAATGCTTTTGACTATCTGGCCTTTATAGCATCAATTTCAATTTTAAATGCCTGTGGAGACATGCTTGACTGCATATAAATTTTCTAGTAGAGTTCTGTAAAAATTCTTCACTTCCCAAAGACCATATGGATCCATCTTGGTTCCCAGCAGTTTATAACTGCCAGAATAATTTAAAAGACATTTTCCCTTTGCAACTTAATTTAGAATAGAACACATTTTGTCAGAGAAAGTGGTGTGGGAAACAGCTTGGATCAAGCAGCCATATACCCATAGACCTCCAGCAACCTTGAAGGCAGTATGGGGCACGCAGAGAGCACTGCACTGGGAGTCTGATAATGTGGCCTAAGTCCCGGCTGTGCCCAAATGAGGGGCAAGGCCTTTCCCAGTCATTTCTGGTTTCTTGGCTTAAGTTTCTTCAGATGGAAAATGAGTTGTTGACCTAATGATGCCCCACAGTAGCATTTAGATTTTAAAAAGTCATTGATTCTAGATTTTAACATCTAGAAGTTCAACATGAACATTGACAACTCATTTAGTCTTAGTATTTCTCTTTGAATCAAAGCAGATTTTTTTGATTGCATTCTGAAAACATCAGGAACACTAGGTTATGCTGCAGTGCTTACCAACCATAAAATTTCAGTGGCTCAAAGCAAGTTTATTTCCTGCTTAGGGTGCACAGTTAATGTGGATCGAGTGAGGTGTCACTGCTCATCACAGTTACCCAGGGACTCAGGCTGATGGAGCAGCTGCCATCTTAGATGTTGCTGATAGCAGTCGAGGGGAAAAGTATGGTGGATTTATATAACTCACTGGCTCCTGAGCCTTCTACCTGCAACTGAGTCCCTAACTTCTGCTTGCCTTTCATTGGCTACAGCAAGTAGCCATCACCAATGCAGCGGGAGAGTGTGGTCCTACCAGGGCTGGTGCTATGTGGTGGGCAGCAGTATTGGCACCACATGTTACAGAGGGCTGCTTCCGACCAAGCCAACTTTTGGAGAGAGTTTTAATTGACACTTAATGGACCTTTGCTGGGCACATTTCCACATTGTGCTCAAGGAGAATGATAGAAGGTGTCAGAACTATGAGGAATGGGCAAAAGGCCTTGGGTAGAAGGCAGAGAAGAGTCATGGGATTGATGCAAGGATCAGAAAAATGGTGTGGTGAACCAAATAAACATTTTGGCGGGAGGTCAAAAGGCCTAGTGTTAATGGCCAAATTTAGGCCAAGATGATATTGAAAATTTTCATCTTTCACATTGAAAGACTAATGTGCAGTAATTTCCAGCATGGTGGGGATTGTGGTTTTCCTCAGAGCTGTCCCCTTTAGAAGTGTCAGTTGCTCCTCATCCTTCAAGGCTTAATTGAAATATTATTTATCTACATGTATTTTCTTTTCCTACTGAAATGTGAATTTTTTCAGGACAAGAGGCCATTTCATCCTGGCACATAGTTTGCAGGCACTAAGTGAATACTGAATGATTGAAATGAAACCAGCTGGCAACTCTCTCTCATGGTGCCCATGTGCCCGCCATCCTCTGGCTCAGCATTTCACCAGGCCAGAGCTGGGTACAGGATTGGTTTTATGGAAGAACCTAAAGCAAGATGGCATTTCTGAGATTTCTGGCTGCTGTTCTGTTAATTGTAGTGCTGTCAAGTGAAAGGGTAATAAAATAGTACTTTGAAATCCAAAAAGTGAAAAGAGAAAAGTAAATTTGTACCTAAAATATAATTTCTGTTTTGTATATTCTAGTTTCCTTCTTTTGAGTTGCTGTACTTTGAGTGTAGTGGAATCAAGAATACCTAAATCAGTATAACCTAGTCACTGAAAGAAAGACTTTAATAACCTATTGATAGTCCTGTCTTCATTATTTTATTGTTATGAACTTGCTGAACATATTTACACAAATGATACAACTTTGAATCCTTGGGACGCAAAACAGTGGTTCACTAGCTTCAGAGCACCTCAGAGTTACGTGGAGGGCTTGCTAGGGCCCCATTTCCAGAGTGTGTATTTCAGGTGGTCTGGGGTGGGGCCTGGGAGTTAGCATTTCTGTGGCATTCCCTGAGGATGATAATTCTGCAGATCTGGGACCACACTGTGACAAGCAGTAATGTACAGTAAAGGACCCTGAAAACAGTGAAAAAAGCATGGGTGTGAATCTCCCATGCTACTTAATAACCAATTGACAGTAAGTCACTCAGCCCCTCTAACTGTATTTCCATCTTGTGGAACATGAAGGTCCTAGTTGACCTAACAGATGATCAGATGAGGTTGTACCCTAAAGCCATTTAAAAAAAATAAGTCTCTCCAAAGATACCTTCTTACAATACCCTAAAGGTTGAGAATCATAGACACTTATTTTACATTCAAAGTATACACAGCTTTGAACCAGGTAGTAGAAAATAGGACATAGAAAGAAAAAGAGAACAGGAGAAACATGGCACATGCCAAGCACCAAAATGAGTGACATGGATGTTAAGAATTAAGAGAAAGAGTGGTGTGCTGCCCAGGGTGAGCCTTTCCCAGACTTGACTGTGTAAAGACTGTCATTTCACAAGGAGACTCTGGTCACTCTTTGTTCCAGTATGGCTTACTGCACAGGCAGCATCCTGAAATCTAGAAATCCGTCATATTGGTGCATTTTGGGTAGTTTATCCTTCCTTGGACTCAATCTCAGGTTACCTACCCCTTAGAGTTTGTGAAGTTAAGAGTATAAAGTGACTCATTTTGCGAGCATTTAAAAGTCATCATCTCAACAAGGGGATGGTACTGCAAATAAAAGTATCCGAAAGATCTATAAAGTCATCTATTCATACTTTTGATTTAACTAATTGAGGGAGGAGAGGAAAATCTCTGAGATTTCTCTTAAGGTGTTTTTAATCTTAAGATTAAAAAATGTAGCTGATACATAGTTGACCTGCACTAGCATTTTTCTTTTAAGGTGTGTGACCTTGTCTATACCTAGAGTTTTAGATCATTTTTATTATGGTTTAACCCTAATGTGTTTTAAAATTATGCTTAATAGTAGGTTTAGAAATTAATATCCCATGTAATATATTAACATTTTTACTCTTAAGTGCTTTGATAGCCACATATTTAAGGTTAGATAAAAATTGTAATTTACTAGTCATAATTATTATAATTGATTTGAATAAAAATATGAACTAATTGTATAGGTCAAAGCAAGTTATGTGGTAAATAAAAATTATTTTTGGTTTATTCAGTTTTTTGAGATGGGAGTCTTGCTCTGTCACCCAGGCTAGAGTGCAATGGCATGATCTCGGCTCACTGCAATCTCCGCCTCCCAGGTTCAAGCGATTCTCCTGCCTCAACCTCCTGAGTAGTTGAGACTACAGGCATATGCTACCATGCTGGCTAATTTTTTGTATTTTTAGTAGAGATGGGTTTCACTATGTTGGCCAGGATGGTCTCCATCTCCTGACCTTGTGATCTGCCCACTTCAGCCTTCCAAAGTGCAGGCATTACAGGCGTGAGCCACTTCACCTGGCCTAAAAATTATTTTTTGACAATAAAATTGAGGTTTTGAAACTTGTCCTGGGCAAAGACTGTAACTGGGTAATCGATTGAGCTCTAGATGGTGAAGTGTACCTACGAATACTATCTACCATTATGATTAATATAATGCATTGTTATACTTCAATTGTAATAGCATTTTATGTTGTATTTTTCACCAATGAATACTAAAAGGTGAATATTTTTCACCACTGTACAGGTTCTGTTTAAACTCTTGGCATTAAAAAAAGGAATCCTCACTCATACTTGAAAAAGATTGGAAATCTCTGACCTAGTCCATGCTAGCTCATGGCCCTTCATCTTGACTGACTCTGTAGATCACTGTTAGTGTTGGTTTATGTATTTCTTACCTTTTTGGAGAGATACATTTTCTAAAGGAAGCAATGATGGAAAACGGACTGTTGGCTAGTTTGAGATGTGTGCACATTTCATCACCTTCTTCACAGGCAGATACCTATCAGCCTTAAAGGATGACTTTTTGCCCCCTACTTTCCTTTCTGCCTGGCCATCTCCTTAGAATCTTCCCTGACTGTGTTGTATGTCCTAGTACCTTCTCATTGAAGAATGTATTAGATATCATTGTCAATGTCTTTTATCATTATTCTTCCTTCTATTCTTGTAAAGACAACTTTTATTGTTTATAAAATACCAATGAAAAAAAAGTCCAAGAATTTGCCCCTCCAATTTTTGAAAAATTGTACTGTAGTATGATTATAAAACACATACTATGTACTATAAGTTTCCAACCATTAAATCAGCATGAAGAGGTGTTGAAATGAATCAGTTGAATAGATTAGAGATTCAAGTATATATGAAGATCTGATATGTGATAAACCTGGCAAAGCTCAGTTAAGAAAAGTTGGTTTATTCAATAAATGTCATTGATATAACTGATTATACCTCTGGAAAAAATAATTTTAGGCACCCTTGTCACACTATATACAAAAATTAATTCTAGGTGAATTATTGTTCTAAATGTTCTAAAAATATACAAGTAATAGAGATAGGTCTTAAACCTAGGTCTTTCTTACTCCAAAGCTACTGAGCCACACTTTAAATGTTAATAGATAATGCCAGATTATGTTTCCCAAAGATGAGAGGAGAGAAACATTTTCTTTTGCTAACATTTAGCTGTTTTAATTTTTTGTCATAAACAATGCTGAGATGAACATCCTTATGTCTACATTGCTAAGTGGATACATGATTATTTTCTTTTGAATGCATTCCTGGAAATGAAATAGCTGTGTTTGAGGGGACCAAGGCTTTTGAAATAAACTTTCAATTTGCTCAGCAGAAAGGCTGTGCTAATTTAGTGACTTTATTTTTTGTCATGTTTAATGTCTCACTATTTTTCTCTTTAGAATAGACCATCTTTTGTTATGAAGAAGTATTGTACTATCATCTTCCTTTTATATTGGCAAGTTTCTAATTAACCTAGGGCTTCCTGTGAAATAGGGAGAAGCTGATATTTTGTATCCTTTTATCATCTATATTAATAAACTCATAAAGAATCACTTTGACCCCAGATATCTCTTTCACTAGCATGAATCAAAGATATCTGTTAAGATCCAGCCACACAAAACAACAGTAGAGTTTTACTCTCTCTACTCTCTATATATTAGCTGTGCTGGAGGTGAGGCCCCACCTTCCTCCTGCAGCCAAGGGAGTTCCCTCCCTAGGAAGAACTTGCTTGCTCTGATATGACTTCCACCACTTGCCATTCAGGGTAAGTGCCACATATTTCCAAACTCCATAAAAAATGTGCTGTATGAGGCTTCCTCCTATCTTTGTTATCTTTCATGCAAACAGTTCTTTTTGATAGAATCTGGAATTTAGTGAATTCATTCTGAAGGCTGTGAAATGTGATCTCTATGAGTTCTAGTCTTCCTGTGAGGATGCATTCTTTTTGTGGAAGGCACCACCGGGTTGACACAGTATTATTTATTTTTCTTCCACATATTTTTTTGTACTTTCCTATGTAACCAATATGAGGCTGTATTGAAGAGAAATAATCTTATCAAGTATTTGATATATATAGAATTCCTTGTGAGTTGCCATCTTAACTTAAGAACTTTAATTTAATTGCTAAATATTATCCTGTGCCAAAGGAAAACAAAGGTAAGTTCTTTTCAGAGAAGGGAGTTTTATGTCTTACAGTATTCAGTGTGAAATAGGATAGAGGTATGTTTTCAATCATAGTGCACAGTGGACAGAATTTAGAGCGTTTGCATCCTGTAATCAGAGTTACCTGGTCTCAGTGCAGAGAATATTTTGGTTTTGTTTCTACTTTTTGGCATAGACTTAGACTTTTATAAATAAGCTGAAAATTATCACAGAAATTGTTGAAATTGGCTCTGAACAAGAATGTTTGATCTTTCTGTAAATAGCTTTATTAATGCACGTGAAGGGACTATTCTCTACCATTTTTCTACTTACAGCAGTGCAACTAATGTGTTAACAGAGATCTGAACCTTGACTTTTTTTCCTCAGGCATAAGTCAGCTCTTTCCTTGAGCTAAAATTTAGCCAGAAAGGAAAAAAAAGTCTCATTTTGGTGCATGTGGTATGAAAATGAAACAATGCAGCTTCATTTAGGGTCTCCTTTAACCTACATCTTAAAAATATATTTTGAGACTGTAATATGCCTGTTAAACATGAGCACAGTTATCAAAATGATATTTATAAAATCAATGTGAATATGTGAATTTGTAGCTTTATATACAAATAATATATATAGGCATGTATGCATACGTATTTCAACATTGATATATGTATATCTCAAATTTACATATGTATGTCTTTTATAATTGAGATAGCACAGATTGTGAAGGATTTATTTTTTATTTTTTTATTGCATTTTAGGTTTGGGGGTACATGTTAAGAACATGCAAGGTCGTTGCATAGGTACACACATGGCAGTGTGATTTGCTGCCTTCCTCCCCATTACCTATATCTGGCATTTCTCTCCATGCTGTCTTTCCCCAACTCCCCACCCGCTGCTGTCCCTCTCCTATTTCCCGCCGGCCCGACAGACCTCAATGTGTGATGCCCCCCTCCCTGTGTCCATGTGTTCTCATTGTTCATCACCCACCTATGAGTGAGAACATTGGGTATATATCCAAAGGATTATAAATCGTTCTACTATAAGGATACATGCACATGAATGTTCATTGCAGCACTGTGTACAATAGCAAAGACCTGGAACCAACCCAGATTCCCATCGATGATAGACTGGACAGGATTTCTTAAAGAGGATGCAAATTCAGGTATTTGTCATTACATAATCCCATAATATTTCAGTGCCTGAAATCATTCTAGCCTTTATATTTTAGTTATTTGCATTTTCTTCCCTTTTCTAAATGTAGTCCTCAGATGAATTAATATACTTACAATCAACATAAAACTGTGTGTATTATACAAGTTCAAATCTGTCCTGAAACCCACGTGGCTAAGGCATGTGCCTCATATCCCCTTTGCCTTCAGCCTCTTCTGGGCTACTGCTTGGTGCTCATTGCTGTTCCTTCACTGATTTTCTTGCAATGTGTGCACTGGAATACTTCTCTTCCTATGTATCTTACATTTGTTCTTCTCTATCCTTAATGCTGAACTTTTAGAGCATGTAGAACAAATCAGAAGTCTCTTGGGCTGATTATAACCTTTTGACAGATGTGTTCAGAAATTTTCTTACAGTCGTTAAAATATAAAGTAAAAATTGAAATGCTTTATATGATATTAATATGGTGATTACTATGACATGTGATGGCTTAAATGAAAAGATTTCTTTTAATAACTCTTATCATGTTTCCTTCTATTTTCATGTTTTGATATTTCTAGAAAATGTTTTACTCTATTAAACATAAAAGATTTGTAATTTTTTTTTTTTTTGAGATGGAGTTTCACTCTTGTTACCCAGGCTGGAGTGCAATGGCGCGATCTTGGCTCACCGCAACCTCCGCCTCCTGGGTTCAAGCAATTCTCCTGCCTCAGCCTCCCGAGTAACTGGGATTACAGGCACACGCCATCATGAGCAGCTAATTTTTTGTATTTTTAGTAGAGACAGGGTTTCACCATGTTGACCAGGTTGGTCTTGATCTCTTGACCTCATGATCCACCCGCCTCAGCCTCCCAAAGAAGATTTGTAATTTTTAACAATACTGCTCTGGAGCCTAGTTGATTTAGTGTATTAGCTTAGTTTAAACTTCTTTCTTATTGTTTTCGATTGTTAAAAGAAATAAAGAATTTCACTGCACAGAATCTATAACAGTGTTGAGTAAACTCAGCTAGCTTTTAACATATATTTTTTAGCAGGTTAGGAGAAAGAATAACCTGTTTAAGGATACAACCTACTTTTAAATCATGAAAACTATTTTTTTTAATTTAAAAAATATTTTTCCTCTTTGTTCTTTTGTATTTTGTTTATTGTAACAGTAGTTTTTCAGGAGTTACCTGGCCAGTGCTGGGGGCAAGGGGCCCGATACCCACATCTGTGTTTATAATGTAATATTTATTAATATAGGTCATATAACCTTAATATGTCATCAGTACCTGATGGATATGTGAATTATTTAAAATGAGCATCTGGGTACTATTTTTTGATATTTGAAGTAAACTGAATTTTTAATGTTCTTATGTTATACAATATGCCAAGATTATCTTGGTAAAGTTTTTAAATCCAAATGGGGAATCAGCAGCAATGTTTCTTCCTCATTTCATGGGTCAAGGAAGCCTAAAGGTGGATACAACCTTTAAAATGAGCTAATTATGTACATATTTATATATCATTTTGTTAATAACTTGTGAGTCAGTTAAACTGAAAGCTTGCTTTGCTTGCATCATTGGCTTTTTTTTTTTTCTGGAAAATGAAACTACTGAAAAATAAATCCAGAAACATCAATTTGGCTGACCTCACTTTCCACCTAAATTTAGTAGTTTTATACAGCAGACAACTTTTAAAGTTATTTATTTATAGACAGCGTCTCACTGCGTCACCCAGGACACAGTGGAGTGCAGCAGCACTGTCACGGCTCAGCATAGCCTTGAACTCCTGGACTTGAGCAATCCTCCCATCTTGGCCTCTCAAAGAGTTGAGATTCCAGGCATGAGCCACTGCACCTGGCCTAAAAAAATTTTTTTTTAAGGAATAATTTTCTGGACAGAATTATTAGAATTATAAATTGTGAATCATGTTATCAAGCTTTTAAAAACTCTTAATTTAATTGAGAAAATTAAGTGCTAATACTATAGCCTAGATCATTCGGGTTGTAGTGTGATACAACTCCTAAACATGAGATCTTACTCTTTTGAATCCCTTGGTTCCTAGAAGTTGAAGTCCTGACCTCAGTAGATGCTTGTTGATTGAATGCTCACTCAGCCACTCTATTTGCTAGAGGCTACTAGTTTTTCACCTACCTTTTCTCCCCGCTCATCTAGGCTGACATACTCTGAAAGGAAGGCAGAGTTTGCTAATCTGTTGATTTATGATCCATATTTTTTCCCTTGGAAATAATTATTTTCATTTTGCTGGACCACATTTTAGAGAGCCTCACTTCTGTTGATTTGATTCTGAGCAATGTTTCTGAGCTGGACTGACCACAGATTTAAGATCTTACCTTTTCCATGGCTGTGAATCATATCGAACCATTTGTCTTAACTGTCATGCAATTTGTTAATTAGGTGATTCGAGGGGTTGAGGGAAATGAAAGACTTTGCAATAATCATTACATTCTCAGAACAAAGCAGCAGCAGTTAAATTCTTTTGCCTAGTCATTTTATTCTGATGTTTCATAAATTCAGAAGTAGAGGTAAGTTAGGATCTTATCATTGCATAATTATCCTTTCCTCTTTATCTGAAGATTGTGCAGAAGATATTTAAATCAGTGCTTTACACAGTTATAAGTTGTATATTTCTATTTTGCTTATTCCATTTTTTTCATAAAACTAAAACCTATTAGTTGAAGAACATTTGAAAAATACAGAGAAATAGTAAATAAAAAATTTACAAGTACCCCTCATCCTACCATTTAGTATAATTTTTTGATGGATTTCTTTCTGGTCTTTCCTATTCATATGTTTTTTCATAAAATTTAATTACTGCCTTATATTGTACAACAATAGCTGACATTTTCTGAGTGCCTATTTCATAGCAGGCAGTGATCTAAGAGCTTTAAATGCATTATCTACTTAGTGTTCACAGCAATCTTGAGGTAGTTATTTTCCAGTGATGAATCTGAAACTTAGATTTTGCTCTATGTCAAAAAATTAGAAATTTAAGACATCTAGCTTGGGCAAGATGGCACAGACCTGTTTTTCCTCTTCCTCCCAACTAAATACAATGATAGACCCCAGAAATAATGTAAGAAACAGAAGGAAAAGTCTAAAACTTGGTAGGAAGAAGTCAAGATGGTTTGGGGTCTCAGGACTAAAGGACTGAAACAATGGCAGAGCATCTCACATTCCCTCACTTATCAGGAGAGGCAGGCCTGGCCTTTCTTGATCTCTGAACTAGCAACTGAGGTAGCCTAGGGAGGATGTTTCCTTTTTGGATTCAAATGGAAGCAAGCAAGCAGCCAGGGGAAATACTCTTCTTACTTGCTGAGATACCTTTTCCCAGTGTGAGATACCTGGGCTTCTGGGAAGTACTTGTTAGAAGGATCCCACTGCAACAAATGGTCCAGCTGAGTAGCTTCTTTATCTTCATGCACCTAAGACCGTCCTTTTCTGCCAAGAGATGAATAGGTGGTCAGGAAAGCCTCATCCAGTCTGTGGGCCTGAACATGACCATTCCTTCTACTGACAGACACTGGGAATTAGGCCTGGGGATGTTCCCTTCACTCCCTCAGGCAGCACCAGCAGGGACCACTGGGAGCCCCTGTCAGAACCAGACAAGTGAAGCAGACCTAAAGAATGCTGCAAAGACTCAAATTAAGCTGGCCCTGGAACCATAGCCCACAAAAGTAGACCGGACCTGCATGCTAATCCTAAACAAGGTGACTACCTAGGCAGAAAATCAGCAAGGATGTAGAAGGTCTTAACAACACAATCAAGCAACAGGACTAAATTGGCATTTCTGGAATACTTCACCTAGAAAAAACAGAATACATAGCCTTCCAAAGAGTTCATGGGACATTCACCAAGATGGCACACATCCTGTGCCATAGAGCACTTTTTAACAACCAAACTCATGCAGAGTGCACTCTGTTCATATTGGAGTCTGTTAGGAATCAATACCAGAAAGACAACAGGAAAATCTGCAAACAGGTGAAAATGAAACAGCACACCATTAAATAATGCATGATTTAAAGTGGAAGTTTTAAAGGAAATAAAAATACGTAAAATCGAAATCAAAACCAGAACATATCAAAATATGTGGGATGCAGGTAAAGCAGTTCCGAGAGAGAAATTTATGGCACTAAATTACTAAATTAAAAATGAGGAAAGGAGAGACAGAGAAGGATATTTCAATGGAAGCCTCCAGTGATTGTTTCTACCCCTCCATAGGATCACCAAATTAACAGCTACCCACAGAGAAAAGCATCTTCATAGAACCAAAAATGAGGTGAGCAATCACAGTAGCTGGTTTTAACATCACACTAAGGAAAGAGGCACTGAGGAGAGTAGGAGAGATAGTCTTTGATCACCTAGGCCACCTTTCCCTCATCCAAAAAATATTATAACTGATAAACAAATACAGCATACAAAATTAACATCCAAAAAGTAGTAGCATCTCTATGCCAACAACAAATAAACTGAAAAAAAAAATCGAGAAACAAATCCCATTTACAATAGCTACAAATAAATACTAGGAATTAACCCAAGAAGTGAAAAATCTCTATAATGAAAACTATAAAAATTTATGCAAGAAATTGAAGAGGACACAAAAAAAATGGAAAAATATTGCATGTTTGTAGATTTGAAGAATCAATATAGTTCAATTATCCATACTACCCAGGAAAATCTATAGATTCAGTGCAATTCCTATCAAAATAGCCATGACATTCACAGAAACAGAAAAACAATCCTAAAATTTATATAGAACCACAAAGAGCCCAGAATAGCCAAAGCTATTCTAAGCAAAAAAGAACATAACTTGAGGAATCACATTACATGACTTGAAATTATACTACAGAGCTATAGTAACCAGAATGGCATGATATGGGCATAAAAATTGACAAGTTGACCAGTGGAACAGAATAGAAAACCCAGAAACAAATCTGTACACCTACAGTGAACTCACTTTTGACAAAGGTGCCAAGAACATACATTGGGTAAGGGACACTCTCTTCAATAAATGGTGCTGGGAAAACTGGGTATCTATATACAGAAGAATGAAACTAAACCTTTATGTCTCGTCATATACAAAAATCAAATGAAAATGGATTAAAAACTTTAAGATGTGAAGCCTATAAAACTACTAACAGAAAACATTGGGGAAAATCTCCAGGATATTGGATGGGGTAAGGATTTCTTGGGTAATAATACCCTACAAGTTGGGCAAACAAAGCAAAAATGGACAAATGAGATCAAATAGAGTTAAAAAATCTTCTGCACAGCAAAGAAAACAATCAACAAAGCAAAGAGACAACTCACAGAGTGGGAGAAAATATTTGCAAACCATTCATCTGACAAGGAATTAATAACCAGAATATATAAGGAGTCCAAGCAACTCAATAGGAAAATATTTAATAATCTGATTAAAAAATGGGCAAAAGATCTGAATAGACATTTCTCAAAAGAAGACATGCAAATGGGAAACAGGTATATTAAACATCACTGTTGATCAGAGAAATGCAAATCAAAATAAACTCAAATGAGGTATCATCTTACCCCAGTTAAAATGGCTTTTGTTTTAAAGACAGGCAGTAACAAATGCTGGCAAGAATGTGGAGAGAAGGGAATCCTCATACACTATCGGTGGGGATATAAATTAGTGCAACTACCATGGAGAGCAGTTTGGAGATTACTCAAAAAAGTAAAAAATAAAGCTACCATACAATCCAGCAAACCCACTGCTAGGTATATACCTCAAAGAAACAAATCAGTATACCGAAGAGGTAGCCGTACTCCTAAGTTTTTGGCAGCACTGTTCACAATAGTCAACATTTGGAAGCAACCTAAGTATCTTTCAGCAGATAAATGCATAAAGAAACTGTGGTGCATACATACAGTGGAGTATATTCTGCCATAAAGAAAAATGAGATCCTGTTATTTGCAACAACATGGGTGGAACTGGAGGTCATTTTGTTAAGTGGAATAAGTCAGACACAAAAAGACAAACTTCACGTGTTTTCACTCATTTTTGATAGCTAAAAAAAAGTAAAACAATTGAACTCATGAAGTTAGAGGGTAGAATAGTTCCCTGAGGATGGAAAACGGTAGGGGGATGGGGCAAGTGGGGACAGCTAATGGATACAAAATATAGTTAGAATGAATAAGATCTGGTATTTCATAGTACAACAGGGTGGCTAAAGTCAATGATTTATTGTACATTGAAAAATAACTAGAAGATGCCAGGTGTGGTGGCTCACACCTGTCATCCCAGCACTCTGGGAGGCTGAGGCAGGCTGATTATCTGAAGTCAGGAGTTTGAGACCAGCCTGGCCAACATGGTGAAACCTTGTCTCTACTAAAAATACAAAAATTTAGTGAGGTGTGGTGGTGTACACCCACCTACTAGTAATCCCAACTACTCTGGAGGCTGAGGCAGGAGAATCGCTTGAACCTGGGAGGCGGAGGTTGCAGTGAGCCAAGATCACACCACTGCACTCCAGCCTGGGCAAACAGAGTGAGACACTGTCTCAAATAAATAAATAAATACAAATAAAATAACTAGAAGAGTGTAATTGATTGGATTGTTTGTAACACAAAGAAGGGATTAGTGCTTGAGGTGATGGATACTCACACTCCATTTAGCCTGATGTGATTATTAAACATTGTATGTCTGCATAACAATATCTCATGTATTGCATGAATATTTACACTTAACTGTATACTCAAAAATTAAAAAATATTAAAACATGAGGAAAGGTCTAATCAGTAATCTAAGTTACTACCTCAAGACATTAAGAAAAGAAGAGCAAAATAAATCCAGAACAAGCAGAAAGAGATAATAAAAGCAAAAGTCAAAAAATTGAAAATAGGGAAACAGTAGAAAAAAATCAATGTATAAAATATCTGGTCCTTTAAAAAAATCTTTAATAAAATTGACAAATCTCTAACAGAGAGAAAAGGAGGACACAAATCTGTAATATCAGGAATGAAATAGGACAACAGTACAGATCCCAAAACCACTAAAGAACTAACAAAGGACAAGATTACACCCACACATTTTCCAACTAAGAAGAAATGAGGCCACTTTGTCAAAAAGTGCAAACTATTAATACTCAACCAAGATGAAATGGATAATCTGAAGAGTCCTGTAACCATTAGGGACATTGAGAGAGGGTAGTGACTATGGTCACAAAAGAGCAAGACCAGGGGTCCTTATGGTGATAGAAATGTTAGTGCATTGGTGTGTTGATGGACACAGGAAACCACACATGTGCTGACATTTTATAGAATTAAGTACACACACATACAAATAAATATCACTCAAACTGGGAAAATCTGAGTAAGATAATTGGATTATATCAATGTCCAAGAAATCCTGGTCCCAGTGTCGTACTAAGGCTTTCAAAATGTTGCCATTGGGGATAACTCAGCACAGGGTACTTAGAATTTCTTTGTGTTATATTCTATAACTTGCATGTGAACCTGTAATTATCTCAGTTAAATTTTCAATTAAAGAAAGCTAGCAGCTTGTTGCTTTAGGAGTTGAATGCTGAATGTGTGATTCCAGAGCCCTTGTTCTCATTCACACATCTGCACCTCCATGTTATCCTGAGACATTGCATTCCTAGTAATTTTACGTGATCACATGTAGATCATACTGTATGTAAATAGAAAAGTATGTTTGTATATAACTCTCTTTAACAGCAGTTATCAGTATTAGACATAGAATAGTTTTGTTTTCTGGTCCCCACCACCCGCCAACATCTCCACCCTGTTCCTGTCTCATAGTTTGAAGTTTCCCTGAAGTATTCACAGTTATCCCCAAAGACTCTTTAGATTCCATGTGGCATAAAACCAACATATTCTACTATTGAAATGGTCGATATAGTTGCCAAATCCGATGTTTTTAGCTTACAGAAATGGCAATTTCATACGCCATTTCTTTTCATATGTTCAAAGAAATTACTTGAGCAAAATGGGGGATTTCTGGTTTAGGTCATAGGATCGAAGGAGTTGCTGAAGGGCACAAGAGAGCTCTAGGACACACTATTTTTATTTTCATCTCAAATTTACTTCTTCCTGAATTTTGGCACATACTGCCTGCAATGGAATCATTGGTGGTTTGTAGTATCATCTACCAGTCCTGCAGTCCAAAGGAAATAACTTCTCTGATCCAGAATTTGTTTGAAATGATCATAGGGAAGATTAGAATTTGCCTGTCTTGGATCACATGCTCAACACTTTTCCAGTCAGTGGGCAAGGGGCAGTGATTGGCCTGGTACACACAATGTGGACAGGGAGGCAGACGTTATTGCTCTGTGTAGGGAGACAGCTGGGAGAGGACAGAGGGCAACCCAGACAGAGCTGTTAGAGCAACTGCTAGGGGCAAGGAACTTCTGAATCCTGTGTCTGAGATTATCAAGGCAGAATATCTAAATGACAGTTAAATCATGAATATAAAAATGATTTTCAAAGTGTGCTTAATTGTTTAGTTTTTGAATTCAGCAGATTTTTTCTCCTCTGCTGAGGACAAGGCAGTCTATATTAGAGACTGTCAAAAATATTTTACAAGAAGCATTTAAACAAGGAATAATTTTTGTAGACTTTTATATGCATTTTATTAGACAAATGTGTATTCTGCTACAAATTTATATAATCATTTTTCCCCCCACTGTACTCAAGATACTTAGATTGTTTGAAAGAAGGCTTTGGGTAATGGGTATTGGAAGGAATGGCTGATTGTTTTAACATGTCCCGTTGCAGATCGAGACCATCCTGGTCAACATGGTGAAACCCCGTCTTGACTAAAAATACAAAAACTTAGCTGGGCATGGTGGCACATGCCTGTAATCCCAGCTACTCAGGAGGCTGAGGCAGGAGAATTGCCTGAACCCAGGAGGCGGAGGTTGCGGTGAGTCGAGATCGCGCCATTGCACTCCAGCCTGGGTAACAAGAGCGAAACTCTGCCTCAAAAAAAAAAAAAATATGTCCTGTTGCATACAGGATATATTTTTTTGAAGAGTTAATAATGAAAATAGAAAGCAAACATGTACCCTCTGACTACATTACTTTCCTTGAAGCCATTAGTGTTTAAGTCAGATGTTGAACCTATGATATAGAGATATTATTATATATTATATGTTACTATGTATTATATAATATTACATATATGCTTGAAAATAAAATTCTAAACAAAATGATGACTGTTGCATGGATTTATAATTGAGTAATTGACTATGATGCAGTCTGACTTGTTAGCACATCAACATAGTAAGCTTTCGTTTGAACAATTCTGTTTCCTTTGTGAAATGGTAGTTGGAAGTACTGTCCACTGTTATGCAGCATGGTGTTTATGAAGACCTGTGTGGACTCTGCTTGGGTTCATTTCTAGGAAAAATATTGTCTCTGCCAATGAACTTTCGTGTTTCTTTTACCAGAAAATGAAATAAAGATGCATGTTTCAAATTTTTGTTTAGTGCCAGGATACTTAGAAGAATCTCAGTTCAGTGGCCAGATGTAGTAATCGGCTTCCTCAGATGCAGTCATTCATTCATCCTCTTTTCTGATTCACTGTGAGTGTCTTACAAGATCTTTCACTTGGTCTGCTTCCAGCCCTGTTGTAACAGTGCCGACACAACTCACCTGCGTCCGTTTGTAATTTCTAAGTCGTTTTTGAATCATAAATACTTGAGCCGCAAAGTAATCCTGTAAAGTATAAATAGAGATGACATTGTGTTTTTCCTTAAAAAACAAACAAACAAAAGGTAAACAGAAACAAGCCCAGATGAACTTAGTGTCAGTGTGGATTGTAGATTGTAGACTTCATGAGGGCTGGGCTGTTTTGTTAGCTGTATCCCTCGATCCTAGTATAGTGCTTGACAATAAATGTTTCAAGATGATTGATGTTGAATAAACTTGAAACGTACTGAGCACCTCAGAACTTTGAAGAACACGGAAACGCTTGTATTGGCAGAAGACGGAAATGTGCAGCCCCAAGAGACCGAAGATAGCTCAAAGCAACCTGTCAGGAGCACATTTCTTTGAAGTCCGGTGTTTTATCTTAATAACCCATACAAATTTGAGTTCTTTATATTAGGAATGTTTGTTTTATCATAGAGATTGTTTTAAATGTGAATTACCATAAGATATTATGCTTTTGCCAAATATACTGTTTATCCTGAATGCCCTAGCATGTTTTTAGAAGTATGTACTTGTATTGCTTTTGAGAAATACAAATGCCCAATTAATTACATTTTATTGATGTACCGTCTATGTGCTGATGATATCCAAATTTATGTCTTTTATCTTTACTTTATCCCTGAATTTATCACTTTAGTTAATGGCAACTGTTTTTCCAGTTGACTGAGGAAAAAAGAAGTTCTAAGTCATCCTCCATGTTTTTTTTTTTTCTTTTTTACTTTATATCCAGTTTATTGGAAAATACCATTGCCTTTGACTTGAGAATATATCTGCAATGTGGTCATTTTTAACCATTCCTATGACTTTTACCAGTCTGCCACCCTTGTCTCTTACCTGGACTCCTGCACTGGGCTTTTAGCTGGTCTGTGGATTTTCCCTTGACCCCCACAGCCCAGGCTCCGCACAGCATTGACGTGATCCTATAAACATGTCAGAGCATAGTGGCACCCCACTCAGCACTCTCCAGTGGCCACCCATTTCATTTAAACAGAGTCAAGACTTATGTCTCCACTGGGCCTGGCAGAGCCCTGCAGAGCCTTCTCTGTGTCCTCCTTTGCTACTGCCCCTCCCCAGCTCTGCTCTTCCAACCTCGCTGTCCTCGCTGTTTCTCCAGCCTACCCCAGTTGCTGCTGCTTCACGGCTCTGAATTTGCTCTACCCGCAGGTATCTAGATGGTTGTCTCCTATACTTTGAGTTTTTACTCAAAACATTTCAGTGAGGTCTCCCCCATTCATTCCACCTAATATTTCACACCAGTTTCTCACATTTTTTTGGCACTTATCACATCTAACATACTATGTGTTTTATGCTGTGAAGACATTTAATGTCTTTCCTTCCCTCTGCCCCAACCCCACCCCTAGTGCATCCCCAGGTTGCAAGCCTGATGAGGATAGGGGAGAAGGGCACCTGTTGTATAAGAGACCTACCAGGAAATCTTTGTTTAATCATAATCTGTCTCCAGAGTTCTATTAGAATCCTTCCTTTTAACTCTCCCTGTTTTTTGGCAAGGGCAGGGGGTTGATCCCTAACACCCTCAAAAGTCTGCCTCTTGGCTTTAGGATATTAGACCAACTTTTTATCAAAAACACATCTGAGCTGCTTTCCATGGTCGTCAGGGATAGAGCTTTTATTGAAGAAAAGAAAGACACTGTCTCCTCTCTGGTCACTTGTTTATTACTGGGTTTCATAGGTGCATTTCAGTGAAACTCAGAGATCTCTGAGAACATGAACTAACTTTCCTCCCCTTCCCCCCTCCCCCCCTCCCCCCTTTCCCCTTTCCCCTTTTCCCCCTTCCCCTTTCCCCTTTCCTTTCCTTTCTTTTCTTTCCCCCTTCCCCTTCCTCTTTCCCTTCTCCTTCCCCTTCCCCTTTTCCTTTCCTAAGGGAATCTCATTCTGTAGCCCAGGCTGGAATGCAGTGACACAATCTTAGCTCATGTCAACCTCTGCCTTCCAGGTCCTGGTTCAAGCAATTCTCCTGCTTCAGCCTCCCAAGTAGCTGGGATTATAGGCACATACCACCATGCCTAGCTAATTTTTGTATTTTTAGTAGATATGGGGTTTTACCATGTTGGCCAGGATGGTCTTGAACTCTGATCCTGTGATCTGGCTGCCTTGGCCTCCTAAAGTACTGGGATTACAGGCATGAGCCACTGTGCTCAGCCCAGAACATAAACTTTCTCATAAACACTGTTTCCCCTGTGAATAGACCACCCCTAAGGTGGTGGTGGTGGTGGTTGTTTTTCTAAATGGTACTTATGGGTCCGGTATGATTCCTGGCACATGGTAAATGCTCATTAAATAATTTCTGAATCAAGACTGGGTCCCTAAATTTTAATCTTATGACTTAGTTTCTCCTTACATGGGTTATACTTGGTCTTCCCATTTTTACATTCTGAAGCTGCAGGAGATATTATTAGAGGCCAAGCTCATGTTCCCTTCCACAATACACTGTTTCTAACAAGCAAGCTAAATAAATTTCTCTGAATCTGGATTTAAGCAAAATTTGTCATAAGGCTAGGCTTGATTTGGAACATGTTTTTATAAGGAACCTGTAAGTCATGAATATTTCACTTTCTTTTCTAAGTTGTCTTTTCAAATGCACATTTGCTTTCATTTTCTTGTTAAAATGGATTGAGAAAGATTAACACAAATGCCAGTGGGGAAAAATACAGAGAAAATATGCCATCATAATAAATATTTTAGGCCTTGTTTTTCAACAACCCACAGCTATGTGTACATAGTTAATCTGGGACAGAATGCAATGCCTTGTCTCTACAATATAGTGCCTCAAAGCTGGTGTTCATCTGGGGAATAGAATTTGGATGTTTGGGAAACTGCATAGCACCCTAGTGAAAAATGCTTCCAAGTACAAGACAGACTCTTATCTCCAAGGATTTCAGACCATATTCTATAGCTTCCAGAAGTAACCAGCTATCATCAGTTTTTATCCCTACCTTTCAGATAACATTTTGTTTTCTATTTGTTCAAGTGAAACATGTTCATAGAAAGTACTTTGACCTATTCTTCCACAGGTTTTAAGTGTAAAAAGTTGTCTAGGCTTTTATTGTCAGCCAAGATTGTTAACTAGCATAGACTACTGAGTTCCTAATACCATGTTAGCTATTGGGAAAGAATAAAAGCTAGAGGGACACACGGGTGCTAAGAACTGACAATGAAAATGCAAGAAGTCCCTTGAGAAACTGAAGTAGGCTTCAGCTTCTGTAGAGTGGTGAAGTGGACAGCTGCAGCCTGTGGAGGAGGCAGCCAGAGGTACCTGGAGAGTCTGGAGGAAACTGGTTTTTAAAACTATTTTTTTTTAAGTTACGATAAAGTATATGTAACATAAAGCTTACCACTTTTAAGTGAACAGCTCAGTGGCACTAAGTACCATCACATTAAGTTCTGCTTTTGCCTCTTCTATTGCCTTCTTTGAATATTATTTCCAGCCAAACTGTCACTCACAAGTAAAGGTATAATCAGTTTCTTCAGCTATGTAAGACCTCATAAAACTTTCCATATAAAGAGCCACACTGAAACATGCTGGGAGGAAATACTTAAATATGAAGGGAATAAATACATGAAAATAGGGGACATAGGGGGATCAGATCTCCTGGCAAATTCACTGATGTCTTGAAAAAGAAGGCTAAGACAAAAGAAAACAGAAAATGCATGCAAGTAACCCAGTGGTAAAATTCTAGATGTTATCATCATGATTGGGTGGAGGGGATACCACAGGAACCTGACAGTAGGGAAGAAACATATGATGGATATGCGGGGCAGAAATTGTGAAAATGAAAAACAAGAGGTGCAGCTTTTATGCCAGCATGAGAAAATTTAATCTAGGTAATCAAAAATAAGAAAGGAGAAGTGGGATGGAAAGAATAAAACAAAAAGAAAATACAGTAAATGGAAAATATGTGAAAAAGCTGGAAAAGTTCAAGTATTGGAGTAATCACAATGTATGTTATGGATTATCCATTGTAAAGATAAATTCTCAGATGGGATGGAAAAACGAGATATAAAAATACGTTATCTATAAGAGACACACTTCAAAAGCAACACAGAGAAAAGTTGGAAATAAAAGGATGGAAGAGAGAGTACATAAATATGAACCAACAGAAAGCAGTGGTAACTTAAATATATTATCAAAGACAAAGAGGAAAGGTATATATTGATAAAGGGAATATGACAAGAAGATGTAACCATAAAAAAATGGTAGTCTGAAGTGTAGCTTGAAAATGTATCAAGCAACATTTGACAGAATTGCAGAGAGATAAAAGCAACAGTTGCAGCTGAAATTTTTAACACATTGCTCTCAGACACTAGTAAATCCTACAGTCAAAAAGCAAATAGAAGTGGAGAAAACCTGAAAAATATAATTAATAAGCATGAGCTGTTAGGAATATACCTAAAAATGTATACTTAAGAGGCAATGTGTAATTTTTAGCTCATTTAGAATGGTTATAAAAATAAACTATGTATTATGTCCTATAAGAAGACTCTATTTCTCAGAAATGAAAGTGATACAAATTAGGTTCACTTAGTATAATGCAATGAAATAAATTGCTAATAAAATGATAGTTCATAACTCCCAGAAAACCCCTTGTGGTTACAAAGTAAATAACATATTTCTAAATAGCTATTGAATTAAAAAGAAAATGAAGTTATGATATATTTAGAACAGAAAGACAGTAAAAACATGAAATTTCAGAATTGGAGGATACAGTTCAAGCAGTACTTAAAATGACTTTATATACATTTATTAGGAAACAAAGATTAAAAAAAAATGCCAAAAAGTTGATAAAAAGAACAAAGCAAAATCCAAGGAAACAAGATAGAAAAATAAAGGGAAGTACAGAAAGCAATGAAATACAGAATAATAATAATAACACTTAACATGACATGATAGAGATGATTAAGAAAGTCAAAACTTGGTTGTTTAAAAAATAAGATAGACCTCTGACAGACAAAAAGAAGAAAAGAGAAGCTAAAAATAAAATACAGGACAGGACAATGACAAAAAGGGAAATAGCTGTAGACCAAATAAATTTTCAAATGAGTGTATTGGAACAAATGTATTCTTAATAAATTTGGGGGAAAAGCTAAAATGAATAAATTCTCAGTAAAAAATATAAAATATAAAAATTATTATTTTTTAGAAATATAGAACATGATTACAACAATACATGGTAAAGAAGTGGAAAAAGTAGTCAAAAACTTTCCTCCCAGAAAGCACCTGGGAGAATTTTGGGTTGAGTTCTACTGAACTTTTACGAAAGTCTGTTCTTTTATGAATTAATCCAGAAAACAGTGAAGAGAAAGATGTTCAATAATTTTCTAAAGCTAATGAAACCTTGATTAGAGTACCAGTGAATATAATACTGTACATTAAAAGAGTGAAGGCAAAAATATGATTATGTTAAGCAGTCATTGTTTACTTTGGGAGGCAAATCTGGATTTCCAAGCAGAAGGAGATATAATATAGGGGATCAGGTACTTTAAAAGTTCTAAGTGTGGGAGAAGCTGGTTTGGGCCGTGAGGTCCATGGTAAGATCACATGACAATCCAGGAGACAGGAAGTTGCTACTGCTGTCACTTTCATATTACCTTTTTTTTTTTTTTAAAGCAAACTCCACAAGGGGATAACTAGACACTGGAATGTAGAGTTGAGTCCAGCAAACACATCTCTCCTGTCTTGCTTTCCTCAATCCACTATAGCAGGAAAATGGCCTCTATTTTTCCTTCCTCTTCCAGATGGTTTGAGAAAGCATCTAGTTGAAAGATCCTAAATTACATCCAGAACCTTAGCTACAAAGGAATCTGGGAAATGTGGTTTGTATCTGTCAGACCTATTCAATAGAAAGAGATTGGAATGGAGTTTGAGAGATTCAGTATAAAGTATGTAACATAAGTGCTCATTGTTCTCTGCTGCTACTTAATATAGCATTTGTATTTTATGTCCTGAGCAATGCTATTTAGGAAGAAAAGCAAGAGGCATATGTATCTAAAGGAATAGATAAAATTGTCATTACTTATAGAAAGTATGGTCATCTTAACAGAATTTAATAAATGGATTACTAGAACTAAAGAATACAATGACATTACTGTATATAAACAGTCATCTCTTCGTATCTGCAGGGGAGTGGTTCTGGAACCTTCCTCAGATACCGAAATTCAAAGATGCTCAAATCCCTGACATAAAATGGCTTAGTATTTGCATATAACCTGTGCATATCCTCCTGTGTACTTTAAATCACATCTAGA
Organism: Saguinus oedipus; assembly: GCA_031835075.1. Classification (NCBI taxonomy): domain Eukaryota; kingdom Metazoa; phylum Chordata; class Mammalia; order Primates; family Cebidae; genus Saguinus; species Saguinus oedipus. Next base: position 50,799,031 of record CM063170.1, read on the forward strand.
TAACTTATACTACTTGATATAATGTAAATGCTATGCAAGTAGTTGTTATATTATTTAGGGAATAATGACAAGAAAAAGAAGTCTGTACATATGCAGTACAAATGCAATTTTTTCTGAATATTTTCCATGCACAGTTGGTCAGATCCATAGATGTGGAACCCTCAGATACAGAGGATCAACTGTACATATGATCAAAGTATAAGAATCAATTTATCTATTCTAGTAATATCCAATTAAAAATAAATAAAAACATAAGATACCACTCATAGTAACAAAAGCTATATAGTATCTATGAGTTAAGAATGCACAAACTCTCTTCAGAGTAAAATTTAAAATGCTAATAAAAGACCAAGATTTTGTGAGTAAATAGACTTTTTATTCTCTTGGAAATAGTAGTAAAAAGGTGTCAGTTCTTCACAAAATCTTTAAACCCTAACATTTTTATTGTATGTTTTTGAGGAACTTGATAAAATTCTTCAAAACATAAAGCAATAGGGGGAAATTGATCTGTTTGATTTTATCACAGTTACAGATTTCTGTTCAATGAAGGTTATCTTTAGAAAGATGGACAGATGACAGAATGGAGAATGATGTATGCAAGGTCCACAGCTTAGATTAACAGGAAATCTTTGTCTAGAACTGCAAGAAACTCCTGCCAAAAAAAAAGTGATTGAAATCCAAGTAGAAAAATAAGAAATATGACCATGCCCTTCACACAAAAGTAAACGCAAAAGGCTAACCAGCATAGAAAACAATCATGAAGCTCATTCTTACTGAGAGAAATGAAAATCAAAGCAGTAAAATGATATCCCTGTTACGCTAGCAAGAGTTCGTTGAGAATGGTGAACTAGTGGGGATGTGTGAATCTAGGAACTGTCATGTACTGGTGGTGGTAATGTAGACGTGGCACCTATACTGGAGAACAGTCCAGAAGTTCTTAAATTAGGCACAGAAATACTGATCCTACATTTATTCCCTTGGGTATGTATCCCAGGAATACTTTAGATAATTGAATAAGGGATGTGCATGAGGTATAGTATCATTATGGCAAGATGCCCTTCTTGGTAAGTATTAAAATTGTTAGTTTTTTTTTTAAAAAAAAAAACCACTGTAGCGAACATCTTTGCAATTATGATTTGGTCACTTTTCAGATTATCTACATAGGGAGAATACTGCTTTACTGTTGATTAACTTTGCAACCTCAGGCAAGTATTTATCCTCTCTTTCTCAGCGGCTTCATGGGTTGTTGTGAGAATGAAATGGCTTGATACCTGTTACAGGATTAGAAGTGCTTGCAAGAGTAAATGCATAGTCAGTAGTTGCTATTATTATAGAAATTTTCCTAGAAACTGAAGCACTGGGTTGAACGGTATGGACTTTTCAAAGGCTCATCTTATTTTGAATATTTATTGTGTACAACTATGTGTCTTGACAGTTAGATAAAGTGTTCAAAAATCCTTGTCCTGATGCTACTAAACTACCACAGTAAGTGGGGAAAAAAAGTAAACTAGGTTCACCATAGTCAGTGCTACAGATGAAGCTGCAGGTGGAGTTAATGGTAAATATGCATAGCTTTTGGGTCATCTGATACCTTTTCATTCTTTGTATCATTCCAGAAGTATCAGGAGGAGATGGTAAACCTCTGAGGGTTTTCTTTGGTTCCTAACTGAGATGGGCAAGAGGGCTGTGCATTTGCTGGCTACATAACATTCTCCATGATTCTTTCTTTTTATTTTCTACATTATTTCTCTTTTATTTATTTTTTCTTCAACAGAGACAGAGTCCTGCTCTGTTGCACAGGCTGTAGTGCATTGGTGTGATCATAGCTCAATACAGCCTCGAACTCATGAGCTCAAGTGGGCTGATTTCCTGCCTCAGCTTCCTGAGTAGCTGGGACCACAGTCATGTACTACCACACCCAGCTAACTTTTTTATTTGTTTTTTATTTTTTGCAGAGATGAAGTCTCTTATGTTGTCCAGACTGGTCTCAAACTCATTAGCTCAAGCAATCATCCCTCCTCATCCTCCCAAAGTGCTTGGATTATAGGCATGAACCACTGTGCCTGACCTCCATGGTTCTTTTTATTATTATTATTTTTTTTTTCTTTTTCTCCATGGTTCTTTTAACAATGATTCTTAAGAGGTTTGTTGTTTGAACCAGTGTCATTATTGATAATGGATAAATACATGTAAGATGTTAATTGTAGTCAGCTACTTTAGATAACTCTGAGCTATATCTGATTTCCTAGCCTCCTTACTGATGAAATGAATATTCTTCTCAGTGTTCCCATAGCTCTTTGTGCCTCTGTTATAGCAGTAATCACTGTTCTTCTTTATATTGTGGTATATGTATATATTTTTTTCTCACTAGATTTTAGTTTCTTCTGGTCAGAGACCATGGGTGATTCACCTTTGAATCCCTAAAATGGTTAACATTCAAGAAGTTTTTGTCAAATTGAATTCTGTCCTTCCCCCTTGGTATCCTTTTTGCTCTCTTCTGGGATATATTTAGAATGTCCCCAAAGTTATTGATCCCTAGATTTTAGAGGACCTCAGACATGCTTCTCACTAGCCACGTGTGGTAAAGAGCAGACCCATGGCACACAGAGCCATTATAATTTATGACTCTTTCTTTGGTGACAGATAGATGTGGCCTTTGGCAGACTACCTGATTCAAAAGGTAGTCTTTTGAATTCATCAACTCAGATGGTTTATTCTGAGTTGATGTCATCTTTGGGAGTACCTGTAATTGATCTGATCACCAGATCCCTTGAGGCACCACACAAATTCCAGCAAGTTTTGCCCCTCCCTAGGAGCATATATTTATTCAACATTGCTAATAAACAGTAAATATTTTTCTAAAGGAATTATAGGCAAATTAATTTAGTATCTTTATTCACTATACAAATAAACATTTTTTTTTTAGTTTAAATTCTCTTAATTTATTGCCGAATATTTAGTGCAGTATATATTTTTTTCTAGTAACACATTACCATGAGTGGTTCTTTGAGCCTTAATTTTCTCATGTGAAAAATTGAGTCTTTTTTTTTTTTTATATTTACTCATTTAAAATTTTTATATTGATTAGTTTTAAAATGTGTTTAAAGTTGCTGACGAGAATACAGAGAATACAAAAACAAATACTATATATAATAAGTTAGAAGTGAGAAAAACAAGGAAAAACAGAAATGGGCATTCAAACTAGAAACAGAAGTAAGGCGAATAGAAAAATGCTGAGAGCCTGTTTCATCTGCCAGGACTGTGCATTATTTGAGTGATCTGCTCTCTAGCAACTAAGAAGAGAAAAGGAATCCCAGTCAGTTTCCCCAGGTTCATGGGATAAACTTTGAGAAGCACAACTAATCATGGTGCTGGGAGGAGAAGAATATTTCTCTTGAGAAGTCTGCGGAGAAGAACACTGTGATTGAATAAGCCCAGAGAGTCTGCCCTTCATGGTTCCTCAGGCCTGGCAGTAGTTGGAGATTCTCTTCTGCTGAGGCCAGGGTGTCTGCACTCACGGTTCATCACTGGTTTCTGCTTTGCTTTTCTTCAAGGCAATTTTCACTATCAATGTGAACTACAGAAGTGCTTGCAAGAGTAGATCCTCAGGAAGTGGTAGCCATGACTATAGAATTATTCCTAGAAATCAAAGCTCTGGGTTAATTGGTATGAATTTTTTTTGAAGTCTCATCTTTGTTTGAATATTTATTGAATGCTACTAATGTGTCTTGGCTTTTGTTAACTTTTGGAGGAAAAATTTGACCTCAAACTTGTTAGAGTCTGACCTTCGTGATATGCAGTTGGTACTTTGTTTACTATTATATGATAAATGTGTCCACTTGGTGCAGTCTTGTGATAAACTGCATCTTCTTTTCCTCTACCTCCCAGAGATTCAGAGTGTTTTTCTCTCACTTTGGCCTTGGGACCATTATTTTCTCTTAGCACTCTTTTTTTTTTTTTTTTTTTTTTACAATTCTGAATCACACACAACAGCCCCATCATTTGAGAGAGGTGGGGACCCACTTCTCTGTGTTGCCACCAGCATCCCGTTGATTTGGGCCAAGCCTTGGGCTGCATGTTTCCTGGCTTTTTAAGTATGCCTTAACTCAGTGGTTCCCTACCTTTTTGGCACCAGGACTGGTTTCATGGAAGATAATTTTTCCACAGCCTGGGGGGTAGGGAGGTGATGATTTTGGGATGAAACTGTTCAGATCTTCAGGCATTAGTTAGATTCTCATAAGGAGCATGCACCCTAGATCCTTGTGCAGTTCAACAGTAGGGTTTTGGCTCCTATGAAAATCTAATGCCGCCTCTGACCTGACAGGAGGAGTTGCTCAGAAAGGAGGAGTTGGTCAGACAGTAATGCTTGCTTGTACACTGCTCCCCTCCTGCTGTGCAGCCAGTTCCTAACAGGCTATGGACTGGTACCTGTCCACAGCCTGGGAGTTGGGGACCCCTGCCTTAACAAATGGATCCCTTTACCCCACTCTTCTCTGCCTCTTGCCGGATGAGGAGGTTTCCCATTTACTCCATTGCTCTTTCGAGGAAGTCTCTAATTCTGTCTTATCTGGAAATACTTCTTGTTTTCTAATGATAGGTTAATTTATAACAACATGATCATTAACTTATGTCACAATCACAGATGGCAGTGGCCCGGCCATATCCCGAAGTCTCATGTAATGAGGCATGGGAGAGCCGGTGCAATTTATTGCACTGATGGGTCCCTAAAGGCATTTCAAGCTTTGCTCCACAAAGTACTCTCTTTTAGCACAAATTAATGTTCTTTATTTTGTTCAGTGACTTTTGTCAATATATAAATGCTTAGAATTTATTATAATCACAGTTTGCTTGCTTACTTTTCATGCATGCTTCTTTAATCCAGGGTGATTTATGTGTTTACCATCTGTAGCATGAATTTTTCTGTCAGAATATGAACTGAGATGTTTGCACCTACAGTACACACATTTGTTTTACATCTTCTCAGAGAGCTAATACTTTGTTTTCCCAAAATATGTTTATTTAATGAAATTAGGATCTTCATGTTGAGATGTTTATTTTTAAAAATTGACTTAAATTATGTTAACTAAGTGTATGTCATTTAATTTAATTTAGAGTTGACTTATTGAATTTGATAATTTACTTAAATGTAATAGCTAGACTGTGTATATTTAAATAACTTATCCTAGATATTTGATATTACCAATCTATAAAATTTTGATTTTGATGTTGTTCTTATTGTCCATTATTTTTGTTATTAAGAGAAGAGGTTTTTAATTTTTACTTTCTTTTTGAGATTGGGGTCTTACTCTGTCATACACGTGGGAGTGCAGTGGCACAATCTTAGTTCACTGTAACCTCAAACTCCTGGGCTCAAGTGATTCTCCCACCTCAGCTTCCCGAGTAGCTGGGACTACAGATAGCAGATTTAATTCAACATTCAGAAAACAGGTCACTTTACACTTCCTCATAACTCATACCACCCTGCCTAACTAATTAACATTTTTTTTTTGTACAGACAGGGTCTTGCTCTGTTGCCCAAGCTGGTCTTGAACTCCTGAGGTCAAGCGATCTTCCTGCCTTAGCCTCCCAAAATGTGAGATTACAGGTGTGAGCCATGGCATCTGGCCTGAAAGCAGCTTTTTGTTTTACAGTTTGTTCTAAGGGAATTCAAAACTCCATATTGTTTAAAAATTATTACTATTTGATCTAAAACCTTTTTAAAGTAATCAACTTTGAGTAATGGGAGGAACTCACTGAATACAACATTTTTGGTAATTGGAGAATGGGATTACATTTTTAACTTTGCTGAGCAGGTCTAGCATGAGTTATGAGAAAGTGTAAAGTGACCTGTTTTCTAAATGTTGAATTAAATCTGCTATTTGTATTTTAAAAGCTAATTGATATACTTCTACCTATCCCTTAAAAGACCATCAGTCATTCTCTCTTTCCATCCTATTTCTCTTACCTAAGTTACTCACTTGCTATCCTATGAGGAAGATTTTTAAAATCCATGCATTGAACATATAAGTACACAGGATTACTTGGCTAACTACCAATGCCTAACTGTCAATGAAAGGACACCGTTTAAAATAAGGCTTTTAGATCGTCAAGAAATGACTAGTATATTTTATTCAACTCCACAAACATCTGTTGGACACTTATGTTCAAAGTACTGTGGGTGACAGAACTAATGAGTCAGTAGTTTCTACCTGGAAGTAACTCACATTCCTTTTAAAATATTTTTGGTCTATTTCTTTGTCAGACTTTTCATTTGTTTAATGGAATGTCATGAATTTTGGTCAAGTAAGATATTTTTAATTAATGGAAATTCTAGGCAGAAACACCTCAGTGAAGATGGAGAGCCTCTTTGGGATCAGGATCATCCAGCCCCTCAGAGCAACAGTATGGAGATTATATTCACAATGGGTCCCAGGACCTGGGCTTGGCATAGGCATCACGTCTGACTGGGGGAATTTCTTGTCAACTGCACAGACCAATGACTATAGAGGAGAGAGCTGGCATGTGCAAGAAAGAGCAAACATTAAGTGAGCCAAACATAAAAGTACTTAGCAAATCATGTCACCATGTGTGAGTTTAACGAATGGTGGCTTCTATTATTATTTTATCCTGATGAACTTCTCTCATTCAAGATAGAAACTATTCATTCAATCATCTGTTCATCAAGTGCCTGTAACGTGACAGGCGTGATACTAGGTATTGAGATTTAACTGTGAGCCAGGCCTTCCATCACTGCCATCATAGGACTTTAAATTAGTGGGGGCTTCAGACAAGTATGTGAGCTAAACAGTTGAGTAAATGTAACCATGGTGAAGCGTAGAGGGTGCTATTGAAATGTATTCCTCTGGAGAAGGGAAGAAGAGATTCACGGAAGAATTTCCACTGGAAGGGGTATTTCAGTGGACGAGTAAGTAGGAATTGATTAGAATAGGAGGTAGAGGGAAAGGTAGACAGTGTTCCAGGCAGACGGAGCATCTAGGGTGACCACCCAGAAGTGAGGGACAGTTCAAAGCCCCAGGAAATCCTTTATGCAGCCCAGGCCCAGCCAAGTGGGGTCTAGTATGGGCCATGCCCCTTACCTTGCTATGCAAAAGTCTGAGCTTTATCCAAGAGCAGTGGGGTGCTATAGTTGAGTTTTAAATAGGACCCTGATCTCATGAAATACTTAGAAAGAAGACCCTGGTCTCAGAGCGGCGACTATGCTGGGAGGGTGGAGGAAGAGCAGCAGAATCAAGGCATTGGTGGGACCATGGCTGAAACCGAGCAAGGGACTGACACTTCAACCTGCACAGGCAAAAGAACACAAGTGATTCCACAGAGGCGGGGACAGTGGAGCCAGAGAGAGTCTCAGGGGTCTGAGCAGAGGACTCTACTGGGCCAGTTTTGGGCTGATTTATCAGCAGAAAACTGGCTGTATCTGTTTGTTGAAGGGCCCAGGGAAGGCAGGCTTTGGGGAGCCACCATTGCAGGCTGAGGACAACAGATGCAGTTGTCCACTGGGAAACCACAGCCTCCATGTGCACAGCTTGGGAAGAAGTGAGTCACAGTCTTCTCAGTCACACCCAGCACCTGCTTAATGACCACTTCTTCCAGAGCCAGTCTTTGAATATGAAAAACAATAATCAAATGATCTTCTTCCCAGGAGCTGAGTCAGTAATTCTCATTAGCTCCAGGGCCAAAGCTAAAACTAGAAAGCTGGAAGCTTTCTGGGAGCCAGACTTTCCTCCTGGCTGATGTGGCCACATAACATTGTGATTTCTAGTCTTCCTTTTCTAAGGCATGCTGAGAACCGTTGAAGCCCCCTGCCATTCTTCCATTCTCTCTTTCCAGTGCTCTTAAAAGAGAAAAAAAAGAAAAAAGAAACTGAATGTGTAATTAGGCCAAACCTAAGCACTATGTTTTGTGTCTTTTTCTGACAGGTTCATCAATTCTACAAGCATTTACTGAATACTTACTAAAGGCAGGGCTATATTTTACATATCATTCTTTGTGAAGCTGCTCTTTTTCAATTCAGTTCTGCAGAGAGGGTGTGTGTTGAAGAATACCTATATTTTACTTTGATAGTGTGGGTAGACTTCGCTTCTGCAACTATCCTTCCAGAGCAGACTAGACACATACCTGATTTGACTCTGTGCTGTGAAGTGGCTATTTCTACTGTTGTTAACTGATATCAGAACCGGCATTTAAGGTAACCAGTGAGGCCAGTGTGCTTGTTGCTGAAGTATATGAATGTGGGAAAATCTCCTGGCCTCCTCCCTATGCCCTTGGCTCTGGTCAGTGTTGGTACAGGGTGCCTTCCATTTGCAAAACAACCTGGAATCCTACTCTGCGTCACTCCCCTCCACACACACATTCCAAGTGGCTAAAGTAGTGTATAAAGTAGCTGATGCAGGCTGGGTGTGGTGGCTCATGTCTATAATCCCAGCACTTTGGGAGGCCGAGGCGGGTAGATCACGAGGTCAGGAGATTGAGACCATCCTGGCCAACATGGTGAAACCCTGTCTTTACTAAAAATACAAAAAAATTATCTGGGTGTGGTGGCACACACCTGTAGTCTCAGCTACTTGGGAGGCTGAGGCAGGAGAATTGCTTGAACCCAGGAGGCGGAGATTGCAGTGAGCCGAGATCATGCCACTGTACTACAACCTGGGCAACAGTAATAGACTCTGTCTCCAAAAAAAAAAAAAAAAAGCCAATGCAATACTATACTGTTTGGCTTTGTGAAATTCAGAAGGAAAACATTTCATTTAAAGTTGCAAAACCACTACTGAACCAAAGGCAGGAATGAGGAAACACATGATAAAAGGTGACAAACTCTACCAAAATGAACAAGTTAGCATTACAGGATTAAGAAGAGAAGTATCAATTTTACAAATTAATAACATGAAAGGCATTTTTCTGTAAGTTGTAGAAAGTGAGTGTGAGCTGTTGTGTGGAAGCCTGTTGGTAGCTGTGAAGTGCAGGGTAGCCATGTCCTGAGTTACCCTTTCCACCCCGCTTTGAGTTGCTGGAATGATCACAGCTTACATTCCTGTGAAGCCTGAAGAATGCCTCCTTTGCCTCTTAAAAAGACCGATTCTTATGTTTAAGTTGACATCTGTCACCTGACTGCCATAATCAAATACCCTAGACTGGGTGGTTTAAGGCTGGGAAATCTAAGTGTCAGCCGGCCCACTCTCTAGTGAGCGCTCCCTTCTTGGCTTGTGTAGGTGGCTGTCTTCTTTCTACATCCTCACATGGCCTTTGCTTGGTGCATGCAGTTGGGGAAGGAGAGAAAGCACGCACAAATTCTCTGGTGTCTCTTCTTGTAAGGACATGAATTCCGTCATGAGGGCTCCTCCCTTATGACTTCTTCTAACCCTAATTATAATGCCTCCCAAACATCCCATCTCCAAAGATCGTCACATGAGGGGTTAGGACATCAAACGGATGCATTTTGGGGGGACACAAACATCAATCCTTAAGAACATTTAATTTGATACTTTCATTTAAGCTAAAAGAATACATTTTAACATTTTTTGGGTGGGGTAAGGGGGGCACCCACATTGGCTTGTGGAGAGTGCTTTTGGCTGGCTTTTGGTTTTTCAGGATCAAGAACAATAGGTCTAGAGCGAAACAATACAGTTTCATTAAGAACAAAGGGACTGTCTTTGTAAAGGCAGTAAGTCTGTTTAGAGAAAATTTGGGGGATCAGCTTATAAAGAACATTCAAATTCTTCATTTTCTTTGTTCTCCCAGATTTATGGGAATGAAGTAGAGGCAGGCTTCCCGGTCTATCGTGTATCATTGAAACCTAAAACACAACAGTGTTTGTCTTGTTACAAACCAGGAGGCTGTAAATCTATTATTTATTTTTCATTAAAGGTGCAAGTTCCAGAGTGAGGCTCGTGAATAGCCCAGAGAAATAGGAGATGAAGCCTTTCATCTCTGCTCTGTTCTTCCCCATGTGAGCTGGGTCACCAGTGATTGAATGGGCATCCTGCTCTTGTGAATATGTTTGTTTACCTAGACTATGTTCAAAAGGTAAAGAAAGGGAAAGATGAGGAAAATCACAAGCCTGGCTTTACATTTCAGATCCGGTTTCAAATTGTAATTAGAGAAAGCAACATTATTTTCAGTTCTCATCAAAGTTTCCACTAAACCAGTTGTGCTTTGGATCTCTTACAGGACATTGTAAATAATGTAGAATAATAATGCTGTGCCATTCAGATTTCTGTTTCATGCTCATCACTCCAAAATAGGCTCCTTGGAGGTCACCATTGTTTATGGAGTTCTGACAGTGGCCACACCCAGGTGAAAGCTTCTGAAGTTACACTAAAATATACTGTGTGACTCTGAGCTATATGGGGCTATCTGCAGGTGAGATAAGCTGTGTATTATTACCTGGTTAGAGAAAGCCTGTGCCTTTCTTGGGGGGACTCACGGGTGCTCCAAACATAGAGCAAAGAAGTCCCTGTTTGCAGCTGATGGCAGTGGTGCCAGTTAGAGATGTCTTGATCCTTGATATGTTTGTCTTTTAAGAAACTGATTCAGTTCATAGATACCCAGAAAATAACTGATATTTTTGTTTGTACTATGATAAATCTGCCAGTATCTTTAATTTCCTAGAAAAATTAAAGTCATAATAGATTCTGTCATTTTTCTTCAGTGTAGGCAAATTACCAATATCCATGTGACTTATGCATGGTATGTATGTGGCTGTGTTTTGCCTGTGTTGAGTCACATGTACAAATCGGGAAGTGTTTCTTAGTTTCTAGAAACAGGAGCTTCAACATTTTCTTTCTGATGCTTCCTTGATTCAGGAGGGAGGTACTTACTTGTAAATTATATACAGTACATAGTCTCTGCAAAGCAGAAATCAGCTGCTATTTGCTGCAGCTGCTGTTTGCTGGGACAGCTTAAAACCTGTCCTTGAGAATAGCAGTTTAGTTTCCTTGTGGCTGGTGAGGCACCTGAAGAAATAGTAGACTTTTGATGTGTATCCTTTGCACTTCCCACTGTGGATGGGCTTCCATCATTTTTCATCGGTGCCCTGCAGCCACATCCTGACATGACCTCTATGCCCAGTCCATGTTGCAAAAAGACGACAGCACACAAATCCCCCTGGAGCCTGGCCATGCTGGAGGATTTTACCTGTCTCTGGGCCCCATTCTAAATGAAATCCACACTTCTCCATCTGGAATCCCAGACTTACTGCAAGACCATGATAGCCCACCTTTTTATTCCCTTTCCTTACACTACTCTACAAATCATCACATGGTCCCAGTAACAATGAGAATAGCTAATAACAGCACTCTGATTCTGTTATTTACACCATTTTACAGACAAGATTTGAAACAGAGACTTGAAGAGATATGTATTTAGGCCGAGGTTTTAAGGCCTGAGAGTCATAGCATCAGAGTGGCCCAGGATGTCTGACTGTGGAGATCTTCACCAAGACATGTTCCCTTTACTGTTGCCTTGGACTTCATGGGCTCCTGGAGGTTTTCATACTCTCCTTCTTTCATGAAGGAGGACTCCTTTCATGTTCTTCCCTCTTTCCTCATTGTGTCTGCCTCCATCTCAAGGGTAACCTTCTGTGCAGTAGGTCCATGATGGAACTCATGGACCATCATGGGACCTCCCTCCAGGTAATCCTCATAGAACTCACTTTTGTTTCTGCCCTTCATTGAACCTGGTCTGTGTCAGACACTGTGCTAGGTGCTGTCCATGTCTGTTAGGTTAAATTATAAGGAAATAAACTGAGAACTGAGTCTTGGAAGCCATGCTGTGAGGAAGGCATTCTCTGTGTTACTAATGAGGGCAGTGGCTTACATTAAGCTTTTGTATGGTCATATTGTCCCTCAGCCATGTTAAAAGCTTCCTGAGGGCAGAAACTGTAACTTCCTCATCTCCTGCATTGCCTGGCAACTCCTGTAATGTCTATACAACTTAGAGGCATGCGGTAACTGCATTGCTGATTTGGTTTAAAGGAACCTGGAGCTCTTAGAGAAATGATCTGAAGGAGAAGGAGCTGAGAAACTGGTGAAATTTCTTTTTTCCACACAACTTAGAGTGGTGACAGAGGTGGCAATATTTCTTTCTTTTCCCCTTTCCTCCCTTTTTTTTGTATTCTTCTTATATATTTTTTCTAATTTGCATTACTTTTCCTATAAAAAGGGGGCTTATGAAAGTAATGTCTCCTACTAATACTATTCCAAAATTGAGGAGGAGGGACTCCTCCTGAACTCAGTTTATAAGGCAGCATCATCCTGATGCCCAAACCTGGCAGAGATGCACAAAAATAATCTTTAGGCCAATATCCTTGATGAGCATTGGTGGAAATATCTTCAACAAAATACTTGCAAACCAAGTCCAGCAGCATATCAAAAAGAATCCACTATGATTAAGTAGGCTTTATCCCTGGGATGCAAGATTGATTCAACATATGCAAATCAGGAAATGTGATTCATTACATAAACAGAACTAAAGACAGAAATCACATGATTATCTCAATAGATGCAGAAAAGGCATTTGATAAAATTCAACATCTCTTCAAGTTAAAAACTCTCAACAAACTAGGTATTAAAGGAACTTATCTCAAAATGGTAAGAGCCATCTATGACAGACCCACAGCTAACATCATATTGAATGGGCAAAGCTGGAAGCATTCTCCCTGAAAAGTGGCAGAAGATAAAGATGCCCTCTCTCACCAATCCTATTCAACATAGTATTGTGAGTCCTGGCCAGTCCTGGTGGTGGAGAAAAGGGATCACTTATACACTGTTGGTTGGAGTGTAAATTAGTTAAACCATTTGGAAAGCAGTTTGGCAATTCCCCAAAGAGCTAAAAACAGGCAAAAAAAGAAAAAAAAAAAAAAAGAAAGGAAGGGAGGGAGGGAGGTAGGGAAGAAACAGACATCTAAACAGAAAGAGAGGACATCAGACTATCCTGTGTTTGCAGATGACATGATTCTGTATTTAAAAATGAAGAAAACTGGGTGAAATCTGCCACACCCAGAGGTGACTTGGGTGAGCCATCATCGGCCCAAAACCTTCTTCAACTGATAAACAATTTCAGCAAAGTTTCAGGATACAAAAATCAGTGTGTAAAAATCATTAGCATTCCTATACACCAACAACAGCCAAGCCAAGAGCCAAATAAGGAATGCAATTCACAATGGCCACAAACATAATAAAAATCTCAAGGAATACAGCTAACGAGGGAGGTGAAAGATCTCTACAAGGAGAGTTACAAAACACTGTTCAAAGAAATCAGAGATGACACAAATAGAAAAATATTTCATGCTCATGGTTAGGAAGAATCAGTATCATTAAAATGGCCATACTACCCAAAGCAACATACAGATGCAATGCTGTTCCTATCAAACTACCAAGGACATTCTTCACAAAACTAGAAATCACTATTTTAAAATTCACATGGAAACAAAAAAAGAGCCTGAAAAGCCAAGGCAATCCTAAACAAAAAGAATGAAGCTGGAGGCATCATGTTACCTGACTTCAAATTATATTACAGGGCTACAGTAACTAGAACAGTATGGTACTTGTATAAAGACAGATACTTAGACCAATGGAACAGAATACAGTACCCAGAAATAAGGCCATCACACCTACAACCATCTGATCTTTGACAAAGCTGACAAAAACAAGAAATGGGGAAAAGATTCCCTATTCAATAAATGGTGCTGGCATAACTGGCTAGCCATATGCAGGAGACTTCCTTACACCATGTAAAAAAATCAACTCTATGGATTAAAGACTTAAATGTAAAACCCAAAACTATAAAAACTCTGGAAGACAATCCATGCAGTATCATTCTGGACTTAAGAACTGGCTGTAATTGTATGATGAAGATGCTGAAAACAATTGGAACAAAACCAAGAATTGACAAATAGCATCTAATTCAACCTAATAGCTTTTGCACAGCAAAAGAACCTGTCAACAGAGTATGCAGACAACCAGCAGAATGGAAGAAAATATTTGCTAACTACATATCTGACAAAGTTATATCAAGTATCTATAAGGAACTTAAATTTACAAGAAAAAAATCCTATTAAATAGTGGGCAAAGTACATGAATAGAAACTTTTCAAAAGAAGACACATATGCAGCCAACAAGCATATGACAAAAAGCTCAATATCACTGATCATTAGGGAATGCAAATCAAAACTACAATGAGATACCATCTCACATTAGTCAGATTACTAAAAGTCAAAAAAAAGCAAATGTAGACACTTATACACTGTTGTGGGGAGTGTAAATTAGTTAAACCCTTGTGGAAAGTAATGTGGTGATTCCTCAAAGAGCTAAAAACAATTACCATTCAACCCAGGAATCCCATTAATGGGTATATACCCAAAGGAATATAAATTGTTCTTCCATAAAGACACATGTACATATATGTTCATTGCAGCACTATTCACAATAGCAAAGGCATAGAATCAATGGTAGAATGGATAAAGAAAATGAGGTGCATATACACGATGGAATACTATGCAGCCATAACAATGAGATCATGTTCTTTGTAGGAACAGGGATGGAGCTAGAGGCTATCATCCTTAGCAAAGTAACACAGGAACAGATAACCAAATACTGCATGTTCTCATAAGTGGGAGCTAAAGGATGAGAACACATGGACACATAGAGAGGAATAACACACACTGGGGCTTACTTGAGAACGGAAACCCCCCTCAAGTAGGCCTCCCTCAGGTAGGTCTCCCTGAAGTAGGCCCCAGTGTCTGTTGTGGAGGGTGGAGGGTGGGAGGAGGGAAATGATCAGAAAAATAACTATTGGGTACTAGGCTTAGTTCCTGAGTGACAATCTGTACAACGAACCCTGATTATATGAACTTACCTATATAACAAACCTACACATGTAGCCCTGAACCTAAACTAAAAGTGAAAAAAAAAAGTACTATCAGGGCTAGTCTGAGACTCCAGGGACTTAATTCCTCATTCTAATTTTGCAAATAAAGGAAATAGAGTTCCCTTTCACGTTCTCCAGGTAGCCTTTTGCCTTCCCCAGCACTTTCTTTCTCCCATATTTCCAACTTAGAATGTGGCAACAGCTTTATCATTAAGACTTTAGAGATGCTGAGTGGAAGAGAACTATGTATAGGAAAAGGGTTGAGGCAGATAACCAAGCATTTGAATAGGTAGTGATCATGCATTTAGAACTCCGATGTGCTGCAGACTGCGTTCCCCAGGTCCTTCCTTCCTTCCTTCCGTGACCCAGGCCTAGTCCTAAATGCAGAGGGTGGGGGTAGGGATGGGAGTAAAAGCATCTGGACAAAGAAACTCATGTTGGAGACCGGAGGTATTGGTGTGAACACTCTGCTGGCCTTTGGCTGGTTCCTGCGGATGGGTGCTTGCTGTAGCTGTGCAGGCCATGTAGCAGCTTGACCTTGTTTACAGCTCTCAGGGTAATAAGGATTATCATTTATGCCTGAGAGTATGCAAATTTGGCAGTTCCTGCTCTAAAATGACATTCTCCATCTTTCCAGGAGCAAACTGCTTTCTTAGTAAACAAATTTTTAGTTTATTATGTTATCATTTAGAAACTTTCCTCTTCTGGTGCCAAATAGCTCTTAAAGATGAGTGATTCATAAAGGATGTTTTATTTACCTTGAACTCAGCTTCTGTTTGGAACAGTATTAGAACACAAGGAACATCAGTAAACCATCGCTGGAAATGTGTGAGGAGAGAGAGGACATTGGAATCCACTTCTGTATTTAGATCTTTAGAGGTTGCTTCTGTCCAGTTCATAGCACTGATTTCTTTATCATTCACTGAGTAACTATGAAGTACAAAGCCCTCTACTTGGGGAGTTCCTTGAGATACAGAAATGAATAACATATAATGAGTCTCTGGTATCTGTGATGCTACACTTTGGAGAAGGAAATAAAGCAAGTATGAATGTAAGAGGCAGGAGTCCCAGGTGCCCTCTGAGAGGCATGGCATGGGCAGGAAGACCACGTCCACCTGCTTGCAGGGTCCTATGAATGCCACTGAGAAGATGGGGTCTGCAACGTAGAATTTATTTAGCCATAGAAAGGTGGCAGGCATGTCAAGTGGAGGGAACAGTAAGCACAGAAGAAAGCATGGGACTCTTGTGGAGCAGAGAGGCTCAGTTTGCTTGGAGTGAAGGTCCTATATCAGCAGACCAGGAAGAAATAAGGTTGAAGCCCCGGTTTGGGGTCAGACTCTGCCCCTAGTCCACACCATTCCAGGAGGGAACTGAATGCCAATTAAGATGCTAGGGAGAAGTGTTTGAAGTTTGTGCAGCAAGGGAAAGAAATCAATCTGAATAATTTTTCCCAAATAGACAAACTTATTTTGGGGTATTAGGTTAAAAGTTTCTTTGTGTATATAAATTTGGGAATTTTAGAGCCTTTAATATGCTTTAGGAGAGGATATGTCTTGCCATTTTTAAATATTTTTGACCATGAAATCTAGATGAATACAAACCTAATGCACCTTTTAGGATTCCCTTGGCTGCTTCTTTCTTGCCTGGCATTCCCTGCCTAGTTTCACATCAAGCCCCATCCGTTTACAGCCTCACATGACCCCTCATTCTGGGCTCTATTCTGATTGACTTTTCCCTTTGTTTCTGGACTTGGATAAAATGCTGCAAACAGGGTGGCTGAGCGGCCACGAGGGGCTCTGTGGCACCACCTGGCAGTCCCCTGTGGCACCACCTGGCAGTTCCTTGAGAGGTGAACCTTTATTAGTGGGAAACAGGAAGGAGCCTGGCCAGGTGGTTTCCCATTCTTTCTTGGTCCACAGACTGCTGCAAGGTATGCTTTCTTCTGAGAACTTTTCAGAGAAGTCACACATTCTTGGGCATGTCCACGAAGTGAGCTGGTGTGTTTTTGGGTCTGTGCTCTTGCTGAAATTGGGGTGACCCATGACTTCACATTTTGAGGGATGCAGTACCTCACATTTTTCCTTGCTTCCTTTGCCTGTTTCCCTACATCCTGCTGTCCTAGTTTTATACTCCCCAAATAAAGTGTAAGCATTTAATCCTTGTCTCAGCCTCTGCTTCCTGCAGGACCTGAGCAAAGATAGACTCTGACTGAGTACTTGAGATGGGTGTTTCACAGACTCACTTTGGAAAATGGCTATGTAGGCTGAACTCAGACATTGAGCATTAAGAGTGGCCAGTTTTGTAAAAGACCAGACAAGAAATAAAATAGGAAGAGGAAACATCTAGTAGGCAGTTGATGAAGTGAATCAGAACTTGTAGTAAACCTAGGGTAATGGATTTAAGAGTAGGTCTCATAGAGATAATTGATAAAAGAATGAGCGTATAGGCTGCGTAAGTTGGGGGGGCATAGGTAGAAAAAAGATACCAGATGGCAACATTTAAGCATGGAAAGAGAGAGGAGGAGGAGCTCTTGATAGAGAAAGGACTCATGGTAGCTGGGGGCGTGGAGTACCAGGGCACAGAACTGCAAGAACCCTGAAGAGGAAGAGTGTCATGAAGAAGAAATTGGTCAGGGCCCTGGATTCCTTGAGTACATGATCACTGGTAACGGAGAACAGTGGGGCACACAGAAGGTATGCTGAGGAGGCTCTGAGAGAGTTTGGTAGGGGAGAGATGGGGCTGTAAAGGGCTGTGAGTTTGGTAGGGGAGGGAAGAAGGGTGATAGCTAGATAGTGTATCAGGGTTAATCACAGTGTAAGAGATGAAACAGGGAAAAGTCTAAAAACAGGTATACCACTTTTGCCTCTAAAGGTGTGGTGTAATTTTTATCAGTGAGGAAATCTGTTTCTCTCTTCCATTTCCTGAGAAAGGAGGGAAAGGGGTTAGGAGATTGACATCTCAGGGCCTCTACCATTTCTTTGTTGCTAAAGGAAACACAGTATGTGGCTCTTTGTTTTAGCAAAACACTAATGAGCTTTAGGATATGCAAATATGGTCTGCAGAGCTGGTTGAGTGGAAGAGAGCTACATTGCTGTGCTAAATAAAGGAAGAAGAATTGCCTTTGCTGGTGGTGCTGGCCTGTGAGAGAAGCAGGGAGGTGTGTAGAGTCATTAGGGGAGAGAGAGCTGAGGGCTTCATCATTGCCTAACTCTCAGTGAAGTGTGCCACATCCAGAGGTGCCTTGGGTGGGAGAGAGGAAGAGAGAGGTAGGATTTAAGTCATACAAAAAGGGCTAAGTTACTGAGTTAACACAGACCTGCAAAAGAGAGCCCACCCCCAGGCCAGGAGTTGTGAGTGGGAGGAATTGCACCCAGTGAATGTGACCATGAGAATGTGTATCTTAGGAATTAACAGCAAATTGAGAAAGGCTTGAGACTCCCCATATATACAGAAATAGAGGACTGAAGCAATTTTGTTACCATGTCTAAGGTCAGAATAACCTTAACTGTCATCTGGGTGTCATCTGGGATTTCTTCATGTTTTGGGGGCAAGGGGAAAGCAGTCATTGGAGATAGAAGCTGCCACTTCAGCCAAGAGGTGACAGTGCTGGAGCCGTTGTCAGAGCCAAAGTAATAAGAGTTCTGTAAGAGATTTTTTTGTAAGCATTGAGAGTGCATACAGAGTTAGCAGGCATTGTAGTGAAGCAGCAGCATAGTGCTAACTTGAGGAGGAGGAGGAAGGACCCTGGGCACAGTGCAGACATTTGGAGTTTGGGCTGAGGGCCTATCAGGGAGCGATTCTTGGGTATGTGTAAAAATCTTGTTGAAAGGGTCCGGAAACAGTGGCTAAGTCCTAGCAGAGAACTCTGCTGTGGACCTAGGGAAAAGGGAAGAACTAAGAATTCAGCAGTCAAATTGAGGCCTAAGAGGAGAAATTGAGGGAGTGAAGAAAGAAGGTGGCAAGGAAGAGTGGTCAGAGGGGATTTAGATAGTTTGAGATTTTAAGCATTTGCTGGCTTGTAATAGTCAAGGTTCTCCAGAGAAGCAGTGTGTGTGTGTGTGTGTGTGTGTGTGTGTGTGTGTGTGTGTGTGTGTGTGTGTGTGTGTACATGTGTGCATGCATGTATAGAGATTTATTTGAACGTTTTGGCTCATGTGATTATGGAGGCTGAGAAGGCCCATGATCTGTCAGCTGCAAAGTGGAGATGTAGGCAAGCTGGTGGTGTATTCAGGGACCTGAGAGTCAGAGAGCCAAGGGTATAGATTCCAGTATGAGTCTAAAGGCCTAAGAACCAGAAGTACCAAGTGCAGGAAAAGATTGATGTCCCAGGTCAAGCAATCAGGCAGTGAGAAGGCAGTGTGAATCCAACTTCCTCAACTTTTTCAGTCCCCAATGAATTGGACAATGCCCGCCTATGTTGGGAATAACTCTGTTTACTCAGTTCACCAATTAAAATGCCGATCTCTTCCAGAAATATCTTCACAGACACACCCAGAAATGATGTTTAATTAAGTATCTGGGCACCCATGGCCCAGTCAAGTTGATGAATAAAAATACACTGCCCTTGGAATTTCTTGGGTGTTATCCAGTTTTCCATGTGTAGATATCAGCTTTCCACATCTAAATTGTAAGCTCCTCCAGGGCAGCGGCCAGACCTTCTCCTGTGTTTTCTCAGTAGCTAATGCAATTGGCTTCCATGACCTAAATGTTCAGTAAAAATGTGTTAGATGGGTCATCGATCCAATAAACTTATGTCTATGCCAATACAGGCTTGCTCTTGAAAAGCTGTGGGTAAATCAATTCTTTGTAAATTGAATCTTATTTCCAATACAGTAGGGATATTCAGCATTTCAAGGAACCCTAGATGAATCTTTTTTGAATTTGAGTCCTATATTCTGTCATTTTTGTTTTACAGGTAAGGAAGCTGAGTTACAAGGAAATTAAGTGACTTATTACAATCTGATTTATCAGTCAAATATAAAGTTTCTTCAAGCAAAGTATACCTGTTACTTAGGTTGAGAGGGGTTTGGTGAAAAGCCTAGCTATGGAATTTCTAACATTAGATTCATAACATCATATTTTCAGAAGCATTTATTTTTAGTCTGTAGATATTTATTAAGTTTGTTTACAACATCCTTTGGTCATATACTAATGAGTAAAGGCTGTGCTGAACTGTGTTGTGGTTTATGTCAGGTTAGAAACAAAAAATGAAAGGACAGACACAGAAAGTTTCTGGTTAAGAAAATTCACTTCTGAAAGCCCCCTAGCTTGAAATGTTTAGTTTTTCTTCTGTGAGGTGTGAGAGAGAGTGGTGAATGTGCCAGACAGGTGCCAGGTCCTGGGATCCTGTAGGGTGTGTTCCTAGATTCATTGTTGAGGTGATGAAAGTCTTTTCTGTCAGTAGCTTAGTGTTAAGTGTGAGAAAAATGTTGGAAAAGATTTAGGGAGACCTTTTGGACACCTCACTCATGTAATTATTCATTTTAAATTGATCAGGTTTATCAACATCTCTATTGGGTTGATTTAGTTTATCCTTGCTATGTTATAGAATAAAGTAATTTATTATATGTGAGAAAACTGAGGAAAGAGTGAAGGTATTTTGCATCACTACTTTGGATGATCCAAATAAAAGAATCAAAGCGTGCATTTGATTTGGTCTTTTTTCTCTTTGTAGTCATTTTTGTGTGTTTGGGCTTATCAAAAATGAGATCGAAGTTGTTATTTACTACAAAAGAAGCTTCTTTTTCATTTAGGATTTTAGTATCGTGACATGGAGCAGTGAATCAGATGTGGGGACAGGAGATAATTTGTATTGATATTAGATCAAAATTAGCTAATAGCTGTTTTACAGACATCAACTCAATTCTGCAACTCAGCCAGGAGAAATTATTACCCCAAATTATTACCCCCTTTTTAGAGATTTGGAAACTGATTTCACAGTTAATGTGGGCCTTTTGACATCAGTGCACAGACTCTTCGTGCGTACCAATACCACCTCCACGACACCTCCCCATGCCTTCTTTAGGTTTTATGTATATTACTGTTGGCTGTTGTGAGCATCATTTGTGGAAGATGTATTAGTCCATTTCATACGGCATAAAGAAATACCCGAGACTGAGTAATTTATAAAGAAAAGAGGTTTAATGGACTCATAGTTCCACATGGCTGGGGAGGCCTCACAATCATGGTGGAAGGCAAAGGAGAAGCAAAGGCATGGCTTACATGGGGGCAGGCAAGAGAGTGTGTGCAGGGGAACTGCCCTTTATAAAACCATCAGATCTTTGAGGACTCACTATTATGAGAACAGCATGGGGTAAAAACCACCCCCATGATTCGATTAACTCCCACTGGGTCCCTCATGACACATGGGAATTATGGGAGCTACAGTTCAAGATGAGATTTGGGTGGGGACACAGCCAAACTATATCAGAAGTCAATTATATTATTTGCATAATACCCATACTGTTTGAGGAATAAGCAAAATGATAAGCAGTAACAAATGGAATCTTGAGGTTATGCAGAGTTTGTGCTGTGCATATAATAGTCTGCACTTGACCCGAGTCATGTGCTTCCTGAACTCCTTACAGGATGCTCGGCCAGGATATACATGAAAGTTACAGTGATTGGAAAATTAGTTTTCCTATTAGCATAAATACAGATGTGTTAGGGCGTAGATGATACACTGTAACAGACTTAGAAAATTGAAAACTAAAATTGGAATATAAAGCTTGTAGCATGTAGCCTCGGGCTGTGCTCCCGGGATGTTGGGGCATGGGTTCAGTTTCTATAGGTTTCTTCAGTTTTCTGTTATGGATACTAGAATAAAAGTTGAATTTTAGTGGATTTAAAGCAAAGAAATGGATAGATTTCAACTTTTTATCTCGTTTCCTTCCCTCGCCCACCCTTTTATTTTTGCTTTTCTTTGAAGTGTGAATAAATAATGCTATAGACAAAATATAATAGCAAAGGCAAATTATGGATAAATTGGAAAATCAAACCCTGCAGAACAAATGTATTTTATTTTTACATGATACAACAAATTTTATAACATAAACTGTGCCAACAAGTGAATTGACAATTTAAGATATTTTGTTTAGCTTGTAAAAAATGAATGCTAATGAGTTAGAAATCACTAAATCACAGCAATTCCTTGCTTTATGCAACAGAAATCTATTAATTAAAATGAAAAGCCTAAAGATATTTTGGGGAAGATTCCAAATGTTATAACTATGTGTGGTATCCTTCAGTTCCTTTTAATATAGTTCTCACCCTTAGCTGCATGTTTAATTCACAAGGGAAGCCTTAAAAATACTTATAATGGAGCCTCACTCCTGGACCTTCAGATTTAACTGGTCTGGAGTGAAGGGTGGGTAGCTTTTTTATTTTGAGACAGGGTCTTGCTCTGTCCCCCAGGCTGGAGTGCAGTGGCATGATCACAGTTCACTGTGGCTTTGACCTCCCAGGCTCAAGTGATCCTCCTGCTTCATCCTTCCAAGTCGCTGAGACTACAGGCATGTGTCACTACGTGTGGCTAATTTTTGTATTTTTTCTTTATAGCGGTGGAGTTTTGCCATGTTGCTCAGGCAAAAAAACAGCATTTTAAAAAACTCCTCAGGAGACTCTAATGTGCACAGTTAAGAACAACAATTTTATTGTAATCCTTCTTTAATCTTGTTTACTTAATTGTTTAAAGGTAGATTCCTGTATTTTAACATTTTAACTTTAAGGTTGTAATAGTCTGATGAAGGCAGCTCATATCAACTTGTAGGCAGTTCAAGGTGTTTACCTTTATCTTTAATGTTTTTATGTGTCAGATGGCAGTTACTATAAGGATTATGTTTTTCCTTTGCAGCGTTATAATACTGAGTGCCAGGACCTAAGTTTTTGAAATGTTGCAGTAGCCCCTTTTTAAACTGCTCTGAGCCTGCTGGGCACAGCTTGACCTAGCTGTTAATTTAGTACTTTCATCTGATTGACCTGGGAAGGATCACTGGCCACCTAAGGGAGACCTTACCATTATTAATTCCTGCCTGGATGTCCTTTACGTGTCTGCCCGGAGGTTTTGGCATTGGCCACGTTGTGAAAGTCATAAAATTAAAGAAATATTTTGCACTGGCTGTTCACACTGACATTCAGCAAAACAAATTGCAGTAATTGCTGGGGCTTCTTCTTTTGAAAGAACATGTGACTGGTGTCTTTCAGGTTTATATGTAGGTAGAATTTGCAGTGGTTCTCCTGTGCATTGATGGGTGGAAAGTGTTAATGGTCACTATGGGGCCATGACTGCTGGAAGCTATTTATAATCTTTGCACTCATGTGGGGAATGTGTGTATATGTGCAGAGGTGTTCATATATTGCTTTTGTTTGCATTTCAAGCATGAGGCTCATTTTAAAAGTACTTGCAAAATTTATCCAAAGGGAGGAAAACCTTTAAATTAGTGATTCTCAAACTTTTTTGAGTGCATCAGAATTAGATACAAGAAACCTGCCTTGGTGTCTGATGTTTGAAAGGACTGGGCTCAATAAATTTCCACAAAAGGTGACTTTTCTTAGATGCCCTGATACAGATGACAAACAAGGCTATTGCTAGTTCAAAACAGAAACAAATGAATATGTTTTTACCATTTGTGGAAATTACAGTTTTGAAACTAGGAAGCCCTATGTATCACTATCAGCTCTATTTTTGGAAGTAATGGAGGAAGTATTTCAACCTGATTACTGCCTGTGGAGTGAGGAATTTCTTAGTATTTGACTGACCACCTGCTGATACTTTATTTCTTTAGAGTTCCTCAAGTCATTATAAGAATCACCCAACAGTTTGAAATCAAAATGATGTCTTACTATAAAAGGTCAGCTATCTATCGTAAAAGATTATGTGCCATTTAAAAATATAATTGCCATTTTTCCCCTCTCTCCCACCTTACATTCAGATGTTTCAGAATAACAGAATCCCTGCAAGATGAGAAGAAACATTCAAGGTTTTAGCCTGTGCAAATTTTGGAAACCTCCTTCTACTTTAAGTCTTTTAATAGTCCAGATAATTATCACTCTGCTCACTGCCCTTTTCTTTCTCTCTATCGCCTCGTCGTTCTTGAAACATTTTAATGATACTGTTTGTGTATTGCTGCTGATGAATTCTGCACAGCAAAGGTTATTTATTTATTTATCCCTGAGCTGGATTTTACCCTCTGTTTTCTTATGTTGGTGTTCTGTTTCTTGTCCTGACTGCTACCAGACATTCCTTTCCATGCCTTTGTATAATGCACTGCAGGCTGATGAAATGTGGGGACTTGTGCTGTGGGAACCCTGCTTGGATAAATGTCACCATTTTATATAAAGAACTTTGCTCCTCTTAGCAGCTCCAGAATCTGCTCAGATTGTGACACCTTAAACGTTTGATCCGATTATTAAGAAGTCTGTGTTGTGTTGTGAAACACTAATCGTTTTTAATGCATTGCTGATTAATATGTGAAAGTGAAAACCAGCCAGTGGATAACCTATAGTCCTTATCCCCCTGCCCTCTGCAGGCTTGCAAGGCATTGGGCAGCTGAGACATGTACCTAGGACAAGATTACCCATCTGTGGAAACGCATTGTTGATGCATGGACAAAATGAGTGTTGCAAGTGGAAATTCATGGAGGCACAGATGGGAATTCTGCCAATGTACTACTAATGGGGAACATATTTAACTTGGTGCAGTATCTTCAGTAAACTAGGGTGTTAAGTATTATTTTAAGGAGTCTTATTCATCATCAAGTTAATTTCTTGATATTAAGAACATATTTATGCAGTAACCCTTTTCTCAGCACATCTGGAATTTTGAAAATTGGCCTTTTGTCTTATTTCTACATAGAAGCACTGTTCCTGTGCTTCTCTTTCTGGTGTAGGGCAAATGGGGCATTGAGGACAAAGTGGGCCATTCCTCAAATCTCTTGCCCCTCAGGTCTGGGAATGATGTGATGCAGATGAGCTTCACCCTGGGTCAGCTGCCCTGTTCTCCAAACTTTGCTTTACTCAAAGACCTTGGTGGTTTGGAAGTGCTCAGCTCATCTTTGTAGACTTCTAATTGTTTTAGAACATCATTACTTTGAAGAAAACTTTGAAAACAACTTCCCAAGATGTTTGTTTTTCCTGTTCTCATACTGCATTGACTAGCCTCAGCTAAGGACTTGGTCTAAAAGAGGCACCCATACTTACTGGGGAACTCTCTAGCTTTTAAGAATGTATACTCAAGCTTCAATCAACTGATTGAAGATTCCCCTCCAGTCTCCCTTCCTTTCCTCCCATTCATTGGTCCCTGGTGACACCTTCAAACAAAAAGCTGTGTATTCTCAAGAGGGCATGTGGCACAGTGGGTGAGAGCATAAACTCTTCAGACAGGTTTCAGGTTCTGGCTTTACAGCTGTGTACTCTTCCTGAACCCCTCTATGCCTCTGTTTTCTCATTTGTAAAAGAATGAAGATAATAGCATTTACCATGCCTAGCATTAACTGTTATTTCCTAAATATATCATTTTAACAGCTTTATTGATATATAATTTACAGCCATATGATTCACCTTTTTTAAGTGTATAATTCAAGGTTTTTCATATGTTTAAGGAGTTGTGCAACCATCACCATCATCCAATTTTAGAACATCCCCAAAAGAACCATGTACCTACCAGGAGTCACTCACTATCTTCTCCCTCCCTGCCCTGTTTCCCTATTTCCCAAGCCATCACTCATCTACTTTGTATATATTTGCCTTATAGGGACATTTTTATTAATGTTATCATACATAGATGGTTTTTGTCACTGACTTTTCTCACTTAGTGTTTTCAAGGCTCATCCATGTTGTAACATATATTAACATTTAATTCCTTTTTATTGCAGAATAATAAAGTGTGTGGATATACCACATTTTGCTTATCCATTCATCATTTGATAGATATTTGGATTGTTTCTACTTTTTGGCTATCATGAATAATGCTGCTATGAGCATGGATAATATAAGTTTTTGTATGGATGGTATGTTTTCATTTCTCTTGAGTGTATACCTAAGGGTGGAATTACTGGGTCATATGGTAACTTGTTGACATTTTGAGCAACTGCTGAACCTTCTCCATTTTACCAGTCACGTATGAGGGTTTTGATTTCTCCACATCCTCGCCAACACTTGCTATTGTTTGTCTTTTGGATTGTAGGCAATCTACTGGGTGGTTTGGGTGGGTTATCTCATTAATTGTGACTTTGATTTTAATTTTCCCAGTGAATAATGATGTTGAACCTTTTTCCTGTGCTTATTAACCTAAATATACTATTGATTATAAGAAAAATTACTTACTGTTTTATAGATAATACCAATATAAGAACTATCAGTCCCTGCTTTTACTAGAGTGGCAAGAGTGAGGATAGTTTTAAAATCAAGCATACTTAAAGAATCATACCTGCATCTCATTAAAAGAAAACGTTAGTTGTAGATAAAGCTAAATCATCATTAATATATAGGGTTTAATTGTTTTCCTGGTAGGTTTATGTGTAGAGCGCTCATTTTGTTTGGTTTGATCTCTATTTGCTATTGTGTTTTAATTTAACAAAAATAGGTGATTGGTAATATGGAAAATACCTTTGTTGCCACCACAGTGAGTTCCAATTTGTTTTCAGCAACTCTTAGAAGATTGAAGTCAGATGCAGCCAATTTTCTCCCAATTGTGGTGTTTTTTTTCAATCTTGCCTGAATAATGTGAGCTTTTCAGCTAGCTAATCAACATTTTTTTCTGCCATATTGGTGACTTTATGATATTTTGCTTGTAAGAAGTTATATATATATATATATATATATATATATATATATAGAGAGAGAGAGAGAGAGAGAGAGAGAGAGAGAGAGGAGGAATAAAATAGAGGAATAAAAATGAATATATATATATATATATATATATATTCCTCTGTTAACCTTATTCATTAAATGTTTCCTGCATGGAATACATATTAATAGCTACTGCATGGATTATCTTTGATTGCTTTTCTAATAATAATTATCTGAACTTTGCTTGGTCTTGGGTAAGAGGCATATTTGTATGTGTATTTTCTCATTTTTGAAACAGAAACTGTTCCCTGTGATATATTTAACAATACCAGTACTACTGATAATATTTAATTATACAATAGTAATTCTATTTATTTTTGTAATTCTATTTATTTTCTGAATGTTGGGGCAGTGAGACAGAGTGACATGATTGTAGAAGTATTTATACGACAGGGGTTTGACCTTGACTCTACCACTTACTGTGTGACTTTGAATGAGTTACCTAACCACTCTGGCTCAGTGTTTTAACCTGTCTAATGAGTATTTTTTTTAATGTAATACCATCTACCTGATGTGGTCATTGTGGGAACATTTCAGATAGTATTTATTAAAATATTTCCTTCTTGGTATGAAGTAGATGCTCAATAATTGTTAGATAGCACAGGTTAAGTATCCTTTATCCAAAAAGCCAAACTCCAGAATGTTCCAATGAGCATTTTATTTGTTGGTGCTCAAAAAGTTCCACATTTTGGAGCATTTCAGTCTGTAGTGCTAGGAGTAGTAACAGAAGCTGTCATCTTGCTGGCTCTTCTGTCTCGTTGGGACGCATGAGAGTTAAATGGTAATAGGGGAATTGAAATTTGAGTAATAGGCAGTCTCTCTCCTTAGCACAATAATAGGTACAAGAGAATAAGATTTTCAGTACCAGTGTGACCTTTAGAATAAACCACAGTCATTGCAATAAAGTTGCTGGAGGCAGTGACTGAGAAAGGTGTGTTTCCATTTCTGCAACAATGGGTAGATGTCTGCTCTAAGGATTTTTTTTTTTTTTTTTTTTTGAGACGGAGTTTCGCTCTTGTTACCCAGGCTGGAGTGCAATGGTGTGATCTTGGCTCACCGCAACCTCCGCCTCCTGGGTTCAGGCAATTCTCCTGCCTCAGCCTCCTGAGAAGCTGGGATTACAGGCACGCACCACCGTGCCCAGCTAAACTTTTGTATTTTTAGTAGAGACGGGGTTTCACCATGTTGACCAGGATGGTCTCGATCTTTTGACCTCGTGATCCACCTGCCTTGGCCTCCCAAAGTGCTGGGATTACAGGCGTGAGCCACCGCACCCAGCCAGGATTTTTAATTGAGGTAAAATTTACAGGAAGCTTAAAAAGAATTTCATAGATGTTAAGTATATAAGCCAGTGAGTTTTGACAAATGCATAGAGTTTGTAACCACCCCCTCATTCCAGATGATGAACATCTCCATCACCCCTACAAATTCCCTCATTAATCTCCAGTTAATCTTCCAATTAATTTCCATCCCTACAAGCCATCCTTTTTCTGATTTCTTTTCAAATAGATAAATATTATCTGTGCTTGAATTTCATATGAAAGAAATCATACTATTAAAAGAACTTCAGACAAAGTAAATTTAACAGAGTTTAATTGAGCAAAGAATTCTGGAATGGAAGGCCCACAGGGTAGCCTAGTTTAGAGTGACTAGGCTGCCACACCATCAGATTACATTATTAACAGAGAAAGGAAAGTGTCGTAGAAGACAGAAATGAGGTACAGGTACAGAAACAGTGGAATTGGTTACAGCTCGACATCTGCCTTATTGAACACAGTTTGAACTTTGGCCACCTGTGATTGGCCAGAATGGATTGGTGTAGGAGTAGGTTACAGTCTGTTTTCATATCTTGTTAGAGTACGGTTCACTATGTACTGGGAAAACTTTTGGCCTAACTTAACAATTCTCCCCTTTTGGTCAGCTTCTCAATATTGACATCACTCTCAGCAACATAAAGAGACTTAATTTGGTCTCAAACCGCACAGGGAAAAAACAGAGCAGTGGGTTTTGTAAGTTGGAAACAGGAAACAACACCAGGGGGAAAGGAAAATACCTATTGGTTACTTCAGGCTGCTTTTTCATAAGCCTTAGAGGGAACTACCTTATTATACAGGAGTCGCCTATTTTTAGGAGGAAAACAACTTACTCTGTTCTGAGATCTATCTGCTTCCTTACAGTCTTAGTTTGATTAGGTTGCATTTAGCTTAGTGACTTCATTTTGGTGTGGTCTGGTCTGTTGGGGCCTAGCCCAGGGGCTCAGTCTGGAGTAATGGCCTTCCATAGTTTTGCTTGACAATACAATATGGACAGTTTTGTTTTTGACTTTTTTTCACTCATTGAAATGCCTGTGAGATTATTCCATGGTGCTGAGGTTATCAGTTTGTTTTTTTCTTATTAATGTACATCTCTGTTGTTTGCCATTTAGGGTGCTATAAATAATACAACTTTGACTCTTTGTAAAAAATTACTAGTGTGGATATATGCTTATATGCTTCTTTCCTCTTTGGGGAAAATATCCAGGCCTGGAATTTCTGGATCATTGTGTAGGTATTTAATTTTATAATAAATTGTCAAGCCTTTTTCTAAAGTTGTTATACCATTTTTACATATTACCAGTAATGTATGAGTTGCGGTTGCTACACCTATTTGCCTACATTTAGTGTTGTTTGTATTTTTCACTTTAGCCACTTTCAGTTTCTGTTGTCAAATGATGTTGAGCACCTTCCCATGTGCCTGTGGGGTATTTGTAGATCCTCCTTTAGGAAGTGTATGTTCAAACCTTTTGCTCATTTTATTTATGTATTTCCATTTGTCGTTTCTATCATTAAGTAGGCATTGTTTATAGAATCTGGATATAAATTCTTACAAGAAATGCATTATCAGATTTCTTACTCTGTGGCTTTCTTATTCATCTCAACAGTGTATTTGTTCTAAATTAAGCTTTTAAAAAAAAAAATTGGGGGATCATAGTAGACTCAAATGCAATTGTTAGAAGTAATACACAGAGATCCAATATACCCGTGTAGACTCTCCCAGTGGTAACATATTACAAGAGTATAATACAATATCACAGCCAGGATACCAGCATCAGGGCATTCAAGACCAGAACATTTCCATCAGCACAAGGTCCCCTGTGTTGCCCTTTAATTGTCATACCTACCTCATTTCCCTTTCCCCCATCCCTGGCCCTGGCAAACACTAATCCCTTCTCTATTTCTATATTTTTGTCATTTCAAGAATGTTATATAAAAGGAATCACACTATACATGACCTTTTGGGATGACATTTTTGTCATCCAGCAAAATTCACTGCAAATATATGGAGGTTGTTGCAGGTATCATTGGTTGGTTCCATTTTATTACTGATTAGTAAACTGTGGTGTGGACGTATGACAATTTGTATACCATTCACCTTTTGAAGGACATCTGGGTTCTGTATTTAGCTTTTGGCTGCCATGACTAAAGCTGTTATCTTGGAAGGTTTCCATGTGAACATATGTCTTCATTTCTTTGGGATAAGTGCCCAAGAGTACAGTTGCTGGGCTGCATGGTAGTTGCATGCTTACTTTTATCAGAAACTGCCAATCTTGTTTCCAGCCTGTCTGTAGTACTCTACATTGCCACCAGCAATGTGGGACTAATCCACTTTTTTTTTTTTACATCCTCACCAGCATCTGGTGTTCTTGCTGTTTTTTACTGTAGTCATTCCGATAGATGTGCAGTGATATCTCATGGTGGTTTAATTTGTGATTCTTTAATGGTTATGATATTGAACATCTTTTCATGTGCTGATTTGCCATCTGTAGGTCCTCTTCAGTGAAATGTCTGCTTATATCTTCTGCCCATTTTCTATTTGCATTGTTTTATACTACTGATTTGTGAGGATTCTTTGTATATTCTAGATGCTAGTTCTTTTTCAGATACTGTGGTTTGCCTATATTTTCTCCTGATCTGTCCTTGTCTTTTCAGTCTCTCCATAGAGTGTTTTGGAGAGCAGAAGTTTTTAATATTGGTAATGTTTAATTTGTCATTTTTCTTTTTTGCATCATGTTTTTGATGTCAGGTCTAAGAGACTTTGCCTGGTCCTATATTACAAATACTTTCTCCCTTTTTTTTTTTTTTGAAATGTTTTATGGTTCTACGTTTAAGTTCATGATCCATTTTGATTTAATTGATATAGAAGGTATGAAGATTAGGAAAATGTTTAATTTTTTTGCCTTCTAGATGTTCAGTTGTGCAGCATCATTTGTTTAAAAGTCTGTCTCTCCTCCACTGAATTTGTTTTTCACTTTTCTCAAAAGTCAGTTGGCTGTCCTTCTGTTGTTTTCCAGCTCTCCATTTTATGTCTTTGATCCCTATACAAATGCCAAACTGTCTTTATTACTGTAGATAGATAGTAACCTGGAAATTAAGAAGAGCAGTTCCTCATATTTTATTATTTTGCAAAATTGTTTTAGATATTCTAGTTCCTTTTTTCATATTGTGTTAGAATAATCTTATATATATCTATAATGAAATGTGCTGGTATTTGGACAACAATTGCATTAAACCTGTGTGTCTGGTGGTATAGATTTTACATTTTTACTATGTTGAGTCTATCATTCTATAGACATGGTATGTCTCCTCATTTAATTCTGTCTTTTTGATTTCTGTTACCAGCATTTTATAATTTTCAGCATACAGGTTATAATTTTTAAGGTTTATACCTAAGTATTTCATTTTCTTCAGAGTGATTGTGAATGGTATTACATATTTCACTTTGGTTTCTACATGGTTATTATTTATAGAAATATGATTGATTTTGTGTGTTGATCTTGTTTATCTTGTTAATTCTAGAAGGGGTGAGTGTGTGCATGCTTAGCTTCTTTGGGATCTCCTACATAGACAATAACAGCATCTACAAATAATAACAATTTTAGTTCTTTTCTTCCAGTATGTACATCTTTTACTTATTTTTATTCAGTGGTGAAGCCTTTCTATACTATGTTGAATAGGAGTGATGAGAGCAGACATCCTTGATTCTTTACCAAGTTTAGGAAAAATATTTTGGCTTTAACTGTTAAGTATGATATTATATGTAGTTTTTTAAAAACTTCTTAAATAAGGTTGAGAAAATTCCCCTCTATTCCTAGTTTGGTGAATGTTGTTTTCTTTTTTTAAATCATGAATGTTGGATTTTTGTCAAATGTTTTTCCTGCCTCAATTGATAGATAGCTCACCTAATTTTTTTCTTTATCCCATTGATTTGGCAGATTAATTTTTTTTTTCTGACTGTTGAACCAGGTTTACATACCTGGAAGATATTCCACTTAGTTTTATACAAATTATTTTAATACATTATAAGAGATACTGATCTAAGGTTTACTTTTTGTATTCTTTTTCAGGATTTTCTATCAGGGTAATAATAGCCTGCAAGAAATGCATTGGAAAATGTTTCTTTCTCTTCTATTTTCTGGACAAAATTGTGTATGTCGGTGTTAATTCTTCTTTAAGTGTGTTTGGTAGAATTCACCAGTGAAATCATCTGGATCTGGAGAATTTTTATTGAGAGATTTTATTTTGTAAATTCAGTTTCTTTAATTGGTTATGGGACTGTTCAGACTGTCTATTAATATTTTATTTTGGCTGAACTTTAGTAGTTTACAGTTCTCCAGGAATGGGTTTAGATTTTTTAGGTTGTTAGATTTGTGAGTTTAAAGTTGTTCACAGTATTATTTTTTTTAATGACTTTAAGATCTGCTATGATTTCATTTTTGGTGTTGAAGATTTGTGTCTTCTCTCTTTTTGTTTCTTTTAGTCTTGCTAGAGGTTTATCATTTTTTTCTCAAAGAACCAGCTTTCTTATCATTTATTTTTTGTATTTTATCTCTCTGTTTTTGATTCTGCTCTTACCTTTATTATTTTATTTCTTTAAATTTATTTTAATTTTATTTTCCTTTTTTGAGGTAGGAAGGTAGGTTCTTGATTTTAGGCTTTTTCTCATTACATAAAGATGTAAGCATCTTAGTGCTATAAATTTTCCTCTCAACACTTCTTTAGCTGCATCTCACACATATTTTGATATGTTATATTTTCATTTTTACTGTTTTATATATTTTTTATTTAATTCCAGACTTCTTCTTTGACATGTGTATTTTTAAAAATTGTGTTGTTCAGTTTTCAGGTCTTTGGAGATTTTCCTGTTGTCTTTTGATTTTGTTTTCTAGTTTTATTCTGTTAGTACTATGGCCAGAGGATATACTCTATATAAATTTAAATTTGTTCAGGTTTGTTTACTAGTCCAGGATATATTCTATCTTGATTAGTGGTCTGTAAGTACTTGAGGCAAAAAAATAAAATAAGACACACACACACACTAGGTGTGATGTCTACTGTATAATGTAATTTTTTTCCTACCTTGTGGTATTGGCATTTGAAAGAACAGTTAAATAATTCAAAGGGATATATTGTAGAATTTTAGACTGTCAGGAAAGTTTACTGTAGAATTATGCCTGTAAGGAGAAAGCATATATAGCTCACTGCTTATAATACTGTTTTATGCTTTGAAGAAATAATGTGACTTAAGGAAGAATATTCTCAAGGAAAAAATGCCCACAATCGTCAGTGAACTGTTGGGTCTCATTTACTTAATTGCTCAGGCATGCAAGGCCTTCCTGTTTACTAATAATGTTTACTTTTCCTTCTTATTGGGACAGAAACTAAAGTACAGCTTAATGTTTAAAAATTATGCACCTAGATTATTGATTCCATTATATATTTAGACAGTACATTTTTCTTTCTTGAATAATAGAAATGTCAGCCACTATTTAATTTTCCTTTTTTTTTCCAGAATAATTTTCACTAGATCTGATTATATAATTAGATTTGACATACCAACTGGGTATACTTGATAAGAAAATGAGAATTAAAATGTTTCAGAGTAAAATTATTTAAGAGCTCTTGTATATCTTTATTTTAGATAATCAAGATGATTTCTATTTTTGGCTTTGTTTTAAAAATAATCTACTGGGATGTTTAAATTTTAACTTCTCATCAAATTAAGTTGTTTTAGTTTACTTAATCTGTACATTTCATGTCTTTGACAAAAGTTTATTTTTTTAAAATAAAATTTATGATTTGGAATTATCCAATTCTCTAATTCCAGATGTTAATTTTGAAAAATATTAATTTCCAAAGTGTTAATTTTGCACTTTTGTGAAAATTACATATACTGCATGAATCCTAACTGCTAATTTAACAGCTGCTCTATGTGGATGTCTAATGGATATTTCAAACATCATAAGTTCAACACTGAGCTCTTGTTCTTTTCCTCTGAGCCAGCTCCTTCCATCATGAGTTACCATTTCAGGAAATGACAACTATGTTTATTTTTTCGGGCCAGAAATCTTGGTTTAGTCATTGATTCTTCTTTTTCTCTTATGCTTCACCTTATATCTATAAATTCTACCATAGACCCCAGGTTTCATCACATATTGCCACCTTTATTGCAAACAGTTTACCAAATGACCATCATTTCTTGTCTGGAATAACAAAATGACATCCTGAGTGGTCTCCCAGCTTCAGCTCTTTTAGCCTAATCCCAGCAGAGTTGAGTGTGGAGTGAGCAGTGAGCCAGTGAAGTCAGAACATATCACACTTTGCTCAACATTCTCCACTGGCTTCCCTTATCAATCCAGAGCCCTTTAGACTTCTTCCTCTTACTTTTTACCCTCATCTATCTGCACCCCTCATTCACTGCACTTCATCCACCCTGGTCTTGCTACTGGTCTTAGAACACACTGGACTGACTCCCACATCAGCAACTTTGTACTTGCTTTTCTTGCTGTCAGGATGCCTGAGTGCATGACTCCCTTCCTCAGCTCCTTCCCTTTCTTACTCAGATGTTCCCTTCTCAACAAGGCCTTTTTTTTTCTTTTTGTTGTACTTTAGGTTATGGGGTACATGTGCAGATCATGCAGGATTGTTGCATAGGTACATAAATGGCAATGTGGTTTGTTGCCTCCATCCCCCCGTCACCTATATCTGGCATTTCTCCCCATGTTATCCCTCCTCAACCTCCCCACACCCCACTGTCCCTCCCCTGGCTCCACCAAACAGACCCAGTGTGTGATGCTCTCCTGCCTGTGTCCATGTGTTCTCACTGTTCAACACCCACCTATGAGTAAGAATATGCAGTGTTTAATTTTCTGTTTTTGTGTCAGTTTGCTGAGAATGATGGTTTCCAGATTCATCCATGTCCCTACAAAGGACATGAACTTATTTTTTATGGCTGCATAGTATTCCATGGTGTATAAGTGCCACATTTTCCTTGTCCAGTCTACCATAGATGGCATTTGGATTGGTTCCAAGTCTTTCTTACTGTAAACAGTGCCATAATGCACATACATGTGCTTGTGTCTTTATAATAGAGCGATTTATAATCCTTTGGGTATATACCCAGTAATGGGATTGATGGGTCAAATGGAATTTCTATTTCTGGGTCCTTGAGGAAGCACTACACTGTCTTCTACAGCAACTGAATTAATTTACACTCCCACCAACAGTGTAAAAGTGTTCCGATTTCTCCACATCCTTTCCAGCAACTGTTGTCTCCAGATTTTTTTAATGATCACCATTCTATCTGGCGTGAGGTGGTATCTCAATGTGGTTTTGATTTGCATTTCTCTAATAACCAGGCATGATGAGCATTTTTTCATATGTTTTTTGGCCTTATATATGTCTTTCTAATTGTATTTGGGCTCTGGGGTACATGTGCACGTCCTGCATCCTGCAGGATTGTTATATAGGTACATATATGCCGTGGTGGTTTGCTGTCTTCATCCTCCAATCCCCCGCTGCCTACATCAGGCATTTCTCCCAGTGTTATCTCTCCTCATCCTCCCCACGCCCCACTTCCTGCTGTCCCTCCTCTCCCCTCCCCTCCATCCCACAACCTAGACCTGTGAGTGTTGTTCCCTTCCCTGTGCTCAAGTGTTCTCATTGTTCATCACCCGCCTATGAATGAAAACACGAGGCATTTGATTTTCTGTTCTTGTGTCAGTTTGCTGAGGATGATAGTTTCTAGGTTCATCCATGTTTCTAAAAAGGACATGAACTCATTGTTTTTTTATGGCTGTGTAGTATTCCATGGTGTATATGTGCCACATTTTTTTTGTTCAGTCTGTTATCGATGGGTATTTGGGTTGGTTCCAGGTCTTTGCTATTGTAAACAGCTCTTGTTGTTGCATTAATCATTTTACTATTATGTAATGCCCTTCTTTGTCTCTTTTGGTCTTTGTTGGTTTAAAGTCCGCTTTATCAAAGACTAGGATTGCTATCCCTGATTTTTTTTTGCTCTCCATTTACTTGGTAAATCTTCTCCTATCCCTTTATTTTGAGTGTATGTGAGTCTTTGCATGTGAGATGGGTCTCTTGAATACAGTACACCGATGGGTCTTGACTTTTTATCCAGTTTGCCAGTCTGTGTCTTTTGATTGGGCATTTAGGCCATTTAGGGCATTAGACAGTTAATATTGTTATGTTTGAATTTGATCCTGCCATTTTGTTACTGGCTGGTTGTTTGGCCCATTAGTTGATGTGGCTTCTTCAATTCGTCATTGTTCTTTACAATTTGGTACGTTTTTGCAGTGACTGGTACTGGTTGTTCCTTTCCCTGTTTAGTATTTCCTTCAGTAGCTCTTGTAAGGCAGGTCTTGTAGCAATGGAATCTCTCAGCAATTGCTTGTCCATAAAGGATTTTATTTCTCCACTTATGAAGCTTAATTTGGCCAGATATGAAATTCTGGGTTCAAAGTTATTTTCTTTAAGGATGTTGAATGTTGGCCCCCACTCCCTTCTGGCTTGCAGGATTTCTGCTGAGAGATATGCTGTGAGTCTGATGGTCTTTTCTTTGTGGTGACTCGACCTTTCTATCTGGCTGCCCTTAGGATTTTTTCCTTCATTTCAACCCTGGTGAATCTGACAACTATGTGCCTTGGGGTTGCACTTCTTGAGAAATATCTTTGTGGTGGTCTCTGTATTTCCTGGATTTGAATGCTGGCCTTCCTTGTTAGGTTGGGAAAGTCCTCTTGGATAATATCTTGAAGAGTGTTTTCCAACTTGGATTCATTCTCCCCGTCACATTCAAGTATGCCAATCAAGCATAGATTAGGTCTTTTCACATAATCCCATAGTCCTCGGAGGCTTTCTTCATTTTTTTTCACGCTTTTTTCTCTAATCTTGCCTTCTCCTTTTATTTCATTGATTGGATCTTCTATCTCTGATATGCTTTCTTCGATTGATTGATTTGGCTGTTGAAACTTGTATATGCCTCATCAAGTTATCGTGCTGTGTCTTTAAGCTCCATTAAGTCATTTATGTTCTTTTCCAAGCTGGTTATTCTAGTTAGCATTTCATCTAACCTTTTCTCAGGGTCCTTAGTTTCTTTTCATTGGGTTAGAACATCATTGTCTTTTAACTCAGAGAAGTTTGTTATTACCCACCTTCTGAAGCCTGCTTCTGTCAGTTTGTCAGTTTTCTTTTCTCTTTTCATTCATTCTCTTTTTTTGTTCCCTTGATGGTGAGGAGTGGTGATCCCTGGGAGGAGAAGAGGTGTTCTGTTCTTTGATGGTTTCATCCTTTTTACACTGTTTTTTTTTTTTTTTTCCCATTTTCGTGGATTTATTTCCCTTTAATCTTTGAAGTTGGTGATTTCAGGAAGAGTCTCTGAGTGGACTTTTTTTCTGTTGAGTTTCGAGCTGCATCTTATTTGGCCTGTAGAGGCCATTACTGGGCTCTCTTGGGTTCAATCAGGTTGTTGGGTGGGTGGTCCTTCCTGGAGTTTGTTTGCAGGTGAGATTGGCCCCGCCTTCCCAATGGTGTCTCTCCTTCCCCAGCTGGATCTTCCTGGTTGGGGTCAAGCTGGTGTATTTGTTGCCAAGCTCTCTAGCGAGGGCTTCAGTTTGAGTTCCGTGGCAGTGAGGCCTCTCAGGCCTTATGGTCTGTTTCCCTGCTTTCAACGCTGCCTCCCTCTGTGGGACGGTCCATCATACTGGTGTTAGTCCAACCTCCCGCCCAGGTCCCTGTGACAAATTACCGAGTTTGGTGGTAGCCGCTGCTCAGATTTGCATTGACTACCCATGGCACCCCATAGTCTGGCAGGGCTCTCATGAACCGTGGGTTGCAGGAGGGATGAGGTAAGCACAGGATCTGAATCGGAGCACCAAGGAGGTTAAGTCCTGCGACCCTCCGAGCCAGCTGCACATTTCAGGTGGGGACGTGCCCCCCCACCTCCCATCTTAATTTGCTCCCCTATGTGGCTCTTGCCCTGCAGCTCCTTCCCCTGACCTATTTTCAGTGCCCTATCAGTCCCACAGAAACGAACCTGGCACTAGACAGGTTTTTGCCCATTCAGTATGATATTGGCTGCAGGTTTGTTGTAAATAGCTTTTATTATTTTGAGATACCTAATAGACATCTACAGAAATCTCTACCCCAGATTCAAAGAATATACATTCTTCTCAGCACCACATTGCACCTACTCTAAAATTGACCACATAATTGGAAGTAAATCACTCCTTAGCAAATGCAAAAGAACAGAAATCATAACAAACAGTCTCTCAGCCCACAGGGCAATCAAATTAGAGCTCAATTTTAAGAAACTAACTCAGAACCACACAACTTCATGGAAACTGAACAAGTGGCTCCTGAATGTCTGCTGGATAAACAATGAAATGAAGGCAGAAATAAAGATGTTCTGTGAAACCAATGAGAAAGAAGACACAACATACCAGAATCTCTGGGACACATTTAAAGCAGTGTCTAGAGGGAAATTTATAGCAATAACTGCCCACATGTGAAATGAGGCAAGATCTAAATTCAACACTCTATCGTCAAAATTGAAAGAGCTAGAGGAGCAAGAAAAGAAAGCTCGAAAGCTAGCAGAAGACAAGAAATAACTAAGATCAGAGCAGAACTGACGGAGATAAAGACACAAAAAACCCTTCAAAAAATGAGTAAATCTAGGAGCTGGTTTTTTGAAAAGATCAACAAAATATACAGACTGCTAGCCAGAGTAATAAAAAAGAAAAGGGAGAAGAATCAAATAGATGCAATAAAAAATGATAAAGGGGATATCACCACCAATTCCACAGAAATACAAACTACCATCAGAGATTACTACAAACAACTCTATGCACATAAACCAGTAAACCTGGAAGAAATGGGTAAATTCCCAGACACTTGCACCCTCCCAAGCCTAAGCCACAAAGAAGTTGAAATCCTGAACAGACCAATAACAGGGGCTGAAGTTGAGGCAGCAATTAATAGCCTACCGACCAAAAAAAGTCCAGGTCCAGACTGGTTCACAGCTGAATTCTACCAGACATACAAAGAGGAGCTACCATTCCTGTTGAAACTATTTCAAACAATAGAAAAAGAGGTAATCCTTCTCAAATCATTTTATGGGACCAACATCCTCCTGATACCAAAACCCAGCAGAGACTCAACAAAAAAAGAAAACTTCAGGCCAATATCCATGATGAGCATAGATGCAAAAATCTTCAATAAAATACTAGCAAACCAATTGCAACAGCACATCAAAAAGCTTATCCATCAGGATCAAGTAGGCTTCATCCTGGGGATTTGAGGCTGGTTCAACATACACAAATCTATAAACGTAATTCACCACATAAACAGAACCAAAGACAAAATCCACATGATTATCTCAATAGATGCAGAGAAGGCCTTAGACAAAATTCAACAGCGCTTTATGCTAAAAATTCTCAATAAACTAGTTATCAAAAGAAAGTATCTTAACAAGGCCTTTTAAAAAATCTTCCTTGTTGAAAATTGCCAGTTTTCCCCCAAATTTCTTTTTTTCTCTTCTTTCTCTTATTTTTTCTATAGTATTATCACTGCATTATATAGAAATGTTTCTCTTATTATTCCATATGTGTGTTCCTGAAAAATTTTATGTTCCATGAAATCATACCCCAGAATAACAGAACTTATGAAGAAATCGTTAGGTACAAACCCTCAAAATCTATGGAATTTTGCAATCAGGACACTAATAAAGATATAATACTCCTAGTAACTTTCTTCATCGATTTGCTGTTTTGATATAAAGAGAAAGGGCTTCCAAGATGCACCTTCAGTTTCTCTCTATAGTTTAATGTAGAAGATTAAGTGGTTTGTGAAGCCCCTACCCTGGCCACTAGCCACTACTTCTGCTATACAAAGGAAAATCCTTTTGTTTTTTAGGTTTTTTTTAGTTTTTAAAGTTGTTATTTGTTATGCTGCTTCTGCTAATCATTTCTTTTTATTTTAAGGCTCACTTTTTAGTTAAATATTAAAGCTTGTTCATGTTCA
Organism: Saguinus oedipus; assembly: GCA_031835075.1. Lineage (NCBI taxonomy): Eukaryota > Metazoa > Chordata > Mammalia > Primates > Cebidae > Saguinus > Saguinus oedipus. The sequence continues at coordinate 50,839,107 of CM063170.1, forward strand.
CTACAACTCCTGTGTTATACAAATATCAGTTCCTGTTTATCAACCATGTATGAAGTAATTTGAATGTAAGAAATATGTGCATTAGTGAAACCGACTATATGTTTTGTTTATTTACTGTTTATTTCTCTGAACTAGAAGATAAGCTCCATGAAGGTGTGATTCTATTCTTTGTTCTCTTTTTGAAATTCTCATTTATATTCTCATTTCATTGATATTTAGTAGGTATTTAATATTTGTTGAATGACAGAATAAATAATCAAGTCAATATCTAGACTTCTCTAGAATTCTGAGGTAATTGAAAATATGAATATCTTCTTTTCTTTAAATTTGCAACTTCTGTGGCTTAATAGTTATTGACATTTAAGACAGTAGCCTGATTTATGTGTGTTATTTAGAAAGCCAAAAGTAAATGTGTTGTGGATGAAGTTCAAGATTCAGCATTCTGTAGGAAGATGCAATTTCATTCTGTGACAACGTGTTTTAATAGGAACTAACACATAGTTTGTGCTTTTCTAGCAGGTGCTGGCATAAGCATTCTGCATGCATTAAATAATTTAATCCTCGAGACAAGTCTAGAGCAGCAATTCTCAAAGTGTGGTTCAAGAACCTGTGGCGGACCCTGAGCCCCTTTGGTGGAGGAGGCCACAAGGTTAAAAATATTTTATCAGAATAGACCTTTATACTTTATCTCCTTCTTGAGCTTTTGGCAATGATTTAAAAGCGTGAGAAAACTCCTGGCACTTGAGCACGTATCCTGAGGCAATGGCACCAAACTCTACCAGTTGGTGTGTTACTCATGCTTGCCACACACCTATCAGTAAGAAGTAAAATCAAGTGCTCTCAAAAATATCCTGAAAGTAGTAAAAATTATTAATTATATTAAGCTTTGACTCAAATAAATAAAATTTTAAAAATATTCTATGTGGAAATGTGAATAACATCTAAACACGTCTGCTATGCACCAAAATGTGATGGTTGTCTCAAGGCAAAGGCTTTGGAAGTTGTCTGAGCTGAACTCGCTGCCTTTTTGCATGGCATCCCATTTTTGCTTGAAGGTAATGACTGACAGAAAAACTATGGTAATTCCGTGTTGAGTATTCCGCAGGGTTTTCTTGAAAACAAACAAAATAAGCCTGTTGCATCAATGAAAACTGACAGTATTTGTGTCTAAAGATAAAAATTGAGCTCATAAGTAAAAATTAGAATTTTGGAAATCTTGTATGTGCCACCATGAGCTTGATATTTTCCCATTATTTAAGGAGTTGTCTGATGAGATAGGTAGCTGTATTAATATGTGATATTTTTTACATTGTATAATGAAACGTGTCAGCGTTTGGAAGGTCTGCATAACTCAGTGAACCAGAAAACCCATGAATATGAAAAAGATCCATTCCAAGTGCAGGAGAGTCCAAAGGATTTTAATGTAACAAAGCACCAAAGTGTCGTTTATGGGGTTTCAGATTCCGCACTGCAACTAACCTTTATGAAAATGACACTTGTTTAGTTTTACTACAGCATTAACAAAAATATTCACAGCTATTTCAGAAGGCAATTAAAATACTCCTCTCATTTCCAACTATGTATCTGGAAGGGTGTATTTTGTTAATATTCTTCAACTGAACATATTACAAGAGACTAAATGCAGAAGCAGATATGAGAATCTAGATGTCCTTTATTAAACCAGACACTGGAAAAATTTCAAAAACATTTAAACAGTGCCACTATGAAGAAGGTTTAGATTTCTTTTGGATAATATAGTTATGTTTCATAAATGTATCTTTTGTATTAATAGTGTAATAACTTTGATTTTTTAAGGAATCAATAACTTTTTAAAGTTCACAGGTTTACTCTCTAACATGATAAATATGGAAAGAAATAAGTCACATAAACTAGAATTTAGGGGTTCTCAATAATTTTTTTAACTTGCAAGGGATCCTGAGAGGCAAAACCTTGAGAACTGCTCTTGAAGAACTTGATACTATTACTTTGTTGATTGAAAAACCTAGACATGGGAAGTTAAGTAGGTTACCCAAGATCACAGAGCCAGTAAGGGGAGAGCTAGGATTTTTGTGTTTCTTCTTTTTTTTTTTTTTTTTTTTTTTTGAGACAGAGTCGCTCTCTGTCTCACAGGCTGGAGTGTAGTGGCAAAATCTCAGCTCACTGCAGTCTCCACCTCTCGGGTTCAAGTGATTCTCCTGCCTCAGCCTCCTGAGTAGCTGGGACTACAGGTGCATGCCACCATGCCCGGCTAATTTTTTGTGTTTTTAGTAGAGATGGGGTTTCACCATGTTAGCCAGGATGATCTTGATCTCCTGACCTCGTGATCTGCCTACCTTGCCCTCCCAAAGTGCTGGCACCTGTCCTTTTTTTTTTTTTTTTGAGACAGTCTCACTCCCTCTCTCAGGCTGGAGTACAGTGGCCTGATCTCGGCTCACTGCAACCTTAGCCTCCTGGGTTCAAGTGATTCTCCTGCCTTAGCCTCACAAGTAGCTGGGACCATAGGCACACACCACTGTGCCCAGCTAATTTTTGTGTTGTCAGTAGAGATGTGGGTCTTGCAATGTTGGCCAGACTGGTCTCGAACTCCTGACCTCAGGTGATCAGCCCACCTCAGCTTCCCAAAGTGATGGGATTACAGGCAGGAGCCACTGTACCGGCCTAGAGCTGGGCTTTGAACCAAGGGCTCCAAAGTCCTTGCTCTAAACTTGAATCACTTATGAGTACTTCTTCAGAAATCTCTATCGTTTAAAACTTTGCTAAAATCAATAAGCTTTGGCTGAACTTAGATGTCCTTACAGGTTCTTTTCTCAGGTGTAATTTCTTGATGTAAAATTAAATCTTCACTCTGTGGATATCTTTTTCATCTCGGTTTTTATGGCAGTACATATTTGTCATAAACTCACTAGCAAATGGCTAAGCAGGAGAAGGTAAATCATATTTGAGTTTCTTTTCTTGGACCTCTTGGCTTTATATTTAATCAGAGTAGAATTTTAAAGATTATTTGAAAGAATCTTTGAAAGAAATATTATGCTATGTTCAAGAATAATGTTGGTTATTTCTGATGACTTTCCTTTTATTTTGGTTGGTCACACTTTTTCACTACAAACTATAGAAATGACAATGTAGTATACTTCTACTTTGAAGTAAAATATTGGAGGGATAGAAGCTTATTTCAGTTTGGAGAAACAGGGGAATTGTATTTATCCCACTGTGTCTTATTATTAATTTATATACTGAAATAGATTAGCACAGTGCAAGATAAAACTAGTACATAAATATAGCCATTTATGTTTCTACCATCAGCTTCAACTGTGGATTAATCTCACTGGAAGCTTGAATGGTTTCTTAGGGGAAAATATTGGATGGGTAGGTTTACCCCAAGAGTTCCCTTAAACATGCTGTTAATTCACATTGATTTAAGAGAAAACAGAAATAATCAGTTTGACTTCCCCACTGACTGACTGCATAAGCAAACTGTTCACAGTGCTGTTCAATAGCAATCTCTGGGACCCTCCTGCTTTCTCTATTTTCATGTGCACCGACTCAAATATGGAGAGGACAGCAGTGAGAAATTACTGGGAGAAAATTCCACACTTTTTAGTCAAACTTTTGAATACAAAATGATGAATTTATGGTGAGATCAAGGAATATGCAACACAAACTTTGACTTGTGTTAATTTTTCTGATTGTTTGAAATAAGATATATATTCGTTCAGTTAAAGCTACCTTTCATCCTAAAATGCCTGATACTTATTTTACAAGGCAGTAGTAGAGAGACATAAGGTGAAATACAGAGAAGCTGGGTAATTTTTTTTTTAGATCCATAGAATATGATGGTACATACAACTATATTTGAAAGTCTATCACTAGAAAGTATTTAGAAATGTTTATGATAAGCTAAGAAAATGAAGCCTGGGAATTTGCTGTGACAATAGAGGGAGAATTATCTAGTTTGAGAATTAATATGTACCATTTGTTTATGTCCTTTTTCTCCTTTCTCCTCCTGCTCTTCCTCCTGCACTGCCTCCTCTGTTTCACATTTAACAACCAAAGGACTTACATGGGTGGTGACAGGAAGTGCAACCTGAACTGCCTCATCTTAACTCAGATAGAGGAATTTGTTTTAACAGTCATAGGTATCTTTTTCATCTAATGACTTCTTTTCCTCTGGGTAGATACCCAGTAATGGGATTGCTGGATCAAATGGTAGTTCTACTTTTAGTTCTTTAGAGAATCTCCACAGTTTCCTGTAGTGGTTGTGCTAGTTTGCATTCCCAGCAACAGTGTAAACGTGTTCCTTTTTCATCCTATCCCAGCCAACATAAAATTATGGCTATTGGTTAGAGAAAATCAAATCAAAACCACAATGCCATTCCACCTTAATCCTGTAAGAGTGGTCATAATGAAAAAATAAAATAATAAAAAAAAAACAGATGTTGGTGGAGATGGAGTGAAAAGGGAACACTTTTACAGCTGGTGAGAACATAAACTAGTACAACTGTGGAATACTTTTCAGCTATAAGAAGGAATGAAATGGGTCGGGCGTGGTGGCTCACACCTGTAATCTCAGCACTTTGGGAGGCCAGGATGGGAGGGTGGATCACGAGGTCAGGAGTTTGAGACCAGCCTGACCAATATGGTGAAACCCTGTCTCTACTAAAAATACAAAAATTAGCTGGGTATGGTGGTGTGCACCTGTAATCCTAGCTACTCAGGAGGCTGAGGCAGGCAAATTGCTTGAACACAGGAGTCAGAGGTTGCAGTGAGCCAAGATCACGCCACTGTACTCCAGCCTGTGCAGCAGAGTGAGACTCTGTCACACACACAAAAAGAATAATGGCATTCACAGCTACCTGGTTGGAGCTGGAGGCCATTATTCTAAGTCAAGTAACTCGGGAATGGAAAACCAGGCATCGTATGTTCTCACTCATAACTGGGACCTAAGCTGTGAGGATGCAAAGGCATAAAAATAACACAGTGGATTTAGGGGACTTGTGGTAATGGGTGGGAGGGGGTGAGGGATGAAAGACTACAAATTGGGTACAGTATATACTGCTTGGGTGATGGATGCACCAAAATCTTACAAATCACCACTAAATAACTTACTCATGTAACCAAACACCACCTGTTCCCCAAAAACCTATGGAAATAAAGTTAAGCCGAATTAAAAACAGTCATCGGATCCTCTTACAGCATCATACTGTGGGCCTGTCTATATTTGCATATTTAACTATAGTGGAACATATCTAGTTACATATTTAAACCTTACCCCAGAAATACACTTGAAAATAATAATTGTTGTCTTTAAAAAGATTGATATTACTATTATGAAGAAAGCATATTGCACTGTGAGATTAAATTCCTGGCTTCAATAGGTATACATAATGAAGTGCCAGCAGCTGAAATTTGAATGACTACACTTACCGGAAAAGGATCTTCTACCCATATTTTTCAAAATAGTTGTTCACAAATAATACATTATGCTCTGTGCTTTTGTTTCTCACTGGAATTTGAAAAATAAAACTTTTCACTCGTGGTAAATTCATAAGCTTGGGGCATGAAAATGTTTGAATTTGATATAACAGAAGTTTTGAAAGGAAGATTAGTGGTTTAAACCAAAAGATTAGTCACCCTGGGAAATTCAGCTATGGCAAAAGCAGAGTTCGGTAATAAAGGGCCTGCCCCAGCTGATGGCTCCATTCACGCTGGCATTCTGATCCTCTCAGCTGAACTCGCAACTGATTGACAGTGCTGATTAAGATGGCTTAATACATTTCATCATCACTTTACCAGAACACGTGGATTTTGTAGGCTTCAGAGACCCACCCCCAACCCTTGTTTGTGGTACAGTTGATTCTTCCGCTACATGGAGGTTGATTATTTCTTTATTCATCATCACTTTAAAATGGAGGAGAAAAGGGCAAATTATCAAATAGGTGATGATTATCCTAGTTGAAGCTCTCATGGGCAGAGTTACAAGAAGAACAAGGAGTTTAAGTTTCTTGATACCTCATAGTTGATTCCTATTTTGCCATTGAAGGATTTCAGGTGATAAGACTTAATTTTAGCTGTTGTCAAACAGCAATGAAAATCCATGGCAAGACCTCCTTATTCATGTCAGGGAAGCCAAGAGATGAGGCTCTGCCTCCACACTTCTTAGGCTCCAGCTGCTGCTCTTAGGAATGATTTTTCCTCTACAGATAGATGGGTCATCGTCCCTTTCTAGATGAGTAGAAGATTATTCTCACTTTGGAAAGGTACCATTCATTAAGTACATTTACATTGAATCTGAAAACCTTAAAAGTTTACTTAGGGAAGTGTCATCTTCCTCATAAAATTATGATGTTGTATAAGCCTTCTTTTTTTCTCCACAGCCTCCCCAGAATCTCTTTATTTTCTGATTTTTTAATTATAGTCATTCTAACTGGTATCTAATTGTGGTTTTGATTTGCATTTCTCTAATGGTGGAGGGTAAATTAGTTCAGCCATCATGGAAGACAATGTGATGATTTCTCAAAGACCTAAAGACAGAAATACCATTCGACCCAGCAATCCCATTACTGGGTATCTATCTACCCAGAGGAATAGAGATCATTCTGTTATAAAGACACATGTTTGCATATGTTCCCAATATAAATGACATCGAATCAACTCCAAAACCCATCAATGATTGACTGGATAAAGCAAATGTGGTACATATACACCATGGAATACTATGTAGCCATAAAAGCTACTATGCAGATCATGTCCTTTGCCAGGGAAATGGATGGAGCCAGAGGCCATCATCCTTAGCAAACTAACATAGGAACAGAAAACCAAATACTGCATGTTTTCTCTTATGAGTGGGAGCTAAATGATAACACATGGACACATAGAGGGGAAAGACACACACTGGGCCTACTGGAGCATGGAGGGTGAGAGGAGGGAGAGGATCAGGAAGAATAGCTAATGGATGCTTGGCCTAACACCTGGGTGATGAAATAATCTGTACAACATACCTCCATGACACATGCTTACCTATGTAACAAAACTGCACGTCCTGCATATGTACCCCTAAACTTAAAAGTTAAAAATTATTATGTTGTCTTAAGAGAATATTAAGTTTATTCCTGTCCTTTGGGCAGACCTTAAATCTATACTATCCAGACAAATGAGACTCTCTTTTTTCCATAAACGATGTGTGTTCTAGTTTAAAAATAGAACATTTTCTATATGAAAATGGAAATTTCGGTCAGGCGCGGTGTCTCATTCCTGTAATCCCAGCACTTTGGGAGGCTGAGCCTGTTGGATCACGAGGTCAAGAGATTGAGACCATTCTGGTCAACATGGTGAAACCCCATCTCTATTAAAAAATACAAAAAATTAGCTGGGCATGGTTATGCGTGCCTGTAATCCCAGCTACTCAGGAGGCTGAGGCAGGAGAATTACCTGAACCCAGGAGGCGGAGGTTGCAGTGAGCTGAGATTGCTCCGTTGCACTCCAGCCTGGGTAACAAGAGTGAAACTCTGTCTCAAAAAAAAGAAAAAAAAGAAAAAAAAACAAAAGAAAATGGAAATTTTACTTTTAGTAATTTATTCTAGGGGTCTTCTATTGTTCATTGTTAGAATACAGAAGTATTCTTAACATCTGCTCATTTTACTGAGGAAGGAAATTTCTATTAGTTATTATTTGAAATATACACACACCCCTCAAAGATTATTACTTGGGCCATTGGCTTTTCCCCAGGTAAAAGTTCTATAACTTCACCTTAGAAGCAATACTATCATTTTCTTTATGAATCATTTCAGAATTTTCTCTGTCCCTTTTAAAGTATATTAAGATCAAATCCTTTTGCAGGGATCTGTGCAGACTTGAATACTGATCCTTCTTTCTTTTTTTCTGTCCCCAAAGTTTTTGTGATTTGTTACCTTTATGCCCTCTTTTAACTTGATGACCTACTGTAGGTATTTCAATGGTAAATAGTGCTGGGCACAAAGAAGTGCTATTCCCTGCATTGGCTAATCTATGTCAGTATGTTTGTGGTTATGATTTTAGTTTGAACGCTTAAAATTCCAGAGCATCGACATATTTTCCCTCCCTTCTCCTTATAATGAATGTTAGTGTCTGTGCTAACCATAATTTTATGGTCATTTGGATCTCAAGATACTTGCTTGCCAACTATATGAAACCATTCTTTATGAGCATTTTTTTTCCCTATTAGAGCACAGTACCCAGCATTATAATTTGTACATAGTATAGCCATGTTTGGTTAACTATAAAGTCTATGAAAAATTGAAGTATCATTTAAATTCAAAACCATTGTATGTTGTATTAAATTGATAATGCTCTATCAATTGCAAAACTAAATTCAAATTTTCAAGCTTCTGTCTTGAAGCTTTTCCCTTTCAAAAAGATGTATTTTTTATGACTCATTTGTGTAGGACACTGGAACCATATGAAGTGGCATTTCTTTTTCTATTGTTAAACAGAGTGCAAATGGCAAGACATTAATAAAGCCTGTAGCTCAGTAAATCCCACAGAATCAAAGCTACCTCCATTGAAGTTCAGCTTTATTAGACTGTTTGGGTCATAAGAACAGATGATTTTAGCTGAAGTACATAGCAAAAAGGGAAATTGGACACAGGCTGACAATCAAATTTAAGAATGCATTTGAAATATAGCTTAGCACATGTCGGGCGCAGCAGAAGCAGGTGGATCTCTTGGAAAACGACAAGGCTTGACTATTGACTTTGAGTTACATATGCTGTCACAGCATCTAACACTTTATATTCCTGCATCAGATCTAGATCGTAAACTCTTAAGGGACAGCAACTGTGTCTTACTCTTTGTATTCCCAATGCTGATTTCAGAGGCCAGTACATAGAATCAGTGCATGTTTATTGAACAGGAATTTGTACAAGGGAGACCTAAGAATCCTATTTGACATCTCCCTCTCCTTCACAATCCATAACCAATCTACCACTGAATCTTTTTTTAACCAAGTAACTATTGTTTTAAAGCCACTCATTTCTCTTCATCTCCTCCACCGCAGTTCCCACTATCACCTTGGCCCAACCCACTGTCACCTTTTAGGGCATTTTACCTGGATCATTGCAGTGGCCTCCAGACTGGTGTTCTCCCACTACTCTAGTCCCTCTTTAATTCCTTCTCGTGTTACAGCCAGAATGTTATTTTAACAACACAAGCACACCACCCCTTTGAAAGCTTTTTGCTGTCCTTTTTATTTTGAGACAGAGTCTTGCTCTGTCACCCAGGCTGGAGTGCGGTGGCACAATCACTACAGCCTTGACTTCCTGGAGTCGAGTAATCCCTCCACTTCAGCCTCTTGAGTAGTTGGGACTGAATACCATCACACTGGCTAATTTTTAAAAACTTTTTATGAAGATGGGATCTCACTGTATTGCCCAGGCTGGTCTTGAACTCCAGACCTCTAGCAATCATCCTGCCTCAGCCTCCCAAAGTGCTGGGATTATAGATATAAGCCACCACAACTGGCTGTCCTTTTGTAATAATAGCTAATCATATTATCATCATCATAATCACTATCATATTGACAGTACTTTATATAATGTTATCAATAGGGTGATCACATAAGTTGTTAGTACTCAAACACTTTTGAATGTGAAGTGGGCACCATGAATGATATGCAAGGATGATATGGGAACCAGAATGAATGCTTGCCCTACCTGCAAGACCTGCACTACCTGGCCTCTGCTCATCCCCCTTCCATTCACACTCTTTGCACCTGCAACAAGGCTTGTAGTTCAGCCCTTTCTACTTCCCAAGGCTACTCACCATGTTTGCTCCTACCAGAGGGCCTGTTTAAGTATTTTGACTGCTACTGACATATTTGTTCTCAGCCCCTACATTTCATCTTGTTGATTAGGTTAAATCTACTGTAAGTTCTTGTCATGCTCATAGATGAAATTTAACATTTATTTGAATGAATAAATAAATAAATACTAGTAAGAGATTGGTAATATTGTATTACCAGTATACTGATTATTATGGATTATAGTGATCAACCAAATGACAAAATAACCTATATATTTATATTTAAATTATATATATTTAGTTTATATGCTATAGTTTAATTTGTAACTACAGTCTCAATGTTAACATTTCTAATATGCTATTTGATGTTTATTAAATATACATTAATTTATAAGAACAGCTTAGTGTCACAAATAAATTATCAAAAATTTAAAGTTGGGTATGAGTTCTTGAAATTTTCCTTATTGAGAAATACATAATATTTGGACTAAAAATACATAAAATTGGTGGGTTCTAGAGCTAGATTATCTGGGTGTAAATCATGATTTCCCTACCTACTGGTCAGGAAGTGTTGAACAAATTATTTAACTTCTTCATGCTTCTGTTTATTCATCCATAAAATGGGTATAGTGATGATGTCTATTTTGTAGGGCTTTGTTTTGAGAAATAAGTTAATTTATATAAGACATTTAGAATGGTTTCCAACACATAGTAAATAACAAATACTAGCTATTGCTGATATTTGTATTATATTTATTCATTCAATAAATATTTATTAAATGTCTCCTTAGTTCCTGGAGTTGTTCTAGGTGCAAGGAATTCAGAAGTGATCAAGGCTGATGTACTTTAGAGTAATCTACAAACACTTGAATTTCAGAATCTGATAAGTATTGTGAATGGAATAAACATAATGACTTGTCATGGCATATTGTGTGGGAGGAGCTCTAGTTAACCTGAAGGATGAGAAAAGATCAGCATGCAAAGAGCATCCTGAGTGAAGGAAAGACCAAGTGTGAAGGCCCCACAGGAGGTGTATTAGTTTGTTTTCTGTTGCTGTAACAGACTGGGTGATTCCTAAATGATGGAAGTGTATTTGACTCATGGTTCTAGAAGCTGGGAAGTTCAACAACATGGCAGTGCTTCTGGGAAGCCCTTTGTACTATATCATCCTGTCATGGAAGTCAGAAGGGCAAGGGAGGGCATGAGACAGCATGGGGGCCCAACTTATTCTTTTTTTAGGATCCCACTGCCTTGGTAACTAACCCCCTCCAACAATATCAGCATTAATCCATTCCTGAAGGTAGAACCCTCATGACCTAATTATATCTTCAAGGTCCCTCCTCTTACTACGATTATAATGGCTGTCACATTTCAATATGAGTTTTGTATGGGATATTCAGACCATAACACTAGGAAAGAGCTTGGCTTGGGTTTAAATGTGAAAGAAGTGAAGTGTGCCTGGAGTGCTCTGTGTGAGCAGAGAGGGCAGGAGGCCTGAATGAATGTTAGACAGAAAGCACATTATGCAGGTGGATCTTGGGGACTTTTGTAGAAAAATGAGGAGTCATATAATGCTGTTAATTTTGCTGATGAAGAAACAAACCTGTATGTCCTGATCAGGATAATGTAGCTAATTAGTGATGCTAGAGCTAGAAGCCATGTGTGCCACATCCATATTAAAAAGAAAATATTATTGAAGCAGATCTACAAAAAATTAACAAGTCATATCTAGTATTCTGTACATTTTCACAAAATAAATATACCTTTGTAATCATATCAGGAAATAAATTTTGACCTGCTTTCCATAAGCCATTCCATTACCTTCACCCTTGTCGCTATCCCATCCCTCAGCAGTAACCCTTAACATTAACCTCTAACACCATAGATTAGTTTTATCTGGTTCTGAATTTTTATGAGCTTTTGAATAGTAGCACATGCTATAAGCTTTTTTGAAAATTCTGGCTGGCTTCTTTCACTTGACATAACGTATGTGAGATTTACCCATGTTGCTGTGTGTAGCTGCTGTGTGCTGTTCCATTATGTGAATATACTACCAGTTTCTCATGTTGTATCCCATTGAAAGTCGCCAAAAGAGACTATTTTCACATGTGTATGAAAGGAAAGCTAGATTGTGATTCATGTCATTTATGTATGTATGTTATGTATGTATGTATGTTACTCTTGCTTATCTTTTTTTTTTTTAACCAATTGAAGGTTATACAAGGAAACTTCTCTTTTATAGCCTAATACGCTTGACTATTATCTTGCAAATAGATCGCCTAGTTAAAACCAATGGCTTGTATGTACAGGGATTGCCCCATATGCCCCTTTGATAAGCTATTAATCATAAGTGGAAAGAACTTAGAGGAACCTGTCAGATGCTTTCAAATGCGGATATCACTGAGCTTTCAGCTTCTTGAAATATTATCTGTTTTACAAGCAATCTGGGGTATTGCTTGTTTCTAGGGGATAAAGGATTATTTGCTTTTTAATTGGGCCAAATAGTCATCACCTTCATTTTAATATTAGATTTGTTTAAATCAATTTATTAATTAGATGAGTGCCACTTTCATGTGTACTTCAGTTATTTTTGTTTTTTGATATTTTAGATGATGTTGCTCCGTATTTTAAAACGGAGCCAGGCCTACCACAGATCCACCTGGAAGGGAACCGCCTTGTTCTTACCTGCCTTGCTGAAGGGAGCTGGCCTTTGGAGTTCAAGTGGATGCGCAATGACAGTGAGCTCACCACCTACAGCAGCGAATATAAGTAATTGATTACTTGAAAATAATATCTCATTTCATTTGATATGTTTGGAATACTTGCCTTATTGGCCATAATAGCACAATGAGTGAAAATACTGGATTGAATTTCTAATGCATTAAAGATTAAATAAATAGATTTGAATATGTAATTAGAATGTGATTTACTGTTCTCATATAGGTTGTGTTTATACCTAGGAAGTCTATCATTATATTTATAAAAGTAAGCCCATTAGTAAAATAATCAGGCAACAAAAAGCTATGGTTACAGAGCAATGCCAATAGCAGCTTTAGTATGATGCATTTACTTTCCAAAGGCAACAGCCCCACCCACAAGTATTGTTTCTATCTAGGGTGCACAAATGTTTAAACAGATCTGTAGTTTGCTAGCTTCTGGAGCTCTGAATAGTCAGCAAAAATCTTTCCTAGCTGTTTTCAAGTGAAGATAGGAATGGATGGAATCATGGAGAATGGGCATAAGTATGGCCTCTGTATTCAGCAGTGAAAACCAGTAGATATTGAAGTCCTGCCATGTGCCTGGGGGATCTGATGCACATGGAGTGGATGTGATGTGGGGATGGAGGGGCTGAACCTGGGGCAGAGCCTGAGATCAGGATAAGACTGAGGTGTGGATTCACCTGGAAGCAGCAGCACTGCCTTTGGAGCCTCAGGGTCTTACCACACTTCAGAGCTTTTCAGAGCTGTGCTTTGTGAGGACAATAATGTTATTTGCTGCATTTCTGTGCAGGACGGACAACTAGCGGTACCGGAAGAGTCCAGGAGGCTCCAACATCAGCAGAATCAGTGAGGCCATGTTCTTCCTCAGATGAAATAAGAAAGAATTGGCCATACAGAGGCATTTTAAGTGGAATAATACGCTTCTCAAAATGGGGAATAGCCAACCCACTCACTCTCTTTACGTCTGAGGTTGTGATATGGTGGTCCAGGGAACCACAGTTAGCCTGCCCAGAATGTATTTGTGTCAGTTGTGTGCGTGTGTATTTTAAAAATTATTAAAAAATATATTGGGAATGCTTATAGCATATTTTTTTACTGACTGCCAATATTTGACAGTTGTAAGATTTCCTATAAAAACCTTGCTTCTCAGCCTCTGTAGACCAGTTAGAAGGCCTGGCTGCCTGGTCTACAGTCCCACACAGGAGCAGGTGGCTGAGCAGAGCTGCCCCCAGCAAAGACCTGGACACTCCCTGGTTCTCCTCAGTGCTCTCTGACACCCCCCTCCCTTGTAACACGTCACTTGCTCTGCCCATTCCCATCATCCTCCCACCCTTTAGACAAGAGAGTGTGACTGCTTATGTTATTGGGCCTGCCCTGTCAGAGGATCTACATTGGGGAGCAGTTTATCGTAGCAGATCATAGCACGTTGAATTCAAACAGTCCTGAATCCCAAGACTGATGGAATCCAGCTCCACTGCATCTGAGCAGTGGTGTTATAACTTCAGGCGGTGGCCTGCCAGCCTGTAAGTGTAAAGAGAGTACTGTACACATTTCAAAATGGGAATGATCCCTCCTCATTTGGGATGTTGTAAGCATTAAAACTCTAATGAATGTGGCACAGCATGTTTTCTGGCATGTAAGCAATGCTTTAAAAATTGTAGGCAGCATTATACATTATTACCATGTGATACCGTAAGGCCTGGTTTGTTAGAAGTGGGTGTAAGAAAGCAAAAACAAAATAGAATTGAGAGCCATGAATGAGTAGTGGATGAGGACAGATGACTGGAGCTCAGGTACTTGCTATTCAACTTATCGATGTGACTTTGGACAAGTTACCTAACCATATTGATCTTTTTCCATCTGTAAAATGCATATAATAAAGCCCACCTCCCCCTCATGTTTATGTGGGTTCTCATAAAAATTAAATTACACAGTGCTTTGTGTACCTCAGAAAGAAAGGAATGGGGTTTCAAAGAACCCAAATTGTTCTTCCCAATAAGAAGTATGTGTGATGTGGATAATGTGTAACAGTGGCCTGGCAGCCAGGCTACACGCCTTAGATGATGGGAAAGGAATTGTTTCCTAGATCTTCAGTTTCCACATAGATGTTTTCTGAAATTGAATTTCCTGAGAACATGCTTTTGTATAGGCACCAACCCATTTCTCTTTTCCGACTACCTGCAGTAGTGATTTCTCCTCCATCAGAGAAGAAAGCACACCTCTCCCTTATCTGAGTCTTTCTCTGGAACTCTCTCTTGAGGGTACAAAAGTAAGAAAAAATAATAACAGAGTTCAAACTATTAAAGAATTCTTTCATTTTTAAATGGTTAATATGAATCTAAAAGTATTATTTGCATTTTGCTGAAAAGACAGTGTCCCCAACTTATAAAGGTTCAACTCAACAATTTTTTGACTTGACATAGGTGAGAAACCATTTTGTTTTTCACTTTAAGTATAGTATTTAATAAGTCCTATGAGACATTCAATACTTTTATTATAAAGTAGGCTTTGTGTTAGATGATTTTGCCCATTTGTAGGCTAACATAAGTGTTCAGAGCATGCTTAATGGAGGCGAGGCTAAGCCTAATGTCTGTAAGAGTAGGTATGTTCAATGCATTTTTGACCTAGCGTATTTTTAATGTATGATAGGTTGAGACATAATACCTTCATAAGGTAAGCAGCATTTCTATTTAAAACAATTGTTTAGGCCTGGCATAGTGGCTCACACCTGTAATCCCAGCACTTTGGGAGGCTAAGGTGGGTGGATCATTTGAGGTCAGGAGTTCAAGACCAGCCTGGCCATCATGGTGAAACCCCATCTCTACTAAAAATACAAAAATTAACTGGGCATGGTGATGCATGCCTGCAATCCCAGCTACTCGGGAGGCTGAGGCAGGAGAATCACTTGAGCCTGGAAGGCGGAGGTTGCAGTGAGCTGAGATCATGCCACTGCACTCCAGCCTGGGTGACAGAGTGAGACTCTGTCTCCAAAAATAAAATTTAAAAAATTGTGTAACAGTTTTATTTTAAATGCCAAAATGTACAATATGCTATTATTATATATGCAGTCTTTCAAACTTATGATAAAACAATTTTCAGTCAACTTAAAACTACAGGAAGAGGTGGAACTCTATTTGCACGGCTTCTTCCCTTGCAAATTTATTTGTTCATTGGAAACACACAAGAAGACAAAACATTGTTTGTTTTACTGAAGGAAGATTGAAGAAGTGATGCACTGCATATGGACAGTTAAAATAAGCTAGGTGCTTCACTACTGTGACATGGGAAACATAAGAAGAAATCGGTGATTCTGAAGCAAGAATTGTTTAGAGTGAATGTCATAAATTATACTACATTCAATGAGGGCCTCAGACACTGACATGTGTTATCAGAAATCCATCATATTTTGCAGTTTTTTTTCAAGATATAAAACCTGCCTAAAAATCTCATGCTGTTTTTGCAAAGTACTCTTTCATCTAATTCCTTCCAATAAGCACCTTTGGTTATCATGTTAGCCTTCATGAGACCTTTCTAAGTTTCAAATGAAAAGAAAACATGGATACTTTATGAAAATTGTAACTCTTTCCTACCTTAACAGGGCTTTTATTTTTCTCCACTTTGGTGTCAGTTATGAAAATGTTCACCCTATAAAGAACAAATACTATACATTTATTTTTTCTAGCTATGACTTAAAATAGCATTTTCTTTGCTGTGTGCATTACACACTGCACAGTGAATTTCAAATGTTATATTTCTTTCTTTTTTTTTGAGGCTGAATCTTGCCCTGTCTCCCAGGCTGGAGTGCAGTGGTGTGATTTCGACTCATTGCAACCTCCATGTCCGAGGCTTAAGCGATTCTTCTGCCTCAGCCTCCCGAGCAGCTGGGATTACAGACATGCATCACTACGCCTGGCTAATTTTTGTATTTTTAGTGGAGAGGGGGTTTCTCCATGTTGGCCAGGCTGGTCTCAAACTCCTGACCTCAAATGATCTGCCTGTCTTGGCCTCCCAAAGTGCTGGGATTGTAGGCATGAGACACTGTACCTGGCCTCAAATGTCATATTTCATATTAATGCTCATGTCTACGTGTCTCATGTTTACATGCCTACATTTAGGCACAGGTGACTATATTGGCAAGTTGATGGTAGTTCAGCAATTAAACCAAGTTTGCGTCAATGTCTTAGGTGGATTTGTATTCTTTTCAGAAAGCATTTACTCTCAATTATTTTCTACTTTGGGATAAAAAAAAGTCTGTTGTAATTACATTCAATATACACATACACATAAGTGAAGTATTTCTTAATGCTAGGCACAATATTTATTATTGTAACAGAAAGAATAATTGTATGCTCTAAACTCCTAAAAATTTTATTGTTTTCTTATGTAACCTGCCTCTGTGGTTCAATGACAATATAAAAATCAAAATTTAATGGATGTTTATTCTGGCTTTGTTATGGGGAAAATAGGAATGGTTAAGGGAAAAATTAGTTTTTTCTTTTGTTTTATAAAAAGGCAAACACATTTCACAGTATCAATAAAAATTATGAAATACATGGGGATAAGTTTTATAAGAAATGAGTAGAACACACATGGAAAGTTTGTAATTAGATATAAAAGAAGATCCTTATGTAGGAAACCCAAATGCTGTAAAAATTACAGTTCCTCTGAAACCATCATAGACTTTTAGCCTAACATCAGTAGGATTTTTAAGAAACCTAGTATCAATAGCTTATTTTACTTTATTGAAACCAGGTCTCACTCAGTTGCCCTGGCTGGAGTACAGTGTCATGATCATGGCTCACTTCAGACTTAACCTCCTGGGCTCAGTCAGGCCTCCTGCCTCTCTGTCTCAAGTAACTGGGACTACAGGAGCCACCACTACACCTGGTTAAGTTTTAAAATTTTTGTACAGGTGGGGTTTCACTATGTTGCCTCAGCTGATCTCAAACTCCTGGCCTCAAGTGATCCACCAGCCTTGGCCTCCCAAAGTACTGGGATTACAGGTAAAAGCACTGCACCTGGATATTTTAATAAAAATGCCAATGGGATTTTCTAGGGAAGTAACGTGACTGATGAAGTTTTTCTAAAGCTCATCTAGAAATATAAACAGAAGAATACCAACAAATTTTCACAACCTTAAGTGAATAATGGGGAGACTTTTTTTCTAGGAGCTAAGACATATTAGAATGCCATAATAATTAAGTAACATGTTAATAGTATAAAATTAAAAAAATATATGCCAGAGGAGCATTTTGAGTCAGACTGTAATATTTATAAAAAATATATCATCAAATGAGCTCTCAAACCAATGCTAAAAAATGATTTTTTGGAAACAACATTCAAAACAAATTCTCATTAAACATTAATATAAAAAAATAAAGGGAATGTTTGATCTCAGACTATACAAGGACAAAGTGTAAAATCATTGAGAAAATTCACCAGAAACAGATCATAGATAAATTTACAAATATTTACATGTTTTGTGTAAAATATACAACATTTTTATATGTCCATATGCTTAAATAATCCTTACAAGTTAAAAGGCAAGCAATAAACTGGGACAATATTTGCAATGAATTAGACAGTTCTGTCTAATAACCTGGTGAGATGTTCTGGTGATAGTGGCAGAGACAAAGCTTGCCTCTCTTTCTTCCTTTGTGAATGTCATCCCAGGTAGCAAGTGTAAAAGCAGGGGAATGAAGCAGGGAGGAAGGAAGCACCAGTACAGGGATGCTGTATCATACTGGCAATCACTGTAAGTGGCTGGAGCTCAATCTTTTTTGGAACTTTTGTGGAGTCTTATGAAATGCATCTCAGAAGTGCCCACCCTAGAGGGTAAAAGAGGAAAATATTGATCAGCTCCTGTACTTGACTGATAAATGTGGGCCCCCATGGTTATTGGCCTTTCATTTCTAATTAGCTCAAGCATTAGTATGCAGCTAAATCTAGTAGCTGTGGTGCCAGAAAAATCCCCAAGACAGGAAGGGAGAAATATGAGGCATGGGTTGAGGCAAAGTGATGCCAGCTGCACCACCATAAAGCCACCCAAGCCTGCCTGGAAGTGTTGACTACGGTAACAGCTCAAGTAAAAGGTGGATCCAACAGGTCCCTCCCTTCCTTCCCTCCCTCCCTCCCTCCCTCCCTCCTTCCCTTCCTTCTCACTCTATCACCCAGGCTGGACTGCAGTGGTGTGATCCTAGCTCATGGCAGCCTCTAACTCCTAGGTTCAAGTGATTCTTTTGCACCAGCCTCCCTAGTAGCTGGGATCACAGATGAGTGCCACCACAGCTAGCTATTTGTCTTTTTAGACACAGGGTCTTGCTATGTTGCCCGGCCTGGTATTGAACTTTTGGTCTCAAGCAATCCTCCCGCCTTGGTCTCCCAAAGTGCTGGGACTGCAGGTGTAAGCCACCATTTCCAGACTGAAAGAATTTTTAAAGTGGAGCACAAGAGGACAAAATTGAGTCTGTTCCTTAA
Source organism: Saguinus oedipus (assembly GCA_031835075.1). Taxonomy (NCBI): domain Eukaryota; kingdom Metazoa; phylum Chordata; class Mammalia; order Primates; family Cebidae; genus Saguinus; species Saguinus oedipus. The sequence goes on from CM063170.1 coordinate 50,858,078, forward strand.
ATGCTCAGTTTTACTTATAACTATGATTCAGTATAATAGTTACAAGTAAAAGTGACTTGTATATATTAGTAAGTATAAATCATGAAAGAGTCCCTTCTAAGAAGATAGTCAGCTAAAGTTTCTAACAAGAACTTGATTCAAGAGGGTTAGTGGAACAAGCTGTTTTTCTTACTAGACCAACTCTCAAGGCTATAATTGGTATTTATTTTTTCTGCTGCCCATTTTAGGTATGTATAACTCTCAGCCTGCTCTTCAGCTAGTCGAATTTCCTTGGTACTAGGTGGCCCAGGTCCTCATCTCAGGTTTTAGTTGCCTTGCTTTTATTGGGCACTGGATGCTTTAATTGCAACTAGCCTTGCAAGCACTAAGAGATACCCTAGTGACTTCTTTCCTCCTCACCTCTGCTGTATGGTACCAACCCTAGTGTTTTAGGGTAATTAGAGTCATTTACCTCCGTCAGTGTAGTAACTCCTTTCTTTTTTACCAGCCCACTGGCACAAAGTGCACAAAGTGACTAGGATGAATTAGAGAGTCAAACTCTCTGGGTCCCTTTTTCTTCTGTGGGAAATCTTCCCCCTGAGAACTCAGATCTCGAATCCAAAAGAGCCTAAAGTTGAGAAAAAACAAATAGATGGCCAGGATAGGGGCCAATCATATCTTGACCTCTTAGTTATGGCCACTGATTCAATACGTGCGCGCACGCGCGCGCGCACACACACACACACACACACGTATATATATTTTTAACACAGGATCTTGCTCTGTTGCCTAGGCTGGAGTGCAGTGGCACAATCATCGTTCACTGCAACCTCGACCTCCCGGGCTCAGTTGGTCCTCCCACCTCAACTTCCCAAGTACGAGGAGTACAGGTGTACACCACCTGTATATGCTTATTCTTTTATTTTTTGTAGAGACAGGGTTTCACCATGTTGCCCAGGATGGTCTCAAACTCCTAGACTCAAGTGATTCACCCAGCTTGGCTTCCCCAAGTGCCGAGATTAAAGGCATGAGCCACCATGTCCAGCCAACACTACCAGGCATTGTTTCCAATCCTGTTAGTATGGTTACCTCCAGGTGAGGCAATGTGTACCAGGCCTACTGGATCCCCTAGAGAAAGTAACTTTTTTCATACCTCCTTTAATAAGTACAACAAGTCCCTGATCTGGGACAATGCTGTGCAGGCTGCCACGCTTAAATTTAGATATTCTGCAAGTCCCCAGATTGTGGTGCTGGCTGAGTCAATGAGCAGGGAAGGCAAATCCATATCCAGAGAAGATACTGAGTTTGATTAGGAAGAGTCACTGCATGTTTGCATAGTAGAAAGGTCAGGTATAAGCAGCCAGTCACAAGTGGCCAGCTTGAAGAATCATGTTTCACTGAGGGTTCAGTGTCCATCTGTGCTATTGCCAGGTTTGGCATCTGGCATTGGCAAAAGCCAGATTAGCTTTGGTGAGGAGGAGCTGTTGCTATTGGATTCATTCATGGCCTCAGTCCTTGCCAACCTGACCAATTTATGCCTCATTTTATTCTTTGAGAAGAAATCTAAATGATACTCACAGTTGAGTAATCCTCTTCAATTGATTGATGAGTGCCTTATCTGAAGTGGATGCTCTCTAGTGATATAAAAAATCCACATATTATAGCCTCCCCCATTGGGCTATTAACATATGACTTTCTTGTTTCTGAATTTCCAGTCATGTTTCTCCCAGGCCTCTTTCCCATCAGCCATGCCATTTGTCACTGCCCAAGTGTCTCTTTATATCCATTCTCAAGCCATTTCTTTCTCAAATCTCTCCCTTTTCAAAGTTAAGTACCAAAGATACTGCTTACAACTCTGTCTACTTGGAAGGATATTCCTTCACTCTGCTCCCTTTGGCCATGCATGAGTAAGGCTGTGGTGTGGCATCTTCATTTTCCGGATCAAGGTGACCGTTGTTAATCCCAGGCCTGAGTGTTTAACTATTCTATCAATTGGTGAGGCCTCTGTGTAACTGAGAGAGTAGTCTTACTCTTATAGCTACATAGTTCTGTCAGTAATTCTGTCACCATGGTTGTCTCCTGTTGCATATTTTATTTTTCTTTCAAGATAGAGTCTTGTTCTGTTGCTTAGGCTGGAATGTGTATATGTCTTTTGTAGAGATGGGATCTCACTATGTTCCCACACTGGCATTTTTTTTTTTTAATATCTAAGGGGTCATAACCTCAGTTTGTACTAAGCACATCAGAAGTGACTCTTCAGTGTATGTAGTTCCCTTTTGCAGAAGGCATAATCTTATTCCAGGACATTACAGATGTGTGCTTGACTCTTCTTTGAGGCTACTAGAGCCTCCCCACAGCATTGTTATTCACAACAGATATATCTGGCAGCATCCAATATGGTGGGATATGTGACTTAAGTGAAAGGAAGCTTCTAGAACTGTTATCTCATTCTGTTGCTGAGTCCTCTCTTGCTCTTTGGCCCCCTAAAAATTGGCAACCTGGGCCGAGATAAAGTAACCAGGATCAGATTTACTTTCTCATTTGAAACAACTGTAAAACTGGACATAAAATATGAACAGATTTTAAGACATTGGATATTAGGCAGTGAAAGAATGTGATCCCTGAGAGAGAGAAGACAAACAAGTTGAGCCCCATGATTGCTCTCTGCTTACTGCCTTGAGGAGATTTCTAGGCTGTGGCACAGAGAAGGAAAACTCATGCAGAACCTAGAAGACTTTCTGAGTTCAAGAGAGCTGAGTTTGGCAAGATCAAGGCAGCTAGATTTCTAAGGGCAGGGTACTGGAAAAGAGAGTGCTACATAGAGAAAGAATGCTGCAGACCTCCAGAGAGCCCCCCTTGAGGCTTTGGCAGAATATATTCATCAGCACATTCATGTAAAAAAACTACCCCAGGTAAGGGAAAGGACTACCCAAGAAGATTCGATGTAATAGTTCCCTCTGCTTACACAGGATTGGATGGAGTGTCTGTTCTCATCAGCCAAACCATAAAACCTCATAAGTTTATCAGGTAGAGTTGTCTTGGGTCAGGAGAATTATTAGCCCTAGATGGAATACTGCTCTGGTCCTGCCTAACAAGTCTTGAAAAGCAAGACCCCAAAGGATCAAACTGTTGCTAAATATCTTTGCAGTATCAGAGAACAAAGTTCATGAATATTTATAAGAATGCAAAAATTTCCAGTATCCAACAAGGGAAAATTCACAGTGTCTGGAATCTAATCAAAGATCATCAGGCATATAGAGATGCAGGAAAGCGTGATCCATATGAGGAGAAAAATCAGTTGATTGAAACCAAGCCAGAACTGATACAGTTATTAGATTAGTAGAGAAAGACAATGAATTATTTATAACTGTATTGTATATGATCAAAATAGAGACATGAAAAACACAAAAAAGGCAGAAATCAAACTTATAAATATGAAAACTATAATATATGAAATAAACATTGGATGGGACTATCAGGAGACTGGACATCACAGAAGAAGATATTAATAAAGATATAGCAATAGAACTATCTAAAATAAAAGGCAGATAGGAAAAAAAAAATCAAACACAATGAAAAGGGCATAAGTGAGTTGCAGGAAAGCTTCAGATGGCCTAATAGATGCATAATTAGAATCTCCAAAGGAAGCAGTGGGAGAACAAATATTTGAAGAAATAATTTTTCAAATTTGCAAATCCCAGTTACTGGAGTTAACAGCCAGTGCAATAAGGCAAGAAAAAGAAAAGGCATCCAGATTGTAAAGGAAGAAGTAAAACTGTATTTATTTTCAAATGACATGATCATCTATGTAGAAAATATGTTACATATTTTTAAAAAGCTGCTATGGCTGGGTGCAGTGGCTCACACCTGTAATCCCAGCACTTTGGGAGGTGAAGGTGGATAGATCATGAGATCAGGAGATGGAGACCATCCTGGCCAACATGGTGAAACTGTCTTTACTAAAAATACAAAAATTAGCTGGGCATGATGGCATGCACTTGTAATCCCAGCTAATCAAGAGGCTGAGGCAGGAGAATTGCTTGAAACAGGGAATCAGAGGTTGCACTGAGCCAAGATCAAGCCACTGCACTCCAGCCTGGTGACACAGTGAGACTCTGTCTCAAAAAGAAATTAAAAAGCTGCTAATAAGTTAGTTTAGCAACATTACAATATAGAAGAGCAACATATATGAATCAATTATATTTCTGTATACTAGCAAAAATTTTTTGAAATTACATATTTAAAATTTAAGGTATGCTGGGCATGGTGGTGCATGCCTGTAATCCCAATTACTCAGTAGGCTGAAGCAGGAGAATTGCTTGAACTTGAGAGACAGAGGTTACAGTGAGCTGAGATTGTGCCATTGCACTCCAGCCTGTGCAACAAGAGCAAAACTCTATCTCAAGAAGAAGAAAAAAACCTTAAGATAGTATAAAAGGATCTTAAGGATAAATCTGACAAAAGGGTCTGTAAGATCTTTACACTGAGAACTTCAGAACAATGTTGAGAGAACAAAAAGGAATACCTAAATCAATGGGCAGATACACTGCGTTTATATATCTGAAGGCTTAATGTTATTAACAGGTTCGTTTTTTTCCCAAACTTATCCCTTGGTGATATTCCTTAAGCTTGAGACCCTGAGACAAATTATTTAACTAAAATTCATCACTAAGCTATGGGGAAGATTTCTTGACATGATTTTTTTTTTTTTTTTTGAGACAGGGTCTCACTTTGTTGCCCAGGCTGGAGTGCAGTGGTGAGATTTCACTCCAATTTCCGCCATCCTGGCTCAAGTGATCTCCCTACCTCAGCCTCCTCAGTACCTGGGACTACAGGCACACGCCACCACACCTGGTTAATTTTTGTATGTTTTGTAGAGAGGGTTTCACCATGTTGCTCAAGCTGGTCTCAAACCTCCTAGGCTCAAGCGATCTACCCACTTTGGCCTCCCAAAGTGCTGGGATTACAACAGGTGTGAGCCACCACGCTCAGGTTCTACATGTTTTTGGGTTTTGTTTTATTTTAATCTATTGAGCTCTCTCTCTACTCATCAAGAAGAGTCTATTATATTTAATTGAGAACTGTTTTCTCAGTTGGTTTCCTCATCAGCCAACGTAATTGCGTGTGAGTCCCATCTACATCTTCCTGAAAAGGGCTTAATTTTTCTTGTTGTCCATCTTGATGTTCAGCTTCCATTTTTCTAACCTTGGTTTATGTCATCTCCTTTCTTCTAGTTAACTCCTCTTTGGGCCTATCCTCTATGAATTTCCATGCTTACAACAGCAAGAACAATATGTGCTATCTTATTTGATTTAGATACATAATATTAACGTGATGTGACCTCATGTTCATATTCTCCCCACAAAGTTGAGTACTGTTTGTATTTGTTTCTGGCTTTAGTTTGCTTTTTTGAACTTTATATGGTCATAACAGATATGAATGTTTATGGAGAATCTCTGACACAGAATTAGCATTAGGCTTTTTAAAGTTCTCATTGGAAATGATTTGGATTTAGATAATTATTGGTTCTTTGTCTAGGGATCATTGTGGAAGCTAAGTGAAGATCTTTAACCAGGATGATCAAACTACTCTGTAACATAATTCATTGTTGACAAATACTCCCAAATGAGGCAAGTGGAAGCTTTTAAAATTTATGTTTTTAATTTACACATGCTTATATTATAATGCTTAATAGAGTGGTTTAGGTCTTTTTTTCATTGTGCCTTGGTAGGTTTTTTGTTTGTTTGTTTGTTTTGACTATCTAGAAACTGATATTTACCTTCATTCTTTAATTTTTGATGCAATGGTCCCAACTTTTATGTTCATAGAGAACCTGGCATTATAAAGAATTAAGTCAACAGAAATGTAATAAAAGACTTTTAGCCCCCCAAGAATCAGTGTCCTCTTTTCCGAAGGTTTTCTGAAATTCCTTTTTTACTGACTTGAGAGAGCATTTTATCCTCACAGGAGATTTGACAGACAGTTCTAGTCATCTGTTCGTGCTTCACTAACTATGGATTGCATATTCTATGCCACTGATTTAATAAGGAAAAGTAGGAATGAATGAAGAATGAATGATCCCCAAAGCATTGTTTATGTTTGAGAAAATCACATAAACTGGAACCCCAGAGGAGGATTCTTGGGAACATTTCAACATTAATTCTGAAATTGTTGGATTGGCTTTCATAACTGTTAATGAAGATAAAGTTTAAATATAGTCATTCATGGTATGGCGTCAATAAAAAGGTCATGGAAGATTAACATCTAATTGATACTCAGAGAGCTTATATTCGCCAGACTTATATTCATGAAACAAGTGCTACAAATTCCATAGAGCCTTCCACACAGGGACCTGTTTATTGCCCTTCTCAATTTAATATGAATTTTGACATAAATAAAATACAGATTAAATAACTTTTGCAAATAGTGTGTTCCCTTTGCATAACTTCCATCGTTTCCATACTGTTTAACTTCATATTGATTACTTCAGTTCTTTTGAAAGAACTAAAAACTAAAGCTTGCCTGATGCCTAGGACCTATTAGTGTGTTGTATACATCAAAGTTGCATATATATATATATATATCTTTCTTAACAAATTTCAGCCTGAATTTTTCTTTTTCTTTTTCTTTTTTTTTTGAGATGGAGTTTCACTCTTGTTACCCAGGCTGGAGTTTAATGGCACGATCTTGGCTCACCGCCACCTCTGCCTCCTGGGTTCAGGCAATTCTCCTGCCTCAGCCTCCTGAGTAGCTGGGATTACAGGCACGCGCCACCATGCCCAGCTAATTTTTTATATTTTTAGTAGAGACGGGGTTTCACCATGTTGACCAGGGTGATCTTAATCTCTTGACCTCATGATCCACCCGCCTTGGCCTCCCAAAGTGCAGGGATTACAGGCGTGAGCCACCGCGCCCGGCCGAATTTTTCTTTTTCTAACATAGCATGTTATGGCACAGTCTGGATTTTTCATTTCATTATTTTGCTTCAGGAGGAAACCTGCTATAGACTTATTCCACTTTGAATTTTTTAAATTTCATCTAAAAAATTTGTAAAAATAAAATTGAAAACAATTATTTGTCATGCCATTCCAAGGAAAAGAGAATTGATGTGTTTTCAAGAAGGACATAAATGGCTTACAGTTATTTTTACCTTAACCCTTTTTTTTTCACTTTAAGGATAAGAATAGTCTTTGGTCCAAGATATAAAAGCTTATTATAGAACTTGGTTGCTTATTTTCATGCAAAATAGATATTTTCATACCAGCATAAAAATTACAGTTGTGGAGAATAGTCTTATCTAAAGTGACATAAAGTGGATATTGACAGTCCCCCGACCACTGAAAAAGAAAAAGTCTTACCTCTAATTTTAATGAATATGCAAATTTTTTCTTGTGACTCAAATTAGGTTCCCTGACCATATAGGGAAAGTATAAATTTTCCCCTCTGTGATGAAGCTGTGGTTTTGTGGCTGTGACAGGTAGACTCAGCCATAGCATCTGGCAGTGCTTGGAAAGGACTGCTGAACAGTAACTATTCTGAAGTAGTATCTTGTAAGAGGTTTTCTAAAATTTTAGTGGCCCATATTCAAGAGGACTTCTTATAACAGGTACATGTGTTTCAATTTTGGGGGATTCCTTATCTTTTAATGATTTTTGGTAGTTTAGCAGGAAGCCATGTTTTTTTTTTTTTCTCAAAGAAATGATTCTACGAGGTATTACTTAGGTTTTGCTGTGACTGTGGTGAACACCTAGTAATTTTAGAATCTATTTCAGCCAAAATTGTTGGCGTGAAATTTTAAAGGGTTCTAAAGCCACAGAAACCAACTTTCTCTTGTGTGAGTTGTTGCATGGATATTGAGGTGCCCTTAGAATCAATCACTAGGTAGCCTGGAGATTGGGCAGGAACAGAGTGAGCCACAGTTACTCCAGAACTAGTCCCATGAGGGTTTTGCTGCTGGCCCCACCACACACTGGGCATCACTGCTTGAGCCACTGCCCCAGCTGGCACTGGACACTCCACTGTTCCTCTAGACTAGGGCTCCACTGTGCTCCCACTACTGCTGCTGTCAGTTTAGTTCTCCTTTAGCCTCTTCCTGGGTATGACCAGCCCCAGATTTAAAAATCTAGAGCACGTGTGTCTAATTGGCCATACTATGTCTCAGACCTGGTACCTGTAGAGGCTGTGGTCTGGGAATATCCAGATGTGGTCTTTTTAGCCTTTAATTTGAGTTAAGCTCTCTCTCCACAAAAGCTCATAGGGTAGAGAATTCTCCAAATATAGGGAAGTGGTTCAGATCCTAGGCAGACTGAAAATGTCAGACGTATAGTGTAAGCAATTGTTCGTGGGATGGACCATGAGATGGATCTGATGCTGCTTCTTAAAGAAATTCTAGGGGTTCTAGGGGTGTTCCCGTGGTCCACTCAGAGTTGCAGGTCACAGCTGAGGCATTCTCCTATTCACAGAAATGGACATTTAAGCCCTTGGGTATTTTTTTGGATTTTGTGTTTTATTTTCTTTGCCATTCCTGATGGTGAACTGGCCCTGGAAAACATTCTGTTAGTTGAGTAGAATTCTTCCTTGATACAGTGAATGCAAACATTCCCTGCTGTGTGGAGTTGAAATAGGAACAGGCATTTTCTATATTTTAGTGGCATATGGTGCTAAGATTTTATCATACTTTCTTATAAAGAGCCAGGAAACTTTGCCTGCTTAAAAATGTGTGTTTATAAACAATAGACTTACAATGAATATTCCCATCTGTTAGGTGAACATAATTTGTGTAGGAATTCCCATAATTGGTGGAGGACTTTGCAACTTTTTTCATATTTTCTCCCTCGTGAGACATTAGACTAAAGAGATGGTACAAAACAGCATATGCCTAATATTCAATTTTGTCTCTGTTTCTCCCTGGTATTTGAAAGCAGTTCTATTTTTGTGCATTAGTACATAGAAATACTATAGAAATTCATAAGAATTTAAGACCTATTTAGCTACTGAAAAACAGGAAAAAGTAGAATGAACAGTCACATAAATATGGTTATATTGCAGTGATAAAACTGTCTTTGTAGTGTTTCAAATATATACTGCAATGACTTGTGCTATTTCTTTCTAAAAACTTTTGCTGACTTTGTTTTAAGCTTATCAAAACTCCCGTCTACTGTAATTACAGCATATAGTAATCAAAACTGCACATAGTCCTGGTCTGGATTTGTAATTTAAATAAATGGCATCAGCTCATTGTGTTCAATTTGACGTTTTTGTAATCGTATTCACTAATTAATTTTGTTTTAGATGAACCATTCCACATACAAGAATAAAAATTTTAAGACGAAAATTCAGCAATATTTTTTCTTTATAAAAGATTTTATTAATCCTTCCCTAGGTGCTCAAGAAGATTATCAGAGGGGAAAACAAACTTTGATTAATATTTGCTTAATCTTGAATTACTTGTGTTGTCCAAATGTTTTAATCACTTAAAATTATGCCTGTCAGTTCCCTTTTCAGGTTGTCTAATTGTACATACTTGAATAAAAATATGAGCAGTGAGTTGAATATAGGTGATTCAGGGTGTGCTTGGGAACTGAGCAAATACAGCATAGTGTGCACTTTGTCTTTTACTCGATTTTGGAAAGATTTCTCTGATTATAGTTTGTAAAAGAAAATACTTTTAAATCGTAGACAAGTATTACTGGAGTATCTTTTTTTGGGGGGGGTAAAGAATACATTACTCTGTTTTATTCTCCCTTTTGGAAATTAGTCTATTTGAGCTTCTTTTCTTTTTTTCCTTTTTCTTTTCTTTTCTTTTTTTTTGAGATAGGCTCTGGCTCCGTCGCGCAGGCTGGAGTGCAGTGGCACCATTTTGGCTCACTGCAACCTCCACCTCTCAGGCTCAGGCTATCTTCCCACCTCAGCCCTCCAAGTAGCTGGGATTACAGGCTCACGCCACCACACCTGGCTAATTTTTGTACTTTTTGTTGAGAAAGGGTTCTGCCATGTTGCCCAGGCTGGTTTCTTTTCCTTCTTATGATAGACAACTTCCCATATGTGAAAAGTATCCAAGCCTCAAGTCTTATTCTTTTGTTTTTTGTTCAAATATGATGTAACTTATTCAACTGCAACCTGCATACCTTTGTTTTTGTTTTTTAATATGATAAACATAGAAAAAGCTGTATACATCTAGTGTGTACAACTTGATGAGTTGTGAGATAATTATACACCCATGAAACATTGCCCACCATATATGGCATAAATCTCTCCATCACCTCCAAAAGGTTCCTCCTGCCATCTTTATTATTGCTTTTGTGTGATAAAAACACATAAGACTTGCTCTCTTAGCATACTTTAAAATATATAATACAGTATTCTTCCTGTAGACACTATGCTGTGCAGTAGCTCTGTAGGACTTACTCATCTCCTATAGCTGAAACTTTCTGCTCTTGGATTAATTCACATTTCCTCTCCCCTGTACCTGCTAGTAGCCACCATTTTACTCTCTCTTCTATGAACTTGACTATTTTAGATTCTTCTCATAAGTGGTATCAGGTAGGAATTGTCCTTCTATGTCTGGTTTGCTTCACTTAGATGAACCTGAGGATCTTATGCGATGTAGCAAATGCCAGGATTTCTTTCTTTTTAAGGCTGAATAATATTCCATTATGTGTATACACCACGTTTTCTTTCTCCATTTCTCAGCAGACACCTGAGTTGTTTCTAGGTCTTGGCTGTTGTGGATAATGCTGCAGTGTGCATGGAGTGCAGACATCTGAGATCCTTATTTCAGTTCCTTTGAAAATATACCCAGAAGTGGGATTTGCTGGTCCTATGGTCCTTACATGTGTAATTTTTAAAGAAACCTCTGTACTATTTTCTGTAGTGGATACACCAATTTACATTCCCATGTTCCTTTTTCTCCACATTGTCAGCAACATTTATTTTTCATGTTTTTAATAGTAGCCATTCTAATAGGGGTAAGATGATATCTCATTGTGGTTTGGGTTTGCATTTCCCTGATGACTAGGTACATTGAGCATGTTTTCAGACATCTCTTGACCATGTGTATGGCTTTGGAGAAATGTCTATCTAGTGTCTTTGCCCATATTAAAAGTATTTATTTTTAGCTATTTTTTCCTCATGTAGTGTATGTGTGCGTGCGTGTGTGTGTGTGTGTGTGTGTGTGTGTTTTGAAACAGGATCTCGCTCTGTCCCCTGGCTGGAGTGCAGTGGTGTGATCTCAGCTCACTGCAACCTCCGCCTCCCAGGTTCAAGTGATTTCCTGTCTCAACGCCCCCAAGTAGCTGGGATTATAGGCATACAGTACCACACTGGCTAATTTTGGTATTTTTAGTACAGACTGGTTTTCACCATGTTGACTAGGCTGGTCTTGAGATCCTGGCCTCAACTGATCTGCCTGCCTTGGCCTCCCAAAGTGCTGGGATTATAGGCATGAGCCACCACACCTGGCCCCTCATGTATTTTGGATATTAACTCTTTCTTAGCTATGTAGTTCGCTCACACCTTACTCTTAATTTTTTTGTGAACCTGGCCAAGAACTCAATTACTGTACCATCTTGAGCAGCTTAGATGTAGCCTCAGGAGTTGTAAAACTCATTTCAAGTGGTTGTTGCTTACATATCTTCACTTGCTCATGGATTTAAAAACATCCTAAGTAACAAAACTAAGCCGCAAACCTAAAACAAGGCTTTTATAGAAACTATATCTTTTATTTATTTTTTTCCTTTGAAAATATACTAAAAAATACAGACAGGCATGGAATTGAAGGATGATTTCTTATAGTCACAGAAGTGGAAAATACAGATGAAATGACTTTTTTATCATCTGAAAAAAAAGTTTTAAAAATTAATGTCAGGGCATATGTGGAGAAGTAAGGAAAGGAAGCGACTATGCTGTGCTGAGATGTGTTCACATTAATGACTGGAGAGAGGCGTCCTGAACTCTGTATTTCATCCCGAAAGTGTTGTTTGCCCTTTCATATAGAGAGATGCCAGATATCGTGTTAAGACTATTGCTAGTTTTAGGAATAATCTTTGGAAATGCTGACATTCTATGGAGAGAGAATTATAAATGACTTTTTATTGAGAGGGCTAGTTTAAATGTAATGACTTTTAGTTATTTAACCTTTCTCATTCCACCAGTTGTAATATCTCCTGTGTGCATGGCACTGTGTTAGACACCACAGTTACAATGATGATTAAGATAGAGTAGATCCTAGCTTTGGGTGATATTTACAGCCTTCTTGGGGAGACCGGTATCAGTGAAATAATCTCAGAAATAGATGGTAATTCTAGTTAGTGTCTTGGTTAGGGAAGGATTGCACAGATATTAGGTTACCAAAAATAAAGTATTTGTTGAGCATATACTAGATGAAATGCTGGTACTGTTTGATAAAATAGCATCTGATGGTTAGATATGACTGTTAACACTGGATATAAGCACTAACACTTCTTTTTGGTATTCAACAGGTATATTATTCCATCTCTGCAGAAGCTTGATGCTGGGTTTTACCGCTGTGTGGTGAGAAACAGAATGGGAGCACTCCTGCAAAGAAAATCAGAAGTTCATGTCGCATGTATGTGTACAGTAGGGAGATGTCCAAATGTTAAAGAACAAAGTGTCTCTGGGGAGTGAATCAGAATCACTTTTCGCCATTGTAGGAACTGAGATTTTTTCTTTGGTTCTATTTCTAGTAGAATAATTGCTAAACTCAGTGAGAGATAAGTAAGCAGCCAGTGTGGCTGGCCAGGCGAGGGGCTGATGAGGCAAAGGCCACTTTTCTTCATTTGAAAAGATTCAGGACCCTACAAGGCCCTGAGGGGGATGAAAAAGTGAATAGGATGCCTTCTGTTTTATGAATCAGCTGCTCTTAGCTTGTACTATGTTTTGATTCTAAATATTTTTAAAGTAAAAAGTTAAGTCCATTTAGGTCAAAGTTCATCCATTCATTGTCAGTTCTTTCCAACGATGATTTGTTTAGAAATCTTTTTGCTACAGCACAAAAAAATACATGGATAGTAAGCATCCCAGATGATATTCATGTTATGGGGATTTATTAATTCTTTATTCAGCAGATTCATTTTGGAGAATGAAACTTTTAAACGTAAATGAAGGAGAAAGAATACAGGAAGCTTACATTTTCCTGTAGTGTTGAGGAGAAACAGGAGAGTGAACTTGGCCTGTGCAAAGTATTTAGTCCTTTTTCTGATTCAAAATCTTTGAAGAATAAAAATGGACTGTCTACTTTATGTATTTATGTATATAAAATACAGACAGAATATAATTATTATATATCAAAAATATAGGTGATATATGTAATATGTATATAAATAAATATATATTTGAGACAGGGTCTTTCTCTGTCTCCCAGGCTGTAGTGCAGTGGCACAAACATAGCTCACTGCGAGCTTGAACTGGGCTTAAGTGATCCTCCCTCCTCAGCCTCCTGAGTAGTGGGAATCATAGCTGTGTGCCACCATGCCTGGCTAATCTGGATAATTTATTTTGGTTTTGGTAGGGGAGGGATCTCACTGTGTTGCCCAGGTTGGTCTCTAATGCCTGGCCTCAAGGGATCCTCCTGCTCTAGCCTCCCAAAGTGCTGGGATTACGGCGTGAGCCTGGCTTGTTTTGTTATATCTTGATTGTACTACCAAAATTTCTCTTTGTTTAAAAGTAAGCAAAAAATTTTATAAGGTGTTAAATTACATTTTATATCATTATAAACTTTAGAGAACAAAAGAGCTCCTGAGTTGGGTTGTGTACTATTTGGCGATGACAGTATTTTCTCATTTGTCATTTTAACCCCAATTATGGCTTGTAGCTTTCCGTGTGACTAGATGAAATAAAATAATATCTAGTTATTCTACTATTCTGCCATAAGCCTAGTGATTGAGTGAAGTAGTGATGCTATATATGTTTGACTGCTTTTTTAAATCACTAGGAAGGCTTAAGTTTTTCTAAATTGAGATGCCAAGAATTTTGCAGAATAATTGAGAACTTTTATTTAATTGAATAATTGAAAATGTGATTAGTAGTGTGAAGATCAATACCTAAATGATATTTGAAGAAGAGCTTCAAAATTGTAACATTAAATTCTATATTATAAAATTAAATTTTGCTTAATTATGTTCTTGTTTCTATTCTATATCTCTAGCTTTTAGTTTGAGTTTTGTTTTGTTTGAGACAGTCTCACTTTGTTGCCCAGGCTGGAGTACAATGGTGCGATCTTAACTCACCAAAACCTCTGCTTCCCAGGTTCAAGCTATTCTCCTGCCTCAGCCTCCTGAGTAGCTGGGATTATAGGCACCCACAACCACGCTCAGCTAATTTTTACATTTTTAGTAGAGACAGAGTTTCACCATGTTGGCCAAGCTGTTCTCAAACTTCTGACGTCAGACTCCTGACCTCAAACTTCTGACCATGGCCAGGCTGGTTTCAAACTCCTGACCAACATGGCCTCCTAAAGTGCTGGGATTACAGGTATGAGCCACTGTGCTCTGCCTTTAGATTTTTTTAATCTTTCTTTTCTCCTTTGCTTTGATAACAAATTTCATTTTCTTTTAAAATAAGTATGAATATTTTTCTAATCTGATTTGTTGATTTGTTTCATCTTTTCCCTCAAATATTAGATACTGTCACATAGGAGATTTCTTTTGAATCAAGAAGACATTGATAGTAGAGCTTTTCTGTGGAATATTTCAAACTTATTTAAATATAAATAAAAACACACTATTTTGCCATATCTATTTGTATATATATTTGTATCTGACCATAATATGAATTTTTTTCAAAAATTTCAAATGTTAACAATTTTAAAATTAGCCATTTACACCTCCATTCTAATAGCTGTGTTTTTTCCTATGACTCCATTTTTGAAATGTTTTTACCAGTAGAACAAATACTGGACAAAAGCTGGTTTCCTCAAATTAAGTCAACTATGTGGGAGTGGGAGAATGCTGTATAGACTTATCAATGGTTAAGAAATAGTGCTCCCAAAAGATCTGTGAGGGAGACAGTGACCTCAGAAATGAAGGAAACAAGCTGAAGAGAGCAAGGGCTGGTGCTGGCTGGAACTAGTTTGAAAGATTTAGGAGCTAGATGTCTGGAACTATTTTATGACGGTTTCTGAGAAACCTGTTGCGTGTGGCTCTAGGATGGCTTCAGCATTTCATTTCAATACCACAGACAGTTGCAGACATTCCCTTGTGTTGTTAGATAGGGCAAAGATTCATGTGGCTTTGCTGACACCATGTACAGAGTGGGCACTTGGGAGGCTCATGCCTTGTCTGGTGCTACACTCACAATCAAATCCATGTTCATCAGCGCTTTGTTGCAGTCTCGCTTGTCCTGTTGTTAGATGACTTTACTACAACACGTACCCATTTCTATCTGTGATCTCTTCCCTCCCCAAAAAAATGTTTTCTAGAACTTGTGAAAGCACTTATTTTTCTCTGCAGATATGGGAAGTTTCATGGATACGGACCAGAGGAAAACAGTTTCTCAAGGGCATGCAGCAATTCTAAACCTGCTACCCATCACCAGCTACCCCAGACCTCAAGTGACTTGGTTTAGAGAAGGGCACAAGATTATTCCAAGCAACAGAATGTAAGTTGCTCCAAACATTAAAGCTTCAAATAAAATTTTCATGTCACTTATTGGCATCATTTACACATCAAGTGTACCAATTAAGGTTACCAATGATTTGAAAAGAGCAAACTAGTCTAGGAGGCCTATCCTAATCTTTAATAAATATCTTTTTTAGGACTGGTTTGACTGTTCATAAGCAGTTTAAGCAAATAACTTTGTAATGTTACTCTTCAGTAACATTACAAAACTAAAGCACCCTTACCTGACTTCACAGTCCATTTTTTCTTTCATGAATGCACTTTTAAGATGTCATTGTCATCCCTGGGTTGTGTTTGCCTCCTACTACTAATTTAATGAGTGCTCGTATTTACTTATAGAGCTGTGGGTTTTTTTCCCCCTCCTTTTATTAAGCCATGTTTGATATTACTTTCTTTGACGATAAAACAGTAATTACTCCTTATTTCTCTTTATCCTTTTATCCTACCATGACAGTTTTATTTCTCTTCATCTAATTAGTGGTTCACCCATCTATTGCAGAATAGTTGCTTTGTGATTAGTTAAGCATTATTTCAAGGTGTTCTTGCCTATCTCACATTCAAGATATTTATCTAATGCCAGACAGGTTTCCTTCACTTGGAGCTTTAAGTGATTAAAAAGAACACTTGGTATGTATTTCATAACTGGACATTTTATAACCTAATTTAAAGACAATATTCCAAACATAAAGTTTTCAAGGATGAACATTTCCAGAAGAATCATGAAATGCTGTAAGCTTAGGCCAGAAGTCAGATATTTATGCTGTCAGGTGGTTGCACTCAGATAAAAATTCATCAGGAGAAAACACTCTGGTTTTGCTTTTTTCAAAAAGAATATTTGCCAGATAGTTTGCCAAATAGATTTTAAATGTAATTATGAAAGTCACTGTGGGTAGCCACTTGCTCTTTCCCTTGCCTGAGCATCTGTGGAATCCCTTTCCTAAGCCTTGTGGTTCTGGTCTCCCACCCCTACCTCAGCATCTGTGGAATGCCTTCCCTAAGCCCCATGTCTCCAGTATTCTACTTCTTGATTGGAATCCTGCTGGAATCTAAACTTTTTTTTTTTTTTTTTTTTTTTTGAGACAGAGTGGCTCTGTCGCCCAGGCTGTAGTGCAATGGTATAATCTCAGCTTGCTGCAACCTCTGCCTCCCAGGTTCAAGCAATTCTCCTTCCTCAGCCTTCCAAGTAGCTGGGACTACAGAAGTGTGCCACTGCTCCTGGCTAATTTTTGTGTTTTTAGTAGAGAGGGGGTTTCATGATGTTGGCCAGGCTGGTCTCAAACTCCTGACCTCAAATGAGCCACCAGCCTCAGCCTCCCAAAGTGTGGGATTACAGGCATGAGCCACCACTTAAACTTATTTCACAGATGTTTCTATTTTGGTTATTGGAAACAAAAATTTATATATACATATGCATGCCACATATTTTAAAATTCTAGTAAAAATATCAGTTACCTTAGAAAATGGGTTTTGCTGTATTTTTTTATTTATTTGATTACAAGTTACTTAGGTATCCACCTTTATATTGATTCCAGTCATAAAAGATGCCTCTTGAGTTTGGGTGAAACAAAGATGAAGGATTAATTTTTCATTCTTAGTAGACCATTAGGCTTAAAAAGGCAGGTAAGGGCTGGGCATGGTGGCTTCTTCCTGTAATCCCGGCACTTTTGGAGACTGATTGCTTGAGTTTAAAATGATCCTGGAGTTTGAAAACAGCTGGGCAACATAGTGAAATCTTATCTCTACTAAAACTTAAAAAAAAAAAAATAAGCTGGGTGTGGTGGCACACACCTGTATTTCCAGCTATTTGCTACTCCTGAGGCTGAGGTGGGAAGATCACTTGAGGTCAGGAGTTGGAGGTTGCAGTGAGTTATGATGGTGCCACTGTACTCCAGCCTTGGTGAGAGAACAACACCCTGTCTCAAAAAAAAAAAAAAAAGGTCAGGCAAGATACATTCTTGTATCTTGAAAAGAGCAAACTAGTCTAGGAGTCCTATCCAGCTCTCTCGTGGAAGAGATTTGGTACCAGGGATGAGGAGGTAGATGGAATTAGGCTTTCTTCTCAAACACTGGAGCTTTTAATTAATGTCAGTTGCAGCAAAATTCATAGTGAAAGAATTCTTTTAACTTAGTAGCAAATAAGACTATCTTAATGCATCTGTTAACCTGTGTTCTAGCTATATTTATGAGACAACACTTATTCATGTGTGACAGGATATAAAATGAAATAACTCTTAATTTCATAAATTTTTTAAACTTGCAAATGCATGCTAAAGCCGCTTTAATTCCTGGTGAGCTAATAAACTAGAGACGCTAGTAGGGCTTTAACTTAGTGTAATATCAAACAAATGGTCTGCTTACAAGCATGAAGCTGTTGATAAATCTCTAATCTCAGGGAAATAATGTAGTATACCATTTTTTAAAGAGATGAGATGAGGCTGATTATGGATATTTACACTTTTGCAAGGCCCTTTAGTTTCATATTTTCCACCTCATCATCACCCCACATTTATTAAGTACCTGCTGTGCAAGATCACATAAATCAGTATGGGTGTGTTTTTCTCCACAAGTTTATACATCATTCAAAGAGAGATATAGCTTTCCTATCCCAGGTACACTGATTTGATCTTTACAAATTATATGAATGTATTAAATGATCACATGTACCCTGAAACTATGTACATCCATTATACATCGATTAAAAGTTTAAATTTTTGAAAATTAAAAAATCTAAATAAAAAAAAAACCCAGATATATAATTTTCCATGTCTAGGAAAGTACAGCTTTTGACTGAAGATCGGAGGACATTCCTGCATTTCTCTCACCCACATGATTGCTAGTACAAGTCAGATGGTGTCAGAGTTTGTTATATACCCACAGAGCTGCCATTTAAAAATTACAGCATTTGACTCAAGGTGCTTCACACATACTGAAATGCAAGTCAAGCTTCTGTACCTATTTATTTATTTTTATTTATTTACTTATTTTATTTATTGCATTTTAGGTTTTGGAATACATGTGCAGAACATGCAAGATAGTTGCATAGGTACACACGTGGCAGTGTGTTTTGCTGCCTTCTTCCCTTTCACCCACATTTGGCATTTCTCCCCATGCTATCCCTCCCCTATTCACCACAATAGACCCCAGTGTGTAGTGCTCCCTTCCCTGTGTCCATGTGTTCTCATTGTCCAACCAAAATACCTATTTATTTTTTTCTGAGATGGAGTCTGGCTCTGTCGCCCATGCTGGAGTACAGTGGTGTGACCTTGGTTTACTGCAATCTCTGCCTCATGGGGTCAAGCAGTTCTCCTGCCTCAGCCTCCTGAGTAGCCGGGATTACAGGCACACACCACCATGCCCAGCTACTTCATGTGTTTTTAGTAGAGATGGGGTTTCACCATGCTGACCAGGATGGTCTCAAACTCCTGTCCTCATGATCTGCCTGCCTCGGCCTCCCAAAATGCTGGTATTACAGGCATGAGCCACTGTGCCCGGCCTCTCTGCACCTGTTTTTAACCTTCTTGTGTGAGTTCAGTTCCCTAATACATGTACCTTTGTCATGTGGTGAAGGAGGCTCATTTTCTCTCCCCACTCCATTTTTAAACATTATCTCATTATCTGCCTTTAAAATGTGAGCTTTAGGCTTATAATTAAATGATTTTTTTTTTCATTTTCAAGGGAAACAGTGAGTCTCATGTTTCTAACTTGAAAAATTAGTTGAATAGCCTATTAATAATCTTAACAGGAGCTATTATTTATTGAGTACCTACTTTAAATGTATCTTCTCTAATCCTCACAATTGCCTTTGGAGGCAGGTATAATTAGCTCTGTGTATAGTTATCAGAACCAAAGATGAGAGATGTTAAACAACTTACCCCGGGGCACACAGCTGATACACCAAGAGCCAGGGTTCAAACTCTGGTCTGCCTTACTCTCAGTTTCACACTTGCTTCTGTATCAGCCTGATTCTTTCCACTTTATTTGCTGATCATCTTTCATGTTTTTGATTATTTTTTCCATATATTGCTCTAGTCTTTTTTCCTCATCTTTTAAAAGACCAGCTTTCAACTGGATTAACCTGAGCTTGCATAGAGGGGTTGAAAAGCATCTGATAACAATATGTTTTGAAAGTAGAATCAGTAGGATTTCCTGCTGGATTGGATTTGGGAAATTAGAGAAAGAATAATCATGGATAACTCTGTGACTTTTCTTGGCCTGAGCAACCTGCAGGATGGAGATACCATTTGCTGAAATAGAGAGATGATTTTGGGAGATGTGAATTTTGTCTATATAAGTAGAAGGTTTGGCAGTGGTGTCTGCATTTTGAGATGCATAGTAGATAGCCAAAAGGAGCCAATAGCTGATTCAAGATCAGCAAAGAGGTCTAGGTTAAACTGGGTGTATTTATGGTATTTAAAGCTCTTTACAAACCTATGAAATAAATAAGCCAGTGTGCCTCAAAGACTTCCATTGTATCAGTTAAAATGATGATGGATGCCTATAATCCCAGCTACTTGGATGGCTGAAGTGGGAGGATCACTTGTGCCCAGAAGGTAGAGACCAGCCTAGGCAACATAGCAAGACTCTGCCTCTAAAACTAAGAAGAAGATGCTCTTGGCTGCAAGTCACAGAGGTTGACTTTGGCTGTCTTTAACAAAAAGAAAATGTGTTGAACATATAGAGAAATACAGAATCAAATCAATAGAAGAAAATCTCGTGATAATCAGGACTGCTCCTCAAGCCAGAGGAGCAGAGAACAAATCAACAGTGTAATGGCCTTCCAGGTCCTTATTCCTAGAACTTGTGAATATGTTAGCTTACATGGCAGAGGGGAAATAAGGCTGCAAAAACAATAAGGAGCTGATGTAGTTGAAATGATGGGGCAAAAGAAAATGGCATCTTAGGACAAGTGAAGTTAAGATTTGTGTCTGTACCCTACGACTTGATACAAGCCCAAATGCTTGCAGAACTGTGTCCCAGCATCTCACCTTAGGGCTTTAACCTGTGACTCACACTTGCCAGAGGGCAGAGATCTGATTCTCTCAAGCTTGATGGGTTCCACTGTGGGAGGAGACAGGTTAACATTCCTCATTTCATACATGGAGTAGTAATAGCATTCCTTGTTTTATACATGTAGTAGTAGTAGTTTTTTTTTTTAAATTTAATTTACTTTAGGTGCATACTATATCTGGCATTTCTTCCCATGTTATCCCTTCCTACCCTTCCCTGCCTCCCCACCTCCCGCTGTCTCTCCCCTACCCCCCAACTGCCCCCAGTGTGTGATGCTCCCCTCCCTGAGTCCATGTGTTCTCATTGTTCAGCACCCACCTATGAGTGAGAACATGCGATGTTTGGCTTTCTGTTCTTGTGTCAGTTTGCTGAGAATGGTGGTTTCTAGATTCAAGTCCCTACAAAGGACACGAAACTCGTCATATTTTATGGCTGAGTAGTGTTCCATGGTGTATATGTACCACATTTTCTTTGTCCAGTCCATCATTGATGGGCATTTGGGTTGGTTCCAGGTCTTTGCTGTTGTACACAGGGCTGCAGTGAACATAACATGTGCATATGTCTTTAGAGTAGAATGATTTATAGTTCTTTGGGTATGTGCCCAGTAATGGGATTGCTGGGTCAAATTGAATTTCTATTTTTAGATCCTTGAGAAATCACCACACTGTCTTCCACAGTGGTTGAATTAATTTACACTCCCACCAACTGTGTAAGAGTGTTCCTATTTCTCCACATCCTCTCCAGCCTCTGTCTCCAGATTTTTTAATGATCACCATTCTAACTGGCATGAGATGATATCTCAATGTGGTTTTGATTTGCATTTCTCTAATGACCAGTGATGATGTGCATTTTTTCATATGTTTGTTGGCCTCATATATGTCTTCTTTTGAAAAGTGTCTGCTCATATCCTTTGCCCATTTTGAATGGGGTTGTTTGTTTTTTTCTTGTATGTCTGTTTTAGTTCTTTGTAGATTCTGGTTATTAGCCCTTTGTCAGATAGGTAGAGTGCAAAAATTTTTTTCCATTCTGTTGGTTGCCAATTCACTCTAATGATGGTTTCTTTGCTGTACAGAAGCTCTGAATTTTAATTAGATCCCATTTTTCTATCTTGGCTTTTATTGCCATTGCTTTTGGTATTTTAGTCATGAAGTCTTTGCCTATGCCTATGTCCTGGATGGTTTTGCCTACGTTTTCTTCTAGTGTTTTTATGGTGTTAGGTTTTATGTTTAAATCTTTAATCCATCCGGAGTTAATTTTAGTGTGAGTAGTAGTTTTATACATGCAATATACCTGGATTGTTTTGACAGCCTCTTATCAAGTACTCCTTAGAATTCTTGGGATCTTAAAAACACCATTGTCGTAAGATTTATGGCTTCAGTCAAAACTCTGAAATGAGAAAAACTAGTTAGCATCCTGCTATTTATCTTTTGAATTAATTGTTCACATTTGTACGGTTCACCTTTGTACACTGAGGGAGGGTAGAAAACTGTCTAAATAGACAAGACCTACAAATGTGAACAGTCTCAGGTAGTTTTTTGTTTGTTTGTTTGTTTGTTTGAGTTTTTGGTTTTTTTTCCCAGGCTGGAGTAAAGTTAAAGTGGCGTGATCTCAGCTCACTGCAACCTCGAACTTCAGGACTCAAGCGATTTTCATGCTTTGGCTTCCAAAGTAGCTGGGATTACAGGTGTGCGCCACCACGCCTGGCTAATTTTTTGTATTTTTAGTAGAGACTTTGTTTCACGATGGTGCCCAGGCTGGTCTTGAACTCCTGACCTCAGGCAATCCACCTGCCTCTACCTCCCAAAGTGCTGGGATTATAGGCCACCATGCCTGGCCAATTTTAAGTGGTTTTGGCCACGTAAAATGTTTTTGTTTTCTACCTATATTTGGCCTCCTGGTATGCACAGGAGATACACAGTGCTGGCATGGCTGGATGAATGAATGTGAAGAAAAGTCATGTAATGTCCACAGACTTCCTCAGCAGAAGGGGAAAACAAATAAGAACAAACCTCAAGGAAAAGTGCTGTTGATGAAGCAGAAAAAATATCTTGGAAGGCCAAACGATATTTTGAGAGAATTGAGAATCAGTTATATTCACAATTTTGAATAGGTAATTATAGGTTTTATTTATCTGAGAAGCTGAAAACACATATGTTTATTTTCCTGATTTACTGAATCCAAAGTTTGCTATCTTTGCATATCAAAGATGAGCATGGCTTTGTCTTATAAATACAGTCTAATTTGATAATAAAATTGTTCTGTTTTATTTTGGTTTAGATATATTTTCATTGTTTCCATTTGTTTCTCAAAATATGAATGTGAATATTGATGTTGTGCTGAATTTCTCTTACTTCCACGACGTAATTTATGTTGGTAGTTATCAGATTGCAACACAAAAATTTACTCTGTACAGTGCCATTCTTTTGCTTAATTGCAAGTTCTTGTGCTCAAATTGCATTCTGTAGCCTACCTGACAGGAATGTGCAAGCCACAAGTATTCTTGAATGTTTTTTCCTGGAAATGCAAAGTTTATATAAAGATTAAATGTTTCAAACCTTCAGTCAGCTTTACAATAGATGACTTGCCAGTAATGCTCTGGATTGTGAAGTATGGGTAGTAAACAGAATCCCAGGTGACTCAGAAACAGTCTGACTCATAATTATCCATGCTTAAATACTCGCACATCCATTAACTTATTACTATTTCATTTCAGTTTCTTCAAGAAAGATTTGTTTAAATTAGCACTTGCATTGGAAGTCACAACTTAATGCTTGACTGAAGTAGATCTGGTTGTAATAATATTTTTATAGTTAACTAGGCTTTCAAAATAATGTGCTTTTAAAATTTTATATTTTATAGGCATTTCATGAATGTTTATAGAGTATATGTGTGAACTGAGCCATATTTGTTATAAGTAAAACAGATGAGTAGATATGGGTTCCAGACCTGCTTTCACCATAACTCTGACCTTGGGAAAATTACTTATTCTCCCTTTGCCTCCATTTTCTGTGTCTAAAATGAAAAAGGTTTTCTAACCATGTCTACAGTCCTTTCTGGTGTTAACATTCAGTGCTGCTGTTAAGGAAAGGGATGCCATGGCTGTTGTACCTCCCTTCCCTCTCTTACTTCCTTCATACATTCATGAATGTTTCCCGAGTACTTAGTGCCAGGCACTGTTCTGTTTGCTCAGGACAGAAAAGGGAATTGAGGCATCCCACATGTGGCCTTCAGTTAGGTGTGTTCTGATATGGAAGCAGGTAATACATAGGACACTTTGGGGTGAGGGTTGTGCCGCCATGCTCTGAGGACATGGATGGGTGGGAAGAGAGAGTCCCAAACTGGAGGGAGTTGAATTGAGTGACTAAGGATAGGCCCTCTGTGGAGGTGACATTTTAAAGAAACACTTTATAGAGTTATTATTTACATATGACAAATGCGCAGGTTTTTTGTTTTCTGGTTTTGAGACAGAGGCTCGCTGTTTTGCCAAGCTGGAGTACAGTGGTATGATCTTGGCTCACTGCAACCTCCGCCTCCTGAGTTTAAGCGATTCTCCTGCCTCAGCCTCCCAAGTACCTGGGATTACAGGTGCCCAACACCATGCCCGGCTAATTTTTGTATTTTTAGTAGAGACGGGGTTTCACCATGTTGGCTAGGAGAGTCTCGATCTCTTGACCTCGTTATCTGCCCACCGCGGCCTCCCAAAGTACTGGGATTACAAGCGTGAGCCACCACGCCTGGTCCAAAATGCGCATTTTTAAAGCACACAGGTGGAAGAATTTTAATAAATATGTACACAGAAGAAATTACCATCCAAATCAAGAGAGTTCCTGGGCCCCTCCTGCAGTTAGTATGCATTCCTGCAGCCCTACCCTCCCACTTGTCTAATGTCTATTACCGCAGGTTAGATTACCTGCTCAGAATTTGACAAAAAGGACATCATTGAATATGAAATCCTTTATCTAGCTTCATTCATTCACATAATTTCTGTGATATTCTCAATGTGATATTTAATAATAATAATTAATGATTTTTGAGTGCCAGCCACAGTTTTAAGGGTTTTATTTATAACTATTCACTTAATCTTCACAGTAGCCCAGCAGTTTAGTAATGTTATTATTGTGGCTTTTCTGACGAGAACTAAGGCAGGGAGAGGCCAGCAGCTGGCCAGCATGGGAGCCATTTGACTCCCAAGTCCACACTGTTTCCCGCTGTGTTAGGCTCTTCTCTTAGGTTCATGTCTGCAAGAGTGGGAAGGAGCCAGCTGTGTGCAGCTCCAGAGAGTGGATGTTCTAGGCACTAGGCACAGAGGTCAGAAACAGAAAAGAGCTTGATGTATTTGCTAAACTGAAAGAGACTCTGGCCCTGTAGCTACCGAACCTGGGAAGGAATCTGGATTTTATTCTGTACATGGTGCGAAGTCTTTGGAAGAGGTTGCTTTTTTTTTTGTTTTTTTTGAAAAAATAAGTGTCAAAACATAATTTTTAAAAAAAGAGATAAAGTCTAACTTTATCATCTAGGCTAGAGTGCCATGGCATGATCATAGCTCACTGCAGCTTCAAGCTCCTGGGCTCAAGCCATCCTCCTGCTTTGGCCTCCCAGAGCACTAGGATTACAGGTATGAGCCACCATTCCTGGCCTAAGATTTATTATTTTAACCACTTTTGGTATAGTTAGTGGCACTAAGTGCATTCACATTGTTGTGCGATCATCACCAACATCCATCTTCAAGACATCTTTTCAGCTTGTGAAACTCTGTACCTGTTAAACATAACTCCCCACTCCTTCCTACTCCCAGTCCCTGGCAACCACTGTTCTGCTTTCTGTTTCTATGAATTTGACTACTCTAATTATCTTGTGTAAGTGGAATCATATAGTATTTATCCTTTCCCACCTATTTTTAATTAAATATAGTATTTGAGATAATTGTAGATTTGGATACAGTCAAAAGAAATAATGAAGGGTGATTTCACGTATCATGTAAACAGGTTCTTGAATGTTGAGATTTTGCAAAACTGTAGTACAGTATTACAGCCAGGAAATTGATACTGATACAGTCAAGAAACAACATTTCCATCAATACTAGGATTCTTCATGTTAATATTTTATGGCCATAACTACTTTCCCCTTGCCTTTATCACCTTCTTAAGACCTAATAATCACTAATCTGTTTTTTGTTTGTATAGTTTTGTTATTTCAAGAATGTTGTGTAGACATTCTTGCAGATATACATGCAGTATGTGAACTTTGGGGATTGGCTTTTTTTTACCTAGTACAATTCTCTGATTCATTTAGGTGATTGCAGCCTCATTGGTTTCCTGTTGTTATTGTTTAGTGTTTCTTGGTGTGGCCATACTGTGAAGTTGATAATCATTCACCTGTTGAAAGACATCTGGATTGTATCTAGTTTTTGGCCATTATGAATAAAGCTGCTATAAACATTTTTGTTGCTTTTTTCTGTGTATGAACATAAGACTTCATTGTGTTCACACACACAAAAATGCTCAGGAATGGAATGACTGGTCTGTATGGTAGTTGCACTTTTAGTTTAGTTTTTCTTTTTTTTTTTTTTAAGAAAATGCCAAACTGTTTTCCAAAGTGGCTGTACCATTTTGTAATCCCACCAGCATTGTATGAATGATCATGTTTCCCTGCTTCCTCATAGCATTTGGTGTTGTCACAATTTTTTATTTTAGTCATTCTGATAGGTGTGTAATGATATCTCATTGCATTTTTAAATTTTCATTTCTCTAATAGCTAATGATGTTGAACATCTCTTAATGTACTGATTTTACAAAGAATGAAATTAGAAAAAAACAAACTTCTTGCTGTGAAAAATGTATTCATTTATTTGAAAAGTCAATTGAATGGGTGAAAGAGTAGACAACATGCAGCTAAAGTGAGGCTTATTGTTCTGATAGATCTGAAGAAATTACTTGGAATAAAACACAGAGGAAGAAAGATGGAAAATCTAGAAAAAGGCCAAGAGATATAGAGGACAGAGTAATCAATAGACATCCAATGGAGAAAATGGGGGATAGATACTATGCAGAGAGATCATTGCTATGACATGGTGACTCTTGACAGTCAAGAAGCAGAATGAGCTCCAAGTAAGATAAATAAAATAAATCCAAATCTATACATATTTTAGTGTAACTGCAGAATATCAAAGACAAAGAAGAAACCTTAAGGCAACCATACATGTAATTCAGGTTGCCTTAGAGGAACAGTGATCGGGAGATAGCTGACAGCAGTAATAGAGAACAGAGGGGAAAGATATCTTCCAAATGCCAATGGATGGAACTGCTTTCTTAGAATTCTGCATCAGCTAAGTTAACAAGCCAAAGTCGGGGAGACATGATGGTACTTTCAGACAAGCCTGAGAATCTCTATTTCCAAGAACATTGCTCAGAGATTTGTGAATGAGTTTAAGAGAGAAGGATACTGAATCTAGAAGGAAATGCAAGGTTGAAGATGTTGACCTTCATTTTATTTTCTCTAGTTAGAAAATGTTTAGTGATTGCAATGTTTAAGTGTTTAGATATTAGATTAAGAAGTGAAGAGACAGCACGTTGAGATAACTCTTTTGGCATTTTTATTGTGAGCGAGTGGCTGCAGAGAAACTGTGCAATGTTCATAGTGAGGACATGAAGTCAAGGGAGTTTTTTCTTACAGTGGGAAATACTATAATTTATGTGTTAATGGAAGTTATCCAGTAGAGAAGGAGAATGTGAAGAGTCAAGAGAGAGTGAGTGTGCCAGGGGAAACATAGTCCTAGCAAATGTGGCCTGGACATGCACAGACTAGTATGGGAAGGAGGGTCCTGGAGTCATGTCACGGCCTTGATGATGGCATATGGTGGCTCCTCATGGCCTCACAGCTTCCACTCGAACGGGATGGAAGCCAGAATATGCACACAGGTGCATGTGGTTTGGTAAATGTGCTTGTGGAAAATTGAGAGATTGCTTGTGGATTTTTATTTTCTCTATGAATATTGGGATGAACTTAGAACTTGAGAGTGAGGGTTGGTGCAAGAAGCTAAGCTATTAGCTAATCGTTCAGAGTGTCAGAAGCAAACCAGGAAACATGCCAGGTTTCTGGGAACATATGAGAGCAAATGCACAGTTGCGGTTTGTGGTGATGGATTTCTTCAGTAAAGTTTGGAAGTTCTGATGCAGCTATAGAGAAGGCAGCTAAGTAGGTTCACATAACGTTGAAGTCTAGCCTAATTACCATGTGGAATTCATAAGCAAGGGGCATGTTGAGGGTGTCTGCAAGGGAGTGATGGGTCTCGGTTGTCTGCAAGCTTTATAAGGGAGGAGTGAAGGATGTTCAAATAGGATAGAACTGGAAGATGGCAGGAGTCTATTAACTAGAAGAATAATTGCAGTGGGCAAAGAAGTGGGTATACTGAGCACCTCAAGTCCTCTTATCCTCACTTTGGCTATTCCATTTGGTACAAAATGGCAGACTTCTCCCTCATGTTGAAGGAATCTCATGATGCAGATGAGAAAAAGTAGGCTTAAATTTTTGTGGGGTGACCTTGAATCCTTATGGAATCAGAGAATGGTTGTGTGTAGGTGAATCAGCAGGTAGTTTACTGGCACTGCCCTAGCTGACTGTTAGGTGAGACATAGCTTCATGCAGCATCTCTGAAGTCATCTTTTGGGTTACCTGTCCCTCCTCTGTGCTTTCCTCTTCCCTTCTCACTCCAGGGTCCACGTGTAAGCTGTTATAGGGGTTCTGTTTCCTTGAAAAACTGGGCTGTCACATTGGGTATTTGAAATCTAGACTTCAGAATGGAACTTTTGTTAAGATTGACAGTGTTTAGGGAGTGACTGTGAGAATGGGGGTTGAAATGGCATGGAGGGGCAGATCAGTGGTGACAAGAGGTTTCAGACTTCAAGGCTACAGTGTTGAGTGGACGGCAACATGGATGTAAAACCACCAGGGAGGATGTCAGGAGAAGGCGATGGAGGAAGGTAGGGATTCAGGGGCTACAGTCCTTAGTAAATGGAGAGGGAAGGAGCAATTAGAACCTCAGTAGGGAAGAACAATGAGAATAAACACATCCCGATCACATGGGCTTCAGAGGAACTGAGATTTGGAAGGAGGAAGAGGAGAAATGGGTTGGTAGTGCCATCTCACAGCTGTGATGAGGGTTTGCTCTAGGTAGACTAGACAAAGTGAAGGTCTCCTGAAGCTGCTTCTTTGCGTATTTGGCTGCTAGACTTTGCAGCTTGGAATCCCACCTAGGAGATGCCTACCCTGATGTGCCTCAGCTTCACTTATGAAGCTGAGAGGATGATCTCTTCCTCCTGGAGTAACTGTGAGACTTAACAGAAGAGAATGAGGAAGAAAGTAGTTTGCCAACTAATGTTCAGGAAAGTGATAGAGAGTATATGCTATATGCCACCCCTCAAAAAGTTATGCAAGGATGCTCACCTTAAAAATGCTCATCTATCTGTGGTGTTTTGTGCGTGTAGCTGTCTCTGTGACTTAGAGGGGACATGGGAGGAAGGACCCTGGTATAGGGAATATGCTGGAGCCATAGGCACAGCCCCTGTGTCCCATTGTGCTCCTGTTAGTGCCACCCTCCTCCTCCAAGTGCTGGTTTGTGGAACCCTGAAAGTTATTTTTGTTGTTGTTATCACCACATCCAGGAAAATGGGGCACAGTGGGAGTCCCATTGTCTGAGCTGCTATTATCCTGGGGCAAATTAGTGTCCCTCAAAGTGGTTAAGAAGATGGAAAGTGCCACATTGCTTTAATGAACAGCCTGCAGACTGCCGATGAGCTCCCTGTCACCACGCTTAATGCCAGAGCCTCACCATGCATAGTGAGAGGTGGACTCAAATGGTTGTGAGGATTTCCTTTTTCTTTCAGATTGTCAGGCTGTGTGATGAAGGGTTAACTTGTAAACAATATTAGATCAGGTTTATGGGCTCTTGTTCACAGTACATTTGATGTCTACACCATCACATGATGCAGGTGGACTTAATGAAGGTCACTCAAGTGTCCTCTCTTTGGTGATGTTTCTTGGGCACCTGTCTACGGGTAGGTGACACTGTCCCTGCTGTTTTGGAAGAAAGGATACATCACAGAGAAACATTTCTGTGCCAACTGAATAGCCCAAGAGCATGGGGGATGGGGATTATAGAATTACTTGGTTCCATTAGAGTTGGCAATGTAGTATTTAACTTTAATGACTAGAGTTTAATATTCTATGTACCAATTTTTCATTCGAAATAAAATACCACTTCATTTTACATGAGCAGATCTTGTGACAATAATGCATTTCTTTACAAATATTAGCCTATTATACATCTTAAGTCAGTTGCACATAATTGCATTTCACCAACTCTACATAATACTTTAATTAAAACTAGGATAATTAAAATACAGTTTTAATGAACAATAAATTCTGAAGTTGCCAGGCCTGGAATGTGTTAGTTGAATCATACCTTGCTCTTTTTTACCTCTTAAATCTGTACCCACATTGTGTTTTGAAATAGCAATGATCACGATAAAGAGGCATTTAAAATGCATATAGTAGTACGTACTAAAGGCCGGGTATGGTGGCTCATGCCTGTAATCCCAGGACTTTGGGAAGCCAAGGTGGGCGGATCACCTGAGGTTGGGAGTTCAGGATCAGCCTGACCAACATGAAGAAACCCCATCTCTACTAAAAATACAAAATTAGCTGGCCGTGATGGTGCACGCCTGTAATCCCAGCTACTTGGGAGGCTGAGGCAGGATAATTGCTTGAATTTGGAGGCGGAGATTGTGGTGAGCTGAGATCGTGCCACTGCACTCCAGTCTGGGCAACAAGAATGAAACTTCATCTAATAATAATATACATTAGTAAATCACATGTTTCCTCATGACTATCATATATATCTGTCTATCCCTCTTACATGCATTTGGTTATTTGCTGCTAACTGTAATTCTAGAAATGAGGAAAAGGTTTTATCTTTGAAGGCCCGGAAACTTACAACAGTACCCGGTCATACTAAGTAGTGAATATTTATTGAATGAATAGATAAGTGTTTCTTGAATGAATACATAAATAATAGCACATGGTTTATTCTGGGAAGATGGTGTGAGACAAAGTACACTAGACTGAGACTCAGAAAACAGGTTTCCGTCTCTTCCCTGCCACGTGGTAGCTGTGTGACCTTAAGTAGGTGTGTTAACTATTCTCAAGGAAGTTGAGATAATGGTATATCTCAAATGGAAGTAAAGCTGGCCACCTCACCAGCATCTGGGGATGATGATTGGGTGCATTTATTTGATGAATTGAATGTAGGAGTGGAAATCCTGTCTAACTCATAACATGCACATAGTGTGGTGGGATTTTGACCCCACCTCTGCTCATGGCACTCTCCTCCTGTCTCCGTGAGCACACGTTAGGGTTCACAGTCACCTGTTCCTCAGCTCATTTGGAACTTTGTATTTTTTAGGTAGTTTTTGCATAATAAATTTTCCTAATAAATATTTGCATAATAAATTTTGGTTGGTGATACCTTATAAGTAGATACGCCCCCTCCGTCCTTCCCTTCTCCTTTTCTTCCATTCCAGTTATAATGTCCTTGGGAAACTCAAGTGAGTCCTAATGCTTATGGATCATAAGAGAGACATTGCTGCCTGCGCATCTGCTAGATAGTTTGTTGCACAGTCAAATATAAGTGACTTTTATTAGCTTTTCTTCTGCACTATTAGTGTCAGTGCTACTCTTCCCAAATACAGGCCATTTCTTCATGTAACAAATACCTCCTTGCACTGACATTTTCTGTAAAAGTCATTCCCAAAGTGCAAAATTCCCTTGAAAGCAAATGTGCTTTGGACTCTAAGGGGATACTGCTGGAGTCAAAAATCAAGAAAACTTTGTAATACTGTTTAATGTGTAACCCAGACCCAGGGCAGTGTTCTTAAGAGCAGCTTCTGGTGACACTGTGGGATACATATCACCTGTACCTCTGTGGAGAGCCAAGGGTCAGTGGTATTCAACCCATACACACTCCTTGGGAACGCCCTCATGGCAAGCCTGGTCTTATCTCAGGGTCTTTAGGTGGAAATCTTGGCTGTCAAAGTCACCTTCTCCCCTTCAAAGGAGGAGGGGGAAAGTTGTCCTCTAGAAGGAATTCTAGGGAGAAAGGAATGTGCTTGGAGGTGAAGGAGAGTCACAGGATGTGTGTCCCACCCAGGGCATTTGTGCACAACTATGACGAGGCTGTCAACTGGAAAGATCAAGGCAGTGCGCGACAAAGAGAGAGCAAAACATGTTAAACAGATAAGAGGTGGACACCTGAAGCTGGCTGGAGGTGCTGTCATGGTTGGCATCCAGTATCTCCAGGGTGGGTTCCCTCTTCATGGGAAGGGAGGTAACATTCCTGAGTGGGGCACAGCACACCCTGCCGAGTCCTAGAAAGAGGGTGAAGAGTGCCACTGTCTTGAAATTCAGGGTCCTACACAAATGTGAAGTGTTTAAAGACAGGATTTAAAGCAGGAAGAGGGAGTGCTCTGTGCTCTGTCGTCCCTTTCCTACTGTGGGCAAGCCTGTCTAATGTTTAGGGGACTCCGATTTTTTCCCACCTATAAAATGGGGTCAAGCCATCTGTTTGGACTCTGAGGAGGTGTCAAAGGAGCTGACTGTCCTTAGGAGGGCAACGTTCCTAGAGGCAGGGCCAGGCAGTATGCAGCCCATAGACATGATGTGGAGGGTCATACATTTTTCTTATCTTTCTGCAAGACTGCTCTAAATCTTCATGGCATGCTAGTAAAGAAATCAGAGGAAGTCTTATCACACCAATTTTGTGGATGACTGCATGGGGAAAGAAAGTGGCTAAATGATTTAAGGTCAAGTCATCTGTCAGGGATAGAGCTGAGGATGGAGCTCGGCATTTGAATGATACCTTTCTGATCATGTTCATGAATGTTTATGACAAAGTTGGTCTCAGCCTGCCCATGAAGGTGGTGACATGGCCAAAGATCTTGCACAGGCCTTGGGGCCCCGTGATGCTTGGTGTGGCCAGGTGTCTAAAGGCAAGTCCTCAACGTCTGTGGGGCTCCTTTTCTTCATCTGTAAAGTGCAACTGATAATACCCTGGTCTGCCCACATCGCAGGGCTTTTATTTTTGTGCATGAGAATCACATCCCGTCACAGGTGTAAGAGCCCTTTGTGAATCATGAGCTGTCATCACCATGATGTGGAATCATTTTCTCATGAGGGCTCATTCTTTGCTGTAATGAGATCTGACCAAAGCCTCATTCTATGTAATTGCTACAGCATTTGCTTCCAAGTGACAAGCCCTAATATCAAGGTCATCCTTCATTTATTCATTCCTTCAGTCAATCAGTCAGCACTGTGCTAGGCCCTGGGGATAAAAAAGATCAATACAACAATTCTGACTTCTGAAGGGCTCACATTCTGCTGAGTGGGTTACAGCCATCTTTTAGTTCATCTCATGCAGTCTTTAAAAAAACCCAAAACTTTATTGAGATATAATTTACTTACCATAATGTTCACTTTTTTAGAAAAGCATCTAGTTCAGTGGTTTTTAGTATATTCACAGGGTTGTGTACCTATCACTGTTTTGTTTTGTTTTGTTTTGGGAGACAAGAGTCTCACTCTGTTGCCCAGGCTGGAGTGCAGTTGCACAATCTTGGCTCACTGCAACCTCCACCTCCTACATTCAAGCAATTCTTGTGCCTCAGCCTCCTGAGTAGCTGGGACTAGAGGTGTACTACCATGCCAGGTTAATTTTTTTATATTTTTTATAAGAGATGTGGTTTCACAGTGTTGGCCAGGTTAGTCTCAGACTCTTGACCTCAGGTAATCCACCCACTTCAGCCTCCCAAAAGTGCTGGGATTACAGGTGTGAGCCACCACGCCTGGCCTATCACCACTATCTAACAGAACTTTTCCATCACCCCGGAAGTCACTCCTCATTCTTCCCACTTCTCAGGCCAGGCAACCACTCATGTACTTCTTGTCTGTATGAATTTGCCTATTCTGGACATTTCATGTAAAAGGAACTACGTAATGCGACTTTTTGACACCTTATGTAGTCTTTACCCAGTTGTCATTTTCTTTTTCTTTTCCTCTTGCCCTTTACTAATTATCGTTAAACATTTCACTGCATTCTTTTTTGGTACCTTTCCTGGACCTTGTTCTGTGGGGATAAAGAAGGGACACTCCTTCGTCCCTTTAACAGAGGCTTCCTTCATGTCAGCTACTCTGATAGGTATTAGTATGATACCATATGGGTTCCTGTTTTCAGAGTTTCCAGCCTGGTAAGAGTAAACTGAGTGGTCAGGTACTGTGGCTCATGCCTGTAATCCCAGCACTTTTGGAAGCTGAGGCAGGTGGATCATGAGGTCAGGAGTTTGAGACCAGCCTGGCCAACATGGTGAAACCCTGTCTCTACTGAAAATACAAAATAGCCAGGCATGGTGGCAGGTGCCTGTAATCACAGCTACTCAGGAGGCTGAGGCAGGAGAATCGCTTGAACCCAGGAGGCGGAGGTTGCAGTGAGCCGAGATCGCGCCATTGCACTCCAGCCTGGGTAACAAGAGCGAAACTCCGTCTCAAAAAAAAAAAGAAAACCAGGTTACTTTGTGAAGAATGGAGAGTAAGGGGCAGAAGTGGAAGCAGCGAGAACGTGTAAGAAGCTTCTGCAAATGCCTGGCAAGCGGGGCTGGCAGCCTGATGAAGACAGGGCAGAAGATGTGGAGAAAAGTAGATGAATGAGAATCTAGGTTAAAAGTAGAATCCACAGGGTGGAAAGAGGGATTTGGGATATAGTGGAGTTAGCCTTCTTGTTTCTGATTTGAACCATATTTTTACTGAAATGGATTCAGATTGGGTGTGGGGCTTGTTATGTTTGAGATGCCTGTAAAATAATCTGGTGAGAACGATTAGGTGTTTGTATACACATAAATCTGGAGCTTAAAGGGAAGATCAGACTACAGATAGAATATTGGGGATCATTTGTATGTAGGTAATATTGAAGACCTTGGAAATGTGTGAACTCTTGCCTGTAGAGAGATTTCAGACACAGCAAAGAAGAGAAGCAACTTCTGAGGAGCTCCGCCATGCAGAGTAGGGTAGAGAAGTAAGACATCCATGAAAACATTGAAGGGGACAGCCAGAAAGGGAGGGGGCAGCCAGGAGGGCCCAGTGCCATGGGGCAACCAAGAAGAGAGCCTTTTTTTTTTTTTTTGAGATGGAATTTTGCTCTTGCTGCCCAGGCTGGAGTGCAATGGCACAATCTTGGCTCACCGCAACCTCTGCCTCCCGGGTTCAAGCAATTCTCCTGCCTCAGCCTCCTGAGTAGTTGGGATTACAGGCATGCACCGCCACGCCTGGCTAATTTTGCATTTTTGGTACAGACGGGGTTTCTCCATGTTGATCGGGCTGGTCTTGAACTCCTGACCTCAGGTGATCTGCCTGCCTCGGCCTCCCAAAGTGCTGGGATTACAGGCATGAGCCACTGCGCCTGGCCAAGAAGAGAGCTTTTTACCTGATTCTAGCCCATAAGCAGTTCGACAAAAATTTGAGCCAACAGGACTTGAATTCTAGCAATAAATAAATAAAGAAGCAAACACATAAATAAAATAAGAGATCAACAACACATACAAAGAGGATGGGGGAAGAGGAGGGAGATAGGAGTAGAGAGAGAGAGATGGGGGAGCCTATCTTTCTATATCTTTTGTCACCTTTTAAATAAAACCTGGACATAATGGGCTCAGCTCCACAACCTGGTTGAGGA
The DNA here is from genome assembly GCA_031835075.1 of Saguinus oedipus. NCBI lineage: Eukaryota > Metazoa > Chordata > Mammalia > Primates > Cebidae > Saguinus > Saguinus oedipus. The sequence goes on from CM063170.1 coordinate 50,893,469, forward strand.
CAGGTCCTGTTTCACTCCCCAGCATAGCTATAAATTAGAAGGCCCTCTGAAAAAAATGTGTTACGGACAGATTAGAAAGTTTAGGATCAAACAGTCATAGCAGCAGTAGGTCATGCTTCACCCAGGATGATTTTTCTTCATGTTTTAGTGCTTGGTCTTTGTCATCGCTGATGGAATTGTACTGTTTTTTTACCTTGGAAGGCTATAAATGGGGAGGCATCCTTAGAACTTACTTATCTTTGAGAGCATGAATCTTTCCTTCTTCAATCTAGAGTTGCCCATTCATTATTAGATGAGGTAAATTATTATATCTGAGAGAGAAATTCTGTCATTTGGTGATATGTGTATACTTTATTTTTATAGTCAGGGTGTATAGTTTAATGAATGAAGCAATTTTGAGAATTACTTCTGCTGAGTAATTTTTGGTATTTAGAAATTAGTTATGTAAGGTCTGCCTGTGTTCATGGTCATTTTAACACCTATTTCTCACACTATAAAATCATTGAGAATCCATTATTGTCAACTCCGGTGATCTAGATGACCATTTGCCTGAGCTTTGTTGAGTTTAGTATTCCAGCTAAAATACCGTATCACACCAAGACTTTGAACAACTAATTCACTATACAAAATTTTGTTAATTTTTTCTTATATTTTTAAATAATGGTTATATGCAGAGAAACCAACATTTGGTTGGAAGCTGGTATATATTGATTAACATTGCTGGATTAAATTTTAGTTAAATTTAAGAATTTTGTCTTTGGAAACGTATGCAAAACAGTACTTGTGTTAATTAGAGTTGAAGAGAAAGGGGACATTAGCAACCTGACGTTGGCTTACTTCTGATCCTCTGTTGCTAATGGAATGTCTAGTTGTTTAGCACCCGGCCTTCATCTGTCACACTCCATGTGAATTTAAATAAGTTGTAAATGCCCAGGATTTGATTTAGTCACTCCTTTGATCTAGTGATGAAATAAGGAATTGTGGCTATCATTGAATTTTTGAAAAGCATCAACTGATTAAAAATTTTAAAAACCATTTATAAATTCTTCTTGTGAAATGCCCTTGGTTTAACATTTTCTATTATTTTGCTGTTTTTAACATCTTCAGGAATACATATTATTTGGAAAAATTCATTATAAAATGGTGGCTAAGAATGTAAACTCAGCAATCAGGCTGTCTGTGTTTAGATCCGGCTCTGACACCTAATAGTTGTGTGGCCTTGGGCAAGTCACTCAGTTTCTCTGCACCACACTTTCCCCTTGTGTAAAGCTGATGTAGTAATAATACCTGCCTCATAGCATGGCTGTAGGGGGGTTACCTATTTAAGCACATGCAAACCTAGAGGGCTTAGACTGGTACCTGGGTCATACTTAGACCGTCATAACCACCAGTGGTTCTTACAACTCTCATTATTATTACCAGTTACTCAGATGTTCCAAATAGAGGAAGAGGCAATGGTTGTATTATTTTGTGTGTGTGGGGTGGGGGAGGAGATGTTAGTTCCCTTCAAGGAAATCTTGCAAAGAAAATTGCATTCTGTATATCTGATTACTTTCATACCATCTGGAGGCACAAAATTTATTTTCTTAATCCTTTATGTGACCAAAAGTCCAAATTCTCAATAACAACAGGTAAAATGGAACTGATGGAACAGGAGTGAAATGGATCCTCTGGGGAAAGTTGTAACCAAGTTATGCAGTTTGAAAGGTATCATCTGAACATTTCACAATCCTCTTCAAAAAGACATCCTGTCTAGTTATAGAAAAAATGCAGCACCAGCATTTTTCACAGTACAGCACTTGGAGCCAGGGACACATCTTTTCTTTGCCCCTTTCCTTGCCTGATACATTAGTCCTGAAAGTAACAAACCCATGACTGTAGACAACTCTCCTAGATTCTGCTTGTCCACTGGAAGGCCCTACTTAGCAAGGCAGAGAAGTGTTGAGGACCCAGGCTGTCTTTCTGATGGTTCTGAGAAAAGAAGGTTGTTGATGGGCTGCTACAGAGAGGCTTGGCAGTTCACGGGCTTGGGGGCGAAGAAGTGGTTCCTCTATTAAGAGTATAACAGCAACAACAGATGTTTAGGGTTCTTTGTCTTCTAAAATGTGTCTCACAGATGTACAGTATTTGTATACGTACATAAAAGTTATATACAGGTTGATGATCCAAAATCCAAAAATCTGAAATTTCAAATGCTTCAAAATCTGAAGCTTTTTGAATATCCACATGATGCTTAAAGAAAATGCTCATTGAAGCATTTTGGATTCGGATTTCAGACTTTGGGATCTGGGATGCTTAACTAGTATACATTCTACAGATACTTGAAATCTGAAAAAATCTGAAATTCAAAGCACTTCTGGTTTCAAATATTTTGAATAAGGTATACTCAACCTGTAATATATATTATGTATATGCAAGTATGCATGCATTCATAGGTATGTGTATATATCAGATAGTACACGTATTTGATCTCATTTTGGATTTTGAGGGAATGTATAATTATTTTGTTTCCATATTTGAAAACAAAATCTGTTTTCAATGGTAAACATAAAAATTGTTGAAACATCTGTTACAGTGGCAAAAGGCTCTGACCCTTGTTCATGTTTGAAGTGAGTAAAACTATGATACTAACTTTTAGAGTAAGATTTGTAATGATAATAGTACAATGTTCTACATCAGAGAAATGAACATCCATGTTTTTGTCTTCAGGTGGGTTAATTTTAGGTGGCATGTGCAAAGACTGAAGCTCGTTTGGTGCACACATAATATCTGTTCCCTTCTGGAGTTTGTAACTAAATGAAATATTTAGGGAAATGGGGTTTATGCTTGTGACATACCTTCTTGACTTGGGGCTTGTTCTCATGGTTTAGTTTGCATTCTATGATGTTGTCTTCTTAGAGATTTGTTCCTCAACTGAGGGATTTGAATAACACAATGATAAATAAGATGAGAAAGAGAGATTACTGTTTAGACCATGTGGCCAGAGAGAAAGTATGTGTGACAGGCAGGGTAATCATCTCATTCTGGTTTGTCCAGGACTGTCCCAGTTTTAGCACTGAGAGTCCCCTTAGTCCCTGGGCAAACCAAGATGGCTGGCCAGCCTACTTGTTTATAGCTATGTGGGTATAAAAGTTGCCATACTAGAATTATATCTTTTCTTTACTACTGTCAAAGGCTCTACATCTAAAAGGAATATGGAGAGTAGAAAAATAAATTTAAGATTAGCTAACTATGCTGTAAAGGCTAAGCAAGGCAGAAATGTTTCATACACAGAACTGAATTTATTTTCAGATCATTTTTCTCAGTAACGTATCATTGTCACTGTAAGAAGAACTTGATATGCTTCCATAGTATGCTAGGCTTATAAATTTGTGAAAAATTAACTACAAGATATTTCTGGACCCCTAACATCTCATTTTGGTTACATTGCACCTTCATTCTAGTTTATTTCCCCTTTATTCTTTTTCTGAACAACATCAGTGCTTGTTGAAACACCTGTAGGAATCAGCTCAGTGAGCATTTCCCAGTTTTCCACTGGGAGATATTTTTCTTTCTTCTTGGTGGAATGCTTGACAAAGACACACATGCCTCAAAGAGAGTGTAAAGTGTGAGGCAAATCAGAAGGGTATCAAGGAGCTGTGTCACTGGGAGGCTCTTGACCATGGCCATTGTTGTATTGAAAAACCCCAGGCTATTAATTGTCCCACAACTCAGGACAACTCCAGCTAAAATGCAATTGCTCTGTGGAAAAGTATAACAAGAAAATTGAATGTGTGTAATTGTTTCCTGTATGTATATTTTCTTCTGGAAACTTACAGCCTTTTTCATTGTGCTTATAAATTTAAGAACTAGCATCTGGGCTTGGTGGCTCACACCTCTAATCCCAGTACTTTGGGAGACCAAAGTGGGTGGATCACTTGAGGTCAAGAGTTTGAGACTAGCCTGGCCAACATGGTGGAATGCTGTCTTTACTAAAAATACAAAAATTAGCTGGTTGTGGTGGTGGGCACCTATAATCCCAGCTAATGGGTACCTGTAATCCCAGCTACTGGGAGGCATGAGGCACAAGAATCACTTGAACCTAGGAGGCAGAGATTGCAGTAAGCCAAGATCGCACCACTTCACTCCAGCCTGGGTGACAGAGAAGGACTCCATCTCAAAAAAATTGAGAATTAGCATGGGTCTTATAGAGCCTTTGGTCTGCTTTAAAATCTGCATGCCTTCTGATAATTTGGCATCTTTATTTTGCCTCTCAGATGAAGAAACATTGCTTCCAAGAAACAGAAACTGTTACTTTCATGTCTTTATATTTGAAAAATAGCAATGATTTTAGAGGACAGTCTGTCATTTTTAGGAAGAGCCCATATCCACAGCAGTATGATTCAGATCTTTATAACTTTGAGTGGGTTCTTTTGACTAACTCGGAGATCCTTAAGTTTACCTGTAAGTAGAGAAATAAATTTATGAGGTAAGTCTCTAAGAAAGAGTGGACTCTCTGGTTGTTTTTTTCTGGAGCCTATGAAACCTTGTAGATGGCCCCTTCATATGTGAAGTAGGTCCCAGGTATGAATTCCCTCTGTGCTTCCTCAACAGACGACCTGGGCATGGGGACCCATGCTGTACACACAGAGCAGTTCACCATCATCCCCGCCATATAATCATGCCTTGAGCCCCTTCTTTTACCATATCTTTTTCTGTGGCCTCACCTATGGGAACGGTTTGGGCAGATTCTGCAAGTCCTTAACATTAGAGAAAATGTACATGAATCTAATATCAGTTAAAATAATGAATAATTCTTTCAGTCCTGCTCTAGCCTCTGCTACCTTAAATCAGATTGCAGTTCCTTGAGGGCAGGGATTGATTTTTGTTCACCTTTGGATCTCTTGTATGCAGCATACCATAGCACACTACACATTTCGATGTTCAAGAAATATTTGTTTGTTGAATGCATGGAGCTTTGTCTTGTTCCTGACAAGTTAATAAATATTCTTATGTTTGTTTCTTTGTCCCTCTCTCTTTTTTTTTTTTTTTGGCTTGGGGAGGGAAGGGCAGTGCTACAGAGCAAGAGGCAGCTAGAAGTAGTATTTCATGGTGACTGCAGGGTATGGTGTGCTGTTCATTGAGGAGCGGCTCTTTCTCTCATGCAATCCTGCAGCAATCTGCAGTCTTCATTTATACTCATTCCTTTTGCCCTCCAGAGTCTAGAGACAAAAGTGGTAAAGTTCATTCACATTTGGAGTATCCAGGGTTCCTTGTGTTACTTTTCTCTCTTTGTTGACAGATGTAGATTGACTTAGTGATGAAGATTTTTTTTCAGTTGATTCCATTTATGAAGGTCAGGGAAACTCAGAACACCCATGATTTCTTGGAAACTCAGCTCACCCTTTGTATTCCAGTTAGTCAGGAAGTTCACTCTGTCTCCCTGCCATTGCCTTCCTTTGGGCCATTGGCATAATTCTGCTTAGATTCTTGCAAAAACTCTCAGCTGATCTCCAAGTCTCCAGCTTTGTCCTTTCTTCACATCTCAATCCAGTCTCTATGCCGGAAGTTAAGCAGATCTTTCTGAAGGTGGCACATAACACCCCTACCCCCACCCACGTTTAAAACCCTTTTAGTGGTTTCCAGGCCTCAGGATGAAGCTGGAGCACTGGTCCTTCTGGCCTGGTGCCACCTGCCTCTGGCCTCGTCTGTCAGCTTGTTTCTCCCTTTCCCTTAATAAGACAGCCGTGCTCAGCCTTTTGTACTCTCCTGGCTCCCCCAGGTGTCTTGTCATGGGACGTTGCACATGCCATTCCCCTCCCTGTAATGCCATCACCATGCTGGCTTTTACTTTTAGCTTCAGATTTTATCTCAGATTTCAGATCTAATCACTTTCTCTGAGACCATTTCCCAGACTACTTTTCTCACCCCGCTGCCCACACAGAGCACGTTCAGGGGGATATCCCTGGGGTCTGGCAGCACCTCTCCCTGTCGCAGGTCTTGTCTGCTATGTGCTGCCGTAGCTTGGGCGTTGGTTCTCTCTACATCATAAGCTCCTGAGGACAGACACTGTATCTCAGGCCCTAAAATAGTGCTGGGTGCATAGTAGGCAATTGGTATTTGTTTGAATAAATTGATATTTATGCCTAATATTAATTTTCTGTTTATACTTACCTGTCAAAGTACATTTATGGAAATAGAAAAAGAAATCAAAGAGATACATATCCTTTAATGATGTCAGTGGCGAGATCAGGTCACCCCTTCCTTTCCTATTTCGGGTCTTGCATGGTGGAAATGAGTGATAAATCCCTCACGTTTCCTCTTGTCTGCATCTGCTTTTTGTGACAAGAGATGATGGCTGGCACAGTCACATCACACTCTTCTAAACTCAGAATTGAAATGGGTTTTTTATTTACTTTTCTTTTTAAGGACTTGTGTTTTGTGGTTTTGGGTATTCTAACAGTTTGGGAAATTTTATGGTAAGGACTTGTTCTTTCCACTAAGTGCTCCTAGAAGAATAATAAATGACAAAAGAAATAAAAATCCCAATGAATTGTGAGATATTGTAATATGTCTTGTGTGTATCTGTGTACCTTGGCAGATTATTCTGACTTAACTATAGCTAATTTTCATTTGAGAAATATATGTCCATGAACTTTATATAGTGTGTTCAAATGTAATTTTATTGTTATCATATTATTATAAAAAACACTCATTGGTATAGGGAACACTGCAGCTTCTACTTATTCCATTATTAAAATGATAACATTATTTACTTTTTATGAGTCACTTGTAGAATGACATTTTGGCAGTAAGTCAATGAGTTTGTCATGGAAAAGTTTTCTTCTAACCTCTTACTACCCTGAATCTTTTCTATTCAGAGGAAATATCTTTTTCACTCTCATGCTTAAGATTCAAGGACAGAATTCACTCTTTTTAATATATAGCTTAATGAATGTTGACAAACATACAGTGGATCAACAGTGTTGATCCACTACCACAGTCAAGATATAAAATAGTTCTGTCAACCCCCAAATTCTCCATACTCCGTTGTGATCACCTATACTCCCTACCAGTAGACCCCGGAAGTCACAAATATGTTTTCTGTACCTATAGTTTTGCATTTTCTAAAATATAATATGAATGGGATCCTAAAGTAGTTAGTCTTTGACTCTGACTTCTTTCACTTATCATAATGCATCTGGTACACATCTCCTTGTTGTACATATCAGTACTTTGTTCCTCTTTATTAATAAGTAGTATTTTATTGTGTGCATGTAGCACAGCTTGTTATTCTGTTCACCAGGTGAAGGGCATTTGGGATTGTTCCAGTTTTGGCCAAATAAAGATGCTATAAACATTCAAATATGTTTGCACATGAACATAAGCCTTCATTTTGATCAGTTAAATGCCTGGAGTAGATTTTCTGGGTCTTATGGTAAGTGTATGTTTAACTTTATAAAAAACTTATACAATACTTCAAAGTTCTCAGGGACAATAATCAGAAACTTAACTTGCTATACCTAGCAAAACTAATATTCAATGTAGGTGGCAGAGGGATAATGCCAGTTTTAGACATGAAAGATGTTCCCATTATCTTTTACTGCTTAATAAGCTGCCCTGAAACTCACCTTAAAACAAAATAATCATTTATTTTGTACACAAGTCTGCAATTTGGGCAGGAGTGGGAAGGCTTGTCTTTGCTCCACATGATGTCAGTTAGGGTGTTTCCACAAATTACAGTAGGTTCCTCTTCCAACACGATCCACTCTCATGGCAATAGTTTGTATTGACTGTTAACTGAGAGTTCATCAGACTTAAGGGCCAGAGACCTCAGTTCCTTTCTACATGGGCCTCTTCATGTGGCATAGACTTCCTTCCAAGATTATATGCTGGGTTCCAAGGACAAACATCCAGAGAGAAAGTGTCACATAAAAACTATATTGCCTTTTATGATGAGCCTTGGGTGTCACAAAGTGTCATTTTTACCATTGTGTCACTAGCTGAAAGAGTCACAAAGGTCTTCCCAGGCTCAAGAGAAGGAGACATAGCCCTGTCCCTGTGTGAGGTCATGTGAGGTTCTGGAAGAGCATGTCAGGTAAGGGATGTTGTTGTAGCCCATATGGAAATTACAATCTGCCACGTAAAGGCTCACGAAGTTTACCACTTACCATAGCTCTTTGAGAGAATCTAAAAAGGACACATCTTAAGGAGAAAAATAAATCTGAGAAGAAGTAGAATATTAGGAGTGATAATGAACAAATAAGGTGGTAAAATATATTGGCTAGTGTAAATTAATGTTGAATATTTTGAAAAGCAAAGAAATGTGGAACTAAAATCCCAAATTATAAGAGCATGGAGAGCAGTGTAGGAGCAGAGAGGATTAAAAACCTGTTAAAGTTCCACTTTTTCTCGTAAACAAACATAGATACATATTAACTCCAGACCTTGTTGCAGAATTTTTATATTTGGAACACGTTCAGGTTTTACAGCACCTCCTCACCCACTTTTCACTCAACTCTTGAAGATCTACTTCTGCTCCCACCAAAACAGTCATCTTTCAGTTCTTATCCTCCTTGAACTTAACTGATATTGACTGTTCGGTTTACTTTCACCTTCTTAAAGCAATCTCTTCTTTTGAATTAAATATACAACACACTCCTGCTTGTTTTTTTCTGGCTCTCTTCTTAGACATCTTTGCCAACTTGTCTTCCTCCACCTGTCTTTAAACCTTGTACTGCCTCAATCCTTGATCCTAGCATTTCATTACCTCCCACCTTACTCTTCCTCCTTAGGTAAGTTCATCCAACTTTTTCAGTTAACATACCAACTATAGTACTTGCAGATGACTCACAAATTTACATCTCCAGCCCACACCACTCCTTTGAGTTTCAAACCTTTGTATTCAATGGCCTATTCATCATGTTTTCCTAGAGTTTTTTCAAAGGCTCTTCATAATCAGTATGTTCAAAACAATTTTTTCTACATTGACCCTACCCTAGCATACTCCTGGTTCTCCTAACATAAATGACACTGCCATCTGACAGTTGCCCAAGCCAAAACCAAGGAGTTATTCTTGATATGTCTTTTTCTCTTCCACCACATCCAGTCAATCACCAGCTCCTCTTATTGTACCACCTATTATCCCACAAAGCTACCCACATCATTCTATGTCCATCTCTGCCACCAGTCCTGACCAAACTCTTGCCTCTCTCATGAGTCTCTACCTTGTTTCTTTTTGTTTACTTTTGTCTTCTCTATCCATTCTCCATGCTGTGGTCAGAATGATTTATTAAAATGAACCTGATCTCGTTTCTTCATTCCTTCAAATCTATTAGTATATTAGTCTGAATAACCAAATCCTTAATATAAGCAGCAGGGTTTGTGTAATTTGGTTCCTTCTCTGATCTGGCCTAATTATTGTACTCTATCTCTTTCACTCTGATGTCTGGCCACAGCCACTTTGTTATATTGGTTACATTCTTAGTTTCCAGGGTCAGATACTTGAGTTTGAATCTTAACTTTTCACTTACTAGGTATGATCTTGGACAAGTTCTTAAAAAAAAACAAACTGATTAATGGACAAGTTCTGGAACCTATGCATTAGTGTTCTCATCTCCAAAATGGAGTTATTAGTGTCAGCTTCTTGGCGGGTTTATGTGAATTAAATGATATGAAACATGTGCAGTGGTAGCACAGTGCCTGCCAGTTGATAAGCCCAGTAAATGTTAGATTATTTCCTTAGCAAACCACCTCCCTTCTCGTCTCTGGGAATTCCCGTTGCTCTCCCCCTTTATATGGGCTTTCTTCTCATCTCTGGGAATTTCCGTTGCTGTCCCTGTTATACAAGATACCCACCCAGTTGCCTAGTGCTGACTTATCCTTCTGCAGCAAAGGACCTTACATCCTAGCTGGCTCAGGACAGACCCACTTTATGTCTGTTGTAGATCAGTTCACACTTACTATTTTTAGATATCTCTTTTTACTACTGGTTTGTGAAATAAATTGCATGATCACCCTTTTGTGCTCAGTTCAAAAGTAACGTTTCTTAGGAAACCACCTCTGATTCCTACAAGGTCAAGTTGTCTATTATTCGTTCTTATAGTACATCCTGTAACTTTTCTTTTGTCACAGTTACCACAATTATAGTTTAAAAAGGTCATTGCATAGCTAATTCCTTGAGGTTTGTTTCTTCTATTGGGCTGTAATCCCTCGGAGGACTGGGACCTTGGGGCATCTGGCCTCACCTCTGAGTTCTTAGAATTGGCCTTATCCAAGCCATTACTGATTAAATACACTTAGAGGAGAGAAGAAGAACCGAACAGGATCTGGTCTGGACTTCGTTTCTGTTTCTGACTTTAAATGTCAAGTCATTTCCTCTCACTGGCCCTTCATTTCTTCATCTTGTTAATTTAGAAAATTAGGCTTAATATTCTCTAGTATTCCATTCGACTCTATATTGTATAAGTCTAGCCCATTAGGGAAATTTTTTAAACCAATTTTTAACTATTTGGAGTCATAAATTTAAGAAAGATATGGAATCTATTTAGATCTCCCCAAAGATAGAGTAAAATACTTTGTTGCTCAGTGAATTAAGCTCTGGCCATTACCCTTTTTTCTTACTATGAATTCCTAATTTGTAAACTCTGATGTTATTCCTTCTTTCTCAATATATCTGAGACAAATATATAGTCTGTGTGATCATATAATTACTGTTATATCTATTTACAAGTTCAAGACTGAGTCAATAGAAAAAAATCCAAGTGATAGTTTAAAATAAACTTGTCTTCCTCCAGGAAGTTAACTAATCAAACACTTTTTGTTGTCATTCAGAACAAAATAATCCCTGAGACAGTCTCATGAAAAACCTAACATGTTTCTTGCTGAGTTTTATAATGAGATTAAGCAGAAATTAAGAGCAGGAAATGAAATTCATAACACCAGTGGGAAATCTTGAAACCGTTTTATACTTTTTTTCCTTCTAATTTAATATGTCTGTGAGATTGGGCAGGTTTTTATTTGTTTGCTTGCTTATCATTTGTGTTTATAGTGTGGGGGAATCAGCTGAACCTAACTTGTCCCTTTACAACTGATACATGCCTACACAGTAGTTGCTTAGAGCTAAAAGCAGCAAGACCTGGACACTGGGGCATAGCTGCTCTGAAGTCATGGCGGTCTCTGGAAGGGCATATCCATGCTCTGGGATGCAGGATCTCCTGAGGTCTTGGAGGAGTTTTCCTGGTAACTCTGAGGAATGGTGGGTCATGGTGTGGAGACCATTGATCTAACCTGAAGAATTATAGGAATGAGGAATTGTAGGAAGGTAGCCAATACTGCTGGTAAGGATGACATCCCCAGAGTGGCTTCCGTATCAGTCCTGAACACCCACCATGCATTATTCTGTCGCGGCAAGCAGCTCATCTATCCTACTGTACCCCCAAGTCCTTGAAGTGTCTCTCTGTTTCTTAGCCTTACTGGAGGTAAGCCAACATGAAAAATGAAAGCTACATTTATACTTCTACTGAGAACTCTTGAGAAAAAAAAACAGAGGCATTGCCAAAAGTGATAGGACATACAGGGAAAGAAGAATGATAAGCTGGAAACCAGAACCTTAATAAGTCCAGAAGCAATCTCTGTTATAGAGCCCAGAGTGAGATTGCCTTGATAAAGTAGATGATGTGGAGAAAAGAGAAAAATGTAGAAAGCTCTAAGTATGCACAGATCACACTTTTGCCATAATAGTCACCTACAGTGAGGACTCCACCTCACCATTGAGGGTTTGGAGTGATTTTTGGGTATAAGCTCTATTCTGACTCTTGAAATGGTTAAACATTTTCTAGATCCATCTTTCAATACTACTTCCTCTTTTCTATTATTTTTAGAAAATAAACGTCTTTCTTTTACTTCTTTTAGCTATGAAGCAGCTCTTGTTGATAGTAAATAAATACTTAAAATATGAATATACTTTCTTGTAACATTTGGCCAATTTGTAAGGCAGTGGTTCCTCGATTTCAATGATGCACCAAGCTTTTCAGAAAATGAGTTCCAAAGGGAATTGATTTTTATCTGCAATACTCTCATCCTACAGACAGGATATTGACTGCACTTGATAGAATGGGAGTGTAAAACCAGAATGAAGCATTACAGTAACAAATCCCATGGGAAGAGTTCATGATCAACAGAATCATTCATTGGATGGAAAGATCGGAGAGCTAGTCAGTGTCAGTGGAGACAAAAGGGGAGATAAAAGCATTAGTTTCCTGAGTCTTTCCCCAGAAGGTTTTTGTTGACTAGCCCTTCCTGTTAGTATGCCATCTATTCCTAGTTGTTCATCAGCTTATTAAGAACCTTAAAACTAATAATAAGTTATAATCAATGTTTAAACATGGCAAAATAGAAGTGCATACCATAGGCCCCACTGGCCTGTTACTACATGAGTTCATTCACATTCACCGTGAGATGCCTTTGGTATAGTCTTACCCCTTTTATTTCTGTCTCATGTGATTTTGGATATTCTAGTTTCCTAATGCATTAGGTAGTTTCGTGTTGCTCTGGAAAGACAGAAGCCCAGTCATTGACAAGTAGAGCCAGAAACAACTACCCCTGTTGCCTTGTGTAATTGGTGGCTGGCGTGGTCACTCCATTATGTGGCAGGAAGTATTTGCATTTCAAGGACGGAAGACATACACGTTGGTTTTGTTTGAGAATTATATCATAAAACTGAGTTCTAAGTACTTCTTGAATATTGAGATTATTATTGATGAACTGATTACAAATTATTCTTAAATATATAACCAAAGCAAATTTTATTAAAACTAAATAGAAATTTGATTAAGAATAAGGGATTATTTCTAATAACTTTTTGGTAGGTGACAGCAGCGAGATTTGTTTGATCATGGAGTTTTTAAATCCTTTTGAAGTCTTAAAATTCATTATGGCCTAGAAGAGGTAACAGGAGAAAAAATATCTCTGAATGGCATAGACTGATCACATGTTGATTGAAGTCCTACCAATGCGTATATTGAAATTGTCAGTCAAGAGCTGTATTACTAAAAAATAAGGGAAAGACAGCATCAGAAGTTGACTACAACAACGAAGGTATAGTGGGAAATAAAATTGGGCAATATGAGATTCAGTGTTCCAGATGGAGGCAATTTGAGAAGAGACGGGTAGAGTGTAGTGAGCATGGAAATTAGGAGGAAGGAGGGCACCTACCCAGTGTCTAAGTCCAAAGGTGTGCAGGGTGGGAAAGAGCTAGAGAGGGCTGCTAGGGCATGAGTGTCAGCAGGGGAGAACCAGGCCTCCATTAGAGCAAGAGGAAGAAACATTCAGAGGAGAGGGTGACAATACAGTGACTTTTCCTGAGGCTGGACTTTGAGTCACAGAAGGCATAATGGAAGTGGTTAAGAAGTTTTGATTTGCTGAGGGATGCAGTGAGGAGTAGGATCTCTTCATGGCTGACTGGGGATTCACATGCAGGAGATGAGGGATGAACTGAGGTTCTGAGACTTTGTTCTATAAATAAGGACAAAGGGCAGTGATGTGTTGTTAAATGTTTGGTAACTGGCTCTTAGCAGGGAAGAGTCCTGATTTCTAACTTTTGCTGATTTTCATGGTGTGAATGCTTCCACCACAGTATATTCCAGGTGACCAACATGACATCATTCTATAAGGAGTTGGACAGAGAATCCCAAGATTGGCTCCGTATTCAGCACACCTTGAAAAAAGGGCATGGCTGGATTAATGCTGGTAGACTCAAGCAGATAACTGGGCAAGGCTGGGAGTGGTCAGGAGTGGAGGGCATTTGGTATGCCTCTTGACCCCTGTGGCTAGAAGCACAGTGACCTGAGGATCAATAGTCTTCTTGGTGTGTGAACCATATAAAAATAGGCCTGTGTCAAATTTGGCATGTGGGCTATAGTTTTCTAGCCACTGCTCTAAACCTTTCCATGCCTGTGAGACATCTCTGCATGTGCATCTAACAGATATCTTCAATGTTGCTCTTCCTCAATGCCCCAAACCTGCTCCGCCCATAGTCCATATTGTATCATTTCTTGGCAGCTTTATCTTTCAAATGGTTCAGGCCAAAACTTGCTGTCATTCTTGACAGCTCTATCTTCACCTGTAGCCATAGAAAAACCTGTTAGCTTCCCTTTCAAAAGTTATTCGAAATCCAACATTTAGCTATTTTCACTGCTACCACTTTGGACCAAGTGATGTTCATCTACAACTGGAATTATTATAATAGCCTCTGATCTGCAATCTAGTCTTCCTGCTTGCTTCCATTCAACACTTAGCTAATGATCTTTTTTAGGACATATGTTAGATTGTGTTATTCTTCAAAATCAGAAATTTTGAGTTGCCTGTTTCATTCCAATTAAAAGCTGGAGTACTTACAATGGCCAGAAAAGTCTACATAATGTGCTCCCCATTATCTGTCTTCCTTTCCTTTTTTTTTTTTTTGTTAAAGAGATGAGATCTTGTTCTATCACCCAGGCTGGAGTGTAGTGGCATGGTCATAGCTCACTGTGGCCTGGAACTCCTGGGCTCAAGCCATCCTCTTACCTCAGCCACTCCAGGCATTATTGTAGAAACTGAGTCTCACTGTATTTTCCAGGATGGTATGAATTCCTGGCCTTAAGTGATCCTCCCACCTAGGCCTCCCAAAGTGTTAGGATTACAGGTATGCCCAGTATGTCTTCTTTTGAGAAGTATCTGTTCATGCCCTTTGCTGCTTTTTAATTGGGTTGTTATTTTGCTTGTTGATTTATCTAACTTAGTTTTATATATTCTTTTTATGTTCCAAATATGAGACCTTTGTTGGATGCATAGTTCGTGAATATTTTCTCCCTTTCTCTAGGTTGTCTGTTTACTCTATTGAGAGTTTCTTTTTTTGTGGCACGATCACAGCTGACTGCAGCCACCAACTCCCAGACTCAAGTGACTCTTCCACCTCAGTCTCCCAAGTAGCTGGGACTACAGATGCATGCCATCACACCTGGCTAAATTTTATATTTTTTTGTAGAGACAGAGTCTCACTATGTTGCCCAGACTGGTCTCAAACTTCTAGGCTCAAGTTATCCTCCTGCCTTGGCCTCCCAAGTGCTGGAATTGTAGGCACCACACCTGGCCTCTTCCAGTATTTTTTAAGTTTGAGGTCTTACATTTAAGCCTTTAAAACCCATCTTGAGTTAGTTTTTATATGTGATGATAGAAAGGAGTTCAATTTCATTCTTCCGAATATGGATATCTCATTTTCCCAGCATCATTTATTGAATAGGGAGTCTTTACTCCATTGCGTATTTTTGTTGATGTTGTTGAAGATCAGATGGTTGTAGGTGTGTGGCTTTATTTCTAGATTCTGCTCCATTGGTCTGTGTGTCTATTTTTGTATCCATGCCATGCTATTTTAGTTTCTGTAGCCTTGTAGTATAAAGTTGGGTAGTATGATACCTTAACTTTGTTCTTTTTCCTTCTCTAAACTCAGCTTTTACCTACCTCTGTTTCCTGAACATACCAAAGATTCCCGTATGTCTTGAATTCTGGGATGTTTGTTTCTTATGTCTTCTTCAAGAAATCTGGGTAGCTAATTTTGTACTTTTTTCAAGACTTTGTTCAAATATCCTCTTAGTGAAGACTTTTCTGGCCATACTAGTTAAACCCTTGGAATTTCCAACTCTCTCTTCCACAGAGATTCTGCTCTGCATCTGTAGGGGTGTGTGTGTGTATGCATGTAGGTGTGTATACTATTTTTAGTTAACATACGATATGTATCTTTAGCCCTGAATTCTTGTTTTTTAGATGTTAAATATTGTTGTATTAGTCTGTTCTTACATTGCTAGTAAAGATATACCTGAGACTGAGTAATTTATAAAGCAAAGGGTTTTAATGACATCACAGTTCCACATGGCTAGGGAAGCCTCATAATTGTGGCTGAAGGCGAATGAGGAGCAAAGTCATGTCTTACATGATGGCAGACAAGAGAGCTTGTGCAGGGGAACTCAATTTACAAAACCATCGGATCTTTATGAGACTTACTCACTACCACAAAAATGGTATGGAGGAAACCACCCTATGATTCAGTTATCTCCACCTAGCCCTGCTCTTGACACATGGGGATTATTACAATTCAAGGTGAATAGCTCAGTGGATGGAGTAGCGAACCCAGAAATAGATTCACACATTGATAACCAGCTGATTTGTTGACAAGGGTAGAAAACTCCATAGAATTTAATTAGAGGCTGATGTCCAGAATATGTAAAGAACCCCTACAACTCAACAACAAAGAACAAACAACATATTTCCCCAAAGAAGATATACAAAAGGTCAGTAGGCTCATGAAGAGATGCTCAGTGTCATTAGTCATTAGGGAAATGCAAGTCAAAGCCACAATGAGATATAACTTCACACTCCTTGGAATGACTAATATAAAAAGTAGGAAACTAACAAGTGTTGGTAAGGATGTGGAAACATTGGGGTCCTTGTACAGTGGAAATATAAAATGGTTCAGCCACTGTGGAAGATTGGTTGCTCAAAAAGTTAAAAATATAATTAACAGCAATTTTGCATCTAGAGATATACCCCAAATAATTGAAAGCAGAGACCTAAACAGATCTTGTACACCAATGTTTATAGCATCATTATTCATGACAGCCAAAAGGTAGAAATAATCTACGTGTCCATCAACAGATGAATGGATTAACAAAATGTAGTCTATAGGTTCCGTGGACTATTATGTGCCCATAAAAGGAATGAGCTTTGAAAAATGCAACATCACATGGATGAACTTTTGAAAACATTATGCTAAATGAAAGAGGCCAAACATAAAAGAGCACCCATTGTATGATTTCACCTATATGAGGTATCTAGAATAGGCAAATTCAGAGTCAGAAAGTGGGATAGAAGTCATCAGGGCCCTGAGGGGGAAGGAGAGATGGGGAGTTATTGTGTCACAGGTACAGAGTTTCTATTTGGGATGGAGAAAAAGTTCTGGATAGAAATAGTGGTGATGTTTGCACAACATTGTGAATGTACTTGATTAACACTATGAAATTTTAGACTTCAAAATCATTAAAATGATAAATTTCATGCATATTTTACTACAATTTTTAAGGAAGCAATTCAGAGGAGGAAAGATAATCTTTTTAACAAATGGTGCTGGAGCAATTAGGTATCAACAGGCAAAATAATGAACCTGACTTAGGTGAACCTCACATTTTATATCTTAAAAAAAAAAAAACTCAAATGAACAATAAAAAATGACAGCTTAAAACATACTATAGATTTCAATGTAAAATGTAAGGTTATAAAACTTTTGGGAAAACATAGGAGGAAATCTTTAGGACCTAAGGATTAATAAAAAAATTTTAGCTATGGCACCAAAAGCATGATCCATACATGACAAAAATCAATAAATTGTATTTGATAAAAACTGAAAACTCTTGCTGTGTCAAAGATGCTGTTAAGAGCATGAAAAGACAAGCTACAAAGTAGGGGAAATATTTGCCAGCCACATGTCTTTCAAAGGACTTTTATCTGAAATCTATGAAGAACTCTTAAAATTCAGTAGTAAAACAAAAAAAAAAAATCCTAATAGAAAATGGACAAAGGAGATGAATAGACATTTTATGGAAGAAGATATGCAGATGTCAAATAGGTATATGAAAATCTCTTTGCCATCATTGGCCATTAGGAAAGTACACTTTCAAACCACAGTGAGATTTCACTTCATACCTATCAGAACAGCCAATATAAAGAGAATACAAACATCAAATACTGTCAAGATGTAAAGAAATGGAATCACTCCTGTATTGCTGGCTGTTGTGTAAACTGGCATAGCCACTCTGAGAAATGGTGTGGCAGTTTGTCCAAAAACATATGCTTACCATATGACCTATCAATCACACTGAGCATTTATCCCACATAAATGAAGATTTGTATTGACACACACATACACACACAAATGTTCACAGAGGCTGTATTTGTAATAGTCAAATTTTAGAAATTTATTTGTAGTTAGCAAAAAATTAGAAACAACCCAGCTGTTCCTCAGTGGGGAAAAGAGTAAACAAACTGTGGTGCTTCCACAGCATGGAATCCTTTGTGGCAATGAAAGGAGTGAATGAACGATGCAGGCAACGACTTGGCTGGATCTCAGGGGCATCATGCTTAGGGAAAAATCGAAACTCAAAAAGCTTTAGAGTGTGTGAGTCCATTTATATCGCATTCTCAAAATGACTCACTTATGGAGATGGAGAAAATATTAATGGTTGCCGGTAGTTAGAGATGGAGGAGGGCTTGGCAGGGAAGGTGAGAGGAGAGAGATGGGTGTGAATTTAGGTGGCCAGCACAGGGGATCTTTGCGGTGGTGGGACAGTTCTGTGCGTTTATTGTGGTGATGATTATACAAATGCACAGGTGATAAAACTACATAAAACTGTAAGATTGTCACACACAAATGAGTCTATGTAAAAATGTTGAAACGTGAGGTCTGGGTATTATACCAGTGACTATGCTGGTTTTGATATTGTCCCATAATTATATTACGTTTTACTTTGGGGGAAATTAGATAAAGAGTACATAAGACCTTTCTGTACAATTTTGGTATCTTCCTATGAATTATTATTTAAGATCTATTACCGATTTTAAAATATAGTTTTGCAGCTTAATTATTATCAGGTAACTATTTGTATATGAATGTCAAGAAATGGAACCTTGTGGCATGGAGACTTTCCTGTCTCCCAATGCAGCTCCTCTTCCTCTTAAAGGCAACAGCTATCCTGACTTCTGCGTTAGCCACTTTGTATTTCTTAATAGTTTTGCCATCTGAGTATGCCCTCAACTGCTATAATTTAGTTTTTTGACTTTATATAACTGAAATCTTATTGTGTGTATCTTTTTGTTTCTAACTTCTTTGAACATAGTTTTTGTAACATTCGTATTTGTTCTGGAAAGCATTCATTTTCATTGCTGTTTAATATTCCATTGTGGGTACACCCCAGTGTGTTAATTCTTTTTTTTTTTTTTTTTGAGACACAGTCTCACACTGTCACCAGGTTGGAGTGCAGTGGCACAATCTCGGCTCACTGCAACCTCTGCCTCCCAGGTTCAAGCGATTCTTCCACCTCAGCCTCCTGAGTAGCCGGGATTACAGGCATGCGCCACCACGCCCAGCTAATTTTTGTATTGTTAGTAACGGAGTTTCACCATGTTGGCCAGGATGGTCTCAATCCCTTGACCTCGTGATCTGCCTGCCTCGGCCTCCCAAAGTGCTGGGATTACAGGCATCAGCCATGGCACCTGGCCATGTTGATTCATTTTATTGTTAAACTTCTGAGTTACTTTCTGATTAGCTGATTATAAACTACTGCTCTGACCCTCCTTGGACACATCTCTGGCATACTTGTGTACATCTTTCTGTTGGGTTCTACCTCAGAACTGAATTGTTGGGTCATAAGAGTAGGCATGTCTTCAAATTTATTTTTTAAAAAGATGACTAATTTTCAAAATGATTTTCTTAACTGCCCATTTCTTTGAATAGCACTTAATGCCTTTTGACATATCATACTTATTTATAATGTTTATTATATGTCTTCCTTCACTAAAATATAAGCTCCAAAGATCATGTGATTTTTTTTTCCTCTATTTTTATCCGAAGTATTTAGAACAGAACATGGGATATAGTAGGCACATAGTAATTATTTGTTGAATAAATTGAATTGATAAATGCTGCAATGACAAGATAGCTTTCTATTTACTGATTAACTCTCCTTTCACATGAATTACGTTAGAACAAACAGAAATCTGACATTTTTTTTCTGAGACTGTTGGGACCAGATATGTTTTAGAACTTTGAGGTTTTTATTTTTTATATTTTGGAAAGATAATACAGTTTCTATACTGTATATAGCCCAATACCACAAGAATGATTTCTGAGAGCATAACATGATCAAATGTTTTACAGTTCTGCAGTGAAAACTAAATGGGATAAGAACAGACACTAAACAGCTTTATATCAATTAAAGTAGTTGTTTAGTTGGTAGAATTTTGAAGTATCTGCCTGTCAGACAACCAGTGAAGATTATGCTGCTAAATATTATACATCGGCATTTACAAAAATGGTTTACCTCTCACTACCACTCTGTGAGATGATAGGGAGCACAGGTATTATTATACCCATTGCACAGGTGATATCATCAAGGCACCAGAAAGTGAGACTTTCACCCCATGGCTTCCTAAACAGCAGAGCTGACACACAAACCTTGTCTTTCAGTTCCGTCCACTTTTTAAACCATGCCACAGTTGCTTCTTATTGATAAAAGTAGCCATTTTTGTGATTTGTAAATTAATATTTCCAGAGGGGAAGAAAACTCCTCTATAATGAAGCTGTCATAAATCATGCAGTGTTGTCCCGGGATTTGGAACAAAGCTAATGGCAGCATTCCCACTGAGGTGCTTGGATGCACTAGACTGTCCAGGGTCAGAATGCATGTGTCTGCCAAAGAGACAGTGCTGAGCCCCCACGCACAGGAAATTGGACCTTCTGCACGGCTGGCCTCTCCTTCCTGTATTCTTTCTTTCTTGAGAATTCTTTTTCCTACATCAGCCTCATAGAGCTTCCTGCTATTACCACTCAGTGTAAATGCCTTGCTAGGTAATACCATGCCTGAAAATCACTCTCAGAAACATTTGCTATTTAATTTATAAACCCCCTTCTAGCCTGCTCTTCTCTCTCAGAAGGGGATCTCAAATCAACAATTTGGATTTATAAGTTTTCTTTTTTTGAGATGGAGTTTTACTCTGTCACCTAGGCTAGAGTCCAGTGGTGCAATCTTGGCTCACTGCAACCTCATCTTCCTGGGTTCAAGAGATTATCCTGCCTCAGTCTCCTGAGTAGCTGGGATTACAGGCACCCGCCACCACGCCTGACTAATTTTTGTATTTTTAGTGGAGACAGGGTTTCACCATGTTGTCCAGGCTGGTCTAGAACTCCTGACCTCAAGTGATCCATCCGCCTTGGCCTCCCAAATTGCTGGGATTACAGTTGTGAGCCACCATGCCCTGTCTGGGTTTATAAATTAAATAGCAAATGTTTCTGAGAGTGATTTTCAGGCATGGTATTACCTAGCAAGGCATTTACACTGAGTGGTTTGATTAGAAGAGGGAAGGTACTGTGCAGTCTCCTTTCTTATTATATTTACTGCTTTTTTGTCTGTCTCCTCCACAGGCAAGTGGCATGAGTATGGCTTTTTATCTGTGTTGTTCTCGGATGCTTCCCCAGTGTCTATAGGACAAACACATACTATGCACTTGCCAAATACTTGCTTAATAAATGAATAATTATTTAAGCCTTTTATCTTTAATAGATAATGCTTTTCAGCTCTGTTAACAAAACTGTTTAGACAATGGGAAGCAGACAGGGAGAATTTTGAGGGGAGTAGGTAGTTTTAAACATGCCCTGTGAGAACACTCATTAGAAATTATTATAATGATTTTATGTAATCTTCTGCTAAGATTTTGTTCACTTCATGAGGGCAAGAAATTCACTTATACCTGGCGCGTAGTAGGTGTTCAAAAAGTATTTACCGAGCTTACATTCCATCCGGATGATGTAACCCAGTTCCTCCCATGCTCTCCTCCTCACGGCTAATATTCCCTGTGCATAACATACCAAGTGTAGAAGATTCTGGAGGGTGAAAGGAGAGGCAGCTGCCTAGGGACCTTAGGACCTGAGATGTGGGGTGCTGGTGGTTCTCAGTTTCCCTGTTCCCTGTTCCAGGACACATCATGTGTCCTGGAAAAGAAGCTGTAGAAACCTCTAATCTGGAACTAGCAACAGACACAGACACAAAATGTGCCAAGAAAAGTCTTGTTTCCTCTAGACATAGGGCTGGGCAAAGTGTGACCTAGTAACAAAAAAATGTTTTGGCAACACCTGTCCCATTCCAGCCACAGGAATGGGAAAAGCACCTCCTTCATCACCTGGCCCTCCAGCTGGTTCCAGTGGGCAGAGTGAAAGGTAATGTTGCACCACCACTGCTGCTCCACTCACCTGCTCAGGTGCTTCTGTTCCCCTGCCGGGTGGTGGTGGCAGACCTGAGTAGGGGCTGATCCTCCATTCTCTGCCCAGAAGTGACAGGCAGTGTGCTGATCCCCACAACCCCTGCAGTTTCAGCAGGTCTAGCGTGGAGCTGAGCCTCTACCCCAACTCAGCAGCAGATACTTCAGGAGGTTGAGAAAAGCTGTGCTAGTTATGATTCAGCTTCACCCTACATACCCTTTTCCATCAGGTGTAGCAAGGAAGTGGGCTTCAGTCCCAAGCTGGAGCTACCAAGCAGTGGGAGTCAGCCTCCCCTCCCACTTCCTGGTGGATGTTGGGTGCATACAGAAGCTGATCTTCACCCCACACTGAGAGGCAGTGAGGGGAGAAGAGTCAGTGCCATGGTAATGTAGGAGGAGCCCAGTACAAAGCTGTACACACATACCCAGCTGTCTCTTACACTACACATCAACAATGGGTAAGTCTACCGAAAGGAGATTACATAGGATGCAAGTTTCTTATTATATCATACTCAAAATATCTAGGATATAATTGAAGATCATTTGTCATACTTAGAACCAGCAAAATCACAACTTGAATGAGAAAAGCCAATTATCAGGAACTAAATCAGAGGTAAATATGATGTTGGAATCACCTGGAAAAGATTTTAAAACAGCCAGTCATAAAAGTGCTTCAGTAAGTAATTTTGAATTCTCTTTAAATAAATGAAAAAATAGAAAATCTTAACAAAAATAAAAGATAAAAAGGAGCCAATGGCAAGCAGAGAACTGAAAAATACAATAACCAAAATAAAAGCTCACTAGATGGGCTCAATAGTAGAACAGAATTGACACAGAGGACTGAATCCATGAACTTGAGGACAGATCAATAATTTAGCCAATCTGAACTAAGAAAAAACCTGGAAACAACAACCACAGACCCATAGGGACCTATGGGATGAGAATGAGAGCTAACATTTGTATTAACAAAATTCATAAGGAGATGAGAAAGAAGGTTGGGCTGAAAAGTTTTTGAGGAAATAATGTTTGACAGCATCCCCGATTTGGTAAAAATCCTAAACCTGTAAATTCAAGAAGCTGAGCGAACCTCAATTAGGATAAATGCAGAGAAATTTATACCAAGACACACCATAAATAAATTTGTGAATATTAAAAAGTCATAGAGAAATGGGGGATTACTTATAAGGGATTATGAAAATGACAGCAGTTATCCGAAACTGTGGAGACCAGGAGTAAGTGGCACAACACTTTTCAAGCACTGAAAGAAAAGAACTGTCTACAGCAAATTTTGTATCTGGCAGTAACATCCTTCAAAAAAATGAAAGGAAAATCAAGGCATTCCTAAGCAGCAGAAAGGTAAGAAAAATTGTTAGCAAACCTATCCTTAGAGAAGAGCTGCATAAAATTTTTTAAACAGAAATGATAGAATAAAATCCTGGAACTTCAGAAAGAAAAGATTGTTGGAATGCATAAAAATAGGTGCAAATATAATAGTCAAACATTCATATCTGATGTTTGATGCAAAAATTATAACTTTATGTGGTGCTTAGTAAATGTAGAAGAAATATTTAAAACAATTACATTTTAGAAATAGAAAAGGAAAGGAATCTAAATGGAAGTAAGGTTTCTACACTTCCTTCAGAATGGCACGTCACATATGTATATTGTAATACCCATGTAACCACTAAGGTAATTATCCAAAATGAGACACAGAAAATCATTAGAAATAAATCACCATGGACTACTAAAAAATACTCAAATAACCTCTAGGAATTTAAGAAAAGAGAATAATAAGAATACAGGGAAATGTATAATAAAATGGCAGATTTCACATAACAATAATTATGTTAAATGTAGCAGATCTAAATATACCAATCAAAATACATAGATTTATAGAATGAATTAAAAATGACCTAATAATATACTGTCTACAAGAAGTTCATTTAAAAGTGCAATGACATAAGAGGATGGAAAGTAAAAGACTAGAAAATGACACGTGATGCAAACTTCTGTTTTTCTTTTTTTTTTGGAGATGGAGTCTCGCTCTTGTCTCCTAGGCTGGAGTGCAATGGTGCAGTCTCAGCTCATTGCAACCTCTGCCTCTCAGGTTCAAGTGATTCTCTTGCCTCAGCCTCCCAGCTGGAATTACAGGCACTCACCACCAGGCCCAGCTTATTTTTGTATTTTTAGTAGAGATGGAGTTTCAACATACTGGTCAGGCTGGTCTCTAACTCCTGACCTCAGATAATCCACCCACCTCAGCCTCCCAAAGTGCTGGGATTACAAACATGAGCCACCATGCCCAGCCAATGCAAACATTCCTTTTTTTAAAAAAAAAAAGCAGGAGTGTCTGTATTAACATCAAACAAAGCACAATTGTATCTATCAGGTACCCAGGGCTGCAGTAAGAAAATATATAGACATGAGCTGTATGAGGACACAGACGCCGATTACTCACTCACACATACGTTGCCAGTGGAAATGGAAAACAGGACAGTCACTGTGGGAAAGAATTTGGCAGTTTTTCATAAATCTAAATATGCAAATTACTATATGCTGTGTTGTAAAATTGAAAGATTGGTTGGATGACAGGACACAGCATGCTGACCCAGAGTTAGACAGAAACTACCTCTTTGTTGCTTACAGCTCTGAAGGAGAAGACCAGGCCACCAGTCGGGCCAAGGGGATTGGGTAATGGCAGGCAGGAGTTGTAGGGGATCAGCTTATGTATGGAAGGCAGATAGTTAATTTTCTCGGGATCCCCATGGAGTGGAGAGTTTGACTAATTTCAGTAGGTTCCAGGGCACTGGGGCTGTCCCTTGTTGTCTGGTGCCTGGCCCTGGAACAGTTAGGGTAGGTGGGTAGTGGTCCTGGAGTGTGAGTGCCCAATAAGTGAAGTGGTTGGATGGGAACTTGAACTTAATCTGCAGCTCAAGAAAGGGGATCTCACTGGCCTCTAGCCAGGGCCTCCAAACTGGGTTGGGACAGCATCAACACACACACACACACATACACACACACACACACACACACACACCCTACCCTGTATCACTTGGGCATTGTTTCCAAGGCAAATGAGAAATTATGTTCACACAAAAGTCTGTACACAAATGTTCGTAACGTTTTTATTCATAATACCACACACTGAAAACATCCCAAATATCCCTCAACTGGTAACAGATAATCAAACTGCAGTCTATCTGTAATGTGGGACATGGCTTCACCCTGAAAAGGAGCAAACTGTTGATGCATATGGCAACTTGGATGCATCTCCAAGAAATTGCGGTAATAGAAAAATTCAAACCCAAGAGATCGTGTATGGTATGGTTCCATTTATATCGCATTGTGGAAATGACAGAATTATCAGAGTAGAGAACAGACTAGAGGTTTCCAGGGGTCAGCAAAGTGGGGAGAGGATAAAGGTGGATGTGATTATCAGAAAGCATCCCAAGAGGTCCTTGCAGTGATGGAAATGCCATGTGTCTTGACTGTATTAAACTGGTCACGATATTGTTCTGTAGTTTTGCAAGCTGTCATTATTGCAGGAAACTGGGTAAAGATACCCAGGATCTCTGTATTTTTCTCACAGCTGCATGTGAATCTGTGTTATCACGAGAGCTTAGAGTAACGGAATGAGAGGAGAAACATGGCACCCTCCCAGATTAGTAGAGAAGGTTTTATTTCCAAAGATTAGAGGATTTCCAAAGAGGAAACTACTCTGGAAAGGGTTTTTAATTGCATTTAGGGAAGCCAGTGTAGTAAGAGCTGAGACAATCAGTGCTCATTGTGGAAATGATACAGCCACTTCCTAACTCCTTTCTGGGTGCTGTAAAGACAAAGTTAATTGTATCATTGCTATTTCAAAAACAACTGAGGCTTTTGAAGTGTTTCTTAGGAGTGTTACAAGCCTTTCTGAAGTCCTGGAGAGCAACTAAGTGTAGATATAGGAGACTATAATCAATACAGTCTGGTAGGTTGAGAGACCAGGCCCTAAAATCAAACCTGGGTCAAATTTTAGTTCTACTGGTTTTTGGTCCTATGCCCTTTGGCAAGTTAGTTTCTGTTTTGGGGGCTTTAATTATTATATGTAGTACGAAAACCGAGAAGTAATAATTGTATCTATATTGAAGGAGTGTTAGGAAGAATAAATGAGATAATTAACACACAGCACTTCAAAAATGCTCTGCAAATGCCAGCTTTGCTGCCACTGTTATTATTATAATTAGAAGTAGGAGTAATAGTGCTGCAAAGGAATCCAGAGACAGATTTTGTCTTTGTTTCTAACAGCAAGATTTCTAGAAAGTCACTTAGCTTTACAGACCTCAGTTTCCTCATCTAAAGTCTTAGTATGTTAGAGTAGATAGTATCTAAAGTATCTTCCAGTGTTCACCTTCTTGGATGCTAAAGTGAACTTTTTATAGGGAAAATAATATAGTGGCTGAAAGCACAGGCTGAGGAGTCTTTCACGCCTCAGTTTGGTTCCTGTGTCCGTTCTGAGGCATATATTACTCATGGCCAATCCATGTCCTGTGTCCTCTGTCTTCCTAACAGTTTGCCATTTTATTTAGAACAGCACTGTGAGCTCCCTCCTACCTCTCCAACCCCATGCTGAATCATGATTGCTCTAAGACAGGTCAGCAAACTACTGCCCAACAGGACAATCCATTGCAGTTCCCACACTCTGCTATGCTTGTATTCCTGTAAAAAAAGTTTTATGGGAACACACTACTGCCCACGGGGCCAATCCATCCATGTTCCCACCCTCTGCTATGCTTGTGTTCCTGTAAATAAAGTTTTATGGGAACATAGCCACCCATTCATTTATGTGTCACCTATGGTGGTTTTTCCAGTTCTACAGGTAGAGTTGAGTAGTTGTGATAGGGACAAACCATATGGCCTGCAAACCCTAACTATTTGCTATTTGGTCCTTAACAGAAAATGTTTGCCACCCTTTCCTAAGACCATTATGATAACCCTGTCTTCCTTAGTTTTCTAGCTTCCTTTGCACTGTAGGGAGTTGATGACTCACCTCTTCCACAAAGATGTCAGCCCAAGCCATTGGACCCTGCTGCTCTCCCTCCTCCCTGTTCCTGTTGGATTATGTGCAGTTGTTTTTAGGTCTGGTACTTATTGGTGTTCTTACCATGCTGCGGTTATGAGGCAGTAAACCTGGCATAAGCCAAGCAGGGTAGAGCAGAGAGAAGGAAGAGCCCAGATTTTTTTTTTTAATTTTGAGATGGAGTCTCACTCTGTTGCCTAGGCTGCAGTGCAGTGGCAAAACCTTGGCTCACTGCAACCTCTGTCTCCTGACTTCAAGCAATTCTCCTGCCTCAGCTTCCCGAGTAGCTGGGATTATAGGCATGCGTCACTGTGTCTGGGTAATTTTTGTATTTTTTAGTAGAAACAGGGTTTCACCGTGTTAGGCAGGCTGATCTTCAACTCCGGGCCTCAGGTGATCCACCCACCTCGGCCTCCCAAAGTGCTGGGATTACAGGCGTGAGCCACTGCGCCTGGGCCTGGATTCTTGACAGACATTATTGAGCTATTGTACTGGCTCTGGATTCCCTACCTGTAGTCTTTTTTATTATATGAGAAAATAAACTCCTGTTTTTTCAAAACACTTTTAAAATTGTTTATTGTGGCTGCCTGTAACTAAATGCAATCCACCTGTTACAGCCTTTTACTACTGGTTAAATTTTGAATAAATTATTTAATTTTCCTGGGCCTCAGATTTCCTCTCTGTTTCTGTAGTAATGAGGATTAGGTTACATAAAAAATACAAGGCTTTTGCTCAATTCCTACTATAGAGGAAGCAAATTGGAAGTTGTTATTTTTATTTTCCAATGAATCCATTCATAATTCTAAATTATTTTGAGGCTTTGTCTACACAGGCAGATATTTGCCAAATTACCTTTTGCAAAAAAACCATGTTTTATTTAGAAATGCTTTGACAGCCAGAACATGTGTTTCTGTTGCAAACAGAAGTATTTCCAGTCTAGAAATACTTGTTTTGATCATCTGTGTGGAAATAAATGTTTTGTGTTTGAGTTGTTAAGCTACAAAATATATTTGCTAAATGTTTTTGCAAAAATATTCATCCATTTCTTAGAATATTGCCTTAGAGAAGCACCCAGTGGCAATTATGTTCTTAGGCATGTTTATGACACAGGACAGATCAAACCTTTTGAAAAAATCTTTAATGGAATGGAAGCTGGGACTAACAGCCCAGTGACTACATATGCAAGGCGTCACCTACCTCATCACGTCTCTAACATTTCCAATGACTGCTAGTTGAACTTCCACATGACAGTTAGCACAAATCCAGAATTAAATGACAGGTTATACTTCTGTCTCAAGCGTCATATAATATTGATTTTTTTTTTTTTTACTGTAACTAGAAATTTTTTTCTTTGAGGGTCATGAGAAAAATTGTATTTTTTGACAAAAGTACAATTTACTTGAGACTTAATGTTCAGTGATAGTGGCAGGGATTTATCCTTTTATAATTCTTATATTGTTTCTCTTTCAAATTTTACATATAGGGAATATAAAAATAAACCCACTGGATAGCTTATACCCTTTGCTGGCATTTAGGATAAAGAGAAACCCAATAAATCATGCATCTAGTGGCCTCACTGATATTGAATTATAAGATCACAGTATAGCTTTTACAGATAAATCACCAAGAGACATCACACAGTCAATGTTGTTTAGAAAGTATGAAAGCAGGTCTTCTTTTTTAAGATCCCATATTAATCTTAACCCCCTGTAACATTATACTAATTTGTTTTCAAGTTGATTATAACTTTCTACTACAAGGTCAAAATAAACCTTATATTAATAAAAACTGTATGATTTGTCTTTAGAGAGCCAAGAAAATTTAATTTAAAAGTAGCGTTTTGCATCTATATAAGAACTTTCATAATATGCAGTCTCAAAACACTTCAGAAATAAAATATACCAATATTTTAGCCTGGCTATCTAGGCATTCACTGGGCTAATATTCCCTTCCAGAACTCTGTGACCTTCTAGAATTGCTCAAATACAGTGTGTGTGTCCTCATTGGATGATTTCGTTTTTTAAGGAAAATTATTTGGAAGAAAAAATTTTCAACTTGTTAGAGAAAAATACCGATTTCTCATTTTCTTATCATTTGACAGGAAGCTTACCAATTTCTTGTAGACAATTACACCAGTGTTTCATACCTTAGAATCACTTTTCAACATGAATTCAAGTGTATATGAAAAGCAATAGAGACTTCTGAACTTCAGATTTGGAAGAAACAAAAAAGCTCAAATTTTCTTAAGTTTTTATGATTACCACAGAGTAAAAATGCCATAGAATGAAAATGTGTTATGTTGATAGGAAGAGGTCAGGCTCTTACTCGAAGTACGAGATAAATCACATGTTTAATTTTGGATCACAGTGGACCCCTTCCTCCACTTCAGCTGTGGAAATACACAGAAAACGGTTGCATGGAAAAAAACAATTGGAATTCAAGTAGCACTTTGCTTCCATTACTGGACTTGGAGCATGTTATAAATGACCAAAAAGTAGGATACTCTCTTTTCAGGGATCTATGTAAGGAGGCACAGTATATTCAAAATACAAAACAGAAGATAAATGTTTTCTGCTGGCATGGTATTTTAAAAGGAAAAATATGATTATCTACCATGATGCATTGTAAACTGATGTTATCGATTTTTCTACTGTGACCTTGGTTGTACAGTACCAGCACAAATTCGTATCCCTTGCTGGTAGGTCTGGTTTCAGTTGTGAATCCGTAGATGTCAGAGAATTAAAAAACAGCGGGCTTGTAGTATTTGTTTTTGCCTTAATCAACAGTTAATACTTGGTTTATCTACTTATTCATTCAGACAGCATGGGTTGAAAATGTATTATAAGGCAGATAATGTGAGGTAATGGGGGTGTCTTTAAGAAGGTAACAGCTTCTCTGGGCCTTTGGTCTTGCCAGATTCACCATGACCCTGCTTTTCCACTCCCTTCCCCCTTGGTGCTTCAGTCTGTCTGTTTTTGCTTACTCCTTCATCAATATTCATTAAACTCCTACAATATACCAGGCACTCAGAATATAGCTGTGAGCAAGACAGTTATGCTTCCTACTCTCATTTAGTGTATAATTGAGTTGGGAGACAGACATTAAGTAAATACTTATATTAATAATTTGTATTATAATTATAATTTCTGTTCAGAGACCAAATATAATTTCCAACTTCCAGTTTCTCTTCTTAAAAAATTCTTTCTGATTCTAAAACTTTATAGACAACTAAGAATAAATGGGGATAAATCAGGAAGAAATAACCTAAGATATCCCACCAGCTCAAAATAACTTGTTACTGTTTAAAATACATTTTCTTGCACTTTTCTTTCATGTGTGAGTGTGAGTAAGTGTGGGTGTGTCTGTGTAGGCATCTGTGCCCATGTGTGTTTGTAGTTTGGGATCATACTGTATAGTCAGTTTATTCTCTTTAAATGATCATTAAAAGGAGAAGATTTCTTATATTATTACATATTCTTTAATAACATATTTTATGGTTGCTGAATGATTTTTATTTTAGTTATGTAGTATAAATTATTTAATTGTTTATTTGGGTACATTTCAGTCATGTCCAATTTTTTTGTTAAACTGATGTGATAAAAATATAAACTTTTGTATACTTTTTTTTTTAATTTTAAATTTTTATTGCATTTTAGGTTTTGGGGTACATGTACAGAACGTGCAAGATAGCTGCATAGGTACACACATGGCAGTGTGTTTTGCTGCCTTCCTCCCCTTCACCCACACTTGGCATTTCTCCCCAGGCAATCCCTCCCCAGCTCCCCTCCCACTGTCCCTCCCCCATTCCCCCCAATAGACCCCTGTGTGTAGTAGACCCCCTCCCTGTGTCCATGTGTTCTCATTTTTCTCACCTGCCTATGAGTGAGAATATGCGGTATATCCTTTTCTGTTCTTGTGTCAGTTTGCTGAGAATGATGTTCTCCAGATTCATCCATGTCCTTACAAAGGACAAAAACTCATCATTTTTGATTGCTGCATAATATTCCATGGGGTATATGTGCCACATCTTCCCAGTCTAGTCTATCATCGATGGGCATTTGGGTTGGTTCCAGGTCTTTGCTATTGTTTGTATACATTTTTTATTTAGTCTACTGTAGAATCTAGAATTGGAATTACTTGGTCAAAGGGTATAAGTATTTTTGAGGTGCTTCATATATTTTATGAAACATGGAATATTTATGTCCTTTGATCTATTATATGTAATATACAGTATGAAACATTCTCCTATATTCTAGAATTGCATCGATTTACACATGCATTCAAGTGGTATTTGTGTCTAGTTTACATATCCATGGCACCATCAAGTATTGCACCATCAAATATTTTTATATTTTAATTATATATTGATATGACAGATAAAAGTAGCATCCTGGAATTTTAATTTAATATTTTTACTTATATATCATCCAGTTGTATTTCACATGTGCACATGTGATATTTACCAGTTTTCTATTGAGATAATAGCCTTTTATGAAATATATGAATGTATTTTAGATGTATCATAAAATTATAGATGTCATATATATTTATTAATATGACTTAATATCTTATGTAATAGTATAGGCATATTTCTTTTTTTTCTTCTTTTTTTATTGTACTTTAGGACCTGGGGTACATGTGCAGATCATGCAGGACTGTTGCATACGTACGCACATGGCAATGTGGTTTGCTGCCTCCATACCCCCGTCACCTACATCTGGCATTTCTCCCCATGTTATCCCTCCCTAACCTCCCCACAACCCCTCTGTCTCTCTCATGGCCCTGCCCGACAGACCCCAGTGTGTGATACCCACCCCCCCGTGTCCCTGTGTTCTCATTGTTCAACACCACCTATGAATGAGAACATGCAGTGTTTGATTCTCTGTTCTTGTGTCAGTTTGCTGAGAATGATGGTTTCCACATTGATCCATGTCCCTACAAAGGACTTGAACTCATCATTTTTTATGACTGAATAGTATTCCATGGTGTATATGTGCCATATTTTCCTTGTCCAGTCTATCATTGATGGGCATTTGGGTTGGTTCCAGGTCTTTGCTATTGTAAACAGTGCCACTATGAACATACATGTGCATGTGTCTTTATAACAGCGTGATTGATAATCCTTTGGGTATATACCCCGTAATGGGATTGCTGGGTCAAGTGGAATTTCTGTTTCTAGGTCCTTCAGGAAGCACCACACTTTCTTCCACAATGGTTGAACTAGTTTACACTCCCACCAACAGTGTAAAAGTGTTCGTATTTCTCCACATCCTGTCCAGCATCTGTTGTCTCCAGATTTTTTCATGATCTCCATTCTAACTGGCATGAGATGGTATCTCAATGTAGTTTTGATTTGCATTTCTAATAGTCAGTGATGATGAGCATTTTTTCATATGTTTGTTGGCCTCTTATATGTCTTCTTTGGAAAATTGTCTGTTCATATCCTTTGCCCACTTTTGGATGGGTTGGTTTGTTTTTATCTTGTAAATCTGTTTTAGTTATTTGTAGATTCTGCATATTCGCCCTTTGCCAGATAGGTAGATGGCAAAAACTTTTTCCCATTCTGTTGGTTGCCAGTTCACTCTATTGATGGTTTCTTTGGCTGTGCAGAAGCTCTGGAGTTTAATTAGATCCTGTTTGTCTATTTTGGCTTTTGTTGCCAATGCTTTTGGTGTTTTAGTCATGAAGTCCTTGTCTATGCCTATGTCCTGAATGGTTTTGCCTAGGTTTTCTTCTAGGGTTTTTATGATGTTAGATCTTATGTTTAAGTCTTTAATCCATCTTGAGTTAATTTTAGTGTAAGGTGTCAGGAAGGGGTCCAGTTTCTGCTTTCTGCACACTGCTAGCCAGTTTTCCCAACACCATTTATTAAATGGAATCCTTTCCCTATTGCTTGTTTTTGTGAGGTTTGTCAAAGACCAGATGGTTGTAGATGTGTGATGTTGCCTCCAAGCCCTCTGTTCTGTTCCATTGGTCTGTATTTCTGTTTTGGTACCAGTACCATGCTGTTTTTATTACTGTAGCTTTTTAGTATAGTTTGAAATCAGGTAGTGTGATGCCTCTGGATTTGTTCTTTTTGCTTAGGGTTGTCATGGCTGTGTGGGCTCTCTTTTGGTTCCATATGAAGTTTAAGGTGGTTTTTTTTCCAGTTATGTGAAGGTCATTGGTAGCTTGAAGAGGATAGCTTTGCATCTATAAATTACTTTGGGCAGTGTGGCCGTTTTCATGATATTGATTCTTTCTAACCATGAGGATGTAAAGTTTCTCCATCTGTTTCTGTCCTCTCTTATTTCCTTGAGCAGTGGTTTGTAGTTCAGTTGAAGAGGTCCTTTACATCCTTTGTTAGTTGTAGTCATAGGTATTTTATTCTCTTTATAGCAATAGTGAATGGCAGTTTGCTCATGATTTGGCTCTCTGTTAGTCTGTTGTTGGTGTATAGGAATGCTTATGGTTTCTGCACATTGATTTTGTATCCTGAGACTTTGCTGAATTTATCAGTTTCAGGAGATTTTGGACTGAGATGATAGGGTCTTCTAAATATACAATCATATAATCTGTAAATAGACACAATTTGACATCCTCCTTTCCTAATTGAATACCCTTTTTTTTTCTTGCCTAATTGCTCTGGCTAGAACTTCCAATATACTGTATTGAATAGGAGTGGTAAGAGAGGGCATCCTTTCCTAGCACCAGATTTCAAAGGGAATGCTTCCAGTTTTTGCCTGTTCAGTATGATTTTGGCTGTGGATTTGTTGTAAATAGTTTTTATTATTTTGAGATACGTTCCATTGATACCTAGTTTATTAAGAGTTTTTAACATAAAGCGCTGTTGAATTTTGTCGAAGGCCTTCTCTGCATCTATTGAGATAATCATGTGGTTTTGTCTTTGGTTCTGTTTATGTGGTGGATTATGTTTATAGACTTGTGTATGTTGAACCAGCCTTGCATCCCCTGGATGAAGCCTACTTGATCATGATAGATAAACTTTTTGATGTGCTGTTGCAATCGGTTTGCCAATATTTTATTGAAGATTGTTGTATCTATGTTCATCATGGATATTGGCCTGAAGTTTTCTTTTCTTGTTGAGTCTCTGCCAGGTTTTGGTATCAGGATGATGTTGGTCTCATAAAATGATTTAGGAAGGATTCCCTCTTTTTGTTTTGTTTGGAACAGTTTCAGAAGGAATAGCTCGTCTTTGTGAGTCTGGTAGAATTCAACGGTGAACACATCTGGACATGGACTTTCTTTGGTTGGTAGGCTATTAATTGCTGTCTGAACTTCAGTCCTTGTTATTGGTCTGTTCAAGGTTTCAACTTCTTCTTGGTTTAGTCTTTGGAGGGTGCAACTGTATATGAATTTATTCATTTCTTCCAGGTTTACTGGTTTATGTGCATAGAGCTGTTTGTAGTAATCTTTGGTGGTAGTTTGTATTTCTGTGGAATTAGTGGTGATGTCCCCTTTATCATTTTTTATTGCATCTATTTGATTCTTCTCCCTTTTCTTTTTTATTAATCTGGCTAGTGGTCTATTTTGTTGATCTTTTCAAAAAACCACCTCCTTGTTTTATTGATTTTTTTGAAGACTTTTTTTGTGTCTCTGTTTCCTTCAGTTCTGCTCTGATCTTAGTTATTTCTTGTCTTCTGCTAGCTTTTGAGTTTTTCTGATCTTGCTCCTCTAGCTCTTTCAATTTTGATGATAGGGTGTCGATTTTAGATCTTTCCTCACTTCTCATATGGGCATTTATTGCTATAAATTTCCCTTAAGACACTGCTTTAAATGTGTCCCAGAGATTCTTGTACATTGTGCCTTTGGTCTCGTTGGTTTCAAAGAACATCTTTATTTCTGCCTTCATTTCATCATTTATCCCATTGATGTTCAGGAGCCAGTTGTTCAGTTTCCATGAAGTTGTGTGGTTCTGAATTAGTTTCTGAATCCTGAGAGTTCTAATTTGATTGCCCTGTGTTCTCAAAGACTGTTTGTTATGATTTCAATTCTTTTGCATTTGCTGAGGAGTGATTTACTCCCAATTATGTGGTCAGTTTTGGAGTAAGTGCAATGTGATGCTGAGAAGAATGTATATTCTGTGGATTTGGGGTAGAGATTTCTATAGATGTCTATTAGTTCTGCTTGGTCCAGATCTGTGTTCAAGTCCTGGATATCCTTGTTAATTTTCTGTCTCATTGATCTGTCTAATATTGACAGTGGAGTGTTAGTGTCTCCCACTTTATTGTGTGGGAGTCTAAGTCTCTTTGTAGGTCATTAAGAACTTGCTTTATGTATCTGGTTGCTCCTGTATTGGGTGCGTATATATTTAGGATCATTAGCTTTTCTTGTTGCATTGATTATTTTACCATTATCTAATGCCCTTCTTTGTCTCTTTTGATCTTTGTTGGTTTAAAGTTCATTTTATCAGAGACTTGTATTGCAAATCCTGCTTTCTTTTGCTCTCCATTTACTTCATAAATCTTCCTCTATCCCTTTATTTTTAGCCTATGTGTGTCCTTGCACATGAGGTGGGTTTCCTGAATACAGTACACTGATAGGTCTTGATTTTTAATCTAATTTGCCAGTCTGTGTCTTTTGATTGGGGCATTTAGCCCATTTACATTTAGGGTTAATATTGTTATGTGTGAATTTGATCCTGCCATTTTGATGTTGGCTAGATGATTTGCCCATTAGTTGATGCATTTTCTTCATTGTGTCAATGGTCTTTACCATTTGGTTCATTTTTGGAGTGGCTGGTACTGGTTGTTTCTTTCCTTGTTTAGTGCTTCTTTCAGGAGCTCTTGTAAGGCAGGCCTGGTGCTGATGAAATCTCTCAGCAATTGCTTGTTCATAAAGGATTTAATTTCTCCTTCACTTAGGAAGCTTAGTTTGGCTGGATATGAAATTCTAGGTTGAAAGTTCTTTTCTTTAAGGATGTTGACTATTGGCCCCCACTCTCTTCTGGCATAGAGTTTCTGTGGAGAGATGCGCTGGGCGTCTGATGGGCTTCCCTTTGTGGGTAACCCATTCTTTCTTTTTGGCTGCCCTTAGCATTTTTTCCTTGATTTCAACCCTGGTGAATCTGGTGATTATGTGCCTTGGGGTTGCTCTTCTTCAGGAATATCTTTGTGGTGTTCTCTGTATTTCCTGGACTTGTATGGTGATCTGCCTTGCTAGGTTGGGGAAGTTCTCCTGGACAATATCCTGAAGGGTGTTTTCCAGCTTGGATTCATTCTCTCCATCACATTCAACTACACTTATCAAATGTAGATTAGTTCTTTTCATATTATCCCATATTTCTTGGAGGCTTTATTTCTTTTCACTCTTTTTTCTCTATTCTTGCCTTCTCATTTTATTTCATTGAGTTGATCTTCAATCTCTGATATCCTTTCTTCTGCTTGGTCGATTCAGCTATTGAAACTTGTGTTTGCTTCGCGACATTCTCGTGCTGTGTTTTCAGCTCCATCAAATTGTCTATATTCTTCTCTAAGCTGTTTATTCTAGTTAGCATCTCATCTAATCTTTTTTTCTAGGTTCTTAGTATTTTTTTGCATTGAGTTAGCACATGTTCTTTTAGCTCTGAAAAGTTTATTACCCACTTTCTGAAGGCTGTTTCTGTCAATTCATCAGATTCATTCTTCCTCCATCTTTGATCCCTAGCTGGTAAGGAGTTTTGATCCCTTGGAGGAGGAGAGATGTTTTGGTTTTTGGTGTTTTCATTTTCTTTGCTGGTTTATTCCCATCTTAGTGGCTTTATATACCTATGGTCTTTGTAGTTGGTGACTTTCAGATGGGTTCTCTGAGTGGACGCCCTTTTTGTTGATGTTGAAGCTATTTCTTTCTTTTTCTTAGTTTTCCTTTTAACAGGCCTGTCTGCTGCAGCACTGCTAGAAGTCCACTCCAGACCCTGCTTGCCTAGGGATCACCTGTGGGGGCTGCAGAACAGTAAGGGTTGCTGCTGGTTTCTTCTTCTGTTATCTTTGTCCCAGAAGGGTTCCCACCAGATGTCAGTCTGAGCTCTCATTTATGAGGTGTCTCTTTGGGTATACAGGGATTGTGGAGCTGCTTGAGGAGATATTCTGTCCCTTATAGGAGCTCAAGTGCTGTGCTGGGAGCTCCATTGTTCCATGCAGAGCTGCTGGGCTTGTACCTTTAAGTCTGCTGCAGCAGGACTCATAACCACCTCATTTCCCAGGTACTCTCACCTAGGAAGGTTGGCTTTATTTATAAGTTTCTTATGTGCTGCTGCTTTTTTTCAGAGATGCCTTGCCCTGCATGGAAATAGTCTAGTCAGAGTCTGCCAGCAGAGGTGTTGCTGAGCTGTGGCAGGCTCTGCCCAGCTGCTGTGTGAACTGCCTTGGTATTGGTGTACTGCCTCGGTAGTGGCAGATGTCCTTCCTCGCAACTGAGCTGTACCATCCCAGGTCCAGCGGCACTTGCTGTGAAAGTCTCAATCCAGAGCATTTCAGATTGCTTGTTTTGTGGGGTGGTACCCGCTGAGCCAGATCACCTGGCTCCCTATCTCAGCCCCCTCCCTTTCAATTGAATGAGTGGCTTTGTCTCCCAGGCGTTCCAGGCAGCAGTTGAACTGGCTGCTCAGATTTGTGTGAGTTTCTGTGCACCAACCCATGGACCAGCTGTTCTGAAAACTCGTGGTCCTTTTCGGCCCAGGAATCTTCTGTTCTGTGAGCAGTGAAAACTTGTTTGGAAGTGCAGTGAGCACTCACCCTCTGCGTCATTCTTGCTGGGAACTGCACTCCAGAGCTGCTCCTATTCGGCCATCTTTGACCCTCCTAGATATATTTCTTAAGGATATAAAAAAAAAATTTTTTTTTACAAAGTAAAAAATGTTATATACTCATTTATATCCTACTTTACTTTGATACTGTGTAGTTACATAAATACCATGTTTTTTACTCATTATCTCTGTTCTTTCATAAAGCTGCTTATTTTTCTTTTACTAATTTCTCTTTTTACATAAAAATGTCTGAATATTCATTATTGCAAATACCTCTCATTTAATTTGCATTGTTTCATAGTGTTACTTTCTAATTCATCAGTTTCAGAATCACAATGGACAGTTCAAGAAATATATTAAGGATTTTGATTGGAATTACATTAAAAGTATAAATCAGTTTGAAGAGAACTGACATCTTTACAACATTGCCCCTTCTATTCCAGAGATATTATCTGTCGCTCAGCTGATCCATGCTTTTCTTTTATCTTCCTGTGACCTTTGGTATGGTTTTTTTCATAAATGCCATGCTTTTTATGTTGCTAGATCTTTTATGTTTTTGTTGTTGTTATGAATCATTTATTTTATTTTATTTTATTATTTTATTATTTTTGAGATGGAGTTTCACTCTTGTTACCCAGGCTGGAGTGCAATGGCGCGATCTTGGCTCACCACAACCTCCGCCTCCTGGGTTCAGGCAATTCTCCTGCCTCAGCCTCCTGAGTAGCTGGGATTACAGGCACGCGCCACCACGCCCAGCTAATTTTTTGTATGTTTAGTAGAGACGGGGTTTCACCATGTTGACCAGGATGGTCTTGATCTCTTGACCTCGTGATCCACCCGCCTCGGCCTCCCAAAGTGCTGGGATTACAGGCTTGAGCCACCGCGCCCAGCCGAATCATTTATTTTTATTGTTTTGTTTTTTTTTCTGGCTGTAATTGTTACCTTTCTCTCTTTAAGAACATCTTAAACTAAGCAACAAGAAGTCTAGTTTCAGATCCATGGAATATCTGGGAATAGGTTATAGCCTCTAGATTCTGGCAATGGCCTACAGTTTTTACCAGCCTAATCTTACCCCCCCAGCTATATATATATATATATATATATATATATATATATAGAAGCTACAGTTAACACCTGGTCCCCACAGACATCTCATTTTCTCCTTCCTCCACATTTGTCTCCATCCTGACCCCAACCTCTGGCCCAGGACTGTACCCATGCTCTGCCACTCGGCTCCATACTGCCTTGCTCACTCATTTGTCCCACCTGCAGGTGACTACCTCTTCTTCCAGACCTTCATGGCATTTTGTTTCTTTCTTGGGAGTTTTGTCATAGTTCACCTTTTAGGATATATGAGTACACCTATCTTACCCAAAACTGTGCCAGAGTGAAAAGCAAATTGTAAAAGACTAAGCACTGTGACAGTGGGAAAGTAATTTAGATTGCTCTTTGACTCAGTTTCTAAACTTGTGTAGGGATACTAAGTTATGCCTTGCCCACCTCGTGAGACTTTGTGAAAGCTCTTCGAGTTGTGAAAAATATGAATCTAAGAGGTAGTGACCAGGAGGTCACTTCCCCTCTTGGTTTGGTGGTGCATGAAGGCAAGACCTGACTTTCACAGTACTTCCACGCAGGTTTGGTTTACTGCAGAGTTATTCTCTCATAGACACTCACAGTTAGATTCAATCAGAGGGTGGCCCCTCTTGGCAAGTGGGGAATAACAGCCACGTTCTAGTGGACTTTGCAATGTACAGAGAAGGATGGATTTCAGATAGTAAAATTAGAAATTACACACAAATCTGGGGACCTCTCGTTACCTCTGGCACTTACATTGGCCTGGAAAGAGTGTATATATGTGGAGGAAAAACAAAGCATATGAAATTGAGAAAGTAGGTGAGGTGATCCAATGGATGTTATAAAACAGTGCACTATCTTTTCGTGTCTGATGTTCTGGGGGACATTTGAAAAACAGTAGTCTCTGGGCCACATCTCTTGAATTTCTAATTCTACACTTGGAGCCCAGGAACCTGCATTTTTCCAAACATCCCTGGTAATTCCTATCACAAGTTTGTGAATCATTGCACTAGAACAGCAGGATTCTTAATAGTGATATGCAGGCCTTACTGAAAATTATTTGTTCTATGAAACGAGAAGCTAACAAACACATGTATAAATTCTGTGTTCCAGAATTTCGCTGAGTGTGTTCTTACTGATCTACAACATTAAAATACTTCTAGCATACAAATGTTTTCCCAGAAAGCAGATATAAAGGTGTTTCACTGGAAACTGTACATATTAGAGGCTAACAATTGTTATGATGTGAAATTTTTTTGTATTGCCACATATCACACTTTCTTAATTATGAAAAATATTAGTACATGATCACAGAACTCCTACAAGACAGCATAATCTACATTAGATGCCTCACACAGCAAATTAAATAGGTATTTCTCTCTAAGAATTTGTCTACTAAACACTTGCAGAAGGATAGGAAATTGATTCTGTCATTATAATAGGGTTTAATTATTCCTTTCCACAATTTTAAACACTATACAAAATACATGCTCATCATAGTATGAAAGTACTGAAGAATATGAGTGAGTAGATAAAATCACTAATAATCCTGTTCTATATAGGCACCCAGAAGCATGTTCCCATGTTTTCTCTTTCTCTTACATATGTTTTTGTTACTGAGTTCCTGCTTGATACGCTGCTTTAGAAAGATTTTAAAATTCAGATTATATCATAGATGTTTTCATTTATGAAAAACTTTGTAAAAAATCCTTTGAATGGATGCATAATAGTTTGTTATATTGGAGGTACCATACGTTGATATGAATATCCTTACAAAGTCAGAACTATAAAACATGGAGAATTACATTGCCAGTGCATTAAGCATTTCAACTAAACACAGCTAATTAAATGAGACATTTATATCATGTGTACATTTTCCTTATAACATGTACTTATTATTCCGGTGACATAAATCTTTTAAAGTAAACAGAGAAGGCAAACACGAGATGTAGCCTGTTTGTGCAGTAGAGGACAGAGGAAGACCAGAAGTGTAACACCCAGAAATCACCACCCCAATTACCTTATTTTATTCTGCAGTGATGGAACAATCAAAACTAATGAGCAATTTCTACTTTTCACTTATTTTGGTTTTTGCAGCATTTGGAATTGCTTATGCTCTTTGGCCTCCTGGCATCTTCTCTGTTACTTCCTCCACACTGTTCTTCCCTGTTTCCTCATTTGTTCCTCTCAGTCTCTACTACAAGTTCCACTTTTCCCATTTGTGCCTTGTTCTGATGCAATACTTTATCCTCTTTTCACTCTAAACTAGCTCCTGGCTGATTTCTTCTTGCTCCCATGTCTTCAACTCCCTCCTCAAGATGATGCCCTGTCAACTTACATTTTGTCATCACTCTCACTTGAGACTCCTCTCACCTCCTACCACTCACTGTGGTCCTGGTTCAGATCCATGCTCTGCTGTGTGATCATGGTCATCCTTCACTTGTTGGATCCCCCCGGTCACATGATCTCTGCTTGTATACATTGCACCATACATGTTTGCTGTGCCCTGACTCCCAAGAGACATGTTGCATACGTGGAGAGCGGTGGCAATGAGTGATTGATTGATTGACAAGTAACTGATTGGATCACTAACTGTTAGCATGAAAAATCCTCCCTTGCTAATTCCTATATAATCCTCATCTTTGCCCAGGATTTGGTGATGGTTCTCTGTAATACATAGTCCAACTTTC
This sequence comes from Saguinus oedipus, assembly GCA_031835075.1. Taxonomy (NCBI): domain Eukaryota; kingdom Metazoa; phylum Chordata; class Mammalia; order Primates; family Cebidae; genus Saguinus; species Saguinus oedipus. The sequence continues at coordinate 50,935,053 of CM063170.1, forward strand.
TCTTCCTCACAGAGCATACATTTCTCGTTTTTTTGTGTGTGTCATTATCTGTATTTAAGGTTACTCAAAAAGCAGCAATAATGATCTTATCTAATTACTGTCTAAATTTCTAATACTTTGGTGCTAATTTCTGAAACAATGTTAACAAAAGTAATCATGAAATAAAATAATATATATTTAACTATTTTTGAGTTTTTTCAATTCTTATATTAAACAGTATATTGAATTTAGGGACTAAAATGTAATTATAACAAAGCAATTCACTCTAAGGAAAGGGCATCTAATTGTTTCTAATACTGTAGGGTGTCCAATAACTAGTAGATAGGAGACCTCCGGGGTTTACTGTAGGAGTTCCTTTAAAGAAAAAACTCATTAAGTAACATGGCTTATGGAATAAATTCATCTAGTTCATGGAATGGTAGGTGCTGAGTGGAACTTATATTTTAGAAATCCTTTGAAGATCTTGAATGAGATAGACTCTCAGATTCTTAAACATAAAAATCAGAATATGAAAGACATCTTTTATTTTCTAGATTTACCTTCTTTAACGGTTTGACTAATTCTTATAGTAAAACTAGGGGGAATGAATGATGTTAAAGTCAGCCATTCCTTGCTAGGTTTGTTTTTCTTTCTTTTGGAAAATAATGATAATACTTCTGTGCAGGGCTGTGGTTTTTAAATTGCTTGTCTGCTAATTATAAGAAAAGCCAAGATATTGAAATTTGTGTAGATCTAATTACTCATCCCCTCCTGTCCTGCTGCAATTTACAGTGTGTCTTCAGGGTGTCAGTTGTCGATTTGGAGCTTCTGTCTCTGCTTTTTCTCAGCAATTAGGTCTCATCTTCAACTAATGGAATTGAGTGATGTTTAGTTAGTAATATGGGAAATCTCTCTTCAGCTCTGCTTTATTAGAAGTTTGTATGAGACCTTGAGAAAGGTTTCCTGTTTGTTGTTAAGGGAAAGTGATATTAACTTATCCTAATACCCCCTTTTTGAACCATTTTTGTCTCACTGTCTTTTTACCCCTTGCCCCACATGAAGCTTTGACCATCTCCATCTCCAAGTCTGAATGTTGCCTTAAGCGAGATGCACAAAAAGTATTTGGTTTTACTTCTAAAATTGATGCACAGTTTATAATTTACTCATTTCCTCTCCCCACTTCATTCCTACAGTAGGTTTTACTGCTGTTATTGTTGTCTCCAGTGTTTCTATGTGGTAATGATCCTTGAATCTTATTTTGCTGATCATCAATCTGTGGAAGAGAAAGACTGTTAAAAGAGGCTTCTTAAATCACACTTTCAGGAAGATGGAGTAGATGGACTTTTCCCTTTTTGTCCTGCTAAGTACAGCTAAAACCCTGAACATTATATTAAAAGCATAAGAAGATTCTGAACAGTGGAGAGAAGAAGTCAGACTGAGGACCTTGGGACCTGATGAACAGCACAATGCTGGGATCTCTGAGCTTTCTATTTCTCTTACTTATCTTGCATTGGGTGTTGAGAAGCTAGCAACCTAGTTGCCAGTGGGCACAAACAAGAAAAGTACCCCCAAACCCTCCCCTTTCTGCAGAAGGACCACAAAAGGGACAGCTTACGATAACAGAAAACTTTTAGTCAATAACCACTCTGCTATAGTCAAAACTACAGAAGAAAACTGTGGCCATACTCACAAACCCCCAAGCAAAGGCTGAGTAGGGATCAGTGCGACCCCCATCAGAATGGTAAGAAAGAAGGATGGGTGTGGAGCCAAGGCTTATATTTCCTCAGTGTGGTAATGCTCTGCGTTTCATGGTACCGGAGAGCATCTCAGGTGCCTGGACTTCCACCTTACTTGGTGCTAGCAGGGTGTCCCTTGTCCTCCCCACTGCGGTGATGTTAGAGGAGGCCTAGTAGAGAATCAGGATTTTTCCCTTCATCTAATTGGTAAGAAGGGTCCTCCATACTCACAATGTCAGTAGAGGTGTATAAGGAGCAGTAACAGAATCCCTTCCACCCTGTCTTTGTTACAGCAGCTCGGGCTGCTGTAATAAAACACCACGGATGCCAGGGCTTAGACAGCAGATGTCTGTTTCCTCAAAGTTCTGGAGACTGGAAAGTTCAGGATCACACTGCTGGCCAGCTAAATTCTTAGTATAGCTTTCTTCCTGGCTTGTAAACAACTACCTTCTTACTGCCATCCTCACATGGCAGAAAGAGAGAACAGAGTCTCTGGTGTCTCTTCATAAGGAAATCGGTTTCATCACAAGTGGCCCATGCTTATAACCTCATCCAATCCTAATTAGTTCCCAAATGTCCTATCTCTAAATGCCATCTCATTAGAGTTTAATGCTTCAAGATATGAATCACTTAGGGAGGACACAAAAGATCAGTCTGTAATAACCTCCTATCCAGAAGAAGCATCAGCAGAGGCCCAGGGTACAGCTGGAACTTTCACCCAAACCTGGGGGGTAACAAGGAGTCAAGTTCCCATTCCCAGGTGTCAAGAGAGGCCAAGTGGGACTCCTAGATGTCCACTTGCCACCTGGCAGAAATGAAGGGTAGCACTCCTCTTGGATTCCTACTAGTGCAGTCTCAGAAGAGGCCTGATAAAATAGAAGGGCCTGATAAAATAGAACTTCTCAGGTTATGAGAAGTAACATACACAATCTCATAACATGATACCCCTAAGGTCCAGGTTTCCTGCAAAAATCATTAATCTCAACAAGAATGAATAATATCTCAACTTGAATAAGGAAAGACAAGAGACATCAACAAGATGACACAGATGTTAGAGATGTCTGAATAGCATTTTAAAACAAGTCATAAAAATGCAGTCAATAAGGAATTACAAACATGCTGGAAATAAATGAGAAAGAAAAAAAGACCATTTCATGAAAGCGATAGAAAGTCTCTGCACAGAAATAAAAGAGATAATGGAATACTGAATGGAAATTTTAGAATTGGAAAATACAGTAACTTCAGCTAAAAATCTTTTTTTTTTTTTTTTTTTTTTTTTTTTTTTTTTTAGGAAAGGAAAAGAGAGGAAGAAAAAGAGGGAGAGAGAACAGGAATATTGCTTTATTCTATAAATGGGTATTAATAATGGCCGATCATTATTTTGTGTATTTAAAATGGAGAATGTATATTTTATTTATCTAAAGTGGAGAGTTCTACAAGTGCTTATTAAGTTTACTTGTTACTGATCTGAGTTCAGATTCTGGATATCCTTATTAATTTTCTGTTTCGTTGAGTCTGAATCTCTTTATGGGTCTTATGTATCTGGGTGTTAGGATGCATTGATCCTTATACCACTCTATCTTTGTTGGTTTGAAATCTGTTTTATCAAATGCATGAATTGCAACTCCTTTTTGTTTATTTATTTGTTTTTGTTCTCTATTTGGTTGGTAAATCTTTCTCCAACCCTTTGTTTTTAGTCTTTGTGTATCTTTGGATATGAAATGGGTCTGGATATAGTATACCGTTAGGTTTTGGCTGTATCTTTTAATTAGAAAATTTAGTCGATTTCAATTTAAGATTACTGCCATTTGATGTTAACTGGCTATTTTATCCATTTGTTGATGTAAATTCTTCTTTATGTTGATGCTCTTTACTTTTTGGTATATTTTTAGAAAGGCTAATACTGGTTGTTCCTTTCTATGTGTAATGCTTCTTTCAGAAGTTTTTGTAAAGCAGGCCTGGTGGTAATAAAATCTCTGAGTACTTGCTTGTTTGTAAAAGATTTTATTTTTCCTTCAATTGTGAAGCTTAGTTTGGCAGGATATGAAATTCTGGGCTGAAAGTTCTGTTCTTTGAGGATGTTAAATATTGGCCCCCACTCTCTTCTGGCTTGTAGGGTTTCTACTGAGAGATCTGCTGTAAGTCTAATAGGCTTCCCTTTGTGGGTAACCTGACCTTTCTCTCTGGCTGCCCTTAGTATTTTCTCCTTCGTTTCAACCCTGGTGAATCTAATGATTATGTGTCTTGGGGTTGCTCTTCTTAAGGAATATCTTTGTGGTATTCTCTGTATTACCTGAGGTTGAATGGTATCCTGCTTTGCTAGATTGGGAAAATTCTCCTGGATAATATCCTGAAGAGTATTTTCCAGCTGGGATTCATTCTCTCCATCACATTCAGGTACACCTATCAAACGTAGATTGGGTCTTTTCACATAGTCCCATAATTCTTGGAGACTTTGCTCATCCCTTTTTATCTTTTTTTCTCTATTCTGGTCTTATCATTCCATTTCACTAAGTCGGTCTTCGACCTCTGATATCCTTTCTTCTGCTTGATCAGTTTGGCTATTCAAACTTGTGCATATTTCACTAAGTTCTCGTGTTGTATTTTTCAACACCATTAGTTTATTTATATTCCTTTCTATATTGTCCATTCTTTTTAACATTTCGTCTAACCTTTTTTCAAAGTTCTTAGTTTCTTTACATTGGGTTAGAACAAGTTCTTTCAATTCCCAGAATTTTTTTACCATCCACCTTCTAAAGCCTCCTTCAGATACTGGAACACAGTCCTCTTCCATTAGGGCTTGTTCTGTTGCTAATGAGGAATTACTATCCCCTGTAGAGGGAGAGGGGTTCTGACTTTCGGTTTTCTCGGCCTTTTTAGGCTGTTTTCTTCCCTTTATTGTGAATTCATCCATCTGATGTCTTTACAATTAGCGCCTTTCTGATTAAGTTCCTGAGAGGATGTCCAACTTATTGATTCCCAGCGCTGGAATCCGAGCAACCCACTGCGCTGGCCAAAACAACAGCGATAAGACCTATGGTGCTCCTCCGCCCAGGAATCTCCAGTCTGGCCCCCCTCCTGAGTCCGCAACAAGCGGCTCTGCCTTCCTGGAGCTCCAAACACCAGTCAGTAGGGGAAACAGTCCCGCTCACTGTGCACGAAGAGCTGCTGTGCCGAGGCGACCACAAAACCGCTGCGCCGGCCGCAGAAGTCGCACTGGCCACCCGTGGGGCTCCTCCACTGGAAATCTTCTGGTCCGTGGGTGATGAAAATTCCTCTGAAAATGTGGTGTCCTCATGTTTTCCAAGCTTTCACTGGGAGCTACAATCCTGAGCTGTTAGCGATCAGCCATCTTGGATTGCTCTCACTTCAGCTAAAAATCTTGAAGATGTACTCAACAGCAGAACAGAGAGGACAGGAAAAGGAATCCATGAACTTGAAGATAGAAAAATAAAAAATGCTGATAAACCAGACAAAAACAAGCAATGGGGAAAGGATTCCCTGTTTAATAAATGGTGTTGGGAAAACTGGTTAGCCATGTGCAGAAAGCAGAAACTGGACCCCTTCCTGACACCTTACACTAAAATTAATTCCAGATGGATTAAAGACTTAAACATAAGACCTGGCACCATAAAAACCCTAGAAGAAAATCTAGGCAAAACCATTCAGGACATAGGAGTAGGCAAGGACTTCATGACCAAAACAACAAAAGCATTGGCAACAAAAGCCAAAATAGACAAATGGGACCTATCAAACTCCACAGCTTCTGCACGGCAAAAGAAACAGTCACTAGAGTGAATCGGCAACCAACAAAATGGGAAAAAATTTTTGCAGTTTACCCATCTGACAAAGGGCTGATATCCAGAATTTACAAAGAACTCAAACAGATTTACAGGAAAAAAACAAACAAGCCCATTCAAAAATAGGCAAAGGATATGAACAGACACTTTACAAAAGAAGACATACATGAGGCCAACAAACACATGAAAAAATGCTCATCATCACGGGTCATTAGAGAGATGCAAATCAAAACCACATTGAGATACCATTTCACGCCAGTTAGAATGGTGATCATTAAAAAATCTGGAGACAACAGATGCTGGAGAGGATGTGGAGAAAGAGGAACACTCTTAACTGTTGGTGGGAGTGTAAATTAGTTCAACCATTGTGGAAGACAGTGTGGCGATTCCTCAACGACCTAGAAATAGAAATTCCATTTGACCCTGCAATCCCATTACTGGGTATATATCCAAAGGAATATAAATCATTCTACTATAAGAACACATGCACACGAATGTTCATTGCAGCACTGTTTACAATAGCAAAGACCTGGAACCAACCCAAATGCCCATCGATGATAGACTGGACTGGGAAAATGTGGCACATATACACCATGGAATATTATGCAGCAATCAAAAATGATGAGTTTTTGTCCTTTGTAAGGACATGGATGAATCTGGAGAACATCATTCTCAGCAAACTGACACAAGAACAGAAAAGGAAATACCACATATTCTCACTCATAGGCAGGTGAGAAAAATGAGAACACATGGACACAGAGAGGGGGGTACTACACACTGGGGTCTATTGGGGGGAATAGGGGAGGGACAGCGGGGTGGGAGCTGGGGAGGGATAGCCTGGGGAGAAATGCTAAATGTGGGTGAAGGGGAGGAAGACAGCAAAACATACTGCCATGTGTGTACCTATGCAACTATCTTGCACGTTCTGCACGTGTACCCCAAAACCTAAAATGCAATAAAAATTAAAATATATATATATATATATTTGCTTACATGAGACATTAAAAAAATAAAAAATAAATAAAGTTATACTGGAAAAAAAAAGAAAAATAGAAAATACTTCATCTGAACAACAGAGAAAACAGACTAAACAAACAAACAAAAACCTAAGAGCCTCAGATACTTCTGGGACTACAGTAAAATACTTAACATTTGTGTAGTCAATATCCAAGAAGAAGAGGAAGAGGGTAGAGTTGAATTATTCAAAGAAATAATGTTTAAAGATTTTTTTTCTTTCTTTTTTTTTTTTGAGATGGAGTTTCACTTTTGTTACCCATGCTGGAGTGCAATGGTACAATCTCAGCTCACTGCAACCTCCACCTCCTGGGTTCAAGCAACTCTCCTGTCTCAGTCTCCCAAGTAGCTGGGACTACAGGTGTGCATCACCATGCCCAGCTAATTTTTGTATTTTTGGTAGAGACGGGATTTCACCATGTTGACCAGGATGGTCTCGATCTCTTTACTTCGTGATCCACCTGCCTCGGCCACCCAAAGTGCTGGGATTATAGGCGAGATTTTCTTAATGTAGCATTTTAAAATACATAATCTTTCAAGAAAATGAGTAAACCCCAAGATCAAATAAATACACATCAAGAAACATAGTAGTTAAACTTCTAGAACTAAGGACCAAAAAAAAAAATTCTATAAGTAGCCAAAGAAAACAGTACCTGACATATAGGGATAAACAATTTGAGTGTCATCTGATTTCTCATTAGAAATCATAGTGACCACAAGAAGATGGCAAACATTTTTCATGTACTGAAAGACAAGAACTGTGAACAGCTAATTTTACATCTGGTAAACCTATCCTTCAGGAATGAAAGGGAAATTCAGACATTCTCAAATGAAGGGAAACTAAGGGAATGCATTTATATCATACCTACCCTTACGGAACAGCTAAAGGAAGCATTCCATAAACAAATTATTTAAAAAAAAAATTTTTTTAGATGAGAGTTATCTTGGGACATTAGGAAGAAAAATAGAATAACAGAAAGAACAGACATGTAAAAAAATAAAACATACTTTTCTTTTTTTTTTTTCTAAATTATTTTGGTTGATGCAAAAAGTATAACATTGTCAAATGTAGTTCAAAATGATGTAGAGGAGATGTTTATGGCATTATACTTGGTATAGGGTAAGGAACTTAAAGAAAGGTAAGGTTTGTGCACTTAAACTGGTAAATGTTGATACTAATGCACCGTAAGTTTTTTGGATATAATGCAATAATGAAAGCAGCCACTAAAAAGCTATGCAAAGGGACACAAATATACCATAGATATGAGATGTTCAAGTAACAGAAAAGCAAAAAAAGAAATCAGAGAAACAAACAAAACACAGAGAATACAAACAACAAACAAAAAGTAAATTGTGGACTTAAACCCCAGAATATTTATAATTATAATAAGTGTAAATGGTTTAAATAAACCGATGAAAAGACAGAGACAATAGAGAAAAGTCTATTCATCTATATTTTTGTACTTTTTGTTCTTCCTTCCTTCCTTCCTTCCTTCCTTCCAGGTGACCCTAAATACTTCCCACCTTTTTTCCCCCTTATTTCTATTTTTTGGTGTGCTTCTGTCAGCTATTCCTTAAAGGTAGGTATTATAGGAACACATTATCTTAGGTTTTCTTCATTGGTAGGAGATTGGTATAGTAGATTAAAAAAATTGTGAACCAGCTATATGCTCTCTACAAGAAACTAACTTCAGGAAAATCAAATAAGTATGTTAAAAGCAGAGTATATAAAATATATGCCATGTAAACATGAATCAAAAGAATTAAGGACTGATTATATTAGTATCAGATAAAGTAGGCTTCAGAGCAAAGAAAATAGAGATGAAGAAGGACATAATGAGAAAGGGTCAGTCTATGAGGAGGATATACCAGTTTTAAATATATTCAAACAACAAAGCTGCAAAATATGTGAAGTAAAAATAATAGAACTGAAAAGAGAAATATACAAATTCAAAATTACAAAATATACAAATTCAAATGAGAGAGATTTACCTCTCTCTCAATATTTGATACAATAACTAGACAGAAAATCAGCAAGCATTTGAACAACTCAGCTATATTGTCAAACCAAGAATCAGATAGACTGTCTAACAAAAACTGTCAACCACTAATATTAATGGAAATTTTAACCAAAACAACAGAATATACCTTCTTTTCAGCACTCCTTGAACCGATACCAAGATAGACATTATCATAGGCAATACAAGAAACCTGACCAAATTTAAAACAAGTGAAACCACACAGAAGGTGTTCTTCAACCACAGTGGCATCAAATTAGACATTAATAACAGAAAGATAACAGGAAAATGTCAAAACACTTGAAAACAAACATCACATTTAAAAATAATTCATGGGTCAATGAAGAAGTCCCAAAATAAATTTTAAAAAATACTTTCAAAATTAAAATATGATATATTTATAGGACACAGCAAAAGCAGGGCTGAGAAGACAATTTATGGTTGTCTTCTCAAAAGATTTGGACAAAAAGTTTCAAATCAATAGGTTCCCACATTAAGATACTAGAAAAACAATAAAAGAAACAAGAAGCAAGTAAAAGTGGGAAAATAACAAAGATAAGAAGGAAAACAATGAAGTTGAAAACAAAAACAACAGAGAAAATCTGTGATTTAAAAGGTAATTTTTTAAGAAGATCAGTAAAATGAACAAATTTCTAATAGGACTGACAACGAAGAGAGAAGACATGAATTATCAATATTTACTGCAGATACCTAAAGGAAAATAACATAATACTATGAACAACTCTACACACATAAATTTGGCTTAGGTGAAAAGGACCAATTCTCCAACAAAAAACAAACTACTGCAACTTATTCAATAGGAAATAAATAATTTGAAGAGCTCTTTAACTATCATAGAAATTGAACTCATAATTTTAAACCTTACCAAAAAAAGGCACAGATAATTTAACTGGAGAATTGCATCAAACTAAAAAAATAAAATAAAATTCTGTCCAGTGTCTTCTAAATAATACAGTGGAATGCTTTGCAATATTATGAAGTCAGTATTATTTTGATACTAAAACTAAAAAAAAAAAATACAAACAAGCAAATTACAGACTAATATTTCTCATAAATATAAACAAGTAACTATTAACCAGTTGTTAGCAAATAGAATTTCGCTATTTAGAATGTAGCAAATAGAATTCAGCTAAATAGAATAGAATATATATTAAAAAGAATTACACACTGCATTCACATGGAATCTGTTCCACTTATGCAAGTCATGTTTAGTATTCAGAAATTAAGCAATGCAATCAAACATAACTGGTGATCTAGAGAAGAAAAATTATGATCATATCAATTAATGCAGAAAAATTATTTGGCTGAATTCAATGCCCATTCCTGATACATTCAAAAATATCAGAAACCATCTTAACTTGATAGGTAGCTTATACAGAAAGCTAAAATTATACTTCATGGTAGAATACTGAATGCTTTTTCTTAAGCTTGGAAACAAGGCAAGAATGTGCATTGTCATCACTTTCTTCAACATAAGTTGAGTTCTAGCCAACCCTAAAATGTAAGAAAAGAAAAGACATGCAGATAAGAAAGGAATTAAATAGCTGTTTCTGTTTGCAATTGATATGATTGCCTACCTAGAAAATTCTAGGGAATCTAACAAAAAAAAAAGTCTGCTAGAATAAGTTCAGCAAGGTCAACATACAAAAATCAGTTGCATTCCTATACAATAACAGTAAGTGTGGAAATAGATAAAGAATACAATATTGTTTAACATTGCTTTAAAAAACACTTAGGTATATAACAAACCACTGCTCAAGGAAATAAGGGAGGACACAAACAAATGGAAAAACATTCTATGCTTATGGTTAGGAAGAATCAATATCATGAAAATGGCCATACTACCCAATGTAATCTATAGATTCAATGCTATCCCCATTAAGCTACCATTTACTTTCTTCACAGAATTGGAGAAAAACACCTTAAATTTCATATGGAACCAAAAAAGAGCCTCCACATAGCCAAGATGATTCTAAGCAAAACAAAACAAAAAAAGCAAAGCTGGAGGCATTGTACTACCTGACTTCAAACTATACTACAAGGCTACAGTAATCAAAACAGTATAGTACTGGTACCAAAACAGACATATAGACAAACGGAACAGAACAGAGGCCTCAGAAATATTGCCACACACCTACAACCATCTGATCTTTGACAAACCTCCCAAAAACAAGCAATGGGGAAAGGATTCCCTATTTAATAAATGATGTTGGGAAAACTGGCCAGCCATATTCAGAAAGCTGAAACTGAATCCCTTCCTTACATCTTACACAACAGTTAACTCAAGATGAATTAAAGATTCATTAAAACCTAAAAACATAAAAACCCTAGAAGAAAACCTAGGCAATACCATTCAGGACATAGACATGGGCAAAAACTTTAATGAATTAAAGATTCATTAAAACCTAAAAACATAAAAACCCTAGAAGAAAACCTAGGCAATACCATTCAGGACATAGACATGGGCAAAAACTTCATGACTAAAACACCAAAAGCAGTGGCAACAAAAGCCAAAATAGACAAATGGGATCTAATCAAACTAAAGAGTTTCTGCACAGCAAAGAAACTATCATCATTGTGAACAGGCAACCTACAGAATAGGGGAAAATTTTTGCAGTCTACCCATCTGACAAAGGGCTAATATCCACAGTCTACAAAGAACTTAAACAGATTTACAGGAAAAAAAAAAAACAAAAACATGAGAAAGTGGGTGAAAGATATGAACAGACATTTCTCAAAAGGAGAAATTTATGCAGCCAGAAAACACGAAAAAAAGCTCATCATCACTGGTTATTAGAGAAATGCAAATTAAAACCACATTGAGATACCACCTCATGCTAGTTAGAATGGAGATCATTAAAAAGTCAGGAGACAACAGATGCTGGAGAGGATGTGAAAAAATAGGAATGCTTTTATACCGTTGGTAGGAGTGCAAATTAGTTCAGCCATTGTGGAAGACAGTGTAGCGATTTCTTAAGGATCTAGAACTAGAAATACTATTTGATCTGGCAATTCCATTACTGGGTATATACACACAGAATTATAAATCGTTCTATTATAAAGACACATGCACACATATATTTATTGCAGCACTGTTGATAGCAAAGACTTGGAACCAACCCAAATACCCATCAATGCTAGACTGGATAAAGAAAATGCATACCATGGAATACTATACAGTCATAAAAAAGATGAGTTCATATCCTTTGCAGGGACATTGATGAAGCTGGAAACCATCATTCTCAGCAAACTGATACAAGAATAGAAAATCAAATGTTGCATGTTCTCACTCATAAGTGGGAGCTGAACAATGAGAACACGTGGACACAGGGAGGGGAACATCATACACTGGGGACTGTTGGGGGTGAGGGACTAGGGGAGGGGGATAGCATTCGGAGAAATACCTAATGTAGATGACAGGGTGATGGACACGGCCAACCACCGTGACACATGTATATCTGTGTAACAAACCTGCATGTTCTGCACATGTACCCCAGAACTTAAAGTACAATAAAAAAAATTTCCAAAAAAACTCACTTAGGTATAAATCCAACAAAACATGTACAGCACTTGATGTTGAAAACTACAATATACTGATGAGAGAAATCAAAGTGCTGAATCTATGGGCAATATGCAATGTCCATGTAAGTAAGTTTTTCCCAAATGTATGCTTTCATGTAATTCATATCAAAATCCTAGTAAGACTTTGTATAGGTACAGAAAATATTGTTCTAACTGGGAGTGGTAGTACATGCCTATAGTCCCAGCTGCTTGGGAGCGTGAGGCATATGGATTGCTTGATTCCAGAAGTTGAGGTTGTAGTGAGCTATGATCATGCTACAGCACCCTAGCCTATGTGATAGAGTGAGACCCTGTCTCAAAAAAAAAAAAAAAAAACCCAAAATATAAAAGACTATTCTAAAATTTATGTGGTTAAGCATAAGAGTTGGAATTTTGAAAGAGAAGGATAAGGTACAAGGGATCACCCTAATCAAGCTGAATTCTTACAATATAGGTAATGTAATAAAACCTGTGGTTTATTGTAGGGATAGACATATGGATCAATGGAACAGGATGGGGAACCCAGAAACAGGCCCATGCAAGTACAGCCAAGTGATTTTTGACAATAGCATAAAAGCAATTCAATAGAGGAAGAATAGTCTTTTCAACAAATGATACTAGAATGGTCAGACATTCATAAGCCAAAAAAAAAAAAAAGAAAAAAGAAATCTTGACCTAGACCCTACTCTTTATACAAAAAATGTACTTAAAATGTGTTGGATTAAGTGTGAAATGTAAAACTATTAAACTTTCAGAAGAGTAAACCTCTGGGGTTTAGAACTTAGTGAAGTGTTCTTAGACATGATACCAGAACACAGTCCATAAATGTAACAATTCAATAAGTTAGAATTCCTTAAAATTTAAAACATCTGCTCTGCAAGGGGATGAAAAGACAAGCTATAGATGATAATAAACTATTTGCAAGCTACATATTTGAGAAAGTTCCCATATCTGGAACACATAAAGAATTCTCAAAGTTGTACAATTTAAAAAATCTAATTATAAAATGGGCAAAAGATGTGAGACATTTTACTATTTTACATTTTCTTGTGGAAGTAAATTAATTTCTTTTAAAAGAAACTGTCTTTTTCAACTCATTTCTTGGAAATGATTACGGAAGTGTATCTTCATGGCCTCTGCAGAGATTTTAGCTGGACTATCCATACTGGAGGTGAGGGCCAGATAGCATTCATCACTCTCACCTGCTTAGTGTTTTGCCCAACACTACTTCATTCATACCTGCTTCTGGAACATTTTCTTGTACGCTGAACTCCATCACCGAAGCTGTTCTTTCTCTGTTCTTTCTGAATTAGCAGTGATGAGATGCCTCATGACCTGAGAGACCTGGCCTTGGTTGTTCCCCATGATAAACTAGTATTGGAGATCACATAGTTTATTGTTTCACTTGTCATTGACTAGAAAATAAATTACAAAGAAAGATGGTTCAAGTTCAGCATTTTTACCCATAGTACTCCTCAACTTCTGCCTGTTTTACAAAAGAAGATCTGTAGATGACAAATAAACACAGTGAAAAAGACATTTAGCACCACTAGCCATTAAGGAAATGCAGATTAAAATCAGATTGAGAGATCACTAGCTATTAAAACAGCTAAAATAAAAGGTAGTGACAGTAGCAAATATGAAGATCCAAAGAAATTGGATCTTTCATGCATTGCTGGTGGAGATATAAATTGGTGCAGCTAGAAAATATTGTAAAATAGTAGTTTCTTTAAAACCTAAATGTATCCTGATGATACAATTTATTATAGCAATTGCATTCCTGAACGTTTATCCCAGTTAAATGAAAACCTGTGTCTACACAAAGTATGCTTCTAGGTATTCTAGAAGTGTTCACTGTAATGGCCACAAATTGGAAATAACCCATATATTCTTCAGTGAGTGCATAATTTTACAAAGGGTGGTACATTCATATCATAGAACACTACTCTGCCTCATAGAGTGATTCATAATGTTACACTTGGATGAATGAGTCTCAGAGGAATTATATTGAATGTAAAAAAGCCTGACTTGAAAGGTCACATGTTGTATGATTACATTTATATAAATTCTCAAAATGACAAAATTATATACTTGAACTAATTAGTGGATGCCAGGTTAGGATGAATGGGAGGGTTGGATATGTCTATAAGAGAGTAGCATGGGGGAGGTGTGTATGGTGATGCATAGTTTTGTGGCAGTGCTGTGGTTGTGGTGCAGTCAGCTACATGTGATAAAGTGGCAGAGCTATACTCACACATTGCACTAATTTCAATTTCTTGGTTTTTCATTGCATTCTATTTCCTTAAGCAGTATACATTAGGAAAATCAGGGTAAAGAGTACATGATTTTCTCTGTTCTATTTTTCCAATTTCCTACGAATCTGTAATTATTTCAAAGTAAAATACTGGGTTTTTTTTTTTTTCTTAAAAAAGAGTGTTTCTCCATTGTCCTCCAAAAATATCTGTCATTGGCTTCCCAAGATGTTTGATTTTTTTTCTTATTTTATTGTGTTACTGTTTTGTGTTTGTTTGCATCAACAAACGTCTTCCTATTTTTATTTTAAGACAGAGTCTCGCTCTATCACCAGGCTGGAGTGCAGTAATGCGATCCTGGCTCACTGCAACATCCACCTCCTGGGTTCAAGTGATTCTGCTGCCTCGGCCTCCCGAGTAGCTTGGACTACAGGCTCACACCACCACACCCAGCTGGTTTTTGTATTTTTAGTAGAGATAGAGTTTCACCATGTTAACCAGGATGGTCTCGATCTCTTGACCTTGTGATCCACCCACCTCAGCCTCCCAAAGTTACAGGTGTGAGACACCATGCCCAGCCTTCTATTTTTATATTTATTTTATTTCTCCGCATTTTTGTTTATTTTTAATTTTTTAAATTTCAATAGTTTTTGGAGTACAAGTGGCTATTTGTTACATGGATGAATTATATAGAGATGAAGTCTGAGATTTTAGTGCACCTGTCACCTGAGTAGTGTACATTGTACCCAGTATGCAGTTTTTTATTCCTCCCCTTTTTGAGTTTCCATAGTCCATTATATTGCTTTGTATGCCTTTGTATATCCACAGCTTAGCTCCCACTTATAAGTGAGAGCATATGGTGTTTGGTTTTCTATTCCTGAGTTATTTCACTTAGAATAATGGCCTCCAGCTCCAACCAAGTTTCTGCAAAAGACATTATTTTGTTCTGTTTTTTGTGGATGAATAGTATTCCATAGTGTATATATATCACATTTCTTTATATACTCATTGTTCAATGGACACTTAGGTTGAGGATCAATGCCAATATTGATTTTTCTTTTTTACTTTTTAATAATGGCCATTCTTGCAGGAGTGAGGTGGCATCTATTGTAGTTTTAATTTGCATTTCCATGATGATTAGTGATGGTAAGCATTTTTCATATGTCTCTTGGCCACTTATATATCTTTTTTTGAAAAATGTCTATTAATGATTTTTGTCCACTGTTTGATGATGATACTTGTGTTTTTCTTATTGATTTATTTGAATTTTTTTTTGTATTTTCAGGACATTAGTGCTTTGCCAGATGCATAATTTGCAAATATTTTTTCCCATTCTGTGGGTTGTCTGTTTACTCTGATGATTGTTTCTTTTGTGGTACAGAAGCTTTTTGGTTTAATTAAGTCTTTTTTATTTATTTTCATTTTGTTACATTTACTTTTGAGATCTCAGTCATGAATTCTTTGCCTAGGCCAGTGTCCAGAAGAGTTTTTCCTAGGATACCTAATAGAGTTTTTATGGTTTCAGGTCTTAAATTTAAGTCTTTCTCCATCTTCAGTTGATTTTTGTATAAGGTAAGAGATAGGGATTCAGTTTCATTCTTCTACATGTGGCAAGCTGGTTTCCCCAATACCATTATTAAATAGGGTGTGCTGTCTCCAATTTATGTTTTTGAGTGCTTTGTCAAAGATCAGTTGGTTGTAAGTATTTGGCTTTATTTCTAGGCTCTCTATTCTGCTCCATTGGTGTCTGTGTCTACTTTTTATTAATACCATGCTGTTTTGGTAACTGTAGTTCTGTAATATAATTTGAAGTCTGGTAACATGATGCTTCCAGAATTGTTCTTTTTGCTTAGGATTGCTTTGGCTATTGGGGCTCTGTTTTGGTTCCATATGAATTTTAGTATTTTTTTTCTAATTTTTTTAAAAATGAGGTTGGTATTTTGATAGGAATTGCATTGAATTTGTCGATTGCTTTGAGAAGTATGGTTGTTTTCATGATATTGATTTTTCCAGTCCATGAGCATGGGATGTATTTCCATTTGTTTGTCATCTATGATTTCATGCAGCAGTAGTTCGTAGTTTTCCCTGTAGAGACTTTTCACCTGCTTGGTTAAGTATATTCCTAGGTATTTTATTTTATTATTTTATTTTTGCAGCTTTTGTAAAAGGGATTGAGTTTGTGATTTGATTCTCAGTTTGGTGGTTGTTGGTATATAACAGTGCTAATTGGTATACATTGATTTTTGTGACCTGAAACTTTACTGAATTCATTTATCAAATCAAGGAGTCTTTTAGAGGAGTCTTTAGGATTTTCTAGTTATGTGACCATATCATTGGCAGACAGCAGTAGTTTGACTCTCTCTTTTCCAACTTGGGTATCTTTTCTTTTTCTCTTGCCTGGTTGCTCTGAATAGGACTTCCAGTACTGTGTTGAATAGAAGTGGTGAAAGTGGGCTTCCTTGACTTATTCCATTTCTCAGGAGAAATACTTTCATCTTTGTGCCATTCATGATGCAATATTCATGATGTTGGATGTGGGTTTGCCACATATGGTTGAGGTAAGTCCCTTCGATGGCTAATTTGTTGAGCGTTTTTATAATAAAGGGATGCTAGATTTTATCTAATGTCTTTTCTGCATCTATTGAAATGATCATATGGTTTTTGTTTTTAATTCTGTTTATGTGATATATCACATTTATTGATTCATGTATGTTAAACCTCCCTGCATTTCTGGAATGAAACCCACTTGAGCATGGTATATTACTTTTTTGATATGCTGTTGGATTCAGTTAGCTGATATTTTGTTGAGGATTGTTACATCTTTGTTCATCAAGGATTTTGTTCTGTAGTTTTTGTTCTTGTTGTTGTTATGTTATTTCCTGGCTTTGTATCAGGATGATACTGGCTTCATGGGATGAGTTAGGGAGGATTTTCTCTTTCTCAGTCTTTTGGAATAGTTTCAGTAGGATTGGCACAAATTCTTTGAATGTCTAGCAGAATTCAGCTGTGAATCCATCCAGTCCTAAGCTTTTTCATTGGAATTTTTAAAAAAATTACTGATTCAGTCTCATTGCTTGTTATTGGTCTGTGTAGGGTTTCTATTTCTTCTTGATTTAATCTAGGAGGATTGTATGTTTCCAGGAATTTATTCAGCTCCTCTAGATTTTATAATTTGTGTGCACAGAGGTGTTTATAGTAGTCTCAAATGATCTTCTGTATTTCTATGCTGTAATATCTCTAATTTTATTTTAATATCTGTATAATATGCTGTAATGTCTATAATTTTATTATAATTCTATGTTGTAATATCCCTAATTTTATTTCTAATAGAGTTTATTTAAATCTTTTCTTCTATTGATTAA
Organism: Saguinus oedipus; assembly: GCA_031835075.1. NCBI lineage: Eukaryota > Metazoa > Chordata > Mammalia > Primates > Cebidae > Saguinus > Saguinus oedipus. The sequence continues at coordinate 50,952,796 of CM063170.1, forward strand.
TCTAGCTTATTATCTATAAATTTTGTTTGTCTTTTCAAAGAGCAAGCTTTGATTGATATTTTGTGTGTGTGTTTTTTGTTTCAATTGTATTTCATTTCATTCTGCTCTTGATCTTTGTTATTATTTTCTTCTGCTAACTTTGAGTTTAGTTTGTTCTTGTTTCTCTGGTTCCCTTAGATGTGACATTAGGTTGTCAGTTTGTCATCTTTCAGACTTTTTTTGTGGAGGCATTTTATGCTATAAACTTTCCTCTTAGCATTACTTTTGGTGTATTCAAGAGGTTTCCATAACTTGAGTCAATATTATTTATTTCAAAGGTTTTTTTTTTTTTTTCTTCTGAGACAGGATCTCACTCTGTCACCCAGACTGGAGTGTAGTGGTATGATCTCAGCTCACCGCAACCTCAGCCTCCTAGACTCAAGTGATTCTCCTGCCTCAGCCTCCCGAGTAGCTGGGATTAGAGGCACATGCCACCACGCCCAGCTAATTTTTATATTTTTAGTAAAGATAGGGTTTCACCATGTTGACCAGGCTGGTCTCAAACTGACCTCGTGATCCACCTGCCTCAGCCTCCCAAAGTATTGGGAATACAGGCATGAGCTCCACACCCAGCCAGAATCTTTAAATTTCTGTCTTGATTTCACTGTTAACCCAAAAATCACTCAGGAGCAGATTGTTTAATTTATGTGTGTTTGTAGTTTTGAAGGTTCATTTTGTAGTGGATTTCTTGTTTTATTATATTCTGATTTGAAGAAATACTTGATGTTATTTTGATTTTAAAACATTTATTAAGACTTGTTTTATAATCCATCATATGGTCTATCTTGGAGAGTGCTCCATGTGCTGATGAGAAGAATGTATATCTACAGTTCTTGGGTAGAATGTTCTGTAAATATCTGTTATGTCCATTTGTTCCAGAGTAGTTTAAGTCCATTGTTTCTTTGTTGACTTTCTGTCTTGATTTTCTGTCTAGTCCTGTCAGTAGAGAGTTGAAGTCTCCCACTGTCATCATGTTTCTGTCTATCTCATCTCTTAGATCTAATAGTAAATGTTTTATGAATCTGTGAGCTTTAGTGTTAAATGCATATAAATTTAGGATTGTAATATCTTCTTGTTGGATTGATCCTCTTATCGTTACATAATGTCCCTGTTTGTCTCTTTTTTCTTTTTTACTGTTGTTGCTTTAAAGTCCATTTTATGAGATGTAAGAATAGCTACTTCTGCTTTCATTTGGTTTCCATTTGCATGAAATATATTTTTCCATCCCTTTATCTTGAGCTTATGTGAATCTTCAGGTATTAGTCAGTCTCTCATAGCTATAAAAAATACCTGACACTGAGTAATATATTTTTTTAAAAGAAGTCGCTTAGTTAGCTCATGATACTCTAGGCTATACAGGAAGCATGATGCTGCTGGGCTTCTGGGAGTCCTCAGGAAACTTAAAGTCATGGTGGAAGGCAAAGCAGGAGCAGGCACATCTTACATGGCAGCAACTGGAGCTAGAGAGAGAGGGGAGATGCCACACACTTTAAAATGACCAGGTCTCATGAGAACTCACTCACTATCACAAGGACAGTACCAAGAGGGGTGGTGCTAAACGATTCATGAGAAACCCACCTCCATGATCCAGTTATCTCCCATCAGGCCCTCTCTTCAACATTGAAAATTACAGTTTGACATGAGATTTGGGCAGGGACACATATCCAAATTATATCACCTTATATGTTAAACGAGTCTCTTGAAGACATCAGTTATTTGGTTTATGTTTTCTATCCATTCTGCCAATTTGTATCTTTTAAGTGGAGCATTTAGGCCATTTACATTTAGTCTTAATTTTAAGTGAAGCAGTTAGGTCATTTATATTCGATATTAGTGCTATGCTTATGATACTATTTCAGCTGTCATGTTAATTGTTGCTTGGATACATTGTGTCACTATTTTACAGGCCCTATTGCTTTTATACTTTCAAGAGGTACTATTATGGTGCGTCCCAACCTGTTGTTTCAGAATTTAGAACTCCTTTTAGCATTTATTGTAGAGGTGACCTGGTAGTGACAAATTCTCTCAGCATTTGTTTGTCTGAAAATTACTTTATTTCTCCTTCATTTATGAAACTTCGTTCTGCTGGATACAAAATTCTTGGCTGACAGTTATTCTGTTTAAGGAGACTCAAGATAGGACTGCAAATCCTTGTGACTTGTAAGATTTCTCCTAGGAAGTCTGCTGATAGCCTAGTAGGTTTTCCTTTACAGGTTATCTGCTGCTTTTATCTCACTGCTCTTGGAATTTTTTCCTTCATGTTGACTTTAAATAGCCTGAAGACTATATGCCTTGATGAAGTCCTTTTTGTGATGAATCTCCCTGGATTTCTTTGAGCTTCTTGTATTTGGCTATCTAAATCTCTTGCAAGGCCTGGGAAGTGTTCTTCAGTTATTTTCTTAAATACTCTTTTTGCTTTCTCTTCTCCCCTAGGATCACTAATACCTCTTAGATTTGGGAATTTTATGTAATCCTGTATTTCTTGAAGACTGTTCATTTCTTTTGATTCTTTTTTCTTTATATTGTCTCATTGGATTAATTCAAAAACCTTTTTTCTGAGCTCTGAAATTCTTTCATCTATTTGTTTTAGTCTGTTGTTAAAACTTTCTACTGCATTTTGTAATTCCCTAAATATGTCTTTCATTCCCAGAAGTTCTGATTTTTTTTTTAAGTATCTATCTCTTTGGAAAATGTTTCATTCATATCCAGAATTGTTTTTTTTATTTCTTTATGTTGGCTATCATCTTTCTCTTTTATCTCCTTGAGTGCTTAATAATCAGCCTTTTGAATTCTTTATCTGGTATTTCAAAGATTTCACCTTGGTTTGGATCTATTTCTGGAGAGCTAGTATGATCTTTTGGGGGATGTTATAGAACCTGGTTTTATCATATTACCAAAATTATTTTTCTGGTTTCTTCTCATTTGAGTAGACTATTTATTGTACTTATTATTATTGTTTTGAAACAGGGTCTCACTCTGCTGCCCTGGCTGGAGTGCAGTAGCACGATCTTGGCTCACTGAAATTTCTGCCTCCCAAGTTCAAGTGATTCTCCTGCCTCAGCCTCCTGAGTAGCTGGGATTACAGGCACCCAACACCACACCTGGCTAGGTGTCCCTGAAAGTAGGAGTCCCTGAGAGCCAGAATACTGTGAATGCTGCTGCTCCCCTGAGTCTGGCCACACATTAGGGCTGCCACATTCCAGACTGGATGTCAGAGAATGTCTGCAAGGGATCCAGTAATATGACCAATTTTAGTAGAGACAGGGTTTCACCATGCTGGTCAGGCTGGTCTTGAACTCCTGACCTGAAGCAAGTTGCCTGTCTTGGCCTCCCAATGTGCTGGGATTACAGTGCCTAGCCTCCAATTATTCTTGAGCCACTGTGATCCACTGTGCCTGGCCTCCAGTTATTCTTGAATTTATCTTTTAGTTAACTGTATTCTTTTTTTTTTTTACCTTTTCTCCCCCTTAAGGATGTGACTTTATAGTTTATTATAGCCTAATTTGACTCTTGGTGCTTTCAGGGGTGAAGACTCTGTATGAGTTCCTGGGTTATAGAGAGACTTTGTCTGATGGTTTTCTCAGATACTGATTGTATTAGCAATGTGGTTGGTGTGTGAACAAGTTCACTCTTTCCTATAGGGTTGAAATGGCTGCGGTCTCTTTAAACTTACCTAATTCTTCTACGCTGTGAACTTTTAAATTTATTTTTCCTGCAATATTTTATTTACTGGTTTGAATAGTTCAGACTTCAGGCCAGAAGGGAAGTGTCCTTGGGTAGAAACCAGTTGTGGCTAAAGCAGATGGATAAATGCAATATGCAGTTATGGGGAGAGGTCCCAGCCTTGATAGAGATGGCTGGGGAAGCTTTCAGAGTTGCACTGAGGTCTTACCAGGAGAAGGGTTAGAGCCACCTTAGCTCCCCTGACAGACCAGCAGGAAAGTGGTGTACCTCTGAGACACAGTCCTGACCCAGTGTTCCAGCTATTCAGATTAGAAAGACATCTCTTTTCATCTTCAGCAATGTTGATATTCCAAGTAGGGAGGAATTCTGACTCTACTTCTCATGTAAGCCTGAGCCTAGCGGGTCCTCATCCTATAGGATGCAGTCATCCTGAAGTGTTCCAGAAAGAGTCTCTATAGGTGCAGCCACACTGAGTTCCCATGTGAGAATCATAAGTTGTGTCTGGTCTGTGATGGTGGATGAAGAGGAAAGGAAGTCCAAGACCCTTCCTGAGCACCAGGGCTGCCTATCTGTTGGGATAGAGCTACAAACTTTCCCTGCTGAGCCCAATACTGCAACAGTGCCTCTGCTAACCAACTTCCCACCAGTGGGAATATCTGGGACTTAATGCCTGTCATTCACATTCTTTTGTCTCATGGTGTGCTCCTGATATGGTGCACTCCCCCATCTCCTAGCAGTAGGAGTCCCTGAGAGTCAGAATACTGTGAATGCTGCTGCTCCCCTGAGTCTGGCCACACATTAGGGCTGCCACATTCCAGACTGGATGTCAGAGAATGTCTACAAGGGATCCAGTAATGTGACGAATCCTCAAGTCTCCCAGCAGTGGGTACCAGCACCTGCCATGATGGGGCTCACAGGGGAGTGACTTAGACTCAGATTCCTTGTTTATAAATAGCTTTAGTATATAGGCTTTCTCCAATGCTGGTTGTAGTAGTAATGAACTGATCATATGGACAGACTCAGGACCCCCTAGTTAGCCAGGGTGGTATAGGCAGTGATGATAGATGTGGTCATGCACAGGAGCACTATCTGCAGTAGTAGCTAGCAGTGCAATTTGTGCTTGCCTTGTGTTATTCAGGTAAGGTACTTTGGTTTCTCAGGCAATGGGTGGAGCCATAGGGCTCCCAGACATTTCTTTCCTTTGTGTTAAGTTACTAGGACAGGTAGAGGGGCAAAACCATGTGAGGGCTGGGTCATGAAGGTCCATTCTCTGACTTCCCACATACATGACAAACAGAAGCCCCTGTGGGAGTTGCGGGGCAGTGTTCTCTTTCCACTGGGCTAATGTTCTAGGAAGGAACATGCTGCATAGAAGAGTTCACACAGGGAATGGGGAGTAGCAGCTGGTGGTAAGCCCCACTCAGCTCTGAGGCATTTGGCAAGGCAGATCTCATACCTACAGTGTTCCCTAGCAGCAGCCAGCTAAATTCCAGGCAATCTATGCTCAGAATCAAAACTGCCCCAGGCCATAAGCCTTCCCCTGGAGACAGGAACCTTGGCTTTTAGGCCACCCCTCCCAGGGGCCAGCAAAACCAGGATGCCCAGCTTCTGCACCCATGGCTGCAGTGCATTTCCCATCCATGCCATGCCACGCCCCCCCCGCCCCGCCCCGCCAAGTTCTGCCCAAGGGAATTTTTTCCCACTTGAGATTATATCACAAATATGAGTTGGGAGCTTCTCTCAACCTGTGACCACGGCCTGAGTTAGCTGGCAGACTTCCCCGAGGTCCCCTGTGAGGCAGAATCAGGAATGGCTTCCCTGAGGCCATGCCGGAGAGTTGGCATGTATGCAAGGCCCTTCCTTCTGCTGCTCCTACATAATATTCCCAACCTCTCCCTGTATCAGATTTGGCACTGGGTAGGATTAAGGCTTTCCTGTGTACTGGATTGCCAGGTTACCTGGAGGCAGTCTCTCCACTCTGGGAATTACAGTTCTTTGCCTAGCTCATGGTATAGACTACAGCCTCCTGCTTCTTTCAGAGGGTCTGTGGTTTCTTTCCATTTTCCTGTTAAGATCCTGCATTGATTCTTGGGAGAAAGTCCATGGTGTGTCTCTGCACATTATTTTGTCTTTCCAAGTGGGAGAGGCATGCTAACACTGCCTCTAATCCACCATATTGAAAAAAAGAAGTTTTCCTATTTTAAAGTAAAATGCGTATCCTGAAATTGGGCTTTTGAAACATTTGCTTAGCTACTTTGCAAGATGAACCAAACTTCTAACTAATATCAATGGAGAACTTGGACCACCCAAGGGTTGAAACTGTAGGCTCTCTCCTCCTACTTTTTGCCATCAAGGCCCACACAGGGGTCCTGGCCCTGGATGCAGGCTGGGCTTTGTGTGTTCACAGGAGCAAAGCATGTGCCAGGTGGCTCGAGACTTAATCTTCTCTCTGCTCTTGTATGTTTTCATCATCACATAGTATTTTTTAAATTATTTGATATATTATTTGACTCTGAAGGAAAAAAATCAGAGATGTTATTAAAACTGTAAACATTCCTAAGGAAACTTTTCATGTTGCTCACAAACATTTTACATTTTAAATTGCTTCAGGACAGTTAGAGAATTGATTCTTCTCTCATTTTTCAGTGACAGACCCGGTGGTACTTAGAGCCAGTAGCATGCAGCAGTGAATTATTCTGTTGTCTCACCTGTGTGCCTTTTTTTTTGTTTTGTTTTTGCCTGGGTTTCTTATAAAGAGGGTTCATGTTACATTCCTCTGTATCCTTCAGAATGATTAGATTGGTGTGAGATCCTCATATGATGAACACACACTTAGTAACTTGCTTGTTGACTGGTTATTCTTTTGTTTCATGTGTAATGAGGCTGGGGAAAGAACTATTGCTCAAATCTGATTATTCTCTCTTTTCTTTTTTTTTGAGACAAGATCTCACTCTGTTGCCTACGCTGGGGGGCAGTGGCACACAATCTCAGCTCACTGCAACCTCCGCCTTCCAGGTTCAAGCAATTCTTCTGCCTCAGCCTCCCGAGTAGCTGGGACTACAGGCACTTGCCACCATGCCAGCTAATTTTTGTATTTTAAGTAGAGATGGGGGTTTCACCATGTTAGTCAGGCTGGTTTTAAACTTCAGACTTTGTGATCTGCCCACCTCAGCCTCCCAAGTGCTAGGATTACAGGTGGGAGCCACCAGGTCCAACCCAATTATTCTTTATTAAAGTTCTCATATTGGAATTATTAAGGGCAGATGCCATTAGGGACATTTACTTTTGATATGGAAACAAACTGCTCAGGGGAAAATGTCCTGTGTTAGTGCTTGACAGTGTAGTTTCTCTTAGTTAAGAAGAGTCTTTATGCATTTACTGTTTTATCTCCTGTGCTAAAACAGAACAGTGAAATATAAGGCAAAGACTGCGCACATGCTTTGACACCCTCCTAAATTACCCTTGCCATTAACTTAACCACAGCTGTGCTATCACTTGACCTAAAGTGGCTCCTGGATGATTGGGAAACCAGAAGAGAAGCTCATGGGTCAACAGTCTCAGCAACCGACCTCCATGTACATTTTAGAAAATTCCTTCAAAATGCTTGCTTTGGCATTTGATTGTTCCTATTTTCAGATTACCTTATTATGTAGTATTTTGAATGCTGCATCATTAATAAATACCTGGTTTATACCTTTGTTACTGTGGCTTCAGGTAGTAATATAAAGATTTTTCTCTAAAATACAAAGTATATTTGTAAGCTTTTCTTTTACATGTATATCAATTTCAAACTTTAAAATTAAATTTTATCCCCACAAAAGTCTCAGGAGGTCCTTTTGTGTATTCATAAGGTACAATTTGTTACCAACTTATATTATTTTTCAGAAAGGAAAATGGTTTCATATCCAAAAGTTTGAATTGTGTCATTTAGGAAAGTCGATATACCTTCTCTTTAATCACAGGAATAAGTATGATTTGAATTTTCTAAACTATATAAAAGTATTTCTAAATATTTTTACAGATTTCTTCATTACATTAAAGTGAGAATGATCTCTTTTAATTTTGGAGACTGTGCTACCCATTATCTTTGCTATTAAGGATTAATTCTGTCACTAAATATGTGTTCAGTTCTGGGCTCACACTTCAGGGATACATCAGAGAGTAGACAAGTAAGACCTCTGACCTTGTAAAGTTTGCCTGGGGGAGACAGACAGTTACAAGTAAACAAATGAATAAACAAGATGATGATAGATGGCTGTGAATCATATGAAGGAAACAGTGATTCATGTCATGGAGGTGATAGTTTGCTTTGGTGGATGATGGGGAAGGATGCTCTAGGGAGGTGACATGTGCATAGCTTCCTAAGTGTAAGAATGAGCCAGACATGCTGCAGGTACCAGGGCTCAGAGCATTTCAGGCCATGACATGCTCAAAGAGCCCAAAGCAGAAAAGCTGTTTGGTCAAGAAGCAGGAAGAAAATGAGTGTGGTTGGAGTATCATATGCCAGGCAAAGGGTCAAGGCAGAGAGGGAGAGTTAGGCAGGGACCAGATCTTTCAGGCCCTGGAGGCCATGGTAGGTTCTTCTCATTATGAATACAATGCATGCCTGGAAACTGGGGGCATTGTGATCTTCGATTTGACTGCTGGGAAACCAGGGAGCTGCCAAGGTGGACCTCCAGGGAAAATGTCTCTGTGGCTGATTTCCTATGTGGGCAAGTTACTTTGTCCAAAGCTCAGCTTCTAAAGGAGAGGAGTCTAAATGTGGCTAAATAAACAAGAAATGGCCCTGTGCCTTGGGCCAGGCAGCACCACAATATTGACCCCTTGGACCTTCAGTGGTGCCATTGGATTTTCTCCTTTGGGTTAGCATACTGTTCCCCAAAAGCCTCTGTGAGCTGCAACCCCATGTGCTCAACACCCAGGAATGCTGATTGCTCTTGGCCAGAAGCCTGTCTTAAGGGGATGGAAACAACCAAGGCGGTGCCCATGTGGCTGGGGCATGGCAGGGTGCCAGGAGGCGGGCACTGCATCCCTAGAGAAGCAGATCTTGCACAGTGAGGAGCAGCTTGAAGGCACTGGGAACCCTCTGCCAGCACAGCCCTGAGATAAACACTTCCTTCAAAGCTGAGCCTGGCTGGTCAGCACATTGATGGATGGTGAAGACATTGTCTTTCTCTGTTAGGATAAGAAAGATAATGATCTTTCTTCTTCCAAGTCCTTTGGGAACTCAGGCTCTGTGTTGTGATGAAATACAATGGGGTTTATTTGTCTTGCCAATGCCTACAGAAATCCTATTCCTCAAGAAAAGAAATAAAGAGCCTACAAAGAGCTTAAGACTAAGAAGGATTTTAAAAAAGAAAGGTGGAGAGAGGGGAAAAGATGACTGCTACGCATTTTCTCTTTGCTTCACCACAGGAATTGCTTCATTCTTGCCTTGAGTTTCTTAGATATGCCTCTCCCCCACTGGCAACACTGCCTTTCTGTCTTTTACCATTGAATTAGGCCTGGTCTAGACTTCAGTATTTATACCTAAGAGTACAGAAAAGAATCTTTGCAAGAGTATGTCAGCTCTGTTAGAATTAGATCCCATCAGTCATCAGATACCTTTCAACAGCTTTCTGTCACAGTATTTGATCACTGATCATGGAACCTGGACTGGAGCTTGCATCTGGAAAATGTACTCACTTCGAAAGGAAAACCATTCAAGAATTTAATATTTAATTAATTAAATACATGTAATTGGCTTAAGTTATTATAGTCACAGCCCCTCTCTTCACTTGTTGACAAGTCCTACATCAAGTAATCATTATAATTAAGAACAAAACTGAGAGCCAGGAATCAGCAAATCAGGCTTTCCACTGCCAAAATAAACATCATATTAATTCATGACTTCGTTTAAAAGAGAGAGTGCCTCAGACCCTAATTCAGAGACTGTTTCATCTCAGTCCACAAACACATTGAAATATCAGATGAGAAACATTTGAGTGGCAGGTGTGCAGACGGCAGCAAGTAGTGAGCCAGACGCCTGACAGCAAAGGAGGAAGCATGCAAAGTGCGGAGCCAGGAATTCAAAACAATGGCACATTGATGCCATGGTGCACATCCATGGCAGCAGAATGAGCCCTGGACTTAGACTCAGAGGGACCAGAGAAACTCACAGGCTACAGATAGACCTGGTGATAGAGGCCTTGATCACTCCTTCTGTAACCAAACCCATTGCTCAAAATCTCTAAACTTCAGCTTCTTTATTGTAAAATATGAAGAAAAATAATTATTATTATTAGAATTAAATGGAATATTTGTGAAAGGGGCTTTGGAATGATAGAAATACCATAGGGGGATGGTTTTATCTTTTTTACTCTCTTTTCAACCTGTTGATTACCTGTTTAGTTATGAACTAGTCATTTGCCCTTCCTGAACCTCAGTTTCCTCTTAAATTAAGAATAATAATTTTATCTAATTTTCCCATTTTATGCCAGTAAAACAATATTCTTTAATTGCTCTGCATTCTGTTACATCATGTGTAAATGCCGATGTTATCATTATTACATTATAACACAGTATACAACATCTGAAAATGGTCCTGAGGCCTTAAAAGTTTAAATGTCATTTAATATACTTTACTGAACCAGGAACAGAACTGCTGTATAATAAATTTCAAGACATTTATTTTCTCTAAAAAGTGATTCTAAAACAAGGTTCCATGTTTGAAGCATTGAGCATCAAGTATCTGGGAGATTTGCTTTTGTAGGACAGTTTATTTCCCACTTGTGCCAGAATTGAGTCATTTTGTGTATAAGTGTCAGGCTTGGAGAGGTTCTAATTAAGTGCAAATTACAATGAAATTAATAAATGGCACTAATTTTTAGATTTGAAAATGTACTTTGAGAGAATGCAGTGTGGGCTTAGATTGATTGTAATTCTCATATTTTAAGTTGTGATTCAGTATTATGTAGCATTAAAACTCAATTAAATAAAAAATAAGTGAAGAATCAAGTAGAGAGAACACTCATCTCTCAGATGGCTCAACTTCTCCAATGATGACTTAAAATCTGTTAAATGCTAAGATTGTAATTGTCCTTATTGTTCACTATAATCCAAAATAATTGCACATATAATTAACATCAATTAGTGGGAGATATTAAATTACCCTAGTCACAAATATACTACATTGTCATAAATTGTCCAAATGTAATTGCAAACTTAAGGTTTTGTTTTACTTATTTATTTTTTTTTTTAAATTTTTATTGCATTTTAGATTTTGGGGTACATGTGCAGAACGTACAAGATAGTTGCATAGAAACACACAAGGCAGTGTGTTTTGCTGCCTTCCTCCCCTTCACCCACATTTGGCTTTTCTCCCCAGGATATCCCTCCCCAGCTCCCACCCCACTGGCCCTCCCCTATTCCCCCCAATAGACCCCAGTGTGTAGTACCCCCATCCCTGTGTCCATGTGTTCTCACTTTTCTCACCCGCCAATGAGTGAGAATATGTGGTATTTCCTTTTCTGTTCTTGTGTCAGTTTGCTGAGAATGATGTTCTCCAGATTCATCCATGTCCTTACAAAGGACAAAAACTCATCATTTTTGATTGCTGCACAATATTCCATGGTGTATATGTGCCACATTTTCCCTGTCCAGTCTATCATCGATGAGCATTTGGGTTACTTCCAGGTCTTTGCTATTGTAAACAGTGTTGCAATGAACATTCGTGTGCATGTGTCCTTATAGTGGAACAATTTATAGTCCTTTGGATATATACCCAGTAATGGGATTGCTGGGTCAAATGGAATTTCTATTTCTAGGTCCTTGAGGAATCGCCACACTGTCTTCCACAATGGTTGAACTAATTTACACTCCCACCAACAGTGTAAGAGTGTTCTTATTTCTCCGCATCCTCTCCAGCATCTGTTGTCTCCAGATTTTTTAATGATCACCATTCTAACTGGCGTGAAATGGTATCTCAATGTGGTTTTGATTTGCATCTCTCTAATGACCAGTGATGATGAGCATTTTTTCATGTGTTTGTTGGCCTCATGTATGTCTTCTTTTGTAAAGTGTCTGTTCATATCCTTTGCCTATTTTTGAATGGGCTTGTTTGTTTTTTTCCTGTAAATCTGTTTGAGTTCTTTGTAAATTCTGAATATCAGCCCTTTGTCAGATGGGTAAACTGCAAAAATTTTTTCCCATTCTGTTGGTTGCCGATTGACTCTAGTGACTGTTTCTTTTGCCATGCAAAAGCTGTGGAGTTTGATTAGGTCCCATTTGTCTATTTTGGCTTTTGTTGCCAATGCTTTTGTTGTTTTGGTCATGAAGTCCTTGCCTACTCCTATGTCCTGAATGGTTTTGCCTAGATTTTCTTCTAGGGTTTTTATGGTGCCAGGTCTTATGTTTAAGTCTTTAATCCATCTGGAGTTAATTTTAGTGTAAGGTGTCAGGAAGAGGTCCAGTTGCTGCTTTCTGCACGTGGCTAACCAGTTTTCCCAACACCATTTATTAAACAGGGAATCCTTTCCCCATTGCTTGTTTTTGTCTGGTTTATCAAAGATTATATGGTTGTAGATATGTTGTGTTGCCTCCGATGCCTCTGTTCTATTCCATTGGTCTATATCTCTGTTTTGGTACCAGTACCATGCTGTTTTGATTACTGTAGCCTTGTAGTATAGTTTGAAGTCTGGTAGTGTGATGCCTCCCGCTGTGTTCTTTTTGCTTAGAATTGACTTGGCTATGCAGGCTCTCTTTTGGTTCCTTATGAAGTTCATGGTGTTTTTTTCCAGTTCTGTGAAGAAACTAAATGGTAGCTTGATGAGGATAGCATTGATTCTGTAAATTACTTTGGGCAGTATAGCCATTTTCACGATATTGATTCTTCCTAACCATGAACGTGGAATGTTTCTCCATCTGTTTGTGTCCTCTCTTATTTCGTTGAGCAGTTGTTTGTAGTTTTCCTTGAAGAGGTCCCTTATGTTCCTTGTGAGTTGTATTCCTAGGTATTTTATTCTCTTTGTAGCAATTGTGAATGGCAGTTCATTCTTGATTTGGTTCTCTTTAAGTCTGTTATTGGTGTATAGGAATGCTTGTGATTTTTGCACATTGATTTTATATCCTGAGACTTTGCTGAAGTTGCTTATCAGTTTCAGGAGTTTTTGGGCTGAGGTGATGGAGTCTTCTAGGTATACTATCATGTCGTCTGCAAATAGAGACAATTTGGCTTCCACCTTTCCTATTTGAATACCCTTTATTTCTTTTTCTTGCCTGATTGCTCTGGCTAGAACTTCCAGTACTATGTTGAATAGGAGTGGTGAGAGAGGGCATCCTTGTCTCGTCCCGGATTTCAAAGGGAATGCTTCCAGTTTTTGCCCATTAAGTATGATATTGGCTGTTGGTTTGTCGTAAATAGCTTTTATTACTTTGAGATATGTTCCATCAATACGGAGTTTATTGAGGGTTTTTAGCATAAAGGGCTGTTGAATTTTGTCAAATGCCTTCTCTGCATCAATTGAGATAATCATATGGTTTTTGTTTTTGCTACTGTTTATGTGGTGAATGACGTTTATAGACTTGCGTATGTTGAACCAGCCTTGCATCCCTGGGATGAATCCTACTTGATCATGATGGATAAGTTTTTTAATGTGCTGTTGCAATCGGTTTGCCAGTATTTTATTGAAGATTTTTGCATCTATGTTCATCATGGATATTGGCCTGAAGTTTTCTTTACTTGTTGAATCTCTGCTGGGTTTTGGTATAAGGATGATGTTGGTCTCATAAAATGATTTGGGAAGGGTTCCCTCTTTTTGAATTATTTGGAACAGCTTCAGAAGGAATGGTACCAGATCCTCTTTGTGTGTCTGGTAGAATTCGGCTGTGAACCCATCTGGACCTGGGCTTTTTTTGTGTGGTAGGCTCTTAATTGCTGCCTTGACTTCAGACCTTGTTATTGGTCTATTCATAGTTTCGGCTTCCTCCTGGTTTAGGCTTGGGAGGACACTCCAGGAATTTATCCATTTCTTCCTGGTTTACTAGTTTATGTGCATAGAGTTGTTTGTAGTATTCTCTGATGATAGTTTGAATTTCTATGGAATCTGTGGTGAATTCCCCTTTATCGTTTTTTATTGCATCTATTTGGTTGTTCTCTCTCTTCTTTTTTATCAGTCTGGCTAGTGGTCTATTTTGTTGAACTTTTCGAAAAACCAGCTCTTGGATTTATTGATTTTTTTGAAGGGTGTTTCATGTCTCTATCTCCTTCAGTTCTGCTCTGATCTTAGTTATTTCTTGTCTTCGGCTAGGTTTTGAATTTTTTTGATCTTGCTCCTCTAGCTCTTTCAATTTTGACGATAGGGTGTCAATTTTGGATCTCTCCACTCTTCTCATGTGGGCACTTATTGCTATATATTTTCCTCTACAGACTGCTTTAAATGTGTCCCAGAGATTCTGGTATGTTGTGTCTTTGTTCTCATTGGTTTCGATGAACTTCTTTATTTCTGCCTTCATTTCATTGTTTATCCAATCAACATTCAAGAGCCAGTTGTTCAGTTTCCATGAAGCTGTGCGGTTCTGAGTTGGTTTCTGAATTCTGAGTTCTAACTTGATTGCACTATGGTCTGAGAGACTGTTTGTTATGATTTCAGTTGTTTTGCATTTGCTGAGGAGTGCTTTACTTCCAATTATGTGGTCAGTTTTGGAGTAGGTATGATGTGGTGCTGAGAAGAATGTATATTCTGTGGATTTGGGGTGGAGAGTTCTGTAAATGTCTATCAGGTTTGCTTGTTCCAGGTCTGAGTTCAAGCCCTGGATATCCTTGTTAATTTTCTGTCTGGTTGATCTGTCTAATATTGACAGTGGAGTGTTAAAGTCTCCCACTATTATTGTGTGGGAGTCTAAGTCTCTTTGTAAGTCATTAAGAACTTGCCTTATATATCTGGGTGCTCCTGTATTGGGTCCATATATATTTAGGATCATTAGCTCTTCTTGTTGTATCGATCCTTTTACCATTATGTAATGACCTTCTTTGTCTCTTTTGATCTTTGTTGCTTTAAAGTCTATTTTATCAGAGACGAGAATTGCAACTCCTGCTGTTTTTTGCTCTCCATTTGCTTCGTAAATCTTCCTCCATCCCTTTATTTTGAGCCTTTTTGTATCCTTGCACGTGAGATGGGTTTCCTGGATACAGCACACCGATGGGTTTTGGTTTTTTATCCAATTTGCCAGTCTGTGTCTTTTGATTGGTGTATTTAGCCCATTTACATTTAGGGTTAATATTGTTATGTGTAAATTTGATACTGCCATTTTGATGCTAGCTGGCTGTTTTGCCCATTGGTTGATGCAGATTCTTCATTTCGTTGATGCTTTTTAGCATTTGGTATGTTTTTAGAATGGCTGGTACTGGTTGTTCCTTTCTATGTGTAGTGCGTCTTTCAGGAGCTCTTGTAAAGCAGGCCTGGTGGTGACAAAATCTCTGAGTACTTGCTTGTTGGCAAAAGATTTTATTCTTCCTTCACTTATGAAGCTCAGTTAGGCTGGATATGAAATTCTGGGTTGAAAGTTCTTTTCTTTAAGGATGTTGAATATTGGCCCCCACTCTCTTCTGGCTTGTAGAGTTTCTGCCAAGAGATCTTCTGTGAGTCTGATGGGCTTCCCTTTGTGGGTGACCCAACCCTTCTGTCTGGCTGCCCTTAGTATTTTCTCCTTCATTTCAACCCTGGTGAATCTGACGATTATGTGCCTTGGGGTTGCTCTTCTTGCAGAATATTTTTGTGATGTTCTCTTTATTTCCTGGAGTTGAGTATTGGCCTGCCTTGCTAGGTTGGGGAAATTTTCCTGGATAATATCCTGAAGAGTGTTTTTCAGCTTGGATTCATTCTCTTCGTCACATTCTGGTACACCTATCAAACGTGGGTTAGGTCTCTTCACATAGTCCCACATTTCTTGGAGATTTTGTTCATTCCTCTTTGCACTTTTTTCTCTAACTTGGTTTCTCATTTTATTTCATTGAGTTGAACTTCAA
Organism: Saguinus oedipus; assembly: GCA_031835075.1. NCBI lineage: Eukaryota > Metazoa > Chordata > Mammalia > Primates > Cebidae > Saguinus > Saguinus oedipus. Next base: position 50,968,523 of record CM063170.1, read on the forward strand.
CTTCTGATATTCTTTCTTCTGCTTGGTCAATTCGGCTGTTGAAACTTGTGCATGCTTTGCGAAGTTCTCATGTTGTGTTTTTCAGCTCCTTCAATTCATTCATATTCCTCTCTAAGTTGTCCATTCTTGTTATCATTTCCTCGAATCTTTTTTCAAGGTTCTTAGCTTCTTTGCATTGATTTAGAACATGTTCTTTTAGCTCATTGAAGTTTCTCATTTTCCACCTTCTGAAGTCTGATTTTGTCATTTTATCACACTCATTCTCCGTCCAGCTTTGTTCCCTTGCTGGTGAGGAGTTTTGGTCCTTTGTAAGAGGTGAGGTGTTTTGGTTTTGGGTGGTTTTTTTTTTTTTTTTTTTTTTTTTTTTTTGCACTGGTTTCTTCCCATCTTTGTGGATTTATCCACCTGTCATCTTAGTAGTTGCTGACTTTTCGATTGGGTCTCTGAGTGGACGCCCAGATTGTTGATGATGTAGTATTTCTGTTACTTAGATTTCCTTCTAACAGTCTAGCCCCTTGGCTGTATGACTGCTGAGGTCCACTTCAGTCCCTGCTTGCCTGGGGTACACCTGTAGCAGCTGCGGAACAGTGAGGGATGCTACCGGTTTCTTTTTCTGCTATCTTTGTCCCAGAATGATGCCCACCAAATGTCAGTCTGATTAGTCCTTTTTTGAGGTGACTCTTTGGATATACAGGGGTCAGGGAGCTGCTTGAGGAGACGGTCTGTACTTTATAGGAGCTCTAGTGCTGAGCTGTGAGCTCCGTTGTTCATTCAGGGTTGTTGGGCTGGTGTGTTTAGGTCTGTTGTGGCAGAACTTATAAACCCCCCTTTTTTTCCCTCAGATGCTCTGTCTCAGGGAGTTGGGGCTTTCTTTATGAGTATCCATTGCACTGTCCTGCCCAGCCAGGAGGCAGTCTAGTCACTATTTGCCTGCTGAGGCTTGGCTCCAATACCATGGGGTCCACCCTGCTGCCGCAGGGCTCCGCTCTACTGTGGTGGGCTCCACCCTGTTGGCAGAGTCTCTCTGTTATGGCGGGTTGCCTCAGCAGCTGCAGGCTGCTTCTGCAATGGGCGTGTTCCTCAGTAGGGGTGGTATGCATCTGTAGTGGCGGACGCCCCTCCCCCACCGAGCTGCACCATCCTGGATTCAGCAGAGCCCACAGCAAAACTCTCAACCCCGATTGTTTTGAATCTCCACCTTGTTTGTCCCTGTGGGGGTGGGACCTGCCGAGCCTGATCACCTGGCTCCCTGCCTCAGAGTCCCTTCTCTCTCTCTCTTTCTCTTTTTTTAAGTTGAATGGTTGACTCTCTCACAGATGTTTTGGTCACCCGCTGACAGGGCACCGGGATCCGCGCGATTTCCCTTGCTGCGGCCCACTGGACTGGCCCAAATCACGCTTCCCAGGAATCTCCCGGTCCGGCTCACTGTCCAAGTCCCGCTCAATCAGATGGATATGTCAATCTGCCCTCCCAAGTCTCAGATTGCTGGTCCAACAGGACACCCAGACCAGTGAGTTTTGCGCAGGCCCCTGCTGCGCCGCGGCTCTGGCCAAAATGGCCACGCTAGCCAAAAGGGCTACACTGCTGTCCCATGTCTCTCCTACACCTGGGAATTTCCCCGTTCTGTGGGCAACAAAGGTTCATCCGAAAATGCGGCTAGGACTCACCCTCTGCGCTTTCACTGAGAGCTGCAATTGCGAGTTGTTCCTACCGCGCCATCTTGGAAATACGGTCTTATTTTACTTTTTGCAGATGAGCTGCAGACTATAAATGAATTCATGTATGTAACTACTTACCAAAAATTGTATTAATTCACAAAATATTTGACCCAGCATTTTCTGATCCATTTACAGTAACAGAAGGTAGGCTGTGTAGGCACTTGCCTCCCCAGGTGGCACTAGTTAAGACTGACAGAGCCACCAGCAACTGATAGCCCAAAGATATTCTCTCAGCATGTAGGACCAGACACCCCTCATCTTCTAGCTAGTGACACAGGGAAGCCCAGAGATGTGCCTTCTGTTCCACAGGAGGCAATAGCAGGGATAGAACAGGATCCCCAGACCCTGCAGAGCAAAGTTAGACCAGGACAGCTCTGAAAAACACATTGTCACTGGAACTACAGCCAAAAAAAGTAGGCAAAGTCCTTTACACTAAAACCATCAGGCAACTGCCATCTAAAATAAAAGGTTTAAATAGGATAAGGAGTCTTAACATAATGTTAAAAATATCCACATAGAGTGGAAAATTACTCAGCATACAAGAACCAGGAAATATCACAAGTTGAATGAGAAGACACAATCAACTGAGGCCAAAATTGAAGTGAATCAACCATTGGAATTACCAGACAAGGACTTTGAAGCAGCCATCATAAAAGTGCTTCAGCAGCAAACTATTCATTCTCCTTAAACAAATGAAGAAATAGAAAAATCTCAGCAAAGAAGAAATTTTTTTAAAAGTGAAAATGAGTGAATTGAAACAAACAATAACCAGAATTAAAAACTAGCAGGATTAGCTCAGTAGTAGAGTAGAAAAGACAAAGATAAATCAGTGAATATGAGGATAGATCAATAGAATTTGCTCAGTCTGACCAACAATGAAAAAAAGTAGACAAAAACAAACAAAAAAACCCACCAGAGGCTCTGTGAGGCTGTAACCAAAGATCTAACTCTCATATTATTGGAGTTCTAGTAGGAGATGAGAAAGAAAGTTGGGACTGAAAAATCATTAAAAGACATAATAGGTGTAAACTTTCTAAATTGGGGGGAAAAAAAGCTGAATAAATCACAGTAAACCCCAAGAAATCAGTTTTAAGACACTTAAACTTCTGTGTTAAAATAATTGATGTCTGAAAGCTAAGGAAAAATTATAACTCTGAAAAAATATCTGTCAATCATAAATTCTGTATTTTGCAAAAATGTTATTCAAGAATGAAGAGAGGCCATGTGTGATAGCCCAGACCTGTAATCCCACCACTCTGAGGGACATTGGTAAGGGAGAATTGCCTGAGGCCAGGAGTTTGAGACCAGCCTGGGCAAGGTAGTAAGACCCCATTGCTACAAACATATCAAAAAAGTAGCCTGGCATAGTTCTAATCCCTGTAGTCCCAGCTACTCAAGAGACTGAAGTGAAGAATTGCTTGAGCCCAGGAGGTCAAGGCTGCAGTGAGCTATGGTGCCACTGCACTTCAGCCTGTGTGACAAAGTGAGACCCTGTCTCACCAAACAAACAAACAAACAAAATCAAACTAAGGAAAAACCAGATAACATATGTTGCTATAATATTTACTGTTAAACAATAGCTAAAGGAGTTTCTCCAAATAGAAAGAAAATTATCAGAGAAGAAGTTCGAAACTACAGAAAGGAAAGAACAAATAAATGGATAACATAGGGGTGAATAAAATATGCTACCTTTCACTTCATGAGTTTCATAAATTAGATTTTAAGTTTGAAGAAAAAAAATTTTAATGTCACCTCAAGCAGTGTTAAATGTATGTAGCAGACATACTTAAGACAATGAGATTTTAAAAGTGGGGAAGGGAAAAGGATTTCAGTCCTTCCCCTGAAGGAGTGGAATGAGAATACAAATGGGGTGTGACAAATTATAGATACCTATTATAACACTTAGAGGGACTACAAGAAAATAGTACAAAGCAAGACATTAAAAAATACTATAAATAAATTAAGATGGAATTCCAAAAACTGTTCAACTAACCCATAGGAAGACAAAGAAAGATAACAGAAGAACAAGAAAGAGGGGGAATAAGCGACTCCAAATGTGCTAACTGAAAGATGAACAGAGTGGATTTAACGAAACTGTAAAGCTTCCTTCAAATGGAATAGCATATATGGGCTGAAACTAAGAAGTTGGAAAATTATAGCAAGCATTCATTTTTTTCAAAGGACAGGACTGTGTATATTAATGTGAGATAAAATTGACTTCAGAGCTAAGACAATTAATTACAAGATGAAAAACAGGCATTACGTAATGATGAAAGGCATGACTGCACCGAAACATAGAAATTCTAAACGTGTATACTCTGGATAACAGAATTTCCAAATACACGAAGTAGAAACTCATTGACCTGGAAAGAGACATAGAGAAATCACAATCATATTTGGGAACTCTTAGCAATTGATAGAACCAATCAATAGCAAGAATATGGAAGGACTGAACAGCACATTGACCAATAGGATCTAACTGACATATTTATAGAATTCTACCCGGTAACAGGAAGATGCATATTCTTTAAAGCATCTGTGGAACAGTTTCCAAAATAGACCATATCCTGGTTATTGAAATCTCAATGAATTTTAAATAATGGAAATGCACAATATGTTCTGTAAACATAAAGGGATCAAACTAGAAATTAACAGAGATAATAGGAAAACTCTAAACACATGGATATTACACAACTTCTAAATAATCCATGTATCAAAGAAAATATCTTAAAGGGAATAAAAGAAACACATAGAACTGAATGGAAATCAAAATGCAAAACACCAAAATTTGGCAGATGCAACTAAGGGCATGCTGAAAGAAAAATTTATAGCATTAAATGTTTATATTAGAAACAGAAAAGTCTCAAATCAATAATTTAAGCTCCCACCTAAGAACCTAGAAAAAGCAGATAATAAGAGAAAAGACACAAATCAGTAACACTATAATTGAAATGAACTATCACTACAGTTACTGTAGCTATTAAAAGAATGATAAGGAAATACTACAGCAGAGGTTTACACTCGTAAAGTTGACAACTAATATTAACTGCACCAAATCCTCAAAAACTGCAAAGTACCAAAACTCAACCCATATGGAAGAAATCAAAGACTTAAAAACTCAGAGTGACTTTGTGGGTTAGAAAACCCAGCAAAGTTTTTTTTTTAATAGGTACTAGATCTAGACAGTCTCATTCTAAAATGTTTATGGGACCTATAATAACTGAAACAACTCTGAAAAAGAAGAAAAAGTACAAGGAATTACTCTATCTAGTGTTAAGGCTTATTATATCCTGACAGTAATCATGACTATGGTATTGGCAAAGGAAAAAAGGTATAGCTCAGTAGAACAAGATAGAGAACCCAAAATCAGACCCACACGAATATGCCCAACTAATTTTTGACAAAGGTGCGGAAGTGAATCAGTGTGAAGCTGGAGCACTTGGACATTCAGGACAAAAGTGGGGAAAACCTTGGTCTAAACTTCACATTTCATTAAAAAGAAAGCTCAAAAAAAGTATCACATAAATTAAAAACTTTAAAACTGTAGGAAAACTCAGAGTATCTTTGGGACCTAAGACAAAGAGAAGAGTTCTTAAATTTGGTGATACCAATAGTATGATCTAGAAAAATAAAATCTCGTCACAATTAAAAATTTTTATGAATGACCTTATTAAGAGTAATTAAAAACCAGATACTCGGGAGGCTGAGGCAGGGGAATTGTTTGAACCAAGGACGTGGAGGCTGCAGTGAGCTGAGATTGCACCATTGCACTCCAGCCTGGGTGACAGAGTAAGACTCTATCTCAATAAATAAATAGTATATAAAAAAACTGCAGACATGGAAAAAAATTTGTTAACCACCTTATCTGATGAAGAACTAGAACATACTAGGATACACTGAATATATAGACTACTCTCAGAACTCAACATTAAAAACCTGTTAGAAAATTTGCAAAATACATGCACAGACATTTCACCAAAGAGGATATACAAACAGCAAATAACCATATATAAATATATACAACTTTACTAGCCACTAGGAAAATATAAACTGAAACCACAATGAGATATCACTACACACTTATCAGAATGGATAAAATTTTTAAAAAAATTGATAACACCAAATACTGATGTGAGAATGCAGAGAAACTGGATCACTCATATATCATTAGTGGGGATGTAACCTGACACAGCCACTCTGGAATATAGGGAGTTGAGAATTTTTTCCCAATTTACTTACACTGTGACCCATGGGCACTTATTCTGACCCTTTTCAAGCAACTGCATTCTTGGGCATATCCTGGAGAATGAAAACTACGTTCACACAAAAACCTGTATATGAGTGTTCATAGCACCTTTGTTATAGCCCGAACCTAGAAAAGTTCAAATATGTTGCAATAGACAAATATTTAAAACAAACTGTACTGTTTCCATTCCATCACACTTTGCTCCTAATAAGAAGTGATGGACTTCTGATACACACAACTGGGATAGACCTCAAGAGAATTACATTGAGTGAGAAAAGCCAATCTCAAATGGCCACATACTGCATGATTCCATTAGCTTCCATTCATATAAGATTTCTGCAGTTACACAATGATAGTGATGGAGAAGAGACCTTTTGTTGCCAGGAGTTATGCATTGGGATGGAGAGAAAGGGCATGGGTAGGGCTTAGAAAGGTAGCTGGAGGGAGCTTTGAGGTGATGGAACAGTTCTCTGTCTTGGTTGTGGTGGTAGTTACATAAAGCTACACATGAGATCAAATTGCATAGACTGTATTTACATCCATAGATGAGTGCAGGCACTGTTGGTAACATCTGAGTACTCTCTATGGATTGTCTCGATGTCAGTTTCCTGGTTTGATGTTGTTTGGTAACTGTAGTTACTCTGCAAGATGTCAGCACTGGGGCAGGCTGGGTGAAAGGTGCGTGGGGTTTCACTGTACATTTCTTTGCAACTCCTCATAAATCTATTTCAAAATAAAATGAATTAAAGTGCAAACATGAATGCACAAGCATCAATTAATAAGGCTTTCACAGTACAGAATAGACTTCTAAAGTTTGGGAGGTGGGCCTTAAGATGATTTAGTAACACCTCTGTAGGTATGTCCCTCTGATGCAAATGGCCCTCTGCTGTCTGTTCTGCTCTAACCAGGGGACTTGGCCTTGTGGGTGTCTGGTGTTTCCAAAGGAGGGTAGGAGGAGATTAGAGAGTATATTGTGTGTTCCCTGGGGAAGAGGGAGGAATCATGATCTGTACCCAGGGATTAAAAGAGGAAGGGGAGCTATAGGACCCTAAGAAAAGGGAATCTAGAGCTGAGGGCTTGTAGGAGGAATGTCCACTCCATTCTACTAGGGCTTAGACCAGCTGGCATAGCAACTCTGTGAACTGTCGGCCACCCTTAAACTCTCTTTTAGGGCCAATTATCCCTTGATTTTCTCTTCATTATTGGCAATAAATTTTTTTCTTTGAGACAGAGTCTCTTTGTTACCCAGTTTGAAATGTAGTGGCAACAAAGCTGGCTCACTGCAGTCTTTTTTTTTTTTTTTTTTTTTTTTTTTTTTTTTTTTGGAGAGCCAGGGTTCCACCATGTTTCCCAGGCTAGTCTTGAACTCCTGAGCTCTAATGATCTGCCTGCCTTGGCCTCCCTAAAATGCTGGAATTACAGACATGAGCCACTAGGCCACCCAGGTTAACAGTAAATCTTGCTAAGAAGATTTGCCCATAAAGAACACCCTGGCTTGGTAGAGTTTATGGAAGAAGGGGAGACTAAGAGACCCTGTCCTATGCCATAGCCACTGTTAGAGAGATAGGAACCCAGAGAACAGGAACAGGAGTGGAGTTCAGGAAACAATCAGAACAATCTCCCTCCCCTGGTAAAGCAGCCCTAAGTAAGGAACACCCTGGGGAGTAAGCCCAGGGTAGAGAAGTGTATTTGGAGCCTTTAATCAGGGAAGCTTGCAGGGCTGAGGCACTCACCACAGGGACACCACCGGGGGAAAGTGGTCTGGAGCCATTTGCCCTCCCACTTCTTCAGTCCCATATCTATGTCCCTGTGTTGCTCAAACCCAGGAGCTCCTCAGGGATGCACTGTTTGTATGCTCCATAGCACGCTACACAATTCCGGACATATGGGGGTGCTTATAAAGCACAGTAGTGTATTTAGCAGCATCCCACAGCTACCACATGGTGCCCAGATACCTGCAGGCTGAACTCAAGTGCTCCACCCCCGGTGCAGAATCCTTAGATACAGGGGCTCCCCAGCCCAGGTGGCTGTTCTTAGGTCATGCTCAGAGGCTGAAGCTGGGTGGGATTTCTGGCTCACAGGGCCATCCAGCCACACCCCTCTGGGCTATTCCCCTCCTCTCTCAGAACATCAACTTTCCCAAGATGGAGAGGAGAACCAGCCTGAATACTTGGTGTTTGTAAACTCCTTTCACCTTGTAATTGCTTTACAAATTTTAAACTTCACGTAATATTCAATTTCACACTTGGGAAACAAACAGTAAAGTTAAGTAACTTTCATAATGTTGGATAACATATCTGTGTTAGGAGAGAATTTGTGACTACATGTAAAATTCTGTCCTCAGACCTTTCTCAAGTGTATTCTAAAATAAAAGGCTTCTGTACTCAAAATTTAGCTTTGTCCCTGTTGAATAGTAAATTAAGAGTTCAAAATGAGACGGTAAATAAGTTAGACCAAATAAGTAAGCTGCCTTTGAGTATGGAGGTAGAGACATAAATTTGTATGATTACCATAGAAATCAGGCAGCACTTTATTGAAAGAATAGCAATTTTTATATCTTGAAATATAAGCCTTTGAAAAATACAATGTTTGTTGATAAAAGGAAACTTTCTAAGGGCTGCTACTATATCTTGATGACTTAATAAGGGGATATACCTCGGGATGGGTCAGTTAAAAGAGATTATTTCTTTAGTTTTCTTTATTCGCACACTAGTAGCAAAATTAGAAAAATCAGTGAGAAAATCATATCTGTTTTGTTAATATAATAATCTTATGAACTTTTCATTATAAAACCTGAAATTCATATATATATATATATATATATATATATATATATATATATATATATATATATATAGTTTTCTTTAATGAAGTTTTAACAGTTGGAAGAAGACAATTTGTAAATTTAGTAAGAGAGAATGTGTGCACGTGCACGTGTTTGTGTGTGTGTATGTGAATATATATATATATATATATATATGCCACCATGCCTAGCTAATTTTTTGTATTTTTAGTAGAAATGGAGTTTCACCATGTTGGCCAGGCTGGTCTTGAACTCCTAACCTCAGGTGATCCACCTGCCTTGACCTCTTAAAGTGCTGGGATTACAGGCATTAACCACTACACCCAGCCAAAAGTTGCTATATTGAATAGTTGTCAGTCACTTTGGGAGGCTGAGACAGGAGGATTGCTTGAGCTTGGGAGTTTGAGACCAGCCTGGACAACATAGTGAGACCCTGTCTCTACAAAACATAAATAAAATAAAATAAATAGTTGTCATTTGATTGCACCATCCCCTTAATATATCTGAGCAGTACTTATTTGTTGTAGGCTAAAGGGTGAAAAGAGAGAAAGAGAAAACTGTTAGTAAACATGATTATGCCTTCCAAGGGGCCTAGTATTGAACTCTACTGGGTAAGTTATTAATAGGCTCAAAAATGTATGAAAGTGCAAATACTATAGAAGTGGTTTTCATCCCCAGAAAAGCCCTGGATAGGTTGCCTGGTCCTGGGGTTGCTGTCTTCCATGAGGTGATTCAGAGGCACAGGCTCCTTAGGTCCTGCAGTTGTACTGTCCACCAGCTCGCCTGTAGCCACCTTTCAGAAGGGAAAAGGAATAAGGAGGAAGCCCACCTACCTCTTGCAAGCCTGGACTGGCCTGGCCCGGAAGCAGCCCATGTCATTTCCACCAACCTTCCACTGAAGAGAGCTTGTCACATGGCCATATGGCCAGGCCTACCTTGAAAGAGGATTGGAAATACAATTTCTGGCTGGGGTTTAAATGTGTATTTTAGAAATAGAAAATGGATTTTGGTAGACAGCCAGTTCAGCTGCCTCAGAGGCCTTCTTAAGCTGCATGAATTAATGTAGACTTCCTTATTTAACCACATCTTGATTCCCTGTGAATGGGCCTAGATGTTATTTTTTTAATTTTTATTTTTGTTTCTATTTTTGGGGGATGGAGTTTCACTCTGTCACCGAGGCTGGAGTGCAATGGTGTGATTTCAGCTCACTGCAAACCTCTGCCTTCCAGGTTCAAGTGATTCCCTGCCTCAGCCTCCTGAGTAGCTGGGACTGCAGGTGCACGCCACTACGCCTGGCTAATTTTTTGTATTTTAGAAGAGGTGAGGTTTCACCATATTGTCCAGGATAGTCTTGATCTCCTGACCTCGTGATATGCCTTCCTCAGCCTCCCAAAGTGCTGGGATTCTGCGCCTGGCCAGATGTTACTTGTAAGAAAAAGATAGTTCTAGAGAGCCGAATCCATTTTCAGTTGATAGAGGAATTAACATTCTGAATAGAGTTCAGTTAAGAAAGAAAACTTGCTAGGAATTTTCTTGCTATAAGAAAATCTGCCCTTGTTTGTACTAGAGAGGTAAAAGAATGCAGGGTTTTAAAAAGACAGTCTTTCACGTCACTGCCAGGAATCTCATGAGAGCTAAAGTACATGCATCCTTGGACTTTGTGTGAGGAAGGAACTGTCCTCAAAGTGTTGCTACCTGATAAGGGTTGAAAGGGTTGAGGGGCTGGGCAGAGGGCCTGTTAAATGATTCTCTGGCCTGATCGCCTCAAAATCAGAACATTAAATAGGTTTGATAAATTTCATGTTTTTCAAAAAAATTCTCTAATTGTAGTTACAGAAAAAAACTGTGATAAGATCCCCTTAAGAGAACATTAATCCTATTAATACAGTTATTATTATTCCAACACCTTTAGCCCACTCTTGCCACTCTTTGGTGCTCTACATTTTTTTTTTTTTTTTTGAGCCCAAGTCTTGCTCTGTCACCCAGGCTGGAATGTACTGATTCTGTCTCGGCTCACTGCAACCTCTGCCTCTCAGGTTCAAGTGATTCTCCTACCTCAGCCTTCTGAGTAGCTGGGATTACAGGTGCATGCAACCATGCCCAGCTAATTTTTGTATTTTTAGCAGAGAAGAGGTTTCACCGTGTTAGCCAGGATAGTCTCGATCTCCTGACCTCGTGATCTGCCCATCTTGGCCTCCCAAAGTGTTGGGATTACAGGCGTGAGCTGCACCCAGCCAGCACTCTACTTTTTAATATAAACCATATGTAGAGAGACAGGAGCCCCAAGAACAGAGAGGCTGGCCAAGCTGGAGAAATAAAGCATTCTCTGTCCCTGGAGCTCCAGCCATAAGTGAGTAAACTTCAGTTGCCCAAAACCAAGTCCATTGGAGAGAAGAAAATTGCTAGTGCCAGTGCGGGAGTTACACTGTCATCTTCTCTTTTATAAGCATGGTCACGAATGACATGTGATTTGAAACCGCAATTTACTACCGTAATAAAGTTTCTAAAATTACTGCAGTCAGAATCCAATTGTATTGAACAGTCAATTGATTCTGGGTTAAAACATGCTTACATCACAAAATAATGACTGGTTTAAGAAAAATAAGGTTGTGTTCAGGAGCCAATATCTCAGTGCAAAAGGGACACTATTAAAATTCTTTAGGGGCAAATAAATTGCTGATTTGCTAAGTATGCTTGAAGTAATATCACATCTGCCTAATGTTCTTTCCTCATAGTCTCCCAGTGAAATAGGTAAAGCAGGAATTTCCACTTTGTAGAAAAAGGATCTAGAGATGTGAGAATCCATCATGTAAGAACATTTTAGATGAGTACCAGAACCTGATTCATAATACTCTTTACACTACTCCAAGTAAAATATGGCAGCCAGTGGATTGACACACACTGATTGTAAAGATCACATTTAGAGGTATGCTCACTAAAATCTGTTAATTCTGATCAGTATGAAGAATAAAGTTAGTGCTTTTGGATATTAAGATAGTTGATACAGGCAAACAATGAAATTTAAAAGCAGTAACTGGACTGTAAGTATTTCTTATAGGAAACCTTTTTTTCAGTCTTATGGCAAATTTTGAGGCCCAACTGTCAGCCTTTTTCGTGTTTTCCTTTAGGGTGTAAATGAATTCTTTGTTTTCTGTTTTGTTAGAACTTTCTAAAGTATTTGGTTTCATTTGCTTTTATCCATTGCAAGGCAATTGTTTCTGATTTTATTCTTTGTCATTGAATTATCTCCAAGGTTATAAGTTAAATTAAAAAAAAAAATCCTCAAATGATTCCAAAACTTTAAAAGGTGGGTAGTGGCAAACATCGACCTCTGTGTTCTCTCATATAATCTGGAGCTGGGAGAAATTACAGCAGATTTTGGCAGTGTCCTCAGTACCAGCAGACCTTCTTGCAGAAGGGTGTCAAACTTTCCGGGCTTTGTTCCTCTATTAAGTGTTCTACCAACTCCCCAACTCTTCTCTTTCCTCATCCCTTGACATGAAACACCTTTCTAGTGTGTAGTCTATTAGGGTATAAATCACACCAAACAATTTTTGCTCAACCACTTTGCTAGATAGATTGGAAAGAAACACAATTTATTACATGCTAATCAAACTGTAATTGCCTGTCTCTCTGATAAATTGACCATGAATAAGGTAGGTCTCTTTGACTGACATTCTTGGGACTGTGCATTGCAGTCTTTATAGGCATGACATGCCTGTGTAAGAAAGCAGGCTTACTGTTAGGAAACAATGTTTCCCTCTTTTGAAGGGACTGATTTTCAAAATTTTCACTTTCATCATAAATGGGTGTTAGTAAAAGTATCACTCACTTATTGTTTACATCGCAAATAGAGAAGCAAGTTACTTTTAGTTTAAAAAAACCTTGTTGCAGTATTGATTTAATCAGAGTTCTGTTTGTTTGTGTCTGCTCATCTAATGTGTAATCAGAATCCCTTAATAAGAAGTGGTTTCATTCCATTGCTCTGTATTCTGGAAAGAAGTCTGATGTTGGATTTATCATTAAGGTTTCCCATCAGCTTGTCACCACCAAAGTCCTCTGCATTATTTTCTGTGTTCTCTGTAAGGCTGATTCTGCCCTACCATCCTCTTTTTGCCAAGGAGAGAATTTTTTTCTTTTTCTGAGATGGACCCTCACTCTGTCACTCAGGTTGGAGTGCAGTGGTGCCATCTTGGCTCACTGAAACCTCCACCTCCCATGTTCAAGCAATTCTCCTGCCTCAGCCTCCCAAGTAGCTGGGATTACAGGCTCACATCACTGTGTCCAGCTAAATTTTGTATTTTTAATAAAGATGGGATTTCACCGTGTTGGCTGGGCTGATCTTCACCACTCCTGACCTGTGGTGATCTGCCCACCTCAGCCTCCCAAAGTTCTGGGATTACAGGTGTGAGTCACCGCACATGGCCAAGAAATTGTAAAATGAGTCACCAGGAGTAAAACATACTAATCGATTTATTCAGATTTTCCTAGTTTTTATTTAATGCTTCTTTTCTGTCTAGGATCCCTTCCAGGATACCACATTACATTTAGTCACCACATCTCCTTTGGTTTTTCCAGTCTCTGGCAGTTTCTCAAACTTCCCTTGTTCATGATGGCCTTGACAGTTTTAAGGGGCACTGATCAGGTATCTTATAATATGTTCTTCAGTTGGATGTTGCTGATGTTTTTCTCATGGTTAGAATGATTATGAGTTTGAGGAGGAAGACTACAGAAGTGAAGTGCCATTCTCATACCATGTGAATGGCCCATGCTGAACTTGATCACTGCTGAGGTAGTACTTGTCAGCTATCTCCACTGTAAAGTTATTCTATTTCTCTTTGCTCTCATACGACTTCTACCTACTTTAACTCTACCGATCCTGCGAGGACTATCTCAGGGTTCACCTCCTTCTCAGTATCTTAAATCTGACCAACTTAGTGGAATATTTTACCACAGGCATAATTTTAAATAACCCAGTTATTGAGAACTACATTAGGAAGGAAGATGGGATGTGCTCATCACCTCTTAGCTGAGTGACCCCCGCTACGATTCCATCACACATCGAAACTGTAGTCTTTTACATGGGAGTAAAGCCCCAAAACGCCTCCCAGCATAGCTTTATGGTCAACAGCAGAGAAAGGCCTTGTGACATTGAAAGGAGGAGATGACCATGTAGTCATGAGTTAGCAAATTCCAGTGGCCATTTCTAAGACACTCTCTCTCTAAAAAAAAAAATCACTAGAAAAACTTGTATTTAAAAATTATGAAGGCAACTTGAGGGAGAATACAAGATGGCAACCATGCCTCCTGACCTTAGCCTTTGAGATTAGGTGCTGATTGTGTGAAATCCCGCTTGATCATGTGGTTTAACTGTACTTGGTGACATTGTCCTTGCCTAGAGGATGTTTATTTTACCATGGATCAAACTTTTGTGGATATTAATAAAGTTTGGATGTAAGAGCTAATGAAATTAAGTGTTCTTTATCTTAGAAAAACATCCTTTTGTTTTGCATTTAGAAGCAGAGTTAGGCTGGGCGTGGTGGCTCACGCCTGTAATCCTAGCACTTTGGGAGGCCAAGGTGGGCAGATATCCAGGTCAGGATATTGAGACCATCCTGGCCAACATGAAGAAACCCATCTCTGCTAAAATACAAAAAGTTAGCCAGGCGTGGTGGTGCGCATCTGTAATCTCAGCTACTCAGGAGGCTGAGGCAGGGAAATTGCTTGAACCCAGGAGGCAGTGGTTGCAATGAGCTGAGATCACATCACTGCACTCCAGCCTGACAACAAGAGTAAGACTCTGTCTCAAAAAAAAAAAAAGAAGACATATTTAACATTTAGATATTCAGGTGTGGGACTGCGAAGATCTGTTCTCATTCTGGCCAATACATAATTCCATAGCTTAATGGCTGAGTTGTTGAAAGTGCTCACTCTAGTGCTATATTCCAACACAGTAGCCTAGATTATTGATTGAAAGGGAGTATTTATCCCCTTAGGGAACACTTGACAATTTCTGAAGACATTTGTGGTTGTCACAACTGGGTGGGAGCCACATCTGGCATCTTGTGAGTGAAGGACAGGGATGCGGCTAAACATCCTTAATTCTCAACCCTCCACAGCAAAGAGTTATCTGGCCCAAAATGCCAGCAGTGCTACATCTGAGAAACTTAACTGGCTGACTACATTGCCTTCGCTTCTTTTCTGGGGCAGCCTTCCCTAGACCCTAAGATGTGTTGTGTATTTAGTTTTGTTAGACCACCCTGGAGAACATTTGTGACCCTGGACTGGCTCAAGAATGAGTCTGACTTCTAGATCAGTGGTTTCCACCCTGCCTATGTGAACATGAAGACCTTTTTTTTTTTTAATTTTTATTGCATTTTAGGTTTTGGGGTACATGTGCAGAATGTGCAAGATAGTTGCATAGGTACACACATGGCAGTGTGTTTTGTCGCCTTCTTCCCCTTAACCCACATTTGGCATTTCTCCCCAGGCTATCCCTTCCCAGCTCCCCCCCGCTGTCCCTCCCCTATTCCCTCCAATAGACCCCAGTGTGTAGTACCCCCCTCCCTGTGTCCATGTGTTCTCATTTTTCTCACCCGCCTATGAGTGAGAATATGCGGTATTTCCTTTTCTGTTCTTGTGTCAGTTTGCTGAGAATGATGTTCTCCAGATTCATCCATGTCCTTACAAAGCACATAAACTTGTCATTTTTTATTGCTGCATAATATTGCATGGTATATATGTGCTACATTTTCCCAGTCCAGTCTATCATCGATGGGCATTTGTGTTGGTTCCAGGTCTTTGCTATTGTAAACAGTGCTGCAATGAACATTCGTGTGCATGTGTCCTTATAGTAGAACGATTTATATTCCTTTGGATATATACACAGTAATGGGATTGCTGGGTCAAATGGAATTTCTATTTCTAGGTCCTTGAGGAATCACCACACTGTCTTCCACAATGGTTGAACTAATTTACACTCCAACCAACAGTGTAAGAGTGTTCCTATTTCTCCACATCCTCTCCAGCATCTGTTGTCTCCAGAATTTTTAATGATAGCCATTCTAACCGGTGTGAGATGGTATCTCAATGTGGTTTTGATTTGCATCTCTCTAATGACCAGTGATGATGAGCATTTTTTCATATGTTTGTTGGCCTCATGTATGTCTTCTTTTGTAAAGTGTCTGTTCCTTGTTTGTTTTTTTCCGGTAAATCTGTTTGAGTTCTTTGTAAATTCTGAATATCAGCCCTTTGTCAGATGGGTAAACTGCAAAGATTTTTTCCCAATCCGTTGGTTGCCGATTCACTCTAGTGACTGTTTCTTTTGCCGTGCAAAACCTGTGGAGTTTGATTAGGTCCCATTTGTCTATTTTGGCTTTTGTTGCCAATGCTTTTGGTGTTTTGTTCATGAAGTCCTTGCCTACTCCTATGTCCTGAATGGTTTTGCCTAGATTTTCTTCTAGGATTTTTATGGTGCCAGGTCTTATGTTTAAGTCTTTAATCCATCTGGAGTTAATTTTAGTGTAAGGTGTCAGGAAGGGGTCCAGTTTCTGCTTTCTGCACATGGCTAACCAGTTTTCCCAACACCATTTGTTAAACATGGAATCCTTTCCCCATTGCTTGTTTTTGTCTGGTTTATCAAAGATTATATGGTTGTAGATATGCTGATTTGCCTCCAATGCCTCTATTCTGTTCCATTGGTCTATATCTCTGTTTTGGTACCAGTACCATGCTGTTTTGATTACTGTAGCCTTGTAGTATAGTTTGAAGTCTGGTAGTGTGATGCCTCCCGCCGTGTTCTTTTTGCTTAGAATTGACTTGGCTATACGGGCTCTCTTTTGGTTCCATATGAAGTTCATGGTGGTTTTTTCCAGTTCTGTGAAGAAATTCAATGGTAGTTTGATGGGGATAGCATTGATTCTGTAAATTACTTTGGGCAGTATAGCCATTTTCATGATATTGATTCTTTCTAACCACAAACATGGAATGTTTCTCCATCTGTTTGTGTCCTCTCTTATTTCGTTGAGCAGTGGTTTGTACTTTTCCTTAAAGAGGTCCCTTACCTTCCTTGTTAGTTGTATTCCTAGGTAATTTATTCTCTTTGTAGCAATTGTGAATGGCAGTTTGTTCTTGATTTGGTTCTCTTTAAGTCTGTTATTGGTGTATAGGAATGCTTGTGATTTTTGCACATTGATTTTATATCCTGAGACTTTGCTGAAGTTGCTTATCCGTTTCAGGAGTTTTTGGGCTGAGGTGATGGGGTCTTCTAGGTATACTATCATGGCGTCTGCGAATAGAGACAATTTGGCTTCCTCCTTTCCTATTCGAATACACTTTATGTCTTTTTCTTGCCTGATTGCTCTGGCTAGAACTTCCAGTACTATGTTGAATAGAAGTGGTGAGAGAGGGCATCCTTGTCTCGTGCCAGATTTCAAAGGGAATGATTCCAGTTTTTGCTCATTTAGTATGATATTGGCTGTTGGTTTATTGTAAATAGCTTTTAATGCTTTGAGATATGTTCCATCAATACCGAGTTTATTGAGAGTTTTTAGCATAAAGGGCTGTTGAATTTTGTCAAATGCCTTCTCTGCGTCAGTTGAGATAATCATGTGGTTTTTGTTTTTGGTTCTGTTTATGTGGTGAATGACGTTTATAGACTTGCGTATGTTGAACCAGCCTTGCATGCCCAGGATGAATCCTACTTGATCATGATGGATAAGTTTTTTAATGTGCTGTTGCAATCAGTTTGCCAGTATTTTATTGAAGATTTTTGCATCTATGTTCATCATGGATATTGGCCTGAAGTTTTCTTTTCTTGTTGAGTCTCTGCCTGGTTTTGGTATCAGGATGATGTTGGTCTCATAAAATGATTTGGGAAGGGTTCTCTCTTTTTGGATTATTTGGAATCGTTTCAGAAGGAATGGTACCAGCTCCTCTTTGTGTGTCTGGTAGAATTTGGCTGTAAACCCATCTGGACCTGGGCTTTTTGTGTGTGGTAGGCTCTTAATTGCTCCCTCGACTTCAGACCTTGTTATTGGTCTATTCATAGTTTTGGCTTCCTCCTGGTTTAGGCTTGGGAGGACACAGGTGTCCAGGAATTTATCCATTTCTTCCTGGGTTACTAGTTATGTTAGAGTTGTGTGTAGTATTCTGATAATGGTTTGAATTTCTGTGGAATCTGTGGTGATTTCCCCTTTATCATTTTGTATTGCATCTATTTGGTTGTTCTCTCTCTTCTTTTTTATCAGTCTGGCTAGTGGTCTGTCTATTTTGTTGATCTTTTCGAAAAACCAGCTCTTGGATTTATTGATTTTTTGAAGGGTTTTTCGTGTCTCTATCTCCTTCAGTTCTGCTCTGATCTTAGTTATTTCTTGTCTTCTGCTAGGTTTTGAGTTTTTTTGATCTTGCTCCTCTAGCTCTTTCAATTTTGATGATAGGGTGTCAATTTTGGATCTCTCCACTCTTCTCATGTGGGCACTTATTGCTATATATTTTCCTCTACAAACTGCTTTAAATGTGTCCCAGAGATTCTGGTATGTTCTGTCTTCATTCTCGTTTGTTTCGAAGAACTTCTTTATTTCTGCCTTCATTTCATTGTTTATCCAATCAACATTCAAGAGCCAGTTGTTCAGTTTCCATGAAGCTGTGCGGTTCTGAGTTAGTTTCTGAATTCTGAGTTCTAACTCGATTACACTATGGTCTGAGAGACTGTTATGATTTCAGTTGTTTTGCATTTGCTGAGGAGTGCTTTACTTCCAATTATGTGGTCAATTTTGGAGTAGGTGTGATGTGGTGCTGAGAAGAATGTAAATTCTGTGGATTTGGGATGGAGAGTTCTGTAAATGTCTATCAGATTTGCTTGTTCCAGGTCTGAGTTCAAGCCCTGGATATCCTTGTTAATTTTCTGTCTGGTTGATCTGTCTGATATTGACAGTGGAGTGTTAAAATCTCCCACTATTATTGTGTGGGAGTCTAAGTCTCTTTGTAGGTCATTAAGAACTTGCCTTATATATCTGGGTGCTCCTGTATTGGGTCCATATATATTTAAGATCGTTAGCTCTTCTTGTTGTATCGATCCTTTTACCATCATGTAATGACCTTCTTTATCTCTTTTGATCTTTGTTGCTTTAAAGTCTATTTTATCAGAGATGAGAATTGCAACTCCTGCTGTTTTTTGCTCTCCATTTGCTTGGTAAGTCTTCCTCCATCCCTTTATTTTGAGCCTTTGTGAATCTTTGCATGTGAGATGGGTTTCCTGGATACAGCCCACCGATGGGTTTTGGTTTTTTATGCAATTTGCCAGTCTGTGTCTTTTGATTGGTGCATTTAGCCCATTTACATTTAGGGTTAATATTGTTATGTGTGAGTTTGATACTGCCATTTTGATACTATCTGGCTGTTTTGTCCCTTCGTTGATGCAGATTCTTCATTTTGTTGATGCTTTTTAGCATTTGGTATGTTTTTAGAATGGCTGGTACTCGTTGTTCCTTTCTATGTGTAATGCCTCTTTCAGGAGCTCTTCTAAAGCAGGCCTGGTGGTGAAAAAATCTCTGAGTTCTTGCTTGTTGGCAAAAGATTTTATTCTTCCTTCACTTATGAAGCTCAGTTTGCCTGGATATGAAATTCTGGGTTGAAAGTTCTTTTCTTTAAGGATGTTGAATATTGGCTCCCCCCTCTTCTGGCTTGTAGAGTTTCTGCCGAGAGATCTGCTGTGAGTCTGACAGGCTTCCCTTCGTGGGTGACCCGACCTTTCTCTCTGGCTGCCCTTAGTATTTTCTCCTTCATTTCAACCCTGGTGAATCTGACGATTATGTGCCTTGGGGTTGCTCTTCTTGCAGAATATCTTTGTGGTGTTCTCTGTATTTCCTGGAGTTGAGTATTGGCCTACCTTGCTAGGTTGGGGAAATTTTCCTGCATAATATCTGGAAGAGTGTTTTCCAGCTTGGATTCATTCTCTTCGTCACATTCTGGTACGCCTATCAAACGTGGGTTAGGTCTCTTCACATAGTCCCACATTTCTTGGAGATTTTGTTCATTCCTCTTTGCACTTTTTTCTCTAACTTGGTTTCTCTTTTTATTTCATTGAGTTGGTCTTCGACTTCTGATATTCTTTCTTCTGCTTGGTCAATTCGGCTGTTGAAACTTGTGCATGCTTCGCAAAGTTCTCGTGTTTTGTTTTTCAGCTCCTTCAATTCATTCATATTCCTCTCTAAGTTGTCCATTCTTGTTATCATTTCCTCAAATCTTTTTTCAAATCTTTTTTCAAGGTTCTTAATTTCTTTGCATTGATTTAGAACATGTTCTTTTAGCTCACTGAAGTTTCTCATTATCCACCTTCTGAAGTCTGATTCCGTTATTTCGTCACTCTCATTCTCCGTCCAGCTTTCCCCTTGCTGGTGAGGAGTTTTGGTCCTTTGTAGGAGGTGAGGTGTTTTGGTTTCGGGTGTTTTCCCCCTTTTTGCGCTGGTTTCTTCCCATCTTTGTGGATTTATCCACCTGTCGTCTTAGTAGGTTCTGACTTTTCGACTGGGTCTCTGAGTGGATGCCCAGATTATTGATGATGAAGTATTTCTGTTATTTAGTTTTTCTTCTAACGGTTTAGCCCCTCTGCTGTACGAGTGCTGAGGTCCACTCCAGGCCCTGCTTGTCTGGGGTACACCTGTAGCAGCTGCGGAACAGTGAGGGATGCTACCAGTTTCTTCTTCTGCTATCTTTGTCCCACAATGATGCCCGCCAAATGTCAGTCTGATTAGTCCTTTTTTGTGGTGGCTCTTTGGATATACAGGGGTCAGGGAGCTGCTTGAGGAGATGGTCTGTACTTTATAGGAGCTCCAGTGCTGAGCTGTGAGCTCCATTGTTCATTCAGGTTTGCTGGGCGAATGTGTCTGCTGCAGCAGAACTTATAAAAGCCCCCCATTTTTTTTCCCTCAGATGCTCTGTCTCAGGGAGTTGGGGTTTTCTTTATGAGTATCTGTTGCACTGTCCTGCCCAGCTAGGAGGCAGTCTATTCACTATTTGCCTTCTGGGGCTCTGCCCTGCTAGCGCGTGTTCGCCCTGCTGCCACGGGTCTCCGTTCTACTGTGGTGCGCTCCGCCCTGTTGGCGGCGTCTCTCTGTTATGGCTGGTTGCCTCAGCAATGGCAGACTGCGTCAGCAGTGGGTGGTACCTCAGTAGGGGCGGATTGCGTCCGTAGTGGCAGACGCCCCTCCCCCACCGGGCTGCACTGATTGAATTCAGCTGACTCCACAGCAAAACTCTCAACCCCGAGCGCCTCGAATCGCCACGCTGCTTGTCCCTGTGAGGGTGGGACCTGCCGAGCCCGATCACCTGGCTCCCTGCCTCAGAGTCCCTCCTCGCTCTCTCTCTCTCTCTCTCTCTTTTTCTTTCCAAATTGAATGGTTGACTCTCTCACAGGCGCCCCAGTCGCCTGCTGATTGGGCACCAGGATCCGTGCGATCTCCCCTGTGGCGGCCCACTGCACCGGCCAAAGCACTCTTCCCAGGAATCTCCTGGTCTGGCTCACCATCTAAGTCCCGTTCAATCAAATGGACATGTCAGTCTGCCCTCCCAAAACTCAGATTGCTGGTATAACAGGGCACCCAGACCAGTGAGCTTTGTGCAGGCTGCCACTGCGCCACGGCACGGCACCAGCCAAAACGGCCACGCAAGCGGGCTGTGCTGCTCTCCTGTGTCTCTCCTACACCTGGGAATTTGCCAGTTCTGTGGGCTACAAAAGTCCATCTGAAAATGCAACTAGGACTCACCCTCTGTGCCTTCACTGAGAGCTGCAATTCTGAGTTGTTTCTATGATGCCATCTTGGGACCACTCCCATGAAGACCTTTTTTAATGACCAAAATTTTCAGTCTCATAATTTTTGAGCTCTTATTATTCAAGAATTAAGAGGCTAGGCGGGAGGTGGCTGTAACCACCTGGAAGGCCAGAACGGGAGGCAAGATGGCGTCATAGAGGTGACTCAGGATTGCAGCTCTCGGTGAAGGCGCAGAGGCTGCTGCAGGTATACCCCAGACAAGCAGGGCCTGGAGTGGACCTCAGCACTCATACAGCAGAGAGGATAGATCATTAGAGGGAAAACTAAGTAACAGAAATACTTCATCATCAACAATCTCAGTGTCCACACAGAGACCCAATTGAAAAATCAGCCACTACTAAGACAACAGGCGGATAAATCCATAAAGATGGGAAGAAACCAGCGCAAAAAGGAGGAAAGCACCCGAAACCAAAACACCTCACCTCCAAAAAAGGACCAAAACTCCTCACCAGCAAGGGAACAAAGCTGGACGGAGAATGAATGTGACAAAATGACGGAATCAGACTTCAGAAAGTGGATAATGAGAAACTTCAGTGAGCTAAAGGAACATGTTCTAAACCAGTGCAAAGAAACTAAGAACCTTGAAAAAAGATTTGAAAAAAGATTCGAGGAATTGATAACGAGAATGGACAACTTAGAGAGGAATATGAATGAATTGAAGGAGCTGAAAAACTCAACACGAGAACTTCGCGAAGCATGCAGAAGTTTCAACAGCCGAATTGACCAAGCAGAAGCAGACCATAGTGCAATCAAGTTGGAACTCAGAATTCAGAAAATAACTCAGAACCGCACAGCTTCATGGAAACTGAACAATTGGCTCTTGAATGTTGATTGGATAAACAATGAAATGAAGGCAGAAATAAAGAAGTTCTTTGAAACCAATGAGAATGAAGACACAACGTACCAGAATCTCTGGGACACATTTAAAGCAGTCTGTAGAGGAAAATATATAGCAATAAGTGCCCACATGAGAAGAGTGGAGAGATCCAAAATTGACACCCTATCGTCAAAATTGAAAGAGCTAGAGGAGCAAGATCAAAAAAGCTCAAAACCTAGCCGAAGACAAGAAATAACTAAGATCAGAGCAGAACTGAAGGAGATAGAGACAAGAAAAACCCTTCAAAAAATCAATAAATCTAAGAGCTGGTTTTTCGAAAAGATCAACAAAATAGACAGACCACTAGCCAGACTGATAAAAAAGAAAAGAGAGAACAACCAAATAGATGCAATAAAAAACGATAAAGGGGAAATCACCACAGATTCCACAGAAATTCAAACCATCATCAGAGAATACTACAAACAACTCTATGCACATAAACCAGTAAATCAGGAAGAAATGGATAAATTCCTGGATGCCTGTGTCCTCCCAAGCCTAAACCAGGAGGAAGCCGAAACTATGAATAGACCAATAACAAGGTCTGAAGTTGAGGCAGCAATTAAGAGCCTACCACACAAAAAAAGCCCAGGTCCAGATGGGTTCACAGCCGAATTCTACCAGACACACAAAGAGGATCTGGTACCATTCCTTCTGAAACTATTCCAAATAATCCAAAAAGAGGGAACCCTTCCCAAATCATTTTATGAGACCAACATCATCCTGATACCAAAACCTGGCAGAGACTCAACAAGAAAAGAAAACTTCAGGCCAATATCCATGATGAACATAGATGCAAAAATCTTCAATAAAATACTGGCAAACCGATTGCAACAGCACATTAAAAAACTTATCCATCATGATCAAGTAGGATTTATCCCGGGGATGCAAGGCTGGTTCAACATACGCAAGTCTATAAATGTAATTCACCACATAAACAGAAGCAAAAACAAAAACCACATGATTATCTCAATTGATGCAGAGAAGGCATTTGACAAAATTCAACAGCCCTTTATGCTAAAAACCCTCAATAAACTTGGTATTGATGGAACATATCTCAAAGTAATAAAAGCTATTTATGACAAACCAACAGCCAATATCATACTTAATGGGCAAAAACTGGAAGCATTCCCTTTGAAATCTGGCACTAGACAAGGATGCCCTCTCTCACCACTTCTATTCAACATAGTACTGGAAGTTCTAGCCAGAGCAATCAGGCAAGAAAAAGAAATAAAGGGTATTCAAATAGGAAAGGTGGAAGCCAAATTGTCTCTATTTGCAGATGACATGATAGTATACCTAGAAGACCCCATCACCTCAGCCCAAAAGCTCCTGCAACTGATAAGCAACTTCAGCAAAGTCTCAGGATATAAAATCAATGTGCAAAAATCACAAGCATTCCTATACACCAATAACAGACTTAAAGAGAACCAAATCAAGAACGAACTGCCATTCACAATTGCTACAAAGAAAATAAAATACCTAGGAATACAACTCACTAGGAATGTAAGGGACCTCTTTAAGGAAAACTACAAACAACTGCTCAATGAAATAAGAGAGGACACAAACAGATGGAGAAACATTCCATGTTCGTGGTTAGGAAGAATCAATATCGTGAAAATGGCTATACTGCCCAAAGTAATTTACACAATCAATGCTATCCCCATCAAACTACCATTGAATTTCTTCACAGAACTGGAAAAAACCACCATGAATTTCATATGGAACCAAAAAAGAGCCCGCATAGCCAAGTCAATTCTAAGCAAAAAGAACACAGCGGGAGGCATCACGCTACCAGACTTCAAACTATACTACAAGGCTACAGTAATCAAAACAGCATGGTACTGGTACCAAAACAGAGATATAGACCAATGGAACAGAACAGAGGCATCGGAGGCAACACAACACATCTACAACCATATTATCTTTGATAAACCAGACAAAAACAGGCAATGGGGAAAGGATTCCCTATTTAATAAATGGTGTTGGGAAAACTGGCTAGCCATGTGCAGAAAGCAGAAATTGGACCCCTTCCTGACACCTTACACTAAAATTAACTCCAGATGGATTAAAGACTTAAACGTAAGACCCGACACCATAAAAACCCTAGAAGAAAATCTAGGCAAAACCATTCAGGACATAGGAGTAGGCAAGGACTTCATGAACAAAACTCCCAAAGCATTGGCAACAAAAGCCAAAATAGACAAATGGGACCTAATCAAACTCCACAGCTTCTGCACAGCAAAACAAACAGTCACTAGAGTGAATCGGCAACCATCAGAATGGGAAAAAATCTTTGCAGTTTACGCATCTGACAAAGGGCTGATATCCAGAATTTACAAAGAACTCAAACAGATTTACAGGAAAAAAACAAACAAGCCCATTCAAAAATGGGCAAAGGATATGAACAGAAACTTTACGAAAGCAGACATACATGAGGCCAGCAAACATATGAAAAAGTGCTCATCGTCATTGGTCATTAGAGAGATGCAAATCAAAACCACATTGAGATACCATCTCACACCAGTTAGAATGGCGATCATTAAAAAATCTGGAGACAGCAGATGCTGGAGAGGATGTGGAGAAATAGGAACACTCTTACACTGTTGGTGGGAGTGTAAATTAGTTCAACCATTGTGGAAGACAGTGTGGCGATTCCTCAGGGACCTAGAAATAGAAATTCCATTTGACCCAGCAATCCCATTACTGGGTATCTATCCAAAGGATTATAAATCGTTCTACTATAAGGACACATGCACACGAATGTTCATTGCAGCACTGTTTACAATAGCAAAGACCTGGAACCAATCCAAATGCCCAACGATGATAGACTGGACTGGGAAAATGTGGCACATATACACCATGGAATATTATGCAGCAATCAAAAATGATGAGTTTGTGTCCTTTGTAGGGACATGGATGAATCTGGAGAACATCATTCTCAGCAAACTGACACAAGAACAGAAAAAGAAATACCGCATATACTCCCTCATAGGTGGGTGAGAAAAATGAGAACACGTGGACACAGAGAGGCGGTCTACTATACACTGGGGACTGTTGGGGGGAATGGGGGAGGGACAGCAGGGGGGGGCTGGGGGGGATAGCCTGGGGATGAATACCAAGTGTGGGTGAAGGGGAGGAAAGTAGCAAAGCACACTGCCATGTGTGTACCTATGCAACTATCTTGCTCGTTCTGCACATGTACCCCCAAACCTATAATGCAATAAAAATTTAAAAAAAAAAAAAAAAAAAAAAAAAAAGAATTGAGAAAATGCATAATGATGCTAACTTATATGCTATCTCACACATAATGACTGTGGATTTAGTAACATACCTCAGATAATCTTCATTTTATTGAGCACAACATTTGGAAAACAATAGCACATATATATGTGTGAGAGATCCATTATTTCATTATTCATTCTACAGATAGTACTTGAGTACACATGGATTTGATTGCCCCTAGCAAGAAATCTTTGCCCTCATAGGGAAAACGAGACCCAGATTAGGGACCATTGCTCATGAGGATCCCTTTGAGACAGAGATGAAGTGAACACTCAATCTGTAGCTGAAACAAACAGTCTAGGAAATAGAGAAGGGCATCCTGGCCTCACAGTGCCCACTTATTAAGTTTCTGCATATGATGGGGAGGCTCTTCTGTGGTTTTCATGCATAATCACCTGTTGTTAACGGAATCTGACAGCCAAGGCATCAGGCTGCTTTCTTCAGCCCTGGTGAGAGTAGGAGCTCTGGAATGAAGCCAGTGAATAGAACTTTGCCAAGACTCTGAATCTTCTGGGACCATCTGTGTCTACTTTTTCAAAAAGGAGATTGTGTGAAATGACAGGTGGGTAGGACATGGAAGGTAATAGAGATGTGAATGAGAAGACTCTAGGAAGATTGAGAGTGAGGATGGGTGCCAGTAGGAGAGCCCAGTGGAAGATTGAGTGTCCTGGCAGCAAGACTGAGAGGATGAGGTGACAAATTGCTTTTTTCTCTGGGCAGGAAGCCAGTGGTATGCAAGAGTTGTGGCTTGGGTTCCAGACCTTAGATCAGTTTTCCTTACACACAAGATTAAGGTTCATCTTCCTTCCAGGAAACTACCAAGAGTAAATAGATCAAGAGGCAGCCAACTGGAGGAGCCTCAGACATAGCAAGAGACTGGCATGGAGGGAGAGGACATATGACCCACTCTTTGGCAACTGTGCCTACCACATTCTGGCCTTGAAGATTCTGCTTTGGCTCCCAGACTAGAAACTCTTTTCCATCTTTGCCATCAGTCTTTTGAAACATAGCATCAGGCCTGAGGTCCCTCATAAACCTCAGGTCAGCTTTTATTTTTGAAAATTTTGGTTCTAGTTCATATCCTCTCCCTTTCCATTGAGTGTTGTATTAATTAGCTGTTGCTGTGTAACAAAACCACTCTCAAATTTAGTGACTTATTTAGAATAAATTTGTGTTATTTCTCCCAAGTCTCTGGGTTGGCGAGGCGATTCTGCTGATCTGGACTCATGCATCCATGATCATAGTTGCAGGATAACAGGGGGACAGCTGATCAAGGATGGCCTCTGGTAGGTCTGTCATTTTCTTTCACCTCTTTATATCCTTCCATAAAGTTTACCTGGGCATGTTTCCTGGCAGTGGGTCTAGGAGAGAAAGAAAAAACATACAAGTGCTTTTACAAGCTGCTGCTTGTGTCAAGTTTGCGACTGAACCATTACCCTATCACCATGCCCCAAGTCAGCATGGGAGGGCACTGTGGACCGTGTGGAGCAACTGATCCCATCACCCTGCCATCGCTGGTGAAATACAAGGAAGCCAGCCAACAGCTTGATGATTTGCCAGATAATGTCTCTTCTGCTATTCTTTTATGTTTAGTAGTTTTGCTTTGTAGCAACACGTTATATGTCTTAATCTGTTTTGTGCTTGAGATCCACCTGAGCAGGCATCTGGACTAGGTGTTTTAAGTAGATAATTTTTCTATCTCTTAGTCATTTTGTCATCTCACCTATGTGATGATGATAGAACCCCAGGAATACAAAAACCATTCCAATACAGCATGTTCAGAAGAATTGAATAAAAGAAGCATACAGATTTAAGAAGCAGGAGAAAAATAACATCTCCATGGAGAAGAACCTCCTAGTAATTTTATTTTTAAGATGGAAAAGTGAATGAAGAAATATTTGTTAGCAGTGACTACACAGAGCTCCAATGTGCTTTCTCTGTGTTTGAAGCAGATGGTAAGGTGTAGGGAATTGGTAACTCCAACTATTTTATATTTTGTCAGTAAGTCATGGGAAAATGGCTGATTTTCAAATTGTTGTGATCAGACGAATGCAGGGGTATTTATAAGCATATGTAAATAATAAGAATATATCTTTGTACTCTGTCAGGAAATAGCTATGTTATTTGGAGCTTTTTTAGGTAGAATAAAGTAGAACTTCCTAAAAGTCCAAAGAAAGATAGAGGAAGATTTTTTAAAAACTTGACACAATTCATTTCTGCTTTATCCAATTCATATTTATAGCATTTCCATCAGTCATCTCTTTAATAGTTCAGTTCAGTCAGAGCTATTTATTTCTTTCACATATTTCCTTTTTGTTCATTGCTAGTAATTATACTTTTGTTCTCTTACTGGCAAAACATTGCTTTCTCCTCGGGAAGCATTCAAAGAGACTGAGCAGTAAACACTAATTAATCTTTGCAGTGTGTCTCCTTCATTTGTTTAACTGAGGCACTGAAATGTCTGGCCACACATTCAATGAAATATAATTCAGTGACAGAGAGGATATGAAAACTTTAATTCAAGATGCCATTGCAACTTCAGTAAGCATCATATGGCCATGGTTGTGAGGCAGTTCAAGGCTTTACATTTCCTTGGGATATAGGTGCAGCGACTCGAGTATCTTTACGTGTTATTCTACCTTTCTGACTGCAGTCATCCTGACTTGCTGTGGAGAATGAGTTTATCTGAATGGAAGTTACCCTGGAGTCCAGGGAGGCAACCTAGTTTATAGCAAGTGATCTTGGGAGTTACAGGCTTGTGTTTTGTTTCCATCATTTGTCTACACATTGACAAGTGACTTCATTCCTGGGGATTGGTATCGTTTATCACCAATTAAACAAAATGGACATTAGGTAGTTCAGTGATGAGCTTAAAAGAGTTGGACAAGTTTCTTGGAAAGAACATGTTAGGTACCTACGAATGGCTCCCTGCGCAATGTCTTAGGTCTTTTCTTTTCTTTTTTTTTTTTTTTTTGAGTTGGAGTTTCACTCTTGTTTCCCAGGCTGGAGCTCAATGGCCTGATCTTGGCTTACTGAAACCTCCACCTCCCAGGTTCAAGCTATTCTCCTAGCTTAGCCTCCCAAGTAGCTGGGATTACAGATGCATGCCACCAGGCCCAGCTAGCTTTTTACTTTCAGTAGAGACAGAGTTTCTCCATGTTGGTCAGGCTGTTCTTGAACTCCTGACCTCAGGTGATCCACCCGCCTTGGCCTCCCAAAGTGCTGGGATTACAGGCGTGAGCCACTGTGCCTGGCTTTCAATATCTTAAGTCTTTAAAGGGTATTTTATCACCTTATGTCCTTAAATGGGTTTCTTGAACCAAATTTAATATCCAAGGATTTGCTTTGTCCAAAGAACTTTTGGCATGAAAACAGGTACTACATTGGGAAGCCTCCTAAATATGTGTGGTTAGGCAGTGGTTATAAATTATCTGTAGTGTCTCATTCAATAAGTTAGTTTGTTTGATTGTTAGTTTGCATGATTGATTTGTAGAAACTACAAATAATAAAAGTGCTGTCTTTGCTTTGGCAGATTCATATAGTCATCTCTCCAGGCTGGAAATTCTAAGTTTCCCTGCTCTGGAGGTCCGAGTGCCGAGCAATGAGTGACTGTGGGTGTGTGGCAGGCATTCTTCCATCTTTGAGTCCCCTGTTTATGGTCTGTGTTTACCTCTTGTTCCAAAAGCTATGCCTGTCTTGCTTGGCTTTGTTTTTGTAGCTCCTACTGTAGTGACTAGTAATGAAGTAAGTGCTCAATACAGATGTACGAAATAAAGAGATGGATCAAAGGGCAAATAGGGTAACTACCAGTTGCTTCTCTCTCTTAAGGCCTGTTGCTTGAGGAGCCTTCCCTGCACGAGGCCGTAACACCCATAACACCTATTATGACTGTTATAAGAACAAATTGCTTCCAGATCTGAATCAGAATTGCATGTAAGAATCACCTAGGAAGTCTGTTCTGGAGTCTGCCCAGAACTACTGACCAGGGTCTCCAAAGACTGGGCCCTGAGAGCTTTATATTTTCAACAGGCTCCCAAGATGATTCAGATGCAACTACTGTGAGGATTCATGTTAGGAACTATTGATCCATACCTGCCATAATCCCTGGCTGTGCCCCGGACCCACAGTTCCTTTCCTTGCCTCCCCATGAGATGAAGGCTGGTAAAACACATCTAATCTTCTTCATGGCAGATAATTGGAATCAAGGAGTGATACCTATAGTAATATGCTGAAAATTAACTATAGTTGTTCTTACATTTCTTCATATCATTAGGGACTCCATTGCTAGGCCTATTAGCAGAAACCTAATACAGAATATGTGTTCTATAAGCAATGGAAGGATAGATACATGAAATCTGTGTCTAACTTAAGAATGAAATCTACATTGACATACCTAGATCAAGAAGAATATTGAATTTGTCTTTACACAAATTAGCATGAGGAAATACTTCTAGCCCAAATTAATAATAGGTCCTGAAATCCATTTTCAGA
Source organism: Saguinus oedipus (assembly GCA_031835075.1). Taxonomy (NCBI): domain Eukaryota; kingdom Metazoa; phylum Chordata; class Mammalia; order Primates; family Cebidae; genus Saguinus; species Saguinus oedipus. Next base: position 50,998,770 of record CM063170.1, read on the forward strand.
TTTTAATTCACTTACAGATAGTGTCAAGAATGATCCTTGAATAGGGATGTATTTTAGGATTTGTCTGTTGTGGAATTGCTCTTTAACTATCAAATCAGTACTTCAGGGTTAAACATTGCAGTTCATGATATTATCTAAGATTGGTTACCATCTGCAGCTTAAATAATGTGTCCCTTCCAAAAATCTATCAAATGGAATAACCATTAATTAAACACCAGTTCTTTTCCAGTTGGAGGAAGGCTGCAGGCCAAATTATTTTTGTGATGTATGGGACATTCGTAATGAGTGCCACCAATGTGCATCTGAAGCACTTCATCTCCACTGCATAGGGATGGAGCCATTGAACAGCCTCTGTCTTATAGACAGATTTTCATATTATTCAGATTATAACCTTTTTGTTGGCAGTTTTTTTCATCTCAGGTAGTTCGTGTTTTCCAAGTTTGGCACATAGCAAGCAAGTCCTGTTCTTGGCTGAATGTTGAAGTAGGCAATCTGCCTTGAGTGCCCCGTGTCCCTTGTTCTCCCCACATACGCATCCCTTATGTGTCCCTCATTCTCCCCTATTGGTCAGTTAAGGCCCCTGTAGTTGCAGGACACTCCCTCAAGCTACTTTCAGCCCAGTGGAGAATGTATCATTGGAATATAGAGGTATCTTCAGAATCATACGGCAGGAGTCCAGCACCATTAATTGCTTTTACTACAGATCAGCTTGTTTCTTCTCAACTTTGTAAAACTGTTTAATTGTGGTAAAATATTCATAACATAAAATTTCCCATCATAACCATTTTATGTGTAATTCGATAGTGTTACACATATTCCCATTGTTGTGCAACCCATCTTTAGATCTTTTTCACCTTACAAAACTGAAAATCTGTACTTGTTAAGCAGTAGCTCTCTGATTCCCCTCCCCCACAGCCCCAGGCAGCCATCAATCTACGCTGTCTCTATGAGTTTGACTACTCTAGTTACCTCATATAAGTGAAGTCATAGAGTATTTTGACTTTGTGTGATGGACTTACTTCACTTGGCATAATGTCTTCAGGGTTCACACATGTGATAGCATGTGTCAGAACTTTCTTCCTAACATTGAAGAATATTTCATTGGATGGATAGGCCACAGTGTGTTTACCTGTTTATCTGTCCACAGACGCTAAGGTCTTTCCCAGCTTTTGGCTGTTGTGAATGATGCCGTTATGAACATGGGTATACAAATATCTCTTTGACCCTGTCTTCAATTCTTTTAAATATATACTGAGAAGTGGTATTGTTAGATCATATGATAATTCTGTCTTTAATTTTTTTTGAGAATGAAATGATGTATTGATTACACATGATAATGGATGATAGACAAGCTTCATTCTCATCTGTAATTTTATCTGGTACCATTATTCAATTTAGATATATTGCATAGAATGTGCCAACAATCAATTTTATAACCAATAATTCCATGATTTGCTTGGGTAATCCCTTTCAATGGTGAACTTCAGATCACAGCCATAACTATCAGTTCAACTACACCAAGGTTTCTGAAGACAATGGCTTCTCCACCCAAGCAGGTTGTATATAAATTCCAAAGAGAACCTGACATCACCCTGAAGGAATTCTAACTTCACACTGTTGGGGAAATTTACCAAGATGGCTTCAGAGTAGGCAAACTTTACACAACACATTAAAAAAAAAAAAGACATTTATTCAGCATCACAATCAGACTATTATTACATTTAGCAATCAACAGCATGGGTGCAAAAAAAAAACTACATTTAAACTTTTTGTTGGAATGCTTTATATTTTCTACAGAACAAAAACTGAAATAGCCTGTTATACAATTAATCACAAATACAGTCCTCGAGTTTTTTCCATACCCATGAGTATTTGTCTAAATCATGTCTTCTTTATAGATGCTAGGCCCTGCCACCACTGTGCTTGGCTGAGTTCACAAATATGTTATAACCTGTAGCTTCCCTGTCACTTCTCTGGCTCTCCTCTCCTGCTAAGCTTTTTTTCCTAATTAAAATCTTCTGCCACTGCCATAGCTACTACTGTTACTGGAACCACATAGCCACCTTGATTTTGTGGTTTGGCAAAGTATTGAATGACAACTTTGGTCGTGGAGGAAACTTCAGTGGTCATGGTGGCTTTGGTGGCAGCTGTGGTGGTGGTGGATATGGTGGCAGTGGGAATGGCTACAATGGATTTGGTAATGATGGAAGCAATATTGAAGGTGGTGGAAACTACAATGATTTTGGCAATTACAACAATCAGTGTTCAAATTTTGGACCCATGCAGGAAGGAAACTTTGGAGGCAGAAGCTGTGGCCCCTGTGGTGGTGGTGGCCAATACTGCTTTTAATTTTTTAAGGAATATCCATATTGTTTTCTGTAGTGGCTGCTCCATTTTACATTTTACATTCACACTAACAGTGTACAAGGTCTCCAGTTTCCCCATATCCATACCAACATTTGTTATTTTGTTTTGTTTTTTTTTACAGTGGTTATCCTAATATGTGAAGATGAACCTACTAACCCACTGCAGTTTTAATTTTATTTCCTGATTATCAGTGCAACTGAGCATCTTCTCGTATACTTTTTGTTCTTTTGTAGACCTTCTTTGGAGTAGTATCCATTCAAATACTTTGCCTATTTTTTTTTAATCAGTTATTGGATTTTCAGTTTTTAAATTGTAGGAGTTCTTTGTGTATCTTATAAAATATATAATTTGCCAATTTTTTTTCTTACTCTGTAGGTTACATTTTGACCCTGTTTTTTTTTTTTGCACAGAATTTTAAAATTTTGATGTGGTCCAGTGTATCTACTTTTTTTCTCACACTTAATATACAATCTAGTTACTTGTTTTATTTTCTGTACTTTTAAAAATATTATAATTAAACATTAGAGGTTCTTTTTAGCTGCTATCCTCAGTTTAATTCCTCTCTTCCCCACTACTGTGGGAGTTTTTCTAAGCTTTATTGAGGCACAATTACATATATATATATATATATATATATATATATATATGATTATATGTTTAAGGTATACATCATGATGCTTTGATATACATATGTATTGTGGTATTATTATCACAATTAAGTTAGTTGGCACATTCATCACTTCACATAGTTACCATTCTTACATGTGTCTGGTGAGAACCACTAAGATCAACTCTTTTAACAAACTTCAAATGTACAATGCAGTATTATTAACTAATTATTAGTCACCATGCTGTAGCTTAGATCCTCAGAACTTTCTCATCTTATAACTGGAAGTTTGCACCCTGTGACCAACATCTATGCCTCAGCTTTGGCAACCACCATTTTACTCTCTGTTTCTATGAGTTGTCATTTTTGGATTTCACACATAAGTGAGATCATATAGTATTTGTTTCTGTCTGATTCCACTTAGGAGAATGTCCTCAGGATACATTCATATTGTCAGAAATAGTGGGATGGCTTTTTTTCCTTATGGTGGAATAGTATTCTAGGTGTGCTCTGCAGCTTGGTGGGGCTGCAGGCAGTGCCCTGCAGTTGGGGGAGGGATACTGACAGGACCCCCCAGCTGGGCATGGCCATAGGCTGGGCTCCACAATTGGACAGGAGTACTGTCTGGGCTCTCTGGTCAGGTGGTCAGCAGGGTTCCTGGCTGGTCTCCCTGCTTGGGAGTGGCTGCAAGTTGTCTCTGCCACCAGGTGGTGCCGTCGTCTGAGCTCTGTGCCCTGGGTGGTGGTGGCAGGGGGCAGGGGGTCCACTGTGTTCCATAGCTGGTCAGGGTCCCTGGCTGACTTCAGGCTATGCTGCTCTGCTGGGTGGGGTCTGGCTTTCTGCCTGAGGAGGGCTGTAGGCTAGGCTCCAGGGCTGAGTCAGACTGCTGACTAGGGACTGATGGCAGGCAGAGTTGCTGACTGCCCTCCCTGGCCAAATGGTGACACTGGTAAAGCTATGTGGCCGAAAGGCCACTGGCTCTGCCTTCTGGTCAGGCAACTCCACTGGCAGGGATTTGGTCTTCCCACTGAGAGCCGCAAGCTAATTGCTTTGAGCTCCATCATTCTCTGTTCCTAGCCAACCCCAGGTGGTCTAGCCCTGCTAATTTTCTCAGTGTTTCTCCTGTGAGACAAGACAGAAGGAGGCCTCCTGGGAAGTACCCCAGAATGCTATATGTCTACCTTAGGCTCTCTTTTCTCCACTGGAAAACATATAGCTTAGGGGAAGCTTCTTTATCTGGTGCTCGGACAGATTGGGGGAGGGGCAGCATGACCAAACCAAAGTTCTCCACTCCTCTTACCCTTCTAATGAAACTTTTCTTTGTTTCTGTAGTCCAAGGGTGTGCTTCTGCCTGATTGCCTTATTCTGGGATTTCCACAAAAGTGTTTTGTCTATAGATAGTTGTGCTAGTTGGTTGTTCTGTGAGGTGACAAAAGCTGGGGACCTCCTCTTCTACCATCTTGCTTTTGTTGCCTGTCCTTTTGTTGTTACATCCAAGCAATCATTGCTAAATTCAACATCATGAATCTTCTTTCTTATGTTTCATTCTAAGTGCTTTCACTTTTAGGTCTTATGTTTAAATCTTTGCTCCATTTTGGGTTAATTTTTGTAAGTAATGTAAGATAAGGGTCCACCTTCAATCTTTTGCATGTGGATATGCAATTTTCCCAATGCCATTTATTGAGAGATTGTCCTTTATCCATGGAATGGTCTTAACATCTTTGTTCAAAAATTATTTTATCCTATTTGCAAGGGTTTATTTCTGGGATTTCTGTTCTATTACATTGTCTGTATGCCTTTCTCTATGCCCCTACTACACTGTTTTGATTACTCTAGCTTTATAATACATTTTGACATCAGGAGGTGTGCAACTTCCAATTTTGTTCTTTTCCAAGATTGATTTTGCTTTTGGGATACCTGTAAATTTCATGTTTGTTTTTTTTTTTATTATTTTTACAAAATAAAATGCCATTAGGATTTTTATCAGGATTGAATTAAATCTGTAAATCATTGTGGGAAGTATTGACATTGTAATAATAAGTCATCTGATTTGTGACATCGGATGTCTTTCCATTTGTGTCTTCTTTTATTTCTTTCAGCAGTGTTTGGTAGTTTTCATTGTATGAGTCTTTTGCCTCTGTCGTTAAGTTTATTTGTAAGTATTTTACTCTTTTTGATGCTATTGTAAATGAAATTGTTTCCTTAATTTCCTTTTCTTATTTGTTGTTAATGTGTAGAAACACAACTAATTTTCGTTGTGTTTTTGTTTTCTATCATTTTGCTAAATGTGTTTATTCTAACAAGTTTTTTGTGGACTCTTTAGCATCCTCTACATAAATGATCATTTATCTTATTTTTCTGTCCTTTTTGTTTTGTTTTTTATTATTTCCTCAATTTTCTTATATAAAATTATTTATCTAAGAATAGAGATAATTTTACTTCTTTCTTTTGAATGTACATACCTGGGTAGCTAATTCTTGGATGACTGTTTTTATTTCTGAATATTAAATAGATCATCCAATTGCCTTCTGGATTCCACAATTTCTGTTGAGAAGTCATTCATTCATCTTATTTGCTGTACTTTTCTTGACAAGTAATTTTTTTCTTTCTGCTTTCAAGACTTTTTTCTTTACCATCTAACAGTTTTACGTGGATGTAGTTGGCTGTTGATGTGTTTGCATTTATCCTTCTTAGAGTTTTTGAGCTGCCTACATATACGGACTATTGTTTTACACTAAACTTCGGAAGTTTACTTATTATTTCTTTAAATACTTTCCTAATAGTCTTTCTGTTACTTTTTCATCCTTCCTTCTGCTATTTCCATTAGTTGTGTGTTGGTGCAATTGATGGCATCTCATATTTTTCTGAGACTATTCCTTTTATTTCTCTTTGTTCTTAGGATTGACTAATTGCTATTACCCATCTTCAACTTCAATGATTCTTTTTCTGCAGGTTAAAATATACTGTTGAGTCCCTCCAGTGAATTTATTTGTTATTTTACCCTTTAACCAAAAAACTGATACTTTTAAAATAATTTTCATCTTTTAATAATCTGTTTTTGAGACATAATTCTCATACTTTAATTTGTTAGAAATTATCTTTAAAAATATATTTAGAGTAGCTAATTTAAAGGTTTTTATCTGTAAAGCCTAACATGCAAGCTTCCTTAGGGACAGTTTCTATTGATTGCTTTTTTTCCCATGTATACTTCATACCTTCCTATTTCGTTACATATTTCATGAATGTTTTTTAACAACTTGACATTTTAATGATACAATATGGCAACTTTGGAAATCAGACTTTCTACCCTATGCAGGAGTTACTTCTTATATTGCTTCTGTTTGTTGAATGACCTTCCTAAGAAAATTCTGTAAGATATATATTCTTTGTATGTTTAGCCTCTGAAGTCTCTTGTCACTTAGCTTAGTGGTCATCTACTGACTGGATACAGGTTTCTTTAAATGATTTGAGGGATAAATATTCAAGCCTTTGGAAAGGGACTTGTGTGTTTATTGAAGCTTGCCTGCAATGTGCTGGCAGGCAGTTTACAATCCTCCACTTGCTTGTGAAGAGCCAGAAGTCAACCAGAGGTGACGTACATTGTACGCAAATTATACATCAGTCTGTCATGCCAGAGGTGACATATTAGGGCCTTTTCCAATGCTTTTTCTGGACATGCACTTAGCGCTGTACATGTATGTGACCTTCTGGATTTCCAGGAATGAGTCAGAGTAGTTTGGAATCCCCTATGGCCATGTCATTCTCCAGTTTTTCCATTTAAGTTTTTTGGTCTGTTGCTTATTAGTCCTAACTCATTTTGCTGCCTTAGGGAACTGCAATATTGAGTATTTGTCACAGATTGTTTGCCCTAGGGATAGGGCTTTTTGCACAGATACAGGTCAGATTTAGGTCAGGTACAGGCAAGCCTAAGAATGGAGCTTTTCAAGGCAACTTCTCAATAGTAAGAATTCTCTCTTCTATCCCCCTTAGTTGCTTTAAGCCTATTGTTTTTCACAGCCCCTATAGTTGTAAAACTTGGTTTTCAAGGGTCCTGTGGAACTAGGGGAATAGGGCAAGTTAAAACACTTAGAGTTTGCTTGTTCTTAACAAGATTCATCTGTTTTTCTCGAATAAACACTCCTTAGATTTTTACAGGCCTTTGTTTAATTTTAAGAGTTTCGCCGGGCGCAGTGGCTCAAGCCTGTAATCTCAGCACTTTGGGAGGCCGAGGCGGGTGGATCACGAGGTCAAGAGATGGAGACCATCCCGGTCAAAATGGTGAAATCCCGTCTCTACTAAAGATACAAAAAATTAGCTGGGCATGGTGGCGCGTGCCTGTAATCCCAGCTACTCAGGAGGCTGAGGCAGGAAAATTGCTTGAACCCAGGAGGCGGAGGTTTCAGTGAGCCGAGATCGCGCCATTGCACTCCAGCCTGGGTAACAAAAGCGAAACTCCGTCTCAAAAAACAACAACAACAAGAGTTTCAAAACTGTTGATTTCACAATTTTTGTCCATGTTCTCATTGATTTTATGGAGGAGCTAATTTTCAGAGACTTTTACTCTGCTGTTCCTGAGGTCCTTCTTTTCTCAGATGATTTTCTATGGTTCATAGAAACCATAGAAACTTTCTATGGGTCATCAGGTGTGGACACAGGGAAGACTCATTTTGTATGGAAAGGCTATCAGGGACCTTTCCTTGTGATTAATGTGCCTATTGCTTCCCTCTGGAGCCTCATGAAATGTGGTGTCTGTGGATTATGGAAAATTTGGCTTCCTTGGCCACATCTCCTTGAAGAACCCACCCTGCCACCTCCTGTATACCAAGTGGATGTGCTGATTACTCTCTTAAGTGCTAAGAAATGTGTCAAAGGGCTTTCCCTGACGGTCTTTCTCACTAACCATGGGACTGGCCAATGTGTTTTGAGTTTTTCCAGGCAATCTTTGGTGTAACCAAAACTTCAGGAGCCCTCACTGGAGCACTAAGCCAGAATCCCCAGGCCCCTGTTGTCCCACCTTCCAGGGGATGGTCTTCATCTTTGCTCTGTGATCCTGCAGTGATCTCCTTGTGTGGGAATAATGCACCCCGCTGGCCATACCATATGTGTGTGAAGCTTATTTTAGCTGTCCTAATCAGGAAATGATTAAAACAATTGGTTTTTAAAACTTTTCTGTATTTTCTCTGTTATTCTTGAATATTAGATTTATTATATTAAATAGCAGTTTGCCCTAATTAACTTTAATATTACAGACTTGTGCTTTTTGAACTCAGCATGCAGATTTATGTAAATTGCATAAAGCTTTGAAGCTGGTAATGCATCATTTACATTTACAACCCCATTTATCCCATGTCTCCATATCGCTGACCCTTCAAAGAAAGACAGGAACTATTGGGATGGACGTACTTAATTATTTCACTTTCATTGCTGTGCAAACCAAAGAACAAGTAGTAAATGACTTTTCCATATATATATACACACACACACATACATTCACACCACACACATATATGGTTGTGTATGCATATGTTTGGACATATCTTTAGATGCACATACATGCACACTTAGAGAACCAAAACCAGGATCCATATCTCTTGACCATAAGAACTATTATACCCTGTCTATTTTCTTGAGCTGCAGTTTGTGTACCCATATTGTAGTGTGTGTATATATGTGTGTGTGTGTGTCTGTGTGTGTGTGTATGCTGTATTTTTTACTGATTTAGAATTAGTGCTCAAAATAGAAAACATAGAACACTAATTTTGGAGAGGGCAGTTTAAATTTTGTTTTTATATATCTGATTGCGTTAAATTCTCTGTCCCTCCTATTTCCCCCATTTCTTCTCCCTTCTTTCTTTCCTCCTCAATCTCTTCTATCTCTGTCAAAGTTCATGACATAAAAGGCAGTAAGAGATCAGATTATGTTACCCCAAACACACCATTCTGGCATACGGATTATATTGAGCTGAAAACAATTAAGAAAAAGACACAGGATAAGCTCTCTGCCTTTTCCTGTTGGCCTGAAAACATCATATATTTTCCTTGGCAAAGATGTTCTTCCCAGCTCTACTTCTGGTAAGGAGAATTTCCTAGAAAAGGAGTAACAGCCTCATTACTGGAGATGAAAGGACACCATGAAAGAGCCTACACAAACCAGCCCTAGGAGTCAGCCATCATCTGCGGATAGTTTCTCCATAGATTTGCATATTTGCCTTCATATAATCTGCCACCCCTAGAAGCTCAAAGTTCATTTCCTTTGCCATGTCACTTCTCTTTAACATTTTTGTCTTTTCTCCAAATAGTATAAAAGCTTCCAAGCACAGCTGTTTCTATGAAGTCCTCCCTCTACTCCTTTCTGTGTAAAACTTTTAACACCAAATAAAATTATGTGCTTTTAATTCCCTGTAAGTCTGCCTGTTGTCAGTTTATTTCAGACCCAGTCAGAAAACCTAAGAGGTGGAGAAAAGCTTTTCCTTTCCTACAAGGTCTGTGTCCTTTTGGTTAGAGGACAAAGGGATTGGTTATTGGAAAAAAGACCCACAGAGAAATATGCTAGAAAGAAATTTTTGCAAGCAAAGAACAAAACAAACAAATGGCAGCAAATTGTACATCATAAATGGAGACTGGTTTTCTACCAGATAAATGACCTTCATCAACGTGAGTAAGCCTGGATGGATATTCAGTACACATGACTTCTACTTATTGGGCATAAATTAGATTGTACCGAATTTTCCTGGAGCAGTGTACATGTCCTGTGTCAGGAGAGGCTCTGTTCAGGAATGTCACAGGCTTTGGGTGCCTTGAATGGGAGAGTAATACTTACACAGACCAACTGAGAGGAAAAGGCTCAATATAGAGGTAAGAGAGGGTGGGGGAAATCACGTGAGGGTTAGTTTAAAAGAGGCCCTTTGTTAAGTTTCTGCATGAGTGTAATAGCAGATGAATTTGGAATTGGAAGAAGTTCCTTGACTTTCTGGGTGAGGTTTGAGACTCAGCTTCTGTAGCAGAATACTCTTGCTAAGTCACAGATTTTTGAACCCAAAACATTCAGCCCATTCTCCTTGTCACAGTTCCCTTACATCTTTCTCGTGTAGGCTTCTATATACAGAGCTAGAACTAGCAAATTAGAGTGGACCTTTTACTTTAATTATATAGAGAGAACAAGCAGTCCCTGAGAAAGATGAGAGTCTCTAACAAATCGCACTTTTACCCTCCAGACCTGTTTACTTTACCATTATGGATGTGTGGGGTACCGAATACCCTAGTATCAGAAAATAACTTCAACTGCAAACAATTAAAATAGTAAGCACTTAAGGAACATTTACTATGTGCCAGAAACTGTGCTTACTGCTTGATACATATTAGTCATTGTAAGTAGATGTTGGAGGAGGAGGAGGAGGAGGAAGAGGAGGAGGAGGAAGAGGAGGAGGAGGAGGAAGAGGGTATATATCACTACTGTGTGTATGAAAAAAGTGATATAAAGAGGTAAACCGAGTGGCATGATGAGGAAAACTTCTGCTTGGATATCACTGTATGAAAGGGCGATGCCTGGACCTTACTGGCCATGAGTTAGCAGCTATCTGCCCCATGAATGGATCATAAAAGATGTTTTCCAACATGCTGATATCATTTAGCCACAGCAGCAATGCCGGAAGTATTTCCCGAGGCCTTATCCTGCGTGATTAATAAAACACTATTAATCAACAGTTTGACTCAAAGATTCTGTGACTTGCATCCAAAGCCCACTACTGGATGTCTCCAATCTTTGCCGTCTCTCACTTTATTTCAACAGCCTCCTATTTGTTCCTGCCTCTGGATCCTTCTGCTTGCTGTTCATCTGCCTTGAGTGCTGTTCCTAAGACTTTTCCATGACCTGGTGCATCACTTTATTTCATTGTGTTCTCAAATGCCATCTCCCAAGAAAGGCCCTCCTCATCCAAAGTAGCTCCCCTCCCCGCATCTCTGCTATTACTGCGGAACTCCTTACCCTGCTTTGACTTTCTGCATAGCACATATCACTACCTTTCTTTACATATGTATATTTAGCTTCTTTGTTTATTGTTTGTAATGTCTATTTCATTACAATATAAGTCTTATCTTGGGCATAGACTTATCTGCCAAACATATACTAGGTATGCCGTAAATTCAATAAATGAATTAATACAGTATAACCTAGCAAGGAATATCATCAGTGAAAAAAAGAAAAGACAAAAAACTAAAAGAAATAAGAAAACAATTTAAAAATAAAAAACAAACAAAAATATAAAGTATATCCATAATAAAGAACCTGCCTTTTTTTTAATGGTTGTGCAATTCTTTTCACCTCATCATGGCCAAATCTCCTTGTGTGCGTCAATAGAAATCGGTGACAAAAAGAAGTAGCAGGTATCAGATTAAATGGGCCTTCATATTGTGATGATCTGTTAGCTTTATTGTTGTCTTAAATGTGAAAATCTCATAAAACACTCACAGTTCCATATCATTGCTGAATATAATCTTTGGAATGTTTTCAACCTATGCATGAATTATATCATATTTGCTTAGGGAAGACCCTGTGGTATCTCAGAATCACTTAGCTCAGTTTCTCTAGGTTTCATGGGAATATTACCCTTTAGGTATATAAATAATATATATCTCAAACCAAAATCTTAAGTGAAATCCTAAAGCATTGCTATTAAATGTCTAGGCTAAAATGAAGATACCTGCGTTTGCCACTACTATTTTGAAATGTAGACTCACAAGAAGTTGTAAAAATAATACACAGAATCCTATAAAACCTTCACTGAACTTCTGCCAGTGGTGAAATCTTGTATAACTGGAGTGTTAGCATAAAGACCAAGAAACTGACATTTATATAATACTGTTAGCTAGAATAGTAACACTACTCAGTTTTCACTGGTTTTAATGTGCCCTCATTTGCATGTATGTTCTAAATTCATTCTAAATTCCATAAAATTTGATCCTATGCATAGATCCATTTAATCGCCTTCACAATCAACATGTGCAACTGATCCATCATGACAGAGGAACTCCCTTGAGCGACCCCTATAAAACTCCCCTGTTGCACCCCCCTGCCCCTTCAATGTCACTGCTGCTTAACATTGTTTTCAAATGTCTAGCCAATATAATTAGCCATGATAAGTAGTAGTAATACTATTGGCAAGGAAAAGTGAGAATGAAAACATATCATTATTTACAAATGATACGTTTATCTCTTGAGAAAAATCCAAAATAATGGATTGAAACTATTAATTTGAGATTTTCTGTATAATTATGATTAAGAACATACACTCTAGAGCCTGCTATGTAGGTTTGGATCCCAGCTTCACCACAGACTAGCTGTCAGTTTTCTGGCAAATCACTTAACCTCTCTGTAGAGGTTTTCTTCATCTATAAAGCAGGGATAAGAATAGTACCTACCTTAATGAGTTGAGAGGATGAAAATGTAATGCAGGCATATCTCAAAGATACTGTGGTTTTGCTCCAGACTACCCCAATAAAGTGAATATTTCCATAAAGTGAGTCACATGAATTTTTTGGTTTCCAGTGCATATAAAAGTTATACTTATACTATAATTTATTAAGTGTACAAAATCATTATGTCTAAAAAAATTACATACTTTAATTTTAAAATACCTCATTGTAAAATACAGTAGCAATCACCTGAGCCTTCAGCAAGTCTTTTTGCTGGTAGAGGGTCTTACTTTACTGGTAATGGCTGCTGACTGATCAGTGTGGTGGTTGCTGAAGGGTGGGGTGACTGTGGCAATTTCTTAAAATAAGACAACAGTGAGGTTTGCCACATCAATTGATCTCTTCCTTTCACAAAAGATTTCTCTATAACATTCACTGCTTGCTGTTCTTCTACTCATGGTAGAACATCTTCCATTTTTGGAGCCAATCCTCTCAAATCCTGCTGCTGCTTTATCAACTAAAAGTATGTAATATTCTAAATTGTGTGTTGTCAGTTCAACAAAGTTCAGAGCAGGAGTAGTTTGCATCTCAAGAAATCACTTTCTTTGCTTATCCATAAGAAATACCTCATCCTTTGTTACAGCTTATTATGGGATTGTAGCAATTCAGGTACATCTTCAGACCCCACTGCTAATTCTAGTTCTCTTGCTGTTTCCACTACATCTGTGGTTACTTCCTCCAATGAAGTGTTGAACCCCCCAAACTCACCCGTAAGTGTTGGAATCAACTTCTTCCAAAGTCCTTTTAATGTTTGTATTTTGACCTCCTTTCATGTATCCTGAATGTTCTTGATGGCATCTAGAATGATGAACCCTTTTCAGAAGGTTTTTGATTGACTTTTCCAAGACTATCAGAGCAGTCATCATCTGTGGCAGCCTTAGACTTACAAAATGCATTTCTTAAATAGTAGGATGTGGAAGTCAAATTTGGTCCTTGATTCATATGCTGCAGAATGGATGCTGTGGCATGAGACCAACATTCATCTCCATTAGAACTCTTGGGTAAACAGGTGCATGATGTAATACATAAATTAGGAATTTTTTTTTTTTTTTTTTGAGATGGAGTCTCACTCTGTTGCCAGGCTGGAGTACACTGGTGTGATCTCAGCTCACTGCAACCTCTGCCTCCTGGGTTCGAGTGATTCTCCTGCCTCAGCCTCCTGAGTAGCTGGAAGTACAGGCATGCACCACCATGCCCAGTTAAGTTTTTGTACTTTTAGTAGAGACAGGGTTTCACCATGTTGTCCAGGATGATCTCCATCTCTTGAGCTTGTGATCGGCCCACCTTGGCCTCCCAAAGTTCTGGGATTACAGGCATGAGCCACTGCACCCACCTGCAATATTTATTGAAGGCGTTCAAAGCCTATGTAACTTTTGACAGTTATATTTTAAAGAATTCTGAGAATTGATCAGATGTACTATGGCTTTTGTTTACTAAGATTTTATTTATAGTCATTCTTTTATTTAGCAAATGCTATTGTTGGCCTTGTCTATGGAAGACATCATGCTAAGTGCTAGGAATAGAGTAGTGATGAAAGCAGGAAGACAAACATTAAATCAATAATGGAGCAAAGGGAAATAATCACTAGTTTTGAAAGTGGAAGGACCTTACTAGGTACATGAGGGCCTGTAACTGGAGGATTTAACTTAGCCTGGGGTGTGTGTTTATGTATGGTGAGGGGTTTTCACTGAGGAATTGATGAACATTGCAACACAAAGGTGTGGTAAAAGGAAGGGAAGAGGGAAGCGGGGATTGAGGTGTGAGATAACCAGCAGCAGACCCTATACAGGGAGGTTGGAGGCTGGAGCAGAGAGAGGACCTGAGGGGGAAATGGTAACTCTGGGGAAGTAAGAAAGGGGCACAGCACCCTTTAGGAAAATCTAAGATTTTCTCCAGGAAACTGATATGAAAAATAATGTTTTCAAGGGAGATTTAATAATGCAATTGTAAAGATAGAATATTAGTATATATTTGATTATGTTATATATCACAATGACTATATATGTTATAGTATGTATCATGATCAGGATTGCATCTATATAATTAAATGATATTACTTTAATGATAGATGATGACACTGTAGTTAATGCTGTAATATTAAATGAGGAAAGCAGGGTACAAAACAGCATGTTTGGTTTAATCCTAATTTTGAAAAGGAAAAATGATGTCTCTAACATACACTGAATCCTAAATTGTTTTTACGGTGATTTTTCTGTGTAGCAGGATAGAGGCTGCTTTTTATAGTTCCCCTATTTCCCAGATTTTCTAAAAATGAATAGGTACTACTGCTTACTTAGAAAAATTGTACTGTTTGAGAAAAACAGGTTTAGTTTATCTTGGAACATTTAAATGAATAGCCTGTACATATTATAACAGGCTTATGGAATGATACTGAATAATACCTATTATATGGCAAGTAGTCTGGTCCAGTGCTAGCTTTTGTCCCTTTGAGGTCTCCTTCATTGTGTACATTTCCATTAAGGACCCTTAAGATTCAAAGTTTTTATTGAAATACTTTATTCAGTCATATGGATCTGGGAGAAAAACTGAAACCAGCTGGTCTTGGGCATTTGCTTCAGAAATTCTAATACATGTTCAGTTTCTTCATTCTTCATGTATTGAACTGTAAAAAATTCTGTTTTGGTCACCATAGAACAATCACAGGGCAAATTAAATCTCATCTCTGTTTCATTTGACTGGAAAAAAAAAAAACAAATCTTAAAATTTAAGAGTATTGATACAACCATATAATTACCATATGTAAATCCAGGGTTTCAGGTACTGAATGCTTTTGTTTTCAATATTACAGCATCACCATTGTTCAAGTATATCTGACTCATCCTGTCCTGACAATGTTTTGTTGTTGTTCTCTAGAAATTCATTGACAGTAATCACATTCTGGTTTGTGGTAGGTTTCAGTATACTAGGGGAAAACATAAAACAAAAGATCAGCCCAACCCACAGTTAGATGGAGACATACCAGTAATGTGAATACTTTCAACAGAGCATATTCTTATTATTCTTTGCTTTCAGAATTTAATCAGATGATTTAATAGATAATAGGTACATGAAAGAAGGTTAAGGAGAACATTACCTCTTTTTTGTTAGTGAGACGGAGTCTTTCTGTTGCCCAGGCTGGAGTGCAGTGGAACAATCTCAGCTCATTGCAACCTCCACCTCCCAGTTTCAAACGATTCTCCTGCCTCAGCCTCCTGAGTAGCTGGGACTAAAGGCGTTCGTCATGATGCCCAGCTAATCTTTTTTTTTTTTTTGATACAAAGTCTCCCCTTGTGGTCCAGGCTGGAATGCAATGGCCTGATCTCAGCTCACTGCAACCTCCACCTCCCAGATTCAAGCAATTCTCCTGACTCAGCCTCACAAGTAGCTGGGATTACAGGCATGCATTAGCATGTCTGGCTAATTTTTTGTATTTTTAATATAGACAGGATTTCACCATGTTGGCCAAGCTGGTCTCAAACTCCTGACCTCATGATCTACCCACCTCAGCTTCCCAAAGTGCTGGGATTACAGGCATGAGCCACTGCACCTAGCCAAGCATCAACTCTTAATCTGATATAAGAAAAGGAATCAAAGTTCTGATACAAGGATAGACGTGGCTCTGCTGCCTTTAGCCCCTTTCTGCTGTACCAGCTTGTTCATAGTTAAACCTTGGTGCAGAGAGAGAGAAAGCACTGGTTTGGTGTTCCAGTATTCCAATGGTAGTAATGGACCCTACAGTTCCCAAGGCAGGAGCTGTCCTGGTGTAAAATCGCAGCAATAAAGATTAATTTAGACTGAGTCAGTACTGTAAAGAAGAAACAAAAATGAAAACAAAATCTCACCTTTCCCAGCTATGTAAATCAATATAAATTGGTTGAACATGAGCTCTTCTTAGAATCCAGGCATTTTTCACACTTTTTAATGCAAAGCTCACATAGACTTTATAGACAATGGTTAAAACACATGTGTTAGGGACTAATAAGTGATATATTTGCCTATCACAAAATTTATTATTTATTGAATAAAATTGGCAAAAATGTTTTACTCTGAATGTTTGGTTATTTTGACTGCTTCAGTTAAAAATCACTTCTTAGTATTTGTTTACCATTGCAAAGGAGGACTGGAGAGTTAGTAAGAACTTATACACATCTTTAAAAGAAGGTGCTTGATTTAAGTGGAAAAGTGACTAGTTGGAGAATAAGGACTGGGAAGGAGGTGTTAATAGCATTGGTGAAGAGTGGCAAGGAAACCAAACCATTTAATTTTGAAGTTTACTATTGTGTGCTCAGTTGTTAAGCATGAAAAGTATTTAAATATATAATTTATATGCACTGCCTTCTATAAGTAATGTTAGGAAATAAATTATTCAGTGATACTTTTTAAAGACCAGTAAGGAAGACTTTATTTCAGACCACTGCAGTAGGTATAGGGACAGCAGGATTTTGCAGTGGGAGAGAGAGATCGGGTTCAACTCCAGAACAGTGTGGGCCAGTGGGAATTCATAGCCAAGGAGCAGCGGGTGGGTCAGCGGATGGAACATGACCAACAGGCAACGTCAGCACTCTGGCTAAACTGATATCACAGAGTTCTTTGCTAAAATTGGATTTTCCAAAGAAGTATGCAGATAAGTCTAGGAGAAGGTTCAGAAGCCCAACTAAAGTTTGACCATACAAGGAATCTTTGTCAGTAAGTACTAATGAAATCAGTGAGATTTGATAGAGACAAATAGGATGAGATGAATTCTTTTTTTTTCTTTTCTTTTTTTTGAGACCGAGTGGTGTGATCTCGGCTCACCACAATCTCCACCTCCTGGGTTCAGGCAATTCTCCTGCCTCAGCTTCCTGAGTAGCTGGGATTACAGGCATGAGCCACCATGCCCAGCTAATTTTTTGTATTTTTAGTAGAGACAGGGTTTCACCATGTTAACCAGGATGGTCTCGATCTCTTGACCTCATGATTCACCCGCCTCGGCCTCCCAAAGTGCTGGGATTACAGGCGTGAGCCACCGCGCCCGGCTGATGAAATGAATTCTAATCCTGCTATCTCTTTACACCTTTCTGTTTTGCTCCGATCCTGCTTCACTTGTGAAACTGTGCCTGGATTTAGTGCTGGTAGCACAGAGAGGTATATGTCAAGGCTGTCCTCTTTATGTGAACTTTTTACCTCCCTGCGGGTGCAGAATCTTCGCCTTTTGAGAATTGTCTTTTTCCTTCTCAAGAGTAGGCCTGTCCCCTACCAGCAATACCTTACAGTTCCCCGCTGCAGCCTCTGTCACAGAGGAAGGCTGGGGGGACCTTCTTGCTGTTTTTGGTCCACACTCTCCCTCCGGTCCCTGTGCGGCTACCATCCCTAGGGCTCACACTCCTGGCATTACAGGACATTCAGGCACTCACTAAAATAAAACTTAAATTTAGCCTGTGGTTTTCATGAGTATTTCAGTCTTCTGAAGGTCCTTCTCAAGGTGTCAAATAAGAGGACTAATAAAACTAGGATGATACCCCTCTTTACTTCCTGTCCTGTAAACCTTGAA
Source organism: Saguinus oedipus (assembly GCA_031835075.1). Lineage (NCBI taxonomy): Eukaryota > Metazoa > Chordata > Mammalia > Primates > Cebidae > Saguinus > Saguinus oedipus. The sequence goes on from CM063170.1 coordinate 51,016,744, forward strand.
GTCAGCACCTCCCTTCATAAATCCTTGCTGCTGCAGTTGCCCACTCCAAGATGCTGCCTATGGCAAACTAAATGTGAGAGACAGAAACAGAGGACAAGATAAAAGAACTTCGGGGGTTGGGGAGGGACATGGGAGGAAGAGGGAGCAGGAACAGCACTCTGGAGAGTGGTCCAGTGCCTCCAGTGCTTCAAAGCCTGGCCCATCCCCTCATTGTCTAGTGAGGATGCTTTTCACAGGCCTGGATCATGATCAGGGATGATTCTGACAGCCACACCGACTTCCTCTTCAAAGGTCCCTTTTCTCAAAAGAAGCCATTTAGCCTTTTATGGACTGCAGTACTGAGGTCTGTGATCCAGTGCAGCTGACAGGTGTGGGAAGGGTTCCAGGCAAGGATGCTTCCCGCCAGCGCCCTGAGGTTGCCTTGCCCAGTGATTGGCACCCTTGACTCCAGATAGCCCTCCTCCTCCTCTGTTTACTCTGAGGACCATTCCCTTCTGAAAGCCCTGGGCAACTGGTTTTCTACTTCCTTTCTTTATCTTGTTCAGTGATGAAATTTGTGTGGTTATATCAAATTTTTTGAAACATTGCGAACAATGGGGAAAAGACTCAAGATAGTGTTTAATAGGAGGTATATTTCAGATGGGCAGAAGACAAAATGAGCTTTCAACCAGTGGGAAAAGTATTCCTTTGACCTCCAATGATTTACATTTCATAACAAGCTTTTGGGAGAAAGTTAACCAATAAACACCTTCTAAGTCACTGCCTATATTATTGAATATATATTGCACTTTTTGTTTTCATCTTGCCCAACCTGATAGTTGAGCCTGAAATTGACTCTGTTAACTGTTCTCCATTAGCTTTTATTCACTGTTATTAGGGACTGCAGTCTATGTAATGAATTTATTAGATCAATTATTTTTATCTTAATGCATGTTTAGGACTTCAAAGACCCCTTTCTTTTGATTTTTTTTTCCTCATTTAAATAGTTTTCTGAACATCACAGTTTGGGTGCCTTTGCTTTGATACATAATTACTATTCTGCAAGAGATCCTAATACTTTTAATGCCATCTGACCTTAAGATTTTAATAGAATTAAATGCAAACAAGATGAGGAGACAAGAGTCATGGGGAAACTTGATTTGTTACTGAGCTTTGGGAAAAGTTTTAAACCCTTGGTTAAAGTGATTTTGTGTTAAGAAATCAAAACATGCCAGAAGGTGCCTTTAAAGACAACATTTATAGCAGTTACTTTTTTGAGAGTTTGATTTTTAGTATTCTAGCATGGATTTACATCATCTGATACTGGATAGTATAGTCTTTTTTCTTCCATCTTCTAATCCTCAATTCTTAAAGTTCTATGAATCCATTTATTATCTTTGCATTTATATTAATATGAATCATGAGACTCATCTTCCAAGGCAAGAACCTTATTATTGGGAAACAGTTGTGTAATAAATGCTTATTTGTTACCTCTTTCTATATAGTAAGTCTATTATCTTAACACAGTCTTGGAAATACCCACAGTATTTGTAATAAATATATAATAAATATATTGAATTTATTTTCTATCTAAATTTTGTTATCTCAGTCTTAAATTCCATATTTATTGAATCGCTGTTTCTCTACCCTAAAAGATAAAGGGTAGCCCAAGTTGATACTACTTGGTGTCTATCTAAATCACAGGAAGGCACTGAAATCTTGGAATTTACTGCTGTCACATCCCTAAGATCTGTGAGGTGGGGATCAAAAATGCAGAGAACTAGGAAGGGGGCAATATTTTCAGAAATGGTCATTGATAAGCTAGTTATGGATTGTCATATTTAAATTTTATGACTTTTTTATTTATGGAAATAAAAATTAGAAACTCTCCTTTATTTGTGAACCTTATTTCTGGATTTCCCTGCAATCTATTGATGTTAAAGCCATTAATTCCTTAGATGTAAAATGTAATTCCTTTGACTGTAAAACGTTACCATCAAGAAAAAGCTGAAAACATCTCCATCACTTTTAGAGATGCAAGCATGCAAGTTTCCTAAACGGAAGAGAAAGTGCCACTGAATGAGCCTTTACAAAACAAGAGGAGATAATCTTTTAGCTTAATATTAGAACCAAAAATAGAAATGCAAGGCAGTAATCCTTTGCAAGAAAGAAAACAGGAATGCACTTGGCCAGGTTGCAGTCGCCCCTGGATAGGAAGAATCTTGCAGTTTATTGCAGTTGTCTCTGATTTCTCCCTCAGAAGCTGGGAGCATCAGGGCTGAGCAGCCTACAACCAAGCCATGTTCTCCCAGCCATTCTGCAAACCTGTTTATCACAGACAAATTTTTAGGTGTCTGATATAGTGGAATTTTTATTATCAGTGAAATGCATGAAGTGACAAGGCCTTGGTTGGTGAAGTGGCTTTTGTAGACTGAATATGACTGTAAGTATGTACAGCCAATAATACATTTTAAAAGGCATGTTTCCATGTAGCTAGAACTGGATACTTCATATTTACTGTCCTTATTTTATTCTTTTTACTATATTTGATAAAATACGTCCATGAGAATTCAGCATAATCTATAAAATAAAATTTCGAAGGAAAATAAAATGAAATATAATTAATTATTTGATGAGGAAAATCTTTCTAAAAGAAATGTGATATTTCTAGGCAGATCCTCTTGGCTTTCCATTCAGGACTTCTGCCCAAACCATGAAAGCAAATGAGGAGGCCATATGGAAATTGGTTGTAAAAGATGTTTTAGATTAGCCAGTCACTCCAGGAGTCTTTGATGTTATGCAGGCTAATGAAGTTGGCTCTTGAAGAGGTTTTTATTCAACTGAACTGAAATTCTTTTTCTGAGAAATTCATATTACATTTTCATACAATTGTCTTGGTTCATACCCCAGGGATTTATTAAATTATAATTGAATATTGTATTTTTAAGAAAGTTTCTTAATGTATTACACCCTTCAGCAAATTTTGCTTGGTGTTGTTTTGTCAGAATAATTTAATTTTACATTGGCTAATTTAGCCTATATTAATATTTCCCTTGAATTTCAGACAACTTGGCAAACTGTTACAGGTGGTGAAAAGAAAACTCTATTATAGGAAGCATTAAAATGTTAAATTGTTTAGAAGTGAAATCTTATCAGCCTTTGGAGATATTCTATTACTGACATTGTATCTGTTCAAGAAAAGTTAAGTTTCGCTCCAAAACTGATTCTCCCTTCCTCGGTGTCTTGTTCCTGGCATTCTCCAGTGTTCCTCCTTCCTCCTATCTCCTCCTGTCCCAGTGAAGTTCTTACAGGATTGCAGACTGAGGAAACAGCTTGACCTGGTTTCTAAGTAACAGGGGAAAAAAAAATTATTCCCTTGTCCATGGTAACAATATGCAGTGAATAATTCAGACATGATGAAAGAACGTCTTATTTGAGGAGACAGTACCCATTTCACCAAACAGCCAGTGTGGAAATAATGATGGCGTTAGTTAGGGGAATACAAGAAGTTCAAAAGGGTTTTGGTGATTTTGAAAGGGAATCACAGTGCAGGGGCCTTCACCAGCTTCCCTTCTAATGTTCATTTGTTATTCCTGGAGTTTCTTACATTACTGATTATGCCACACTTGGGTGATGTTTTATCTAATTTCTGATAAGGCTTCGTCTTATAAAGTGGGCTTGCCTCTGTGGAAATAAACAAAAACCAAAGGAGAACAAACAGAGGCTATTTATTGAGAGCTTGCTATAGCAAGGGAACCATCCCTTGCTCTTGGGAGAGACTCAAAGACAGGCAGAGAGGTGGGAAAGCTTCCAAGGAAAGGAGGCTTCCAGCTTGCTCTGATTGGAGGCTGTTGGCCTGGGGAAGCCGGAAGTGGGCCTACTAGAAAGGCGGCGTGTTGTGTGGTTGGTTTGGGAAGCACATTTGGCTTCCTCTGGTTGGTCTTGAGTTAGAAAGGGTTATGGGGCAAAAATAGGGCAATGACTGAGGTCATTGGCCAAGTGCTGACTGTTCGGTACCCATGGTTGCAGAGGTTGTATTTGGCTTCCTGGGTTTCTCACACAGGCAGGAGTTGTGTTGTCAACCCCAGTCTGGCCATTGTCTGTGTAGTCAGCCTCTCACTGGATACTGAGAAATTTACCTAGCAATGTGTGAACTGAATACACTTGAGTAGAAAATCTAAAATTAAGAAGGATATTTGGACAATAGTTTATTTTTAAATTCATACCCCATAAAATTCACTCTTTATGAGGAACATAGAGTCTGATAACCACCTCCAGCGCCAAAATACAGAATGTCACATCAAAAAAGTTATGTGTGTCGTTCATTTGTAACCAACTCCTTTCCCCCAACTCCTCATCCCAAGCCATCACCGATGAGTTTTTTTGCCCCTGTAATTTTGCTGTTTCCAAAATGTCATATAAACAGCTACATGCAGTGTGGAATTTTTCAATCTGACTCCTTTCACATGGCCTACTGTGTATGACACATGTATATCACTGCATGTGTGTCAGTACCATCAATAGTTTATTTCTTTTTAAAATAAATGCTCAACTTTGTATTATATTTCAGCTGCTCCTATTGTCCTTTTCCATCCCAGGATCCGATCTAGGACCCCATCTCGTGGGTATTTATCCTGTCTTCTTGGTTTCCTCCAATCTGTGACCGTTTTTAGTTTTTCTATACTTTCCACATCTTTGACACTTTTGAAGCACACTGGTCAGCTGTCTTTGGGTAATGTTCCTACATCTGGGTTTATCTGTTGTTTCTTCATGCTTATCCTGGGGTTATGGATTTTGGGGAATCATCCCACAGGGGTAAAAGGACCCTTTTGATGATATCTAATCAGGGAGCACTTCACATCACCATGACTTATTTCTGGTGATGTGAACCCTGACTCCTTGGTGAGGTGGCAGCAGCCAGGATTTTCTACTATAAAGTTACAATTTTTTTTCCTCATAAAAAGGTTTTCTTCTCACACTAACAAAATGCATGGTGTTTTTCATACTGATTCTCCAACTCTCTGATACCAACTGGGTGTCCTGCAATTCAGTTTAATTCTAAGACCCCAAACATTGAGGGCTCAAAATATCCCCACTTCAGGTCCCAGGTATCCCCTTATACATCTGACAGACCTTGAATCAGGGATCCCAAACCCCCTTCTTCAGCTCAGTAACTCACTAGAACAGCTTATATAACTACTCAGGAATTCACTTTACTGACTTAATTAATTTATTTATTTTTGAGACATTGAGACAAGGTCTCATTTTGTCACTCAACTAAAGCAATCCTTCCTTTTCAGCCTCCTGAGTAGCTGGGACCAAAGGTGCTACCATGGTTGACTACTTTTTTTTAAATTATTTTTAATAGCGATGGGGTCTCACTATGTTGCTCAGGCTGGTCTCAAACTCCTGGCCTCAAGCATTCCTCCCTTTGGCCTCCCAAAGTGCTGGGATTACAGGTGTGTCACCAGCTCTGGCCAGAAAGTCACTTTACTTTCTATGACCAATTTATTGTAAAGGATACAACTCAGGAAGAGCCAAATTGAAGAGGTGCCTAGGATAGGTGTTAGGCAGGGGGGTGCAGTGCTTCCAGACTCTCTCCAGGTGCCCTGTGCTCCCAGTGCCTCTATGTGTTCATTACCTCAGAGGCTCTTCCAACCCACTGCTGAAGTGTTTTCATGGAGGTTTCGTTATATAACCATAACTGATTAAATCACTGGCTCTAGGTGACTGAACTCGACCTTCAGCCCCTCTACCCTCCCATGAGGTTGGGGAGTGGGGCTGAAAGTTCCAAGTTTCTAATCAAGGCTTGGTCTTTCTGGTGACCAGCACCCATCCTGAAGCTGTCTAGGGGCCTGCCAAGAGTTGCCTTGTTAGAACAAAAGACTTCTGTAACCCTTATCACTCATGAAATTCCAAGAGTTTTGGTAGCTCTGTGCCAGGAGCTGGGCACAAAGACCAAATATGTCTTTCTCATTATACCACAGTTCCTTTGAAGCTAGTCGCTAAGTCCAGCCCATGATCAAACAGAGGGTGGTTAAGCTCCACTCTGCGGGGTAGAGTAGCAAAGGATTCGTGGGTGTATGTTAAAACCACCACAGTACTTAGTAAATATTCTGAGGCATACACTTTGAGGCAATGCAAATATCTGTTTTTCCTAAACTCTCACCCACCCGTTTTAGTATTTGGCAGAGGCTCTTGCTTACAGCAGCCCTATGGTAATGTTCTAATGGTGATTTTCTCATTTCCTCCATTTTTCCTACATTTGCTTTTTGGAATTTTTCTGTAAAGGAGATCTGTCCTATTTCCCATTTATGTAGTCAATCTCATTTATTTATATCATTATGGATACATGAGTATTTATGTTATTCTCTGAGTTATAATCTTCTACTTAGGTTGGTGCAAAAGTAACGGTGGTTTTTGTCATTAAAAGTAATGCAAAACCACAATTATTTTCACACCAACCTAATATATTAATTTATAGCTCAAATAGCTCCTACTGTGGCCTTGGGAGCTTTCTCCAGTTGGCTGCTATGTTAGTTTGATGTGCTCTTATCTTTTTCTTCTCTTGGCACTTACTCTGGACTATGAGTTCCTCCAGGTTTGTTCTGTATGTCACCTGCACCAGCCCAGGATCAGCCATTTCTTTAAGAATCCCTGCTGCCTTTTATGGGGAAATAGGATTAAAAACCAAGACTGGGGTGTGGAATATGCTTGTAGCCACTGCACTGTCATGACCTCTAGGCCTCTCAGTGGACCCAGCTAGGAAACAGATGTATGTATTCCAACCTGTGTGTACACAAGTCTCTGTTTCTTTCTGTATCCGTCTGTATATATTTTAGAATAACCATGAGTTTCTGCAAGTATTTCTGAGTCTAATCCAGTACCATGGGGTTCATTCTGTTTTCCTCTCTTGGTTATTTGTAATTTATTTCTCTGACAGGGAGAAACCTGAGTCTTATTATCCACAATTTATTTAGGTGTTCAATGGTAGCATACGTGTAAACTACCTTTAGGATTGCTGATGCATACACTGTGAGAAACAAATTTACCAGCCAGTATACAGTTTTTACAAATTGCTCATTTTTCCTTTGGCTTGAAATAATCAGTCAAATCACTATTTCCCAAGGGGGTTTGGATCATAATTCCGAAAGACATAGTCTAAAAAAGCTGTACTTTCTGAAGTCTCAATCCCAAAAGATCAGTCTCTAAATAGAAAGTGGAAAAGTTTAATAGAGAATGCTCATGTTGGTGGCTATCGAATTAGAAAAATGTTTAAAAGGGGAGTGCTCCATAGAATATAAATGTGTATGTATTTTCTGAGGAGAGCCATGTCCTATAAGAAGAAAAGCAGCTATTCATCCTGATGCGTGACTTTAAAATATTAGTTAATGATGGTGAAAGCCAGCAGTTGTGGACTGTCTCCATTACAGTTGCCCATAATCTGTCCTTGAAATATACTTTTTCATATGTTGAATTTTCTTTTTAGTTTTCTCTGTATTTTTTTAAAAAGCTTTTTCCCTATTATTATTATTATTATTATTATTTTTATTTTAAGGCAGAGTTTTGCTCTTGTTGCCCAGGCTGGAGTGTAGCCTCAGCTCACTGCAACTTCTGCCTCCTGGGTTCAAGTGATTCTCCTGCCTCAGCCTCCAGAGTAGCTGGAATTATAAGCACCTACCACCACGCTCAGTTAATGTTTTGTATTTTTAGTAGAGATGGGGTTTCACCATGTTGGTCAGGTTGGTCTTGAACTCCTTACCTCAAGTGATACACCTACCTCGGCCTCCCAAACTGGTGAGATTACAGGCATGAGCCATTGCACCTGGCTTTTTCTCCATTATTTTAAGTTGTGTGCATTTTGTTTTGTTTTGTTTTACAATTTGCTATGTGTTTTATTTTCACATCATTTTCAATACTGGAGGTGTAAATTTTTTAGAGACTTTGAGAGGGTTCTGATTTGTCTTATGCATTTTTTTCCAAATTTGACTCCACAAAAGACCATTGTCATAACGCTGATTGTGTACACATTGTGCATGTATGTAAAAATGTGGAAAATTCCTCTGTAAAGAGTTGTCATTTTTACCTATCTGCACTCGTGAGAGATAAGATTTCTCTTAAAAAATTAAAAAAAAAAAAAAGATAAAATTTCTCAAGGTCTCGGCCATTTGGGTGGCTGCATATGCAATGATGTCCCAGCACAGTTTTTGATCAATTTCATCAGAAGAGTCAGGTTGTCTGTCATGGCGTTTCACATGACTGCAGTTACAAAGCTGGGTGTGCGCAGTTACCAACCACAGTGATGTGCATGCATACATTCCCCTTGTTGACCTAGTACCTGTTTCTTTATGAATATAAGTTACTCATAGCTGTTACACTTGTGTGACTGTCATTAGTATACCTGAATGTTTATGCATGCAAAAAATGTATGTTATTATTGTTCATTTTATTGCACAAAGTGGCCTATAAAGTGTTCGGTCACATTTTTATGTTTCTTAAACAAATCCTCTTTTATACATATAAATAAATGTCTTTTAAGGAATTAAAACATGTTTCTGAAGAATAAGTTTTGAAATTTTGATCTTTCGGCATTGTGATTTTGGGGATTTTTAGACTTTAGGGGTTTTGATATTTTGGGATTTCTGCATTTGGGATTATGGTGTTTGGGATTGTGTCTTTTGGGATGATAACCAGCTCCTGGCAACCACTGATCTGTTTTTACCTTTTTTCAGTAGGACATATAATTAGGATCATACAACATGTAACCATTTGGGTCTTTCACTTAGCAGAAAGTATTTAACATCTATTTATGCTATTGTGTGAATCAACAGTTCATTCTTTTTAATGCTGAGTAGTGAAGTATTTCGTTGTCTGAATGTATCACAATTTGTTTAACCCTTCATCTGTTGAAGAATATTTTAGCCATTGGGATGATTATGAATTAAGCTGCTGTGAACATTTGCCTACATGTAATTTTTTGGAAACTTACATTTTCAGTTCACTTGAATAGATAGCTAGGATTGGGTCAGATAAGTATATGTGTAATTTTTATGTAAACATTTGTAAGAATTTTGTTAATACGTAACAGAATGAGTAGCACTTTTCCCAGGTGAGCATGTTGATTGCCAAGTTGCATATAGCTTTTTAAGTTGACTGATTTTCATTGAAAAATCTAGTAGTTTTTCTTTTATTTAAGCACTTTTTTTTTTTTTTTGCCATTACTGATGATCTATTTAGTTATTGGGTGGCAACTCAAGTCAACAAAATGAATTCACATACCATTTCATCTTTTCTTGGCTTAAAAAATAGGCCTAATCATTGTACAAGGATGATGATAGAAAAAAAAGAGAGAGGAGGTCACAAAGGCAGAAAAGATCTAGGATGTTCGAGTGTAGATAACTTAGGAATGACAAGTTTGATTAGGGAAAAACATGAAAGTACAATGACTAAGTAACAGATTAAAGTTATGAAATTGTGCAGGACAAGAATACTGAGATTAAATACAAACTGATAACAAAAATCATAAGAATAATATGTGAAAGCTAGTATGAAGCTTTTGTATTTGCTTGAGGCTTGTAGTTTGAATAGCAAAATGATCCTTCACTTCAGGCTCAGTGGCTTAAATCCAGCCCTAGGCAAAAATAAGCAAATATTGTTTCCATATGAAGAGCCTTTAGCTGCTAGTGAAATGCTTTCTTTGTAGTGAACTATAGTCACAAGCTATCAGCAGATGACTGCTTATCTGAGCCTATCTTTAACCACAGTTAGCTACAAATTATTTATAGAGGTTAAATAAATTTTTATATGGAATGATTTAGGAATGAGAGCATAACAGTGGTTTGGGGGAATATATTTCTGCTATTAAAATCTAAATGCTCCTAGGACAATCCTTTCAGCTTAAATCAGTGGTTTCTAGTTGAGGCAACACTGCCTCTTATGGGACATATTGGGTGTTTTGTGGGCATTTTTGGTGATCCTGATGATGGCAGTCATTGATAAGACAGAAGCCAGACCACACCTTCTGCAGCACTTGGATAGTCCTGCAGGATGGAGAGCCGCTCTGTGCCCTCTTAGATCTCTTGTGTGACCCTTCAGATATTTATGTAGGTAAAAGCAAAACAAAACAACAAAAAACTATTCCTATTTCATTTTTCTTTTTCTTTTTTATTTTTGCACTTCATTTTTCTTATACACACATAGTATTTTTGTGGTATTTTAATATTCACTGATATTTTCTACAAATGCAGTTACTAAGTAAATTGAGGGAAAAATGTGTTTTGGTTGGTTGGGTACTTTAACAGTAGCCATTCTGCATTTCAGCAATGCCCTTGTGGTATTGGAGCTGCCAGTGCAACACATGTGAATCAGTCTTCATTTGTAGCTGTGGCATGCAAATATTTGACAGAGGGGATATAAAATTCACTGTAATAGACTTAAAACCAAATATTTTTTAATTAGATGAAGACTGTGAAGTGTGAAGATAGCACTGACTTTTACTAATAGTTTTTGCAAACATCACTGTCATCTATGTAGTTTTGCTTCTATAGTATGACAATATGAATATGTTAGAAAACCACATATTTAAATGATTCATTTTTAAGGTTGCCTACAGTTTTTTAGTCATATGCTGATGTGCTCAGAAGTCTACAGCATAACTGTGTTCTAGCCTCTTGCTTCTTTCCCTCTTTAGCATCAGAGACTGGATCTCTTGTTTGGCATGTGATAGGAATTCGAGATAGGAGAGCTTTTTTCTAGGGTGCTTTGTTAGTACCCTATCCTGTCAACATAGGACATTATTTTGACACTTCACTTAAAAATAAGCCTTCTTATTCCTGAGAAGTTTATAGATTTCTTTTTCTTTAATAATGAGTGATTTGTCTTGGATAAACTGTCTTTAATGAAGATTAGTTTTTCCTCTTGTCATTTACAAATAAGCATAGTCTTATTTTTTTCTAATCTTGGTATTTTTGACTGTTTAATATTTCAGTTTTTTAAATCAAGGCACAACTTATATGTAGCAGAATACATAAATCTTAAGTGTACAACTCAATGATTTTTTCAACATTTTATGATGAACATTTTCAAACATACAGAAAAGCTGAAAGAATTGTAAAGTGAGTATCCTTATACTCACCACCTAGATTCTGCAATGAACATTTTGCTATATTTACTTCATCGCAGCTATACATCTTCCCAACATTTTAAAACGTACAGAAATGCTGAAAGAATTGTAAAGTGAACATCCCTATACTCACGACCTAGATTCTACAATGAACGTTTTGCTGTATTTATTTCATTGCATCTAGACATCTTTGTTTCCCTCCATTCTTCCACCTTCCATCTTATTTGATACATTTCAAAGCTGCAGACGTCAGTACACATTGTCCCCAAACACTTTATGCATGTCATTGGAGTTTCATATGTGTTTACCTGTTAAGGTAAAATTTGTGTACAATAAAATATGTAAATATTAAATCAAACATAAAAGAATATATTTTTTATGATTCCTTTCACATGAGATTCATAGATGCCAGAATAACAGTTACCTTTTAAGGGGCAGTGGTAAGAATGCAAATATTTTATGTCTCTTCTAGATGGTGTTTTCACGGGTGTATAGTTTAAAATTCATTCTTGACATATTCATACAGTGAAATATTATTTACTACTAATAAAGGACAAACATATAAATGCTCCTTACACATTTTTGTGAATGCATATATCCATGTCCTATAAGCCCATCAAGTTATGAAATATCACTGTTACCTCAAACAGTTCTGTCATATCCCTTCCCAGTCAAACCTAACCCTAACCCAAAGGAAACCACAGTTCTGAAAATTTTTGCCATAGAAAATACAGCATTGCTATGGAGATTTGTGAGTGGCCTGGAAACCATTTAGGGGACAATGAGGGTCAAGCTATGAGTCGCATTGTTATAATAGTACTCCTGTTTTCATAATGCTACTTTGGCATTTTCCTTTTCTATCTCATTCTCTTTGAATGGGGGTTTCCAAATGCTGCAGTAATTTCTTGCATTGTAGTACTATTGCTTCTAGGTTCTGTATTTAAGTGAGGATGATGAGCTGAGGAAAGAATGAATACTTTGAAACATGATCTAAGGCAGCAGTCTCCATCTTACTGGACAAAGTATCCCCCTCCTTTTCTTTACAACAAATATTTAATCATGACCCTATTATTCTCCTGCAATAAAATTCATAAATTAAAATAACCATCCTAGGCCAGATGAAGTGGGTGGATCACCCGAGGTCAGGAGTTAGAGACCAGCCTGGCCAACATAGTGAAATCCCACCTGCACTAATAATACAAAAATTAGCCAGATGTGGTGGTGCTTGTAATCCTAGCTACTTGGGGGGCTGAGACAAGAGAGTCACTGGAATCCTGGGGGCACAAGTTGCAGTGAGCTGAGATTGCACTACCATACTCTAACCTGGGTGACAGAATGAGACTCTGTCTCAAAAAAAATAAAAAAATAAATAAATAAGCAAAATAATCATTCCAAACATGTAAATTTTTTTAAAAATCAGTATAATGTTCTAGCTTTGATAAAAAGGAGAAATAAAAGTAATTTATAATGAATATGTAGCTTAATATGTAAATTGAATTCAGAAACATATGAAAATCCAGCTGTCTTCTATTAAGCTGAACATTAAAGGCATTTTCAAAAATATGAAAATGCCGTTCTTTTAACTCTTTTTGTTTTGGAAAGTATTATTTTTCATAAAACATGGTATATATTCTAATATGTAAGGTTATTGTCATTTTTAATGAATTATGAATGTCTTAAGTATCTCAGTTTAAAATGCAATATGATAAATGTAAATAGATATAACATAAAGCAAAACTTTTTGTAGGTTTTTAATAATTATAGTTTTTCAACTGTATAAGGATACTGAGAGCAAAAAATTTAAGAATCACTGGCTTAGCTTGTACTGGAACAATATAAATGGATTATACAGAGAGTGTGAGGCTTTAAAAAAGAAATCTGATGCTTATTTTACTCAGGATAATGTCTCTGAGATCCATCTATACATTAGCAGTTTGTTTCTTGTTATCAAAAAACAATATTCCATTGTATGAATATGCCACCAATGAGTTTTAAAATATATACCCATGAAAACACCATCTAGATAGGGAAGTAAAGTATTTGCATCCTTACCACACCGTTCCCAAAGGTGACTGTTATTCTTCATGTACGAATCTCATGTGCAAGGAAACAGAGTATATTCTTTTATGTCTGACTTCCTTGACTCGGTGTTATGTCATAAGATTCACCTGTGCTGTTGTGAATGGTTTGTTCTTTCTCCTTCCTTCTAACGCTAGTTCTTGTTCTAATGTCCACCTGTATCTGTGCTCTTTTGTCCCCCTGTATTTTCACATGGATTAGCTTTTTATCTTCTACTATTTCTACATTCAGACATACTCATTATACGAAGGTGGAAGCATCTAACAATTTCATTATGCTTTCAGTATAGTAAGGCTTCAGGATTTACATATTGAAATGCACAGTCATTATAAATTGCCTTCTTTGGTTTCTCCTTTACATCACTGTTAGGACATTATATTGATTTTTTAAAAATTCTATGAAAAGGCTGGCTGTTTTATCTGAATTTTATTTCAGGGTATTAAGGGGAGCATTATTAAATATTAGCTGTTAAAAAGCAGGGGAACATTGAGTCCAACAGGATTCAAACTACCTCCTTAGATCATATTTTAAAGTATTTATTCCCTTCTGATCTCATCATCCTCAATGAGTTACAGAACCTAGGAGCAATAACATTGTAATACAAATAATTAATCATTTGCTTCACAAGAACAAGCTTTTAATAAGTGTATCATTTATTTTACACATGGCATTTTCCCAAGAGATGACATTTCTGGCCAGTTGACCAAAATTTTTAGTGAGGGATAGAAACTTCATGTTTGAGGACTGATGTCTTAGATTTTGTGCAAAATTTGAATATTAATTTATAGGGGACATTATTCTTATATACAATCTTATTTATCTCCACATTATCTCATTTGCATTAGTTAATATTAAATAAGCAAAGTAGTTGTTCATTTTTCTCGGTCTTAATACTTTCTGAATTTATGCCTCAAGAAGTCCTTTTATTCTAGGAAAATGATTCAAGTGCCATTAATTACAAAGTATATCCACTTATTTTTCACTTGGGGGAAGAAGCAGAAGGATAGCTAAAAATGAGGTCTTTGAAGTTAGACTGCCTTAATTTTAACCTGGCTCTACCATACCAGTCACTTTCCTGTCTGCCTCAGTTTTCTTATCTTTGAAATGGGGTAATCATACCTACTTAATACTATGAATTGTAGCTGCTTAATATGGTTTTTGTAATTATTAGATGGAATAATAAAATGTGAGATACTTAGAATAGTACTTTTAGTAAGTGATCTGTAAAGAACAGCTTTTGGTTATTATTGGCTATTATAACTTCAGAAATAATAAATATAAAGCTAATCTTACTATTAACTATTATAACTTTAGAAATATAAACAAATGATAAGATTAAGTCTTGTTCCTCTGAAATTTTTGGAATTCATTTTCTGAATAGTCAACAAGTATATATTGACTATCGGGTATGGATACTTTGGAATTAAAGATACAAATGAGTAATTAGTACTCCTTAGAGTGAGCTCATGTCATTGTCACTTTAACGATATGCCTCAAAGTGGAATTTATATTTAAATTCCACACAAGAGAAGTAGTGATGTTATATAGAGCATTGGGTCTTTGATGTTATATAGAGCATTGGGTCTGCATAGCTATTTGGATTTGGAAGTTAGGAGTGTATTAGTCATCTTAGTGGGACAAGCCAGAGGAAAGAAGAGATAGGAAGGACATAGAGAGTGTGTATCCAGCTGGGGGAAGTTTGAATGAGCGTGGACTAGAATCGGCATCCAGACAGTTACTTGCTAAGGCTGGGAGAGGAGAAGGTAGTGAACTGCACATGCTGGAGGCCTGACTCCTGGAGGTGCCTATGGAGGGAGGGGTAGGCACTCAGGTGGAGTCCGAAGACCAGTCATGGCTGCACAGGGACACTTGGACGCTGGGACTGCCTTTGGTGAGTTGACACAGGGACCAAGGGGAGAAAGTTCAAAATTGTTGCTAAGGGGAATGAGAAAAGCAGCCTGGGAATATGTAAAAAACAACACACAAATAAACAAAAAAGTGCAGTCGCCCTGAAAGCCCATGGGAATGAGAAACTTTAGATTATGAAAATATGATAAGGCTTTAAAACAGTTTTTTTCCTCTTTCATATTTTTATTGCGATTGCTTATTTTAACACAAAATGAAATTCATGATAGCTAACACATAGACTTACTGTATGCCAGGCACTGATCTGGTGTGAATACTTTACATATGCCAGCTTGTTTTATTCTCCTACTGATTTTCAGAGGTAGGTAATATCCTTCTTATCACTTCACAGATAAGGAAATAAAAACTCTGATAAGTTAGGTAATGTAACTGTGAGGGGAAAATAGAGTCTGAACCCAGGCAGTCTGAGTCCCGAGTCTGTCATCTTAATTATCTAATGATGGTCTTTTGCCTCAAAACACAAAACTTTGTTATAATCAGTTCAGTTCCCCGCCAGTCTTTCCACTCTCAGGAATTTTCGAACTTTTACTAACATGCAAGCCTGTACAAGCCCTTCTTTTTTCAGATTCTAAATGCATTTTAATGCAGGAGAACTGTGACCTTTCAAATAGAACTCTTAATTTTTTTCACTTTATATTTTAACTCTTCAGGACTTCACTATAATTAAGTTTTTGCACAAATAGCACTAAAAGAATTATTATACTCCTGCAAACAATGTTTTCTCTCTCATTATTCTCGAGTTACAGGCACTTGAAAAGATGACATGAGCTCACTCTAAGGAGTACTAATTACTCATTTGTATCTTTAATTCCAAAGTATCCATACCTGATAGTCAATATATACTTGTTGACTACTCAGAAAATGAATTCCAAAAATTTCAGAGGAACAAGACTTAATCTTATCATTTGTTTATATTTCTAAAGTTATAATAGTTAATAGTAAGATTAGCTTTATGGTCTTTTGCCAAAAAACCTTAGGAATCATTTGGAAGGAAACAAACAAACAAACAAATAGCAGAACCTAGTATTCTGCAGGTCATTGATTATCATAAAATGACTCTCTACCAAACCAAGGAGAGATGATTATTGCACACTTACTTTGAGCCAGTTTCTCTCTTAAGCCATTTACATTATCATCCCCATTTTAATCCTCATAACTCAAATAAGTAGGTGCTGTTACTTTCACCCCTTTTCACACATGTGGAAACCAGAGGTGCATTAATCTTCCTAAGGCCACCCAGCAAATAAGAGGCAAAAGCATGGCACAACTCCAGGCTCTTGATTGTCATAGCGGTGATCATTAAAGTGCCATTTATTCTTCTGGTTGTTAGTTTAGCAACCTGCTTTTTAATTTCATTTACTATTTTCTTTAAAGCAACTTTAAATATAATAGACAGCAAACATACCTCTCCTCTACCACCTAAGTTTGAACAGAAAAAATTTGCTCTGAAGGACATGCAAGAGCATAGACGTAGCTGGCATAAAGCAAAGTGTGAAGGTCCCCAAAACTCAAGGACAATATTGTCATGGATAAATAAAGCAGATTGAGCATGGCAATGAAATGTTGCATTATCATCTTGAACCTTAAACTTGAAGAAAAATAAATAAAAATCAGTAAACTGGAAGAGCATTTCATTAAATAGACAAGTCTTTATTGTTAACCCCTCAGTATTTCTCGGCTCAGCAGCAGTTCCTAAGACTGTGTCTAATAATGTGAATGGATGGTGCAGGCATGTGCTTTACATTTGGAATGTCTTAGAATTGCCTCTTGGAAGCTCCCAGACTGTAGTAAATTATATGCATATTCTCACATGTTTTCAGAAGTTTTCACACGGTGCATCGGGTACAGCCTAAAGCTTTGGCACACAGCTGTACATACACATTTATGCTCAACACTGAGAAATTGCCCAGAAATAGTCATTAATGCTTCATATTTTCTAAAACCTCCATATCTATTTTTCTGAAGTCCCTTTCTCATTCTACCCACTCCATGACCCAAATTGTCATTTTCCATTCAGTTTTCCCTCCCCACTCCTTTAGATCCTGTTTGGTAGACTTGCTGTAGTAATACAGAACAGTATGAAGCATTTTCTCATGAATTCATAAAGTGCTGATGATCTTGCTATGTTATGACCACAGTCTATAGGTGTGCTGGGCAACATCTGTAAAATGGTTACAATCATGCTGCATTCTCTTGGTACCCTAACTAAAACCTGGATTAATTTTGTACAGTAGAGCTTTTTAAATAAGACTTTTTATTTGAAAATAATTGTTGATTTGCATGCACATTTAAGAAGTAATACAGAGAGATCCCATGTACCCCTTTACCCAGTTTCCCACAATGGTGATTGTCTTTGTACATTTCCTATTGCTTAGAATACCTGAAACTGGGAAATGTATAAAGAAAAGAAATGTATTTCTTACAGCTGTGGAGGCTGAAAAGACCATGGTCAAGGGGCTGCATTTGGTGAGAGGACTTTTTATTGGTGGAGACCATCTGCAGAGTCCTGAGGTAGTACAGGGCATTATATAGTGAGGGGTGCTGAGCCTGACACCTCGGGTCTCTCTTCTTCTTATAAAGCCACGAGTCATACTCCTATGATGATGCATTAATCCATCAACTCATTAATTTATTAATCCAAGAATAGATTAATCCACTCATGAGATCAGAGCCCTTGTGACCCAATTGCCTCTTAAAGGTCCCATTTCTCAATACTGCCACATTGGGTATTAGTTAAATTTCAACATGAGTTTTGGAGGGGACACATATTCAAACCATAGCAGTGACATCTTGCAAAACTGCACTTGAATATCATGACCAGGACATGGACATTGATAAAATCCACCAGACTTATTCAGATTTTTTTCAGTGTTACTTGTACTTATTGTCTGTGTAATTTACACCTATGTAATTTTGCCACATGTGTAAGTTCACATAGCCCTAGAAATTAGTTTATTGGTTATGACGGGCTGAGGGAGATGAAATGGGGCCGAAAGTGGTGAATGTATTTATAACAGGGCAATAGAAGGGATCCTTGTAGTGATGGAACTATTCTGTATCTGGACTGTATCCATTTTATATGTCATTTCAAGAATATTATCTAAATGGAATCCTACAGTATATAACCATTTGAGATTATTTTCCCCCATCAGTGTAATTCCCTTAAAGTCCATACAAATGGCTGTATGTCTTAATAACTCATTCAGTTTCATTGCTAAGTAATATGTCGTGGTATGGATGTACCACAGTTTGTTTATACATTCACCCATTGAAGGACATCTGGGATATTCATGGGTTTGGGGCTTCTGTGAACATTCATACACAGGTTTTTACATAAACGTAAGTTTTTGTTTATCTGAGATAAAAATCTCAGAGTGTAGTTGCTGTATTGTGTGGTAGCTATATGTTTGGTTTCATACAAAATTGTAAAATTGCTTTCCAGAGTGCCTGTATCATTTTACATTCTCACCACCAACGTATGAGTGGAGTAGAGAAGCTTCCCAGCCTGGGGGCTTGTTGTGGAGAGATTCTGCCTTGCTGCGGCTGCCCAGCTGCCTTGTTGTTTGTGGCTGAGGAGGGGAGTCTCGGGCCTAGTGGGGGAGGAACGTCCTTCTGTCTGCTGATTCTCAGTGAGCTCCCAGTTGGTTGATCCCTTGTCTATGCTGCCATGCTTGCCTTCTGTTGTTGGTGGGACCCCTTTTCAACTCAGGTAAGGGATAAGCCTGCCTGGACTATCTTCTGTTGTAGGTTAGGGTTTAGAAGATACCAGGCCTGGGTACTTTCTTCCATTGGTTAGGGAAGGAAGGTATCATGCTATGTTGCTATTTCTCCAGTCCTGGGGTCCCTAACCAGTCTCCTTGCTTGTTCACAATAGGAATGTATTGTTCCTCATGAGCCTTTGAGTTGGCTGGGTGTTTCTTCTGGTCCTGGCTTTGTTTATCCCCTGCACTCATTGATGCTCAGCTGAAAGTCAGGTAGGTGGCTCTGCTGATCTGGACTGAGCTGTCTTACATGTTTGGGGATCAACTGGCTGTGAGCTGATCTAGCATGGCCTCAGCTTGGACAGTCATGCTCATCTCTGTGTGGTCTCTGATTCTTCAGCAAGCCCACCTGGGCTTGTCCATGTAGTTGTTGCAGGGATCCAGGAGAGAGTGGAAGTGCACAAGCCATCTTGGATTTGGAGCTTGAAGTTGGCAAGTCATCACCTCAGCCACTTCATGTGAACCAAATCAAGTCACGGGATCAGCCCAGAGTCCAGAGGAGAGGAAAGGATGTGCTTCCTGATGGCAGGAATTTCACATTCATATTGCAAAGAGCATAGGTACAGAGGAGCATAAAGAATCGAGGTCATTTTTATAATAAACTTACTTCAACCTTGTTGTCACCCATATGTATGACTAAGTTCATCTCTTGGGGTTCTGATGAATGCCTTTAACCTGTCTGGATGTTGGTTACAGGGACTGACATGTTAGTCATTTCTCTTTGATTCGTAGAATGGATTTGAGTTTTGAAGCCATCCATCATGGAAAGAAACATGCTTTGTCTTCTCAGAAATCGGTATTTTTTTCCAGGTTATTTCTTGACATGTTTCTGCATTTTTTCAAGTGTCCTTTTAAAAGTATGTTGCTTTGTTTTTGAATTTTTTTTGCTGTGGTAAAATATAAACAATCAAAAATTTACTGTCTTAACCATATTTGAACGTATACCTCACTGCCATTGAGTACATTCATATTGTTGTACAACCATCACCCCCATCCATCTCCAGAGCTCTTTTCATCTTGCAAAACTGAAACTCTATATCCATTAAATAGTAACTCCTCATTCCCT
This sequence comes from Saguinus oedipus, assembly GCA_031835075.1. Lineage (NCBI taxonomy): Eukaryota > Metazoa > Chordata > Mammalia > Primates > Cebidae > Saguinus > Saguinus oedipus. The sequence continues at coordinate 51,036,677 of CM063170.1, forward strand.
TCTTCCCTGAGCCCTTGGCTACCTCTTTGACTTAGCGTAATGTCCTCAAAATTCATTTGTACTGAAGCCTATGTCAGACTTTCCTTCCTTTTCAAGGCTGACTCATAAAGAGGGACCTGCTTCTGTCATTTTGCTGTTTTGTTTTTTTTTCTGTATGTCTTATAGCTTTTTTGGACCTCCATTTCCTGCATTAGTCTTTCTTTGTGTTTAGTTGATTTTGTGTAGTGAAATGTTTAAATTTTTTTCATTTTTTAATATTCTACATCTGTTTTTCTTGTAGTTACTATGTAGATGACATTTACTATCTTGGAGTTATATATTCTAATTTAGATTTATACCAGCTGAACTTCAATATTATACAAAATGCTGCTCCTTTATATCTTCATTCCATTGTTTTCAGTGGTTGATGTCACAAAATCACATACATGATATATCTAAAAGCATCAATAATTTTAAAATACATTAGCCTTTTAAATGACATAGAAAGCAAAATGTGGGGTTACAAACCATAGTTATAATGATACTAGCTTTTAAACTAATAATTGCTTTTTTAAAAAAAAAAATAGTATTAGCATTTTAAATCACATAGAAAAAAGGTGGAGTTAAAATAATACCAGCTTTTACAATTGCTTGCTTATTTACCTTTACTAAAATTTATATTTCTTCATACAGCTTCAAGTTACTATTCAATGTCTTTTTCATATTAATCAGGACTCCTTTTAGCATTTTTTGCAGAGCAGGTCTATAGTAACAAATTCCCTCAGCTTTTGTCTATTTGGGAAGTCTTAATTCCACTTTCACATTTGAAGGCCCATTTTTCTAGCTGTAGGATTCTTGATTACAGGTTTGTTTTTTTTTTTTAAGTTTCTGATAAGAAATTTGCTGACGATTTTATTGAGGACCCATTGTATAAGGATGAGTCACTTCTGTTTCACTGCTTTGAAGATTCTGTTTGTATTTGGCTTTGGGAAGTTTAATTACAACGTGTCTCAATGTGGATATCTTAAAATTCTTCCTACTTCGAGTTTGTTAAGCTTCTTAGATGTTTGTATTCACATCTTTCCTCAAATTTGGGAAGTTTTTAGCCATTTCTTCCAGTATTCTCTCTGTTCTTCTTTCTCTCTCTCTCCTTTTTCTAGGACTTCCATAATGCATATATTTGTTATCTTTATTGTGGGAGTCCTTTTCTAGGACTTCCATAATGCATATATTTGTTCTCTTTATCCCATAAGTCCCTTGTGTTCTGTTCACTTTTCTTCAATCTTTTTTCTTTCTATTCCTGAGTATATATATATATTTTTGCCCTATCTTCACATTCACTGATTCTTTCTTTTACCTCATTAAAATTGTTTTTTAATCCCTCAATTAAATTTATCACTTCAGTTTTACTTTTCTGCTACAGAATTTCTTTTTGGTTTCTTTTTAGGTTGTCTATCTTTATTGGCATTTCCAATTTGTTCAAACATTGTTTTCTTGGCTTTCTCCACATCTGCCTTTATTTCTTTGAGCATCTTCAAGACAATTATTTTTAAGTCTTTGTCTAGTATATCTCCCATCAGGTCTTTTTCAGGGACAGTTACTGTTGTTTTATTTTTTTATGAGTGATCCTTTCTTATTTCGTTGTATGCCTTGTGATTTTTTGTTGTTGAAAAGTGCACATTTGAATCTAATTAGGCAATCTGGAAATCAGATTTCCCCTTATCCAAAGTTTGCTATTTTTTTGTTTGTTTTGCTGGTTTTTGTAGGCTGTTACTGTGCCATAGATCAGCCTAAGGTTTATACTTAAGGTCTTCTCAGGTCTTTTCTGATCCTCTGCCTTTTGCTGAACATGCACAGTCACTTACTAATTTTCCTCATATATGCAGTTGCTTTTGAATGTTCTAGTCTTCAATGTCTGGTTCCCAAAAGACGGAAAAGAGAAAAATTAGGGAATACACAAATATTGACTTTATAAATCTCATGGAAGTCACTTTAGGTGGTTGGTGGAGGCTTGCAACAGTGGGGGAAGGTTTGGCAACAATGGCCACTGGCCTCTTTGTCTTTACCTCTGTGATCAGAAGCAGCAATCAGTGATAAGAATAGATGTCTGATTTTTGGAGGGCAGTGTCCTTTTTGCTTACCCTGGTTCCTCCAAACTGTATGCCAAGCTACTCCAGGAACATGTACCCTGCTGCCTGCCATGGAGTTGGGGTGTGGGATAGGTAGCTCTATTACGCCAAGAGCTGAAATTAACTGAAAACAACTTCAGTTTCCTGTCCAAGGCTTCTTCTGAAAATTGCAAGCCTTAAGTAGCCTCCAGAGTTCTAAAATAGTGGTATTGGACAGATTCTGCCAGTGCAATTGTTGTCCAGGTGAGAATACAGACTCCTGGTGCTCTGTACTCTTCCATCTTGCCAGAATCATCCTCTGTATCATTTTTATAATCTAAAAAAGAATGGTTTTGGAATTTGGAGTTATTTTGCTACATTTTATGGTTTTCATCGGAATGCTACTCTTTGTCCAACCTTTTAAAATTTGTGGTATTAGTGTCTAGACAACTGTGATCCTTGAAGTCTGATGAATCATGATGGGACTACTTGTAAATGGGATTGTTAAATTATCAAACTCATGCATTCTTGTGAGGGAAGCCTTTTGCTTCTATGGTGGGTCCCGTGTGGAGGGTCCATCTGCCAAGGACTTGTGAAGGCTGGGCAGTGCATCAGTGCTGGTCAGTGGCAGGGTCAGCTTTTTGGGAGCCCTGTCTGTGCTGTTCCACTCCTGTTTCTGGAGAAAATCACCTTCACAAAGGCCCAGCTGGTGATTTGGGAATTACTTGGGTCGTTGTTCTGAATGATGTGCTATTGGTTTTTAGTAAACACAGGTCAAGTTAGAGGTTTAGAAGTAGTTTTAGGTGTTCGGTTGTTTGAGCTCCGAATAGTCTGTCTTCACTGTTTGGCCCTCTTGGTTTCTCTTAAGTTCAACTGTATGTAATTGTCATGTTCTAAGTCAAAAGCAATGGAGTTGTGGCAACTGCCTATGGTTCAACATAACCCTTTACATATTACCTGAAGCAGATTGTGGCTTTGTTTGGTTCCGTCTCAACTTTGAAAAAAGCCTTTTTCCCCCTGACTATTTGAAGGCTCTTTCCCAGGCCAGACATACTATCTCCAGCCCTGACACATATGTGTTTGTCCTGGCCATTCACACTGATGTTTCTAAGTCAGCTTTTCATAACATTTTTATTTTATTATTACCTCTTTAAATGAAAAAATTATTTGATAAAGTCTTGACTCTCTTTCCAACAAGTTGTCTGTGACCAGTATTTGCACTGATTCTCTAAATAAGTGAATCTTTACCAGTCCCTATCTGTTATCTTAATCACATGTGATGTATTTCCCACCCTGGGTTGTTCACAGGAGTCTTCATTCATCACCTACCATGCATCAGGTATAGTGCCAGACACTGGACTCATAAATATGATAGCAACTCAAGTATGGTGTGAGATCAGTAACTGTCTGTTGAATGAATCCATTAGGGAGTGTGAGTTAATGAATGAACAAGTTGCATTTACTTTGGAGGAGCTGCCTGTCTTCAGGAGAGAGAAACTTATAAACAGACAGTTTCAATTCAGTGTGCAAAGGACAATAATAGATGTGTATGCAGAGGGCCTTGGGAAAGCTGCAAAGACATTTGTTTTCATATGCACTATACCCACATTCTGCTTCCCAGTTACACACTGAAAATCTATTCTGTCAGATTTGTGTTTTGATCACTTAAGGTGTCTGTTACTATCACCTAAACAAATTATGCAGGTTTCTCAATCACATTTGACATTTCTGGCTCAATATTATGAACCCGATCAGATCCCATTGTTGTGTAACATTTTCTGGATGTATGCCTTCCTCACCTATCTCACAGGTTTGTTGGGAGGCTTAAATGAAAATAGTATGTGAATGTGTATAAACCACTATGCAGAAAACATACCTGTTAAGCAGTCACTGTGGGTGATAATTGTTCATCATTGCCTACAGTGACTGACCTAAGAAACAACGACTAGGAAAAAGAAAAGAAGATATTTTGCTTTTTTGTTTTTTTTTCTGGAAGAAATACAGCAGATACTCAAATTGTGTGCCAGTAGAGTGGTTTCCTGGACAAGGATGAATCTAGAAAGGACATTTAACAGAAATTGACCTTGGTTTTGTTATAGTGACCTGAGAATGTCAGGCAGTAGTCTTGCGTAACCATTATATAGTGAAACTTCTGAAAATCTCCATGGTAATATGCAGAGAACTGTATCATAGAGCACGGTGTATACCTACATGGACTGCGATCCAGGAAGAGAGCTCTGCTTCCACCCCCACACATACTTGATCATGTTCACTTCTGTTCTATCCCAGTGCCTCAGAGACCGACTTCCTCACTGCTAATTGTGATATTTTTCTCTGAAATCTACTTCATAACTCATTCTTTCTGATTTTACTCTCGACTCCCTTGGCACTTACATTGGATGAGATAAAGGTGTCACTGTAGGGCTGTAAACTTTGTGATGATGACGACACTTGAGACATACAATATATGCTTTAACTGCAGACCTGTGCAGAACACGGGTTTGATCTTCAAGTGACTTTTGTTCCACCCTTTGTATTCAGATGCTGTGAGCTAATTTGCCCTTATTGGCATTCTGGTTAATAGATATTCCGAAGCCTTTTAACAAATACTCGAATGTTTGAGTAAGACTTTATGGCTGTCAAAGTGTTTATTCATATAATCCAGTTTGATCCTCACCTTGTGAGATAGTCAGGGCAGGTAGGATGGTTGTCATTTCACAGATGAGGAAACATTGTCTGATGCTAATTAGCCACCCCATGGCTGAGCTGGAACCAGAACCCAGGCCTGTGTCCTTGTCCTCAGGTTGCCACAGCATTCCTCCTGATGTGCCCAGCAGCAGTCTTCTAAATGGCCTGTGCCCCCTCTGCCAACAGTGTCCCCTGTTATCTACTGGTGTGATATGTAGCTGTAAGTTCAGGGTGGGTATTCACCTATCTGTGATTGACTACCAGCTTAAAACTTCCCATGCCTTACCTCAATGCACATCTATATATTATTTTGCAATAATTATCATAAGCTTAGGGACTTTACAGAAAGTCATCCTTAAAGTGTTGCTAAAAATATATGGCAATTACTAAGGGAGACATGGTCCTTTTCTTTTATCATCTCCCCTAATTATAAGCAGTAAAAGCCACAGCTTCATGCTGAGAAAGGATCAGCAGGGAATGATGGACATTGTGATTTGGTAGCTGACGTTTTCTAACATGATTTTGTTTTACATAAGTAGTTTGAAGGTTTTGTTGACTATTGTCTTGCCTTCCTTTCTGGCAAAATAACATTTTTTGCCCATAAAAATCAAGTGGAACAATGCATTTCCCATGCCGTTGTATCTCTCATCTTGTAGCAATCAGTAGTGTATAAAATGAAAGCCTTCTGACCTTCAAGCAAATTTTTGTTTTCCTTATTAAGAAAGAAGGTTGGCCAGGCGCGGTGGCTCACGCCTGTAATCCCAGTACTTTGGGAGGCCGAGGCGGGTGGATCACGAGGTCAAGAGATCGAGACCATCCTGGTCAACATGGTGAAACCCCGTCTCTACTAAAAATACAAAAAATTAGCTGGGCATGGTGGAACATGTCTGTAATCCCAGCTACTCAGGAGGCTGAGGCAGGAGAATTGCCTGAACCCAGGAGCCGGAGGTTGCGGTGAGCCGAGATCGAGCCATTGCACTCCAGCCTGGGTAACAAGAGCGAAACTCCGTCTCAAAAAAAAAAAAAAAGAAAGAAAGAAAGAGAGAAAGAAAAAGGAAGAAAGAAAGAAAGAAGGTTAATCTGAAGCTGGAGTTGTGGAGTTTTTTTTTTTGTTTTTTTTTTGACTAATGTTAGTCCATATTTTAATAGTAGTTTCCTAAAGAAAATATATCAACATGAAAAAGCAAGGTGATACTATATTTTAGAAAATGCCCTCATGGCTTAGATTTTAAAACTAATACTTCCGTTAAATGTTTTGGCTTTGAACAAAAAGCCTCCTTGAGAAGCACTTTTTCCCATTGCACAGTTTCTTAACAGGCTGGGTTAAAGTTCATATTCTTTATCTTTTTACACCTGGAAAATAGACCCAGAGAATGTTTTTGTTTCATCTAACAGTTTTATCTATAGCTCTGACCAGACTGCCTGCACACATCTGTATTTTTGCATTGACAACATAAATGTATATTTTGTATTTCATTGCAGTGAAGTACTTCACATATGCTTATAGTAGGCTGAAGTATTTTTAGATCAAACGTGAATCCACCGTGATCTATAAACTGAAATATATTTAATCTTTAACAGAGTAGACTTGACGGAATGGCTGACTTTAAACATAAGCTTAAACAAAATGATGAGTTCATAATTATTTAATGTAAACTGAATAAGGTTGAAGGGCCCTGTGGGGTCGATTTCAAAGTGCTTCAATGATTGCACATTATAGGCCACCTCTCCAGTAAAACACTATTCAGGTGGGAGACTAGCTGGCAGCACTATAAAGTACCTAAATGGTTTCAGACTAAAGAATCTGTTAGTTTTGTAGGTTTAACATCCTTGACACTTAATAGGATTTGAGATTCCATTGTAGCAGCAGCTTTTATTGCATGACACTTTAATTGAATGCCTTAGAGTAAAATGAAATTAACAAAGACAGTATTAAATTATGGATGTTCCTTTTTTATCATTTGGCTAAGAATTCTGCAGAGTTTCTTTTCTGATTATATTATTTTAAATTGATTGATATGAAAAAATAAACACACTATCTTTAGAACTAGCTATACAATCTGGTCCAAGAAATTCTGAATAGAATGCATACAGAGTTGGAGTTGGCCAAGTTGTCTCTCCTAAGCTTCAGAAAGCAATTACATTAGGGCTAGAGTAGTTTAAAAATGGTCTGCAATAAATCCCCATTCTTGAGCGGGTAAGGGCAAGGCAGCTCTGTCTTCTGTGTTGTAGCTACCAGAGTGACAAAGTATTCTAAGACAGATGGGAGACGTCAAACAATAGTTGATTTTTGTGAAGTCATACTCTTTTTAATGTGGCAAAAAATAGTAAACTATATGTTTTGAAATCAAGGACAAAGTTAACCAAATCTGACCTGTTTATTTTAAACATCCATGACTGGAAAACAGTTTTTATATTTGGATATTGATGATCTTTATATTGCTCTATTTTTCTCTAATACTATTTAAAATTAAAAGAATCTGCAACTAAATCAAAATCTTGAAAAAAATCACATAATTAAGATGGATGAGCATGATGTCAGCAAGACAGTAGAATCGGAAGCCTCAGTCTCTACTCCCCCAACCCTACACATGCACAGTGTTGAACTTGCTACTGTCCATAGACTAGAATATCTTTTTGAAAATGTCAGTACTTGGAAACAAGCCTGAGATGCCTGTGTCGTCTGCATAATTGAATGAAATCCAAATTAGGAGGGTGAGAAGAATGGTCTCACTCTGACCACACTGCCCCTTCCCATCTACCAATTTGGCACAGTGCCAGACTAAGAGCCTTTCCCTGGACTGACAGTTTCTGCAGCAGGGAAAGAGAACAAGAGGCAGTCTTCTAGTGACCATAACGGATGTTTCACAAGAAGCCTACTCTAGTTTCACCTCAGGAAACACTAGGAAAAACAACATGGCCAGAGTGCCCAGGGTCAGGTAGAAAGAAAGAAAGGAGGCAGAGGTCATAGTGACCAGCACATGGATCTTAGAGGTACTTCCATGTTTCTGACAGCTGTGGCTCCCAATTGGAGATACCACCCAACTTTATAGCCCACATGCAAAGCTGAGCTGGTTGCCATCATAAACATGGTGGGAGTTTCAACCTAGTCCGAGTTCCTGGAATGCTAGTCTCCTTGCCTAGCCTCAGAGCCAACCTCAACAAGCCTGCTCAGGCAGGGAAACATTCACCTCCTCCCATTTAAGAGAAGCAAAGGGGCTAAACCAGCTTGACCCAAGACATCAAGCTGTGGCTCTACATAGCTAAAAAGCTCACCCAACAACCCTGTTCAGGCAGAGACTCCCACTTCGTGGTATTTTGGAGAAATGTAGGGGCTAGTCTTGCTTGATCCAGAAAGTCAAGCAGCAGCTCTACTCAGCCAAAAAGTCTCCCCAGTGACCTCACCCTATCGGGGGACTCCTACCTCCACAGATTTCAGAGAAGTGAAAGGGTTACATTAGCTTTACCCAGGAAGCCAAGCAGTAATTCCACTCAGCCAAAATCCTCATGCAATGATCCCACCTAGGCAGGGAGACTCCCACCTTCATGGATTTTAAAGAAGCATAGAGGCTAGACCTGCTTCACCAGAAAATCAAACAACCACTCAACTCAGTCAGAAGCCCACCTCATAGCTCCACCTTGATGAGGAGAAAATTGTGAATCATGAATTTCCTAAGGAACATAGCCTCTGGTCTGCTTATCCCAAGCAATGACTTCGCTAACCTCAGAAACGAGCTTATAGCCCTCCCAACTATAGATCTCAATAGTAGCCAAGGAATACATCCTGTAACTGGCCCATCCAGAAGGCATTGTGGTACCCAGCCAGCAATCTCATCAAATGGGAAAGCCAGGCCCAGACCCCATCTGACAGCAGAGCAAAAGCTGTAGCCCAACTAAGTTGCGAACTCACAACAAGCTCTGCCTGCCCAGCATTATCAACAGATGGCCCTTCCAGAATCACAGTCTAGATTAGATAGTGGAAATCTATTCCTACCAAAGAACACCTGTAAAGGCCAGAAAAGGGGACTGTCTTCTCAAATGTGCAGGTAACACAAGGATGACAAAGAATTAGGGAATCATGACACATGCAAAGAAAACAAATAAAGCTTCAATAGTAGACCCTAAAGAAATGGAGATCTATAAAATGATTGACAAAGAATTCAGAGTCATACTCATAAAGAAGTTCAGGAAACTACAAGAATCTATGGATCAAAATTGTATGAAATTTGGAAAGCAGTACACAAAGCAAGAAATTCAACAAAAAATAGAAACAATAAAAAAGAACCAGATAGAAATCTTAGAGGTGAAGAATACAGCTACTGAATTGAAAAATTCAATAGAAAGCTTCAGCAGAAGACACTGTCAAGTAGAAGAAAGAATTAGTGAACTGGAAGACAGAACATTTGAAATTTTCCAGAAGAGCAAAAAGACAAAAGAATGATAAAGAATGAAGAAAGCTTATGAGAGTTATGAACACTGTCAAGAGATTATACCTTCATATAATATGAGTTAAGGACAACAGAGAGAAAAAGCACCAGAAAGCATATTTAAAGAAATAATAGCTGAAAACTTCTCTAATATGGGAACAGATGTCAATACCCATGTTTTAGGCTGTTCTTGAATAGCTATAAAGAAATACCCAAGACTGGGTAATTTATGAAGAAAAGATGTTTCATGGGCCCATGGTTATGCAGGCAGTACAAGGAGCATGCTGCCAGAATCTGCCTCTGGTGAGAGCCTCAGGAAGCCTACAATCATGGCAGAAGGCCAAGGAGAAGCACTTGACGCACATTGCTAGAGTGGGTGCAAGAGGTGGTGGGAAAAGGTCTCCAACTCTTTCTAACAACCAGATCTCACATGAACTCATTACCATGGGGAGGACAGCAAGCCATTTGTGAGGGATCTGTCCCCATGACCCAAACACCTCCCACCAGGCCTCATCTGTAACACTGGGGAATCACAGTTTTGGATAGGATTTAGAGAGGACAAGTATCAAATTGTATCAACCCAACTACAGGAAGAAGAGTTCTCCAATCAAATTCAGCCCATAGAAGAGTTTACCAAGGCACATAGTAAGAAAACTATCAAAAATCAAAGATAAAGAAAAAATTCTGAGAGCAGCAAGAGATGAGAAACACTTCATATGCAAAGGAGTACCAATACTACTATCAGTGGATTTCTAAGCAGAAGCCATGCAGACATGGAAAGAACAAGATGATATATTCAAAGTGCTGAATTTATATTTTACAATAAAGTGTTGAATATCTCATACAAGGGTATCATACTGCATATCATTAGTTGAGGAAAATATTAAAATTCAAAATTTAAACTTAATATGTATTCCTTTTGCATTATTGTATAGTTGAAAAATTGTAAGTTGAACTCTTATAAGTCAGGAATTGTCTGTACTTCCAAAAATCTTTTTACAAGGCCAACATTACCTTGGTACCAAAGCCAAACAAGAATATTACAAGAAAGAGAGTTAAAGGCCAGTGTTCTTGATGAACATAGATGCAAATTTCTCAAGAAAATACTAACAAACTGAATTCAACAACACATTAAACAGATCATTCATCATGATCAAGTAGGATTTATTCTTTAATACAAGGATGGTTCACCATACCCAAATCAATAAATGTGTTATATCACATTAACAAAATGAAGGATAAAAGCCATGTGATCATCTTGTTAGATGCAGAAAAAGCATTTGACAGAAATTCAACATCCTTTTATAAAAGCTGCCAGCAAATTAGTTATAGAAGGAGCGGACCTCAACACAATAAAGGTCGTATGTGACAAGCCCACAAATAAAATTATACTCAATGGTGAAAAATGGAAAACCTTTCCTCCAACATCTGGAACAAGACAAACATGCCTATTCTTGCCATTTTTTTTTTTGAAACCGAGTTTCACTCTTGTTACCCAGGCTGGAGTGCAATGGCGCAATCTCAGCTCACCGCAACCTCCACCTCCTGGGTTCAGGCAATTCTCCTGCCTCAGCCTCCTGACTAGCTTGGATTACAGGCACGTGCCACTGTGCCCAGCTAATTTTTTGTATTTTTAGTAGAGACGGGGTTTCACCATGTTGACCAGGATGGTCTTGATCTCTTGACCTTGTATTCTTGTCACTTATATTTAACATAGTATTGGAAGTCCTCACGAGAGCAGTTAGGGAAGAAAAAGAAATAAAAGGCATCCTAAAAGGAAAAGAAGAAGTGAAGTTGTCACTGTTTGCTGATAACATGATCTTATCTATATAGAAAACACTACAGACCCCACCAAACAAAAAAAAAACAACTTGTTAGAACTAATAAATGAATATATTACAGTTGCAGGATATAAAATCAACATACAAAAATCAGTGGCATTTCTATATGTAACAATGAACTATCTTAAAGGAAATCAAGAGAACAGTTTCATTTACAACAGCTGCAAAAGAATACTTAGGAATAAATTCAAGCAAAGAAGTGAAGACCTTTACACTGAAAACTATATAATGTAGATAGAAAAATTGAAGAAGATATAAATAAATGGAAAAATATTTTATGTTGATTGTTTGGAAGTATATTGTTAAATGTCCCAAAAGCAACCTACTAATTCAGTGCAATTCTTATCAAAAGTACACCATTTTTCATAGGAATAAAAGAAACAATTCTAAAATTTATGTAGAAACACAAATACCCCCAAATAGCCAAGGCAATCATGAGCAAAAGAACAAAGCCAAAGGCATCATACTACCTGGTTTCAAACTATACTACAGAGCTATAGTAATTAAAACAGCATGGGACTGGCCAAAAGACACACCAACACATGAAACAGAATAGAGAGCCCAGAAATGAACCCATGTATATGAGTTAAATTTATTTTCTCTTTCTTCTTCTTTTTTTTTATTGATAGAGAAAGGGTCTCCCTGTGTTGCCCAGGCTGGCTCAAACTCCTGGCATCAATGGGCTCCTCCCTGAGCCTCTCAAAGTGCTGGTATTACAGGCATGACCCCATGCCTGGCCTGTTCAACTGATTTTCAACAAAGGTATTATACCAAGAATATGCAATAAGAAAAGGATATCCTCTTCAATAAATTACTTTGGGAAAACTGGATATCCATACACAAAAGAATGAAGTTGGATTCTCATTTCACACCATATATTAATACAAAAATCAATTCAAAATGGATTAAAGGCTTAAACATAAGATGAGAAACTATAAAACTAACCTACAGGGTGGGAAAAAATATTTACAATCCATACATCTGGTAAGGGTTAATATCCAAAATATATAAGGAGCTCAAACAACTTAATAGAAGAAATACAAAAATTGTAATTAAAAAATGGGCAAGGGACTCGAATAGACAGTTCTCAAAAGAAGACATAAAAATGGCTGACAGATATATGAAGAAATGGTCATCAGTTGCCCATAATTATAAGACTTCTAAGCTCAGTGTGTGAAGACTGTGAGGAAAGAGGAGACAGTCTCTTAAAAAGGCCCAAGCATGACAGATGCAGATCTTGGTTGAAAGTTGTTTCTTCTGTTGTCAGTCACACCACCTTCCTGCTGAACGTATCTTTTTTCCCCATGCAAAATAGATAAATATTGCTTGAGCAAATGTGGTCTTTATTTCAAATTAACAGTTTTAGTGATTGCTTACTTTTATTAGGTCATAGATCTTGTTTTCTGGATTTGTCAAATAACACAGTTGTGGTCACTTAGGTAACACAAATGTGGTCTCTTTCAACACAGGAGAAGCTGAAATTGTAGTGAAGCAGAGAGAGAAGTGCTCTCCTTAAGGACTCCCAGTTTGTTCTTCTCTTTCTTTAGGGTTCTGCCTGTTAATTTATCTCTTTTACTCTTTCCCTTCTTCTTTCCATCTTTGTAAAAAGCATTTACGTACTGGACAGAAGCATGTCCAGGCTGACTTTAAGTGCAGCCCTCTTTTATACCTGTCATCTGCCGGCATAATCAGTCATCTGTTTTCCATTTGTTGTAGGGTTAAACACAGATTTCTAGGGAATTCTCACTCTAGAATAGAGGAATCTGTGATATTAATTGAAATAGACTTCCTGTGGGGCATTTTGTAGCTTTTCTCCCCTTTCTCACCTAAAAACATACCAGGACCTTAAATCCTGACCTAGCAATGGTCATACATTGTGAAACAAATAAGGAGAGAGAAGGTTATAGCTAATATTCTTATAAACCTCTCCATATACAAGGATACAGATAAAAATGCAGAGAACACCACTGGATGTCTTCTGATGAATCAAGTTGTTTCTGTGTCTCTGCGGATGGACTGAAATACAGTACAGCCTATTTGCCTTAATACCAATGAATTTTTATACAGTGAATATGTTCTCTGGTCTTTCTCTCTCTAATAAAGTGAATGTTTGTGTTAGAGCCAGAGGGAGGAAAGAGGCATGCTTTAACTGTTACTTGTGCCTGTGCTTTACAATTTTCCTTTTTAAAACTAGTTTTGGAGAATACACATAGGTAGTACTAGTCTACAGCTGGCAACCTACAACTCTCTTTGGCTCTTCCAGCTCCCCTACAACCCCACCAACACAATAATCCATATAAAAGTCATATTACTGGAGCTCCACATCATCTTTTTAAGATATCAAAACAAATAGAAGAAATAGAATATAAACATCATTCTCTTCTCTTGCACAAACAGAATCGATAGACATCTTTCCCTGTGTACTTTAGTGGTGTTTGACATAAATATTGTTTTTGCTTTCAGGTTGCAAAAGGAAACAAGACATGACAATATATTCATATCATTAAAATTCTTTATTACAGAAAATACGTACTATTGAAATCACACACACACGCACATGCACGCACACGCGCACCCACCCCCCTCCACACACACAATCCCATAAGGGAAACTTTTCTGCAGTAGACTGTTGCCCTTAATCTTCTTTCTCTTTTTTCCCACCTAATTACCTGGCATTGTTTGAATGATAATTATAATTGACAGATTTTTTTTTTTTTTTTTTTTTTTTTTTTGAGACAGAGTTTCACTCTTTTTGCCCAGGCTGGAGTGCAATGACGTGATCTCGGCTCACCACAACCTCCACCACCCGGGTTCAAGTGATTTTCCTGCCTCAGCCTCCTGAGTAGCTGGGATTACAGGCATGCACCACTGTACCCGGCTAACTTTTTCTATTTTTGGTAGAGCCAGGGTTTCTCCATGTTGGTCAAGCTGGTCTCGAACTCCTGACCTCAGGTGATCCACCTGCCTCGGCCTCCCAAAGTGCTGGGATTACAGGCATGAGCCATTGTGCCTGGCTGACAAAATTCTTTTTTTTTGTACATGAGCATCTAAATTCTGATTAACTCAGGAAAGCACAAAGAAAATACTTATTTCATTTGCAGAAAGGTGAAGGTGACAGAGCGTAGCAACATAATGAAACTGGTCACACTGGAGCTTTGTGCACAACCTGTGTTCCTCCCACTCTAGCTTACCCTAGAGATGAACCTATGTAAAAAGAAGTAAATAATGATAGGAATGGAGTGCAATTCTAGAAAAACTAATGGCATTGGTTTTAAAAAAAAAAAAAAAAGCCCTTCTCCTCAATTTCTATATCTAAGTGATACCTGCAACACCTTTTTATGAATACTAAGTATAATTCCTCTGGATGATTATTCCTTTTGTTTTTTTTCAGCTGGCCTGAGCCCTAGCTGTCCTTTCCTTATAGAATACTGGCCAGGTCACCACAAAACAGTTAACTCAGAGATGCTCTCTGAAAACCTCTCTGAAGTTGACCTGCATGGCAGAAGTGTAGCAAGTCAGCTCTCTCTGCTGTCCCTCACCTGTTCAGTAGCTTTGTGAAGTCCTGCATGAAAGCATTTCAACATAAGCTGTGGTTTCACTGGGCCCTTCTACCTCAGGATTGCTGGAGTTTGTGTGGCTATCTGTGTCACATGTGGATGGCACAGAAGCTGCTCTCAGAAGTCTGAAGAGAAAGGAACTGAATAGGAGAGTTCGTTTCTTACAGAGCCAGTGTAGAGGGCAGGCAGGCCCTTGGGAGTGACTCTGAGGATAATGCCAAGGAGCCTGTGTGCTCCAGGGAGTGGACAGTCTCAAAGTTGCGGCCCCACCTCCCAGCCCAGGACCTCACTCCCTCTGCTTCGATTAGAAGCAGGAAGACAGCTCTGTGCCTGCTGGCTCCAGGAGAGAGTGCCCAGGCACCAGCTTCTACAGCAGTGTCCCCACCTCTCCACACACTGCTGCTGACACCAGACACCCTCATATGTGCTCTTGTTGGAGGAACAGCAGAAACCTGGTCGCCTCTTGTGTCTCCCTCCATAGCCCATAACAGTGTGTGCAGTCAATGTGTGAAACTCTGAGAAATGCAGTCTTGTGCTTTCTAGATTCTACAGAGGGGATGAGGTGGGGAAGAGCAAGTCTGTCTGTGATATCTACCACCCAGTCTGTATTTGAAGTGCAATTATCTCCTGAAGGCAAAGAAATCACATTTTATATTTGAATTCTGCATGCTTTGTGATTCTGATGCCATTATTTCTATACCTTTTGGTCAGGGTTGTTCAATTTTTTGACTTCCCTGGGCCACGTTGGAAGAGGAATTGTCTTGGGCCCCACATAAAATACACTAACATTCGATAGCTGATGAGCTAGAAAAAAAAAAAAATCCCACAATGTTTTAAGAAAGTTAAGGCTGGGTGCGGTGGCTCACACCTGTAATCCCAGCATTTTCAGAGGCCGAGGAGGGCAATTACCTGAGATCAGGAGTTTGAGATCAGCCTGACAAACATGGAGAGACCCAGTCTTTAGTGCAGTCTTCAACACAAATTCTGCAAATTGGATAAGCTTGCTTTAGGTCATTTGTATGGTGTATCAAGCAGCACTACCCAAAAGTCCCTCAAAAAGCATCATTCGCCCTTGCCTCTCCCAGTGCCGAAAGAGGAGATGGAACTCAGGCCTGACCCTGTAGGCTGTGAGTCTCCTGCTTGGTCCCGGAAAGAAGACCTGTGCATGGGGTGGGATTTAGACATAGAACAGAACTATTTTCAGGGGCTCCCCTCTGTTTCCTGAGCATGGGTTGTCATTGGTTGGCACAAGTGCCGTGGCTGACAAACTATTTTCTGAGGGAGCAGAGCTTGATCATATATAAGATATGGTTGTAGATACTGATGTGGTTCCTGGTTTTCAAGGATAGAGCCTGAAAGAATGAAATAGATCAATCCTGGGGAAGTCCAGTAAGTGGGGAAAGTAATTCCACTTGTAGCTGTGTTTACTACTTTACATATGTGCATTAGTGTTCCTAAGCAATCCTTCTTAAAATTAGTGATTTTAATGGGACTTTTTATGTTATTTTAGAAACATTGGTTGTGTGTATATACTTTGGAAATTAAAAAAGAAAAGTGGTGACAGGTTGAAAAACCCTATCATCTAACTTCTGATCAAACATGGAGCATTAACTCTACATTTGTTTCATCTTTTCCTCCTGAAACCTCATGAAAATGATAGAAAGAGGAGAAGATAAAGTATAAGGTATGAGGACAAAGGAACTGGAGAGGAGGCAGCAGTGGGTTGTAGATGAAATGGCTTCTAAGACCTTTGCAGGATAGAAAGCACTTGGAGGCACAGGAGCTGACTAGCAGAATGGAGACAGTTGCAGTCAGAGAGCCTACAGATCGATTTGCCCACACACCCTGGACAGGCTCAAGAATAGGCTGTGGAGGGGCGGGGCAAGGGGTAAGATGAAGTGGCAGGAGTGGAGGGTAATTTATGTCCAGCACAGTCACCAGATAACTGCGCCATTTCCTGCCACCACCTCTCCTGCTTCCCCAGGACCAGTTATTCATTGGTGAAGTTGAGAAACACCCCATACTCCAAATGCAGGTGTAGCAGAGTGGGAGGTGAGGACCTAAGAGGAGAAGTCTGCAGACTGAATGGTGGGACCCCTGTCCTATTTTCTGGCACCCTTCCCCAGATACCAGCAACTGATGTTTATGTCACAGTTTAGAAGCCAGGGGGCTGTCTCTGAAGAAATGGAATGGGTTCAGAGAGAAGACTTTTAGATATTTATATCTGAAAACAGAAACCATACTAGGTATTTCAACAGAGGGATTTAACATATGGTATTGATTTCATAGGTGATGAAAGTCTGGAAGAGCAGAAAGGAGGTCACCAAAGCTACAAACTTCAGGAAGCATTTACCCTCACTTCTGGAGGACAGAAGTGAAGAGGTTGAAACCTTTGGGACCACTCCCTGGGAAGATGGCCCTCTGAGCAGGTGGCACCACCTGGTGGCTGACAGAGGCTTTGAGGGGCACAGTTGACCTGTCCTGAGTGCAGAAGCAGTTGGGGACTACAGGGCTGCTGCTCCTGGAGCCCAGTGTGGGCTGCTGCTCCTGGAGCCCAGTGTGGGCTGCAACAGTGACAATAGGAAAAAGCCTCTTCTCCCTTCTTCCACCCTCCCGTCTCCCTGTGGCTGCTCATTGGCAGGTTCTAATGAGTAGCCAGCTGGCAAAGGGACCTGCACAACCAGTCTGCAGAGAGCAGTGTGTAGAAAGGTGGGTTTGGAGCTGAGAAATCAGAAGCGAATGGACCACACAGAGGTGAATACCAGATCACATGGTTAAAAAGTCTGACAGTCAGCCAGGTGTTAGAAAATGGGCAAAGTGGGCCAGGCGTGGTGGCTTATGCCTGTAATCCCAGCACTTTGGGAGGCCCAGGCAGGTAGATCACTTGAGATCAGGAGTTTGAGGCCAGCCTGACCAACGTGGTGAAAACCTGTCTCACTAGAATACAAAATTAGCTGGGTATGGTGGCGCATGCCTATGATCCCAGCTACTTGGGAGGCTGAGGCAGCAGAATTGCTTGAACCTGGGAGGCAGAGGTTACAGTGAGGTGAGATCATGCCATTGCACTCCAGTCTGGGCAACAAGAGCAAAACTCCATCTCAAAAAAAAAGTCTGACAGTACTTACTTTTGGGCTATGGAACTTGGGGCTAGGGAGGTTAGGACAGGGGGATGCTAATTTTGGGGGCAGAAGCTAAAGTGTGTAGAAATTAACTTGACAGTGATCAGAGAGGCTTTGCTTCTATAGCCACCCAGCTTGGTTTGAATCACAGCTCCATCACTTATGCTGTGTGACTTTGGGCAAGTTACTTAATCTCTCTGAGTTTCAGTGTCCTCATTGGTAAATTGGGTCTAATAGCAGTGCCTAGTTCCTAGTGAGTTATGAAGATTATTTAATATTCTTAAAGGTCTTAAAACAGTAATTGGCATATAGTAAATATTATATAAGTGCTAGTTTTTAATTAAACAAAAAAAAACCTGTACCATTATAGGCTGAGATGGTAGACAGAACCTGATTTTAGGTGAACACGAGTGTAACCTAGCAGTATTATGGTGGGGTAGATCAATCCGCCTAGTAGAACTACAGCAAGTGAGTAGGAAACAGATTTAATCCTTAGGAACTGTTTTGAATTATTTAGATATCAGGGCTCCATATTTTACCAGAAGCCGAGGCAGAAGTCATGTCATATGGACCAGGTCATCATGGTATGGGCATGAGGAAAGACTTGACTCCATGGCAGATGACCATTCTAAGGCTCCCTCAGGATCATCAGTCATGAGCCCTAAATAGCACGATGCTGCAGAGGCTGCCATCCAGAGGGATGTGGCTACCAGTGTGGCTCCTGCCAGGCCTTCATCCCCTCAGTATCCAGGCAGAGATCAAGTGGGATGGCCCCATTTGCTCCCTTAGGTGGGGAGGATGACTGGAGAAGGATGAGTAGGCTTATAACAGGTACCCGCTCAGCTGCAGGAAGCCTCCAGTTTCCTGTCTCTGAAAGGAGAATCAGTTTGTGAAACTGACCTTAATCAAGGGTGATCTGTCCAGAGAGTGCTCTAGGGATGCGATTATTTTCTGAATCTTTTGGCCAGATATTGAACAAAGCTCCTCAGTACCTGGCATTTGCATGGAGTTAAGTGTGGTGGCTATGCCTGTAATCTCAGTACTTTGGGAGGGTGAAGTGGGAGGGTCACCTGAGTTCAGAAGTTTGAAACCAGCCTAGGCAACATAGGGAGAGTTTGTCTTTCTAAAAAAATTAAAAAATTAGCCGGACGTAGTGGTTCACACCTGCAGTCCCAGCTACTCAAGAGGCTGAGGCAAGAGGATTGCTTGAACCCAGGAGTTCAAGGCTGCAGTGAGCTGTGAATGCACCACTGCACTCCAGTCTGGGCAACAGGGCAAGACCCCCTTCCTAAAAAAACAAATCCTTGCATTAACAACAACAACAAAAAATCCTTGCATTGACCTTAAACTGGGCCTCTGAGAACTGCCTGGCTCTAAACCATCTTTGGCCCCCACTTACAGGCCCTACCTTCAATGTCCAGATCCTGACCTGCTACTGCCTGAGGCCGCGGGTCGTGCACCCCTTCACTCCTTCACCACAGACTTGACTGCATGTGCCTTCCCTCCTCATTCCTTGCTTTCCTCTTCCCTTTCTTCTGCAATCATTTCTCGTGAGTGCTAGATAATTAATTTTGTCATTTTTCTTACTAAGATCTATGTTCTTGAGGGCATGTGCTATGACTTACACAACTTTACATTCACTGTTCCCCTGCCCAAGCAGACCCAGCAAAAAACTAACCTGTGTCATTCATGTTAGGTGATGAATAAGTGAATTACACAAATCAGGCTTTTATGCTCTCACTCTCTAACCCACTGCCATCAGGTGCCTGAATATTGCCTTCTCTCCCATCCATCCATCCATTCATTCATCCATCCATTCATTTAACCACCACCCCCCCCACCTCCTTCTCCAGTCTCTCATCCACTCATTCATCCATCCCATTTGCTTCTCTGTGTCTCTCACTCTTGAGCTTGTTGACTTAATATCAGGACCATTGATGGTTCCTGCCTATGGTTCCCGTAACCTTGCTCCAGCACTGGTGTTTTAATGTGGAAAGCTTAATGAATGCATTCAATTCTGCTTTGAAACAGTGAAATGTTAACATTGTAATAACTCAAGCCTTTCACATAAGGGGGAGGAAAAGATTCTTTTCACAATAATACTGAGAACTGTGTGAGAGCTAATGGAAAAAAGGTCAAAGGATTCTAGAATCCTACAAATGGGATGATGACAAAAAATTAGTACTATTAAGAAGAGTGATGTGCTGTTATGAAAAATGCCTACTCAGATGTCCCTTTAAAAAGTTATATTTCTATGTAAGGGTTATAATTTTAATATTTTGGTCTGTTTCTGTAGAAGCAGAAATACATTTCTAAATTTGAAGGAAACCTTCCAATATTAAAAAATCCTGTCAATGATTCATTTACACAGCTCAAATCTTGTCTTCCATTCCTCTTTGAAAAGACCTGATTATTATTAATAGAGTAATCAGTTGTACCTAAGTTGTATTCTTCATGGATAGAAAAGCTATATATTTGAAGATCTTTATGCTGTCCAAGAAAAGCCTGCCCAGCGATTGACGTGACAAAGGCTGAATATTTCGGTGCACAATGATGGTCGCTTTTCAGCTCATGAAAGCCTTCCTCGTGCCTTAGATAATCTTCATGTTTCTTTCTTAGTGCAAACTTTTAAGTAGACCCGCAAGCCTCTGCCCTTTACAGCTTTTGCATCCTTCTTATGTCGATTCTATAGCTATTGTTAGCAACTAAGCAATCTTGTTTTTTCTTTAGATGTGGGTAGCTGCACACTGTATCTTTCAAAACCTTCCACTCCTCTGCCACTTACTGAGCTGTTGGAAGCAAGGTTTAAAGTATAAATGGAGTGTCCACATTCACAGTACTGGATTCTTTAATGGCCGTGAATGTGGTTATTCTGAGATCACAAAAATGGAGTGAACTTATGCGGGGGTGGGGTGGAGAGCCACATTTTTGCACAATGGCAGTTACCTTGGAAGATGTAGTTGGGTCTGCCTAATCCTGATTAGGACCTCATTGGTGTCTGGGAGCAGGGTGCTCCCTGCCCTGCTCTGGGGAATATGAAAATCCTCTACTACTGAAGGCCTTTTGTTCTGAGGGCACCTCCAAACCCCACATCCTAGTAGTCAGCTGCCCTCAGACTTAGCACATGCCAAATATTTTTAAAGATTTTTATTTTTAAGAACATGCTATCTTTATATAATTTATCTAATGCACTCTTTGAATTTATTTTATATTTTGTGATTTTACCTTTTTAAAAAAATGTATCATGAAGTATTTCAGATATACAAAGCAAGTATGAAGGAGAATGATATGAATGTGGATATACCCAGCTGACCCCTTGAAGGTGTAAAAGATTATACCAATATGGCTGAATGCCCCTTGCCACCTCTCCTGTGCCTCAAGACACCGACACGTACCTGAACTTGCTGTTTAACATTTCCCTTTTAGCTTCTTTTAAAATAGGAAGAAAAAAGAAGGCATCAGTAGCAAGGGCATAGCTTTGGGACATGCTGTGGTTTGAATGTTTATTCCCTCTGAATCTCATGTGGAAACCTAAACCATAGTGCAGCAGTATTGATATGTGGGGCTCTTAAGAAGTGACTGGGTCATGAAGACTCGTGGATTAATGGAATAAAGCGTTCATGGATTAATGGTTATCATGCGAGTGAGACTGATAGCTCTGTAAGAAGGGGAAGAGGGACCTGAGCTCACACCCACAGCCCCATCGCCATGTCATGCTCTGTGCTGCCTGGATTCTGCAGAGTCTCATCAGCAAGAAGGCCCTACCAGATGCAGTCTCTCGACCTTGAACTTCTCAGACCCCATAACTGTAAGATACATGCATTCCTTTTCTTTATAGATCACCCAACTTCAGAAACAGAAAATTGTCTAAGACAGGATGCATGCATGCTCTATGTTTCAGAGGTTGGACATCATCCTCTTTCCTCTATTCCATTGGCCCTGAAGACATCTATTCTAGATCCTCTGTCTGTTGCCCTATATGAACTTTTGGACAGTAAACTTGGCCTTTAAGAAAATATTAATGAGCTTTTTATTTTAAAAAATGATCACTATTGTTATTGTTGTTACTATTACAGTATTAAGGACAAACTCTGTGCCAGGCACTCTGCTAGAGACTTTGCAAGTGTAGCCTCCTCCACTTCTTGCAGGAGTCCTACAATGCATCACTCTTCCTTTTCTCAGATAGGGTGACAGAACCTCAATGAGGGCAGTTAGCTTGTCCAAGGTTAGTGGCACAACTGACTCTAAAATATTTTAATCACATCAAGTTGCTCTATCACACTAGATGAAATGTATTAGTGGGGACTCAGGCACGTCTGTTCTGCATGATACTTAGATGGGACCATGTGCTATGGCTGTTATTTTTTTCTACCTTAGAGGTATGGTGGATAGGGTGTCTTGTAAATTAACACCACTTGGCATTCCAGGCCCCAGGAGACTTGGCTCTCAGTACACCCTGGCAACTCCTGCAGTGTTGCAGGAAGGGGTCTGACTTGGGCCTTATAGATCATTTTGTGAGTTTATCACAGAGAGATGAGTGCAAGGTCTTGGAAGCAAATATAGAGTGGACAGAACTTCAGAAATGGCCCCTGAGAAGAATCTTGGTGACTTTAAAGAGCAAAGCAAGGAGGATTGGCTGCACTCATGGAAATTTTCCTTTCATCCCTCACTGTATCTGCCTGTAAAATGCCTGTCTTCCAGCCAGCATTCTCTTTCTTATTTATCGAGAAAAGTTAGATTACGTTAGATTGGAAAGTGACACTGATGTATTATAACCCATCACGTTAGATTGAGAACCTATACCTGACTTAAAATGTGCCCTTTCTGAAGCATCAACTCTGAAAGTATTTGGCGTTCTTCCTGTATTATACAGTTATACAATAAAGTCACACAAATGGGTTTGTACCCATTTGTATTCTACTCCAAGTCAAGTAGTAAAATTTGTGAAACTGACTGATTATACTTAGAATAATATCAGTTAGGGCAATAAATCTCAACTTTGGCTCTCGTAAAATGTGTTTCTGGCAAGGTAATGATTCATGATCAGATGCACACACAGACATCATGAGAGTGCTAAGAAATAGATTCATAACCTTTGGCTTTAAAAATCACAGACTGTTTTCTGAGCTCCACCAGGCTGCTCTGGAGTTCGACAATTCTATGCAGTCTTTCTCTTTCTTTGGCTCTCTTGATTTGGTTAGAGGCATAAGTTCAGCCTCTTGTGATGTGTGGAAGAGGAAGAAGTAATGATTAAATGATAGAAAACAGTTCTGTAAAATGAAAGGGAAAATAAAGTTTGTGTAGGTTAATAAAGGGAAGATTAATGTAATGAGGTCTTTAACTATAGGTGAAAGCCATGTTAAAGCATTTTTACTCCGTGTCCACATATGGTCAGAGAAGATGGAAGGGGCTTAAATAGAAATGGAGAGGTTTCTTTGGCCATGAAAGAGAATTTCTTAATCAAGAAGATAAAGGGCATAGCAGTGGATCTCAGAATGATACTCAAGCTGTTTTCTGTTGCTTCCCTTTGCTGGAAGCAGAGCTCCTTGAGGTCAGGGCTGCCCCTGCACACTCCCAGCTAGTGAATATTTCCTTGGTGTTTTTGAACTATCTTTCTTTCCTATTGATTTATAGCTCTTTATTATATATTAATCATTTATATCCACTGTGGTCTGTCTTTAGGTTCGCTTTTCTGTGAGCCTAAAGATGTCAACTTTTTGTTGTTGCTTTTAAGATAATTTGAATCACTTTTTATGTTGAAATAACTGACTTATAAAAGAGTTGCAAAAAAGTTCTGGTATTCCCTTCACCCAGATTTCCATAATGTTCGTCTTACATGACCCTAGTCCATTTATCAAAACTAAGAAATTTGCATTGGTGCAGTACCATTTACTAGAGACTTTTTCCTCATCTTCCCATTTTTTCTCCTACTGCTCTTTTCCTGTTCTGAGATTCTTTCCACACTCCTGTGTTTCATTGAGTCACTGTGTCTCTGTAGACTTCTCCAATCTGTGAGTGTTTCTTGATCTTCCCTTGTCTTTTATGATCTTGGTACTCTTGATGAGTGCTGACCCATTGCTTTTTATAACGTCCCTTGATTTGGGCTTGTCCGATGGTTTCTCATGGTTAAGCTGACTCATCATCTCAGGGCTTGTGGCATTAACATGACTTGTCCCTGGCAGTGGCAGTGGCAGTGTGGTTACTTGGTTAAGGCAAAATCAGCCAGCATTGTTCCCTTTCCAGGTTCTGTTTTTAGAAGTGAGTCTCTTAGCCCAGCCCACAGGAAAGGGGAGAGTAGTTAGCACCCCCCTGCCCACCAGAGGGAGAAGTATCAGTGACTTTGTAGACACACATTAAAATGGCTACAAAAAATTAATTAATATTTTGCATGGATACTTTGAGGTTATGCACATATTCTGCTTTTCTTTGAAGTTGTGTCCACTAATTTTAGCATTCATCAGTGGATCTTGCCTCTAGTAACTATTTCTGTGGATTTCTAATGGTCATTTTTCTCTTTCCCTCATTCTTCTACATTTATTAATTTGAATTCCCGTGTAAGGAAGATTTGTCTCTTCCCCCTCAATTATTTATTATTCAGTCATTATTTATAATAGTATGGATTTAATGTCATTGGATAACCAGTAGAATAAGTCCCTCATGTTTCTTCCTTTCAAAAAATCTTGGGGCTTTTTATTACTTTTCTGTTTCTTCTTATAAACTTCAAAATACTTATTTTTCATTTTCAAAACATTCATTTGGTACGTACTTTAAAATTGTGTTAAATTTGGCAACTCAATCTGGAAAGAAATAGTATCTTTACGATCCAATACTTCTGTCTGAAATTGTGGCATGTCTCTCCATTTTCCCAGTTATTCACTTGAGACCCCTTCTGGCTTCTCTGTGCTGAAGGCATATGAGTATGTTAGATTCTGTTTATCCTAAAATTGACACACTGGGCCCATGACTTCTCTCTACCCTTGCCTGAGTTTACATGCGCCTCCAAATGCTAAATTTGGGACAAGGTGCATTTGATTTATGTGTCTAAATTTATTGACTAAATTATTGTAAAATGAATACTTAGTTCGTGTGATATTTCTCTTATTTATTTTATGCTTTTCTTTCTTTGCCTCCAAGGTGAAGTTTGCGGTTCTTGTCTCCATGAGATGGAACAATATTCCTTTCTCAGAACGTTGTTACTGTTTAGATTACTACACAGGTTTTATGATAACCTTCAAGTATACAAGATTTTATTTATTTATTTATTTTTTATTGCATTTTAGGTTTTGGGGTACATGTGCAGAACATGCAAGATAGTTGCATAGGTACACACGTGGCAGTGTGTTTTGCTGCCTTCCTCCTCTTCACCCACATCTGGTATTTCTCCCCATGCTATCCCTCCCCAGCTCCCCCACACACACTGTCCCTCCCCTTTTTCCCCCAATAAACTCCAGTGTGTAGTGCTCCCCTCCCTGTGTCCATGTGTTCTCATTGTTCATCACCCACCTATGAGTGAGAATATTTCATTTTCTGTTCTTGTGTCAGTTTGCTGAGAATGATGTTCTTCAGATTCATCTATGTCCCTACAAAGGACACAAACTCATCATTTTTTATTGCTGCGTAATATTCCATGGTGTATATGTGCCACATTTTCCCAGTCCAGTCTATCATTGATGGGCATTTGGGTTGGTTCCAGGTCTTTGCTATTGTAAACAGTGCTGCAGTGAACATTCGTGTGCATGTGTCCTTATAGTAGAACAATTTATAGTCCTTTGGATATATACCCAGTAATGGGATTGCTGGGTCAAATGGAATTTCTATTTCTAGGTCCTTGAGGAATCGCCACACTGTCTTCCACAATGGTTGAACTAATTTACACTCCCACCAGCAGTGTAAAAGTGTTCCTATCTCCACATCCTCTCCAGCATCTATTGTCTCCAGATTTTTTAATGATCACCATTCTAACTGGCGTGAGATGGTATCTCAATGTGGTTTTGATTTGCATCTCTCTAATGACTAGTGATGATGAGCATTTTTTCATATGTTAAACAATAGATGTTTTTGGTGAGATTGCAGCAGGGGTGTGGGTTCAGCTCCCAGTCCCCAGCCTTTCTGTTGGGCAGGTTTCACCAGAGCAGGGTTTGCATTTCATATCCTGGCATACTGTATTAGGAAGCTTCCAGCCTGTGTGTCTAATATTATGAGGGAACACAACAGTTCAATTTCCTTATTTTTAAAAATTTTTTGTTCTCTCAGTTCTTAGCCAGCTGGCATTGGAGTAATGGATGTAAGGATCTTAGTTCCCATTATTCATCGGTGAGCATTTCTACCTGGATTGATGTGTGCTCAGCTATACTACTTGTCATTTTTTTTTAATTTAATTTTATTTATTTGACTACAGGCATGAACCACCATGCTTGGCCAATTTTTTTTTTAATTTTAAATTTTTATTGCATTTTAGGTTTTGGGGTACATGTGCAGAACGTGCAAGATAGTTGCATAGGTACACACATAGCAGTGTGTTTTGCTGCCTTCCTCCCCTTCACCCACACTTGGCATTTCTCCCCAGGCTATCCCTCCCCATCTCCCCCCCAACTGTCCCTCCCCCATTCCCCCCAATAGACCCCAGTGTGTAGTAGACCCCGTCCCTGTGTCCATGTGTTCTCATTTTTCTTTCCTGACTGTAAGTGAGAATATGTGGTATTTCCTTTTCTGTTCTTGTGTCAGTTTGCTGAGAATGATGTTCTCCAGATTCATCCATGTCCTTACAAAGGACAAACACTCATCATTTTTGATTGCTGCATAATATTCCATGGTGTATATGTGCCACATTTTCCCAGTCCAGTCTATCATCGATGGGCATTTGGGTTGGTTCCAGGTCTTTGCTATTGTAAACAGTGCTGCAATGAACATTCGTGTGCATGTGTCCTTAGAGTAGAACGATTTATAGTCCTTTGGATATATACCCAGTAATGGGATTGCTGGGTCAAATGGAATTTCTATTTCTAGGTCCTTGAGGAATCACCATACTGTCTTCCACAATGGTTGAACTAATTTACACTCCCGCCAACAGTGTAAGAGTGTTCCTATTTCTCCACATCCTCTCCAGCACCTGTTGTCTCCTAATTTTTTAATGACTGTCATTCTAACTGGCGTGAGATGGTATCTCAATGTGGTTTTGATTTGCATCTCTCTAATGACCAGTGATGATGAGCATTTTTTCATATGTTTGTTGGCCTCATGTATGTCTTCTTTTGTAAAGTGTCTGTTCATATCCTTTGCCCATTTTTGAATGGGCTTGTTTGTTTTTTTTCTTGTAAATCTGTTTGAGTTCTTTGTAAATTCTGGATATCAGCCCTTTGTCAGATGGGTAAACTGCAAAGATTTTTTCCCATTCTGTTGGTTGCCGATTCACTCTACTGATGTTTCTTTTGCCATACAAAAGCTGTGGAGTTTGATTAGGTCCCATTTGTCTATTTTGGCTTTTGTTGCCAATGCTTTTGGTGTTTTGATCATGAAGTCCTATGTCCTGAATGGTTTTGCCTAGATTTTCTTCTAGGGTTTTTATGGTGCCAGGTCTTATGTTTAAGTCTTTAATCCATCTGGAGTTAATTTTAGTGTAAGGTGTCAGGAAGGGGTCCAGTTTCTGCTTTCTGCACATGGCTAGCCAGTTTTCCCAACACCATTTATTAAACAGGGAATCCTTTCCCCATTGCTTGTTTTTGTCTGGTTTATCAAAGATTATATGGTTGTAGACATGTTGTGTTGCCTCCGATGCCTCTGTTCTGTTCCATTGGTCTATATCTCTGTTTTGGTATCAGTACCATGCTGTTTTGATTACTGTAGCCTTGTAGTATAGTTTGAAGTCTGGTAGTGTGATGCCTCCCGCCGTGTTCTTTTTGCTTAGAATTGACTTGGCTATGCGGGCTCTCTTTTGGTTCCATATGAAGTTCATGGTGGTTTTTTTCAGTTCTGTGAAGAAATTCAATGGTAGTTTGATGGGGATAGCATTGATTCTGTAAATTACTTTGGGCAGTATAGCCATTTTCATGATATTGATTCTTTCTAACCACAAACATGGAATGTTTCTCCATCTGTTTGTGTCCTCTCTTATGTTGTTGAGCAGTGGTTTGTAGTTTTCCTTAAAGAGGTCCCTTACATTCCTTGTTAGTTGTATTCCTAGGTATTTTATTCTCTTTGTAGCAATTGTGAATGGCAGTTTGTTCTTGATTTGGTTCTCTTTAAGTCTGTTATTGGTGTGTAGGAATGCTTGTGATTTTTGCACATTGATTTTATATCCTGAGACTTTGCTGAAGTTGCTTATCCGTTTCAGGAGTTTTTGGGCTGAGGTGATGAGGTCTTCTAGGTATACTATCATGTCATCTGCAAATAGAGACAGTTTGGCTTCCACCTTTCCTATTTGAATACCCTTTATTTCTTTTTCTTGCCTGATTGCTCTGGCTAGAACTTCCAGTACTATGTTGAATAGGAGTGGTGAGAGAGGGCATCCTTGTCTAGTGCCAGATTTCAAAGGGAATGCTTCCAGTTTTTGCCCATTAAGTATGATATTGGCTGTTGGTTTGTCGTAAATAGCTTTTATTACTTTGAGATATGTTCCATCAATACCGAGTTTTTTGAGGGTTTTTAGCATAAAGGGCTGTTGAATTTTGTCAAATGCCTTCTCTGCGTCAATTGAGATGATCATGTGGTTTTTGTTTTTGGTTCTGTTTATGTGGTGAATTACATTTATAGACTTGCATATGTTGAACCAGCCTTGCATCCCTGGGATGAATCCTACTTGATCATGATGGATAAGTTTTTAATGTGCTATTGCAATCGGTTTGCCAGTATTTTATTGAAGATTTTTGCATCTATGTTCATCATGGATACTGACCTGAAGTTTTCTTTTCTTGTTGAGTCTCTGCCGTGTTTTGGTATCAGGATGATGTTAGTCTCATAAAATGATTTGGAAAGAGTTCCCTCTTTTTGAATTATTTGGAATAGTTTCAGAAGGAATGGTACCAGATCCTCTTTGTGTGTCTGGTAGAATTCGGCTGTGAACCCATCTGGACCTGGGCTTTTTTTGTGTGGTAAAAAAAAAGCAGCTCTTAATTGCTGCCTCAACTTCAGACCTTGTTATTGGTCTATTCATAGTTTTGGCTTCCTCCTGGTTTAGGCTTGGGAGGACACAGGTGTCCAGGAATTTATCCATTTCTTTCTGGTTTACTAGTTTATGTGCATAGACTTGTTTGTAGTATTCTCTGATGATAGTTTGAATTTCTGTGGAATCTGTGATGATTTCCCCTTTATGGTTTTTTTATTGCATCTATTTGGTTGTTCTCTCTTTTCTTTTTTATCAATCTGGCTAATGGTCTATTTTGTTGATCTTTTTGAAAAACCAGCTCTTGGATTTATTGATTTTTTGAAGGGTTTTCCATGTGTCTATCTCCTTCAGTTCTGCTCTGATCTTAGTTATTTCTTGTCTTTGGCTAGGTTTTGAGCTTTTTTGATCTTGCTCCTCTAGCTCTTTCAATTTTGATGATAGGGTGTCAATTTTGGATCTCTCCACTCTTCTCATGTGGGCACCTATTGCTATTTATTTTCCTCTACAGACTGCTTTAAATGTGTCCCAGAGATTCTGGTATGTAGTGTCTTCGTTCTCGTTGGTTTCGAAGAACTTCTTTATTTCTGCCTTCATTTCATTGTTTATCCAATCAACATTCAAGAGCCAGTTATTCAGTTTCCATGAAGCTGTGAGGTTCTGAGTTGGTTTCTGAATTCTGAGTTCTAACTTGATTGCACTATGGTCTGAGAGACTGTTTGTTATGATTTCAGTTGTTTTGCATTTGCTTAGGAGTGCTTTACTTCCGATTATATGGTCAGTTTTGGAGTAGGTGTGATGTGGTGCTGAGAAGAATGTATGTTCTGTGGATTTGGGGTGGAGAGTTCTGTAAATGTCTATCAGGTTTGCTTGTTCCAGGTCTGAGTTCAAGTCCTGGATATTCTTGTTAATTTTCTGTCTGGTTGATCTGTCTAATATTGACAGTGGAGTGTTAAAGTCTCCCACTATTATTGTGTGGGAGTCTAAGTCTCATTGTAAGTCATTAAGAACTTGCCTTATATATCTGGGTGCTCCTGCATTGGGTCCATATATATTTAAGATCGTTAGCTCTTCTTGTTGTATCAATCCTTTTACCATCATGTAATGACCTTCTTTGTCTCTTTTGATCTTTGTTGCTTTAAAGTCTATTTTATCAGAGACAAGAATTGAAACTCCTGCTGCTTTTTGCTCTCCATTTGCTTGGTAAATCTTCCTCCATCCCTTTATTTTGAGCCTTTGTATATCCTTGCATGTGAGATGGGTTTCCTGGATACAGCACACCGATGGGTTTTGTTTTTTTATCCAATTTGCCAGTCTGTGTCTTTTGATTGGTGCATTTAGCCCATTTACATTTAGGGTTAATATTGTTATGTGTGAATTTGATACTGCCATTTTGATGCTAGCTGGCTGTTTTGCCCATTGGTTCATGTAGATTCTTCATTTTGTTGATGCTCTTTAGCATTTTGTATGCTTTTAGGATGGCTGGTACTGGTTGTTTCTTTCTATGTGTAGTGCCTCTCTCAGGAGCTCTTGTAAAGCAGGCCTAATGGTGACAAAATCTCTGAGTACTTGCTTGTTCATGAAGGATTTTATTTTTCCTTCACTTATGAAGCTCAGTTTGGCTGGATATGAAATTCTGTGTTGAAAGTTCTCTTCTTTAAGGATGTTGAATATTGGCCCCCACTATCTTCTGGCTTGTAGAGTCTCTACCAAGAGATCTGCTGTGAGTCTGATGGGCTTCCCTTTGTGGATGATCTGACCTGTCTCTCTGGCTGCCATTAGTATTTTCTCCTTCATTTCAACCCTGGTGAATCTGACGATTATGTGCCTTGGGGTTGCTCTTCTTGCGGAGTACCTTTGTGGTGTTCTCTGTATTTTCTGGAGTTGAGTATTGGCCTGCCTTTCTAGGTTGGGGAAATTTTCCTGGATAATATCCTGAAGAGTATTTTCCAGCTTGGATTTATTCTCTTCATCACATTCTGGTACACCTATCAAACGTAGGTTGGGTCTCTTCACATAGTCCCACATTTCTTGGAGATTTTGTTCATTCCTTTTTGCGCTTTTTTCTCTAATCTTGGTTTCTCATTTTATTTCATTGAGTTGATCTTCTACTTCTGATATTCTTTCTTCTGCTTGGTCAATTCGGCTGTTGAAACTTGTGCATGCTTTGTGAAGTTCTCATGTTGTATTTTTCAGCTCCTTCAATTCATTCATATTCCTCTCTAAGTTGTCCATTCTTGTTATCATTTCCTCGAATGTTTTTTTCAAATCTTTAACAAGGTTCTTAGTTTCTTTGCATTGATTTAGAACATGTTCTTTTAGCTCACTGAAGTTTCTCATTATCCACCTTCTGAAGTCTGATTCCATCATTTCATCACACTCATTCTCCGTCCAGCTTTGTTCCCTTGCTGGTGAGGAGTTTTGGTCCTTTGTAGGAGGTGAGTTGTTTTGGTTTCAGGTATTTTCCTCCTTTTTGCGCTGGTTTCTTTCCATCTTTGTGGATTTATCCACCTGTCGTCTTTGTAGTTGCTGATTTTTCAATTGGGTCTCTGAGTGGACGCCCAGATTGTTGATGATGTAGTATTTCTGTTACTTAATTTTCCTTCTGATGGTCCAGCCCCTCTGCTGTACGAGTGCTGAGGTCCACTCCAGGCCCTGCTTGTCTGGGGTACACCTGTAGCAGCTGTGGAACAGTGAGGGATGCTACCAGTTTCTTCTGCTGCTATCTTTGTCCCAGAATGATGCCCACCAAATGTCAGTCTGATTAGTCCTTTTTTGAGGTGACTCTTTGGATATACAGGGGTCAGGGAGCTGCTTGAGGAGATGGTCTGTACTTTATAGGAGCTCCAGTGCTGAGCTGTGAGCTCCGTTGTTCATTCAGGGTTGTTGGGCACCTGTGTTTCAGTCTGCTGCAGCAGAACTTATAAACCCCCCACCTTTTTTTTTCCCTCAGATGCTCTGTCTCAGGGAGTTGGGGCTTTCTTTATGAGTATCTGTTGCACTGTCCTGCCCAGCTAGGAGGTAGTCTGTTCACTATTTGCCTGCTGAGGCTCCACCCTGCTAGTGCGGGTCCATCCTGCTGCCACGGGGCTCTGTTCTACTGTGGTGTGCTCCGCCCTGCTGGCGGAGTCTCTCTGTTATGGCAGGTTGCCTCGGCAACAGGAGGCTGCGTCAGCACTGGGTGTGTACCTCAGTAGGAGCGGATTGCCTTTGAAGTGGCGGATGCCCCTCCCCCACCGGGCTGCACCATCCTAGATTTAGCTGAGCCCGTAGCAAAACTCTCAACCCCAAGCACCTCCAATCACCACCCTGCTTGTCCCCGTGAGTGTGGGACCCGCTGAGCCCGATCACCTGGCTCCCTGCCTCAGAGTCTGTCCTCTCTCTCTCTCTCCCCAATTTGAACGGTTGACTCTCTCACTGGTGACCCAGTAGCCTGCTGATAGGACACTGGGATCCGTACGATCTCCTGTGCCGCTGCCCACTGCACCGGCTCAAATCACACTTCCCAGGAATCTCCTGGTCTGGTTCACTGTCCAAGTCCTGTTTAATCAGATGGACATGTCAATCTGCCCTTCCAAATCTCAGATTGCCGGTTTAACAGGGCACCCAGACCAGTGAGTTTTGTGCCAGGTGCCGCTGCGCTGTGGTGCCGGCTGAACCGGCCACGTGAGCCAAATCACAGGCTGTGCTGGCGTCCAGTATCTCTCCTATATCCGGGAATTTCCCCGTTCTGTGGGCAACAAAGGTCCATCTGAGAATGCGGCTGGGACTCACCCTGTGCGCCTTCCCTGAGAGCTGCAGTCCTGAGTTGTTTCTACGGCGCCATCTTGGAACCCCTGGCCAATTTTTTTTTTAAGACAGGAATTTCACTCTGTCCCCCAGGCTGGAGTGCAATGGCACGATCTCAGCTCACTGCAACCTCAGCCTCCTGGGTTCAAGTATTCTCCTGCCTCAGCCTCCCAAGTAGCTGGGATTATGGGTTCTTGCCACCATGCCAGGCTAATTTTTGTATTTTTAGTAGAGAAGGAGTCTCACCATGTTGGCCAAGATGTTCTTGATCTCTTGACCTCATGATCCACCCACCTTGGCCTCCCAAAGTGCTGGGATATCTTATATTTTTTTAAAACCAAGTACTGTTTTCTCTGCCATCACATACCAAATGACTCAGAGTTTTTCATCCAAATCACTCCTAAATACATACATACCTAATCCCTGAATCAAAAGAGAAAAGTCCTTCATACCCTTTGAGATATCTTACTGACCTGTAGAAACTGTGGTGCATTGGAAGCCTCGGTATCCCAGCAGACTGGCCCAGTTTTTGTCTTGGCCTAGGAGACTTGTCCTTGTCACAGTTCTTGGCTCTGGTTGAGCACCCTTTAACTTTGTTTCTATGCTGACCCTTTTGTCCTTCCCACCCTAACAGAAATTTCCTGAACTCAGATGTCTGCACAATGGAATGAAACTTTTGGCAAATTCATTTTATTTTCCTAATATATTCCAAAGTGCATTTAAACTAGCCAGACCAACCTGACAATTTTTGAGCAAGGGAAGACATAGATGTGGATGATTAAATAAGACACATCACTATTTCAGTTATAAGACATTACTGTGTAATTAACTATTTCATATAACTGGGTTTTTAAAATAGCTGACTGTAGTATTTCATCAACATAACCTTTTCCCCCCTCCTTGTGGTTAGGTGAATGAAAACTTTTCTAATATGTCTTCACTTCTTTTTGGAGCATAGTGCATATAATTTATTCTCTTTTCAATGTCATTGCAAGGTTATAATTAAAAGCATGAATTCCTGTTTCATGACCATGGAGTCTACTGAATGTTTAATCCTTTTTTTAAAAAATCACTAACTGACCTCAGCTGTGCATTCGGAGTTCCTATGGCTACATTTATATAATTTATTTATGTCCATTGTAGATTGTCAATGTGCTCTCTCTATCATCCTCTCTCCTTAGCCCTAAGGGTTGAACAACCAAATCATCAGGTTTGACGAAAACAGGCAGGAGGGCCAAGGAGGGGTGGATTTATGATGAGTCCTTCTCATTGATAAGGACCTTGAGCTAGGCCTTGCGAATTCCAGATGCTATGGCTGCTCCCAGCTCATATCTTCTTTGTCTCTCTGGTTCCTTCTCTTCTTGCCTCCTTGGCCTCCCTTGGCCCTTGGAACATGCCCAGCCTGTCCCATTGCAAGGCCTTGGCACTTTGAGCTCTCTGTCTGGGTTTTCTTACCTCTGTCTTCATGTGCTTCACCCTGTTGTGTGATTCAAACTCTAACATTTGTGTCTCCCTGAAAACTCCAGCCAGAACTCTCTGCTGACAACCTGGCAGATAAAATAGCTTGTTAGTTTTAGTTTAGTCTTTCTGCTCTGAAAGAGTAAGTTGGGGTATTGTTTTTTTCTTTTCTTTAGCAGAGTTGTTCGTTTTTCTTTTTAACTTTTTATTCTGAAATTTACATAATTATACATTCACAGAAGGTTGCAAAAACTATTCAGAGTGATCCCATGTACCATTCACCCAGTGTTTATATTTTACATCACTATAGTACAATATCAAAACCAGGAGATTGACACTCATACAATGTGTATGTGTAGTTCTGTATCATTTTACTATACGTGCAGATGTGTGTAACTACCGCTACAACCATGATACAGAACTGGGCTGGTCTCATGCCTTCAATCTCAGCACTTTGAGAGGCCAAGGCAGGAGGATCACTTGAGCCCGGAAGTTCAAGACCAGCCTGGGCAACACAGCAAGACCTTCTTTCTACAAAAAAATATTAAAAATTAACCAGGCATGGTGGCACACACCTGTATTCCCAGCTACTCAGCAGGCTGAGATTGGAGGATCACTTGAGCCCAGGAGGCTCTAACGGTCAATACTGAAGTGAACTGTGATCACGCTGCTACAGTCCAACCTGGGGAACAGAATGAGACCCTGCATCCAAAACAAAAGATACAGAGTTATTCTATCAGCATGGACTTCCATCCCCTTTGTGCTGCCCTTTAATGATCAGACCTTCTTTCCCAGCAGCTTTCCAACCTGGCAACCACTATTCTGTTGTAAGTGGAACTCTACATTAGGTGATCATTTGAAATTTGCTTTTTCCTCCCACTTAGCGTAATCTTCTTGAGACCCATCCAAGTTGCATGTATAAATGGCTTGTTCCTTCACAATGGAGGAGCAGTTTAACTCTTCACATTGAGGAACATTTGTTTTTGTGTACTTTTTCCCCAAGGTTTTGGTTATTACAAATATAGCTGCTATGAACATTTCTATACAGGCTTTGGCATAGATGCAAATTTTCATTTCTCTGGGATGAATGTTCAGGAGTAAAATCACTGGGTCAAATGGTAAGTGTATGTTTAGCTTTTTGGAAAACCACCAAAGTATTTTCTTCTGTGGCTATACCATTTTTCATTCCCTCCAGCAATGTATGAGAGATCCAGTTTCTCTGCATTACTGTTTTTTTATGTTAGCCAATTTAATAGTGTGGAGAGATGTGTCATCATGGTTTTAATTTGCATTTCTCTAATGGCTATGTGCTTATTTGCCATTTACATTTTCTCTTTAGTCAGATGCTTCCTCTTGTCCTTTGCCCATTTTCTTTCTTTCTTTCTTTCTTTCTTTCTTTCTTTCTTTCTTTCTTTCTTTCTTTCTTTCTTTCTTTCTTTCTTTCTTTCTGTTTTTTTTTTTTTTTTGAGACATCGTCTTACTCTATCACCTAGTCTGGAGTACAATTGTGTGATCTTGGCTCACTGCAACGTCCATCTCCCAGGTTCAAGCAATCCTCCCACCTCAGCCTCCCAAGTAGCTGGGACTATAAGCGCACACCACCACACCTGACTAATTTTTGTATTTTTGGTAGAGATGCGGTTTCATCATGTGGGCCAGGCTGGTCTCAAACTCCTGGTCTCAAGTGATCCACCTGCCTCAGCCTCCCAAAATGCTGGGATTACAGGCATGACCAACTGCACCTGACCTGCTTTGCCCATTTTCTAATTGGATTTTTTTTTTAATTGTTGACTTTTAAGAGTTCTTTATGTATTCTAAATATGTATCTTTTATTAAATTTGTGTTTTGCAAATATTTTCTTTCAGTTTGCCACTGGTATTTTCCTCTTAATAGAGTCTTTCACAGAACAAAACATTTTAATGTTGATCAAGTCCAATTGACTGAATTTTTAAATTCACGAATCATGCTTTTGGTGTCATATCTAAAAACTCTGCAATTTCTCTGATATTTTCCCCTAAAAATTTTACAGTTTTGTGAATGTGTATGTATGATCTATTATGAGTTTATTTTTGCATCAGTTCTGTGAGTTTGGCTGAAGTCAGTTTTCCTTTTTCTTATGAATCTCCAGTTGCTTTATTGTTAAAAAGTCTTTCCTTCCTTCACTGGCTGGTTTTTGCCCTTTGTAAAAAATTCGTTGGCCATACCATTATGGGTCTCATTCTGTGTTCTGTATTTTACCTCATTGACCTATTTGTCTTGTCTTTTGCTAATGCCACACTATCTGGATATAGCTGTATATCTGGTAGACTTATTCCCCCATTTTTTCTTTTCAAAATTGTTTTTGCTCTTCTAATTCTTTTACCTTTACATATTAATTTTAGGATAATATTTTCTATATCTATAGAAAAAATCTTGCTGAACTTTGATAGGAATCACATTAAGCATATAGACCTGTTTGGGGAAAACCAGTATCTTTACTTTGTTGTATTTTAATCCATGAACTCTTTCTCTCTCTCTCCATTTGTATAGAACTTTGATTTCTTTCTTTAGTATTTTTGTAGTTTTCAGCATACAAGTTCTACACATATTTGCTAGATGTTCACCTATTTCTGTTGAGTGATTGTCAATGATACTATATTTTAATTTTGGTTTTCACATGTTCATTGCTATTATATAGAAATATATAATATAATTATATAGAAATGAGATATTGGTCGAAGGACACAAAATTTACATATATATATTATACACATAATATATAGAAATGAGATATTGGTCAAAGGACACAAAATTTATATATATATATATATATATATATATATATATATATATATAATACACATAACATATAGAAATGACACATTGGTCGAAGGACACAAAATTTATATATATATATTATACACGTAACATATAGAAATGACACATTGGTCGAAGGACACAAAATTTATATATATATATATAATACACATAACATATAGAAATGAGATATTGGTCGAAGGACACAAAATTTATATATATATATATATATATATATATATAATACACATAATATGTAGAAATGAGATATTGGTCAAAGGACACAAAATTTATATATATATATATATTATACACATAATATATAGAAATGAGATATTGGTCAAAGGACACAAAATTTATATATATATATTATACGCATAATATATAGAAATGAGATATTGGTCAAAGGACACATAATTTATATATATATATTATACACATAATATATAGAAATGAGATATTGGTCAAAGGACACAAAATTTATATATATATATATTATACACATAATATATAGAAATGAGATATTGGTCAAAGGACACAAAATTTTAGTTAGAAGGAATAAGTTCAAGAAACCTATTGCATGGTATGTTGACTATTAATAATATAGAATATACTTGAAAATTAATGAGAGTAGATTTTAAATGTTCTTACCACAAAAAGAATACATGAAGTAATGTGTGAGTTAATTAGCTTTATTTCACAATTTCACAAGGTACTCATATATCATGTTGTACACCATTAAGTATATACAATTTTTATTCATTCATTAAATTCCAGATGCTGTGGCTGCTCCCAGCTCATATCTTCTCTGTCTCTCTGGTTCCTTCTCTTCTTGCCTCCTTGGCCTTCCTTTTATGCTACTAAAAGATATGATTGTTTTTTGTATGTGTATCTTGATTTCTGTAACCCTTGCTGAACTTACTTACTAGTTCAGTGAGTGTTGTTGTCATTTTTGCTTTGTAGAATTCTTCAGATTTCCTGTGTAGATTACATCATTTGCAAATAGACAGTTCATTTTTTCCTTTTTTACTTGAATGCCTTTGTATTGATGCTCAAATTGTTCCCTTCTGGGGTAGCGGGAGCCTCTTCAGGTTGATTCTTGAGTTCTTGTGACATGACTTAGTGTTTGCTTTCTCGCTGTATGGTGTAAGATGTTCTGGCCTCCTCTTGTACATCTTCTGCCCTGACCCATAATTAACCATTTTTCTCAAAAGCACTGGTTTCTTTCTGTGGCAAATGATATTTAGAGATCATAGCAGTTCCCCTGTGGAGACTATAGACTGTAGAATTATAGACCCCTGATATTTTCTTATCTATTAATAAATCCCCCAGTAAGTGCTCAATAATTGTTTCTCAGAAGAGTGAGTGAAATTAGTGAACACAAGAATGAAATGCATCTAGTGCTAGTCTTTGCTTGTTGGCAAAGCCAAAACAAGAAAGACATCATCCAAGGAAGAAATACTGTCAAAGCAATTCAGATCATTAGTGGTCTATCAAAGAATGACCCAACTAATGGGAATGAAAAAACTTCTCTTTAAACCCTTTGTCTCCTTCCAAGTCACCTCCTTGTAGCTGGCCTGGCTTCTTTGTCCCCCTTCTTCTTTTATGGAGATATTCTAGTTTTTGTGCTTCTCTTTTCAGTGTGAATTTTCAAGGCCCTTTTCCTTCTGTAAATCTATATTGCTACCACAAACTGCATGCTAAGGCCCTAAGGTCAAAGGCAAGGAAAGACTGCAAATGCTTGGCGCTTGGCTTGTAGCCCTCCCTCCATCTTCAAAGCCAGCAGCATAACCCTTTCCTCTGCCTCTGACTCTTCTGATTCCTCTCTCACTCCTAGGACCTTATCTCACATGGACCAACTCAAATAATCCAAGACAATCTTCCCATCTTAAGATCCTTAACTTCACCATATCTGCAAAGTCCCTTTGCCTTGTGAGGTAACATTTCTCTAGAATGTGGATGTCCACATTAGGACATGGATGTCTTTGGGGGCCCTTATTCTGCCCACCACGAGAAGGCTCATGTGCTCCAACAGATGGGTAAAGAGTTGGGCCCTGGAGCTCTGTGATGTTCTCCTTTCCCTGCCTTCTCCACCCAGCAGAGACCGTGTTACCTGTGTAGACCCTGGCAAAGAATTTTCTGCAGCCTTGGTCCTGCACAGAACCTGTTTGAATCATTTTGGCCGAGGACTAAAAGCAAACACATCACAACCTAACAAACCACATTGCAATTCTCCAAGAATATGAATGGAGCAGTTAGGTTTTATGTTACTGTGTTGTGTTTGTCATGGAAATGAACTGCACAATCATTAACCATGGCAAGTAATGGACACAGTTGGGAGGAGTAGCTGCTGCCCTTTTTTTTCTATTTTTATCCATTTTTTCCTGTTTTTATTTTTGTGTAGGGTTGTCTGGGAACTAAGAGTGATATTATCTAAATTTACTTCCTGCCTGTATCTTACATGTGTATTCTTGTGGTTAATAATGTTTTCAATATACTTAGACTTTCTCAAAATGGCCTATTTTGAATTACTTATAGCTTGTATTTCACCCAGGCAAATCTGAAGTTGCCATCTAATTTTCTCATTTTAGACACATCCTAATGTTTAAAACAAAGGGCTTTATAAAACCTTACCTGGGAAAGTCCAAAGTTCATACCTCTTGAGAAGAAATCTACCCTATCCCCAAAAGAAACAGTTTTCCTTAGTCTTCATGGATGGAACTCCGGCCTCAGCTCTGCCTCTTGTTAGCTGGACTGACAGCTTCCTAATGGAGAAGATAACCTCCAGAACAGTACCAAAGAAGGCCTGCCTAGGAGGGTTCTATCAGGATAGGAAGGGGGAGTGCTTAATGCCCACTTATGTAACTTGGTGGTGTGGAGGCTCCCCTGTTGAGACGCAGCATGCTGTGATGTAGTTGCACTGCTGGTAGATGGTAATGCCAGGGGCTTCCTCAAGCTTAAACGTTCGTAGTGTCCACCCCTGCGTTTGGTCACCAGTTTAATGATCCTTTCTACCATAGGCCAGGTCTGTCTTAGCCAGTGGGGGGATCAGATGTGAGACTTAAGAGAAATGGGGAGACAGAGACAGGCAAAGAGACACAAAGACAGAGGCAGAGAGAGAAACAGAGAGAGGTGACCAAGGCATCATGACAAAGGTTTGCAGAGACTCCTCTCCCGGGCACGTGTCTAACTGGGTCTGTGGCAAGGGAGGTGACAGAGACAGCAGTTAAGGGACTTGATGAGAGAATACATTTGGATGGGCATGGGCTGGGGGGCTGGGTTACAGTCTTGACCCTTCACCTTCTTTGGCAAAATTATTTTACCTCTAGTAGCCTCTGCTTCCTGTCTGTAAAATGGAGATAATAACAGCAGCTAAGGATTTCTGAGTTTTAAGTGTATGCCAGCTGTATGTGCCCATCACCTTTTAATATCTCATTTAATTCTCCTACCAACACTAAGGGATGGATGCAGTTATTATCCCCATCAGACCCGAGCATTAGTGCTGTCAGTCAGACAGCTGGCCCATTATCACAGTGTGTCACCTGGCTAGGAAATGTCAGAGAAGGGACTTCCATACAGTGTCTCTGGATACAAACCTTGGTATTAACCCCTGCTTGCGGTGAGGGAATTTGAATGCTTGTGGGATTACTGTGAGGGTTAGGTGAGGTGGTGCGTGCAGAGCACACAGCAATTTCCAGGCCCATGAAATGTCGAGGAGAGCAGAGCAGAAGCTTTGTAGAGAAGAAGAGTTGACAGGAAGTATGGTGCCCCTTCTGAGTAGCGACAAGCAACTCCAGGTAGTGGCTGAGTGAGGAGCAGATGGAGGTTCCGTCCCTAGGGAGGTATGTCCAAAGCCAGCAGGTTCACTCCCTCCGAAATTCTCTGCAGAAAAATCTCAGAATGCTGAAAAGATGCCAGTGTCTGTACTGTGGCTAATGGTTCAGTGGGATTTGCTTACTGGCACCTTCTGAATAATTCCCAACACGGGTGTAAATAATGCAAGGCCTGGATCCCAGCCCGACTTGAACAATGAGCAGCCCTTCTCTGGGAAGAGACATGTGTGTCGCAG
Source organism: Saguinus oedipus (assembly GCA_031835075.1). NCBI lineage: Eukaryota > Metazoa > Chordata > Mammalia > Primates > Cebidae > Saguinus > Saguinus oedipus. The sequence goes on from CM063170.1 coordinate 51,077,606, forward strand.
TCAACCAAAATGAAGTAAACCCTCCTGAAAGCCCAGTTCAGGGGCCCAGGATTTTAAAGAGCTCCCCGCCTTGTTGATAAATCAGTTTCTACCTGATGGTTGTTTGACCATTTTCCTGCACTTGTTTGCCAGAGCAATGTCCATAGTCACAGAGAGTGATGGCACTGGCAGGCTGTCTGATAAAGCAGAGAGCCCAGTAGATGTTCTGTTTACACACAAATGCCATACCTTTTGTAGTAGCATTCAGAAAGAAGAAAAATCATTAAAAATTGGATTTTCTTATTGATTTATTTTCATCTTCATTGTTGATGGAGTTTGTGCATGAGCATGAACATCTATCCCTGTAGTTTGGGGATCAAGACTGGGTTACAGTCTTGATCCTTCACCTTCTTTGGCAAAATTATTTTACCTCTAGTAGCCTCTGTTTCCTGTCTGTAAAATGGAGATAATAACAGCAGCTAAGGATTTCTGAGTTTTAAGTGTATGCCAGCTGTTTTGAGTAATGCACTGATGATCCACCATCACTGAGGTATTAGGCTGTTCTTGCATTGCTATAAGGGAATACCTGAGACCAGGTAATTATAAAGAAAAGGGGTTGAATTGACACATAGATCTGCAGGCTGTATAGGATGCATGGTGGCATCTGCATCTAGGGAGGCCTCAGGAAGCTTCTAATCATGGCAGAAGACAAAGGGGGAGAAGGCGCATCACGTGGTGAGAACAGGGGCAAGAGGGGCAGAGGGAAAGAAGAGGTGCTACACACTTTTAAACAGCCAGAGTTCACAAGAAGTCACTGTCATGAGGACAGCACCAAGGGGATGGTGCTAAACATTCATGAGAAATCCACCCCAAGATTCTAATCCAGTCACCTGCCACCTGGCCCCACCTCCCAAACTGGGGATTATGGTTCAACATGAGATTTTGGAGGGTACACAAATCTAGACCACTGCCCTGAGATCAGCTGTGCTCGAGGTGCTGTGAGTCTGCTATAGTCATTGCAGGTGCTCCATCTCTGCTGGGCACAGCTTTGTCACTCGGCAGTCGAAAAGAGTCTAACACGAGAGTGGAACCCCTTGGTAATAATTATGCTCCTTCAAAGAGGAACAAATGCAGTGACAGACTGGAAAGGTGGCTGGAAAGCATTTCAAAAAGCAATTCACTCTGCTTGCAATTTTCTAGTATTTCTCTGCTATTATTTGCTTTTAAAGTAGAGCCCTCTGCTTCCTAGCAGCTGCTGCTTATGCTTGGTCCAATCACGTAGACATAATCCTCTGTGGGCAGCATCACATGGAGCGAGGGTCAAGTCTTCTGCCCAGTGCCCCTTTATCTGCACAAGGGAAGAAAGACTCCTGAGTGCCTCGTTCGGAAGAAAGTGAGATACAGAAAGCATTTGACTTGTCAGGAAGTGAGAATTACCAGCCCCAGGCTTTCCCAGCTCAGCCCACAAAATAGGAATGGCCTGGTCAATGCTTCTAGGCAAAGGGTACAGGTGCGGATGCCAACAGCTATGCACAGTCGTCCCAGGGATGTTCTTGTATCTGCTGTATCTTGCTTGGCCATGACCAGATTTATTTAATTTCTGACCGAATTATTTATTGTATTTTATTCTATCACTATATAAACTGAGATGACTTCAGAAGTGTCTGCTGTTTGCAGAGTATCTTGGAGAAAGGAGGATTCCTCATGGGGAGCCCCTCATCAGGAGCAGCTTTAGCTGCCCTCATCTGCTTTTTAGACGCCTTTCTTGTCATCACTCTTAATGGTTTCTAGTTTGAGTGGATTTTACACTCTTGGTACATTCCACTGTTTAAGAATCTAAAGACCTTAAAACATGTATTCCACACACTTTGCTTACATCGTGTTTCTTTTTCTTTTTTCTAGAATTCTTATTTTAGCAGAAAACGTCTTGACTGGAAATGTGTCTGCCTAAACCTGGGCTCTGTGTAAACTTTCCTTGTTCATGCCGTTCCTTTCCATATGACCACACCAGAAATTTGGCATGGCCATTTATTTTTGCCTAGCACTGAAACGATTAGTTAAAATAACAAAAAGTCCCCTGGATAAGTACAAATTGACTAAAGTACTTTTGAAGATTAGCTAGGAAATTTAAGAAACACTGCCATAAATAAGAAATATATTTCTTCTGGGCAAAAGTCCCTGATGAAATAAATCCTTTGCCAGTTACATCAACAGTTACCCTGTAATCTCTTCATTTCTTTTCTGTCCCTCCTACTAGACAGCATCTTTCCTAAAGGAAAAGAATCACTTTTATTTATGACACTTAAACACATGTTGAGAAAAGGCCAGGATTTTCCAGCATTAAAGTCTTGTGAAGTGGGTTTTAATGTTTGTGTCATCTGGGTGGAAGCGTCTGAAGATAAGTTATTTCTAGGCCTCTTTGCTAAGTCATTACATGAAGGCTCTTGAGCAGATGGGCTTTGTTTTAGGTAGTAGATGGTTCTGGTTGTTTTATGACCCTAATCTGATAATTTAGTGAACTAGCTGTGTTTGTACAGAAGTCTGTTAACTTAAACTCTAGGAAGTATTTGATATTTAGCCCCTGGAAGAGGATAGTTGATGACATTTACTGTTTTCTTACTTGCCAATCACATTCTACACCCTGATGAACCAGATTTAGACTTAACAAACAAGGAATTTGTACCTGCTGAGCCAGCCTCATTCACCTCATTACCCGATTTGCACTTTGTCAATATCCTTTAACAAAAGGAATTGTTACCCCCGTTTTACAGATAAGAAAGCCAAGTGATGAGTCCTCAGGAACAAAATCAGGCCCAGATGCAGTTCCAATTCTATTGGCCATCCAGGTCACAGTTGCCTGATCCCATTGAGGGCCTCTCTGTATTAACACACGATATCATGGTGTTATTGATGGTGTTACTTCCTGTCAACTGTGATCATCTTGTTCTGGTAGAAAAGTAAGGTGTCTTCTCTGCAGACCACGTTAGAGTTTAACTTTAAGGAACGTTCTACGCTACTTCTGGTTCCAGGTAGCTCAGGGAGCTGGGTCGGGAGAAGATGCAAGTGGCCTGAGCTCATGTCTTCTTTGGGCTTTAATTCAGAGACCGACAATGTGCACCCAGGCAGGTGTCCCTCTCTGCCTCTTTTCTTTTTTTTTCTTTTTTGAGACAGAGTCTCAACCTGTCACCCAGGCTGGAGTGCAATGCCATGATCTTGGCTTACTGCAACCTCCACCTCCTGGGTTCAAGTGATTCCCCTGTCTCAGCCTCCTGAGTAGCTGGGATTACAGGCACGCACCACTACACCCAGCTATTTTTTATATCTTTAGTAGAGATGGGGTTTCACCATGTTGGCCAGGTCGGTCTCAAACTCATGACCTCATGATCTACCCACCTCTGCTTCCCAAAGTGCTGGGATTACAGGTGTGAGCCACTGCGCGTGGCCTCTCTGCCTCTTTTCTAACCATCGACCAAAGCTCCTCTCTGCTACTGCTGTTGGCCATGGTACTGGGAGCAGTCAGGGAAGCCCCAGGCCAGCTTGGCAGTCCAGGAGGGAGTTGGATGTGCCACCCTGCCATGCAGAAGCCCTTGGCTGGAGCTCCAGTGGAAGGAGCCTGGGTAGATAGGTCAGGAAGGATGGCGTTTCCTCCCACGTCACCTGCAGAAGCAGCCGTTCTGTTCCTGAGCTATTAATACCTTGTAGGCTAGAGAACTGGGCCTGTCTTGCTAATTTGATATCCCATCAGATTTTTACACTTTCAGAAGCTATCACTAGGGAAACAGATGTGATTGGACCTGTTTGTTTTGTGGTGACTTTGCTGCCTGTATGGCATATCTACTTTTCCTCTAAAACTCTGTAAAATGAACAGACTGGCTTCACACATTTGGCACTTCATGCTGCCATCATTTATCTCTTTACACCTTTACAGCTCTTGCCACTAACATATCCCCTTGTGTTCAACAATCATATTCTCCAGTGCGTCTTCCCTGGGCAGTGTTAACACACACAGTAGGCACTGCAAAGATATTTAGGAAATGGTTAAGTTACTCCTGTTTTTGCTTGGGTTCTAGGTACCTTAATGTGCAAGCTGAGAAAGGAATAGCCAGAGTAAAAATGCAAATATGAATACTTGGATATTCCCTTCTTTTTCTTCGTTAATTTAACACACATTTATTGACTACACACTGTTCAGCTCTGTGATTAAATGCTGGAGGATCATTGTGTTCAGGGAAAACAAAGGTATATCTGAATGTATTTCAAATCTAAAGGATTTTAAAGGAGTTACCATTTTAGAAAATCCACCCTGCAACTTACCACCACCTGGGTCTTTATTTAAGAGTTGACAAACAGTCAATATAGAAGAGTTGGATAGAAGGTGAATTCACATAAGTTCACTTGAATTTTTCCACATACTTACAATGTGGAAATTAAGAATTACTCTCATAGAAAAGGATCCCCGTGAAGACTAACTTGAAATGTTTTGCAAGGCCTGGGCCATTATGGTAAGGAAACTGGTAGAGGCTTGACTGGTCTCTAGTGTCTTCCCTCTCTGGTCACCTTTTGGTCTTTCTCCTACTGCAGAAGTATATCCTTTACTGAAGAGCCACTGTTCTCAAGTTTAATGGCTGTCTTTCTCCTCTGAGCCTGCCTGCCTGTATGCAGTTGTGCTGTGCTGCAATCCCATTTGCCCAGGGCTTCTTGGTCTGTGCCAGGGATTCATGCATTGTGTTAATGAATGCAACTCAACTACTGGTTTCTGTGGGTTTGAAATTACGAGAAACAGGTTTCCCGAATTCTTTCTTCTCTTGCTTTTAAAATGTTTTTCTTATACCCAGAGCAAATGGTCAGCAGCAAGGGTTTGCTCTTGATAGAATAAACATGTCACTCTGGCAACTTAACATGTATTGAACATTCAGGAACTCATTATTGCCAAAGCTACTTGAAAGCAATTGTAGTTCTTGTCATTATACAGCTAAGGAAAGTTCATCAGTTTCGAAGTTGTCTGCCTTGGACTTGCTTAAACTGTGAGGCATGAGATCCAGATTATATTCAGAACACTAAGCCTTAGAACCAACTCTTTTAAAAATTGCTTAATTAAAAAGAAGAATGTTTTAAGTGTTTTTGTTTTTTTAAGGTTTTACAAACTAGTATTCTGCATCTTCCTGCACACTGACCTTTTGTTAATGTACTTGAATGTCAATTGAAACTAGTCAAATGTTACTTTAACATTTGTAGTGATAAAACTATAGACTCAAATTATTATTTTATGTTTTATGGGCCAAGTTTTTATTTTACTAAATATTTGACTGAATTTTCATCACAATGTATAAATCGATGTGTTTATTACCACCCCAGTTTGTGGTAAGTGTTAAAGAACAAAATACTTACTGATAACCAAAGACAATTTATATTTTCATGGAAGCCAATGGATGGGTTACATTGCAAGTTTTGGGAGCACATCATGAAAATATTTCTGGACACCCCTGGAACTCCTCCCTTTGGGGCCACAGATACTCTTAAGGGAAAGTTGTTAAAGTGCATCCTGTTACTTCTTGTAGCTTCTGTACATCCAGTCTGAGCTCATGGGACATGAACAGTGTGTCCTGGTTCAGGTTACTGTCTCCTCCACTCTGAGCAGGGAGTGGGGCTTCCAGTAGTTCTGATTAAATAGTAAAACAGTTATTTGGTTCTGCTCCAATGGTGATCAGGGTGCATGCATACTCTTAGTCTTCCTTCCTGGTCTTCAGGCACCTATGTGGTACCCAGTGGGCTGTTTTCACCAACCATAAATCCTGTGCTTCCAGGATTACGACATCAGTGTCATGTCCCGGAAGGCACCTGATCTGCTGTGACATGTGGAAAACCACACCCCTTGGCCATGCAAGCATAGCAGGGAGCTTCCCAGTTGACACCCAGCAAAGTGACCTTCCCTCCCCCATACCCATGAGGTGGGTTAGGTATTCACCTTAATGCTAGTGGTCAGAGACACCCAGCTAGTTCCTCTCTGCCATGGGTTTCATCTTTTCTGAAATAGAGAACTATGATTGTGCCCAGTTCCTCAGGAGAGTGTTGGAGAATCAGGTGAAGAATGGCCAGAAGCACCTAGCAAGTGCCCACTGGAAATGATCTTCCTTTACTGAACCACACAGGTACTTTGCTCATCAGTCTCAGCAATGAAGGACAACAGATTGGTTGTTCTTGTGAAAACCCTTCCCGTACTTATAGTTGGTACCTCAGGACTGGTTCTCTTGTTCTTCATGAATACATCCGTCTTTTCTCTGGCACGGCTGCTCATCTCACCCATATTGGACTCAGTTATTTTTTTCCCTCTTCTCTTTACTACTATCTCATGGAATTAGAGGTTAAAATTATAAGGTTTCATTTTTAAATGTAGAAAGATGGGGGAAGACTAAGGAAGTAATTTGATATAAAGCCATATATAATATATACATTTGTTTCAATCAAGTTAAAGGAAAACCTCTCAGGCCAAATATAATTTTTCTATGAAGTCAATGTAAGTTTTAAATGTGTGATCTGGAGTTATATTGTAATAAAGCCAAGTAATTCCTATTATGGGCAAAGTATGCAACTTTGTTACCATAATGCCTAGCATGCCCCTGTGTTCTTTTTGTTACCTTCTGATTGCAAAATAAAAGATATTTATTGTGGACAAATTGGAAAATATTTTATTAAAATGTAGAATCAAAAGAAAATAGCTTGTAATTGTACCATTCAGACTAACCACTTTTAACATTTTATGTGCACGCACATATGTAGAAACAGAAATATAGGACTTATTATGCACTGCAGAGAACACATACTTAAAAAAATCCAAAAGCAATGTTACTGCATGTGTTGTTGTGAATCTGTATCGGCATCTTTTGACTTCCAGTGACAGCAGCCCCAACTTATCAAGATGAAACAGGAAGTATCTGACCTCATGAACTAGGAAGTCCGCAGATAGAAAAGGCTGCAGGAGGGTTGGTTCATTGGCTCTGTGAGGTCATGAAAGACCCACATGCTTTCCATTCTGTCTGTTTTGCTATCACCTTGATCAGCTTCATGCAAAAGTCTTTCCTCTCATGGCCATAAAATCACCACCATGTACACCTGGGGCAAAATCATCAAAACCCACACCTGATGCTCTCTCTTGTTGCATGGCTGGATTGCAGGGGGAAGGCATGGTTGCCATGATAAAATCAGGGCCACTGAGAGAGAACACAGGATGGGCCCATGTCGCCTGCTTTACTGCTTTTAAACGTGGTTTTCTTCTTAAGGTTTACAGCAGTTATCAGAATTCAAAATTAAGATGAATGGCTTTAGATGTTTTATAATCATTTGAAAGTCATTCTCTTATAGAAATGCTTTGTTCAGAAAGATTTGGATAGGAACAAAGACTTATTTTCTGGGAAATTAATCTTCATGTTCTCCAAAGATTTAGCATTTTTATGGTATCATTTTGGCAGTAGCAATTTTTCTTTATGAATTTTGACATACACCTGTATAGAAATTAAAAACTAAAAGAAAAAAAGCTTAAAGATAGATGGAAACTTTAATATTTTTATCTTTATGTACTTTTTTATTTTTAATACTCTTGAAATAATGCCATAAATAACAGAGAATTCATGGACATTTTATAAGGATAATTCTGAGAAATAATAGGCATATTTGAAATTACTATGATAAAAATCAGATGTTAAAGAAAAAGTTATATATTCAGTTTTTAAATTGTACTATTAAATGTGTAACTTCATGTGTAGTAAATATTCATATTTAATTTTAGCTGCCAGTATAACATATACTAAAATAAAATGGAACAGTTTCCATGGTTCTATAAAAGAATCTATAAAGGAGTCATAAATAATTATAATAAAACTCTTTTGAAATATTTTTATGGGACTAAAAATTGAAAACTTCCTAATAGGGAAATTTTCATAAATGAGACATGAAGTAAGTTAGTTATAGAGACCTCAAACAGTAATATATCCTATGGGAACCCTGAATAAGCAATAACTGCTTAAGATAATTTTATATAATGTATAAAAATCAAGAGTTTTTGAAAAAGCTCTGCAAAAGGTAGCAGGAAGAAAAAGGATTATTATAATGCTAAAATTCCTCATGAGAAGTTACTCACTTTGCTTGCTTCTAGTGTTACCAGAATAAAGATGTTAGATTATCTGAATCTGAGAGTGCTATAATGATTCCCTATAGAGTAACACAACTGTGGTGGGTAACAAAACTCACTCTAGAGTCCCAAGATGTTTCTCATGTTTTTGAAATAAGAGCTTAGACTAAATGATATTTTGGTGCTCAGAATGCCTCTTACCTTCTGTGCCAAATTTACTAGCCAAGGAATAGTTTACTCACATTAATATTTTTTTAAACAAATTTTACCTCCCTCATTCACCTCTTTAACTGGCAAAAAGAATACAGAATTATAGCATAAGTGAAGGATACCATAACACATCCATTTCAAATGAAAGTTCTTTGGATGCATGGAAGTTGGATCTTTAATGTTTTTATTCTTTTAAAAAAATAGTATAATGAGAGTCTTTCTATGGTATGATTAGATGAGTATTAATCTGCATGTGAGAAGACCTAGTCCTCCTCTGGTGTTAAGTTGCTGTGTTAGCTGGGACAAGCGACTTAACTTCTGTGAGCCTCAGTGGCTCAGAGAAAGGGCGGGTGCTTTAAACGAGTCTCAGAGTGTCCTTTCCCACTAGAATCAGGATGAATGAGAAGGTCTTGGTCAAGGTCAAGGAGACCGTTTACTTGTCCTTTGCACTTCTAAGACATGTGGAGATAGTATAGGTGAAAACCACGTGGCCTGGAGTTGATAATTATGGGAGAATTTAAGTTGAAGCGGGGCAGCACCATGCCCATTGACAACTTACCTTCTATGCACAAGCAGAGACATCCATACACAAAGGCTCTGATGAAGCTCCCCTAAGGTAGAGAAAACCACAATAAATTCGCTTTCCTGGGTCAGGGTTGTTGTGGTCCAGCCTTCTAATTGAAGGGATTTCTTGTAGCTGATCATGTTATGTATACTCAGAGGAACCTCTGAGTTTTAATAAAGTCTGGATGTATGTGTTCCAGAACATAGTCTTCTTCACAGCCAAGTGCTGGAATCAGGATGAATGAGAATCAGGATGAGTGGAGCACCAGGCTGAGACACTGGGGCCGCAGTGTGCCAGCTGCATCAGAAGAGGCTCTCTCCGCCATTGTTGTGGTCTTAAAGTCAGCCTGTGTCTTGTTTTTGCCCTTCCAGCTCTTCTTTTAAACTCTAGTCATTCATTTAGAGTTGGCCTAATTAATTTTGTCTTACAAGTAAGTTCCCTGGAATAGCTTTGACACTGTCCTCCTCTTTTCTGAAACAGAGTCATCACATTGGAGAATCAGCTGGTGATCCTTGCCACAACACCTAGCGACACTGGGGCATACTACGTGCAGGCTGTGAATGAGAAGAATGGAGAAAACAAGACAAGCCCATTCATTCATTTGAGCATAGCAAGTGAGTTTTGAAATCCCAAATGGTAATTCTGAAAGCAATAAAATCTTGCTTTAATTAATAACCACTGCAATAAATTTTATCTCTCTAGCATAGTAGTTATGATTTAATATTGATCCAATGCCAATAGTTTGGAAAGCTTTAGGGCTGTTGTTTTCTTTGAAATGATATGCAGAAAAACGTGTATCTAACTGATACTTCTGAATGCTAGATCTTATTTGTTTTGGGAATTTAAAGAAAGTATTTGCTTTTTGTACACAGTCAATGCATATTGTTCCTAATAACAAAAAATCTTTCAATTTAAATGAATTGTATCCATGAACCTAAATTAGGACTAAATTAGGGACAGACTATATTCTTTTAATATAACAAGAAAATCCTTGAGAAATTCTACATATTAAGTTGTACCAAAGTTAGCAGTATTTAAGCATAATCGGTTGATCATTTTTTTCCACCTAATTTAACTAAAAGCCTGATTCTTGAAGAGAATGCACAAAAATCGTGGGTATTTCTATATTTTATTTGAGGAGACATTAGTTTAAGCAAAATTAGTTTTACATGTTTGGCCTTTAAATTCTACCAGCAAGAGTTAATTGCTAAAAAAGGGAAAATCACCCAAAGCAAGAAGTCTGAATTAAACTAGATTCAGATATCCATATCAGAAGGCTTGTCATCAAGTGTTTGCAGCATGAAGCTTCATGGTAGGAAATGAAATTGTCATGTGGTTGAGAAAATAGGGTTGAAACTAGTCATGGCAGATGGTAAATTTCAAAATATTATGATCATATCATATGAGAGTGAACTATATTGATTCGTTTGTGTAATAGTGGATTTCATCTTTTAAAAAAATTATCTTAAAGGAGTGATTTCCCCCTGCAAGTGGTTTGAAAAGTATGTGGGGCTGGGCATGGTAGCTCATACCTGTAATCCCAGGAATTTGGGAGACTAAGGCAGTCGCATCACCTGAGGTCAGGAGTTTGAGACCAGCCTGGCCAATATGGTGAAATCCCATCTCTACGAAAAATACAAAATTAGCTGGGCATGGTGGCACGCACCTAGAATCCCAGTCACTCAGGAGGCTGAGGCAGGAGAATTGCTTGAACCTGGGAGGCGGAGATTGCAGTGAACCAAGATCATGCCAGTGAAACTCCATCTCAAAGAAAAATAAGTATGTGGGATGGAGTGATAGTATTTGCCTCACATGGCCCTGGAGGGGTACAATTGCCTTAGGCCCAGTAGAATTTCCTGGGCAAATCTTTATAGGAAACTCTGGGTGCAGGCTTCTGTGGGAATTAACTGAGTAGGCTCTCACATGCCTATCTAATTGGTCCTAAGTGGCCATGATGTGCTGTCATCCTGCCTTTAGCTCCTTAATTTGAGGAATTGAATCTTGCTCTCCAGAACTTAGTCTATGACAGATTTAGGATGAGTGGGGCCTTTGTGATGCCATGAAGAATTATGCACATGGATTAGGTGTGGGGTTCACAAAACCCAATGCATGCTGTACTACAAGTGAAAGGACTGTTTGCATCAGGAATTACAGTAGAAATAAGGATGACTTAATAAGATTTTTTCCAATGGTGATGATAAAGAATGGAAATTGTATTATCAAATACACTGTTACTATTTTAATGATTCCAAACTTTACAAGTGGAGTCATTTATTCTGTTTAGCAAATACAATTTTTACTCAATTGTAATGTAACTACCAGGATAATAATGGGCCAAAGGGTGAAATCCTGCATCAGAAACAAGGAAGTTGGCCTTTCTCTGTTAGAAGAGGGAAAAAAATTATTCCATAAAAATTGTGGTAAAAGTGACAAAGTTATAAAACAGTCCTTACCTAGTACTTGCCTACCTGCGTACTCTGTAAGGGCCAGCAGAAAATAAAGCGAATACAGTAAATTTGCAAACTGCCATACTAATGTAATACCATGGCTTTAGATAATTGGAATATGTAAATTTTTTTCAGTAATTTCAGTTTCTACCCTGACCAAAAAGTATATTGAAAGCTGCTCATAAATATTATAATTAACTGGCTTGCATTTTGTTCCTTTGTATGTATATTTTTAACTTTTCATTGGCACCAGGTAAAAATGTGTGAAAAGTGAGATATATGGACTTATTTTAAATCTTAGGAGAAAAACCTACATTTTGTTCCTTTATAAATTCTTTGCTTTTTATCAGGGCCAGGTAAAATGGGAGAAGTAAGGAGGTTGCAGAAACGGCCTTATTTTAATTCTTAGGAGAACCTTCCTGTTGACATATTGGGTTTTAGCTAAATGTTAAATGGCAACCAATTATGCTTTTTTTTTTTTTCCTAAAAGTTTTATTTTGAAAACCTCTAAAAGTCAGAAGTCCTGATTAATCTGTAGAAGCCCCCAGAATTGTTTAAATCGTGCTTCTTTCTGGAATGCAGTGAGTGGTCTAAGCAATGAACACTGCAGTTCAGGACCTGGCCGCCCTACTCCTGGTGAGACTGTGAAGTATGAAGGATGCGACTCCTCACCAGATTTATTATGAAATTAGATATTCTCAAGACCTATTCATACTGGTAGTAAGATAGAGTGTGTTCTGCAGACTTAGACATCTTTTTCTTCAGATGTAGGCTTTTGTGGAAACACCAAACAAGATTGATGAAATTTTTAAAAAACTTTCCAGCCAGCATTTCTGAAAAATCAGAAGATATTACAGCCAATTATTTAACGAAGATAAATTTTTCCTTGCTGTCGAGAGAATAAAGCAGAGAACCTTTATTTAGTGAACCCCATGGGGATGATCGGGTCCTGGTAATTAAAATCCTAGTGGATTGTGCTGTAATTAGTTTAAAATTGGAGTGTCAGGCAGCCCCATCTCTTGTTTGCTGTTGTAGTAAGAGTCCGTTTCTTCCTCGAGGACAGCACTGTATTGGAGGGGAGCAGCATCCAGGTCTAGCCCTGTCTCAAAACATCTAAATAAGTGATGCGCTGTCACCCAGCCAGCAGGAGGACATAATACATTTTAATCAACAATGTTGTACTTGAGAGTTCAAAAACATCTTCACCTTTTCAATTACTAAATACTGTGGCTACACTTGAAGCTTATGGGAAGCAAACGATAAAGAGGTTTTAGATTTAAATAAATATTTTTTGAAAAAAAGCATAACTTAGAAGTGAGATGCAGTCCCATAATGATACTGCCTGCTGTTTTGTGCATATTTAGTAGACGACATTATTATCTCTTAACATATCTCCCCTTTTGCATGGTTAAAAAGATAAATTCCTGCATGTTCTGCACTGATATTCCTGTAGGGAAGGAGAGGACTTCTCTGAACTCTCCACCCTGCTTCCCTGGTGAGAGCTTGCTGCCATCCCAGGAGTGGATCCACTTTGAAGTTTTAATGTGATGTGAAGCCAGCAGATGTTAAGGACATAGGTGGGACTGTTGAAGTGTCCTACATGAATTTTTCATAGCCAGCTCCCACAGCTCAGGTGCGCACCAGAAAAAGAAGGGGCTGAGCATGGCTCAGAATAGACGCTTCTGTTCTGAGGTCAGACCCAGGCAAGCTTTTTGAACTTGTCAACCTATTTTTGGCTTTTGCTTTGAAGATTTTACATTGCGTTAACCTTTGTGGAATAGAACTTCTGAACCAAATTAATATGTGAATAGGAGTTTCTTCCTTTAAAAAAAAAAAAGCATAGAGTTAGGAGATGAGACAAATTCTATACAGTGATGAATCAATCATTGTTTAAATGCCATTGTACATACCTTAGACACATCATCAGTTCTGATCCAATATTCAAAATGTCCAGTGTAATGAGATTCTCTACTAGGGATGAAGCTTGGATTAAAAAAGGAATGACAGTCTCTCTCCTTCCTGTTTTTTGCCCCTCTTTCATCTTAATGTCTCCTCTTCAAACAACATTTGCAGATAGGATATCATTTCAGCTGATCCTCCTTCAGGCTGACAAAACCTTGATTTTAATTCTGAAGACCACTTAACATTTTTTTGTCCTCTATAATGCTAATTTAACTGCAGACCTCATATAGGTTTAGTAGTTGAAAGTGGATTCCTGAGAATCATGTCTAGGAACATTCATTTGAAAGGACTGCCTTGTAAAACATGGCTTTTGTGTTCCCTGGACAAAACTCTCTCCTATTTTCCTTGTACCTTTAATATTAAAGGCAGAAGCCTTCCAGATGGACTCTAACATGGCTTAGGTTCCTAAAACAATAGGAACTGTTTGAAATATTACTAAAAATCAGTCTGGGGCATAGCCTCATATCACAAAAGAGCAATTTAGAACCAAGCATAGTTTTATAGGTTGTATGACACTTTACTGCCAGAATTTTCAGAAACATAAATAAAGAATTATGTATTTTATAGTAAAATCATGAGTTTAATTATTTAGCCATGCATTGAACCTGCTGTGCAGAGTGAAGTGTGAGGCATACTCTGGCCCTGGGCCTCCTGAGCTGGTGTTAGACAGAACTAAGTCTAGGCCATGGTCCCTAACACTTTTCCTTAAACACACCATCAAGAAGCCTTCAGCATTTCCCATGTTATATGTACATTTTCAGTGATGCAAAAGAAGTAGCACTTGAATATAAATTTCCTCAGCAAGGCAAGGGTATGTTTCACAGATGGAGCAATGGTGAGCACAAACCTGGACAAGGGAGGGGAAGGGGTTCTTATTCCTGATGTAAATAGCCCCTACTGCTGTGTCATTCCCCTGTTGACTAGGGTTAGACTGCACAGTCTAAGCTAATTCCGATCAGCTATTTTAAAGAGAGCAGGGGTATGATCCAGAGTGGCGGGGTGGGTAGTTTGGCAGGAAGCATGGTTAGGAACAGGTCAGAGTGACTGACTGGGGTGAGTCAGGTCAAAGCTGGTGACCAGGGGAAAAGATGTAAACTACTGACTGATTAGAACTGGTGGGAAAGTTGTTTACCGAAACTAGAGGCAAGAGGGCGCAGAGAACCAGGAAGTTAAACCTTAAAATGGAGAATTAAAGAATAAGAGAGCTGAACATACTGACGTACGGATTCTTTGAAAAGAAACTTGGAGTTCACTATATCTAACACCCCTTATGCAGGAACACCTAGTTACTTATCAATTCTAAGTATTAACCATCAGACAGAAGAGACGAAGGGAATCAGCAGTGCTAATCACGAAAGTTTCCTTCCATCTTTACTTGATGTCTCATGGTGCAATATGCACTTCATGAATGGAAATCCATATTTTACTTGATTTTCTTGATATAATTTAGTTTTTTTGGAAAACTTCTTATGACATCTGGTTACAGAGAATTGTCTTTTCCTGGCAATGTGGCTTCTAACTACACAAGTGTCCCTGCTGCCATTTGTTATGTGATTGTGCTGGTGTTGTGAGTGACTCAGATCTGTGGTTTCTTCCAAGGAATGCCTTTGTTTACAGTTGTCCACTTTGTGAGAGTTAGTTTAGATAAAACTAAACACACAAGGACATAAATCCACTTCTCTAGGCAAAGGTGAACCATAGGGCATGCACAGCCTGTTAACCTCTCTGACAATAAGAATTTTCAGACCTCTCCTTGGGATAGCTTGTGTACAGAGTGTCATAGTGGGGCATCCAACTAACAGACTCAACCTGCATAAAAAATAGCATTTAAACTTGTCTCTTTCTTGTGCTTTTGATGAGAAAACATAAGTAAAAATACCAGGTCTAATTGTTTCTGAGCCCCAAACGGATGGATTGCGGAATGGAGAGGAATGTAGCTGGTGACTACCAGCAAGACTTCAGTAACCACAGCAAAGACATCATTCTCTCCCCACCCAGCAAGGCAAAAGTGGATCGTTTCTATTACCCACTCATGCCTCCTTCACTATATTCCCATCTCTTCTCATCCCAAGTTGTCTTCTTTTCCCCTGTGAGATTTATTTCTACCTGATTTCACTGTTGCTAATGGAAATCAGGTTAAGCTATGATCATTTGCCCTCAACATTTGAACAAACTTGGGGTAACCCAATAGCCCCAGTTTCCCAAAGCAGTAATCACTGGTCTATGAGTATCACCCAGGATACATACAGATGTCCAAGGTATAGGCAGGCATGTAAAATTTCCAGGGAATCTATTTTCAGTCCTTTCATATTCACATTCTAAAACTGGATCTGAGGATGCCTGAGGTCAAATTTTGCTTTTCACAACTGCTCCTTTCTTTCTGAATAAGATGGAAGGCTCATTTCTTACTCATCCTGAATCTTTAACATGGGCAATTATCTGAGGGTATAAATGCCCAGGTGCCAAACAAAGGGAGAATTCTAAACATCAGTGGCAGAATTGAGAAGGTGAAAGACTCTAATAATTGGGAAATAAATCATTTTATAAATCAGGTGTTTTCAATTTTTGCTGTCTGCAAAATGAGGTAGGTCCGATGTGTGTTGTCAGCTGACACCTCATTACAAATAACTTAATCATTGCTAACTGTAACACAGTCCACATGTTCTTAGGACAGGAAGAGATTTCTAGCCCCTTTGCAGGTCGGGGGCCATGTGAGTGGGATAAAGTATCGCTTTCAGGCCATGTGTTTAAGAGCCAGTGTGTTACCTTCATGATCTCCCTTCCCCTTTGGGACAACCATGGCCAGGCCGCATATTGAACCACAAGATGGAAGCTGTCTGGATACTTTAATCAGTACGTGGGAAGAATAGCCCAGAAGGGCCACCCAAGCAGATTTGGGCTCATTATGAGTAAGAAACAAACCTTTGTATGGTTGGCTCTGAGATTTCAGGGTTTGTTATTAGAACAAAACATGTCTGTCCTAACTAATAAATTACTATATGACAGTGGGGCACATTGGCTTATGCCTGTAATCCCAGAGCTTTGGAAGGCCAAGGTGGACGGATCACCAGAGGTCAGGAGTTCAAGACCAGCCTAACCAATGTGGTAAAACCCCATCTCTACTAAAAATACAAAAATGAGCCAGGTGTGGTAGCAGGCGCCTGTAATCCCAGCTACTTGGGAGGATGAGGCAGGAGAATCACTTGAACCTGGGAGGTAAAAGCTGTAGTGAGCCAAGATTGCACCACTGCACTCCAGCCCAGGCAATGGAGCAAGACTCTGTCTCAAAATAATAATAATAATAATAATAATAATAATAATAATAAAAAATAAATAAATGAATAAATTACTATATGACTTTTGGTATATAACTTAAAACGAATATGAAGAACTGAGAGATACTGTAACAAAATTTCTTTCATTTTTGTCTGTTGCCTTATATGAACAACATTTTATCTATGAAAAAGAAAAGATTAGAATTAAACTTTACTCCCTGTGTCATTGAGAGATGCATTTCTAGTTTTTTAAAATATAAAAACCTATTCATCAAAATTTGTAATGGTTTAAAAATTTTTTTTAAGAATTTTTTTTTTTTAGACACAGAGTTTCACTCTCTCACACAGACAGGAGTGCAGTGGTGAGATCATGGCTTGGTGCAGCCTCAAACTCCTGGCCTCACGCAGTCCTCCTACCTCAGCCTCTTGAGTAGCTGAGACTACAGCTATGAACCATCATGCCTTGCTAATTTTTTTTTTTTTGAGACAAAGTCTTGCTCTTTTGCCCAGGCTGGAGTGCAGTGGCGCAATCTCGGCTCACGGCAGCCTTCACCTCCCAGGTTCAAGCGATTCTCCTGCCTCAGCCTCCCAAGTAGCTGGGACTATAGGCGCCCACCACCACACCCAGCTAATTTTCGTATTTTTAAAATAGAGACAGGGTTTCACCATATTGGCCAGGCTGATCTCAAACTCCTGACCTTGTAATCCACCTGCCTTGACCTCCCAAAGTGCTGCGAGTACAGGCATGAGCTACCACCCCCAACCCTAGCTAATTTTTTTAATTTCTTTTTTTATAGAAATGGAGTCTGTCTATGTTACCTAGGCTGGTCTCAAATTCTGGCTTTAAATAATCTTCCCCCCTTGGCCTTCTAAAGCACTGGGATTACAGGTGTGAGCTACTGAGCCCTACCAAAATTTAAATTTATATACATATATTTTCAGAGGCTAAAAGGTAATTAATAAAATACTTTGACTCAATAAATGTAATGAATAAAGGATACAATTCTGTGGGGGTGTAAGATGGAAATACAAAGAAGAAAGAAAAGGAATGTTGTAAAATTTCTTTCTACTAAAAATTAGAGCTTCTTCATGTGTTTTTTGAATGGGTGATGCTGTGTATCAAATCTTTAGACCTGCTTATCAAATATTTAGATTCCTTTGAATACATATAAATGTATTGCAGTTGTTTTATTAAAATATACTGAAATAGTAAACATTAGAATATACTAGAAATTATATTCTTTTCAGTCCTTCAAATTTATTATATAAAATTATAAAATGAAAAATTATACAAATATATTTATAATTTTTCATTTTATAATTTTCATAATGAAAAATAACTAAAATAATGAAAAATTTTAGATGTCAAGATGTGGGAAAGATACGCAGTTTTACAAAATTATTTTAGGTGATCTAGGAATAGCAACTGTTTCAAGCTATATGCAGATCTGATAATAATTTATAAATAAGAGTACTGTTGATGATCCTCCAAGGACAGACATAGATAGAAGAAGGCCCTAACATTTCTTGAGACCTGACAGATGTTGCCACATATATTTTCCTTCTTAAAGTCCACGACAGCCCTGTGGGTTAACCATCAACTCTGTTTCACAGCTGAAGACACTGAGGCTTTAAGAGTGAGGTTATTGACCTCAAGAATAGTCAATGGGAAGTTGAGGATTCAAGCCAAAGTTTATTTGTTCCCTTCCCAAAACCCTTGTTTCTCCTATAAAAGCAGAACAGCATATACCATGGCGGCTGGGTGTGCCCGTGGTATCCAAATGTGTCCAAGAGAGAGAAGCCCAAGGAGAAGGCAAAACTTGGAGGGAGGTGACTGTCCAACAGGGAAGCTCTATGCTCTGTGCATGCAGACCTCAGAGGAGCCTGGTTCTGATTTTAAAAAAGGAGGCCTTCTGTTCTGATACTAAAACCACTTCCAATAAACATTCCAGGGAATAGCAGTATGCTGTGGCCCAGCAGTTTTGAGGCTGGCCCCCTCTTGCAACCCCAGTGAGGCATGCTTGGGTGGACAGCACACAGGTTTGGCTTAAGGGTGCAGTGAGAGATGCCCTGGAGTCAGTGCTTAGAATGGAGCATCATAACAATAAGTCACAATTTCTTTAACAAAGTGGTTGTTTTGTTATCAGTAATGCATTAGACAGCACATAGGATATAAAGTAAGACATGATCTGTCCCGGTGGATTTATAAGACTGATATGCGTGATTACACTCCCTAATTCCCAGATACTGATATCAAACTGTGGTGACAGATTTTGCAGTGAGTAAACTTTACCCAGGGAGTAAGGCAAGCACTTGGAGCATTATTAATTAACCAAGCAAAACTGACCAGTTGGATTCAGTAGAGGGACCATGAGTATTAATTTACTTCTCCCAATTATGCTGTGATTATTGAAAGACAAAAATTATCATTCAGTAGATTTGCCTAACCAGATTTTTTACAAACTCCTCTGTATAACTCAGCATTAGTAATTCCTCCAATCTACCTTCCCTCTGTCCCCTTGTTAAATGTTTCAATTTAAATTATTATATTCAGATATTTAAGCATAAGAGTTCTTTAATTTTGGCAGTTGGGGGACTAGAACTTAAAGTAACCCCTTATTTATTTATTTATTTATTTGGAAACAGGGTCTTTTTCTGTTGCCTAGGCTGCAGTTCAATGACACAATCATGGCTCACTACAGTCTCAACTTTCTGGGCTCAAGTGATCCTCCTACCCTAGCCTCCCAGTTAGCTGGGACTACAGGTGTGCACCACCACACTTGGCTAATTTTTTTAAATTTTTTGTGGAGACAGGATCTCCCCATGTTAACCATGCTGGTCTTGAATTCTGAGGCTCAAGAGATCCTCCTTTCTCAGCCTCCCAAAGTGCTGGGATTACAGGAGTGAGCCACTGCACCTGGCCTAGTAATTTTTACCTTTGACTTTGGGACCTAATTTCTTAGACTTAGCCAGCACCCAGTACCTGATTCAGTTTATAGGGAATTGAAGATAATTTCCTTGTAGAGTCATATTATGTCAACATAACATTTCCAAGTATGTAATATATTGAGAATGACCCAAGATTATAACTTACGAGTTTTCTTTGTAGCTCTGATCACTGTAGATATTACAGTCATTGAAGCTGTCTACTCTCCTTGTCATTGTAATTAATATGAAAGACAAGGAGTTTTTGGAGGGCATAAACAAGGGGGATGGAAAATTGAATTTTTCCTGCAATCATTGTACAGTCTCTAACATACATCCATTACACAGCTTGTCTGCAGAAATCCTAAGCAAAGTAATTGTTATTGGCTGAGATAAGACCACACAGAACAAGTTGCTAGTTTTAAAAGTAATTTTCTTAGAAAAACTGTGTTTACGCAGTAGTTGAATATAGCGATGATTCTGGTGAATTTCCTAGCTTTTAGTTACTTTCTAGACTAAATGGTTCTACTCGTACCTTCTCAGTATGATTTTTTCTTTTACGAATGAGCTCAGTATTCTGAAACTGCTAATTAAGAAACACCTGTTTAATTTCCCTTCCTTCAGAATTTTTAAGGTTTTCAAAATCCAGATTGTGCGAGTTGCTAAGCTAAATTGTCTTTTCATATCTCTTCTTTCAGAAAAATGAGAATATATTATTTTCTGATTCAGAGGGAACATCTAGAGTGGAACCCATCTCTTCAATAATAAAATGGTATTTGTGCTGAGGGTAGGCTGAGTAATTCATGGGTTAACTAAAATTTTCAACTTAAAGACAGAAAGATGTGATTTGGTCCAAAGCATAATGAAGGCTTATTGTAGTAGTAGTAACAACAGCCGTTCATTGGATGTCTACCTATGCTCAGTATGTAAATATTATATCTCATTTAAAAAACCAATCAGCCAGACTTGTTGGCTCATGCCCAGTGCTCTGGGAAGCTCAGTCAGGAGCATCGCTTGAGAGACATACATATATATGTATGTCTGCCAGGTGTGGTGGTGCATATCTGTGTTCCCAGCTGCTCAAAAGGCTGAGGTAGGAGGATCACTTGAGCCAGGGAGGTCAAGGCTATGGTGAGCTGAGATTGCACCACTATACTCCAGCCTAGGCAACAGAGCAAGATCCTGTCTCTTAAAATACTAAGATAATAATCATAATAACCACCATTTAAACACCATTTTTTAACAAGCAAGAAGCCATAAGGTCAGTATTATCCCCATTTTGCAGATGAGGCAACAAATTATTTTCATAATCTTATGCAGTTGATTACATGGGTTTGTTTTGAATCCAGGTTTGTCTTTTCCCCAAGAAGACTTTCACCATTTTACTTACTGAGATTACTTATATTGTAGAATGGTTTTTGATTTTTAAAATCATGTTGTAATTTCTTAATCTGGCTGCCGCTGTTGTAAATACAGCCTAACGATTGGTCACCTTTTGATAACAGTTCTGTTCCATCTTTACCACTTAGTCATAATGTTTTATTACTGTTCATTATAAATGATGTTCTTTTGGCTCTTATAGAAGGCAATTACAGCAGGTAATTAAAATTGTAGATCTTTACAATGTGTTTGAGAATATTAAATCAAGCCTGGAGAAAATCAGGTAGAGTGTCTGTTAAAGTGAAAGGCCACTTAACAATGCTGAAGGCCATTACCAAATCCAGAGTGCTGTATTCCCCACTTTTCCAAGAACACTTTGTATCTGAGATGTAAAGAAATGGAATTTATATAAGAAATAATAGAAACCAGAAATTTATCTGAAGATGTAGATTCTTTCTGTATGGGTTCTAATTTGTGAGTTCTAAGCAATAGTCCCTCCCTGTGATTCTTTGTTATTTCAGGTAATTGTCCTGCCTGTACCCCTTCGCCTTTTATGATCTTGAAGAATATCCTCTTTAGCACAAAATTAGTTCCTTCAAGTCTAGTATATCTCTATGTTTGGCTGATAGGGTCTGAGGAAGGTCTGAGAAGCCCTGTGACCTCTGCTTGTCAGTGTAAACTGTTATTTTGCCGAGGAATAACCAGCTAGCAAGTGCAGCTTTTTGAGGTGGATACTGAAGATATTATTTTAGGTAGTTTTATAGAATCATAAAAATGTGAGCTGGGAATTCCCTAGCTCACCTAGGCCTGCGTGACCGTCTGGGAAGTCTGAAAGCTGTAATGGTTTTGCAATTTTTTTTCTAGGGAGCAAGATACAAACATCAAAACTGGAAGTGCAAAACTCTAGAGAAAATCATGAAAGAATGAAGGCTTTTCCATTTTAGTTCCCAACTTGAATTTAAAGAGTAGGAGTCAGAGTTGACATAAGTCAGTAATGGTGGACATTTGGCTGGCCCCATGAGGTTGTTTTCTGTTTCGCTGATGATGTATTTTGTTGAGGTGTGTCTCATCTGCTATTAAAGACTATGTCTGGTTTTAAATGCCCTTAACTTGCCTTGAAAGATTGTTGCACACTCTCTTTCCCCAACAGGATGTCACTCTGTGGCTTTATTAATTCAGACAGGGTTGAATTTCACAAAGGTTTGCTTCCATTTGGGAAAATTTTCAGCACAAATGTACTCCAGAATTCAAACTTCTTCCTTTCTAATCCTTAAAACGTTGGGAAGCATCCTCATCAGTCAGAATGACGTAGGAGTGGAAACCATATGCATATGTTGCCCTTTGGTTATTGGTTCATTTCAGAAAGATTAAGTAGTTTCATACTTCTTTAGTCTACTCAAGAAAATGTCACTTCTCTTAAGTTGAGAAAATGGCAAGTGCAAAAATGGTACCATCACATTTGAAAATGTATGAACTGGATAGGCAGTATTTTGAGCCTTTTGTTTCTTTGTTCATTTTAGTTACGGTATTTGTAAAAACCATGACAAAAAGCATGTTCTTGATGAAAATCTAGGAAGCAGTTCTACTTACTTGAACCCTAGCCTGGCATTAGATTACCTGGATCCTATCCACTTCTGCAGTTTGCACTTGAAGGACAGATGTTAAGTCATGTTGCCCCCATGGGCCTCCATGCTGATTGGCTAGTGACCCTGCCATGTTAGTCACTAAATATTTTGAATATCATCTCATCCTGGAAGGATACTCAGGGATGCATGAAAGAGTAAACTTATTATCATAGAGGAAAACAGCTGGCATATTGGCATCAGCCTATACCATTTTCAGTGTCTATATAGAAGAATCAAGGGAAAGGTTGAATATGATTTTCTTTGGCTTTTGGAGTCTCTGTCTCACTTCTGTCTCTAAGTATATGATTCCCCCCTACTCCCTGCCTGTTAAACACTCAGACTTCAGTTCTGGTATTTCACTCAGAAAATGCTGAGCATCTGATACTTATCAGACATTACACTTAATGCCAGGAAACTTGGTGAACACGACACGTGGTTCCTGCCTTCTCTGAGCTCACTTTGGCCAGGAGAGGCTGGCACACCAACAAATGACAAGAACACAGCGTGTTAAATGCCAGACAAGAGGGCGTTACGTAGAATCAGCTCCAGAAGCACAGGCAAGGGAGCAATTAATTCTGCTTCTAAGGCTGGAACAGCTTTGTTAGCAGAACTCTAAAAATCTTTTCTTTCACTTATGGAGAGATGCACCACCAGTGAGATGATTAGGAAAAGGGGGTTTGGAGTAGAACAGTGCTTTCAATGACTGGGAACTGCCATAACCACCGTCCTTTAGTTTGCTCCCTTGTTTTAAATATCAGTGTCCCCTGGCAAGACTCTGCATTTAATACAACCCCATTCCAAGAGAGTCCTTGGTTGTGTTGTCTTCATCTCCCGTAAGTTCTGTGAGGATAAGGATTTTTGCTTATTTCCATAAGCAACGGGAAGAGTGCATGATGAATACTAAGGGCTCAGTAAATACTTGTCCAGTGAGTGCATGAAAGCCTGTGCAGCAAGACCTTTTTACCCACCGTTTCCTGGTCCCCTCCCCATCCCTGGCATCTGAGGATGCCTGCTCATCAGTTTATTCTTCTGTAGCTCCTTTTCTTTTGGTATTTATTGTTCCTTTTGGCTCTTCTCATCCTAAGATGTGAGGATTCTCCATGCTTTATTCCTTCGTGCAATGTTTTGCTTTGTCTTTGTGACTTTTCTTTTTCTTTTTGGAGTTTGCATTCACTCTTGTGACTTTACACATCACAATCAATGAAATGTTATCTCCAGGCCTGAATGCCAGCCTGGGCCTTCAATCTTTGGTAAGGAGAAAGTAGGACAAATGACTTCAAGGTCACCCTGACTCTAAAATTTGATACTTCTGATGTGTGAACTTCTCTGTCTGACGTAGTAAGGTGCCCAAAGATGGAAGGCTTGTCCACATGCATTTCCTCCATTATTGACTCACATTTCTTCTGTTTTATGACTTCATTTGACCTGCTGGTTGTGGGCATCCCTCTTTGTCTCAGTCTTACTCATCAAATTAATTATGCTGCTTCTGGATATGGTGGCTAAACCTTGCCCTGTTGAACCTACTATCTGGGACACTGTGCCCTGAGATGGGATTTACTATGTTGCTAGACATTTTCACTAGGAAATTAAATTAACCTGCCTCCATATACTTTCTTTCCCTCAGCTGTTTTCTCTTCTAAGTTCCCTAGAACGTTCTCTCACCCCCTTCTATGTTTTCAGCTCTTAACTATCCTGAACTCTTAGCTTAAGTCCCGTTTCTGGAACAGTATTTGTCTCTCTGTCCTTCTGTTCATTTAGAAATGCATTCATTAATTCACTGACTCAAGATGTATTTACTGAGTGTTCACTAAGCATCATGGGCATTGAGGATATTGTGACTGAGGCAGACTGGTTTCTACTATCAGTGCTTTTGTTGGTGGAAGCAAAAGACAAACAAGTACTTGCAATACAGTTTGGGATGTTCTAAGTTCAGAGAATAGTAATTTTCCTGCACATCCTGAGTTTCTGCCATTTGCATTTTCAAACCTTTGCCTGTCATAAAGACAGGGTTGGTAAAGACAAGGTAAGGTCAAGACACATAAGATTGTAGGCTGAAGAAATGCTTCCTTGGAAAGATTCTTCACAACAGTTCTTATATATATGAGTATTGGTATAGGCTTATATAGAGAAAATATGGGACATTTCTCAGAGATGGACTGTGTTATAAATAGAACAAATCAGTAAAATTACAGCCTTCAAGCCACAGGCCTCATTAGTCTCATGAGCAGAGCCCTTTGTGGGCAAACTGAGTGAGCCACGTGGAATAACACTACTGTCCATGCTTTGCAAGCTCAACATGTCAGACTGTAGTGTTAAAAATGAGTTGCTTTAAGTGAGCTATAAATATTAGTTCTGCATCTCCAAGCCATTCAATATGCAATTGTGAATATTGATATTCTTATAACTTATGTATAAGTCACATATGTAATTTATACATATATATATATAAAAAACTTAAATGTATGAGTGAGTAAAAAGTACTGCATTAGTCAGCTTGGGTTGCCATACAAGATATTCATTAATTCATTGACTCAAGATGTCTTTACTGAGTGTTCACTAAGCATCATGGACATTGAGGATATCGTGATTGAGGCAGACTGGTTTCTACTATCAGAGCTTTTATTGGTGGAAGCAAAAGACAAGCACTTTCCATATGGTTTGGGATGTTCTAAGTCAGGGAACATATAGAAGCAAAAGGCTAAAATTCAGAAACATCTCTTTCCAAATGGGACATTGTCTAACACAAACACCCAGCTTAAGAACAAAGAAGCAATGTGTCATCCAAAAACATCTGCCCCTCATGTTGCTTTCAATATGCAATAACTTAAAATTCCACAAGGAGTATTTTCCCAAAACAAAGAATAGAGCCCTCCACAGGAAAACTCAAGTCTCTTCCTTAGGAAACTGGGTGGCTTAAACAACAGATTGATTTTCTCACAGTTCTGGAAACTGGAAGTCCAAGATGAAACTAGCTTTGCCAGCCAGGTTGGTTTCTCATTGGGGCCTCCCTTCCTGGCTGTCAGAGAGCCACCTTTCTGCTGGTCCTCACATGGCCTCTCTGCGCATTGGGGTTTCAGGAAAAGGAGCATTAGAGAGCTCTGTTATCTCTTCCATTTCTTATAAGGACCCCTGTCCTATTGGATTAGAGATTCCTGTATGATCTCATTTAACCTTAAAGGTCCTGTCTCCAAATACAGTCATATTACACATTAGGGCTTCAACATATTACTTTTTTTACAACTCAGTCCATAACAACTACACATTTCTTGTTCCTATTGCATTTTCTTTCCTAAGGTACAATATTTCTCTAGATCAGAAGTCATGTCTAGACACTTGTGGTCTGGACTTGCTGCTTGTGTTTTATTTAGCCCACATAATACCTTAAAAATACATAAGCCAATATTTAACAGCTGGGAGAACATTTCCCAGCTTCTCTTAAAATATCTGAACACGCTAGGACCCCTTTCCCAGTTTAAACAATCTATGCCTCCTCCTAATGAAGAAACTTGAGTTTTCCTGTGGAGGACTGTATTCTTTGTTTTGGGAAATTACTCATTGTGGAATTTTAAGTTATTGCATATTGAAAGCAACATGAGGGGCAGATGTTTTTGGATGACAGGTTGCCTCTTTGTTGAGGTAAGTTTGTGTTAGAAAACTTCCCATTTGGAGAGAAATGTTTCTGTATCTTAGCCTGTTGCTTCTACATTAGCTGACTCTGGAAGTATTTGAGGTGTGACCCATGATCCCATATTAGTTTCTGTGATGATGGAAATGTTGTCTGTTTTTACATGGAGCTATTGAATACTTGAAATGTTACTATTGTGACTGAGGAAGTGAATTTATAATTTAATTTCAACTATTTTTAATTTTAGTAACCATGTGGCTGGATGCTACCGTGTTGAGCAAGACAGTTTTATAAAAATGTATAGAACTTTGCATACAAAAGGGATTCCCAGTGAAACTGCCCACATGACCCATCATTGAGCTTTATTTGCTCCTTGTATGATCCAGGAGTGATTTAGGAGTAGTAAGAGCTTGTCCTGACTGGCAAGACTTTGACTCCCAGGTCCCCTTGAGAGCCCTTGCTCATATGAGCAGGACACTTACCTCTATGTTTTATACTGAAGATCTGTGACTGGAGAGCCCTGTGTGCTGGAAGACACTCCCTTAACAAGTATAGCCAGTTAGTCAATTAGTCAGTTTGCTGGGCTGTTGCATTGCACACATTTGTGGTCTATAGTAGTCTTTATTAATGGTACCCCAAAGACATGGTTGGTACATAGCCTGCATGGCTGTACACAGCAATCCTGATTAATTCATTCATTAGTTATTATGAGATATCTCTTGTACAGCAGGCCCAGTGCTAGGCATGGAAGTTAGGGAAGTCAAGGGTGAGATGGTTATCTAAATGGGTGAGTAAAGCCTAAAGTACCTGAGTCATAGTTGAAAGAAGCACAGCTTGCTCTGGAAAACCCAGACAAGTAAGTGGGAATTGGAAGGTTTCCCCTGAGAGATGATATTTAACTGAGACCTAAAGGTTGAGTAAGAGGCATTCAGCTGAGGCTTTGGGAAGAGGCATCCTGGCAAAGGAGACCGCAAGGCTAGAGTCAGCAGGTGCCTCTCTGTTCACAGATTTGCAGCTCATCCACTGCTGTAGATAGGAACAAAGCCCTGCCTAGCAGAGGGCTCAAACAGAACTGTCTATGACAGCCTCTGGAAGCTGGGGGTTCCTTATACACACTGATGGTCTTGAGTTGCCAGCCCCCGTCCCTGAACACAGCGATCTGCAGGAGCTGATGGGATGCTGCTACTAGGGCATCACCTCATCCTGCTTGGGTCTCAGCATTTCCAAGCTGTGTCCCTCACCAGGAGACCATGCAGTAGTTGTTGATCAAAATGTTTGCACTCTTGTCTTTCTTGTAGTAGGGAAACCTTTTGCTATAACCAAGTCTCTGTCAAAAACAGGGAAATATAAGTTAGACAAAGAAGGAGGAGAGTGTCTCTCACTGCCCCATCAAGTTATTAATGGTACCTATCTGCTTGGGCCCTGCAGGCATTAGTTGGGCAGAGGCATGTCATGTCTGCTCCCACTAATAGATGGTGTTAATCTAGAGTAGGGATCTTCACATCAGGGCTCAGTGACTCCAGGGGATAGTCTGTGGTGAATGGTTTTTAGGAAATCCACATCCTCATTTTCCATGTGTACTCTTTCCCCACACAGATCTGCCTGAGAATGAGCCTGTGGTTTTCCCTCCCAGCTCTCCTTTCATGCTTGCTTTTCTCCCTCCTTCCAAAGGAAAGGCATTCCTCCCAGCAAACCCTCCTCTTCCTTGATGCATTGTTCTGACCTGTAGAACCCTCTGCTTTCCAGATAAAGGAGAATTTCAAGTATTAGGGTCAGCACTGAGAAAGTGGATGGCTTTAATAAGAAATCCCGTTGCAAGCCAGATAGATTACAATTCTTGGTTTTCAATGGAATTGAAGGAGAACCCAATGACGTTGTCAGCCAATAGATCATTAAAAATACTGTTTGATGATAAATCACTGTGTGACTGTGGGCATAACAGTCAGAGTGCTGTCAAGGAATTGGGTGAAATTGTTATAACAAAACTCCTTCCTTCCCATCTATTTATTTATGAAAATAAATTTTCTTAGCATATACATTTATAAAAACAAAAAAATAGAAATAAAATTGATGCTGAACACTTTTTCATTTTGCCTAGAAGTAATATCCATCCCTGGATACATGAACTAATTTTAAAAAGAACATTCCCATTTATCTCATTAAAAGATGTATTTCCAGTAAATTTTACTTTTCTTATTCAATAATTATTTGTCATAATTTATAATGATGTATGATGGTTTGATTAATTATTAATAACAATTATGATGGATAATCAACCCAATTTTTTATTATTATACTTTACTTTCTGGGATACATGTGTAGAACATGCAGGTTTGTTACATAGGTATACACATGCCATGTTGTCAACCTACTTTTTTAAACTTTAGAGTTTAGGGTCACAGGAAATTTTTAAAAAAATTATTGTACTATCTTTCTGGTATAGAGAAGTGTAGTACAGTGATAAAGCTTTCAAGCTTAATATGTATTACATTAAATAAAACTCTGTATGAATTGGAGAAAAGGAATGATGTAAAATATGCATTTGTTAGAAAGGAGATTTTTCAAATGGTTGTTGGTAGGTATCAAATCACAATGGTATCCGTATACATAGAAAAGAGTAACCTAAAGTTTTATAGTACACTAGAAATGAAAACACTTGAATGTAAACTTAAAATATGTGACGGGGCCAGGCGCGGTGGCTCAAGCCTGTAATCCCAGCTACTCAGGAGGCTGAGGCAGGAGAATTGCCTGAACCCAGGAGGCGGTGGTTGCGGTGAGCCGAGATCGCGCCATTGCACTCTAGCCTGGGTAACAAGAGCGAAACTCCGTCTCAAGGAAAAAAAAAAAAATGTGACCGGGACATTGTTTTTCAAAATGTTTATGGAGTACGTGACCAAAATATTTGAAGGCCATCGATGTTAAGTGGAAGTGGTAATAAGAGGCATATGTATAGATTAAAACTGAAAATTTGAAACAGAGGGAAGGGGAGGAAGAGGAGCGGGAGAGGAGAATGTGTTGGGCCAATATATTTAACAATAAGCATCAAGAAACAGGAAAAGATAAAATAAAACAAAAATCTTTTAAATATATAACACTGTTTTTTTCTGACTCTAGATGCCCATGAAAATCACCTGGGTTGTGTCAGGACTTTGTTTTGGTCCCCAGGTGATTTTAATACACAGCCGGGGTTATGAATTATTGGGCTCAACTCACAGAGTGGTCCTTTGGCTAGTACAATCAGCATCATCCTGGGAGCTTGTTAGAAATGCAGAATTTGAGGCTCCATCCAAGCCCTCCTGAATCAAATCCTGCATCTTAACAAGATACTTAGGTGATTCATATGCACATTAAAGTTTTTAAAAAACCAAGATTTCTAACAAGCTCCCAGGTGATGCTGGTGCTGCGGTTCACAGACTGCAGCTGGGTAGCAAAGTTCCCGAGTTGTGATACTCAGGTTTATGGCAGAGCTACTTGCACTACGGTCCAAGAATCGCAAGCATCGCCTCACTTAGACGCATGTTAGACATGAAAAGTCTTAGAACCCATGCCAGACCTAGGGATCAGGATCTCTGGGAGTGGGGTCGGGAATCTGTGTTTTATCAAGCTCTCCCCCACTAAAGTTTGAGAAGGACCACCCTAGAGAGAATTCAACTTCAGATAGCTCTGAGCCTCTAGTTAATTTAAGGAGGTGGCTAGGGGTGTGTTAATACCAACAGGCCTCTCTTAATGATAGAGCTGCTGTTGAAACTGTCATCACAACTTCAGTTGTCTCCAAGCCCAGAGATGCCTGTTGGCAGTGGGTCCCGAATGTTTGACCAGTTTTACACCAGAGTGAACTGATGGTACCTTGATTCTTTCCTCCTGCCATGTGCATGGACAGCCCTTGGGCAATGCCCCTACACATGTATCTGGTGAGCCAGAAGCCTGTTAGTCTTGAGAGGGGCCCAGATTGTCCGGCAGATCCAAGGACCACTTCCCAGCTGTTTGCATCATTCGATCCAGCAGAACTGATAAGCTGGAGATATCCTTTGGATAATGATTCTGTGTGAGTCAGTACAAGCCCCCATTGGAGAGTTGCAGCTCAGGGCCCTGGAGTTCTGGAGCAAAACCATTTGCTCGGCAGCACAGAATTGCTCATTATTTGAGAGGGACCAACATCTTGCTCTAATGAGTAGACAATGAGCACCAACTGGCTAGAACCAGAACTACCCATCTTAGGTCAGGTATTATCAGATTCCTTTTCATTTTCTTTCTCTTTTTTTTTTTTTTTATTTGAGACAGAGTCTGGTTCTGTTGCCCCGGCTGGAATGTGGTGGCATGATCTAGGCTCACTGCAACCTCTGCCATGTGGGTTCAAGCGATTCTCCTGCCTCAGCCTCCTGAGTAGCTGGGATTACAGGTGCCTGCCACCATGCCTGGCTAATTTTTGTATATTTAGTAGAGATGGTGTTTCACCATGTTGGTCAGGCTGGTCTTGAACTCCTGGCCACAGATGATCTGCATGCTTGGCCTCCCAAAGTGCCGGGATTACAGGAGTGTCCCACTGCATCTCATCCCAGGTATTATCAGATTCTCCAAGTCATAGGGCTAACCAGTTGAAAGAGCAACCCTTTGGGTGGTAGAAATAAGAAAGAATGAGCAAATTACATGACAAGTAGCCTCAGACTCTCATGTCACCCACTTCTTTAGCACTGACACCTCTCCTTCACCTCACAGCTGTAGCCTCAGGGATAAGGGATCCTTTCAACCAACTGGCAAAAAAGTAAAAAACTTGGGGCTAACTCACAGATTGGTCGGAATGATACGTTGGTGGCAGCTGAAAATGTAGTTGTTCAATACTCTCCTTTCCAGGGCTGGCCCGAATCACCAGGTATAAAGGAAGTCCCTTCACTGGACAGAGCTGTGAGCGGTGGTACTTGTACCACCATCCCCACTGACCCAGTTCTGGAGTTATCTTTTCTCTCCCCAAACTTTAGGCTCTGCTATGTTAGAGTCCTGCATCCTGGGAGATGACATCTCTGCTGGAGAATGTCCAAGGGTGCCCTGGACCAATAGTCAAAGAAATCACTGTGCCATGGATACTGGGTCACTGTGCTAGCATGGGTACTGGGTCACTGTGCTGGCATGAGTACTGGGTCATTCTACTGGCATGGATAGTGCATCACTGTGCTGTCATGGATACTGGGACAGTATGCTGGCATGGGCACTGCGTCACTGTACGGGCATGGGTAGTGTATCACTGTACTGATATGGGTACTGGGGCACTGCACTGGCAAAGGTACTGGGTCACTGTACTGGCGTGGGTAATGGATCACTGGCACGGTGAATTGGTGCCGATGACCACAGGGTGCCTGGGTTGCTGCTATGCAATGGAGCAAGAGAAATCTGTCTGGAACCCAGGTGACTCGCCAGGTGTCCCTTATGCTTCCACCCTGGTATACTGTCAGTGGACAGTTGTGACAAACAATGGTGAGTCCACTTAATACTTTAAGAAGGGTCTGGGGTATCCCATGAGACCAGCACCCTAGACCAGCTAAAGTGCTGGCTGAGAGTGGGAGGTTGTGCTCCTTTTCTCTCTCACTTCGGCTTCATTGGAACTGTGCTTCCTGGTAACACTGAACCCAGGCTAGGGTAGAGCTGTCTGAATCTATATAGCAAAGAGAAGACAGTGTCCCCAGAGTCAAGACATTTACCATGATATCTGTGGCTCCAGTGTACACCACAATGGACTCTTTGGAAAAGGATTCCCAGAAGAACATGTATTGGCCAAGGAGAAGAAGGTGCCCCAGTGCACATTCTCATTTGGTGGAAGTGCATTGAATAACTGCCTAACCCCAGCCAGTCAGCCTGGACTTATGAAAACATAGATCTAATGAACAGCCTTTGGCCACTTAGCATTAGAGGAATGTCAGTGGCTCAATGCAGTGTGGCTCTTTCCCAGGACCTTGAATTATGGAACACTGGGCTTTGCTGAACTGACAGGCGTGGACACCAATCTTAAGTTGTAGCATGGAACTTGGTGGTAACTCAAAAGAGAAAACAAGAACCACTTTCCTCAACGTTTGATAACATATATTAGCTTCAGAATTCTGCATAACATAGACTCACATGGCTTTGTCTATGTGAGTTGAATTTAAAGACAAGTTGAATCTCCTGCCTTCAAATTTTCGATTTTATAACTACAGATGGGATATGATTTATTAACTCTGTCACCAGCAATTTGAAAAAGGAGCTCTTATTGTGGAGAAGAAATTGTTAAAGTCCTATCACCTGCAAAATAGAACTTGACACTTTCTCAAATTAACTAAAATCAACCTGTTTTCAACTGGTGATATTCCTTCATTAGTTTTAATTCATTTTTCAGCACATCCGATTTTTTAATTCATAATGCTTTTGATGGAAATTAATTAGTTTCTTTTAGATATAAAACAGTATTATCATAGGCACTCAAACATTGTTGCACAAAGAGACCTTGTTATGAAGTTGGTCTCAGGGTGAAAGCCTGGGTCTGTTTCACAGGAGACTCACCTGACGATGAAGCCATCAGATGCTGATGGTTTTTTGCTGCCTGGGTTTGAGCCTCAGTTTTCCCATCTGTGAAATGAGGAGCTTGAGCTGGATGAACTCTAAACTTTTGTTTTATGAACACAACAAAATGAAATAAAATCTTAAAAAACAGATAGGTGAAGATGGATATAAAGGTTTAGGGCAGTATTACGTTGATCCAAGATTTTCTTAGCCGAATATAGAATGACAATATCCTACAACTTTGCAGAAATCCAATTTAATAATTTTATTTTCTTATCTATTTATTTATTTATTTTTGAGAGAGAGTCTCACTCTATTGCGCAGGCTGGAATGTAGTTGTGTGATCTCTGCTCACTGCAACCTCCACCTCCTGGATTTAAGCAATTCTCCTGCCTCAGCTTCCCAAATAGCTGGTATTACAGGCATTCGCCCGCTAATTTTTGTATATTTAGTAGAGACAGGGTTTTATCACATTTGCCTGGCCACCTCAGGCTCCCAAAATGCTGGGATGACAAGCCATGAGCCACTACGCCTGGCCCAATTTAATAATTTTAGACCATATTTCCAATTATTTAAAGGAGAAGGGTGAGTTTGTCTCTAGTTAGGGTTAGGTAAGGGTCTAGAGAAAAGGGGAATTACTCACACAGATCAGTGAGGAGAAGGAGGAGGAGGAGTGGACTTCATCAGACCCACCGTACATTGAATTATTAAGATTCAGAGGACCCTCAATAACCTGGAGGGGCCTTGGATGTGTTAGCCTGGCTCCCAGAGAACCATCAAGCTGGGCACCCACATCATGGCTGATCTTCCCCAGATGACAGCTTCCTGTAATTTAATGTCTTTTGCAACAGGGCATTATGAAACTGAATTTTACTAAGCTGAAGAAAAACCTACTTCCTGAAGTATAATTTCAACAAGGAAGAGTTTAGAGAAAAATCACATTTAAAAAGTACCACTTAATATAATACAGACAGCAGCTCTCTAGCCTGAGTGCCATACAGAGAACCTTGCTGTTTGCCCAAGGCCTTAGAGACAGAAGTCAGGCCTGTGAGCTGAGCTCTCATGCTGCTGATTCAGTCTGATTACACAAGAGCCCTCATTTTTATAAAATGTACAGTTTGGTATTCACAATCCTTTATGAGTAGAACCTCCTGAATTAATCAAATAACCAGTTACCAAATAAAATTTTTTTTTCGAGAAGAGAGCTTCTGACGTAATACTTTATTAGTTAGGATGTATGTTTCAGCAGAACATCTGTCATCACACAAGAGACAGGGCTACTTGAAAAATCTAGGCTTAACTACCTGGAGCAGAGAGGCAAAGTGGGTCAGCTGCTCAAAGGTGCAGCTTCAGAGAGGGGAGGTCATGAGAGCCAGGTTGGTGGGGAGGGATGTTGGGTCCTGAGGCAGGGCCACTTCAGCCTTGAGGGTGAGGATAGAGTCAACACCTCATCTGTACATTGTTAACCAAACCCATTAAAAGAGTAGAGAAAAGAGCAAGATGTGGAGTGGCCAGATGGCCTGAAATTTGGGTATGTTAGGCAGGCCGGCGAGACTGGAAACCAGGTGACAAAAGTGCCCTAAAAAAGCCACTCTTGGCTCAGTGTCCCTTCAGCATTCAGAGAGAATTCTCTCCATGCACCATTTTTTTTTAAAACAAATGCAGCCTAGTCAATTAAAAAGAAATTCCATTTGCAGTGAGTGTTTATTTAACACTGAACAGGTTGCTTGCTGTATGAAACCAAAAATAATAAAAGTAAAATAACATTTGAGTGAATAAATTACTGGTACATTTAGAAAGCGGATGAATTGGCAGCATAAACAGATTGAAATCGTGGTTTCTAGAATAAATTCAGTAGAAATGAAATTTTATTTGAGCTGCTCCCCTACCTACAACTTTGCAGAAACCCAATTTAATAATTTTAGACAGTATTCCCAATTATTTGAAGCAGAAGGGTGAGTTTGTATTTCTTGATAACACATATGTATTTCTGTTTGAAGTAAATGAGAGGAGTAACTTGCACATAGCAGAGGAAAGTGCATCCCAGGAATTTTATTAACTATACATTTAGGTTGCTGAGACATGACATTCTCTCTTAATTCATGAACTGAATAGTAAGAAACCTCACTGGGGATGTGTCCCCAACACATGCATGTACACACACACTCACACAGAAAAAGAAAACTGTGCTGGCATGTCCCTTTGGGTATACAGTTCATAGACTGTTTAAAGGGATCTCCATAAAGATTTCCTATAAATTATGTTTATTGCATGAAAATAAGTAGAGTCTAAGATATGCATTCTAAATATGCTTGGGGAATTCCAGCCTTTGATTTTAAAAGGAGAAGGACATTTGTTTAAGGAATTTGATTGTCTACTGATAGGTCATTTCTGAAAAGAATATGGTGCATTCATCTTGGATCATGGTGAAGGCTTTCCTGTGGACTGCTTTCCCCAAGGCCCCCGCTCCCTGCACACCTTACTCTCAGCAGGCTCCTGGTTCTTTGAGAAAAGGAAGCCATCCACCACTCTGAAAATTCTTTCTAAATATATGTATGTGGCCTCATCCATCACTCTATAAATTCTCTCTAAATGTCTTATGTAAACCTCCTTCCTGTGCCACAGAGTATGACTGCTTCCTTTGCAGCCTAAAACTTCTCGACTTCTCTGAACTCATCTTTTCCACTAGCTTGACTCTGTTCTTGCCTTTATCTGGAACTCTGTGAGCACACTCAGCATATTTTCCTGACAGCCATGTCTTTACCCCTGGTTCCTATCAGGAGACACCTTGAACTCCCTTCTCCTCCCGCTACAAAGGGCAGTGGCAGCCCTGTCCCCTCACCATGGTCCTCTTTAGTCTGGCTGCTGCTTGTCAGGTTCCTACTGGAACTGCCTCCAGCAGGTGAGAGGTAACCTGTCCATCTCCACCTCTAGAGGTCTGTGTTGGTCCTCATCACCTTGGCCCTCAGTGGGGTTGGCCATCCCCTGGGCCACCCTGGTGTTCTCGGGTTTTCAAATCTCCAACAGCTGCCACTCAGTATAATCGTGCTTCTTTCTTTTCTGCCCTCCCATTAAGCATTGTTTTCATGGAGAGTAGCAGTGCCTCATAGCTCTTCTCTGTTCATGCCTCTCAGTTACACCTGAAACCTCCAAACCTGCTTTTGCGATTTCCGCCTTTACTCCTGCAACTCACAGGTGTCCCCTGCTGTCTAGATGTCCCAAGGACTCCTCAACTCACCATCTACTTCATCAAATTCGTTATTTCTTGCCCAGACCAATTCCGCTGTTGCTATCAACTTGGTCATCCTAAACCTAGAAGTCATGGGATGGTCTTAAATTCTTTACATCTTCCATTAAATTCCCAGATTTTACTGATTCTATTTCTAAAAATAATTGTGGTTTTATTTAATATTTACCGAGACCTTTAACCAGCTATGCTGAGGCTGCTGTCTTATAGAGGAGACTGCTTATGGCCATGGGCTCAAGACTAGTAAGTGACAGAAGCAGGATTTGAAGCGAGCGTGTGGGACTGCAAAGCCCAGCCTTCCCCGTCCTGCGTGCCTCTCACACTGGTCCTTGTTGACTCTGTCATGCTTTCATTATGTCTCACTGGGATAATACTCTCAGATGTTTTTGCTACTGTTTATCCTAAAGGAATTTTTGAAAGCTATGTATTCCCTTGCACTTTTTAAAAAGGACATTCTTTTCATACATGCAAATAGTTGTAAGGAATATTTATTGTAAGTATTGACATTTTAAAATAAAACCATTACATCATTCTTCTGAATGGATCAACTAGAATATCCATTAGATGACACCATTATCTATTTCAAAAATATGTGACAAACATTTTCTTTAACAGTTGGATGTGGTGCGGATACACTATTGCACTCCGCTGCTCCCTCTCCCAAAATTAGATCCTAATATAATATTCTTTTATGCCTGACAAACTGTTATTGATCATACTTTCATACGTTCCTGCAACATGCATATCAAATCCACCCATATACATACATGTGCCTGTGTGCACAAGCACATACACACATACAAATAGCGTTTGAAACATGTTTATTTCCAGGACCATAAACTCTTAAAAGATGAATTCCATATAGAGCTATTATGATGATAGTCTTTATGACACAGTTGATCAGAATTCCATAATATATTACAAATTTCATAAATAATTATTAAACCTATAAAATTTTAATTGGGAATGCATCTCTCATTGAGATGAATTCAAGGGCATTTATGTTTAGGTGTCCTGATGAAAGGAATTCAAATTGTTCCTTTGTTTTGGTACCCAGAAGGATGTTATTTTAAAATTCTCTTATCAGAACTCTACAAGCATCTTCAGCACTTTTCCTGACAGTCCTGTCTCATTCAAGGTGCCCTTAAGTCCTTCAGCTGCAGGGTGGTAGAAGTCTTTCCTTGTTAAAGTAGGAGGAGGGCAATCTTGAAGGGGAAGGTGAGAGGGAGAAGCCAGAGTTGGGGAGGCTTCTTGAGTAGGATGAGGCAGTAGGACACATGGAAGTTGGATATCTATGAATAGAAGTTGATCCCTTTAAAACTGCCTGTGTTTGAAAAGTTCAGTAGGTACACACTTAGCCCCAGGGGAACAGGGACCATAGTTAGAAGACCACCACCTTGGCCACTTTTCACAATGACAATGGAGTTGTCTTTCCTAAACATGCTATGTCCCTTCTTCCGGACTCCCTCGAGGCCCAGCATATCAGATCTTTACTTCCTGGCCTGGTATTTAAGACTTTACATACCTATCTTGTCTGTGTAGAGTTTCCATTTTGCATCTGAATTTTCCATGTCAAAGATTCACTTTTCTCTCCAAATTAATGTTCCCTTCCCCTGCTGGGCTCTTCTTGAGCAAATTCCCTGGCCTGGAATGCCCTTGTCCTAGCAATGCCTCACAGCTCTTCTCTGTTCATGTCTCTCACTTACACCTGAAACCTCCAAACCTGCTTTTGTGATTTCAGCCTTTACTCCTTCAATTCACAGGTATCTCCTGCTGTCTACATGTCCCATGGACTCCTCAACTCACCATCTACTTCATCAGATTTGTTATTTCTTGCCCAGACCAATTCTGCTGTCACTATCAACTTGGTAATCATAAACCTAGAAATCATGGGATGGTCTTAAATTCTTTACATCTTCCATTAAATTCTCGGATTTTACAGATTCTGTTTCTAAAAATAATTCTAGGTTTTTTTTCTTTTTTTAATTGCATTTTAGGTTTGGGGGTGCATGTGCAGAACATGCAAGATAGTTGCATAGGTACACACGTGGCAATGTGATTTGCTGTCTTCCTCCCCTTCACCCACATCTGGCATTTCTCCCCATGCTATTTCTCCCCAGCTCCCCTCTGCCGCTGTCCCTCCCCTATTCCCCCCAATAGACCCCAGTGTGTAGTGCTCCCCTCCCTGTGTCCATGTGTTCTCATTGTTCATCACCCTCTATGAGTGAGAACATGCGGTATTTCTTGTTCTTGTGTCAGTTTGCTGAGAATGATGTTCTCCAGATTCATTCATGTCCCTACAAAGGACACGAAGTCATCATTTTTGATTGCTGCATAATATTCCATGATGTATATGTGCCACATTTTCCCAGTCCAGTCTATCATCGATGGGCATTTGGGTTGGTTCCAGGTCTTTGCTATTGTAAACAGTGCTGCAGTGAACATTCGTATGCATGGGTCCTTATAGTAGAACAATTTATAGTCCTTTGGATATATACACAGTAATGGGATTGCTGGGTCAAATGGAATTTCTACTTCTAGGTCCTTGAGGAATCGCCACACTGTCTTCCACAATGGTTGAACTAATTTACACTCCCACCAGCAGTGTAAAAGTGTTCCTATTTTTACACTAAAAGTGTAAAAGAGCATCTGTTGTCTCCACATTTTTTAATAATCGCCATTCTAACTGGTGTGAGATGGTATCTTAAGGTAGTTTTGATTTGCATTTCTCTGATGACCAGTTATGATGAGCATTTTTTCATATGTTTGTTGGCCTCATGTATATCTTCTTTTGTAAAGTGTCTATTCATATCCTTTGCCCATTTTGAATGGGCTTGTTTGTTTTTTTCTTGTAAATCTGTTTGAATTCTTTGTAAATTCTGGATATCAGCCCTTTGTCAGATGGGTAAACTGCAAAAATTTTTTCCCATTCTATTGGTTGCCGATTCACTCTAGTGACTGTTTCTTTTGCCGTGCAGAAGCTGTGGAGTTTGATTAGGTCCCATTTGTCTATTTTGGCTTTTGCTGCCAATGCTTTTAGTGTTTTGGTCATGAAGTCCTTGCCTACTCCTATGTCGTGAATGGTTTTGCCTAGATTTTCTTCTAGCATTTTTATGGTGCCAGGTCTTATGTTTAAGTCTTTAATTCATCTGGAGTTAATTTTAGTGTAAGGTGTCAGGAAGGGGTCCAGTTTCTGCTTTCTGCACATGGCTAGCCAGTTTTCCCAACACCATTTATTAAACAGGGAATCCTTTCCCCATTGCTTGTATTTGTCAGGTTTATCCAAGATTGTATTGTTGTAGATATGCTGTGTTGCCTCCAATGCCTCTATTCTGTTCCATTGGTCTATATTTCTGTTTTGGTACCAGTACCATGCTGTTTTGATTACTGTAGCCTTGTAGTATAGTTTGAAGTCCGGTAGTGTGATGCCTCCTGCTGTGTTCTTTTTGCTTAGAATTGATTTGGCTATGCGGGCTCTCTTTTGATTCCATATGAAGTTCAAGGTGGTTTTTTCCAGTTCTGTGAAGAAAGTCAATGGTAGCTTGATGGGGATAGCATTGAGTCTGTAAATTACTTTGGGCAGTATGGCCATTTTCATGATATTGATTCTTCCTAACCATGAACATGGAATGTTTCTCCATCTGTTTGTGTCCTCTCTTATTTCGCTGAGCAGTGGTTTGTAGTTCTCCTTGAAGAGGTCCCTTATGTTCCTTGTTAGTTGTATTCCTAGGTATTTTATTCTCTTTGTAGCAATTATGAAAATTGTACTTTTATTTAGCATTTACCAAGGTCTTTAACAAGCTATGCTGAGGCAGCTGTGTTATAGAGGCGACTGCTGTGGCCATGGCCACAAACTAGTCAGCGACAGAAGCAGGCTATGAAGCAACCCTTCCAGCGGGATTTGAAGCAATCATGTCTTCAGGATGGCCCCAGCATCACCTCTTCCCTGGAGCTGCATCCACTTCTGGCTCATTCACTCTCTTGATCTTCACTGCTCAGTATTGGTGCTCCTGCCCACCCTGCCTGGTGAGGTTTGAACTCCTTTCCAGGCCACACCTGCTTTTGACCTTGTATGCTTGAGTCCCACAAAGCACAGGACACAGAGTTTAGAATGGAATTTTTATAGTTTCAAATGGCAAGAAATTAGACTTCCTGGGAAGATTTGATTTATTAGTCTTTAGAAAGTAATTTTTAAGGAACATTTGTTTAAACAGTTCAGTATATGTTCATTGGTTGGAGGGTAATTTTTGACTTCAGAGAATATTACAAGGAAATACCATGAATTTGGAAGATCCTTTGAACCTTATACTGACTAGTGAATTTGAATTTAGAGGGGGTGGGAGAACTCATTTTGATGGATGATTCTTAGAGGGCGGCGTATTTTGATAATAGATTGGAATGTTGCTAATACTTGGCCATTGCCAGATTTACAACAAATAGTCTTTTGGGTAGCAGGATCATTTGTTTCTTTTCTTGTTATTATTGTACCTATCTGTGTAACTTTCAAAAAATTATAAATAGATCTTTTTATAAAAGCTGTTCCAAAGCTTGCATAGAGAGTTTGTGATAGAAAAGTTGACAGACCTTTAATTATGAAAGCAGCACTTGGCATCACAATAAAATATTAGCTTGACTAGAGAGAGAATTCAGAAGTTTGGAATGATAATATGTGTTTTCACAAGTTGAAATGACCAATAATTCACGATTTGAGAAAGAACTTAAGGCTCAGTAGAGTTTCTTGAGTTATGTAACATTAGTCAAACCTTGGAGGATATATCCTTCTATATTTATAAGTTATTTTCTTCCACATTGCTGTCCTGTGACAAAAGCTAGGTAGGAGACATGGCACATTGTAGAGTGAAGAGCACCCGCCCTAGGAATAGACCTACCTGCTTTGAGCCTGGCCCTGTCACTCATCGGGCGCATGGCTTTGGCAAGCTAGGAAGCCTTCTCTGAATCTAATTTCTCATCTGTCAGAGAGGGTAGCAATCCTGTGTATCTCACGACAACATTTTAACTACTATGTAAATATGTGGAAAGCATGTATAATGGTCCTTGGCATGTCATAAGGTGTTACTTACTTTACTATTTCCTAAAATGAAAATAAGACACCTTTTATTTCTAATCATCCTCTGAGTTCTTGACCAAACCTTATGGAGCAACTAAAATATCCCATGTGTGCATGATTAGTAATTCCAAATTATACACTACATGTTGGCATTTTTACTTATTGGAGTGAAAATTATCATTTTATTAAAATTCATTTAAAGCTTGTTAAAACCAGACAAAGATGCTATCTGCCTCGAATAATAAGCTTTTAGAGACAAGGTCTTTCTTGAAGACATGATATAGTATTTTTAATTGAATTATTTGATGTTATTAACATTTTAATGAAGGAATTATTCTCTTTTCATATTTCTTAGAAACTGATATTTAATTTCTTCTTTATATTAATAATGTTATAAGTATTTAGCATATTTAAAACCTCAGTTAAAACTAATTTATACTGATATTTTCATAAAGATAGAAACATAATATGCTTCTTTGTATTATGTGTTTATGTTTCCTTTTCC
Source organism: Saguinus oedipus (assembly GCA_031835075.1). NCBI lineage: Eukaryota > Metazoa > Chordata > Mammalia > Primates > Cebidae > Saguinus > Saguinus oedipus. The sequence goes on from CM063170.1 coordinate 51,119,072, forward strand.
GTAGCTATAGTTTGAAAATACTAATCCCAAGGGAATAATAATTTAGATCAGTAATATCTTTGATGTGAAAACTTACCAATCATGCTGGTGTTATGAGGATATGTATTTTTAAAAGGAGCCTTACTAAGTAAGATTCACTGGTATTGGGTGTATTGGTATATGTGATTTATGGGAACGCCTTTTAGTGATTTTACACAGTTCACCAGAAAACCTTCCTCATAGATAGAAATGAGGTTGAACCCAGAAGAAACGGCCTTTGGAAAAGAATTAGACATTGAAGCTAAGTGAGTAAATAGCTTCAGACATCCCTAGAGGATAAAAATAAGATTTAAAGTGTTATTATTAAAGAATATGATCTATCAATAAAATAGTATATTCTCATACCCCTGACAGATTTTGACAAATAAGAGAAAAAGGTGTGTCTAATCAGAGAAATGTGTTTGAAGTGTGTTTTACACCATTTAATGCCGCTGGTGCACTGAGAGGTTGCTGATAGACTTGATGTTGAGTTAATCTTGGTGAAAAAATAGAGAAGGAAGGGCTGCTGGGCACTGGAGGTCTGCTTTGCACAGAGCATCTTTGTTTACAGTCAAATTAGAGGATTGGCCTCAGTGCTAGTTCTCAGCACCTCGGGGATAATGAGCTATGGACGAGAGTGTGGGTCTAGGCTTTGTTTTTTAATTTGGGATTCTTTAAATCATTTTGAAGTTTTGATTTTAAAATAGTTCTGGCTAATATTCCATAGAAGTGTAGAAAACTGGCCAGCTCAGAATGACTGATGGCACCAAGCCTTTGGAGGGTAGCTTGTGTGTTTGGAAGATGTGGCTGCATTGCTGTGGGTACTGTGCTGTCATCAGCCATCACCACTGCCAACACATCAGTTTCATGAGTCTTGCAAAAGATGAGACAGGTACCATTTATTTAAAAGAATTTTTTTCTTCTGAAATTCACTTTTAAAACATGCTATTTCAGGAATGAAAAATGTATTTCTTTAAGCTTTCAATTCCAGGTACCTTTGCCATAATGGTCACCCACCCCCCAGAGTCTTTCTGAGAAAAACATCTCATCTAGGTGCAGAATGTTACCTGGGGGTCAAACTAATTAGTTCTGTTTTCCTACCTGACCATGTGGATAAGGGAACATTTGTCATTTGGATGATGCCCAGTGTGTATAGTCATCCCTCCATTCCAGGACCCTGCATGAACCAAAACTCACATGTAGGAAAAGTTAGTCCTCCACATACATGAGTTTCACATCTTGTATTTTCAATCCACATTTGTTTGGAAAAAAAAAGTACATAGAAATGGACCTATATTGTTGAAGGGTCAGCCATACATTCACTTTCCATTGCAATGATGGAAAATAACTTACTGCTTAGACTTATCTCGGAAATGGTTTGTAGTCCTAAGTGGATTCTGGAGTTTGTTCATTTAGTCAACAATTTTGGAGGGCATCTATTAAGTACCAGCTCCTGAGGATGTAGCCATATACTAACTGTCCTCAAGGATGTCACAGTCTAATCTGGCTGTTTTAAAATTATTGTGTGTGTGTGTGTGTGTGTGTGTGTGTGTGTGTGTGTGTGTGTGTGTGTTTAATCAAGTAATTTTAATATTAAAAACTCTTAGAACATTTTATAATGAAATTTATGTATATGCATGTATATGCATTACTTTTACAGGTTGTATATCCCTTATTCAAAATTCTTGGGACCAGTAGAGTTTCTAGTTTCAGATTTTTTTGGATTTTAGAATATTTTCAGAATATATGCCAGTTGAGGACCCTTAATCTGAAAATTCAAAATCCCAAATCTGAGCTGTTCTAATGAGCATTTCCTTTGAGCATCATGTTGGTGCTCAAAAAGTTTTGTATCTTGGCTGGTCATGGTGGCTCATGCCTATAATCCCAGCTCTTTGGGAGGCCAGTGTAGGTAGATCACGAGGTCAAGAGCTCAAGTCCGTCCTGGCTAACATGGCGAAACCCCATCTCTATTAAAATATAAAAATTAGCTGGGCATGGTGACAGATGCTTGTAATCCCAACTACTCAGGAAGCTGAGGCAGGAGAATTGGTTCACCCTGGGAAGCAGAGGTTGCAGTGAGCTGAGATTATGCCACTGCACTCTGGCGTGGCAACAGAGCAAGACTGTCTAAAACAAAACAAAACATATTGTAGAGCATTTTGGATTTTCAGATTAGGAATGCTCAACCTGTAATTTTTTTAAAATAAAGCTTTACACATTTTTAAATTTGAGAGTGTGGAATAGGGGTTGTAATTTCCAGAGACAGAATACTTGAGAAAGGGTATTGTAGATCTCACTTTCTTAGAAAACTTTTAGGAGCCAAACAATATGTATGGTGTGGTAGAGAAACAGATTTTGAAATCATCTGACTTCAGTTCACATCTCAACTCTGTTCCTTCCTAGTTTTGTGACTAAGAGAAGAGTACCTAAGCTCTTCAGACCTTAGATGCCTCATCTGAAAATATGGATAATTAACATAACAGTACATACCTTATAGAGTATGTGTGCCAATTAAATCAGATAATATAACTCCTGGAACATGGTAGATGCTTGCTAAATGTTAAAGATTGCCCCTTCTCATTTCCATACCTGCAATTTCAGTACTAAGTACTGGTGTTCGTTGTTAACTGCTAAAGGTGATCTGATTATTGTAGGGTCGCTTAGCAACTATATTCCATAATGTCAACAAAAGATCTTTCAGTGAGAATGGAATGCAATTTTTATATTTTTGTTCATGAAATTTTAGAGTCACACAACTACACTTGAATGCCTGTGTTTATGAGAAAACATAAAAGTGACAATTTACTGTTTCTCTGCAATATCTTCTGTAAACATTGGAAGAATATTTGAGGGATTTTAGATCAAAAGTCAGACTAAAGTACCATTCTATAGCCATTCCTTCTCACTCTAAATAATAGAAACAACAAAAAAGATAGATAGATACATAGATAGATAACAGAAAAGATGAGAAAGTGTGTATTATAAGGAATCTTTATAGAAAAAGAACAGACAAAGTTGGATTGAAAAGAAACCTGCAAAAGATGGAAGGAACACTAGAGTTAGGAGACACTGGGAGCGAAGTGAACCCAGGTGCACATGCAGAATGGCTCAGTGAACTCTAACTGCTTTATCTACAGTATTCTCCAGACACTGTACTTCCTTAATCCACCCCTGCTGTGGCCACAGATTTGCCTGCCCACAGCAGCTATCAGTATCAGGACTTAAGCCAAAGAGAGAGGTCAGTTTTCTAGTGAGCTGGGGAGACAGAAGAGCACTTAACTCCCAGAAGATTATCTAGATAAGATCCTCAACAGCACATCCAGCCATTCTCTCAATGCAGGGGATAGACACAGCAGATATTCTCACCTGGAATCTCAAATAGAATGATGAGCACCACACCAAGAATCACTAGACAGCTGGGGAATGACACCACCATGAAAGAGAGACACCCACTCAACAAAAAATGCTTATGAAAGGAAATGCTGAGTAGAACAAGCAGAAGAGAACTACAGAAAAGGTACATTTATTATTTTAAGAAAGATGCAAAACATATTGCATCCATTACAAACATGAATCTGTAAAATAAACATTGATAGTTGCAATAAAAATTAAACAGACTGAAGGAAAAAGTGAATTCAACTTGAGAACAAGCTTAGAAATTCTTCTAGGATGTATAAACAGAAGACTAGGAGAAGTAATATATGTGTAAAAAAAAAAAAGAAAAAGTTAATGGATGTAGAAGATAGAGCCAGCAGTGCCAATATTCATCAAATGACAGGCGTTTCATAAAAAGCAAATGTAGGGGAGGTGATGTACAAAGAAGCCCTATGCCATTTTCCATAGCTACAGAAAGACAAAGAGGCCATTGGATACCAATAAAAGAGAAACAAAAAACTTTTAATACAATATCCTAAAAGATCCTGGGCTGGATGTGGGGGCTATTTTAGTCAAAGTTCTGAGAGGAAAACAAGAACATGGAAATCTGTGCTGCCTTTCAAGGGTCAAAATGAAATGAAGACTAAGACTTTTTTAGACATTCAGAGTTTCTAAAACTTGAATTGATGAATAGCAAAAGAATTAATAAATGGTGTACTCTAGCAGTAAGAAAGCTGCATACAAATGAAGTAATAATAAAGCATTTACTGAAATTGACTCTAAATCTAAATGTTTATTGTCGATAACATTAATGCAAGACTAACATTTCAATAGTTATCAGCAACCAGAGCTATTGGAAGCCTGGGGAAAAGAGAGATGTAGAGTAGGGGAGGAATAAAGAAAAAGCATACTAATTTTCTTATTTTGCCAAGAGAAGGATATACCTATTGATTCAGTATAGATACAAGGAAAAAGTAAGTTTCTGTAAATGTTAAAAATTTAAGGGTAGCTAGTAGAAGAATAGAAACTGAATTCATGACTAACAAACTACTAGAGAAAAAAATAAGGTAGTAATTCTGATCAATCTAAGAAAAGATAGGAAAAGAGGGTTTAGAAAGTGAAACAACCCAGAATTATGGCAAAATAAATATATAAAATAGCAGGTAGTCCAGATAAATTAATAATCTCAGTAAATGTGACTAATTTTGACTAACAAGACTAATTTCAACCCACCTCTAAAAGACAGATCCTTTCAGGTAGTGTTAAAATAAAAACAGCTATGTTATATGCCACTTATAGAATATAAATTTTTTAATTACATAGGTTGAAATAGAACACATAAACACAATGTCAAACATTAACCATGATGATTAGGTTGGGCAATATTAATATAATAAAACTTAGAATTCAAAGTAAACAGTATTAAAATGGGCAAAGAGGGATATTTCATGCTGGAAAGGAAGAATCTACCAAGAAATTATAAGTCATAATCAATATACCATAACCAAGTAGATAGAATCCCCAAAAATGTAAGGTTGGTTCAGAATTACACTATGAAAAAAATCAACTCCTGTTCATTGAAAAAAGTTACTCTTAGCCACCTGGGTATAGAGGAAAAATAATAAATAGAGGGAATCTAACAAAAATCTACTGGAAACAGCATAATGATAAATTATTAGAAGCATTAAATTTGGCAAAGATGTCTACTATTAACATTGTACTCAGGACACAGTGCAGTAGGATAAAATGGAAAGGGAGGCAGGAGGAGAAAGGGGAAAATAAACTGAAAAGAAAAAGGTATAGATATTAGAAAAAGAACAAAATGTCATTATTTCAAGCAATAGATTACTTGCATAGAAAACCTAAGGTAGGCTGGGTGTGATCTTATACCTGTAATCCCAGCACTTTTCAAGGGCAAGGCAGGAGGATTGCTTGTGCCCAGGATTTCAAGACCGGCCTTGGCAACATGGTGAGACCCCATTTCTACAAAAAATAAAAAAATTAAAATTAACTGAGTATAGTGGTGCATGCCTATAGTACCAGCTTCTTGAGAGGTTGTGATGGAAGGATTGCTTGAGCCCAGAAGGTGAAGGCTGCAATGGCCTATGATGGCACCACTGCACTCCAGCCTGGCCAACAGAGTAACACCCTGTCTCAAAAAAGAAAGAAGGGAAGGGAAGGGAAGAGGAGGGGAGGGGAGGGAAGGGGAGGGAAAAGGAAAAGAAAACCTAAGATAATAAAGTGAATATTAGGATTAATGAGAGACTTCTGAAGGATGGCTAGATATAAAATGCATATGGAATTTTTTTTTTCCTGTTCATCAAGAATAACTAAGAGAAGTTTAATAGAAATACAGTAAAATGGAAACATACCATTCACCATAGCAAGCTAAACTGTTGAATTTTTTTCTTTTTTTGAGATGGAGTTTCACTCTTGTTACCCAGGCTAGAGTGCAATGGTGCGATCTCAGCTCACCGCAACCTCCGCCTCTTGGGTTCAAGAAATTCTCCTGTCTCGGCCTCCTGAATAGCTGAGACTACAGGCGCGCGCCACCATGCCCAGCTAATTTTTGTATATTTAGTAGAGACAGGGTTTCACTTTGTTGACCAGGATGGTCTTGATCTCTTGACCTCATGATCCACCCACCTCGGCCTCCCAAAGTGCTGGGATTATAGGCGTGAGCCACCATCCCTGGCCAACTGTTAAATATTTTTTAAATAAACTGAACAAGAAATAGTGAAGAATCTATAGAACTTTAATGAAGATTTTTATGGAGAGGAATAGTGTGATATACCATGTACATGGATGGAAAGACTCAATTATGTAAAGCTATCACCTCTCTCCATATCTATGAATTCAATAAATCATGAAACTTGTCAAGATGATTCTAAAGTTAATATGGAAGCCTTAATAAAGAATGGCTTAATAAACCATAGTATCATCATACTATGGAATACAATGAATTAGTTAAGGATAATGAGGTAAATTTGTATATATGAGAATGGCTACACCTCTGAAATATATGTTTGTTTGGGGAAAAAAGAAAATTGCTAAACAGTACATATAATATATCATTTTTTAAAACACAAAACATAAGCTAGGCACAGTGGCACATGCCTGTAATCCCATTTCTCAGGAGGCCAAGGTGGCAGGATTACTGAGCCCAGGAGTTTGAAACCAGCCTGGGTAACATAGTGAAACCCCATCTCAAAACAACAAAACTACAAAACAGTACTTTCATATTTTACTAGTACCTGTATATACATCTAAGTGAATTGAAAAATATCCAGAAAAAAAAATCACAACAAACTTAACTTTTTTTCTGGGAAGAAGGGATGAGGACTGAATGTAGAAAATTTTTCAAAAGGCTATTTCACCCACCTTTCCAAGTTATCTATGTTTTCTTTACCTATAAGACCCAGGGTTTATTGTTGTACTAAGCAGGAGAAATAGAATGGTTTATCTGTACCATCCCTCTAGGAAGCACAAGTCCCAAGACAAGCTTTAAAAGGAAGCAAAAAATAAAGGAAGAATTTCCCTATCAGGTGTCTACTAGAATAAAAATGAACAGTCATGTTGTTTTTGGTTATCTAGTATAACAATTGTCCCAAAATTTAGTTGTTTAAAACAACCTCATATTTTTCTTTTGCTCAAGATTTTGTGGGTCGTGAATTGGAAAGGGTTCAGCAGGTGGTGGTGGGGGTTTCATCTTTGATCCACCTGCTTAGCTGGGAGGCTGGGCTGGTGATCTCCTTCCAAGGTGGCTTCTCCTGGTGACCTTGGATTGTGGCTTGAGGCTGTCATTGCATGATGGCATCAGGGTAGTTGCAGTTCTTTCATAGCGAAATCCACTTATCAGTTAGGCACTCTGAACTTCAGTAACAGAAAACCTCAACTCACACTGTTTTTTTTTCAGTAAGGTAATTAAAGGCAGGCTGTAGGTGCCCACTGTGGCTCATGATATTGTAAGGACCTGGATTTTTTTGTCTTTCTGCTCTACCATTCTTACCATTGGCTTCATCCCAAACCAAGATGGCAGCTGGTGGCAGTCTGGGCATTGTGCTTCCTGTTACATTAGCAACCAACAAAGCAAGTCACAACATAAAAATTCCTTCTCTTTTGTCTTCTAAGGACAACTTCAGTTATAGATGCTCGTTGGCCAAAAGCGATTTTTCGGGGTGAAGTCAACACTGGATTATCACACTGCCCACCACACCTCTCTCACTCACATCACAGTTATCCAGATCAGTTCCAAACAGGTTAAACATATACATGCAAAACACAAAACTGTGCATCCTTAGAAAATAATGATTGTGTAGGGAAGACCTTTTTAAGAAACAAAGTTTTAAAGCAACAAAAGAACTGCTAGAAATATTGTATTGCATTGAAACTTAAAACCTCTATGTAACAATGGCCCTGTAACAAAATTGAGACAAAAGACAGACTGGAAGAAAACATTTGCAGTATAGTCAATCTACAAAGGCTTTTTAGAGGTGATCAGTATGAAAAAAGACAACTCAATGGAAAAAAAAGTGGGCACAGGATTTGACAAGAAGGTTGATAGCCAATGAATACATATTGCCAGTAAACGAATAAAAAGACGGTCAAGTTCACTTTTCATCCAGGAAATCCAAATTAAGCCAAGACATAAATTTTCACTCAAGTTGTCAAACATTTAAGAAGTTTCATAATATCAAGTGTTGAGGAGAGTAAAAGGATAATGGAATTTTCAAAATGCAATTGATGTGTAAATTAATAAAGCCATTTTTGGGAGCAATTTGGTGATATCTATTGAGGAAATAACTTTTATTTGAAGAATGTGAGTCCTTGAAAATTACCAGGCTCAGAGAGACATGAAAGTAGCATAGCAGTCATGTCCTCCTCTCCGCTAGGAGGCCTGTATCCATCTCTTAAAACTGCTTGCTATTTTTTGCCACAAGTAGCTATATATTAACCTGAAAGCAAGACTCATTTCCATACTATGGAGAACTTGAATATCTTCACCAGAAGGGATGCCTGTTAACTTGGTTCTCATTCAAAATCTTATTTGGGGCTAACACTTCTTTATATGCCATACCTGACATGGTAACCCACACCCTATAGTTTAACAATATATAACTAATCCATGTGATTCCTATAAACCAATGAGAATTGCTGACCAAAAAAAAAAAAAAACTTTATCAGCCCACTCCCTGTCCCCTTTTTGCCTTTAAAAACCTGCTTAACAACAAAGGCCTAATGAAGCTCACATCCAAAGTTACTATGGTCTGAGTCTTCCAGGCAGCTGCCCTCATTTTGGCTCAAGTAAACTCTTTAAATTATATTTTGTGCCTCAGCGTCTTCCTTTTAGGCCGACACGATTATAATGATAAATGTCCAAGGCTCTATAACCCTTCAGTCTACTGCTGTGAGAAATAGCTGCTCATGATCACAGGGAGACATGCGTAAGGGTGTTTGTCCTGATGTCAACTGGAAACAGTCCTAATGTTCCTGAGAATGATGATTAAAGACCCTATTATGTAGCTAGAATTCGATATTAAAGCAAAGGTCAATGCAGTGCCATGCGAAAGGATCAGCAAAGACAGTGTTCTCATTTTACTCTCCACTAGTTATTTCAATCATCTACGTACTTGTTTAAGCAAAATTCTCTTGTAGTTCCATTTGCTGTCTTTGTAAAGTTGCAGCATCTTCTTACTTGATTGTTATGGTGCTTGCAAGAGGGTAGTAATCACTGTGCAGGCATTTTCCAGCTTGGAGAGTGCTTGTGTGCTTCAAACTGAACAGTTTCAGCTGACCCCCTGCTGCTTGGATGCCACCAAAAAGAAATGGAATGAGTAATTTGAACACAAATGGGAGAAAGTAAGACTCATTTCCATACTATGGAGAACTTGAATGTCTTCACCAGAAGGGATGCCTGTTAACTTGGTTCTCATTCAAAACCTTATTTGGGGCTAACACTTCTTTATAAGCTGCCTTCATGGGCCCGAAGTAATTCACAGAGATTGATTTGTAAAACATTCTGAATCAATTAAGGCTTTAATCAGCAAAGTAGCAAACTTCACATGGCTTGTGGACTAATTTTACCCTGTCCCATCAATGTGAACCTAAGCTGAAAAAAGAAAACAATTAAGAGGATGCAATTATCTGTCCTGATTACTGAATTAGAAGAGTTCGTGTTTATCTGTACCAGCGTAAAGGTGGAAAACAATGCCAGCAGCTGTGGCATACCCGGAGCTCCTGCGCACAAACCTGCAGAGCATCCTGGAGACTCCAATGACTGTGCCTTAAGTGACCTGGCAGCAAACAAAGGCTGCCAAGTATTATTGTGTATAAATGTTTCCCAGAGCGAGGTTTAAAAAAAACTCCTTGCCAATGGTGGTGGGAGTTTCCTGCACAAACATCTCATTTGAATTACTACATCTACAGATCCATCTACTTATGCAATTGCTTAGGAAATTGGTTTCCTTTATTTAGACCAGCTCTCAGCAGTGGCTGCATATTTGAACCACATGGGGGAGCTTTGGAAAGTCCCAGAACACACTCAGACCAATTACATCAGAATGTCTGGGGGAGGAAGCAAGGCGCTAGTACCTTTTAAAGTCCCCCAGGTGATTTCAGTCTGCAGCCGGGACTGACAGCTCCCGGGTTCAGACAGCATTTCCAGGCTGGTGCAGTCTCAGTCTGTGTTGTTGCGGCATGGCGACCAAATCTTTTGGGAATAGAATGATTTTTGACAATGTATTCTTTTTGGTAAAGGGTATGTGTTAATGTGTAACATAACTAGGATAACTTTTGTAACTTTGTCAGACTTTTTAATGTTTCTGCCATCAGAAAGATTCCTTTCTCAGATAATGCTTCCTAATTTCTGAGTTGGAAAAAGTGGTTATCTGAATTATTTGTTAGGCAAAACTTGAATCACCAGTGACTTTCACTTAGTCTTCTTTCTTATTTTCACTTGAAGTGTCAGGCTTTTTAATATGATTGAGACTTTTTCTGAAAAAGATGTGAGTTTGAGTTACTAGTGGTTTATTCGGGACATCACTTAGTTCCGTGCTCCAGAGTTCCTTAGAGGAGCTGTCCCCAACCATTTTGGCACCAGGGGAGCAGTTTCATGAAAGACATAAAACATTTTTCCATGGTGGTTGGTGGCGATGGCTTCAGGATGATCAGGCATTAGATTGTCATAACGAGCATGCAACCCACATGAATCCCTGGCATGCACAGTTCACAGCAGGGTTTGCGCTCCTCTGAGAATCTAATGCCACCGCTCATCTGACAGGAGGAGGAGCTCAGGAGTTAAAGCTTGCTCACCAGCGCCTCACCTCCTACTATGCAGCCCAGTTCCTATCTGGCCCCAGAACCCTACCAGGCTGCAGCCTGGGAGTTGAGGACCCCTGCCTTGGGGGATGGGCAGAGGACTGCCGGTGCAAATCCTGAGCCTGGTTCCTATCCTCCTAAGCCATTCCCTTGTGTTCCAAGCTGGAGTATTCTGCTCAGCAAGATGACACAGACACCTTAAAGGAGCACAGGGAATGGATAGTGTTACCCCTGCTTTCCTCCTGGGCTCTTTACCCCTCCCACCAATTGATTTATCAGAGAACTTTCCTATGAGGGAAATTCTGCCTGAAACTTTTCTCCACTTATCAGCTTTTCCAATAATGTCTTACTGCCCTTTTGAGATTGGTCCCCCACTGCCTGGCTGGCCCTTTTTATTTTAATTGTGGCAAAGTGTATATATTACATAAATGTTACCATTTTAACTATGTTTGCATGTACAATTCCATGTCATTAAGCACATTCACATTGTTGTACAACCATTACCACCATCCATTTCCAGAACTTTTGCATCATGCCAAACAGAAACTCTGCACCCATTACACTGTAGCTCTTCATCATCCTCCCTCTCCCCATAACTTTTATTCTACTTTCTGTCTCTGTGAATCTACCTACTCTATGAAGCTCATATAAGCAGAATCATACAGTATTAGCCCTTTTATTACTGGCTTATTTCACTCAGCACAATGTCCTCGAGGTTCATCCGTGTTAGCAGTTGTCAGAATTTCTTCCTTGTTAAGGCTGAAGAATATTCCATTGTACAGATAGACCCCATTTGTTTATCCACGTGTTTGTAGATGGACGCTTGGGTTGTTTCTGCCTTTTGGCTGTTGTGAAGCATGCTACTATGAACATGGGTATGCAGATACTTGTTCAAGTCTGTTTTCAGTTTCTTTGGGTATATACCCTGGAGAAGAATTGCTGGGTCACATAGTAACTTGGTGTTTAGCTTTTTGGGGACACATCATACTGTTTTCCACACTGACCACACCATGTCACATTCCCATCAACAGTGCATGTGGGTTCCAATGGCTTCATATCCTTTCCAGCACTTTATTTCTGTTTTTTGTTTGTTTGCTTGTTTGTTTGTTTTCATAATAAGTACTCTAATAAGTACAAAGAGGTGGGCTAATATATTTTTAATACACTGTGCCTGAAACTGGCTCACTTCTAATATTTTTACACATAGAAGAGAGATTGTTTTTATGTAAATTTGGGTAGCGATCAAGTTTACTTCTCCTTACATCTCCTATTCTGTTCACTTTGTTCTTATAGGTCGATCAATTTTAAATATCTTTTGCTCTCATTTTAGTGGGGCTTTGGGAGGGAAAAAGAACATCAATATATATTGATAGTTGTTATGGGTTAAGAAATTCAGTAAACAGTACCTTCTCTTTCCTGCCTGACTCCTCCATCTGTTGAAGAATAAGACAAAAGGGTAAAGCTGATAGGAAGTTAAAATATTGTCTTTATAACTAATACGCAGATATCAGAGATGTTGATATCTGCAGGAAACTGGGTTTCCAGACAACAAAACCAGAGGTGAACTTGACCTCCCAGAACTGGTGTGCCTCCCAGGGTAGCCTGCTTAGTAAAGGGAAAGAGGGAGGAGCCCCAGGGATACACCCTGTTTATTTCTCCCAAATTCACCAGTTAGCTCAGTCACACTTCTTTCCCCAGTGAGGGAAAGAATGAGGGGGCAGAGAAAGAGAGGGGGTGACAGTAGTGAATTACTAATACCAGGAGTGACAATAGTGTATTTTCTCCTTTTTTTGCAAAGAAGAAAAGAGATGTGAGTAAAAAGCATTTTCCCCCAGCACAAATCCTTCGTGTTTAACAGACTCTGTCCCATTTGAGCTTGCTCTCTGATCACTGGTGTCTCAGGGGTGCTAGCTTTGAGCACACTTCCTATATGTTTGTTCAGTCTCCTACCACTCAGCCTCTTGGCCGTGGCATGAGGTCCCCGTGCCCTCCAGCATGTTCTACTGACAGGAGTGGAAAGGAAGGACATGTCATACCCCCATGTTGGGGAGTGCTGAATGTCCGCAGAAATGAAATTCATAGGAAGCCTCATCAGAGCCACAGCAGAGTGGGGGGGAGGGTGGGAGGGGGCTGGAGGTTGTGGAAGCAGGGAGTGTGGGAGGCCTGGTGATCCTCCTGAAGAAATCAGAGTGGGTTGGCCTACAGGGTGAGTTGATGGGAGAAAGGAGAGAGTGTAGAAGGGCATTTTATTCTACTCCCTTCAGAGGAATGTGGGAATGTGAAGGAGTAAGACAACAGGCTCAAAATATTTTGACATATGACATGCCATTTACAAATATGTCTGCCTATAGGCAGAAATAAAAGAACAGCCACCAAATAGAAGCCAGGTGTCTATTTCACCTCAGTTCTTTTATTTTGTTTTATATTATTTTATTTTGCAGACAAGGTCTTGTTCTGTTGCCCAGGCTGGAGTGCAGTGGTGTGATCACAGCTCTGTGCAGCTTCAAACTCCTAGGCTCAAGTGATCCGCCCACCTCAGCCCCCCAAGTAGCTGGGACTACAGATGTGTACCACCACCTCTGGCTAAGTTTTTTTTTTTTCTTTTTCTTTTTTTTAAGAAATGAGATCTCACTATGTTGCCCAGGTTGGTCTGAAACTCCTGGCCTCAAGCCTCCCAAAACGCTGGGATTACAGGCATGAGCCACTATGTCTGGCTTCAACTCCATTCTTAACCCATTAGTTTGATGGATTTTTCTTCTAAATGACCCAAGATCACTAGCACCAACATCTTTTCAGAAGTTATTTTGGGATCCACAAGGAAAAGAAGTCCTCGTGTCATAAGTAAACACATTTTAAGTGTGCATTTGAAAAGCAGAGAGAGCAGCAGTGAACCCAGTGGTACACAGATCTGAAAGGAGATTGGGAGGCAAAGGATGAGATGGGATTGAAAGGGAAAGGAGGCACAGTAATAGAAGACAGAATAAAACATTATGACTGTATTTTGTTAGTTGTTTTTTTAAGCTATTTTAGAATACATGACATAAAATTCTTTTGATTCTTGGGAGACTGATTTCTCTCATCCACCACCACCAAATTGAGCTTTATTTAGGTCTCAGACAACACTGAAGAGCTGATTCACTCATGCATTCATTACTTCAGCAAATACCAATTGCACGTCTCTTACTGGAGAGGCCCCATTCCAGGCTCAGGGAATTCTAGGGTGAGGAGAACAAAGATGATCCTGCTCTTCTGAGCTTCGATTCCAGTGGGGGAGGCAACAAGCAAGTCAACAAGCACATAACTGTGATCATTCCGGAGAGTGATCTGCACTTTGAACGATGAAAGGGGGCCAAGTAATTCTCTCAGCAGAGAGAACAACTACAGAGGCCTTAGGAAGGCAGGACTTTGTTGTGTGTAGGGAAGTAAGACCAGAATAGCTGAGTTACAGCTCCCAAAGAGAGTGCAGGATGAGATATGAATTTTGAGGACAGGCTCTCCAGAACAGTGCTTGCCCGCACAATTTTTCATGCAATCCCAGGGAGGTCGTGGACTCTCCTGCCCCTGCCCAGAATCCATGGACCACACAGTAATTGAAAAGAGAGACTGAGCATTGATTTCGAGGCAGGCAGAAACCAAGCTGGTTAGAGTGGGGAAGCATATTGTTCCCAGGGCACAGGAATGGCATGCTGTGTTTAGGGACAGTGACGGTGGAGGAACCATGTGAGGAGGGCTAAGGACAGACTGTGAGGACTTTGATGTTCAAGCTGAAGAGTTTGGCTTTGATCCCATTAGCCTTGAGAGCTGGGCTGCTGAGAGAATACATGGCCTCTATCCACAGCCCTCAGCTCAGTCTCCTTGGTAGACCTCAGGCTGGTGAGATACACCAGTTCCTTCATCCTCTGTCTTTCTGGAAGATTAACAACAAAGTGGCTCTCATGTGGAGATAAACGTGGCTGGTGTGAGTGGGCACAGACCTTCATTCCCAGGGCTAATGGAAAAGCCATATTTTTTCTAAGTGATGCTGTAAAATCTAAGAAAAATTAAGCTTCAGTCAAACAGCTTTTGACTGAAGCTGGCCATATTTTTTTATTTGGCCAGTTTGAACTCATCTCACATCAAAATTGGCAAAGGTCAATTTTAATTTGTTTTCTATTTAACTTAATAAATCAATCAAAAAGCTTAATTTTATTAAGTTAGATTTAAAAGAAATTGAAGTTGACCTTTGCCAATTTTTTTCTGAGATGAGTTCAAACTGGCCAAATAAAACAATAGGCCCTAACACAGGAGAGAAAAGAAGTGGACGCTTCATTGAAAGCGTGTTTTTCTCAAGCACATGAAAAACCTAGAATTTGATTATTTTGGTGTGAGGGTGTGTAAAAATTAGCCCTTTTGATTAAGCTATTTTTAAAAACCTAACGTATTCCATTTTCATGCTGCTAATGAAGACATACTAGAGACTGGGAAGAAAAAGAGGCTCAATGGACTCACAGTTATAAATGGCTAGGGAGGCCTCACAATCATGGTGGAAGGCAAGGACCAGCAAGTCACTTATTACATGGGTGGCAGCAGGCAAAAAGAGAGAGAGCTTGTGCAGGGGAACTTCTCTCTATAAAAACCATCAGATCTCGTGAGACTTACTATCACAAGAACAACACGGGAAAAACCTGCCTCCATGATTCAGTTACCCCCCACCAGAGCCCTCCCACATGGGAATTGAAGATGAGATTTGGGTGGAGACAAAGCCAAACCACATCACCTAAAATATAGGTTTTTGATCTCTGGCTTATTTTCTGGCTTCGACATAGCATGTTTATTTCTTAATTCAGAATTTTCTCTAGAAATAACAATATGTTTTATTTCTTACTATCATTCCTTGACTGTGCATGGTTCTCTGCTGCATGAACATGTTCTTTCTTTTCCTTTCATGGAAGAAATAAATATAATTTCTGGCAGACTGTGACTTATCCTTTATATCTTTCTTGAGATGATGAGACTCCACAGATTGTGTAAAATTTCTTGGAAAAACGCTATTTCCTAACTTGAGAGTCACTTTGGTTTCAATGTTTAGTGGAATGTTAATCCTCGTATATTTGGCTACCATCATGAAGGATTGCAGCTGTGTGGCATGGAAAGTTCAGAGGAAATGACCCAAAGGGATGAGTCATAGTTCAGCCTTATAAATTGAGAAGAAATATAATCAGGTAACCTGACATCACACACTACGAGTGTTATTATTTATTCATTATGGGTAAAAAATAAACAAATCTGTCACCAATCATTGATTCTGAAAAATGTGCCACTTAGTTTATTCCAGCGATTGGTATATGAGCAGGGAGGATTTGTCTCAGGGAAGCACTGTAGTTATTAAATACCATCAAGCAGGCCCTAGATATAATGAGATTAAAACTGTCTGTGCAGATAGGAAAAGAAAGCCACCTTATCAAAGTTGGCTTTACAGACTAGGTGACATCTGATTAATAAATTTGCTATTTTTGTTGAAAGCATAATTTACATTTCTGTTAGATAAAGTAGATGGAGGTCTGTACAATCAGATAATATAATCTGCTCTACTATTATGGTCCAACCCTGTTCTTTCATCTATAATTTTCTTCCACAATAATTTACTACTATTTTAATTCTGCATTCTATACCCTGATAAGCAGTCTAGACTTGCATCCCAATTTTAAACATCAGCATACGTGTACATAGACAACCTTTATTGTATGTCTTCATAAACCAAGGGCACTTCCAGGGGCACATCTGTTACCTGTAATTTGCGCACATAGGTCCCTATTCATGGGCTGCTGTTTATAAAAAGGGGTTTCACTGGCATCATTTCAGCCTTCAGACTCAGAAACATCAACCCTGCTTGTTTTTGTTACCTAATATTCTGAGCTGAATAAATGATGTGTACAGTATCATTGCTCTGTATAAGAAAATGTAAATTACTACATTACACTGTTGGAAGGCAGTAATACAAAAGGGAAATATGAAGTGAGCTGACATTTCTCATTCGGGAAAAACAAAGCTGATTCTGGTGATTCTGTGTGGGAGATTGTACTGGGCTGCAGAGCGTTGTCAATTTAAGATTTTTATTTTTTTCAAAAAAAAGTGGAAACTAACATAGCATGCTTTTTGGCACAGTTGTATTTTTCATCTCTCTTTTTTTTTTTTTTTTTTTGAGAAAGGGTCTCACTCTGTTGCCCAGGCTGGAGAGCAGTGGTACAATCTCGGCCCACTGCAATCTTTGCTCCTGGGTTCAAGTGATTCTCCTGCCTCAACCTTCCAAGTAGGTGGATTACAGGCATCCATCTCCAGGACTGGCTAATTTTTATATTTTTAATAGAGATAAGCGTTCACCATGTTGGCCAGGCTGGTCTCAAACTCCTGACCTCAGGTGATCTGGCTGTGTTGGCCTCCCAAAGTGCTGGGATTTCAGGTGTGAGCCACTGCCCCCAGCTTGTGTTTTTCATTTCTCTAAGATTTCAGTCAGGTGTGCAAGCCCAGAGGGATGAGGGATGGCTGGGCGTTGGGGTCTGCTCCAGGCTTTCTGTGCCCCCAGTCCGCTGCCTCCTCTTCCCAACAGCTCCTCCTCTCCCTGCTTGCTCAGCACTTGGCTTCCACGGGCCACATCTACTTTTCTTAAAAATTGGTAAATGTGGGTACGCTGTTTTTAACTTTTGAAATAGTAGATTTTGAGATCTCACCTGGAGGAGGACATTGGCTCTCTCAGGCAGTCTATACACATGGAAATGTCTTACTGCTCAGCAGAAAGAAAGAAGGGGCTACAGTGTACATTTAAATTAAAAACCAAACTAACACATCGCCTGCAACCTTTAACAAATAATACATTGGTTCCTTTGGTTCCCACAGGGTAGGAAAAGAAAATGCTGTTGAAATTATTTTATTTGAAAGAAATGCCATCTGATATTTATTGTTCCCTGAGTATTGCAACTTAAAAATTTCATGGATTTATTTAGGATCATCCATCTAAGTGTAGTGCAAAAGGTTCTGCATAAATGGAGTTCTGTCATTGCATCATTAAAAGTAAAAAAGATCAAAATAAGAAGGGGCATTTAAAGCTACATTATTCTTTGATACAAAGCCTTGGTCAGCACTCAGGGACGTTTATGTAAAACTATATAATACTTTGCTTTTAAGACTCCATAAAGATATTATTAACTAGTGGCCATAGTTTCCATGGATTTTTGATATATTCGACTTAATTCTTTCATTCTATAAATTTATTCTAATATATAAAGTGATTGCTACCTCTCATTATTTTTACAGCTAGTTGGCCTCTTTTAAACTGAGGGAACTGACTGTGTGTGTCAATTTCCAGGGGAAGATGATGGCCATCAGGAGTAAAAGGAGTGCTCAATAAGGATATAGCTGTTATACTGAACAAGAAGCACTTAGAGGGTATCATAATTTTAAAGCAAAAATGTATTTCTGTCTCCCACTACTTCTTCAAGATGCTCTCCTTATACTAGTCCTTCCCTGACCTCTTGGCGGAAGTCTCTAGCAGGTACCGTTTACCTTTTTGTAAAAAAGAAGAAAAAGGATAACTTTTAATTTTAAATAATTTTAGACATACAGAAGAGTTGTGAAGTTAGCACAGAGTTCCCATATACCCTTCATCCAGTTTCCTGTAATATTAACAATTTATGTAACCGTAATACATTTATCAAAATGAAGAAATTAACATTGGCACATTAGCATTAGCCAAACTACAGAGTTTGTTTAGATTTTATCCATTTTTCCACTAATGTTCTTTTGTCTATTGCAGTATCCACTCCAAGGCATCATGTTGCATTTAGTTGTTATATGTTCTTAGTCTCCTCCAAAATGTGTAATAATAGTTTCTCATTCCTTCCTTGTTTTTTATGACCTTGATAGTTTGGAAGGGTACTGGTCAGTTATTTTGCAGAGATTATTTGATTGATAATTGTATTAAACTATAGATCAAATTTGATGAACCTGACATCTTCACTTCGATCTGCCAATCCATGAACGTGCTGTACCTGTTTATTTAGGTCCTCTGATTTTTTTATCAGCATTTTGTAGTGTTTAGCATATAGATCCTGCACATATATTGACAGATTTATACCTAAGTATTTCCTGTCTTTTTTTTTTTTTTTTTTTTTTTTTTTTTTTGGTGCTAGTGTAAATGGTAGTTTTGGCGTTTTTAAGTTTTTTCCCCAAATTTCCATTGTTCACTGCTGGTATATAAGAATACAGTTGATCTTTATATATTGACTTTTTATCTTGCCAGCTTGCCAAACTCATTTATTATTGATAGAAGCTTTTTCACAGATTCTTTGGGAGTTTCTACGTAGACAATTATTTTATCTGTGAATAGAGAGTTGTATTTCTTCTTTTGCAATTTGTTTTGCCTGGTTGCGCTAGCTAGGACTAGAGAGTAGTATAGCGGGCGTGTCTTAGTCCATTTGTGTTGCTATAAAGGAATATGTGAGGCTGGGTAATTTATAAAGGAAAGAGGTTTATTTGGCTCATGGTTCTATAGGCTGTGTAGGAAGCATGGTGCTAGCATCTGCTGAGCTTTTGGAGAAGACCTCAAGATGCTTCCATTCATTGTGGAAACTAAAGGACAGCCTGTGTGCAGAGATCACAAATCGAGAGCAGAAGCAGACTCTTTTTTAACAGTCAGCCCTCCCAGGAACAAAGTAGAGTGTGTTGCCATGCCTTTCATGAGGGCTCTGCCCACATAACCCAAACATCACCCAACAGGCTCCACCTCCAACACTGGGGATCAAATTACAACAGAGATTTGGAGAAGATGAATATCCAAATTTTATCAGAGTGGTTAGAAAAAAACACCTCTCCTTATTCCTGTGTCTTAACGAAAAAGCCATTACTTTTTACCATTAAATCTGATGTTAGCTATATGTATTTTGTGGATGTGCTGTATTTGGTTAAGGAAGTTCCCTTCAATTTCTCATTTTCTGTGAGTTTTTATTATGAACTTTGTCAAATCTTTTCTTGCATCTGTTGAGATGATCATTTGTTTTGCTTTTTTCTTATTTAGTCTGTTAATTTGGTGAATTGCATAGATTGGTGAACTTAGCTTACAATCCTTAGATGAATCCCAGTTGGTAATAATATATTATTCTTTTGTAATAGTTTTATATATTTCTGGATTCAATTTACTAACATTTTGGTGAGAATGTTTATATTCTACATTCATGAGAGTTATTCATCTGTAGTTATCTTTGCTTGTGATGTGTTTATCTACTCTGGCATTAGCGTAAATGCTAGTCTCAAAAAAATGAGTTGAGAAGTATTCCCTTCTTTTTTATTTTCTGTAAGACATTGTATAGAGTTGTTATATTTGGAAGATTTAACCAGTGACAATGAGTCTGGAGTTTTATTTTGTTTTTAAAGGTTTCAACTATAAATACAATTTTGTTAATACATGTAAGACTATTCAGGTTATGTTTTCCTTCTTAAGTGAGTTTTTGTAGCTTTCTTTCCCAAGGAATTAGTTTACGTTATCTAAGTTGTTGAATTTATAGTCACAGGATTGTTTTTGGTATTTCCTTATTTTTTTTTTTCATATACGGTATCAGCAGTGATACCATATTTCACTCGAATATTGTTGTTGTGCCTTCTCTCTTTTTTTTTAATTAGCTGGCCTTCAAGTTTATTAATTTTATTGAAAATTTCAAAAAGTAGCTTTTGGTTTTACTACCCTTTTTCTGAAAACTTTCATCATGAATGCTATAGAGTTTGCAGTATACATTTAAAAATCTGAATCTACCTTCACATGATGCCGTATTGCTTCACATGTAGTATAAGGACCTTATAACAGTACATTTTCAATTCCCATCTCCCATTCCTTCTGCTATTATTGTCATATATTTTACTTTTATAGGTACTATCAACATGCCAGATATTGTTGCTATTATAGCTTTAACCAGTCAGTAATCTTTTAGAGAACTTAAAAATAAATAAAATAAATTTAATTTACCTTCATTAATTCCATTTATGATGCTTTTCATTTCATTTATCCCAGTCTCTGACCTATATCATATTCCTTTTGCCTGAAGAATGTTCTTTAATGTTTCATGAAGAATATATCTACTGTCAGTAGATTCTATGCACTTTGTATTTGTCTGAAAAGTCTTTCTTTCTCCTTCACTTTTGGGGGATATTTTTACTGGGTATAAAATTCTATATTAAGATGTTTTTCTTTCAACATCTGATGTCATTCCACTGTTTTCTTACTTGCATGATTTCTGCCAAGACCTTTGCTGTATTTCTTACTTTGCTCCTCTGTAGGCAATATGTTTTATTCCCCTCTGGCTTTCTTAAATATTTTTTTATTTGTCCCTTCTTTCTTAGTAGTTTGAATATGATGACTAGATGTAGAGTTTGTGTTTTGTTTTGTTTTGCTGCTTGATTTTCTCTAAGCTTTGATGGTTTGGTGTCTGTCACTAATTTTGGAAAATTCTAGATCATCATTTTTTCAGCCATTTCTTCTGTCCCTTCTCTTTTCTTTATGCTTTTAGAATTCCAGTTATGTATATGTTAAGCTGTTTGATATTCTTCCACAGTGCTTGTGTGCTCTGTTAATTTTATTTGCCCTTTTTTTCTCTTTGCATTTTAGTTTGGGTAATTTCTATTGACCCATCTTCAAGTTCAATAGTCTTTTCTTGGTCCTTTCAAGTCTGCTCATGAGCCCATCAAAAGCATTTTTAATACAAATACTGTTTTTCTGATTTCTATAATTTCTATTTAATTATTTTCTTCACTTATTTTTATAGTTTCCATTTTTGTGTGAAATTACCTATCTGATCCTATGTGTTTTTTTACTATTAGAGCCTTTAACATATATTAGCCATGGTTGTTTCAAATTCTTTATCTGACAGGTCCAAGATTCATGTCTGCTTCTGATTATTGTTGTGTCTCTTTCTGGAGTATTTTTCCTTGATTTTTCCATATGCCTCATAATAGTTTTGTTGTTGTTGAAAGCCTAATATGTCATATAGGACAGTAGATACTGAGGTCAATATTTTGTGTACTTGGAGATGAGCATGTCTTTTTTCCACTGGGCCATTAATATGAGGGTTTTTGTTCATTTGGTCAGAGATTTGGCTAGGTTTAAAGTTTACCATTGCTGTGATTACTCTCATTCTCCTTGAGGCTTCAATCTCTAATGATATCATGTGTTTATAGCATGAGATAATTTTTCAGACTTGTCTCAGTGTCTGCTCCCCATTTATCTTTGAGTTTCCCTGACTTGACTTTAAGTCTTCTCTTTGCACTGGTCCCCTGAGGGAATCTGCTTCTTGGAGCTCCCCTGCTGTATCCTTCAATTATGTTTGCTTAGTGCTTTTGAGTGTGTGTGCAGGGATTGAGAGCATTCTTTTCGGTTCTGATTAAGTCTCAGTCTTAGGCAGGTCCCTGTGAATCTGGTGCCTGAGGCTGTAGTACTTACAAGTGTTCCTGCTTCTTCTCTACCTGTCATGCTGGGCCTAGCATATATTACCACCTCTCTTCCTGGGGTAGAACTCCTTCTCCACGCCGTTTTCCCCTCCTCTATCTGCAGTAGGATCCTACCACTGCCCTCATGCTACAGTTTTTGTTTTGTTTTGTTTTTTGCTCTTTCTCCTGCATAGCAATGCTTTCATTCCATAGGGAAGATAGGGATGATGAATGTGTGCAGAGTTTGATGGTAGCTATCATTTCCTTCTCCTGACCACAGTAAGTGCCTTAAAGCTTTGGTTTAGTTTTTTGTTTTTTTGTTTTGTTTTGTTTTGTTTTGTCCTTCACCATACAGATTAGAGCTTTTGTTCTTCCAGGAACACAGGGGAGATGTGTCTGAAGAGAGTTTTAGCAAAGATGCCTGTTCTTCCCCTATATCCAGCACCAAGCAGAGGAAGCTTTCTTAGATTTCTCATTGAGCTTTCCTGAGAGCACCCTTTAGGGTTCCTGGAGGAAAATCCCACTCTAGGCTCTTAACCCCTTTATGTCCTGGTCCCTTGGGCTTTACACACTCTCGCTAGCCCATAAATGGCCTTAGGCAGTTTATTAAAACTTCTAGTTGGATCTTCCTGTGGGCTTTTATTGAGTTAAAGGTGTCTGTCCCAGATAACCAAATGGTTGGGTCTGTTTCTCCCTGGAAATGTCTAGCCCTTTCTGGATTTTCTAGGTTTTGAATTAGTTTTTTACCCTCTAGCCTTGGTTCTCTGACAGATTCAAGATAAGTCATTTGTTTGTACTTCGTCCAGCATTTTTCCCATGGTAAGAGTTGGAGCAATGTTTTTTCAGCTCTCTACCTCTAGGAGCTGAAAGCACATGATTGCTGTAGCCAGTTTCTGCCACTTACCTTTCAAGTCACTCTCAGAAAACCAAATCATTCCTTAGTTCCTTTAATACCTGAGATAATCCCCAGGACAGAAATTAAACTGTTTGGTCCCACGTAGAGGAAATGCTCTTGGAGAGAGTTTTCCCCTTTCCTGTGCAATCGTGTGTCAGGCTGGCTCTCTGCAGTGGGAAAGGGGCTGTGGTAGGCTTCCCCTCTTTCTCCCCACTTCAGCCTCTTCTCCATCTCTTTCAGCTCTGTGGGTTCCTCTGAACCCTCCCAATTTGTAGATGTAGGGACTTGGGTAGGAAAGATTGGCAAGAACTTGGGTATGGACAGGGATCTAAAGAAAGGAGACAGAAAGTTCATACTTGACCAGTACTTTTCTGGAACTAGCAGAGGTGGTTATAGGTGCTGTTCTCTTGTTAAACTCTTGGTGGATACTCCCGAGACCCCTACATCCTGGGGAATCTCCACCTTCGGGCCCCTTAATATGTAAGAGTGCTCCTCCTGCAGCTGGTAGGTTCTTGCATCCCCTCCTTAACTTCTCCCATCAGGTGCTCTGCTTCCAGCTTCTTCATTCTCTCACTTTCCTTGAGAAAAGTCTACCATATTCTCTTTCGCATGATCTGGGGGAAAGTTCAACCTGGTAGTCCATTGCCATAGGTGGCGGTAGTGTGTCATTCCAATCAACCCCTCTTCCACTGCAGGGACTCTGGCCAAAACTGCTGTGGTGGGAGTCAGGCACTAGTCTGCTGTTTCCCTCCAAATTGCCAGGGACATATCCAGACTCTCCCAGTGTCCTCCTGAAGCCTTGCACACTTGACTTGAAGTAAAATAGGTTTGGGGCTGAACTCCCAGCATTCTGGCAACTTTCTCCAAAGCATTTCTACTAATTTCCAGCTTTTTGGGTGTCATTTTTCCCAGTCTTCTTTGGGATAGAAATGCATGACCAGCTAAAGGATGCAAAACAAGTTTTTGACATCCAATGTTGCAGGTCCTGTTTTGAGGCTCTTAGACCATGGGATGTGGAAAGAATCATCACGTAAACTTCTTAGGACCTTAATATAAATTAAGCCAGGAAGAATTCAATGTTTAAATCTTTTTATCAGTCCTCATTCTCCTAAAATAAATAGATGCTTTTAAAAACTGGTTCCAGGAAGTACTTTTTCTCTGGGTATTATTTTTATAATTTTAAAATGTAAAAACAGCTAGATGGCCATTGAGAACTCATAACTTCATAAGATACTTAGGGTTTAAGATATTGAAATGTACATTCCATATTTTAAAACCAAAAATACAGTACTATAGTAGACCTTAAGTGGCCAAATGAAAGATGTTTTGAAGGGGAATGTATACTTACTGTCTTTTCTTTTGACATAGTGACACTTTTAATCAAGATAAGTGACCATGCTTCCATGTGAAGTCTCTAGAGCTAAGGTAGGAGATACTAGTTGGGCTGGATTCACCAGATCTTAGCATTTTAACAAAGCTCTACCAGCCTTCCCCCAGTGTCCCTGATGTGAAATTGAATTATTCAATTTTAATAGGGATTTTTAAAAAAAATGAATTCTACTTTGTTCTTTTCTTAAGGCAAAGACTTTCATGCTAAGTTAAATAACTTCTCTCCTGCCCCCTCCCATTTGTCTTTTGCATAAATTATCATTCTTAGATTCAGAAGTGAGGTGCGCATAGTTGAAAGATCACAGTTAAAAGCTCTAGCTTTAGAACCAGAGAGGCATGGATACAAATTCTGTCCAGTAACAGACCCTGGTCCATCAGAATAAATGAACAATTCATCAGAATGGCCACTTGGTCTATTAATCCCAAAACCCTCCTGGCCTATGGCAGCTGAGCTTTGCCCCTGTTTCATCCATGCAATGGAGAGTCAGCCTCTCTCAGCTGTGTTTCCTCCGCGCTTGAGGCCAATGATCTCCATCTTGCAGAGTTGTTGGGAGGATCAACTAAGCGACTAACAGGTTCCTTGCACATGGTAGGCCCTTAGCAGAAAGTAGCTGCTATGACATTGTTAAATGTTCAACATCTCAAAGAGAGAACAACCATGTTCCTTCTCCACCCCATAGTTCAGTGTGCCCAGCTTGGAACTCACATCTTTTTGGGGATTAGTTAATCGATTGGAGTTATGAACTATATAAAGCAGAGGTATGTCTTTATTTTCCAGAGAAAAAACTTCAGATGATTTATCCCTTTTAATTTTGGTTATAAAAGTATTAAAAATAAAAGAATACAGAAAAGTTCTGAAAAAGAAATATGAAATCGTCTGTAATCCTATCACAAAGTTGATCACTGTTAACTTTTAAAGCATTCTTTCAAACATTTTTTCTGTGGAAATATAGAGATACGTGTAAGACGGGGAAATCATCTAAAGACAATGTGTTTAATCCCCTTTCACTCAGTGCTCTAGCACAGACATGTTTTCATGTCAGCAAATCACACCTTCATAGAATGCCATGAAATGGATTTTCTAAATGTATTTAGCCATCAGTGGAATTTAGATTACTTCCAGCGAACTACCTTTCACATAAGTCTTTTAATACATACACAGTTATTTCCTTAGAATACATTCCTAGAAGTAAAGTTGCTGGAACAGAGGGAATGCCTATTGTAAATAATGAGACATATTACCACATTCACTTTGGAAGGCTGCTCTAAGTCCTTCATACTCCCATTAAAGCGTACGTAGTGTCCCTATCTTTACATTTAAAAGCTCTTGAATAAAACATTTTTATAGTCTTTGAAAAATGAGAGAATTTTCTCCCCAAAATCAAACAGTATCTTTTCAATACTTTTTTCATATTAAAGGAGAAAAACACAGTTGTTTTTAAAAATAAAGGCTTTTAACCAGAAACCAAGTCCATTTGTCATGACAACTATTAACACTGTATCTATGAAAATCAGTGAAATCTTAACTATCATCCTGTATAATTCTCTCTCTTCATAGATGAGCGAGATTAGGTTTGCACTCAGAAGAGTTGAAGAGAAAGAGTCTCCTCTGTTTCTGTTATCTCTCGTCTTCTCACCCACCTTCTCATATTCAAATAATCCCTTTTTATTATTCCTAGAGGAAATACTGTTTTTCTCCTAATATCAGGACAGCCCTGTGACATTTAAAATTCTTTCATTGGGAGTCCAACATTCATACGGGAAAGTATACGAATCTCAACTGAATGAATTATCACAAAGTAAATGCCTGTGTAATCACCACTCAGGTCAAGATTTTAAAAAATTTCAATTAACATTTGCTAATACAGATGATCATAATGAAAAATGTAAAATTGCCGTGACAGTCTCTTGGACTACAGCTTCTATATCCAACAGTCGGTAATTTCTCTGGGAGAAGGTACCCAGTTGATCTCCCCTCCTTTATAATTATTATTCTCCTGGGATAATCTGTAATATTCTGTGTGCAGTAAACTAGCATGGTTTTAGAACAATTCACAACAGTGAAAATTCTTACTATTCGTGAAGCCAAACCAAGCAGTTGTAAGGACAAAACATGGCAGCTGCAAGAGTGTGTGGTTGGAATGACACCACCGTGGCCTAAAACCAAATGGTTTGGTACAAGTCAAAAACAAGTTGGTATTAACTTTGCAGTTATTAGATGATGGTGGAGGCAAACAACTGCATGCTTTCCATCTGGGAAGTTTGCAGAGAGTTACAAGTATTTGGTGCAGCCACTGGGCTCAGCCACTTGCCTCTGACCTCAGAACTCACTGGAGGCAGAGACCACAGCACTCCAACTCCTGGACCCCACACGCTTTCCAAGGCGCCAGGCTGTGCTTCAGAACCTTGGCGGAGAAGGTTCCGATTCTGTACCAGCTCCTGGCAGCCAGCTGCGCTCTCAGTACTCAGCCTCATTTAGCCATTCGCCGCGTGTCCACGATGGACACCCAGTTTAATCTTGTTGTTCAGTCAATAGCTTTTGCATTATCTTTTCTTTTTGTGGTTAATGTACCATTTTTCTTCTCTTTTCTTCCCCTACACAAACACTGCCATGCCTGAAGTACTTCCCGGCTTGTAGAGAAGTTATAGCCTGGGCTCTAGCGGAACAGTGCTCTGATTAAAGTGATTAAAACTATATACAGCATGCATAATTAACCTTTGCGCAGCTGTCACAGCAGGCTGATGCATGGAGCTGATACCATATCTATCTGTGGCAGCCAGCGTATGCTACATGACCATTTTTTTTTTCCTGCAGAATTTTAATCACTTGAGATAAAGAGCCAGGAGAGAGAGATCAAGGCTGTATTAATCCTCTCAATGGCTTTATAATTTCCCTTCTATTCTGCTGCTGGTAATCAAGAAAAATAATGTCGCCTTAATCCTGGATGCCAAGGTCAATCATCTCTGTGCCCTTTGATAGTAAGGATGTCATTATGAAAGGATTTTTAATGAACATAATGCTCGCTGCACTCCTCAGGGAGACGGATACATTCCACGATTTCAGGATGGCCAGGAGGGCCTCCATTGCTGACAACAATGATTTTAAAACATTAGCTCTATTAGAAATAAATCTCGAACAGCTGGTTGAGGTTGCAGACCAGCCATACCAAGTGGTGATTGAGAAATTCAGGAATGAGCTGCAGCAGGTCAAGAGGTGAGAAGGGCCCAAGCCCTAATTAGCGGTTGGACAACACCGTGAAGACCAGCGTGGGGCGGGGGCCATGGGCAGCCCCAACAGCAGGAGCCTAGCCCCCCGCACGAACTCCAGCGCCTCTCTGGAGGGCTGCCAAGATCAAAAAAATACAAGTGCAGTGATGCGCAGATGTGTGGTGACATTTTAAAATAATGCCTTGATCTTTTTTTTTTAAGAACATGCAGACAGGTGAAAAACAAAAATCCTTTCAGCTCAAATGCACCTGAACTAAATCCCAGAGGGCTGAGTGCTGCTGCTTCCATTCCTTCCCCTCTTGGATATCCCAAAAAAACATTCCCAAGTCGAGGTGATGCCGCTGACATAGCCTTCACTGACAGACAAACCGCACAGGCTGAGAGCAGCTGCCAGGGCTCCAGAGGCTGCAGCCCCCACAGCTTTGCCGGCAGTGGTTATGAACTACGACCTGACAGTGGAAGGCAGAGCTTGTTAGGAAATCTTTATGTAGCGTGGGTCACTTACCCTGGTGAAGAAAAGGTTGAGGGAGGCCTCGAGTCCGGACTTCAAATACACACGAGGTTCCTGGGATTAGGGGAAAGAAATGAGTAACTAGCCACTTATTCACCCTTGAGAACAAAAGAAAAGAGACTTTCATCTCTGGTAGACAGGATTTTAATAAAATTTGGTAAAAACACACAAACATTCTTTTTTGTTCATCTTTATTTTTTTTTCTTCAACTTTTAAGTTCCGCAGTACATGTGCAGGAGGTGTAGGTTTGTTACACAGGTAAACATGTGCCATGGTGGTTTGCTGCACAGATCAACCCATCACCTAGGTATGAAGCCCAGCATCCATTAGCTATTCTTCCTATGCTCTATCTTCCCCGACAACAGGCCCCCCAGTATGTGTTGTCCGCCCCCCCCCCCCCCAGCTCATGTGTTCTCATCATTCAGCTCTCACTTATAAATGAGAACATACAGTGTTCGGTTTTCTGTTCCTGCATTAGTTTTCTGAATATAACGTCTTCCAGCTCTATCTATGTCCATGCAAATGACATGATCTCATTCCTATTTTTGGCCACATAGTATTCCATGGTGTATATGTACCACATTTTCTTTATCCAATCTATCATTGATGGACATTTGGGTTGATTCCATGTCTTTGCTATTGTGACTAGTGCTGCAGTGAACGTATACATGCATATATCTTTATAACAACATGATTTATATTCATTGGGGTATATAGCCAGTAATGGGATTGCTGCATCAAATGGTATTTCTGCTTCGAGATCTTTCAGGAATTACCACACTGTCGTCCATAATGGTTGAACTAATTTACATTCCCACCAACAGGAAAACACAGAAACATTCTAAAGTGAGCCCTCACACCAGAATGGTTCCTATAAATGGTTGTCATTTGTGTGTCTTTAAAAATGCATTTGATTTGGTTTTTCTGAGTGGTTCATGTATAGCTTCCCTTCACATTGAGGGATGGGCTACAGAAGCTTGGAGCTCTGCTTCTGGGAGGCTCCTGAATTACCAGCTGTATTAGCCCATTTTCACACTGCTGATGAAAACATATGGGAGTCTGGGAATTTATAAAGAAAAAGAGGTTTAATAGACTCACAGTTCTATGCAGCTGGAGAGGCCTCACAATTACTGTGGAAGGTGAAAGGCACTTCTTACATGGTGGCAGATGAGAGAATGAGAGTCAAGTGAAAAGGGAAACTCATAAAATCATCAGTTATCATGAGACTTATCCACTACCACAAGAACAGTATGGGGGAAACTGCCCCCATGATTCAATGATCTCCCACCGGGTCCCTCCCACAACACATGGGAATTATGGGAGCTACAGTTCAAGATGGGGTGGGGACACAGCCCAACTATATCACCAGGTAGGGGTGGCTGTAGAGGCCCACCTGAAATGCCTTTCACTCCTGAGAACACTGTAGGCAGGGCGACCTCAGATGGGCAGGGTGAAGGTCAATACCATGTGGGACAGGAGACCCTGATACGAGAGGCCCCTCTTTCTCTTCAAGGCCTTTGCTCATTCTTCTCTCTTTTATAATCTGACCCCAACTCTGATTCTTTCCTTCCAGAATTTGTGTTTGTACTCAGTAAATACCTCCATTTGGATTCTACTCATTTAGAATTTATGATGATTTGACCTGGCCTGGGATGAAATTTACTCCTGCACCATCTTTGTGAAAAGTTTGTGGAGCCAGTGTACAATGTAAATAGCATTGTCGGAGCATGTTTCACCTCCATGAACAAACTGTTTTTAAGGTCTTTGATACCACTGATGTCACTATTTACAAATCAGCCCTCTTTTTTATTTTTATCAAAGCAGACTTGGCAGGGTCTCTCATAGAAACCACTTTGTTAGCAATTCGTTTAACCAGTTAAAGCGAATGAAACTGAATTATAAAAAATTCTATAATTTAGATGTTCTCTGCTTCCTCTGAGTTACTGTATTGATGCAGAAAACAGTTTAGTTGTGCATACCTAAGAGATTGTTCTGGCTTTTTTCCCCTTCAAATGTAATTGAAGTAATGGAACATTTGCCTCGTTTCCATAGATCAGTAGAATTGTTGGCTGGAAGGGCCATCCAGATGTGATCTTCATAAGAAACGGGAACATAGGAACTGCCACTCTGAGTTACTGGTGCAGTGTATGGAGTTCAGAGGTTTTCTGCTTGTTTCTACAGAGCCCAGGGGTTCCAGGGAGGGTGCCTAGAGGTTTTCTGAGGGTAAAGCAGGAGATTCACAGGGTGGCCAGTGGGCAGAACCCTGCACATACAGCCTTCAACCAGAGCAGCCTACTTTTCTGTTTTCTACATTGGGGTTCCTCCTAAGATTTATCTGGGGGAAAAAGAGGCCTTCTTAAAAGCAGAAGGCCTTGTATATAGCCCTTTGCTTTGTCTCAAGAGAATTTGTAAAGACAAGATTGATCTCCTTGATAAGTCTTAAGGGAAGAACATGTCTGAAAGGCCAAGTTCTTGTGGCAGCCATCATGAGCCTATCTGCAGCCTGTGAATCCAGATGTGTGTGCGTCTGAGTGTGTGCAGCTCTTCATTTTTTGAGGCTCCTAAAAAATGAAAATAACGTCATTGCCAAAATGAGTTCTAGAAATTCATCCAGTAACCAGGGTGCGTGGGGACCAACAGAAGACTCTGAGCTTAAACAGCCCTGGACCCCAGATTGTGCAGGTCTTTGACCTCTCTTCTAAGAAATGGAAGTTATACCATGAAGACAGAACCAGAAAGCCAAAATTGTCCTCTGACCTCTCTCCTATTGTCCAATGGAGGAGTCATCATTCTTCCTCCATGGTGAACTTTGAATCTAGTCCTTCCTCCATCCCTAGTTCTAGTCTCATCATTTTGGCCTAAATGACTTGATATCTTAATTGTTCCGTCTCCAACATTTTCTCCTTCATCAAACCTCCACATGACCTCAATATTTCTACTTTTAAAACATCAATACATTGAAGTCACCACACTTCAAAATAATCTTTAGTTGTTTCTCATTGCCAGAGGATGAAAGTCCGAAGTCCAATCCTCTTAACAAGATATTTAAAAATTTACACAGGCTCATTCTGAGAGGTTTTTTTTTTTTTTTTTTTAATTTTCTTGAGACAAGGTCTCACTCTGTCACCCAGGATGGAGGGCAGTGACACAGTCATAGCTTGCTGCAGCCTCCTGGACTGAAGCGATCCTTCCACCTCAGCCTCCAAAAGTGCTGGGATTACAGGCATGAGCCACTGCGCCTGGCCGGCTTTCTTTCCTTGTAGCTTTTTGATGGCTGTGCATTACTTCATGTCCCACAAGACTGACGCTCAGTGAGGGCCTCTTGCATTTGAAATCCTTGTGCATAGCACATAAAAGGAGTTCCATGGGTTTGAACTCAGTGCGTGGGAAGTTGTTCTTTGTTGTTTGATGCTGTTGGTTTATGAGCATCACTGTGCTCCGGGCATCTGATGTTTGCCTCTTTCTACCTCCTCACAACTACTTGAATCAGTGAGAGCACTTAGTGCCATTCTCAGAGGAGGACACTGAGTCTCAGAGAGATTAGGCACCTGGCCTAACTTTATTGTTATTTGGCATCCTTTGTATGCCCCATTTTTGAGCACGTATTGTGTTCTAGGCTTGTTCTAGATGCTACAAACAGACTCACTAGAGGCCGAGGGCAGACCCCACCTGGGCAAGTGCACAGGCCAGTGGGGAGACCAGCCCCTCCAGCTCCAACTCCGGGGAACCAGAGCTGTGGATGGACCCCATGAAGCAAGTGTGGTTAGATCTCCATAAATTAGATGTGCCTATGGTGTGGCCCCTCCCAACTTGTGAGTCATTACTGAATTACAGATTTGCCGGTGGGGGCTTCTTGGCTACAGAGTGGGCCTGGGCTTTAAGACCTGGGACTAGGGGAGGTGGATGCTTATCCCTTACTTGCCTTGAGCGCTGTCACTCCAGAGTGGTGCTGGGCAAATTGGAAAGAAGATAGGAAGCTGATATCCTTTGACTCTTGACCTCCTGGTGTGTCTCCCCACACCCCCTCCATCTCTGCACCAATAGCCCCGGGGGACTATGGGGAAGGGGTCAGGTGCACCTGAGCCTAAACCCACCCATGCCTTAGGCTGTTCTGGTAATTCCAGAATGAGGGATGTACACAATGTGAGGGATGTGGGTCCCTGCCACCTTCCCTACAGGCTGTGGCAGTCTTGGTGGCTGGTTTTAAGTGAGTGCTATAAGTGCAATGGCAGTTACTTGAAGCTGGCTGCTTTGGGAATAACATATGTAAACTGACCAATGCCCGGTGGCAACAGAGTTCCTTGAGTTTGGTAACTTGGGAGTGAGCTGCATGGGTTGTGGGATCTGAAGCCACCTATAATGCACACTGGTCAGATTCCGCAGAGAATGCAGTGTAGCCCTCTCTGATGATGTCCCCGCTCTATTACCAGTTTGTTGTACATTATTATCCCTGTGCTTTGGGTACACGTGTAACTTACTAAGAACCCACCATGGCTTTGTCCTATCAAGTTGGCCCTGTCTAGCGCCTCAGGCCTGGACCACCTGGCTGTGGCTCCCAGCCCTGCCCTCCTCCCTCTTGATGTCGAGAGAGAATTTTGTGTGCCTCTGTTTTCTCTCCTAAGCTGGTAAACGCTGTGGTATCAATTATCATATCTTTCAATAAGTAGGATAGATGTTGCTTAATTATTTAGTTAATTCCTGGCCTACTTTATTTCCATGACTCCACTATGCCAAGCTGAATTAGTTGTACAATTCCATTGAAGCCTTTCCTGTCTCTTATTTCCTCCCAAAGTTCAAAATAAATAACAATGGTGATGACAAATGCTAACACTTATTAAGCACTTTCTGGAGATGGGGCAGAAAAGCATGCATTCTGCTGTTGTTTTGATACGAATTCTCCCACTTACTCCTAAGTTGAGTTTTGAGTTTTGATGGTCTCAGAGGCATCCCATGAGAAAAGGATTTCAGTGTATGGGGTTTATCAAGGAGGCGATCCTAGGAAGGGGTGCTGTGCCACAGGGAAGGGAAGGCAGCAGATAGGAGGTTATCAGGCATGGTAACCCTGCAGAGACCTGCAGCTCAGCCCCTTGGGAGCAAAGGGAGCTGGCGTGAAACAGTTGGTACAGACAGGTGGTACAGTTACCCCACGTCAGGGATAAGGAGGGATCTGGGCCTTCTACACCAACTCCCAGCAGTCATTTGTTTGATGCTGCATATTGGGCATTCTAATTCTCTGGAACATCTGGTCATTGTGGACAAAGGCAGAGCAGGCTCTAGCCACCAGAGAAAGAAAGCTGTCAGGCAAAGAGATAGAGATGCCGGGCATAGGAAGTCGGCCAGTGTGCACTATACAGTCGGAGAGGACACAGGCAGCAGCAGCATTACTGCACTAGGCCGAAGGGGCATTTTTAGTTTACAGATAATGAAGCTGAATCTTAGAGGACTAAGTAGCCTGCCTCTGCTTTTGTGTTCTTTACTCTCTGTGAAAAATTCTGACAATACAAATTTTTTTTTTTTAGACGAAGTCTCGCTCTGTTGCCCAGGCTGGAGTACAATGGCACAATCTCAGCTCACTGCAATCTCTGCCTCCCAGGTTTAAGCAATTCTCCTGCCTCAGCCTCCTGAGTAGCTAGGATTATAGGCACGCTTCACCATGCCTGGCTAATTTTTGTATTTTGGTAGAGAAGGGGTTTCACCATGTTGGTCAGGCTGGTCTCGAACTCCTGACCTTGTGATCTGCCTGCCTTGGCCTCCCGGAGTGCTGGTATTACAGGCATGAGCCCAGCTGAACTTGCAGTTAAGTTCACCAGTTGTTTAGTGAGCTTGGTATCTGCCTATATCTGGGTTGTGTATCTTTTCCACCTGACCTTGCCTCAAAAGTTGGCTTTTGGCCAGACATGGTGGTAACACTTGTAGTCCCAGCACTTTAGGAGGCTGGGGGCAGAGGATTACATAAAGCTAAGAGTTTGAGACCAGCCTGAGAAACAAAGCAAGGTCCTGTCTCTACAAAAAAAAATATTAAAAATTAGCTAAGCATGGTGGTATGCTCCTGTAGTTTTAGCCACCTGGGAGGCTAAGGCAAAAGGATCACTTGAGCCCGAGAGTTTGAGGTTGCAGTGAGCTATAATTACACTACCGCACTCCTGCCTGGGCAACAGAATGAGATCTCAGTTCAAAAAACTTGGCATTTGGAGTGCCAAGCCTACTTGTGTCCATGAAAGAGTATATTGCAGCCTACTCTGAAGAGAAACCAATGAGGCTAGGTAAATATAGTTTGGAATGATATATTTTTAATTCAAACTTGGAGTAATTTATGGGCTAGATTATGTTGCCATTGTAAACAGCTCGGTAATCTCAGTGGTTTAACACAGGCTGGGTTCATTTCTCACCTGTACAGAGCCCATGTGGGGTCCATGTGGGGATTCAGGGATCCAGGCTGCTTTGATCTTGTTGCTCTCCTATCTCAAGCTCAGCGGTAGCTCTGGTGAATCACAAGGATGACTGGAGACTTGTGCTTGGACCTTTCACTAATTCACTCCGGAAATGATCATGACATTTCTATTTCCATGTCATTAGTCAAAAAATGGCCCCACCTAATTCTGAGAAAGCTAAGAAGTACAGTCCTCCTTATGCCTAGAAAAGGCAGGGGGGAACCACGGAGTATTAGTGAACACGGGAGGCATCTTCCCCAGTAGAGAAGTAATAATAATTGAGCAATCATGATCAAGGCCCACCTAGGGCATTTCCTGGGATTTCTGAAAGGCTAGAAGAATTCTGCCTTGGGCTGTAAATGTCAATTGCTCATTAATTCCTCAGAAATGCCCACAGCCAAGGTTGCTATTGCTAATAAAATATATTTTTTCGTTATTTAACAAAACAAAAAAGCCTGTTGTCATTTCCCCCTGGACCTGATGAGAATAACCATCCTGAAGCAGATGATTATTCTCTATTTTCTATATCATATTAGTTTGAAACATCTTTTTCTTTTCTACTTCCCTAAGTGGGTAGGGAGCACGAATCATTGGCCTGAAATATCATCATGGGTAGTAGTCAGCAGTTGTTCTCACAGCTGTGTTGAAATCGAAATAACCAAAAAATGGCATTTTAATGTTAATTTCATTAATTCTTTCCTCCTTAGCAACTGACATAAGATTTGCTGGTTTTGAGTTCTGTAAATTTTTATTTACATGTGGTGTCTTCTATTTCTTTTCTCTGTCTGATCATTTTACAGAAAAAGTGATAACTATGTAGTTCTTGTCACCTTAACAATAAAGGTGTTTTCCAAGTGGTAGATATTTCTTTTAAATATGTTTCAGCCAAAAGGAGACCAAAAGAGTTAGCAAAGTGTTGGGTCTGCCGTCCTGAAATGAATGGTTAAAGTTTGACTTTCTTCTTTCATCAGTTAATAATAGATACCATGCTTTCTACCTGAGTTGCACAGACTCCATTTGATGTAGGAGGACCTCGTACCCCTGTGTCTTTTCCCACATTGTCCTCACTCAGCTGTTTGTTGTGAAAACTGTGGAAATAATTCCATGTTTCATGTGAGAACAAGTCACTTACTTGATGCTGTTTTCATCATGTTGTCCTATTCCACTGTCTGGCCCACAGCGTTGGGAAGGAACAGGAAATGGTTCCTGTGAAGAGCAAAGCAGGACACGAACCATACCCGACCTCTGCAGGGCTTGTGCTGTTATTTGTCCTGATGCAGAGTGGATTCACAAAGGCTTTTGAGGACCCAAAGAGAAAATGTGTTCAATAAATCAGTGGTGATGCATTAATAGACTGCTACTGTATTCATTGTTCACAGAATGTAATTCCTTGTTAATGACATTTTGTACAGC
Source organism: Saguinus oedipus (assembly GCA_031835075.1). Taxonomy (NCBI): domain Eukaryota; kingdom Metazoa; phylum Chordata; class Mammalia; order Primates; family Cebidae; genus Saguinus; species Saguinus oedipus. The sequence continues at coordinate 51,155,097 of CM063170.1, forward strand.
ATATCATCACAAAACAATAGCAATATCACCACAGTAGGAATGACTTTGATAAATTATACAAGAATAGGATCTTAGAATTTAGTACTGACTTAACTTAGGGTAAACATATTGGTGGAGAAGGAGATTTCATTTTTACATCGTACAGAGGTACAAAAAAATCCTAAGAGAAAGAATTCACACATATTGTGAGAAACCAGTAAACATATTAAGTTATTGGGGCAGAATTCACAAGGTTTTCACATCTTTTGACTCATTCTCTTATTCTGTATGTAATGCTATGTGTTATTTTAATGTTTCATTTTACTGGACGTTAATCTATGTGTATAAAAATTGTAAGAATGTTAAAAAGGAACTATAAATATTTTATTTTTAAAGTAGAGATCTAGGAATAGCATAATTCTGTTGCTATTCAGTTTTTAGCGAGACGTGTTGATATTCCTTGATAATGTTTCAAGGATCCTGACATAATCAACCGTGAGTCTTGCTTCCTCTGGGACCTCGAAGCTCAGCAAACCCACTAGCAGCTCTTAGCACTCCTAAGTCTGATAAAAATTGAGACTGAAGATGATATCTAATCATTGCTTCTGAGATTCAATCAAATATTAAGATCCTTGAGAGTGGCAGCAAGTCCTGAGGGGAGGTCATTCTCCCTGTTCTGGCCCCTGGCATCTAGGAGTCAGGCCTGCAGTTGGGTTCTCCCAGGACACTGAGTGTAAGGCAGGTGGCAGAAAGACAAAGGGGAGCAAGTTTTTCATGGTAGCTGTAGCTGCATTGGAATCTAGTGGTGTCCAGAGGTGGCATGCCCTACAACAGTGCCAGTGGCATCACAGCTAGACGATTTTTACTGGAAGGCAGAGGTTGTGTTTCAGAGTTAACTAGTCTCCTGCTGGTCTGTCTTCTAATGCTGGCCAGCCAGCCTCTTACAGATTTTGTGAACTCTTGAGAACCTTCCAGGAAAATCCCCACTCTAACTCTTCACTTTTGTGTAAGTTAACCTGATTGTGTTTTATCATTTGCAACCAAGAACTTCTTACTGGTTCAGTGGTCAATATTGGTTCAACATTTCCTAAATGCTCAAAGCAGACAGAGACTTGGGAGATGGTCTATCCCTCATTTTACAGGTGGATTTCAGACATGGCCCTAGCACAGAGTCTTGCAGACAGTTGGTAGCTGAGGAAGGACTGGAACTCTCTTCCTTTGATTGCAGATACAGTACTCTTTTCACTTGTGGCCATTCTAGTCAAGAGAACTACTCCACAGACCTGTACTGCATGGTAGACTGTAGCCACATGGAGTTGTTGAGCATTTAAAATGCAGTGCATCCAAACTGATATGTACCCCATGTAAAATGCACAGCAGATTGCGAAGACTTTGTGCCAGGAAAAATGCCAATGAGCTCACGTGTATGTTTTTATGTGGATCACATGTTGAAATTTTAGATATGTTGGGTGAGATAAACATCATTAATCTTGTTTTTTACCTTTTTCTTTGTACTTTATTCAATATGGCTGTCAGAAAAATTAAAGTAGCATGTGTAATATAGACTATGCGCACACTGAACCAAGCTGCTGTATGCAATTATAAGAAAAGATAACACTTGAGTCTCCATGGGTAGCATTGGGCCTTTGGTTATTGTGCTGGGATATTGTATTTGTTTTTGCTGTGGTTAAAAAAAAAAGGTTGCAGGTGTGGTAGCTCACACCTGTAATTCCAGCACTTTGGGAGGCCAAGGTGGTCAGATCACCTGAGGTCAGGAGTTTGAGACCAGCCTGGCCAACATGGTGAAACACCATCTTTACTAAAAATGCAAAAATTAGCCAGACATGGTGGTGGGCGCCTGTAATCCCAGCTACTTGGGAGGCTGAGGCAGGAGACTCACTTGAACCTGGGAGGGGGAGGTTGCAGTGAGCCAAGATTGTGCCACTGCACTCCAGCCTGGGTGACAGAGCAAGACTCCATCTCAAACCACCATTTGTTTTTCACTATAGGTCTACTGGTTGACTGTGGCTCCACTGGGCTCAACAGGCCAGGCTAACCTTAGCCGGGCACCACGTGTTTTACATTTTGGTACCCAGGCTCTGGTGGAGCAGTCATTGTCTAGAGCACATTCTTCAAGCACCAGAATAGAACCAGAAACACGGTAGAGATTCAAATACAGGGTAAGCCCAGTGGTACTTCCACTGGGAAAGAAGATAAGGCCCACAATAGTCCACAGCAGTCCCCTGCTGGGTGAATATCGGGCCTCTGTCGTGCTCTTGGGGAGGACTTCCTAGGCCATTGTTTGCATGGCTCTGAATCTGCCTTCTGCCAGGTGCATTATTCCATCATCCTCCGTGGCTACCTCTGAGGAAGGTGCTGGAAGACATGCCCTCCTTCACAGCTGAGCAGATTTCTTAACCTGCTTCCTGCCCATAGGAAGGATGAATGCCAAGGATCAATTTAGATCTCAAATGGCCACAGTCTGTTTTAATCCAGCCAAAAATGTGGTTATTGATTCATCCCTTTTGAAGCCATCCTGTTTGTTTTTAATCTCTTTGATTTCTGCTCAACCCTATGTGCCTACAGTCACTTTCCGTTCAGGTCCTCCTTTCTCTAAACTCAATTCCAAGTACACTGAGTGCGTTGTGCTTCCAAAAGGCCAAATTCTGGGTCTCTTTCTCTAGGCCATTTTGTGCAGTTGAAAGATTTCATTGGGGACCTTGATAATCCAACTAGAGGTTTCGGGGCAGGGGCCAATGATCGCATCTTTGATTTCGTCTTTACCCGTAGGCTGTGCTTTCATGGCCAACCTTAATTTGGTGAGAAATTGCTTCACTTTCAAATCCTGAAAATTTGGGATTTTCTCTGTTTCCTTTCAATTGTATTTGCAAAGCAGTGAGTTCTTTGGGAGTGGGGCAAACGACATTTTGTTCCTGTAGCACTGTATCAAAGGCATTCTATAATATAGTTCACATAGGCAAGATTCTGTTTTGAAAGCAAGTTTAGCTAGGCCAATTTTCTACCTTCTAAGTTATCACAGGTGATTTCTTTTATCTCCTTTTTTGCTGATGTTTCAGCACTGCATACCTTGGGTTGCCATGTTTTCGACTCCCTTTAACAGCTTTCCAGCTTGCCATCACCTAAACCCAAAACCAGTGACCCATATTTTAGGTTTTTGTAATGGCAGCCCTACTTCTGTGTACCAATTTCTGTATTAGCTTTTGCTGCAGTAACTAGCAATTCTCAAATCTCCATGGCTTCCAACAACAAACATTTATTTTTCACTTAAGAATCCTGCAAGTCAGCTGTAGCTCTGCCAAGCTTGGCTGTGTTCTATGCATCTCCTCATGCCAGGTTGAGGCTGAATGAGTAGCTGCCATCTGGGCCCTACTCTTCTCGTGCTGGAAGGCAGGAGCTCCAGAGGGCAAGTGGGAACCCCCAGGATCTCATAAAGCCTCTGCTAGGACCTGGCAGCTGTCCCCTCCTCCCGCAAGTCATATGGCAAGCCCAAGGTTAACGGGATGAGTCATATACCCTTCGCCTCCTGGTAAGTCAGGATAAAGGCAGGTGGAGACAAATCATTTTGAACAAGTGATACAGTCTCTCACAGGCATAGATTCCAAAAAGAAACCCAGGAGAGAGTCACCATGCCTCAAATCAAGAACAGCCATGTTGTATTTCTATCGAGGCAGAAGCATAGGTGTGACGATGAACTATGAGACCAGAGGCCCGACAGCCTAGATGGATGTCCAGCTATGCAGCCAGCTCAGTGCAGCCGAAAGAACCTTGTGGGCATTCGGGAAACCTGAGTTCCTCTTACCCGTATCTCCGCAGCAAGCCACTTTTCCTCTGTGGATCTCAAGTTCCTCTTCAATATTAACCAAGAGTTAAGCACAATCGTGGGTTGCTTTTGAGGATGCTGTTCTGATCTCTGCCAGCACACTTCACGTGGCAGGGAACAGGCTGCCTTCCCAGGAGGCCGAGCTGCAGTAGAAGGAGGATGAGTTTAGGAATCAGAACGATTTGAGCCCAGGCTGCCATTTACCAGGTGTGGCTCCATCGTATACCGTCTGAGTCTGTTTCCTTGTCTGTGAAACTAACATCATAGCACCTAACTCACAAAGCTGTGGTTAGAATAATTATTTTATACAGTGCCTTTTGCTAGGAAATTCTTTGTTGAGTCCAAGTCTGATGCCCTCACCAGTGAACTCCAGCCCCAATTCTACATCTGCCCGGGGCAGCAAAACAGTGATCAGGAATATGGGCACAGGGGTCAGCCCACCTGGGTCTGAATCACACTGTCAGCTCCTCGTCAGGATGGCTGGCGGGAGAATACTTCATGTCCCTGTGGTTGGCTTGCCATGCTTATCTGTAAATGAGGCACTGATAAGATCAGCTTCACAGTTTTGTTGTAGGGATAAATGAGCCCGTGCATGCAAACTCAAGTGGCTGTTATTACTTCAGCTGGCAGCTCTTCAAGCACCTGAGCCTGGTTTCCATACCTTCTGGGTCCTCCTGTATTTCTTCAGGCTAAGCAACCTCACATTTCTCCAGCATTCTATAGATGTCAGGTTTTCTGCAATCCTCCCCCATCTAGCTGACCTCTTGAGAATCTCTTTCAGGAGCTCTGGTTAAGAGGTAAAGAAACAGTGAGTGCATTTGAGTTCATTATCCCAGGCGCGATTGCATTCTAGATGTCTTCAGATGTCTACACAGACACAGGATCTGCCCAGGGTCCCACATCTCTCTCCTCTCCTGTGGCTCCCTCTGCTTTGAGACCCAAAGCCCTGCCTTCTCCAGATGATGGTGATTTCATGATCCCAGTCACTTGCCCCCATCCTCACCTTATCTGAGCCTGGCTCCTGGGCCACCCACTTGCCACTTGGAATTTTTTTGTCTAAGTATGATTTTCCTGGACCAGTATTAAGGATTTTACGGTTTTACACTGGAATTGGAAGTTCATTTGGACTTCTAATTCCAGCAATACAACCATTTATTTATTCTTGCTTTAGGGAACATTTTCTCATTTGCCAGTATTCTGTTTGAATGGCCTGGAATAGTTAATTTGCTAAGTGGATTCCTGAAAGTTAAGTTACTCAAACAGGGTAAGAAAAATTAACAATTTCTTGGCCTTTACAGGTAGAGGACAAAGGGGAAATATGTTAAGTTTCTAAAATCTATGAAATGGTCACTTATTTCCTCCTTGTATTTAAAGTAGAGATTGATCCACTTAGCATTTGATCCTGATAAATCAAGTCAAATAAAACTTGTCAAAAAATATCACCATCCTTTAGATATCAAGCAAGCCATATTAGCAATCTGAATGAATATTGTTAGTTCCCACAGTTTTTACATTAAAAATCAGTTACCTTAAAGGAAGTATAGTATACTCTAGGTATACACAAGAGTTACACAAGCAGGGATATGAGAAGCAAATACTCTAAAGTACCGCCTGTGTCATGCTGCTGAAGAAATGAATTTTTTTTTGAGACACAGTCTCACTCTGTTGCCCAGGATGGAAGGCAGTGGCACAATCATGGCTCACTGCACCCTGAAACCCCTGGGCTCAAGCAATCCTCCATCTCAGCTTCCTGAGTAACTAAGACTACAGGCACTTGTCATCATGCCCAGCTAATTTATAAAAAAATTATTGTAGAGAAAGGGTCTCACTATGTTGCCCAGGCTGGTCTTGAACTTCTGACCTCAAGCGATCCTCCCAACTCAGCCTTCCAAAGTGCTGGAATTCAAGGTGTAAGCCACTGCTCCTGGACAGACACCTTCAATCATGGCCTGCTTTCTCCCATCTCAGCCTCTCTTAGCTTGACTGCCAGTCATGTCCCTGCTGGTTTCCCAATGGCCACGCACTGCGGAGATATATAAGATATGAGAAGAAAGACACCTAAAGACATGGGAAGTTTTGTAAGCCATGTCTCCTGAGATTCCCCATTCTAAATATGGTGATGAGTGTTTTAAGTACTTCATGCTTGAAGCTTTTCATGCATTTCCATCATTACAGTTGGACCAGTTTTAAAATATATATATCATAAATAATCTTCAGAACATTTTAATATACTACCGATGGTATTAAAAGTCAAAGCTTTCACAAAATTTAATTTACTTCTCCCTGTAACTTAAATCAAGAACAGTTTTAAAATGTGCATGGCTCCTGCTAAATTTAACAGCTTCCCCTTTTGCTTTCTCGGCTGGGGCTGGAACAACCTGAGCCAGGAAGCCTGGCGACTGCCGTGTCTGAGTGAAGCTGTGAGTTCTGTGTCTGTATTGAAAGCTCCTGACAGCCTTTGCAGGGCATTGGTGCCAGGCTTCCCAGGGTGGTGGCGAGTGGGCCTTCCTTCTTATAAAGCCTCTAAGCTTTCCATGTTCAGGAAGAAGCTCCCCAGCTAGGGAGCTGAAAGCAACACTGAGCCTCAGTTTGCAGCCTAGAGATACTCCAGGTCTCCACCAGTGCATCTTCTTGGAGAACTACAATGTCAGAACATCAGATCCACAGAAAGTACATGTGCTTCACTATACACCAAATGTGTGTTGAAACTAAAACAGAATACTTTTTTTTTTTTTTTTTTGAGATGGAGTCACACTCTGTCCCCCAGGATGGAGTGCAGTGGCATGATCTGGGCTCACTGCAACCTCGGCCTCCCAGGTTCAAGAGATTCTTGTGCTTCAGCCTTTCGAGTAGCTGAGATTGCAGGTGCTCACCACCACGCCTGGCTATTCTTTGTGTTTTTTACTAGAGAAGGGTTTCATCATGTTGGCCAGGCTGGTCTTGAACTCCTAACCTCAGGTGATTCGCTCACCTTGGTCTCTTAAATTGCTAGGATTATAGGCATGAGCCACGGAGCCCAGCCAAGACCCTCTTTATCTCCTCTTGATTACAAGCATGTTACTAATGTACATTTTGTTCACTCATTGCTCTAAAAATATTGTTGGTTTTACTCAATATGGTAAAAGTTTCTATTATAGAGTAAGAAGAATAGCAGGCATGGGGGAAATCATTGCAGTTCAAGAAAGAAATCATGATAAGTAGTAATTAAGGGGCTTGGTACCCATAGATTCATCTCATAATCACTATAAGAAATCCTCCATGCATTTATTTATTCGAGGCTGATGACGTTACCTTATTTAGTATGACTATCATGGCTTATTTGTGCTTCATCTTTTAGCAACACGTTATAGTCTGGCTGACTCAGGGCCCATTTCCTAGACACTTCCAGCTAGACATCCATGTATCAGAGTTCTAGCCAATCAAAATGTAGTGGATGTCTGCTAAGTAGGGCTTCCAGAGATGTTTTCTGTTTTGAATAAAAAGGGGGAAATGTGGCTAGCCACACTTGGCCACTATCCCTTCTTCTTCTGGAATGTGAATGTAAAGCTGGAGATAGTGTAGCCATCTCGTGACCATGAAACAGTGATCAGGAGGACAGGAGCCAACTAACAGAAGGACCCATGCTCCCTCTCTGTTCCCACTCCGCTGTCCTGAGAGTTCTTCTTCTTTTTAAGTTGCGTAAAGTGGGTACTTAGATCACTGATTTCAGACCTCTCTTCTTTTCTAGTGCAATTGCTTGAAGCTGTCAGTATCCCCAAGCACTGCTTTAGGTTCATCTCCCAATTTTTATGTAGAATCTTCATTTTCATTCATGACAAAATATTTTCTAATTCCCTTTGTATTTTCTCCTTTGACCCATGGCTTATTTATAATTGTGTTGTTAAGTTCTAACTCTTTGGGAATTTTCCAGATAACTTTCTGTTATTGATTTCTGATTTAATTCTGTGCTGGCTAGAGAACATACTTTGCATGATTTCAATCCTTTTAAATTTATTGAGATTTGTTTTATGGCCCAGAATATCTTGGCAAATGTTCTCTGTGCACTTAAAAAGAATTTGTATTTTGCTGTTGTTGGGTGGAGTGTTCTGTAAATATCAATTAGGTTAAGCTGGTTGATAGCGCTGTTCAAGTCTTCTCTCTGTTTACTGATTTTCTAAGTTTTAAAGACATTTTTAAAAATGAGAAATGAAATGTTTATATACTTATTCACATATTGACCATTTCTGGTGTTCTTTATGCCCTGTGTACATTCAGCTTTTGGTCTGGCATCATCTTCCTTCTCCCTGAAGGCATGTCCTTAACATTTCCTGCAATGCCGGTCTGACGGTGATAAATTTTCCTAGTGCCCTGTGCATGAGCGTTGGTGGGAGCACACACTCTTCCTGGCCTCATGTGGACTGTCAGGGTTATGTTGCCTCCTCCTATTATGTCCTGGCCTTGGTAGTTTCCTTAGTAAGCATAGATTAGCACTCAGCAAAAGACCCAGAGGCTCTGTCTGCACAGCTGCCTCTTCTCTGCCATTTTGCTCCACTAGCTTTAGCCTCCTGGGCCTCCCTAGACCCTGAATTCTGGCTTGTCAACTCAACAAGCCCACTGGGATCTGTTTGGCTTCCCTCTCCCTGGGCCAGGACCTCTTTCAAGGCAGGGAGCTGGACACCCTTTTGTTTTCCTTCACTCAGGAATCCCTGTCCTGTGCTGCTAGTGGTCCAGTGTCAGGAATCATTCTTCACATATTTCATCTGTTTTTCTAATTATTGAAGGTGGGGGAATAAATCTGATTCCTCTTCATCTACTTAAAAAAAATTTAATTGTAGCAAAATACACATGTATTAGTCCCCATACTGCTATAAAAAACTACCTGAGACTGGGTAATTTATAAAGAGAAGAGGTTGAATTGACTCACAGTTCTGCGTGTCTGGGAAGGCCTCAGGAAAGTTACAGTAATGGTGGAAGGCGAAGGGGAAGAAGGCAGTCTTACATGGCAGCAGGAGAGAGAGAGCACAGAGGGGAAGAACTGTACACTTATCAAACAACCAGATCTCGTGAGAATTCTATCATGAGAGCAGCAAGAGGGAAGTTTGCCCGCATAATTCAATCACCGCCCACCAGGCCATCCCATCACACATGGGGATTACAATTTGAGATGAGATTTGGGAGGGGACCAGAGTCAAACCATATCAATATGTAACATAAAGTTTACCATTTTCACCATTGTTAAGTCTACCATTCCGTAAGAAATATTAGGCACATTCACATTGCCATACACCCATCACCATCATATATTTCCAGAATGTTACCATCTTGCCCACATGGAAACACTTTTCCCACCAAACAATAATTCTCTCATTTTCCATTCCCCAGACCCTGGCACCCACCATTGTACTTCCTCTCTCTATGAATTCTGCTACTCTAGAGACCTCATGTAAGTGGAATCACACAGCATTTACCCTTTTGTGTCTGACTTATCGCAGCATAATGTCTTCAAGGCTATCCATATTGTAGTATGTGTTGGAATTTCTTTCCTTTTTAAGGCTAAATAATATGATCCTTATATGCATAGACCACATTTTGTGTTTCCATTCATGTGATGGACACTTGGGCTGCTCCCCCTTGTGGCTATTGTGAACACTGCTGCCATTCAACATGTGCTTTTTAATGTTCAACAAATTGGTTAAAATTCTTTAAATGGTTATCTCACCATGTAGTTCTCGACTTGTTTTTACAGGTGTGTGTGTGTGTGTGTGTGAGTGTGTGTGAGATAATGGGAAGAAGATGAAATAAGTGGTTATAATTAATTAGGGAACTTTGATCAAATCCCTTTTCTTGCCATATTCCTTTTCTTTTTTCTTTCCTTAAATGTCCCTTTTCTCGTCTTTCCTCTCTTCTTTTGTTGTTCTTTTTTCTCTTTCCTTTCCCTCATTCTTTGCTTCTCCTTTCCTTTTCTGCTCTTCTTTTTTTTTCCTTCAAAATACTGATTTTATTTCCTTTGACCATATGACTAGAAGTAGGATTGCCAGATCATATGGAAAATCTAGTTTTAATTTTTGGAGGAAACTTCATACAGTTTTCCATGATAAGCATTCTCTCTCTCTCTCTCTCTCTCTCTCTATATATATATATATATATATATATATATATATATATATATATAATATATTATTGCACTTTAGGTTCTGGGGTACATGTGAAGAACATGCAGGATTGTTGTATAGGTACATACATGGCAATGTGGTTTGCTGCCTCCATCCCCATCACCTATATCTGGCATTACTCCCCATGTTATCACTCCCCAACTTCCTACCCCCCACTGTCCCTTCCCTAGTCCCCCCCAACAGACCTCAGTGTGTGATGCTCCCCTCCCTGTTTGGTGTTTTAGTCCCTGTGTCCGTGTGTTCTCATTGTTCAACACCCAACTATGAGTAAGAACATGCAGTGTTTGATTTTCTGTTCTTGTGTCAGTTTGCTGAGAATGATGGTTACCAGGTTCATCCATGTCTCTACAAAGGACACAAACTCATTGTTTTTTATGGCTGCATAGTATTCCATGGTGTATACATGCCACATTTTCCCTGTCCAGTCTATCATCAAAGGGCATTTGGGTTGGTTCCAAGTCTTTGCTATTGTAAACAGTACTTCAATTAACATACCTGTTCATGTGTCTTTATAATAGATCAATTTATAATCCTTTGGATATATACATAGTAATGGGATTGCTGGGTCAAATGAAATTTCTATTTCTAGATTCTTCAAGAATCACCACACTGTATTCCACAATGGTTGAACTAATTTGCACTCCCACCAACAGTGTAAAAGTGTTCCTATTTCTTCACATCCTCTCCAGCATCTGTTGTCTCCAGTTTTTCTCCATTCTAACTGGCATGAGCTGGTATCTCAATGTAGTTTTGATTTGCATCTCTCTAATACCCAGTGATGATGAGCATTTTTTCATATGTTTGTTGGCCTCATGTATGTCTTCTTTTGAAAAGTGTCTGTTCATATCCTTTGCCCACTTTTGAATGGGCTTGTTTGTTTTTTTCTTGTAAATCTGTTTTAGTTCTTTGTAGATTCTGTATATAAATCCTTTGTCAGATGGGTAGACAGCAAAAATTTTTTCCCATTCTGTTGGTTGCCGGTTTCTACAGAATGGGGGAAAAATTTTTTTTTTTTTTTTTTTTTTTTTTTTGCTATGCAGAAGTTCTGGAGTTTAATTAGATCCCATTTGCTATTTTGGCTTTTGTTGCCAATGCTTTTGGTGTTTTAGTCATGAAGTCCTTGCCTATGCTTATGTTTTGAATGGTTTTGCCTAGGTTTTCTTCTACGGTTTTTATGGTGTTAGGTTTTATGTTTAAGTCTTTAATGCAGCTGGAGTTAGTTTTAGTGTAAGGTGTCAGGAAGGGGTCCAGTTTCTGCTTTCTGCACACTGCTAGCCAGTTTTCCCAATGCCACTTGTTAAACATGGAATCCTTTCCCCATTGCTTGTTTGTGTCAACTTTGACAAGGATCAGATGGTTGTAGATGTGTGGCATTGCCTCTGAGGCCTCTGTTCTGTTCCATTGGTCTATATCTCTGTTTTGGTACCAGTACTATGCTGTTTTGATAACTGTAGCCTTGTAATATAGTTTGAAGTCAGGTAGCATGATGCCTCCAGCTTTGTTCTTTTTGCCTAGGATTGACTTGGCTTTGTGGGCTCTCTTTTGGTTCCATATTAAGTTTAAGGTAGTTTTTTCCAGTTCTGTGAAGAAGGTCATTGGTAGCTTGATGGGGATAGCATTGAATCTACAAATTATTTTGGGCACTATGGCCATTTTCATGACATTAATTCTTCCTAACCATGAGCATGGAATGTTTCTACATCTGTTTGTGTCCTCTCTTATTTCCTTGAGCAGTGATTTGTAGTTCTCCTTGAAGAGGTCCTTTACATTCTTTGTTAGTTGTATTCCTAGGTACTTTATTCTCTTTGTAGCAGTTGTGAATGGCAGTTCGTTCTTGATCTCTTTAAGTCTGTTATTGGCCTATAGGAATGCTTGTGATTTCTGCACATTGATTTTGTATCCTGAGACTTTGCTGAAGTTGCTTATCAGTTTCAGGAGATTTGGGGCTGAGACAATGGGGTCTTCTAAATATAAAATCATGTCTGTAAATAGGGACAATTTGATGTCCTCTTTTCCTAAGGGAATATGCTTTATTTCTTTTTCTTGCCTGATTGCTCTAGCTAGAGCTTCCAATACTATATTGAATAGGATTGGTGAAAGAGGGCATCCTTGTCTAGTGCCAGATTTCAAAAGGAATGCTTCCAGTTTTTGCCCATTCAGTATGATATTGGCTGTGGGTTTGTTGTAAATAGCTTTTATTATTTTGACATAACGTTCCTTCGATACCGAGTTTATTGAGAGTTTTTAACATAAAGGACTGTTGAATTTTGTCAAAGGTCTTCTCTGCATCTATTGAGATAATCATGTAGTTTTTGTCTTTGGTTCTATTTGTGTGGTGAATTATGTTTATAGACTTGCGTAAATTGAACCAGCCTTGCATCCCTGAGATGAAGCCTACTTGATTGTGTTGGATAAGCTTTTCGATGTGCTGTTGCCATCAGTTTACCAATATTTTATTGAAGATTTTTGCATCTATGTTCATCACGGATATTGGCCTGAAGTTTTCTTTTCTTGTTGAGTCTCTGCCGGGTTTTGGTATCAGGATGATGTTGGTCTCATAAAATGATTTGGGAAGGATTCCCTCTTTTTGGATTGTTTGGAATAGTTTCAGAAGGAGTGGTACCAGCTCCTCTTTGTATCTCTGGTAGAATTTGGCTGTGAACCTATTTGGACCTGGAATTTTTTTGGTTGGTAGGCTATTAATTGCTGCCTCAACTTTAGTCTTGTTATTGGTCTATTCAGGGTTTGACTTCTTCCTGGTTTAGGGTTGGGAGGATGCAAGAGTCCAGCAATTTATCCATTTCTTCTAGGTTTACTGGTTTGTGTTGATACAGTTGTTCGTAGTAATCTCCGATGGTAGTTTGTATTTCTATGGAATCTGTGGTAATATCCCCTTTGTCATTTTTTATTGCATCTATTTGATTCTTCTCTCTTTTCTTTATTATTAATCTGGCTAGTGGTCTGTCTATTTTGTTGATCTTTCCAAAAAACCAGCTCCTGAATTTATTGATTTTTTTGAAAGGTTTTTTTGTGTCTCTATCTTCTTTAGTTCTGCTCTGATCTTAGTTATTTCTTGTCTTCTGCTAGCTTTTGAGTTTTTTTGATCTTACTCTTCTGGCTCTTTCAATTTTGATGATAGTGTGTCAATTTTAGATCTTTCCTTCCTTTTCATGTGGGCATTTATTGCTATAAATTTTCCTCTAGACACTACTTTAAATGTGTCCCAGAGATTCTGCTACGTTGTGTCTTTGTTCTTGTTGGTTTTGAAGAACATCTTTATTTCTGCCTTCATTTCATTATTTATCCAGTCAACATTCAAGAGCCAGTCGTTCAGTTTCCATGAAGTTGTGTGGTTCTGAGTTAGTTTCTGAATTCTGAGTTCTAATTTGATTGCACTGTGGTCTGAGAGACTGTTTGTTATGATTTCCATTCTTTTGCATTTGCTGAGGAGTGATTCACTTCCAATTATGTGGTCAATTTTAGAGTAGGTGTGATGTAGTGCTGAGAAGATGTATATTCTGTGGATTTGAGGTGGAGGGTTCTGTAGATATCTATTAGGTTTGCTTGTTCCAGGTCTGAGTTCAAGTCCTGGATTGATCTATCTAATATTGACAGTGGAGTGTGAAAGTCTCCCACTATTATTGTGTGGGAATCTAAGTCTCTTTGTAGGTCATTAAGAACTTGCTTTATGTATGTAGGTGCTCCTGTATTGGGTGCATATGGATTTAGGATCATTGGTCTTTTGATTGGGGCATTTAGCCCATTTACATTTAAAGTTGATATTGTTATGTGTGAATTTGATCCTGCCATTTTGATGCTAGCTGGTTGTTTTGCCCATTAGGTGACACAGTTTCTTCATTGTGTCGATGCTCTGTCATTTGGTATGTTTTTGGAGTGGCTGGTACTGGTTGTTCCTTTCTATGTTTAGTGCTTCTTTCAGGAGCTCTTGTAAAGCAAGGCCTGGTGGTGATGAAATCTCTGAGCAATTGCTTGTTCGTAAAGGATTTTATTTTTTCTTCACTTATGAAGCTTAGTTTGGCTGGATATGAAATTCTAGGTTGAAAGTTCTTTTCTTTAACAATGCTGAATATTGGCCCCCACTCTCTTCTGGCTTGTAGGGTTTCTGCTGAGAGATCTGCTCTGAGTCTGATGGGCTTCCCTTTGTGGGTAACCTGACCTTTCTCTCTGGCTGCCATTAGCATATTTTTCTTCATTTCAACCCTGGTGAATCTGATGATTATGTGCCTTGTGGTTGCTCTTCTTGAGGAATATCTTTATGGTGTTCTCTCTATATCCTGGACTTGAATATTGGCCTGCCTTGCTAGGTTGGGGAAGTTCTCCTGGATAATATCCTGTAGAGTGTTTTCTATCTTGGATTCTTTCTCTCCGTCACATTCAGGTACACCTATCAAATGTAGATTAGGTCTTTTCACACAATCCAACATTTCTTGGAGGCTTTGTTCATTCCTTTTTACTTTTTTCTCTAATCTTGCCTTCTTATTTTATTTCATTGAGTTGATCTTTGACTTCTGACATCCTTTCTTCTGCTTGGTCGATTTGTCTATTGAAACTTGTGTATGCTTCTCGAAGTTCTCGTGTTTTTCAGATCCATCAATTCACTTATATTCCTCTCTAAGTTGTTTATTCTCATTAGCGTTTCATCAAACCTTTTTTCAAGGTTCTTAGTTTCTTTGCATTGTGTTAGAACATGTTCTCTTAGCTCAGAGAAGTTTTTTATTACCCACCTTCTGAAGCCTGTTTCTGTCAGTTCATCAGACTCATTCACCATCCAGCCTTGTTCCCTTGCTGGTGAGGAGTTGTGATCCCTTGGAGGAGGAAAAGTGTTCTGGTTTTGGGTGTTTTCATCCTCTTTGTGCTGCTTTCTTCCCATCTTTGTGGATTTATCTACCTGTGGTCTTTGTAGTTGGTGACTTTCAGATGGAGTCTCCGGAGGTCCTTTTTGTTGGTGACTTTAAGTGAAACATTTTGTGAGAATTGTCTTTGGAAAGTTCACACTCCTTGGTCTGGTGTTGAGGAACTTCCATGCTATTCTGAATGTTTTATTATATATAACACAATCACTCTCAGTTTTCCTACAGAAATACTGTGCTTTAAAACTTTCACTTTTTCCATGACACATCTGTTCTTGCCCCTCCTTAGCTTCGAGTCCTTTCATATCTCCCCATACTTACAGGGTAAAGTTTGAGAGCAGAACTTTGTAGCCAAAAGCCCACTCAAATCCTCCATCTACCACGTGTGCTGCAACTTAAAGGAAACCACTCATTTTTCTCTCAGCATCAGCTTCTTTGTCTAGGAAGGGGGAGCAGTGTGGTTGCCCTACAGCATTGTTGAAAAGACTAATGAGAAAAGGCCTGTAAAGCCTTCAGCTGTCCCTGTGTGCAGAGTGGGCCCTCTGGAGGTGGCACCAGTGCCTTGATCTCCTGAGTGGTGCACGGGTTCCTCCTTCCTCCCAGGCCTGCTCAGCCAAGTCTGTGCTGCACCAGCTCCACAGGCACGCCTGCCACACAGCCTTGTGGAAGCACCTCCTCCGTTGGCCCTCAGCATGTGGGCTATGCTGCTTCTCTCTCCTCAGATGTCCTTATCCACCCTCAGACATCTCCAAGTGTCCCTGTAGGCCAACATTCCTCTAGGGGATATTACCTGGCCCCCACCACCCTAGGAACACCCAGAAGCGGTTTGTCCCTGCTTCCTGGTCCTGGCACACATCTCTGCTGCAGGTGAAGTATTTGGGTCGAGTATAAAATTATCAACTAAGACAAAAGTATGCCAAATTGCAGGGTCTTTATTGCTGGCAACCACGGAGGACTCACGTCTCTCCAACCTGTGGCCCCGAAATCAGGGGATCAGGGTATTTAAGCTGAAAAATCCACATCCTAGTTTTAGGATTGAGTGGATGCAGGGCAAGCAACTTTACAGTAACTACTGATAAGCAAAGGCCAGACAGTTCATTCTTTAGAGCAAGCTAGCAGTTTTGTTTACAGAAGCCAAGGTCAGCAGTTATTGCAAGGAGAATGGGGCAACTGTTCTAACTCTAGGCCCGCTATAGCACATTCCCCCCTGTTCTTTTAACATGTATTAAATTTTTAATACTTTTCTTCTCCGAGGGGCTACACCAGGAATCAGGGGGACAAGGAAGTTTACTGCAAGAAGCGTGAAAGTCTCAGCTTTAGGTGGTCTGCTGAAGCTGAGGTCACTCTCCATTGTGCGTCCAGCGGGGGCAGTCTTGACATGTGAGTGGTGGATCCAGGCAGTCAATCCATCCACCTTGATTGTAGTGGGGGTGACCAGGATCATGGTGTAGGGTCCTTTCCAGTGAGGAGTTAGGCCAGAGGTGGTGAATCTCTTTACTAGGACTTTGTCCCTGGGCTGGAAGGGGTGTACCAGCTGGTCAGGGAGGTCCACTGGGGTAGGTCGAATTCTCCTGATGAGCGGGTACACCTGGAACTGAACAGACTGGAGTGCCTGCCAGGACTTAAGGAGTGTATGGTTATGGACTTCAGCATGTATGGTGTCTGCAAGTTTGGGGAGTAAGGGAGGGGGCCTTCCAGACATAATTTCAAAAGGAGTGAAGCCTTTCTTATAGGGAGTACATCGGGTATGGAGGAGAACAAAAGGAAGCAGGTTGATCCAGTTTTCACTGGTCTCTAGAATGAATTTTGTTAAAGTCTCTTTTATGGTCCGGTTCATCCTTTCAACTTGCCCTGAACTCTGGGGGCGATAGGCACAGTGTAATTTCCAGGATATGCTCAGGGCCTTGGCCAGGCCCTGAGAAACCTGTGCTGTAAATGCAGGGCCATTATTTGATCCCAGTGTCAGGGGCAAGCCAAACTGAGGAACCAGGTTCTGTAACAGTCTTTTTGTTACTACCAGTGCGGTTTCTGACTTAGTAGGAAAAGCTTCGACCTATCTAGAGAAAGTGTCTACAAACACAAGCAGGTATTTATAGCCACATGCTGGGGGCTTTATTTTAGTAAAATTTACTTCCCAGTGTTCCCCTGGGCTAGTACCCCTAAGTCTTATCCCTGCCTGACTAGACCTACTGCCTCCTGGATTTACCCTGGCACACACATCACATTGAGCAGTAGTTTCCCTAACAATTTCATGTAAGTGTGGAATGTAGTTTCTGGCCTTCAGTAGCTCAGTGAGTTTTCTTTGTCTTAAGTGCGTGGCCTGGTGTGTGTCTTTAACTAGAGTCCACCCTAGAGCCTCGGGGAGCACAATTCTCGTGTCTGGTAGAGTCTACTATCCTGTGGAATCTTGTCGTTCCCCCTGTTCTTTAGCAAAGTTTTCTTCATCAGGTGAGTACATAAGGGTAGGGGGCAGGGTTGGGGCCAGCAGAGTCACAAGAAGAGTAAGAGGTTTTACTGGCCTTAAGGCTGCCTGTCTGGCTTGTAGGTCAGCTGCCTTATTTCCCCTTGCCTCTGGTGAATCTCCTTTTTGGTGTCCTTTGCAGTGTATTAATGCCACTGCCTTAGGTTTCCATATAGCCTCTAGTAGGGCTAGGATTTCCTCTTTGTTTTTGATGACTTTTCCCTCTGAGGTAAGTAGTCCTCTTTCTTTCTAAATGGCTCCATGTACATGAGCCATAGCAAAGGCATATTGGCTATCAGTGTAGATGTTGACAGTTTTTCTCTCCGCCCAGTCTAAGGCCTTTATCAGAGCTATGAGTTCTGCCTTTCAGGCTGAGGGTCTGTGTGGAAGAGCCTGGGCTTAAATAACCTACTCTAGGGTGACCACAGCTGCCCCAGAATATCTGACTCCATCAACCATGAAACTGCTGCCATCTGTATACAGTACCTCTTCTGGGTTCTGCAGGGGGACGTCAGTGAGATCCGGTCGTGCAGTGTGGAGGACATCTATTGTCTGTTGGCAGTTATGTATGGGCTCCTCTAGCTCGCTGTCAGGTAGCAGCATGGCGGGGTTTAGAACTGTGGTTTTTGAAAACTTTATGCGGGGCTGGTCTAAAAGTAAGGCCTGGTATTGGAATATGTGGGCATTAACATCTATTTTCCCAGAGCTCCACAGAGTAGTGACTCCACCGTGTGGGGTGCCACTAAGTTTAACTCCTGCCCCAAAGTCAGCTTATCTGCCTCTTTGACTAATAGGGCTGTGGCCACTACCGCTCTTAGGCAAGCTGGCCATCCAGAGGCTACAGGATCAAGTCTTTTAGAGAGATAGGTGACTGGCCAGGACCAGGGTCCCAGTCTGGGTGAGTAAGTACCCCCTTAGCGACCCCCTGTTTTTCATGTACGAATAGCTGAAAGGGCTTAGAGATGTCGGGCAAGACCAAGACCGGGACCGTGATCAAGGCTTCTTTTAGCTTGTCGAAAGCCTGCTGTTGCATTACTGTCGAAGTCAATGGCTGGTCCCCTCTGGTACAAGCATACAATGGTTTCACTATTTCAGCAAATCCTAAAATCCATAGCTTACAGTACTTTACTGCCCCGAGGAATTCCTGAACCTGGCATTTGGTGGTAGGGGTGGGTATCTGCAGTACAGCTTGGACTTGGCTGGGTGCCAGTGCTCGGTTTCCCTTTTCTATGATATAGCCCAGATAAGTGACTCTCAACTGGCATATTTGGGCCTTTTTGGCTGAAACCCAGTAGCCCAAAGTCTGTAGGGTCTTTAGTAGGGACAAGGTGGTGGTCTCCTTACAGTCCTTCTGGGTTTTTGTGGCCAAGAGTAAGTCATCTATATATTGGAGGAGGGTACATCTTGGGTGTTTGGCTCAAAAGGCCACGAGATCTTGGCTCAGCGCCTCATCAAACAGAGTGGGGGAATTTTTGAAACCCTGCTGCAATCTCGTCCAAGTGAGTTGCTCAGAGTCTCCTGTATCAGGATCAGTCCATTCAAAAGCAAATATGGGCTGGCTGACCGGGGCCAGCGGTATACAGAAGAATGCATCTTTCAGGTCCAAGACAGTATAGTGGAGGTGGTCTGGGGGCAATAGACTCAGGAGGGTGTACAGGTTTGGGACTGTGGGATGAACAGTTTCTACTCATTTATTTACCTTCCTTAAGTCCTGCACAGGCCGATAGTCCTGTGTGCCTGGTTTTAGCACGGGGAGCAGGGGGGTATTCCAGGGATACTTACAGGTAGTGAGGATTCTTCCCTTTAAGAGCCTGGTGATATGTGGAACAATTCCTTGTCTGGCTTCCCAGCTCATAGGGTATTGTTTCACCTGGACTGGAGTTGCCGTTGCCAAGAGTTGGACTATGACTGGGGTGCAGTGACTTGCCAAACCTGGGGGACTTGTCTCAGCCTATATTCCCAGTACATTCTCTTGGAACTGGTGGAGGAGGTCTGGCATTGGTGGTTGGTCTATCTCTGTGGATAGGGCTTCCTGCAAGAGATACTTATCTGACAGAGCACAGGAGATGAGGATCTGCTGAGGTGGTCCCGTGGCTAGGGGAGGAGGAATTGAGAGGCACGTCTGACTTTCACTGAAAGAAATATTTGCTTGTAGTTTGTGAAGTAAGTCCCATCTTAGGAGTGGGTACAGACACTCAGGAATGACTAAGAATGAGTGGGTGACAGTGCTGTTCCCCAGATTAACGAATCGACTGGTGGTCTAGGGGCTAGTTGTGGTTCTTCCTGTGACCCCCTGAATAATTGCTTTTCTGCTGGATAGTGGTCCTAGAGGCTGAGTGAGGACTGGGTGGGCTGCTCCAGTGTCGGCTAGAAAACTGACAGGGGTGCCCCCAACTTTTAAAGTGACCCTGGGCTCCTGGGAGCTTAGTTGATAAGAGCCCAGGCTCTGTCAATCCTGGGTTTCTAAGTTGAGAATGGCCCTTTGCTGTCTCTCCTGTGTTACCCCTTGCCTCCTTCTCTCTGGACATTCGTTTTTCTAATGTCCTTTTTGTCAGCAGAATGCACATTCATTGTGCCTTAACTTGGGCTTCTGTCCCCCTGGGCCTCTCTGCTGGATTCCTGGTCCCTGTGAGATAACTCAGGTTTCCTGGAGTGCTGTTTTTACTGCCTTAGTAACTCTTATCCTGCTTGGCTTCTAAGGTGTCTCTATTGTTAAAGACTTTTTGGGTAATCTTTAACAACTGAGTTAAATTCATTCCCTGGAACCCCTCTTAATTTTTGCAACTTTCTTTTTATGTCTGGGGTAGACTGGGAAACGAAAGCCAGATTGATGGCCCACTGATTCTCCGGGGCCTCAGGGTCAATAGGAGTGTAGGTGCAGTAGGCATCCTGCAGGCGCTCAAGGAAAGTGGCTGGGGACTCCTGTGGACTTTGGGTCACGGTCCCTACCTTGGAGAGGTTGGTAGGATTTCGGGCTGCCCCCCTAACCCCCTCTAACAAGTACCGGTGAAAATTGTTCAAAGCCTGTATGCCCGCTGAGGTGTTTGGGTCCCATTTGGGCCTGGTGGAAGGGAAAATTTTATTAATTTGTTCCTGGCAATCTTCTACTGATCCTCCCCCCATCCTAATTATTGCTTTATAGGCTTCTTGTCTAATTTTGCTTCTCTCCTCTGTGGTGAACAACACCAGGAGTAGCTGCTGGCAATTGTCCCAGGTAGGACAGTGGGTATGTAAAACTGACTCCAGGAGTCCTGTGAGTGCCTGGGACTTTTTGGAAAACGGAGGATGTTGAGCCTTCCAGTTATACAAATCATAGAGGAAAAAGGGATATGAACAAGGAAGGGGTGGCCCCAGCTGCTGCCATCTGCAGGAGGTGCTTCCTGGAGGAGCAGCAGCTTTGGCGGGTGTGGGGCCCCGTTTCGAGTGCAGAGAGGAGATAAGGGCTGATTATTCATACTGTCCGGAGAGGGGTGTCTAGATCCCGCCAAGGGCCGAGAGTACAGTGGAGGCAACTCCTGGTCCTCGGTAGGGGCTGGGAAAATAGCCGTGCCGAGGGGCTCTTCCTTGGGCCTGCTAGCATAACCTGAAGTCCCGCCCACTTTATGCATTTTTCAAGCCAAGGAGGAGGGTGCTGGATCAATTTCAGCCATTGATCAATGTATGGAAATTGATCGGGGTGGCCTGGGGACCCTGTCACGATGTCCCAGACAGCCTGAGTTATCGTGAGGTCATATGTCCCCGTATCTTGCCAGCCCACTCTAAAGGTTGGCTACTCTAACTCACAGAGGGTCCGAAGCCTCCGTAGGGTTAGTTTAATACCATATTGGCCAGAGAACTCTGTTTTAAAATTTGTCGTCATGCATCAGAGTGGGGTGCATGGTCGGGACTGTGATGAGCCTATTTGGTTTTTCCTTCAGTTTTTGAATTTTCCTAAGAGATTTCACTAATTTAAGACTGGCTTCACTGAGGATTTGAACCAACAACCTTGCAGTTGCAGGTCCTACACCTTAGTTAGAAAGCTGTTCTTAAAGCTAGATTTTGGATGCAAATACTGCACCCTGAGGCAATGTGGCCTGCCTGAAAGCCGGGTGGGGCTGGCGGCAGGCAGAGAAAGGGAAAAAAAAACACGTTTTTGTGTCAGGTTAAAAACTGACCTCTAAGCTGCTGGGCCAGCTGCCAGTTCCCTGCCCCTGCAGCTTTTGGTCACCTTGACACAGGGACCCTGAAAAGCATTAAATTCCTGTCTCTCTATCTCTCTCCTTGTTTCTCTCTTTTTTTTTATTTGTCTCCTCACTCCTCTCTTTTCTGTCTCCTCTCTTCTTCCCCTCTCTTACTTTCTGGTCCTCTCTCCTCTTTCCTTCCCTGTTTACTTTCTCTCTTTCTCTCTTCTTCCCTTACTTTCTGGTCCTCTCTCCTGGCAGAATAGGCAATTACTAATTTTCCATCTTAGCTTGAAAAAGAGCACTCATAGACCCTGATCTCAGACTTTGTTTCCTATGACCCTAAAGAAACTACCTCCGAGGTGTCGAGGGCACAATTGCCTCCCCGACATGGAATCAGACCCAGCACGGGCAAAAGTACTCCTTTCCCAGTGGAGGTGGCTGGGAGAATTTACAGGCCACAATGATCATAAAAAGGAAGAGAATAAGGACAACTAGAGTTAAGACTATCTGCCACATGGCGAAGGAAGAAAGAGTGAGGTCTCAGTGATAGAAGAAGAAGATGAGGAAGAAAGAGAAGAGGGTAATTTCTGCTGGGCTGTAATCAATAAAAGTTCCCTGCATCCAGTGGTCCGTCAACCACTGTAAGATATCCCCTACCTCAAGGGAAGATGGCCTGAACCAGTGTATGTCTGCTAGCAGGAGTCTAATAAAACTGACAAATTTACAGGTGAGACAGGACTACATACAAGAGTGACAAACAAAGGGTGGGAGCCCCCCAGAAGGGGGGCCAATCAGTTGACTGCCCGGCCACATTCCCGGAGGAATGTTTTGGGGGCGTCTTGGCTAAGGTGTACCCATATAACACCCGGGCTGGTCACCTCAGGATGGAATTTCAAATAGGACAGCTCTGAGGTGAATCACCGTTATGCCTTATGATGCTCCTGTGGAACCATGGGTGAAGGCCCACTCAAGCCCTGTAGCTTTTCAGCCATGGGACTACATATATACCCCACTCACTCTCTCATTCACACAGAGTTTATGGAAAACAATCGAATGCTGGTACCCACTATACCAGCTACCGGATGCTGATACCCACTGTACCAGCTACCAGAAGGCTGACACCCACTGTGCCAGCCACCAGAAGCCTCAAGCAACATCTTGGTGAGGCTTGCCAAGTCAGAGTTGCAATGACTGCATCCAGTCCCTTGACACAGGCCCCACTTGAACTAGTTCCCAGATTTCAGACCAAACTTACCTCCGGAGGTTTTTAGGACCCTGAGGAATTTCGTGTGAATGTCGGCCGGGTGGTCGCTTATCCTCCACGGTGGTGCTCTGGGGCCCTGGGACAACTCAGGGGGCGCCTCCCCTAGAGGCCCCCAAGGTGGGGGCAGCCGCCCAGGCGAGACTCTGAGATGGCTTTTGTCTAGTGATAAACAAAAAGAATAGTATCTCGCTGGGGCGTCCAAATGAAGTATTTGGGTCGAGTGTAAAATTATCAACTAAGACAAAAGTATGCCAAATTGCAGGGTCTTTATTGCCGGCGACCACGGAGGACTCACGTCTCTCCAACCCCGAACTCTAAAAACCACATCCTGGTTTTAGGATTGAGTGGTTGCAGGGCAAGCAACTTTACAGTAACTACTGATAAGCAAAGGCCAGACAGTTCATTCTTTAGAGCAAGCTAGCAGTTTTGTTTACAGAAGCCAAGGTCAGCAGTTATTGCAAGGAGAATGGGGCAACCGTTCTAACTCTAGGCCCGCTATAGCACACAGGCATTGTCATGGAAATGGCAGTTCTTCCCTCACACACATTCCCTTGGCCATATGCATTTTAAAACTTTAGAATTAATTTTTTTTAATTCTAACTGTGAAATATTTCAGACAAGTGGAAAGCTGTAATTGGATACCAGTGTATGCCACTAAGATTTAACACATATGCACATTTAAAAAAGAAAACAGTTTTACAGAAAACCTAGCCCTCATCCCTCTTTCCTCTTGGCTGGAGAAAACATTAACCTGAAGTTGGTGCTACTCCTTCTAATCAGTGTCTTTATATTTTATTACATATTTTCATCCCCATAATTCTCTAGAATGTCAGTTGAGAATTTTTAAAATTTTTTAAATCAGTAAATTTTTTAAGTCAGTATGTTTTTTAAATTCACATAAATATTTTCACCTTTAAAGTGGTTACCCTCAAATATTTAACACATGTAATTGAATAGAGTCTAATATTGACCAACATGTTCTGAACACGAACAGGCCTCACTTCTCATACATTGTTCACTTTTGTGGTCTGCTGGGTGGGTTATACCTGGTTTTAATTTCCAGATTGGTTATAAGAACAACACAAAGTCATTGTTTCCTGCTTGGTGCTGTTTTAGCCTTTCAGTGTGTTTAACTCATCATTGCTTCTCTTGTCCTGCCCCTCCTTCTGGGTTTCATATCCTTATAGAAGTTTCTCCTTCAGAAATCACTTCCCATTGGAAGGCTGGAAAGAGCTTTATTTTCCCCTCACTCTCTTTTTCTCCCACTTTTATTTTGGAAAATTTCCAACTGCAGAAATGTAAGGTGGATTAACTGAGTACCTTACACCCTTCACCCAGATTCACCAACTGTGAGCATTTTGCCGCTTTGAGTCCCCTCTCTTCTTCTCTCTTTTCCTCCCCTCTTGCCCTCTCTGCACTCTCTGTCATACATACTCTTTTTAGATTGAAGTATTTGCAAATTTGTTGCAGATGTGCCTCCTTCATACTCCAGCATTCTCCAATGTAACTGTCATAAAATTATAGCTCATGAAAATTTAGCATTGATTTATGTGTAGTACTATTACCTAATATATCATTCAAATTCAAGTGTGCCTTATTATAGCAAAAAAAAGAGACCTTTATAGCTTTTTTTTTTTTCCAATTCCAGCATCCAATTTAGGATTATTTACTGTATTTAGTTCTCATGTTCCCTTCATCTTTTTACCCATAATCTAATTGTTCCCTGGCCTGTTGTAATGTCCTTCAGTCTTGAATTTGGCTGTTTCTTATTTGTTAGACTCAAGTCTTAATGACCCCCACGCCCTTCTCAGTGCACCACACCAGAGGCCACCTGATGTCAGTTTGTCCCATTATTGATTATTTTGAGTGTGATTATTAGGCTAAATGAGGACCAACAGATTTGTTCAAAGGTAAAGGTGCATTTTTCCTTTGTGATTTATTAGTAATCTGTGTAGCAATATGTTGAAACTATGGACCTATTCTATTTCTTAACATGCTTTACTCATTCACAGATGACTCTTGCCTCTGTCAGATATTACCATGTTGTTTGTAGCCTAACTTCTACCATCCTATCTGTTAGAAGACTAAACTTTATTAGCTTGGTCTTCTTCTGTAAACTACGCCTTTTCCTTCTTTGCATTCCCTTTCCTTTTTTTGGAAGGGACTTGTGTTCTTTGTGTTAATTCAGTATGTTATAATATTCTATTACTCATGTGGATGTTCATGTGGTTTCACATTTGGCTGCTGGGAGTGGCTTCAGAGTGTCTCCTGTACCTTTTCTGCATGTTCTCATCTGTCTTTGAGTATTTCTTACCTTCTAGCATAACAAGATGCTCCAGACTCACCTGTATTTTTCCTGCCCTAGCCCTGGAATCAGCCATTTCTCTGAGAAGTTTTGGTGTCCTTTGAGTGCAATATGGTATTTACAAACCAAGATCTGGCAGCTGGATGTGCCTATTACTTCTACTGTATGCTTACTCCCAGGCGCTTCAGTGGCTAAGAATGCATCTGTGTGTTTTAAATCATGAGTTTACATCAGCACCTCCAATTCCAGTTCAACATCACAGAGTTCTTTCTCTCTTTTGCCCATCCCATGTTTGTGTCTCCTTTCTCCCATAATAAGAACACTGATTCCCAATCACATTCATATGATCCTGCAATTCACACAGAATTGTTTTAGGATTGCTATACCAATACTACCACTCACTACAAACTCATTAAGAGAAATTTAATATTTCCTTCAGTTCTTGTGCCAAGATGTCTCATAAAGGATTACAGTCAGATACTGGGTTCTAAACATTCTTCCCTTAATTATTTTTTCCTCTTCTCTTTGTTTTATTACCTATTTGATGTACAGTTAGGTTCATTTGTTTCTTTGTAGAAAAAAATTTCTGTGTCTTAATCAAATAATACATTTGTGGATATATAAACTATTAGCATAGTTCAAAAGTCGAAACTACATGAAAGATGTGGTCAGAGATGCCTTATGGCCTTCCCTGTCTATACCTTGTACCCCATTCTCAACAATGCTTTATAAACAGCTGTTTTCATGAGTTTCTGGTATATTCTTTATGTGTTTTATTGTTTCCTTATTTTTGTTTGTTTTGCTAAAATAAGCATATAGCACCGAATGACAGAAAAAAAATTTGCAAATTATATATCTGATAAGGGTCATTGTCCATAATACATAAAGAATTTTTACCACTCAACAATAAAAAGACAAATGGCCTAATTTTAAAATGGTCAAAGGATTTTAATAGACAGTTTTCCAAAGAAGATAAACAAATGGCCAATAAACACATGAGAAAATGTGTAACATAATTAGCCATCAGGGAAATACAAATCAGTACCACAGTGAGAGGTACCTGTTTATTCTCACTAGTATGACCATTTTTTTTAAAATGGGAAATAGGAAGTGTTGGCAAGAAGTGGAGAAATTTTTACCCTTATATATTGTTTATAGGAATGTAAAATGGTACGGCTGCTATGGAAAAGAGTTTGGCACTTCCTCATAAAGTTAAATATGGAGTTACCATATGACCTAGAGATTCCACTCCTAGGTATGTATGCAAGAGAACTGAAAGCATATGTTCACCCAAAAAATGGTACACACGTTTTTAGCAGCCTTATTCAGTAATCGTTAAAAGGCAGAAACAACCCAGATAGCCATCAACAGATGAATGGGTAAACAGTGTGTGATGTATCCATTCATGTAATAGAATATTGCTCAGCTATCAAAAGAAATGAAATACTACTATGTGGTATGTGATGGTTTGGATGTTTGTCCCTTCCAGGCCTCGTGTTGAAATTTGATCCCCAAGGTTGGAGGTAGGGCTTAATTGGAAGTGTCTAGGTGATGGAGATGGGTCGCTCATAAATAGATCAGTGCTCTCCCTTGGGAGTGAGTTCTTGCTCTGTTGGTTCCTGAGAGAGCTGATTGTTAAGAAGAACCTGACCCTCCCCGACTCTCTTGCTTTTTCTCTGCCCATGTAATCTCTGCATATGAGGCTCCCCATCCCCTTCCACCATGAGTAGAAGCAGCCTGAGGCCCTCACCAAAGGCAGACGTCCAATCTTGAACTTTCCAGTCATCATAATTGTGAGCAAAATACACTTCTTTTCTTTATAAACTACACAGTCTCAGGTATTCTGTTATAGTAACACAAAACAGACTGAGATGTGGTACAACATAGATGAACCTTGAAAACATTATGGTGAGTGAAAGAAGCTAGACACAAATACCCACATGCTTTATGAATCAGTTTATATGAAATGTGCAAAATAGACAAATCCATAGAGACAGAAAATAGAGTAGTAGTTGGCAGGGACTGTGGGGAGAGGGACAGTGGAAAGTCACTGCTGAAGAGTATACGATTTCCTTTTGAAGTGGTGAAAATACTCTGGAAGTAGGCAGTGGTACTCAACCTTGTGAATATGACATAATATAAATATTATGCAATAAAACTAGCCTGGTGCAGTGGCTCACGCCTGTAATTCACTTTGAGAGGCCAAGGTGGGAGGATCACTTGAGTCCAGGAGCTCAAGAGCAGCCTGAGCAGCATAGCAAGACCCTATCTCTACAAGAAATATATAAAAATTAGCCAGACATGCTGGTGCACACTTGTAATCACAGCTACTCAGAAGGCTGAGGTGTGAGGATGGCTTGAGCCCAGAATATCAAGGCTGCAGTGAATTATAGTCACTTCACTCCAGCCTGGGAGACAGTGAGACCATGTATCTAAAAAAAAAATTAATAATAATAATAAAACCTACTCAACTGTGTGTTTTACAATGGTAGCTTTTATGATATATGAATTATAACACAATAAAAATGCAAGCATTTTTTAAACATAATCATCAGCACCTTGTTTTTTTCCAATTAATATCCTGGAAATCAGCCCACATCAGTTCATAGATATCTTCACCATTCTTTTTTTAAATAGCTGCTACACATTTGTTATATTGTGATTTATTGTGTCAGTCTCCTATATGGACATTTAAACTGCTTTCGATATTTTTCTATTATAAGTAATGCTGCAGTGAATATTTGTGCCTTATTTTTGTATCGTTGGAGGTAATCTTACACTCATTCTTGAAGGATAGTCTGGATGTATATAAAACTTTAGGTTGATATTTTAGTTTCTTTCAATCCTTTGATGTTATTGTTACATTTTCTTTTAGGCTCTTTATGTTTCTGATAAGAAATTTGTTTTCAGTATAATTATTCTATTGTGGATAATCTTTCTCTATGGTTTTTAGAATTTTTTTCCTTACCTTTGTTTATCTGCAGTTTCACGAGGTATTTTCTCCTATTTAAGAACCATTGTGCTTCTTATTTCTTTAGAATTATGTTCTTTATCAATTCCAGAGTGTATTTTTTTTTTAAGAAGGAATGTCTTGCTCTGTTTTCCTGACTGGAGTTCAGTGGCACAATCATAGCTCACTGTAACCCTGAACTCCTGGGTTCAAGTAATCTTCTGGACTCAGCCTTCTGAGTAGCAAAGGACCACAAACACATGCCACCATTCCTGGCTAATTAAAAATAAAAGTGTTAGAGATAACTGTCTTGCTATGCTGCCCATGCTGGTCTTAAACTCCTGGCCTCAAGCAATCCTCCCACCTCAGCCTCCCAAAGTGCTGGGATTACAGGTATAAGGTATAAGCTACTGCACCTGGCCTGAGTTTCAATATTCTTAGCCTTATTTTTTCTTTTTCTTTTTTTTTTAATTTTTATTGCATTATAGGTTTTGGGGTACATGTGCAGAACGTGCAAGATAGTTGCATAGGTACACATATGGCAGTGTGTTTTGCTGCCTTCCTCCCCCTCACCCACACTTGGCATTTATCCCCAGGCTATCCCTCCCCAGTGCCCCCCCCACTGTCCGTCCCCCATTTCCCCCAATAGACCCCAGTGTGTAGTAGACCCCCTCCCTGTGTCCATGTGTTCTCATTTTTCTCACCCGCCTATGAGTGAGAATATGCAGTATTTCTTTTTCTGTTCTTGTGTCAGTTTGCTGAGAATGATATTCTCCAGATTCATCCATGTCCTTACAAAGGACATAAACTCATCATTTTTGATTGCTGCATAATATTCCATGGTGTATATGTGCCACATTTTCCCAGTCCAGTCTATCATCGATGGGCATTTGGGTTGGTTCCAGGACTTTGCTATTGTAAACAGTGCTGCAATGAACATACGTGTGCATGTGTCCTTATAGTAAAACGATTTATAGTCCTTTGGATATATACCCAGTAATGGGATTGCTGGGTCAAATGGAATTTCTATTTCTAGGTCCTTGAGGAATCACCACACTGTCTTCCACAATGGTTGAATTAATTTACACTCCCACCAACAGTGTAAGAGTGTTCCTTTTTCTCCACATCCTCTCCAGCATCTGCTGTCTCCAGATTTTTTAATGATCACCATTCTAACTGGCGTGAGATGGTATCTCAATGTGGTTTTGATTTGCATCTCTCTAATGACCAGTGATGATGAGCATATTTTCATGTGTTTGTTGGCCTCATGTATGTCTTTTGTAAAGTGTCTGTTCATATCCTTTGCCCATTTTTGAATGGGCTTGTTTGTTTTTTTCCTGTAAATCTGTTTGAGTTCTTTGTAAATTCTGGATATCAGCGCTTTGTCAGATGCGTAAACTGCAAAGATTTTTTCCCATTCTGATGGTTGCCAATTCACTCTAGTGACTGTTTCTTTTGCCGTGAAGAAGCTGTGGAGTTTGATGAGGTCCCATTTGTCTATTTTGGCTTTTGTTGCCAATGCTTTTGGTGTTTTGGTCATGAAGTCCTTGCCTACTCCTATGTCCTGAATGGTTTTGCCTAGATTTTCTTCTAGGGTTTTCAGGGTGTTAGGTCTTATGTTTAAGTCTTTAATCCATCTGTAGTTAATTTTAGTGTAAGGTATCAGGAAGGGGTCCAGTTTCTGCTTTCTGCACATGGCTAGCCAGTTTTCCCAACACCATTTATTAAACAGGGAATCCTTTCCCCATTACTTGTTTTTGTCTGGTTTATCAAAGATTATATGGTTGTAGGTATGTTGTGCTGCCTCCGATGCCTCTGTTCTGTTCCATTGGTCTATATCTCTGTTTGGGTACCAGTACCATGCTGTTTTGATCACTGTAGCCTTGTAGTATAGTTTGAAGTCTGGTAGTGCCTTATTTTTTCTGAATATTTCTTTTCTTTCATTTGTTTTAGTCTCTTTCTAAAACTTCTATTTAAGCACATTTTGCATCTTCTTATTTTTCCTTATTTTCTCTTAACTTCTCATTCATCATTTCTGCCTCTCTTTGCTACCTTCTGGAAATTTTCCTCAATCTCTTTTTCATTCAGTTATTTTCTCTTTAGCTTGTCTTGCCTGATGTTTATCCTCACCTTTGAGTTTTTAAATCCAATGACTATATTTTTCGTCTGTAGTTCCATTTGCTACTTTTCAAATCCACCTTTTCATTGTGTTCTAGTGTTTTGTTAGAATTTTAATTCTTCTTTTATCTTTAATCATTTTAAACTTATTTATCTTATAATGCCTCCCAAATTATTGTATTACCTTCAGGGGTGACCATTCTTCTTCAGAATGTACTAATCTGTACAATGTTGGCTGTGTATGTATGAGAGAGGGAGGAGAGAGAAAGAGAGAGAAGAGAGAGCTCATCTTCATTAATTAATTGTTATATTCATGGAACTCTCACGCTCCCTGGATTGTGTCTTATCATGAAATGGTTTTACCTCTGCTTGTGCTATTGTCCTGCTGGTTTCAGTGGTTTAGAACTGGTTAAAATTAAATTTTCAGATTAAGGAGCCCTCCAAAGCACGGGTAGCATTTCTTTGTCTTTTTTTTTTTTTTTTTTTTTTTGAGACAGAGTCTTGCTCTGTCGCCCAGGCTGGAGTGCAGTGGCATGATCTTGACTCACTGTAACTTCTGCCTCCCGGGTTCAAGCAGTCTCCTGCCTCAGACTCCTGAATAACTGGGACTTTAGATACAAGCCACCATGCCTAACTAATTTTTTTGTATTTTTTAGTAGAGATGGAGTTTCACCCTGTTTCCCAGGCTGGTTGCAAACTCCTGAGTTCAGGCAATCCACCTGTCTCGGCCTCCCAAAGTTCTGAGATTACAGGCGTGAGCCACCAGGCCACCCTCTATGTCTTTTTTGATCACCTTTCTAGCACGTGCTGTCTTTATTCCATCAAGCTTACCTTTTCATTTAAAATTTCCATCTTAAATTTCACCTAGAATCTTATATGCTTATGGGAGGGATATGGTCTGTGACAGTGTATTCTGACATGTTGCTAAAATCAGATATATTTAAATATATTCTCTCTCTTTTTTATCTTATCTATAG
Source organism: Saguinus oedipus (assembly GCA_031835075.1). NCBI lineage: Eukaryota > Metazoa > Chordata > Mammalia > Primates > Cebidae > Saguinus > Saguinus oedipus. The sequence continues at coordinate 51,186,178 of CM063170.1, forward strand.
ATAAGATATCTATCTTATCTATACTACTCAAAACTTGCCATTTTAGCCATGCCACTTAGTAGCATTAATTACATATACATTGTTATACAAACATCATCCATATCTATTTCAAAAATGTTTTATCACCCAAGCAGAAACTCTGCGCATGTTAAACAACAACTCCTCTATTCCCACCTCCTCATTGGCCACTGGTAGCCTCTATTCTGCCTGCTCTCTCTGTGAATTTGCATATTTGAGATATTTCACATATTTGGAATCAGGTATTTGTCCTTTTGTGTCTGGCTTATTTTACTTAACATAATGTTTTTAAGGGTTGTCCATATTGTAGCATGTGTCAAAACCTCATTTCCTTTTATGGCTAAACACAATTGCATTATCTGGCATACCACACTTTGTTTATCCACTCGCCTGTTGATGCACATTTAAGTTGTTTCTACCTTTTGGCTATTGTGAATAATTCTGCAGTGAACGTTCGTGTACAAGTATCTGTTTGACTCCCTATGTTCACTTCCTTGGGATATATCTCTGGTAGTGGGATTACTGTGTCTTATAGCAACTTTGTGTTTTTAAAATAGACTCTTAGCAAAATGAAATAAATCACAAAGACACAGCACCCCAACAGCAGAGGTGCTGAGGGTCTTGTATAATCTCTTATCTATTTAGGCTAATATATATGGTATTCAAAGTTAAGAGCAAACTGTTTTGTTCTAGAACTGCCCAGTTCTTGTTTCCTATTGCTCTGCTGTGTACACCATGTTCACCTAGTGTGAGTTTCAATGGGACTAAAATACTTTGATTGAGCAAGGGCTTGTGCATGTATTGTTTACTTTTCAAATCATTGTTTCAGGAGGGATTTTTGTTGGCTTGGGGTTTAGAGGTGATACTGAACCACTACTCATTCCTGCTTCAATACATTGTTCCCCGGAGGCTTCTGATCCCTTCTCTGCTGCTTAGCTTTCATTATTTAACAAACATTTATTGAGTACCCATAATGTGATGGCTTCTGTGATACACATAGAGAAAATTGACCCTGGAGCAGCTTTGCTGAGGGCTGCTGTAGGGAAAGCACGGAATATTCAGGGGGTCATGTGCATAACTCAGATGAGTGCTGTGTGTCCCACTCACTTTTCACATGGGCTGCAAACAATAAACACTCACTTAAGCTCCAGAAAGGGATGGAAAATTCACTGTACAAGTGCAAGTGGGAACAGGGAAGGCAGGATTCTTGGGAATGTTGCCAGATCCAGGAAACAATCAGCTTGGTCTTGTTCCCTGCCACAAAGCTCATGTCCCGACAGCATTGACAGATCCCTTCATACGCTGCTGGCCAGATGCTCCCTGTGGTCCACTCAACTGTGTCCCTGGATTGCTGGGTCATTTGAAAACTGCATAGAGATTCATAGGCAGCTCCCCCTGAAAGGGTGATATTCTGATGCTTACCCCATCTGGTACACCCACCATTCATCTCTTCCTTCCTTTAAATATTCCGGCAACTATTCATTTCAAACTCTTATCACACCTAAGCCTATGCTGATAATTGTGTTTTCCTCCAAATCCCCTTTAATATATTTTTCATGTCAAGGGGGAAATCATCTTCTTTTGTAAGAGAACACATAATAAATTTATTTTCCCTGTGTCTCCCAGGTGTCTAGAGTGGGAGTCAGGAAAAGGAAGCATTCTTTGGGGGTCTCAGGAGGAAATAACTCATTTTTTTTGGTGGGGGTGGGTACCACAAAATACAGAGACAATAATCCATGTTTGAAAGCTATGGGTTGGACTCTCCTCCTTCCCTAGGTGTTCCTTCCACCAGTGTGGGTGACACTGGATCCTGGGATGGGTCACCAGGAGATGAAGGTGAAGCCATTCCCGGATGGCTGTCCCCTGCTGAGGTGAGCGGGGGTGGGAGGAGATGAGGAGGACAGCACCTCTGGCTGCACCTTTTCACCCCTTTCTCTCAGTTGCCTTAAAAGTTATTTATTTCTGGAGTTGACTTTAGAAATAGATAGGAAATATCTTGGCATAAGTCGGAGAAGCATCCAGAGCAGACCATCTTCAGACGCAGTGAGATACTCCATCAGACCTGCTTTCCACTACTGAGTTCTGCTGTCCTTTAGTTCAGCTCTGCTCTCCAGCAGGCTCTTGGGTAGTGACCAGATGGCCACCAGTAACTCCAGGCTTAAATCCTGCCTGGTCTGTGGGGCGGATGCCTCATCTACTCTGCAGGCACTGCTGTTGGCTGTTGTGAGGAGCAGCTGTGGAGCAGGGGTGAGTGGAGTGGCCTCTGCCCATCCTGAGGGGCCTCCTCTGTCCTCCAGTTGTGGCCTCTGCTCAGGCTTATGTGGCACCCAGCAGCACTGTCTACCTTTTGTACTTCTGCTGGTCCCTACCTCTCCCAAAGACAATAAGCTTGGGAAATGTGGGGGACAGGGACAGTGTTAGTGACCCCACCACGCCCACTACAGCGTCGAGCACTCATTGCATGTGTGTCCATTGAGCTGGCCCATGTGTGCTCTCCAGTATGAGGCTATATTATGTCTGAGGATACACAAATACACAACTTTAAAATAGGAATTTTTAAAATTTACTACAAAGAAGCTCAGGGATTAAAGAACGATCCATCTCTTAATTCTCATGGTCAATGGCTTTATCTTTTCACATAGCATGCTTGCCTAAAGCGAGGCATCTCTTCATATATAAATCAGCCTTTTCTGAATAAAAGTTAAATACAACAGGATGGAAATGCAGCCTTGAAAACCTATAATGAGCAGGAGGGATTATTACGAATCTACACCCTAGGGAAGTGAATATTTCATATTAGAAAAAGTAGAGGCCAAGAGCAAGGTTCATTTAAAATGTATAAAAATAATAAAAGCACTCATGAATGGAAAGACCATCTGAAAGGACTGTTCACTTTTTGGAGAGACTGATGTGGAATCATTGTGTTTCTTTGCAGGGGGATAAAAAGTCCTGTGTGCGAATGACCCCCTGCGTGGTGCTGCGTCAGCAGACAGGCGCATAATTTTCCCCTGGAATGTGCAGCGCTTGGTGCCTCTGTTCTCTCTGCAGCGCACAGAGCCAAGCAGAGAGAGAAGCTGAGCATTTCAAAGGGAGACAAAACAAAAACAGATTATTCTGCTGTGCTGCTGCATTGCCACAGCACAATACTCTGTTCAAAATTGTCTCTTGTCAGGCACATTTTTCAAACAGTATTATGTTTACAAAGGCTCTCTGTGTTGGAGAATTTGCATGTGTAGGGAAAATAGCTGCATGTTGCAGAATATTTCCTGAAGAGAATAGATTTTGTGTGTGTGTCCCGGGCATCTGGGTCCTTAGCATTTTGGAAGATGCCTGAGCTTTTGGAGATCATCAAAAAGTACTGAGTCATTGTGCCATTCAGTTACCTTCAGTGCTACCATCTTAGTCTGAAGCTTTTTTGTTTGTTTGTTTTTTCTTTTGAGACAGAGTCTTGCTCTTTACCCAGGCTGGAGTGCAGTGCACAATACTGGCTCACTGCAACCTCCGCCTCCCGTGTTCAAGCAATTATCCTGCCTCAGCCTCCCAAATAGCTGGGATTACAGGCACACACCACCACACCCAGCTAATTTTTTTGTATTTTTAGTAGAGACGGGGTTTCACCATGTTGGCCAGGCTGGTCTCGAACTTCTAGCCTCAAGTGAACCGCACATTGGCCTCGCAAAGTGCTGGGGGGCCAAGGTGCAGCTATATAGGTGTGAGCCACCATGCCCAGCCAGTCTGAAGTTTCTACAGGCCTCTAAGGAGGTCTTCCTCAGACCCCAGTCTTGTTTTTTTGCATAAGTATGCTGCCCATGCTCATGTGATTGAAAGGTGTAGAATGGGACATCTTCCTTTCCTATTCCCAAGGCATGGTAGTAGTCTTCAGTGTTAATTTCTGGAATTCAGGTCACCTGAAAGGCCAGTTTGGGGGCGTTTCTACCTGAATAGCTGATGATTCTTCTCCTTGCATCCATCATGACCAATTATCCAGAAAAATTGATTATTCAGTTTGTTAAATCCCCAATTAGTCTGGATAATCAGCATCTTGTTGTATCCCATAAATGTGGCCCATGCTGTGGAGCAGGGTGGGCTTCTTCCTGGGGCCCTGGGGCTCGTCTCTCCCCAAGCTCAGGTGTGCTGCTCTGTCTCACGCTGCCTGCTCTCTGGGCATTCTGTTCTCCTCCAACACTGCTGATGCAGGGACTTTCCAAGAGGATGGCCTGGCCTCTGGGCCAGCTGTCCAATTTGGGGGGACTAGGGTGGCCCAGCTGGAGACTTAAGCAGTCTTTCTTTTTAATTGGGACAAAAGTTGAAAGGACACACAAAAAATCACAGATCAATCTGAAGGCACACGTGCTCACATGGCTGCTGTGGCTTTGGGATTGTTCCCTCTGCCTGTGGAATGGCTGGATTTCAAACTCATGCTTCTTTGTCCTCTAGCATCTGCACCCCCAATTTACTTAGGGTAGCAATCAGAATTAGGCAGCCTACTGTCTTTGTTGGGCTGCTGTAACAAAATGCCATAGACTGAATGGCTTGTCAGCAATGGAAACTTACTGCTCACAGTTCTGGAGGCTGTGAACTCCAAGATCAAGTCTCCAGCATATTTGATGTCTGGTAAGGGCTCATTTCATGGTTTGCCTTGTCCTGACCTGGCGGAAAGGACAGACAGACTCCATCAGGCCTCATGAGGAAGGGCACTAATCCCATTCACAAGGGCTCTGCCCCCATGATCCAATCTCCTCCCCAAAGCCCAACCGCTTAATGCTATCACATTGGGTAGCAGGTTTCAACATACGAATTTTGGGAGGACACATTCAGACCACATCACCTGCCCAAGGTTTTACAGCCGGTGGTTAGCCCAGACCAGCCAGCTCTTTACTGTATCCACTTTGTCTCTAGTTCTATATTAGGTGTTGGAGGAGGGAGGTCATACAGGTGTGAAAATGAGTCAGACAAACAGGGAGCAGGCTCTGCCCTAGAGGACCTTAAGGGGAAATCATAAATTTCCCTCAGCAGTGCATTATGCTGTAATCTAGCACAGGGCGCAGATATGTGACCTGAGGGAGCTGGATAAAGCAATCACCTTGCTGTGGAGACATTTGACTTGCACCTTGAAGGATGACTCAAAGCAGAGATGTGGAGGTGGGGAGGACATTCTAGAGAAGGGGCCAGCTCAAGCAAGAGCTTGTAGGTGCAGGGGCATGCAGGCCAAGGGGCCCAGTTCACTTAGAACAAAGGGTCGGCAAAGCAAGTCTGGGAAACAAACCAAGCTACAGAGGAGCTTGAGCAGAATTGACATTTATTTTATGCCCTTGGTGAAGGTTTAAAGCCTAGGAGCTCTGTGATGAGCACTATGTTTTAGGAAGATGACTCCATAATAGAAAGGATGAGCCAGAGGATCCATTCTAAATGTGTTTCTTAGGCTATAGAAGGAGAAGCTTTTTTTATTTCTTCCAGAATTTGCTTTCAGATGCTAATGCATGTACTGTGAGCGCTGAGAAGAGAGAGAGTTCCAAAGTGTATTTGACCACAAAACCTCTTTTTCATGGTAACGGGTGCATGGTAGGCCCTCAGTGCTTTTGAGTGAACAAATAAGCAAGTACAATGCCAGCGTGCCACAGAGCATAGTGCAAGAAACACTGCATTCTGTAAGGGGTTGAATCAAGAAGAAAGGCCAGTGAGAGGCTCTGATATTTGTCTGGGGATGAGGTATGGATTGCTCAAGCAATGGACTGAAGATAGGGAAGCCAGCTACGCGTAACTCCTCCAGGCAACCTCCTCTCCCAGGCAGGCATGGTTGGGGCACCCGCTTCTGGGCTCTCCTGCCTCCTGGGCCCACCCCACCAATGGCTTTTCATGCATTCACTCATCATTTGCCTCTGGCAGAGAGTGGCACAGTCTGGCCTGTGGGGACTCAAGACAGTTTACAGAAGGAAGAGGAAGAAGACCTAAGAGACTTGGCAGCTGGGTGAAGAAGAAGACCCGACTTCTTTATTTATACATTGACTTACTTGAAAAACATTTCAGTTCTTAACCAAAAAGTGCAGTGACTTCTCCACTATAGCATCTGTTCCTATGAGATGCAAGTGATGGTTTTCATGTAAGGGCTCAAAGAAACCATGGAGGGCAGAGGGCAAGCAAGACATGGATCATGCTCATGTTTTTCTCTTCTGTTCCTTTTCCCCTCCTCTTCTAAAGTGAGGACTTGTGATTAAAGAGAGGTTAATGACAGGGAAAACAGTTATAAAGAAGAAGGGGTTGCCTGAAGGAAGCATTTGGGATGAGGGTAGAGCGAGGGGCACTGGGAGCCCTGCCATGAAGCCTTCAGGGCATTGTGTGGAAACACCTCCAGCTCCTGGTCTTCTAGCCTCCTGGGCCTTTCCTCTCCTTTCCTCTGACCTTTCTCTCATACCTTATCTTCATTCCCCTCATTCATTATTTTCTCTGGAATATGTCACTGCTCTAGTGTCATCCTTTTCCTCATTAAACTCCCAACTCTCCTAAACCCCATTGAGTAAGTTCACCGATGGTTTCTGGATGTTCATCTGTTCTTGTTCTCTCCAAGTATAGCAAAAATAAGAAAACTTATTTTGCGGTAGACAGATGCTGACCTCTGACAATTTCTCTTCGATTTTCCTCCACATTTTCTCTTTATTTATTTATTTATTTATGTTTGTTTGTTTGTTTTACTAATCTCAAAGCCAGAGTAAATAAAAACGACTGGAGGTGACTGATTTGCCCCAGATTATACATCAGGTTAGTGGTGATACTAGCACCAAGGCCCAGGTTGATTCTGCTATACCACACTCCCTTCCCTGACAGCACCTGCTTTTCTGAAAGCTTCTTGCTTTATTATCAAGAAAGCAGCATCTACTCCAGATGTTGAAAAAAGGTAAGGAGCAGTTCTGAAGGCCCAGCACTGGTGATAGACTGGGGATAGCTTAGCATTTTGCATTTAGTGCAAACCCATTTGCAACTTTTCCTCATATTTGTTTGAAAGCATTTGCATTATACAGTTCATTTATGCCCTTATCATAACTAGGTGCAAGTTGCTGCTGCAATATGCTTGTCTGCATTATTACTGTGCTTGCCTTTTTTCATTCCTGCTCATCTTACATTATTGCGTCTTACTGGCTTCATGTCAAATCTTTTAAATGTTTATAATATTCTGCTTTCTGAAATCAGGAGGGGGCTAAGATCGTTATGTCAGAAATTCAGGGAAAAATGAAGAAATGTGTGCACATGTGTACATATAGAGAGAAACTGCATGGAAATCACAGCAAGGTTGTGGCAGAAATGAGAAAACCTAAGATTAACGGCTTAGAGTGTTTTTATGCTCCTGGAACTCAGAAATGTTATGTTTGCAGTGCTGCACAAACACAGTCTAATTGCCAATGCTATTTTTAAAAAGCACACTGAAACCATGAAGGCAGGGAAGTTCAAAGCCTTGCTCTTGCACGTGTGCAGTCATCTTTCCCAACTCTTATTGCAAAATGATTTTTTGCTGGAGCACAGTGTTGGGTATCTGTGACAGCCACAGTGACATGGGCTGGGAAGTGTCTCCAGAGCAGCTCCAGCACAGCCCTGATGGCCCATTGGGTAATTAAAAGGCAAATGGAATGTTGAAAAAATGTCCATACAATTTGACCAGTTAATTTGCTTGCTTTTTTGAGAATTTAAAGGAAACCTTCAGAATCATTGGAACTTTTAAAAAGGAATCCTTTCAAAAGTCTTCAAAAGAAAGTATGTTTTATGTGTCGAAGTCACTGGCAAGACTGAACTTGTTATGTTATGTTATGTTATGTTATGTTATGTTATGTTATGTTATGTTACGTTAGGTGGGTGTTGATAATATGGATGCGACTGTCAAACTCGAATCATACACCATCCTTCAGCCAACTTTGTAAGACATATTCCACTCGGAAATCTTACAATTGCTGATTATTCTCTTGTATGGCCCCAGAACCTAAGAGCTTTCAATTTGCCCCTTAGAGCACAAGAAGTTGAGGGTATTTTCCAAATCACAGGGTCTCCATGCAAATGACCTGGGAGAAGCAGGGGTAGGATGAGCTGGAGGAAGCTGGAGCCTGGCTTCTGCCTCGTTCTCCGGAGCTCACTTGCTGTAAGAAGCCAATGGCTGGGACAGTGAGGAAAGGGCCTTGTTGGAACCAGGGGAGTCTTTGGAAGGTGACCCTGGGAGGACATGTACCCTGATATTGTTTGGCTGTGTCCCCACCCAAATCTCATCTTGAATTGTAGCTCCCATAATTCCCACATGTTGTGGGAGGGTCTGGGTGAGAGATAATTGAATCCTGGGGGCAGTTTCCCCCATACTGTTCTCATGGTAGTGAATAAGTCTTGTGAGATCTGATGGTTTTATCAGGGGTTTCCCCTTTTGCTTGGCTCTCATTTGGTCTTGCCTCCTTCCATGTAAGACGTTCCTTTGCTCTTCCTTCATCTTCCACCATGATTGTGAGGCCTCCCTAGTCATGTGGAACTGTGAGTCCATGAAGCTTCTTTTTCTTTATAAATTTCCCAGTCTTGGGTATGTCTTTATTAGCAGTGTGAGAAAGGGCTAATACATACCCTAACCAATCACTCTCTGTGGCCAACTCCAAGTTGTCATGGAAATTGATAAAGTACCCTTGAGAGCTTAGTACCAAGTCATGTACTGAATGACTGGGTTTTACACTCTCTAGCCTCCTTCCACCCAGACCACTCTATCTAAAACCTGGCCTGGCCAGGTCACATTTCGGATAACTATTCATTTCATAGATACTTTACTTTTTTGTTTAGCAAACTACTGTTTATTTTATTATTCTTCATCACTTTATTAAGTGAAAGGAGACATTAATCTCTGAAAAGTCTGTCCTTTTACTTCTGTAAACCAAAAAGTGACTGGAACAGATCTCAATTGATTAGAACTTTATTTTTGTCTCAAGGTTGAGGAGACACCTGGGAAGAAGAAACACAGGTTGTAATAGGATCTTGGACTGTGCTTTTTCCAAAGAGTGTTTTGGGAACTTCAGAATTTAGAGAAAAGAACAAGCAGGAAGGGGAGAAACAGAGGGAGGGAGAGTAGGCAAGGAAGCCAGTGGTCACATTGCTGCAAGGCCCTGACCATCCCTCAGTGAATCTATGTTTTACATGTGAAGAGAGGGAGTGAGAGAAAGTAATTATGATTCCCTCTCTGCTTAGTAAACCTGCACTTTACAGGAGATAAAGTAAACATGTGAGATCATAGCTGTCTCTTTCGGAACAAAAGGAAGGCAGTGTTTTGCATGATTCAGTTTCCAACCTTAACTTCTCCTTTGGCATGGTGAGTTTGGGGTCCTGATATTCTATTTTCCTTGCACATTTCTTAGTGTTGTGATAGAAAAGAGGGTTATTTGAACTCTTGCCACCTTTGTCTTAAAAGATGATGGAAAGTCAACTGCCTGTGCATGTTATAGGCAAATCAGTTGTTTTAAGCAATTATTAGGTAAGATTTAACATGGCCTCAAATAATCACTTAAGAGACCAGCTAGGAATTATTTCTGTTTGCCTGTATTACACATTTTGCCTCTGTATGTGTGTGTACATTGCATTCTAGGGAAAACATTGAATAGCAGTTTCTTTTCTGAATAATTATGTACTAGAAAAATTTAGCAATATTCTTCCCAAATTCTATATACTTCAAATTACCCTGCATTTTACCTTCCAGCTGATGGAAAAGGGAAAGTTGTAGATGGATGGATGGATGGATAGATGGATGGATGGATGGATGGATGGATGGATGGATGGATGGATGGATGGATGGATGGATAATAGAGGATTTTAGCTTCTACAGCAATTCCCACCTCAAACTCAATGGAAGATCCAGACCTCCCTCTCAACACGGTACCCTGGAGCAGGCCACAGACTGGCACTGGTCTATAGCCTGTTAGGAACCAGGCTGCACAGCAGCAGGTGAGCAAGTGAAGCTTCATCTGCATTTACAGCCACTCCCTATCCCTGGCATTACCACCAGAACTCCGCCTCCTTTCAGATCAGTGGCTACATTAGATTCTCAGAGGAGCACAAACCCTACTGTGAAGTGTGCATGCAAGTCATCTAGTTTACACACTCCTTAAGAGAATCTAATGCCTGATGATCTGTCACTGTCCCCCATCACCCCCAGATAGGACCATAGGAAACAAGCTCAGGGCTCCCACTGATTCTACATGATGGTGAGTTGTAGAATTACTTCATTCTATATTACAATGTAATTATAATAGAAATAAAATGCACAATAAAGGTAATACACTTGAATCATCCCAAAACCATCTCCCCAACATTGGTAGAAAAACTATCTTCCATGAAACCAGTTCCTGGTGCCACAAACATTGGGGACCTGGAGCACTTCCCTGGAGCACTCAGGAGATGTCTACATGCCACTCAGGTCTCTGTAGGAAATGATGCTGTAGAAATGACTCTGGACAGGCAGTTCTTCCGAAAACCTTCCTGTCTTAGTTGGCCTCATTTATCCTTGAACCGTTTCCCACATACATGGTTTCTTACACTCTATTCTTCTCATGAACATTTTCATTCCATTTGCAGTTCCATATTTCACTTTTCAGATTGATGTGTTGCCATAGAATTATTCTTCTATCTATTATTATTATAACATTCACTGTAATCATCATTAGCCCATTAACTCATAACTATTACTATCATTGCTAATATAATGACTATTAACTAAATATGAATAATTCATGCTATCACTAATATAATTACTACTATTAACTATATTCCATCTCACATAATCTATCTCAGCTGCTTCCTCTCCCTCTGCCTCCTTTTGCCTTCCCCCTGCCTTATGTTACAAATGAAACAACTTAGAGTACCTTGACTATTCCATGAGCCTGGCTTTCCCCAGGCCATAATGCAGGTGTGTCAGTGAGCAATGCACAATTTGTTCCTCTGCCAAAGGCAAGACCTGGGGTACATCGCCAGCTCTGCAGCCCATGTGGGTGCCCCAGTCATGCCTTTGCTGCTGCCACAGGAACTGTCTAGTGCCACAGGTCAGGCATCAGAAACAAGTTGTGTGTCCTGCCCTACACCCGTCAAGTGACAACAGATGACAGTTGGAGGGGAAGCAGAGGAGGTCAGAAGGACTGGAGTTGTGCTCTTACTCTCCCTGGTGAACTGAAAGAGCTCATAGACAAGATTCATCATGTGGAGGGATTGACCAAAATATCACCTGTTTTATGCTCTATAGAATCTATTTCAACAGAGCACCGGCTCTTAGAGCGCTTAAAGATTCTGCTTTATTAACTGACTCCATGTTGCTCTACTGGGCCCTGTGGAGTAGTTAACAGCTGTTAGCTTGAAGGAATGTATGGTTTTGTTAGGGATTATAAGGTGTAATTAATTCATTAGGACCTGCTACATGTCAGAGGCTGTGTGAGACACTGGGGTTGCACATATACCTCACATCTCAGACACAGACGTGGACATTAGGGAAGTCACAACCCTCTGAGGGAGAGACCAGCAAAGCACCAATCAGGTACGATCAGTGTCACTGGCCACTAGAGTAAGCACACGGGCTCTGGGTTCACCACAGAGGGGGCACCACCAGCTCTGGAAAGGCTTTAGAGAAGGGATGGCAATGAGCAGAACTTTCAGGATGAAAGGAGAGGATTAAGAGGACTGAGTAAGAGGGCAGCACCCAGAGGAAGCCACATGCAGGGACACTGAGATGGCTCAGGAATGGCAGTGAGTTCACTTCGGGGGCCAGGTTATGTTTGGGGAAATGATGGAGAGCAGCGCTGAGGATCTATAGGGGAAGATCAAGCCGTGTGTCCTGTGTGTTCTGGACTTCATGCCATGGGTCAGGGTGATTCATGGAAGGATCTTAAGCCTAGGTGTGTTTTAGGAAGATTGGGCAGCATGCAGCAAGTAGACCAATTTGAAGGAAGGATTTGCATTCTTGCAGGTGAGATGTCATTAGGACTTGGACTGAGAGGGGAATGGCTGTGAGGGTGACAGGAAGGGAACATACTTGGGAGTCTGAGAGGAAGGTAAAGTCAGCCAGATTTATGACATGGTAATCCATGGGAAGAAAGAACCGGGAGTACCGTCTAAGACTGTGTTTCTAGTTTAAGTGGCTAGAGGGGTGAGGGTGATCTTCTCAAAGCTCAGGAGTATATAAGGAACATATATAGGTGGGAGGGCAGTAAAAAAGACAAAACAGTAAGTTCTGCTTGGATCTGTTGCATTCTAGCTGCCAACTAGAATGTGAGGCGGCACTTAAACTACAAGCTGGGGCTGTGGGTGGAGATCTAGGAGTCACTCTTAGGATTAATTTCTAATGACCTTAAATAAGATGACGGAGGGTAAAAGGAGAATAAGCAGAGGGCTAAGCAGTGAGAGTGAAGAGGAGGATAAATAACAATCAGTGGCGTTGCATGGGACATAAAGCGACCGCTTAGAGGTTATTTATGAGAAGACAGCAATCTAGCAATTGAGTACTCAAAGAAGGCGTTTGGTAACTATTGGAGCCCCTTCTCTGTGCCAGGCATGGGCACTGTGGGGCACAGGTGACTAAATACCACCCCTGCTCTCAAATGAAAGCCATCATGGAAACAGATAAACTAGACATCAATTTTCCAATTCCTAGAGTTGAGATATAAACAAGATACTATGGGAACACAGACCTCATTTATCTTTCTTATTAGAAGAGTAATAAGCATTAACTGTAGAAAAATTAGAAAATACAGAGAAACAGAAAGAACATATACATAACTCATAATTCTACAACCCAGACGTGTGGCTCGTAACATTTTCATGCATGTTTCATACAAATAAAAAATACATTTGTTAGCAAAATGAGATCATATAGCACAAAGTTTTGTAACTGTTTTTACTTAATATTTTATTATTTATATAGTATTAACTATTTGTGTTATCATTTTGAATAACTGCCTAGTTTCTTTTGTTAGTGAATGTATTATGATTTATTCACCTGGTTCTCCATTATTGGACATTTAGATTGGTTCCCGGCTTTCACCATGATAGATGGAATGGCAAATATTCTGGTAGCTACATCTACGCAAACATCAGCATTATTTCCTTACATTAAATTCCCAGAAATGGAATTGCTGTGTTACGGGATATTCTAGTTAAGCTCTTTAGCTACAAGAACTAGACCTCTCTTTATAACCTTCCTAGCTCCAGCATAAAAGTAGAGTGAGGGGATTTTTATGAACAAAAGGAAATGAGGGAATCTAAAGGAGCCAAGAAGCTGATTCCTGCAGGCTTGTTGAGAAACTAGAAATTAAAATTCTCCGGGCCAGGCACAGTGGCTCATGCCTGTAATCCCAGCACTTTGGGAGGCCAAGGCAGGAGGATCACTTGAGCCCAAGAGCTCAAGACCAGCCTGGGCAATGTAGACAGACCCCACAGCTACAAAAATAAAAAAATTAGCTGGATGTGGTGGTGTGCATCTGTGGTCCCAGCTACTTGGGAGGCTGAGGTGGGAGGATCGCTTGATCCCAGGAGGTCAAGGCTGTGGTGAACCAAGATCACACCACTGCATTCCAGCCTGGGCAACAGAGTGAGACCCTGTCTCCAAAATAAGTAAGTAAATAAGCAAGCTCCTGGATTCCAGCCCCTTCCCCTTTTACTCAGGAGCCATAGGGCCTCTCACCCACACTCTTCTGTGACTCTCTGCCACCCTCCTCTTCTTTATCAGCTTGGTTTGCTTACTTCTTTTGCCACAAGACTCAGTTTTACATCATGGCCTCTCAGCTTCAGTGGCTGACAGCAGTCTCTGCCTTTTTAGTTAAGATGCTGGAGAAGGTGAGTCTGATTGGCAGATTCCCACCAGTCCTGAGTCCTGGCCAGCTGACTTCAGGTAGCCATGGATTTGGGGGCTGGGAGCAGGATTCCAATAGGGATGTGTGGGAGCCATTCACCCCAGCTAGTGATAGCTGACCCTCAGCACCTCCTCCCAGCTCCAAGTTCAGTGACGCCATATTGGGAGCTTGAAATCTGCTGTGCAGGGAGTATTCACAGCAAGGAAACCAACAAGTGCTGAGTCAGGGCTGGTCGTGAGATGTTCATCCAAATACCACTGGGTGTCACATGGAACAAAACTCTCTCACATCTTGAGAAATGGGTATGGCCAGTGACTGACATCTTTAGAATACTTCTGAAATAATTTAATCTCATTAACATTCTGTAGATGTTACTTGATTCTATTCTCGTGTTTAACGTCCCAGAGAAGAAATCTAGTTTTAGGATTTTCATTACTTTTCTTTAGATTGATATGATGTTTTATCTGTCTGCACTCTTGTCAGTTTGATTTGCTCACAAAGCGAGCACATTTTACTGGGCTGTGACTGTGGTGGCGCTCTCTTTGCTGTTTCTCAGTAAGGCCATTTTATTTGAAGATGCAAATCTTTTTCCAAGTCAGGGAAGTTTTTCCAAGTTGTTAATTTGATTAATGTGTTTCTTTCACTTACTGTGTATTCACCTTCTGGAATTCCTACTATGCTTATATATGATCTCTTGGATCAATCTTCTATTTTGCTTATCTTTTCCTCATCATAGCTCACGGAATCTATTTTGTCTGAATTCTGGAGAAAACTCTCAATTCCAGCCAGATTCACTGATGTGATTGTATGCACCATCCAGTCTGTTCTTCCAAGCTTCTATTGCATTGTTAATTTTGGCAACTATATTCTCATCTGCAAGTAGTCTTTTCTGATCTCAGATGATTCCGTTTTCTTATTCACAGTATGTTACTGACTCCTCTCAATGAGTCCTTATTTGATTCCGATTCTCTGGGTTATCTCAAACAATGTGCTTCAGAAATTTCGTAAATGTTCTGTTTCTTAAGGGTGGTGTTTCTTTATGTTCTTTAAATTGATCTTGTTATTACAGACTTTTTTATTATGAGCTTTATTATCAGGGTTATTTCACTTTTATTTTGCCTCATTAATGAATGTGCAGGCTGTATTGAGAGCCTACAGTTCACTGTAATTGAATGAAGGGAGGTCTGTTACAGGGCTAAAGGAATCTTTTCTCTGTTTGTGTTAATAATCCAGAAGTTGCCGGGGCTGCCTCTCACCAGCCCTTAGTATGCCCAAGAGGTTTTCACAGTGGAGCCTGGGGCTGGCAGTGTAAGCATCACCTGAGTGCCTGCTAGAAATGCCCACTGCAAGGCCAGGTATGGTATCTCACACCTGTAATCCCAGCATTTGGGAGGCTGAGGTGGGCGGATCACCTGAGGTCCGGAGTTTGAGAACAGCCTGACCAACATGGAGAAACCCCACCTCTACTGAAAATACAAAATTAGCCAAGCGTGGTGGCACATGCCTATAATCCCAGCTACTTGGGAGGCTGAGGCAGGAGAATCACTTGAACTCAGGAGGCGGAGGTTGTGGTGAGCCGAGATTGCACCATCGTACCCCAACCTGGACGAAACTCTGTCTCAAAAAAAAAAAAAAAAGTGCCCACTCCAGATGCACCCGCTCAGAAACTCTGGAGTGGGGCCTGGGAATGTGTGTCTTCACAAGTCTTCCAGGTCATGTTTGTGCCATCAAAGTTTGGGAAGTGCTTATTTGCTCACCACTTGGCTTCCATCCATAGCAAGTATTAGCCAGATCCAAGTTCACATTTAGTCCCCTCACACCAATATCTGTGCACTTTCATGAGTCATTTGCAGATGTGCCCAGCCTGTACCTTGGCCCTTGGGCTGCTCCTGCCCCGAATCCCAACCTTCGTGAAGTTTGCATGGTTCCCCAGGGGTTCCTTTCACTTCGTGTCCAGATGGGCTTTTCCTTTGCAGGTGGGGAATTTCAGGTTAGGAAGCCCCTCCTTCAGGCAAGCCTCGCTCATGCTGTCTTGCAAAAGCTCCCTTGTGGGTGGTTGTGATTTCGATTCTCAGCACAAATACAGACTATTTCCCTACTAATTTTTCTTTAGATATTTCTATAGAGATTTAGAAAGACGTGTAGCATGGGGGAGTTCAAATCACCTGGAAGCAGAAGTTCCTTTTTTTTTTTTTTTTTTTTGGATGACCCAAGGGAGATTTACAGAGTAGAAGGGAAGCTGTTATAACCATCCAGGTGGGGGTGAGGAGGGTCTGGCACTGGGGGCAGGGAGAAGGTGGTCTCCCAAGTATTTCTGAAGTCCAGTGGATCAGCTTGAGGAACAGTTCTGTGGAAGGAGAGGATGGAGTTAGGATGGCTCAGTTCATTCAACTTCAGTGAATTGTAGGCTCTCACTTTCTAGCCTGGCTGCCCAGGTGACTTTTGGAAGACCTCAAATTGTGTTTGGCTTGGGCAGAATGACGGCGCTGGATGAGTGGATGGGGTGGCCATTCCCAACCACACATGAGCATGTCGTGGTGACTGGCTGTGATCTCCCCTGCCGCTGCCACACCCAGAGCCATCCTGGTCACCTGCACGTTCATTGTCAGATGACAACCAGGGAGAAGGACCAATGCTGCCAGCGGTCCTGTTCGGGTCTTGTACATTATCATCTGTTACCAATGGCAGTAGTGTTAAGGACATTTCTCCACCTTCCCTGAGAGACAGCCAAGGAGAAGCAGCCCTTTTCCTCAGACTCCAGCACCTCTAGTCCATCCGTAGTGTTCCCACAACTATCCCTCAGAGAGTTTTGGCATGTTAATTTTCAAGTCTACCAAGTGGTATGAAAGATAATCATGAATTTCTTCACCCGTCACCCTCCTCCTCGCTGTCATGGTTTTTCCCACTTAACATGTTTGTTTTCCTTATTCTATGTGTGTGACAGACGTGAGGGGTCTGCTGCCTTCACGGTGGACAGCTCGCTTGTCTGGTGCTTCAGGCCTGGAGTCTGCATTCCTAATGATGGCCACTGTCATTTTCCCCCAGCTGGAGACCTGAGGACATCGGCTTAAGCCTCTCAGGGGCTCTGAGACCTGTGAGGTGCAGCCTCTTAATGTGACTCTTGACAACTGATTTGTCAGCTCATTTTCTCTTGTTCTCCATGTCCAGTTGTAGCTCAGAGTCAGTCTGCTCATCCTGAGCATGTAATAAAGCAACCCTAGACAGCCCACTCTAAGAACCAGAGCCCTGGGGCTATCCCACAGCCTAGTTTAGGACTGAAGCCCCCAGTGGCCCCCTGCCATGGGAAACTATAAGAACACTGAACAGGAAGAAACACAGAGTACATCTTCTGGGAAGAACCTTTGATAAGCTGAGAACTCTTTGCCCTTTATTTAAAAATAAAAAGAAGCCATGAGGAGAAGCCACATAGAAATCCCTGCCCTCTGAGTTTGCTTAGAGGAAAAAGCATATTCAAGTTTCTGTTTAGGAACTGTGGTCAATGACACATGCTTGGGTTCCCTGCTCAAGCTGTTAGGACAAGAGCAATGGTGTTTCTACCCTTATTAGGAGAAACTGCCTCTATGAATCTCTCATCACCAAACTGAGCAGTTTTAATCCAGATACAGAGTGGAAACAACTAACTTGTGCAGGATGCATCTCCAGAGATGGCATGTTCTTGCTGTTGTCTGCCATCTGAACAGGGTGCTCAGAGAGCAGCCCTGGGGCTCCTTGCAAGTGGGTGGGCAGCGTGGGGCACTTGGATTCTTCCCTCTCTTTTCAGCATAGGAAATGCTAAGGGTAAGTGTTGTAAAATTCAGAGCCATCTTGGAGGGAAAGTGAACTAAAGATGTGCTGCAGAAGGGTTAGGCAGGTGCGTGCTCCAGTCTACTGAGAAGACACCCACGCAGCCCTCCCACCTGAAAAGTACAAGGTCAACCATTGGCCACTACCCCTTTTCCCAGGGATGAAATGGAAATTGTCTTTTGGAATTGTGTTGTTAACAATACCCTGGGTCTCTACAAGTAGGATTTTGCAATACAATGAACAAACATGTTATACCTTTTCACATCCTAAAGTAAAAGAGGGGCTCAGGAGGGTGTAAGGGCAGCATATGAGAGTGTGGCCTGTGAGGAGGATATTGAGTGACTTCAGGGAAATCAGTGCCACCTATGCAGAGTCACAAGCTAGCTTTTCTAGTCTTCCAGCACCTGAATAAACCCATTTTGTGAAACAAGCACTAATGGAGTCTACAGAAGCATGTGTTCCCGTGGGAAAAGCATGGCTATGGTACCGTGCCTCTAGGTGGTGCAGCTGGTCATCAGGGGTCCCTTGGCCACTCATTTAAACCCTCAACCAGAAGGAATGAAATCCTTGGGGCTGTTTTGAGCAATGAAAATAACAATATGCACTTTATAGACACTTAGCCTAATGTCTGGCAAATAGTAGGTGCCCAACACATGTTCAGTCATTACATTTTTGTCTATCCGCTGTTAAATTTGTTTCCATTGTCTTTTCTCAGTCTTCTCTGGGATTGGTTAGAGTGAAACATCATGAAATTGTTTTTATTTTATTTTAAAGACAGGGTCTCACTCTGTCACCCAGCCTGGAGTACAGTGATGTGATCTCAGATCACTGCAGTCCTGACTTCTTTGGGCTCAGGTAATACTTCTGCCTCAGGCTTCCAGGCTGGTCTCGAACTCCTGGGCTCAAGCAATCTGCCCACCTTGGCTTTCTATGGTGCTGGGATTGCAGGTATGAGTCACCATGCTGTCCTATTTTGATTTTAGACTCATCCCTTAAAGCTCAGGCTGTCGTATACCAGCCATCACTTTCTACAAGGCTGTAAGGCATGATGGTTCAGAACACAGGCTGTGACTTCTGCAGACCTGAGTTTGTGTTCGGCCTCAACCACTTGGCAACTGTGTGACCCCAGCCACATTGCTTGACTTCACCATATGTCAGGCTTCCTAGCTGTAAAACAGGAACCACAAGCCTTTCACATTTAGAGGAGAGGATGGACAGAAGCCACATTTCCACCAGAACTCATGGGACTTGAACTTAATAGAAGTCTGCCTTAGTAGCCTGACCATCCTTAGGGCTTAACTTGGGGCCCCTCAATGCTTTCACTGGGCTCTTGGCCACAAAGAATTCCTGAACAGTCCACCAGTGGGTTTCGGTTATTTCCTGTGATAGGCAGGTAAGGCTGACATTCCATTCCCGTTCTCCAACTTAGATTTCATAGTTTGGATTTGGGAGGCACAGAAATAGCCTGTGAGATCTTACTGAACCAGGTCTAACATCATCATGCTGAATGGAAGAAAAGTTAGGAACTTGTTGGTATTCCAGAATTCTTTTTTTTAAAAAAAAATAACGTTCCAAAGTAACCATATTGCTAATTGAAATAGAATTTTTTTTCCAGCAAATATTGGGTTCTTTAATTTCTCTCCTATTTTTAATTAGGTACTTTGGAGCATTTCATTTATTGAGCACCTACTGTGTGCTAGAAGCTGTATTGTATGCATTGTACATGTTTTGTTCTCACAACAACTCTGGAAAATAGGCATAACCCTTTTTCTCCTGTAGTGAAGGGGAACTTGGGAGGAAAGAGAAGCTTGCCAGAGTCAGATAGCTCATGGGCAGCCAAGGCATGAATTAGGCTTCACAGTCGGAGGCCTTGAAGCCTGTGCTTCTCCTATGACACTGTCATTTCAGAGGGTGTGTGGTCCACCATGGCTACAGACCAAACTCAGCCGATACCTGCTGCAGTCAAGAGTCAGTCTCTCTCATCGGCCACTATTATGTCCAACTCATTTGCCTGAACATACTTTGGCTACCTTATTCCATTCAGAAGTAAAAATAGTATCGTCTAATTTCATAAATAGATAGGTTTTTCAGGTATATGCCTCTTCAGGAATCTAGCTCATTTACTGTCTTTAGATAATGGAAATTGTGGTCGAGGCTGAGTTTCTTTTCTAAGTTAACAAATTATTGTTCCTCACCACAGAACTATAGGAATGACCTTTACAAATGAACAGATTCTTTGTTTTTTCTTGATTGCTGGCAGCAGCTGCTTTGGGTGCTCAGTAGAGAAGTGTTTAGTGAGAGAAACTGAGCTGGTATTGAAGCAGAAGAAAAATATTAGGAAATTGATGAATTATCTTTCCATTTGCACCTTCAGAAATAGGTTAATTGTTTCAGTGACTGGATCTGTCTTGATTAGGAAGCATTAATAGCAATTAATGATATAACTTCAAAAAAGGTATAGGAAAATTAATAGAATTCTCTGTTAACATAAATTATACTCATTATCTACTGTATCCAGAACCATCAGGCCTGCCAAGCTCCTTGATTAAAGTACAAGTGGAGTCTTTTTGGTCTGAATTCTCTAGATAGTTAAACAAATTTTTATTTTACTTATTTATTTTTTTTTTGCAGTATCAAATTCCCCACAGTGAGCCAGTAGTATTAGTTAGCTTAAAATGGCTCAATTCTACAACTTAAAAACCTTTCATGAATTAATTTTATTAATATACACACATTTTATCTACATGTACAAATATTACTTGATGGTAATGATGAACCTTTTTTAATTAAAAAAAACTAATAAAGAATGGTGAAGAAAGTTTCAGGTCAAAAAATATGAAATTGTAGGGCTGATTTTATCTAGCTTTCATTCTACTCTGCAGGAGAAACAGAAGGCTTTTCTTTTTCTTTCTTTTTTTTTTTTTGGAAATGCCAATAATAAAGAATAGCAATAGTGACAATGATAGCAAAGACAATAACCAACATCAATGTACCCCTTGCCTGCCCCAGGACTGGGTTCAGTACCTCACATGCATTCTTGCTCATCTGCACACTTAAAGGAGTCTTCACCATAGAATGTGTTACCCGGCTTTATAAATGAGGAAACCAAACCAGAGGTGGTCAGGAACTGGCTCAAATTCAAACAGCAAAGTGGCAGAGGTGAGATTTATGCCCAGCCGGGGAAATCCCATGTGGGCATTCTGTCACTCGGTTGAACTGCGGCACAGCAGTGGACTTATTTTAAGGATAAAAAAGTTGTCTCACTGGAACCAACTCTCTGCCCTGTCCTTATTCTTTCTCAGTGTCACCAGAGGACACGTCAGATACAGTTATCCTTCCTGATGTTAACTCTAGACAGAGAGGAATGTTCCTCAAAAGAGTCTAGGCTGCCTTAGGATTTTATTATGGGTGGGAAACCAGTGCATTTGTCATTGCCCTTGGTTAAACAGCTATCTGAAGTTGGCTTATATTCGTCCACTTACTATCCTTAATGGATGGCAAGCTTGCCACCAAATTTCATGACTGATTATTTTGACTTGATGAAATGTTCCTCCTGATCTTCTGACAGATTCCTTGGGGGATTGTGGACTTGGATTGCTTTGCCAGCTGTAATTTGCCAGCTTGAACATGATTGATCTTCATGCACCAGACACTCTCACCTGCCCAGCTGATGGGGTTGTTTATGTCTTTTTCACACCTTCTAGCTTGTTCTTTCTTTTCTGGAGATCCAACAACCAGAAAAGTTTTTATACCTTAACTTAGAAGGAACCAGTAAATAGGGCTGCTGTGTTTCTTTTCTTTTCCCCTAGAATGTGTTTGAAGGTTAATTTCAGGATTTTGTTGGCATCCTTAGATAAAGCGGTGAAACTGTTCTAAACTCCTTTGAACAAAATGTTGATTGAAGTGTTATCTTTTGTAATATACTCTGTAAGAGTTGTAAGGATTTGGAGGAAAGGTCAGAGTAATAGGAAGTGTTTTGGAGGAGGTGAGATTTGATCCAGTCCTTGAAGGATGGTGGGATTTGTGGTGCTAGATGGCTGATGAGGTCATTTGCAGATAGGTGAAGAGGTGTATTAGCCTATCTAATATCGGTTTTGCATTGATGAAAAGGAATACCTGAGGCAGGTAGTTTATAAAGAAGCTGACTGACAGTTACACAGGCTGTACATGGTGCCAGCATCTGCTCAGCTTCTCTTGCAGCATCAGGAAGCTTTTGCCCATGGTGGGAGGTGAGGGGAGCCAGCGTGTCACATTCCTGAAAACATGGTGTTTTTATTATTTTATTTTACCTAATTGGTTAACAGGTGAATATAACCCTACTTGGGGACTAAGCTCACCTAGCGCAGAACTTCTCATGCTGAATGAGAAGTCACCGAGGTGATGTATATGTAACCCAGCCAGCTTGTTAACATTTAGGTCCCAATTCGATGGGTCTGGTGAGACCCACCAAGACTTCACCTTTATAACCAACTCCCAGGAGAGGTCTGTGGTGCTGGTTGATGCTCCACTTTGAGGAACAAGGAGTTGGTTGTCATGTATTGAGTAACTCACCAGGTTCTGGGACACATGCCCTTTTCTTCGAATAACTCAGAACTCAGAAAGCATGGCCAGAGCCTGAGTTTCACCTGGGCATGGGGTGGAAATGTCAGGTCCTAGTTCCACCCCAGCCCTGCCTATGCAGAACCTGCACCTGAACTGGATCCCCTGGTGAATCATGTACACACACTCAAGTTTGAGAAGCACTGGCATGGAAGATACATGTGTCAAGAACACCAGTAAAACTAGGTGTGGTTCCTAGTGCTCAGAGATGGAAATTCTGGCATCAGGTTAAGCTAATCAGTAAGTGGGTTGAAATGAATTAATCAGAAAGGTCAAAATACAGAAAAATTAGCCAGGCGTGGTGGTGGGTGCCTATAATCCCAGCTACTTGGGAGGCTGAGGCAGGAGAATTGCTTGAACCTGGGAGGTGGAGGTTGCAGTGAGCCGAGATGGCACCACTGCACTCCAGTCTGGGTGACAGAGAAACACTTTGTCTCACTGAAAAAAAAAAAAAGAAGAAGAAGAAAGAAGTCTTTCTGAGTAAAATAAGAGTTGTACTAGGTTTGGAAGAAGAAAAGTATTTATAAATGCCTTTAATTTAAGATTTGTATTTTCAACAGCAGTTAGAACATCTTATCTATAGCCATTTCTTAGAAAAGTCTAGTTGTAAAAGAACAATGATTTTTCCACATCCTGCTAAATTTTTATTTATGTAAATAATAGCAGATGTGCATGTATAATCATTTCTAAATTAATATGAATTAAAATAAAGACATTGGAGAGCACTTCTAATCTGAGAGACATTATAAGAATTCAGCCAAAGACAGGTTTCTTGGGGCTTCAATTCCTAACCACAGGGGTACCCCATGGACCAATAGATCACCCTGTCTTAATTTTTTCATGTCTTAAGTAAAACCAGAGCTTCTCAAATGAGAAATTCACAACCAAACACTGAAACGTGGTAGTACCCAGAATGCAAGAAATATTCTATCAGTCAGGGGCATTTTCTTTTCTCACATATTCCCACCATAAGTGCAAATGTTCATGCAACTATATTGATGGACACTTCCTCTGCCATGGTTTTAGATAATCAATTTCTTATTTATTTCATCTTTGAGAATGACAGACTTTGAGATTGAAAATCTTATGGGGTTTCTATCCTAACCAACATAAAGGAACTATGAGTATTCAATGTCCCAAAACAATAAACAGTAAGTAAACAACTGCATAGCTAACCAAGTCCCTCCTTTGTTCTTGAAGAATAATTTTGGTAAAAATCCTTGCTTTCTGTTCAGGTGTCTGGTGTACATCCAAAGTTCCCACCATCTTCCTCAGTGAGTTTTGCTCAGCATCCGTAGATTGATTGGTCTATGCTGGTTACCAAGAGTGCCAAGTTTTGTTCTCTTTCCTCCTCCACGCTGACTTATGCAGCATTTTACTTCTTATGTATGAGTTTTTCCATAAATTGAACAGAATTTTTTTTTTTTTTTTTTTGAGATGGAGTTTCGCTGTTGTTACCCAGGCTGGAGTGCAATGGCGCAATCTTGGCTCACCGCAACCTCTGCCTCCTGGGTTCAAGCAATTCTCCTGCCTCAGCCTTCCAAATAGCTGGGACTACAGGCATGCACCACCATAGCCAGCTAATTTTTGTATTTTTAGTAGAGACGGGGTTTCACCATGTTGACCAGGATGATCTCAATCTCTTGACCTCATGATCCACCCGCCTTGGCCTCCCAAAGTACTGGCATTATAGGCATGAGCCACCGTGCCCGGCCCCAAGTGAAATTTTAAATCAACAAATGACACTCTCCTATTAGAAGCTTTGGAGAGGTTTGGTAGAAGTGCCTATTATAATTGACTCGCCATAATTACTTTTTGGATTTTCTATAAATTTGCTATAAATCTGTTATTCATTCTGGCCATCACCCTGCTTTAAAACAGCATGAACTGCTGGGTGCCTGAGCTGCTCTTACTGTTCATTGTTTTGGATTGATAGTTTGCATAGTCCAGATTTGCTGAGTAATCATTGACCTGCCACATTTTTAATAGGCCCACACTGACCAGCTTGGTCCTTAATATATTTGAACAATCACCTAAATGGAATTAGGACTTCATTTTTTATTCACCTGCCTTCCAGTCTATGTGAACAGACTCCTTATGTTTCCAGCAGCAGTAGCTCCCCTCTCGATAATGCTTGTGAGAATGTGTCCATAAGTATCTAGGAGGGATCTTAGCTGTGCTTTTGTGCACTTAACTTTACACACACAGTCCCTGCCTGGTGCTTTCTCCCTCTCTCTGTCGTCAACCTTAGATTTATTGTCAGTGTTGATTTTCAACCAAAATATAAATGAGATTGTGTTGACACTTAGAAAAAAAACCTTGCTTCATAGCAGATTGAGTAGAGAACGAGTGGTTTAAATAGATAACCTTGGGTCATATCAGAAAATGCCTTGTTCTGGCAGAGTACTCTATTCTTGCACCGTGAGACTTACTTTATTCATTTAAAGGAAGCTGGGGCAGATAGGAAAAGAAATATTTTCTTCTCTTAAGACGTCCTGATTTGTTTGTACCTCTGTTGTGACACCCACGGGTAATTCTGATATAGCAGTTTCCAACAAAATGAAAAGAGATGGGAAAACAGAAGGGAAAATTCCTCTATAGTTGTGAGTTATCGTTCTTCACTATCAAAGCATCCCTGTGCCCTCGTGCATTCTGTGGCCTTGTTTGCTCTGCTCCTCATCCAAAACAATGACCCACCAATTCCCAGAGATGGACAGGAGAGAACAAGTATGTACGCATGAGAGAGGGACAGAGAGACCCCCAAAAGAAGCCAACACCCTGCTTCTGTCTCACCTGTGAGTTCAGATAGGGTGTGGCACTGCTCTACGGCTGATTGTGCTGAGCCTGATTATTTACTCCCCTCAGAATCAGGGCTCTCCAGTCAGGACAGTGAATCCCCAAAGAGGCTAAGCCCAGAACCTGCCCTGGGAAGAACCTGCCTTCTCTGCGGGCAGCTGGTCCCACCATGCTGGTAGAGGACACAGCCCACCCAGGCCCACCTGGAGATGAAGGTAGCACAGATCCTCTGTCCATCCTCCAGAGGAAAATGCTCCTGGATCCTGAATTTTTTTTCTTTTTTTTTTTTTGAGACAGTCTGGAGTTCAGTGACATGATCATAGCTCACTATAGCCTTGACCTTCTGGGCTTACATGATCCTCCTGTCTCAGCCTGCTGAGTAGCTGGGACTATAGGCTTGCACCACCACTCCCAGCTAATTTTTAAAAATGTTTGCTGATAAAGGGTTTCACCATGTTGCCAAAGCTGGTCTCACACTCTTGGGCTCAAGCAGTCTTCTCAACTTGGCCTCCCAAAGTGCTGAGATTACAGGTATGAGTCATTACACCCAGCCGATGCTGATGCTGATGCTAGGACCTGGGATGCTGTTCCATTCCTGGAACCATTTTGGAATGAATGCAGTCAGAGGGCTTGGTTAGCTTCACTTGCTTATTGCTCCTTATCATTCTGGAACACTGAGTAGTCACAGACACTTGATATTGGTTGGGATAGAAACCCTGCAAGAGTTTCTTCCTCAGAGTTAATGTATCTCAAAAATGAAATAAGTAAGATTATCTAAAAGCATGGCAGAGGAAGTGTTCCTTGATATATTTATATAAACCTTTGCTTTTAAGATGGGAATACATGAGAAAAGAAAATACCGTGTGACTGATAAAAATATTTCTTCCAGGCTGGGTGCAGTGGCCACGCCTGTAATCTCAGCACTTTCAGGAGTCCAAGGCAGGCGGATCACAAGGTCAGGAGTTCAAGACCAGCCTGGCCAATATGGTAAAACCCCATCTGTACAAAATTAAAAACACAAAACTAGCTGGGCATGGTGGTGGGCACCTGTAGTCTCAGCTACTCAGGAGGCTAAGGCATGAGAATCACTTAAACCCAGGAGGTGGAAGTTGCAGTGAGCTGCGACTGTGCCACTGCACTCCAGCCTGGGCAACAGAGGAAGACTCCATCTCAAAAAAAGAGAAACCTATATCTATATCTATATCTATATCCACATATACACATGCATACACACATACATATTTCTATATATTTCTTCTGTTCTGGATACTACTACCTTTCAGCATTTGGTTTTTGAATTTCTAACCTGAGAAGGTCTGGTTTTACTTAAGATATGAAAAAATAAAAAGGGAGTGACCTGTTGATCCATGGGATGCCCTTTCTGGTTGGAAACGGAAGCCCCAGGAAAGCTATCAAAATGTTGGCCTTTGGCTCTGTATGTTTTTCCCATGGTGAGGGGAGGGTATGGAAGAGAAAGCTTTCCATCTGATGTTGTTCCCATTAAGAAAGTCTTCACAATGTAACAGCCCTGGGGCCATTCACCAGCAGCATGGCATCCAGGCAGGCTTCTTTATAACTAGACTATGAATTTACTTTCAGCATCAATAGCCATAATTTCTAGTCTGTGAGTAGAACAGAGATATCTGTAGCAAGAGAAAATAACTTCAATTTAGTCTGGTTTTCTAAAGATCTTTCTTGTATTTTAAGGAGGGGGCATAATGGTAAATTTCAAGACACATTCTCTGAACAGACTGTGACCTCTTCCCTCTTATTTATCTCCCTTTTTCTTTCTCTCATATGTTCAAAGCATTTGTTAAGACAATTTTCTGTTTTCTCCAGGGACTTGGGATTGAATGTCTTTGTTCTTGGTTTATCTATTAAAGATACTTTTCTAGTTACAGATACTGTTTGTGAATCACATGCTATGCAAAGAACATCTGATTATTAGTGGACTGGAGCCCAATGGTCACAAATATCCCAGGAGCAGAGCTCTGCTGCTTTTCTGGAAATGTGCATGCAAAATTCTTAATGTGAGGAAATTGTAGGAATAGGTGTTGATGTCTATTTGGAAAATGTAAAGTTAGACTCATGCAATGTTAGCAAACATCTATTAGGCACTTACTGTTTGCCAGATGCTCTGAAGCCTACAGGGGTCCACAAGTATCATGTGCCTTCCAGGAGTTTGCAAGGAGTGGGGCAGATAAGCACATGTACAAATGTCCAAGGCTGAAAGAGCCGCTGCACCGAGCTGATTCTGATGCTTATCCTACTTTACCCAGAAGCAGAGACTGTGAGCTCAACAAAGATGTACCTGCAATAGTGCATTGAGTCCTGACCCCAGGAAGTGTGAGTAGAGGAGTGTGCAAAAGAGACATAGTAGGGAAAGGTGCTGGTGCGCATTTGTCAGTGAGCTCATCACTGTGGTGAGCAGTGAGGCTCAGCTCCGAGGAAACTCCAGGAAGACTGTGCAGAATCCACTTGCTTACCTGAGGAGGGGAGAAAGCCTGGGTATTTATGTATCAACTCCCCTCCTGTATTGGCAAGAACAACTTTCAGAGAGCATTCTATTCTATCTGCCTCACCTTTGGAAGCTGGCCATATCTCTGGCCAGAGAATGGCCTTTGATAGGAACTTATGGGTGCTTGCAGAAGGCCCAGGGCTTGTAGGTGAATCGTGAGTACCAGGGACGATGGGCAGGGCAAAGGCAGCACCTGCTACAAAGCCTTATTAACAAAGTATAGCAAGTGCACTGCACACCTGACACCATGTACAAAAATTAATGCAAAATGAGTCAACTACCTAAATGTGAGACCTAGAACTATAAAACTCCTAGAAGAAAACTCGATGACATTAGATTTAGCAATGATATTTATAACACTAAAAGCACAGACAACAAAAGAAAAAAGCAAAATTAACTCTTCTGCAGTCCAGGCACAGTGGCTCACATGTGTAATCCCAGTACTTTGGGAGGCCTGGCCAACATGATGAAACCCTGTTTCTACTAAAAATATAGAAATTAGCTGGGCCTGGTGGCAGGCACCTGTAATCCCAGCTACTTGGGAGGCTTAGGCAGGAGAATTGCTTGAACCCAGGAGGTGGAGTTTGCAGTGAGCTGAGATGATGCCCCTGAGCTCCAGCCTGGCAACAGAGTGAGATGCTGTCTCAAAAAAATAAAATAATAAAACTCTTCTGCATCAAAGGACACTGTCAACAGAGTGAAAAGGCAACATGTGAAATGGGAGGAAATATTTGCAAATCACATATATAATAAGGAATTAAAATCCAGACTATACAAAGAATTCCTACAACTCAACAACAAAAAAATAAGCTGATTTATAAATGGGCAAAGAACTGGAATAGTCATTTCTCCAAATAAGAGATGCAAATAACTGGTAAGCACATGAAAAAATACTCAATATCACTAATCATGAGGGAAATGCAAATTAAAACCACAATGAAAGACCACCCCACTTCCATTAGGATGGCTGTAATTAAAAACAGAAAACAAAAGAAACATAGAATTACAAGTGTTGGCAAGGATGTGGAAAAACCGGAACCCTTATGCACTGCTGGAGGAATGTATAACAAAGCAGACTTTGGAAAACAGCATGGTGGTTCCTCCAAAAATTAAACATCAGGTTACCACATGGTCTAGCAATTCCACTTCTGGATATATACCCAAAAGAGCTGAAAGCAGAGACTTGAAGCAGTTTATAGCAGCACTATTCATGCTCATTAAAAGGTGAGAGCAACCCGAGTATTCATTGACACATCAGGGGATAAACTCAACGGAGTCCCTCCACACAGTGGAATGCTATTTATCCTTGAAAGGGAAGGGAATTCTGACACAGGCTGCAGCAGTGAACCTTGAGGACATTATGGAAAGTAAATCAAGGCAGTCACCAAAAGAGAAGTACAGTATGATTCTACTTACATGAGGTATCCAGAATCAAGTTCATAGAGACAGAAAGTAGGATGGTGGGTGCCAGAGGCTGGGGAGGAGGAAGTGGGGAGTGAGTGTTTAATAGGGCACAGAGTTTCAGTTCGGGAAGATAAAAACTTTTTATCTTCAGTTTGGGAAGATAAAAACGAGATACTTGGTGGTGATGGCTGCACCACAGCTTGAGCGTGCTTAACACCAGTGAACTGTTCACTTAGAAATGATAAAGGTGGTATTTTATGTTTTGTGTATTTAACCCCAATGAGGGGAAAAAAAGTATACCAGAAGTACAAAGAGGAAAGGCCACTTTAATCAAGGGCCCTGGGAAGTCTGCATGGAGGAGGCTCTGTGTCCTCTGGGCCTTGCTGGATGGGTGGGATTTCAGGAGGTAGCAGTAGGGGTGGGGACGGGGAAGGAATGGCAAGAGCTGTTATAGGTGGGGACACTCAGGTCAGAGGAGGGCCCAGGGGATGTTTCAGAGAATACCACATGGTCAGGTGCAGCCGAAGCTCAGGAATGTAGGAGATGCTATGAAAGAGAAGCCCTGGTTGCCTGGCTGTGGTCATCGTGTGCCTGGTCTTCACTGGCATGTCAAGGAAGCTACCCATGCAATGGCTTGTGCCTCAAGAGCAGGGCAGTTCTCAAGAAGATTGCACTGTGATCTGAAGAGGTACCCTCTCAGGTGTTTGACATTTGGCCATGCAGAGGTCTACCCCGGGAGGAGAGTCTTGTCCCAAGGACTCACTCTGTTCACTCAATAGATACTTATGAGGCCCCTCTTACATGTCAGGCATTGTGCTAGGCCCTGGGAACATGGGCAGAACAGAGCAGATGAAAATACCTGTGCTCATGGTCCTGCATTCCCGTGAGACAGACATGAACAAAACTAGCGCAGCAAGTCATCCTTCAGATGGAGCTGAGAACCATGGGGAAGAACAAAGGCCTGCGGCAGAATTACCCAGCCTGCAGAGAGGCAGGATCATCGGGACAGTGAGCTTGTGTCCTCGCCACTCTTCTTAAACATTGGGCTTCAAACGATGGTTTTGTGGATATTAAAAACAAAATCAAAGGTCAGTTTTGATCTCTCCATTCCAAGGTATTAAACACAATGGTGTTCCTTGGACAGATCTAGGAATATTAACCACTCTGCCTAGTAACCTCTCGATGTCTTGTGTCTCTCATTTCAACTTTGAAAAGAGCTTTGTGCCAAGGAACTTCTGCAGTTTGGGTCGAGGAGGACCAAGGCTTCAAAGGCCCCTGCCTGCGTGTCTTGCAGGTTCCCATTGTCTGTGTTAATAGCCTCATATGGGCATCAGTTGCCCTGATGGGCTTGGCCTTCATGCCCGGGTTTGCATTCTTGGCAGAATTACTCAAGAGCATATCTTTTTTTTTTCTTTGAGACGGAGCCTCGTTCTGTTGCCCAGACTGGAATGCATTCGCGTGATCTCGGCTCACTGCAACCTCCTCCTCCCAGGTTCAAGCGATGAGTTGCTAGGATTACAGGCAACCCACCACCACGCCCAGCTAATTTTTGTATGTTTAGTTGAGACAGGGTTTCACCATGTTGGCCAGGCTGGTCTTGAACTCCTGACCTCAGGCAATGCACCCACCTCAAACTCCAAATGTACTGGGATTATAGGCATAAGCCACTGTACCTGGCCTCAAGGCCATTTCTTATAGCAGATAAAGGTGATCTATGACATCCCTGCTAACATTCTCAGCAACTTTAGAATTCCATTCAGAAGTGGACCTAATCTCGAGACAAATATCCTCTTACCCCTTGGTCCACTGAAAAGGCCTACGGTCCCAGTCTTTCTACTGGGGATGGTTCTTCTACTCAGTGGGAGATAATGCATTTATATGTTTGGATAAAAAGCAGGTCCTCAGCTGTTGTCTCTTGAGTTAGATATTTGCATCACTCTAGTGTCCAATCATGCAGCTCCTAAATCCACACACTTATTTTATGGTTTATCAATTTGTGCTTATCCTGAAATAAACAAATCTATGAGCCAACTGCAGCATTGTCTTTTATCACTTTCATTTTTCTCTGCCCAGTAAAAAGCCAAAGAAGATACATTGTTTGTTACCTTCCATTCATTTCCAAATGTGTAAGTTTTCAAATATGTTATAAATGAGAAGAAAAGAAACTGCTGGATTGTTCGTCAAAATGTCATATTATTTTATTTATCGTCTCTTGTCAGTGGAAAAGTCCAGAAGCAGTGTATTGAGATAAAAATGAAGGTGCATGTAAAGATAGAATTGGAAATGGGATATACTGCTGTATTTCCTCCCACTTTCCCTTTCCCTTCTCCTGCTGGGCAGGAAATGAGAAGAATCTAGTCAGCCGGGAACACCTGTCTCCAGGAAATTTTTCAGGATTAGAGCTTTTGGAGTTGGGTTTGTGCACACAGGAGCCTTCCCTGTCCCCGCACGTCTGATTCCTCTCACTGCATGATTGTAATGCCTTTCACATTTGTGATTGCCTTCTGAATGATGAACTATACAGGAGGCAGCTTCCAAAAAATCTAGAAAATGTCCACGCACAATAAAATAACACTCAGGAATGTATAAACCAGCTTTACCAGTCAAGGGACTGGGTGAATACAGATTAAGAAAGTGAATTTGGGCAAGGAAAGGGTGGGAAGAATTTTCTATTTAGTGAACGTACTGTTTCCCATTAGGAGAGAAATCACAGTGTATTTCAGTTTTCACCGTAAAGTGCATCTCAAAATTGCCCAGGTTCTGCCACAAAAGATTGGCCTCTTGGTGGGCTGGGGAATGACCTGGATCTGCCTACTGGCTGCATGTCTTTCACTTTGAACATTTTAAGAAAAAAATAACAACTTACCTGGGTTCTTGGAGATATACATATATTTGTATGTATATCTCTTTATGAGACTTGTGTGTGTAAGTGTCTTTAAAAATAGGTATCCCGGGGACAGTCACAGCCTGACCTATCAAGACTCCTGCCCGTCTTGGTGGCAAGCGATCCGACACACCTGTTGCTCTGAGATGCTTTTGCTGACAGGCAAGCACTTAATTCCTTCACCAGGTCATTTTAACAGTGCACACAAAGGTGACAGTCTTCACGTGGTTTCAAAGGCAATTGATAAGCAGAAAAGTCCACCTGATTTTAAGTGAAGTGTCATGAAGCTGTCTTCACCCATCCCTTGAAAGACCACCAGTATACCTTGCTATTCATGAGGAATGTCAAAAGCCAGGAAAGACCAGTTACTGTGCTTCTCATTATCCAAAAGCAGGTGGAGGATGGCTGGAGCCAACCTGGCTGCAGAAACTGACCTATAGAACTGAACAGAATACTGATTCAAGTTGGTTAATGTTCCAGACATGCTTTGTGGGGCGGTGAAACCCTGCCCTCCTTCTCAATAGGTCTGCATTCCTTAGCCACCATCCTACAAGGCAAACTCTAAGATTCATCTTAAAACTCGAGCAGACATAGCCTTGGTTTTATCCATGGAAGCTCCTGTTTATTTGGAAAAAACAATAGCCTCCTTCCTTTTAGTTTTATAGCTTCTTTGTCTTCCTTCATGCCTCTGGCCATTATTCTCACTGTCGTCAGTGGCCTCCCTGAACCTGCTCTTTAAAGGTCAGTGTTGGCTGCGTTCAGTGGCTCATGCCTATAATCCCAGCACTTTGTGAGGCCAAGGCCTGTGGATCACCTGAAGTCAGGAGTTCAATCACATTGAGATACCATCTCACACCAGTTAGAATGGTGATCATTAAAAAATCTGGAGACAACAGATGCTGGAGAAGATGTGGAGAAATAGGAACACTCTTACACTGTTGGTGGGAATGTAAATTAGTCCAACCATGGTGGAAGACAGTGTGGCAATTCCTCAAGAACCTAGAACTAGAAATTCCATTTGACCCAGCAATCCCATTACTGGGTATATATCCAAAGGACTATAAACCGTTCTACTATAAGGACACATGCACACAAATGTTCATTGCAGCACTGTTTACAATAGCAAAGACCTGGAACCAACACAAATGCCCATCGATGATAGACTGGACTGGGAAAATGTGGCACATATACACCATGGAATATTATGCGGCAATCAAAAATGATGAGTTTGTGTCCTTTGTGAGGACATGGATGAATCTGGAGAACATCATTCTCAGCAAACTGACACAAGAACAGAAAATGAAATACCACATATTCTCACTCCTAGGCGGGTGAGGACAAATGAGAACACATGGACACAGGGAAGGGGGTACTACACACTGGGGTCTGTTGGGGGGAATAGGGGAGGGACAGTAGTGGGGGAGATGGGGAGGGATAGCCTGGGGAGAAATGCCAAATGTGGGTGAAGGGGAGGAAGGCAGCAAAACACACTGCCATGTGTGTACCTATGCAACTATCTTGCACGTTCTGCACATGTACCCCAAAACCTAAAATGCAATAATAAAAAAAAAATAACCAAACTGGGCAACATGGTGAAACTGTCTATACTAAAAAATACAAAACTTAGCCAG
The DNA here is from genome assembly GCA_031835075.1 of Saguinus oedipus. NCBI lineage: Eukaryota > Metazoa > Chordata > Mammalia > Primates > Cebidae > Saguinus > Saguinus oedipus. The sequence continues at coordinate 51,219,670 of CM063170.1, forward strand.
GTGTGATGGCAGGCACCTGTATTATTCCCAGCTACTCGGGAGGCAGGGGCAGGAGAATCACTTGAACCTGGGAGGCAGAGGTTGCAGTGAGCTTAGATCATGCCACTGCACTCTATCCTGGGTGACAAAGCCAGACTCTGTCTCTAAGGTCAGTGCTTCCTGGCTCCTCTGCAGGCCGTCTCCTGTGCTCACTTCTCACACTCTCATGGAGTGGCCTCTTGGTCTGCTACTTTTAGTCACCACCCACAAAACCCCTGAACCTGCACACCTGGGTACCCCACAGGCACTTCTTAGGAAGCTCAGGTGGCTTCTGCAGAACATCTTCCCTTCTCCTCCCTCCTGACATGCCAGCATTGCCACTCCCAGCCCCTGTCTGTCTCCTGAACTTTCCCTCTTATAAGCTGCCTGGCCACCCACCCACCAAGCAGCTCAAGCCAGAGACCCGGAGATAAGTGAGGGGCCTTGGACACCTCTGTCCTTCTTACTCATCCCTTTGCCCCTTCTGTCTGTCATACTCACCCCTGTCTTTCTTCATCCTCTTAGCAACACCTTTGATCCACTGGGCTTCACACCCTGTTCCCGAACCCCGTGGTAGGCTTTGGCTGTGGCTCCCTGACAATGCTCCTTCCCACTGTAGACAGTGTGCAAGTCTGGTTGTGGCTTTCATCCTTGAAGCCCTTCCCTGCCTGCCCATCCCCTGCTGGATCAAGTCAACACTCCTTAGTATGGTGCTCCTGCCTCCTCCATGGCCTGCTGTGGCCACGCCCATGCCCCAGCTGACCCTCAACCACCAAGAACCGCTTCCATTTTCCCGAATGGGCCAAATAGGTTCCCTCCCTTTCTCCTATTCCTGAAATGCCTTTCCTTCCATTGTCTGACTGGGGGATGCCTATCCATCTTCTCCGCTCAAGCCTCTCCCAATTTCCCCTGGAAGAACTGACCTCAGTGCCGCACCCACCCTCCATGTCCTGCCAGATCCCTTCACTTTGGCTCTCATAGCCCTGCAACAATGCGCTTGCTCTGTTCATGTGGCTGTCATCCTCCCCAAACTCAAACCTCTTTGATGACGTGGACATTAGCCAGTTCAACTTGGTTTCCCCAGCACCTGCCATAGTGCTCCTGAAATAAGAGGCAATTGTTACTGTTGTAACCATCCTGTAGTGATCATGATCTGCTGGTGATAACCAGCACGGTATATTTGGACAAGACTTCCTTCTTCTCTCAGCAAGTGCTCATAGTCAGACTGTTGTCATCTAGACACTTTGCTGGGTACAAAGATAACACATGCGTTCCTCCTTATTTCACATGGACCAGCCCACCAACAGGTAATGATTCTGCAAGGAGCAGTGTCAGATGAGCGAGGGTCCCCGAGGCAGCGGTTGGAGAGGGATCCCTTTATCTTCTCTCCAGATAAACAGTTGGCAAAATTTTAAACATTTTTTGAACTGTTATCTGAACAACACAATCAATAAATACTGTGATAGGATACTGAAAAACTATTTAAAATAAGCAAAAGAACGTATTGCTCAACATGGAGTTTTAAAGATAGAGTCTTTCTCTGTGTGCATGTATGTTTTAAAAAATATTGTTTTCTTTTTTGTTTTTACAAATTTTAGACCAGTCATTTTTGGAGCAGGAAGATACTGAGTTTTCAAATGGTCCTATAGACCCCCTTACATGCTGGTTTTTTAAATAGAATCCTGTTTTTACAAAAACAAAAACCCGATACATATAGACACAGTAAAAAGGAAAAACCTGGAGATTGTTTTTAATCTTAGAATCCGTGGCACTTGTACTACGGTTTTTTTCGTAACAAAGCCATTTCTTGTTGGAAACATCTATTTATGTTGTTCATTTTGCCCATTTTCACTCGGAAGTTATGTGTGAGTCTCATGTCTCATGGAAAATATGACTCAGCATCTTTTGGTTGAGGGCAGCTTTGACCTGTGGCTCAGGGAGCAACCTGGTGGTGTTCGGGGAACGGCTTGTGACCTGTCCCTGTTCAAGCTAGCTGCTGCAAAGGTTTCAAGAGGCATATTGGCCAGGAGCACTCAGCTGTGAATTCAGACTCAGAAGACAGTGGTTTTAATAGAGTAAACCAAAACATGGGATTTTCTGTCTCAGATGTTTAGACTTTTCCTGAAAATAGAAGGCTGTGTTTTTTAATGAGATGCTGAGATCTTTGTACAAAAGTGTAGGGGAACAACTGTGCTCTGAGCCCCAAGGGCAGGATATGGCCTCTGAGCTGTGGCCGGGCTTCCTGCCTTCCCACGAGGCTCAAGGTTTAGCTGTTGCTGCTGCCTCCGCCTCCGCCTCCTCCTCCTCCTCCTCCTCCCCCTCTTCCTTCTCTCTCTTCCCCTTCCTTCCTTCCTTCCTCCCCTCTTCTTTCTCCTCCCTCCCTCCCCTCTTCTTTCTCCTCCCTCTCCCTTTGCTCCCCCTTCACCCTCTTCCTCTTCCTTTCTTCCCCTTCCCTCCTCCCTCCTTTCCTTCCCTCCTCCCTCCTCCTTCCTTCCATTCCCTCCTCCCCTTCCTCCCCCTCCTTTCCCTCCTCCCCCCTCCCTCCTCCCCTTCTTCCCCTCCCCCTCCTCCCCTCCTTCCCCCTCCCCCTCCTCCCTCCTTCTCCCCCTCCTTTCTCCTTTTCCCCCTCCCCCTCCTCCACCCCTTTTCTCCTCCTCCTCCTTCCTCTCCCCTCCTCCATGTTATCTTGCATTTTCTGTTCTCTCTGTTTGGAAGGCTGTGTGCCCAGCTGCCCACGGGACTGCTTTCTTTTCTCACCTCCTTTAGGGCAGGGTCCATTCCCCCACCCCTGCCTCCTGGTTGTGTTCCTAGCACAGAGGCTTCGTGACCTGCTGTTCCTCATTTGCCCGCTCTTCCACCTGGAGCACCTTGCAGGGCTGCCGTGGAACAGGATGTTTTGCATTCATCCTACTTAATCTGCAGTAATTCCAGAGCTTAGCAGTTCGGGTTAACTTTGAACTTTTATTTTTTTTCTATTTCAGAGACTTGATATTCTTTCAGTGTGCTTTTTAATTAAATGCGACCTAGACAGCTTCTCCCTCCTCAGCCTCTTCAGTGAGTAAAGAGGTTCTTGTGGGGGAAATTGACTAGGATTAGGCTCCATTTCCCTCTGCTATATGTACTTTATTCCTGTAACTACAAAGAGGCATCATCTGAAGTGTTTGCCTTTCTGCCTCTGAAGCTACCTGGCGCCCGTTGGTTGCTGACTTCTGCAGAAATCCAATTTTGATTCAGTGTCTTCACCTCCAGCCACCTAAAACCAGCCTGGGAAATGTTCAGTTGAGAACACTACTGTAAAGTCTCAATTAAGAAAATGCTTGGGGGAAGGAGTGTTCTAGTTAACTTAATTTTTGCTTAACAGAGCACAACCAGTGTTTTTGTTAGGAGGAGGCAGCATTATGTAAAACTAAGAATATAAACTTTGGATGAAGACATTCCATGATTTAAAGCCTTTCTCTCACTTGAAACCATGTGACTTAGGGCCTCAATTTTCTCATCTGTAAAAAGGGTATAACAATTGTATTCTTACTGGGTTGTCATTATATTAATGGGCAACGCATGTAAATCATTTAGCAAGATGTTTAGTGGCTACATGGGAGCTTGGCAAAACAGAATTCCTTTCTCTATTATTTCATTTTTGTTCTTAGAACTGAGGCCTTATTCACTGGTATATGGCATTTTAAAAATGTTTTGTTAACATAGGATGTTGAAACAAAAGGTAATAGTTGTGGTAGCTCTTTATGTTAGAATATTTATAAATTCATCATTGAGTATTTGTTGAATGTTTATTATAGCTCAGATATTATGCAAATAACTGAAATAAAGAGGTTGTTTCATTCTTTTAAAAATGCTTAGATATTCTTTGCATCTTCTAAAAATTGAACGTGAAAAAACTTTTGGTAGAAAAGCCATCATGGCACATAAAAAATGGCAAACAGAGCCCATCCATTGATCCCCTCTTGCTTACAAAAGGAGCAAAAACCCACTCAAAAGCAGTAAAACAGGTAGAGACTGAGGTCCACAATGAAAAAAAGGGAGAGGAGCCAGTATCAATGAAGCATGAGAACAAACACCCAGAGAGCAGGTCTCAGAATGAGGCATCACAACCGCTGGGGCAGAAGGCCTCAGCCTGGGGACACTGGGAGCAGACTTGGTCCTGGAGGAGCTGGCTTTGACAGAGAGCTAAAAACAGGGGAGCCATTGGTAGTTTTTATAAAGAACAGTCTACATTGCAATCCCAGTTACTCAGGAGGCTGAGGCAGGAGAATTGCTTGAGCATGGGAGGTGGAGGTTGTAGTGAGCTAAGATCGCACCACTGCACTCCAACCTGGGTGACAAAGTGAGACTCCATCTCAAAAAAAAAAAAAAAGGACAGTCTACTTGTTACCCCTTGAACTGTAAGCAGAATACTTAAGCAAGAATAAAAGGGTAGATGGACAGACAAACATAAGGCTATGGAGAATAAATGGCCCCAGAGAAAAGGCATTCACTCTTTGGGATGCAGGGTCCCTTTAGAATAATAGTGATTGTTTCACTTTTTTAAAGTGAAGTTGTCAATTGACATCTCCTGGTTCATTCATATGTATAAAAGGACACAGAGATCATTTGAGGAGAGTCCCTGCTGTGAAAGATGTATCAAATTAACAAAAAGGGAGAAAAATGATCCCAGAGGAACACAAAACAGAACTTTAGAAAGTATTTATACCCTCCAAGACATTTAGAAATGTATTTCACCCATGAAACAAGAACAGGATGCTATGAAAAATGAACAATCAGAGGAGAATAAAAACAGTCTTGGGAGTTATAATATGGTTACTGAAATAAAAATCCAAAAGACCAGTTAGAAGATAAAGTTGAGGCACTCTTTCCAAAATAAGAAAAAGAAAAATATTGGGAAAAAGTAAGAGCATATTGAATCAATCCAGAGTCCTAAAACCCAACTAATAAGAACCCTAGAAAGAAAAAAACAGAAAGCAGAGGGGAGAAAATTGTGAAGGAACTGATGCTAATCAGTGTGCATCTCTAGAATGAAAGGGCCTTTCAATTACCTAGTACAATATATAACCCCTGCTACACTTAGACACATTTTACTTTATTTATTTTTTTCAGACAGGGTCTCACTCTGTTGCCCAGGGAAGAGTGCAGTGGTATAATCAGAGCTCACTGCAGCCTCAGCCTCCTGGGCTCAGGCAATCCTCCCACCTCAGCTTCCCAAGTAGATGGGACCACAGGCACAGACCACCAAACCTGGCTAATAAAAACATTATTTTTGTAGACATGAGGTTTCACTATGTTGCCCAGGCTGGTCTCGAACTCCTGAATTCAAGGGATCCTTCCACCTCAACCTCCTGAGCAGCTGGGATTACATGCATATGCCACCACACTGCTGATTTTTTTTTTCGGTTATAGACAGGGTTTTGCCGTGTTGCCTAGGCTGGTCTCAAACTCTTGGGCTCAAGAGAGTGGCTCACCTTGGCCCCCTCAGAATGCTGGAATTACAGAAGTGAGACACTAAGCCTGGCCAAAAATCATTCTTTACTTCATTCAAGAACTTTGAAAACTTACCTTTTCTTAAGCTACTTAAGGATGCTGAAGCAAAGTGAGAACATATGCCCAGAAGAAGAAGACAGTGAGGTCCAGGGAATGATGAGTATTACCCAAGAATGCAGTGGAAGACAGTCTCGGAGTGAAAAGTCCACAGTGAACAGGAAAGGGAATGTCTCTGTGTTCAAAGGGAGCTCAGGAGATTGCCTGCACGTGGGTAAAAGGGAATAGTACAGAAGGCTTTAAAGGAAGTGCAGCCATTTTCCCCACTCTCATGCCTGCATGCTCTTCTCCACGTAGGCCTTTGTTCCAGTATTTCTAATAATATGTGTCTATTGCTATTTCTTGATTTACCAATTTTGGACATTATCTATTGACCTGCTGTGATAGATGAGCTTTTTTGGCTCATGCCTCCTTATACATCCTTCTCAAAATATAGTCCAAACGGTATGTTTAGGCCTTTTGCTGTTTACCTTTGTAACTTTAAGGTATATACATGAAAATGCGTGTGCGCGCGCGCACAGACACACACTCACACACACACACACACGCACACACACACATTTCTTGTGCTACTGGAAACAGTAACTTTTCGCTCCCTATTGTGTAATGGGAAGCCACACTTACCCTCAGTTCTCTTTGGCTCTTCTACTTCACTCTGTCTTCTACAGTTTTATATCATCAAGGTTAAAAATATTTACATTCTGTTTCCTAGGCACAATTACATCTGGCATTTTAGACTATAGATCAATTCTAAAGTTGAAATAAACATATAGTGTCTATATTATACTTATTATGTAAAGATTACTGTACCACTAGATAGTATAGAGAGATTATATTTCTTTCTTCTACAGATTTTTTCCCCCTGGGATTTCTAATTGCCTTTCCTTTAAAAAAGATGTATTTGCATAAGTGTGTGTGTGTGTATATATATATATATATATTTGTAGACATGGGGTTTCACTATGTATATCTTTTAAAAATATATATCTATGTATGTCTATATCTCTATAACTATATATCCATGTATTATTTAAATACACACACACACACACACACACACACACACATACACACACATATATATGTTACAAAGGTAAATAATTGAAGTAGTAAAAAATCCTGTTTGAGAGTATTATGAAGTGGTAGGAGAAAAAAGCTCATCTGTTGTAGCAGAGAGCCATTAGGTAATGTCTAAAATTGGCTAAAAACAAGACATAGCCATAGATGCATATAATTTAAAGACATAGAGCTAAAAACTAAGATAAGACATTAACAGATTTAGCAGAGATTGCCTTAGGGGGAAGGGGTATGGTTTTGTTTCATTTTAAGCCTCTCTGTACTGTTCTTTTTAATTTATGTGCACATACAAATTTGATTGAAATTTAAAACAACTTTTGTAAAAGGAAGAAAATACATGGGATATCTGGATTCTGGTCACTTAAGTAAAATTCTACTGAAATATTTTTGCACAGTTTCAATAGAAAATGCATAGCTTTGCCATCAGAAGACATACATAACCTTGTTCTTGCTGTGGCGGTTTCCATAAGTCAAATTTACCTTGGAGGTGACCTTGCATGTATATTACCATTGCTCTTCTAAGCCTCCATGTGAATCATCACAAAGGATGGCTTCCTCCTCCCGTGGTGGAACTGAAACCCGTGATGGAGGAGTGCATGCAGTGTCTGCTGCACTTGGCCCTAAGGGGCTGCAAACTCAGCCTTGGGGTCCATAGCACAGTCCCTTAGGGTCTGCCAGGAGGTGAGACCCACCAGTCTGGGGAGGAGGGGACTCAGTGGCCCGAGGACCATCCTCCTCAGGCATCCTCCCCAGCCCTGAGCTGGGGCTTCCTCATCTGCCACTGTGGCTGAGCAGTGATTAATGCCAAATTAGCACCTTGCTCAGTGACCTTTCAGCATTAGCCACCGCCTTCCTTCACTTCTCATAGCTATTTGCAAATATTAGCTTCTCCGGTCGTTTCTTCCTCATCAGCAACATTCACAGATGACAGGCAGGCCATTAGTCTGACAGGCATTCCGTTTATGTCCTTTGCCCCATCATAAGTATGTCTGAACTCTGGCATCTTGTCAGAAATCTCCTAACCAGCCCAAGAATCTCGGCAATTTTACAAAGGGAAGGCATCAGCAGGAAGGTATCCGGAGAAGCTTGGAGGGTTGGCTAAGAGGCCGAGAGTCTGGGGAAGGGGTAGGCTGCCTCAGCCTCCCAGGGACCCAGGGGCTGAGTGAGAGTCAACTTCACATTATGCAAGCAACATACAGGTTTTACAACATTAATTAGTTGGCTCTGTCTGCATCAAGCCTTTGTTTTTCTTTTAGAATTCACATGCACCTTTAATACAAAAATCACATACTGCTTAGGCAGCGCAAGCCAGAGCACAGAGCTGTGGGAAATCGGTGTTGACGAGAAGCCAGTCCTCTCTTTCCTGTTGTTCTCTCTCAGTGGCTTTCGTTCCACCACCCGCAGGCAGGCTAGAACCTTTCAGTTGCCAGAATCCTTCTCCACTGCTCACAATGGTGGTGGGTCCCTTCAGTGTGAAGCACAGATGAAGCATTTTGCATTTGTAGTTATTTAAATTTATTTTTATTTCCAGCCTCTTACATTTCTGCCCTTTATTGAAATTCCTGTTCTAGAAGTGTTTGATTGGTCATCATTTTCCCTAAATAAACAGTAGTAAAGTGTACTGAGGGTAGTTTAATTTTGATGTTAAATGTATTTTGGAGAAAAGTGGCAAAAATGTGTCCTATTTTTTTTCTCCCTTGTCACCAGAAGTATGAGCTAAATTATTTATAGTTTGATACTCAAAAAACATAGATTCAGGATATTTACTTTACAGAAAGGAAAAAGGGATTGAAACTGCAGTAACAGAACTGAACACTTTGTTAATTGAATATATTGGCTCCAAGGAAGCACATTTGGGCACGAGTAAGAATGCCCACTGCTTTCCAATGACACTGTGCCTGACATAGTGTCTGATACATGAAATATTTGTGGAACTGAACACATTCCAAAATAGCAGGTAGACTAGCTAACTCAGTAAGCAAAGTCTTAAATCAATAAAAGAAAAAGGCAGCAAGCAGTTTGGAAAATGGCAAACAGTTTAAATAAAGCCCCTTAGCCACACAACACACAGAGCAGTGGCGTAAGGTGCTGTGGATTCTGCCAGAGGACACTGGCTGTGCCTGGACCCCAGCTCCTGTGGTCTGAGAAAGGCCATCGGCCCTGCCCCGGCGCTTCTCATGGGGGCTCAGGTAGAGCCATGAGATTTGGGTTTCCTCTTAGCGTGGCTTGACAATAGTCTCGTTTGTCATGCTCCAGTCATCCTATCTCCTGTCTGCCATTTCACTTTCCGTGGTTTCTGTTACCCTCAGTCAATCACGGTCCAAAAATAGGAGAGTACAGTACAGTAAGATGTTTTGAGAGACAGGGAAGGACCACATTCGTGTAACTGTCATTACGTTATATTATAATTGTTCTGTTTCATTGTTAGTTATAGTCAGTCTCTTAGTGTGTCTCATTTACGCATGTATGGTAAGTATGTACGCAGAGCAAAAACTTTTGAACACATTCTCTTCTACTCAGAATGGGCTTATGCTCCAGTAAACTAATTGGAAGTTCAAAATATCGAAAGTCAAAAATGCATTTTTGTAGCCCTGTTATATGTCAAGGAGTGGACTAAATGTGTATGGCTTTCGCACCATTATAGAGTTGAAAAATCCTGAGTGGAACATCATACATCAGGGGTATTGTGTATCTGTAGGGATTGGTACTCTCTTCTGTTTTAGGTATCCACCAGGGGTCCTGGAACATATCCCCCTCAAATAAGAGCAGGGTGCTCCTGTACTTAGAATTTTACGGATATTTCTGTTTCCTCTGCCACAGGAGATATTGGCACACCTGAAACCATGGCCCCCACCATTGTGGTTCCCCCGGGCAACAGAAGTGTGGTGGCTGGATCCAGTGAGACCACCTTGGAATGCATAGCCAGTGCCAGGTGCGAGGGGTGTCTCCTATGAGAATCCTAGTAAATATTACATGACCTGTGATGAGCTGACGACAGAAGGAGACACTGGTGCATGGGGTTCATCCTTCTAGCGACAGTGGTCTTGTTTGTCCAGATGGGCCGCGAACACGATATATGGGTAGATAAGGAAATGGACATGCTGACGTCTTCCAGACCCCCCACTGCAACAGGGCAGCACTTTCAGTGTAGCTCTGGGTGGTAGTGGGGCTCCTCTGAGACACTCTCTAGGCAAGAGGGAGGAGTGGAGGCAGAGGAAAAAGTTCATTGCTCTTCTCCCTGTCGTCATCCAGGGTGTTCTCTGCCTCCTTAGTGGTCACTTCAGAATCAAGTTTGGACCATCCTGCCTTCCATGTAGCTGTGTCCCCTCATAGTATTTATTTTAAACATCCTTTTTCTGAGCAAACAGAATCATTAACACTCATGGTTCATTGCTGCTGCAATTAGCTATCCTTGCTCAATAGCCCTTGAGCAGAATGCATCATTGATGCATGCTGGGAGGGAGTAGAGTTATTTCTGGATTGGTTTTTCAGTGTCCTTTGTTCAACCTGCCATGCTTCCTGGTAGACTTAGCTTTGTCAAGCCTGGTGCTGAGTACCTGAGACAATGATTACTGCCTACATGAGTCCCAATCGTCGTCACAAATGCCTTTCATTCCCACAGGCCTGTGGAGGAGCTGAGTGTGACCTGGAAGAGGAATGGAGTGAGAATCACCAGTGGCCTCCACAGCTTTGGAAGACGCCTCACCATCAGCAACCCGACGTCTGCGGACACTGGGTTGTACATCTGCGAGGCGGCGCTACGCAGGAGTGCTTTTGAACCAGCCAGGGCAAAGGCCTTTCTTTTCATCATAGGTAATGCCCGGGCCACTAAGTGGTGTTGTCAGCATCTCAGATAGCATCCGACACTGACACTTCGGCAGAAACAAAATAGCGTATTTCAGTGACTTTATTTGTGACTCGGTAAATGAAAGTGAGGTTGAGTTTATCTTCCAAATCTTTCCTAGTCTTTCCCAAGAATGTAAGTCCATTAAATTCAAAGTGTTGATGTTCTGAATATTTTCAAGAAATGTCCTTCTGAATTCTCCAGTCATGAAGCTTGGGAAATAGATCAGTGAAGCCCCTGTCATATAGATCCCTCTCCTATTCTGGCTTTTAGGCCACTAAACTTTTCTATAACTCTTACTTGGCTGTCATGATCAGTGTTCAGAAATTATTCTATTATTGCTGGCCGGGTGTGGTGGCCCTCATGCTTGTAATCCCAGCACTTTGGGAGGTCGAGGTGGGTGAATCACTTGAGGTCAGGAGTTTGAGACCAGCCTGGCCAACATGGTGAAACCCCGTCTCTACTTAAAAATACAAAAATTAGCCAGATGTGGTGGCACGCATCTGTAATCCCAGCTACTCAGGAGGCTGAGGCAGGAAAATAACTTGAATCCAGGAGATGGAGGTTGCAGTGAGCCAAGATCGCAGCATTGCACTCCAGCCTGGGTGACAAGAGCAAAACTCCATCTCAAAAAAAAAAGAAGAATGAAATTATTCTATTACTGCTATTATTTTTTTGACCTAGGATAAAGTTTAAAACTATTGGATGGTACCTTCTGTTAAACTAGAAAAAAAAAAGGAGAACAGAGATGCTTCCTAAAACTGGATAACATATTACTCCTGAACCAAAGAGAGGGAGGACATAAAATTAAGTCTGTTGGACTTGCCCAGCTCTAAATGCTGGAAAATATTACCGTTTAGGGAGTGTGCATTGTACAGTGGCTAAGGAAATACTAAACTTATTTTCAGTTTATGATAAGATTAAATTGTGAAGCAAGTGCCTTTATTTCTCTCATTTCTCCAGCTACTGTCATGGGTTTATTCTTAAGTGGCTGTGATGACTATCATAGTGGCCTGTCTTCTGCAGTAGCAGCCACTGTTGATAAGAGGGAGCCGTAGAGGCCCCCTCTAAGAAGGAGAATCTCCACTTCATCTCTCCTTTTTGAGAATAAGGGAAATTGAGAACAGGAAAATTCAAATAAGAAGAAAACCCTAAGAGAGCCCCTTAAATAAAAAAAATTTGCCGCTTTGCAAAATAAGAAAAAAAAATAAAAGCTTGTATTTTCCTATAAAATTAGCAAGAGTATCAAGGAATACTGCATAAAAGGCAGTTTGCCTTGATCACATTCCTCTAATCATTAGGAAATGGCTCTGTGTCCTAACTGAGACTCTTCTAAACACAGAGTGCTCTCTCTGAAAGAAGAGAAAGGCTGTTAAAAGCATCAGGGGAAGCCAGCTTTGAATCACCAGTCACTGTGGATTCTACATGAGGGGCCTAAGCTGGTATTGCTACCTTTCTTGTCTGTGCTTCTGCTGTAGATGTAAATATCACATCCCATTCTCTGTAAAGACTTCTTCATCAGGGTTGATTTATAGTTATATGAGCACAGCACATTATAGATTGAACCAAAATTAAAAATTGTGATGTGTAAATCTCTAGGAGACAGACTATACTATGTTCAAACATTTTAAGGTAATTTAAGCAAGAGAAGAAATTTATCTCCCTGTAAAGTAGAATGTTTGTTTCGATCATAATTCCTTTTTAAAATAGTTAAATCTATCATATGAACTTTGGTTTTGCATTTACATCTGAATTCCAGAGCAGATTGTTTTTGTGTTCTCTGGAGTTAGCACCTCTCTGTGTTCTGACTTTTAAAGGTACAAGAACACACTTCACTTCTTTATGATGTTGATTTAAATCCCCTTTTATTCTTAAGAATTTGCTGTGACAAGTAGGATTTTTGTGGTTGGCGCATACTGCAAAAGCTCTGAAGAGAGTGTCTCTGTCAATTGCAAGGGATTTGGATGAGATTATAACCCCACGCCCTGCGGCCAGAGCATTACCGGTTTCACAGGGCTGTCACTGGGGACCTGTCGAAAGAGCCATCCATAGGAGCACACAGAGGAAAGATAGAGAAACAAATTGGCTCCTATTACTTGTATTTTATACTGATGAGACAAGACAGGTTAGAAGTACTGTTTGCCCCACCTGCCCAGTCCCCTGCTGTGTTGCTTAATTTCTGTGGCTTAAATAGGGAGCACAGAGGTGGCTTCCATGCACCACCCTGCCATTGGCTGCTGTGTCCTGTGGAGCAGTCTCTCTATGCCCTCCCTTCCCGCCTCCCCTCTACAACCTCTGCTCTCTCCTCCTGCTTCCCCTATATACCCTCCCTTCCTGCCTCCTCTCCATGCCCTCCACCCTGTCCTCACACTTCCCCTCTATGCCCTCCCCTCCCCTACTGCCTCCTTTCTAAGCCCTCCCCTTCTGCTTCTCCTCTAAGCTCTCCCCTCCCCTCCCTTCCCACCTCCTCTCTACACCCTCTCCTCCCCTCCACTCCAGCTTCCACTTTCCTTCTATGCCCTCCCCTCCCTTTCTACCTCTTCTCTACCTCCCCTCTACTCCAACCTCTCCCACTTCCCCTCTACGCCCTCTGCCCGCCCCTCTTGCTTCTCCTCTACACCTTTTGCCCTCCTCCTGCCTCCCCTCTACATGCACACACACACCCAAACACACCCCCCCACACACACACACACACACTCAGTCCATGCCACAGCTGTTCCCAGAACACAAGGAGGCTGCAGCCCAGCGGAGCCCTCACCTTTCCAGCCTCCATGTGAGACTTCCAACTGCAGGTATCCCCCTGTCCTCCCTGGCAGCATCCTTGGCCCAGAGCTAGCTTGCCCTCTGCAGCAGGTGGAAGTGCTAGGGGCCGACACCCCCAGGCACACCCTCAACCAGTGTCTGAGGGGAGCTGGTGGGTGGATACTCAGGCCCCTTAGCTACCCCTCCTCTACATTGGCTCCCAGAGTGTCTCTGGGCATGAGGCTGCAGCCGCCCACCTGGGAGCTGCCAGATAACAGGCTCTTTGTAGCCAACCCCATACTCTCCCAGTGGTGTTTCCATCACCGCCCAAGAAACTGCCAGCATCAAACCTGTCTCAGGAGGGCCTGCTTCTTGGGGAGTCCAACCCAAGTCTGGGTCTGTTCCTGCAGACCCTGTGCACCTGTTCATACCTGTGCCTAGGAGGAACGTGCTTCCGACCCCAGTGCCATCTCCCCTGGGTGGCGAGGGCTGTGTGTTCATGACCCACCTGGTTAGTGAGGGCTGCTCGTCCATGGCTCTCCTGGTTGGTAAGGGTTCTGCGTCTATAACTCCCCTCAAGCATCCCCTCAGCTGTGCAGTCCTGGGATGCTTCACCCTGGGGGAGACTACTGCACTCTCAGCTGGGCCCTTGCAGCCTAGGGGATGTGCCGGTGCATGACATAAAACTGTGGGCTCTGGGGACACAGTGGGGATGTCATGGCATGACATAAAACACTGTAGGCTCTGAAGACACAGCGGTGGCAGCGTAGCATGATGTCAAACAGCACAGGCTCTGGGGACACAGCAGGGCCAGTGTAACACGACATCAAACAGTGCGGGCTCTGGAGAGAAAACCAGGGTCCATTTCTCACTGCATCATTCACTGGCCTGAATGAGTGTTGGCCTCAGTTTCCACATCCATGAAACAAAGGAGATGTAGAGGATGCCAGCTCATACTGTGAAAGTTAAATGCAATCATATCTGTCATGGAGGCACTGAATGGTGGCTTTATTTGCAGTTGGCATAACTCCTCTATTATCACACATGTTCCATTGTACTAGCTATTTACCAGTAATCAGTTATGTGACATACATTTTTCATGTTTACTGTCTCTGGAATCAAGATGTGTCTCACCACCTATGACACCATTTTTTTTCCTTGGGGTTAAGTAAGACAAGGATGTGTCTGTGGGATACATCTTTCCCTCCAACATATGGCTTCCACATTGTCTCTTTATCACACACAATGCTGGCAACTCCCACACGCACCCTGTTCCTGCAAGCATGCAGATGCCAGCATACCAGCTCAGGAACTCGGAGGGTGAGTTTTGACTGGGATAGACTCTTACCTGGTGGGGCATCTGCTGCTACCCCCTTCAAATTGTTCATGGAATTCAGTGCGTGTGGCTGGAGGGCTGGCTGCTGGCCAGGGGTCCCGTCAGGGGCTCCCACATCCCTGGCTCATCTCCAGAGCTGGCAGCTGCAGCCGGGTTCTTGTCACACATCGAAGCTCTCTGCTCTCCCCTGTGCCACCAGATGCAGAAAGTCCTCTCCTTTTAGGGGCTCACATCATTACACTGGGGCCACCCAGCTAATTCCAGGCAGTCTCCCTATTTTGAAAGGTTGAATACCTAATCCCACTTGCACAGTCATTCTTGGCCAAGTAACACAGCATAGTCATAGGTTCCAGGGAGGTGGATGTGGACAACTCTGGGAGCCATTCTGCCCACAGCAGTGGACTAGCGTGCAGTGCAGGCCAGCCAAGGGCACACGTGGGACTTGGTGCTCCCAGAGAGGGGTTATCTGGAAGGAACAGGGAGGCAGCGCAGAGAACATCTTTGGGTCTCACAGTCATCCCTACACAGGAGCACAGGAGAAGCCTTGCAACTCAGAGGCCAAAACCCAGCAGCATCAGGGGTAGGAGAGCAGAACAAATGTGTGGGTTGGGGGACTATCTCCTCCATGGCTGCCTCTATCAGGCCCAAGCCTGCAGTTTAGCACACTGGCATCTTGGAGAGTGGGGTCATCTGATAGAGGCCCTTGGTTTGGGGGCAGTCTGGGAGGTATACCCACCTCCCGTCCTAAGACTGGGGAGCTAGAAACTTGTGCTGACCCTGGAGGCAGCTGCCATGGGCCCTGGGCCATGTGGAAGGCAAAAAGCCTATGCTGGCCTTTCCCTAACATCCTGACTTCTCACAGGGCATGAGAACCTTTCCCTGATGTCTTCATATTGTTTCAAAAGAGGGAGAAGTGTTTATTTCAATCCCTGGTGTTTTTGGCTACAGTCAGGATTAATTTTCTGAAGCCCAGGGTGGGTCCATGTTGACAGAATACCCCTTCTAGACAGAGTTGCTGCTGATTAGCTAAGACATGCCCTCGCCCTCTTGCCCTTTGAAGAGTAAGTGGTTGAGAGTCTATGCACAGAATGACTAATTCAAAACAGATTTTCCCCACTGTATAACTCACAGCCTTTTCACGGTCAATAGGCTTAGGGATTTCTCCACATTTTTTCCTTAGAGCAGACTATGTATAAAAATGTAGCTGGAAATAGGGAGAAACCCCAAATAATAGGAAGGGTTGGCAGGGAGAGAAGTCATAACTTCACACAGTGGGGAGGTACCAAGGGGAGCTCTGAGGCTGTGCAGGGCATGGGCAGCTCCACACCTGTTCCCTGTGCACAGCTCCCTGGAAGTCTTTCAGAACAAGGTAAGAAAATCCACAATAAATAGCCAGATGTTTTCCACCCATGCCTAGCACTGAGCTATTAAAACTGCCCAGGACTTTGACCCTTGCAAGCAGTGGCAGGCTGCCCCCCAGACCTCACCCAGGCCACAGTATGATGGAGGGTGTGGAATGGGGTAAATTTTCCCACCAGATGGCATGCTGTGTGCCAAGTGTAGGTAGTCACTGTCTGGGGTAGAGACTAGCCTGGTCTGGGCTTAGAGGTCCCCAGAGCAATGCATTTGCTCAGCCAAGCCAGCTTCTGGTCACTTTGTGGAGTGCCCTTCTCCCTGACCCCAGCGAGGTCTCTTCCTGGTGCTTGAGGGAAGCCTCAGGGCACTGTACCAGGGGACATGGGTAATCAGTACCTCGGGGAAGGGACCCTGGGCCCATAGGCCCTGACCATTTGTATATATGGATTTTGTACCACCAAAGCACAGGTCATCTTGGGTTAATCTCAAGGGAACCATGAATGAAAAAACAGTTCCAAAGGTTACACTGGATGACCTCCTTTCTGTAACATTCTTGAAATGACAATGCTACAGAAACAGAGAACGGATTAGTGGCTGCAAGGGCTGGGAGCTTGGGGTGTTTGCAGTCTTGGAAGGCAGCATCCTTGTGCTGATAGACACGTGGACCTACACACATGATAATGTTGCATGGAACGTGCATGTGACTCTTCCACACACACACTTGAGCGCAGGAACCACTGGCAAGAGCTGGATAAACAAGACTGATGATATCTAGCAGTATCCTGGTCATGATGTTATACTGTCTTTTTGCAAGATGTTACCATTGGGGAAAGTCGGGTGAAGGGTCTATGAGCTCTTTCAGTGTTACTTCTTACAACCACACAGGACTCTACAGTTTTCTAAAAAGAAAATGTTCAACTAAGAAGAGGAAAACTGTAATTAATAATAAGCAGATGTTGATGCTGAACTTATATTTTTTCCTTTTTCCCTCACATCCTTTTGATCAGATTGTGACGGTCGATAATGACTTAGCTTTCCTGATGAATACGGGTCAGGACCCGCACACAAGGGCCCTGACAGCAGGCTGCTGCTGCATAGTTAGAATATAAATAATGCTGCCTTCATTATTATTGATTGAGGAAGGGTGACAAAATGGAAGATGTATGAGTTGTGCAATGAAGATGAGCTTGAAAAAGGTAGACATTAAATGTGTGCAGTATTTCTTCAGGCTTGGTCTATACACATGAAAACCTAGGTAGAGGAATCTGCTTCCTTCTAATGAATTTGCACTCATCTCCGCCAGGCTGGTTAATTCAGGCAGATTCTTTCTGCCTGAGTAGTCCAGGTAATCACAGAAGTGAAACCTCACTTTGCCTCCATTCAGAAACCTTCAGCAGTTCCCCTTAATCGATTCTTTGAAATGCTAAGTTTTCATTTCTCTTCTCCCTCCTTTAGGTCTCACCTTGTTTTAAAGATACAGTCAATCTAGGAGGGCATGCCAAGCTGTATTATCCACATTCAACACAATCATAATGAGAATAAACCAACTCCGGAAGGCCGTTCCCAGAAATTAATTATCACACAGAAAGTGAACACAACAGCCTTTTGTTATTGTGATAATGAAATCGCTACCACCTTAATACTTGACAAACTTGGCCATGCCTCTGTTGAATTTCTGCTGAATAAACTGGAAAAATATTGCAGTTGACTCTCCAAGGAAATTCATTGTTTAATTCAACCACTATTTTTTTACGGAACAGGCGAGTGGAGTATCTAGAGGTGTGAGTGCCCAAGAGTTGCCTTCACTACTAGAGATTGATGAGCGCTCCCCTGTTTTTTTCTCTTAATTATTATTTTGCATTCCATTGAAGTATTAAATCTATATTTTGGAGAAGAACTGCTAAGAATTTTAAAAATAAGTTAATAGACGGCACTGTTCCTCGATGCAGGCTGCATACCTTCCTCAGGTGCTTGACAAGCTTCCTGAGTTCGTGTTTAGATACTGAAGCAAACTAGCCCATAAAATACACTGCTGTAAATATAACCCTTTATGAACCTCTTGGGGTAGTCCTTCTAAAATGTGGATTAAGATATTCTATGATTCAAGCCCATAAACTGAAAAGTCGCCATCACCCTGAGTAGTGATTTGCTTTCTGAAACCCCAGACTATAAATTGCCTTTCGCCTGTGCTGAGTTGTTTGTTTGCACGATGTTAACTAATGATGAAGTTTTAAAGAATAGTTTTTAAAAGGAGCCCAAACTATTTTAGATTATATAGTCTCGACATATCCTCCTTTGGCTTAGGGGCTTTTTTTTTTCTTGTTTGAAGAGCCACCGTATTTTACTGCTGAGCCTGAGAGTCGGATTTCAGGGGAAGTAGAAGAAACCGTGGACATTGGATGTCGAGCCATGGGTGAGTGTGGAGTGGCTGCTGAACAAAGAGCTGTGAATGGGAGGAAGGAAAACAACCTTTTTCTATAGCAGAATTGCCATCATTCTAGGGAGACACTGAGTGTGATGGTGAACGCAGACTTCAGAGAGTAGAACCATATTGGGGCGGTGACCGTGAATAAAGCATTTGACTTTGCCAGGCTTTTGCTTCCTCTCTTGCAAAACAGAGATAATAATATTTACCAAGCAGAGCAAAAAAGGAAGCCCCCATCTACCCTGGAGAGAGAGGGGACTCTTGTCACATCCCATGGATTCCTCTTCAAAGGCCCTGATTCCACAAGAGTGTGACCCCAAACAAGACTCGTGGCAGAAAATTCTTTCTCATTCATGGGCTGATTGGGACTAGTAACCAGATCCTCTCTGTAGAAAGGGAGACTGGTATACATTTATTTGTGTAGCTGTATGGGGTACAAGGTAATTTTGTTACATTACACAGTGGTAAAGTCAGAGCTTTGAGTGTGTCTATCACTGGAATGGCTAATTTCTCATCCTCGTTAAGTAATTTCTCATCACCCACCCACACCCTTTTGAGACTCTATTGTCTGTCCTTCTGCACTCTGTGTCCATGTGCACATGTGACTTGGCACCCACTTATTAGTGAAAACGCAGTATTTGTCTTTCTGTGTCTGAGTTCTGTCACGTAACTTCACGGCCTCTAGTTCCTTCCAAGTTGCTGCAGAAGGCACGATTTTATTCTTTTTTTGTGGCTGAATAGTATTTGAATAGGAAATGTTACTGTTTTTTGCCTTTTTAGCTCGGTCAACTTTTCCTTTGCAGTTCAGATAATTCCAGCATTCATCCTCATGCCTCATTTATGAGCTACCCACTGTCACCATCTCATGTCGGGCAGCACAGGTGATTACTACACAAAATCTTCTAGCAGAGACAGGCTTTTCAAGGCAATTTCATTAACAAAACCTGTGTTTGTATTCTGGCAACTATCAAGAAATGAAAAGGATATTTTCTCTTTTGTTTGTACCCATCCATCCTGAGGATGGTATTTTCTCCTACTCTGTAAGAGCTCAGAGTGTAAGGATGACTACCAGTTTTGTAAATCTTCACAACAGCTCCATAAGAGAGAGACAGTTATCTCTCTCTACCATGGAAAAACCAACCCCTAGAAAGCATGGTTAAGTAATGTGCCCAAGGCACAGAGTCACGGCACTGAAATGGGATGCTTCTTTTGTGAAGTTATTGTTCAGTGTGTGACCTGTGGGAGTTGCTCATTAAATGCTAGGTGAATAACTTACCTAGGACCACATGATAATGGAGATGAGACCCAAACAAATCCGCCAGCCACCAAAACAGCCACCAGGCTCTTGCCGGGACACTAGATTCCCCCAGGACCTGAAGCCCTGGACTTAGAACAGATCCCATTTGTCCATACCCAGAACGGAGTCTTGCTCTGTTGCCCAGACTAGAATGCAGTGGTGTGATCTCGGCTCGCTGCAACCTGCACCCCCACTGGGTTCAAGCAATCCTCCTGCCTCAGCCTCCCAAGTAGCTGGGATTACAGACACGCACCACCACACCTGGCTACTTTTTGTAGTTTTAGTAGAGACCGGGTTTCACAATGTTGACCAGGCTGGTCTCAAACTCTTGACATTGTGATCTACCCGCCTTGGACTCCCAAAGTGCTGGGGTTACAGATGTGAGCCACCGCGCCCAGCCCACCATTTTGTATTCCTGAAAATGAGCGGTGTTGTCACCTTTCCAGTGCTGGTGGTGGAGGGAGAGATCAGCCTTAGCCCAGAGACCCCCTCCCGACCCTCTGTGCTTTGTACTCACTGCTCCCTGCCTGGGCTTGGTTGAGTAGGAGTTCTGGTTTTCAGTTCCTGACCAGCTCACAGTGGCTGCTGTCCACGGATCTGTACTGTTTCTGTTCTTGCTCTACTGATTCAGCATAAAGGAGGGGGAGAAAAGGGTGAGAGAAGAGTAAGATGAATTTTACATGGAATTATTTTTCTAACGGTGGTTGCATTGTTCTTTCTTGTGTAAGTGCCAGCTTCTTAAGGCCAACAATTCTGTGAATGTGAAGCTATAAAATATTTAGAGAGCTTATATTTCAGAAATAAGAGTATACAATCCTACGGAGGAGAAGATTTCTGTTATGACATTAAATTGCCCCAAAATAGAAATGCTCCTAGTTCCCTCTGTACTAACAATTATTTTTCAATAAATGACAATCTTAAACTCCCTTTGACAAGAGAATGCTCTTTTTTTTGCATGACTTCCGCAGAAACTGCTTGTTAAGTGTAGACTTATAAATAGAGAGAGAACAGATCTTCCAACACTGCACTACCATGATTTAATTTACTGCTTTCTTAAGTGAAACTATAGCAGCATTCGAAGTGGTTATTCCTTATGAAAGTGACATCATGTAACTGCTATTATGAGATTTTACATGAATTGGTTTTGCTTTTACCTTGAAATGGATTTTTAAAAATTTCCTGACTTAATGAAAAGTGACAGGAAACATAATTAAGGCAAAGAAGAGAATCTGAGAAGACATTATCTAGAGATATTCCGTGACATTAACTTTATTCATTAAAGTCAACACCTCTCACCTACCTACACAGCATCTTAAATCAAGGGGTTTTGGTGTGCTTTGCACTAAAGCATGTCAAGATGTGTTTTTTATTTAAATCCATTTCTATTTAGGGAAACTGAGGTACAGAATCATCTAGAGCTAAGTCTAGATATGCCTCATGGAGCAAAGCATCTTTTCCTGTACCCACAGTGTAATACCTCTTGTGCCTCCTCGACCCTTAACGAGATTACTTAACCTAATAAATCGCTCCTCTGAGACAAGAACTCCATGAAGGCCCATGGTATCCAACCCTTTTGATAGCAGGTGTTTAAAAGATGGCAGTCATTTTCATTGTTAGCTGTCAGGATGAATAGTGATACTGCCCACTGAGCACTCACCAGGTGCCAGGCATAAGAGATTTATATATACTTGTATAAATGTACACACATGCATGTATATGCACAAACTCAGACACACACACACATGCACACACATATAAACACATACACACATATATACAGATGTACATATACACACACAGATATACGTACACACATATGCATACACACATGCACATGTATATGCATGCATACATACACATAAACACATCACATGCACAAACACGCACACATGTAAACATGTGCACACATGCACATATATACACAGATACACATATGTGCACAAACTCACATGCATACATACACATGCATGTACACACACACAAACACATCCAATCTTCAAACCTTCTGAAGTTGAAATCATGATTATCATTCGCTTACCTGCACATGGGGAAATGGAGACAAAGAAAGGGGTAGGTAACGTTCTCTGCTCAAGGTGACACTGTCCACAAAGTGCGGACTTGGGATGTGGTCTGCATCCTGCCCTCTGCCCCTATGACCCTGTGCCCACGCCCTCCTGCAGTGGCTGAGTAGGGCACTGCAGAGCAGAGAGGGCTTCATCTCATCTGAACCTTATGATCAGTCTCAGCTGGAATCTCCTTCTTTCCGAACAAGAGCATGAGCCTGTGTGGGTTCAGAGCAGAGCTGGAAGGAGCCGTGGCCGGGGCAGCCAGAGTTCGCACCCACTTTTCCTCTCAATGCTTCTCTGTGTGGATTGCTTCATCTGAGATGAGAAAAATAGCTCCTTACAGGGTGGTTGAAAGCATGAATAGACAAGAAAATGCCTATTAAAATATTGCCATTCTAGCCGTTGAAACAGATGTGCCTCAGTCCTCAAGTCAAGAATTATTTTTTAAATGCTATTTATTCCCATTCCTATGCAGGGGTCCCCCTTCCCACCCTCCAGTGGTACAAGGATGCTGTCTCCATCAGCAAGCTCCAGAATCCTCGATACAAAGTCCTTGCCAGTGGAGGCCTGCGCATCCAGAAGCTGCATCCAGAGGACTCTGGAATATTCCAGTGCTTTGCCAGTAATGAAGGAGGGGAGATCCAGACCCACACCTACCTGGATGTAACCAGTAAGTATACCCAGGCCTGCAGCTACCTCCCTGAACTGGACGAATCTAGTGAGTACACTGAGGCCCACAGCTACCTGGATATATCCAGTGGGTACACCCAGGCTCACAACTACCTGAACATATCCAGTGGGTACGTCCAGGTGCTCAGCTACCTGGATATATCTGGTGGGTACGTCCAGGCCCTCAGCTACCTGGATATATCCAGTGGGTACACCCAGGCCCACAGCTACCTGAACATATCCAGTGGGTACATTTAGGCCCTCAGCTACCTGGATATATCTGGTGGGTACATCCAGGCCCTCAGCTACCTGGATATATCCAGTGAGTATACCTATTAGCACAGCCAGACCTACTGGACCAGGCCTTCAAGGTAGAGCTACCCAAAGTTTGCCCTGTATGATATGACACACACAGAAAATGGTAGTATCTGTTCATCCCCCTGGGGTAAATGGAAGGGGTAATATGGCCAGACCAGGAGAGCCACCTCTCAAGCACACCTGAAGCCTTGGTAGGTCCTGTGTAGAAACTGCTGAGGCCCAGGAGCAGCACAGACACCCAGTCACTCCTCAGCCCTGGTGCCCTCCTGTTCTCAGGTCAGCCTTGCTTCTTCCCGCACTAAGCCCTCCTCTTTCTTGAGGAGAAGTAGAAAAAAATTCCCCATATTTTCTGGACAGAAATGGAAGGACTACTGAGTGAATAGCTCAGTCCTAATCTTTTTCTTTTGATCTTTTTTCTATTTTTTTACATTCATTCTCTATTTTACTTTTATTGAACAATTATAGTTCTTTTGTGAGTTTCTTTTATTATCCCATTAACAGAAATACCTTGGTACTCTGTCTTTGAAAAATAAAATCAAGGTAAAGGTTTTCATTGTATCTGTGGGTTTACTTTTTAATCTCCCATGGTTGTATAATATTGTTCTTCTAAAATGAAGTAGAATCTAGTGATTATAGAATTATACCTTTCATGTTTGTCCTTTTGAGAGCAAAATGCTGATATCCTCAGGGGTGAGAGCTGTTGGAGAAAGCAAATCAATGCCGCTGTGTGCATAGCCGAGGGCTCTTCCCACCTAGAGCCTGAGAAGAGACTGACAAGGTGTGTAGAGAACCATACAGGTGTTTCGGTAAACTAGGGGACCCTTCCTTGAATCTTGCCCATGGGTCAAATTTGTCTTTCAGTTTGGAGCTTAGGAAACCAATATTGCTTCAAGCGGTAGAAATAATATTGGATGTTCAAGTCAGAAGATGAGTCTTGATTGATTAGAGTTACTTGAAGTCTGTCTTGCAGTCGTGGTCCAGGATGTTCTGGGGCAAGGATCCACAAACTTCTTCTGTGAAGGACCTAATGGTAGATATTTTTGGCCTTTGAAGAATGTGGCCTATTCAGCTCTGCTGTAGTAACCTAAAAGCAGCCACAATTCTTAGCACATGTGAGTGGCTGTGTTCCAATAAAACTTTATTTACAAACACAGGGTGCAGGCTGAATTTGGCCCCCAGGTTGTAGTTTGCCCATCTCCATTCCAGTGAGAGACTTAGGAATGAGAATAATGGATAACCCAGAGAACATGGCTGGGTTTCTCTCAGCCTCAGTTTTCTCATCGGTTAAAATGGAGCTAACCAACCCCAGATTATAGGATTCTCAAGGGCCACTTAAGCTGTTACCATGGCAATCTGTGAGTCAACGAACAAATAAATGATTCTAATAATGTTATCTTCTTTGTAGTAAGAGGTTTTTTGCAAAATGAATTTTTTAATTAAAATATCCTTAATGAAAGGAAAATGTGTTTTAAAAAATCATTATTGATTTGCTCATTTAGCAAGCAGCTATTGAGCATCTGTGTTGGGCACTCTGGCTAAGGCTTTGGGGACACAGCTGTGAGGAAGACAGGTGAGGTTCCCATGCTTCCAGGACAGAGGGTCTGTGGAGAGGAGAAAGGCAGTGAAGGACAAGATACTAGCCAGAAGTACTGCAGAAAAGGGGAGGGGGTGTGGCGGCAGAGTGAGCCGGGGGCCTTCCCTGGACGGTGTGGGTCGTGGGGCTTCTCTAGGAGAAATTTAGAAGGAGCAGGAGTGTGAACTCTTGGGGACATGCGCGTTGCATAGGCTAAAGGGGGTAGCAAGTGCCTTGGAGGAATAAGCTCAGTGTGTGAGCAGGTGAAGGGAGGCAGATAGGATGGGCTCAGTGACAGGCAGGGTGGCCATGACAAGCCAGAGGGCAGAAGGATAGGCAGGGGCAGAGGCCTAGAACAGGAGGAGCCTTGAGAGCTGTGAGCAGGGAAGGGGCATGAAGGCCTTTGTAGCTTTCAAAGGGCAGCCTGAAGCTGGCTGCCTCAAGAACCTTGACACAGGCACAGGAGTACTGAGACCAGTTAGGGGGCTGCAGCATCTGGCAAGACCCCAGACCCAGGTGGTTGCCTGCAAGGTGGAGAGACAGGGTCAGCTTCAGGAAGGGCTTTGGCAGTGAAGCTGCTGGGACTTGCCATGGTCGATGGGGATTTCACCAGTTGCAGGAAGAGGTAGTAGCTGTGCCCTGGGTTCTGTGAGGTCTGCTCACTTATTTGCTTGAGGGGTATCAGCCCAGGGACCCCCACAGAAGATTTGAGAGATACAGATCACTGTTGCATGAGGGGTTCTGATTAATTGTTATTGGGTAACACAGAGTCAGGTGAGCCCTGCTGAAACCAACAGGAACTCTTGTCGTTCCTGGGTCTGACTCAGGGCTGCTGAAGGCCCTAGCCATCCCCCGTGAACAAGAAGAAAGCCAGCGCTGGGGGCTCATGACACCTTCCAGAAATGTATCTTTACAGAGGTCTTTGAAACCTGGTTATTTAAACTCTCAGAACAGATCCTAGGAAGTATCATCTTGTGGATGACATTTTATATTCAATAATTTGCTTTTATTGTTTTTGTTTTTGAGATAAGGTCTCACTCTGTCATCTAGGCTGTGGTGCAGTGGCACAATCATAGCTCACTGCAGCTTCGACCTCCTGGGCTCAAGCAATCCTCCTGCCTCCACCTCCCACGTATCTGGGACTACAGGTGTGCACCACCATGCCTGGCTAATTTTTAATTTTTGGTAGACAGGGATCTCACTGTGTTTCCCAGGCTGGTCTCAAATTCCTGAGCAATTCTCTTGCTTCTGCCTTCTAAAGTGCTGGGATTAGAGGTATGGGCTACCTTTCATTTAAAGAACAAAGCAGTCTTTTGGCTGATCTAACACCTCTCCTCTCTTTAATGTTCATCTAAAACTGTTCTTCCTGGGCCCCTGCACATTCCCACTTGTATATCTGTTACACTCCAGGTTGTAAACAAAGATAGGTAACTCCTAGGAGACAGATAATGGAGGGCCACAGTCCCTCCTGAGTGTCTTTCCTTTTGTATTGCTACAGTTATCTCTGCGATTGGTTCTATAAAGCCTGTGCAGGATACTCTGCCAGGGGCACAAAGCCCTGATCATTTCGTTAACTCCTCTTCTCAGATATTGCTCCAGTGTTCACCCAGCGGCCAGCAGACACCACGGTGACTGACGGGATGACAGCCATTCTAAGGTGTGAGGTGTCTGGGGCTCCCAAACCTGCCATCACCTGGAAAAGAGGTGGGTAGTGTCTGCCACCCACCACAGCATGGCTCATGTGGAACATAACCTATTGGGCAGTGCTTACTTCTTATCCCCTCTCTGGTTTATTCGTTGGTGCATTCATTCAATGAAGATTAAATACCCTTTATGGCAGCAGTCTCCAACCTTTTTGGCACCAGGGACCAGTTTCTTGGAAGACAATTTCTCCATGGACTGGGGAGGGCTGCTGGTTTCAGGATGAAACCGTTCCATCTCAGATCATTAGATTCTTTTTTTTTTTTTTTTTTTTGAAACGGAGTTTCACTCTTGTTACCCAGGCTGGAGTGCAATGGCACGATCTCGGCTCACCGCAACCTCCGCCTCCTGGGTTCAGGCAATTCTCCTGCCGCAGCCTCCTGAGTAGCTGGAATTACAGGCATGCATCACCATGCCCAGCTAATTTTTTGTATTTTTAATAGAGACAGGGTTTCACCATGTTGACCAGGATGGTCTCGATCTCTTGACCTCGTGATTCACCCGCCTCAGCCTCCCAAAGTGCTGGGATTACAGGCTTGAGCCACCGCGCCCAGCCAGATTATTAGATTCTTATAAGGAGTATGCAGCCTAGATTCTTGGCATGCACAGTTCACAGTAGGGTTTGCAGTTCTATGAGAATCTAATTCCTCTGCTGAGCCGACAGGAGGGGGAGCTCAGGCAAGAATGCTTGGTGGCTAACTGCTCACCTCCTACTGCGTGGTTCTGTTCTTAACAGGTCTGTGGCCCAGGGGCTGGGGACCCCTGATTTTCAGAATGCCTACCAGGTGAAAGATACCAGGGGCACAAGGATAAATAGGACAAATAAGATGACTGCCTTCTAGAAAGGGAAACAGGCATTAAAGAGAAAAGGCCTGGGTGTGGTGGCTCACGCCTATAATCCCAGCACTTTGGGAGGCTGAGCTGGGTGGATCACCTGAGGTCAGGAGTTTGAAACCAGCCTGACCAACATGAGAAACCCTGTCTACTAAAAGTGCGCAATTATCCAGGCATGATGGCAGATGCCTGTAATCCTAGCTATTCAGGAGGCTGAGTCAGGAGAATCATTTGAACCCAGGAGGCAGAGGTTGTGATGAGCCATGATCATGCTATTGCACTCCAGCCTGGGCAACAAGAGAAAAACTTCATCTCAAAAAAAAAGGGGGGCGGGGAGAAGAATTCTGCAAATGTCACTCTCCTCTACCTAAGCCCTTCATAGAGTGTCTTAGGCCTCCTAAGGCCTTAAAATGTTAAGCATTGGATGTGAAGTCACTCTGCTAGCACTCACTTTTCCCATTGTTAAGTGAGGCTCTTCTTTGTAACATTCAGAATTAAGGATCTTGGCCTTGGTTTTGTTGAAGAAAGATGCCTCCAGCACTGCATGGTTCCATGCCCTCCCCAGTCAACCCAGTTGCTTTATCCCACTGTGGCTCACTCAGTTCCTGGGAAGGCTACCTTTGCAGTTCCCATAGCACCTTCCACAGGGGCCACTGAAGGAGCAGCACACAGGGTCCATCCTGAACAAATTTGTGCTGAGTCTTGTTGATTCACACTGATGAGCTCCTCACACTTGGTGGGCTGTGTTGGGCTGACATGCCAAAAGCCTTATCTTTCCCTTCCTGCTGGAAAACCACGTGGCAGCTTCTCGAGTCTCAGAGGTACAGTCCTTGCACAGGAGGACTCAGACATGGCTTATAAAGATCTGGGACACTACAGATCAACAAGAGGTCTGGGCTCTCATTTTCTCATGTTTTCCTTCCTAATTTTGAACATAATGGCTTTATATAAAAATGTTTCCAATACATGCAAATATAAAGAAAACTAAAAACTGATCACCCAAATATAGCAATCACGTTCACGGATCATAATTTGTGTAACTAAATCTCTCAATATTGATCAATTAGGATGTTCTTGGTTTTTGTTATTCTGAACAGTGCTAGCAGATACTGCTTCAGTTATTTCTTTGCATACAGCTTTCACTTTATTCTGATTATTTCCATAAGTTATTTCCTTGTTGTATTAGTCTGCTCTCACACTGCTATAAAGACATAACTGAAACTGGACAATTTACAGAGAAAATAGGTTTAATTGACTCACAGTTCCGAATAGCTGGGGAGGCCTCAGGAAATCAGGGTGGGAGGTGAACAGGAAGCACGCACATCTCACTTGGCTGCAGGAGAAAGTGCAAACAGGGAAGTGCCAAACACTTAAACCATCAGATCTCATGAGAACTGCCCCACTATCAGGAGAACATCATGGGGGAAACCACCCTCAGGATCCAATCACCTCCCACCTAGTTTCTCCCCCAACATGTGGGGATTACAATTTGAGATGAGACTTGGGTGGGGACACAGAGCCAAACCATATTACTTGGTTATGGCTCTAACCACTATCTTTATTTCTTTCAGGTGTTATGACTGTAACACGCCTCTTTTCTCTACTGTTCTTTAGAAAACCACATTCTGGCCAGTGGCTCTGTCCGGATTCCTAGGTTCATGCTTCTTGAATCTGGGGGTCTGCAGATCACACCCGTCTTCATCCAGGATGCCGGCAACTACACCTGCTATGCAGCCAACACAGAGGGCTCCCTGAACGCATCGGCCATGCTCACCGTGTGGAGTAAGGAGCAGCACACGTCAGCCTTCTATTAGCCACGCTTTAATCATCGTGTCATCATGGGCTTCAGGGATGTCAACATGCCCTTGGACTTCCTAATTTAATCAAAAGAGAATGATTATTTTTACAACTAATTTATAGAAATCTGTTGAGTAATTAAATTTTCAGTTTCTAAAAGCATAATTAGAAAATGATTTCAGAGGTTGCATGGGGGCACTTCAGGAGAGATAGAAGATTGACTTCTTAAGTCAGTGGAGATATTGTACTACACTAGCTCAAATAACAAAGTTGACATGTTGGTTTTTGATAAGCTTTTTGTAAGAAAATTAAGAATTAAAATCCTGAAGAAGGAATATTTTGCTATACAATTATTAGGATCAACTAAAACACTTCTAATATATTACCTATCAATGTTTCTTGTATATTAGGAGTGAATTGAAAGGAGAATCTTCATTGTTTCTCCAGCTTTTGCCATTCTTTTTTTAATCAATAATACATGTTTTAGAAATGCAGAGTAGTTTTCTGGAGTTTAAGGATTGGACCAAATATCCCCCCATTGCCACTTGTTAGCTTGCCAATATACTTTCTCCTCTCTGTTTCATCTCAGTCTGTACTACTAAAACCTCATTATTTAAAAAGCAAAAGAATGCTCACTCACAGATTATTATAAAGCTATCTAATGAGGAGAGAAAGTTTTAACTTGCTTGAGGGAAGAATTTGTTAAAATGCCATTCTTAAAGGAAAACTAAATCATTGTGCTTTATTTTGTATTTGTCTAGCATTTTCTATCATATAGTTGGTGTCCACTTTGATAAATGACTCTTTCTAATTTGTTAGGTGTTCTAAAATGATCATGAGTTTAAAAGAAATTAATTCAAATTCCCACTATACTGTCAAGTAGTAAAAAGAAGCTTTTGTTCCATTTAGCAGATGACTCTGTCAACCACTTCGTTCATTACACATCCCTAAGTAATAACCATACATTTAACCCATTTATGCCTGAGACTACAGTTTTTTGAATTTTTACATCAGACCTCAGCAATGACCTTGAGCAGTAGGATATTGAAAAGCTTATGAAAAAGTGGTATTTGAATCTCTGCAGATCATTCACCAGAAAATTTTGTGGATCTGCTAAAATTCAACGTTATAACAACACTAACATGACTGGGATAACACTTTGGTGGCTTACAGAACATCTTCACACACACTTTGCCCACTTTAATCTGTACACATATTAGTGATATTAGCATTCTCTTCCATAGCCGGGAAAACAAAGAAACAGAGATGTTTTTCTGGACTCACCATTAGCAGGATCGGTTGGCCTCGAACTTAGCTGTGTAACTCCCAAGTTCTGGGCCCTGAGGTAGGGGCACTACAGTGACCCATCACACTGGCAAGCTGTAAGTCCCCACCCCGTACTGGCTTGGGGGAAGTGGGCAAGCCACTGCCTCTCTGAGCATCCATTTTCCTTCCTGAAAACTGGGAGGAGTAATAGTATAGTCCTCATGAGACTGTCTTGAGAAATAAATAAAACAATTTAAGCAAAACACTTGTCAGACTCACAAAGTGTCATCCTGACACGAAAAATGACTAGAATGATGGTCATCTTGGAAAAGAATCTAGATTTTATTTAAGAGCCTAGAGCCTCATTCACATCTGCATGTGATCGCCCAGGTTCATTTACTTCCATGGCGTTTAAGGTTGAAGACGGGTGGGCAGGCTGACTTACTTTGCTGCAATGGTTGACTTACTTGCTTGTTTTTAACTCCCCTAGCATTTCTGAGAGCTTACATTTACACTCATTCTGCCAAGATGAGAGAAAACTTGGGAGGTTGTGATGTCAGATGACCGGTGCATCATCTCCCTGTGGGCAGAAACTCTCAAACTTGTCATTTCATCTGATTTGTGACTTGTGTTTTCTTCAGATCGAACATCCATCATCCACCCTCCTGAGGACCACGTGGTGATCAAGGGGACCACGGCCACCCTGCGCTGTGGAGCCATGCATGACCCCCGGGTTTCGCTCCGGTCAGCACAATCAGTTACAGTGCTTTGGGGCTTGTTGATATTCTGTGTGCTTCTAAAGTGAAGTTGAGATGAGAAGGAAGAATTGGGGAAACTTGGATTTCAGCTGCAGGTCCCTGATTACAGCGTCTTCTAGTTACGGGCACCGTCATTAATCACGCAAATGCCATTTTCCACTCCAGCCTTATGTATTATTTACAGTGAGCTATGTTCCACTTCATGACTTCAGTGCCGCTTTTCATGATTTTTCCTACCAAGGTTAATACACTATCGGTAAAACGTACTTGTCAGAGGTTGATACTTAATGAGAGAAGAATCCAGAGGATGAACTAGGATTCAGCAGTGTTTACACAGGGGCCATGCCGCTCTTAGGGGGGAATTCTTTACGCTCAGGATAGTTTCATTGTGAATTGGGGGAGGGAGCCTATGCATGGGAGAAAGGCAGCCACAGCACCCATTGTGCTCACAGGAAGGTACGTGAGGAGAAGGAGACTAGACGTGAGGGTTCTCCAAAGGAATGCCGACATCCCTTCTTTGTTTGAATTCAGGCCAGGAAAGTAACTGTGCAAAATATGAGACTCCATGTGAAGGTGTGACGGCAGACAGGTGGGCATCCCTGGGGAGTTGTTCCCTGAAGAGCAGCCACCTTCAGGCAGGATAGTTGTAAATTTTTGGAATCAGCCTTGAAAATAAAAGAGAAAAATCCAGTCATCAAAGTATTTTCACTCTGGCCTTAGCCCAAAAGGGACACAGTGTGTGAGTCGAATGGGCAACTCAAGGTGTCCTCCTGCTTTCCGGGGCCTCTGACTCTGAGCAGAGGGGATGGCTGGGGGCACACAGTCAGCAGGAGGATGCAGAGACTCTGCCATTCTCTTGTGCTTCTTGAGTGGGTGTTTGGCAAAGTGTAAATTTCTGTGTCTCCACCTGACTCCCCTGAGTTTCCGAGGGCTCAGAATCCAAGTTTGGTTTAGGTACAAGGGTGCCGAATGCAAAACAAAACAAACAAAAACTAGCAAGTGAAAGATGACCTAGAGCCCCGCTGGTGGCCACAGTAGTGGTGGGAAAAAATTCCTTCCAAAACAGTTTGGAGTATGATTTCAAGGAAGTCTGCTTTTCTGCTATTCTGACAGCTCAGAAAGAACCCCCTCCGATCTCTTTGGCTTCCCTGTTGCTTGTTATATGAGATTAAATGGGAGGCCCCCTCCTAAGATGGAACTGGATTACTCACTCTCAGGGTGCCCCTCATCCCAGGGTTGCTCTGCCCTGAAGAGCACCAGGCCCTAAGTGACCATGCCAGACGGATGCAGTGCCCGGGAGCGAGCAACCTGTCCATCATCTAAAGACTGGGCAGGCTCTCAATTGATGCTGTATTTGAAAAGAAAAATGTGCCAAAATTGCTACAGATAGATTAAATGAGAAAGAAATGCAATTTAAGGACCATCTGCCAGAATGGTCAAAATTTAAGAAAATATGTTTTTGAAGTGTGATTTTTTTTTCATGAGTTGGGCAATTCCAGTCTGTGGATTCTTTTAAACAATTGTTGTTTGCTGTCCAGACAATACTCTTGTCCTCTGGGAACATTGCCAGGCCAGGAATGTTAGGTGCAGTTTTCACAGGTGACAGATATGCAGATGGTTCTACAGAGTCTCATCTCCAAAACACAAGGTCTGACAGGCAGGGTCAGTCATTTTCATTGTTCTACTTTAACCTCAGCATCCAGTTTTATATTATGACCAAGATATCTGGTTGCTTTTCTTTTCGTTTTTATTTTTTGGTTTAATTCATATGCCATAAAATTCTCTTTTTAGATCAAGTGCGGTGTCTCAGGCCTGTAATCCCAGCATTTTGGGAGGCTCAGGCAGGTGGATCATTTGAGGCCAGGAGTTCAAGGCCAGCCTTGGCCACATGGCAAAACCCCATCTCTACTAAAAAAAAAAAAAAAATTAGCCAGGTGTGGTGGGGCACACCTGTGGTCCCAGCTCCTTGGGAGGTTGAGGCACAAGAATCACTTGAACTCAGGAGTTAGAGGCTGCAGTGAGCTGAGCTTGTGCCATTGTACTCCAGCCTGGGCCACAGAGCAAGATTGTGTCTCAAAAATGAGAGAAAGAGAGAGAAAGAGAGAGAGAGAGGAATTCATTCTTTCAACAAGCAGAGTTCAGTGGTTTGTAAAGTCTGTTCATAAAGTTGTCAGTTGCTTGCTTTTTAAGAGACAAGGAAGGACCAATGATTCTGTCCCTGTGGGTTTGTAACTAAAAACCCTTTGCTTGGCCCACAGCTATGTTTGGAAGAAGGACAACGTGGTCCTGACTCCATCGAGCACATCTAGGATCGTGGTGGAGAAGGACGGGTCCCTCCTCATCAGCCAGACATGGTCAGGTGACATCGGTGACTATACCTGTGATATTGTTTCTGAAGGAGGGAACGATTCCAGGATGGCCCGGCTGGAAGTGATGTGAGTACTGAGACTCTTGGTATTAGCCAGTTCCCAGCTATCTCCGTTCCTGTGCTCTAGTGTCACTGCCCCTTCACACATTTGATGCCCACCTTGTGTCCCAAGTCAGCAGTCAGAGGCCAGCGCATCATGCTAAATAGCTATGTACCTGGACAAGTTTTTTGTGGTTTTGTTCAACTTCAAAACTGAAAAGTTTCCTTTTTAGTGTAGATGGTGTGATCGTTGGTTTTATCTCCACTGATCCTTTTTGTCATATTTTTCCTGGGGATACCTTATCCTGATAGGCCCTGTTGACCACCCTGTGCTTAAGCAGCAAGTTCAATTTTCCACTTCCTTGAGAGCTTCCAATCTGTGAGAAATGCTGGGGTAGGTCCACTGAAGCGAGGTCATTCCCGTGAAAGCCACCTGCACTTGGGGCTTCATTTAGTCCCAGCAGCCTCTTCGTGGGTGAATAGAGACTTTCCACTAAGTCTTTTGAAATCCTGGAAACCGAAAGTGGCTGCTCATTACTTCCAATCTGGACCTTCCTGCGGGGTCTGAAGAGCCCAGGTGGGAAACCATTGGTCTCTTCCGTCTCCTGTGTCTCTTCTCCTCCACTCCCCTCTCTATTCGTGGACCGGGAA
Source organism: Saguinus oedipus (assembly GCA_031835075.1). Classification (NCBI taxonomy): domain Eukaryota; kingdom Metazoa; phylum Chordata; class Mammalia; order Primates; family Cebidae; genus Saguinus; species Saguinus oedipus. Next base: position 51,253,352 of record CM063170.1, read on the forward strand.
ACCAAAACGCCTGCTGACAAATTTTATTTTTTCTCACATGTATTTATTTGCTTTTCAAAAGTTGTGCCCTCTTAATATTCCCTGAATGCATGAGTACAGAAATAAAACCTGAAAATAAAAAATCCCAACTGAGCACTCATCAGGGCAGCGGTCAGCTCCGGGGGTATCCCTAGCCTGTCCGTCCCTGGCCACTGTTTGATGCGCTGGGCATTCGACAAAGGCAATCTTGAGAGATTTTCCTCCTTGGACCCTGCCCCCCTTTGATACAGGAAAGATTCTGTATACAAAACCATTCCCTAAAAATAGAATTTGAGCACTCCGAGTATAGGAGCCATGTCTCATTGATCCCTGAATCCTGAGACTCTAGCCGAGGGGATTAAAAATGGAAAGAATGCTTGCTAAGTGCTCAGCACATGGCTTCTGTGTCTGCCACATGCATGTGTATATTAGTGAACTAACAAACAGCTTTCCTCTAGCCCCTGCTTATGGATATAAAAGGTTCACAATGTATAACAGCCAGTCTGGAAAGCCCTGCGGTGCCTTCAGTACCTGAAAAAAATTCCATCCCACCTCCTGCTGTATCTCCTTCTGGGATGACCCCTTATTCTCCTAGACAACAGAGGTCATTCTGGTTAGTCATGAAGTGGCAGGAGTCCCTATGGCCCTACAGAATCGGCTGGCAGGAGTGGGATTGGGTTCCTGGTGCTGCCGTTGCAAGGCCATCACACAGAGGGTCCTCCAGAGAATCAACAGGGGTGCTGGTGCTGCAGCTGTAAGGCTGCCACACAGGGAGTCCACCAGAGAATCACTGGGGGTCCTGGTGATGTGGCTGGAAGGCTGTCACACAGGGTCCTCCAGCTTTTGTGTACACATGGGGCAGCCAGGTCTCCCCCAGTCCCTGCCTTCAGGCATTGGAGCTGACAACCCTGGGCTCTGTCTGCCCTTCATGCCCTCGCCCCCCATGCAGTGAACTTCAGCCATCTGCTATCTCTGCGGCTGGGCTCCTGTCATCCATGGGCTTCCCCTGAGGTTTCCTGCTCATGCAGCCCTTAGCACTCAGCCACAGTAGCACTTCCTGTCATTCAGTTACCAGGATTCCACCTGCAGCTCTTCCCTGTCCACAGCTGATCCTCCTGGAAACACTGACCATGCTGTAGAGGACAAGCATGTCTTTGTGGCTCCCTCTCCTTCTGGCACATAAGTACCTTGGTGGTACTGTTTTGAATTTTGAGTACCCGACATAGTGTTTGATATATAACAGGTGTTCAGTCAATATATGTGGGTTGGTTGGTGCCTGCATGCATGTATGAAGGAATTAATGAATGTGTGTATGTGTCAGCCTATTGGCAGGCCTCCTTCTGTTCCCCATTCATACCTTGATGCTCACATTCCTTGGTTTCCCCACCATGGGTAAACAAGCAAGCTCAGGTCACTCCACCAAAACCCAAACAGCCAGTGCCCAAAGCCCTGGCCCAGCCCTGCTCCCACCTCTTTCCTCCTTCCTTTCAGGTCTCAGGCTGAGGATTTTTTTTCATTCTGATCGTATTGGAGGATATGGCCAGTAAGTTCCTAGGAGCTGTTGTACTCTGCACGTTTTTAAAGCTACCTTTAAGAACCTTAGATCATCCATCATTAGTATCAAATAAATAAGTGTTAGCAGTTCATAAAGACTGTCAGCAGAAGCCAAATTGCATACTTCCAATATAGCCCATTCTTTTTATTCTGCACAATTTTATGTTCTACTGATTTACATATCTTCCCTACTATTTGCTTATTTTCCTTCCTCTAAGTAAAATACAGTTTTCAGCAAATGTTGCTGTCTGTATAAAATAATAGGCTTTCTGTAATGGTAAAACACCTCATCTCTAAATATAGAAATCGCTGCAAATTTGTGATGCAAACCAATTTAAGTACAAACTGGTTACAGAACTTATTAGGAAGACAGTTGTTCCTCATGAATTGTTAGTGCAGTGAATGCTCCTCTATCCCAAATCTGGACGAATTGGGAAAGGTGTTCCCTCGTGGTGTGTCTTTAGATTCAACAGGGCTTGACTCTACAACAATAATACAATAATAACAACAGAATGATAATAATAATGACCCACGATGGCAGGGCATTTTGTCCTTCTTAGGTAACTTTCATACTGAGCCCTGTAATGTTTCCATCATTTACTCAGATAACCAAAAGAAAAAGCGAGAAAAAAAATCTCTCATTGCAGAAGGGAAGGGACTGAGAGGTACTTATGGCTAAACAGTGTCCTTCAAAGAAGCCTGAAAGCCTGTTTTCTCTTTGCATCTCCACTTCAATTGAAAGCTGCTTTGTTAAATATAGAAGTTAGGAGCATTAAAAGTAAGCTTTTCAAAAATAGACCATCTGTTGGCCTCATCTCACGTATGTTTGCCCCGTGTTTTGCACTTCAGCACTAAGCTTCACCTCATTAAGCCTGAGTGGAGGGGCGGCCCCCACATTCACCTCACACCCACCACAGTCCTAGCAGGGCTGCTGGCCACAGTGGGCTGATAGGAGTGAGGCCTGCACGGGAGGCCCTGCCTGCCTCTCACTAGTCATGTGACTTTGGACAAGTCACCTCACTTCTCAGCCTCAGCCTCTCACCTTTTAAACTGTGCGTGATATCATTCATTTAAAAGGATGGCTGTGAGGATGGTACCCACCCAGGTTTGTAACATCCTGGTGTGGAAGCCAGCTGAGGAGGGATGTGTAAGTCCCAGCTCTTCCTGCTTTCTTACCATCTCATACAAGAATGTTGTTCCCCCTTTCCCAGCAGCACCCTGCCTCCAGGCACTGGGAACTTTCTAGCCCTTTACCCAGCATTATTCTGACCACATTCTGTGATCTTCTGACACTAGACTTCAGATGTGTCTGTTTGCTCTGGAGCACTCAATGCCTGGACCAGTGCCAGGTATACAGTAGGAACCTAATAAATGTCTGGGTAAGCCTCACTCCACTTACTGAGCTGAAATGAGATGGTGTCTTTTGCCCTACTGACGAGGACTCCCTAATTCATCCTCCCTAATTTGGGAGGGCTCTGCCTTCATCCCCTGCCTGAGAGAAGAGGCTTCTAAAACTCCAGATGGTTCCATGAGGCAGCCTGTAAATTACAACACAAGTCATCATTAAATGCTGGTCACCCCTTGTTTTAGTAGCGTCTTTGCTCTAGTTTGCTAGTGCCATGGGGACAGGAGCAGTTTCCAGGATGACTTCACATTCCCCAAAGCATCTTCCTGTATTGAGCACACCAGAGGGACCAGGCTCCTAAGGCTTTATGGATTGATTAATTGTTAAATCATTTAAAGATCCAATTAGCATTTCATCTCTTCTCCTGAAATCAGAGACTAATTCTCATGAGCCTGGAATATAGAGAAAACCCAATTTACGGAGCTGACTTGAAGACCCCGTGGCAGTGGGAGAGGTTTCTTTCTATAAAACCACTTCTGACAAAGCCATCACAAGGAGTGAAGAATTTAATACTGTTTCCCCAGAGTTATCAAGCCCCATCATCTTCATCCTCAGAGTGAAGTCAAAGAAGATGGGTTTGACCAAGCCATCATTTGTGCATTAAAGGGCCATTGCTTTTTATATAGAAAAAGTACTTATCTAATCCTCTTCTGCCAGAGCAATTCCCCCCTACAGCCACAATTTCACCAATTGCTTTCTTTTGAGTCTTTTTTAAAACTGTTTTTCTCACACACCTCGCTTAATCTCCCTCCCGTACAGTTGGGTTTCTGTTGTTGTTAATTTCTGGTATTCCTGTGGTGTCCTGTGCCAGATGGTGATTTTTCCCCTATTCTCTTTAAATTACAAAGTGACTCAGCACTGGGCTTCGCTTCCATTGTTCTCTGAGACCTCTTCCATTTATCAGCCTGTGTGCTTATCACTGTCTTTGAGTCACTCTGCTGATCATTTATCTTCTTTCAAAGTTGGCAGAGTAATGCCTCAACGTAATCTATCCCCATTAGATAAGATTTTCTGAAATTGATTCAGAATATATTAAAGCCTCATTTATCTGTTATTGATGGGTTAGTCAAGGATCTCACAAGCTTCATTTTCTAAATAACCAAAACTTATAATTTAAAGAAATAGTGGCCAGGCGTGGTGGCTCACTCCTGTAATCCCAGAACTTTGGGAGGCTGAGGCAGGTGGATCATGAGGTCAGTAATTCAAGACTAACCTGGTCAAGATGGTGAAGCCCCATCTCTACTGAAAATACAAAAATTAGCCAGGTGTGGTAGGTGTGTGCCTGTAATCCATGCCACTCTGGAGGCTGAGGCAGAGAATTGCTTGAATCCAGGAGGCAGAGGTTGCAGTGAGCCGAGATCACACCACTGCACTCCAGCCTGAGAGACAGAGGGAGTCTCTGTCTCAGAAAAGGAAAGGAAAAGCATCTTCCTGTATTGAGCACACCAGAGGGTGTGCTCAATGCAGGAAAATAAAATAAAACAAAATAAATAGTTTATATTTCCAGAATAAGGCAAGCCTTCTTTTATTGAATGTCTCAGATATTGCATGGTTTTTACCATTTTTGTTTGTTTGTTTGTTTTTTTCACCAATTGGAGGTTTGCAGCAACCCTTTGGTAAGCAAATCTCTTGGTGCAGTTTTTCCAATAGCATATGCTCACTTAGTGTCTCTGTGTCACATTTTGGGAATTCTCACAGTGCTTCAAACTTTGTCACTATTACTGTATCTGTGTGATGGTGATTTCTGATCAGTGATCTTTAATGTTACTACTGTAATTGATTTGGGACACCATGAACCGTGCCCAAGTGAGATGACAAACTTAATCTATAAATGTCGTGTGTGTTCTGACTACTCCACCAACTGGCCATTCCCTGTCTGTCTCCCTCTCCTTGGGCCCCCGTATTCCTTGAGACTCACAATGTGAAATTTGGCCAGTTAATAACAGTACAAAGGCCTCTAAGTGTCCAAGACAGTTGTGCATCTCTCATTATAAAACAGACTAGAATGGAAGCTTAATGAGGAAGGCATGTTGAAAGCCAAGACAAGACAAAAGTTAGGCCTCTTTCCCCAAACAGCCAAGCTGTGAATGTGAAGGAAAAGTTATTGAAGAAAATTTAAAGTGCACCAGTGAACACACAAATGATGAGAAAGTGAAACAGTCTTATTGCTGATGTGGAGAAAGTTGGAGTGGTCTGGAGAGAAAATCAAACCAGCCTCAACATTCCCTTAAGCCAAAGCCTAACCCAGAGCAAAGCCATAGCTCTCTTCAGTTCTATGAAGACCAAGAGAGGTGAGGAAGCTACAGAAGAAAAATTGGAAGTTAGCACGGATTTGTTTGTGACATTTTGGAAAAATACTGTCCCCATAACATAAAAGTACAAGATAAAGCAGCAGGTGCTGATGGAGAAACTCGGTAAGTTATTCAGAAGACCTAGCTTGGAACAGTGATGATAGTGACTACACTAACAAGAAATTTTCACTGTAGACAAAACAGTCTTCTACTGGAAGAAGATGCCATCTAGGACTTTCTTAGCTACAAAAGAGAAGTCAGTGTCTGGTTTCAAAGCTTCAAAGGGCAGGCTGACTCTCTTGTTAGGGGCTAATGCAGCTGGGGACTTTAAGTTGAAGTCAATGTTCATTCACCATGCTAAAAGTCTTAGGACTCTTAAGAATGAAAGTCTTCATTAACCATGCTAAAAGTCTTAGGACTCTTAAGAAAGGAAACATTCCTTCCCAAATATTACTGCTTTTGGACAATGTACCTTGTCACCCAAGAGCTTTGATGGAGATGTACAAGGAGATGAATGTTGTTTTCATGCCTGCTAGCACCTTTCCATTCTGCAGCCCATGGATCAAGGCGTACTTTTGACTGTCAAGTCTCATTAATTTAAGGAATATATTTCATAAGACTATAGTTGCCATAGATGATAATTCCTCTGAGAGATCTTGGCAAAGTAAATGGAAAACTTTCTGGAAAGGATTCACCATTCCAGATGCCATTAAGAATGTTTGTGTTTCATGGGAAGGGGTCAAAATATCAATTTTAACAGGAGTTTGGAAGAAGTTGATTCCAACCCTCATGGATGAGGGTAGAGGGGTTCAAGGCTTCCATGGAGGATGTTGCTTCAGATGTGGTGGAAACAGAAGGAGAACTAGAGTTAGACATGGAGCCTGAAGGCCAGGTGCGGTGGCTTACGCCTGTAATCCCAGGACTTTTGGAGGCTGAGGCGGGTGGATCAAGAGATCGAGATCATCCTGGCCAACATAGTGGCCAGGATGAAACCGCGTCTCTACTAAATACAAAAATAAGCCGGGTGTAGTGGTGCGTGCCTGTAGTCCTAGCTACTTGGGAGGCTGAAGCAGGAGAATTGCTTGAACCCGGGAAGCAGAGATTGTAGTGAGCCGAGATTGTGCCACTGCACTTCAGCCTGGTGCCTGGTGACAGAGCAAGACTCTGTCTCAAAAAAAAAAAAGAAGTGGAGCCTGAAGATGTGGCTGAATTGCTGCAATCTCATGATCAAACTTGTACAGATGAGGAGTTGCTTCTTACAGATGAACAAAGCAAGTGGTTTGAGATGGCATCAACTCTTGGTGAAGAAGCCGTGAACATTGTTGAAATGACAATAAGGATTTAGAATATTGCATGAATTTAGCTGGTAAAGCAGTGGCAGGGTTCAAGAGGATTGACTCCAATTTTGCAAGTAGTTCTATAAAATGCTATCAAACAGCATTGCATGCTACACAGAAATCTTTCTTGAGAAGAAGAGTCCACAGATGCAGCAGGCTTCACCACTGTCTCATTTGAAGAAATTGCCACGTCACCCCAGCCTTTAGCATCCACCACTCCAGTCAGTCCTCAGCCATTGGCATCCAAGCAGGACCCCCTACCAGCAAAAAGATTGCGACCCACTGAAGCCTCAGATGATTGTTCACATTTTTTAGCATAAGGTATTTTTATATTAAGGTGTGTACATGTTTTTTAGACATAATGCTATTGCACACTTAATAGACTGCAGTATAGTGTAAACATAACTTTTATATGCACTGAGAAACCAAAATGTGTGGGACTCGCTAAATTGCAATATTCACTTTATTGTGATGGTCAGGAACTGACCCTGCTATATATCTGAGACATACCTCTCTATGACAAGGCCCTTTACGTTATGAAACAGGTAATACTGAACACAAAGATATTATAGAGGGATTTGCATAGAGGGTAGAAGCTGGAACTGGGAAACATCTGTATCTCCTTCCAATGCTTGAGTCCTGATGTATGGAAAAATCACATTTTGCATTGGCCATCACACCAAGTGTGACTTTGAGCCAATGGAGTGACTTTGTGGGACAGTAGCAGAGAAGACTGAGTGCTTCTCTGCACATCATGGGCACTCGGGTCCTCAGCATTGCTGGGCTGGTAGCTTTTGGCATCTACATTAAGCCTCAAGACTGGTTTACTTTTTCAGTTCTTAAGTATTTGTTTTTAATCTTTTTACATCCCTTAATCTCAGGCTCTTGTGACCATTTTTGCTATTCGGTGTGCCTGCCTCTAGTAGATCCTTCTCATCCATTGCTCGTGGTCTGCTGGCAGGAGGGAAAGCAGAAACCACTCTGACCAGAATCACATCCTAGCTGAGAAAGAGCAGCTCTGAGAGGGGGCAGAAGGACAGAGGGACATGTGTGAGCATATTCCAGGGACCATGGGAGCTGGCCCCAGGAGGGCAGAAGCTGCCCAGTGAGTGGCCCACTTTTAAGTGAGTGTCTGCAAAGCACTCCAGCCCCAAGAGAAAGGCAGTCCACCCACCTGGAAGGTGGGTCATTTCTGTGTGCACTCTCACCTTGGGCTAAGAGAAGCATGATTTGAAATCAAGCACAAGAACCCCATGTTTTCACCACTATAGGAAAGACACTTTTATAATTTAGAATTCAATCAAATGTAACCCCCTTGAGGCCATCAGATAAAGTGCGTAGAGTCAGGGCAGCTTGTCAGGGGCCACAGGTCACTCTTCCTATTGTCTCCTAGGAGCCTGTCCACATCTTATAGCATGGTTGCCTGGGCCAAGAATGTCTGTTCTGCAAGGTTTATCCTGAGCTTGTTATACACCCCCTCCTGCCCCAGCTTCTCCCCAACTCCTGCTGTGTGTCTGCAAAGCTGCCTGACTCCTTGAGCCTCTAACCCACCCTGAGTTTCATGGTCTTTCTTCCATCCTGACTATTACAGATTATCATCTGACATTTTGTCCAATCTGTCAGAACTGCTCCCAATGAGCTGCCCTTGGGATTCAAGAGTCAATGTCAAAAAGACATCCCAGAAATGGTGAACATAAGCTCATTCTTGGTCTCTCTGTGCAGACCAGCACATTTTCCCTTGACCCTGTCTGGCCTCTCTGTGACCCAGGGCAAATCCTGCATTCCTATCACCCTCATGGTCTCCAAGTCTCCCAGAGTTGAATCATTAGCTGTATGATTGAACCCAGTCTCTAGCCTCCTCCACTCCCCAGAGGCCTGAAGGCTGGGCTGCCATCACTGGCTCAAATCCCCAACCCTCTAATCCTATGATTGGCCTTCCCAGCATGGCCAGACCTATCCTGGAAGGACCTGGGGGACCATCATGAGTCCCCCCCAGAAGCATAAGCTCAGCTGTGTTCTGAGAGGTGAACTGTGGTGATGAAAACCATCCCAGTCACTTGGGAAACTTCAGGGTGTAGAAGCTCCATTCCAGATCAGATACATTCTTTATGATAAACCATTTTATTTGGCTTTATCTATCAGGTTTATTTGTATTTTCTTTTCAGGTGGGACTCTTTCAACAACTTTGGTTTGGTTTCAGACCAGACCAATTCAGGACTGGAGGTGGGGGAAATAGGAAATGGGGCTTGGGAGAAGTAGAATTGCTGTTTTTATCCTGGCATTTCCACCTCTAATGGAGAATTGGTTATGGAGAACTCAAATAGAAATGACAGCTCTGCCCAGGTGCAGTGGCTTATGCTTATAATCCCAGCACTTTGAGAGGCCGAGGTGGGAGAATTGCTTGAGGCCAGGAGTTTGAGACGAGCCTGGGCCACATAGTGAGGCCCCATTTATACAAAAAATAAATAAAAGAAATGAAGAATTCCTTTTCTGATTTAAAACTTAATTCACAATTAAAGAGAAAAACAAGATTCTGGGCTCGCATTTATTCTCTGTCTCACTAATGTACAATATAGTTGCAGTCTACATTAGAAATATTAGTCTGCTTATAAATGGTATGCATGGATTGGAGAGAGCTGTGTTTCTTGGGTAGCTGAAAGCACAAAACAGCTTAATAAATTTCAAAATGTAATGAGTACATTTTTAAAATTAAAAGTATCGAGTATAATTATGGCTTTTTGTTCTGACCTGTATGGTTCAGCAGTAATTGACGCCTAAGAGACCGAAAACTAGTTAGCAGGTAAGCCAGGTCACACTCAGCCTCCCCTCTCCTCGGCACTGCCTGGAGCTTTTATGGAGGGGCAGCCATCCAGAACAGCCCCATAATGGGGTCCTGCTCCAGATTCAGGAGACGTGAAAGTTAAATACAGGGCCCAGGCAGCTCATGGTTTTAAGGTTATAGAGTCAGCATTGGTAGAAACCACGCAGTAGGGTTTTGCAGCTTTGTCACCCAGTAAAAACTTTTTTTTGACTAGTAACTTTTTAAAAGAATTTATTTGCTTTAATTGCATGTCCATTTTATAGCCTTGCGGATGTGTTATTTGCCATTTCCATGGGATTTTAGTTAGTGATTTTCACCACATTTCCTTTTAAGTGCTTCCCCCAAATCCCCATAACTTCAACAGAAAATGTAATGACAATCTAACCTCATGCTGTCAATAAATGCAGCAACTATGTTGTCTAAGGATACATATGGGCACTCTTGCTCATAACTCCAAATGGCTAGGGTTGGAAATTTTAACATTAAATTTACCAGGCCTTTTCCTGTGTATATGGGGTTTCCATTACTGGCTTCTAGTTGTAAAAACAAATCGTTGACCAAGTTTTCTCAATTAAATAACGTATGCGTAAACGTCTGCGTGACCTCTCCCCATTTACATGACAGCGTCCATCCTTGTTTCGGTACCTAGCATAAGGATTCAATCAAATTACGATCAGAAAACAAAGTAACACTGTCAATGGTGAAGTTGGGTTTTGTTTGTCCTTTCTTAGGGGGAAGAGAGTTAACATTTGTGCTTGGGACATGTTTTATGTTCTTTATTTCTAAAACATGACACACCAGGACTGTCTGACGTAAGAACTGAGGCTAACCGTGGATTCTGATGTCTGTTTTCTTCTTTTTCCTTTTCATTCTGTTTGATTCAAGTGAACTGCCTCATTCACCTCAGAACCTCCTGGCCAGCCCTAATTCTTCCCACAGCCATGCCGTGGTGCTCTCTTGGGTCCGGCCCTTTGATGGAAACAGTCCTATTCTTTATTACATCGTGGAGCTGTCTGAAAACAGTAAGTAGCAAAATGAAACTGTCACCATGGATGATAATCAGATTTTCATGTGTGCGCCTAATGTTCTTAACCTTTACTTCTGCGTCAGACCCAAAAAAAAACTAGTAAAATGGTGTAATGCTTTACGGGGTTTCAAAGACAGCCTGCCCTTCAGGAAAGAGAAAAGGCCACTGAGGCAGGGCCTGGGAGAGGGAAGGGAAGAAGTTCTTAGTTAGAGGGGCTCTTGGGGGAGAGTGGATTTGGGGCTCCATGGGATAGCCACGCACACTGGGCTGTCCTAAGCAAAGCTCTGCATAGTGTCACTCCCAGGGTGAGCTGGAAGTGGGTTAACAATGCCTGCCCCTGTGACTTGAGAGTTCACCACTGCCACCACAGCTCACCTCTGTGGGAAGTTTCCTCTGGTGTAGATGTAGTGCCAAGTGTTCAGTACCCTTTTCCCAACTCACCTTCCAGGACCCCTCTGTCCCTTTAGCGCCGTCCTTGGAGCTCTTCTGCATGAAACATGTTCCTTCCATGGGCTACTTACAGCCCTGGCTTTCCTCCAGCTGACAAGCCCCTCTTCCCTTCTCTTCCTGGCTGGCTGGGTGACATGTCCCCCACTGTGCTCACCCACTCACACCTCTCTGCTCTGCCTCGAATCTCTTCCGAGGAAATCGCATGCATTCCTGTGATTTTAAATGGCCTATTTCCCTTGATGACTCAAATATTTATATCCTTCATCCAGGCCTCCAGGATCACTTATGGGGCCGAGTGACTTGCCATCTGTATTGGGTTGTCTCACAGACCCCTCCAACTTACCTTCTTTCCACTGCATCCTTTTAATGTTTTTTTTTTCACCTCACTCTTGCAGCCACCCTAATCTCTGCTCCTGGCACCCTGCATTTCTGTATTCCTCTGCCAGAAGCCTAGGAATAGTCTCCAATTCCTTTCCATGGACCCCAGCACCCCCAGCCACACACCCCCTGCACCAGCAGTCCTCTCAGTCTATTAACTAGGATTCTGATTCTTTCCTCTCTGTCTCAGACTGCTGGTACCTCTCGCCAGGACCACTGCACCAGCCTTCCAGCTGGCCCCGTTTCCTTTTCCAAACCGTTTACCTACCAGCAGCAACACTGATCTTCCTAAGATATACCCAGACCAGGCCAGTTCCCTGTACAAGTCCTGCAAGGCTTCCTGCTGCGTGCAATATAGAAGCCAAACACCTCCCTCCCTCTGCAGCCTCAGCTCACCCTGGGCTACTGTGCTCTTTTCTCCACACCGGTCAGCCACATGGGTCACATGACACTCAACATGGGTTTGATGTAGACTCCCTCAATGGGCCAAGCATCTCATTTCACAGCCTGTTCCTTCCCCTGGAAACCCACAGGGCTAGATTGTTACCCTTCACGATAGATAACCCATTACCTCCACAAAGATGCTCTCCAGCACACCAGCCCGATTTAACCTTTTAATATCTAAGCTGGAGGCCACCCTCTGTTATCCCATCTGTATTAGTCCCTTTTCACACTGCTGATAAAGACATACCCAAGACTAGACAATTTACAAAGGAAAGAGGTTTAATAGAGAACTCACAGTTCCACATGGTCAGGGAAGCCTCACAATCATGGTGGAAAGTGAAAGGCATGTCTCACATGGCGGCAGACAAGACAAGAGAGCTTGTGCAGGAAAACTCCCCCTCACAGTAACCTTCAGACCTCATGAGACTTACTATCAGGAGAATAGCACAGGAGAGACCTGCTGCCATGATTCAATTACCTCCCACCAGGTCCCTCCCACAACTCATGGGAATTCAGGATGAGATCTAGGTGGAGACACAGCCAACCCACATCACCCATCCTTTATTCCAGATGAGGGTCTCCTTCCCTGGGCCTCCCCCAGGGCAGAGCCAGATGCAGGTATTGTGGCTTTTACCATGATCAACTTTATTTGGCCTGTGGTTGTCTCCTGATGGCACTAGTGTTCTAAATAGGACCCTGTTTTCAAGTCAGCTAGGAATGGTACACTCTCAGGTACCATCCCCTGAAACCCAGCTCCCTGTGGGTCCCTGGTGCTGCTTACTTCTCTGGGCATGTTTAGTCTGGGTTCTTCTGTGGCTCTTCCCAGCTCACACCAACCTGGACACACCTCCTGCAATTATAGACATAACTCACTTTATTTCTCCTAATTACCTTTTATACACCCTTGCCCTCTCCTTGTAGAGGTTCCCCTCTGTTGATACTGCATGCTCACACCACAGCCATACCAGTTGATTCACATTTATATCTAAGGGAGTGGATATGCAGAGACTGTAAGTCACTGTCACTGCCCAGGCCCACATGGCGATGGGAGGGGAAGGTGGGCTCCCTGTGCTCTCTGACTCCAGAGCTGGTGCTCATCATGAGTGTCAGGTGTCCACAGAGGAGTACTGGGGAGCTGAGTGTCCCATCCTACACTGCAATGGGGCTTCGTGGGGAGGCCACACCTGGGCGTCAATCTGTGTGGATGTGGAGGAAGCTATGCTGTGAATCTGAAGAACCATCATTTGAGTTGGGCACCATGCAAGCCAGTTCACCAAGGGAGGGCCCAGAGGCAGTATGTTATTCCATGTCTTGGGCTTCTAAGGTTACACCCTCCAGTCCTGGGCACCACCTAGGAATGGGGCCAGAGTCCAGGCCCTTCTCCACCTTGCCAGGGCATCTCTGAGGCTGGAGTCCAAGCCCTCCTTCCCTTGACGGGCACCTCTGAGGCTGCAGTTGAGGTTCTTCTTTTCCTGTGGGGGCATCTCTGAGGCTGAAGTCCGGGCCCTCCTTCCCTTGCTGAGGCCTCTCTGAGGCCGGAGTCCAGCTCTTCTTTCCTTGCAGGGACACCTCTGAGGCTGGAGTCCTTGCAGGCCCTCCTTCCCTTGCCAGGGCCTCTCTGAGGCTACAGTCCAGGCCCTTGTTCCCTTGTGGGGGCATCTCTGGGGCTGAAGTCCAGAACTCTCTTTCCTTGTGGGGGTCTCTCTCAAGCTGGAGTCCAGGCCCTCCTTCCCTTGCAGGGTCTCTCCAACTCCCACTCTGGACTCTTTCCTCCCAGAGATGGGGCAGGACAGAAACCAGCCTGCATGCAGGTGGCCATCTTAGCTTCTGCTCAATGGCTCTGACCAAAGCGGGAAGGCCAGGGTGTTACTGAGAGGAGAGAAGAGTTTCCTGAGGATGTCATGGCTGTGCTGCCTGCACGTAAAACAGGACTTGACAGTGATCTGGATGGAGAGAGCAGGACAGGAGCAGAGCTGGTGTCATCTGAATTCTGGTTTGCATCCACCCTAAAGACAGTCCCTATCGGGCACTGTGGCCTTGGGCTTCAGGACCGTGTCTCCTTTGTCTTGGTGTTTCTCATCCCTTGCACTTAGTAGGTACTCAGCAAACAAAGTGAAATCAGTCTCTCCAGTGGAGTCCCCTCGTGATGGACTGAAAATTATATTCATGGACCGTCTTCCAAAACAGAGGCATTCCACCTTCCCCAGTTTCTGTGAAAGAAGGCATTGCTTCAGAATGCCCTAGCAGCACTCTTAGCTCATAGCGTGAGTGGCTCCTCCAGCCAGACCTCTTTCCTCAGTGAGAAGCAGGTTTCGTGTGTAACTATCCAGCCAACTGTTAAAACGGTGAATCTGGGTTGGGCATCTGCCCTGCACTCTTCTGGGTGCTGGGTGCTGGGTGCAGAGCTGACATGATCAGTCTCCACTGTAAATAGCAAGGAGAGGGTCAGAAGCTCTGATGCAGTCCCCACATAACATATTACCTGGCGAGGTACGTACATAGTAATATGACTGCATAGAAGGCAAGTCAGAGAAAGTCTTCAAAGAAGATGTGACATGAGACCTGGGCCAGGCTGGCAACGAGGGACAGCATCAGCAAGGGCCCCTCAGTGCCAGGACTCGAGGCTCGGTAGAAAATAGCTGCTCATAAGATGGGGCTGGGGCATTGCTGGCGGTGTGTAAGGGTGTTATCTGGGAAAGTTCTTACTCATTCTTGGTGGCTCAGATCGAATATCACTTCTGCGTGTCCCGTTACACCCAGGCAGATACAGTTTTGCCCTCCTCAGGGCTCCCATACCGTTAGACACACTTCCCTTTCAACATGTGCATCACAGTTCCTGGCTGGTGTCTGTCTTCTGGCAAGATCATGAACCCCTTCAGTGGGGGCAGGATCCATGTGTTGGACTGTGTGCCCTGTGCTATGACACCAGCAGAGTGCCTGGCACACACAGGATGGCTTGGTAGGTGTCTGGCTGCTTTATTTCACTCGGAGACAGAGAACAGCAGTCGCTCCTGTTAGCCTCTGGCTTTCCTGATGGGGCCTGTCCCGGAGCTGGCTGACATTCCCAGCTCTCTTTCCTTCAGAGCCCGGAATGTGGGTATTGTGGCATGCAGCATCTAGAGTGGGTACCATGGTTGCCTCCTGCCTGTTCTGATTTCCACTGTGTAAAGGAGGCCTGTGACCTTGACTGAAGCAGCCTGTGCTGCTACTGGCTGGTTGGTCCACGTCTTCCTGCCTTGGCAAATAGGAAGAGCAGCACCATCATCTAGGCCAATGGTCTGGTTTTTATTTTTATTAGCAACAAATGCCCTGAAGAGGCAGCTGAACATGCTGGCTAATTAGAGCCAGAAAGAACAGCTTAGCAGCAAGTGCACTAAAATGGAAATTGCACTTGGCCTACACTCAGCATGTGCAAGTGGTCAGCACTAAATAATGCCGTCTATTAGGTCTATCCCTCTGGCTACTCAGGAGACCCTCCACAGCCAGCTCCTCCTGGCAGGCTGACTGGGATGCCATTCTCCTGGAAGCCAGGGATCCTGCAGGGGCCAAACTCACATGGTTTAGTGGGTGAGGCAGGCATTTGATAGCCTCTGCCCTAACCACATTTCTGCCACTGCAGAGGGGGCTCTTCTGAGCTCTATGGAGCAGAGCCTGGGGCTTAAACTGGGCCTGCATCCATGTACTGGACTCAAGGTGTATCTCTGGATAGAAGATACACATGGCCCTTTGCAGGCATCCCAGGGGTTGCCTCTCTGAGAACTTTGGTGGTTCTTCTGCCCTAGGTGCCTGGGGCTCAAAGCGGGGCAGTAGTGTCCTTGGGCCTGCGTCAAGGTACCCACCTGGTGGATTAAGGAGGGCAGAGGGTCAGACCAGGTGGCAGATGAGGGAAGCCTGGGGGATCCCTGCATTGAGAGAGAATACAGGGATTCTTGACGGCTTGACAGTTGGGACCCTGTGACCAGGCTGAGAATTCTGTTGAATAATAAAAGCATTTGGCCCACTGTCTAAAACGCTTACTGAGTGTGATCAAGAATGATCTTTTTGAGATGATTATGATCCCATGGAGGGAGACTGTCAGGTAAAAATTGTGAAAGACTTTACACTGGGCCATGAAAAGGATTACTGGGTGTCTCACCTGGCACCCCTCAGGACTATCTGATTCGCCAGGGACCCTCACTTTCCATTGTCTTTGGGCTATTTGTCTCTGTCAATTGTAGAAATCTTATAGTAAGGCACTTTGAGTAATGCAAATTTCTTTTCCACAGAAATGCAAATAAATGCAAATTTTGTCCTGTAGAATATAACTGGTTATTGCTCTGCAGATACCGACCAGTTTTGCATCTATTTATAAATTCATTTTAGCACTATCAATATGTTGTGTGCTGTTTGCTTTCTCTTTTGATATGGTTGAAACATCTTACTGGTTCCCTCATAAATTAATGAGTTACTAAAATTCTTTGATACATGTTGATTCTCTATTTGTATTAGAGCCATTATTTTGCCTTCTTAAAAATTTATTCTTTAACATGAGTGAATCAGCATTGCATCATGAAATTAGAAATGCAGATACTCTTTAATGCAACAGTTGCCACCAGTTTCCATGGTAACCTTGGTATTTGGGAGGGGCCATCCTGGTTCTCAAACTGAACTGCCCGTGTGTTTTCCACAGGGTTGGGCAAAGGCATCCCACTGCTGAAATAGGAGGATGGTGGCATTTTGCCAGTTATTAAGAAAAATTAAGTATTTTTCTTATGATTTTTTTTCAACCTTACCACCTGCTGTTGTGTGTCTTGTGGTAAATGGCTTGTAGGTAACAAACATACTTATATCAAAAATTCAGAATCCTTCATTCTACTCAGTCCTACTGTTAGTTTTTTAATAGGATGAGTGTTCATAATTGTGATTTTGTATTGTACCTTGTAATATTTAAATTTAATTAAAATGTAAAATATATTTGTACTTTTTATTATTCAAGTTATGCATGCTCATTAATAAAAATTTTGAAATTCCTTAAAACACAAAGAATAAAAACAATCGCTACAATCCTGCATATGTCCAAAGCCAGCCCTGCACCCATACCCTTGGTCCCTCCCCTAGCCCTTCCTCTGGGACTTGGCTCCATATTTATTCCCTCTCTACACTCTGTCTCAAAGCTCTGTCTCTCTCCTGGCTTCTTCTGCCTCAAAGGAGTGAGCTCTGCATGTCCTCGCCTCTCACTTGTTCCATCTCCTCTCCTCTCATGAGGCCGTATTGTCATTGTTCTAAAGGACACAGCCAGTGAGCACAGCTCAGTCAGCACCCCCTCAGTTTCTCTGCAAGCGATGCTCTTGGTCACTCCCCCTATACAGACTTCTTTGTTCCTGGGGCTTGGCTTAAGTCTTTCTCCTCATTCTTCCTTCTTATTCTCTCTTCTCTTGTCCATTTTCTCTGACTCACTGAAGACTCTATTTCCCCTCCTGCCCCTAAAAGGTTGGCAGTCCTTGCTTTGTCTCACTCATTTGCTGGTCTTCTTACCACACATGCCTTTGGTTTACCTTTGACCCACATGTCATAAGTCCCTAATGTGTGTTCCAACCTAGACCTCTTCCCTGAGCCTCAGATTCTTGTAACCAAACGTTTTTCAGACATCTGCACCTCCATGTCCCATGGGCTTATCCGACTCCAACTATCTAAAATAGAACTCATCGTCTGCTCCCAAAGTTGTTCCTCTTCCAAGTTAGAAATACTGTCAAGGCTGGGCACACACCTGTGGCTCACACCTGTGTTCTCAACACTTTGGGAGGCCGAGTCAGGAGGATCACTTGAGCCCAGGAGTTTGAGACCAGCCTCAGCAATATAGCAAAGCCCCATATCTACAAAAAAATTTAAAAATTAGCCAGATATGGTGGCTCAGGCCTATAATCCCAGCTACTCAGGAGGCTAAGGTGGGAGGATTGCTTGAACCCACGAATTCAAGGCTGCAGTGAGCCACGATTCCACCAAGGCACTCCAGCCTGGGCGACAGAGTGAGACCTTGTCTCAAAAAAAAAGAGACAAACATAAGGTAATTCTTGACTCCTTCACCATTAATTCTCCCCCAACAAATCAATCAATCAATTTTGTGGGGTTTACCTCATGCATTTTTATCAGCTCCACTGCCCTGCCCTTCTTTGTTCCTGCCACCGCTGAGCCTAAAAGGCTGCTGTCTCATCCGTGTGATCCACAGATCTGGGCTCCTCAAATCCATCCTCCCTTAAGCCACCAAAGTGAGCTCAGTAATGCAGGAACCTGACCAAGCAATCTCCCCTGCCTAAAGCCTTCCAGAGGATCTTCAGAGGAGTTGCCACTGGAGCTGGGCAGAAAGGCTTCCCCACACCAGATGATACTGCAGACATGGCCCAAAGCCTCGTCGCCACCCATGTCCTCCCGGGTTGCCAGCCCTACTCCCTCTGTATAGATGTTCTTGTTCCATGAAGAGGGGATTCTAGGTTTCTTAGCATGGTAGCAGCACTGTTTACTCTATGACCACCCCCTGCCTCTTGGATTTATTTCTAGCCACTCACCACTCTGCTTTTCTTGCTTCAGCAACAAGGCATTGCTCCAGATTCCCTGAGGACACCAGAAGATATTTAGTGCTACTGCACCTTTTCTCAGCAAGTCTGGGAATTTTTGCCCTTATCCTGCCGGTTCTGCCTTTGCCTGGTCAACTCCTACTCAGCATCTCCTTTTGTCCATGGTTTACCTTTGACCCACCAGACCCCAGGCATTGACTCTGGTCTCAAAGTGCTCCCCCATCTTCTTCCCCTTGGGGCACCATACTCACCCCCTCTCCTGGGGTGCCGTCCCCTCGTCTTCCTCTGCTTGCGTTGTCCCCATCTGCTCCCCTAGAGGGGCTGTCCCCATTTCCTCCCTTGGGGGTGCTGACCCCAACACCTCCCTCCTGAGTTGCCTCAGCAGTGCTGAATCAACCAATAGGCAAACAGCCTTCAGGGCACCAGCAAAGGCAAGACAGCAACACGAATGCAAGTATCTAGAAGGAAATTATTTGAATAATCTTTCTACTCCGACTCTGCAGATATTCTCCTGTGTCGTCATTCAGAATGTTGAGGGTTCTGAGTTTCAGGTCTTCTGATGTTGGTTTTAGTTTGTGTTTTGATTGCTAGTATTGTTGAACCCATTCTGCACTGGCTTTGTGCACTTTCTCAGCTATGGTCTGTTCATTTCCTTTGCCCCATTTATCTATCCAAGGCCTTAGGGGTTTTTTTCTGTCATTTGCAACAAGGATTTTTTTTCAGTTTTCTTTTACCATTAATTTTTGTACATTACTTTTTAGCTTAGAGAAGTGTTTGATTTTTATGTAGTTAAATCTATTGATAGTTTCCTTTGTCACTTCATTTGTTACTTTTGTGTTTGGGTATTTTAACACTCTCAAGCTTAAAATGAGTATTCTTACAGGTTTTTGCCTTGTTTTTAAAGCTTTAGTTTTTAATGTATTTAACTCTTTAATTTTTCTGAAATCTAGGTGTATTATATACTCCAGTATTTGACTTTTCATTTCTTTCAGATGATCCATTTTCCCAACATGATTTATTGAATAATCCATTTATTTATGGTGTTTTCCTTCTTTGTATATTCAGAGGACTCGTTTATACAAAAATCTGCTCTGCTTGTGGATTATTTAGTTCCACTGATTCATTATCTCTTTTTCTGCCAGTTTTATAGTATTTTCATTGCTTTACTTCCAGAATGTATTTTAATAACTGATAAAGCAAGTCTCTTCAACTTTTCAGAATTTTGTTATTACTTGTCATAATTTATTCTTCCAGAAAAAAACTGAAATTATTTTGTTTCTAAAGTAGTCCCATTGAAGTTTTAATCATATTAAACCTATGAATTGTTTTATGAGAAATGACTTCTTAGTAATTCTGTTTTTCCATCCAGAAAATAATATGTGTCCCTGTTTATTCAGCTGTTTAGTGAGGTTTGCAAGTTTATAACCAAAGGCTCTATACTTTTTTTTTTGTCAAGGTTGTCCTAAGATTTTGTCTCATTGTAACTGTGAATAGGAATTATTTCCCCATTTCATCTTCTAATTAGTTATTGTCAGAACATAGGAAAACTACTGATGTTTAGGTATTTATTTCCCATTCAGCCACATTCCATATTCTTTTATTATTCTAATGATTTTTCCATTGCTCTTCTTTGCTTTCAAGGTAGACAGTCGTATCTTTTCCAAATAATAAAAAAGTAATGTTTTCTTTTTGTTTTTTGTATCTCACTGAGTTGGTCGGAATAATTTTAAATAATTGGCATAGCAATGTCTCTTGTTTTTTTCCTGATCTCAATGGGATGTCTACTAGGATTTTACTGTTATGTGTGATATTGATTGTTTTTATTGAGATATAATTGAATATAACAAAATGCAGAGATCTTAAGGGGGTTTTGACAAATATATACAACCATACAGCCCACACCTCAAACAAAATTCAAGTCATTTACAACATGCCAGAAGGTTCTGTATGGCCTTTCCAGTCAGTCTAATCCCTTCTTCTGACCTCTGTCACCATAGATTAGTTTTGCCTGTTTTTGAACATATAGGGAATTGTTACGGGATCTTTGGGGTGTCTCTTTTCTAGCCAGAAACCTCTGGCTGGTGGCACTTTTGTCTGGGTTCTTGTCCTGCATCCAGGAAGAATGAGGTACACAGACAAATGGAGGGTGAACAAGATGAAGAGGAGTTTTATTGAGTGTCAGGACAGCCCAGAGGAGACCCTCAGTGGATAGCTGCTCTCTGTAGGAATGTCGTCCCATCGCCTCTGCAGCTCTTAGCAGAGAGGAGGCCTGGAGTGGGCGACCACTCTCTGCCAGCAGGTCATCCCAAGTGTTTAGCTCTCAGAAGAGAGATGGCCCTGGAGAGGGTAGTAGCTTCTCTCTGCAGCTTTTTGTCTTAGCATCTGCAGCTCTCAGCAGAGAGGAGGCCCTGGAGAGGTCGTTCCAATGTCTGCAGCTCCCAGCAGGGAGGGTAGCTCCTCTTTACAGCTGGTCCTCCTGTCGTCCACTCAGCTCTGGCTGAGCCCAGGGTTTTTATGGTCTTAAGAGGGGAGGAAGTGCATGCCGATTGGTCATTGGGTAACCATGTGTGGGCCCGGAAAAGGCACCACAAGTTCCCACTCCATTCAGGGGGACTGGCAGCCCTGCCCCCAGCCTTCAGTCCCTCAGTGGTCTGAAGGTAGGGCCTCATCGAAGACCTGCCTTCTTCTGCCCAGGAATCTGTCTAACTCTTACTGCCATTCATGGCACTCACGCTCACCCTGACTTTGCTCCAAGATCAGAGCAGTGCCAACAGCAGGGAGAAGCCGGGTAGTGAAAGCAGGCACTTCCGAGCCTGCAAGGGTAGGGGGGCCTTCCTGGGCCCCAGAGAGTGCAAGAATGCCTGTGTCTGCAACCATGGATTTTGGCAGCTGCAGCTGCGCCCAAGAGGACAGGGATCCTTTCTGCTTCCAGCCCCACAAGAGCACAAGGAGGCTCAGATCTGCGGCCATGACTTGGGCAGGCAGGGCTCCTGCCTGCTTTGTGGAGTGGGAGGCCCAGATCTGCAGCCAGGGTCTGGGCGGCTGCAGGGGCACCTAGGGAGCTCCTACCCTACCTCAGAAGAGTCAGATCTCCCAGGTGTCTTCTGCTCCTGCTGGCTTCTTGGAGCGTGCAGCCCCAGCAGCTCCTTACTGTGGCAGCTGGCATGATGGCAACAGCAGGCTGTCTAGAACAGCTGGCTGCTGTCATCAAAGTAAACAGGATACTGACCTGAATGAACAGTTTTGTTTATCATGTAATACATTCCTTCCATTCCTACTTCTTGGATTTTTAAAAAAATTATGTAGGGGCTGGGCGCGGTGGCTCACACCTATAATCCCAGCACTTTGGGAGGCCGAGACGGGTGGATCACGAGGTCAAGAGATCGAGACCATCCCGGTCAACAAGGTGAAACACCGTCTCTACTAAAAATACAAAAATTAGCTGGGCATGGTGGTGCGCGCCTGTATTCCCAGCTACTCGGGAGGCTGAGGCAGGAGAACTGCTTGAACCCAGGAGGCGGAAGTTGTGGTGAGCCAAGATCATGCCATTGCACTCCAGCCTGGGTAACAAGAGCGAGACTCCATCTCAAAAAAAAAAAAAATTGTGTAGGGAAATTTTTTATTTCTAAGCAAATTATTCTTAAAATAACAAAATATGACATTTAGAAATACCCCTACATTTATATGAGAGAATTCAGTATATGAATAAGCTTCAGGCTCTGGCATGAACTCCCAAGGCCCTGCCCCCAGGACAGGTTTCAGAGCTAGTGCTCTGAGGGACGTGGTCTTCATCTATGACTCTTGGTTCCCAAGACTCAAACCTGAAATACTTTTCCTTAACTCAGAAAGCAACACTGTTTTCTATGAATTAGGAGTTAATCCTTTATCTTCATATTTTCTAGCAATGTGAAGGAGGAACGACACCTCTGTATCTTCTGCATCACTCACTGTCTTCCACGTGAAGTTCTACGCAGTTGGTGCCTCCCCTGCCTAGGAAATACTTGTTTCTCTGGATGAACATGGGAGCTTCCTTTTGCAAGTCTGCCATCCATGTGCCCCTTTATGCCTTGGCTGCCAGGAAGCCCAAAGCTACCCTGAGTGCCTAACTGAAGTACCTAAGTCATTCCATCTGCTTAGAACATCTCTTTGCATTCTTCTCCCTTATGAGTTTGAATTTGTTTTTGTTTTTGTTTATATTTATTTCATGTATCACCCATTTTTATGAAGATTTTTACTTTAGAAGATCCTTAAGCTCTCTTTAAAAACAGGAGATATTAGGCCAGGCACGGTGGCTCATGCATGTAATCCCAGCACTTTGGGAGGCCGAGGCAGGTGGATCACCTGAGGTCAGGAGTTCAAGGCAAGCCTGGCCAACATGGAGAAACCCCATCTCTACTAAAAATACAAACTTAGCAGGGCATGGTGGCATATGCCTATAATCCCAGCTACTTGGGAGGCTGAGGCAGGAGAATCACTTGAACCCCAGGAGGCAGAGATTATGGTGAGCCAAGATCGCATCATTGCATTCCAGCCTGGGCAACAAGAGTGAAACTCCATCTCAAAAAACAAACAAACAAAAAAGAAAAACAGAGATCTCTCCCCAAACACACACACACACACACACACACACACACACATATATATATCATGTGACCCTCCTTTAAGGGCAGGCTCATGTGAAACAAGCCATCAACCTTCTTTCTCTCCTTTATTTTCTCTCTCACCATTCCCTTGGGTACAGAGCACAGTAACTTCAGGCAAGTCTGCAAATCATGCATCCACTCCCGCCTGACAGTATTAGACACCAGGAGATTCCTGGAAGAGCATGAGGTCAATTTGCGAGGCAAAGAACACTCACAAAATTAAATCACACATCGAAGTACACACGAGGGGGCATAGGATAGTGTGTGCTCACTTGCCAGGAAAGTGGAACTGAGAATCAGGACCCTCAGGGAAGGGGGGTTCCCTGTGGGCAGGCATGGACATGGAGGCCCTTCAAGGTGGGCCTTGAGCAGAATGTTGGAATGGACAGGATTCAGATGCCCTGGTGCCTTTGAGGAGACAGTGGCCAAGGACTCCGAGGCTTGGATGCAGGGCAGCAAAATGGGAGTTCAGGAAATCTCCCAGTGAGTGAATTAGTAAGAGCAGAAGGATCTTTGAGCAGGAGAAGCTGGAGGCTGAAATGGACTGCTTTTTAAAAAACCATTTTCTAAATAATAATGTATTTTTAAGTACAAAGTAATACATGCTCATCGAAGCTGGAGAAATAGTACAGAGTGTATAAAGGAAGAGTTATCTCCCCCCACCATGAGGGAGCACTGCTAGCAGCCTAGCGTGCGTCGTTCCTCGATGAAAAGGGACTCCTGTGAGGAACAGAGAGGGGCCAAATGATGCCAGACCCGAGTCTTGTACAACAAAGAGCTGCACAAAGCTGGGAGCTAGGGAAGAGGGTGTGAAAGCAAGATTTTAGCAAGATTAACCTGGCAGTGGCCTACAGGGAGCTGTTGTGTGAGGCTCAGGGAGTGGAGGTGAGCAGGAGGCCGAGGGCCTGGAGCAGGGAGGTGGTCATTCCCAAATTGCTGATGGTGTTTCCCTGGGAAGGGACCTAGAACCCCAGGCCTGACCTGGAAGCAGGAGGCCCACTGAGGCACACTGGTCTGGGAAGAGCATCCATGAGCTTGACTGGACCATGCTGATTCTGAGAGATGTTTTTGGGTTCAGATTGCAGTATCCTCCAGGGAGCTTGTCCCTTCTCCAGCATGGAATGTTCTGGTGCCCACAGTGGTCTGCTGCTTTTTTTTGTGCCTCTCTGCCTCCGCTTCCTGAAGCACAGCTTGGTTTTGTCAGCTGCTGGTCCTAGACTAGCTTTTGGAGCACATTCTCCGAGGCCCAGTGCCTCTCCAAAGCCTTTGCGGGAGGGGTTCTTCCTCCACAAAAAGAGTCTCTGAGCTGCGTGGCTCGGTTGGTTCTGTCTCTGCCAAAGGTGGCTTTTCATGTAGGGAACCCATCGGCTGTCTCCACCCCTCTCCATGAAAGCTCCTCCTGGCTGTCACTCCACAATCTGTTAAACATCTCCAGCCCCTGTTGCCATTATGGACTTAAAAGCTGATGGGCTTTGTGCTGTTTTGCTTGCCAAAATGGCAAAGAGACTTTGTTCTTCATGCTTCAGATCATTTTAATGCTGTCTTTGAAACACACCTCACACAGGCATTTTCTAATGGCCTCAGACTTGTTGGAGAGTATTTCATATTTTAGCTCGTCTTTCTTTGGGCTTTTGCATATAAAGCTTCGCATGTGTAGCATTTGTCCCCATTTTAATAAATGCATATCTGGGGAGACAGTAACTGTTACAGGTGTTTATGAAATGGGGAACCATGGCTATGTTGGGAGCCCACAGGGGCTGAGGTCTGCTTCTGACTTCACTTCCCCTTAGCTTCATGCCCTCAGGCAAGATGAGGTGAGGTCAGAGAGCCCAGGGTGGCTTCCACATCCTTGGTTGTTCCTCACCTTCTGGAAACCTCAGGCCTAGGCTGTCCCACGTGATGGCATAACTTCCTGCACAAGTGAGCCTGTGGTGACTGTGCAGTGCAGAATACAGCAGGGCTCTCATAGCTGGAGCTTCCAGAGGCCAGGCCAGCTTCCATCCAGAGAGGGCCCCCTGCTCCATCCACTGCCTGCTCACCATCTCCAGCCTGTCACATGGGTTTGCTACCATCACAATGGGTCTCCCACCCAAGGCCGAGTTCCCCAAGCTTCCGGATGTGTCCAGTCACCATTTCCAACCTCCTTCCCCTTCTCTGGAGGCAATGGCTTTTCTAGCACATTGGCCCACACCTCCTGGTGAGCATATCTCTCCCCTTGGGTCCAGGCCAAAGTTTGGCCTCAATGAGCCACCTTTGGTGTCTTGACCTGAGGCTCTGGAGGCCATAGTGCCCTGGATGTGAACAGTCTATGGCCTCAAAGCCTGTTCTGGGATCATTTTGGCTGTGTCCCTTAGCTGGGGGTTTCATGTATTTTTAAATATCTCAGCTCTTTAGTTCTTAACTTCTAAGGCAAAAACTTGGTGCATTTTAATCCTGACCTTGCAGATCTTTATGGTTTCTCTAAAGACATATACAACAGAGAAAGCCTTCCCAAAGGGAAGGATATCAAAATGTATTCATACTGTCCTCTCTTTGGTATCTTGTCTCAGGTAGAAAATACCCATCCACTTCCTACTCTTCCTTTTTTTTTTTTTAATTTTTATTGCATTTTAGGTTTTGGGGTACATGTGCAGAACGTGCAAGATAGTTGCATAGGTACACACATGGCAGTGTGTTTTTCTGCCTTCCTCCCCTTAACCCACATTTGGCATTTCTCCCCAGGCTATCCCTCCCCAGCTCCCCCCTTGCTGTCCCTCCCCTATTCCCCCCAATAGACCCCAGTGTGTAGTACCCCCCTCCCTGTGTCTATGTGTTCTCATTTTTCTCACCCGCCTTTCTTTCCCCTGTTCTATGAAGTCTTTGTCTGGCCTAAGCCCCTTTCTTTCTCAGGCATCCTTAGTGGTTTATCCCTGTCACTCCTGTGGCCTTCATCTTGTCTGCCAGGGTTGCCATGAACAGGTCTGTTTCACTATCTTCTTTTCAAATTGTGTTTGTCTTAGGTATGTTTCATGCCTTGATAGAGTTGTGTTCATCTGGGGGTCCTACCAGTCTTCTTACAGGAGTATAGTCTACTCTACAAATGTATTTACCAGCCTAAGGTTGGAATTCTACAGTGCCACTAAAAATTGTGTTCCTTTTGTCATTGTGATAGTTTTTAACTAGAAGCCTGCAGAAAACTTTTTATATAACCTTAGCATAACTAGTTATTGTCTATGCTCCTCTCATAGTGCCCAGATGAGCTCTGACTAGACCAAGAGAAGCTTTTTCTTAGCCCTGGCTGTGCCCGTCTCTGAGCCCAGGCCCCAGCCTGGAGGGGTGAGTGGATTCTGAAGCCTCACCCCAAGCAGTTTAACTGCTTGGAGGCTGAAGTTCTTTGTTGTCTGGGCTTTCAAACTATGTTATTTCTGTTCATGTGATGACAGTAATTTAAGGGCACTTTAATATAGAGGAGGAAATGTCATTCCTTCCACCAAACGAATCTCAGTAACTCACTGAGCTGAACATTGAGATGCAGGTCAGAGTCTCCAAAAACGTGGAAGTAATTACCCAAAGCATTGAGCAACTATGAGAATAATTTAAAAAACTAGAACTGTAATATGGACCTCTGCTTGTTTCATTTGATTTCCTTCTCATACTCTACTTTCCAAAAATTTTAAGTGAACTTGTATTATGGTTTTTGGTATATATAATGTACATATACCATATATATATATGATATATATATATAATGTACATATACCATATATATGATATATATATAATGTACATATACCATATATATGATATATATATAATGTACATAAACCATATATATGATATATATATATAATGTACATATACCATAACACACACACACACACACACACACACACACACACACACACACACACACATGAATCTGCTCTTCTTTTGCAAAACACATGACCTTCTACTGCAGGTTCCACACAGGGCCTCCTCACTCGCCCCTCCTCTGCCTGGCTTCAGACCAACCACTCATGATAGGTCTTTCTTTTTTCTTACTAAACTTTGTATTTTAGAGCAGTTTGGGGTTTATAGAATTGTTGCAAAGAATGGACCCCCCACCCCAGTTTCCCCTGTAACACTAGTATGGTACATTTGTCACAGTCAGTGAGCCCACAGTGACACCTTATTATTCACTTCAGTCCCTGCTCCCTTCCAAGCTCTGCAGTCTCTCCCTGATGACGTCTTTCCTGCTCTGCTGCAGGATCCCATCCAGGATCTGTTTTGTAGAGCATCACTTAGTCAGGATTTGTCTGATGTTCTTCTCGTAGCTAGACCAGGGTTATGGGGCTTTGGGAAGAAGACCAGGGAGGTAAAGTACCATTCTCATCATATCACGTCATGGGTGGGCCCTGTCAACATGACTCATCACTGCTGATGCTCGATAGACCTTCCAAACATGAGGAATTTAACTTGATCTATGCCTAGGATTAGACTCGCAGCAACACCTGCCTTGAGTGTGCAGTGCCACCCTAAGGAATTCAGCCTGCTTATACTCAATGCCTAGAGAGACACTCTGGTGTGGTAGAAGGGAGTCTCCGAGTAGCACAAGGCCTCCCCTCTCAGTTCCATGGCGAGGGCCCTTACAGGCGTTGCTCCAAGACAATCTCATCTTCTTCTTCATCTCTGTGGCCAAGGCTGTAACTTCCCAGCTTTAAATCCTAGGCACCAGTGAGACGTGGAAAAATCACGGTGGAGTTTGCACAGGGAGCATTAATGGTGAGTGGAGACACCGTGAGCCTTCACCCCATCCCTTTCTCATGTGGAAATGAAGATCATTGTCTCTCCCTCAAGACTACTGTGAAGGTTGACTATGTACAACACATACAGGCATTAACAGTAGCTCCAACAGAGTGGGTGCTTTTGTTCGATAAATATATATTAAGCTCCTACTGTGTGTCAGGCACTCTTCTAGTTGCTGAGGACCAAACAGGGAATAAAATAGATCCCAAGGGAGCTTAGCCAGTAAATAACTCTTTAAATGGATAATCGTTATTATTATACGCTAATACTTCTATTTCAGGAGATTCAATATGCAGACTGTTGTAACCAAAACAGTAGTAGAATTAGAATTAGAAAAATAATAAATTTGCAACTAATTTTTCCTCTTAACTCTGTAACCTGGGGTAACTATCCTTGTTTTAATGAAAGCATGTTCATTCTCATTTATATAAAAATGCAAAGTGAAGCATCAACCAAATTACATTTTTCACCCGCCAACAGACAATCACAACAGTTATAAAATGCGCCATGCTGGCAATACTGTGACAAAAATAGTCACTTTCTAAAAACTTTTTGTTATGAAAAGTACTAAATAAACACAAAAATGTAGCTTCAACAACCAGTAACATTTCAACCATATTTATTTCATCTGTTTCTCACTTTTCTTTTACTAGAGTGTTTTAAAGGAAATTCCAGAAATTATGTCATTTTATCCCTATGTGATCAGTAAGCAGCTCACAAAGTTGATTACACCTAACAAAATTAATAGCATTCCTTAATATCACCTGCTATTCAGTTTATATTTAATTTTCCCTAAATGTCTAAAAAAAAAAAAAAAAAAGGTCCTTTTACACTTGAATCAGGATCCATACGAGGTCCATTCATTGTATTGGTTGTGTCTTGTGTCTCTTAATCCAAAAAACCTCCACCTCCCTCCCCACTTCCTGACTGGGCAGAAACCATGACAGTTGTCCTGTAGAAGCTCCCAGGTCCCAGATGAGGATTTTTGGTATTTAATTGGTTCCTGCCCCTTTTTTATTGCTTGGAGACTGGATTTGAGCTGCCCTGCATTTCTGATTGGTTTCGTTTCTTATGTGACAGTGTGTGTGTGAATACTTCTTGGATACTGCGGGTACTTCCTGCTGCGGAACCCAAGGAAGCACATGAGACCAGCCGCCCCACTTCTGGTGATATTGAAATAAAGCCACTCTAGGTAGCCACCACCTGTGAAGGTCAGAAGTTATTTAAACTTCCCTGAGTCTTGATTTCCTGGAGCGAAAATCCTCCCCAAGTGGGTTTCTGTGGCTTCAGACCTGAAAGCATTTCCAAGCTGCAAACTGCCATTGAAATGCTATGTATTAATCATATAATGATGCTTTTGGCAATTAAGGAAAATCTTCTGGCTGGGCATGGTGGTTCACTCCTGTAATCTCAAGACTTTGGGAGGCCAGGGCAGACAGATTGCTTGAGTCCAGGTGTTCAAAATAAGCCTGAGCAACATGGTAAAATACAAAAAATACAAAAATTAGCTGGGCATGGTGGTGCACACCTGTGGCCCCAGACAGGGAGGTAGAGTGCTGTTGTGAGGGGAGGGGTGGAATGGGACACGACTGAGGCAGGAGAATCGCTTGAACCCATGAGGTGGAGGTTGCAGTAAGCAGAGATCACACCACCGCACTCCAGCCTGGACAACAAAATGGCACCTTGTCCTTCCCCCGACCCCGCCAAAAAAAAGAAAAATCTTCTTTTAGAAAACGTTTTCCTTCTTCAGATAACTTTAGTTGAGAAAATGATAATGCTCTTTTTTATTGGAAAAAACTTCCAGAACATTTTCAAAAATTGGAAACCACCAGCTTTTTAACCAACAGCTGAAGTGGAGTAATGATTAATTCCTCAATATTCTGGGCCTTACTGCTAAGAAAACAAAAGTGTAGTGATGCCCTCTGTAGAACGGAGCCTGGCTGGGGAAGTGTACAATCCCTCAGTCTTCTAGGTCAGAGAGTCCCTGAAGGGGAAGAAAACAGGTATTAAACTTTTATGGGATGGTTTCCTTTATCAAAAGAGTCTTCTACCCCTGAGCCTTTAAAACAAGCACCCTGTGGCCTTCCTCTGTGATGACCGGCTGGGGGAGGACCCTTTTAAAGGGATGTTGCTTATTGATTGTCAGGAACAGACTTGCTATTTAAATTTTAACAGTTCTCAGCAAGCTTGCACTTCCAGAGCTTGTGAATGAGCAAATCTTTCCCAAACCAATTTTTTTTTGGGGGGGGGGGTACAAATCAGGGTGCCTAGAGATGGATCGGGTTCATTTGTATTAGTTTTCAGTTTAATTTCTTTTCCTGCCAGACCTTTTATCTTCTAGTGGGAGAGGAAATAGAAGAAATAAAGAATCTTATAGTTGCAGCAGGACTGAGCAGAGCCGGGAGGTGCAGAGGAGATTAATAGGCCCTGTTGTCAAATCAAACCGGGCAGCAGACTCTGGACATAACCAAGGCTGGGGTTATGGACTTTCAGGAGCTGTTTACACTCTGAATGAACAGACAGCCAGGATCAGGCAGGGCCAGGCTGGCAGGATGGGGCTGAGAGCAGGAAGGCGGTATCCTCTCCTGCGGTCTTATTAATCGCCTCAGTCACCTGGTTACAACCGTTGTCCTCCTGACTGTCTCTGTCTGAAACTACGTTTGTTCAGTGTGCCTGACCGAGCAGGTTAATGGTTCACTTCTAGACACTGTGACATCTGAAGGAAGAAAGGGATGGAAGAAGAGCTTTACTGAGTCCAGTATTAGTCAAGGTTCCTGCAGGGAAAAGATGGCACTCCTGAATTAGAACAATGGAAGAGGAAGTTTTAGAAGGGGAATGTTTGTAGAGGTATGAGTGGAGGGGAACCACTGTTAACCTGGGGCTGCAAGCCTCAGAGCTGGTTTCACCCTTTGGTTAAAGAGCCCAAGGCAGATGCAGAACCCCAGAAGGAGAGATTACATAGAGTGCCCACTTGGAAAAGAGGAGTACCCTTTGGAGGAAGGACCCAGGTAGCCCCAGGCAGCCTCCCAGTGAGGAAGGAAGAGCCTTAAATTTGCACCCTTTACCTACAGGAAGCCTCAGGGCAGGAGCCTCTAGGGCAGAGCTGGGTAGGGAGGGTGGAGCTTTGATCTAGGGAGAGGGAGTTATCCAGCACCCTGAGCCAAGCTTACAGCTAGATGCTTTCAACGTATTGTATTTCATCCTCAGGGAGTCTTGGGGGTTATATGTTATCCCCCATCTTTTCATCATTTGTTTTAATTTTTAATTGTAGTAAAACACACATAAAAAAATTCACCCTGTTCACTATTTATAAGCAGTTCAGTGGCATTAAACATATTCACATTGTAGTAAAATCATCACCACCATCCTTCTCTAAAACTCTTTCATGTGGCAAAACTACTGCACCACCAAAAATAACTCTCCATTTCTCCTTCCCCAGCTCCTCCGACTTTCTGCCTCTGTGAATTTGACTAGTCTAGATGTCTCATATAAGTGGAATCATACAGTAGGCGCCTTTTTGTTGCTTATTTCACTTAGTATAATATCCTCAACGTTCATCCATGTTGTGACATGTGTCCGAATGTCCTTCCTTTAAAAAGCTGAGTAGTAGCAATTGTATGGGCAGACCACATTTTGTTTACCCATTCAACCATTGGTGGCAGGAAGTTGGATTGTTTCTACCTGTTGGCTACTGTAAATAAAGCTGCTGTGAACACAGGTGTGCAAATAGTTCTTCGAACCCTTCCTTTTCATTCCTTTGGGTGTATACGCAGAAGCAGAATTGCTGGATCATATGGTAATTCTGTCTTCATTTTTGGAGGAACCTTCATACTGTTTTCTGTAGCAGCTACACCATTTTACATTCGAAACAACAGTGCAATGGGGTGGAATTTCTCCACATCCTCCCCAACACCTGTTATTTTCTGTTTGAGTTTTTTTTTTTTAAATAGTACCCACCCTAGTGGGTATTAGATGCAGTATCATTGTGGTTCTGAATTGTCCACTGTTTTTACAGAAGTTCAAACAAAATTGAACACCCGTAAGTGGGAGAGCACATAGTCAGCGGTGAGCTCTGTGCTTCTTTCTTCTACATACCAGTTATCTTCAGAATGAGAACAGTATTTTCATGGAAGCTGGACTTGGCATGAAGGGGCCCTGCTTCCAACCAACCAAGTCTGCTTGCCCTGATGCGGGGAAGGGCCTTTCGTCTTCCACATTGACAAATGGCTGTATTCTCTAAGGGAAACTGCTTAGCAAACCAGATCACCCTGAGCTGAGTGAGGCAAGTAGAAGGGTTTCAGGTTCCCAGAGCGACAAGACAAGTTGCTGTGAGTTCTTCAGTAGGTAACTGGGAATGCACACATTTTGT
The DNA here is from genome assembly GCA_031835075.1 of Saguinus oedipus. Lineage (NCBI taxonomy): Eukaryota > Metazoa > Chordata > Mammalia > Primates > Cebidae > Saguinus > Saguinus oedipus. The sequence goes on from CM063170.1 coordinate 51,285,404, forward strand.
CTTTAAAGGAGACACATAGAGAGGGGATCCTATTCAGCTGCCCATTATCCATGTCACTGGAAATCAGAAGCCAAGAACACTGAAATGCCCAGCTGGTGGCAAAGACTGCATTCCCAGAAAGCCATTTTTGGAAGCAGCTTTATTTGAAATAATTAGAAAGATTCCATCTTCATAGCCAACTGGCGTCATGCTTCAGAGCAGCTTAACTTTGTGTTAAGGAATCCAGTGAGCAGATTCTGAATTAGTGATAGACATCTCTGTGTGAGGCAACAAAAGTTGCCTTTGAGACTCTCATTTTCATTTTAGAGCAATTTATGGCCACTGCTTAGTGATCTGTAAGGAGCCAGAGTGCATTTCTGATGAACTCGTAGCACAGACTTGCGAATTCCCGTGGTTCGGGCTGTAGGTTTTTGGAGAAGCGGCTTGGATTTTATGTGTGGATGTTGACATGCAGCTGGTGCTGTCTGCAGGCTCTGCCCAGCCTGGCACCATGGCAGAAAGCATGTGCCACCTCTTTCTGATCATCTGTAATGTGGGCAAAAGGGACTTAGCACCACTTCAGATCAGCAAGACAGCTTGATTTCCAGGAGAATTTCCCCCACCCAGGTTTTATTTCACTAATAACCTGAAAATTCAGTTCAGGCATCCTTGAAATTCAGGATGAGAACCGATGGCAGTTGCTGGAAGTCACTGCCAGACCTCGTTCATTCCAGGGCATCACTCTACAAGTTGTCTGAGCTGAAATGCATGTTTAAACTACAAAAAGCCACACAAGGGTGTAGGATCTCCAGCAGAACCCTCGGAAGCCTTGCTGGAGGAAGCGCATTTGGCTGGCAGAGTTGCTCTTCCACACCTGCTGGAAAGCTGGGTGGGAAGATATTCTAAACTCACTGTGAATTTCATTATGTCTCTCTCTAGCCAAAGCCACTCAGGGGTGTGGTGGCGTAATGGGCCTGCCACGCAGATGGGCTGCGAAATACACAGCCCATCTGTCTTTATCATGCTCATTTCCTCTTTTATTAAAATGTTAATGAATATAGTTTTTATTTATCATTCAGTGACATGTGCGGCATCCTTTTCTGGGAGACAAATCTGCAATCTGCCCAACCATGTGAGCCGACAGAGAACTTTCTCCCCTTACATACTGAACACAGGAATTAGGGACATTCTGGTTTCTTTTTAAATTGCCATATGCAGGTTGCACACACAAAAAATCCCTTTGCTCGTTGATAGCAGCATGGGGGTAAGTTTCCTTTCTGGCTTGCTAATTACTAGCCACAGGGCTGGAGCATCAGTTTCCACATCTGCTAAATGGAATAAACATTCTTTCTCCTAGAGCCAGGCTGCTAAGCAAATGAGATGTTTCCTGAGAAGGCCTTTGCACTCACGTCTTATTATTCAGACATGCACTTCTGTGGGCTTGAATTCATTTTCTTCACTCTTTCAGATTCTCCGTGGAAAGTGCATCTGTCAAACGTTGGCCCTGAGATGACAGGCGTCACCGTGAGTGGACTGACTCCAGCTCGCACCTATCAGTTCCGCGTATGCGCAGTGAATGAAGTGGGCAGGGGCCAGTACAGTGCTGAGACAAGCAGGTGCGTGAATCCCACCCCAGGTGGGGTCATGGAATAGCTGGGCCTGAACGCCAAACAGCAGCATCACATTAGGTGGAGGAATTGATCACAGCAACCTGACGGCCTCCCTCGGGGAGACTGGCCAAAACGTGAGCCCAAAAGCCTGTCACAAAGAGGGAAACACAGTCCCATGTAGGCTTAGCTGGGCCTTCCTTCATTGCTGTGAGGCAGGTTTCTCAGATTTTTCCTGTGGCGATCTGGCTGTGCCTACATAAATCACTCCTCACAGCACAGCCCTCTCTATACAGGAAATTAAGAGCTTACACATTTTCCATGTCCTTTGCCACCCCACTGCCGGGGGGAAGCTGGCGCCACAGTCTTGACAAGTGAACACCTAGTGGGGTGCTGTAAGGGAAAGACTCCACTGTCTCTGCAGAGGTGTCATGTTCCTGAGTGGTCTTGCTCTGACATCCCTGCGAGGGCTACCTCTGGAAAAGCTCATTCGGAGGTGACGTGGGAAAATGGCTTCATCAGGTGTCAGCACGCCCTCCCCAACCAACCTGAGCTTTCAGTGAGCTTGACTTGTAGAACAGCTGAGCTCTAAATGCCTTTTTTTCCAAAATGTGGGAGTTTGAGATGAGAAATGTTGAAAGAGCCGAAGGAAACAATCTGGGAGGAGTCTGAGATGGCAGGCCCACGGAGCAAGCGTACACATTCAGGCTTGCATTCTTTCTAAAGAGCTCAGGCGCTGGGGTTATTCACTTGGAACAAAGTCGCCTCAGTGCCTTCCCCATTGCTTGGTTAACTGATTTTCTATTATGTTGATTTGTTGTAACTGTTTCTCATGTCCTTTCAGTTTCATCAATGGTGTGTTTTGCTTTTCTCGAAAACCAATTCTCATGAATAGTCAGGCTCAAGATTCAGCAAGATAGATGAAATGCAAATGGGCCCCCTCTATTTCTAGTACTCATCTCTCTTTTTCCTGTCTTTTATTTTTAGGTTGATGCTACCTGAAGAACCACCCAGTGCTCCCCCAAAAAATATAGTAGCCAGTGGGCGCACCAACCAGTCCATTATGGTCCAGTGGCAGCCACCCCCAGAAACAGAGCACAACGGGGTGCTGCATGGATACATCCTCAGGCAAGTAGCCAATGACTGGCCATCTTTAGGCCACCATTAGAGCCAAGCATTGATTTCACTGAGGTTGCAAACTCTAATGTCTATAAAAGCCAAACAGGAACCAAAGAATCCATCCAGGTGTGAGACTTTAGGGAGCGTTAGAGCCTGTGGCAAACTGGAGTACACAGGCCAATGTGGGCAGCCTTGCACAGGCATTCTGTGCATATCTAACCATGAAGGACACACACAAAACTGGGGTCTGGGTAGCATTTTGTTAGGGGAATGATGGGGTATTATGGGTTGGAAGCCAGTATATTATTCACTGTGAGGCTTTATATTTTTTACTTTTTTTGAGATAGAGTTTCACTCTTGCCACCCAGGCTAGAGTGCAGTGGCACAACCTCAGCTCACCACAACCTCTGCCTCCTAGGTTCAAGTGATTCTTCTGCTTCAGCCTCTGGAATAGCTGGGATTACAGGCATGTGCCACCACACTTGGCTAATTTTTGTGTTTTTAGTAGAGACAGAGTTTTACCATGTTGGCCAGGCTGGTGTCAAACTTCTAACCTCAGGTGATCCATCCGCCTCAGCCTCCCAAAGTGCTGAGATTACAGGTGTGAGCCACCATGTCCAGCCTCATTGTAAGTCTTTTGATTCTGTTTAAGTTTTGAACCAGGGGCATGTGTTGTTCAAGCACGTGTTGTTCAGTATAGTAATTTTAAATTAAGAATAATTAATTTGATGTAATTGTTAGCCAGTTGTCACCATGCTGATATGTTGCTCACTATTCTCAGTTCTTCTAGTATTTCCAAAAATCCAAAAATCTATCTTTCTACCTGAAACCTCACAAATTGTAGATGTTGGAAATAAAATCAATATATCTGGAAACAAAGGACAGGGCTAACGCGTACTTCTGCAGGCTCAGTGTGGCTGAAGGGTGGCCAGTGTGCTATCTTAGCTTTATAAAGGACAGTTGGGCTTCTAGGAGTACTGGGGACATTGTATCAGAACTTGTCTGTGTTTGAGAGAAGAAATCTTTCCCAAAACTACTGCTAATTTAAAAATTGCACTGAATGTGATAATTACAATGGTCTGTTGATACAAGTAAAGAAAAATTAAAGCAGAATTCCATGATGATTGTTAAATCTCTTCTAATAGATTGCAGCACTGTGGACGTATTTGTTAATTTTACCAGTGTTACTGGGACAAGCACCGTGGGTATCCATCATTCCCATCCTGGGCTTGTTCTAAGTGTGTGATCAGTAAATAGTGGCTAACAAAGGTCTTAAGCAGACAAATTTAATTTCTTAGATAAATGTAAGAAATTGTGAAATGTTGCATCTTCAACTCCATTATCCTTGCATATGAAGGGCAATGCCTTCCCTATATATATTTGTATAGTCATCCATTCATCATTTAATATGTGTTTTTCTATATGCCTGGAATATCTGCCTGTCAAAACCAATTTGCCACGGTTTTCAAGTTTTCCTTCAGTGCAGGGATTCTTTTCTAAATGTAAGCCAGACCGTGACCCACCTGAAGTGGTTTAAATGGGCCATGCCCTGGGGTACACAGAGAACTCCAACCAATAGCAAGTCCCCTTTTGTCTTGAGGCTCCAACTGTCCTTCCTCATTTCAAAGAAGGGTAAGAGGAGCTTGCATTTCTGTCCCCCCAGGGTGGGGGCCATAGGCTCTGGTTCCTGTTGATCCCCTGCGACAGTTCCTAATTGCTTGACCTTCTCCGCTCTGGAAAACAGGCCCATGCTCCCTGCTGCCTGTGGCCAAGGGCTCCTGTGGCACTGCTGCTCCGGCCCTGCCTTACCCATTACCTTCATTCTGCACCCCTCCACTAATGAGAATAATTAGCCGCCCTCTCTACTCAGCCACACGGGCCTTTCTGTCGCCGCTCTCCAGTCCAGGCAGGAAAAGTTTCCTTAGGCTGAAGCTGCCAAGTTAAGATTTTAAAAGTCATCCCACAGAAGCAGGCTCGGGGCATAGAGTTTAATAATAAAATGTCTCTGGTGTTACAAGACTGCGTCGCGGATAGCACATTTCTCTGTTTTGGGGGATTACTAGCGTTAAAAGGATCTTCTGTGATGGGGTCAGTAGAACTGGGTGCTGGAGATGAGGGCATCTGCATTTGCAGGGGCTTAAATCCTGAAAGCCCAAAAATGAGGGTATACTACGCTAGGCCTGTAAATATCAAAGTTTTCAGAAATTAAAGAGCCATGCCAAAATGAATTTGCTTGGAAACATTTCCGCATGATCCTCTGGTCTGCACATCAGCTCTCTGCGAGTGTGTATCCTCCAGGGCACAGTCTCTGTGTCAGATCTGAGGCACAATGCAAGGAAAGCAAAGAGAAATAAATCACTTTCGTGGCTCCAGCCATAAGAAGTAGTTAGGATGCGTGTGCAGTAATAAAATATTTATAATAATAGGCGGGGTGTTTCTTTGAGAGGAGCATAGGGGTTATGTCCTTTAAAAACATTCTCCTGTTTATTTCCGTATAAAAAATCATCTTGTTCTAGCTGAGATGGTCTCCTGGGCAACATATCCTACCAGTAAGAGGAGGCTGCCCTGCACTTCCGTTATTAATTGTGACCTTCTTAGACATCCTGTGACTATTACAAAAGCACCCGGAGCCACTGGTCAGAATGGGCCAGCATGCCTGTTCCGGAGGGAAGCACAGGCTCTTTTGAAGATGCGAATTCTGCAGTTTGTTTTTCACAGTGGTATGAAGAGTGGGCCCCAGAGAAGATGGGTGAATTATGCAGGCATAGTTCCTTATAACTCATAGCTATCTCTTCCATGCTTCTCAATAGAAGAGTGCTATTTTAAAAAAAATATTTAGGGAGTGCTTTACACCTTCACACCTTTTACATTCATTGTCTCCTTTGACTGTTGCAACAAGCATGGAAATGCTATTATCATTCCCACCTTTAAGAAGTGGCAACCCAGTAGAAGTCTGGAATTTTCCCAAGACCACCCAGCAACTCAGTGGCTGTTGAGCAAAGTCTTCTGATGCTGGCTTCTCTGTTCCTCCCTGGAATGTGCATTGTGTAGCATTGGGTCCACAGGAGGAATCCTTCTTAAAGGCCATGCTCATTCTGTGGTATTGATTACAGATGGTGCTTGGTGCCAGTATGCCCAGGCTACTCAGGTGCATGGTGTAGGCATGGAGCCAGTTTCTTCCTTTTCCCAAATGGCTGTCTAACTGTCTCAGTGCCATTTATTTTAAGAGTTTATCTTTTGTAGATGCTGAATGTAAGAGGAAATGTCCATCACACAGATGCATCCATGCCAAGGCTCTCTCTCTGAGGGCCACTGCCTTGAGGACCATCATGCTACATAAATGATCTGAGCAACCCCTGGGAATTGCACATGTACTTGCTTGGAGCAGGTTGTTCAGTAAAGGAGTCAGAGGTAGACACACTATGAAGCAACAATGTGGTTTGATAACTTGACTTCCACTTTTTTTTTTTTTTTTTTGAGACAGTCTTGCTCTGTCACCCAGGCTGGAGTGCAGTGGCTTGATCTCTGGTCACCACAACCTCTGCCTCCTGGATTCCAGTGATTCTCCTGCCTCAGGTCCAGAGTAGCTGGGATTATAGGGGTGCACCACCACACGAGGCTATTTTTTTTTTTATTTTTAGTAGAGACAGGGTTTCACATGTTGGCCAGGCTGGTCTCAAACTCCTGACCTCATGGTCTGCCCACCTTGGCCTCCCAAAGTGCTGGGATTACAGGTGTGAGCCACCATGCCCAGCCTGGCTTTCATTTTTGCCCATCACAGAATAACACTGTCCCTTCCCTGAGTCTCCCACCAGGTGAGCCCAGGGGCCACTTGCTCCTTTCAGGCAAGAGACAGAAGGAGACCAGGTACATTCTTTTTTTTTTTTTTTTTAAGGAGGGTGGAAGAAAGGAGAAGTGTGAGATTGCCATAGAGGAAGCCTTCTGAAGATGGGATTGAGACATGGATTGAGACCCAAGGAACACAAAATCATGCATATTTAAGGCTGGCGAGGTTAATTCAGCCCCAGGCCTTTCAATAGAGCCACACTAAGCCATCTCACAAAAACAGCGGCCCATCCTTCCTTTAAAGAAGCCCAGCCCAACCACCTATTACAGTGTTTACTAACTTTGGGGCCCACACCTTCAGATTTAAATCAAACCTCTACTAATAACTTTTTTTTTTGTAAAGAAATGAGAGAAGGAAAGAAAGAAAAAAAGGGAGTGAAGGAGAGGAAGAAAGAGGAAGAAAAAGAGGGAGAGGGAATGGGAATGTTGCTTTATTCTAAAAATGGGTATTGAAAACCTCTTTTATGCCAATAATTGTGCTTAATAATGGCTGATCAATATTTCACTTAAACCTATGAGTAGGTGTGATGTGGTACTGACAAGAATGTATATTTTGTGTATTTAAAGTGGAGAACTCTATAAATGTTTATTAAGTTTACTTGTTCCGGATCTGAGTTCAAGTCCTGGATATCCTTATTAATTTTCTGTCTCGTTGATCTATCTAATATTGATGTTGAAGTCTCCCACTATTATTGTGTGGGAGTCTAGGGAGTCTAAGTCTCTTTATAGGTCTTATGTATCTGGGTGTTAGGATCGTTAGCTCTTATTATTGCATTGATCCTTTTACCACTATACCTTTGTTGCTTTAAAATCTATTTTATCAGATGCGAGAATTGCAACTCCTGCTTTTTATTTATTTATTTATTTTTGCTCTCCATTTGGTTGGTAAATCTTTCTCCATCTTTTTGTTTTGAGTCTTTGTGTATCCTTGCATGTGAAATGGGTCTGGATATAGCATACCATTCGGTTTTGGCTGTATCTTTTGATTGGGGGATTTAGTCGATTTAAATTTAGGATTACTGCCATTTGATGTTAACTGGCTGTTTTGTCCATTCGTTGATGTAAATTCTTCATTGTGTTGATGCTCTTTACTTTTTGGTATATTTTTAGAAAGGCTAATACTGGTTGTTTCTTTCTATGTGTAATGCTTCTTTCAGAAGCTCTTGTAAAGCAGGCCTGGTGGTAATAAAATCTCTGAGTACTTGCTTGTTCATAAAAGATTTTATTTTTCCTTCAGTTGTGAAGCTTAGTTTGGCTGGATATGAAATCTGGGCTGAAAGTTTTTTTCTTTAAGGTTGTTGAATATTGGCCCCCACTCTATTCTGGCTTGTAGGGTTTCTGCTGAGAGATCTGCTGTAAGTCTGATAGGCTTCCCTTTGTGGGTAACCTGACCTTTCTCTCTGGCTGCCTTTAGTATTTTCTCCTTCATTTCAACCCTGGTGAATCTAACGATTATGTGCCTTGGGGTTGCTTTTCTTGAGAAATATCTTCGTGGTGTTCTCTGTATCACCTGGGGTTGAATATTGTCCTGCTTTGCTAGGTTGGGAAAGTTTTCCTGAATAATATCCTGAAGAGTATTTTCCAGCTTGGATTCATTCTCTTCGTTGTATTCAGGTATACCTATCAAACGTAGATTAGGTCTTTTCACATAGTCCCATATTTCTTGGAGATTTTGCTCATTCCTTTTTATTCTTTTTTCTCTATTCTTATCTTCTTGTTTTATTTCATTAAGTTGGTCTTCGACCTCTGATATCCTTTCTTCTGCTTGATCAATTTGGCTGTTAAAACTTGTTCATATTTCGCTAAGTTCTCGTGTTGTGTTTTTCAACTCCGTTAATTCATTTATATTCCCCTCTATATTGTCCATTCTTTTTAGCATTTCGTCAAACCTTTTTTCAAAGTTCTTAGTTTCTTTACATTGGGTTAGAACAAGTTCTTTTAACTCCCAGAAGTTTCTTATCATCCACCTTCTGAAGCCTACTTCTGTTAATGGACCACAGTCCTTCTCCATCAGGCCTTGTTCCATTGCTGATGAGGAACTGTAATCTCCTATAGAGGGAGAGGCGTTCTGATTTTGGGTATTCTCAGCCTTTTTAGGCTGGTTTCTTCCCTTCATTATAAATTTATCCATCTGTCATCTTTACAATTACTGCCTTTCTAATTAGGTTTCTGAGTGGACATCCAATTTATTGATTCCCAGTGCCGGAATCTGAGCAACCCACTGTGCCGGCCAAAACAGCGGCGTCAAGACTGATGGTGCTCTTCTGCCCAGGAATCTTCAGTCTGGCTTCCTTCTTGGGTCTGTAATAGGCGACTCTGCCTTCCCGGAGCTCCAAACGTTGGTCAGAAGGGGAACCAGTCCCGTTTACTCTGCACCAAAAGCTGCCGCACCAAGGCACCAGCCACAAGAGTCACACTGGCGACTCGTGGGGCTCCTCCACTGGGAATCTTCTGGTCCATGAGCAACAAAAATTTGTCTGAAAGTGTGGCGTCCTCTCATTCTCTGTGCTTTCACTGGGAGCTACAATTCCGAGCTGTTAGCGATCATGCTAAGGATGATCGGGCATCCCAATCATTCTTGCTTTTCAAGGACCATCTGCTTTTGATCATTTGTTTCCTATCAAACAGGCCTCACCGACTGCAAATGGTCTGCAGCAACAGGGGACAAGAGAATGCTCTCAGAAACTCCTGATTTTTATGAAGAACCTTGTATGACCATTTCTCTATTTCCTCACTTCATTTTCAATCTATCCTCTTGGGAAAGTTGTTTTACATTTTAAGGCCTGAATTTCTGGGTTTCTTTTTTGCTCTGACATCAGCAGCCTTCCTGTCCCTGCGTGTCTGTCTTAGATCCTTCACCTTCGTGCTCAGGTGCCCTGCACCCCTGGGACCGCCCAGGTAATGGACATGGAATCCACAGAGCCACAGAGCTCAGAGCTCAGTGTCCTGGAGGAGCCTGAAGATTTTCACACACCATGAAAAGCCAACAGATTTGCTGCCACTCAAGTGTGGGACTGTGAGGCAGGAGCTACTTCCAGGGTAGAAATTAGACGCTTTTGGAAGCTGCAGGATGGTGGGGCAGTCACTCCTACTGGGGCATGCTCCTGGCTTTACCCAGTGGGGCTGATCCATGAAAGTTCAGTAAATTACCTGAGCAGTTCAGTGCATGAACAACTACTACTACTACTGTTACTACTACTACTACTACTACTTATTATTATTATTATTATCATTATTATTCTTTTTAAATGGAATCTCACTCTGTCGCCCAGGCTGGAGTGCAATGGTGCCATCACTTCAACCTCCACCTCCCAGTGCAAGCGATTCTCCTGCCTCAGCCTCCTGAGTAGCTGGGACTATAGGCATGTGCCACCATGTCTGGCTAATTTTTTGTATTTTTAGTAGAGATGGGGTTTCACTGTATTAGCCAAGATGGTCTTGATCTCCTGACCACATGTTCCATCTGCCTCTGCCTTCTAAAGTGCTGCAATTACAGGCATGAGCCATCACCACACCCAGCCTCAATGCATTAACTTCTATAGACCAAATCATGGAGAAACATTTGCTCATCAAAAGAATGCTGTGAAAATCTTCTCACAGTACACACATCAATTTCCTAATTTGTACATTCTAAGTCCTGAGTTGTGTACATTATCTTTTTCATAAACACAACTTCAAATTGCCACCTAAGAATGTACTACAAAAGCAACCACAGAGGTCTTCTACAAATCAATTTGTCATCCTTAGGATTGGACTGGTATTTTGGAAGTTTCAACTCCTTTTCAAAGCCACTCATTCCAATTCTGGGATACACTTGGACACACCTGCAGTTCATAAATGGAGCTCCATCCCTGGAGACCACGAGGCTGTGTGCTGCCTCCTTCTGGAAGTCTCCCCACTTTTCAGATTCACAAGAGGAAAATGTTTCCCAAACTGATTTAAAGGAGCTCCCTGGCAAAATCATGTCTGGAATTTTTGGTACTAAGTCACTGTGGTCTCCAGGCGAGTTACACCTAAAAAGTTATAATTTCTTCTTAACCATAATGCAGTTGAAATGTCAGTTCCGTTTTGCCTTGAGCTTATAATCACTGTGAGATTAGAGCACACTTTTAAATCGTCGAGTTAAGAAATGGTATTGTTTAAGGCTGAGCTCTCAGCTCTGCTCTTGTTTATTTACTTCCATTTTCCCCGTAACCCTGCAGAACAGCTTCAGGTAAATGCAGTTTCAGGGTCCAGTTATTTCTTTACCATGACGGGCTTCCTTTGTGGCAGGTACCGCCTGGCCGGCCTTCCCGGAGAGTACCAGCAGCAGAACATCACCAGCCCAGAGGTGAACTACTGCCTGGTGACGGACCTGATCATCTGGACACAGTACGAGATACAGGTGGCAGCGTACAACGGGGCTGGCCTGGGCGTCTTCAGCAGAGCAGTCACCGAGTACACCTTGCAAGGAGGTAAGCTTGTCTCTAAAACCACGAGCTGGCGGAATCTTTGCCTGGCAGTGGGATTTGCAAAGTTGGACTGGAGTGCGTTAGAAAGAAAAACAGGATTCAGTCCCCCAGGGAGTATTTAGAAGAAAATTAATCACATATTTAATGGGATCTCTCCAGCTATTCCTCAACTACAGCAGTACCATAGACGGGAGACAAATAATATTCCAGCTGCTTTATTCGGTGACTAAGGAAAGGACGTTTCAGGCACACCCATTAGCGGGTGCATCTATTCTTGAAAAGTCTGTGAAGCTGGATTTTTCTAAATGGAATGATTGTAGGTTTTTGCAGGCAAGCTGGCTGTGGAGTTCTGTGTGATACTGTGAGTGTTTTTCAAAGAGCATGATTATTCTTCACAGTATTTTTAAAGATATAACATGATTATTGGTCATAGAATTTGCAACTTGGTGCTTTTCTTTGGTTGCCTTTTTCAGTTACACAAGCAGATAATCTACTAGATCAATAAAAACTGCCCCCACCCCTGGAAAAAATTGACCAGACATAAATGTCATAGAGCCAGTGGTTCTTAAATATACGTGGTGAGACCTGGGCATGGCATTGCAGGCTCTCCACCACATCTGGTTCCTCCACTGTTTTTGAAAGATGCAGGTGTCAGCCCCAGGAGGTGGGAGGGTTGGAAACCCCCTCCGCATCTGTATCTCACTGTTACTGCTCTTAGCGGGAATAAATAGACCCTCTCCCAACGCAGCCTCATTTGTCCTACAGCAGCCCAAATCCTTGCCCAGGGAAGCAATTTTTCTACAAAGTCTAAAATCCTTTTTCGCTCTGCAATTTATGCCCTCGCCTGATTCACAGGTGTGATTTTATTTGCTTAGGCATTTTTATTGCTACCAGACCTTGACCTTTTTCAAATGATAAGGTTTCTAACTGCCCACTTCTCTCCCCAAATCATGCCTGAGACCTAATGTTCCTTGATATTACATGCTGTTATTATCATCCCTTATTGATTGGCTGTCTGTTGTCATCTGTAAGTCCATAAATCCTCCTTTATAAATTAAGTGCAGTCAGTTCTGCCTGCACAGTGACTAGCAGAAATATTTAAAATGCAGGACAGCCAGGAAGGACCTGTCCATCTGCAAGTGATTCTTGATTACTCATTTGAAAAGGAAAATGGCTGAAAACCTGGACAGTTAGCATTTGCTTTAATTAGGGTATTTAATAAAATAACAGTAAACTTAGAAACATTTAAAAGACTCATATTTCTATTAGTAATCCCTTATTACTATTAATCGTGACTGTTTCATTTTCTTGATGGTGCATTTGAGTTCTGCGTGGGGCAGAGGGAAGTGGATCTCCACCAAATTGAGAAGGGCTTTGAGGCTTTGGACTTTGGCTTTTATTCAGTTGGCATTGGGGGACCATTAAAGGCTTAAGAGCTGTGAGTGATATGAGCAAAATGCTGTATTAGGAGAAGGAATCTGTGCATGGGAAGGTGGGAGATGGGGAGCAGAGAAGGGCAGCAGGGACTCCAGAGACAAAAAAAATGAAGTGATGCATGTCCCCCAGCTCCAAAGGCTGGCAACAAGAAGGGATAGGGATGTAAGTCTTGGTGGGATGCCATTGTTTTCGAAACAGCTCACATGGATTCCAGGGTTGTGCCTTCTAGCAACTCTGTAAACAAATGCAGTTTCGGCTCCACAAATACCTCCCAGTGCCTCCTGTACAGTGGGGCTGGGTATAAAAACAGGAACAGGGCCTGGACCCTTCCTCAAAGTGTGGACAATTTATAAGATAGAGCAGGGCAAGTTTCATATTAAGGCACTTGTTCATAAGGAAGCTGAATATTAGCTAGCTGGAATTTAGTTGGTCTGAAATCACATGGCAACAAAGGCAGAACCAGCACTGATATCCAGGCTTCCGAGACAAGACTGCGACTCTCTGAGCAATATTGGCTGCCTCTGATGTCACTAGGACTTGAGAGAAGATTTCAGCCTAGTTGGTGAGGGACTGCACTTAGACTAGTGGGCTGGGGCACAGGGTTCCCCCTAAGATGGTGGCTCAGTGGGTGGATTCCCACCTCCATATCCAAGCAGTCTTCTGGATGGGGAAATTATTAAATTATGCTTTGCTCTGGGAACAAACCTTTTCCCACATATGATGAGAACCCGACTTGGATTTTTCTACATCTGGTTCATCATATCTGCTTTTTTTTAAAAAAAAAAAAAAAAAAACCCACTATTCATGAGTGAATAGTACACATGCAGTTTCCCATCTGCAGCTTGGCTCTTTAGCAGCACCATCCTTCCCTTGGTTGGGTGTTTGACTTTGGTGGTCGGCACACAGAGTCCCTCATGGGTCTTGGGACACCCAGCAGACATGGTCATAATTTCTGTCTTCATGTCTTCCACTTACTCCCTGGAACACTTTTGTATGGACATGGATGGCCCTCTTCCGTTTCCTACTAAGCCCAGTATGGAAACACAGGTGGCTCTGTCTTCCCTGTGAGGGACTCAGCCCTCCCTCTCTGCAGGTTTCGAACTTCCCTGTGCTTGGTGGGATGGTAATTGCCCCTGGGGAACCTCCCCAGAGCTTGCTGGGATTGGGCAGGTCATGTCATGCTTTTCTTCCAGACCCTGACTCCAACCTTTTACCCATTCCTGGGTCGCTAGGCAGAATATTTTAGGCTTGTGACAGCTTCGAGATGCCAGGCATCACCCATCTGACCCTTCTTTGTTCAAGAGACATGCTTGAGTCCCAGAACAAATTGGGGGTGATAACGCTTACTGACCAAAGCATTAGGACACTGTCCTTTGGATGTGGCTGGTATCAGGCATGTGGCAGGCTGCAGGAGGAGGTGGCCCATGGCCTGGGGGACACGGCTGGCTACACAGCCTTGATGCCTTCGTATAGTCAACTGCACTTATCCCTCTGAGCTATTCAAGGACCTCCCAGTCAGCCACGCCACCGCAGAACAGAATGAAGCGAGCATATGAATTCTGTCCCAAATCCTCATTCCCCTCCATGACAGGACACAGCTAGGAGAGGACATCAGACCACCAGTTTGGAAAGAGCTGGGAAGTTTGAAGGGAAGACGGGGCAATGCTTGCCTGGCTTTGGAGAGGAAGACGTAATGAACAGGACAGAGAGGGATCTGCCTAGAAGATGACATATGAGGAAGCAGAGTGACAAGAGGAACCGTGAATGCTTCAGAGAGAGGAAGGCTCAGGGTTGTGCCTCAGGGACAAGTATGCTCACCTTTAAGGAACTTCCTTAGAAGTCTGATTCGTTGCTGCCTCTGCTTACAATTCCTGGAATTCTCTCTATGTGGGAGAGGCTGGCAGTGTGACCTTTCAGCCAGACACATCTCTGTCCCTTGTTAAGGAAGGAAGGGGGAATGGATATGGGAGGGGAAGCTCACAGCTTCTGCCTCACTTTCTAAGTGAGATGAAATTTCCTGACAATGGGCTCCTGACCTGCCTCACACTGAGTGAAAACTGCAGATGCACAGATCCTCCAGACCATGGCGGCTCACCCATCCCCTGAGGCTCCTCACCCATCCCCCGAGGGCCCCTTAGCCTCAGGCCCCCCCATTCCCCTGAGGGCCTCTCAACTTCAGGCCCCACCTCCGTGGAGCTGTTTGGGCATGAAGTGCTCAATGCTTATTTGCTGCCGGGAGCCCCACTTAGGGGCCTGAAGTACCCCCCCAGCTATTAGCACTGATTGTCAAGGCAGCCTAGAGGCCTGAGTAGGTCCTTGAAGCTGAAAAGGGAGTAATTAAAATGGCTTTATACTGAAAGGGAAAGCATAACTCATAAAATTAATTATTTGTCAGCATAATTTGGGAAATTATTGTAATGTCTACAAACAGAATTTGACAGTGTGTCAGAGAGCGTGCAGAAGGCGGGAGATGCCCAGCCAGGAGGGGAAGGAAGCCCTAGGCAAGCCAGCCTCATTTTTCCTCCTCCCTTCAGCGAATGGCAGTTTGATGTATCCAGGGAAATGAGAAGTAATTCATCTTGACTTTAATAAGGCCCTTGGACTGAGCGCCTCCTGAGAAAGTATCAGAACGCCAGGGAAAGATGGGGCCCCATGCGCTATCATGAGGTGGGTGTGGAACTTGCTAGGCTGTCCGTCTCAAAGAGAACTTAGCAGTGATGCAGGATTTGCTGGGATGAGGGAGGGGAGGGCATGCAGGCTGCCCTGATTGGCACCAGCAGCAGGCACGGAGCAATAGAAAAGCTATTTGCTGCCAGGGGAAGGTAGCAGCTCATCCTTTTAGAGCAAGATTTTTGGTCTCAACTGTGTTTCCTTCAAGGCAGATCCTTAAGGAAGATCAGCAGCAGGTAGCAGAGCAGTACGATGTTGACCCCTGAAGCTATTTGAACCTACTGCTCACTGGCCATGCTTCATTTTCCTTTTCAATTCCATTTATGGCTGAGTTATATTTAAAATGCATGGTTTGTCAACTCCAGTTCTTTGCAAGTTCTCAGCATGGGCTAGCACCTGAGACACGTGGGAATTACTTAATATAAACCCGCTAACTTTCCTGGCTTTTCTTACCCCCTCCATCTACCATCCACCATTATCTTGCCCGCCAATCGCATTTAATAGATTTTATTAACAGTGCCTCCATGACCTTTTCAGCTCAAGGCATTTTAAAACGGGACATATTAACTTACAAATTGAGCAGCAAAGCTCTAATACAGTTTCAGCCAAGTGAACTTTCCGAGGGGTGAGAGGAAAGGTTGGTGCTGTCACAGAAGCTGTGGCCTGAAACTCCAACAGTCACAGTTCCGCATGTCAGATTTCCATGATGATTACCCACAATGAAATGGAAAATAAATTTACTCAAGAATTTTAAATTCAAATAACTTAAATTTACTCAGAAATCAATATGCTGTTGATTTCAACTGGAAAAAATCCATAGAGTGTAAGTCGTGTGTAACTAAGTGCCCAGTATAATTAGAAACATTTTTCTTACTGCCAGTGTTGACTTCAGCAACTTTCTAATAATGTAGCTTGGGAGGGAGGGTGCTGTAGTCATTTGAAGCAATCAGTAGTTCACATTCGATGCTGATTCACTGTTTGGCTCACAAATTCAGTTTTTGTTAGAAATTGTTCAAATAGGGATGAAAGACAGAGAGAAATAACATGGCTGTGAAGTTTTCAGGTGAATCTGAGTGTGGAAAACTAGACCCGGCCAGGATAGAAAGTGTCATCGATTACAGATTTTTCCCTAAAATAAGTCTGTATGGATATGCAAACTCCTTCTATCCATTTTTTGAAATTTATCCATTATGATGTAGATGTTGGTTTTTCTATAAGGGGTTCAAAGACAAATTATGCTATAAATCATCGTTCTGAGCACACCAAGATTTTACCTTTTTTTTCCTGGCCTTATTTCTTTATCATTTTTCTTCTTATAACAGCTATATGTGTGCTATAATGATTTATTCTGGTTTCAGAACATTACCTTATAATGAAAGAGAAATATTTCATATTTTAAAAGAAATGGAAGAAACATTTGGTTATCCACATTTCTAAAACATTAGTAAAAGCTCCTAAATGTTCACTTGGGCTGTGAAAGCTTTTCTAAAGCAAGGATTATAAATGGGCCCTCTGTTTGCAAACCCCATTCTTATCTCCTCTTGGGAAATTCTCAATGTGGCATTAAGTGACATTGCATAAAAGATTTGTTTCTCAATCCCTCCAACTTTCTAGACCTCAGGCTCTACCTGCAGAATAGGATAATGTTCCAGATTCTCCCAGCATTACCTAAAACACTAAGTAAAAGCTGAACAAAATAGATATGGTCTGTTCCATTAGGCATGGGCTTTATTTGGTCTTGTAGATAGAACCTGCAGGAAAGGAAAGAGCAGGAAGCTCGCGCTTTAGGGGAAGCCACTGTATGCCAGCCTTCGCCATGCCATGCCGCGCCCTTACACTCACTGTCTTATTCCATGCATCCCTGGTGGTCATGCAAGATAAGCATCATATTCCTATTTGACAGAGGCAAAAATGGAATCTCAGAGAGGCAACTCACTTTCCCAAGGTGACATAGCTAGACAATGCTGAGAAATGCCAGAACCAAAACCTGGGTCTGCTGGGCTCCCAAGCCCAGGCTGTCATCTGCCGTCACTACAATTTACCTTTTTTTTTTTCATTCTAAATGTATCACGCATAGCGAAGAATTACTTCCAGATTCCCCCTGCTGTGACTATGTGGAGTAGAAAAGGCGTAAGTTGCTCCTCTCACTCTGCTGCCATGGAGGGCGGGCTTGCGGTGGTCTCTGGGTACTTTGGACCGCAGTGCACAATGAAAACTCTATTTTGCATTGAAACCCAGCACATACGCACACTGATATGGCGTTCATGGAACAATAGCAACTCTCTCAGTGTATGATGTACTTTGATATTTTCTGTTCTATTTCATTCTGTTTCATTATTTAAAAAGCTGTGACCACTGCTTTTTAATTGATTTCCCTATCCATGAGTGTATTTGTGACCTACAGTTTGAAGAATACTGAATTCCAGCAATACAGGCTGTTTGGTTTGACTGACTCTTACCTCCCTTTCAGAAAAAGCCTCTACCAAACCGAGGATTCTTCAGGTCTGGGCTGTGAAGCTTGTCTTGTCCTTCCAACTGTAAAGACAGACAGGGTCTGAGCAAGGGCGTGAGCAGGGCCACCAGCCGAGGTACAGAGTGGAGGCCTGGGGTGGAGCAGGGAGGGTGGGGTTTAGCATCTGTATCCCTGAAGATCACCTCTGTGTACACAGGGAAGGGGTTCCTGGGACTTACCCTTCACCTGCTACTAGAGGACATGTGGAAAGATAAACCAGTCTAAGTTACTATGAGCATCACCTTATTTTGTGACTCATAGGCCTGTCTTTCCTGCTAGCCTAGGAACCCCGTGAGGGCAGGGGCTGTGTCGGATTTGTCTTTTCATATCTGTATCCCCATATCCAAGCACAATGCCTGACCCGTAAGTAAACACAGCATAAATATATGTCTGATTAAAAACACAGGGCTTACCCTTCCTGTTTCAATGCCCGAAGCTGTGCCAGTTTAATCTCCATCTTCGGCACCATACCCTGCCTTCTGCCCCGACTCTTGCTGTCTCGAAATCTCAGAAGAAAGCAGCCCTGAGCCCTGTCACATGTGGGTTAGGCCTTCCTGTCTTTCTGCATCGTGACATCCAACAGCAACCCTTCCTGGGTGCCGCTTAGGCTGAGCCTGGCTTTGCTCAGAGCCTAAATGCAGACTCTTTTCTCCCCCTCCCCTTCTGGAAATGCTGAATCTGGACTGCAGTCTAGAAGGTGCATGGGGAAATGATGTCCATGAACGTGTCCCCAGCATTGGGGAGGTATGCCGCTCAGCACCCTGGACACACCAGGCCGCAGCACTCACCCTCAGGGCCTCAGCCCCCATACTGTGTGGAAAGGCCGCTTGACCCACAGCTGGAGAGGAGAGCTGATCATGGGAAGAGCAGAAGAGAAACCACAGACATGCAATGTTCAGATGTGAAAAATGCATGCAGACTGGTGCATGGGAAGTGAGGGTCAGGAGAGGAAGAGGAGGAGACACCAAGTGGGCCGGAGCCCAAGCAAGCAGCTAGAGCTTCCGCCCACTCGGCCTTGGGCCTGTGTTTCATAAGCTTGGTGTTTGGTGTAAGTGAAGATGTATTTTAGGAATGAAACTGGTACTTCGTGAATAGAAATATCATCTTGTTCCCAACTGCCTTCAGAGTCAGAGGACTGGTTCACAAGGGCTTGGTGTGCAGACAGCCTGCCAGGGCCTGCGAGCTCTCCCCATCTGCTGTGTCCCCAACCCCAGCCTAAACACTGGCCTCAAATGCTTCTCCTCAATGCCAGGCAAATAAAGATTTGAAAATAAAATAAGTTCAGAAAGGAACACAAAACACTTTTTTAAGTGTTAAAGTATTTTCTTCTCAAGGCCATCAGAAAAGATACTCGAGCTTATTTGTCAAAGGTTTGTTAACCTAATAATGCGATAGAAATGTTTAATGCATTGAGAACCTTCAGGTGTATCAGAACTGCAAGAACCATAACGAAGCAAGAGCTCAGCCGTGGCCCAGAACAATCTGGAATTAACGATAACACCCAGCACGCAGATTGTAATATATACACCCACCCAGTGGTGTGTGGCCAGTAATTCTTCCAGGTAATGAGCTCACTGCTCCCTGGTTTGAAAGTTGTATACGTTTAATTCTATGAGGTAACCTGGAGAAATGGACACCTGTGAAGCCCCACGAAGTTCTGGATAGACGCGTCAGTCCCTCATATTTGAAACTGTATACATTTGGGATCGTGAAAAATGGGGTGTTCCATTGTGGCAAGGACATGAAGATTCATGCTTCTTGCATGTAGAAGCAGCTGCCCTGGCTAGCCACTAGGCTCCCAGCCTGTGGCCTGCTAGAGGATATGGGAGCCAGCAGGTGGGCCCTGAATGGTTCAGTGAAGGCTGCCCATCACCCAGGAGAACTGATATTGCACCTGAGGGTCATGGACGGTGGAATTTCACTGTGTTAAGACACTGAGATTTCATGGTTTATCTGTAACAAGTAAGGTAGTGTTGCTTTAGTAGATTCATCTGGGCATGTTAGAATATCGGACAATGCACTCTAATTTTCCTTCTGTGCTGAATTCAGCTGATTTTACAGCATTCTCAGTGGGCTCCTTAGCACATTTAGGTGGGGTTTGCACAGTCCCATAAAGATGCTAAGTAGGATGTAGAAATCACTCATTTCTTACCACAGAGGCCTGGATATTCACTTTCACCTGGCCCAAGAAGGCCCATGAATTGCTATCCCAGCACCTCCTAATATCACTTTATTAATTTTATTTGACATGTTGCAAATCTCCAAAACATCCTGCAGCTCCGTGGTCAGCACAGGTTTCCTCTGATTAACCATTATTTTCAACTATTTCTCCATTTACTTAGATGGAAGGGAAGATGAATAGTAACTGTCTTTACTCAAGGGCATTGTAAATAAGCTTTAAATTAATTTCATCACATTATTTGACTTAAATATAAAAAATAAAAATGTGTGTCTCTCTTTTCAGCAGCAAGGAAAATTCCTGCTGGACATAGTCACAGACTCCGGGGGCTATAACCAGCAGCACACAGTCCTGTAGAGGAGAGAAGAGGCTTGTGGGGATGAGAGTGGGGGGTTTCTGTCAACCAATTAATTAGGATCCAGATCTATTCAAAGCAACAACCAAGGGAATAATGGAGGAAGGGAGGGAGGGAGAGAGAGGAAAGAAAGAAAGCAGACAGGAAGGTAGAAAATTAGGTAGATTAGAAGGGAAGGTGGATGAAAGGAAGGAGAAAATAATTAGAATAAGAAATTTACAGCAGTGGTTCTCAAAGATGTCCTATGGACCAACATGATCCACATCTCCTAGGAACTTGTTAGAAATACTATTATGCAGCAATCAAAAATGATGAGATTGTGTCCTTTGTGAGGACATGGATGAATCTGGAGAACATCATTCTCAGCAAACTGACACAAGAACAGAAAAGGAAATACCGCATATTCTCACTCATGGGCGGGTGAGAAAAATGAGAACACATGGACACAGGGAGGGGGGTACTACACACTGGGGTATATTGGGGGGAATAGGGGAGGGACAGCGGGGAGAGGTACTGGGGAGGGATAGCCTGGGGAGAAAAGCCAAATGTGGGTGAAGGGGAGGAAGGCAGCAAAACACACTACCATGTGTGCACCTAAGCAACTATCTTGCATGTTCTGCACATGTACCCCAAAACCTAAAATGCAATAAGAATTATATATAAAAAAAAGAAGTGTTTCATCAGGCAAAAAAAAAAGAAATACAGATTCTCGGGCCTCACCCCAGACCCACTGAGTCAGAACTTTCATATGTGTTTCAACATGTCCTCCCAGTGATTCTAATGCACACCCTAATTTGGGAACCTTCTTTAGGCATTGATAGGTAGAAGAATGTAACACCTAGGACTCATAAACATGAGCCCTGCCAGCTGTCCAACAGTGCATTTAAAACTGTAGATCGTATTCAAGTGGGATTTATTCCAAGAATACAGTTTTGACATTTGCCGATATTCAACACCCATCTGGAGTACAAACATATAATAAAATAGAAATGTATTGACATTTATTCAATATGGTAAACTGTGCACGTACCTCCAGCCCCTGGATCTGTGTTCTCCATCTGCTTGATTGGGAAACCCTACAGGCATCCCTGCTGAAGGCAGAAGCATAAGGATGCCCACAGCCTTCTCTGCTCTTAAAATTGAACTGCCATGTTTGCCACAGCTGTAAACAAGAGAAAGCAAGGAGAGGTATAAGGCCCAAAAAGGAAGTGATGAAACTATCTTTACTTGCAGATAATAAGATCTGATATCTGGAAACTGCTATGAACAATAAAGAATTTAGTAAACTAGCAAGCTATAAAATCAGCATGTAAAAACAAATGGACTTCATATGCACAAGCAAAACACAGCTTGAAGTTATAATCAAAGATAAGATCCCATTTACAGTAACAGAATAACATTAGAAAAGAAAAAAAAGCTGGGGATGAACTTAACAAGAAATACCCAACGTAGATGAAGAAAACTGCAAGTACTCCTGAAAGTCACTAGAGCAGGTGTAAACAAATGGACCATGTTCTTGAACAGGAAGACTCAACATCACAGTGAAGTTAGTGTTCCCTGTGTGAATTTAGAATTGTGGCATGATCCCCAATAAAATAATAAAAGATTTTTTTCTAGAGCTAGAAAATTTTAAATTTATTCATAAAAACAAATGAGCAAAAATAGCCAGGAAACTCCTGAAATAAAAGTAATGAGGGTGGACTAGTTTCCTTTAGGTATTAAAACATATTATAAAGCTCTGTAACTAAAATGGTGTGTCTATTCGTGGAAGACTAAAAGATACATGGATCAGAACAGAAAACCGAGAAATGGACTCCATTAGATATGCAAATTTAGTGCATAATCAAAGGGCTTCTTGAATAACTGAATAAAATAGACTTTTTGATAAGCATTATTGAAACAAGTGGATACCTATGTGGAAAAAATACAAAACTATATCCATTCCTTATCCACATATACAAGGATACATTCCAAGTGGATCAGAGATATCAATATTAAAAACTATTAAAAATATGAAACTGTACAAGTACTAGAATAAAACAGTAGTTTTAGTCTCTCTAACCGGGAAGTGGGAAAAACTTGTCTAATGATCCCTCAAAATCTAGAAGAATAAATGAAAAGATTGATGAATTGGCTATTTACAAGTTTTTATTTTTATTTACAAGTTTTTAAAAGCCAAAATATTCTATATGCAAAAAATACAATGAGCAAAACAAAACAAGAAAATTGGCAAATTGGGGGAAATACTTTCCGTTTATATCTCAGAGAAATGGTTAATATCTCTATATTAAGAGCTTCTAAAATAGAGAAGAAAAAGAATCAAAAGAAAAATGGGCAAGCAGTGTGAAACAAGAGTTAACAGAAGTGCAAATGGCCCATAACCACAGGAGAACATGCTCAACTGTGTCAAAGTAGCACACATAAAAAATGAGGTT
The DNA here is from genome assembly GCA_031835075.1 of Saguinus oedipus. Classification (NCBI taxonomy): domain Eukaryota; kingdom Metazoa; phylum Chordata; class Mammalia; order Primates; family Cebidae; genus Saguinus; species Saguinus oedipus. Next base: position 51,307,994 of record CM063170.1, read on the forward strand.
ACGCAGAGTCACTATTTCTCACGGATCAGTGTGATACAAATTCAAAAGTTTGATAATACTCTGATGAGGCTCAGGGGAGGGGGAAGAGGCACCATCATTCATTGCTACTAGAAATGCAACCCCTAATTAATTCAATCCAAACACATCAATGGGTGCTAGAATTAGTGGGAGAAGTTTGATGAGGAACGAGATATACTCCTCACAAAATATGTATATATCACAAAGAAAAAAAAAAGAGAGAATAACTTGATCCTGGAGAAATCTGGCAGTAAGTGGTTACAGTTAACATCACCAGTAATGGGACAATTCAGAATTGTGTAGCACTGGATAGGATGCAATGAAAAGAACACAGCCTCCACTCTGTGTTATTCCTACATATAATACAAGCCTGAATCTAGTTAAAAAGAAACCTCAGGTGGACTCAAACTAGGAACATATTGCACATGACATTGGACTGCAGCCTCAAAAATTACAAGGTCATGAAAGTCAAGAACTACTCCAGATTGAAGAAGATGAAAGAGACATGATACCTAAATGCAACATATGATCGAAATTGGATTCTGTTGCTACAGAAGACATGAGGAAAACAGGAGAAATCATAGATTAGATGGCAGTGATGTGTCAATGCCAATGTCCTGGTTTTGATTGCCGTATTGTGGTTACCTGGTGAGTGTCCATCCTCCAGTATTTGGGGGTGATGGGGCTCATGCTAGCAGCTCACCCTCAACAGTATTTTTATGTTTTTATACAATTCAAAATTATTTGACATTTGAAATATTTCAAAATGAAAATTATCTTTGCATTTAAAAGTGTTTCTAATTCTTAGGCCAGTCATAGTATCTCACACCTTGGGAGGCAAGGAGGGTGGATCACCTGAGGTCAGGAATTCGAGACCAGACTGGCTGACATCATGAAACCCAGAGCCTACCACACAAAAAAAGCCCAGGTCCAGATGGGGTCACAGCCGAATTTTACCAGACACACAAAGACACACACTGTTACCATTCCTTCTGAAACTATTCCAAATAATCCAAAAAGAGGGAATCCTTCCCAAATCATTTTATGAGACCAACATCATCCTGATAACAAAACCCGGCAGAGACTCAACAGGAAAAGAAAACTTCAGGCCAATATCCATGATGAACATAGATGCAAAAATCTTCCTGTAATCCCAGCTACTCAGGAAGCTGAGGCAGGAGAATTGCCTGAACTCAGGAGGCGGAGGTTGCGGTGAGCCGAGATAGTGCCATTGCACTCCAGCCTGGGTAACAAGCGAAACTCCGTCTCAAAAATAAATAAATGAATAAAGTAAAATAAAGGCAAGCTGATTGCAACAGCACATCAAAAAGCTTATCCACCATGATCAAGTAGGATTCATCCCGGGGATGCAAGGCTGGTTCAACATACGCAAGTCTATAAACATAATTCACCACATAAACAGAACCAAAAACAAAAACCACATGATTATCTCAATTGATGTAGAGAAGGCCTTTGACAAAATTCAACAGCCCTTTATGCTAAAAGCCCTCAATAAACTCGGTATTGATGGAACGTATCTCAAAACAATAAAAGCTATTTACAACAAACCAACAGCCAATATCATACTGAATGGGTAAAAACTGGAAGCATTCCTTTTGAAATCGGGCACTAGACAAGGATGCCCTCTCTCACCACTCCTATTCAATATAGTACTGGAAGTTATACTCAGAGCAATCAGGCAAGAAAAAGAAATAAAGGGTATTCAAATAGGAAAGGAGGAAGCCAAATTGTCTCTATTTGCAGACGACATGATAGTGTATCTAGAAGACTCCATTGTCTCAGCCCAAAAACTCCTGAAACTGATAAGCAACTTCAGCAAAGTCTCAGGATACAAAATCAATGTGCAAAAATCACAAGCATTCCTATACACCAATAACAGACTTAAAGACAGCCAAATCAAGAACGAACTGCCATTCACAATTGCTACAAAGAGAATAAAATACCTAGGAATACAACTAACAAGGAATGTAAAGGACCTCTTCAAGGAGAACTACAAATCACTGCTCAACAAAATAAGAGAGGACACAAACAGATGGAGAAACATTCCATGTTCATGGTTAGGAAGAATCAATATCATGAAAATGGCCATACTGCCCAAAGTAATGTACAGATACAATGCTATCCCCATCAAGCTACCAATGATCTTCTTCACAGAACTGAAAAAGACCACCTTAAACTTCATATGGAACCAAAAGAGACCCCGCATAGCCAAGTCAATTCTAAGTAAAAAGACCACAGCGGGAGGCATCACACTACCAGACTTCAAACTATACTGCAAGGCTACAGTAATCAAAACAGCATGGTACTGGTACCAGAACAGAGATATAGACCAATGGAACAGAACAGAAGCATCGGAGGCAACACAACATATCTGCAACCATACAATCTTGGATAAACCTGACAAATACAAGCAATGGGGAAAGGACTCCCTGTTTAATAAATGGTGTTGGGAAAACTGGCTAGCCATGTGCAGAAAGCAGAAACTGGACCCCTTCCTGACACCTTACACTAAAATTAACTCCAGATGGATTAAATACTTAAACATAAGACCTAACACCATGAAAACCCTAGAAGAAAATCTAGGCAAAACCATTCAGGACATAGGAATAGGCAAGGACTTCATGACCAAAACACTAAAAGCATTGGCAACAAAAGCCAAAATAGACAAATGGGACCTAATCAAACTCCACAGCTTCTGCATGGCAAAAGAAACAGTCATTAGAGTGAATCGGCAACCAACAGAATGGGAAAAAATTTTTGCAGTTTACCCATCTGACAAAGGGCTGATATCCAGAATTTACAAAGAACTCAAACAGATTTACAGGAAAAAAACACACAAGCCCATTCAAAAATGGGCAAAGGATATGAACAGACACTTTACAAAAGAAGACATACATGAGGCCAACAAACATATGAAAAAATGCTCATCATCACTGGTCATCAGAGAAATGCAAATCAAAACTACCTTGAGATACCATCTCACGCCAGTTAGAATGGCGATCATTAAAAAATCTGGAGACAACAGATGCTGGAGAGGATGTGGAGAAATAGGAACACATTTACATTGCTGGTGGGAGTGTAAATTAGTTCAACCATTGTGGAAGACAGTGTGGCAATTCCTCAAGGCCTTAGAAATAGAAATTCCATTTGACCCAGCAATCCCATTACTGGGTATATATCCAAAGGACTATAAATCGTTCTACTGTAAGGACACATGCACACGAATGTTCATTGCAGCACTGTTTACAATAGCAAAGACCTGGAACCAACACAAATGCCCATCGATGATAGACTGGACTGGGAAAATGTGGCACATATACACCATGGAATATTATGCAGCCATTGAAAACTGAGTTCGTGTCCTTTGTAGGGACGTGGATGAACCTGGAGAACATCATTCTCAGCAAACTGACACAAGAACAGAAAATGAAATACCGCATGTTCTCACTCATAGGCGGGTGATGAACAATGAGAACACATGGACACAGGGAGGGGAGCACTACACACTGGGGTCTATTGGGGGGAATAGGGGAGGTACAGTGGCGGGGGGAGTTGGGGAGAGATAGCATGGGGAGAAATGCCAGATATAGGTGAAGGGGAGGAAGGCAGCAAATCACACTGCCACATGTGTACCTATGCAACTATCTTGCATGTTCTTCACATGTACCCCAAAACCTAAAATGCAATAAATAAATAAATAAATAAAGTCAGGTGTGGTGGTGGGCACCTGTAATCCCAGCTACTCCAGAAGCTGAGGCAGGAGAATCGCTTGAACCCGGGAGGCGCAGGTTGCTGTGAGCCAAGATTGCACCACTGTACTCCAGCCTTGGCAACAGAGCAATATTCCATCTAAAAAAAAAAAAATAGGTTTCTAATTTTTTTTCATTTAAAACACGAACTGAAGCAGTCCTTAATGGAAGACAATAATAGTAATAACTGGTTAACCTGTATATTCCCTTCTGACTCACCAACTGTGGTTTTAGGAGTTTGTTCCAGAAACGAACTTGCAAACAAATGAAAAGACACAGGTACAAAACTATTCACTGCAACACCATTTGTTGTAGCAAAAGACTAGACTCTACCAAAATGCCCATCATTAAGAGTCAGACTGAATAGACCATGGTATATCCATCCACATGGGGTATGACATGTAGTGATACCCCATCCACACAATGGGGTATCACTACCTGTCATAACAAAGAAAGAGGAAGAGTTTGAGGACTAGAGCTATGGGGAAAAAGAAGGCATGGAAATAGAAATCGGGCTTCTCTGAATACATTTGCATATAGAATTGGCTTTGAAAGAATGCAAATATGTTTTATCTATTCATAGTACTAAATTAATCTTTTTTTTGAGATGGAGTCTCACTCTGTCACCCAGGCTGGAGTATAATGGCACATTCTCAGCCCACTGCAACCTTCACCTTCCAGGTTCAGCTGTCAGAGTGTTGGTGGGAGTGGCATGGCAGATTTGTGTCTTTAAGACTGTTATATGTAATCAGGCATAGTGGCTCACGCTATAATTCCAGCACTTTGGGAGGCCGAGGCGGGAGGATCACAAGGTCAGGAGTTTGAGACCTGCTTGGACAATATAATGAAACCTCATCTCTACTAAAAATGCAAAAGTTAGCTAGGCATGATGGTGCATGCCTATAGTCCCAGCTACTCAGGAGGCTGAGGCAGAAGAATTGCTTGAACCCGGGAGGCAGTGGTTGCGGTGAGCCGAGATTGAACCACTACACTCCAGCCTGGGCAACAAAGCAAGACTCAGTCTCAAATATATATATATATATAATCATTGTATGAGTGTTGTGGGGCTAAAGCAACTGAGTGATTATGTTGATGTCTTTGGGAACTGAGATTTTCACCCCAGTCAAAACTTTAAATCTGAATTGGGACTATAGTGATTTTACCTTCTAAAAAAAGAGGATTTCTTGTATAAAAAGGCCTAGAAATAAGACTTAACTAGTGGCATTGAGCTTCCTAGTACTAGAAAAATAAGCAAACTTCTTGGATAAATACATGATTGCAGGTCAGATGCAGGTAATGTGTAAGATGAGCTTGGAACATTTCGTCATTCCAAAAAGCAAAGAGGCTACACTATCAACTATCAACGTGGGCTTGTCAAAAAGACTCTTAGGCCGACTTGAAGAGGCTCCTGCTAGATAAAGATGGGAAAATCTACAAATCAATAATAATAATAATAATAACTGTAATGGGCTGAAATGCTTCAAGTATGTTTCAGTCCATAACTATTAAATACTGAATTTGGATGAAACTTTAAAATCAAAAATCTCTTTTAAGGTTTTTAGTGGGAAACTTGAGCTTGCTTGGTGAACATAACATTTTCTACGCCTGGTTTTATTCTTGTGATGACTTCCTTCAAGACTGTTAATTATAACCTCTTCAAATATTTGAAAGCTACAATTGGCAAGAAAACCTTTGCCCAAATAGGTCACAATTGCCAGGAGATTATTTACTGCTTTTTCTTAAGTTTAAAGAAACTTTGTTCTTGCCAATAAATAGAATTCAGATAATTAAGTCTCTTTAAATTATCCTATAAGGGTCTAGAGTGTTTCTTTGGGTTAACAGCTCTTCCTTGATGGGCAGCATGAGTCTGACTCTCTCAAAAGAAATTCTTGGGCCAGGCATGGTGGCTCATTACCTGTAATCCCAACACTTTGGGAGGATGAGGTGGGAGGCTTGAGACCAGCCTGGGCCACATAGCAAGACCCATCTTTACAAAAAATACAAAAAATTAGCTGAGTATGATGATTCACCCATAGTTGCAGCTACTCAGGAGGCTGAGTTGGGAGGATTGCCTGAGCCTGGGAGGTTGAGGCTGCAGTGGACCATGATTGAACCATTGCATCCCAGCCTAGGCAAAGAGCAAGACAAATGAACGGATGGATGAAAGAAAGAAAGAAAATAAACAACTTCTTTTGTTAAAAGTGGTATTCTCATTCCATATTTTTCACAAAGCAAAAAGCAATTGGGACCATAGCGTCTTGGATTTCATTCTGATAACATCACTTAATGAGGAATACAGCTCTATAGGCCTAGAGACCTTCTCTGTAAATACAACAGTGGATTTCTTGATTCCCAGGCTTTTCAGATTGAATTTTGCTATAAAATGTTTATACCTTTCTATTGGCATTGGTATCCAAAACTTTTAATTTTTTATCTATTATGTATTCCAAAGTGTTTATGTAAGCTTTGACCCTTTCATCCCCAGCAGCTTGTCTGGTATGTGGTAGATACTGCACCACTGCCACCCAGGTCAGTTCTTCAGGGTGACATAGCTATCCTACAGCTGGCACATGGGCTGCCAGGCGTGCAGCTGTGACCTTCTCTGGGAACTGCCTGACCAAGTTGACACCCCTCTCATGGATCATCCTGTGGCTAATGGCTGGCTCCCATGGCCATAGGAAAGCCCAATCCCCTTGTGTCAGTTGAGGACAACTTAAGACACCGCTATTCCAGAACTCCCCATAGGATTCACTGAGGCCTCAGCTACTGCTGGAGTGTGGGGCAGCTTCTCCTTCTCCCCATCCCTGGCCTCCCTACCTCCTCACAGATATTTGTATTGAGCCCCAGTGAAACTCAGACTCTGAACTCTTCATGCCCAGAGTCTATGACCAGGGCAAACAATTAAAAACAGGTAGTATTTTTTGTACTATAAATAATGTTCAAAGCATTTATTTTGAGGGATTCGGACTCATGGTATACACCAGGTGCCATTACTAACATCAGCACTTGTTAATCTGCAGTAGAAGCTTGTTTGATTTAATAATCTTCCACATTGGGTTGTCTCTGGGTCATTTGGCCTGTCACCCACATGTCTTCTAATGGTATTATTCAAAAGTGGTACCTCTCTTCTTTCCTGTGCTTCACTGGTCTCAAACATGTTACTGACAGTTTCTAATGCAGCCTGGTAAAATGAGGGATTCTGCAATTGCAGAATGAATTTTGGCTTTGGCTATTAAATGCAGGACATTGTAACCAGTTTCTTGTATTCAGTCTGACACAGTTGTGGCCCACTCATAAAAACTCCTGCTTCTTATTGTGTAACTCCAGACAATTTTTCCAGTTCTCATCTTTTTCTGTGTGAGATCAGTGCTTAGGGAAGGGTGCCAGCATAATTTGCCTGACGTCATTGCATCTTCTGATTCCTTTTTCATTAACTACAATGCTGAGACAGAAGAAGACAGGATTATTGGAAAATGCAAATCTGAATTTGAGATCATTTTCATTATATTTCCTGAGTAGAAACTTTTTTTACTACTCTGCTTGGCACATTTGATGACTTTTCTTTAATTAAAAAAAAAAAGTCTCTTATTTATGATGAGAAAATATGTCTCTACACATATATAATAGTATTAAAAAGATTGACAAAAATAATTTTACCAAATATGTCCATATTTAAATATAAAAGTATATAAAGTGGCCTGTAGGCCTCAATGGCTTTAAAAAATAAGTTTTCAAAAAGTTTTGATTGCATAAATCCTCAAGAATGTTTCAAAATAAATCAAGTAAAAAAATTTTTAAAAACAAAGCCTGCATTAAGCAAAATAGGCAATAATGACATTCCTTTTTTGATTGGACAATTAAAGTTCTGAAAAACTCATAAATATAAATGTCAATGATGTCATCTCGATCCAAAATATTTTGAAAAGTCAATTATTTGAAGCTGTAAAACCCTACAGTCCTCTTTACTGAGCTGATTTAATTATTCAGCTTACTGTAACATTTTTAAAAAGTTATAAAAACAGTATTTTGAGATTCAAAAATCAGATCTTGCTGAATTTACATCATCACTAGCCAGGAAAGAAGGGAAGGATCTGGGTGAGAAGAAAATTTTATAAATCATTTTTATTTTAATAAGGAACACCTAATGCCAGATAATAATTATAAACATAATCATATATTTTATTTAGTCATATAGGTAAAAATATTAGCCAACTAATTGAATAAAAAATGCCCTCACATGCTGAGCCTGTTACTGAACTAAACTGGGTTCGTCTGCCCCTGCACGACAGGAAGACACTGAAGTGCTAGGTTTTTGCAGCAAGAAAGTTTTACTGCAAGTCAATTGGTGAGGAGGAGGAGGAAAGACTCAAATCTGTTTCCCCAGGCTTGGGGCTGTGCCAGGTTTTATACGTATAGAGTAATGAGGTGTAATCTAATTGGATGTTGCAATGGGGTAATGCCAGAGCCTGATCTAATTGGATCCTGGCTCTAGCTTTGCAGTGTCCATTTCTTAACTCAGTCCCTGGTCCTCTGCCTGAGCACTTAGGTTCCTCCTGTGGTTGCATGCTTGATTCATCTGGGTGTGCTCAGCGTATGTGGCCTTCAGCCTGGGAGTCTGTACAGCTCACAACTTCCTAACACACAAGTCAAGCCACATTGTGACACAGCATCATTGTCTAGGGTAATACCCAAGGTTCGTTGTCTCACGCCAAGAAAATCAAGGACGTGGACACACAAGGAGTGAGGTTAAGAGTGCAGGTTTAATAGGCGAAAGAGAGAAGAGAGCTCCTGCAGAGGGGTCCCGAGTGGGTTTTTCCAGTTCGCGGCAAAATGCAAAGGGTTTTACAGATGAGCTGGAGGATGCAATGTCTGATTTACATAGGGCATGAAAGATTCGTCAGAGCAGGTGTGCAATTTGCGTAAGGCACGAAAAACTGGTTAGGACTAGGTGTGCTATTTGCATAGCATGGGAAAATGTGGCCACCCTCACCCTAATCTTTTATTGTGCAGATGGGTTCTCTGCCTGGCTGGCACCATGTTGCCTGTGTTTTTACTGTACACGTAGTGACAAAGAAAAGGGAAGACAGGGCCTCTGTGTTGAACACACCTGGCCCTCAGGTAGCCCTTTTCTACGGGCACAGCTGCCAATATTCACCTGTGCAAACTTCTAGCTTGCTTATCTGTGTCTGCAGCTCAGTTTTTCAGGCTGATCTTTATTAGAAAAGAAATTATTTGGGAGCTGCTTTTTGTTAAAAGGGAAGCCTTGCCAAGGACTCTTTTACCCTCATTATCTGCCTAAATAATTTCTTTCTAGCTCCTGTATCAGTTGGTCCTGTGCCTAGTACAGACAAATTCGCATATGAGAAACAACCTGTAACTGAAATAAAACAGCTTGATAATGAAGAGTCTGTGGGGGTGTCAGGAAAGTGCCACGTGGCTCAGCCACCCTGTGCTTCTCTGCAGCAGATCCTCCAAAGAGAGTTACTGGGTTTAGAAAGATTACAGGAACCACATGCATAGTTTTGTTTAACTTTTATTTATTTATTGGAGTAGTTTCAGATTCACAGAACAATTGAATAGAAGGTTCAAAGAGTTTTGATATACTCTTTGTCCAACGTGTACACAGCCTGTTCCTCTATCGGCATCCCCCACTAAAGCAGTACCTTTCTTATGATCAGTGAACCTATCTTGACACATCATTACCCGAAATCCATAGCTTACATTAGGGTTCACGCTTGGCACTGTGCATTCTGTGGGTTTTGAGAAGCGTATAGTGACATGTATCCATCGTTAGAGCCTACAGAAGACTTTCCTTGCCCGATAAATCCCCGTGTTCTTCCTGTTCATCCCTCTCCTGACTGCCAGCCCCTGGCAGTCACTGGACTTTTTGCTGTCTCCATAGTTTAACCTTTTCCAAAATGCCATATATAGTTGGAATCAGACAACACGTGGCTTTTCCAGAGTGGCTTCTTTCACTGAGCAATGTGTAATGCGTGTGTATAGTGAAAACACAGCATATGTATAGTGGAAACAGCAGGAAATGTAATTTCAACAGTTGCAAATTTTTGAATGGCTGTAAACCATGGTTTATGGCTCTGAAAACTAACAGACATCAGTGTCTTGGCCCCTTTGTAACCCATCCGAGGTACAGTGAGAGACTACTGCACTGTCCCGCCTCCATCTTCCCCGCCCACTCCCAGAAATCCCCTCTCCAAGTAGGAGAAACTGCTAATGTCTGGTCCAGGTTGCACACATTTCCATGACAAATAAAACCCCTAGTGCCTGAAACTGCTTTTCCGGTTTCTCCTTTCACCTGTGATTATTCCCTGAGTGCTGGGGGCTTCAAGACAGAACACCTTGTCATTGGCTGTGAGCATCAAGACCGTGTTGAATGGGTTTAGGCTGTAAGCCTGCTCAGGTGTGTGCCTTTGTTGGGGGAATTATCCAATGAAAAGATATTTTTCTGCTCAATGAAAACCAGAAAGGAGCATAACACCTGTCACGTCACCAGGCTGCCTCCAGGCCTGGCATTGGAGGCACAGCAAGAGCTTAATGCTAATCATCCAGGAAGGAAGTGTCCTTGGAAGCTTAGTCTGAGCAGCAGGAGGCCACCCTGCATGGCTGAAACCCCTTTTGCCTTCACTTTTCTGTGGCATAGTGGGACTAAGCCCTTGTCTTTGGCTTAAGAAGGGGTAGTAACCCTCATAATTAAGATCTTCCCAGCCATAACCACTCTTTTATTTTCAACACTGTCAAGAAGGATTTGCTGTCTGTAACTCTTTCTCGCTTGAGGGCATTTTTAATTCCATTTTCAACAAATTTCTTAGTCATTTCTGATGGCAATAATTAGGACAAAGAGAAGCCAAGGACCTGGGAATAAAAGCAGGCCTGAAGATTTTTTTAATTAAGCTTAGGGTATTGAGAGAGAGGAAATTGAGGCTTTAGAGTGTCCCTTGTCCTGTGACTGGGAAAGGAGAATGCGTGCCCACAGGTCAGGCTCCTAATCTGACACCAGGGGCTCAGGTAGAATGGGTGTCACAGGAACAGGTAGAGTGGGTGTCACAGCCAGGGACTAGGTAGAGTGGGTGTCACAGCCAGGGACTAGGTAGAGTGGGTGTCACAGCCAGGGACTAGGTAGAGTGGGTGTCACAGCCAGGGACTAGGTAGAGTGGGTGTCACAGCCAGGGACTAGGTAGAGTGGGTGTCACAGCCAGGGGCTCAGGTAGAGTGGGTGTCATGGGGACAGGTAGAGTGGATGTCACAGCCAGGGACTAGGTAGAGTGGGTGTCACAGTCAGGGGCTCAGGTAGAGTGGATGTCACAGCCAGGGGCTCAGGTAAAGTGGGTGTCACAGCCAGGGACTAGGTAGAGTGGGTGTCACAGCCAGGGACTAGGTAGAGTGGGTTTCATGGGGACAGGTAGAGTGGGTGTCACAGCCAGGGACTAGGTAGAGTGGGTGTCATAGGAACAAGTAGGACGGGTGTCACAGCCAGAAGCGCAGGTAGAGCAAGTGTCACAAGCAGCAGCTCAGGTAGAGTAGATGTCACAGCCAGGAGCCCAGGTAGAGTAAGTGTAAGAGCTGGTGGTTTTAGGTAGCCCACATAAAGAGAAGGGAGGGGAAATGCCTTGTTATACAGGCCAGCTCAGTTAGGAATTTGTTTCTATGTAACCATGGTGCACCCGAGAGGCACTGCCTCCAGGATGCAGGACCAGAACTTGATGTGAGGATTGTGCTGCAGCCAAGCAAAGATACAGATGTCCTCTTGAATCTTCAGAAAACAACTACTTATTTAAATTATGCAAATATTTTTTTCTTGCATATAATCTTTGTAGCCTTATTTTAGAGAATTTAATGACATTTGATATTTGGTATTCTGGCATTCCAAAGTCAGTAATTGGGCTTCATGAAACCCTGGAGCTAAACCTAATGAGAACAAGATGCCTTCCTCAACGCCAGAGGTTGTGGGTTCTAACGGAAAACGTCAAAACAATTGTTGGTCTTTTCCCAATAGCTCCTGATGTTTATTCTTTCCTTCCCCTTTTCTTCCTTTTTCTTCTTCCCCTCTTTTGTTTTCTTGTTTTTCTTTTAGCAGAGATTGTTCTGGTCATCTATTGCTGCCTAAATGACTACCCCAAAACCTGGAGGTTAAAAGCAACACCTGTGATATGTCATGATTTTGTGGGTCAGGAGTTGGATGGAGTAGGTGATATGTGACCGTTTGTGCCACTCATTCATTTGGGAAGATGTCTTGTGCACATGTTGGCACCGAGGCTAGGAAGGTAGGAAGGCTGGTTCCCTACACTGTCCACTGGGGCAGCTGCCCCTGGCCTCGCCAGCCTGCAGTCTCAGGATCCTCACCCTCCTACGGCTGCTCCAATGAGAAGTTGCTAGTTTATTAGGACCTGGGTCATCTTCTATTGGTCAAGCAGTCTCCGAGCTTACATTGAAGGGTTTCAGACATAGACACCACCTCTTCATGGGAAAAGTATCAACGAATGTGCAGCATTTTGCTTTGTCTTATTTTTTTAAGAGACAAGGCCCCATTCTGTTACCTGGAGTGCAATGGCAGGATCATAGCTCACTGTAACCTTGAACTCCTGGGCTCAAACCATCCTGCCACCTCAGTCTCCCAACTTGCTAGGACTACAGGTGCACACCACCATGCCTGGCTAATTTTTTGTTTTGTAGAGATAGGGTCTCACTCTGCTGCCCAGGGTGGTCTCAAACTCCTCACCTCAAGCTATCCTCCCACCTCAGCCTCCCAAATTGTTGGGATTACTGGTGTCAGTCACCATGCCCTGCCTGGAGCATGTTTTAAAAGTGAGATTTATTGTGGTATCAAAATTTACATACAGTAAAATTCACCCTTTCTAGTGTACAGTTACATATACGTTTTGACAAACATCGTTAGCCCACATTCACTATGGTGATGGAGATGTGACTATTTCTATCACCTCCTCCAAACACCTTTGTGCTTCTATAATCACCCCTCTACCCTGCCCCAGCTTTTGGCAAGCAGTGCTGTTTTCTCTTCTCATCACTTTGCCTGTTTCAGAACATCATATAAGTGGAGCGCGCAATGTGCAGTCTTTGGAATCTGGCTTCTTTCCCTTAGTGTCATGCATTTGAGGTTCGCCTATGTGTTCATGTGTATATGTATTTTGTCCCCTTCTGCTACTGAGAAGCATCCCACTCCATGGATGAACCACAGTTTTGTTTCCCATCCATTTGTTTAAAAACTTAGAGTGTTTACAATTTGGGGTAATTATTAAAGCTGCTATGAATATCACATATAGATTTTATTTATGTATGTACATATTTATTTATTTGGAGACAGGGTCTCACTCTGTTGCCCAGGTTGTAGTGCAGTGGTGCAATCACAGCTCACTACAGCCTCAACCTCTCGAGTTCTCATGATCCCCCCTGCCTCAGCCTCCCAACTAGCTGGGACTGCAGGTGTGCACCATCACGCCCAGCTAATTTTTAAATTATTGTTTTGTGGAGACAGGGTCTTGCTGCATTACCCAGACTGGTCTCAACCTCCTGGACTCAAGCAATCCTCCCACCTCGGCCTCCCAAAATACTGGGATTATAAGTGTGAGCCACTATGCCCTGCTTCATATAGATTTTTATGTAAACGTTTACATTTCCTGTGCACAGTCACCCAGGGGCAGGATTGCCAGGTCTCATGGCTCACTCATGTTTAACTTCGTAAGAAAGGACCAAATCGTCCTACCACGTGGCCATGTCATGGGCATCTCCCTCTCATGCCACGAGGACCTCAGGCCTTCCACATCTTCACCGAGACTGGTTGTTATTGCAGTTGGTTTGTGTAGTTTGAGTTCTTCTAATAAGGGTCCAGGGCATCCCATCATGGTAAATTTCCCTGGTGACCAGTGATAGGAAGGTGAGGTTCTCTTCACTTGCGGATTTCCTATCATTCTATTGGCCTTGGTGAAGTAACTATTTGTTCTTTTTGCTCACATTTTTGGTTTTCTTATAGTTGAATTTTGAAAATTCTTTATATTTTCTGAAAAATGGGCTTTTATTCTTTTTTTTCTTTTTATTGCATTTTAGGTTTTGGGGTACATGTGCAGAACATGTAAGATAGTTGTATAGGTACACACATAGCAGTGTGTTTTGCTGCCTTCCGCCCCTTCACCCACATTTGGCATTTCTCCCCATGCTATCCCTCCCCAGCTCCACCCCCCCGCTGTCCCCCCCATTCCCCCTAATAGACCCCAGTGTGTAGTACTCCCTTCCCTGTGTCCATGTGTTCTCATTGTTCATCACCCGCCTGTGAGTGAGAATATGCGGTATTTCATTTTCTGTTCTTGTGTCAGTTTGCTGAGAATGATGTTCTCCAGATTCATCCATGTCCCTACAAAGGACACGAACTCATCATTTTTGATTGCTGCATAATATTCCATGGTGTATATGTGCCACATTTTCCAAGTCCAGTCTATCATTGATGGGCATTTGGGTTGGTTCCAGGTCTTTGCTATTGTAAACAGTGCTGCAATGAACATTCGTGTGCATCTGTCCTTACAGTAGAATGATTTATAGTCCTTTGGATATATACCTAGTAATGGGATTGCTGGGTCAAATAGAATTTCTATTTCTAAGTCCTTGAGGAATCGCCACACTGTCTTCCACAATGGTTGAACTAATTTACACTCCCACCAGCAATGTAAATGTGTTCCTATTTCTCCACATCCTCTCCAGCATCTGTTGTCTCCAGATTTTTTAATGATCGCCATTCTAACTGGCGTGAGATGGTATCTCAATGTGGTTTTGATTTGCATCTCTCTAATGACCAGTGATGATGAGCATTTTTTCATGTGTTTGTTGGCCTCATGTATGTCTTCTTTTGTAAAGTGTCTGTTCATATCCTTTGCCCATTTTTGAATGGGCTTGTGTGTTTTTTTCCTGTAAATCTGTTTGAGTTCTTTGTAAATTCTGGATATCAGCCCTTTGTCAGATGGGTAAACTGCAAAAATTTTTTTCCCATTCTGTTGGTTGCCGATTCACTCTAATGACTGTTTCTTTTGCTGTGCAGAAGCTGTGGAGTTTGATTAGGTCCCATTTGTCTATTTTGGCTTTTGTTGCCAATGCTTTTGGTGTTTTGATCATGAAGTCCTTGCCTACTCCTATGTCCTAAATGGTTTTGCCTAGATTTTCTTCTAGGGTTTTCAGGGTGTTAGGTCTTATGTTTAAGTCTTTAATCCATCTGGAGTTAATTTTAATGTAAGGTGTCAGGAAGGGGTCCAGTTTCTGCTTTCTGCACATGGCTAGCCAGTTTTCCCAACACCATTTATTAAACAGGGAGTCCTTTCCCCATTGCTTGTTTTTGTCAGGTTTATCAAAGATTGTATGGTTGTAGATATGCTGTGTTGCCTCTGATGCCTCTGTTCTGTTCCATTGGTCTATATCTCTGTTTTGGTACCAGTACCATGCTGTTTTGATTACTGTAGCCTTGTAGTATAGTCTTTTATTTTTTTAAGAAAGAGAGTCTTATTTGGCTGCTCACTGCAGACTCACACTCCTGGGCTCAAGGGGTCCTCCTGCCTCAGCCTCCCAAGTAGCAGGGTCTACAGGCATGCACTACTACACCCTAATTTTCTTTTTGGTAAATCTTTTTTTTTTTTGAGACAGGGTCTTGCTCTGTCACCCAGGCTGGAGTGCAGTTGCATGATCTCGGCTCACTGCAACCTCCACCACCCAGGTTCAAGTGATTCTCCTGTCTCAGCCTCCTGGGTAGCTGGGATTACAAGTGCCCACCACCATGCCCAGCTAATTTTTATATTTTTAGTAGATATGGGGTTTCACTATGTTGTCCAGGCTGGTCTCGAACTCCTGACCTCAGGTGATCCACCTGCCTCAGCCTCCCAAAATGCTGAGATTACAGGTGTGAGCCACAGCACCCGGCCTTTTGTAATTCTTTGTAGGAATGGGGTTTCACTATGTTGCCCAAGCTTATCTCAAACTCCTGGCCTCAAGCAATCCTCCTGCCTCAACCTCCCAAAGTTCTGGCATTATAGCCATAAGCCATGAGCCAGAGCACTCGACCTGGGTATAAGTTCTTCATTGGATATCTGTCTTGCACATGTTGTCTCCCAGTCTGTGGACTGGAAAATTCCTATTTATATCTAATTTTCTTAACAGACGTCTATCATAAAGTCAGCTTTATTCATTTTTTTTCCTTTTATGGATTATATCTTTGGTATTGTATCTGAGAAATTTTTGCCTAACCCAATGTCACAACTATTTTTTCCTAGAAGTAGTATAATAATTATAGGTTTACATTTACGCCTTTGATCCATTTTGAGTTAGGTTTTATAAATAGTATGAGGTATAGATGAAGATTTTGTCTTATTTTGTGAATGAATGTCTAATATTCCTAGTACCATTTGTTGAAATTACTTTGTGTTTCTTTGTGTTTTTATTGAAAACCAGTGATATATGTATGAGTAATTTCTTACCCGTATTCTCTGTCACTGATCAATGTGTCCACCCCTTCTCCAATAACACCCTGTTTTAATTTCTATTGATTTATAGTTAGTCTTGAAATCAGACAGTAAAGGTTGTCCATTTTCTTTTTAAACTTGCTTTGGCTATTCTAGTTACCTTGCTTTTCCATATCAATTTTAGAATCACCTTTTCAATGTCTAAGAAACATCTAGCTGAGATTTTTTTTTTTTTTTGATACAGGGTCTTGCTCTGTCACCCAGGCTGAAGTGCAGTGTAGCTGTGATTTTGATTGGGATCGGAGTCACTGTATTGATCAGTTTGGGGAGAATTGACCTCTTGACTGTGTTTTCTTCCAATCCATTAATGTGATATGATTCTGTATTGATTAGGTATTTGGTTTCCTTCATTTGTGTTTTGTAGTTTTCAGTGTACAGATAAATTTGCACATAGTTTGTTAAACATATCTATTTTGTGTTTTTATTGGCTAAATAAGATATTAGCTTTAGGTGTTTTATAGGTACCCTTTTAAAAGTTTAAATTCTTTTTCTAAATTCCTGCTTTGCTGAGAGGTTTTTTCTTTTTTAAAATATCACAATTGGTTTTTAAATTTTGCCAAATGCTTTTCCTAAATCTATTAAGATGTTCATATGTTTTTCTTCCTTATTCTGTTGATGTAAGGAATTACTTTGTTATTCACATCTTGACCCAGCCTTGCTTATATAAGATACACCTCACTGGAACAGGCTAGATTATGACTGTCATATATTGTTGAATTTTATTTTCTAATATTTTGTTGAGGATTTTTTGAACTTGTGTTCATGAGGGATATTGGTCTATAGTTTTCCTTCAGTGGCTGTTTCTGATTTTGGTATCAGGGTAATGCTTTAGAATTGGTTTAATTTATTCCTCGAATGCTTGGTGGAAATCACCCATGAAATACACATAGACCTCATCTTTGTTCCTTCGGATGCTGTATGTCTGTAGCTCCCAAAGATTCTGTCCCCTCTTATAGCTCACATTCACCCTTCATCCGTTTACTGAGGATTTGGGGTGAATTTCCATTGTCTCCTCCTCCCGCACTCTGTGACGGGTGAGTGGGACCCATCCTCACTCCTTGGAGAGGCCTATCTTTCCTTGTATTTCTGAACACTTAGCTAGTGTGCAACTGAAGCTCTCTTGTGGGCTCAGGAAAAGTTATTGTTTTGCACTTCATTCAGTCTTGTTCTTAGGTGGATGTGATGTTCTTTGCAATGCTCAGCATCCCAGGCACAACAAGCCCTGTGTCCATTTTTAACCCACACATTTTACTGGATAGCAAGTAGGGCAGTTTCCTGGTGACTTAGAGAGAGGGGTGAGGGGCATCACAGCAGTGGATGGGGACAGAGGGCCTCCTGCACACCTGGGAAGGGAAGACTTGAGGGGCTTGGTGAAGTTTATATTTGTCTCATCTCTGCCTGAGATGGGCTTTTGGGGAAGGGAGCCCAGAAAAATGTAGTGATTTTTACCAGGACCACATGGGATCACATGTGTTCTGGGCCAAGAAGACAATTGTTTTTGTTTCTCTACCTGGATCTCTTGGGCTTCTGTGCCTCACTTTTAGAACAAGCACCTAAAGAGTGAGGACCTTCCTTCTACCCAGTAGAAGCCTTGATGGTGCAGCGGAGGCCTGGCCCCTCTCTGCAGGCCCCTGGGGTTCCCATCCTGAAGAAGGTAGCCATGCCCACTGCCCTTTCCGGAAGGCCTGCAGTTCCCTATTGCCTTATGTATAAGTGATCAGCCATGCTGCTGGGTGTGATAGGCAATCCCAGCGAGACCCATGCACCACCAGCACCCCACTTCCCCCCACCCCACATCCAGTCATGCTCTCCATGTGCCCATCCTTGCCAGGATCCTTAGCAGCACTTTGCCTTTGCCCATGGCTCCCCCAGCTG
The DNA here is from genome assembly GCA_031835075.1 of Saguinus oedipus. Taxonomy (NCBI): domain Eukaryota; kingdom Metazoa; phylum Chordata; class Mammalia; order Primates; family Cebidae; genus Saguinus; species Saguinus oedipus. The sequence continues at coordinate 51,326,184 of CM063170.1, forward strand.
AGAGTGCCCTTCTCAAAACCCTACCCCTCACAGGCCACCCTTTCTCCCATACATAGTCCAGATGAGGCCCTCCAGCCCTCCCAGGCCAAAGGCTGGCACCTGCCCTTTGTGATTTACTGCTCTGCAGAGCATCTTGCTCTTACAGTTACACGAGCATGTCCCTTGGAAAGGGCACTCCTTGAAGACAGTCATTTGGCAGGTAAATAATTGGGCTCAATAGCTATTCTATAAAAGAGAGAAATGAACCATGGAAAATCCAAAAATGATGGTCCCCATTGACAGACAAAGAGAAATTTAGCCTCCAAATGGATAAATAACTGTGTATATGGGAGGAGGGTGATGATTTTGTTTGCTTGGTTTTTTTTTTCCATGTAATGAACAATTTAGCTGGAAACATAGTGGTATATATTGAGGGAGGATCTCTAGATGAAAGCTTGCCTTGATCTCAAAAATCAGATCATTGAAAAAGAAATTAGAGCTTTGCTTGCTGTCTGTCTTGGAGCTATAGGAAAGGCTCATCTGTGGAATGAGAGGATGCTCTTGTCCACTTTTCTGCCTATGCCTTAAAGAATTCTGCAAGAGAAAATGAAAAATAGCCCCATTCTCTTTCTTTGTAATGCCATGGTAAGCTTCCCAAAACATTCATCACACGTCCTTGGTCTCAGTGCAGTAATTGTCTGTGAGCGTGAGTGGCAGCTAAGGGTTTCCTTTCTGTCTCTCCTCCCCATGCTGCTGCCTGCCATTTGTTCTGCTGTCATCAATGACTGCCGTGCCACAGTGCCAACTGCACCCCCGCAGAATGTGCAGACAGAAGCCGTGAACTCCACCACCATTCAGTTCCTGTGGAATCCTCCACCTCAGCAGTTCATCAATGGCATCAACCAGGGATACAAGGTATGTGGCCTGGGTTCAGGGCCTGTGGGTGGCTGTCATTGTCTAGATCCACTGTGCAACGCATCTGGAGGCAGCCCCTCCTGTGTGTCAGGAGCCAGCTGTGTCAAGATACAGAGCATCTTGACCTTGGCGAGATCACCATTTATCCAAACTCTTGGCATCAGCTCTACAGGTTCAGAAACTCAAATTCTTAGTTATCAAGAGGATGGCTCATACATAAGTGAGCAATTTCTTATGAGAAAGGCCACTCATTTTAAATGGCCAGTCGGAGTCCTGTCTCAGTGATTAGAATCAACATTTGCAACACATCACTTCTTCCCAGAAGCAGGTCCTCTCAGGAGAACACAGGCCCCCAGCAAAGGGATATTTCCATCGAGAGAAGATATTTTCTTCTTCCCTTGCTACTTCAGAGAGAGCTCTGTCTAAAGAACTGAGACCAGTTGTTTCCAGCTACCCACCCAGACTGAATTAGATACATAGACACATTTCCATCATCTAACTTATGTCTTAATTACCAGAGTGGATTAATTTCATTGATGTGCCAGGATACACCTTCCAAAAGCACAGCTGATCTTCCCTTTCAGATCAACTTCTCCTGATTGGATTTAGGAGCCCACCTTGATTTAGCTGCAATACATCCACTAATCTTTAATAGCCAGTAAACCAGGGAAGCTCTTTACATGAAGGGATTCTATCTCAATTTGCTTTCATACCTGGTTATTTCACATTCAGAGGGTACGCTTCCTCAGGCACATGGTTCATCTTTTCCCCAATTTTGATTCAACTTGCTGAAACACTTATTCATCTGACAGAAAGGCAGGAGTAGCTGGAAATTTGCCCTGCCTTTTGTTTCTCCTCAGAAGTATTCAGAGCCAGAAGCTTTTTTGAAAGAAAATTATATTGCCCACCCAGATGCTTTTGCCTTCTTGCCTCTCCTGTCAAGTCTCATTGGTGAGGCTGCAGTGCTCATGTGATGACTTCGTTGTCAGTTTGATCTGTGTAAATACGCTTGGCGTCCCACAGCATGTCAACTTTCAGACCCAATTAATCCTAGAAATGTTTGACGTCAAAGGAATTAAAACACACACACATACGTAATGTTGCCAAAACATTAAAACAGCTTTCCTTAGGATGCATATGTATACTTTATTTCTTTAAAATTGTAACCAGTTTTCTAAAATCCTTTTCACAAAACTAGTATAATATAAATTATAAATAATTAAGATTATTTCTGTTGAATTATTCATACCTTTTTTGAGACAGAGTAGGTGCTTTCTAGAAAAATGTTTGTGTTTATTTCATTGTTGCATTGTTTCAGCTGAATTAACAGTCGGTTTCATCTTTATTCTTAACTGTTAAAATGTTATATGTATTATATATGTATATATAATATATAGTATATATGTGTATATAATACATATGTATGGCCAGGCGTGGTGGCTCATGCCAGTAATTCCAGCACTTTGAGAGGCCAAGGCAGGCAGATCATGAGTTCAGGAGATCGAGACCATCCTGGCTAACATGGTGAAACCCCATCTCTACTAAAAATAGAAAAAAATAGCCAGCTGTGGTAGCACACACCTGTAGTTTCAGTTACTCAGGAGGCTGAGGCAAGAGAATCGCTTGAACCTGGGAAGCGGAGGTTGCAATGAGCTGAGAACGTGCCACTGCACTCCAGATTGGGTGACGGGGTGAGACTCCGTCTCAAAAAAAAAAAAAAATATATATATATATACTATATAGACATGTATATAGTATATATAATATATACATATGTATTATATATGTGTGTATATATATATAGTATATGTTATATATTTTTTTAACCTTCTTAAGAGAGGGTGAAGATTTGAAGGCATGTCCATTATTCCAATATGAGTTAAGTAGCTATTTTATTTATATATACAAGTATAAAATACATGTGAATATATATGTTTGTATACAAAAACCTATAAAGTATACTTTTATCTCAACTTTTTTGAAGTGTGATTATAAGACGTAGGATTTGTGGCCTTTCTTAATTATGACTTTATGTTTGATAAGACATACTCATTGCAAAATAAAATTCTGCTACTGAAGTGTGTGGAGAAATGCCACAGAAAAAGGGATGTCTTTTTCACCCTGTTCCATCTCAGCTTCTAGCATGGCCAGCAGATGCCCCCGAGGCTGTCACTGTCATCACCATTGCCCCAGATTTCCACGGAGTCCACCACGGGCACATAACAAACCTGAAGAAGTTCACTGCCTACTTCACTTCGGTTCTGTGCTTCACCACCCCTGGGGATGGGCCTCCAAGCACACCTCAGCTCATCTGGACTCATGAAGACAGTGAGTATTCCTTTCTGCATGTCTCGTAAGTCAGTTGTCAAAGAGGTGTGCACTGCTGTGACTTCTAGAATCAGGCAAGGGCAGGGGTGGGTCATGAGGAAGCCCTGTTTTCTTAGAGTGCTTGCAGTCAGCTCACCCAAGATTGGTCATCAGAAAGTACTAGTAATGCCTGGCAGAGGATGGCTGTGGCCTTCCAATCTTTTTACCATTGGATTCTTTCCCTCCATCCACATATGTGTTGAGGACTTCCTCACTAAAAATCGGCAGCTCCCAACTGTGCTGCCCCTGGAGCTTCCAGGATGGCCCCCAACTTCCTTTCAGTCTAACCATTGCTTTGACCTTGAACCCCTTATGTTCTCCTTGACCCTTGGCAGCCTAGCTTTCTCCTTGCCACTTTCCTAGAACAATCTCACCATTGACTCAAGTCTGTGTCAAATGAGTGACACAGGAGGAATAGAACATGGCTTTTTTGACCTGGGGACAGAGGTGGAGAGTCTAGTTCCAGGTGTGCAGCCACACCTTTGGTCTTGCTGAACTTGCTCTTCACCTAAACCTCAATTTCTAATTCCCTCACCTCCTTCCATGATCCTCCTGATGCCTTCCAGCCCATTCTTCCCTGACCCTTGCTCTTAGGATCCTTTTCCCCCATGCCCTTCTAAGCTCCATGAGTTTGCATGATCTCCATCTGGTCAGTTTGAACCCATGCCTTCTCTGCTTGCAGGCCAGCTGACACATCTGGAAAACATTAGCTAATGAAGTTACCCCGAGAAAATAATCACAGATGCACACAAAGATTTATATACAAGGCAGCCTGTTACAGTTATTTGTAGTCAGAAAAAATGTGAAAAGCATTCAAATGTTCCAGATGGGGAGGATTGGAAAAAAGCATAGAATGACAATATAAGAAATATTTTGTAGTTGTTGAAAAAACAAAACTTTGAAGATCAAAAATTGTGAGTGAAAATGGCCATGATAGTACATTGTGAAATAACAGTATACAAAACCATGAGATCCAAATTTTATCGAAAGACACCACATGAAAACGATATGAACGGAGAAAAGTCCATGGAAGAAATATACCACACACATTTAATACTTGCTATCCCTATGTGGTATGATTATGAGTCTTTTTTACAGATTACTTTGATTTTTCTGTATTTTCTAATTTCTACCATGAGTCTGTACTCCCTCTATAGTGAAAGTTAAAACAAGGATGATTGTTTTTTTTAAGTCACCCAGAGCTGCTGCTTATCTCTCCCCCAGTGCTGGATGGGCTCAGCCTTCTCTACTTGTCTCTACTGGAGTTCGGGGGTCACCAGCTCTACCCCGTGCTGCTCCACCCCACTCTTGGACCCCTAGCCTTACTGTACTCCCAGCAGGTGACATTAGCAGAGGCCAAGGCCACCAGGATGAACTCCTCGCCTTCCCACCTCACCCGCCATTTCCATGTCCTTGCCTCTCTCCTCTTTTCTTTCAAACGATGAAGTCTGGCCTCTCTAAGGGTCCTCCATCATCCTGTTCCCTTCTTCCCCTGTCACTCTTCATGGCTCTATTTTTTGATCTTTCTACTATTGAATCTTTTCCCTCCACCCACAAATGTGTTCAGGGCTTCCTCACTCAAAATCGGCAGCTCCCGACTGTGCTGCCCATGGAGCTGCCAGGACAGCCCCCAATCCTTTCAGTCTAACCATTGCTTTGACTTTGAACACCTTATGTTCTCCTTGACCCTTGGCAGCCTAGCTTTCTCCTTGCCACACTCCTGGAATGATCTCACCATTGACTCAAGGTCTATGTCACATGAGTGACATGGGAGGAATAAAACATGAATTTCTTGACCTTCTGAGACCAACAATCCCTCCTCACCAAAAAAGATAAAATGAAAAGCAGCCATGCTGCTGCTGTGAATTGATCCCAGAAGTTCTTCCCATACTCTGCCTTTTTGCCTTTTCTCTGCTCTCTGCTTTTGTTTAACTGAGGTTTTTTTGTTCTTTTTGTTTTTTGTTTTTGAGATGTCTTGCTCTGTTCCTCAGGCTGGAGTACCATGGCGGAATCTCAGCTCACTGCAACCTCCACCTCCCACGTTCAAGCAATTCTCCTGCCTCACCCTCCCAAGTAGCTGGGACTGCAGACACCGGCCACCATGCCTGGCTAATTTTTTGCATTTTTTAAATAGAGATGGGGTTTTGCCATATTGGGCAGGCTGGTCTCAAACTCAGATGATCCACTCACCTAAGCCTCTCATAGTGCTGGGATTATAGGCATGAGCCACCACGCTTAGCCATGTTTCATGCTCAGCCATGAAATTTTTATTAAGACCATTACAGATTCACATGAAATTATATGAAATAATATCTAAACCATGTACTTTTAGCCCAGTTTCTGCCAAGCTGACATTTCCAAAACTATAGTATTGTATCATATCCAGGATATTGACACTGATACAATTCACAGATCTAATCTGGGTTTCTCCAGTTTTGTTTGTGCATATGTGTGTGTTTAATCTTGTACAATTTGTCACATGTGTAGATTTGTGTATATACCATGATAATCAAGATCTTGAATGTTTCCAAGATCACAAAAATCATCCGGGTTCCTTTATAGCCACATCCATCTTCCTCTGGCTCTTCTTTTCTAACCTGTATGTGTTTCATTTCCTTTTCTTGCATGATTTTCAGTGTCTAGAATTTCTAGTACTATACTGAATAAGTGATAAGATCAGACTTGCCTTCTCTTCACCTGAGAGAGAAAACACTCAGTTGTTCACTGTTAAGGATGATTTTTTAAAAATTAAGTTGAAGTTATTCCTCACTATTACTAATTGGTTGAGAGTTTTTGACGTGAATAAATGTTAAATATTTTTCTCGTGCTTTTACTGCATCATTTGATGTGATCTTCTGGTTTTTCTTGTTAGCTTGTTGATACGTTAAATTACATTGACTGATTTGCAAATGTCAAACCAGCTTTGTGTACTTACATTCCATTAGGTCACAGTGTATAATTCTATTCATATGCTGTTGGTTTCACTTTACTAGTACTTGGTGGAGGGCTTTTGGATGTAAGTTCATGAGAGATATTAGTCTTTAGTTTTTTGTGTGTGTTTTCTTTGAATGGTATTGGAATCAGAGTAATATGATCTCATAAGATATCTGTGACATTTTGGGAGGCCAAGGTGGGTGGATCACGAGGTCAGGAGATCAAGGCCATCCTGGCCAACATGGTGAAACCCCATCTCTACTAAAAATACAAAAATTAGCTGGACATGGTGGTGCATTTTGCTAATACTTGGTGGAGGGCTTTTGCATGTAAGTAGTCACAGCTACTCAGGAGGCTGAGATAGGAGAATTGCTTGACAGGAGGCAAGGGTTGCAGTGAGCCAAGATCAGGCCACTGCACTCCAGCCTGGTGACAGAGTGAGGCTCCATCTCAAACAAACAAACAAACAAAAGTTTGCAAGTATTCCCACTTCTTCTATGTTCTGGAAGAGACTGTGTAAAATTGGTGTAAATTTCTCTTTAAATATTTAGTAGAATTTTCCAGTGAAACTCTCTGGGACTGAAGAATTCTTTTTAGGAAGACTTTTAATATAAATTCAACTTATAAATGGTTTTAGGACTATCCAGGTTGTCTGTTTCATCTTGGCTGAGTTTTGGTAGTTAGTGATTTTCAGATTTGTGAGTATGAAAATGTTTGCAGCACTACCTTTTTAATGGCTACAGGATCTGTAGTGATGTCCTGTTTTATTCCTGATATTGATGATTGGTATCTTCTGTCTTTTTAACGTTGTCATTCTTCCTAAAGGTTAACCAACTTTATGCTTGTTTGTTTGTTTTGTTTTGTTTTTTTAAGAACCAGCCTCTTGTTCCAGGTCTTCTTCTCTTCCTCATGGTCTCCTTCATTTTCAACCTTATTGATTTCTGCTCTTTATTATTTCTTTCCTCTGCTTGCTTCGAGTGTATTTTGCTCTCACTTTTCTGATTTCTTGAGGTAGGCATGTTGGTTTTCAGTTGGAGGCCTTTCTTCGTTTCCATTGTGAACATTTAGTGCTGTATATTTCTGCTTCCTTGCTGCTTTAGCTGCATCCCACGTTTTGATACCCTATGCTTTCATTTTCATCCAGTTCTCTGTATTTTTATTTCCTTTGAGATATTCTCTTTGACCCATGAATTAGTTGGAAGTCTGCTATTCAATTTCCATGTGTTTGGAGATTCTATTGTCTTTCTGCCATTGATATCTAATTTGATTCCATTATGATCGGAGAACACACTTTGTATAATTTTAGTTATTTTATATTTGTTGAAGTTTGTTTAATGGCCCAGGATATGGTTGATCTTGGTGAATGTTCAGTGAATGATTTTTTTTGAAAAAATGTCTATTTATGCTTTTCAGTTGTAAATTTTATGTCTCATCAGAGAAAACTGGAAATAATATCAATTTTTTTTTTTAGAATTTTCTAACTGAATCATTTTTTGATAGGCAGGGAGCCTGTTTATCCTATTTAGGATAATAGCCCATCTATTATCAGATATCACATTAAAAGACTAAAGGTAAGGTTGAAGTCAGCTCTGGGGGTGCAGCTTTTAAGAGGAAAGTTTGGAGCCTGAAATGAGAGGGGCTTCAGGGGCCAGCTGATCACAGTCACCTGGTACTGGCCTCCTTCATAACGAAAAAATAAAACAGCAAGTAGGTAACCACACTTCAAATAGATCTAAGAGAGAACCTGGAATTCAATAAAGAAGTGACAGGAAGCACCTATGGCAAGGAGGGAGGTAAGGCGAGGCAGCTCTACCGGGACTGGGATCAGTTGGGAACCCAGAGAGGTTCCCCACTGTGGGAAAAGGAAAAGTGAGAGACCCCAGTGGTCCACATTCCTACCACAGATTCCTGCAATCTGAGCCACAGAACCCCTCAAAACTCACAGGCCCCAAGACTCACTTAAAGACTCACACAGGGAAACCATGTGATGTTCTGCTCCAGAGAGGGAGCCCACACTGAGCCCCACATGCCCAATCCCTAAGCAGCTACTGCATCATGCTGCTATGAGAACCCAACCCCACCAGACCATTCTGCCCTGGGTCCCGGCAACCTCTGCATCTCCATATCCTGGAGCCCAACTGACATTCCCTGCCCACAGCTACCACCACTGCTGGCTGGTGCCACCAGAGGCAAAGTGCAAGCCATTGGCAGTGACCCCATCACCTCCAATAGTGGGGCTGCTGGGCATTTTCACTTACCCTGAGGACAGACTCCACTTCCAAGCACCCTGAGGTCAGGCTCTCCCACCCATAGCTGCCACCTGGGTCTGAAGCACACCTCCCCAGCAGCAGGGCTACAGTACAGCCACTGCCATCCCTACCAAGTATTCTGCCAGGAGACTCAGGGTCACCCCACCCCTGCTAACCACAGCCAGCACCTGCACACACCACCAGGGGTCCTGAGGACAGGCCCGCCCAGCTTGCTCTGCCTCCCTCAGTATGAGCAACATTAACTAGGGCCCTGAGTTCACACTTCCCTGCCCACCACTATCAGTACCTGAGTACTCCTCCTGGGGACCTGAGATGGGTCCACCCAACCTGCTGCACCGTCACAGTAGGCAGCCTGCAGCATGCCTGCTATCCAGGATTCTGAAGACCCACCCACCTGGTTGGCCCCCTGCAGCCACTGCCAGCACCTGAACAACCCACCTAGAATGGCAAGAATTAACCTGTCTGGACCTGCTAACACCAGGGCCTGTGTAGACCACCCTGGGACCCAAGGACAGGCACACTCAGCCCACTGCTGCCACTACTGAGGCCCAAGGATTGGCTCACTTGGTGTCCCTGTCCCCAGTAAAACTTTACCACAGCCTCTACTAACAACCACACCTTAAGCTGCTAAGGAAATCACAGACACCACTGATGCTGTTTACAGCCAAATAAATTATATGCAAACGACGCTACTGCTTCACACAGAATCAAAGCCAAAGTGCCCTACCCAATCAACACCATAGATACATCTTTAGGAAAAAGCCCTCCTTTATGAAAGCAAATCAAAAAAATTAGAAGAAGCAACTGTTATACCAGATGTACAGATATCAACATAAGGACACAAGAAGCATGAAAATGCAACGAAGTATAACACCTCCAAAAGAACATGGTAATTCTCCAGTGACAGATTCCAGTGAAAAAGAAATTATGAAATCCCAGAAAAAAATCAAAATAATGATATTAAAGAAACTCTGATAAAAGAGAACACAGATAAATAATACAAAATAATCCAAAAAACAATTCAATAAATGAATGAGAAATTTACCAAAGGGATAAGTATTATAAAAAAAGAAACAAACAGATATCCAGGAACTAATTAATTCATTGACTGAAATTTGAAAATACAGTCATAAGCTTCAGCAATAGACTAGATAAGACAGCAGAAGAAATTTCAGAATTGGAAGATGAACAAAGGCTACATGACATGAGTCACCATAAAGCAATGAATATTTGAAATTTTGATGTCCCAGAAGGTGAAAAGAAAACCAAAGGGATAGAAACCTGATTTAACAAAATAATGGCTGTAAACTTCCCAAGTATAGCAAGAGATTTAGACATCTAGATACAGGAGGCAGGCTCAGAGACCCACAAATAAATAGATAGAATTCAAACAGGTCCTTTCTATGGCACATTATAGTCAAGTTATCAAAAGTTGAAGACAGAATTCCAGAATCACCAAAAGAAAAGCATCTAGCCACTTATAAGAGAACTTCCATCAGCCTAACAGTAGATTTAAGTGAGATGATATATTCAAAGTACTGGGAAAAAAATAACTTATCAGCCAAGGGTACTATATTCATCAAAGTTATCCTTCATAAGTGAAAGAGAAGTAAAGTATTTCCTAGATAAGTAAAAGCTGAGGGCATTCATCTCCACTGGACTGGCCCTACAAGAAATGCTTAATGAATTCCCACACCTGAAGTAAAAGAACAATATCTACCATCATGAAAATGTACAAAAGTATAAAACCCATTGGTAGAGCAAACACACAAATAAGGAAGAGAAGAAACCTAAATGTTACCACTACAGAAAACCACCAAATCTCAAAGATAAAAAATAACAAGGGAACAAAGGATATACACACCAACCAGAAATCATAATAATGACTAGAATAAGCCCTAACATATCAGTAATAACCTTGAATTTAAATGGACTAAAGTATCCAAAAAGATAGACTGGCTGAATGGATAAAAACAAAAACAAAAACCAACCATGACCTAACTATATGCTGTGTACAAGAAACTCAACTCACTTGTAAAGACACATGTAGACTGAGAGTAAAGAGATGGAAAAAGATATTTTGTGCAAACAGAAACCAAAGTGAACAGGAGTAGCTACACTTATATCAGATAAAATACTGTAAGTAGAAAACAGTAAAAAGAGACAAAGAAAGTTATCATATAATGATAAAGTTATCAATTCAGCAAGAGGATATAACAATTCTTAACATATATGCACCCAACACTGGAGTACTCAGATATATAAAGCAAATATTATTAGATTTACAGGGAGAGACAACAATACAATAATAGTTGGAGACTTTAACATCCCCCTCTCATCATTAGACAGGTTATCTTGACAGAAAAATAACAAAGAAACGTTGGATTTAAACTGCACTTTAGACTAAATGGGCCTAACAGACATTTACAGAACATTTCATCTAATAGCTACAGAATGCATGTTCTTTTCATCAGTACATGGAACATTCTCCAATATAGACCATATGTTAGGACATAAAACAAATCTCAAAAACTTTTAAAAGACTGAAATTATATCAATATACTCTTAGACCACAATGGAATAAAACTGAAAATCAATAATGAGGAACTTTGGAATCTGTAAAAATACATGGAAATTAAATTACATGCTCCTGGATCAAGAAAGAAATTAAGGAGAAAATTTAAAAATTTCTTGAAACAAATGAAAATTGAAATACAACATACAAAAACCTATGGGATACAGCAAAAGCAGTGCTAAGAGGCTACAATAAATGCCTGCATTAGAAAAAAAAGTAGAAAGATTTTAAACAACCTAGTGATACACCTCAAAGAACTAGAAAATCAAGGACAAACCAAACACAAAATTAGTACAAGGAAAGAAATAATAAAGATCAGAGCAGAACTAAATGAAACAGAGACTTAAAAACAATACAAATCACTAAATAAAATTGAGTTTTAGGGAAGATAAACAAAATCAATAAACTAATAGTTAAACTTAAGGAGAATAAAAGACAGATGACCTAAGTAAACAAAATCAGAAATGCAAAAAGAGACATTATAACTGATACCACAGAAATAGAAAATACCACCCGAGACTCTTATAAACAACTATACACCAACAAATTGGAAAACCTAGAGGAAATGGATAAATTCCTGAACACATACAACCAAGCTTGAATCAGAAAGAAACATAAAATCTGTACAGACTAATAATGGGTAATGAGATTGAATCAGTAATTAAAAAGTCTCCCAACAAAGAAAAACCCAGGGCTGAATGGTTTCACTGACAAATTCTATCAAACTTTCAAGGAAGAACTAATGCCAATTCTCCTCAAACTAGTCCAAAAAAATTGAAGAGGAAGTTCTTTCTAACTCATTCTGTGAAGCCAGTGTTACCCTGATGACAAAACCAGACGAAGACACAACAACAAAAAAATGACAGGCCATTATCCTTGATGAATACAGATGCAAAAATCCTCAACAAAAATACTAGCAAACTGAATCTAACAGCACATCAGAAAGATAATACATGCTCATGTGAGATTTATCCCAGGGATGCAAGGATGGCTCAACATACACAAATCCTTAAACGTGATACATCACTCCAACAGAATAAAGGACAAAAAACATGATTATCTCAACAGATGCATAAAAAGCATAGAATAAAATTCAATATCCCTTTGTAATAAAAACTCTCAACAAACTAGGCATAGAAGGGACATACATCAACATGATAAAGTCTATATATGAAAAACCCACAGCTAACATCACACTGACTGGGGAAAAGCTAAAATCCTTTCCTCTGAGAACTGGAACAAGACAAAGATGCCCACTTTCATCTCACCTATTCATAGTACTGGAAGTCCAAGCCAGAGCAGTCAGGCAAAACAAAGGAATAAAGGCATCTAAATTGGAAAAGAGAAAGTCAGATTGTTCTCTTTGCAGATTACATGATCTTGTATCTAGACAAACCTAGACCCCACTAAAAAACTCCTAGATCTGACAAATTCAGTAAAGTTGTGGGATATAAAAGCAACATACAAAAATCAGTAGCCTTTCTATACACAAATCATGAAGTAGCTGAGAAAGAAATCAAGAAGTTGATTTCATTTACAATAGCTATAAAAGAAAAACATATATAGGAATTAATTTAACCAAGGAAGTGAAAGATCTCTACAAAGAAAACTACAAAACGTTGATGAAAGAAACTGAAGAATACACAAATAAATGGAAAGACATCCCATGTTCATGGATCAGAATTAACATCCTTAAAATAACCATACTGCCCAGATGAATCTAATGACTCAATGCTATCAAAATACCAATATTTTTTCACAGAAATAGCAACAAAAAAATACCCTAAAATTATTGTGGAACCAAAAAAGAGCCCAAATAGCCAAAGCAATCCGTAGCAAAAATGACAAAACTGGAGGCATCACACTACATGTCTTTGAAATATATGACAAGTCTATAATAACCAAAACAGCATGGTATTGGTATTAAAAACAGATACATAGACCAATGGAACAGAATAGAGCACCTAGAAATATATCCACATATTTACAGCCAACTGATCTTCAATAAAGGTGTCAGGACACCCTCTTCAATAATTGGTGCTGGGAAAATTGTATATCCATATGCAAAAGATTGAAACTAGACTCCTATCTCTCACCATATAAAACAAATTAACTCACGATGGATTAAAGACTTAAATGTAACTCTTGAAACCATAAAACTAATAAAAGAAAACACAGGGGAAACACTTCAGGATATTAGTGTAGGTAAAGATTTTATGACTAAGATCTCAAAGGCACAGGCAACAAAGCCAAAAATAGACAAATTAGACTATATCAAACTAAGAAATGTCTGTACAGCAAAGGAAAAAGTCAACAGAGTGAAGAGACAGCCTGTTGAATGGGAGAAAATATTTGCAAACTATTTACCTGATAAGAGATTAATATCTAAAATATACAAAGAACTCAGCTCAACAGTTTAAAAAAAATCCCATTTAAAAAGCAGGCAAGGGACATGAATAAACATCTGTCAAAAGCAGACATACAAATGGTCAGCATGTCTATGAAAAAGTGCTCAACATCACTAATCATCAAGGAAATGCTCATCAAAACCACAGTGAGATATCATTTTATTCCAGTTAGAATCACTGGAATTAAAAAGATTTAAAAAAATGCTGCAATCATGTGGAGAACCGGGAACTCTAATACACTTGGTGATTATGTAAATTAGTACAGCCACAATGGAAAACAGTATGATTTTTCAAAAAACTAAAAATAAAACTACCCTATGAGCCATCAGTCCCACTACTGGGTATTTATTCATAGAAAGGAGTCTGCATCAAAGGATACCCATACCCCATGCTTACTGAAGCACCATTCACAGTAGCCAAGATATGGAATAAACCTAAGTGTCCATCAGTGGACCAATGGGTAAAGAAAATTCAGTGTTTATACACAATGGAATACTATTCAGCCATAAGAAAGAATGAAATACTGTCATTTGCAGCAACATGGAGGGAACTGAAGGGCATTAATGTCCTCAGAAAAACAAGTATCACAAGTTCTCACTCATAAGTAGTAGCTTAAAAAGTCAATTTCATGGAGCTAATAGTGGAATGAAAGATACTAGAGTCTGGGAAGGGTGTGTTGGTGGAGCAGGGTGGTGGGGATAAAGAGAGGTTAGTTGATGGGTATAAACATTCGGTGAGATAGAAGGAGTAAGTTCCAATGCTCAGTCACACGGTAGGGTGAGTAGTTAACAGTGATGTATATTTCAAAATACCAAGAAAAGAGGATTTGGAATGTTCATAACACACAGAAATGATAAATATTCCAGGTGATAGATACTCCAAACACCGTAACTTGACCATTACACAGTCTGTGCATGTAACAGAACATCACATAGACCATAGAAATGTGTACAGATATTATGTATCAATAAAGAAAGTAAAGAAAGCTTTGGACTCTTGGGTGCTGGAGAAATGGCCTCCATTTCTCTCTAGCTGATGGTACTATAGTTAGTTCCACACCCAGCCCACCTTCTTTTCTAAAGCTCCAAGGAAATGAGAAGTTGTTGGGGGAAGGTGGCAGTAAAGAGGAAATGGAATATAAATTTTAAGCCGAGACATTGCCAGCTGGTTCCAGCAGAGCTAGAGGACAGCATCTTTGGGCAGGATCCAGGAAGCAGAAACACTGAGAATATAAAGGAGCAAAAAGCTTTCTTCCTTTCTCCATCAATCGAAAAAGAACAAGTCAGTTCAAAAATCCGTCAGAATGTCTTTCTGGAAGTTCACAATTGTGGGAGGATGAGATGGTCTTGACAGCCATTCTATTTTACCATCTTCCACATGAGAAAAGTGAAATTTGTTTGAGCTTATCTGTGAAAAGTCTTTTCAAAGTTTCATCCAGATGAGTGGTTTTTTTCCCTGAGGCTATTACCATTTTTTGAAAATTACAACTTGTGTTGGAAGGCTTTGTCCAAGTACCAACTGAGTGCTCGGTATGGAATTCACCCTAAAAATCAAATGTTTGTGCAAGTGAGGTTAGCAATAGCCAGAAAAGGGACTTTGCAGGAGTGAGGCTTCTCTGTAGGAATCCCAGAAACTCTATCAGGACAATTGACATCCTTGACTTCATGCTCTCCTATTTTAAGCTGAAAGACTTGCATTTTTTATCACTAAAAAGATCTGAGTGTGGCACCATCCAGCAGGTTCACTAGGGGAGTCATGTGGCGTGGAGCTTTCAGTAGGAACCAGTGTTCCCTGCCTGGCATGGAGGGTGAACGTAACTGATAGGTGCAGAAACGGACGGAGTTCTCATCTCTTCTCCATTCTTCTTTTCCTCCCTTGTCTCCAGTTCTGCCTTCAAACCACCCTTTCCTCCTGCCCTTTTATCCTCCCTGGCTTTGTCATTTGTGTTTCTCCTGAATGGGTATCTGGAGGAATAAACATGGGTGCATTGTCAGAGAGGAGGTGGGGCTCTGAATGGCAGGCAGAGAAGCAAAGCCAACCTGGGCAGCTGTGTTTGTGTTTGCTGTTGAGAGCAATGGACAGAGGGGCACTTTCAGGCACCACAAAGGTGCCTGGCTTAGGGAATGGGAGTGCACTGTCTGCCTTCCCTTCATCCCTTCCATTTGATTGTAAGACGCCAGCCTCCCCAAAAGTGTTTCCTTTCCATCTGCTCCTCATGCCCTGCATAGCAGCTGTGGCTATAGGGAGACCACAGCAGGCTGGGGGCACACAGCAGGGCTTGAGAGTAACAGCATCCAGGAGAACACTGCCTTCACCACCTCTACCCGTCTCTTCCAGATTGCTAGGCATCCTCTCCTCCATCCCCATCACCACACAGTGTGGGCTGGCCCTGTGGAACCTGCTATGGGAGCAGTTAAAGGGCTCTAAACCTCGGTGAGCTGGTGCAAGATATGGGAGTCAGAACCACTGAATGCCCCTGTGTCCCTGAGTCACAAATGGGGTCCATCTGCCTGTGGGGCAGAGCTCTGCGCCTATGGCTGCACATCCTCGAGCAGTTTGCTTTGCTGACCTGGGCCTGTGTCTTTTTAACTCATACTTTAGACCCTAAGGTCTTTTCTCTGGGGTCCACCATGTAATCCTAGGAATGACTACATTCTGATGAGAGGTTCATCACGATGACAGTGGCTGATGGTCATGGAGCATTTTCACGGTGCCCGGGACATGTTTTCATGCCTTATTTATACATCTTATTCTCACAATTGCCTCACCGAGTTATCTTTATTTTCCCCATTTCACAGATGAACAGACTAAGGCTTTGAGAGTGTCACTGCATAGCCAGCGAGCAGCTCAGCCAGGTCTGACACCCAGCTTGGACTCCAGTGTTCAAGCATAACTCTGCAGCTCTGCCCACCCATGTTAGCAAGGGAGCCACAGGGCACGGAAACTCCCGGGAAAGGAATTTGTTTTTGCTGGGACTTTCTCAGGCCACTGCCTTGCCCCTCTGGAATCCTTCAGGGCTATGAGTGGGGGTTTGGAGCCTGGAGTTCTGGACCAGATTGGCAGGTGAGCCTGCCCCTGGGCCCAGGGTCCTGTTCTGGCCTGAGCAAGGTTCCTGTTGGTACCCACACAAGCAAGACACGGGGCTTCATGCACCATGGAGGAACACTCAGAGAAAGCAGTTGCTCTTGAGGATCCAGCAGTCAGATTGTTCTAATCAGATCAGATCAAGGAGAAAGACAGAATGATTTGTCTATAAATTCCCTGCCGCCAGTAGCTTCAGTGCCCTGCTTAGCTAGGATGAGGCTGGAGAAAATAATGTATATGATGATGACCAGGGTGCCTCGAATGCCTTCCTTCCTTCTGCATTTCACTGATGTCTCCTGCAGGGTTCTGCAGCCCCAGCCCACCACTTTCCTTCCATAGTTAGAACCGTCCCCACACCTCTGATCAAAAGAAAACTGGGACTGTTGTATTAACAGATGACTTTGCTTTTAATTGGTAGAGCCAGGAGCTGTGGGACATCTGAGTTTCACGGAGATTCTGGACACATCTCTCAAAGTCAGCTGGCAAGAGCCCCTGGAGAAAAATGGCATCATTACAGGTAAGTAGCCCTGCCTTCCAAACAAGAAAAAGATAAGTTTGTCCTCACAAAAAGAGGTGGATATAGTGTCAAACCAAACTGCTGACAGCAGGGACCCATGCTCATGGCCTTCCCGAGAGTGACTGAAATGTCTTCCTGGACACATGGCAGAGTCCCAGCACTGGGACTGCCCCAGCAAGAGCCCACTTTGTCCAGGTCCCTGTCACTGTGTGGGCAGCAGCTATAGTTTGAGATCTATTCTCCTTGTGTGATTTTGCCAGGCCTCCAAAGTCTCTGACCAATGAGAGTCAGTCATGTGATGACATGTGTGTTCACATGTATACGTCTCACTTAATTCTCATAGCAGCATGGTAAGATCAATATTAATATGATGGCCATTTTACAGATGAGAAAACTTAGGCCCTGAGAGGTTAGGTGACCTTTCCTTCATTCAGCAGATGGCACTGAGAGCTCCTGTGCACAGCCAGCCTTCTCAGACACAGCCAGGAGGCGTGACCGTGAGGCTCCCATGCCCATGTTTCAGCCCACATCCCACAGCTGTGAGCTGCAAAGCCAAGATCAGATCTGGGTCTTCTGATTCCAGATCCCATGTTGGGTCCCCTCCCCAGCCTGCCCTCCAGTGAGAGCTCTGAGGAGACCATGAAGGTTTTCAGCTGTGCGTGGGGTGGGGACTGAGCCTCAGAGGCCCCTAGGTGGTAAAATCTCCTCTCCTGGTTTAAGGGGTCTCTGTGGGAGACAGCTCACCATTTTGGGAGTCTTTAATGATTTTATTTATGTATATATTTTATTTATTTATTTATTTTTATTTGGGGGTTTTTAATGATTTTATTTATTTATTTTTTGAGACGGAGTCTCACTCTGTCACCCAGGCTGGAGTGTAGTGGCGCGATCTCGGCTCACTGCAACCTCCGCCTCGCCAGTTCAAGCGATACTCCTGTCTTAGTCTCCTGAGTAGCTGGGAAGACAGGTGCGCACCACCACACCTGGCTAACTTTTGTATTTTTAGTAGAGATGGGGTTTCACTATGTTGGCCAGGCTGGTCTTGAACTCCTGACCTCAAGTGATCCACCTGCTTTGGCCTCCCAAATTGCTGGGATTACAGGCCACTGCTCCAGGCCAAATTTTTATAGATATCTCTGAAAAACCCTTTTGGTTAAAGCTTAATTTAGATCTTAGTTCAGAAAAAATTCTTGGTTTGACAAAAGCAGCATGGGCTTTAGCCTCAGATGAGTTGGGCAGGGCCCCCTGTTCCACTGTTTTAGTCACCATAAGGGCCTCAGCGGACCTCTGAGATCCTCAGTTTTGACTGGGGCTGTCGGGAGAATGAGTTGAGAGAAGTTATATCTGTGGCTGCCCACTGCCTGGCCCAGAGCTGCTTGGCCTCCAATAGGCATCCTTTTTTTTTTTTTTTTAAATAAACATTACTGGAGATTTCTAGGAAGCCACTTAATCTTCTTCTTGGTCAGCCATGTACGGGACGCCTCTACCTCATCCCTCTCTGGGGGCTTTGCCTGTGGCGTCTCATGTCTCAACAGGGCCTCTTGCCTGGGTATTTTGCAGCTGCTCCCTGAGGCTGAGTTGCCCGTCTTCATGCTAGTGGTCAGTTCAGAGCTGAGCTGTATCACATCTCTGTGGCGGCCGTGTTCTCAGCTGTCCACGAGAGCCACGGAATTCCAGTGCCTGATCATTCTGTGAAGCAAGCTCACGCTCTCTGGATTTGTCCAAGAAGCCTGTGCTGGGATTGGGCTGCCCAGAGGCCATGAGCCTGCAGGGGGGCTGTCCCTACTGCCAGGTTGCAGAGTTGGGGGCCATTTCTTCCCTGCACTGGTGGCCTAGATGACAGTGGCAAGAACCCTGGCCACTTCCCCTGTGCCTGGCACTTTAGCCTTGCAGGATCTCGTTTTGCTTTCTCAGTAACCACACCAGGGGTGTCTTATAATTGTCCAGGCCTGGCAATGACAAGGGTGAGGTTTAGTGCGGTGGTGTCCCACGATCACAGCCCACAGGTGTGTGCGCGCTCTCTCCTCTGCAGCGTTGTGTGCCGGGGTGAGGTTTGAGTTATGGTCTGAACACCACAGCAGAGAATGCTCACCTTCCCCAACCACAGTCCTCTTAGTGTCTCAGAAGTTTCTCAAAGCACTCCGAGGCCAAGAAATGCCTAACAGTTCTGTTTATTAAGTATTTAGATTCAAACAACTGAAGTGTGTATATGCTAATAACATTTTAATTGATTATAATTGCCATTTAAAAAAAATAACGTGGTAGCTAAAAGAAATAATACTTGCATTTCTTTTTTCAGTGGCTACAGTTGGTTCTTAATGGGATGTCTGCACCTATCTGGCACTGTCCTGCTTCTCCACCTTCATTTCCCGATTCATGTTGTTTTCCATGTGGTACTTGTTTCCTTATCGCGGCATCCACCGAAAACTTTACTTTGCAAAGATAGGCTATATCCAAGGGTGCATGGCATGCTCTGACCTCGAAACAGAGGCACCTCCAGCTGGAGGCTCACACTGAGTGTCCTGAGGTTTCCTGCAGTGCTCCTGGGCGGTCACTGCAGCATCCCAGTTGCCCCGGGGCACAGTGGGCAGTACCTGTTTCTACACAGAACTCCTGCTATGCAGCAAACCCCATGCCAACCTCACCACTACTAATTGATAGAATCTCCTGTAATCATCTGTGCCAACCAGATCCCCAATAGAGTGATGTGTCCAGAGCCCATACGCGGGGTCACCTTGGAGCCAAGACCACATGTCACCTTAACTTTTTTTTTTAAGACAGGGTCTTGCTCTGTTGCCCAGGTTGGAGTGCAGTGGCTCGATCTTGGCTCACTGCAACCTCCGCCTCCCGTCAAACGATTCTCCTGCCTCAGCCTCCCAAGTAGCTGGGACTACAGGTGCATGCCACCACACCCAGCTGATATTTTGCATTTTTAGTAGAGACAGGGTTTTTCACCATGTTGGTCAGACTGGTCTTGAACTTCTGACCCAAAGTGATTCCCCCACCACCGCCTCCCAAAGCACTGTGATTACAGACATGAGCCACTGTGCTCAGCCTCACCTTAACTTTTAAAACAAGTAAATTTATGAATCTAGCTCTGCCTTTCAGAAGCTTGTCTTTTGAAATGCCTACTTTAAACAGTGTGAAAACTCCAGGAATGGGCAAAGTTACTACCAGAATTGGACACGATACCCTGGGTCTGTCATCTAAGTAAATAGTCACAAGTGCTGAGTATGTACAATTAAAAGGGCTCCTGTTGCCTGAAGTCAAGGAAGTAAGCAAAGGCAGGGTAAAGTGAGCTGGGGAGGCCACTCTAGATGGCAGGAAGCTTGTTTAGTTGAATCTTGTTTTAAAGCATTCAAAGGAAGGAAAAACGAACTAATGGGAGGCAGGATATTTAAAAGCTGAGCTGGAGGCTACCATTTGGAAGAAAAAGACTTTCCAGTTCAGACCCTTCAGGGACCAATTCAGAGACTGGAATTAGAGCTCTGCTCACCACTGACCCCAGAAACTGGGCTACCTGGGTGGGATAGAAAGAATTCGCCTCTGCCCAGTCGCCTTTTAGGTCCACTCTCGGCCATGTTCTGGAAATCTGGCAGAGACTCCTTGGTAGACAGTCTCCACACAGAAGGAATTCCCTTTTTACAGATACATAAATTGGCCTCTGCCCTGCCTTTTGTGAACACAGCACACACCTCATTCCTGTTCTAAAGCTGAAGGAAAAAAAATCCATGGGCATAATAATTCGCATTGAGCCAACATTTCACGGCTAAGCAGTGGCTGCCAATACTTCCAACTTATGATCGTCTGTTTCACCAACTAATGGGGCTTCATGAACTCATTTTCATATTTTATTTAAATAAATACCTGGAGTTGCAAGCAGCAGTCTATTGTTTATGGTGGAACTTGACTTTGAAGCTTGAGCTTTCCCAGGCTGATTGTAGACAGAGGCTGGGTTAGGAGATGCCTGTGCCATGGCAGGCAGCAAAGTTCCAGTGGGAGCACCAGGCAGACTCCCTGCAGTTTCCTCTCAGTGGCCACATTTTCCCCTTCTCCCTTTGTGTGGCTGTGTGTTCTTCATTCCTGCTCACACGGTAATGTGCACCTTGTATCACCAGAAGCTACAGTGGACGCCTGCAGCTCGTTGGAAGATAAGGTCCTAGAGGAGGTGAGATGAGATGTTATTACCTCACCAACCCAACGTCACCCTGTCACCCCTAGTGATGCCTGAATCAGGGAAGCTCCCCCCAGCACCCACCAAGTAGACACAGATTTCCAGTGGAATGTGCTGGCAGCACCATGAAATTCTATTCTGTGCTAAATGCAGAGTGTTTCATTAAGGACAGGAAAAAAAAAAAAAAAACCACATTGTGGGCAAACCTGGCCAACAAAAGCCAGTTTCTGGAAGGGTTGGTACAGCGCCGCCATCCTCTTGAAGGCTTCCTGCAAAGGCTGCACCTGCTATTAAAGGCGGCTGCAGGAGCCCAGGATGGCTGACGACTTGGGCCTGGGCTCAGTGCTGCTTTATGGGCTAGAGGTGCTGTTGGAAACAGTAGTTTATTAGCCCTGGTTGGTGCTGAGCAAACCCCCAACCTTTATTTTAATTCGAGGCCTGGAATGAGAGGGAAGTGTGGAGCAAGGGGCAGCTGCGCCCACCTGAGTAAATTGCCCATTGCTCGCTCATTGTAAATTTCAGCGTCCTCTACTCTCCCTCCGTAAACTCTGATTTATGAGGGCCAGGATGCAGACAGACAGTTTGTGATTGGATGCACTGCTCTCTTGTAGAGAATTTACTTCAGATCAACAGAAAATTATTTCTGAAGCTCCTCTGGCCATTAGTCTCAGTTAGCAGCCAGTGGGAGCAGGTAGCACACCAAGCAGGAGGTACCCCTGTTCGGGATTCCGGGTGTCTCTTTCCTCTCTCCTCTGGGAGCTGGAAGCAGAAAACGCATCCCCTGGCCAGTGCTGCCCAAGCCCTCCACACACGTCCCCCAAAAGCTGTTATTCGTAAATTCAAGGATATCTTTCCTACCTCACGCCCACCAGTCCATCCATCTGTGCTCACAGGCATCACATGTCCCGAGCCTGCACCGTCTCTCCTGGCGTTTTTCTGCAGATCGGCCTCTCTAACTGTCCATTTGGTTTTTGTTTGTATCCATAACCATTTGAGCACACCACGTTATCAGTGTTGATCCTAATAAATCCTAGCAACACTGCCCTTCCTGAAAACACTGGAATTGCCAGGTTTTAGCTCTGGGTTGACATGATGAACATGATGCTGTGTTTTAGTAAATTCTGATGAAGAACAGCTTTTAAACCAAGAAAATGTTCTGGCAGACAAGGTTGTAACATTGAGCAAATGCTCCTCTTCCCATAGGTTCAGAGTAGACCCCGAGGATCAAATTATTTAGTGATTAACCAGGTGTGACCCACCAAGGTTAGGGATGCCTTTTGGTTCCCTCACACACATCAGGAGAAGGTGCTGGAAGAAAAGGCTCTTCAAGAGGCAGGGTCTCATCCACTGTGAGAAACAAACTCAGGCCAGGCACAGTGGCTCACACCTGTAATCCCAGCACTTCGGGAGGCCAAGGCGGGCAGATCACCTAGGTCAGGAGTTCAAGACCAGCCCGACCAACATGGAAAAACCCCATCTCTACTAAAAAAACAAAATTAGCCAGGCGTGGTGGCACACGCCTGTAATCCCAGCTACTCAAGAGGCTGAGGCAGGAGAATTGCTTGAACCTGGGAGGCGGAGGTTGCCGTGAGCCAAGATCACACCGTTGCACTCCGGCCTGGGCAAAAAGAGCGAAACTTCATCTCAAAAGAAAAAAAGAAACAAACTCACCCACCCAAACCCAAAGACTGGACTTAGAGACCCAGAGAACAGCAAAAGTGAGACTTTTAGTGACAATCTTGCAAGACTGGGCATCTGATGGGCAGGCATACCCAGCATGGTCACAGCAAGCAATTTAACTGCATGTGCTCAGGCCCCTGCCCCTTTCCTCATAGGCTGGGTGCTGTGGGGCCACAGTCTTCCCAGACATTGCCTATTGGTTGTTGGGTATGGGCTTTAGGTTTTTTTGGGGGTTGTCTTGCTGCATTTTGTTGCCACACACAATGCATTGCAATCCTAGTCCACTCACAGGCTCTTCAAGTATTTGCCTCATGACCTAAGTGGCTGGGCAGGCTGATAAGAACAGAGAAAATGAGCTATTTGGCAGGATAGTAAACTTTCATCTTAGACTAAACTTCTTTGGTTTAGGTGGGGGCAGCTAAGGTGGGGGGAGGCTGACAAGCAGGCGTTGGCTATCCAAGCAGGTGCCTAGTACATCCTGTTTCTTCTGTAGTTTGCTGACCTAAGCAATTCAAGGTGCTTTGTCTTGGAAATGGACCACTGTATTATTTCCTTGATCCACTGAGGACTGTCTGGGGTTCCAGCAAGTCCACGAAGCTTTCTCTGGCTTGGTTCCTTCCTTTGTGAAACAGGATAACAATGGTTCTAATTTCAAAGGTGCGTTGTGCGGGTTACAGGAATGAATGGGGCAGGCTAGAAGTCTTCAATGTCAGGGTGGGCAGATGAGGGAAATGCTAAGATCTAAAGCTACAGCAGGGCCGGGTGGGAGCAGTGGCTGATGATTATAATCTCAACATTTTGGGAGGCCACGTGGGAGGATCTCTTGATGCTAGGAGTTTGAGACCAGCCTGGGGAACATAGTGAGACCCCTATCTCTATAGAAAATTTTAAAACTTGGCCAGGCATGGTGGCAGGTGCCTATAGTACCAGCTACTTGAGAGGCTGAGGTGGGAGGATGGCTTGAGTTGAGGGGTTTGAGGCTGCAGTGATCTGTGATTGCCCCACTGCACTCCAGCCTGGGCAATGGAGCAAGACTTTCTCTCTCTCTCTCTCTCTCTCTCTCTCTCTCTCCATATATATATATATATATATATATATATACACACACACACACACACACACACACACACACACACACACACACATATATGGACACATACATATATATATATATATATTTTATTTAAAAAGTTAGGAAGGAAGTGGGGAGAAGGCGATGGAGAGTGGTTAGCCTGGATAGCCTTCTCCCCTCTCCCTGTGAGGAGAAAAAGGAGACCAGGGCTTGAGAAGTAGCGAGGCGCCTTGGATGAAGCTACGATGGAGGATGGTTTAGTGACCTGCCTGGGCCCGGGCAGAGACCCTGAAGGCAGGTGGGGAGCACCACTCGGTGATGGCTCACGGGACGGCAGCATTCCCAAGTTCTCTGGAGACACCCAGCGTCCAGGCTGGCCCTTGGTGGCCCTTGTTCCTTGGAGCTCCACCCACATCAGCCCGCATGGGAGTCCCTGCTGCCCATGCACAGAAGCTGCAGGGCTGTATAGGGTCTGTGAGACGACCATGGGGAGCTGGTTACAACATTAACTTTTTCTTCAGAATAGTAAAGTCTCCAGATGCTGTCCACTAAATCCTTGTTTACCTGCAAGTGCAACTCCTAGCTTTATTTATTGCTTTCATCAGAATGAGGGGAAAGTTGCAGGTGCATCCTAGTACTTCTATATCCCTGAGGTTATTGACCAAAAATAGGGAAGAGCAAGCGTTTTCAGCTGTTTGCTTTTGCCTGTGGACCCATGAGTTCTTTCTATCACTGTCTCCCTCTTTAAAAAACACTTTTAAGTGTTCCCTAATCACATAAACTCCCCTCCACAGGGGTTGATTGATTCAGGAGCTGGTTGGGTCTTTTCTTTTTTTTTCTTTTTTGAGACAAAGTCTTTCTCTGTCGCTCAGGTTGGAGTGCAGTGGCATGATCTTGGCTCACTGCAACCTCCACCTCCTGGGTTCAAGTGATTTTCATGCCTCAGCCTCCCGAGTAGCTGGGATTGCAGACGTCCACCACTATGCCTGGCTAATTTTTGTATTTTAGTAGAGATGGGGTTTCACCTTGTTGGCCAGGCTGGTCTCAAACTCCTGACCTCAGGTGATCCACCCGCCTCAGCCTCCTGCTGGGATTACAGATGTAATGCATCACACCTGGTGGGTCTTTTTTATCTAAGCCCCAAGTCACAGTGAAATCCCAGGTTGAATAAATTTTGATCATGAGGCTCCAGTGGACTACAGAGAGTATGGGGGAAATCAAATTTATTAGAAAACAGATTTAAAAAGGGGAGAGACAGAGCTAGAATTAAAACTCATACACTCAGGTGAAAAGAAACTTTTCCAGGCAAAGCACTTTGCAAAACAGAAGGGTGGTCTATCAGTCATTTTGTAAAGGAAAAAGTAGAAGTGTTCCCATGAATTAGTTGCAACCCAAGACCAAGCCATTGATTTAAAATATTGTATAATGAAAATATCAGTTTCCAAAAATGAAATGGTTAGCTGGGTGCAGTGGCTGTAATCCCAACACTTAAGGAGGCCGAGGCAGGAGGATCCCTTGAGTTCAGGAGTTCCAGACCAGCCTGGGCAACAGGGGAAGGCCCATCTCCACAAAAAATTAGCCAGCCCTGGTGATACATGCCTTTGGTCCCAGCTACTCAGGAAGCTGAGGTGGCAGGATGGCTTGAGCCCAGGAGGTTGAGGCTGCAGTGAGCTATGATTGCACCATTGCACTTCAGCCTGGGCAACAGAGTCAAATAAATAGATATGTACATACACATGTACAAAATTTTTAATGGAATTATTGGTTAAATGCATTCATAATTTGACAAGAGAAGGTCGAATTGGGCACAGTGGACTGGCAACTGTCATATTTTTCAATCCATGCACCTGATGCTATGGTTACCAGAGCATCCAGTAGGCCCCGTCCTTATGAAGCTTGCCCTGGTAGGGAGGGATGGTCCCCCATGGTGGGACCATCACTCCCATAAGCAGGCTTATGAGATCTCGATGGATGCATGGAGGGAAGAGCTTTGATCTATGCTTCATTTCAGTAGCACAGTGGCTCTAAAGCACCTTCAGCATACCCAGCTGAGTTCTCCATAGCTCCAAGCCTGCAAAGATGGTGCTGTGGCATCCAGGTCAGCCCAGGCCTTCAGGAGACCAACACTGATCTGGTCCTGTTCCTTTCCAGGCTACCAGATCTCCTGGGAGGTGTATGGCAGGAATGATTCTCGTCTCACGCACACCTTGAATAGCACAACACACGAGTACAAGATCCAAGGCCTCTCATCTCTCACCACCTACACCATCGATGTGGCCGCTGTGACTGCCGTGGGTGCTGGCCTGGTGACGTCATCCACCATTTCTTCTGGAGTGCCCCCAGGTCAGTAAAATCATGTGCGGTCCTCCTGCTGTTGCCTTTCCCTTGAAGATTCCTGAGGCTAAACGTTGATTGGCACTTCTGTGTGGAAGCCACTGAGTGCATTGAAAAGTAGTGGGCTCCTGCCAAGATGTTGGAGGATAAATGGACGTTGACTCTATGTCAGCCTCATTCTCCAGAGCTGAAATTCCAACACGCACTCACATCTCTTCTGTCTTCTCCTCCTGCTTTGGCCTCCCAAAGCTCTGGGATTACAGAAGTGAGCCACCACTCCCAGCCACAAAATCAGTATTATTTTTAAATGTATTTACAAAATAATGATAAAATATAGTATTGTAAAGACAGAAGTCTTTGATTTATAGAAGAATTCAGTTTTTTCATTTATTTTAAACAAATAGCCAGTACCCAGAACACACGTTGAAAGTGTTTAAAGCCAGTTCCCAATGCATATCTAAAATATGAATACTTTCAAAACAGTAGGGATGATTGTATTAGTCCATTTTCATGCTGCTGATAAAGACATACCCTAGACATACCCATAGGCCATTTACAAAAGAAAGAGGTTTAATGGACTTACAATTCCATATGGGAGGCCTCACAATCATAGTGGAAGGCGAGGAGGAGGAGCAAGTCATGTCTTACATGATGGCAGCAGGCAAAGAGACAGCTCGTGCAGGGAAACTCCCATTTTTAAA
This sequence comes from Saguinus oedipus, assembly GCA_031835075.1. Classification (NCBI taxonomy): domain Eukaryota; kingdom Metazoa; phylum Chordata; class Mammalia; order Primates; family Cebidae; genus Saguinus; species Saguinus oedipus. The sequence continues at coordinate 51,353,194 of CM063170.1, forward strand.
ACCAATAGATCTCATGAGACTTACTCACTATCACAAGAACAGCACAGGAAAGATCTGCCCTTATGATTTAATTACCTCCCACTGGTTCCTCCCATGACATGTGGGAATTGTGGGAGTTATAATTCAAGGTGATATTTGAGTGGGGACACAGCCAAATCATATCAACAAAATGGCATGTGGTTTAATTGGTTAAAAATGGGTACATACATGACTGAGGGTAACCCTGGAAGCACATCTGTGTGCAACTTGCCAGGATTTTCCTGGGATGTCTTGGATATTGTGCATCCAAGGCAGGAAAATGGGTTAGCTGACCTCCGGAAGCCTGTGCTTCCCGGAACACTATGATCCATACTGCATCTGGAGCCACACAGCGGAGCGTTACAGGGGACTGAGGCCTGGCTGCTTTGGCCAAACCCTGATAACCAATGTGCAGGAGGTGCTGGAGTTGCCCTTCCTTCATTGCCAAGGCTGAGTGCTTGTAACTGGAGAGGGGTCCTAAGCTTTGCCCAGTCATCCTGAGTAGCGGCTGGAAACAAATCAGATGGCGAGGACTGCTTTAGGGACGCTGTGTTCTGTTCACTCTTCTTGAAGTTTATCGCCATTAATGATTGAAGAACCATTTAAAAATCTAGAGAGCTAAGAAATAGAAAGGAAAGAGTCCACTTGTCCTTTGATTTAAACAGTTTTCTATTTCAAATTCATTAAAAACTAGATATGGAAAGGACCCTTGAGATCCTACAGAACCTGCCTGTGCCGATAATGAACTGATCACCAAAATAGTTTCATTGTCCCTGTGCAAGACCTGGTTTCAAACACCCCAAGCAACAGCAAATGAGGAAAGCATTCCTCAGAGATAGTACAGTCTGAACGCTGCACTAGCCTTGCATTTTTACCCCCATTTTATCCCTTTATCTTTCTCTAGAGTATTTGGCATTGCACAGTAATATAAAAGCTCTCACTTTGAACTCACAGTGCTACACTTCTGAGTGGGAGACGCTCTTTGGGGAGAGTGCACTGAAGGGTATCTCATCTAGGAGTAGGCTTGAGCCACAGGCACCCTCAATGGCAGGCTTGTTCAGAACCTACCTTCCACCTTACCCAGTTACCCCAGCAACTGAATACAGGTAGAGTGAGGAGATTTCTGCACTTTTGCTGGAATTTGGTCGTCTTGGAAACAAGACCCAAGAAGCCTATGGCTCAAGACCTGATATTGACCAGGTGTCATGCTGCCTGGCTGCAGTCCTAGACTTGGGCTCTCTTCCCTCCATCCCCCGGAGGCTGCAGTGGTTATGAAAGGAAGCATGGCCATTTGTTCTTTGTATTGTTTCAGGAGCCAGGAAGAATTACATTTATTCATCCCTTCCTCATTCAGGGAGCATCTGTTAATTACCTACAGTGTACAGAGATGCCTAAGACGTGGCATGTGCCTTCCAAGTTTCTCATCTACAAGGTCACATTAGCCACGTGTCGATAAACTCACTGGGTCACCCTATTAAAGTAAAAACCATGCATGGATCATGTCCCGGGGAAGCTGTGCTGCTTCACACTTTCATGCTTTTGAAAACAAATCTTTTTGGTATGGCATCATTTCAAAACTGTTTACTTCTGAAGCTGATGCATTGGATACCTTTCCTAAGCTGTGGTGGAATATAAATCTCTCCTCTTCCGCCCTGGTTCCTCTCTAGACCTTCCTGGTGCTCCATCCAACCTGGTCATTTCCAACATCAGTCCTCGCTCTGCCACCCTTCAGTTCCGGCCGGGCTATGATGGGAAAACATCCATCTCCAGGTGGATTGTCGAGGGCCAGGTATGTGTGTCTCAAACCGGGAGCAGGCGTTTCCCAAGAGCAGTCTTGGGGCCTGTGTGTGACTGGTGCCCCTGCAGATGATGTCATGGGGTGTGGAGGAGAGAGGCATACTTGGAAGGGGAGCACCAGGGTTGAAGACAGCCCAAATACCAGGGCAGAATGTAGGAAGACAAGGAACAAGATGTCAGTCTGGGATCCTACCAGGTGAATACGACAAGAGTAAGAAGGGTTAAAATGAAAGTTGTGATGCAAAATAGGTACCTAAAATTGGATAGCATCGTTGATTGAGTTTTAAAAATTCTATATCACAATTAGCTACTAAATATACTAATAGGATTAATTGCTTGGTACAGCTTGTGTGTCATTAGCTATGCATTCATTCAACAATATTTTTAGAGATGATTGTTCTATCTGCAGGCACTATTCTGGGCATGGGGGCTCTTGCAGTAGACAAAGCTGGCTGAGTTTCTGCTGTCGAGGAGAAAAGTGCTATCTGGGAAAGAAAGACCTCCAGCTGTGGGGAAGCTGTTATATTTGAGGGGCAGCAGGGAGGCCTGGTGCTGTAGAGAGGAGAGCAAGCCCCGCCGTGACAGGGAGTGAGTCTGGGGAGAACCGGAGGAGGGTTCCACAGGACCTGAGAGAGTGGGTCCCCCAAGAGACTTCCGGTCCAACTCCAGGTGTGCTAGCAAGCACAGGAGCATGTAGGGTCCAGGACAGCACCTGGCTTGAATAGGATCACGCTGGCATGGGGGGCGAAGCCATGCAATCCACCAGTTCCATGTTCCAATAAAAGCAGGAGGAAAAAGATAAAGGGCCAAATTATAAGGAGTAGAAAAGTTTCAAAATAGTTATTATCTGTAGTAAAATCCTAGTGGTTTTCATGATTATACTTATATTATATCACAAGATGATCCACTCCTGGAAACTGGCCATAAATTAGGGAACAAATCTACCTCTTCAAAAGTTCCACTAAGCAAACATTTCTGAAAACCTAAGGAGGATCCTGAAGGTGCAAGCCATCTGGATGGGTCTGACCCACAGATGGGGCTGGAACAATTATTTACTTAGGAAAAAATAGCAGTAGAGCCCTACCTCACATCAGATGAAGAAAATCAGACCCCAGCAAATGAAGACTAAATTAAAGAAGGCAAACTTTAAAATGCGTAAGATTAAATATAGGACAAGAATCGCAATGTCTCATGAAAACCGATTCTAGTATTGAAATCCGTCAGCTGGGTACAGTGGCTCAAACCTTTAATCCCAGCACTTTGGGAGGCTGAGGCAGGTGGATCACTTGAGGCCAGGAGTTTAAGGCCAGCCTGGCCAACATGGTGAAAACCCATCTCTACTAAAAATACAAAAATTAGCTAGGCATGGTGGTGTATGCCTGTAATCCCAGCTACACGGGAGGGTGAGGTAGGAGAATTGCTTGAACCCGGGAGGTAGAGGTGGCGGTTGCAGTGAGCCAAGATTGCGCCATCGCACTCCAGCCTAGGCAACCGAGCGAGACTCTGTCTCAAAAAAAAAAAAAAAAAAAAAAAATCCATCAGCAGAAGTAGCCAGGCAATACTTTTAGGCCCACAGAAGCACACGCTGTGGTCTTTGGTGTCTGACAATGCCACATAGCTGAGGCCAGGAGGCAGCACTCTCTGCAGGCTTTAGCATGTGGTGTCACACTAGGCTAGGCAGGCCACAGTGACAGAAATGCCAACATCATGGGGCTTAATATATGAGAGCTCATTTGTGCATGCAGACAGGCCTGGGAGTAGATGATGTTCCTTTAGCCCACATTCTGTTGCCCAGAACTTGGTTGCGTGGCTGGGTGTTGCTGCAGGAGAGTCTGGGAGTGTTGTTTCAACTCGCCCAGGAGGGAAAGATACGGAGTGATATGGAGACTCTCCACACAGTCTCTTGGCCACAGCATCCTGGCTTTATGTACTACAACCTATTTGTTTACATTTTTAATGTAAAACATCTTAAATATATGTAAAAGAAAGGAGAATAATATAGTAAAGCCCCTTATATCCATCAGCAGAAGTCAATGATCCTCAAGATTTCACCACATCTGTCCATCTCCAGTTTTTTATTGGCATATTTGGAAGCATATTTCAGACCACATGTCACTTCAACCCCATATACTTCACACGTGTGTCTAAAATACCTGTTCACATGCCAATATGGATGAATTTCACAGGCATAATGTTTAGCAAAAGAAAAACCAGACCCCTACTTGGAGCATATGCTGTGTGATTCCATTTATAGAATGTTCCAAAACAGGAAGAAGTAATCTTTGGTGTTGGAATACGGGTTCCCCTGGGAGCCTTGTGGTTACTTACTGTGAGGGTGACAGTGACTGAGAGGGGTCCACCTGAGGAGGGGCGTCTGGAATAACAAGAGTGCTGTTTCTTGATCTGTGTCCGGGTTAGATGCGTGTGCTTATTTTGTGTATACACCAGTGGTCTGTGAGCTTGCCTGCATGTCTTACTTCAATGAAAACTTTGGCCAGGTGCGGTGGCTCACACCTGTAATCCAGCACTTTGGGAGACCGAGGCAGGTGGATCACTTGAGGTTGGGAGTTTGAGGCCAGCCTGGCCAACATGTGAAACCCCGTCTCTACTAAATATACAAAAATTACCTGGGTGTGGTGGTGAGTGCCTGTAATCCCAGCTACTTGGGAGGCCAAGGCAGGAGAATTGCTTGAACTGGGAGGCAGAGTTTGCACTGAGCCAAGATCATGCCACTGTACTCCAGCCTAGAAGACAGAGTGAGACTTCATGTCCAAAAAAAAAAAAAAAATTTTTTTAAAAGAAAACTTTACATGAAAATATGGATATCTTCTCTCATGTTACCATTGTCACACTTCAAAAAATTACTGTTACTATTTTGTTGAGATAGGATCTCACTCTGTCACCCAGGTGGGAATGAAGTGGTACAGTCTCAGCTCACTACAGCCTCTGCTTCCCGGGCTCAAGCAGTCCTCCCTGTCAGCCTCCTGAGTAGCTGGGACCACAGGCATGTGCCACCACGCCAGCTAACTTTTTATATTTTTGGTAGAGACAAGGTTTTGCCATGTTGCCCAGGCTGGTCTCAAACTCTTGAGTTCAGGCAATCTGTCAGCCTCAGCCATCCAAAGTGCTGGGATTACAGGCATGAGCCACCATGCCTTGCAATTTGAACATTTTAATATCATCTCATAATCAGTTCACACTCATAGTTCCCCAAAGTCTCCAAAACATGTCTTTACTGTGGTTTTGATAAAAGTAGGAATCAAACAAGGTTTACTATTTTGCTGTCATATCTCTCAAATTGTAAAAGAAAAAAAAAGTAAACAGCTTTATTAAGTTGTAGTTGACATACAGTAAACTCCATATATTTAAGGCGGACAGTTTCACAACTTTTGACTCAGCTACACACATACACACACCTGGGAAGCTGTGACCACAGTCAAGATAATGAACATGTTCCTCACCCTGAAAGGTGTCCTTGCAGCCATCAGTATCCCTCCCTACCAAGCCTCCTCATCCCCACAACCACTCATCTGCTTCCAATCACTGTAAGTTACATTTCTTAATCTAGAGGAATACCCCACCCTTTCTCCCCAGTGCAGTGACCTCATTGAGAAAACCCAGCCAGTCATCCCACAGGACATCTGCATTGGAGATGCACCTGGTAACATCCTTGTGGGGTTACTTGACCTGTTCTCTACCCCACATTTTCCCTGTAAATGGGAATTTCATTGAAAAGGCCTGGTAGATTCCATTTCCACTCCTCCCTCCCTTCCTCCCTCCCTTCCTCCCTCCCTTCCTTCTTTCCTTCCTCCCTCCCTCCCTTCCTTCTTTCCTTCTTCCCTCCCTCCCTTCCTTCCTCCCTCCCTTTCTTCTTTCCTTCCTCCCTCCCTCTTGTCTTTCCTTCTTCCCTTACTCCCTCCCTCTCATCCTTCCTTCTTCTCTCTTTCCCTTCTTTCCCTCCTTCCCTTCTTTCCTTCCCCCCTCCCTCCCTCCCTTCTTTCTTCCCTCCCTCCCTCTTTCCCTCCCTCCCTAAGACTGCTTCCCAATTACTGCAGTAGATTGGAGGCACATCGGTCTAGTTGCCCCACTCAGGGATGCTAACTTGGGTGGCAGAGTGTGGCAGACTGATCCCTACCTTGTGAATTTCTCCATTAGCTTTTTATATAATGGTCTCATCCATCCATGATCTTTGCCTGAATTAATTATGTTCTTAGGACATTTGAGGTGATAGTTTTCTACTTCTATCAATCTTTCTTCATTTAGCTGTTGGAACTCTGAAAAGAAGCATCTCCCCTCATTCCTCAGACTATTTAGTGATCCTCAAATACAGGAAGGCAGAATAAACGCTTAATTCTTTTCCCTTAATTACCAATTTTAAGGATGAGGGATTGGTCCCCTGGTTACTTCCAATGTTAAATGGATTTTTCTTTCTTTCTTTTTTTGTCCTGTGATCTCTTTTGCTGAGTATCATTATGAAAGCATAGGTTCTTACATGTTCAGTAGGTTTCAGCCACCTGTAGTCATCATTCTTTTTGAACCTAGAATTGGCCTGGCTTTGGCCTAGGGAGACTTTCGTATCCTGGGGCTCTGGCACGAGTCTGCACTCTTTGAAGACTTCTTGCCTCAAGCTGAGATGGAGCCGCGCCTACGTGGCCTTGGTTTCATGAGTGTCAAATGCTATTTAAAGACGATAACCTGAGCACCAAGGTTGGTGCTCATGGCTCCCAACTGATTGCTGCTTCTATACCTTCCGAGTAGACAGAACAATCTTTTGAAGCATCATGAGTTCGTGCTGACATTTCCAATTGAAATATAAGATTACAGACCTTAGGTATATATTTTAAATATATTTTCCCTTACACTAAAACTGTGCTTTTTAGGACTCCTAAATGATTATTTTCTTTATCCTACTATTATATTAAGAGTTTCAAAATTGCATAGACCTGTGGTCTGTGAATTTGCCTGTATATTTTACTTATATGAAACCTTTGTGTTAAAACACAAATACTATTGTATTAGGAGTTTCAAAATTATAATCTCAGTGGTATGACTAACAGAGACTAGTGAATGAAATTTAAGTATATGTCCTTAGAATATGTTATACCATGGAAGTATAATAGATTCAGTTTATACTTACAGTTTATATTCCATTTATAAAACAGTTAGTTTATACTTACAGTATACAAGCACAGTTGAAATACCGGGTTCTGAGGCCACTGCATTCTTTTCTCTCTGTGATTACTTTGATACAGATTTAAGTTCATTCATTTCAGGACTTCGTTTTGTTTTTTCACTTCCATTTTTAGCAGTGGCTTTCTTTTAAAATCATTTTACATTTTATTTATTTATTTTTGAGATGGAACCTCTTTTTGTCACACAGGCGAGTACAGTGGCGTGATCCCAGCTCACTGTAACCTCTGCCTCCCAGGTTCAAGTGATTCTCCTGCTTCAGCCTCCTGAGTAGCTGGGATTACAGGCCTCCGCCACCATGCCTGGCCAATTTTTATATTTTTAGTAGAGATGGGATTTCACCATGTTGGTCAGGCCGGTCTCAAATTCCTGACCTCAAGTGATTCACCCACCTTGGCTTCCCAGAGTGCTGGGATTATAGGCGTGAGCCACCATGCCTAACTCATTTTACATTTTAAAAAATTGTTGGAGGATTTTAAATTAATTTTTGAGGATATAACCCATTTACATGATCTCAAAGTCAAAACCATTTAAAAAGGGATACGTAGAGAACTTTCTGTTCATTTGTCCCCTTACCCGGTTTCTGCCCTGTAGATACCCATATTTATTAGGCTTTTGGTTTATCCTTTTTTTGGCAACATAAGCAATTCTACGTATTTGTGTACTTCCTTTTTCTTCCACAGAAAGTGATGTATTATGCCTTGCTGTCTTCCCGTGACAGTGCACCCTGAACACATCGGGGCACCGGACATGCACTCGGCCTTTCTTCTCACACTTGCTCAGGTCTCCAGGTGTGCATGAGCTAGGAGCTAGGGTTTGTTTCTGTAGCTAGTCCTCTGCTGACAGGCATTGGGACATGTATCAGTTTTATATCACTGCTATAACAAATGACCAAAAACTTAGTGGCTGATACAACATGAATGTGTTGTCTTCTAGTTCTGTAGGTCAGAAGTCCAACATGGGTCTCACTGGCTACAATTAGGGAGGCTACAGGGTCCTGTTTCTTCTGGAAGCTCTGGAGATGAGTCAGCTTCCAGGCTTCTTCAGGTTGCAGCAGAATCCAGTCCTTGTGGTTGTAGGACTGAGGTCCCCATACTATGCTGTTGGCCATGGTCGTTCTGGCTCCTGGAGGTCACCATTGTCTGTGGCTCAGGATCCCCTTCCTTCATCTTCAGAGCAGCCAGGGCAGGTTGAGTCTTCTCAGACTCTAGGTTTTTCCTCATCCTTCCTTCTCATCTCACTGGCCCACTGTTCAGCCTCCCACTTCCACTTTTAAGGACTTGTGATTACCTTGTATTCACCTGGATCACCTCCCTGATTTTAGGCTCTTACCCTTAATCACATCTGCAAAGCCTCTCTTGCAACGTCAGGCAGCGTACTCATGGGTTCCAGGAATTAGGGTGTGGCGTCTCCAGGGGGCCTCATTCAGCCTCAAGCTTGTTTTCAGCCTTTTACATAGTCATTTTGTATTTTTGCCACTGTATCTTTGGAGTAGATTTCCAGGCATGGGTTGGCTGGATTACAAGGCAAATGCACATGTAAACTTCCCAGACATTGCCATATCCCTCTTCTGCAGATGGTAACATGTTGCATTCCCATCAGCAACATGTATATATTTTTTGCCATGCAAAAAAAAAAAAAAAAAGAATGGAAATCTAATTTATGACTCCTTTCTTGCATGCCTCTGGCTTTTGAATCATAAGCAGAAAGGTTTTTCCCACTTTCAGGTTCTAAAGGAACCCAACCAATTTTCTGGTTTCACTTTTACATTTAGAACTCCATCCATTTGGAACTGGTTCTTGTATATGGAGTGAGGTATGAATCTATTTTCAACATTTTGCAAATAGCTATGTAATTGCCTCAGTGCCATTTATTAATATGACCATTTTTTCCAGATTTGTAACATTAAGTTCCCATATGCACTTAGGTCTGTTTCTGAACTTTTCATTCTCTTCTATTAGTCTGGTTATTCATGCACTCATTCCATATTGTTTACTTAGAGAGGGTTTAAACTATGTTTTAACATCTGGTGAAGCCTCCTTACCCCCAACCAATGCATGTGTGCACGCACACACACACGCACATATACATGCATTGCTTGACTTCCTTAGGATTTTCCTGGCCACTCTTGTGGACATCTGTTGGTGTTGCTTAAAAAGAGGAACGAAGTCTGTCTGATCCAAATCCCGTATTCTTAACATTACAGCTTTTGAGGTGCATTGATTGCCCCTTGTTTTCCTGCCTTTCTGTGAGCGGGTGAAGGCAGGACTAGAGAGCCCAGTGCTTTGCCAAAAAGAAAGTAGCTGATAAAAGTAGATTTAAACTAGTGAAAAGAGACAGCATGTTCCGGGAGAACAAGGGGCGATCAATGTACCTCAAAAGCTGTAATGTGAAGAATAAGGGCTTTGGATCAGACAGACCTGGTTCCTCTTTTTTAGTGCCCCTATTTTCTAGCTCTGTAGACATGCTTCTTCTTTGTGAACCTGAACTTCCTCATCTGGAGAATGGGGCCAATAGTACGATCTGCAACGTTGTCATGAGGATGAACTCATGTGTGCATATTTGAAATGATATTTTCTACCTGTGTTGTTGGCATAGAGGAACACAATTGATTTTTAAATGTTTTTGTTTCTTTAATAAACTCTTCTGTATTCTAAGTGCTTTCACAACTGTTAACACATTTAATTCTCATAATGGCTCTCTGGTTGCCATTATCACGCTGTGTCACAGACGAGACATGAGGGATTGGGTTACCTGCCCAGGTCACACAGCCAAGCCATGAAGCCAGATTTGAGCCTGCAAGCCTGGGAAGTCTGTGGCTGCTCATCCTGGTGTATTGATGTTATAACCAGAAACTTTGTGAATTCTCTCGTTAGTTAGTTTGACTGTAATTTCCTATAAAGAATTCATATCATCTGTTAATAGTGACAGGTTTTATTTCTTCCTTTGAATTTTTTATATTATTTCTTTCTTTTTCTTGTTTCTTTTCTTTCTTTCTTTTTTTTTTTTTTTTTTTTTTTTTTTTTTTTTGAGAGGGAGTTTCACTCTTGTCGCCCAGGCTGGAGTGCAATGGCGCGACCTCAGCTTACTTTTACCGCAACCTCTGCCTCCCAAGTTCAAGCAATTCTCTTGCCGCATCCTCCCAAGTAGCTGGGATTACAGGCATGCACCACCACAAGTGGCTAATTTTGTATTTTTAGTAGAGAAGGGGTTTCTCCATGTTGGTCAGGCTGGTCTGGAACTCCCAACCTCAGGTGATCCACCTGCCTTCGCCTCCCAAACTGCTAGGATTGTAGGCATGAGCCATTGCACGTGGTCTGTTTCTTCTTCTTTGAGTATTCTGTAATCTTACTGGAGGTATAGGACCTCCTCTATTATATTGACTTGGGACGGTGATAAAAGGTAATCTTCGTTTTATTACTCACCTTAAATAATTATTTTTAGATTTTATCATCAGGTATGACATTTACACCATTGATGTAGGCTATTTTTTTTTTTAACTATCCAGCCTGTATTGGGTTAAGATTATTCTTTTCTAATCCTGGTTTGCTAGGAGTTGGAGTTTTTAAATATTTTTAAAGTATAAATAAATGTAATTGCATCAGAGTATTTTTTCATCTATTGAGCTGCTTGTATGGTTTTTCTGATTTCATCTGTTGATAAGTTGATTCATGTTGCCCTTCTATTTCACCATTCCAGAGCTCCTGAGACAGAAGCTATTTGGTCACGATGTTTGTTTTGTTTGGGGTTAAGATTGTTGTATCCATGTTCATAAGTGAACTTGGCCTTTTTTGATTGGCAGTTTGGCTTGGGTTGTTTGTTGTTTGTTTATTTGTTTGTTTGAGACAGAGTCTTACTCTGTCACCAGGCTGGAGTGCAGTGGCACGAACTCAGCTCACTGCAACCTCCCACCTCCCAAGTTCAAGCAATTCTCCTGCCTCAGCCTCCCAAGTGGCTAGGATTACAGGCACGTACCACCATGCCCAGCTAAGTTTTGTATTTTTAGTAGAGACAGGGTTTCACCATGTGGGCCAGATTGGTCTCAGTCTCTTGACCTCATAATCTGCCTGCATCAGCCTCCCAAAGTGCTGGGATTACAGGTGTGAGCCACCGCACCCAGCCTGGCTTGGGTTTTGAGATCAATAGTTTATTTTCTCACCAGTTTTCATAAACAGAGATTGGATTGAGCTTGCGTTCCTTAGCCCTCAGATGGAGGACCCTCGTGGGCATCTGCACCATGAGGTACCTCAGGTGGAGGTGAGACCCTCCCTCAGGGTCTTCCCCTTCCCGGGCATCTGCACAGGGTGCCCAGTGCCTCCCAATCGTGCCACATGTAGTGGGCAGGGAGGACCCCAGACCCACAAGTCAGTTCATCAGAACCCCTGGGACAGTGGCTGCCTTATTCTTCCATCTGTGAGACTCGGAAATGAAAGATCTGCATCTCCAATGTGGGTCCCACCACCTCAAGGGGCCTCTGTGCTGGGACTTGGTGGTGGGATGTGCTTAGGCAGCCTCTCCTGTGCTGCTCTTACTCAGCAGTTCAGAGGTTTTGGTGCCCCAAGGAAGAATGAACCAGGCAAGCTTCCTGCCTTCCCCATAGTGGCCTTGCCCCTTCCCCAGGCCTGCATTGGTAGCATACCTCCTGGTCTGTCTCTGAGTGTCCAGGGCAGGGAAGCTCCATAGCATAGAGCCCACATGCAGTGAATCCCTGGGGCTTCCTGACTCCTGGGCCAGCTCACAGCCTGCAGCCAATGCTTAAACATTTTACCTGAAATTTCCAATTCCCTTGAAGGGTACTCTTTCCCTTTCATTTCAAAAGTATTTTAGAAACTACAGACGAGCCTTAAGAATCCTACAGAGAATGCCCCTTCACCCAAAGCCCCCATCCATGTTTTACCAGTTGGCCCCAAAACCCCTTGATAACAAAAGGATCCACCCAGGGCATGGGCTGCACCCAGTGGTCTCCCACCATCTCCATTGTTTTTTGGCATCTGCGACCCTGACAGTTTTAAGACTACAGTCCAGTTATTTCTGAGATTCCTCTCGATTTGGCTTTATCCTAGTGTCTTTAGGAGTAGTCCTCAGTGGTGCATTTTTGGCCAGAATGTGGGGGAAGTGAGGCTGAGTTCCTCCTGCTGTGCCTTGTTGGGTTTTACCTGGCCTTGGCATGTCCTGTTGTTGGTCCAGTTATTTTGCTCACTTGACTAAGATTTCTCCACTCTAAAATTACCCCCACCTCCATACCACCCGCTTTAATTAATCAGCATTTTGTAAGAAGATACTTTGAGACTCTATAAAAACCCCATTTCCCTTTCCAGTCTCATCCACCAGTTTGTCATCCATTAATATTTCTTGCTGTAATTAATTAGGGCAATGAGAGCACCAGTGATTTTTTTAAAAAAATTCCATCATTTCTTCTACGTTTATCTATGAGCTTATTCCTGAAAGCAAAACTTTCTTTTCATTTATTTTTCCATGAAATATCATCAGTGTAGACTCATGACTTGTATTTTGTTTAACAGATTTCAACTATTGCTATCATTACTAATTTTGATGCTCAAACTTCTCTCCATTTGGCCATTGGGGGTGGTGGCACTTCCAGCTGGCTTCAGTATTCTTTTGATGTCTTCATCATTCTTTGAGCACTTCCTTATCTTCTGGTACAAGATGTTCCCAACTCATCTTGTTCTTTCTCTCTTCTTTCCCAGCCATTTCTCCAGGGAATGTTGGGTTATTGCAGTGGAGAGTGGGATTTAGGAGTCAAGATCCAGGTAGTAGGCCGGGCGTGGTGGCTCAAGCCTGTAATCCCAGCACTTTGGGAGGCTGAGGCGGGTGGATCACAAGGTCAAGATATTGAGACCATCCTGGTCAACATGGTAAAACCCCGTCTCTACTAAAGATACAAAAAATCAGCTGGGCATTGTGGCGCATGCCTGTAATCCCAGTTACTCAGGAGGCTGAGGCAGGAGAATTGCCTGAACCCAGGAGGTGGAGGTTGCGGTGAGCCTAGATCGCGCCATTGCACTCCAGCCTGGGTAACAAGAGCGAAACTCCGTCTCAAAAAAAAAAAAAAAAAGATCCAGGTAGTAGTGTGCTCATTGCCACTGAGGCATCACTGCTCCCAGCTAGGAATGTATATATGTCTATAGCTAGGTCAGTTTCCATATCTAGCCACATATTCTGATAAGCATTATTTCACATCATCACCTCCAAATACAATGCAAAACCTTCAGTTTATGTAAACTGCCCCCTTTCTACATCTATGCCAGCCTTTCTCTGGCTCCCAGTATCCTCAATATATTTATTTTTTGCTGAATTTTACTGTATGTGGCCAGTCTCATGACCAAAGTGGACTGTCACCCTGCTTGGACACCTTCTTTGCCTAGATCCTGACTCCTGACTGGACTCTTTCACACCCTGCTCTGGGAAGGAGAGGATGATAGCTACCCTTAAAGTTTTTGCATGTAAACTTAAGTTATCAAAGCATAACATTACTGCACTATATACCTTCCAGTGGTATGGGACTTAAAAATCCCTGAAGTCCAGTGAAGTCATACTCATTATATATCTAGCATATCGATTCTGCCTCAATTTTCTGTATCCACAAATGCAACAATCCTTATTGGCATCTTGTCTCATAGTGAGCACTGGCTTACATTTCTCCACATTTACCATTTTCTTTCTCTTTTTTTCTTTTTGAAATGGAATCTCACTCTGTCACCCAGACTGGAGTGCCGTAGCATGATCTGGGCTCACTGCAACCTCCGCCTCCTGGGTTCAAGTGATTCTTGTGCCTCAGCCTCCTGAGTAGCTGGGATTACAGGTACACAGCACCACCACTGGCTAATTTTTGTATTTTTAGTGGAGATGAGGTTTCACCATGTTGGCTAGGCTGGTCTGGAACTCCTGACCTCAAGTGATCCACCCACCTCAGCCTCCCAAAGTGCCGGTATTACAGATGTGGGCCACCAGGCCTGGCTCACGTTTGCTATTTTATTTTTTTTGCTCATCCTTTCTTCCAGAGTCTTTGCTCCAGGTTCAATTTTCTTTTCCTTCAAGTATGTCTTTTAGCTGTTCTTCATGTGCAAGTTAGCGGATGATACATTTTCTCATGGTGGGCACTGGGCAGTCTGGAAATACCTTTACCTCAGTGCCTTTCTCCAAATGATAGTTTAATATTCTAATTGTAGTTGTTCTTAAAAGTTTGAAGTTAACATCTCATCTTTTTTCTTGCTCCTACTGTTGATTTTGAAGCTTGCTTCCCAGCCAGTTTTTATTGCTTTGTAGATATTCTAGTGTTTTCATATCGCTTGGTCATTTGTGTTCTGGAGCTTTAGTGTATACGAGGTGGGGAGCAATGGGCAAGGGATCTCTTTTAAAATTCTGTTCAGGATTTGTTAAGCATTTGAATCTGAGAATTTATGTGTCCTAGAAAATTCTTAGTCATGATTGTTTTGAATACAGCCTCTCTTCTCTCCCTCGGCAATTCAAATTAGATACAGGAGACCACTCCTCACTCCTTCCTCTGTGCTTCTTAGCACCTGTTTCATGTGTCTTGTGTGTGACTTTCTAAGTGATTTCCTCAGATCCAGCTGTCAGTACATTAATTTTCTGTTGACCTGTGTTTAATTTGTTTTTAGTCTAGTCATTGAGTTTTGAATTTCAACGGCTTTTTTTTTTCATTTTTACACGGCTCTATTACTTACTTGTTCAAATCTTCCTTTTTTTTAGTAAATAGTGGCTTATTCTGTACTATCAATTTGTTCTTTTATGTCATCCTATGTCTTTTTAATTATTTTTATGCATTTAAGCCTCTGTCCTTGCTGCCTGAAAGAGATAGCTATTTTCTAAAAACATCTGGTTGTAATCTTATCTCTTTCTTATTTCAAAAGAATGCTACTCTGGTTTTATATTGTGCTAATTTTCTTTCAGTTTAACAATTGGTTTGGATTTCAGTTGTATACTAAATTATCCCAAGAAAATATCATCATCTGATGTGGCAGAGGTTAGCACAAGTATCCATTTGTTGGCCAAACCAATCCTGTTTTGAGACCTTTTCCTGCTATTACAGCAGGGTATGCTTTTTGTTTTGTTTTCAGAGACAGAGTCTCACTCTTGTTTCCCAGGCTGGAGTGCAGTGGCACATCAGCTCATTGCAACCTCTACCTTCTAGGTTCAAGTGATTTTCCTGAGTAGCTGGGGTTACAGGTTCCCACCATCACACCCAGCTAATATTTGTATTTTTAGTATAGACAGGGTTTCACTATGTTGCCCAGGCTGGTCTAGAACTCTTGACCTCAGTGATCCACCCGCCTTGGCCTCCCAAAGTGCTGGGATTACAGGTGTGAGACACTGTGCCAGGCCAACACAGGGTGTGTTTTTAACAGTGATGAATGAACAGGTATCTCTTTAAACACCTTCTTAGGGTGTTACACTGGCAGGCTAGTGTAGATAACAGCTGCTGCTCAGCCTTCTACAGACTCAGAATACACTCCAACCCTCCACATCATCACCCAACACCTTTACGGTTCCATCCAGGGAAAGAAAAATTTTGCAGCCCCCTCTTCTCATTCTTACTGCCAGGACTCTGGCCACATGATCTTTTGGGGAACTCCACGCTGCTTCTTTCCACGTGCCATCTTCCAAGCCTTCATCACATTCCATGGGTCATCTCTCTGACTCATCCCCCAGGAAATATGCCGTGACATGCAGCGAGCAGCACAAACCCATCGGGAATGGGGACACAAGCAGCACAAGCTTTGGGATCAGAGCAAGCCGGCCCTGAATCTCAGCTCTGCTGCTTTCTAGCTGTGTGGCTTTAGGGAAGTCTTTTAGGTCATGTTCATTAGCTGTAAAAGCTCAAATAACAATGCCTGTCTCGCTGAGACTGAGAGAACTAGAACATGGTGTTACACTGACTTATCCGAGGTGACACACTTCCACGTTCTGTAGAGCTTGAGATATTTTATGAATGCATCTCCTCTGAGAAACCTGACAGCCCCTGAGACCGTCTGTGGCTCTGTCCCAGCCTCGCTCTGTGCTCGTCCACCCTGTCCCATGGTCCTCCCAGGACACCTGACTCTCATTCCCCACCCACTTCTCTCAGACTGTCCCATGGGCTCCCTGGTCCAGGCAGGCTCTAGAGGTACCCATGAAGCCCAGCTGTCCTAAACTCCAGGCAGCGGGACCCTTTAGGCTGTAGCTAGTGTAGATCAGGCCTCTGGGACCTCTGACACCTCATCCCCTTTAAATGGGATGTAAGACAAACCCAGGCTTTCTCTGCTACAGGGAGGCTCCAGGGCTCCCGCTCACAGCCTCTTGCTGGGGAAGTGGTGGTTGACTCCTAGTCTGTGCCTGGCCCTGGGCTGAAATTTGGGGAGGAGAAAAACTCCGGAGCACATGGTCTAGTTGCAAAATCATTAATCATGTAGAAGTCAGGGAAGTGATATCAGAGACGTCTGCTGGGCTGCCAGAAGAACACTGAGGAAGGAACAACAGAACCCATCAGGTGAGTGTGGAGGGCCCAGGAAGGGGACAACAGCTGAGCCTGGTCTCGAGGCTCTGTGAACATAAGCCTAGGCAGAGACCAGCAGAGCGGGGCAGGGACAAAGGCTTCCCACCACAACACTGCCAGAAGAGCGGTCATGCTTCTTCCCTTTGATCCACTTTTCAATCATATCTTCTTTGCAGAAAAGTCTACCTTAGATGCTAACCATTTTTAAAAGTGCACCAAGAAGGTTTTATTACTTAGAGTTATATCTTCAGTGAATTATGGAATGAAGGATCCTAATCATTGGAGGAGCCCACTGAAAGGCCCTATAATAAGCTGATGCTCAGATGTGGGTTGCAAAAAAAAAAAAAAAAGCAAAGCAGCTTTTACAGAGATTTCTAGCTCAGTAATGCTTTGCTTAATTAGTAACCTTTGGCTGTAGAGTGAGCAAAACATCTCTTCCCACATTTTTATGGTGCACTGTAAAAGGGAGAATGCAAATGTTATATGTTTTCATTTGCCACTCCTGTTTGTCTGCTCCGTTACCTTTGTAAACCCCTGCCATTCACGGCCATTTGCTGTGCTCTAATAGCCAAAATAACATCTAGTCTCCTCAAAAGCCTGCTCTGAGCAGAGTTTTCCGTAATGAAGATGCTAGTGGTAACACTTTAGGTACAGCTAAAACTGTTTTCATTCTGAAAATGGAAAGAAAAAAAACCTCCCACTTAGTGCTTATTTGTGCATAATAGTAGCCATTTTCTTAGAAGAAACAGTCTGAGAGAGTGTTATGGGCTAATAAAATAAAGCACAAATCTGTTTAGTGCTGGTCTCTCTGTAACTAAAGAGTAGTGGAGACGGAGCAGCCGGGTGCCCAGGCGTCCCCAGGTAGGGCATTTAGAGACGCCGAGGCTGCCGGCAGCGTTGACAGTGACAGCGTTTGGAATGACGCATGCCTCGGTGAAGGCGGGTGCGTGAAGCAACACTGTCTATCTCCTCAGCACACGCCATGCCGAGGGACCAGATGCCGGGCTGATGGATGGGAGGCCATGGGCTGTGTTTCATTTTGCTGTTTGCTGAGGCACTCACCTGCGAGGACATCCTGCAGGATGTATGGGGTTTTCTGTTTCCCTAGCATGCCCTTGATCCAAAGCCTCTTGCAATACATTTCTCCCAGAGGTGAATCCTGGAGAAATGTCGTCTCAGCAGATGAGTGTATCTGCTTTCCCTTTTCAGGAGCTGAAGCCTGTACAACCCAGGGGGCAGTCCCTGTTTTTGACTAAATGACCAGGGTTTTCTTTCTTTCTTTCTTTCTTTCTTTCTTTTTTTTTTTTTTTTTTTTTTTTTGAGATGGCATTTTACTTTGTTGCCCAGACTGGAGTGCAATGACGTGATCTCAGATCACTGCAACCTCCACCTCCTGAGTTCAAGTGATTCTCCTGCTTCAGCTCCCCTATTAGAGTAGCTGGTATTACAAGCACATGCCACCACGCCCGGCTAGTTTTTGTACTTTTACAAAATTTTATTTTAGTAGAGAAGGGGTTTCACCATGTTGTCCAGGCTGGTCTCAAACCTCCTGACCTCAAATGATCTGCCCACCTCGGCCTCCTAAAGTGCTGGGGTTATAGGCGTGAGCCTCTGTGCCCAGCCCCGCCTGGGGTTTTAAAGCCAAACGGATTGCCCAGGAATCCCGGGGTGGGATTTTCATTCCACAGAACTTGCCTCTGCTCCACTGGCCCCTCCAGTCCCCATGTGCTGACACTTGCTGTGTTCCAGTTCTGTGCTAGATGCAGTGGCCTCAGAGGCAAAAACCAAGAGAACTTGCCTTCAGTGAGTAGGAAAGAGAGATTCAGGAAAGAAACAGGATCCCAAGACCTCATGGCAGGTGGCCGTGACTCAGAGGGAGAAGCAGAGGCCCGGGGGCCTCAGAGGGGGTTTCATTTATTGTTATCGAACTGAACTTGTGCACCTGCCTGGGATAGCAAGCCAAACCATTGACATTGGGATTGAAGTGAGAGAAGGTGAGGTATTTATTTCATGGTACCTGACCAGGAGAATCGGGTCACTCATGCCTAAGACCTGACCTCTCCTATGGCTTAGTCAAGATCTGTAAAAGCAGAGAGGCAGAGGCTTCAGGCAAAGCTGTGCATCAGTACATAGAGGCAACACATTGGTTTGACCTAAAAGGATGTCTTGAAGCAGGGACCCACAGGTTATAGGTAAATTCAAAGATTTTCTGATTTGTGATTTGTTAAGGGGGTGAAGCTTTGTCCAAAAATTTTGGATCAGCAGAAAAGAACATTAGCTCTGGCCTGTGGATGTGACTTCCTTCAGACCTCTCAGGAAGAAATTTAGAGCAAAGAACAGAGGTTAGAGTTCAGTCCTCAGCTCCCCCATGTCTGAGGTCTACGTGTAGCGGACCTGCCATAGCACATCTGTTCAGTAGGAGTCTGGGTTTCTGAAAAACAACTCAGGGCCATATGGTTAAGATGTCACTTTAGCTTATATTGGAAACCAAACACCTCCTGACTCTAGCTTCCTTGGCTATTGTTTTAAGCTACTTTTATCTTCTTGCTTGGCTTCTCAAGTTGCTCATTTACCTTTTTTTTTTTTTTAAAAGACAAAGTCTCTCTGTTGCCCAGGCTGGAGTGTAGCGGCACGATCTTGCCTCACTGCAACCTCCGCCTCCTGGGTACAAGCTATTCTCCTACCTCGGCCTCCCGAGTAACTGGGATTATAGGCACCCATCACCACGCCCAGCTAATTTTTTGTATTTTAGTAGAGATGGGGTTTCACCATGTTGGTTTGAGACAGGCTGGTCTCAAACTCCTGACCTCAGGTGATCTACCCACCTCGGCCTCCCAAAGTGCTGGGATTACAAGTGTGAGCCACCACGCCCAGACTTGCTCATTTACTTCTCGGGGCTAGCTAGATGCCTGGAATTTCCCTTGAAGGAACTCAAGATTTTCCTTTATTTCCATGTTTTGGGGGGCCCATTGGTCCCTAAGAGGGGTCCCTGCCCCATCTCATTATGAGAACCTTCCTTTCTAAAATAGGCAGCATGGACATGTCGGAAGAGACCTGCCCTGAGATGTAGCTGTAAAGCGTCCACTTTCCTGTACGTGTCTTTTCTGTGATTTGCTCTCCTGTCTTCAAAAGTCTACAGTGTTTAGGAGCACATCAGGCAATGTCAAGGCTTAGAAATCCCAGAGGTTCCTACAATAAGACACTCAGATCTCATTCTACCTTTATGCCAGCCTTCTGTCTGGAACCAGGCCTGGCTGTGGCAGGGCAGAGCCAGCTGGGACCTGCTTGGATTTGTGTGGCCACAGGCCAGGCCAGGGGAAGGTGAGATTAAAGCCAGCACTAGAGAGGAGCTTCAGGCACCTCAGCAACGAACCACCCTCCCAGCAATGGTTGTTAGGGGCGTGGGGGATGGTGCCTGAAAGCTGGCTGGTTGGCAGATAGTGGAGAACAGGGGCTGGGGGCCAGCCAAACTGGGATTGGTTGTGGGACCTCTGTGAGCCTCAGTTTCTTCGTCACAAAATTCGGAGACTAGCAATTCATTTAACACTGTAGCATGGGACTAGCACGTAGTAGACATTTAATAAATGGAAGTTCCTAATAATAAAAATAATGAAGTCAAGGCAAGTGTTTAGCATCCAAGAAGGCTGCTTGAGACACTGTGAGCTTTGGAGAGAAGACCACCTTCTTCAGAGGGAGGCCTGTGGAGTGAATGCAGGGCCACGTCCTAGAAAATACCCGGGAAACCAAGCAGGCCAGCGGAGCAGGCTCAGGCAGGATGAGCTTCACACAGGAGCTGAGAATCGGGGGCAGGGGACACTGAAATCCCCATGTGGGTCACTATGATCAGAGAACCTAGGCCTGCTAAGTCTCCAGTGACTGTATCTATAGCCCAGGAAAAGATCAGCCTGGGCTTGAACACCCACAGTAGCAGCAGAGAGTCAAGCCAGTGGTACTCACAGTGCACTCAAGCAGAACTCTGAACTCCCACAGCTTGAAAATGTCAAATCCAGCAATCCCCGTCCCCTCTTCCCAGTAGAAACTGACTTTCTCACCCAGCACACTGGTTTCCCAGGCTTCACCCAGCTGGGCAGAGGGTCAGGAGCCACCCGTCTCTGCAGAGGCATTGGCCTGTTCCTGCCCCACTCCACCTAGTAGCAAACAAAGATGGCAAGACGGCCTAGGCTGGCTGTAGGTGAGGGGCTCACCTGGGTCATGAAGCAGAGAGCTCCAGTATGGCCAGGGGCTCTTAAGTTGCTCCGGTTGGTACAGTAACATCCTGTATTTATTTATTACATGGCTACTATCTTCGTCCTCCCAAAAACACAAGCTCAGTTAGAGCAGGGACCTTGTCTGTGCAGTGCAGGATCTCCCCTGGGCATGCAGAACAGGGCCTGCTGCATAGAAGGCAGGCATCATGCCTGGAAGTCCCTGTGAGCAGGTGGACAGGGCATGGCACACACCAGCCGAGACAGACAGCCCAGCCACCCAAGGCCCAATCAAGTCTCCATCTTTTATTGACTTAACTGTCCACTTTGCTACCCATGACCTCTGGAGGGAGAAATTCTAGTGTGCTCCATCTCCTGCAGGTTCATAAGCCAAATGTTTTTATGTCATCACTTCAAGATCTGGGGTTGGGACTTTCTCATCACTGCTTGTGTCTCCTCCTTCCCTCATTATGGATGGATGTGAGACCTGTCTGTGGCCCTTTGGATAAGTATCTGTCAGCATTTTGGCTGTAATAAACCCTGACTGTAGTTGGATTTCTTTTTCATAATAGGAGCAACAAGAGTGATATTATTTCTGAATAGTCAGTCGCATATGCACAGGAGAGCTGTCATCAGCCCTAATGGCACCTTCAATAATACCACGGTCATCTGGGTAAATTTGCTGAGACGGGCCTCATTTTTTGTTCTGGTGTAATGTCTCTGCCTAAGCATTTAGGTACTGTAGAGACAGGTGACAATGGCATACATACTCAGAAATTTTGGGATGTTTATTGGTTGCTTGATTGTCCATCATAACACCCTCACAATGACTTTTCTCTCTTATTTCTCAACCGGCATAGAACATCCGTATGGATGAATGGTGTAAAGTGGCCCTTTTGTTCATTAGTCTATCAGATCCATTTAGTCCTTTTTCAGGACCTTTAAAACTACCACGGGAGAGGAAAATACTGCAGCGTTAAGTGACAATTCAAGTGGGACCCAAGGAAGTGTTTTACCACAAATGTCATTTTCGAGAAATAGAGGTCAACGTATATATAAATCACAACTGTCAAACCAAATTAAATTTTATGAGACTCATATTTCCCCGTTCTTTCTGAGGACCGTTCCATGGTCTGATTCCTTCATCCTCATTCTCTTGTTAGATTTTTAGATTTGCCTGTGTGTTTCATTTTTCCAGCCATTAGGTTTTATATTTCTTTCCTTCATTCCTCCACCCAGCAAACATTTATTAAGCACCTACTGTTTTATAGATTTTATTGTTTCAGGTATCATGCTACATATTAGATTACTAAGGTGAAAACCTTTTAGTTTATCTCTCCAAGAATTCACAATTTTTGGTAGGCGGGATGTGGGAGGGAGGATGGAAATTGGTTTTTTTTTTTTTTTTTTTTTGAGATAGGGTCTCGCTCTGTCACCCAGGCTGGAGTGCAGTGGTGCCATCTTGGCTCACTGCAGTCTCAACCTCCCAGGCTCAAGTGATTCTCCCACCTCAGCCTCCTGAGTAGCTGGGATTACAGTAGTACACCACCACACTCCCCCCGTCCTTTTTTTTTTCTTTTTTGGTAAAGACAGGGTCTCCCTATGTTGCCCTGGCTGGTCTCAAATTCCTGCGCTCAAGTGATCCTCCAGCCTCAGCCTCCCAAAGTGCTGGGATTACAGGTGTGAGCCACTGTGCCCTGCCAGAAATGTAGTGTAAATGTTGGTACACCTAAGACTTGTGAGAATTATTCGAATGAACTGTTGCCAGGGGAGTATGTGAAAGCAAGTGAGTGGGCAGGGTCAGCCAGGAGGGCTCTGCAGAGGAGGTGAGACTCAGGTGGGGAAGGAGACACAGTCTTTCGATGGGAAGGAAGACATCCTAAGCAGAGAGAAGAGAGGAATGAAAGGCTCAGAGTTAGAAAGTTGCACAGCACCCATTGTTTTAAAGTATAGGTCTTATTTTTATTCAGGAAACGTGATGCCAACAGATCAGGAGACAAATGGCATTGGAAAGATAGCCTGTTGCTGACAGATCCCAAGGGGAGGGGGCAGGGCCACATGGGGAAGCACAGGTGGGTCAGGAGGTAGAGGAGGAGGGGACTATGGCAGGAGCCTCTGCTGTGTCTTCTAAGGAACCGGCTGGGCCAGGCAAGGTTAACACTGGCTGGTATCACAGTCTTAGCAGGCTCCAGGCCTGGGGGCTGTTCCTGCTGTTGGATCCCCACCCCAGTGACAGGACAGGGGCACAAAGCCCTGAGTGTGAGCACTCACAGAGGAGGAGGTGGGACTGGGCTCTGGGTATGACAGGTACCCTCCAGGTGAGCTGTTTGCTGTCTCCGGGAACTGGCTCATCCTGGGAGGGCCGTCTCTCCAGGGCCAGCCAGGCCCAGGTGTGCCACGTCCAGTGGAAGTGGTGGCTAACACACCATGGGCAAGGCCTGGCGGGCACAGAGTGGGCCATGTGTGAGTGGGACATGATGGGAGATGGCCCAAGGGGAGGTGCAGCTGGTGGGAAAGGCCGTGCTTGGGGGCTGGCTTGTTTTTGTCTAATAGTGTCCCTAAAAAACTGTGGCTCCTGGTCAGTGAGCTTCCTGGCATGGGCCATAGTGTCCTGGGCTGACCTCGTCCCATTGGGGGCTCTTGACAACCCTTTGGAGTGACCACTGTGGTCCTCGCTATGTGGACAAGAAGGCCAAGGAGCTCAGTGTCTCTCGGGCCAGGCCTCGCACCCGGAGCTTCTGGCTGCGGAGCCTCCGCTGCCACTCTCCTTACTCCTTTTCCTGGGCAATGGAGCAGAAGTCCTCGCCAGCCTTTCAGGAATTTAGAAACTTTAGTGGGGAGTCACAGCGTGTGGCGCAGGGAGCAACAGCATCCCTGTTTCCCCTTGAGAAGGGTCGGATCTGATGTGGGAGGGACAGATACGGATGGGAGCTGCCAGTGGAGAGATTGCAGGGTTCAGCTCAGAAAAAGCCTAGGGCTCTCAGGGCAGGGGCCATCGCAGGCAGAGATGGCCTCCAGGAGAAAGGCTTTATGGAGGATCTGGTTCCCTCAGGGCATGGGATCAGGAGGGAAGGCTGTTTCAGGGGACACACTTGGGAGATGTAAACAAACTGGCCGGAATGCAGGGTGCATGGAGGAGCTAAGACAGGCGCCGGGTGCTGTGGACCAAGTGTGCCCTCAGTTCCTGTGCTGAAATCCTCACCCCCAAGGCAAGGGTGTCAGGAGGCCTTTAGGAGAGGATGGGGTCAGGGAGTGGAGCCCTTAATGATGGGATGAGTGCCCCTCTCCTTCCACCACATGAGGATACATAGGCATTTGGCCATCCCCAACCTGGAAGGGAGTCCTCACTGAGACCCATCCAGGCTGGTCCCCTGGTCTCTTCACCCCCAGTGCTGTGAGAAAATGAACTCCCATTGCTTGTAAGCTGCCAGTCTGTGGCAGGTCATCACAGCAACTGGACCCACTACAACAGTGGGGAAGGTGGGGCAGAAGGGTACCAGGCACCCCTGGCCCTGGAGAGAGAGGCTGGACCACTCTGCACAGCAAGAGCCATGAATCAGGGTCGGGTGAGACTGATGAGCTGGGGGCTTGTGGGTTAACAGGAGCCCCAGGCTCATCTCCTGCCCCTCCCTTCTGTGGCTGTGAGCCCCAAAGCCCAGAACATCCTGAGGACTGCCCCAGAGGAACCCTGCAGTGTTCATGACCACGGGGAGGGAGGTCTACGTGGAGGTGCACTTAGGGGTCTCCTTTAGGCTTGTGTTCTCCACACTGCTTGCCAGAGAAGCCACCTTGCCTGAGCCCCAAAAACCAACAGCTGTGCAGCCCTGACCCTACGGTTTGTTTTAAGGTAGAAATGACACTTGCATTTTTTAAAACTCACTAATCTATCAAAATAGTTCAAGCAAGAAGTTGGGAGCTTCTGAATCAGGGTCCTGCCTCTGAAATCAAGCACATGTAAGAGAGGCTGTGGAGGACACCCTGCCACGTACAGCAGGAGAGTGGGGACAGAAGCAGCATTGACCCTCCATGACAGAGGACAATGGTGTCGTGACCAGAAATAGGGCCTTCCACAGGTGGGTCCTGTCTTGGGAGGAAGATTGCAGTTCTGGGGTGAGGCTGATGTGTGTGAGCTGCTGGTGCTCAGAAGTGTCTTCCTGTGGTCAGCAGGAAGGGGCCCTGCACCCAGGTCTCTGTCTCCTTGTAGAGGGACAGGAAGGACTCCAGGAAGGAGGCCTTGCAAGAGAAAGAAGAGGAAAGAGGAGGCAAGGACAAGCTCAGAAGAGGCTTCATTTGGGGCTGCTGAGGCAGAGAAGGGGCTAGATGGGGAGTAAGGGCAGAGTGAGAGAGCCAGCACCCCAGGAGCCCAAGCATGGAGCTCAGGAGCAGGGAAAAAACCTCATCAGTCCACAGCCCTTCTGCTTCTGAAGATCGAAAGAATATTAAACAGTAAAGACAAAACAATGACACCTCGGAAAGACAGAAGTCCCAAGGGAAGGACTGGGAATCCAGCGCTGGGCTGGATCAAAGCCTAAAACCTCCTTGGGATTGAAGATAAAGAGTGCAGTGCCGCGTCACTTGCCCTGCCAGCTCATCAGGTGTGCAAACTCTGCAGATTTGTTTAGGGAAACTGGCTTCTGGGCTTCACTGGGCCTTCCTGATTTCCTGTGCCTTTGCTGGAAGCCCCCATCTGTCCCTTTCTGTGCAGTGAACCGCCCCCCCAGCCACCTCCTCTTGGGATGCTTCATCTGGCTGGGGTGGATGCAGGGAGCGGCCCTCAGAAGCAGGGGTACTCAGTGTCTGCAGAATTTGCTAGATGTGCAGGTTTTCCTGCTGACACCAGAGTTTCAGCTGGGCAGGGTGGGTCTGGCTTGGCAGGTTTCCATGGAAGGGGATCTGGAGCATCTTCTTAGCTCTGGATAGAGGGGGCTGCCTCCTTGCATCCCTCTGCCCCTCCCCACACACAACTGTGCCTTGTCTGCTTCCCCTCCATACACAGAGTTACCTTTGGGATGAGGCTAATGACTGTCCTCTGAGCAGCCATTGACCCTGGACTCTGGAGTGCTGAGCTCGTCATGGTCACCAGAGCCTCCCAGCGGGTCCTGCCAGGCCCACCGATTTCCACCAGTTTTCCCTGGTCCTGCCAGGCCCACTGATTTCCACCAGTTTTCCCTGAGGCCCAACCTCATATGCACAAACAGACCCAGTCTCCTGGCCTACTGGCACCAAACCTCTGGCCAGAACTGGGGGCGGGCGAGCAAGCAGTGGGTGCCTGGTGGGCAGCAGCATCCCTGTGGGTTTAACGGACAGACGGCGCTCCTAATGGGCCTGAAGGGCCGCCCCTGCCGGGTGGCATTAGAAACAGGTGGCATTTCTGCCTTTGTCCTAAGTATTGTAAAGTGCTGTTTATTAGCCTTAAAAAAAGTTAAAGAATAAAAATGCCTTTCAAAATTCCAGCTTCCCAACGGAGCTTTGATTTGTTTTATCTTTAAAGAATTCTGCCTCCCTCTAAGTTAGCACATTGTTGGTGAGCACCTACTTGCTTCTAGAACACTCTGTCTTGATGGCCTTGAAATCTAATGAGAGAGCGGAGGAGCCCAGCAAGGATTAAAGAACTCCTGCCTCTCACGAAAAAGAGTCCTAGCCTCTTCAGACAAAAACATAAACCTTTGATTATAGAAATTTCAGTTTCTCCCCTAGAGGTCTCTAAGTAAAGGTACATTTTTGGTGATCATTTGTTTTGGAGCTCTGTGTAAAGCAACCCATTTTCAGTATTGATTTTTACATCATTCACATGTTAATTTGTAGATTTGTTCATGGGTTAAACAAACGCCAAATTGAGGCTGGACCCTGGAAGAGATGCTGGAGGTGCAGGGATGGATGAGACCCTGGACTTGCCTCAGGGCGAGTCCACAAGCAGGCCCAAGTGATGACACAGCATGGTGAGAAGACTCAGAAGCCAAGGAGAAGGAGTCAGTGCCACGGGGGTGGTACACTCCAGCAGGGCTTGCCACACTTTTTCTGCAAAGGGCCGGATAGTAAACACTTTAGGTTTCCAGGTCAGATGCTCTCCATTACAGCTCTGTAGTTCTGCTGCAAAAGCATGAAAGTAGCTGTCAGCCACACAAACCAGTGAGGGTGGCTGTATTGCAATAAAACTTGATTTATAGAAATAGAAAGTGGGCCAGATTCAGCCCCTGGGCTAGAGTTTGCTGACTGCAGTACTAGAGCCCTGCTTGTTTGTGTTTGAGATGGGTCTCTCTCTGTGGCCCATGCTGGAGTGTGGTTGTGTAATCACTGCTCACTGCAGCCTAGACCTCCAGAGCTCAAGTGATCCTCCTGCCTCAGCCTCCAGAGGAGCTGGGAATACAGGCATACACCACCACACCTAGCTAGTTTTTGTAATTTTTGTAGAGATGGGATCTCGCCATGTTGTTCAGGCTGGTCTTGAACTCCTGGACTCAAGCAGGCCTCCCATTTTGGCTTCCTAAAGTGCTGGGATTATAGGTGTGAGCCACTGAACCTGGCCTAGAGCCTGCTTTAATGAACCTGATAGGAGTCATCACATTAGGGAAGGTAATTGTGTTTGACTTACTGTTTTTTGATTTGCCCCAGACTCTGTGAAGTTAGATGCCACCTGGTAGAAGATTGTAAGTTGCAAAGCCAGAGGTCACAGTTATATTGCCCTCATAGCCTGTTTTGTTTCTAACTTTTCTATCTTATTTGAGCATTCTTTCTTTCATTCACTCTACGAACTGTATTTCCCTCTGAACCAGTTTTACCATCCTACTACTTCCTGATTCATGAGCAAAACAAATCTTTGAAACACACTCTGTATTTGTATAAGAATTGTGGGGTTTTTATTTATTTATTTTCGAGGCAGGGTGTCGCTCTGTCATCCAGGCTGGAGCGTAGTGGTGTGATCACAGCTCACTGCAGCCTTGACATCCTGGGCTCTAATGATCCTCCTGCATCAGCTTCCTGAGTAGCTGGAACTATGGGCTATGCCATCATGCCTGGCTAATTTTTTAAAAAAATTATTTTGTAGAGGTGGAGTCTTCCTATGTTACCCAGGCTGGTTTTGAACTCCCAGGGTCAAGAGATCCTCCTGTTATGTCTCCCAGGAGTTGTGTTTTTATTTATTTATTCTTTTGAGATCGAGTCTCATTCTGTCACCCAGGCTGGAGTGCAGTGGTGCAATCTCAGTTCACAGCAACCTCTGCCTCCCAAGTTCAAGTGATTCTCCTGCCTCAGCCTCCTGAGTAGTTGGGATTACAGGCACGTGCCACCATGCCCAGCTAATTTCTTTGTATTTTTAGTAGAGACAGGGGTCTCACCATGTTGGCCAGGCTGTTCTTGAATGCCTGATCTCAAGTGATCCACTTGCCTCAGCCTCCCAAAGTGCAGGGTTTAGAGGCATGAGCCACAGCGTCTGGCCGGGAGTTGTGTTTTTAAATGAACACTTTGACAACGATCATCTGCACTGTGCCGGGAGTACATCGAAGAGGCGTGTGAGCGCAAAATAAGGACATAGATTCTGGCAGCCTGGCGGGGGCAGTGAGAGGCTGAGAGGGATGCTGTTTAGAGGCTTCCCAAAGGTCCGGACGCTCTCCAGATTCCAAAGGAGTGAGCCAGTTGCAGAGAGAAGGGGCGGAAGGAACAGACACATTCAGAAAGGAAAGAGCAGTGCAGGGGGACAGGTGTTGGAGACTGCGTGATGCCTCCAGGTAATGACAAACCACGGCTGTGGGAGGAAGTGCAGGCAGAGTCTAATGGAGCCATGTGGCGCCTGCCTGGGCTCGCCAATCATTTGGCACCTGTTCCATTCGACATCTTTCAAAAAGGGAGACCAGGCACTGGGCAGGAAGGGCAAGGGAGTTTGACCTTGGCTGCCACTTTCAGCAGCCTGCCCTTGTCCCAATCTGTTGATCCTGGCCCTGAAACTGTCAAAACAACAGCCCTGTAGATAACCAGACACTCCCTTTTCAGAAGGCAGGTGAGGGGTCACCTCATGGAAAATGGCCACAGGCCCTAGAAAACACTTCCCTCCTTGGGCTCTCCTGGCGGGGAGGATGTAGCTGCCCTGCTGGCCCCTGTTTCTGACCTTGCAGCCGTTTCCCAGCATCTCTGCAGAGGGAGCCGCAGGCCGGGCATTCTCAGAGAAACCTGATGAAGCTGGAGGCCTCTTGCTGCGCTTTGCCCCACTCTCCTGGTTTCTCAATGCTGTGTGTGCCTTTCTCTCCCAGGCAGCCTCCCAGCCCTTAACCACTTCTCTTCCGTTCGTCTTGGTCATAGGGGTAGAACAGCCCTAAACCCCAGAGTTGCTGCCCTGACCAGTGCTGACCCTGAAGTAGCCCCTGTGGCCAAGAGCATGCCCCTGAGTGCCCAGTGCCTGACAGGATGAGAGAGCCTACATGATCAGGAAGCCCCCAGGCCTCAGGTGAATGCTTCTGCAGCCAGGAAAGCATCCAGACAGACTGAACCAATACCTGCTGGGGATCCAGGCCAGAGGAAGGCAGGGAGCTCCAGGCAGAGTCCCCTTCCAGGACACCAACGTTCCTCAGTCTTTTATTTCTCTCTCAGGCAGCCCAAAACACATCCAGGGTGGGCAGTGTGGGCTGCAGGGGCAGACCAGAGGCAGGAGACATGGAGTCGCTTAGCAAAGGTGAATGAGCATCCGCAGAGCTGCTGGGGGTCTTGGAGAGTAAGGTGAACTGCCAGGCATCTGTTTCCCCCTCGCACATGCACAGATCAGCCAAGGATCTGGAAGAAAAGAAGCTGCCAGGCAAAGCTCCCACCGGTCACTTGGTGCCATGATCTACGCACGTGAGCCAGGGGCGTCCTGACTGTCGGCTCTTTCCTTAGCGCTTATGTGTGATTGATTGATAAATGAAAGGTCCTGAATTGATGGCCTGAAACTGAAGTCATCCCTTTTTCATCTTTTCTTCCTTTTTTTAAAAATTATTTTCCACAAAATTGCCCAGTGCTTTGGTTTAATACCCAAAGGCTTGTTTTCACTAGGAGGATGTCACCTAAGTCACCAAGGACTCTGAAACCGCTAAACCATGCCACGGGATCCGCATTCAACAGGGAGGCCCTTTGCACCCAGTAAAATCCAACTGAAAAAATGCTGAGCTCGGTCCTCCCCACTCCCCAGCATCTAGTCGCAGCCGGCCCCCTACCTCTATCTCCGCCCCTGAGACACTGCCTGGGCAGCCAGGGGCCTCCCCTGGAAGCCTGAGTGGCTAGTATTGCTTGCCCTTCCCTCTGCTGTGATGCATGTTTTCCATTACCTGGAGGCCTGTAAGGTGTGGTGAGCTGTGCCAATCTATAACAAACACTTGGTGACCTTGAATGTGTCACTGTTTTTCTGGGCCTCAACTTCTTTCAGTGTAACTTGGGCTGGAACAATATTCTCCAGCTTCCTAGCTTATTGGTGGGTCCATTCACCCATCAATTGTGCAGATAAATATTGCATGGCCCCTCTCCACTAGACACTGTGATGGGGCCAGAGCTCTAGAGCTGACTTGAGTGAGCTCCCCTGAGATCCCTGGGTCCTGAAGTTCATTCTCCTTTGCGTATTAGGATTGGATGGCTCCAGTCTCAGCATTCTGCTCCCAGGTCCCTTCCTTCTTCACAGATGCGATGGAAGGAGACAGTGGCTGCCATGGTCCCTGACGAGGGGATAGGGAGGCCTTGGTCCTGTCTAACTCAAGAGCTAGTCAAACTCCAGCTTCACCTAGACCCCTCCCTTCTCCAAGATGACTGTTTTGTAGAATCTTCATCTATCCACGTGACTTGTGTGTCCTGTGTCTCCAAAGTGAGGATTTGAAGGTGTCAATGGCTACTCCAGTGCTAAGAGCTGGCCGACTTTGGTGCCAGGGGACTTGCCCCCTTCCCCTCTGGCTGCACAAGCTGCAGAGTCTTTTCCTGATTACACCTCCCTGTGGTTTTGCTAACTTCCAGGCTATTCATTAACTATGCTGACCTCCAGCTTGTTCTCTACCAAATGTTTTTGGAGTCATTCTACATTTCATTTTAATGTTTCTTTTTTTAATTGAGGTAAAATTCACCTCACATAAAAATAACCATTTTCAAGAGTACCATTCACAACTTAGTAGATTCCCAATGCTGTGCAACCAGCACGTCTGTCTCGTTCCAAAACATTTTTATCATGCCGCAAAGAGACCTCATACCCAAGAGCAGTCACTTCCTATCCGCTACTCTCCCCATTCCCTGGCAGCCACCAACCTACGTTCTAGTCTCAGTGGACTGACGGATCCTGGACATTTCATAAAATGGAATCACATGGTGCATGGACTTTGGTCAGGCTTCCTTCACTTTGCCTCAATCATGTTTTGAGATTCATCCATGTGGTAGCAGGTGCGGGTGCTTTGTTCCTTTTTATGGCTGAATCCTGTCCTATGGTGCAGAGTCCCTTTGTGTATCCACTCAGTGCTGGGCATTTTGCTTTGTTCATGGCTTTTGGCTGTTGTGACTAGTGCACTAGGAGCATGTGCCTGCAGGTATCTGTTAAGACACCTGTTGTCTGTTCTCTTGAGTTAGTGCCTGGGAGCGGAGTTGCTGGGTCATGTGGTGGCTCTGTGTGTAATGTTTGGAGGAGGCACTGACCATGTAGATGTTTTCAGCTGAGAGCACTGAGAGTTTTGCGCTTTGCCTTTTGTGTTCTCTAGGAAATGAGCCACTGGCACGCCTGCTTACACAGTCTCCTCTGCATCCATGTTTCCAGTTTACCAAGGTCATTTGGAATTTTCCTGCCACCCTCCCAAGACTTGGCCACCTGCCAGCTTGGTTTCTTATCCTGTCATTTGAGCCACTTATGAAGTGTTAAATGCACCAGGCCCCAGGCCGATCCCGCTCTGGCAACCTATTTGTCCTGACACGCTCTCCATGTTTGCACCCAGCCTTCTCAGTGTCCCTTGAGTCCCCCAGAGCCACACAGCCACACAAGACCAGTGTGTGCTTTTGATGGGGCTGCAGAGATCTCCAAAGAAGAGCTCTAGGGCTCTCCTGGTGAACACAAGGCCGTGGCTGTCTCCCCCATGGTCCCTTCCTGGCATGGCTTATGTGGCACTGTCAAAGTGGTCAGCCTGGTGCAGCTGCAGTAGAAGCGGCACTGGCACTCGGGTTTCTGAAAAGCGCAAGGATGAGTGAGAGGTGGGGCTCAGGGTCAGATTAAGGGAAATGAAAATGCTACTGAGCAGGCTGATGGTGTAGAGCTCCCAGACGGGGAGTAAAATCAGCACAAGACAGACCATGGGGCAGGAGCAAAGACTCAGGAGAGGCAGAAGCTGGGGAGCTTGGACAGTACCCCATGGGCCTTGCCAGCAGACTCTGAAAAGGCAACTGTCTGTTGAAGGTAGTGGCTCTTCCCTCATCAATGCTGCCACAAGGCTTCTTTAAACCCCTTAAAGTTTCTTTAAATCTTAAGGGGACTGTGCCTGCCAGTCTGGCTTCCAGGGCAGAAGCCTTGTCCTTCTCTGTCTAAGGACCTTTCTTATGCCATGGCCCAGCAATTGTGTATGTTTGGTGTGTGTTTGAGGCAGAAGGGGTTGGGGTAGGCCCAGGAGAGACTGAGCCCCTGGCCAGCCCATGATAGAAATGATGCTAGACTCCCAGCCTGTGCCCACAGCTCTGTCACTGCTCACTGTGGTCCTGGCCAAGTCTTTCTCTCCAGGCTCTCTCTGAGCCCTCACTTGTCAAACAGGAGGAAGGATGAGATGGTGTGGAAAGTCCTCTCCATCACTGATGGCCTCCAAGCCCTCAGAATTTTGTTCCCAAGGGGCTCACCCTTCACTTCCAGTCGCCCTGTGGCCCAGTTCTTGACTGTGAGCTTTTGACTAAAACTCACCCAGACTTGATGGTGGGCATAGCAAGAGCCTGTGTCTCCAAGGCACAAGAAGGGATTGTGGAGGACTCAACTTGTCCCAGGTGTGGGGATGCCTTGTGGCCCTGCCCAGCTCACCAGGTACCAGGAGGTGCATGTGGTCTACAGGGTAGCCTCAGTCCCGACAATGTATCCAGCCCATCTCAGTGTCTCCCTCTGCACAGGTGGGAGCTATCGGCGATGAGGAGGAATGGGTCACCCTCTATGAAGAAGAAAATGAGCCCGATGCCCAGATGCTGGAGATCCCAAACCTCACACCCTATACTCACTACAGGTGAGCACAGCAGTGGTAAGCTGCTACAGGAGAAAACGCTGGCAGCCTACACAGGTGGCTTCTGTTGGCAATAGTAAAACCCAGTCATACATATGTAAATGAGATGTTTCTAAGTGGCAATAACAGTACATCAAAGCCTTAAGGAGCAGGCAGGATGCATAGCTGGGTGTTATTACAGGGGAGATGATAGGCATATGTTCAACTCACGAGGTTCCTTCCATCAGTACCAGCCGGCAAAATACCTCATAGAAATGGCCCACTATTATATTAGGCCAAATAACGAAGAACCACAGGCAGCAGAGATGTGGCACTTTACCAACTCCACAACCTCTTGGGACTATTAACATGCTGTGTGCAAACAAAGCAGAAGACCTAGGAAGATCCCTCTGCTCCCCTTCCCAGGCAGGGCCCAGGAGCTGCTAGTCTCACTCATCAAGCACTTAATATGCCATTTAACCTTTAGCTTCTTGATCCCCAAAATGGGTCCAGACAGTAAATCCTTGGCCTTAACAAAGGGCAGCGTGATCATGAGCTGTTAGTGCTGTGATCACTTCCTGTAAGACCACTGAAGGAGATGAAATTTCCAGTTATCACCAGATGTTGAGTTTGATTATGTCATTGTTCTGCCAGGATGGATACATTTTGTAAGATTGGAGAATGAAAGAATAGGAATTACTAATTCAGGGAGTAAAAGATGAAATTACATCTTTGTGAAGAATTTTTTTCCAGCACAAAACCAAAGTTAGAGTTTTTTAAAAAAAAGAACTAATGAGAGATGCCATTTAGCTTCTATTCATTTTAACATCCTTCAGAAGCTTAGAACAGACAAGACACAATACATTGGTTTTTAAAGAAAAATGTTTAGGTTAAAATGAGCTGTTGGGATTCCAGATTTACCATGTAAAATTAACTGAAGCTATATAATTGTTTCAAAGATCAGAAACCATAATTAGAGATCAGTGTCCCTGTCTGAAATTCAGGTACATTTGGGGAACCTCTCTAGTAAATGTGTGTATGAACGCAAACTTGGGATTTTTTTCTTGTGTGTAAACTAAATTTAAATAATTGTTTATATATGAATAAAGAAGAGATAGAACTGAAAGCATTTCTGTAGGTTTTAAAGAACATCTGACTTCCCCCTCATTTGGTAGTTAAGGAAATGGAGATAATCTGATTTGCCAAAGGTCTAACAGTTACTCATTGGATTAGAATCACAGAGTGTGGTGTGAACCCTGAAAATTTGAAACAGGTCTCAATTACTTTAGAAAGTTTATTTTGGCTGACCGCGGTGGCTCACTCCTGTAATTCCAGCACTTTGGGAGGCTGAGGAGGGTGGATCATGAGGTCAGGAGATCCAGACCATCCCGGCCAACATGGTGAAACACTGTCTCTACTAAAAATACAAAAATTAGCTGGGCATTTTTGCACCTGTACTCCCAGCTACTCAGGAGGCTGAGGCAGGAGAATCACTTGAACCCAGAAGGTGGAAGCTGCAGTGAGCCAAGATTGTGCTACTGCACTCCAGCTTGGGAAACAGAGCGAGACTGTCTCAAAAAAAGACAAAAAAAACTTTATTTTGCCAAGGTTGAGGATGTGCCCATGACACAGCTTCAGGAAGTCCTGCCAATATGTACACAAGGTGGTCGGGGCATGGCTTGGTTTTATACATTTTAGGAAGATGTGAGACATCAATCAATATAAGCAAGAAGGACATTGGTTCAGTCTTGAAAAGTGGGACAAGCAAAGACAGGGAGATTCAAAGCAGGGAGGGGGCTTCTAGGGCACAGATAGGTGAGACAAATGGTTGCATTCTTCTGGGTTTCTGATGAGCCTTTCCAAAGGAGGCAATCAGATATGCATTTATCTCAGTGAGCAAAGAGATAACTCTGAATAGAGAGAAGCAGATTTGCCCTTAGCAGTTTCCATCTTGAGTTTTTTTGTTGTTGTTGTTTTAGCTTCATGATTTTGGGGACCCAAGATATTTTCCTTTCACAATAGGTTCTAGGCCCCTTGTTCTTCTCCTGAACCAACAGAAAAAGAGGTGCAGGGGTGTCATTGGTCATTTAAAAGGCTAGACTTCAAAACTGCCAATTGGTAGTAATATCCCGACATTCTAATTCTGGTACCATAGCTACTTGCTCTTTAACCCCTTGAGGTTATCTTAAATTTGAATCAGCTGATGGCAACTGGTAATATCAATTTCTGGACACCCAACCCATCCAACTATGTCTCACTTGCAGATATAAAATTGTTACATTGCAATTGATGTACCTGTTCCATTCTTTGAAGGTTTTTAGGGAAAAAAAGGCCACATAGGCAATTTGCATTTTTTTTTTTTTTTTTTTTTTTTTTTTTTGAGCCAGAGTCTTACTCTGTCACCCAGACTGGAGTACAGTGGCACGATCTTGGCTCACTGCAAACTCTGCCTGCCAGGTTAAAGTGATTTTCCTGCCTCAGCCTCCTAAGTAGCTGGGATTACAGGCATGTGCAGACATGCTCAGCTAATTTTTGTATTTTTAGTAGAGACAGGATTTTGCCATGTTGGCCTGTCTACTCCGACCTCAGGTGATCCCCCACCGCCACCGCCCTTGGTCTCTCTAAGTGCAGGTGTGAGCCACTGTCCCCAGCCACAATTTGCACTTTCAATGAAACCAAGTAAAAAGAGGGTGTTCTTGAGCAATGGCCTTTATGATATGGGTAGACACTTTTCTGAGCCTTCCCTTGAGAAATGGTCAGGGCCTTGTGATTTTGTTTTTTTTTTTTTTTCCTTCTGACCTTTGCTTCTCCATAACTCTCATCAGTGGTTTTGCCTTTAGATTTCGAATGAAGCAAGTGAACATTGTTGGGCCTAGCCCCTACAGTCAGTCTTCCCGCGTCATCCAGACCCTGCAGGCCCCACCCGATGTGGCTCCAGCCAGCGTCACGGTCCGGACTGCCAGTGAGACCAGTCTTCGGCTTCGCTGGGTGGTAAGTGGGGGTGAGAAGGGAGGCTAGAGGCTCATGGGTTCTGAGTTAGCAGGGGCCCACAAAATCCAGGGCTTAGGAGTTTCTTAGTCACGCCTTTGTCCTAGTGAAAACTAATCTCATCGTTAAACCAAAAAGTATTGCATTTTACAATTAGTGTTGGATCTCAGGCCAGCCCAGGAGATCCGATTAATTAGTAGCATTGCTTACTCTCTTCTTGGAACTGAGGACTATTCCTTGGGGCAGGGAAGCTGATGGTGCCGCAGGCCGGACCTCTAAGTCCTTAAGCTAGGTCAACATGGAACCAATACTCAGTATTTGTAAGAGAGCCAGCCTGATATTTAATCAGAACATTTGCCCACAAAATTAAGCCAAAATGTATTAAAAGAAATTGTATGCAGCCAAAGTTACTGACAGGGTTTCATTTAATTCACACAAGAAAAGTTTCAGGGAAAAATTAAGTAGATGCTTCTAAGACTATTTATCCCAGGAAAGCCTCTTCCATGGAGTTGGCCTCACCCGCTAGGGTGGCAGTTCTGAAATGTCAGCTCATCACACCCCCTCATTCATTCCTAGCCCCTGCCTGATTCTCAGTACAATGGGAACCCCGAGTCCGTGGGCTACAGGATTAAGTATTGGCGCTCAGACGTCCAGTCTTCAGTACTGGCCCAAGTCATCAGTGACCGGCTGGAGAGGGAGTTCACCATCGAGGAGCTGGAGGAGTGGATGGAATACGAGCTGCAGATGCAGGCCTTCAATGCCGTTGGGGCCGGGCCATGGAGCGAGGTGGTGCGGGGCCGGACGCGGGAGTCAGGTGAGGGAAAGGTGATTCCTGTCCTAAAGACACCTTATTAGAGATGGGTCTGGGTGCCCCTGAGCCTCCGTATCCCAGCCTAGTGGTGTCTCATTGGCCTGTCGCAGTGGTGTCTGTCTTGGAGCTTTCCTAATCCATGATTAGGCCAAAACTCGGCAGGAATTTCCATCCGACTTCATTAGGGCCCCCAGCCATTCATTGGAAACTGGTGGTGATTTCCAACAGGGGCTCGGTTCACATTACTGTGTTATAAATTAGGGATGGTTTTCACTACCAATGACGAAAAGCAAGTGTGTGTAAAGATCCAATGGGGAATCTTTAAAATACAAGGGATTCAGAACCTTCTTGTCACAAATTAATGGGGGTAGTATAGTAAGTAATCCAGCCTGTAGTAATAACTAGACCTCCAAAAGTTTAATTGCTTGAACATAGTAGGAGTTGATTTCCCACTTATATTGGGGTCTAAGGTGGGTGTTCCTGTTTGATGAGTGGCTCTCTTCCATGGGTGATTAAGGGATCCAGGCTTTACTGTTCTCTGGGACTAATCTCCTTCTGCACCCAGCTGCCAGCAGGGAAAAGAAGGCAAAGAATGGGCCCCTTTTTGGGGGCCAACCTATTCAGAAGTGGAACATCACTCTGTTCATCTTCTTTGGGCTCAGTCATGGGGTTCTGCCAGTTGCAAGAAAGAAATGGAGAAGTGTTTTTGGCCAACCTTGAGTAGACCTCTGCTGCACTGTGCTAATGCTGAAAGTAGGGCCACCTAATTTTTTAGGCTTTGTGGACTAACTTCCACTGGCCAACTGTGGGTTGGAGGAGCTTTTCTTGCCTCCCTTGAATTTTTAGAAACCCAGGGAAGGAGAGTAGTTACCACTCATTAAGGACTCACTGTCACCTGCCCCTGGTCCCTTTAGTCTGATCTGAATTACTGAGGTTCTGTCTGGAGAAGGAATAAACCAGCTGCACCTCTGCCCAGGCTTCTTGGATGAAAGTCACGGCATGTGCTTGATAGAGGGAGGGGCTGTTAATTCTGGACTAACATAGGCCATTGGAAATACAACTTAGATTCCTGGCCTTTGTTCAGACATAGGATGAAGAGGAGGCCTAAAGGGTTGCGATGGTGAACCGGGCCAGTGGTCAGAGGAAAAGGACAAGACTCCCTGGCTCCTTCCCCCAGGGGGCCTTGATCCATTTTGCTTATTGATGTCAAACCCTCTTATTCGCTTTCTTTTCCTCTCTTCACCGACTCTCTATGTAAATGAGCATATTTGGCTCCATTGTTTCCACTGTCGTAGACATGGCTCTGTCTTTTGGAGACAGCTCCTGAGCCCAGCATGAGTCCTCCTTTCCTTGCGGCTCCCAGGGGCAGAATCACCCTTGAAGCTGGGGAGTCAAGAGGTGGCCAGCACCTGCCTACAGCTGTTTCCACCCCAGAGTCCTCAGAAATGCCTAGTGCCTGCCCTCTCCCCTTTCCAGAGGCTCCCTGCTACGATCGTAGTCCCTGTACTACGTTGCCATGCAAAGAGACAGTTCCCCTGTTGTTGTTTTCAGTAGAAAAATTAATTAACTTATTAGATTCTGGAAACTGCCTTAGGAGACACAGTTGGAACTCAGAGTGGCTTTGATGGGAAATGGACAAAAGGCTGAACTAGGAAGGCAAGTGCATGGCAGGCATCGGAGAAAAGCCTCACACAGTCAGCAAGAGGAGGCGGAGGACACTGGGGCACAGGGCCTGTTGGCATGGCTGGAGGTGGCTTTGGGGGCCCCAGTCCTCAGGATGAAGGTGTTTAAAAGGGAGAAAGGCATAGATACTTGGGGTGCCCAGGGCTCCCAGGGCTGGCCTATCTGCTCCGAAGATGAAGAGGGAAACATAGAAGGTGGTGCCAAGGTGGGAGGGTGGCCTCTGAGGACAGCTGGAATGAGGAAGTAGATCAGCTCCCAGCAATGAGGAAGTGGGCCCTGGAGCCCTGGGCAGTGCCAGACCCTCATCTCCTCCTAACGCTCATCTTAACCCTGCCAGGTACTGCAATGGGTGCAGGTGTGCCCCACACCACCCCTCTACCCTTGAGGCGGCCAGGCCAGGGTAAGGAGTCTGCACCCTGGACTTGGGCCCAGCAGTCCCCGACAACCTGAGGGCACCAGTGCAGGCCCAGTTATCTGCAGGTGCCACCCACTCTGTGTGCTATGGCGTGGAATGGCCTGGGAAGCTCTGGGAAAAGGTTCCTCTCGTCCTTTCTTGCTCATTCCCCGTCTCCCACCAGTGACAGGTGTGAGCCTGCTGCTGCCCATGTATGTTACTGTGATGTACAGTGGGTTGCATCGCAAACAGGCCCCTGCGTTTCCTCAATGCTGTTCCGCTCTTGGTCACCAGCTCCAGGCAAAAGCTCCTGTGCCACTTGGTGATTTTATTTCTTCCTACTCTTCTGAGAGGATAGGAGGTGAGGGTAGATGGAAGGACTCTTACTCAGTAGTAGGGAGAATCGGAGCCACTGCCACATGAGAATGCTCTCAGGGTATGGCATGAACCCTGGAGCCCACTAATGGGAGCCCTGGAAGAGCAGCCATGCAGCCAGTGTGCTTCTGAGAGGACCAGTGTTTAAGGAGGGACACCCAAGCAACAGAGTTGGGCCCGGTGTCCCTCGGCTCTCCTTTAGATTGCAGCTTTCGTTATGTTCCAGAGGAAAGGTGGAGACACACTGACACTCAGCCTGGGATTGTGATTACATAGATTTTGAAAAGCTCTGTTATCTTCACTGTCTGAATCTTTGTGCCAAAGAAGAGAACTTGAGAACTTCAGAGGGACAATTCTAAATCCAGTAAAAGGCAGGCCACAAAAATATTTTTTTCAAAATTAAAATTTCTGCTATTACCAACAAAAAGTTATGGATAAAATATAAGTTTTTTAAATCTTAAATGTATTGGCTGGGCACAGTGGCTCACATTCATAATCCCAGCACTTTGGGAAGCTGAGTCAGGAGGATTGCTTGAATCCAGGAGTTCAAGACCAGCCTGAGCAACATAGTGAGACCCCCCATCTCTACAAAAAATACAAAATTAGCCAGGCATGCACCTGTAGTCCTGTTGTAACCAAACAAATTAGAAGGAACACGCCATGCTCTGAGTTCCAAATTAAGAGTCCTTTATTGATTTGCCAGCGACCAAGAGACGGCTAATGCTCAAAATTCTCTCAGTCCCAAGGAAGGGGCTTGATTATCTTGTATACCTTGATGGAGGTAGGGGTGGGGGAGCCTCGCTGAAGCAGAATTTTATAGAAGCAGAAAAGCAGGTTAGAGGAAAGGGCTGCAGGCACAGGTGGTTTTCATACAATTACCAAGAAGCGGGTCGATCAGGCTCGTTCTACACAATGATCAAAGGGTAACTTTTTTCTTACAATAGCAGGTGGGAGGTATGTCAAGCAGGATGCAGTTACAATGGTTACAGGTGTTAGGAACAGTAGCTTCAGTGCTTCTAAGTGTAGTATGACCCAGTTATGCACTCAGAGGGACTGTGGTACGGGGGGAAGGCAGGTTGGAGTTTACAGCTAAGATGGATTCAGTGGCAGTGAGCCAAGATCATGCCATTGCACTCCAGCCTGGGTAACAAGAGTGAAACTCCATCTCAAAAAAAAAAAAAAAAAAAAAGATGGAGTCAGTGATGCTTGCCCTGGGTAGGTTATTACAGTCCCAGCTACTTGGGAGGCTGAGGTGGGAAGATGGCTTGGGCCTGGGAGTTTGAGGCTGCAGTGAGCTGTGATCATGCCACTGCGCTCTAGCCTGACCAACAGAGCAGGATTGTGCCTCAGAAAAATAAGTAAATAAATAAATCTATCAACACATTTATAAGGAAAACAAGAAATCCTCAGGTGTCAGAGGTGTAACAGGAACTAGAAAGAGTTCAGCAGGAAATCCTGGGCTGGTGCCACAGCTTCACTGGGTTGGGTGGGGATCAGGCTGGTTCTTTCCTGGTGGTTTCAGGATCTGGGATTTGATGGCCATGTGGGAACAGGAGAGTCAGCTTTGAATCTGTGTAAGGTGAGAGTTAGGGCCTAAACTCCTGCACTTCAGACATGGCTCTTGAAGGCCATTCCTTCCTTCCTAGGAGAGGCTGAAACTCTCTGCCTGCAGAGGTTTGACCATATGTCTACCTGGAGACAGAAGAGAGAATGAAAAGTCACTCTGAGTCCTGTGCCCAACTCGATATTAGGTTTTGAATTTTCATTATATGAATGGCCAAGGAACTCCCGGAACAGAAATTAATGTGACATTTGGTTCCAGAAACCAAAAGCACAAGCAACTAAAGAAAAAGTAGATACATTAGACCTCATTAGAATGAAAACCTTTTTAACATGCTTCAAAGAATGTTATAAAGGAAATGAAAAAACTCCCCAAATGGAAGAAAATATTTGCAAATTATATATCTCATGAGGGATTTATCTAGAATATATAAAGACCTCTTACAGCTTCACAACAAAAAGACAAATGACCCAATTAAAAACTGGGCAAAGGATTGCCATAGACATTTCTCCCAAGGAGATTTACAAATGGCCAGCAAGCACATGAAAAGATGCTCAACATCATTAACTGTTAGGGAAATGCAAATCTAAGCCACAACGAGATATCACTTCACACTCCTAAAATAAGATGGCTAAAATAAGAAAAGGTGGACAATAACAGGTATTGGTGGGCACAGAGAAACTGGAACCCTTGTATGTTGCTGGTAGGAACGTAAAACGATGCAGAAATGTTGAGAAACAGTTGGCATTCCTCGAAAGGTGGAGCAGGGAGTCACCATGCAACAAAGCCATTCCACTCCTATGTGTATACCCAAGAGAATAGAAATCATATGTCTGCACAAAAATGTGCATGAATGTTCATAGCAGCTTTATGCACAGTAGCCAAAAAGCAGAAACAACCCAAATGTCTGTCAGTCGACAAATGGATAAATAAAATGTGGTCTATGCATGCAATGGATCATTCAGCAATAAAAACAGATGGAATTCTGATACATGCAGCAGTGTGGATGAACCTTGAAAATATTAGACTAAGTGAAAGAGACCAGTCACAAGAGAGTACATATTGTATGATTCTATTGGTATGAAACATCTGGAATAGGCAAATCTAGAGAGGCAGAAAGTGAATTCCTGGTTTCCTAGACCAGGGGAGAGCATTTGAGAGAAATGGGAAGTGTTTGATAATGGAAATGGAGCTTTCTTTGGGAATGATGAGATGTTCCAGAGTTGATCATGATGATGGTTACACAGCTCAGAATTTGTTAAAAAAAACATTGAATTGTACAATTTAGGAAAATTTTATGAAATATTGATCATTTCATAATAAGGCTTTTTTTAAAAAAAAAAAAGCTCAGCCTTCCTGAGATTAATTTTATACAGATAAAATGTCATTAAAATAAGTATGGGCTAGGGGCCGTGATTCATATCTGTAATCCCAACAGTTTGGGAGGCAGAGGCAGGAGGATTATCAGGAGTTTGAAACCAGCCTGGGGAACATAGCAAGACCCCATCTCTACAAAATAAAAATTAAAACTACAGAAAATTAACCAGGCATGGTGGCACATGCCTGTAGTCCTAGCTACTTGGGAGGCTGAGGGAGGAGGACCGCTTCAGCCCAGGAGGTCGAGACTACTATGAGCTATGATCACACCACTGCACTCCAGCCAGGGTGACAGAGCAAGATCCTGTCTCTAAAAAAAAAAATACTAAGTATGGCTCATAGATTGCACACTTTGCTTATGGTTGGAAGGCCCTGAAGATGTGTGTATAGTATCTTCTTACCCTCAGGGAAAACAGTGATCAACTCTTCCTCAAATAGTTAAATATTATACCCCAATAAAGGATTTTACTCTCCTCCAAAAAAAAGAAATACACAAAAAACTAAAGAAACATGGTTTCAGGCCAGACCATCTGGGCAACCAAAAGAAGAAAAAAATGACTCCTCTCTAGAGAGATATTGCCAACACCAAATTATCCAAAATAGAAATTGAGCCTTTTTAAAGATGAATCACAATTGTCAAGCACACAGGCAATAATTAGCCATGACTAAAAATGACCAACTTTTAAAAAAGCAAGAGAGAAAGATAGAGGGCTTTGATTGCATTTAAATACATACAAGTCTGAGATAAAATATATGACTACATTTAAAATTATTAAAGTCTTAGTAAGAAAGATTAAGATACCATTTCTTAAAGCAGATTTTTTAAAAGAATAAAACAAATGGGATACAATCATTCAAAATGAAAGCAGTTTAGACACAGTTTCTTCATGTTGGTCAGGCTGGTCCAAAAAAGAGAATTACCAAATTAGAAGCTAGATTTAAGTAAATAACTCTAAAAACAACATAAAGACCTAAGAATGAAAATATGACAGAGAGATTAAAAGACATGAAGAATGGAGTGAGAAGATCTACCACCTAGCAAATCAGACTCAAAAAGGAATGAAAGAGGAAGAAAATGAGAGTGACAAAATACACAAAGATAATAGCTGAGAAATTCCAAGTTTGATGGAAAGCATTATTTACAAGACTGAAGAAACACAAATCTTTAGTGGAGTAAATAAAACCAAATTCATACCAAAATGTTATTTGGTACAATGGTAAAATGCCAAAGAGAAAATCTTAAAAACAGTTGGAGTGAAAGGCAGATAATCACAAAGGTAAGGCCATTTGACTGAAGTGACTACTCAAGAACAACAGAGGCCAGAAGACAATGGGATAATAATCTTGAAGGAGCTAAAAGGAAATAATTGTCAACTTCAAATTTTATACCCAGCTAAACTAATCTTCCAGGATTTTTATTCAGAAAACAACAGACTAAATGTAATATAAAAATGAAGGCAATTTAATCAAAATAGAAATATCATTTTTATAATTTTTCAAAGAATACTTTTTTTTTTGAGATCACCTAGACTGGAGTGCAGTGGCATGATATGGCTCATTGCAACCTCTGCCTCCTGGGTGCAAGTGATTCTTCTGCCTTAGCCTCCCAAGTAGCTGGGATTACAGGTGCCTGCCCCCATGACTGGCTAATTTTGTATTTTTAGTAGAGATAGGCTTTCACCATGTTGGCCAGTAAACTCTTGACCTAAAGTGATCTGCCCACCTTGGCCTCCCAGGGTGCTGAGATTACAGGCATGAGCCACCACACCCAGCCAAGAACACTCTTTTTTTAAAAAAAGAAACCTATGGCAAAACTGCTGATTTGAGACTCTATTTTTTTTTACAAACATTTCTAGCTGTTGGAAACCTATATTTATAGTAGTCAAGAGAATGCAGAGGATAATATTTTATGTGTAAATGCATTCCAGGTTTTTTCTTCTGACTTTGTTCTTTTCATACAATCTTGTATTATCTTTTACACAACAACCCTGAAGAGACTTTCTCTAGCAATGTTGTTTATTTTTGTAGACACTGCTGTTTTAATTAATATTGATATATAGACTTTATATCAAAAGAAGCAAGTAGATTTGTCTTTGTCCTAGCAGATTGCATCATGTATGGTAATATGGTTTGGCTCTGTCCCTACCTAATCTCATCTCAAATTGTAATCTCCATGTATCAAGGGAGGGACCTGGTGGGCAGTGATTGGATCATGGGGGGAGTTTCCCTCATGCTGTTCTCATGATAGTGAGTTCTCACAAGATCTGATGGTTTTATAAGGGGCTCTTCCTCCTTTGCTTTCTCTTCTCTCTCCTGCCATCATGTGAAGAAGGCCCTTGCTTCTCCTTTTCCTTCCACCA
Source organism: Saguinus oedipus (assembly GCA_031835075.1). Lineage (NCBI taxonomy): Eukaryota > Metazoa > Chordata > Mammalia > Primates > Cebidae > Saguinus > Saguinus oedipus. The sequence continues at coordinate 51,397,622 of CM063170.1, forward strand.
TCATTGTAAGTTTCCTGAGGCCTCCCCAGCCATGTGTAACTGTGAGTCAATTAAGCCTCTTTCCTTTATAAATTATCCAGTCTCCGGTATTTCTTTATTGCAGCGTGAAAAGGGACTGATACATATGGCTAGACAGGAATCACATAGAGCCCTTAAATAATCAGCTGTATCAGTCTCACTGTTTTTCTGTTCATAGTTCATGTTCTGCTCACTTGTTGGGAAGATTTTGATCAAGAATAGGAATTGTTCTTGCAACTGAAGTTTTGTTTTGTCAATTATTACATTCTTTTTTTTTGAGAGTTATAAATTACAGAAAGGTATTTTTTAGCTTTTAATTGAATTTGTGTTTAATTAGAAACTTTGATGCAACACATATCACTCTGGAAAGAAAATAGTGTTAGTTCACTTGTTTTCATCAAAAAAATTATAATTTGGTTATTGATCTTCATTTCAAGATGTGGATGATTCAGATTCTGGACATGTTTAATGATGAAATAACAAACTCCCAGGGACCCCTCTTGGACCATTCTGTGGTCTGTGCTGGTTCTCTGTCACAGCTCCTCCTCCCCCTTCTCTGTCTCAGCTCCTCCTCCCACCTGGGGATTTTCAGGTGCCCAGATGCTCCAGGACTTCAGTGTCCCCACATTGTTAGCCCATCAGAATGGAGCCTTCACAGCCTCCTCTGGGAATCTCTCCACCTCTGACTGGCAGGGCCCTCCCAGGTCCAGCAGTTTTGACTTTTTGCCTTTCCTGGCTCTACTGACATCTGACACCCTCCCCAGCAGTGAACTCGGTCCTTTTTTGAGATGAGGGGAGGCAGGGAGGAGATAGGGAGGTGAAGGGGTTGTCAGAGTTGAATGGTAAAGACACAATGGAGAGGGAGAGGGATTGGAGAGAGAATAAAACCACTACCCTTTTTCTGAAATAAGTCTCCCCTCAAAGGAGATAGCAGCTCCTAGGTGCTTAGGAATGGTGCAGTGTGCAGGAGTGCTGAAAACATGCAAGGAACACAGAGCAGAACACTTGGAGCCACATTTCAATGACGTTTACAGTTTTGAAGTGCAGTTTAACAGATTCTGTGACATTTTATGATATATTATGATATATTCTAAGGAAAAATGAGGCCTTAAAAACCAAGAGAGACCACATGAGGAGTAATAACGAACTGTATAGTGTAAAAGCCTACAGAGGGGAGAGAAAAAAATGAAGGAGAAAATAAGCCATGGGATGGCTTTGTTTTTAATGAGAGGGGAATTCCCAAGAGTATCTCAAAACATAAGATGTCAGATTAGAAAAGGAGTTGCATCTACCTCAAAATAAATGATGGGTAAGAGGTTTCTTTTTTAATTCTTGAAAACTTTCCAACTCCAGGGCAGATGTTGTCCTGGGAGAATTTGAATTTGCTGAAATTTTTATCCTGAACTCTGCCATGTTCTCTGCTTTAGCCACCTCACTTCCCTGTCTCCATGTAAGAAATTCAGCCACATTCAAAGCCCAGTAGGTGTCTGAGTTGCTGCAATCCCCAGGTTTCCCTCGTTCTTCGAGGACACAGTTGGCTCTCCAGTAACTAGATGCACATCCTACCACATCTTAGGAAAACAGCTGTGATTTGTAGGTCTATAAGGAGAATTGGGCACTTACAGTTTCAAAGAGTGACCCACAGGAAGCAGTTATGGATTACAGAAGTGGAACATTTATGTTGCTGTGGCAGTGGCCTCTCTTTTTACAGACAGGGACAGAGGTTTTAGGACCTAATACCAACATCTTGGGCCTACAGTGTGTTTAGTGTTCTTATCTTATTCTGAATAAAGTCAGATACATTATAGATTTACCTTTTCTTTCATGTTAATGTCCCCTTTAGTTCATAGTTTGTTCAGGGTTTATAAATTTTGTTTGTTTGTTTTTGAGACAGAGTTTCACTCTTGTTGCCCAGGCTGGAGTGCAATGGCACAATCTCGGCTCACCGCAATCTCTGCCTCCTGGGTGTAGGTGATTCTTCTGCCTTAGCCTCCTGAGTAGCTGAGATTACAGGCCACCATGCCCAGATAATTTTGTATTTTTAGTAGAGACAGGTTTCTCCATGTTGGTCAGGCTGGTCTCAAACTCTTGACCTCAGGTGATCCGCCCGCCTCAGCCTCCCAAAGTGCTGGGATTATAGGTGTGAGCCACCAGGCCAGGCCTATCAATCTTTTTTTATAATATAAGCAATGTGCAACCATTTCCTGGTAACAGCCATGGTGGTATTTAAGACATCCTGTGGGAGCTCTGTGAAGGCCTAGGGAGCAGGAGTAAGCCAGGTGGAGCCATAGCTGGAAGGCACCAGGAACCCATGGCTGCATCCGTGACAAGCACCTTCTTCTTTGGAGAATGGAACAAACTTAACATTGCAAGTATTCCATTTCTATGACAGCTTTCTGCTCAAATAAATGGATATTGTTTCGTTAACGCACTGAATAACTGAATGAATGACTCACCTGACGTATTTGGGAAGATTAGACTAACTGACACTATCTCCCTCCAAAAATACAAGGGGGCTCACTGTGATTTTACAGTGACAGGCATAACTGGGGATTTTCTATTTTGTGGACACACTCACCGACCTATACCCAATAGCCAATCTAATGCCTGTGCAGGGAAAGTGCCCAGCATGGTAGGGAAAGAAGGGTTCAGGAGAGTTGCTGACTCCCAGGACTCTCAGGACCAGGGAACATGCCCCCCCCTGGGGGCAGGCATCTCAGGCTTTTGCTCTTTAGGCTCCTCTGTGATTTCTCCTCTTGGTAGACCCCACAGTGGTGAGGGTGCGGTGTGATCACTGACCCCCCCATCCTGAGGCTTAGTCATCTTCAGCCGCTGGTCCTGTTAGGCTATGGCCTGCCCTTTCTTGCCCCTCTCTTGTCTATAGAAATGCCTGTTTGGTGGTGAGGGAAGAAGCTTGCTATACTGCATGAGAACAGCTCTTCTAGGATGCACACCAACACTGGCAGTGTCTTAAGAACTGTGTTCATATCATAGCAGAATACCCCAAACAGGGCAGCTTAAATGGCAGAAATGTATCCTGTTAACATTCTGGAAGGTGGAATCTGAGCTGGAGGTGTCAGCACGCCATGATACCCCAGAAGGCTTGGGAAGGATCTGTCCTGGGACCCTCTCCAGCGTCTCATGGTTCCATGGCCTGGGCAACCTCTCTCCCGTGTCCCCATGGTGTTCTCCCTGTGTGTGTGTCTGTCTCCTCCCATGGCACTCTCCCTATGTGTGTGTCTGTGTCCTTTTTCATATGGACACTAGTCATATTGGATTGGGAGCCCACCCTATGCAGTATGACAATCAAATGTCACAGTTTGCATTATTGTGCAATCCGCCCCCCCACCATGTTAGACTAAATAGCATTGCTACCCTCTCAGTCTCTGTGTAATGAGGAGGAAGTCTGAATGTCTGAAGGAATGGATAAGTGAATGAATAGATGGATAGGGGATGGGTGAGTGGATGGATGGATGGATGGTAGATGAATGAATGAGTGTATGGGTGGATGGAAGGATGAATGAATGGGTGGGTGGGTGGGTGGATGGATGGATGGATGGATGGACGAGTGAAAGGATGGATGGATGGATGGATGGATGGATGGATGGATGGATGGATGGATGGACGAGTTGATGGATGGATGGATGGATGGATGGATGGATTGATGGATTGATTTATGGATGGATGGATGGATTGATCGATTTATGGATGGATGGATGGATAAGTGTATGAAAGAGCAGAGCAAGCCCTGTGACTATTCCTGCTACAGAGGTGTGTGTGTGCATCCTGCATCTTGGAGCCCTAGTAGGCTTACAAAGGAGAAGGAAACAGATGCTTCCACTCACCTCTGTGTGCCAGCACCCTACCAGACACTTCTCAGAGTTTGCTTTCATTCTCACTCTGTAGGCTAGGACTAGTCATAGCATCTCCTTTCACTTTCTTCAAAACAACTAGCTATTGATCAACTGTTGACCAACAAGTGCTGGCCACCAAGAGGTGAGAGGGAGAAGACTTGAAGGAAGGTAGGCCAGGCTTAGCCTTTCACAAATGGACAACTGAGACACGGGTGATTGGAGCAACATCCCTGGCTTCCACCCTGAGTCTGGCCTTACTCTTTCACCCCAGGCTACTTCCCTGGGTATCCTGGAGACCACCCGAGTTCAAAAGGAGACTTTGCCACCAAGCAATAACCTCCCAGAGGCTCCATTGCTCTGGGGGCTCCCATGGGACCCCTCCCCCATAGGACATGTTGGACTTGAAGTGTCTCCTTCTTTTTCAACCATGTCGGCCCTGAAGTGTGGTGGGATCTTCAGGCCCAACTGAGAGCAACTCCTCCATGCTATTTATAAACAGTACCTTCTCTGACTTTGCTGGAGGCTAGCTCAGGTCCAGGTTTTCTTATCTGAATGGCATTTGAAGTTTAAATGGGTCCACAAGAAAATTAACAAAGCAAATGGAGATTATCTAGAATATAATGCCATTTTAAAGTTTCACTGCTTTTATACACATTATATCTGAATCATTGCAAACCTATCAAGACAAATTAGTTCATCGATAGGTTAGACAGAAGAGAGATTGCATGAAAGTAAGAAAATGATCTGACATTTGGGCTGGGCACGGTGGCTTACACCTGTAATCCCAGCATTTTAGAAGGCCAAGGCGGGCAGATCACTTGAGGTCACGAGTTCAAGACCAGCCTGGCCAACGTGGTAAAACCCTGTATCTATTAAAAATACAAAAATTAGCCAAGTATGGTGTAAGGTGCATGCCTGTAACCCCAACTACTTTCGAGGCTGAGGCAGGAGAATTGCTTGAACCCAGGAGGTGGAGGTTGCAGTGAGCCGAGATCACAACACTGCACTCCAGTCTCAAAAAAAAAGAAAACTATCTTACATGTGCGTGGGTCAAGAAGGGCATGGCTGGCCTCTGCTGCCCATCTCCTTGTAGAAAAGCATTCATTAAAATGGACAAATGCAATTTTCTCAGCTTTAGTTTTCTCACTGGTAGAAAAGGGGTAATGATGCCTACTTCACTGGGATCATTGTGGGATTAGATGCAATTACATAACTGAAGGCAGTTGGCACAGACAGGCACTGGATAAGCACCTAGTCAACCTGCCCTCCCTTTCCCTTCTTTTATGTAAATCCTCATGTCCCCTCCTCTCTTCAGCCTCTCCTGTCCCTGTCAGGGAATACCATGTTTGGAGCTGTCAGTGAACTGGCGTGTGTCTGAAAGTGAGGATTTCCTATTTGAGATAAAAGTCTGCAGTTTCTACAAGTTAATACAGCAAACAGACCAAGCATCTTCTTTGTTTTTCTTGCTGGGTGGACTCAGGTAAAATTGAGCTGCTAAATACCCAGGATTTATGGATTTGTTGCTAATATTAAAGAGATTTACATGTCTGTTATACTCCTGCAGGTTTAATCTGATCACTACAGAATGCTCAGAATACGTTGCTATTTCAAGGACAACTTGATTATTTGGGTGAAAACTGGATCTTTATTTGTAGAAGCTTTAGACTTTGGATGCCAATCTACTTCACTGGTTCTTTGCAGTTCCTTCAGCCGCCCCTGAAAACGTGTCAGCTGAGGCTGTCAGCTCAACCCAGATTTTACTGACATGGGCTTCCGTGCCAGAGCAGGACCAGAATGGACTCATACTGGGCTACAAGGTGTGTGATGGGGTGACTTCCCTTTGTGTAAAGAGTGGGCTGGGGAAATGCGACCATGTGCTGTTCCCCCAAAGCAATGAGCCTTCTATTCTCCCACAGATCTGCAGCACCAGCCAGTTTGTGATTTTTATTAATACAATCTGTTGTCGGCTGGGCACTGTTGCTCACTCCTGTAATTCCAGCATTTTGGAAGGTGAAGGTGGGTGGATCACAAAGTCAGGAGTTCAAGACCAGCCTGCCCAACATGGTGAAACCCCATCTGTACTAAAAATACAAAAAAATTAGCAGGGCGTGGTGGCATGCATCTGTAATCCCAGCTACTCAGGAGGCTGAGGCAGGAGAATTGCTTGAACCCAGGAGACAAAGGTTGCAGTGAGCCAAGATCATGCCACTGCACTCCAGCCTGGGTAACAGAGACTCATCTCAAAAAAAAAAAAAAAAAAAATGCATCCAATTGTCTCTAAGCCTCATTGCTGTCTGGGAATTAGGCATTAGTATAACCACATCACAAATGCCAAAACAGGGTGCCTGAAGGAAAACACAGCAGGAGGGGCCTGTGCCTGTGTCTCCCTACTTGTAAAATGGGAAAAACAATGGTAGCTTCATCCCAGGGTTGGTGTGAGAATTCAGTGGGTCTTTTACACAGCACACCTTGCTCATGTGACGGGCTGGCGGAGGTAGATCGCTGTGTGCATGTTTCTATGTGTGTCCTCACAGTCCCAGCAATGGCATCAGCTGGAAGGGTTGGGTCTATCCCAGCTTCTCTGGGGCACCATTTCTGGGTTCCATCTTCCATGCATCTACCCCAGCCCTTTCAAACCCCCTCTGTTCCTCAGGGGCAACAGGCTCTGTCTCCCCATTTGCTCCTTGGCTCAGCAATGCCAGACATCAGAATGAGCATTTCTGGACCCAGCCAGCAAGGCCATGCTTGTCACATTGCTGCTCCCTGGGTTTCGAGCATGTCTCCTCTGCCTTTCCGTACTTCACATCCCTATTCTTTGCTTCCCTCTCCTACTCTCCTATGCCTTCCCCCTTCCCTGGGCATTCTAAGTGCTCCCTACTGGCTCCATGACACATGGTAGCCCTGTTGAGTTGGTTCAGTGACCAAAATTCCACACTACCTTCCTGGGGCCCACAGAAACATGCTTGCTGTGCTATTTTCAAATGCCTCTGATGACTCTGTCCTTTATGGCTTTCCAGGTCACTGATCTCGGGGAGTAGTTCAGAGAGGGTGGGTGTTGAGTGAGGACTTAGCAAGAGGCTCTGGAGCAGAGCAGCTTGGGGTGGGGTGCCCTGGAGGAGAGCAGCTTGGGGTGGGGTGCCCTGGAGGAGAGCATCTTGGGGGTGGGGTGCCCTGGAGCAGAGCAGCCTGGGGTGGGGTGCAGAGCAGCCTGGGGTGGGGTGCCTACAGCTTGCGCAGCTGCAGATGGCCCAAGGAGGCTGGAGTGCCCATCTGTGTGAGGACAGCAGGTCCTCTGGGGCAGGAACCCAGCTTCCATGGCTGCGAAACCCAGTGGGCTGCTGGCTCCTGTGGCAGGAAGCAGAATGTGTCTGTGTCCATCATCGAGTCTTTGTTTTAGTGGCTGTGGTTGGCATGGCTGCAGTTGGGCCCTCAGACCATGCAAATTATGACCAGGCAGCAGACTCGCCAAGCCGTGGACCCTAACTCAAGATCCCCTGGAGCATAGTCACTCTACCACCACCTTCCTCCCCCAACACCAGTGGGTACAGATTAGCCTTGATGGCAGCTGTCCTCAGGGACAAGCACAGCTGGCTAGGCCTTGATTCATGACGGTGGCCTGCCCTATGCCACAGAGGTCCCTCCCAGCATGCACCGCCTCATAACCCTCGTACTGTGTCGATGCCGCAGATTCTGTTCCGGGCCAAAGACCTGGATGCAGAGCCCCGGAGTCACGTGGTGCGAGGGAACCACACGCAGTCGGCGCTGCTGGCAGGCCTGCGCAAGTTTGTGCTCTACGAGCTCCAGGTGCTGGCGTTCACCCGCATCGGGAACGGGGTCCCCAGCACGCCCCTCATCCTGGAGCGCACCAAGGATGACGGTATGTCCAGGCTTCGTGCCTTCGGGGGTCTCGCAGCCTCCCAGCTTGGTGTTTCCAATGCAAACAGTTTGGGTTGTTGTCGCTTTTAACTTAATTTTCAAACCACTTTCTTTTGCAGTTGAGGGAAACAAAACGAAATTGTTTTTCAGTCGCTGAGCATTTATATGGCCAATTTCAGCCTGGAGTGGATTTTTACAGCCTAATTATGAACCTGTGCAGAGATTCCCTCATAACTCTGCTGTGGGCAGTGCTGGGAAGAGGCAGTAAAGGCTGGGGCTGGGCTGAGCTGTGGATGTGAGCTGTGGACGCTCCTCTTGGCCGGGGCTACACACACCCAGTGTAGTGCCCCCTTACCCAGCAACACAGCCCAGGACCCCTAGGGGATGCCTGAACTGCAGACAAGAGGGGACAACTATAGTTTAAAAATCCACAGTGGGCCTCATGCTTTAATTCTCTTGGCACCGCCCCGGTCTCACCGTTTGCACTGCGAGAGATAATTAGAAGTTGTAGAAAGCCCCATGTTTGACGCCCCAAAGTCCCCAGATCCCCATGTTTCCAGACCGAATAACAAGCACGTCTTGTCAGCTTTGTTTTTATGGAAGTCTAAATCATCCGTAAATATGTTTTCCTGCTTTGCAGATGTCAAAGAGGTAAAGGTTAGTGCCGTTACATTTTCATTATTAAACAGACTGTAATGAATACATCAGGGGGAAGAATACTGATCTCGCCCCCCCAAAACACCCACCTTGGGGATCATCAGAAGCAGCTGAAAAAGTGAAACGACTGTAGGTTTCCTTAAGCATCTTTGCTAAGTAACTAACTTAGCCTGGAAATTCTCTTAACTGCTGAGTGGAAAGCGCTCTCTCCAGGTGACTCAGAGAGCACCGTCCCTGAGTTGAGCCCAGCCTCAGGGAGAGAAAGGAGCCCTATGGAAGGTCTTGTCCATCCTTCCCTGACACAGCTTCTCAGGCTAGAGGAGGATCCAGGAGAGGAAGGGAATGTGGATGTTGTCTCTTTGCAAAGCAATCTGCAGCTCCAGTGTGGTGCATTCCAGGTTTCCCAAATGAAAGTAAAAAGGGGCATATTGGAAACTATGTCTAACACCAGGCCCACTGTAGCTACCCATCTTGATGCATGCGTTGGTGAGTCCTGGAGTGCTGTTTCTTCCTCTCTCACAGCCCTCCTGTAGACACGCCTTTCCTCCTCCTCACTCCAGTGTAATCCCAATAAACAGCCCAGGAGAGGGCTCAGGAGAGCAATGCTACTTAAGGCTGAAGTCAATGTTTGCGTATCTGTTACCTAGTCCTAGTTGCGAGAGCCTGTGGCCTCCTTCAGACATTTATTTCACCCCAGAATAGGTGTCACAACACACGTTCAAAATTCAAAATACTGTTTCCAGCTTCTTAGCCAGGGGCAGAACTCAGAGGCCTAGAATGACGAACACACAGCCTTTTATTTTCGTATTGATTGTTTCATGCCCATTGCCTCTTATCTGGGAATCAATCAGTTATTAATTCCAACAAGAAGCTCTCATACTGGCCACACACTTACTTGCCTGTACATTTAAGTAAATGTATTTTATGAGGGCTCTGACCCTATTATTGAGCAGCTCCACCACACCTAACTGCTTTTTGAATTATCAGTGCACCGAACTGCATGCAAGAATTATTATATGCATTTCTGCACATCAACTCTTAATTTTCTAGGACGGTGCAGGAGAGAGGTGGCATGCCTACAGGAAGAATGATTGAGGATAAAGTCATTGTTTCATCAGAAATTGTAACCTCCATCAGAGTTGGGAGGAACTTCAGGCCACCTTATATACCACCTGCTTCGCAGATGGCAAACCCAGTAAGGGGATCTGAGCTCAGATGAGGGAAATCTTCTCTCTCAATCTGATGTTTGCTCTCAGAGTCATTCAGTGACTGGTATACTTGTTTCCCAGTATGCTGGTTACACTCACACTGTTCCTGGCATAGTTCAGGAGCCCTGCTTTTGAGTCATAGAAAGCAGATGGGCAGGGTTTAAAGTGAAGTGTTTTCTCAAGGTACTGAGGGAGCCATACTAGCCGTGAGGTTCCAAAAGTCATCTGTCCAAAACTTCAGAGGGTTCTAAACCAACGACAGTGTAGTCTGTGGTAGTTACTGTACACAGCTAGCCCTCACAATCCTGTATAACCTGTCACACACCCAAGGAACATGGTCTTGACATCTGAATCACTGTGGTTTTACCTTCAGCCCCAGGCCCACCAGTGAGGCTCGTGTTCCCCGAAGTGAGACTCACCTCCGTGCGGATCGTGTGGCAACCTCCAGAGGAACCCAACGGCATTATCCTGGGTAAGGGAGCAGCGGTGGCCAGGCATGGTGGTTCATGCCTATAATCCCAGCACCTTGGGAGGCCGAGACAGGTGGGTTGCTTGAGCCTAGGAGTTCAAGACCAACCTGGGCAACATTGTGAGACACCATCTCTACCAAAAAAAAGCCACTAAAAATATTAGCCAGCCATGGTGGCATGTGCCTGTAGTCCTAGCTACTTGGGAGGCTGAGGTGGGAGGATCAATTGAGCCCAGGAAGTTGAGGCTGCGGTGAGCCAAGATTGCATCACTGCACTCCAGCCTGAGAGAGAATTCAAGACCCTATCCCCCAAAAAAGAAAAAAAAAATGGAGTAGTGGTGTTTGAAAGGAGAGAAACAATAGTCAGAATGATGACATCTTCCCTGTCGGTTAGATATTTATGAGGTTAAAAAAAGCCTGTCTCCAGCAGCCTAGAGTTTTCTGAACTGAGGTGATCGTGGGCCTCTTGGCTTTTTCTGAGCTACGTACTAAGGGTTTTTGGTATGGAATGAAATTTATGTTTTGTCAACCTGGAATTTCTTCCCTTCATTTGCAGTTCATGGCAATATCATTTGTAATCAACCTTCCTTTCCTCTCTGAAGTATCCCGCTATTTTGATGTGTGTTTGGGAAACAGGCTAGTTTTTCATAGAAGATGCAGACTTGGAAACATCTTTCTCCCATGTTCCTGGAAACATCTTTCTGCTACAGCGCTTGCACCCAGTCCTTGTCAGAAGCCACTGAGATGAAGCACATGCCTTGGGTCCCAGGGAATTTGTTTACATTACAGCCAGCATACTAGCTCTACTAACACTGATGAAAAGCCTTAATTTTTCCCAGTTCCCCAAAGCAGCAAATTATATTTTAAAATATCCCCAGTTCCTTTACTCATTCACCCTTTCACAGAGACAAATTAAGGACTTTGTGCTGGTGTGGTACACACAGTAGGGGGTGATTAATGAATGAGGGCACGCCTGTCCTCAAGACACCCATGGTCCTGTAAGGGAGACACATGGTGAGAATACAGTGACATAAACAACCTGGAAAAGGTTTCATTAAATGCCTTACATATAGCTCCTTCTCTGTAGGGTCTTTGTGGGTAGAAGGCTCCTTTTGAGTGGGATCTAGAGATAGGTGGTGGCCTTGGGAGAAGGGAAGAGGGGTGTCCACTCAGCCAAAACCAAGTGCTTTTAGCCTGTGGGAGCACTGACAACCCCAAGGGTAGAGATCGACGCTGGGCCAGGTCTTGAGCTGCTGTGAGTTCCCTGCTGTGCCCTGGAGAATGTGGCCCTGGGACCTGGACATTTTAAACTGGCCTATTAGAGGCAAGGGTGGCAGGCACAAAACATTGCCCCAGCCCCAGGTTAGCTTTTGGGATATTGACTGAATCCTGACACACAGGAGACCCCTGATTTGGCTAGCCTGTGTTCTAGGTAATTTACGGTAAAGTTATAAACCCAAACTTACAAACAGGTGGTAAAACTCACCAGTTTTTCCTTTATTTGATCTTGGGATTCTAATAGTTAGTTTGAAGAAAAATTTCACCTCTCTAAAAAAAAGTTTGGAGGCCTGTATTGAACAGCAGCAGGAATTCATCCAAGGACTTTGAGTGGGAAAGCAGCGCAATCAGATTTGCCTTTCAGATAATAACTCTGGCAGCCTGAGAAGGGTGGACACAGAGTGAAATATTTATTGAGCTCTTGCTTCCCTGAGAGGGAGCTTCCTAAGTCTTCTTCACAAAAAGGCTGTGGCCTATTTTCACTTTGCCTCTTCCTTTATGTGATTTCTGGAGTTGCTGGATAGAAGTGTTTGGCTCTGAGTACAGCATTTCTGAATTAGATGACCTTTGGAATTGTGAGTTCCTGCTACTAATATCTCAGATGAGCAGCCACTGTGGAGGTGAGCGTTTCAGGACCTGGACCAATGGAGAGGGAGCTCCCAGCCACATCTGGCGCCTGCATCATGAGCCCAGTCTTGGGGTAGGAAATGGTCTGCCCAGCAGACAGCTGTGGTGAAGAGATTTGCAGGAGCCCCACCCAGGCAGGCCTCCACCTCAGCACAGCACCCAGGCTTCAGCCTTTTCTGGAACAAGCAGGGCTAATATCCGATTACACGGGATCTGAACCCAGTACGCTGTAAAACAAGAGGCACAGGAGTCCACAAGAGTCCTCAAGAACCACCACATGGGTGTTCCCCATGAAGAAGCAGGCTTGTCCCAGCCCCACCTCCACCTTGGCAGGGCCCCTGGCTCCCACTGCCAGCCTTGGTAGACCCTCCTGGCAAGTCCTCACTCTGTGGTCATCTCCATCCACTTACTGTCACCTTACCAGGCTGCCACAAATCAGTTCTGGAGTGTGAAGGTGTGGGAGAGGTGCAGGAACAAAGCACGCGCTTCATCTGTGCTTCTCTCTTACCATAGACTGACCTGTGTTCAGATTCTAGGGCTGTGATTTTGACCAAGTGCTTCCTTGCACACGTGGGGAGGCTCTGGCCTCAGCCAGCTCTAAGCCTGGCCCTCTGCCTGACATGCCGGCTTCTCCAGGGCCTCTGCTCTTCCTGAGGACTCATGAGGCTATCCTCTGTAGGCCGGGTCCTCACTGCCCCTCTCTTACACATGTCCACCTGGTCGGGCTTGTCCTCAGCACTCCTGCAGGCACAGTGTGTGGCCCGCTGTCCAGTGAGCTGTTTAGCTGATTTTATCATCTGTCGTTTACTTTTCAGAGTGTCTCTGACATTTGTTTTTCTGATGGCAAGAGTACTGTAAAATAATAATTGAAGCAACAATGAAATCCCATTTCACATTAACTATATTTGGAATCATAAGAAACTGTGATAATGCCAAGTTTTACATGAGGATGTGGAGAAACAAGATCCGTACACTCTTGCTAGGAACGGGAGTTGGTGCGACCACTTTGGGGAGCACTCTGGCAATACCCAGGAAAGGTGAGCGTGTTCACACTGCAACTCAGCAGCTCTGTACTTCTAGGCCTTCACCCTAGAAAAATTCTTGCCTGTGTGCACAAGGAGAAATGCACAGGATGTTCATTACAGCTTCACTTAAACAGCAAGAAAGAAAGCAGCTGTAGTCTGCAGTTAGATGGCATGAACCTGCTTCTCTTTTCCCCTGTGTTTTAAACAGTGCATCGCTGACAAGCAGGCTGGCAGCGTGGGTAAGGATCTGACTCAGATCTGACTCAGATCTCAACCTGTGCTTATTGGCTGGGTGAATTTATGTGTGTTTCTTAGCTTTCCCATGCCTCAGTTTCCCCATCCCTCAAAGGAGAAGCACGTTTGTACCTCCCTCACTGGTGAAATGAGTTATACTTGGAACAGTGCCTGCCACATAGTAAATGCTGAGTAAATGTTAGCTTCCATATCACATTGAATATTTCATCTTTTCCCTGGCACCAGCAGAGGCTAGAGGGTCTTTTGACTTGGAGCTATTCATGTGCCTCCTGGATCACTGTGGGCTCAGCCTGGTCCTAGTGTTTACATTGTATGCCCCTGTGTGTGTGCTGCTTTGATTTATTCTCTGTGACTCTGGCTGCTGAAGCAGACAGTTCTTACTGACAAGAGAAAGGAAACTTAGAAGGCTGTTTGGGTTCTAGAGAGTTCCAAAGGTGCATAGAGAGGTGTGGATTTTGATTTGTGGTCATTGAAAGCACTAAAGCCCAGGTAAGGAGAAGGTGATCATTTAAATACTCTGAGTGCTCCAACCACAGCAGAACATTGCAGAATCACACAGCACCGTGTCTACCTGTGAGGCAGACAGCCTCACAGCCCAGCCTCCTTTGTCTGTCGTGCAGCATTGGGTTGTAATTGTCATGCGTGTTGTCCAGGTATCCTATCATCCGTGTTTCATTCCAGCCGGCACACCGAACCTCAGAGGCTGCAGGAAAGACAGGAAGATACTTCCTGCAAATTCAGATTGGTGTTCACGGGGGAGAAAGGAAAACATCTTTTCACCTGACTCACTTTACATCCAGAGACCTTGAATCAGTGTTCCCACTCTAGCAGCTCAGCCTTCTGAGTACATAAATACCTCTGCCGCCTGAGCTGTTCTGATCTATATCAAAACATGTTCTTGCATTTCCAAAAGAGATTAACAGCGTGAACCACCAGCAGGCGCCTAGAGGAGAAAACACTTGCTTATTTGCGTAAATATTTTACTGAGGAGCGCTTTTAGCATTTAGAACCTTTCTTGGGGAGGGTGGGGTTGGAGCCCCCTAAGTAGAGACATCCCTCCCTCACCCACCAGCTGACTCCTCATGCCCTTGGCTGCTATTATGCTAACATGATGATGTGTGAGTTCTTCAGATCCATGCGGGCCTGCCCTGGCCAGACACATGGGATGCTACACTGTCAGTGGGCCTCCTGCCTACAAGGGTCTAACATTTACCTTTAGCTTATTAGGAAGGGTGTGCGGGAAATCCGCTGAGAATCAGCTCTAGCGAGTATGATCCCTGTTTGGAAATTCAGCGTTTTGATCCCCATCTCTTGGATGGATAAGCTGTAAAACCCACGGGCCATGGCATTCTAGGCTTAGCTAGTATGGGCCTCCTGGGACAATTCAGTGGCATGTGGGTTCTCTGGCCCATTCATGGGTGTTGGAGGGAGTGTCTTCCCAACTCACCCACTGACAGCAGCTGCAGAAAGAGCAGCACGAGCCCCTGATGGCCATGCTTTGAGGTCCTGAGCACTGAGGCCCCAGTGATGTCTCACTGAACAGCAACTCTCAGATTATGCCTTTTGTTTCCCAGGGAAATGCACAATTTATAAACAGTTTGCAATTAGCTGGGCACAGTGGCATGCACCTGTAATCCCGGTTACTCAGAAGGCTGAGCCATAAGAATTGCTTGAAGCCGGGAGGCAGAGTTTGCAGTGAGCCAAGATCGCACCACTGCACTCTAGCCCGGGCAACAAAGCAAGACTCTATCTATCTCAAAGGCTTTGCAGCCACCTAAAACATCCAGACAGATGTCTGCACATTGCTCTGTGTGTAGTTCTGTGGCATCAGTCTTCAGACTGGCCCAGAGCTGAGATGCCTGCGGGCTTCCAGTAACCAATCTCATCTCCTTAGTGTCTTGAGCACGAAGGAGCACCTTCTTCTGTCTCGAGCAGTGTACAGTTCTGGAACTTATCTCATGCCTGTGGCTCAGTCCCTTTCTGGATTCTGATTGTCTAAATGTGTAGCTCCACTGTCTTCCAGGTGTATTCAGAAACCCACTCAGGCCTCTCACTTGATGTTTTTAATCTTCCATTTGGATCAATATGTCTCATACTTGGCCTTGCTCCTTTTAATGCCTGTATTATCATAATTCACCCATAACCTTAAAAATAGGTCTTCTCGTAGGCCACATTTTACTGCTGCTATTGATTCGGCCTGTTCATTCTTCCCTCGCACACACCACTGTTCTGGCCTTGCATCACTGAAATTCAGCACGTAGGCGTTTCTGATCTCACTGTAACCATAATTACATAACTAGCCTTTTCCACAGAAACTCTCTTATCTCTGAACACCATCTATCATTATTCTCTAAAAATGCAAGGACTATTACTCCTGCTCCTTTGTGCCATTAGTGTACAGAAAAAAAAAAAGCTGTCTTCTTTTGTCCATCGAGTCCAGGAATTTTTAAACATGTCGAGGTAAGATATAGCCATTCATCTTTATGTTCAACAAACTGTGGTGTGGGGACCAGATGATATTATCTTTATTTTAGGGCAAATAATAGGAAGGTACAAATAGAACCCAGATGCCAAGGAATTGTCTTCCAGTGCCTAGGGAACCAGATCAGAGAGAAAAGAAGAACCCAGATTTTTGCAATTAGCAGTGGATGGTGTTGTGCGTTGCAATCTGCATACATTATCTCATGGAGGCTTTGCCAGGGATGCATCCTAAAGATAGGGGAGAGGAGGGAAGGACGACCCCATTGCAAACTCCCTACTTAGGTCTGGCAGCACGACCACACAGTGCACTATTTTTATTTTTATTTTTTTGAGACAGAATTTCACTCTCTTGTTACCCAGGCTGGAGTTCAATGGCATGATCTTGGCTCACCACAACCTCCACCTCTCAGGTTCAAGCGATTCTCCTGCCTTGCCTCCTGAGTAGCTGGGATTACAGGCATGTGCCACCATGCCCAGCTAATTTTGTGTTTTTAGTAGAGAGAGTTTCACCATATTGGTCAGGCTGGTCTCAAACTCCCAACCTCAAGTAATCCACCTGTCTTGGCCTCCCAACGTGCTGGTATTACAGGTGTGAGTCACCACACCGGGCCACAGTTATTAAAACTCATGTTTCTAAAGGGAAAGCATGTTTTTGTTATGTTGTGCAGAAATCACAGAATGAAAAACCCATATTGAGTGTGGAAATCTGGGTTTGTTGAATACTCATATGCGTAGCAAAATGATTACCAAAGGTTGGACACAGTGGCTCACGCCTGTAATCCCAGCACTTTGGGAGGCCAAAGTGAGTGGATCACCAGAGATCAGGAGTTCGAGACCAGCCTGACCAACATGGTGAAACCCTGTCTCTACTGAAAATACAAAAATTAGCTGGACATGGTGGCGAGCACCTGTAATCCCAGCTACTTGGGAGGCTGAGGTAGGAGAATCGTTTGAACCCAGGAGGCAGAGGTTGCAGTGAGCTGAGATCGTGCTGTTACACTCCAGCCTGGGTAACAGTGTGAGACTCCGTCTCAAAAAAAAAAAAAAAAAAGAAAAGAAAAGAAAAAAAATGATTGAAAAAAAAAAAAAGTCCCAAGAGAGACATAGTTATCTCTGAGTGGTAGCATGGCCCTGCTGTAGATCAGCATGCTGCCACCCCACCTTCCAGGCCAGCACCTGGGACTCTGGCCAAGGGCTTTCTGTGACTACTGGAGCCTGCTGGGTTTCTAGGACTGGGCCATACATTCAAGGGGTGCCCCAACAACCCTCAAACTACCGCTGAGAGATGGAGTGTGCACACAGCCGCTCTCCCCTGTGTCACATGTCAGGGACGAGGCTAACAGGTCCTCAACCAGCCCCCAGAGTGAGGAGCCTGGCCCCACAGCTTCTGCCCTGATACATATACATTCATCAGCTTCATTCTCCATCTCCCTTCTCTACCCACCTCCTCTTTCCTGGGGTGACCCCCCTAAACCATCACTTGCACTCCAGTCCTGGCCTCTGGGTCTGCTCCTGGGGCACCTACTGTAGGGCCAAAGGTGATTTCATGGGGCTTTGTCTTTTCCTGCTTTTTTGGATGGCTTTTATAAAAACAAAACAATTATGTGTGTGTATATATATATGTGTATATGTGTATAACCACAACTATATGTATATATGTATATATATGTATGTACATAAGTGTATGTATATATGATATGTGGGTGTGTTTGTATATATTTTTCAAGATATATATATATTTTTTAAGATACATATAAAAGCTTGAAAAGCCAAAGCCCTAGGAGTGCTGTGGGACTGAGGGGCTGAGAGAGCTTTAGTGCTACATCACAGGGCCTCACCCCACACAGTCTAGGCTGTCTTGGAGCTGGGTGGAGCCCTTGGGACTTATGCAGAGAGAGTCCATCAATGGAAAGAATCTTGTACTGGGGCAGGGCCCCAGGCCTCTCTGAAAAGCATTGTACACCTCAAGGCCAGCTCTGCCAATGGTGACCCCCACCAGTCCCACGGAAGTGTGACATCCAGAGTGCCTTGTCCCCCTGCCACCACTTCCCTGGGAGCACGCAGGTTCCCTTCCTTGTGATCCAGCTGCTGCAGACAGCAGTGCTGCTCCTGCAGGTCCTCTCTGCTGCCCCATTCCGCCCTAGCCTGTACCTCGAAGGTTGCTTGTCCCCCTCTCAGATCTGGTGGTTTTGCCTCTGGTACCCACTACATAGGGCTCTCCTTGGCCCACCTTGACCGACCTCTTACTTGATGCTACTCCCCAAGGCTTTTCCAGAGGGCTCCATTTATTTGGCATTTTCTGAAACCAATTGGCCTTCCCAGATAGCCGTCACATGCTGAAGGTACAGCTCTATGGCTGGGCCCAAGGGGACCCCCTGACCCCACAATACGGGGCTGTTTCCAGTTGTGCAGTTTCCCCCACTCTGTGACAAGCACCTTCAGAATATCCTGCTGAGTGGCTTTCTCTGGATTGCTTTCTGGTTTTTCTCCCTTTTCTTTAATCATCAGAATCCTATCATACTGCAGCAGTGGGGAGCTGAGGCCAACAGCAGAGCATCCTGGGAAGAGCTGGGGCTTAATACTGAAGGACCCCAGCCCTGCCCTGTTTACTGTGTGATCAGAGTCACCCCAGCCCCTCCTTGCCTGCAGATGTGAAGTGGAAACAGAAATATCTACCTGGGGAATGTCATGAAGTCTTAATATGGTAGCTATAAAGTGCCTGGAATATAGAGGCCCCTAATAAGCTGTGGCTCCATTTTAAAAAATGAAGGCTGGGTACAGTAGCTCACACCTATAATCCCAGCACTTTTGGAGACCAAGGTGGGTGGATCACCTGAGGTCAGGAGTTCAAGACCAGCCTGACCAACATGGAGAAACCCCATCTCTACTAAAAATACAAAATTAGCCAGGCGTGGTGGCAGGTGCCTGTAATCCCAGCTACTTGGGCAGCTGAGGCAGGAGAATCCCTTCAACCTAGGAGGCTATGACGAGTGAGATGGAGCCATTGCACTCCGGCCTGGGCAACAAGAGCAAAACTCTGTCTCAAAAAAAAAAAATTAATAGAGGTCAGACACAGTGTGTCACACCTGCAATCCCAGCACTTAGGGAGGCCGAGGCAGAAGGATTGCTTGAGCCCAGGAGTTTGAGACCAGCATGGGCAACATAGGGAGACCCCATCTCTGTTTTGAATTTTAAAAATGATTAATAGCAAGAGATGAGAACTGAGAGTCAGGCAGAGGTTAGAACTTGCCTGAGGGCTGGGTCAGGACTCAGGACTCCTGGCTCCCTGCTGTCCAGTCAGGAGCTTCTGAGACAGAGGCAACAACCACACATAAGAAACAACCCACAAATCCAAGGCAGTGTAACCTCCAAGGTAGGTGAGGTGAGACCTACTCGGACAGTAAAGGGGTGAGTGATGACCACGTGATGGAAGCCAGTGTAGTCTGTGGCATGGCCAAAGGCAAGGCTCACACTGGGGAGGACGGAAGAGTCAGGTGGGGCCATTGATAGAAAGGAGGGTCTGTAAGCAGACCTCAGACGGCTTGGCAAGAAGAAACCAGTTCCCACATAATCCCCAAATCCTGTGATCCACAAGACGTGCTTTTGAACAACATCTTCATTTCATCTCAGGATTACTACCTCTAGCAATGGAATAATCTTAGCAGAGATAAAACATGCTAAAATAGTAAAGATTAAACAATAATGAAAACACATCTGTAACCATGTCCTGCTCCTGAAAGTAAATAATACCTCATTAATTCAGACATAGTCACTGAAAGGCAATTTGGATTTTGAATGAGAAGTCTTAATCACACACAACTCTCCAACGTATTAAGTAACAAATTAAGGGAACTTAGGCAGGCTGATGGGATCTGCAGAAAAGGTGCATTCCTGGCCATCAGGGACGCCAGGGAATTCCCTCGTTAATAGTATAGCAGGGCCAGGCCTCCAAGCGTCTTCTATCTGGGGTTTTCTCCTTGCTGTTAGGGATAGGCATTTTTTTTACACTGCAAAAAAGAAATCTGTTCAGCCTCTGTGCAAAATCAGTCCACCTCGTCAGTATGGATGGAGAGAGCTGGCTGAAACCCACACATGCATACATCAGTCTGTTTTTAACAAAAATGGTTTCTGCTGCTTTAGGGAAAGATTCGTATCTCTTCATCTCTAGGAAGGAGATTCAGATGCCTGAACTTGGGCCTGGCTGCACATCATTCTTCATGTTTTTGATTTGGGGTTTTTGTTGTTGTTTGTTTTTCCTGGAGACAGAGTCTTGTTCTGTCACCTAGGCTGGAGTGCAGTGACATGATCTCAACTCACTGCAACCTCCACCTCCAGAGTTCATGCACTTCTCCTGTCCCAGCCTCCTGACGGGGTTTCACCACATTGCCCAGGCTAGTCTTGAACTCCTGACCTCAAGTGATCTACCCACCACAGCCTCCCAAAGTGCTGGGAATACAGGCATGAGCCACCATGCCTGGCCCATTCTTGATGTTTTTCAAGTGTTGTGTTTGATCCGATTCTCACTGGCAATTCTTATTTCCAGTGTGGTCTTTTGCTTTATTATAAAGTGTGGCTTGACTTTGCAAAGTATCTTTCTTTAGTTTAAAACTATGCATGGGATGGTGGCATTGAACTGAGATCACCTACTTTCTTGGCCAGAAATTCTAAGCCCATTCTTCTGGGCTTAGAATGTTTTGGCCTCTTTATGTGCCCTGAAATCCTGGTGGCAGCACTGCCAGGTGCAGAAGTCAGCTGTGTCCCCAGCCTTGATCTCCCCTTTACCCACTACTGAAATGAGCCTTGCTCTTTACCTGCAGCCCCTGGTTACACAGTGAAGTGCAAACACTCCGTGTCACAACAACATACAAAGAATGAAATGACTCACAAAGCCAGGGCGCGCCTATGGGGAAGGTCTGAGGTCATGTGAATGTTGCTTTACATATCTCTGATAGCAGTGGGTGAGTGTCAAAAGGTATCATTCAGCATTAGTTCATAAATCAGATAATAACAATATAAATGTATTTAAAAGTGTAAAGGTTAGAGCCAGGCATAGTGGCTCAGACCTGTGGTCCCAGCTACTCAGGAGGCTGAGGCAGGAGGATCACTTGAGCCCAAGAGCTAGCTGCAACAAGTGAGCTGTGATCATGCCACCACACTCCAGCCTGAGCAATGGAGCAAGACCCTATCTCAAAAAACAAACAAACAAACAAACAAAACTATAAATGTAACTACTAGGAGAAAGAAAAACAATAACATAACCAAAACTGTGTGACAGGCAGAGTTTGGGTGAGAGAGCATGGTCATCCCTAGCAAGGCTGCAATAGCTACTGTCCACAGAAGCCAAGGCTTGAGTAAATTGCATACATGTAAACTTTAAGGGAAGTATTAGAAGAACCAAAACCATGAGAAAACTTCCAAAGGATCCAAGAGGAGAGCAGGCATCCTCACGGGTGGGCACTGACCGGGGAGTCCGTGAGAAAAGCCAAGGGTAGGATGGGAGGCCTGGGATGCCAAAGTGTGGTTTCTCTTTGCAAAGTATCTTTCTTTAGTTTAAAAATATGCACGAATGGTGGCATTGGACCAAGATCACCTGCTTTTTGTGCCAGTCGCAGACTGACTTTCCCCTGGTGGTTGTAGGGAAGTAGGAGTCATTTCCAACTTCCCAAACAGGGATGTTTCCGTATCCTTATCTCTCCTGCGGAAATAATGCAAGAAACCAGTGATCGCACCTGTTTACAAGAGACAGGCTGGAGGGACACATGCTTTGCACTCTTTTTATTTTTATTTTATTTTATCTATTTATTTTTGAGACAGAGTCTCACTCTTGTTGCCCAGGCTGGAGTGCAGTGGCATGATTTCAGCTTACTGCCACCTCCAACTCCCAGGTTCAAGCAATTCTCCTGCTTCAGCCTCTCAAGTAGCTGGGATTACAGGTCCTTGCCACTATGCCTGGCTAATTTTCTTTTTCTTTTTTTTTTTCTTTCTTTTTTTTTTGAGATGGAGTCTCGCTCTGTCACCCAGGGTGGAGTCCAGTGGTGCAATCTTGGCTCACCACAACCTCCGCCTCCCAGGTTCAAGCGATTCTCCTGCCTCAGCCTCCTGAGTAGATGGAATTACAGGCACGTGCCACCATGCCCAGCTAATTTCTGTATTTTTAGTAGAGATGGGGTTTCACCATATTGGTCAGGCTGATCTCAAACTCCTAACCTCGTGATCTGCCCACCTCAGCCTCTCAAAATGCTGGAATTACAGGAGTGAGCCACCATGCCCGGCAAATTTTTGTATATTTAACACAGGCAGAGTTTCACCATGTTGGCCAGACTGGTCTTAAACTCCTGACCTCAAGTGATTTACCCTCCTCAGACTCCCAAAGTGCTGGAATTACAAACATGAGCCACTGCACCCAGCCACTTTGCACTCTTTACTCGACACTTTTGCATAATTTTTGAGCCATGTGAATATTATCCAACTCAAGAAATCATAACAGAATACTGAATGCCTTTAAACAAAATGTAACTTAAGCCTAGAAAGTTTTGAATGTGAATATTTATTCCGTGGCAAGAGGTGCTGTTTCCAGGCAGAAGGCAGCTGCCAGAGGCCTTAGAATTAGGATTGTTCTCCTGGCTCTGAGGATACAGAACACTGTTGGGGAATTTTTGCCTCAAGGGGAAACTCCAGTCCCGGGTTCCTGCTCTGTGGCCTGCTCAGTGCTGAGCATGTACTGTAGATAGCTAACCCAATCAGGCATTGCACAGTTGGGGGTGTTGCTCCTGTGTGATGACCAGTCCTGGTTCCCCTCTTCAGGGCTGGGCTGGGGCCTTGGCCATGTCTGTTCTGTGCCCCTGTGCTGCCTCCGGTGGGCGTTCACCACCCTGTCCTGGAACTGCAGGGCCTACGGTGCCAACCCCGCATTGGTGCCTGTGGACAGGTCCTGGGAACAAAATTCCATGGAGGCTGTGTGAGGATTAATAGCTCTGTGGTCATACCGGCCGCCACAGGGCTGCAGACTGCTAGGGAAGGTGTCCTGCTGGCTGGAGGAGGAGAAGTAGTGACTGCGATTATTTTTTAATAATATTAAAGCCAGGAGCAAACAGGCATGGCTGTGCCAGCCAGGTCATCACCATCATGAATCCCCAGAGCACTGCTGGCCTCCCGTGAGGCATCCTGTCTTCAACCCGCACCCTGTAGTCCAGCAAACTGAGGCTTGGAGAGGCCACATTTCTCATCCGTGGTCACACAGTAAATGATTCGTAGAGCGGGATTCCAGCCCAGAGGTGTTTCCCCAAAGGTGTGCCCTTCCTTTGAGGGGCCACTGGCTTCTGTTGGAGAGGACACTTCTATGTGGTGGGCCCTGGGGTGTGTGGGCCCGAGGAACTGGGACCTGGTGAGGGGATGCTCTCCCTTTGCTCACAGATCAGCGTGGGTGTTTACTTCTCACAGGAAGAGTAGGCATGTGAGGCTTCAGCCCAGCTCCGTCATTACTTTCTCACTGAGGATCCCTCTCTGAGCTTCACAGCCTCAGCCTCATCCTCATTGTATGCTTCCTGGCAGGCCTGCGATGAGATCTGGCATGGGAAGTGCTGCAGGGATGCAGCAGGGTCCCTGCCTTGATGTGCCGGGCAGTGTAGCTGCTGTAGCAATGCTCTCCTCAGTGTTGTCAGGGTGCAGGGCAGCCAGGATCCTGGAAGCCTCAGACTGGGCTCCCATTGTGTGCACATGGCAGACTCCCTACTCTCACTATGAAGGGGTGGGGCACAGGTGGGGGGAAGAGAGGCCTGGAGGAAGAGCTGGCCCTCTCCCTACTCTCACTACACAGGGGTGGGGGGAAGGGGAGGCCTGGGGGAAGAGCTGCTATCCCTACTCTCACTACACAGGGGTTGGGGGAAGGGAGGCCTGGGGGAAGAGCTGGCCCTCTCCCTACTCTCACTACACAGGGGTGGGGGGAAGGGGAGGCCTGGGGGAAGAACTGGATCTCTCCCTACTGTCACTACACAGGGGTGGGAGGAAGGGAAGGCCTGGGGGAAGGGAAGGCCTGGGGGAAGAACTGGCTCTCTCCCTACTCTCACTACACAGGGGTGGGGGGAAGGGGAGGCCTGGGGGAAGAACTGGATCTCTCCCTACTGTCACTACACAGGGGTGGGGGGAAGGGAAGGCCTGGGGGAAGGGAAGGCCTGGGGGAAGAACTGGCTCTCTCCCTACTCTCACTACACAGTGGTGGGGGAAACCGGAGATCTGGGGGAAAAGCTGGCCCTCTCCCTACTGTCACTATACAGAGGTGGGGGGAAGGGGAGGCCTGGGAGAAGAGCTGGCCGCCATCTCTATGCTGCCTTCAGTATTTCAGTGACTGGGAAGGAACAGCGTTCTAGCAGGGATACCCTTGTCAGAGGCCTAAGGCTAGCAGAGCCACATCCAGAAAGTCTCAGGACACCTGGTCCCCATTGTGGGGAGGGCAGCCTGTCCATTGGAGGCTAGGCAATGGCTGTGATGGCCACTCTGGGGACCTAAGTTCAGGGTCCTGCAGACACCTGGGCTTGGACCTAGAGGTGGCGGCACCATGGACAGGGCAGGGCTTGTGTCCCAGGTCTGTGTGGTGGTGATTAGGATGCTGATGATGACTGGTGATACCTGGGGCCTGATGCGAGGATGCACTTGAAGTCTGACCTCCCAGATGGCGGGCTGGGGAGGGGCTCATTAAACCCTTGGATGAGTAACAAGGTGCAGGAGCTAGGAGGATGCCTGTGAGCTCAGTTGCCCACAAGCCAGAGACCCAAGAGCAGGAAGAACAGAGAGAGGGAAGCGTTCACCCAAGCAGAGGCCAAGAGGAAGAGCAGAGAGAGGGAGGGTTCACCCGGAGCAGAGGCCAAGAGTGGGGTTTACCTGGAGTAGAAGCCAAGAACAAGGTTCACCCAGAGCAGAGGCCAAGATCATGGTTCACCCGAGCAGAGGCTGACAGGAAGGACAGAGAGAGGGCAGGGTCCACCCCAAGCAGAGGCCAAGAGTGGGGTTCACCAGAGCAGAGGCCAAGAGCAGGAGCCAAGAGCAGCAGGCAGGCAGTGTGGGGTTGCCCCGCAACTCCTCCCCATACAGGGTGAGCCCCCTATGCAGAGGCCGCTCCACAAAGATGCAGCCCTCTCAAGGCCAGAGTGCGGCTCTGTTCCCCAAGGCATCGTCTTTTGTTTAACTCCAACAGTTGGGCTGCCATTAATTTTGTTGGAAGCCACAGCACCCTATCCCATCTGGTTTTAATCAGCACAGGAGCTCAGTCTCCGGACTGCATGTTGTCTTTGAGCCAGAGACGGTGTGGACAAGGCCTGTCCAGATGCCAATGGGGGAGGCCTGAGACGGCCAGTGGAGAGGGGTGATCGTTAATAAGGAATGTCTGGTCAACCCCAAGCCCATCCTAATTGAGAAACTTAGGGAGCCAGGAGCCTTCCCTCAACTAGGAAGCACAGGGGATTCTGTAAGCAGAGCTGCCCTGGCAGGGCTGCTCAGGAGGGGTGGGGCTGCAGAAGGGGCTGAATGGCTACTGGGCTTCCAGAAGGAAGCTGGGGGTCAGAGGTGCAGGCAGACAGGGAAGAGGAAGAAGGGAAGGAGGAGTGGCAGGTGTGGGGCTGCTGTCCTATCTGCGCAGGCCATGCTGCCATTGGCAAGAATTAAAGGACTTCCTAAGAGAACAAGGGGGAGGGCCAGCCTGCAGGAGGGACGGAGAGGCAGGGACTGAGAAGCTATAGCCCTCTGCAGCTCCATGAGGAGCGGGGTGGGGCCAGGTCCTTGTGGCATGCTCACCAAGTGTTATTGTCCTCAGGAAAGATGAACCCGTGTTCACACCTTGTTCCCATGAAGGATGGAGCGGGAAACAAGCTTCATAGAAAATTCCACGCAGGGCCCACCATTCATCACAGCCACGAGACTGCCCTTTCCGTGCACAGGCAGTAACCTCCAGCAACAGAGAAGAGACAGATGGCCTTGCCAGGGTTTCTACTCCAGGGGCCAGCATGGGGTGTGGGCACAGGATGTCCCTGTACCATGGGTGAGTGA
Organism: Saguinus oedipus; assembly: GCA_031835075.1. NCBI lineage: Eukaryota > Metazoa > Chordata > Mammalia > Primates > Cebidae > Saguinus > Saguinus oedipus. Next base: position 51,423,408 of record CM063170.1, read on the forward strand.
CTCAGTGGCTGTCTTCTGTGCCACCTGCCCACAGGGTACCAGATCGCCTACCGCCTGGCCAGCAGCAGCCCCCACACCTTCACCACCGTGGAGGTCGGCGCCACAGTGAGGCAGTTCACAGCCACTGACCTGGCCCCGGAGTCCGCATACATCTTCAGGCTGTCTGCCAAGACGAGGCAGGGCTGGGGGGAGCCGTTGGAGGCCACCGTCATCACCACTGAGAAGAGAGGTAAGACCTATAGGGACCCAGGCATTCTGCGGATGTGGCAGGTGCTGCCTCTTCAATCAGACCCTCTGAGGTCTTCGGGTACCTGGGAGGCTTTGACCTTCCCTTCAGAGAAAGAGAAGGGACATGAGCATTTACGAAACACCCACTAGCCAAGGACGGAACTGGATACGCTGTCCAACAGCATTGCATGTCACACCTTCAGCCTCACACCTCTCTTAGACACCTGAGATGGTCTCAGGTTTAAGGAGAGCAACATTGCTCACAGAGGCTGAGTACCTGGGGCAAGGCCACACAGTCACCACGTTTGAGGGTGAGCTCCCTGAAAGCAGCCCCGATCTCTGATATTAAACCCGTTTCCCCCGTTGAGCAGGTGCTCAGTAAGTTTTCCAAATAGCTGAATTCCCACTGAGAACTGCCAGGCGAGCAGGGCTCTGTTCCACACACGGGGTGTGGCAGCAGGGCAGGTGCTCCATGCACTGCACTTGGCTTATCCTCCCTGGACCCCAGGGAGCAGTGTGGCATTAGCTCTGTTTTTTACCAAAGAAGAGATGGAGGAATGTGAGAGAGTTTTACTAATTTGCCCAGACACACAGCTGTAGAGCTGAGATTTGGACCCCCGTCTGACACCGAGAGGCCAGCTCTTCCTGTGAAAGTCTATAGAGGGCGCCCTTCTCAGTGGGCTTTGCGCCTGTCCTCAGACCTTGCATCATCCAGGGTTGATACCACAGAACCCTCATGTCAGCAGCCCTGGCTCCCATACCAGGTCCTGATGTCACGGCCAGACCCAGGGACTTGTGGGAATGAGGACGGGATGGGGGAGCTTCCAGGTACCCCTGTAGGGACACGGAGCACAGAGCTCTGGCCTCACTCCTATTTTTGTTTTTTTATTTTTGAAACAAGGTCTTGATCTGTCGCCCAGGCTGGAGTGTAGCGATGTGATCGTAGGTCACTGCAGCCTGGAACACCTGGGCTCAAGCAGTGCTCCCACTTCAGCACCCCCAGTAGCTGGGACTACAGGCACACACCACCATGACTTACGAACTATGTTCTGTAGAGACAGCATCTTGCTGTGATACCCATCTTGGCCTCCCAAAGTGCTGGGGTTACAAGCATGAGCCACCATACAAAGCTAATTATTTTAATTTTTGTGGAGATGGGGGCATCTTACTACATTGCCCAGGCTGGTCTCCAGCTCCTGGGCTCAAGCAATCCTCCAGCCTTAGCCTCCCAAAGCTCTGCAATTACAGGCATGAGCCCCCAAGTTCAGTCCCCCCACAGCATTCAATGAAAGCACATCCCCTCCATGACCATTACCACTATTATTATTATTATTATTAATGCTATTATTTGGAGGGATGGAAGCCCTCAGTCACTACAGACACCCAAACTGCTTTTGCAGCATGAAGCACATGGAAGAGATGCCCAATGAAGGGGTGCTCCCATCTTCCTGCTGTCACCCCGGGTATCAGCACTCAGGGCTGTCGGCATCTCAGGAAGATGGTAATGACTCTCCCAAGCAGACATTCTGACTTCATTTTCCAATGTACTCATGTGGTTTTATGGTTCATTTTTCTTAAGCATTGGCTGTGCCTCTCCCATGAGCCAGGCATGTGTGCAGGTGCGTCACAGAGGTGATCTCACAGCGGGTCCCCTTATTTCCCTATGTCCTGCTTCACAGCCCCACCCTACACCATGGCAGCTGATTATTGGGCCTAGAGATTTCAGAGATTTTCTACCAGAACCCCCATCCTCTGTCCTCGTGGCTCAGGGAGAGGGAATCCAAGAGACTTGCTAGTTACCGCTGAGTCCAGGAGGGGGCCTTTGAAACAGGAGACCCTGAGCCACCATCCCGGAGGCCAGGAGAAATCACGGGGCCAGGGTGTCTGCTTGCGGAGGCAAGTGCTGATGAAATGAGACAGAAGCACTCCTCCCACGCCCGCCACTGCAGGCCGACAATCAATTGCCGCTTTACACACGCCACACATTCTAATCAGAATCAATAATCTTCATGATAAACAATTAAACAATTATTCCTTCCGCTGCGGAGCTTCTCTGCTGAAATCGATGGGGTGCAGAGGCACAGCGGTGCCAGATGATGGACACTGCAGAGACAGTGACAGCCAAGAGCAGCACTGAGTAGAGGCTGTAGATGCTTTAGGCTCCGGGTTACTGCAAGGGGGAGAAAATTCAGCGTTAAAGGTAAACTGAGCCCAAAGTCAGAAAAAGAGACCAAAGGGATCACAGGGCTTGGAGCAGCCCCCAAGCCCCTGCAACCCCACCTGTCATCACAGACACAGTGCCTGGTGGTCTGGTGGCCCCAGGATTCCTGTGCGGCTTTGCAAGTAGCATATTCAAAGTCAGTCTAAAGAGAGCCTCTCATCTCCCTGACCCAAGGAAGGGACCAGCTTCAGACTGTCCTATGCATTCAGGCAGCTCTCATGGGTGGGCAGTCAGCCCTGTACAGTGGTGTAGCCTCCTGGGGATCCTCCCTGGGGAGGGCAGACTCTCACATGCCCCTGGTCTGTCCTTGTTTGGTTGCAGAGCGGCCGGCGCCCCCCAGAGAGCTTCTGGTGCCCCAGGCAGAAGTGACTGCACGCAGCCTCCGGCTCCAGTGGGTTCCAGGCAGCGATGGGGCCTCCCCCATCCGGTACTTCACTGTGCAGGTGCGAGAGCTGCCCCGGGGGGAGTGGCAGACCTTCTCCTCGTCCATCAGCCACGAGGCCACAGCCTGCGTCGTCGAAAGGTACTGAGAAGGCAGGAGGACCTCACTGGGGAACCAGGTCCTGGCCACCTCCAGCCAGCTCCTATCCAGATACTGGGGAGTCTATGTGGGGCAAGCAGGCACACCCCTGAGGGCACAGGCCCCCTTTTACTTTGACACTCCCCATGCTGGGAACCCCAGAACTCCTGGGTCCTGAAGCCACTTCCAATGACCCACTTCCAGCCCCTTCTAGGAGTTTGCTCTTCCAGCTGTGCAAGGCTGGTTTGAACACCCCAGGACCCAGGGATTGGTGAGGCAGAGGTGATAGGGGGCTGGATGTAGGGGCTCGAGTCTTAGCCCCTTCCAAGGCTGTCACTGGGGAGGGGAGCATGTAGAGGAGGGCGGGGCCAGCCTTAGGTGTCCTGGGCCGGAGGGACATTGCTTCCCTTTGCATCCTCAAAAGCAGCAGGGAGATGGATGGTGCCATGAGTGCTATGCTTCCTTCGTGATGACTGATGGGGAGACAGGAGGGTGTGCCTGGGACAAGACAAGAATCTGTCCACTCACCCAGTTCCCAGTTATTTAGTGGACCGCTGGGCTCAGCACAGGAGAGGGTTGTGCTGATGGTAGCAGCGGCATCCTGAGGGTCCCCCAGGGTCCTCATGGCTGCAGTTACAGGTCCATCCGCTCTTTACAGCCAAAGGAACTGCCACCATTGCACAAACAGGCATCCTAGGACTCAGAAGCTACCCCAGGAGTCCTGCACTCTCGCTGTGTGCCCTGCCCAGGCTCTCCTGGGGCATGTCGGGTTCATAGGTCCTGCCTGGGGAAGGCCACCCAGGACACCCGCCTTGTGCTTCTCATCTGCCTGGAGTTTGGTCACTTGTCACTGAGCTCACACTCCAGGCTGGGGAGCAGGGCTCTTGGAGTGAGTCCAGTGTCCAAGAGCTCTGGAGCCTGCATCAGCACCTAAGAGGGTGGAGGGACTGAGACGGTAGTCTCCAGACTGGCTGAGCTTCTTCTTTCTCTCAGGTGGTCACATAGGTCAGCGTTACATTCCTGCAGTCACCCAGTGAGGGGAGACCATGACCTACTCTACAGAGGAAGACCAAGGCCAGAAAAGTTGGTCGTTTGCACATAGCCCCCACCCAGCCTCTGTGGCGCCCAGCTGGCCTCATCTTTGAGACTGCCTGGCTCAGCCCTGCCGGGCTGAACCTGAACATAGGGAGGGAGGCAGGTCCCAGATGAAGCCCCTGGCAGCTCCTCATAATACCACCCTTGCCCTATCCTGCCCTGCCCTAGGGACAAAATTCAGGCTTTGGAGTGAGGGCTGATTGGAGTTGGGTGTTACTAGTCCTAGATGTGACAATGGTGGGGTTCAAAGAGAAGAGAAGCCCCCCAAAACTCCCATCCCAGGCTTAAGGACCTAGCTCCTCCCAAGGCTGGCATTGGAAAGGATGGAGGCGAAACACTTGTTCAGGTGGGGTGACCCAGTGGGCGTGTTAGGACAGGGCTGGAACTGTGCAGGCTCAGTCTGGCTTCTGCTGCTTGCCGTTGAGTGATCTGGGACAGGTGATGGCTTCTTAGGTATCTCTGGCTCCCTGGAGTTTGAGTTGTGAGGTTTGGAGATGATGATAAGGCCCTCTGGACGGTCACAGCTGTGGATGCCAATATCACCTTTGCCACCCCCACACGGTGTTCCCAGGAGGTGTGGCTGGATGTCAAATGGAAATCCTGACCAGAGTCCCTGAGCAGCCCAAGGCAGGTCACATGGACCCTCAGGAACTCATGCTGCAGCTCCCAGGCCCCCACTGGGGACCACAGACCAAGAAGGAAGCCAACACTCCAGTGCACAGCTCAGCCCTCTGCAGCCCCAAAGGACCCACCCTGGCATCCTCTCCAGTCTCATGGTCCAAGCAGTCCTCTGCTCTCCTGAAAACTGAGGTAGAATGGTCCCTACGCACAGAGCTTGTTTCCAGCAGGTCACTGGCCTCCCACATGCAGGGCACAGCATCTGATGAGGTCCATATGGAGGCAGGTTGAAATTTAGCAAAGCTGTTCCATCCCCACAACCGTGGTTATGCTCCTCATGTTAAGAAAGCGATGCTGCAACAGCTCCGCCTGGTTGTCCCCTCTGAGGTGGTTTCTTTCCCTTATGATCTAGTCACTTAGCTTCCAGAAGGTTAACGCTTTGACAGAACTTCACCACCACCGTCATCCTCATTGCCATCATCATTGCCAGGATCCCCTCATCCCGTCCAGAGTCTGTCATTTTCAACACCACTTCCACGTGTCATTTCATATGATGTTCGTAACCACCATGTGGGCATACAGACCAGACTTGTCACTATCCCCATTTTACACACGCAGACATTGAGGCAGAGATATCTTAAGTAATGCATATGCTGGTGCCTCAACTTCTCTAAATGGAAGGGATATTTCCTGAGGTGTTTGTAACTATCACATTCCATGAGCCAGAAATCAAGGCTTCATAGACACAATCCACGTTCTGCATTACCACAGTCAGTCTCCCTTAGTAGCCACATGGCCTTGGAAAAGTCCAGCCCATGGCTGCCTGCTGGGACTTTGTCTTCTCATCTGTGAAAGGCAGGGCTGGAGCAGAGATCCTGCTGTTCCTTCCATCTCTGCAAGTCCAAGGTTTGCCTCATTACTGACCGCCAGCAAACTGGCAGCCAAGAAATAAGGCAATCGGAATAGTCAGACTGTCCGTCAGGTTCCTGCCAGCATCCCACTTACCCTTCGAGCAACAGCAAAGGACCCCGAGAAGCACAGCCCTTGTCCCTCCAGAGGAAGGCACTCCTAGTTGCAGATAGCATCCTCCCACAGTCCTGGAATTCTCCTGGCACAGCCTGGAGGGTCAGGGGAGTGTGGCCGGGTGCGCCCAGCCCGACTTAGTAAACCACACTGGATGCTTAGCTTAATTGGCAGTGTGCTCAAAGATGTAAATAACCTCATCCTTTGTGTAACCATCTGAAAGAAGGTAAAAAATACCAGCCACTTTTCCTGAAGGCTTCTGAAACCAAATAGACTAATTGTATGCCTGGGACTTCATGTTGGAAAGGAGAGGTCCATGTTTCAGGACCGACAGTTTAATTTGGTATAGGAGAGACCGCTGTCAATTTTCTAATGGGCCAGAACTAGGACAAATGCTTCCTCTGCCTATCAATAGAGAGCATGTCACAGGAGAATCCCAGGAAAGTGGTATTTTGTACACTGCCACAGTATAATCTCCCTTCCTGTTTAATAATCCTGACAGCTACATTTTACTTTCACCAGTTACATAAAATCTGCTAGCATCCAAAAAACATAAAGAGTTTAACTGTCTCAATTTGGTGACCATGACTGCATCCAGGGAATATGGGTCTAGACCCCCAGGAAGAGGGGTAGGGTTTGAGACGTGTTCAAGCATTGCCAGTGCCTAATTGGTAGTTGAAGTTGTAAGATGGGGTAGCCTCCCACAGAAGTGCAGTGGAGAGGAAGAAGAGACGGTCTCTGAGCCCAGTGTGACTTAGAGGTTTTGGATGTCACTTTAGGACAGAGCAGTGGCCGCATGGGCTCAGTGGGTGGCTGTGCATCCGGGTAGTGATGGGCTTGGCCTCTCCTCTGAGCCCTACCATGGGATAGATGCAGTGCGTCCAAACAGAAGACAGAAAAACCCAGAGGGAATTAGCACAGAAAATAGCAGGGATTAAATGACTGTCAGCATGCCAGCACTAGCTCCATTCAGGTGACTTGTTTTTTTCTTTTTCCACATAATGTAATTTTTAAAAGTACCAGTATTTAAGAATCAATGAGCTGGGCACCATTGTTCACACCCGTAATCCCAGCACTTACAGAGACCAAGGCGAGTGGATCACCTGAGATCAGGAGTTTCAGATCAACCTGAACAATATGGCGAAACCCCATCTCTATGAAAACACAAAAATCACCCGGGTGTGGTGCCGTGCACCTGTAGACCCAGCTACTCAGGAGGCTGAGACAGGAGAATTGCTGGAACCTGAGAAGCAGAGGTTGCAGTGAGCCGAGATCATGCCACTGCACTCCAGCCTGGGCGACAGAGCAAGATTCCATCTCCAAAAAAATAAGAATCAGATGAACTTGGGCAAGGATATTATACATGAGCTTGATATTCTTTGTGATGCAGTAGTGATGTCTGAGTCTTTTTGTTAATTTATTTGGTTGGTTGTTTTGTTTTTGTCTGTCACCTGGGCTGGAGTACAATAGCTGGGTCATTGCTCACTGCAGCCTCCAACTCCTGGGCTCAAGACACACTCCTGTTTCAGCCTCCTGGGCAGCCAGGACTACATGCATATGCTATCATGCCCAGCTAATGCTTTTATTTCTTAATTTTTTTATTTGTTTATTTTAATTTTTTTAGAGATAAGGTCTCTCTGTGTTGCCCAAGCTGGTCTCAAACTCCTAGCCTCAAGTGATATTCACATCTCCACTTCCTAAAGTACTGGAATTACAGGTATGAGCTACCATGCCTGGCCCATAGCAAACTCTTAATAAACATTTTTAGTGCTTTCCAGGTAAGTAAATAAAGACAGCAGTGAATCACTTTAAAAAGATGCTCAGCACTCATCCATTTTATATCAGAACCAAAATGAATGAATGGAGCTCCTCCTATTTAAGACTCTGTGGCTGGGCATGGTGGCTCACACCTGTAATCCCAGTACTTTGGGAGGCTGAGGTGGGTGGATCATGAGGTCAAAAGATCAAGACCATCCTCACCAACATGGTGAAACCCTGTCTCTACTAAAATACAAAAATTAGCCAAGCGTGATGATGCACACCTGTAATCCCAGCTACTGGGGAGGCTGAGGCAGAAGAATCACTTGAACCCAAAAGGCAAAGGTTGCAGTGAGCCAAGATTGTACCACTGCACTCCAGCCTGGTGACAGAGCGAGACTCCATCTCAAAAAAAAAAAAAAGACTGCATTTAGCTCTGAGGGAGGAACGCGGAACTTAAGCTACATCCTTCCCCCAGACCTGTTCCAGAACACTTTGGCTGTGGAGGTCAAGTTCGTGTGTATGATTAGCCATCCCAGGCAGTACATGTACAAACTGGCTTTCTAAATATATTGATCATTGATTTCGGGTAGCAAGAGTTCTGATAGCAAGTTTGGATAGTGAGGGTCCTGTGTTATCCAAATTATTTATTTCCTGAGTTTGGGATGATTAGAAGAAAGAGGTTAGATGGCAGATGTGATCTCAAAAAGATCCCTTCGTCTATCCAGTTTCTGAGTTTGTACGTGGAGACTTGGGAGGTGAGGCATGGGGAAAAGCAGAGGCCCGGGGAGGTGGCAGGCAGCATTGATAGGTTCCTGGGTACAAAGGAGGGCTCCAGGGTGCGGGAGCCAGAGAAAGCCTTCGGGAAGAAAGGAAAGAACATATCACACATATTCATTGCCTGCTGTGTGCCATGATTTGTCCAACTCCATGAGGATGGGTGGTGCGATGACATTTTCACGACAGTTCTGGAAGCCCAGGTGCTGCTGTCTCCATTTCCATAGCCAAATACAGCTTGGCTCTGAGAAACTGACTTGCTCCAGTGAGTAGCGGCAGAGCCAGCATTGGAATTCTGCTTGGCCCACTCCAAAGCAGAGGTTTGAGCTGGCCTGGCAGTGTGAACAGAGTGCAGAATTGGGGAAATTAGAAGGGTTGCAGGAAGGTGTTTCTGCATCCTGTGTGCATTTGTTCTTTTATTGTGGAGTCACCAAAGTCCTGCTCTGCTGCGGTAGGGAGCATGGCAGGTGCAATGGAGGTAGGGGTCTCAAGGATCAGACATTTGGGCTGGGAGGTAGACTAGTCATCCACAGGAGCAGTGCTGCAGGGAGATAAAGAGGCAGGTTAGGGTGAATGCACAGAGGATGCTACTGTCTGGGGGTCACAAAGCCAGGAGAGGGGATGATAGTGCCACCCTCTGTGTGTCTCATTTGGGAGGTGGGGCTGCTGCTCCCTTAGCTGCTGGAGCTGCTTTCCTCCTGGTTTTGGGGCACTGGTGTCACTTCTGCCAAGAGGGTTAACTCCCGCAGATCTGCACTTTGTGTTCCCTGCAGCTCCCAGAGACACTTCATCAATCCTCGTTGAATGAAGTGAGCCTAGCAAAACACAGGCCTCATGCTAGGAACTCTGCTCTCTGTCCTCCTGCACACCCAACCCCGTTTGTCTGGGAGCCGGGCTGATTTGTACAGCCACCTGACACGCACTTACAGCACACCACGTGTGCCTGGCTCAGCGCCAGACCCAGGCAGGACAGCGGAGAAAGAGGGGCTTCAAGGAGCTTGCAGTGTGGCTCCAAACCCCCAAATTGTAGCAAAGTGTGAAATACTAAATGGTGTGGTGCTGAATATAACTGCAAATCAGTGCTAGAGGCCAGTGAGAATAATAAATAAATAAATAAATAAGCATAATTGCAAATAAACAAACAAGTAAACAAATCATTTCTGCAACCCCTACTGTGGGCCAGATACGTGTTTACATATCCTCATAGGCACCCCTCCCCCTGCCACGCTGAGAAACTTCAGAGATAGGGAACAGCACACTCATTTGGATCTGCCTTCTGCAGATCTGCCGGGCACCTCTTGGGTGTTCTTGGCTCTTGGGGTACAGCAGAAAAGGAGGCTGACTCGGTCCCTGTCCTTGTGGATGTCCCTGTTCACCTCACAGGTGGACAAGGCAGGGAGGTCACATCCTCGTGGATGTCCTGAAAAGACAATCGTCAAGGAAATGTCACCCATTGTGATGCAGAAGATGAAGGGAAGGAACAAGGTGCAGGGGACAGCAGACGGGGCGGTCTAAGCAGGTATTTACGGATCCACAGGAACAGTTGATCCTTCACGAACTTGCACCATGTGCTTGACTCTGCTGAGTGCTTCACCTGAGTTTAAGCCTCAGGTCAGTTTCATGATGCCTGTGCTATTATCAGCCCAGATAAGGAAACTGAGGCAAAGTATGCTGTCCAAGGTTAACTGGGAGGTAGAAGCCAGGTGGTTTGACTTCATGGTCCATGTTCCTAATGCTCACTCTGCTGCCTCCCGGTACAGGAGGAGAAGGAGCCAGTGGGGCTACAGTAGGCGGTGCAGGTGGATGAGGCTGGGAGGCCACAGGAGGCCACATAACATGTGGTTATCACCCAGACAAGATAAAATAACCTCTAGGATGTAGGAGCAGAGGGGAAATTGTTTTAACTTAGCAAAGGCTGTCTCCCAGAAACCTGGAGCAAAGGTCATTTTTATGGCTGGACTTCAGAAGCATCTCCATTAAAGCTGGGACCAAGGCCAGGTGCCTCCCGTGGCTGTTTTTCCTGTTTTGGATGCTAAGTGCAGAGGGGCTGAGACGTGCCTGCAGTCAGGGACTGGGAAGTAGCAAGACCAGACCAGGTTCTGGAGAGCTGCAGTGGAAAGGCATGCCTTGAGGTGTGAGCTGGTAGAGAAACACTGTAATCTGGTCTTAAGTACGACAGTGACATGAAAGCAGCAATAGAATCTGATCATGATTTCCAAAAATGGTTTTCAGTTTTCTAAAAAGCAGAATCCTTTCCTTAAACCAGATATGACCCAGGCTGAATGCATAAACCCGATGAGCATAGAGATGCTGCTAGCTGATGCGGGCTGTGTGGGGCTCAGGACTTCAGAGGCCTTCGGAGTCCTGAGGGTCCACAGGGCTCCTTTTGAAAGCCACTAGTTTACAGATTCCATTGGGAGGGAGGACGGAAGATTGGTTTTCAGGTGATGAGGGCTTCAGCTTAGAGTGATCATTTAGGAGATTTTAGATTTTAGATTTTTGGGGTATAGGGGTTGAGAGTCCTGAAGCACCCCAAGTTTCCTGGAAACTGAGAGGAGGGTGGAGCCCTCACTTGATGCAGAGCCACTGCCCGCCAGGGAGAATAAGAGAGCAACTTTCTCACTTGCTCTTTCTGAAGTCACATGAAGGGCATCTGAGAGAAGCCAGCCAGCCAGTGGCTGAGCACGCATGGGCTGTAGGGTGGGTCCATGACTGACTGGGGCTTGACCAGTATCCCAGCATCAAGTGCACAGAAGAGTGCGGCTGAAGACTTAGTCTCAGGAATGGCATGGGACTTGGCACAAGAGGCCCATTGCATGTAGAATGGCTGGACGGAGGGAGGGAGGGAAGGAAATGGGCGATGGAGGGAAGGGAGGGAAAGAGGGAAGGAAGGGAGGAAGGGAAGGAGGGAGGGAGGGAAGGAAATGGGGGATGGAGGGAAGGGAGGGAAAGAGGGAAGGAAGGGAGGAAGGGAAGGAGGGAGGGAGGGAGGGATGGGGGAGGGGAGAAGGAAGGAAGAAAGGAAGGAAGGAAAAGAAGGGAAAAGGGAGGGAAAGAGGGAAGGGAGGAAAAGGGGAGAGAAAGAATAAAGGGAAGGGAGGAGTGAAGAAAGGAAGGAGGGAAGGAGAAAGGGAAGGAAGGTGGAAGGGAGAGGAGGAAGGAGGGAAGGGAAGAAGAAAGGAAGGAAAGAGGGAAGGGAGACCTACAAGGAAGGAAGGAGGGGAGGAAGGAATGAAGAAGAAAGAAAGGGAAGAAAGAAGGAAGGAAGGAAAGTGGGAAGGGAGGAAGAAGGGAGAGAAGGAAGGAAGGAGGGGAGGGAGGGAGGGAAGAAAGGACAGAAGGAAGGTGGGTGGGCAGATGGAAGTAAGCCTGAAGTGGTAACACCAAAAGGCACCTTAGGGAAGCTTAGTGCTGTTGACATCTTCCAAGGTCCGGGGGGCATTTTTCACTTGGACGGTTGCCAGGGATGTGGTCTTATGTAAAGTGACATGTGAATGTTGCCATTTACTAGTCCTCTAGCAGTGGGCCTCAGTTTTATCATCCTCAAAATGGGAATAATGATGCCTCCTTTCACAGAGCTCACACGGGTTGAAAGGGGTTTTGCTTGCCATACACCTGGCACCATTTCAGCCCTGTGAACAGCAGGGATATGGGGCTGGTGGGTCTTTGCCTGCAGCCAGACAGGCAGTGGACCCTGGAGAGGCCTTCAAGGCTGGGCCTGGACAGTAAAGAGCTCCAGGAGGACGAAGCATGAGAATCAGACAGGAACTCACTTTATACTCCAGATCAGCACAAGGGCTCCAGAAGTCAGCTCTTCCTGAGAAATTTCCGACATTCCTTGGGGAGCAGTGATGTGCTGACTGGGGTGCCAGGGCAGCTCCAGTGAGGGGTTGGCAGTGCCTCCCCAGGGAGCCCTGAGTAGAATATTCCCTCAGCCAGGATGCCCTGTACTCACTGACCTCCGTGCAGCTCCTTTCCCCCTGAGGATTACGGTAGCCCAGGTGTTCAAGGGCTTCTCCCAGGACAGATTCAGGTCCCCTTGAAGCCCCTGTTCACTGCACCTGGGAAGTGACTGGGTCTGAGTCAAGAACAGCCTCCCTGCTAACCTCAGACTCACACAGGAGCCTAGAGTCTCAGGGCAGGGGAGGGATTTGCCCCTCTTCCCAAGGCTTCACCAGGGGCACCTGAGGGCAGGGCAGGGTGGCAGGGCCCCAGCAGTCATGGTCTCTTCCACATTGCAGGCTGAGGCCCTTCACCTCCTACAAGCTGCGCCTGAAGGCCACCAATGACATTGGGGACAGTGACTTCAGTTCAGAGACAGAGGCGGTGACCACGCTGCAGGATGGTGAGCAACCCAGGACATAGACCACATTCCTGGCCACTGCCCCTGGACCGTAGGACACTGAGGCCCCACTTTCATCCTGAGCCAGGAAGGGGTCACCAGGGAGTGGTGGCAAGCGGTAGAATTCCATTAGTGACAGGCAGCTTGGAGGGTTTCCGCACAGCCTGTGATCATAAATCAAGGCTTCAAGGGCTTCCAAATGGAATGGAAGTTTCTTTGATTGGCTTCCAAAGCCCCTACTATCCATTAGCATCTCAGAAATTGAATAATTGATAGGGTCATTAAAAATAAATGTCAGCGGGTATCTGGTTTTTAAGAGATTTTCCCAATTTTTCTCATTCGCGAGCCACTCTTGGGCAACAGTGCAGGTAAGTGATAGGAAGTGAGGTCTCCTCTGAGCTCCAGGTGGCGTTTTCACCCGCTCCATCCTACCTCTGTGGCACTGGGCTTGAAGATGGATTGTCCTTCTGTGTGGCCCAGGCCTGTGTTGAGCCCAGGAGGCAGCTCTATCACCTACATCCAGCAGTGATCACAAGACGGGTGGAATGGAAAAGAATGGATGGTGGGTAATAGCTTAGCTCCCAGGCTGGAAACCAAGCACTTAGTTCACCCAGCAGTGCTTCATCATCATTCCCTCAGCCTACCCCCAAAGCACTGTCTTTACCATTTAAGCCTCCAGTGGAAGAATTTTCCAATACATCAGTTTCCAACTGGCTCGCTCTGTGACCTCACATCTTCAGTTCTGCTCTCTCAATGACCTGGAAGTGTGGTTTCTCCCACACAGGCCTCCCTGGACCTCAGGGACCAGCAAAGGGGTTGAGCAAACCATTCCCAGCTTCCCAACAACTCACAGAGGCTGTTTTGCTGCAAACTCTGCTAACTCCCAGCAGACCAGAACCTGCAAGGGGCTCCAAGAGGCCCCAGCTATGCTCCCAGGAAAAGTGCGCCCGCCCCTAGAGAAACACTGGCTGGCTTTTACAGCTCCCGCCTCTCACCCAACTCTTTGCTGAGCCTGAATCCTGGGAGTTTGTTGGAGCCTTAGGGGAAGCCAGTGAGGAAGAGAGGAGCCACTCTGGGTATATGGGGTGGTCCAGGGCCTTAGTGAATGGGCCCTGGAGAGCTGGGATCAGCCCCAGGAGCTCACTGTCCAAAAGTCCCACATCCTTGAAATGTTGAGAAAAAAATAAAAATATGAATTAAAGAAGTACAATGGAACAACTCTGTATTTGTTTGGAGAGTGTTATGACATTGTACAATTTATAGGTTACTCAAGAGAGCTCCTACAATTATAACAATGTTACAAATGCATAACATTGTACAAATGTATAACAATGTATAACATTTGTTACAAATGTATAACAATGTTATATAACAATGTTACAAATTATAACATTATAGGAGGTCTTATGAGTAACCTAGAAAGGATTTAAAGTATTCAGGAGGATGTTTGCAGGTTACATGCAAATTCTGCACCACCTTATAATAGCAAACCTGGAGGCCAAGGCTACTTGTAACTTGAAAAGCCTTTCCAGTTAATCTGCTTAAAGTGGGGACCAATTTCACACTAAACCACAAGGGAAAGGCTTTGCAGGAACTAACTTACAAAACAAAAACTATATAAATGCATTCATATTAACCTTACCTTTAACACAATTGAGGTAATATTTGCAACTAAGCACTAAATCTTAGAATCAAGAACAAAAACCCACACTAGCTGATATTGTGGTAACCTCTCTGACAGATTGTGTAAGAGTGAAGTGCAGCAGCCTCCTTTGACCTCCAGGGCGCCATCCAAAAGGACCATTTATGAAAAAAAAATATTCAAGAGGCCTTTCTTATCCTTTGATATACAAATCAGGTTTTGATATGCCTATCTTGTCATTGCCTTGCCTGAGATGTGCAGTTTCTCTTTGCAATGGATTTGCATTGTATTTCTGTTGTATTGTCTTACACTATCTAGAGATTGACAGGCACAGACTCTCTCCAGGGGGTGGGGAACCCTTGGCAAGATAGGGAGAGTCCTCTGAGTATGTGGATGGTTTACTGATGAACAGTTTCTTTTTTACAGTGATTTCTATTTCCCTGCACAACCTCACAGCTTGAGGACATTGAGAACTCCCTATAATGGTACTGCTGTGTCACCAGGGCTGTCAGGAAACTGGCTAGAGGGCCCGCCATTAAGCTGGAACCTCATGAGGTTGAGAGAAGCTGGAGGGAGACCTGTCCCTAAAGCAGAATGGGGAGGGTGGAGGTGTGACTGATGCAGGCACTGCCAGGCCCAGAAAAGAATCACAGAGCAGTTGATTCTCTTTGCTGAGTGGAGAGGTGTCTGCTAGATGCACAAGTGGACCTATGGGAAGAACATTCTCATTCAGTTCAAGTAAATATGGACTGGATGCAGAATGTGTGTCAGGCTTCTGCTGGGCCTCAGGGATTTTAAAGCTGGGGAGGCAATATGCCCAGATAGGACCACATAGATTCGGAGGGAGTAGAGGAAACAGGAAAGAAGGGCATGGAAGACCTCCTGGATATGGCAGATGACAAGAAGTTTAGTTTGGCCAGAGTGTAGGGCATGGCCATGGACAGAGGTCAAACCAACCTTGTCCCTCCAGAGAGCAGAGTAGATCCGTGGCAGACCCCCTTCACTCTTCTTTTCCCAGCCATTTGCAGCCTCACCAGAAATTGACCCCCTTTCCTGACAGCCCTTTAGCATTTCAAACCAAGTGACCTGGTGTGATCATGTGTCCTATTCAGGAAAAGTAGCTCTCACCTAGGTATCTTGAAATATATATATATGTTTCCCCTATTCCCAGAAGATCTGAACCCTGCAGGGAGGGTCTCCAGCCAGACTGCTCCACAATGCCCTCACTGGAGAGGTGCCTCTAGGAACGTCCACCATGGGGAGAGCCCAGTCTGGGTCTGTTTCTCAGGGCCATTGTTAGGGTTCAGTCCCTCCTATCCCAGGCACAGGCTTTGAAGGAGAAACCCCGGGAATCCCTGAGGAAGGGCAGGAGAAGGGGACCACTGGAGAAGGAAGGAGCAGATGGCCCCGGGAAGGGCAGCGGAACATAACCACCACCCTGATACCTGATTTCCCCTCCTGTGTTTTCAGTTCCAGGAGAGCCCCCGGGATCTGTATCAGCCACACCGCATACCACATCCTCTGTCCTGATACAGTGGCAGGTAAGAACAAGGGGAATCGTGTGTTTTGTCAAACGTGTTCTCATTTTCCTGTGCATTCAGCCATGATGGCTTGACATGAACTGCAAGCCCAGCCCCGAGCTAGGTGTTTGAGAGTAGAACTGAGGGGACACCCCGTCAGACTCACAAACGCAAGTGGGAAATGGTGTCAGTCATCATCTCGGTGTAGTTTCCAAAACATTAGAAGCAGGACTGTGATGCACATAGAGAATGAACTTGACAGTCCTTGTTCAGGAGGGACCAGCAGGATGGGAGGCCAGTCTGAGAATGTTGGAGGAACCAGTATGTCTCTGCATTTGACCAAGGACACTGGAGCAAGGCTTTCATGTATACACAAATTGGCTATCACCCTCCAGAGCAGCAGTAAAACTGCAGCCTCTGGAGTTAGCTTTACTAGAGAAGTCATCTGCAACCAGACAAAATATCTACAGGATTGTACATATTTTCCCATAATCTGGGTCTGTATTTATTATTATTATTATTTTGAGACAGAGCCTCACTCTGTTGCCCAGGCAGGAGTGCAGTGGCACAATCTTGGCTCACTGCAACCTCTGCCACCCAGGTTCAAACGATTCTCCTGCCTCAGCCTCCCAGGTAGCTAGGATTATAGGCACACACTGCTATACCCAACTAATTTTTGTATTTTTAGCAAAGATGGTGTTTCACCATTTTGACTAGGCTGGTCTCTAACTCCTAATCTCAAGTGATTCACCCGCCTCAGCCTCCCAAAATGCTGGAATTATAGACAAGCCATCACACCCAGCTAAGTCTGAGTCTTTAATCTCCAGCATGCAGTGAGTCAACCAAAGACATATTCTTCCAGATAATCACAGAATCCTTGGTGGGGCCTGTTCAGCAATGCTCCAGTAAAGTATTGAAGGACATACTGCTGTCTGTTTCCCTTAGTTTCAATTTTCGGCAATGTTTACTAACAAGTGCATTGATGGCAAAAATAACAGAGTGACAAAACTGCCCAAGGAAGTTCTGTAGGCCTCAGGGAGATCCCAGCTGAAGAGTGGGGTTGGGATCTGCATGGAGGACTTGGCCCAGAGCTCACGTGGCCTGGGTCTGGGGCAGACAGATGTTGAGTTTCCTCGGAGCTGGAGGTTGGCCTGGCAGTGGACACAACAGACGGATGGGCAGGGGGCCAAGTACGAGGGCAGAGTCAATGCTTCTGGCCCACAGGGAAGTTCCCGAGGCCAGAGTGGGGGCTGCCTTGCTGGGGAGCTGGGAACACAGTGGAATGGGGCTGGCATGGGGCCAGGTCAACCTAGGAGTGGCTGCTGGGAGCTGGGGTTGGGAGGGCTATCTGGTGGATGTGAGATTCTTCCTTCGAGCTGGTGCTGTCCTCAAGGACAATGGCAGGGTCCCTGGGGCAGCAGGTGAGAACAATGGTTCAGGTAGTCAGGAGAAAAGCAGGAGGGGAGAAATGGTCTGGACACGACCTTGGAGAGTGAGGGGGTATCCTGGCCACATGCACTCCACTGGCATGGGGAGGCAGCATGGGGTTCTGTGGAAAGGAGAGGGCTGTGGAAAAGGGCAGGGATGCTGGGAAACCCAGCCAAGACCACACGGGGATGTCCCAGACAGAGCATCTCCTAGGGCCCTGCAGAAGGACGACTCCAAGGGGAGTGGCCTCACTCTGTAGCACGGAGGATGACAGCCAGGGCCAGGCTAAGATAGGAGGTGCCAGAGATGCCTGCTGGGCCAGGAGAGAGACATGCTGAGTGAGCGGAGTCAGCCACCTTCCTGGGCATGGGCTTGAGTTGTGTGGTGCTGGAGATGCTGGAGAGGAACCTGGTGAGAAGAGCCTGGCTGGGCTGTGGATGGGGCCTGCTGGAGGGATCTTGGGAGGGGCTCCGCTTCCCCCTCTTGCTGTATGATCCTGTGAAATATGATCATGTTTGAAGTATGAAAGTGGCAATTTACATGATTCAACCCCATTTCTCTTGCTACTACCACTTGTTTGAGGGATGGAGGGTGGGCATGTAACAAGCTGGGTTCTGTGAAGAACACATAGTCTCCTTCATGTGTCCATGGAGGTGTGCGGGGCTGCTTCCTGGACACCTTTCTCTTGCTAAGGGATCCATCTTCTCCGGATAAGATAGGAACCTTTCTAGGTGATGAAAGTATGTCCCAGTGTCTCCTGGTAGAACTGGAAGAGTACTACTGTGGCACTCGGCCCTGCTGAGTTTACCAGAGCTTAGGGAGCCAGAGTGGGAACCAAGAAAACAGCCTGGGCCCAACCCCTGCCCCTGGGAAATCACAGCTTCTGATCTGTCTGGGAGCCACTGGCAAACTGAGGAAAGACTTCCCACTGTGTTTCCCAGGCTGGTCTTAAACTCCTGGATTCAAGCAATCCTCCTGCCTTGGCCTTCCAAAGTGCTGGGAGTACAGGTATGAGCCACTGTGCCCAACCTGTAAGTGGGTTTTGAGGCTGTGTTCTAGCAAAGAAAAAAATTCTAAGCAATTGATCACACCTTGAGGGAGGCTCTCCGTGGAGGATGGACTCCAGTTTCTAACAGGCACCTTCCCAGAGGAGGGTTACAGCTGCCTGGGCAAAGGTGGGGAGGCATCCTGTCTCTTCAGAATGCATCTTGGGGTTGTTTCTCTTCACTTGTGCCATCACTCACAAAGGCCCAGCTCCTGCGTGGGGTGCTAAGCTCCAGAGGGGACCAAGGCAGGCTGCAGAATGTGAAGAGCTTTCATTAAGCACAGTGGGCTCTATAAGGCATTGCTGGAAATACAGCGAAGGAACAAAACTAACTCTGGCTAGAGCAGCACCTGAATGTACTTTGCAGGACAGACAGGCCCTTGCAGTATAAGGCTGGAGAAGCATGTGGCCCCTGGCACAGCCTGAGCAAAAGCTTCTGAGTGATGTTGCTGGTGTTTGATGCCATGTCTCACATGGGATGCTGTGTTGGGCCTCCTGTGCTCTCAGACCCATCAGGATGGAACTCCTTCCACTCTCTATGAAGCAGAAGGCACAGGATGGAAACTGAAAGCTCAGATGCCCAGAAAATCATGGTAGATGGATTAGGTTTGGATTTGGGCACCTGCTCTGCCGAACTCACGTGAGGCAGTGGCACATAGTTGAGCTTTCCTCAACCCAGCTCCCTGTCTCTAGAACTGGGAGAGCTAGGCCCTGCCCCGCTGCCCCTACCCCACTACCCGCCCCCACCCCATACCCCCTGCTCAGCAGAGGGATCTGGGCAGGAGATTACACAGATGCCAGCAACCACAGGGGGCCCAGGGGACATCTTACAGGTAGCTGGAAGGAGGGAGGCTCCCCATGGACATCCTGCCTCCTCCCACCCCCAGGCCTTCCCTCCACTCATCCCTGTAGCCTCCAGATTGCCCCCACCTTAGCAGTTCTTCTGGCTCTTCCCCTCCCCTGAGCACTGACTTCTTCCTGCCTCCCACATCTGGTGATAAAATCCAGGCAGACTCCTACGAATTCATTTGCATTTAAACAGGGGCTTTTGCTTTGGCATGCCTATAATCCCAGCACTTTGGGAGGCCAAGGCAAGTAGATCATGAGGTCAAGAGATGGAGACCATCCTGGCCAACATGGTGAAACCCCATCTCTACTAAAAATACAAAATTTAGCTGGGCATGGTTGCCCATGCCTGAATTCCCAGCTACTTGGGAGGTGGAGACAGGAGGATCACTTGAACCTGGGAGGCAGAGGTTACAGTGAGCTGCGATCGCACCACTGCACTCCAGCCTGGTGACAGACAAAAACAAACAAAAAAACCCAGGGGCTTTTGAAAAATGAAGAACCTCCAGGCAAAGGGAAGGTGTTTTGAGGAAGGGCTTCTAGTTCCCTTCAAGCTTTTCTCCACACAGAGAGCCAAGCCAGTATGCAGTGACACACAGATGAGGCCATCTTGAACTCCAGCTCTGACTGAGCATCTGCCGTGGCTGAGGCCTGGCCCAGGTGCTGTGGGCATTTAGACATGAACACGGCCCAGACATGGCCTGCCCCCAGGAGTATGCAGAGTCAGAGACGTGAAGGGCTGGGACACCGGTCTGCAGTGCAAAGTGAACCTTTTGTTTCAAGTCATATACTCTGGAGACCATCTAGCCAAACTTCTACCTGTTACGGGCACAGGGTTGAGCCTGGGAGTTTTGAGCAGCCAGCCCAAGCTTATACTGCAAGGTGGCTGCAGGGCCAGTACCTGAATCTGGAGCCTGACCTTGACCTCATGGGTGCATTGTAGCTGCCATACTGATGCCTCCAAAGCACCTCCAGAGTTGGAGTGCCTCATTCACAGATTAAAGACAGGTTAATCCCAAAGTCCAGGAATGGAAACTGGTTGAACCCAGTTCAGAACCCCATGCAGGCAGGCCTCGGCAT
Source organism: Saguinus oedipus (assembly GCA_031835075.1). Taxonomy (NCBI): domain Eukaryota; kingdom Metazoa; phylum Chordata; class Mammalia; order Primates; family Cebidae; genus Saguinus; species Saguinus oedipus. Next base: position 51,443,551 of record CM063170.1, read on the forward strand.
CTCTGTGAAGCCAACAGACCCTTTATAAGGCTCCCACTGGGAAGATGGCACTTGCTGACAGAGAGACCTATGCCAGCTGCTGCCTTTAAGGCACCCCCTCTGGGGATACGGGCTGCCTGCAACCCCTCCCCAGGCCTGAAAGACTCCTGCTGGGAGGGGATGCATTTATGCATTTTAACTCTTCAGGGATTTCTGGTGCAAACAGCATCAGTTAGCCTGTTGGCCAAACATGGCCCTAGCCCGGTGGCTGATGGGCATTGTGCCTGTTGGGGGAGGGGGATTGGCCTCTTCTCCTTATACCTCTAAATTGTCCCATCTGCCTTGGCTAGAAATATCTGTGAGTCCAAGCTCAGTAACACTCAGCCCCTTCCCCTCCATCTTCCTGCCACAGAGACTGGGAAACCACACTTGGTCCCCAGGGAGAACAGTTTTATTTTCCAACCTCCTAACTTTCTGCTTAGTTGATAGTTTTGGTGAAATGAATCCAGTCCTCCCCATCCCACCCAAGCTTCCCTCCTCCCCCAAAAGTAAATTGCTCTCTCTGTAATCCTGTCTCGTCTGTGTGTCTGTAGAGCTGGCTGGAGGCCTCTGCAGTCTTCCTACTGAGGTCTCAGTGCCTGGAGCTGCCACGGGTCTAATCTGGGGTGAGAGGGAGGCTTTGAAGGTGACCTCAAGGTGAGGTTGCTTGGCTGGTACTTACATTGCCCTGGCTACAAGCTTTTGATCTGTCTGCTTGCCTCTTCATCCCGCTGATTGAGTCAGTCCAGAGCGCAGAAATGGAAGCTGAGGGCTCTCATCTTCACTGCCCAGACTCCAGCCATTCCCACCATGCCACCAGTATGAGCAGCAAGGACAGGACTCCCAGCGGGACTGCCTGGGACCATCTGGGTGGACCAGGAGCCTTGGGCAAAAAGAGCAGGCTCTCTGGGTGCATAGCTGTGTGCTGAGTGAAAGCCTTTAGCGGGGAAGTGTTGCTGTGTCAGGGGCCCGGGAAAGGAAAGTCAGAAGCCCCCAGGGTCTTGGAAATCACTGCCATCTGTCATTCAACAAAGGGCTCCTGTCTCTGCACTTTTGCAAGACTGGTTGTTACCAGGAGTAGCAGTAGCCCACAGGACCCACCAAACCCATCCATGGTGCCAGTGGATTGGAAGAAGCTCCATTCTGGCCAGTCTCCTTCTGGGGAGCCTACCCGAATGTGGAATGACTCAGGACCTGGGCTAGTCCTGGCTCAGGCCCCAGGAACCATACCTGTAGCCTGGCTTCTGCTCCTAGACCCACACAGACCTGCCCTGTCCTCCACGCCCCTCACATCTTGTGGGGCTACAGCAGGCACTGTGCCCACCTTACAAAGGGCCAGTCCCTCTTCCCTCATCAAATGCCTCTTCCTCCTCCAAGAGCAGCTCAAAAGCCATTTCCTGCTGTTATCCTCCAGTTCTTCCCAGCAGTGAGCTCACCCTCTCTGAGGCTTCAGAGCCATCTTCCTCAATCATTCCCTGGCACCTGGTGCACAATAGCTCAGGAGCTCTTCTAGACGCAATGAGATGGCAAGACATATCCTGAGGGGCGGAGTTCAGTTTTCGTATGTGTTTCCCTAGTAAGATGCCCTGAGCTTTTGGTGAGGCAGCATGAGGAGACAGGTGCAGATTTTCAAGGAGCCAGAGCACCAGGCCTTCCTGTTGGCTCTGGGCACTGCCCTCCCTCTCTGTAGAAGGCCCAAGGGGCCTCCACAGCGCTCTCCTGCCTCCCTTAGAGCCACGTCTGTGCAGTGGCCTGAGTCACACGGGACAGATGACCTATACTCTTTAGTGCTGACATAGTCAGCAAAATGACCTTGAAGAGCAAACGGCCTCCAGTCTCTGAAATCCAGATGGCCTGCGGAGAATCGCCTCTCCTGACTTTTCCAACTTTTGCATCCATTGTATTTCCTCTAAGGAAGAGGTTCAGTAAACTTTCTATCTCAGTGTGGCTAACAGTTGTGTTTGAAAAATGATGCCCTACAGAATGAGGGTTTTAATTTCAGTCTCAGCTATGACCCACGAGATAACCAGGGCTAGAGTATGAAAAAGCAAACTGCAGGATTGCTTAAGCCCAGGAGTTTGAGACCAGCCTGGGCAATGTGGTGAGACCCCATCTCTACAGAAAATTTAAAAGTTAGCTGGGTGTGGTGGTGCATGCCTGTAGTCCCAGCTACTCGGAAGTCTGAGGCAGGAGGATCACTTAAGCCCAGGAGGTGGAGGCTGTGGTAAGCTGTGATCACACCACTCCACTCCAGCCTGGGCAACAGGGTAAGAATAAAAAAAGAGCAGACTGCCCAGAACCCCATTGCATGTGATGTGAGTTGATGTGCCTGTGTTGTGTGGGTGTTACGCACACACAGGATTTCCACCATGCCCCCACATCTCTGCTGTTGTTTTCATCACAACACTGTCTGGACCCAGTGTGAAGTTGAATGCAACACTGAATGGCTCCCACTCCTAGCACAAGGGACTAATTTTTAAAGAGTGGGAGTAAAACCACTAAAAACCTAAAAGCTGCTCTGGGCCGGGTGAGGTGGCTCACACCTGTAATCCTAGCACTTTGGGAGACTGAGGCAGGGGGTTGGTGAGGTCAGGAGATCAAGACCATCTGGCTAACACAGTGAAACCCCGTCTCTACTAAAAAAAATACAAAAAATTAGCCGGGCCTGGTGGCAGTCACCTGTAGTGGCGCAACTTGGGAAGCTGCGGCAGGAGAATTGCCTGAACCCAGGAGACAGAGGTTGTAATGACCTGAGATTGCACCACTGCACTCCAGCCTGGGCAATGGAGCAAGACTTGGTCTCAAAAAAAAAAAAAGCTGCTCTGAATGTGATTCTATAGACCTCACTGGGAGGAAACCAAAAACAAACCCCATCAGCACCCCCAGTTTTTAGGAAACCATAATGACATGCCAAGCCCTAGGGGTGCAGACCAGGACTGGGGACCCGGGATGGGTGAGCTGGAGAAGGAACCAATGAGAAGCCCAGGACAGCTGTGAGTGACCGTTGCTGGCATCCCAAATGCTGTTTTGTCATCAAAATTGTAGAAAAGAAAAAGAGCATTTAATGAAGTCAGCAGACACTGTAGCCTCTCCCGCCTGCTCCCCCATGCAGCCTCTGGACTGGGCCACCAATTCTCACTCCTTCCTTTTCTGCCAGCTCTCAGCTTCCCGAGCTCAGAGCTCCCTGGTCAGGTTTGGGTTTTATTTTGTTTTCTTGGCAAACTGAGCAATGCTGGGAGCCTCTTGAACCAGTGAGGAAGGACTCCCTGCTGGAGAAAGTCGTCAGTGGCCACAGGGTGTGGACGGATGGGGTGGCCACATGCCCCAGGGACCCTGCTGTGCCCTGCTAATGGTCTGCCACTGCCTCAGGTACCCTGCACCCTGGAGAGACCCTCATCTGTGCTGGCTCACTTTCTGTATTGTTTCTCTAGCTCTATTACTGGAGGTGCTTTTAAAAGCATTTCCATCTGTAGGTTGTCCTGATGGAAGGCAAGCAGCACTGGGGTTGGAGTGGGTATCCAGAGAAAACCTGGGATGGCCAGTTACATCTGAATTCCAGAACAAGAATTTTCAGATTCAGATTTAGCTGGGTGTCTTGTATTTTTATAGCTTAAAAAAAAGCGAAAAACAAGAGACCTCACTTGACATTGAAGTCCCTGGGCTCTGGGTTGGTGGTTCTGTCCTGGTGTCCAACCTGAGCATGCCCCAGCCTGTGAAGGCAGCCAGCCAGGGCCAGAGCAGAGGAGCTGGAGCAGAACCAGCGCCAGGATCCCCTCAGCTGTACTGGTGGCCAATGAAGGGTAAAGAGAGAAAAGGAAAAGCCAGCGGGATTATCCCTCCCAGATAATTGCCAACTCCACTGTCCATTTGAGAAGTTGGAGCCAAATGCCTGGCAGGGCTGTTTCCTCCTCTCTGGTCTGTGGTGGGCAGCAGGAGTCTTTGGAGCTGGGGCTGCAGCCCATGGGATGGATGTGTGACCCTTGTAACTTTCTGTAAAATTGAGAGGGCTGTGGGGCATTGACAAGCACACCGTGGCGGGGACACGAGGGCCTCAGACACATCCCCCCTGGACAACAGATCTCTCAGCCCCTGGGTTTGCACCTGGGCCAGAAGTGGAGCTATGTCCAGGCTGGAGTGGTATCTAATGGTGTGGGTTTGCAGGGTCCCTCAGACATGGATTGCAAAGACCCAGCAAGTCCACTTAGGTATTCCTGTTAATGCTTTTTTGCATCTGATGGGGGGATCATATCCTGTCGTGGTGTTCCTGAATTGGGAGCATTGCAGGGGAGTCAGAAAGTCCTGGAGAGGGACAGCTGTCAGCAGCCCTGCGTGGCAGTGTCCTGGGGCTGCCCAAGCTAATGTGGTAGCAGCCCTCATTTTGGAAAATGTCCTGAGTCCGCCAGGTACACACTGTGCCTCTGGTGCGTGCATGAGTGTCACGTGTTGCACGCATGAGTGCTGTTCCTCATTGCTGCCGCAGTGAGTGCCCCTCACTATCCTCACTATTCTCGCAGAGAGCCTGGGGAGCAAAGCACACCACTTCCTCCACATTTGGGTTTTGCATCACGAGTGGCAGGAGTCTGAAGAGAAAGTATTTATCTAAACATCCAACCCCTTTTGGTGCCTGGGTTCGGATAGTGACAATTGGAGAGAGTTTGGATTGCAAGGATGTGTTTTGTGTGACTGCAAAACAAGTTACCCTGTGTTAGGTGGTTCAAAAGGGCAGAAACTTATTCTCTCACAGCTCTGGAGGCCAAGAGTCCAAACTCAAGGCGTCAGCAGGGCCCTGCTCCTCCTGAAGGGTCCCAGGAGGATCCTTCCTGCCTCTTCCAGCTTCTGGTGGCCGGCAACAACTCTTGGCATTTTTCGCTTATAGACACATTACTCCAGTCTCTGTCCCCATCTTCACCGGGTGTTCCCCCTGTGTGTCCTGTGTCCTAACGTCCCTCTTCTCATGATTTCCCTCCACTCATCAAATTAGGACCCTCCCTAATCCAGTATGACCTTGTCATAATGAATTGCATGTGCAAAGACTATTTCCAAGTAAGGTCAGGTTCACAGGTGTCAGGGTGGGGTCAGCTGGTGGGTGGTTCACAGCAGGCTGCCCCCTGAGATTCCACCCTTCTCTGGGCTCACCACATAGCATTCAGCCTTGAGCATGTCTTTCAGGGGGACACAGTTCAACCCACAGCAAAGGGACTCTCATACAGCAAAACTGTGGCTCTGCCTGCGGAGCAGGATGGTGCTGCAGTAGGTGCGGGTGCCTCACAGTGAGCAGGACACCAGAAGTTCCATGCACATCCATCCTTGGACGAGGCTTCATGGCTGCATCTTCAGCCATCTTCTGGTCACAGCTTGGCAGGTTCCTATTCCTTATCCCTCATCTGAGTATTCCAAGAAGAGAGACCAGATGCTCAGAGGCTCAGCACCCAGATCAGCAGGAGGGTTGCCGAGGCTTTACAGGGTGTCCGCCTGGAGCAGGAGGACTCTTCTCAGTCTCAGATTTGTCTCCTGTGTGAAAAGGTCCTCTCCATACTTACATATCAACAGAAACAGACTGAAGGAAGAGGCAAGCCTTGCACTGGGTCTCGAGTGGCAAACAGCCACATCTTAAAGTAGACGGAAGGTCTTGGGGTCTCCCGATCCCGTGTTTAGATTCCAGCAAGACCTGAACTGCTGCCTGCCTCCTGGTCTGCCTATCCTCCCTGTTCCACTGAATCCTTGTATGGGTCTCATGAGTGCCTGGCTGTGGCTTGGTAAGAATTGCAGGATCAGAGCTGGATGGCAAAAGTATGTCTGTTGCTTAGGACAACTGAAACATCACTGCACCTCAAGGCAATAGGCCAGGCAGCCATCCTACTTGGGGCCATGGGGATTCCAGCCTGAGGTGTGAGTCAGGCACAGTGGGGGTGGCCTAGCATGAGGAGGCATCAGTGAGGGGCAAGAGAGGCTGCCACAGCCTGGGTGGTAGGGGATGAGAAGGAGGGTGCGGTTAGCTGATGGGTGGTTCAGAGCAGGCTGCCTCCCGAGATTCTACCCTGCTCTGGGCTCACCACACAGCATGCAGCCTGCTCACCGTCTGCGTCTGTCTCCACCCTCCGGCCCCGGCCTTGGTGCTCATTTGAGGACTTGAGCTGGGCAGGGGACAAAATGGCCGTGTCCCCACACACATGCACACAAAAACCAGGGTTCTGAGAGTGGCTCCGCAGCTCTGTGCTCTGCCCTGGGAGCTGCCTGTGTTCCTCATGACGAATCTGACACCTGTCGCTGGAACCCACGACTTCTTTCTGTGCAGCCAGCTAGCTAAATGGGGTGGAGGTGAGCCCTGCTGCAGGCCGGCTGGATTGACTCCTGCAGCGTGGCTGAGTTAGTGTGATGTCTTTGCAGCCTCCGAGGGATGAAAGCCTGAACGGCCTTCTTCAGGGATACAGAATCTACTACCGGGAGCTGGAGTACGAGGCTGGGTCAGGCACCGAGGTCAAGACACTCAAAAGCCCTATAGCTTTACGTGCTGAGCTCACAGGTGAGACTGTCCCCTCTGTCCTGACACAGGGAAGTAGGTTCCCAGGGGACCCTCAGCATTTGCTCAGTGCACATCATGGTGGGAAATGCTGCAGAGGAGGCTAAGAGGAGAGGCAGCCCTGCCCTCGGGAACAGGGAGCAGGCGGGTTTACCCTATCAGGGACAGGCAGAGTGTAGGTTTGCAGCAGGTGGGTGCAGCTGCAGAGGCACAGGGGCCTTGTCTGCCACAGACTGTGTTAAAGGGAAAGCAGTTTCCAGGCCTCCAGGGAGTGCACACTCCCGGCTTCAGTGGGAGAGGACTTTGGGGCCTGAGATGGAGGCAGGGAGCCAGTGGAAACCTGTTGTAAAACCCACAAAATCCAGGGACAGGCCCCACCTGCCTGTACCAGGCACAGCCTCAGCGTGGAGCCCACGGTGCTCACCCCCGGGCTGGTCCCAGCTCAGCCTGTACTGTGCCATGATCGTGGTTCTGATGATGGCCCAGCTGCCTTCAAGGCAACTTCTGGAACCCTAGGGAAGGAAGACTGTCCACTCTCACCTCTCCTCTCTTGGATGGAGGTTTGAGGGGGTTCATTTCCTGGCACCCACCAAATGGTGTTACAAAAATACTCTTTGTCCCTTGACATCCTCGTGCTGGAGACAGAGTGAGGGAACAGCTCCAGAACATGCCACGTGGATGGCACCCTCCCGCTTTCTGCCATCCCCATCAGGGCTGCCTGGCTCACTTGCCATTGCCAACCGCAGGGCCTTCCACACACCTGGTTCCCACCGTGAGGCCCCGCCTGCAGATGGCAGCTCCTGTGCTGACACAGCTTGCCCCCAGCACAGGCCAGGTGTGGTGCTGGTGAATGTTGAAGACGGGAAAGTGCACCGCTGTGGTCTGCACTCTCGGCAAATGCCAAAGGTGGCCCTTGATGACCACCAGACAGTTAGCATCTCCCTGGTCTTTGTCGCAAAATTAAAACAGCGCAATAGAAGGCCCCGGGATGTGGCTGGGCTTATGCACCTGGTCACATAGCTCTCTCTCTGGTGGTTTGCTGGGCTTGTCCAGCTGACCAGGAGAAAAGGGATCCTGCCACTTGGTGCTAAGTCATGCCAAAAACTAACGTGTTTCACAGAATCAGAGTGGTGAATGCACCCCTCCTGTCTGGGACTGGGGTGCCTTGTTTATGAGGAGTTGCAGCCCCACCGGGAGCGGGTGGAAAGCTTGGGTGGCAGCGGGGTCTTTATTGCCCTGGGAGGTGTAGTGTGGAAGCTGGCTGGCATCCCAGTGAGACGGCCATCTCCCCTGTTCCCACCGCACATCCCCTGTAATGACCACGTCCCTGCATGCTAACCACCTTTCTGCTTTGCTTACCCCGCTAGCCCAAAGCAGCTTCAAGACAGTGAACAGCAGCTCCACATCGACGATGTGTGAACTAACACGTAAGTGTGCGCTCTCCGCGGAAGCCCGTGCCACAAAGTGCACACACTACGCCCGGAGCGCACTCACTGGCCTCTCAGTACAAGAGAAAGCCAGTCTGGATTAACGGCTCCAAGTTTCTGGAATCGCCTCTCAAATGCTGCATCTCCACATACCAAACCACCAGGGAGACAGGAAAGGAAGCCTCTAGAAACAGAGGCCAGGGAAATTTACTAATATCTGGTCTTTCAGGTTTGAGACAGAGAAGAAAGCCAGATAGAACCGGATCTCCTCTCCCGCTGCCTTCTTCCTCTTTAAAATAAAAAAAGCTCTTTTTTTTTCTTTTTTAAGAGACAGAGTTGCCCAGACTGGAATGCAGTGGCGTGATCATGGCTCACTGCAGCCTTGAACTCACAGCTCACTGCAGCCTTGAACTCCCGGCTCAAGTGATCCTCCTGCTTCAGCCCCCCCCGTTAAGTAGCTGGGACTACAGGCTCATGCCACCATGCCTGGCTAATTTTTTTTTTTTGAGACAGGATCTTGCTGTGTTGTACAGGCTGGTCTTGAATGCCTGGACTCAAGTAATCCTCTTGTCTCGGCCTCCCAAGATGCTAGGGTTATAGGCATGAGACACTGCACCCACCCAGCGTCTTTCTTTTCTTATTGTGGTAAAATACACGTAGCAGAAAACACACTCTCTTAACCATTTGTAAGTATACAGTTGAGTGACATTAAGCACATTCACACCGTTATGCAGCCATAACCATCATTCTCCAGAACTTTCTCATCTTCCCAAACCGTAACTCTGTCCCCATTAAAGACTAACTCCTTACAGCCCCTCCCCAATGGCACCCACCATTCAACTTTCTGGCTCAATGAATTTGACAACTTGGGGACCCCAGGTGGAATCAAGTCATATTTGTCTTTTTGTGGCTGGCATATTTCAAGAGCATAACATCTTCAGGGTCCATGCATGTCAGAGCAGATGTTAGAATTTCCTTCCTTTTTAAGACTGAATAATATTCGCTTGAATGATAGACCACATTTTGTTAATCCACTCAACCTTCCTTCGCCTTTAAACAAACCATGTTGTTTCTTCTTTGATTCCTAGCTAGGGAGGAGTTTCAAAATCCAACTGCAGGGCTAGATGTGGAGCCATAATGTTATTCACTAAAATGCAGGGAACTCGGCTGATCTGGGAAGTGGAGGAGACAGGAGGGAGAGGCTGACCCTCCCTGAGCCCCTGCTGTATTCGGGCATTCTGCAGGAGTGGGGATGCTTTGCAGGGCAGCACACCTCCAGCGTGCTGAGATACTGACTCCACAGCATGGGCAGACCCTGTAAGCATCTCTTTGAAGGCAGCACTCCACGGACAGGGGCCTGAGTGACAGAAGCTCTGCTGGGCTGGTAGCTGGCAGGAGGCATGATTTGCAGGCCCAAGCATACCACCATCCACACCAGCACACAGGTGCCAGGCACACACGCAGTGCCTCAGAAAAACCAAGCCACCCACAATGCAGTGTTCACCACTGGAAGAACCTTCCAGAATGTTTTGGCTTAAAGGTCAATTGCTCTCCCACTGTCACTAAGTGCGAAGCTGGTGCTTGGCCGCCTGCCCTGAGTAGTTCTCTGTGTGCAGCAAGCCACACCCTTTCTTTCCCAGGACATGGCCACTAAGGTCTCAGAGGCCTTTGGTTACCAATGTCTTTCTACACTCTATTTCAAATGCCAGTCTTACTCCATCTGTTCATAATTTCAAGGAGAGATTCTGAACCAAAAGGCAGGCCCAGGTTATGTTTTTTATTCTAAATCAGTGATCTCCAGGCTGGGCGTGGTGGGTCACACCTGTAATCTCAGCACTTTGGGAGGCTAAGGCAGGTGGATCATGAGGTCAGGAGATCGAGACCATCCTGTCTCACATGGTGAAAGCCTGTCTCTACTAAAATACAAAAAAACCATTAGCTAGGCATGGTGGTGCACATCTGTGGTCCCAGCTGCTTGAGAGGCTGAGGCAAGAGAATTGCTTGAACCCAGGAGGTGGAGGTTGCAGTGACCTGAGATCGCACCACTGCACTTCAGCCTGGCGACAGAGTGAGACTCCTTCTCAAAAAATATCAGGGGTCCCAACCATTTTGACACCAGGGACTGGTTTTGTGGAATACAACAGACCAACTGGTGGGGGAATGGATTTGGGATGATTCAAGTGTATTACATTTATTGTGCACTTTATTTCTATTATTATTACATTGTAATATGTAATGGAATAATTCTACAACTCACCATCATGTACAATCAGTGGGAGCCCTGAGCCTGTTTCCCTGCAACTAGACAGTCCCATCTGGGGGCTATGGAAGACAGTGACAGATCATCAGGCATTAGATTCTCATGAGAGTGCAAACCCTATTGTGGATTGTACATTCGAGGGATCTAGGTTGTGCAAGGCATAAGGAGTGTACAACCTGGATCCCTCACATGTGCAGTTCCCAATAGGGTTGACACTCCTGTGAAAATCTAATGCCTCTGCTGATCTGACAGGAGGCAGAGCTCAGGTGGTAATTCGAGGGATGGGAAGCAGCTGTAAATACAGATGAAGCTTTTCTCACTCACCCGCCACTCACCTCCTGGTTTGCAACCTGGTTCTTAACAGGTCATGGTTAGTGGCCCAGGGGTTGGGACCCCTGTTCTAAATCCTTTGCTTTAGAGCGGGGAGCTCCATGCTGGCTTTTTTTTTTTTTTTTTTTTGAGATGGAGTTTCACTCTTGTTGCCCAGGCTGGAGCGCAATGGTGTGATCTTGGCTCACTGAAACCTCCACCTCCCAGGTTAAAGCAATTGTCCTGCCTCAGCCTCCCAAGTAGCTGGGATTAAGGCACCTGCCACCACACTCACTTAATTTTTTCTATTTTTAGTACAGACGGAGTTTCTCCATGTTGGTCAGGCTGGTCTCAAACTCCTGACCTCAGGTGATCCACCTGCCTCAGTCTCCCAAAGTGCTGGGATTACAGACGTGAGCCTCTGAGCCAAGCCTCCATGCTGCCATTTTATCTGAACACAGGATAGAATGTGTGTATCTTTTGCTTAATGGTGGTGGGTGCTTCATTAATAGGGAGGAAAGGAGGAGAGTGCCCCATCAAAGAGGATGCAGGCATTTCACAGACTTCCAACAATCCCCCTCCTCTCCTTGGAGGGTGCTGCTTCCTTCAGTGTGGTTCATAGGGAAAACTTTCTAGGAACAGAAGGTGGTGGTGGACGCTAATCCCCATTTCCTTTAACCCTGCAGATTTAAAGAAGTACCGGCGTTATGAAGTGATAATGACCGCTTATAACATCATCGGCGAGAGCCCAGCCAGTGCGCCGGTGGAGGTCTTTGTTGGCGAGGCCGGTAAGCTCCGTGCACCCCCAACCCCACTGCCAGCAAGGGCCATAGCGGTGGGGACAGCCAGGTGTGCTGTGGCCAAGCCTCTCAGATGCCCAGCAGCATTCTTCCTCCTTGAACACATTGCTACTGGGGCCAAGGTCTCCACGCCACTGGCTGGAAAAGATGGGCTCCACTGCAAGCTGGAATGTCCTGACAGCTTAAAGCAATGGTCAAGTCTTGCTTTTGAGACCCAAAGGGTTTGTTCAGTAACTGGGGCCATCATATTTAGTGTGGCTTTGCTCTACAAGAGCAGTATTAACTCAGTGGGGATCTGGGTATGTGGGAAATGGAACCTCGTTATCTGGAGGGGCAGATATCTGCCTCGGTCCTTCCATGGGCTTTGGCAGGGGCCTGGTGACTGGAACCAGCCTGATATCCTGGTGACAGCCCATTCTCTAGGTCTCAGAAAGTCCAGTGGACCGTTGTCTCCACCCCTTTTAGTTAAGATGTGACTCTTAGGTCTGATTCATGGGCCCCTGCCTTCTGTAGGGCTCACAGTGAGAAGCAACATTGTTTTAGATCACGTTCTGACTATCCCTCTTTGGGCCCAGCGTGCCTCAGGTAATGAGAGCAACACCCTCCCTTCAGACAAGGAGACTGCAGAACCTCCACCTCCTTGCTGGCTGGTGATTTTAAAGAGTTACCTGACTTCACATAGAGCCTGGTGTTTCTGCTCAGTGCTGCTGGTGCAGATTTAGAAGGGTGTTGCTTCAGGCCTGGGATAATTGGAGTGTCCCTGAGGCTCAGCTTTGCAGGAGCTGCTGTACAGCAGGAACGGGCAGGGGGCAGCTCGGACTTGGTAGGGACAGAGGAGGGAAACACATCAGGTAACCTTTTGCAATTGGAAAAGGATATTGTTATAAACCAATCAATAGTGCTAAGGGTCTAGCCCGGAGGATTTTTTCTGGAATGGTCACGCAGCATTTGCATACAAATGAGGATGCAGTTGCAGTGGGGCACCAAGAGTATATGGCATTTCTGCCTCTCCCTGCACAAAGATTGTTCAAGGGGTCACTATGAGCCACCGAGGTGTCGCTAGGCATTTCCTCAGGGAGGGGCCTGGCTATAGAAGAGCCCGTTGCAGGCCATGGGCAGCTGCCGAGGGTTCTATGAGGGAGGGGCATCAGCAAAGGGTGGGGGCCATGGCAGACAGTGGCCATGGCAGATTCTGTGCTCTCTGCTCGTATTCAGGTGACTGGGCCCCAGGTGGCCCCCCCAAGGTCGGGGGGTGGGTAGGTCAGCTTGTGGCCCTAGAGGGAGCACAGGACAGGAAGGCCAGGAGCCTCAGTGTCTGAACTGCAAGCAGCAGGTGTGGGTGTTGATGCTCTGCCTGAGGGTCCGCCTGCGCCTGGGGGTGGGATGCCAGGATCCAGGGGGCTCAGGGCACCTGAGCAGGCCCTGAGTGTCAGGGACTGAGGCAGAAGTCCAGAAAAAGAGCTTCAGCAAGCGGCAGGGAAACCAGGGGTGGTACGGGAAACTTGGGAGTCGAGCCAGGGGCAAGCCAAGCCGCAGCGGGACGGGGTGCTGCATCCGGCTCCAGGTCTGAGGTTTGCGCTGTTTGTGTCTTACTTCCTTCTCATACCACTGTAAAACGACTGGGTAATTTATAAGAAAAGACATTTACTTGGCTCATGGTTCTCCAGGCTGAACAGGAAGCATCATGGCTTCTGCTTCTGGGGAAGCCTCAGGAAGCTTCCAATCAGGGTGGAAGCTGAAGAGGGATCAGGCGTCTCACATGGTGAAAACAGGAGCAAGAGAGAGCAGTGTGGGGGGTGCTACACACATTTAAACAACTAGATCTCATGAGAACTCAGCCATTCATGAGAAACCCACCTGTGTCCCCGTCACTACCCACCAGGCCCCACCTCCATGATGGGGATTATAGCTCAACATGAGATTTGGGCAGGGACACATCCAGGCCATATGAGTCTGTCATTGTGGAAAGATGCGTGTAACATTTAAACTGTTCTACGTGTACAGTTCAGCCGCATTCAGAATGTTGAGCAACCATCGCCAGTGTTCATGTCTGGAACTGCCTCTTCTCCCAAACAGAAATCCATACCTATTAAGCAGGCCCCCTTCCCTCTTTTCCCATCCTGGGCAACCTCTCACTTACTCTCTGTCACTGCAAGTTCACCTGTTCCAGATACTTCCTACAAATGGAGTAATGCGATGCTTGTCTTTTTGTGTTTAAATCCTTGCACTCGGTGTGAGGTTTTTGAGGTTCACCCACATTATAGCAGGCATCGGAATTTCCTTCCTTTTCATGGCTGAGTAATATTCCCTTGCATGCATTTGCCACATTTGGTGTATCCACTCCATGGATGGACACTCAAGGGGCTTTTCCCTTTTTGGACTTTTGAATGTGCCACTGTGAGTATGGGGGAGTGAGGGACCTTTCAGCAGTGCAGAGCTGAGATGGCCCAGGTGTGGTAGGCAGCTGCAGAGACTGTAGGCAGGCCTGGCCTCTGAGGTTGGCATAACAGTGTGATGTGGCTTCTCCCTCCCCTCCCCATGTGGGCATCCCTGCTCTAGCCCTCCCTTCCAGAGGCCTGCCCTCCTTCTCTGCCTCCTCCTCAACACACCCATGCCCTCCATGTGACTCACCTCTGCCCAGAGGCCTGAGCTCTGCCACCTGCACGCTTTGGAGTCCCACAGAAGGGTAAGGAAAGCCTACTTGCTGTGCCCAGGCCACCAAAGCCTTTTCCATGCACACACAAGCTCCACCTGGACACACTGCACTGCTCACAGAGCTTGAAAGCAGGTGCTGAGAGTCACAGCGGAGCTGGTGCCTACAGTGTCACACCCACCCAGAGTGCCCTGTGCAGCCTCTCCAGTTTAACCTGACCGAGGCCTGAAGCACGCTTTATGCTTTTATCCCCTGAGGAGCAGCTGCTGTTGCCCCAGGACACCCTCCAGGGCTTTGTCTCTTGGGAGCCCTCCCTGTCCCTGTCTCTCTAGGCAGGGCCCAGATTTCTCCTCTGCGCTCCTATCCTGGGTGCCTTGTGCACATCTCTGCCTTCCCCGCAGCAGTGGGGCTGTCTTCTCTCTAATGCTGCTCCTCCCTATTAGACCATGCCTGCTTCATCCCAAACAGCTCCTCACCCCCAGGGTTATTGCCAGAGGGGCTCAAAAATACCTTTGTCATTTGGGTAAATTGAGGTTCCCAGGATTCCACATTAGGATACAAGGCAGCAGTGCAGCCGGAGAAACCCTATGCCCAGGGACATGCCCTGGAGACAGAGCCTCTCAAATGCGCTGAGATGAAGGAAGGTGGAATCAGTGTCTCATAGCAGGGCTGCAGGGAAGGCTAATCAGAAGCTCCTCATCCTGAGGAAGGAGAGGGAGAAGCAATGGGTGGCCTCTGTTCCCATAACGACCAATGACACTGTCACCATCTGCCGCATAGGCACTCATGTCCTGGGCTGCTCTTCCCATGAGGCTCCTTCTGGAGGCTCCTGGCAGTGGGGAGGGAGAGGCAGAGCTGGTGAGTGTGCACAGGCTGGTGGAGGCTGCCACCACCCTGGGAGGGGAGGCAGAGGCAGGGCTGGTGAGAGTGTACAGGCTGGCAGAGGCTGTGTGGCCACTTTACAGCCCTGGCAGGTGGGAGGAGAGGCAGGGCTGGTGAGGGTACACAGGCTGGCAGAGGCTGTGCGGCTACTTTAGGACCTTGGCATGGGGTAGCAGTGCTAGGAGCTAGGGTTTACACAAGGGGATGTAACCACCCAGTGGGCTCCTCCTACCTGTCACACAGACAAAACCCATTCACTGAGCCCATGGTATTGCAGTAAAGAGAGTGTAATTAGGGCCCAGCCATGTGGGGGAACCAGAGTTATCACTGGACTTGGTCTCCCTGAGGGCTCAGAGGTTAGTTATTTCTAGGATAGTTTGGTGGGCAGGGGGCTAGGCAGTAGGTGCTGCTGATTGGCTGAGGATGATGTCATGGGGCATGGAAAATGGTCCTCATGTGCTGAGTCAGCCTCTGAGTGGAGTGCTGAGTCAGCCTCTGAGTGGGGCCACAGGATTGCTTGAGTCGTGAGTCCAGGTGGGGTCAGTCCATTTTCAGAATGCCAGAGTCTGAAAAGCATCTCCAAAGATCAATCTTAGTTTCTATAATAGTGATGTTATCTATAGGAGCAACTGGGGAAGCCACAAATTGTGTGACCTCTGGTCACATGACTCCTAAGCAGTGAGGGATTATAGAAACTACACTTAGGGGCCAGGCTTGGTGCTTACGGCTATAATCCCAGCACTGTTGGGAGGCCAAGGTGGGTGGATCACAAGGTCAGGAGTTCAAGACCAGTGTGGCCAACATGGGTGAAACCCCGTCTCTACTAAAAATGCAAAAAATTAGCCGGGCATGGTGATGCACACCTGTAATCCCAGCTACTGGGAAGGCGAGGCAGGAGAATTGCTTAAACTGGGACCCGGGAGGCAGAGGTTGCAGTGAGCCGAGATCACACCACTGCACTCTAGCCTGGGCAACAGAGTGAAACTCTGTCTCAAAAAGAAAGAAAGAAAGAAACGATGCTTACATTTTAGCAGAGTTCAGGCTTCTCCCATACTCCTAATCTCACAGCCTTTTGTTAGTTTTACAAAGGCAGTTTCCACCCCAAAGGCAGAGGGAGATTGGATTTAGGGAAGGACCATTATCAGCCTTGCTTTAAGTTAAACTAAAAACTAAACTCCTAGATGCAGCCCCTGCACCCAGGTCTCTGCTCCAGCCCACCCATGTGACACGGCTTGGCTCGCACGTCTCCTGCGCTGGGCCTGGCAGTGCCACCCCTGCAGGCAGACATCTCAGCTGTTGTTCAGCCTCAGCACACTTCTCTAGGCTCTGTGTTTACACTGCAGAGAGTTTTCTGGATCGGGAAAGCCAGTTTGTCATTCCTTTCTAGCCTCTACTTCTCACAGTCCAAGTACCCACCTTGTGATAGCCATAATCTGCTGAGGAGAGGCACTGCTAACACATTGATTTAGAGCAGGTAGGCCTTCAGAAAAGGAAATTAAATAGGGCCAACTTCCATCCCCTCAGCTGGAAGCTTCAGAGCACCACAAATTCCTGGGCCCAAAATGCTCAAAGGCTTTTATGAGAACTAAGACTTTGCCATGGCCCCATAGGTAAGTGTGCATGTCCAAGCATTGGCTCTGCTGTTTACTGCCTGTGTGACTGCAGGCAAGTCACTTAACCCCTCTGAGTCCAGCTTTGAGACCTTGTGCTGCTGTGGGGAGAGCTATGAGTGAAGAGATTCAGGTTCTGGCTGCATTGCTGCCCCTAACATGCCAGTCCTGCTCACAAGATGAATGTCCAGCATGTGCCTGGCCCAGGGTCAGCCCCCAGTCAGTATTTGGTGAATGAGGGGGACCCTGGGTAAGTGACTCAGTTTGTCTGGCCTCATCTGTAAAATGAAGAAATATTCAGAGTAGATGATCGCTGGGTACCCACAGTCCAAATATGTGTTACTTAAATCTGTTTAACCTCAGAAAGAAAGGGCAGTTTTTAGATTCTTAGTTGAGATTGATGTATAAGTCCAGGCATTACAAATTGGTAAAACTAATACAACAGTAAGGACTCCAGTATGCAGGAGGTAGGACCCAATGCAAACAAGCTTAAGCTGAAAGAACCATTATTGACTCCTGCACCAGAAGAGTTGTAGAGCCTAGGACAGCTTCAGGCATGGCTGCATCCAGCACCCCAGCAAGCTGCTCCATGTGGCCTCTTGGATCCACTTTCCTCCTAGTCGGCTCCTTCCTTGGTCAGGCTCTTCATCAAGGTGGCCATACAGCCCCTGGCACAGAGAGCTTCCTTCTTCTGCAGTCGAAGTCCACTGGCTGTTTTCAGCCTGCCTTTAGTTGCCCATCTATCCCAAAACTAGTTGCTACAGCCAATGTCCTGAGGTACCCTACGGCAGAGAGATGTCATCTCTACCTGGACCACATGGGCCAACTGTGAGGCAAGAGGGTCCCTAGAGAAGGTCTAGTGCTGCTGTCAGAAGAAGGGAACCCGGGCATTCACCACAGCTGTCCTGCAGTGCTAATGCACAGTTTGACTAGGTGGCCAGAACTTTTCCTGGTGGAGGTATGGGCAGTGTCGGTGGTTTCCTCAGCAGGAGAGCTGTTCGGGTGACTCCCAGTCAGCGTTCTGGGCCCAGCTCCACATTCTGCAGTGTTCCGTGCACTGTGGGGTATAAAGGAACCATGCTCCAGCCTTCAAGACACTCACTATTCATGGATGGGCCCTGGTTTCAGGAGAAGCCCGCACTCCTGCCAGACCCCAGGCAGGCATCTCAGCCCCTGCCTGTATTTCCAGACCCCCAGTCTTGCCCCCCTTCAGCATGTGCCCTTCACCCATACCAAGCTGTGTGCCCCTAGAATGACTGCTCCCCACTCCTGTCCCTTGGGGGACACACAGTCCTCCCTCCCGTGCAACCCAGTGACCATGCCAGCCCTTTGAGGTGCAACTGTCTTCTCTCTCCCCTGGCAGAACTAGCTGTTTCTTCCTCTGCTCCAGAACATGCCACACACACAGCTCTTTGCATACCCACCTGAGGATGTTTCTTTTCTCTCTGAGTTCCACGAGGGCAGGGACCCCTCTTACTCATTCCCATCACCTTAGTATAAACCTGGAACACAGAACACATTCTGAAGATGTTGGAGGAAGGGAGGGAGAAGGAGAGAGAACACATTTAGACAGGAATCAAGGAAGGAGAAGAACAACTAGCGTAGCATAGGCCACCAGCCCAGAAGCACAAGTGATGGAGTGACCCCTGAACTCTAAGGGGAGATAGAGAGGCCCCAGGACCCAGGGGGCTCAGGGAGGTCCTAAAGCAAGGCCTCCTGTCCAGAGGTGCCTGGCCCAGCTCTCCTGTTTGCCCTAGAGCCATTTTCCTTTCAAAGGAGGGCTCTGAAAACTCCCAGGAGCTCTGAAACCATTAGAGCTTCAAAACAAAACAGCAAGGCTGGCCGCACACACCAAACAAAGCCCGTGGTTTTCTGTTCTTTCTGAATCCATGCTGACAAAAAACTGATCCAGCCCCATATGTGTTGTGGGGACAGTGGGGGCAGGCAGGTTCTACCCACTGTGCCATGGGGGTCCTAGCACAGACAAGCATGTCTCCCAGCCCAGCTCCCAAGGACTGCAAGAGCGAGGCCTCCTCACCTAGAGCAGGGCCCCCTGACACCCACATTGGCCACTGGGACCCCTCATGTACCCTTACTATCCCCAGGGGCTCTCTTAGCCAGAGCTAGTGGCAGCTGCCCAAGGACAGAGCCTCCAAATAAAAGGAGGTGTGGTGTTCCCACACAGACCATCTTCTTGGAGCCTGTGACCTCGTAATTCCCTTGACCCTTAGCTCATTCCCAGAGCCAGCTCACTTCCCTGCCTACTGAGCCCTGCTGCTGAGTGTTGGGGTCACTTAGCAGTCCTGGGGGCTTCTGGGGCCTGCAGCTGGGAAGTTGGGTCAGGGTGAATCAGGAGGAAGGGCTGCTATTGATTGATGAGTAAAGCCCCCGGCTGTTCCAGCTTTCTAGGAAGAGACCAGAAGCCCCCAGCCCACCCCACCAAGTCCTCAAATGCTCTGCACACCTGCTCTCTGCTCAGCCAGTCCAGGAGGTGCCTTGGAATCTCCCGGGCCCCTGTAGACAGTGTGGGCCAGGCACAGCCCTTCCATGGAAAGAAAGGTGTCCCACCCAGCCTCCTTCTCTGCAGGCTTTCTCCAGATCTTGCCCTGCAGTTTGGGGTCTACTAGTAGCCAGACCTAGAATTGCCACCCCTGGCATCTGTAGCCTCCTTCTGGGGGCTGGAAGTAGTGAGGGCTCCTGCATGTCTATGTGGGAGGGGCTCAAGAGCCACATTGCGGTTCAGAGTGGGGCTTGGGACTCATCTTGACTGTGTTTGCAGCCCAAGTTGTGTGTACCTCAGGTGTGTTATGTCTGTGTGAGGGAGTGTGGGAGAGGATAAGCAGGCTCGCTGCTACATAAGACATGAGGGCCAAGGCCAGGGATGAGGCAGGGGGCACCTGATGGAATGGCCAGGGCTGGGTCCCAGGTGGGGGTAAACTTCCTACAACCCACAGGGTTATTACCATTATTTTCCATCATCTAGTACATTTGTACAGGGCTATGGGTCTAGCATCTTGCCATTAGAAATAAAGCTACTCTGAACACTATTTCAAATTTCTCTGATGCCTTCCTTGGGATAAAACGGTAGAAGCAGAATTTTTGGTTCAATAACATGAACATTTTTCTCTTTTGAAATACTTCAACTAATTGACAGCCTGCAGCGGTGACAGTTACAGGTCTCAGGGTGCATTCCTCTTTCTTCCTACTTTTAAATCTTTCCTAATGTATTAGGCAAAAAATGTATCCCATTATTATTTTACTAGATTGGCTTTTAAATTACTGGTCTGTGATTAAATGCCTGTGGTGCTTATGGCCATTTTTCTCATGGGGGTCTGTTAAAAGGTAAACTGAGACACAAAATGTTAGAAGAGTTTATTTGAGTAAACAGCAATTCATGAATCAGGCAGCACCAGTCCCAAGGTGGTTTGGGGTTCCATGGAGGGAGCACAAGGAGAAGGTTTTTATGGTGTGAGTGTGGGAGATGGACAAAGAAAATATTTGACTTAAGAGTATGTTGTTGCCTTACTTGGTCTAAACTATTAGAAAATCCCTAGTTGTTTTTGTTGGTTTTCATGCTGCTGATAAAGATGTACCCAAGACTGGGTAATTTATGAAGTAAAAGAGGTTGAATGGACTCACAGTTCCACATGGCTGGGGAGGCCTCACAATCATGGTGGAAAGTGAAAGGCACATCTTCTATGGCAGCAGGCAAGAGAGAATGAGAGCCAAGTGAAGTGGGAAACCCCTTATAAAATCATCAGATCTCATGAGACTTATTGACTGCCATGAGAACACTATGGGGGAAACCACCCCCATGATTCAATTTTCTCTCACAAGGCCCCTTCTGCAACATGTGGGAATTATGGGAGCCACAATTCAAGATGAGATTTGGGTGGGAACACAGCCAAACCATATCACTAGTTGTATAATTATAAGTAAATTGGCAACTTCTGATTGATTAGGCTTAAGTTTTATTTTCTTTAATGTAGGCATAGCCCCGGTTAAGTTTGTTTGTGTTTGCAGAACCAGCAAGGTCAAGATTGTCTCCACGGCTTAATGGACTTTGCTCTGGGGATTCTAAAGCCTGGTCTCCATCTTATTTTAAGTGTTTTATGTTAATTTCTTAGAGCATCTTATAGATTAAGGATATCATGTTTGATCATGTTTATGGCAAATAGTTTTCCCTTTCTGTTGCCTTCAGTTTATTGTGTTTAAATGGTCATGTGCTCAAACCTTTAGATCTGAGGCATCACTCCTTCCCATTTTGAGGCCCCGTAAGTATTCACCCAAATTCTTTCAGAATTTGTATGGTTTTATATTTTCCACTAAACTCTTTCATCCTGCTGGAATTAATTCTGGAACCTGGCATGAAGTGAGCTTCTAAATAGATCATTTGTTTCCAGAGAAGTTTTTCCCCCAAAACCATCTATTGATTTTTAATTTCTTTGTGATGCATCTTAATCATGTTTTAAATTCTTACAGTCAAGTCTGTCTGAGGACTTTCCTTCATTCCACAGACATCTTTCCTGTTGCCCTGGTACCTCTAAACCTTTCATTTGTATGAGTTTATGACACACGTTTTCATATTTAAGAGAGCTTGTCTTATTCCTCTTTGTTTTCTAAAATTTCTCAGCCATTCTGTGAATTTTACAATCATCTTGGCAAGATCTCAAAATAGGCAAATGCTCCTGGGATTTTGATGGAAAGGTATTAAACTGTAAAGGGATTTGGAAATCCTCACCATCTTCCTATTCGTCTATTTGTGCTTGCTCCTCAGGAGCTGGCCGTCCCTCCAACACCGTGCTGCTGGGCTGGCAGCAATCCTGCTGCTGCTTGTCAAGTCATTCCTGGCAGTTTTATTGCAGTGGTTGCTGTGAGCCTGTGTATTGTAGTGGCTTGTCCCTGCCCTGCCCATCGCCAATCTCAGCTTAAGGCCAAGGCTCACGTGGTTCCTCAGGCGTTTTAAATATTAGTCCAGCAAGAAGAGCAACATGTTTTCCTGAAAAAAGGGAGCCAGAACTTACCTTTTTCTACACCCAATGGGGAGTGACTGCCAAGCTCAGGTCAGAGCCGAGTGTCCAGCACTGTGGCCTTTAGCCCCACAACTTTCACCAAAAAAGAAAAGACAGGCAGACACCCACGTCCAGCATTTAAAATCACTCAGTGGGCCAGGAGCGATGGCTCATGCCTGTAATCCTAGCACTTTGGGAGGCAGCCTGAGGTGGGTGGATCACTTGAGGTCAGGAGTTTGAGACCAGCATGGTGAAACCCCATCTCTACTAAAAATACAAAAATTATCCGGAAATCGCTTGAACCTGGGAGGCAGAGGTTGCAGTGAGCCAACATTGTGCCACTGCACTCCAGCCTGGGGAATAGAGCGAGACTCCTTCTCAAAAAATAAACAAAATAACTCAGTGACTTTAGGTGGTATTTGGTTGCTCTCGGTGTACATGTGGAAGATAGAAAAGTATCTTGAAAATATTTGCTCTTTTTTTTTAAGAATGGAAACCTTATACAATGTGGGTCCTACCTTTCTTCTAAGTGCTCCAGGTTTTTAATTACTGTTGGTTGGAATGAGAGAAAAAAAATAACAAAGCTTCTCACTGTTTCAGCTCCCCCTAGTGACAAATAAAGCCAGTCCTTTTGCCTGTTAAGTGAAAATAAAAGGATTCAGTGATGTTAGTTTGAAAATGTGTTTGTAGGGAAGTGTGAATGGCACTTGTTTACTGGGTAATTAACGTCGCAATCCCACACTTCTCAGGCTGCGATACCTCAGCATCGACGTGCAGAGGGCTCCCTGGGTAATTATTAACATCACACGGTAATGACATTGTGCAAACCACAGGCCGCCCTGTCATTTCTGTGGCCACACTCTCCAGTGGATGCTGAGGGTCTGTGCTGTGTGCAGTGCGGTCAACGTGGTCCTGGATGATGGATGAACATCTTGCCAAGAGCCTACTGTGTGCTGGGCACAAATCGTCACAATCCCCTGGGGGGGAACCAGTGCTCCATTTGCATTGATGAGTGATGAGTCACCTTTATCCAGGCTTTGCAGTGGGCAGAGGGCTCCCTGGGCTCCGTCCCACCCTCTGGGCTGCAGCTCATGTTTGAGTTCCCTTCATGCACAAACGAATCTCAGACACCCTTGCCAGGGAGTGTAGAGTGGAGAGGTTCTGGGATGCAGGTGCCTCCACTGTAGGGGGATTCTCCAGGGCACTGCACCCAGCCTACAGCAGCCATGCACAGGTGTTGATGAGTGACTCGGAGGTTGCCCCACCCCTTCCCCATGCCAGGGAGGATTTTAGGACTCACTGCTACCTTCAGGCTGTCTGCAGCACACCCTGTCCAGGACACCCTCTTGCTGAGGCCTGTGAGGGGCCTGAGGCCAGGAACCGACACCCTGAAAGCACCATGGGGATGGGATGTTAAGAAGAGTAGGCAGAAGGACTATGGAGGGTGGGTGACAGGAGCTGCTGGTCAGAAAGCTCGGGTGCTCCCAGGACCGAGCTGTGGTTCCCAAAGCAGATGAAGCCCCGGGGGAGAATGGCCCTGAGAGCAGCCTCATCAATGCTGAGTCGGAAATCACTTGAACCTGGGAGGCAGAGGTTGCAGTAAGGGGAGGGCGGGGAGGTGCCGTGCCCTCTGGGTGTGAGCCTGACTCAGCCTCTCTGGTAGAGGCTCTCAGGGAAGCCTCTGGGGCCAGTGTCCACCCATCCTCTACACTTCTGCTGGGATGACCCTTGTGAAATGCAAATCCCATCCCCTCACTTTTTGTTTCCACCCTTCAGGGGATCCTCGTGGTGTATGGGGGAAAAGTCAAATCCACTCCTGAGACTGGCCCCAAGAACCCTGAGGTCCTGCCAGACCTACCCACACTGTGGTCACAGTGGGCGGCCTCCTGGCCCCCAGGCTGGGGGGACGTGCTCAGCCTTCACTCGCTGCTCCCTCAGCCTAGCAGATGCCGGTACCCAGGAGACCGAGGTGGCGGGATGGTGTTATTACTAAGCTGAGTCCATAACTATAGACAAAGGCCGTGGAGCATCTTCCCGTGCCCAGGGCTGCATTTGGAAAGGCCCTCAGCCGGCCTCTCTGGGATCCCTCCAGTCGCCACACTAGCAGCCAGCGGAGGCCTCTTTCTTTAGCACCCACTTGCTCAGCCACTTGCTGGCACGAAAGAAAGCAAGAAAGCCCCAAGGTGTCAGCCCGCCCTTCAGCTGTTCAGCCAGGGAGAGGGAAGGTCACCAGCCTGGGGCCAGTGTCCACCCATCCTCTACACTTCTGCTGGGATGACCCTTGTGAAATGCAAATCCCATCCCCTCACTTTTTGTTTGTATATATAAAAGCTGGCCCATCCTCCCAGAGGAGAGAAGCACTGTCTCCATGGGTGTGGCCGGGCAGACCACCCCTCCCAAGGGCTTGAATCTCCTGTAGAAGTGGGGTTCACACCCAACCCACTGTTGGGAGTATACCTGGGACAGCAGATTTGAAAGGGCTTTGACGGCAGTTTTTCACCCCACCTCCAGGCCTCTCTCAATCCCTGGCCCTGCCCCTCCTCCCCAGCCACACTCTCCCTGAGAGAGCTCGCCCCTCTTTGCCTGTGTTTCTGCTGCTCAGCTTCTAGTTGGGTTAATCTCAAACATGCACAGAAGTGGATAGACAAGTGTGGGCGCATCACTCTTCTTGCATTTGGCCTTAGTGTGCTTCATAGATACTGCGTCGTTTACAGATGGAAGGATGGGGGGCAGCCCTGCTGCAGGTGCCATTTCCCCAACAGCACATGCTCACTCTGTGTCTCTGCGACAGCACTGTTTTTGCAGTAAAGTATTTTTTAATTGAGGCATGTACAGTATTTTTTCAGACATAATGCTATTGCACACTGACCAGACTAGTATAGTAGTAGGATAGCTTTTATATTCACTGGGAAACCAAAAAATGTATGTGACTCCCTTTTTCAAAGATCTGGAACTAAACTCACAATATCTCCACGGCCCGCCTGTGTCGAGAACACTCCTGCACTCACCACCCAGCTCAACTGCAAGGCACCATGGCCAGTCCTGTTTCATCCATACACCCACCTGCTCCCCTCCCATACCATCCAGAAGCAGCTCTCAGACTTCATATGCAGTCTACAACATCATATCATTTTATTCACAAATACTGTCAACATGTGTCCCTACAAGAACCCTTCAACACACATATTAGTCAGGGTTCTCTAGAGGGACAGAACCAATAGGCTCTGTATAAATATATATTATATGTGTATATAGAATATATATTAATATCTATATAATATATATCATGTGTTTATATTAATATATTTATATTAATATATAATATATAAATCTAAAAATACAAATATATAAAAATATATAAATATTTATGTATACATATATTATGTATATACATTAAAGGAGAGTTTATTGAATATTAACTTACACGATCACAAGGTCCCACAATGGGCTGGGATGTTGCCACTACTAGGGACAGGGAAGCTGTTCCTTCTGGCAAAAAAGATTCATCAGAGTTTACAAACTCAGTGACCCCAGCTTCAACAGGGCCCTCCCACACATCCCCATTCCAAGTTGCAGGGTCCCAGTCTTGTTCAGTCAGTGCCCTCAGTTTAACAGTAGACACCTGGCGAGGCTGTGCGCGCACCTTTCGTTGCAGGTCAGCCACTCACATGATGGGAGCTTGTGTCTGTTTTTCCACAATTTCAGCTCTTTCTCTACAGGAGATGAGACTGTCACTCAAGGCAATCTTAGCAGCTTTGAGACTCAATATCTGTTTCTGAAGCCAGGAGACAGAATCCCTGAGTTCATCATTTTCTTTAATCACTTTGTCCACTGAACTGAGGAGCAACCAACCAGCTTCATTACATTTCTTGGTTCTCCACATATGGCCAAAGGTATTATGTATAGAGTCACTAAACTCCTTGCCTCTCGTGAGTGGTGAGTCAGGAGTGTCAAATGTATTTGTTTTGAATAACTCTCTAAACAGTTCATGCCAAGGACTATCAGCATTCTCCATACTAGTAGAAGTAGGATCCTTAGCATTTTTTGGTCTAATCATATTAAGTAGCCAACTCCAGAAACCCCAAACCAATGAAAGAACTCTATCCTTAATAGTCTGTTTCTCTAGAACCACTCCTAGTGCCAAAATATATATATGGGAGTATATATATAGTGTGTGTATGTATATGTGTGTGTGTGTATATATATATTTTATATAAATATATATTTTATGTGTGTATGTATATATACATACACACACACAGAGAGAGAGAGAAAATCACTAAAGTTCTTGCCTCTCATGAGTGGTGAGTCAGGAGTGTCAAATGCATTTATTTTGAATAACTCTAAACAGTTCATGTCAAGAATTATCAGCATCACAATCACAGTATATATATATACTATATATATATAGTATATATATGTAATTATATTATACATATATATTTGATAAACTCCCATAAATATAGTATATATGGGAGTTTTTATATATATATAGTTAATATATATATTTATATACATATAATTAATATATATATTTTTATATTTAATAAACTTCCATATATATTTAGGTGTTTATTAGGTATAAACTTTCACAATCACAAGGTCCCACAGTAGGCTATCTGCAAGCTTGAGGAGCAAGGAGAGCTTGCTGAGACTCAAAACTGAACTTGGAGCCTGATGTTCAAGGGCAGGAAGCATCCAGCATGGGAGAAAGATGTAGGCTGGGAAGCTAGGCCGGTCTCTCTCATTTCACTTTCTTCCCGCCTGCTTTATATTTGCTGGCGGCTGATTAGATGGTGGCCACCAGATTAAGGGTGGGTCTGCCTTCCCCAGCCCAGTGACTCAAATGTTCATCTATCTTGGCAACACCCTCACAGACATACCTAGGATTCATGCTTTGAATCCTTCAATCCAATGAAGTTGACACTCAGTATTAAACATCGCAGTGTATAACTATAAAGTCATTCTTATACCCAGGAAAATTAATAATAATGCCTTAGTGTAATCAAATATCTAGTCCACATTCGAATTCCCATGGAATTTTCTGTTCTGACAGCCCACAGTTCTGTTCTTCCAGACTTGTCAGCCCCAACCCATAATGCCATTGAAACCATGATGCATATGTATGAGCTTCTTTAAAAAAAAAATTGCATTTTTATTTGACAAATAATAATCATATACATTTATGGGGCACAAAGTAACATTTACGATGTGGAATGATTCAATCAGGCTAATTAGCATATGCATCACATCACATACTATCATATTTTTGTGGTGAAAACTTTTAAAACCTACTCTTCTAGCAACTCTGAAATGGTGCACTGTGATTTCTTATAGTCACGTGATTCACTGCTTGTTGCAAAGTCCAGTGGCTGCTTGTGTCCCCAGTCTTGCCCTGGCCTTTGATTTGAGGTTTGGCTTCCAGAGCCTGGTTTCCAGATCACTCTGCCCTGGCCGCTCCAGCTTCACTTCTCTCTGGGGTTACTTGGGGCTCAGCTTTCCCCCGTCCCTCCCCCACATCACTCCCCATCCTCAGCTGCCTCTGGAGTCACAACTCCCACATGAGTCCCCTCCCATCTGGAAGATTGGTGGAACCCAGGCCTGCAAGTCTGACTGTCTGCCTGGCATCTCTTCCAGGGCACCCACAAGCTCCTTGACACAACTTGTCCAAAATGGCATTTCTGTGTAATAGCCAAGAGCAGGCACTTAGAAGCCAGAAGGCCTAGGTCTGACTTCTGGCTCTGTTCCCATAATCTGGGCAAATTACTCCACCTCCCTGGGGCTCAGTCTCCTCACCTGCAGGGCTGCATAGTGGACCAGATCCTTAGAGGGGCCCTCAGAGCAGTGCTGCAGGAGCTCTACCTGGGAGTGAAGCCATCGCTGCTCCTCTCCAGCCTCTTGGCAGCAGCCACAACGGTGGCAACAAGGCTGCTCACATATTGCCCTAGGAAGAGTATGTCCACCCACCCCAAAAATCCATGATGGAAACCCCAGCCTCAGCCCAAGTCTCTCCACCACACCCAGGCATTACATATTGTCAGAGGCTGCTTTTGCCATAGGAAAGTGAAGTTCAAGAGTTTCAGTATAGCCCTTCTGTCCCTCAAAGCTTGCTACCCTTACTATCTGGACCTTTATTGAACATTTCTAAAGTCCCACCCTAGAGAAGCAGCATAGACCTTCAAGCAAGGCAGACTGAGGTGCAAATCTAGCCCATTACGGGGGATGTGACTTAACCCCTCGAGGCCTGGGCTCACGTGGTTCCCTGGTCACTTCGACTGGTGGATTCCAGGCCCTTTCCAGCAGGTCCACCTCTGTCACTCTTCTCCCTGTCACAGCCCTGCCCTCGCTCAGACTGCCCTCTGCAGCCTGCGTTCTTGCAGAAGCTCCTCCAGGCTGGATCCCCTCACCCTGTGCCCTTTGCAGCCACAGCCAAAGCCACCTTTCTCGTGTACAGCTTTGACTGTATCACTCTCCGCTTTCAAACCTTCGCCGAGAAACCTCTGATCTCTAAAGCTGCTCAGTCCCCAGACGTGCTGCACCCTCTCGCTTGAGCCTTTGAACACGCAGCCCACTCCACCTCAGCTGCGGGCCCCTCCCTGCCGCTTACTCTCCATGTGTAACCTCCTTTCCACTCCTCAAGTCTCTCCTAGATGTGCCTGGCCTGGAGAGCCCTCCTCGGCCCAGGCACTGCCCAGAGAGCCCTGCTGGTCACCCCAACAGTGCTCTGGGCTCATTCCCAGCCCAGAGCCCACCCCTAGGGCTAGAATGCTGACCTGCCCATGGCCTGCTCTAGACTGTGCACCATGTGAGAACAAGTGCCCAGTGCCATTCCAGACACACAGATCCTCCCTCATGAGCCAGTGCCTCTCACGGTACCTAGTGGAGAAGCATTCGGAGAGGATTTATCATATGGATGTTGCTTCCTGGCTAAAAAGGGCTTCCTCTGTCCTTCCTCAGACTCTTTAGGACAAGGCCAGAGGTGCTAAGGCCATAGCTAGGAAGGTCAGGCTCTGGAATGAGACCATCTAGACTGGAATTCCAGTCTTGCTTCTTGTTGGAGCATGCTATTTAACTTTTCATCTTATCAAACAGAAAAAACGGGAGTGGCCCACAGCAATCTGCCTTGCAGATCACACGGGTAAACATGAGACCTTGGCCTCCTCAAGGCACCTTGGCCCGCCTGGGGTTAGTGCAGCAGGGCGACCCAGGCTGGCCAGGATGGAGACTGGTGGTACTTTGCCCTCATTAAGAGTTCTCAGGGCCAGCTGTGGTGGCTTATGCCTGTAATCCCAGCACTTTGGGAGGCCGAGGTGGGAGGATTGCTTGAGCTCCAGATATGAGACCAGCCTTAGCAATGTAGCAAGACCTCATCTCTACCCCCTGCCAAAGAAAAAGGAAAGAAAGAAGCAATTAGGCATGGTGATGCATGCTGTGCTTCCAGCTACTCAGGACCTGTAGGACCTCAGGAGCCCAGAAGGTCGAGGCTGCAGTGAGCTGTGATCATGCCACGGCACTCTGGTCTGGGAGACAGAGCAAGACCCCATCTCAGGAAAAAAAAAAGAAGTTATTTGAAAACATTCTTCTGCAAGGAGAAAAAGAATGGATGCTTTGCGGTCAAGACCTAATGGCCAGCCGGGCCGGGCTTGTATTAGGCTGAAAAACCCCATTTGCAGCTTCTGCGGTGGTGTACAGGGAAGCGGAATGCCTGCTGTCCGCCTTGGGCTTGCTTTCCTGAGTTGGTCAGCTTGTCCTGCTGCTCTTGGTTGGCCTGGCCTGTTTCTTCCACCCTCATTTGCCCCCGGGTCTTGTAAACAGTGTTCCTTTCACCTTCCCTTCGAGGACCAGAGATCACCTGGTATCTGGCACAGCAGCTCCAGGCCTTCAGACGTGGGCAGACTGTAGGAATCTAAGGAGGAACCCATCCTCTGCTTGTGGTGGTCTCTTTCTCATAGATGACAGGTACTGGCCACATGCAAGCAGATGCAGGGCTTAAAGGTTACCCTCATTTCACAGGTGAGAAAAAGCAAAAGTGCAGATGCTTTCAGAGGGTTCTGCAGCAATGCTCAGCTGATCAGTGGGACCAGGACGCACAGGCCGACCACTGCATCTAAGGCAGTGAGGCCCTGTGGAATCCAGTCAGGACTGAGACAGAGGGCTTCAGGATGTGGGCACTGAGGACACGAAGCCAGCCTGTGCCCTCCTTCCAGGCTCACTTGCCCCATAGGGCCTCTCATGTCACATCAGCTGCCTCTGCGGAAACATCCTTTAGCTCCTGTTGTCTGCAGGCTGTCACAGAAGTCCCACCTTCTGCTAGCTGCCCACACCTATCACGCACACACCCCTCACAGGGGTCCCAGAGTGGCCAGAAGCTACTGCCAGTATGCACTGTGCTCCTGACAGCTCTGGGGTTAAAGGATGGGGACAAGATCGCAAGGGTGTTGGCCTGGGTCACCAGGGCCAGGTGCCTTGAATTCTGCCCCAGGGCTCTTTGCACTTGACGTACCAGCTCACAGTCTAGGCCTCTGCTCTCATCCCAGCCCTCCTGCACTTCCCTCCCTCTGCCTTGGAGCAGGATCTGCAAATAGCTCAGGGGTCATGTCTAGCCCATGACCTGTTCTTATAAAGTTTTATTAGAACACTGCCACACCCATGCTTGTTGTTGGTGGCTGCTTTTGCCATAAGAAGGTGGAGTTGAATAGTTGCAACAAAGCCCTTATGTCCCTCAAAGCTTAACATCCTTACTACCTGGCTCTTTACCTAAAGTTTGGCAGCTCCCACCTTAGAGAAGCAGCGTGGACCTTAGAGTTAGGCAGATCCAAGTTCAGATCTAGCTCATTCTGAGGCCTGTGACTTAACCCCTCAAAGCCTCAGGTGTTTTTGTTTTTGTTTGTGTGTGTGTGTGTGTGTGTGTGTGTGTGTGTGTGTGTGTGTGTGTGTGTGTTTTGAGACAGAGTCTTGCTTTGTCACCCAGGCTGGAGTCCAGTGACATGATCTTGGCCCACTGCAACCTCTGCCTCCCAGGTTGGAGCACTTCTCTTGCCACAGCCTCCCGAGTAGCTGAGATTATAGATGCACACCACCACGCCCAGCCAAGTTTTATATTTCTAGTAGAGATGGGCTTTCACCATGTTGGTCAGGGTGGTCTTGAACTCCTGACTTCAGGTGATCCTCCCGCCTCGGCCTCCCAAAGTGCTGGGATTACAGATGTGAGCCACCTCACCCAGCCTTAGTTTTCTAAAAGGGGAATAAAATCTTTCTCCAATAGGTTGAGTTTTGTGAGTACAAACTCCATATAATGCAATTGATGAGTTAGGGGCTATGGATTGCAGCATGGAGGAACACCACTGGTTGTGATGCCATCATGATCTGTGAGGACCCAGATCTTGCATGATGGGGACTCACTCTGCCAGCAAGAAAACAAGCACAGTCCTCAAGCAGCAGAGCTGGCTGGCTCGAGTGGCTTTTTAACTTCTTTTATATAACAGTGGGCGATGATGGCGACTGAGCTGATAAGCAGGTGTAAGCACTATTTCCTGATGATGGGAAGCAAAGATCATTACTGGATGAAATCAAAAGCCAGGTTTGTCTCAGTATTGAGGGTTTGGAGTTAACCTTTTAAATGGAAATATCTATACATTTGTTTTCATGAGTCTGAAGGTCTCTGACCTCAACCTCCTTTTCCTATGGAGACAACTGTTTTAAAACACAGTCTTTAAAGCCACTCTGTTTGTTAGGATTACAGCTGCCATGTCACAGCAGAGCAGACTAAGGCCTGCCCCCAGGGCCATGGAAGGAGAGTGTCCCCTGCTCCAGCCGCCACACCTGTGCTGCTCTCAGCCCCTCATCTGGAGTGCCCTGCCTTTCTCTCCACACATCCTGTGCTCAGTTGGAACTTAGAGCACAAAGCAACTCAATCCTCATCTGTGTTCTCAAGGCACTTGTACTCAGAGTCACTCAAATTAACCCATGCACAGTTCTAGCATTCTGTCATCCTCACTGACACACCTGCCAGTAAAAACCCCGCCTCAACTAAAACTACAAAAATTAGCCAGGTGTGGTGGCAGGCACCTGTAATCCCAGCTACTTGGGAGGCTTGAGTTCAATTGCTTGAACCCAAGAGGCAGAGGTTGCAGTGAGCCAAGATCACACCACTGCACTCCATTCTGGGTGACAGAGCGAGACTCCATCTAAAAAAAAAGGCAGGAGCATTTCTTCTGCTCTTACATTTCTTCTGCGTAGTGCCTGTAGTGCCCTGCCCAGAGCTGGGTCTAGCTGTGTGTACAAACATGTGACCCTGCACACCCACATCATGAAATCTAACATTGATGGCAAGGGCTGCACCAAACTCCAGCCAATCTTGGAGACCTCAGAACGTGCAGAGGCTAGGCGGAGGCTGACACCTTCCTAGAGGAGCTGGAGCTACAGCTGGGATGTATCAGTCATCTGTTACCATGTAACAAATTATCCCAGCATAGCAACCTAAAACAACACATATCTCCTACCTTGGTTTCTGTGGGCCAGAAATCTGGGCACACTTAGCTAGGTCCTCTGCTTTAGGATCTCTGGCACAGTAACACCCAGGCCTGTGGTCTTCTCTGAAAGTTGAACCAGGGAAGAATGCATTTCCAGGCTTACCCATGCAGTTGCTAGTGGGATTTCATTTCTCGTAGGCTACTGGACTTGAGTTCTTTGCCATGAAGGGCCTCTACATGAGACCTCTCACAACAGGTTCCCACCTCTCTCCTCTTTCTCCTTCCACCTCTACAGTGCCATTGTAGTGCCCTTGTTCCCTGGCCCACTGTCACATGTCAAATCCTCCCTGTTATTTAAGGACCAGCCTGATGTTCTGCTTTCCCATAAACATCCATGTCCTCAACTGGACAGTGTTCTCTCTAGGGCCCTGACCCTGTCCTCACATTCCCCCTGGCACCATGATTATCGTGATGTGTATGCCTCTCTGGTGAAACTTGTCTTAGACATCTGGTGTTGAAGTCCCAGGCCTAGGTCCTGGTTAATATTTGGGAAGATTTTGGCAGGGTTAGGCTGGGACAAAAAACAACCTCCAAGCCTCAGTGGCTAGTCCCTCCCACTGCCACCCTCCGAGTGCTGGCATCATCTCTTCTTCCTGCTGTTTTTGTCCCAAGACCCTGACTAGGGGCGCAGCCCCCATGTGACTGGCCAGCCTCAAGGCTGCAGGAAGAGAAAGTTGCAGGCTGTGTGACCCTCTGGAAAGTGAGCCATTTGGTCGCCTAGGGCCAGAGGGTAAAATATGCAGCCCTCCCTCAGCTGGGGCTACTGCCAGTTCCAGGGCCATGCCACTGTCCCCAGATCAGATGAACAACCCTTGGCCTGGAGGACAGTGAATGTTTTGAACGAGTAAGTGGAGCCTAATGAATGAGCATCATTCTCCCTGCAGTTAATTCCTACAGCTCTGAAAAGTTTCCCTCACTCTGTGAAGCCTCCACTGCTCCACCAACTGCCATATAGGACCTTTTTTCTTTTTCTCCTGAGGTTTGAGCCTCACCAGTGCCTGTCCAGCTGCCTCACCTTGTAGCAGAAGTTCCTAAGCCCTGAAGTGAGGGACCTGCAGCCCAGGGCTGCTGTGCAGAGCCCAGGTTTGCCCTGGGTCTGGTGACATGGAGTTAGAACCATGAACTGAGGTGGCACTCTCCACCTACCAGCAAATTCAGGCTGAGTGAGGGACAGCCACTGCATCCTAGCTGCTGCTTTTAATCCAACTGAAGCTAGCTGGCCACATAGGGATGGAAAGCCCAGGGAGGTTGGCAAGGTGACAGAACACTGTCATTGCTGCTATGTGGGGCTTGCCTGTAGTATCCAGCCCACCCCTTCCTGCAAAGGCAGGAGACCCCGGGAGAGCCACACCACAGCCCGGCTTATCCCCCATCACCAACTGTGCAAGGTCATCCAAGCACCAGCCAGAATTCCAGAACATTTCAGAAATGTCAGGAATTAAAAAATGGCTGTCAGGTGAGGGTCCCTCCAGAAGTTCTGGAACCTTCTCTCTCATTGCCTCAGTGTTATATGTAAATTTTCAGTACTGCAAAAGAAGTAACACTCGAATATAAATTTTCTCTCAGCAAGGCAACTTTACTTTCCACAGAAAGGGTGCCACTCACCAGCAGCCCTGCCACAAGAGCACACTGAACAGTGGAGGCAGGACCATTTGTGTCTAATGCATCCACCTACTGCTGTGTCCTGATTCCATTGGCTGGAACTGGACCTCACAGTCTAGGCTGCACCCAGGTGGCTAACAACTTGAAACTTTCCTAAATAGGTAAAGGCAGAGGAGAACAACGGAAAAGAGGAAGTAACTTGAAGAATGCTTATTAGAGAGGCAAAACTATTTCCAAATAAGGAAGAGGAATAAGCTATGATCTAAGACTTGCCTGGGCTTGTCCAGACATGCCAGAGCAAACATCTAAGTTAAAGTGTAAGAACTAAGAACACTGGATACACTTATTTCCTTATTATGACTAGCAGCTACTCAGGAGTATTTGCAAAGGGTCTAGAACTTTTAAAGAAACTATTATTTGTAATGAACAAGGGGAAAGCTTTGAAGAGGAACTTTTATTTATTTTTATTTTCTACACTTGGCAAGATCCCTCTCCAAGGCCACAGAGGCCCCTGGCAAGGGTATAAGACCCATCCCACCAAGGACCTGGGTCACTCAGCTCTGCAATGGCATTACAGCCTGAGTGTGCATCCCCAGAGAAAACCCCAGCTTTGCACCTTACCCTTTAAATACCAGTTGCAGGCAATCTACCTACCAGCAGACACTAGCCATTGCTGGTCTAAAATGCTTTTTAAAAATAATTTCACTCATTTTTTTTTTTAATAAAAAGCTTCCAAGCTGATATGTATGTCTTCCCTACACCACAAACACTAAAGTGGGAAAACAAAAAGCGAATGACAGTCAGATGCTCCCTGGCTCCCAAAACACATACACTTTACGAAGAGTGAGAGTTGCACCTGGGCTTGTCAACAGCAGTGCCTTCATGAAAGGCATTCTGCCGTCAGGGTGGAGACCCAGCAGCTTTCAGCAGCCAAAAACTAAATCTCCAAATCAATATGCTTTGCTCAGTGTTGACATATATTTCTCT
Source organism: Saguinus oedipus (assembly GCA_031835075.1). Classification (NCBI taxonomy): domain Eukaryota; kingdom Metazoa; phylum Chordata; class Mammalia; order Primates; family Cebidae; genus Saguinus; species Saguinus oedipus. The sequence continues at coordinate 51,478,163 of CM063170.1, forward strand.
CTTCCCTGCTGGTGTCCACAAAAAATACTTTGGTGCCTGCAGTATTTTTATGGTCCAGAAGCACCTCGGTGCAGCATTGGTGGGTATGGCTCAGCTGCCTGAGACAGGCCTGGGGGCCTTTGCCCAGCTCATGTCCACCCCAGAAAAGGGGCATACGGGCCTCTGATTTCTGGGGGTTCACACAGGTGAATATCCAGCACTGAGTTGGACTGTCTTTGGAAAGAAACCCTGGGGGTGTCACAGTGGGGTGAGGGCGATGTCTCACCAACTACCAGGGTTATGGCCTCACTCAATTTTGCCTTTCACATTTTAATTGTACAACAGTAATTTTGCAATGGAGTTGCCGATGGCAAACATGCAGAAGACATTAACTTTATTTATGTTTTGGATTATTAATGTGGCTGTTAAAATCCCTCCAGTTAGTTTTGATTGAATTGTTTTTTGTGTGATTCTGTTGTTTAATGGAGCGGTAAATAAGAATTTCTGATAATGAGGCTGAGCATCTGTCACAACAACCTGGTGTGGGTTATTAACATTTCCATTAACGGCAGAGTGGGCAGTGATAATATGGAAACCACACAGTTAGAACAAAATAAATAGTTGGTGTCAGGCTGAGTGAGTGTTAATTACTATTATATTCTGCACTGCGGGGAGAGAGCAGAAAGTGGGGAGGGGTTGACGGGGAAAGGGTGAGTCCTGAGGTCAGTCTCTCCCAAGAAGGCCTCTCTAGAGAGCTGGGTTGCTGGGCCATCTCCCTTGGACAGTGACTGTTTTATCGTCTCCATCAATGGTCTGTAAAGAGACTTGGTCAAAAGGCTGCACTCCTGGGCCACAGCCCCAGCTGCAGGTAAAGAGGAGGGCTTGGCTCTGCCTCCCGGATCTGCCTCCCAGAGACAGGCCCCCTGTACAGCTGCCCTGATGCTTCCCAGGGCCCAGCTCATGGACAGCTGGGAGATCCCCAGTGGGAGGAGGGAGTAGCAGAGCACAGGCCATGAAGAGAAAGTGCACAGCATGGAATTTAAAGACAGTGTGAAGCTGGCACGGTGCAGACAGGATGGAGTCGTTCTGGAATGCAGGTGTGTGCTCTCTGCAGAGCTCTCAACTCCCTGATGGCTGTGTGGTGAGGTGTGGAGGTGCAGTCCCACCCTCCTCATGTGTCTTTGGCTTTTGCATGTACCACTTAGCCCTGCAGACTCAGACAACACCCCGGTGAGCTCTTCCCTGCGGGGAGCAAAGGGGTTGGAGGCAAAGACTGGATCTTCAGAATTTGAAGCCAGAGCTGGCCTCAGAGAGCAAGGTGCAGCAGTATTCTCAGACATCAGATCTCCCTGTCCCCCTTGGAGGGATAGCTCTGTGTGTCCAGACGAGCTTCATCCACATCAGGGCTATGTAGCCAGGGATGCCTTAACCTGTGATGGGAACTCAGCCAATTTTCTCTCATCTCAATCAGGAATATCTCATGGCAGTCAGGAATCCTGTGACTCCCTCACCAACAGAGCCGCAGTGACCCTGTCATGTCCCAGGCATTGCTGGGACCTCAAGTTAACATCCTTAGGACCAGCAATGTTTTGATCTCACAGCAGCCATCAGACCAGCCCCTAAGCCTAGTCAGGTACTAACCAAGAAGCACATAGATTAGGATCTCATACCTTTCATTTCAAATACTCTGCTAACTGTATCTCAGTATAATCGTTTTTCTTTGCAATTCTATATATTTTATTTTATATATTTAAGAACATCGTATGGGACGGGTTTGTAGTCTTTCCTGGCATAAAAGGGCTAAGAGCTCTTGCAGGGACACAGAGCCATGGATCCCAGGATTTGATTGTGTCCAAGGCCTCCCAAGCCAGGGTAATGGCCCAGGGCAGAATCACTTACATGGCTCCCAGTGAAATTAGGGTACACTCGATCCCCGTGGGCATGTGGGCGAGGGACCCAGCCAGCTCTGAATGGACATCTCAGCTTCTCTCCATGTTGCTCTTTCCTTAGCCCCTGCCATGGCCCCACAGAATGTGCAGGTGACCCCGCTCACGGCCAGCCAGCTGGAGGTCACATGGGACCCACCACCCCCGGAGAGCCAGAACGGGAACATCCAAGGCTACAAGGCAAGGCCCTTCTGCACAGTCACCTCCCCCAGCTCACTTATGCACCTCTGGTTCACGGGATCCTGCCCACTGCGATGCCAGCAGCAGACCCCACAGGCACTCCACCTGGAGAACAGGCCCAAGCGTCCAAGCTTGACTGGACCTGGCCTCTCAGCTGTGGTCACAGAGCTGCTTGTGGGTGAGATCTACCACAAAAAAACCCAGGTTGGGGGCCCCTGTTCATCCAGTGGCTTCTCCCAGTCTATCCCCATGGCCTGGCTGGGGAGCCCTTCCGCTTTTGGGGCCCACCCTGGAGCCCCCAGTACATTGGCTAGCAGTAAAAGAACATGGGGCACCTGGAAGAGACCAGGTTCCTCATCCCAGCCCCGCCCTTGGGTCACAGCTGGACACTGAGCAATTCCCTTGATTCAGTTGGTCCAGGATGGGGCCCATGGATTGCATTCCTCACAAGGTCCCAGATGTGAGGTCCCTGGGATCCCCACTTTGAGAACTGCCACACTCATACATGAGAAACCCATAGTCCCTGGATGCTCTAGAGATGGGGAAAAAGAAAGGCAGCAGGCCATGGAGTAGAGTGTCAAGTGAGGAATCATGACACAGGCCTGGGTTATCCAGGGGGCGGGAAGCACCTGGCCACGTCCCATCCCTGAGGTCTGGCCTGCTTAGAGAGTACAGGAGCCCATACACATCCCAGGTCTGTGCCCCAAAAATGCCCCCATCATTCTCTGGAATAAATTCCCCTGTCTGGTCTGCTGGGGCCCTAGTCGATCAGTCATCAGATTCTGGGGGCTAGCCTGCCCTAATGACTACTGGGCCAATTAAATAAATGTCCATTTAAAGATGATTTTTGCAAGTTCTTATGAAAATTAATTCCATCCTCCATGGCAGGGCTGTTACAGTGATGAATGAGCTCATGGAAAGCTCCATGAGCTTCCAGGCACCACACTATTTACGTGTGTCCAAAATATGTTTTCTAATTTTTGTAATGATAGACACTGAACTTGGGTATAGATCTCAAGTTAGCAAGCCCTGGGCGAGCGGAAGATCTCAGACAGCCAGTTCAGTTAGCAGAAGCCCGGCAGCATCCTTCAGATGGAAATGAGGGATGCTTACCTGCCAGAGCCTGCCTGGCACAATCGAGGCAGGCCGTCGTGTGAGGCAGGAGTATCAGCCCCGGGGCACTCCAGGCTGCCTCCCTGAAGCTTCTGTGCTGCCTTTTCACATGGCCAAGCCACTCCAATAGCCTGGCTCTGGTTTAGGCCCACAGAGCCAAGACTAGTCTTCTGATTGGTGTTGTCTTTGGGCAGCTCAGCTGGCACTGGCCAGAGGCAGCGGTGTTTTCCGGCCAGCTGTCTAGGGAGGCAGTTCTGGCAACCTCTTTAAACCTTTGTGCTTGGCCATCAAGTTCAACTACAAGCACATAAAAGCTAGACAAGAGGAAATGGCACCCAGAGGAATGAGGCCTTCCCAGCTGCCCTGAGCCCAACATGGTTCTCCTGCCTGTTGTTTTTGATTGCTTTAATCTCCAAAGTACGTTGCCATATTGATGAATACTTTGATGTTGGCTCTGAACAAAATGTGGGAACGCATCATAGGAGTTGGGGGGTTTGTTCTCTCCATAGCTTGGAGCACGGGGTGGACACGGGGTGGCTTCCCTCCTCTCTAGAAGATGCGGGGAGGGGAGAGGCCAAAAATCAAAACACCAACAGAGCTAGGTCTACAGGGAAAGGCACGTCATTGGCAGCTAAAGAGAAGCTTCCCTTCTGTCCTCAGACCTCATCTTCAACAGTACTTTGTTTAATGAGGCAAGTCTCATACTCTAGATGAGGGAAATGTTCAATATCATCTCCCAAACAATATTAGCAGCCAGGGGTCCCCATTACATGCACAGTAGCCTCAGCTTCTCCCTGATTCCTCCGAGAGGGAGCCTTTCCACCTTCCCACCCAGGCACAGCTCACCCCAGAACTCAGCTCCCCCCCCAGCCTCACTCTGACCTTACCCTCAGTGGTCACCCTTCCCAGAAGGTTTCCCCAGGGCCCACCCCAACCTCTTGCTCTTCCTAACAGATTTACTACTGGGAGGCAGACAGCCAGAACGAAACTGAGAAAATGAAGGTCCTCTTCCTCCCTGAGCCCGTGGTGAGGCTGAAGAACCTGACCAGCCACACCAAGTACCTGGTCAGCATATCAGCCTTCAACGCTGCCGGAGATGGGCCCAGGAGTGACCCCCGACAGGGGCGCACCCACCAGGCTGGTAGGAGGAAGGCGGGTTTCCTTTGGGCAGGCCTCCTTGGACAGGTATTTGGAGAGACCAGCTCAGGTCACCTTGCACAGTGGTTCCTGGCCCGCCCAGGTATAAAGCAACACCTTTTGTGTAGCTAGGGGCTTCTGGACGTGCCGGAATGGGTTTGGCTCATGTGTTCTCCATGTGCCTGGCCTCAGACTAGTACACAGTGGCACAGATGTTAGGGGGTTGGAGCAATGCATGTTTTTTTCCAGAGCCCTGGAGGATCAGAGGGGAGGAAGGGCTTTGAGTCCGCATCGAGCCCTCGTTCATAGCTGATGGGATCCATTCCAGTTCCCCCAGGAGACAGAACTTCTTATCAGGGTCATCTTACAGTGTGTGCAGATCCCTGAGGGTGGGATCCTTGGGCAGCAAGACCAGGCCATGGTGACAGGCGTTCCCCTGGGTTTTAGGGTCACAGACCATCCCTGAAAACTGCTCACTACATGCACACCACAGGCCAGTCCCAAGGGCTTGGACAGGCGCCACACTGCTGTGGCCTCCTCGTCACACACAGGGCGCAATGCGGGTTCTGAGCAGACCCCTCTTCCAGCGCATCTTAGTTTCTCAGCGGCCTGGAGTATGCTGCGAAACTGCTTGGCCTTGGGCTCCCAGGAGCTGTCTGAGGCCCTCTGTAGGATTCTGGAAGTCCGAGACCAGGAGAGTGAGGTCTAGAAGCCGTGGGCAGAGATGCAGGGCTCAGGGCTTTCCAACATCCTGTGGGCTCAGCCACCGTACAGGCTCTGGAAATCAGAGCCCCTCGGCATCACACTCCCACATGCTGACCACAACCAGGTTGTAAGGGCCACATCCTTTGCACTTCACCTAGTGCCCACATCTGAGCTGAAAGGACACAGGCAACCTAAATGCAGAGATGGGGGTAAGGCCACCTTGAGCACTACTGGCCTGGCAGGTCACAGCTACAGGACCAGAGACTGGAGGGAGGACAGAGAGGGAGCAGGGGGCTGCCGCTTCACAGGCACTTCTGAGCAGCAAGGGCGCTGGGGAGAGAAGATGAGGTTCCCCATCTAGGCCGTCTGGTAGGGGCAGCCCCGCTAAATGCCCACCTTACACAGTGCCTGGGCAGAGGGGGAGCTGCCAGCAGGCTCCACATCACCCTGGCCACACCCCTGGCCTTCTGTAGTTCTAGATATTCCCGTCAGCCCCCTCCCTCCTGCAGACCCAGTGGACGCTCACAGCTGGGATAGTGTCATGGGAGATTTCACGTGCAGGAGCCGAGGGCGTCCTCCGAAACCCCCCAGGCCTCTGAGAGAGAGGCGAGGAGGGTTCAAGAGAGGCTTCATCCATCACAGAGCTCTGTCTCTCCTGCCAAGAGCAGGATGAGGGCCTCTGGAATTCTTCAGCAGTTGCTAGAAAATGGAGCTCTCTGCGTTTCATTTTCTGTTTCCATCTATTATTCATTTTTATCCCTTTGCCGTTTTGTCTCTCAAGCCCCTTTGTGTTTAAGCACTGTCATTTTCTCTGCTCTTCTCGGGAGGGTCTGTGTTTCTGATTGATCCTCCGATGTTCTGAGGTGATCAATAAATCTTTTCATTTTATGGCATTTAGACTTTTACTGAGTTGAAAATAACATCTAATAACATTTTTTATTCTATACGGAGGCACAGACCTGTATGTATATGATCTATAAAGGAGCCTTCGTAAAAGTCTCTTTGTGTTCTCTTCTCCCAGCCCCTGGGGCCCCCAGCTTTCTGGCGTTCTCAGAAATAACCTCCACCACACTCAACGTCTCCTGGGGCGAGCCTGCAGCAGCCAACGGCATCCTGCAGGGCTATCGGGTGGTGTACGAGCCATTGGCCCCTGTCCAAGGTAAGACCCAGGGTTGGGGAGATGGGAGTGTGGGCCTCGTCATGCCCAGCCATCCACAGTCTACACAGCAAGCTGCGCCTGACCTCCTCCTCAAGCCAGGAGTCTTCTGGCACCTGAAACAGGGAGGGAGTGGGGTTTGGAATCTGAGCTGGCGGGGGCCGGAGCTGAGTGTGTGGGGAGCGGGGACTCTCTGGGAGAGGCCTGTGAGGAAAAGCCGAGCCAAGACCAGACCTCTGTGTTCTGAGACCAGAATGGCACTCACCCTACGGAGCCGTGTCATATACGCCCTTGACCTTGTCTCTGTCACACCCAAGATATTCCCTTCCTGCTCCTCCAAAGATGTTTGTCTTGTGGTCACCGACAGAGACCATCTGAGGTTCCACTTGAAGCCACGTCTTGCAATATGGTCCTTCGGATACCCTCAGCATCCTCAGAGGGGCACTGACATCCTCATGTCTTAGACAATGCCCTGGTGCCACCCTCCGCCCATCCACGTACTCAGTGGACATCTATGAAGCACCTTTTCTAGATGCTGGAAAAGCCAAGACCTGCTCTAGATGCTGGAATTGAAGAACTTGGGAAAGTCAGGATTTTGACTGGCTTGTTTATCAAGACCCCGGCTTTCCTGAGTCCAGGGAGTTCCTATTCCAGGGCAGATGTAACACATAGGTAATTAAAGCGACAGCAGCCTGAGTGTGATTAATGCATTGAAGAAAAGAGAGGAAGGCTAACACTAGAGGCTTAGGGAACAGACTGGAGTGACAAAGACCTGGACACACAAGAATCCCAGGGAAGGGCTTCCGACTGGAGGATCAGCCAATCCAGGGCCCCACAGTGGGCAGAGCTTGAGTGATGCTGGTGGCCAGAGCTTGGTGAGTGGGGTGCATGCACTGCAGGCCAGAGCACGCGGGGCTGGGGTGGATCCCACTGGAGAGTGAGACAGGAGCAGGAGGACCTGACCTCCCCAAGACCGGGATCCCTCAGGCCAAATCCCCCATCTCAATGCCACAGTTGGAAAGAAGGTATCAATCATCTCGGCACTTCCTAGATCAACGAGAAACAGAGCCTCCAGAGAAGAGCATGGAAAGTGTTTCCATCACAGAGGAGTTTGAGAGAGGAAATGATGGGCTTGAAAACTAGTGACAGGTGAAGACAGAAGGTGGAATGCAGATGGCTCGGGGGAGAATGGGTGGCGGAGATTCCATAGAGCTGGGAGTGAGGAAGCTGACCAGGGCTGTAGCAGCATCCTCCAGGGGAACAGCAGGAAGGGGAAGGGTGCAGGGCAGGGGATGAATGGCCATATCAGGGGTGTATGTTGAAGGTGGAGCCAGTGGGGTATTGATTGTGAAGCCGCAGAATGGGGATTGGGGGCAAGTGGCTCTGCCCTGCTGTGCATGTGGCCATTACTCTGCACCTGCTGGGTCAGGTATTACTCTAATGCCTTCTGTGTCCATCTCTCCTGCCACCTAGACACCAGTGTGTCCACTGAAAATTCCAGCTTGGGAGGCATTTCTTTCTCACCACACTGTGGGTGGGAATACAAGTCCAGCCACCTCTGCCTTATAATCCAGGGGAAGTTTCCACCTGTAATATACACTGACAGATGTAAAAATTATAGATTATTTAATGTCTGGGAGGAAAAAATACAACCAGCACATCAATGAATATCGGCGCTCCATTTAAAGCAGTGATAAAAGTTTCCTTTTAAAATAAGCATGTTTAGATGAAACAGGGAGTTGATGTGATGAAGAAAATTTAAGCACTAGATTTTTATTTCACCGAATCTCAGATGCCATTCACTGCGAGATTCATCGTCATTTTATGAAGTGCTCAGAAAGAAAAAATGCTCCCAATAAACTAGGGCCCAATACTTTTGTATCATCAATTCTGAGCTGCATCCCAAATCAGAGATGCGAAAATCTGAGAAGAAGCACATCTTAGACAATTGATGGACTTTGGTAAATAACAGTAAAGGTGAGATGTGGGTGTGGTTTTTGAAATGGCAGAGAGGCCATGGGAGGGACATGGATTTAGTGTGGCTGCTTCAAGGGTGGAGGGGAGCCGGGTTCTGTTGTGTCCTTCTGAGAACCCAGCACCTGCCTGGGAGCCAGGGGGTCTGGACACGGCTGCATAGCAGCTGCACAGAAGCAGGCATGCCCGTCACTCTTGCTCAGTCTGCAGGGAGAAATGGTAGGGAATTTTGAAGACACACACAGGTTCCGTGAGCCTGTGTTACAAATGCCTTTTCAAGGGTAATAACCAACTGGAACTCTTCAAATGAGAAATGATTGTGAAAGTATCATAGTTCTGATTGACCTATGAGGCCTTCCTAATCAAAGACAGCTCGAGTTTCCCACTCTTCCTCAAATAAGTGACTGGTTCTGCTCCCTAGTCTTCTGCGTTAATGGCTGTGCAGAATCTCCCTGGAAACTCTATGGTGTGTGCCTCTGGCTTCTCTCCTGGGCTGCTGCTCTTCGTCTTGCAAGAAAGTACTTCATTCCAGGCAAGGCCATTCCATGGGTCGTTACCTGGTCAGAAGTGCCGCACAGGGGCCCTGGATTTGTTGTGGTCCCTTTCTCTCTGCACTTCCACGCCAGAATCACTTCTGGGCTTCCACCAAACCTTTCTCCCAACCCAGTCTTCCAGGGACAAGACCCGACACATCTGGCTCCCTTGTGTTTCCATCGTTCTTGTCTGTTTCATGACAGTTTTTGTATAGCTGGGAAAGTCAAAGCATTCGGAAGATTTTTAGACAATCATTTCAGTGTGTTCCACTCACATGGGCATTCTGTGTTCTCACTATACACAAGGCACCCCTCAAGCATAGTAATAGAGATGAGTGACGTTTGTTGAGTTCGAACTGGGCACTGTGCTAAGCACTTAATATCCGATATCTCCAAATCTTCATAACAGTTCTGCATTGTGGCTGCAGCTCTTATTCTCCTCTTGCAGACAAAGAAATTGGGCTTAGAGCCATGAAGACATTTGCCCAAGGCCTGCATTTCAAAAGTGATGAAGAGAGGTGGGAGTTGAACCCAGGTGTTCTGATTCCAGAGCCAAGTCCTAAACTGCTCCACGATGGGCAGAAACTGTCTGGAGCGCTCGCGTTTCTGAAAGTAAATGTGAAGGTGATTTCAGAGACGGGGCGCGAGGAGGATTCACTAATGCATTTTACATTCCCGACAAATCACTTGCTGCACAGCTGAGTAAAGGGCTTGCCACTCCCCTGGATGACAACAGGTGGAGTCACTTTTGTCACAACCATTTTCGCCTCTTTTACAGATAACAAGACCATCCATCACCAGCCTTGTCTCTTTTGTCTGTTGTGAAGTGCTGGTTCATTCAGCCTGGATTTTTCTGGCTTTGCAACCAAGGCAGTGTGCTCTGCGATTAGAGCTTGAAGGGAACAGCGCTGTCTTGCTTCGCAACTACCTCCTTGGCTCTGCAGGATGAGGGGTGGCCAGGATCTCAGCAGAAACAGCTTCATGAGGCCTCCCCGGGTGTTAGGAAAAACAAGACATGCAGACTCCTGTGTTTGGGCTTGTTGGGAAGGGCACTTTCCAGACCTTCGATTCTTGCACATTAGTCAAGCGGCAGATCCAGGTGTGGGCTGCCCAGCGGTGATGGTGACATGAAGTGTCCAGCCCCTGCCCAATGGCCTTGTGGAGCTGCCTCTAGACACAACACCAGGCTCTGACTAAGCCAGGGGGTCCCCACTAGGGATTTTCCCGCCTCAACACCATCAGGCTGCAGGCACTATCTGCCATGGTCCGGCTGTAGCCGGGATGAGTCTGAGTCTGGTTGCAGGCTTCAGACCCCTCTTGGCTTCTCCCTCAGGCAGGACTCAGCAATCCTGCTTCCCGGTTCCACCCAGGTGGACCTCATGGCTGCTCAGGGAAGGTCCTGCTCACCACGAATGGCAGCAGAGCCTCGAGACCCTGGCACTCCCCTGCCTACCCTGATGGTGTTGGCCAGAACCCTGGCTCAGTGAGACACTAACCCCAGGCCTGTCTGACAAGCCACATCCCACAGCCACACACTCCAAAGGAAGAATGTGGACCAAGATGGTAGATCAGACTCACTGAGTCAGCTTATATCCCATCCTGGCGGCAGAGCAGTGGCCTCTGATGAAGATTCCTGATTGGTGGGTGGAGAAGGTGGAAGGGGCAGAGGCAGGGGCCCATTGCTCACTGCTTCTGAGTCCAGGCCTATAGGTGGAGCCCCCCGACACAGACTCTGCGCTGGGCCACGGGACTTGCTTTAGCCAGCAGGACAATAGCTTTCATGAAGCAAGCAGATTCAAAAGCATTTGCACCTGGAAGGCACCCTGGCCCTCCTGCCACCCTTGGAACCCAGCCAACACGTCAACACACCTGGGCTGGCCTGTGGGGTGACAGCCACCCATGGCCCAGCAGGAGAGAGGGGCCACCTGGGCCAACCAACCCCCAGTGAGACTCACTGTGTGAATACAGATACATGCTGAGTCTGGCGCAGGTCAGCCCAGCCGAAGGACTGCCCCACAGGACTGGGAGCTGGTTCAGTGGTGGTCATGTTGAGCCACTCGGTTTTGGAGTGGTTTGGTTCCCAGCTGTGCATGAGAGGTACAGCAGGTCAGGAGTCCATGTTGATTACAGAGCACCTGTTACTTGATGATTTCTTAGACAATAGAGTCAGGGTCCCGACCTTCGGCTGGGCATTCCCATTCATCCCCTCAACTCCTCACCATGATCCTATGAGGTAAGCGCCACCAACTTCAGAGCAGAGGGAGAAACCAAGGACTCCACAGAGACCACATAGCCTGTCCAGCATCACGTGGGGAGCAAGCAGAGGGCTTCAGACTCATTCCCATCCCCGTTTTCTTCATTCTCTCTTCCACCCAGCTGACTCTGCAGATTTCACAATCAGCCTTGGCAGGAAGGTGGTTCAGGAAGCACTCATCCTGGCGGCTGCTCTCTGCCTGCAGGAGTTTCTGAGTGTCTTGGCCTGCCGGGGCTGGGGAAGGGAGGAGGTGAACTCTCTGTTGAATGTGGGAGGATGCTGGGATAGCCTGGAAAGGACCACAGTGCTGCACGATGGAGCGTGGCCAAGGGCAGGGTGGTTGAACAGAAGGCAATGATTGAGAAAAAGCAGAGCAGCTTCCTGCGCCCCATGGAGGTCACACCATCCAGCGTGCCGGCCAGCTCGGCCAGCCCTCACTGACCTGCACCTCCAGGCCCTGGCCGGCCTTGCCCCATGGCCACTGCTCCTTCTCTCACCCAGAGTGACTGCCCTCCTGTCTGCTCTTCCCCAAGGCCCCCAGAGGACAGCTGTGCCTGTACGGAGGCCTCTTCTGAAAAATCCAGACCCCCACCCCTTCACTATTGCATTAGGATATCCAACGGGGAACCACAAAGCAGTAACCGGACCTCCTTGCAACTTTCAATATTTTATATGCCTCATGGAGTGTGCCCACGTCCCCAAAAAATGGTTGCAAATGCAATGAAACATTAGGTGTCCTTGTTTTGGACTGGAATTATATTCACTTGCTTTGGTCATAGAAGTTCTCTTTTAAGACTGCCATGAAATGATCCATATATATATATATTTTGTGTGTGTGTGTGTGTGTGTATGAATTCCTACCTGCTTGAAGTATATTGTGAGGACAAAATATTTTAAAATATGGTAAAGATAGTAGTTACAACTATACAGTGATCTCACCTAGTAGGGGTCTGTAGGGTTCTCTGACCTCTTTCCATGCCTCCTACCCAGATCCAGGGCATGCCTGGAGCAGACATCTGCAAACTCCTGGCCAGGCATTCACCAGTCAGGCCAGGGGAAGTAGAGCGCACAGCATTTACCAGGTATGGGCAGCTCTTTTAGTCACTCCACTGGGAACACAGTCGTGCTCATCCTATGTGCTGGGCAGAGCCCAGGGCCATCCCTCAGCTTCACTGTCACTGTAGGGAACACACCTAGAAGACCCCTAGGGCATCACATTGTCCAGAACACCAGGCCACCTGGAGCACCACACCACACAGAGCACCACACCACACAGAGTGCCACACCACACAGAGCGCCACACCACACAGAGCGCCACTCCACCCAGAGCTACCACCCAGAGCATCACACCACCCGGAGTACCACACCACTCAGAGCACCAAGCCACCCAGAGCACCACACTACCTAGAGCACCACACCACCCAGAGCATCACACCACCTGGAGCACCACACCACCTGGAGCACTGCACCATCCAGAGCATCACACCACCTGGAGCACTGCACCATCCAGCATGCCACACTGCCTTGAGCACCAGGCCCCTGGAATGCCACACCACTTGGAGTACTGGACCACCCGGAGCACCAGGCTCCCTAGAGCACCAGGTCACCTAGAGCACTAGGCCACTGGAGCGCCAGTCTACCTTGAATGACTGTCCACCTGGAATGCCAGTCCACCCTGAGCACCAGTTCACTCAGAGTGCCAGGCTACCCGGAGCACCAGTCCACTTGGAGCGCCAGGCCACCCGGAGCACCAGTCCACCCAGAGCACCAGCCAGTCCCTCTGGAACACCATGCCACCCTGAGCGTCAGTCCACCCGGAGTGCCACACCACCCTGAGCACCAGTCCACCCAGAGCGCCAGTCCACCTGGAGTGCCACACTGCCCAGAGCGCCAGTCCACCCGGAGTTCCAGGCCACTTGAGCACTGAACCATGTGCTTAGGAATCCAATTTTATGGCAGATGTATTTTTACATTTTTTTAAATGTTTTAAATGGTGGTGTTTTATGGGAGTGTATCCTGAGGCTTTGAAGTGCAGGGCATGGTTTAAAAATTTATTAAACAAATACAATTCTGACACACCTGAGAAGGAGAGAAGGCCAGGCTGGCTCTGCCTCCTGTTGGGATAAAATTTACAAAATTTGTACATGGGTTTGTTTTTGCTCCAGGGAGAATGAAAGCATTTTTAACAACACTGGAAAAAAAAAAAAAAACAGTTGTTTTCTAGAGTCACTTCACATTGGACAGGACCCAGTTTGTTTGCTGGTGACAGTCACTGTGTGCACAAACTGTGATCCTCATCACCCCCCTGAAAAACGGAAGGTCAGAGTCAGGCTCTGGGCAGAAATGCCCTGTTGCTCTAAAGGAAAACCCAGATTTGGAGGGTCACTCAAAAGTAGCCAAAATTGGCCAGGTGTGGTGGCTCATGCCTGTAATCCCAGCACTTTGGGAGGCCGAGGCAGGTGAATCAGGAGATCAGGAGTTCGAGACCAGGCTGGCCAACATGGTGAAACCCTGTCTCTACTAAAAATAAATTAGCCAGGCATGGTGGTGCACACCTGTAATCCCAGCTACTCAGGAGGCCGAGGCAGGAGAATCACTTGAACTCAGGAGGCAGAGGTTGCAGTGAGCTGAGATCATGCCATTGCACTCCAGCCTGGGCGACAGAGCAAAAACTCTGTCTCAAAAGAAACAAAACCAAAAATGAAAACAGTAGCCAAAATTTTTCTGAAATAATTTGGAAGAAAATTATTTAGCTGAATAAATGTTTGATAAACGGCATAATAAGAAAACACTGAACCAGCTAGAAGGTATTTTGGAGATTTTTAGGATAAGAGAAATCTGCTTTGATGGCTTTGAAAGATGGACCTGTTTTGTAATAAGAAGGCACTATGTTCTGTCCTGAAGTCGAGGTGTCTGAGGTGTTCCAGGTGCTGACTAGCAGCACACGGCCCTCCTACACCAAGGGCAGCTGTTTCTCAGGGCCGACAGTGGGAGGGCAGTGCTGGGCAGGTGGACGCAGGACAGTGGGCGCCACTCACCAAGTGCAGCCCTTCTCAGAGATGCTGCTTGGAAAATGAGTTCTGCCAATCACTACATCTCGGAAGTGCTACGTCTTGGTATCCTCCTCCAAGAGCTGCCTGGTGGATATTAAATCTACCGAAAGTTCTGAGAATTCTTGCAGTTGAGAACTTACCTAACTTTCTTTTAATGCATCATTTTCAAACTTGTTCGACCAAAGAACTTTATTTTTCCTTCTGGAAAATGCTGCATTTGTGTAATTTTCAGTATTTATCCTCTCCCCCAAAGTGTCAAATCTCAATTTTCTATTTCTAAATAATACAACCAGCAAGACTTTTGCATTATCACTTGCTTATAATATCACATAGGTTTGAGGACTTTTGTCTCTATGTTGCCATCGTCCTCTGAATCGAGGTATCAATACTTGTAGTGAAAAATTAATTTTTCAAATCCTTGCTTCCACATCCACAGATGAAGTTCTGATGACTTGTTTGAAACCCATAGGCCACAAGTTGGCCAACCCAGGCAGGCTGCAGCCTCCTCATGGGTTCTAACTAGATGGAGTATCTTCCTGCGCCTTTTATACTCTCCCTGTATTCATCTGTTCTCACACTGCTAATAAAGACATACCCAAGACTGGGTAATTTATAAAGGATAGAGGTTTAATGGGCTCACAGTTCCAATTGGCTGGGGAGGCCTCACAATTATAGTGGAAGGCAAAGGAGAAGGAAAGTCACGTCTTACATGGCAGCAGGCAAGAGAGTGTGTGTGGGGAACCTCCCATTTATAAAACCATCAGCTCTCATGAGACTTGTTCACCACCATGAGAACAGTGTAGGAGAAAGTGCCACCATGATGCAATTAACTCCACCTGGCCCCACCCTTGACACAGGGGGATTATTACAATTCAAGATGAGGTTTGGGTGGGGACACAGGCAAACCATATTACTTCCCTCACTCATGACTGTGTCAGGAAGCTTACAGTCACCATGGAAGTGACACCAGACTTTGCACAGCTCAGATCCAAGTGGGAAGGGACATTCCCCAAAGTGTCCAACCTGGAGACGGGCAGGACCATCATCCCCTCCCCTGCTCCTTCCTGGCATAATTCCTCAGATGGCAGCCTCCCCCTTTTGTGTTGTAAGCCTCAGTTCTTTTGTCAGCACCCACTTATCAAGCTTAAGCTCTAATTACACTTATCTGTGCTGAAAATTGGCTATTATCACCACGTAAACTCCTCCTAATAGTAAGAAATACTTCCTTAGCAAACTGCGGGGACCGCCCGCCCTGTTATCACAACAGAACCGACGGTGCGTGGTTGCTTCTCCAAGCTGAGTCCCTTTCTTTCCTTTGCTTCTGGCGGCTGGAGGGGTGAGCAAGGTGGTGACCGTGGAAGTGAGAGGGAACTGGCAGCGCTGGCTGAAGGTGCGGGACCTCACCAAGGGGGTGACCTATTTCTTCCGTGTCCAAGCTCGGACCATCACCTACGGGCCTGAGCTCCAAGCCAATGTCACAGCCGGGCCGGCCGAGGGTAAGTGGGACTCCAGGGGCAGACGGTGTCAATTGCAACTTTGGCTTCCCGCCTCCTGCTTTACTGAGCTGGGATCCATCTACATGCTTATAAGGCAGTGGTGGCTGAAAGCTGGCATAAATTCGGGGACGTCTGGGCAACGTGGAAGTCTTCAAAAGCACATGTCAACATGGGCTTTGCAGGTGGAAAGAGAGGTTGGGCATGACACATGCAGGGTGCCCCACACTGTGCCCACCTGTCTCAGCCTCCGAAAGTGCGGGGATGGCAGGCATAAGCCACCATGCCTGACCTTGCCTCCCTGTTTTTAAGATGAAAAACCATGGTCGTGTGAGGTTAAATAACCTGTCCAGACAGTCTGCAGCCTCAACCGATCTGATCCCCACTGTGAAATCTCTGACGGTGGGATGTGAGCCCCCTCAAGGCTGGTGCCTAACCTCTCTTGTTACATATGTGAGCAAATTCTTAAATATTAAGCACATAAAGTTTTTGTTTTTTGGAGAAATCTTAAGAGGAAAATAACTGAGTTTGCTATCTGAAATAAATCGGAAAACGTTAAAGTTTTCCAGGTCACAGAAAAGAACCATGTAACCTCCCCCTTACCCAACTGTTCTGCCCGGTGTTTAAAGACATGAAGGTGTGGGCAGCAGAACTGGCGTCCAGGGAGTGCCGCTGAGTCGCGGGCACAGTGCGGGGCGCCCTGCGTGTGTCAGCTCTTTCACGCTCTCTTCAGGTTTTGTTTGTTTTTTGAGACAGGGTCTCACTCTGTCACCCAGGCTGGAGAGCAGTGGCATGATCTGATCTTAGCTGACTGCAGCCTAAGTGGCTCAAGCAATGCCCTCACCTTAGCTTCCTGAGTAGCTTGGCTACAGGCATGCACCACCACACCTGGCTAATTTTTTTTTTTTTTACTTTGTAGAGATGGGTTTTCACCATTTTGCCCAGGCTAGTCTCAAACTCCTGGTCTCAAACTCCACCTGTCTCAGCCTCCCAAAGTGCTGGGATTACATGCATGAGCCACCATGCACCTGCCTTGCCTCTCTGTTTCTGTTTGTTTGTTTGCTTGCTTTTGAGATGGAGTTTCACTCTTGTTGCCCAGGCTAGAGTGCAATGGCAAGATCTCGGCTCACTGCATCTCTGCCTCCTGGGTTCAAGTGATTCTCCTGCCTCAGCCTCCCGAGTAGCTAGGATTATAGGCATGCACCACCATGCCCAGCTAATTTTGTATTTTTAGTAGAGACAGGGTTTCTCCATATTGGTCAGAGTGGTCTCAAACTCCCGACCTCAGGTGATCCACCCACCTCAGCCTCCCAGAGTGCTGGGATTACAGGTGTGAGCCACTATGCCCGACCTTGCCTCCCTGATTTTAAGATGGAAAACCATGGCTGTGTGAGGTTAAGTAATCTGCCCAGACGCTCTGCAGCCTCAACCAATCTGACCACCACTGAAATCTCATGTGGTGGGATGTGAGCCCCCCACCGCAGGGCTGATGCCTAACCTCTTTTTTATCCCGCAGGGTCCCCGGGGTCCCCTAGAGATGTCCTGGTCACCAAGTCTGCCTCTGAGCTGACCTTGCAATGGACAGAAGGACACGCCGGCGACACGCCCACCACAGGCTACGTCATCGAGGCCCGGCCCTCAGGTAAGGGTGGCGGGCCCCATAAACGGAGTCTCAGCCCAGCTGACAGTGATGCTTCTGAAATTGTTGGGGGCTTCCATCCCTTTCTCTTTCGGCATTTTCTCCAACAAAGCCTAGAGAAAGAGGGCAGTTTTGGCGAAAGAAGATGATCATTGCTCACTCAACTCCTTCCAGTTTTCATAGTCACAGCTATGCTGATAACCTTAAGGGCACTGGATTTGGGATGTTTTAGCCCCAGGATACTTACTTAGGATGATAATGGTTATTCCTAGAAATAGGTGAATGAGAACTTAGGGACACAAAAAGGCATTTTCTAACTCATCCATGAGTGTTTTCAGGGACTAATCTCAGGGTTCTAAATGTTTGCAGCTGAGATGGAAAGAGTCATGCTTGTTTCTGATAATATGAAGATTCTTATTCTTAGTGAAACCGACACATCATTGGCTTCATTTTCTAGGCTTCCGAAAATTAGGTCTAAGATCCATTTCCAGCCCTATTCACCCGAACGTTTTTTCTTCACCCTTCCTTCCATTTGACTTTAATAACTAAGGATGGGCATTATTGGAAAATGAGTTTCTGATCGGTTGCATCGGATATTACTGCTTGGAGCTAGAGGGTATCACCTAACACAGAGAGCACAGAACAGCTTCAATATGACCTTCAGATAGTTGCGCAGTTAATCATGAACATCTGAGCATGAAAATATGTGATATGTCAGGGATGCTATTCAGGAAGTGAACCATCAAACCCCGCACACGAGATGGACCGCGGTGCTAGGAACTGCTTTAGTCTAATATTTAAAAAGGCTATTAGACCATGAGGAAAGACCCCAAAGTTACATCTGTCTCTGTGTCAGGACAGACGTTCCCACCTCCCCCACCAAATTGCTTTTGAAAGATGATTAGTTACAAGTGCCTTCTAGAAACTTTATTTTTGAGACAGTGTCTCGCTTTGTCACCCAGGCTAGAGGGCAGTGGCACGATCTCAGATCCCTGCAAATCTTGGCCTCCCAGGTTCAAGCAGTTCTGCCTCAGCCTCCTGAGTAGCTGGGATTATAGGCACCCACCTTCACGCCTGGTTAATTTTTATATTTTTAGTAGAGAGGGGGTTTCGCCATGTTGGCCAGGCTGGTCTCAAACTCCTGACCTCAAGTGATCCACCTGCCTAGGCCTCCCAAAGTGCTGGGATTACAGGCATGAGCCACCAAGCCTGGCCACCTTCTAGAAACTTCTAAGGAGAAATGTAGTGCATAAGCATGAAAAAGTCTCTACTCAAAGGCAACATAAACATTTCTTTGGCTCAATAATTAAGAAATCCAGACGTGCTCACCCGGCAGACCCTGAGAATATCTTTTGAGCATGGTACCTGTCTTGTTGTGGAAGCAGAGGTCTCGAGTTGGTGAAGGATGTGATTTTGGCAGGGGCCTCCTGTGGTCACTACCTGTGAAAACCCATGGCTCCTAGCACAGCCAGCTGGCCCTTTGCTCTTTGATTCAAGAGCACTTTCATAGATTGACAAGAGCTGAGAAGTATGGGGTCTGGGGCCAAATTCAGGCCAAGGGGAAGCAGGCCAGTGGCAGGGAGCAGCCCAGACTTAAGAAACCATTTCAACCAGGTGCAGTGGCTCATGCCTATAATCCCAGCACTTTGGGAGGGCAAGTCAGGTGGATCATGAGGTCAAGAGGTTGAGACCATCCTGGCCAACATAATGAAAGTCTGTCTCTACTAAAAATCAAAAATTCGCTGGGTGTGGTGGTGCATACCTGTAGTCCCAGCTACTCGGGAGGCTGAGGCAGGAGAACTGCTTGAGCCCAGGAGGTGAAGGTTGCAGTGAGCCGAGATCACGCCACTGCACTGTAGCCCGGTGACAGAGCAAGACTCTGTCTCCAAAAAAGGAAAGAACCCATTTCAGACACTTTCCTCCCCACATCCAGGGGAGAGCACTGATTTCTTCATCAACTCTTCCAGCCCATCAAGGGGTTCATCAATAGAACTCAGCAGATCCATGAGCTTAGATGGGGAAAATAACACATTTTATTTTCACTGACCTCTAACTGGATTTGGCATTTCCTTTAATTATGTGTGTAGGCTCTTTCATTTGCCCGGGCTGCTGTAGCAAAGTCCCACAAACTAGGTGGCCTCAATGACAGACATGGGTTGACTGACAGTTCTGGAGGCCAGAAGTCCACAGTCAAGGTGGCAGCAGGGTGGGTTCCTCCTCCTGAGGCTGTGAGGGAGGATCTGTTTCCTATAAACTCTCCCCCAGCTTCTGGCAGTTACAAGCCATCCTGGGTGATCCTGGGCTGACAGCTGCTTCATCCATCTCTGGTGTCACCGTCCCATGGTGATCTCCCTGTATGTGTGTCTGTGTCTCAGTTTTAGCTTTTATGAGGACACCAGTCATACTAGACTAGGGACCCAAATGCTCGCAGCAGGATATCATCCTAAGTAATTACATCCGCAGCTATCCTATTTGCAAATAAGGTCATTCAGAGGTACTGGAGGTCAGGACTTCAACATATGAATTTACAGTGGGGGGCAGGGACAGAATTCAATGCATACCAGTAGCTAAGAAACTACATAACTAATAGCAGAACATGTGAGACTCCCAGCAATACTTTCATATAATTTCCCAGCCATTGCACCTATTTCACGATGCTGTTTAGACGTGTCATTACATTGAAATCACAGACATTTGTAGACTCTCTGCTGGACCTTGTCAGCTAATGAGTCAATGAAGCATAGATTTTTGAGTTGCGCTGGGATAACGGGGCCGCAAGTCACCTAAACCCAGCTCTTCACGCGTCTTCCAAGGAATGACATTGCCCAACAAGTAGCGTAAAGAAAACCACCCGTAATCCATGCCTCCAGCATTACCTGGAGACACGGGCTACCAGGAACCTGCAGGTGCCTTCAGGTGATTGTAGGCATTACCAGGCATATGACTCCTTCTCTCATTGCCATAAAGAAATATCTTAGACTGAGTAATTTATAAAGAAAAGAAGTTTAAATTGGCTCACAGTTCTGCAGGCTGTACAGGAGGCATTGTGGCTTCTGCTTCCAGAGAGGCCCCAGGAAGCTTCCAGTCATGCTGGAAGGTGAACGGGGAGCCAGCACGCCACATGGCCAAGGCAGGAGGAAGAGAGTGGGGGGGGGAGGTGCCACACACTTTTAAACAGCTAGGTCTCCTGAGAAGTCACTCCCTATTATGAGAACAGCACCAAAGGGATGGTCCTTAAGCATTCATGAGAAACCCACCCCCAGGGTCCAAGCACCTCCCACCAGGACCCTCCGCCAACCCTGGGGATCACAATTCAACATGAGATTTGGGTGGGGACACAGAGAAAACCATATCACCAGTACAATTAGTTTCCTTTTCAATTTTTCTTTATGCATCTCAACCATTCTGAGAAAGTATCCTTGGAGCCAACAGATCACCACAGGGACCCATGGTGCCAAGAGCAGATTAAGACACCTGTAATCAATCTCAGCACTTTGGGAGGCAGAGGTGGGTGGATCACTTGAGGTCAGGAGTTCCAGACCAGCCTGACCAACATGGTGAAACCCCATCTCTACTAAAAATATAAAAAATTAGCCAGACATGGTGGCACGTACCTGTAGTCTGAGCTACTCAGGAAGCTGAGGCAGGAGGATCGCTTGAACCCAAGAGGCGGAGGTTGCCATGAGACAAGATCACACCACTGCACTCCAGCCTGGATGACAGAGCAAGACTCTGCCTCAAAAAAAAAAAAGACATCTGCACCAGAAAACCACAGAAGGGCCTGGCTACGCAACTTCCTCCCCCTTGAATGCCTGCCTCCCCGAGTAGAGATGAAGGATCCCAGCAGACGTGTGGCTGTCACAGGGCCACAGAAGGAACGTCATGCATCTCGTCTGCACCCCTGCCCATGTCCCAGTTGTGAGATGGCAGCACAGTTCTGCAGGATGTTACCATTGGGGGAAATGAGGTGAAGGACACATGGACTTACTCTCTGTTTTTTCTTACAACCACATGGGATTCTTTACCTCAGAATCATATGTTTAGCTTAAAGTAATCATTTAAGAAGCCATGGATGCCCATCCTCAGCCTGCTCCATCGAGCACACCAATGTGTCTTTGAGCACTCTTGTGTGGGAGACTAGCCTGTGAGATGGGGCAGCACCAGCCAGACACAGGTGCCTGGGCTTAGCCTCTTAATGCTATGAACGCATCTTGGCATATTCCGAGAAGCGATAAGTCTTTGGTTGTCATGCTTGCTGGGGGAGCCCTTTACTTTCTCCTCAGGTGCTCATGTGCTGCTCCACTTGCCATCACGAAAGGAACAGGGTGCCTGTTGGTTACTGGTGCAGCCCAGGGAGTCTGGCAGGCTGTGTGAATAAGAAGTAATTGGCCTGTCAGCCAGGCAGGGCTTCACACTGTGTCCACGGCTTGGAGGGGCCTGCCGGAACATGGAGAAGCTTCTGAAGTCAGCTGAGTCTCAGCTCAGCAGGCTTGGAGCCAGAGTGTGGAAACTGACCTTTGGGGGACCAAGACATGACAAGAGACTGACCAGGAAGATGCTGGCTTTTTCAGCAAGGGCAGAGACCTTGCACTTACTTCTGCCTGGCTACCAGACATTCAAAAGCAGGTTGCCAACAGTCTCTCTTTCAGATCATGAAGGGAACCCAAATGGGCCGCTGGACCCATGGTCTTTCATGGGAGGTTGCGAAAGACACCCCCTCCCTTCCATTACTAAGGCCAGCAGCAGCTCAGGCAAATGAAACGCTTTATGAATTGTCAATACTTAAACACCTTGCTGGTACCTGAGGGCTTTGGATCTCAGCTGTCATCTATTACAGGCCTCATTACACAAAACATTAAATGCTGTATCATCTCATTTTCTCCACCGAAGCTCCCTGGCAAGACGTTCTCCAGGCAGGGAGTGGTTTGCTTGAAGTGCAATGAACGGACCCTGGTTTGTATTGGGAGGGGCCATGCAGGGGCCTCACCACTGGGTGTCTGGGAGATGAGCACTCAGTGCCAGGCAGACCCTGTGACCCACGTGGTCGACTCAGCCTGTTGTCTCTGTATCCAGCTGAGTCTCTGCCTTGTCCCTGGGAGACAAGCCACTCATCAGCTTTGTTGCTGCTTTGGAGAAAGCAGCTGATGGGCCTGGGCAGCCTGGGCAGATGGTAGTGCAGCATCCTGGCCTCCCACCCCCATCCTTCCTTCCATCCCTGCAGGTTCTACTGCATAGCCCTTCTTGCTGTGGTCCTGTGGAGAGGCAGAACTGAGCAGCAGCTAATGAAATGAGCACCAGGCTAGAGCACAGATCACCTCTTACTCCTGGAGAGGGCGCTCCACGAGTGCGGGCCCAAGGACGTTGCCATCAGCGTCCGCCAGCACGGCCTGGACGACACGTTCATTTCTCTGGCTGTGTGTTAAGTTTCCTCCAAATCAGTGTTGCAAAGCTCCCTGGAAGGCACTGGAAACGATGCACTGGGCATATGCAGATGATTTATTTACACAGATTATTCTAAGGCATTTTACTGTGTAGATCATGAAGCCTTATTTACATATTTACACAATAGACTGGAATGACACTAAAGGAACTATAAATATATTTTCCTCTCCAAAGCAGCCATGAAATACATATTTAGAAAGTACCCAATGCAGGCAGACATTGTATTGCTTTTTTTTTCTTGAATAATGTATTTAGCCCAGATATGAGGGCTGGTGGCTGGAGGACAGGCCCCGTGCCTGATGGGGACACCCCAGCCGGAGGCCTGGACCACTGTCCACTGGTAGTCCCCCTGGGGAATTCCCAGTTCCCTCTCCATTGATTTTGTTCAATTTCAGTCTTTGGCGATGGGAGTTTTCAAGTGTAGAAGGAAGAAAATCACTATTTCTCTGAAGGTGTGATATCCACAGAAGTTCCAAGTCAGCAGTTTCAGCAAGAGGGGCTGCTGCCGTGGCTCTCATGGCACCACAGTCCCCTCATTCACTGCTTGTCTTTCTCATAAGCACATTTCTGACAGCTTGTCAGCTCTGCTTCCCACTCCTTCCTGGGGTCAGCCCCCATTACCAGCTGTCTTTCTTCCTCATCTTAACATGCAATGCATTTTATCTCCTGTCTTGAATGAACATTGGATGGAAGGTAACTTTCCTTTTTTTTTTTTAATCAGAAATATTTAGCCTCTTGTTTAAGCCCCACCTGCTTCAGTAAAATTTGTAACCCAGATTGACCATTTATACAAAGAGAATTGGCAGTATTTAAGGAATAAACAGCTGACAGGCTTGCATTTGCTCTGAGCCGCAGGCTGACAGTCAAGCGGTTGGTTGTGTGAGTCAGTGGAACCAGCAATCTTGGGCGGTGAATGACAGTTTCATTCAGCATGGAGACCCTGTTTAATTGTCCATGAAATCAAACTTTTGTATTGGCATGACGTCGGCCCTAATACCTGCAGCACACAGCTCTGTTCTGGGCGTTGGAGGGATAAATTGAGTGCAGACCCTTGGACGTGCTACACTGGGCTCCTGCTCAATTCAGAAAGAGGTGATCATGTTTCTGGGTGTATTAGGACATTGTCTGGGAACAGATGTGCCTTCTACCGTTAAGGCGGGGGAGATGCCGGCACCAGAAACTAACAGCTGACTCATTCTGTCAGCTGGAGACAAGCATGGGTGGATAGCAAAACCTATTTCTATGGAAAAGATTTCTTTTTTCAAGTTTCTCCAATATTATCCACTTCCCTTGTTTAAGTGGACAAATAACACGGTAAACAATGAAGATGAATAGTTTATATTCTTTAAAAAACAGCAGCCTCAATGGGGAGCTGAATTGGCTCTTGCGTTTCCCCACTCATCCTTCCTTCTGAGGTGGACAGGATTTGAGGTTGTGGTGACAGCGTGGCTTCTTTAGGACTATTTTGCAAAGTCCCTGTCTCAGTGGTTTCCTGCTTTCTTAGTGGTATCTCTCCCATGGTGTTTCAATAGCAAGAGTCCAGGAAAGTGTTCTTTCAGACAGCCAGGAAGGAAGGACCAAGCCCCATAGACAGGTGTGATTTGCAGTCATGCCACCACCACCCGGGCACCTCCTCCCTCCTCAGACATCAGGTGGCAGGTCCAGCCAGAGGTGGAAGTTACCCACAGGAAGTTCAAAGCCTGGGCCTCAGTCATTTTGGGGGATTGATTATCCTGGGCCTCAGTCATTTTGGGGGATTCGGTTTTTCAGGGGTCATGACTATGCTCTTCCAGCCATGCATTTCTTTTCCTATGATGGCGACACAGCTCACTCAGTGGAGAAGAGAAACCAGTCTGGCTCTTCCGAACCTCCCAGCAGGTTGATTGACAAGCAGCTGACTCTGTGCCCAGAATTGCCTTTCAGAAGGGTAAGGCCTTGCTGTCCTTTCGAGTGTAGACTGAGATGGAAATCCAGGCACTGTCCTGGAGCATCGAAAAATCGGTTGCACAAATCTCATTTTTGCTAATAGTTCTGTAATGTTATTTTCCCTCTAATTTGTAGTGATACGTTTTTCCATCATTGACTTATTGAGATATTTAACAGCATAATACAAATTAGAAAAACAATCCACAGTTGAGAAACAGAGTGGATACCTTACCAGCTGCCAAATTTTCTCTTCCCCACTCGTGATCACGGTGTAAATATTAGTACGGGATAAGTAGCCCAGTGAATTATAGCTGGAGTGGAAAATATGCTAATTTGGAAAAGGCGGAATTAAGCAGAATAAAAATGGGGACATTTTCCTCTGTTAATTCAGAAGAAAATTCTCCCAGTATGACATTTCCCCTCCCCCAACATTTTTGAGCGTAAATGGACTGCTAAATAAATCGTTCCGCGTTAAGATTCTGTATCAATATTTTAAAATGTTATTATAAAAAATGCACACAATTCCTGGAGCTATGACAGAGCGCTTAAAATAAAATGTGGCCTTTAGGTGATGGTAGAGGAAGGAAGAATCATTTTTTTTTCCTCAGAAGCAGGAAAGCATTACAGAAACATTAATGCAAAAGACATTCAGAGAATCCACTCAAAGGTGTTCAGACCTTCTCAGAACAGTCTGAAGAAACCTTTCACTTTCTTAGTCTCTTAATTTCAGTGGCTTTAAGAAACATCCAGTTTATAGGAGTCTGTATTTAGTCTTTATTGTCTATTACAACATAAAATTGTCTATGGTTTTAGAGGAAAAATATAATTCATTCCATATTTAAAGCCCTTAAAATAGTGACTTGCTCACAGTAAGCAGTAAATAAAATAGTGGTGGTTATTATGTATTGAAAGCTGGCTTGTACTAGGCCCTGAGAAGAACCATGGGATACAAAGAGGGATGAATGGGGGTTACGGGGGATGGGTGATTGGTTGATTGGAAGGAAGGAAGGTTGGGTGGATACATGGGTAGGTAGATGAGTGGGTGGGTGGATGAATGGATATATGGTTAGATAGATGGATGGGTGAATGGGTGGATGAATGCATGAATGGATGAATGGGTGGATAGATGAATGGATGAAAGGAAGGAAGGAGGATGGATGGATGGATGGATGGTTGAGTGAATGGCTAAAGGGAAATGAAGGGAAGAGGAGGGAGAGGAGGGAGGGAGGGAGGGGAGGAAAGGGAAGGGAGTTATGTGGATAAATGGAAGGAAGAAAGAATGGATGGATGGATGGAGGGAGGGAGGGAGAGAAGGAAGGAAGAATGGATGGGTAATGGATGGATAGATGGATGGTTACATGGGTAGATGGATCATGGAAGGATGGATGATAGCTGGAGGGATGGAAGGAAGAATGGAATGGGTAGATGGTTACATGGCTGGATGGATGGATGGATGAATGGATGGGTGAAGATGGATGGATGATGGATGGATGGTTGGTTGGATAGATGGATGGATGGATGATGCTAAGCCTTATGGTGTGAGCAGGCAAGTAAATGTGCTGATGTGCTTTAGAAGCCCATTGGCAGAAGCAGCCATTCCTTCCTGGAACATGGGGTGGGGTCAAGGTTGGCCTCAAAAAGATGAGTCTGAAGGGGCAAAAGGACTCTTGATTTTCCTCCATGCCATGTCCACAGGCTATGGATAACTCACTGAGAACAGCAGTCTCATCTGATTCCCTGATGGGTAGCACAGGGTCTGACCAAAGAGTGGACAGCATTTGTGGTTGAATAAGGGAGTGAAGCAGGGGAAGAGGGGCAACAGGTTCTTCAGGGCAAGAGAAGGCCTGCACAGAGTAAATGCACAAGTCTTCCCTGACCATTCTGATGCCAAACACATACGACAATATAAACCACATACAGCCAGCATAAACTACATACAACCAGCATTCTGTGTGAGAGCCTCAGCATCCCAGGAGGAAGAAGAGAAGCTTAGCTTCTGGCTTGCCATTCTGATATTACTAGTGATGAGTATCTTGGTGAGAAATGGCTGTAAATGAGAATATTTAGAAATAACAGCCAGACATAGTGGCTCATGCCTATAATTCCAGCACTTTGGGAGGCTGAGGCAGGCAGATGGCTTGAGCCTGGAACTTCAAGCCCAGCCTGGGCAACATAAGGAGACTCTGTCACTGGAAAAAAAAAAAATTGACAACTTAGCCATGCATGGTGGTAGATACCTGTAGTCCCAGCTATTCAGGCTGAGGCAGGAGGATTGCTTGAGCCCAGTAGTTTGAGGCTGCAGTGAGCTATGATTGTACCACTGCACTCCAGCCTGTGTGGACAGAGCAAGGCCCTGTATCAAAAAAAAAAAAAAAGGAAAAGAGGAAGAGGGGAAGACGCAAGAAAGAGCGAGAGAGAAAGCAAGCACAGAGGGAGGCAGGGAGGGAAGATCAATATTATACTACCTTTCTGCCAGTACAGAGACTTGTACCTTTAAAATCTCATTCGTATCTATTCCTCATTAACCTGTGACTTTAAGGACTTAGTTGGTGCAAAGTCTAAATCCTCTGCAAACACAGACCGATGCAATAGCAATTTTCTTCCTGTTTACTATTGGGCTAATCCATCTGAGCATAGCTGGTGATTCCAGGTGTGTGATAAGGTTGGTTTCCAGAGCAGTCTCGGTGCCCATGAGGCAGTCAGCACGGGTGCACACATATTCAAATGGGCTTTCCCCCACCAGACTTCCTGCTTTTGTGCCTATAAAAGCAAATACAATTCATGAAGGATTGCTACTTCAAATGAACGTTTTGGGCTCTGAGTCCACTTTTTTACCAAACAGCCTTCTTAGAACTGAATTTACATTTTATTTGACAAACACATGTGCAGCACTTGCTATGTGTGAGGCGCCGTTCTGAATACTTTATAAAGATTTACTTATTTAATACTAGAAGCAAATCTATGATGAAGATGCCTTTGTCACCACCATTCTACAGACAAGGCTCAGAAAAGTTCCAATTTTTGTGTAAAGTCACACAGCTAATTGCATTGATGAGGCCAGACTTTGCAAAGAGGCCGTCTGGCCCCAGGCTCCAGCAGCCCTTTCACCCTGATGCGATAGTGCCATAGACTTGCTTTCTTTCTTTTTCTTTCTCTTTCTTTCTTTCTTTTTTGTCATAATGTAAAGTCATAAAAATTGCAAATTTTTTTTGTTTGTTTTTTGAGATAGGGTCTCACTCTCTTGCCCAGGCTGGAGTGCAGTGGCACAATCTCAGCTCACTGCGAGCTCAGCCTCCAAGGCTCAAGCAGTCCTGCTGCTTCAGCCTCCTGAGTAACTGGGACCACAGTTGCAAGCCACCATGCCTGGTTAATTATTTATATTTTTAGTATAGACGGTGTCTCCCTATGTTGCCCAGGCTCAAGCACTCCTGTAACCTCACTGGGCTCTCCTCCTGTAACCACTCCTGGGCTCAGGCACGCCTGTAACCTCAGCCTCCCAAAGTATTAGGATTATAGGAATGAGCCACTATGCCCGGCTCATCACAGTTTTTTTTAATCACAAATTTCACTGATCACATTTTTTTTTTTTTTTTTTTTTTTGCTCTGTGGCTAGAGAGATACCTCAGAACCCATTTCATATGCTTCTAACTTTCTGTGTCAGTTTTCTGGCTTTAATTTCAAGTTTGTTAATGTTTTCCTATCTATGAGGTTTGTAACAAATCATACCTGTATATATTTACTACACTAAGATATGCATAACCTGACATCTCCCACTGTGACCATTTCAAGTGTACAGTTCAGTGGCACTGAGCAGACTGACATGGTTCTGCAGCCATCCCACCATTTGTCCCCAGAGTGCTCTTCGACTTGCAAAACTGAAACTCCATCCCCATTCAGCACTCACTTCGAATCCAATACTCCCAGTGCCTCACTGGGGCTGCCTCGAGCTGACCCACTGGGCAGGTGCATGGGCCTTGCACCTGGGAGCTCACCCTTCTAACCTCTGCCCTTGCCTCCCTATCCTCTTACAGATGAAGGCTTATGGGACATGTTTGTGAAGGACATCCCGCGGAGTGCCACATCCTACACCCTCAGCCTGGATAAGCTCCGGCAAGGAGTGACTTACGAGTTCCGGGTGGTGGCTGTGAACGAGGCAGGCTATGGGGAGCCCAGCAGCCCCTCCATGGCCGTGTCAGGTAGGCCCTTCCAGGGAGGTCTCTCTTCTTCTGAAGGACAGGAAGGAGAAATGGAGTCAAGGGGGACGAAAGGGACCCCTGCACCTGCTGCTTTAGGTGTCTCCAGCTTAGTTGAAGTTTCTGCCCAAAGAACCTGCCAGTAGGGAGGGCATTGTCAGTCTCTGGGCACCTCCCCAGTGCCACCCATCCTCCTAGGTACCTCCCCGGTACCACCCATCCTCCTGGGAAGCTCCCCAGTGCCACCCATCCTCCTGGACAGCTCCCCGGTGCCACCCATCCTCCTGGGAAGCTCCCCAGTACCACCCATCCTCCTGGACAGCTCCCCGGTACCACCCATCCTCCTGGGAAGCTCCCCGGTGCCACCCATCCTCCAGGGCAGCTCCCCGGTGCCATCCATCCTCCTGGGCAGCTCCCCGGTGCCATCCATCCTCCTGGGCAGCTCCCCAGTACCACCCATCCTCCTGGGCAGCTCTCTGCCTCCCTCTGGCAGGACTCCAGGCCCCAGAGCCTCCCCTACCCCCACCAGCAAGGCCCCTTCTGGGCTCTGTGTCCACGCTGTGCTCCAGCAATTGCTCATGTGTTTCATCTTAGGCTTTAAAATCAGAGACGTATGCAAGTGTCAGAGGCATGAGCCTGAGCCACACAGTGTCCCTCTGTGGCAAAGGCATTCCCAAGCAAAGCAGAGCCCCGAGCCCCTGTGTTAGCTGATGCATCCTTGCCAGGGAGCACATGTGAAATTTGGAGGTGCAAGAACCACCCAGCAGCAATGGGGAAGCCCACAAGTACCTAACAAGAGGTCATGTCTTCCCGGGGCCTACCTGAGAGCCAGCGGAGGGGCCGGGGACAATAGCTGCTCTGGGCATGAGGCGAGCAGTGTCACCGTCCCTGAGATGCAGGGGGATGTACTGCTGCTGCCAGGCTGGGCATTTCTCTGCTTGCTCATCACTGTGAGGTGCTGCAGGCTCCAGAGGCCACTGTGGGTGCAGGTCTGCTCTGGGGGGAAGTAGCAGAGAAAGCCAGGGCAAGACTTCCTCCCCTGGAGCACAGGTGTCAGGTGACGGAACTGTCTGCAGTCAGCAGCCATGGCAGGGGTTATGACACACAGGGCAGGGGCAGTGACGTCACCTGAGAATCAGGAAGTTGCCCAAAGCCTCCCACAGGGGAAGGAAAACCTGCAAGAGGCAAAGCATGACAGAGAAAAAGTCCTGGACACTGAAGAGCCATGGTGAGGGAGCAGGGCAGGGAGGGGTGGCAAAGCTGGTCCCTGGTCATGCCTCACCCCCAATCCCCCATGTGCCTGGGAAGGTCTCAAACCAGGCTGCAATTTAGGGTTACTTGAGAAGGTTAAATACACACCCTCACTGGGCCCTCACCCCAGACAGTGACTTCCGTGGCTCCGGGCATGACTTTCTTCACCCTGCAGTGATTCCGTTGTGCAGACCAGCTGCAAGTCAGGATGCTGGGGGTTAAAAGAGGGTTGGGCTGTGTTTGAGGAGAAGGGCTCTCAGCAGCAGAAAGGGCAGAGGGCCTTGAGGTCAGGGTGGCAGAGCCTCAGCCAGAAGCCCCAGGCAGGGCCAGCTCCACTGGTCCTTTTCCTGGAACCAGGAAGAAGCTGCTTCTCTCTTCTGCGTTAGAGCTGCCTGAGCTACTGACCACACTTGTTGAAATGGAACATAGCCTTCGGCCTTAGTGTGCTATGAGTTTGGAGGAAGGATGCCTGTGGGTGAGTGTGGGCCTTAAGCATGGTACCCTGGCCTGGGAACATGCTTGAATTCTGGGGTCACTCTGTAAGAGGGGCTGTGAGAAGGGACCCAGAGGACCTCCTGATTTTTTTTGGTGGGGGGATCTCACTCTGTTACCAGGATGGAGTGCAATGGCATGATCTCAGCTCACTGCAACCTCTGCCTCCTGGGTTCAAGTGATTCTCCTGCCTCAGCTTTCAAGCAGCTGGATTACAATCATGCGCCACCACACCCGACTTATTTTTGTATTTTTAGTAGAGACGGGGTTTCACCATGTTTGTCAGGCTGGTCTCGAACTCCTGACCACAAATGATATTTCCACCTCAGCCTCCCAAAGTCCTGGGATTGTAGGAGTGAGTCACCACACCTGGCTGACCACTGACTTTTTAATGAATAAGATTTAGAAAAAGTACAGATTTCTCATTTCCCTAATTTTAATTATGAATGTTTTAAACATACCTCGAAGTAGAGAGAACCCCTGTAAGGAACCCCTAGCACCCCTCATCCTAATTCAGTGATTCAAGATCTGCTGCATGAGGTTTATCCGTGGAAAACTGATACGGAGCAATTCCACATGCACACAAAGCAAGTTCCTCATGCAGAACACACACCCTGGCCCCACTTCCCAGGGCCTGTGGCTCAGGCTTCTCTGAAACTCTATCACGCACAGAGCTGGCCTTGCCGTGACTGCACTGAGCTCATCACATCCTTCATGGAAGCCAGCAGCCATCACCTGCTGGCGTCAGGACCAGGCCAGACCCGGCAGCCAGGGTGTCCCACCTGACGTAAGAGTCCTCCAGAACAGCCGGCCTTTCTTTCCTGCCAGGTGCTAGGGCCAGGGCCACTCCGGGCCTCTTGGCTGGTGGTCGGTGTGGCATCTGTCAGACTTGCTGAATGGAGTACTGAGTGTGTGGCCCGCAATCCCACTCTGTCTTTTGGATTGAAAGCACCGTCATCTCCTAAGGATCCCTGTGAACATGCGTTGGCCAAAGCCGATCCCCTGCTTTTCTTTCCAGTGTGCATACATCCTCTTTCATGAGATACAGAAGCTTCTGGGTGGCTGTGTTTGGAAGGGTTCTGGTGGCCGGGGGGCAATACTTGGGCTTTGCCTGTGAGAGGCTTTGTGTTCTGGGGGGCTTCCAGTGCCACAAAACCCATTCCCCCGCAGAGGCCCATGGAAGGCCCTGAATGGGATGCCAGGACTAACCAGCACCCCAAGAAACAATTTCCCATTTTTCTGTTCTTAGCAAGCAGAACAAGACAGAAGGAAGAAGAATGTCCTTCAAAGCCTCCTTTAAATGCATTTTTTTCTATTCATTTCTCAAAAACACATCTAAAGATGGGGCTAGTCATTCAGCTCGTTTTTTTTTGCTAGAGGCAGAAAATATAATAAAACACAGCCCCAGACTTTAGGGGTTCCTGGTCTGTGGAGGGGCCAACAGTTGGAGAAATGCACACAATGCATGTTTGCGGCAGGGGCTTCTACAGATGTGCAGGTGGCAGGGCAGGTCCTCGGGGGCCTTGTGGGCTCAGGGTTTAACCCCGTGGCTGTTGGGAACCACTGAAGGATTTAGGGTGGTGGGGAAGACTCATTTCTATCTGAGGAAGATCTCTCTTGGGTGATGTAAAGGATGGATCTGAGTGAGACAGGAGGAGGCATAACAGGTGGAAAGTGAGGGAGGTGGTGACAGAGAAGGCAGGTGACGTGGAGCTGTCTCAGGGGATGTCCCAGTACCAGGAGAGAGAAGGAAATCTTGGCACTTTGTTCCATCCTCACTTGAACCCAGATAACATTTTTGTTTGCTAGCTTGCTTATGTTGTAGAAACAGGGTCTTGCTCTGTCACCCAGGCTGGAGAGCAGTGGTGTGATCATGGCTTACTGCAGCCTCAACCTCCTGGGCTCAAGCGATCCTCCCACTTCGGCCTCCTGAGTAGCTAGGACTACAGATGCCCCACCATACCTGGCTAATACTTTAAATATCTTGTAAAGAAAGGGGTCTTGCTCTGTTGCCCAGGCTGGTCTTGAACTCCTGGGCTTAAGCAGTCCTCCCACATCAGCATTTCATAGTGCTGGGACTTCAGGCACACGCCACTGTGCCTGGCTCTGTGTGTGTGTGTGTGTGTGTGTGTGTGTGTGTGTGTGTGTGTGTGTCTGTTTTTTGTTTTTGTTTCTGTTTTTTTTTTAAGAGATGGGATCTCACTACATTGCACCAGATCAGACAGTGTTTTTAAACAGATGAAATTAGGAGAAAACAAGCAGGAAGGGTGGTTTTGGTGGGCAAGGTCAGGGCAAGGGCAAAGATGAGAAGTCTCCAGGGCATGGGGCAGCTTGGGGGACAGAGGATCCTGGAGCCTGATTCCACAGAAAAGGTGGAAAATGGGGACTGCTGAATTCCCAAAGCCTGCTGAGACCCATGGGAAAAGTCCACCCGCCGGGCTGGGCAGTGGTTTCATCTCACCTGTAACCGGAAGTTATCCGCCCCAGCCTTCCTCGACACCCACCTGGCTCTCGGGAGGTGACTGCACCTGGATCGTCTGCTCCACATCACTATGTGTATCTGTGTCTTTTCCACTCCGCAGCTCAAGTGGAAGCCCCGTTCTATGAGGAGTGGTGGTTCCTCCTGGTGATGGCTCTGTCCAGCCTGATCGTCATCCTGCTGGTGGTGTTTGCCCTTGTCCTGCATGGGCAGAATAAGAAGTACAAGAACTGCAGCACAGGTGTAGTGTCGGCCCCTTCCTCCCCTTCTTCCCCTTCTTCCTGTGTCCCACTGTGCCACTTGGCCAGAACGTGACATTCATTCTTCTCTGGTGCATCTGCCAGGCCAGCGTCCACTTTTCCATTTCATTTGCCTGTAGGTGCTGAGAGAAATGCAATAGCTTTTCTTTCTGGGGACAGCCAGGTACAGCCCAGCAAGCCCTCGAGGCCTCAGTACCCAGATGCTGACCCTGCCTGCACTCAGATTAGCCATGTGTCTTGGATAAGGGCATTTGAGTCATCCAGCCTGAGAGATCCCCACTCCGTACCTTTACTCAAATGCAATTGCTTTTTTTTTTTCTTTTTTAGACAGAGTCTCAGTCTGTCACCCAGGTTGGAATGCAGTTGCACAATTTTGGCTCACTGTAACCTCCACCTCCTGGATTCAAGCAATTCTCCTGCCTCAGCCTCCTGAGTAGCTTGGATTACAGGCACCTGCCACCACACCCAGCTAATTTTCTTGTATTTTTAGTAGATACAGTGTTTCACCGTGTTGGCCAGGCTAGTCTCAATTCCTGACCTCAGGTGATCCACCCGCCTTGGCCTCCCAAAGTGCAGGGATTACAGATGTGAGCCACCATGCCCAGCCTAATCACATTTTATAATACAATTCGAAAGTATGAGATGTGGCTGGGCATGGTGGCTTATGCCTGTAATCCTTTGGGAGGATGTAGCACGTTGGGAGGCTGAGGCTAAGGATCATCTGAGCCTGTGAACCATGATCACACCACTGTACTATAGCCTGGCACCAAAGCGAGATCCTGTCTCTTACAAAGAAAGTATAAAATGTTAAACATGTAATATAAAAACAGTGAGCTGGGGCACGCCTCAGATGCTGATGTTTGCTGTGGCTCACAGACTGTCACAGAAACACCTCCATGGCATAGCTCTTCTCTCCCACTGCAGCTTGAACCTTGTCTTGGGTCTGTGCTCCAGCTCTAAGCCAGGTCACTACTATGTTTCCAGCACAAGCTCCATGCCAGGCATAGAGCAGACATTCTGTCAATAAGCATTTATTTCTGAATGAATCACTATCGTTAGAGAAAGGAACAAATGAATGCAGGGTAAAGCCAGCCACAGAGAACATAGACCTCGTGACTCCATGTACATGAAGACCAGGAACACCCACAGTGAATGGAAGTTTCCAGAAAGCAGAATCGTGTTTGCCTCTTGGTGGAGAGGTATATACAGAGAAGGTACATGAGAGAGCGTCACAGGTGCTGAGCATGCTCCATCTCCCTGCGTGGACGGTGGTGACATTCACAACCATAAAACGTCATTCTGAACACTCAAGATTAGCACACCCTGTGCATTTGATTCTCCTCAATTTAATATACCTCAAAATTACCAGTGAGACCACTTCTTTGGATAACCAGTGTGTAACTGAGCTCTAGACCGAAGCCTGGTTTTTGTTTTTTCAATAGA
The DNA here is from genome assembly GCA_031835075.1 of Saguinus oedipus. Classification (NCBI taxonomy): domain Eukaryota; kingdom Metazoa; phylum Chordata; class Mammalia; order Primates; family Cebidae; genus Saguinus; species Saguinus oedipus. The sequence goes on from CM063170.1 coordinate 51,512,811, forward strand.
GGTGGGGTTTCTTTCAAACATTGGCGAGGCTGGTCTTGAACTCCAGGGCTCAAGTGATGCCCCCACCTCAGCTTTCCCAAGTACTGGGATTACAGGCATGGACCACAGACCCTGGCCTGTTTTTATCCCACGGAGCATCCAACAGAGCTGTAACTGAGCCCAAGTACACGGTCACTTCTGTGATATCACCACACCCGCTGGGCCAGACCTCTTCCTGAGCCCAGCTCATTGGTTGGAGGGTTTCCCATCAACTGGGTCTTCTCTTTTTGGAAAGGCAAATCCCTGATGAGCTGTTCTTAAAAAGAGGAGCCGGCTACATTAGCCCTCCGGGCCAAGGAGCTGGGCAAAGTAGGTTCCTGACCCCAGCTTCCAAGTCCCACCGTCCTTGTGCCAGAGGAGTTAAAAAAAAAACAGGCCCCTAAAATACCTCCATATTTGCTTCTATAATGTTAAGCAATTCATCCCTCAAAGAAAGGATTTATTTTTTTCTATATAAATTCACTTCTAACAAGTGTTTATAAATCAGATTTTATTCCTGTGGGATTTACAATGTATGAATGGCGTGTCATTTTCCCGAGTTAATGCTATTACAGAATCCTGTGTCTGGTGCATAGAAAATCTCCCTGCCTTTCACTCTCCTCCTCCATCTAGAAAACAGACTTGAAAAGGCAGATCTGACCTGCAGCTTCTGATGCTCAGTCTCACCCTGGAGTATTAATTTAACATCGTAATTGAAGCCTAGAAAAAATAATACTTATCTACCAGAATGTTTCCTGTCCTGCCCAGGAGACATGCAAAACTTAAACCTCTGCTGTTACAGCCTCCCTTGACACCCCTTCCTGTGTTCACTTCTTATCTTCCCATCCATGTCTGAATTCCTTTCTGATCTTGGTTTCCACCTGCTCACCTCCCATCATCCCAAATCCCCTCTCCCAGAGAAGCGCATCTTTCATTTTCTGCTGTGTTCTTCCGTTAAACACAAGTAGAGCATTAAGGTTTAAGGCACGTCAAAGGGGGGCCAGGTCCCAGCTGAGAGGAGCCTCTTGGGGTTTAGAAATGTCAACACACTTAACAAATACCTGCTAAGCCCCTGGTATGTGTGTAGGTGCTGACTTGGGGGCTGGGTGGGGGCACTGGGGAGTGTGATAGACTTAAGTCTGTACCTCAAAGAGCAAATATGTACATGGGTGTGAGAAACAGAGGTCACTCTGTATGGTCAGGGAGGATTCCTCTGGTCTCAGGGCGTTTGAGCTGTGCTCTGCAGGAAGGGATGAGAAGCCCAGAAATAGTGGGAGAAGGAGCTTCCAGCAAGAGGGAGATCCCCGAGGGAGAAACCTGTGTTAGGGAGGGGCTGAGGGCTGGAAGGTGACATAGGGGTAGGTGGGGTGGACAGACCAGGCCAAGCTTGGGAGCAACTTGGAGGCCTTGGATTTTCCTACACAATGAGATGAGAAAAGCTAGTGGAATTTCTTTTAGGTTGTTTGATTTTTCAAAACTTTATTTTTATTTGTTTGATCTGTTAATGTATTTTAGAATATGTTTTGCTATGTATTTGTAAACTTTGTAAATTTACTTTTTTGCGGGGGTGGTGGGACAGAGTCTCACTCTGTTGCCTAGGCTGGAGTATAGTGGTGCAGTCTTAGCTCACTGCAACCTCCACCTCCCAGGTTCAAATGATTCTTATGTCTCAGCCTTCCGAGTAGCTGGTACTACATGTGCACACTGCCACGCCTGGCTAGTTTTTTGTATTTTTCATACAGACAGTGTTTCACTGTCTTCCCCAGGCTGGTCTCAAACTCCTGAGCTCAGCAATCCACCTGCCTTGGCCTCCCAAAGTGTTAGGATTACAGGCATTGGCCCCCGCACCCGGCCAATTTACTCTTTTTGAAAGGGTACGGTTCAGTGGGGAATGCACAGATACGTGCAACAATGACCACAGTCAATTCTAGAACATTTGTATCATCTCAGAAGGAAGCCCTGTAGCCTTTCTTTAGCTGTCACACTCCCATACATTTGTTTTTAATTCCTGTTTTGTTAAATGATTGTGAATTTTTATTTTGAAATTTATTAAATATTTAACTTCTCTGACTTTTAAAAAGCTTATGCATTCTTGGCCAGGTGCAGTGACTCACACCTGCAATTCCAGAACTTTGGGAGGCCAAGGCAGAAGAATTGCTTGAGGCCAGGAGTTCAAAACCAGCCTGGGCAACATAGTGAGACCCCCATCTCTACGAAAACAAAAATTTTTTTAAAAATCAAAAAAAGTTCATGTGTTCTGAGTATAATTTCATAAAACACTGGCAAGAATGCTGGTATTTTAGGATTGGGCAGAACAAACTGAAATGCTAATATTGTCACTTTGCTCCAATACTGTGATCAATACCTAGCTTTTTCCCCCAGCTCAGCCCTAAGGGCCTTGGGGGCTAAAGCAAGTGTCCCCAGCTCTGGGCTCTGCATGCAGCAGGACTCAGGAGCTGCCTCGCTGGCCAGCTCTGGCTTGGCACAGCTGCGGTGGCCACACCAGTAACATGCCTCTCCTGCTCTCCTGCTGGGCTTTAGGAAAGGGCATCTCCACCATGGAGGAGTCCGTGACCCTGGACAATGGAGGATTTGCGGCCCTGGAGCTCAGCAGTCGCCACCTCAATGTCAAGAGCACCTTCTCCAAGAAGAACGGGACCAGGTAGGTAGGCAGTGCTGTGACCCAGTATGCCACACCTACCCGGGGACCTGAGCTGCACGGCCCGGGATGCCACTGTTGACAGCCCACACCCACTGGCGCCTCCTGCGTCCCCCATCCTGCCCCCACCCAGCCATGGTTCCAGGAAGCAAAACCTTACCCACTGGCAGGTCTGATCCCAAGCCCACCAGGGGCAGCCCCGAGTCTAGGAGACACAGGGTTGGCAGAGTGGCTGGAAGTATTTTCAGGGCATCTCTGGAGATTTAGAAAGAAGGTGGGGCCTCAGGTGTGTGGGAAGGACCTGGGACACCCAGTGGCTGCCAGGCTGGCATTCTGTGTCAACCGTGGGCACCTCGGATCAGAGCGTTCTTAGTTCACGGAGGTGTTACCTGAGCTGCTGCAGGCCCAAGTGTGTGTCCTCACATGCAAGCCTGTGCTTGTTGCTAATTTCATTGTTCTGTATATTCCAAAGTTTTCTGTGCTGATTCACATTGCCATTCCACACGTGGATGTGAGTGTGGGCGAGAAGGATTTTCACTACCAAAGCCTCTTAGCTTTTAATCCTTTTCCTAAATCCAGCAGGAAACAGGGTTTCTCCCAAAGAAGAGAGGGGATGACCTGAGTTTGCCTTTTTGATGTGCAGAGCGCTATCCTCTGGTTTGAGTACCCTTGACCAAGGAGAAGGGCCAGGACTGGGGAGGGGTCTTGAGCATCTAGAAGGAAAACCTCAAACACCTGAGGATGCTTCACCTGGAGAACAGACAGTTGGGGCCTTCCTGGGGTGCCCCAGCATCGGGGTGGAGAGAGATCTTCTCCTTTGGCCAGACTCACCTTGGATTACCCTTAGTTGCAAGAGCATGGAAATCACACATCCTCCGGACCTGGAAAGACCCCAGGGTTTCCTTTTTCCTTCAATGTCTATAAAGCTGCAAGGGCCAGCAGTGCCTGGAGAGTCCCTATGCCACCCCTGCCCTCCAGTGCAGTTTGGGAATCTCAGATCACTCGAATGCTGCCGAGGCATGGAGGGGGCCGTCTCCCAGCTGCTGACCCTTTGCCAGCCCCACAGGTGCCAGTCCAGAGCACCACAGGCTGCCACCCCACAAGGCCTTCCCCAGGGCTGGAGGCAGATGCTGGTGGTAACATCTGATCACATCTTTTTCATTTTTCTACTGGGAGGCAAGTTTTTCCTGCCATGTAACAGAAACATGAAAAAGCAACCACAGGTAATTTCAAGGCCAGGAGTAACTTGTCACAGAAAATTTAAAAATATTATGTGCCCTGCTCCCTTGCTGCAAATCTGTCCTCTGAGTTCTGAGAAGAGACATTCATAGCCTTCAAGCACATTGCCCAAGAATAGACATTCGTTCAGTTTGTTAAGTCCATCTGCTTCCTAGGGAAAAGAAACATTTGATGGTGAGGTTGGAGGTTCTCAGCCCACAAAGACGTTTCCCAGAGGGGGCCCCAGTACAGGAAGGAACGTTGTATCTTCAGAACTAGTCTGCATGTGGCTCCAGGGGAAGGGATTGTGAGCATGGTCTTACCCAGTGTTATGGGGAGGCAAATCCGAGAAACCCCTTTCTAAAGAAGAGCTCTTGGGTAGCTGGGGACCAAGAGCCTTCCCCGAGGCAGAAAGTGTTTGAGATGCTTCAGGGCGGCCATGGAGGGGCATGAGCAGGTCAGGGTGGAAGATGGAAGATGTTCTGCCTACATGGCTCCATCTCTGAGGCTCCCCAGCCCAGTTCATAACCTAAGGAGCTGTGTGAGTCTGCAGGGGCCACTGGGCCTGGGAGGTTTTGCCCCTGCCCTCAGGCATTCCACCCTTGATCATTTATAAGTGGCCATCTCTAAAGCTCTGAGGTTACACCTCTCAATATGCATTCATGTATGCAGAACCCACTGCTGCCTTATCACTTCCAGCTGATGGGAGCACAGAGCGCATGCCAAGACCTCTGGGTGGTCTAACACCAGCTGAGAGTTTGCTTCCCTGCTCTGCAAGTCGTACACTGCCCAGGGAGAGGGGCTCTTTGGTTTGATTTGTCCATCCAGGTCAGTGGCTCTAGTTAAGCCCTGAACTTCCCAGTAGGGCCTGTTTCAAACTCTCCTGAACCTGCTGAGATCCAAGGACAAAATAAAATTAATATGGAAAAGGAAATAGACCCTTCCCCTAGGTTTTTAAATAAGCCATCACCTTTTCAGTCCTAGCAATAGGACCCTGTATTAGTCTGTCCTCACGCTGCTAATAAAGACATACCCAAGACTGGGTGACTTATAAAGGAAAGAGGTTTAATGAACTCACAGTTCCACATGGCTGGGGAGACCTCACAACCATAGCAAAAGGCTAGGAGCAAAGTCACACCTTACATGGCAGCAGGCAAAGAAAGAGCTTGTGTAGGAGAACTCCCCTTTATAAAACCATCAGATCATGTGAGACTTATTCACTATCATGAGAACAGCATGGGAAAGACCTGCCCCCATGATTCAAGTGCCTCCCACTGGGACCCTCCCATGACACATGGGAATGATGGGAGCCACAATTCAAGATGAGATTTGGGTGGGGACACAGCCAAACCATATCAGACCCCAAAGGTGACTGAAGGAAAGGATTATCTGCTGGGAGGGGGAGGATCTGGGCAGGGACAACTGAGATTGGTCCTGTAGTGTCATCCCCAAAATATCTTTGAAATACAAGCACAGTTGATTTCTGTCTCTCCAATACACATGTTGTGCTTCCAATTTCTTTGTGGGGAAGACAACATTTTAGCTCCTTAGATAAAAAGAGGTTTTTTTATCCAAGTGTTTAGATGAGACATTGCATCTTTCACAAAATAAATTACCTTTGAAATAGAGAAAGAAAGGCCCTTGAGCCACCACTGGGCCTTTCCAGGAGAAACTGAGGCACACCCCAAGGGAGACAACACCAACTACATAAAACCAGAGGTCTCCGTCCCCTCCAGCCTTCCCAGCAGAGTCTCCAGCCAAGGCCTGGTTTCCTGGCCAGAAGCCTCTCCTTGCTTGATCACCCAGGGTTACTTCTCTCATTGAGGGATGAGAAGCCGCTCCCTCTGCAGCCTCCACTCAGCTCTGCACTCACTCCTTGCAGCATGAAGGGTGGCTTGCTGGGGCTGCTAGAGGTCCTGGACATGGTCCCTTTGAGTGCACAGCTGCCTGTCTGACTGCTCTCAGGCTGCTCTTGCTATCAAGTCCCTACATGCCCTTCAGAGAACTAGGAAGCAGTCAGTCCTGCCCGGTTTGAAAATTCAGCAATGTTGTGTTCAAAGTTTTCCCCCAAGTTTTAAGTTCTCCATCTGAAAAAAATAGAAGCTGGGCTTTTACACAGCTCAGATAGTCTCCCCTCTCAAGAGAATATTCATTTTCTGTTGCTGTATGATAAATGACCGTAAGTTTAGTAGCTTAAACCAACACCCATGTAGCACCACACAGTCTCCCTGGTGCAGGAATCTGGGGACAGTTCAGCTAGTTCCTCTGCTCAGGGCCTCACATGGCTATAATTCAGGTGTCATTGGGCTGTGTCCTCATCTGGAGGCTCAACCGGGCAAGAATTCTCTCCCAAGCTCATTCAGCCTGCTGGCAGCCTGCATATCCTTGTGGCCCCAGCTTCATCCTGGCCCTCCTCTAGAGGTCTCCCTCATGTCCTGGAGGCTGCTCATGGTCTCCTGCCATGGGGTCCTCTCCAGGGGCTATTCACAACGTGCTATTTTCTTCTGTAAGACCAGCAAGAGCATCTCTGTCTCCAGCCGGCCAAGATGGGGGTCTCCTATAATGTCATGTGATCATGGGAGTGATGGGAGTAGTAGTTCTTCACCCATTCCATTTAATGTAACCAAGTCTTCTGTCTGCCATGTTCCACTGATTAGAGGCACATCACAGGCCCTTCCCACACTCAAAGAATGGGATGATGGGGTGGAAGCAGTGATAGAGCCATCTTAGAGAATTCCATCAGCCAGAGAAGATGAACACTCCCCAACCAGACAAGGAGATCGGGCCTGGTGCCAACTTCGCTGATTCCCTCTTATCTGTAGGAGACAATTCCCACTCTTTAGTCTGGCAGATCAGACCCTTCCTCACAACTTCATCCTCATCTCTCTCCACCACACTCCCCTGCCTGCAGCTGGTGGGCACCCAAGCTCCCCAGCCTCCTATCAGTCCCATCCTCAGGGTGCTCTTTGTATGTGAATGTCCCACTGCCCCTCCTGGCACAGACCAGCTCTTCCCTCATGCCTGCAGGCCTAGCACAGTCCCCACACTGACAGGCACTGGTACACGGGGGCTGCTGACTCACTAGATAGCCAGTGCTCAGCAGTTTTGGCATCAGTTGCCAAAGTGCTGTCAAAGGCTGTGGGTTTCCTCTTAGTTCAGCACAGTAAAGCCCAGGTGCCAGGTTAGGAAGCCTCTGGGGGAGGGCATCTTTTGCCCAGAGGGTAATTGTCGCATGGGTCCTCACCCTAGGTCCCCACCCCGACCAAGCCCCGGCGGCCTGCACTACTCAGACGAGGACATCTGCAACAAGTACAACGGCGCCGCGCTGACTGAGAGTGTAAGCCTCAAGGAGAAGTCGGCGGATGTGTCAGAATCCGAGGTCAGTGTCAGCATCTACTTCTGGGCAGTGACTGTGCACCCCTACTTCTGCAGGGAGACTTCTACCTTCTCAGGCCATCTTGTCGTATTTGAGTCTCACAGCATCCTCACAGGCAGAGTCAAGGACAAAGGACTCTATTTTGCAGATGAGAAAAACATAAGGGAGCCCAAGGTCAACCCCACAGCCTGTTCTGGACCCCGCAGGGCTCACACAGCCTCGAGCAGTCTAGACAGTCCAAGGCTGCTTTATGGAGGAGCAGGTTCCGATCCTCAAGTCCCAGGGTCTGCTGTGGGCCCCACAGGGCACAAATAGCCTCAAGCAGTCTGCACTCCAAGGCCAGTTCGTAGAGCAGCAGGTTCCGATTCCCAAGTCCCAGAGCCTGCAGTGAGATAGACAAGGCTGGTGCTCTCCATGAGGGGTGCATTACAGAGCAGAGTGTGGGTGTTGCCTGGGCACCAGCAGACAGTGTTGGTTGGTTGCTGTCACATGCTCCATTTCATGTAGTCCTGGGGATAACTGGGCCTAAACCACCTCTTACGGATGGAGCCAGTGGGGCTCAGGGAAGATCAGTAACTTGCCCAGTGTGGACTCCTGCCCTGGAAGCCCATTCTCTCTCCATTTCACTTTCAGAGATAAACATAGGTTGGTAGTCCCTAGACACTAGTTAGAGTGGCAGCAGGTCTGATCCTACAGGACAGATAGAAAATGTGAAGCCTTCACCAGATAGGAGCTTCCTGCTCACCCCTGAACCTTCACTTCCCTGCATACCCTGCCAGCCTCCCACCTGCCCAGGGAGCTTCTGTTCTAGCTCCCTCCCCTGTGCTGAAGAAGAGGGATTTGCTCACAGCAGCTTCAGGTCAGGTATTGGGCTCAGGGTGAGCTCAGACTCAGGATGTGTTCCTCTCCTCACAGAGCAGCTGGACCAGGGATATGGCCTCTCTAAGAGTGTCAGTCTCCATGTGCTCCCTCCAGGACCCCAGGGCCTACCTACCTCAGGCCTCCCCTGCAGCAGTTCAGAAGTGGAGTGTGTTGCCTGTGCAAAGTCTTGGTGTCACCCAAAGGGTCTTTAACCAGCAAGGCAGCCATGAGGGGGCTCCAAGGAGGTGCCCAGCACCCCTTCCCTACAGGGGCACCATCTGCGTTCCTGACATTTACCAGCAAAGATGGCTGAAGCAGCAATTGGAGAGGTTGCCCCATCAGTCCTGGACTTTTTCTTTCAGATATGCCAGGTCTGGAGAGGGATGAAAACCAGCCACCATTTGCTGGACACGTAGGCCTGCCCCACTTCCTGGCACTCATGTTCTAAATCAATATTTAATCTAAAACAAGTCTCACCTTCATTTTAACCTGAATCCAGGCCTTATTGAGCCCCAGGGCTCTATCAAATGGCTTCTTTTCAATTGTGGGTTGTTGATGAACTCCCCTCGGGAAGGGCCAGCAGGTGGGTATGACGAGGCTGGCTCTGCTTTGCTTCATGTGTTCTGTTTACAGAGGACGCTGAGTTCACTGTCGGCGCCGTAGCCTTGGGCTTGGCAAAAACAGCAGGTGGCAAAGCAGATGCTCGGAAAGGGACATTTGTCTAAAACTGAGGGGCTGTCAAGTGAAATCCTGCAAAACTTGACCTGCCTTTTTGTGATAAGGAAAAAGCTTATCACAAGCTAGCTGCGTGTACAAAAGCAGCACGTGGGGCAGAGCAGGGCAGCCTTTGAGCAGGACAGTGTCCATCACCAAAGAGCCACATCCCACAGCACCAGTCCTGGGCCTGTCCCTGCTGCCAGACTGCTGCTCTTTAGAGAATCCGGGCACCGTGGGGGTGTCAAAGCTGTGGGTGGTTCCTGTGTGCTGCACACTTGCTGCTGTGTTTTCTGCATTCAGTGTAGGCCAGGCCCGGGATGAATGTGCACTCCTGTGCGGCCCACCCCAGCCCCATGAGGTAGGGCCAGCCTCCTTATTGGTCAGGGGCTGAGGTCATCCAGCAGGCAGCTATTGAAGCTGACTCCCAGCGAGGCCCCTGTGTCTCCAGAGCTCAGTGTACCCCTCCCCTCCCCAGTGTTCTCCTCCAGCCCCACACCAGAGGAGGGAGAGTTTGTCCTAGAGCAGGTGGGCAGGATTGGATCCATGAACTCTGAATTACTTGTTCCTAAAAGCATTTTCTACATGAGCTAATGGAATGCATTGGTCTGTTTCTCCTCTCACATGTGTAGTGTGTTTGGAGATTTAACATTGGCAAATTTTTATGGAAGGTTATTGAGCACACCCTTGAACTGAGCTAAGCATACATATTCATGCATGCAAATACACACATGCACATGTGTGTACACATACACACATGCACATACATTATACCTACACACTTGAATACATGCACATGCATGCATACACACATGCATGCATAAACACACACAGCACATGCACATACACACATGCACACATGTACACATACAAACATGCAAACATATACATATACCTATACACCTGAATACACACACACATACATACACACATGCATACCTAAATACATGCAACACATGCACATGCCTAAATACACACACATACATACACGTGCACACATATGTACACATACACAGATACACACACATATATACCTATGCATCTGAATACATGCACATATATGCATACACACATGCATACCTAAATACACACACAGAACACACGCACATACCTAAATACACAGATACATGCATATATAAATATACATACTACACACATACATATAACTATACACCTGAATACATACACACACATACCTAAATACATCCACATCCACATACCTAAATATGTACATGCAAAAATGCATGTACAGACATACATCATATACACATACTCATACATATGCCTACATATCTAAATACATGCACACATACACACATGCACATTCCTAAATATGCATGTGCAAAACTATACACATATTGTGCGTACACATGCACATGTATGCACACACACACCTAAAACATGCATACATGCACACATGCACACAGGTACACAGCACACACATATACCACGTGCAAGTACCCATGCCCAGATACACATGCATACATACCTAAATACAAGTACAAACACACATGCACACAACCATACATGCATACACATATATACATGCATGCACAACACATATATACCTAGATACACACATGCACACATGTACATACACACCTGCACATATGCACACACATATATTCATCTAAATACAGAGGTGGCAAGAGGGAGGGAAATGAGTGTGAGGAGGGGGGAAAAAGGGAAGAGGGCAGGACATGGAACCCACACTAAATGGAATTCTGCACAGAGGGTGTTATCATCCCTATGTAACAGGAAGAAAGCCGAGGCTAAGAGTTTTTTAATGTCTTCCCCCAGACACGCACTGATGAGCTGGACTGAAGAGGCAGACCTCAGCGTCTAAGTGGAAATCCCATTTTCCCACCAGTCCTGCTCTCAGAACTAAGTCTCAGGCAGCATGGCTGGGGTGGCGAGGGTCCCAGGAGCCAGGCCACACTGTTCCCATGTGGCAAGCCCTGTGCTGAAGGAAAGCATTCTCGCAAATGCACCTCACGGTTCCTAGTGCCTTTTGGGTCACAGGCTGCTTCTGGAAGCTGATGAAAGGTGCATACACTCTCTCCACCTTCAGGCAGAATTTCACCAAGGATCTGGGGGCCCAAGGCCCCCCAGAAGTCTCTATAGACCCCTCCACCTAGTGTCCCGTGGAGTCTCAGCTAAGAATCCCCACACGTGGACCATCTTGTGCTCCCTGGGTTCTTGGGTGGATAAAGGGTGGCCTCCCTTGTCTGTAGAGCTCTTTGCTGTGTAATCTTGCTGCATCCTGCTTTTGAAGCTTATGAATTTGAGGGATTTGAAGGCACTCAATATTCATGGGATCCCAACAGAGGGAACTGGGGACTTAGATCATTTTGGAAGTGCCAGCTCACATGGTAAAGTTCACTTTGAACCACTATTTGAAACAGCTGGATTGAGACATAATTCACATATCATACAATTCACCCATTTGAACTGCACACTTCGGTGGTTTTTAGTCCATTCACAAAGGTGTGCAGCCATTACCACAGTCAAATGCAGAACATTTCCATCAGCCCCCAAAACACCCTGTACCAATTAGCCGTCACTCCACCCACATAAACCTGCAGCCAACCCCAGCTCTTGGCAACCACTAAGCTACTTTCTGCCTCTCTAGGTGTGCCCCTGTGGATATCTCATCTAAATAAATCATACAGTATGTTGTCTTCTGTGACTAGCTTCTTTCACTTGCATACTGATTTCAGTGCATCTGAACCACTTTTACTAAGTCATCAATTTGTATGTTCCATCCGTTCTCTTTCACATTGTTTTTAAATTGTACTTCAGTTCAAAACTTCTCCCTTCACAGAAAACAAACATGTTGTATTTTCCTTGACGTATTTACCCATATGCTTTCTTGGAACAGAAGTGTACTTTTTTGATGGGTGGGGGATGAAGTCTCGCTGTGTAGCCCAGGCTGGAGTGCAGTGGCGCTATCTCAGCTCACTGTAACCTCTGCCTCCTGGGTTCAAGCGATTCTCATGCCTCAGCCTCCTGAGTAGCTGGAATTATAGGTGTCTGCCACTGTGCCTGGCTGATTTTTTGTATTTTTAGCAGAGACAAGGTTTCCCCATATTGGCCAGGCTGGTCTCAAACTCTTGACCTCAAGTGATCTGCCCGCCTCAGCTTCCCAAAGTGCTGGGATTACAGGCATGAGCCACCACACCCAGTCAGGAAGTGTATCTTTCTTTGTAGGGTCTAACAGAACACAGGCCAAGTGTCGCAGGGTGATTTGAAAAGGCTGCCATCTGACAATGAGTCCCTCCTAGTCCCAAACCCCACTCCAGTCAGGATCTTCTTTTTAAAAAATGCTTTATTGAGTTATAATTCACATACCATATACTTTGCCCATTTAGAATATACAATTCAATGGTTTTTAGTAGCTTCAGAGTTTTGCAATCATCTCCACAAATTTGGAACTTTTTTATCACTCTAAAAAGGAATCCCATAACTCCACCAATCGCCTCCCATTCCCTTCTCCCTCCAAACTCTGGCAACCACTTTCTGTCTCTATAGATTTGCCTGTTCTGAGCATTTCATATAACAGATTGGTGCAATGTGTGGTTTTGTGACTGACTTATTTCACTCAGCAAAACGTTTTCAGGGTTCAACAGGGGTCACTGAGAATGTTGTAGCACATATCAGTACTGCATTTCTTTATATGGGGGAAATTTTCAATGTATGGATACAACATATTTAAAAATCTGTTCATCAGTTGACGAACATTCGGGTTTGTTGTGTCTGGAATCCCCAAGAACACTCCCAAGTTCAGTTATTCACTAGAAGGACTCAGAATTCAGCACACATCCTCATTACTAAGATTTATTACAGCAAAAGAATACGGAGCAAAATCAGCAAAGGGAATGTGCACAGAGCAAAGTCCAGAGGAGACCAGTTCATGCTTCCAAGAGTCCTCTCCTACAGAGGCACACAGGACACACTTCATCCTCTACCAGGGAGTTCTGAGGACACATGTGAGTTGTTGTCTACCACAGCTTTACCGTAGCCTTGTACTTAGAGCAAACTGTACCTGCAGGGTAGGTACTGATGACCAGAAACTCAGTGCCCAGGGTTTTTATTGGCAGCTGATCACATAGGCATCCTCTGCCAAGCATGTAGCAAAACTCCAGACTCCAGAAAGAAAGCAAATGTTTAGCATAAACCACATTATTTGTGCAGTTTAGCCACTGCACTCTTATAATTTAGGGAAAATGCTTTATCAATGAAAGGAACTTTTTACCAGTCAAGTTCCCAGATGCCAACCAAGGGTAATCTTTGAAAGCAGGACATTCTAAGGCTAGTTGTGTTAGGCCTCCTCTATTAACTTTTTTCTATCAGATTATTTCTACTTTTATGCCCTTTATCTGGTTGAGTTTGGTGAATGTTTTTATTATCAAAAGGTTTGATGTTTTGTCAGATGGTTTCTCTGTGTCTGGTTGGTTTTTGTCCTTTATTTTATTTATATGCCACAGTACATTAACTAACGTTTGGATGTTAAACCCTGCATTCCTGCAGTAAATGCCCTTGGTTTATATTGTTGCTGGATTCAGTTTGCAATATTGCTGAGCATCTTTATATCTATACTTATAAGGGCTATAGGTCTGTAGTTTGTTTGTCTTACATATCTCTGTGTAATCTTTATATTCGCGTAACATTGGCCTTATTGATGATTCGGGAAGTATTACTTCCAAAGCTGGTATTAATTATTTAAATGTGTGGCAGATTTCATCAGTGAAGGCCTCTGGTCTCAGGCTTTTGTTTGTGGGAGGTTGTTAATTACAAGTTTCATCTCTTTATTGGCTATGGATTTATTCAGTTTTTCCTTTGTTAAGTCAGTATCACTCATTTGTGTCTTTCTAAGGATTTTTAATGTTATCTCATTAATCTAATTTATTAAGATACAGTTGCTTATAGTTGTATACAGTTGTTTATAACCCTTCATTTCTGTAAAGACAGTGTTAATTAATATCCCTAATTCATTCCTGATATGAATAATTTGAATCTTCTTTCTCTTATTTCTGTTTAAAGTTTTGTCAATTTTGTTCATCTTTGCAGAGAACTAACTGCAGTTTCGTTGATTTTCTCTTTTATTTTTCTTCTTTCTATTTTATTTATTTCTACTCTAATCTCTATGATTTTCTTTTTTCTGCCTGCTTTGGAGTTAGTTTGCTCTTCTTTTTTCAATTTCCTAAGTTGGAAGTTAAGGTTGTTGATTTGAGATCTTTCTTTTTTTTGTAAACCCAGGACTTTATAGCCAAAACTTTCCCTGTAAGAACTGTGTTAGCTGAATCTCATAAGTTTTAATATGTTGTAGGTTTGTTTTCACTTATCTCAAAGTATTTTTTAAGTTTTCTCTGTAATTTCTTCTTTGACACAATAGTTATTTAGGGCTATGTTTTACATTTTCTCATATTTGTGAATTTCCCACATTTTCTTCTATTATTTATTTATAATTGTATCCTATCTTGGTCAGAGAAACCTATTTTATATATTTATTTTCAGTCCTTTAAAATTCACTGGGTCTTGTTTTAAGGCCTGGAACGTGGTCTATGCTGGAGAATGTTTCCTATCCACTTGAGGAAATGTGTTATTCTGCTGCTTTTGGGTGGAGTGTTCTGTATGTGTCTGCAAATCTAGTTGATTTATAATGTTTCCATCTTCTATATGTGTGATCTTCTCCTCAGTTCTTTCATTTGCTAATTCATTGAAATATCTATTTGTATTGAATTGTCTGTTTCTCTCTTCACATCTATTCATTTAATTTCATGTATTTTGAGGCTCTGTTGTTAGGTGTATGTATATTTATAATTGTTATATCCTCTTGATATATTTACCATTTTATCAGGTATTTGCTTTCTAACAAAGATGTGTCTCATATCTTTATTCTCTATTTTCCATTATCAGCTTCTTTTTGTTAAATGAAATTTCCAAATACGTCATTTTAACTTCCTTGTTTTTGCTTTTGCTGTATTTATTTGGTTATTTTTGTTAGTGGCTTACTCTAGTTTTAGTATCTACTTAAGATTTATGGTAAATTTTGGTGACTTAGGGAAACTTTACTCCTATAGCTGTATTTTTTTCCTTTTCTTTTTGTGTTATTATTATACATATTTTGCCTGTAGATTAGTGATTTTATCAAATTTGGGAAACTTTAAGTCATTATTACTTCGAGTATTTTTTTTTTTTTTTTTTTTTTTTTGCTTTTTTCTCTTTCTCCTCTCATTCTGATATTCTTATGACGCGTGTGTTGGTGCTCTAAGTGCTGTCTCAGATTTATCAGAGGCTCTGTCAATTTTTAAGTCTTTTTTCAGAGTGCATAATCTCTATCAATCTATCTTCAAGTGCACTGATTCTTTCCTCTGCCAGCTCAAGTCTACCATTGAGCCTATCTAATAAATTTTAAATTTCAGTTATTACACTTTTCAACTCAAGAAATTCCCACTTGTGTTTTTTAAGTAATTTCTATCACACTTTATTGATATTATTCAATTGTGATCATATGTTTCTTTCATTTTATAAACATGGTCTTCTTTAGTTATTTGAACATAATTATAATAGCTACCTTTGAAGTCTTTGCCTGCTTAGTCCAATGTTTAGGCACCCTCAGAGGCTACCTTCTTTTTATTGCTTTCCTGTGTATGCATTATACTTTCCTGGTTTTTTTGAAAACAGATCATATTTTATAATATATTGTAATAACTCTGAATAATGATATTCATGCCTCCTTGAGGGTTATTATTGCTTGCTTATTTGCTTGTTTTTTCAGTGATTTGGCTGGATTTGTTCAGTAAAGTCCATTTCCCCTGCATTGTGTATGCTCTGATGTTGCTCCTCAGTCTTGGGCAATGCATAGCGTCTTCCTGCCTCCCAGGGATGACTGTGGTTTTAGCTGGGCTCCCTTTGCCTGTCCCTGTCCCCATTAAGATTCTGGATGGTTTACCACTATTGGTATCACACCCAGCAGTCCACCTCCACTACTTGCTAGCTCTGGTTTTTTCAGCAATGCCTTAGTGCATAAATTGCTCCGCACCTCCAATCCAGTTGAAGTCCAGCTTTTCTGCAGTTACCAGATGCTGTCAGTCTTTGAAGCTTACATTGACACTAAGAGGCCTCTTCTTAGCTTCAGAAGTCTCTTTTCCTGGTTCTCTCTGTTAAACTTCCATTGTTGCTGACATGGAACTACCAGCTTCCTCTTCATCCCTTACCCCTAAAGGCTCCACGGTGTTCGACAATGTCCTTAGGTATGCTCTGTTCCAAATAAAGTCATTTTTCTCAGGTGGAGCTGGAAGCTCTCTGTTCTTATAGACTAACTGTCCACCCCATGCAGGACCTCTGTGTCACTGCACCAAAGCTGGAGGTAAGGACAATAGCCTCCTTCTTCCATAGTGACATACCTGCCACACAAGTGGGGCACTAGGTTGAGAGGGCAGTCCCTGGACTTCTGGGCTTGCTGCTCCCAGTGTGGGACTTCTTCCTACAAACAGGCTGGGGTGGGGGCAATCAGGGCCTAGTATTCTTGGCCTGCCACACCTGGTATAGACTCCCAGCCTCCTAGCGAACGCTGGATGAGGGACAGGAGCCCCAGTACTCTTGGCCATCTCTGCCTAGAATAGAGCTTCTTCAACATGGAGCTGAGTTGGGGGAAAGGGGAAGCTGGGTAAGAGATGCCAGAACTTTCCTCTCCAAGTTAAATTCCTAGACCAGGAGCCCTGCCATGTTGCCATGTCTGCCCAGAGTAGAGTTTCTGTCACACTTGGCTGGGGTCATTGGGTAGGGAGAGCAGGTCATGGCTCAGGCACCACAGACTCTCATTATTAAGTGAGATTTAGCAGATTTTCCTGTATAAATCTTTCTCCATTTGCTATCTACTCTTAGCACCATTGCCCAAGACTTTTTTTTTTTTTTTTTTTTTTTTGAGAGGGAGACTTGCTCTGTCACCCAGGCTGGAGTACAGTGGCATGATCTTGGCTCACTGGAACCTCCACCTGCCAGGTTCAAGTGATTCTCATGCCTTAGCCTCTTAAGTAGTTGGGATTGCAGGTGTGCAGCCCCACACCTGACTATTTTTTGTATTTTTAGTACAGACAGGGTTTTGCCATGTTGGCCAGACTGTTCTCTAACTCCTGACCTCAGGTGATCCACCCGCCTGGGCCTCCCAAAGTGCTGGGATTACAGGCATGAACCACTGCACCCAGCCTTCGAAGATTTTAGATGGTTGTTTATAAAATACTTCTCACCTGTTAAATGAAACTGAGGAGAGGGTCTGCTGACCTCTTCACATTGCCATTCCAGAAATAGCCTTGCCTTCATGACTAGTAACTCTGATATTCAGAGGGGACTGGGGAGAAATATGGGCTTTGGCCTGGTCCCTTAACACCAAATTTATAGAGATAGAATCAAGTCACAGAACTGTAGAAAAGGCTGTTAGAGAGAGAAGAAAGCATTGCAGGGCAGTCAGAGAGCTGCTCAGTAATGGAATAAACCCAAAAGCTGCAATGCTGGTTTTCAAATAGGACTATCTAAAAAGTGACTTGGATTTAGATGAAGGTTTAAGATGTTTATCCTCCCTACTGGAGGCAGCTTATAGATTTGAATATATTATAAACCGAGATGTTAGGAATAAAGAGTAATGTGCGTCCTTGGCCTTGGTTTCAAGCCAGTGTTTTGATACAGCATGTTTGCTGGTTAGAACCACAGGCAGAGGCAGGCTTCTCCTGCTCACCCTCTTATCCCAGGGCCCAGGGGATAAGGAGTGAGAAGCCCTATGTGGTCTTTGCTAGAAAAAGTAAGAAGCTAAGATCTCACTAAGAAAACAGGGATGCCATCCTTTTATCCCCAGGGCATTTTTAAACCATTCTCAGAACTATTGCTAAAGTGAAAATCCTGCAAATCAGTTCCCAGGTGCACAGGAGCCTGCCTGATCCAAGGTACTGCTCTGAATTATAGCATAAGTGTCACATGACACATGCTGTGGCTATTCCTGTTTTTCTGTTTAGAAACTGGAGGGTTTGTCATGGTTTTATCACAGGGCTGCTTCTGAATGATATCTGCTGTTCCAATCACATGTTAAAAATTTTTTTGAAGTCTAAAGAAACTGTCTTTAAAATCCCTCCTGCTCCAACCAACTTAGACCAACCCCATTGTACCTAATTAATTCCTTAATAATATTTGAGTCTTTCATCTTGCCAATATAATACCCAAAGTGTCGAGATTATCTTTATTAGCTGCTTTCCAGGCAGCTCTGTACCTTTAGAAACTCTCACAGTCAGTCTGACACCACATCCAATCACATTCTGTCCTTCCAGGGTTTCCCGGGAAACCGACACATGTTGCTACTTCACATCACACAGGAAACTTACCAGAAAAGGACCCTGCAGCATTTCCTTTTTGTCAGTAATTGTAACTCACTAAAATACATCCCCATTAAAAAATAATAATGTCATATAAATAATAAACAGAGCAGGCAGCAGGAGGAAGAATGGCATTTTAAGATTGTGCTTTCTCAAAGAGGCAATGACAGGGGCTGAGCAGGAGCCAGGAAGCTCAGCTTTTAGCTACAGCTCTGCCTGGCATTTATTTGTCATGTGGCCCTGGGTGTATTCTCACTTTCTCTCCCTAAATAGAGAGCAAGAAGGAAGAGAAACCTCTTGGAGCTTCTTGTCTCTGCTTCTTTCTGCACAATGGTTTTGTTCTCTCTGACTGGCTGTTATTATAGATCACTTGGCTGGGTCTGTGGGCATTGGCCACTCTGAACTCACCGCCTCTCAGCTTTTCTCCCCAGAACAAAGCACTCTTCCCTTCCAGCTGCAGTGTGGGGGAAAAAAAAATCCCAGGGCAAGACTCTGATTCGCTGAGCTGAAGTCATATGCCCAGCCATCAGCCAATCACAGTTTTCTGAGAAACAGGCTAGCCCATCCATGTGGTGAGGAAGAACTGCTTCCTTCAAAGAAGGGGTTGAGGCCCAGATGCAACTGACAGGAATCACTGTGAGCTGGACAACCATGTACTCCCAATCTGTGTCTCCTGCCAGGCCCCCTTCTTGGCACCCACATGTGTACAGACTCTTCTCTTGAAACTATAGGACTTTTAGATTTTTGGCTGAGGAAACACATCATAATAACATAGCAAAATACATACAAGCCGTGAAGGAAACAGTATAAACACGAAGATGGGTGTGGGCCATGTGTCATGTTCATTCTCTAAGGAGTTCTGGACATGCTCTTGGAAGTGTAGACTCCAGCAAGAGCTCAGCGGTCCCTTCTGGACCGCTCCTAGGCCCCACCTGACATGAACCCTGCTTCCCTACAGCCTGGCAGGGGTGTGCAGGGGGCAGAGAGATGCCCAAAGGGTCACCAAGTACCCACTCGGTGCAAGACAGACAAACTGAAACAGAGTTCATGGCACGCCCTCCCACTGCAATTGATGATTTCTCCACCATGCAGAGACAATTTTCATATAAGAATCACCCATATAAATAGGGTTTCTCTATCTTTTCTAGAACTGGGGTTGAAGGTTTCTCCTCCCTGCTAAAAGAAAGACTTCATTTCTGCCACCTTTGGCTGAGAAACCAGGCTGGTTCTGACCCCAGTCTGGCCCCAGCCAGTATGACCCAAAGAAGGTCACGTGCATTTGGGGATGTTGATTCTTTTAAGACACAAGACGAGGAAATTGAATCCAGTCACCACTTCTCTTGTTTTTCCACACCAGGATCCCTTGTGGTAGGGAAGTTGAACGGGGAAGAACCCTGGGACCTGAGAATATAGTCAAAAGAAGGTGAAAGTCTTGAACCTTATACTTGACCTTCAAATGATAATGAACCCTATCCCCAGTGTATGAAACCTAGCACTAAATTTCTGTCATTTGTTTCTAACCATTCTGTGAATTTCTTACGAGAAGAGTGATACCTTCACTGCATTTCAATACGTGTGATTTTTCCCTAAGCTTCAGGAAGTTTCACTTCCAAGTTGGTCTCTAAAAAAGTAACAAATCCAGTTCAGGGGCGAATCGTGGAGATTCCTTTGGCTTCTTTCAAACGATCTTTGTTCTGTTTTCTTCTGTTTGTGTTACCTGTAAGCCACTGCAAGGCCTTTTGAAAACAGATGAAGAGGGCCGGGCTCGGTGGCTCACGCCTGTAATCCCAGCACTTTGGGAGGCCGAGGCGGGTGGATCACGAGATCAAGAGATCGAGACCATCCTGGTCAACATAGTGAAACCCCGTCTCTACTAAAAATACAAAAAATTAGCTGGGCATGGTGGCACATGCCTGTAATCCCAGCTACTCAAGAGGCTGAGGCAGGAGAATTGCTTGAACCCAGGAGGCGGAGGTTGCAGTGAGCTGAGATCATGCCATTGCACTCCAGTCTGGGTAACAACAGCGAAACTGTCTCAAAAAAAAAAAAGAAAAAGGAAAAAAAGAAAACAGATGAAGAATAAATCTTAAACAGGCTGGGTATGGTGGCTCCTGCCTGTAATCCCAGCACTTTGGGAGGCTAAGGCAGGCAGATCACCTGAGGTCAGGAGTTTGAGACCAGACCAGCCAACATGGTAAAGCCCCATCTCTACTAAAAATAGAAAAATTAGCCCGGTGTGGTGGTGGACACCTGTAATCCCAGCTACTCAGGAGGCTGAGGCCGGAGAATCACTTGAACCCAGGAAGCGGAGGTTGCAGTGAGTTGAGGTAGTGCCACTGCACTCCAGCCTGGGCTACAAGAGTGAAACTCCATTAAATAAATAAATAAATCTTTTTTTATTTTATTTTTTAAATTTTAATTGCATTATAGGTTTTGGGGTACATGTGCAGAACGTGCAAGATAGTTGCATAGGTACACACATGGCAGTGTGTTTTGCTGCCTCCTCCCCTTCACCTAAATAAATAAATCTTAAACAGCCACAAGTACAGATCCCTGATCTCTTAGCTAAAAACCTTGAGACCAGGTATATTTAAGAATTCCGTGTTTTTCCAAGTTTGGGAGTATATTGTATGTGAAGGAACAGCTCCGGTAGGGTCAGGCCAGCACTTTGTGATAAACACATTAGTCTGCTTGTAGCAAAACATGAGAATATTCACACTGAATGGCCCTATATCAGTTCAGCTGTGGGTAAGCTGCCAAGTTAGCTCAAGTCAGCTCAGCCTTCACCACCAAATGAGTTATTAAAAAGCCTTTTGAGTTTCCGAGCATTGTGGGTTTTGGAATTTGGAATAGGGGGTTGCAGAACCTGTTCAGCAGATCCAAGAAGATTCAAGCCTGGAGCTGGGAGGAAGTTGCAGGATCTGTGGAGGTGGGTGAGCCCTCGGGGGTTGGGAGTTCAGGTGCAGGCTCCCACCCAGCCTCTCCGAGTCTTGCTTCTTTATTCATAAAATGGAGTAATAACATCTGCATCATAGGATCCTCCACCAGTTGCAGAGATCACGGTGGGGCATTAATCTGGTATGTAATCGGTGTTCTCAAAAAAGGAGCCACTGCCACGTTTATCATCCTCTTCCGATGAAGGAGAATCTGGCTGATCAGTGGTCCCGGTGTGTGTGGGAAGACATGTCTTACCTCTGCAATTCTCCTAAATGCAGAGGAGCCACAGATGGATTCAGCTGTTCTGTTTACTGTACCATAAACCAAACAGTTTACACTTAATATTCAGAAAAGTCCCAAATCTGTGACTCACTGTTACTTTCACGTAAATATTCCAGTTAGAGCTAGATTTTTCAGTCTGTGTCCCCAAATCCCAGGAGTCTCTGGCTCCCTGCTACACCTCCATGGGGTTTCTGCACAGCCTGGAGGCTGACTGCTCTCACGGGCTTCCGGGACGGACGCACATCCCCTAGTGCGGGATGGTGTCAGCTCACGGATCAGATCTTCCTGCCTGGGTGCTGATGTGGGTAATTCACTCTCTGACTGTCAGATGAGAGAGCAGCTGGCAGGAACATCACACCCAGGAATGCTTCTGTTTTCCTATTCTTCTGTTTTCCTGTTCTCCTGGGTCTCGGTGTGGACTCCCTGAAAAATTAGGGGAGCTGGCAGCTCTCCCATCCCCTGCCCCCCCCTCCCCCGCTAGCTCCAAGGGCGCTCACACACCCTAGGGGGAACTGGATTTGCAACTTTCCTTCTAGAATGTTTACTTCTGAAAGAGCTGCTGTGGCTGGCAATGGGGCCCACATCTGGAGCCACAGCCCCCCATCTTAACACCCACAAGGCACAGCTCCCAGCCTGACCACTGATCAGAGTCCTCAGGGGGCCTCTAAATGCACATTCCTGACCTCCCCCAGACCCACAGAGTCAGGATCGCTGGAGCCACACCCAGGAATCTGCTACCTCAACACACAGCCAATAATTCTCAGATGGCATTTCGAGGCGGCTCACTTTTTTACCCCCTCCCCAGTTCCCTTGATACCCTCTGGGGAGAGAAAAAGGGCAGCTCCGCCTGACCCCTGTGAGAGACAGGGGCCCTGGGAAGCATCTTAGTGTTGGTTCCACAGCAGAGCCTCAGTCTCTTTGTTGGCAGGTGGATCCCCTAGGAGCTCAGGAAGCTCCCAGGATACACAGGTGAGGGTCCCATGATGATTCTGTGCATCTGGGAGGATGTGGCACTTACCAGCAAAACTGAGACCTTCACCTTCTTGGGGAAAAAAAATACCCATTTCAGCCTCTACTTTCTCTCTTTTTTTTTTTTTTCGGAGACAGAGTCTTGCTCTGTTGCCCAGGCTGGAGTGCAGCAATACGATCTCAGCTCACTGCAATCTCTGCCTCCCAGGTTCAAGGAATTCTCCTGCCTCAGCCTCCCAAGTAGCTGGGATTACAGGCACCCGCCACCACACCCAGCAAATTTTTGTATTTTTAGTAAAGATGGGGTTTCACCATGTTGGCCAGGCTGGTCACGATCTCTTGAACTTGGGATCCGCCCGCCTTAGCCTCCCAAAGTCCGCTTTCTCCTTTAATTAACAGTCCTTCCAATGACTTTACATCATAGAAAACATGTAGAGTCCATGTTTTTAATGGAATCTGCTGATTTACTTTATAAAAAGTGGGGAAAAAACTCAAAGGGACTGATCTTCAAACATCAGTGGGAGGCCCCAGGCCACTTTTCCAGGTATTTGAGGGGTGAGGCCATTCAGTACCTGGCCAGGGGAGACATATGAGACACCTGGCTTATTCAGGCAGCTTCATTTCTTGGCCTCCCCACCCTAGGAGAGCTCCATGGGTGTGATGTTGCAGGGTCACTTGCAAGGGGAGGATGCACCCCTCCGGCCCCGGCCCCCCGCCCCTCCCCTCCCTTCCCCACTCTTCCCCTCTGCCTCATCACCTCCAAAATCCTTTCACTTTGGCCTGTAGCAGCCCACGTCTCAGGGAAGCGAAGACCAGGATCTTCCCCCAGCCCTGGGACTCTTCTATGTTATGGTCCATGGGACAGGCAGAGTCCCCTCGGGGCTGTGTGCGGAGGCCACATAGACTTTTGCTGGGATAGGGAAGTTGTGTAGACCTCTCTTGGGGTGGGAAGCCCATGCAGACCTCTCCTGAGTGAGGAGGCGGTGTAGACCTCTCCTGGAGTGGGGAGGCTGTGTAGACCTTTCCTGAGGAAAGGAGGCCGTGTAGACCTCTCCTGGGTGGAGGCCCATCAGAGATCATCTGGTGCAGAGTGAGGGGGCTGCACGCAGCTGAGAAAGCAGTGTTGGCCAGGCCTGGATCAGAGAGGGAGACCTGTGGGGGCTGCCTGCTCTCCAGTGTAGAGGGGTAGAGGGCTTGAGACCGCAACACGGCCCCCACCCGGCGAGGTGCCCCCACCGCCAGGCCTCTCGCCCAGCGCGCTCCGGCTCCGGCCTGCAGTGGCCACGCCCTGCCCTACCCTCACACCGCCTCTCTCCTGCCCCGCAGGCTACCGACTCCGACTATGAGGAGGCACTGCCCAAGCACTCGTTCGTGAACCACTACATGAGCGACCCCACCTACTACAACTCGTGGAAGCGCCGGGCCCAGGGCCGCGCACCTGTGCCACACAGGTACGAGGCGGTGGCTGGCGCCGAGGCAGGAGCGCAGCTGCACCCAGTCATCACCACGCAGAGCGCTGGCGGCGTCTACACCCCAGCTGGCCCTGGCGCGCGGACTCCGCTCACCGGCTTCTCCTCCTTCGTGTGAGCGCAGTGCCGCGCCTCCCTCAGGTCGGAAAGGAGGCGAACTTTGCGGAGTCTATTTTTGTTGAGACAATCAACTCCAATAACTGAGCTGAAGTTTTTGTTTAAAAAAAAAATTCTGATAAGTGATGATTTTACCTACTTGTGGACACTAGATTTCAATTAGGAAGGTTTTTTTAAATGGCTTTTTGTAACATCGCTGCAGGAAGCAGGTTTCTTTCTTTTTCTTTTCTTTTTAAGAGAAGGTGTATCTCACTGGTGCAATGGCTTGGCACCTCCGGGGCCTGGGAGGATCTCAGACCTCCCCAGCCCTGGGTTTCTCCGTCTTCAAGACCAACTAGGAAGGCTCAAGCAGGGAGAGGGAGTGGAGAGTCGGGTGACATCTCAGAGCTACCCCGGCTGGTCCCTGTCTCTTTCTACCTCCTCTTCCAGAGAACCAGCGGCTCACACCCTTCTCAACACAGGACACCCTGGCTCACAGCTCACTCCTGGGGTCTGAAAAGCAAACGTTTTTCCCTGGGCTCAGCGCTTTTTGTCCCAACTTCATCCGTTTCTGAAATGTTCTCACTCAGCAGTTTCTAGGCAAGGAGTCAGCTTTCAGGTTCCTGACGGCCAGGCAGGGATGTTCAGGTGTGACCCAGCTGTCACTGTCTTCATCACTGCCATGGTTCGGTCTTGAGGCTCTTCTGCCTGTCCTTCCTCCTTCCTTCCCACCTGACAGGGTGGGAGTGGGAGGCCTCGCCACGCCGGCCCTCTCCTCCCCACAACACAGCACACGGCCAACTCTGCAGGACACGAGGACACGGGATGGCATCTCCAGGATTGCTTGTTACGTAGGAAGCGTGCATTGTTAACCAGAGTATTTTTTAAATCTTTTTATCTTTTTTTAAACAATGTCACATGAAATGAATTCGTCTTTGCTGTCTCCAGGTGCCTTTTTATTCATTGTTCAGCTTTGTATGTGGAAAAGATGAAAAGCAACAGTGTCTGCAAATAAAGCAAAACAGCTCTGAGAACACACGCTCCCGACTTGCCTCGTGCACGCCAGGCCACCCCTTCCCTCTGTCCTGCCTCCCTCGGCTGCCACAGCTTCTCCACCGCTGGTGCTGCTGCTGCCCGCTCTCCCAGTCTGAGGCCAGCTTTTAGCCTTAACAGGTTTTCCAGAAACATTTTTTTTTCTTTAATCATCCTTGTTTGGTTTAAATCTTTTGGCTAGATGAAAATAGTATGAACTGCTTTGGAAAACTTAACAGTCCAGACATGGCCATGCCTCCAGCCCCTCAACATCATTTTTGCAACAGATGGCTGGGCTGCGGTGGTCCACCCCTCAGCCTGGGGCCCGGGTCTGGATGGAATGGGTGTCCTGCTGGTGCTTATGGGCATGTGTGCCCCAGGTCCCTGTAAGTGCCCCCAAGTGCCCCCATGCCAGCAGAAGCATGACACACACAAGATTCAAGATCACTCTGTCAATGCCCCACTGTGCACTGTGAATGGCAGGTGCTGTTCCCCCAGTGACCTGAGGTTAGGGGACAGCTGAGCAGTATCTGGCCAGTGCCACCAGGGGCCATTCTCCTGGCCACGTGCAGACAGTGTGGCCTCTGCTTGCCCAGATGTCTTGTGCACCTCTGTGGGCAGAGGGTATGGATATTGTCTGGATTCTCTGCTGTCAGCATTTCTGGGTGTGGCCCAGAAGACTAAGGAGTGTTGTGTGGGGTGGAAACCCCTTTCAGTCCTTCCAACATTGGACGGTATGCAAAGTTTCCTTTTTCTCTCTCTCCTCTCCTCCTTCCTTTCCTTCCTTTCCTTCCTTCCTCCCTCCCTCTCTTCCTCTCCCACTTCTGCCCTCCCTCCCTTCCTCCTTTCCTTCCTTCCTCCCTCCCTCTCTTCCTCTCCCACTTCTGCCCTCCCTCCCTTCCTCCTTTCCTTCCTTCCTCCCTCCCTCTTTTCTTTCCTTCCTCCCCCCTCTTCTTCCATCCCTTCCTCCCTCCCCATTCCTTCTTCCTTTTCTCCTCCTTTTTCTGAGGGGAGGGGGAAATATTCTTCTAAGCCAAAAATCCCAGATGCTCTGCCCAAAGCCACTTCCACATGAGAATTGCAGCCCACAGTTCTCTGGACAGGACTCACCTCAGTGGACAGAGCTGCGTCCTACTTCTCAGCCCTGGAGAGGGCATAGTGGGCAGGAAGCCAGGATGTAAGCACTGGAATTTCTCAGAAGAGAATCGATAAATGGAATGGAAAACAAGGACAGCGCTGCCTTCTGTGCACTCAGACTGCTCCCTTCAGCTGTAAGGATGTGGCTGCAAGTGCCCGGGAGAGAGGTTGAGGATGACCAGGTTCAAGGTGTGTTTCGCTCTTGGGTTTTCGATACAACATCATGACACTTTCGTTTCAAACTCGTGTTTTCTGTCTCCCTCCACTCTTAGTAAACCTTGATTTCTACAGAGTGTACCGTCTGAGGCTGTGCTGGCCTCCTGGCTGCTGCTGGACTGTGCTTGGGATGGTGCCCACGCCCATCACTCAGAGCGACCCTGTCCCATGAGAACCACCTGTGCGAAGGAACGGAGTTGGGTGTTTCCAGGTCGATTTCAGCCTTTTAGAGCAATACAGGCTTTGAGAAGCGTCTATTCCTAACTCCTCATCTTCAGGGAAGGGAAAGAAAATCACACCCTAGGAAGATGGATATTGTATTTTAATCTCGGTTTTGAAAAGAG
This sequence comes from Saguinus oedipus, assembly GCA_031835075.1. Classification (NCBI taxonomy): domain Eukaryota; kingdom Metazoa; phylum Chordata; class Mammalia; order Primates; family Cebidae; genus Saguinus; species Saguinus oedipus. Next base: position 51,539,504 of record CM063170.1, read on the forward strand.
GTCGAGCACAATGTCTCTAAGCCAGCCTAGGCGGAACGTGCTCCCGCTCTCTCCTGCTTCGTGATGACAGTGGCTGAGTCTCCCCTACCCCCCAATCCCACCCCACTCCCCCACCCCTGATGCAGTTCATTTCAGATTGTTTGGCTCTGTGAGGATGTGGTTACGGAGGGCCAAGGAGGCTCTGTGTGAGCCATGGGGATGGGTGTGCAGCGCTCCCTCCTCCTCAGGCGCCAGGACACAGGTTCCAGGCAGGTGAGCTGTGAGCCGCTAGGCCGTGTCCCCTCCACCTCCTGCTTGGCCACCTTCTGAGTGAATTGGTCCAGCCCAAGCCCCTCTCCCAGCCTCCCCTTCAGCTTCTCTCCCTGCCTGCTTTTATAAGGCACACTTAATTCAATGCCATAGCAAAATAATGACGGACCCCGGGGAGAGGAGGCACAGACAGCCACTGCGCAAAAGGTGCCTCCACAGCCCCGGGAGGTGGCTCACTCTGTACGGTTCTCCGGAGGCCGTGCTTGTATCTGACTGCGACTGGGCTGAAGCATGGTGTTTGCATAACAGCTAGTTGCATGGTTTTGATTTCTTACGCATTCATGGCACACAGTATAGCTGTGTGTGTTCTCCCGATGAGCAACCCGTCTGTGTTCCTAAGTGCGGCTCCCTGTTGGTCTGTGTTCCTGTAGCATGGATCCAGTCTGAAAGGTGAGGACAAGTGGAAACCCCTGAGCTGAGCTCGCCCGCGGGGACACATCTGCTTCCCGCGTCACCTTCTGGTTTAGGGAGTGCCCCGGTCAGCCCTGAAGTGTTCCCTACAACATTTTCTGAAATTGTGCAGAAAACCAGATCTCATTTTAAAAAAAAGAAAAAGAAAAAAATAAACAACTTGTAGGAAGACAGAGAGGTGCTATGGGTACAATTTTTAATAAAATCATTATTTTGTTCCTTAAGTGCTTGTGGTTTTCTTCAAATGTGGATGGAGTGACTCGGGAGGCCTTAGGAACCTTCTCGAATTCTAAGGTTGTAAATATGAAACACCGGGACTTCACTCGAAGATGAACCACTCCCCTCACCCCAGTACTGCACTGGACCCCTCTGCCTTCCCCCCGCCGCCACACTCTTACCTTTACCAGAGCCCATCCTGTTGACGTGCGGGTGTGTACAGGCAGTGAGCATCCCCCCGACTGGAGCTGAGGTAGGAGTGAAAACCGCTTCACACCCTAGCAGGGTGGCCTAAAGCAGGCAGCACAGAGCCTGAGCCAGGGAGACCTTCTGCCTGAACCAGCAGCATTCCTAGGGCCAGCCCAACTCCACCCACCACCTGGCTGGACCACCAGAGACTTCACAGGTGCCCGGAAGGGGAAGAACAGCTCAGAGCCAAACTTTGCCTTGGGTGGGGGAAGCGGAGCTGTGAGCAAGATGGCCTTCCCCTCCTAAGGGGTCTGGCCACACCATAGTTTGTCAGGCTCCAGGTGTGCTCTGGGAATGAGACGAGGCCATTTCCCTTCCCTTTGGGAAGTGAAATTTTCCTTGATTCTTTCCTTTTAAGAGAGGATCTCACCCTATTTCCCAGGATGGAGTGCAACGATATAATCATAGCTCACTACAATGCTAATCTCCTGGGCTTGAGTGATGCTCCCGCCTCAGCCTCCCTAAGTTCTGGGACTGCAGGGTGCCTGCAGCGGAATTTTCAAAGGCATCTGCTAACCACTGAGGGAACCCTGAGCTTCTGTGAAACACAGGGCCCCTGTGGCTGCAGTGCTGGGGCCACCAGGAGGAAGCACAGCTGCCCCCTTATCACCCACAGGCTTTAGGGTCTCAGTGGCCCAGGAACGTTAGAAATCTCAGTGTCCAGGCCACACCCAGGCCAGTTAAATCAGAGTTTCTGAGGATTGGGTGCAGACATCCGATTTGTTTTGAAAGCTCCGCAAGTGATTCCAATGAGCAAGGAAGCCACACTGCCTGGAGGAGGCTCTGTGGAGGGGCCAGGGTTCTGACCTTGAAGAAAGAGCTGGGGTTCTGACCTTGCCAACATTGCCCTTTTGCTCCGGAAGCAGTTGCTGCCACTGATAAGCCCCAGGTAAGAACACTTTCATTTTCTCACCATGGCCAGCCTACATCCTACCACAAATCTGCACATTTTCCACCATCTCCAATATTTCAGAAGTTGCAGCTGCTGTGGGGAAGGTTGACATTTACTGAACGCATACCATGTGCCAGATGGTATTCTGTGCTCTTGTTAGTCCATAGACCTCTCTCCAGGACCCTGTGAGGTAGGTACGGTGGGAGTCCCATTTTGTAGATGAGGAAACACACCCAGAGTGGTGAAGCCATCTGCTCGGGGGTAACCAGCTGGCCAGGGACAGATCAGCTCTGAACCTGGGCAGCTGGGGGCTACAGAGCCTGGTCCCTAGGTCTGACCACTGCACAGCACTGCGTCCTGCGAGGCTGTCTGTGGTCACCCTGAGATCTGTGGGCTATTATCCTGGGAGGAGGCAGGCACCTCTCCCTACAGTTCAGAGCCTGGCGTCTTTACTGAGACTTCTCGGGCTGAACACACATGCTGCTCAGATTTTATTTTCCCCACATCATCCTCAAGGCATGAGGTTAAGTTATGCACAGCCCGTCATTACTACTATTGTTGAAAAGTTCATGGGAGAAAGCTTTAAATGCAACTGGTTAGCCCAGAGAAATGAACCACACTGTCTTGTTGGATGAAGATTAGATAAGAATACCTCCACAAGGCCAGGCACCGTGGCTCACGCCTGTAATCCCAGCACTTTAAGAGGCCAAGGCGGGCAGATCACGAGGTCAGGAGATTGAGACCATCCTGGCCAACATAGTGAAACCTGATCTCTACTAAAATACAGGACAGGACTCTCCCATGTACCCTGGTTTATACCACAGCCAGGCAAGACCCACAGTGCCAAGAAAATGGCAGACTAAGAGGTGGCTCTGAGGTGGGCGATGAGGTCTTTCCATACTTCCCAAGAAAATCAGAATTCCGCACAGTTCCGCCAGTGTCTGTTAAATACCCCGTTAGGTTTTAGAGGTTTGGTCTTTGTCAGGAAGTGGAACCACGTGCAGAAACTTTATTTGGGAGCCACAGAAGCCTTTGCAAACCTTCCGATGAGGCAGCTGTTTTTCTGAAATGGTTGGCTCGCCGGATGCTTATTTTAAAAGGATTTGAGCATGTCTGTGGATTTGCACAAGTACCTCAGGATTTGCCAGAAATTCTTTCCCTTTAATGGCTCAAGTCAATTAACAGCCAGCATGGGTGAAAATTCCAAGCTGTGAATTCTGGACTCTGTGGTCTTAAAACGTCCTGCTTCTCCTCAGATAAGACAATATTCTGCAGTCATTAAGCAAACCACTATATTATGGGGCTAAATTGCATCCAGACTCAAATATTTTAATTACAAAAGAAGACGTATTTCTGAGGCATTTTGAAAATGCATCCATGTCTGTGGGATTCTCCAGCTGCCACCAATATATTTGGCCTGCAGACCTGGTGGGTCCAGAGAGCCCCGTGGGGTCCCCAAAGGGAGGCCAAGAAGCGAATCCCATCCCCCTGGTGGAGTCCCAGGTTTGCAGGGATGGGTCCCTCTCCTCTCTCTGTCTTAGGGAACATTTTGTAAGGATGTTGAGTACCAGAGAATTGGAGAATCTGGGACTTGCTTGCCACAGAGGCGAGGTATGGCAGAAACCTGGTGGAGATCCAGTAAGTCCCTTGGAAGGTCTCCGAAGTCATCTCTCTTGGAGACGGGCCACTCAGCCTCCCAGTGGGCCCCCTGCAGAGCCCCCAGCACAAGTGTGGCCTGGCCTGGGCTCCCTCACTGCATCCTCTCCCACCTATTGCTCCTACTTTCTCCACCAGTGATGTCTTTCCCTTCTCTACACTTCCTGCTTAGCCCATGCTCAGTCCCTTCCTCAGGAACCACTCCTTCCCACCCCCAACAGTTCAAGCCAGCCTGGTGTCCCCCCCCATCCCCAACCACCCACTGTCTCAGGAAGGCCACATCCTAGGACCTTGTTCCTTCATGATTTTTGCCTCCGCCCCATGACCAGGCCATGAGTCCTGTGAGGTTACAGTTTGTCCTTTCTTCCTTGTTTGCACACCCCAATACCAACTCTGACATAGAATCCCCACATGCTGGGTGCTTCAGGGAGATGGCAGCACATCGGATGCTACCTGCCTTACAGCCTGCCTGTAACCAAACTCTGGGGCACAGCAATCTCCAAGTCATACCATTAAGTGCAAAATAAGCATGCTTCCATTTGTGTGTGAGTGTATGTATATGTGTATGTGGGTTGTATATGTGTATACACCATGCAGGCAGGGTGGACACAGATGTGCACCCCCTAAACCTCTGTCAAGAAAGGGCATAATACCACGTTGCAGAGAAGGCCTCCAGTGCCTTCAGGATTTGCCTCAGCTGCAGAAAGTTGCCTTACCCAAGGACTCATTCTTCCAGGAGCATCCACATCTCTGGCTGATGAAAGTGGGCATATCAAGGAAGGCCTGGCCATTTTAGCTGGACAGGGAATAACTCTGATGGGACAGGTTTACCCTGAAGCTCCCAGGGAGTTGGGCCAAGGCTCTGCCAGGCCCACAGCATGGCTGCATTCTGCCCAATACTGTCCTTCCTCCCTCCATAAGTGTGGACCCTGATGCAAACCCTGCATGCCACATTCCCTGAGGGCCACTTTTAGAGACCTGCTCTGTAACACATGCAAAGGGCTGCCTTAGAACCAGGCCAGTCCCTGTCAGGGAACTCCTCTTCCCTGGACTTGCCTGACCTGCCAGTGAGGCCAGTACTCCTGGATTTTGGGGATCTGCTGAAATGTCTGCCACACATGCAAAGTCATATGAGAAAGGAAATGTCTTGGTAGTATACTACATGGCTCAGTTGTGGGTGGTATTTAAGTAGCCATTATATGTTGAACTTTGTGTATTGATTTGTTCACAAATTGTGATATAACTCTGTTGGGAAGTGAGGGAGGGCAATGTTTGTAATGTTTGTGAACAGGGTGAGGGCTAAGACTTACAATTCCTGACTGAGGAGTCATAAACTATAAAAAAAAAAAAAAAGATCAAAAATGATCAAAGTCACAGCACAAGCACAGTACTTAGAAAGATGAGGGCCAGGCATGGTGGCTCACACCTGTAATCCCAGCACTTTGAGAGGCCCAGGTGGGCAGATCACAAGGTCAGGAGTTTGAGACCAGCCTGGCCAACATGGTGAAACCCCATTTCTACTAAAAACACAAAAATTACCCAGGTGTGATGGCACATGCCTGTAGTCCCAGCCACTGTGGAGGCCAAGACAGGAGAATTGCTTAAACCCAGGGGGCAGAGGTTGCAGTGAGCCAAGATGGTGCCACTGCACTTTAACCTGGGCGACAGAGCAAGACTCCATCTCAGAAAAAAAAAAAAGAAAGAAAGAAAGATGAGGATAAATACAAGACTGAGTAGTTAAAGGAATTGGAAGTGACAGCCTAGGATGCAGAGTCAGGGCTGCAGGGCTGTGGCAGGGTAAGCAGACCTGGAGCAAAGACCACACAAGCAACCCTCAGCTTTTATGACATGTTTACTTATACTGTTTGACTTTCACATGTTACTTTCATTTAAAAAATAATTAAGAGAGAAAGAAAGCAGGCATTGTGTTGTTTTTCCTTATGTAAGACTTGAAACAACCTAAACGTCCATCTGAAGGGGATTTAGAAAATGAATTATGCTACTCCACGCATGGGAACCCATGCTGCTGTTTAATAGAATGAGATGGGCCAGGTACAGGGACTCACACCTGTAATTCCAGCATTTTGGGAGGCCAAGGCAGATGGATAACCTGAGGTCAGGAGATCAAGACCATCCTGGTTAACATAGTGAAACTTCATCTCTACTAAAAATATAAAAAATTAGCCAGGCATGGTGGCACACACCTGTAGTCCCAGCTACTCAGGAAAAGGAAGGAGAATCACTTGAACCCAGGAGGCAGAGGTTGCAGTAAGCCAGGATTGTACCACCGCACTCCTGCCTGGGTGACAGAGCGAGACTCCATCTCAAAAAAAAAAAAGGAATGAAATGGGATTACATGCATGAAGACAGCCATCTCCTTATGTGTGTAAACACACATACATTTCCCAGAAAGAACAGAAACTATCTCTGGAAAGATGGACAAGAAATTGGTAACAGGGGTTGCCTCTAGAAAGAACGAAAGGAAAAGAACTAGAGTGGAGACTAGCCTTCACACTGCTTGCATTTCTCACCGTGGACATGTGTTATTCTTCCCAATAAAAAGGAGAAAACCTGAGATGCCCAGGCATCCAGGCTGGGGGGGCCCACCCTCACCAGTACTCAGTGTCTGTCTTCTTTTGGCCTCCTAGGCAACAGGCACAGTCCTCAGCTGGAGAGAACAAGCCACTTCCTAGCTGTCTGGTCTTGGGAAAAATCACATCCCTCTCTAATTATTTTCTTTTCCATAATATAACACTAGGTTTTTTAAAGTTTATTTTATTATTATTATACTTTAAGTTCTGATATATCTGTGTAGAGCGTGCAGGTTTGTTACATAGGTATACACGTGCCATGGTGGTTTGCTGCACCCATCAACCCGTCGTCAACATTAGGTATTTCTCTTAATGTTATCCTTCCCCTGCACCCCCACCTCCCCAGCAGGCCCCCGTATGTGATGTTCCTCTCCTTTTCCTCGATGTGTCCATGTGTTCTCATTGTTCAACTCCCACTTATGAGTGACAATATGCAGTGCTTGGTTTTCTCTTCTTGTGTTAGTTTGCTAAAAATGATGGTTTGTTGTGAACTGAATGCAAGCCCGGGAATCTCGTCCAGCGAGAGGGTCCCAAACCTGGAAGAGAGCGTGCGCGGAAAAAAAGGAGACAGAGAGGAGCGGGGTCTGGAGGACTGATTAGGCTATGCCCAAATAGCAATTTTATTTGTGCAGTAGGTTCCATTATATACTTTCTACTTAATGTTGTTCACATCAGATCAAAGCATTTCTTAAATAACAAAAGAGAGAGAAAACAATTCTGGGAACTAGTAAGAGGAAGATACTGATTCAAAAGATCAAGGGGGAAGTAGGTGATGCTGATTATCAATATTATCAGAACAACCAGTAACTCGGATAACAATCTTCAATTATCTAGAAGTCACAAGCTCAGCAGTAAATCATGCATCTGCAAGAGACAAGGGCCGCAGGGGAGGTCACCAGGCTGAAACAATGCCTGGTAAACAAAGTCATAGAACAGGTTTAGATTAGGAGCCAGAAAGGGGAACACAATACCCAGTTGAATCACTTCAGCGTTCACCCAGCCGTTAGCTCATCAACTAAGAAGGCTGAAAATAGTGTTCTGTTTAGTCATTCTTCTCCCAGTTTTTCTTCCCCATAGCTCGACAGCCTCCAGCCAGGGAAAGTGTGTAAGGAATCAAGCTCACCTAATGGCGGAGGCCAAGTTGTTAGACTCTCACGGGGGCAATCCCCACAATGGTTTCCAGCTTCATCAATTTCCCTGCAAAGGATATGAACTCATCCTTTTTTATGGCTGTATAGTATTCCATGGTGTATCTGTGCCACATTTTCTTTATCCAGTCTTTCATTGATGGGCATTTGGGTTGGTTCCAAGTCTTTGCTATTATGAACAGTGCTGCAATAAACATGTGCATGTGTCTATATAATAGAATGATTTATAATCCTTTGGGTATATAACCAGTAATGGAATTGCTGGGTTAAATGGTATTTCTGGTTCTAGATCCTTGAGGAATTGCCACACTGTCTTCCACAATGGCTGAACTAATTTACACTCCCACCAACAGGGTAAAAGTGTTCCTGTTTCTCCACATCTTCTCCAGCATCTGTTTCCTGACTTTTTAACGATTGCCATTCAACTGGCATGAGATGGTATCTCATTGTGGTTTTGATTTGCATTCCTCTACTGACCAGTGATGATGAGCTTTTTTTCATGTTTGTTGGCCGCATAAATGTTTTCTTTTCATTTTGAGGCTTACATGGAAAGTTAGTGGAAAGCAGTGTGAAGACACAAAGATACATCAGCATTTGCTAGTTTATTCCTGTTACCACCATTGATTCCACCACCACCATCTCATGAAACTTCAGGTAAGAAACAGGGTTCACCAGTCAATGTGTGAACCATCCCACCCTGGCCTCCCAGGTGTTCACGGGAAAACCAGGGACAAAAGACCAGGACACCTGCCGTCACTAGTGGGTCAGAGATGACCCAACCAACCACTCCAAGGTTTCACCACCAACCCATTCATACAGGTGGGGTTTTAAGTAAATGAAAAAATAGCCCCTCTTAAAATTTATAACCCATCTTTCTGAACTTCCAGGTCCTGAGGCAGAGACATCTGGTGAGAGACTGCGGGAGGGACGAACACTTCGGGACTCAATGCTTAAGTATCCAGAGAGTCACAAGCCCAGGATCTTTGGGGGGCTCTTGGAGACTGATGCAAGAAGTGAATCCCCCAAACCAGCACCAGACTGGGGCTCCCAGATACCATTTCATAGGTTTGATGACATATGGCCTGGTGGACCCCATCCTAGAACCAGAGAGGACAATGATCTTTTTTCCCGGGTTGCCCAGGAGGGTCTTGGCTCGGTTCTACAGCCCCAGCCTAAATCCTATTTCAAGAGCATCTCTGTGACCAAGATCACTAAGCCAGACGGGAGAGTGGAGGAGCGCAGGATGGTGATGGACAGTGAGGGCCAGACAGAGGCCACAATAACTGGTCATGAAGCAGATAGCAGTCCTCGGGTGATCCAGAATCACCAAGACCTCCAGCCCTGGATGATGCCTTCTCCATCCTGGACTTATTTCTAGGACATTGGTTCTGGTCCCAGTAGCCTTGTTAACCCTCAGAGGCCTTCAAGTCCTTTCCAACTCTCACCCATTGCCCACCATCAATAAGCTTAGCTTCTCCTCTCGCCACCTCAGAGGCTTGGATATGTGGAATAGTGAATTGGGGGTTGTCACTCACCCAAACTGACCAATAAAACCTTTATTTATGCTACAGGTGCGTGGCCCTGGAGTCAGCATCCCGAGCGGGAAACGCCAGACGAGCCCACTGCGCAGCGTCGTCAGGGAAGTGAGGGTTGGTTCCTAATTCCGCCTCCCTCCTAAGTGAAGATTTCCGTCCCTGGAGAGGAGGTGGTGCCCTGTATGGGCTTTAATCATCCCACACTGAAGATGGACTGCAGTCAGCATTTCATTTGGGGGGCAACTTAGGATCTTTTGGATAAGAAATTGTACCTTGGGTCAGTCCCATCTTCCATTCAGAATGATCTGTACTGGAAAGTGTCATGCATTTTAAAAATATATTTTGTGGTTTCCGAAATATTTATTTATCATCTTTATAAATGTATTTATTAATTTATAATATTTATAATGCTTGACTTAGAAGCTTAGCCAGCTAAAGCCCACTCTTCCACACCCGCACACTACAACCCATCCTCTGTGTTTTCCCTTTCTGAGTAGCCTCTAATTCTGATTGTCTTTTGTCACATCCAGGACAATCCCCACTAAATCTGGCTCTGGATGTTCTGTTGCCTTCCGAAAGAATCAGATTCCAGCTCAGACTAAAACTGGAAACCCACTGGAATCTCAATTAGACCACAAATAATCTTGGTGGCTCTTAGCAGAGATTATTGCAAAACATGATTAATGGCATGAGGAAGCACGTGTTAGCGGAGATGGAGGTTGAGGTGGTCAGAGCATTCGCCCAATACCCCTGTCTGCTGTCAGGGAGGTTGTTTAACCAAATCTACCACCAGCCAATTTGTCTGCCAATTTGTCTGTTGACAAGCTGCTCCCATCTAGCCAATGGGCAGAGAAATTCATCCCCATGGCTGGGCTGAGGAAATAGCCAGTTGAGCCAGGTTGAGCCAGAGGCAGCTAAACCAAAGACACTACAGGATGTCAGGGATCAAGAGGGGTGTGTGACTGTGACTGTGTCCCCTAGAGGCAGGCTGTGAACGGCTGTCTTCCCAGTGTGTGTGCGGGAAGCTCAATTCTGCATCAGATGCTGTCAAAACCCTGCTCCTTCTCTCACTTGCACCAGCTGATAATGTGTTGTGTGTAGTACTCACGTAGATGACCTATTTACATTTTTCTAAATCAAAATACACCTGTTTGTTTTGCTTCCTGGAGTCTTATACTCTCTGTTTCCATGAGCATCTTACAACCTGGCCGGCCCATTCCCCTGGGCGGGTTCCTTTAGCCTGTGCCACAGGCTGTGGCCCTTTATAAAAATAAAGTCTCCTTTCCAAATTTCTGGATCTTGTGATTTTTAACACTTGCCTGCTGCAGGGTGGTGTGGGGGGCAGGTGGTTCCCACCTCCATCAGGGGATTAATTGGAGATGGGAAGGAATGGAGCTTCCCTGGGATCTGGGGGGCCAGGGATGCTGGATCGGGTGAGGACAAGGGGTGGGAAAGAAGCAGCTGTTGTAGGAAGAGGAGGAATCTCAGGGCCTGGAGACAGCACAAACCTGAGCTCCGGGTGTGGCGGGAGAGATCTGCAGCTGCCCGCATACGATCTGAGCCACCTGGGCCCAGCAGCTGACTTGAATTTCCCCATCCAGGGCCAAGCCCTCGGGCAACATCAGGAAGGTATTCAGGTTCCCCGCCCGTCCTGTCCCTGAGTCCCTGGACTCACCAGGGGGTTGCAGAGAAGGGTAAGACATGGCTTGACCTGGCAGAATACACAGAAAAAGTTCCAGATGCCGAGTGATGCCTTGACCACATCACAGCTGTAGACACAAGTGCCTCAGATGCACGTGCACACCCGCGCAGTCCTCACTGCTTTTAATAGTTCCACAGACATGTAGCTCATGCCTGTAATCCCAGCACTGTGGGAGGCCAAGGCAGGTGAGTCACTCGAGGTCAGGAGTTCGAGACCAGCCTGGCCAACATGGCAAAAACCCGCCTCTACTAAAAATTAGCCAAGTGTGGTGGCACATGCCTGTCATCCCAGCTAATTGGGAAACTGAGGCAGGAGAATTGCTTGAACCCGGGAGGCAGAGGTGGTAGTGAGCTGAGATCGTGCCACTGCATTCCAGCCTGGGCAAGAAGAGCGAGACTCAGTCTCAAAAAAATAATAAAAATAAATAAATAAAAATAGTTCCACAGACGTTAGCGCCTTCCTGCTGCTGCCACTGCTACTGTTTTAAGTGTCCAGGGCTAGCAAGGCTTATGGCAGGCAGGAGGAAGCTGGGGATGCCTTATGATGGGGGAAGGATCAACGGATCCGGAGACAGAGGGGTGGGACAATCTGGGGACAGATAAAAATGGGAAGGGAGGAAACAGAGCTTTCCAATCATTGGAAATAAGGTAGAAAGTGCCCAGCCGGAGGTGACCGGACCCAGCTATCCCTGCCATCAAGGAGTCTCCAAGGAAGGATTTTCTTAACAAGTGAAAGTCACTGAGTGGCTGGGAGTCTTGTCCCGTCTTGCTATTCACTAGAGGGTTGGCAAAATATTACAGAAAATATTCAGGGAAGGTTCTAGATTATAGCCTCAAACCTTTTGGAAGGCCCAAAGGTTTTATTGGGGCAGGCTGAAGGTGACCAGCCAGTCCATTAAGTTAGGGAGAAAATAGGGAGGAGGATTTTCCCAGTTTAAGTCTGTTTACCCGACACCCATTTGTCTCCACTCAACTGTGTACTCATGTTAACTTTTGTGCTGGGCAGCCCTCTCCAGGGAAGAACAAAGGGGAATTAGCTGTTAATAGCATTTACTCCAGGCCCCCGGAACCTAAAGCTTTTATCAGTCTTAAAACTATTCTCTTAACCGTGTTAATTATCCACAAGGGTGTTGACTTAGAACATCTGTTATGAATGAAAGTGTGGATGGACAGAGGGTCTGGGTCGATCGGTTGCATTTTGTCCTCTGAAAGCAGCCAACGGCCATCGCTAGCCCACTTGAATCACTGTAATGGTGTGAGAGTGCATCCATTCATCCATCGTTGAGTCAGGGTCTGCGGGTCAGACCTCCACAGACGGAGACCCACGTCTCACCATCTCTCAAGAGTGACTACAGAACTCATACCCAAACCTGACTTGTGTTTAAGTACAATGGCTACAACTTGAGGACAGACCGCCTTCTGGATCTCTATGATGTAACCCTGTGGGAGTCAGAATCTTAAGCTGTCTGGGACCTTCCCCAGAGTCTGCCAGGAGTTGAGCCACCTCAACTCCTTATCTGGGGACAGATAAGACAGACGAGGTAATTGTCTTCACTCACAGAGCTGAAGTTCTGAGTAGGGGAGGACAGAAAATAAGTAAGGTCATTTCAAATAAGGTTCCTGCCACACAGAATGGGATTCAGCAATGGGGAGGCCAGTGCTGAAGACTGGTCTCTTCCCTGCAAGGAACTCAGATCATGCACCAAGGAACTGGCTGTGGGAAGCAGAAAAGTTCCTTTTGAAAGTTTCCTTTCTTGTTAAAGAATAAGTGTGATAATAACTTTGTTAAGCCCTAACCTATGCGGCTGTTAGACATGCCATGCTTACAGGCACGCAATACACTCTATGTCCTTGTACTTTAACCAAGATATCTGCACTGGATGTGCTCATAGGCATGTCCCAACTCTCCACTGTTCTTACCTGTTTAGAAAAGTTTTAAGTTGTTAGCCAATCGGGTTTTAGTTTAGATTGTGAGGTCTGACTCCAGCCAATGGAGATCAGACACAGCAGTAAGGACAACCCCAAATGTGTAAGGGATAAATTTGTGTGTTTTCCTTTGTTCACTGTACTCTCATGGCAAGATGGCTAGTGAGGGTACCCTTCCTGCAGCTCAGCAAGTAAAAATTGGTTTGCTAAAAGATCTTTTGTCTCAGTGCTAATTTTTCTTTGTGGCATGGAGCATCTGTTTCCCACATCTATTTCCAACATTGGCCCAGCAAGACATGAACACCAGTCACTCAGAGGCCACGGTAAGCCTTAGGCTTTGCATCTTAGTTTTTCCTCCATCGCATCATCAAAGACATGACTGAACCTTAGCCTGCTGCAGTCCCCCCTGCCCTATACGCAGCGGCTGCACCATCCTGTGGAAAAACCGTCATAACCAGTTACTGCCAGGATCTCAGGAAGAAGAGCACAGAGATAAAAAAAAAAAAGACCCTTTGCTTCCACGGCAACTGCATTTGGTCCAGACTCAAAAGTTCAGCCTCAGTTTGTACAAAATTGCACAAAAGGAGAAAGGCTTTCCTGGTCTAGAGAGCTTCAGGATCTTTCAACCAACTCTGCATAAAAACAAGATTCTATCTGGGGCTGGGTGCAGGGGCTCACACCTGTAACCCCAGCACTCTGAGAGGCCAAGGTGGGCGGATCACCTGAAGTCAGGAGTTCAAGACCAGCCTGGCTAATATGGTGAAACCCCATCTCTACAAAAATACAAAAATTAGACACCACGATGATGGGTGTCTGTAATGCCAGCTACTCAAGAGGCTGACACAGGAGAATCACTTGAACCCAGGAGGCAGAGGTTGCAGTGAGCCGAGATCATGCCACTGCACTCCAGCCTGGGTGATAGAGCGAGACTCCATCTTTGAGGAAAAAAAAAGAGAGAGATTCTATCTGACACATTGGCCTAGATTCAGACAAATCTAGAAATTGGATTTGTCTGAATACATTAAATGGCTGCATTAAACATATTAATTCATTAAATGCATTAAGTTGCTGCATAGATTGCCCCAGTTGCATTATTACACAGTTTATACAGTCTCCTCCAAATGGACAATTAAAAGCTATTGGCTCTTACAGGCAAGGGAAGGTCACCCATGGGACTTTCATGGTCCTCATTTGTGCCCTTCACTCAACTACATTTCAAGAGAAAACCCAGAAAGCTCAGATGAGCACAGTTGGTATCTCGTGTGTCTAGAGTTCTACACCATTTTACCACTGCTGCAGATTCACATAAAACCTATTGTCATTAAGATACAGAACTGTCCGCCCCTAGAAAAGTCACCAAGCTGTCCCCTCTTTGGTCACACCCACCTGCCTCATTTGTGACATCCTTACCTGGCAACCACTCATCTGTTTTCCTTCACTATAGTTTTGTCATTTTGAGAATCTTATGTAGATGTGACTTTCAGAGATTGGCATTTTTTTCTTTTTCTTTCTTTTTTTTTTTTAGACAGAGTCTCACTCTGTCACCCAGGCTGGAGTGCAATGGCGTGATCTTGTCTCACTGCAACCTCCGCCTCCCGGGTTCAAGCAATTCTCCTGCCTCAGCTTCCAGAGTAGATGGGATTACAGGTGTGTGCCACCATGTACTGATAATTTTTGTATTTTTAGTAGAGACAGGGTTGCACCATGTTGGCCAGGCTGGTCTCGAACTCCTGACCTCATGATCTGCCTTCCTTGACCTCCCAAAGTGTTAGGATTACAGATGTGAGCCACCACACCTGGTCAGCATTTTTTTTTGTTTTTTTTTCAATGCATAGTACGGAGGTAGGACTGTTTATTTAAACTTTCCCCTATTGGAGGATAATCAGTTGTTTCCAGGTTTTGGTTTATATACATGAAGCTGCTGTGAACATTTGCATGTAGGCTTTTGTGCCTACGTTAAGTTTTCCTTCCAGAGGGAGAAATGCCCAGGAATGTGTTTGCTAGGTTATTCGGTGAAGTGTGTTTCTTTTTGTCAGAAACTGCCAGACTATTTTTTAGAGCAATTGTACCATTTTTACATCCCACCAGCAATGTGGGAGGAAACCATTTTCTGCACCTCCTCAACAGCATTTAGTCCTGTCCCTAGTCCCCCTTTTTTATTTTCACCAGCTTGACAGGTGTGTGGCAATGTCTCACTGTGGTTTGAATCTGCATTTCCGTGCTAGGTGGTGACGCTGAACATCTTTTTATGGGCACATTTGCCATCCTATATCCTTTTCAGTAAAATGTCTTGTCCTTGACCTATTTTCTAATTGGATTATTTGCTTTTTTCAGCTATTCGGTTTAAGAATTCTTTATATATTCTGGGTGAGTACTTTGTTAGAAGCATGGTTTGCAGATATTTGCTCATAGTCTGTAGCTTGCCTTTCTCTTCTCTTCACAGGGTCTTTCACAGAGCAAATACTTTTAATTTTGATGAAGTTCAATTTATTGATCTTTTTTCTTATATAGATCATACGTTGGCTTCGTGCCTAAGAATGCGTTACCAGGCCCTACATCCTGAAGATTTTCTATGTTTTTCTTTCCTTTTTTTTTTTTTTTAAGACAGTCTCAGTCTGTTGCCCAGGCTAGAGTGAAGTGGCACAACTCGGCTCATAGCAACCTCTGCCTCTTGGGTTCAAGTGATTCTCCTGCCTCAGCCTCCCAAGTAGCTGAAGATTTTCCAAGTTTTTCTTTCTTTTTTTTGAAACAGAATCTTACTCTGTTGCCCAGGCTGGAGTGCAGTGGCACAATCTCAGCTCACAGCAACCTCTGCCTCTTGGGTTCAAGGGATTCTCCTGCCGCATCCTCCCAAGTAGCTGGGACTACAGGTGTGTGCCACCACGCCTGGCTAATTTTGTATTTTTAGTAGAGATGGGTCTCACCATGTTGGCCAGGCTGGTCTCGAACTCCTGACCTCAGGTGATCCACCCACCTTGGCCTCCCAAAGTGTTGGGATGACTGGTGTGAGCCACCACACCCGGCTTGTTTTTTCTAAAAGTTTTAGTCTTATGTTTTACATTAAGTCCACGATAGCTTTGGGGTTAGTTTTTGCGTAAGTAAAAGATTTAGATGGAGGTTGATATTTTAGCCTGTGGATATTGAATTGCTGGGGCAATCACACAGCAATTCAATACCCATTTTTGTTTTTTTGTTTTTAATTTGTTAACAATTTGTTTTCAATTTGTTATTTGTTGAAACGGCTTTCTCTCCTCCATTGGATGGCTTTCACACTTTTGTCAAAAAGCAGTTGGCCATACACATGTGGGGCTATTTCTGGGTTTTCTATGTGGTTCTTTAATCTATGTCTCTCGCCCTCTGCCAATAGCACACCATCTTGATTACTCTAGCTCGGTCAGTCTTGATAGCAGATAGATCATTCCCACTTTACTCTTCTGATACAGAATTGTTTTTAACTATTCTGGCTTCTTTACCTTCCCACTTCCCATGTAAATTTTAGAATAATCTTGCCCATATCTACACACAAAAAAAGTTCTTGCTGGCATTTTGATAGGGACTGTGTTAAGTCCAAAATTCTTGGGGGAGAGTCAACATCTTTCCTTCGATAGCCTTATCCATGAACATGGAATATCACTCTTTTTTTTTTAAGTGCTTCTTTCATTTATTTGGTAACCATTTTGTAGCTTTCAGCATGCAAGTCAAGTGCATATTTTGTTAAATTTTCACCTAAATAACTCTTTCTTTTTTTTTTTTTAGTGATTGTAGATGGTATTGTATTTTTAATTTTGCTTTCTGTGTGTCCATGGGTAGAATAGAAAAAAAAATTCTCGTATGTTCCTCTTATGTACTGCACGTTACTGAATTCACTTGAGTTCTATGAGGTATTTTGTGTAATTCCTTAGGATTTTCTAAGTAGACAATCATGCCATCTGCATGTAGGAACAGTTTTATGTCTTCATTTCTGATCCATATGTCTTTCATTTCCTTTTCTTTATTTTCATGCTGGCTAGAAACTTGTAACACTATGTCGAATGGCAGTACTGAAGGTAGACGTCCTCTCCTTGTGCCTCTTCAGGGGAAAAGCAGCCAGTCTTTTGCCATTAAGTATGATTGCATTTTAATAGATTTCATAGTCATCCTTCCTCTCACCATTAACTCAGTATTACAAACATTACATGGTGCCAAAACCTGTTGGATGTTGATTTTGGGGAAAGTTTCTTTCCTCCTTTTTTTTCAGTTTATTGTTAGTGGCAAATGCCCCAGACCCGGTCTCTGGTCCCAGTTTTGACTTAAATCAGCCACGTGGCCCTGGCAAATCACAGGCCCTTCAGGTACCTGCATGTCTTCACATTTGGGAGAGGGTCAGGAGAGGTCTATCCATTCTTCAAGTGAGGTGTTGACAGTCGTTTCTCGGGCTGAAAAAGACAATGGGTCTGAAATATTCATGCCTAATTATTTCCCCAGTTAAACTCCCAGCAAAGACATAGTTCACTAGTTCTTCAGAGGAATCTCCTTTAAGATCCCCAACACTAGTGATAGAGGTGGCCCTGCCCCAGGAGTGGTTTCCAGGGTTAGCCCTCTGCTTACGGCTCCCAAATCTGCCAAAACATCACCCCTCTTCCTGTCCCCACAGTCTACCTTGGCGTCACGCTCCTTCTGAATGTCCTGGGAAGAAGGCAATGTCGCATATGATCTGATTCCTTTAAAAAAGAAATCTTTTTGGCAGTGTCTCAATCTAATCCTTCCTTGGAGAAACTCCCAAGCTACACTCTGTAACCCAGGCTGTATCTGCTCCCAGTCACTTGATCTGCTTTAGAAATTGGGTTGAAACAGAATTTTGGAATCGGGCCTTATCATCACTGTGTATGAGAAATGGAAACGGCTCAGATCTGTCATCTCCCCTGCCTTCCCCAGCAAAGAGCTCCAGGTCGGTTGGTGAGCCAGTCCCAAGGGCAGGCAGGGAGGAGGCTGGGCCCTCAGCTCAGAGGCCCTACCTGTGGGGCAGGAAGATGTCTGAGCTGGAGGGAGGTGGCAGACCTTGGGGCCTGAAGTCTTTCCATCTTCCATAGTTGGTTTTTCTTCCTCCTTCCCTCTTCCTTCCTCCTGCCCTTCCTTCCTCTCTCCCTTTCCTTCTTCTCTCCTTCCTTCTCCCTGTCTCCCTTCCTTTATTCCTTCCTCTCACTTTCTCCCTCTCCCATCCTTCCTTTCCTTCTTCAATGCAGATTTTCTGGGCTCCAGTCACCAAGAGTAAAGGGGTGCCCATAACCCTCCTCCCTTGCATCCTAGGGGCAGAGACAGACATTCATCTATGAATCTGATTTGTTTGTGTGTTTGTTTGTTTTTTGAGACCGAGTTTCATTTTTGTTGCCCAGGCTAGAGTGCAATGGTGTGATCTGGGCTCACCGTAACCTCTGCCTTCTGGGTTCAAGCGATTCTCCCCCTCAGCCTCCCGAGTAGCTGGGATTATAGGCATGTGCCACCATGCCCAGCTAATTTTGTACTTTTAGTAGAGACGGGTTTCTCCAGGTTGTTCAGGCTGGTCTCAAACTTCCAACCTCAGGTGATCTGCCCACTTTGGCCTCCCAAAGTGCTGGGATTACAGGCATGAGCCACTTTGACCCACCCTCATCTATGAATCTGTTGGCATCTGAGGGCACTAAAGGAAAGACACCCAATTCCGAGAGTGCATGTAACCAAGGAGGCCAACCCGGATTGGGGTCCAGGACCCCCCTGAGGATGGACACAGCCTCTTCCCAATTTCTCTCAACAGGAGCAGCTAAACATCTGAAACTTCTCCATCTGGCATGAATTCTTGCATTATAGATAAATTCGAGCATTATCTTTGTATCAATAATATGTGTAACAAAATAGTGGAGCCATACCTAAATCAGCATTTTATTTTTTTAGAGACAGGGTCTCACAGTGTCACCCAGACTGGAGTGCAGTGGTGCGATCATAGCTCACTGCAGCCTCAAACCCCTGGGCACAAAACCATCCTCCTGCCTCAGTCTCCTAAGTAGCTCAGACTACAGGCCTATGCCATAATAGCTGGATAATTTTTTAAGTTTTCTTTGTAGTGACAGGGACTTGCTATATTGCCCAGACTGGTCTTGAACTCCTGGGCTCAAGTGATCCTCCTGCCTTGGCTTCCACAGTAGCTGGGACTACAGGTGCATGCCACTATTCCTGGCTAATTTTTTAATTTTTTGTAGAGACAGAGTCTTGCTATGTTGCCCAGGCTGTAAGTCATTATTCTTAAGAAGCAAGAGGGTGGGAGGTGAGGGAGGATGCAGGCTTCAAATTGTTAAACCGAGATGTAGCAACAGCACACTCTCTCCTGTGAGTCTCTCCTGCCCCCCTCCCTCCCAGTGAGCTGGGGAAGGTTCATCTCGAGATCCCTATGTGTAGGTCCCAGTGACATAGAGCTGCCCTCCTCTTTGCCTGGAGCCAGGGAGGAGGGGGCTCTTTGGACCTCACCTCACTGGGATGAAGTCCCCTGTGCTAGGTTCATTGGTTCCCACTCCATGGGAAGTACCTCAGAGCTCAGTTCCCCTCATGAGAAAGGAGTTAAGGTGCAAACAGAGGAAAAGGAGGGCTTCTCAACCAGGGCGTTGGAAATAGATGCTCGGTGCTGCAAAGAAAAATTAGCACTAAGACAAAGGATCTTTCAGCAATGCAATTTTTACTTCCTGGACTGCAGGAAGGGTACTCTTGCCAGCCATCTTGCCACTAGAATACAATGAACAAAGGAAAAACAGACAAATTTATCTCTTACGCATTTGGGGTCATCCTTACTACTGTGTCTGATCTCCATTGGCTGGAGCCAGACCTCACAATCTAAACTAAAACCCAATTGGTTAACAACTTAAAATTTTTCTAAACAGGTAAAAGCAATGGTGAGCTGGGACATGCCTGTGAGCACATCCAGCACAGATATCTTGGTTAAAGTACGAGGACATAGAGTGTTCTACGTGCCTGTAAGCATGGCATGTCTAACAGCTGCATAGGATATGGCTTAACAGAGTTATTAGCACACTTATTCTTTAACAAGAAAAGAAACTTTAAAGAGGAAATTTTTTACTTCCCACACTGGATTATAAACAGAATGCTTCTCAAGGAAGACTTGTGGGGCTGAATGCAAGCAACCTTCTCTGGTCCAAACCAGTCTCAAGGCAGAGAAACCAAAACCCCAAACTCCACAGTTAGCTTTGCCGGACTAGTTACTAAAACAATATCTTAGCTGGGCTCCATGGCTCACACCTGTAATCCCAGCACTTTGGGAGACCAAGGTGGGAGGACCGCTTGAGCCCAGGAGTTCGAGACCAACCTAGGCAACATAGCAAGACCTTTTCTCTACAAAAAGTAAAATTAACCAGGCATAGTGGTGCATGCCTGTGGTCCCAGCTACGTGGGAAGCTGAGATGGGAGGAGGCTGCAGTGAGCTGTAATCACACCACTGCACTCTAGCATGGGCAACAGAGTGAGATTCTGTCTCAAAACAAAGTAATCAAATTTAAAAAGTAACATCTTGAAGAAAAGGACAGAGCTTGTATTGTCAGAAATTTTCATTAACCAGCAAGAAACTCAAAGCCTCAGTTTGGCCGGATTTTCTTTTCTTTTTCTTTTTCCTTTTTTTTTCTTTTCGACAGTTTTGCTCCTGTCACCCAGGCTGTGGTCCAATGGCACGATCTCACTGCAACCTCTGCCTCCCAGGTTCAAGTGATTCTCCTGTCTCAGCCTCCCCAGTAGCTGGGATTACAGGCATACACCACCATCCCCAGCTAATTTTTGTATTTTTGGAGAGATGGGGTTTTCTATCTTGGCCAGGCTGGTCTTGAACACCTGACCTCAGGTGATCCACCCACCTCAGCCTCCCAAAGTGCTGGGATTACAAGTGTGAGCCAGTGCGCCCAGCCAATTTGGCCAGATTTTCTATCTGCATTTGACATGTTGGCACAGGGAGCCAGATGATAGCAAAGTTGTAGGTAGAATAGGAAAAAAATTTAAAAGACAGAAGTCTGCAGCTGGGAGGAGACATACCTGGTGGTGAGCTGGGGCCTACACCTGCTACATGTGAGTGCCTATTCTGCACGCTTCGTCCCAACTTCATGTTCAAGAGCGTGGCTGCGGTAGCCTGAAACTGGTCTTGGCAGCAGTGTTTACCCCACAGGTATTCCTAAAGATGAGTGCTTGTTCTCTGGGCCAGCTGGTTGTTGAACACTGACACATATTGCACCAATATCCCTCCATCTAGAATTCAGGCCAGTGTCCTCTCCAGCTTGGGTATTGCTCACACAAACACAATCCTTAAGTCTTAGAGAGACTGATTTTCAGAGACTGGACTTCTCAGAAGCAGGCAACTTAATTCAAGCTTCAAACATTTAAAAAAATCATCATGTTTTCACTAACCTGACTCTTTTTGAAAGGATGAAATAAAAGTCTTTTTCTTGCTCAAGCCTGTTAATCAGAACCTCTCATTCCGCCTTTTTTTTTTTTTTAAGACAGGGTTTCATTCTTTCACCCAGGCTGGAGTGCAGTGGCACCATCATAGTTCACTGCAGCCTCCAACTTTTGGGCTCAAGTGATCCTCCCACCTCAGCCTTCCATGTAGCTGGGACTACAGATGTGTACCACAATGCCTGGCTATTTTACATGTTTTGTAGAAATAAATCTCACTGTGAGCCCAAATTCCTGGGCTCAAACCATCCTCCAGCCTCAGCCTCCCAAAGTGCTGGGATTACAAGTGTGAACCACCGGACCCAGCCCTTAATTCTCTTTAATGAATCTGATTCCCCCTTGGTTTCAGCAGTTCTGGCTAACAGAGGTTTCACAGGAGACCGGCACTGACCCACCTAAGTGTCTTTCTCGGCACTGGTGACCTGTGGGTACGCCCAGGACAAAATGCTGAACTGCTATCATTGTGCTCCGGCGGTTTCCCTCCTCGGACTTCACGGAGACCTTCTGGTGCAAAACATTGGTGAGAACGTGAAGGAGCAAGTGTGACCGTCGGGGAGGGGCAAGCAGAGGAGCAGCTGGCTCTTTATGGTGTCTGGGAATTAAAGTCGAGGGGAGTGGGTCACAGCCCTGAAGCCCAGCCGAGAACATTTAGGATTCTCTCCCTCCCTTTTATAGCTGATGGGATGAAGCGAGACAAGCCCCAGGTGGCTTTCCCGACCCTGCACTTTATTGGCATGAGCTAAAAGGCCCAGAGCACAAATGAATTTAGAACAGGTATTTAAAAATGTGAAGATTTTACTAGAGTTAGAAATTATGAGCTGAGGCCTTGGTCACTGCCTGGCCCCTGTGGTCCAGGCTGGGCAGCGTGCAGGCAGGTCTGTCTGTGTCAGTGTGAATCCTGTGCACCTGTGCAGGGCTGAGGGCCTCCAGGGGCCTAGAGGTTCAGGCACCGGCTCCAGCCTGGGTCCCCGCTTTTTTTTTTTTTTTTTTTTTTTTTTTTTGAGACAGTCTTCCTCTATAGCTCAGGCTGGAGTGCAGTGGCTCGATCTTGGCTCACTGCAGCCTCTGCCTCCTGGGTTCAAGTTATTCTCCTGCCTCAGCCACCTGAGTAGCTGGGATGACAGCTGTGCTGTACTACCAGGCCTAATTTTTTTTTTTTTTTTTTTTTTAGTGGAGACAGGGTTTCACCATGTTGGCCAGGCTGGTCTCGAACTCCTGACCTCAGGTGATCCACCCACCTCAGCCTCCTGAAGTGCTGGGATGACAGGCGTGAGCCACTGCTCCTGCCCCTGCCTGGGCCCTTCTAATCCATGGTGTCTTTGCTCTTCTATGCGAACCATCCCAGCATCAGGAAAGAGCCAGCCTGGCCCCCAACTTTGGCCCTCTCAGTGGGAAACCATCGGGCCTGTCTCTCTGCCCACACAGGCTCTGCAGATACCTGACGGGTGTGGAGCACCTCTGTCCATGGTTTTCTGAGTATTAAAACAGCTGTAAACATTTCCCTGGACAGGCTTGCTTGGTGGCCCCCAAGTACAGGGTGTTGCTTTTAAAAGGTAAATAAATCTACATATATTCAATCTCCAGAACACATCTTGTTCAATGAAGCTTCAAGAATAGGACAATTTTGCTTTGGCATACAGATGCATTTCACACCATTTCTCCCTGCAGGCCAGGACAGATGAGCATGTTACAGCCTTTAACGGTGGGGAAACGGGTGGGGGAACAGGTAGGGGGCGAGGCAGGGGAATAAGAACTTGGACAAATGTTTTTGCAGAGATGTACGTTTCTGCTTCAGGAAGCTGGTGTAAGGATAAGAAGGACTCAAAGGATAAGACTTTGTTCCTTTAAACAGATGGAAGCAGTTTCCTCTGTGAATTACTAGAACCTAGTTCTGTTCATTACCTGAATTGTCTTTTTTTTCTGTTTGATAGTAGTTTTGAGTTATTTTTTTATGAACCACTTTTAGGTGGCATGCAGTGGCTCATGTCTAATCCCAGCACTTTGAGAGACCAAGGCAGGAGGATCCCTTGAGTCCAGGAGTTTGAGACCAGACTGGGCAACATTGCAAGACCCTATCTCCACACACACAAATAAATTTTTTAATTAGCTAATTGTGGTGGTGCATACCTATAGTTCCAGCAACTCGGGAGGCTGAGGTGAGAGACTGCTTGAATCCAGAAGGTTGAGACTGCAGTGAACCATGATTGTGCCACTGTATTCCAGCCTGGGCAACAGAGCAAGAACTCATCTCTAAAAAAAAAAAAAAAAAAAAAAAAATCCACACTTGTATTGAGCTATTTCTTATATACAGTAAAACACACATCTTAAATGTACAATTCGGTGCCTTTTTCTATATATCCCTACCTGTGTGCCATCAACCAAATCACAATGTAGACTATTCCCAGCTTCCAGAAGCTTCTCCCATGCTCCTCCTTACTTCTTCCTCCCCGTGCCTCGCCCTCCTGGGTGACCACTCCTCAACCTCGATCACCATAGGGAAGTCTTGAGCTTTATGTGAATGGAATGGTATACCAGTTGTCTTGTTTCCAGCCTGCTTTACTCCATGTCATGGACATTCACTCACAATGTGTGGATGAATTCATTCATTCATTCATTTTCATTACTATAGTTCTTTTTTTTTTTTTTTTTTGAGACAGAGTTTCACTCTTGTTGCACAGGCTGGAGTGCAATGGTGCCATTTCAGTTCACTGCAATCTCTGCCTCCCAAGTTCGAGAGATTCTCCTGCCTCAGCCTCCCGAGTACCTGGGATTACAGGTGAACACCACCACACCCAGCTAATTTTGTTTTGTTGTGTTGTGTTTTTGAGATGGAGCCCCAACTCTAGCTCTGTTGCCGGGCTAGAGTGCAGTGGTTCGATCTCAGCTCACTGCAACCTCTGCCTCCCAGGTTCAAGCAATTCTCCTACCTCAGCCTCCCGAGTAGCTGGGATTACAGGCACCTGCTACCACGCCTGGCTGATTTTTGTATTTTTAGTAGAGACAGGTTTTCACCATGTTGGCCAGACTGGTCTCGAACTCCTGACCTCGTGATCCGCCTGCCTTGGCCTCCCAAAGTGGTGGGATTATAGGCACGAGCCACTGCACCTAGCCAGGTTTGCTTAATTTTAATCCACTCCTGAAAAGGACATTTCGATGTGTGGGGAAGTTTTCCAGGTGGTATGGTTCAGCTCTGGTATTTCTTTTCTCTTTTTTTCTTTTTTTTCTCAAATGGAGTTTTGCTCTGTCACCCAGGCTAGAGGCTGGTGGTATGATCTCAGCTCACTGCAACCTCTCCCTCCTGGGTTTAAGTGATTTTCCTGCCCCAGCCTCTCCAGTAGCTGAGATTACAGGCACCTGCCACCACCCGTGGCTAATTTTTGTATTTAAATGAACCTGGGAGGCGGAGGTTTCGGTGAGCCAAGATCAGGCCACTGCATTCCAGCCTGGGTGACAGAGCAAGACTATGTCTCAAAAAATAAATAAATAAATAAGAAATACTGGAGATGAACTACGTCCCATGGAAAACTTCTCAATGCATGGAATGTCCTTTGCAGAGTAGATTAAGATTAAGCAAACCCTTCACACTCGAGCCTCGCGTATGTCCCCATGGGACCTCCAGAGACACTCTGCAAGACAACAACAGAGTTCCCCAGAGGATGAGCCCACCTGTGTTCTGCACCGTGATCCCAAGCCTAGCCCAAGCCAGAGGAGTTCTGTCCTGCGCCATGAGAACACCAGAAGCTCTAAGCTCCGGTCACTTTCAGGGTTGTGTCGTCTTGGTACTTTTTTCATTCAAGATAATATTTGCAGAGTGAAATGCCCAGGTTATCAGTGCTCGGTTGCGTGAGCTTTAATAAACAAATCTACCAGTGCAAACCCTGCATCTGTCAAGATAAGGAATTTTCACACATCTCTTCCTCCCAGGAAGTTCCCTGCACTCCTGCCCAGCCAGTTTTCACTGCACCACAGGGAACCACTGTTCTGATTTCCGCGGTGAGAGATTAGTCTTGCTGGTTGCTGAACTTCATAAAATGGAGTCATCCAGTATGTGATTTTTGTGGCATGTTTTCCTTTTTATTGCTGAGCAGTGGTCCGCTGTGGAGATGTACCGAAGTCTGCTTATCCATTCTCCGGGTGACGGATACCTGGGTGGCCCCTACTTTCCAGCTAAAACCAGTGATGCCACTATGATCATTCTTGTGTAAGCCTTTTATGAACATATGTCTTCGTCTCTCTTGGATAGACATCTATGGAAGCATTGTAGGATTTTTATTTGTTATTTATTCCTTTTAGAGATGAGGTCCCATTCTGTTGCCCAGGCCGGAGTGCAGTGGCATGATCACGGCTTACTGCAGGCTTGACCTCCTGGGCTTAAGTGATCCTCCCACCTCAGCCTCCCAAACAGCTGAGACTGCAGTCATGTGGTACTATTGGAAATAGATGCTTGGTGCCAAAAAAATAAAATAAAATAAAAAATCAGCACTGAGACAAAGGATCTTTCAGCAATGCAATTTTTACTTCCTAGACTGCAGGAAGGGTACTCGTATTAGCTATCTTGACACGACAGTACAGTGAACAAAGGAAAACACACAAATTTATTCCTCACACAATTGGGGGTCGTCCTTACTACTGTGTCTGATCTCCATTGCCTGGAGCCAGACCTCACAATCTAAACTAAAACCCGATTGGCTAACAACTTAAAACTTTTCTAAACAGGTCAAAGCAACGGAGAGCTGGGACATGCCTGTGAGCACGTCCAGCACAGATATCTTGGTTAAAGTATAAGGACATAGAATGTACTACATGCCTGTAACCATGGCACATTTAACAGCTACATAGAATAAGGCTTAACAAACTTATTAGCAAACTTATTCTTTAATGAGAAAGGAAACTTTAAAAAGGAACTTTTCTACTTCCCACAGGTACCACACCTAGCTAATTTTTTTAAAGTTTTGTAAAGATGAGGTCTTGCTGTGTTGCCCAGCCTGTTCTTGAACTCCTGGGCTCAAGGGATCCTCTCCTCCCTCCTCAGCCTCCCAACGTGCTGGGATTGCAGGTGTGAGCTATTGTCCCCAGCCTATAGTAGGACTTTTGAAAGGATCTTGAAAGAGCCACCTCCCACCCAATCCCAAATGGCCTTCTCCCATCCTATGTCAATGCCACCGTAAACAGAAATCCAAATGTGCACCCAGATGCCGGTCAAGAGCGTCCAACCCCCTCTCTCCGGCCAAGGAGTTTTATAATCTCCATTCACGCACTATGCTCAGAATTTAATTAACTCTATGGAGGAATGTGACATCAGGACCAGATTATAGCTGCTGTAACATTGAGGGGTTTATGGCTAGCTATTAAAAGCAAAGCCATAGGGAGGCGGGCTTGGAGCCAGGCAAATCAGCAGCAAGAAGGATAAAGAGGTGTCGAAAATAAAATTTAATTTTCCAGCTGCGGTTATGAGCAAGTCATATTCCGGCTTCACTGAGGGGTCACAGCCTAACAAATGAGGCACGCCCGGAGGATGGCGTCGGAAACCCGGGCGAGCAGCGGACCGAGGACGCTCCAGCCGCCCCACGTGTGGGCTGGAGCCATCAAAAGAGCAACCTCAATGAAGGGTTTTAAGTTTGAGTCCTTTTCTGCTTAAATCCTCATGGCTGCAATAGAAGGAATCACCTGGAACCTATTTAACTAAATCGCTTTTCACAGCAGGTCAAGCACAGCAGGGTTCCTCCTGCATTTACCTGGAGTGAGAGAGGCACAATTGGGCTAGGCCCCGCTGCTGGAGCACAGCCTGTTCCCCTGGGAGCCACCTGCAGTTGGATACGTGGCGCCCACCAGCCCCAAGTTGACCACTCCTTCTAGGTTCCCAGATTTGTCCTTCCTCCCATTGGCCCTGCAGCCTGGACGTGTATGTCTTCTCCAGCCGTGCCCTCACTGCACACCTCTCCCCCTTTCCACCTGCAGAAACGCCTCCAACCCGGAGGGCACCTCAGACGCCAGCTCTTGCAGACATGCTTGCTGACGTGCCCGGCGTGCCCACTGCTCCTTCGCCCTGCACCAGCACTGACAGATCCAGCCCTCTGTGCCCTCTCTGTTCCCCACCATGGTGCTGTGGGAGGCCTCACATAGGAGGGCGTGATCCTCTCTCTGCTCTGGAGATCCAGATGCCTGCAGAGTGTGCTCCCTCTGAAGGCACAGGGAAGGAATCTGTCCGGGGTGCCTCTCCAGCTTCTGCTGGCCCCCAGCTGATGGTAGCTTCCTCTATCTTTCTTCCTATGGGGTCTTTTCATAAGGACACCAGTCCTATTGAGTTGGGGGCCCAGCCTCCTACAGTTTAACCTTATTTTAACTTAATTCTATCTGCAATGTCCCTAGTCCCAAATAAGGTCACAGTCTAAAGCCCTAGGGATTAAGACTTCAACCACTGAATTCTGGAGACTGGGGACACAATTCAATCCATAAAACCTACAACAGCACCTTACCCACCATAATGCCAGGCCATGAGGAGGAAGTGAATTAAGAATCACATGAATTTCTTTTTTTGAGACAGGGTCTTACTCTATCACCCAGGCTGGAGTGCACTGGTGCTATCATAGCTCTCTGCAGCCTCAAGCTTCCAGGCTAAAGCGATGCTCCTGCCTCAGCCTCTCCAGTAGCTGGGGCACAGCACATGCCAGTGTCATGCTCAGCTAATATTTTTTCATTTTTTGTAGAGACAGGGGGTCTCATTATGTTTCCGGCAGGTCTGGAACTCCTGGCCTCAAGACGTCCTTAAATCACTTGGATTCACGTCAATGTCCAAAAACAAAGATGCTGTCAGGTTTCTATCTCTCTAATCATCTCCTGGTTGGTAATTAGGCTTGGGAAAGGCCGTGGGAAGTCTCTGGGCTCCCGTGTTCTCCTTCCCTCTGCTCCAGGCCTCTGCTCCATGTTGCAACGAGGTTTGCTCTCTTCTCTCTGAAGTCACCTCTGCCAGGCTCCAGCAGCATTTCCCTACAGAGACTTGCAAAGAGACCCCGGTGAGACAGCACTCTCTCTACTTTCAGTCCAATTTATTTGATTCAGAAGTCTCTGTGGTCTTTAGGTTGCATCTGCAAGAAGCCAGGCTAGCTGGGAGATGCCGCGTTCCGGAGCAGTCCAAAGGACCACCCTCCCTTTTGACACCGATTGCAAGTTCAGAGGCCCTCGAGACCACCCTTAGGTTCGACGATTTGAGGGAAAGACTCAGAACTCACTGGGAGATGTGATAGTCCCAGCTACAGTTTATCACAGGGAAAAGACACAGATTAAAATCAGCATGCGGAATGCAGAGGCAGAGCCCACGAGGGTTCCACACACGGAGCATCTGTTTTCCTCTCCCGTGGAGTTGTGGACAGCGTTACCCCTGACAATGTGCGATCACACACAAAGTCAACCGGGAAGGCTCCTCCACTCCAGGGCTTTCCTGCGGCCCCATCCCATAGGCAGGGCTGACTTCCCACATGGCTGAGTGTGGGAAGTAGAAAAGTTCCTTTTTAAAGTTTCCTTTCTTGTTAAAGAATAAGTGTGCCCTAAATAACTTTGTTAAGCCTTATCCTATGTAGATGTGAGACATGTCATGCTTACAGGCACATAGTATATTCTATGTCCTTGTACTTTAACCAAGATATCTGTACTGGACATGCTTACAGGCATGTCCCAGCTCGCCATTGCTTTGACCTGTTTAGAAAAGTTTTCAGTTGTTAGCCAATCGGGTTTTAGTTTAGATTGTGAGGTCTGACTCCAGCCAACAGAGATCAGACACAGCAGTAATGACAACCCTAAATGTGTAAAGGATAAATTTGTGTTTTCCTTTGTTCACTGTCTCTCGTGGCAATAGCTAATAAGAGTACCATTCCTGCAGCCCAGGAAGTAAAAATTGCATTGCTGAAAAAATCCTTGGTCTCAGTGCTAATTTTTCTTTGTAGCATGGAGCATCTGTTTCCAACACTGAGCTCAGCCCCCAGCCTATCCAGAGGTTGAGCTGATACTGGGCTGCCCAAAGCTCCTACCCTAAATCACATGGTTAGAAGAGTTGGTGAGACCTGAAGCCCCCAGAAAAACAAAAACACTCCTATCAGTCAGGGCATTCCAAGGGCTTAGAGGTCACCTCCTGAAATGGAGACCAACCTCTCCTTGGTCCCAGGTAAAATTTTTCACTGCACTGTGAAGGATTCATAGGTGTTTCCACCAGGAATTCACCTGAAGGACTCCTGTTTTACACTCTGCATTGCAAAGTAGACCTGCTACAATATGTGGTCTGGAACCTGCAGACATCATGCCCCTAATCATAGGACTTTGAAGTAAAGTTGGGGAGAACCTCAGAAACCTTTTGTGTTTGTGTTTTTTGAGACAGGGTCTGGTTCTGTCGCCCAGGCTGGAGTGCAGTGGTGCGCTCATAGCTCACTGAAGCCTTGATCTCCTGGGCTCAAGCGATCCTCCCACCTCAGCCTCCCGAGTAGCTGGGACTATAGGCATACACCACCACACCCAGCTAATTTTTGTATTATTTTGTAGAGATAGGGTCTCACTATGTTGCCCAGGCTGGTCTTGAACTCCTGGACTCAAGCAATCAGCCTGCCTCAGCCTCCCAAAGTGCTGGGATTAAGGGCATGAACCACTGGCACCTGGCCTAGAAATGGTTTTGATGGAGGCTGGGGGCAGGGAGGAGGGAATTGAGACTTGCTTAAAACGACAACTGCTTCTGCTTTTCCAAGGAAGAGGCCTTGTAGACCTAATTGAGAGAACGGGAGGATGGGGATCAGGCTCATTTCCTGTTTTACATACAGACTGCTGGACACGTTGCAGTTCTGAACCATGTGCAGCCCTTTCAATCTTCCTCTGAGTCTTCTCTGCTTTTCTCTGCAGATCCCCTTAGCAGTGGGAGACAGGAGCTTTGTACTGCTCAGGAAATCACACTGAAACTGAGGCCCAGGGTGACAGTGGAGACTCAGAAGTGAAAAGCAAGAATCCATGTCATGGGGAGTTGCATACCCCTCATGCTGCACCCTGGGAATTAGCTTTGGGTAATTACAAGGGGAATTAGGAACACTGGATCCCAGGAAGAAACGTGCACCGTGCCTGGTGCCTGGATGGCCCCACATGCCTTTACAATCGCATGCGAAGAACGTGTAATCTGAGGTCAGGCGTGGTGGCTCACGCCTGTAATCCCAGTACTTTGGGAGGCTGAGGTCAGGAGATCGAGACCATTCTGACTAACACAGTGAAACCGTGTCTCTACTAAAACTACAAGAAATTAGCTGGGTGTGGTGGCACTCACCTGTAGTCTCAGCTACTTGGGAGGCTGAGGCAGGAGAATTGCTTAAACCCAGGAGACAGAGGTTGCAGTGAGCCGAGATCATGCCACTGCATTCCAGCTTGGGTGACAGAGTGAGATCCTGTCTCAAAAAAAAAAAAAAAAAAAAAAAAAGGAAAGCATGATCTGAAATTCCAAAGCTTTGTTCCTTTACATTCAGGCACTCTGCCTCCCACCCCAGCACATGTCATGTGAAAACCCAATTGACCCGTCAGCACGTTCTGGTTTCATGTCCCTTCTTGTTGACCTGGTGGTTGGGGTCTTCTGCAGGCTGAGTGTCTTGGGAGATGAAACCCTTAGTAATCACCCAAAATTAATTCTCAACCGCAATGATCTGTGTAATCTTTGCCCAACTGAGGTCTGGACACCATGGCTGTGAGGGTTAATTTTAGGAAACTAACTAGACCGGACTGAGGGATGCAGAGATGGCAGGTGAAGGAAGCAACGTTTCTGGGGGTGACTGTAAGGGCGTTTCTATAACCAAGCCTGCTGTGGTTTGGATCTGTGTCCCCACCCAAATCTCATGTTGAACTGTAATCCCCAGTATTGGAGGTGGAGCCTGCTGGGAGGTGACTGGATCATGGGGGTGGATTCCCCATAAATGGTTTAGCACCAGGAATCCTCTGGGTATTGTTGTTCAGGTAGTGAGTTCTCTCAAGATCTGGTCATTTAAAAGTGTATGGCACCTCCTCCCTCCCCTGCTCTGGCTCTGGCCATGTGATGACATACCTGCTTTCCCTTCACCTTCTGCCATGATTGGAAGCTTCCTGAGGCCTCCCCAGAAGCTGAGCAGGTACCAGCACTATGCTTCCTGTACAGCCTGCAGAACCATGAGCCAATTAAACCTTTTCTCTTTATAAGCTACCCAGTCTCAGGAATTTCTTTATAGCAATGCAAGTACGGCCTAAAACAGGGCCCCTTGAGAATTCCATACCTGACATCCCTTGTCCATACAATACCATTATAAACTGAGAATGTGCTGTTTCTTTGTCAAGGGTTCAGGTGATCCTCCCACCTCAGCCTCCCAAATAGCTGGGATTACAGGCACACAACATCATGCCCAGCTAATTTTTTGGTATTTTTAGTAGAGATGGGGGTTTCACTATGTTGCCAAGGCTGGAGATAACTTCGGGGGTCACAAAAAAATTGCAGAAAGAATGACTGCCTTTGAGGACATTGCAACCAGCTGCTGATGCCCAGAATCCTGATTGCTGCAGGTGTTATTATATGAGACTAAAGAAACACAGATGTTTTCCCCTCAGTTCTCTGAAATCTCCATCCCTTACTCACTAGCTGCATAAAAACTCCAGGATGCAGTGGCTCACGCCTGTAATCCCAGCACTTTGGGAGGTTGAGGTGGGCAGATCATGAGGTCAGGAGTTCGAGACCAGCCTGGCCAACATGGTGTAAACCTCGTCTCTACTAAAAACACAAAAATTGGCTAGGCGTGGTGGCACATGCCTGTAATCCCAACTACTCAGGAGGCTGAGGCAAGA
This sequence comes from Saguinus oedipus, assembly GCA_031835075.1. Classification (NCBI taxonomy): domain Eukaryota; kingdom Metazoa; phylum Chordata; class Mammalia; order Primates; family Cebidae; genus Saguinus; species Saguinus oedipus. The sequence goes on from CM063170.1 coordinate 51,571,419, forward strand.
GAATTGTTTGAACCTGGGAGGTGGAGGTTGCAGTGAGCTGAGATTGTACCACTGCACTCCAGCCTGGGCAACAGGACATGACTCTGTCTCAAAAAATATATAAATAAATGAATAAAATAATAATAATGATAAAACAAAAAAAAACTCCCTGCTTCGTCTTTTCGATAAGACACATTGGAGAGATCCTGTTCTCCCACCTTCTTGTTTTGGCCAAATCAAACCTTTCTCTATCTCCACATACCAATGTCTCAGTATCAACTCCACCTGCGCATCAAGTACAAAAGCCTGACTGGGGGTTTTGCAACAATTCCAGATGAGATTCACCTGTGAAGCAGGGCACTGGGCGAGGAAGACCCACCCTCAATGCAAGCAGTGCCAGCCAATTATTGGAGACAGGCTAGAACAAAGCAGGGGGGGAAAGGGGTACATTCAGCTTGCCTTCTGTATTAGTCTGTTTCATGCTTGTGAGAAACAAACTCACCCGTCCAAACCCAAAGAATGGACTTAGAGACCCAGAGAATATCAAACGTGCAGCTTTTAATCATGGTCTTCCAGGATCGGGTGTCTGGCACGCAGGCACACCTAGCCCGGTTTCAACAAGCAATTGATTCCCTAGTGTACAGGTCCCTCCCCCAGTTCCTCATAGGCTGAGTACTGTGGGGTCACGATCTTCCCGGATGTCGCCTATTGATTGTTAGGCAGGGGCTTCAAGTATGTTCTTTAGGGTCTTGCTCCTGCATTTTATTGCAGCCCACAACGCATTGCAAGTGTCATGAGAGTCTTCAAACAGATTTGACACAAGTAAAAATACGGGTGCTGTGGTGAGGGCTCCTGACTTCACTTTGCAGAATAAAGAAAGGAAAGAAAGAAGGAGGGAAGGAGGGAAGGAAGGAAGGAAGGAGGGAAGGAGGGAAGGAGGGAAGGAAGGAAGGAAGAAAGGAAGGAAGGAAGGAAGGAAGGAAGGGAGGGAGGGAGGGAGGGAGGGAGGAAGAAAGAAAAAGAAGAGGCAACAGACACAAAAAAATTGTACTAACATGATGTTTAAATTTGAAAAAAATGAATAAAGTATAAGTAGGAAGACCAGCCACAATAAAAAAGTGAGAAGACAAATTAGAAAGAAATACATATAAAAGATGATGGCTTTGAAAGCAAGCTCTAAAGCTAGAAAAATAAATATCTAGCCAATATGTTAAATATTGTACTTAATAGACAAAAATATGATAGTCAAAAATAAGGCAAAGTGAAGTATTAAAGAATCAAGGCTGTAAAAAAAAAAAAAAAGGTAGCTCATGGTGTGAGTGTAAGTACTAAGTAATGGCATTCCCATTCATTGCTGGTAGAAGAGAGAATCCCAGAAGATTTCAGAAGCACCGTTTGGAAACATGCCTCCAAAGTTTGCAGAAAGCTCCCACTTTTGACTAAGGAATCCTGTTTTGCAATTTATCTTCAAATAGCAATTCAATAAACACACAAAGATTTATATGCAGAGATGAATTTATATCAGCCAGAAATGAGAAAGCTCCTAAATATGTAAGAATAAGTAAACAGTTAAACAAACTGTAACAGATTTATATAACAAATTATATACCAATTAAAAAGCTATTGATTGGCATTAGGAAGTGCAAGGAATAAAACGTTAGGGAAGAAAAGCAGGATACGAAAAAGAAAATAAAGTGGATCCTCATTCTGAAATAACTAAATGCCTAGACATACGCCCAGGAAAATACTGGAAAGAACGGCGCTTGGCATCTACCGGGCAGTAACACCATGGAATGTCTGAAGATGAGACTGGAAGACAAACACCGACATACGAACACTGGCTGGCTTTTGGGAGGTGTGATCTGGGATATATGTTTTGTCTATGATTGTGTGTATTTTTTAACTTTTCTACAGTCAACGAATTATCTTTATTATCAGGAAAAAATATAATTAAATTTTAAAAGGCTCTAGCTATGTCAAAAAAGAAAAGACTGAGAACTGCCCATCATATTAAACAAGTAGGTGAAAACTATCAGTTAAAAATTTGAATGAAACGAAAGCAGGACAGATAGTTTTTGGAAGGCTGACCTCAAACTCAAACTCTGTATCTTTACCCTTTAGAGTTACAACAAATGCGCGTGGAGCTGATTTTCAGTTCCTTGTCCCCGGGTTAAATAAAAACCACAACAGTTACCAACAACGAAAGCATTGTCATGGGTTTTCTTTATTTTTTCATTCGCAGTCAATAATTTACTATCCCTTTTATCAGAGCCTATTACCACAGCTGGCTCAGAACAGGGGGAAAATGGCAGCTGCTTTATGAAAAATCACAAGAACAATTCAGAGAGGAGTGTAGGATGGGTGTTGGTTTTCCAAAGCCCCTTGTCTTCGACAGAATCCCCTCTTTCCCACATTGCCACGTGGCTGTGCAGAATCCTGGGTTACTTTTTACCCCTTGGCCACTAGCAGCATCCTGGCCAATGAACATGGGCAGTGAACATCCTTAATAACGCACAAAATGACCCAAATTTCTGAAGAATGGAGACATAAAAATGTAACATTGAAACCTTAAAACCCTAAGCCTGGCTCTTGGTTAGGACAGGCAGGCTGTCTCATCATCTACCCATAAGAGTAGCTACAATGTTTGTGGAGAGCAGCTGAGGCACAGATAATAAAGAAGATTTGGGACCATCTCTGAGCCAGACACAATAATGTGATTCATATTAACCAGCTGCATTATAGACCCAGAGTCATTCTGTCTGGTTTATCCCAATACCTTCTCCAGAAGAGGTTCCCCCTCCCCTTGCTACCACTCAGATTTATGTTTATGATCCTAAAACACGGGTTTCAAATTTTCAATATTTGGAGAAATGTAAAATAGTGTAACAACCCTAGCAGTCTTCCTAAGAGGGCGGTGTGAAAGTTAAACTGCAAAGAGGTGGTTGATGAAATGCAATTAGCACCAGCATTTCACCACCCCGGAAAACCCCCTTCGTCACTCCCACAGCAGCTGGCTCTTGGGCAGTGACTCCTTTGCAAAGTCGCATTTTCCCACCTCTGCAAATGTCTGTTGGTACTCCTGGAGATCAGGACCCGAAGCCAGATTTGACACAAATAAAAATACTGGTGCTGCGGTGGGGGTTCCCGACTTCACTTGCAACCAAGACATCTCCGAGACATGACTTATCTATCCTTCAGCCCCCGGCTCCCTCATCTCATATCTGGACCACTTTACACATTGACATCCATTGTCCACCTGAAATCTTTTGTGGGAGATGCATGCTAGAGACCGGACATCACTCACACGATGGGAAACGTATTCAGTTTGTCTCATGGTCTCCGTGCTTCCTACAGATGAAGAGGTTTCGCGCAGCGGCCGTGAGCACTGCAGACTGACAGTCACCCGACGATGCAGCTATCATAAATTTGGAAAGGCTTCATGAGCTTAATGATAGTCTCCTGTATCCCTTTTCTCAATTTGGAGTGACCACAGGAATATCACGGATAAATAAAAAGCCCCCAATTGCAATTGTTGATTATGAGAATGTGTGGATAGCATGTGAGCTCTGTACCTTGCATGACTCCAGGTGGAATTATTCATGCAGGAAGCCATCCTCTGCATAGATCGCAGTGCAGACTGCGCCCCCTGGAGTTGTGCACCAAGACAGCCGTAGGAAGGGACTTTATCCTAGAGCAGGCATTGTTCCCATGGACCCCTCTAATCAGGGTAGAATTGGGGTTCCTCAGGGGTTTCTCCATATGTGACATAGACCTACTGGCTCCAACTCAAACATACTGAGGTTTCCATTATGACGAAGACATTGGGCAAAATCCAACATCACATCTGTCAAAATATGAGCAAATATAACCAATAAGACCTCGCCCCTGAATATCACAATCTTTCCAAACTCTAACCTGGCACCTGTGTGTCCTTATTTTTCGCAGCAATATCCTTTGACTCATATCAGATACTGCTGTACACAAGATGTCAAAGATGACAGCAGTGAAGTGATTACGTGAATCAGCCAGAAGCATTTTCCAATATTGTCTGACCTCATTGCTTTATTTATAGCTTTATTGAGATATAACTACGTGCCATTCGATTCACCATTTAGAGTATATAGAGTATACAAGTCAATGGTTTGTAGTATGTTCGCAGTTTTGCAACCATCTGCTGATAAACTCTCATTTTAGAACAGTTTCATCACCAAGAAAGAACACCTTGTCTCCAATTAAGTATCATTCCCCATTTTGCTCCCACCCTCAGCCCTAGGAAACTACCCACTTCCTACTTTCTGTCTCTACAGATTTGCTTGTTTTAGGCATTTCATATTAATGGAATCCTACAATATGTGATCCTTTGTGATGAGGTTTTTTCCTTTACCACAATGTTTTTGAGGCTCATACATACTGTAGGATGTTTCAGTATTGCATTCCATTTTATTGCTGAAAAGTTTTCTGTTGCGGGAATAGACTACATATTAACATTTCGTTAGCTGACATACATTTGGGTTGTTTCCACTTTCTAGCTGTTACCAGTAATGCTGCTATGAGCATTCATGTACAAGTTTTTAATGTTTCCATTTCTACTGGCTGTCTATCTAGGAGTAGAAGGGCTGGGCCAGTGAAAATTCTATGTTTAGCATTTTGAGAAACTGTTAAAATGTTTTCCAAAGCGGCTGAACATTTTATGGTCCCACCAGCAATGCACGAAGGTTTCAATTTCTTCACATCTTTGCCAACACTTGTTATTGTTTGTCTTTTTCATTGCAGTCATCTTAGAGGGTGGGAAGTGATATCTCATTGTGGTTTTAATTTACGTTTCCCTGATGGTAATGACGTTAAAACATTTTTCATGTACCTTTTTGCCATTTTTTAGACATTTCTTTGGAGAAATGTCTGTTAGATCTTTGCCCATTTTTTTCACATTGAGTTATTTTTAAAAGTATTATTATTGAGTTGTAAGAGTTTTTATATATCTGGATACAAGTACCCCTTATTAGGTACACATTTGCAAACATTTTCTCCCAGTTAATGAGTTGTAGTTTCACTTTCTTCATGGTTTTCCTTAAAGCATAAAAATAATTTTTTTGAGAAAGCATCTCAATCTGTCACTCAAGCTGGAGTGCAGTGATGTGATCATGGCTCACTGCAGCCTCAACCTCTTGGGCTCAAGTGATCCTCCCACCTCAGCCTCCTGAGTAGCTGGGACTACAGGTGTGCACCACCATGTCCAGCTAAATTTTTTTTTATTTGTAGAGACAGGGTCTCACTATGTTGTCCAGGCTGGTCTCAAATTCCCTGGTTCAAGTGATCCTCTGGGATTACAGGTGTGAGCCAAAAGTTTTTAATTTTGATGAAGTCAAATTGGTCTTTTTTTTTCATAGATTGTGCTTTTTGGTGTCATATGTAAGAAAACATTGCCAAACCTAAGGCCATGAAGATTTATTCCTGGATCATACACCTAAATGTAAGAACTAAAACTATAATGACACTTCTAAAAGTGTCATTTAATTCAAATGAATCATACACCTAAATGTAAGAGCAAAAACTATAATGACACTCTTAGAAGAGTTAATTAATTAATTCAAATAATCCATGTGAATTAATTTTTGTGTATGATGTGAGGAAGGGGTCTGCTTCAGTCTTTCGTATGTGGCCATTCAGTTGTCCCAGTATGATTTATGTAAAAGACTATTCTTTATCATCCAATTGTCTTGACGCCCTTTTCAAATATTGATTGACCATAAATATAAGGTTTTATTTCTAGATTCTCAATTTTATTTCATTGACCTGTATGTGTTTATACGGATACAACATTGTCTTGATTATCGTAGCTTGGTAGTAAGTTTTGAAATCAGAATGTGTTATTACCTTTTTTTTTTTAGATGGAGTCTTACTCTGTCACCCAAGCTGTATAGTTCAATGTCATGGTCTCACTGCATCCTCTGCCTCCCAGGTTCAAGTGGTTATCCTGCCTCAGCCTTCTGGGTAGTTGGGATTACAGGTGTACACCATCATCCCTGACTAATTTTTGTATTTTTAGTAGACACAGGGTTTCACCATGTTGGCCCGATTGGTCTTGAACTCCTGACCTCAGGTGATTTGCCTGCCTCAGCTTCCCAAAGTGCTGGGATTACAGGCGTGAGCCACCATGCCCCGCCTTATTTTTATTATTTTCTTTTAAGTGTGTTTTGGTTACTATGGGTCCTTGCAATTCCATATGAATTTTAGGATCAAAATAAGGTGTCTGGGATTTTGGTAGGGATTGCATTGCATCTGTAGAGCAATGTGGGGAGTATCCTTGTCTTGTTACTGACTCTAGGGGGTAATCGTTCAATTTTTCACCAAGTATGATGCTAGCTATGAGTTTTTCACAGATGTTCTTTGGCAGGTTGGAAACATTCCTTCACACTCCTACTTTTGTTGAGCGTCATTTATCATGAAAGGTGTTGGATTTTGTCAAATGCTTTTTTCTGTCTATTGAGATGATCCTATGGTTTCTATCCTTTATTCTGTTAATATTTATATTCTATTGATTTAGTTTCAGAGATTAAAACAACCTCACATTTCTGGAATAAATCCCAGTTGATCGTGGTGTATTTTTTTTATATGTTGCTGACTTTATTTATTATTAGCAATATTTTGCTGAGGATTTTTGCATCCCCAACCAGAATAGAGATACCGGTCTGCGATAATGGGGTATGTTTGTTTTTGTGATGTCCTTTCCTCATTTCAATATCAGGGTAATATTGGCCTCACAGAATGAGTTAGTAAGTACCCTTCCTCTTCTACTTTTTGTAGAGTTTGTGAAGCGCTGGTGTTCTTTCAATGTTTGATAGAATTGCTCAGCATAACTATTTGATTACGGGATTTTCTGCATGAGAAGTTGTTTGATTGCTAATTCAATCTCTTTACTTGTTAGAGGTCTGTTCAGATTTCCTGTCTCTCCCCGAGGCAGTTTTGCCAGTCTGTGTCTTCACAAATACGGCCACTTCATCTCTCTTGTTATGTATATAATTGTTCACAGTGTGTTCTCATATATATATTTCTTATTTCTATAAGGTCAGTAGTTATGTCTCCTTTCTCATTCTTGATTTTAATAATTTGACTCTTCTCTCTTTTTACCATGGTCAGTCTAGCTAAAGATTTTCCAGTTTTGTTGACATGGGCTCCATGTTTGCCAATCAGAAATCTGGAGTCCTTTAAATCCTTGCTCTCTACAGGCATTCATTGTTTGGGTTATTTTTTTTTCCCAGCTACTTTTTCTTTTCTTGTTTTTGACTCTGTCTCTCTGTCAGAGACTCTCTCTCTCTCTGTGTCTCTCTCTCTTTTTTGAGACTCTGCTGACAGAGACACTCTCTGTCACCCAGGCTGGAGTGCAACGATGCTGTCTCGGCTCACTGCAACCTCCGCCTCCTGAGTTCAAGCGATTCTCCTTCCTCAGACTCCTGAGTAGCTGGGATTACAGGCACCCACCACCATGCCTGGCTAATTTTTATATTTTTATTAGAGACAGGGTTTCACCATGTTGACCAGGCTGGTCTCGAACTCCTGACCTCAAGTGATCCACCCCCCTCAGTCTTCAAAATGCTGTGATTACAGGCGTGAGCCACTACACCTGGCCTTTAGCTTCTTTCAATATATTTTATTTCTTTTTATTTTCAGCCTTTTAGTTACAATGTGTGCACATTTCTTCAGGTTTATCCTGTTTGGGGCTCACTTAGCTTTTTGAATTGATAGGTTTTGTCTTTATCCAATCTTGGGAAGTTTTCAACCATTATTCTCTCGAGAATTTTTTCAGCACTAGCCTCCTTCTCATTTTCTTCTGGGACTCAGGTGACTGGAAAGTTAGAACTTAGATACTGTCCCACAGGCCCCTGAGGACATGTTGTTGGGGTTTTTTTTTTTTTTTCATTCTTTTTTCTCATTATTTTTCAGTGTAGATTATTTCTCTTGATATTTCTTCAGTCAGTTCATGAACTCTTCCCTCTGTCCTGTCCATCCTGCTAATGAAACCCACTGAAATTTTTTATTTCAATTATCATAATTTTTAAATTTCTAAAATTTCAATTAAAAAATACCTTCTGCCAGGCTCAGTGGCTCACACCTGTGATCCTAGCACTTTGGGAAGCCGAGGTGGGTGGATTCTTTAAAGTCAGGAGTTCAAGACCAGCCTGGCCAACATGGTGAAACCTTGTCTCCATTAAAAACACAAAAATTGACCAAGCGTGGTGGCACATGGCTGTAATCCAGCTACTCAGGAGATGAGGCAGGAGGATCACTTGAGCCTGGGAGCTCAAGGCAGCGGTCAGCTATGATGGCCCCACTGCACTCAGGCCTGGATGACAGGGCAAGACCTTGTCTCAACTACAAACCAAAAAAGCTCAATGTGGTGGCTCATACCTGTAATCCCTGCATTTTGTGAGGCTGAGGAGAGTGGATTACTTGAGGTCAGGCGTTCGAGACAAACCTGACCAAAATGATGAAACCCCATCGCTACCAGAAACACAAAAAATTAGCTGGGCATGGTGGTGTGCACCCGTAGTCCCAGCTACTCGGGAGGCTGAGGCAGGAGAATCGCTTGACAGGGAAGTGGAGGTTGCAGTGAGCCAAGATCACACCACTGCACTTCAGCCTGGGCAGCAGAGTGAGACTCCATCTCACAAAAAACAATTTCTATTTCTTAGTAAAAAAAATTATTTTAATATATGCTCCAAGACTGTTTGCAATTGCCTGTTTGAATGCAATTTTACTTTAAACTGTGAGCTGGGCACAGTGGCTCATGCCTGTAATCCCAGCTCTCTGGAAGGCTGAGATGGGTGGATCACTTGAGGTCAGAAGTTTGAGACCAGCCCGACCAGCATGGTGAAACCCCATCTCTACTAACATTACAAAAATTGTACAGGCATGATGGCACACACCTGTAGTCCCAGCTACTCAGGAGGCTGAGGCAGGTGAATCAATTGAACCTGAAAGGGGGATGTCAAGTGAGCCCAGATCGTGCCACTGCCCCAGCCTGGGCAACAGAGAAAGACTCCATTTCAAAAATAAATAAATAAATAGTGGTAAAATGTACATCACATAAAACGTACCATCTTAGCCATTTTAAGCGTATAGTTAAGTGTACAGTACCTTCATATTCTTGTGCAACCAATCTCTAGAACTCTTTTCATCTTGCAAAACATAAACTCTATACCCATTAAACAATAACCGCATTCCTCGGGCCCCAGCCTCTGACGATCACCATTCTACCTTCCGTTCCCACACCTTTGGCTCCTCTAGGTACTTGGTATATGTGGCATCACACAGGATTTGTCTTTTTGCGTCTGTCACATTTCACTCAGCATAATGTCCCTGAGGTTCATCCATGTTGTAGCGTGTGTCAGAATTTCCTTCCTTTTTGAGGTTGATAATATATTCCCTATGTGTGCGCCATATCTTGTCTATTTATGTGTCAAAGGACACTTGGATTGCTGCCACCTTTTGGCTATTGTGAGTAATGCAGCCATTTACATGGGGGTACAAATATCTGCTCAAGACCATACTTTCAATTCTTTTGGACACGTACCTACAAGTGGAGTTGCTGGACCATAAGATAATTCTATCTATCTTTAATTTTTTGAGAGACCATCATAGCAGCTGCAGTTGTTCATATTCCCACCAGCGATGCACAAGAGTTTCAATTTCCCCACATCCGTGACAATACTTTTTTTTCAAGAGTAGCCATCCTAATGGGTGTATCATTTGAACATTGTTGTAAGAGTTTTTTTTACAGTAAAATCTATGCCAGATAATTCTGATGTTGGTATCACAGAAGTTGAACTTTTTGTGGTTTGGATTACATGCTGGATATTTTCTGTGGGAGCTTTAGGATGCTCAGACTCTAGGTTTTATGTAAATCTGATGGAGAGTGTTGATATTTTTGCTTAGTGAACAATTAATCTTGGTAGGTTCAAGTCACAAGATCTGTGGGTCATGGTGCCAACCTCAGCTCAGTTTTCAAAATCTTTGTGGTGCCCTTTTTTGTTTTAATTTACAATTAACATAAATTTCTTTGTCACTGTTATGAAGGCTGTGAAGTCCAAGATCAAGGTGTCAGCATCTGTTGAGAGCCTTCTTGCTCTGTCATCCCATGGCTGAAGGTGAAAAGGCAAGAGAAAGAGCCCATTCCCAGAGGCCCCCTTTTTTTGTCACAAAAACAAATCAAATGTTTTATTCCTAGGGTTTTCTCTCTTTTTCTGAAACAGAGGCTGGCTCTGTTGCCCAGGCTGGAATGCAGTGGCATAATCTTGGCTCACTGCACCTCTGCCTCCTGGATTCAAGTGATTCTCCTGCCTCAGCCTCCTGAATAGCTAGGACTACAGGTCTGTGCCACCACGCCTGGCTAATATTTTGTATTTTTAGTAGAGACAGGGTTTCACCGTGTTAGTCAGAATGGTCTCAATCTCCTGACCTCAAGTAATCTGCCCGCCTAGGCCTCCCAAAGTGCTGGGATTACAGGCATGAGTGACCACACCCAGCCCCCTAGGGTTCAAATAAATCTGTTATATATCTTCTCTACTCTTTGTAACAGAGGAGGCAATTAATGAAAAAAGATACAGTGTAACTTAACTAGTAATTTTCAAGTTATATTCAAGGTATAGACATCTACAGAATCTTCACATCTCTCCTGGGAGTGTGCCAGCCACTGGTCCATCTGGGACTTGAGAAGTGCTTTCTCCATCAGTTCATCTCTGAAGCTCTTTGCTATGCTTGGGGGCGAGCACTGGAATTCATAAAGAACTTGACAGAGCCTTTCCGGAACTCCTCTCTCTCCATGATCTCCCTGCTGCATCCCAGTTCCCTGGGCCCAATTGGTGGAAGACACAGAGAGAACAGAGACCTCAGCATTGGTGCCAGCTTTTAAGATCCCTACTGCACTAAAGGCAGACGCAGCAACCTCTGCTCCAAAGAGCATGGCTTCTGCTGGCCCTCGATGCCACACCTCTGCAGGATTGTCTGAGGGTTGGGTCATAAGAGAAAGAGGCAAAAACAAAGAGAAAAGAAAGAAAACCTGAAAGGGGTGGTTTCTGTTCTCCCTCTATACATTAGGAGTCTTTTTTTTTCCTCCCAGAGCATCACATAGTCACAGGATGCCCTTGCCCGCTCTGCACTGTCTTTCGGAGCCTTTCTGCCTTGGCGCCAGGGCTCATCGCTGGATTTCCAGATGCATTATTTCCAACTGGGAATACTGGAAGGGAAAATTGCCACTCACCACCCACTTGGTGGTTTGTTAAATTCTGGTCTTCTTCCCTGCCTGCTATGATTTATTTAATTTCTAGAGTCCTCAGGTAGCTGCCTTGTGCATTCTGTCCAGGTTTTATAATTATATACGGTGGAAAAAATGGCAGTGTGCTTATTCCATCTTACCTAGAACTGGATCTTGAATTGGATTTGAGAAACTAAAACCGAAAGACTAACACAGATGAGCACAAATGCGTTCTATTTACTGGAAAGATAATTAAACCCAGAGTCTCCTGGTGACAGGGTAGTGACATCATCTTCACCTACAAAGGACAGCTTCATTATCATGGTCTAAATTTCATGCCCTAGGCATATCTTTATCTAATTTTGCTTTATTTGAAAGGATTATTCATTGACATTTCCAGCTGCTGCTGGACAAGGTTGCATAAATGAATAAATGACTCTTAGGGACATTACCACTTTCTAATGCTGTTTTATAACCGCATACTCCAGGGTTTGCTAATTTCTACAGCTGGACATCTGCAGGGATCATCTCAGCTCACAGTTTTGATTACTGACCTCTATTATATTAATAAATGAGAAAGTCGATGGCAATCCCAACTCCAGAAACATGAATTAAAAGATACCAGGTGCATCTGCATCATATTCCCTGGTGATTCTTTAAGAGTCAGAAGACACAAGGAGAAATTGGTCCAGAGGTGCACAGTCCTCAAATTGTTCAAATGCAGAGTTCTCACAGTGGAAAGGCACGGATCTCCCAGTCAAAACATCAGAGTATTGTTTGAGATACTGCTCTTGTCTGAATGTCTGTGTTCTCTCCCTCCACCAAATTTATATTGAAATCCCCACCTCCAAGGTATTAAGAGGTGGAGCCGGCTGGGTGCCATGGCTCACACCTGTAGTCCCAGCACTCTGAGAGCCTGAGGCGGGAAGATTGCCTGAGCCCAGGAGTTCAAGACCGGGCTGGGCAACATGGTGAAACACCATCTCTACAAAAAAAAATTGTAAAATTAGTGGAGCATGGTAGCGTGCACCTGTAGTCCCAGCTACTAGGCTGAGGTGGGAGAATCACTTGAGTCCAGGAATTCAAGGCTACAGTGAGTCATGCTTGTACCACTGTACTCCAGCCTGGGCAGCAGAGTGAGCTCCTGACTCTACAAAAAAATTAAACAATGATCCCAGCATGGTGGTTCATGCCTATAGTCCCAGTTACTGGGGACTATCAAAAAAAAAAAAAAAAAAAAAAGAGGTGGAGACTTAGGAGGTGATTAGGTCATGAGGGTGGCCCTTTCATGAAACCCTTATCAAGGGAATCCAGAGAGACCCACTCATCTCTTCCACTGAGTGACACACTGGGAGAAAGTGCTGACTGTAAATCAGGAAGCAGCCCTCGCAGACACGGAATCTGCTGACACCTTGATTCCAGACTTCCCAGACTCCAAAGCTGTGAGGATTAAATTTTATTTATTTATTTATTTGTTTGTTTGTTTGTTTGTTGAGACGGAGTTTCGCTTAGTCCAGGCTGGAGGGCAGTGGCACAATCTTGACTCACTGCAACCTCCACCTTCCGAGTTCAAGCAATTCCCCTGCCTCAGTCTCCCCCGGAGTAGCTGGGATGACAGGCATGAGCCACCTTGCTCGGCTTGTTTGGTGTTTTTAGTGGAGACAAGCCTTCTCCATTTCGATCAGGCTGGTCTCAAACTCCTGCCCTCAGGTGATCCGCCCACCTAGGCCTCCCAAAGTGCTGGGATTACAGGCGTGAGCCACTATGAAATTAAATTTATTTTCATTTATTTATTTTTTCATTTATTACTTATTTATAGGTAGGGTCTTACTCTGTCACTCAGGCTGAGGTACAATCACATGATCACAGCTCACTATTTTCTTAAACACCAGGGCTCAAGCAATCTTCCCACCTCAGCCTCTCCAGTAAGTAGCTGGGACTACAGGCACGCACCACAATGCCCAGCTATTTTTTACTTTTTTCTTTTTGATGGGGATGGGGTCTCACTGTGTTGCTCAGATTGGTCTCAAGCTCCTGGCCTTAAGTGATTCTCGCACCTCAGCCTCCCAAAGTGCTCTGACTGCAGGTGTGAGCCACTGCGTCCAACCAGAAATAAATGTCTGCTGTTTATAAGGTACCTAGTTCATGGTATTTTTGTTATTCCAGCCAAAATGGACGGAGACAGATAGCTGGACTTGTTTTCCCCCTAGACTTACCTGTTTTCTCCCCTGTTGAAGCTGTCAGCCTCTGAAGATTTAGAGCAGAAAGAAAGGAAGTGCTTGCCAGATACTTTCTCTATCTGGTCAATATTCAAAACCTTAAGCTCATTGAGAAAACAGAATGTGAAAACAGAATTGAGTTTCTGAGGAAAACGTGGAAACAGAGGGGGAGTTTGTTTCATATAAAAAGGAATTTGTCGGCCGGGCGCAGTGGTTCACACCCGTAATCCCAGCGCTTTGGGAGGCAGAGGCGGGTGGATCACGAGGTCAGGAGTTTTGAGACCAGCTTGACCAACATGATGAAACCCTGTCTCTGCTAAAAATACAAAAATTAGCTGGGTGTCTGGGTGTGTGCCTATAATCCCAGCTACTCAGGAGGCTGAGGCAGGAGAATCGTTCGAACTCAGGAGGCGTGGATTGCAGTGAGCCAAGATCGCACCACTGCACTCCAGCCTGGGTGACAGAGCGAGACTTCGTCTCAGGACAAAAAAAAAAAAAAAAAAAAAAAACAGGAATTTCTCTTGACAGCAAGGAGCTGGGGGCTACCGTTCCCCTCAACAGCCGGCACCTGTGCCAGACCTTTACCTATGCCCCAAGGTGGTGCTAGGACCTCAGAGACAATGGCCACCTGATGTCCCGGGGGGAGAGGAGGTGGCTCTCAGCCCAGACCCAGCCTCACCAAAGGTTCTAGGACCTCTAAACTACATCAGAATCAGCAAAGAGTGCTTTAGACACGGGGGGTCCACAGGTACTCGTGACAGCTGTCTCCGTCCGCATCCAAAACACCTGAGGTTATATTTCCATCGGCAAAGCAGGACAGGGACTCAAAGACAGAATTAAGTTGATTTATAGATAGTGAAGGCATAGGACGTTTCTGGCACACCCAAGTCTCGCCAACACCCCATACCCCCCACCCAACCACAGGTGCACCATCATATATAGAACTCAGAGGCTCACACCTGTAATCCTAGCACTTTAGGAGGCCGAGGCGGGTAGATCACCTGAGGTCAGGAGTTCAAGACCAGCCCGACCAACATGGTAAAACCATCTCTACTAAAAATACAAAAACCCATCTGGGCATGGTGGCACAAACCTGTAATCCCAGCCACTCCAGAGGCTGAGGCAGGAGAATCGCTTGAACCCGGGAGGTGGAGGTTGCAGTGAGCTGAGGTCATGCCATTCATTGCACTCCAGCCTAGGCAACAAGAGCAAAACTCCATCTCAAAAAAACCACAGAACAGAATTAGTAATCAGACATAACCCTTATGGTTATGGATAGAGGGATTTCTACCAAATCTATGAGGCTGCCAAAACCAGGGAGTCTTATTCAGCCAAATGATTACAGCTTGAGTTTTATTTCTAAGTATCTTTTCAGCGTTATGTAGTCACCTATAATAAGCAGCGCTTCTTGTACAAGTGGTAGAAGTTCCTAATTGGCCCTAGCGAAGGGATTTTTTATACATTTCAGGAGGCAAGGGATGAACAGCAGATGCAGCTACACTAATGGTTTCATTTTTTAAGACACTGAGTATTGTTTATGTGCTGTCCTTATCTTATTTTATTGTGCACAGATTAACAATCACTTGTCCCGGATGGGGAGCCAAGTCTGGGAGGGTGCATCTCATCCACTGGCTGCTACATGCCTCCTTGATTGCTTTTTCTCTCCCCTGCTGAGGTCAATAACCACTGCTGATATTTCTGCTGAATCAGTTTGCTGGGATTTCTCTTGTCCTTCTGACCCATGTTAATTATATATTCAAACAAGGGCTGAGCTAAAACACAGAGCTTCTTTCTTTCTTTTCTTTTTTTTTACTTTTAAGTTCAGGGGTACATGAGTAGGTTTGTTCCATAGGTAAATGTGTCTTGGGGGTTTGTTGTACAGATTATTTCGTCACTCAGGTATTAAGCCTAGTACCCATTAGTTATTTTTCCTGATTCTCTCCCTCCTCTCAACCTCCACCTTCCAAAAGCCCCCAATGTGTGCTCCTCCCCTCTATGTATCCATGTGTTCTCATCATTCAGCTCCCGTTTATAAGTGAGAACATGCAGTGTTTGGTTTTCTGTTCCTGTGTTAGTTTGCTGAGAATGATGGATTCCAGTTCCACCCATGTCCCTGCAAAGGATGCGATCTTGTTATTTTTTATGGCTGCATAGTATTCCATGGTGTATATGTACCTCATTTTCCTCATGCAGTTTATCACTGTCTTTGCTGTTTTGAATAGTGCTGCAATGAATGTAACACTTACACATTGTTGGCGGGAGTGTACATTACCTCAGCCATCATGGTAGACAGTTTGGTGATTCCTCAAAGACCTAAAGACAGACACACCATTTGACCCAGCAGTCCCATCAATGGATATACAACCAAAGGAATGTAAATTGTTCTATTATAAACATAGGGCTTATTTCAATAGTAGGAAAATGTATTTCTCCTTATTTGATGGACCTTCACTTTGATTTTCAGCTCCATCCCCATCTTGCCATGGTCCATAATCAATAGTCACGTGGTTCAGGTTCCTTATCTGGGAGACACAGGGAGGCCTTGAAGGTGCCTTCTTCTCAGACCTCAGAAACCAGAGTAAATGCAGGGATAAGAGGACGTCCTTCTCCTTCCTTTCCAGGGGAATGCACTCGCAGCCCCTTATCTTAAACTAGTCCATCCTACTAGAAATCTGACAAATGTCTCTCTTCTGTCTTCTGGAAATTTAGATGGTTCATCTTGAGGAAAGATAGCTCTGCCTCTGGATGATCAAAAGTAAAAGCCAAGTTCAAACAAATAACAGAAAAAGAAAACCACATTCTCAAAGAGGAATTTATTTTGTCCAATTTATTTATTAATTAATTATTTATTTATTTTTCAAAGATAGCCTTTCACACTGTTGGCCAGGCTGAAGTGCAGTGGAGCGAATACAGCTCACTGCAACCTCAAAATCCTGGGCTCAAGATATTTTCCTGCTTCAGTCTCCTGGAGTAGCTGGGACTGTAGGCGCATGCCACCATGCCCAGCAACTTCTTCAATTTTTCTGTAGACATGCACCTCGCCATATTGACCAGGCTGGTCTCAAACTCCTGGGCTCAAGTGATTCTCTCACCTCGGCTTCCCAAAGTGCTAGGATTTCAGATGTGAGCCACTACACCTGGCCTTTTGGTCCAATTTAGAATGTTGACTAGATGCCAGATACCTCTACCTTTCCAGAACTCTGGACATTCATTCCACAAACCTGTTACATGGAGCTGTGGCTCTCAGTGATATAGAAATAAAGACATTCTATACCCTATCCTGGCACAAGCTATATTCTCTGTTAATGCTCATTAGTATAATTCAAAGGCCATTAGTTGAGTCAAAAATGCTGACAATGGAGTCTAGACTAGGTGGAAATGAAGGTAAGTCATCATCTTGTCAGAGGTATTTGAACCAGAGCAACTCCATCTTGAATACCGGCCACGTCAAATAAGGCTAAAACCTGGGGGGCTGTATTCCCAGTAAATTAAGGCATTCTTAGTCACAGGTTGAGATAGGATAGGACAAGATACAAGTCATAAAGACCTTGCTGATAAAACAGGTTGCAGTAAACAAGCCAGCCAAAACCAAGATGGTGATGAGAGTGACCTCTGGTGGTCCTCACTGCTACCCTCCCACCAGTGCCATGACAGTTTACACATGCCATGGCAACGTCAGGAAGTGAACCTATGTGGTCTGTAAAGGGGAGGCATGGATAATCCAACCCTTCTTTAGCGTATTACCAAGAAATAACCAGAAAAATGGGCAAGCAGTAGCCCATGCTTCTCTCTCTATGGAGTAGTCAATCTTTTATTCCTTTACTCTCTTTCTTTCTTTCTTTTTTGAAAGTCTCAGTCTGTCACCCAGGCTGAAGTACAGTAGCACCATCTCAGCTCCCTGCAACCTCTGCCTCCCAAGTTCAAGCAATTCTCCTGCCTCAGCCCCCAGGTAGCTGGGACTATAGGCATGCACCACCATGCTCTGCTAATTTTTTTTGTACTTTTAGTTGAGATGGGGTTTCACCATGCTGACCAGGCTGGTCTCGAACTCCTGACTTCGTGATCCACCCACCTTGGCCTCCCAAAGTGCTGGGATTAGCTCTTTTATTCCTTTACTTTCTTAATAAAATTGCTTTCATTTCACTCTTCAAACTTGCCCTGAATACTTTCTTGGGTGAAATCCAAGAACCTTCTCATGGGGTCTGGATTGGACCCCTTTTCTTTAAAAATCTCTGTTGTCAGGACAAGGCAGAAAAGAAAAATTGATAAAATCTGCATGTGCACAAACTACTGTCTTCACAGCATGAGTGTTCGAGACATATTTCTTTATCCCTTTTAGAGTCATATTTGCATCTTTTTTTTTTTTTTTTTTTTTTGGAGACAGGGTCTCAGTTTGTCACCCAGGCTGGAATGCAGTGGTGCAATCTTGGCTCACTGCAGCCTGAACTTACCGGGCTCAAGCGATCCTTCTGCCTCGGCCCTCCAAGTAGCTTGGACTGCAATACAGGTGTGCACCACCATGTTCAGGTAATTTTTGTATTTTTAGGGAGACAGGGTTTGGCCATGCTGCCCAGGCTGGATTCAAACTCTTGAGCTCAAGCAATCTGCCTGCCTCAGCCTCCCAAAGTGCTAGGATTACAGGCATGAGCCACCATGTCCAGCCATATTTGCATTTTGGGGGCCCACATTAGATAAACTGTTAAGGAGGAGCACCCCTTATGTATCATGAACCCTGCCATTGTAGTGTCTTACTCCCTAAAAGCAGCTATAGTCAGTTCTCATTATTTCCACTCATTACATTCTATAAAGTCACTGCTGTTGGAATTAAAAACTCAGAGTCACAAAGAGAACAAACACTCAAACAAAGGATTTCTCAGCAAGGCAAATTTACTTCTGCAGAAGGGTGCTGCTCACAGGTCTGGCCACCATGAGAGCACACAGAACAAAGGAGAGTAGGATTTTTTAGAAATTTTTATTCCTAATGCAGCTTCTGCCTCTGTGTCTTTCCCCTGTTGGCTGTGGTTAGACCACACAATCTCAACTAGTCCCAACTGGCTAAACATTAAACCTTTCTTAGATAAGGTAGGTGCATGACAGAGGAGAAAGGGAGAGGAGGTAGGGGTTGCCTATTGGGGACTAGAAAGCTAACCTCTTCTCACATAAGGAAAGGAATATGGGCTGGGGCTGGGGCATGCCTAGGCACATTTAGACAAGTTAAGGTGCAGCAAAGGTTGGGGAGGGGTACCTGGAATTGAAAAATAAAGAACAGGGGAACTGGGTATGCTGTTTGGAGAGGAACTCAACTATATCTAACACTGCAAAACTTAATTATTGAATTCTGATCCACTGCTCCTAGGAAAACACAGAATTAGGTTCCTGTGGCCTCTGGTTGCAATATTTTCATCAACTCATCAACACATAGCCTTGTTTCATGTGTTTCTATTTAAACACATTTTATCTGATATACATGATTGACTCATTAACACTGGCCTCCCAGCCAACAGCACTGTAATTCACCCCTCTGCATGAAGCACATCTAACAGACATTTCTTCACCATGGGGCAAATCACTGCCTTGTTGTTCTTTGGATATCAGACAGCACTCAGCACCTCACATGGGGTGGCAGACATTGTAAACAGCAAAATCACCCACCAAAAAAAGTCATCAAAAAAAATCAGAAAAATGTGATAAACATGGCACTAGATAGACACTGAAAAGGCCACTCGTTACTGTAGGAAAGCTAAAGAACCTTAGCTGGTGTGAACCCAAAATATCTGAGACAGGTCTCAATTTAGAAAGTTTAGCTGGGCGCAGTGGCTCATGCCTGTAATCCAAGCACTTTGGGAGGCTGAGACAGGTGGATCACCTGAGGTCAGGAGTTTGAAACCAGACTGACCAAAATAGAGAAATCCCATCTCTACTTAAAATACGAAATTAGCCAGGTGTGGTGGTGCATGCCTGTAATCCTGCTACTCGGGAGGCTGAAGCAAATCGCTTGAACCCAGGAGGTAAAGTTTGCAGTGAGCTGAGATCATACCATTACTTACACTCCAGCCTAGGCAACAAGAGCAAAAGTCTGTCTCAAAAAAAATAAAAAGAAAGAAAAGACAGTTTATTTTGCCAAGGCTAAGGACAGACCTGTGACACAGCCTCGGGAGGTCTGGACGACATTTGCCCAGGTGGTCGGGGCACAGCTTGCTTTTACACATCTTAGGGAGACATGAGACATCAATCATTACCTGTAAGATGGACAATGGTTCCATCTGGAAAGGAGGGACAACTTGCAGTGGAGGCTTCCGGGCTGTAAGTAGATTTAAACATTTTTTGATTGGCCATCCATTGAAAGAGTTAAGTTGTTGTATAAAGACCTGAAATCAATAGAAAGTAATGTCTGGGTTATGATAAGGGGTCGTGGGGACCAAGGTTTTATCATGCAGATGAAGCCTCCAGGTAGCGGGCTTCCAGAGAACTGATTGTAGACGTATCTTATCCGAGTTAAGGTCTGTGTTGATGTTAATGCTGGTTGGTTTTTCCTGAATTCCACAGTGGCAGAGGTTGTAGGAGGCCTGTATGACTCCTCAAGCAGTTTTTCAGGCTAACTTCCGAATGCCCTTGGCAGAGAGGAGAGGTTCATTCAGATGGCTGGGGGCAGTGGGAGCAGGGGCCTTAGAATGTTATTTTTGGTTTACACTGGGAACGTGTACATCAGGTGATTCGACTCTTTCACTACTCTGTGTATGTCTGTGAACCACTGCAAAAGCCCCAAATTAGTACTCAATCCAGTCTTTAAGACCGAGAGCAACCTTGGGCAGAAATCACTTGGGCGTGTTATATATAAAATTTTTCTTTTTGGTATCGCAAAGAAAAAATAGTACTAGGACAAAGGATCTCTCAGCAAAGCAATTCTTTTTACTTCCTGCAGAAAGGGCATTCCCACTAGTGATCTTGCCATGATAGTACAACGAACAAAGGAAAGCAGACATATTTATCCCTCATGCATTTGGGGTTATCCTTACTGCTGTGTCTGATCTCCATTGGCTGGAGCCAGACCTCACAATCTAAACAAAAACCCAATTGGATAATAACTTGAAACTCTCTTAAACAGGTAAAAGCAATGGAGAGAAAATTTAAAAAAAGTATGTCCAAATAAGGAAGGGGCATAGGCTGCGAGCTGGGGCATGCCTATGAGCACATCCAGCACAGATATCTTGGTTAAGGTACAAGGACATAGAATGTACTACGTGCCTATAAGCATGGCTAAAAGCTACATAGGATAGGGCTTCTAGCAAAAAGGCAAGAAGGCTTTTGAAGAAAGTGTTTAAAACAAACTATTATACATTTTCTTAAACAAGAAAGGAAACTTTGAAGAGGAACATTTTTGACTTCCCACAGGTGACACCAGCCCAGCAACTCGAGACTCAGGGTCACACTTTTTGCCCTTTAAGCCTGACCTTGTTTCATGGCACTTTTGCTGTGTTCCCTTGGTTTTGGGGAACTTGCCTGAGAATCTTTTGCCAAGGAGCTATCATGATAGCAGAGTGGATACTTCAAGGACTTCAGAGTCAAACAGCACGGAAATAGCAAGAAGCAAGTTCACAAATGTAGACTCCACCAAGGATGAGGACAGACTCCACATTCTAAACTGCTTCGTCCCTGACTGACAAAACCTCTCCTTCCTGCGTCCCTGTGTTATTTTGCTCAGCTGCCGTAGCAAAGGACCACAGGCTGCGCCGTTTAACCAACAGAAATTTATTTTCTCTCAGTTCTGGGGGCTCGAAATCTGAGATCAAGGCACGGGCAGGGCTGGTGCCTCCTGAGGTCTCTCTCCGCCGGCAGGTGGCGTCTTCTCCCTGCATCCTCACCTGGACGTTTCTCGGTGTGTGTTGATCTCTTCTTAGAAGGACCCCAGTCCTATCGAATGAGGACCGATCTGACTTCACTTTACCTTAATCACCTCTTCAAAAGTCTTATCTCCAAACATAATCACATTATGAGATGCTGGAGGTCAGGACTTCAACTTACGAATTGTGCGGGAACACAATTTAGCCCATAATAGTCCCATTTCCTCAAATCTTCGCTAAGCCATGTGGATTTACTCTCTCAATTTAAGATGTCAGGATCTTAAATATTTCTCTTCTTGGAGCTGCCACACTAAACTTTAACTGTGAGCAGAAAAGGGTTTTCTCCTGACCAAAGCTGGGATCGGGCTGCTACGTTTGGGCCCATAATATAAAGATAAAGATTGAGAGCAAAGCAGAAAAAAGGCACCACCCAGGGAGGCATAGGTCATCCTCTCAAATGATGGTCAGTTTCTGGGAGAACAGAGAGAAAGCAGCTTCCTCCAAGGCTGGGCCAAGACAAAGGTCCATGAGGACTGCCTGGGCCCTGAGCCCTTGGGTATCCCTGGGATGACCCCATGTTCCCGACAGCCTTGCATGAGCCCCATGACCTCAGGCTGGGGGTGAAGGGCACCTTTCCAGGTGCTGTCGGCCCAGGGCAGAGACTCTGAATGCTGCTGGACCTGCACTGGACCCTGACGGATTCAAGGAAAACAATTGAACTAAGCAAGCTTCTGCCTTCCACACTTGCTCCAAAATTACATTTATGCATGCAACACCAGGGTTATAGTCTGAACTGTAGCCCCCAAAAGATGCTGAGGTCTTAACCCTCATACCTGTGAATATGAGCTTATTTGGAAATAGTGTATTTGCAGATGAACAAGTTGAGATGAAGTCATTAGGGTGAACCCTAATCCAATAGAACTGGTGTCCTCATGGAAAGGAGAAATTTGAAGACAGACGTGCACACAAGGAGAACACCACGAGAAGATGAAGGCAGAGATCAGAGTGATGTACAAGACAGGCACATTAGTGACGTACTCATACAAGACAGCTGTATCAGTCCATTCTTGCACTGCTGTAACTACATGAGGCTGGGTAATTTATGAAGAAGAGTTTAATTGACTCACGGTTTTGCAGGCTATATAGAGAGCTTGGCTGGGCCTCAGGAAACTGTCAATCATGGTGGAAGGTAAAGGGGAAGCAGGCACTCTTCACAAGGCGGCAGGAGAGAGAGAGCAAAGGGGGAAGTATTGCACACTTTTAAACAACCAGATATCAAGAACAGCAAAAGAGAAGTCCCCAGGATCCAATCATCTCCCACCAGGTCCCTCCAGAGGCCTGGAACAGAAAGAACCAGCCCTATAGACATCTTGTGATATGGATTGGCTGTGTCCCATGTCAAATCTCATCTTGAATTTCCATGTGTTGTGGGAGGGGCCTGGTGGGAAGTGACAGAATAATGGGGTGGGTCTCTCCCATTCTGTTCTTGTGAAGGTGAATAAGTCTCACAGATCTGCTGGTTTTAAAAAGGAGAATTTCCCCGCACAAGCTCTCTTCTCTTGTCTGCCACTGTGTGAGACGTGCCTTTCACCTTCCACCATGATTGTGAGGCCTCCCCAGCCACATGGAACCGTAAGTCCACTAAACCTCTTTCTTCTGTAAATTGCCCAGTCCCTGGTAGGGTCTTTACCGGCAGCATGAAAACAGACTAATACACCTTGATCTTGGATTTCCAGCCTCTAGAACTTGGAGACAACACATTCCTGTTGTACAAGCCACTAGGTGTGTGATACTTCATTACGGCAGACTCAGCAAACTAATACAACAGCAAAGGAGAAGTCCACCCCCATGATCCAATCACCTCCCGCCAGGTCCCTCCAGAGGCCTGGAACAGAAGGAACCAGGCCTGCAGACACCTTGTGATGTGGTTTGGCTGTGTTCCCACACAAATCTCATCTTGAATTTCACCCAGAGAGATTGCTTTTAAATCTGCTGTCTTCTCCCCTCTGCTTAAAACTCACCATCAGTCTTAGGATAAAATTCATCTCCCTACCATGGCCAACAAGCCCTGCAGAGCCTGGTCTTCCCTGACATCCCCCCCCCCGCCCTCTTTTTATTTTATTTTATTTTTTTTGCCTCTTCCTGAAATTCAATAAATTCCAGAATTTCGGGTCCAGTCGTATCAGACCTGGTCCTACCTCCTGGCATTTGTTCCAGCTCTCCTCTTCATCTGCACTCTGTTCTTCCTAAGTATTTTTGGCATTTCAGTTTTGGTAAAAACATCGCCTCCCTGCCCTGCCCCACTGAGAGGTGTTCGCAACCACTTCATCCAAAGCAGTGCCCCTGTAACCCCAGACCTGTCCTACTCCTTATTCTGTTTTTTGTTTCTTGCTGAGAACTATCCTGATCTGAAATTATTTTTGGAAAAAAAATAATTGAAAAGAAACATGCCAAAATGTGAAAGTAGTGATATCCCTGCTAAGATTGCATATAGCATGGCATGATTTCTGCTTTTTAGAGTTTCTTCAATTAACATGCATCATTTTCTTTTCTCTCTCGCTTTTTTTTTTTTTTTGACATGGAGTCTTGCTCTGTCACCAGGGTGGAGTGGAGTGGCACAATCCTGGCTCACTGCAACCTCTGCCTTCCAGGTTCACACGATTCTCCTGTCTCAGCCTCCTGAGTAGCTGGGATTACAGGCACACACTACCATGCCCAGTTAATTTTTGTAATTTTAGTAGAGACAGGGTTTCACCATGTTGGACAGGATGGTCTCCATTTTTTGACCTCGTGATCTGCCCACCTTGGCCTCCCAAAGTGCTGGGATTGCAGGCATAAGCCACCGCACCCCGCCGACATACATCATTTTCTAATCAGAAAAGAGTCAATAGCTTCTCAAAAAGAATCGGTTAAGAATTTACTGGAATCAGTGCTTTCTGCGCTATCCCAATGGCCAGTAAGACACTTCCCTTCCAGGCGGTCTTCCGGCTTAATTTCCGTGTGGCTTGTGCTGCATTTACAGCAGGGCGATACGCTCAGGGATGACTGGAATTAAAAAACTAAACACGGCCGGGTGCAGTGGGTGGCTCACAGCTGTAATCCCAGCCTGAAAGCACAGCCTTCCAGTTCTTCGACTCTGTCTCCTCCAGGTGAGACTACACCGGCCTTAGTAACTCACTTGTAGCCGACAGAATAAAGCATGAGTGATAGGCTAGTAGAGAATGTTCCTCCTCCTTGCACACTTGCCCTGAAAACACAACTGCTATAAGATTGCCACGTGAGAGAGGACCCAGACACCAGCTCCAGCAGCCAGCCTTCTGAGCGAGCTTTTGAGTGCGCCATCTGGGATGGCCAGCCCAGCTGTCATCAAACAATGGAACCTCAGCCACCATCTGACAGCAACAGCATGAAAGAGACCCCAAGAGAGAACAGCCCAACTTATGCCTTCCCGAATTCTTTTTTTTTTTTTTTTTTTTTGAGACAAGGTCTCTATTAGTCAGGGTTCTCTAGAGGGACGGAACTAATAGGATAGATGTGGGAGGGGAGTTGATTAAGGTGTATTGACTTACATGATCACAAGGTGAGGTCACACAACAGGCTGTCTGCAAGCTGAGGAACAAGGAAGCCAGTCCAGGTCCCAAAACCTCAAAAGTAGAGAAGCCGACAGTGCAGCTTTTAGTCTGTGGTCAAAGGTCCAAGAGTCCCAAAGCTGAACAACTTGGAGTCTGATGCTCGAGGTCAGGAAGCATCCAGCACAGGAGAAAGATGGAGGCCAGAAGACTCAACCAGTCTAGTCTTTCCACGTTCCTCCACCAGCTTTTATCTTAGCTGAGCTGGCAGCTGATTAGATGGTGCCCACCCAGATTGAGGGTGGGTCTGCCTTTCCTAGCCCACTGACTCAAATGTTCATCTCCTTTGGCAAAACCCTCACAGAACAGTACTTCGCATCCTTCAAACCAATCAGGCTGACACTCAATATTAATTATCACAAGGTCTCACTGTGCTGTCCAGGCTGGTCTCGAACTCCTGGGTTCCAGAGACCCCCCCCAACTTGGCCTCCCAAAGCTCTGGAATTATAGGCATGAGCCACAGTGGCCTGCCAAAGCTCTGAAATTACAGGCGTGAGCACAGAGCCCAGCCATTCCTGCATTCTCAGCCCATAAAATCGTGAGCAAAGTGAAATGACTGTTGTTTGACATCACTAAGTTTAGGGTAAGTTTTTTGCAGACACTGGAACAGTGGTTCTCCACAGGAAAATGAGAATGATTTTCTAGTGGTTTAAAGGACCCGGTGGTGACTTGCACAGCATTCACAGCAGGGTAATACACTCAGGGAAGACTGAGATTAAGAAACTAAACATGGCCAAGCCCAGTGAGTGGCTCACACCTGTCACCCCAGCACTTTGTGAGGCTGAGTCAGGAGGATCACTTGAGCCAAAGAGTTCGAGACCAGCCTGAGCAACATAGTGAGACCCCATCTCTACAAAAAAAAAACAAAAATCAGTAGGGTGTGGTGGCACACACCTCTAGTTCCAGCTACTCTGGAGGCTGAGGCGGGAGGATCGCTTGAGTCCAGGAGGTAGAGGCTGCAGCGAGCTACGATCACACTACCGCACTCTAGCCTGGGCATGCAAACAAACTAACAAGAAACTAAATACTCCCTTACAATAAGGAAGTCACTGGGGGAGATTTGGTCCTGCTGGTTCCCAGTCTCACCATATTTGCTCTGTGGATGCGTGCAAGGAAAGTAAAAATAAAAATAAAGACAGACTTGAAATAGAATAAGTAATATTAACATTAGGGCAAGGTCATTAAGAAAAATCACAGTAAGCAAAATTAGGTAACCCCTCCCAGCTTAGCCCAACTAACTGCAGGTGCAAACTTATCTCACAGCCCACATTCTAGGCTGTATTTAGAGAAAGTAGAGGCAAAGCAGACCTAGTACCACCCTCTCTCTACATTTCCATTTGTTTTTGTAAAAAAAAGAAAGAAAGAAAAGATGTGGCTAGCCCTGCTCCTCACCCTTCCTTCCTTCTCACTACCTAGTAGCAGATGTGATATCTGGTGCTGCTGCAACCATCTTGTAACCATGAGGCAAGGAAAGAAGAAAGAAAGAAAATAAGAAGAAGGAGAAGGAGAAGGAGAAGAAGAAGAAGAAGAAGGAGAAGGAGAAGGAGAAGGAGAAGGAGAAGGAGGAGAAAGAAGAACAAGAAGAAGAAGAAGAAGAAAGAAGAGAAGGTAGGAAGGAAGGAAGGAAGGAGTGAGCAAGCACCATCTGCAGCCTGTGCATACTTCTGCATTTCCTTCTCTTCTGATCTCCTTGGGTCTCCTCCCCAACCTTTCGACCCCTACCTAAGCTGCAAGGTTATAGAGTTAAATGACCACGAAGCCCAAGATTGTAAAACTTGATTGACCGTCTTTTTCTGAAACCTGCTTTCTGCCTTGTTTTCCCACTTCAAACACCATTTAAGCTAAACTGCCTTCTTTGCTGGGGTCGGCGGCTGTTTTAGGCATGAGCCTGCTGGCAGCCCGGGCACCCAAATTAAAGTTCTCTTCCGTCTCCATTGGTCTCTTTGTCTTCTTTGGCTGGAGTTTTGCTGCAACACATGTAACCACACCCTCCCACACACCTCAAACCACACACATGTGCAGCCCCAGCCTCAACCCCATCTTTAGGACCGAGAGCAACC
This sequence comes from Saguinus oedipus, assembly GCA_031835075.1. Classification (NCBI taxonomy): domain Eukaryota; kingdom Metazoa; phylum Chordata; class Mammalia; order Primates; family Cebidae; genus Saguinus; species Saguinus oedipus. The sequence goes on from CM063170.1 coordinate 51,598,398, forward strand.
TTGAGCAGAAAGGACTTAGGTGACTCCAGCCCAACAGCATGAGACTCGAGGGCGCACGTTTTGCCCCATAAGCCTGACCTTGTTTCGTGACATTTTTGCTGTGTGTTCTTGAATTTGGGGAACTTGCCTGAGACCCTTTTGCCAAGGAGCTGTCATGGTAGTGGAGTGGGTACTACAAGGACTTTGGAGTCAAACGGCTCTGAAAACATTCTCTCTCTGCTCTGCCATATTATTGGGCTTGCATTTGGCTGTAATTCAGAGAAAACTTGAATAATATGGGTTTAAAAAACAGTATGTTATTTTTCTCACAGAAATCTGCAGATAGGTAGTTGCTGACATTGTTTCAGCTGCTTTAATAATGTCATTCCAAATCCAGGCTATGTTCACTTTGAGTTTCCTTCCTTCCTTCCTTTCTTCCTTCCTTTTTTTGCCGCATGGTTACAAAATGGTTGCAGCAGCACCAGATATCACATCTGCTACCAGGCAGTGAGAAGGGAAGAAGGGTGAGGAACAGTACTAACCACATCTTTTCTTTCTTCCTTCCCTTCTTTCTTTTTTTACAAAAACAAATGAAAACACCAATAACTTTTCCAGAGCTCACTGTAGCAGTCCTTTCCTTAGGCCTCATGGATCAGAACTAGACCACATGACTTCCCCTGGCTGCCACAGAGTCTGGGGAATGGAGAAATAGCTTTGTCATGATTGTCTTAGACAATCGTCAGTCATCACTTGGGGCTGAGCACATTTCAGCTCTTCACAAGGAAGAGGGAGGTGATGAGTTTTAGGGACCCAGTTAGCAATAGCCATCCTAGCCACTCAACTAGCAGAATGTCTTAGTGACTTTGAGCTCTCCACTAGAGTCCTGTGTGGCTCAGTTATATATATATATATATATATATATATATATATATATATATATATATGTATATATATATATGTGTGTGTGTGTGTGTGTGTGTGTGTGTGTGTGTGTGTGTGTGTGTAATTTTTTTGAGATGGAGTTTTGTTCTTGTTGCCCAGGCTGGAGTGCAATGGTGCTATCTCAGCTCATGGCAATGTCTGCCTCCCAGGTTCAAGTGATTCTCCTGCCTCAGCTTCCCGAGTAGCTGAGATTGCAGGCACGTGCCACCACGCCAGGCTAATTTTTGTATTTTCAGTAGAGACTGGGTTTTGCCATGTTGGCCAGACTGGTCTCAAACACCCGATCTCAGGTGATCTGCCCACCTTGGCCTCCCAAAGTGCTGGGATTACAGGTGTGAGCCACTGCGCCCAGCCGCCTTATTTATATCGGTATAACGGAACAACACTGTATCCTCACCTAGCAGTGTCTCTGGCTCACAAAGCACGTGCTAAAAGAAAAAGGAATTCCCAGCAGAAAGCTGGGCTGCTTCCCCTATCTAAATGCATTGCAAAATGCCTGTCCTGAGCCTGGGTGGGTTACATCATGAGAACACAGAAATATTCACATCTCTGGCACGGAGTCGAGCAATACGCTTTCAGAAGGAAAAAAACAAAAAATACCAAAGTGGACATTCTAGAAAAAAAATGCGTGTGCTGCAAGTCATAATCAGCTCACACGTGAGCTACAGTTTCTCTGTCTTTTCTCAGGCTGCAGACAGCAGCTGGAGTCAGAGTTACAGCCCTTGAAGCACCGTCAGGCCTCGGTTCTGGCTTCATTAACCACCCATGGTTGCTATGCCTGGTAGGAAATGCAGGCGCGCTGGGGAATGCCCTCTTTGCATTTACTTCGTGGCTTTTACACATTCATTTCTTGGAGGCTCTACTTTTTTTTTTGTAGGATCATTACCTGCCTCCAAGGTATGTCTCAGCCAATTTCAGTCATAGAAAACTGGCTTACGTTTTGCCCAGGGCAGTATCACCAGGCTGTTCTGGGATGGCAGACAATAAGACATCGCTTTAGTCCTTAAACCAGATGCATTCCCTCCTCCTCGCCTGACCTTGTTGTCGTTAATCAAGCTGATTTTCTGTCACGGCCTAAATTGGTACTTGCTGCAGTCTCTTTGCCCTACAGAGAAATTCCTTTTACCACCCGGTCCCAAGAGGCCAAGTCCTTGGCTCCTTCTAACCAGAATAAAGTGACTCGTTAAACTATTCCATTGGCTTTGGAATGAGCATGGCTGCATAAGAACATTTTTCTACATCTCCTCCTGGAAATCATACATAAGGAGCAAGGAGAATTTAAAAACCGCAACAACTCCATTTTCAAGGAAGCCAGAAAAGGCACAGATAGAGTCCACAGACTTCAAAGTGTGTGTTCAGACTTAGAAAACAGCTGGGTTAGGGCAGAACTGCAAAGGGGGAGAGGAAGGGGAAAAGTAGGGGAACCCCAGCTGCAGCTGAGGAGCGCACCAACTCAAGGCACCTCCCAAAAGTGAGGGGTTCACCTTGAAGCTCAGCAGCTGCACCTGCTGCCTACGACACCAGCTAGCATGGAAACCAGGGAGAGAGGCATGAGAGAAGCTCTTGTGGACCTGGTTTAGTTCAGAGATGCAGAGAGCTGTAGAGAGGGAAGCCATATTTACCAGCAGTTGCCTAACTCTGACAGGAGAGAAGAAAAATACTTGTGGTTGTGAAGACAGCTCCAATGCACGTCCTTCCACTGTTTCTCAAAAGCTTCCCGTGAGAGGCTCATTCACAAGATTGTTGCTGGATGTCTTCCCAAATTCTTTTTTCCCTTTTTTTCATGTTTATGGAGTTTTAACTGGGGGCTTGGCCAACCACTTGGAAACTACATCTCCCAGCCTCTCTTTCAGCCAGATATGGTCATGGGGCCAACTGGGGCCAATGGGATGTAAGCAGAGGGTAAGTAGACAGTTTCTGATTGAAAGAAAACCATGTGTTTTGGACTCTGCCCTTTTGTCTTCATTCATCTGGAAAGCAGATGCAGTCAGGATGCAGCTCCCAGCATGCTGGATTTGGACAGGAATCTAGGTGATGAAGGAGCAACAATGTGGAAAGAACCTGGATCACAGAGTGACTTCATGAAGTGTGGAGAGTTCCCAACTGCCTGGACTGAGAATCCCAGGATTGTTAGGAGCTGCTCCGAGAGGGAAACAAGTTTCTCTCTTATGTAAGCTGCTGTTTTCTATGGCTTTAACCTATGCCCTATATTTTAAATTCTTAACATAGATTTGCATCTAGAAGTGTGAACATAACAAAAGCCTGAAACTGTGTCATTAGCTTAGTTGCCCTTGAAGGGCTCCTTGGAAAAGGAGGAGCCTGAGTCCTTACTTCACCTCCTTGCTAAGTAAATCAGCCTCTCCAGGGGCCAGAGAAACCAGGTATCTTCAAGATCCTGATTACGTCCTCCTCTCTGCAGAGAGTTAAGTAAATCTCTCTAGACTTCTCTCACTGTCTATGCAGTTGCCAATTAACTTGCAAAGCTTGTTCTTAGGCCAGGAACTGAAACTTGAGTAAAATTGGTTCAGAAAACCGCAACTGTGCAGAAACCCAATAATAATTCCTCTGCAATACCACAGTAAACATATTGCACACATCTTCCAGCTCTAATCCTTTTCCCTTTCCTATTTCACAGAGCTCAGGGAGAGCTTATCAGGCTTTCTGGGCATTCTGTGAGACATAAGCTCTCTAGAAGGACTGCATCAAACATACCTGGAACGAATGGCAAGGGCTCTTGACGAGTGTCTTCAACCCATCTTGCTGATTAGACCGTGGATCACCGCAGGTAGTGTCTTGTCTTGAGGTCTGCAGAAGCTTCCAGATTTTAACATACTTCTTGGCCCACACTAGGCAGAAAAATGTTTGTTTGTTGACTTTCTAAAAAATTCAAATCTCTTGACTATGAGACAGCTTCTAGGTGGAGTATGGGCTCCATTCAGAAAACAACCACTCATGCATGCACCTGACCCTTTCCCATTCCACCGTTCTTCAAATGTTGTTTAGTAGAAGAAACTTTTCTTTTTCTTCAGTCCTCAAACAAAATTGTACCCAAAGTACCCATACATAAAAAGAGACAAAAGAGAGTCTGATCGTGATCGGTTTGGAGGGTTCAATGGATCCGTCTTCTGGGCTCCTCTCAACCCCATTCCTTCTTTCTCAGTCCCTCTCAGTGATCAGAACAAACTTTCCATTTGTTCAAACGAATGCGATGAATTTCACAGCCTTTCTGTGATCCTCCGTGTGCCTCACTTTATCCTGTGGCATTGAATAGAAATCACAGACTCATGACCAATGCATGTACCAGCAAGAATGAACCTCACAGGCGCTTTGCTGAGTGAAAGAAGCTGGACGCAGAAGAGTACAGCACAACCTGCTCTTTTATTCCAGTGATATGAAATTCCAGAACAGACAAAATACATCTATATTGACAGCAGATTCATGATTGCTTCTGGGGGGCGGGAGGGGCAGGAGGGCAGGGCAGGGATTTATTAGGGAAAGGCAGGAGAGAATGATCTCGGGTGATAGGTGTTTACTCTTGTCAGCACATCAACTCCCACATGAGATGTGCATTTCGTTATATGTAAATTTTACCTACAAATAATCATAAACAAACATGAGCTCTAGCTCATGAGATGCATGCTGAAGTGTTCAGGGGTGAAGTGCGCTGATGCTGCCACTTCCTTTGAAATGCATCAAAAATCAGAAAGATTGATGGATGGATGGAGAGATAAACACAATAGAACAAATACAGCCAAATGTTCATCATGAAATCTAGGGGGTGCTATATAGCCGTTGACTGTATAATTCATTAAACTGTGTTTGAAGACATCCATCATTAAACGTGAGGGGGGAAATATTTATAAGAATTCCATAGTGTTGAAGGCAGAGAAGAAACAGCCAACCTCGTTTCCTGTTGCAGAATTTTTTTTTTTTTTTTTGAGACGGAGTTTCGCTCTTGTTGCCCAGGCTGGAGTGCAATGGTGCAATCTCGGCTCACCACAGCCTCCACCTCCTGGGTTCAGGCAATTCTCCTGCCTCAGCCTCCTGAGTAGTTGGGATTACAGGCACGCGCCACCATACCCAGCTAATTTTTAGTATTTTTAGTAGAGACGGGGTTTCACCATGTTGACCAGGATGGTCTCGATCTCTTGACCTCATGATCCACCTTTTTTTTTTTTTTTTTTGAGTCGGAGTCTCTGTGTCACCCAGGCTGGAGTACAGTGGCAAGATCTCGGCTCACTGCAGCCTCCACCTCCCAGGTTCAAGCGATTCTCATGCCTCAGCCTCCTGAGTAGCTGGGATTACAGGCATGTGCCACCACACCTGGCTAATTTTCTGTATTTTTAGTAGAGACGGGGTTTCACCATGTTAGCCAGGATGGTCTCAATCTCCTGACCTTGTGATCCACCCGCCTTGGCCTCCCAGAGTGCTGAGATTACAGGCGTGAGCCACCGTGCCTGGCCTGCGGAATAACTTTTATTTCAGATTTCTAAATATTCTCTCTAAATATTTTCCAAGGCTTTCTTTTCTGACCAGTCCATCAGAACGTCTTCCTCCATTCTCTTTCACTTTTTAAAAGGTTGTTTTAGGGAGGTATAATGTGCATACAATAAACTTTTACCTTTCAGTGCACAGTTCTGTGACTTTGACAAATGCCTGTAGTTGTGTGACCACAGCCACCATCACCCATCACTTCAAATAATTCCCTTGTGTGCCCCATAGCCAGTCCTTCCTTAGCCCCTAAGCTCCCAGAAAACACTGATGTACTGTCTGGCCCTGTGACTTTGACTTTTAGAGAATGTCATATAAGTGGAATCATATAGTATGTAGCCTTTTGTTTTGTTTGTATTTTTTCAAAATGGAGTCGTGCTCTGTTGCCCAGGCTGGAGTGCAGTGGCGCCATCTTGACTCATTGCAACCTTCGCATCCCAGGTTCAAGCAATTCTCCTGCCTCAGCCTCCTGAATAGCTGGGATCACAGGTGCCCACCACCATGCTCAGTGTATTTTTATATTTTTAGTAGAGGTGGGGTTTCATCATGTTGGACCAGGCTGGTCTCGAACTCCTGACCTCAGGTGATTCACCCGCCTCAGCCTCCCAAAGTGCTAGGATTACAGGCATGAGCCACAGCACCCAGCCTGTTTGTATTTTTCCTATCCCCTCTCTTGCTTTTTCTTTTTTTCTCTCTGTTTTTGTTTTGTTTTGTTTTGTTTTTGTTTGTTTGTTTTTTTAGAGACAGAGTCCCACTCTGTCACCCAGGCTGGAGTGCAGTGGCGTGGCCATAGCTCACTGCAGACTTGAATTCCGGGCTCCAGAGATCACCCTCACTAGCCCCCCAAGTCACTGCGGCTACAGAGGCATGACACCATGCTCAGCCTCACTTTCTTTTTTTTATTATTGTTATTATACTTTAAGTTCTGGGTTACATGTGCAGATCTTGCAGGATTGTTGCATAAGTACATGCATGCCATGGTCATTTGCTGCCTCCATCCCCCAGTGACCTACATCAGGCATTTCTCCCAATGTTATCCCTCCCCAACCTCCCCATACCCCCCCACTATCCCTCCCCTAGCCCCCCACCCCCCGACAGACCCCTTTCTTTCTTTTCTTTGGAAAAGAAATTCTCACTCTTTGCATTTACTGTCTGCTGGGAAACAAAGTCTCCAAGCTTAGGAAAATTACATGTGAACAACACCGACTAGGTACCTGTGAAGGCCTGAGGGCTGTTCCATGGGATTTGGTTCTTGGACCTTCCAGTAACTGGCCTCATGACTGATGAGTCTTTCATTTACTTAGAATTTTGGAATGCCTTTGCTTGTTGCTTAGATGCTGTGTCCTTAAGGCTGTGGCAGAAATGAGAAATCTCCATGGTGACACTTCTGTTACATGAGTTTTCGGTATTTTTTTTTTTTATTAAGAGACGGATTCTTGATCTGTCACCCAGGCTGGAGTGCAGTGGTATAATCATAGCTCACTGTAACCTCCAATTCCTGGGCTTCAGTGATCCTTCTACCTCAGCCTCCTGAGTATCTGAGACCAGAGGTGCGCACCACCACACCAGCCTTATTTTTTTTTTTTTTTAGAGATGGGGTCTCACTATGTTGCCCAGACCAGTCTTGTACTCCTTGCCTCAAATGATTCTCCAGCGTCATCCTCCTCAGTTGCCGGGATTCAGTATGGAGCCTTTTGAACTGGAAGTTTTCCACTCTCCACAGTGCATTTGAAATCTACTCATGCTATTGCCTGTATCTATCATTCATTCCTTTTCTCCAATTGTTTCATTGTGGTAAAATAAACACAAAACATAAAATTTACCACCTTAACCTTTTGTAAGTGCACTGCTCAGTGGTACTAGACATGTTCGCAATGCTGTGCAACCATCACCCCCATCCACCTTCAGGACTGTTGACATCTTGCAAAACTGAAACTCTGCGCCCATTAACCAATAACCCGCTCTACTCTCCCCACAGCTGCTAGCAATCACCAGGCCACCTTGTGTCTCTAATTTTGACTATGCCAAGTGTCTCTTGTAAGTGAAATCACACAGTGTTTGCCTTATTTCTCTGAGCCTAATGTCTTCAAGGTCGACCCATGCTGTAGCAAACATCAGAATCTCCTCTTTTTCGTTTGTTTGAGATGGATTTTCACTCTCGTTGCCTAGGCTGGAGTAAAATGGCGCAATCTTGGTTCGCTGCAACCTCCGCCTCCCAGGTTCAAGTGATTCTCCTGCCTCATCCTCCCAACTAGCTGGGATTACAGGCACCTGCCACCATGCCTGGCTAATTTTGTGTGTTTTTAGTAGAGACATTCACCATGTTAGCCAGGCTGGTCTCAAACTCCTGACTTCAAATGATCCACCCACCTTGGCCTCCCAAAGTGCTGGGATTACAGGCATGACCACCGCACCCGGCCAGACTCAGTTTTTACTATACATCTCTTTCACCAAATACTTACATGACCTATTTAAGAATTATAATTTAATACAATTTTTTAAAAAATAATGAAGTCAGGCCAGGCACGGTGGCTCATGCCTCTAATACCAGCATTTTGGAATCTGGTGGTGGGCGGATCACTTGAGGTCAGGAGTTCGAGACCAGCCTGGCCAACATGGTGAAACCCAGACTCTACTAAAAATATGAAAATTCACTGGGCATGGTGGTGGGCACCTGTAGCTACTCGAGAGGCTGAGGCAGGAGAATCACTTGAACCCAGGAGATGGAGGTTGCAGTGAGCTGAGATTGCACCACTGCACTCCAGCCTGGGTGACAGAGCGAGACTCTGTCTAAAATAATTAATAATAATAATTATAATGAAGTCAAGTTAGCCTGAAGAAATGAAGAGTTCTTTGTAAAGATTTAAGAATGCAGTGACAAAATTAAAATAGTGATGGTGAAGCACTTTACAGAACTATAAAGCTGGTCCACATCTTTCTGATTTTCAAGAGAGTGCTATTTTCAGAGAAAATTTTGATAAATATTTTTTTAAATCAAAAACCAACAACTACAAATCTCAGTTAAAAAAAAAAACAACACGATATAACTAGAGCACCCACAGATGGATTTCTCTCTTTCAGTTACACTATGTTTAAAAAATATATACTTAGAGGAAGAAAGTCAACATCATGAAGCACTTATTATATGTGAAACATTTACGTATTTCATTGAATCATCCAAATCATCTGAAAGCTTAAAAGCATTATCCCTAGGGCTTGGGCAAAATAAGTAATTTTCCCCAAAAAACTTCGCTAAGTAGAGCTAAGCCAGCACTGTCTGGTTCCAAAGGCTGAGTTGTTTCCAGTATGCCAGGTGGGCTTTATTTTATAAAAATAAAGTGGAATTGCAGCAGGGAAAGAAGGAAACTAAGTTTTAGGATATAGTGCTATGAATAAAGAAATGTGCTTTTTATAAGTGGCTTAAAAATGGCTGTTTCCCGAAGGACTCTTATTCCTAAATTATCATATTGATTGTCAGTGACATCATATTTTGTCATTTTTCAAGAAACTTGGAATTACCTGTGACTTGATTCTCTCTTTTTTTTTTTTTTTTGTTGAGATGGAGTCTTGCTCTGTTGCCCAAGCTGGAGTGCAGTGGTGTGATCTTGGCTCACTGCAACCTCTGCCTCCTGGGTTCAAGCAATTCTCCTGCCTCAGCCTCCTGAGTAGCTGGGATTACAGGCATGCGCCACCATGCCCAGCTAATTTTTGTATTTTTAGTAGAGATGGGGTTTCACCATGTTGACCAGGATGGTCTCGATCTCTTGACCTTGTGATCCACCAGCCTCAGCCTCCCAAAGTTCTGGGATTACAGACATGAGCTACCATGCCTGTCCAACCTCTTTTCTTTATAAATTACCTGGTCTCAAGTATTTCTTTATAGCAATGCAAGAATGGTCAAATATACCTGCCATGCTTAATTTTTCTCCCCAGCATTTAAAAATATTCGATATTATACATACATACATACATGTATTTTTTTATCAATGTGAAATCCATGTCACACAAAATATCCATTTTAAAATGAACAATTCCATGGCATTTAGAATATCCACAATGCTGTGAAACTCCCAGCTACAATGGAATATTGTTCAGCCATAAAAAGAAATGAAATTCCAAAACATTTTTATGACCCCAAAAGGAAGCCATGTGTCTGTTAAACAGTCTACTCCCTATTCTCTCTTAACTCTCTGCCCCAGGTAAGCACCAATCAATGCTCTACCTCTAAGGTTCTACCAGTGCTGGATAGTTTGCATTAAAGGAATCATGCAACATATGATCCTTGGTGTCTGACTTCTCACACTTAGCATCATGCTTTTGAGTTCCATTCACATTGTAGCATATATCAGTACTGGCTATGGCTGAATTACGTTCCCTCAAAATACATATATTGAAGCCCTAACCCCCAGTACCTCAGAAGATGACTACATTTTAATACAGGGTCTTTAAAGAGATAATTAAGGTTAAATGAGGAAATTGGTGTGGGCCCTAATCCAATCTGACTGGTGTCCTTATAAGAAGAGAAGATTAGGACACAGACACATACAGAGGGATGACCATATGAAGACATGGGAGGTGATGGTGATGGTGTCTGCAAGCCAAGGAGAGAGGCATCAGGAGAAACGAACCTTGCTGACACCTGATCCCAGACTTCCAGCCTCCAGACTGTGAGAGAATAAATTTCTGTAGTGTAAGCCACCCAACCTGTAGTACTTTACTGTGGCAGCTGTAGAAAACTAACACAGCACTTCATTCCTTTTTACGGCTGAGTAATATTCCATTGTATGTTTCATTGATGCATGCACCATATTGTTTACCCATTCATCCATTGATGGACATTTGGGTGTTTTCCACCTGCTGATTATTGTGAATAATGCTTCTATGAACATATTGTGGGAAGTAAAAGTTCCTCTGCAAAGTTTCCTTTCTTGTTAAAGAATAAATCATAAGTGTGCTAACTCTTTGTTAAGCCCTATCTTATATAGCTGTTAGACATGCCTTGCTTACAGGCATGTAGAACATTCTGTGTTCTTGTACTTTAATCAAGATATCTGTGCTGGACATGCTCACAGGCATGTCCCAGCTCACCACTGCTTTTACCTGTTTAGAAAAGTTTTAAGTTGTTAGCCAATCGGGTTTTAGTTTAAATTGTGATGTCTGGCTCCAGCCAACGAAGATCAAACACAGCAGTAAGGATGACCCCAAATGCATAAGGGATAAATATGTCTAGTTTTCCTTTGTTTGTTGTACTCTCATGGCAAAATGGCTGGCAAGGGTACCCTTAATGCAGTCTAGGAAGTGAAAATTCCTTGCTGAGAAATCCTTTGTCTCAGTGCTAATTTTTCTTTGTGGCACCAAGCATCTGTTTCCAATACATATGCATACATGTGCCTGTTTGAGTATTTGTTTCCACTTCTTTTGGGTACAGACCTAGTTGTGGAATCACTGGGTCATATGAGATGTCTGTGTTTAACTTGTTAAAAGCTGCAAATAATTTCCCACAGAGACTGGAACACAATTTTCCATTCCCACCAGCAAAGCATGAGGGTTCCAGTGTCTTCACAACCTTGCCAACATTGGTGATTTTCCATGTTTTAAATTACAGTCATCTTGTTGAGTGTGAGGTGGAATCTGATACTACATTTTATACATATGTTTGTTGATTCGTTTTCCATTATCTCTTTTTTCTAGAATGTATGTTCCACAAGGATGCGGAATTACTCCTCACTGATAGAGTGTCCATAGCAGGTGCTCGCTAAAAATTCCTTCAGTGAATGAATGGATGAATGCTTAGCTGAATCTTAAGTGGGAATGCAGGGGTAGGAGTGCCTGATTTCGCCTCAAGAGATCAGAGGCAGTTTCATCGTGGAGGAAGTATTTTGTCTGAACCTGAGAAGATGAGCTGGTACTGATGAGACGATGACCAAACTTTGTTTCACCACTAAACAGGATGCACTTAAGGTCTCAGTGTATGAACATGGCATCACCAAAATTGTATTTTAGGAAGATAGTTATTTTGTTGTAACTTCAAGTGGGCACATCACAGATTCTTGCTGTGAACATCGTTAATTCTGGACAGTGTGCACCTGTGCCTCCTTCCTTGCTGTGTTTGGGTCTCTGCGCTTTTTCAGACAGGGCTGCCCCTGTGCAATCCAAGACAGGCTGGAAAATGCCAGCTCCTCGCTTTCCAGACTCCCAGGGTGCTGGGCACATGCTCATGGCTGGGGCTTCAGTCTGACTGTTCATTCATACAGACTAGTTTTAAAATTGCAGATAGTGAGGCAAGGGAAAAGGAACTCCTGGGTGTCTTCCAGCCAAGAGTGGCCACAGCAGAGCAGCTGTGTCCAGTGTCCAAAACCAGCAGTAGACACAGCTGCTGTGTTTGGGATGGAGGGGACAGGCAAGCAGTTCTCTCAGAGAACCAGGGTGGCGGCAGCAGCATCTTCACCAGTGTGACTTGGGGACATCGTTAATGGCAAAGGCAGCCTCCAAGCTGCTTCTTAGACCTCATGGGGACTCCACGAGGTCCCTAAAATCCTCTGAACAAATTCATTTTCTGCTTTAATTAACCACATCCAGTTTCTGTTGCTTGTAAACAAAACGCTAACTAATAATATGTTTCTGCTTCATGTGTTAATTCCTCACATTTGAGTCCGCAGTGGCATAGATCTCATGAAGACATTTAGAATTAAAAATGTGAAGCCACAGCAGCAACAGCTCTCCTTTAAAAATAAAATACACATTTCAGGATGGATATGGTGATATGCACCTGTAATCCCAGCTACTCAAGAGGCAGAGATGGGAGGATCACGTGAGCCCAGGAAGTTGAGGCTGTGGTGAGCTATGATCACATCACTGCACTGCAGCCTGGGCAACAGAGCGAAACCCTGTCTCCAATAAATACTAGGAATAAGAATTTGAAAATTAAAAAAAAAAAATATTCCTGTCAGAAATGATTCAATAACTCTCTGCCTAAGGTTGTAACTTATAAGAACAGGGGGACACACAGAGTTTCCTCCAGGGAGAACCCTAGGTCAGGAGAACTAGAGTGCAGGTGACCCCAAGATAATCAAGCGTGAGAGAGAGGAACCCGGGGTGGAATCACAGAGTGGAGAGAGTTGAAATGAAGGAAACAGGCTGAAATGAGGTGTATAGGGATGGAGGGGAGGACAGAGGAGTCAATCAGAAGAAAGAGTAAAACATATAGTTACAATTTCAAGAGCCTATGTCTTCTTTGCCACTTTAAGGACCAGAGACTGCTCTGCAGGGACAAAGGATTCCCAGGACCATTAAGGCAGGGAGAGACCTTTCGGCTTACTGATGCCCAGGAAGTCATGGCAGAGATGTCAAGAGGAGGTAAGTGGAGATTTGAAGCCCGGCTCTCCCATTAGTGTACTGTGTCGCCATAATTACACTCCTAGTTTAATGTCTCTGGGATGCCTCAACCTAATAACATGAGAAGTGTAGCAAATGATCTGAGACTCTCATTCAGCCCTGAAGGCACAATAATATGCGTAACTAAAAGGTATTATCCAATATTATTTGATGTCTCCACTTGGATGAATGCACTGGGTCAAGTGGGGATGACATTTTCTCTCTGCTGCAGCCCTTATACAGATGGAGTTTGGGGGCCACTGGGAGGAGCCATATCCAACCAAGAGTTCCCATGGTGAATGGAGCATGGGTTGTCAATTGCTGGCTTTCTCTTTTGCTTCTCTTCCATGCCTCCCCTCCAAGACCTTGACATAGGGAAGAGAGGTCAGGAGATTCATCTTGCCCCTGTGAGGCTGTCTCAGTCTCTATGCACTTACCTTAACGATTAGGAACCAAGACTGGAGGATTTCTGCTCAGGCACACAGGATGTCATGCAGTGAAGAACTTCACTGCTTGATTCAGGAGCTTCTTCAAGTTCAATTATCTGAACCTGACACTGCCTGGACAGTGTTGGAAATAGACGCTCAGTGCCACAAAGAAACATTAGCACTGAGACAAAGGATCTTTCAGCAAGGCAATTTTTACTTCTTGGACCGCAGGAAGGGTACCCTTGCAAGCCATCTTGCCACAAGAGTACAATGAACAAAGAAAAATACACAAATTTATCTCGTAAGTATTTGAGGTCATCCTTATTGCTGTGTTTGATCTCCGTTGGCTGGATCCAGACCTCATAATCTAAACTAAAACCTGATTGTCTAACAACTTAAAACTTTTCAAACCGGTAAAAGCAATGGAGAGCTAAGACATGCCTGTGAGCACGTCCAGCACAGATATCTTGGTTAAAGTACAAGGACATAGAACATACTATGTGCCTGTAAGCATGGCATGTTTAACAGCTACATAGGATAGGGCTTAACAAAGTTATTAGCACACTTATTCTTTAACAAGAAAGGAAACTTTAAAAAGGAACTTTTCTACTTCCCACAGACAGACACCTTTCAGGACATGAGATCACTCAGTGGGGCAAAGTATTTGCTTATTAAACAATTACATATGTATTAAAATTCACTTTTAGTTCCTCACCTCACTATGCCCCCGAAGCCTAAACTATTATATCAAGAACTTTACCCAGCTCCAATGAGATGATCTGTTAACCCCTCAATGGGTAGCCTCAGTCACTTGGTAGGTATCAACCCAATGACCACAACCAAGGAGGATTAAACAAGGGGGATTTTATTACAGAAGAGCACCGAGGATAGCTCCCCAAAGCCTCCCTGGCTGAGTGGGGTTTTATAACCATAGGGTAATGAGGGGTGATCTGATTGGATCCCGCAATGAGGTGATGTCAAGACACATGATCTGACTGGACACTGTCATGGGGTGACACCAGAGCTTGCTCTGATTGGATCCTGGATCCTGCCTTGAGGTGTCTGCTTCTTAATTCAGTCTCCAATCCTCAGACGGGCACTTAGGTTCTCCTTGTGCTTGCATGCTTGGCTCATCTGGGCACGCGCAAGTTATGTGTCCATAACCACGGCAACTAACAACAATTCTCAACTTTGTTACATGAAATTTGAAGAACCAGATTCGGTCTGATGTGACTACACATCCATTGAGAGACTGACCTTCCACCAGCAGACCCCAACCCTTTTGGGACCAGGGACTGGTTTAGTGGAAGACAATTTTCCAAATACAGGGGTGAAGGGATGGTTTCAGGATGATTCAAGCACATCCATTTAGTGTGCACTTTATTTCTATTCTTATTACATTGCAATAATAATAGATGTAGATTCTACCATCATGTAGAATCAGTGGGAGCCCTGAGCTTGTTTTCCTGCAACTAGATAGTCCCATCTGGGGGTGACAGGAGACAGTGACAGCTCATCAGGCTTTAGATTCTCATGAGGAACGCACAACCTAGATCCTTCACATGCACAGTTCACAATAAGTTTCGTGCTCTCATGAGAATAGAACGCTGTGGCTGATCTGACAGGAGGTAGAGCTCAGGCAGTAATGCAAGCAATGGAAAGTGGCTGTAAATACAGATGAAGCTTTGCTCACTTGCTGGCCACTCACCTCCTGCTGTGTGCTCCAGTTCCCAATGGACCAGTACTGGTCCATGGCCCCGGGAGTTGGAAACCTCTGTTTTAAACCACTGAAGACTTTCAATGGGCTGAAAGGTGCCCCATTCCATAAAAGATACACCCACATCCAAATCCTGGCAAGCTGTGAAGGTGATTATTTGGGAAAGAGACTTTGTAGATGTGATTTTAAGGATTTTGAAATGAGAGGATTCTGAATTATCCATGTAGGCTCTAATTCCAGCAGTGAGCCTTTGTAAGAGACCCACAAACAGAAGAAGAGGAAGCAGTGGAACCATGGGATCATTTGTCACTGCAGCATAACCTCACCTATTCCTGGTGGCTGGGTTTGCAGTGATGCATCCTCGCAACCAGGAATGCCAGTAGCTACCACAAGCTGGAAAAGGCAAGAATAGATTCTTCCTGGATCCCCCAGAGGGAGCATGGTCCTGCCAGATTCCAAACTTCTGGCTCCCAGGACTGTGAGAGAACAAACTGTGTTGTTTTCAGCCACCCCATTTGCAGTTTGGTTCTGGCGGTGTTTGGTTCATTGCGTGACATGAACACAATGGCTCAAGTCATCTTACATCTGGCATGACCAGCACTGAGCTCCTGGTCTGCCTCCCAAGGCTGCTGTGCTCAGGCTCTTCCCGATTAAGCTGAAATATCCGTCCTTCCCCCTGCTCAGGCTAAAACCTTGGAGACACCCTCGCCTCTCCTCTCTCTCTCACACATGTCGCAGTCAAACCACAGCAAGATCTGCTGACCTTCTCCTTGAAAACACAAACCCAGAATCTGGGCAGCCTCCTTCACTCCCCTCTGCTTTGGGTGCCAGAAGACTGTGGGGTCTTCCAAGTGGTCTCCCTGTTCCTTCCATGGTCTTTGCAACTTCTCTCCATACAGCAGGGAAAGCGATCCTGTTAAAACATTAGTCAGGCCGGCAGATGGCTCATGCCTGTAATCCCTATGCATTGGAAAGCCAAGGCAGGAGGATCGCTTGAGGCCAGGACTTTGAGCCCAGGCTGGGCAACACAGTGAGACCCTGTTTCTACAAAAAAAATTTCAAAATTAGCCATGTAGCTGCTTGGGAGCCCAACGTGGGAGGATCACTTGAGCCAAGGAGCTGGAGGCTGCAGTGAGCCATGACTGCCTCATTGCACTTCAGCCTGGGTCACAGAGCGAGGCCCAGAGCGAAAGAAACAGATCATGTCACTTCTTGGCTCTCAATTTTTCTTTGAGAAATTGGCTCTGTATTCATTTGTTTCTCAGTATCTCCTGTCTCTGCGTCACCTGCACGGCATGTCACACACATCTCTCTCCCCTCTCCACTCTCCCTCTCTCAGTCTCATTGCATCTAGCGACACTGATCTCCTTGCTGTTCCTGTAAGACCTCAGGACCTTTGCACAGGTGATCTGATCTCTGTAGAACATACTTTCTCTGATATTTACATGACTTGCCCTCTCTCTTCCTCCTTCAATTTTCTGCCCAAATGTCACTTTCCCAGTAAGTTCTCTCCAGGCCATTCATTCGACACAGCAACACTTCCCCAGTCTTCCTCATCTTTCTTACCCTGCTTTTTTTTATTATTATAACTTTTTTTTAAAACTTATCACCTTCTATCATGCTGTGTCCATTATTTATGGACTACATTTGTCATTTATTGCCTGTGTCTCCCTAGAATGTAAACTCTAGGCCAACAGGAGTTTTTACTTCCTTCATTCCCTGATATATCACCCAGAAAAGTGCCACATGCAGAGTGGGCACTCGATAAATATTTGTTGAATAAATACACAAGATAAAAAAGCGCCGGTGGTTTCTTTCATAATATAGTGCATGTGTTGACGTCCCAAAATAAATGAGATCGTGTGGTCATCAAAACTTATTGTCTGTGGTGGAGTGTTGTGAAATATGAAGATATTCAGCTTTGCTAAAACGGTTGTCATTTTTGTGTATGTCTTATCAGCTACATTTAGAAGCTGTCCCACTTTGCAGAATGCAGCTGATCACTTGCTGCTGAGAACAGCAGCATTTTTCTTCATAGTCTGGACCAAGATAACCATTGCCAAAGGCCACTCTGAGAACATTTGTAACCTCCACACACTCCCAGGAATAGGCAAGGTTATGCTTCAGTAACAAATGACCCTAAGATTTCAGTGGCTTAACAATGTCCATCTTGCATGTATTGATTAATGTCTTACATGTCACTACATGTCAATGCATCTTACATGTCCTGATTCATGTCATGACATGATACATTTATGTCTCCCAAAATGCATAAAGCCAACTTGTAGTTGATCACCTTGGGCCCATGTTGTCCTGAGGCTGTGTCATGGACATGTCCTTAACCTTGGTAAAATAAACCTAAACTGACTGAAACTTGCTGTGAGAGATGGGAAAAGTCTTCTTCAAAGTTTATATCTTAGACTACTATTGGAAATAGATACTCGGTGCCACAAAGATAAACTAGTGCTGAGACAAAGGGTCTTTCAGCAATGTAATTTTACTTCCTGGATTGCAGGAAGGGTACCCTCGCTAGCCATGAGAGTACAATGAACAAAGGAAAACACACATATTTATTTCTTACGCATTTGGGGTCGTCCTTACTGCTGTGTCTGATCTCCATTGGATGGAGCCAGACCTCACAATATAAACTAAAACCTGATTGGCTAATAACTTAAAACTTTTCTAAACAGGTAAAAGAGGTAGCAAGCTGGTACATGCCTGTGAGCATGTCCAGTACAGATATGTTGGTTAAAGTACAAGGACATAAAGAACAAGGACATAGAATGCCATGTGTACAGGCTACGTGCCTATAAGCATGGCATGTCTAACAGTACATAGGCTAGGGCTTAACAAATTATTAGCACACTTTTTTTTTTGAGACAGAGCTTTGCTCTGTCACCAAGCACTAGGCTGGAGTGCAGTGGCGTGATCTCGGCTCACTGCAACCTCCACCTCCCGGGTTCAAGCAATTCTCCTGCCTCAGCCTCCCAACTAGCTGGAACTACAGGTGCATGCCACCACACCCAACTAATTTTTGTATTCTAGTAGAGATGGGGTTTCACCATGTTGGCCAGGATGGTCTCAATCTCTTGACCTCATGATCTGCCTGCCTCAGCCTCCCAAAGTGCTGGGATTGCAGGCGTGAGCCATCACGCCCGGCCAGCACACTTATTTTTTAACAAGAAAGGAAACTTTAAAGAGGAACCTTTTACTTCCCACAACCACATTATGAGGAGTTACAATCTCTTACTCTATGGCCATTATTCACTATTAGCGTAAACATATACCCACATATATATATTCTCTAAATCAGCATCTAAAGTCAGCTACCTTGACTCGCTCCGGCATGTCTGAACAGAACTGGGCAAGCTGCAAACCCTGGTGCATGCCATTCTTTGTTTGGAAACCCTCCTGACCTTCTCCTGACTAGTGTCCCTTCTTCCTTGTCTTCTTTCCCCCTATCTATTCAGGATATTTCCAGGTTTTTAGCCAATCGGGTCAAGCATAGAATGTGAGGTCCTGTTCCGGTCAATGGAAACTGGACACAGCAGTAGGGTGATTGCGTCAGGTTATGAAAGTTATAAATGTCCCTGCTTCCCTGTTCAGGTGTGCTCTGGTGGCAAGACTGCCGGCAAGTTGCACCTTTTCTGCAGGAAGTAAACTAGTCTTGCTGAGTGATCCACTGTCTTGGGTGTGGATTTTCCCCAATGTTATAAACCCTTTCCAACACTTGCCTCAGGTACCCTTGGGTTTACAGTGTCAATGTTAGTTTCATCAACTGTAAACAACATACCACAATGATGTGTGATGTCAACAATAGGGGAAATTGAGGGAAGGAAGAGGAGAGGGGATAGGTGAGAACTCTCCACTCTCCACTTAAACCTAAACCTCTCTTTAAAAGGTGCCAGGAAGGGCCATGCACAGTGGCTCATGCCTGTCATCCCAGCACTTTGGGAGGCCAAGGCAGGAGGATCACTTGAGGCCAGGAGTTCAAGGCCAGGAGTTCGAGACCATCCTGGCCAACATGGCGAAACCCTGTCTCTACTAAAAATACAAAAATTAGCCAGGCATGGTGGTGCACACCTGTAATCCTAGCTACTACTTCAGAGGCTGAGGTGGGAGCATCTCTTGAATCCAGGAGGCGGAGGTCGCAGTGAGCAGAGATCACACAACTGCATTCCAGTCTGGGTGACAGAGCAAGACTTCATCTGAAAAAAAAAAAGGGCCAGGAAGTCTGCAGAGAAGACAGATGAGGTATTTGAGAGTGATGGGCTCTGTAAGGGAGCTGGGAGATCTTCAGGGCACGGACAGAGGGTCAGGCCTCCTCCTGGAGTAGACTCCCCTCACCCACTACTGCTCCCCCGACTTTCCACTCTGGTGCGGCAAGAGAGACGAAGGAGGGTAGCCCAGATGCAAGGAGACTGCAGAACTTGAATGGAAATTGGGAATTTCAGATCCCCAATGGCTTCCCTTTTCTCAATGACAAAAGATCAAAGTAGTTTTCTTAACATGAGGGTGGAAGGTGGGGTGGGGGTTGGGTAGGAGGTTTGAGAAGTGGTTCAAAATAGGGTCATCGGAATCCCAGCACTTTGGGAGGTCGAGGTGGGCAGATCACCTGAGGCCGGGAGTTCAATAACAGCCTGGCCAACAGGGCGAAACCCCACCTCTACTAAAAATAAAAATAAAAAAATTACCTGGGCATGTTGGCACGCACCTGTAATTTCAGCTACTCGGGAGGCTGAGGCAGGAGAATCACTTGAACTGGGGAGGCAGAGGTTGCAGTGAACTGAGATCATGCCACTGCACTCCAGCCTGGGCGACAGAGCTAGACTGTCTCAAAAAAAAAAGAACAAACAGAGAAAAGAAAACCAAAGATGTCTTCAGAGTCTCTCCGGCTGAGCCCCCTCCTGCCCCCACAGAGGTCATCCTACAAGGTTCACCCATTGAAACTCAGGCCTGTCCTGGAGATATTCTCCTGCTTGGAGTTGAGCATTTCTATCTTTGTGCTTTCCCTAAATATTTATCCGTTATTTATTTTCGTGACTGTTTCTCCTCCTAGCGGCCTAGAGGGCTGGGTCCATGCCTTCTTCATATTTTTCTACCTCGCGTTAGTCACAGTTGAATGTTTCCCTTAGCATTTTGTCAGGCATCCAAGTATTTGACTTTCATTAATTAACAGGGTCAAAATTTTCCCACATCCTTGACAGCAAACACACACTTTGGAGAAGGTTCACTCCTAGGTCTGGTGTTATGGAAGGGTAATATCTGAACAAATAGATTTTTGTTGTTGTCCCCAGAGTCCGTTCTAGCTAGTTCTGAGAATAAGCAGTTGTCCTACTTTAAAAAAAAAACATCTTTCATGAGTTGAAATTCACATGATGTAGAATTAACTATTCCGAGGTAAACAATCCAGTAGCATTTAGTCCATTCACAAGGTTGTATGACCACCCCCTCTAGAACATTTTCATCACCCCAGGAGGAGATCCCAGACCCATTACGCAGCCAATCCCAACGCATAACTCCAACCTGCTCCACCCGCAACCATCAATCTGCCTTGAAGAATTTACCTATGTGGGACATTTCCTATAAACTGGAATCATGAAATATATGGCCCTATGTATCCAACTTCTTTTACTTTGAGTCACGTTTTCAAGGTTCATCGATGTTGAACCATGTATTAATCCATTTTCACACAGCTATAAAGAACAGCCCTGGCTGGGCATGGTGGTTCACACCTGTAATCCCAGCTACTCAGAAGGCTGAGGCAGGAGAATCACTTGAACTGGGAGGCAGAAGTTGCAGTGAGCTGAGATCGTGACATTGCACTCCAGCCTGGGCGACAAGAGCAAACTCTGTGTCAAAAAAAAAAAAAAAAAGAATGAATGAATGAACTGTCCAAGACTGGGTAATTTATAAAGGAAAGAGGTTTCATTGATTCACAGTTCGGCATGACTAGGGAGGCCTTAGGAAGTTTACATTCATGGTGGAAGGCAAAGTGGAAGCCAAGACCTTCTTCACAAGGTGGCAGGAAGGAGAATGACCACAGGAGGAGCTACCAAACACTGAAAAAACCATCAGATCTCCTGAGAACTCACTGTCCCTGCAACAGCATGGGGGAAACCACCCCCGTGATTCAATTACCTCCACCTGGTCTCTCCTTTGACACGTGGGGACTATGGCGATTACAACTCAAGATGAGATTTTGGGTGGGTGTGAAGAGAACAAGTTCAAAATAGTCACAGACTAATATACAGCATGTGTTGGTATTTGTCAGTATTTTTTCTTATTTTTTATTTTATTTTATTTTTTTAATTTTTTTTATTGTGTTTTAGGTTTTGAGGTACATGTGCAGAACATGCAAGACAGTTGCATAGGTACACACATGGCAGTGTGTTTTGCTGCCTTCTGCCCCTTCACCCACATTTGGCATTTCTCCCCAGGCTATCCCTCCCCAGCTCCCCCCCACCACTGTCCCTCCCCTATTCCCCCCAATAGACCCCAGGGTGTAGTACTCCCTTCCCTGTGTCCATGTGTTCTCATTGTTTATCACCTGCCTATGAGTGAGAATATTCGGTGTTTTATTTTCTGTTCTTGTGTCAGTTTGCTGAAAATGATGTTCTCCAGATTCATCCATGTCCCTACAAAGGACACGAACTCATCATTTTTGATTGCTGCATAATATTCCATGGTGTATATGTGCCACATTTTCCCAGACCAGTCTATCATCGATGGGCATTTGGGTTGGTTCCAGGTCTTTGCTATTATAAACAGTGCTGCAATGAACATTCGTGTGCATGTGTCCTTATAGTAGAACAATTTATAGTCCTTTGGATATATACCCAGTAATGGGATTGCTGGGTCAAATGGAATTTCTATTTCTAGGTCCTTGAGGAATCGCCACACTGTCTTCCACAATGGTTGAACTAATTTACACTCCCACCAGCAGTGTAAAAGTGTTCCTATTTCTCCACATCCTCTCCAGCATCTGTTGTCTCCAGATTTTTTAATGATTGCCATTTACCATTTAACTGGTGTGAGATGCTATCTCAATGTGGTTTTGATTTGCATCTCTCTAATGACCAGTGATGCTGAGCATTTTTTCTTATGTTTGTTGGCCTCATGTATGTCTTCTTTTGTAAAGTGTCTGTTCATATCCTTTGCCCATTTTTGGATGGGCTTGTTTGCTTTTTTCTTGTAAATCTGTTTGAGTTCTTTGTAAATTCTGGATATCAGCCCTTTGTCAGATGGGTAAACTGCAAAATTTTTTTCCCATTCTGTTGGTTGCTGATTCACTCTAGTGACTGTTTCTTTTGCCGTGCAGAAGCCGTGGAATTTGATTAGGTCCCATTTGTCTATTTTGGCTTTTGTTGCCAATGCTTTTGGTGTTTTGGTCATGAAGTCCTTGCCTACTCCTATGTCCTGAATGGTTTTGCCTAGATTTTCTTCTAGGGTTTTTATGGTGCCGGGTCTTATGTTTAAGTCTTTAATCCATCTGTAGTTAATCTTAGTGTAAGGTGTCAGGAAGGGGTCCAGTTTCTGCTTTCTGCACATGGCTAGCCAGTTTTCCCAACACCATTTATTAAACAGGGAGTCCTTTCCCCATTGCTTGTTTTTGTCAGGTTTATCAAAGATTGTATTGTTGTAGATATGCTTTGTTGCCTCCAATGCCTCTATTCTGTTCCATTGGTCTATATCTCTGTTTTGGTACCAGTACCATGCTGTTTTGATTACTGTAGCCTTGTAGTATAGTTTGAAGTCCAGTAGTGTGATGTCTCCCACTGTGTTCTCTTTGCTTAGAATTGACTTGGCTATGCGGGCTTTCTTTTGGTCCATATGAAGTTCAAGGTGGTTTTTTCCAGTTCTGTGAAGAAAGTCAATGGTAGCTTGATGGGGATAGCATTGATTGTGTAAATTACTTTGGGCAGTATAGCCATTTTCACGATATTGATTCTTCCTAACCATGAACATGGAATGTTTCTCCATCTGTTTGTGTCCTCTCTTATTTCATTGAGCAGTGGTTTGTAGTTTTCCTTAAAGAGGTCCCTTACGTTCCTTGTGAGTTGTATTCCTAGGTATTTTGTTCTCTTTGCAGCAATTGTGAATGGCAGTTCGTTCTTGATTTGGCTCTCTTTAAGTCTGTTATTGGTGTATAGGAATGCTTGTGATTTTTGCACATTGATTTTATATCCTGAGACTTTGCTGAAGTTGCTTATCAGTTTCAGGAGTTTTTGGGCTGAGATGATGAGGTCTTCTAGATATACTATCATGTCATCTTCAAATAGAGACAATTTGGCTTCCTCCTTTCCTATTTGAATACCCTTTATTTCTTTTTCTTGCCTGATTGCTCTGGCTAGAACTTCCAGTACTATATTGAATAGGAGTGGTGAGAGAGGACATCCTTGTCTAGTGCCAGATTTCAAAGGGAATGCTTCCAGTTTTTGCCCATTAAGTATGATATTGGCTGTTGGTTTGTCGTAAATAGCTTCTATTATTTTGAGATACGTTCCATCAATACCGAGTTTATTGAGGGTTTTTAGCATAAAGCACTGTTGAATTTTGTCAAAGGCCTTCTCTGCATCATTTGAGATAATCATGTGGTTTTTGTTTTTGGTTCTGTTTATGTGGTGAATTACGTTTAGAGACTTGCGTATGTTGAACCAGCCTTGCATCCCTGGGATGAATCCTACTTGATCATGATGGATAAGCTTTTTGATGTGCTGTTGCAATCAGCTTGCCAATATTTTATTGAAGATTTTTGCATCTATGTTCATCATGGATATTGGCCTGAAGTTTTTTTTCTTGTTGAGTCTCTGCCAGGTTTTGGTATCAGGATGATGTTGATCTCATAAAATGATTTGGGAAGGGTTCCCTCTTTTTGAATTATTTGGAACAGCTTCAGAAGGAATGGTACCAGATCCTCTTTGTGTGTCTGGTAGAATTTGGCTGTGAACCCATCTGGACCTGGGCTTTTTTGGGGTGGTAGGCTCTTAATTGCTGCCTCGACTTCAGACCTTGTTATTGGTCTATTCATAGTTTCAGCTTCCTCCTGGTTTAGCCTTGGGAGGACACAGGTGTCTAGGAATTTATCCATTTCTTCCAGGCTTACTAGTTTATGTGCATAGAGTTGTTTGTAATATTCTCTGATGATGGTTTGAATTTCTGTGGAATCTGTGGTGATTTCCCCTTTATCGTTTTTTATTGCATCTATTTGGTTGTTCTCTCTTTTCTTTTTTATCAGTCTGGCTAGTGGTCTATTTTGATGATCTTTTCGAAAAACCAGCTCTTGGATTTATTGATTTTTTGAAGGGTTTTTCGTGTCTCTATCTCCTTCAGTTCTGCTCTGATCTTAGTTATTTCTTGTCTTCTGCTAGGTTTTGAGTTTTTTTGATCTTGCTCCTCTAGCTCTTTCAATTTTGACGATAGGGTGTCAATTTTGGATCTCTCCACTCTTCTCATGTGGGCACTTATTGCTATATATTTTCCTCTAGATACTGCTTTAAATGTGTCCCAGAGATTCTGGTATGTGGTGTCTTCGTTCTCGTTGGTTTCGAAGAACTTCTTTATTTCTGCCTTCATTTTATTGTTTATTCAATCAACATTCAACAGCCAGTTGTTCAGTTTCCATGAAGCCGTGCAGTTCTGAGTTAGTTTCTGAATTCTGAGTTCTAACTTGATTGCACTATGGTCTGAGAGACTGTTTGTTATGATTTCAGTTGTTTTGCATTTGCTAAGGAGTGCTTTACTTCCAATTATGTGGTCAATTTTGGAGTAGGTGTGATGTGGTGCTGAGAAGAATGTATATTCTGTGGATTTGGGGTGGAGAGTTCTGTAAATGTCTATCAGGTTTGCTTGTTCTGGGTCTGATTTCAAGCCCTGGATATCCTTGTTAATTTTCTGTCTGGTCGATCTGTCTAATATTGACAGTGGAGTGTTAAAGTCTCCCACTATTATTGTGTGGGAGTCTAAGTCTCTTTGTAAGTCGTTAAGAACTTGCCTTATGTATCTGCGTGCTCCTGTATTGGGTCCATGTATATTTAGGATCGTTAGCTCTTCTTGTTGTATCGATCCTTTTACCATTATATAATGACCTTCTTTGTCTCTCTTGATCTTTGTTGCTTTAAAGTCTATTTTATCAGAGACAAGAATTGCAACTCCTGCTTTTTTTTGCTCTCCATTTGCTTGGTAAATCTTCCTCCATCCCTTTATTTTGAGCCTTTGTGTATCCTTGAGTGTGAGATGGGTTTCCTGGATACAGCACACCGATGGGTTTTGGTTTTTTATCCAATTTGCCAGTCTGTGTCTTTTTATTGGTGCATTTAGCCCATTTACATTTAGGGTTAATATTGTTATGTGTGAATTTGATACTGCCATTTGGATGCTAGCTGGCTGTTTTGCCTGTTAGTTGATGCAGATTCTTGATTTTGTTGATGCTCTTTAGCATTTGGTATGTTTTTGGAATGGCTCGTACTCATTGTTCCTTTTTATGTGTAGTGCCTCTTTCAGGAGCTCTTGTAAAGCAGGTCTGGTGGTGACAAACTCTCTGAGTACTTGCTTGTTTGCAAAGGATTTTATTTTTCCTTCACTTATGAAGCTCAGTTTGGCTGGATATGAAATTCTGAGTTGAGAGTTCTTTCTTTAAGGATGTTGAATATTGGTCCCCACTCTCTTCTGGCTTGTAGAGTTTCTGCCAAGAGATCTGCTGTGAGTCTGATGGGATTCCCTTTGTGGGTGACCCAACCTTTCTCTCTGGCTGCCCTTAGCATTTTCTCCTTCATTTCAACCCTGGTGAATCTGATGATTATGTGCCTTTGGGTTGCTCTTCTTGCAGAATATCTTTGTAGTGTTCTCTGTATTTCCTGGACTTGGATATTGGCCTGCTTTGCTAGGTTGGGGAAATTTTCCTGGATAATATCCTGAAGAGTATTTTCCAGCTTGGATTCATTCTCTTCATCACATTCTGGTATACCTATCAAACATAGATTAGGTCTCTTCACATAGTCCCATATTTCTTGGAGACTTTGTTCATTCCTTTTTGCACTTTTTTCTCTAATCTTGGCTTCTGGTTTTATTTCATTGAGTTGATCTTCAACTTCTGATATCCTTTCTTCTGCTTGGTCAATTCAGCTGTTGAAACTTGTGCATGCTTCACAAAGTTCTCATGTTGTGTTTTCCAGCTCCT
Source organism: Saguinus oedipus (assembly GCA_031835075.1). Classification (NCBI taxonomy): domain Eukaryota; kingdom Metazoa; phylum Chordata; class Mammalia; order Primates; family Cebidae; genus Saguinus; species Saguinus oedipus. The sequence goes on from CM063170.1 coordinate 51,624,508, forward strand.
TCAATTCATTCATATTCCTCTCTAAGTTGTCCATTCTTGTTATCATTTCCTCAAATCTTTTTTCAAGGTTCTTAGTTTCTTTGCATTGATTTAGAACATGTTCTTTTAGCTCACGGAAGTTTCTCATTACCCACCTTCTGAAGTCTGATTTTGTCATTTCATATCATCACACTCATTCTCCATCCAGCTTTGTTCCCTTGCTGGTGAGGAGTTGTGGTCCCTTGGAGGAGGCGAGGTGTTCTGGTTTTGGGTGTTTTTCTCCTTTTTGCACTGTTTTCTTCCCATCTTTGTGGATTTATCCACCTGTCGTCTGAGTAGTTGCTGACTTTTCGATTGGGTCTCTGAGTGGACGCCCAGATTGTTGATGATGAAGTATTTCTGTTTCTTAGTTTTCGTTCTAACAGTCTAGCCCCTCTGCTGTAAGACTGCTGAGGTCCACTCCAGGCCCTGCTTGCCTGGGGTACACCTGTAACAGCTGCAGAACAGTGAGAGATGCTACCAGTTTCTTCTTCTGCTATCTTTGTCCCAGAATGATGCCCACCAAATGTCAGTCTGATCAGTCCTTTTTGAGGTGACTCTTTGGGTATATGGGGGTCAGGGAGCTGCTTGAGGAGATGGTCTGTACTTAGGAGCTCAAGGGCTGAGCTGTGAGCTCCACTGTTCATTCAGGGCTGCTAGACAGATGCATTTAAGTCTGCTGCAGCAGAACTCATAAAACCCCTTTTTTCCCTCAGATGCTCTGTCTTGGGGAGTTAGGGCTTTATTTATGAGTATCCATTGCACTGTCCTGCCCAGCTAGGAGGCAGTTTAGTCACTATTTGCCTGCCGAGTCTCTGCCCTGCTGCTGTGGGGTCTGCCCTGTTGCAGTCGGCTCTGACCTGCTGCTGTGGGCTCCACCCTGTTGCCTTGGGCTCCTCCCTGCCTTCATGGGCTCCACCTTGTTGCTGTGGGCTCTGCCCTGCTGCCAAGTGTAATTCCCTGTAGTCCTGCTTATATGGGTATGGTTAGAACTGCTGTGGTGACGGTGGCCTGCCTCTGTGTTGGCGGAGTCTCTCTGTTATGGCGGGTTGCCTCGGCAACAGCAGACTGTGACAGCAATGGGAGAGAGTACCTCAGTAGGGGCAGAATGTCTTGGTAATGGCAGACGCCCCTCCCCCACTGAGCTGCACCGTGCTGGGTTCAGCTGTGCCTGCCGTGAAACTCTCAACCCTGAGCATTTTGAATCGCCATTTTGTTTGTCCCTGTTGGGGTGGGACCCGCCGAGCCTAGTCACCTGGCTCCCTGCCTCAGAGCCCTTTTGTTTTTTTTAAGTTGAACGGTTGACTCCCTCCCAGGTGTTTCAGTTGCCTGCTGAAAGGGCACCAGGATCTGTGTGATTTCCCATGCAGCGACCTACTGCGCCAGCTCACACTTCACTTCCTGGGAATCTCCCGGCCTGGCTCACTGTCCAAGTCCCGTTTAATCAGATGAATATGCTAATCTGCCCTCCCAAATCTCAAATTGCTGGTTTAACAGGGCACCCAGACCAGTGTGTTTTGTGCGGAGTGCCGCTGCGCTGCAGCACTGGCAGAAACAGCCGCGCCAGCCGAAACAGCTGCGCTGGTGTACCCTGTCTCTCCTACACCTGGGAATTTCCCCATTCTGTGGGCAACAAAGATCCGTCTGGAAACACGGCGTGAACTCACCTTCTGCACCTTCACTGAGAGCTGCAATCCTGAGTTGCTTCTACAGTGCCATCTTCCTCAAAATCCAGCTTTTCACATCTTGATCAGGTCAGTTCATGGCTTCACATGGCTCTCAGGAGCGGCAGCAGCCAGATCTGAGTCCCTGCAGGGACCACCTGGGCCCTTGCCCTGCCAGGGTGTTTGTGAATTGGTGCTCTTCACTTAATGCCTTCCTCCTGAAAACAGCTAGACTGGAATGCTTTCCTGATGAGACAGTGAAGTCTGCCCTGTCTTATTTTTTATTTTTTGAGACATAGTCTTGCTCTGTCACCCAGGCTGGAGTGCAGTGGCATAATCTTCGCACACTGCAATCTCTGTGCTCTGGGTTCAAGCAATTCTCCTGCTTCAGCCCCCCCACCTGTAGCTGGGACTACAGGTGTGCACCACCACACCTGGCCAATTTTTGCATTTTTAGTAGAGATGGGGTTTCACCATGTTGGCCAGGCTGGTCTGGAACTCCTGACCTCAGGTAATCTGCCTGCCTCAGCCTCCCAAATTGCTGGGATTACAGGCATAAACCACCATGTCCAGCCTTTTGTCCTTTTTATGCCTGCATTATATTCCAGTGGGTGTCTGCACCACATTTTATTTATCCACCTACCCAGTGATGGACACTTGAGCTGTTCCCAGCTTTTGGCTGTGATGACCTGTGCTGCTATGAACACAGTGTGTGACACTCTGATTTGAACAAACCTTGAACCATAATCTGTCCATCCCCATACACGGCACTCCCACTCCTCTTCCCCAAGAGCCTTCCTCCCTCTGCTTCTTAATTGTTTGCTGTGGCTGTGAAAGTCAGAGCTTGCAACCTCCCCGGTCAACTTTACGCCCCCCCCATCTCTCTGCCTTTTTCCCCAGACTCCCAGGCCATTTACCACCAATGCCTCACCAGGACCTTGGGAGAAGGAAACAGCTCTCTCCAAAACTATTGGTAGTCTGTAAACAGGAATCTATAGAGCAAGGTCTGCAGAGATTTTCTGAGAGTACGGGGCTACTATGACTTAAGTTTCTTATGTGCAACTTAAGAAAATAGTCTATGTGGGTATGAGAGGGCAACATAAATGAAGTTATTCTGTACACTTCACTCTGTGATTTCCTTTTTACTTTCCTTTTATAGGGGGGTGGGGGATGGAGTCTTGCTCTTTCACCAGGCTGGAGTTCAGTGGTACGATCTGAGCTCACTGCAACCTCTGCCTCCCGGGTTCAAGTGATTCCCCTGCTTCAGCCTCCCAAGTAGGTCTGTGCACATTAGTATACACAGAAATACCTATTTATTTTCAGCTGCTGCAAAGCAGTCTGGACCACCAGTGACCACTGCTTAACGCTTAGGGGGTTTTCCATCTTTCACAATGATCTACCAAGTAATTATGCAATGAGCATCATTTAAATGTTTCTTTGTAGAAAAGTGTCACCACTTCCCCTGGGTTGATCCCAAGAAGTGGTTTCTGTCCTTGGATATGAGCATTTTTAGTTTTAATAGAAACTACCCATTGCTCCCCAAAATAGCTTATGCAATACTGCACAAAAACAGCCAGGTGAGGTGGCTCACACCTGTAATCCCAGCACTTTGGGAGGCTGAGGTGGGAGGATCACTTGAGCTCAGGAGTTCAAGGCCAGCAGTGGCCAACATGGTGAAACTCCCATCTCTACTAAAAATACAAAAAAAATAGCTGGGCTTGGTGGCTCATGTCTGTATCCCAGCTACTCGGGAGGCTGAGAGAGGAGAATCACTTGAACCTGGGAGGAGGAGCTTGCAGTGAGCTGAGATTGTGCCACCATACTCCAGCCTGGGTGACAGAGTGAGACTCCGTCTCAAAAAAAGAAAAAAAGTCACAAAATAACTTGTGATACGACTCACTAGAACAACCTGTTTCCCTCTGTTTTTGCCAACACCTTGCTTTACCCAGCTTTACATTTTTTCAATGTGGTAGGAGAAATTGTAATTAATTCTGGCTCTAATTTGCATATTCCTAATTCCCAGCTGCCTCATTGTTTTTAGATTAGACCAAAGCAGTGGTTCTCACCTAGGGCCAGTTTTTTCCCTCACAGGACATTTTTTTCCCCCTTTGAGGGACAATGCCTCAAAGGGGAAAAAAAAATTTATTGTCACATGGATGGACAATACTCCCGGAGTCTCCTGGGTAGAGGCCACAAATGCCACTAAATCAGACAGCCTCCACAGGGAAGAAAGACCACAGGGCCCAGGTGAGGAAACCCTGCACCCAGGAAACGTGTTTATCAACCCCATTGTTGTCTCTGTACCAGGGTGGTAAGACATGACGCCCTCAAATAATCGATGTGGTTTTTATAGAAAATGATGGTAATGAGACATGTCTCAGCAAAGCCTCACCTTGAGGGAATAAAACCTTTTGGGTCAAGGGGTACTTCAACCATATCAGGAGGCTGTGTCCAAAGTTTCAGTTAGCAACTGGAAGTTACCGTTCAACCACATTCTGAGGCTGCTTGCAGGTTCAGTAGAAACTAGGAAACAACCACCAGATAGAAACATTGGGTGACCCATGGTCACAAGCCCTCTCCCCACACGGGACTAGGGGGCAAACACTCAGCAACTCAGAATCACTTGGGGATATAAGCCCAGGCAAGCCCGACCAACAGTGGCAGCCCCCTCGGGTCCCCTTGCAGGCTGTGGAAGCTTTATCTTTGCTTGCTCAATAAACTACATTGCTGCTCACTCTCTGGGTCCGAGAACTCTTGTTTGGAGCTGGAGCACTCACCGTGGGGTTAAGGCTGTCCGCTCGATTCCTCAAGCAAGGGAAACCAAGAACCCAAGCCCGGAGTCCAATCTGGGCACACAGAAAGGCCCTTTTCAGGGCCATACTTGGACCTGGCAACTGTATTTCCGGCAACATTCTCTTTAAGGGATATGGCCCTCTGAAACTTTGAACTTGGCCATATGTTGTGCACATAAGCTAGACTGACTAAGAAGACCCCTGTCAATGGGAATTAGCAATACAATTGTGCACTTGGAAGTTTTCAACTCTAGTTCCAGGTGACAAGGGTCAGTGTTTTGCAGCTCACCATCATGCATTGACTCAAAATGCCTCTTTTTTTTCTTAAGATAGAGTCTCGCTCTGTGTCACCCAGGCTAGAGTGCAGTGGTGTGATCTCAGCTCATGACAGCCTCCGCCTCCTGGGTCCAAGCGATTCTCCTGTCTCAGCCTCTGGAGTAGCTGGGACTAAAGGCATGTGCCACCACACTTAGCTAATTTTGTATTTTTAGTAGAGACAGGGTTTCACCATGTTGGCCAGGTTGGTCTCAAACTCCTGAACTCAGGTGATCCACCCGTCTTGGCCTCCCAAAGTGCTGGGATTACAGATGTGAGCTGCTGCAACCAGCCAATATGCCTTTTTCCTATTTCCTATCCTCACCTGTTCTCTCACGCTGGGCAGATTTCCCTATCTAAGCAAATTCAAACAGCACCCCACTGCTTCTGCACCTCACCTGTATTTCAGGGGCAGGTATTCTAAAATCCTGACTCAACCAATCAACACTTCCTGCTACATAATGAAAATTTATTCCTCTCAAATTTCCCAAATCATTTTTAAGAGTAAGAATTAACTATTCGGCAAATAAATATTTATGCATATTCCTCCCAACCTCTCCCTCTCTATAAATTATGGAGGAAAATGCCGCAACAACTTGACAAAAAAATAAACTTTATAAACAAATTTCATGGTGTAAAAATCACTGAAATAAACATCGACAGGCAAGATAGTAGAAGGGCTGTTCTTCCTTGGTTTCTTTTAATAGAATTTAACAAATAATCAAAAGAACAAACAGTAATGAAACAAAAATGAGTCAAGAGTTATTCTTTCCTACACGTTGTTAATAACTCCCATATCCCAAAACTCATCTCACGGTGATGGACTAATAAAATAAGATGACCTGCAATAATTTTTTTCTCTCTTGTTTTTTAAGACAAGATCTTGTTCTGTTGCCCAGGCTGGAGTTCAGTGGTGCAATCATAGCTCACTGAAGTCTTAAACTTCTGGGCTCAAGTTATCCTCCTGCCTCAGCCTCCCATGTAGCTGGGACTATAGGTGTGCACCTCTATGCCCAGATAATTTATTTTTTAGAGATGGGATCTTGGTATACTGTCTAGGTTGGATGTGAACTCTTGAGTTGAAGCAATATCCCTGCCTCTGCCTCTCAGAATGCTGGGATTAGAGGTGTGAGCCACTGAGCACGGCCCCTACAAAAATTTAATATGGAAGTCCACCGCTGTGGTGCACACTTGTAGTCCCAGCTGAGAGGCCAAGGAAGGAGGACTGCTCGAGCTCAGGAGTTTGAGTTTAGCCTAGACATAGCAGGACCCCACCTGTCATAAATAAAGACAAATTAAAAGACTGTAATACAGTTTCAACCTCTTCCTTTTGATGTGTGAGTGAAGCATTGCTAGAAAAAACAGCAGTGGGGGCTGGAGTGTGGTTTACCCAGATGGTGCTGTTTTCTATCACCCCACGATGCAACTGCACCACCCCAGGTAGGGGGTGGCATCAGTTAAGCCAGTGCTTCTGGGGCTGAGGGGGTGTGAGTCTTGGGGACACACTTGAACAGCCTCCCAAAGCTTGGTCTCACATGAATGTAAATTTGCAGTTGTTAATTTTTATGCAATGAATGAGGAATCTTCCTGAGTCTCTCAACTATTTCATATCTGTTGATTGCATGAATGTTTAAGCACATTGGGAAAGACTGAATGATTGGTGTGAATTCCTCACTCCCTTGTGGTCATCTTGCCTGTCTACACCCTGGTCATGGCTTCACAAAGGGCCAGGCATTTCTCCAGCATTTGACTTGGAGCTTGGCCATATGTCACGCTTTGGCTAATGGGATGCTAGCAGGTGAGATGCAAAGGTTTAACATGTCTTCATCCAGCTGGGCTAGTGCTCTCACACTTAGGCCATCACCATGAGAAGAACGTGCCTCAGGTATCCAGCTGACCCCAGAAGAATAACAGGCACAAACAGAAGATGTGAACTGAACCCAGGCCTGGAGACAGGCTCCACCAAGCCCAGACTCCACGAAGCGCAGGCTCCATCAGCCACGTTCCAGCCAACCAGCAGATGTAAACACTAGAAACATGCCTGTTATTGTCTGCTAGTGGTTTTGAGAGTGACTTGTTACACAGCATAACTGCAGCACTAGCTGAAAAATACACATCTATCATGTGCTCTAACAAGAGGTGTAAAAGTGAAAAAGTTTAATAAAAGAAGTTTCTACTGTCTAAAAAGCTCATAGTTGAGTCAAGAGACAGACATGCAAATAAATGAAAAACACTGAGATAAGTGTTACAAATGTATGAGTCCAGGGCAGTGGCAACTCCAAGGTAGAGTGGTGTGGTCTGCTCCTCCTGGGACTCAGGAACCCCTCTTTGGAAAGGTGTCTTTAACTGAGAATAAATAGATTCACCAGGCAGTTACAGAGGCAGGGGGATTATAAGCAAAGGAAAAATATGTGTGCAACCTTCAGAATCTCCTGGTCATTCAGTCTGACTGGAGCACAGGGCATCAGGAGGAGGTCAACTGAGAAATGGAGCCCAAACTGGGGGCTTGCATCACCCTGCACCTAATTGCAACTAGAGCAGCAACCTTCCAAACTTCCCATGGAAAAACCTGATGGAAAAAAAAAACTGAAAAATGGTTAAAGAGGGACTTTGAAGTAGTGGAAGAAAAATTCAACCTGAAAGCAGTGTAATATATAGAATCACAACCTTAGAAAATGCCAGGACCATCAGAAGAGGCTTGATTTTTAGGCTTTGCCTGAGATAGAATGAGGGTGGAGGAAGAAGATAATATCATCTAGACTGACAGAATCTGAACGTCAACAAAGAATGGAAGGTGGGGGAACTGTCAGAAGGATAAAAAGCTTGCAAGTGGGCTGAGATCTCTGAGATAGAAGAAAATGAAAAACTCAGCTGATGAAACTTCAGAATCTGTACTCTGGGCAAAGAGTCTCATCAACTACAGCAGAAAGCATCTGAAATACTCCTGGGCTCAGGAGGCAGACCATGTACTGAGGGGCACTGCTACCTTAGTAGCATTGCCTGGGAAGGACCTGGGCAGTAACCTCTAATGCCCACAGTAGCCAGCAGGCAGCATAAACACAGGCAGTGGGTGAGGGTAAGATAATAGGGAGTAAAGGAGACTGGGACTAACTGCTATTGCTCAGCCCTATTCACTTCTTGGTGAGTAGGCTTCAGGACCCAATCATGTTGCATCTTCTGATTACTTTTGGTGAGGTCAGAATCAGGATTTTAATGAGAAATTATTCAATGTGTAAAAAAGTTGACTGATGGGCCAGATGCAGTGGCTCACGCCTGTAATCCCAGCACTTTTTAAGGTTCCGTTTATAAGTGGAATCATACAGTGCTGGTTCTTTCATGGCTGACTTATTTCACTCAGCATAACATCCATCCCCTAGGCTCATCTGTGACGGAGCATGTGTCAGCATGTCCAGATAAGATTCCGTTTTGTTTATAAACTACGTTTTGTCCATCCATGCATTCGTTGATGGACACCTGGGTTGCTTCCCTTTTGGCTCTCGTGAATAACACTGCTTTGAATATGGAAGCACACATATCTGTTGGTGTCTCTGATTTCAATTCTATCTTTTTTCTTTTTTTTTTTAATTTTTATTGCATTATAGGTTCTGGGGTACATCTGCAGAACGTGAAAGATAGTTGCATAGGTACACACATGGCAGTGTGTTTTGCTGCCTTCCTCCCCTTCACCCACACTTGGCATTCATCCCCAGGCTATCCCTCCCCAGCTCCCCCCCGCTGTCCCTCCCCCATTCCCCCCAATAGACCCCAGTGTGTAGTAGACCCCCTCTCTGTGTCCATGTGTTCTCATTTTTCTCACCCACCTATGAGTGAGTATATGCGGTATTTCTTTTTCTGTTCTCGTGTCAGTTTGCTGAGAATGATGTTCTCCAGATTCATCCATGTCCTTACAAAGGACACAAACTCATCATTGTTGATTGCTGCATAATATTCCATGGTGTATATGTGCCACATTTTCCCAGTCCAGTCTATCATCGTTGGGCATTTGGGTTGGTTCCAGTTCTTTGCTATTGTAAACGATAATGGGGAAATCACCACAGATTCCACAGAAATTCAAACCATCATCAGAGAATACTACAAACAACTCTATGCACATAAACTAGTAAACCAGGAAGAAATGGATAAATTCCTGGATGCCTGTGTCCTCCCAAGTTTTCTTTTCTTTTCTTTTTTTTTTTTTTTTAAGACTGAGTCTTGTTCTATTGCTCAAGCTAGAGTGTAGTGCAATCTCAGGTCACTGCAATCTCCACCTCCCAAGTTCAAGTGATTCTCCTGCCTCAGCCTCCTGAGTAGCTGGGATTACAGACACCCACCACCACACCTGACTAATTTTTGTATTTTTAGTAGAGACGGGGCTTCACCATCTTGGCCAGGCTGGTCTCGAACTCCTGTCCTTGTGATCCACCTGCCTCAGCCTCCCAAAGTGCTGGGATTGCAAGCGTGAGCCACCGCACCCGGTCTCAGTTCTTTTGAGTATACAGTCAGAAGGGGAATTGCTGGATCACATGGTAGTTTTATTTCTAAGTTTTTGAGGAACCACCAAAAATGCAGAGGGCATGCACCTGCAGTCCCAGCTCAGTCCCTGTGAACTCAGCTCCAGCTCAGTCCCAGCTCAGTCCCTGTGAGCTCAGCTCCAGCTCAGTTCCAGCTCACAGTGGCTGCAATGAAAGATCAACTGGTTATTTTTAAAAAATAAGTGCTGTGTTTTATCTTTAAGTGAAAAGATGAGGGATGGTTTCAAGTTACTGTTTGGTAGCAAATCTTCCCAAATAGCACATGGCAGAGACAGTGGGAATAAAGCCTGCATTTGAAAAAATGTGAAGTCAGATTAGGAGATTCCCTCAATGTCCTTCCTTCTTATAACACTAGTTATTAAAATATAAAGAAATGTCGGCAAGCCGTTTCTTATACAATGACTGTAATTTAGGGATCTAGTAAAGAGCTGTGGAGAATCATCTGGAGACAAAGTTGAAAAATCCTTATCTCTTTTTATTCTCCTATTATTTAACTTATATTTAAAATTCAAAGTTTCATATGCTTTCCGTCTTTGAACAGTAGCCTATTCTATACAAGCGCTGAAGCAATTGCTAAAGAAGGCGGCCACTTAAAAGCAGACAACTAAAGACAATTTAAAACTACATAATGGGCAAATACATGCCTTGGTGGCCTGAATCAGTCCAAGAGAGAGAAAACACACGGGGGAGAGTCAGTCACGCTCCACCCACCAGTGGAGGGCTCACCCGGTATACACGTGGAGGCTTTGAAATGGTTCTAATTTAAGTAACAAAAACATGTAAACAAAAAGCTTGATATGGGGTTTTTTTTAACTGAAAAGGAAATATGGGCGTTAATCGTTTTCAGCCATTTCAATAACCCCAGGACTTATATTTGAACACCTGTGGGTTTATGGAAACCAGGTTGGAAATGCTGATTTAATCTCCAAGCCTGGTTCATAAAAATCAGTCTGAGACTGCTCTGGAACAATCCTTACACTTAGAACATTCTTTCTTTTACAGAATCAGGTGAAAGAAAAGGTTGGGAGGACCTCCTGTTCTCAGGAAGGGTTGGACGGGAGGGTGTTTTGAAGACTCTGAAAGAGCGTCTGGCCCCAGCAGGCAGAGAGCATGAGGGAGACCCTTGCATGCCCCAGGAGTTCTCAAAAAGAGTGGCACAGGCCATGGACCCAGAAGGTGCTTTTCGGAGCAGAAAAAGTGATGGAGTGATCTGTCTTGTTGTCATTTTAGGTAATGCAAAACATTTTGCATTACTCATTTGAGTAATGAGCTAAACCCAGTTTCCAGTGGGGAAAAACAATCTGTGAATTCCCTGCTTCCTTGCACTGTGCTGGGATAGCTATGGTGTAGAAAGGAGGCCTGGAACATCTCATGATCATCTTGGCTGACCTGACAATCAAGCTCCAGCACACACTGCCTATGAGTTAACTCAAGAGATGTTTCTGAGCCACTCCACCTCTGCCTCCACTGCAGAGGCTGAAAAATCCTCCATTTCCCAGACTCCTTTGCAGCTAGGATTTGCCCTGGATTACAGTTCTTGCCAAAGAGAGACAAGCAAACCCTACTCTAAGCTTCTGGTCTTTTATTTGTTTGGAGACTCACTTTGTCCTCCAGGCTGGAGTGATAAAAACAAGGAAAAAACCTTGTTTTCCAGCATTAAAAAAAAAAAGATATTATATATATATATATATGTACCCAACGCTCTTTCTTCTTCTTTTCTTTTTTGTAGAGACAGAGTCTCACTGTGTTGCTCAGGCTTGTCTTGAACTCCTGGCCTCAGTTAATCTTCCCACCTGTCTCCCAGGTAGCTGGGACTACAGGTATGCATGACCAGGCTAGCTTTTGTAATCTATGTGGGGATGGGGTTGCCCAGGCTGTCTCCTTTTTTTTTTTTTTTTTTTTTTTGTGAGACGGAGTTTCACTCTTGTTACCCAGACTGGAGTGCAATGGGCACGATCTCGGCTCACCACAACTTCCGCCTCCTGGGTTCAAGCAATTCTCCTGCCTCAGCCTCCCGAGTAGCTGGGACTACAGGCACGCACCACCATGCCCAGCTAATTTTTGTATTTTTAGTAGAGACAGGGTTTCACCTTATAACCAGGATGGTCTCCATCTCTTGACCTCATGATCCACCCCCTCGGCCTCCCAAAGTGCTGGGATTATAGGCGTGAGCCACCGCGGCCAGCTTGTCTCCTCTTTTTATGAAGACACCAGTCAGACTAGATTAGGCCCACCCACTCTCACAGACTCAATTGAATTTAGTCACCTTTTTAAATGCCCTGTCTCCAGTCTGAGGTACTGGGGTGGGGGTGGGGCATTAGGGCTTCAACATAGGAACTTGAGTTGGGCAGAATTCAGCCCGTCATAGACTCCCAGCACACACGCTCCTCATTGAGGTTGAACAAGGTCTTCTGTCCCACCATCTGTCCCAGCTCTCCTACTGTAAACAGTGTCCTTTCTATGATCTAGTTGGTGCCCTGCTTTTCACATTTTTGTGCTTTTTGCTATTGACTTTACTGTAAATATTGCTGTTTAAAATGACCCAGAGCATAGTGCTGAGGGCTGCCTGGTGTTTTTGAGGACAAAAGGCTGTGACGTGCCTTATGGATAAAATACATGTATTACAGAAGCTTCATAAGCTTAATGTGCATCAAAAATATATACAAAATAAGGTGTCTTTAAACATAAACACACATAAAGAAATAATGCATTATAGCTAGGACTGGTGAATCATGCCTGGAATCCCAGAACTTTGGGAGGCCGAGGTGAGCAGATCACTTGAGTTCAGGAGTTTGACCAGCCTGAGCAACATCCCTCCACTAAAATTACAAAAATTATCCAGGCATGGTGGTGCACCTGTAGTCCCAAGTACTTGGGGGCCTAAGGCAGGAGGATTGCTTGAGTCCAGGAAGTCGAGGCTGCAGTGAGCTGAGACTGCACCACTGCATTCCAGCCTGGGTGACAAAGTGAGTCTCCAAACAAATAAAAGAAAAAAAAAGTAATGCATTGATTAGTTTACAAAAATGTAACTGGAGGTTCACAGGAACCTAACCTTATATGTCCTCCAGAAGTGACAACTCAGTATTCACCAATTCAGTGTCTGCAATGACTTCATAGAACATGGTTATGCAAATTAGGAGAATTAACTGTAACTTGATTCCCATTCAGTCTGGAGGGGAAGCTTGAGTTTCAGCTTGTTAATTTTATTGTTTCCTTTCTCCTCAAGGTCATCCTCTTCCTCACTGGGTAGCCTGGGTGTCCAAATGTTTTCTTAACTATTTAATGGAGTTTGCAAAGCTTTCTCTAAAGTCATGAATGTACAGGCTGTTTCTTCAAAAGAGAGACCACCAAATAAAGAACGGATTTAATTTCAGACACCTTGGAAATTGTTTCTTGAACTCATTCTATCCATACATCAACTTGTCATTAAAATATTCTCCATGCATATAGTCCTTCTTTCAAATGAAAGAAATACAAAGCACCTAATATAGTTTGGGCAAAAAAAAAAGAAAGAAAAAGAAACATTGCATTCTATTAAATAATCCATAACCAAGCCCTTCTTTGCATGAAGCACTCCTGAATAAGATTTTTCAGAGTCATAGCACTTTTGCCTCTGCACCCTCATTGTAAGACTCCTCCATTTATGAGGGCAACAATCAGGAAAGGTAGTTATTATTATCCCTGTCTTGAGTGGTCCCTAAAGCAAATATTGAGACAGGGTTTGGGTGCAAGTATTTTATTTGTGAGTGTTCCCAGCAAGGAAATGAAGTGAGATGAGAAGGGGAGGAAATGAATAAAAGGTGTGCTTGTGTAAAGGTTACCATGATGGGCAACCGGGGCGTAATCCCACTGAAAACTCTGAGACACTGTGTGGAGCACTCAGAATTTCCTTCACCACAAGAAGCGAGGGAGCAGGAGGTATCTCTCCATCAGCTCCCTTTCTGTATTGGTTTTGGAGTCTCTTCTGGGCCATTCACTCCCTGGGGCTTCTAGTCTGGCCCATATGCATAGGCTAAGGATGTTCATATAGACCAGAGAACAAACTCAGGCAGAGGCGCAGGAAATTGCAGGGGTCCAAGAACCCCCTGCAGGTGAACTCTGGGAGGGGCCAAGGAGTCAGAGGCATTTGAACCAAAGAGGCTTCAAAATAGGGGCTGGGTTAAATAAGGCTGGGACCTGCTGGGCTCTATTCCCAGGAGGCTAGACATTCTTAGTCACAGGATGAGATAGGAGGTCAACGCAAGGTACAGGTCACAAAAACCTTGCTGATAAAACAGAACTCAGTAAAGAAGCTGGCCAAACCCCACCAAAACCAAGATGGCAATGATCATCTTCACTGCTCATTATACGCTAATTATAATGCATTAGTGACATGGTTTGTCTCTGTATCCCCACCCAAATCTCATCTTGTAGCTCCCATAATTCCTACCTGATGGGAGATGATTGAATTATGGGGGTGGGTCTTTCCTGTGCTGTTCTTGTGACAGTGAATAAGTCTCAGGAGATCTGATGGTAAAATGGGCATTTTCCTGAACAAGCTCTCTCTTTGCCTGCTGCCATCCATGTAAGACATGACTTGCTTCTCCTAGCCTTCTGCCATGATTGTGAGCCCTCCCCAGCCATGTGGAGCTGTAAGTCCATTAAACCTCTTGCTTTAGTAAATTGCCCAGTCTCGGGCACATCTTTATCAGCAACATGAAAACAGACTAATAGAATTAGCATGTTAAAAGACACTCCCACCAGCACCATTACAGTTTATAAATGCCATGGCAACATCAAGAAGTTACCCTATGTGGTCTAAAAAAGGGAGGAACCCTTGATTCTGGGAACTGCCCACTCCTTTCCCAGAAAACTCATGAATAATCCACTCCTTGTTTAGCATATAATCAAGAAATAACCATAAAAATGGGCAAGCAGCAGCCTATGCTGCTCTGTCTATGGAGTAGCCATTCCGTCATTCCTTTACTTTTTTTTCTTTTCTCTTTTTTTTTTTTTTTTTTTTTTTTGAGACAGTCTTGCTCTGTAACCAGGTGCCAGGCTGGAGTGCAGTGGCACGATCTTGGCTCAGTGCAACTCCGCCTCCCAGGTTCAAGTGATTCTCCTGCCTCAGCCTCCCAAGTAGCTGGGACTACAGGCACGCACCACCATGCCCAGCTAATTTTTGTATTTTTTAGTAGAGGCGGGGTTTCACCATGTTGGCCAGGATGGTCTTGCTCTCTTGACCTCATGATCCACCCACCTCAGCTTCCCAAAGTGCTGGGATTACAGGCATGAGCCACCACGCCCAGCCCATTCCTTTACTTTCTTAATAAACTTGCTTTCACTTTACGGACTTGTCTCAAATTCTTTCTTGCATGAGATCCAAGAACCGTCTCATGGGGTCTGGATTGGGACCTCTTTCTAGTAGCAAAGGGATGGGTTGAGCAAGGATTGCTGTAGACCTCGTTTTATAGATGAAACACAGGAAGCAATGTGCACAAGGTGACCCAGCAGTAACTGGGAGAGATGATGTCATCAATGTCCTTTGCCATGTAACAGACTATCCCAAAACCCAGCATCTTCAGGCATTTATTATCTCACATAGTTTCTACAGAGCAGGAATCTGGGAGCAGTTTTGCTGGATATTCTGGGTTGGGGTCTCTCATGAATCTCAGTCAAGTAGTTAGTAAGGTCTAAGATCATTCCAAAGCTTTGACTGCATTGAAGATTGGCTTCCAAGCCCACACCTGTGACTGCTGTTCCTTACCAAGTGGGCCTCTCCAAAGAGCTGTTCATAGCCCAGCAGGGTGGCATGAACCTGTAGACCCAGCTACTTGGGAGGCTGAGGCAGGAGGATGTCTAGAGCCCAGGAGTTCGAGGCTGCAGGGAGCTATGATTGCATCACTGCACTCTCTCCTGGGTGAGAGAGTGAGACCCTGTCTCTAAAAGTAACAATAATTATAAAAGAGCTGTTTACGGCACTGCAGCTAGCTTTCCCCAGAAGGACCAATCTGAGAGAAAGGCAGAGTAAGATAGACTTGGCAGTGTCTTTTACAGCCTAATCTCAAAAGTGATCTATGATCAACGCTGCTGTGTTCTACCTGTCACACAGACCACCTCTAGTATATTATGTGGGAGGGACAAAACAAAGGTGTGGACGCCAGCAGGGAATTCATGGGGCTGATGTCTTGGAGGCTGGCTGCTACACATAGAATGTTTTGTTTTAGTAGATAGAATTTGAACCCAAATTTTCCTGACTTCATTGACCATATTCTTTTTGTTACACATCACTCATATTCATTCCTGTTTTGCAGAGTCCTCTTTCCTTTCCACCTCCCCCACTGACTAACTAGCTGGACTCACCTGTGCAACTGGAGTACTCAGTGGATGTAGTATCTGAGTCCAGCAGGAATATTTACTTAGTGGTTATAGGATCTGAGTCCAACAGGAGTACTCAGTGGATGTAGTATCTGAGTCCAACAGGAATACTTAGTGGTTGTGGTATCTGAGTCCAGGAATACTCAGTGGTTGTAGTATCTGAGCCCAACAGAACTCAGTGGATGTAGTGTCTGAGTCCAGTAGGAGTACTTACTTAGTGGTTGTAGTATCTGAGTCCAACAGGAGTACTTACTTCGTGGATGTAGTATCTGAGTCCAACAGGAGTACTTACTTAGTGGTTGTAGTATCTGAGTCCAACAGGAGTACTTACTTAGTGGTTGTAGTATCTGAGTCCAACAGGAGTACTTACTTAGTGGTTGTAGTATCTGAGTCCAGCAGGAGTACTCAGTGGTTATAGTATCTGAGCCCAACTGGAGTACTCAGTGGCTGTAGTATCTGAGTGCAGCAGGAGTACTCAGTGGTTGTAGTATCTGAGCCCAGTAGAAATACTCAGTGGATTTAGTATCTGAGTCCAACAGGAGTATCCACTGGATGTAGTATCTGAGTCCAAAATCTATGACTTTCCACTTGCATCATTCCACTATTTCTTGAGCAGATGGATAATTTTCACAGTTAACTGAAGCCTAATCCTACTTCCCAATCTTCAAAGTATACCACAGACTCTGACCAAAAGACAGAATGTTTACAATTAGGCCTGTCACTTAAAACCTGAGGCATTTAGGTGTCCTGCTGATCTTGTCAATACCAATACAAAAGCAGGTCTTTAGTATCCATGTTGAATGTTATTAAGTGTGAGTTTTTTTCCCTTTCTATGTATTTTTAACCATGCTGTAATTCTTCTATCGTTTGAAATAACTGCTGTTAGCAGGAACTGGCTCCATCCTGGGCAGAGCATCAATACTAGTACAGTAGTAGGTCATTATGCCTCTGTGATATACATTTTAGATGTAAATGTTTTACCCACTTAATCTATTTTATTTAAGTATTCTCCACTCTACATGCTACCAACAATTTTCTTCATATTACCTCTAGTTTCCCAAGGGTCTTGGTAAAATAGCACATAGATCAAAAAAGATCTAGTAAATGAGAAAAGAATGGACAAATGAATTAATTCATTCATTTTCTAAATGGACATGCCTCAGGAAAAATGCAATAGATTCCAAGAAGAGAACCTTTATGAGAAGGAGCATTATCTCAGTGTGACCCACAAGTTCTCTCTCTCTGTTCTCTCTCTCATTTATATACATATACTATATATACACACTAGTGTGTATGTACGTATGTCTCTGTGTGTGTATATATATATAAATATAGATAAGTAGACAGATAGATAAATAGATATATGAGAGAAAGAGTGAGAGACTTTTACATGATTGAGCCTTTTCTTTGTAGAGCCTTTGGGAGTCAATGCAACACAGTGGTTAAGAGTAAGGGTATAAGAGAAGGGAAGAAAGTTACTGACTGTCAACTCCCCAGAAGACCCCCAGAATAACGTGCTGGCCAAGCAAAGCTCAGTTAATCACCCACTGCAGTTGGATATAGTCCCACCTCAATGGAATCTTAGTAGTGTCTCAGAAGAGGGGTTAAGAGGTGAGATGTATCAGGTTTTGGGGTCTAGGTTTCCATTCGTTTCCTGGGGCTTCTGTCATGCATTAATGCAAACTAGTGGCTTAAATCAACAGAAATTTCTTCTCTCAAAGTTCTGGAGACCAGAAGTCCAAAATGAAAATGCCAATAAGGGCATGCTCCCTCTGAAGGCTCTGGGACAGAATCCATTATTTGGAGTGTCTAGACTAAGAGATAGTTTGCACCACCAGGATGATTGACAGAGCATCAACAGACCATGTAGGCAACTATTATCAATGATCCCTTGAATACTAATTCCAGGGGATGTTGGGTGTTTTCCAGTAAGAAGCTTACTATTACTATCTATTTATATTCTTTTTTTTTTTCACGAGGCATTTTATTTGTAAATATATGTATTACATCCCTAGAAAAAGAATCCCAGAATTTTCCCTCCTGTGTGTTTTCATCTTGCTTCTCCATGATGCCGGCTGAGGTTGTCAGTACAATAAAACCAAACTGGCGGGATGGAAGCAGATTATTCTGCCATTTTCTAGATCTTTGAGTTGCACATCAATTCTGGGGCCGATCACTCCACACTTGTTTAGTCTGCATGTGAAATTCACAATTTTCCCAGCTCTGTGATCGTCAGTGATTTCAAATTCGCCAACGTAACCATGCTTCATCACAGTGAGAAACCGGATGATGACTTTGGAGCACAGCCTAATAAGCACCTGGCGTTTGCCTCTCTTTTCGGCATTGTTGATGCTCTTGAGAGCATCAGCCAGGACATTCATGTGCACCATTGTGGTGGCACAGAAAAAGGATGGGAGGGGAGAGTACACAGAGTTATCTATCTATTTATATTCTTTAGAGACAGGATCTCATCTGTTGCCGAGGCTGGAGTGCAGTGGTGTGAACTTGGCTCACCACAGCCTTAACTTCCGGGGCTCTAGTGATCCTCCCACCTCAGCCTCCTGAGTAGCTGAGGCTACAGGCATACAGTACCATGCCCAGCTAATTTTTTAAAAAATTTGTAGAGATAGGGGGTCTCACCACCTTGCCCAGGCTGGTCTTGATCTCCTGGCCTCAAGTGATCCTCCCACCTTGGCCTCCCAAAGAGCTGAGAGTACAGGCATAAACCACTGTGCCTGACCAGGAAACTTACTTCACATATGTAACCTGTTCTCCTGAGCACTTATTTCACCTCAGATTTTTCTTTTCTTTTTTTCTAGGATATCCAATATCCTCAGAATAGTTAGGAAACTGCTTAACTAGAGCAAGAAGAGAAATGATCCAAGCCCCAAACCTGGGAAACATCAATGCCTGAGAGATGAACTGAAGAGGAAGAACCAATGGAGCCATGAGATGAAGGAGCAACAGAAATAATGGAAGATGCAACTAGAAGATGACATTGAGAAGCCCCCAGACAGGGGAGCTTTTGGGTTGCCCAAACTCACCACACACAGTGTTCTACTGAGGCTATAGATGACCTGTTGAGCAGTTCATCGGTACTTCTCCAGGGGTTCTGAAAGACACCCTTCTCTTGTTGAGAAGACAAAAAGTCTGCCCATCTCTGCTCCTAGGTGCCTGAGCCTAGGTACTTCTCCTCCTCTGTCCATTCACTTCCAGCTCTGTCTTCTCCACATGTCCCTAGAAGTTCCCTGTCTTTGTCACCTCAGATGTTCAAGATTCAGCTCCAAGATGCCATCTGTCTTCAAACCATCAGATCTTTGCTGACCCTCTGTTGGAAACAGATGCTTGCTTCTGTAAAGAAAAATCAGCACTGAGACAAAGGATCTCTCAGCAAGACAATTTTACTTTCTGTAGAAAGGGTACTACTTGCTAGCAGTCTTGCTATGAGAGTACAATGAACAAAGGAAAGGCAGGCATATTTATTCTTTATGCATTAGGTTCTTACTGCTGTGTCTGATCTCTGTTGGTTGGAGACAGACTTCACAATCTAAACTGAACTTAATTAGCTAACGACTTAAATTTTTTCTAAATAAGTAAAGGCAATGGAGAATAAAGAAAAAGAGGAAGTCTAAATAAGGAAAGGAGAGGAAGTTACTTGTGAATGCACTTAGAAAAGTAATAACATAAATATTTTAGTTAAAGTACAAAGAATGTACTATGTTCCTGTGAGCGCATCCAGCACAAATATCTTAAAGTACAAGGACATAGAATGTACTTATTCCTTTATATCTAAAAACTACGTAGGATAAGGCTTAACAGAGAGTTACTAGCAAAAAGCAAGAAGGCTTTGAAGAAAGTTAGTCTTTAAAAGGGACTATTATTTCTGACATTTATTATTATCGTTCCTTAACAAGAAAAAAACTGAAGAAGAACTTTTTACTTTCTACACCCTTCCATATCAGTTTTCCCTGCCTCACCAATGGAGGGACATCGTTTTGGAAATGTCAGATGGCATCAGCCCTGCCCCCTTAGACTTCTCCTGAGACATGGACTCTGGGGAACCGCTGATTGATACTGGAGAGCAGAGGGCAAAAGAACAGAATTGGTGGCACCCTTTGATCTCAGTGTCCAAATCCAGAGTGCTTTTGCCTCTTCACTAAGTCAGTGCTTAAACATGAGGTCACTCTCTGCTCCTGAATCACAACCACATACTTCATGTCTCCCAAAAGCAGTGTTCAGTAGGAAAAGAAAAAAAATGCATTATCTCCCTGACTGCTCACCGATATCACTGAGAAATGCAAAATAATGACAGTCCACCGAAGCACTGTTTATGTGCACAGTCTTGTGGGATTCTCTAAGGGAGGGGAGAGATTCCAACACAGTCAGCAATTTGGGCTTCCGCAGGTCTCGGAGGCTTCAGATTCTCCTGCAACTTCATTTATCCTCCCCTGGTTACTCTGCACTGTGATGGCAGCTGGAGCCCTAGGCAGGTCCTCATTGGATTTTTCTGACAGCTGCACTGAATCATTTTTCCAAGTCACTCATTCTTCCTGAAAGTGTGTTTCATCTCCTGGCAGGTGGAGGGTGCAGCAGAACATTCTCACCGTCACTTGAGTTCTATATCTTGAGATGCTCTTGTCTGTACTGTGGGGTCTCAGCAGGGACCAGTGCTTCATTTCCTTGTCTGAAGTAACTGTAGGTTCCCACCTAGTTTCACAGATCCTGGAGTTAACAACCTCTTGGTGGTGATGAGTTTACCGCTATATGGCTTTGTTCATAGTAATGAATTGTCCTTTCAGAGGCCACCAAAGGGAACAACACTGAACTCCAGGCATCACATGCATCAGGATTTGAAAAAGAGTTATCTCACCAGTCAGGGGCACAGTGATCCCTGCTTTTTTTTTTTTTTTTTTTTTTTTTTTGAGACAGAGTCTCACACTGTTGCCCAGGCTGGAGTGCAATAGTGTGATTTTGGCTCACTGCAACCTCCGCCTCCCCAGTACAAGCTATTCTCTCAGCCTCCCAAGTAGCTAGGATTACAGGCTCCCACCACCACACCTGGCTAATTTTTTGTATTTTTAGTAGAGACAGGCTTTCATCATGTTTCACCATGTTGGCCAGGCTGATCTTGAACTCCTGAACTCAGGTGATCTTCCCGTGTCAGCCTCCCAAGTGCTGGGATTACAGGTGTAAGCCACTGCGCTTGGCCAGCAATCCCTGCTCCTGAATATAACACTGTCATTCAGAATGCTGAGCCATCTGCCTCTCATTATGGCAGAACAGAACCATGCAAAATATGGCAATTTAGACACCAAGGATGTCTCCTCTCCCTCTTTCCCAAGGCCCAGTTAAGATGATCATAAGGGAATATTTTAAAATCTAAGCTTACACTGATACAGTGACTATGAAAGGGAGCATCAGTGGATGAGAGACTGAACTGCATGGGAAGTGGAAGGTGACCAGGAGATGGAGAGGTGAGCACTCTTGCAGGCTGGAGGAGTCAGAGCTTGGAGAGCTCTGAGAAGAATGGGAGAAGAACAGAGGCAGTGTGTTCCCAGGGAATTTGAGATAAATGAGACTTCTGGTTCCCCAAGATGACACAAGTAAAATAAAATCTGAGAACAGGGCCAGGCACAGTGGCTCACACCTGTAATCCCAACATGTTGGAAGGCCAAGGTGGGCAGATCATGAGTTCAGGAGTTGGAGACCAGCCTGACCAGCATGGTGAAACCCCGTCTCTACTAAAAATACAAAAATTAGCTGGGTGTGGTGGCCCACACCTGTATTCCCAGCTACTCAAGAGGCTGAGGCAGGAGAATTGCTTGAACCCGGGAGGCAGAGTTTGCAGGGAGCCAAGATCATACCACTGCACTCCAGCCTGGGCAATAGAGTGAGGCTCTGTCTCAAAAAAAAAAAAAAAAATCTGAGAACAGGGCTCTTAATTTATTGTTTGTGATGGGGCCTCCTACCCTTCATACAGAAACTGACAGCCAGGTGTCCAATGTCGAATGAGAGATAGGAACTTTACCAAACAGCACGTGTTCTCACTCATAAGTGGGAGCTAAGCTATGAGGATGCAAAGGCATAAGAATGACACAACGGATTTTGAGGACTTAGGGGAAAGGGTGGGAAGTGTATAAGGGATAAAAGAGTATGAATTGTATGCAGTGTATACTGCTCAGGTGATGGCTGCACCAAAATCTCACAAATCACCACTAAATATCTCATGTAGCCAAACACCACCTGTTCCCCTATAACCTATAGAAATAAAATTTTTTTAAAAAATAGGAAGGCACTTTGGGAGGTCGAGGTGGGTGGATCATGAGGTCAAGAGATCGTGACCGTCCTGCAAGGTGAAACCCCACCTCTACTAAAAATACAAAAATTAGCCGGGCATGGTGGTGGGCACCTGTAATCCCAGCTACTCAGGAGGCTGAGGCAGGAGCATCAGTTGAACCCTGGAGACGGAGGTTGCAGTGAGCCAAGATCACACCATTGCACTGCAGCCTGGCGATAAAGCGAGACTTTTTGAGATGTCAAAAAAGATAGGAAGTTTGTTCTCTGGAGAAATACAGCCCCGGGAGAAGGGGTCTAATCTAGCACATTGGAATCTCTCAGCAGGATTCCCACCCAATTTTCTGCCTTAACACTTCCTTAATAAGCATCTATCATGTTTCAGGCAAGTTCTCAGTTTTGGGGGCCCAGGAGGGAAGAGAACCACTGACCAGGTTCCTGTCCTCATGTGTGTTAGTCTGTTGTCACACTGCTGATAAAGACATATCCAAGACTAGGAAGAAAAATAGGCTGAATGGACTCACAGTTCCACATGGCTGGGGAGGCCTCACAATCATGCTGGGAGGCAAAAGGTACGGACATCTTACATGGTGTCAGCAAGAAACAATGAGAAAGAAGTGAAAGTCCTTATAAAACCATCCAATCTGATGAGACTTACTCACTACCCTGAGAACAGTATGGGGGAAACCACCTTTATGATTCAATTATTTCCCACTGGGCCTCTCCCACAACAGGTGGGAATTATGGAAGTACGATTCAAGATGAGATCTGGGCGGGGACACAACCAAACCACATCACCATGCGTGCCAGCTAAGGGAGCTGTTACTCATACTCCTTCATTCCGTAAATGCTTATTCAGCATCTCCTCTGTGTCAGGCAGTGTTCCAGGCCCCGAAGATACAGCAGAGAACAAAGCCAAGAAATATGCCTCCTCTCCAGCATAGTTCAGTGAGATGGTAGAAAGAGACGCTAAACAAGTAAAACATACTGGTTTTTAAAAAAATGCTTCTTGTTAGCTTTTTTTTTTTAATTGAGATAGAGTCTCGCTCTGTCACCAGGCTGGAGTATAGTGGTGCTATCTCACCTCACTGCAACCTCTGCCTCCAGGTTCAAGCGATTCCCCTGCCTCAGCCTCCAGAGTAGCTGGGACCACAGGTGTGCACCACCATGCCCAGCTAATTTTTGAATTTTTTAGTACAGACAGGGTTTCACCGTGTTGGCCAGGATGGTCTTGATTTCCTGACCTCGTGATCTGCCCACCTCAACCTCCCTAAGTGCTGGGATTACAGGCTTGAGCCACCAAAAAATAGGCATCAACTTATTTTTCTTCCTAGACTTGGGTAAAAAATGAGCTGGGCCCAGCCACTAGTTCATTTTTGCTTTGCAATTTTTAGCTGTTTTTCTTCATTCTTGCCAAGGAATAAGATTTCTTTTGTAATATTCCAGTAAAACAGCTTTTTCTTGTGTACAAAAAAATTTCTCCTCTACAAAAAAATTACCAATGTCAGCTGCGCTTTGCTGGTGTCATGATATGAAGAGATAAGAAACAGAATCAACCAAGGAGATCAAACATCCAGCTCCTAGGATTTTCACAAAGAGAGAGCTGAGAATATGAGAAAAGAAACATACAATTAAAGAAGCAATCTGTCATCAAGCATGGGGGCTCATCCCTGTAATCCCACTACTTTGGGAGGCCCAGGTAGGAGAATCACTTGAGTCCAGGAGTTCAAGACCAGCCTGGGCAACATAGCAAGACCCTGTCTCTACAAAAAAAATTAAAATATTACCTGGCCATGGTGGCATACACCTGTAGTCCTAACTACTCAGGAGGCTGATTGTTTGGGCCTGGGAATTTGAGGCTGCAGTGAACTACGATTGTACCACTGCACTCCAACCAGCTAGGGTGACTGAATGAGACCTTGACTCAAAAAAAAAAAAAAAAAAAAAAAGCAAAGCAATCTGTGAGCATTTCTAGCAATGGAGACAGGTCATAACTCACCCACTATTGTAGGGTATCATGCCAGAACCTTTTGTATCAGAGAAACTCCCAGAAGGAAAGAGAAACAAAACCAGGTCACTTATGCAGAACAGAGAATTGTAATGGTGTCTTACCCCCCAACAATGCCAGAAGTTAGAACATAATGTTGGATTTTATAAAATGTCCAAAGGAACATGATTTTCAGCTTAGAATTCTTTGCCACAAAAAACTAACCATCCAGTGGAGTGACAAATGAAAACATAAAATTATAAGCCCCGCACAGACTGAACAGAGGACTAAAGGCCCCTTCCCCCTGAGAAATTTTAAAAACTTGGTTTGTGCCGATAATCCTAGCATTTTGGGAGGCCCAGGCAGGTAGATTGCTTAAGCCCAAGACTTCAAGACCAGCCTGGGCAACACAGTGAGATTTTATGTCTACAAAAAATACAAAATTCAGCCAGGCACGGTGGCCTATGCTTGTAGTCCCAGCTACAGGCAGAAGGATCACTTGAGCCCAGGAGGTCAAGGCTGCAGTGAGCCATGATTGTGCCATTGCACTCCAGCCTGTACAACAGAGCAGGACCCTATCTCAAAAAATAAAGCCAGCCATGAGCTCCCAGCCATGATGGAATGGGAGGTTGGACACACCTCGGTATACTCCTTCCTTATTAATCTCTAAGTGGAATTCTTCCCCAAGGAGGAAGCAGAAACCAAGGCTCCAGAAAACAAGAAGCAGGTGGCGCATTCCTTTATCGCCTTTAGACAATTGTCTGAGGCCGGGACTGGACGCTTCCTCCTCCTTCACGGTTTTGAATAAGAGATCACCCGTTTCACAATGCATTTCTTCCTGACAAGAGACCAGCAACTGTGGAGGAATTCTGGCCAGGCCACGGAGACGGTGCAGTGAGGGATTTCTAGCCCTGCTTCACCTTCGGATGTCAGAGAGCCCAAAACTGTACCCCTGGATCATGCTAATGCCATCATTTTTTGAACATGCACAATTTTTTTCTCTTTTTTAAATTTTTATTTATTTATTTTTAAATTTTATTTTAAGTTCCAGGATCCACGTGCAGAATGTGATGTTCGTTCCATAGGTAAACCCGTGCCATGGTGGTTTGCTGCAGCTATCAACCCATCACCTAGGTATTAAGCGCCACATACATTAGCTATTTAGCCTAATGCTCTCCCTCCCCTCACCCTGTCAACACCCTGTGTTGTTCCCCTCTTTGTGTCCATGTGTTCTCATTTTTCAGCTCCCACTTATGAGTGAGAACATGTGGTGTTGGGTCTTCTGTGCCTGTGTTAGTTTGCTGAGGATGATGGTTCATCCATGTCCCTTCAAAGGACATGATCTCATTCTTTTTTGTGGCTGCATAGTATTCCATGGTGTATATGCACCACATTTTCTTTAACCAGTCTATCATTGGTGAGCATTTAGGTTGATTCCATGTTTATGCTATTGTAAATAGTGCTGCAATAAACATACGTGTGCATGTAATAGAATGATTTTGTAACAGAATGATTTCTATTCCTTCCAGTATATACCCAGTAATGGGATTGCTGGGTCAAATGGTATTTCTGGCTCTAGATCCTTGAGGAATCACCACACTGTCTTTCACAATAGCTGAACTAATTTACTTTCCCGCCAACAAAGTAAAAGTGTTTCTATTTCTCCATGACCTTGCCAGCATCTGTTGTTTCTTCACTTTTTTTTTGAGATGGAATCTTGCTTTGTCACCCAGGGTGGAGTGCAGTGGCACGATCTCGGCTCGCTGCAACTTTTGCCTCCCGGGTTCAAGTGATTCTCCTGCCTCAGCCTCCCAAGTGGCTGGGACTACGGGAGCCCACCATCATGCCAGCTAATTTTTGTATTTTTAATAGAGACAAGATTTCACCATGTTGGCCAGGCTGGTCTTGAACTCCTGGCCTCAAGTGATCCTCCCACCTTGGCCTCCCAAAGTACTGGAATTACAGGTGTGAGCCACTGCACCTGGCCTTTCTGAGTGGTGTGAGATGGTATCTCATTGTGGTTTTGATTTGCATTTCTCTAATGATCAGTGATGTTGAGCTTCTTTTCATATGTCTGGCCACATAAATGTCTTCCTTTGAAAAGTATCTGTTCATGTTCTTTGTCCACTTTTTTATTTTTTTTTCTTGTAAATTTGTTTAGGTTCCTTGTAAATTCTGAATATGAGACCTTTGTCAGATGGGTTGATTGCAAAAATTTTCTCCCAACTCTGTAGGTTGCCTGTTTGCTCTGATGATAGTTATCTTTGGCGACATGCAACCTTTTTTTTTTTTTTTTTTGAGAAAGAGTTTCAGTCTTGTTACCCAGGCTGGAGTGCAATGGTACAATCTCAGCTCACCATAATCTCCGCCTCCTGGGTTCAAGCAATTCTCCTGCCTCAGCCTCCTGAGTAGCTGGGATTACAGGCACCTGCCACTACACCAGGCTAATTTTTGTATTTTTTCTTTTTTGAGAGAGAGTCTCGCTCTGTCACTAGGCTGGAGTGCAGTGACATGATCTCAGCTCACTGCAACATCTGCCTCCTACGTTCAAACAATTTTCTTGCCTCAGCCTCCTGAGTAGCTGGGACTACAGGCATGTACCACCACGCTCAGTTAATTTTTGTATTTTTCAGTAGAGACGGGGTTTCAACATGTTGGCCAGGCTGGTCTTAAACTCTGGACCTCAGGTGATCTGCCCACCTCGGCTTCCCAAAGTGCTGGGATTACAGGTGTGAGCCACTGCACCCAGCCCATGCAGCCATTTTTTAAACATGCAACCCATGAATAAACATGAAGCTCAGTTGCACATGCGCACGTTTCTCCTTTCATAAGCATCCATGACTCTGCCTGTGCTCATTGAATATGTACACATAGCCAACCTGTTTAGCATGCATTTCAATCTTAACGCTTTCCTCTCCCGAAGGGCTTGCTCTCAGCTTGTGCAGGAGGCTACACCTCCCAGCCTGCAAGATAGCCACGTTGTGGGCTGCAAACTTTTATGAGAAATAAAGCTCTCCCTTCCAAATTTATGAACGTGGGATTCTTCAAGTGACAGGGAGTTTAGAAAAAAGACATTATTGGCTGGACACAGTGGCTCACTCCTGTAATCCCAACACTTTGGGAGGCTGAAGCAGGTGGATCACTTGAGGTCAGGAGTTCAAGACCAGCCTGGCCAACATGGTGAAACCCCATCTCTACTAAAAATACAAAAATTAGTCAGGCGTGGTGGTGCATGCCTGTAATCCCAGCTACTCAGGAGGCTAGGGCAGAAGAATTGTTTGAACATTGGGGGTGGAGGTTGCAGTAAGCAGAGATCATGTGACTGCACACCAGCCTGAATGACAAAGCAAGACTCTGTCTAGAAAAGGAAAAAACATTATCAAACAGGCAAGAACTCAGAAAAAAAAAGTGTGTGCATGGCCTTCTTTGAAAGCTCTTGATGAAGTGCTCCAGCAAAATAAGAGATCACACAGGGAGAGGAGAAGGTGTAGTTTATCAGACTGACCACAGATTGTTCCAATAAAGAAACATCAATGGGGGATGACTCAGGTTTTTTGTTAGTTAAGGAGACAAAAGAGAACACGGGAAATGGAGAGACCCAGAGACTAGCAGCTGTTTCCATCCTTTGGGATGAAGAGACAATTGGATGAAACAGCATCCCTGGGCACAGTGGATGTTATATGTAAATTTTCAGTACTGCAAAGAAAAGTCAGCACTGGGACAAAGGATGTCTCAGAAAGTCAATCTTTACTTTCTGCAGAAAGGGTATACTCGCCAGCAGTCTTGCCACGAGAGTACAACAAACAAAGGAAAAGCAGACATATTTATACCTTACGCATTTGGGGTTGTCCTTACTGCTATGTCTGATTTCCATTGGTTGGAGCTAGACCTCACAATCTAAAACTGAAGCCAATTGGCTAATAACTTAAATTTTCTTCAATAGGTAAAGGCAATGGAGAACAAAAGGAAAAGAGGAAGTCCAAATTGGCAGTTGCTTGCGAAAGGACTTAGAAAAGTAATAGCATAAATATCTTGGTTAAAGTACAAGGACACAGAATGTACTATGTGCCTATAACATATCTAACAGCTATGTAGGATAAGGCTTAACAAAGAGTTACTAGCAAAAAGCAAGAAGGTTTTGAAGAAGGTCTTTAAAACAAACTATTATTTCTAACACTTATGATTATTCTTTAACAAGAAAGGAGCTTTTCTATTTCCTACAGTGGGATTGAGAATCAAAGGCCCCCAGGAAGGGAATGTCACTCTGGAAAGAACGTGTGAGTAGAGGGTGCTGTTGGGCTCTGCAGTGAACACCCAGTCATGCCAATTCAGTGTATTCATTTAACTCAAAATATTGGGAGACTGAGGAAGTATGGGGGGTGTAGATACAAGAGCAAAGTCATCTTCTGTTGGAACAGAGACTTAACAGAGGCTTCAAATTTATAAATAAAAGCATAGTTAGATTGGCACATCATTTAGAGTTTTGCAAGAGATTTACCTGAAAAAAAAAAAGAAAAAGAAAAAACTGCCAAAAGTTAAGTGGTTCTGGGGGCTGGGCACGGTGGCTTACACATGTAATCCTGGCACTTCGGGAGGGCGAGGTGGGTGTATCACTTGAGCTCAGGAGTTTGAGACCAGTCTAACCAACATGGTGAACCCCCTGCCTCCCTGCCCCCATCTCTACTAAAAATGCAAAATTTAACTGGGCGTGGTGGCATGCGCCTGTCATCCAATCTACTCGGGAGGCTGAGGCAGGAGAATCACTTGAACATGGGAGGTGGAGGCTGCAGTGAGCTGAGATGGTGCCACTGCGCTCCAGCCTAGGTGATGGAGGGAGACCTTGTCTCAAAAAAAAAAAAAGAATTATGCCAAAGTGATTCTGGGTATATAACACAAAAGTGAAAGCAGGGACTCTACCAGCTCTTTACACCACCATGTTCATGGCAGCCGTATTCACTATAGCCAAAAGGAGGAAACAACTCAGGTGTCCAGGAACAGATGAGTAGATAAATAAGCTCTTTCCCTCCAATGGAGTTTTATTCAGCTTAAAAAATGAGGGAAATCTGACCCACACTCAACTACATGAATAAACCTTGAGGACAGGCTAAGTGACACAAGTCACACACAAAAAGACAAATACTATGTGATTCCACTTATAGGAGCTTCCTAGGGGAGTCAGACTCATACAGACACAAAGTAGAATGGTGGGTGCCAGGGGCTGAGGAGGGGGCTGAGGACTGAGTGTTTCATGGGCACACAGTTTCCATTTGGGAAGATGAAAAGGTCCTGGAGATAACGGTGGTGATGGCTGCACAATACTGTGAATGTGCTCAGTGCCACTCAACTGTGCACTTAAACATGACAAAAATAATAAATGTTATGTATATTTTATCACAAGAAAAACAAGTTAAAAGTGGTTTTCTCTGAAAAGCAGGACTTGCGGATAGGGAGGATTGATTTTCATTATGAACATGTGATAGTATTAGATTTTTAAACTATGTGTACATAATATGCTGATAAACATTTTTAAATTAGGGAAGAAAAGGATATCTGTATAAGAATATAAACTGTCACGCCCTCTCCCTGCCTTTCATCTTGCTGGAATATGAAATAATGTATTTTTTCCCCTGGTAGAACTGGCAGAAATGCAGACACAGTTTGGAACAGCTGAGATGTCACATTGAAGGTTTTCTCCTTATGAAAAGAGGAGGCCTTTAGATCACGTTTTTCAAAGCATGCTCACAGACACCACCTTATTTCATATCATACCTTTGTACGATGAGCTGAAAGTGCCTTTTTTTCTCTTCCTTTTAAAAATAAGGGAGCTGAAACTCAGAGAGATTATTGGTAAGTTGCTAGCGTAGAAGACTTCTCAGTACATGGTAAAACCACACTTGTGTTCAACATTTCACAAAAGAGTAAATGTGCCAAATAGTAGTGATTAACTGAAGCACAGTTGGCTCCAAAATTGACTATTAGCAAAATTATTGCAGGCTCTATCGATCAATCATCTGTCTGTATCTATCAGCTGTCTATATCATCTATCATCTATTTATCATCTAACATCTGTATCTATCCATCATCTATATCTGTATCATGTATGTCATCTATCTACATCATCTATTTACCTATATCATCTATCTATATCATCTATCTCTCATTTATATCTATCATCTATCTATTGATGTATTTTCCTATCTACATAATCTACCCATCTACATAATCTATCTATATATTATCTATCATCTATCTCTCTATCTCTGTTTACCTACCTACTTCTCTATCGGCGATCTATGTATAAATCTATCATCAATTCATCCATTTATTCATCTATCATCTATTTACCTATCTATGATCTATAACCTATTATTTATTTATTTATTATTTATCCATCACTTCTCTACCTATCATCTATGTATCAATCATCTATCATTTACCTGCAGATCTATTTGTCTATCTACCTATCTGCCTATCATCATTAAGATGATCAAACTTCTCAACATGCTTGAGACAGTATCACTTTACCCCTATTGTCCCAGGTTAGCTTCTGTCACTCTTGTTTTGAGTTCCCATTTCTAACAGCACAGTGTTATAAATAGGATAAGACCAGATGGGCCTCCCCTTTGTGTACTGGAAGTTCCTGCCATCATCTTATCTGGTCGTGTGTGAGACACGTGTGCAGGGAATAGAGTTCCCATGCTCATATATAGCAAAATCTGAAAGCTGATTTATCATAATCTGTCCCCTGTTTCCCAACTATTCTCAAGACCAACTGATACTTCTCTTTTAAGGAGAGCATGTAGGCCACTTACTGATAAAGTTGTCTGGCTGATAAAATGAAGTGGACTTGGACAGAAGAGGCTAGGTACAGCTCACCCCATGCAGTCCTGTGTAGCAGTGATGATATTCAGAATAGCTGCCCCTGTCAGTCCCCATAGGGTGGACAGTTGGATAAACAGAGCTTATGCCATACCTTCTGATAAGGTTTGACTCTGTGTCCCCACCCAAATCTTGTCTCCAGTTGTAATCCCCATGTGTTGAGGGAGGGAAGTGATTGGATTGTGGGGGTGATTTTCCCCATGCTGTTCTCATGATAGTGAGTGAGTTCTCATGAGATCTGATGGTTTTATTAATGGCAATTCTCCCTGTGCTCTCACTTCTCTTTCCTGCTGCCATTGTGAAGAAGGTCCTTGCTTCCCCTTCACCTTCCATCATGATTGTAAATTTCCTGAGGCCTCCCAACCATGGGGAACTGTAAGTCAATTAAATCTCTTTCCTTTATAAATCACCCCGTCTCAGGCAGTTCTTTATAGCAGTGTGAGAACTAAGACACCCTCCAAAGCGTTGAAACCACCAGACTACAGGTTGTTTGGGTCATTGAGAAACACAGGAAGACATAGGTGGGTGCATGAGAAGTTTATGTGGGAAATTCTTTGCTGTAAAATCTGTTAGAATAATCTGAATGCTCTTGCCAGTGTAGCATGAATGTTTAGTGCATGAAGCAAACCCACAACTAGGTTTGTGTTTTATAGTTTGGTAATGTCTTTTTAAATTTTGCAACAAACCCTTAAGGTAGTAATAAACTAAGAAATATAAGCAAAAGTGTGTGCTTCATGAAAATTAAGTACTGAGTTTTCATTTCTTAAGAAAGTTGATGACAAATACATAATTGACACAAAAAGCTTGCTAACATACCAGAGGGACCACAGTGAAAGCCATCCTCACATAAAAGAAACGGAGAAAGAAAAAACCTGCCTGCAGAAGAAGCTTCAGTATCTCCTTCAAGAGCTAATTGACATTTTAAGAAGACTGTGCTCAAAGATGACAATTCACCATAAGCACCTGTGGAAGTTTGTTTAGGTAGCACTCCATGAAGCATGAGTTTTCCTTTAGATCAAGGGACTTTTCTTCCAAATTAATATTGCTCATTTTCACTCCAACTTTTCCTGCATATGTACAAAGAGTGAGCAATAGCTTTGCCTTCCTATGTGTCGTCTTTGTTAGCAGAGGAATTTCAGGAACAATTAAGTGATGCTAGTTTTGTATCAAGGTCAAAAGATGTTTCAAATAGAAAATCAGATCATTCCAAATCCAGTTTGATTTTTTTCATCCAATTCATATGATCAAAAGAAAGCCCTTGAAAATTCATCATGTTGAAGGTGAATCATCTAACATTATCATAAATGCTACTGAAAATTCAGTTAAGTTCAACATTGAAGATAAAATAATTTTTTGACTGTGATGATGACAGATTTTAATGGAGTACCGTGTCAAGATAAAAACACCATTCTTACCAAATTGCACAACGTAAGGAACAAAAACTGTACTTGGAGCAGGTTGTGCTACATATATAATTATTCCCAAATATGCAGCAAATATTCCATCAACAGAAACAGAAACTATGCCTGCTGCAACTTAAAACTATTTTATTTAAGAATAACTAAACTACAAGATTATTTAAATGATGTTTATGATAGTTTGTTTTTTGTTTTTGAGACTGAGTCCCACTCTGTTGCCAGGCACGACCTTGGCTCACTGCACCTCTGGCTCCTGAGTTTAAGCAATTTTCCTGCCTCAGCCTCCCAAGCAGCTGGGACCACAGGTGTGCGCCACCACACCCAGCTAATTTTTGTATTTTTAGTGCAGATGGGGCTTCACCTTGTTGGCCAGACTGGTCTTGAGCTCCTGATGTCAGGTGATCCACCCACTTCAGCTTCCCAAAGTGCTGGGATTACAGGCATGAGTCACTATGCCAGCCAGATAATTTTTTTTTTAAATAAACACTTTCTGTGCTTTTCACCTTCAATGTATTTTAGAAATGTTTGAGCCTTTAAGCAATTTAAAATAGAACTCTATTTAAAGAAATCTCCTCCAATGACTGTGACTATTATTTTTGTAAATGAATCTTCCAAATTTTGGATGAATTTTTCTTTCAAGTCAGTTGGAAATTTTTAATTAAAGTAATCATGGCACACCGAAAGATCTCCAACACTTTAAGATCTTAGCAAAATGCAATTATTGGAAATAAAGTGTGTAATCAGGAAGGTATCGAAATTTGTCCCCACAAAGCAAGCCTGGAAGTAAACAACTTAATTAATGCAAGCTCAAACCACGTACAAGATTTAATTTTAAACTTCTAAAATTGTGTTTGGGAGTGATTTAGATGTGCAGAGAAAAAAATATTTCAATGCAGCTCCTATTTATAATTTGATAAATTGATGCTCAGTACCTATCATTTCCCAGCAGCTCTGATTAGCAAAACACTCAGAAGAATCAAAACTAAAGGAAATTATTTCAAAAATTTTGATTTATAAGAATATTTGTCAACAGAGGTATTCTGAATGGAAGCAAAAAGACAAGATCTGTTAAAAAATTAGACTGAAATATTTACATATTTTAACACAAAATATTAAAATTGATAATTTTCATGTATCTGAATGGCTCTGAGGTTACCAAAAACCTCAGCATCTGTACAGAGAAGCATTTTTACAATTTAAAATATTATGATTGACTGAGAAGAATCAATCAAATGTGTCAACATTTTCAAATTCATTAACAATAATAGCCACTTTGAAGAAGATTGCAGGTAACTTTATGAAAAATAACATTTTAAAAAAATGGAAAAATTTTATTTTTCAGAAAAATGCCAGGAATGTGATATTGGAAATAAATATGGCTAAGAAACAGAGAGAAATATGTGAATGACTAGCAAGCATAAATATTCTCTGTATTTTAATATTTAATGTCAGATAATTAATATAACAAATTTAAAAGATATTTTTCCCTTAAGGTTGTGATAAACTGCATATAGATTTATGCAGATAATAAATGCTTATACATTTCAGTTATTTTAAAGATTTACTTTAAAAAAAACAGCTTTTGAAAGGAATTATTTTATAGGTCCATTAATATAATGAAACCAATTTGTTAGCCAATAAAGATATTTTCAAAACTATTTCTATTTTTGCATCCCTTTTCAATCGCAAGAGTTTCTTTGTTTGGACAGAAAAAAATAAAATATTTACTTCATCTAGAATCTTTCTTGTTCCAGAAGAGATTTAAAGAAACATAAAAAGATGTTTGACCTCCCAGCTTTGGACCTCACTAAATCAGATTCTTGAGGTTTAGAGTCCCTTTTCAGGATTCGTCTTGCTTTTAGTTAAAGTGACCAGTTTCTCTAACTAGGATAATTTTAATATGTGCTGTTAAATAAAATCAGGGTTACTAAATAGTTTTTGTTTTGCTTCATAATTATTCTAATTCGTCTGACTCCAGCTCACTCCTGAGAAGCATGTTAGATATGGTGTCCTCAGATACTCATAGTAGACTATTTGTACACATTTTTAAGTTGAAAGTCATCATCAACGGTTAATGGGTACCTCTCCCCAATCCGCAGTGTGGCACGACCTTCTCAAATATGATAGTGAGGGAAGACAACATAATAAGGTTCTTTATCAAAAGACAAGAGAAAAAAAGTCTCTGATTGGTTCAAAGGTATCTAAAAATCTGACAGTAGAGATGAGGCTACTGTCCCTCTGTGTTCTCTGGTGTGTGGATGTGTGATCAAGACAGCAGGACCTGGCTGGATATGGTGGTTCATACCTGTAATCCCACACTTTGGGAGACCTAGGCAGGTGGATTGCTTGAGCTCAGGAGTTCGAGGCCAGGCTGGGTGACATGGTGAGACCCCATCTCTACAAAAAATACAAAAATTATCCGGCTGTGGTGGTGCACAGCTGTAGTCACAGATACTCAGGAGGCCAAGGTGGGAGGATCACATCACTTGAGCCCAGGAGGTCGAGGCTGAAGTGAGCCGAGATTGTACCATGCACTCCAGCCTGGATGACAGAGTGAAACCCCATCTCAAAACAAAAACAAAAAAAGACAGTAGGACCTACAGAGATTTAACAGATGCATTTTCTGGGGAAAGTGCTTTCTTCAGGTGGGCATAGAGTGGGTGAGTAGGTGAGAGGAGTTGTCAGAGAATATGGACAGCAGTGTGGGAAGGAGTCGGTCTATGAGATTCATAGACATGAAAACCATATCCCAGAGATCAGAACCTTCCTGTTCTTATAGGGTACAAAGACGAGGGCACAGGGCAGTCAGCTGAGAGAAATGGGTGAATTATAGAGACAATGAATGCTTCTTGCTATGAATGGAGGTATGGCGGACCTGCGGGAGCCTTTACCAAAAATTGCTAAGAAACAGATTTTGAGGGAATGTTCCCAAAGGGATCTTCTTGCAAGTCAGGTATTAGCCTGGGTTTTCCCAAAAGCCAACCCTGAGACAAAGATTCAAGCAACAGGTTGTTTATTTGAAGGTGATCCAAGGAGGAGGCAAAGGGAAATTAGATGGGAAGAGAAAGCAACCAATCAACAGAGTGTAGTTTCACAGGTTATCTTGGTGCACCAGCCAAGTCTCCATCTGACTCCATTCTCCAAGAACTCTTGGATAACAGGAAGAACAGGTGTTGGAGGAATGGTGGCCCCGGGCTTATCTATCCACCAACTTCCACCAGCCATTGTTTGAAGACTGTTGGGAAGGAGAGGGGCTGAGCAAAGGTTAATTAGGTTCCCGTGATCAGAGAAAGTACCCACAATCAAAAAGCCACAAGCACTAGCAGTCAAGAGCTTTAAGATGTGCACTGCCAGACCCCAAAGATATTCCTTGGTGTGGCTGTACCGCTGTACGCCACCCAAACTCCTAAAGATAGAGAATTTGTTATTTCTATCATTTTCCCATTTGCATACAATGCAGCTACGAACCTTCTCAAAGAGTCTTCATGAAAGTACATGCACGATTTTCTCTAGGATCTGGACCTGGGATTGCAATCGGGATTTGATGGAGTGGGGAGTGGGGGGTGGGGGGTGTTGTCAACACCAGATATTGCCAAATGGACTCCCAAGGTCATTGCACCAATTTTCACCATCTCTGGTAAAATACAAATAATCCTGTTGACTCATGTTCTCACCAATATTTCCTAGAGTCAGCCTTCCTAAATGTTGCCAGCCTGGTAAGTGTGGCTTTAATCTACATTTCCATGAAGGCTGATCATCATTTTAGGTACTTACTGCTGATTATATACCTTAAAAAAAAGTCTGGTGTTGAGTGTTTAATTCCATAGGCCCATGTGTGTGGCTCAGAAAGGAGTGTGTGTGCGTGTGTGTGTGTGTGTGTGTTCATTTTGAGGATTTTTATCAAGTATAACTCTTTATAATACCTTGGGAAGGTATTTGTAACAGTTAATAAATAATGCTTTCTTTAGAGACTCCAATAAGAATTTGAACCACTATAATTTTCAAGTATGAATAATAACATCTTGAGAAAAGTAAAGTCATATTCCCCAATAAAATCATCATAATTCCATTACATTTACTGATCGTTAATTGTATTATTAGCCTACACTTGTATTCATTAACTCACGCAAATGCCCAGGGAATCTAAACAGTACCAGTTATATTAGGGTCTGTTGAATCCTGAATAGCTATTTATCCTTTGATCACAACTCCAGATTTTTGAGTTCTATTTAGCTGGCATTCCTTGTTGACCTATCTATTTTCTTGACTATGAGCACATCAGGAAAAGCATTACCATTTTCTGCCATAAATAAATCCTTCATTAGTTTCTTAATCAGATTCAAGAGCAAGATGAGAGAAGTGGCTGTGCAGGAGGTACTGTAAAGACACTCTTCATCTCTCATCTTCACGCTGGGCTGAGCTTCAAGTCAGTGTCAGGGATGACAGAGAAATTTAAAGCACAGCTGATGAGTTTAAGTAACCAGTGGTGAAAAGGGACCTGTGCAGTGAAGGATTAACTCAGCAGGTTAGCTGTCCAAATCCTGCACATTACAAGTCTGGTTCTTAACTGGCTCCTGAGCTCTTATGTGCAAGATAGGCAACCCCTCAAAACTGGAGTTAGAACAAGAGGCTTCATTGGCTTCATTCAGGAAAGAATTCAAGGGCAAGCCAGTGGTGTTGGACAGCAATCTTCTTTGAATGGTACTGCTCCTTGTGGAGCAAGACGCAAGCTATGGGCTCTTGACAACTATATTTATACTCATGTAAAGCCACTTTTAATTACCTGCAAATTAAGGGGTAGATCAATGCAAACTGAGGATGCGGTGAGAGTGTCCTATGTCAATGAGCAAGGAGGGCAGCTGGGGATCACTTTCTTCACCACCTGCTGGTTCCTGAGAGTTTGGTTTTTTGTTTTGTTTTGTTTTTCACTTCATTCTGTCTGGAACAGATCTTGTTTTGGTTAGCAGAGCTGTGAGCAGAAGACAAGTCCTGCCAGGCTCCCACCTCACATGAAATGCTTTATTCGCCAGTTCTCATACTGCTATGAGGACATACTCAGGACTGGGTTTTTATTTTATTTATTTTATTTTATTGAGATGGTGTCTCACTCTGTCACCCAGGCTGGAGTGCAATGGCACAATCTTAGCTCAATGCAACTTCCGCCTCCCTAGTTCAAGCGATTCTCTTGCCTCAGCCCCTTGAGTTGCTGGGACTACAGACACACACCACCATGCCCGGCTAATTTTTGTATCTTTAGTAGAGATACCATCTTGGCCAGGCTGGTCTCAAATCCCTGACCTCATGATCTGCCCGCCTCGGCCTCCCAAGGTGCTGGGATTGCAGGCATAAGCCACCGCGCCCGGCCGTCTCTTCTTATAATGGCACAAATTCCATTTCTGAGGGCTCCATTCTCATGACCTAATTAACGCCAATGGGTCCCATCACTGAGGATTATTACAGTGGGGATTAGGGCTTGAACAGGTGAATTTGGTGCAGACACAAACATTCAGTACGCAGCAACCACTAACCATTCATATCCCCCATCCAAACCCAAATGTCAGGACTCTACCCCACAGGAGCTGGCCAAAATTTTCCAAATTTTTTTTTTTTTTTTTTTTGAGACAGAGTTTCGCTCTTGTTACCCAGGCTGGATTGCAATGGCGCAATCTCGGCTCACCGCAACCTCCGCCCACTGGGCTCAGGCAATTCCCCTGCCTCAGCTTCCTGAGCAGCTGGGACTACAGGCACGCGCCACCATGCCCAGCCAACTTTCTGTATTTTTAATAGAGACGGGGTTTCACCATGTTGACCAGGGTGGTCTCGATCTCCCAACCTCGTGATCCACCCACCTCGGCCTCCCAAAGTGCTGGGACTACAGGCTTGAGCCCCCGTGCCCGGCCAAATTTTCCAAATTTTAACAGAGACCCTGGAGACAACATCTACTATAAACAAACTGTCTTTCGTTTCCATCAGCCGAGTTCATAATCCTTGGTTCCCATTTCAGAGCGTTCTTTATTAGGCTGGTGTTAAAGTAATTCCAGTTTTTTGCCATTATTTTTTTAAATGGCAAAAACCACAAATACTTTTGTGCTGACCTAATAGAATTGACCCAGCCACAGAGATAGCATCCTGTAGAAACACATATTGTCAATTATTTTTCTTGCTGAACTGTTTAAATCCTTTAATTAATGACATCTTTTCAGGTAATGTATTTGTAGCCTGCACCCCTGACACAAGAATCCACAACTTGAAATGTTTCAATAAGCAAATAACATAAAACAGCATTGATGATTCATCCTGTTTTTCTCAGCTCAGGTTAGAAAGTTCATTTGACTTAGAATAAAATAAAACATATTTTAAGTGAGAGAAACAGATCACAGGACTATATATGTCGTGTAATCCTAGCTTTGCAAAAACTGCACATGTATTTGCACAGAAATAAATGTAGAAGAAAAAACCTTAAGATGTTAACCTCAGGTTCTCAGTAGAGGAATGGAGGAGAAAAAATTTCCTTTTTTATCTTTTTGTTGAGTTTATTGTTTGATTTTTCTGCAATCAATATGGATTAATTCAGAAAGTAAGAAAAAAATATTGATAGATGGATTCATTATCTCTATGGTTCTAGTCTGTTTTCTTATCTGCTCTTCTTTACATGTTCTGAAGGAAACATCCTGCAGCAGAAGAGATAGGGTATTTGGTGCTCTCGGGAGCCCATGGAATTGCAATAGAGATTCTGGGGCCAATTCCAGATGGGAGGCAGGTGTGGCGGGACCTAGAATCTCAGCTCCACGAGGCCAGGGATGGGTCTCTGTATCCCCATGGCCTGGTGGGCACCTGCACATATTTGTTGAACTGAATGAAGGGTTCTCTTCATTTTCTTTACCAAACTTGGTTTGAGAATTGAGCGAAGAAAGAAGGAGGAGAAGGAGAAAAAGGAGAAGAGCGAGGAGGAGGAAGAGAAGGCAATGTAGCTTGGATCTGTGTCCCTGCCCAAATCTCATATTGAATTGTAATGTCAGAGGTGGAGCCTGGTGGGAGGTGACTGGATCATGGGAGATCATTCATTCTCGTGAATGGTTTAGCACCTTCCTCCTTGGTACTGTCCTTATATGATCAAGTATTAGTCTGTTCTCATGCTACTAATAAAGACATACCCAAGACTGGGTAATTTATAAAGAAAAGCAGTTTAATGGACTCACAGTTCCACGTGGCTGGGGAGGCCCCACAATCATGGTGGAAGGCAAAGGAGAAGCAAAGTCACATCTTACATGGTAGCAGGCAAGAGAGCATGTTCAGGGAACCTCCCATTTATAAAACCATCAGCTCTCATGAGACTTGTTCACTATCATGAGACCAGCACAGGAAATACCCACTCCCATGATAAAATTACCTTCCTCTGAGTCTCTCCCATGATACATGGGGATTATTACAATTCAAGGTGAGATTTGGGTGGGACACAGCACCGAACCGTATTGGAGAGTGAGTGAGTTATGATGAGATCTGGTTGAACGAGTGCAGCACCTCTCCTTCTCAGCTCCTGCTCCTGCTCTTGCAATGCGATGATGTGCCTGCTCCACCTTCACCTTCTGCCATGGTTGGAAGCGTACTGAGGCCTCCCTAGAAGCTGAGCAAATGCCAGCATCATGTTTGCTGTACAGCCTATACAATAATGAGCCAATTAAACCTCTTTTCTTTATAAGTTACTCAGTCACAGGTACTTCTTTACAGCAACACAATAATGGCCTAATACAGGAGGAGAATGAAGAGGACGAGTAAGAGGAGGAGGAGGAAGTTTAGGAGGAGGAGGAGAAGAGGGAAGATGATGAGGAGGAGGAGGAAGAGGAAGGAGGAGGAACAGTCTAAATAAGTGCATTCCATTGGCAAACCGTGTCCCAATTCTCCTGCCTCAGCCTACTGAGTAGCTGGGATTATAGGCATGCGTCACCATACCTGTCTAATTTTTATATTTTTAGTACAGACAGGGTTTCACCATATTGGCCAGGCTGGTCTTGAACTCCTGACATCAAGTGATCAGCTGCCTCAGCCTCCCAAAGTGCTGGCATTACAGGCATGAGCCACCGTGCCCGGCCTATTGTACCCAAATTTATGGCCATGTGCATTAAATAGCTTTCATTTATAAGTGAGAACATATGATATGCAGAAATTATTAACAAAGGAAAAATTAGCTACAAAAGCATAGCTATAATAGATCTGGACTCTCTCTCCTGCCAATCAAATTTGACTTCAAATCGACAGCTTCATTTAACTCTATTTTTTTACTTTACTTTTTTTTACTCATTTTCATTCCAAACAACTGTTTTTCTAATGGCCAAATAGGCTGCATCGTAGAGAAAAAGAGATCAAACACATTCACTTTTATTGTCCAAGAAACACCTTGGTCATAGCAGCTGTCTTCCTATTTATAAAATATATGTGATTTTTATTCCACCCAAGTTTAAATTTATGAACATTTCTATTATTGTCCAAAAGTCACCAAAAAGAAATCACTTGGAAACTCTTGTAGTGGCAAATAGGGAACAAAAAATGAAACGGAGACAAATGAGCTTGCAAGGCAGCCCGCTGGAACAAGTCGAGTGCATTAGTTGGCTCTCACATTACTATAAAGAAATGCCTGACAGCCGGGTGCAGTGGCTCACACCTGTAATCCCAGCACTTTGGGAGGCCGAGGTGGGCAGATCACAAGGTCAGGAGATCGAGACCATCCTGGCAATGGTGGTGAAACCCTATCTCTACTAAAAATACAAAAATTAGCAGGGTATGGTGGCCCATGCCTGTAGTATGAGCAACTCAGAAGGCTGAGGCAGGAAGATCACTTGAACCCAGGAGGCAGAGGCTGCAGTGAGCCAAGACCACTCCAGTGCACTCCAGCCTGGGCAACAGAGCAAGACTTTATCTCAAAAAAAGAAAGAAGGAAAAAGGTCATGGTGGCTCATGCCTGTAATCCCAGCACTTTGGGAGGAGGCAAAAGTGGGCAGATCACCTGAAGTCAGGAGTTAGAGACCAGCCTGACCAAAATGGTGAAACCTCGTCTCTACTGAAAAACAAACAAACAAATTAGGGAAGCATGGTGGCACGCACTTGTAATCCCAGCTACTCGGAAG
Organism: Saguinus oedipus; assembly: GCA_031835075.1. Lineage (NCBI taxonomy): Eukaryota > Metazoa > Chordata > Mammalia > Primates > Cebidae > Saguinus > Saguinus oedipus. The sequence goes on from CM063170.1 coordinate 51,665,886, forward strand.
GCTGAGGCAGGAGAATCACTTTGATCTGGGAGATGGAGGTTGCAGTGAGCCAAGATCATGCCACTGAATTCCAGCTGGGGCGACAGAACGAGACTCTCTCTCTCTCTCCAAAAAAAAAGAAATACCTGAGAACCTGAGACAGGATCATTTATAAAGAAAAGAGATTTAATTGGCTCACAGTTCTGCAGGCTGTGCAGGAAGCATAGTGGCTTCTGCTTTTGGGGAGGCCTTGAAAAGCTTCCAATCATGGCAAAAGGCAGAGGGGAAGCAGGTGTCTTACATGGCAGAAGCAGGAGTAAGAGAAAGGGAGGGGAGAGGTGCATGTGCTTTTAAACAGCCCAATCTCAGGAGATCTCACTCACTATCACAAGAGAAGCACTGAGGAGATGATGCTAAATCATTCAAGGGAAATCTTCCCCTGTGATCCAATCACATCCACTGGGTCCACCTCCAACATGGGGAATTACAACTGCACATGAGATCTGGGCAAGACACAGATCCAAACCATAGCAGCCAGTATGCAAAGTTCCCAGGCATTTGGCATTCAATAAGAGGATGTTTCACACAGGAGCAAGGTAGTAACCCCATGCAAGTAATTCCTGCCCCCTCTGATTCCCTTATAATGCAAGGCAGCAGAGAATAGGATCTTCTTCCAGGTCCATGCCCGTGTGCATTCAGCTGTGTCTGATCCCCCCTGCCTTTCCGTGGGGTTCCAGATACCATTGCTATACAACAAGCCACCCCAAAACTTGGAGACATGAAGCAATTGTTTTATCATGCTCACATGCTCTGTGTATCAGGAATTCAGACACAGATCTTCAGGAACAGCTTGTCGCTGCTCCTCCACCACATCTGGGGCATCTACTACAAAGACTTCAAAACTGGGGCGTGATACAAAAGCTGGGCCCTGGAAACATCTAGAACAGCACCATTCAATGCAGCAGCCACTAGCCACATGTGACCTTTGGGCATGTGAAATGTGACTAGTGCTACTGAAGAACTGAATATGGAACTGTATTTTAACTTCAATTAATTTAAATTTAAATAGCAATCTATGGCCAATGGCTACCATATTGGACTGTGTAGGCCTTGCTTTTGTGTCTGGAAGTTGGTGCAACCTGGACCGCAGCTTGACTGGTGGCTGGTGCACCTACATGTGACCTCTCCCTGGAGTCTCTTTGCATGGGCTAGCTGGACTTCCTCACAGCATGGAAGCTGGGTTCCAAGAGAGAGCATCCCCAGAGGCCAAGGAGAAGCTATATCACCTTTTATAACTCAACTTTGGGAGTCCTATAGCATCATTTATGCCAGGGTCACAAGCTTATGAAGGTTTGAGCTGAGGGAATACAGATCCTATCACTTGATGGAGGACTCTCTACATCAAATTGTAAGAAAGTAAGTAGACTGGAAGATGTTGCTGTGGGAAGAGGGCAGTAATATTAAAATCGGTTATTGACCAGGCACGGTGGCCCATGTCCACAATCCTAGCACTTTGGGAGGATGAAGAAAAAGGATTGCTTAAAGCCAGAAGTTCAGGACCATCCTGGGCAACATAATGAGATCCTGTCTCTACAATAAAAATTTAAAAATAAAAAATTAGCCAGACATGGTAGCACATGCCTGTAGTCCCAGCTACTCAAGAGGCTGTGGTGGGATGATCACTTAAGCCCAGGAGCTCCAGGCTGCAGTAAACTATTATCATACCACTGCCCTCCAGTCTGGACAACAGAGCAAGACCCCATCTCTAAAATAAATTACTAAAGTAACAAAATCAGTTCTTCATTCCTGTGCAATAAACCACCCAAAACCTGGCAACTTAGCAACAATTATTGATTTTGCTCACAATCTCCAGGTTTCAAAGAGGACAACCCACCTCTGCTCCAAACAGCATCACCTACGGCAGTTTATCCAGGTGCTGAAGAATCCACCTACAAGATGGCACATTCACATGTCTGGCAGGTTGGTGCTGGCTGTCATCCAGCACCTCAGCTGGGGCTGTGGTTCAGGGGTCTGCATTTCTCTTCTCATGGGCCTGTCTGTGGACTGCTTGGGCTTCCTCATGGCATGGTGGCTGGGCTCCGTAAGTGGGGTTCCAAGAGGGCAAGGCATTTTTATGGGCATTTTATTGTTATTTAAATAAAGGCATTTTTATTTAAAATAAATAAAATTTATTTAAAAATTTAAAATTAAAAATTTATTTTCAAATTTTCATTTGAAAGTCACATTGCATTGTTTCCATTGCACTCTACTGGTGGAGGCAGTACCAAGGACTGCCCAGGTCCTAGGCCAGGAGACAAAGATTCTTCCACTAGGCCTGAAGGGCAAAAATAACACACCGCAAGGGAGGTCCATGGGGTGGAAGACATGGAGATTATCTTCAGAAAATGCAGTGTGCCATAACCAAGTCCAGACTCACTCTGCTCGCTGAACAATGGCCAGTAAGTTGAGAGACAGGAGCTGGAGAGCAAGGAACGTGATATTTTTGGAGAGCCAGCAAAGCAACAAGATGACAGACTAGTGTCCTAAGAAACCATCTTAAGTCAGTAAAAATTTCAGCCTCCTTTGATGTTAAGAGCAGGGGAAAAGGAAGGGATTGGGATAAAGAGGTGACGGATGAGTGCAGACATCTGGACCCCAGGAAGGATCTGAGAAGGTCAGCTCACAGGGCTCCTGCAAATCTTTAACAAAACCCAGTTAGCTGTTTACACGCTTTTCCTTTCATCCCAGAGTTAGTTTCAAAAACTACTGATTGCTGTTTTGCACTATGATTATTATATTTTGAGAAGGAGTCTTGCTCTGTCACCCAGGCTGGAGTGCAGTGGTGCGATCCTGGCTCACCATAACCTCTGTCTCCTGGGTTCAAGCGATTCTTCTGCCTTAGCCTCCTGAGCAGCTGAGACTACAGGTGCCTGCCACCATGCCCAGCTAATTTTTGTATTTTTAGTAGAGACAGGCTTTCACCATATTGGCGAGGCTGGTCTTGACTTCCTGACCCCGTGATCCACCTGCCTCAGCCTCCCAAAGTGCTGGGATTATAGGCATGAGCCACCCACCCGGTCTGTTTTTGCATTATTATCTCAGTGCTCTAAAATTACCCTAGCCTATGTGCAGGGTAAAGGCTCCTTAAACAAAAATGGAGTGAGTTACACTAGTTCTTTTGCTGTTTCATGTAATAGTGCTACACATGGGAAGGTGAGTCTGGGGTACCCTGCTGGTTCTGTGCCTAGAAGGTTTTTTGAGCCTGCAATGCGTATTCATGGTCTTTGTCTTTCCCAACACACATTCACCTCTATTCTCACTATTCTCTTTTCATCAGCATCCTAGAAGCTGTGGTCGCAGTTTACACTTGTGTCCCCTATTTCTGATCCTGTGTCCAGTATTAGCTAACTTCATTTTTCCTATGGAATACAAGCATATCCATCTTTTTTTTTTTTTCAAGACAGGGTCCTGCTCTGCCACCCAGGCTGGAGTGTAGTGTCACAATCACAGCTCACTGCAGCCTCAACTTCCTTGGTTTAATCAATCCTCCTGCCTTAGCCTCCTGAGTAGCTGGGATGACAAGCATACCCCACCATGCTCAGCTATTTTTTTTTTATTATTTTTTTAGTAGAGACTGAGTTTCACCATGTTGTCCAGGCTTGTCTCAAACTCCTGGGCTCAAGCGAGCCAGCCACCTTGGCCTCCCAAAGTGCTAGGATGACAGGCATGAGCCACCACACCTGGGCCACATCCATCTCTTCAATAGAAGAGTTTGGCCCATTTGAGCTGCTGCCAGAAATATAAACCAAATGGGGAAACTGGTAAAGATCATACACAGGTCCTAGGGGAAAGAAGAGTGACAGTTTGCATCAGTTAAAAACTGCCTGTGGGGTTTTAATGACTGCTCTTTCCAACCACTGCTCATTGCCTTGTCTGGCCAGAAACCTGTGGTGGGATTTAAGAAGTCCTTCTGTTGCAGGAGCAGGTGAGCCCCAAAATCAGGGCTCCACCCAGGAAGAAAGTTGGCTTCACCCAAGAAGAAATTCAAGGGTGAGCCAGAGCTGGAGTAACACAGCTTTATTGGCTAGGCAAGGTGATTCATGCCTATAGTCCCAGCACTTTGGGAGGCCCAAGTGGGAAGATCACTCAAGCCCAGGAGTCCAAAACCAGCCTGGGCAGCATAGTGAAAACCCCATCTGAAAAAAAAAAAAAAGAAAGAAAGAAAAGAAAAATTAGCTGGGCATGGAGATGCATGCCTGTGGTCCCAGCCACTAGGGAGGCTGAGGTAGGAGGATCACCTGAGCCTAGAGAGGTTGAGGCTGCAATGAGCCATGATTCCCCCACTACATTCCTGCCTGCGTGACAGAGTGAGATGCTGTCTCAAAAAGGAAGAGAAAGAAAGAAAAGAAAACAGCTTGTTTGAAGCAGCAGTGTATAGCCAGGTGACTGTTTCTACAGAGTTAGGGTTACCCCCGTAGGCAGTGTGTGGAGAACAGCAGTGCCAAGGCAATTCTGCCATTGTATTTATTCTCATGTTTAATTACACACAAATTAAGGAGTTCTTCAGAAATTTCTAGAAAAAGGGTGGTAACTTCCAGGTGTTAGTTACCATGGCAATGGTGAACTGTCATGGCATCAGTAGGAATGTCTTGTGAGATGAAAGAGGCTCTTTCATCTCTCTCTTTCCTATCTCTGCCAGTCTTCAATGTGGTCCAGAGTCAAGTCAAGCCCTGTCTCCTACCTCGTTTCCATGTGCACTGATTCTTCTGACATACTATCAGCTTCCAGAACATTCCAGAAGTCTTTGCATGTGCATTGACCTGTGCCTGGAATGTTCTTCCTTTTCCTGTCTTTCCCAACTCTTTTTTTTTTGAGATGGAGTCTCACTCTGTTGCCCAGACTGGAGTGCAGTGGCATGATCTCAGCTCACTGCAACATCCACCTTCCAGGGTCAAGCAATTCTCCTGCCTCAGCCTCTCAAGTAGCTGAAACTACAGGCACCCACCACCACACCTGGCTAATTTTTGTATTTTTAGTAGAGATGGGGCTTCACCATATTGGCCAGGCTGGTCTCGAACCCCTGACCTCAGGTGATCCGCCCACCTTGGCCTCCCAAAGTGCTGGGATTATGGGCGTTAGCCAGCACACCCTGCCTCTCCCACCTTTTTACATCATCCTTTTCTGAAAGCACTCCTCTCCTCTCGTGCTGGGCAGGGTTGGTCTGACCTGTGTCTGACTGGTGGTGGGACATGAGTTGCTGTTGCTGCAATTGTTGGCTGTGTATCAAGATGTATGAGAAAGATGCAGGATTGCTTTCCATTACTGTAGTTCCTGAAGTGACCCCACTGAGGACTGAGTTTGAAGTTTGATAAAATGAATCCTCTGACACATAAATCTTTTAGAAGGTGAAGTTTTCTGTGATGAGCTCAAAGGACACATTCTCAACAAACCCAGTCAGAAGACATCGAGCTGTGGGATTTGAGGTGAGCACCGCCTTTCATACCTTCCCTGTGCCCCACAGAAGAGAACCTGAATCGGTGGCTTCCCTGTGCAGGGTGTGGGCGCATAGGGATATCGGGAGTTTTCCAAGCCTCTTAGATACCCAATTATATCACCGTGAAATGCCAGCATAAATGCCTCATAGACTTTCCCAGGCTTGCTCCTTGAGCCTTGCTGTATTTCCAGAACCCCACACTGCCTCTAAGTGGGTGGAGAAGCTCGTAAGTAACTGAGACCCAATAGATTGTAACAGAGCATAGCTGCCTTTTGCATGCATTGACCTTTGTACCGTGGGTGCTGTCAACTATGAGAGAATGTAAATGTGTCCCAGATCAGGAAAGAAAGAGAGAGGAGTGATGCCACATTTGGGCTCCGCACTGGCTCATGCTCCCACACGAGCAGGAGGTTGGAGCTAGAATCTGCCTTTGCTTCAGCCGGCCCCGTTCCAGGTGCCTCTCATGAGGCAGCCCCATGCTACCTGTGATGCTCATGGTTAGAGACCAATATGTTTTAGACAACATAGTCTGTACGCTCAGGCTAATCATGTAATGTATAGAAATATGGTACCATATATAAATATTTATGTAGGCATATGTAATATATGTTATATATTAATATCATATGCAATATAATGTATATAACAAATATATATCACAAATAATATACAAATTATATCACATATTCTATTGATGACATTTACATTTATGTATACAGTAATCATAATTGTATATAATATATATTCATCAAAAGAATTATTTTAAGAAATTTGTACATGCGATTGTGGGGGCTGTTAAGTCCAAAATCTGTAAGGCAAGCCAGCAGGCTGGAAACTCAGGCAAGCATTGCTGCTGCTGTCTTGAACCCTAAGGCAGAATTTCTTCTTCAGGAAGCCTCCATTTCTGCTCTGAAGGCCTGCTACGGATTGAATAGGGCCAGGAAAATTGTTGAGGGTAATCTCTTTTACTCAAAGTCAGCAGACTGGAGATGTTAATCCATCTACAGAGTGCCTCGGCAGCAACACCTAGATTAGTGCTTGTTTAAATAACTGGGCGCTCTACCCAAGTTGACACATAAAACTAACTGGTCACACTACCCAAGAAATTTTTGAGGATAATATTGACTGAACTTGACTTTTTCCCCATACATGCTGACTCTAAAATCAAACACCAATATACATGCACAACTACCTTGTATGCTCAGGTGTAACAACAATGTCCCAGGGATTCGGATGTGGATACCTTTCAAGGAGTCATTATTTATCCTAGTAAATAAATCAGCAAGTGATTAAGAGCAAGGGATAAAGTACGTGCACAGTTTCTGCTTTTAAAAAGCACTGTGTATCTCTACATCCATACCTCACTTAACAATCTTCATTTACTTCTGAAACCCTACAGCTGAGACCGCTGAGTAAAAAGCTATTAAACAAAAACCTTTTTTTCATTATTTCACAGGAAAAACTGTGATGCACTGTGATGTGTTCCACCCCAACCCAAGCTATCTAAACCATTTTCACAGATAAAATACATAGCAATGGAACAACGAAAACAAGGCTATAAAGGGAACGCTTCTAAAGTAAATAAATACAATTTGTCCATAAAATATAATGTAATAAAGTTTTACTGTACTTCTTTTTTTTTCTTTTCTCTGTGGCTTCCTCAGCAATTTTTCAACCTTTTGAAGGCTCTTGGCTACTCAAAGTATTCTCTCTCCCTTTCTTTCCTTCCTTCTTTCCTTGCTTCCTTCCTTCCTTCATCTCTCTCTCTTTCCTTCCTTCCTTCCTTTGTCTCTCTCTCTCTCTCTGTGTCTATCTCTCTGTCTCTCTCTTTCTTTCTCTGGCAGGATCTGACTCTTTGACCCAGGCTGCAGTGCAGTGGTATGATCATAGCTCACAGCAACCTCTGCCTCCTGGGCTTAAGGAATCTTCCTTCCTCAGCCTCCCAAGCAGTTGGGACTCCTCAGCCTCCCGAGTGGCTGGGACTAACAGGCAAGCACCACAACACCCAGCTAATTTTTGTATTTTTTGTAGAAGCGGGATCTCGCTATTTTGCCCCAGGCTGGTCTCAAACTACTGAGCTCAAGTGATCTGCCCATCTTGGCCTCCCAAAGTGCTGGGTTTACAGGTGTGAGGGATACAAGACTACAAATAAGGTGCAGTGTATACTGCTCAGGTGATGGATGCCCCAGAATCTCACAAAGCACTACGAAAGGACTTACTTATGTAACCAAATACCACCTGTACCCCAATAACCTATGAAAAAAAATTTTTTAAATACCTACCTCAAAAGTATTCTAATAAATCAGTATAATTGTGTGTTTTTTTGTTTTGTTTTGTTTTGTTTTTTGAGATGAAGTCTCGCTCTTCTCCCCCAGGCTGGAGTGCAATGGTGCAATCTCAGTTCACTGCAACCTCCACCTCCTGGGTTCAAGCAATTCTCCTGCCTCAGCCTCCTGAGTACCTGGGATTACAGGCGCACGGCACCATGCTCAGCTAATTTTTGTATTTTTAGTAGAAATGGGGTTTCAGCATGTTGGTCAGGCTGGTCTCAAACTCCTGACCTCATGATCCACTTGCCTCGGCCTCCCAGAATGCTGGGATTACAGGCGTGAGCCACTGCGCCCAGCTGAGTATAGTTTGTTAAAGATGCCTCACAAACATTCTGCTTCTATCTGTGCTACCACAGCTCTTTCTGCATGCCTTCATTATAGACAATTTGTTGTTACCTTTTTTAAGGATTCCATCTTCTCCCTCTTTCATTCCCCAGCCCTCTCATCCCCACCATCACAACCACAGGAAATGTGATTTATCTGCATTTATATTCCCAGTGTTTGCTTCTTCATCTTTAAGATATAGGCTTTTGGATCTCACACTTGTTGCCTCATGGGCACACGATGGGCTGCTGCAGCTCCAGCCATTATGACTTAATTCAAAAGCAAGAAGCCATGGAGCAGTGGCTAAAGATCATTTCCTGTAATGGTTTTCTCCTGGTAACAAAGAAGGAAAAGTGTTTATTGAAGCCTCTCAACAAATGTTCCCTTAAGTCTCACTGGCCAAAAGTGTGACATGTGGCAATCCCTTGTGGCAAAAAAATAAAATAGTAAAATAAACCCAGAAAAGCAATATCTGACCATTTGTAATTCTCTAAAGTGAAAGATAAATAAAAGAAAAGGGAAATGGGGATGATTGTGGTCTGACAGTGAGCATTTATTTGGATGAGGGTCTGTCTCAGGGCCACACCTACTCCCAGCATCAGAAAAGCAGATTGGTGTCATAGGCTGAAAACCAGATTTAGAAAACAAATTCATATTGGACATCTATGAAATGCCAAGTCATAGATAGGTCATGGAACTTACATTTTAGGGGGGGGTGCAGGAACAATAGACACAAACGCAGTTAAGTGCATATGCTCATTTTAAATTGGGATGTATGTTTTAAGGAAAATAAAAGTGCATAATAGGGCCAGGCACAGTGGCTCATGTCTGTAATCCCAGCACTTTGGGAGGCTGAAACAAGAGAATAGCTTGAGCCCAGGAGTTCAATACTAGCCTGGGCAACATAGTGAGACCCCACCTCTACAAAAAAATTAAAAATTAGCCAGGTGTAATGGCACACACCTGCAGTCCCAGCTACTCAGGAGGCTGAAAAGGGAGGCTCAGTTGAGCTGGGGAGGTTGAGACTGCAGTAAGCTATAATTGCAACACTGCACTCCAGCCTGGGCAACAGAGTGAGACCCTACCTCGAAAAAGAAATTTTCTTAAATACCTAATGAGGTTGAAAGTAATGCCAGAAATGTGAATAACTCTAGCCAAAATCTAAAATAATATTTGAGAAAAGCTACACTGAGCTGTACTGAACATTGAGGATTTTCTTCAAAAATCAAGTTACCTTCTAATTGAAAGTGAGAGCATGACTTGCCTTGCCTCCTGAGAGTGCCCTTATGCACTACTCGAAATATTCCTTTCATTTAAACAAAGTTTTTGAGGCCCTTTGTACTCTGCATGTGAAAACCAAGTGCAGCCTGATTCAGGAATGAGTTTCATTCTCATTATTCATTAAAGAACATTTGTTTCCTCTCCACCGGGGAGCTCTGTCGACTGTGCAGGCATCTTTTTGACAATTTTCTTTCAATTCTCCGTATTGATCCAATGAAGAATCCCGGTACTTCTCTGGGAGTTGGTTTACATTCCGCATTTTAAGACAAGGAGCCTGGAATGTAAGTACAACTGTAAAAAGGAAAAGAACACATAGTGGAAACAGAGGTCTACAGCAGGAGCATCCTTCTGCCTCGCCGTTATCTCCAGGGCAAGGTGCATTCGCTCCCTGGGGTTCTATGACCACAATAACTGACTTTCATAAAATTCATGGCAAAGTGAATGATAGAATCTCAGAGCTGTAAATGGCCTAATAAATCATCACATTCAAACATCCACAGGCTACAGCTATCCCTACCGCAATGTTCCTGATAAACACGCAACCAGTTTCTGTTGGGCCAGGTCCAATGTCGCTAAGACTTCACTATGGCGGCTCCACTTGCCTGGAGCTTTTCCTCTGACACATCACCCGCTGATCCTGACCTTGCCTCTGTACTGCCTGCTGGCACCCTGCCTGCCAGTATCCCTCAAGCTGACTCTAATCAGGCCTTTAAAGCCACCATTCCAACTCAATCACCCTTTGTCAATTTCACCAATGTTCAGTCTTCAGCTCTCATCTGATTTGTTCTAGTGGCAGCATTTGACATGGCTGATCGCTTCCTTCTCTCTTTTTTTATTTTTTATTATTTTATTTTATTTTACTTTAGGTTCTGGGGTATGCGTGCAGGTCATGCAGTGTTGTTGCATAGCTGCATACTATATTTGGCATTTCTCCCCATGCTATCCCTCCCCACCCTTCCCACTCCCTCATTCCTCCCCAACTGTCCCCAGTGTGTGATGCTCCTCTCCCTGAGTCCACTTGTCTTCATTGTTCAACACCCACCTATGAGTGAGAACATGTGGTGTTTGGTTTTCTGTTCTTGTGTCAGTTTGCTGAATGGTTTCCAGATTTATCCAAGTCCCTACAAAGGACATGAACTCATCATGTTTTATGGCTGCATAGTATTCCATGTGTATATGTGTCACATTTTTTTTGTCCAGTCTATCATTGATGGACATTTGGGTTGGTTCCAGGTATTTGCTATTGTAAACAGGGCTGCAAAGAACATACATGTGCATATGTCTTTATAGTAGAATGATTTATAGTTCTTTGGGTATATACCCAGTAATGGGATTGCTGGGTGAAATGGAATTTCTATTTCTAGATCCTTGAGAAATTGCCACATTGTCTTCCACAATGGTTGAACTAATTTACACTCCCACCAACAGTATAAAAGTGTTCCTATTTCTCCACATCCTCTCCAGCATCTGTTGTCTCCAGATTTTTTAATGATTGCCATTCTAACTGGTGTGAGGTGGTATCTCAATGTGGTTTTGATTTGCATTTCTCTAATGACCAGTGATGATGAGCATTTTTTCATATGTTTGTTGGCCTCATATATGTCTTCTTTTGAAAAGTGTCTGTTCATATCCTTCACCCACTTTTGAATGGGGTTGTTTGTTTTTTTCTTGTATGTCTGTTTTTGTTCCTTGTAGATTCTGGATATTAGTCCTTTGTCAGATGGGTATACCACAAAAATTTTTTCCCATTCTGTTGGTTGCCAGTTTGCTCTAATGATGGTTTCTTTTACTGGACAGAAGCTCTGAATTTTAATTAGAAGGTGGATCACTCCTGACCTCAGGTGATCCATCTGCCTCGGCCTCCCAAAGTGCTGGGATTACAGGCATGAACCACTGTGCCTGGCTTTAATTTTTGTATTTTTAGGAGAGACAGCGTGTCGCCATGTTGGCCAGGCTGGTCTCGAACTCCTGACCTCATGATCCACCTGTCTCGGCCTCCCAAAGTGCTGAGATTACAGGCATGAGCCACGGCGGCCAGTTCTTGCAATTTCATGGCATAAATTTGCAATTACCCAAAACAAAGCATTTCACCCAAAGGAAAAAAACTAATCCTGATAAATTCACTGGAAAATATTTCCAGACTTCCAAGAACAACCACCATCTCCACCACCCGCACCCCACCAAAATAAAATACCAACATTCACATGAACTATTTTGAAATCTGAAGATATATTATGGAACTCATATTATGAGACAGTGCTTTTCCATTTTTAATGTTGAGTGTGTACTAGGTTTCAGGTACTCTTCTAAGCATTTTAGTTATTATCTCATTTGATACTTTCAGAAACCATAGGCATTAGACACTCTTTAAAATATATATTTTTTAAAATAATTATAGATTCACCTGATGTTGAAAAGGGAGTGCAGAGAGGTCTCATGAAAACATCAACCAGGCTGGTGCAATGGTCATGCCTGTCACCCCAGCACTTTGGGAGGCCGAGGCAGGTGGATTACTAGGTCAAGAGATCGAGACCATCCTGGCCAATATGGTGAAACTCCGTTTCTACTAAAAATACAAAAATTAGCTGGGCATAGTGGCACACACCTGTAGTTCCAGCTACTTAGGAGGTTGAGGCAGGAGAATCGCTTGAACCCAGGAGGTGGAGGTTGCAGTGAGCAGAGATCATGCCACTGCACTCCAGCCTGGTGACAGAGCAAGACTCTGTCTCAAAAATAAAAGGAAAGAAAAGAAAACATCACCAGTTTCCACAAATGGTGACATCTTAATTATAGCAGAATGTAGAAAAACAGGAGTTGACATTGGCATGTCATGTGCATGCACTTTTGTGTCATCTTATGACATGTAGGTTTGTATAACCACCACCATAATAGACACAGAATGGATCCATCCTGACAAAGACACATCTCATTCTACTCCTTTCCAGGCAATCCTCAGCCTCCAACATCCCTTATGCCAGCAACCACCAACTTATTCACCATCTTTATAATTTTGGCATTTTGACAATATTATAGAAATGGAATTATATAGGATGTGACTTTTTGGGACTGGCTTTTTCACTCATCATAATGCCCATGAGATCCAGCGAAGTTGTTGCCTGTGTCAATAGTTCATTTCTGGCTGGGCACAGTGGCTCACACCTGTAATCCCAGAATTTTGGGAGGCCGAGGCAGGTGGATCACCTGAGGTCAGGAGTTCGAGACCAGCCTGACCAGCATGGTGAATTCACATCTCTATCAAAAATATAAAAATTAGCTGGGTGTGATTGTGGGCACCTGTAGTCCCAGCTACTCAGGAGGCTGAGACAGGAGAATTCGCTTGAATCCAGGAAGCAGAGGTTGCAGTGAGCTGATATTGCACTATTGCACTCCAGCCTGGGCAACAAGAGTGAAACTCCATCTCAAAAAAAAAAAGTTCATTTCTTCTTAGTAGGGAGCAGTATTCCATGGATGGATGCACTGCAAAACACCAATTAACCATTAACCTATTGAGGAACATTTTGGTTGCTTCTAGTTGGGGGCTTGAAAGAGTTTAGATGTTTGTCCCCACCAAATCTCATGTTGAATTGTAATTCCCAAATCTGGAGATGGGGTCTAGTGGGAGGGGATTGGACCATGAGGATGGATCCCTCATGGTTTGGTACTATCTTTGTGATAGTGAATTCTCACTAGATCTGGTCATTGAAAAATGTGTGACACTTTCCCCCAATTCTCTCTCTCTTGCTCTGACCATGTGACATGCCTGCACTCCCTTTATTGCCCACCATGATTGGAAGCTTCCTGAGACCTCCCCAGAAACTGAGCAGATGCCAGCACCATGCCTCCTGTACAGCCTGCAGAACCATGAGCCAATTAAACTTCTTTTCTTCATAAATTACCCAGTCTCAGGTTTTTCTTAAAACAATGCAAGAATGGCCTAATACAGGACTATTACAAATAACGCTGCTATGAACATCTGTATACAGCTTTGAGTAGGCATGAGTTTTCATTTTTCTGGGATAAATGCCCAGGAGTACAATTGCTGAACCATTCAGTAAGCATATGTTTAGTTTTCCAAGAAACTGCCAATTTTCCAGAGTGCCTGTACCATTTTACAGGTATCCACATGGTAGGCTGCTTGATAATGGACCCTGTATTGGCTGTATTTCCTTCTCCTTCCCTCCCACTGTTTTCCCAAATAAACTTGAACTTGCCTTAGGATATACCTCTGGGGAAAGCCCAACTATAATATATTTATGTTGGGAAAATCTAGGAGCATTTCAATGAGTTTACAAATGAGCAAATATTCCACATCCTGCCTCATTCTGGGAAAGTGTAAGACACTCCAGCACTCACTCCTCCATTCACTATTTCTCTGATAGTTCTCTTGTTCACTCCTCTCTGTGCCTACTCTCCATGGCATCTGACTATGTAGCAGGGATTCTGCCATATGTCCTTTGGGTAAGAACTTAAGTTGACTGTCACAGATGCCAATGGCCTTTATGCCTGTCATCATCTCCAATGTGCAGTGGAGTCAGGATATTTGAGCTGGTTTTCCTGCATATCTGCTTTGGCTCTTAGTCCCCTTATCTTTGTTTTTTTGTTTGCTTGGTTGGTTGGTTTTGTTGTTGAGACAGATTCTTGCTCTGTCTCCCCAGCTGGAGTGCAGTGATGCGATCTCAGCTCACTGCAACCTCCACCTCCCGGTTCAAGCAATTCTTCTGCCTAGCCTCTGGAGCAGCTGGGGTCACAGGTGTGCACCACCAAACCCAGCTAATTTTTGTGTTTTTAGTAGAGATGGGGTTTCACCATGTTGACCAGGCTGGTCTTGAACTCCTGACCTCAGGTGATCTACCCACCCCAGCCTCCCAAAGTGCTGGGATTACAAGCATGAGCCACTGCACCTGGCCAGTTCCCTTATCTTTGCATCAGAGATATTTATAATAGTGATTATGTGCACTGACACTTATGGAAGTGCGCAGTACAGTGTCCGCACATGCTCAGCAACTAGCTGATCTGTAACAAATGTTGCCTTTCTTTCTCTGCAACAGCAAGGCAGTAATTTCTTTTCTTCTCTTTTTTTTTTTTTTTTTTTTTTCCTGAGACCAAGTCTTGCTCTGTTGCCAGGCTGGAGTGCAGTGGCTCGATCTAGGCTCACTGCAATCTCCGCCTCCCAGGTTCAAGGGATTCCTCTGCCACAGCCTCCTGAGTAGCTGGGACTATAGGCATGCGCCACCACGCGCGGCCCATTTTTTTTTTTATTTTAGAAGAGATGTGGTTTCACCATGTTGGCTAGGATGGTCTCAATCTCCTGACCTCAGGATCTGCCCACCTCAGCCTCCGAAATTGCTGGGATTACAGGTGTGAGCCACCGTGCCCAGCCCACAAGGCAGTAATTTCTAAGAACCCCATTTCTAAGATCAGTTTTATATGAATAACTAATATATGAGTAAGTTTTTCATCCAATTGCATGGATTACTCAAGGAATCAATATTTACATCTAATCATGTACTGGTCATTATATCTCTGCTATAGGCACCACAGGTTCTGGTAAGAGGAAAAACAACACCAGTTTCCTTTCTTTCTTTTTTCTTTTTTTTTTTTTTTAGGCTCTACACAATTCCATCTCATACACTGAGTAGCCTGATCTGAATTCATGATCAAGGAGAGCTTGAGCGAAGGCTTAGGATTTTCAGTGTCATATTTCAAAGCGGATTTTCGAAGTGTAAGTAGATGCCAACTATGTGGGTCTGAACGTTCTTATTTTCATACCAGCGACAGTTCAGGGAAATTTACGAACTTGGAACTTGCTTGCTAGGAGAAATAAAAGCAGTTCCGTGTATCCTACAACCCAGCCAGGAGTCTTGAAATGCCACCAATGACATATGGTTTTCTCTAGGGGGCAACCTGGTAAATTCTCACTCTTTTACCAAAAACGACTCACTCTTCTTCCTACTGGGCATTGTTGCACCAGCTGCTTAATTGAACGCTTGATGATGGGAAACATCTACATGTCATTACTCTTCAATACTATGAGAGAAGATAAGATTTCATCAGCTTAACTGCTTCTTGACAACAAAGACAAAACTTCCTCATTACATTACAGCAGTCAAGTTCACCTCCCAGGGAGATTAAGACGGGGATACCAAGGACTCTTAGAAAATAGATTGGCTATGCTCACAGAGCATTCTCCTAGTTTCTTCTTTCTTTCTTAAATGTTTTTTACTCCCTTGTTTTTTTTTTTACTGGTGTGCATTGTGAGAACACACAAAATACTAATTGTTCCTCATCAATGATGGCAAAGAGGAAATGAGTCTCAGAGGAGTAAAGTTCTGGGAAGTAGAATTACAACCCAGCTTTAGCTCTTTACCAGTTAGTGAATTTTTTCAAAATCGTAGAACATTTACTTGATGATAATGTAGGAAATACAGATTCCTGATATATGATAAGGGATTACCGAAGGAATGTGCTGCAGGAAATATACAAGCCAACCCACATTTCTATTTTCTAATTAGATACCATCCTATTGATAACGTGCCTCTTAGTGTAATTATGTAAGAAGTCCCTCTGTGCACATAAATAATGGGTATATACCTAGATGTTATCTCCGACTTCTCAAACTTCCAAAGCATGGATAGCTCTTGCATAACAATTGTTCCATACCACTTTGTATAATAGTTATTTGTGGGTATGACTTATCTTCCCTAGTAACACACAAAGTCCTTGAAAATAGAGTTTGTCTTACACAATATACGCAACTCACATGGTACAATTCAAAATAAGGCCCCATAAGTATTTTCTAAATAAACAGTTCTGAGTCTTACCAGTAAGGACTCACTTTTAGACAAGGGTACTCATTCTCATCACTTATACCCAATATAGTACTGAAAGTTCTAGCCAGAGCAATTAGGCAAGAAAAAGAAATAAAAGACATCCCATCCAAGAGGAAGAAGTAAAATTATCTGTGTTTTCAGATGACATAATTTAGTATGTAGAAAACCCTACAAACTCTATAGAAAAAAATATCCTGTTAGAACAAATAAATGAATTCAGTAAAGTTGGAGGACATGATAATAATATAAACTCAGCATACAAAATCAAATGCAATCAGCTTTATTTTTACATACCAACAAAAAACTACATGGAAAGTAAATTATGAAATAATCCCACTTACAATAGCACCAAAAATAATAAAATACTTGGAAATAAATTTCACCAAAGAGAAAGAGTTATACAATAAAAACTATAAAATATTAATGAAAGAAAATAGAGCAGACACAAATAAATGAAATGACATCTCATGTTCATGAGGTAGGAGAATGAATAATGTTAAAATATCTATATTACCCAAAGCAATCATCTACAGATTCAATGCAATCCTAATCAAAATCTCAATGGCACATTTTACAGAAATAGAAAAAGCAATCCTGAAATTCATAAGGAACCACAGAAAAACTCCAAATAGCCAAAGCAATTTTGAATAAGAAGAACAAAGCTGGAGGTATCACACTTTCTGATCTCAAAATATATTACAAAGCTATAGTAATCAAAACAGTGTTGAGAAAACTGGATGACCACACACAAAAGAATAAAACTGGACCCGTGTCTTACATAATACAGAAAAAATGACTCAAAATGGATTAAAGACTTAAAAGTAAGAGCTGAAACCATAAAACTCCTAGAAGAAAACATAGGAGAAAGCTTGTTGACATTCTTGGACATGACACCAAAAACAAGGCAACAAAAGCAAAAATAAACAAGTGGGACTACATTAAACTAAAAAGCTGCTGCACAGCTAAGGAAACCATCAACAGAGTAAAATGGTAACCTATGGAATGGGAGAAAACACTTGCAAACCATACACATGATAAGGGGCCAATTTCCAAAATGTATAAGGAGCTTCTCCAACTCAATAGCAAACAAATATGTAAATGAATGTGTACATACTGAGATGGTTTGGCTGTGTCCCCATCCAAATCCCATCTTGAATCTCCACATGTTGTGGGAGAGACCCAGGGAGAGGGGATTGAATTATTGGGGTGGGTATTTCCTGCATTGTTCTGGTGATAGTGAATAAGTTTCAGGAGATCTGATGGCTTTGTAAGGCAGAGTTTCCCTGTACATGCCCTTTTTCTGCCTGCCACCATCCATGTTAGATGTGACTTGCTCCTCCTTGCCTTCTGACATGATTGTGAGGCCTCTCCAGCCATGTGAAACTGTACATCCAATTAAACCTCTTTCTTTTGTACACGGCCCAGCCTTGATTATATCTTTTTTTTAAATAAGCTTTATTTAGATTTTTTTTATTTTTTATATTTGCATCCATGCCTTCGAGAAACCTTTCCCATGGGAAAGGCTATTTTCATCTAATGTTACCCACAACTTATTCGCTATTTGACAGAGTTCTCTTATCATCCTTTAGTAACTCTTAGAATTATCTCCTAATTTATAAAAACTGAAATGAGAAGGAACTACTAAATCATTACCAGGAGTGGTTCATTTTCTTGTAAGTAAAGGGAAAACCATAAAAATCAACCAAAAAACAAATTCACGGGTGAGAAAAGTATTTGCTAAAATCTCTCTCAGTAGACAAAGATGCCAGCTCAGGGCGCCCCCACTCACCCATAGGCTCCATTCAACAGTTTGGCCAAAGGAGGAGAGAAAGGTTCTGATGAGGCCTCTGCCTGCTCTTTGCTGACCTTTGGACCAGGTCAGGAGGAAAAAGTTGTTTGTTCTTGAGACTTTGGACACAATAACCTATTCCTTCTGATGGAGATACTCTAGCATTTGAAAACCACCTTGCTTCTTTTCAAGAGCTGAAAATGTTACCATTAGCAGGAAGCATGACTACTGCTGTCTAGAGGCGAGAGTTGAGCTGTTAGTTGTTGAGGGTGAGCAGAAGCAAAAGAAAAGGGAAATTGAGTTTTAGGCCTTGGGCAGACCCAGCTGAGCAGCTCACATCTCCTCCGTCCCCCAGCATTACAATGCATGCAGTTCCTTTGCTGGTGAAGCCTCTTTTGTTATATCTTTACCAGCAGTGTGAAAACGGACTAATACACATACATACACATTATATATAACCCATTGTATAAAAGGGTAAGTGAGCTGAACAGACATTTCTCCAAAGAGGGCATGGAAATGGCCAAAAGCAAAGGCGCTGAACACCATGAATTATCAGGGAAATGAAAATCAAAACAGCAGTTTGATATCATCTCACACCTGTCAGGATGACTATTAACAAAAAAGCAAAAGATGACGAGTGTTGGTGAGGTTTGAAGAATTAGAACCCTTGTACATTGTTGGTGGGGACTGGAAATTGATGCAACTGCTATGGCAAACAATATGAAGCTTCCTCAAAAAAAATTAAAATAGAATAACCAGCGCCCAGCTACGGCCCCGGCCTGGTGCTGGCGTTCCCGGAGACCCGAGCACGGCAGGGGCACCAGGTGTCAGCGAGGCCGGAGCCGGGCGGGCCCGGGACACAGGCAGCCTGTGCCCTCGGAGCCAAAGGCGCGCGACGGACACGGCGGGGCAATCGAGCGCCTGGAGACGATGCCAAAGCTGCAGGGCTTCGAGTTCTGAAGTCACACCCTCCGGGAGGCCCGCCACGTGGTGGCCCCCATGTGGACCAGAGCGACCTGGCCTGGAGACTGCTGAGCCGGCGCCACTGGGCACAGCTCTGCTACACGCCCATGCTGCACGCCCAAGTCTTCGTCAGCGATGCCAACTACCGGAAGGAGAACCTGTACTGAGAGGTGTGCCCCGAGGACCGGCCCCTCATCGTGCAGTTCTGTGCCAATGACCCGGAGGTGTTTGTTCAGGTTGCTTTCCTGGCTCAGGATTACTGTGACGCCATCGACCTGAACCTGGGCTACCCACAGATGATAATGAAGAGAGATCACTATGGCGCCTTCCTGCAGGACCAGTGGGACCTGCTCCAAAGAATGATTTTGCTGGCCCACGAGAAACTCTCTTTTCCCGTCACGTGCAAAATCCGTGTCTTCCCAGAGATTGACAAGACCGTGAGGTACGCCCAGATGCTGGAGAAGGCCGGCTGCCAGTTGCTGACCGTGCATGGGAGCACCAAGGAGCAGAAGGGGCCCCTGTCGGGTGCGGCGTCCTGGGAGCACATCAGGGCCGTGCGGAAAGCTGTGGCCATCCCTGTGTTTGCCAATGGGAACATCCAGAGCCTACAGGATCTGGAGCGCTGTATCCAGGACACGGGTGTACAGGGTGTCATGAGCACAGAAGGCAACCTGCACAATCCCTCCCTGTTTGAGGGCCCGCCCTGCAGTGTGGGAGCCGGCGGAGGAATATCTGGACATCGTGTGGGAGCACTCCTGCCCGCTGTCCTTCGTCCGGGTCCACCTCTTCAAGCTGTGGCACCACACGCTGCAGGTGCATCGGCAGCTGCGAGAGGAGCTGGCCAAGGTGAAGACCCTGGAGGGCATTGCCGCCGTGAGCTAGGAGCTGAAGATGCGGTGTCAGGAGGAGATATCCAGGCAGGAGGGAGCGAAGCCCGCCGGCGACTTGCCCTTCCACTGGATCTGCCAGCCCTACGTCGGCCGGGGCCCAGGGAGAGGAGCAAGAAGGCAGGTGGGCGCAGCAAGCGGGCCCTGGAGGAAGAGGAGTGTGGCACGGAAGTCCTGTCCAAGAACAAGCAGAAGAAGCAACTGAGGAACCCCCACAAGACCTTCGACCCCTCTCTGAAGCCAAAATATGCAAAGTGTGACCAGTGTGGAAATCCAAAGGGCAACAGATGTGTGTTCAGCCTGTGTCGCGGCTGCTGCAAGAGGCGAGCCTCCAAAGAGACCGCACTGCCCAAGTCACGGATTGCTTTTCAAAACCAAATTGGAGAAGTCTCTGGCCTGGAAAGGGACCCAGCCTGAGCTACAGGAGCCTCAGACGGCCACGCCCGGCACACCAGGTGGCTTCTCAGAAGTCATGAGTAGTGCTCTGGCCTGAAGGCCCAGAACCCCCACACCCAGGACCGCTCATGGAGCCTGGACACGTCCTACTTAAGGAAACGTCTTTTACTCAAGGAATCTCCCCTTACTTAACGTGGAAAGACGCGCCCTGTCCCCCTCGGCCGGCTCTGGGGGCCTGGAATGCTGCAGTGGGAAGCAGGCCCCAGGCTGGACCTGCCCTGTCCTCAGCACCCTTGTGCAAAAGCGAACAATAAATCATCTCAAAGATAAAAAAATAAAATAAAATAGAATAACCAGATAATTCAGCAGTCCCGCTTCTGGGTATACAACAGTAACTTTTATCCATGGTTTTTTTTTCTGGGGTTTTTTGTTTGTTTATTTGCCTTTTTTTTTTTTTTTTTTTAATGGAGTGTTCCTCTGTCACCCAGGCTGGAGTGCAATGGTGCAATCTCGGCTCACTGCAACCTCCACCTCAGCCTCCCAAGTAGCTGGGATTACAGGCTTGCACCACCAAGCCCAGCTAATTTTTGTATTTTTAGTAGAGACAGGGTTTCACCATGTTGATCAGGCTGGTCTCGAACTCCTGACCTCGTGATCTGTCCACCTTGACCTGCCAAAGTGCTGGGATTACAGGCATGAGCCATCGTGCCCGGCCATGGTTTTGTTTAATGCAGTTTCAGTTACCTATGGTCAATGGTAGTCTGAAAATATAAAATTGAAAATTCCAGAAATAAATCATTGATAAATTGTAAAATGCACACATCCTGAGTAGCGTGATGAAATCTTGAGCTGCCCCACCCTGTCCCTTTCAGGACGTGACTGATCCACGCCACGGATCCACACCGTACACATTGAGTCTCTATTCTTGCACTTTCAGGACAATATGAAAAGCGTCTTGGCTTTTCTTTTACTTCATATTGTCCAGAAAGTGCAAGAATAGAGATGCTGGTGATTCAGTTTTGCCAAAGAGAAGCCATAAGTGCTTCCTTTAAGTCAAGAAGTGAAAGTTCTCAACTTAATAAGGAAAGAAAAAGAAATACATGTTGAGGCTGGTAAGATTTACAGTAAGAACGGATCTTTCATCTATGGAATTGTAAAGGAGGGAAAAAGGTGAGCTGGTTTTGTTGTCACCTCTCAGTCTGCAAAAGTTATGGCCACAGTGTGTGATGAGTGCTTAGTGTAGATAGAAAAGTACTTAAATGTATGGGTGGAAGACATGAATGGAAGCTGTGTTTGGACGGACAGCGATTGAGTTTTGTGGTATCCGTGGTTGCAAGCAGCCACTGACAGTCTTGGGACATATCCCAACAGATAAGCAGGAATTACTATATATCCAAAAGAGCTGAAATCAGGATAGGCTGGGCACGACGGCTCATGCCTATAATCCCAGTACGTTAGGAGGCCAAGGTGGCAGATCACATGGTCAGGAGTTCGAGACCAGGCTGGCAAACACAGTGAAATCCCATCTCTACTAAAAATACAAAAATTAGCCAGGTGTGGTGGCACATGCCAGTAATCCCAGCTACTCAGGAGGCTGAGGTGGGAGAATCACTTGAACCTGGGAGGTGGAGGTTGCAGTGAGCTGAGACCTTGCCATTGCACTCCAGACCAGGTGACAGAGTGAGCATCCATCTCCAAAAAAAAAAAAAAAAAATGAAATCAGGTAGGTAGATACTGAGGCAGGAGGATTAAGCCTGGGAGGCTGAGGCTGCAGTGAGCTGTGATTGCACCACTGCACTCCAGCCTGGGCGACAGTGAGACCATCTCAAAATAAACAAAATAAATTGTTAAGAGTGTAGATCTTAAGTTAAGTGTTCTTAACACACAGACCACAGCAGGACACAAAGAAGCTTTTGGACAAGATGGATATATTTATTATCCTGAAATTTTAAATAAAAAGAAAAAACTTGTTCTTAAATGTGAATACTTACAAGTCACTTGTCGAGGGTCCTGTCAGTTTTCATGAGCTCTTTTTGGAGGAGGGCTGGATGTATGATCACCATCCTAAGTTCCATGAAGAGAGAATGTATGAGTGCCTCATGCCTGTAATGCTAGCACTTTGGGAGCCCAAGGTGGGTGGATCATGAGGTCAGGAGTTTAAGACCAGCCTGGTCAACGTGGCGAAACCCCATGTCTGCTAAAAATAAATTAGCCTGGCATGGTGGTGAATGCCTGTAATCCCAGCTACTCGGGAGGCTGAAGCAGGAGAATCACTTGAAGGCAGGGGTTACAATGAGCCAAGATCGCATTATTACACTCCAGCCTGGGCGACAAAGCAAGACTCCATCTTAAAAAGGAAGGGAGAGAGAGAGAGAGAGAGAGAGAGAGAGAGAGAGAGAGAGAGAGAGAGAGAGAGAGAGAGAGAGGGAGAGAGAATGTATGTAGCCAAGAAGTCCCATATTGACTCAGAAGTTGGTTATAGAGTTCACAAACACCATTTTCTTTCTTTCTTTTTTTAGTAGCAACAAGATCTCACTATGTTGCCATTTTCTTTCTTTCTTTTTAGTAGCAACAAGGTCTCACTGTGTTGCCTAGGCTGGCACAAACTCCTGGCCTCAAGCCTCAGTCTCCCAAAGTGCCGTGCTTACCGCATGAGCCACCACACAAGGCCTCAAACCCCATGTTCTAAGGTCGTTCTCTGTGAGCCTATCCCAGCCTCAGCAGGAACATTTCTCGTTGCAGAAACAGAAGAATAAACATCAGCAATATTTGAGCAAAATTTAAACTTTATCGCAAAGCCTTTTAAAGATCAATTTCTCAAAGAGTTTCAGATGGCTCAGTTAATCTCCAGGAAGGAAAACTAGAAACATCCAGACTTCCGTTCTGTAAATTTTTTTTCTTTTAAATGAATTTAAACTTTTTTTAAAATCAGGGACCATCCTAGTTTCCATCTTCCTCCATCAATTGGTGGATCCTTCAATGTTAAAAGCTACTTAATCATCAATATGCTTAGGGAACTAATGATCATATTACATATTCTCAGTAGATGCTCAGTTTTTCCAGAGCTGTGTCAAAAGTTGAATTTGTACAATAGGGATTTTTTTTAACACTTCACTATGGACACAGAGAGAATTAGTGGGCTTTTTTCAAAATGAGAAAGCTGAACAGGTTATGCCCTAGTTCACAAGCAAACTGTCCAGAAAACATTCTAATTGAGGAAAACAGCCACCAGGGTGTAATGCTCCCAGCACAAAGCTGCCCTGACAGCTGACCCCTTCATTTCCCCTTCCTGTACTGACACTTGGCGAGGAATTAAACTGGAGCTAAGGGCACAGAAGTTGAAAAGGCAAAAGGCAAGCGTTCTTCTGGGTGGTCAGAGCCTTGTCCTAGGAAGGACACTGTTTGTGAAGGTAAAATCTCTAATTGGGGTAGGACGGGCCCAGCTCGTGGGCTCTTGAGAGCAGGTGAAGACCTGGATCCCAGAAGCACAGCACGGTCAGTGCCAGCTGCGGCAGCAGCAAAGCCAGAAGGCGCACAAAGAAGGCCAGGATGCTTCTCTGTTTATCGGTTTGTTACTCTTCCTATTCTTTTATTTTCAGAAGCTGCAATGTTAGTTCTAAAAGTTACAGTTGTGCATGATTCATAAGAAAGGTCCTGAGTTGAACTTTAGACTTGGTTTTCTTTAAAAGTTTGAGCATCTTCTGAAATAGTACATTTGAGTCAAGTTGAAGTCATACCTACAGCTTGAGGGATTGAGATAAGCCGTGAGTTCTCATCTACAGCCTGGAAGAGATGGGTGACCCTTGCATTAGCAAAATAAATGCTTAATTTGGCTTAAGCTTTTTCTGTACTTCTCGAAAAACCCATGTAAGATTTATCAAAGGAGCTGGTCTCTGGGTAGCAAACACAAAGCTCCATCCTTCTTCTTGCCGATGGACTTTTCAATCCTGTTTTTCTGGCTAGATTTTCCTGGCCCTTAATGAAATTTCAGACAGATCACACAGATTTTTTTTCCTCCAAAAAAATAAGTAAATAGTATCTCTTTCAGGGATTAAAACAATTTAATACTAAAACTCCCTGATTATATTAAACCTAAGACTCTCCTCCACTAGCTTGGGCTGGCAATTAGGATTGCAAATATCCAGTGGGAGGGAGAATGGTCCTTTGAACCTAAGCTAAACATAGCCCTCTGATTCTCTGGGAAAATTAAACAAACCATCAAAGGGAAACAGATGTTCTTTGAGGGCTTCTTTAGAGTAACTCTGGAAGAGATAACACAGCTGTACTGGACATGGAGCTGTGGGATGGAATCTCATTCAAGGAAGGCTCTGCTGCCCAACTGGGAGAGTGTGGCCAGTGTGTGCCTTCAGCCACCAGCTCCTGAAGGTGAGCCTCAGTGGCAGAGAGCCACCCTGCCCAAGGTCACCACTTCCTGGGTGGCCTGCATCTGGTGGCTGAGCAAGAAAGGGGCACAAAGGCAGGCTCTGCTGTTACAGAACCAACAGATTCCTGTGCCCCCTGCAGAGTAACAGACCAATGCACTGAGACAGCAGAGTTTGCAGC
The DNA here is from genome assembly GCA_031835075.1 of Saguinus oedipus. Classification (NCBI taxonomy): domain Eukaryota; kingdom Metazoa; phylum Chordata; class Mammalia; order Primates; family Cebidae; genus Saguinus; species Saguinus oedipus. Next base: position 51,690,722 of record CM063170.1, read on the forward strand.
AAAGAAAATGTAGTGATAGCAGGACCCCAAGCAGAGAGATGGCAGGAAACCAAATCCATCACTCTGAGGAATTCTGGGTTTTTTTAAGGGGATTATGGAGGATGAGGGGCTGGGATATTGGGGTTGTTCATTGGTGGGGTCAGGGGAATGAAATCATCAAAGGTAAAAACTGAATTCTTTGGTGAGTCAGCATCTGTGGGGTCCTTCAGACCAGCTGGCATCAGCAGGGTCTTTCAGATCAAACAAGTTGTTACTTTCATGAGTATGCAAGACTTAAAGGAATATCTCAAAGGGAAAACGTAACATTTCACAAGGTTCAAGCTGTTATCTGCAGAACAGGTGTGGGAGCTATAATCTTGTAACAGGGTTTACATGACTCTAGGACAATAAGCACCAAACAGCCATGAGGAAGCAGGTCAGAGAAAGCAGACTGTATGATGGATGCTGGATGTGCCCCAAGCTTGGTTTATTTTCATATCTCCCCACTACTTTCATGTTTAATTTTATAAAGATAATAGGGATGGTTTCACAACCATCTCAGTCCGGGGAGGGGTGCTCTCATGGAAATGTTTACTCTAGTGCCCCCATTGCATTGCTGAGCCTGTTTGGAGATTCCGTTTGTTTCCTCCGTCCAATCCTGGTAGTCTCTCCCGTTTTCTTTTCTTTCTTTCTTTCTTTTTTTTCAACCAGATGCAAATCTCACACCTCATCTTATTTGTTTTTGTTTTGTTTTGTTTGTGTTTTTTTTTTTTTTGAGATGGAGTTTCACTCTTGTTACCCAGGCTGGAGTGCAATGGCGCGATCTCGGCTCACCGCCTCCTGGGTTCAGGCAATTCTCCTGCCTCAGCCTCCTGAGTAGCTGGGATTACAGGCACGTGCCACCATGCCCAGCTAATTTTTTGTATTTTTAGTAGAGACGGGGTTTCACCATTCTGATCAGGATGGTCTCGATCTCTTGACCTTGTGATCCACCCGCCTCAGCCTCCCAAAGTGCCTGTTTTCTAACCAGGTGCTGAGCCTTAAGGATGGTCCTTCACACATACCTCCATCTCTGCATCTGCTCCTGGAGTACTCATGCCATTCACCTGGATGTGAGATGGAGTGTTTATTCCTTTTATCTCAAGTAGTTCATCAGAGATCCAAGGTCCAACTCAGAGGTTCTTGACTATTTTTCGGTCACAGACACTTTTGAGAAAATGAGCAAGGTTATATTTCCCCCCAGGAAAGAAAATACCTGGGACTTACCATTTTTGCCTGCAGTTTCATAGAGTTCAAAGAATCTCTGACACTTCTTAGAGACATTGACCCTGGTGTTAACCTCCCCTCCCTAATCTTCTCTTGTAAATTCCTTGAAGTCTGAGTGTTATTTGACTTAGGTGGTGGTAAAACTGGATTTGCCACCTAAGGTCATTATTTGAGGTGTTGAGATAAACCATGGGTTCTGTCTAGAGCCTAGAAGAGATGAGGACTCTTGCATTAGGAAAGTGAATTATTAACTTGGCTTAAGCTTTCCTGAAAAACCTGTATATGAGTTGGCCTCTTGGTAGCAAACAAAAAGCTCTGTCTTTCTGGCTACGGACTTTTCAAACTCACTTCCTTGGCTAGTTTTTCTTAGCCCTTAATGAAATTTCAGGCAGATCGCATAGATGTTTGGGTTGCTTCCAAAAATGCATAAATAAATAGTATCTCTTTCAGGGATTGAAACACTAGAATTCCCTGATTGTATTAAACCTGTAACTCTCCTCCACTGGCTTGGGCTGGCTTTAGGATTAGGAACCTCCAGTGGGAAAGAGAAGGCTCCTTTAATGCACCTGCCTTCCACACTCCTAGCTGTTGTCATCAGCTCTTAGAGTCAGGCACCATGGGGAGGAAGCTGAACGGCTGGTGCCGTGGTGCTCTGGGGTGGAGCACTCTGAATGCTGCAGAAGCTCTAAGGGGTGTCTTTAGGGCTCCCCTATATGTTACCCTGCTGAGAACTCCAACTACATTTCCCTTGTTATAAGTAGTGCCTCCTCCATCAGACTGCTTTCAACAACCATGGCTTCCTTGCAGTCCACCACCCATCTGTGGAGTCACTTTGCCCTCGAGGACACCTTTGCACGTTGGGAGTTGCTTTCACAATAGCTTGCTGCCTTGACTCTACATCTAGCCCTTTCTCCACCCCCCCCCACCCCACATTGGATACCCCATTGCCTTTGTGGGAAGAGCAGGTGCCTGCAGCCCTCTTTCTTTGTCTGCCACCAGGGTGCCCCACAGCCCCACAGCCCCACAGCCTTTACTGCTCCCAGGAGGGAATCTGACACCCACTCCTGGGTCCCTCACATGCCACGAGGCTCATGTCAGCTTCTCCCAAAGGCACACCAATACATTTGCACCCCAAAGAAACCCTTTCCAATTTCCACAGTCCACACAATAAATTCTCTACCTTCTTTGTGGTGACCTGCTGGAAGACAGTGGGCTGATCCTGGCAGAATCACTAGACATGGTCTACCTATCCTGACAAGGCTGAGACAGAAAACCTTCCATTTCAACATCCTGAACACCAATCGATTTAGTCTTTAGGATAAAGTCCATCTGTATCCATCATTTCCCTCTAAATTGTGAGCTATATTAAATAAGGACAAGGATTCCTCTGTATTAGAAATACTAGCCTATGGAACTATGTAGCCATGAGCATCTCTTAACTGTGTTCGGCTGACTGGGAATACTTCGTAATCATAAAGAAATTTTTTCATCTGTACCAGGACCCCAACAAGAACATACATTAAGAAAATATCCATTCAAAGGGTAGAAATGACCACAGCAGTGTGAAGACTGTTTCTTTGAAATAACCTACATCCTGAAGAAGCTGTCATAACTCTGAAAGGCAGCTGCAGCAAACCTATTTTTGGAAAGCCTAAAATCATAGAATTTCAAATGTCCAAAGGAAGCCTGAGTTACTGAAAACAGATGTTTAAGGGAAAGGAATAGAAACTTTTAAGCCCTAACTTTTTAATAAACCATAATAGTTCAAAGAGTGTCAGAAGGACACAGCCCAGAGATATTCACCTTTGAAAAGTCCCAGATGGCAAGGTAACATTCCTACAAATAAAGAAAAACCCAAGAAGAGAAAGATTTTGTAAAAACCAAAACTGATCGTATTTGTAACTCGCAATCTGATGCCTTCTTGATCTAGAAGATCATTTGAAGATAAAATTCCAGATTCCATGGACGATGCAGCAGAAACTCAATCCTCTGGACTGATTAGAAAGTCAGGTCCTAAAGTAGTGGGAAGGGTCATTCTGAGATATTCGGGAAGGAGTGTAGTTTTATTAACCTGATATACATTTAGAAATCAACTATTCGCAAAGAGGTCTCACTGAACTCCATTTACAAAGAGATAAAAATTATTTGTAATGTATATTTATATTTAAATCCATGTTTATAAGAGTAAAACTAGAAGATAGATAAGTAGATAGATAGATAGATAGATAGATAGATAGATAGATAGATAGATAGATAGATAAGCTAGATAGGTGATTGATAGATAAATAGATGACAGTAGATTGGGTAGATAGATAGGTAGATAGACAGATAATGGATACCTAAAGTTATACATTTTGATATATAACACATAGTTGAATTTTGGTTTTGTATTTATTCTGACAATGTCTTTTAGCTGGAGACGTCAAACTACTTATATTTCTAGTAAATATGGGTTTATTTGGATTTCTTTATAGTATCATTCACTCATCAACAAATATTCATTGTGCACCTGCTATGAGCCAACTTCTGTTTTAGACACTGCAGAAACAAGATAAACAAAACAGACAATGCCCCCGCCCTGATGGGGCTAGTGAGAGAAGGCTAGTGATAAATACTTTCTGTCTGATGAGTGCGGCGGAGAAAAGTGAGGCAGGATAAGGGAGTTAGAAAGCGCAGCAATGGTGGGAACAGAGAATCTTGTTATTTTGTGGAGGAAAGCCTCCCTAGTAAGGTGACATTTAAGCTGAATCATGAAAGTAATGACAGAATAAACTGCAGCCTTCTAGAGGAAGAGCCTTCCAGGAAGAGAGAACTTCAAAGTGGAAGCCTGCCTGGTATTTCAGGGAACAGCAAGGTGGCCAGTGCAGCTGGGGCAAGGGGAAGGGTTAGAAGATAGGGCCAGAAGGAAAAGCAGAATCAGATCACGTGGCATCGTAATGTAAAAATATGTAATTCAAAATCTAAGCTGTTAGAACTTTAAAACACTTTGAGCCTTAAGGAAATGTGATCATGGGACCTAAGTCACAGAAACAGGCAGCTGTAACCTTTGTTACTCTGGTTATAGATTAGCCTATTTTTCTTTTATTTATTTATTTATTTATTTATTTATTTTAAAAAATTTTTATTGCATTATAGGTTTGGGGGTACATGTGCAGAAGGTGCAAGATAGTTGCATAGGTACACACATGGCAGTGTGTTTTGCTGCCTTCCTCCCCTTCACCCACACTTGGCATTCATCCCCAGGCTATCCCTCCCCAGCTCCCCCTGCTGTCCCTCCCCCTTCCCCCCAATAGACCCCAGTGTATAGTAGACCACCTCTCTGTGTCCATGTGTTCTCATTTTTCTCACCCGCCTATGAGTGAGTATATGCGCTATTTCTTTTTCTGTTCTTGTGTCAGTTTGCTGAGAATGACGTTCTCCAGGTTCATCCATGTCCTTACAAAGGACACAAACTCATCATTTTTGATTGCTACATAATATTCCATGGTGTATATGTGCCATATTTTCCCAGTCCAGTCTATCATCGATGGGCATTTGGGTTGGTTCTAGGTCTTTGCTATTGTAAACAGTGCTGCAATGAACATTCGTGTGCATGTGTCCTTATAGTAGAATGATTTATAGTCCTTTGGATATATACCCAGTAATGGGATTGCTGGGTCAAATGGAATTTCTATTTCTAGGTCCCTGAGGAATCGCCACACTGTCTTCCACAATGGTTGAACTAATTTACACTCCCACCAACAGTGTAAGAGTGTTCCTATTTCTCCACATCCTCTCCAGCATCTGCTGTCTCCAGATTTTTTGAGAGATGCAAATCAAAACCACATTGAGATACCATCTCACGCCAGTTAGAATGGCAATCATTAGCCTATTTTTCTTACCTACATTGTTTTGGAAAAAAATTTTAAAAGTGGAAGGGAGGACACCAGGGAGGACCGCTTCCCTCTTAATTGTTGATCTTCATTGTAAATTAACTTCCATCTTTCCTCTCTGACAGGAAGACGCCATGACTATTACAGTACCTAAGACGGAATGTTAAATATACTCTTTTAAATTGGAAAGAAATTGAAAACAAGCTATAAAGAAAAGAAAATAAGCTGTACAAAAAAGAAAAGAATGTAACAATTACATGGTAGCTTTTAAGACAGCCCTGTATGGAAAGTGTTATAATCTTACTAAATTTCTTTGTCTTCTGCCAATATAGCAAGACCTTAGCTTTTAACTTCAGAGCGCTGACTTTATTCCTTTGGAGTCTGCGTCACCTGAAAGTCTTAGCTTTTCACTTGAATAAACTACTTCAAACTGTGTTCTAATCCTTTCAATTACTTTGGGTTGCAAGCAAGTAAGACCTTTCGCCTTTATTCTGAATAAAAAGGGAGATCACTGCAGAGTTTTGAACACAAGAGTGATGTCATCTGAATTGTGTTATAGAAGGATTCATCTGGCTGCTATTTTGGAAATAGATGATGGAGAGGTCGGACTAAGAGACTGGTAAAAGACTGTTCTCACTGACGTAATCTGAGTGAGAAGTGAGTATAGCTTCCACCGCGGCGGTACTGGAGGAAATGGTAAAATAAGGCCAGGCTTTGCAGGTTTTCTGGAGTTAGAACCAGTGGAACTTAAGTCGAATTGGACATGGGTTATGAGGGAACGAGAGGGCATAGGAAAGATGGAGCTGGCATTTAGAGATGTCGGAAGGGCTGAGCGAGGAACAGGACTGTAGAGAGAAGAGCAGGACTTCACTTTGGACAGGAGAGTGTTCAGGTATATCCAGGTAGATAGAGTTGGTCAATGTTAGCATCTGGGGCTCAGGAGAGAAATCCAGCCCAGAGACGTAAGCTGAGAGGCACCGGCATGAGGATGCAGTTTCCAGCCAAGAACCAGGGGATGAGATGATGTGGGCAACTCAGATACACGAGAGGGAGCCCCAGAGACTTGGCCCTGGGCACAGCAACACTAAAATCTGAGAAAGTGAGGAGGAACCAGAAAGCCATGCTGAGGAGTGGCCAGCGAGGTAGGAGGGGAGAAACAGATGTTTGAGAAGTCAAATAAATATATATATATTTTTTTGGCCGAAAGCAGTGGCTCATGCCTGTATTCCCAGCACTTTGGGAGGCCAAGACGGGTGGATCACCTGAAGTCAGGAGTTCGAGACCAGCCTGGCCAACATGGTGAAACCCCATCTCTACTAAAAATACAAAAATTAGCTGGGTGTAGTGGCAGGCACCTGTAATCCCAGCTACTCGGGAGGCCGAGGCAAGGGAATTGCTTGAACCCTGGAGGTGGAGTTTGCGATGAGCCAAGATTGCACCATTGCACTCCAGCCTGGGTGACAAGCACAAAACTCCATCTCAAAAAAAAAATTTTATATACACACACACACACACACACACACATATACACACACACATACATATATATATTTAAAGCAGGAGAAAATAAGTAACTTCCAAGCCCAGCTGACAGGACTAGAAGAGGGGGAGGAAGGATGATGGTTGTTCATGGGAGTGAGCCATGCAGACACAGACACACATGCATACACAAACACATAACACACAGAGAGACATATGCACAACATATACACATGCACACACACAAACACATATGCACACATACACAAATACACACACATATATGCACATGCATCCACACATTCATGTGCACACATAATACATATGCACACATACATAGATGCATATACACACACAAATACATGCATGTATGTGCACATGTATGTACACATATATGTGCACACGCAATACGTACATGTGCACACCTAGGCACACATACACACATACATACACATACACATGCCACATTTGTTCTATAATTCACAGGTGCAAGAAAATCACCTTGATTTATTTCTCTAAATCATAAAAACCTGACTCCCAATGCCCTCTTTTCAAGGTGATGAAAATTCAATCTCAGCCACCCTTTGGGATGTTCCTCTCTCCCCCAAAAAATAACAGTAATGAGAATGAAGAGATCATAAAGGGAGGACAAAGGATGGGGAATACCAATTTACTTTCTTAACCCAAATGATTATGTACATTTTTATTAATACATTATTTTAGTAGCCGACACAGGACCAGCTATTGTGATAAGCTCTTTTCGGCATCAACCCAGAGTTCAGCAAACTTTTGCCAGCCGCGTGATTCCTGTGGCAGCCGCCAAACCCTACACTGACACACAAAGGCAGCCATTGATGACATGGAAATGATGAGCATGGATGTCCCAATGAAACCTTATTCACAGATGGTGAAATTGAATTCCATTTAATTTACAGATGTCACAAAATATTACCCTCTTATTCCCCACCCCACAAGCATTTTAAAATGTAAAAAACATTCTTAGCTCACAGGCTGTACAGAAACAAACAGCAGGTCAGGTTCAGCCCACAGTCCCCATTATCTCATATAATGGCCACCACATTTCCTACAAGGTGGGTAATAGTAAAAGCTTCCCTTTATGAATGAAGAAACGGAGGCGTGGTGGTATTGACTTTTTAGGGTCACACCGCCAAGAAGGATGGAGCGGAGATGGGAAGAGGTCTAGACGTTCTGGAGCCCACCCTCCCAACGCCACAGTTGATCTTCTCTGGCTACTTCAAATGTGGTGGGACAACCTCAGCTGGTGTCATGGACCATGAAGAAGCAAGACGAAAACACACAGGAGGGAAAATGCTGGGATTCTTTTTCTAGGGATTTAACACATATATTTACAAATAAAATGCCTCATGGACAAAAAGCATAATTAACAATGATAACGCCTTCTGAACCTGGGGTGGGTAAAAATGAAGTATTGGCTGTTACTTGATTCACCATCACGGCCATGGTTAATTACATGATATCTCTTCCCAGGCTTTCTTTCCATCTCCTATCATTGAATGAGTTATGGTGAAAAGAGCGGTTTTCAGCGAAACCTATGGCCCAATAACAGCCAATACTTCATTTTTACCCACCCCAGGTTCAGAAGGCGTTATCATTGTTAATTACGCTTTTTGTCCATGAGGAATTTTATTTGTAAATATATGTGTTAAATCCCTAGAAAAAGAATCCCAGGATTTTCCCTCCTGTGTGTTTTCGTCTTGCTTCTTCATGGTCCATGATGCCAACTGAGGTTGTCAATACAATGAAACCAAACTGGCGGGACGGAAGCAGATTATTCTGCCATTTTCTAGATCTTTGATGCACATCAAATCTGGGGCCGATCACTTCACACTTGCTTAGCCTGCCTGTGAGGTTCATAACAGTTTTCCCAGCTCTGTGATCGTCAGTGATTTCAAATTCGCCAATGTAACCATGCTTCATCATCACAGTGAGAAACTGGACGATGACTTTGGAGCACGGCCTAATAAGCACCTGGCGTTTGCCTCTCTTTTCTGCATTGTTGATGCTCTTGAGAGCATCAGCCAGGACATTCATGTGCACCATTGTGGAGGTGCGGAAAGATGGTGGAAAGAGGACGGGATGGCAAAGTACTCAGAGTTATATGTCATTGTTAATTACTTACTGACTCATTCACATTCTTCACAATGTACCTAAAAGGTAATGAAGAGTGCTGTGGACCTCATCCATGAACAAAGAAATTACAAATGAGTGATGATAAATCTTGAAATATAAACCATAAGATGCAGGGCATGCTCCTGGAAGCCCACTCATTTGATTTTGTTCTTTTTCCAAGACCGAAACAAGAAAAATAATTCGCCAGTGAAAAAAGCCAAAGGTGGCTTGTCAGCCTTTCCAGTCATGCACCTCTAGTTTCTCACAATGTGTTGACAACTCCGTTCCACAAATACTTTGTAATCATCACGCTGTATTCTTCTTGCTATAACAAATTATTTGAGAAATTAAAAAAAAAAAAAGGTTACCGGACCCAGTCCTCATGTTCCGAGAACTTACAACCACTGAAGAAATCAGTTCTAGATGAATCCATGATTTAAGAGTTGTCACTGCAGCTGTGTGTGCTCCTGTTTTTAGTTTTTGGAATCCATCCTTTGGTGACCTGCCTTGAGACCTTTGCAGGTACATGAACTTCCCCGCTGAGAACAAGCTTTTCTTTTGCAAGACCGGCTCCTTCTCAGCCTCCAAGCCTTGGGTTGTGAGCTCTTACAGACCACTTACATAAGGAGTTTTGCTTTCATTGCTCTCTTTCACCATGTTCTGTGTTCCTCAAAGCCCTAATCACAAGCTGTAATTATGACTTATGATTACAATATATATATATTTTTTTTGAGCTGAAGTCTCATTCTGTTGCCCAGGCTGGAGTGTAGTGGCACAATCTCGGTTCACTGCAAACTTTGCCTCCCAGGTTCAAGCCATTCTTCTGCCTCAGCCTCCTGAGTAGCTGAGACAACAGGTGCCCACCACCACGCCTGGCAATGGGGTTTCACCATATTGGCCAGGCTGGTCTCAAACTCCTGACCTTGTGATCTGCACATCTTGGTCTCCCAAAGTGCTGGCATTACAGGTGTGAGCCACCGCGCCTGGCCACAATTGATGATTTTAATATATGATTTGTTTGTGGTTTACAACATCTTTCTAGGGCTCCTTCTCTAAGCTAGAAGCTTTAAGGAGACCGCTGTTTTCTTGTTGCTTTGCACAGGGGGCTGGCACATCATAGACACTCAATAAATACCCGTGGAATGAACAAGATTGAGTGAATGAATGATGGACATGAGGCTGGAGGGGAACCAAGGGGGTCAGCTTCAGCACCAGCACCCCCCTCCCTTCAGCCCCAACCAGAGCACAACAGGGTTCAGTAGTTTAATATTTGCACTCCGGTGGCTCACACCTGTAATCGCAGCACTTTGGGAGGCCGAGGCAGGTGGATCACCAGGTCAGGAGTTCAAGACCAGCCTGGCCAAGATAGTAGAAACCCTGTCTCTACTAAAAATACAAAAAAAATTAGCATACACCTGTAATCCCAGCTACTCAGGAGGCTGAGGCAGAAGAATCGCTTGAACCTGGAGGCAGAGGTTGCAGTGAACCAAGATCATGCCACTGCACTCCAGCCTGGGCCACAGAGCAAGACTGTCTCAAAAAAAAAAAAAATTGCACTGAAGTCATCTTTCATTTTGATTTCTAAACACGAAAACAAAAAGGCAAATAAACAGGCCAACATTTAAAAAGCTAGTCTCACTAAACTAGAGAGTTTATTCTGCAAAATTGTGAGAGACACGGTTGACTGGATAAAGTAAGAACAGAATATAGACTTTCACTAAAGCTATGGCAAGGATTTCAGCATGCTATTGACACAAAGACAGATAAAGAGACCAAAGCTGAGCCCAGAGTCCTGACTCAGACCCACACACGAATGGTCACTTCATCAACAACAGCACCACTGCCATTCTGAAGGGAAGAGGGGGTCTTTTCAATAAATGATGCTGGAGTCTTTAGACATCCACATGGAAAGAAAAATAGGAATCCTGATGCCTTCCATCCCGAAAAAAAAAAAAAAAAAAAAAAGATGTATTTGCTATAAGCCATAGATCCAAATGTAAGAAGACAAAATAGCTTCCAGAAGAAAACATGGCATACAATTGTCAGGACATCAGAGTATGAACCAAATTCTTATAAAGAATACAGAGGGGGCCAGGTGTGGTGGCTCACACCTATAATCCCAGCACTTTGGGAGGCCAAGGTGGGCAGATAATTAGGCCAAGAGATCAAGACCATCCTGGCCAATGTGATGAAACCTGGTCTCTACTAAAAATACGAAAAATTAGCTGGGCATGGTGGCACATGCTTGTAGTCCCAGCTACTCAGGAGTCTGAGGCAGAAGAATCGCTTGAACCTGGGAGGTGGAGGTTGCAGATCACACCATTGCACTCCAGCCTGCTGACAGAGCAAGACTCTATCAAAAAAAAAAAAGGAAGAAAGAACACAGAAGGAACTCACCATAAAAGAGAAGACTCGGCCAGGTTTGGTAGCTCATGCCTGTAATCCCAGCACTTTGGGAGGTCAAGGTGGGGTGATCACCTGAGGTCAGGAATTCAAGACCAGCCTGGCTAACATGGTAAAACCCTGTCTCTACTAAAAATACAAAAATTAGCCGGCCATGGTGGTGGGTGCCTGTAATCCCAGCAACTCAGGAGGAATCGCTTGAACCTGGGAGGCAGAGGTTGCAGTGAACTGAGATCTTGCCACTGCACTCCAGCCTGGGCAACAGAGTGAGACACCATCTCAAAACAAAAAAGAGAGAGAGAGAAGACTCAAACATTACACTTGATGCAAAAAAAAATCTGTTCATCAGAAAACATTATGAAGGACAGGAAAAGAAAGTTCACACACATGGATAAGATATTCACAACATAGAGCTCTGACAAAGACGTCATACTAAGTACGTAAAGAGGATAAACATAACCTAATTACAAGGTGGGGAGCAGATCTGAGTAAACATTTCACAAAAAACACAGCCTAGCCGAATATTTATTTATTATTATGTATTTACTTTAAGAGTTGAGGTATCATTCTGTTGCCGAGACTGGATTACAGTGGCACTGTCATGGCTCACTGCAGCCTCTAACTCCTGAGCTCAAGTGATCCTCCCACCTCAGCCTCCCAAGTACCTGGAACTACAGGTGTGCACTACCATGCCCTGCTAATTTTTCTGTGTTTCATTTTACAGATGAGGCATCACTGTGTTGCCCAGGCTGGTCTTTAACTCCTGGACTTGAGTGATCCTCCCATCCCAGCCTCCCAAACCTGTGGGATTATAGGCTTGAGCAACCACTGTGCCCATCTTGAATATTTAATAAGCATATAAAAAGGTGCTCAGTAGAGAAGAGCAAACTAAAACCACAATGATATACAACTGCATATCCATCAGAATGGCTAAAATTTAAAAAAAAAAAAAAAAAAAGGCTGTGGTGTTGTAACACGTGCTAGTCCAACCTGTGAAGCAGCTGGAACTGCCTTCTATCACGGTGAAAGAGTGAACGGAGTGAACTGGTACAACCCCCTTTGGTAAATTATTGAGCAACGTCTACAAAGCTAAATACATCTGTATTCATCATGTCTTGAATTTTCTGTGTCTTACCATGTTTACATTTTGAAAATCTTGCTGGCCAGGGGGAGACTACCCTTCCCAAGAGCTCACTGACTTCTAAAGATGAAGAGCAACTGAACTTCGAACATGCATCTCCTAGCCAAGCTGACCCCTCCTTTATCTAACCCCCACACACCAAACCACTGTTTCCCCTGCCCTAAATCACGCAGGACCAGGTACCAGGCAACTATCTACCCCATCACATTTGTAATCCCAGCACTTTGGGAGGCCAAGGTGGGCAGATCACTTGAGCCCAGGAGTTCAAGACCAGCTTGGCCAATACGGTGAAACCCTGTCTCTACTAAAAATACAAAAATTAGCTAGTTATGTTGATGGGTGCCTGTAATCCCAGCTACTCAGGAGGCTGAGGCAGGAGAATCACCTGAACCCAGGAGGTAGAGGTTGCAGTGAGCCAACCTCATGCCACTGCACTCCAGCCTGGATGACAGAGTGAGACTCTGTCTGGAAAAAAAAAAATTAATGGATATGTAAATTATGACATATTAGGCAATTGAATATTATAAAGTGATAAAAAAGAATGCTACCACAATGAGATACCATCTCACACCAGTTAAGATGGCAATCATTAAAAAATCAGGAAACAACAGACGCTGGAGAGGATGTGGAGAAATAGGAACATGTTTACACTGTTGGTGGGAGTGTAAGTTAGTTCAACCATTGTGGAAGACAGTGTGGCGATTCCTCAAGGATCTAGAACCAGAAATACCATTTGACCCAGCAATCCTATTACTGGGTATATACCCAAAGGATTATAACTCATCCTACTATAAAGACACATCCACATGTATGTTTATTGCAGCACTGTTCACAATAGCAAAGATTTAGAACCAACCCAAATGCCCATCAAGGATAGACTGGATAAACAAAATGTGGCACATATACATCATGGAATACTATGCAGCCATAAAAAAGATGAGTTCATGTCCTTTGCAGGGACATGGATAAAGCTGGAAACCATCATTCTCAGCAAACTGACACAAGACCAGAAAACCAAACACCACCTATTCTTACTCATAAGTGGGAGTTGAACAATGGGAACACATGGACACAGGGAGGGGAACATCATGCACGGGGACCTGTCCGGGGGTGGGGGACTAGGTGATGGAGAGCATTAGGAGAAATACCTAATATAGATGATGGGGTGATGGATGCAGCAAACCACCATGGCATGTGTATACCTATGTAACAAACCTGCACATTCTGCACATGTATCTCAGAACTTAAAGTTAACAATTTTAAAAAAGAATGCTATATGCAGTATCATGCATGAATCTTACAGGTCAATATTCTGTTGACAGAACACAGAACCGTGTAGAGTATGAGGTTTAGTTCCTGTGAAATGTGAGACAGGCGAGCTGATCTGTGTTGGTGCAAATCACATTGGTAGCCACCTCTAGGTTCAGGTATTGACAGGGTCGAAGTCAAGGGAGACTTACTTCTGGGATCATGGGGATGTTCTAAACTGTTTAGTGGGGTGATAGTTACACACACACATGCACATACAATGTGCACTTTCTCTAGTACATTTCAGTGGGTACCTTAAAAGAAAAAGTTTTTTTTTTTAAGGAAAAGATAAACTCAAGAAAGAATTTGTCTTTTTATATTTTATTTTTGAGACAGAGTCTCTCTGTCACCCAGGCTAGAGTGCAGTGGTGTGATCACAGCTCACTGCAGCCTCCATCTCCGGGTTCAAGCAATCCTCCTGCCTTGGCCTCCAGAATAGCTGTGACCACAGGTACACACCACCATGCTGTATAATTATTTTATTTTAAATAGAGATGGAGTCCTGCTTTGTTGCCCATGCTAGTCTCAAACTTCTGGGTTCAAGTGATCTCCTGCCTCAGCCTCCCAAAGTGCTGGGATTACAGATGTGATCCACCATGCCTGGCCTCAAGAAAGGTTTTAAAATTAAAAGTTATGGGCTGGGCACAGTGGCTCACACCTGCAATCCCAGCACTTTGAGAGGCCAAGGCAGGCGGATCACTTGAGGTGAGGAGTTCAAGACCAGACTGGTCAACATGGTGAAACCCCATCTCGACTAAAAATACAAAAATTAGACAGGTGTGGTGGCAGGCGCCTGTATTCCAAGCTACTCGGTAGGCTGAGGCAGGAGAACTGCTTAAACCCAGGAGGTGGAAGTTGCAGTGATCCAAGATCATGCCACTGCACTCCAGCCAGGGTGACAAGAGCAAGACTCCATCTCGAAAAATAAAATAAAATAAAGTAAAACTTAATGTTCTTGGATGACTGAATACACAAGTCAACAGATAAGAGAAGAGGAGTTTCAAAGCCCCATGACTGAGAATAGTGGTACCCTTGATGGAAATAGATAAAAAATAGTAAATGGACTGGGAAACTCATCTCCATTGTTTGGGACATTTTGAGTTTGAGACAAGGGAAGGGCCCCTAAGTAGGAAAGCTTTGCAAATGGGTGGAGATCCATGATGGGGACTGAGTCACTACTGTGGCTGTAGACTTCCAAGGCTTCAACGTGCAGTAGGTGAAGTCTGAAGGCCAGGTGCGGTGGCTCACGTCTGTAATCCCAGCATTTTGGTAGGCTGAGGCAGGAAGATCACTTGAGGCCAGGGGTTCAAGACCAGCCTGGCCAGCATGGTAAAATCCCATTTCTACAATAGATACAAAAAATTAGTTGGGTGTGATGGTGCACACCGGTAGTCCCAGCTACTCAGGAGGCTGAGGTGAGAGAATTGCTTGAACCTGGGAGGCAGAGGTTGCAGGTTGCAGTAAGCCAAGATCACACCACTGCACTCCAGCCTGAGTGACAGAGCGAGACCCTGTCTCAAAAAAGAGAGTTCTCTCTGGCCAGGCACAGTGGCTCATGCCTGTAATCCCAGCACTTTGGGAGGCCAAGGCAGATGGGTCACTTGAGCTCAGGAGTTTGAGATCAGCCTGGCCAACATGGTGAAACCCAATGTCTAATAACAATACAAAAATCAAGTGGGCTTGGTGGCTCTGAACCTGTAGTCCCAGCTACTTGGGAGGCTGAGGCAGGAGGATCACTTGAGCCCAGGAGGCAGAGGCTGTAGTGAGCTGAAATTGCACCACTGCACTCCAGTCTGGGCAACAGAGCAAGACCCTGATTCAAAGAAAAAAAAAGTCTTAAGAACACCAGAGGCTTTGAGGAAAAGAAGATTATCGGAAGTACTCACATTGGTGCCTTCATGCCAAGATTGGTCCTTGGATAATGTTCACAATTGGGAAAGATAAGGAATGTGGTCCTCAGAGGGGAGGCAATGTTTCCGGAAGAATAGAATCTTACACAGAGGCTGAAATGAACAATGATGCTGACAAGGGAGGCCTTGGTTTTCTTTCTTCCTTCTCTCTTTTGTGATACTTTCGTGGATTCTTCATTCCTTTTTACCATGCATCAAAGTCCTCACCTCTAGGAAATGTTGGCATAAAAGTTTCCCTGAGAACATCCAACTCCTGTTATGTATAAAATTTTTCTTTGTTGCCACAAGAAAAAATAGTACTAGGACAAAGGATCTCTCAGCAAAGCAATTCTTTTTACTTCCTGCAGAAAGGGTGCTCCCATTAGTAATCTTGCCAGGAGAGTACAATGAACAAAGGAAAGCAGACATATTTATTTCTTATGCATTTGGGGTTGTCCTTACTGCTGTGTTTGATCTCCATTGGCTGGAGCCAGACCTCACAATCTAAACTGAAACGCAATTAGCTAACAACTTGAAACTTCTCTAAACAGGTAAAAGCAATGGAGAGCAAAGAAAAGGAAGTCCAAATAAGGAAGGGACATAGGCTGC
Source organism: Saguinus oedipus (assembly GCA_031835075.1). Classification (NCBI taxonomy): domain Eukaryota; kingdom Metazoa; phylum Chordata; class Mammalia; order Primates; family Cebidae; genus Saguinus; species Saguinus oedipus. Next base: position 51,706,819 of record CM063170.1, read on the forward strand.
GAGCTGGGACATACCTGTGAGCACGTCCAGCACAGATATCTTGGTTAAAGTACAAGGACACAGAATGTACTACGTGCCTGTGAGCATGGCTAACAGCTACATAGGATAGGGCTTCTAGCAAAAAGTCAAGAAGGCTTTTGAAGAAAGTGTTTAAAACAAACTATTATTTTTAACACTTATTAATTTTTCTTAAATAAGAAAGGAAAATTTGAAGAGGAACTTTTCTACTTCCCACAGCTCCTAAGCCCCTGCCTCACCCAGACCCCCAGCTGTCTCCATCTATCTACTACTCCCTGTCAATTCTGAGTTCCCTTCCTTCAAACGGAATTCAGACACAAAAGGTTTTTTTAAGTGGATTGGGGAATATCGTCAGTCTTCTATACTAGTCTAGAGATGGGCTGAGAGGTCATGTAGAATAATTATCACCTTATAATAGAGCAGATGGTAGTCACCAAATCAGGCAGCCCCTACCTGTCAGCATCTCTGCAGCTAATTCACCTTCATGCCTGGACAATTTGTTCTAACTAGATTGCATTTCATGATAGCCACTTCCATTCTCTGCTTTTCAAGATGCCCAAGAAACTGCATTTCAAAGGATTTTTATTCCACAAGAAGCTATTCCCACCAAAGCTGTGACAACTGGCATGGATCCATATACCTAACGCTAACCGACTGAGACATCATCATTGTCCTCAGTCATGGGTTGGTTTGTTTGTTTGTTTCATTTTTTTTTTAATTTTTATTGCATTATAGGTTTTGGGGTACATGTGCAGAATGTGCAAGATAGTTGCATAGGTACACACATGGCAGTGTGTATGTTTGTTTCATTTTTACTTCTGTCTCTCTGCTTGAGCTTTGTCTCTCACCTACAACCTCCTTCTCGCCTATGCCCTTCAAGTCCACTCTTGCAGTACAGTGTATATGCAGAGAAAGAGGGAGAGACAGGTCTGGACATCCCTGACCTTTGCAATAGACAGACCGATAGATACATACATACATAGAGAGAGATCTCAACACCCCTGACCTATGCCATAGATACATAGATACAAAGAAAGAGAGAGAGAGAGAAAGAGAGAGAAAGAGAGATTTCAATAACCCCGCCTTTATGCCATAAATAGGTAGATACATAGAGATCTCAACGGCTCTGACCTTATGCCATAGATAGATAGATATGTACATACATAGATACACAGAGAGAGACAGATCTCAATAGCCCTGACCTTATGCCATAGATAGATAGATAGATAGATAGATAGATAGATAGATAGATATAGTACATGCATACATAGTTACAGTGAGAGAGAGAGATCTCAACACCCCTCATCTATGCCATAGATATAGATAGATAGATAGATAGATAGATAGATAGATAGATAGATAGATAGATAATCTCAGTAGCCCTGACCTTATGCCAGAGAGAGAGAGAGAGAGAGAGAGAGAGAGAGAGAGAGAGAGATGATGCTTCCATGGTAGTAGAACTCTACATAGAGTAGATGTTCAATCACCCTCCATTTTTTAATGAATAAAATCCAGCAAAGAGAAAAGCAACTCGATAACAGACACTGCTTTTCCTACTTTATCATTCTGGCAACCATTCCTGTTATCTCTCTCTACCCTTCAGTTTGGTCCTTTCAATAAGAATTCTAAGGGAGCTGCCTACAGTATGAAAATCCACCTCTCCCCAGGAAGCCAATCACCCAGGATGGCACGTGTTACCTCTGTGAATGGGTCATTACTTTTAGGAGGGGAAGTGAATAGACCATTTACTTGCAAGAAATTAGAGGAGAGTATGGAGGTAACAACATATAATCACTTAATTTGGAGCAGACCTAGGCCTGAATCTAAGCACCTTTGATCTAAAGGGAGAAAGCAATTAAAGGCAGCTGGCCGAATATTCTTTCAAATCAATGAAGTCATTCAATCAGTCCATTAAAAAATGACTAGCTTCTGAGAGTATAATTTAATTCTAAATTGAGGCTAGAAGAAAATGCAAAGATTGACATCCATTTATAGCAAACCCAATCCAAACAATAGGTCATTTTGGAATTTCCACAATTTCATTCGTTTTCTAGCTCCACTTTGTTTTACCGTCATTCTACTTCTCCAACACATCATCCAACGTGTCATTCATCCTACATGTCCAGTATCTTGACCCCTCTTAGCATTTGACAAGTTCTCACCTTCTTGGGGAGTGGGGAAGGGGGTCCACAGGGATGGGTGCAGACCACCCCCATGACCAGGACTGAAAATGCTACACCTCATTTTCCCAGCCTCCTTTGCAGCTCAAGCGGGAATATGTGACCTGCCCTCTCCAATTAGAACACACCAGGTGTTGACCCCTGAGCCAGTGATATAGGAGGCTGAGGACAGGGAGCTCTGTCATTCCAGTGTCCTAACCAGAACCAGAATCAGAAATGTAGGGGAATGTCTTCAACATGAGAATACTAGATATCTAGGAAAGGGGACATCAGTCAAAAAGAAAAGATTGTGGAAAGGGTCAGAAAGACATCAACATCATAGAAGTGGCACAATTTTACTGGGAGGTGAATGAGTTCAACTCATAACAGATGAGGCCTCAGTTAGGGTCAGACCTAGGAAAAATGAGAAATTTGCTTTTGATTTTTCTGGCTTATTCTGAACTCTCCCTTCCTTCTTCTGTCATCTCCCCAAACGTTCCTGAATGCCTAATATATACTTAGCAACCAGATGCCCATTAAGAGCTGCCCACCTGAGCCCCCAAGCCTCCACAGTTTTATAGGATTTTTCTTCTCCCACTGTACAAAGTCAAGCCCTCGGTTTTTCATGTTACAATTAGAAGCCAAGGTGTGTTATCTGAAACCCTTGGGGCCAAATGTGTTTCGGAATTCAGCATTTTGCAGCTTTCAAAAAGATAATATGTTGCATCTGCAGCTGCTCTATTTTGCATTAAAATCCCTGAAGAATCCACATACAGCACCCCGTGATCAAAACCATTAATATTTCTGCAGCAAAATATGTGAATATTCAGAGAAGGTGGGAAAAATAATGATTATAAATAGTCCCTCATCAGTTCAGGTCAGGTTTTGCAACCAACAGAGCTCCAAAAACTTTCAGTTTGCAGAACTTTTGAATTTTGGAGTTGCATATAAGGACTGTGGACCTGTATGGACACATCTTTCTACCCTACCCAGCTTAGCTGGCTCCCTATCCATCCATAGAATCTGAGGTCTCGGTACAATATCTGACTAAATAAATGATGAGTAAAGTGAAAAAGGAAGTGTGGAAAAACCAAAATGAAGCCCATCTTTTTTTTCCTCCGAAGTGCTGCCCTCCTAGGGGCAACTGGCTGATCTGATCAACAAATACAGAAGTGGGGAAATTTTTTCAGTAAAAGGCCAGACAGTAGTTTTCAGCTCCGCAGGTCAGACAGTCTCAGTTGCAACTACTTACCTCTGTCACCGTGGTGCAAAAGTAAGGTGATGGGTGTGGCTGTGTTTCAATAAAACTTTATTTACAATAACAAGAGGAGGCTGAAGTTGACCCATAAGTCACATTTTCTGATCCCTGGACTAATCCACACAAATGTCTTATTGGATGATCAGGATTCATTCAGAAAACAGTTAAAGGGCTTCTCCCCAAGTCCTGGGCACTGTGCTTGTACTGGAAATTCAGCAGTGAGACACCGAGTTTCTGCTTTCATAAAGCTTACATTTTTGTTGGGTTTGGTGGCTCACACCTATAATCCTAACACTTTGGGAAGCTGATGCAAGAGGATCACTTGAGGCCAGGAGTTTGAGGCCAACCTGAGCAACAAAGCAAGACCCCATCTCTAGAAAAAAAGTTTTAAAATGAGCCAAGCTCAGTGGCTCATGCCTGTAGTCCTGGCTACTAGGGAGACTGAGGCAGGAAGATCACCTTTGTCCAGCGGAACTTATTTTTGTAAAAAGAATGTGGTCAAAATCCAATGTCCTATCATATTTGTAAAAACAGCTTGTCTCTTTGCCTGAAATGATATGGTGAATAATCCAGTTTTTGCCTGTGGATTGAAAGCCAACGCCATGTCATCACTCACAGGTTCCCATGGGTACTTGAACTTATTCCTGGGTTCTCAAGTCTATTCCATGGCCTTTTTCTCTTCCTGCCCCAGAACTGTAACCATCTCCACGAGCACAACTCTGTCATATGTCTGAGTGTCTGCTGAGGCTAAGGATCCTTTTTTCTGAGGACTGTGACATTAGGGGTGCCTCCCAACCTGAGATATCCGCCCCTCTCTCAGTGAGAGTTGGAAATTGTAAGATGCCAAATTGGGAAAAATAAGAGACAGGCTCCACCTGTATCCGTCAGAGTTTGCTCAGGAAAATGGAGACCAATTTAGACATTTCCAGCTCAAAGAGACTTAATACAACAAATTAGAGATTTAACAATAATAGCATGAACAGGGAAGAGGGAGGGAAGGGTTGGTGCTGGCTCAGGAAATTGGCAAAGGCTGCCCACAGTCTCTGCTGTTTTCACTTCCCTGTGGTGGGAAGTACAGGAGTGTGCACTCCAGCCCACACAACTGCAGGAGGGCAGGGAGGTAGGCATGGGCCCCTGACCTTGCAGAGATGCCTCCTCTGGACCCTCGGTGGAGAAGCTGCATGAGTGAGAAATGACCTCTTGTGGGATTAAGCACCTCAGAATTGGGGCTGTTACCAAATCTATGTGACAGTACAGCCTTTCCTCACTCACCCAGTATGTTAGATTTTGAGTTTGAAAGGGAGGGATTCTCTTTCTCTCTCTTTCAACTCTCCTCTCTCTCTTTCAAACCAACAACTAATTATAGATGGTTACCTACAGGGCCAGGGAGGGATGGGTGGAGGGAACAGAGATGGAATTCCAACTTCCTTGAATATTGTGTGTTACGTGGTTTTGACATTGGAACCATGTAATTGCTTAAAATACCTTTCTTTAAAAATAAAATTGAATCAAAACAAAGTACGAAAATCAGGCTCTGTGACTCATGTCTGTAATCCCAGCACTTTGGGAGACTGAGGTTGGAGGATCACTTGAGCCTTGGCATTCAAGACCAGCCTGGACAACATAGCAAGACTTTGTCTCTACTCAAAAATGTGAAAGGTTAGCCGGGTATGGTGGCACATGCCTGTAGTTCCAGCTACTCAGGAGGCTGAGGCAGGAGGATAACTTGAGCCCAGGAGGTCGGGGCTGCAGTGAGCCAAGATCATCTTGCCATAACACTCCAGCCTGGGAGAGAGAGAGGAAGAGAGAGAGGAAGGAAGGAAAGAAGGAAGGGAGGGAGGGAGGGAGGGAAATAAACAAAATAAAATAAGTAAATCCCTAAAAATTTGAACCAAACTGAAATGAATGGGCCTACTCATGCATAAAATTGATAGCATAAGCACATAAAGAGTATTAAGAAATATTTCACACAACTTTAGAATATGGGACTTAGAGCATACTTTCTTAGTGGGACATATTTTGAGAACTAAAACAAAATAAAACTGCACAAGCTCTCTAGCCATATTTGTTTTGCTTTACTGTTGAGTAATATTGATATTGTTATTTTGAAACAAACCAAGTTAGATCATAGGTGAGACAAGATTTTCACTATAAAAGAAAGGAAATGCAAATGTAAAATTTAGAAAGTTTCTATTTCCTGGATTTTGTTTTTAAATAGTATTAAGTTTTAAACATTTAAATTAAATAAATTGATTTTTTAAATCAAACTAATTAATATTTAAATTTAACTTTAAGTTTAAATGTTCAATATTAACATTAAAATATGAGCTATTGAATATTGACACTTGAATTCTCAGAATGAACTTGTAATCTTATAAAAATTACAAGTTCATTCTGAGAATTCAAGTGTCAATATTCAATAGCTCATATTTTAATGTTAATATTTGTAGAAGCAAAGACAAGCCAGGGTGTCCTAGGTGTACCATTACAAGGACAGTGAGCACCTTTGCACCTGTATTTTGGTATCTAAATACCATTCTCCTCTAACAGGAACCAACGCTCCTTGTAGAAATAGCTGACCCAAGGTCTGACACCAAAGGGCACATGACAAGCCTGGGACATTTTGTTTTATTTTCTCTTAGTACTCAAAAAGCAAGGTCATTGTCAGAGAGTCCTATGGTGACCTTAAAAGGATGAAGCTTCCAGTTTGAAAGGATGCCCACTGCATGCCTTTTGGCTCTTTTTCAACTTGCATTAAGATTTCTTCTCAGCCAGGCATGGTGGCTCATGCCTGTAATCCCAGCACTTTGGGAGGCCAAGGTGGGTGTATCACAAAGTCAAGAGATCAAGACCATCCTGGCCAACATGGTGAAACCCCATACAAAAATTAGCTGGGTGTGGTGGTGTGCACCTGTAGTCCCAACTACTTGGGAGGCTGAGGCAGGAGAATCTCGTGAACACAGGAAGTAGAGGTTTCAGTGAGCTGAGATCATGCCACTGCACTCCAGCCTGGCGACAGAGTAAGACTCCATCTCAAAAAAAAAAAAATTCTTCTCTCACCCACAAGTTATTTAGCAGTGTGTTTTTAAATTCCCAACTGATGAGCATTTTAAAAATATACCTTTTTTTATTAACTTTTAACTTGGCCAGGCACCAATGGTTCACACTTGTAATCCCAGCACTTTGGGGGGCCGAAGCAAGAGGATCACTTTAGGCCAGGAGTCTGAGACCAGCCTGAGCAATATAACAAGACTTCATCTCTTAAAAAAAAAAAAGTTGCCAGGTATAGTGGCAAGCACCAGTGGCCCTAGCTGTTTGGGAGGCTGGGGCAGGGAGGATCACTTGAGCCCAGTAGGTCAAGGCTGCCATCAGCTATGATTGCACCACTGCACTCCAGCCTGGGTATCAGACCGAGAAGTTTCTTACTTCATAGCAATGTAATCAGAGAACAAAGACTATGAAGCCTATTCTGTAAGATTTATGGAGGCTACTGTGTGGCCTAGCGGTTGTACAATTAGTGTCTGCAGGTGATCAGGGCTCTCTACGTCTCTAGCACTGAAGGCAGACTTCCGTGTGGATCAAGGTTGTGGTTTGTGTGAATTGCCCATATCGTTGCTCATTGATCATGTAATTGGCTTATCAATAATTGAAAGAATGGCAAGGGTGGATTTATCAATTTCCCCTTCAGTTCTGTCCATTTTTTGTTTCATCTGTCTCGGGATGTTTTACCCAGTGTATCCCTATATAGAATGTCTGTATCTTCTTGCTAAATAGAACATACTGCCATTATGCAGAGACCAGCTCTATGCCTTCTAATGCTTTTTATCTTCAAGTCCATTTTGTCTGTTATTTATCTAAGTACCACAGTCTTTTGGGTAGTATATTATGGACAGATCTTTTTCTCCATCCTTTTATTTTCAACCTTTGAGTGCCCTATGCTTTAGATGTATCTCTTAATACAAGAGGCAGGGGTGGAAAGAGTAGTTAGGGTAATAGCCCCCTCCCTCCTCCTCCAGAGAAAGCTGTAAAATCACTGACTTCTGCAGACATGGCTTGGATTTAAGGGAGGGGCTCATTTCAGCTGCTGTCCATCTTCTGGTTCACTAGATGGAGTCAGAGAAACCAGATGGGGAAAGAGCAATTTTCACGTAGAAGAACCCAAGGAATCTGCGTCTCTGGAAATGTGAAGAATGCAGGTGCCCTCCGTTTTCTTTCCTCCTTTGCTTTTGCTATATTTGGCCTTTGTTTTTGTTGCTTTTTGACTCTCCATGAGGTCAGACACAGAACTTGGGGACCAGAAACTGAAAGAGCCTGCAGGGAAAAGAATTCAGTAAAAAGAGACCCAGTGAAAAGCCACCCCACCAGGGCAGGAAGTTCCCCTTCCTGGGTCTGTTAATTCTACACTGCTCTATGAAAGAGAGTGCACATTTAAGTTCGTTACGAGCTCCTTCCTTGAGTGCAATAAATCAAAAGTTCATTTATTTACAGTAAAACTTGCATACCCAGAGAAGCAAAGCAAGGGCAGCATGTGGGTGAAGCACCCAGCCTTAACCATCAGGGAGCAGGGGGGAATTTGGTGAGTGAGGCAGTACTGGTCCCATCTGCCGGCAATCAGTTTTCAGATCCACGGAAACTTTGGAGCAGTTCGGAGGTGTCCCGTGATGGAGAGAGTGCCTGGTTGGTTGAAAGCAGTCACTGCTGTGGGGATGACGAGCTGGGAAGAAAAACAGAAGGCAGAGTGAGCTACAGTCAAAGTCTTAGGAGTGATGCTATCGCGCCTTCTGTCCCATTTTCTTTTTCTGCACATGTATACCTGATCCTCTGGTGAACTAGAGAGAAAGAAGGAACTTAGGGACATTGAGTAGAAAGGAGCAAAATTTGGGCCAGGCGCAGTGGCTGACACCTGTAATCCCAGCACTTTGGGAGGCCAAAGTGGGTGGATCACCTGAGGTCAGGAGTTCGAGACCAGCCTGGTCAACATAGTGAAACCCTGTCTCTACTAAAAATACAAAAAATTATCTGGGCATGGTGGTGGGTGCCTGTAAGCCCAGCTATTTGGGAGGCTAAGGCAGGAGAATCACTTGAACCTGGGAGGCAGAGGTTGCAGTGAGCCAAGATCGCTCCATTGCACTGTAGTCTGGGCAACAAGAGCGAAACTCAGTCTCAAAAAAAGAAAAAGAAAAATGGAGCAAAATTCAAAGTTTTAAATCGAGTTGCAAGTACATCAGGCTTTTCAAACCAACTTATCAACTTGAGAAAGATAGCCTTTGACTTCAAGAGACAGACTAAAAATCATGACTTTTTTTTTTCAACCCAGGCTGGAGTGCAGTGGTGCAATCTCAGCTCACTGCAACCTCTGCCTCCAGGTTCAAACAATTCTCCTGCCTCAGCCTCCCCAGTAGCTGGGACTACAAGCGCATGCCACAGTGCTCAGCTAATTTTTGTTTTTTTAGTAGAGACAGGGTTTCTCCATGTTGGCCAGGCTGGTCTCAAACTCCTCACCTCAGGTGATCCGCCCTCCTCGGCCTCCCAAAGTGCTGGGATTACAGGCGTGAGTCACTGAAACTGACCTCATGTCATGTTTCAGCTGAGACATGTTTCAGTTTCATCTACTCAAAATAATTATTTTTTTTTTTAATTTTTATTGCATTATAGGTTTTGGGGTACATGTGCAGAACGTGCAAGATAGTTGCATAGGTACACACATGGCAGTGTGTTTTGCTGTCTTCCTCCCCTTCACCCACACTTGGCATTCATCCCCAGGCTATCCCTCCCCAGCCCCCCCCCGCTGTCCCTCCCCAATTCCCCCCAATAGACCCCAGTGTATAGTAGACTGCCTCTCTGTGTCCATGTGTTCTCATTTTTCTCACCCACCTATGAGTGAGTATATGCGGTATTTCTTTTTCTGTTCTTGTGTCAGTTTGCTGAGAATGATGTTCTCCAGATTCATCCATGTCCTTCCCAGTTACTCAGGAGGCTGAGGCAGGAGAATTGCCTGAACCCAGGAGGTGGAGGTTGCGGTGAGCCGAGATCCCACCATTGCACTCCAGCCTGGGTAACAAGAGCGAAACTCAGTCTCAAAAAAATAAAAATAAAATAAAAAATAATTATTTTTTTAGAGAAGACATTTAAAGTGGTGCCTTTGGAAGTTAGTTTACCCACATGGATCAAACACTTTCTAGAAATACCACACACTTGACCTAAAAATTTCACTCAGCCCATACGGCAGGACAGGTCCCCCCCCCCCCCCCCGCCCCGTCCCTCAACAAATCCCAGCAGACTGAAAAAAACTCTCATGCCAGAAGTTTCGCACCTATAGAGCGACCAGGAACAATCCAGCCCGGCTGGGGGAGGGGCAGCCGCCATTGCAGAAGCCTAACTTTCCTAAGTAAATAAAAGATGCAGCAGCTCCACTGAACCTGTGGCAGCCCAGCAGTGCCTCTGCAGGCAGACAAAGGAAAGGCCATCTCCCCAAGCAGGTACCTGAGATCAAAACTATATAAATCCATTGAGATGGGAAAAAAACAGTGCAAGAAGAATGAAACCATCAGAAAGCAAAACACCTCTCCCCACCACGAGATTACAACTCCTCACCAGCAAGGGAACAAAGCTGGACAGAGCACGAATTCGAAGAATTGACAGAAGCAGGCTTCAGAAGGTGGATAATAACAAACTTCTCTGAGTTAAAGGCACATGTTGTAACCCAATGCAAAGAAACTAAAAATGTTGAAAAAAGGTTAGGTGAAATGTTCACTAGAATAACTACCTTAGAGAAGAAAATAAACGACTTGAAGGAGCTGAAAAACACAGCACAAGAACATCATGAAGCATACACAAGTTTCAATAGCCAAATGGATCAAGCAGAAGAAAGGATATCCGAGATTGAAGATCAACTCAATGAAACAAAACGAGAAGGAAAGAAAAGAGAACAAAGAGGGAAAAGAAATGAACAAACCCTTCAAGAAATATGGGATATGTGAAAAGACCTAATCTACACTTGATTGATGTACTGGTAGATGATGCAGAGAATGAATCCAAGCTGGAAAACACTCTTCAGGATATTATCCAGGAGAACTTCCCCAACCTTGCAAGGAAGGCCAACATTCAAATACAGGAAATACAGAGAACACCACAATGGTATTCCTCTAGAAGAGCAACCCCAAGGCACATAATCGTCAGATTCACCAGGGTTGAAATGAAGGAGAAAATGCTAAGGGCAGCCAGAGAGAAAGGTCAGGTCACTCACAAAGGGAAGCACATCAGACCCACAGCAGATCTCTCAGCTGTGAGAGATTTCTCAGAAACCCTACAAGCCAGAAGAGAGTGGGGGCCAATATTCAACATGCTTAAAGAAAAGAACTTACAACCCAGAATTTCACAACCAGCCAAACTGAGCTTCATAAGTGATGGAGAAATAAAATCTTTTATGGAAAAGCAATTGCTGAGAGATTTTGTCACTACCAGACCTGCCCTATGAGAGCTCCTGAGGGAAGCACTAAACACAGAACCAGTACCAGCCACTGCAAAAAAAAAAAAAAAAAAAGGTAAAGACCAATGAGGCAATGAAGATATTACACCAACAAAAGGGCAAAACAACCAACCAGTAATAAAACGGCAGGATCAAATTCACACATAACAATATTAACATTAAATGTAAAGGGATTAAATGCCCCAATCAAAAGACACAGGCTGGCAAATTGTATAAAAAGCCAAGAACCATCAGTGTGCTATATTCAGGAGACCCATCTCACTTGCAAAGACACACATAGACTCAAGATAAAGGGATGGAAGAAGATTTACCAAGCAAATGGAGAGCAAAAAAAAAGCAAGGGTGGCAATCCTAGTCTCTGATAAAGTAGACTTTAAACCAACAAAGATCAAAAGAGACAAAGAAGGGCATTACATAATGGTAAAAGGATCACTACAACAAGAAGTAACTCCTAAATATATATGCACCCAATACAGGAGCACCCGGATACCTAAAGCAAGTCCTTAACAACCTACAAAGAGACTTGGACTCCCGCACAATAATAGTGGGAGACTTTAACACACTCTACTGTCGAAAAGCAATATGATACCCATTTTGCTTCTTTTTTTTTTTTTTTTTTTTTTTTTGGAGATGGAGTTTTACTCTTGTTGCTCAGGCTGGAGTGTAATAGTGTGATCTTGGCTCACCACATCCTCTGTCTCCCAGATTAGAGCAATTCTTCTGCTTCAGCCTCCCAAGTAGCTGGGATTACAGGCATTACCACCATGCTGGCTAATTTTGTATATTTACTAGAGATGGGGTTTCAGCATGTTGGCCAGGCTGGTCTCGAATTCTCAACCTCAGGTGATCCTCCCACCTCAGCCTCCCAAAGTGCTGGGACTACAGGTGTGAGCCACCATGCCAGGCCCATTTTCCTGTTAAAAAGAAACCTGTGTACAAAAATATGCATACCTTCAAAAATATTTGAAAATTACTCATCACAATGTTAACATGCCTGTCTGAATGTTAGCATTATTGGCAACCCATTTTTTCTTTGTGCTTTTTTATATTTTGTAAGTTACTTGAAAGAAAAACACATTATAATAATGTATAAAACTTAAGTTATTGGCCAGGCATGGTGGCTCACACCTGTAATTCCAACACTTTGGGAGGCCGGGGCAGGCAGATCGATTGAGGCCAGGAGATTGAGACCAGCCTGGCCAACATGGTGAAACCTTGTCTCTATTAAAAATAAAAAATAAATTAGCTGAGCATGGTGGCAGGTGCCTGTAATCCAGCTACTCAGGAGGCTGAGGCAGGAGAATCACTTGAACCCAGGAGGCAGAAGTTGCAGTGAGCCAAGATTGCACCACTGCCCTCCAACCTGGGCAACAGAGCAAGACTCCATCTCAAAAAAAATTAAGCTATTAAAGAATCCATTGGTAAAATTCTTTCAACATTTAAATGAATAATTGATCTGTTTCTGTCTCATGTTTACTGTAAATTATAAGTTCTCAAAGAGTAGGGAGCACTTTTTACTTCTTACATTCTCTCTGCAGCTCCATATGCAACACTACATGTAGTAAGAACTCTGTAACAGCTGTTGATTGACTGGGTATTTAGATGTTAAGCACTGAGCAGATATTAGCAAAAATAGCTAAGAACTAAATTACATGGCTAGGCCTTTGGCACTAGAATCTTAATAATTGAAAACTACAACCTTCAAGTCATTTATTTTCATTATAAATGAACCCACCTCTCACAACCCCCCTTCAGTTTTGAAATCCTGCCAAAGTGTTTGTTCTGATCCCATCCCTTGGCTAATGTGAAAGTTTTAAAAGCTTCTTAATGACATCATTATCCTGCAAATCATCGTGAAGGAGATGAAAATGAATCATTTTCGGTAAAGCCGTGCATGGACCTGTGATTTTCTGATATTGGGGCAGAGACTGTCTAGGCAACTTTGAGAAGGGGATAGATAATGTCTTCTTTGGCAATCTCAACTTTCTCACCAGCATCTTTGACCTCTGTGTGTCAGTCAGCTCTTGCTGTGTAACAAACAGACTAAAAAAAAATTCAATGGCATGTTTTTTTTTTAACTAAACTGGGCTCATCTGGGAATCTCTGCTTCTTCAAGCTACAAGTCTGGTTGGCCCCACCCCTTCCACCTCTATGATTTTAACCTCAGTCTGCATCAAGTGTACTCATTATAGGGTCCATGTTAAAGGGTCAGAAATTATTTAGGAGAAGCTCTTCTCATGTCAATAACAGAAGGGCAAGAGTACCTTCCCAACTGTACAAGCACACAGCAAATCTCTGCTTGGATCATCTATGCCCACATCCTTTTGGCCAAAGCAAATGTCCAACATCAGCACAGCAGGCAAATAGATTCTGCCTCTGTAAGACTACACAGCAAGCATGCGTGATAGAAAAACAAGAATTCAATCTACCACACCCTGCACTTCAGCAAATCTCATTCACCACTTCTTCTCCTACTGAGCTATTCAGTGTCTTCATGCAGTCCCTGGCTTCTTCACATGGAGGTATTGTGAATGGAATGAGAGGAAGTGAAATTTGCATTATTAGGAAGGGTATCATGTGGGACCATCACTGAACCCCAGGAAATGAACTGTAGGATTTCAGGCAAGACAGTCCTCCAAGACACTTCTGGATAATCATCTATTCTGCCCACAGGAAAAGCCAGTCAGGCCTGGAATGGTAAATTGCACATTCCTTTTTTATCTTTTTCTTTTTTTTTTTCTTTTGAAAAAAAAAAAAGTCTTGCTCTGTTGCCCAGGCTAGAGTGCAGTGTTGCTAACCCAGCTCACTGCAACCTCCACCTCCCGGGTTCAAGCAATTCTCCTGCCTCCCGAGTAGCTGGGATTACAGGCACCCACCACCACACCCAGCTAATGTTTTTGTTATTTTTAGTTGACACAGGGTTTCACCGTGTTGGCCAGGCTTGTCTCAAACTCATGACCTCAGGTGATCCACCTGCCTCGGCCTCCCAAAGTGCTGGGATTGTAGGTGTAAGCCACCACACGCGGCCTGCACATTCCTTTTGAGTAAATAAAGGCTGATGTGATGTCTTTTTGGCCAAGTTCTTCTTTTTTTTTTGAAGGTTCTTTGGAGAAGAAAAACTCTTCCCTGGTGGAAGTGGGTGCAGGGTGTGGTAGATTGAGTTTTTGTTTTTCTTGCTGCTGTGTCATCTTGTTTTTGTTTCCTTGCTGCTGTGTCATGTTGCATGCTTGCTGTCTTACAGAGGCAGAATCTGTTTTCCTGCTGTGCTGATGTTGGGCATTTGCTCTGGCCAAATGGATGTGAGCGTAAATGACACAAGCAGAGATTTGCTGTAGGCTTACGCAGTTTTCATCTCTCTCGGTCCTCTTGTAGCCAGAACGGGAAAAGAGCACAGGGCAGAGGCACAGAGAGAATTGTGCCAGGCATGCAAGGAGAATGCTTACAAGTGGAGGGAAGAATAGAGTCCACTTTGCCTTCATTTGAGAAGATACACGGTGATTGCCGCCACAGCATGGGGCAGGCAGGAGGTCGCCTCCATCGCCTGTTGTAATTGGCACCATCTGAGGAAGAGCATTTAGATTTCCTTCAAATTGCTGAGTGGCAACAGCATTTACGCTAATGACTCCTTGCTTTAACTCTCTAGGGAAAGCGTGTGAAATTTTCCTTTCTAAAGTTGTAAATGAGGCTGCGTTTTAGGGGGCGGACCATGGTGAGGTGTGCGGATAAATGGGAACACTATTAGGAAGGTTGAAAGGAGGGAAGTCACGGGTTAAAGAGGACTTCTGTGCCTTTAGTGACTAACAGACTACCTAGAGGCTTTTAGCTTTTTCGCTCCTAATCTAGATGCTCGTTGGCAACGTACATGTCTATTGTGTTCTGAATGAGAAAGGGCATCTGTAGCTCTCAGGGGCTTGAACGTGGCTGAGATGAAAGGAATGTAGAGCAGTCTCATCACTAATACAAAGCAGTCCATGGTGAGACCTAGAGATGAGGACCAAAAAAGAGGACGGCTTGAAAACAGGGTGTTTGGGCCAGGTGCAATGTTTCACCCTGGTAATCCCAGCACTTTGGGAGGCCAAGGTAGGTGTATCACTTGAGGTCAAGAGCTAGAGGACAACTTGGCCAACATGGGAAGAACCCGTCTCTAATAAAAATAAAAAATAAAAAAATAGCCAGGTGTGGTAGTAATCCCAGCTACTCGGGAGAGCAAGGCAGGAGAATCACTTGAGCCTGGGAGGCAGAGGTTGCGGTGAGTCGAGATTATTCCACTGAACTCCAGCCTGAGCGGTAAGACTCTGTCGCAGAAAGAAAGAAAAGAAAGACAAAGAGAGAGAGAGAGGAAGGAAGGAAGGAAGGAAGGAAGGAAGGAAGGAAGGAAGGAAGGAAGGAAGGAGAGAGAGAAAGAAAGAGAAGAAAAGAAGGAAGGAAGAAAAAAGAGAGAAAGAAGAGAGGAAGAAAGAGAAAGAAAGAAAGAAAGAAAGAAAGAAAGAAAGAAAGAAAGAAAGAAAGAAAGAAAGAAAGAAAGAAAGAAAGAAAGAAAGAAAGAAAGAAAGAAAAGAAAAGAAAGAAGGAAAGATGGATTGAGGGAGGGGGTCCTGAAAGCATGGCTCTTAGACTGGCAGCTTCACCATCACCAGGGAACTTTTTAGAAATGCCAGTTCTTGGGTCCTACTCCAAGCCTACTGAATCAGAAACCCTGAAGGTGGAACCCAGCAATCGTGAGCTTGAGATGGCTCCAGCCATCTCAGGCTCCTTGACCAACCATCTAAACTAGGGCGAGAAATCAGGATCAGGCCTCCATGGTCAGGCATTCCATTCCAACCAGAGCTCAGTAGCAATACTAGTCAGTAGTAGCGCTCGTGTCGAGTAAGTTCACTGAAAGCTGATCACAGTGAGTGAACAGGAATAGGAGTCTGAGAACGTGAGAATATAAGGAAACCAGCCTCCTCTTGGAGGCAAGTGGAGCTAAGAGAATATAGAATCTAGGCACATGTGGCTCATGTCTGTAAAGCACTGGGATTCCTCGGCATGACCGCCTCAGGCCTCTTACTAGCAATGGAGCTTAACCTCATCACTAATAACCTCTAACTAAAGCACTCATTATAGACATTCAACTTCTCTGAGATACTAAGTTTTTATCCAGCCACAATTCACTGTTCAACTCACCACTCAAGCCTGTCCACAGGCAAACTCTGGCTTCACTTCTACTAGAACCTAATTTGACTACAAAAGTCTATACCAAAAACCATTTCACACACCCAAGTTTCAGCCTCCATTACTGTATCTACTCAAAAAGGCCTAATGAAAGTCTATTTCCTCTCTTTTTTTAATCCCATCCATTCTAATCCTACTATTAATTATCTAATCTCTTACCCTGAGTAACTTCAATTGCAAAGTAAATACTAACACCCCTTCCGGCTGAAACAAGAGGATCACTTGAGCCCAGGAGTTTGAGACCAGCCTGGGCAACACAGTGAGACCCCAGATGTGCTATCATGTGCTTGTAATCCCAGCTACTTGGGAGGTTGAGGTAGGAGGATTGCTTGAGCCCAGGTGTTCAAGGCTGCAATGAGCTATCATTGTGCCACTGCACTCCAGCCTGAACAACAGAGTGAGACCCCCATCTCTCCAGCTGACACCATTTGAATGCCTAAAGCCAGGCCTATCCCTGGACTTTGCAATTGCCTCAACCAATATATTTCCTATTCCTCAAAGTCATTCTGAATTGTTTTTTTTTCTGTCCCGTGAAATTTAAAAACTTCTAACAGATACAGATGGCTTAGGGTCTAAATGTCAAAGGTACTGCTGACTTTATTACAGCACACACAAAAAAGCGGAACCACTGGAGTCAGGATGTGAGGCTGCTCTTGGTTGGATGGACCAGCCTGGACACTCCAGGCGCTTCCAGGCCCTCAAATCATAGATGTTTGAGATTATGAAGATGCTAATTACACAGATCTGATCACCATAAATTATATGTATGACAACATCATTATGTACTCCATAAATATGTACAATTATGTTAATTTGGTTTTTTTAAACTAGAGTTTTTTGTTTTCATTTTTGTGGTTTTCTTTGTTTTTTGTTTTTGTTTTTGAGACAGAGTTTCACTCTTTTGTTTTTTAATTTATTTATTTTATTTTAGATGCATATTACATTTGGCATTTCTCCCCATGATATCCCTCCCCACCCCCCCGCTGTGTCTTCCCTACCCACCCATTACTGCCCCCTGTGTGTGATACTCCTCTCCCTGAGTCCACATGTGATCTCGACTCACTGCAACCTCCACCTCCTGGGTTCAAGCGATTCTCCTGCCTCAGTCTCCCAAGTAGATGGGATTACAGGTGTGTGCCACCACGCCTGGCTAATTTTGTATTTTTAGTAGAGACAGGGTTTCACCATGTTGGTCAGGCTGGTCTTGAACTCCTGACCTCAAGTGATCCACCCACCTCAGCCTCCCAAAGTGCTGGGATTACAGGTGTCAGCCACTGTGCCAGGATGAGTTGTTTAAATAACAGCATTGTATAATAATTGAGAGATTCCTCAAGTCCTGCAACCCTTGCTTGGCCCACCAGTGTCTCCAAGCACACTGCACAGGAAGATGCAGCTCCTGTCCTTTGGCATGGAGTCCATGAGCCAGCAGAATCTGCATCACCCGGGAGCTACCTGGAGTTGCAGATTTTCAGGTCCCACCCAAGACTTTTTGAGTCAGATTCTACATTTTAACAGAATCCCCATGTGATTCCATTGATATACACATTAAGGGTCCAGAAACACAGCTCCAAACTAATCAATGGGCAAAATTATGGTGTATGAAATCCCAGCTGTTTTGGCAGTCAAATTGGATTTCTACTCATTCAATCTGACCTAAAGCTACACCTCCAATGACCAAGATAATTAAACTACTAAGTCACCCCATGACTATGTATTGGTCAATTCTCACACTGCCTTAAAGAACTTCCTGAGACTGGGTGATTTATAAGGGAAGGAGGCCCAGTTGACTCACAAGGCTGGGGAGGCATCAGGAAACTTACAATCAGGGTGGATGGAGAAGGGGAAGCAAGGCAAGTCTTACATGGCAGCAGAGAAAGAGAGTGAGGGGAAACTGATAAGCACTTTAAAACCATCAGATCTCTTGGCACCCACTCACTATCATGAGAATAGCATGGAGGAACCACCCCCATGATCCAATTCCTCAACACCTGGGGATTACAATTCGAGATGAGATTTGAGTGGGGACACAAAGCCAAACCATATCAGACTATAATGTGATATGGTATAATGTACTATAATTAATATATAATTACACACATGCACACACTAACACATGTACACACGCACACATTTAGACAGGGTCTCACTCTGTCGCCCAGGCTGGAGTGCAGTGGCACAATCATAGCTCACTGCAGCCTCAATCTCCTAGGCTCCAGTGATCCTCCCACCTCAGCCTCCTGAGTAGCTGGGACTACAAGCACATGCCACCATGGCTAATTATTGTATCTTATTTTTTTGTAGAGATGGGATCTTGCTATGTTGCCAAGGCTAGTCTTGAACTCCTGGGCTCAAGTGATCCTCCCAGCTAAGCCTTCCAGAGTACTGGGATTACAGGTATGAGCCACCACACTCAGCCAGGTTACACTTATATTGTGTAGATTTTACTTTAAAGTATACTGGGTATTAGACAATTCTTTTTTTTTGAGATGGAGTCTCATTCTGTCACTCCGACTGGAGTGCAATGGTGCGATCTCAGCTCACTGCAACCTCCGCCTCCCAGGTTCAAGTGATTCTCCTGCCTCAGCCTCCTGAGTAGCTGTAAATACAAGCAGGTGCCACCATGCCCAGATAATTTTTGTATTTTTAGTAGAGATGGGGCTTTGCCATGTTGGCTCGGCTGGTCTAGAACTCCTGGCCTCATTGATCCACCTCTCTCGGCCTCCCAAAGTGCTGAGATTACAGGTGTGAGCCACTGCACCCTTCCCTGGACAGCATTTTTTATGAATGTGTGTTTATCAAGTTTCATGAATGTAATACTATAGAATATTAAGATAAAATACGTGCTTTGAATGATGGTATTACACTAACCATGACCATCAGCATTATGAACAAAAGTGTTGAGTAGTGACTCAGCACTTAACTATACATTTCCAATTCACTGAGTGTCCAGAATAGCTCACTGGATACTTGGCTGATACCAAAAAACATTCCTTAGAAACGAAGACAGCTGAAAGGGCATCAGAAATCTCCCAACAGTTCATCTGCTACAGAAAGTAAATTCTGTCTTCCTTTCTAAATGTCAAAGTAATTTTTTTCTGGCTTCCTCTGTGATTAAAAAAAAATGACTACTTGCAAGGCTTCTGGAAGTTTGTTTTCATTTCTGGTCATTGTTCATGGCACAACTTCAGGGTAACAGGCACCCAAGGGATAAAAATAGCATGGGTGCTACTTTGCAGTGTGAGTTCAGCCACAGTAAAGACGATGAATGAATAAAGAAAAACGACCAGAGCTTGTTTTCAAAAAATACAAAGCTGAGTCTGTTCAGATGCAAGCAAAGGAGGAAGAGAGCTCATGAAAAAATGCACTGAGCATAATGCAGCATTTACTCCTGGGCTCACATTATCCTCCTGCCTCAGCCTCCAGACTAGCTGGGACTACAGGTGCATGCCATCACGCCCGGCTAGTTTTTTTCAGTTTATGTTGAGACAGGGTCTTGCTATGTTACCCAGGCTAGTATTGAACTCCTGAGCTTAAGCAATCCTCCTGTCTCAGCCTCTCAAAGCTCTAGGATTACAGACAAGAGCCATTATGCCCCACTGAGATTTGTTAAAGGATACAAAATTACAGCTAGATAAAAGGAATAAGTTCTGGATAGGGAGCCCTGCTGGTTGTGCTAATCGAGGATGGATCACCAGTGTTGTGGTTGCAGCAGAAAGAGCTCATAGGCGTGTGCACAGGGGTTAAAACAAGCCCTGTTGTTCATTGGCATGGAAAATGTCTTCAGTTTGGTCCAGAGGGGACCTAGGGTCAGTCCAAGTCAGTGGCGACTGGCTCAGGCCAGATGTGATGGAACACAAGGGGCAGTTGTGATGTGTCTTAGACAGGTACTGCTGTGGTAGAAACTTTTGTATACAACTCTAATTCACTTAGTCAGCACTGATGGACCCTCTGATATTGATCACTTCATTCTGACCTTTGCTCCCATGTCATGAGTTTGGAGAGTATTTTCTTGTCCTAAAATTGCATCCCCTCTCCACCCCTGACCCTATTCACATTTCTGCATCACTCCTGTCCCTGCCTGTCATCCTGTGACAAGGAGTGCAGTTATTAGACCCTGGCATCTTTCATCCACTTCTAGTGGAAGCTCCACAGGAAAGGGCTTTGCTTGCGTCCCACTATGCGTCTGCCTCAGTTTTCAGCACCTAGGACAGTGCCTGACACCCAGTAAGTACTCGGTAAATGTTTCTGAGGCCCGGGGGCTCACACCTGTAATCACCTGTAATCCTAATCCCAGCACTTTGAGAGTCAGAGGCGGGCAGATCACCTGAGGTCAGAGGTTCAAGACCAACCTGGCCAACACGGTGAAACCCCGTCTCTACTAAAAAAATACAAAAATTAGCTGGATGCGGTGACTCACACCTGTAATTTCAGCTATTCAGGAAGCTGAGACAGGAGAATCACTTGAACCTGGAAGACAGAGGTTGCATTTAGTGGAGGTTGCACCATTGCACTCCAGTCTGGGTGATGAGAGTGAAACATCATCTCAAAAAAAAAAAAAAAAAAAACAAAACAAAAAACAATGCATCAAAAGAAGGGAATAGGGAGAGATTTCTGGGTTTGGGGTTTGTTTTTTAAGAGTCTCGCTCTGTCACCCAGGCTGGAGTGCAGTGTCACAATCTTAGCTCACTACAGCCTTGAACTTCTGGTCTCACACCATCCTCCTGCCTCAGCCTCCAGAGTAGCTGGGATTATAGCTGAATGTCATCATGCCCGGCTAGTTTTTTTCAATTTATGTTGAGACAGGGTCTTGCTATGTTACCCAGGCTGGTCTTGAACTCCTGGGCTCAAGAAATCCTCCCATCTCAGCCTCCCAAAGCACTGGGATCACAGACAAGAGCCACTATGACCCACCGAGATTTGTTAAAGGACACAAAATTGCAGCTAGATAGGACGTGAATAAGTTCTAGTGTTTATAGCACTGTAGGATGGCCACAGTTAACAATAATATATTATGTGGTTTCAGATTGCTTGAAGGAGTATACTGAATGCTCCCAACATAAAGGAATCATAAATGTTCAAGATGATGAATGTGCTAATTACTCTGATCTGAGCACTATAAATTATATGTATTGCAATATCATTATGTACCCCATAAATATGTACAATTATCATATGTTAATTTAATTTTTTAATGCAATGCATCAGGTATTAGACAAAACTAGAGTTTTTTTCTTTTTTGAGACAGATTGCAGTCTGTTGCCTAGGCTGGAGTACAGTGGTGCGACACAGTGAGATCCATCTTGGTTCACTCAACCTCCACCTCCAGGGTTCGAGTGATTTTCCTGTCTCAGCCTCCCAAGTAGCTGGGATTACAGGCACATGCCACCGCACCTAGCTAAGTTTTGTATTTTTAGTAGATGGGATTTCACTATGTTGGCTAGGCTGATCTTCAACTTCTGACCTCAGGTGATCTGCCCACCTCATCCTCCCAAAGTGCTAGGATTACAGGCATGAGCCACAGTGCCTGGCCAAAATTAGAGTTTTTTTTTTTTTTAATAAAAACATTGTATAATAAAACCTAAGTCAGACACTGAATACTTCAGTTAAAATATTTCTCAAATTCTATATTAAAAATCACAGAAGCCAGATGCAGTGGCTTACACCTTTGGTCCCAGCACTTTGGGATGCTAACACAAGACAATTTCTTGAGTCCAGGAGTTCAAGACCAGCCTGGGCAACAGAGCAAGATCGCATCTCAACAACAACAACAACAAAATAAGATAAAATAATTAGCTATCATGGCATGTGCCTGTAGTCTCAGCTACTCAGGAGACTGAGGTGGGAGGATCGCTTGAGCCCAAGAGGTTGAGGCTGCAGTGAGCTGTGATCACACCACTAGACTCCAGCCTGGGTGACAGAGCAAAATCCTATCTCAAATTAAAAAAAAAAAATGCATAGGGAGATGGGAACACGCAGACCCTGCTTTGGAAGGCAATTTATCAGCATCTGTAAAAATAGCAAATTCTCTTACCCTTTCAACCAAGAATTCTCCCTCTCTGGCTCTACACCAGCCCCTGTACATAAGGAGGCCAGAGCATGGGTGTTCACAGCAGCCTTGTTTGTGAAAAACTGAAAACAAGTCACAGTCTCTCTTGGCTGCCTGCTTCCCATGGGCCTCAGCAGAGCACACAGCAGGCGCCCAGCAAATGAAGCCTTCATTGTCCTGCAGGATGTCTGCCCCTCCTCTCCCACGGCCAGTGCCAGGCCATCTGCGTGAGTGACCCAGTCTGCTCCACCAGCGACCACCATCTGTTTCCACAGTTCCCACTCCCAACAGTGCATCTGCTGTGGTCCGGCAGCCTGAGCTCCACCTGCTAAGTGCCCATAGCTGCTGCAGGTTCTGCATGGCAGAGACTGGATGGCTGGTGCAGACGCTGCTGGGATGCAGCTCAGTAAGACTCAAGCATTTAGGGGAATCTTTGTGAATGAAAGGCCCCAAAAGAGCTGGTCACTTGGGCTTTGCTTCAGGAAGCAGAAAGGGAGACACAGCGTGTCCCACAGGGAGAGCTACCACTTTGTCACGGGAGGCTGAGCTGCCTCTGGGGCCCGGCCAACTGGCGTCTTCAATGCCCCATGTCTGTCAAACAGGGAAGGTTTTACCGGTCCTTCCAACTTGTCCGGCCTGGAGTTCAGGCCTGGAGCTCCTTGACGCATCACCTAAACCAGGTGTGCCAAGCAGAGAAACTGGGGTCCAACCTCCACGGGTCAGCCATTCTATTCCAGCCAGGGTTCAAAGCTCAGTAGCAGTACCAGTCAGTAGCAGAATTTATGTTGAACGAGCTCATTGGAAGCTGATCCGCAGTGATTGAAGAGATAAGCACTTACATGCAGCACTGAGGAATTTCACAACAACAGAGATCAAGAGGCAGTCCCAAAAGGTTTCAAAACACAGAGGGAGAGAGACAGAGTCAAGGAGAGAGAAGAGAGTCAGAGAGAAGACAGAGAGGGAGAGAGAGAAGACAGGAGAGGAGAGAAGTAGGGAGGGGAGAGGAGGATAGGGGAGGAGAGGGGAGGATGAGGGAGGAGAGGAGAGAAGAGGAGAGGGAAGGAGAGAGGAGAGGAGGGGAGGGAAGGAGAGGGGAGGGGAGGAGAGAAGAGGAGAGGAGAGGAGAAGGGAGGGGAGGGGAAGGGAGGGGAGCGGAGGGGAGGGGAGGAGGGACAGAGAGGAGAGAGAAAAGACAGAGAAGAAAAAGAGAGGAGAGGAGAGGAGAAGGGAGGGGAGGTGAAGGGAGGGGAGGGGAGAGGAGAGGAGAAAGGAGGGGAGGGGAGGAGGGACAGAGAGGAAAGAGAAAAGACAGAGAAGAAAAAGAGAGGAGAGCAGAAGAGAAGGGAGGGGAGGGGAGAGGACAGGAGAAGAGAGGAGAGGAGAAGAGAAGGGAGGGGAGAGGAGGGGAGAAGAGGAGAGGAGAGGAGAGGAGGGGAGGAGTCTGGGAGGAGTCTGCCTCCCAGACTGAAGCAATCCTTCTTCCTCAGCCTCCCAAACAGCTGGGACCATATGCCCATACCACCACCATTGGCTAATTTTTTTTTTTTTTTTTTGTAGAGATGAGGTCTCACTATGTTGCCCAGGCTGGTCTTGAACTCCTGGGCTCAAGCCATCTTCCCATCTCAGCTTTCTGAAGTGCTGGGATTACAGGCATGAGCCACAGCACCTGGCCTCTCTTTCTTTGTTTCTTTCTCTCTTTTTTCTTTCTTTCTCTATTTCTCTTAATAATGTAATCTTTTAAAAGTTATCTCATATGGCAAAACTTAGGCTTTACCAAGCAAAAAACAACTCCCCCATAAAAAGTATCCCGATTCATTACCACCTTTTTTCATGTTTTCCTGTTTTCAAGTGCATGTGACATATGCGTCGTCGTCATAGTAGCATGTGTATGATTTTACGTCCCGTTTTTCATGCAGCCTCCTATCAGCACCTCCCATCTTGCCCCTGAGTCTTTGTAGCTGTCATTTTTGATGTCTACATAATATTCTCTGATTGCGTACACACCGTGATGCATTTTCTTCTCTCCTGCTTTTGGCCACTTTGGTTGTTTCCAATTTGTGCCATTATAAATAACACTGCAATTAACGGCTTTTATTTCCTCAGATACATTTGCATCCGTTTTATGAATTAAAAGCAGCTGAACTGATTTCTGTGTCATTCCTGTTTGAACAAAAATGGAATGTCCTGGTTTCGTAACAAGGGACAATCTAAAGTTAGACTCACTGACAGAGCTGTGTGACAAGGGGAACAGCAGAGTAGAGGTTGTAAAGCTTTTCAGAAAATGTCTGTTTAGTTCATTTGCCCCACTTTGGGGAGAAGAGGAAGTCCTGTGTTGCTCTGGTTCAAAGTGAGTTTCAAGACTGGTAACTTTATCCTTGACAGGATTTTTAAAAAAAAAAACACATTATCATGGCGGGGCGCGGTGACTCACACCTGTAATCCCAGCACTTTGGGAGGCCAAGGTGGGTGGATCACCTGAGGTCAGGAGTTCAAGACCAGCCTGGCCAAAATGGTGAAATCCTGTCTCTACTAAAAATACAAAATTTGCCAAGTGTGGTGGTGCACACCTGTAGTCCCACCTACTCAGGAGGCTGAGGCAGGAGAATCGCTTGAACCCAGGAGGTGGAGGCTGCAGTGAGCCGAGATTGCACCACTGCACTCCAGCCTGGGTGACAGAGCAAGACTCTGTCTCAAAACAAACAAACACAAAAACAGTATCACTACTTACAGTTTTGTTCCCTTCTTCTGACCTCGCTATACATGACCAAGGTGAAGGCCAACTGTGAATGTGTGATGTTCAAGTTCTCTGTAATACGGATAATACTGAGAAGGTTTCTGTTTTTTGTGTTTTTTGTCTCCATAGGTAAAGCAATGCCTGGTGAGATGACAGCATGGATGTTTGTGTGAAGGGTAATGAATAAAGAAAAGTGACCCACAAGGACCCTCAGAAACCTAAAATGATAATTTCAACACAGAGCTCAACAGACCAGGTGAGGAGCAGATCAACGCAGCTAAACATTAATTATGGCCCCAATAATCGAGCCACTCCAAGAGGCATCTCATGTGAATTTCTTCTGTGGAGGATTGAGAGAACAGAAGAGAAAGAAAAAATTAACAGTGAAATAAAACTACCCAGAGATAAATGAAGACACAGATATCTGTGTTGAATGAGTTCATTAGAAGGTGATCACAGTGAGTGAAACAGGTCAGTGCTCACAGGCAGCCCTGGGAAATTTCACAACAGGAATGAAGAGGAAGTCGCAACAGATTTCAGATTTCAAAGCCAGGGTCAGGGGGTGCAGGGGAAAGAGAGAGGAGAGAGAGGGGAGAGGGAGGAGAGAAGAAGAAAAAAGGAGGAGACCAGAGAGAGAGAGAAGGAGGGAGAAGAGAGAGAAAGGAAAGGGAAAGAGAAAGAAAACAACTTTCTGGTGGGCGCGGTAGCTCACGCCTGTAATCCCAGCACTTTGGAAGGCTGAGGCAGGCAGATCACTTGAGATCAGGAGTTCGAGACCAACCTGGCTAACATGGTGAAACCCTGTCTCTACTAAAAATGCAAAAATTAGCCAGGAGAGGTGGCGTGCATCAGGAGACTGAGGCAGGAAAATCGCTTGAACCCAGGAGGTGGAGGTTTAGAGAAAAGAAGAGAAGAAATTTCCCTACAAAGAAACAAAACTTAAATTGGGTTTCGCCTCCTCATTGGGAACATCGGATGCCGAAAGGCAACGGAGCAGTAACCTCAAAAGTTTTGGAGACAAAAATTATTTTGAATTTAGCATTTTAGGCCAGGTGCAGTGGCTCACACCTGTAATCCCAGCACTTTGAGAGGCTGAGGCAGGTGGATCACTTCAAGTCAGGAGTTCAAGACCAGCCTGACCAACATGACAAAACCCTGTCTCTACTGAAAATACAAAAATTAGCCAGATGTGGTGGCAGGTGCCTGTAATCCCAGCTACTCAGGAGGCTGAGACAGGAGGATTGCTGGAACCCGAGAGAGAGAGGTTGCAGTGAGCCAAAGATCACACCACTGCACTCCAGCCTGGCGGCAGAGCAACACACTGTCTCAAATAAATAAATAAATAAATAAATACCACTTGGCATTTTATACACAGTCAAAAGCTACTCTTTCAGTACGACTTAAGTATGAGATCAAAATAAAGACAATTTCAGATATACCAGGACTCAAAGAGTTCAGCATTCATAAACCTTTTTCAAATGAATTAGTTAAGGATTTACTTCAATAAAACAAAAAAATTGATGAATTTAAGAAAATAAAGATAAGGTGCCGTGACTCATGCCTATAATCCCAGTATTTTTGAAAGGCAAAGGCAGGAAGATTGGTTGAGCTCACAAGTTCAAGACCAGCCTGGGCAACATAGAGAAATCCCACCTCTACAAAAAAATAAAATAAAAATTAGCCAGGTGTAGTGGCCTCAGCTTCTCAGGGGGCTGAGGCGGGAAGATGGCTTGAGCCTGGGAGGTTGAGGCTGCAGTGCGCTGTGATTGTGCCACTGAACTCCAGCCTGGGTGACAGAGTGAAACCTTGTCTCAAAAAGAAAAGAAAATAGACAACATAAGATGTAAGTAACCACAGTGAGTGAAAACAACCAACAAAATCAAACCACACCCACAGTCATCTCATGATGTAGAAAATGGGTAGAAAATTGAAACGTAGGAGAGAATAAATCATCTGTCTAAATAATTATTCATGCCTTGTATTTTTTAATGTGCTGTTGAAAACTGCAAGCTAAAAACATATCAAAAGATTTCAACTTGGGATGGAGACAGTTAAGTATGAAGGGAGCAGGAAGGCTGGCTGAAAACGAGAGAAGTTGAACTATGCTAAAAGCCCTGTCTTATTCAGGAGAAAATTAAAATACTGATTAATTCTAGACATTGTTTAAACAAAAATAACTTTAATGGCAGTTACTAGAAAAAAAACAGATGTATAACTTCTTAATCTGTTAAAGGGTAGTTACTAGAAAAATAGAAACAGATGTATAACTTCTTAATCTGTCCCTAAACTACTGGAGGAACAATAATAAAATGACAAAATAACCAGTCCTCAAAGGACAAGAAATAAAGCATGAAACTATATCTGGCTGGGCATGGTGGCGCACACCTGTAATCCCAGCTACTTGGGAGGCTAAGGCATGAGAATCGCTTGAATCCAGGAGGTGGAGGTTGCAATGAGGCAAGATTGCACCATTGCACTCCAGCCTGGTTGACAGAGCGAGAAAGAGAGAAAGAGAGACAGGGAGAGAGGGAGAGAGGAGGGAAAGGGAGGGGAGGGGAAGGGAGGAAAGGGAAAAAAGAAAACAAAGAAAGAAGGATGGAAGGAGGGAAAGAAAGAAAGAAGAGAGAGAAAGAAAGAAGAAAGAGAAAGAAAGAAAGAAAAAGAGAAAGGAAGAAAGAACATGTCAGTGTCATACCATTTGAGAGTTCAGACAACGTGATTCCCTATGGCTTACAGAAAGAAGTGACTTTACTTTCTCATGTTATGGGAAAGTTCAGACATGCCTGGCAGCAGGCAAGGCTTGGGTCAGGGGTTAAACAGTGCTCCTGGGACTGAGTCTGTCCTTGTGTGGAGCCTGCCCTCCTCCACACTTGTCTCATACTCAGGCCCTACATGGAGGCAGGTGACTTCCATCAGCTCCACTTCTGTCTTCCCGGTTCTAGTCCAGTAGAAAAGTGATGATCACCCTTCTACTAACCATCCCACCAAATGCTCATTGTGCCTCATCAGCCTGATAGGCTTATGTGTGCAGGGGAACACGTACTGTGATTAGCCAAGTCCTGAGTCACCTGCCCGCCCTAGAGACAGAAAGGAAGCTGGAGCTGAGAATGGCTTAAGAAGGAACCTTGTGGCCAGATGGGATGGCTCATGCCTGTAATTCCAGCACTTTGGGAGGCCAAGACAGGCAGATCACTTGAGGTCAGAGACCAGCTTGGCCAGCATGGCAAAACTCCATCTTTACTGAAAATATAAAAATTAGCCAGGTGTGGTGGCGTGTGCCTATAATCCCAGCTACTTGGGAGGCTGAGCCTGGGAGACAAATCTGCAATGAGCCGAGATCGAGCCACAGTACTCCAGCCTGGGCAAGAGAGCAAGACTCCATCTTAAAAAAAAAAAAAATGAGCCTGGACTTAATTACATTTTAAAATTACTTAAAGAGTGTAACTGGATTGTTTGTAATTCAAATGATAAATGCTCAAGGGGACGAACACCCACCCCCCCATGATGTGTTTATTTTACATTGCATGCCTGTATCAAAATATCTCATGTACCCCATAAACATATACACCTACTATATGCCCACAAAAATTAAATAAAATAAAAAAAAGAATGAGCCTCACCAAGCACAGAGGCTCACATCTGTAATCCCAGCACTTTGGGAGGCCAAGGCAGGAGGATCACTTGAGAAGACAAGCCTGAGTAACAAGGCCAAATCCCCTCTTTACAAAAAATACAAAAATTAACTGGGCATGGTGATACACACACAGTAGCTGTAGTCCCAGCTACTCAGGACTGAGTGACATTGCCTAGACATCGTCTGAGCCCTCGGTGATCCTCTCCCCACCAGGAGTTCCCTTGCTCTCCTCCCTCTGGGAAGTAGCTCCATCCCATAGCCTCTGAACTTTGCATGCTGTGAGGGACTTCTCACTCCAGCAAATGTATAGAGGCTTTAACCAAAGAAAATTTGTGCATTCTACTGCCATCTTGTGGTCATCTCTTTTTCTTTGCTCAGCCTTCAAATCCCTCAAACCCTACAATTACCTCCTGTGCTTCTTGAGGAATAGGAGGACCAGAGACATGGGTGATACTCCTCAGGCCACACAGCTAGTCAGGGTGGTGCTAGGACTAGAACTTTACTCTCTTGACTCAGTGGCATTTTACTTTCACCCACAGGTCGTCGCTGGACTTCCTGGTTTCACTAGACCATGGGTCAGCAAACAACAGCCCATGGGCTGAATCTGGCCCACTACTCATTTTGTCAATAAAGTTTTATTGGCATACAGCTACACTCGCTGGTTTATATATTGTCTGTGTCAGCTTTCTTGCTACAGCAGCACTGTTGAATAGTTGCAACAGAGACCACAGAGCCAGCAAATGCTGAAATATTAGCACTCTAGCCCTTTACAGACAAGGTTTACAGACCCCTGCCTCAGCAGTGGCCCCTTCTAGTCCTGAAGATGGACTCCAATTTATAGAATCTCAGTTTGACATGATGAAATGGAGTAAGCTATAGCCAAACACCAACCACTTTTAAATTGTTGAAACAGTTGAAAATCCTTGCTCTCTATTTTTAACTCTGGGTTGGCTCTGGGTTACAGAGGCATGAGTTTTTAGTGTTGCAATAGATGCTTCTTTAAATCTACCACCTGATGCCCCCGCTCATGAGGAAATCAGAAAGGCAAGCCTAGTTGCTCTTATTAGAAGAGAAAATAGGCCGGGCGCAATGGCTCACGCCTGTAATCCCAAAAGTTTGGGAGGCCAAGGCGGGCAGATCACCTGAGGTCAGGAGTTTGAGACCAATCATGGTCAACATGGTGAAACCCTGTCTCTACTAAAAATTTAAAACTTAGCCAGGCATCATGGTGAACGCCTGTAATCCCAGCTATTCAGGAGGCTGAGGCAGGAGAATCGCTTGAATCCAGGAGGCGGAGGTCACAGTGGGCCAAGATAGTGCCATTGCACTCCAGCCTGGATGACAGAGCGAGACTGTCTCAAAAAAAAAGAAGGAAAGGAAAGAATGACCAGCTCCAGTGTGTGTTGTTCCCATCTTTGTGTCCATGTGTTCTCATCATTCAGCTCCCACTCATAAGTAAGAACATGCATTTGGTTTTCTGTTCCTGCTTTAATTTGCTAAGGATAACGGCGGAACAGAAGAGCCACTTCCCTGCCTCACAGGGGCACGTTTTCTTTTTAGGATTACCTTATACAGAGCGGCTGTCCAAGATAAAATTGAAGCAGATGGGCCAGGCACGGTGGCTCAGGCCTGGAATCCCAGCATTTTGGGAGGTTGAGGCAAAAGGATCACTTGAGTCCAGAAGTTTGAGACCAGCCTGGGCAAACACAGTGAGATCCCTGTCACCTTTTCTTTTCTTTTTTCTTTTTGAGATGGAGTCTCACTCTGTTGCCCAAGCTAGAGTGCAATGGCAGGATCTTGGCTCACTGCAGCCTCCACCTCCCAGGTTCAGGTAATTCTCCTGCTTCAGCCTCCCAAGCTGGGCTTATAGGTGCCTGCCACCACACTTGGCTATTTTTTGTAATTTTAGTAGAGACAGGGTTTCACCATGTTGGCCAGGCTGGTCTCGAACTCCTGACCTCAGGTGATCCACCCACCTTGGCCTCCCAAAGTGCTGAGATTACAGGTATGAGCCACCACACCCGGCCTTCCTGTCTCTATTTCTAAAAATAACAATAAATAAATAAATAAATGGGACAGAATTCTCTCTCCATTGCTTAAAAATTTCTGTATATAGCTGGAAAGTAGCAAATTGTAGGAAAGCAAAAGGAAATGCCCTAGGGGAAGGAAACTCAGCAATTCTTAAGACATGTGATGTGTCCTGAACTCCAGCTGGTAGACTCATGTGCCTGAGGAGTCTGAGACATACCTATCTGGATCTCTGGGCATAAGTGTCAGTCCCTGGGACACCTCTCAGAGCCCAGCTGCCTGAAGAGGCCACCTGTGGGCGCTTGATCCACAGCCCACCTGAGTCCTCCACATGCACCACCTTGGACGTCCAGCCCCTTGCAGCCTGGAGATGCTGTAGCCCCGGCAGAGAGAGAAGAGAGAGAGGAGAGAGAGTGGGGAGAGAGAGAAAGAAGAGAGAGGAAGGAGGGAGAAAGGGAGAGAGACAGAGGAGGAAGAGACAGGAGGGAGAAAGAGGAGAGAGAGGAGGGAGAGAGAAAAGGGGAGGAGGAAGAAAGAGGAGAGAGA
Organism: Saguinus oedipus; assembly: GCA_031835075.1. Classification (NCBI taxonomy): domain Eukaryota; kingdom Metazoa; phylum Chordata; class Mammalia; order Primates; family Cebidae; genus Saguinus; species Saguinus oedipus. The sequence goes on from CM063170.1 coordinate 51,737,945, forward strand.
GAAAGGGGGAATGAGGAGGGAGAGAGAGAAAGAGAGAGGAGGAAGAGAGAAAGGGCGAGAGAGGAGGGAGAGAGAGGAAGAGAAAAAGGGGGAGAGAGGAGGGAGGCAAGAAAGAGAGAGGGAGAAGGAAAAAGATTGGGGATAGACAGGAGAGAGGGGAAATGTGAGGGAAGGGAGAGAAGAGAGAGAAAGGGGAGGGGGGAGAGAAAAAGAGGAGGAGAGAGGAGGGAGAGAGAGAGAGAAGGTGGGGAGAGAGAAAGAAGAAGAGAGGGACATCTGCACATCTGATCTCCAGGTTCAGAGAGGACAGTCAGCTGACAACATCCACAGTGGCGTTCTGCCCTTTCCCTCCTCTTTCTAAGCTGCAGACAGCAGGGAGGAAGCGGGACAGAGGACGGAAGACACCAGCCAGGTCTCCCCTTGCCCTCTGCAGGCTTTCAGCCCGAAACAGCCCCAGACTAGAAGAGGGATTTAATGCTGGATCCAACGTGGAGCCTTAATTAACCTCTCAAATTAGACAAGCTGTTCAGTGTCTCTCAACTGGCTTGAGGCTGCTTTTGCTTCTGAAACTGACCTGGGACTGTCCCTCACATAAGAATGGACCAAAAAACCACAGCCAATCCAGCCTTGATTTGGAGGATGGACAAAAGTTACAAGTGGAAGTAGGAGGAAAAAAAGCCGGCCGGGCACGGTGGCTCACGCCTGTAATCCCAGCACTTTCAGAGGCTGAGGCGGGCAGAGCACGAGGTCAGGAGTTTGAGACCATCCTGGCCAACATGGTGAAACCCCCGTCTCTACTAATAATACAAAAATTAGCCATGCGTGGTAGTATGCGCCTGTAATCCCAGCTACTTGGGAGGCTGAGGCAGGAGAATCGCTTGAACCCAGGAGGTGGAGGTTGCAGTGAGCCGAGATTGCACCACTGCACTCCAGACTGGAAAACAGAGAAAGACTCCATCTAAAAAAAAAAAGGAAGAAGAAGCAGCTGCATTTTGATTGTGTATCTTTGACACAGTGAGGCAGGCCCTGTGAAATTCAGCATGTTTTCATATCGTGTTGATTTCTAGACACTGGATCCTCTCATCTGATTACACTTCAGGTTTATCTGGACCTTTTTCTCTTAAAATAGAATATTTTTACACACTTATATCTAGAATTGCAGCTTTTCAAATCTGTTTGTTTGTTTGTTTGTTTGTTTGTTTGTTTGTTGAGACAGTTTTCACACTTGTTACCCAGGACGGAGTGCAGTGGTACAATCTCAGCTCACTGCAACCTCCTCCGCCTCCCAGGTTCAAGCGATTCATCTGCCTAAGCCTCCCGAATAGCTGGGATTACAGGCACGTGCCACCAGGCCCAGCTAATTTTTTTGTATTTTTAGTAGAGATGGGGTTTCACCATGTTGGCCAGGCTGGTCTCGAACTTCTGACCTCAGGTGATCCGCCCACCTCAGCCTTCCAAAGTGCTGGGATTACAGGGGTGAACCACCACACCCAGCCTCTCTAAGTCTTTTTTTGAGTGTTTGTTTAGAGAAAGGGTCTCTCTCTGTCATCCAGGCCAGACTGCAGTGGTGTGAACATTGCTCACTGCAGCACTCCTGGGCTCAAGTGATCTTGTAGAAATTCCCAGGCTCAAGTAATCCCCTTGCTTCAGCCCCTCCAGTGGCTGGGACTACAGGCATATGCCACCATGCTGGGGTTTTGTTGTTGTTTTGTTTTATTTTGTTTTGAGACAGGACCTCACTCTGTTGCCCAGGCTGGAGTGCAGTGGTGTGACCATGGCTCACTGCAGCCTCAGACTCCTGGCCTCAAGCAATCCTCCTGCCTCAGCCTCCAGAAATGCTGGGATTACAGGCATGAGCTGCCGCACCCAACATCCCTGAGTCTTTCTCCACAATGTTGCCCAGCCACAGACTTTCTGCCCCCACCACGGCCAGCACTTTGGAAGCATTTAAGTCACCAGAAGGTGGGGATAGTGACCACACCCATAGGGCGATGGCTTTACAGGTCCCAGGAAGAACACAGGGTTCCACACTCACACAGGTGTTCATGCTCATACCAAAACCAGACACTCCCTGAAGTTGTTCAGTGTTGCTCAGAAACACCCTCAAGAGATCACTGGTGGGTGTGATTCCTCCCTGCTCACACCGGGTTCTCGTTCCCATCAGGCCCATGATGCAAACCCCCTGAGCAAGCACAGCCGGTGGGGAGAGGCCCCTCTGTCAGCAGAAGCAACACAGGCCCGCACCGCCAGCTCTTCAGGCTTCCACATCATCCCAAAATGTCAGAAACCGCCAGGTGCAATGGCTCAGGCCTTTACTCCCAGCACTTTGGGAGGCCAAGGTGGGCGGATCACCTGAAGTCAGGAGTTCAAGAGCAGCCTGGCTAACATAGTGAAACCACGTCTCTACTAAAAATACAAAAAAACTAGCCAGGCATGGTGGCGCCTGCCTATAATCCCAGCTACTCGGGAGGCTGAGGCAGGAGAATCGCTTGAACCCAGGAGGCAGACTTTGCAGCGAGCCGAGATCGCACCACTGCTCTCCAGCCTGAATGACAGAGCCAGACTCCATCTCAAAAAAATATATATATATATATTATATATCAGAAACCTGGATTTTTAAATTTTATTTATCTTTTGGTAACTCTCCTGATTTCTCTATGCTGACAACAAAATAAAAACATTCAACAAGCCAAGCAAAACAAATATATGCACCTGATTCCAAAAGGGCTTGCAACCTCTGATTTACAGTGCGGGCTCCTCGGTCATAAATCACAAGGGCAATGATGGCGTTACCTACATCAGAGCTGGATTCAGCAGAGGAGAGGAGCTGGGGCTGAGGAGAAGAGAGTCACAGCCATCTCTTTGCCATGGAAACCCCAGGGGAGGAGGCTTATTATTTTTTTTCTGTATGAAGAGATCAATGAGAGATTAATAATAATCCTATACATTGATGTAGCACTTCAAACCTGAGTGCTTGCCCATCTATAATCTCATTTGACCCCTAGAACAGCCCCATGAGCTTGTCAAGAAAACCTGACACTCTAAGCTGATAAAGAGAGATAAAGACCCAGGCAATTTCACACACAGAAAGAAAGAAGGAGAGCAAAGGTAATGGGAGGACCCAGGTTTTAGTGGAAGGACTCAGAGTTCATTTTTGTTTGCTTTTATTGATCTCTCTCTCTCTCTCTCTCTCTCTCTCTCTCTCTCTCTCTCTCTCTCTCTCTCTCTCTTCTCTCCCTCCCTCCCTCCCTCCCTCTCTCTCTTTCTTTCAGAGACAAGATCTTGCTCTGTTGCCCAGGCTCGAGTGCAGTGATGCAATCACAGCTCACTGCAGCCTCAACATCCTAGGCTCTAGTGATCCTCCAACCTCAGCCTCCTGAGTAGCTGGGACTACAGGCTAATTCTATAATTTTTTTTTTTTTGAGACAGAGTCTCAATCTGTCACCCAGGCTAGAGTGCAATGGCACAATCTCAGCTCACTGTAACCTCTGCCTCCTGGGTTCAAGCAATTCTCCTTCCTCAGCCTGCTGAGTAGCTGTGATTACGGGCACACACCACCACTCTCAGCTAATTTTTATATTTTCAGTAGAGACAGGGTTTCACCATGTTGGCCAGGCTGGTCTCAAACTCCTGATCTTAGGTGATCCGCTCACTTTGGCCTCCCAGAGTGTTGGGATTACAGGTGTAAGACACTGTGCCCAGCCTAATTCTTTAATTCTTTATAGAGATGGGATCTCACTATGTTGGCCAGGCTGGTCTCAAACTCCTGGCCTCAAGTAATCCTCCCATCTCTGCCTCCCAAAGTGCTGGTGTTACAGACGCGAGCCATTGAGCCCAGCCTGTCTGCTCTGTCTTACACCCTCTATCTGTGATAGATGATTTTATTTAGCAGTTGCAGAAGGCAGGAGACAAGAGTGTTCCTGCCGTGAGAGGAATGGAAGCAGCAGGAGTGAGAACACCAGCTGGCAACATGACACAGTGGGTGAGATTTGCAAAGAAAATACAGCCTGGTGGTTGAGTATCCAGAGGTGGTCTTCGCTGACTTGTCAGTGTCCCAAGCGTCAAAACCGGCGCAACCTCAGGGGAGTCCATTCACATAAAAACCATTACCTGGAGCCAGTCTTCACAATCTGATGACTCAGAGGTAACTGTTTTTTATCAAAGGTGGAGTAAATATACCCATTAGGATGGTTAGTCTAAAAGAAAATAAGAGAGTTACAAGTATTGGCGGGAATGTGGAGGCATCGGAACCCTTGTGCACTGTTAGGAGGCATGTGAAAGGTCTCTACTATGCTGCAGTGAGCTGAAATTGCACCACTGCACTCCAGCCTAGGCAACAGAGCAAGACTCCATCTCAGAAAAAGAAAAAGAAAAAGAAAAGAAAATTAAACATAGAGTTACCCTATGACCCAGTAATTCCACATCTGGGTATATACCCAAAAGAATTGAATGCACACATACATTTATTGCAGTACTGTTCACAATTGCAAAGACTTGGAACCAAATGCCCATCAAGGATAGACCGGTTAAAGAAAATATGGCTCATATACACCATGGAATACTATGCAGCCATAAAAAAGGATCAGTTCATGTCCTTTGCAGGGACATGGATGAAGCTGAAAACCATCATTCTCAGCAAACTAACACAGGAACAGAAAACCAAACACTGCATATTATCACTCATAAGTGGGTGTTGAACAATGAGAACACATGGACACAGGGAAGGGAACATCACACATTGGGGCCTGTTGGGGCGTGGGGGGCTAGGAGATGGGGAACATTAGGAGAAATATGTAATGTAGATGACGGGTTGATGGGTGCAGCAAACCACCGTGGCACGTGTATACCTATGTAACAAACCTGCACGTTCTGCACGTGTATCCCAGAACTTAAAGTATAATAATAAAAAAAAATTGAAAGCACCATCTCAAAAAAAGATTTGCACACCCACATTTATAGCAGCATTATTCGCGAGAGTCTAAAGGTAGATGGGACCCAAGGGCCCATGAACAGATGGATGAATGAACAAAATGTGATCTGTCATACAATGGAATATTATTCAGCCTTTAAAAGGAGACCAATTCTGACACCTGCTCCAACAAGAATGGACCCTGAAGACATTATGCAGTGTCATTCGCCGAAAGACAAACACAATACGATTCCACTCATAGGAGGTTCCTCAAGTCATCAAACTCATAGAGACAGAAAGTAAAACGCTGGTTTCCAGGGAGGAGGGAGAATGGAGAGTTTAATGGGGACAGAGTTTCAGAATCACAAGACGAACAAGTTCTGGAGATGACTGGATAGCTGCACAACCATATGAATTAACACTCCTGAACTCTACACTCAAAAACGGTTAAGATGGCCAGGAGCAGTGTAATCTCAGCACTTTGGGAGGCCAAGATGGGCGGATCACAAGGTCAGGAGTTCAAGACCAGCCTGACCAACATGGTGGAACTCTGTCTCTACTAAAAATACAAAAATTAGCTGGACATGGTGGCGCTTGCCTGTAGTCCCAGCTACTTGGGAGGCTGAGGCAGAATTGCTTGAACCCGGGAGGTAGAGGTTGCAGTGAGCTGAGATGGCGCCACTGCACTCCAGCCTGGGCAACAGACCAGGACTCCATCTCAAAAAAAAAAGATGGGACCAGGAGCATGCCTGTAACTGTAGCACTTTGGAAGTCTGAGATAAGTGGATCACTTAGGTCAGGAGTTTGAGGCCAGCCTGACCAACATGGTGAAACCCCATCTCTACTAAAAATACAAAATTTAGCTGGGTGAGGTGGCACACTCCTGTAATCCTAGCCACTCGAGAGGCTAAGGCAGGAGAATCGCTTGAATCCGGGAAGCAGAGGTTGCAGTGAGCCGAGATCGCATTGCTGCACTCCAGCCTGGGTGAGATAGAGTGAGTGAGACTCCATCTCAAAAAAAGGTGCTAAATTTTGTGTTATATGTATTCGCCACAATTTTTAAAAAAAAAATTAAATGGCCAAATGCAGTAGGTAATGCCTATAATCCCAGCTGTTTGGGAAGCTGAGGCAGGAGGATCACTTGAGTCCAGGAGTTCAAGAACAGCCTGGACAACATGGTGAGACCCCATAGCTACAAATAAATAAAAAATTAACCACGCTTGATGGTGCACACCTGTAGTCCTGGCTACTCCAGAGGCTGGGGCGGGATGAGGGCTGGAGCCCAGGTGTTCAAGGCTGCAGTGAGCTGTGATCGTGCCACCGCGCTTCAGCCTGGGCTACAGAGAAAAACTTTGTCTTCAAAAATTAATTCTTTATATTACTAATTAATTAATTTTTTAAAAAATTGAACCCCAGCCTCCCTCTGCTCCCAGCTTTGGCTTCAACAATTTCACCCTCATTCCAAACTCCTCCATTACACTCTGCTGTTCTAAACCTAGGTAGGTTTGCCAGATTCTGCTTCCTCTGCCTGCAATCCTCTTGCCTCCTTTATCTTATGTTTTGGCCAAACCCAGCTCAAACATCAGGTTTTGGAAGACTTTTCCATCCTGACTACCCACAACCTGTCCTGAACGTCACTGAATCTCTCACTGGGCCACAGCTTTGCCTAGACTGTATTTCCATTAGCCTCCTTTCACAGAGCACTTACGGCTGCTTGTGCACATGTGTGTCTCCCCTATTAGCCATGGGGGGTGTTTTGGGGAAGGTGCATGAAGGATTGGTGGGAACCAGGCCTTGTCTCACCCACCCAGGGCAGAGAGGAAAGACCCAAATATTAGGCCGGGCGTGGTGACTCACATCTGTAATCCCAGCACTTTGGGAGGCTGAGGCGGACAGATTGCCTGAGGTTAGGGGTTCGAGACCAGGCTTGCCGACATGATGAAACCCCGTCTCTACTAAAAATATGGAAAAATTAGATGGGCGTAGTGGAGAGTGCCTGTAATTCCAGTTACTAGGGAGGCTGAGGCGAGAAAATCACTTGAATCTGGGAAGCAAAAGTTGCAGCGAGCCAAGATCACGCTACTGCACTCCAGCCTAGGCAAGAAGAGTGAAACTCCATCTCAAAAAAAAAAAAAATCCAAATACTTGGAGATTGAATTTAATTAAAATGGAATTGTAATGACCTTAAACATGCATGCTCATGAACTCATGGTGAATCTTCTACCTCTCTAGATTGTAAGCATGGCATAGGTTCCCAAGCTGGCATTGCTGCAATTTGGGGGCATCTCTAGGGGCCATGAGGGCCCCATGAGTCTCATGGAACAGAGAAAACCCATGGGAGATGGATTGGGTTTCCAGCCTGGTCCCAGGCTTACGATTCCTCAGTAAACTGTGCCCAGCAGGGGAGGTGCCCGTAGTTAAAGAAATGTGCCTAGTGACACAGGAGACCTGGGAAATTGGCATGGGGAGGTACTGAATAATGAAAACGCTTTCAAAAGATAACCTTGGACACCTTTGTGCACTTAACCTAACCCAACTCTACAGGGGACTTGGGCCAGATTCCCAAAAAAAGATGATTATAATAAACAGTAAAAGAGATCATTAATTTTTCAAAGGGCTCTACCTCCTGGGATATTTAAAAGACTTCTGAAAGTCTAGAAGTAAAGATGGCAGGAAGAAATGAGAATCTAGAAATAGACACACACATATATCATCAATTGATTTATTACAAAGGTGCCAAGGCCATTGGAAGGAAAAGGGATAGTCTCTTCAACAAGTGGTGCTGGAACAATTGAATATTCTTATGCAAAAAATAGTAAGAAACATCAACCCTGACCTCACACTGTGTAAAATATTAACTCAGAATGGATCATAGACCTAAATGTAAGCACTGAATCCATAAAGCATCCAGAAAAAAAAGCAGTGGAAAACATCTTTGTGACCTTTGGTTAGGCAGAAATTTCTTAGGTATGACATCAAAAGCACAGTTTTTATCAGAAAAAAGGGATAAATTGGACTTCATCCAAATTTAAAATATTTGCTTTTCAAAAATGCCATTAAGAAAACAGAAAGGCCGGGTGCAGGGGCTCAGGCCTGTAATCCCAGCACTTTGGGAGGCTGAGGCAGGAGGATGGCTTGAGCCCAGCAGTTTGAGAAAAAAAAAAAAAAGAAGTGGGGGAATTGCTTGAGGGTAGGAGGTCGAGAGGCTGCAGTGAGCCGAGAGTGACAAGAGTGAGATCCTGTCTCCCCCAACAACAACAACTACAACAAAAAAATAGACAAATCACGGACTGAGAAAGATATTTCCAAATCACGTATGTGATAAAGAACTTGTATCAAGAATATATAAGGAACTTCTACAGTTCAATAATAGAAAGACAAACAACCCAATTTAAAAAAAAAAAGTCAAGTGCCGGGCACAGTGGCTCATGCCTGTAATTCCCAGCAATTTGGGAGGCCAGAGTGGGCAGATCTGTTGAGCCCAGGAGTTCAAGTCCAAAGCAGTGTGTCAAAATCCCATCTCTTCAAAACGTATGAAAATTATCTGGGCATGATGGCACATGCCTGTGTTTCCAGCTACACAGGAGGCTGAGGTAAGAGGATTGCTTCAGCCTGGGAGGCAGAGGTTGCAGTAAGCCAAAATCATGCCACTGCACTCCAGTGTGGGTGACAGAGTAAGACCCTGACTCAAAAAAAGAAAAAATATAATTAAAATATGTGAATAGACATTCCATCAAAAAGTTATATAGGTAGCTAATATATGCAAAGTATTATTAGTCATTAGTTGGATGCCAGTTAAAACCACTCTGAGATATCATTAACATCTATTAGAAGAGCTATAATCAAAACAATTGTCAATTTACAAGGATATGGAGAAACTAAAACTCTCAAATATCATTGGTGGGAATATAAAACTGAAAAGCAGTTTGGCAATTTCTTTAAATGTTAAGTATACACTTATCACATAAACCTTATTATACGAATCAGCAATTCTGCTCCTGGGTATCTACCCAAGAGAAATTAAAATGTGTGCACACAAGGAGATGTACACTAATGTCCATAGCAGCTTTGTTCACAAGAGCCTCAAACTGAATACAATGCCACTATCCATCAACTTATGATCAGACAAACAGATTGTGATATAGATATACAGTACACCGTACTCAATAATAAAAAGGAATGAACTACTGAGACCTGGTATTAGTCTGTTCTTGCATTGTTATGAAGAAATCCCTAGACTGGGTAATGTATAAAGAAAAGAGGTTTAACTAGATCACAGTTTCTCCAATTGCATGGTACGCATGGCTTGGGAGGTCCCAGGAAACTTACAATCGTGGCAGAAGGCAAAGGAGAAGCAGGCGCGTCTTACATGGTTAGAGAAGAAGGAAGAGAGGCGGGAGGTGCTGCACACTTTATTTATTTTATTTATTTATTTATTTTTTGAGATGGAGTCTTGGCTGGAGTGCAATAGCGCAGTCTCAGCAAACTGCAACCTCCACCTCCTGGATTCAAGCGATTCTCCTGCCTCAGCCTCCCGAGTAGCTGGGATTACAGGTGCATGCCACCATGCCCAGCTAATTTTTATAATTTTAGTAGAGATGAGGTTTCACCATGTTGGCCAGGCTGGTCTCGAACTCCTGACCTCATGATCCACCCACCTTGGCCTCCCAAAGTGCTGGGATTACAGGCATGAGCCACCAAGCCCAGCCGATGAACGCTTTTAAACAACCAGATCTCGTGAGAACTCTATCACAAGAACAGCACCAACAGGGGAATTCTGCCCCCCATGATCCAATCACCTCCAACCAGGTCCCACTTCCCACATTGGAGATTACAATGGACAGGAGATTTGGGCAGGGACACAAATCCAAACCACATCAGACATTAAACACTATGAATGAAACTCAAAAACATGATGCTAAGTAAAAGATCAACACAAAATCTGCATATTGGACAATTTCCTTTATATGATTAATTTCCAGAAAGGGCAGAATTTCAAAGATAGGAAACGGATCAATAATTTTCTGAGTTTGGGGTTGGAGACAGGCACAGTGAAATTTTGAGGGTAGTGGAAGTGCTCTAAAGCTGGATGGCGGTCATGTTGCCGAGCCATGTAAATTTACTAAAAATCATTTAATTGTACACTTAAAATAGTTGCATTTTATGGCATGTAAATTATACTTCAATAAAGATATTTTCTAATCTCCTACACGATACTGACAAATTCTACCCCCAAGAACCTGTCCTAAATATATGTTAGTAAAAGACAAAATGACCCGTGCATTGTATTTATTATAACATTTTCGTACAAACAAAAGGCTGAAAACAACCCAAATGTTCATTGATAGGGGGCTGATTGCATCTGTAGTAGATCCATAAAATGGAGTACTCTGCATCTGTAAAAAACATAAAGTATGGCCAGTCTCCATGGCTCATGCCTGTAATCCCAGCACATTGGGAGGCCAAAGCAGGTGGATCACACGGTCAAGAGACTGAGACTATCCTGGCCAAAATGGTGAAACCCCATGTACATTAAAAATACAAAAATTGCTGGACTCGATGGTTCATGCCTGTAATGACAGCACTTTGGGAGGCCAAGATGGGCAGATCAGGAGGTCAGAAGTTCGAGGCAAGCCTGGCCAATTTGGTGAAACCCCATCTCTAAAAAAAAATACAAAAAATTAACTGGGTGCAGAAGCCACGGTGGCTCAGGTCAGTTGTCCTGGTGCTTGAGGAAGCGAGGCTATGTTTTCAAAGCCAGCCTGGGCAACATAAGAACTTCTCATTCATTTAAAAAAAAAAATTCAAAAAAAGGCTGGACACAGTAGCTCATGCCTCTAATCCTAGCACTTTGGGAGGCTAAGGCAAGCGGATCACCTGAGGTCAGGAATTCGAGACCAGCCTAACCAACTTGGAGAAACCCCATCTCTACTAAAAATACAAAATTAGCCAGGTGTGGTGGTGCATGCCTGTAATCCCAGCTACTCAGGAGGCTGAGACAGTAGAATCGCTTGAACCCAGGAGGCAGACATTGCAGTGAGCTGAGATCGCACCATTGCACTCCAGCCTGGGCAACAAGAGTGAAACACCATCTCAAAACAAAACAAAACAAAAATTACCTGGGCATGGTGGCACACACCTATAGTCCCAGCTACTCAGGAAGCTGAGGCAGGAAAACTGCTTGAACCCGGGAGGTGGAAGTTGCATTGAACCAAGATCACGCCACTGCACAATAGCCAGGTGACAGAGTGACTCCGTCTCAGAAAAATTAATAAAATAAAATAAAGTAGATTACAACATACATTATACAATAAAATCCAGAGAATATTGTTAAATGAAAAAAAAATAAACCTGCAGAAGGGTTCCTTTAGTGAAAAGGAGTTTTTAAAAAGAATATGAGGCCAGGTGCAGTGGCTCACGCCTGTAATCCCAGCATTTGGGAGGCTGAAGCAGGATTGATTGAGCCCAGGAGTTCAAGACCAGCCTGGGCAACACAGTGAGACCTTATCTTTACAGAAGTTTAAAAATTGGCTGGGTGTGGTGGTACACATTTTTAGTCCCAGATACTTGGAAGGCCAAGATGGGAGGGTTTTTTGAGCCAGGGAGTTCAAGGCTGCGGTGAGCTGTGATTGCATCACCGCACTCCAAAAAAAAATTGAAGGTTTTGGGGGAGGTGTTTTGTTTTATGTGTTTTGTTTAATTTTGCTCACCAGAGATTCTCTTACCTGTACCCCCTTCATGTGGAACAGCAATGTAGCTAAGGCCTTGTGAAGCTACATCAACAGTTGGCACAACTCCCCTTGTTACAACTTTCAGCCACAAACAGGATTTTCATCCATCTGGTAACCTTGGAGTCAGGTGAGGTGAGTTCCTGGGAAGAAGGTGGACTGAGGAAGTCCAATGAGTTGGCCATGGTAAGTTGGTAAATGCTTAGCAACTGGCTATCCAAGGGAAAACCCAGTTTGTAGTGTTTGCCAATTCCCATGGTGTAAATACTCCCACCACGGCCAATTTCAGACTAACTTTGTGAAGGTGCTGAACCCAGAGTTGGAATGTGAGGCACACAACCTGCTGTCCCATGCAGTTCCAGCACACAGCTGCCAGCGAGGTACCATTTCATTGCCAGACTTCCTGGCAGCTCAGAAAGTCTGACAAGACCAGATGTTTAATAAAAAGAAGCATTAAAATGTGATAGAAATGTCAGCTGGCACAATCACTTTGGAGAACCAAATGGCATAATCTGGTGTTGCACGCGTCCAACAGCCTAAAATTGTTTCCTGTTTTCTGTCAGTGTGTGTTATATGCAGTGCTTATTGCAGAATTGTTGGTAAAAGCAAAACACAAGGAAAGAAAAGAAAGAAAACAACCAAAATGTTCATCAGTGGGAAAATGTATAGACTAACTCTGGAATAGTCAACTGAAAATGTTCTACAGCATTTAAATTAATAAGGTAATAATATATCAAAATGGCTAGATCTTGAAATCATAATGATGAATTAAAAGATAAGCTTTAAGATGCTATGCTATGCTATGCATATCATAGGACTTCTACAAACATTTAAAATACATAAAATGGGCCAGGTGTGGTGGCTCACGCCTGTAAGAACTTTGAGAGGCCGAGGCAGGCAGATCACCTGAGGTCAGGAATTCAAGACCAGCCTGACATGGAAAAACCCTGTCTCTACTAAAAATACAAAGTTAGCCGGACGTGATGGCACATGCCTGTAATCCCAGCTGCTTGGGAGGCTGAGGCAGGAGAATCGCTTGAACCAAGGAGGCAGAGATTGCAGTGAGCCAAGATCGCACCATTGCACTCCAGGCTGGGCAACAAGAGCGAAACTTTGTCTCTAAATAAATAAATAAATAAATAAAATTATACTCTGCAATATCATATAGAGACATATTCACTGAAGCACGTGATAAAATCATTTTAAATAGAGTAAACAAAACACATACCAAATTTATGATAATGGTGCCTCTGGAAAAGAAGAAACCAAAACTGGAGAGAGATAGAAAAGGTACTGGCCCTTGTTATATTATTCTAACTCCTTTAAATATTAAAAATTTATCTGAAATATTAATGGTTTAAATTCAAGATCTGAGGAATAGAGTATGTATGGTGGTTACCTCACTATTTATGGTTTTCTGTATTTCAGAAACTCCTTCAAAACATGAAACACAATCCTTTATAATAAGAGTTTTATTATTTTAATTTTCTAATTTTGTTAGAGATGGTGTCTTGCTCTGTTACCCAGACTAGAGTGCAGTGGTGTGATCACTGTTCACTGTAGCTTCAGCCTCCTGGGCTCAAGCCATCCTCCCACCTCAGCCTCCTGAGTAACTGGGACTACAGGCGTGCACCATCACACCCAGCTAATTTTTATAATTTTTTGTAGAGACAAGGTCTTTCTATGTTGCCCAGGCTGGCCTTGAACTCCTGACCTCAAGTGATCCTCCCACCTTGGCTTCCCAAAGCACTGGGATTTATAAGCATGAGCCACTGTGCCCAGTCTAAATGTTTTTATTAAATCTTCCACTGTTCACTGGCAAATTCCACAATTTGCCCAATATTCAGGCAGAGAAGTGCCATTAGAATATGACCATGTGGGCACTTTCCACTTAGGTGGCCTGGGGCTGAATGAAGTTTAGTTTAACATCCCCTTTTCTGGGAAGCCTCCCCTGACTCCCTCCTCTTACACATGTTCCAGTGGCATTTCATGAACGTACGTATGGCGACGGTTGTCATACTGTATGTACAATAATTATGCTCTGTCTCATGCATTAAACTATGAGATCATCCAGGTAGCATAATTTATTCATTTCTATATTCCTGGGGCCTAAGAGTGCTATAGCGGGCATGGCAACTTTTGAATGAATACGTGAACGGAGAAATCGCTTTCATTTTTCACAACCACCTATAAATGGAGTAAGCTGAATAGGGCAAGGTCACATTACTTTGTAAACAGACCAATTAATTAGTCCTTAGTGTTGCTATGCCCAATCCTTAGGACAGAGCACAAAGGGTCTTGGAGCACAGACCGGGATGCAGGCCACTTACAAGACACTGGTAGAGAAAGGGTTGACACTGGGCCAGATGACTACAAGGCCGTGGGGTGATTGATACCTGGGATAGTGTCCTTGAAGCCCGGCGCCTGCTGCAGGCACTTTACTTCCCTGCAAGTCAGGTTGAGAAGAGTCCATTCACCAAGACTGTAAGACATCTGAGACCTGGGATACCCCATCCCTGCCATTTCTCTGCCAGAGATGGAGACAGAAATCCATTTCTCTGCCAGAAAGGAAACATTAAAGTGAGTTTATGGAAAAGCCAATCAAAGTGCGCCATAGAGTGGGAACAGCAGCAGGCAAAGAATGGGGCAATGCGGGAGGATGAGGCACATGTCAGCACAGCTTCAGTCCAGAAATAAAAATAGTCTAGTGTGTTTACTGTTTCATCCCAAAGGCCCAACTTCCTGTGAGAGCGGAGGGAACACTCACCCCACTGGTGTAGTTTTCAGCCTCTATGTCCCAGTCTCCTTTTAAATGCAAATGCCCTTTGCAGTAAGAAACCTGTTCAACTAGTGGAATAGACAGGAACAAGACCTGGCACCTCCTCCAGGGCTGTGCAGAGTGGAAAGGGAGGGGTGGCCTGGCGTGGTGGCTCACTCCTGTGATCCCAGCGCTTTGGGAGGCCAAGGTGGGTGGATCACTTGAGGTCAGGAGTTCAAGACCAGTCTGGCCAACGTAGTGAAACCCAGTCTCTACTAATAATACAAAAAAATTAGCTGGGTGTAGTGGCATGCACCTGTAATCCCAGCTACTGGGGAGGCTGAAGTCAGAGAATAGCTTGAACTCAGGAGGCAGAGACTGCAGTGAGTAGAGATCGACAGAGCCAGATTCCATCAAAGAAAGATCAAAAGAAGGAAGGAAGGGAGGAAAGGAGGAAGGGAGGAAGGGAGGGAGGACAGGCCGGGTTCACATCTGTAATCCTAACAGTTTTGGGAGGACGAGGCTGGCAGATCACACGAACCCAGGAATTCAAGCCTGGGCAAAATGGTGAAATCCTGTCTCTATAAAAAGAAATTACAAACATTAGCCAGGTGTAGTGGCACATACCTGTAGTCCCAGCTACTCGGGAGGCTGAGGTGGGAGGATTACTTGCGCCCAGAAGGCCAGGCTGCAATGAACCATGATTGTGCCACTGCACTCAAGGCCAGGCAACATAGTGAGACCCTGTCTCAATTTTAAAAATAAATAAAAGAATAGCAAGAGGGAGCCCTAGGGTGATGGAATAGTTCTGTATCTTGATTGTGATGGTTGTTGCACAAATCTACACATGCGACAAATTTGCACAGAGATGCACACACATACATGTACACACACACACACACACACACACACACACAAGAGCGCACATAAAATGGATAAAATCTGAATAAGCTCTGTGGATTGCACCAATGCCAATTTCCTCGTTCAATACTGTACGCAGGACATTACCACTGGGGGACATGGGATGAAGGGTACATGGGACTTCCCTGTACATTTTCCCCAACTTTCTGTGAATCTATCATTATTTCAAAATAAAATTTTAAGTAATAAATACATTTTTAAAACTTTTTAAGTGGATGCCGACCCACCAGTTTGTAAAGATAGCATAACATTTTTTCAGGATCTATGAGAGCCAGTGCAGACCATGGACCAACATACAATCTCTGATGGGAAAACACAGCTATTAAACCTCCTAAGCCTGATTCTGCAGCTGGAGTCACACCCAGGAGTCCAGACTTTCATCCTAACATTTCATCATCCATACCCCTGCTGTACAATACACAGCAATATTAACTTCCAGGTCAAGTTAGGGTATGACACAGCAAGATTCTGACCACAGAAGCCACTTGAGTCTTCATAAAAGGAATGAGGACATGTCAAACAGGTAAGAGATTAAAGACAAAACAGCCCTTCAAAGAGATGGTTAGAAATAACAGAACATTTGTTTAAGTCTAGGTGGTACATACATGAATATTTCCTATACCATTCTTTGTCATTATTTATGGGTTTAAAATATTTCATTATCCAAAAAGGACATTAGGTTAGTGAAAAATTGAGGGCAACCAAATTACCTAAGAGCAGAAAATTAATTAAGGAGAGTCCATGTGCTCAGTCATTAGAAATTATAATTTTAAAGATGTGTCAAAAACATGAAAAATTTATCTGACATAATATGAGATGAAAAGTGGAGACTCGCTGATCCCAAATTCAAAAAAATGTGTGTGCAAATGGAAAAAGACCTGGGATGCTCAAAAGTGATAATGAGATGATGAATCATTTCTTTGCCCTATTTTTCCAAAATTTTCTATTTTACAATTTTTAAAAGACAATATTGTTTTAACTATTCAATACAGATCTTTGGTAATATTAAGGGTAGAAAAATTTGAAACCAAAGGACAGGTCTATAAAGGAGTACAAAGGAGCACGTATCATTTATTTTTAATTGCTTTTCATTATTTACATTTATTTCTAGATATGGGTGTTGACCCCTTACCAGGCTGGCAAGCCCACTTTTAACACATAAAACTGAGTCTTTGTATGTGATATATACCAACAGTGCCTGCTTCCCTGCTGTCGGGATTCCAGTTCATGGCAATAGACTGCTAGAATATTTATTTTCAGTTGAATTACAATGTCTGGTATTTTGTGCTCCATTCTAAATTATTTGCACTTGCCAGGACAGATTGGAAAATTTTCTACAAGTCACCTCTTCCTTGACTTCACGGAAGAATGTTAAATAGTTTTATGATCGTATATAAAAAATGGATGAGAGGCTGGCTGTGGTGGCTCATGCCTGTAATCCCAACTAATCGGGAGGCTGAGGCAGGAAAATCGCTTGAACCCAGGAGGTGGAGGTTGCAGTGAGCCGAAATCACAGCACTGCACTCCAGCCTGAGCGACAGAGTGAGATTCCATCTCAAAAAATAAAATGGATGAAAGGTGCTACACATACGCTGCCCACTTCCAAAAATGTTCTAAAGCTTAGAAGGCTTAAGTGGGTACCAAGCAGATTTAGTGTTGGACCGCTGACGTAAGTTATGGAGGTGGCACTTAGCTCCCATCCTCCATCAGACTGATCGTGTTTCTTGGATGATTCTTCCACATATTTTTTTCAAAAATTCCTGGGTGGAGAAGGTACAGTGTGACATTGTGGGTAACAAAAGTGACAAGTTGATTCTGGTAGCATCTGCATTATTTTTCTCTTTGGATTGCCTGGACATGTCTCTTTATATTCATGATCTCACACCAACCCCAGGATTTCTTTAATCACTGGTTAAAATTCAGATTCCTGGGTGCCACCCCAGATGCCTCCAGATTCAGTCTTGCTTGGGAGTGGATCCCAAGAATCTGCATTTTTAACAACCTTTCTTGGGTAGCCCTTATGTCCACCCAAGATCAAGAGCTATTTTCTAAAAAAGGAACTGGGGGCCGGGAGTGGTGGTTCACGCCTGTCATCCCAGCACTTTGGGAGGCCGAGGCAGGTGGATCATCTGAAGTCAGAAGTTCAAGACCAGCCTGGTCGACATGGTGAAACCCTGTGTCTACTAAAATTACAAAAATCAGCCTGGTGTGGTGGCGCACACCTACAATCCTAGCTACTCAGGAGGCTAAGGCAGGAGAATCACCTGAATCCGGAAGGCAGAGGTTGCGGTGAGCCAAGATGGACAGAGGCTCATGGTACACGTGAGGACTACATGTTGCTGGGACAGGTAGACTCAGGCCCAGGGAAATCCAGCTCTACTTTTTTGTTTGTTTGAGACGGAGTTTTGCTCTTGTCGCCCAGACTGGAGTGCAATGGCACGATCTCTGCTCACTGCAACCTTTGTCTCCCAGGTTGAAGCAATTCTCCTGCCTCATCAACCTCCCAAGTAGCTGGGATTACAGGTGCACATCATCACATCCAGCTATTTTTTTGTATTTTTAATAGAGACAGGGTTTCACCACGTTGGGCAAGCTGGTCTCGAACTCCTGGCCTCAGGTGATCCTCCTGCCTCGGCCTCCCAAAGTTCTGGGATTACAGGTGTGAGCCACCGCACCCAGCCTGTTGGCTCTTTCTAATCAGTCGAATCACCTAATGGGCTGTGCCAAACTCAGCAGCACCCCTGAGCCAGCACTGTGGTTTCTGAGGATTCAATAAGAGAGGATGAAGAGGCATGAACATGCAAAGCCTACTCCCACTTACTTGCAGCGTACAAACACCCTGCACACCTCTTCTGCTGCTCTTGCCAAACCTCCAGCCCCTCCAAAAGGGAACAGCTACTGCAACTGGCTGAGGTCACCCTACTTTAAAATCATCAAGTCCATCAGCCCACCAGGGAACACAGTGGTTTAAGCATACCCACCTCTCCTCTTCCAAGTCAGCAGAATGGAGTAGACAGAGAAATGCTTGTATATGTTTCTACTGAAAAGTCTTAGCTAAAAATTCTTTCTTAATTAAAAAACTCCAAAAATGATGAGTTTGTGTCCTTTGTAAGGACATGGATGAATCTGGAGAACATCATTCTCAGCAAACTGACACAAGAACAGAAAAGAAATACCGCATATACTCACTCATAGATGGGTGAGAAAAATGAGAACACATGGACACAGAGAGGCGGTCTACTATACACTGGGGTCTATTGGGGGGAATGGGGGAGGGACAGCGGGGGGGGGGGCTGGGGAGGGATAGCCTGGGGATGAATGCCAAGTGTGGGTGAAGGGGAGGAAGGCAGCAAAACACACTGCCATGTGTGTACCTATGCAACTATCTTGCACGTTCTGCACATGTACCCCAAAACCTATAATGCAATAAAAATTAAAAAAAAAAAACCCACATTTGCAGGAAAGTAAAACCAAAGCGGAGCATAAATGCCTTCCCACCTTCCCGATCTGTTTACCTGCATCCCCAGCCCTCCTTTCAAAAGCACATATTAAATACAAATTTTAAATACATGATTTTTGGCTTTTAATTTAAAGTGGCTCCATCTGGGAAGGAAATAATGCCATGTATCTATGAGTACATATTAGAAACAAATAAGGCATTTCATGGTATTACAGGGGATATAAGGAAGGAAAAATGAAGAAGAGAGGAATAGTCAGATGCTAGGAAGAAAGCGACCCTAGGAGTCCCTGGGCCATCAGAGCCTGCAGAAAAGTGATAACTTACAATATTCTCAGCCTAATTCAGATAATAGATGTTGGAAACAGATGCTTGGTGTCGAAAAGAAAAATTAGCACTCACTGAGTCAAAGGATCTCTCAGCAAGCAATTTTTACTTCCTGGACTGCAGGAAGGGTAGCCTCGCTAGCCATCTTTCCATGAGAGTACAGAGAACAAAGGAAAAGCAAACATATTTATTCCTTATGCATTTGGGGTCGTCCTTACTGCTGTGTCTGATCTCCATTGGCTGGAGCCAGATCTCACAATTTAAACTAAAACCCGATTGACTAATAACTTAAAACTTTTTAAACAGGTAAAAGCAATGGCGAGCTGGGACATGCCTGTGAGCACGTCCAGCACAGATATTTTGATTAAAGTACAAGGACATTGAATGTACTATGTGCCTGTAAGCATGGCATGTCTAACAGCTACATAGGATAGGGCTTAACAAAGAGTTATTAGCACAGTTATGACTTATTCTTCAACAAGAAAGGAAACTTTAAAGAGGAACTTTTCTACTTCTCACAATAGATTTCCATGTCTGGTGACATATGGCAATCTTGGTAGGACAAGCCTTCAAAAGCTTTATGATGGATACTTTTATCCCAAAAGGCTGGGCTGAGACCATCTTCCATACCCAGAGGTACTTCATTATAGCAACAAGTCTACCCAATGGAAGTTTCTGGAATACACACCCCCATATTTTCCCATATGTCTATGGACACACTTCCATTCTATGTCAGCATCCCAAAACACTGGGAAGAAAAACAATGTAAATTTAACTATTATGTCCTGAACCCTACCTCTAATTGGGAAAAAAAAAAAAAATTTGAACCTGATAAAATCAGTCTTGCTCTCTTTCACCAGAAGTTAGAGGGAAGTTCATTCCGAGACATCTTAAGGGAAAACAGAGGAGATATTTGAAATGGAGAATTTCAAGTCACTCTTGAATTGCCTCCGAGTATCATAGACACTGAGCGACTCACCCTTGTCAATGTAACCTAAGTAACTCCTCATCTTTCTGAAGTGGCATTGCATGTATCCTCTCTAAAATCTCATAACTCTGAATTATCACCTCTAGGGACACATGGGGAAACTGAGGCTGAGGGAAAGCAAGCAAGTGATGCCAGGAATACACAATATCTTATCTCCTCATTCAACATCCTTTTCATTTATCACATGAGTACTCTCTAAAATTCTAGTGGATTAGGAAGTTAATGACACAAGGGACCTCTTTTAGTCTAGCAGATTTACATGTATCTAAGTCACATTGTTAAGTGGGAAAATGAAGAGTGAGCAAATGGCAAAGTGGACTCGCTTCACAGTTTCCAGTTCCACACGGAAGAAGTCAGGAAGTGTCACCTCTACACATACACACGGGACATGGTGAATTAAAATACTTGCTCTGCACTATTCACAATAGCAAAGACATGGAAGCAACCTAAATGCCCATCCATGGTAGACTTGATAAAGAAAATGTGGTATGTGGCCAGGCACAGTGGCTCAAACCTGTAATCCCAGCACTTTGGAAAGCCTAAAAGTAAATCTTCCTGTTGCTAACTTTTGACTGTAATGCTTTAATTATGCAAAAGAAAGTCCCAGAATGGGGCACACATACTAAGGGTTGATCTGGGAAGGGCTGAGAAGAAATGATTGCTTTTTTTTTTTTTTAATTAATGAAATAGAGATGGGGTCTCGCTATGTTGCCCAGGCTGGTCTTGAACTCCTAACCTCAAGCAATTCTCCCACCTCAGTCTCCCAATGTGCTGAGATTACAGGTGTGAGCCACCATGCCTGACCAGATTGCTTTTTTCAGAGGGAAGAAAGTATGGAATTTTTAGGCAAGTAATTAGGCAAGAGAGGCCTAAGTCTGAAACAAGCCTTAGGTCTGAGGGAAAGGAAATCTGGGCCAGAGCATGCCTGCACAGCGGCTTTGCTGCCGGCCTTGTGGACATGAGCTTGAGGCCTGGCTGTGGACAAAGCACTGGACCACATTAGCCACAAAGGCTGGGCCAAAATTCACAGTCAGTGTGGCACATATGACATTAAGTTAAATTGACTGTTTGGTAATTTTACCAAACAAGTGATGGGTAAACACGATTCTGCCATTGTCTTAATAAAAAAAATAAAAATAAAAAAAAAAACCTCATAGCTGGGCGTGGTGGCTCACGCCTGTAATCCCAGCTGTTTTAGGAGGCTGAGGTAGGAGGATCATGAGGTCAGGAGTTCGAGACTAACCCGGCCAACATGGTAAAACCCCGTCTCTACTAATAAACTACAAAAATTCACCAGGTGTGGTGGTGGGTGCCTGTAACCCCAGCTACTCAGGAGGCTGAGGGAGGAGAATCACTTGAAACCAGAAGGTGGAGGTCTTAAAGAAAAAAAACTCATTTCATGGTTAAATATCTGAAGTCAATAGAAAGGCACCATCTTGTCTGTTATATTCATTCTCTGCTCAGACTCACCCATAGGGTGCTGCCTTTGAAGAAGAAGTAAAACAGAACCCTCTTGTTATTTCTTGAAAATCCCCAAAGGATGTCATAGGGAGCAAAAGCTGGGGAACAGCCATGGGAACATCCACAGGGAATTTACCAGTTATTGAGAGAATTCAAGTAAGTGCAAATTACCTGGTGGTGAATACTTGGGCTGCCTGACAAACAAGTTTCAAAGCTGTTCAGCAGGGAGGGGATGGTGGCCGGGAAGGTTACCAAGAGCTTATGCTACAAACAGGAAAGTCTGAATCTCATGCACGCAGCCAATGAGCCCCTCCTGAGTCCTCCCTGCTTTTCTCTTAGTGCTAAGTACCACTGTGCCGTCCCAGGATTTTGCTCCAAGCAAAAATAAGATCCTCTTTGTGGTACTCACAAAGTCTGAACATCAATTCCTGAATGTTGGGTGCTGATCTGCCAGAGATCTGGACTGTTCAACTGATGAGACACACCTGAGATTGTGTAGACAAGACAGCCCTGGATAAACCTGGCCGTGCTCTCTGTGGGGCCTTCACACCATCTCTGAAAGTATACATCCTCATAACTTCCTGCTGAGGGGGGCCATTTTACTGATGGAACTAAGCTGGTGTTTGCAACCTTATGAAGCAAAAGAGGGAGCTCAAACAATTCACTTTATGTTAGGACAAAACAGTTCTCCAAAAGGCAGAAGCGTTAGCCCAGGAATTGCCATCTTCTTAAAAAGACCATGTGAATGGGTCCCATATCAATAAAGTGAAAGAGTAATCAGATCACAGGAATTGTGACTTTATAGATGTGAAGGCTGGTGAGTCTCTGGCCTTACTGGAACAGTCAAGAAAGAGAGGTAACATGTAGGCGATAAATAACATCAGCAACTCCAACAGCAATAATTACATTCACTCATCAGGTCCTTTCCCTCTTCCACTGTGAGATCTTCTTAAAGTAATGGTGATTAGCTAAAAGCAGCTGAAGGCTTCGTGGTCCCAATCCTACAGTTAACACTTAATAACCATTTCCAAACTTAAGTGCTCCTGAGGGGTTCTAGCTGGAATTCTTCCAGGATGTTTCATTCACTTATGTTTATTTAGTAAGTCAACTCTACCATGACTTGGGGATTCTCACACTAGGTAAAAACATGCACTATCTGCTCTTGTAATAGTTAATTTTGTCACATAGATAAAATTATGTCAACATGGCCAGGCCATGCTACCTAATTTTTTGTCAAACCTAATTTTTGGTCAAACACCAATATAGATGTTGCAATGAAGGTAGTTTTCAGAAGGAATTAAGATTTTAATCGGAAGGTTTTGAGTAAAGCAGATTACTCTCACAAGGTCAGTTGAGGCCTTAAGAGAAAAGACTGAGTTCTCCCAATGAAGAAGGAATTCCGCCTCCAGACTGCCTTCAGATTCAAGATTGCAACATCAACTCTTCCTGGAGTCTCCAGCCTGCTGGCCTGTCCTGCAAATTTCAGACTTGCCAGCCCCCACAATCACAAGTCAATTCCTTAAAATAAATCTCTCTCTCTCACTCTCAACACACATATGCATTGTATTGTAGATTCTCCTTCTCTGAAGAACCCTCAGAATACAGTTCCAATAATGAGATTTTGTCAAAGTACATCCCCTCAATCACAGAGGGTCACCAAGAGCCTATCATGACATTATTCTCACAGCTTGCTGTCTTTTATGCTGCTTCTTTCCTCTATGCCTGGACCTCATTTTAGGATCTGGCCCTTCCTCACTCTGCCTTCACAGAGAGGCCTCAGAGAAGTCAGTGTTCTTATTCATACAGAATGAGAACCATGTTCAAGGATTCCACTGGCCTCATAGAAATGTGAGCACCTTTCAGCTATAGCCAAGTCTCCATGGTTGGGTGATCTTAGGTTTCCATCTCAGCCTGATGACACAGGTCTGCAGGCACAGAGAGAGCCTACCACAATTTAAAAACCAAAAGCAATAAAAATTTGAGCAATAAGAGATTTGAGCTATAGGTAAGGATGATTGATCTGTACAGTCCCTGGATGCCACTATGCAGAGGAACCAGCAACTAAAATATCCACTTCCAGGTCTCTCCTCCCCTTGTGGAATCTGGCCCTCCGACAGGTGATACTCAACCTGATAAGCATGGTGGCAGGCAAGCTCATTTCTTTCTAAGTGGTCAATCACAAAGCAGTTAGTTTATTGCATCTGTACATCAATTATCTCTGTAGGGAAACCCATTCAGGCTGGTGCTCCCAAGAGCAGGCCTGCCTGCAATTCATCTTTGATGGGTCACATGTGGACTCCACCAACTGGGGGTTCCGGATCCTTGTAGACCTTCCCACTCTGGTGTTACTGAGGGATAGAAGACTGGAGGAAGAAGAGAGGCTTAGGCAAGATACTGCTAGCCACTGATCAACCATGAAGCTGATAGTCCCACAAGGTTGGCCCCACAGAGGCAAATTAGGAAAGTGTGGCTGAAAAGTATGATGTGCTGGTCGGGCATGGCGGCTCATGCTTGTGATCTCAGCATTTTGGGAGGCCCAGGCAAGCAGATCAGGAGGTCAACAGTTCGAGACCATCCTGGCCAACATGGTGAAACCCCATCTCTACTAAAAACACAAAAATTAGCTAGGCATAGTCATGGGCGCCTATAATCCCAGCTATTCAGGAGAGCTGAGGCAGGAGAATTGCTTGAACCCAGGAGGCAGAGGTTGCAGTGAGCCAAGATCATGCCACTGCACTCTGGGCAACAGAGCTAGATTCTGACTCAAAAAAAAAGTATGATGTGCTTTCAACTAAAAGACAGGGGCCTTCCAACATTCAGGTACCTTCCTGTTGATAGCAAAATATGCATTATGCTAAATAACATAAGTAGCTGTAACCACAGAATGTTCCAGACAGTTGAAGTAAGATCTTGTCTCTTCTTCTTTGGTGATTAGCCTCAGTGTGGATTCTAAATAGTCTGCACAAATCCAGTAAATCTCATCATATGTGATAAAATAAAACTGAAAAAGTGCACAGAGGAACATGTTCTTGAAGGACACAGCAGAGGCACCCTGGCCAGGCCAGCCGTGCACTTGGATTCCTCCCCCAGAACAGCTGGTAGAGGTGTGTGCCCCTGCTGTTAAAACTAGGGTGGCTTTGGTTGTTCCCCCTCCAGTTCCATACTTTGCCTTTGCAATCATGGCGTATTAGTCAGCTTGGGTTCCTATAACAAAATACTACACACTGGGTGCCTTATTCTTTTTTCTTTTAGTTCTGGAGGCTGAGAAATCAAAGTGCTGGCTGACTTGGTTCCTGGTGAGGGCTCTCTTTCTCGCTTACAGGCGGCCCCCTTCTTGCTGTGTCTTCACATGGTAGAAGGAGAGAGCAATCAAGTGCTCCCTGGGGTCTCTTCTAATAAGGGTGCTAATCCTATCAGAACAGAGCTCCAGGCTTATGACCTCATTTTACCTTAATTTCTTCCTTATTCCAAGTATAGTCACATACCAGGTTGGAGTGTCAGTAATTACCTTCAATATAAATGGATTAAACTGTCTAATAAAATACATTGGAAAATTTATTTTTAAGTATGATTCAACTATATACTATCTACAAGAGACTCACTTTATATTTGAAGAAACAAATAGATTGAAAGTTAGAGGATGAAAAAGGATATTCCACGCAAATTATAACCAAAAGAGAGCAGGGGTGGCTGTGGTAATATCATACAAAATGTATTTTAAACCAAGAAGGTTACAAAAGACAAAGAGGGACATTACAGACTAATAAAAGCTTTCATATAATAAATATATAACAATTAGAAACACTTATACACCTCGTGGCAGACCATCAAAATACATGAAGGAAAAACTGAGAAGACTGGAGGGAGAAATAGTTCTGCAATAATAGTTGAAGAGTTTAATACTTCATTCTCAATAATGGATAGAAGAAACAGGCAGAAAATCAGCAAGAAAATGGAGGACTGAACACAATAAACCAAACCTGAACTAACAAATATGTATGGACTACTACCTAACAACAATAGCTTATACGTTTTCCAGGATAAACCATATTTAGGACAAAAATTAAGTCTCAATAGATTTCATTTATTTTATTCTATTTTTTGAGGCAGCATCTTGCTCCACCTCTAAAAAAAAGAAAAATAATAAAAAAAATAGAATAGCCAGGCATGGTGGCAGGCACCTATGGTCCCGTACTCAGGAGTCTGAAGTGGGAGAATTACTTAAGCCCAGGAGTAGACGCTGCAGTGAGCCGTGCTTGCACCACTGCACTCCACCCTGGGTGACAGAGCGAGATTCCGTCTCAAAACCAAACAACAAAATTAAAGAAGCTTCTCCTCCAAGAGACCCTTCCATGCAGCCAGGGGTGAGAATTGCTGATGGAGATTTGGCGCACATTGCATGGATTTTCTCCTTGAAAGTAGGGAGATTGCCTTGTTTTGAATCCCTGGCCCTAGCACCCAGCATGGCATATTACAGACAATTACTAAACATTCATTAAATGAACGAAAGACTAAATGAATGAATAAGGGTTAAGGTATGGTGATTAATGACAGTCAAGAGGAGGCTAGCAATGAATAGCCTTGGAAACCCCAAATAATAATACGTAACAGCAAGCCAGAGAGTGAACATTCCCTAAGATGAAACTACATAGTAAGCTAGTAATTAGGGAGAAAAATTTAGGATATGGCCAAGTGACGAGAGCAGTGACCAATAAGAATCTGACTGATTGCATGAAGCAGCCAACCAATTCATGGTAAAATACATATAAATCCCACTTAGGGAAGCCTGCTCATGGACTTCTCACTTGATCCAGAGACAAGAGAAACCAAATAGCTTCCAATATAAAAATAGACTTGGCATCACTGTGACTCGAGAATCTCAGGAGACCTCTGTTGACACTACTGCCCAGTAAGCCAGACTCAACAGGAACTCAGTGGAGAAGGTGGAAGGCATGGCTGGTTCCAATCCCAGACACATCTGAGAGAGGCCAACAGCTCTCAGGCCTCATTAGGAGGAAAATGCTCCTAGAGGTAATGACCATTTTCATGAAATATTGATATTTTTAACCCTATCATACCAACTGTGCAATACACTACTAAGCAAAGTATATGACTGTGACATGTGACTTGGAATGTAATTCCACTAGCCGCGCATGGTGACTCACATCTGTAATCCCAGCACTGTGGGAGGCCAAGGCAGGAAGATCACTTGAGGCCAGAAGTTCGAAACCAGCCTGGGCAATATTGTGAGACCTCATCTCTACAAAAAATTAAAAACTAGCCTGGCATGGTGACACACAACTGTGTTTCCAGATACTGAGGAGGCTAAGGCAGGAGAAACACTTGAGCCCAGGAGTTAGAGGCTGCAGTGAGCTATGATCACACCGCTGCACTCCAGCCTGGGCAACAAAGCTAAGAATGAACTCAAAAGAGCTCAAGGTACCCAAATAATACTGAGAAGCTGTTAAATTAACAAATGCAGGCATGAGTGGGCAATCCAGTTACTGCTGTGGCCTCCAGACCCCAGCTTCAGCTTCCCTGGGCTTTCACCTTTCATTGGAAGCCCTTGAGGCATCCAAAGAGATCAGCCTTATGCTTTAGGAAGCATGTTAGGTGTCTGCAAAACAGGCAGGGAAGAAAGTCATTGTGAGTGATGACTAATTAATTGCACCAGCCAGAAGTTCGTGATTCCTCCCTCTCACCTTTCCCACCTGTAATTCGTTATCAAGGACTCTTGACTCTACCACAAATGCATCTCTAGTTTGTCTGCTTCTAACCACCTCCACTGATCCTGAGAGTCCTGGATCCTTCAAGAACATCCAGTTCTCCTGCAGGGACAGTTCCCCAGATCTTACATCTCTGCAAAAAATGGAATAATTTTCTGCTGATTCAGAACCTGTCACTCTGTTAGGAGGGCAGCCTAGAAGAAGGTGAAAAGTGCGGAGCAGTCAGGAACAGAACCCGCATGCCCACAGCCTGCATGTGGAAAGCTATACCAATAGCACTTCCTGGGAGCACAGACTCAAGAATAATTCAGCAGTTGCAAAGCATGCCTTGGTCAACCTTTACTACTCAGCAAAAACTATTTGAAATGCCTTCTGTGTTTAACTCATTGAATCCTTAAATAATCCTATGAGATAGATATTATTAGTAACCCTATTTTACAGACAAGGAAACTGAGGCCTAAAAGGGTGAAGTAATTGCCCCATGTCACATAGCCAGTCCATGTTGGAGTGTGATTCAAACCAGATCACTGGACTCCAGTGCAAATTCTCTAGACCCCACAGCCATAAAGATGCATAAAGTTGTTAGGGCCTAAAGATGCTTCTCATGGCATTATTTACAGCCACCAACAGTCAGCCCACAAGTCTCTTTCTTCCATTCACTTTCAATTGTTTACCCCAAAAAAATTATTGAAATGAAACTGCTGCCAAACAAACTCGTGAAGACTTTTGACTCCTTGAAAGATATGTGGTAATTTAATCTCTTTCAAGTTGCAAATACTAGAGATATGTTTACTACATACACAGATGCATAACTGTCCTAGTTAGCTCAGGCTGTTGTAACAAAATATCATAGAATAGGTCGCTTGAAAACAGAAATGCATTTCTCGCAGTTCTGGAGGCTGGGAAATCCAAGATCAAGGTGCCTTCTGGTTCATTTCCTGGTAAGGACTCTCTTTCTGAGGTGCAGACTGCCACCTTCTTGCTATGTTCTCATGTGGCCCTTCCCCAGCACATTCACACAGGATAAGAGAGAGAGAAAGATCTCTTTTTCTTCTTATAAGACCACTAATCTCATTATGAAAGCCCCATTCTCATGACCTCGTCTAACCCTAATTACTTTCCAAAGGCCTCATCTCCAAATGCCATCATATTGGGGTTAGAGTTTCAACATACAAATTGGAGGTAGGGTGAGACACAGACATTCAGTCCACAATAGCAATCTTAGGTAATGGAAGTTTATTTCAGGGCCTGGCACAGTGGCTCAGGCCTGTAATCCCAACACTTTGGGATCTGCCCACTTGGGAGGCCAAGGTGGGCAGATCACCTGAGGTCGGGAGTTCAAGACTAGCCTGTCCAAAATGGTGAAATGTCGTCTCTAATAAAAATACGAAAACTAGCTGGGCATGGTGGCAGACACCTATAATCCCAGCTACTTAGGAGGCTGAGGCAGGAGAATCACCTGGACCAGGGAGGTGGAGGCTGCAGTGAGCTGAGATAGCACCACTGCACTCCAAAAGATTCCACCTCAGAAAAAAAATTTACCTCAGGATTACATGAAAATGCATGGAGACACAGAATATTGAAATAATATCATAAAGAGTATATTTGGCCTCAAGGAATAAACAAAATAATTATGGATTAAGCAGCAGCTGAAAATATTTATTTCTCACAGTAACAAGATTGGGAGTGCCAGGGTTGGTGCAATGATGTCTTTAAATGCAAAATTCCTTTAATCTCTCAGCTCTTGCATCCTCGGAGTAGCTCCACTCATGGTTGCAAGACGGCTGCTGCAGCTCCGAGCACCATATCTTCACATGAGGGTAAAAGGGATTCTGTCCTCACACACGTCTCTCTTCTCATGGATGAAACTGTTTCCAGGAGGCTCCAGAAAGATTTCCCTTTTATCAAGTTGGCTAAAACTGGATCACATGTTCACCCAAAACCAATCATTGGTCAAGAGGAATGGGATGATGGCAACATGTGCATTAAACTAGTGATGATCGGCCAGGCGTGGTGGCTCATGCCTGGCTTCCCAGCACTTTGGGAGGCCAGGATCACAAGGTCAAGAGTTCAAGACCAGCCTGACCAAGATGGTGAAACCCCATCTCTACTAAAAATACAAAAATTAGCTGGGCATGGTGGTGAGTGCCTGTAATCCCAGCTACTGGGGAGGCTGAGGCAGAGAATTGCTTGAACCTGGAAGGCAGAGGTTGCAGTGAGCTGATATCATGCCACTGCACTCCAGCCTGAGCAACAGAGCAAGACTCCATCTCAAAATCAAAAACAAAAAAAAACTGGTGATGATCTATCCCCTATGGTTGGCCTCCTTGCCACTGAAATAAAATCGGGACGCTGCTAGAAAAAAAGGGGAAAATGACCACTGAGTAAGCAATAAACAGCATCTTCCACAATCATCTCAGAAGTCATGAAATCACTGAAATGTCACGCTGAATAAGCCACCTGGCTTCTCACAGCTGGGAGACTGGCATGGAGAAGATTCTTCTTCTGAGCCCCTAAGAAGGAGCCAACCCTGCTAACAACTTGATTTTGGACTTTTGGCCTCCAGAACTATGAGAAAATGAATTTTTTTTCTTTTTTTTTTTTTTTTCTTTTTTTGAGATGGAGTCTTGGTTTGTTACCCAGGCTGGAGTGCAGTGGCATGATCTCAGCTCACTGCAACCTCCGCCTCCCGGGTTGAAGCAATTCTCCTGCCTCCACCCTCCGAGTAACTTAGATTACAGGTATGCACCACCATGCCCAGCTAATTTTGCATTTTTAGTAGAGACAGAGTTTCACCATGTTGGCCAGGCTCGTCTCGAACTCCTGACCTCAGGTGATCCGCCTGCCTCGGCCTCCCAAAGTGGGAGTAAGACTTGAGCCACTGCACCCAGCCTAAATTTCTATTTCTCAAGTCACCCAGTTTGTGGTACTTTGTTACGGCAGCCTTAGGGAGCTAATGCAGGTACCACCCAACTCAGACACATCGGACCTCTGATCTCCTGTAACATGAAGATCAAAACAGGAGGACACATTCCTTATAAGGCTATTGTTAAGATTAATTAAGAAAAGGCATGGCCAGGACTGTCACAAATTAAGCTCTCAACAAAGATAAGCTGAAAGGTTGGCTGACATTGCCATCATCATCACCATCATCATTTCTTATCATTTCCTTTGGCCAAGTAGTGATTTGGGGTCCTAGCAGTGGAACCCGGGGTTGCAAGATCCCATGACACAAAGCAAGATGGTGTATGTGGAAAAAACTCCCTGCTGCTACCACTTTTCCATAGAAAGTTCATGAGCTCATTTTATTATCAGGGACCCAGAGTGGCTTTAAGAAGCAATTGACCTAGAATTCAACACAAGCAGTGTAAACAGCAGAGCAAAACCTCTGCCATCACCAGCATGCATGGAAGGCCTTGGTTGATACTGTCCAACAAAAACGTAGTCAGTCCTTGTCCTTCCACTCAGAAAGCCAACTTGTTCAGTCCCAGGGGACTGAACTAAGTTACACACGTGGATCCCCCAGGTTCCTGTGAGAGAGAGAAGCAGAAACTTTTTTTTTTTTTTAGATGGAGTCATGCTCTGTTGCCCAGGCTGGAGTGTGGAGTGGAGTGGCCCAATCTTGGCTCACTGCAACCTCCGCCTCCCAAGTTCAAGCAATTCTCATACCTCAGCCTCCCAAGTAGCTGGGATTACAGACACCTGCCACCCAGGTAATTTTTGTATTTTTAGTAGAGACAGGGTTTCATCATGTTGACCAGGCTGGTTTCGAACTCCTTACCTCAGGTGATCCACCCACCTTAGCCTCTCAAAGTGCTGGGATTACAGGCACGAGCCACCATGCTCAGCCCAGAAATCTTTTCGGTCAAAATAATCTCTGCCTTGTGGATTATCTTGCTCAGCATCCCTTGTATGATACCCATCTGGAGGGAGGGAGGGAGAGAAGGAAGGAAGGAAGGAAGGAAGGAAGGAAGGAAGGAAGGAAGGAAGGAAGGAAGGAGGGAGGGAGGGAGGGAGGGAGGGAGGGAGGGAGGGAGGGAGGGAGGGAAGGAGGGAGGAAGAGAGGGAGGGAGGGAGGGAAGGAAGGAAGGAGGGAGGGAGGGAGAGAGGGAGGGAGGGAGGGAAGGAAGGAAGGAAGGAGGGAGAAGGGAAGGAGGGAGGGAGGGAAAAATGGAGGGAAAAGGGATGGAAAAGGGAGGGAAAGAGGTAGGGGAGGGAAAAGAGTGAAAACCATTTTTGAGATATGTCTATGTAATTCTAACATATCTAAGAAATAATTGAACATTTGTGATCTCTGAGGGAAATGGGAAGAGATTGCCTGGAGATGGAAAAATAATAATAAATATGTATAGTCCTTTGATATAAAGAATGTAGCGTTTTTATACTAAGCATATTTTTAGATTTATAATCTGAAAAATATTCCGCCGAGTCTGAGGTTTACATAAAGCCTTGCTTGGAATTGCAAAAGCAGACAACGGGCTTGCTCAAGGTCACTGCCTTTGAATAAGAAGTAATATCTGAATTTGATTTTTGAT
Organism: Saguinus oedipus; assembly: GCA_031835075.1. Lineage (NCBI taxonomy): Eukaryota > Metazoa > Chordata > Mammalia > Primates > Cebidae > Saguinus > Saguinus oedipus. Next base: position 51,769,755 of record CM063170.1, read on the forward strand.
AAAGAATTTGAGAACTTTGACGCAGACCCTTGGGGCTGAGAGCGGGGATTAGCAACCCACATTCTTCGGCCCTGTATCTCACAATAAATTAAAGCTAAAAGAGGCAGAACCAGGTTGCCTAGGACCTGTCCAGTCTTCTGACTTCTGAATAAAATGGCAGGCGGTAAATTTCTTCTTTTTTTTTTTTAGAGGGAGTCTCGCTGTTGCCCAGGCTGGAGTGTGTAGTGGTGTGATCTCGGCTCACTGTAACCTCTACCTCCTGGGTTAAAGTGATTCTCCTGCCTCAGCCTCCCAAGTAGCTGGGATTTCAGGCACCCACCACCATGCCCAGCTAATTTTTTGTATTTTTAGTAGAGACGGGTTTTCACCATATTGGCCAGGCTGGTCTCAAACTCGTGACCTCAGGTGATCCACCCACCTCGGCCTCCTAAAGTGCTGGGATTACAGGCATGAGCCACCTGGCCCGGCCCAATTCTACTGCTTTAAGCCACCCAGTTATCATTTGCCGCAGCAACCTAGGACACCAATGTAAGTGAAATCCAAGCCTGCTCTTCCCTAAACAGCCCTGAGGACTTTCAGGTAAAATAATCATCGGAAAAATAGTTTTTCCTGATTAGAATTCAAAATCTAGTTAGGGCCAGGCACGGTAGCTCACAGTATGGGGGAAACAGCCCTACGATTTAATTATTTCCCACTGCGTCCCTTCCGCAGTATGTGAGGATGGTGGGAGCTACAATTCAAGATGAGAGTGGGGACACAGCCAAACTGTATCAGGAATCATACAATATCTGTCCTTCTGTGTCTGGCTTATTCCACGGATAGTGTCCTTGATGTTTATCTATGTTTTGGCACATGTCAGAATATCATTTCCTTTTATGGCCAAGAAATCTTCTATTGCCTGGATACACCACGTTTTGTTTATACATTCATTCATCACAGTTGGGCGGACTCCACCGTTTGGTTACTATGAATAATGCTACTATGAACATTCGCATACAGGTATCTCTTTAAGCTTTTTAAGTTCCTGCTTTCATTCTTCTGGATATATGCCGAAGAGTGCAATTGCTGGTAATTTTACGATAATTCCATGTCCAACTATTTGAGGACATACCAAACATCCACAGCAGCTGCACCATTTCCCATTCCCACCAGCAATTGGCAAAGGTTCCGATTTCTCCACATCCTTGCCAACGCTTGTTATGTCCCATTGTGTTCAGTCACAGCCAGGAGGTGGGTAGGTAGGCAGGAGTATCTCATCGTGGTTTTGATTTGCATCTCCCTTGTGAATAATGACATTTAGCATCTTTTCATCTGCATATTGGCCATTTGTATGACTTCAGAGAAATATCTGTTCGAGTCCTTTGCCCATTTTTTAATTGAGTTGTCCTTCTGTTTTTGTTGCTTTGTAAGAGCTCTTTATGTACTCTGAGTATTACTTGTCCATCAGATAGATGATTTGAAAATATTTTCTCCAATTCTATAGGCTGTCTTTTCACTCTCTTGATAGCGGTCTTCGATGCACAAAAGTTTTTACCTTTCGTGAAGTCCAGTTTACCAATTTTTTTCTTTTGATGCTTGTGTCATATCCAAGAAATCATTGCCTCTAAGCACTTTGGGAGGTAAAGGTGGGAGGATCACCTGAGGTCAGGAGTTTGAGACCAGCCTGGCCAACATAGTGAAACCCCATCTCTACTGAAAATACAAAAATTAGCTGGGCATGGTGGCGCGCACTTGTGGTCCCAGCTACTTGGGAAGCTGAGGCAGGAGAATCAGAGGTTGCAGCGAGCCGAGATCATGCCACTGCATTCCAGCCTAGGTGACAGGGTGAGACTCCATCTCAAAAAAAAAAAAGAAAAGAAATCATTGCTAAATCCAACACCGTGAAGATTTACTCCCATGTTTTTGATACAGCAACTAGAAATAAATTATTTAGGCAGATAGTGAGGGTAAGAGAGTCCTTGGTAAAGTTTTCTATTAATAAAAAGCAGCCCCCAATTCATTTCTTTTCTAATAAAAAGCAGCCTGAAAAATCAAGCTGCAAGCATAGATAAGCAAGCTAAAAGCTTGCATAGGTAAATGCCAACAGCTGTGTCAATAGACAAGGGATACCTGGAAACCAGGTATATTCAACATGGAGGTTCTCTCTTCCTTTTTCTTCATCACCATGTGTTCAGTAAAAATCAGGCAACATGGCTGGGCCAAGTGGCTCACGCCTGTAATCCCAGCACTTTGGGAGGCCAAGGTGGGTGGATCATGAGGTCAGGAGTTTGAGACCAGCCTAGCCAAGATGGTGAAATCCTGTCTCTACTAAAAATACAAAAATTAGCCAGACGCAGTGGCAGGTGCCTATAACCCCAGCTACTTGGGAGGCTGAGGCTGGAGAATCACTTGAACCCAGGAGGCAGAGGTTGCAGTGAGCCAAGATCGTGCCACTGCACTCTAGCCTGGGAGACAAAGCAAATCTCTTTCAACAACAAAAACAAAAAAATTCAGGCAACATGGCATCAGTCAGGTAGAAACCTCATCTGCATAATAAAAAATTAGAGTGGGATGGCTAGCTTCTTCGTGCGTTATGCAAACAGCACACCTGGTCCATCCAATCTCTTGTGCCCTATGTAAATCAGACACCACCTTCTCAAGCTCATCTATAAAACCCCACGCATTTCACCACCAAGCTGGAAAACCCACTGGAGAGCCCCTCTCTCTCTCTGCAGGAGAAATAACTTTTCTCTTTTCTCTTTCTTTAACCTACAAAACCTCCGCTCTTAAACTCACTTCTTGTGGGTCTGCATCCTTGATTCCCTCATCGTGAGACAATGAACCCCAGGTATTTACCCCAGACGATGACATTGCTTCATTTTCTTCCAAGAGCTGTATAGTTTTAGATCTTAAGTTTATGTAGAAGTTTTTCCCCTTTAAATACTATCTTAAACTATTTTAAACATTTGTAAAAACTATCACAGCTCTGGGTCTAAGGAAACAAGGGTTACACCATAATCATTAAGGAGACACAGCTGAAGGCAGTAGCTGCCTGTATCCCAGCACTTTGGGAGGCTGAGGCGGGTGGATCACCTGAGGTCAGGAGTTCAAGACTAATCTGGCCAACAGGGTAGAACCCCATCTCTACTAAAAATACAAAAATTAGCCAGGCGTGGTGGTGCTCGCCTATAATCCCAGCTACTCAGGAGGCTGAGGCAGGAGAATCACTTGAACCTGGGAGGCAGAGGTTGCAATGAACCGAGACCACGCCACTGCACTCCAGCCTGGGTAACAGAGTGAGACGCCATCTCAAAAAAAAAAAAAAAAAAAAAAAAAAAAAAAAAAAAAAAAGGACATACTCAGATTACAGTTAGGGGAGATTCCAAGGGGAAAGGACATACATAAAATCCGGGGTGTTGAGGCTTTGCCAAGACAACTGACTTGATTTGGAGCTATTAAACACTAGAAAGAGGCTGGGCACAATGGCTCACTCCTGTAATCCCAGCACTTTGGGAGGCTGAGATGGGTGGATCACCTGAGGTCAGGAGTTCAAGACCAACCTGGTCAATATGGTGAAACCCATCTTTACTAAAAATACAAAAAAATTAGCCAGGCACGGTGGCGGGCACCTGTAGTCCCAGATACTCAGGAGGCTGAAGCAGGAGAATCACGTGAACCCTGGAGGCAGAGGTTGCAGTGAGCTGAGATCGTGTCACTGCACTCCAGCCTGGGCAACAAAGCAAGACTCCATCTCAAAAAGAAAAAGACTGGAAGGAGGCCAGGCACAATGGCTCGTGCCTGTAATCCCAGCTCTTGAGGCCAGGGTTTGAGACCAGTCTGGACAACATAGCACACAACACCTGTCTCTACAAAAAAAAAAAAAAACTTAAATTGGTTGGGTGTGATGGCACATGCCTGTAGTCCCAGCTACTCGGGAGGTTGAGGTGGGAGGATCACTGGAGCCCAGGAGTAGGAGGCTGCAATGAGCTATGATCACACCATTGCACTCCAGCCGAGGTGATGCTGAAAAATAAAAGACTGGAAGGATAACAGAGAGAAGCAAAAACAAGTCAAGGAGACTTGGTGTCAGACTAGAAAACATCTGCAACTGGAAACCATCACTGAACAATTACTGAAGACAACCCTTCTTAAATAAAAGACAATCTGCAAGAGAACCCTAAAGACCCACCCTAAGGCAGATAAATATCAAGTTTGAGGACTAAAGACAAAGACAGATTTCTACTAAATTCCAAGAAAAAAAAAGGAAGGGAAAAGACGTATGAGAGTAATTATGACCTCTGTCACCCACTGGGCTCTGCAGGAGAGAAAGACTTTGGAGAAAAATTCTGCATCAATTTAGTAAAACAGAGATTATCCCTGGATCCTCCCTGGAGACAAAGGGGGCCCACATTAATTGTTGGGTGATCTGGAACATTTCTTCAACTGAATCCCGCAGCTCCAAGATTATTACAAAATAATGAAAAGCTGAGAACCAAGAAAATGAAGAAAAAAAATGGTCTTAGTCCATTTTCTGTTGCTTATAACAGAACAAATGAAATGAGTAATTTATTTTATTTTTTGTTTGTTTTTGAGACGGAGTCTCACTCTGTTGCCCAGGCTGGAGTGCAGTGGCATGATCTCGGCTCCCTGCAACCTCTACCTCCCAGTTTCAAGCCATTCTCCTGTCTCAACCTCCTTAGTAGCCGGGATTTCAGGTGTGCACCACCATGTCCAGCTATTTTTTGTATTTTTGGTGACGACAGGGTTTCACTATGTTGGCCAGACTGGACTTGAACTCCTGACCTCAAATGATCCACCCACCCCAGCCTCCCAAAGTGCTGGAATTACAGATGTGAACCACCATGCCCAGCTGAGTAATTTATTTTAAAAGTGAATGTATTTCCTACAGTTACAGAAGCTGAGAGGTCCAAGGTGGAAGGGGTACATCTGGTGAGGGTCTTCTGACTGTGGGGACTGGTATGGTTTGGCTGTGTCCCCTCCCAAATCTCATCTTGAACACGCACATGTTATGGGAGGGACCTGGGGGAAGGTAGTTGAATCATGGAGGCAGGTCTCTCCCACGCTGTACTCATGATAGCAAGTCTCACGAGATCTGATGGATTTCTAAAGGGGAATTTCCCTGTGCAACTCTTCTCTTTTCTGCTGCCATGTGAGACTTGCCCTTCACCTTCCACCATGATTGTGAGGCCTCCCCAGCCACGTGGAACTGTGAGTTCATTAAACCTCTTTCTTTTGTAAATTGCCCCATCGCAGGTATGTCTTTATCAGTAGTGTGAAAACGGACTAACATGCAGACTCTCTGCAGAGTTCCCAGATGGCACAGAGAATCACACGGGGAGGTTGAGTGTGCTAACTCAGGTCTCTCTTCCTCTTCTTAAAAAGCCACCAGTCCCATTCCTGTGCCAGCCTATTAATCCATGAATCTGTGAATGGAATAATCTATTCACAAAGGCAGTGCCCTCCTGACCCGATTACCTCTTAAAGGCCACCTCTCAATACTGCCACACTGGGAATTAAGTTTCAACACAAGTTTTGGAGGAGATAAACATTCAAATCATAGCCGAAATCCAAAGAGATTTGAGGAACAGAAGTTGATTCAAAGGTTAACAAAGGCCCATATTGATTGTTTCAGAGAATAATCAATCTGAAAGTTAAGCAACGCATCGCCAGAGCTGTGAGGAACGGACAAAGAATTTCAAAAAGGCTTTAGGATGATAAAGACACATGAGCAGCTCTCAAATGTTGTATGCAATGCCATCCTGGAAACGTGTGTAAAGTCAAACACACAAAAGGCAAACCTGGCACTTTCTTTTTCTTTTCTTTTCTTTTTTTTTTTTGAGACGGAGTTTTACCCTTTTCACCCAGGCTGGAGTCCAATGGCTCAATCTTGGCTCACTGCAACCTGCAACCGCCAGGTTCAAGCAATTCTCCTGCCCCAGCTTCCTGAGTAGCTGAGATTACAGGCGCCCGCGACCACATGCGGCTAATTTTTGTATTTTTTGTAGAGACGGAGTTTCACCATGTTGGCCAGGCTGGTCTTGAACTCCTGACCTCAGGTGATCTGCCCTCCTTGGCCTTCCAAGGTGCTGGAATTACAGGCGTGAGCCACCGCGCCCAGCCAAACTAGCCACTTTCTGCCATCACTGGCGTTCTGCTCCTAGAGGGCCCAACAGAGCCACAAAATCTTCAATTAAAGGGGAAAGCCCTTTAGCGACATTTGTCAGGACAGACCGCCCCACCCATTTGCAGGTTCTTTTATTTTCTTTTCTTTCCCAGTTGGATCCGCTTGCCGTCAAGACTCACCACTTCCCACCCATACACTGCTATCTGTCCTCATGTCAAGTGAATCACCTTGCCCTCTTCTTACACCAGGTAATGGATGCAAATATAATCGTGAATTTCTAGGGCAACTTGCAATAGGATATTCAAATAGTTGGGCAAACATGATGGGATGCAATGACTCACACCTGTAATCCCAGCACTTTGGGAAGCCAAGGAGGGAGGATTGCTTGAAGCCAAGAGTTCAAGACCAGCCTGGGCAACATAGCAAGACCCTGGCTCTATTTTTTAAGAAAAAATTTTTTTTAAAATGTTCTGCTGGTCAGAAAATGAAAATGCCTGAAACTAGAAACCATCATTGGGCAATTATTAAAGACAAAATTTCTTAAATAAAAGACAATCCAATCCAAGACAACACAATACAATTTGAAAGACCCATCCCAGCTGGACAGGGTGCCTTGTGCCTGTAATTTCAGTATTAAGGAGGCCAAGGCAGGAGGATCACTTGAGTTCAAGAGCTCAAGACCAGCCTGGGCAACATAGCAAGACCTCCCCTTTACTAAAATTTTTTTAAAATTAGCTGGGCATGGTGGCTTGTACCTGTAGTCTCAGCTACTTGTAAGGCTAAGGTAGGAGGATCACTTGAGCCTGGGAGGTCGAGGCTGCAGTAAGCCATGATCATGCCACCGCACTCCAGCCTGAATGACAGAGCAAGACCCTATCTCAAAATATGTTAATTAATAAATAATAATAAAGACCCACCCCAAGATAGATAAATGTCAACCTATATGGCTTTAAAGACAAAGACAGACTTCTACTAGGTTCCAGGAGAATTTGGGAGAACAAGAGTTATCCCTGGGTCCTCCCTGAAGTCAAAGGGAGCCTATCATCATTGCTGGGTGATCTGAAACTCCCTTGGCAGGAGGCACCAGCCCACAGTAGATCAAAATGTTTTTTTGTTTTTTTTGGTTTTTTTCAGACAGTTTCTCTCTTGTCACCCAGGCTGGAGTGCAGTGGTGCAATCTCAGCTAACTACAACCTCCGCCTCCCAAGTTCAACCAATTCTCCTGCCTCAGCTCCTAAGAAGCTGGGATGACAGGCGCCCACCAGCATGCCCGGCTAATTTTTGTATTTTTAGTAAGATTGCGTTTCACCATGTTGGCCAAGTTGGTCTTGAACTCCTGACCTCAGGTGATCCACCCGCCTCAGCCTGCCAAAGTGCTGGGATTACAGGCATAGGCTACCACACCCGGCCAAAATGTTCTTTTATTGCTTAACAGATGGACATGTGGCTTCTTGTAAGAGACAGAGGCCATTAGGAATGCCACTGAGTCGTGTGCAAAAGTGCAGGTACCACAAAAGGCAAACATAGGCAAATGCAAATGTCAGGAGGAATGAGAAGTAGAGTGCCATAGACACAGGTCAGCCAGCTCCCTGCCCTGGTCCAGCTAGGTAACCTACCCTATCTTCCTTGGGAAGGTCTCTGGCTGCAGATGCTCTGGCCATGGATTTAAGGCACCCCTGGGTCATGCATCTTGTCCATGCCAGCCCCTCGAGTTCTGACAGGATTTCACACATGGAGATTGACTCTCACTGCCAGGGAGTCAGTGAACTGCTCAGTAGGTAAGAGATAGGAAAACTGGGCTGAGTGCAGTGGCTCACGCCTGTAATCCCAGCACTTTGGGAGGCTGAGCCAGATGGATCATAAGGTCAAGAGATCAATACCATCCTGGCCAACATGGTGAAAACCCATCTCTACTAAAAATACAAAAAATTATCTAGGTGTGGTGGCACATGCCTGTAGTCCCAGCTACTCAGGAGGCTGAGGCAGGTGAATGGCTTGAACCCAGGAGAGAGGTGGAGGTTGCAGTGAGCCGAGATTGTGTCACTGCATTCCAGGCTGGTAACAGAGCAAGACTCCGTCTGAGAGAGAGAGAGAGAGAGAGAAAGAGAGAGAAACTGGCTTTTTCTTTCTCTCCCACCAGCTCAGGCTGACTTGGTTCTGTGATAAGCCAGCAAGTTAGAGGTGTTTACTTCTTCACACAGGCTGAAAGAAGCTGCCAGAATTCTGGAGTCCCCACTAAGGCTTCTGGAGTCCCCAGGGCACTGACGGCTATACAGCATCAGCTTCGGCTTCCGGTAAATGTTTACCTCTGACCCCATCAGTAATGACCATCAAAATCTTCTACAATCCAATCCAATCCAATTTGAAGAACCCATCCCAGCTGGGCAGGGTGGCTCACACCTGCAATTCCAGTATTGAGGAGGCAACAGAGCAAGAAGCCATCTCAAAAAAAAAAAAAGAAGAAGAAAGAAAAGAAAAAGAATGTGGTGGATTACGTTTATAAATTTGTGTACGTTGAACCAGCCTTGCCTCCCCGGGATGAAGCTGACTTGATCGTGGTGGATAAGCTTTTTGATGTGCTGTTGGATTCGGTTTGCCAGTATTTTATAGAAGATTTTTGCATCAGTGTTCATTACGGATATTGGCCTGAAGTTTTCTTTGTTAGTTGTGTCTCTGCCAGGTTTTGGTATCAGGATGACGTTGGTCTCATAGAAAGTGTTATCGAGGATTCCCTCTTTTTGTATTGTTTGAAATAGTTTCAACAGGAATGATACAAGCTCCTCTTTGTACATCTGGTAGAATTCGTCTGTGAAGCCATCTGGACCTGGACTTTTTTGGTTGGTAGGCTATTAATTGCTGCCTCAACTTCAGAGCTTAGCTTGTTATTGGTCTATTCAGGGTTTCAACTTCTTCCTGGCTTAGTGTTGGGAGCGTGCAAGTGTCCAGGAATTTATCCATTTCTTCCAGATTTACTGGTTTATGTGCATAGAACTGTTTGTTGTAATCCCTAATGGTAGTTTGTATTTCCAAAGAATCAGCGATGATCTCCCCTTATTCATTTTTTATTGCATCTATTGGATTCTTCTCTCTTTTCTTTATTAGCCTAGCTAGCGGAAACAACACCACACATCTACAACCATCTGATCTTTGACAAACCAGACAAAAATAAGCAATGGGGAAAGGATTCCCTGTTGAATAAATGGTGTTGGGAAAACTGACTGGCCATGTGCAGGAAGCTGAAACTAGACCCTTTCCTTACACCTTATACAAAAATTAACTCCAGATGGATTAAAGATTTAAATATAAGAACTTACACCATAAAAACCCTAGAAGAAAATCTAGATAAAACTATTCAGGACATAGGTACAGGCAAGGACTTCATGATTAAAATGCCAAAAGCAACAGCAACAAAAGCCAAAATAGACAAATGGGATCTAATTAAACTTAAGAGTTTCTGCACAGTGAAAGAAACCATCATTAGAGTGAACCAGCAACCCAAAGAAAGGGAAGAATTTTTTGCAGTCTACCTATCTGACAAAGGGCTAATATCCAGAATCTACAAAGAACTAAAGAAGATTTACAAGAAAAGAAAAACTAACAAACTCATTCAAAAGTGGACGAAGGATATGAACAGACACTTTTCCAAAGAAGACATATATGTGGCCAACAAACATATGAAAAAATGCTCATCATCATTGGTCATTAGAGAAATGCAAATCAAAACCACATTGACATACCATCTCACGCCAGTTAGAAAGGCAGTCATTAAAAAATCTGGGGACAACAGATGCTGGGGAGGATGTGGAGAAAAAAGAACACTTTTACACTGTTGATGGGAAAGTAAATTAGTTCAACCATTGTGGAAGACAGTGTGGTGATTTCTCAAGCATCTAGAAATTCCATATGACCAGCAATCCCATTACTGGATATATACCCAAAGGATTATAAATTGCTCTATTATAAAGACACATACATACGTATGTTCATTGCAGCACTGTTTACGATAGCAAAAACCTGGAACCAACCCAAATGCCCATCGATGATAGACTGGACAGGGAAAATGTGGCACATATACACCATGAAATACTATGCAGCCATAAAAAACGACAAGTTTGTGTCCTTTGTAGGGACATGGATGAATCTGGAAACCATCATTCTCAGCAAACTGACACAAGAACAGAAAACCAAACACCAAATGTTTTCACTCATAGGTGGGTGATGAACAATGAGAACACTTGGGCACAGGGAAGGGAACAACACTCACTGGGCTAGGTGGGGGTGACTGGAGGAAGGGGAGGGGAGGGACAGCGGGAGTGGGGGAGGATGGAGAGGGATAACACTGGGAGAAATGCCTGATGTAGGCGATAGGGGAGGGGGATGGAGACAGCAAACCACCATGGCATGTACCTATGCAACAATCCTGCAGGATGCAGGACGTGCACATGTACCCCAGAGCCCAAAGTACAATAAAAATAAAATTAAATGAACAAAAAAAAGAATTTAATAAAGCATGTTGAAAAATCAAAAAAAGAAAGAAAGAAAAGAAAAAGAATGTTCTACATCCAAAGAGCCCAGATAAGTTTCTGCAAGGCATCTATCCATTCAGCAAACATTTTCCTGGTCTTTCCTGGGTGGTGACTGCTTTGTTAAACACCACCAGAGAATCTCGAAGAATCTGAGAACTAGAATGGTGCAGAAAAGGCATGACTCCATCTTAAATCCAAAGACGTTTTTTATTTTAAATATTGATATCCTTCATTCAATTATTCATTAAATAATCATTCATTGAGTACTGTGCACTCTATTCAAAGCTGGGTCTACTGGGTGCAAAAAAAAAAAAAAAAAAGAGCCAAGTTTCTTGCCCTGCCAGAACTAATGAGTGAATTAATACTAATAATTACAGCGGCAAAGCTTGCAGCTACTGGGTCAACTATTAAACCCCCTTCACCTCGGCACATCCTCACCGAGATAGGGGATTTTATTATTCCCAGTTCACTAATGAAGAAACTGAAGCACAAAGAATTTAAGTCTCTGTGACTCCCAGAAGTATTTTTCGGTTGGTGATTAATTTTCTAACATTTGGAAACATTTTGGAATATGATGATTTCCAATTACCCTCATTCTTTCTTGGATGTTTCTCCGCTGGCACTGACATTTTCTCAGGTGAGAGTTCACAAGACATTAAAGCTTAAACGTAGAAGATTGGATGATGGTCACACATTTCCTCCCGGGCTGCTGATAATAAATGAGCAATTTTTTTAAATTAAAAATCTTGCCAAGGTCACACAACTCCTAAGTGACGGAGCCCCGCCTGAGACCCAAGCCAGTCTGATCCACAGCATGTCCTCTTGACCATGACATTTTCTAAATTAATCACATAAAGGCAGTTTGCCGTAGCCAGAAACCAGAGTTCGTTCCAATTAGCGAGGACAGAATCAAAGGCGCCAATGTCATCCTCTCCACCTGGCTCCTAGATTATGCGGTAATGCTGTGGGATAACATTTTTAAAATTATTAACTGACGCTTCTTTTTCCTTTTTTATTTAATTGAGGTGAAATTCACATAAAAAATAAATTGTTTTAAGTGTACAATTAAATGACATTTAGGGCTGGGCATGGTGGCTCACGCCTGTAATCCCAACACTTTGGGAGGCCAAGACAGGCAGATCACCTGAGATCAGGAGTTTGAGACCAGCCTGACCAATATGAAGAAACCCATCTCTACTAAAAATACAAAATTAGCCAGGCGTGATGATGCATACCTATAATTGCAGCTACTTGAGAGGCTGAGACAGGAGAATCGCTTGAACCAGGGAGGCAGAGGTTGCAGTAAGTCAAGATCACACCACTGCACTCCAGCCTGGGCGACAGAGTGAGACGCCATCTAAACAAAAAAAAAATGTGTATCTTCATCATATGCAAATTTTGCATAAACAGCCATAAACAAACACTCTAGTTAATGATGTGCAGTGCATGACGTATTTAGGAAGAAGCATACCAATGTCTGCAGTTTGTTTGAAATGCACCCAGACATAAGATAGATTGGTCAGATTTGCGATAAAGTCAGCAGAGTCAAACACTCATTGTAGACTCTAGGTGCTGGGTGTATGGTTGTTCACCATAACGTTCTTTCAGCTTTGCTACTTGTTTTAAATTCTTTACAATGATATTTTGGGGGAACAAAGCGCTTCTCCGGCAGACCCAGCTGGGTAGGGCACATCTTAGCAAGTCAGGGGCTACCTGGATTTTGGGCCCACCTGTACCTTTAGCTGGGGTCTTTGAACAGCCAAGAATGAGCCCAGCCATCCAGAGTAACCCCCTCACAATCTGTATGAGCCGTACAGTTCTCTCCCAAATTCTTCTTAACATTGCAGACATTTTCATTGCCTGCAGAGATAAATATTTCTAGCTCAAGGCTTTTGTTTCTCATTTAAAAGCCTTTTCAGCCTTTGCCTGTCACCTCCAAGCTATTTCCACACCATCTTCATTACTCCATCTTTATAAGAGGTCTTGGGAATTGGTCTTTATTAGCAATTCAGAGCTTTCTTCTCCTCCTCCTTCCTTGTTTTCCTTCTTCAACATTGTCTTCACCATTCTTGGCCCCTGCTGTGGTTCAGCTGTGTCCCCACCCAAATCTCATCTTGAATTGTAGCTCCCACAATTCCCACGTGTCATGGGAGAGACCCAGTGGGAGATGATTGAATTATAGAGACAGGGTTCCCCATACTCTTCTGATAGTAATGAACAAGTCTTGCAAGATCTGATGGTTTTATAAGGGGAAACTCCTTTCTCTTGGTTCTCATCCTCTCTTTGCTTGCTGCCATGTAAGATGTGCCTTTTACCCTTCTGCCACGATTGTGAGGCCTCCCCAGCCACATGGAACTGTGAGTCCATTAAACCTCTCTTTCTTTACAGATCACTCAGTCTCAGCTATGTCTTTATCAGCAGCATGAAAATGAACTAATACAACCTGTTTCCATTTTTGTATGACTTTTAGCATAATTACTTGAGGAACTTTATTTTCTTTAGATGAATTCTCACTGTGTTGTCCAGGCTGGAGTGCAGTGGCATGATCTTGGCTCACTGCAACTTCTACCTCTGGGTTCAAGCGATTCTTCTGCCTCAGCCTCCTGAGTAGCTGGGACTACAGGTGCATGCCACCAAACCTGGCTAACTTTTGTATTTTTAATAGAGATGGGGTTTTACCATATTGGCCAGGTTGGTCTCAAACTCCTGACCTTGTGATCTGCCTGCCTCAGCCTCCCAAAGTATGAAACTCTTTTAATAGAGACAGAGTCTTGCTCTGTTGCCCAGGCTGGAGAGCCATGGTGTAACCATAGCTCACTGCAGCCTCGACCTCCTGGGCTCAAACTTTCCTCCCATCTCAGCCTCCTGAGTAGCTGGCACTACAGGTGTACACCACCATGCCCAGGTGACTTTTTTCCCTGACATTTGGGGAAGTATCAGAATCACATCCTGGAGGAGACCTTGGTGAGAAACAATCACCTCCACAAAAAGAACATCAGCTTGGTTAAGCAGAGCAGCCTCTGTTCAACAGAGCCAGGTGGGATTGTAAACTTTTGTCTAGGGTTCCATTTTAATTTCACTTCTCCTCTCAGTTGACTTTGCTTCTCAGATCAATTTCCTTATGTTTCTAATTAATTTAGAGCTCAATTAGTTTGATTTTTAAAGGGCATGCAATGGCTCCAAAGAGTCTCTTGGGATCAGAACAAATGAAGGCTCAACCTAACAAAATTAAGCCATCCTCACATGCTCCTTCTCCCCAGAGAACGAAATGGAAGAGATAGGCCTTTATTAGGAAGGCCAGAGGGCCAGGGCTTTGCCAGAAACAAGAAAAAAGGCATCCCAGAAGGCCCTGACCCCTCAATTGAGAGACTTTCATTTAGCTCATAGATTCTGTGAGCTTGGAATTAGGACCAGGCATAGTCAGAATGGCTTCTCACTGCTCCACCGTGTCCAAGGCCTCAGCAGGGGTGCTGGGGGTCGAGTCCTCTGGAGATGCCTTTTCTCACATGCCTGTGGTTGATGCTGTGCATGGGCTCGGACCTCAGCAGGTTGTCCGCCAGAACGCCTACATATGGATGACATCTCCATGTGGTCTCTGCATGGCTGCTTGGGCTTCCTCAGAGCATGGTGGCTGCACTCCAAGAGCAAGTGTCTCACAAGAACAAAGTCCAAGTGTACCACATTATTATGACCTAGACTCAGAAGTCACATAGCATCACTTTTGCTGTACTCTGTGGGTCAAAGCTGTCACTGAGCTCTGTCCATCCAGATTTGAGGAAAAGAGACCTCAATGGCAGGAGACAGGGTTCTAGAAAACACACAGGAGAGGAGACATTGTCATGGCCATCTTGGAAAACACAATCTGCCACACCAGCTTCTACTGAAGGGTCAACTTGGCCAACCTCAGCATCCCTGAAGGAGCCTGTCTCTCATCATTAAGACCACTTCACCACAAGCGACCTGGTGGTGACTCCGGGAGGCTCAACCTCAGGATCCCTCCTGCCCAGCCTGCTGGCTCACAGCCTGTGACATGAAGGAGAAACAAACTTGATTACAGTAGCTGCTGAGTCTGTGGCTCATCTGTTCCAGCAGAGCTTATGCTGATGAATAAAACTGTCTAAAGATGTGGCCGTCCACCAAGTCTAAAGAGAAAATACTCACTCCTATGAGATGTACACCTGAAGGCACTCCTCTATTTCTCCTAATAACCAATGTGTTCATTGTTTGGTTTCACCATTTACAAAGCACTTTCATCACCTTCTTTCTCTTAATCCAGGTAACCATGCCCAATCCAAGACCTGTAGGTTTCTCCCTCTTGATACCTCCTAACTCCATCTACATCTCTTCACCTCCACAGCCACATCTAGTCCAGACTCTTTTCCTCTCTCACCTGGCCCATGGCCAGAGCCTCCTCACTGGTCTCTGCACACATATTTTGTATCCATTCCCATCCTCTCACTCCCCTGTGAAAACTATCCATGGCTTCCAAGGGATTTGGCGTTTTGGGTGTGTGTGTGTGTGTGTGTGTGTGTGTGTGTGTGTATCTATTTTGGAGACAGGGTCTCACGTTGTCACCCAGGCTGGAGTGTAGTAGTGTGATCATAGCTCACTGCAGCCTCAAACTCCTGGACTCTGGCGATCCTCCCACCTCAGCCTCTTGAGTAGCAAGGACTACAGGTGCATGCCATCATGCCCAGCTGATTTTTTATTTTTTGTACAGATGAGGTCTCCCTAATGATTAGTGATATTGAGTATCTTTTCACATACCTGTTGGCCATATGTATGTTTTTTAAGTCTATTCAATGTCTATTCATTGAAATGTCTATTCAACTCCTTTGCCCATTTGCTAATCAAGTTCTGAGGGCGTTTGCTATTGAGTTGTATATTCCATATATATTTCAGATATTAACCTCTTATCACACATTCTTTTTCTATCTCTTCATTTTCAGCCTATGTGTGTTTTTCAATCTAAAGTGGGTCTTTTGGGCCAGGAGCGGTGGCTCACTTCTGTAGTCCCAGCACTTTGGGAGACAGAGGCAGGCGGATCTCCTGAGGTCAGGGGTTTTAGACCAGCTGGCCAACATGGTGAAACCGCATCTCTACTAAAAGTACAAAAATTACCCAGGTGTGGTGGTGCACACCTGTAGTCCTACTACTCAGGAGGCTGAGGAAAGAGAATCACTTGAACCCAGGAGGCAGAGGTTGCAGCGAGCTGAGATCACACCATTGCATTCCAACCTCAGCAACAGAGCGAAACTCTATCTAAAATAAACAAATAAATAAAGTGGGTCTTTTCTAGACAACATACAGTTGGGTATTGTTTTTTGTATTCATTCAGGCACTCTATGTCTTTTGACAGAGGAGTTTAATCTACTTACATCTAAAGTAATTATTGATATGGTTGAATGTACACTATGGTTTGAATGTGTCCGCCAAAGTTCATATGCTGGAAATTTGATCCCCAATGCAGAAGTATCAGAAAGTGAGATCTTTAAGAGGTGCTGGCTTCATGCTGCAATTCTGGCAAGAGTGAGTTCATTCTTATGGGAGTGGATTCCTCATAAAACCATGAGTTCAGCCCTTTTCTCTCCCTCCTCCTACCTCTCTCTCCCCGACTCTCTTTTCCTCTTCCTATCCCATCCCTCACTTTGCCCTTCCACCATGGAATGACACAACAAGAAGGTTCTCACCAGATGCTGACACCTTGATCTTGGACTTCCCAGGCTCCAAAACTACAACAAACAAATGTCTATTGTTTATGAATGACTCTGTCTCAGATATTCTATTACAGCAGCAAAAATGGACTAAGGCAACTTCCTATTGTTATTTTGTTCATTGTTTTTTGTCTTGCAGCTTTTCTGTCTCTTTTTCTTTCTTGCTGTCTCTTTGTGTTTTGCTGATTTTTTGTGGTGACGTGCTTTAACTCCTTTCTCATTTTCTTTTAAGCATTTTCTATGGGTATTTTCTTTATGGTCAGCATGAGGCCTACATAAAACATGTTATAGGTGGCCAGCCTCGGTGGCTCACACCTGTAATCCCAACACTTTGGAAGGCTGAGGTGGGCGGTTCACCTGAGGTCAGGAGTTCGAGACCAGTTTAGCCAACGTGGTGAAACCCCATCTCTACTAAAAATACAAAAATTAGCCAGGCATTGTAATCCCAGCGGAGGCCTGTAATCCCAGCTACTCAGGATGCTGATGCAGGAGAATCACTGGAATCTGGGAGGCAAAGGCTGCGGTGAACCAAGGTCACACCACTGCACTCTCAGCCTGGGTGACAGAGTGAGACTCCATCTCAAAAAAAGAAAAGAAAGAAAGTTACAGTTATAATTCATTTTAAGCTGATAACTTAGCTTCAATCACATACAAAAACCTCTATGCTCTTACTTCTTCCCCACAATTGATGTTGCCAACGTCACAAATTACATCCTTTTATATTGTGTAGCCATTAACATTTTTATAGTTATAGTTACTTTTATACGTTTGTCTTTTAACTTCTATACCAGAATTAACGGTAATGTATGTACCACCATTACAGTATACCTTATTCTGTATTTGTCTACCTATTTTACTTCCCAGCAAACTTTAGACTTTTGTATGCCTGAGTTTAATGTCCTTCCATCTTTCTTTCTTCTTTATTTCTTTTTTGAGTTTCACTCTTGTTGCCCAGGCTGGAGTGCAATGGTGTGATCTCGGCTCACCACAACCTCCACCTCCCGGGTTCAAGCAATTCTCCTGACTCAGCCTCCCAAGTAGCTGGGATTACAGGCATGTGCCACCACGCCCGGCTAATTTTGTAATTTTAGTGGAGATGGGGTTTCTCCATATTAATCAGGCTGGTCTCAAACTCCCGACCTTAGGTGATCCACCCACCTCGGCCTCCCAAAGTGCTGGGATTACAGGCATGAGCCACCGCACCTGACCCCTTCCATCTTTCAATACTGTCCACCTCGCCAGCTCAGCCTCAGACTCCTTCCCTTCCATCACACCAAGCTGACCTATTTACAATTCCCACAGTGCACTCGGCTTTCTCTGACCTCTGAGCCTTTTCACAGGCTATTCCTCCTTCCTGGAATACCCTTTCCCATCCCCCTTTGTCAGGCTAACCGCTTCAGGACTTTGCTCAGTCATCGCTTCTCTATAGAAGCAGCCTGCTCCCTAGGCTGCGCTAGGGAACCCTCTTCTCCGTGCCCAGCGCCTCATGCCCCCTCCCTTGGCAGTGAACACACTGCACCCTCATCTGCTCTTTTACCCTATCTCCCTCACCAGCCTGGGAGCTCCCTGAGGACAAGGATTGTTTTAACTGTCTCTACCCTCCTGCACTTAACACCATGCCTGGCATGCAGTAGGTGCTCAATGCATGCTTTTTTTTTTTTTTTTTTGAGATGCAGTCTTGCTCTGTCATCCAGGCTGAGTGCAATGGTGCATCTTGGCTCACTGCAACCTCCGCCTACCGGGTTCAACTGATTCTCCTGCCTCAGCCTCCCAAGTAGCTGGGATTGCAGGTAATTTTTGTATTTGTTGTTGTTGTTTTGTTTTGTTTTGTTTGAGACAGAGTCTCGCTTTGTTGCCCAGGCTGGAGTGCAGTGGCGCGATCTCAGCTCACTGCAACCTCTGCTCCTGGGTTCAAGTGATTCTCCTGCCTCAGCCTGCCGAGTAACTGGGACTACCTGCCACCACGCCCCGCTAATTTTTGTATTTTTAGTAGAGACAGGGTTTCACCATATTGGCCAGGCTGGTCTTGAACGCCCGACCTTGTGATCCACCTGACCTCCCAAAGTACTGGGATTACAGGCATGAGCCACCACACCGGGCCAATTTTTTTATTTTTAGTAGAGCTGGGGTTTCACCATGTTGACCAGGCTGATCTCAAACTCCTGACCTCAGGTGATCTGCTTGCCTTGGCCTCCCAAAGTGCTGGGATTACAGGCGTGAGCCACCGTGCCCAGCCAATGCATGCTTATAATAAATGAATAAATGCACAGAATGCTAACTAGTTAAGAGAGCTTACTCTCTGCGGGGATTATGGGATTAGTTGGGAAGAGGAAACTTGTATCCACTGAGTGCCTACTTATTGCTAAGTGCTTTGTTAACTAGTTTACAGTCACAGAAGGGGCAGGGAGGTTAAGTAACTTGCCCAGAGTTACAGAGGTATGATGTGGAGAAATATGCCAGCCTCTCCCTCACTCTCATATTCCGTCATTTGCTGTATCCAAACCCTTACATTTTTTTAATCTCCAAGATAGGTTCTGCATCTCCCACAGCTGTCTCCAAGGCTACCGTGGTAACCGAGGGCACCATCCTCTCGCTCCTGGGAAACCGTAACAGCTTCCCCTCTGACTTCCTTCCAACCTGCTCTTTACATAGCGGTGTCACTCCAATTGTGTCAGGGGCTCCTATGAGCATAAATCCCAAGTCCTTACCAAGAGCCACAGGTCTTGCATGGTCTGACCCACGACAGCCTCCCAAGGTTAATCAGCATCACTCTTCTCCTCCTCCCCTCCTCATTCATGCATCGGTTTCTCTAACATGCCAGCTCCTGACAGCCCCAGAGCCTTTGCATGCGCAGCTCTCTCTGTCTCTAGAATGATCCACCACAGAACACCATGGGGCTCACTCCCTAATACCACCCAGGGCTTTGCTCAAACTTCACCCTCTCAGGTGACATTTCAGTTCCCCTGGGGTCACTCTCTAAACCTGCACCATCCCCTTGGTTCACGGAAGTGGTGATGAGCCTGGCCTGCCATACACAGCACCTAACACACATCCCAGGCCTCCTGCCTCTTGCAGCTTCTGGTTACTTGCAGGAAACCTGTTACCTAACCCAGGTGTGGCAGCAGCAGCAACCAAGTCACAGAGCAGAGTATGCCTGAGGACTGACTCTGGGCCCCCCAGTGGCTCACACCCGTAATCCCAACACTTGGGGAAGCCAAGGCAGGAGGATTGCTTGAGCCCAGGAGCCTGAAATCAGCCAGGGCAACATAGCAAGAACCTGTACCTACAAATATATATATATGTAAAACTTAGCTGGACACAGTGGTGGTGTCTATAGTCCCAGCTGCTTGAGATGCCAAGGTGGGAGGTTCCCTTGAGGAGCCTGGGAGGTCGAGGCTGCAGGGAGCTATGATGAAGCCACTGCACTCTAATCTGGGCAACAGAGTGAGATCCTGTTTCGAGAAAAGAAAAGACAAAGAAGGAAGGAAGAACGGAAGGAAGGAAGGAAGGAAGGAAGGAAGGAAGGAAGGAAGGAAGGAAGGAAAGAAGGGGGGAGAGGGGAGAGCGGGAGGGAAAGAGGGAGAGAAAGAAAGAAGAAAAGAAAAAGAAAGAAAGAGGAAGGGAGGAAGGAAAGAAAGAAAGGAAGGAAGGAGAGAGAAAGAGGGAGGGAGGAAGAGAGGGAGAGAGAGGGAGGGAAGGAGAAGAAGAAGAGGGAGGAGGAGAGAAGGAGGAGAAGGAGGAGGAGGAGGGAGGAGGGAGGAGAGGGAATGAAGGAAGGAAGGAAGGGAGGGAGGGAGAAAACAAAGAAGTGCCCCTGTCCAGCCCAGCCTGCAAAGTGTTGTGGCTATAGTAGTCAGGGTCCTGTTTGTGGCACAGGGCCCAGCCTGGGCTGGAACAGCAACTGACCCATGCTGCGGGGAGGTTTGCCTAGATAAGAAAGCCCAGTGTCTGCCTTCCAGGCAGTTCACAGGCTTATTCACAGGGAAGATAATGAGTAAATAAACAGCCACATCAGGATATGGTTGGAAATGCCAAAGATATAAGAGTCCAGAGGAGGAGCTGGAGCCAGCTGGAGGTCATGGCAACTGCCTGGACTCAGCACAGCTGAGTCCTGAAGACCAGTGGGCTTAGCCAGGCTGAGCAAAGTCAGACAGGCAGTGTCCTGGGCAGAGAGGAGGGCATGGGGTAAGTGTAAATGCCCATCATGGCTTGTCTGGGACACCAAGTGGTTCTGCGTGCCTGAAAGAATATTGGGGAGGGGGAAAGGATGGGGTGAAATGGAGGAGGAGGAGGGAGAACGAGTTTGGACCTCTTCCAAAGGCTACCAGGAGACACGAGGAGTCTCTGAACTGAAGAGTGGCCAGATCCCAGCCCTCCCCAGCTCACCAGAGCCTCCAGAAGGAGGGGCTTTCCACCAGCTGTCACAGTCCTGCAGGGCCCAGCCCAGACTCTCACCCTCTTTCCTGCCGTTTCCCATCCACAGGGGCCACTCACTTAAGTCAAGTTCTTTCTGCTCAACGGGAATGACTTTGGCCTTCATCACAGACTTGACCCAGTGCTCAAAAGTGCTCTGCAACTATTCCCAATTGCAAAGTCGGCCGGGCGCGGTGGCTCATGCCCGTAATCCCAGCACTTTGGGAGGCCAATGTGGGCAGATCACAAGGTCAGGAGTTCAGGATGAGCCTGGCCAACATGGTGAAACCTCGTCTCTACTAAAAATGCAAAAATTAGCTGGCCATAGTGGTGCATTCCTATAATCCCAGCTACTCGGGAGGATGAGGCAGGATAATTACTTGAACCAGAACCCAGGAGGTGGAGGTGGCAATGAGCTGAAATCATGCCACTGCACTCCAGCCTGGGCTACAGAGCAAGACGCCATCTCAAAAAAAAAATAAAAAACAAAACAAAAAAACCACAATTGCAAAGTTATGGAATCCACTCAGGTGCCCATCAACAGTGCACTGGATAAATAAAATGTGGCACATATACACCATGGAATACCATGCAGCATGTATATACCATGGAATACTACGCAACCATAAAAAAGAACACAGTCATATCCTTTGCAGCAACGTGGATGCAGCTGGAGACCATTATGCTAAATGAATTAACGCAGAAACAGAAAACCAAATACTTCATATTCTCACTTATAAGTGGGAGCTAAACACTGGGTAAACATGGGCACAAAGATGGAAATAATAAACACTGAGGACTCCAAAAGGGGGGAGAGAGGAGAGGGACAAGGGCTGGAAAACTACCATATAAGTATTATGTTCAGTATTTGGGTGATGGTTTTGATAGAAGCCTCTGCATTACTCATATATTCATGTAACAAACCTGCACATGCACCCCCGAATCTAAAATTTTTTTAAGTGCTCTAGAGAGCATGAGGCTTGTCACAACTGCTCATATTACATGCTGGTGATTCCCCTCATTAGCCTCTAATGGGAAGAAGATTGTCTGCAAATTCCTGCCTTATTCCGAGCTAAGAGCAGGATCTTGAAAGGTGGAGAAGGTGGAGGACGGAGAAAAGAAATGAGGTGTATTTGTCAGGAATCACCAGAGAAACAGCACTAACAGGCTGCATACGCAAACACAGAGAGATTTATTTTAAGGAATTGGCTCATGTGATTGTGGAAGTTGACAAATACGAAATCTGCAGGGCAGTCCAGCGGGTTTGAGTCCTAGGGAAGAGCTGATACCGAAGCTCAAGTGCAAAGTCCAGAAACTTAGGACAGAATTTCTACGCTGCGGTCTGAAGGCAGAATTCCTTCTTCCTTGAGGAAATAGCCAAGGAAACTAATACAGCATTGAACTGCAGGCAGAGAGGAAACCTTCTAGAAGATAGCTCCTTGGTGGTCACCAACAGGTTCAACGCTAGGTGATACAACTGTAGAAATGCCAAGAACGGGCAGGGTAGGGTCCCCACCCAGGAGAAACTCAGACCTCAAGCAGGATCTGTGGCTTTGAACAGGGGTTCGGAGCACAGAAACATCCACTTTTGAAGGTGGTGAAATATATCTAAGGAGACCCTGTTAAAAGGCTCTGTTGATTCCGGTTGATCCCAGGCCCTGAGCAGGTGACTTCTAGTTCACTGCAGTCAGGAATTGGGCTTCTATTTATCATTTTGTCTTATGTGCATAGTAGCTATGCCTGGTACGCACTAGGTGCTCAGTAAATGTTTGTTAAATGAATAAGTTTATCTGCCCCTCTTCTGCAAATTGAAGATGAAATTGACCCCAGGTGAGTTATCCCCACCTAAGAGACTCTCCTCATGAGTCAGACTCCCACCTCCAGTTAAGAAACTTTTTTGATTCTTATGATGTCACCTCGATGGCTTCAAATCAACCATAGTGGGAATGTTTACACCATGGGAATTAGCAAATGCTACAAATCAGGATATTTCCCTAACAAACCAGTTGTTAAGCATTTTCTGGGACACACTATAAGCTTGTCACTGCCTACATCCCCCAGCCTAAGGATTGCTTTCACAGAAACTGCCATGAGATGAGAAGGATATTAAGCAAGAAATATGGGGAAAGCAACTTGTGTGTCACCTTTAGCAGTGGCCTTTCATCCTGAGCCCTGGTAACATATTTTAATTTTTTTAAAAAAAAGATTTTAACATCTCAAGGTACTGAAGGCAGCCACCAAGGTTGGGGCAAACACAACCTCCTCAAGCCACCAAATTTTAGGCAGTCATAATTTCCCCATCAGTCCTAAAAGGAAACATTCCACCTATGAACTCATTAAACAGGGAGAGCAGCATTTCCCAAAGCATGAACTGTTGAATCTTGCCTCAGTGTCATCTGGAACACTGTTTAAAATGAGGATGAATGCTTGAGCTGAGGAGTTCAAGGCTGCAGTGAGCTATGATCACACCACTGCACTCCAGTCTGAGTGACAAAGCAGGACACTGCTTCAAGAATAAATAAAATAAAATGCAGATTAGTCTTCTAGAAACCCAGTCTTCAAGCCAACTGACCCACTGCATGCATGCACCCTTGGCTTGAGAACCAGCTTAATGAGCCCACCCCCAGCAAAGCTACACCACTGTTGCCACAAACTCCCACCACCTATGCCACTGAGGCACTTACAAACATCACTAAGTGGATTCCAGCTGAAGAAACTGCCCAGAGACTACTGTGTCCCGCAGGAATCACAGTCAACACACCCTACACAACTGACACTCTGCAGGACCCATCTACAAGAATAAGTCTTGCCCTATGGAAGCTACTCCCTAAAATTGAAACAGGCAACTGTTTCACCAGATATGCAGATATCAACATAGGGACACAGAAACATGAAAACACAAGCAAATGTAACACCTCTTAAGGAGCATAATAATTCTAACAGACACAAAAGGAAAAAAAAGTGTATGAAATGCCAGAAAAGGAATTCAAAATAATGATCTTAAGGAAACTGTGAGATACAAGAGAATACAGATAGACAATTTAACAAACTCAGGAAAACAATTAATTATTTGAGTGAGAAATTCAACAGATACATATCATAAAAAAGAACTGAACAGAAACCTGGAGCTACAGAATGAAAAGAATGAAATTAAAAAATACAAGTGAAAACTTCAACAACAGGCTACATCAAGCAGAAGAAAAAATTTCTGAACTTGAAGATAGATCTTTAAAAAAAAAAACAAGCAGAACAAAAAGCATTCAAAAAATAAAGAAAGGCTACAGGACTTACAGGACACCATAAACTGAACAAATATTTGCATTCTGGGAGTTCAGAAGAAGAGATGACAAAACACATCTGATATTTAATAAAATAATAGTGGAAAATTTTCCAAGTCTTGGGAGAGATAAGAACATCCAGAAGCTCAAAAGTTCCCAAAAAGATTTAACCCTAAAGGATCCTTTTTGAAGGAGAAATGTCAGGAGCCAAAAATCTTGCAGAAGGCAGTGTTAGCTGCAGGCAAGAAAAGAGAGGCCTTCTACCCAAGTGTCAGCTCTGGTTCACAGGCATCTTGGGTGGTGTTTTGTGAAATAAAGGAGCATATCCATACTTCTAGATCTCCTGCCCTTTCATCCCAATCTCTGTAGCAGGGAGGGGACTTCTCCTGCGGGGTCTCCTAATGAAGTGGTTATAAAATGCATGACTAGGGCTGAGCATGGTGGCTCACACCTATAATCCCAACGCTTTGGGAGGCCAAGTTAGGCAGATCATGAAGTCAGGAGTTTGAGACCAGCCTGGCCAACATGGTGAAACCCTGTCTCTACTAAAAATACAAATATTAGCTGGGCATGGTGGACAGTGCCTGTAATCCCAGCTACTCAGGAGGCTGAGGCAGAAGAATTGTTTGCACCTAGGAGGCGGAGGTTACGGTGAGCCAAGATCGCACCATTGCACTCTAGCCTGGGTAACAGGGCAAGACTGTGTCTCAAAAAAAAAAATGTAAGGCCAAAAGCGCCTCTATTAGTCAGGGTTCACTGGAGGAACAGGACTTATCATATATAGAGAGATTTATTATAAGGAATAGGCTCATGGGATTATGGAAGCCAGTAAGTCCCAATTTTTACAAGATGAGTCAGCAAGCTAGAGATTCTGGAGAGCTGATGATGTACTTTCAGTTTGGGTCTTTAGGTCTGGGAACCAGGACAACTGATGATATAATTTCTCTCTGAAGGCTAACAGTATAAAACCCAGGAAGATCTGGTATTTTAAGTCCAAGGACAGGGGGAAAGCGCATATCCCAGCTCAAAGGCAGTCAGGCAGGAAAAAATTCCTCGTACTCAGGGAAAAATCAGCTTTTTTGTTCTATCTCAGCCTTTGACTGATTGGATGAGGCCCATCCACATTAGGGAGCACAATCTGCTTTACTTAGTCCACATATTCAAGTGTTAATCTCATCTTCAAACACCCTCACAGACACACCTAGAAGACTGACTAAGTAGCTGGGCAGCCCACGGCCCAATCTGACACATGAAATTGACTATTGCAGAGCCCACAGTACAACCGGAACAGCCCCAGTGAGAAATTCTAACTCCTTGCATTACTTGTGTAGCCCTCTCCAGTGTGCAAAGCACTTTGCATGTACTTTATGTCATATCCAGGTCTTAGTTTCCACACGGCACTCTGCTCACATTTTCTTTTATTCTTTTTTTAACTTTAAGTTCAGAGATACATGTGCAGGATGTGCAGATTAGTTACATGTGTATACGTGTGCCATCATGGTTTGCTGCACCTATCAACCTGTCACCTAGGTTTTAAGCCCTGCATGGCTTCACTATTTATCCTGATGCTCTCCCTCCCCTCACCACCCCTGACAGGCCCAGGTGTGTGATGTTCCCTCCCTGTGTCCATGTGTTCTCATTGTTCAACTCCCACTTATGAGTGAGAACATGCAGTGTTTGATTTTTATTCCTGTGTTAGTTTGCTGAGGATGATGGCTTCCAGCTTCATCCATGTCCCTGCAAAGGACACGATCTCCTTCCCTTTTGTGGCTACGTAGTATTCCATGGTATATATATACCACATTTTCTTTATCTAGTCTACCATTGATGAGAATTTGGGTTGGTTCCACATCTTTGCTATTGTGAATAGTGCTGCAGTAAACAAGTGCATGCATGTATTTTTATAATAGAGTGATTTATATTCCTTTGGGTATATACTCAGTAATGGGATTGCTGGTTCAAATGGTTTTTGGGTTCTAGACCCTTGAGGAATTGCCACACAGTCTTCCACAATGGTTGAACTAATTTACATTCCCACCAACAATGTAAATGCATTCCTATTTCTTCATAGCCTCACCAGTATCTGTGGTTTCTTGACATTTTAGTACTTGCCATTCTGACTGGTGTGAGATGGTATCTCATTGTGGTTTTGATTTGCATTTCTCTAATGATCAGTGATGTTAAGCTTTTTTTCAATATGTCTGTCGGCCACATAAATGTCTTCTTTTGAGAAGTATCTGTTCATATCCTTTGCCCACTTTTTGATGGAGTCGTTTGTTTCTTTTCATGTAAGTTTGTTTAAGGTCCTTGTAAATTCTGGATATTAGATCTTTGTTACATAGGTAGATTCCAAAAATTTTCTCCCATTCTGTAGGTTGCCTGTTCACTCTGATGATAG
Source organism: Saguinus oedipus (assembly GCA_031835075.1). Taxonomy (NCBI): domain Eukaryota; kingdom Metazoa; phylum Chordata; class Mammalia; order Primates; family Cebidae; genus Saguinus; species Saguinus oedipus. The sequence continues at coordinate 51,796,208 of CM063170.1, forward strand.
TTTCTTCTGCTGTGTAGAAACTCTTTAGTTTAATTAGGTCCCATTTGTCAATTTTAGCTTTTGTTGCAATTGCTTTTAGTGATTTCATCATAAAATCTTTGCCCATGCCTATGTCCTGATTGGTACTGCCTAGGTTTTCTTCTAAGATTCTGATGGTTTGGGGTTTTACATTTAAGTCTTTAATCCATCTTGAGTTAATTTTTGTATAAGGCGTAAGAAAGGGGTCCAGTGTCAGTTTGCATGTTAGCCAGTTTTTCCAGCACCATTTATTAAATAGGAAATCCTTTCCCCATTGCTTGTTTTTGTCAGGTTTGTCAAAGATCAGATGGTTGTAGACGTATGGTCTTATTTCTGAGGTCTCTATTCTGTACCATTCGTCTATATGTCTGTTTTGGTACCAATACCATGCTGTTTTGGTTACTGCAGCCCTGTAGTGTAGTTTGAATTGGAGTCAGGTATCATGACGCCTTTAGCTTTGTTCTTTTTGCTTAGGATTGTCTTGGCCATGTGGGCTCTTCTTTGGTTCTATATGAATTTTAAAGTAGTTTTTTTCTAATTCTGTGAAGAATGTTAATGGTAGTTTTATGGGAATATCATTGAATCTATAAATTACCTTGGGCAATATGGCCATTTTCAAAATATTGATTCTTCCTAACCATGAGGATGGAATGTTTTTCCATTTCTTTGCGTCCTTTCTTATTTCCTCAAGCAGTGGAAATAAAAGACCTCCTTCAAGAGGTCTTTCATGTCCCTTGTTAGCTACATTCCTAGGTATTTTATCCTTTTTGTAGTAAAATGAATGGGAGTTCAATCATGATTTGACTCCTTGCTTGTCTATTGTTGGTTTCTAGGAATGCTTGTGATTTTTGCACATTGATTTTGTATCCTGAGACTTTGCTGAAGTTGCTTGGCAGTTTAAGGAGTTCTGGGGCTGAGACAATGGGGCTAAGTATGATCCTAAGTATAGGATCATGTCATCTGCAGAGACACTTTGACTTCCTCTCTTCCTACTTGCATTATCTTATTTCTTTATTTTTTTATTTCTATAACTTTATAAGAAATTACTTTATTTCTTTCTCTTGCCTGATTACCCTAGCCAGAACTTCCAATACTACGTTGAATAGGAGTGGTGAAAGAGGGCATCCTTGTCTTGTGCTGGTTTTCAAAGGGAATGCTTCCAGCTTTTCCCCATTCAGTATAATATTGGCTGTGGGCTTGTCATAAATAGCTCCTATTATTTTGATATATGTTCCATCAATACCTAATTTATTGAGAGTTTTTAACATGAAGTGATGCTGAATTTTATCGAAGACCTTTCTGCATTTATTGAGATAATCATGTGGTTTTTATCATTGGTTCTGTCTATGTGATGGATTACGTTTATTTATTCGTGTATGTTGAACCAGCCTTGCATCGCAGGGATGAAGCCAACTTGATCGTGGTGGATAAGCTTTTTGATGTGCTGCTGGATTCAGTTTGCCAGCTTTTTATTAGGATTTTCGCATCAATGTTCATCAGGGATATTGGTCTGAAGTTTTCTCTTTGTTGTGTCTCTGCCCAGGTTTTGGTATCAGGATGATGCTGGCCTCATAAAATGAGCACTCTGCCCACATTTTCTTTCTTTCTCTCTTTCGCACAGTTGGTGGGCCACCAGGCACACACCCACTGTCTGACATCTTCTGTTTCCTGTAACAACACAGCTTGGCAGGTGACTTCTGACCAGCCACATAAAGCTACCTCCTTTGTTAAAGAATTTGGTCTACGAAACATTTTGACTCCCTCTGAGGAGGTGGAAATATGATCTCTGGGCATGACTGGAGCCATAAGGGAGTATTACAGTTATTTACACCATGTTCTCCTTTCCTGATATTATAATAATAACTGACATTTACTGCCTGCTCATCCCAGCTGGTTTGAGTATATTATCTCTAATGTTTACAAGATCCCTGCAAGGGAAGGAACATCATTTGCATTTTACTGAAGAAGAAACTGAAGTTCGGAGGGTTGACTCATTGGCTGTGAGCCTCAGGTCTGTCTGTCCAACATCTGTCCTCTCTCAACTGTTTCCTCCCTGATGTGGGGATCAGAACCAATCACAGTGCCTGCCACATCACCAGCCCCTCTGGGGAGAAACTGCCCTCCCTGAAGCCCTCGCTGAAGTGAGCCCCCTACAGACCACCAGACCCAGTCACTTTGGCACCCACTGACCCACCAGGGGGCCACCCAGGCCGCAGCAGTGTGAAGTAGGCTCCTGGTCTCCAGAGCCTCAGTGTGAAATAATGGAGAAACTGACCACATAAAATCACGGTGGGATCAGATGCCAGGAGGTAGAGTTGGAGTCTCAATAAGCACAGTTGGGAAGAAGCAGAAGCCACAAGGAAGTTGAGCTGCTAAATAAAACGATCAGCTGGCTGGGTGCGGTGGCTCACTCCTGTAATCCCAACACTTTGGGAGGCCGAAGTGGGTGAATCACCTGAGGTCAGGAGTTCGAGACCAGCCTGACCAATATGGTGAAACCCCATCTCAACAAAAAATACAAAAATTAACCAGGCGTGGTGACACACACCTGTAATCCCAGCTACTCCGGAGGCTGAGGCAGGAGAATCACTTGAATCAGGGAGGCGGAAGTTGCAGTGAGCCAAGATTATGCCACTGTACTCCAGCCTGAGTGACAGAGAGAGACTTTGTCTCAAAACATAAAAATAAAAAAACATCAGCTGAGTGCAGGTGAGCATAAATCCGGAGCACAGGCATGGAAAGTGTGGAGTAATGAACCAGGAAGCTGCCCTCAAGGTTGGGATGTGCCCAAGCCAGGATCTGGAACCTATTGGGACTCCATGGAACCACTACACGGCTTCACCCTTTTTTCTTTGAAACAGGGCCTCACTCTGTCCCCAAGCCTGGAGTGCAGTGGTGCAATCATAGTTCACTGCAGTCTTGAACTCCTGGGCTCAAACAACCCTCCCATCTCAGCCTCCCAAGTAGTAGGGACCACAGGTGTGTACCACCACGCCCCACTAATCTTTGTATATTTTGTAGAGATGGGGTCTCACTATGTTGCCCAAGTTGGTCTCAAACTCCTGGCCTCAAGTGATCCTCCTGTCTCAGTCACCACTTCTTAAAAAAAGAGTAATTTTGTGCTTCTGTTTAAATAACACATCTGGAAGAGATGAGCCATAGAGACAGAAAGCAGGTGGCATTGCCAGGGGTGGAGAGAGGGGAAATGGGGAGAGAGTGCCGTGGGAATGGGCTTTCCTTCTGGGGTGATGAAAACATACCAGAACTAACAGAGGTGGCCATTGCACAGCATTGTGAGACATCGTTCCACTGAACTGTTCAACTTAAAATGACTAATTGTAGCCGGGCGTGGTGGCTCACGCCTATAATCCAAGCACTTTGGAGGCCAAGGCAGGTGGATCACCTGAGGTCGGGAGTTCAAGACCAGCCTGACCAACATGGTGAAATCCCGTCTTTAAAAAAAAAATGACTCATTTTATGTTACATGAATTTAACCTTAATAATAACCACAATCATAATAATAATAATTTTAAAACAGGACAACCACCTCCCCCACACACAAAAAGTTCCCGGTTCTGCCAGGCCAATACAGGGAGTTCTTGCTCCAGGGTGCGCCTGTGGCACCCGAGGCTCCAGGGAACAAAGCTTGAGAACTACAACACATGAAGCTTCCTTATGTAGCACTTGCCAGCATCATTTGGATATAACTCATGCCTGAAAGTCTGAGGAGAGTTTTTCAGACTCTTCAAACTTATTGAAATACCATTTTAGAAGTGAAAATAGCCTTAACGATAACTTTCAGGGAATTTCCATTTATCTGTGAGTTCATGGCAGCTGGGATATAGTACAAGAGCGTGTTGAGCCAAGGACCTGAGTATGGGTTCTAACTCCACATAGAAGAAGCAGCTTCTCGGAGCCTCTGTTAGCCGTATTTCTACAGAGTGGTAACAAGACTGCCTTAACAGTCATATGAAAACCAGGTGAGATAGGATATCAGGGCAGTGGCTCACATCTGTAATCCAGCACTTTGGGAGGTACAGCAGTGAGGATCGTTCGAGTCCAGGAGTTTGAGACACACCTGAGCGACATAGTAAAAGCCCGTCTCTACAAAAATTATAAAATTAGCTGGGCATGATGGTGCACACCTGTAGCCCCAGCTACTCAGAAGGTGAGGAGGGAGGATCATTTAAGCCTGGGAGGTTGAGGTTGCAGTGAGTTGTGATCATGCCACTGCACTTCAGCCTGGGTGACAGAATTAGACTCTGCCTCAAAAGAACTAAATGAGATAGGAATTGGAAACAAGCCCAAGGACATAAACAATGCACATGAAACTGGGTGCAGTGGCTCACACCTGTAATCCCAGCACTTTGTGAGGCCAAGGCAGGTGGATCACCTAAGGTCAAGAGTTCAAGACCAGCCTGGCCAACATGGTGAAACCCTGTCTCTACTAAAAATACAAAAATTTGCTGGGCATGGTGGCGTGCCTGTAATCCCAGCTACTTGGGAGACCGAGGTAAGAGAATCACTTCAACCCGGGAGGCGGAGGTTGCAGTGAGCTGAGATCATGCCATTGCACTCCCAGCCTAGGTGAAAAGAGCGAAACTCCACCTAAAACAAACAAAAAAAAAAATGCACATGAAATTTTTCCTTTATAAGAAAAAAAATGGGCAATTCATGCAATAGGTGCAGCTATAAAAAAATAAAAAATTGATGTTGAAGAAAAGCATCTATTCGTATGAAAAGATTCATAAAATATTGCAGAGTAAAAAAAAATAGCAGACATCAAAATATACCACGGAATGCACCATTAATTTTGTAAATATGTATGTCTTGTCATCTTATACAAATATATAATTTTATAAATATATAGGATTTGGTAATTATTCATCAATAATCTGCAGTATGTATAATTTATGGGTGTACACATACATTTAAAACCATAAGATTTCCAAAATATTAGGAGTGGTTATTCCTGGGTAGCAGGATGTAAGAGAGATGTTGAATTTCTGTGTTTACTCTGGGTTTTTTTTTTTTCAAACTCTGCATTGAGAATGGATTGTTCGTAATAGAAGGTGAAGGAGAGTTACCCAGTGGGTATCCCTGCAGTTCTCTCAGATGACTGGCAGTATTCTTGAATCTATGCAACCGACTTTATAGTTTAGCATTTTGAATTTTATATAAACAGAACCATCTGGAAAGTGTTTACGTATTAGGTTTTTCAGCTGTGAAAACTGGCAGAAGTAAAACAGACCTACCTTAACATGCATGTGCACGAGGAAGGTTATGCTGTCAAGGTGCGATTTAGAGAAATTTGCTTCATTTGGATTTTTGGTTTGGTTGAGTTTAGCTGAACCTGGTTTTTTTGGTTTGGTGTCTTTTTTTTTTTTTTTTTAAGCAACGAGGTCTCAATCTGGAGTGCAGTGGCACAATCATAGCTCACCGCAGCCTCCGCGTCCTGGGCTCAGGAGATTCCCCCCCACCCCCAGACTCCCAAGTAGCTGGAACTACAAGTGCACACCACCCTGCCGGGTTAATTTCGCTATTTTTTTTTTTTTGTAGAGATGGGGTCTCGCTATGTTGCCCAGGCTGTGTAAGGCATCTTGAGACAATGATTTCAAGGACTTTTTCTGTAGATAGAAGGTGACGAATCAGTTGGTAGAGAAGAAAGTGAACTCTAAAAAAAGGTGTTTTCACTTCTATTTTAAAAGGAGTTCAAGACACACTTTTGTCGTGGGCGTATTTTGAAGTTTTTTAATTCTTGCAGGTACAGAGTAGTTGTATATATGTACGGGGTAGCGTCTCTATTTACGGAGTATTCGTGAGTGTATTTTGGAGATGCCTCTGGATGTAATAAGATTCTGATATTAATCATTGGTTTTCTCTCTTACTGTGCTCCTCACTATATGTCCCAGGGAAGCAGCAAGGCGTTATGGGTTAAATCACATCCCTCCAAAAACTCATAGGTTCTAACCCCCAGGACCCGAGAAGATGACCGTATTTGGAAACAGGTTCTTTGCAGATGTAATTAGTAAGGTGAGGTCACATGGGAGGAGGGTAGGTCCTAATTCAATGTGACTGGTGACCTTATAAAAAGAGGGACGATGCTAGGCACAGTGGCTCATGCCTGCAATCCCAGCACTTTGGGAGGCCAAGGCAGCCAGATCACCTGAGGCCAGGAGTTCAAGACCAGCCTGGCCAACATGACAAAACCCTGTCTCTGCTAAAAATACAAACTTATCCACACATGGTGGTGGGCGCCTGTAATCCCAGCTACTCAGGAGGCTGAGGCAGGAGAATTGCTTGAACCCAGGAGGCAGAGGCTGCAGTGAGCCGAAATCGCACCATTGCACTCCAGCCTGGGCAACAAAGTGAGACTCCATCTCAAAAAAAGAAAATAAAATAAAAGTAACAAGGCAGTCACTGGCAAACCAGGACAACTGTTCTCCCTACTTAGAAGGCAAGACCTGCTGAGAATCCAAATTAAAACATGAGTGGACACAGAAGCCCTCCTGCACCAGGACTGACTCCAGACGGCAGAGGGGAGGCTGCCTCAAGAGGCTCTATTTTGAACCCTTTGTGGTAGTAACAGAGGACGGAGCCCTTGAGACACAAACCTTCTTCGGAAGGCTACCTTTGCCGACTCCTTCCTCTAGCAGAATCTCTGGTCATTTTCCAGAAAAACCATCCCATTCGACAATGAATAACAGCAAAGGAATAGGCTTGACCTCCACACAAAGGTGCCGTAACAAAAAGGACACAGAAGAGCAACTTAACTTTCCAGCAGACGAGAAAACATCCCAGGCAAATGAAGCGTGCCACAGATGAAAGCCGAGACCCAGTATTTCAATGTGAGCTAAAACAAATTAAGAAAATAATTGAATTTTTGAAAGAACAACACAAACATGAAATATAAGAGCTCAGAGATTATGAAAAAGAAACTGACAGTGCTCAGAGAAAAAATTGGAAATCGTTTGAGAAACAAAGGGCAAATTACAGGAAAGACACAAGAGAACAGACAACAAGGAAAGCTGAGCAGGTATTTCATGAAGAAAGAAAAAGGGCAAACAATGAAACAGATGAAGACAAAGTTTTGTTGTTGCTTTTTAGAGGCGGCCTCACTCTGTTGCCCAGGCTGGAGTCCAGTGGTGCAATCATAGCTCCCTGCAGCCTCAAGGCTCAAGCTATCCTGCAGCCCCAGCCTCCCAAGCAGCTAGGACTAGAGGCATGCACCACCATGCCTGGCTAAGCATTTTAATTTTTTGTAGAGATGGGGTCTCACTATGTTGTCCAGGCTGGTCTCAAACTCCTGGTTTTAAGATATCCTCCTGCCTCGATCTAGATATTTTTTTTCATTTTGTTTCGAGGCAGGGTCTCACTCTGTCACCCAGGCTGGAGTGCGGTGGTGCAATGTCAGCTCACCGCAACCTCCACCTCTCAGGTTCAAGTGATGGTCCCACCTCAGCCTCCAGAGTAGCTGGGATTACGGGGGTGTGCCACCATGCATGGCTAATTTTCTTTTTCTTTTAGAGATGGAGTCTCACTCTGTCACCCATGCTAAAGTGCAGTGGTGTGATCTCAGCTCACTATAGCCTCTGCCTACTGAGTTCAGGTTATTCTCCTGCCTCAGCCTCCTGAGTAACTGGGACTACAGGTGTGTGCCATCATAGCCGGCTAAGTTTTGTATTTTTTTGTAAAGACAGGATTTTGTCATGTTGCTCAGGCTAGTCTCCAACTCCTGGGCTCAAGCAGTCAGCCCACCTTGGCCTCTCAAAATGCTGGAATTACAGGCACTGTGCCTTGCCTAAGACATTTTTAAGTAGTTGAGAATAGGAAATTTGCAATTCAGAGAAGATGGTGTAGGCTCAACTCTCCCTCTGCTTCCCACAAAACAGAACTAAGTCCCAGACATAAAACAGCAGTCTGTAAGTGGCCTCTGGAAAGTGGAAAGAGGAAGGCAGACTGCTTATGGATCTCAGGACTGAAGGAACAAGTGAGTGTCCCCACATCTCACAATGCCCTGCCCAGCGACAGATGGCAACTCAGACCTGATGTATCCCCTAAGCCCCAACATAATGGCAGACGTTCCTCCCCTGCATCAAAATGAAGTCCTGGCCAGTTGTGGAGGCTCACACCTGTAATCCCAGCACTTTGGAAGGCCAAGAAGCGTGAATTACCTGCGGTCAGGCGTTTGAGACCAGCCTGGCCAACATGGTGAAACCCTGTCTCTAATATAAATACAAAAAAAATAGCCAGGCATGGTGGTGGGCACCTGTAATCCCAGCTACTCTGGAGGCTGAAGCAGAAGAATCACTTGAATCTGCGAGGTAGAGGTTTCAATGAGCCAAGATCACAGCACTACACTCCATCCTGGGCAACTGAGCAAGACTCCATCTCAAAAAAAAAAAAAGAAGAAGAAGAAGAAGTCACCAGGTCATCCTAGCACCAGCAGGGGGATCCCACCTACAAGAAGCCACTCAGCCTAAGGAAGTGATCTTTATCCAAGTGGAGGACCCCCTTCTGCTACTTATGACACCAAATGGTCCAGTCAAGAAATTATCATCCGTCCCTGCACACTCTCTTCCTACACATAAAGATAGCTTATGTGCCAATGGCCCCAGCAGGGTTGGGAGCCTGTCAACAACAAAAGATGAGCTGGAGGGGTGCCCTTCACCCCTACTGGGCCAGAGAGCTCCTTCACCCATAGAGAGGTGCCAGGTAACTCAACCAGGGAAAGCACCTTCCACTCCCACATGTGGCACCAGCAGAGATCAGTGGGAGCCCCCACAGCAGCAGATCAGCCAAGCAGGCCAGAATAGCACAGCATGGACTCTGAAAACTAAATTGTCACTGGGCAATGTAGCCACAAAGTAGGCTAAATCTAAAGAGGTTGACTGTCTACTAAAATAGAAAATTCAAATAGAACCCAGTGCTTCTTAACATTACAGACAAAATTTCCAGGGTAAAAATTTTTAAGTTATTTATTATCCCAAGAACCAGGAAAATCACAATAAGAATAAGAAAAGGTCATCTGTAGTTGTCAACGCTAGCATGAATCAGATGTTGAAATTATCTGGTTTTAAAGATGCTGTCATTAAAAAGCTATGACAAGCTGTTACAAATGCCCGTCAAACAAATGAAAAAAAAAAAAAGAAAATGAAGCAAGGCCTGGCACAGTGGCTCACGCCTGTAATCCCAGCACTTTGAGAGGTCAAGGCAGCAGATAACTTGAGGTCAGAAGTTCAAGATCAGACTGACCAACATGGTAAACCCTATCTCTACTAAAAATACAAAAATTAGCCAGGCATAGTGGTGCACGCTTGTAATCTAAGTTAACCTGGGAGGCTGAAGTGGGAGGATCACTTGAACCTGGGAGGCAGAGGTTGCAGTGAGCCCAGATCACACTACTGCACTCCAGTCTGGGCAACAGAGAGAGATTCCATCTCAAATATAATAATGATAATAATAATGAAACAATTAAGAAAAATATATTTTAAGTAGTTAAGAATCGGAGATTTACAGTGCAGACAAGATAGCATAGAAAATCTTACCAAATAGAAGATATTTTTAAAAGTGGAAATTATGTAACTGAAAACTACAACTAACAAAATCTTAAAACTCACTGGAGAGGCTCAGTAGCAGAATGCATATGCGGAGTGAAAAATCCATGAACTTGATGATAGAACAATAGATATTACCCAATCTGAAACACAGAGAGAAAATGGACTGAAGGAAAATGAACAAACCTTCACAGATCTGTAGGGTGACACAAAAGATTCAAAATTCATACCAGTGTCCCAGAAATAGAGGCAAAGCAGAGGGGGTTGAAAAAATATTTGAAGAACCAATGACTAAAAATTCCCCACGTGTCAAAAGACATAAACCTACAAATTTCATAACCTGAGCAAACCACAAAAGGGATAAGCCCCCACAAAAAAATCCACACTGAGACAGATTATAACAAAACTCCTGAAAACTATAGACAAAGAAAAACTTCTTGAAGAAAACCAGAAAGAATGATGTGTTACCAATAGAGGAAACCCTTATGCAAATAAGAACAAATCTCTCATCAGAAACCATGGAAGTGAGAGGAAAACAGCTCATTTTTCAAATGCTGAAAGAGGAGAACTGTCATTCTGGCATTCCATACCCAACAAAAATGTCCTTCAGGAATGAGGAGAAAAAAGAAAATTCTCAAACAATGGCCAAGCATGGTGGCTCATGCTTGAAATTTCAGTCAAGGCAGGAGAATCTCTTGAGGCCAGGAGTTGGAGGTCAGCCTGAGCAGCATAGCAAGACCCCATCTCTATAAAATTTTTAAAATTAGCCCGATGTGGAGTCAGGCACCTATAGTTCCGGATACTTAGGAGGCTGAGGTGTGAGGGTCACTTGAGCCCAAGAGTTCAAGGCAGCAGTGATCTGTGATTATACCACTGGGCACTCCATTATTGCACTCCAGCCTGGGCAATAGAGCAAAACTGTGTCTCAAAAAAAAATTCTCCAACAAAGGAAAACTGTGACAATTTTTCACCAGCAGATCTACCCTTAAAGAATGGGCAAAAGGAGTTTTCCCACCAGGAAGAAAATGGTAATAGAAAAAGTCTTGGAACTTTAGAAAAGAGGGAAGAACTATTGAATGGGTAACAATCATGGCATATTTAATAGGCTATTCTTCTCCCCATAAAATTTTAAAATTATATTTGGTGGTCAAAGCAAAAATTATAATACCAGCTGATGTAGTATCTAACATGGATAGCAGAAGAGGTCAAGTTGTGTTTTCAGACTGAGAAAAGTTGAGAGACACAGACAGAAGTTTTTACACTTCAGTCAGGCATGGTGGCTCATGCCTGTAATCCCAGCACTGTGGGAGGCCAAGGCAGGTGGATCACAAGGTCAGAAGTTCAAGACCAGCCTGGCCAACATGGTAAAACCCTGTCTCTTTAAAAAATACAAAAATTAGGCTGGGTGCAGCAGCTCACACCTGTAATCCTAGCATTTTGGGAGGCCCAGGCGGGAGGATCACAAGGTCAGGAGATTGAGACCATCCTAGCCAACATGGTGAAACCCCATCTCTCCTAAAAATACAAAAAATTAGCCAGGTGTGGTAGCACACGCCTGTATTTCCAGCCACTCAGGAGGCTGAAGCAGGAGAATCGCTTGAACCCAGGAGGCAGAAGTTGCAGTGATAAATACACGATTATAGTCAGGAACTTCAACACTAACTACACTCTCAACAATTGACAGACCCAAGAGATAGAAAATTGGCAAGATTACAGGAGAACTGAACAATACAAGCAACCAACAGAATCTAATTGGCATGTATAGAACATTCTACCCAACAACAGAATACACGAGTTTTCAAACACCAATATAGAACCCACCAAAATAGGCCATATCCTGACCTGTGTCACAGAACAAACCTCAACAATTTTTTTTTTGAGATGGAGTCTTGCTCTGTCGCCCAGGCTGGAGCACAATGGCACAATCTTGGCTCATTGCAACCTCCGCCTCCTGGGTTCAAGCGATTCTCCTGCCTCAGCCTCCTGAGTCGCTGGGATTACAGGCACCCACCACCATGCCCAGCTAATTTTTATATTTTCAGTAGAGACAGGATTTCACTGTGTTGGTCAGGCTGCTCTCAAATTCCTAATCTTGTGATCTGCCCACCTCAGCCTCCCAAAGTGCTGGGATTACAGACGTGAGCCACTGTGCCTGGCCAAACCTCAACACACTGAAGAGTTTAAGTGATACCAAGTATGTTCTCCAACCCACAGTGAACTCAAACTAGAAATCAGTAATAGAAAGGTAACAGGAAAATCTCCAAACACTTGGAAATTAAATAACATGTGTCTAAATAATCCATGTGTCAAAGAGAAAGTCTCAAAGGAAATAAAAAATGGAGCTGAATGAAAATGAAAATGCAACATAGCAAAATATGTGAGATACAGTTAAAGCAGTCCAGCAAGGGAATTTTTAACACTAAATCTTTCCATTAGAAGAGGAAAGATCTAAAATTAATAATAAACATCCAAAAAAGAAATCTCCAGCTCCGGATAGTTTCACTAGGGAATACTACCAAGCACTTAAAGAAGAATTAGCGCCAATTTTATACAACATTGTCCAAAATATAAAGTAGGAAGAAACACTTCCAAATTCATTGTAGCCTATGCAGTAGCTCTCTCTGGAGTTGTGCAGTAGGCAGCCTGCACAACCGTATGTAGTAGTGAATGCAGACCATTGTCTCTAAAGCCCAACACGATCTGGCCTTGCATCCCAACTTCGACTCTACTTTCCTGGTACCATCAGTGAATTTCTGTTTCTTCAAGGAGGCTGTGTTTTCTCCTACCTCTGTGCCTCTGTGGTTAGAGTTACTTGTTCCAGTTAACAAATGAGAAAAGAAAGGTTCCAAGAGGTTAAGGAAACTGCCCAAGTCTGTGTGTCTTGCTGCTCTCTAGGAGTGACCAGTGAGTAACAAACCTGCAATGTTCAGGAGTCACAGTAGATATCAGACTGTCCGCTACTCATCTATGATGAGAATTAAAACTGTCAGACCAGAAAATTTTCTTTTATTTTTCTTTTTTTTTTTTTTTTTTTTTTGTTGTTGAGATGGAGTCTCACTCTGTTGCCAGGTTGAAGTACAATGGCATGATCTCGGCTCACTGCAACCTCTGCCTCCTGGGTTCAAGCAGTTCTCCTGCCTTGGCCTCAAAGTAGCTAGGACTGCAGGTGCCTGCCACCAAGCCCAGCTAATTTTTGTATTTTTAGCAAAGATGGGTTTCACCATGTTGGCCAGGATGGTCTCAGTCTCCGGAGCTCATGATCCCCCTATCTCGGCCTCCTGCACCCAGCCAGAAATACCTATTTCTGCCTATAGCATCTCCTTGGATGAGAGGAAAGATCCCATGGAATTGCCATGAGAAATCACTGAAGAAAGAACTGGAATTTCCCAAGGTCAACACGAGCAGCACATTCCCCTGTACAGATCAGAAGGCAATGGGGCAAGCTCCACATCTCAACAAGAGGTCTCATTGTCAAAGGTCCAACATCCATCCTAATGTTTCCATCCCGTGATGGAGATGCTCTTGCAAAGGGGACCCAGACATGCTCAGCTGCTGTTGGAAACAGATGCTTGGCGCTCCAAACTAAAATTAGCACTGAGGCAAGGGATCTCTCAGCAGAGCAATATTTACTTCTTGGACTGCAGGAAGGGTACCCTCGCTAGCCATCTTGCCACCAGAGTACAACAAACAAAGAAAAACAAAGTTATCCCTTACACATTTGGGGTTGTCCTTACGACTGGGTCTGATCTCCATTGGCTGGAGCCAGACCTCACAATTTAAACTAAAACCCAATTGGCTAATAACTTAAGACTTTTTTTAAACAGGTAAAAGCCTCTGGGGTTGCCCTTACTGCTATGTCTGATCTCTGTTGGCTGGAGCCAGACCTCACAATTTAAACTAAAACCTGATTGGCTAATAATCTAAGACTATTTTAAACAAGCATAAGCAATGGTGAGCTGGGACATACCTGTGAGCATGTCCAGCACAGATATCTTGGTTAAAGTACAAGGACATGGAATATACCAAAAGCCTGTAAGCATGGCATGTCTAACAGCTACATAGGATAGGGCTTAACAAGGAGTTATTAGCTCACTTATTATTTATTCTTTAACAAGAAAGGAAACTTTGAAGAGGAACTTTTACTTCCCACAGCTACCATGACCAAAGCACATACATCCATCTCCATACTAAGAAGGCCTTGCCACAGAAACCAGAAATACCAAGTCCAGTGGTCAGGATGCCCATAAGCACTGAGTGCGCTTGAATGAACTGTTCATTATGGGCTGCTCTGTTGGATCCCATTCACCAGAAGCAAACCCTGAGAAGGAGACTTGTGTGCGAGTGATGCATGAATGATGTGCTCCCAGAAGAAACCAGAAAAAGAGTGGGGAAGAGCAGACAGGGAGGGGACAGCGCCTAGTGAGGGAAGGGGTGAGACATTTCTAGTGCCCAGAAGAAGCCCTCTGCAGAAGGTCACAGGTGCAAACTTTTACAAGACAAGCAACGAGGATCTGGGGAGGGTGCACCCCATCTGTGATAAGGACCCCGGGAAACTGGGTAGAGCACCAACAGCATCCACTGAAGCCTCTGAGGCTGCTTTCCCTCCGCCTCCCCTGAAGATGTACACTGCCCTTGCGCTGGATGTATTTATTTACAGACACTCTGTGCCTCTAACATCTTATCAAAGTACCGTAAGAGCAGCGGAGGGAGAATGCAATGCCCAGGAGACATAGAGCCCTAGTCCAAATGGGCCTGGACCTGTATCTTTAAAACAAGCGAAACTGCCCATTCTAGTCTATGTTCTGTGTGTAAGTATTTGCATATAAAAGCTCTCTTCTAACATACTTTGCCACCAGGTCAAGCTGAAGCTCCCAAGAAGATATGCCATATTTGCTCCGGAGCTCCCTGACACACTGTCACGCAGGACTGTTACAGACTGAGAAACACTCAGAGCAGTTCAGACACCCTCCAATCCTGCCATCCTGGAGCAATGTGGTGCCCTGCTGGTGACCTTGATTGTCTCTGCTCCAGCCCATCTCTTGCCCATAAAAGTGATACACTCTGTCATCAAAAGGAAGTCTCAGCAGGGGATAGTGGCTCACACCTATAATCCCAGCACTTTGGGAGGCTGAGGTGGAGGATTACCAGGAGTTCAAGACCAGCCTGAGCAATGTAGTGAGACTCTCATCTCTACAAATAAACAAAATATTAGCCAGGCATAGTGGTGCACACCTGCAGTCCCAGCTACTTGCGGGGCTGAGGCAGGAGGATCGCTTGAGCCCAGCAGTTTGAGGCTGCAGTGAGCCGTGACTGCACCACTGCACTCCAGCCTCAGTTACAGCAGGATCCTGTCTCAAAAAGAAAAAAAAAGAAAAACAGACAATCCCATTGCTTTCATTTTCTAGTCCTTCAAAGGTCAACACCTCCCAACAGCCCCCAAATATCTATAGCACCTCTGTAGGTCAGTGTGATATTCTGTGTTATTGAATTATTCTGTAGGTCAGTATTGTTATTCCACACTGATGATATTGCCTCTGTGGAGAGCCATTAACATAGGAGGCTAGGGCGGGCACAGTGGCTCATGCCTGTAATCCCAGCACTTTGGGAGGCTGAGGCAGGCAGATCATGAGGTCAGGAGTTTGATGAGTCCAGGCTAACCAACATGGTAAAACCCCATCTCTACTAAAAATACAAAAAATTAGCCAGGCATCATGGTGCACACCTGTAATCCCAGGTAGTTGCCGTGAGCAGAGATCACACCACTGCACTCCAGCCTGGGTGACAGAGCGAAACTCCATGTCAAGAAAAAAAAATAGGAGGCTAGTTCCTGTTAATGTTGCTACTCTATAGCTGCCTGATTCTCAATAAAGTTGCCACCTCCAAATGCTTTCTGAGCTTTTGTTTCCTTTTGTTTTGTTTTGTTTGTGTTTGTGTGTGTGTATGTGGGTTTTTTGTTTTGTTTTGTTTTTTGAGACAAAATTTCACTCTTGTCACCCAAGCTAGAGTGCAATGGCATGATCTCGGCTCAGCTCACTGCAGCCTCCACCTCCTGGGTTCAAGTGACTCTACTGCCTCAGCCTCCAGAGTAGCTGAGATTACAGGCACCCACCATTACACCTGGCTAATTGTTGTATTTGTAATAGAGACAGGGTTTCACCATGTTGGCCAGGCTGGTCTCAAACTCCTGACCTCAGGTGATTCACCTGCCTTAGCCTCCCAAAGCGCTGGGATTACAGGCATGAGTCACCGAGACTGGCCGAGTTTTTGGTTTTTTTTTAATGATTATAGACAAGTTCTTACTCTGTTGCCCAGGCTGGAGTGCAGTGGCGCTACGATAGCTCACTGAAGCCTCGACTTCCCAGGCTCAGGCAATCCTCCTGCCTCAGCTTCCTGAGCAGCTGAGACTATAGGCATGCATTATCATACTGGCTAATTTTTCCTTTTTTAATTTTGATCTGGGTTTGATTTTGGTTTTGAGACAAGGTCTCCCTCTGTCACCCAGGCTGGAGTGCAGTGACATGATCCTAGCTCACAGCAGACTTGACCTTCTGACTCAAGCAATTCTCCTGCCTCAGCCCGCCAAGTAGCTGGGACTACAGGCACATACCACCATACCCAACTAATGTTTCTTTCTTTTTTTTTTTTTTTGAGATGGAGTCTTGCTCTGTTGCCCAGGCTGGAATGCAATGGTGCAATCTTGGTTCACTGCATACTCTGCCTCCCAGGTTCAAGCAATTCTCCTGCCTCAGCCTCCAAGTAGCTGGGATTAGGGCACCCACTGCCACACCTGGCTAATTTTTGTAATTTTAGTAGAGATGGAGTTTCACCGTCTTGGCCAGGCTGGTCTTGAACTCCTGACCTCGTGATCCACTCGCCTTGGCCACCCAACTGCTAAGATTACAGGCGTGAGCCACTGTTACCAGCTATGTTTCTATTTTTTTTTGTAGAGATGGAGTTTGACTATGTTACCCAAACTGATCTTGAACCCCTGGACTCAAGCTATCCTCCTGCCTGGGCCCCTCACAGTGCTGGGATTACAGGCATGAACCACTTCACCGGCCTCCTTTCTGAGCTTTATAGTCAAGATACCACCATCATCTCCCACCCACAGCCCTCCAGCACTCCCTTCACATCCATTTGTCTTTCCATATCAGAATGCGTCTTCACACTACATTTCACAGTTCCACCTTCCTAGTAGATTCAGCAGTAACACCAAATGCTGTGGAAGGATTGTTTTTTGCCTCTCGAATACTGTAGAAGAAAAACAGATCTTCCAGATGCAGGAGTTCTCCTGACAGCTGAAGAAGTGATGGATGAGCTGGGGTCTCCATTCATCAGCACGTCAAGGTAGGATGCTGGCATCTGCCACTCACTCTTCTCACCTAAGTTGCTCCGGCGTGTAAGATTACACTCCGCTTCGAAAGTAGAAAACACTATAAGTCTTCTTGTCAAAGCTGGATGCACAGGTCCATTCATCCAAAGGTGGCATGAAAGGGTGCCGATGGGATGGTGAATTGGGCTATTTGTTCAAGGTGAACTTGAAACCAAAGAGGCTGTAGACAGGTGCACATGAAAATTAAAGTCTCATTCTTGCTTTTTGTGGTGGAAAAAAAAATCCAGGTAGGCACTGCAGATGTGACATTTCATCTTCTTATTTCTTGTCACCTGCAGTTACCCTGGCACGTACCCTGAAGCACTATTTGCGGTACCTCCTACTTTGTCCCTACCTCCACCCTGCCTGTGTGAATGCTAACAGGTAGCTAAGAGCGCCTGGGACTCAGCAGGTCAGAGTTCTCATCCAAGCTCAGGTTCCAGCTACCTGGGTCCTGGGAACATCACAGTCATTTGTAAATTCGGTGCAACCCCAATCAAATTTCCAGCTGGATTTATTTAAGCAACTGTATGATTTATTTCAAAATTTGTTGAAACAAATTTTGAACCAGATGCTGTGGAAGGATCTGGAGTAACAGGTCACAAAAATCTAAGTCAAATTTAAGAAACGGGGGTAAACCAGGCACAGTGGCTCACACCTATAATCCCAGCACCTTGGGAGGCCAAAGTGGGCCAATCACTTGAGTCCAGGAGTTCGAGACCAGTCTGGGCAACATGGTGAAACCCTGTCTCTCCAAAATATAGAAGAAATAGCCAAGCATATCAGCACACATCTGTTGTCCCACCTACCCCAGAGGCTGAGGTAGGAGGACCGCTTGAGCCGGGGATGCAGAGTCTGCAGTGAGTCTAGATCATGATCACACACTTGTGATGGTTAATACTGAGTGTCAACTTGATTGGATTGGAGGATGCAAAGTATGGTTCCTGGGTGCATCTGGGAGGGTGTTACCAAAGGAGACGAACATTAACATCAGTGGGCTGGGAAGGGCAGACCCACCCTTAATCTGGGTGGGCACCATCTAATCAGCTGCCAGTACAGCTAGAATATAAAACAGGCAGAAAAATTTGAAAAGTCTAGATGGGCCTCACCTCCCAGCCTGCATCTTTCTCCCGTGCTGGGTGCTTCCTGCCCTCAGACATCGGGCTCCAAGTTCTTCAGTTTTGGGACTCAGACTGGCTCTCCTTGCTCCTCAGCCTGCAGACAGTCTATTGTAGGACCTTGTGATTGTGTGAGTTAATACTTAATAAGCTCCCCTTTATATACATATATATATCCTATTGTTTCTGTCCCTCTAGAGAACCCTGACTAATACACACCACTGTGCTCCAGCCTGGGTGACAGAGCAAGACCTTGACCTCAAAAAAGAAAAAAAAAAGTTAAAGAAGGGAACATTCCTTAGCAGATATTAAGGCCATTGTAATTTTTTTAAACTCTATTGATGCACTGGGAGTGGTGGTACATACCTGTAATCCCAGCACTTTGGGAGGCTGAGGTAGGCGGATCACTGAGGTCAGGAGTTCAAGACCAGCCTGGCCATCATGGTGAAACCCACCTCTACTAAAAATACAAAAAGTATTTAGACATGGTGATGGGCACCTGTAATCCCAGCTACTTGGGAGGCCGAGACAGGGAAATCATTGGAACCTGGGAAGTGGAGGTTGCAGTGAGCCAAGATCATGCCATTGCACTCCAGCCTGGGTGAAAAACTGAGATTCTGTCCAAAAAAAAAAAAACACTCTATTGGTGCAAGATCAGAATAATAGACCAGTGAAGCAGAACAGAAACCCAGGAGTCATGTCTAAGACCATATTCTATCTTAATGCACCCTTCAGGGTTCATTAGGCCATTCCTGTGTTGCTGTAAAGGAATGCCTGAGACTGGGTAATTTATAAAGAAAAGAGGTTTAATTGGCTCACGGTTCTGCAGACTGTACAGGAAGCATGGTGCCAGCATCTGCTCAACTACAAGGGAGGCCTCAGGGAGCTTTCAATCATGGTGGAAGGCAAAATGGGAGCAGGCTTCTCACACGGCAAAAACAGGAGCAGGAATGCAGCAAGATGCCATATGCTTTTAAACAACCACATCTGGTGAGAACCCACTCACTATCACGAGGACAGCACCAAGCCCTGAGGAATCTGCCCCCATGATCCAAACACCTCCCACCAAGCCCCAGTTCCAACATTGGGGATTACCTCTCAACAGGAGATTTGGAGGGGACAATGTCCAAATTATTAACATATCCAAGGGACCTTCCCACCAATCAATGTGAGGAGGGCTGGCTATTTAGTAGATGGCATTAGGGGCCAGGTGTGGTGGCTCACTCCTGTAATCCCAGCACTTTGGGGGCTGAGGCAGACAGATTACTTGAGGCCAGGAGTTTGAGAGCAGCCCAGCCAACTTGGCAAAACCCTATCACTACTAAAAATACAAAAAATTAGCCAGGTGTAGTGGCCCATGCCTGTAATCCCAGCTACTCAGGAGACTGAGGCACAAGACTTGCTTGAACCTGGGAGCCAGAGGTTGCAGTGAGCCAAGACTGTGCCACTGCACTCAAGCCTGAGTGACTGAGCAAGGCCCAGTCTTAAAAAAAAAAAAAAAAAGGATGGCGTTGAGAAGACTGATTCTCCAGCTGCATCTTGCCTGATGTTGCAATCAAAGATAAACTCCAAATCCCTCAATATCTATTGGTAAAGACAGTCAAAGCCAAGACAAAGAGGAAACTATCTTTATGAATTGTTTGGGTAAGACCTTCTTAAACTTTCGAAACATAACCCATAAGAGAAATAAATTGATGGATTTAATTATACCAAATTAAATGCTTCTGTTCAATGAAGAATACCATGTTTTTTTTGTGTTTTTTTTGTTTGTTTTTTTTTGAGACAGAGTCTTGTTCTGTCGCCAGGCGCCAGGCTGGAGTGCAGTAGTGCGATCTCCGCTCACTGCAACCTCCACCTCCTGGGTTCAAGCAATTCTCCTGCCTCAGCCTCCCGAGTAGCTGGGACTACAGACGCACACCACCACACCCAGCTAATTTTTTTTTTATATTTTAGTAGAGACGGGGTCTCACTATTTTGGCCAGGATGGCCTTCATCTCTTGACCTCGTAATCCGCCCGCCTCGGCCTCCCAAAGTCCTGGGATTACAGGTGTGAGCCACCGCACCCGGCCCCACGATTTTTTTTTTTTTTTTTGAGATAAAGTTTCTCTCTGTCTCCAGGCTGGAGTGCAATGGCGAAATCTCAGCTCACTGCAAACTCCGCTTCCCAGGTTCAAGCAATTCTCCTCCCTCAGCCTCCCAAGTAGCTGGGACTATAGGCATGCACCACCACACCTAGCCTTGATCAGAGAATTTCCAGTGGGATGATGGGGGCAGAAGACGAATTACAGTATATTGAGGAGGGTACAAGATGGTGAGTACAGAGAACTTTGGCCGGCTGACGGAATGGTCTAGATCTTCATTGTCAGGGAGGTTCTGTGACTATACAACCTTTTCAAAATTCATAAAACTGCACACTGAAAGGAGTGAATTTTATGAGATATAAATTACACCTCAATAAAACTGACATATATAAAAATACAAAAATTTGGCCGGGTGCGGTGGCTCATGCCTATAATCCCAGCACTTTGGGAGGCCGAGGTGGGCAGATCACGAGGTCAGGAGCTCAAGACCAGCCTGACCAACATGATGAAACCCTGTCTCTACTAAAAATACAAAAATTAGCCGGATATGGCGGTACGTGGCTGTAATCCCAGCTACTCAGGAGGCTGAGGCAGGAGAATTGCTTACCCCAGGAGGCAGAGGTTGCAGTGAGCCGAGATCATGCCATTGCACTCCAGCCTGGGAGACAGAGTGAGACTCTGTCTCAAAAAACAAATATATATATTCTCTCCTTTTTCTTTCTTTTCTTTTTTCTTTTCTTTTTTCTCACTCTGTCACCCAGGCTGGAGTGCAGTGGACCGATCTCAGCTCACTGCAACCTCCGCTTTCCAGGTTCAAGCGATTCTCCTGCCTCAGCCTCCTGAATAGCTGGGACTACAGATGCGTGCCACCACACCAAGCTAATGTTTGCATTGTTGTAGAAACAGGGTTTCTGTATGTTTGCCAGGCTTGTCTCGAACTCCTGACCTCAGGTGATCCATTCACCTCAGCCTCCCAAAGTGCTGGGATTACAGGCATGAGCTACTGTACCCGGCCCAATTGTCTTCTCATCTTCCCCGCAGCTTTGCCTCTCATCCCTGAATAGTCTTGGTTCTATAATCAGTCTGCTCTGATAATTATTTTATCACGTATGTTTTATTTCTAAAATATTCACTACCATGACTGTTCCATAAAGCCTTTATTCTAATTCCCTGATCACCATTTTTACAATTGTACAGTCTTCTATTTTGGTAGTGCCTTTTTGCTGATGAACAAAAAGTACTTTGCAGGCATTTTCTATCCCTGCCAGGTAGTTAGGAACGGAAAAGCAATTTTGCAGATGGAAAAAATATATAGACACAATGTGTTGGCGACTGGGGTGGAAAATGACCAAAAATAAAAATGTCATGAACGTGCAATATTTACCTGGACAGAATGATGAGATTTCCCTAATTCAGAGGCTGACTTTGCTAAATCCCCTGAGGACGATGTATAACCTACAGCACGACCTGCTCAGGGGCAGGTCCCAAGCCCACACCAACCCCGCTGGGTCATTCTCCAGCAGCAGGTGTTCCTCCAGCCACCACCCCAGATAGCTCACTGAGTCCGAGCCAGAAAATGGGGCGCATTCCCTCAACAAACACTGGGTTTCAGGGTTGTTGGGCTTTCCCGGACTTTTCTCCTTTATGGCAACACCCTTCTGCAGAATCTGCCCACTGTGGCCCAGCACCCCACCAGCTCCAGACGGCAGCAACCCTTACAGCAAGGTGGGCACATCAGGCACAGAGCCTATGCGCGATTGTTAAGATGTGCAGAGGAGTTTGCAGCAGACCTGACCAAATGCAACTAGCCATGTTGAGTAATGGGTATGCTGACCACCACGCCGCAAGCATGCATCACACTGGCCAGCTTGTTATGAAGGGGAAAAGCTCACTTTGGGAGTTCCTGAACAAGCTGGGATTTGAACCAGGAGCCACGCCCCTTCTGTGGGCTTTCCTTTCTATAAATCGATCACACAGGCCCTTGATGAAATTGGCAGAGGATTCCCCCAAATCCCTTGTCTCACTAGCCACTACCCCTCTCCTATCTCATGGCAACTCCCATTTCCCAAAAGGAGCCACAGCCATATCTCCCATCCCACCCACTCTTCTTAAAGTAAAGCCATGGGGGCTGCATCTTCTCCCCTTGAAACTGGGCTGGCCTCTGTGACAGCCTTGACCAGTAGAGCAAGGCAGAAGTGATGTTGTGTGACTTCTGAGGCTAGGTCAAAACCCACAAATGCCACGGATATGATGTGTGATATGGCTCGGCTCTGTGTCCCCACCCAAATCTGATTTTGAATTGTAATCATCCGTGTTGGAGATGGAGCCTGCTGGGAGGCGACTGGATCACAAGGGCAGTTTCTAGTGGTTTAGCACTATTCCCCTAGTGCTGTCTAGTGACAGAATTGTTTAAAAGTGTGTGATGCCTCACGCTTCACTCTCTTCCACTTGCTCCTGGCATGCAAGATGTGCCTGCTTCCCCTTCACTTTTCCACCATTATTGTAAGTTTCCTGAGGCCTCCCCAGAAGCAGAAGCCTGTGCACCTCACAGAACTGTGAGCCAATGAAAACTCTTTTCTAGCCGGCTGCAGTGGCTCACACCTGTAATCCCAGCACTTCGAGAAGACGAGGCGAGCAGATCGCTTGAAGCCAGGAGTTCGAGACCAGCCTGGCTAACATGGTGAAACCCTGTCTCTACTAAAAATACAAAAAAATTAGCTGGGCATCGTGGCAGGCATCTGTAATCCCAGCTACTTGGGAGGCTGAGACAGGTGAATCACTTGAACCTGGGAGGCAGAGGTTGCAGCAAGCCAAGATCGCACCACTACACTCCAGCCTGGGAGACAGAGTGAGACTCTGTCTTAAAAAAAAAAAAAAAAAATTAATTAGTTAATTAACTAACCTCTTTTCTTATAAATTGCCCAGTTTCAGATATTTATTTGTAGCAGTGTGAGAAGAGACTAATACACACACCCTCAAGCACATGCACATATGTCCAGCAGATGATCACTTTCACACTAGCTCTGTAGTCTGACTCCACTGGTCCCCTTCATCACCATCACTGTGGTCTGCTGTGTCTTGCCTGGGTGCCCACAGCAGCCTCTTCCCTGGCTTCCCTGCCTCCAGTCCAGCCTCCCCATGCCAACCAGAACAACTCTCCTCAAAATGAGACATGGTCTGGCACAATGGCTCATGCCTGTAATCCCAGCACTTTGGGAGGTTGAGGCAGGCAGATCACCTGAGGTCGGGAGTTCGAGACCAGCCTGACCAACATGGTGAATCCCCATCTCTACTAATAGTACGAAAACATTAGCCAGACATGGTGGCAGCCACCTGTAATTGCAGCTATTCAGGAGGCTGAGGCACGAGAATCACTTGAACCCAGGAGGCAGAATTTGCAGTGAACTGAGATTTTGCCACTGCGCTCCAGCCTGGGTGACAGAGCAAGACTCTATCTCCAAAAAGAAAATCAGTGAGGTAGAGTACAGGCTGACCATTACTCTGCTGAAAACTCCCTTTAGAGTGGTGGTGAGTGGGCAGAGGCTGGAGCAAACACACAGTGAGGAAAGCCACGATCTCATGGACATAAATAGATTTTATGGACATACAACATACTGACTGTGCACACTGTAAGGCACTTTGTATTTTTCACTTGCTCCATCTTGAAGACTGTTCCAAATTAGTACATATATCCTACCTCCTTTTTGTCGGAGGTGTAATACTCCACTGTGTGAATGCAAATCACTTTCTTTTTACTTTTTTGTTTTTTACTTTTTTCCCAAGGTCCAGCTTTGACTTTATGTGAGTGCAAGTCCCTAAGGACTTTTTCAAGCAATGTCATCAAAGCATAATTACATACAATAAGTCTGCCAATTTTGAGTGAGCAGTTTAATGAGTTTGGAAAGTGTATACACCCATATGATACTCTTATTATTACTGTAACATCCAGTGCCCAGCCCAGCATCTGCTGCAGAGTAGGCATGAAGTTAAATATCTATTAAATGAATAAATGAATTGAGGGAGAAAGGAGTGAATAGTGGGCAGCTTCAGGGGCTTGTGTGTGAGTTACATGTATGGATCGAGCTGCTGAATTTTACTTGCTCTGATGTGTCAAATCCCTGAGCTGCACCTCAAGGTGGTGTCTAGGAGTTAACAGCTTAACCCTCTGCCCACTTACAATAGAAAAACCACTGATAGAGGGTAATATGGATGGTGTACAGTGGTTCACACCTGTAATCCCAGTGCTTCGGGAGGCTGAGGTGGGCAAATCACTGGAGCCGAGGAGTCCATGATCAGCCTGGGCAACATGGCAAAACCCTGCCTCTACCAAAAAAAAATACAAAAATTAGCCAGGTGTTGTGGTGCACACCTGTAGTCCTAGCTGCTCGGGAGGCTGAGGTGGGAGGATTGCTTGAACCTGGGAGGTAGAGGTTGCAGTGACCCACGATGGTGTGGCTGCACTCCAGTCTGGGCAACAGAGCAAGACCCTATCAAAAAAAATAGGGGCTAATATGGCTGATAGTTGTATTATTCTTATAACTTTTCTGCAGAGAATGAATTTTTCCCAAAACAAAAAAACATTAGGGGGAAATTTGGGTGGCTGTTTGTTGGATCTGCCTGCCTTTAGGAGGATGTGCAGCCCTGAGGCTGGCACTTTCAGATCCTGACCGAAGCCCTTCCTGATTTTCAACAGCATCTTTTCCATGAGCACCTTGGTTGCTCAGCCCACAATAGCACTACACCTGTCGTCAGGTAGCCACTCAATAAATATTTGTTCGATGAACAGACAAATGAGTCATGAGTAAATGAATGAATGAGTAAATGAATCAGGAGGACTGGGGGGCTTGGGTCATAACCCCAAAAGACACAATCCTAAATGCTGTAATTCCCAATGTTGAAATCAAAAGAAGAATAACATCCCTACAGTCTAAAATCCCAAAAAATCACAAAACCAAAAGATCAAAACCTCAAAAATAGAATTCTGGAAAAGATCATCTTTAAAAAAGTATTTAAAAGACATTTGTTTAGCCAGGTGCAGTGGCTCACACCTGTAAGCCCAGTTCTTTGGGAGACCAAGGAGGGAGCATCACTTGGGGCCAGAAGCTTGAGACCACCTTGGACAACGAAGTGAGACCCCATCTCTACAAAAATGTGGACCACGCATGATGGCTCACACCTGTAATCCCAGCACTTTGGGAGGCTGAAGCAGGCAGATCGTGAGGTCCAGAGTTCAAGATCAGCCTGGTCAATATGGTGAAACAACATCTCTACTAAAAATACAAAAATTAGCCAGGTGTGGTGGCACACACCTGTAATCCTAGCTACTCAGGAGGCTGAGGCAGGAGAATTGCTTGAACCCAGGAGGCGGAGATTGCAGTGAGCCAAGATCATGCCACTGCCTCCAGCCTGGGTGGAGACTCCATCCCCCACCCAAAAAAAAAGAAAGAAATACAAAAGTAAGTCAGGCATGGTGGTGCTCACCTGTAATCCCAGAGTCCAGGAGGTCAATGCTGCCATGAGCTATGATTGCGCCACTGCACTCCAGCCTGGGTGTTTTATTGAAAACAAAAAAATTAACTTGCTTACATTTTTAAAGAGGATTTATTTGAGAAACACACAAAAACACCATAGGCACTTCATCGGCCACTCTACACAATAAAATAGACAATAATGACACGCATATTTTTGCAAGCATAAACACTCAGTTATGGTAATGACAGTCACATGGGTCAACAGTTATAAACAGATGAACTGTATTCATAAAGAAATAGGTCAAAAAGCAAAACGTGTGAATGCATATCACTCTGGTTTGTAATTGTGTGCACCCAGCTGCATCACTGTGGTCATCTGAAACACTGTGATAGACAACCTAAGTCTTTTGATGAGATCCATTAAAAACCATAATGAGGCCAGATGCGGTGGCTCATGCCTGTAATCCCAGCACTTTGGGGGGCCGAGGTAGGTGGATCACGAGGTCAGGAGTTCAAGACCAGCCTGGCCAATATGGTGAAACTCCGTCTCTACTAAAAATACAAAAATTAGCTGGGCGTGTGGCACACACCTGTAATCTCAGCTACTTGGGAGACTGAGGCAGGAGAATCGCTTGAACCAGGACCCAGAAGGTGGAGGTTGCAATGAGCTGAGATCGTGCCACTGCCCTTCAGCCTGGGCAACAGAGCAAGACTTCATCTCAAAAAAAAAAATCACAATGGGTCAGCGCTACATATATGGTGGCCAAAGAGTCACAACCTCCAGAAAGTTTCTTTCACAAATTCAGGTGTACTAAAAGAACATCTCTTCATTTATTGAGGAAGACTTGATGTTTTGATACACACACAATGCTTACCCAGGAAGTTACTGTGATCATGCACTTTCCTGGAGTTAACGTCCCCCAAAACTGCAGAAAATGAATTAGAGTTCTCTTAAGGTCTTTACCGATTTATACCTCTAGTACTGGAAATGACACCAAGGCGAAATATACAGCATAGCGAATTGGTGGCACTGTGTGGTGGGGGCGGAAGTCGTACATGATGGAATAATTTGGCAGGGGAGATTTCTTGTATTTTATTTTTCACCTGCGTTTTCATTTCTTCTGTAATCATCGGAACACTTGCTGTGGGCTGCTAATTCTGCATGTGCTGACCGTTTCAAAGTCAGGTTATTGCTTGGCCATTGCAATCAAGTGATTTTCTGCTTTTGAAGCACCGATAATAATTAGGCTTTAGACTTTTATCTTTCACCATTAAGTAGCCTCAGACATATAATACGGCCTTTCTTTCAAGGGGACACTCACAGATCTCTTCCTCTGTGCCATAAGGAATCCAGTAAGAAGGAATGATATTTGGCTTCCCCAATACCAAATCTGTATTAATCAGGGTTCTCCAATATGGGAAGTAGGAAAGTTCCTCTTCCAAGTTTCCTTTCTTGTTAAAGAATAATAATAAATGTTAGAAATAATAGTCTCTTTTAAACACTTTCTTCAAAGCCTTCTTGCTTTTTGCTCGTAGCTCTTTGTTAAGCCCTGTCCTATGTAGCTGTTTGACATGCCCATAGGCACGTAGTACATTCTACGTCCTTGTGCTTTAACCAAGACATCCGTGCTGGACGTGCTCACAGGCATGTCCCAGCTTGAAGCCTATGCCCCTTCCTTATTTGGACTTCCTTTTTGTTCTCCATTGCTCTTCCCTGTTTAGAAAAGTTTTAAGTTATTAGCCAATCGGGTTCAGTTTTCAACTGTGAGGCTTGGCTCCAGCCAATGGAGATCAAGCACAACAGTAAGGATGACCTCCAATGCATAAGGGATAAATATGTCTGCTTTTCCTGTATTCATTGTACTCTCAAAGCAGGATGGCTAACAGGAGCACCATTTCTGCAGAAAGTAAAGATTGACTTGCTGAGAGATCCTTTGTCTCAGAGCTAATTTTTCTTCGAAGCACCAAGCATCTGTTTCCAACATCCAGGCAGACAGAACCAACAGAATATGGATATGGATAAATGAGAGGGAATTTATTAGCAGGGTTGGCTTATATGATTATAGGGGCTCAGAAGTCTTACGATAGACCTTCTGCAAGCTGGACACCCTGGGGTGATGGGAGCTTCGTGGTACAGCTCAAGTCTGAAGGCCTCAGAACCAGGGTAGTTGATGGTGTAACTCTCAGTACAAAGCTAAATGCCTCAGGACCCGGGAGCCACTGGTATATGTCCTGGAGCCCAGATCAGTGAGGCTGGAG
The DNA here is from genome assembly GCA_031835075.1 of Saguinus oedipus. Classification (NCBI taxonomy): domain Eukaryota; kingdom Metazoa; phylum Chordata; class Mammalia; order Primates; family Cebidae; genus Saguinus; species Saguinus oedipus. The sequence continues at coordinate 51,824,084 of CM063170.1, forward strand.
CAGATCTGATGTCCAAGGTAGCAGCAAAAAAGTCTGTCCCAGCTCTCAGAGAGACGAATTTGACTCCTGAATTTGTTCACTCTGGGCTCCCAGCTGATTGGATGGTGCCCACCAACACTGAGGGTACATCTTCCCCACCCAGTGCACCAGGCCCACACACTCATCTCCTCTGGAAACACCTTTATGGGCACACCTCAAAAAATATATAATGCTTTTTTTTTTTTTTTTTGAGATGGAATCTTGCTCTGTCACCCAGGCTAGAGTGCAGTGGTGCAGTCTTGGCTCACTGCAACCTCCACCTCCCAGGTTCAAGTGATCATCCTGCCTCAGCCTCCTAAATAGCTAGGATTACAGGTGCCTGCCACCATGCCCAGCTAATTCTTTTTTTTTTTTTTTTTTTTTTTTTTTTTTTTGTATTTTTAGTAGAGATGGGTTTTCACCATGTTGGTCTCGAACTCCTGACCTCATGATCCACCCACCTTGGCATCCCAAAGTGCTGAGATTACAGGTGTGAGCCACCATGCCTGGCCAAAATCATGCTTTTTATAATAATAATAACCTTGGTATGGCTTCTAGATATTCCTTAATCCAGCCAACTTGGCCCACAAAATTAAGTCCATAAATCTATCCCGTTCAACTTGGCACTTAAGGGAATCTGCTTAAATCATACTTAATTTTCGAATAAAGACAGTAACAAGATAATAGGTCCGTCTGACATGATGCAACTATCATGCTATAATCAAAATTGTACAAAATCCTTCCCCAGAATTAGGCTTTCAGGACTTCAACTTTGGAAATTTTAAGCTTTTGGGACTGTGATGGGGGACTTTAGATATCAGGTGGATCACCTGAAGTCAGGAGTTCAAGACCAACCGGCCTGACCAAAATGGTGAAACCCTGTCTCTAGTAAAAATAAAAAATTAGCCCAGCTTCTTGGGAAGCTGAGGCAGGAGAATCGCTTGAACCAGGGAGGCAGAGGCTGCAGTGAGCTGAGACTGTGCCACTGCACTCCAGCCTGAGCGACAGAGTGAGACTTCATCTCAAAAAATAAAAATAAAAATAAAATCCAGTGTTACTCTTTAATCCTTACATATAGGCTGGGTCAGTCAGAGTGACCAAGTCATTTCCACTTCCTCGTTTGTTTGTTTGTTGTTTGTTTGTTTGATGCATGCCAGCCCTTTCCTTTAAAAAAAATCATCTATTAAATCATATTCCAACACGGTAAAGCTTCAAGCCCACAGGGAGCTTGGGAAATGGACCCTGTTGAGTCATTGTTTCTAGTTGACGGGAAGTGGAACTGAAGCCATTCTGCTCTGACCCTGGGTGTTGTAAAGCTTTCTACCCTTCAGACTTAGTGTCAGCCAATAAACATAGCTGCATCCCACTTTGATGACAAGATACTTTGAGCACCTGGAGGCCACCATTTCCGTATGAAGCAGGACTTCTTTGGTTTTAAATTACAACCAAACCAGAGAGGGTTTTTATAACATGAGCACAGAAGTGATGAGTGTAGGTTCAAGAATGGACTGAAACCAGGATCCAGAGCAGGGGATCCAGGCACTCTGCCGCCACTGCCGCCTGGCCATGCAGGAGAAAACAACCTCTCCCAGTGGGACACAGGGTTTCTCTTTACTGAGGCCCACAAGGCCTCTGCTCGACTCCAACCCACCTGAAGTCTCTTAGTACCAATGCTGCATTCCTCAGAAAAGGTCTCTGGTTGGACCAACTGTGATCAGAAGCCACCTCCAGAGCAAAGGACCATACCAGCAGCACATGCTGAACAAACAGCAGCTCTCAACGAGGCCACGGATAAAATTTGGGCCATGGGGCCAGCCTGGTGGCTCACACCTATAATTCCAGCATTTTGGGAAGCCGAGGTGGAGGGATCACTTAAACCCAGGATGTCAAGACCAGCCTGGGCAACATGGTGAAACTCTATCTCTACTTTAAAAATATGGAAAAAAAAAATAGCTGGATGTGGTGGTGTGTACCTGTAGTCCTAGCTATCTGGGAAGCTAAGGTGAGAGAATCACCTGAGCCCAGAAGGATAAGGCTGCAGTGAGCTGTGATTGCACCACTGTACTCCAGCCGGGGCAAAGGGAGCAAGACCCTGTCTCAAAAAAAAAAAAAAAAAAAAAGAATTTGGGCACAGGCTAGAGAGAAAGGAAAATCTCCAAAAATGGAAGCCTGAGTAGATAAAATTATAGACATCCACTGCATTTTATTTATTTTATTTTGTTTTATGTTTTGAGATGGAGTCTCACTCTGTCACCCAGGCTGGAATACAGTGATGTTACCACGGCTTACTGCAACCTCTGCCTCCCAGGTTTAAGCTCCTGCCTCCACCTCAGTCTCCCAAGTAGCTGGGATTACAGGCGTGCACCACCACACCTGGCTAATTGTTGTATTTTCAGTAGAGATGGGGTTTCACCATGTTGGCCAGGCTGATCTGGAACTCCTGGCCTCAAGTGATCTGCCCACCTTGGGCTCTCAAAGTTCTGGAATTACAGGTGTGAGCCACTGCGCCTGGTCAACATATGCTGCATTTTAAAAACTTATGCCTGACATACAACCCAGACCTGGAGGCAGCCTGGAGACATGATTATCACCAAAGCCTTGATGTTGTATATTTTCTTGTCATCACCACTGTCTGTTTAGTTGGCGATTGTAGCAGGCCGTGTTAATCTGAGTTCGCCCCACAGCAGCACTGAGATGCTGATCCATGTGCAAGGAGTCCATCTGGGAGTTAATCCCAGGACTCAGTAGGAGAGAGGAGGGGTGACACAGGGACAAGAAGGACAAGACAAGAAACAGCATGTTAATGTGGTAACTTATCTGCAAAGACAGCACCCATAGAATCACATGTCCCGGTATTCACGCTGTGTTTTGTTCTTCCACTCTAATCTAAGCTGTCTATGTGCCTAGCTTTTATTTTTTCTTAATGGACATGATGTCTTGCTCTGTCACCCAGGCTGGAGTGCAGTGGCATGGTATCAGCTCGCTGCAACCTCTGCCACCCAGGTTCAAACAATTCTTGAGCCTGAGCCTCCTGAGTAGCTGGAACTACTGGTATGCCACCACACCCGGCTAATTTTTTTGTATTTTTAATAGAGATGAGGTTTCACCATGTTGGCCAGGCTGGTCTCAAACTCCTGAACTCAGGTGATCTGCCCACCTCAGCCTCCCAAAGGGCTGGGATTACAAGCGTGAGCCATTGCGCCCGGCCTCTCTGTGGCTAGCTTTAACCTAGGATGCAGCCAAAGTGATGTTCTGCCAGCCATAGCCACAGCATTCAGAAGACCTAGAAGATTCTGCCTTTGCACTCAGGGAAGGCAGCTGCCATACAAGAAGTCCAGCCACTTTGCAGGGGAGACCTGCAAGAAAATTCATATGCAGAGAACAAATCTCTGAGGCTAAAGAGAAAGGTTCAGCTGTCCCCGCCACCCCCCAAACCACCACCAAAAAAAACAGCTGAGTTCAACCTTTTAATGATTCAGTACCAGACATCTCAGACATTCTGGTCCCAAACTGACCACACATACATAAGAGACCCCAAGCAAGACCAGCAAGAGACTTACTTGCCCAGTCAACCTGCAGAACCAAGAGAAATAAGAAAGTGCTGTCATTTTAAGTCATTAAGGTTTTGACATGGTTTGTTACCCAGGAATAGGTAACTGCAATGGTTGATAAGGAGGTCACCACTGTGGGTGCCAGGAACCTCTGGAGAAAGGAACAGAACCTGAGTCCGGAGCACAGAAAGAATCTATCTGTACCACCAGGAGTCATCTCACCCAAAGAGGAGGAGGCTGAGAACTTATCCTCCAATTACCACTGTTACATTGTCCGAGGCTGCTGGGGGCGGGGGATGCCTGCATGTCAAACCCTGATTTCTAGCTGGCTGGGCGTGGTGGCTCACAACTGTAATCCCAGCGCTTCAAGAGGCTGAGGTGGGTGGATTGTGTGAGCCCAGCAACTCGAGACCAGCCTGGACAACATGGTGAAACCTTGTCACTACCAAAAACACAAAAACTAGCCCTCAGGCCAGGCGCGGTGGCTCACTCCTGTAATGCCAGCACTTTCAGAAGCCGAGGCAGGCAGATCACTTAAGCTCAGGAGTTCGAGACCAGCATGGCCAATATGACAAAACTCTGTCTCTATTCAAAATACAAAAATTAGGGCCAGGCACAGTGGCTCATGCCTGTAATCCCAGCACTTTGGAAGGCCGAGGCAGGCAGATCACCTGAGGTCAGGAGATCAAGACCATCTTGGCCAACATGGTGAAACCCCATCTCTACTAAAAATACAAAAAAATTAGCTAGGCATGGTGGTGCATGCCTGTAGTCCCAGCTACTAGGGAGGCTGAGGCAGGAGAATTACTTGAACCCAGGAGGCGGAGATTGCAGTAAGCCAAGATCACTCCAGCCTGGGCGACAGTGCAACACTCCATCTCAGAGAAAAAAAAAAGAAAAGAAAGACACCTGCACCCGTATGTTTATCACAGCACAGTTGACACTAGCAAAGTCATGGAATCAATAGGTTCATGTACAAAGAACCTATCCCAGAGTATGTTCAATGTGGACGTGGATGTGGAGAAAAGGAAAGGTTTACGCACTGTTGGTGGGACTGGAAATTACTCCAACCTCTGAGGAAAACAGAATGGAGACTCCTCAGAGAACTAACGCTAGAACTGCCTTTCCATCCAGCAACCCTGCTAAAAAAAAAAAGAATTAAATCATGGCTTTTGCATCGACGTGGCTGGAACTGCAGGCCATTCTCTTAAGCAAATTGAGGCAGAAACAGAAAAACAAATACTGCATGTTCTCACTTGTAAGGGGGAGTTAAATATTGAGGACATGCAGACATAAACATGGGAACAGTAAACACAGGGGACTCCCAAAGCTGGGATGAAGGGAAGGGTGCATTGGGTACGTGTTCACTGGGTGACAAGATGAACAGAAACCCAGTCATCACCATCATGCAGTATCCCCACACATAAACCCCCAGAACCTAAAATTTTTTTAAAGAAACAGCTCAGAAACAAAATCAAATATGGCATGTTCTTATTTATAAGTGGAAGCTAAATCACGTGTACACATGGGCATAGAGTGTGGAGTAATAGACAATGGAGACTCTGAAGGGTGGGGGCAGGGGGGAAGGGGATAAGAAATTACTTAATGGGTACAATGTACACTGTTCAAGTGATGGTTTTACTAAAAGCCCAGACTTCACCACTGTGCAATCCATCTGTGTCACAGAACAAGCAAAACAAAACGTATCCTTGTAACAAAACTGCACTGTATCCTTTAAATTAATGCAAATAAAACTACCAGAAACAAAACATATCCCCGTAACAAAACTGCAGTGCAGGGCGGGGTGGCTGACGGTTGTAATCCCAACACTTCGGGAAACCAAGGCCAGTGGATCACCTAAGGTCAGGAGTTTGAGACCAGCCTGACCAACATGGTGAAACCCCATCTCTACTAAAAATACAAAAATTAGCCGAGCATGGTGGAGCACACCAGTAGTCCCAGCACTTTGGGATGCCAAGTTGGGCAGATCGCTTGAGGTCAGGAATTCGAGACGAGCCTGGCCAAAATGGCAAAACCCCGTCTCTACTGAAAATACAAAAATTAGCCACGTGTGGTGGCAGGTACCTGTAATTTCAGCTACTCAGAAGGCTGAGGCAAGAGAACTGCTTGAACCTGGGAGGCAGAGGTTGCAGTGAGCAGAGATTATGCCACTGCACTCTAGCCTAGGCAACAGAGTGAGACTCCGTCTCAAAAAAAAGCACATGATAGAATGTATATGTATCGTGTTGTACATGCTCATGTGGTTTATAGCCGTTTTACTTTTATAAATGTAGATATATTGTTTGCAAATGTTTTTGATGCAAAATTAAATGTATGGAAGTTCACAAGTTAAAAAAAAATTGGAGAAAAAAAAATTTAGCCAGTAATGTGGGGGACCGTTGAGGATGTGTACCTCTTCACTGCAATCCACAACACAACTTGCTGCCCTGCAGCTTCTAGAATATTCAGCATGCAGATAAAATTATGCAGTCTCTAAGATCCCTTTGACACATACAGGATTTTATCTGGAGATGGAAGGCACTGCCAGAAAAAGAAATCATGTCTTTTCTGCAAATAAGAGTGAGAATACGGTGTGTGTCAGCCTGTGCAAACCCACATCATCCATCTTCAAGTCTTAGGGCAGTAAATCACCGACTGTAACTTTCTTTGAAAAACACCAAACCTGTGGATTAGAAGCAGTGCTGGAATTTGCTATTCATGGTGTATCTTTCTTTCTTTCTTTTTTGTTTTCCATACCTAAACCTTAGAGATGCAGACGTTTTGATGCACAACCTGCCCTCCTTCCTGGTCCGATCCATTCAAACTCCCTGGGAAAGACACAGTGACTGTTGTATCTGCTCTCTGGTCCCTTGTCCTCATTTCCTACTGGTTGCCTGGCCTGAGACTCTAGTCCTGAACCAACTCTTGCTTCTCCACCCTGCCTTATTTGGCCTCAAGAAGCAAGTGTCTCAGGCACTAGTTCTCCACAGAATACCCCAGACAAGATCCCAATAGGAGGCACAGCTGAGCCGTGGCACAGCTGAGCTGTGGCACTCCCCTGCCCCATGCCTACCCAGCTTCCTGCACCTGTGTGTCCCCAGCATTCCCTGCAAAGCCTTCCCCACGAAGCAGGCAAGGCCTGGACCCCCGCTCAGCCTCCCAAGTCCCACATCTTTGGGCCTCCCCATGTCAACACAGCACTTCCTCCCTGATGATTCTCCTGGCCCACCTCCTGGCATGCCCAGTCCAGTGTCCACCATGCTACAGTCACTTTGTGTTTTTTTTTGAGATGGAGTCTCACTCTGTCACCTGGCTGGAGTGCAGTGCCACAATCTCAGCTCACTGCAACCTCCACCTCCAGGGTTCAAGTGATTCTTCTGCCTCAGCCTCCCAAATAGCTGGGACTACAGGCATGCACCATTACGCCCAACTAATTTTTGTATTTTTAGTAGAGACAGAGTTTCACCATGTTGGCCAGGGTGGTCTCAATCTCTTGACCTTGTGATCCACCCGCCTTGGCATCCCAAAGTGCTGGGATTACAGGCATGAGCCACTGCATCCATCCACTACAGTCACCTTCTAGCAGCCCCAGCCACAGTGTCCACTGCCTGACCTAAAACTCCAGAGCTCCCCACATCTGCAAAGATCAGATGCCATGTTTGAAATTCAAAGTTATTTCCCTTGATCAGGTCCCAACTACCAGCCAGCCTTGTCTCCCTTCACACACTACACAACACACACACACACGTGCACATACAACACACACATGTATATGCACACCACACACAAGTACACATATAGATAGCACACATGTGCTGACATACATACAACAAATAAGCACACACATACACAATACACACATATATCACACACATATGCATATACACCACACATGCATGTGTGCACATGCATTCACACATCTAAGCACACACATGCACATGTGCACATACCACACATGTACATATATGCATGTGCACACATCACATCCCTGCGTGTGCATGCATGCATGCATACTACACACACACACACATAAAACACATGACACATGCACACACCACACACATACACACATACACCACTCACACAGGTACATACATACCACACACATAAGCATACACAAATACATGCACATACACACAATCATACACACGCACAAGCACACATCACTCTCAAACACCTGCACACACCCACCACCTTTTGCACCAACCCTGCAGGCAGCCTCCCCTCCTGAGACGCCCCCCACCTTGCTCTTCTCTGTTGTCCAAAACTCTACTCATTTCTCAAGCCCCAGGTCAAATGCCACAGCTTCCCTGGAAACCTCCTCACTCTCCCCAGTTTGCCCTGTGTCCTAGGAGGAATAAACCCTCAAGTCATGATCATCTGTCCTAGACATGGCCGCGCAGGGCCTTCAGAAGACCTTCCCATGGCTGCAAGGATTTCTCCCCTTGGAAGCCAGGACTCAGCCTCCCAGACACACTTAAGAGCCGGTATTTGGCACAGGCGCCGCCCATTAGATGCATCTCCACAAGGCCCCCACCCAAACGAGAGCACCCTGAGGAAGAAAGGCCACCACCCTATGGAAAGCAACATGGAATTGAGAGGCAGCCACGACAGAGCCCTGGTGGGGCATCAGAGAAAATGGTTGGAGGAGCATCTCCAGGAGTGGCCTGTGGGATCATATGGGTGTTACACTGGCTGAAGTGATACTCCCACCTCAACCTCCAAGTAGCTGGGACTACAGGCACATACTACCGTGCCCAGCTAATTTCTGAAAATTTTTTATAGAAATGGGGTCTCACTATGTTGCCCAGGCTGGTCTTGAACTCCTGGGCTGAAGCAATCCTCCTGCCTCAGCTTCCCAAAGTGCTGAGGTTACAGGTTTGAGCCACTGTGCCCAACCCATAGCCTCCAGTTCTGATCTCTGTCCCAATCCCTTTCCACCCAGCACGTCTGTAAGCTACCTAAACTCCTTTCCATCCAGGATGGCCTGTGGTGTTTGCAGCTATGAATCCTCCTGAAAACACCTGCCTCCCTCTGGGTTCCAACTTGCGCCTCAGCTACGGTGTCCTGCTTTGGTGCGCCATACATTGTATCGGGGTTGTGTCTGTGCATTCTCAGCCACACTGCATGTGTTTCAAAGAGAGCCTGTCTTCACCTGCCAGTTCTGCTTCTCTCCACCTACCTTCCCTTTCTTACCTGATGCATCAGTAAGGCAAGCCGCTGTAACAAACAAGCCTGAAACACTCAACAGCTTAAATGCCAGGCAGGGTTGTTCATACCTGTCATCCCAGCACTTTGGGGGCCAAGGTGAGGGGATCACTTGAAGCCAGGAGCTCGAGACCAGCCTGGGCACTATAGCAAGATCCCATCTCTACAAAAAAATAAAAATTTATTATTTAAAAAATTTATTATTTCTTCCTCTGGAGTTGGTGAATAATGGTGGCATGTATCAGTAGCCCCAGCTACCCAGGAGGCTGAAGGAGAATTGCTTAAGCCCAGGAGGTTAAGGGTACAGTGAGCCATGATCACACCACTGTATTCCAGCCTTGGCAACAGAGTGGGATCCTGTCTCTAAAATTTTAAATAAAACAAAAATGTACTTCTCACTCACAGAACAGGCCAAGGTGGGGGTGCTCTGCTCCATTCGGTCATGCCGGGATTCAGGCTCCTTCAAGTCCACATCTTAGGAGCTTGTCTGCTGTGTATGTTTGTGGGTGTCCCATGCCTCCCCGCTGGCCATGCGGAGGCTCATGGGACTGCAGGACACAGGGCAAGCATGTGCGCTGTGACTCTGAGCATGTGAGGATGCCTCTGGCAATGGGAAAACAGATCCCTCAGAGAAAGACACGCATGCTAGCAGTGAATTTTAGCTCAGCCTGCCAATCAGAAGAGCTACCCTTCTTCTGAAAGGACAAGAGAGAGTCCCCCTTTAATAGTATTTTGCCTCTCCTGGAGACAGATAGCCCCCTTTTAATGAAGCTCCTGTTCCCCAAGTGCCTGGTGCTCCACCCACTCTAGGCCATCCCTCATACCCCAAAACCCCCTATGGTTTCCAGCCTCCGAGCCTTTACATGTACCGTTCCATCGCCATAAATGCCTATTCCTTCCTTGTCTAACTGGAAAATTCATACGAACCCTTTCAGACCCAGTGCAGGCCAGGCATGCTGGCTCACACCTGTAATCCCAGCATTCTGGGAGGCCGAGGCGGGCAGATCATGAAGTCAAGAGCTCGAGACCAGCTTGGCCAACATGGTGAAACTCCATCCCTACTAAAAATATAAAAATTAGCTGGGCATGGTGGCATGTACCTGTAATCCCAGCTGCTCAGGAAGCAGAGACAGGCGAATTGCCGGGGAAGCAGAGGTTGCAGTGAGCTGAGATTGTGCCACTGCACTCCAGCCTGGCAACAGAGTGAGACTCCGTCTCAAAAAAAAAAGACGCAGTGCAAATGTTACCTCATCTCCAGAACATTCCCTGACACCCAACTCCCCAGAAGCATTGATTTTTCCCACATCTGTGCCCCACAGGACTTCATCAGCCATGTGGGCATCCATTTCTGCCTACACGCTGGACTCTAAAGTCCTGGGGCACAGGGCAAGGTGTGTATTCCATAAATGATTCTTTAATGAGGAAATAGAAGAATGAACACGTCCAACCTGTTTTGACTTCCACCCTCTGGAAAGATTTCACGCCCATAACCTCCCCTGCACATCATAAACCCCCTTCCTTCCAAAGGCACCGCCCTCCTGTGAGTCGCGGCATTGACAGACTCCAGGCAGCCTCCCTTTATTTTCCTCTGAAGAAGGAAATTTCTCATTATCATGGATGGTTACTCCCACATAATGCAAATAATCACCTTTCCATGGCCTAAGAAAAGCTTTATTTAATCTAGCTGGCAGATGTCTTCAATGGAAAGACCCAGTGCAAATAAAAGTGCGGAACTGAAATGTCAGGAAATGGAGCCACTCCCTGATCTAGCCTGCACGTGACCCGGGAGCCCCCTGCAAGGCCACAGCGGCGGTGGCGTGAGTAGCAGGGAGGTTTCCACCCTGGGACCAACTCCAGAGGACGAAATCAAAAGCCCTCCCATCCGCCGCCGCCTCCTCTTGCTTCTCCTCCGCTGTAATCATCATGCTCTGTATGTGCCCAGCATTTTCTCTTTCTCTAAACACTTTCATGTGCAGTTCACATAGAATCCTCACCATACCCCTGTGCGGGCGTAGTGCAGGGCTGCTTATCCCACAATAGCCTGGTTAAGCCCTCTCAGCGACGACAAGACTGAACTCATTCCAGCGAGAGTGCAGGAGCCATGGCCTCTGTACCGGGGCTGGAATCAAAGCTGAGCCGCGCTCCCTGCAAACAAGAGGATGACTTCGAAACCTCAGGCATGAATCAAGGCTGCTGACACCTGCCAATCTGAGAAAGGTCTCTCCAGGAGAGGGGGCAGCTGCATTCAGCTAGGCGACATGGAAACTGGCTCAGCTTTTCTAACAGCAATGAGATCTGACACCTCCCAGATCTGGGAACTCTGAGACCCAACGGTGGATGGAGAAAATCCACTAGTGGGGACACAGACTTCCAATCCGCCACAGATGGGCCACTGTATGGCCTTGAGGAAACATCAGGTGACTCTGGAGACCCCTGGAAGATGATGGAGGAGGACTTCAGTGGTTTTCAGCATTTAGGGTCTGAAAGCATGTAACATCAAAGACCACAAAGACCCACATTTCCAAGAAACATGTTAAGCGTTTAGCGGTATGACACGGACACCTGGGTTATCACGAATCACAGGTGTCCAATCTAGATTGTACCCGGTGCTACCATTAAGGGTTTCTGCTTCTGAACAAGTTGATATCTGGGCAGAAGAGCAGAAATATCCAAGAGAGTCCTGCAGTTAGCGTGATCTTGGTCCAACTGTGCAACCTCTGTAGGCTTCCATTTGCTTATCTGTAAAAAATGCATCTATAAAAGTGGGACGCTATGGCTCACGCCTGTAATCCCAGCACTTTGGGCGGCCAAGGTGGGCAGATCACCTGAGGTCAGGAGTTTGAGACCAGCCTTACCAACATGGAGAAACCCTGTCTCTACTAAAATTACAAAAAAAAATAGTCAGGTATGGTGGCACACTCCTGTAATCCCAGCTACTCAGGAAGCTGAGGCAGGAGAATCACTTGAATCTGGGAGGTGGAGGTTGTGATGAGCCAAGCATTGCACTCCAGTATGGGCAACAAGATTGAAAACTCCATCTTATGGCCGGGCGCGGTGGCTCAAGCCTGTAATCCCAGCACTTTGGGAGACCAAGGCGGGTGGATCACAAGGTCGAGAGATCGAGACCATCCTGGTCAACATGGTGAAACCCCGTCTCTACTAAAAATACAAAAAATTAGCTGGGCAGGGTGGCGCGTGCCTGTAATCCCAGCTACTCAGGAGGCTGAGGCAGGAGAATTGCCTGAACCCAGGAGGCGGAGGTTGCAGTGAGCCAAGATCGTGCCATTGCACTCCAGCCTGGGTAACAAGAGCGAAACTCCATCTCAAAAAAAAAAAGGAAAAGAAAAGAAAAGAAAACTCCATCTTAAAAAAAAAAAAAAATCTTCTATAACTAATAATAGTATCTACATCAGGGCAGATAGTCATTGTGAGGATTAAATTAGATGACATAGCACTCGCGATATCGGAGCTGCACAATATACACTGGGACTATTATTAATAGAATTGTTCTCTCTCTCTCTTTTTTGAGATGGAGTCTCATTCTGTCACCCAGGCTGGAGTGCAGTGGCTTGATCTCGGTTAGCTGCAACCTCCGCCTCCTGGGCTCAAGCGATTCTCCTGCCTCAGCCTCCCGAGTAGCTGGGACTACAACCACACGTCACCACGCCCAGCTAATTTTTGTATTTTTAGTAGAGACAGGGTTTTGTTATGTTGGACAGGCTTGTCTCAAACTCCGAAGCTCAGGTTCTTTTGCCTCAGCCTCCCAAAGTGCTGGGAGTACAGGCATGAGCCACCATGCCCATCCTGATCATTCTCATTTAACAATAATGATAAATGGCCAAGCGTGGTGGCTCACACCTATAATCCCAGTACTTTGAGAGGCTGAGGAGGGAAGATTGCTTGAGGCGAGGAGTTGGAGACCAGCCTGGGCAACATAATGAGACTCTGTCTCTCCAAAAATTACAAAAATTAGCCAGACATGCTGGCACATAATTATAGTCCCAGCTACTTAGGAGGCTAAGGCAGAGGATGGCTTGAGCCAAAGAGATGGAGGCTGCAGTGAGCCATGATGGTGCCACTGCACTCCAGCCTGGGCCACAGAGTGAGGCTCTGTCTCAAAAACAAACAATAATAAATAGAAATGAAATAATCCTAGCCTACATTCACGGATGAGTAAAGGTTCCTTAAATAAAAACAGAGTGTCCTGTCTGTTCTTCTGCTGTTCCACTGTTAAACTTCCGCAGACTCTCATCAGGCAAATGTTTCACTCCAGTACAAGACAGGCAGCAGTTACTTTATTTTGCAATTGAATGATCACTTTGAGTTGTTTTCTGTTGGTTTGTTTTGTTTTTGTTTTGCTTTGCTTTTTGGAGGTGTTTTGGATTTGTTTTTGTTTTTGTCCCTGATCAGTGTCAAGACTGGTGATCAGAACATTCATGCCAACAGAGCAAGGCCAACACCACTGACAGGTTAAGACACTGCAGCGGGGAAAGTGGGGGCGGGAGCATGGGGCATTCTGGTGCTGCACTGTCCTCATGTACTTTTGCTACTGTTCTTGACAGAGGTGTTGAGGATGGGAAACAATAGGGAGTGGTGGAGGCTGAGGCTAACAGGGGACACATATGCAGATCAGGCTCTGTGTTTTAATATGGGGGTGGGACACAGTGGCTCACGCCTCTAATCCCAGCACTTTGGGAGGCTGAGGCAGGAGGATCACTTCAGACCAGGCATTTGAGACCAGCCTGGCAATATGACGAGACCCCATCTCTACCAAAAATAATTTTGTTGTTAGCCAGTCGGCCAGACGCAGTGGTTCAGGCCTGTAATTGCAGCACTTTGGGAGGCTGAGATGGGAGGATCACTTGAGGCCAGGAGTCTGAGACCAGTTGAGCAACATGCTGAAATCTCATCTCTACTAAAAATAAAAAAATTATCTATACTTTTTTTGGTGGTATACTTCTGTAATCCCAGCTGCTTGGGAGGCTGAGACATGAGAATCACTTGAACCCAGGACACGGAGGTTGCAGTGAGCCCAGATTGCATCACTGCACTCCAGCCTGGGTAGCAGAGTGAGACGCCATCTCAAAAAAAAAAGAAGAAGAAGAAGGGCAGGGCACAGTCTGTAAGGGCAGGGCTCACGTCTGTAATCCCATCACTTTGGGAGGCCAAGGTGGGTGGATCACAAGGTCAGAAAATCGAGACTTTCCTGGCTAACATGGTGAAACCCTGTCTCTACTAAAAGTACAAAAAATTAGCTGAGTGTGGTGGCAGGCGCCTGTAGTCCCAGCTACTCAGGAGGCTGAGGCAGAAGAATCGCTTGAACCCAGGAAGCAGAGGTTGCAGTGAGCAGAGGTTGCACCACTGCACTCCAGCCTGGGCGACAGAGTGAGACTCTGTCTCAAAAAAAAAGAAGAAGAATGAAAGTGGCATTTTGGAGCCAAAACAAGAAGGAGGAGGAAGAGAAGAGGAGGAAGAGGAAGAGAAGGAAGAGGAGGAGGAGGAGAAGAATAATTATTACTAGCTGAGTGTGGTGGTGTGCACCTGTGGTCCCAGATACTCACATGGCTGAGGTGGGAGAATAACTCAAGCCCAGAAGGTCAAGGCTCCAGTGAGCTATGATTGCCCCACTGCACCCCAGCCTGGCAGAGCAAGACCCTGTCTCAAAACATTAAAAATATAAAATATACATAATTAAAAATACGTATATATATAATTTAAGGAAGACAGCCCAATGTCTTTAGTTCTGCCTCTGGTTTTCCTGATTTTTCTATATTTTTAGACAACCACCCTCCCCCAGTTTTAAAATATTGGCCCAATTTTTTTTGTTAACACTGTGGGTCAAATAAAACACACTGCAGGCCTGATTCGACCCTGGACCACCCTTCTGTGAACTGGGCTTGCTCTGCTGCAGTCCTCACCGTTACCTCCCGTATGTGTTGACAAGAGTGGAGAATGGCCGGGGTCACGATGCATAGTTGTCTAGGGTGTCTACTGCCCAAGGGCACCACACCGAAGAGGATGCCATTTCTAACAAAGGCATCTAAGATTTGTATGAAGAATTTCTACAATTCTCCAGCAGAGGGCAGTCGCATGTCATGCTCCAACAAAATCACAGAAATTTTCATTGGTTGGAAAGTCTGTAATTTCCAACGAATTACAGAAGGTTGTCCTGTAATCCACACAAAGGTGTTATAAGAACTAGCAGCACGTCAGGTGCAGTGGCTCACACCTGTAATCCCAGCATTTTGGGAGGCTAAGGCAGGAAGATCACTTGAGCTCAAGAGTTCAAGACTGGCCTGGGCAATACAGTGAGACCGTCTCTAAAAAAATTTTTTAAATTAGCCAGCCATAGTAGTGCATACCCATGATCCCAGCTACTCAAGAGGCTGAGGCAGGAGAATCACTTGAGCTCAGGACGTGGAGGCTGCAGTGAGCTATGACCATGCCACTGCAACTCCAGCCTGAACAACAGAGCAAGACTCTATCTCAAAAACAATTTTTTTTTTTTAAAGACAGAGTCTCACTCTGTTGCCCAGGCTGGAGGGCAGTGGCACAATCTCGGCTCACTGCAACCTCCACCTCCCGGGTTCAAGCAATTCTTCTGCCTCAGCATCCCAAGTAACTGAGACTACAGGCGTGCACCACCACACCTGGCTAATTTTTGTATTTTTAGTAGAGATGGAGTTTCACCATATTGGCCAGGCTGGTCTCAAACTCCTGACCTCATGATCCGCCCTCCTCAGCCTCCCAAAGTGTTGGGATTACAGGCACGAGCCACTGCACCCAGCCAAAAAAAAAAAAAGAAATTTAAACCTAGCAGCAGCCCTGAAGGTGGAGAATATTGAAATTAATGATCCTACTATTTCTGACTGAGTTGTAAAGTGGAAGTTCCAAACAGCAAGCATTGGTGAGGTTAGAGAAGAACTGGGCTCCTTACTTGGCTGGTAGAAGTTAAATGGGTACATCTCCATTTGAAAGTTGTTTGGCAGCCCCTAAACAAGTTGAACATACAAATACCCATGACCCAGCAATTCCGCTCAGTGTATATCCAACAGCATCCATACTGGGTGCATCCAAAACATGTTCTGGACCGTTCATAAGCACACTGTCCATAACGGCCCACACTGCAACGCGCTCCACTGTCCATCAATAATGGAAAGCGTAATTTGTGCTATATTCACATGGGAAACAGATTCCACTGTGCAAATGTGCCAACTGCTACTATGCATTGTAATATATGAGGACAAATCTCATAAAAGTCACCTTAAGTCAGCAAAGAGAACATCTCATGTGATTTTATTTCTATAAAGTGTAAACAGCAGGCAAAGCTAATCTCGGTTGTTTGATGTTGGGATAGTGGTTTCCCTTAGAGATGAATGGGTAGTGGCTGAAAAGAGAGACACAAGGGGCTGGGTGTGGTGGCTCACACTTGTAATCCCAGCACTTTGAGAGACTGAGGCAGGCAGATCATCTGAGGTCAGGAGTTCGAGGCCAGCCTGGCCAACATGGCAAAACCCCATCTCTACTAAAAATACAAAAAAAAAATTAGCCGGGCATGGTGATGCATGCCCATAATCCCAGCTACTCTGGAGGCTGAGGCAGGAGAATCACTTGAACCTGGAAGGCGGAGGTTGCAGTAAGCCAAGATGACACCACTGCACTCCAGCCTGGACAACAGAGTGAGACTCAATCTCAAAAAAAAAAAAGAGAGAGAGAGAGACAGAGACAAGGGAATCTGCTAAGGCAACCCCTGGTACCAGCGCCTGAAGTTCAGCAGGAAGTGAGCACCGGGCAGGAGAGCGAAGCTTCATCTGTATTTGCAGCCTCTCCGCATCACTCCCATTACCGCCCGAGCTCCGACTCCCATCAGATCAGCACAAACCCTACTGTGAACTGCGCATGCGAGGGATCTAGGTTGCTCAGTCCTTATGAGAATCTAATGTCTGATAATCTGTCACTGTCTCCCATCACCCCCAGATAGGACTGTCTAGTTGCAGGAATACAGGCTCAGGGCTCCCACTGATGCTACAAGATGGAAGTTGTAGAATTATTTCATTCTATATTACAATGTAATAATAATGGAAGTGCACAATAAATGTAACATGCTCGAATCATCCTGAAGCCATCATCCCTGACCTGGGCCATGGAGAAATTGTCTTCCACGAAACTGGTCCCTGGTTCCAAAAAGGTTAGGGACCACTGTTCTAAGGGACTGGTCAGGTTCTGTTTCCTGATCTGAGTGGCAGGCACATGAGTGAGTTCGGTTTCATGCTTTCACATTCCTTCTTTGCACGTTTTGCTGTCTGCATGCTAGACTCCAGCAAACATCTCAAAAGACAAGCACATATGTGTGTGTCAGGCAGAAAGGGGGAAAGAAGAGAGAGAAAACCACTGCATTCATCGATCACCACCTCTATGTGTAAGTTTCCTTCCAGGACTGCCTGGAATTGACGACTTTGCATTCCTGCAGAGGAAACCAACTTCCTTTGATTGCCTGTGTTCTGAGGCCGACTTCCCCAGATCTGCCGACCAGAAATCCTTCCTTGCGGCCGCCCTGTAACGTGGCTGGCATTTGCAATTCGAAAGTGTCTTTGGCCCTGGTTTTCCGAGGAAATGAAAATGCTATGCATTATCAGCATATCATCCAACAATTTATCACCATGTTGGCACCTGACAATGTTGATTTATGATTCCAGCAAGAAGAGCAGCGCCCCACAGCCCCCAAGTTAAGAAATGGAGACATCAAGGAGTCCCGAGCAACAGGCAGGAGAGGCCGTGAGGTTACCGCAAACTCAGTGACCACAAGTGCCAGTGAGAATGGCTATGCAGACTGTGTTCCCTGCACATCTCACGACTCTTTTTCTCCTCCCCTTGCTCCCGGGTGCTTTGTCTCTCACTCCTGATTCCAGTGGAGCTGCTCTGCCTATGCATGCAGAAACTGAGAGGTGCCTGGGGTTCCTGTCCTCCCACCCCCCTACCCCCCAGAGCCAGCTCTTAGCCAATGGAGGGTGGGCTCCAGAATGTGAAAGCCCAGCTGCCTTTGCCTGAGTCTGGACAGACCCTGGGGCAGAACTTACACTGCAGAGCCTTCCTGCAGATTGGTCCAAGGCCACCCCAGGGGGATTTTGCTAAAGGACCTTGACCTGGCTCGGCTCCTAGGTCCCCCTCCTCCTGCTCCCTTCCAGACTTCCCCAGACCACAGCCTTCCTACATGACTTGCACACAATTCCTCGCCACAGGGCATGCTTCTGCGGAACCCAACCTAAAACCGAGGGGAAAATGGATTCTAGCCTTTCTCAGATTCAGAAACAAGAGACCCAAATGGCCCGGGCCTCCCCGCTCCCACCTCCCAACTCCCAACTCCCGCCTCCCGCCTCCCGCCTCCCACCTCCCACCTCCCGCCTCCCGCCTCCCACCTCCCATCTCCCACCTCCCACCTCCCATCTCCCACCTCCCATCTCCCACCTCCCACACATGAGCCTGTGTATCAGGTTTCTGCAAACACAAGCAATGGCTTGCAACACATTTGCAAGCGGCCATCATCATTTCCGGGATTTGCTATGACTCGGGTTGCAAGGTTTTATTTCAGTTCGGTTCACAGACAGACATGAGCTACACTCCAGGGCTCATGCCCACATCCACGGCTTGGAACTCGAGACGCACTGTCCAGGATGGCCAGCATTACGACAGCACCCACCGGGCGACAAGCCTGTTCCCAGAACAGTCTTTTTTTAATTATTTTTGTTTATTTATTGATTGATTGATTGAGACAGGGTCTTGCTCTGTGGCCCAGGCTGGAGTGCTGTGGTACAATCATAGCTCACTGCAGCCTCGACCTCCCAAGCTCAAGCGATCCTCCGACCACAGCCCCCCAGCCCCAGTAGCGTGGGAACACAGGCATGTACCACCATGCCTGCCTGATTTTTTTTTTTTTTTTTTTTTTTTTTTTTGAGAGACCAGGTTTCACCATCTTGCTCAGGCTGGTCTTGAACTCCTGGACTCAAGTTATTCGCCTGTCTCAGCCTCTTGAAGTTCCAGAATTATAGACATGAACCACTACACCCAACCAGAAAAACCTTCTTAACCCATGTGTTACCAAACCTTGATTTTATTTCATTTCACTTTATTGTTGTTTTTGAGACAGAGTCTCACTCTGTTGCACAGGCTGGAGTGCAGCAGCGGGATCTCATCTCACTGCAATCTCCACCTCCTGTGTTCAAGCAATTCAAGTATTCTCCTGTCTCCGCCTCCCAAATAGCTGGACTTACAGGCGCACGCTGCCACACTAGGCTAATTTTTGTATTTTAATAGAGACAAGGTTTCACCATGTTGGCCAGGATGTCTCAAACTTCTGACCTCAGGTGATCCACTGGCATTGGCCTCCCCAATTGCAGGAATTACAGGCATGAGCCACTGCGCCCAGCCTGAACCTTGATTTTAACTAAATTATTCTGAGTTGCAGTGGTCTTCCCCCAATTTGAGGTGGAAGATAACTTTTCCCCTCCTGAAATCAAGTCTGCTATTCAGTACAGCAAGTGGGAGCTCTAGGAGCTCAAAGACCTGGGAGCGGCCGGGCACGGTGGCTCACACCTGTAATCCCAACACTTTGGGAGGCCAATACTGGCAAATCACCTGAGGTCAGGAGTTCGAGACCAGCCTAGTCAACATGGTGAAACCCTGTCTCTACTAAAAATAGAAATAAAAATAAATTAGTCGGTTGTGGTGGTGGGCACCTGTAGTCCCAGCTACTCCAGAGGCTGAGGCAGGAGAATCGCTTGAACCTGGGAGGAGTAATTGCAGTGAGCTGAGATTGCACCACTGCACTCCAGCCTAGGTGACAGAGTGAGACTCTGTCTCAAAAAAAAAGCCCCGAGAGCTCTGCCACTCACATGCTCTGGGATAAGCCACTGGCCCTCTGTGCCCTCCAAATGTCCCCATATGTGCAATGGACACAAGAACACCAGCCTCTCAGGACTAGAGTGAGAATTGTTCAATAATGTTAGGCCAGGTGCGGGGCTCACACCTGTAATGCCAGCACTTTGGGAGGCCTAGGCGGGTTTACTTGAGGTCAGAAGTTTAAGTTCAGCCTGACCAGTACGGTGAGACCCTATGTCTACTGAAAATACAAAAATTAGCTGGGCATGGTGGCACATGCTTGTAGTCCCAGCTACTTGGGAGGCTGAGGTAGGAGAATCACTTGTACCCAGGAGGTAGAGGTTGCAGTGAGCCGAAATCAGGCCACTGCACTTCAGCCTGAGTGACAGAGTGAGACTATCTCAAAAATAATGAAAGTCATAATACTGTTATTACTAAATGGAGCTGAGCATGGTGACTCACCTGTAACCCCAGCACTTTGTTGAGGGCTCCACCAGGAGGATCACCTGTGGGAAGTAGAAAAGTTTCTTTTTAAAGTTTTCTTTCTTGTTAAAGAATAAGTGTGCTAATAACTTTAAGCCCTATCCTATGTAGCTGTTAGACATGCTTACAGGCACATAGTACACTCTATGTCCTTGTACTTTAACCAAGATATCTGTGCTGGACGTGCTCACAGGCATGTCCCAGGTCACCATTGCTTTTACCTGTTTAGAAAAGTATCAAGTTATTAGCCATTCGGGTTTTAGTTTAGATTGTGAGGTCTGACTCCAGCCAACAGAGATCAGACACAGCAGTAAGGACGACCCCAAATGCGTAAGGGATAAATTTGCGTGTTTTCCTTTGTTTGTTGTACTCTCGTGGCAAGAAGGCTGGTGAGGGTACCCTTCCTGCAGCCCAGGAAGCAAAAATTGCATTGCTGAAAGATCCTTCATCTCAATGCTACTTTTTCTTTGCAGCACCAAGCATCTATTTCCAGCGTCTATTTCCAACATCACTTGAGACTAGGAGTTCAAGACCAGCCTAGGCAACATAACAAGACCCTGTCTCTACAGGAAAAAAAAAATTGTAATTAGCTGGGCATGGTGGCACACACCTGTGGTCGCAACTACTCTGGTGGCTGAGATGGAGGATGGCTTGAGCCCAGAAGGTAGACGCTGCAGTGAGCTATGATTACACCACTGCACTCCAGCCTAGAAAACAGAGTAAGACTCTCTCAAAAAGAAAAAAAAGAGATGCATGGCTTCACAGTTCTGGAGGCTAGATGCCTGAAACCAGACTAGACGCCTGGACTGAATAACCGACTTGATTCCAGGAGACAAAAAGTTATCTCTGCCTCAAACTGGGGGAAGACCCCAGGAACTCAGATTAGCTGATTGAAAATCAAGGTTCAGGTGTGGCAGGTCTGCCCACCCTGAACCTGTAGGAGAGGACCTCCGGCCGTGGCACCTGGCTGCATCACTCCAACCTCTGCCTCTCTTGTCACACAGCCCCTGTCTCTTTTCTCCGTGCCTCTTGTATAGACATCAGTCATGATGGATTAAAGTCCCGCCCCCATCTAGAGTGACCTCATCTTAACCAGTTCACATCTGCAACAACTCCAGGTGAAATGAGGTCACAGTCAGAGGTTCTGGGGGCCACTGCAAAGTTTGCTTTTGTGGGAGACCCAGGTCAACTTCTAACAATGGATAAACAAATGGTGGTATCCCATACAAACGAATGTTGTTCAGTCATAAAAGGGAATGAGGCAAGGCACGGTGGCTCCCGCCTGCAATCCCAACACTTTGGGAGGCTAAGGTGGGCAGATCATGAGGTCAGGAGATCAAGACCATCCTGGCCACATGGTGAAACCCTGTCTCTACTAAAAATCCAAAACTATCCGGGCGTGGTGGTGGGTACCTGTAATCCCAGCTACTTCGGAGGCTGAGGCAGGAGAATCACTTGAACCCGGGAGGTGGAAGTTGCAGTGAGCCAAGATCATGCCACTGCACTCTAGCCTGGGCAACAGCGGGAGACTCCATCTCAAAAAAAAAAAAAGGAAAACGGGAGTAAACCAAGACTGTAGTAACCATCAGGAGCCTCCTCAACAAGCCCAAGAGTGAGATGACCCCAGAGGAGCTGCAGAAGCACGGGGAGGAGGAATTTAACACGGGCCCACTCTCTGCGCTTACGCAGTCAATCAAGAACAACACCCAAGGGCTCCTCAACTGCCGCAGCAATAAGAAACTCCTGGACCCTGTGAAGGCCTCCGATAGGCACTACAACCTGGTGCTGGAGAACGAGGAGATGTGAACCGAGGTACCCAAGAGCGGCAAGGGCAAGAAGTCCAAGCCAGTTGATAAAGACCGCTACATCGCCAAGAGGTTCCTGTGTGGGAACTGGGCCATCGTGGTCCTGCAGCACCCGCTCATCGCCAGCAGGTAGGGGCCACCTATCCGTTGACAGAACTCACTCCCAGGTCCTACAAACACCGCTGCCATTGGGGTTGAGAATAAGAAAGCTCTGTGCTTTTCTAATAAAAAAAAAAAAAGAAAGGAAGGAAGGAAGGAGAAAGAGAGAGAAAAGGAAGGAAGGAACAAAAGAAAGAAAGAAAGAAAGAAAAAGAAAGAAAGAAAGAGAGGGGAAGGAAGAAAGAAGGGAAGGAAGAAGGGAAGGAAGGGAATGAAATTCTGGTACATGCTATAGCACAGATCAAACTAAAACTTCATGCTAAGTGAAAAATGTGATATAAAAGGCCGCATATTGTACAATTTCACTTCTATGAAATAGCCTGAACAGGCAAATCCATAGGGAGGAAAAGTAGATTATAAGGGCTGGAGGGAAGGGAAGAATGGGGAGTGATTGCTCATGGGCGTGGAGTTATTTTTAGGATAATAAGAAATGTTCTGGAATTAAACAGCAGTGACAGCACAATTTTGTAAATATGCTAAAAACTACTGAATGGTACACTTTAAAAGGGTGAATTTACGGTATGTAAATTGCATCTTGATTTTCAGAAAAAAAAAAGAGAGAGACCCTGTTTAAGAGGATGAAAAGCCAAGCTACAGACTGGGAGAAAATGTTTGCAAACCACATACGCCCCAGTGGACTTGTATTTAGATTATATTTTTTAAAAAGGAGCTCTTCAAAAACCAATAGTTAAAAAAACAATCTAATTAGAAAATGGGCAAAAGAAATGAAGATACAGCCAGGTGTGGTGGCTCACGCCTGTAATCCTAGCACTTTGGGAGGTCGAGGTGGGTGGATGACCTGAGGTCAGGAGTTCAAAACCAGCCTGGCCATCATGATGAAACCCCATCTTTAAAAAAAAAAAAGAAAGAAAGAAAGAAATGAAGACACAAGGCCGGAAGCTGTAGCTCATGCCTGTAATCCCAGCAGTTTGGGAGGTCAAGGCAGGCAGATCACCTGAGGTCGGGAATTTGAGACTGGCCTGACCAACATGTTGAAACTTCCATCTCTACAAAAATACAAAAATTAGCCGGGCATGATGGCGGTGCCTGTAATCCCAGCCACTCATGAGGCTGAGGAAGGAGAATCTCTTGAGCCTGAGAGGCGGAAGTTGCCGTGAGCTGAGATCATGCCATTGCACTCCAGCCTGGGCTACAGAGCAAGACTCTGTCTCAAAAAGAAAAAAAAAATAAATGAAGAAACATTTCACTGAAAAAGATACACAGATAGAAAATAAGCACATGAAAAGATATTCAATATCATTAGCCACTGAAGAGAGGTCAATTAAAACCACAGTGAGATATCACAAGACACTTTCAGAATAGCTAAATTAAAAAATAAAAATAGTAACACCACAAAATCCTGGTGAGAATGTAGGGAAACTAGATCCCTCATATGTTGCTGGTGAGAAAGTAAACTGGTACAGCTACTCTGAAAATAGTTTGGCTGTTTCTTCAAAAACTAAACATGTACGTATCATACAACCTAGCGATTGCACTCTTGGGCATTTAAATGAGAGAAAATGGAAAGTTACAGTCTCACAAAAACCTATACACAATTGTTCAGAGCTGCTTTATTTCTAATAACCAAAAACTGGAAACAACCCTGAATTGTAATCCCCATGGGCCCCGTAATCCCCACGTGTCAAGGGCAGGACCAGGTGGAGGTAATTGGATGATGGGGCGGTTTCCCCCAGGCTGTTCTCCTGATAGTGAGTGAGTCCCACAAGATCTGATGATCTTATAAGCATCTGGCATTTCCCTTGTTTGCACTCACTCCAGCCTGCCGCCCTGTGAAGAAGGCATCTGTGAGTGGGTGGGTGTGTGGGACTGTAAGGGATAGTGATGGAACCGTTCTGTATCTTGATTGTGGTGGCTGTCACACAAATCTGCACAGGTGATAAAATTACATCACACACACACACACACACACACACACACACACACACACACAGTCAGGCATGGTGGTTCATGCCCATAATCCAGCATATTGAGAGGCAAAGGTGGGAGGCCAGGAGTTCAAGACCAGCCTGAGCAACATAGTGAGACTCCATCTCTACAAAACAATGAGAAAATTACCAGGCATGGTGGTGCATGCCTGTAGTCTCAGCTCCTCAGGAGGATGACGCAGGAGGATCACTTGAGCCCAGGCAATTGAGGCTGCAGTGAGCTATAATCTCACCACTGAACTCCAGCCTCGGCAACAGAAGAATACCCTGCCTGAACCCACACATAGAGACACACACACGCACACACACACACACACCAACGTATGTTTATCACTGCTATTAGGTCTGTGGATTGTACCAGTGTTCATTTCCTGGTTTTGATATTGTACTACAGATATGCAAAATGTTACCATTGAGGGAAACAGAATGACAAGTCCATGGGACTTCTCTGTACTTTTTTTCTTCGATTTCCTATAAACAGAATTATTTCAAAATAAAGAGTGTGTGTGTTGTTGTTTTAGAAACAGGGTCTCACTCCATTACCCAGGCTTAGTGCAGTGGTGTGATCGTGGCTCTCTGGACGGGCAATGCATCGTTGTGATGAAAAATAACACAAAAGTGGAAGTCACTGGGTTGGAACTCCGGGAAAGATTTTTTTTTAAGTGGCTGAATGCTCTTTTATTGGAGGGCGGGGGTGGAGTTTCGCTCTTCCTTGTCCAGGCTGGAGTGCAGTGGTGAGATCTCAGTTTACTGCAACCTCTGCCTCCAGGGTTCAAGCAGTTCTCCTGTCTCAGCCTCCCAAGTAGCTGCAGTATAGGCACCTGCCACCATGTCTGACTAATTTTTGTATTTTTAGTAGAGACAAGTTTTAACCATGTTGGCCAGGCTGGTCTTGAACTCCTGACCTCAGGTGATCCACCCACTTTGGCCTCCCAAAGTGCTGGGATTACAGGTGTGAGACACCTTGTCTGGTCTTTTTTTTTTTTCTCTGTCACCCAGCTTGAATTGCAGCAGTGTGATCACAGGTCAGTGCAGCCTCACACTCCTGGCCTCAAGCCATCCTTCTGCCTCAGCCTCCCAAGTAGCTGAGACTGCAGGTGCTTACCATTATGCTTAGCTAATTTTTTTATTTTTCTAGAGACAGCAGTCTCACTATGTTGTTCTGGCTGGTCTCAAACTCCTGACTGCAAGTGATCCTCCCACTTCAGCCCCCAAAGCTCTGGGTGTGAGCCGCAGTGCTGCAGGCAATGCCCTTTAAACCACTCTTCTTCCTTTTATCTGGAATATGGATGTGATGGCTGGTGCTGCAGCAGCAGTTGAGACCCATGAGGTGATGCTAAGGATGGAAGCCCGGAGAATGCAGAGGATGGAGGGGACAGAAAAGGAGAGCCTGGGATACGGTGACTCCACAGAGCCGG
Organism: Saguinus oedipus; assembly: GCA_031835075.1. Classification (NCBI taxonomy): domain Eukaryota; kingdom Metazoa; phylum Chordata; class Mammalia; order Primates; family Cebidae; genus Saguinus; species Saguinus oedipus. The sequence goes on from CM063170.1 coordinate 51,849,547, forward strand.
AGACCAGACCTGGGCTGAGCTGCCCACTTCTGATATTTAAGCCACTCTTTTTCTACTACTTGGAAACTCATCCCTCAATCCCCAACCAGGTCTCAAAAGACCAGTGAGAAACTGAAGAATCAGGCTGAAACAGGAACAAAAACAAAGGCATCCCGGGGGTGAAGAAGCCAGAACCACATCCAGGAAGGTACCGGTGGCCCCATCATTGTCACAAGGCGAGTCCCCTCCTTGCAGGAGCAGCTGGGAATATAAACAGTCACTGGCAGGCAGAAGGAAGCCACACCCTTTCCTGGAAGCCAAGTGTCAGGTTGGGACAAGAAAAGAGACTGTACGAGTCTGTACATTTGCCTTCTAAAAGTGCCTCTCTGGCCCGGGCACAGTGACTCATGCCTGTTAATCTGAGCACTTTGGGAGGCCGAGGCTTGAGGATGGCTTGAGCCCAGGAGATTGAGACCAGTCTATGAAACATAGCAAGACCCTATCACTACATTTTTAGATTTTAGAAATAACTAAAAATAAATAAAAGCCTCTCTTTGGAGATTTTGCTTCTTTATTTTATTTAGTTAGTTTTAGAGAGTCTGTCACCCAGGCTGTGGTGCAGTGGCACGATCTCAGCTCACTGCAAGCTATGCCTCCAGGGTTCGAGCCATTGTCATGCCTCAGCCTCCCGAGTAGCTGATCACAGGAGCCTGCCACCACGCCAGGGTAACTTTTTTGTTTTTGTTTTGTTTTGTTTTTCGAGACAGTGTTTCACTCTTGTTGCCCAGGCTGGAGCGCAGTGGTGCGATCTCGGCTCACTGCAACCTCTACCTCCCAGGTTCAAGTGATTCTCCTGCCTCAGCCTCCCAAGCAGCTGGGATTACAGGCATGCACGACCACACCCAGCTAAGTTTGTATTTTTTGTAAAGATGGGGTTTCACCATGTTGGTCAGGCCAGTCTCAAACTCCCGACCTCAGGTGATCTGCCTGCCTCGGCCTCCCAAAGTGCTTGGATTACAGGCGTGAGCCACCGTGCCCGGCCAATTTTACCTGTTTATTGTTATGATATTTCCAGAGAGAATCACACCCACTCAATGTCGCAAATAAAACTAGAGTTACAAATAGATGTTTCCACCATCTCTCCAGTCAGGAAGGCTTTCTCCACCATGCTAACCTGGAGACGGTGGGCGACCTCTTGTGCCCACATCAGATAAGACTTGCCCGGTTAGACAAGCAACAGGGCCCATCTCAGCGGACACCAGAAGCACTGCAGGAAATATCTGCATACAGCCTAATATACTGTTGTTCCCCCTTGTCCAGGGTTTTGCTTTCTCCAATTTCAGTTAGCCATGGTCAGCTATGACAGAAAAATATGACATGGAAAATTCCAGAAACAACCAGTCATAAGTTTTAAATGGCATCCTGTTCTGAGCAGCATAATTAAGTCTTACAACACCCTGCTCCATCCCACTTGGGACACAGATAGCTTTGTCCAGGGAACCCACCCGGTGCATGCTACCCACCTGTTGTCACTCAGTAGCCATCTCGGTTTTCAGATCGACAGATCACGAGAAGAAGGGTTAGTACAGTATAGTAAGATACTGAGCAGGTTGAGCACGTTGGCTCATGCCTGTAATCCCAGAACTTTGGGAGGCTGAGGTAGGTGGATTGCTAGGAGTTCAAGATCAGCCTGGCCAACATGAAGAAATCCTGTCTCCACTAAAAATACAAAAATTAGGCCAGGCGTGGTGGCTCAGGCCTGTAATCCAAGCACTTTGGAGGCCAAGGCAGGCAGATCACCTGAGGTCAGGAGTTCAAGACCAGCCTGACCAACATGGTGAAACCCCGTCTTTTTAAAAAAATAATAAAAATAAAAATACAAAAATTAGTTGGGCATGATGGCACACACCTGTAATCCCAGCTGCTTGGGAGGCTGAGGCACAAGAATGGCTTGAACCCAGGAGGCAGAGGTTGCAGTGAGCTGAGATCACGGCAATGCACTCCAGCCTGGGAGATAAAGTGAGACTCCATCTCAAAAAAAAAAAAAAAAGATATTGAAAGAGAGACCACATTCGCACTCACTTAACTTTCATTACAGTGTATTGTTGTAATTGTTCTATTTTATTATTAGTTGTTGTTAATCTCTTACTGTGATAGTTTAGAAATGAAGCTTTATCACTGGAATGTACACATGAGATAAAACATAGCATATTAGGGTGTGGCACTATCTGAGGTCTCAGGCATCCACTGGGGTTCCTGGCCCATAATCCCCACAGATAAGGGGGGACTCCTGTAGTGTTTGTGAGGGAATAAAAGGATAGGAAAGCCCTCTTGTCCTAAAATTTCCCTCTCATTGCAATTTTCAAAACTTTAAGTGTGCTCTGACCCCACAAGGGGAGTGATGTGGTTTGGCTCTGTGTCCCACCCAAATCTCCTCTTGGATTGTGATCTCCAGGTGTTGAGGGAGAGAGGGACCTGGTGGGAGGCACCTGGATCATGGGGGTGGTTCCCTGTGCTGTTCTTGTGACTACGAGTGAGTTCTCACGAGATCCAATGGCTTTATAAACGGCGGTTTTCCCTGTGCTTTCACTCCTCTCCCTCCTGCCGCCATGTGAAGAAGGTCCTTGCTTCCTCTTCCCCTTCCGCCATGATTGTAAATTTCCTGAGGCCTCCCCAGCCATGCGGAATTGTGATTCTATTAAACCTCTTTCCTTTATATTAAATTGGTGCAAAGATAATTGTGGTTTTTGCCATTATAAGTAAATTGCCACTTACAATGGCAAAAAAACACACTTTTGCACCAGCCTACTAAATTACCCAGTATTGGGTATGTCTTTATAGTGTGAGAATGGACTACTCTAGGGAAGAAAGCCCTAATTTTGACACATCCTAAGACAAGGACCCTACAAGAGGGACTCGGGGTGAGTTGACCTCCTGGGCTCAAATGATCCTTGCATCTCAGCCTCTGGGAGTAGAATCTATTCTACTCCCAGGAGGGAGGAAGGCAGGAGAAACCCCACTGACTTTTAGAATCTTTGTTTTTTGCCACTGATTCAGTTTCTAGAGGAAGAGCAACCGATTGGGTCTACCTTGGCTCACATGACACCATTTGGCTTCTGGAGGGGAGCCCTGCTTACAAACCTCAACCCTACACTGCTGGACGATATCCAGCAGGAAAGGGATGGACAATTCCTCAAGAAGAAACCAAGGGGAACAGAGAACTGGGGAACAAAGAAAAAAATAACATCCATTCTAATTAATTTTAAACTTTTTTTTTTAGACAGTCTCACTCCGCTGCCCAGGCTGGCGTGCTATAGCACAGTCTCAGCTCACTGCAACCTCCGCCTCCCAGGTTCAAGCAATTCTCCTGCCTCATACTCCTAAATAGCTGAGATTACAGGCCCCTGCCACCACACCCAGGTAATTTTTTGTATTTTTAATAGAGACAGGGTTTCACCATGCTGGCCAGGCTGGTCTCAAACTCCTGACCTCATGATCTGCCCGCCTTGGCCTCCCAAAGTGCCAAGATTACAGGTGTGAGCCACAGCGACTGGCCTTAAACTTCTTTTAAAAAAGAAAACTGAAGCTCCAGATAGGCAAGCATATTTGTGCTTTAAAAGAGTTTGATGCTGAACACAGTGGCTCATACCTGTAATCCTAACACTTCGGGAGGCCAAGGTGGGAGGCCAACTTGAGGACAGGAGTTTGAGACCATCCTGGGTAAGACATCTAAACCCTGTCTCTACCAAAAATTTTAAATCAGCTGGGCATGGTGGTGTGTACCTGTAGTCCCAGCTACTCCCAGAGGCTGAGATGCAAGGATCATTTGAGCCCAGGAGGTCAAGGCTGCAGTGAGCTATGATCGCACCACTGCACTTTAGCCTGGGTGATTGATTGATTGATTGAGAGAGGGTCTTGCTCTGTCACCCAGACTGGTGTGCAGTGGTGCCATCTCAGCTCATTACAACTTCCACCTCCCAGGTTCAAGCAGTTCTCCTTCCTCAGCCTCCCAAGTAGCTGTGATCATAGGCATGCCCCACCGCGCCTGGCTGATTTTTGTAATTTTAGTAAAGACCAGATTGCTCCATGTTGGCCGAGCTGGTCTCAAACTCCTGACCTCAGGTGATCTGGCCACCTCAGCCTCCCAAAGTGCTGGCATTACAGGAGGTGAGCCACGTGCCTGGCCCCCATCTCTTAAAAAAGAGAGAGAGAGAGTTTCCATCTCCAAATAGATTCTATACAAAAATCAACCTGGACAATTATGTGGTTTTCTCAGGTCACACAAAGAGAAGTGAAGCAGTCCCTGATATCAACAAGACCCCAATCTAGAGAGGGAGCAAGATATACACGCCACAAACCAAAAAAGGATTGGTAAGAACCGTTCAAGATAACCTACCCAAGCACCATGAGAGAACAGAGACCGGGGTTGTCAATTTATCAGAATTAGAGTACACTTCCTGCAGGAGGCAGTGTTTGAGCCGGAGATGAGCAGAGAGAACAGAGGTTTAGAACAAATGATGTAGAGCTTTGAATGTCATGCTGAATTTTTCCGTGACAGTACTGTTGAAGGTTTTTGAGCAGAGGGATAAACATGATCTTATCTCAGCAACAACGTAGAGATTAGATGGTCCCAGTGGGAGAGATTAAAGGTTAGGAGACCCATAAGAATGTTGTCGCAATAAGGCAGATGAGAGATAAGGGCCTGCCTTAGAGGACTGGTAAGTAAGGGTAATGAGAGGAAACCACATTTCAGGGAGTTGGACTGGGCAGGTCCTGATGAATAACTGGATGGTGGGGGTCGAATGGAAGATAATGCAAGATTTCTGTCTTGGGTGATTTGGTGAATGGTAATGCTCTTACTCAATCCCAGGAAACTCAGAAGCAGTGTGCAGGGAGAAGAGGGTGAGGTCAACTGGGGTCAGATACAGCTTGAGATGTTTCAGAGATACTCTGGTGGAAATGTTCTGCAGGTTGCTGGAATTTTTCTTCTTTTTTTTAAGACAGGGTCTTGCTCATTTGCCCAGGCTAGAGTGCAGTGGCACCATCTTGGCTCACTGCAACCTCAACCTGGCAGGCTCAAGAGATCCTCCCATCTCAGCCTCTCAAGTAGCTGGGACCACAGGCACACACCACCACACCTGATAATTGTGTTTATTTTTTGTACAGACAGGATCTCACTAGGTTGCCCAGACTGGTCTCGAACTCCTGGCCTCAAGCGATCCTCCCGCTTCAGCCTCCCAAAGGGCTGGGAGTATAGGCATGAGCCACGAGGCCAAGCCCAGAGTGTTGAAAATCTTGAGTCCAAAACAGGAAGAAGCCAGGTGTGACGGCATGCACTTGTAACCACAGCCACCCAGGAGGGTTAGGTGGGAGGATCGCTTGAGCCTGGGAGTCCAAAACCAGCCTGTGTAACATAGTGAGGCACCATCTAAAAAAATTAATCAATTGATTAATTAAAATTCAGGAAGACTGGTCACTGGTCATCATTACCTTTGAACAATGAAATTATGGATTATTTTTGTTTGATTATTTTTAGGGTTCTTGATAGGCACATATTACTTTTATAGTTACCAAAAAGAATAAATTTTCTTTTGCCAGGCATGGTGGTGCGTACCTGTAGTCCCAGCTACTCAGGAGGCTGAGGCTGGAGGATCGCTTGAGCCCAGAAGTTCTGGGCTGTAATGTGCTATGCCGATCAGGTGTCCGAACTAAGTTCGGCATCAATATGGTGACCTCCCGGGGATCGGGGGACCACCAGGTTGCCTAAGGAGGGGTGAACCGGCCCAGGTCGGAAACAGAGCAGATCAAAACTCCCATGCTGCTCTGTAGCGGGATCGCACCTGTGAATAGCCACTGCACTCCAGCCTGGGCAACATAGCAAGACCCCATCTCTAAAAAAAGAAATAAAAAGAATATTTTTTAAAGAATAACCAAATGAGGAGACAGGTTAGGATAAGAGAAATCAAGATGATCGCAGACATGGCAGAACTTGTGGACGTGGCTACAGAATTCAAGTTCATTCGGTTCTCATCCAAATAGCTCCTGAGCATTTCCGCTTTGTCAGACTCCATAGCCACTGCCACAAACAGGATGGTGAGTGACAGATGTGGTCTCCATCCTCAGAGAGCCCCAAGGAATAGAAAGGTGCAAGGAGAGGAGAGATGAACAGATGTCCGACTTTGCAAAAAAAAAAAAAAAAGCAGAGAAGGGCAGGCTCTGGAAGCTGCAGAACTCTATATCTTATGGCAAGGCAAAAATTCTAAACTCTTGCAAATCCTAGGGGAACAAGGCACAGAAGCGTGGTCCTTAGGAGACAGCCAGGACCCATCAGGAACATTCGAACCAAAGGAAGCTCATTTTCCTTTTGGAGAAGGGAAAACTAGAGATTGCATGTCGGGATTTCAGCCAGACATTTGGCAAAGGTCTCATGATAATCCCACGGGTGAGTTAGACCAATATGGGCTGGAGGGGAGTGGAATGAGCGTGGCGTTCTTCAGATGCAGAAGAATGACCCACCACATACAGTTTTGATTAATGAGCTGTATTAAACCAGAGAAAGGTCTTGAGACCTCACACTTCTCCTCTTGGCTCTGTCCTGTTTATCATTTTCTTGACCAGGGAAACAGATGTTGGCTGAGGATGGAAAACTTAATGAAACCTCTTGGGAAAAAGAGCTGGTTTGTCTTTTGTGATGGGAAGTTGCCGCCACTGTGCCCGTGAAGATGAAGAAGAATCCAGCCCTGGATGAAAGAACTTAGTGGTGTCCTTCACTGTCCTTCCCAAATCCAACATCCTTCCAGTCTGCAAGCATCCTTTGGACACTGTCACCCAGAAGTCTGCATCTTTGCAAAGCCAGTGTGTCTACCCCAGAGTCCATCCTATTGGGCTGAAGGCAGTTTGGTTTTATGGGAGGCACAGGGTCTTTGCAGCCAGTGACACCTGAGTTCCCATCCCCAACCACGCTGTCCAGGTGTGTGCATTAAGACAAGTGACTCCACCTCTCCTTCAGCCTTATTCTTTATCTGTAAAAGGGGTAGATTCTACCTACTTCTTGGAGTTTGTAGGGCTTCAAAAAGGCCATGCTGTGTACATTAAGTGTTTGGATTGACCACCACAAAGCCAAATCACTACTGAGCATCTATCAGATGCCAAGTACCCTGCAGGGTGTGGGTGTACAAGAGACACAACCCCTGCCTTCACAGCAGCATTTACTATCCAGGGCAGAGATGGATAGTAAACAGATATTTACAATGAGCAAATAGGGCGGGGCGTAGTGGTTCACGCCTGTAATCCTAGCACTTTGGGAGGCCAAGGCAGGCGGATTACTTGAGACCACGAGTTTAAGACCAGCCTGAGCAACATGGTGAAACTCTCTATTAAAAATTTTAAAAATTAGCTGAATGTGGTGGTGCATGTCTGTAATCTCAGCTACTTGGGAAGCTGAGTCAGGAGAATCACTTGAACCTGGGAGGCAGAGGTTGCAGTGAGCTGAGATTATGCCACTGCACTCCAACCTGGGTGACAGAGCAAAACCTTGTCTCAAAAATAAAATAAAATAAAATAAATAGGCAAATAGGCTTGGTGCAGTGGCTTACACCTATAATCCCAGCACTTTGGGAGACTAAGGTAGGAGGATCACTTGAGCCCAAGAGTTGGAGACAAGCCTGGGCAACATACTGAGACCCTGTCTCTATTATATATATACATAATTTTTTTTGAGATGAAATTTTGCTCGTTGCCCGGGTTCAAGCAATTCTCCTGCCTCAGCCTCCCAAGTAACTGGGATTACAGGCACCTGCCACCACATCTGGCTAATTTTATATTTTTGGTAGAGATGAGGCTTGTCCATGTTGGTCAGGATGGTCTCGAACTCCCAACCTCAGGAGTTCTGCCAGCCTCAGCCTCCCAGAGTGCTGGGATTACAGATGTGAGCCACTGTGCCAAGTCTATAATTTTTTTTAATGGGTAAATAAGCCAAAGACTCAAGCACAGTGGCTCACACCTGTAATCCTAGCACTTTGGGAGGCCAAGGTGGGCGGATCACGAGGTCAGGAGATCGAGACCATCCTGGCCAACACAGCGAAATCCTGTCTCTACTAAAAATACAAAAAAAAAAAAAAATAGCTGGGCATGGTGACAGTTGCCTGTAATCCCAGCTACTCTGGAGGCTGAGGCAGGAGAATCGCTTGAACCAGGGAGTCGGAGGCTGTAGTGAGCCAAGATCGTACCACTGCACTCCAGCCTAGCAACAGAGTGAGAATCCGTCTCAAAAATAAAAAAAATAAGAAAATAAGCCAAAGAATATATAATTATATGTGAGGGAGAGACCTGAGGGGAAAGGAGGGTGAGAAGATGCCTTTCTGTGGTGAGAAAAAATTCATCCCTGGAATCTGATAAATGGTGATCCACTTCCACAATACCAGGTCAGGGTGCTCACGTCTGCTGACTTTGAATGTGTATATGTCTTGCACAGTTCCATTCCAATTTTCACTGGCACATCAGCAAGCTGCTGCTGCTGCAAGGGGCCCCTTCCCAGGGCTCCCCTCCCAGCCAGGCTGTTCCTTCCTCTCGGCCCTCCTCCCAGGCCAGTGGCAACCAGGTTCTTACCCATGATCATGCTTCTACTGCCACCAACAGTGGATGAAGCTCCAAGGACTCAAGTCTTCCACCCCTATCTGGGCATGGGTTTTGAACTGTGAGCCATTCAAGGCCCTCTGTGATCTGTTCATGAAACTGATCGTCATCACATCCAACATTTGTTGAAGATTTACTATGTGCTATGCCGAGTCTTTTGCAGGCATTTATTCACTCAATACTCACCCCCACTCAGGTGATTCATCCCCCATCATGGTTTTGGGGAGCTCAGTCGGGCACAGAGAGGAGAGGAAGCCCCCACCAGGTCACATGGGTAGGTCTCATGGGATTTAAACAAGGCTCCAATGCACCAGGGAAGAATCCCACGCCCATCCCATCCATCTGTCGAGTCTGGTGGGTGTCCTGCATCTAAGGGCCTGCCTCTTCCTAAAGCCTCCATTTGTCTTGAGAAATAGAAAGAGAGAGAGAAAAAAAACAATAATTGAATGAGCAATCCAAATCAGTATTTTTATGCTAAACATGCCTATATCACGGAGTAGAATGCAAAATGTAGGAGCATGTTTAAGACAAAGCTGACAGTTTCAGGGGAGTTTCAGAAAAGTGGGGCCTGCAACCCTTAAATCTCAGGGTCTTGGGATACTGGGTGGATGCAGAGGGAAGGTGTCAGGATACCGGGTGTGTGCAGATAGGACACCTCAGGATACCGGGTGCAGAGAGGAGGCCTGGACTCCCGCATCCTGACTCCTGCTCTGGCATCAGCCTTGCCCACCCACTCCTTAGTCTCCTCATCCACACTGTGCTTTGCTTGGCCCCCCACCCTACTGCATATGAGACCCCCACTCTTCCCCAGCAACTGCCTTCTTTCCTCTGAACTCTCCCACTCTCCCCTCTGCCCCCAGCCTGTGTTGGCCATTTAGTAAACCATGGTGCATTGTCCATTTCCTTTTCATGGGCAGTTTTCAATGTCTCCAATAAAATCAGTGTCTCCTGGCCGGCAAGAGATGGCCATTGATTCTCCAAATCGCTCAGAGAGCTGCATCTCGCCCATGGTACACGCTCTCGGGAACCACAGACTGAGAGCTTCAAGGGCAGGTATTTCCCTGAAGTTTGGGGCCAGCACTACCAAAAAGCTACAGCACCCTCAGAGTGACACCATGTTCCATAAATTCCAGCTTTGTTTTTGTTTGTTTGTTTGTTTGTTTGTTTGTTTGTGACAGAGTCTCACTCTGTTGCCCAGGCTGGAGTGCAGTGGCGCAGTCTCAGCTCACTGCAACCTCCACCTCCTAGGTTCAAACAATTCTCCTGCCTCAGCCTCACAAGTAGCTGGGATTACAGGCATGCACCACCATGCCTGGATAATTTTTGTATTTTTAGTAGAGACAGGGTTTCACCATGTTGGCCAGGCTGGTCTCGAACTCCTGACCTTAGGTGATCCACCTACCTCGTCCTCCCAAAGTGCTAGGATTACAGGCATGAGCCACCACACCTGGCCTATAAATTCCAGCTTTGACTGCCTAAGCCTAGTCTATTACCAGGGAGAAGGGGAAACTATCAACAACCCCTCCACCTTTTTTTAGATGGGGTCTCACTCTGTTACTCAGGCTGGAGTGCAGCAGTGCAATCATGGCTCACCGCAGCGTCCACTTCCTGTGGGCTGACTCCATCCTCCTGCTTCAGCATCCCAAGTAGCTGGGCCTACAGGTGCCCACCACCGCAGCCAGCTAATTTTTGTATTTTTGCTAAAGACAGGGTCTTGCCATATTACCCAGGCTGGTCTCAAACTCCCAGCCTCAAGCAATCCTCCCACCTCAATCTCCCGAATTGTTAGAATGACAGGCAGGAGCCACCGCACCCAGCCCAAGAACTCTGTGCTTTGTGCAAACATGCACAGGTGTATTTTCACTTTAAAGCCACTAAGCACGCTTCCTGCCCACTCCTTGCTGCTGCCCGCTAGGATCTCGCCTCCAGATGAGGTCAAAGCCCTTCTTAGGTCTGTTCTCAGCTCCCCCATGTAGCACTTCACAGTTCATGTGTAATACATTAGGGTGATGCTTAATCGCTGTTTGTTTTCTTTGCATGGAACCCTGGTCTCTAGCACTCAGCAGGCTGCCCGTCACACAGTAGGTGATCAATAAATGTGGGTGGGATAATTAAAGGAATATTCTCCCACTCCAGCTGATACATGCCAGCCTCCCACCTACGTCCCACGTTGTGCTGTTGAGAGCTGCTCAGGACAGCGCTGCTCGGGCTGGTGCCTTGGACGTATTCGAAGAGTTACAGCTCAAAGCAGGAGCCCCGGAGAACAACAGGCCAGCTCAGACGATTACAGCAGGACTGATGGCATGAAGCCGGGGATAAGCCGCTGCCGGTTTTCTGTTCAATTCCCATCCTGCACTGCCATCTCCAGGGCACAGGAGCCCTCTCCAGGATGATCAAAGTGGCAGCCAACCCAGCGGGAAAAAATGCAACATCACCCTCGTGACCAGGGCTTTTGATCCAGGAAGGTCAGAGCTCATTGGGGAACATTTGCTCATCATTCGTCTCCCTTTGCTATGCAGCGGTGAGAAAACCGGGAAAGCCAGTTGTTAAAAGCACATCTCCTACGCTATTAGCTGGTGAGAACACAGTGCCAGCCATGGCGTGAGTGCCCCGGCCCAGCGCTCACACCCCATGACAATGTCCCTCACCAGCTCAGGGCATCTTGCACAATACAGATTCCAAGGCAGTCACCTGCGGTGGGGGCTGAAAGCCAGCATTTCTAGCAAATTCCAGAAGCAGCTGATGGTGCAGATCTGAGCCATGGTCAATCCATGAAAGGCAAAACGTGGTGCGAGGCCCAGTAGGCAGCACCTGGAAGATTTTTTTTTTTTTTTTTTTTTTTTTTGAGATGGAGTCTCAGTCATTCTTTTGCCCAGGCTGGAGTACAGTGGTGTGATCTCAGCTCACCACCTCTTAGGTTCAAGTGATTCTCCGGCCTCAGCCTCCTGAGTAGCTGGGATTACAAGTGCCCGCCACCAAGCCCAGCTAACTTTGTATTTTAGTAGAGACAGGGTTTCAGCATGTTGGCCACACTGGTCTCCAACTCCTGATCTCTGGCAATCCACCTGCCTCGACAAATATATCTTTACCTCAACAAATAGCTCTTTTTTTTTTTGAGACAGAGTCTCGCTCCGTCGCCAGGTGCCAGGCTGGAGTGCAGTGGCACGATCTCGGCTCATTGCAACCTCCGCCTCCAGGGTTCAAGCAATTCTCCTGCCTCAGCCTCCTGAGTAGCTGGGACTACAGGCATGTGCCACCATGCCCGGCTAATTTTTGCATTTTTAGTAGAGACCAGGTTTCACCAGGCTGGCCAGGATGGTCTCCATCTCTTGACCTCGTGATCCGCCCACCTCAGCCTCCCAAAGTGCTGGGATTACAGGCATGAGCCACCGCACCTGGCCAACAAATGTATCTTTAAGTGTCCTTTGGCTTGCAGTTTATTTTGTCACCCTGAGGACAAGTTAAACATACACTTGTGGTGCAACATTCCTGGTGCTGACAAGAAGACATTAATTTATTTTTTTATTTGAGTCAGTGACACCAGACCTCTATGACATGCAATTTACCTATATAACAAACCTGCACATGTACCCCTGGACCTAAAACAGAAGTTTTAAAAAGTATTTTAAAAGACAATAAAATACATTTTTTGACAGTGAAAAAAAAAAGATGCCTTTTTTTTTTTTTTTTTTTGAGACAGGTCTCACTCTGTCACCCAGGCTGGAGTGCAGTGGTACGATCTTGGCTCACTGTAACCTCTGCCTCCCAGGTCTAAGTGATTCTCCTGCCTCGGCCTCCCAAGTAGCTGGGATTACAGGCACTTGCCACCAAGCCCGGCTAATTTTTGTATTTTTAGTAGAAAGAGGGTTCCATCATGTTGGCCAGGCTGGTCTCGAACTCCTGGCCCCAAGTGAATCCTCTCACCTCGACCTCCCAAAGTATTGGGATTACGAGTGTGAGCCACCACGCCTGGCCAGCACCTGGAAAATTTTTGTTTCCCAAAATGTAAAATGCCTCATCTAGGCAGCATTGGCATCAGCTGGGAGCTTGTTAAAATACAGTCTCAGGCCCCGGCAGAGCCGCTGAGTCAGAGCCCTGGTGATTCAGACATGTGAAAATTTGAGGCCAGGTGTGGGGATAATCCCATGCCTGTATTCCAGCACTTTGGGAGGCCAAAGCAGGAGGATCACATGAGGCCAAGAGTTTGAGACCAGCCTGGAGATGCAAGACCCCCATCTCTACAAAAAAATTTAAAATCTGGTTCTTCAGTGTAAATAAGCTTTTGAAAAAAGAAAATTTTTTAAAACTAAAAATAAAAAATTAATTTAATTTAAAATTAGCTGGGCGTGGCTGGGCACAGTGGCTCACACCTATAATCCCAGCACTTTGGGAAGCTGAAGCGGGTGGATCACAAGGTCAAGAGATCGAGACCATCCTGGTCAACATGGTGAAACACTGTCTCTACTAAAAATACAAAAAAAAGAAAATTAGCTAGGCGTGGTGGCGCGTGCCTGTAATCCCAGTTACTAGGGAGGCTGAGGCAGGAGAATTGCTTGAACCCAGGAGGCGGAAGTTGCGGTGAGCCGAGATCATGCCACTGCACTCCAGCCTGGGTAACAAGAGTGAAACTCTGCCTCGAAAAAAAAAAATTAACTGGGTGTGATGGCACATACCTTCAGAAGTCCGAGGCAAAAATAGCTTGAACCCAGGAGCTGGAGGCTGCAGTGAACTATGATTGCAGCCCAGCACTCCAGCCTGGGCTACAGAGCAAGGCCATGTCTCAAAAAATAAAAGGAACAAAACCAACCAGTGACATTTCTGTCTCCCTCCCACCTCTGTCCCCACCCACCTCCCCTACCCAAGAACGACAGTTACCAGTGTCCCCAGGGATAACATGTAACATCCTACAGGGATGTCCATGATCAGGCAGACACGCATGTGTCCCATCATTCTCATAAATGCTCATGGAAGACAGGACAGTCGTGTCCCCGTTTCCTTCCCAGGCAGATTCTAACCCCTGAGTCAGGGACTTCAAAGCTAGCTGCGAGCTTCTGCCCAATCTCAGATTCTCTGGACTTCACCTTCATTTTATGAATCCAGAATCAGCCATCGAGGCTCGAGGCTTTCCAAGAAGCCATGAATTGCAGAGACCACACCTTGGCTTTCCAGGACAATCTCCTATCCTATTGCAAAGTGAGTCAGGACTCTTTTTTTTGTGTGTGTGACAGAGTCTTGCTCTGTCACCCGGGCTGGAGTGTAATGGCATGATCTCCGCTCACTGCAACCTCCATCTCCTGGGTTTAAGCCATTCTCCTGCCTCAGTCTCCCCAGTAGCTGGAATTACAGTCATGTGTCATCACGCCTGGCTAATTTTTGTATTTTTAGTACAAACGGGGTTTCTCCATGTTGGCCAGGCTGGTCTCGAACTACCAACCTCAAGTGCTCCACCCACCTCAGCATCCCAAAGTGCTGGGATTACGAATGTGAGCCACCACCCCTGGCCTATGAGTCAGGAGTCTCCTTAACCAGCTAAAGTATCTCCATTTCCTCAAGAGGATTTCTTGCATCTTCCAGGTCTCAAAGGGAGAAAATCACGCCAAAAGATTTTGCACATTTCTTGGGTTTGTTCTTGGGCATTTTCATTTTAGCATCTATCATAAAAGGGACTTTTTCTAGAGAGCTGTTATTTGTATATTGGAATTCTTTTTTAAAAAAAATATCCACTATGTCGCTCATCTTACTGAATTTTCTTATTGTTCATCGGAGTTTTCCAGTCGACTGTCAGGTTTCTAGGCGTAGGTCATGTCATGCACAAAAAGTTTTAGATCAGTCTTTATTGCAGCACTTTTGAAACTACCTGTGGTGAAGAGTCAGGCTTTTCTTTTCTTTTCTTTTCTTTTTTTTTTGAGACAGAGTCTCACTCTGTCTCCAGGTGCGAGGCTGGAGTGCAGTGGCACAATCTCGGCTCACTGCAACCTCCACCTCCCAGGTTCAGGCAATTCTCCTGCCTCAGCCTTCTGAACAGCTGGGAATACAGGCTCACACCACCACGCTCAGCTAATTTTTGTTTTTTTAGTAGAGACGGGGTTTCACCATGTTGGCCAGGATGGTCTCGATCTCTTGACCTCGTGATCCACCCACCTCGGCCTCCCAAAGTGCTGGGATTACTGGCTTGAGCCACTACACCCGGCCCGTGCTTTTGTTTTCTAAAACAGGTGACAGCTGGGCATGGTGGCTCATGCCTGTAATCGCAGCACTTTGGGAGGCTGAGGCGGGTGGGTCAGGAGTTCAGGATCAGCCTGGCCAACATGGTGAAACCCCGTCTCTACAAAAAATACAAAAATTAACCAGGCAAGATGGAGGGCACCTGTAATCCCAGCTACCTGGGAGGCTGAGGTGGGAGAATCACTTGAACCTGGGAGGCGGAGGTTGCAGTGAGCCGAGATCACGCCATTGCACTCCAGCCCAGGTGACAGAGCAAGACTCAGTCTCAAAAATAAAATAAGGCTGGGTACAGCGGCTCACATCTGTAATCCCAGCACTTTGGGAGATCGAGGTGGGTGGATCTCGAGGTCAGGAGTTCGAGACCAGCCTGACCAACATAGTGAAACTCCATCTCTATTAAAAATACAAAAAACCGGGCATGGTGGCATGCACCTGTAGTCCCATCTACTCAGGCGGCTGAGGGAGGAGAATCGCTTGAACCTGGGAGGCAGAGGTTGCAGTGAGCCGAGATAGCACCACTGCACTCCAGCTTGGGCAATAGAATGAGACTGTCTCAAAAAATAAATAAATAAAGTAATAGGCAAGAAGCTCATGAAACCCACTTTTGGCTAATTTTCTTCCTTTTTTTTTTTGTCACCTAGGCTAGGGTGCAATGGCATGATCTATGCTCACTTGCAACCTCCGCCTCCTAGGTTCAAGCAATTCTCCCGCCTCAGCCTTTCTTTTTTTTTAAAGTTGGAGTTTCACCATATTGGTCAGGCTGGTCTCAAACTCCTTACCTCAGGTGATCCGCCCACCTCAGCCTCCCAAAGTGCTGGGATTACAGGCGTGAACCACCGCGCCCAGAGCCTCAGCCTTTTGAGTAGCTGAGACCACAGGCACATGCCGCCATGCCCAGCTAAATTTTTTTGTATTTTAGTAGAGACCGGGTTTCACTATGTTGCCCAGGCTGGTCTCGAACTCCTGAGCTCAGGCAATCCTCCCGCATCGGCCTCCCAGAGTGCTAGGATTATAGGTGTTAGCCACCATACCCAACTTTTCTTTTTTGAAATGGAGTTTGCTCGTCACCCAGGCTAGGTGCAACGGCGCCATCTCTGCTCACTTGCAACTTCTGCCTCCTGCCTTCTCTTACCTCAGCCCCGAGTAGCTGGAATTATAGGGGTGCACCACCATACCCAGTAAATTTCTGTATTTTTGGTAGACAGGGTTCGGTCATGTTGGCCAGGCTGGTCTCAAACTCCTGGCCTCAAGTGATCTGCCTGCCTTGACCGCCCATTATGCTGGCATTACAGGTGTGATCTTGAATGCTGACTTACCAAGCTCTGTTTCCTACTGCAGGATCATTAACTAGGATTATGCAAAGTACAGAAAGCTGGATCCATGAGTTTCTTAGTACTTGGTCGTATGTATGTGTTTACTGCACTTTTTATGTCTAACACCAGGAAGAAAGGAGAAGAGGGAAGAACAATATTCCAGGGATATATATATATATATATATTGATATTGAAAAAGTTAATGGGTTTCCTCCAAGCTGGGGAGTGGAGAAAGGAATAAGAGGAACTTGAGCCAAAAGAACTTTTTAGACCTTCTGAACATGCTACAATTTGATGGGGAGGAAAAACTACGTTTTCAAAAATAGACGCTTCAATTAATGTCTCTTTTACTGTTCACTAGTGTCACGAGTGACGGTAATGGCAAGCGTTCCTGCTGCAGCGGAACTGTCTCCGAGTCTAAGATCCTGTAATTATACGTTGGACCGTGCATGTCTTATAGGATCTTTGTGGTACCCTGCCGAGAAACGGTGTCTGGGATTCCACCAGCTCCAGGGCTCTGCTGGCAGGGGAACAGGACAGGTGCAGCCCGGGGCTCAGGGAATCTTTCCTGGGGGATCTTCAGGACCTACAGTCCTGGCCAGGTCTCCCAACCCTGCTGGCCAGCGGTGAAGACCCCCGTGAACACTGTGCAGTTCTATTGTCCAGGGCTCTTCATTCTAAAATAAACCATTGTTGCCACTGAGGAAAGGGGTGGGGGCGCCAGAGGGTGTGGCTACCCTGTCCCCAGGCTGTGTCCCCTTGGCAATATCCTCACTGCCAAGCAATAGCTCCTCTGCTTCCCCCAGACCATGGTCATCATAAAGTCGCCTCTTTATTTTTATTCTTATTTACCCTTAGTCTCCAGCCTTCATTCTCACTCCCAATTATTATGTTTCATGTTTCATTCTGACACTCCTTGTTATCCACTGCTATGGGCCTGTTTAGCAACTTTGGGAAATGAGATGTGAGGTCCAGCGCAGTGGCTCATTGCCTGTAATCCGAGCATTTGGGGGAGGCCAAAGTGGGTGGGTCATCTGGGTCAGGAGCTCATAACTAGCCTGGCCAACATGGTGAAAACCCATCTCCACTTAAAAAAAAAAATAGCCAGGCGTGGTGGTGTTCACCTGTAGTCCCAGCTACTAGGGAGGCTGAGGTAGGAGGATGCCGTTGCAGTGAGCCGAGATCACATCACTGCACTCCAGCCTGGGTGACAGAGTGAGACTCTGTCCCCCCGACTCCCCCAAAAGAAAAGAGAAGAAAATAAGAAGTGAGATGTGATATAAACAAACTTTTTTTTTTTTTTTTTTGCTGAGACAGGGTCTTGCTCTGTCACCCAGGCTGAAGTGCAGTGGCACAGTCTTAGCTCACTGCGGCCTCAAACTCCCAGGCTCAAGCGATCCTCCCACTTCAGCCTCCCAGAGTGCTGAGATTACAAGGCATGAGCCACCACGCCAGCCTCTGCCTGCTTCCTTACCTTAAAGCTCCCTGTCACTCACATGCTCCCACTACCTGGTCTGGTCTTTCTGTTCCCTCAAAATAACCCTGACTTCAGGGCTTTTTCTACTTGCTGTTGTTCTGTCCCTGGAAAGTCCCTCTTGCTTCCTCCCAATCTTCCCATTGCTATCTCCTTGTCAGAGAAGCCTCAGGTCAAAGAGTCACTCCCAGTGAGTTCTTCAAGATCACCTGATCCAGATCCCGGTATTTTCCTGACCTTACAGCACATACCACTAACTACCTGATGGTTTTGTGTTTACTGACTACATCCTCTGCAGGAACATGAAGTCCATGAGAGGAGAGTCCTTACCTGTTCTCATCACTTGCGTCTCCTTTGCTTGGCATCTACAAAGCAAGGATGCATGTTTGTGCTAAATGAGCTCTCTCTCCTTTGAGCTAATTCCCCAGCTTGAGGGATGCGTTCATTATGAAATGAACAAATACACCAGGGGGACAGGCCCATGAGAACATAAGGAGACGCATTTCCACCAGGGAGAACATGAGAGCAGCCCTGAGGCTGGGTGTTCGAGGTCAGAAAGGCAGCCAGGTGGGGCCAGAGAGGTTCAAAATGACACAGGCAGGGGCCAGACCCATTGGGGAGCAGGGCCAGAGCCTCTTGGATCCTTTCTGTAAAGGATACGGTCATGGGACAGACACAATGTGATCTGATCTGCACTGCAAGTGGTAAAGTAGGCTTAGCATAGAATTTAAAAGCTTAGGCCAGGCACAGTGGCTCACGCCCATAATCCCAGCACTTTGGGAGGCCAAGTGGGTGGATCGTGAGGTCAGGAGATTGAGACCACCCTGGCTAACATGGTGAAACCCTGTCTCTACTAAAATTACAAAAAATTAGCCACGCGCAGTGGCATGCACCTGTCATCCTAGCTACTCAGGAAACTGAAGCAAGAAAATTGCTTGAACCTGGGAGACAGAGGTTGCAGTGAGCCAAGACTGGAGATCGCACCACTGCACTCCAGCCTGGGTAACAGAGCAAGACTTCGTCTCAAAAAAAAAAAAAATAGAATTTGAAAGCTTAACCTTTTTTTTTTTTTTTTTTTTTTTGAGATGGAGTCTCACTCTGTCGCCCAGGCTGGAGTACAGTGGCGTGATCTCAGCTCACCAACCTTCATCTCCCGGTTTCAAGCGATTTTCCTGCCTCAGCCTCCTGAGGAGCTGAAATTACAAGTGCCCGCCACCATACCCAGCGAAGTTTTATATTTTTAGTAGAGACAGCATTGTTCCATGTTGCCCAAGCTGGTCTCGAACACCTGACCTCAGGTGATCCACCCACCACAGCCTCCCAAAGTGCTGGGATTACAGGCGTGAGCCACCGTGCCCAACTAAGCTTAACCATGTTTAAGCATGCAGTTCAGGGACATTAAGCACATTCACATTGTTGTGAGGTCACCACTACCCATCTCCAGAACTCTTTCATCTTCCCAAACTCAAACACCATCCCCATCAAACACTCCCAATTCCTGTGCCACCAGCCCCTGGGAATCACCACTCTCCTTTCTGTGACAACAGATCTGATGGCTCTAGAACCTTATATAAGCAGAATCATACACTGTCTGTCCTTCTGTATCTGGCTTATTTCACTCAGCACCATGTCCTTAAGGTTCATCCATGTAGAAGCATGTGTCAGAATCTCCTTCCTTTTTAAAATTGTGATAATATGCGTGGCTCACCCCCATAATCCCAGCACTTTGGGAGGCTGAGACCGGTGGATCACTTGAGGTCAGGAGTTCAAGACCAGCCTGGCCAACATGGCAAACCCCGTCTCTACCAAAATTACAAAAATGTTTAGCTGGATTACTAGCGTGGCCTGTAATCCAGTTCCTCAGGAGGCTGAAACACAAGGATCGCCTGAACCCAGGGGGCGAGGTTACAGTGAGATGAGATCAGACCATTACACTCCAGCCTGGGCAATAGAGCAAAACTCTGTCTCAAAAAATAATAATAATAAAATAGTTATAAAATATACAAAACATTAGATACAATAAGATCTAGTGTTTGCTAGCACAGCAGCTTGACCACAGTCAGCACTAATTTGTTGGACATTTTAGAATAACCAAGAGCATGCAATTGGAATGTTCATCACACAGAAACGATGAATGCTGGGGTGATGGAAACCCCATTTACCCTAATATGATTATAACACAAATATCTCATGTGTCCTGTACCCATAAAAATTAAAATTTTTTTAAAAATTAAATTAAAACATGTAGGCCAGGTGAGGTGGCTCACACCTGTAATCCCAACATTTTGGGAGGCTAAGGTGAGAAAATCGCTTGAGCCCAAATGTTCAAGACCAGCCTGGGCAACACAGCAAGACCCCATCTCTACCAAAAACAGGAAAAAAAATGGCCGGGCATGGTGGCTCACGCCTGCAATCCCAGCACTTGGGGAGACTGAGGCAGGCAGATCACCTGATGACAGGAGTTCGAGATCAGCCTAGCCAACATGGTGAAACCTTGTCCCTACTAAAGATACAAAAAAATTAGCTGGGCGTGGTGGTGCACGCCTGTAATCCCAGCTACTCTTGAGGCTGAGGCAGGAGAATCGCTTGAACCCATGAGGCAGAGATTGCATTGAGCTGAGATCGCACCACTACACTCCAGCCTGGGCGACAGAGCAAGACTCCATCTCAAAAACAACAACAAAATATATATACATATATCCCTGGGTGTGGTGGTGCCGGCCTGTAGTTCCAGCTATTTGGGAGGTGGAGGTGGAGGCGAGAGGACCGCCTGAGCCCGGGAGGTGGAGCCTGCAGTGAGCGATGATGGCATCACTGCACTATCACTGCACTCCAGCCTAGGCAACAGAACAAGACCGTCTCAAAAACAAAAGTTAAAAAACAGAGATACACAGACATACACATACAAAACATAAACTGTACTCCACTCCTTTTTAAGGCTAAATCGTACTGCATGGTCTGCTGCTCATCCCTGGGACTGTTGTGTCTCGAGGGGTCCTCTTAGCTGCCGGGTGCAGCCGCCCAAGGGGGCACTCAGGGGCCGGTGCTGCCCTCCAGCCAGGTCACCACTGCACCTCCACTACCACCCACAAGGGTCCCACTTTGCAGGCGAGGGCCCCGGACTCAGAGGCCCCTGGACTGCCTGCGCAAGGACACGCAGCAGGTGAGGCCCCGCTGGGCGAAGAGCAGGGCGGGGCTATCCGGGTCCGCCTCTCCGCGCCCCGCAACACCGCATGACCGCAGAGTGCAGCCCCGCCCCGGGCCCTGCTAGCCGCCCACCCTGCGCCGCCACTGAGCAAGCGCAAGAGGAGCACCGCGTCGGAGCCTTAGGGCGCATGCGCGAAAAGCGCACACGCACGCAAAGCTCCCTTCCCACCGGCGTGAATCCGCCGATCCGGGCTTTCAGGCTCGCCGGGAGCTCTGTTTATAAACACACCGCGCGGTGGCCGGCGAGGGGTAACCCTAAGGGGAGTGGGGTGGGAGGCCAGAGGTTACTGGGCTTGGGGGCGCCGGTGGGGAGACCAACCCTACCCACCCTCGGGGACCGCTGGCTGCGCGGCGTGGCTGGTCGGCCGCCCTGCAGCGGACCGGGGCTGCCGGGGCGCCACGTGGTGCGCACGTGGTCCTGCCCCGGCGCGGCGGCTCCCCTCCCCCACGGCGTGAGCCGGGCTGCAACGCCCCCTGGCGACGACGGGTTGCATATTGCGCTTGCGTACAATGCGTCCCGAGGCGTCTTCCGGTGGCGCGGCGGGGTCTGTTGCATCCTCGCGACGGCTGCGTCGGGAGGTTCCGGGGCGGTGGGGTCGCCTGCCCAACGTTCTGTGCGCGAGTGACGGGTGAAGGCTGGCCTTGAGTGGGGGCGAGCCTCCAAGAGTCCACGTGGGACCAGTGGGATTCGCTGGTCCTGTTTTCTAAACACTGGGTGTCCTCGAACCTGGGGGCGCGGGCTGGGTACCCCCACTACGAGGACGAGCTTGCCTGGGTCAGTGACTGCATAAATAAATAAACGAATGGGGGGGGAAATATGTACAATAGTAAAAAGAATGTTGTTTCAGATTTTTTACCATGTCACCTACTCTTACAGATTTTATGAGACTTTTTGTTGTTTTTTATGTTGCCCAGGCTGGTCTCAAACTCCTGGGCTCAAACCATCCTCCCGCCTCAGCTTCTCGAAGTGCTGGGATTACAGGCGTGTTGAGATTCTACGTGAAATCTATTGGGCATTTCCTAAGCAGTCAGTGGTGGTAGTTATGGTTGTTGCTTAAAAACAAAAACAGAAATAAATGGTATAATCTATTCTAAAAGGATTTGAGAAAGATTTATAAAGGTTAAAAAGCAAGTGGCAGGAAAAAATAGAAATATGAAAAATTCCTCCTTTTTCTGCCATTTTATAGCAAAAGGTCAGAATTGCATTGCCACTGCTGGTTGTTTCTGTAAAATTAGTATTTCTCAATTTATGTACTCCAGGGACATTTTTTTTTCTTGAGACAGGGTCTTATTGTGTTGCCCAGGCTTTCGTGCAGTGGTACAATCATGGCTCGCTGCACCCTCAGCCTCCTGGGCTCAAGCAATTCTCCTGCCTCAGTCTCCCGAGTAGCTGGCATTACCGGCGCGATCCTCCATGCCCAACTAATTTTTGTATTATTATATTTTTTAGAGACAGGGTTTTGCCATATTGCCCAGGCTGGTTTCAAACTCCTGTATTCAAGTGGTCCTCCCACCTTAGCCTCCCAAAGTGCTGCAATTACAGGCATGAGTCACCATGCCCAGCCCAGCAACATCCTTTATTTTTTATTTTTGTAGAAACAAAAGTCTCACTGCGTTGCCCAGGCTGGTCTCAAACTCCTGGGCTCAAGCAATCCTCCCACCTCAGCCTCCCAAAGTGCTAGGATTACAGGTCTGAGCCACCTCTGCCAGCCCATCTTAAATACAGCTATGCATTGCTTGAGAAAGAGGATACTTGAGAAATGCATTGTTAGGCAATTTCATCCTTGTGTGAACATCAGTGTGTAATTACACAAACCTGTATGGTACAGCCTGTTGCTCCTAGCCTACAAAACCTTTAACAGCATGTTAATGTAATGTGCTGAATACTATGAGCAATTGTAACACAACGGTATTTACATATCTAAACATAGACAAGGTAAGGTAAAGATAAAAGTATTATAGGCCCGGTGTAGTGGCTCACACCTGTAATCCCAGCACTTTGGGAGGCCAAGGTAGGTGGATCACCTGAGTTCTGGAGTTCCAGACCAGCCTGACCAACATGGAGAAACCCCATCTCTAATAAAAATACAAAACATTAGCTAGGCGTGGTGGTGCATACCTGTAATCCCAGCTACTCAGGAGGCTGAGGCAGGGGAATCACTTGAACCTGGGAGGCAGAGGTTGCGGTGAGCCAAGATTGAGCCATTGCACTTCAGCCTAGGCAACAAGGACAAAACTCCATCTCAAAAAAAAAAAAAAAAAAAGGATACGGTATTATAATCTTAGAGGACTGCTGTCATATATGGCCTGAATGGTTGGCCTGTTTCATGACTCTAAATACCTAGTGTGTGCCAGATACTGCTCCATGCTCTGAGGTGACGCTATTCAGGTAAAAGGGAAATCTAAACGTGGTCACATTATAAAGGAAAGCCAGGAAGTACATATCCTAACGGTCAGGCTAATGGTACATGTTTAACAATCAGCTGGGGAAGGACTGCGTGTATACACACACGTTTATTATAAATGTTACTGGTATGAAGCATGTGTGTCATATTAATTACAAATAATGATAAAACACACAGTTCTCTTTTTGTTTGTAAATTCCATGGTCAGCTGATTCTCGGAGAATTCTTTCCTTTAGCATCGTTGAACTCCCGTGTCCATAGCCAGCCTGTGCTTCAAACTGAATTGTAATCTGCAAGGTTGAGTTGTTACCCAACCCACCATTTTCCCAGTAAATTTGTTGTCTTTAAACATAATGCTTGGCCTGGTAGGGTGGCTCATGCCTGTAATCACAGCACTTTGGGGCTGTATGGGACGCCAAGGCAGGAGGATCACTTTAACCCAGGAGTTTGAGACCAGCCTCGGCAACATAGCAAGATCCTGTCTCTACAAAAAGTAAAACGATTAGCCAGGCATGGTAGCATGCACCTGTGGTTTCGGCTACTTGGGAGGCTGAGGCTGGAGGATCTTTTGAGCCCAGGAGTTGGAGGCTGCAGTGAGCCATGGTCACGACACTGCACTCCGTCCTGGGCAACAGTGAGACCCTGTCTCAGAAAAATAAAAGTGAAATAAATGTAATGTTTGACAGGAGTGTTGATATTTTCACTTACGTTAACAAGTAAGCAATGAAGCAAAAAACCATTCAGATCAGAACTTTGTTCCTCGATGATGTCAACAACTTCTTTGCTGTATTGGAGAACGGTTTTCTATTACTGGATGAATATTTCCTCAAGGTTTTGTGCTGTTCTCAATGTAATGGCTACAGACATCACAGAATTTGAAGTTTAACCACGTTGTTAATTTTCCCCATTATTTTCTTATATCTAGGGATTGGCAGATGGATTCTGCAGAGTCAGATGGTAAATATTTTCCACTTTTCCAGACACACACAGTCTTCGGTGCCGTCTCTTGTTTTGTCTTAACCACCCTTTAACAATGTAAAAAAAAAAAACATTTTTAGCTCAAGCAAGCGCCAGATTTGGCCTTCAAAACCCCGAATTGTAGTCTTTTCAGATTTCTGCAGTGTAAATATCTCTGCGATAGTTGATCCAAGCTGCCAAGTGGAGTATCTGAACCAACGCAGAGTATCTGAACTTGGAGTTGGGAAGAGACTTTCCAGTATACAGATGGAGTACTTATAAGTAACCTCAAAAGCTTAGATTACAGTAAAATAATTAGGACATGTTAGGTGTTGAGACCCTTTCAATAGAATTTATTTAACTGCAAGCTTAATGTAATTTAATTTTTTTTTTTTTTTTTTTGAGACAGAATCTTTCTCTGTTACCCAGGCTGGAGTGCAGTGGCGTGATCTCAGCTCATTGCAACCTCCACCGCTCAGGTTCAAGCAATTCTCCTGCCTCAGCCTCTCCAGTAGCTGGGAGTACAGGCAGGCACCACTATGCCTGGATAATTTTTTATTTTTGTAGAAACAAGAGTTTCACCATGTCACCCAGACTGGTCTCAAACGCCTGAGCTCAAGTGATCCACCCTCCTCAGCCTCCCAAAGTGCTGGGATTACACATGTGAACCACTGTGCCTTGCCTAATGTAATTTAATTTTTGATAATGGCTGTCTTTAACAACCAATTCACCGAAATCCTGAACGTTTCACAGATAGGCTCTCGGGAACAGCTCCAACTCCACATTAGTCTTGTCTGTAAGTGGAGGTGGGCTTCTGGAATGGTAGAGTTCCATTTCTTAGCATGGGTTACACTTAGACATACCCGAAAGTGACCACCTGCCCAGGAGTCACACGCGTGTATCACACCCTCCCTTGAGTGAGTGCAGGGCCTGTGATGGGCTTCTAACAAGTGGAACATGGCAGATGGGGCAGATGTCATTGCCCAGATATGGTTATGTTATATGCAAAGGGCAAGGGGCTCCTATTCCCATTGCTCCTATGGTCACATGACATTATAGAAGGTCCGGTCCTGGCCCACTAGAGACAGAGACACTCCTGCTGGCCTTGCAGAAGCAAACAGCATGTTGTGAACAGCCCCTGGAGAGGACCCCATGGCCAGGGACTATGAGTGGCCTCCAGGACCTGAAGGCCGCCTCCAACAGATGGCCAGGAAGAAGCTGGGGCCCTCAGTCATGTGGCCACAAGGAAATGCATGCTGCCAGCAGGCTGAGTGAGCTTGAGAGAGGATTCTTGCCCAGTTGAGCCTCTGGATGAGAATGCAGCCCAACTCAACCTGGATTACAGCCATGAGAGGCTCTGAGTAGAGGACCCAGCTGAGCTGTGCCCAGGCTCCTGCCCCAGGGAGACCATGCGGTGCTAGATGGATGTTGGTTTAAGCTGCTAACAAATACATAATTTTTAAACATATGGATGCACTGTTCTGTATGTGTGTTACATTTCCCAATTTTTTTTTTTTTTTTGAGACAAGAGTCTTGCTCTGTCGCCCAGGCTGAAGTGCAGTGGTACGATCTCAGCTCACTGGTACCTTGCTGCCTGGCCTGCTGACCACTGCCTTCCTCCCTCTTTAACTCTACTGTACCTTGTCACCCTCGTCTCACTTCCAAAGCTCTCCCTCACTTCTGCTGGGATATTAAGAGGCCCACAGAAGGCCAGGCGTGGTGGCTGATGCCTGTAATCCAAGCACTTTGGAGGCCAAGGCTGGCGTATCACCTGAGGTCAGGAGTTCAAGACCAGCCTGACCAACATGGTGAAACCCCCTCTTTAAAAAAATAAAAATAAGAAAGTTAAAAAAAAAAAAAAGGCCCACAGAGCCTGCTCGAAGCTTAGCCAAGGCTAACCAAACACCACCTCCCTGTTCACAAACCCACATCTTCTTTCCACCCCCCAGCGTCAGAGTCCCCTGTCCCCCTTCCCTGGGAAGCCAAAACATCACAGCCCAGCCACTGCGCATTTGCTCTCATCTGCAGAATTTCACAAAAGAAACCAAGGGCCCCTGGGCCCCCACTCCAGCCCCAAGCATTCTGCCAAGGAAGGAGGCCCCTGCTGTTCACGCTGCCCTGTGTGTGGGTAGACGGATCTTCCCAGGCCGGCTTAGGTCGAGAGGTTGGCCTGGCAGGGATAAAACCAGGCCGGATGAGGACTGGATTGCAGCAGGCAGCCCATGGGGCTTTATCGCCGTTTTCTGTGGAACAAAGGCCTGGCTGGCCCTGGGAGCTCATGCTGCTGCTCTATTGAAATCTTGAGGTGGTTCTCTATTAATCACTCCCCCTGGCGCCTCAGAGGCCCCAAAAGGAGTCAAACAAAACCTCTTTTCTAAGCAGGAAGAGGTTTGCAGAGGCCTGAGCAGAAAGATTCCCCCAGCCCCTCTGGCCAACTTAACACACAAGAAAAGCGTTGCTTGGGTGCATGGCGGTGGGGGGAGGTTGGAACGTGACCAATTTCACTCCGGACCCCAAAGAGCTCCGTGCAGGAAGCAGAGTGGGTGAGCGAGGGGTCTCGCCTTCATGCAGCCCTTTCCTTGTTTTATTTTAGAAACTGAAAAGACCCAATCGAATGATGTTTGTTTGTTTTTTTAGTAGACATTTACTAGGAGCGAAGTAGAGAAAAAAACAAAATTTCCATTTTCTTTTGTTTTTTTTAGAGGGAGTTTCGCTCCTGTTGCTCGGGCTGGAGTGCAATGGCACAATCTCAGCTCACCACAACCTCCGCCTCCCGGGTTCAAGCAATTCTCCTGCCTCAGCCTCCCAAGTAGCTGGGATTATAGGCATGCGCCACCATGCTTGGCTAATTTTGTATTTTTATTAGAGACGGGATTTCTCTATGTTGCCCAGGCTGGTCTGGAACCCCTGACCTCAGGTGGTCTGCCCGCCTCAACCTCCCAAAGTGCTGGGATTACAGGCATGAGCCACAGCACCTGGCAAAACTCCCATTTTCTTTCCTTCTTAGATGTAACCTTGAATCACAACTTCTTTGTTTCTCTTTTTTCCCCACCTGATGTTGCTGTTCTGCATTAACCAATAACTGATACTGCATTATTCATTAACCCATCGATATGAGGTTTGGGTTCTATTTTTGAACAGGCTAAAACACCAAGCAATCATTTCCCCTGTTAAGCACTCATGACCCACCAGGACCAGGCCTGCTGCCTGTGGGTGTGTGTTTGTCTCTTATTGAGAAACAGCTTTTTAATATTTTTATTTATTTTTTATTTTATTATTTTTTTTTGAGACAGAGTCTCACTCTGTTGCCCAGGCTGGAGAGCGTGGTCACTGGCATGATCACGGCTCCCTGTAGCCTCACACTCCTAGGCTCAAGCAATTCTCCTGCCTCAGCCTCCCAAGTACCTGGGACTACAGGCACATGCCACCATGCCCAATTAATTTTCCTTTTTTTTTTTTATCTTTCAGACCAAGTCTTGCTCTACTGCTCAGGCTGGAGTGCAATGGCATGG
Source organism: Saguinus oedipus (assembly GCA_031835075.1). Lineage (NCBI taxonomy): Eukaryota > Metazoa > Chordata > Mammalia > Primates > Cebidae > Saguinus > Saguinus oedipus. The sequence goes on from CM063170.1 coordinate 51,877,253, forward strand.
TCTCAGGTCACTGCAACCTCCGCCTCCTGGATCCAAGCCATTCTCCAGCCCCAGCCTCCTGAGTAGCTGGGATTACAGGCATGCACCATCATGCCTGGCTAACTTTTGTATTTTTGTAGAAACAAGGTTTCACTATGTTAGCCAGGCTGGTCTGAAACTCCTGACCTCAAGTGATCCCCGCATCAGCCTCCCAAAGTATTGGGAATACAGGTGTGAGCCACTGCACCCAGCCTAAGTTGTTTTGTTTTGGTTTGGTTTGTTTTAGTAGATAGAGACAGGATCTTGCTATGTTGCCCAAGCTGGTCTCAAACTCTTGGCCTCAAGTGATCCTCCCACCTCAGCCTCCCAAAGTACTGTGATTACAGGCATGAGCCACCACACCCAGCCGCAACCAAGTTTTATTTCCTAACTTACTTGATGGCACTTTGCTGTCTCCTTCCCTCCCTCCTGCCCACTCCTTTCCTGCCTTTCTTTACTTCCCACTCTGTGTTCTTCTGTTTTTGTTTCATTTTTGGATTAAAATGACAGAAGTTTGTTCTCTCGCAGTTCTGGAGGCCTGAATTCTGAAATCACGGTGTCAGCAGGGCCACAGTTCCCTTGAGGGCCCTTGGGAGAAATCTTTCAGGCCTCTATCCCAGCTCCCGGCAGCCATGGGTGCTCCTTGGTCCATAGAGGCATCATTTCTGCAGTCCTTGGATTAATCGAGTACTCTTTGCAAAACACTACAAATGTGTGTTTTGGGAGGAATATCAAATGCAATCCTGAGATTGCAAATCCTTCATGTCTCTACCTTTACAAGGCCATCTTTTCCCTGTCTTTCACATCATCTTCCTTCTACGCGTGTCTGTTTCTGTGTCCAAATTTCTTTTTATTTTATTTATTTATTTACTTATTTTTTTGAGATGGAGTCTTGCTCTGTCGCCAGGCTGGAGTGCAGTGGCGCGATCTCGGCTCCCTGCAACCTCTGACTCCCTAGTTCAAGCGATTCTGCTGCCTCACCCTTCCGAGTAGCTGGGATTACAGGCACACACCACCACGCCCAGCTAATTTTTGTATTTTTAGTAGAGACAGGGTTTCACCATGTTGGCCAAACTGGTCTCAAACTCCTGACCTTGTGATCTGCCCGCGTCAGCCTCCTGAAGTGCTGAGATCACAGGTGTGAGCCACCGAGCCTGGCCAAATATTTTTTTAAACTAAAAAAAAAAAAAGATACTAATTAGAGAGATGATTATAATAATGTCTTTACAGTGCAGCCTAAGGATTAATAAGACCTGTAGAAGTAGACGATTTACAGTATAGCTGAGGTTCTACTCGCTGTTATTTGCCAGGAAGAATTCAAATAACTCTCAGCTGACCTTTCTGGTTTCTTTTTGTTTGTTTTAAACAGAGCCTTACTCTGCTGCCAAGCCTGGAGTGTGGCAGCACGGTCATAGCTCACTGCAACCTGGAGCTCCTGTGCGAAAACCATCCTCCCACCTCAGCTTCCCAAGTAGCTGGGACCACAGGTGCATACCATCATGCCTGGCTACATTTTTTTTTTTTTTTTTTTGTAGAAATGGGGTCTCACCATGTTTCCCAGGCTGGTCTCAAACACCTGGCCTCAATTGATCCTCCGGCCTTGGCCTCCCAAAGTGCTGGGACTGCAGGTGTGAGCCACTGTACCCAGCCCTCAGCTGATCTTTAATGCCAGTAGTGACTGGAACTTTTCGTATTTTGCTTTATGGTTCACAGCACCAGTCAGTGCACAGGATCTTACACACGCACAAAAGTTCAGAAATGTTTCTCGTGCTCCATCCTCAACACAGGCTTTTATTTTCCCCAGAGTAAAGAAGACATTAGAAGAATGCTAACCTTTGCCTAATTTCAAAGTTCAACAAATAAGATTAGTGAGAAAGGTTTGCACTTTGGTACCGAACTCACTCCCTTTTTCTCTTTTTCCCTGTGATATTCCTCCAAAGCACAAATTTATAGTGTTTTGCAAAGAGTGCTTGATTAATGCATTTTGAATAACTATACGGTTACTTAAAATGATGTTGGCCAGGTGCAGTAACTCACACTTTGGAGGGCCGAGGCAGGAGGAACATTTGAGGCCAGGAGTTTGAAACAAGCCTGGGCAAGATAGCAAGATCCCATCTTTATAAAGAATAAAGAATTTAACCAGGCATGGTGATGCAGGGCTGTGGTCCCAGTTCCTCAGGAGGCTGAGGCCAGAGGATCAGTTGAGCCCAGGAAATTGAGGCTGCAAGTGAGCTATGTTCATGCCAGACAAAGTAACAGAGCGAGACCTTGTCTATTAAAAATTTTGTTTGATTATGTGAATTAAGAATTTGTAATAGCATGGGGAAATACCACATAAAGTGAAAGAAAAAAAAGCAAGAAAAGAAGCTGAAAGCCGGGCATGGTGGCTCACGCCTGTAATCCCAGCACGCTGGGAGGCCTAGGAGGGTGGATCATGAGGTCAAGAGATTGAGACCATCCTGGCCAACATGGTGAAACCCCGTCTCTTTTTAAAAAAGAAAAGAAAGTTTAAAAATAAAAAAAATTTTTTGCCGGGCGCTGTGGCTCATGCCTGTAATCCTAGCACTTTGGGAGGCCGAGGTGGGTGGATCACCTGAGGTCAGGAGTTCAAGACCAGCCTGGCCATCATGCTGAAACCTCATCTTTAAAAAAAAAAAAAGAAGCTGAAAATAGCCAGCTGTAAGGTGAGGCATAAGATCTGTTTCTTTTGTATATATATTTCCTAATTTCCTACAATGAATACACACTGCAGTTCTGATTCAGAGAAATATCATTTCTTAAATGAGATGTAACAGAAACAGGAACAACGCTCTAATATTCCTTTTCTCCCATATGCTACCTTCTTTTGATGGTTGACGTTTGTGGCCCACTTAAGTTCCTTGTATGCAATTCTTGAGATGCTAGCTTGTTGCTTGGTAACAGTCATTTTTAATGAGATCTTTTTCTCACCAGTCCCCTTCAGCAGGGCTGAGCTGCAGAGCAATCTGCTGTGAAATGATTGCAGACCAGGACCGCAGTGAAACTACCTGGCCTTCTCAATTACCGAGTGGACGTCGGAACCACTGGCAATTTCCCAAAACATTACATTGAACAAATGTACTGGAAAGAATAACACCTTAAAGATTCATGGTTTCTTGTTTTTGCTTCAATTTGCAGGTGCGCAGATCTGTCGGTCCCTTGCACACTGCTGTCTCTGTCCCAGAGTTCTCCTCTGACCTGTTACAGCACATGCCTTTTGTATGTGCTATCTTGCCCAGGCTTGTTTGAAACTCCTGGCCTTAAATGATCCTCCTGCCTTGGCCCCGCCCAAGTGTTGGGATTACAGGTGTGAGTCACTGCATCTGGCCAACATTATTTTAAATAACTGTCTAGTACATGCATTAATCAACTACTCTTTGCAAAACAGTATAAATGTGTGCTTTGGGAGGAATATTGAAGGAAAAAAAGAGGGAAAGGGAATGAGTTGGGTACCGAAGTGCAAACTTTTCTTTTTAAGACAGTGTCTCACTCTGTCACCCAGGCTAGAGTGCAATGGCATGGTCTCAGCTCACTGCAACCTCCGCCTCCCAGGTTCAAGCGATTCTCCTACCTCAGCCTCCCGAGTAACTGGGATTACAGGCACACCACCACACCAGGCTAATTTTTGTATTTTTAGTAGAGACAGGGTGTCACCATGTTGGCTTGGCTGGTCTCAAACTCCTGACCTCGTGCTATGCCCGCCTCGGCCTCCCAAAGTGCTGGGACTACAGCCTTGAGCCACTGCACCCCGCCAAGTGCAAACTTTTCTATCAGCCCCTTCCCCCTTTCCTATCCAGAGAACCCAGATTTCATCCAGATATTCATTTTCCATCAGCTTTAGGGGAGGTGGACCCCAGTTCCTAAGAGGGAATCATGGCAGAGCCAAGAAAAGCAAAGTGATCCCAGACAGCTCTCTTGGAATGGGTTCCAAGCATGGACATGTGATGTCATTGTGGCCAGTGAGACAAGAGGGGAAGCCTGCTGGGGGAGGGGAGCACAGGAAAAAGGGATCTTTGTTCCTAAAAAGAGACTAATAAAGCAAAAATGGTATCTGGAGCCTGCATTGTGGATGGCAAGCCTAAGGTCCCTGCAGCCATCGTGAAATCATCAGAGCCAACATACCAGGACAGAGGGGATGAATGATAGAAAGAAATAGAGTCCTCGGGCTGGTCGCAGTGGCTCATGCCTGTAATCCCAGCACTTTGGGAGGCTGAGGCAGGCAAATCACAAAGTCAGGAGTTCGAGACCAGCCTGGCCAACATGGCAAAACTTCATCTCTACTAAAAATACACAGAATTATCTGGGCGTGGTGGTGGGCGCCTGTAATCCCAGCTACTCAGAAGGCTGATGCAGGAGAATTGTTTGAACCTGGGAGGCAGAGGTCGCAGTGAGCCCATATCGCACCATCTGCACTAGCCTGGTCGACAGAGCAAGATTCTGTCTCAAAAAAAGAAAAATGAAAAGAAATGGAGTCCTCAATAACATCACAGTCACTGAATCAGTCCACCCCAGGACTGACTGTTCATCTCTTAAGTTCCTTATTTTAGATGGAGTCTCCCTCTGTTGCCCAAGCTGGAGTCCAGTGGCATGATTTTGGCTCACTGCAACCTCTGCCTTCCGGGTTCAAACGATTCTCCTGCCTTAGTCTCTCGAGTAGCTAAAACTACAAGCGCGTGCCACCATACCTGGCTAATTTTTGTATTTTCAGTAGAGATGGGGTTTCACCATGTTGGCCAGGTTGGTCTTGAACTCCTGACCTCAAGTGATCCGCCTGCCTCAGCCTCCCAAATTGATGGAATTACAGGCATGAGCCACAGTGCTCAGCCTCCTAACTTCTTATCATGCAAGATATAAATGCCCTCAGTGTCAGAGCCATGTTGAGTTAAACTTTCTGCTATTTCCCATCTGAAGCCATCTCACTGAGCCAATGCTTAAGTTAAAGGCTTGCATTATGTGGATACCCCAATCTCCCCTCTGCATTGGGTGACCTACCCATGAGGCCATCCACCACATTCAGACTGCACCTATGAGCTTGGTGTGATTATAAAAACGCCTTGCTTTACTCTCAAAAGTGTCCCAGTTTTGGGTGATCGATCATCTGCTTCTTGAGAATTGAATTGCATGCCCCTGAAATTCTTATGTTTAAGTCCTAACTTTCAATCCCTCAAAGTGTGACCTTGTTTGGAAGTAGGGTCATTTCAGATATCAGTAGTTAAGATGAGGTCATATGGGTGGGCACAGTGGCTCATTCCTGTAATCCCAGCACTTTGGGAGGCTGAGGTGGGAGGATCCCTTTGAGGCCAGGAGTTCAAGACCACTCTGGGCAAGATAATGAGACCCTGTCTCTATGAACAGTTTATTTTAAATTAGCTGGAAGTCCTGGCACTTGGTTGTAGTTCCACCTACTCAGGAGGCTGAGGTGGGAGGATCGCTTGAGACCAGGAGGTCGAGGCTGCAGTGAGCTACAATTGCACCACTCCACTCCAGCCTGGGTGACAGAGAGAGACCCTGTCTCTGAAGGAAAAAAAAAAAAGATGAGGTTATACTGGAGTCGGGCCAGCCCCAATCCAATACAACTGCTGTCCTTATAAAAAGAGAGAGTTTCGGCTCATCTTGTAATCCCAGCACTTTGAGAGGCCAAGGTGGGTTGATTGCTTGTGCCCAGGAGTTCAAGACTAGCCTGGGCAACATAGCAAAACCCCCATCTCTACAAAAAAAATTCAAAAAAATTAGCCAGGTGTGGTGGTGCACACCTGTAGTCCCAGCTACTCAGGAGGCTGAGGTGGGAGCATTGCTTGAGCCCAGAAGGTAAAGGTTGCAGTGAGCCTCAATCTCCCAGGCTCAAGTGATCCTCCCAACTCAACCTCCCTGAGTATCTGGGGCTACAGGTGCATGGCACTAAGCCTGTCTAATTTTTTTCAATTTTTTAAGAGATAGGGTCCCACCATGTCACTCAAACTTTTGGGCTCAAGTGATCCTCCTGCCTCAGTCTCCCAAATTATCAAGATTACTGAAAACATTAATCTCAAAGGAAAATAGTGATGCATATGACAGAATTAAAATTAAGAGGTTGTTCATCAATGTACAGCCACAAAAAGAAAATGAAAATTAAAAAAAAAAAAAACAGTCACAGAAAGTAGGAGAAGATACTTGCAACATCTATAACCAACCAGGACTAGTAGTTTTCCTACAGTTCAAACAGATGACCCCATAGAAAAATGGGCAAAAGACTGTAATAGGCACTTCACAAAAGGGAAATACCATTTCTTTCTTTCTTTCTCTCTCTTTCTTTCTTTCTTTCTTTGGAAGTAAAGTGGTTTTTTTCTTTTTTTTTTTCAATTATACTTTAAGTTCTGGGGTACACGTGCAGATCTTGCAGGATTGTTACATAGGTATACACATGCCATGGTGGTTTGCTGCCTCCATCCCCCATCACCTACATTAGGTATTTCTCCTAGTGTTATCCCTCCCCAACATCCCCAACCCCTGCTATTGCTCCCCTAGCCCCCCACCCCCTAGCAGCCCCCAGTGTGTGATGTTCCCCTCCCTGTGTCCATGTGTTCCCATTGTTCAACACCCACTTATGAGTGAGAACATGCAGTGTTGGGTTTTCTGTTCTTGTGTCAATTTGCTGAGAATGATGGCTTCCAGAAACATCCATGATCTTGCAAAGGACATGAACTCATCCTTTTTTATGGCTGCACAGTATGGAATCATTGTGTATATGTGCCACATTTTCTTTATCCAGTCTATCTTTGGTGGGCATTTGGGTTGGTTCCAAATCTTTGCTATTGTCAACAGTGCCACAGTGAACATACATGTGCATATGTCTTTATAACAGAAGAATTTATAATCCTTTGGGTATCTACCCAGTAATGGGATTGCTGGGTCAAATGGTCTTCGACAAACCTGGCAAAAACAAGCAATGAGGAAAGAATTCCCTATTAAATAAATGGTGTTGGGAAAACTGGCTAACCATGTGCAGAAAGCTGAAACTGGATCCATTCCTTACACTTTATACAAAATTTAACTCCAGCTGGATTAAAGATTTAAACCATAAAAACCCTAGAAGAAAACATAGGCAATACCATTCAGGACATAGGCATAGGCAAGGATTTCATGACTAAAATACCAAAAGCAATGGCAAGAAAAGGCAAAATAGACAAATGGGATTTGATTAAACTTAAGAGCTTCTGCACAGCAAAAGAAACAACCTTCAGAGTGAACTGGCAACCAACAGAATGCAATCTACCCATCTGACATGGGGCTAATATCCAGAATCTAAAAAGAACTAAAACAAATTTACAAGAAAAAAGCAAACAACCCCATCAAAAAGTGGGTGAAGGATATGAGCAGACGCTTTTCAAAAGAAGACAGTTATGCGGCCAACAAACATAAGAAAAAATGCTCATCATCACTGGTCATTAGAGAAATGCAAATCAAAACTACATTGAGATACCATCTCACGTCAGTTAGAATGGCAGTCATTAAAAAATCTGGAGACAGATGCTGGAGAGGATGTGGAGACATAGGAACACTTTTACACCGTTGGTGGGAATGTAAATTAGTGCACCCATTGTGGAAGACAGCGTGGCGATTCCTCAAGGATCTATAAATGGAAATATTATTTCTTACATGAGATATAACAGAAACGAGAATGGCGCTTTAATATTCCTTTTCTCCCATATGCTACCTTTTTTGATGACTGACTTTTGTGGTCCATGTAAGTTCCTTGTATTCACAAAAGGGGCAGTCCAAATGGCCAATAAACATTTGAAAAAGCATTCAATCTCATTAGAAGTCATTCAAGTGTCTATTAAAACAGTAGTGAGATACATTTATACTCTTCAGGCTGAAGGACATTTTAAAGCCGAGTGATAGCAAAGACGTAAAGCAATGGGAACTCTTAGACACTACAGGTGGGAGTGTAGATTGCTGCAATGGCTTTGGAAAATAGCTTGGCATTGCCTAAAATATTTGAACTTTGCAACTCCTATGACTCAGCAAATCTGCTTCTAGATTCATAACCTGGAACAATTCTTCTCAAATCTTAGCATCAGAATCCTGTGGAAGGCTTTTGATCCACCCTCCCAGAGTTTGAATCAGTAGATCAGGGGTGGGACCTGAGAATGTGCATTTCTAAGAAATTCCCAGGTGATGCTGATGCTGCTGGTCTGAGGATCACACTTTGAGAAACATGAACACCACCCAGATATACACATAAGACCTGCCAATAGAGTAACAACTAAAAATGTCCATCACTAGTTGAATGAATAAAATATGGCAGTGGTCCTTGTGGGAAGTAGAAGTTCCTCTTCAAAGTTTCCTTTTTGTTAAAGAATAAATCATAAGTGTGCTAATAACTCTTTGTTAAGCCCTATCCTATGTAGCTGTTAAACATGCCATGCTTACAGGCACGTAGTACATTCCATGTCCTTATACTTTAACCAAGGTATGTCCCAGCTCACAGCCTATGCCATAGCTTTTACCTGTTTAGAAAAGTTTTAAGTTGTTAGCCAGTTGGGTTTTAGTTTAGATCGTAAGGTCTGGTTCCTGCTGAGATCAGACACAGCAGTAAGAATGACCTCAAATGCGTAAGGGATAAATATGTCTGATTTTCCTTTGTTCATTTTACTCTCATGGCAAGATGGTTAACTAGCATACCCTTCTTTAGAAAGTGAAAATTGCTTGCTGAAAGATCCTTTGTCTCAGTGCTGATTTTTCTTTGTGGCATGGAGCATCTGTTCCCAACAGTCCCAACCTTTTTGGTACCAGGGACCAATTGTGTGGAAGACAGTTTTTCCACAGACCAGAGTTTGGAGGGATGGTTTCGTGATGTTTGAAACATATTACATTTATTGTGCACTTTATTTCTATTATTATTACACTGTAATATATAATGAAATAATTACACAACTCATCATAATGCAGAATTAGTAAGAGCCCTGAGCTTGTTTTCCTACAACTAGACGGTCCCATCTGGGGGTGATGGGAGATCATCAGGCATTAGATTCTCATGAGGAGTTGCACAACCTAGATCCTCAAATGAGCAGTTTGCAATAGAATTCACACTTCTATGAGAATCTAATGCTGCCACTGACCTGACAGGAGGTGGAGCTCAGGTAATAATGCAAGTGGAGGAGCAGCTGTAAATACAGATGAAGCTTCGCTGGCTCGTTGGCCTCTCACCTCCTGCTGTGTGGCCTGATTCCCAATTCGGGGCTTGGAGACCGAGGACCCTTGAAAGATGGCATGTTTCTGTAATGGAATACTGCAAAGCATTGGAAATGAATGAACTGTAGCCAGGTGCAAAATATAGATGCATCTCTAAACAATTCCCAAAGCCAGACATAAAAGATCATAACAGTAGAAACCTAATCATAAAATGAAAAGAGCTCAAATCAAACCACATTATTTAGGGTTGCATGCATATCTGATAAAACTCTAAGGAAAAGCAAGGAAACGATGATCAAAGTCATTGGCATAGCGTTTTCCTGTCAGGGAAAAGGGCAAGAATGCATGCCAGTTATTAAGTTCTGAATCGTTCGGGCTGGGCTTTGTGATGTTGAGTCTGGGATTCACATCACCCTTTTCCCTTCACCCAGCTCTTCCCATAGGGGGCTCTAGAGAAGGACTTTGAGGCTGGAACAGAAAGGAAGAACTTCCTCCTTCCTATTTCTTCCCTTTTGGGCCTCCACCTGTTTCCTGCCCCTTTTAAAGGTTCCCAGCAAAACTTCTTCAACCTTGCACCATCAGTTCCTTTGTGCAGCAGCAGCTAAATCCTGCCTGCCATTTTTCCATCACTTCACAAAACTAGCCTCACTGTGACCCTTCACCATCACCAGCTCCTGCCAACCCACTCCAGAAATCAGACTTTCAACTCCCCTACGTTTCTAAATTTCAATAATTCCAACCTCTTCACGCGATGCCTCCCCTCCACTCATCCCTATTGGGTAATAGCTACTTCATCCAGTTGCTACCTCTAAGATAAACTTGGAATTCTGTTTTTACCATGTTGGTTACAGAGGTCACAATTTTATACCTAGCTAATGGTTCATTAGATCAAGTTCTTTCTATTAAAATAACTTGGTGGCTCTTGAGTTTATGTGTGTTGCTTCATAGTCTAGCATTGGGCTGACATCCTATGCAGCAAGAGAGGGAAATGGTGTTTGTCAGCCACACCTTCCCCTTTCAAAGAGCTTTCTACTAGGATGACCAGTTGTCCTTGATTGTGCAGGACTGAAGAATTCCCCAGGATGCAGGACTTTTGTGGCAAAACTGAGAAAGTCTGGGCAATTGACTGTAGTTATTTCTAAGGTCACCTTGGTCACCTCTGGTTTCAAGGAAGGCTGAGATATGTAGGTTTTTAGCAGGGCTCATGACCACCCCATGCAAAAACAAAGTCCTGTTAATTAGAAGGAAGGGTAGAATGGATACTGGGGAGGCAGCTAGTGGTTCTGCCCTTTAACTCCAGACAGCAATCATTAACCACCCCACAACATGGCCTGCGATCACATGGCTACCATTAGAGTTGTGACCAGAAGCCAGGTCTTCTGCTGGTGGCCCCCATAGGATGCACTGCCTGTTTCTCTTATTCAAACAATTATTCATTTCTGGCAGCCAAGAGAGAAAAACATTTCCATATGCTAGCATTTTGAATCTTCAGTGACTAATTATATTCAAAAGGTGAGAGGTTTATGAGGAAAATCTTCCCACCATGTCTTGGCGAGTTACCAGGTGAAAGTGATCATCCAGTGGAACCATGGATGATTTTACATACATGCCATTTTACATGTATATAAAAAATAGTTACATGTATGTAACTGTTTTACATACATGCCATTTTTCCTTCTGTGGTTTGCAGTCATGCTTGGCTCTTTCTGAATGGAAATTCTCGTTTTAAGATTTTAGTTTTGGGCCAGGCGTGGTGGCTCACAACTGTCATCTCAGCACTTTGGGAGGCCTTGGTGGGCAGATCACAAGGTCAGAAGTTCGAGATCGGCTTGGCCAATATGGTGAAACCCTGTCTTGACTCAAAATACAAAAAAATAATAATCATAATTAGCCGGCCATGGTGGTGTGAGCCTGTAGTCCCAGCTACTCTGGAGGCTGAGGCAGGAGAATCACTTGAACCCAGGAGGCGGAGGTTGCAGTGAGCCAAGATCACAGCACTGCACTCCAGCCTGTGCAACAGAGCGAGATTCCATCTTAAAAGTATATATATATATATTTTAGTTTTGTCTGGGTACAATGCCTCACGCCTCTAATCCTAGCACTTTGGAAGGCCGGGATGGGTAGATTGCTTGAGCTCAACATTCTGAGACCAGCCTGGGCAACATGGCAAAACCCTGTCTCTACAACCAATACAAACATTGGCCGGGTGTGGTGGGATGTCTCTTGCTGGAGCCCAGTAGGCAGAGGTTGCAGTGAGCTGAGATCATGCCACTGAACTCCAGCCTGGGTAACAGAGTGAGACTCGGTAACACACACACACACACACACACACAGATTTTAGTTTTGGCCGGGCACGGTGGCTGACACCTGTAATCCCAACACTTTGAGAGGCCAAGGTGGGCAGATCAGTTGAGCTCAGGAGTTCGAAACCAGCCTGGGCAACATAGCAACACCCCGTCTCAATTTAAAAAACAAAAACAAGACAAGCCAGGGAAACACAACAAGACCCCATTGCAATTTTTAGAAATTGTTTTAGTTTTGCAATGGGTTCAGAAATCCTGTGTTCTGTACACTCTTTTTATTTTGTATTTATCTGCTGTTTTTCTCAAACATTAAGTTTTTTTGTTTTGTTTTGTTTTATTTTTTGAGATGGAGTCCCACTCTGTCACCCAGGCTGGAGTGCAGTGCTGCCATCTTGGCTCACGGCAACCTCCACCTCCCGGGTTCAAGCAATTCTCCTGCCTCAGCCTCCCAAGTAGCTGGGACTACAGGCGTGCACCACCACACCCAGCTAATTTTTGTATTTTTGGTAGAAACGGGGTTTCACCATGTTGGCCAGGCTGGTCTTGAACTCCTGACCTCAGGTGATCTGCCTGCCTCAACCTTCCAGAGTGCTGGGATTGCAGGCGTGAGCCACTGCTCCCTGCCAAGTATTGTTTTATTCTAGATGTCTTTATTCTAGGTACCCTTTGGTATCTGCATTTACTCTTATTGACTTGGTAATAAAATGCTTGTTTGGGAGGATTTCAAATCCATGAAATCCATATGCTGGCTCACTTTCATTTCAGCAGCCAGGTGCTTTGGCTTTATGGCGTTAATATGCATAAAAAGAGGAAGGCAAACTTATGTCTCATAGATTGAATCTTTTTTTTTTTTTTTTGAGACAGAGTCTGGCTCTGTAGCCCAGGCTGGAGTGCAGTGGCATGATCTGGGCTCACTGCAACCTCCACCTCCTGGGTCCCAGTTCAAGCAATTCTCCTGCCTCAGCCTCCTGAGTAACTGGGATTACAGGCACGTGCCACCACACCCGGCTAATTTTTGTATTTTTAGTAGAGACGAGGTTTCACCATATTGGCCAGGCTGTCTTGAACTCCTGACACCATGATCCACCACACTCGGCCTCCCAAAGTGCTGAAATTACAGGTGTGAGCCACCACACCCGGCCTAGATTGAATCTTTTTTACCAACTTAATGGAAGACTCTCTTAGCCAGCTTGGTTTGTTCCTTCAAAGCACGAATAGGACAAACTGCAGAGGAGACAATGTGATCAATAGGTATCAGCCAAGGGACACTGGGCCTTGCATATTTCATGGACATTTTGTGGTCACCCCACACCACTCCATTGTTGGAGGCTGCATAGCTGCAAGGTACACATAAAACAGGCCACATCTCATCTGCTTTCAATTACCACAGCACCGCGTATGCTCAGTATAACCACACTTCTTATAAATGGCCAGGCAACGGGCTGGAAGCCAGGGTTTCTCAAATTTCATTTCCTTCTCTAGGATATGAATTTCCTCATAGATGTGGGAAGTTATGTTTCCTCTTTCCTTTCATCTCACTTCAAAACAGTGAATATGTGAATATATATTTAGAGTAGCATGAGAAACAAGCAGTTCCTGCATCTCACATGTAATTCACTAACATCCAATTTCATTTTCTCTCCTTGTCTCCATGCAATTCCTTTTTTCCTGTTCAGAGCTCTGAAGATTTGTAATTAAACTCCTACACTTGGGCTTTTGTTTCTTACTTCAGCTTTGATTATAATTTTAGATTGAGCCATATGAAAGTAATGACAATTAACCACACTTTACCTTTTTTTTTTTGAGACAGTCTTGCTTCGTTGCCCAGGCTGGAGTACGGTTGCTCGATCTTGGCTCGCTGCAACCTCCACCTCCCTGGTTCAAGTGATTGCCCTGCTTCAGCCTCCTGAGTACCTGGGACTACAGGAGCCCACCACCACACTTGGCTAATTTTTTTTGTATTTTTAGTAGACATGAAGTTTCACCATGTTGGCAAGTCCGATCTCGAACTCCTGACCTCAGGTGATCCACCCGCATCAACTTCCCAAAATGCTGGAATTACAAGTATGAGCCACCACTCCTGGCCCTCACATTTGACTATTTTTGAATGGCAGTTGCATCTGATTCAACCTAATTATAAGCTGCATATATTGAGATCGTGCTTATATTCGTGGCACTGCGCCAAGTTTTTACACACATAACCCCCAGTTAGACTGCAGATTCACCTGAAGTGGGGAAACTGAGGCAGGCATACATGGAGATTAAGTGAATTGATCAGGATCATGCAGTTAGTAAATGTTGGAGCTGCAGTTAAAACTCAGGAGTCTGACCAGGTATAGTAGCTCACGCCTGTAATCCCAGCACTCTGGGGGGCCAAGGCAAGTGGATTGCTTGAGGTCAAGAGTTCGAGACTAGCCTGGCCAACATGGTGAAACCCCCTCTCTACTAAAAATACAAAAATTAGCTAGGAGTGGTGGCATGCGCCTGTAATCCCAGCTAGTCAGGAAGCTGAAGCACAAGAATTGTTTGAACCTGGGAGGCAGAGGTTGCAGTGAGTCGAGATCACGCCACTGCACTCCAGCCTGGGCGACAGAGTGAGATTGTCTCCAAAAAAAAAAAAAAAGAGAGAGACGGGGTGGGGAGGGTTCTACCTTTGTTACCCAGGCTGATCTTGAACTCCTGGCCTCAAGCAATCCTACAGCCTCAGCCTCCCAAACTGCTGGGATTATAGGGGTGAGCCACCGCGCCTGGAAACCAGTTTCTTCGGAAAAGGGTCTGATCTCCTCATTCTCACACCTCTCAAACACGCGGCTGTTTGTCACTTCAGGGTAAGAGGATTTGACATACAGCAGGACCTTATGATCTGCATTATAAAGCCGCTCACCATGAATCCACTTAAAATGGAAACAAAAACTTTTTAATTCTGTGAAATTTTGTGAGGTTTGTGGGGAACAAGAAAGGTATGATTCAGACTTTACCTAGAAAGATGATTCAAATAAATTGGTTTAAATTACACTTCACCGAATTTAGTTCCTACAAAATTTCTGCCAACTTTTAACAGCTGAGACAAAATGTGCATATTATATAAATCACCCATTTTGAATGTACAATTTAGTGGCTCTTGGTATATTCACAGATGTGTGCATCCATCAACACAGTTTACTTCAGAACATTTTCTTTTTTGTTGTTGAGACAGAGTCTCACTCTGTCGCCCAAGCTGGAGCGCAGTAGCATGATTATGGCTCACTGCAACCTCTGCCTCCTCGGCTGAAGCGATCCTCCCACTTCAGCGTCCCAAGTGGCCCGGACTACAGGTGTGCACTGCCACACCTGGCTAATTTTTCTAGAGACAGGGTCACGCTAGGTCACTGAGACTGGTCTCGAACTCCTGGACTCAAGCAATCCGCCCACCTTTGGCCCTGTAAAGTGCTGCATTACAGGCGTGAGCCACCATGCCCAGCCTTAAAACATTTTCATTACACCAAAAGGAAATTCCAAGCTCCTTAGCTATCAGCTTTCTCTCCCACACCCTCATCCCATCCAGCCCTAAGAAACCACTAATCTGCTGTCTCTGTGGATTTGCCCATTCTGGACGTTTCATATAAATGGAACCACACATTAGGTGGTCCTTTGTGATTGGCTTACTTCACTTAGCATAATGTTTTCAAGGTTCACCCATACTGTAGCATGCATCAGTACCTCAACCCTGTGTATTGCCAAATAATATGCTATTGTAGCCAGGTGCAGTGGCTCACACCTATAATCCCGGCACTTTGGGAGACCGAGGCAGGTGGATCATTTAAGGTCAGGAGTTCAAGACCAGCCTGGCCAACATGGTGAAACTCAGTCTCTACTAAAAATACAAAAATTGGCCAAGTGTGGAGGTGGGCACCTGTAATCCCAGCTACTTGGGAGGCTGAGGCAGGAGAATCACTTGAATCCGGGAGGCAGAGGTTGCAGTGAGCCAAGATTGTGCCACTGCACTCCAGCCTGGGCCACAGAGCAAGACTCTGTCTCAAAAAAATAAATAAAATGAAATAAAATTGCCTTCTTTGACTTGGAATCGAAAGCCTGACTTTTTAGATTCTTTCATCAGATCCCAAAGAAACCAACTGCCATTTCCACTCCTGAAGTTTCTCAAAAAACACCACTGTCCATTGGTCTGGTTAACAATGGGTGTGTCTTTCCCAAGAGTTCCTCCTACATGCTCAATAAAGAAGCAGGAATACTGACTGAAATTTTCCTTTTGGCCAGGGAGGGTAGCTCATCCCTGTAATCCCAGCACTTTGGGAGGCTAAGATGGGAAGATTGCTTGAGCCTAGGAGTTCAAGACCAGCCTGGGCAACATAGCAGAATGCTGCCTTCATTATTAAAAATTAAGTTAAATTTAAAAAGAAAAGAAAAGAAAATTTTACTTGGTCTTTGCCAGGAAAAAAAATGTAGCTTCCACTTAGCAATCAGCTTTTTAATCTTATACAGAGTTAACCTTAGAAATGAACATATTTCCTTCCTTGTTTTGGCTGCTAGGTAGCTCAGAACCAAAATTGGGATCCATCTCTCCCAACTACATAAACATTAGGGTTTGTATTTTGTGTACTCACTATATGCATGGTTTAATCTTTATTTTTTGGTCACTATTTCTCTGTTTTTAGTTTTCTCATTTACTGATCTACTTTTATTTTGATGTATGTATATTCTGAGTAAGCTAGCAGAAATGCATTTTTAAAAATTTGAGAGCAGATGAACTTAACCACCATGATGCAATCAGGAAAAGTCAGACTGTGGGAAACTCTAATGAGCAAATGACCCAGTTTCTTGAAAGGGGAAAAAAAGGAAATGGATGGGGAAGCCTAGACCCAAAGCAATTACAAGAACCCTCATACGTGGTTCTTGGGAATGTCAAATTCCACAGCCGCTTGGGAAAGCAGTCTGGTAATTTCTTCAAAAGGTAAACATATACTTAGTATGTAACCCAGCAATTTCATCCCTAGGAATCTAACTGGAGAGAAATGAAAACACATGTCAAAGACTAGTCTGTGAATGTTCATAGCAACTGCATTATTCATAGGGCCAAAAACTGCAAGCAATCCATGTGTCCATCTAGTCGTGGATTTATTTATTTATTTATTTATTTATTTATTGAGACAGTCTCACTTTGTCGCCCAGGCTGGAGTGCAATGGTGCGATCTCAGCTCACTGCAACTTCCACCGCCTGGGTTCAAGCAATTCTCCTGTCTCAGCCTCCTGAGTAGCTGGGACTACAGGAATGTCCTGCTACACCTGGCTAATTTTTGTTTTTTGTTTTTTGTTTTTTTTTTTGAGACGGAGTTTCGCTCTTGTTACCCAGGCTGGAGTGCAATAGTGCGATCTCGGCTCACCGCAACCTCCATCTCCTGGGTTCAGGCAATTCTCCTGCCTCAGCCTTCTGAGTAGCTGGGATTACAGGCACGTGCCACCATGCCCAGCTAGTTTTTTGTATTTTTAGTAGAGACAGGGTTTCACCATGTTGACCAGGATGGTCTCGATCTCCTGACTTTGTGATCCACCCGCCTCTGCCTCCCAAAGTGCTGGGATTACAGGCGTGAGCCACTGCGCCCAGCCAATTTTTGTATTTTTAGTAGAGACAGGGTTTCGCCATGTTGGCCAGGCTGGTCTTGAACTCCTGACCTCAGGTGATCCACCAGCCTCCACCTCCCAAAGTGCTTGGATTACAGGCATGAGCCACTGCTCCTGGCCAATATATTGTTTTAAGTGTGGTACATTTATACTATACAACATTATCAGCAATAAAAAGTATGAAGTGCTGGTACATGTAACAACACAGATGAACCCCCAAAGCTTGTGCTCTGTGAAAGAAGCCAGATACAAAAGGCCAGGTGTTTCATGAGCCTATGTATGTGAAATTGATAGAAAAGTCTAAATGGGCCAGGTGCTGTGGCTCACGCCTGTAATCCCAGCACTTTGGGAGGCCAAGGCAGGTGGGTCACCTGAGGTCAGGAGTTCAAGACCAGCCTGGCCAACATGGTGAAACCTCATCTCTACTAAAAATACAAAAATTAGCCATGTGTGGTAGCAGGTGCCTGTAATCCCAGCTAGCTACTCGGGAGGCTGACGCAGGAGAATGGCTTGAACCCAGGAGGCAGTCGTTGCAGTGAGCTGAGATTGCGTCATTGCACTTTAGCCCGGGTGACAGAGTAAGATTTCATCTCAAAAATATATAAGTAAATAAAAGTAGAAATGGTCAAGTGAAAAGCAGGTGCTGTAGTGAGGACTGACTGCAAATGGGTGTGACAGAATTTTTAGGATGATGGAGATATTCTGTTTTATTCTTTTTTCTTTTCTTTTTTTTTTGAGATGGTGTCTGGCTCTGTCACCCACACTGGAGTGCAGTGGTGCGATCATAGCTCACTGCAGCCTTGAACTCCAGGGCTCAGGCAGTCCTCCTACCTCAGCCTCCCAAGTAATTGGAATACAAGCACACACCACCAGATCTAGCTAAATTTTTATTTATTTATTTATTTTTAGGGGGATGGAGTCTCACTCTGTTGCCCAAGCTGGAGTGCAGTAGGGCAATCTCAGCTCACTACATCCTCCACCTACCAGGTCCAAGCCACTATCCTGCCTCAGCCTCCCCAGCAGCTGGGATTGTAGGCGCCCACCACCACGCCCAGCTAACTCCTGACCTCAGGTCATCTGCCCTCACCTTGGCATCCCAAAGTGCTGGGATTCTAGGTGTGATCCACCATACCCAGCCTAATTTTTTTATTTTTTGTAGAAAGGTGGAGGTGGCAGTGAGCCAAGATTGCACCACTGCACTCCAGTCTGGGCAACACAGTAAGACTCTGTCTCAAAAAAAAAAAAAGTTTTAAAAGATAAACTACCAGACACGGTGGCTCACACCTATAATCTCATCATTTTGGGAGGCCAAGGAAGGATTGATTGCTTGAGGCCAGGGTTTCAAGACCAGCCTGGGCAACATTGGGAGCCTGGGCGACATGGGGAGACTCCCATCTCTACAAAAACATACAAAAATTAGGCCAGGCACAGTGGTTCATGCTTATTAATCCCAGCATTTTGGGAAGCCAAGGCGGGCAGGCCACCTGAGGTTAGGAGTTGGAGACCAGCCTGACCAACATGGCTACACCTCATCTCTACTAAAATACAAAAAAATGATCCAGGCATGGTGGCACATGCCTGTAATCCCAGCTACTTGGGAAGCTGATGCAGGGAATCACTTGAACCCAGGAGGCGGAGGTTGCAGTGAACCGAGATCACACCACTGCACTCCAGCCTGGGACACAGAGAGAGACTCCATCTAAAAAGACAAAACAAAACAAATTAGCTGGGCATGATGGTGCGTGCCTGTAGTCAGAAGGACTACTAGAATGCAGGAGTTTAAGGCTACAGTGAGCTATGATCACAGCACTGTGCTCCAGCCTGGGTGACAGAGCAGGACCCCATCTCTAAAATAAATAAATAAATAAACTAAAGGGTCTTTTAAAAAAACAAAAACGAGGCTCTGGAGCTACAGGTCACTGACGACAGCTGGCTGAATGACGCAGTGAACGTCTAGTTTTCGCCTGCTCAGCATTCATTTCCCCTTCTGCTAACAGGAGTCAGGCTTTGCTTGAAGGAATAGCCAGCCTGTTCACAGGCAGCCTTCCGGAGTCTGCCCCTCAAGGCAATTTACATATACGCCAACCCACCCTTAGCCCAGCCCTGGACGTAGAACCTCTGCTAAGCTGAAATTCCAGATTCCAGGCTCGTATAGAATGATGTAAGAATGGAAAAGCTCAGAGCTGATTGATCCCAGTGGGACATCCTGAGACAGTCTTGGGTTTTTGATGCTGAATCCCACAGCAGCCCTGACTCTTGTCTTTTCTGAAGCCTGGATCTTGGCATTCCTCTGTTATGTGAACTACAAGCGAATACATTCTTTTTTTTGTTGAAGTTGGCCAGGGTTGGCTTCTGTGGCTCAAAACCACTGCACCCCATGGCAGAGCCTCTGCGGGTCGTCAGCTATTCTGTGTGCTTCCTTTCCTTGTCTGTCTTAGACTGATACAGCTACACCCGCAGAACCCCTTTGACATTAACACTTCGGCAAGCCATGAGAAGGGCATGGTGGAGTGTGCCTGTGGTCCCAGCTACTCAGGAAGCTGAGGTGGGAGGATCGCTTGAGCCCAGGAGGTGGAGGCTGCAGTGAGTATCATTGCACCACTGCACTACAACCTGGGTGACAGAGCAAGATCCTGTCTCAAACAAACAAACAAAATTCAGCCAGGCACAGTGGCTCACACCTGTAATCCCAGCACTTTGGGAGGTCAAGGCGGGTGGATGGGTGGATTACTTGTGGTCGGAAGTTCAAGACCACTCAGGCCAAAATGGGGAAACTCCGTCTCTACCACCAAAAAATACAAAAATTAGGCTGGGCGAGGTGGCTCACACCTGTAATTCCAGCACTTTGGGAGGCCAAGGCAGGCAGATCACTTGAGGTCAGGAGATCAAGACCAGCCTGACCAATGTGGTGAAACCCCGTCTGTACTAAAAGATACAAAAATTAGCCAGGCATGGTGGCGCATGACTGTAATCCCAGCTACTCAGGAGGCTGAGGCAGGAAAATCACTTGAACCCAGGAGGTAGAAGTTGCAGTGAGCTGAGATCGCACCACTGCACTCCAGCCAGCCTGGGTAACAAAGCAAGACTTCGTTTCAAAAAAAAAATTGGCCAGGTGTGGAGATGGGAGCCCGTAATCGCAGCTACTTGGAAGTCTGAGGCAGGAGAATCACTTAAACCTGGGAACGTGAGATTGCAGTGAGCCGAGATTGTGCCACTGGACTCCAGCTTGTGGGACAGACCGAGACACTGCCTGGAAAAAAAAAATTCCATGGGAACCAGTACCAGGGTAGGAAAACATAAGCAGTAACGGATGAATTCCTGGAGGCTCTGGATGGACGAGTCTGAGTGTTAAAATCTCCAAGGGACCCAGCCCTAGAGGGTTCTCACACTTTTGTGTTTTGCCTCCTGGACTCCTACCAGATTTTCACAGTGAAGATCAGAGCAAAACCAAACCAAACCCGCATGCTTCAGCAGAGGGAAGCAAAACATAGATGTTTTGAAATACACCAGTGTGCTCTCTATTCTTTGCAAGGCCTGCCCTCAAGGGAAACTATTTTACCAGAGCCAGATGGATGGACTGGGTGGGGTGGGTACCAGAGACTAACCAATCACTTATCTTGAATGTTCCTTATTCTTCTCATTTATAAAATCGGAGTCATAGCTATAACCACATAAGGGTGTTGTGAGGATGAAATGATGAACGTTTGCAAAATGCTCTGAGCGGTACCTGGTCCACAGCACCTGCTTGATATATGTGTATGTGCTGTCATCATTATTATCATCAACCCCTGCACCTAAATGGGGCAGAGATGTGGACATCAGAGCACCTCTGGACTCCGATGGACTTCTAGTCCTCAAACTCGGTCCAGTGCTATGATTCCCAGTTGAGCGGCTTTTGGGGCGCTGCTGTGAATCTGGTGTTTGAGCTATGATGATTCTTGCTTTTCTCATTTCCAAATTTACTCTTGCCAAATAAGCTTCATGTCTTGAGGTAACATGAGTGAGTTTCCGAGTGTCTCACACCCTCACTGACATTCTTTCTCTCTGTCTCCTCTCTCTGAGACAGGTTTGTCTCTGTCATCCAGGCTGGAGTGCAGTGGCGCTGTCATAACTCACGACAGCCTCAACTGCCTGGCCCCAACTGATCCTCCTGCCTCAGCCTCCAGAGTACCTGGGACCACAGGCACGCACCACCACACCTGGCCATTTTTTAAAATTATCTGTAGAGACAATATCTCCCTATATTGCCCAGGCAGGTCTCAAACTCCTGGGTTCAAACAGTCCTCCTGCCTCAGCCTCCCAAAATGCTGGGATTATAGGCATGAGTTACCATACCCGGACCACATATATCTTCTTTGGAGAAGTCTCTGTTCACATCTTTTGCCTAATTTTAAAATAAATTAATGTATTTTTAGAGACTGAGTATCAGTCTTATTACTCAGGCTGCTGTGAAACGGCACAATCATGGCTCACTGAAGCCTCGACCTCCCAGGCTCAAGCAATCCTCCCGCCTCAGCCTCCCGAGTAGCTACAGGCATGCACCACCACACCCAGCTAATTTTTGTATTTAGGGTTTTCCCTACATTGTGTAGGGAAAGTGTAGATAGGGTTTTCCTACATTGGCCAGGCTGGATTTGCCTTTTTTTTTTTTTTTCAGATTCAGATTGAAGCACAGGGATAAAGGATTTGCCTATCTTTTAATGGATTGTTTCTCTAGGTATTTTATTGCCTCTTTAACAATAAGATTAAATAAACTCTCTCTAACACAGCTTGAACTTCGCATCATGGTCTTGTGAATAGCTTAGTGTCTTGGAGTTAGTTACGTTCCTTTTCGTTTCTGCTACCAGCTCCACAGCCTTCTGCTAAGGTAAGAGCCTGGGTATGGTGGGGCCTGAAAAGGTTGACTCATTCCTCCTTTGCAACTTTTTTTTTTTTTTTTTTCCCCGATGGAGTGTCACTCTGTA
The DNA here is from genome assembly GCA_031835075.1 of Saguinus oedipus. Classification (NCBI taxonomy): domain Eukaryota; kingdom Metazoa; phylum Chordata; class Mammalia; order Primates; family Cebidae; genus Saguinus; species Saguinus oedipus. Next base: position 51,899,346 of record CM063170.1, read on the forward strand.
ACCCAGGCTGGCCTGCAATGGTGCAATCTCAGCTCACTGCAACCTCCACCTCCTGGGTTCAAGCTATTCTCCGGCCTTGCCTCCTGAGTAGCTGGGATTACAGGTACACACCACCATGCCCGGCTAATTTTGTATTTTAGTAGAGACGGGGTCTCACCATGCTGGCCAGGCTGGTCTCAAACTCCTGACTTCAGGTGATCCACCCTCCTCAGGCTTCCAAAGTGCTGGGATTACAGGCGTGAGCCACCACAGCTGTAACCTTTATATTTTTCTTCCTTTTGTTCTTGTTTGTTTTGAGATGGAATCTCATTCTGTCACCCAGGCTGGAGTACAGTAGTGGTATTGTAGTTCACGGCAGCCTTGACCTCCCAGTCTCAAGTGATCCTCCTACCTCAGCCTCCCAAGTAGCTAGGACAATAGGTATGCACCACCATGCTTGGCTAATTTTTCTATTCATTTGTAAAGATGGCGTGGGAAGGGGGGAGTCTCACTATGTTGTCCAGGCTGATCTCCAACTCATAGACTCAAGCAATCCTCCTACTTCAGCCTCTCAAAGTGCTGGTGTGAGCCACCAGGCCGGCTATGCTTCTGTTTTTGAGCACATGCTTTGTGAGACAGCTTTCACCTGCCCTCTGGACCTGGAGGGAGTGAGAGAGGAATTCGGCTTCTTACATTTTGGTTGGCCAATGCCTTTTTACTGGTCCTTTTTTAACCCTCCCTGTAGAAGCTACCAATATGTGCAGTGACTGACTGCATAAGGAAAAAAAATGGCAAATGATTAAACCCATGTCTGGACTTGCCAAGGTCGCAGTGAGGTGGCCTCGTGGACTCCTTGCAGTATTATTGTACAGCTTTTTGCTCTTGGGGAAAACAACACCTAGGTTTGTCAGTTTGTGCACAATTCTTTCTTTCTTTCTTTCTTTTTTTTTTTGAGACAGAGTTTTGCTCTTGTTACCCAGGCTGGAGTGCAATGGCGTGATCTCGGCTCACCGCAACCTCTGCCTCCTGGGTTCAGGCAATTCTCCTGCCTCAGCCTCCTGAGTAGCTGGGATTACAGGCACACACCACCATGCCCAGCTAATTTTTGTATTTTTAGTAGAGACGGGATTTCACCATGTTGACCAGGATGGTCTCGATCTCTTGACCTCATGATCCACCCTCATCGGCCTCCCAAAGTACTGGGATTACAGGCTTGAGCCACCGTGCCCGGCCTAATTCTTTCTTTCTATGCTTTTTTTTCCTTTTTCTGAGACAGGGTCTCACTGTCCCCCAGCCTGGAGTGCAGCGGTGTGACGATCTTGCTCACCACAGTCTTGACCTCCTGGGCTGAAGTGATCCTCCAGACTCCATCCCCGAAGTAGCTGGGATTACAGCCCTGCACCACCACACCCGGATAATTCTTTGCATTTTTTGTGGAGATGGGGTTTCACCATCTTGCTCAGGCTGGTCTCAAACTCCTATCTAGAAGTGATTCACCCACCTTGGCCTCTCAAAGTATTGGGATTACAGGCGTGAGCCACTGTGTTCAGCCTACCGTTCTTTACATTTTCTTTTCTTGTTTTAAGACGGAGTCTCGCACTGTTGCTCAGGCTGGAGTGCAATGGCACCATCTCAGCTCACTATAACCTCTGCCTCCTGGGTTCACATGATTCTCCTGCCTCGGTGCCCCAAGTAACTGGGATTGGAGGCGCACACCACCACACCCGGCTAATTTTTTGTATTTTTAGTAGAGACGGGGTTTCACTATATCGGCCAGATTGGTCTCCAACTCCTGACCTCAAGTGATCCAATGCCTCAGCCTCACAAGGTGCTGGGATTACAGGTGTGAACCACCAAGCCCAGCCTACAATTCTTTATATTTAATATTGTTAGGCCTGAGGTGCCTGGAGGTACATACATGCCTCTTGTCCTGAAACAGATCCCTCATTCAAAAGTCAAAAGTTAACTGAATGAGTCTGAAGGAAGAGACTGTATGTAAATCCCTTTCTTTACAACTGCAGTAAAATACACGGAACAAAATTTAACATCTTAACCGTTTTGTTTTCTGGGGTTTTTTTTTTTTGAAACAGTCTGACTCCGTCTCCCAGGCTGGAGTGCAATGGCATGATCTTGGCTCACCGCAACCTCCGCCTCCCACATTCAAGCAATTCTCCTGCCTCAGCCTCCCAAGTAGCTGGGATTAGAAGCACACGCCACCACACCCAGCTAATTTTTATATTTTAGTAGAGACGAGGTTGGCCATGTTGGGCAGGCTGGTCTTGAACCCCTGAGCTCAAGTGATCTGCCTGCATCTGCCTTTCAAAGTGCTGGGATTACAGGCGTGAGCCACTGAGCTCAGCCGTCTTAACCGTTTTTAAGTGCACAGCTCAGTGGCATCAAGCACATTCACCCTGTTGTGCAACCATCACCATCATCTGCCTCCAAAAGGTTCTCATCTCCCCAAACAGAAACTCTGTCCCTATTTGACAGTAACTCCCCATCTCCCCTCTCCCCATCCCCGGTACCCAGCATTCTACTCTCTGTCTCTATGACTCTTACTCCCCAAGGGGCCCCATAGAAGTGGGACCACACAGCATGTGTCTTTCTATGACCAGCTGATTTCACTGAGCATAACGTCCCCAAAGCTCATCCCTTCACATGTCACATGTGTCAGAGTTTCGTCCCTTCAAGTCTGAATCATGCCCCTCTGGATGTGGCGCCACAGGTGTAAATGCACACTTGGATGGCTTCCACCTTCTGGCTCTCGTGAGCAAATAACGATGCTGTGAGCATGCCGGGCAAGTATCTCTTCAAGACCCTGCTTGCAATTCTTTGGGGTGTAAACCCAGAAGTGGAATTCTGCTTTGCATCTTATGGGAACTCTAGTTGTTTATTTATTTATTTATGTTTTGAGACAGAGCTTCACTCTGTCACCGAGGTTGGAGTGCAGTGGTGTGATCTTGGCTCACTGCAAAGTCTGCCTGCCGAATTCAAGTGATTCTCCTGCCTCAGCCTCCCGAGTAGCTGGGACTACAGGTGCCCGCCACCAAGCCCAGCTAATTTTTTTTTTAATTTTTACAATAGAGATGGGGTTTTACCATTTTGGCCAGGCTGGTCTTGAACTCCCAATCTCAGGTGATCCACCCACCTCAGCCTCCCAGGTACTTTCTTTAGAAAAGTATATGTTTGCGTCTTTTGCCTAATTTTTAAATAAATTAATGTATTTTTAGAGACAGGGTCTTGCTCTTGTTGCTCAGGCTGCGTGAAATGGTACAATCATGGCTCACTGAAGCCTTGACCTCCTGGGCTCAAGCAATCCTCCTGCCTCAGCCTCCGAAGTAGCTACAGGCATCTGCCACCACACCCAGCTAATTTTTGTATTCGTTGTATACATGGGGTTTTGCTATGTTGGCCAGGCTGGATTTGCCTTTTAATGAATTGTTTCTCTAGATATTTTGTTGCCTCTTTAACAATAAGATTAAATAAACTCTCTCTTTTTTTTTTTTTTTTTTTTTTTTTGAGACAGAATTTTGCTCTTGTTACCCAGGTTGGAGTACAATGGCACGATCTCGGCTCACCACAACCTCTGTCTCCTGGGTTCAAGCAATTCTCCTGCCTCAGCCTCCTGAGTAGCTGGGATTACAGGCAAAAATGCACCACCATGCCCAGCTAATTTTTTGTATTTTTAGTAGAGATGGGGTTTCACCGTGTTGACCAGGATGGTCTCGATCTCTTGACCTCGTGATCCACCCACCTCGGCCTCCCAAAGTGCTGGGATTATAGGCGTGAGCCACCGCACCTAGCCTTAAACTCCCTCTTTAATGCAGCCTGAATTTTGCGTAGTAGTCTTGTGAATAGCTTAGTGCCTTGGAGTTAGTTTCCTTCCTTTTCGTTTCTGCTACCAGCTCCACAGCCTTCTGCTAAGGTAAGAGCCTGGGTATGGTGGGGCCTGAAAAAGTTGACTCATTCCTCCTTTGCAACTTTTTTTTTTTTTTTTTTTTTTGAGATGGAGTGTCACTCTGTAACCCAGGCTGGCCTGCAATGGTGCAATCTCAGCTCACTGCAACCTCCACCTCCTGGGTTCAAGCTATTCTCCGGCCTTGCCTCCTGAGTAGCTGAGATTACAGGTGCAGAACACCATGCCTGGCTAATTTTGTATTTTAGTAGAGATGAGGTCTCACCATGTTGGCCAGCCTGGTCTCAAACTCCTGACCTCAGGTGATCCACCCTCCTCAGGCTTCCAAAGTGCTGGGATTACAGGCAATGAGCCACTGCGTCAGGCTGCAACCTTTTTATTTTTCTTTCTTCTTTTGTTTTTGTTTGTTTTTGTTTTGAGATGGAATCTCTTTCTGTCATCCAGGCTGGAGTGCAGTAGTTGATCATAGCTCACTGCAGCATTGACCTCCGAGGCTCAAGCAATCCTCCCACCTCAGCCTCCCAAGTAGCTAGGACTGCAGGTGTGTGCCACCATGCTTGGCTAATTTTTGTGGTTTTCTGTAGCAATGGTGGTGTCTCACTGTGTTGTCCAGGCTGGTCTCCAACTCACAGACTCAAGCAGTCCTCCTGCCTCAGCCTCCCAAAGTGCTGGTGTGAGCCACCAGGCCGGCTATGCTTCTGTTTTTGAGTACATGCTTTGTGAGACAGCTTTCACCTGCCCTCTGGACCTGGAGGGAGTGAGAGAGGAATTCAGTTTCTTACATTTTGGTTGGCCAATGCCTTTTTACTGTTTCTTTTTTAATTTTCCCTGTAGAAGCTACCAATATGTGCAGTGACTGACTGCGTAAGGAAAAAGAATGGCAGATGATTAAATCCATGTCTGGACTTGCCAAGGTCGCAGTGAGGTGGCCTCGTGGACTCCTTGCAGTATTATTGTATAGCTTTTTGATCCTTGAGGAAAACAACACCTAGGTTTGTCAGTTTGTGCACAATTCTTTCTTTCCTTCATCCCTCCCTCCTTCCCTCCCTCCCTCCTTTTTTTCTTCCTTTCTTCCTTTTTTTAATTTTCTTTCTTTCAACAGGGTCTCACTCTGTCCTCCAGCCTGGAGTGCGGTGGTGTGACATTCTTGCTCACTGCAGTCTCAACCTCCTGGGCTCAAGTGATCTTCCAGCCTCCATCCCTCAAGTACCTGGGATTATAGCCCTGCGCCACCATGCCTGGGTAAATTTTTTGCATTTTTTGTAGAGATGGTGTTTCGCCATCTTGCTCAGGCTGGTCTCAAACTCCTGACTTCCAGTGATCCATCCACCTTGGCCTCCCAAAGTTCTGGGATTATAGGTGTAAGCTACTGTGCCCAGCCTATAATTCTTTACATTTAATATTGTTAGGCCTGTGGTGCCTGGAGGTACATATATGCCTCTTCTCATTAAATAGATCTGTCATTAAGAAGTCAAAAGTGCTGGGCATGGTGGCTCACGCCTGTAATCCCAGCACTTTGGGAGGCCAAGGTGGGTGGATCATGAGGTCAGGAGTTCAAGACTAGTCTGCCAAGTTGGTGAAACCCCATCTCCACCAAAAGTACAAAAACATTAGCCAGTTGAGGTGGCAGGCACCTGTAATCCCAATTACTTAGAAGGCTGAGGTAGGAGAATTGCTTGAACCTGGGGGGCGGAGGTTGCAGTGAACTAAGATCACACCACCACACTCCAGCCTGGGCAACAGAGTGAGACTCCATCTCAAAAAACAAAAAAAAGAAGTCAGAAGTCGTCTCAGTGAGTCCGAAACAAGAGATTGTCAAGGAGATTGTATGTAAATTTCTCTCTTTACAATTGCAGTAAAATACACATAACATAAAATTTAACATCTTAACCATATATATTTTTTTAAAGACAGGGTTTTACCAAGTTGGCCAGGCTGGTCTTGAACTCCTGACCTCAGGTGATCCACCTGCCTTGGCCTCCCAAAGTGCTGAGATTATAGGCGTGAGCCATGACGCCCGGCCAACTGTATTTTTTTTTAATCTGTCTCCCATGCTGGAGTGTAGTGGTGCGATCTCGAATCACTACAATCTCCTCCTCCCAGGTTCAAGCAACTTTCATGCCTCAACCTCGCGAGTAGCTGGGATTACAGGCACATACCACCAGGCCTGGCTAATTTTTATATTTTTAGTAGAGACAGAGTTTCACCATGTTGGCCAGGCTGGTCTCAAACTCCTGAGCTCAAGTGATCTGCCTGCATCTGCCTTTCAAAGTGCTGGGATTACAGGCGTGAGCCACTGCGCTCAGCCATCTTAACCGTTTTTAAGTGCACAGCTCAGTGGCATCCAAGCACATTCACCCTGTTGTAAAACCATCACCATCATCTGCCTCCAAAAGGTTCTCATCTCCCCAAACAGAAACTCTGTCCCTATTCGACAGTAACTCCCCATCTCCCCTCTCCCCATCCCCGGCACCCAGCATTCTACTCACTGTGTCTATGACTCTTACTCCCCAAGGGGCCCCATAAAAGTGGGACCACACAGTCTGTGTCTTTCTGAGACCAGCTGATTTCACTGAACATAACGTCCCCAAAGTTCATCCCTTCACATGTCAGGTGTGTCAGAGTTTCCTTCCTTTTCAAGTCTGAATTGTGCCCCATTGGATGTGGCATGACTGGTGTAAATGCACACTTGGATGGCTTCCACCTTCTGGCTCTTTCACCCCGGCTGGAGTGCAAGGGCGCAATCTCAGCTCACCTGCAACCTCTACCTCCTGGGTTAAAGCAGTTCTCCAGCCTTGCCTCCTAAGTAGCTGGGACTACAGGCACATGGCACCATGCCCGCTAATTTTATATTTTAGTAGAGATAGGGTGTCATCATGTTGGCCAGGCTGGTCTCAAACTCCTGACTTCAGGTGATCCACCCTCCTCGGCCTCCCAAAGTTCAGGGATTAGAGGCATGAGCCACCGAACCAGGCTGCAACCATTTTATTTTTCTTCCTTGTTTTTTTTTTTTTTTGCTGTTTTGAGACAGTATCTCATTCTGTCACCTAGGCTGGAGTGCAGTGGTATGATCATAGCTCACTGCAGCCTTGACCTCCCAGGCTCAAGTGATCCTCCTACCTCAGACTCCTGAGTAGCTAGGACTACAGGTGTGTGCCACCATGCTTGGCTGATTTTTGTAGTTTTCTATAGCGATGGCAGTGTCTCACTATGTTGCCCAGGCTGGTCTCAATCCTCCTACTTCAGCCTCTCAAAGTGCTGGTGTGAGCCACCAGGCCGGCTATGCTTCTGTTTTTGAGCACATGCTTTGTGAGACAGCTTTCACCTGCCCTCTGGACCTGGAGGGAGTGAGAGAGGAATTCGGCTTCTTACATTTTGGTTGGCCAATGCCTTTTTACTGGTCCTTTTTTAACCCTCCCTGTAGAAGCTACCAATATGTGCAGTGACTGACTGCATAAGGAAAAAGAATGGCAAATGATTAAATCCGTGTCTGGACTTGCCAATGTCACAGTGAGGTGGCCTCATGAACTCTTTGAAGTATTATTATACAGTTTTTTGCTCCTTGGGGAAAACTCCTAGATTTGTCAATTTGTGCACAATTCTTTCTTTCCTTTTTTTTCCTATTTTTTTTAACAGGGTCTCACTGTGTCCCCCAGCCTGGAGTGCAGTGGTGTGACGATCTAGCTCACTGCAGTCTCTACCTCCTGGGCTCTAGTGATCCTCCAGACTCCGTTCCCCAAGTAGCTGGGATTACAGCCCCACAACACCACACTCGGATAATTTTTTTTGCATTTTTCTTGTAGAGACAGGGCTTCACCATGTGGCTCAGGCTGGTCTAAAATTCCTGACTTCAAGTGATTCACCCACCTTGGCCTCCCAAAGTGCTGTGATTACAGGCGTGATCCACCATGCCCGGCCTATAATCCTTTATATTTTTTTTTCTTTTTTTGAGATGGAGTCTTGAAAACCCAGGCTGGGGTGCAATGGTGAGATCTCTGCTCACTACAACTCCACCTCTCAGGTTCACATGATTCTCCTGCCTCAGCCTCCCAAGTAGCTGGGATTACAGGTGCATGCTACCACAACCAGCTAATTTTTTGTATTTTTAATAGAGAGGGGGTTTCACCATGTTGGCCAGGTTGGTCTCCAACTCCTGACCTCAAGTGATCCACCCACCTCAGCCTCCCAAAGTGCTGGGATTGTAGGCGTGAACCACCGAGCCCAGCCTACAATTCTTTACATTTAATATTGTTAGGCCTTCGGTGCCTGGAGGTACATAGATGCCTCTTGTCCTGAAATAGATCCCTCATTAAGAAGTCAGAAGTCATCTCAGAGAGTCCGAAGGAAGAGATTGTATGAGGAGATTGTATGTAAATCCCTCTCTTTACAATTGCAGTAAAATACACATAACATAAAATTTAACATCTTAACCATTTTTGGGTTTATTTTTTTGTTTTTTTGAGATGGAGTCTGATTCTGTCTCCCAGGCTGGAGTGTAGTGGTGTGATCTCAGCTCACTACAACCTCCGCTTCCTGGGTTCCAGTAATTCTCCTGCCTCAGCCTTCCGAATAGCTGGGATTATAGGTGCCTGCCACCATGCCCATGTAATATTTGTGTTTTAGTAGAGATGGGGTTTTGCCAGGCTGTCTTGAACTCCTGAGCCCAAGTGATCTGCCCGCCTCGGCCTCTCAAAGTGCTGGGATTACAGGTGTGAGCCACTGCTCACGGCCACCTTAACCGTTTTTAAGTGCACAGCTCAGTGGTATCAAGCACATTCACACTGTTGTGCAACCATCACCATCATCCACCTCCAAAATGTTCTCATCTCCCCAAACAGAAACTCTGTCCTTATTCGGCTGTAACTCCCCGTCTCCCCTCTCCCCATCCCTGGCACCCAGCATTCTACTCTCTGTCTCTATGACTATTACTGTGTTTTTCTGTGACCAGCTGACTTCACTGAGCATAACGTCCCCAAAGCTCATCCCTTCACATGTCACGTGTGTCAGAGTTTCCTTCCCTTCAAGTCTGAATCATGCCCCTCTGGATGTGGCGCCACAGGTGTAAATGCACACTTGGATGGCTTCCATCTTCTGGCTCTCGTGAGTAAATAACGATGCTGTGAGCATGCCGGGCAAGTATCTCTTCAAGACCCTGCTTGTCAGCCGGGCGCGATGGCTCACACCTGTAATCCCAGCACTTTGGGAGGCTGAGGCGGGCAGATCACTTGAGGTCAGGAGTTCAAGAACAGCCTGGCCAACATGATGAAAACCTGTCTCTACCAAAAATACAAAAATTAGCTGGGCATGGTGGCACGCACCTGTAATCCCAGCTACTTTGGAGGCTGAGGCAGGAGAATTGCTTGAACCTGGGAGGCGGAGGTTTCGGTAAGCCAAGATTGTGCCACTGCACTCCAGCCAGGGCAACAGAGAGACTCTCAGTCTCAAAAAAAAAAAAAAAAAAAAAAAAAAAAAAAGACCCTGCTTGCAATTCCTTTGGGGTATAAATCCAGAAGTGGAATTCTGCATTGCATCTTATGGGAACTCTAGTTTTATTGATTGATTGATTGATTGAGACAGAGCTTCACTCATCACCCAGGCTGGAGTGCAGTGGTGTGATCTCAGCACTCTGCAACCTCTGCCTTCTGGCTTCAAGCAATTCTCATGCCTCAGCCTCCCAAGCAGTTTGGAGAAGTGCACACCACCACACTTGGCTAATTTTTTGTATTTTTGGTAGAGACAGGGTTTCACCCTGTTGGCCAGGCTGGTCTCAAACTCCTGACCTCTGGTAATCCACCCTGCTCAGACTCTCAAAGTGCTGGGATTTGAGCCACTGCCTGCCCGGTCTTGTTTTAACTTCTTGAGGACCTGCCATGCTGGTTCCCACAGAGGCTGCCCCGTCTTCCATTCCCACCAACAGTGTGTGCATATAAATGTGTTTGTGGGAGATCAGTACCCCCTGCTTCTCTGCACCTTTCTCCCTTTGCCTCTCTCTCTAGCTTTCTGAGTGACCTCCAACCATCACTCTAACCTATTTGCAGCTCAGGATCCCCAGGGCAGCTGGAGCGATTGCATTTCAGACACTGCACATGGGTGTGCCTGCTGTCTTGCATTTAAAGCTTCCCATTGCTCTTGGGATCAGCCTCAGATCCTTATAGGACTCACCTCCACCCCTCTTCCCTCCTTAGCCTAACCTGGTTCAGCTGAACAAGGCCACCGGGTTCCACCCTCCAAGGCCCATACTTCCTTCTTTATCACATGCAGTTCCCTGGCTGGGCACCGCCCTCACAGTCCCATGCCCCTTCCCTAATCAGCATCCCATAGACCTCAGGGAGGAGACCCCGACTCTGTTTACCATTTTCCTCCTGCCCCCAATCAAGCAGGTACTCTGGTTCCAGCGGCGCTTGCTCATAGTAAGTTCCTTGCCTCCCAAACATTTATCTCTGTTTGCATGCACATATCCAAGACTGAGAGATGAGATTAATACCTGTTTCAGCCCCAGATTGGAGCATGGATGTGAGGGTAAGGGAAGCTCCCGCCTTAGACAGGTCTAGTCTCCCGTCTACACTTGCATGTCACCAGGCACCAAGTCCCCACTGGATTGACCACAGCTGTGAGTTGATTTTACTTTTACTAGGATGTGTCTTTGATTTATGTCTATAATTCCCCCTCGACTATCAGCTCCACCAGGGTGGGAACTGTGTCTCCTTTCCCACCCTCAATAATTCATAAATGAGGGAAATGTGGAAACTGCACCGCCTTTTTAGGGGAACCTGAATTATTGAAGGAGGACCAGGCTACTGAAGTCCTAAAGGGATCCCAAAGACACCCACGTTTGCCACTCCCTGTTTTCAGCTAAGATTTCTCTTTTTTTTTTTTTTTTAAGACAGGGTTTCACCATGTTGGTCACGCTGGTCTTGAACTCTTGACCTCAGGTGATCCGCCCACCTTGGCCTCCAAAGTGCTTGGACTACAGGTGTGAGCCACCACGCCCAGCCTAGCTAAGATTTCTCTATGGGGCATTTGTAGCCTTGGTGCCTTGCCTGGGTCTAGAGTATTGAATGAGTGAATGAAGAGCTCCAAAAGGAAAGAGTGGGATAGGCTGGGGGCAGTGGCTCCTGCCTGTAACCCGGCATTTTGGGAGGCTGGGCTGAGGTGGGAGGCTGCTTGAGCCCAGGAGTTGGATACCAGCCTGGGCAACATAGTGAGACCCCGTCACTATAAAAAACTTTAAAAATTAGCTAAGTGTGGTGTCTCATAGCTGTGGTCCCCTACTTGGGAGGCTGAGGTGGAAGAATCACCTGAGCCCAGGAGGTCAAGGCTGCAGTGAGCTATGAGTGCACCACTGCACTCCAGCCTGGGTGACAGAGACTCTGTCTCAAAAGAAAAAGAAAAGAAGAAAGAAGAAAGGGGAAGGAAGGGAAGGAAAGCTTCGGGAGGGAGGGAAAGAAAAAAGAGAAGGGAAGGGAGAAAGAGAAAGGAAGGAAAGAAGGAAGGGAGGGAGGGAAGGAAGGAGAGAGGGAGGGAGAAGGAAGGAGAGAGAGGGGATCAGAGATTCAGGGATTGATCTCAAGTGGTCTTCAGTTAAGTAGAGTATGAGGACCTTTAATCAAAGGGTTTAAGAATGATCAGTCCTAGCACGGTGGCTCACAGGATGCTTTGGGAGGACGAGGCAGATGAATTGCTTGAGGCCAGGAGTTCGAGACCTGCCTGGTCAACATAGCAAGACCCTGTCTCTATAAAAAGTAAAAAAAAAAAAAAAAAAAAAAAAAAAAAAAAAAAAGCTGGGCATTGTGGTACTTGGGAGGCAGAGACAAGAGGGTCACTAGAGCACAGGAAGTAGAAGTTGCAGTGAGCTATGATTGTGCCACTGCACTCCAGCCTGGGCGATAAAGCAAGACCCCATCTCAAAATATAAATGTATGTAATATATATAATACTCATATATTTTATCTATGTATGTATCTATCTATCACACATGTTAGGGTTGGGGGCCTGAGGGGGGCGAGGAGACGGCGGAGGTCATTCGTCCCTTTCTCCAGTGGCCCAGGCTCAAAACTCTCTGGCTGGGCATTTCAGGGGTCCCCTGTACCCCCGGATGGAGGAAAGGCGGCTGCCTGCAATCCCACGCCGGGGCCCAGCCCTCCGGAGGGCCCGCCAGCCCAGCCAGCCCAGGCCTTGCCCCCGACCCCGAGCTGGCGCGCGCCGCGTGGGCTGCGTTGGGCGGGACTGGCGGGCGCGGCGCGCGGGGGGCTGGGAGGCTCCGCTCCGCGCCGGCGCGATCTGGCCCGGGTTTCCGCGCCCGCCCCGCGCCCCGGCCTCCCCGCCCCCCGCGCCGCCGCCGCTGCTGCCGCCGCCGCCGGAGGCCGCTCGGAGCCGCGCGAACATGGCCGAAGTCGGCGAGGACAGCGGCGCCCGCGCCCTGCTGGCGCTACGCTCGGCGCCCTGCAGCCCCGTGCTGTGCGCCGCGGCAGCCGCCGCAGCCTTCCCGGCGGCCGCGCCCCCGCCGGCCCCCACGCAGCCCCAGCCCCCGCCCGGGCCGCCGCCGCCGCCGCCGCCGCCGCCGCCGCCGCTGCCTCAGAGCGCGATCGCGGGCGCGGGCTCCTCTGCCGGCTCCTCCGGGGGCTCCTCCGGGGGCTCCGGGGACGCAGCGGGCTCTGGGGGCGCAGGGGACGAGGGCGCGGCGCCCGCCCTAGTAGCCGCGGCGGCCGCCTCGGTGCGGCAGAGCCCCGGGCCGGCGCTGGCGCGGCTGGAGGGCCGCGAGTTCGAGTTCCTCATGCGCCAGCCCAGCGTCACCATCGGCCGCAACTCCTCGCAAGGCTCGGTGGACCTGAGCATGGGCCTGTCCAGCTTCATCTCGCGGCGCCACCTGCAGCTCAGCTTCCAGGAGCCGCACTTCTACCTGCGCTGTCTCGGCAAGAACGGCGTCTTCGTGGACGGGGCCTTCCAGCGGCGCGGCGCGCCCGCCCTGCAGCTGCCCAAGCAGTGAGTGGCCCCCGCGATCCCCGCCACCCGCACCCGGGGCTCACCCCCGACCTCGATCTCTGCTGCCCTCCCCAGCTTGAACCCCTCACCGCCCCCGTAATCCCCGACCGGCCCGGACTCCGTGGTCAACCCCGACCCCAGCCTCCTGGGCCTCTGGGGTCACCACGACCCCGATTCTTGCGGCCCAGGCCTGAGGTTCCCCCTCCACTTTCCCCGGCCTGGACACCCTGGTCGCCCCCAACCCCCACCGACCTAGACTCCCGGGGATCAACTCGGACCTCCTGTCTTCTGGATCCCTGTGGTCACCCCCAACCCCAATCCCTGCAGCCTGGACTTGGGGATCCTGGTCGCCTCCGACCTCCACCGGCCTGGATTCTGGGTTCAACCCTGGCTCACATCTCGCGGGCCCTGGGGTCATGCCTGAGCTCAACTCCCACCAGCCTGGGCTCCTGGAGCTACCCCTACCCCAACCCCAACTGGTTGGGCCTTCGAGGTCACCCCTGACCCATATCCCTGCTGCCCCCCGCTCCCACCGGCCTGGATCCCTGGGGTCATCTACATCCCCACCCAGCCTAAACACCCGAGGTCAACCACAACCCCCACTTCCTAGGCACCCCAGGGTCACCCCTGACTGCTAACCCCGCAAGCCTGGGCTTGAAGGGCCACTCCCACTCCTGTTCCACCCAGCTGAATCAGTGAGGTCACCCTGGACCCCCACGGGCTTTGACTTTAGGGTCACCCCAGTCTGGCCTGTTTCTCAGGACCACCCCCTACCTCCACCAGCCAGAGCCTCGAGTCACCCTAGTGCCTATCCCTGCTGCCCTGGAACCCAGTGGCCATCCTGACCCTGCCTGGCCTGCCCTGGGCCACCCCTACCCCATCCAGTCTGGGTCCTGAGGACTCCAGTGCAGTCACACAGGAGGGTGAGAGAGTGTTACTCTGGGAAGTGTGAGGTCCCCAGAAGCTTGGACTGTGCTGAAGGGGCAGAGGCCCGGTGGGGAGGGGCCAGTACACGAATCCCGGGCCTCAGTTTACCTCACCAGTGACTACTCCTCAGATGGAGTAGCGGGATCCCGAGCTCCAATTAGATTCCCCCCGGGCCCGAGGTCACCGGGGACAGAAAGACCCAGCTGGCCTGCATGGCTGCCCAAGCCTGTTGTGCCTTTTCTCAGCATCCCGGGGTCACCTCCCACCCATTCCAGTTCCCTCCTTTCCAGCACCCCACCCTCTGCTCTGCCCCGACCTCAAGGTCTGTTGATCAGGAGAAAGCCTGTTTAATTACTCATTTCCTCTGGAGCCACTTTCTTTTTCTATTTAGTGATTGCCTGTAACTCGTCACCCATATTTATATTTCTTCAGTGTCGTTCTTGTTCAAGGGTTGTCTGACTATCTAATTACTCCCTTTTATAAGTGCCTTGAATGGGGTTGGGGGCGGGATTTTTGCTGGGATAATTTCCAGGGCCCAAAGTTTGTGTCTGTAAGCTTACAAACCTGTGTCAGTTTGGTTACAAATATGGCATTGAATAATCTGAAATGCAACATCAACAATGACTCACTCCCACTTAGGGGTGAGAGGGGAAGTATACCTTCATTTTCCAACCATGCTGAAAGGTGTGCATTTTGGTAGAATCAGAACTCGGGAGATAACAAAGTGGTTCTTTGCCTCAGTTACTACTCTGCTCTCTCTTTTCCATAACCTACACACTCTCTCCATTTGGGGCCATTAATGCATTTCCCGGCCTGTCTCCCCTCTGGTAAGAAAATGACAGGTGGGCTCCCCCAGGACCCCCTTAGAGCTGTGCTTTACAAATGCACCTTTATATAATTCAGGTTCTCTGAGTGCTTCCATTAAACAGTCTTGTTTTCAATTTCCCGTCCCAGCCGTGGAAACAGGTACACTCCCGAGTCAGATCCAGCTTTAGTGAATCTTGAAGGAGCCTTTCACAGTATTTTTTTTCTAGCTCAAGGAGAAAAAATTTCGACCTGAGATCGTCACTGAATAGGCCAGTAACAAGTCTGTTATTTATGAAATGTTATCAGTGTATACAGTCCCTGCACATTTATGCTCCAGGGAGCTCGTGTTCTTAGTGGGTACATTACAGGGCATCGTGGCAGAGCTGTCAGGCTAAACAGATGCCCACTTGCTGACTTGGTACATTAGATGTGTGTAACGTGCTCAGCCCCCTGTGCCTGTCTGTTTTTATTTGACTTCACCTGCACATGTGAGCAGTATCTATGTAGGCAGCGATGTAAAATTTACAAGAACAGAGCAGATGCACAGAAGGAGAGCATTAAATGGATGTCCATGTCCACCCGCTGAGAGAAGAGCTCTTTGCTGCTGCTTTTTGTTGTTGCTGTTTTGAGATGAAGTCTCTTCTGTTACCCAGGCTAGAGTGCAGTGGTGCGATCTTATCTCACTGCAACCTCTACCTCTGAGGTGCAAGCGATTCTTGTGCCTCAGCCTCCTAAGTAGCTGAGATTACAGGTGTGCGCCACCACTTGGCTAATTTTTGTATTTTTTAGTAGACACAGGGTTTCACCATGTTGGCCAAGCTGGTCGCAAACTCCTGACCTCAAGTGATCTATGAGCCTCAGCCTCCCAAAGTGCTGGGATTACAGGCGTGAGCCAACTCGCCCGACCGTAAAGCTGTTTGCTTCTGAAAGCTGCCAAAGTCTGTCAACAAAAATGTTCAGCAGTTCAAGCAGTTTTTTGTTTTTTTTTTTGAGACGGAGTCTTGCTCTGTCGCCCAGGCTGGAGCACAGTGGCACGATCTCGGCTCACTGCAACCTCTGCCTCCTGGGTTCAAGCAATTCTTCTGTCTCAGCCTCCTGAGTAGCTGGGACTACAGACACATGCCACCACGCCTGGCTAACGTTTTGTACTGTAGTAGAAACAGGGTTTCACCATGTTAGCCAGGATAGTCTCGATCTTCTGACCTTGTGATCAGGCCTCCCAAAGTGCTGGGATTATAGGCATGGGCCAACTTACCTGGTCATAAAGCTGTTTGTTTCTGAAAGCTGTGAAAATCTCAACAAAAAATGTTTGCAGTTCAAGCAGTTTCACTTTTTTTTTTTTTTGAGATGGAGTCTTGCTCTGTCTCCCAGGCTGGAGCACAGTGGCTTGATCTCGGCTAACTGCAAACTCTGCCTCCTGAGTTCAAGCAATTCTCCTGCCTTAGACTCCCGAGGAGCTGGGACTATAGGCCCACCTGGCTAATTTTTTGTATTTTTAGTAGAGATGGGGTTTCACCGTGTTAGCCAGGATGGTCTGGATCTCCTGACCCTGTGATCCGCCTGCCTCAGCCTCCCTAAGTGCTGGGATTACAGGCATGAGCCACCACCTCACATTTTTTTTCTTTTAATTTTAGAAAACTTAGCACCTAACTAGTTACATATGTAGAGCAGGCTGTCATAAACTTCTTTTTGGGTAAAGATTCTTAAGCCTGGCCAGGTGCAGTGGCTCATGCCTGTAATCCCAGCACTTTGGGAGGCCAAGGTGGGTGGATCACTTGAGGTCAGGAATTCAAGACCACCCTGGCCAACATGGCAAAACTCCATCTCTACAAAAAATACAAAAATTAGCTAGGCATGGCTCACGTCTGTAGCCCAGCTACTTGGGAGACTGAGGCAGGAGACTCCCTTGAACCCGAGAGGCAGAGGTTTCAGTGAGCTGAGATCATGCCGCTGCACTCCAGCCTGGGTGACAGAGCAAGACTCCGTCTCAAACAAACAAAAACAAAGAAACAAACAAACCACAATTCTTAACCCTGTTGCATTGAAAGTCATTAAGAAATTTTAAGGAATTCAGAGCAAGGAAGTTAGATGCATAAGTTTTTGTCACCCCCGAGTGGGAAATTCATCACCAAATGTCAAGAATTACTGTGTCTGTTTTCTCTTGGGCTTTGGTACCTCTATTGCCATTGCTATTGGAAGTTGTGAATTTCTTAAGTGTAAACTACAAATTCTCTTGCTGCATTGAAGTGTGATTGCTTTGAGCATGCTTGGATTTGGTGGGAAGTCAATGTCATGTTGGTGCTCACACCATTTTCCAAAGCTATGTCATCCCAAGCCGCTTTCTTCATCTTGGATCAGGTGCACATAACACACACTCTCTGTACACCTCCCATCCAGGAAGGATACCAGAATTCACCCCTATTTGTTACTGGAAGTGTATAATTCCAAATCTTCAATATTCTTCATTATTGGTGGGGAAGAAAATGGCTTGTGACCCAGCTTAGAGATGATCTTGGTCCACTGGGTATCTGACGCTGTGTGTGGTGGGTGAGCATGTCGCCAGAGCTCCCAGGCACAGGAGAGTGTGCGTGGATTCTGATTCAGGCTTGCTTGGTGTTGACTTGGAGGCACTGCCTGGGTCTCCGTGGTAGCGTATCTTCTAAACTATAAACTCCCTGTGGCTGGGGCCGAGAATTTAGTCTTTCCCCAGAGATCTGGTGCAGGCACTAGCTGACATTAGGTACACAACAACTGAGTTCTGTTTGTCAAGTGAACAAATTAATGGACTAATGAATTTTCAGCTTCCGTAGGAGAAAAATAACATCATTGATTCAGCCTGGTGTCCTAAAAGGACCAGTGAGCCTGTCGTGGGGCATTCAGACAGCCTTCTTCCATTACGGGGAGAGGGGTGTGAGGTGTGTGTGCACATGTGTGTGTGCTGTCATCCTTGATGCCACTTAATTTTTTTTTACATAGTGAATGTACTAACTAAATTCTTGTTTTGTTTTGAGACAGAGTCTCACTCTGTCATCCTGGCTGGAGTACAGGGGCAGGATCTCGGCTCACTGCAACCTCTGCTTCCCAAGTTCAAGCAATTCTCCTGCCTCAGCCTCCCAAGTAACTGGGATTACAGGCAGGTACCATCACACCTGGCTAATTTTTGTATTTTGGGTTTTTTTTGTAGAGACAGGGTTTCACCATACTGGCCAGGCTGGTCTCAAACTCCTACCTCAGGGGATCCACCGCCTTGGCCTCTCAAAGTGCTGGGATTACAGGCGTGAGCCATAGCACCCTGCCAATTTTGGCTTGATGCCACTTAATTTTGAATTTGAATTACCCAATTCAGAATTCAAAAAATGTGTTTCATTCATGAACCTAAGAGACCCCGACCATATCTCATACTTGCTCTCCCCTCTTTTTCTGCAGCCTTTTCCCCCAGTGTTTTTATAGTAAATGTAGATTACATGAATAATTACAGTGAGAACGAGACTTCTGTTTGTGATAACTTTCAGTGGTAAGATTCATATGGGTATCTTTTTTTCTTTATACTTTTATGTGTTTTCCATATTGTCTGCAGTGAACATGGTTACTTTTTTTTTTTTTAATTATTTTTGAATTTTGTAGAGACAGGTTTTACCATATCACCCAGGTTAGTCTGGAACTCCTGGCCTCAAACAGTCCTCTCACCTTGGCCTCCTAAAGTGTTGGAATTACAGGCATGAGCCACCATGCCCAGCTGCTTTTTTTTTTTTGAGACAGAGTCTTATTCTGTTGCCCAGCCTGGAGTACAGTGGCAGGATCTCAGCTCACTGCAACCTCCATCTCCCGGGTTCAAGTGCTTCTCCTCCTCAGGCTCCCAAGTAGCTGAGATTACAGGCTCATGCCACCACACCCAGCTAATTCTTTGTATTTTTAGTAGAGATGGGGTTTCACCTTGTTAGCCGGGATGGTCTCAATCTCCTGATCTTGTGATCCACCTGCCTCAGCCTCCTAGAGTTCTGGGATTACAGGTTTGAGCCACCACGCCTGGCCACCCAGCTGCTTTTTTAAAAGCACACTTTTTTTAATCATGCTCAATTTCAAATGTAGAGTAATGAGCTTCCTTCCACGTGCCTGTGGCCGGCGTCAGTAGCTATCATCTGGTGGCCAGGCTTGTGTTATCTTTACCCCCATTCACCTTTCCCCCTCTTCCCAGTTATTTGGAAGCAAATCACAGATGTCATCTTTCTCTGTCTGTAAATATTTCAACCAAAATTTCAAGAAGATAATTCTGTCTTTAAAAAAAACTTAACCACAATGTCATTATCACACCTAAAAAATGAATAATAATTTCTTACTATCCTCAATCAGTCCGCAGGTTTCTTTTACACTGTCTGCATGATTCTTTCTTTCTTTTTTTGTTTTATTTTTGAAACGGAGTCTCGCTTTGTCGCTCAGTCTGGAGTACAGTGGCGTGATCTCAGCTCACTGCAACCTCCGCCTTCCGGATTCAAATGATTCTCCTGCTTCAGCCTCCTGAGTAGCTGGGAGTACAGGCATGCCCCATCACACCTGGCTAATTTTTGTATTTTTAGTAGAGACGGGGGGTTTCACCATGTTGGCCAGGCTGGTCTTGAACTCCTGACCTTCAGTGATCTGCCCGCCTCGGCCTCTCAAAGTGCTGGGATTACGGGTGTTAGCCACTGCATCCAGCGCCCCCAGCTTTTTTTCTCGTGAGGTCATTTGTCCTGTGTAGTTCTCCACACCTGCCTTTACAGATTGGATTCTGGCAGCATCCATTCACTATGTCCCTCCCTCTTGTCATTTCTGTAAATTGGTTACTAGACCCAGAGATTTGATCAGACTCAGGTGTTTTGTTTTGCTTTGTTTTGCTTTTCTGCCAGAACTGCCTTATAGGTGGTGGTATGTGCAGAGGTGAAAATGTCTGGATGTCCCCCATTTATAACATTAGCAGCTTTCGGTGGTCATTGCCTGGGTCCCTTAATATGTTCTCACCTGTACTTTTTTTTTTTTTTTTGAGACAGAGTTTCACTCTTGTTGCCAAGGGTAGAGTGCAATGGCACAATCTCAGCTCACTGCAACCTCCGCCTCGTAGGTTCAAACAGTTCTCCTCCCTCAGCCTCCCAAGTAAGTAGCTGGGATTACAGGTGTCCACCACCATGCCTGGCTAATTTTTGTATTTATAGTAGAGAGGGGGCTTTGCCATGTTGCCCAGGCCAGTCTTGAACTCCTGACCTCAGGTGATCTGCCCACCTCTGCCTCCCAAAGTGCTGGGATTGCAGATGTGAGCCACCGCACCCAGGCACCTGTACTTTTTTGTGGTTCATTTTGGCTGCCAGCATCGGATACCTGGCCGGGTTGCCATGCTCCACCTACTGAGAGGCATAGTGTGAATGGCAGGTGTTATGGATCACAGCCTCTGCACATGTGCCATGAGAAGAAGTAATTAATTGTAACCACCAAAGCATTTTACTACATAAATGTTTTAGCCCCTTTAAAAACATCCGGAGATCGTTTTGTAGTTCATGAGCATGATGATTGGGTGTTTTCACGTGGTGTGTGAAATGTGCCACTCTGGAATATTGTTATGACATCAGCACGTTACCTGTCTGACCTGAAAAATAAATTAATTAATAAATAAAACATGGGCCGGGCGCGGTGGCTCACGCCTGTAATCCCAGCACTTTGGGAGGCCGAGTCGGATGGATCACAGGGTCAAGAGGTCGAGACCCTCCTGGTCAACAAGGTGAAACACTGTTTCTACTAAAAATACAAAAAATTAGCTGGGCATGGTGGCGCACGCCTGTAATCTCAGCTACTCGGGAGGCTGAGGCAGGAGAATTGCCTGAACCCAGGAGTCGGAGGTTGCGGTGAGCCAAGATCTCGCCATTGCACTCCAGCCTGGGTAACAAGAGCAAAACTCCATCTCAAAAAAAATTTTTTAAATTAATAATAAATAAATAAATAAAACACACAAAACCTGTTTCTCATGGCTATTTCCCACTGGTTACTTGAAGAATATCGAATTAGTTTTATGCCTTGTATAACCATCACACAATTCATTATAGATTGACATGACATTATCTTGAAATTAACTGGAAAGTCACCCAGACATAGGGAAGTCAGTAAGCTTGTGCCCAATGCCCCACTGCCTGGCATCAAGGGACGGTCATGGCATTCCTCTTCTCCTGGGGTTTTCACACCCTTGTCACTGAGCTCCCCCGTCCCTTAGGACCCAGGCACTGGGTCACGCTTGGCTTTGCATTTGGGACAAGAGAAGATATCAGATCAGTCTCTTTCCAGCGGGTAGACGTGGAAATTCAGGTGTTGCTGACTATCTTCTCCACATGGAGGATCAACCTGCAGTGAGAAAGGCGGGGAAGGGCTGTGATTAGGGAGGGTTGGTCTCTTAGTGAAGGAAGCCATGGAGGAGACAAAGGCCTGTCCTGAGACCTGCAGCCCCAGATCTGCTCCCTGGGAAGGAGCAGATTTGGGTTGCAGGATCTGCTGAAGAAAGGAATGTTCCCGTTGGGTGATGGTTTGAAACGGAGCCGGGGAGAATGGTCACTTCTGCAGAGGCTGGAGGGGAGCTGCTTCCCAGAGGGCTTTAGTTTCAGTCCGTTTGTATTTTGATAGTCAAATTATGAAATGCAGCATCTCCGAATAGAGGCTTTGTTCTGGTTTTTTGCTAGTTGGCAGTTACTGTGTATCACATATATTTGTTCCAAGTGAGACTGTCAACTTGTTAAAAGTTACTTTAAAAAGGTTTGTGGGCGCGTGGCAAGTACATTGGGTCTGTGTTAAAAATATGAGCCACTTCTAGTATTTGGTTCACGTTGAATTTTTTCAGCTTGCTGCCCATTTAAGAAAACTTATATAGAATGCTAAAAGTCCATCTATGAGAAGGGTGTTATCATGTAGTATTATTGAATTGAATTTAGAATATCCGAATGAAAGCCTTTGTCATATTGACGGGGAATAGGGTTTGTGGGTGCTAAAAGTGTATAACGTAGTGGTGTTCGTATTTAGTACTTTTCAAAAAGACGCAGCTATGTTTAAAATTATGTGCTGAAATGAAACTAAAGCATTTGATTTGGAGATAGAGTAATTTACGATTTGCTGTTTTTGCATCTTGTGAATGTCAGAGGATAAACTTGCTAAATTAATGACAACCCAAATTGCAGCAATGCCTCATTTCCATAATTACCCTACATTTAAAGCATTTCATATTAAAATGAGAGGATTATATAAAATGCTCTTACTTTGATTTCCTGGAAATAGGCCCCTGCATTGTGACTTGTTGGGCGATCTTGCAGTTAATTTTCATTGCGACTATTACTTTTCATGAGTTTCTAGTTTTCTGGTAAAATGTTGCCGGGTAATTAGAAAGGATGAAAACAGAATGTGCGTGTGAGTATAGCTGGTGAATTTACAAAGCGAAACCAAGAAGGCGTTCGGCGTGCTCCCAGGATTCGAGGAACCAGGGTGCCCTCCCAAAGTGCTGGCACACGACTGTGATCCCAGCACTTTGGGAGACCGAAGCGGGCGGATCTTGAGGTCAACAGATCAGGACCTTCCCGGCCAACATGGTGAAACCTCGACTGTACTAAAAATACAAAAATTAGTCAAGCATGGTGGCACGTACCTGTAATCCCAGCTACTCAGGAGGTTTGAGACAGTAGAAATCGCTTGAACCTGGGATGCGGAGGTTTCAGTGAGCCAAGATCAAGTCCAGCCCAGCAACTGAGTGAGACTCTGTCTCAAGAAAAGAAAAAAGAACTCGCCTCATCCGAGACCCATTTCTACGGTGTTGACGATACATGTTTTCTCCTCGGATGCTGTGAAACATTCGGGCATGTTTTGCTTCACTTAAACATAGCAGTTCTATCATTAAATCATGCACTGCTTGCAAATGTATAGCTTTTCTCTCCTAAGAATAATTTTCAGGAGATAGACAAACTGATTAGTAAACATACAGAATACAGATGGGTTTCTTTTTTTTTTTTTTGAGACAGAGTCTCACTCTGTCCCCAGGCTGGAGTGCAGTGGTGCAATCTCAGCTCACTATAACCTCTGCCTCCTGGGTTCAAGTGATTCTCCTGCCTCCGCCTCCCGAGTAGCTGGGATTACAGGCGCCCCAGCTAATTTTTGTATTTTTAGTAGAGACGGGGTTTCACATGGTGGCCAGGCTGGTTTTGAACTCCTGATCTCAAATGATCTGCCTACCTCAGCCTCCCAAAGTGCTGGGATGATAGGCGTGAGCCACCATGCATGACCCAGATGGGGATTTTATACATGATTTGATTAAGAAGAATCTGCATTTAACGTTACTGAAAAGGTGTGAACTGTCTTTTATCTGTCTCCTCAGAGGATGCTGCACTCTGGTTATGTTGCTGCCCTGCCTGGAAACCTCAATGGCTCCCATGTACCCAGGGGGGTGAGGCCCTGCCCTTCAGCAGAGACCATGGTATTCTGAAGTTCTCCCCTATCTCGTTCCCCTAAGTGTCAAAGGGCATGGTTCTCTCTGGGGGCAGAATGGCTGCTGGACGTTCTCTTCTTAAACCAGCAATTCCCAGATTTGTTTTAGTCTCAGGGCCCTTTTTGACTCTGATACTCCTTCACATTACTGGGGACTCAAAGAGCTTTGGTTTATATGGGCTATATCTCTTGATGCTGACCATATTAGAAATTAAAAAATATATATTTCTTCATCTGCTCAAAAATAGCAATAATAACTATTTATATATATATATATACACTTTTTTTTTTTGAGACAGAGTCTCGCTTTGTTGCCAGGCTACAGTGCAGTGGCACAATCTTGGCTCACTGCAACCTCCGCCTCCAGGATTCAAGCAGTTCTCCTGCCTCAGCCTCCCGAGTAGCTGGGACTACAGGTGCATGCCACAATGCCCAGCTAATTATTTTGTATTTTTAGTAGAGATGGGGTTTCACCATGTTGGCCAGGATGGTCTCGATCTCTTGACCTCATGATCTGCCCACCTCAGCCTCCCAAAGTGCTGGGATTACAGGCTTGAGCCAGCGCACCCGGCCTCAAAAATATTTTTTATTTAAAAAAAACTAAATTCTCCCCCCTCAAAAAAATAGAACAAGAGGTTTTTTGGTAGAACTCTGTAATGTCTGGCTTAATAGAAGGCAGCTGGAATCCACGGCTGCTTCTGCTTTGAGCCGGCTGAGATGTGTGGTTTAGGCTGAAGTACATGGAGACAAGCCAGCCTCCTGCAGATACGTAGTTGGAAAAGGGAGTATTTTAGTAGCCTTTTCAGATGTTGGGGATGATTCTTGATCCCTCACTAAAACCTGACAAGGGATAGTTTCTTTTATTTGTTTGTTTCGTTTTGAGACAGAGTCTTGCTCTGTCGCCCATGTTGGAGTGCAGTGGCACCATCTCGGCTCACTGCAACCTCCGCCTCCCGGATTCAAGCAGTTATCCTCCCTCAGCTTCCGGAGTAGCTGGGATTACAGGTATGTGCCACCACACCTGGCTAATTTTGTATTTTTAGTAGAGATGGGGTTTAATCATGTTAGCCAGGCTAGTCTCAAACTCCTGACTTGAGGTGATCTGCCCACCTTGGCCTCCCAAAGTGCTGGGATTACAGGCATGAGCCACCGTGCTGGCTGGGTAGTCTCTCTTTATTTATTTATTTTTTGCGATAGCGTCTTGCTCTGTTGCCTAGGCTGGAGTGCAGTGGTGCAATCATAGCTCACTACAGCCTTAACCTCCTGGGCTCAAGCAATTCTCCCACCTCAGCCTCCTGAGTAGCTGGGACCACAGGTGAGCACCACCAGACCAGCTTATTTCTTTCTTTCTTTTTTTTTTTTTTTTTTTTTGTTGAGATGGGGTCTTGCCATGTTTCCCTGGCTAGTCTCAAACTCCTGGTCTTAAGTCACCCTCTGCTATGTCCATGGATGTTTTGTACTGTGTTAATTAAAGCTCGTTGCTCTTTTATTTTTGAATGAATCTTTTGCCCCCCCTGTGTGATTTTGTAACATCATACATTGGCCATTGGGAAGAATATTGATTGAGTTATGCGGTAATGTTAATATAATTATACAAAACAAAGTCTGTTTTTTCCTGAGGTTCAGCTGGTAGTTAAACTTGATCCCTTCAAACCCCATAAGCTATGTTTTTTTAAGTAGAAATCTTTTATAGGAACAGGCTTTTTAAAGTCAGTTAATTTTTAAATCTGTTTTAAAAGTTGAATGACACAGCATATTTTTAATAGACTTTTTATAGAGCAGTTTTAAGTTAACAGCAAAAGCATATTTTTATTGAAATAAAAAAGTTACATAATTTAGTCATTGGCCTTATTAGCATCTTGTGACATAACTTGACTAAATTTAGCCTATTTTTTTTTTAATGTACAGGAACTTTTTGATAATTTAGGGTGGCACAATTCATCCCATCAGTTTCTGCTGTTATTTTCCCTGGGGGCCTCTCTGTCCCCCAGACCATTCTCTGATGGTGCCCCTGGCCTTTCAGGCACAGATGTGGGGGTCTCCTCCCCTGGAGAACAGCAGAGTGATGAGGGAGGTGGGACAGGGTTGGGGTGTCCCAGGTGAGTCCTAGAGTAAAGTCGGTAACAACTTGTTTTTGTCATTGTTGTTGTTTTGTTTGTTTGTTTGTTTGATTGAGTGATTGATTTTGAGACAGTCTTGTTCTGTCGCCCAGGCTGATCTTGAACTCCTAGGCTCATGTGATCCTCTAGCGTCTGCCTCCCACTGTGCTCAGATGTGAGCCACCTCATCTGGCTATAAATAATCTCTTTAAAAAAAAAAAAAAAAAAAAAAAAAAAACCTTTTTTTGTAGAGACAGGGTGTTGTTGCCCAGGCTGGAGTGCAATGGCATGATCACAGCTCACCATAGCCTCCAAATCCTGGGCTCAAGCGATCCTCCTGCCTCAGCCTCCTGAGTAGCTGGAACTACAGGTGCACATCACCATGCCTGGCTAATTTTTTTTTTTTTTTTAATAAAGATCTGTGTCTCGCCATGTTGCCCAGGCTGATCTTGAACTCCTGGGCTCACAGGATCCTCCCACCTGGGCTTCCCAAAGTGTTAGGATTATAGGTGTGAGCCACCACACCAAGCCAGGATGTGTTTATATGGAAACATGGTTGTGTGGAATTTTTCCTGAAACTTTTCTTAAGTTTTGTTTGTTTGTTTACTTTGGAACATTTCCATCAAAATAAGCAGACTTCTTGAAAAACTGCCACTTTGGATAAACATAAAAATTTGTTTTCTCCCTCCGGAGTCTGATAGGAACTCCTGGGAGAAATTTCTCTCTCTCTTTCCCTTCTCACTAGAAATCACAGTAAATCAGTATTACACAGAGAGTAAAAGCAGTCTTCTGCCTGTTCTGAAAAAGCTTGCTTTTTCTGATTTGTGTCACGAAGGTGAAAGGTCCTTACTGTTTTTCCGAACATACAGTTGTGATAGAGGCTCCTCCCAGCCCCGCCCACAGGCCCAAACAGTGCTCTGTCTCACAGATGTGTTCTGGGGCTTGGTCCTTATTTTTGTTTTTGTTGGGGGCAGCATATAAAACCCCAAAATAATGTCATAACCTAAAGTTGGAGCTTTATGCCAGCCTTGTCTGTAGGATGACTGGTGTGGGTCTCACCTGTGGCTGGGAGTCCGCCGGGGTCAGTTAGTTGCAGGGAGCTGCAGGGTGTCTGTCAGCAGAGGCCCTCTCATTCCCCAAACCCAGGAGCCAGAGGGATTGATGCCCGGATAAATGCACAAGCCGCCGAGGGTGGGATTGGTCCTCTATAGAAAACCTTCCCAGAAATACACCCTCCCATCCTGTGACTTGGTTACAGTTTACTAGTGAAATTAGGGAACCTCATACGTCTTACCAAGAAGCCCTGGCTAGAATTAGTCAATGAAAAATGATTTGTAAACTTAGTAACTCTTTGGAGCTGACTCTGAAAGAATGTTTAAAATGATAGCTGATACTGCCAGACAACAGAGCAGGCCGGCCTTAGCCATGAGGCTCCAGAAGGCAGAAGACTGCAAAGTTTGTGTTCGCTCCCTCTGCCCTTGGGATGGAGCCATGCTGTCTGCTTGGCCGTACCGCCCTGGCATTGGGAGCAGTGATTCATCACTGCTTGATGAAAACATCTTTCCCTGAAGAACATCCACCTCCCTCGGGTTAGCTTCCATATTAACCAGGGAACATTGGCAGCCCAAATTTGGTGCCTAACCTGCAAGAAGATTTGGCTAGAATATCCAGCTTCCTTCACAATTCTGTTTTTCTCCATAAATTGTGGTGTGGACAGATTTTACAGGCCCGCCTACCCTTGGATTGGCCAATCAGGGATCCTGTGGCGAATCTAGCACTTTCTATGGTGGTAGAAATGTTTTACATCTGTGCTGTCCCGCATGGCCGCCATGAGGCCTGTGTGGCTGTTGAGTGTTTGAAAGGTGGCTCAAGGCTGGACGCAGTGGCTCACACCTGTAATCCCAGCACACTGGGAGGCCGAGGCAAGAGGATCACCTGAGGTCAGGAGTTTGAGACCAGCCTGGCCAACATGGTGAAAACCCGTCTTTACTAAAAATATAAAAATTAGCTGGGTGTGGTGGTGTACACCTGTAGTCCCAGCTACTTGGGAGGCTGAGGCAGGAGAATCACTTGAACCTGGGAGGTGGAGGTTGCAGTGAGCTAAGATCACACCACTGCACTGCAGCCTGGGGAACAGAAAATAGTAATGATTTTCACTTAAATTGAAATGTGGCCCATGTCACTATAGAACTGAATTTTTCATTTGGCTTTAGTTGTTTTTTTTTTTTTTTCTTTTGGATACAAGGTCTCACTCTGTTGCCCAGGCTGGAGTCCAGTGGTGCAATCATGGCTCACTGCAGCCTCTAGCTCCCAGGGTTCAGATGTTCCTCCTACCTCAGCCTCCTGGGCAGCTGGGACTACAGGTGTACATCAGTACACCCAGCTAATTATTGTATTTTTTGTAGAGATGGGGTTTTACCGTGTGTCCAGGCTGGTCTTGAACTCCTGGGTTCAAGCATTCCACCTGCCTCAGCTTCCCAAAATGCCAAG
Organism: Saguinus oedipus; assembly: GCA_031835075.1. Taxonomy (NCBI): domain Eukaryota; kingdom Metazoa; phylum Chordata; class Mammalia; order Primates; family Cebidae; genus Saguinus; species Saguinus oedipus. The sequence continues at coordinate 51,927,024 of CM063170.1, forward strand.
ATTACAGGCGTAAGCCACCGTGTCTAGCCCTGGCTTTAGTTTTTAAGTTAAATTGAAGTGACCACACACAATGCTGCTCAGCAGTGCCTTTGAAGAGGTTACAGGTCTGTGAGTTCCCTGGTGACTGGTTGTGGCCACTGCCTCAGTTTACCCCATTGACCTCAGTGGCACAAGTATGATTTTCTGCAGTTGGCTTTGAGGTGGAAATGATCAGGAAGGTCTGGTGAAAACTGGAATTTTGCAGACCCACTGACGTTGTCTGTGGTCACAAGGTGCCTTGAGGCAGGGAGCTGGCCCTCCAGACCCGTTAAAAGCTCCTTTTGAAATGTCTTGTGGTCCAGCATGGTGATTCCTGCCTGTAATCCCAGCACTTCAGGAGACTGAGGCAGATGGATCACCTGAGGTCAGGAGGAGTTTGAGACCAACCTGGCTAACATGGTGAAACCCCGCCTCTACTAAAAATACAAAAAATAGCTGGGTGCAGTGGTTCATGCCTGTAATACCAGCACTTTGGGAGGCTGAGGTAGGTGAATCACCTGAGAGGTCAGGAGTTCAAGACCAGCTTGACCAACATGGAGAAACCCCGTCTCTACTAAAAATACAAAAATGTAGCCAGGCACGGTGGTGTACACCAGTAATCCCAGCTACTCGGGAGGCTGAGGCAGGAGAATCCCTTGAATCCAGGAGGCAGAGGCTGCAGTGAGCTGAGATCCTCACACCACTGCACTCCAGCCTGGGCGACAGAGCAAAACTCCATCTCAAAAAAAGAAAAAGAAAATGCCTCCTTCAAGGGGTGATTCTGGAGTCCAGTGGCCTGGGCGTGGCTGTGCCTGCTGCAGTGGTGTCTGCATCTGGAGAAAGGGAGGGTCTCAGGGGTCCAGGGGAGGCCAGGTCCAGAAGCAGCAGATCTCACTTCCACCCAAGCCAGTGACCAGAGCTCAGTGTCCAGCCACCCCAAGGGAAGGCACTGTGCCCAGGAGAAAGAGGGCAGTGGCTCACTGAACATCCAATCAGTAGTCCTAGCCAACTTCTTAGATTAAGGTAGCCAGCTGCAGCCTGTGGGCCAGACCCAGCCAGCAGCCTGTGTTTGTAAATAAAGTTTTATTGGAACACACCACACACATTTGTTAAGTGCTGTCTGTGGCTGCCAAGCTGAGCCAGAGACTATGTGGACCCCAGAACCTGCGTTCTTTCTGGCCATGCCCAGTGGCCCATCTGCACACCCCTGCCCTAGGCCACAGACTTCTACTCTTCCGCATTTGTGCATTTCACTGGGGCTCATCAGCCCAATTTCTCTTCACATCAAACCTCTTTTGTTTCTTGTCATGTTAAATCCTGGGTTTTGGGAATATGAACAGGATCTTTTTTTCTTACTATTTTCTTTCTTTCTTTCTTTCTTTTTTTTTTGAGACATAGTTTCACTGTTGTTACCCAGACTGGAGTGCAATGGCACGATCTCGGCTCACCGCAACCTCCGCCTTCTGGGTTCAAGCAATTCTCCTGCCTCACCCTCTGAGTAGCTGGGATTACAGGCACGCGCCACCATGCCCAGCTAATTTTTGTCTTTTTAGTAGAGACGGGGTTTCACCTCGTTGACCATGATGGTCTGGATCTCTTGACTTCGTGATCCACCCGCCTCAGCTTCCCAAAGTGCTGGGATTATAGGCGTGAGCGCCCGGCCTTTTCTTACTATTTTCTGAAGGTTAGTGTTTACATACAGTAAAGGTAGGCTATGTGAGAGAGAGTGTGTGTGCTTCTTTGGTATGAATTTTATAATACTAATTTGTTTTTGTTTTCTTCTTTCTTTCTTTTTTTTTTTTTTTTGAGGTGTAGTCTCACTCTGTCACCCAGGCTGGAGTGCAGTGGCATGATCTCGACTCACTGCAACCTCCACCTCCCAGGTTCAAGCAATTCTCCTGCCTCAGTCTCCCAAGTACCTGGGATTACAAGAGTGCGCTACCACGCCTGGCTAATTTTTGTATTTTTAGTAGAGGTGGGGTTTCACCATGCTGGCCAGGCTGGTCTTGAACTCCTGACTTCAAGTGATCCTCCTGACTCAGCCTCCCAAATTGCTGGGATTGCAGGCAAGAGCCACTGTGCCTGGCCCTAATTTTCTGTCTGTACTTAACAGTATCTGAGAGTGAGATTTTATACGTGTGTGTGTGTGTGTGTGTGTGTGTGTGTGTATCGTGCCCTTTTTCTTAATACCACAAGATGCATTTCCTAAGAATAAGGATTTTTTTTTCTTTTCGCTTCATCATATGCAAGAATAAGGATATTTTATTCATGTCCACCTCAGGACACCCAAAAAAGGGATGGAGGATATTTTATATAACCACAGTTTGTTATTCAGCAACATTAACACTGACCCCATATGATTAGCTCACGTGCAGTCCACAGACCACTGTTTTTGTTTGTTTTTCTGTTTCTTTGTGATAGGAACTCGCTGTGTTGCCTGGGCTGGAGTGCACTGGCACCATCTTAGCTCACTGTAGCCTCGACCTCCCAGGCTCAAGTGATCCTCCCACCTCAGCCTCCTGAGTAGCTGGGACTATAGGCACATGCTGCCACACCCTACTAATTTTTTTCTGGTCACATTATGTTTCTAGTAACAGTTTTTTAATTCATGTGTTTGGGTTTCCTAGGTCATAATCCTCATGTGCAAATAATAATTCTTCTCTTTGTTCCAGTATTTTTTTTTTTTGAGACGGAGTCTTGCTCTTGTCACCCAGGCTGGAATGCAGTGGCACAATCTTGGCTCACTGCACCCTCTGCCTCCTGAGTTCAAATGATTCTCCTGTTTCAGCCTCCAGAGTAGCTGGGATTACAGGCACCCGCCACCATGCCTAGCTAATTTTTGTACTTTTAGCAGAGATGGGGTTCTGCCATGTGGGCCAGGCTGATCTCGAACTCCTGACTTCGTGATCTGCCCGTCCTGGCCTCCCAAAGTGCTGGGATTACAGGTGTGAACCACTGTGCCTGGCACTGTTCCAGTATTTTAGATCTCATTTCTTTGTGTTGTCTGGTTGAATCCTCTAGAATCTCCAAATAACACTGACCAAGTGCCATAATAATGAGCTTCTTGTTTGTGTCTTGGAAAGAAACACCTGTGAAGCATTTTCGATTAAATACCGCTCTGCCTGCCTGAGAGCCACTTTTCTTAGGGGTCTTCCCCAGTTCCTGGCTGAGCTTTGATCCCACTGGTGTGCACCACAGCACCCCATGGCACCTCGTGTGGCCTGTCATTGTTTGTAGCTATATTTATCTGAGACACCCTGAGTTTTGTGGGGGCAGGACCATATTCTTCTTGTTTCTTGCATAACCTCAATACATACCAATATGCTTGGCACGTAGTTGGCATTTTGTAAATAATTGTTGGCAAAATGAATAAACAAATAGGAGAGATCTGAATACAAAAATAACCTGGTCTAAGAAAGCGATCAGAAGTTATATTAGCTTAGCTTCTTAAAGATCTGCTTTTTGTTGGGTGCCCTTGGGCAAGTGGATTGACCCTCGATCCTGTTTCTCATCTATAAAGTAGGCACACTTCCTTTTTCATAGGTAATTGTGAGAATTACTGGAGAATATTAGAAGTATTTATGGGCCAGGTGTGGTGACTCAGTGGGATTACACCTATAATCCTCTCCCAGCACTGTGGGAGGCCAAGGTGGGAGGACCACTTGAAGCCAGGAGTTCAAGACCAGCCTGGGCAACATGGCGAAACCCCATCTCTACAAAAAATACAAAAATTATCAGGCACGGTATCATGCACCTGCAGTACCAGCTACTTGGGAAGCTAAGGAGGAAGGATCCCTTGAGCCCCGAAAGGTCAAGTGAGCTGTGATTGCACCACTACTCTGCAGCCTGGGCAAGAGGGCAAGACCCTGTCTCAAGGGAAAAAAATCAAACAAGTATTTATCTCAGTGCCTGACACACACAGACAGTGCCAATAGAGAAACATCCCACATACACGTGTCTGTGCTGTCATCATCGCTGCTGTTATTGTCAAGGATGTATTCATTCTGTGATGTCGGAAGTGAGGTTTGCTGCAGGGAGGAGGGAAATGCTTTGGTGCTTTGAGCTGCTCACAGTGGAGCAGACTGGCCCTCAGGTCTGCTGAGCTCCCCGCCCCAGCCTGTTCCAGCAGGGGTGGTGGCTCACCAACAAGCCTGTCATTCCTAGGTAGCGTCTTGTACTGGTTGGAGAACAGGCTCAGTATCTCCAAGCTCCCTGCTGCTCTGAAGGTTGTGTGATCAGAGCTAAACAGCAGGGGTTTGTTTTTTTGTGTTTTTCTGAGCTGCTTATCTAGACAATGGGAGCTCAAAGTACAGGGGACTGGAAGAGACAGACTCAGGTTTTACCTTGAATGAGTTTGAGTAACCTTCGTCGGGTATAGAGGCTGGCTAAAACTTAGGGAGGCGATAAGGTTTGATCCGAAGACACCCCCTGTTTTAGCCACCGTGCCCAGCCAATTCATATGTATTTTAAGGCATTTTTTAAACATGGAAAAGTACAAGGATATGTAACAAGCACTATTGATCAGGCACGGTGGCTTGCATCTATAATCCCAACACTTTGGGAGACTGAGGTGGGAGGATCCCTTGAGCTCAGGAGTTCAGGACCAGCCTGGGCAACATAGCAAGACTGTCCCTGCAAAAAATAAAAAACTATCTGGGCATGGTTGTGCTTGCCTGTAGTTGCAGCTACTCGGGAGGCGGAGGTGGGAAGATCGCCTGAGCCAGAAAGGTTGAGGCTGTAGTGAGCTGTGATTGCACCACTGCACTCCAGCCTGGGTGACAGAGCGAGACCATGTCTCAAAAAAAAAAAAAAAAAAAGAACAAGGAAACCAAGTTGTATTATACTCACTAAGAATCAGTGCTTATTCACATTTTGTTATATTTTTTCAAGCCCTTTTAAAAGAGACAAATGACAGATAAAATTAAGGTTCCTTGTCCTCCACCTTCCCCTTCCGTTTCTGTCCCTTCTCCAGATGCAGCTCCTGGAGGAATTTAACCCTAGTCCTCCCACATATGTCCCATATACATGTAGATATCTAAGAGGCATTTGTTGTTTATTTGTTTTTGGTGTTGTTTTTGTTTTTTTGAGACAGAGTCTTGCTCCTTCACCCAGGCTGGAGTGTAGTGGCACGATCTCGGCTCACTGCAACTTCTACCTCCCCAGTTAAAGTGATACTCTTGCCTCAGCCTCCCAGGTAGCTGGGATGATAGGCGTGTGTTATGACGCCCAGCTAATTTTTTGTATTTTTAGTAGAGACAGGGTTTCACCATGTTGGCCAGACTGGTTTTGAACTCCTGGCTTCGGTGATCTGCCCGCCTTGGCCTCCCAAAGTGCTGCGTGAGCCACCATGCCCGACCACATTCACTGTTTAGTTTGTGTGCGTTTCCAGGTTTGCATAAGTGTTGTCATGGCATCTTCTTCATGATCCTGTTTGTATTTTCCACTTCTCTGGAAAGATCACATCATAGGTGGGCGCCATCAGACGTGCGTGACGCTAGTGGGTGTGGCTCCCCCATCCGGGGCGGGGCCTTGAGGGGCCTATGGCCTTCTTCCCTGCCGCCTTATTCTCAGCTTTCACCAGAGGGGTTGCAAGCTTGTGTTCCTCTGGGTGGCAGAGCCAGCATGCCTGTCCCACCCAGCTCAGGCTCTGGGTTCCTTTGTGCCTGTCCTCAGAGCTGCGTGTCCTGAGCTCCTGGCCTGCGTCTCCACCTGAAAAGCTGTCTTCAGCTGCCCCTGCCAGGTCCAGTTGGGACCAAGACCCCTGGTTGCTTGCAGTGCTGAGTGAGAGCACCGCTGTGTGGGGGGCTGGGCTGGGCTGGGAAGACTGGCTCTCTCAGGAGATTGCAGGGCAGGCTGCAGGGAGGGCCTTTCTGAAGAAGCTCTGTTTTAGCCAAGGTCTAAGTTGTAGGCAGGAGCTGCGGATGAGGAGTCAGGGAGACACACCTCTAGCCATTAGGCCTCTCAGCTCTGGGGCGAGGGGAGGGAGTGGGAGAACCCAAGGGAGCCAGCCATTTAGGACATCAAGTGGGGAGGGCATGTCGACAGCCTGGCTCTCAGGGCACAGGAGGACAACTCCGTGAAGTTAGCAGCCCCCAAGCCATGCGGAAAACCGAGTCTGCAGGGCTGATGGCGTCCAGCACAGGACAAGCGTCCTGGTGTCCTCGCCCTGTAAGGCTGCTCCAGGGTGGCCTGACCCTGCTGCACAGGAGGGAAAGAGCCACAGGAAGTTGAAGGTACCCAGGAGACTTGGGTACATTTTACTCATCTTAGGGTTGAGGACAGAACATCATTAAGAATTGTTTTTATATCTGGCAAAACTAAGTTTGGATATTAAAACCAAATGATCTCAGGGAAAGCCGCAGGAGGGGACTAGTGCGCCATGAAATTCACACAGTGCTGCTCAGGCGACCAGAAGGCCCTTCAGTGCTCAGGAGGCACTTTTAGCCTTGTCTTTCCGAGTGTCGTGACTATATAAAAGTAGATGACAATGGAATTGCAGCCTGTGGAGAGCTTTAGAGAGATTCCCCTTACCATGATTTAATTTGGAGAAGGGAGAAAAGTCACACGTGGCAATCACATAACATTACAACCATGAAGTCCAAATAAATACTCTCCAAATAAATATAAATATGGAAAAACCAAACATGGTGGGAAAAACCATGTATGTATGTACCCCTCCATGTGAAAAATTGGCTACTGCATGCTTAACAAAATAACTTGGGAATGAATTACCCATGGTGAGGCTTCCAATCAGCATCTAACCCTGGTAGCGTCTGCCAGTAGCTGCGCTGAAAGGACCTGCCGAGGGTACACTATGGGCATTTTTCATTTAGAGGTGAAAGATTTTTTAAAATGCCTTGCTAAGAAACATTCCTGGCTGGGCATGGTGGCGCACTCCTGTAATTCCAGCACTTTGGGAGGCTGAGGTGGGCGGATCATTGAGGTCAGGAGTTCCAGACCAGCCTGGCCAAAGTGGTGAAACCTCGTTTCTACAAAAGCATAAAAATGAGTCAGGCCTGGTGGTGCACACCTGTAATCCCAGATACTCGGGTGGCTGAGGCAGGAGAATCGCTTGAACCCAGAAGGCAGAGATTGTAGTAAGCCGAGGTCATGCCATTGCACTCCAGCCTGGGTAACAGAGTGAGGCTCTGTCTCAAAAGAGAGAGAGAAAGAGGGAGGGAGGGAGAAATGTTCCTTTCATAAAATAAGAAATAAGTATTGGCCAAGCGCAGTGGCTCACGCCTGTAATCCTAGCACTTTGGGAGGCTGAGGTGGGTGGATCACCTGAGGTCAGGAGTTCAAGACCAGCCTGGCCATTATGGTGAAACCCCATCTTTTAAAAAAAAAGAAAGAAGTATTTTCAAAAATTAAAAATAAATCCTCAAAGGATTACCGGGTATTTTGTGAATAAATGCTTTCCCTATTTCAGAATTGGATAAGCTAAGCTGGGATCCACACACAGGAGGGATTGCCCTGTGTCCTAGGCAAGGCTGACATCAGTGTGGCAGCGTCAGGCTGTGCTCGGATCACATGCCCATCTGTATTGATACTTTTTAAATTGTTTTCATTTTGTAGTGATGGAGTCTCGCTATGTTGCCCAGCCTGGTCCCAAACTCCTGGCCTTGAGTTGGCCTCCCAAACAGATCTGTGTTTTATTCTTTTTTTTTTTTTTGAGACAGCACTAGCTCTGTCACTCAGGCTGGAGTGGAACAGCGCGATCTCAGCTCACTGCAACCTCCACCTCCCTGGTTCCGGTGATTCTCCTGCCTCAGCCTCCCGAGTGGCTGGGATTGTAGGCACCTTCCGCCACCCCCAGTTAATTTTTGTATTTTTAGTAGAGACGGGGTTTCACCATGTTGGCCAGGCTGGTCTTGAACTTCTGACCTCAGGTGATCCACCCATCCGCCTCAGCCTCTCAAAGTGCTGAGATTATAGGCATGAGCCATGGCTCCTGGCCTAATAAGTTTTCTTCAGTCTACATTCTCTTTTTTTTTTTTTTTTTTGAGACAGAGTCTCAAGCAGTGGCGCCATCTCAGCTCACTGCAACTTCTGCCTGCCTGGTTCAAGGGATTCTCCTGCCTCAGCCTCCTGAGTAACTGGGATTACAGGTACCCACCATTACACCCAGCTGATTTTTTTATTTTTAATAGAAATGGGGTTTCACCCTTCAACCAGGCTGGTTTGCCCACCTTGGCCTCCCACAGTGCTGGGATTACAGGCTTGAACCACTGTGCCTGGCCTAATTCTTCAATTTTTTAAAGTCAGAATTTAATTTTTTTGTTGCTGTTATTAGAGACAAGGTCTCACTCTGTTACCCAGGCTGGGAGCAGTGGCACGATCACAGCTCACTGCAGCCTCAACCTCCTGGACTCAAGCCATCCTCCCACCTTAGCCTCTTTAGTAGCTGGGACTACAGGCACACACCATCACCCTGGCCAATTTTTTTTTTTTTTTTTTTGTAAAGACAGGTGTGCCGTGTTTTGCGCTGCACAGGGGTTTAAGGACCTAAGAGGGAATGGCGGGGAAAAAGGAAAGACAGACACAGACATAGAGGTACAGAAAACTGGGCCAGGCGGTCTGGTTTTTTGGCCCCTGACTTGTCTTAGTGTACTTTATTTTATATGTTCACAAAGCACATAGCTGAGGGAGCGTGCAGTTCCTTAGAACAGTCTTTGGTTATTATTTTTATACTTTAGTTAACATACGTTAGCTAAAAACTATCTTGCAGCAAGGTCAGCGAAAGCTGGTTATCTCTCTCTAGGTCTGTCTGTTCTTCTCTGAGACATACACATTCTCTTACTGTGGTTTCACTTCCCTGAAGTTCACCTAAAGTTCACAGCAGCCTTGCTGCTGATCCCCCCAGAGCGGGTGGGCTACTCCGGCTCCCTACAGACGGGGTCTTGCTGTGTTGCCCAGGCTGGTCTTGAACTCCTGGGCTCAAGTGATCCTCCTGCCTCGGCCTCCTGCAGTGCTGGGATTACAAGTGTGAGTCACTGCACCTGGCCTTAAGTGAGAATTCTTATGTGCCATTTTGTTGGTTTTTTTTTTTTTTTTTTTGAGATAGAGTCTCTGTCACCAGGCTGGAGTGCAGTGGCTCAATCTCAGCCCACTGCAACCTCTACCTCCAGGGTTCACGTGATTCTCCTGTCTCAGCCTCCCGAGTAGCTGGGACTACAGGCATGCGCCACCACGCCCAGCTAATTTTTGTAGTTTTAGTAGAGACAGGGTTTCACCATGTTGGTCAGGATGGTCTCAATCTCTTGACCTCGTGATCCGCCTGCCTCAGCCTCCCAAAGTGCTGGGATTACAGGAGTGAGCCACCCCGCCCAGCCCTTATGTATCATTTCTTTTTGTAGGAACCAATTTTAAAAGAAAACCAATTTTAAGAGTTCAGCTTTTATGTTATATATCTATATAAACTTTAATTTCAGACTTTCAAATTTTATATATATATATATATATGCAAACCATGCTTATAGAAAATTGAAAGATACAGACATGTGAGAAGGAGAAAAACCACATAGAACCCTCCACAAAGATGGCATTCCAGTGTGTTTTACTCCTGCTTCCTTTTACAAAATCTATAGCAGGGACTTGGCTGAAACCATACATTTGCATATTCACAACAGCTGCTGATCAGAATCTCAATTGTTTAGAGGCTTAAATACTTAAAAAACAACTTTTTCTGTGAATGATCTGTTTAAGTGAGTAAAGTGCTCTGCCACCCTAAGTTAGGAGTTTACATCTGTGACCCTCCCTCTCTCCAGCTAAACAGCAAGGGGAGGTGGTCAGGGAAGTTCCAGGAATGCAGGCCTCCAGCCCCAGAGTGGGGTGGGGCCATGGACGCTGACAAGTTGGGGGCCCAGCCAGGACAGTCCTGTGCAGCCTGGCTGGGTGTCTGTGGTTCCCTCCTATCAAGAAGGAACCTTCTCACGCCTATTCCCAGCACTCTAGCCTGGGCAACAGAGTGAGACTGTCTCAAAAAAAAAAAAAAAAGTAGGAACCTCTCCACCCTTCTTGAAGGTGGGCGGAATCCTGACATCCACCCCCGCCCCCACCAGCTGGATGATATAAAGCCTACAGTCACCAAAAAGCAAAATATGATTTACAGTTCTTTCTGAATTGTTTTCGGAGTGCAGAAAAGGAGGCCTTCATGTATCCTCGTGAAAGACATCACAGGGTGAAACGTTTGAAAGTCATCTGAATGAGGAATGCTTTCCTTTGTCAGTATCAGCCAAGTCATCATTGACCCCAGAGTTAGGGCTGACCTTCCTTGGCCGCCCGGATGCAGAGCCGCTGGGCGCCTCTAGTCTAGAACTGCTTGGTCTGCCTGCGCCTTCTCCCTCCCACCCCCCGGGGGTTCCTTCTTTGAGGAGGGCTGTGCCATAGACTTCCGGCCCACTTCCCTCTACCCTTCTCAAGGAAATAACTTAGCTACTTTACGCCCTATTTGAATGCCATTGCATTTTCTTCTTAAAAATAAAAAGCTAAAAACCAATGGTTGTTTTCCTGCCTTTGTCTGTAAGGACCACCTTCCAACCTTAGAGGAGCAGCGATGTCTCCCCGTCCGCGTTTCCCATGACGTCACGCTGCCCGCTTTGTTACCAACTCTGGTGCCGGGGACCCAAACAGCCCAAACGCTAACGGAGAGGGAAGAGGCGCAGGGCAGGGAATTCAGGATGTTCGGGGTAGCGTGCTGGTCGCGGGGACGCTGGTAAAGAGCAGGTCTGCTCAGTGTTTATTTCTGGGAAAAGTCTGATGAATGGGCCATCCGGGATAAACAGATGGGACCGAGAGTGCAATTTACATAACGATTAAGCTAGTTTAGTACCTCCTGCAATGCTGCTGAAACCAGGCCTCTCCCCGGGCGGGCTTTTCGTTATTAATCTACTTTATGACCCAGTTTCCCCAAATGGATCATTTCGCCTTCGTAGTGTTAAGATATATTTAGTGACTCAGGTATCTGCAGCAGCGAGAGTGTGGGTGTGGGAGTCGGTGAATTGTTTCTTACGCCTTCCTCTCCTGGTGCGCGTGGAGAAGCTGCCTCACTGGGTCTTTGCAATTGGCGTGTTCCCCGAATGCCATTCGTATCTGATTTATGCGTGTGCAACCATAGCCTGCCAGCAGTACTCCGTTTTCACTTTTTTTTTTCTTTTTGAGACGGACTCTTGCTCTGTTGCCTAGGCTGCAGTGCAGTGGTGTGATCTTGGCTCACTGCTACCTCCGCCTCCCGGGTCCAAGCAATTCTCGTGCCTCAACCTCTGGGTAATTTTTTTATTTTTAGTAGAGATGGAGTTTCACCATGTTGACCAGACTGGTCCCGAACTCCTGACTCCAAGTGATCCACCACCCCCGCCCTCGGCCTTCTAAAGTGCTGTGATTACAGGCGTGAGCCACCGCGCTCAGCCTGTTTTCACCTGTTTTCTGAAATCTGAGTAAAAGTGGAGGGAGAAATCGCCCTGGCGCCGGGGTACGGCCTGGTAGCTGGTGGGAATTAACTGGAAGGATGAGAGCCAGTTCCTTTTCCCAGCCTAGAACCCGCCCCACCCTTCAGGAGTGCTTGGAATGCGCTCTTTGAAGGGCCGGAGTCTTCCACCAAATAAAGGCTTTTTCAGATGCTGATTGGTGCTGATGCCGGGCAGCTTTGTTTGGGTTCCGTTTTTATCCTGGTTGACAGAGAGGTCTCTAAAAAGGAGTTCCCGTTGATTTGTAAACATGGCCTGGTTGCCCGCAGTGACCCCAGCCGCCCTTAGGAAAACTGGAAGCACCTGCGGATCCGGGCTCTGAGATCCGGCCCTCCTTCCTGCAGGGCTGCTGATCTGCGGGAAGTTAACCCGAAGGCAAGGCCAGGCTCTGGCTAACGCCTGTAATCCCAGCACTTTAGGAGTCAGAGGCGGACAGATCACGAGGTCAAGAAATCAAGACCATTCCGGCCAACATGGTGAAACCCCATCTCTACTCAAAACAGGAAAATTAGCTGGGAGTGGTGGTGGGTGCCTGTAGTCCCAGCTACTCAGGAGGCTGAGACAGGAGAATTGTTTGAACCTGGGAGGCGGAGTTTGCAGTGAGTTGAGCTTGCACCACTGCACTCCAGCCTGGGCTACAGAGTGAGACTCCATCTCAAAACAAAAAGAAAAGAAAGGAAAAGAAGCTGATGGGAAAGTGTAGCTCCTGGAAGCCTCACGTGGCTGTTGCTGTGAACACTGGGGGCCCGAGGCCCCACGATCCACACTGTTTGGTGCCTGACATCCCCAGCCTGTCACCCCTAGAATCCCCACTGCATGTTTCATTTCTGGCCAGGATCCCTCCTTGTTCTGCCAGGTTAACGTGAGGCTGCCTACTGTGCCTCCTTCCCAACCGTCACATTGCCGTGTCTGCGAGCCTGGCTTCAGTCTCCGTACTCCAGGCCCTTCCCATGTGCGTAGTCAATGTTGGCTGCTCGTTTGGACTGGATGTCTCCAAGCAGATTGAGGCTGGCCCACCGCTGCTGGCCTATGACCATTGCTGGTAGATTGTGACCTGGGCAGACGGACCTTCTCCCGGAGCCCTTTGCACGGTTGGTTTTGCAGCAGGCTCGTGCAGTCTGCTAGGAAAAGGGAGGTTTCAGAAGATTGTAACTTTAGTAAAACTGTGAACTAACTGCCACAGAAAGTGTAGTTCACATGATAGAAAATGTCACATTGAGTTTTACGCCATTGGTTTGAACATTGGGGCGGTAAGTTCCACAGGTCAGTTAGTTCCTGGCGTTGAGTGACCTCATGATGTGCTGTGTGTCTTCTCACTGTTCAGCAAGCAATTCCCTCTCTGTAAAATAGGTCCAAAAGCCGTCCCCGCCTCCTAGGAGAGAGAGGATTTAATGAGTTCACTTAGAACAGCGCGTGACACATTTAAACACAAGAGCCTATGTGTTAGGCGTTAACATTGTTCCAGTGTGAAGGGGTAGAAAAACAGGCAAAAATCCATGATTTTTTTTTTTATTTTGAAGGGGACGGAGTCTCACTCTATTGCCCAGGCTGGACTACAGTGACATGATCTTGGCTCACTGCAACCTCCGCCTCCTGGGTTCAAGTGATTTTCCTGCCTCAGCCTCCCAAGTAGCTGGAATCACAGGCATGCACCGCTACACCCAGCTAATTTTTTGTATTTTTAGTAGAGATGGGGTTTCACCATGTTGGCCAGGCTGGTCATGAACTCCTGATCTCAGGTGATCTGCCCACCTGGACCTCCCAAAGTGCTGGGATTATAGGCATGAGCCACTGCGCCTGGCCCAAAAATCCATGACTTTTGAACACTAAATTGTGTGGTGGCAAGTTAGTTCAGCAGCACTGCTTGTGCTTTTAATAGTATTGTCAAATTCACAAAATTCAGTTTCTTGGTTTCCTCATCTGAATTAGAAGGTTGGAACTTAAACAGAATCTGACTTCCTGTTTTGATAACTTTGGATGAGTAGCTCATCTGCTCCAAGCCTCAGTTTCCTCAGCCGTAAACAACACAAATGCCAGCTTCCTTTCTTAAGATAACAGAGGTCTCAGAAAGTACAGGATAGGCCAGTGCACTGGCTCACGCCTATAATCCCATCATCTTTGGGAGGCTGAGGCAGGAGGATTGCTGGAGCCCGGGAGTTTTGAGACCAGCCTGGGCAACATAGTAAGACCCAGTGTCTACAAAAAATTGAAAAATTAGCCGGGCATGGTGGTATGCACCTGTAGTTCCAGCTACTTAGGAGGCTGAGGTGGGAGGATCACTTGAGCCAGGGAGGATAATGCTGCAGTGGGCTGTGATCCCACTACTGCAGTCCAGCCTGGATAACAGTGAGATCTTGTCTCAAAAGAAAAAAGAAAATAAGGGATAAAGTGAGTTCTTTCAAGGGTCTGCATCCTCCACTGTTTGTTTAAAAGACCCACACACATTGGCTTCGGATACGGTGGCATCAATCAGTGTTGTAACTGGCATTTTAATTGGAAATGGAGTATTGGAATTTTATGGAGAGGACTATTTTATACTTGCAATTAAAAAGTGGTTGTTAGGCTGGGTGTGGTGGCTCAGGCCTGTAATCTCAGCACTTTGAGAGGCCGAGGCCAGTGGATCACCCAAGGTCAGGAGTTCAAGACCAGCCTGGCCAACATGGTAAAGTCTTGTCTCTGCTAAAAATACAAAAATTAGCCATGGTTGGTGGCACTCGTCTGTAATTCCAGCTACTCGGGAAGCTGAGGCAGGAAAATCACTTGAACTCAGGAGGCGGAGGTTGTGAGCCAAGATCGCGCCACTGCACTCCAACCTGGGTGACAGAGCAAGACTTTGTCTCAAAAATAAATAATAAAAACGAAAAATGGCTGTTTATTTTGGAGAAATGGGAGCAGCCTGGTGTATGGCTTTCTGCTGCTTATGGGACCACAGGATATGTTCATGCTTTGGAAGGCAGGGTTGCATTCAGGGCGAGGTTGGCTTTGCAGCACCAGTGGTGTCTGTTCTGTGTCTGCATGGGCCACGATTTGTTAATAGAAGCTGAGCTCAGTTGGAGCCACCAGCTCCCACCACTGGGAATTACAGCCATTCCATGTCTTGGATTTTTCCTATTTGTTTCCAGTTTGCTGTGACTCTTGTTCCTTCTCCTGGCCTGTGTACTTTCCTCTGGGTTAGAGATGTGTCTGATAGTATTACCTGTCTTCAGTGTCCTAGCCACTGTTCTGGGAAGCCCGATCATGATGGCTGAGCTTCACAGAGTTGCAGCGCAGCACAGCTTTTGAGGACACTTAGAGAAGCCAGAGATGGATAGAGACAGACGTCCATCAGCTGTGCAGGTCAAAGCTGGGCCTAGATCCTCCTTAGTCTCCATCACTTCTTCCACTCAAACAGATATCCATTCCTGATGCCTTGCCGGGGGCAGCATGTGCCCAGCTCTGTTCAGGAAGTGTGCTGGTGTGCTCTGCTAGGCGTCTCAGGAGGCACAGCAGCAGGTCTGACACCTGGGGGTGTTTGCACAGGGTGAGAAGGCTGAGGATATGGGAAGCAACCATGGGATGTATCAGTCATGGAGGCCAGGGCACAGTAATAAACACGCCCAGCATGGAAGGGCTTCCTGTAAGAGGATGTGGCAGTCCCCGGGTGGGTCCCAGCCAGCAGCCAGCTCTCCTTGGAGTGATATCTGGATGT
This sequence comes from Saguinus oedipus, assembly GCA_031835075.1. NCBI lineage: Eukaryota > Metazoa > Chordata > Mammalia > Primates > Cebidae > Saguinus > Saguinus oedipus. The sequence continues at coordinate 51,942,195 of CM063170.1, forward strand.
TGGGGAGGGAGAGATCTGGATGTTGAGGAAGATGTGATGTTTTCAGTGGACCTCAGGCGTCTTGGCAAGTGAAGAGCATGAAGAGGTGTGCCTCGTCCTGTGGCCACTAGAGAACTGGCAGAAGCTCCTAGAGCAGTCAGGTGGGGACATCAGAGCAGGTTTCAGGAGCACAAGTCCCCGGCACTGTGCGGATGAAAAGACCTTTGTGAGAATAATGATAATGACCACAGTAGTGACTATTTATGCCTCCTAGTCCTTACCGTGTACCCTGGGCTAAGGGCGTCATATCCTCTCTCATCTGCATCACCCACAAGGGGTAGGCAGTGGTGCTGTCGTGTCTTGCCAGGAGGTTAGCTCAGCGTCACCCATCAGGCTGTGCTCAGCCACAGGTCAGCAAGGTGGTGCCTGCAGAGCAGATGCCACGGACTCTGGAGAAAACGCAAGGTCAGAGAGAAAAGATCACGGTCGGCTGGTGTCGGGGAACCTGTGAGTAGCGCCTGGAGCTGAGGCTGAACTTGGTGGAATATTATTCAAAGTTGGGATGGGGCAGGGACTCTGGGGGAAGGGGCTGAGGGCAGTTGCCGCTGAGCAGGAGGGAGGACGCGGCAGGTCTCGGAGCCCACCAAGTCCCAAGCTGGATATTCAGATTCTTTGATATTCAGAGGCGGATCATCTGTGCTTATTTTTTTTATCAGTCTCTCATTTTTCATCCACCGTCTACCTATGACAGTTTATTTGCCTTTAAACCATGAGATGGGGAGGAGGGTAGAGATGAAATCCAGGTACATGGTTTCTCTTCCCCGTTGGTCGCCTCCCTGGGGTCAGATGTGTGATGTGTTCTCAGACTTCACCAAGAGCATCTCCCGCCTCAGTGCAGTAATTGACTTGGAAACTATTTACTCCCGCACTTGGTTCCTGTCTCCATAAATACAACTGCTTTAAAGGGAATGTAAAAAGAGCTGTAAATTGGTATTGATTGCCAGTGGTCTTGAATAATCCGAGCTGAGGATTGACTGTTCCTCAAAGCTCCTCAGAGCGAAGGCTTGCCGTTCTCCAATCTTGTTCACAGACGCCTTTCACCTTACATCATCATCATTGAGAAGGGAAAGGAGATGTGTTAGTTTCAGTTTGATTATTTACCATCAAGGCATAAACACTTCTCAGAGGCAGTTGAACCGATTTGTCCTGCCCGCGCGCTCTCTTGGCAAGGAACACGGAGAGCTGTTAGAATCAAACCACCGCTCCCTGAATTCTGGGTGTGTTACTGCAGTCTCGAAAAGACTGGTCATGTCTGTGTTTAAGTGTACCAGCGATCGGGCTTCTCATTTTACAACTCAAGGGTTTCCTATCATCTTACCTCACTAATCTGTCGCTCTGTCAGATCGGAGATACTTGGTTCTGTTTATGCTGCAGAGTGCTTTCAAATCCATTTATGATTAAACACTGCTCAAACAGCTGGGGCAGAGTTTATTGACACACAGCAGCGTGATGGCAATGGAGGGTAGGGCATGAATCATTGTTCTCTGTTCTGTTTATTTCCAGTTGACAAGAGGTGGCATTTATTTTTAAATTGTGCTCAGCACTCTGTGACTTCTGCAGAACTCCAAACAAGATTTCATTTTATACAGTAAGAGTGGGAATAATGACCAATACCGGCAAAGGGGGCACACCCCCTTCCTGTCCCTCTTAGACTGATGACTCCTGGAGCTCATAGTCAGATAACATTGGTTCAGGTCATTTAATCCAAGTACATTTGTGGCTTGAAAAAAAAATTATTTTCTTGCCCTATTAATTTGCTAGTCATTTACATTTTGAAATAGTCAACAAAGTCCATAGCTCTGGTCACAGCCCATTGTGTAATTTTAAAGTAATTGGAAAATATTTTTTTTCTATACTGACTGTAACAGTGCTGCATGCCAGGCCCTAAGCTAGGCTCTGGGCTTGGGGCAGGCTGGGATTCCCGCTGCCGTGGCTTGGTGTCGTGGGAAAAACAAAGGCAGAGAATTAGACCACAGTACGGCCACCGCAGCTGCTGGGCCAGGACAGCCAGGAGAGGTCAGCTCTCTAAACAAAAGAATTTGCGTAATCACCATCTTTGCTTTTTTATTTATTTTTTTTTTGAGATGGAGTCTCACTCTCTTGGCCAGGCTGGAGTGCAGTGGCATGATCTTGGCTCACTGCAACCTCCGCCTCCCGGGTTCAAGCGATTCTCCTGATTCAGCCTCCTGAGTAGCTGGGATTACAGGAGCGCACCACCACACCTGGCTAATTTTTGTATATTTAGTAGAGATGGGGTTTCACCATGTTGGTCAGGCTGGTCTCGAACTCCTGACCTCATGATCCACCCACCTCAGCCTCCCAAAGTGTTAGGATTACAGGCGTGAGCCACTGCTCCTGGTCCTTTTTTTTTTCTTTTTTTCTTTTTTTCCTCCCTCATTCCCTCCCTTTCTTCCTTCCTTTCTTCCTTCTTTCTTTTATTTTTGAGGTGGAGTTTTGCTCTTGTTGCCCAAGCTGGAGTGCAATGGCACGCTCTTGGCTCACTCCAATCTCCACCTCCCAGGTTCAAGGGATTCTCCTGCTTCAGCCTCCCAAGTAGCTGGGATTAGAAGCATGCACCACCATGCTTGGCTAATTGTTTGTATTTAGTAGAGATGTGGTTTCATTATGTTGATCAGGCTGGTCTTGAACTGCTGACCTCAGGTGATCCACTCTTGTCAGCTTCCAGAAGTGCTGGGATTACAGATGTGAGCCACTGCACTTGGCCTCTTTTTTCTTACCCATCTTTGAGATGGTTTTTTAGGTCATCTATTCATGAGCCCTGAAAACTGGCCTGTAACTCCCAAATCTTGCACCTGCAATAATCAGAGGTTACATAGGCTTGTGGTATAGCTTTTTTGATCAGATGAGTTTCATGGCTTTAGTACAGAAATATTCAAAGCAAGTGTAGCTGGAATTGTGATAGAGAACATGGTGGAATTGTAATGATACAGGGCATGGTGGAATTGTGATGTATAGTCCATGGTGGAATTGTGATGATACAGAACATGGTGGGATTGTGATGATACCATCCATGGTGGAGTTGTGATGATACAGAACATGGTGGGATTGTGATGATACCATCCATGGTGGAGTTGTGATGATACAGAACATGGTGGGATTGTGATGGATAGTCCATGGTGGAATTGTGATGATACAGAACATGGTGAGATTGTGATGATACCATCCATGGTGGAGTTGTGATGATACAGAACATGGTGGGATTGTGATGTATAGTCCATGGTGGAATTGTGATGATACAGAACATGGTGGGATTGTGATGTATAGTCCATGGTGGAATTGTGATGATACAGAACATGGTGGGATTGTGATGTATAGTCCATGGTGGAATTGTGATGATACAGAACATGGTGGGATTGTCATGTATAGTCCATGGTGGAATTGTGATGATACAGAACATGGTGGGATTGTGATGTATAGTCCATGGTGGGATTGTGATGTATAGTCCATGGTGGAGTTGTGATGATACAGAACATGGTGGGATTGTGATGTATAGTCCATGGTGGGATTGTGATGATACAGGGCATGGTGGGATTGTGTTGTATAGTCCATGGTGGGATTGTGATGATACAGAACATGGTGGGATTGTGATGTATAGTCCATGGTGGGATTGTGATGATACAGAACATGGTGGGATTGTGATGTATAGTCCATGGTGGGATTGTGATGATACAGGGCATGGTGGAATTGTGATGATACAGAACATGGTGGGATTGTGATGTATAGTCCATGGTGGAATTGTGATGATACAGAACATGGTGGGATTGTGATGTATAGTCCATGGTGGGATTGTGATGATACAGAACATGGTGGGATTGTGATGTATAGTCCACGGTGGGATTGTGATGATACAGGGCATGGTGGGATTGTGATGTATAGTCCATGGTGGAATTGTGATGATACAGAACATGGTGGGATTGTGCTGTATAGTCCATGGTGGAATTGTGATGATACAGAACATGGTGGGATTGTGATGTATAGTCCATGGTGGGATTGTGATGATACAGGGCATGGTGGGATTGTGATGTATAGTCCATGGTGGAATTGTGATGATACAGAACATGGTGGAATTGTGATGTATAGTCCATGGTGGATTTGTGATGATACAAAACATGGTGGGATTGTGATGATACAGGGCATGGTGGAGTTGTGATGATACAGAACATGGTGGGATTGTGATGATACCATCCATGGTGGAATTGTGATGATACAGAACATGGTGGAATTGTGATGATACAGAACACGGTGGGATTGTGATGATACAGGGCATGGTGGAGTTGTGATGATACAGAATATGGTGGGATTGTGATGTATAGTCCATGGTGGAATTGTGATGATACAGGGCATGGTGGGATTGGGATGATACAGAACATGGTGGGATTGTGATGATACCATCCATGGTGGGATTGTGATGATACCATCCATGGTAGGATTGCGATGATACCATCCATGGTGGAGTTGTGATGATACAGAGCATGGTGGGATTGTGATGATACCATCCATGGTGGAGTTGTGATGATACAGAGCATGGTGGGATTGTGATGATACCATCCATGGTGGAGTTGTGATGATACAGAGCATGGTGGGATTGTGATGATACCGTCAATGGTGGAGTTGCGATGATACCATCCATGGTGGAATTGCGATGATACGGGGCATGGTGGGATTGCGATGATTCGGGGCATGGTGGGATTGCGATGATTTGGGGCATGGTGGGATTCTGATGATACGGGGCATGGTGGGATTGCGATGATACGGGGCATGGTGGGATTGCGATGATTCGGGGCATGGTGGGATTGCGATGATACGGGGCATGGTGGGATTGCGATGATTCGGGACATGGTGGGATTCTGATGATACGGGGCTTGGTGGGATTGCGATGATACGGGGCATGGTGGGATTGCGATGATACGGGGCATGGTGGGATTGTGATGATTCGGGGCATGGTGGGATTGCGATGATTCGGGGCATGGTGGGATTGCGATGATTCGGGGCATGGTGGGATTGCGATGATACGGGGCATGGTGGGATTGCGATGATTCGGGGCATGGTGGGATTGCGATGATACGGGGCATGGTGGGATTGCGATGATATGGGGCATGGTGGGATTGCGATGATTTGGGGCATGGTGGGATTGCGATAGAGTGCATGGTGTTTTGTTTCAAGGAGAAGTCATAAGTCATGGCTTCAGTTTGCTGGCAAAGTGTGTCTCAGAGTGAAGCCAGTATGATCAGGCCCAAGTGTTCAGGGCACTCGACTGTGGGCGGCCCGGGTACAGCAGTGGATCATTTGCACAGTGGTCCAGCTCAAAGTGCATGCATCCCTGCCCAGCCTTCCTCCTTCTGGAGGGTTGGCTGGAACTCCGGCCCCCCTGGCCCGCAGCAGGAGCTGGAATGCCTGAGCTCTGAGAAGCTCTTCATTTATCAGCATTCAACTTTCAACTTCAGCAGAGCCAAGTTTAGAATGAATGAATAGGATTTGAAATGCTCTGGCGTTGTGAAATACGGAACTTTGTGAGTCCCTGTGGCCATTCCCTTTGTTCCCTGCTGTGCCTGACTGGCAGGAACTGGGGCCTGCCAAGTCACTCTGTAGTGCACGCTGTTAGATTGGTTGTCATTGGACAAGCCAGCACCAGGCACCCTGAGGTTCTCCCACAGCGATTCCACCAAAGAGCGCTCCTGTCTCTCATAGCCATCTCTTTGAATACTTAAGGAAATGTAGTAATAGCAAAATTCACAAGACTGTCCTTCCAGCCACTGGTCACAGGATGGGAGTTGCTGAGCTTCAGTGTTGGCCACCAGTATCTGCTGTCTGTGCTTGAAGGATCAGAAAGGTAGACCTCAGCCAAGCACGCTGGCTCACGCCTATAATCCCAGCACTTTCGGAGGCCAAGACGGGTGGATCACCTGAGGTCAGGAGTTTGAGACCAGCCTGGCTAACATGGTGAAACCCTGTCTCTACTAAAAGTACAAAAATTATCCAGGTGTGATGGTGTATGCCTGTAGTCCCAGCTACTTGAGAGGTTGAGGCAGAAGAATTGATTGAACCCAGTAGGTGGAGTCTGCAGTGAGCCAAGATTACACCACTGCACTCCGGCCTGGGCAACAGAGGATTATCTCAGGAAGGAAGGGAAGAAGACCTTATCTCAGGAAGGAAGGGAGGGAGGACCTCAAGGTGGGAGGATCACTTGAAGATAGGAGTTCAAGACCAGCCTGGGTAACATAGCAAGACCCTGTTGCTACAAAAAAAAAATTTGATCAACTGGATGTCATGGCACGCATCTGTAGCCCCAAGTACTTGGGAGGCTAAGGCAGGAGGATCACTTAAGCCTGAGAGTTCAGGGCTGCAGTGAGCTATGATTGCACCACCACGCTCTAGCCTGGGTGACAGCAAGGCCCTATGTCAAAAAAAGAAAGAAAGGGAGAGGGAGGAAGAGAGAGAAAAGAAATACAGACCAGTAGAATGGGCCACCTCCAAAAAGCCAGTACAGTGAGAGGGGCCCCAGACATGTCACTGTGGCCACGGGCAGGCCCTGAGCCTATGTCCTCCTCCAAGACCCAGTGCCGGTCTTGGAAACAGGTGAGTACAGAGGCAGTGAGGGCATGGCAGGTGCTGGGTGGATGTGCTTCTTGAAAGCTGTGTAATAGGGGCTGTGGGTGTCTCCATGTACAAAGACATCACAAAACAGATATCTGTAAGTTTTCTTTTTGTGAATTATTTTAAGCTGATTGCTTGATTTTTCTTCATTTTAATAGAAATTAAAATGGGTTGGTTTGTGTCTGGCTTGCATGTGCAGCTCATCTCCAGGTGAAGGGCAGGTTGTATGTGGTGGGAGGTGTGTGGCTGCAAGGTGGTTGCTGGGAGGTGTGTGGCTGGGAGGCGGTGGCTGGTAGGCAGTGGCTGGGAGGTATGTGGCTAGGAGGCGGTGGCTAGGAGGTGCGTGGCTGGGAGGCGTGTGGCTGGGAGGTGTGTGGCTGGGAGGCGGTGGCTAGGAGGTGCATGGCTGGGAGGTGTGTGGCTGGGAGGCATTGGCTGGGAGGTGCGTGGCTGGGAGGTGTGTGGCTGGGAGACATTTGGCTGGGAGGCCATAGCGGGAGGTGGGTGGCTCTAAGGCAGGTGTCTGTGGGGTGCGTGTTGGGAGGTACTCCACCCTAGCCCCAGAGGCTGGGCCCTTCCCTACACCTGACCCCACTGCCCACCTGGTCCTGGCGGCGGCCTTGTCTCTCGGGGCATTGCAGCTTCATCTGCACGAGGAGGTGCTTGAACCCCATCTCTAAATGCTGTTCATCCTGCAGCTTTGCTGCACTGTGCATTCTTAGTTACAAACACGCTGGTCATGCTCCAGGTGAAGACTGAGCACCGCCCTGTGTTGCTCATGTCTTTGGTCTCTGGTGTCAGGCGGGCTGGAGCATGTTGGGTGATGGTTTTCTGCTGTAAAAGTGGGAGAATATTAAACATCTTTGCCTCATCACCTTTTCTTCCTGATAAATGTCCGCAGACTGTGGTTGATGTTTCACCCCTCCTGTGTGCTGTTTCAGTGTTGAAGGAAAGGAAAGTGAGGGTCACTGCTCCTGGGGGCCCCGTCGCCCTTGTTCCCACCAGCTCCATGGGTGCACTTTTCATTTGGAGACAATTACAGTTTCACAAGGAGCAGCAGGTGTGTTGTAGAGAGCTCCCTGCACAAGCTTCCTCCAACACTTCCATCAGCATCACCGCCGGGAAGTTGGCATTGGTGCGATGTGTGTGGTTCCGTCATCTCATCCCATGTGACTCTGTGTGACTGCCACCTCGGTCACCATGCAGAGCCATCCCCACCACAGAGGTCACGCAGCCATTGTAACCCTGGCAACCAGTAAACATGTCTCCACGGCTGCAGGCCTATCATTCTGAGGTTTCGGAAGCAGCTCATCCCCAGCACAGGGCGTCCATCTGCATCTCAGGCCTCAAGAGTGGATTCCTTTGCTGAGGGGGCGCTGGGTGGAGGTTCCCCTGTTTGTTTAACCCCCTTGCCTACTGAAGGGCGTTTTCATTTTTCCATTTTTTGGCATATTACAAATATGATAGCTGCTGTGAGCAACGATATTTAGGTTTTGAGTGGACATAGGTTTTGCTTGTCGGAGTAAGTACGCAGGAGCGCAGTGGCTAAGGCCTGTCCTCAGCAAAGGTTTTGTTTTTAAAGAAACTGCCGACTTCACTTTCAGAATGGCTGCCACATTTTACATTCCTTCCACCCGTGTATCAGAAGCCCAGTGTCTGCACTCTCGCCAGCATTTGCTGTATTTTTTAAATTTCAGCCATTCTGATAGGTATGTAGCTTTTGTTGTTTTTTTGTTTGTTTCGAGACGGAGTTTCACTCTTGTCGCCCAGGCTGGAGTGCAATGGTGGAATCTCAGCCCACCTCAACCGCTGCCTTCTGGGTTCAAGTGATTCTCCTGCCTCAGCCTCCCGAGTAGCTAGGATTATAGGCATCTACTACCACACCCGGCTAATTTTTGTATTTTTAGTAGAGATGGAGTTTCACCATGTTGGTCAGGCTGGTCTCAAACTCCCAACCTCAGGTGATCCGCCCACCTCAGCCTCCCAAAGTGCTGAGATCACAGGTGTGAGCCACCGTTCCCACCGTTTTTTTTTTTTTTTTTTTTTTTTGAGACAAGGTCTCATTCTGTTGCCTAGGCTGGAATGAAATGGCACAATCATGGCTCACTATAGCCTTGAACTCCTGGGCTCAAGTGTTCCTCCTGCCTGAGCCTCCAAGTAGCTGGGACTACAAGTACACACCACCATACCATGCTAATTTTAAAAGAGATTCTTTTAATAGAGGCGAGGTCTTGCTGTGTGGCCCAGACTGGTCGCAAACTCAGCCTCAAATGATCCTGCTGCCTCAGCCTCCCGACATGCTAGGATTACAGTGTGAGCCGCTGTGAACTAACTATACTGAAGATCCTTTTTTTGTTGTTGTTTGAGACAGAGTCTCACTCCATCACCCAGGCTGGAGTACAGTGGCAAGATCTTGGCTCACCGAAACCTCTGCCTCCTGGGTTCAAGCAATTCTCTTGTGTCAGCCTCCTGGGTAGCTGGGACTACAGGCACGCACCACCACGCTGAGCTAATTTTTCTATTTTTAATAGAAATGGGGGTTTCACCATGTTGGCTAGGCTGGTCTCAAACTCCTGACCTCAGGTGAGCCACACGCCTCAGCCTCCCAAAGTGCTGGGATTACAGGCGTGAGCCACCGCACCCGGCGGTGCTGAACAGCTCTTCATATGCTTATTTGCCAGCTGCAGAGCCTTGTCAGTGAAATATCTCCTTGTGTATTTTGTCCTCGTTCTAATGGAGTTGTTTGGTTTTTATACTTAATTTTGAGTTGTTTCTGTGTTCTAGAGAGGAGACTCTCCTGCCAGTGTGTGACTCTTTATCCTCTCGTCGGACACCTGCATCCACACGGAGCTTTACATTTTTATGAAGTCCGATGTGTCAAGGGTTTTTATTTTGTTTTTCTTTTATGGATCCTGGTTTTGGTGTCATGGCTAGGAACTGTTCGCCAAGCCCCAGGTCCCGAAGGATTGTTTGAAATTTGAATTGTGTTTCCCTCACTGCTTTCTCCCTGGCTGCTTTGTTTCTGGTTTTCAGAAGCCTGGATGGGTTTCATCGGCTTCACCCTAGATGGGCCTCATGCACCTTCAGTCCGTAGGTTTATCATTCTTGCCAGATCTGGAAATTTTCTTTGGCTGTTTTTCACCTCACCCACTTTCTGTCCTTCTGGGACATGCATGGGAGAGCTCTTGTTATGTATGGTCTAGTGTGTCCCTGAGACTCAAATACTTGATTTTCAGTCTCTTTTCTCTGTTGTTCAGGTTGGGTAGTTTTTACTGTTTCAGTTTCAAGCTCACTGATTTCTTTCCTCTGGCTTTTTCATTCTGCACAAGCCTGTTCATTGACGTTTAATTTCAGCTGCTGTACTTTGTAGATCTAAAATTTCCCCCATGCCTCGGAGGGGACGGGTAGCATATGTTGGGGGGCCTGTGGCCCACTTCAGCACTGGCAGAGCCAGATCGGGGAGGCTCCAGCTTCAGCCCCCTCCCTCTCTAGCAGGTAGATGCTTCCTAAGAATTAGACAGAGCTGTTGGAAACTGGCTTAGTATGCTGCGTACCTAGCTTTTTGCTTTTTTATTTTTGAGACAGAGCCTCACTCTGTTGCCCAGGCTGGAGTGCAGTGACATAATCTGGGCTCACTGCACCCGCTGCCTCCCAGGTTCAAGTGATTCTCCTGCCTCAGCCTCCCAAGTAGCTGGGGTTACAGATACATGCCACCATGCCCAGCTAATTTTTGCATTTTTAGTATAGACAGGGTTTTGCCGTGCTGGTCAGGCTAGTCTCAAACTCCTGACCTTAGTGACCCGCCTGCCTCAGCCTGTCAAAGTAACTTTTTACCTAGGTCTTTTTGCCCTTCAGTTAAGTTTTGCAGTTTTCTCTGCACTGCCTCCCGTGCCCCTGTCCCTTCCTTGCTTTACTCTGTGGCTGTTGCCATAAGTGCTTTCCCCTGAGTCAGCAGCCTCCCTCTGAGCATCAGGGCCCTGGATGGGGCTCTCCGTTCAGTCTGCGCACATGGCTCGATGCAGCGGCTCAATTGGAGCCTGGATCTGGGCATCGTGGGGCCTTGCCTGTGTGTGGCAGGGCATGTGGGTCTTGATGCATGGAACCCCCTGGAGCTCCCTGGCCTTGAGCTGCTGGGCTGGCCCTGTGATGCTGCAGCCCACGCTGGTGCAACCTTCTGATGACCTTGGTGAGATGCGACATTCCCTGGGACCTCCAGCCTATTTTCTGCAGCTGGCTCAGTAAAAGGCCTTGAATACTTATCTCCAGCTGTCTGCTATCAATTAACCTAAATTGCATGAAGAACTTTTTCTTAAACTTTGAGAATAAGAATAATTCCCCGATCTCCACTGGTAAGAACCCACAGATGGCAGCATAAAAAGCGCTTTCCTTTTTTTTTTTGTTTTTGAGTCAGAGGCTTGTACTGTCTCCCAGGCTGGAATGCAATGGCACCATCTCAGCTCACCGCAACCTCTGCCTTCTGGATTCAAGCGATTCTCCTGCCTCAGCCTCCCAAGTAGCTGGGATTACAGGCGCCTGCCATCACGCCCGACTAATTTTTGCATTTTTAGTAGAGACAGGCTTCACCATGTTGGTCAGGCTGGTCTCAAACTCCTGACTTCGTGATCTGCCCACCTCAGCCTCTCCAAATTGCTGAGATTACAGGTGTGAGCCAGCGCACCTGGGGTGTTTTCATTTTGAGTTTTGTTTTTCCAAATTAGATTTCTCAAATGTTAATGCATCCCTTTCTCGTGGAGGAGTAACAGGGACACACACAGCCACACCACTTTCTCCAAGAGGAGGGGGCCGGGGGGGAATGGTGATCCCTCTGAGTCCTGTACCCTCCACCCATCCCAGCAGCCTCCTGCCTGTGGGCAGGATGTGCTTGAAGAGGGGACTTTGGTGAGGCCTTGGGCTCTTGGTTGGCATCCTGCCCTGATTCAGTAGATGGGGGAGCAGGAGGTGTCTGTGTCTCAGCAGATGCTGGATTTTGCATCCACAGCTGCCTAGAAATAAATGCCAGCACCGTGCAAGCTGCCTTTGCCTTCTCTGCCTTTCCTGAGTGTCCCTGTTTCAGATTCCAAAATTGTTTCTTCTAGAAACTCACTAAGATTTTGCCCAGATTCCCATTGTTGCCTTTTATGTACGTTGGCAGTCTATATTTTCTAGGCTTGAAAACTTTTCTCCCTGTGAAGAGGCCTTCCCTGAGATCCTGGCCAGAGGAGGTCCTGTGGCCAAGTGGCGGCAGTGCCAGACGAACATGGCAGGGCAGTGCGCTGCTCAGTGCCAGTGGCCTCAGCGCAGTGCCCTGTGCTGGGACGGGTACAGTCGTGCCTGTTAACCACACACTTGCTTGCATGTACCAGGGGCACACTCATGTACGCAACAGGCACACGTACACGTCAGCCACACACTCATGCACATCCACGGGCTCTCTCCAGTGTTTCTGAGAAATGGGATCTTCCTTGCGTGAAACGGGGAAGTTGTAGGAGACCCAAGTCAGTAGCTCTGGTCCCCATTCAGGGCGAGTCGACTGTCCAGCATGGCTTTGGGGGATTCCATTCCTTTGCTGCCCCACTTGGCCACCGGCCTCCTCCGCCCTCCGCTGCGTCTCTGCTCCTTCTCTGTCACTCTCCAGTTCGGGGTCCAGTTCCCACAGAATTGGTGTCCAGGTGAGGTGCCTATGGGCAGAGCTGTTTATGGGAGATGGTGTGGTCAGAGGCAGGGCAGTCATTGTAGGAAGAATCCTCAGGAGCAGGTGGCCGATGCAGACACCCTCAGACCTGAGATCTGCACAAGAGGCAGTGCTGGGTTCGGATCCCCACATTGCCTCTATCAGCTTGCGATCCTGAACAACAACGGGTCTCCCAAGCCTGGTGAGGATGATGGTAACAGCACCGTGCTGACTCCAACACCGTGGCTGTGAGGGAATGTCAAAGCACCCGGTACAGGGCGCGTGCTCTCGGTTGCCCATCGGGTGGGTGTACACCCAGGGTGGCTTACACGTTGCATGCCCCCCGGCTCAGCACCGAGCAGGCAGGCCTGGACCCTGAAGGATGTGGCTGCCGCCTGGCTCCAGAGCGACAAATCTAGCAAAAGAGCTTGTTGGTAAATACTGCCTGAAAACATTGGCTGAATTTGTCTTCTCAAAGCTGTTTTTGTTTTCTGTGCAGTTTTTTTTGGCCATTCCCAGTTGACTACATTTGCATTCTTCCTTTATGGACCATCTTGGAATAATCTTGCTCAGTTAAATAATGTTGCAAACTAAAAATAGCAAACGCAGCCCTGGGCCTCCCTGTGGCCTGTTGGGTCTGTCCGTCGTCAGCCCTGGGTGCCCGCGCCTGCCCTCTGCAAACACAGGACGCTCATCGCTGTGCAACAATCACCACAACACAGGACCAAGTGTGGAGATTTGCAGACGTGCAGGGAGCTTTTCCTTTCTCCAGATGTTGCTCAAAACAGTTACTACCAATGTTTGTTTGTTTGTTTGTTTGTGACAGGGTCTTGCTCTGTCGCCCAGTCATAGCTCACTGCAGCCTCAACCTCCTGGGCTCAGGTGATCCTCCCACCTCAGCCTCCCGAATAGCTGAGACTACCAGTGTGCACCACCACACCTGGCTAACTTTGCATTTTTGGTAGAGATGGGGGTCTCGCTCTATTGCCCAGGCTGGTCTCGAACTCCTAGGCTCAAGTGATCCTCCTACCTCAGCTTCCCAAAGTGCTGGGCTTACGGGTGTGAGCCACTGCGCTCAGCTCATTTGATTTTAAAAACTTAAATGATCCTGCATTTTCTCCCGCTTACTTTTTCGAGAGCTTTTGATGCTTTGGGTTGTTAATTTGTGTGAGTGAATATGGTAATGGCCTTGTCAAAGCAGCTCTGGTGTTCTGAATCGCTGGGCACCAGGCAGTGCCTGAGACCTCCCACTCCCAGCTGGGATTCTGTGCACATCCAGAGTTTGTGTATTTGGGGTTTGTTTTCTTTCTTTCTTTTTGAGATGGAGTCTTGCTCTGTCGGCTAGGCTGGGGTGCAGTGCCTCACTGCAATCTCTGCCTCCCAGGTGCAAGTGATTCTCCTGCCTCAACCTCCCAAGTAGCTGGGATTACAGGCGCCTGCCAGCACACCCAGACAATTTTTGTATTTTTGTGGGGTGGGGTTTCACCATGTTGGCCAGGCTGGTCTTGAACTCCTGTCCTCAAGTGATCCACCCACCTTGGCCTTCCAAAGTGTTGGGATTATAGACGTGAGCCACTGAGCCCAGAGTTCACTTTTTCTTTGGCCAGGGAGCTCTGACTTATTTTCCTCTCTAACACCAAGCATTTCTATTTTGTCCAAATGTGTCAGTGTTAAGGGGTCTGTGCCTTGGGTGTGTGTGTGTGTGTGTGTGTGTGTGTAAGGGGTCTGTAACTTGTGGGGGGTGGGTGTGTGATAGCGCCACAGCCCCCATCCTAGACTGTTGTCCCAGCCAGGGCTCTGGGCTCAGCAGGCAAGCAGTCTGCTTCCACTGGTCTGTGAAGCTCCATCTCAAGTCTCAAGGTGGCCTCGGTGTTCAGCATGGTTACCAGTGCCCCAGTCATTACATTTCCATTCCAGGCAGGAGGTAGGAGGGAGGGATGATGGGTGTTGATCCTCACTTGGTAGCTCTCTGCCCACCTCTTCAGAGACTCCCATGAGGGCTGTGCCGTAGGCCACACCCAGTTTGCATTGCTGGACCCCAGCTGCGAGGGGAGCAGGAAACATTGGCTTTTAGCTGGGTGCATGGGACACAGAAAAACAGTGGGGACAGGGAGAGGAGAAGTGGGTTTGGGTGGCACCCCGCCTTCCTAACCCTGCCTGCTACCCACTGTCCCCTTCAGGAGCTCCCCCCAGCCCATCCCTGTGGGGTACACCCGACAGCCCAGCGCCCTCTGCACCCACCTTGCCCTAACCCCGCTGTGCTCCACTCACTGGCAGTTCCTGCAGGCACGCATTCTCTTTCTGAATTGGTTTTACTGCACTGAAAGTTGGGGTTGCATGGGTGAGTGGGAGCTGCCTCTTGAGAACAGCAGTGTGCAGGCTTTGGCACAAGCGGCCAGAGCGCCCCTTAGGGCACCGGCCCCATCGGCTCCAGGAACGGCAAGCATCAGGGAGCCCAGTCCTTGGTCTGACGGGGGCGCTGCTTTTGTTCAGAAAGCAGTGGGGGTGATGTCATCAGGTTTTTTTTCACTGCTATTGCCCAAAGTGAAACCAGACTTAGTTGTTGTCTCAGGAGCCCAGCCAGCCAGGGGGACACAGCTTCCTGCTCGCAGGCAGAGGCCTGGGGCCAGATGTCCTGCTTTCCCTTTTGCTCCGAAGGCATGAGGAGCAGGACATCACTGCCTTAGCGGCTGGGTCCCTCTGACTGGGCCCCTCTGGCCCCTCTGTGTGGACGGACTCTGGGACTCACCTGTGCTCTGGGCAGGTGGCTATGTCGGAAGAACAGGCGCTGCACAGACCTCGCTCGGCAGTGGACACACCCAGGCTGCCGATTGGCCCAGCGGGCGGGTGATGCCATTTGCCTGTGATTTCTCAATCTCTGTCAACTGCTGTGGCTGCCCAGGCCAGGCTGCCCTGTGATTTCAGTTCTTCAGGGAAACAGGCTGGGTGCCAGGTGAGGTGCCCACCCTCAGAGGAATAGGGAGCCAGGGGCACATGTGCCAGACTGGGGCTGGGGCCTCTGGCTGGCGGGGTGTGTGGGTTTGGGCCTGGTGGGATTCCCCATATTAGGAAGGTGAGCTGAGCTCAGCTGCAGTGGCTGGAGCAAGGAAGTGATTTCTCAAGGCATTTAGACACCATCCCTGTTTGCTTTCAGCAAACAGAACTTTTTTTAAAAAACAGCAAAGACCTTTTGTTCTCTATCGGGGTGTGGTTGAGGTTTGCATTTGGGGGCTCTCTTGAGCTTTGCCGCTGTCTTTGAAGATAGTATCTAAAAGGAAAGTCTTAAAATAAGTAACCTTGAATTTGGATGGGAAAGGTCTGTGCGGTGAGGGACAGGAGGTTTTCATATGTTTCACTAGCACGTTCTTGTTCTTGGCAAACAAATGCTTTTACTTAGGGAGGATGAGACCCGTGCTGCAGACCGTTGTTGGAACTGGCCACGGGAACTGGCCACGGCGGGATGGCCAGCACCTTCCTGGCAGGCCCTTCCCAGGCTCTCCCCTCCACTCTGAAAACATTTCCTCTACCAACTTTAGCAAAACTGGGCCTGGCAGATCATTCGAGGTCAGGAGTTCGAGACCAGCCTGACCAACGTGGTGAAATGCTGGCTCTACTAAAAATACAAAAAAATTAGCTGGGCACAGTGGTGCGCGCCTGTAATCTCAGCTACCTTGAGAGGCTAAGGCAGGAGGATCGCTTGAACCTGAGAGGCAGAGGTTGTAGTGAGCCGAGATCATGCCATTGCACTCCAGCCTAGACGACAGAGTGAGACTCCCTCTCAAAAAAAAAGAAAAAGCTGAGCCTGGGCCTTGGAGGTGCCTGAGTCCAGAAGACAGACAGCAGGAGCCCAGCCTGCTGTGCCATTCCTGTTTCTTCTCCGCTCTGCTGGGGCAGCTGCTTTGCCCTCAGGTCTTCTCTTTTCACCCACCCTATTCATTGGGGAAATAACACAGGCGCTTTCCCTCAAACTCCATGTATTTATACATGACTCAACTGTTCAGAGAAGTGGGATATTTTGGTGAATTCATCTACTTAAAGTGCTTAGCACACAATACCTGGTATATGTAATAACAGCAGATATTCGTTGTCAACTACTAATTTTAATTTTTTTTTTTTTTTTTTTTTTTTTTAACAAACAGGATTTTTCTCTGTCACCCAGGTTGGAGTGCAGTGGCACAGTCACAACTCATTGCAGCCTTGAATTCCTGGGCTCAAGTGATCCTCCTGCCTCAGCCTCCTGGAGCAGGCGGGATTACAGGCACACGCCACCACGCCTGGCTAATTAAAAAAAATTTTTTTGTAGAGACAGGGTCTGGCTATGTTGCCCAGGCTGGCTTTGCACTCCTAGCCTCAAGTGATCCTCCCACTTTGGCCTCCCAAAGTATTGGGATTACAGGTGTGAGCCACAGCTCCCAGCCTATTTCTATTATAGAATTTCGTGTTAAGGTTTAAGCAACAGACTCCTGCTTTTGCAGATTATTCTTTTACTATCTTTTTTTTTTGAAGGAGTCTCACTCTGTCGCCCAGGCTGGAGTACAGTGGTGCTATCTTAACTCACTGCAACCTCCGCCTCCTGGGTTCAAGTGATTCTCGTGCCTCAGCCTCCCAGGTAGCTGGGATTACAGACTTGCAGCACCACACCCAGCTAATTTTTGTATTTTTAGTAAAGATGGGGTTTCACCATGTTGGCCAGGCTGGTCTCGAACTCCTGACCTCAGGTGATCTGCCCGCCTCGGCCTCTCAAACTGCTGGGATTACAGGTGTGAGCCATGGTGCCCGGCCCGATTTTGCAGTTTGTTCTAAAGCGCTGTGTTTCTGTTTTCAGGCTTCAGTGCTGAGGGCAGCCTGCTGTCCATCCCTGCAGTGGACTGGGCCCTGCCCCACAAGCCCATCCCTCCTCCAGGTCACATCGGAGTAGTGGCTACAGTGCATAGAGGAAGCACTTTACCAGAGTAAACGAGATTATGACTTGTTTGCCAGAGAGCCTCTCCTGTGGCTGCCCCTGAGCCTCTCCTGGTTTCCTGGTCTGTCTATGATCTTCACATTGGTGCTTGGACACCCGTCCTTCAGAAGGGGAGGAAAACTGGCCTGTAAAATGGAGACAGTCGGTGGCGTTTGTTTGCCGATTGGATTGGCTTTGGTATAGACAGCTATCGATCACTGCACAGACAATTCCAGGGGCCCCCTCCCCCAGCCATGTTTAGTGACACTGACTTCGGGCAGCTGAGCCCCCGGAACAGCAACCAGGGGACTGCCCCAGCCCTGGATGGCCGCCGGGACCGGCTTGAAGCTTCTGTTTGGAGCAGTTCTGTTGATGGCCCCGCCTCCAGTGGAGATGCGGCTCCTTCTTCCTGCCAGACGTTCTCTGATTCTTTGGATCGTCGATTCCAACACAGCAAAGGCGGTATTGTTGCTGTCCTTTCAAGGTTAATCCAGGATCAGAAAAGTCTAATGTTAAATTTCTCCTGTTTTTTAGAATTTCCAAAGAGCCCCCAGATTTTAGCTCTCAGTTGTCCGGGTTTCCTGGCTGTGGCTGTGGAGCATTGAGCTCATTCCACCTCACGTGATACACTTGCTTCTGTAGACGCCAAATTCCTGAAAGAACTGTATGGTTATGCAGTCTTACTCATGTGCACTTATGCTGCGTGTGTACCAACCCCCCTGCCCTGTGGGAGCCACGTGCTATGGGGAGAACACACCAGTAGCCGGAGGGATCCATCCTCCAGGAACCTGCAGTCCAGTAAAGAAGAGAAAGGCATGTTCCCAGTTAGGCATGCTGGTGCAAGCCTATAGTCCTAGCACTTTGGGAGGCTGCGGCAGGAGGATTGCTTGAGGCCAGGAATTTGAGGCCAGCCTGGGCAACATAGTGAGACCACATCTCTTAAAAAAAAAAAAAGGAAAAAGGCTGGGTGTAGTGGCTCACGCCTGTAATCCCAGCACTTTGGGAGGCCTAGGTGGGTGGATCACCTGAGGTCAGGAGTTCAAGAGCAGCCTGGCCAACATGGTGAAACCCCATCTCTACTAAAAATACAAAAATCAGCCAGGCATGGTGGCACATGCCTGTGGTCCCAGCTACTTGGGAGGCTGAGGCAGGAGAATCGCTTGTACCTGGGAGGTGGAGGTTGCAGTGAGTCAAGATTGTGTCACTGCACTCCAGCCTGGGTGACAGAGTGAGACTCCATCTCAGGGGAAAAAAAAAAAAAAAGAAGAAGAAAGAAAAGAAAACGTATTCCCCTAAGTCGAGCCTGAGAGTGAGCCAGGGAGTCCAAGGAAGGCTGCCTAGATTGAGAAGGGGACTTCGGGGAACAGAGTCTTGAAGGACCCACAGTCTATTCGGATAAAGTAGCATCTTGTACTTGGTATCAGTCAGGTGGCCAGAATAATGACTAAGTGGAATTACTGTGGGCAGCATTTTGAGATCTGCAGATTAAGCCATTTGGACTTCCTGGAAGCGCTTTCTTACATCAGCATAGAGACAGAAGATGGAAGATAGCTTGAACTGCTCTTCATGAGCAAGCTCTGGCATCACATTCAGCCTGTTCTGCCCAGGTCAGCCCCAGAGGGCTGCAGAAGGCTGTGTCTGTGTCTGCTATCTTAGAGTCCAGTCCATCTTTATGCCGTCTTTTTGTTTACATTGAAGCCACACCGCATGGCGGGGAGCGGAGATCGTTTCGCAGACTACTCTCTGACCTCAGGATCCTCTTCGGGAACAGTGGGCAGTGACTTTCTCCTGGGGCAGGCAAGGCTGTCTTGGGGAGTGGAGTGTCTGGGAGAAATGCAGGTCACTGAGGCTCGCCGTTTGGCCGAGTCAGTCATCTGGGGGCCCCATAGCCTCCACCGGGCAAAGCTGTGGGAGTCACCACGAGTCCCCATGGTGGGATTGGGAAGCAGTCACCTACCAGACAAGTGTTCCTCCTGTGAAGGGAAGGTGGGGTGATTTTGAAGGAGCTGTGAACACGGAGGGTGCCGTCCTCGCCCGTGCTGCCGTGGGGTCTGCTGGGCCCTGGGAGTTCCACCCAGCAGTACACACTTGTGAGACCCAGGGAGGATGAGTGGCCGTGGCTGTGCTTGGCCTACTCTGTGGTCCTCCATGCTAGTTCAGTGAGGTCTCTCGCCACCTTCCTCCAGAGTCCTCCTGAGACAGAGGCTGAGACTTCAGCTTCAAAAAGAAACCCCAGCCAGGTGCGGTGACTCTCGCCTATAATCCCAGCACTTTGGGAGGCCAAGGCAGGTGGATCACCTGAGGTCAGGAGTTCGAGAACAGCCTGACCAACATGGAGAAACCCCATCTCTACTAAAAATATAAAAACTATCTGGGCGTGGTGGGGGTACCTGTAATCCCAGCTACTCAGGTTGAGACAGGAGAATCCCTTGAACTCGGGAGGCAGAGGTTGCAGTGAGCCGAGATCACACCACTGCACTCCAGCTTAGGTGACAGAACGAGACTCCGTCTAAAAAATGAAGAAAGAAAAGAAAAAGAAACCCTGGCTTTTGTCAGACCTTCATCTGCAGTTTTCACTGCATGTCACTGACTCAGCATATGGGCTTGAGTATCTCGCTGTTTTTTTTTCTTTTTCCGGATAAAATGTGCTCATTTGTCTGACTACAAAAATAAATGCATTCTCTCTATTTAAAAGAATTAGGCCCTAGGAAAACATAAGAATTTACAAACACCAGAACTGCTGGTATTTTTTAATTCGCACACCCCATGCACACCCCCACATTCTTGTTGCTACAAGAACGGCGGGTCCAGAGCCGAGTCTACATGGCCAGTTGAGTGGTGGGCAGGCTCAGAGCTTCATCCCTGACCACCCTGCTCCCCAGCTTGCCACCGCTGTCAGCTGTGCCACTGCCACGTGAGTCCTGGGTTCCAGGAGGATGAGGTTGGGGCATGGACTCAGAAGTAGAGTCAGGGTTGCAGCTGTGGTTCCTGGAGGAGGGACTCAGGCACAGTGGAGAGGGCATGCTTGGCAGATGCCGGTGCCGGTTTCTGTGCACATTTACCTGTAACTTGTGTCCCTTTGCTGCTTTGTACCGTTCTTAGCACACTGGCAAAGACAGGGTCTCTGCAATAGAGAGGCGCCTATGGCTGTAGCCACCTGTGTTCATTTTGGGGGCATCATAAATAAATACATTTCATCTTTAATACAAAGACAATATTTCAGGTTAAAAATTTTAAGATTTTCAGAATTATCTGATTTGGGGATTTTATATGTTAAAGTTTTTTCAAAATCATTTCCTGAGGCTAGGTGCAGTGCCTCACGCCTGTAATCTCAGCACTTCGGGAGGCTGAGGCAGGAGGATCCCTTGAGGCCAGGAGTTCGAGACTAGCCTGCGCAACATAACAAGACCCTGTCTCTACATTAAAACATTAAAACCATTTGCTGAACAGTCTTATTCCTCCAAGGAGTTTAAGCGAACACTGAGCCTTGGGGCCTCAGGCATTCCAGCTTCAGGCCTTATCTATTGTGGTCCACCTGGGACCGTCACCTGACTTCCTGTGCCTGCGCAGAGAACATGCTGGTGGGAGGCGGTGAGGGGGGCTCCAAGGTGGTGGGTGGCATCCCTACGAGTCAAGCTCTGCTGTTCCGCAGCCTTCCCTTGAGACTCTTGGGAGCCTGGGCCCGGGGGGACATTTTCCCCCACCTTGGAGCCAGACCCCTTAACAGAACCAGGCAAGCCAGGTTTAATACTTGGTTGGGTTTCTTAAAGACATGTTGTACCCTGCAAAATTTGAAAGTACCTGTTATGAAGTATATAACAGCTTTTGCCTCCCATTCTCGAGTCTTTCATTTCTTCAAGGACATGGTAGCAACATCTAAAGAACCTTTTGAAAGGAGAGAGGCGGCCGGGCACAGTGGCTCATGCCTATAATCCCAGCATTTTGGGATGCTGAGGCAGGTGGATCACCTGAGGTCAGGAGTTGGAGACAGTCCTGGTCAACATGGTGAAACCCCATCTCTACTAAAAATACAAAAATAAGCCGGGCGTGGTGGCGGGTGCCTGTAATCCCAGCTACTCAGGAGGCTGAGGCAGGAGAATCACTTGACAGGAGACAGAGGTTGCAGTGAGCTAAGATTGTACCATTGCAGTTCACCCTGGGCAACAGAGTAAACCTCTGTCTCAAGAAAATAAAAAGGAAGAGAGGTCTGCTACTATACACCACCCTTATCCAGGGCTGTTTTCATTTCTCCTTCCAGTCCTTGTCTAATAAGAATAACTGAAGCAAACTTTCAGTAACCGCTTGCCATGTGCCAGCCATCCGGATGGGGCTGACGTTCACGGCATGGAGACCTGAGGCCACACAGAAGCTGGCCAGGGCAGGGCTCAAATCCAGTGACTTGCCCAGGTGCCCCCAGGGCATCCGAGCTGCCCAAGCTCAAGCCAGGCAGGTCCAACTTCACCTCCCTGCCATTAGCCACTGCATTGCTGCACTTGGTCTTGCACCAAATTGATGAAGCTGTTGTAAACATCTCCATATTGTCAGCATTTAGTGAGGGCTCCTCGTGTGTGACACACCCTGTGTGCTCCTGATGGCATTGCTTGGAATCATTTATTCAGACCTCACAAGAACTCTGAATATGCACCGTCAATACCCCAGTTTCGCTGATGAGGCAAACGAGGCCAACGGAGAGATTGACCAAAGATCCCGGTGCCAACAGTTGTCCATTCCTTCATTCATTCATTCATTCACTGTCATAGCCCACTGCAGCCTCCACCACTCAGGCTCAAGCAATCCTCCCTCCTCAGCCTCCCGAGTAGCTGGGACTATAGGTGTGAGCCACCACACTTGGCTAATTTCTTTAAAAAACTTTAGAGACAGGGTCTCGCTGTGTTGCCCAGGTTGATCTTAAGCTCCTTTGATCCTCCTACCTCAGCCTCCCAAAGCACTGGGACTATAGGCATGAGCCACCATGGGATTACAGGCATGAGCCACTGCGCCAGCCAATATACATAGTTTTCAATGGCCACAGTAATGGGTTCAAACAGAAGTCCTCAGGTCTCACTTCTTAGAGGAAGCAGCTTTTTTTTTTTTTTTGAGACGAAGTCTCACTCTGTCGCCAGGCTAGAGTGCATTGGCGTGATCTCAGCTCACTGCAGCCTTAACCTCCCGGGTTCGAGTGATTCTCCTGCCTCCTCCGCCTTCCGAGTAGCTGTGATTACAGGCTACCACCATGCCCAGCTAATTTTTTTGTATTTTCAGTAGAGACAGGGTTTCACCATGTTGGCCAGGATGGTCTCAATCTCTTGACCTCATGATGTGCCCACCTCGGCCTCCCAAAGTGCTGGGATTACAGGTATAAGCCACCACGCTCAGCCAGAAATGGCTTTTAAAGCTTCCTGATGAACAGTCTGAGCTGCTATTCGCTGAATTTTCGCCCTGTGGCAAACACGCGTGGCTTTCTGTTGGAGAACGTAGGGTCGGGCTCTCCTGCCCATCCTCATCCGAGAGCCGTAGGTCCACACCACACACCCTCTTTGCACGTGTGTGCCTTTTTCCCACGGTGCAGAATTTCTTTCACTCGCCCAGCATTCTCTGTACCTATCGAGAACTGATCTGCGGACTCTGACACGACTCTAGAACTCCGCTCAGCAGTCGGGTAACACGACATTCCTGTGCTTGAGTTGTCCTGGGGACTTTCTCCCGAGAGCCCTGACTCTCTCCTGCGCAGCGTCGGGCTCCTGCACAGCTTCTCTTCTGGGGCTTTTCACCCTCTTCGTGAATTCTTTCAGTGAGGATGTAGTTTTGATTTTGCAACAAAGGTCAAAATGACAAGGGCAAAGTTTGTTTCTTTTACACATAACAGTCTTTAAAAAAAAAAAAATTTTTTTTTTTTTTAATTTCAAACTGGACTTTTGCTATGTTGCCCAGGCTGGTTTCACACTCCTGGGCTCAAGCAGTCCTCCCACCTCCACCTCCCAGCATGCTGGGATTACAGGCGTGAGTCACCATGCCCAGCCACACTTGACCATCTTAATGTCAGCTATGACCTGGCGGCACCAAGCTTTTTCTATCACATTGCTCTGTTAATGCATTGCCCCTTAATGGCCCATTGTGGCTGCTTGGCTCCTGCCATCATGGCCACATCCGGCCGTTGGGAAGGGAAGGAGTGAAGAAGACCCTTGGTTCTTCATTTAGACATGATCCATTTGTATCCCATCGACCAGCTCATAGTCTCATGGTTGCAGGAGGGGCAGAGAAACATGGTCTTCATTAGATGGGCGTTTCTCTGTCTCCATGTTTGCTGTAGAAGCAGTAGAGGAGGTGCTCTGGGAACCACAGTCTCAGCCACAGTCCAGGAAGCTGCTCAGCACCCACCCGGGAAAACCAGCCTGGCGTCTTCTGGTCCTGCACTTGGGTCTGCTGTGTCTCACAGGAGTGGTGGCTGCTCTGAGGCCCCTGAAGCTGCAGGCTGGGTGGGACGGTGGGAGCCTTCCCTTGGTCTTTACTCTGGCTGGCTCCCTCTCTCTGGCTGTCACAGCCAGCCCCATGGGACTATGGAAGCCACAGGAGCCTCCCAGCATGCTCGAATCCTCGATTTCCCCCAGAGCTCTTCCGGTGGCAGGTGCTGGCCACGAGGGGGTCTGTCCTCCAGGGGCCGCGGGTGAAGCTTCACCTGGCACAGGGAAGGCCATCAGACTCCCAGCTCATCGCCCGTGTTTTCAGCTCCTAACCACCAAAGCGATACCTGCGTTTTAAACTTAGTGACTGTGCGTCCAGCTCTAGGAGACA
This sequence comes from Saguinus oedipus, assembly GCA_031835075.1. Classification (NCBI taxonomy): domain Eukaryota; kingdom Metazoa; phylum Chordata; class Mammalia; order Primates; family Cebidae; genus Saguinus; species Saguinus oedipus. The sequence continues at coordinate 51,966,254 of CM063170.1, forward strand.
CTGGCCCCCACCACAGTTGGGAGACAGCAGATGCATTCGCGGACTCCTGAGAAAGGAGTGGCCTGTGTGGGGTGATGCTAACTCAAGCCGTAGGCCTCCCGGACAGAGCCTCTGAAATTCCTGTTTTCTTTATCCTTCCTGGGAGAGGTTTTCACGTCTCATCCAGCCTTCCTTTTGAAGTTTTCTGAGTCACTTTAAACTGTTTAAGGTTTCCCTTTTCCCCTGGACGTGGCTTCCTGTGGTCCTAGCCTGGGTGGGTGGGGCCCGCTCTGACCTGGGGAGAATGAAGTTATGCTACGTGGCTCCCACCGTGCCTGATCGTTCGCTGCCTCTGCGCCCCTCAAAATCCTTTGCCTCGGTCCCTGTCTTCCTTGTTGGCAACATTCCCCAAGTGTGTGTTCCTGTGGCAGAGGAGGCTCCCCCACTCCCTGCTGCCCAAGTGTGTGTGGGCATCGGTGCACGGGGCTCCCTCCCTGGGGCTTCACAGCGGCCCTAGGAAGGCTGGGCCTCAGGCTTTTCTCCTGGGCCATTGTCTGCCGACAGTTGGGCTCAGCTTTGGAAGTTTATGGGGTGCTCCTCCGGTTCTCCTACAGAATTTCAGTTTGCAAGGCTATTTTCGGTGTGGGATGTCATTCTCTGCTGCTTTTGTGTCAGGTGCCCTTGTCCAGGCCTCGTGGTTCATCCCCTCCAGAAAGTAAACCCGTCTTTCTGCTGGGAGGGACAGGGCAGAGGGGACAGCTGTGAACAGGAGAAATCTGTAGCATTAATCTTAAAAATTGCCTCTGGAAGCTTTCACGGGTCCTTCCTTCCCTCTGATTATTTCTGTGTCTAAAATGACAGCAATTGTATTTGTATTTATATCATCGAGAATTAAGTGAGCTGTTTTTGTTTTCCTGACAGCTTTCTGGTTGGCCGGGCAGGTGGTGGGATTCATGGCCTAAGGAGGGGATGGAAATGAAGGCACATGACACGTCCCAAGTCACTTGGGCTTATCACTGGTGGAGTGATGGCCAGTGCCAGCTCACTGTGCAGAGGGCTCTGTGGTCTGAGGCTGAGCCAGGCAGTCTCATCTCCAACCAAGTCAACAGTTTGGCCCAACTTCCAGGAGCCATCAGCTTCCAGGTGGACCTGGGAAAAACCCAAGGCTGGAGTAGATGCTCAGTGTGGGAGCTTTTGGGCAAGAATTCTCCCCAAAAACCGCTTGCCTGAGATAGACTGCACATATCCAAAACTAACCCTTTGGATTGTTCCAGTCTGTAATTTTCAGTGCATTCACCGAGTCGTGTAGCCACCAGCACAGGCAAGCTCGGAAAGTTGTCACGGCTCCAGAAAGAAGCCCCGCGCCCCTTGGTCATTTTCCATTCCCCCTTCCTGTCCCACCCGCCACTCCAGCCCTAGGCAACCACTAATCTCCTTTCCGTCTAAGTCAGGCAAGAATGTTCTAGAGAGATTTCCTGCAAAGATGGGCACTTGCCTGTACAAGAACCTGCCCCCAGTGGATGGAGATTTCTACCCTGTGGACCCACTTGACCTTAGCAGAAGCTCCTCTAGGAAAGACTGGCAGTGTGTGTGGCTGGGGTTAAATCACGGTGCAGCAGCTTCACGATGCAAAATTTGCTCATTGAAACTCCAGCTAGAACCCTGCACCTCCGTGAGATATTACAGGGAGAGATGTAACTGGCGAACTCCATGAGCACGCTGGGGAAACATCTACTCAAAATCAACCCCAGGTGTGGTGGCTGACACCTGTAATCCCAGCACTTTAGGAGGCCGAAGTGGGTGGATCACTTGAGGTCAGGAGTTCAAGACCAGCCTGGCCAACATGGTGAAACCCCATCTCTACTAAAAATACAAAAAGTTAGCCGGGTGTGGTGGCATGTGCCTGTAAACCCAGCTACTCAGGAGGCTGAGGCAGAAGAATCTCTTGAACCCAGGAGACCGAGGTTGCAGTGAGCTGAGATCATGCCACTGCACTCCAGCCTGAGTGACAGAACAAGACTCCATCTCAAAAAATAAATAAAATCAAGTAGCTTCATGGCGTTTTCTCCTCTTTTAGTAATGAGGCTGCCTGCCTCAGGACAATCACTGTTACAGCAAATACTATGAAAATCTTTAGTGTTAAACCTTAATTGGAAAACTCCTATTACAGTAGGAAATTGTCCTAATGTCATCTATAGATGGGATTATAGCCCTGCCTGTCTTACAAAACGTCGTTTTGTTTTACTGAAAACTCAATATATATGTAAATTTCTAGAATTCGTTTTGGGGTTGTTTTTTAGACAGTCTTGCTTGCTCTGTCGCCCAGGCTGGAGTGCAGTGACATGTTCTTGGCTCACTAGCACAGCTGCCTCCCAGGTCCAAGCGATTCTTCTGCCTCAGCATCCCAAGCAGCTGGGATTACATGTGTGTGCCACCATGCCCAATGAGTTTTTTTGTATTTTTAGTAGAGAGGGGGTTTCACCATTTTGGCCAGGCTGGTCTCGAACTCCTGACCTCAGGTGATCTGCCCACATCAGCCTCCTAAAGTGCTAGGATTACTGGCGTGAGCCACTGAGCCCAGCCTAGAATCAGTTTTTTGAATTGGAAAGCAACTTAGAAATGGTTTCTTGTGCTCCAGCCATTGTGTTTTGTTCGTAGAGATCATGGAAGCACAGAGAGGTTGGGTCAAGTGGTTCTAAACCAACTTTCTCTATTGGTGGCGTTCACCTTTGTTGCGGGTCCCCACACCTTATGGCTCTCCTTGCTGCCACGATTCGCTCTTTGAAGGGGAAAAGTCAAGCGTTGGGGCAAATAGGCTCTGGCTTCTCCCAGTCCAGAGGGAAACCATGCTTCTCTTCCATGCGCACGTGTGTGCCTGTGTGTTGCATAAGCACACGTGCATCCGCAGATGTCTTACCAATAAGCACCTCTTCATGTCTTCATATCCAAACCCCAGTCTCCGAGGTCCCTATCTTCTTGTGACCCCAGTCATGGGCCAGAAGCCACATCTTCTTTCTACTTGGCCTTGACGGTTCCAGCGTGATACAATCCCGTATTAACATAGGGGCTTTCACCACACAGAAAGTCCGCGGTCTCAACTGTGCCCTTCTGACAAACGGGAAAACATGGTTTGTTTCATTGATTCGCAGTGGTTGGGGGAACTGGAGAAAAGAGACAAACAGCAAGGGCCATAGAAACTGTCCTTAAACATTTGTCCTCATGACTGCCACCATGTCCAGCGCTGGTGGAACAGTGTGTTATGCATGTGTGTGCATGCACAGATACACATGCATGCACACTGTGTTCATTCAGCACCATCCTTCCCAGGTGGAGCTCACCTTAGCTCCCTGTCTGGACCCTCAGCCAGATGCTGGCCCCAAACCTTGCTTCTCTAGGTCAGGGACCACCGGCCCATCCTCAGACACCAGCTTGGGTGGACTTCAGCTCTGGGACCCACAAAAGCTGACAGTCCCCAGCACTGAAGAGCCTTTAGGCTTCATAAAGTATCTTAGAAAATGGGTGATGTGGCCGGGTGCAGGAATTACGCCTATAATTCCAGCACTTTGGGAGGCCATGGCGGGTAGGTCACCTGAGGTCAGGAGTTCGAGACCAGCCTGGCCAGCATGGCGAATCCCTTTCTCTACTAAAAATACAAAAATAGCCAGGGGTGGTGGCGCATGCCTGTAATCCCAGCTACTCGAGAGGCTGAGACAGGAGAATCACTTAAATCCGGGAGGCAGAGGTTGCAGTGAGCTGAAATTGCACTAGTCTAGCCTGGGTGACAGAATGAGACTCCGTCTCAAAAAACAAAGAAAAACGGGTGATGCACCTTTCTAGTCAAAATACAGATGTAGGAAATTTCCACTGGGCTGAAAACTGAAAGAAGTGTAAAGGACATCATCAGACATTCCTCTCAACGTGACTGAAGAGGACAAAATTGCAGAGTATTTTCAAATAGCCGTGGGCTGCCCTTTAAACAGAACCTCGGGGGCAAGGTGCTACCCACGACCGACCACCCAAGGTCCACTTGCTGGGCGAGCCTCCCAGACAGCTGCTCATCTCGAGCGAAACAGTCTCAGAGTGTCCCTTTTGTGTTGGAAATAGAAACCTGGTGCCCACAGGCCCGTTAGCACCTGGCGCTGAATGATACAGCCCGGCCTCCTCTGCCCAGTATCTCGAGGACAATCAGGACTGGCCCAGTTGAGCCAGTTTAAGTGCCTGATTTTCTCTCTCCGATGTGGGCAACCTGGCTAGCAGAGCTATGGGAGGAGCAGCACATTTGTAATGCTGAGTCACTTCCTTTGAAGCGGGTCCCTGGGAAGAAGACGCAAGGGGACCCCCTGCCGACAGCCAGAGGCACCCTTCATCACACTCTGACCTGTTCCTCCATCCTGCTTTTCAAAAACGCTTTCAGGAAGAGCAAAGGGGCTTTCAAACTAAAGAGGGGTGTTTGCGCATGTCTGTGCAGGGTTTTAGATAGATTTCCTTTTTCAACACTGCTTCAGATTTAAAAACAGTTAGGCAGAGACCCAGCAAGCCTGGTGCTTGGCGGCTTCATCCAGGTTCCCCTAAAAGAGAAGGGGAAGCCCTGACAAATGTTTAAGGACAGTTTCTATGGCCCTTGCTGTGTCTCTTTTCTCCAGTTCCCCCAACCACTGCAAATCAATGAAACAAACCATGTTTTCCCGTTTGTCAGAAGGGCACAGTTGAGACCGCGGACTTTCTGTGTGGTGAAAGCCCCTATGTTAATACGGGATTGTCCCCTACAAGAACAGGTCCCCCTACCTGTTCTGAATGCCTTCTGGAACTCTGAAAAGTGCATTGTCACAGGTGGTTTCTATACATTCTTTCTTCCCCCCCTCCCATGCTTTTAAACGAGAGCCTTTCCCAAACAGCTGTGCAGGCGGCCAGCATGCTTATCTCTGTGTGGGCAGGCTGCTGCTTTACCTTGTTTTTGTTTTTGTTTTGTTTTGAACTGAGTCCTGCAGTGAGCAACTTCATAGTTGCTGCCTCATCAGTTTAGAAATTGAAAGGTGAGCTGGATGAGTAACACTCAGCTTTGTAAAAGGTGGCAGTTTCCTCAAGCCAGATGAACCTTGGATACCATTCACAGCACACCGGTGTTGACGCTGGCACTTGCCGCTAGCTTTGTTTGCACTTGGTCATCTCCCATAGAAAAACCGAGACTTAGGGTTTTAAGCCCAGAACTGACTGTGAAGCCGGTCCATTAAGCGCTGGGTGAATAACGTGCACTCTCTGCGACTCCTGCCGACCCGTGCGGGGGTGGAATTGCTCTATCAGATCTTCTAGGCAGCGGCGGGGAATTTAGGTGGCTGTCAGGCCATTTCAGCCTCCCAGTGTGTCCTTTCAGAGGGACCCCACCTGGGTGCCACAGCAGTTGCCCTGGGAGACAGGAAGTAGCCCTGACTGTCTGGAGCCTGAGTGGGAGTTGGCAGCATCAGCTGCGCTTATTTGGGGATATTTATATCTCTTCTGTTCTCACCCACAGTAGAAAGACAACTGATGGCTGGGTGCGGTGGCTCATGCCTGTAATCCCAGCACTTTGGGAGGCCAAGGCGGGCAGATCATCTGAGGTCAGGAGTTCAAGACTAGCCTGGCCAACATGGTGAAACGTTGTCTCTATTAAAAATACAAAAATTAGCCAGGTGTGGTGGCAGGTGCCTGTTATCCCAGCTACTCAGGAGGCTGAGACTGGAGAATCGCTTGAACCCAGGAGGCAGAGGTTGCAGTGAGCCGAGATTGCGCCACACTGCACTCCAGCCCGGGCGACAGAGCGAGACTCCCTTTCAAAAAATAAAATAAGAATGACAACTGATGTCCAAATAAGCCTAAGTCTCAGTTCCTGCATGTCCTAACAAAAGCAATGAAACTGTTCTCTGGGGCCCAGGTTTGAGAGTTGAGGTCTGGTCACGTAGACCCACAGACACGCACCTTCCCTGGGTGTTAGCGTCCTCTTGCGTGTCCTGCATCTCACACCCGCTCCTCCTCCTCTTCCAGGTGTACCTTCCGGTTTCCCAGCACAGCCATCAAGATCCAGTTCACATCGCTCTACCACAAAGAAGAGGCCCCGGCCTCCCCACTCCGGCCGCTCTACCCACAGATCTCCCCGCTGAAGATCCACATCCCGGAGCCGGACCTCCGGAGCATGGTCAGCCCCATCCCTTCCCCAACTGGCACCATCAGGTGAGCAGCCCCGCAGCCTGCCCTCAGCCCCCAGGAGAGAGGGAGATAACACAGGCATGCCTGGTGCACACGACACTGGGTTCTGTATCTCTGAGAATTGACATGCATGGAAATATGGAAAGTGCTGTGTGTGCATCCAGTACCTGGCTGAAGTCTCTGTGAATTCCCTTGTAAAGCGAAGAGTCACTGCTTTATCACCACTTTTCCCATTGCAAGTTTTACATATTAGGGCTTTTTTTTTTTTTTTTTTGAGATGGAGTTTTGCTTTTGTTACCCAGGCTGGAGTGCAATGGCGCAATCTCGGCTCACCGCAACCTCCGCCTCCTGGGTTCAGGCAATTCTCCTGCCTTAGCCTCCTGAGTAGCTGGGATTACAGGCACACACCACCGTGCCCAGCTAATTTCTTTTTTGCATTTTTAGTAGAGACGGGGTTTCACCGTGTTGACCAGGCATAATCTTGGGTGGATCTCTTGACCTCGTGATCCACCCGCCTCGGCCTCCCAAAGTGCTGGGATTACAGGCTTGAGCCACCGCGCCCGGCCCATATTAGGGCTTATTAAAGCAAGCACAGGTTTTTTGTTTTTCGTTTTGTAGTACATTGAAATTTTTTTTTTTTTTTTGAGACGGAGTTACACTCTCACCCAGCCTAGAGTTCAGTGGCGCAATCTTGGCTCACTGCAACCTCCACCTCGTGGGTTCAAGCGATTCTCCTGCCTCAGCCTCCCAAATAGTGGGATGACAGGCGCCTGCCACCACACCCAGCTAACTTTTGTATTTTTAGTAGAGACTGTTCTGTTGGCCAGGCTGGTCCTGAACGCCTGACCTCAAGTGGTCCACCCACCTCAGCCTCCCAAAGTGCTGGGATGACAGATGTGAGCCACCATGCCCAGCTGAAAATGTTTTAAAGTCATATTTGTCCACCAGGATTTGGTGAACTTTCTTTATTTGTGAAAATCCTCTATGACCTTTTAGAAATTAATCTAGATTTTGGAGAAAGTCCTCAAACTTTCTCATCTCTGGTGTGTTAGACAACGATAAACCCTGTGGGTGGGAGGGAGGCATTTCAGGTCAAAAGTGTAAACAGAGGTCTGTGTAGAGAGTGCCGGTGAGCGTTGGACTGAGTCACACGCAAACCTCTGGTAGTAGCCTGGATGTGTGGCACACAGTGCTGGCCCGGGGCCTGTCATAAAAGGATGCAAAAGCAGATGCGTGCTTGAGGCTGGAGAGTCATGCATTGTTTAATGATTTACCTCTTCATTGCATCGTGGACATTTCTTTCATTTTCTTTTTTTTGATATGGAGTCTTGCTGTGTCGCCCAGGCTGGAGTGTAGTGGTGCAATCTTGGCTCACTGCAACCTCCGCCTCCTGGGTTCAAGCGATTCTCCTGCCTCAGCCTCCCAAGTAGCTGGGACTACGGGCACATGCCACCATGCCCAGCTAACATTTGTATTTTTAGTAGAGATGAGGTTTCACCATGTTGGTGAGGCTGGTCTGGAACTCCTGACCTTGTGATCTGCCCACCTCGGCCTCCCAAAGTGCTGGGATTGTAGCGTGAGCCACCACGCCTGGCCTTATCTCAGACATTCCTAAATGCAACTGGCTTTTCTCGCTCCCAGCTGCACATCGGTGGCCCTGAAGATGTGTGGCCATGCGTGGTTTGGTGCCAGAGCTGTGGTTTCTCTGCGGCACCAGCAGTTTCCACATTGCTCGTGCGTCACTAGCAAAGGTCGGCCCAGTGGAAAAAGCAGATCGCATCTTACAGTTGTGAACATGATGTTGACCTGACGTATACCCTGAAAGGGGCTCAGGGCCCTCAGGGACATCCGTGAATAATATTCTGGGCACACTCGTCTGTTAGAGGAAATACCATGGCATTCCCAGTCCAATCACATCACTCTGCCAAGCCCCGGCTATACCTTTTCTGTTTTTCCTCTTGCAACTGTAGGAGAGGAGAGGACTTTTGTTTGTTTTGTGAAAGACAGAGTCTCGCTCTATCACCAAGGCTGGAGTGCAGTGGCACAGTCATAGCTCACTGCAGCCTCCAACTCCTGGGCTCAAGTGATCCCCCCACCCCAACCTCCCAAGTAGCTGGGACCACGGGCATGCACCACCACACCCAGCTAATTTTCTTATCTTTTGTAGAGACAGGGTCTTGCAATGTTGCCCAGGTTGGTCTGGAACTCCTGGGCTCCAGATATCCTCCCTCCTCCACCTCCCAAAGTGCTGGGGTTATAGGCATGGGCCAACACACCTGGCCCATACGTGGCCTGCATCTTTTCAGAGTCCAAGTCCATTGGCTTATCTTGGAACACAGCCATTGGGGGACAGCTCTTCTACCCAGCTTTGCCGACAACTTAACAGTGGTTTCCTACAAGTTACAAGTTGCGAATCATTTCCATTTGAGTTGCTTGGAGTTGGCCTCCTTTTTTTCCAGAGGCAGTGGATAGGAGAGTCTCTCATTGCAAGAGAAGTTCAGGGACACAGCTGCTGTGGAAGGGCTGTGGAAAAGCTGCTGGGCTCAGGCCGGGCATGGTACTGCGTGGTTGCCTCAGCCCCCCACGTCTGTGGAGCCAGTGCTGTGATGTCATGACCCTCTGGGATGACGATGATGATGGTGATAATGGTGAATCCTAAGTGACTGAAACCCTGGTGTGTGCCTGCCTGGCCCTGTGCTGAGCAGTGCACATGCAGTATTTTTTTTTAGTACATATGGCTTTATAGGAGAATGTTCTGGAAGTAGATAGCAGTGATGGTTATTCAACTTTGTGAATGTACTAAAAGTCACTTTAAAGGGTGAATTGGCTGGGCGAGGTGGCTCACACCTGTAATCCTAGCACTGTGGGAGGCCAAGGTAGGTGGATCACTTGAGGCCAGGAGTTCAAGACCAGCCTGGGCAACATGTCGAAACCCCGTCTCTACTGAAAATACAAAAATTACCCAGGCATGTTTGCCCACACCTGTAGTCCCAGCTACTTGGGAGGCTGAGGCAGGAGAATGGCTTGAACCCAGGAGGCAGAGGTTGCAGTGAGCTGAGATTGTAAGACTGCACTCCAACCTGGGTGACAGAGTTGAGACTCCATCTCAAAATAAATAAATACATAAGAAATAAATAAATGGTGAATTGTACATTATTAGAATTGTATCTGAAGAACGCAACTGAACACCGCCTATGTCCTTGAGTCTTTACCTAGTACTACCTTAAAGGCACTTTAGAAATGGTGGCCAAGACTAGCTCATATGCTGCTGGGAGCTCACACCAGAATAGGCTGGTCCTGGCCAGGTGTGGGGGCTCATGCCTGTAATCCCAGCACCTTGGGAGGCCGAGGCAGGCAGATCATGAGGTCAGGAGATCCAGACCATCCTGGCCAACATGGAGAAACCCTGTCTCTATTAAAAATACAAAAATCAGCCAAGCTCAGTGGTGGGCGCCTGTGGTCCCAGCTACTCGGGAGGCTGAGGCAAGAGAATCACTTGAACCCGGGAGGTAGAGATTGCAGTGAGCCAAGATCGCACCACTGCACTCCAGCCTGGCGACAGCAAGGCTCTGTCTCAAAAAAAAAAAAAAAAAAAAAATAGGTCTGGCCCTGCTGCTTTTGGGGTGGGCAGCAAAGGCCTCCAGGTCCAGAGAGAAGCAGGCCAGGCAGTGACCCGGGCTCCTGCCGCAGGGCTAGGTCTGAGCCCCCGCCTTAGCCTGGCAATGGGTTCTTACTCAGCAGGTTGTAATCCAGCTAAACAAGCTTTTTAAGAAAGAAAAATGTTTTGGTTTGCTCCAGGAGGGGGCTTTAAAAACAAAAATATTTCCCAGCATTAATCCAAATTTGCATATTAAAGTTGCTTTTATATTACAAGAAAGGCAGTGGTTTGCAAAGGAGTTGATAAAAGATCCCGGTTTTAAAAATTAGGGCAGGGAAAGTACTGTTTATTTTTATTTTATCTTCGATTCAGGGTGTATATGAACATGTTTGTGACATGGAGATACTACATCCTGGTGGGGACTGGGCTTCTAGGGTGCCCGTTACCCAAATAGTGAACCTCACACCTCGGAGGTCATCTTTCACCCCTCGCCCCTTCCCGCTGCCCCGCTTTGGAGTCCCAGCGTCTGTTTCCATCTTCGTGTTCCTGGGCACCCACCTGTTCGGCCCCCACTTGTAAGTGAGAGCAGGCAGTGTGCAGTTTTGTTTCTGAGTTAGTTCATTTGGGACGAGGGCCTCCAGCTCCATCGTGCTGCTTCCCGGCCGAGATTTCGTTCTTGTTTATAGCTGGGAGTAAAGATATTTTGTACTGAACACCTGAAGCCCTTGCAGCTGGAGCTCCGAGAAGCCGGGCCGGCCTCCTGTGACCGCGAGTTCCCATGGGAGGCGGGTGTGTGCAGCTCCTTGGTCCTGTACCTGCCCTGCTCTTGCTGTGGGAGCCGGGAAGGTGGGGGACCCCCGTTCCCCTCCCTCCACCCAGTCTTATTCTTTGAAGCTGCCCGGTGCAAAGGATTCTTGTTAGGGGAGTTCTGTGCGGAGAAAGCAAGTTAGGGACTGGCTGTCTGGCTCTTTGGCCTACCATTGTTACAATAAAAGCCTCTCTGTTTACATCCGTTTATCTTAGCACCATGGAATTCAATTGAGTGTTTAGAAACCTCAGAGGCCCTTGAGGTTTTGCTTGCCAAGATACTTTTCAGTTTGAGTTTCTGTCGTAGGGTGGAGCCGGCGTGTTTACAAACACTCCCTGCCCTTCCCTGCCACCTCCCCACTCTTCTCCCGCTGGCTGCGCTCCCTAAGAGATTGGGGCGGTGCTGGCCTCCACACCCAGTGCCGGGCTTCCTGCCCGGCTGGCCCCTCCCGGGTGCCGCCCCGCCCCCTCGATGCCTGCCTTCCTAATTTGGTGTGCGCTCGCCTCGCAGGTCCCCATTGGCCATGGAGTGGCTGCCTAGGGTGTAGGCCGGCTCGCCCAGAGCCCCTCTTTCCCAGGAGTCGGGAGTGGCTTGGGAGGGAACGGCTATTCCCTGTGGGATCTTCCCTGATCAGCTGCCCCTGTTCCCCATCACCCTTCCTCCTCTTCCATTCCTCCTGCCTTGCTCTCAAAGGCCCTCACTCCGGTTCTCAGGGTGGGTGTGTTTTCTGGTTTATTTTTTTCTGCCCTGAAGTACTCCACCCAGAAAATGAATGAACTCTCTTTGAAATAAATTCTGCTATCTTTAGCAGCATTTTGACCTTTCTTTCCTTTTTGCAAAGAAGTGTTTTTACAGGCGCGGCAGCTCACGCCAGTAATCCCAGGACTTTGAGAGGCAGAGGCGGGCGGATTACCTGAGGTCAGGAGTTCGAGACCAGCCTGGTCAACATGGTGAAACCCTGTCTCTACTAAAAATACAAAAATTAGCCAGGCATGTAATCCCAGCTACTCGGGAGGCTGAGGCAGGAGAAGTGCTTGAACCTGGGAGGTGGAGGTTGCACTGGTGAGATCACTGCATTCCAGACTGAGCCGAGTGAGACTCCATCTCAAAAAAAAAAGGTGTTTTTAGGAAGGAATTAAAGTATTTAATCAAATAATTAAAGTAGTTAATAATTTTCTAGGTTCCACCAAACAGACACCACTGTAAAAAGTGTTCCTTAGAGGTAGAGTTTGAAGAAAACTGCTGAAATTCAGTGAGAGAAAGAGCATTGCACAGAGAGTGACTGTTTTTGCTCATGAGGGCGAGACTTCAGGAGCTGTTTCTCTCAGAAGGCCTTTCCTGATTTCTCAAACGTGGAGATCAAAAATGAAAGTAACTCATACAATTCGGTGAAGGTCAGCAGTACATAAATATACAGTGAAAATTCAGCAACTGACTTCAGCATCTTTCCCTTGTACTCATGACCTTTTAAAACACAGTTCTAACTTACTGCTAGATAACATTCAGTCCTCTTTCGGTTTATGTTGTTTAATAATGTTAGAGGTCTTTTGAGCTTGGAGGTTATTGGGTCTACATTAGAAATACTCTCCTTTTTCTGACAAACTTTGGTTCCTTCCCGCAGAGTGATTCATCTGTTTCAAAGTTTCTGGTAGGCTGGAATCCCAGTACTTTGGGAGACTGAGGTAGGAGGACTGCTTGAGGCCAGAAGTTCCAGACAAGCCTGGGCAACATAGTGAGACCCCCATCTCTACAAAAAAAAATTTCAGTCAGCCACGTGCAGTGGCTCACACCTGTAGACCCAGCTACTTGAGAGGCTGAGGCGGGATGATTGCTTGAGCCCAGCAGTTGGAGGCTGCAGTGAGTTACGATCTCACCACTGCACTCCAGCCTAGGCAACAGAGCAAGACCCCTCTCAAAAAATAATAATAATTAAAAAACACAAGTTTGTGACTGCAGCCTTCCCTGTGTTTCAGCACGGCTGCAGGAGGACTGTGGTGCGAATGTGTGAATCACCTCTAGTGGGGATCCCGCCTGACTGATCAGCCATGCTGGCAGTGAGAGTCCCTCTTCCCTTCTCCCTGTCCCTGTCCCTGTCCCTGTCCCTGTCCCCGTCCCCGTCCCTGTCCCCGTAGGCCTTGCTGCCCCTCCACACCCCACCACACCCTCTTACGCCTTTTCCAATCTGAGAAGTCTGGGGAAGTAACTACTGCTTCCTCCACCCGGGAAGGTTGGGGCTTTTCTGTGTGTTCCTTTTATTTTTCCCTCCTGCCTAGATCCCTTCGAGGGGTGGCTTTGGCTCTGAAGTGTTGGGAGCTCAGACTTTGTAGGGAAGTCCTTGTGTTTGTTCAAATCTGGTAAATGGATGGCCCCACCCCCGGCTTTCCTGTAATCTCTGGGAGGGCCCTTCTAGGTGTAGCGCCCAACTTCTCAGACCTCCGGTGGCACGAGCCTTGTGTGGAGTAGGCCTTTCACACGGCTTCTGCACAGGCAGGCAACACACAGGGACAGTCCTTCCCAGGTTCCCTCACAGTATCCCCAGGAGAGCCTCAGGGGAAGCAGGAGGTGTCTGCAGGTATGGAGCTGACCCCGCCGCCTGCAGAGCTGCGGGCACCTCTCCACTTCAGCACCCACTCAGATCCTCTTCAGGCCAGCGTGCTGGTTACTCTTCACTGGGGCAAAATGCAATTCAGAAACAAGTTAATTTAATTTTTAAATTATTATCATTATTTTTGATACTCTGGGCGACATGTCGCCCAGGCTGGAGTACAGTGGCGAGATCTTGGTTCACTGCAACCCCCGCCTCCTGAGTTCAAGCAATTCTCCTGCCTCAGCCTCCCAAGTAGCTGGGACTACAGGTGCATGCCACCACACCCAGCTAACTTTTGTATTTTAGTAGAGATGGGGTTTCACCATGTTGGCCAGACTGGTCTCGATCTTTTGACCTCCTAGTCTGCCCACCTTGGCCTCCCAAAGTGCTGGGATTACAGGCATGAGCCACCGTGCCTGGCCTAAATAATAATAATAATAATTATTATTATTATTATTATTATTATTTTGAGATGGAGTCTCTGTCGCTCAGGCTGAAGTACAGTGGTGAGATCTCAGCTCACTGCAACCTCTGCCTCCTGGGTACAAGCTGGGATTACAAGCATAAGCCACCACGCCCAGACCCTACATTATTATTTTTAATGGCGGTTCCAAGTGTGCTTTTAGGGTTTGTGTTTGTTTTGTGTTTTGACAGGGTCTTGCTCTTGCCTAGGCTGGAGTGCAGTGACACAGTCACAGCAACCTCGACCACCCGGGCTCAATCGATGTTCCCGCTTCAGCCTCCTGTGTATCTAAGACTACAGCTCATTTTTATTTTTGTTGAGATGGTGTCTTGCTTTGTTGCCCAGGCTGGTCTTGAACTCCTGGCCTCAAGCAGTCTTCCCACCTTGACCTCCCAAAGTGCCAGGACTACAAGGCGTGGGTCTGGTTTTTTTGTTGTTGTTGTTTGTTTGGGTTTTGTTTTGAGGCAGGGTCTTGTCTGACACCCAGGCTGGAGTGCAGTGGCACCGTCATGGATCGCTGCAGTCTTGACCTCCTGCACTCAAGCGATCCTCCCACCTCAACCATGACTACAGGAGTGGTCCACTAGTTAATTTTTAAAAATAGCTTCCCAGGGTTTTACAGTGTCGGATTTATCTTAAAGGAACAGAAACATTCGTTACGATTGTTCTAAGAAATTTGCCTCTGGAAATTTTCTTTCCTTTTTTTTTTTTTTTCCCAGATTACAAAGAGACTATATCTATCTATATACATCGTACAAAATCCAAACATTTCAGAAAATGAAAATCCCCCATGTGGCACTCCCCAGAGCTAATCCCTTCTCACTCCGGTGTCCCTGAGTCATCGTCGCACATGACCGTCTTGGTTTTTCAGTTTTAGGTATTGTACAACAGCTTCCTATATGGAAATTGAGGATTTAGCTTCCCTGCTCCATCCCGTAAAGTTACATCATCATGCTTGGTTGACCCAGCATTAGCGTTTTCTGTATTAGAACTATGTAGTGATTATAATGCTTAGACATTTCCTTCCTGTACTATTGGCTTATTTCCGCCACACTCCCCCGCTCTTGGAGTTAATATAATGGCCTCTTCTCCATTTACTGTGAAGGCCTTCCTCTCTGACCACAGGATCATCTTCTCCGCCATCCTGGGAGTCCCCTCAGGAGGTGGTGGTGGAGAGAGGGCTATTTCCTGGCTCCTATGGTCTTCCTCTTTCCTCATTTGTTCTTTTGTTTTACTAGAGTACATTCTCCAGGCGCTTCCTGGGAAAGGGCACAGGAGAGAGACTTTTCATTTAGTTACTGATTTAAGAGACAAGGTTTCACTTGGTGACCCACTGTTACTTCTGGGCTCAAGCGATCCTCCTGCCTCAGCCTCACGAGTAGCAGGGACGACAGGTGTGCACCACCATGCCTGGCTAATTTTTGTATATTTTGTAGAGATGGGATCTCCTTATGTTGCTCAGGCTGGTCTTGAACTCCTGTGCTCAGTGCTCTTCCTGCCTCAGCCTCCCAAAGCACTGGGATTACAAGTGTGAGCCACCATTCCTGGACCCCCAGATCCTGTCCCCACTTCTGGGACTGGCTGTGCCTGGCGGGCCTCTGAGCTGAGCTCACTCCTCTCCTTTCCTGTCCCTCTACTTTCTGGGAGACTTTCTCCAGTCTCTCCTTCCACCCTTTCTTGAATTTTTATTTCTCCTTTTTTGAGTTTTTTATTATGAGAGAGTGTTCTTGCTCTGCAAGTGTGCTTTGCGTGGTGTTCTTACTGTCTTACTGAGACATTACCTCCCTAGGGATGGGAACCGTGCTTCGTCTCCCGCCGGGCTCCCGTCAGCTTCCCCTGGGTCCCTCCTCCCTTGTTCTGTCTTGCACCATGTCCTGCCTGGTAGAAACTTCCTCAAACCACAGATGTGCCATGGCCAGCTGTTCTACTTAACAGCGAGGTCCTAAAAGCCCTCGTAGAGCGGCTGGTGTTGGAGCAGAGGCTGGGGCAGGGACCCCAAGCATCCTTGTCTCCAGGGAGGTTCCCCCAGGAGGCCTCAGGCACTGCCTCGGAACACAAAAGACAACTCAGACCCCAAAGCCTCCTGGACCCTCCATTGCCCACAAGGCTCTGTCCCAGCCCTTCCTCCAGCCCCTCCTGGCAGGTCCCATCTGCATCTCTCAGGCTTCAGGAGGGATCAGGTCCCCACTGCCTTCTCTGGGCCTGGGGGAAGCCACATCCCTTCCTGACCCCAGGCCTTTCCAGGTGGCCTTCTCCGCCTCAGTGAAGAGCCACGGGCATTGAGGGACATCTGGAAGGACTGCTGCCCTGTGCCCGGGGGAAGGCTTGTCTTGGGCTCTGGAGGTGGAACCGAGCTGGTAGCTCCAGAGTTGGCTTTAGGTCTGTCATTAGATTTGCCTTTCTCAGTGTGAGTTCTTATCGCAACATGACCCAGCTACCCATGTGTTCTGCAGGCTGTCCATTCCTCTCCAGTGTCCTTGCAAGGTCCTGGAGGCACCTTGTAGGCTCAGCTCCTGGGTGTGGTGGAGGCTGTCTGTCCCAGGCCCATGCGGGGTTGTCCCTGCAAGCACACAGCTCTGGGAGTGCCCCACTCAGGATCTTCCAGCTCTCTGACCTGAAGCAGAAATGTGACTTGGAAATTGTCCTCTACAGAAGGGAGGGGAACCTAGGCCTGGGGTGAGCTGCCTGCTGTGCTTCAGTCCCACTCTCAGCCACCAGTCCGGGGCGAAGGCATTGATTCCTAACACATCTGTGGGCCGCCGCTGTCCAGCCTCTGCTGCCCACACCGGCAGCTGGGGAGTGGGAACGGGGCCTGGCCGAGGCCTGGGGTACTTCCCCCAGAAGGAACGATTTCTTGTTTTCTGCAATTGAGCTGGGGGTCCCTGTCAGGGAGTAATGGGGTCCCCTCAGCTTCCTGCTCTCTGTCATTCCTGCAGGAGGACACGTGTGGATGTGTATGCCGCCGTTTTCAGCTAAGGGTCAGAGAATGTTTCCTTGGGCTCCTGGCATCAGACACAGGATTCTTTTTCTTTCTTTCTTTCTCTGTCACCAGGCTGGAGTGCAGTGGCACAATCTCAGCTCACTGCAACCTCTGCGTTGTGGGTTCAAGCAATTCTCCTGCCTCAGCTTCCCAAGTAGCTGGAACTACAGGCACCCACCACCACGCCCAGCTAGTTCTTTGTATTTTTAGTAGAGACAGGGTTTCACCATGTTGGCCAGGATGGTCTTGATCTCCTCACCCACCCACCTCGGCCTCCCAAAGTGCTGGGATTATAGGCATGAGCCACCACTCCCAGCTGGGATGTCTTGATTAGATTTTCAGATGGCTCCAAGGCCCCTCTCTGTTCAGTCCCCAAGGCCAGGACCCTGGCTGTGGAGCTGGGTGTCCCGTGCCACCACGTCCAGGCGCCCTCAGAACACTTTACAGGCCTGAGCGGCTGTGGCTCCAGTGGTCTCTGCTCCCCACTTCCCTCAGCTGCAGGCCTGGTATGGGGCCTTGGCATTGGGGACCTGGTACCAGGCACAGCCCCATGGCAGAGGCCAGCCTGCAGAGGACAGCTGAATGGGGCTTATTGAGAGACGGGCTGATCCAAGGGCTGGAGGAGCCCAGGTGGCTGGAGAACCTCAGAAATTGCGGTGTCATACCTGTCCCAGCTGGAGTGGCACCAGGATCCGGCAGCCCAGGCCAGGTTCAGTACTGGGGCAAGGGGTAGAGAGACCACCCTCCTCGCTCCCTGTTTTTTGAGCCAGGCTTTGCCAACCTTTATTATTTTCACTTGATATCCTTCTTTTGGGAATGACAACCTTTCTGGTGGGTTTTACTGCCTGAGGTTTAGAAATAATTTTGGTGTTTTTGAGACAAGGTCTCAGTCTGTTGCCCAGGCTAGAGTGCAGTGATCATAGCTCACTGCAGCCTCAACCTCCTAGGCTCAAGCCATCTTCCTGCCTCAGCCTCCTGAGTAGCCAGAAGTACAGGTGTGCACGACCACTACCATGCCTGCCTAGTTTTTTAAATTTTAAAACATTACTTATTTATTTTTAGAGACAGGGTCTTGCTGTGTCACCCAGGCTGTAGTGCAGAGGCGCGATTATAGCTCACTGCAGCAAACTCCTGGGCTCAAGCCATCCTCCTGCCTCAGCCTCCCGAGTAGCTTGGGACTACAGGTACATGCCACCACACTTGGCTAATTTTTTAAATTGTTTGCAGAGATGGAGTCGTCACTATGTTGCCCAGGCTAGTTTTGAACATCTGGGCTCAAGTGATCCTCCCACCTCAGCCTCCCAAATTGCTGGGCTTACAGGTATGAGCCTTCGAGCCCAGCAGACATGAATTTTTCTATGATCTTTTGCAAAATCATTGCTGGGAACAGGAGCGGGTCCCTGCTGCACGTGCTGGGCCATCACCATTTGTCATGGAGCAGGCGGGGCTTCCCCTTGCTGGTCTTTAGGAAGGATGGAGGAGCCCACCTGACACCTCATGGGCCTCAGACAAGATTTTCCGAGGTGAGCGGCCGTTCCCCAGCCTGTGGCCGGAAATCAGGGTGTATCTGAGTGACAGCTCGGCTCAGTGGTCCCCAGCAAGGCCTGAATCTCACTTCTTCCCACTGAGTCCCAGGGGACGTCCAGTGGCTTTGGGTCTGGGGCCGGGTGCACAGGTACAATGCTGGCCACGTCGTCTGCAGCTCCCAGCCACAAGGCCATCCTGCCTTGACAGGGAGGTGTTCGGTTCCCAGAGGCCTTTGACAAAGCAGATTTGGGGGGCTGTGTGCTGTTATCAGTCAAAACCTTTCTCTCCCCTTCTCCCCCCACCTTTTTTTTTTTTGAGATAAAGTCTCGCTCTGTCGCCCAGGCTGGAGCGCAATGGCATGATCTCAGCTCACTGCAACCTCCACCTCCCGCATTCAAGCGATTCTCCTGCTTCAGCCTCCCCAGTAGCTGGGATTACAGACACGAGCCACCACGCCCGGCTAATTTTTGTATTTTTAGTAGAGACGGTGTTTCACCATGTTGGCCAGGATGGTCGATCTCTTGACCTTGTGATCCGCCTGCCTCAGCCTCCCAAAGTGCTGGGATTACAGGCGTGAGCCACCGTGCCCGGCCTCATCTTACTTTAAAGCTTGAGTTTTGTATTTTGGGTTCAGAATTAAATTCAGGAAAAAAATTTCCCTTTGACTGTTTCCTACCTCGATCCAGCCATTGGTGGGTGTGTTCATTTAGGTTTCGACACACGCAGAACTTAACCTGTGTGTGCTGTATTTGAGGAGTCTGTGGGAAGAGAGGGCAGGAATTCCAGATCAGAGTCCTTAACGTTCTGTGTGGCGGATGCTGAGTCATCCCTGAAAAAGCCCCAGACCTGAACTGATCATTCATGTCAGTTGCCAGGTTTTTCTCAGCCACAGGGCTTTTTTCATTCAACCTCCTGCTCCATCCAAGAAATGTTTCTGAAGCCCCCTTCAGTGCAGGCGGGGCTCCTACCTAGTAGGAGAGACAAATTGCAAACTCGAATCACCGTTCTAGGCCTGGGGGCTGCCCTAGGAGCAGGGGCAGGAGGGCAGCATGGAGGAGGTGGCCTCGGAGCCTAAGTATGGAGATCTGAGAGAGTCTTGTGGCTGGACGGTTGGGGAAGGACGTTCCAGGCAGAGGAAGCAGCAGTAAGGTGGGAGGAGGGAGAGTGGACCTTCTGGAGGGTTCTGGGTGGCCTGCAGGGCAGGGCAACAGGGAGCGTCCTGCTTACCATCGGGGCTCTAAGTCAGTTGAGGCGGGGATGTCTGCATCACAGGTGGGCAGGGCCCATCCAGGATGGGGCCTTTCCTGGGACCGGGCCAGGTGGGTGCCCACTTGCTCAGGACAGTGGGAACTCTTTCTCTCGGGGGGTTCTGCACCCATTCTTCATGTCCTCATTGACTTTCTCTGAATACCCATAATAGAAATCATTTTCAGAAGCAAAACATTGCCGTGGTTTGCTCACCGAATTGTGCCTGAGTGAGTTAGGGAAGCAGGCCAGGGCACACTCCTTAGCCACCAGACACAGCCCCCGTCCATGGCCCTGGCCTCACCTGCAGCCAGGGGTGTCGGTCACTCCCGACAGTCAGTGATCGCTCCAGACTGGGAGGAAGAGGGGACAAGGGCTGGGCCAGCTCTTCCCAAGGGCAGTGCCTCCAGGAGAGCCACCTGCCACGGAGCCCTCATCCTGCAGGGCCATGGCACCTCCAGGGCCCCTTTCCAGCATCTGCCTCTGACCACACTGGGTTGTCCTGGGCCCAAGCCTTTTCCCATGGCGCCACCTTGTGGACACCTGCACACAGGCCAGCAGCCTGCGGAGGCTACCTGCCCCAGGTGCACATCCTGTAGCTTCGTGGGGGCAGCTGAGGAGCGGCCTCCACAGAGCTTCCTGACTAGGTGCTGTCCTGGGCCCTGCACAATGCCAGGAGGTGGGCCCACGGCACTCTCAGCCCCTGAGCAGAAGTCACCGCTGGGAGGAAACACATTTGCCATTTCCAGCATCTTGTCCCTGACGCTGTGTGACCCTGGACTTTTCTGAGGGCAGGGCAGTGTGATGGCACTTATGATTGGAAAGTGCAGGTTTCTCCCCCACAGCCCCTCCCTCCCGGTAGGTCCTGAAAGTCCTGTGCCCCTCAGGACACCCTTTTCAGATCATGAGCTTACAGTGCCCTCTCTTCTCAGTGTCCCCAACTCCTGCCCAGCTAGTCCACGAGGCGCCGGCTCCTCCAGTTACCGCTTTGTGCAGAACGTGACCTCGGACCTGCAGCTGGCAGCAGAGTTTGCAGCGAAGGCCGCATCGGAGCAGCAGGCAGACACGTCTGGAGGAGACAGCCCCAAGGTCTGAGCCCCCTCCCCCTACTGGCGCCGTGATGCACATGGTGACCAGGATCAGGCTGTAGTGACCTGGCGCGGGCAGCACAGACAGCCCCAGGGCGTGTGGCAGTGCGCTCAAGGCAGTCTTGACCCACGAGGAATGCAGCCGAAGTTGGCAGTAGAGCCATTGGCCCTTTCTCCTTTTCGTGCCCAAATTGTCCTTGTTGGCCATTTGCTGGTGACGGGTGGCATTGACACCAGGGCCCCTCCCGCTCCGCTCCTTGTTAATCTGCCACTGGCAGCCCGACGTCAGAGCCTTCACACAGCCCTTGAGAAGGATGGCGCCCTCCTTATAACTCTGTCTTAGTTCATTTCTGTCCAACAGCTGTTTTGAAATCGATTTGTGGAAGAGGTGAGAAATTTCAGAATTAAATTATGATAAAAACAGAAGTTTTCCTTCCCACGAGGCAAAAACGGCTGTTCCTAGTTTAATGCAAGCCCCTTAATGGGATCATTGGAGGGCATTGAGATTGTTGAGATGAGTGCGTCCTCAGGGGAAGGTTCCTCTCCATCAGCAGTGGCGGGTGGGTGGGTGGACCTGGGGACCTTGCTGGAGCTCACCTGTGAGCCTCATCTCTCCGCAGGACGAGTCCAAGCCACCATTCTCCTACGCGCAGCTGATCGTGCAGGCCATCTCCTCTGCCCAGGACCGGCAGCTGACCCTGAGCGGCATCTACGCGCACATCACCAAGCATTACCCCTACTACCGAACGGCCGACAAAGGCTGGCAGGTGAGGCAGGCCCTGGGCCCAGAGTGCCTCCAAAGGCCCCTAGAACATGAAACTAACAGACATGTCAATTCCCTGAAAATAGAAAAGAGGGCAGTAAGGGGGCTCATGCCTGGAACCCCAGCACTTTGGGAGGCCGACACAGGAGGAGGATCAAGACCAGCCTGGCAACATAGCGAGAACCTCTTTTCTACTCAAGATTAGCTGGGTGTGCTGGTGCACGCCTGTGGTCCCAGCTACTCGGAGGCTGAGGTGGGAGGATCACTTGAGCCCGGGAGGTGGAGGCTGCAGTGAGCTGTGATCGCTTCACTTCACTCCAGCCTGGGAGACAGAGCAAGACCTTGTGTCTAAAAAGAAAAAAAAAATTAAGTAATAAAATAAAAGAGGAATATTTTCCCAGACTGAGAAAATGGAGACATACCTTGTTAGATTTTGTGCTTGCCGTGCCTTACAGTCCCATGCTAAGTTGGAAATGCACCATATACTGTTAATAAAACCTCCCACATGTCTGAATTGTGGATGGGATTATAAGAGCTTTGTTCACACCAGCCATGACTGACACATGTTGCATTTGCCTGTATTTTCTCCGATGTCAGTATACCCCATCCGCTAGTTTTGTTTTTTTTGTTTTTTGGTTTTTGTTTTGTTTTGTTTTGCTTTTTGACAGGATCTCGTTCTGTTGCCCGGCTGAAGTGCAGTGGTGCGATCTCTGCTTACTGCAACCTTCGCCTCCCAGGTTCAAGCCATTCTCCTGCTTCAGCCTCCTGAGTAGCTGGGATTACAGGTGCCCACCACCATGCCCAGCTATTTTTTGCACTTTAGTAGAGATGGGGTTTCGCCATGTTAGCCAGGCTGGTCTTGAACTCCGGCAATCCACCCGCCTCAGCCTCCCAAAGTGCTGGGATTACAGGCCTGAGCCACCTCACCCAGCCAAGACCCAGTGTTTTGTTTGTTTTTTTGTTTTGTTTTTGTCCCAGACATGCTCCTAGACCAGGATCAATCTTTCTCTTTCACTTTTTCTGTAAAGAACGGTCTTTGGGAGGCCGAGGAGGGTGGATCACGAGGTCAAGATATGGAGACCATCCTGGTCAACATGGTGAAACCCCGTCTCTACTAAAAATACAAAAAAATTAGCTGGGCATGGTGGCACGTGCCTGTAATCCCAGCTACTCAGGAGGCTGAGGGAGGAGAATTGCCTGAACCCAGGAGGCAGAGGTTGCAGTGAGCCGAGATCACGCCATTGCACTCCAGCCTGGGTAACAAGAGCGAAACTCCGTCTCAAAAAAAAAAAAAAAAAAGAATGGTAATGACAGGCCGGGCACAGTGGCTCAAGCCTGTAATCCCAGTACTTTGGGAGGCCGATGAGGGTGGATCATGAGGTCAAGAGATCGAGACCATCCTGGTCAAAATGGTGAAACCCCGTCTCTACTAAAGATACAAAAAATTAGCTGGGCATGGTGGCGCATGCCTGTAATCCCAGCTACTCAGGAGGCTGAGGCAGGAGAATTGCCTGAACCCAGGAGGCGGAGGTTGCAGTGAGCCAAGATTGCGCCATTGCACTCCAGCCTGGGTAACAAGAGCAAAACTCCATCTCAAAAAAAAAAAAAAAAAAGAATGATAATGACAGCCAGGCACAGTAGCTCACACCTGTAATTCCAGCATTTTGGGAGGCCATGGTGGGAGGATGGCTTAAGTGCAAGAGTGCGAGACCCTGTCTCAACTAAAAATACAAAAAAAAACAACCAGGCATGGTGGCCCACACCCGTAGTCCCAACTACTCAAGAGGCTGAGGCAGGAGAATCCCTTGAACCCAGGAGGTGGAGTTTGCAGTGAGCCAAGATCATGACACTGCACTCCAGCCTGGGCAACAGAGCGAGACTCCTTCTAAAAAAAAAAAAAAAAAAAAACAGGAAAATGGTAATGATGCTGTGTCAGATTGTGATAGGCATGGCCTGCCCCCTGCATCTGCTCCTGCACAGCACCAAAGGCTCTGCACAGCGGGACGGCCTCCCCTCGCCCTGGTCCCATCTATGTTGCAGATTTGGGGCAGGTGGGACTCGATTTCTGACTTGCTGATGACGGGTGAATATCTCTGCTTCCCTGCAGAATTCTATCCGACACAACCTCTCTTTGAACCGTTACTTTATTAAAGTCCCGCGTTCCCAGGAGGAGCCTGGGAAGGGGTCTTTTTGGCGTATAGACCCTGCCTCTGAAGCCAAGCTCGTGGAACAGGCATTCCGGAAACGGAGGCAGAGGGGTGTCTCCTGCTTCCGCACCCCCTTCGGGCCTCTGTCCTCAAGGTAAAGCTCTCTGTGTGGCTGTCCTAGAGCTTTTAGGAAAGCTGGGCTGGCCTGGAGTTTAGGGATACGTGGCGCAATCGGCCTTCCCCCTCCCTATCTGCGGCTTCCATAGCTGCAGGTTCAGTGTCTGGGTATGCAACTGATCACAGGTCAAAATAGTCCCAAAAAAAGGCTAGTGCGGTGGCTCACACCTGTAATCCCAGCACTCTAGGAGGCCGAGGCTGGGTCACCTGAGGTCAGGAGTTGACCAGCCTAGCTAACATGGTGAAACTCCATCTCTACTAAAAAAATACAAAATTAGCCGGGCATGGTGGTGGGCACCTGTAATTTCAGCTACTTGGGAAGCTGAGGCAGGAGAATCGCTTGAACCCAGGAGGTAGAGGTTGCAGTGAGTTGAGATTGCGCCATTGCACTCCAGCCTGGGTGATATGAGCCAAACTTTGACTAAAAAAAAAAGTTTTCAAAAAAAAAGTAACACAAATGAAACAATACACACTGCGATAGCCATTTACATAGCATGTACATTGTGTTAGGGATTCTAAGTGCCCTGGATATGATTTACAGCTTACAGGAGGATGGACATAGTTGTATGCAAATGCGACACCATATTTATGAGGAACTTGGTTGAGCATCTGCACATTTGTTAACTGCAACCCCCTCCCCTCAAATGAGGGGTGACTGCTCTTTTTGGCACTTAAGACTCCACCATTTTTTGGTTTTGGTTTTGTTTTGAGAGAATATCTCAGGACGAGGAATTCCTAAAATAGTAATGTTACTAAGTAAGCCACTGACTATTCTACTAATAATAACATTTTAGTTCTTAGAAGCAGAAATATGGGCCGGCGCAGTGGCTCATGCCTGTAATCCCAGCACTTTGGGGTGCCGAGGCAGGCAGATCATGAGGTCAGTTCAAGACCAGCCTGGCCAACATGGTGAAACCCTGTCTCTACTAAAAGAAAAATTAGCCTCTACTAAAAAAATAGAGAAATTACAGATAAGGTGGCCGACGCCTGTAATCCCAGTCACTCAGGAGCCTGAGGCAAAGAATTGCTTGAACCCCGGAGGAGGAGGTTACAGTGAGCTGAGATCGCGCCACTGCACTCCAGCCTGGGCAACAGAGCAAGACTCCATCTAAAAAAAAAAAAAAAAAAAAGTGGAAATGTGTGTAGCAGTGGGAACAGTTCCTAAGGCCAGGAGTAAATGGCTTGCGGCTTGCGGTGCTTTTAATGGCTCCGAGCTTTCTATTGCAGTGAGAGAGGACCCGGGGAGAGCCAATCTTTGAAGGGACAGACTCGGGGTATGACCTGGGGAGCCCACAGCTGCCTTTGCTTTTCACAGATGTTGGTGAACGTGGCTCTGCTGCAGGTGGGCGGGGGGACAGACCCTCCCCTGGCCTCTGCCACCCACCTGGTGGGTCAGGGCCACCCCTGTCCAGCTCTGTCCTGGCCAAGCCCAGTCTGGAGGAGCTTGGATGCCTGTGAGCGGCCTGGGTTGCTCTTCCCAAGGTTGCCCATTGGATGAGCCCTCCTCCTCCTCTTGGGAGATCTCCCAAGAGGCCCTCTCAGAAATCCTTCCCTGTGGAAGGACACGTTAGCATCTCATGCTTCCCATTTCAAAATTCTGTTTCCAACACAATTCGATGAAAGATTGAAATATCTGGCTGGGTGCAGTGGCTCACACCTGTAATCCCAACACTTTGGGAGGCTGAGGTGGGCAGATCACCTGTGGTAGGGAGTTTGAGACCAGCCTGGCCAACATGGAGAAACCTCTTCTCTACTAAAAATGCAAAAATTAGCCAGGCATGATGGTGAATGCCTATAATCCTAGCTACTCGGAAGGCTGAGGCACAAAAATCACTTGAACCCGGGAGGTGGAGGTTTCAGTGAGCTGAGATCACGCCACTGCACTCCAGCCTGGGTGACAAGTAAAACTCCACGAAAGGAAATAAAGGAGGGAGGGAGAGAAGAAAAGGAAAGAAGGGAAAGGAGGGATGGAGGGAGGAAGGAAGGAAGGAGAGAAAGAGGAAGGAAGGAGGGAAGGACAGAAGGAAGGAGGGAAGGAGGAAGGAGGGAAGGAGAAAGGAAGGAAGGGAGGAAGGAAGGGATTGAAATATCTGAAAATTAATTTCGGGCATAGAGGGGTCTGGCATGGTGGTTCTCAGGTGGACTGGGCGTATGGTTAAGGTAGGAATTCAAAAAAGCGTTTGAACATCATTTGGAAGATTCAACAGACCTCAGCTTTTCCAGAACACAGCATCACCTAAATGGAATGTGGAGAGAAATTTTGTTGCACCGTTAGGTTGCTAGAGCTGTTGAAACAAGCACCGCACACTGGGCAGCTTACACAAATGATGACTGTCTCAGTCCTTGAGGAAGGCTGGAAGTCCAAGGCCAAGGTGTCAGGACAGCTGGGTCCCTCTGAGGCTGTGGGGAGTCTCCCCAGGCCTCCACTATGGCTGCCCACGGGCTCTGGCGCTCCTCGGCCTGTGGGCACATCACCCCGACCTCTGCTTCATCTTCAAGTGGCGCTGTGATCTGTGTGTGTCTGGGTGCAAACTTCCCCTTCATATGAGGACACCAGTCTTCAGATTCGGGTCCACTTGAATGACTGTGGCATTTTGAGTCGATCACCTCTGTTAGACCCTGTCTCCAAATAAGGTCACACCCTGCAGTACTGGGGGTTAGGACTTAGTGTGTCTTCTCTGGGAGAGGCAAACCCCTGACAGTTGCCAGTGTCATTTTTCACCTGTAGGGCAGTCTGTCAGCCAGGGGCAATAGCTAGAACTTGCTTTGTGTGCCCAGCATTGTCCAGGGAGCCGTGTGTGAGGAGGGCCTGCAGGGAAGGCAGAGTCCCATCTTCAAGGTCACCCTTGGAGTTGTGGAAGCAGATATGCTGATAGAATCTGCTTGGGTGATGGGAGGAAGGAGGACCCTCCAGGCCAGGAGGATGGCACAGCCAGAACTGGGTCTTCCATAGAGGGAGGAAGCTGGCTTGACTTGCAGAGGCTGGGTGGATTTAAAGGGAGGCAGGTCATAGGGAAGGGGTGATTGGGTAGAGGAAGGGGAGATTAGAGAGGGCCCTGATAGGTGTTTGGCCTCTTTGGTAAGAGTGAGAGCCGTGGCAGACTGGAGAACTGGGGAGAGAACTGGGGAGCCGCCGTGGCCACACGGGTCTGGGACTGAATCAGCTGAGCACTGGAATCAGCAGGCAAGGCCTCCAGGCCCAGGATGAAGAGCAGACGGGGAGCTAAGTGGTCTGGAAGAGACTGCAGGGCAGCAAGGAGGGGAGGGACGGGGAGGGAGCACCCAGGCCTCTGCCCAAGGAGCCCAGGACGGGCCCAGCACAGCCACCAGCAGTAGACACAGCATACGCAAAGTGACCAGGGGTATTTGTAACACAGTGAAGACTGGCTGGACACAGTGGCTCATGCCTATTATCCCAGCACTTTGGCAGGCTGAAGGATCACTTTGAGGCCAGGAGTTCGAGACCAGCCTGGGCAACCTAGCAAGATCCCTGTCTCTACCAAAAAAAAAAAAAGTTTTAAAAAAGACTGGTTTCTTACCCCCAGGCAGGCGCCTCTGGTGGGTTCCAGCTTCCTGCCTCTCCTGGTCTCTGCTGAAACCTCCTGCTTTGTGTGTGCAGCGGCGTGGGTGGGCTGCTGTCCTGCTGCACATGTGTGCTGGGTGGTCCCAGAGAAGAAAACTGGCTGCTTCCAGGCCTAGGTCTCAGCTGCATCGCCATCGCCCACACCAGTGCCTCGCAGGTGGCACCTGGCAGGAATGCTATATTGTAGAACCCAGGTCTCTATTGTAGAACCCAGGCCGATGGTGATGGGGAGTGGGCAGGGGGGCAGGATGGGGAGTGGGCGGTGATTTCAGGGGGTGGGGTGAGTGTGCTCGGACAGTTGGTTGTTGAGGAAACAGTTGTGCTCCCAAAGCTCGTTTTACTCTCAGGGTAGCGTTTTCATGGTACAACGCTTGTACCCACCAAACAGAAGCTTATGTGTTTTGATATAGAAGGTCTGAGCCATTTTCATAGACAACTGGCTGGCCATGGTGGAAGTGAACACTGTGGAGTGTCTCCTCAGATAACTCCACTCCCTCCCATTGAATGGAGCCTCCCTGTGCAGCCCCCCTCAAATGGAGTTTTAAACACTGGGTTCAGGTTACAGGGGGAGGGTCTCACTGCCTGAATGGGGAGGACAGAGATGAGCTCCAGGGAGTGTAGGTGGGCGATGGGGTGACACTGGCGACACTGAGCTGTGTGATGTCTCGGAAATGTCCTCCCGTCCCTCAGCACAGGCGGACACTGACTGCCAAGGTCCTTTCCTCTTCTCCAGGAGCGCTCCAGCTTCACCCACACACCCCGGGCTGATGTCCCCTCGCTCCAGCGGCCTGCAGACCCCAGAGTGCCTGTCTCGGGAGGGCTCCCCCATTCCACACGACCCTGACTTTGGGTCCAAGTTAGCTTCTGTCCCAGAGTACCGGTATTCCCAAAGCGCACCTGGTAAGGAGCTGGCGGCCCTCTCACGGGGCGGGGCAGGACTCTCGGGACACAGGAGGGGTCACTGTCTACTTTGCACCTCCGTGCAGGCTCCCCTGTCAGCGCCCAGCCAGTGATCATGGCCGTGCCACCCCGACCATCCAGCCTCGTGGCCAAGCCTGTGGCCTACATGCCTGCCTCCATCGTGACCTCACAGCAGCCTGCGGGCCATGCCATCCACGTCGTACAGCAGGCCCCCACCGTCACCATGGTCAGGGTGGTCACCACGTCCGCCAGCTCGGCCAACGGATACATCCTCACCAGCCAGGGCTCGGCGGGGAGCTCCCACGAAGCAGCGGGCGCAGCTGTGCTGGACCTGGGCAGCGAGGCCAGAGGTAATGCGGCTGTGGCCGGCAGCCTTCACAGGACTCTCCTTGGTGGTCCTGGCCAGCAGGTCCTGAAGACAGTGCCATCGGCCTGGGCCTGCGGCTTGAGGAGGATGATTGTCCGCCTCTGCCTCTCGCTGCCGTGTCCTTTTAAATCAGCATGATCCAGGTGCGGTGGCTTACACCTGTAATCCCAGCACTTTGAGAGGCCAAAGCATGTGGATCACGTGGGGTCAGGAGTTCAAGATCAGCCTGGCCAACATAGTGAAACCCCGTCTCTAATACAAAAATTAGCTGGGCATGGTGGTGCGCTCCTGTAGTCCCAGCTGCTTGGGAGGCTGAGGCAGGAGAATCACTTCAACCCTGGAGGCGGAGGTTGCAGTGAGGGAGATTGTGCCCCTGCACTCCAGCCAGGGTGACAGAGCCAGACCTTATCTCACACACCAAAAAAAAGCATGACTGTCCACAGATGCTTCCTTCCTTGCTGAATATGCCCTCGGATGCATGCAGCCGTGTCCTTGCCTTAAGGTAGCATTGAATTAAGTGTGCTGTGGCCTTGCATAAATTTGGAATTTACTATTTTCTACGGGAGAAAGAATGAGCTTGGGAAGACTGTTTTTTTTCTACTCCCTCATAAGGAGACTTTAAAAGTCATTTAGGGAAAAGGTAGTTCTGAATTGCTAAAAGGAATCTGATCCCAGGGCTTGATGGGGTAGATACTGAACATGCAGCTGACCCCCACCTCCCATAAGACCCTCTCTGCAGCATCCTCTGACTTCACTCACCTCCCTTGACTTCATCTCAGTGGTGGTTTCTGTTTCAGTACTGCCTTAATACTGAAGGAAGGCCAAGGTACAGCTCTAATCAGATCGTTTCATTCCCAGTAATACATTTGCTTTCTCAGACTGAATTTGGGTTGGTTAAAGCTAAGTCTAGGCTGGGCGCGGTGGCTCACGCCTGTAATCCCAGCACTTTGGGAGGCCGAGGTGGGTGGATCATGAGGTCAAGAGATTGAGACCATCCTGGTCAACATGGTGAAACCCCGTCTCTACTAAAAATACAAAAAATTAGCTGGGCATGGTGGCGCGTGCCTGTAATCCCAGCTACTCAGGAGGCCGAGGCAGGAGAATTGCCTGAACCCAGGAGGCGGAGGTTGCGGTGAGCCGAGATAGCGCCATTGCACTCCAGCCTGGGTAAGAGCGAAACTCTGTCTAAAAAAAAAAAAAAAAATTAAAAAATTAGCCAGGTGTGGTGGTGTGCACCTGTGATCCTGGCTGCTCGGGAGGCTGAGGCAGAAGATTTGCTTGAACCCTGTAAGTGGGGTTACGATGAGCTGAGATTGTGCCATTGAACTCCAGTTGGGCAACAGAGCGACAAAACCCTGTCCCAAAAAAATAAGTAAATAAGTAAAATATTTTAAAACCCTAGCAGTTGTTTTCTTCCCAAACCTATTTCACCCATGAGATTTTCCTCTGGCGAACCCGTTTTTCCCAGCGCCGACCTCACTCCCCTGCTTGGCCAACCTGCTGCCCAGGCATCAGGAAATCGATTGTCTTGTTGGCCGGATGTGGTGCTGACCTGGTTCCCGTCCTGCAGGCCTAGAGGAGAAGCCCACCATCGCGTTCGCCACAATCCCGGCCGCCAGTGGAGTCATCCAGACGGTGGCCAGCCAGATGGCCCCCGGGGTCCCCGGACACACAGTCACCATCCTGCAGCCTGCCACACCCGTGACCCTCGGCCAGCACCACCTTCCGGTCCGGGCCGTCACTCAGAATGGAAAGCATGCGGTTCCCACAAACAGCTTAGCCGGCAATGCTTACGGTGAGGCCCCACCCTGTTCTCTGCGCCACCTCCCGAGCTTCGTGGCTCCTGGGAGTCAGCGCACCACGAGAACATTTCTCCGTTGTTGCCCGATCCTCCTCACAGTTCGGTTTATTGAGCAGCCTGCTGTACTCCTGACACTGGGACAGTGCTAAGAAAAGAGGGTGGAAGGGGCCGGGATCTGTGGCTCACACTTATCATCCCAGCACTTTGTGAGGCTGTGGCAGGCAGATCGCTTGAGCCCAGTTCAAGACCAGCCTGGGCAATATAGCAAAACCCCATCTCTACATAAGACTCCAAAACTTGGCCAGGTGTGGTGTTGCACACTTGTGGTCTCAGCTGCTCAGGAGTAAGGCTGTAGTGAGCTGTAATTTTTCTGCTACATGCCAGCCTGGGTGACAGAGTGATACCCTGTCCCTTTTAGAAAAAAAAAAAAGGAAAGAAGGTGGAAGGAAAGCCCAGATCTGCCCATTATCTGGAGTTCACACTCCATGGGGTGAGGCAGGAGGTCAGAGAAGGAAGAAGGAGAGCTGGGGTGCAGGAACCCAGGGGCTCCAGGGCGCCGGGCGGGGTGCAGGAAGCCAGGGTGCTGGGTGGGGTGTCAGTGGGATAGCTCAGGGCAATGCATCTGTGTAAAGGAGTGGGGCGACCCACTGATGTTCCCCAGGATCCAGACACAGCAATGAGAGGGGCTTCCACCCAGCAGGCTGGGGCCAGCAAGGACAGGACAGACCTGGTGGGGAGGGGACAGCAGGGCCCATGCATGGGGTGTACTCAGCTCCCCTGCTCGGTGGCTTAGCCCCTTTGTGTGGGTGACTTGGGCCTCTATTCAGAAAAAAACAGCTTGGTTCCAACCAGACCCTAGAGTAACCCTCTTCCTCCACTCCAGCCCTCACCAGCCCTCTGCAGCTCCTTGCAGCCCAAGCGAGTTCGTCCTCACCGGTAGTGGTCACCCGGGTATGCGAGGTGGGGGCCAAGGAGCCAGCAGCAGCCGTCGCAGCCACGGCCACCACCACCCCAGCCACTACCACCACCACCTCTGCCTCTGCCTCCTCCACTGGAGAGCCTGAGGTCAAAAGGTCTCGGGTGGAGGAGCCTAGTGCTACCGCGACCACGCCCGCCGGAGTGATTGCAGCCTCCGGCCCCCAGGGGCCGGGCACCGGGGAATGAGGTCACCTGCGCACAGGGGAGTGGGACTCACCCAGCGGCGACCCCGGAGCTGGACCCAGCAGCACAGGCGGCCGCACCCACAGACGGAGGACAGCCCACAGCAGCCTGCGGGCATC
The DNA here is from genome assembly GCA_031835075.1 of Saguinus oedipus. NCBI lineage: Eukaryota > Metazoa > Chordata > Mammalia > Primates > Cebidae > Saguinus > Saguinus oedipus. Next base: position 51,997,748 of record CM063170.1, read on the forward strand.
GGCAGCACCTGGACACACCCAGCCCTTTCCATGTTATCGCCTGTCCTCCCGTGGTTTAAAACAAAAACATAAACAAGTTCAGACAACTGATTGTATGATTCTGGGAATTCCTTGCTTTCATGTCCTTCACCTCTCCCCAGGCCTCCCTGTCAGGCGTGGGGAGGAGGCTGTCGAGGAATGTGTCAAGATAGCTCTGCCCGCCCCACGCTACACGGCCAGCCCTTTGTCCTGGGAGGACAGACAGAAACGCAGTGAGGCACACCCTGAGGCTATAGGGGAAGCCCAGGCGCTGGACGGAGGCCTATTGGGGAAGCCAGGAGCTGCTGCCACGCCATGGACCATCTAACAGCTCTCTGCCCGGAACGTGACATAGAGTGTTGGCATTAACTCGGGGAGTGTCTGGTTTCACTTCGGACCTCAAGTTTTTCTTCTTTCAAACATGGAATTCAGACTTCAGTGTACACCTGAGGCAGACACAAAAGGGATCATCTATTTTTGAGGATTTCACCTGCTGATGGTCTGATGACTGGCTGTGGGTCCGGGGTTCCCGCTGGCATTCATCCCCTCAGAGTAAACCTGCTCTGTCTGATAACTTCAAGTAAGAGCAGCAGCTTCCTGGATTGGCATTCACCGTGGAAGGTTCCACGGATGAAAGATGGCCCTGGATCCGCCAGCCGCAGGCATCACGCTGCCAGAGACAGTCGGGGCCTCTGCTCTACAGGCCAGACCTTCCCGAATCCTCCCGTGGCTCCAATGTCCCAGTGCTGACAGCCACAGTGGACCCAACAGTGCCAAGCACCATCTGCTGGAGCTGCTTTTTCACCCAGTTACAGTGTCCTTACCACTCCCACCTTGCTCTGCTGTTTTGATTTGGACCTGTTTCTCCTGCCTGAAGCTGCTGGGGCCCTCCCTGGTTTGTCCGTGAGCAGAAGGGAGGCCCCACCCCAGCAGCAGCGGCTCCTGCGCCTCCACGCCCCGGCCCCGGCCCGCTGACCCCACTGGTTTTGTTGACATAGTGAGAACCAGAGGAGGACAGGATGCTGCAGTTAGTAGGGCGGCTCCGGGGTCCCTGAGGAAGGCTGCCCTGCACTTCCATCAAGACGGCCAGGGGCACCTGGAGCTTTGTCACTGAGCAGTGTTGAGCCAGAGCTGTCTAACGTTGCCCCCAGCTCGGGGAGGGAGGAGAGAGGTGTCCTGTGTGTCCTGAGAGGTGTGAGGTGTCCCCATAAAGGTCAGCTGTCAGTTTTGCTGGCCGCTCCAGCACCGGCCCTCCTGTTGGGGACCACAACAAGAAACAGTGGCAGATTCGACACTGAGCTCCAGAAATGCCAGAGGAGCGGTGTTCCTGGGAATTGCCCGTCCTCCGCATCACAGCCTCACCAGCAAAGCAGCCTCCACCCAGGCCTCAGCAGGAGAGCCACAGAGGGATCCAGGTGCCTGGAAGGCATCTGAGGGAGGTGGCTGGACAGGTGTCTCCCTGAAGAAGGGAGAACGCTTTTCAAATCAATTTCAAGGCAATGCAGGAGGAGCGGCGTGCTGTGTGGCGGAGTGGGGGTGCCCATGGCCCCATCAGAGTCCCCAACCCAAGGACAAGTGCAGAACTTCTGTGGCCCCTCCTTCCACCTAGATAGAGAAAACCCCTGTTCCGTTTCCTTCCCCTGTTCCATTGTTTTTCTAAGCCCCCCAAACGAGTCGTTTCTATGGCACTAACCTTTCCATGGGAAATAAGCTCTTTGTGGAAGTCCATACCTGTTGCCTTGGGTGACGTTTTAGAGAAGTGGGGGCAAGACAAACCGTCGGGCGTCCCAGGTGCAGTTCCGTCCATGGAGGGTGAGAGGTCGCGCTCCGTGCCACGTGCGCAGCGCCTGCCGTTGTCTGTGGGCCTTTTCTTTCCGTGCTGCCTGATATGTGCATGCGTGGCGTGAGGGAACGGGGAGATGACTGGTGCCCGCATGGCCTGAGCCGTCAGTGGGGGCCTCTGATCGCCTGCTGGTGCCCTCTCCACCATGGTGACCGTGTATCCCCAGGGCTGTGTGGCCACCCTCATGGGGGAGTTCTGTTTGCTTTTGAGCCGCTGCAGGTCAGCCTCCATGTGCAAGCTGATATCTGCAGGGAGCGTGTTGGATACAAAATGTGAGGTAGCCTCTCACCCTGGTCTGCTCAGGCTGGCTCCAACCCACTTGCTCTCCCGGCTTTTGAGACGAACACGTTCTTTCTGTTGGTGGTAGGATTCTCACCGATTTTATTGCTTCAGTGCCAAGGGCGTGGAAAGGGGGTGGTGGGTGGAGCTGGTGGGTAGCGAGCGCAGGACCTCAGGGCTGCTTCCTGCCGTGTGGGGAGTCAGCACTATGTAGCTTCTGTAGTGACTGCAAAGAGGGACGAAGGGAAGTGGGCCTAGGGGTCGGCTCAGACTCGGAGCAGGGCAGGGAGAGGATGGCTGGATCCTGGACCCACTGCTCTGGGCTCGTAACCTGAGATTTTGAAAGGGTTTTTGGTCATTGGAGCAGGTACTATGCCTGGCTCCAGCCCTCCTGGTGTGCCCTGAGCCGGCCCAGCAAGTACCTCCCAGCCAGGCTCGTTCGCAGAAGCAAGAGCACAGGCCAGGGCTACCAGGAGAGCCTCAGCCCCTAGTCCCAGCCACCTGTGACCCTGAGCTGTGGGGAGCCAGGAACCTCAGAACCTTCTCTAGGTTGTCAAGGCTGGGTTGACCCTAGCAATGTGCAGGAATGCGAGGAACAAAAGTAACTTGATTCCAGCCCCATCCAGGGGTCACAGCAGAGGCTGAGGGCCTGCTCTCCTTTAACCATGGGCTGGGGGCATGGTCCATGGATGAGAACAGCAGGTCACAGTGGTGGCTTTGGGAAGGTCCCCTCCCACTTTGCCCTGTTCTGAAAGGGGCTCCCTCAGCGCCCATGGGCCTGGTAACCCACTTCTCTTTGCTGCTTCCTGCTCAATAACTTGCCAGGTTTACCAAATACAAGAAGACACCTGCTTTGGATAGGAGGTAAGTCCCAAAAGAAAACATCTGAAGTAGCTGAGCACAGGCATCTCACTGAGACCATCTGGTGGCACCTGAGAAGTGGGAGGGCAGGGCCTGAGTGTCCCCCAACTGCTAGGGCAGCAGGTGGCTCAGGGCACCCTCTCTCATGCCAGCTTCTGCCACCAGCCTGGTGTCATAGAGCAGCAGAGCCAGAGGAGCTCAGGGAGACCCGGCCATGGAGGGCACAGTGCCCGGCATCCCAGCATGTGCCTGTTCTCAGACACTTGTGTCTTTCCTACTGTGCAGACGTTCTCCTAGTGACACCTGGCCTCCGTGGAGGATGGGACCTGTCACTCATGCCTTTGAGGGACCCAGATAGAGCATCCCTCTTCTGCTCTTTCTACATTCCTAAAAACCTTAAGGGCAGTCCCTCGCCAATTGGGCCGCAGGGCCTCATGGTTCCGCAGCACCCCATCCCGTCCTGGCTTCACGTTAGAGGCCGCCGTGTGCTGAGTGAAGTGAGATGCTGCTGTCAGGTCCCCGTGCAGACACCGAGGCAGCGCTGGGAGACACTGCGGGGGCATGACTGGGAGGCAGAGACGTGCACCTCACACTCACCCCTCAGTTTCCTTCCCCAGGTCTGGTTGTTCATCTTTGGGATTTGCTGTTTATTTGTATTTCCTTTTTCTTTGATTTAAGAACCATGCCAAGTGAAAAAGGTGGAGATGAGTTTCTGAGTCGCAGACTGTTCCCTGATCCTAGGTACCACGCTTTGGGCTCTCAAGCAGGGAAGGGATGGATTTGGTGGAGTTGGGCCAAGGTGGGGGGGCCTCGTCCTGCCCTCTCCAGACTGCCGGGGCCCCAAGAAGTTTTCAGCCCACTTGAACCTCGGTCCCCTGGCTCCTGGGTCCGTTTCTGTACTGTTTGAGATCGCAGGCATCATTCGGGGAATGCTCTTATGTCCTCTACACAAAGCGGGCTCTCCCGGGAACACCCAAGGGCACTGTGACTCTCAGAAATCCCTGAGCAAGGTCCCCCCTCTCAAGAGAGAGAAATCCCTTCTTCGGGCGGTTCAGCAAGTTCAGGAGGAAGAGAAAGCTTTTCTTTGACTTTGAAACCAGTGTTTTGATAGCGACAAGAACAGACTCAGTAGGAAAAATGAAAACGTCGTTTAACACGGGGTTTGTGTCAGAGGAGAGGATTTTCCCCTTAGCTTTCAGAGCCGGCAGGAGCGCAGGGTCTGTTTGGCTTCAAAAGCTTTACATTCTGCTTTGTCCTTGAGTGACTTCACACAGGATGAGGAACTGTTGACCTCTGTAGAGAGGACACCCCAAGTCCATCCTGGGCTCCTCTTCCCTCAGAGAGAGCCCCCCAAAAAAGGCTTTAGAATCACCAGAGTGCCGCCTCACGTGTCAGGGCGGAATCATGGGCTCCTTACGCTGGAATAAGTTACAAAACCTGATTGTGAGGCTCTTCGAAAAGGCAGAGCCCCGGAATGCTGGATGGAGGCTTCTTCGGCCCCCGGGAGCAGCCTGGCTGCCGTGGGTCTGCGGTAAGGGGCGGCCACTGTGATGGCCTCACACTCCCAATGAAAACGTGTTTACCCACAGCCTCACCTTGAGCCTCCTTGGCAGTACCGCTGCCTCGAAGCAATGTTATTTAATGAGAATACTTTAAATAGTTCACACGTGCTGCTATGAAGACAGGAGTAATCTTTAGACGGGACCCAGCTCCGGGGCTTCCCGGGTAATGTATTTCGGCTCTTGGAAGTAAGGGTAGAATTTAGAATATAACAAATGGTCTCTCGCCTGGTTCTGTCCCTTATTTTTAGATTGTTTTCCTGCATCTTACAATTTCCTTTTCTTTTCCAAGTTCCTTTCTCCAGGCCTGTTTTTCAGTGCTCAGGACACGGTTTTCATCACCCACATACTTTCTGCTTTTTTTGTTGTTGGGTTTGGTGCAAGACATTTGCAATTCGTATTGTCTTTTAATACAAAACGCTGCTACATTTGGTGACCAGAGGGAGGGCTTAGAATCTGTGCTTTGCCAGGGATCTCGGTGGATACCGAGGCCCCCCACAGGGTGGTGAGCTGGGCCCGTGCCTCAAGAGAGGGCCCTTTCCCACTGCGCGAGGCTTGAATTTTGTCGGAGTTAAATCTGTGGAAGGGATTGTCCTGTTGGAGCTGCTGCGTCCTTCCCTCTGTCCCTGTCACCCAAACCCTGAAGTCACAGCTGCTTGGAAGAATGGGATTTTGGGGATACAACCACACACATTTATTTTCCTCTGAACTGAAATTTTTAAAATAGACCCATTTCACTGACTTCGTTTAGGGAAAATAGTTTCTCTCTTGGGTTGTCTTTTGAGCCCACAGCCATGTAACCCAGTCTCTGCTGGGCTCTTCTGCCCCATCCCAGCTCCTCTTTCTTAGGCAGAGGCTGCAGCCTCCAGCTCTGCTGCTGGATGGGACATTTCAGAGCCACCTCCTGGAAGGTGGGCAGGGCGGAGGGTCCAGGGTCAGGTCCGACATGCGCCATGACCAGAGGTGCTACCAGAGGTGTGAAGCTGGGCTGGCTTTTCCAGGAGGTGGCTGAGACGGTTCTTCGGACAAAACAGAAGGCCATGAGAGAGAGGGGTGAGGGGAGAGTGGTGAGGAGGATTCGTCTCTGATGAACCTCGCCATGCCTGCCTGTCACATCCAAGCCTGTGCCAGCTGCTAGGAGATCAGAGTCCTGCCCTGAGAAACAGCCCAGTCCCTGGAGAATGAATACCCAGGGATCAGTGACTGAAGGCCCTCCCTCGAAGCCACCATTCCCAGGAGGCCTGAGCGTGACCCAGAAGGTCTGCCTGGCATTTTTCTTGTATTTTTGTATGGGACTGAAGTGAGCATTCTTTCTTTGAATGAGTGAGCCCTGGGACTTTTGGTTTCTTTTATTCATCCTAATGGCTGGTTTTGGCTGCTCAGAGTATCGGAGAATATTACTAAGAAGGCAGTCACTCTGTTTTTAGGTGTCTTTCCTTCTGTCCAGGGAGAAACCCCTAGGAAGAATCTTAGTCTTTGCACCTGCCTGTCATTCTTGCCATGGGGAAGATGCGTTGAAAAGAAAAATACTAAGACCATGGAGAAGCTGTAAATGCATTTCTTTGCTTTGGTTAAGCAGCTGAACACTGGCTGTAAATGACCCCCCACTCCCACCCTGCTCCAGGCCCCAGTGACCCAGTTGCGTCTTCAGGTTCCATCCGTCAGATTTCAGTCAACCAGAGGCTGCCAAGGGTGACTGAAGAGGTCTCCATATCACTCTGTCACTTTTTTTGTTTTGAGACGGAGTTTCACTCTGTCACCCTGTCACCCAGGCAGGAGTGCAGTGGTGCAATCTCAGCTCACTGCAATCTCAGCCTCCCTAATAGCTGGGCTGACAGGCGCCTGCCACCACACCTGGCTAATTTTTGTATTTCTAGTAGAGATGGGAGTTTCACCATGTTGGCCAGGCTGGTCTTGAACTGCTGACCTTAGGTGATCCACCCACCTCAGCCTTCCAAAGTGCTGGGATTACAGGCTTGAGCTACTGCGTCCAGCCTCTGTCACTTTTTTTGCTCCTTACCCAGTTTTGTTTTGTTTTTTTGAGAGGCTAGAATGAGACGACTCCTGGTTGGTTATTCTTTATCTCGGATTCTTTTTTTCTGGAATCATTTGTTCAGTTGAGTCATTGGTGGTTTACCCCGTGTCAGACACAGTGAAAAGTGTGCAAGAGGCCAGGGCCAAGGGGAAGCAAAGCAGCTTTAATCCGGGATGACAGCCAAGAAGTGTTTTCTTCCCTCCGGCTACAAGACCTGCCCCTCCGAGTCCAGAGTCAAAAGCAGCTTCTAGAACTGTCCCGTTTCCAAATGTGTTGGCTGAGCTGAAGCCAGATCTGTGACTCTGAATTAGATGATTTTTCCTGCATGAAGTTCACAGGCCTGTATGTATGTTATATTGTGTCTGTGGTCTCTCAATTTCTAGGTTAACTGGTCCAGATTTTTTTTTTTTAAATCAGTAACAATGGGGATTTAAAATAATATAATTGGCCAGGTGAGGTGGCTCACACCTGTAATTCCAGCACTTTGGGAGGCCGAGGCAGGCAGATCATCTGAGGAATTTGAGACCAGTCTGACAAACATGGTGAAACCCGTGTCTACTAAAAATACAAAAAATTAGCCAGGTGTGGTGGTGGCGGGCACCTGTAATCCTAGCTACTAGGGAGGCTGAGGCATGAGAATCACTGGAACCCAGGAGATGGAGGTTGCAGTGAGCTGAGATCATGCCACTGCACTCCAACCTGGGCAACAGAGGGAGACTCTGTCTCAAAAATAAAAATAAAATAAAATGTTTTAAGTCTGGCCCTTCTCTCCTTTCTTTCCAAAAAGGCTTTTTGGATACCTAGAATACCTTCACCTATGTGGCTTGATTTCTGTTTCAGGAAAAGGGGGGGGTGGGGCAGGAGGAGAGACAACAGCTGTGTTCCAGATTCTGTGCTGAGATGTCACTGAGTCCAGACACTTGGGCTGTGAGCACCCTGCAGGTGACAAAGGCTGGCAGCTCAGCACCCGTGCCAGAAGGGTTAAAGCCAATCCTGAGCTTTTGTTTTTGTTTTTGTTTTTAATCTGATTGATAATTCTCCTGTAAAAATAATTCGGGAGGGGAGGGTGTTAAGGGGTGTGTGTGTGTATTTGCGTGTGTATGTGTGTGTGTGTGAGTGTGTTTGGTTTTTTTTACAGTGGCTGCCTGTCTAAAGTATTTTTCACAACTTGTTTAATAATCAGTGCTTTAAAAAGCAGCAGTATCCTAGAAAGGAAATGTCCATTCTGGAGCATTGGATGTAAGGTTCTGCTCATGTCACCTTGTGCGGCCCACCCTGGAGGAGTGGAGGTGGGTGCCCAGGGAGGGTGGCTGAACCCCAGCACCTGGAGGGGGCACGCACGAGACCAGAGGAAGGGACAGCCCCACCCATGTCAACAGCAGGCGGCCTGTGTTTTCATTTCAAATGGGATACAGTATTTTTTTAATAAGGAGCCATACTTTTTTTTAAAAAAGTTTGAGATCTGAATGTGATTTCTAATTGTATCAGACGTTAATGTTTTAAAGCTATAACAAAGTTTAAAATTTCTACCTTTTGTTTTTCATTTATTTTAACTGTTCTTTTATCTATTAAATTGTTGTATGTGGATGGGGAAGTTTTGTTTCTCCTCTTAGCATTTGTTTCTATAACCAGAAATAAAATTCTATATTAAAGAAATGACCCTGAGGCTCCAGTGTGGTCCTTGTGCACAGGATGGCTGCTGAGGGTGGCGAACGGCCTGGACACACAGGCACCCCGCCCCCTGGACACACAGGCACCTGGCTCCCCAGACACACAGGCACCCGTCCCCTGGACACACAGGCACCCGGCTCCCCAGACACACAGGCACCCGGCTCCCCAGACACACAGGCACCCTGTCCCCGGACACACAGGCAGGCACCCTGTCCCCTGGACACACAGGCACCCGGCCCCTGGACACACAGGCACCCGCCCCCTGGACACACAGGCTCCTGGCCCCCTGGACACACAGGCTCCTGGCCCCCTGGACACACAGGCTCCTGGCCCCCTGGACACACAGGCTCCTGGCCCCCTGGATACACAGGCACCCGCCCCCTGGATGCACAGGCTCCTGATCACCTGGTCCTGACCCCTAACACACAGGCACCTGGCCCCCTGGACACATGGGCCCCTGACCCCCTGGATGCACAGATACCAGGCCCCCTGCTCCAGAGGCTGAAGGGCGGCTGCTGTTAAGGGAAGTCGCCCCATAGGCCCTGGGTATCCCATTACTGGCTCATGCAGGAGACACTTCTGCAGATGCCTGTGGCTCCTGGACTCGGTGACCCCCACCCACTGGGAGTGCTCTGAGCAAGAATATTTGCAGCTCCAGGAATGTGAAGACAACATGCGTCTGCCCCTTAGACATGGCAAGGGAGAAACCAGCTAAGCCAACCTCCTGCTCCTGGCACACACCCACAGCCTGGCTGTGGGGCACTTGCAGGTACTCACTGCTGCACCAGTGGCTCCTGGGCACCTGTGGGTCCTTCCTGCTGGTGCTTGGCTAGGTGAGACTTTCTGCCCATCTTGCGCATGGGTCGAAATTCCCTCAGGCTTTGCTTATTGTAGGTGCAGGGCCCATGGGGTGGGAATGGAACTACACAGACCTGGGTTCAGGTTCCCACTCTGTCCTTACTGGCTGTGGGACTTTAGCCTGTGATGCACTCCACTTCTTCACGTGCAGCACAGGTACCCCCACCCCACATGCCTGGCGGCGTGCCCTGAAGCTCAGCTGCAATGCAGTCAGCCTCTGTCTCTTCTGAGAGTCCCCCAGATTTCCAAGGCCCCTGGGTGTCTGTGCAATGACCTCCAACGGGAGTCTTGATAGCAGTGCGTGCTTTTGTCGCAAGTCTATCTTCTGTCAAGGTTCTGTCGTGTTTGCGTGTGACTCACTCAGCTAAATAACTTGCATTTTTCAGAGCGCACAGTTGCTCACAGCCACAGCTGAAGTCTGAATGCTTCTCTGCCTGCCTTCTCTGCCTACTCTATGTCCACTGCAAGAGTCTAACATAACTTTAACAGATTAGTTCAAGACTTCGGCCAGGCACTGTGGCTCACGCCTGTAATCCCAGCTCTTAGGGAGGCAGAAGCGGGAGGATAGCTTGAGCCCAGGAGTTCAAGACCTGCCTAGGTAATATAGCAAAATCCTGTTCTCCACAAATAGAAAAACAAAAACAAAAAACAAAAAGTTTTCAGCCTAGGCCGGGCAGGGTGGCTCATACCTGTAATCCCAGCACTTTGGGAGGCCGAGGGGGGATGGATCACTTTAGGTCAGGAGTTTGAGACCAGCCTGGACAACATGGTAAAACCCTATCTCTACTAAAAATATATATATACACAAAAAATTAACCGGGCATGGTGGTGTGTGCCTGTAATCCCAGTTACTCAGCAGGCTGAGGCAGGAGAATCACTTGAACCCAGGAGGCGGAAGTTGCAGTGAGCTGAGATCTCGCCACCGCACTCCAGCCTGGGTGAGACAGCAAGACTCAGTCTCAAAAAAAAAAAAAAATCAGCTCAATAGCAAGCATGAGAGAGAAGTGTAAGCTTCCTCCAGGGAGCTGTGTTGAGTAATTATTAATCGAATCTCTCCTTTTTAAGACGTTGTTGTATTTGTTTGTTTGTTTAGAGACAGGGTCTCACTATGTTGCCCAGGTCAAGCAATTCTCCTTCCTCAACCTCCCAGTGCTTGGATTACAGGTGTGAGCCACCGCACCTGGCCTTTTTTGCTTTTGGTTAGGACAACCATTTTTCACTAGTGAGACCTTAAAATAACATATTACAATAATGTAAACATTTTGTAAGAAACAAGTCAAATATTACCCTTGGTAAAATTGCTTGGGTTGTGCCTGTGTGGAGAGAGAGAGACAGAGATTGAGATTCCCAGCACATAGTTAGGTTCTCAGTTTAAGTTAGCTGCTCTGTGAACCTGGGTATATACACAACGGAGAGGGGTGCATCTCTGACCCCAGAAGACATGATTGTGCACTGCAGCTCTATTTATTATTGTCAGAAGCTGGAAACCAATCAACTATTCATGGAAGAACAAGAAAAGCTAAGTACTATATGATTCCATTTGCATGAAGCGTCAAAAGAGGCAAAACTAATCTCTTGTTAGAAGCAAGACTAGGCTGGGCATGGTGGCTCATGCCCGTAATCCCAGCACTTTGGGAGGCCAAGGCGGGCAGATCACGAGGTCAAGAGATCGAGACCATCCTGACCAACATGGTGAAACCCGGTCTCTACTAAAAATACAAAAATTAGCCAGGCGTGGTGGCATGCATCTGTAGTCCCAGCTACTTGGGAGGCTGAGGCAGGAGAATCACTTGAACCCGGGAGGTAGAGGTTACAGCGAGAAGAGACTGCACCATTGCACTCCAGCCTGGTGACAAAGCAAGACTCCATCCCCCTCCAAAAAAAAAAGCAAGACTGGCAGTTACTTCTGAAGGAGGGGAGTGGGTGTTGACTAGGAGGGGGCCACAGGGGGACTTCTGGGGGGCTGGAAATGGTCTAGTTCTTGAACTCAACCATGGCAGGAGTATTTACACCACAGAAATTATCAAACACAAATCAGCCCCACCCCCACCCCCACACCACCAATGGAGCCAAGACTTAAGACATTTTCCAATTTACCACCGATTTCTAGAAAGGTAAAAAACAACATTCATTTCAGATTTATGCACTTTGATGTGTACATTTTACCCTAGTAAACATTAAACACCGGTAGGACGCTTTTCAAAGATACCTGTCACCAGCTTTCCTTTACCAGTCTTGAACCTGTGGATCTGGGGCACCCACCGCACTCCACATTTGGAAGCTTCTCTCATTCTGGTACAGTTGTGGTCCAGAGGGAGGTTTGATTGATGGATTTGCAGGCAGGCAGAAGAAAGTGGAGAAATCAAGGGTAACTTCATGTTTCTGGCTTGGGAACCAAGAGACTCCCGTCTCTTCATCCTCCACACCAGGTGCCCTCAGACATCACTGGGCACCCAAGCGCATCTCAAAGCCATGTTTGGAACTCCTGCAGAAAGCCCTCCCTCCCTCCTCCTCCTCCTTCCTTCCATCAGGTGTCTTTTCGGGACTTACTCCTTCAAGGCCTAACCCTGACACACCCTATCTATGGAACATTGATTCCCACTCCCCACCCTAATCCCCAGAATCTTCAGCAGTGCCTAGAGCAGGTAGGACTCAATCATCACTTGTCCACTGCATGAATGGCTCTTGGCACAAACTTCCCTGTCCTTTTCTGCCCCAGCACCAAATGAATGGCACCTCCCAGTGCCCAAGCCAGAAACATGAAGTTACGCTTGATTTCTCCACTTTCTTCCTCCTGCCTGCAAATCCATCAGTCAAACCTCCCTCCCCTGGACCACAACTGTACCAGCCTTCTCTCTCCCTCGGGAGCTCCCCCATCCATTCTCTCCCCTGTGGCTAGAGGTCAGTTTCTCCCTGGGGTGCATTTAAGCCTGAAGAAGCAGATCCCTGTCCTAAGCCCACCCCATCTCTACCCCTTGGTCTGGATACCCTTGGGCTCATCATGACGCTGATGTGTTGTCCTGTGTCTGCAGAGTGGCAAACATCCGGAGGCCCCAGCACATCCTGGGCAACCAACACATCTATTAGAATGAACAGAAACTTCCCCTCTCTGAGCCTGTGGCCTCATCTGTAAAATAGAGATCGCTAATCACAGCACTTTGGGAGGCTGAGGCAGACAGATCAAGAGGTCAAGAGATCGAGACCATCCTGGCCAACACAGCGAAACCTCGTCTCTACTAAAAATACACAAATTAGCTGGGCGTGGTGGCGCGCACCTGTATTCCCAGCTACTGGGAGGCTGAGGCAAGAGATCGTGTGAACCCAGGAAGCGGAGGTTGCAGTGAGCCAAGATTGCGCTTAATGCACTCCAGCCTGGGAGACAGAGGGAGACTTGGTCTCAAAAAAAAAAAAAAAAAGAAGAAGAGATCGCGAGATCCCATAAATAAGGGGTTGAATAAGGAATTTTTATTGTTTCAAGCAGCAGAAACAGTGCGGGATGGGTGCTCAATAAATGGGAGCTCAAAAAAACCGCAAAACTGTCCAGAGCCGCGGCAATTCCTTGCAAACTGCTGGATGCTGCTGGGCTCGGCCCACCAATGGCTGAGTTCGTGTCAGATTCTCAGATCTTACTTAATGTAGGGACTACAGCACGATAGAGCTGTTATCGGAACAGACACCAGAACTGGGGCAGTAGCACTTTGGGGCCAGCGACACCCTCTCCCAAGTCCCAGGCGCCCAGTTTCCGCCGGAAGGGCTTCCGTGGTCGAAGGGCCCTGGAACCCCGAGTACCGAGGTTCCGGGGTCGCTGCACTCCGCAGTCCCCAGACGCTGACAGTCACCCCAAGCCAGAGCACCTATGCCCCGCCCCAAGCGCTCCACGCCAAAGCCCATTGGCCAGCAACCTGGCCGTTGGTCCACGTGATGCATCACGTGACGCAACCGCGGGAAGCCGGGTGCGCTCACGTGATACGGTCCCGGAAGTCGGCCGGTTGCGGGGCTGCAGGGCTGCTGGGCTGCTGCACTTGGAGTTTGCGTGGTTCATGCCAGCTTGGAGGCGGCGGCGGCGGCGAGATGTTCTCCGCAGGAGTGGAGAGTTTGCTCCACCAAGCCAGGTACCGGACAGCTGCAGCCCCGGCCCTCCTTCCCGCACTTCTCCCTAGGGGTTCCCGGGGGTGGGTCTTACAGGGCAGGGGACCGGGCGCCCGCCTTGCAGGAGCCCGACTGGACCCGTCCTGGAGACTTGGGGATCGGGGAACGCAACATGACAGCCAGGCTTGGGGTGAGGAGGTCGGGGAGGGCCACGGTGGGTCCTCGGAAAAGGTGACACCTGAGCAGAGTCTTGGTGATTGAAGGCTGAGTGAAAGCAAGTGGGGCGGGGCCCAGGCGACAGTTTAGTCAAAGGCTTCGTGGTGAGAACCCCGCGTCTGGCAGGTAATCCGGCATCCCGGAGCTTTCGTTGCCTTACAGTTGAGGACACAAAGTCACAGAGAGGTCGGAGGGCTGCTTAGGGGTAAGGCTGTGTGCCACGGAGCTGGACGCCATCCGAGGGCTTGAGGGAACCGTGGGAGGGTTTTATCACTTAGAAAGGTCGCTCTTGCGCGGTTGTATTGGCTGGGCTAAGAAATCCCCCACCAGGCTGGTACCAGGCTGTCTCTGGACTCCCACTAACGAGTGGGTTGCCCCTTCCTGACCTCTAACCAGTCATGGGGGAAAACAGTATAGGCCAGGACTGAAAAGACTCACAGTCCACCAAACCGGGAAAGCTTGATACTACATGCTTAAAAGAAGAAAATGCAGCCAGAAGTACAGCCCCTTGGTAAATGCAAACAAACAGACTTGGTGAGGCAGGAGGCTGAGACAGGAGAATTCCTTGAACCCAGGAGGTGGAGGCTGCAATGGGCCAAGATGGCGCCACTGCACTCCAGCCTGGGCAACAGAGCGAGACTCCATCTCAAAACAGACAAGCAAACCTGGATTCAGAGCTAGATCAATTGGTGGGAAAGATTCGGATGGATGAAGTTGCTATGATTATAGTGAGTAAGGGCCTGAAGGCAAATTAAGTTCTAAAGTCCAAACAGGACAAAAATCTCTGATCAAAATAACCCTTAAGATTCCACTCATAGCCGGGCATGGTGGCTCACGGCTGTAATCCTAGCACTTTGGGAGGCTGAGGTAGGTGGATCACCTGAGGTGAGGAGTTCAAGACCAGCCTGGCCATCATGGTGAAACCCCATCTTATTAAGAAGAAGAAGATTTCCACTCATTAGGAAAGTGCTTGGTGAATATGCAGTATCATCTCCCAGTAGCTCAACGCGGGCAACCTTCCCTTTAGTCCTGGACAGATATGTCATTTGAATTTAGGGACTGTATGAAAATGAAAAATATGGGCTTCTCACTCAGCATGCAATATATTCATCCCAAAGTCCTTACCAAGAGACAAGGAAAAACGCCAGCTGAGAACTCCATTCCCAAGTCACCTGCTGCTCAAGGTCATAAACTTGTGACATGAAAGACAAAAGGAACAGCCCTCACTAGTTATTTATTTATTTATATTTGAGAAAGTATCTCCTTCTGTCACCCAGGCTGGAGTGCAGTGGCACAATCTCAGCTCACTGCAACCCACACTTCCCAGGTTCAAGCAATTCTCCTGCCTCAGCCTCCCAAGTAGCTGGGATTACAGGTGCCAGCCACCACGCACAGCTAAGTTTTTGTATTTTTAGTAGGGATGGGGTTTTGCCACATTGGCCAGGCTGGTCTGGAATCCTGACCTCAGGTGATCTGCCTGCCTTGGCCTCTCAAAGTGCTGGGATTACAGGCACGAGCCACCAAGCCCAGCCAAGCCCTCACTAGTTAAATACCTGTTTCTCTGCCTCCTTGGCTAGGGTGGGCAGGCATTTTTGAGGATAGAGTGTGGTTGAATTTCCCTATGTAACATGCATGAGTTCTACAGTTGCCCTCTGTTAAGGTTTAAAGAAGATTAATAATGTATCAGGGCTTACTAGTTTTCACAATAAATTTAAGCCTGTGATTTCTGGTAATGTTTTAAAATAAACAGCCATAGTTTGAGGGTTAAGGTTTGGAGTGGGCCAGGCACAGTGAGTGGCTCACGCCTGTAATCCGAGCACTTTGGGAGGCCGAGTTAGGAGGATTGCTTGAGGCCAGGACTTCAAGACCAGCCTGGGCAACATAGCAAGAACCATCTATACAAAACAGAATTTTTTTTAAACTTAGCCAAGTGTGGTGGTATGAACCCGTAGTCCCAGCTACTTGGGAGCCTGAGGCAGGAGGCAGTATCATCCTACTTGAGCCAAGGAGGTTGAGGCTGCAGTGAGCTATGATTGTGCCACTGCACTCCAGCTCAGGTGACAGAGGGAAGCCCTGTCTCCAAAGAAAGCCAAAAAAATTTGGAGAAAGATAGCTCTGTAAGCTGAAGGATAAACGGAGAAAGCAGGAAGCGAGTCAAGGATTGAGGCATGAAGCGATGCCCAGCAAGGTCAGGATTTCCAGGAGGTAGAGCCACTGACCGTGCACAGGAGCCGCTGACCAGAAGCTGGGGTGTGTTTCAGGCAGAGGGTCCTTGTGAAGGGGCAGAAGCAAGAGAAACAGGACATGGAGGCTGGAGAAGGAAGCCGGGGGGCAGGGGTCTTCTAGGCAGCATTAGGGTCTGTGGGGTTTGGATTTGAAAGCAGTGAGGAGCTATTGAAGGGTTTGGGTGAGTTGGCTTTTTAGAAGGAAGCTTGGGATTTGGAGAATATGCTGAAGGGAATTAAATTGGGATGAGGAGTTCCACCTTTCTGGGAAAGATTCTCCATTGTATTTTTCTTTTTCTTTTTTTTTTTTTTTTTTTTTTTTGAGACAGGGTCTCACTCTGTCGGCCAGGCTGGAGTGCAGTGGCGCAATCTTGGCTCACTGCAGCCTGATCTTCTAGCTCAAGCAGTTCTCCCACCTCAGCCTCTCAGGTAGCCAGGACTACACCATGCCTAGCAAAATTTGTTTTTAAATTCTTTTGTAGAGACGGGGTCTTACTGTGTTGCCCAGGCTATTCTCAGACTTCTGGGCTCAAGTGATCCTCCTGCCTTGGCCTCCCAAAGTGCTGGGATTACAGGTGGGCTGTAGAGGGCACAGCCACTTAGGGGACTTCTCAGGGAGCCTCCAGAGTCCCCTGGCACAGCAGACCCTTTGCACAATCTCGCCTCTTTCTTTTAGACTGGAATAGAAACATAAAAACAGGTTTCCATTTGGGGATTTATTCAGTATCTTACCTGCGGCTTACTAGAGAGTTTTAAATTAAGCCAGTTACTTATTCTAGTAAAACTTATAACAGGCTTACCTTACAATATGTCATAACACTTGTTCTTTAAGATATGAGATTTTATTCTCGTTCCCATAAGTGAAAGGCTCTCAAGAGTAGGAAATTTAATCTAGAATAAGTTGCTTTTCAAAAGATGTCTTCGATCTTTTTACTCCTAAAAAGAACCGGTTTTAGTCCTTCTGCTCCTGGAATAACAAAATCTAAGTACCTGAGTCTCCGTGAGTGAGATTGTCAGTAAGTCACAGCGATGGATCGAGAAATCATAGGGTGAGGGGGCCAGTTTGGCGAATCAGTGAATTTGTCTCAAGAGGCGTTGAGTGGTGGAACTGTGTTCCTCCCAGACACGGCTTCTCTCTGTTTTGTTTTGTTTGTTTGTTTTTTTTTTGAGATGGAGTCTTGCTTTGTATCCAGGCTAGAGTGCTGTGGCTCAGTCTCGGCTCACTGTAACTTCCGCCTCCCAGGTTCAAGCGATTCCTCTGCCTTAGCCTCCTGAGGAGCTGGGAGTACAGGCATGTGCCACCACACCCGGCTAATTTTTTGTATTTTTAGGAAGAGACGGGGTTTCACAGTGTTAGCCAGGTCTTGATCTCCTGACCTCGTTATCCGCCTGCGTTGGCCTCTCAAAGTGCTGGGCTTAGATGTATGAGCCACCGCTCCTGGCCTTGGCTTCTCTTTTCTAAAGAGGGATTTTTCCCCACTCCAAGAGTTGTTCTTTTTTTGGTTCAGAGCAGTGAGTGCTTCTGGGTCCTGAAGTCCTCTTCTCTGTTTAGGGAAATCCAGGATGAGGAGCTGAAGAAGTTCTGTTCCCGGATCAGTAAATTGCTGCAGACGGAGGACTTGGGGCCAGACACCGTCGACTCCCTGCAGAGGCTCTTCCTCATCATCTCAGCAACAAAGTACCACCGGAGGTGAGTGTGGCCACGGCTCAGGCCGGCTCTCAGCGCAGCTGCCCCAGGAAAACCCGCCCCATGCCCAGTAGGTCAGCGCAGATGCTCCTTGGTTGGGGGTGGGGAGATTGAGTCATTTGTCCACTTAAACTGGTGCTGAAGGTCCATCCTCACATAAAACGCTCTGTCCCCCTGCCTGAGGATGCCTGGCCAGGTCCTCTGGGGTGCCGGATGCTCCTGCCACAGGCATGACATGTTGCTGCCCGCTGTGGGCGTCTGGCCTTGCAGGCTGGAGAAGACGTGCATAGACCTGCTGCAGGCTACCCTCAGCCTGCCTGCGTGCCCTGAGCAGCTCCAGGTGCTATGCACTGCCATCCTGCGAGAGATGTCCCCCTGCGACAGCCTCAGCCTGGCCTGGGATCACACCCAGAACAGCCGGCAGCTGAGCCTGGCGGCCTCAGTGCTCTTGGCCCAGGTAACGTGGCAGACACCACCCCAGTGGGCCATCCAGCCCCAGGGTTCTTGGGGCCTCAGGTGCATCCATCAGGCCGGCCTGTGTCCCCTCACACGCACCAATGTGCCATGTGGGCCTGGTGGACTCAGGTCCCTGTGCGAGTCAACAGGGCGTGTCACGGCCTCAGGTGCGCCAGACACTCAGCACCTAGAACAAGCAGACACCTGCAGGCACCGCTGCCTCCTGTGCCCCCTGTTCCTGGGGAAGCCGTCATCCCGATGCCCTGTTGATGACTCGGTGAGGTCGCAGAGCCGGGCTGCTCTGGTGGCATTCTGAAACCCGCGTAGGGTGGCGTGGGTGACGTGGATAGAGCCGCAGGTTCAGCTCCTCGGGCCCCGTTCCAGGAGTTTTCAGACCTGGATTTGTGCTGTAAGAGGTGCACAGTAGAGGTGATGGAGTTCGGTTTCTCAGGCATGGCCTTGAGGCAGCGCGTCGGGGAAGGCCAGGCCTCCAGACCTTTTTTGTTTTTGTTGGTGGTGGTGGTTTTTTTAGAAACAGCGTCTCACTCTGCTGCCCAGGCTGGAGTGCCATGGCGTGATCATAGCTCACTGCAGCCTCGACCTCCCTGGCTTAAGCAATCCTCCCCCCTCAGCCTCCCAAGTAGCTGGGATTACAGGCATGCATCTCCACACCTGGCTAAGTTTTGTATTTTTTTGTAGGGACCTGGGGTCTCACTTTGTTGCCCAGGCTGGTCTGGAAATCCTGGGTTCAGGCAATCCACCCTCCTCGGCCAGGAGTTTTTCCCAAGTGCATGTCCTCCCTCCCTCTGTGTCGGGAGCAGGCCTGGACACTCAGCGTGGGGATCCAGGGGTTCACAGGCTGCCTTTGTGTGAGGGAAGCTGCTGCCTCTGCTCGTGGGTTGCCCAGGGGTGTGGAGTCTGCAGGAAGGGTGCCACAGAGCCTGTAGTTGCTGTGTGGGTGAGAGCTCGTGGACACCGGTGTACCGGGCGTTGTGCTCCGTCATGGGGTCATCCTCGTGGTGCCCAGCTCCCTCACCTCATGGATCCCTTGCAGGCCACCTCCAGGCCCCCAAGATCCTGGTAACGCTGTGGTGGCTCCTCACCTCTGTGACAAGATGACTCTGGCTCTTCTTATTCATTTCCTGCCCTTGCCTGGAAGCAGACCCTTTTCCTCCAGCAACTCTCTTTGTTTTTTTTTTTTTTTTTTTTTTGAGACGGAGTTTCGCTCTTGTTACCCAGGCTGGAGTGCAATGGCACGATCTCAGCTCACGGCAACCTCCGCCTCCTGGGTTCAGGCAATTCTCCTGCCTCAGCCTCCTGAGTAGCTGGGATTACAGGCACGCACCACCATGCCCAGCTAATTTTTTGTATCTTTAGTAGAGACGGGGTTTCACCATGTTGACCAGGATGGTCTTGATCTCTTGACCTCGTGATCCACCCGCCTCGGCCTCCCAAAGTGCTGGGATTACAGGCTTGAGCCACCGCGCCCGGCCAACTCTCATTTTTTTTTGGTGGAAGATGAGCTTGCAGAACTGCCACCAGGCGCCAGCAGTGTACCTCCCACCAGGCACGTGGCCTCCCGGCCACCCAGCGGTGTACCTCCCACCAGGCACGTGGCCTCCCGGCCACCCAGCGGTGTACCTCCCACCAGGCACGTGGCCTCCCGGCCACCCAGCGGTGTACCTCCCACCAGGCACGTGGCCTCCTGGCCACCCAGCGCCCTCCTCCTGTCCCTGACCGCCTGGCCCGTGTGCCAGGTGCACCTGGTGCTGCTCAGACGTTTCAGCATCTGGCTGTGCAGAGTGAGGTGGGCAGTTTAAAGACAGAACTCCACACTGGAGGCCCTGCAGGGTGGGGTGTCCTGTGGCTGCAGCCACACCCATGGTGGATTCCACTGTGTTTTTAGCATTGAATCAGCCATGTACCCCCCAGGCCTCCTCCAGCCTCAGGGATGCAGTTAGCAGGAAAAGAGGCTGGAAGCAGAGCAGGCACCACCTTGCTGCCCTGGGTGGGCCTGGGCACAATGGCCACCCTGCACCCTGCCACCCCTTGGGCCTGGGGTCTCAGGGACCGATGCTTCTCAGGAGTGTCACATGGACTTCTGAAATGGGCGGAACTGGTCTCTGGCAGGTGACATGGGCCAGTACCCCAGCGTTTGCCCCATGTTTGATTTGAAGGGTGACAGAAATGAGGAGGTCCGAGCTGTGGGCCAAGGCGTGCTGCGGGCCCTGGAGAGCCGGCAGCCAGAGGGGCCCAGCCTCAGACACCTCCTCCCCGTCATGGCCAAGGTCGTGGTCCTCAGCCCGGGCACCCTCCAGGAGGGTACGTGGGGCCCCTCCCGAGAGGCTGTTCGGGGTCTGCCCTCCCAGGTCCTTCCCTGCAAGGCCTGTGGTGGGTTGGGGGTGTGGGGGGTGGGTGGGGGAACAGGGAGGCTCAAGGGCCTGGGACGCTGCAGGATTCTGTTTTCTGAGAAAAATCGGCCAGCATCCCGACGTACGTAGGATTTAACCTCCTCTCCCCATGCCACCCCACCCGCTGCAGACCAGACCACCCTGCTCAGCAAGCGGCTGGTTGACTGGCTGCGCTATGCCAGCCTCCAGCAGGGGTTTCCACACTCTGGCAGCTTCTTCTCCACGCCCAGGGCCCGGCAGGTGAGGGCGGGGCTGTTCTAGGACCGTGGGGAACAGTCACAGACAGCCCCTCCCTGGAAGCTCCTGTGCCCACTGGTCCCCATCCATACCTGCTGTCCTTGCACGGGGTCCAAGACAAGCCTGTCTCTGCTGGGGCTTGGGTCATACAGGGCCGCAGTCCCCCGACCTGTGTGGCTTTGGGGGTCTGTGTGTGGGTTCACTCCCGGGGCCTGTGCAGGAGGATGTGGGATGCACGTCTGCCTGGGGGTCAGGTGGGGATGGGTTTTTGAGTCACACAGGGTGGGCCGCTGCCCTGGCTCACGTTCAGGCAGCTTCCCCTCCACCCTCCTGAGGATCTTGTGTTCTGGTCGGCATTTTCCTGGCCTCCATCCACCCCTGCCTGTCCCTCCCACAGCCAGGCCCCATCACCGAGGTGGATGGGGCGGTGGCCACAGACTTCTTCACGGTGCTGTCTACCGGCCACCACTTCACGGAGGACCAGTGGCTGAACGTGCAGGGTTTCTCCATGCTGCGGGTGTGGCTGCTGCACAGCGGCCCCGAGAGCCCAGGTGCCCTGGACACAGGTGTGCTGGGGATGGGGCGGTGTCAGACGGGTGGGAGGTGGGCGCACTATGGGTCGGTTGAAGGGGACACAGGCAGAGGTCGGGGGACCAGGTGTGCCCAGAATGCTGCAGAGGTCAGGGCTGGGCAGAGAACACTCCTGGCCAGCGTGGTTGGGGTCCAGGGTCAGCACCGGTGTCCCCTGTGGATGCCTCGTGACCATCACGCAATGTGCAAGAGAAGCAGAGTCGCCGTTTAAGGCAGGCGCCCTTAAGACTGTTGGAGTAGGAGTGACACCGCTGCTCCTCCCAGGTGCTCTGTGGACTTGCTGGGGAAGAAGCCTCAGCTCCTCTGAAGGGCGGCCGTGATGGGGAAGCTGCCGGGCGGGTGGACGTCCCAAGATGGCGACACCGCACACCCCTGGGAGGGGCCGGGGCCCGTGCTCCCTTCCTGCCCTTCCAAGCAGGGGCAGAGGGCATGTCCCAGCCCAGGAGCCACATGCCAGCCTGCTGAGCGTCCCTCCTCTCACAGATGACGGGTCAGAGCAGGAAGGCTCCACGCTGTCGGTGATCTCTGCCACCCCTTCCTCTGGCCGCCTGCTGCCGCCCCGGGAGCGGCTTCGGGAGGTGGCCTTCGAGTACTGCCAGCGCCTCATCGAGCAGAGTAACCGGCGTGAGTCCCCCACCCAGGCACTGGCCACCCCGGCTCCACCCACCTGCCACGCAAGGTGACCCAAGGCCTGCAGATTTTCCTCAAGCTGCTGCTCCAGAGGGTGGGCCCTGGGGAGCCAGTTTGGAGCAGGGGCATTTTGTTTCTGGGGTCAGCCCCAAGTGCTCTTCAGGCTCCAACCCCAGCCCCCAGCCCGGCCCTGTCCCGCCTGGGCCCCTCAGCCTCAGTCCCACTCAAGTCCTCCTGGGGGCCTGTCTGCCCCTCTGCCCCCAGTCCTGCCTGGAGCTTCCAGGACACATGCCACCCCCTCATTGGGCTGCTCTGAAGCTGAGGCAGAGCCGGCTAACCTATTCCCATCCTTCCAGGAGCCCTGAGGAAGGGGGACTCTGACCTTCAGAAAGCTGTAAGTGGCTGGGGATGGGGGGATGGGGGGACGGGGCGGGGGGTGCGGGAGGTGGTAACTCAGCCCGTCTGACACGGCCCATGTCCCACAGTGCCTGGTGGAGGCCGTGCTGGTGCTGGACGTGCTGTGCCGGCAGGACCCATCCTTCCTGTACCGCAGCCTCTCCTGCCTGAAGGCCCTGCATGGGCGGCTGCAGGGGGACCCGGCCTCTGTGCGGGTGCTGCTGCCCCTTGCTCACTTCTTCCTGAGCCACGGTGAGCCCCGAGGGGGTGGCGACAGCTCTCGGGGCTCTGCCCCTGCCCTTCATTTTAGGACAGGATTTCTTCTTCCCTTTTTTTTTTTTAATTGAATAGAGACGGGTCTTCCTGTGTTGGCCAGGCTGGTCTTAAACTCCTGGCCTCAAGCAGTCCTCCTGCCTTGGCCTCCCAAAGTGCTGGGATTAGGGGCATGAGCCACTGCACCCAGCTCATATTTCTTTCTTTTTTTTGTGAGACAGAGTCTCACTCTGTCGCCAGGCGCCAGGCTGGAGTGCAATGGCACATTCTCGGCTCACTTCAACCTCCGCCTTCCAGGTTCAAGCAATTCTCCTGCCTCAGCCTCCTGAGTAGCTGGGACTACAGGTGTGTGCCACCACGCCCAGCGAATATTTTGTATTTTTAGTAGAGACGGGGTTTCACCATGTTGGCCAGGATGGTCTTGATCTCTTGACCTCGTGATCCGCCCGCCTCAGCCTCCCAAAGTGCTGGGATTACAGGCGAGAGCCACCGCGACTGGCCTTCTTTTACTTTTTTGAGACAGAGTCTCACACTCACCCAGGCTGGAGTGCAGTGGCGCGATCTTGGCTCATTGTAATCTCCCTCTCCTGGGTTCAAGCAATTCTCTTGCCTCAGCCTCCCAAGTAACTGGGACTACAGGCGTACGCCACAACACTCAGATAATTTTTTGTATTTTTAGTAGAGGCGGGGTTTCACCATGTTGGCCAGGATGGTCTTGATCTCTTGACCTCGTGATCTGCCTGCCTCGGCCTCCCAAAGTGCTGGGATTACAGGTGTGAGCCACCACGCCCGGCTGTCGTGTTTCTTTTTTATGGATCCCTGTGCTAATGTTGGTAATTTTCAACCTTTTAAATAGGAAAATAAACAGAAACTCTTTGCTGTCTCCCTAGCCCATGAAATTCAAAAGTCTAGGAACTAGCACCTTCCAAAAAATGTGCCTTAGTTTGTGTGACTCATGAGCTGGCTGTGTTGCTGGGAGAGGGAGACTGAGTGCAGCTTCCCCAGTGTCCCGGCGTAGGACGTAGGACAGAGCCCTTGGTGTCCTGGAGAGCAGGCCTGAGACTCAGGGGCCCTAACCAGCCACAGAGCGGTGCTGCCAGGACCAGGTCTAGGTCAGGACACGTGCGTCCAGCAGGCGTGCGCCCTGACGGGCCCTGGTCTTGCAGGGGAGGTGGCTGCAGTGGACTCGGAAGCCGTCTACCAGCACCTGTTCGCCAGGGTCCCGTCTGAGCAGTTCCACAGCCCCATGCTGGCCTTCGAGTTCATCCAGTTCTGCAGGGACAACCTCCACCTGTTTGCCAGGCACCTCAGCACCCTCAGATTGAGCTTCCCCAACCTCTTTAAGGCACATTTGGGTATCCCTGGGTGCCAGGGCGGGGGTTGGGCTCCTCCCCTCTTTCCAGTGGGGTTCAGGGCAAGTCCTGGCTGAGCATAGCACCCTGTGGATCCTGGGCCTGGAATGTGGGGTGCAGCACGAGGTGAGGGCCCAGGGTGCCCATGCAGCGCCACGCCTGCCTCACAGCTCTGAGCTCTGTCCAAGCCACTGCACTGTGCCTACAGTTCCTGGCCTGGAACAGCCCACCCCTCACCTCCGAGTTCGTGGAGCTCCTTCCGGCCCTGGTGGACGCCGGCACGGCGCTGGAGATGCTGCACGCGCTGCTGGACCTGCCGTGCCTGACTGCGGCGCTGGACCTGCAGCTCAGGTGGGCCCCTCACCCTCTGCCAGCACCGCCTCGCCCAGCCAGCTGGGCGAACTCTCCTTACCACTCCTGACCCCTACACTGGGGACCCTCCTCCCCACCCCCAACACCCGGCCAGTCCTGCCCTTCAAAGTCACCTTCAGGACAGGGCGAGTCTGTCACTCTTGGCCACCCGCCAGGGGCAGCCCCTGCGCCGTGGAGTTCCTCACCCATCTTCACGCCCAGGCCTTAGCCTTCCCGTGCCCCCAAGCCCTTCCCAGCACCCAGGCGCTGTGATGTTACAGACACCTGCTATGTGTCTCCCAATAAGGGGTGGTGTGCCCATGGGGGCAGGGGCTGCATGGGACCCTGAGTGGCCTGTGCTGCATCCCAGCCAGGCCTTGGGTGTCTGTTCACACAGGTCATCGCTAGCTCCATCTGAGAGGCCACTCTGGGACACCTCTCTCAGGATCCCCAGCTGCCTGGAGGCCTTCCGGGACCCACAGTTCCAGGGTCTTTTCCAATACCTGCTGCGCCCCAAGGCCAGTGACACCACTGAGAGGTAGGGGCCCTCAGGCTGGGGAGCTGCCAGGATGGGGCTTGCTGCTGGGCCCTGGGCTGAGGCTAGGGTGCCTTATGCCCCAGACGAGGCTGTGTTCCCACCCCAGGGAGCAGCTGTCACGACCGTCGCAGAGGCCCTCCTTCTGCAGCATGGTCTGCTAGGTGGGGGCCTAGGGCTCAGCTCTCCCTGCTGCCCAGATCAACCCTCAGAAGCCTGGGGGTCGGCCCTGTGGGTGCTCCATTTCGCAGATGGAGAAACCAAGGCTGAGCCCCGGAAGCAGGAGGCCCAGGACTGGCCCACAGACCTCCTGCCCTTGGCCCACGCCAGCCTTTGCCTCGCTGGCTCCACTGTCCCCAGTATGCCGACACCAGGGGTCTCCCTGAACCCAGGAGAGCAGGTGGTCCTGAGACGTGAGAAGCGAGGATGGGAGCGGGCACAGTGCATGAGGGGGTAGTGGTGACGTGGCCCCGATGCCAGGCCCTGGCCTGCAGTCACCAGGTAAGGGAGTGGGCGGCTCTCACGGCCACACTGTGTCCCCAGGTTGGCACCGCTCCACCAGCTGCTACAGCCCATGGCCGGCTGCGCCCGCGTGGCCCAGTGTGCTGAGGCTGTGCCCACACTGCTGCAGGTGTTCTTTTCAGCGGTGACCCAGGTGAGCCCGCTGCCTGGAGCCCCCCATTCCCACAACCAAGGGGCAAGCCAGAGCCAGCCAGCAGGTTCCCCTGAGCTCTGCAGAAGGCTCATCCCACCGCACCCACTGTCCACAGCCACATGCTGCAGCCCTGGCAGGCCCCGTCCCCCATGCTGGCAGGTCACATCCCCCATCCTGGCAGACCCCATACCCACTCCCGTCCCAGCAGGCCCTGTCCCCCTGTCCCAACAGGTCCCTTCCACCTCGTTCCAGCAGGCCCCATCACCCATCGGGGGTAAAGTGAGCAGCCCTGGCACTGGCAGCACAGCTGGGGCAGAGCAGTTTGTCCCCCTGCTGCCCTGATACCTTTAACAACTGCATCTGAGGCCAGAATAAAGGCTCCCAAAGGCTGGTCGCTGGCTCCCACCTCTGGGAACGCTACAAGTGGGACGCCAGCACAGGAGAGTCGAGAAGGGAGCGGGCTGGCAGGGGGCTGGGCACAGGGCTGGGCATCCCCTAGGCGTACCCTTGGCCAAGCAGGACATGCCCCCAGCCTTGCAGAGCAGGTGTTGGCAGAGGAGCCTCAGAGCAGAAGCAGCAGCAGCACTTCTCCAGGGCTCCTGGGCCTGCCCCAGGGCTTCCCTCCGGGTGCCCAGATGCTGCCAGCTCAGTCTCTGTATCCCTGGGTGTTGGAGAAGGCAGTGGACGAGAAGTTTCCCACCTCTCAGCTGCCCCCAGGCCTCACCATGGCCTCACCCCCACCCTAGGGCCTACAGTGGGGGTGGGGCTGAGCCTGTCTCTGATCCCGACCCCCAGGTGGCTGATGGGGCCCTGACCAACCAGCTGGCGCTGCTGCTCCTGGACAGGAGCAACTCTCTCTACCCGGCGCCAGGGTACACGGCCCGTGTGCACAGGTGGGTCCCTCCTGCGCCCCCGCCGCAGCCCTGGGCAGGCACCTTCTGGACCCCTCCCCTCTCCCTTCCCTTCAGTGGTTGCAGCTCCACCTCCAGCTGGGCCCTCAGCAGCCTCAGACCCTGCCACCCCCACCCTTACCCCATGCCCAGTCCTGGGCGCTTCCTCTCTGTCCCTGTCCTTCCCTCTGCTGAACCTGTCATCTTCGGGGCTGGCTCAAGTCCCTCTTGCACACCCCGTCCCCCAGGTCCTCTCACTCTGAGCTGGGGCCCCAAGGCCAGTGCAGGTGCCAGCCTTCTCCCCAGTGAGATGAACAGTTCCTCTAGGGATGGCGATCATCTGTTATGTCCCTATCTGAGGGTGCAGCCTGCACCTGCCACTGCCACTTCC
This sequence comes from Saguinus oedipus, assembly GCA_031835075.1. Classification (NCBI taxonomy): domain Eukaryota; kingdom Metazoa; phylum Chordata; class Mammalia; order Primates; family Cebidae; genus Saguinus; species Saguinus oedipus. The sequence goes on from CM063170.1 coordinate 52,024,257, forward strand.
TGGCTCCCTCTGGGCCCTCGGCCTGGATGGGGTAGGGGGTAGGGACAGAGTCAGGGGTCTGCACAGAGCAAGCATGGACCTGGCTCTCGGGCAGGGTGCTGAGCTCCCAGTTCCTGGCCCTGTGTAAGCTGAAGCCCTCCCTGGTGGTGGAGCTGGCGAGAGACCTGCTGGAGTTCCTGGGCAGCGTGAATGGCCTCCGCAGCAGGGCGAGCCTCGTCACCAGCGTGGTAAGGCAGGCGCTGGCTTCCCTCCACCACTCCTGACCCAGGAGGCCTAGGTGGGGGCTTAGCCTGTGTCCCTGGGCCTAGGTGTGGGCCATCGGCGAGTACCTGTCGGTGACCTACGATCGGAGGTGCACCGTGGAGCAGATCAACAAGTTCTTCGAAGCCCTGGAGGCCCTGCTGTTCGAGGTCGCCCAGTGCCGCCCCTCTGCCACCCTGCCCGGCTGTCCCCCACAGGTGGTCACTGTGCTGATGACAACGCTGACGAAGCTGGCCTCCCGGAGCCAAGACCTGATCCCCAGGTGCCTGGGCAGGGAGGCAGAGAAGCCTCTGGCTTTCCTGGGGAAGGAGGAGCTGAGGCTTCTGAGGTCTTCCTGTCCAGGTGTCATGAAATGGCCTCAGCAGCTCAGGTCCTGGGTGGGCACAGCTGAGCTAAAGCCACCCTGGCTGGGCACTTTGGGGCTTGGCCCCTCCACACAGACCCTATCCCTGGGAGGGGAGTATCTGTAGCTCACGGCTGGGACCCTCTTCCCCAGGACCTCTCTGTTGCTGTCAAAGATGAGGAACCTGGCTCAGAGCCCAGCCACCAGCTCCACGCACAGCAAGGAGGGTGTGGAAGCCATCCGCACCCGGGCCACTGAGCTGCTGACCCTGCTCAAGATGCCCAGCGTGGCCCAGTTCGTGTTCACGCCCAGCACGGAGGTGTGCAGCCCCCGCTATCACCGTGACGTCAACACAGCCCTGCCCCTGGCTCTGCGCACAGTCAGCCGGCTGGTGGAGAGGGAGGCTGGCCTCCTGCCAGGGTGAAGGGACAGTGGCCAGGGACACTGGCTCAGATTAAGAACCTGGAGCCGCCAGCTTGCTGTTAGGGCCAAGCTGTCAGCTTTCATGATGGAGAGGAACTCAGGAGGACACGGGAGTCCTGGGAGAGAGGCAGGGCCCAGGCTGGGCTTGGCGCCCTCAGAGACACTCAGGGCTGACTCCCTTTTCACCCTCTGGGCTTTGTCTCCGAGCCTTTTGCTCCTTGGCCATGCTGAGCTGAGGGCAGCTGTAGAGCAGCTCTGATGGGAGGCTGAGGCCCTGTGGCTGGGCTGGGTGGAGGCTGCTGGATCTGTTTCCTAGTCTTTGTTCTTGGGCAGTTTAGGGGCAGGAAAAGCTGCAGTAAAAATAAATCTTTAACAAGTGTCTCTGAACAGTGCCCTGCACCCTGGGGAGAGGGCCAGGGATGGGAGCCACTGCAGCTGCTGCCAGTCCTGGGGGCGCTGCCAGGCCAGGCTGCTGCAGAAAACAGGGCATTCGTGCACAGTCCAGAAGGCAGTGGCACGAGTTCCCGGGGGTGGTCACTCTACTGCGTGGTGCACTTGGTCAATGTCCCTTTTGATGCTCTTGAGGAAGGGGCCGGGGAGGGCTGCTGCCTCCGGCCATTCGGAGGGGAAGGCCCAGGGAGCCACCTGCACGAGGGCTGAGCTCGGAGCACTGGCTTCGCATGAAAGGGAGCGCCTGAGCGTGCGGCACCGGCCCCGCCACCTTCCCAGGCACTGCACTCCTATCCGCCGGGCCATGGAGGCACAGCTTTGTCCGGCATTCTGCCTGGCGCCTAGGACGGGCTCAGCCACCAGGGGGCGCCATTGCCCAGCTTCCCGCCCCCAGACCCATCCCCGGCGCTGGCCCCGCCCACCTCCCCCCTCCGACTGCGGCTCCGCCCCCAGATTCCCCACCGCTTCGCGGCCAAGAAACCGCCGGTTGGAGACAGCCGGGGTATCCTGCCTCTAGCCCTGCTTCTGGACTACGGAGAGGGCGGGTGACGCGCAGCGGACAGAGCAGAGGACGCAGTGTAGGCTCTGGAGCTCCCCAGACGCCCGGGCCGAACCCGCTGGGTCCTCACCGCTAGGTTCCAGCCCAGGGAGTGCTCGCCTGCCCCGCAGCCTGGGGTCGCGTTCTGAGCTCCAGGACGGATGGAGTCCCCCGCGGCGGGACGGGCTGGTCCCAGAATAGCCCGGGGACGCTGAGCCGGGACCGCAGGAAAGGCAGGCGCTGGCAGGGGCTTCCGTCAGCTGTGTTTGTGTTTCCACGTGGAAACAGCAGCGCACGTGTAGAACTCTGCACACCAAGGTGTGCGTGCGCACGTGCATGCATGTGCGCGGGTCTCGGGATCGCCTGCAGCAGAGTGTGTGAGGGCGCTGCTGGGTCCATTCTGTAGTTCAGAGAGCGCGGGGCCGCCCCTAGCCTTAAAATGAGTCTCCCACAGAGTCCCCAGCTCCCCTCCTGCCCTGAGACGGGGCTTCACTGACCTGAAGACGTCGGTGCTGTCCTGGCTCCCGGCTCCCAGCTCCCAGGCACTGATGGGGCCACTGCCCAGGCCACCTGGTACTACTCCCACAGCCTGTGCAGCTGCTCCGGGCTTAGGACGGGGTGTGGCTTGCAGGGCTGCCCAGTTCATCTTGGTGACTCCGAGGGCACGACCCCAGCCCAAGGAGGAGTGGCCTGCTGGGGGGGTTCCAGGAGGCAGCTGGGAAAGGGGCAGAGCTCACCAGCTCTCAACTGTTTTTTTAATAAACTTCAAAATTTTAGAATAGTTTCAGATTTACAGAAAAGATGATGAACCTTAGAAACATTTTACTAAGTGAAAGAATGCAAACCTAGGTCACATGTTGCATGACTTCATATTATGTCAGAGGCGTTGGAACTAGAGCAACTCCATCTTGAATGGCGGCTGGGTAAAACGAGGCTGAGACCTACTGGACTGCATTCCCAGAAGGATAGGCATTCTTCGTCTCGGGATGAGATAGGAGGTCTGCACAAGATGCAGGTTCAAGATACAGGTCACAAAAACACTCCTGATAAAATAGGATGCTGTAGAGAAACTGGCCAAAGCCCACCGAAACCAAGACAGCAACCACTGTGATCTCTACTCATCCTTGCTGCCCATTATGCACTAATTATAATGTATTAGCATGCTAAAAGGCACTCCCACCGGCACAGTGGTAGTTTCCTAACGCCATGGCAACATCAGGAAGTTGCCCTATATAGTCTATAAAGGGGAAGGACCCTCAGTTCCCGGAAATCTTCATCCCTTTCCTAGAAAACTCAAATAGTCCACCCCTTGTTCAGCATATAATCAAGAAATAACTCAAGTATACTCAGTCTGGCAGCCCACTCTGCTACTCTGCCCATGGAGTAGCCTTTTTTTCTTCTTCTTTCATTTTTTTTGAGACAGAGTCTTGCTCTGTCCCCCAGGCTGGAATGCGATGACACAATCTCAGCTCACTGCAACCTCCATCTCCTGGGTTCAAGCCATTCTCCTGCCTCAGCCTCCCACACCTGCCACCATGCCCAGCTATTTTTTTTTTTTTTTTTAACAGAGTCTTGCTCCGTCACCCAGGCTGGAGTACAATGGTGTGATATTGGCTCATTGCAACCTCTGCCTCCCAGGTTCAAGCAATTCTTCTGCCTCAGCCTCCCAAGTAGCTGGGATTACAGACATGAGCCATCATGCCCAGCCAGACCCGCTAATTTTTGTATTTTTAGTAGAGGCGGGAGTCACCATGTTGGCCAGGCTGGTCTCAAACTCCTGACCTCAGGTGATTCCCCCCACCTTGGCCTCCCAAAGTGCTGGGATCACAGGCATGAGCCATCACGCCTGGCCAGCCCAGCTAATTTTTGTATTTTTAGTAAAAGCGAGAGTCACCATGTTGGCCAGGCTGATCTCGAATTCCCGACCTCAGGTGAGCTGACTGCCTCAGCCTCCCAAAGTGCTGGGATTAGAGGCATGAGACACCTCGCCTGGCCAATTGTTTTGTTTCTTTATATTCTTAATAAACTTGCTTTCACTTGATGGACTTGCCCTGAATTCTTCCTTGCTCAAGGTTCACAAACCTTCTCTTGGGGTCTGGATCAGGGCCCCTTTCTGGTAACCCTGATGTGAGATATCCACAAGACCTGTAGCCACAGAGGCAGAAAGTGGGTCTGTGGTTGCCAGGGCCTGTGCACAGGAGGGAATGAGGAGTGCCTGCTGAGTGGCCATGTCTTCTCCTTTGCAGGTGACGACAATGTTTTAAAACTAGACAGTGGCAATGGCTGCATAACACTGTGAATGTGCTACATGCCACTGAATTATACACTTTAAATAGTTAACTTTATGTGAATTTCACTTCAAAAAGTGGTGACAACTGAATACTGTACAAGGCGTAGCTGGCATATTAATAGTAACAAGTCAATGTCAGTTTTCAGGCTTTGCTGCCGTGCGACAGTGGGAAAAGCTGGTGGAAGTACACAGGGCTCTGCTATTTTTACGGCTTCCTTTGGATCTATAATTATGTCAAAATAAAATGCTTTTAAAACACAAAAACAGGCCAGGCGCAGTGGCTCACACCTGTAATCCCAGCACCTTGTGAGGCCGAGGCAGGAAGATCACCGAAGGTCGGGAGTTCGAGACCAGCCTGGCCAACATGGTGAAACCCCATCTCTACTAAAAATAAAAAATTTAGCCGGACGTGGTAGCAGACACCTGTAATTCCAGCTACTAGGGAGGCTGAGACAGGAGAATTGCTTGAACCTGGGAGGCAGAGGCTGCAGTGAGCTGAGATCGCACCATTGCACTCCAGCCTGGGCAACAGAATGAGACTCTGTCTCAAAAAAATAAATAAATATATTTATATAAATATATATAAAATATATACACACACACACACACAAACACACACACACACATATATATATATTTGTCTAGTGTTTTAGGAAACTGGCAGTGGGCAACCATTTGGAGCCAGGCGCAATGTGGAGCCACGAACTGCAGGTCCGCACAGGGCGCCAGGCAGACACGCTGCACCTCGCCGTAGTGCACACCAGAGGGCAGCGTGGAGCTGCACGAGGCCCGGTGCCTGGGACAGGCCCAGGACACCGGTTTGGTGACCCCGTGCAGACTGCTGGCCATGTGAGGGGGGCATCTGCAACTGACTGCAGTGAGCCAAGATTATGCCACTGCACTATAGCCTGGGTGCTAGAGCAAGATTCCAGCTCCAGAAAAATATATATACACAAGGTATCTATCTCACAACTGTGGGAGCCTCTGCAGTGTCTCCACCCTGCCCTTCCCACAGCCTCGATCTTCTGTTCTCTTCCTGTTTTCACTGATCCTGACTTCTGTTTGCATTGTGTATTATCGGACACATTTCCTTTTTGAGACAGAGTCTTACTCTGTCACCCAGACTGGAGTACGGTGGTGCGATCTCGCTCACTGCAGCCTCCGCCTCCCAGGTTCAAGCAGTTCTCCTGTCTCAGCCTCCCAAGTAGCTGGGATTACAAGTACCCATCCCCACATCACATCTGGCTAATTTTGTATTTTTAGTAGAGACAGGGTTTCACCATGTTGACCAGGCTAGTGGCAAAACCCTGACCTGAGGTGATCCGCCCACTTTGGCCTCCCACAGTGCTGGGATTACAAGCGTGAGCCATGGTGCCCAGCTTTCATCAGACACGTTCTTATGAGCATCCAAAACCCCTGCTGAAAACAAAGTGTGGTTGAAAGAAACGCCTCGCTCACCTGGGACATGGTTCTTCTCTGCTGTTCTCAGAAAGCAGACACCTGTGAAGGCAGACATCGGGTAGGGAGAGAGAATGTGAGAGGCCACGCTTGCCGGGGGGCTCCCAATTAACTGTTGGGACCGCCTTCCCCACCCCCCACCACCAGCGCTCTCCCCACCCCGGGGCACAGGTGGGAGAAAGCCTTCTCTGAAGGATCCCCATTACCAGAGCAAAGCCCTCGCCTTCGAAAGGTGATAAGGACTCAAGCTTCTGAGGCCTGACTTGGATTTCTGTTTTGTTTTTGAGACTGGGTTTCACTCTGTCACCCAGGCTGGAACGCAGTGGTGCAATCACGGCTCACTGCAGCCTTGGACTCCCAGGCTCAAGCTATCCTCCCATCTCGGCCTCCCGAGAAGCTGGGACTATGTCACATGCCCAGTTAATTTTTAACTTTGTGGGTAGAGATGGGGTCTCGCTGTATTGCCCAGGCTGGTCTCAAACCCCTAGGTTCAAGCAATGTGCCCGCTTCAGCCTCCCAAAACGTTGGATTACACGGTGAACCACCAGGCCCGACTGGATTTTTTTCTTAATGAATATGTGTATCTGTGTCTCAGAAGTCAGTGTGCAATTTACTCCAACCCCCACCCATTACCCCAGAAATGTAATTAATAGAAATTTATTCTGAAGAAACAGGCCGGGCACGGTGGCTCACGCCTGTAATCCCAGAACTTTGGGAGGCTGAAGCAGGTGGATCACCTGAGGTCAGGAGGTCAAAACCAGCTTGGCCAATATGGTGAAACCCCATCTCTCCTTAAAATAAAAAAATCAGCTGGGTGTCGTGGCATAGGCCTCTAATCTCAGCTACTCAAGAGGCTGAGGCAGCAGACGGAGAGCAGAGGCTGCAGTGAGCCAAGATCGTGCCACTGCACTTCAGCCTCAGTGAAAGAGCAACACTCCATCTCAACTATATATATAGAAAACATTTTTGGGGGGGATGGGGTCTTGCTCTGTTGCCCAGGCTGGAGTGCAGTAGTGGGCCATAATCTCAGCTCCCTGCAACCTCTGTCTCCCGGATTCAAGTGATTCTCTTGCCTTAGCCTCCCAAGTAGCTGGGATTACAGACATACACCATCATGTCTGGCTAATTTTTTGTATTTTTAGTAGAGACAGGGTTTTACCATGTTGGCCAGGCTGGTCTCGAACTCCTGACCTCAGGTGATCCACCTGCCTCAGCCTCGCAAAGTGCTGGGATTACAGGTGTGAGCAACCATGCCTGGCCTATTTTATTTTTATTGTAGAGGCCAGGCACAGTGGTTCATCCTTGTAATCCCAGCTACTTGGGAGGCTGAGGCAGGAGGATTGCTTGAACCTGGGAGGCAGAGGTGGCAATGAGCTGTGATTGCACAACTACACTCTAGCCTGGGCAACAGAGCAAGACTCTGTCTAAAAAAACAAAACGTACATGTGTGCGTGTGTGTGTGTGTGCGTCTTTTGCAGAGTCAGGGTTCGGCTATGTTGCTCAGGCTAGTCTCAAACTCCTGGCCTCAAATGATCCTCCCGCCTCTATCTCCCACACTGTTGGGATTACAAGCCTGAGTCACCGTGACTGGCCTGTTTCTTGTTTGTATACATTGACTACAAACTGTAGCACCTGTAATGAGTCTGTAAACATACATCTACAATAAAAATCCTGGGCCAGGCACAGTGGCTTATGCCTGTAATCCCAGCACTTTGGGAGGCCAAGGCTGGTGGATCGCTTGAGGTCAGGAGTTCAAGCAGCCTGGCCAACATGGTGAAACCCAATCTCTACTAAAAATACAAAATTAACTGGGCGTAGTGGCTCATGCCTGTAATCCCAGCTACTCTGGAGGCTAAGGCAGGAAAATCACATGAACCCAGGAGGTGGAAGTTTCAGTGAGCCAAGATTGTGCCACTGCACACCAGCCTGGGCAACAAAGCAAAACTCCATCTCAAAAAAAAAAAAAAAGATTTTGAAGAAACACGGACTATTGGCAGTGATTATCTTTGCATGGCAGGATGTTTGGTTGGGCTTTTTTTCCTCCTTCAGATAGGGTCTCAGTCTGTTGCTCAGGCTGGAGTACAGTGGCACCTTCACAGCTCACTGCAGCCTCTGCCTCCCGGGCTCAAGTGATCCTCTAGCCTCAGCCTCCCAACTAGCTGGGACTACAGACACGTAACAACATTCCTGGCTGACTTTTATAATTTTTTGTGGAGACAGGGTTTCACTGTGTTGCCCAGGCCATCTTGAACTCCCGGGCTCAAGTGATCCTCATGCTTCAATCCACCAAAGTGCTGGGATTACAGGCATGAGCCACCTCACTGGACGGATTTTTTTTTCTTAATATGTTGGTATTTTCTAATTTCTTAAATGATAAATTGGTGCTCACTGTTTCATGTGTAAATGTTTCATAAGAACATACATGTATCCTCATGCCTGTAATCCCAGCACTTTGGGAGGCCGAGGGAGGTGGATCATAGAGTCAGGAGATCAAGACCATCCTGGCCAACGTGGTGAAACCCCATCTCTCCTAAAAGTACAAAAAAAATTAGCTGGGCACAGAGGCAGGTGCCTGTAGTCCCAGCTGCTCGAACCCAGGACGTGGAGACTGCAGTGAGCCGAGATCGCGCCACTGCACTCCAGCCTTGGTGACAGCATGAGATTCCGTCTTAAAAAAAAAAAAGAGAGAATATACATGTATCATCTTACTGTGTTTTCTCCCAATGGGCTCCTATCAAATTCTTTCCCCAGGCAAAAGGAACAGCAGCAGAGGACTGAAGGGGAGAAGGTGGAATGGGGCAGGTCTTAGCCATGAATTCCTTGTGAAACAGTGGAAGAAGCCCCTGCCTGGTGCACAGGAGCCCTGGGACTGAGTGCTGGCTCGCCTGCTACTGAGCCTGATGGTTCTGAACGTCTCTCTCACACCCATTGTTTTTTAGTCTTTGACATAAGAAGGAGAAACAAAAAACCCAAGTTAAGAAAGCAAATTCTGGCCAGACACAGTGGCTCACGCCTGTAATCCCAGCACTTTGGAAGGCTGAGGTGGGCGGATCACCTGAGGTCAAGAGTTCGAGAAACAGCCTGGCCAAACAAGGTGAAACCACATCTTTACCAAAAATACAGAAATTAGCTGGGTGCAGTGGCGAGTGCCTGTAGTCACAGCTGCTCAGGAGGCTGAGGAAGGAGAATCGCTTCAACCCAGGAGGCAGAGGTTGCAGAGAACACAGATTAAAAAAAAAAATTCTGACTTTACTATAGCGTGAGAGTTTCCTCGCGCTTCTTCAATCCACCTTATTTTGCTGCTGTTGTTTTTGTTTTGTTGAGCAGCCTAAAGCCACAGCTTTTCGCTTCTGCCTCTACTGGTAAGTGATAAAGAGGGATGAGGAAGGGGCTTTACCGCCCCAATCAGAAACAGAAACTAAGACGCCATGACTGTATTCTCTCCCTTACAAACCCCTGGTTCCATGTTGGTAAAAGCCGGATCCAGAGGTGCCGGTAGGATGAGCAGAGCTGATGCTCAGGAGGCACAGGCAGAAGACGATGACGGTAAATGCGAATGATCCAGAGGCAGTGTGGGTCTGCGACTGTCCTCTGAGCACCAGGGAGATGCTCTGCCCATAGCCCGTAACCCTGCACGCAACTAAAACCAAGATGATCCCTCAATGTGAGCACCCAGGTTTCCTCTGTCCCCAAGTGGGTTGGGGCCGTTTCAGGTACATGGACCTTGGGTTTTTTTACAGTCTCACTCTGTTGCCCAGGCTGGAGTGCAGCAGCACAATCTCAGCTCACTGCAACCTCCGCCTCCTGGGTTCAAGCAATTCTCCTGCCTCAGCCTCCCGAGTAACTGGAATTACAGGTGCTCACTGCCACACTCGGCTAATTTTTGTATTTTTAGTAGGGACAGGATTTTGCCATGTTGGCCAGGCTGGTCTCGAACTACCAACCTAGGTGATCCGCCCACCTAGGCCTCCCAAAGTGCTGAGATTATAGGCGTGAGCCACCGAGCCTGCCCTCACCTCCCATGGTGGACCTTGGGAGCTGCCACCCTCCATATGACCCTCCAGCTTCAGTCCTAAGCTATGTGAAAAGGTCTCAGAACTGGGGTCTCCCTTTGCATAGTAGATTCCTGCTCCCTGTGCTCAGCTTCTTGACAGGAATGCTTTTACTCCTGGCCTGCCTGGGTCTTGAACGCTTGGGCAGATCCACCGGGCTGCCAAGGCTTTGCTCCCCAGCTGAGAACTTACCTTCAGGCAGGGACTCGAGCTTCAGCCTCTGAGCTCTTGGGACCAGGATAGAAACAAGCTTGATGTGCCGAGAGGAGGGAGCCACCTTAGTGACAAAGTCTCATCCTGAGCTTTCGCAAAGACACTAGGAAATTCTGAAATTAAAATGATGCAGTGAGCCTCACATGAAAATATTAGCAAACCTGTCATTTTGGGAGGCTGAGGCAGGAGAATTGCTTGAGGCCGAGAGTCGGAGACTAGCCTCGTCAACAGAGACCCCGCCTCTACAGCAGGAAGACACTAGCAGGATACCTTTACCGCTGATGGAGAGAAACCAATCGGTGGCAGAAGGAAACGTCAGAAGCCTGCAACACGAGACTAAGTTCATGCTGTTTCTGGCTTTGAAAATGGAGGGACTGGTCAGGTGTGGTGGCTCACACCTGTTACCCCAGCACTTTGGGAGGCTGAGGTGGGCAGATCACTTGAGGTCAGGAGTTTGAGAGCAGTCTGGCCAACATGGTGAAATACTGTCTCTACTAAAACTATGAAAATAACCAGGTGTGGTGACTCACACCTGTAATCCCAGCACTTTGGGAGGCTGAGGAGGTGGATCACCTGTGGTCGGGAGTTCGAGACCAGCCTGACCAACATGGAGAAACCCCATCTACTAAAAATACAAAATTAGCTGGGCGTGGTGGCGGATGCCTGTAATCCCAGCTACTCAAAGACACTGAGGAAGGAGAATTGCTTGAACCTGGGAGACGGAGGTTGCGCTAAGCTGAGATTGTGCCATTGCACTCCAGCCTGGGCAACAACAGCAGAACTCTGTCCCCCATAAAAAAATAGAAATACAGATACAAAAATTAGCCAGGCATGGTGGTTAGCGCCTATAGTCCCAGCTACTTGTGAGACTGAGGCAGGAGAATTGCTTGAACCAGGAGATGAAGGTTGCAGTGAGCCGAGATGGCACCACTGCACTCTAACCTGGGCAACAGAGTGAGATTCCATCTAAAAAAGAAACAAACATAAAAATAAATAAAATTAATACAGATGTTCTGTGGGTGCTCACGAGAACGACTGGGGCTGAGCAGACCAGAGAGACTCCCTTGGGAGTGAAAGTCTGGTGAAGAGATGTGACTGCTGTGTGCCAAGGGAAACACACAAAGCCCCCTCCAGAACTCTTCTGAGGAACAAAAGCCTCAATATGCCAGGGAATGGCAGCCAACCCTGTTGCCCCCAGAGCAGAGGTGAGACCTTGTGCTTTCCCCCTCAAACGAGAGGCAGGAATACGTCCTGGGCTCTGGCTTGGAGGTCTCCTGACACCAGGGGAGGGACAGGATCACTGTAACTGAGAGACCCAGGGCCCACCTAGGACTGAGACAACAAAGAGAACTTGTCCACCCACAGGCCTGGATGCAAACAGCGGCCGTCAACACGAGGAGGGGGTTAAGAGAGGAAGGTCACTTACAGCACAAAGCCTTGCTAGGGAATTGTGAAGCTGGTGGTCCACTGTGGTAACCATGGTGACAAGCCCACCTCCCACTCGACTCCGGGCTGGACCCGCTCAATCACCCTCCGGGCCTCCCTGCTCCTTACACAGTAACAGCTCAGCAGAACCAGCCCATGTCCTAGTCTCTACCGTCATCCTATGCACATCTAGCCTTCCAGAAAAAAAAAAAAAAAAAGGCCAGAGATGGAAACGGAGAGAAAACAACCCACTGCAAAGAAGCAACGCAACAAACAGATGTTAATTTCATCTCAGGTCAGCATCAGCAAGTGCATGTCCACAGCAAGTGAACTGCAAATGAATACAGAACCAAAAAGACACAAGAAAGAGAAACGAATACATCCTCCATCACAGTAAAAGATATTTTTTGTTTTTCTTGATACAGGGTCTCACTCTCTCTCCCGGACTGGAGTGCATGGTGTGACGTCAGCTCACCGCAACCTCTGCCTCCCAGGCGCAAGTGATTCTCCTGCCTCAGCCACCCAAGTCGCTGGGATTGCAGGTGCCACAACTACCACCCACTTATTTATGTACTTTTAGTAGAGATGGGGTTTCACTATGTTGGCCAGGCTGGTCTTGAACTCCTGACCTCAAGTGATCCACCTGCCTTGGCCTCCCAAAATGCTGTGATTATAGGCCTGAGCCACGGTGCCCAGCCATCACCATAGTAAAAGATTTTAATGCCATTTTTAGAAACTAAGATGTAGAATACAAAAAAATAGCAAGGATATATAAGATCTAAGTAACAGGCTGAGCACAGTGGTGCATGCCTGTAATCCCAGCATTTTTGGAGGCCAAGGCAGGTGGATGACCTGAGGTCCAGAGTTCGAGATCAGCCTGACCAACAAGGAGGTGAAACCCCGTCTCTACTAAAAATACAAATTATCTGGATATGGGAGCACACACCTGTAATCTCAGCTACTCAGGAGGCTGAGGCAGGAGAATCACTTAAACCCAGAAGGCAGACATTGCAGTGAGCCTAGATGGTACCACTGCATTACAGCCTGGGTGACAGAGTGAGACTCTGTCTCAAAAAAAAAGAAGATCAGATCAGATCTAAATAACAATTTAAAAGCCTGAGCTATTGGCTGTAGATGAAATAATGCACTCGAATGATGAGCAAATGTACTTTTTTGTGAGATGAAGTCTCATTCTGTCACCCAGGGTGGAGTGCAGTGGCTCGATCTCAGCTGGCTGCAACCTCTACCCTCCTGTGGTCAAGCAAGCACATCCTGCTAATTTTTGTGTTTTTAGTAGAGATGGGTTTTTACCATGTTGGCCAGGCTGGTCTGGAATTTCTGGCCTCAAGTGATCCGCCTGCCTTGGCCTCCCAAAGTGCTGGGATTACAGGTGTGAGCCACTGCGCCTGGCCAGAAATACCCTTTAAAAAGCAGAGGAGGGAGCGCCGGAGCCAGGCTGGCGAGAGCCTCGGCGGGCGCGCGGGGCCATGGTCGTGGCCCCCTGACAGGCGCTGGCCTGTCAGGGCCATGAAGCGGAAGAGGGAGCGTTGGTCGACCTGGTCCGCGGCGGCCCCCTGCTCCCAGCAGTAGACCTGGGCCGCCGCGCCCCCTGCTCGCGGCACTGCTCATCAACCTTGCCGTGCGTGAAGAGCCGCACTTCCGCGCCGCAGGACGTGTACCTGGACACCACCGATCGCCTTTGTTTTGCCATTCTCTACGGCAGACCAAAGAGTGCATCAAATGTACATTATTTCAGCATAGATAATGAACTTGGATATGAGAACTGCTACACAGATTTTGGACCACTCAATCTGGCAATGCTTTACAGATATTGTTGCAAGATAAATAAGAAATTGAAGTCCATTACAATGTTAAGGAATAAAATTGTTCATTTTACCAGCTCTGATCTGAGAAAGCAAGCAAATGCTGCCTTCCTTGTTGGATGCTACATGGTTACATATTTGGGGAAAACTCCAGAAGCAGCACATAAAATACTAATCTTTGGAGATCCTCCTATATTCCTTTCAGGGTTTCTTAAAGCGTCGCCTGTGAACTGGTGCCAGTCTGTGACGTTTTGTTACCAGCCAGTGATGGGATAAATACAGAAGTTGAAGTGGAAGCCAGATGCTGTGTCATGAGGACAGCCAGGCAGCCCCATGGAGAGGCCCGTGTGGCAAGGCATCGAGGACGTCTGCCAATAGCTACATGGATGACCATCTTGGAAGAAGATGCTCCAGCCCTGGATAACCTTCAGATGACTGCTCATAGCTTGTCTGTAATCCCATCAGAGACGCTGAGCCTGAGACACTCAGCTAAGTCACTTCTAGGTTCCTCACCTACCGAAACTGTGTGAAGTAATAAATGTTTATTGTTTTAAGCTGTGAAAAAATAAAAATAAAAAGGAGAGGAGAAAAGGTCAATTTCCCTTTTGGCAAATAAGACAAATTTAATCTAAGTTTTTTTTCTTCTTAGAAAATCCATACAGTGAGGGCCAGACACTGTGGCTCACATCTGTAGCTTCACCACCTTGGGAGGCTGAGGCGGGCAGATTGCTGGAGCCCAGGAGTTTGAGACCACCCTGGGTAACATGGGAAAACCCGGTCTCTACTACAAATACAAAAATTAGCTGGGCATTGTGGTGTATGCTTATTGTCCCAGTTAATCTGGAGGCTGAGGCACAAGAATCGCTTGAACATGGGAGGCAGAGGTGCAGTGAACTGAGATGGTGCCACAGCACTCCAGCCCGGGCAACAGAGAGACAAATAAGACAAAGTGAAACTCTGGGAAGAAGGAAGGGAGGGAGGGAGGGAGAAAGAAGAGGAAGGGAGAGCAAGGGAAAAACAAAGGAAGGAAATCCATGCAGTCCAAAGAGCAATAACCAAGAAGTTGGTAAAAGAAAAATAAATATGTTTCTACATATAATATTGCAGGCCATGCACAGTGGCTCACGCCTGTAATCCCAACGCTTTGGAAGGCAGAGGTGAGTGGATCCCCTGAGGTCAAGAGATCGAGACCATCCTGGCCAACATGGTGAACTCCTGTCTCTACTAAAAATACAAAACAAAAAGTTAGCTAGATGCAGTGGCACATGCCTGTAATCCCAGCTACTCGGGAGGCTGAGGCAGCAGAATGGCTTGAACCCGGGAGATGGAGGCTGCAGTGAGCTATGATCTCACCACTGCACTCCAGCTTGGGGGACAGGGCAAGTCTCTGTCCCCCAAAAATAAAAGAAATAGAATATATTTATATTTTGCCAAAATCCTGCCTTCTACAGGCATCTAGTCTAATGGGACTGGGAGAAATCAGGGCAAATAATCTCATCCCAATGTCAATGTTGGGATGTGACATTGGGATGAGGTTATTTGCCCTGATTTCACTGGGCATGTCACTGGCGTGCTGTAGACATGCAGAGGTGGGAAGATGAGGGAAGGCATCACAGAGGCTGTGGGGTGAACTGATGTCAAGGAATGGGTGCTTCCCTTCAGAACCACACGTGTACAGGACCCCAGACAGAAAACACACATGCAAAGTCGAGTGGCGGGCATTTGGAAGGAGCGGTGAAACCAAGCCAGGAAACACCAGGATGGCGAGCCGGTTTGGCTGCAGAGATTGCAGAGAGGGTGAAATTGATACTGTGGACCTGGCCTTCCTTTCAAAAGACATCAGCTAAGGAAGCTGTTCAGGTGGGCAGTGGGGGGTCGGACCTGTGCTGCTTTGGAGAGATGTTCAGGCAGCACTAGGAAGCCCCCGGCTTGGGGACAGGCTCCAGGAGACCCCAGCAGGGAGCATTTGGCAGTGGATTCAAGTGATGCGATGGAGACCTGAATTATTATTTATTTGGAGACTCTGCCTCTAAATGAATAAACAAATAAAGCAGACGGGATAATGAGCACAATATATTTTACCGTAAAAATGTACTCTCAAAGAATACATGAATGACAGATCCATTATGCCATTCTTACAAACCAAAAGGATTTTTAAAAGAAAATGACAATGTAAAATACTGTAAACAAATACACCTGAAAGGTATGTCCTCTTAAAGACAGGCAAAAATTAAACCCCATAGAATCCAGTAGTACATTTTCCCTGGGGATAAGCATAGATTTGCATGGATACATCTGCAAGGAATGTCTGTGTGTCTGGCGAGTTAGGTAACCTTTCTCTGCTGTCATTTTCTCATCTGTCCTTAGACACTCATACTCTAGGTCATGGTTAGATGATGACTGCTGTTCACCTGTCACTGCCACCTGGATGGTGTGGGAAACACCTGACCCCGCCCTGGTGCCTCCTGGAGCCAAAAGGACATTCCCTTTCCTCCCTGCCAGGAAGCTCAGCACATTGCTGCAGGGGTACTGGGTGGTGTGGGGCCAGAGTGGAACTGAGTCCAAATCATTCTGCTCACTGCACTGCCTCCAAGAAATCTAGAGAAAGAAAAGTGACTTCATTTTGGAGAGCCAGCAAACCAAGAACATGACAGGTGGATGTCCTACCTAACTTAAAAGGCATGAATCTCAGGCAGGCAGATCACAAGGTTAGAAGTTCAAGAGCAGCCTGGCCAACATGGGGAAACCACATCTTTACTAAAAATACAAAAATTAGCCAGGCATGGTGGTGCACACCTGGAATCCCAGCTACTTAGGAGGCTGAGGCAGGAGAATCGCTTGAACTGGGGATGGGGAGGTTGCAGTGAGCGGAGATCATGCCACTGCACCACTGTACTCCAGCCTGTGTAAAAGAGCAAGACTTCATCTCAAAACAAACAAACCAAAAAAAAACCCAGGCATTAATATAGAGGCCAGGTGTAAAGGCATGTATCCCAGCATTTTGGGAGGCCAAACTGGGAGGATCATGTGAGCCCATTAGTCTGAGACCAGCCTGGGCAACATGGGGAAACCCTGCCTCTACCGAAAACAAAACAAAACAAAACTTAGCTGGGCGCGGTGGCATGCACCTGTGGTCCCAGCTACTCGGGAGGCTAAGGCAGGAGGCTGACTTGAGTCTGAGAGGTAGAAGTTGCAGTGACCTTTGATCACGCCATTGTACTCTAGCCTGAGTGACAGAGCCAGAAAAAAATAAAAATAAACTTTAAAAAAAGGTGTGACTCTCAAGCTTCCTTTGATATTGGGGAAAGGGGAACAAGGAGAGGGCTGAGGTCAGGAGGCAACTGGTCACCACAGACATCTGGGTGTTGGCAGGAATCTGGGTTTTGGTGGGAGTCGGAGGAGGTTGCCAAACTTTTTTTCCTTATTTTATTTATTTATTTATTTTGAGATGGAGTTTTGCTCCTGCCACCAAAGGCTGGTGTACAATGGTGGCACAAGCTCGGCCCACTGCAACCTCTACTTCCCAGTAGAGGTGATTCTCTCCCTCAGCATCCTGAGCAGCTGGGATTACAGGCTCCCACCACCACCCCAAGCTAATTTTTCTGTTTTTACTAGAGACACGGTTTCACAATGTTGCCAGGGTGGTCTCGAATTCCTGACCTCGGCCTCCAAGAGCTGGGATTTCAGGCTGGTGCTGCCTGGCGGAAGGCTGCTAAACTTCTTTATCCTTGGTCAGGTCACAAAGGTCGTCTACATCTTTAACACAACCTTGTTTTTTTGTTTCTTTGTTTTTGAGACAGAGTCTCACTCTGTCACCAGACTGGAGTGCGGTGGTGGCAGGATCTCAGCTCACTGCAACCTCTGTCTCCCAGGTTCAAGTTATTCTCCTGCCACAGCCGCCCAAGTAGCTGTGACTACAGGCGCATGCCACCATGCTCAGCTAATTTTTGTATTTTTAGTAGACAGGGTTTCATCATCTTGGCCTGGATGGTCTCGTGATCCACCTGCCTCAGTCTCCCAGAGTGCTGGGATTACAGGCGTGAGCTGGGACAGGGAATAGAGGGATGCTGAAACCGTGAAGATGCTTTTAGATAATGGTCTGAGGTTGGGACAGTGGCAGGGGACACCACTGACCTCAGGACACCATTGATCCCAGGAGATCCAGACACAATTGACCCTCAATCTCCAGGACAAGAGACCAGCCTGGCAGTTACATGTGTTGTTCTTCAAACTAGTTGCCCAGTTGGAATGACCGATGACATCAGAGATTCCAACCCTCCTGATTGGACCACACTCCGTGGGTGCTCGGAAACCCAGGTACACAACAGTATCTTCTCAGAGCTGTTCTCCACTCCTGACTTCTCCCCAGCCTTGAGAATAGATAACGCACTTTTACTCGTCCTAATAGAGTGTGGAAAAGGCTTTGGACAGAACAGGCACGAGGTTCTGTGGGAGAGAACAGTTTGGGAGACACCATGGCCAGGTGTCAACTGCAGCCAAAGCTTGAGGAGAGGAGCCCCCAGCCCAGCATCTCGGGGTACTCCCTCCTGGAGGTGAAAGATGATGAAGTGCCAGGACCATCAGGTGAGGGGACTGGAGGAAGAAGAGATGGGAGAGGATTGACTAAGAAGAAGGAAGGGGGCCGGGCAAGGTGGCACAAGCCTGTAATACCAACATTATGGCAAGATGAGGTGGGTAGATCACCTGAGGTCAGGAGTCAGAGATAAGCCTGGCCAATATGGTGAAACCTCATCTCTACTAAAATACAAACATTAGCTGGGCGATAGCGGTGTGTGCCTATAATCACAGCTACTTGGGAGGCTGAGGTATGAGAATCGCTCGAGCCTGGGAGGTGGAGGTTGCAGGGAGCCGAGATCGTGCCAATGCACTCCAGTCTGAATGAAAGACTGAGACCCTGTTTCAAAAAAAAGGAAGGGCCCACAAGTCAGAAAGAAGCTCTTGAGGAGGGTGTGTGGGAAGAAAGGAGGGACTCAGGCCAGGCCCAGTGGCTCACACCTGTAATCCCAGCACGCTGGGAGGCTGAGGCAGGAGGATCACTGGAACCCAGGAGATGAAGGTTGCAGTGAGCTAAGATGGCACCACTACACTCCAGCTTGGGTGACAAAGCAAGACTCTGCCTTAAAAAAAAAAAAAAGGGACTCAGAGAGCCAGGGACCAGGGAAGGAAATGAAGCATTCTGAGGAGAAATGGAAGAATGGGGAGGAGGAGAGGCACATGGGGTTCAGCAAGGGAGAAGCCAACCGCCTGCGGGGCTGGGAGGATGGAGAGCGGTTTGGGGTTTTGGGTCGGGATCTAAGGTGACCAATTGCAGAATCATTAATTACACGGTGGCCTGCTTTCTTTACTCAGTCCCTTGGGTAGATACCGGCACCCCGAGTAAGTTCCTTTACTGGAACATGAAGAGGGAGTGGTCGGACCAATCTGAGGAGGAGCCCAAGGAAGAGACAGGGAAGGAGCCTGAGGAGACCTGGGTGGTGGACACCCTGTGTGGGCTCAAGATGAAGTTAAAGCGAGAGCGAGTGTCACCCGTGCTCCCTGAGGACTACAAGGCTTTCAACATGCTGCTTGGTAAGAGGACACCCCAGAGAGCACCTCCAATCCTGTTCTTTTAAATAAGAAGCTTCCCATAACTATACTTTTCACATGGGAAAAATATGCCCCACAGTGGGTGAGCTCTCCATGCAAGAGGACTTGACGTTCCAAAGCATCACTTATGAGGGACGCTTAGGAGGCCATAGAGGACGCGGCTAGACTTGATAAGGGTCTGTGATTGGGATAAGAAAGTTTGGTTTCAGGCTAGGCATTGTGGTTCATGCCTGAGATCCCAGCACATTGGGAGGCTGAGGCAAGAGCATCGCTTAAACTCAGAACTTGGAGGTTGCAGTGAGCTCTGACTGCACCACTGCACTCCAGCCTGGGTGACAGTGCAAAACCCTGTCTCAGAAGAACAACAAAGGCCAGGCACGGCAGCTCATGCCTGTAATCCCAGCACTTTGGGAGGCCAAGGTAGGTAGATCACCTGAGGTCAGGAGTTTGAATCCAGCATGGCCAACACGGTGGAACCCTATCTCTTCTAAAAATACAAACATAATCCTGGTAATACTGCTGCACACCTGTAATCCCAGCTACTCAGGAGACTGAGGCAGGAGAAGCGCTTGAGCCTGGAAGGCGGAGGTTGCAGTGAGCCGAGATCCTGTGACTGTGCTCCAGTCTGGGGGAGGGAGTGAGACCCTGTGGTGGAAAAAAAAAAAGAAGGAGGAACCCAGTCATCAGAAAGGAACACTTGAGGAGGGTGTTGGGAAGAAAGAAGGGACTCAGGCCAGGCACAGTGCCTCACACCTGTAATCCCAGCACTTTGGGAGGCCAAGGCGGGTGGATCACTTGAGGCCAGGAGTTTGAGACCAGCCTGGCCAACATGGTAAAATCCTGTCTCTACAAAAAAAATACAAAAATGAGCTGGGAATTGTGGTGGGCACCTGTAATCCCAGATACCTGGTGGGGCTGAGGCAGGAGAATCACTGGAACCCAGGAGATGGAGTTTGCAGCAAGCTGAGATGGCAACACTACACTCCAGCCTGGGCAACAGAGAAAGACTTTGTCACACACACACACACACACACACACACACACACACACACACACACACACACACAAATGATAGAGTCAGAGATCCAGGGACTAGGGAAGGAAATGAAGCATTCTGAGGACCGAAAGATGGAAGAATGGGGAGGAGAAGGAGAGACACATGGGGTTCAGCAAGGGAGAAAGATGGAAAAATGGCTTACAGAAGCCAACAGTCTGCGGGTCTGGGGAGGATGGAGAGTGGATTGGGGTTTTGGGTCGGGGTCTAAGGTGATCAGTTGCAGAAGCATTACACGATGGCCTGCTTTCTTTACTCATCTCCTTGGGTAGATTCCAGCCTGCCTAATTTCCTTTCTTGGCAAAAGAAGAGGGACTGGTCAGGCAAATCTGAGGAGGAGCTGAAGGAGGAGACAGAGAAGGAGCGCGCCCCTGAGCCTGAGGAGACCTGGGTGCTGGACAGCTTATGTGGGCTCAAGATGAAGCTCAAAAGACGGCGAGTGTCACCCGTGCTGCCTGAGAGCTATGAGGCCTTCAACATGCTGCTTGGTAGGAGGACACCCCAGAAAGCACCTCCAATCCTGTTCTTGTAAAAAGAGGACAGTTTCCATGACCATGCTTTCCCAATGGGAAACGCACCCCAGTGGGTGAGCTCTCCATGTGGGAGGACTCAGTATCCAAAGCATCACTACTGAGGGACACTTGGGAGGCCACAGACGAGGTGACTAGACTTGAAGTTCAGTGATAGGGATAAGAAAGCTTGCTTTCAGGCCAGGCATGGTGGCTCATGCCTGAGATCCCAGCACATTGGGAGGCTGAGGCAAGAACATCACTTGAACTCAGGACTTCGAGGTTGCAGTGAGCTATGGCTGCACCACTGCACTCCAGCCTGGGTGACAGTGCAAAACCCTGTCTCAGAAGAACAACAAAGGCCAGGCACGGTAGCTCATGCTTGTAATCCCAGCACTTTGGGAGGCCAAGGTAGGTAGATCACCTGAGGTCAGGAGTTGGAGACCAGCCTGATCAACATGGTGAAACCCTGTCTCTACTCAACATAAAAAATTAGACAGGTGTGGTGGTGCAAGCCTGTAATCGCAGCTACTCAGGAGACTGAGGCAGGAGAATCACTTGAACCAGGGAGGCAGAGGTTGCAAGTGAGCCGAGACGGCGCCACTGCATTCCAGCCTGGGTGACAAAGGGAGACTCTGTCTCCAAAAAATAAGTAAAAATAAAAATAAAATAAAAACAAAATAAAAAAACACAGAAAGCAGTTTCAGCTGTGCGCTCTGAAACTTAATGTCTCTTGCTGAATTTATTTGCTTTTTAGAAGCAGTCTTGCTTTATAACCCAGGCTGGACTGCAATGGTGTGATCTTGGTTCACTACAACCTCCGCCTCCTGGATGTAAGCGATTATCCTGCCTCAGCTTCCCGAGTAGCTGGGATTACAGGCCAGGATCACATCATGCCAGCTAATTTTTTATATTTTTAGTACAGACGAGGTTTCACTGTGGTAGCCAGGATGGCCTTGAACTCCTGACCTCATGCTCGCCTCGGCTTCCCAAAGTGCTGGGTGCTCAGACATGAGCCACCATGCCCACCTCCTATGTTTGTCTTCAAACTGGCTGCCAGGTTGGAATAACTAGTGACATGAGAGATTCCAGTCTTCCTGATTGGACTGAACTTTGTTGGCACTTGGGAGCTCAGGTGGATGACAGCATCTTCTCAGAGCTGTTCTCCACTCCCGACAGCTCCCCAGCCTTGAGAATACAGAATGCAATTCTTCTGGGTCCTAGTCGAGTCTGGAAGAAGGCTTTGGACAGAACAGGGACTAGCTTCCGTGGGAGGGAACAGAGTTTGGGAGAGATCATGGCTAGATGTTAACTGCAGCCGCAGGTTGAGGAGAGGAGGCCCCAGCCTAGCACCTTGGGGTGCTCCTTCTGGAGGTGGTAGATGATGAAGTGCCAGGACCATCAGGTGAGGGGACGGGAGGACGAAGAGATGGGAGAGGATTGACTAAGAAGAAGGTAGGGGGCCGGGCACAGTGGTTCACACCTGTAATCCCAGCACTTTGGGAAGCTGAGGCAGGTGGATCACCTGAGGTCAGGAGTTTGAATCCAGCATGG
Source organism: Saguinus oedipus (assembly GCA_031835075.1). Taxonomy (NCBI): domain Eukaryota; kingdom Metazoa; phylum Chordata; class Mammalia; order Primates; family Cebidae; genus Saguinus; species Saguinus oedipus. The sequence continues at coordinate 52,046,257 of CM063170.1, forward strand.
CCAACACGGTGGAACCCTATCTCTTCTAAAAATACAAACATAATCCTGGTAATACTGCTGCACACCTGTAATCCCAGCTACTCAGGAGACTGAGGCAGGAGAAGCACTTGAGCCTGGAAGGCGGAGGTTGCAGTGAGCCGAGATCCTGTGACTGTGCTCCAGTCTGGGGGAGGGAGTGAGACCCTGTGGTGGAAAAAAAAAAAAAGGAGGAACCCAGTCATCAGAAAGGAACACTTGAGGAGGGTGTTGAGAAGAAAGAAGGGACTCAGGCCAGGCACAGTGCCTCACACCTGTAATCCCAGCACTTTGGGAGGCCAAGGCAGGTGGATCACTTGAGGCCAGGAGTTTGAGACCAGCCTGGCCAACATGGTAAAATCCTATCTCTACAAAAAAATACAAAAATGAGCTGGGAATTGTGGTGGGCACCTGTAATCCCAGATACCTGGGGGTGCTGAGGCAGGAGAATCACTGGAACCCAGGAGATGGAGTTTGCAGCAAGCTGAGATGGCAACACTACACTCCAGCCAGGGCAACAGAGAAAGACTTTGTCACACACAGACACACACACACACACACACACACACACACACACACACACACAAAATGATAGAGTCAGAGATCCAGGGACTAGGGAAGGAAATGAAGCATTCTGAGGACAGAAAGATGGAAGAATGGGGAGGAGAAGGAGAGTCACATGGGGTTCAGCAAGGGAGAAAGATGGAAAAATGGCTTACAGAAGCCAACAGTCTGCGGGTCTGGGGAGGATGGAGAGTGGATTGGGGTTTTGGGTCGGGGTCTAAGGTGATCAGTTGCAGAAGCATTACACGATGGCCTGCTTTCTTTACTCATCTCCTTGGGTAGATTCCAGCCTGCCTAATTTCCTTTCTTGGCAAAAGAAGAGGGACTGGTCAGGCAAATCTGAGGAGGAGCTGAAGGAGGAGACAGAGAAGGAGCGCGCCCCTGAGCCTGAGGAGACCTGGGTTCTGGACAGCTTATGTGGGCTCAAGATGAAGCTCAAAAGACGGCGAGTGTCACCCGTGCTGCCTGAGAGCTATGAGGCCTTCTACACACTGCCTGGTAGGAGGACACCCCAGAAAGCACCTCCAATCCTGTTCTTGTAAAAAGAGGACAGTTTCCATGACCATGCTTTCCCAATGGGAAATGCACCCCAGTGGGTGAGCTCTCCATGTGGGAGGACTCAGTATCCAAAGCATCACTACTGAGGGACACTTGGGAGACCACAGATGAGGTGACTAGACTTGAGAAAGGTCAGTGATAGGGATAAGAAAGCTTGCTTTCAGGCCAGGCATGGTGGCTCATGCCTGAGATCCCAGCACATTGGGAGGCTGAGGCAAGAGCATCGCTTGAACTCAGAACTTGGAGGTTGCAGTGAGCTATGACTACACCACTGCACTCCAGCCTGGGTGACAGTGCAAAACCCTGTCTCAGAAGAACAACAAAGGCCAGGCACGGTAGCTCATGCCTGTAATCCCAGCACTTTGGGAGGCCAAGGTAGGTAGATCACCTGAGGTCAGGAGTTTGAATCCAGCATGGCCAACACGGTGGAACCCTATCTCTTCTAAAATTTCAAACATAATCCTGGTTATACTGCTGCACACCTGTAATCCCAGCTACTCAGGAGACTGAGGCAGGAGAAGCGCTTGAGCCTGGAAGGCGGAGGTTGCAGTGAGCCGAGATCCTGTGACTGTGCTCCAGTCTGGGTGAGGGAGTGAAACCCTGTGTGGAAAAAAAAGAAGGAGGAACCCAGTCATCAGAAAGGAACACTTGAGGAGGGTGTTGAGAAGAAAGAAGGGACTCAGGCCAGGCACAGTGCCTCACACCTGTAATCCCAGCACTTTGGGAGGCCAAGGCAGGTGGATCACTTGAGGCCAGGAGTTTGAGACCAGCCTGGCCAACATGGTAAAATCCTGTCTCTACAAAAAAATACAAAAATGAGCTGGGAATTGTGGTGGGCACCTGTAATCCCAGATACCTGGGGGGGGTGGCTGAGGCAGGAGAATCACTGGAACCCAGGAGATGGAGTTTGCAGCAAGCTGAGATGGCAACACTACACTCCAGCCTGGGCAACAGCGAAAGACTTTGTCACACACACACACACACACACACACACACACACACACACACACACACACACAAATGATAGAGTCAGAGATCCAGGGACTAGGGAAGGAAATGAAGCATTCTGAGGACAGAAAGATGGAAGAATGGGGAGGAGAAGGAGAGTCACATGGGGTTCAGCAAGGGAGAAAGATGGAAAAATGGCTTACAGAAGCCAACAGTCTGCGGGTCTGGGGAGGATGGAGAGTGGATTGGGGTTTTGGGTCGGGGTCTAAGGTGATCAGTTGCAGAAGCATTACACGATGGCCTGCTTTCTTTACTCATCTCCTTGGGTAGATTCCAGCCTGCCTAATTTCCTTTCTTGGCAAAAGAAGAGGGACTGGTCAGGCAAATCTGAGGAGGAACTGAAGGAGGAGACGGAGAAGGAGCGCGCCCCTGAGCCTGAGGAGACCTGGGTGCTGGACAGCTTATGTGGGCTCAAGATGAAGCTCAAAAGACGGCGAGTGTCACCCGTGCTGCCTGAGAGCTATGAGGCCTTCAACATGCTGCCTGGTAGGAGGACACCCCAGAAAGCACCTCCAATCCTGTTCTTGTAAAAAGAGGACAGTTTCCATGACCATGCTTTCCCAATGGGAAATGCACCCCAGTGGGTGAGCTCTCCATGTGGGAGGACTCAGTATCCAAAGCATCACTACTGAGGGCCACTTGGGAGGCCACAGACAAGGTGACTAGATTTGAGGAAGGTCAGTGATAGGGATAAGAAAGCTTGCTTACAGGCCAGGCATGGTGGCTCATGCCTGAGATCCCAGCACATTGGGAGGCTGAGGCAAGAACATCACTTGAACTCAGGACTTCGAGGTTGCAGTGAGCTATGGCTGCACCACTGCACTCCAGACTGGGTGACAGATGAAAACCCTGTCTCAGAAGAAAAACCAAGTCCAGGTGCAGAAGCTCATGCCTGTAATCCCAGCATTTTGGGAGGCCAAGGCGGGTAGATTATCTGAGGTCAAAGTTCGAGATAAAGTACCCCATCTGTACTGAAAATACAAAATTAGATGGGCATGGTGGTGCATGCCTGTGATCCCAGCTACTCCAGAGGCTGAGACAAGAGAATTGCTTGAACCCAGGAGGCAGAGGTTGCAAGTGAGCAGAGATTGCGCCACTGCATTCTATCCTGAGCGTCAGAGAGTCTGTCTCCAAAAAATAAAAAACAATAAAAGAAAAACAAAATCCAAAAAATGAAGAAAGCAGTTTAGTTGTCCTGTCTGAAACCTAATGTCCCTTGCTGACTTTTCTCATTCATTCATTCATTCGAGAAGGAGCCTGCCCTATCGCACAGGCTAGAGTGCAATGGCGCAATCTTGGCTCACTGCAACCTCTGCCTCCCAGGTGGAAGCGATTCTTCTGCCTTAGCCTCTCGAATGGCTGGGATTACAGGCCAGCACCACCATGCCTGGCTAATTTTTTTGTATTTTTAGTAGAGATGAGGTTTCCAAGTTGGTCACAGATGAGACCAACTGTGTTAGCCAGGATGGTCTCCAACTCCTGACCTCATGATCTGCCCGCCTCGGCTTCCCAAAGTGCTGGGATGACAGGTGTGAGCCACCGTGCCTCACCTCTATGTTTTTCTTCAAACTGTTGGCCAGGTTGGAATGACCAAAGACATCTGCAATTCCAACCTTCCTGATTGGAAGGACTGAACTCCGTGGGTGCTTGGGAGCTCAGGTGGACAACAGCATCTTCTCAGAGCCGTTCTCCACTCCCGACTTCTCCCCAGCCTTGAGACTAGAGAACGCACTCCTCAGGGTCCTAGTACGGTCTGGATGAAGGCTTTGGACAGAACAGGGACCAGGTTTCATGGGAGGAAACAGAATTTGGGAGAGATCATGGCCAGCTGTCAAGCTTAGCCCCAGGTTGAGGAGAGGAGCCCTCCAGCCTAGCACCTTAGGGTACTCCTCCCGGAGGTGGTGGACAATGAAGTGCCAGGACCATCAGGCGAGGGGACTGGAGGAAGGAGAGATGGCAGAGGATTGACCAAGAAGAAGAGAGGGGGCCAGGTATGGTGGCTTATGCCTGTAATCCCAGCATTCTGGGAGGTCATGGCAGTTGGATCACCTAAGGTCAAGAGTTCGAGATGAGTCTGCCAAAATGGTGAAACCCTGTCTCTTCTAAAATAATAAAAATTACCCAGGCAGTAGCAGTGCATGCCTGTAATCCTAGCTACTTGGACGGCTGAGGCAGGAGAATTCTTGAGCCTGGGAAGCAGAGGTTACGGATGAACTGAGATTGCGTGTCTGCATTCCAGTCTAGTTGAGAGAGTGGGACCCTGTCTCAAAAAAGAAAGAAGAAGAAAGGAAGAAAGAGAGAAAGAAAGAAAGACCCAGAAGTCAGGAAGAAACATCTGAGGGAGTGTGTGGGGAAGAAAAGAGGGACTAGGGCTGGGTGCAGTGGCTCACACCTGTAACCCCAGGACTTTGGGAGGCCAAGGCAGGAGGATCACTTGAGGCCAGGAGTATGAAACCAGCCTGGCCAACATGGTAAAACCCCATCTCTACTAAAAGTACAAAATAGAGCCAGGCATTATGGTGGGCACCTGTAATCCCAGCTACTTGGGAGGCTGAGGCAGGAGAATCACTGGAACTCAGGAGATGGAGGTTGCAGCGAGCCAAGATTACACCACAACAATTGGCCATGCAGCCTGGGTGGCAAAGCAAGACAGTCTCAAAAAAAAAAAAAAAAAAAAAAAGGACAGGGTCAGAGAGCCAGGGACCAGAGAAGGAAATGAGGAAGCATTCTGAGGACAGACAGATGGAAGAATGGGGAGGACGAGGAGAGGCACATGGAGTTCAGCAAGGGACAAGCCAAGAGTCTGCGGGCCTGGGGAGGATGGAGAGTGCTTTGGGGTTTTGGGTCAGGGTCTAAGGTGATCAATTGCAGAAGCATTACATGGTGGCTGCTTTCTTTACTCATCTCCTTGGGAAGGTCCCAGTTCACCTTGGATCCTTTGCCGTAAAAGGAAGAGGGAGTGGTCGGACGAATCTGAGGAGGATCCCAAGGAGGAGACAGAGAAGGAGCGCACCCCTGAGCCTGAGGAGACCTGGGTGCTGGAGACGCTTCAGGGGCTCAAGATGAAAATTAAGCGGCGGCGAGTGTCACCCGTGCTCCCTGAGCACCACCAGGCCTTCAACAGGCTGCTTGGTAGGAGGACACCCCAGAGAGCACCTCCAATCCCGTTCTTTCAAAAAAGAGGAAACTTCCCGTAACCACACTTTTCCCGTGGGAAATATATGCCCCCCAGTGGGTGAGCTCTCCATGTGGGAGGACTCAGAAGTGATCACTCATGAGGGACTTAGGAGGCCATAGATGATTCCGCTAGACTTGATCAAGGTCTGCGATTGGGGTAAGAAAGCTTGGTTTCAGGCCAGGCGCATGGCTCATGCCTGAGATCCCAGGAGGTTGAAAGGCTGAGGCAAGAGGATCACTTGAACTCAGGGCTTTGAGGCTGCAGTGAGCTATGACTGCACCACTGCACTCCAGCCTGGGTGACAGAGCAAAACCCTGTCAAAGAAGGAAAACCAAGGCCAGGTACAGTACTTCATGTCTGTGATGCCAGCATTTTGGGAGGCCGAGGCAGGTGGATCTATTGAGGTCAGGAGTTTGAGGAGGTCAGGAGTTCAGCCTGACCAACATAGCGAAACCCCGTCGCTACTAAAAATACAAAACTCAGCCTGGTGTGGTGGCACATGCCTGTAATCCCAGCCATGCAGGAGGCTGAGAAAGGAGAATCGCTTGAACCCCAGAGGCGGAGGTTACAGTGAGCCAATATCACACCACTGAACTCCATCCTTAGCGAAAGAGCGAGACGCCATATGAAATAAAGAAATTTAAAAAATAAAGAAAAACAAAATCAAAAAACAAAGAAAGCAGTTTCAGTTGTGCCCTCAGAAACATAATGTCTCTTGCTGACTTTTCTGAACCTAAGTATCTCCATCCCTAGAGGGGGATACCAAGGCCATGGTCGCACCCTGATATGACTGTCTCAGGAGGGAACAATGGGAATGACTTTATGACTCTGCAGGGTCCCTGCATGTCTGTGGAAAGGGCATCCTGGCTTCTTCCCAGCTCTCCAGCCGGTAGATTCTCACACCCAGGGCCTCCTTTGGCCTCTTCTCAGGGCAGTCTCAGAGCGGGAGCCTCTCTCCCTTGCCCAGTGAAAGTCATTCTCTCCTCTCCCATCCACCTCACCTGCTTCCACCATCCTGAGACTTTCCCCAGGGAGGCACAGTTCTCCTGGCTGCCCTGTTTCTCCCATGGAAACTCCTTTCTGCTTCTCACACTAACATCTGCTCTCTAATCACAGAGGATCCTGTTGTGAAAAGATTCCTGGCCTGGGACACATATCTGAGGGCATCCGACAAGGTAAGGTCATTCTCCATGAAACCGTGTTCCTGTTCCAACACACAGCCTGGGAGGGCACAGCTTCCACACCCACAGTTCCCCTCCCCTCTCCTCCACCAGCTCCCACCTGTTGCTCCACAGTCTTATTTTATTCTGAGACAGAGTTTTGCTCTGTTGCCCAGGCTGGAGGGCAGTGTCCCGATCTCGGCTCAATGCAGCCTCCCACTCCAGGGTTCAAGCAATTCTCCTGCCTCAGCTTCCCTAGTAGCTGGGAATGAAGGCATGCACCACCATGCCTGGCTCATATTAGTGTTTTTTGTAGAGACAGGGTTTTGCCATGTTGGCCACGCTGGTCTTGAACACCTGACTGCAGGTGATCCACTGACCTTGGCCTCCCAAAGTGCTGTTAATACAGTCATGAGCCACTGTGCCCAGCCACCTCCCACGGTCTTGAGTCTTGGCACCGACCCAGGTTTTTTGTGTGTGCTTTTTGTTTTTTGCTTTTTTTGAGACAGAGTCTAGCTCTGCTCTCTAGGATAAAGTACAGTGGCCTCTAATTCCTGGGTTCAAGCAATTCTCCTGCCTCAGCCTCCCGAGTAGCTAGAACTACAGGCACATGCCACCCCCATGCTCAACTAATTTTTTTAATTTTTGGACAAAGAGGGTCTTGCTATGTTGCCCAGATTCTTCTCAAATTTGGGCTCACATGATCCTCCTGTCTGGGCCTCTCACAGTACTGGAGTCACAGGCTTGAGCCGCCACTCCCAGCTATTCTTGGTCTTTTTATGATTTGTCAGCATCTCCCTTGGGACTCTGCTGGTTTCTTTCAGAGTGAGTAGCCCCTGCCTCTCCTAGGGATCCTTAGGAATCTGAGCCCTGGGCCACAGTCTGGCCACAGCCCTGAAGCTCCCGGCCCCTCCACTCTCAGCTCTTTGGGACATTTCTCTGCCTCGCACACACAAGACCCTCCTGACGCCAGCCAACCTAGACACACCCCCTGCAAAGGTCCCATGGGAGCTCACCATCCTGGGAGTATCACCGACATCCCTTCCTCCAGCTTCTCAGATTTGCATCCGACCTTCTAATACCCCTCCACCTCACTATTTCCCAATGAGCACAGTCATCCCAATGCTGAGGTCCCTTCTCTGATGGGCAAACCCTCCCATGCCCCCATTTCCCCATCTGCACAATCTGCCTTTTCCAAGATGTGACCTCTCCCTCTCTGTGTTCCTTTCTCTCCATCAGTACCTGCTGGCCATGGTCATAGCATATTTTAGCCGTGCCGGTCTCTTCTCCTGGCAGTATGAACGCATTCATTTCTTCCTGGCTCTGTAAGTGCTTTGCTCCCTCCTATCTGTCAATATCCAACACCCTGGGACAGCAGGGAAAGTCGGATTCCAACCTTTCATTTATTCTTTTTTTTTTTTTTTGAGACAGAGTTTTGCTCGTTACCCAGGCTGGAATGCAATGGTGCAATCTCAGCTCACCGCACCCTCCACCTCATGGGTTCAGGCAATTCTCCTGCCTCAGCCTCCCGAGTAGCTGAGATTACAGGCGTGCACCCCCATGCCCAGCTAGTTTTTCATATTTTTAGTAGAGACGGGGTTTCACCATGTTGACCAGGATGGTCTCGATCTCATGACCTCATGATCCACCCGCCTCAGCCTCCCAAAGTGCTGGGATTACAGGCGTCAGCCACCGTGCCCGGCCCTATTCTTTCACCTATTTGTCCTCTTTACTCTGTGTATAAACAAGATAGGATTATACAATGGCATTCTTAGACTGTTCCTTCTGAAAACAAACTCAGCCCAGGTGCGGTAGCTCACGCCTGTAATTCCAGCACCTTGGAAAGCCAAGGCAGGCAGATCACTTGAAGTTAGGAGTTCAAGACCAGCCTGGCCAACATGGTCAAACCTCGCCTATACTAAAAATACAAAAATTTGCCAAGTGTGGTGGCATGTGCCTGTAATCCCAGCTACTCAGGAGGCTGAGGCAGGAGAATCGCTTGAACCTGGGAGGCAAAGGTTGCAATGAGCCAAGGTTACGCCATTGCACGCCAGCCTGGGTGACAGAGCAAGACTATGTCTCAAAAAAACAAAAAAAATAGCCGGGGCTGCTGGTATGAACCTGTAATCCCAGCTACTTAGGAGGTTGAGGCAGGAGAACCGCTTGAACCAAGGAGGCAGAGGTTGCAGTATGCTACGATTAATTAAGCCACTGAACTCCAGCCTCAGTGAAAAAGCAAGATGTTTTCTCAAAGCAAAACCAAACCCAAATGCCAGTTTAAAAATAAAAGAATAAAACCAAAGGAACCATCCACCCCTCCTAAGGGGAGAGGAAAAGAAGCAGACACGACGCCTCCCTCAGCCACAGCCACTTCTGGTCCTTCTGTCTCGCTCCTTCCCACATCAACCCCAAATGCAATGGTTCATCCTCCTCCAGGTTCCCATGACAGAGGCCACAGTTTAGGCCCCCTCGCTTCACTCCAATCCACTGACAAATGCTCCCTGCTGGGGTCTCCTGGAGCCTCTCCCCAAGCCCGGGGGCTTCCTAGTGCAGCCGGAACATCTCTCCAAAGCACAGGTCCGACCCCCCACTGCCCACCTGAACAGCTTCCCTAGCTGTTGTCTTTTGAAATCGAGGCCAGGCCCACAGTGCCAATTCTACCCTCTCTACAATCTCTCTGCAGCCAAACCGGCTCGCCATCCTGGTGTTTCCTGGCTTGGTTTCACCGCTCCTTCCAAATGCCTGCCACTCGACTTTGCATGTGTGTTTTCTGTCTGGGGTCCTGCACACGTGTGGTTCTGAAGGGAAGCACCCATTCCTTGACATCAGTTCACCCCACAGCCTCTGTGATGCCTTCCCTCATCTTCCCACCTCTGCATGCCCACAGCACGCCAGTGACATCCTATTATAATGTGACATTGGGATGAGGTTTTTTGCCCTGATTTCTCCCAGTGCCATTAGACTAGATGCCTATAGAAGGCAGGATCTTGGAAAAATATCAATGTATTTTATTTTTTTGTGACAGAGACTCGCTCTGTCCCCCAAGCTGGAGTGCAGTGGTGAGATCAGAGCTCACTAAAGCCTCCATCTCTTGGGCTCAAGTGATCCTCCCACCTCAGCCTCCTGATTAGCTCAGACTATAGGGCTGTGCCATCACACTTGGACAATTACTTATGTATTTATTAATATATATATATATGTATGTATATGTATATATATTTGAGATGGAGCCTCACTCTATCAACCAGGCTGGAGTACAATGGCACCAACTTGGCTCACTGCAACCTCTGCCCCCCGGGTTCAAGCAATTCTCCTGCCTCAGCTTTCTGAGTAGCTGGGACTACAGGCCCACGCCACGAGGCCCAGCTAATGTTTCATATTTGTAGTACAGACTACGGTGTTTTGCTGTTAACCAGGATGGTCTCAATCGCCTGACCTGGTGATCCACCCACCTCAGCCTCCAAAATTGCTGGGATTACAGGCATGAGCCACCACTCCCATCCTATTTATTTATTTATTGAGAGAGAGTCTCGCTCTGTCTCCCAGGCTAGAATGCAGCAGACCCATCTCGGCTCACTACAACCTCAGCCTCCTGGGTTCATGTAATTATTGTGCCTTAGCCTCTGGAGTAGCTAGGACTAAGGTGTGTGCCACCACACCAGGGGATTTTTGTATTTTTAGTAGAGATGGGGTTTTGCCATCTTCAACAGGTTGGTCTCAAACTCCTGGCCTCATGTCACCCACCTACTTCAGCCTCCCAAAGTGCTGAAATTCCAGGCCTGAGCCACCACTCTTGGCCACCAGTTGGCTTTTTGTCTCTATCCCGAAGGTGTGAGGGGCGCCCTTCAGCAGGCATCTGTCCAGCAGGGCCCTCCTGAGGAAGGCATGGCTCTCTGCAGGGTGGGTGCCAGTCCTGACCGAAGGTCCCCCACCCTCCTCTCTAGAAAGCTGACCTCAGCCAGAGGTCTCTCCTGGTGGTGCCCCTGAACAGCAGTCTGATTTTCTGCCCCCAGCTACCTGGCCAATGACATGGAGGAGGACAACCAGGGCCCCAAACAAGCCATCTTCTACTTCCTGTATGGGAAGAACCGCTCCCAGCGACGCTTATTCCAGAAGCTTCGGTTCCAGTTCTTCTGTTCCATGCACTGCAGGGCTTGGGTTTCCCCGGAGGAGCTGGAGGAGGTGGGTGGGGTGTGGGGAGGTGGGGAGGAATCTGGTGGTTGGAGGCTGGATGAGGGGATAAAGGGGCATCCTGGGGGGTCCCCATTTTCTCAAGGGGCATTTGTTTTTGCAGATCCAGGCTTATGACCCAGAGCACTGGGTGTGGGCACGAGATCGTGCCCTCTTTATCTAGAGCTACAGCACCGTGGAGGCCTGAGGTCATCGGCCTGAGGGAAGGTATGTCTGCATCCCCCGGAGTCAAGGCAGAATATTGTGTCTATTTAGGAAATCCGAGGAACCTAATTCCTTGATCCAGCTTCAAGCCTGGGCAACTTGGCGAGATCCACTCTCCACAAAAATTCACAAATTAGCTGGGTGATGTGGGAGGCATCTCTATTCCCAACTACTCAGGAGGCTGAGGAGGGAGGATCGCTGGAGCCTGGGACACTGGGGCTGCAGGGAGACCTGATCCTGCCACTGTAGTCCAGCCTGGTTGACACAGTGAGACCCTGTCTCAAAATTCATCAGAAATACTGAGTTCCGGGAGGTTCAGTAGGACTGACACACTTGAATTACCTATTTGGGTTGAGAATTCAGTGAAGGTTTAGTTTACATCTTGTGCAGGTAACCACATTGAGGACTCAGCATGAGACTTCAACATTAGGAAGTAGGATTATGGATTAGGCTCCGGGACTCCTGGTTCGTGATGTTGTCACATTAGGACCGTATCTAGCCTGGTTACCAGTTTAGATCTTAAGTGACATGAAAGGCCTCACAGGTGATGAAGTCTAAAGCCACATTGTCTGAGGGTGCTCTACTCCCTGGGCAGACCCACACAAAGTCCTGGTGAGGAAGCAGATCACTGGGGATGGCCTTGGGTGTATTGAGTTTTGGTGTCGGGGTCACCAAAGTGTGCGTATCACAATTGAACAGCACGGTTCAGAAGCAGGCTAGAGAATGAAGGGCAGGAGATGAAACTGGATTGATCAATCGCTCTGAACTCTAGTTAGAATTGACATGGGACGTGAATGACCTTCCTAGAGAACTGCTTCCTTGAAGCCTGACATCCTCTCTCTCACTTCCAGAACACCGGGCCCAGGGAGATGTGGATTTTCAGCACGAAGTTTATTCCAATGCTAATGACAGACAGACACCAGGAAGGAGGAGAGGAGCCATTTGTGCAGATCATCTAGAAGAACGTGGACTGTTCTAGAAAGAGCTCAATAGAGTGACCATGCTGTCCTCCTAGGGGTGGAGGGGCGGGGAGATGGTACTTCTAGGAGTCGGTGGAGGACAGTGAGAAACCAGGGGTGTTTCTGGTCCCACCCCTTCCTGCGGCACCACCTCCTTTTTTATATTGCTGAATTCCAGCCTCTCCAGGAGCATTTGAGGGCACAGTACAGGCGCTCAGATTGGCACAGAATTATTTGTAAAGTATGAGTGCCGTCAGATTGTAACAGTAGCTTCATGCATACTATGCATTTTTGTGGTTTGTTTGGGAAGTGTTAGCCATTGAATTATTCCTAGGTTTATTTCAAATAGTTTGGAAATTGTTTTACTTTTGAAAGCTTGCTGTTCCTGTAGAGTTTTTGATGAGAATTATAGCTGTTACATACACAGAAATATAGTTTTCTTTTTTTAAGAAAGAATTCTGTTTATCCTAAATCTTTTATTACATTGTTTTATCTGTTATGATATGTTCTCCTGAAGCGAGCACTCTTTATCTATGATACTTACATGATAATCTATTATATTTATAGCTATGTGGTAGTTCCTGTAAATCTTCTAATAGAAATTTTTATTTCCTGTTTAGTGTTTGTTACTGAATTGTCAGAATTCAGTGGTGACTTTTAACATGTCTTAGATACATTGTAATATGTTTAATATATACTATACATTTTATTGGTTTATTTTGAAAAAGATGGGCATAGAATTATTACTACATTTATTTAAAGAGTTTGGAAATACTGTTTTTGAATAGATGTTGTTTCTATAAAGTTGTGTGATGGGTGTTATAGCCATTATGTATATATAAATATAATTTTGTTTTCCTTTTTAAGAGAGGATTCTTTCTATCCTAAATCTTTTATCTGTCAACCTTTTTATCTGTTATTACACGTGCTCCTGATGCGAGCCCTCTTTTTATCTATGATACTTACTTAATATATCTATTACCTGTATAGCTAAGTGGTAGTTTCCCTAAATTCTTGTAAAACTAAATTTGGATTTTATGTTTAGTGTATGATTTGAAATGTGGGAATACAGATGTAATTTTTTACCTTCTCTTGACCTGTTTGTAAATTACCTTGAAGAGGATGTGTGTTTGAAGGAGGCCATGAGCTGTGTGTTTTCAAGGAAGAGTGCAGTGCATCTCTTGGGAAACCTAATAAACATGAAGTTTTCTCGTCTTCACAGTGAGTGCGATCAGATTGCTCCAGATTGCTTATTTGCTGTCAAGTGACATTTTTCCTTAATGAGGTTTTGCTTATTTGAACATATTTATTGGCTCTGGAAGATAATTCTGTATTTGTTTTTATATATATATAGAAACAACATAAGTCTGGAAACAGTGCTCACACCTATAATCCAGCACTTTTGGAGGTTTTGGAGGGAGGATCACTTGAGGCCAGGGATTTAAGACCAGCCTGGGCAACATAGCAGCTACATCTATTTTCTTCTTAATATTTTTTTTTAAATTAGAAGAGAAGGCTAATCCCAAGTTAGGGTTTTGTTTTGGGTGTAGAGACAGAGTCTTGCTCTCTTGCCCAGGGTGGAGTACAGTGGTGCAATCTCAGCGTACTGCAACCTCTGCCTCCTGGGTTCAAGCGATTATCCTGCCTCAGCCTCCCGAGTAGCTGGGACTACCAGCGCCCATCTGTATACCTGACTAATTTTTGTAAATATTACAGACAGGGTTTCACCATGTTGACCAGGCTGGTCTTGAACTTCAGACCTTAAGTGATCCATGTGCCTCGACCTCCCAAAGTGCTGGGATTAGAGGTATGAGCCACAGCACCCAGCTGACTTCCAGAGCTTTAATAACAGACATGTGGTTGAAGAAGAAAAGGAAGCCATGGTCTATAGACAGCAGGAGCTTCGTGAAAAGAGGCCAGTGAAGGGAAGGATGTGAAGCTCTCTACCTACAGGAAACCAGCCCAGAGCCTCCCACAGGGACTTCAGCACAGAGGGCTGGGAAAATCTGCATGAACCCGAGCCCTGAACCTAAGACAGGACAAGGCCTTTACTGTTTCTGTAGACTCACAAGATGCAATCTCTGTGGTCCATGCCCATGGGATAATCTGGAATAAAGGGGACCTCATGCCTGTAATCCCAGCTCTTTGGGAGTCTGAGCAGGGCCAAACACCTGAGGTTGGGAGTTTGAGACCAGCCTGACCAACCTGGAGAAACCCCATCTCTAGTAAAATTACAAAATAAGCCAGGCATGATGGCACATGCCTGTCAACCCAGCTACTTGGGAGACTTAGGCAGGAGAATCCATAGAATCCGGGAGGCGGAAGTTGCCATGAACCACAATCGTGCCATTGGACTCCAGCCTGGGCAACAAGAGCAAAATTCTGTCTCAGAGAAAAAAAAAAAAAAAGAGTCTTCTAAATGCAAATAACATGGAATCAAATGTGCAACAGAAATACTGGCACTGATTTGGGCCGCGGAAAGGCCTACACAGGTTACTGCAGTCCATTGCTAAGGTCATCAGCGGGGTGACTGAAATAGTAAATTTCAGAAGCCATGGCCAAGACAGCTGCACCGGTGGGGAAGTCCTCCAAATGTCTCTGCTTCCTTCAGTAGCTCTTTATATAATAAGGTGAGGTACTCCACTGAGGAATTTCTTTTTTCTTTCTTTTTTTTGAGACAAAATTTCACTCTTGTTCCCTGGGCTGGAGTGGGATGGGGTAATCTCAGCTCACTACAACGGCTGCCTCCCAGGTTCAAGTGATTCTCCTGCCTGGAACTCTCAAGTAGCTGGAATTACAGGTGCCTACCACTACACCCGGATAATTTTTTGGATCTTTAGTAAAGATGGGTGTCACCATGTTGGCCAGGCTGGTCTTGAACTCATGACCTCAAGTGATCCACCCACCAGTCTCCCAAAGTGCTGGGATTATAGGTGTGAGCCACTGCACCTGCCCCTGCATGGGGGATTTCAAAAGCCACTGGAGATAGATATCACCTGAGTTCCATAAGGTGGCCCCTAAGTAGAAGAGGCAGGATATGAGTGCCTGCAAATGTGAACTGGGTTATTGTAAAAGACGTCCATGACTCCTTACACTACGGGAAGGAGGTGGGACGCAGCTTGCTCGTCGGCATTATAAGCACCCCATGATGAAAGGAAACAATATAATAGATAAAGCGGCTGACCACTGTGTCTATCATCAGAATATCAATGCTCCAACCAGACCTCCCATACTTTTTTTTTTTTTTTTTTTTTTGAGACAGGGTCTCTCTCTTTCTCTCTCTCTCCCCGAGTCTGGAATGCAGTGGTGCCATCTCAGCTCGCTGCAACCTCCACCACCCATACTCAAGTGATTCTCCCGTCTCAGCCTCCTGAATAGCTGGGATTACAGGCACACACCACCACACCCGGCTAATTTTTGTACTTTAATAGAGACGAGGTTTTACCATGTTGGTCAGACTGTTATTGAACTCCTGACCTCAAATGATCCACCAACCCTGGCCTCTCAAAGTGCTGGGATTACAGGCATGAGTAACTGTGTCCAGCCTCTCCCACATCTCTTTTGGCCAAGGCAGTACAATTCAGAAGAACCGTGCCAGGGAATACTGGCAAATGGACTTCAATGTGATGCCTGCGGCTCCTGGAGGATTCCATACCTCCTGGTGCTTACTGATACCTTTACCAGTTACCTTTTCAGTCCAGGCCAGTCTGAAAAAGCAGGAGATCGCTGATCAACCTTAAACTCTTTACTAGCAGAACACTGAGGGGTATGTGCGGTCACCAGTACCTCCCATTGCACTTGGAGAAACACTCCCGGGAAATAGAGATTCATATAAAGGAAATATTCAAACAAGCAGAATGGCTGCATTCTTTCAACCAGAAGCGTCCATTCATCTGTTTTCATGCTGCAATAAAGAACTACCTGAAACTGGGTAATTTATGAAGAAAAGAGATTTGATTGACTCACAGTTCTGGGGGCAGTACAGGAAGCATGGCCGGGGAGGCCTCAGGAAACGGACAATCATGGCAGAAGGCAAAGGGGAAGCAGGCACATCTTGCCATGGTAGAGCAGGAGAGAGAGTGAAGGGGGAGGGGCCACACACTTTTAAACAACCAGATCCCATGAGCTCTCACTCACTATCACAAGAACAGCAAGGGGGAAGTCGGCGCCCACAAGCCAATCACCTCCCACCAGGTTTCTCCCTCAATATCGGAAATTACAATTTCACATGAGATTTGGGTGGAGACACAGAGACAAACCATATCGAGGGTAGTTATCCACTGAGATTGATTGATTTATTTAGAGATGAAGTCTCACTCTGTCGCCCAGGCTGGAGTGCAGTGGTGCGATCTCAGCTCTCTGCAACCTCTGCCCCTCAGATTCAAGCAATTGTCCTGCCTCAGCCTCCTGAATAGCTAGGACTATAGCACATGCCACCACCAGGCCTGGCTAATTTTTGTACCTTTAGTAGAAACAGGGATTCATCATGTTGGCCAAGGTGGTCTGGAACTCCTGAGCTCAGGTGATCTGCCTACCTCGGCCTCCCAAAGTGCTGGGATTGCAGGCATGAGCCACCACGTCCAGCCAACCACTGAGATTACCTGGTTTCTTCCTCTGCTGGGGCCCCTCGTGGCCAATGTTCTCCTGTTACTTTACCTTTTTTCTTTCTTTTCTTTTTTCTTTCCTTCCTTCCTTCTGTCTTTCTCTCTTTCTTTCTTTCTTTTGAAACAGTGATTTGCTCTTGTTGCCCAGTCTGGAGTGCAATGGCACGATCTCGGCTCACTGCGACCTCCACTTTCCACGCTCAAGCCATTCCTTCTGCCTCAGCCTCCTGAGTAACTGGGATTACAGACATGCACCACTACGCCCCGCTAATTTTAAAGTTTTAGTAGAGACAGGGTTTCTACATGTTGGTAAGGCTGGTCTCAAACTCCTGACCTCAGGTGATCCGCCTGCCTCGGCCTCACAAAGTGCCAGGATAACAAGCGTGAGCCACTGCGCCCGGCCTCCCCGGCCTCTCCTTTCACTTTTCAGTCCTGTATATTAAACTGATGGTAAGCTGTTTTTCCTCCAGGTGCCAACACTTCCATCTTCCGTTTGTATTACAACAACAATACCAGCCCTTCCAGCAACTCCGGGGGACCCCAAAACTCGCCTGGACTCCGCAGCCCAAGAGTTTCATTCCTCTAATTTTAGGGGACTCAGTGCCCCTGGTCAGCATGAAGTAGATACAGAAACATGACCTCCACCTTTCTTCCCTCATGAATGAGGAGTGGAATGCGTTGGCAGAGGGTTGGGGGCACAGTTTGTAAATGTGTAACTCTATCAGACCAAATCTAGTTCAACTGGGGTTTTTTGTTGTTATTGTTGTTTTGAGATGGAGTTTCGCTCGTTACCCAGGCTGGAGTGCAATGGGGCGATCTCGGCTCACCGCAACCTCCACCTCCTGGGTTCAGGCAATTCTCCTGCCTCAGCCTCCCGAGTAGCTGGGATTACAGGCACGCGCCACCATGCCAAGCTAATATTTTTTTGTATTTTTGGTAGAGACGGGGTTTCACCATGTTGACCAGGATGGTCTCGATCTCTTGACCTCGTGATCCACCCGCCTCTGCCTCCCAAAGTGCTGGGATTACAGGCGTGAGTCACCGCGCCCGGCCCCAACTGGTGTTTTTTGTTTGTTTTTTGGATGGAGTTTCACTCCTGTCGCCCAGACTGGAGTGCAACGGCGAAATCTCAGCTCACTGCAATCTCCCGGTTCCCTGAGCATGCGCAGATTAACCAAGCGTGCAACCATGGAGTGAAACCTAAAGGCAGTGCCGCGATCTCGACACACCGCAACCTCAGCCTCCCGGGTTCAGGAGATTCTCCTGCCTCAGTCTCTGGAGTAGCTGGAATTACAGGCATGCGCCACCACGCGTGGGTAATTTTTGTATTTTTAATAGAGACGAGATTTCACCGTTTTTGGCAAAACCCCGTCTCTCCTTACCTCAGGTTCTTGAACCCTGGACCTCAGGTGAACCACCAGCCTCAGCCTCCCACAGTGCCGGGATTACAGGTGTGAGGCACCGCTCCAGGCCTCAGTTCAACTTTGATGTAATAAAGTTGTCAGTTGCTTTTCAATTGCCATGGACTCCCAGGTTAAAGGTCACATACCCTGGGCATGCCCAGATTAACCAAGCGTGCAACCATGGACTGGAACCTAAGAGCTCGGTCTGAGGAGACGCGACGGGATCCATTTAAGAAGCGGACACCCCACGGCAGGAGCCAGGAACCAATCAGATTGAGTTTTGGTATCACCCCATGGCAGGATCCAGTCAGATCACACCTCTTAGCATTCCTCATTGCAAAATCCAATCAAATCCTAAACTTTTAAAATCTGACACAGCCCCCAGCTGGGAAAGGGAGATTTAAGCATCTCCTTCTGTGTTCTTGCCAGTCGACTTACATAAAAGCTTTATTTTTCTCTTTCCCTCTCCCCGAAACGGAGTTTGGCTCTTATTGCCCGGGCTGGAGTGCAATGGCACGATCTTTGCTCACTGCAACTTCTGCCTCCTGGGTCCAAGCAATTCTCTTACCGCCGCCTCCCGAGTAGTTGGGATTACAGGTACCCTCCCCCACGCCCAGCTAATTTTGTATTTTTAGTAGAGATGGGCTTTCTCAATGTTGGTCAGGTGGGTCTCTTTTTTTTTTTTTTTTTTGAGACGGAGTTTCGCTTTTGTTACCCAGGCTGGAGTGCAATGGCGCGATCTCGGCTCACCGCAACCTCCGCCTCCTGGGTTCAGGCAATTCTCCTGCCTCAGCCTCCTGAGTAGCTGGGATTACAGGCACGCGCCACCATGCCCACCTAATTTTTTGTATCTTTAGTAGAGACGGGGTTTCACCATTTTGACCAGGATGATCTCGATCTCTTGACCTTGTGATCCACCCGCCTCTGCCTCCCAAAGTGCTGGGATTACAGGCGTGAGCCACCGCGCCCGGCCTGTCAGGTGGGTCTCAAACTCCAGACCTCCGGTGATCCCCCCGCCTCTGCCTCCCATAGTGTTGGATTACAGGCATGATGTGTCTGGCATGGTTTGTGCGCTTCCACTTGCAAGGATGTGGACCAGCTGCACCGCCTTTGCTTTTTTCTCCATCCCACTGCTTCACAATAATCATTATGCCAAAGCTGCAACTGTCCCCAGAATCTGATGTGACATTGAAGCTTCCCCTGAAACCTACTGAGGAGCTTGTAAGAAACTGATTTGGCACACACATAGTCCCCATTGCATCTAAACTCAACCCACAATGAGATTTTTTTTTTTTTTTTTTTTTTTTTTTTTTTGAGGCAAAGTCTCATTGTCACCCAGACTGGTCTTGAACTCCTGGGCTGAAGCCATTCTCCTGAGTGATGGTGACTACAGGCACACACCACCACATCAAGCTAATTTTTTTTTGTTTTGTTTTATTTTGTAGAGATGAGGTCTTGCTATATTGCTCAGGCTGGTCTCAAGCTCCTGGGCTCAAGGGATCCTCCTGCCTTGGCTGGGATTACAGGCATGAGTTGCTGCATCCAGCCCCCTACCCCTCCCTTTTTGGCTTAACCCCACCAAGATAAAGGGAACATGAATATAGTTTAATGTAGAAGAGAGATGCCCACACAGTGTCAGGAGAAACATTACTAATGGCAAAGTTTGGCAGAGCAAAACTGAGCCCACCTCCTGCATAGACAGACATGCCTCGGGAGGGGAGTCAAGGAGGAAAAGGCTCTGGGATTGGAGGAAACATGCACCCCAGAGGGTGGAGACGTGGAGCGGGCTGCAAACAGGACCCATTCAAAGTCAGAGTAAAGGCTGGGCACGGTGGCTCATGCCTGTAACCTCAGCACTTGGGGAAGCCAAGGCAGGAGACTCTCTTGAGCCCAGGAGTTCGAGACCAGCTTGGGCCATGTAGTGAGACCCCCACCTCTACAAAAAAAAATAGGAAAATTAGCTGGGTGTGGTAGAGCAAACGTGTAGTTCTAGCTACTCAGGAGGCTGGGGTGGGAGGATTGCTTGAGCCCAGGAGCTGGAGGCTGCAGTGAGTTATGATGGTACCACTGGACTCCAGCCTGGGGACCAGGGCCAGATCCTATGTGTGCTTCTTTTTAAAGTCCAAATGGGCCGGGTGTGGTGGCTCATGCCTGTAATCCCAACATTTTGCAAGGCTGAGGCAGGCAGATCACATGAGGCCAGGAGTTCGAGACCAGGCTGAACAATATGGTGAAACCCCCTCTTTACTAAAAATACAAAAATCAGCTGGGCGTAGTGGTGTGCATCTCCAATCCCAGCTACTCAGGAGTCTGAGGCAGGAGAATGGCTCGAACTCAGGAAGCAGACGTTGCAGGGAGCCGAGGTTGTGCCACTCTCAGGCTTGGGCAAAAGAGCCAGACTCTGTCTCAAAAAGAAAGAAAAAAGTCCAAATGAAGAGCATAAAACATGAGACTCCCCTCTACACTGTGGGCTGGGTGGTCGCTCACCCCAGCCTGCAAGAGGGAAAGGAAAGGTCTGAACTTTGAGGTACTGAAAATGGTTCCTCTCTAGAAAGCTGTACGCTGGCCAGCGACACCACAGCTGTGTCTCCCAGAGCTGGAAGCATCCTCACTCACACCTCAGGGAGAGAGGACAGTATTCCCAGGTGCACATCCAAACCCACCCAAGGGAAAAGTCCTCAAGGTGAGGGTCCTGCCTCTGTCCCCAGGACAAGTGTGAGGAGCCCTGCCTCCTGGTGGTCGCACTCAGAACTGTATCAACAACACCTGCTGGTTCCTCCCAGAAATACCCCCTGGGCTGCCTTAGGACCCTGGGACACTGCAGGCAACGTAAGTGCTCTCGTGGGTTACAATATAATAAGGAAGATGGGCAAACAACTTATTAAAATAGTTGGCTGGGTGCAGTGGCTCATGCCATTAATCCCAGCACTTTGGGAGGCCGAGGCAGGCGGATGTCCTGAGGTCAGGGGCTCGAGACCAGCCTTTTTCTAGTAAAAGTACAAAAATTAGCCTGGTGTAGGGGGCCTGTGGTCCCAGCTACTTGGGAGGCAGAGGCAAGAGAATTGGTTGAACCCGGGAAGCGGAGGTTGCAGTGAGCCGAGATCGCGCCATTGCACTCCAGCCTGGGTAACAGGAGCGAAACTCCGTCTCAAAAAAAAAAAGAAGAAAGAAAGAAAAAGAAAGAAAAAATATGTTAGTGAAGACGAGGTCTTGCTGTGTTTCCCAGGCTGGTCTCGAATCCCTGGCCTTAAGCTCTTCCCACCTTGGCCTCTCAAAGTGTTGGGCTTACAGGAGTGAGTCACCACTTCTGGTGTGAATGTCTCTTTTAAATGAATCTTACGTACTCTGATGTTCTCCCTTCAGGGATGGTTCCTTTTGGGCTGTGGGTGCTGGGGACTGAGTTCAAAGCTCTTGATAGAATTCACCAACTGAGGCTGGGTGCGGTGGCTCAAGTCTGTAATCCCAACACTTTGGAGGCCGAGGCAGGTGGATCGCCTGAGGTCAGGAGTTCTAGACCAGCCTGGCCAACATAGTAAAGCCTTGTCTCTACTAAAAATACAATAATTAGTCGGGCGTGGTGGTGCACATCTGTAATCCCAGCTACTCAGGAGGCTGAGACACAAGAATCGCTTGAACCCAGGAGGCGAAGGTTGCAGTGAGCCGAGGAGATCACACCATTGCACTCCAGCCTGGGCAACAAGAGTGAAACTCCATCTTAAAAAAAAACAAAACAAAGATTGTATGGTTGTAGATATGTTGTGCTGCCTCCGATGCCTCTGTTCTGTTCCATTGGTCTTTATCTCTAAAACGTAAAATGCAATAAAAAAACCCAAAAACATAGGAAGCACAAGGTAAGCGTTGTTAAAGCACTGCTAACAGTGTTATTGACTCTGCTTAATTAGCTGGGAGGCTGAAAAACAGAAAGATCACGCCCTTGCATTCCAGCCTGGGTGACAAGAGTAAGGCTTTGTCTCAATATTAATGGTAATAACAACAGCAGTAGTCATCGCTGGTTTCAATCCCGTTATCTCACTCCCATCGGTCCTGAGAGGGAATACGGGGCTATTGCCAGGGAAGTTGGAGGCCATGTCAGTGTCTCCGAGCCACTGTCCAGGAAAGCATGGAGGAAGAGTTGGGGCTGGGGCTCAGGGGACTGGGAAAGGGAAAAGGGAGATGGGGGCTGGAAATGGGCATCCAGGGTCTCAGAATCACAGCAGCCGGGAGGTGGTGCTTGTCTATCACATGCCTCTGCCACCCAGATCCCTGTGTTTTCTTCTCCTCTCTCCCACTGGTTATTTAATCTCTCCAGATAAGTCTTCCATCCTGAGATTTCCCAGCATAGACCATGACAAGCATGTGATGAGCAGAAGCAAAGTAAACGGAGTCAGGACATCCTGTGATTTCAGTAATTTCTATTCATTAAGACTTCCTGGGCGGGGCGTGGTGGCTCATGCCTGTAATCCCAGCACGTTGAAAGGCTGAGTTGGGAGGATTGCTTGAGGCAAGGAGTTTGTGGCCAGCCTGAGCAATATAGTGAGACCCACCCCCCGATCTCTACAAGTAATTTTAAAAATTAGCTGGGTGTGGTGTGTGCAACTGTGGTCCTGGCTACTCAGGAGGCTTAGGTGGGGAGAATCACTTGAGCCTGGGAAGTTGAGGCTGCAGTGAGCTGTGATTGCGCCACTGCACTCCAGCCAGGAAGACAGAGACCCTGTCTCTACAAAAAATAAGACTTTCTAAATGCAGTGACCACTGCAGCAGACGTTTTCTATACATCATTTAAATTAATCACCAAAAGAGGCTCACGCCTGTAATCCCAGCACTTTGGGAGGCAGAGGCGGGTGGATCACCTCTCGATCAGAGGTCAAGAGATCAAGACCATTCTGATTAACATGGTGAAACCCCGTCTCTACTAAAAATACAAAAAATTAGCTGGACATGGTGGTGTGTGCCTGTAATCCCAGCTACTCAGGAGGCTGAGGCAGGAGAATTGCTTAAACCCAGGAGGCAGAGGTTGTGGTGAGCCGAGATCACGCCATTGCACTCCAGCCTGGGTAACAAGAGCGAAACTCCGTCTCAAAAAAAAAAGAAATGTACTATACACTGTTGTTAATTACATTCACCAAGCTGTGCAATAGTTCTCAAAAAAGCATTCCTCATGTCTAACTGAGATTTTGTACCCTTTGTCCATCATTACCCCCTTTCCTCCAACCCCCATCCTATCTTCATAGCATTCTTAGGAGATGAGATATTCTAGCCCTTTTTTTGTTTTTTTTTTTTTTTTTTTTTTTTTTTTGAGATTGAGTCTCACTCTGTCACCCAGGCCAGAGTACAGTGGTGTGATCTTGGCTCACTGCAACCTCCACCTCCCGGGTTCAAGCAATTCTCCTGCCTTAGCCTCCTGAGTAGCTGGGATTACAAGCACGCGTCACCACACCTGGCTAATTTTTATATTTGCAGTAGAGACGGGGTTTCACCATGTTGCCCAGGCTGGTCTTGAACTCCTGACCTCAGGTGATCCACCCAACTCGTCCTCCTAAAGTGCTGGGATTACAGGCATGAACCATCACACCCAGCCATAACCCTTCTTTTTTTTTTTTTTTTTTTTTTTTGAGATTGAATCTCCTCTGTTGTCCAGGCTGGAGTGCAGTGTGGTACGATCTTGGCTCACTGCAACCTCTGCCTCCCAGGTTCAGGCGATCCTTCTGCCTCAGTCTCCTGAGAAGCTGGGACGACAGGCGCCCACCACCACACCTGGCTAATTTTTTATAGTTTTAGTAGAGACAGGGTTTCACTGTGTTGCCCAGGCTGGTCTTGAACTTCTGACCTCAGGTGATCCACCTGCCTCAGCCTCCCAAAGTGCTGGGATTACAGATGTGAGCCACCGCGCCCAGCTGTAGCCCTTCTTTTTAAGAAAACTGTGACTGGGTGCAGTGCCTTATTTATGCCTGTAATTCCAGCACTTTGGAAGAACAAAGTGGGCAGATCACAAGGTTGGGAGTTTGAGACCAGCCTGGCCAACATCTCTACATACAAAAAGTAGCTGGGTGTGGTGGCAGATACCTGTAATCCCAGCTACTCAGGAGGCTGAGGCAGGAGAATTGCTTGAACCCAGGAGGCAGAGGCTGCAGTGAGCCAAGATCATGCCATTGCACTCCAGCCTGGGCAACAAGATCGAAACTCCATCTCAAAAAAAGAGAGGGGAGGGGAGGGGAGGGGAGGGGAGACTGATGCTCAGTGAGGTCAGGTGACTGATATGAGATCATATACCCCCTGAGAACTGTGCCGGGGTTTGAATCCCAATACACCTGTCCGATTTGGGTATTCTGCATGTCCAACCCCTCCCCCATTGCCTCATCTCATGTGCCCTTTCACTCCAGTCCTTAGTTCTCTCCTCCACGCCAGCTGTTTATCCCACAAGTTTATTTAGGATAAACTTGTCTGTGGGAGGATTGCTCAGCTCCAAAGGTTGCACATAAGGAGACTCCACAAACCTGCAGATGATGCTTCCGCTGTCAGGTTGAAAGCAGGTCTCTTCTCTCTGAGCTTGGCATCGGGCCAGTCACCTGGAGGAATCCCAAAGCGGTGACAGAAGCCCCTGAGCATCCTTCCTGCTCTCCACGCCATCAGGAATGTCAGCTGATGCTGTCTCCAGGTGAGCGGAGACATGCAGGTGCATTCCTGAGTCACACACAGGTCACGTCCCTGGCAGAAACCCAGCCTGCTCTCCAACAACACCTTCCAGCCATTCCCAATATCACACAGATGATAGAGCAGTGAAACAAAAACTGGACGAGTGAGGCCGGGTGTGGTGACTCATGCCTATAATCCCAGTACTGTGGGAGGCTGAGGCAGGTGGATCACAACGTTGGGAGATCGAGATCATCCTGGCCAATAAGGTGAAACCCTGTCTCTCCTAAAAATACAAAAAAGTTAGCCAGGCATGGTGGCGTGCGCCTGCAGTCCCCGCTACTCAAGAGGCGAGGCAGAGAATCACTTGAACCCAGGAGGCGGAGGTTGCAGTAACCTGAGATTTCGCCACTGCACCCCAGCCTGAGTGACAGAGCAAGACTCTGTCTAAAAAACAAAAACAAAACAAAGAAACTAGATGACTTGGCCACCAGTAAAGGAGGCCCAGGGTTTAGGGTTTAGATCTTTAGGTGGAACAAGCCCAATTATCCCATGGAACTGATGTTTACGGTTTCTTTGAATAAACATAGAAATTGATCCTCTCAATCATTTTTTTTTCTGAGACAGGGTCTCACTCTCTCGCCCAGGCTGGAGTGCAGTGGTGCAGTCTCAGCTCACTGCAACCTCCACCTCCTGAATTCAAGCAATTCTCCTGCCTCAGCCTCCAGAGTAACTGAGATTATAGGTGCACGCCAGCACACCTGGCTAATTTTTGTATTTTTAGTAGAGACAGGGTTTCAGCATGTTGGCCAGGCTGATCTCAAACTCCTTACCTCAGGTTATCTGCCTGCCTCACCCTCCTAAAATGCTGGGATTACAGGAGTAAGCCACCACGACTGGCCTTAATTTGCATTTTCTTAATGAGTATTAATGATAATCACCTTTTCAGGTGCTCATTAACCATTGTGATGTCGTTTTGTGAAGTGTTTGTGTTCATATATTTTTGCCTAGTTAAAAAAAAAGAGCTGTCTATATTTTTCTTATTGACGTGTAGAAGTTCTGGGTGTGAGTCATTTATCAAAAACATATGTTGCAAACCTATGTATTCCTAAGGCTTGCCTTGTCATCCTCTCCTAATGGTCTCTTGATAAACGGGCCATTTTTCTCAACGTTGATGAAGGCCAATCTTTCATTTTGTGATTAGCACTTTTTAAAGAACTTGTTTTGTTTTGAGACAGGATCTCGCTCTGTTGCCCAGCGTGGAGTGCAGTGACGCGATCGTAGCTCACTGCAGGCTCAAACTCCCAAGCTCAAGTCATCCTCCTTCCTTAGCCTCTGGAGGAGCTAGGACCACAGGCACAGACCACCACACCTGCTAATTTTTGTATTTTTGCTGAGAGTGGGTTTGCCTATGTTGCCTAGTCTGGTTTCCAACTCCTAGCCTCAAGCAATCTGCTTGCCTCAGCCTCCCAAAGTGTAGAGATTACAGGGACGAGCCAACATGCCTGCCTTAAAGTACCTGTCTAGATGACTTTGTTTATTCCAAAATCACGGAGGCATTCTCATTTACTTCTAGAAATTTCGTTGTTTTTACCTCTCACATCTAGGACTATAATCTATCTCAAATTAATTTTTGGATATGGTGTGAGGTAGGGGGATTTTATTGCAAAGACCATCCTTTCATCAGCGATTTCCAATGCGTTCCTGACCCTACGGTTAGAATTAACTTCCTGAAGCACTCATAGGATCATTCCATTTTCCCATCTGTCTTCAATGGCAGACCATTGCTCTTACGGACAATAATCAGATAATGATCAGCTCCTTGTGTAACAGCACTCAGCTGGATCTGGCCACCTCCTGTTTCGCCTGCCAAATCTTGTCTTGTGTCTGTCTGCATTTTCACTTTGAATACAGAGTTCTTTGATCAGGTCACACCCTCATCCCCAAGCCCTTCCCATGTAGTGTTTTCATCCTGTTAGACTACTTAAACTTCAAGTCTCATCTCTTCCGGGAGCCTTCTCAACAACACAGTCCCTGTCCTTTAAATCTAGGTTGGATGACTTCCATATATGTGTTTGTCATACCCCTGAGTTTCTAATTATATTTATGTGTTTATTTTATTTTTTGAGACGGGGGTCTCACTCTGTTGCCAAGGCTGGAGTACAGTGGTATGATCTCGGCTCACTGCAGCCTCCACCTCCCGGGTTCAAGCAATTCTCCCACCTCAGTCTCCTGAGTGGCTGGGATTACAAGGGCATGCCAACACATCCGGATACTTTTTACATTTTTAGTAGAGACAGCATTTCTCCATGTTGTCCAGGCTAATCTCGAACTCATGCCCTCAGGTGATCCACCTACCTCAGCCTCCCAAAGTACTGGGATTACAGGCGTGAGTCACAATGCCTGGCCTTTTTTTTCTTCTGCTCTGTCATCTGTCCAGGCTGGAGTGCAGTGATGCAAACTTGGCTAACTGAAACCTCCACCTGTTGGGCTCAATTGATTCTCCCACCTCAGCCTTCTAAGTAGCTGGGATTACAGATGCCTGCCACCACACCCAGCTAAATTTTGTATTTTTAGTAGAGACAGGACTTCATCATGTTGGCCAGGCTGGTCTCGAACTCCTGGTCTCACGATCCACCCACCTCAGAGTGATCCACTCCGGACCTCAGGTGATTCACTCCTCCCAAAGTGCTGGGATTACAGGTGAGAGCCACTGAGCCCAGCCTTCTAATGATATTTAAATATCTTCCCTACTATAACTTCTCTGAGGGAAAGGAGGCCTATTTAGTTCGCATGAGAGGTGTGTCAAAGTACTGTTAAATGAATAAATTTAAGGGACAATCCTGTCCCAGGAACCCAGAAAGCATGGACCTTGGAGAAACAAGGACGTTTCCAGTGTCAGATCTAGTGCTTGGCAAATAGATTATTATTTTCAAGACTCGATTTCCAAATCTGTAAATTTAGATGTACTATTCTCTACATAGGATTGTAGTGGGCATCAAATAAGATAATGTGGCTGGTCGTGGTGGCTCACACCTGTAATCTCAGCATTTTGAGAGGCTGAGGTGGGTGCATCACTTGAGCCTAGGAGTTCGAGACTAGCCTGGGCAACATAGTGATACCCCCACACACACCTCCATCTCTACAAAAAATTTAAAAGTTAGCAGGGCGAAGTGGCGGGCGCCTGTGTTCTCAGTTACTTTTGAGGCTGAGGCAGGAGGATCTCTTGAGCCTGTGAGTTCGAGGCTGCAGTGAGCTGTGATTGTGCCTCTGCACTCCAAGCCTGGGCAAGAGAGGGAGACTTTGTCTTTAAAAATAATAAAATGGTTAAACCAAATTTCTTCTCGTCAGAGGACAGTAAAAAAAGAAAATAATAATAAAATGAGCTGGCGAGGTGGTTCACTTCTGTAATCCCAGCACTTTGGGAGGCCGAGGAGGGCGGATCACGAGGTCAGGAGTTCAAGACCAGACTGGCCAACATGGTGAAACCCCGTCTCTACTAAAAATAAAAAATTTAGCCGGGTGTGGTAGCAGACGCCTGTAATTCCAGCTACTCGGGAGGCTGAGACAGGAGAATTGCTTGAACCTGGGAGGCAGAGGTTGCAGTGAGCTGAGATCGCACCATTGCACTCCAGCCTGGGCAACAGAATGAGACTCTGTCTCAAAAAAACAGTAAATATATTTTACATAATAAAATATATATTTATATAAATATATATCAAATATATATATACATACACATACATATATATTTTTTGTCTAGTGTTTTAGGAACCTGGCAGTGGGCAGCCATTTGGAGCCAGGCACAATGTGGAGCCAGGAACTGCAGCTCCGCAGAGGGCGCCAGGCAGACACTGCACCTTGCTGTAGTGCACACCAGAGGGCAGCGTGGAGCTGCATGAGGCCCCATGCCTGGGACAGGCCCAGGACACTGGTTTGGTGACCCCATGCAGACCCCTGGCCATGTGAGGGGGGCATCTGCAACTGACTGGCAGGGACCCTCTTCCCCAGGGCCTTTCTTTTGGTATCAAAGATGACCCTGGGCCACCAGCTCCACCACAGTGAGGGTGTGGGAGCTGGGCCACAGAGCTGCTAACCCTGCTGAAGATGCCCAGTCAGCCCCACTGTCACCACGAGGCCAGCAGGGCCCTGCCCTGGCCCTGCGCACGGTCAGCCGGCTGGTAGAGAGGGAGGCTGGCCTCCTCACCTCGTTAGGGCCGGTGGCCAGGGGAACGCCGGCGAGGATAAGAGCCTGGGGCCGGCAGCCTGGTGTTAGGGCCAAGCTGGTGGCTTTAGTTGGGGAGAGGCAGTCGGGATCAAGCAGCAGTCCTGGGAGAGGAGGCAAGGTCCGAGATGGGCTCAGTGCCTCGGAGACCATCAGGCCCGTCGACTTTCCAACCCCTGGGCTTCTAGACCTTTCTCTGGGGCCTGTGCTGAGTAGCAGGATTAGAAGCCCAGCAGCCTCTAGGCGGGTCTGGTCCCTGCGCTGGCTGAGAGGGGCTGCTGGGGGTGCTTCCTGCTGTGCCCTGTGTCGGGCTGGGGCGGGAGCAGGGAGAGTCAGTTTAGATGATCCTGACGACAGCTGTCACCGCATATTCCCGCACTGGCAGGTAGAGGCCACAGGGAGCCCCTGCAGCCCCTCTGAGCAGCCCGCGCCTGCTGCCCGAGATGAGATCCCAGCAGTTCACCCTCTAATAACAAGAAAAATAGTTTATTGAATCTGTACTTTCTCCATTAAAGTCTTTAAACGTAAAAGCTCTGTAACAAACATCACAACTTTGCATCATCTGCCATATAAATAAAACGTCCACTGAGATGCAGGTTATCAATAGGCGCATCCCCACGGTGAGGCTCCCCACCCGCTCACCCAACTCAGTCAGTTACAAAACAGGGATGAAGACGGGAGGAAGCCCGGTGTCACCGGGTGGGACAGGGCACTAGGCGTGCGGGGGTGTCCTTGCAGGCCCCTAGAGAGGGGGCGTGCGGAAATGGATCTTCTTGGCTGTTTCCACGTCAGACTTGGCGACCAGGAACCGCATCTTCTTCCCCCCATGGCGGATCAGGTCCACGGCTCTGAAATCCACGCCAGAGGTGAGGCTGGGCAGGGGGGCAACAGGGAGGCCCCACGGGGTACAGCCCGGCCTCTCCTGCCACCCCAGGTCCCCTCCCCAGAGCAGGGTATCTGGGAGGAGCAGCGGGGTGTGCAAGTGGTGGGGGTACCTCAGGTAGCCAAGGCCCAGGAGGCTGCTGCCGTTCACCTCCAGAATGCGGTCCCCCAGCGACAGGCGCCCATCGGCCGCTGCGGGGCTGCCCGGGAGCAGGGTCTGGATGTAGAGCCCTGGGGTGCCCAGGCGCGTGTGCTGGGGACAAGCAGAGGCCTCAGGGTTCTCTGCAAGCCTCTGACACTTGCTGTCCCCAGCGAGGACCCCCGCAGTCCCTCCCTTGGCACCAACAGGTCCCCATGGCATCCAGCCAGGCCCACTCATGGTTGTCACGTGGCCCTCCAGAAAAGCAGTGGACACCACCATCCCCACACACCCAGGACAGACCCTGAAGGCTTGAGGACAGAAGCAAGAGACAGCAGGCCCAGGGGGTGTGGCCATTGGACTGGCCGGGGCCTCCATCCCAGCTGCAGGGGGCCACCCCACTCTCCTCCCCAAAGGCCTTCGTGTGGCCATGTGGCCACTCAAGCTGCAGCCAGGCTTCAGTGAATGGAGCCAGGCAGCTTGCATGGGGGTGGGGCAGGGGCCCGGGCCACTCACCATCCCATCGATCAGGCCCATTCCTAGCCCCGAGGGGCCTCGTTCCAGCTCCACCATGAAGACATAGCAGAAATCCTCGGTGCTGGAGCTGCGGCTGGAGGGGGCTGGAGGGGACTCGTCCTTGGAGGCTGCAGAGTCTCCTGGGTGGGGGCCAGGAAAGTTGGGTGGGAGTGAGGCACCAGGAGTCAGGACGAGGAACAGGATGTCCTGGCCGGGCTGCCTCTGTGGGGGGTCAGGGACAGGAAGGCCTCCCATGGCTCCCAGGAGACACCGTTCAGGCAGAATGCAAACGGCAACCCAGACATCATCAGGGTTGGGGTCCGCCTGTGGGTGACACCCCCATGTGCCCTGAAGGAGCACCTCAGTCCCCGCCTCCCATAGCCCCACGATACTGCCCCTCTCAGGAATGGCTGTTTTTGGGCTCCAGGGCCCCATGCATTCTATGCTGCCTCCTCAGCAGTCTATGCCCTTCCTCCTCCTCCCTCCACACCCAGATGTGACCATGTGCACCTGAGGGTTCCCACCACTGACCGGACCTGGACCCCAGGCCCTAGCCCAGCCCAGCCCAATCACCTGACCCGAGATCACCCTCTCCACAATGGCGATCCTGCCGTGGGGGCGCTTGGGTCAGAGATAAGCTGTGCACCTGGGCAGGTGGCCTGCCTGGGACGCAGCTCGGCCAGGTGGCCTCAAGCCACAGGGCACACTCTGGACTCTGCACACGCACCCAGGACACTGTGCTCCTGCAGGGCACACCCAAGCCCTCACCAGGGGCCAGGGCCAGCTGGGTATGCTTCACCCTCAATGCCCTCCCCAGCCTAGCCCAGCTACACACACTCATGCACACACATGCACTTACACCCATGCACACTCATGCACACACCCATATGCGCACACACAAGCACACACACTCATATGCACAT
Source organism: Saguinus oedipus (assembly GCA_031835075.1). Taxonomy (NCBI): domain Eukaryota; kingdom Metazoa; phylum Chordata; class Mammalia; order Primates; family Cebidae; genus Saguinus; species Saguinus oedipus. The sequence goes on from CM063170.1 coordinate 52,077,416, forward strand.
GCACAAGCACACCCATGCATGTGTGCTTGGTTGAATACACCTATCCACACACACAGGCCCTGCCCCAGAGGGTTCCAGCTCCACCTCCTCCCTGAAGACCTCTGGGTTCCCCCTCAGCACATCCTCTCCACTGGCTCAGCCATCCCTTCCTCCGCCAGGTACTGGAGTGACTCAGCACTTTCTAGACCCTCTCCCTCCCAGATCACAGACATGTCAGCGACCGCTCAACCCAGCGGCAGTGTGGCTGAGCTGTCCTGAGTCTTCTCCATCTGGCCCCCATTCCAGGATGCAGGTGTCTATGGGGAGGGTGCTGAAACCCAGGACCCAGAGGATGGAATAACCTTGAGGGGACTGGCCATCAGGGTGCTGTGCACGGTGTGGGATGGGTGGCCACCTGAGCGCTGGGCAGGCCTCACCTTCCGAAGCTGCACCCGGGAGGCCTCTGGGTCCGTTCCTCTGCCTTTCTGGGAGCACTTTGCCACAGGGGCCGCTGAGCACTGGCCAGTCGGGCTCCCCGGGCTCAGGGCCCAGTGGAGTGCTGGGAGGCGTGAGCAAGCAGGACGAGTCCTTGTGCGGGGGGCCAGCCTGGGAGCCCCCACGGCCAGGCTGCCTTCCAGATGGGGCCTGTGCCCAGGGAGCCCCCCTCAAGGGAAGAGTACGCTCCGAGGTGGCTTCCTGGGCTGCTGGGCCAGGGTCCCTGGAAGCCAGGGGGCAGCTTGGGGCCTCCAGGTGCCCCTCAGGGACGGTGTGGTGCACACCCTGGGTAGAAGAAGGGTAAGAGCTCAGGCAGAGGAGGGGTGGCCAGGTGGGCACAGCACTCGGGTGACTGAGGGGCAGCCTGTAGGCAGAAGGGCCATCAGGCTGGGGCAGAGTCAGAAAAGCACTCCTGGCAGCCCATGCAGCCTGACATGGTGCAAGAGGCCAGGGGGCTCCTCTGCCATAGGAAGGATGGCCTGGGCTGGGCCAGAATTCCTGGCACCCCTGGAGCTCCTGCCTGCTGTCCCCAGCCCAGCTTCCAGGCCCTCTCCTGTCCTCCTGCACTGGGGGCACGCTGGCTGGGCCCCTCCCTGAGTACCTCGGAGCATGTTGGCTGGGTCCCTTCCCTGGGAATCTCAGAGCACGCTGGCTGAGTCTCCTCCCCGGGTACCTGGGGCATGCTGGCTGGGTCCCTCCCCAGGTACCTCGGGGCAGGCTGGTTGGGGGGCCCCGCTGCCAGGGCTGCCAGGGCTGGCTCTGCTCCGCAGGCCCCACAGAAAGTGGCGGATGTAGAGCAGGTGCTGGTAGATGCTGGCGTCCAGGCAGTCAGCTTCCAAGTCTACCTGGAAGCCCTCGCTGGGCAGGACGATGGGTGGGGGGTTTTCATAGGACTCCAGGACATCCTCTGTAGGGGAGAGAGGATGCCCATGATGGGTGAAGCTGCCTCCCTCACCAGGCTGCCCCGCCCAATGCTGTGGGAACCCAGGGACCAGCAGACGGAGCCAAGTCCCTTGAGCTGTGGACACAGGAGGCTGGGATCCTGGCCACAGTGACCAGTCCCACCCTGGCTCTCATCCCTTCTGAATCCCCACTGACCACCTGGTATGAAGTCCAAGCATCTCAGGACTGAGAATAGGGCCTTGTGGCCAGGAACCCTCCAGCCCCGCTGAGCTGCTCTCTACCTGGGCCTATCTCTGCCCTGCTGGAGTCCCCAGGTAACTGGAGTTCCTCTGGCCCCGCTGAACTGACACAAGCTCCTCCCAGGGTAGGAACCGACTGCCTCCCTGCAGGCTTCGTGGGACCTATATCCAGGCTGGTCTCTGTCCCTGGGAACACGGGCACCTTTCAGGAGGCAGAAGAGCTGCGTGCACACTGAGCTCCTAACTCCCAGCACAGCCTGCCACATAGCAGGCCACAAAAATCACTCAATCGGGAGGGAGGATGCCCACGCCCAGTGCCAGGTGACCTGGGGCTATGGGACAGCATCCAAGGCCCCATCGCCTCTGCCATCCTGTTCTGTCTTGTGGATGTGTTTACATACAACGCTAATGAAGGAAAATGTGTGAATAATCTACACATTAAAAGGCACCCCTGGCCAAGCATGGTGGCTCACGCCTGTAATCACAGCACTTTAGGAAGCCAAGGCAGGCAGATCAATTGAGGTCAGGAGTTCGAGACTAGCCTGGCCAACATGGTGAAACTCTGTCTCTACTAAAAATACGAAAATTAGCTGAGCATGGTGGTACGCACCTGTAGTCCCAGCTACTTGGGAGACTGAGGCAGGAGAATGCCTTAAATGTGGGAGGCGGAGGTTGCAGTGAGCCAAGATTGCACCACTGCACTCCAGCCTTGGTGACAGAGCAAGACTATCTCAGTAAGTAACTAAGTAAATAAATAAATGAATAAAATTTACCCTTGGCTGGGCCAGGTGGCTCATACCTGTAATCCCAGCACTTTGGAAGGCCAAGGCAGGCGGATCACCTGAGGTAAGAAGTTTAAGACCAGCTTGGCCAACATAGTGAAACCCTGTATCTACTAAAAATACAAAAATTAGCTGGGCATGGTGGCACGCTCCTGTAACTCATCTACTTGAAAGGCTGAGGCAGGAGAATCGCTTGAACCTGAGAGGTGAAGGTTGCAGTAAGCCAAGATTGCACCACTGCACTCCAGCCTGGATGACAGAGTGAGACTCTGCCTCAAAAAATAAAATACAATGCCCCATATGAATGCGTGTACACATATATACGCACAAAGAACCCTCCGTGTGGAAGCCTGCGTGTGCACGTACACAGCACAGGTGCTCAGGGAGTCCTCCCCATGGCCGTATGCCGCCTCTACTCCCTTCCTGGGCAGCCATGCAACCAGGGAGGCCCCATCCTCCAGCTTCATGAGGAATGAGGGGACCCAGGACCTGAGCCTGGAGACTGGAACTTGGGCAAGGACTCTTGGCTTCTTGACCCTCCACTGTGGAGGTCCCCAGTGGGGGATGGGGCAGGGGGGTCTTCCAGGTGGAGGCTCCTCCAGGGAGGTCCCCAGGAGGAAGGGCTTCCACACTCACTTCAGATGAGATGAGAGCTCAGGCTGCCTCCAGGCTCCGTCCAGCTCGGAGGGAGTCTCCCACCGAGTCCCCAGCCCCTTCCTGCCCTGGGGTGGGGCTTACCTGACCTGAAGGTGTTGGGGCTGTCCTGGGTCCCTGGCTCCCAGGCACTCATGGGGCCCATGGCCGAGGCCAGCTGGTAGTGAGTCAGCAGCCGGTGCAGCTGTGCTGGGCTCAGGGCAGGGAACGCGGCCCGCAGAGCTGCCCAGCTCATCTGGGTGACAAGAAGGAGCTCATGGTCACAGGCCTCTGGGGGCAGACCCCAGCCCAGGGAGGGGCAGCCTCCATGGGTGGCTGGGGGTGGCCAGCTGAGGGGCACTGTGGTCCTCACTCCCACCAGGGGCCATCTGCAAGGGGGACGGTGTCACAGTAGCAGTTCACCCCAGCACTTCCTGGCAGGTGCTCCAGGGAGAGGCTGGCAGGTGCCATCAGGAAGCCCCTGCCCAGGGAACCCACCCCCATCTCAAGCAAGTGCCCACCTTACACTGCGGCTGCCAACCAGAGAAACCACTGCTGGGAAATGAGCAGTGAAATCCGATTCCTACCTCCAACAGCGGAAAAGAAGTCAAGTCGCTAAAGTCCTGACCGGAAGGCAGGAACATTCATCACCCAGGTGACAGGAGGCAGGGAAAGCATTTTGTTGTTGTTTTGTTGTTTTAGGTTGGGGTGCAGTTGCTCCGTCATAGCTCACTGCAGCCTTGACCTCCCGGGATCAAGTGATCCTCCCACCTCAGCCTCCTGAGTAGCTGGGACCACAGGCATGCATCATTATGTCCAGCTAATTAGTTTTGCTGGTTTTTTTTTTTTTTTTTTTTTTTTGGTAGAGATGGGGGTCTCACTATGTGGGTTTCAAACTCCCGGCCTCAAGTGATCTTCCTGCCTCAGCCTCTCAAAATGTTGGGATTACAGGTGTGAGCCACTGCGCCCGGCCTGGGAAAACTTTCCAGGCAAGTAAAAAATCATCTGCCATAAGGAAAAGGGGAATTCCTCCCATGATGTTAAACAGCCTGTGCGCCCATCATCGTCTTTCTGGGGTTCCCTTCCTGGCTCCCAGCTAGTTCTTATTTTCTGGAATTCACTTCTTCAGCTCTCTGGTTCATCCTGTTTCCATGGAACAGATCTTCTAGTAGCTTCTCGAAAGGGGCACTCACAGGAAAACCACTGCTCCGAGTGCTGGGAGTCTTCATCCCCACCCTGGACCGGTCCTCTGGCTGGCCCAGAACTCCAGGCTGGAAGGTGTCACCGTTCAGATTCTGCAGGCACCACTTTGTCCTGTGACTCCCATGCTGCTCTGCCGAAAGCATCCTGAGTGCAAATCTTCAGGATGGGCCTTGCACTGATTCCTGTCTGGAAGCCTGTGGTTCTCTGTGCCCAGCATCCTTTACTCCTGGGACGCAGAGTTTGGGCACAAACCCTGGCCTGGCCCAGCCACCAGGGCCTCACCCTCTCTGTGGCTCTTTCTGGACTCCCACTGTTTGGACGCCAGCCTCGCTGATGGGGCCTCCCTGTTCTCACCTTTGCTTCCTCTGTTTCTCTCCCAAGTTTTACTGCCAACATCCAGGCGCCTGGGCTGCAGCTACCAGCTGTCCATGCTAATGGACAGTCGGTGTCAAGAGCCTTGTGCGGGAGGGGCGAGGGCACAGCACCACCCCCCAGCCTCAGAAGGTCCTCCTTCAACACCTCCACCCCCAACCACCCTCACCCACACACACTCCAGTTCAAGAAAGCCTCTTGTTTGCCCAGGGGTGGTTCTGTTTAATTGTGAGTTCCTAGAACTGTGTCTACTCTCACTTCTGTGGTTGGTCCAGGGTGGGTGTCAGAGGGGGCCAGCCGTCAGGGTTGAGAGATCAGCTTCAAGGAAACAGAACCTTCCCTCTCCCCTCCCTCCTGCCTCTCCTTCTCTCCCTCCCTCCCTCCCTCCGTCTCTTTCCCCTCCCTCCTCCCTCTCTTCTCTCTCCCTCCCTGTTTCTCTCCCTCCCTCCATCTCTCCCGCTTCCATCTCTCCCCACCTCCATCTCTCTCCCCTCCTCCTCCCTCACCCTTCCTCCATCTCTTCCCCTCCCTCCATCTCTCTCCCCTTCTCCTCCCTCTTCCTCTTTTCTTCCCTTTCCCCCCTCCTTCCCCACTTCTCTCCCCCCTCCTTCTCTCTCTCCCTGTCTCTCTTTCTCCCTTCTTACCCCCACTCCCCCATCCCTCTGCCCCTCTCTCTCCCTGCTCCTTGCCCTCCCTCCCCCATCCCTCCACCCTTCTCTCCCTGCTCCTCGCCTTCCTCTCTGGTGGTCTCTGGTCTTGGGAGCTTTGCTTCCCACCCTCTACACAGCGTTTTATTTCTGCTTCTACAGTTTTATTTTCCAAGACTCCTCTTGTTCTCTCATGGATAGAATCTTATGATTATTTTATGGATACTATTTCTTCTCTTATTTTTATAAGGCTATAAATGGCTTTTTCACTAAGATTCTCCCTGAATTGTTCGTTTCAGGGGTCATCAAACTCGGCCCAGGAAGACCTATTTTTATACGGCCCCCAAGCTAGGTTTTCACATTTTAAAGGGTTTGAAAAAAAAAAACCAAAGGAGATGGGACAAAGACAAGGCCACCACAAAGCCTGAAGTCCTCACAGCCTGGCCCTTCAGAGAAGAAGCCTGTGGGCCCTGGTCTGCTCCTTCCCATGCCACCAGTGCCTCCACATTTCCTTTAGACACTATGTGAGGGTGTGGGGTACAGGGAGGGCGCTTCCCAGCCTCAGTGTGGGGTGGCCAGGCCGCTTCTGAAAAATTCCTGGTGCCTTCCTTCCCCTCCCCCCCAACCCCCGCCCCCGGGGCTGTCACTGCTGATTCGAGCCTGCCCATCTCCCAAAGGGGTGCTCAGGCCTGGCTGCCAAGTGGGGTAAGAGGCTGGGGCCCCCTTTCCAGCATGGGGTTCCTGCCCTCAGCTTGGCCTAGGTTCCCCAGCCAGGAGAACTGTTTTCAAGGTTCTAGAAATGTCCCCACCCAGTTGTGCAGGGGGAGGCAGAGATCCTGGGTGTTGCTGCTGCTTCCTTTTCATGTACACAGAAAACTACACACCTGACACACACAACTCAGCAAGTTCTCCCCAAAGAACACACCTGTGTACCCAGCCCCAAGAACCAGAACCAGAACAGGGGCAGCAGCTCAGCGGCCCCAGGCCCCTCCAGGACCATGGCAGTCCCCACCCACTTCCAGCCCTGCAGGTGCGCTCACTGCACCTGACTCCATCAGGTCAACCTCCCCTTTCAGGAGAATTTTATATCTTATTTTATTTATATTACTTATTTATATAGAGACGGAGTCTCTCTGTTGCCCAGGCTGGAGTGCAGTGGCACCATCTTGGCTCATTGCAACCTCCATCTCTTGGGTTCAACTGATTCATGTGTCTCAGACTCCTGAGTAGCTGGGACTACAGGCATGCACCACCACACCTGGCTAATTTTTGTATTTTTAGTAGAGACAGGGTCAGGCTGGTCTCAAACTCCTGACCTCAGGTGATTCATTGCCTTGGCCTCCCAAAGTGCTGGGATCACAGGTGTCACCCACCGTGCCCAGCCTTATTTATCATTTTATGACAGGGTCTTGCTCTGTCACCCAGGCTGGAGTGCAGTGGCGCGATTGCAGCTAACTGCAGACTTCCCGTGCTTAAGTGATTCTCCTGCCCCAACCTCCCAAGTAGTTGGGAACTACAGCTGCGTGCCACCATGCCTGCCTAATTAAGAAATCTCTTTCTTTGTAAAGATGGATGAGGGTCTCACTATGTTACCCAGGCTGGTCTCAAACTCCTGGGCTTGTAATCCTCCTGCCTTGGCCTCCCAAAGTGCCCAGCCGACAGCTGAGATTTGCCCGTGGCTCCTCAGAAGGAGTTTGCTCAGTCACGCTGCTCTGCCGTATTTCACTGTACTGAAGATAGCACTTTGTTCATCCCTCATGTTGTTGATAAATATCATACGGGTTCTTCCCAGGCTGGGGCAGTTAAAAGTGGTGCCACTGGAAGCATCACTAAGCAGGCGGTGGCGAGGGACCCACAGAAGCATTTCCTTCCGGGGAACTGCTCAATCACAGCACATGCATTCGCTTAGCTTCCAAAGTGGTGAGGCTCATTTACAACCTCACCAGGAACACCTGAGGGTTCAAACCACTGCACCTCCTCACCAGGACCGCCTTTCTTTATCTCAACCATTTTGATGTGTTCAGTGTTTAAAACACTGAGATTGGGCCGGGTGCGGTGGCTCACATCTATAATCCCAGCACTTTGGGAGGCCAAGGGGAGCAGATCACCTGAGGTCAGGCGTTCCAGACCATCCTGGCCAACATGGTGAGATTTCGTCTATACTAAAAATAAAAAAATTTGCCGGGCATGGTGACATGTCCCTGTAATCCCAGCTGCTTGGGAGGCCAAGGAAGGAGAATCACTAGAACCCGGGAAGTGGAGGTTGCAGTGAACCGAGAGGGCACCGCTGCACTCCATCCAGCCTGGACAACAGAGTGAGATTCTGTTTCAAAAAAAAAAAAAGAAAAAATGCCAAGGTTTTGTTTTTGTTTTTTAAGGCTAGTCAAGTGAAGCAATGGGAGTGAAGAAACAACAAAATCTGTATCTGGTTGTGATACATTAGTTATAAACACCAGTGTGCTCAGGCCAGCCTCAAACAGAGTCTGAACTGCATTTCTGTGACAAATACAGCTGTCCATCTCTCATGTGTCATTTTCCTTTCCTACAACCCCCTTTTCAGGTTTTGGCATCAAGGAATTACTGGTGTTTTAAAGTGAGATAGGGTTTCTTCTTCTAGTTTCTGGTAAGAATTTGGGTACTAATGGTATTATTTCTTAAGGTTTAAAATAATTCACCAACAAAACCATCTGGGTCTTGAATCTTCTTCATGAGAAAGTGTTAAAATCATAATTTCCTTTTTTTTTTTTTTTTTTTGAGACTGAGTTTCGCTCTTGTTACCCAGGCTGGAGTGCAATGGTGCGATCTTGGCTCACCGCAACCTCCACCTCCTGGGTTCAGGCAATTCTCCTGCCTCAGCCTCCTGAGTAGTTGGGATTACAGGCACGCGCTACCATGCCCAGCTAATTTTTTGTATTTTTAGTAGAGACGGGGTTTCACCATATTGACCAAGATGGTGTCGATCTCTTGACCTTGTGATCCACCCACCTCGGCCTCCCAAAGTGCTGGGATTACAGTGCTGGGATTACAGGCTTGAGCCACCATGCCCGGCCCAATTTCTTTTCTTTTTTTTGAGAAAAGGTCTCATTTCTGATATCCAGGCTGGAGTGCATTGGCACAATCATGGCTCATTGCAACCTCAATCTCCTGGGCTCGAGGAATCCTCCTGCCTCAGGCCTCTAAGTGGCTGGGACCACAGGCATTCACCACCATGCCTGCCTACTTTGTGTGTGTGTATTTTTTGTAGAGATGTAGATTTGCGTGTACTTTTTGTAGAGACAGGCCAAGTTGTGCAGGCTGGTGTTGAACTCATGGGCTCAAGGGATCCTCCTGTCTCAGCCTCCGGAAGTGCTGGGATTGATTACAGGTGGGAGCTACCGCACCTGGCCTTTCAGTTTCTTTAACACATGCAGGACCATTCAGATTTTTAACTGCCTTTTGAATCAGTTTCAATAAGTATTGTTTTTCTTATCTATTCGTTTCATCTAAATTGTCAAATTTATCACCAAAAAGTTGGTTATGATCTCCTCTTTCTACTAATTTTTAATGTAGAATCTGAGTGATGTTCTCCTTTTCATTTCTGATACTAGCAATTGTGTTTTCTCTCTTATTCAACTTTTCTATTTTTATTTTTATTTATTTATTTATTTTTTGAGACAGTCTCACTCTGTCGCCCAGGCTGGAGTGGAGTGGTGTGATCTCAGCTTACTGCAGCCTCCACCTCCAGGGTTCAAGCGATTCTCCTGCCTCAGCCTCCCAAGTAGCTGAGATTACAGGCACATACACCCACGCCCGGCTAATTTTTGTATTTTTAGTAGTGATGAAGTTTTACCATGTTGGCCAGGATGATCTCAAACTCCTGACCTCAGGTGATCCACCTGCCTCAGCCTCCCAAAGTATTGGGATTACAGGCATGTAATCCTGCGCTCAGACTCTTATTCAACTTTTCACACAACCAACCCCTGACTTTAGTGCTCATCTCAACCACATTTATTTCCTATTTCACTGATTTTTAGCTCTCATCTGTCATTTCCTTCTGCTCTTCTTGTGTTTGATTAGTCCTTCTCTTTCTTGCCTCAAGATTATTCATTCTTAGCCTTCCTTGTTTTCTAATATATACATATGAGGCTTAACTTTTCCTCATAAAACTGCTGTAACTGCAGCCCACAGGTTTGGATATTTCATATCTTCACTGTTGCTGATGAGCTTAATGCTGAGCTGGGGTTGGGAAGCTTTTGGTAAGGCTCAGAGGGCCTCTGAGCGGTCCTCACCCCAAGGTTCGTTTGTTTCTTCGTTCCTTCCTTCCTTCTTTCCTCCCTCCCTCTCTTCCCTTCCTTCCTTCCTTTTTCTTTCTTACAGTTGGGATATTCCTCTATTGCCCAGGTTGGAGTGCAGTGGTATGATCATAGCTCACTGAAGCCTTGAATTCCTGGACTCAAATGGCTGCCTCAAATGCCTATAGCTGGGACTACAGGCATTTGCCCCATGCCTGCCTCTCACCCCAGGGTTTCCACTGAGGGCCTGGTGTTTAATTCCCAAGGGGTCCTGGACTCTTCATCTCTGTCTCCTCTGCATTGTGAAACCATCACAGATTCTGCTCTGCTTTTCTTTTCTTTTTCTTTTTCTGAGACAGAGTTTCGCTCTGTCACCCAGGCTGGAGATCTCGACTCACTGCAACCTCTGCCTCCCAGGTTCAAGCAATTCTCCTGCCTCAGCCTCCTGAGTGAGTAGCTGGGACTACAGGCACGTGCCACCACGCCTGGCTTTTTTTTTTTTTTTTTTTTTTTTGTATTTTTAGTAGAGATAGGGTTTCACTGTGTTAGCCAGGATGGCCTTGATCTCCTGACCTTATGATCTGCCTGCCTCAGCCTCCCAAAGTGCTGGGATTACAGGCATGAGCCACACACCTGGCCTACACTCTTCTTTTCAAAGTTTCTGGTAGTTTTAAAGCCTCTCCCTGGAGATTCAGAAAGTTGCAAGTGTTTTAGGGGAAAGCTGGGCATGCATTTCAGGCCCTGACGTCTCTGAGCTTATTATCTCTTGCCTGTGAGACGGCCAGTGCTGTGCTGTTCGGATTTCTGTTTCCCCAGCAGTGGCCTCTACCTCGACAAAGCCTGGATTCTCGGCCTCACATCAAAACCTGCTCCCAGGACAGCCAATGTCCCCAGGGAAAAGCAACAGGACCCACAGGTCAGCTCTTTGTGAGGCTTACTGTCTGCGGTCTGCCCTCTCCTCATCCTTCAGGAGCTCTCACGCCTTTCAACCGATGACTGTTTCTTTCCGGCTGTGCGAACTGTCCTCAGTGGAACTGCAGGCTCGGCTCCTCCATCCAAGCCCCAGTGCTTTCCACAATGTCGATCAGATGTTTTCCTGTTTCAGCCCCATATCGACATCACTATCCAGAGGTACCTGGCACTACCAATTCCTGAGCCTTTTGGTGGCTTCATGTAAACTGAGTGGCTTCTCGGGAGTCAGTTTATCTTCTTCTTTTTTGTAGAGATGGGGTCTCGTGTTGCCCAGGCTGGTCTCAAACACCTGGCCTCAAGCGATCCTCTCACCTCAGCCTCCCAGAGCCCTGGGAGGACAGGCAGATCGTGCCTGGCCAAGTCAGCTTTCTTCAGTCGTTAAGGCAGGTGCTCCTCACCCATGTGCTTTCTGCCTTCCAAGACAGCATTGCTTCTGTCTCCTCTATGACTTTGTCCTCATGGGTGTGTGCCATGAAAAAGCACCACTTTACTTTTGTTCAGTGATACCGTAGGAGAAGCTAACTAAACTCGTGTGTTCAATCTACCACATGGGATCCAGACATCCTCATTTTCCAAATTTTCTATAGTAAATAATAATGCTTCACTTCTTCTTTATTTGAGTCAGAGTCTCACTATGTCGCCCAAGCTGAAGTGCAGTGGCGTGATCTAGCTCACTGCAACCCCACCTCCCAGGTTCAAGCGATTTGCCCTGTGGCTACTCTTCCCATCACCCTACAGCATGTGAAACCATCGGTTATTTTCCATTCATGACTGTGTTGGGAAGGGGGTGGTGAGTGGCGAGGGAGGCCGGGAGGGGCATGTCAGTTTCCAACTGCCACTGTGACACAGGCTCGCACGTGGGGCAGTCTCGGACACACCAGTGCATGCTCTCACAGCTCTGTGGCTCCGCAGCTCAGCCAGGTCTCACAGAGAGGACGGCAAGAGGAGAGACCTGGGGGAGGACCTGTCTCCCTGCTCTTCCGGTTGCTGCCAGAATTCAGTTCCTGCGGTTGTAGGACTGAAGTCCCGTTTCTAGACTGGCTGTCAGCCAGGGCCACTCCAGCTTTTAGAGGCCGCCGCACTGCTTGACCCCTGGTCCCACCTCCAGCTCCAGAGCCACATCCCCTCTTCTTCCACTTCTCTCTGAGCCACACTTCCGGGTGGACTGGGCCACCCAGACACCCAGGTCATCTCTGAATCTCAAGGTCTTAATTATATTCACATCTCCAGAGTCGTCTTTGCCTTGCGGGGTAATGGGGTCACAGGTCTCAGACATCTTTTGGGTCATTATCCTGCCTACTCCAGTTGGAGACAGCCATGGAATGGAAGCAACCTTGCTAATTACTGCAGACCTGGTTTGTGAGCCAGGGACCCACAGCATGTGGCCCCGCCCCTCCCTGCCTCCCATGTACCCCCCCTACCTGGATGAGCTGGGCCCTGGGCGTGGCCAGCAGGTTGAGGGTGCAGGAGAGCTTGCGGAAGAAGTGCTCTCCAGCCACCCCAAAGCCAGCGCTCCGCATCCACTCCAGGAGCTGCTGCAGGCGGGCGCAGGCCTGGACACCTCTGGGCCAGTGGAAGCAGCTCAGCGACGGGCCTGTGTAGGGAGGGAGGAAGGGTGATGCCCGGGCTGTCCTCCCTGGGGACACAAACACAGGCCTGTCCCCAGAGTCTGCCCTCCCTAGCTCCAGGCCACTGAGGACATCACAGCTCCATGACAGGCAGGAGACCTTCCCTAGGTTTCCAAGGCAACTGACCAGCCTCAAACCCCTCTCTGGAGCGGGGTGCTGTGGGAGATGAATGTAGCAGGGCAGGGTAGGCTGTGAGAGCCACTGACTCCACAGTGCAGCCCTTGGCTGGGACCCTTCCTACCCCTACACACATGTGCTGTGGGCTTGCCCCCACCAGGGTCTCCCCATGCCCCCACAGTGGCCCCGGCTGGGAGTGACCAATGTCCCTGGACCCTGCAGGTGAGGGAAGAAGTCCTTCCTGGAGGCAGGGTCCAAAGCTAGTCTACAGCTGCACAGGCCTGGGTTCCATCCTGGCTCTGACATGTCCACCGGGCAGTTCTGGGACAGTCCGGTGATGCCCTGAGCCCGTTCCCACAGGTAAGGGGCCCGGGCAGATCTCTCGGCCGTGGCTTCTCTGAAACCCTGATGGGACCCTGGCTCCTACGGAATGCACTGTGGCAATCTGTCCCCCTGCCCCCGGCCTCCCACTCCCCAGGGGCACCAGATGCTCAGGAAGCAGGAGCCCCAGGAGGGCAGAGCCATCCTCAGGAGCAGCGAGGGAGGGGCTGGCAGCTGTCATGTCTAGGAATGTGAGCCCCCGGCCCCCAGCCCCGCACAAGGCCCTCACCCCTGTCAAGAAGCTGGTTGAGGAGCAGGGTCCCAGAGAAGAAGAAGAGGTAGGCGAGCATCTGTGAGGCCACCTCGGGGTGCACTTGCAGCTGCCGCAGGAGGTCCAGGGCCGCCTGGTACACGGACACCACACGGCGTAGCTCCTCGGGCAGCTCAGGGGCCGAGGACCAGCTCTCGCGGCACTCCATCTGAAATGGGGGGCACTCCAAGAGCGCCGGGAGGCAGATGTACAGGGACTGGAGGGGTGAGAGGAGAACAGCAGCCAGCATTTCCAGGAGTGCTGGTGGCCAAACGCAGGTCTAACCCAGCCAGCTTCCCACCCATGCACTTCTCACAGGGACCCGGCCTCGATGGCTGGACTGACCACGGCTTTGCAAATGTCCAGTGTGGGGTGTGGGGTGCAGGAGATGCCTCCTGGGGCTGCTGGGAACAGAGGTGGGGTGCAGGGGGCCCAGGGGGATCTGCTTCTGTCCAAGGCACAGATGACCTCAGAAGGTGCACAGAGATGACACCTGGGGGGATGGGCTCCAAGGAAGGGGCTGGAGACACCCGTGGTTAATAACGGGACAGCCACCACTCCCCAGGAAAGTGGCTCACTGCACCCCAGATGTACCCCAAGCTGGCCAGGGCCAGAGAGACCAGCGGCAGCACCTCTGGCACCCATGGGTCCAGGGTGATAACAGTGCCACGTCCCCTGAACCCCATGCTGGGGCCTCCCCCACCTCATCCCTTACTTCCCATGCTGGGGCTTCCCCCACCTCATCGCTGACCCTCAAAACACTGGCAGGAAGGGCAAGTGTTTCAAGGCGAGGGAAAGAGGGAGCCAGGATTATTTTAGGGTTTCTCCTTGACCTGGGGAAGAGTGGGTGTGGGGTTTGGCGTGCAGCCAGGCCTGTGCAGGACCTGCAGCCACTGCTCCCTGCTGAAGTGGAGCTTGTCACAGTCCCCTCCCTCAGCCCCCAGAAGGCCCCTAGGAGAGCCACAGGCATAAGCCTATGTCCTGCTTCATCCCAGGAGCTGCCTGAGTGCAGAAGCAGTTCCCGTCCTGTGCACCTTGGAGATGTAGTAGACGCACTGCTGGAAGGCATAGAGCACCACCTCCTCCAGCACTGCCATGGCCTCCTCGCTGGCCGTCAGTGTGCAGGAGAAGAGCGACTCCTTCGAGCCTGCAGGGAGACAGCCACACCAACAGTCACAAGGGGCACAGTGGACAGTGGCGACTCAGCCAGCTGCCAGCTCCCTCCTGGCCACCAGCTACACCCAGTGTGCCCATCTGGGGTGCAGATGTGATGAAACAGCCGAGGGACTCTGGGCCTTGGCTTGGAGGAGTGCAGCAAACCTGCCACTGCCCTTACCTGGGGCCAGGAATGCTGGGGAGGGGGCAGGAGGTGTCTGGACACCCAATGTCACAACACCCAGCCCAGCCCAAGCGCTCATTCATTCCCATGTTCTGGATGAGTTTTCTGTTACAACCAACTGCACCCAAAACAGCAGGTCCTAACCCCTCCCCACAGGTCGCTTCTTGCTCGCAACATGGGTCAAAGGACTCTGGCAGCAGCCTGTGTGTGGCCACCATGCTGTGGAATCATAACAGTATTTCAGGAAGAAAAAGCCCAAATCACCTATTTCACCCCCACCCCTGGGTGTCAGCCAGGGCAGCTGAAGCTGAGACTGGGGGAGCCGCCCTTGGGGGAGCGGTGACAGTGGTCACTGGGTGGTTCCTGCCCTCTGGGTGGGGGCTCTTGTGAAGTCAAAAGGCCCCCGACAGGGTGAAGCCTTCCCCGGGGGCTTCCAGAAAGTGAGGGGGCATCTAGTGGTCTCAGCGACTGGGGGTCCCATCAGCACCCAGGGAAGGGGCCAGGACCCTGGACATCCACCTTTGGGCACCTTCATTCTCTCCCAGGACTGCAGGGGGGGTGGCCATGGTGGTGTTCCTAGTGCAGCCGGGTGGATGGTCACAGCTCCCCTCCTCTCCCTCCTGTGGGGCCTCCTTACAGGAGGGGCAGAGGGGCAGCACCATCAGGGCTGCCTGTTGGGGCTGCGTGGGTGGTGCCTGGTGAGCCAGGCCAACAATCACCCTGATGCTGGCCTCCCTGGAGCACGGGCCCTGCCGACCCTCTGCCGGGCACACTGCACCAGGCGCTGGCCCCATTGCACCAGGGGCCAGCCCACTCACCACCAGGACAATGCTACATCAAGCCCCTGGACAAGCCCCCGTCACTTTCACTCCACTGTGGGTGGTGCTCCTCCTCCTTCAGGGGCTCAGGGCTGCTTGGCCCCCACCCACCAAGCCCACTCCCCAAGAACCTGTGAGGCACTCCTAGTGCCTGGTCCATGGGGTCACATCTGGGACCCAGGCAGGGCAGCTGGAGGGACCCCAGGGTCTGGGGCAGTGAGGGACTCTTAGGCTCTGCCAACCTCGACACTGTGCCCAGAAGCCTCCACGCTTGGGTGACGTGCAAGGTGGCCCGATGGCGCCCACGGCGAGTGCCAGCCGAGGATATTCACACCACGGCAGCAGGGAGGTAGGGCAGGAGGCTGAGCTCTGACCCATCTACCTGTCCTGGTGCCCTGGACCCCAGCTGCCTCCAGCTACCAAGTCTGAGAGCCCAGCCCCATGCCACTCCCTGCACAAGGGCAGGGCACTGGTGGGAAGAGGGAAACGGGGCCATGGGAATGATGGGGAGGAGGAGGAGGTGGCAGCGACTATGTGGAACAAAACCACAGAGCAGGCTCCAACCACCCCCCAAGGGCCTGAGGTTCCATTTCTTCTTTTATTTTTGGTAGAAATGGGGGTCTCACTATGTTGCCCAGGCTGGTCTGGAACTCCTGGGCTCAGGCGATCTGCCTGCCTTGGCCTCCCAAAGTGCTGGGATTACAGACATGCACCCGCCATGACACCTGGCCCCGAGCCTCCATTTCTTTCTTTCTTTTTTTTTTGGAGATGGAGACTTATTCTGTCTCTCAGGCTGGAGTGCGATGGCACAAACCCAGCTCACTGCAGCCTCTGCTTCCCAGGTTCAAGAGGTTCTCCTGCCTCAGCCTCCTGAGTAACTGGGATTACAGGCACCCACTACCATGCCTGGCTAATTTTTGTATTTTTAGTAGAGACGGGGTTTCACCATGTTGGCCAGGCTGGTCTCGAACTACTAACCTCAACTGATCTGCCCACCTTGGCCTCCCAAAGTGCTGGGATTATAGGCGTAAGCCTGGCCCTGAGACTCTATTTCTAACCCCCGCCCCAAGACGTCTCTGCTTGTGGTGCCACAGCCAGTGGGAATTTCTGAAGAGCTCCAAGCCCACAGGCTGTTAAGGGGGCACACTGGCCAGTGCCCCTGGCTTGCCCCCAAAGCCCCAGGACCCCTGAGGAAGCCGGCCCTGTCCCTAAAGAAGAAGGCGCTGAGCCTCAGCCATGAAGAGGGAAGATGGGAGAATCCTAGACGCACATGAAGAAGTTGTGAGGTGGCGAGGGAGGGGCCTGGGTCACAGCTTTGGACAAACAGTGTTTGGGGAAGGACAACAGCCACGTGACTCACTCTCGGGAAGCGACAGCTCTGCTCTCCCAATTCTTCCCACAGACATTTCCTGCAGAGGGTCAGGAGCCTGGACCCGGCTCTGACCTCCTCACCCACACCAGCCCCTGCTTGGGGCTATTTCCCACTCCGTTCCCTGGCGTCTGCCTGGCCCTCGACACCCAGAGCCTGCCGGTGTCCCTGGGCCCCACTCCCATCACTGGGCCAAAAGCCACCCAGGCCCCTGACCAAAAATAACTTCCTCCGAAGACCAAAGGCAGCAGCTCCGTCAGCTCAGAGCAATTTTTCCCATGAAGAGCAGCCAACACAGGGACCACATGGGACCCAGCTGCCTGAGGCCACCAAACCCAGGCGGCCACAAAGCCACGTGGAAAGTTGGCCAGGGACTCGCCAGGAATGTGGAGCCCGAAAGTTACAGGTCCCAGACTAAGTCTTTCTGTGGGGGCCAGAACAAAAAAGGCCCCTAACCTGCCCCCATCCCTGTGTCACACGAAAGGACCAAGTGCACTGCAAGGTCATCGAGGGTCGCCCTTGGCAGGCTGCAATCCCAGAGCCTCCTCATCCCAGGGCCTGCCTGCCAGCTGTGACTCCAGTGCTGGAGGATGCTGGTGTCAGGTGTGCTGGGAGAGGTGACAGGTGCTGAAGTCCCGGGAGGCCGGGCCCCCAGGGGAGGCCTGCCCCAGGCAGCTGGACGTGGGGACCTTTCGTGGAGGCTTAAGGACCCACAGTCATTTATGTCACTTTCCAGGAAAAAGCCAGAGGAAAGGTCTGCCCTAGATCCAGGCCCCGTGAACAGGCAGGGGCTGCCCCATCACATGGGGGTTAAGGCCAAAGGCCAGAGGCCTGGATGCCCACTGGGGCCAAGAGGGGTCGATGCTACCCCCACATATCTGAGGCAGCCCCAATTCCCAGGCCAGGGAGCCCCTAGCAGGGCCTCACATTCCCTTCCCTGTGAAGGAGGGGAGAAGGAACTGTGGCCAGCAGGAAGGAATGCGGACAGATCTCAGCTGGCTCTGCCTCCCCCAGGAGTGGGGACCCTACCCTACAACCTCATGGCCAGGGCTGGCCTGACCTCCCCGAGGCCTCTTCAGTCCAGCCTGGTCTCTGCAGCCCAGCCCCACACAATGTGGGAAGCTGCCCCACCACGGGGTCACTGCGCAGACGCCCTGGGACCTCCCTCACCATCGAGAGCCTCTCCTCTCAGAAAACCTGCCCCTAAGGCATGGGGGGCACGGCAGGGCCCCAGCACCTGACTCAGCCCAGCCAGGACCTTGTCTGGCCTTGTGTACTAAGGGGCTGTTTCAGATGCAGCCACAGCCACAGCCCCCTCCCAGGACAGGGACACAGCTGAGTACACAGAGACCCTGCAGCGTCTGGTAGACCGCGCCCGTGGGAGCACCCATCCCTGCGCACCTGGCCCAGACCTCCCTCGAAGCTCAGAGACACAGCCTGGGGCAGCTCCAAATGCGCCACTCACTGACCCGGGCCCTCCAGAGGCAGGGCCACCAGGCCATGGCCACTCAGGACTCTATGGCCCTGGGCCCGCCTGACAGCACACCCCACAGGTATGTGGGCAGAGGGTGCATAGCATGGCTGTGGGGATTAGAACCAAAGCCCCTCACGAGCGGCTCTGGCCCCAGTTCCCTGGGTGCCTGCTCGTCACTTCCGAAGCACAGCGGCACAGTCCTGCTGCCCCACCTGGCTCCATTCCAGGCCCCACACAGCCCTCGGCAGACTTGCCAGCCAAAATCTTACCCTGGCTTCCAGGCCGGTCCCACACCACCTTTCCCACAAACCGCCCCCACCGCCACCAACTGCCCCATCGGAACTCCTCTCCCTTAGTATTTTCAGAACACTTCCTACTGCATTTCAGAAATCCTGAAATGTTGGCCAGGCGCGGTGGCTCACAGGTATAATCCCAGCACTTTGGGAGACCCAGGCGGGAGGATCACCTGAGGTCAGGAGTTCAAGACCAGCCTGGCCACCATGGTAAAACCCCATCTCTACCAAAAATAGAAAAACTAGTCAGGCGAGGTGGCAGGCGCGTGTAATCCGAGCTACTTAGGAGGCTGAGGCACAAGAATTGCTTGAACCTGGGAGGTGGAGGTTAAAGTAAGCCAAGATCACACCATTGCACTCCAGCCTGGGCGACAGAGTGAGATTCCGTCTCAAGAAAAAAAAAGAAATCCTGAAATATATATTTCCCACATCATAATCTGTGAAACCGACATGATCTAGTTTCATGAGGACTGGCAACGTCCATCTTTCTGGAAAAACGGTGCGTCTCGGAACAGGTGGTGGCTGAGGGCCGATGCTCTCTCTACCACCCCTTGCATTTGGTTCACGGTGGCATCTGTGTCTCCCCTACGGACCTGTGTGCCTCCCCAGGACCTCTTGCAAGCAGAAGGGTGAGACTGCAGTCAAGGGGACACCACCGCATGGAGCACACGGGATGATGGATACAGCCTGAGAGCCAGGGTGCTGTGGGCAGGAGGTGCCTGACTAGTTCACGCCACCTGCACCACCTCACAGGCCGTCCCTGAGGGTCTGACATGCACCAGCTCAGGGGCTAAGGAAGCCCCCAGCATGAGTCCATCCCTGCTATCATGGCCAACTCGGTCCCGAGGATGGAGAGGAGCTGCCACACTCCCCTGCCTGGGGCGCCAGCCATACCTGTGATGTCCAGCTGCTCCTCCATGCTCTGCATGTAGAGTGGGCATTTCTGCTGGATAAAGTACAGGAGCTCGATGGAGTTAGACATCCAGAAAAGAATGGGCTGCAAGTCTGGAACCAGGTCAGTCATGGCGCAGCTGGCCAGTGAGAAGGGCTCCTGGCTACCAAAACAGAAAGACTAAGAGTTACACGGGGACCTGACACCCAGGAGGCTGAACCTAGCACTCTGTCTACACAAGGACACACATTTTCATGGGACACTGACAACTGCAACCATCAACCTGACACTGCTGGGTGGGGACATTCAACAATACATGTACCCACCTGGCACCTGCCCACAACACCCGACAGCCAGAGGCCCCTACAAACCTGGCAGGGGAGACAGCTGGGCGCCACAGCCACTGGTAAAAAAACCTTGGTAAGTAAACAGCTTGCACGCCTTTTCTTTAGAAATGAGGTCATATAGTAGCTGTGAATGCTAAGAGATAATGCGTGCAAATATGTGCGTGCTCACCTGTATGCGTGCATGGGGTAGGAGATGGGCCCATAGTTTTTAGAACAAGAAATGTCAGTTCCATTATATTACTTAAGTTAACAAGGTAATTACCAAAGGAAATAAACAATAACAGAGCCATTTTCGGAGGTGCACAAGGCAAGATGAACCGCTACTTTATTAAAGCAGGAAGTCACGAAAAGTCCATGAATCACGGTGTAGCAGGCAAAGCATGAGAGCTAAAGACCCAGAGGCAATCACTAGAAACCCAAACTGAGACCGGGCGCAGTGGCTCACGCCTGTAATCCCAGCACTTTGGGAGGCCAAGGCAGGTGGATCACCTGAGGTCAGGAGTTCAAGACAGCCTGGCCAAAATGGCAAAACCCCGTCTCTACTAAAAATACAAAAATTAGCCTGGTGTGGTGGCAGGTGCCTGTAATCCCACCCACTCAGGAGGCTGAGGCAAGAGAATCACTTGATCCTGGGAGGTAGAAGTTGCAGTGAGCTGAGATCTTGCCATTGCACTGTAGCCTGGAAGATAAAGCATGACTCCGTCTCAAAAAAACAAAACAAAACAAAAAACTCGACACTGGACACCATTCATCAAGGTTGCCTCTGAGATCTGCATGGGGAAGGGGCTGGGCCAGGTTTCTACCACAAACTTCTGGGCACAGTCTCTTTGTCTCTTTTTTCTTTTCATTTATTTATTTTTTTTCTTAATTTATTGTCTTTTCTTTTTAGTTATTTATTTATTTAGAGGCAAGGGTCTCATTCTGTCACCCAGGCTGGAGTGCAGTGATGCAATCACAGCTCACTGCAGCCTCCAACTTCTGGGCTGAAGCGATCCTCCCATCTCAGCCTCCCAAGTAGCTGGGACTACAGGCATGCACTGCCATCCCCGGCTAATTACTAAAAAACATTTTTTTTTTAAATACACAGGGTCTTGCTATGTTGCCCAGGCTGCTCTTTAACTCCTAGCCTCAAGCAATCCTCTTGCTTTGGCCTCTCAAGAGCTGGTATTATAGGCATGAGCCACCATGCCTGGCCTTGCTTCTGTATCCATGGAGTTGGTTCTTACCCTGAGTAACAAAAGCAGTAGCTCAGGCCCCTCCTTCACCAGCCTGATGCAGGTAGGGGTGGAAGGCTCTTCCCTCCCAGGCCTGCTGCCTCCCCCACTCAGTGCTCCCTTTTCAGGGGATGACAGCAACATCAGGGCCGCCTCCATCCTCGGTGACAGCCTCCACCATCAGGCTGGCTTCCAAGCTCAGAGCTCCGAAACCCTTTCTCCCACATCTCTTGGGAACCAGCACCAGGATGTGTCTGTCTGGTGTGACTTGAAACTGCCTTCTAGTGTCCTCAGTTGGCCTCTTGGAACATCTGAGGGGTGGATACAGCAAGGCTGCGCTGAGGTCCCTGGGTAATTCCTCATTTAAAATGTTGGCTACACATCTTTCTCACAGGTTCCTCATCTGGTCCATGCACCAGCTCAGCACTAAGCCACTGGACAGGCTGCCTGGGACACCCAGGGGTCCCAGCAGCTCAGAGGACACATTCATCCATAAGCCTCCACAACTGCACCTGGCAGACACAAACAGCTGAGCGCCCTTGCTTGGTAAGCAGAAGGGATCCTTTTGTAAACAGATTAAACCACGCAGATCTGACTTGGATCTGCCTGGGATGTGGAGGGCGGCCCTGCTGCCTGGCCCACAGCTGGCCCAGGGACCCCTCGTCACCTGTGTCCCTTACTGGGGGGATTCTAAGGGGCGAGCCAGGTGACTGCCACTCTGCTGGTCTCAGAGCATGGTGCAAGCCCAGTGCCTGCCCCCAGGCCTGGGGCACAGCCAGGCTCAAGGCTGGATGGCTGTCAGAGTGACCACCACGCACACGGTCCCAGGTGTGTGAACCTAGCCTGGGGTCCTTCGAAAGGTGCCAAGCCCACAGGAAAAGTCACCAGGACCTTCAGGCAGCCATTAGTGAGGGCATCTGGGAAGGGCTGAGGCCCTGTTTTCCTTCCTGTTCTTTCCCCAGCTGGGCAGCCAAGAAGGGCAGAGGGAGGAAGCCCAGGCTGCGTCCCAGATTCTCCCTGGTGCCCAAAGTGTTGTCCGCTCTCTCTGATGTCACTTCACTTTTGTCCACAAACAATGTTGACCTCTCTCTCATGCACTCGCACTGCGGGAGGGAAGAAACCGGCCTGAGACTGTCTCTCCTTGTTTTGGCAGCTAAGCAGGTCTGCTCCCTGCTCATTGTATCTGGCACAGCTCAAAGTCCTGCTCCTTTTTGCCCATTCTGGACACTGGCTTGAAGGACATGTGTGTCTGCAGATGGGCAGAAGGAGCTTTATGCAGTTAAAGAAGGATTCGCTGGGCTCTTCGGAGACTAATTCTGTCTTGTTTTCAACATTTACTGCCCTTCTCAATCTTCCCCGGAACCCAGAGGATAGACAGGCCTCTCCAGGAAAACAAACAACCAGACATCGCAGCTGGAGTTTCAGGATCAAACCCGGGCCAGGTCAACGCTACATGCCCCCCACCTGCCACCCTGGGGCCACATGAGTGGGGGCCCAGGGAATGATGAAGATCCAGCCCATCCTATCCAGGCCTGTCTGGATGGAGGAGGAGGTCTGGTGGAAAAGGAATACATAAGTTGTCCTAGAAAAGGGCAGAGGGAAGGGCACTCAGGTGGGGACAGCACAGCCTGGTAGGAGGAACGGGCACAGCTGGCTAGGGCAGGCCAGTCAGGGTGTGGGCATCTCCTGTGGGCGGAGGGAGGGAACGTGGCACTGGAGTCCCAGTCCTGGGAGCCAAGGCCATGGACACACTCACACGGCCCACAGGGAACACAGAGACGAGAGTGTGTGTGGCCAGCCATGGCCAGCACATACCTATCGCTTCCATCAGGAGAGGACCAAGGAATGGCGTGCCCCAAAAAGCAGGTCAGCCACATCCACCCACCTGGAGAGGTCGTGAGTGAGAAAGCAAACCACAGACAGCTCAGCCAGTGCCATCACACCCAGAAAGAAAGGAAGAAAGAGAGAGGAAAGAGAGAAAGAAAGAAGCTGGGTGCAGTGGCTCACGCCTGTAATCCCAGCACTTTGGGAGGCTGAGGCTGGTGGATCACCTGAGGCCAGAGGCTGGTGGATCACCTGAGGCCAGAGGCTGGTGGATCACCTGAGGCCAGGAGTTCAAGACCAGCCTGGCCAATATGGTGAAACTTCCTCTCTACTAAAAATATGAAAATTAGCTGGGCAGGGTGACACGTTCCTGTAATCCCAACTACTCGTGAGGCTGAGGAAGGAGAATTGCTTGAACCGGGACCCGGGAGGTGGAGGTGGCAGTGAGCCAAGATCGCACCACTGTATTCCAGTCTGGGCTACAGAGACTCCATCTCAAAAAAAAAAAAAAAAAAAAGAAGGGAAATGAAATGGTGACTATTTTGTAACAAGCTGTTAGAAGTGCTCTTTGGGGGCCACGTGCAGCGGCTCACATCCGTAATCCCAGCACCTTGGGAGGCTAAAGCAAGAGGATCACTTGAGTCTTGTCTCTACAAAAAAAAAAAAAAAAATTAGCCAGGGTATGGTGGTGCATGACTGTAATCCCAGCTACTCGGGAGGCTGAGATGGGAGGATCAATTGAGCCCAGGAGGTTGAGGCTGCAGTGAGCTGTGACTGTACCACCTGTACCACTGCACTCCAGCCTGGGCAACAGAGTGAGACCCTATCTCAAAAAATAATAACAACTAATTAAATTAAATGAAGTAGAAACAAAGAATGATTTGGGACACCACAGTGTTAAAAGCAAGCCGAAGCTGGAATAGGATAAGTAATAAAATGAAATCCCAGAAGTGAAGATGGGGGTCGAAACATCCTAAGATCTAGTGTTCCACAAAAAGATGAAGATATTCGTATTTTCAGAATTACTTTGAAACTAATAAAGGAGGAAAGGGGGGGATTTTTTAAAATCCAATCAGAAGCTGTGGTGAAGTGGTTCCCACCAGTAATCCCAGCACTTTGGGAGGCCGAGATGGGTGAATCACATGAGGTCAGGAGTTTGAAACCAGCCTGGCTAACATGGTGAAACCCCGTCTCCACTAAAAATACAAGAATTAGCCAGGCCTGGTGGCGTGTGCCTGTAATCGCAGCTACTTAGGAGGCTGAGGCACGAGACTCACTTGAACCCTGGGGGTACAGATTACAGTGACCTGAGATCACGCTACTATACTCCAGTCCGGGTAACACAGCCAGACTCTGTTTCAAAAAAAAAAAAAAAAAAATCCACTCAGACAGAAAAGTATAAAAATTAAAGGCAAAAGGCACAAAAAATAGTGCAAAACAGATGGTAAAAATGTGGCCAAAGACATCAGGAATGGCGACAAAGATTCAACTTGCCTGTTAACAAAGATAAGTCAGGTGAATAAACAATTGCTTTCAAAAAATAAAACAACAGGACACAGAAAGGGTGAATGTAAACTTCCCATAGTTTCATGTATGGGCATGGAAGAAACTCATCAGGCGATTAGTAAACCAGTGAAAGCAAATGTGGTGCTCCCCACAGGGAAAGGAAGATTCTAGGGCAGTAAGAATCATCAGGACAGACAGGAAGCGTGCCTGTCATCCCAGCACTTTGGGTGGATTGCTTGATGTCAGGAGTTCAAGACAAGCCTGGTCAACATGATGAAACCCCATCTCTACCAAAAATACAAAAATTAGCTGGGTGCAGTGGTGGGTGCCTGTAATCCCAGATATTAAGGAGGCTAAGGCAGGAGAATTGCTTGAACCTGGGAGGCAGAGGTTGCAGTGAAATGGGATTGTGCCACTGCACTCTAGCCTGGCAACAGAGTGAGACCCTAACTCAAAAAAAAGAAAAGAAAAGGGAAGAAAGACAAAAGAAATAAACCAATAATTATTAAAGACAGGGATTCCGCAAACAGAGGTCTTCCTCCCAGAGGGTGCTGCCCCAGATGTTTTTCTTGAAAACTTTCAGGGTCAGTCCTCACCTCATATGAACAGAATCAGAGAACTAAGAAACAGAGAAAGCTCCGAGAGAGAGAGAGAGAGAGAGAGTTGTTACTAAAATCAGATAAGGACAATGCAAAAAAAAACTTCATAGACCAATTTTACCAATAAATTCAGATGGGAAAATCCTAATTAAAAGATCAACAGTCAATACCACTAATCATCAGGGAAATTCAAATCAAAACTACGAGACGCCACCTCACTCCTGTTGGAACAGGCATTATGCAAGGACTGCATGCTGTTGGTGGGAATATAAATTAGGACAGCCATTACAGAAAACAATATGGAGGCCCCTCAAAATACTAAAAATATAGGCGGAGTGCAGTGGCTCATGCCTGTAATCCCAACACTTTGGGAGGCTGAGTTGGGAGGACTGCTTTGAGCTCAGGAGTTCAAGACAAGCCTGGGCATAGTGAAACTCCATCTCTACAAAAAATACAAAAATTAGCTGGGCATGAAAAATGCAAAAATTAGCCAGAGGTAGTGGTGCACACTTGTAGTCCCAGCTGCTTAAAGGCCGAGGTGCAGGAATTGCTTCAGCCCAGGAGGTGGAGGTTGCAGTGAGCAGAGGTCGCACCACTGCACTCCAGCCTAGGTGACAGAATGAGATCATGTCTCAAAAAAGAAAAAAAACCTAGGAACGTAGCACCCCACATTAACAGATTAAAGGGGGAAAATATGATGATCACAGATGCAGAAAATGGTTTAGTCAAATTCAATTGTCATTCACAATTTGAAACACAGAGCACAAAGGTTTGAGGCAAACAGGGCAAAATGAATATTAAATCCCAAATAATCATCCTCACCATCACATCAGTTTCAGGTGTGGCTTCATGGGTGAGTGACAGATTCTGTACTGTTCTGTGTTTTGGAAGTGAGTCATTATTTTACAAAGGAAAAAGGAAAAAGCCCCCAGGCACACATGAGGGATAGAAACAGGGCTGTTTTTAGGCCCTAACGATGATGATGACGATCCCGGAGGGCACGGCTCGAGCACACAGCTGCGGCAGGGAGGGTCCGGGCCTTGCCATCGAGGAAGCTGGGTCCACCCAGATGTGTGCTTCAGACAGAAGGCCGCCCAACAAACAGGTGCTGGGGTGGAAGGGACCCTGATGAGGGCTGGGTATACTCCTATCCCCTCCACATCCTGCCTCAACCCTAGAACTCCAGCTGTCCTGGAGCAAAGCCCCAGAGGGAGGCTACCACACCATCGCTGGGCCCAGTCCCAACTCCCACACATACTTCTCCTCAATACTGAAGGCCCACAAGACGTCAGGTGTCACCGTGGGAGTCCTGGCCTGGGCCACCTCCTCGCCATGGGTCAGGCTGTCCATCACCCTTCCAGGCTGTCTGGAGCCCCCTCCTGCCAGCTGAGAGGCAAAGCCTGGGTCCCCCACACAGTCACAGACCTCAGAGGCTGGGACCTACCCCCAAGGCATGGTGCCTTTATTAGCAGCGTGAGAACATATTAATACAGGCACAAACGGGAATCACACAAAGCTCTGTGTACCACAGCCTGACTTAAGGGGGTGCTGCCAGCCATGCAGCCTGAACCCCCAAGATGCATCCCCTCCCTCACTGCCCAGTGTGGCCACCACCACCTTCTACTCTGCCTTTGTCAGTGTCATCTCACATGTGTATCTTAAATAGAATGGTTTGGCTGTGAATATCATACGTGCGTGTGTGTGTGCGCGTGCGTGCATGCGTGCACACACGCACACACATTTAATATCACAGACACTGTGCTGGGTACTTTTTCCCAGCATTGTCTTGGATTCAGCTGCACTGAGAGAGCAGTGGCTGAAGGTCATTCCCTGCCACCGCTGAGCCCTCTGCCTGGAGGAGACACGTGGCAGCTTCAGCTCCCGTGCGGACACGTTGCCCTCCAAGAGCAGGTGGCTCTCTAGGGTCCACTCGAGAATGGAGTGTGGGCCCTGGGGGCTACACATCTATATCAGATCCACACAAACGGTTTCCCAAGTGCCCCAGCAGAATCCAGGGTAGAGATAGTGCTTTTTGTGCAAACAGCCATTGGAGAGTGGCGGTGCACAGCCCTGCCTCTAACCCAGGGGCTGCGCCTTTCCCTGAAGGAGCAGGTCAGTTCTAACACAGAATCGGGGAAGAGCGAGGGAGGAGAAGGCTCAAAAGAGGGCCTTGTGCAGCCATAAAAAGGCAGGAGATCATGCCCTCTGCAGGGACATGGTTGGAGCTAGAGGCTGTTATGCTTAGCAAACTAATGCAGGAACAGAAAACCAAATACCTTCTCACTTCTAAATGGGAGCTAAATGATGAAAACACATGGACACAGAGGGGAACAGCACACACTGGGGCCTTTCAGAGGGTGGAAGCTAGGAGGATGGAGAGGGTCAGGAAATATAACTAATGGGTACTAGGCTTAATACCCGGGTGGTGAAACGATCTGTACAACAAACCCCCCGACACAGGTTTACCTACGTAACAAAGCTGCACTTGTACCCCTGCACTTAAAATAAAAGTGAAACATAAACAAATTAATACAATTGTAAAGATTCTCCTAAAAAAAAAGGCCAGGCAAAGTGGCTCATGCCTGTAATCCTAACACTTTGGGAGGCCAAGGTGGGCGGGTCACTTGAGGTCAGGAGTTGGAGATCAGCCTGGCCAACATGGTGAAACCCCATCTCTACTAAAAATACAAAAATTAGCCTGGCGTGTGGTGGCGGGTGCCATAATCCCAGCTACTCAGAAGGCTGAGGCAGGAGAACCCCTTGAACCCGGAAGGCAGAGATTGCAGTGAGCCTGGATCATGCCACTGCACTCCAGCCAGGCGACACTGTGAGAGTCCCTCTCAAAAAAAAAAGAGGACTTCACCCATCCAGTCTTAAGGGTGCCCTGAAGCAATTTCCCAACTCAGAGCTTCCCAGGGTAGATGACTAAAGAAGCAAAAAAGGTGGCTCAGATGGAAGGACAGAGCCCAGAGCTGACCCCAAGGAGTGGGGAGGCCCCCTCGGGACTTGGCTCCACCGGGAAGTGAGGGCCCCCAGGACCTGGGTAAGAAGCGGGTACAGTAACCAGGTCATACTCACAGTGGCGCCTGCTTCTCTGCTAGTTCTTTGGTTTTCTCCTACAATTACAAAGCAGGAGAAAAAGCACGTGAGAAAAACAGGCTAACTCAGGGACACATTCAAATACACATTATACCACTGACATGAAAAGAAGCCACGCTGTCCCAGGCATCCTGTGTGACACTGACTATTTATTCAAGCTGTGCTGGAAAGGACATTTTCCATGTAACTTAGATATCGTCCCGTTTCATTACCGAATATGACCTACAAGTTTCCTACAATAGAATATCTCACAGCTCTCTAGCTTACATAACAACCGGCTGCTTAAAAAATAGTAGAGCCAGCACAGTGGCTCACCCCTGTAATCCCAGCACTTTGGGAGGCCAAGGTGGGCGGATCACTTGAGGTCAGGAGTTTGAGACCAGTCTGACCAAACTGGTGAAACCTCGTCTTTACTAAAAATACAAAAATTAGCCGGGCACGGTGGTAGGTGCGTGTCATCCCAGTTACTCAGGAGGCTGAGGCAGAAGAATCACTTGAACCCAGGAAGTGGAGGTTGTGGTAAGCCAAGATCACACCACTGCACTCCAGCCTGGGCAAAAGAGCAACATTCCATCTCAAAAAATAAAATCAAATAAAATAGTAGAGGTAGGCCAAACATTTTACAAATACCAGAATGAAGATTCTACTAATACTCTCATTGTTAAGCTGAACATAGACATTTGGAAATGCCAGCACAGTAATCATAAGTAGATGCATATGTGCCTGAATATTTATAGAGAAATTTAAACTTCTCAACAGGGACTCAGCCTTAGCTAACATTATCTGTGTTGCTGTCACTGTATTTTTTATTTAATTTTTTTATTGTTAGAGAAAGGGTTTTGCTGTGTTGCCCAGGCTGGAGTACAGTGACCAATTATAGCTCACTGCAGCCTCTAACTCTTAGGCTCAACTGATCCTCACACCTCAGCCTCCCAAGTAGCTGGGACTATGGGTACATGCCACTATGCCTGGATAATTCAAAACATTTTTTTTGTAGAGACAGGGTCTCACTCTGTTGCCCAGGCTTGTTGCTAACTTCTGACCTCAAATGGCCGTCCTGTCTTCCAAAGTGCTGGGATTATAGGCATGAGCCACAGCACCTCACCCTGTTGTCACTTTTAACCAAGAAATTATTCTTGGCCGGATGCTGTGGTTCATACCTGTAATCTCAGCACTTTGGGAGGCTGAGGCTGGCAGATCACTTGAAGTCAGGAGTTCAAGACCAGCCTGGAAAACATCATGAAACCCCATCTCTATTAAAAATACAAAAATTAGCCAGGTGTGATGGCACGCACCTGTAATCCCAGCTACTCAAGAGACTGAGTCAGAACAATAGCTTGAACCCGGAAGGCAGAGGTTGTGGTGAGACCAGATCATACCACTGCACTTCAGTCTGGGCAAGAGACTGAGACTCCGTCTCAAAAAAACAAACAAAAAAGAATTACTCTTGCCTTAGTAGTAAGTTATTACCAGCTAAATGTAACCCTGGCGCTGACTGTGCATAGACTCTAAGCATCTGCCTATATATTTGGTAAGAAATGAGGACAGGGCAGTGGCAGGAGGACAGGGTAGTTGCTCATTCTCAGGAAACAAACAAGCAAATGACATTCACATGGGATCTGGACAGCACCCCGAGGAGGCTTTGGATTCCTACAGTGGGTGCAGGGGGGAAAGGTGGACTGGGGCTCTGTCTGGACCAGACAGGTCACATCTGGGAGCCTCTGTTTTGGAGCCTGTAGAATAGGGGCAAGGTGAGCCCTGGTGCACTGCCAGGAGTGGGCCAGTGCACAGCAAGCCCCAAGTGGCTGAGATGCAGGCGGGAACCTGGCTCCCTTAGCAAGTGACTTACGAACCCCTGGCTTCAGTTTCCCTGGCTGTGACGTAGGATGTGGCATCTATATTGTCAGGGTGGTTGTGAGAAAGAAATCAAACAGCATTTGGTTTCCAAGTAAGTGCCTAGCATAGACGAGACTCAGAAATGACGATGATCGCATGAAACCCATGACTTCTGGCCAGCAGGTAACTCTGGGTCACAGTGGTGGTGATGTGGGCACACACTACATGGACGTCACCTGGCTCTGTGCCCACAACTGGAGGGGACATGGGCATGCCACAATGGCACTCCTACCACATCCCATGCCAGAAACCCAGGGGGTGAGGCACAGACACCTGGATCACAACACCCATGAGGCAGAGATGGCTCCCACCGACCTTTGGACAGGGCAGCCTTAGCTGGCTTTTACTTCTTAAAAGCCTCAGACATTTAAAATGTGAATTTCGATATGAGAAACTGATGAGGTTTCTACACAGTCAAGTGGTTCCCCCTTCCCACGCCTGTCGTGGATAAGCATGGCCCAGACTAGTGAGGGTCTGAGGGTCTCTAAATGAACCTGAACAACTACAAGCTATCCTTTGGGTCCCCGGGAACTGAGTCACTGTGGGGCGAGGCCCCGAAGGGAGGCCAGCCTGTGTGATGCCTGCTCCAGCGCTCATGGGTCTAGGGGGCAGTCCTGCCCACTGGCGGGGTCACTAGCAATGCCTGGAGCCATTGGGGTGTGTGTGTGTGTGTGCGTGCACTCATGTGCACGTGTGGCGGAGCATCGGGGGGTGACCAGTCTCTAGGGGTGAAGGCCAGGCCAGCCCCACAGCAAGGAACTCTCCTGCCAGTGTCCACAGGGCCGGGGATAAGAGACACTGGCCCGCAGGAAAGTTTGTCAGCACACAAAAGCCGACCAGCCCTGCACCTCCAAGGATGGGGGATGACTCCAGTGGGCATCTGCTCAACCAGCCCCTGGCAGCAAGCAAGGGGCACCAGCACAGACGGGGGCTTCTGGGGTGCTTGGGCAGGGGCCTGTGAGAGCTACCAACATCACCTCAGCCTCGCAGTGACCAGACTCGGGGGCACCTCGCTCTTGGCACATGACAGCTCTGGGCCCAGTGGGACCCCAGGGAGGGTACAAGCCCAGAGGTCAGGAGGTGACCATGGACCCCACACCAGCCCCATCCTTAGGGCTGCAGCTGACACTTTGGGCTCTGGGGAGGCTCTTGGTAGCCTAAGGGGCTGGGAGGCAGCAACAGGCAGGGAAGGGCCTCCCTGCACTACGCAGCACAGCACCATGGGGGTCAGACAGAGGCGCTCCTGCCTTTCCGCCATGGCCAGCTCCAGGACCTCCTTTCCCCCAGCCTGGCACAGGACACAGACCGCCCACCCCAGCACACTGACCCAGACGGTCTCGCGGATGAGCCTGGCTATCTTGAGCAGGAGCTGCCCGAACGTGCCCGGCTCAAAGTGAGTGGCTGAGTGCTGGATGCAGAGGCACAGGAGGAAGGCGGGGGTCAGCTTGTGGTCGTCGCCCCCCGGTTCGATGAGCGTCATGATCCTCTGTAGCAGCGTGTCCTCCAGTTGGGGCTCGAACTCCAGCAGCAGCTGCTGGCGCCTGGGCAGGGCGGCCTGTGTGGGGGAGGTGGCTCCCCGAGCCCCTAGCACAGCTCCACACAGCCGGCAGCTCTGTGGCACGGCCCGGAGGCGTGCCAAGGCGTGGGCAGGCAGGGGCTGGGCCTGCGCGGGGTCCTTGAACAACAGCAGGTAGTAGAGCCCCAGGGAGAGCAGGTCCCCGTGGTGCAGCACCACAGTCCGGCGCCCCACCTCAGAGAAGTTGACAGAGATGGGCGCCCCAGGGATGGGCTCCAGGACCAGCCTCCCCCTTGCCTGGCCGCTGTCTGGTAGCGGGTGGCGGCGGATGGTGCAGTGCAGAGGCAGGATGTCGGGGGCCGAGAGGATGATGCTGGGCTTGCTGGAGGGGGTCCGCTGGCCCACTGTGTGCCGGTCCCGGTTGAGCACATACACCAGGCTGTCCTGAAACAGAGACTCCACTCAGGGCAGGTGAAACACCAGCGGCAGATACAGAAGGTTGCCTGTCTCATCACTGGTTACTGAAGCCACGTGGTTGGGACGCTGTCCCCCGGCCTCTCCATGTCCCTGGCCACCCCCACACCAGAGCCCTGGTGGCTCTCAGGAACCCGTCCCTCGATGTCTGGGCCCATCCCAGGGAAGGTGGTTTCCCAGAGGAACCCCGGGGGCAACCAAGAGACCCGGCTTTGAGACAGCAAGAGGCAAGGTCAGGGCTGGCTGGGAAACAGGCACTGCTGCTACAGACTGAGCCAAGCACTACCCAGCTTCCTCCGGGTCATCACCAGAACTGTGTGGGAGCAGTGCCCCAACAGAAGAGGCCACCTGAGACCTGGGCACAGGAGCCCAAAGGCTGTAAAGTGCTCATGGAAATGAGCAAAAAAGGAGCTGGCTGCACAGGAGGGGAGGGGGTGGGGCAAGCAAGGGTGGGAAGAACAGCTGCTGGGCAGAGCAAGTGTCAGGCAAGGTGAGGCAAGGCAGCAGTGCTCCTGGCATTTGCTCAGGTGACTGCCTGTCTGCTCTGATGGAAGTGGTGTGAAGCAGCTCTGGGCAGGTGGGGGTGGGTGGGCCCTTTTCCCAGTACCCTCTCAGAGAACATGGTCACCAAGTGGTGACTTGGCACCCCCTTGCCTGCAGCGGGAAGCAGACTGGCCCTGGCCACCTGCCCATGCCCTTCCCTGGAGCCGGGCAGGAGATACAGCCCAGACAGGCATGAGGAGCTCTCCCTGAAGGTGCCTGGTGATGAAGGCACCCACTTTGGGACTGGGGAAGTAAGGGGCCCCTGCTGCTGCCTGCCGTGGCCTGGACAGGGAAAAAGTGGAGGACCCCACACGCGCCCCCACCACCCCATTCCACAGCCTTGGCACAGCCAGAGGGGCTGCAGCCACAGAGCTCGTGGCCAACTGGGTTAAAGGCAGGAGGCGGCCTTGACTTCTGAGTCCCGTGTGCTATCCCCCCAGCAGCGCCGGGCAGTGGGTGCCAGGAGGGAGGCTCACATGCTGCTGGCTGTAGCCCTGTAGAAGGAGCAGGTGTGGGGACTGGTACAGCGAGTACCGCATGGCGTCCGGGCCAGGCTCCTCGGGGCTGTGGGCAGTGGCAGGCAGGGCGGTTGCTGGGCTCAAGCTGGTCTCGCTGACCGTGCGGCGCAGCAGGGGTGGAGGGGAGCTCTGGGCATCCCCCAGGGCCACGGCCGGGGTTCCCTTCGCACGGCTCCGCTGTAGCCTCCGGGCCTGGGCGTTTATCCCTGGAACAGAAGCAGTACAGGGTGAACAGTTAGAGGTCTAATAGCTCCAGGGCCAGGCACGGTGGCTCACACCTGTAATCCCAGCACTTTGGGAAGACAAGGCAGGTGGGTCACCCTGCCTCAGGAGTTCGAGACCAGCCTGGCCAACAACCCCATCTCTACTAAAAATATGAAAATATGTGGTGGGCGCCTGTAATCCCACCTCAGCTACTTGGGAGGCTGAGGCATGAGAATTGCTTGAACCCAGAAGGTGGAGGTTGCCGTGAGCTGAGATCATGCCATTGTACTCCAGCCTGAGTGACAAGAGCGAAACTCCATCCCCCTAAAAAAGTCTAATAGCACCCATGTTCCAGGTCCTTCTGAGTTCAAATCCTACTGAGCCACATCTCTTAATGCCTGTCACTGTTCTGTCAAAGGAGGTCTGGCAGAGGTTCAAGGATTCTGCCCTCTAGCCACACCCTCAAAAAACTGGGCAGTGCTTTGGCACAACTGTGGCAGGATAGTCTCAGAGCCAGCAGCCTGCCTGTCAGACCCTCAGGCTGAGGGGACCACGCCTGCCCTGTAGCAGCCCAGGGTCGCACCATGGCCTGCCCAACCAGCTGGCACGATGGCCCACAGGGCCTCAAACCACAAATGCTTTCCCATGGCAGCATCGGCCTCTGCAGGGTCACCACGCCACCTCCAGAGCCCTTCCCCATCCATCTGTGCACCAGGTGAAACTCCCCTGGGGGGTGCTCTGATGAGATGAGATGGAATGGTCATCATCCTACCCCCACTTTACAAGGAGGGGGTGCCACTGTGCCACGTCACCCCAGCCCACAGGGCTGCCGATGGCCTACTTCTGCGACAGCATGACTGCCTCCTTCTCAAGCCTGTCTCTGACATCCTCAAGTCAAAGAAGGCGCACACAAACACACACACACACGCACGCATGTGCACACACATGTCCACAAATACACATGCACCCACACAAAGACATACATGCATACACACATGCACACACATGTGTACCCACACACCAACACACATGCACACACATAAAAACATACATGTTCACACACATGCACACACAGCTCAGAGATAATACACACCCTTAGAAGACTTTTAAAATCTCATAAATACAGACACACTCTCTAAATGCGTGCTCTCTAAATGTGAAAGCCAGTCGGCTGCGATAGATGAAAACCGCTCACCAGTCCCCAGCTGACCCGGCGCTGTCTTTTCTGAGCTCTCTGCTGAGTTTCCTGTATGCAGTCTTTCAGGTTAAGATCCGTCCCCATCTGTGGCAGCCTTTCCTCCAGCCATTCCCAATAAAACCAAACAAAAGCCGGACGGAGGGAGGTGGCAGCTGGCAGAGGACGCCCCTTACCAGCGCTGGCGGCCCCACGGTCCTTCCCAAGGCAACTAGCAGCCTGTGCATCTGCAGCCTGCGGGGGGCCGGGGTGCGAGGGAGGCTGCCCAGCCGCAGTGCGAGGCTGCTGGGCTTGGCTGCTCGCCGCCGTGCTCCTGCCCCTGTGCTCCTGCTGGCCACAGAGCCCGGCCCAGCCTGGCGGGCAGCAGGTGCCCATCAGGTGGGGCCCAGTTCCCCGACCCCATCCCACCTGCCACTCCCACAAGCTTTGCCAGCCCCACAGCTCAGCCTCACTGCACAACTGTGGGGCCAGATCTGAAAGAAGAACACAAACAGCCCCAAACTATGCTCCAGCCCCCAAGTTTCTCCCAAATCTGGGAGTGGGTTGCAGGAGGTGACCTCAGGGTGACCTTCTAGAGGTCCCAGGTCATGGGGCAGGGAGGGCTTCTCCTCCTAGATTCCCAGGGGCTCCCAGAGGGCCTGACCACAACTGTGACACAGGATGTCCCAGGCCTGAGTCCCCTGGAACTGCAGCCCCAGGCAAGTGGCTCACAGGTAAGTGACCCTGCTCCTCCACGCAAGACCCCACAGCCTCCTCAGGCCTAGGGCTACGCTCTCTGCAGAACCAACGCTGACACTCAGGGGCCACTCCCAGGATCTTCTTCCTTGTGCTGGGCAGGCCCCCACAAGTGCAGAAGCGCCAGGCTGCCAGCCTTCAACAAGGAGCCAGAGGTGAGCCCTCTCCTCTGGGCAGCAGTGCTGTCCCTGCACCCAAGGCCACAAGCACAACAGAGCCTCCCTCTGAGTGCAGGTGAGGGGGTGAGGCAGCAGCAGCATCCACTGCTGACACTGGCATGGCTGTGGGCATGGCCAATGTGGACGGCAACTGACCACGGCACTCTGTTCCTCAGTCACCTGCCATGGGAGAGCCAGCAGGACCCGTGCACACGTGTACACGCGCATTCAGCACCACACTTCAATTAGCAAAGCCTGGAACCCACCCAGTCGGCCCTGCAGGGAGCCACCATCACAGGAGAACTCTGCAGAGAGAAGCCTGCAGCCAGCCATGCACATGACCACAGGGTGAAAGAGCAAACTGCAGGTTAACATATGACATGACTCATTGGCTCAGTTTTCTTAAAAGCATCTAAAACGGCACCGTACCTCCCTTCTGGTTTCTACATATGTGCATGCAAAGCTATTTTTCACCCCAAAGTCATTCAGGAGCAGGTTGCTTAACTTCCATGTAATTGTACAGTTTTGAGCAATCTTCTTAGTACTGATTTCTATTTTTACTGGGCTGGGGTTGGAGAGTGTGGTTGGCATAACCACACTCTGGTTGAGAATTCAAACAAATGTGTTTTATGATCAAATGTGTGGTCAATGTAGAGCTATTTTTTTTATTATTTTTTTGAGACGGAGTCTCACTCTGTCGCCCAGGCTGGAGTGCAGTGGCGCAGTCTCAGCTTACTGCAACCTCCACCTCCCAGATTCAAGCGATTTTCCTGCCTCAACCTACTGAGTAGCTGGAATTACAGGCACCCGCCACCAAGCCTGGCTAATTTTTGTATTTTTTAAGAGATGGGGTTTCATCATGTTGGTCAGTCTGGTCTCGATCTCCTGACCTTGTGATCCACCCTCCACCTGCCTCGGCGTCACAAAGTGCTGGGATTACAGGTGTGAACCACCAAGCCTTGGCCCAATGTAGAGCTATTTTTTAAAACAGCAATGCACACACACAGTGAATTCACCACATGGAGGCTGTCCTCAACAGGTGTGGGGGGAAGTCTAGGGGTAGTGGAAGAAATGAATTCAATTTCATAGGATTTAATATAGTGTCCAGCATGTAACAGAATATGTCATATATAATTTATAATACATATATTATCATAACTTTATATCATATTTTACTTATTTCATTTCTTTTAAACTCCAAACAAATATGATAAAAATCTTTACCTGTAAAATCTGGGAGGTGTCAGGCAAATGTAACTGATTATACTTTACTTTTTAAAACTTTTGTTTGTTTGTTTGTTTTGAGACAGAATCTCACTCCGTCACCCAGGCTAGAGTAGCAGTAGCAAGATCTCAGCTCACTGGAACCTCTGCCTCCTAGGTTCAAGCAATTTTCCTGCCTCAGCATCCCAAGTAACTGGGATTACAGGTGTGCATCATCACGCCAGGCTAATTTTTGAATCTTTAGTAGAGATGGGGTTTTACCATCTTGGACAAGCTGGTCTCAAACTCCCGACCTCAAGTGATCCACCCATCTCAGCCTCCCAAAGTGCTGGCATTACAGGTGTGAGCCACCGGACCCAGCCTAAAAACTTTTGTTAGAGTAAAAAATCACAGAAGTTTGAAAGGCCTCTTGCTCATGTGTGGCTTTGTGACTTGGCCCTGTCCCAAGATAAGGCTGCAGGAGATGCGACCCTAGCACTCACGTTCCCAGGGAGTCAGCGGTCAGGCTTGTTGGGGGTCTACGTGGCCTCCCCAGTTCTCATAGAGAGCTGCAATCATGCCCTGTTTGTGCCTGACTGGGTACAGCTTTGTTGTCACCCAAGGTCTCAGTGCTGCCCAGACCCAGGGCGGATCTGCCTAATCTGGGACAGAACCACCCCACTTGGCCTTTGGGTGGAAGGTGACAGAGAGCATCACTGGCAACATTGACCCCAGACACCTTCAGAAGCATCACATGGCGCCATCACTAGACACAGATAGTGGTGTTTTCAAGGCTCTCAGACTGACAGCATGCTGCTGAGGAAGGGGAGGCCAGGGCATTTGCAATTGCAGGGACTGCCTGGTTTGGGAGTCTTTTTTCTTTTTTGAGAGGGAGTTTTACTCCTGTTGCTTAGGCTGGAGTACAATGGCATGATCTCAGCTCACCGTAACCCCCGGCTCCCAGGTTCAAGCAATTCTCCTGCCTCAGCCTCCCAAGTAGCTGGGATTATAGGCATGTGCCACAACGCCCAGGTAATTTTGTATTTTTAGTAGAGACAGGGTTTCTCCATTGTTGGCCAGGCTGGTCTCAAACTCCTGACCTCAGGTGATCTGCCCGCCTAGGTCTCCCAAAGTACTGGGATTACGGACATGAGCCACCATGCCCAGTGGTTTGGGGGTCTTATACAGGCATGGCCTTTCCCAAGAACAAGGTCACTCCAGAGGCCCCCATGCAAGCAATGGGAGATTCTGCTAACATGCAATCAGTTCAGTGAGAAATACATCATCAAGAAACCACTATTTCAAAACAAATGAATTCTAATCAAGCAAAATGGCAGGATGGTTGCAGCCTTTTCTAACTGTCATTTTAGATGGAAAGTTATGCCTCTTAAATAAAGCTCTAGACCCTGGTGTGGATGAAGGTGTTGGAAGCCAGAATACACCCGTGTCTTTGGTGCTTGCCCCATGTGAGGGATGAGACGGGCCACCTGGTTTTAGCTGAGGTTTGAGCTCCCTCATCTTCTTCATGCCTTGGCATGACTGAGTTCACTGGGATCAGAGGTGTTACAGAGGTTTGAGGGATGCCCAGGAATCTGTACTGGTAAATGCCATCTGGAAGGTTCTAGAACACAGCAGCCAGGTAGAGGAGCCACTGCCAGAGCACTCCCCCTCCCCCAAAGCCCTGTCCACAGCAATTCCTTCCAGGGGAGAAGGGGACACCCACAAGCGTGGGGAGAGCTTGCTGGGGACCTCCAGTTGGTGATTTCTATCCTTCTCGGGATAAGTGTCTGTCAGTTCCTGCAGAGGAGGCTGATGGGTGCAGGTGACCCCTGCTGCCCCTTGTTGATCCGCTCAGGAATGAAGGAGGGTCTGGGTAACTAGGACCTTGGTGGGCAGCCCTGCTTCACCCTCAGCAACCCTCAGGGAACTGCCTGGCTCTAAACATCTGCTAATACACGGAGTCCCAGCCTCAGAAGCAAAATGTATACTTCCTGACATTTTAACACAAAGCTGGGCACAGTGGCTCAAGCCTCTAATCCCAGCACTTTGGGAGGCCAAGGCAGGAGGAGGGCTTGAGTTCAAGCCCAGCATGAGAAACAAAGCAAAGATTCCATCTCTACAAAACATATAAAAATTAGCTGGGCATGGTGGCACGCTCTGGCAGTCCCAGCTACTCAGGAGACTGAAATGGTAGAAACACCTGAGTCCAGGAGGCAGAGGCTGCAGTGAGCTATGATTGTGCCACTGCACTCCAGCCTGGGCAATAGAGCAAGATCCTATCTCAAAATAAAAAAAAAACAAGGCCAGAGCCTGGAATAGCACTGCACACTTCCTAAGGGATGATGATTCACAGACAGGCCCAGCCTTGCCATGAAATGTTTGCCTTTGACACTGGAATGGAAGGAGTAGAAAGTGCAGGGCGCCGCTGCGATGGGAAGATGGAATGGGACAGTCGTCCTTGACTTCCTTCCTCTCCTCTCACAGCAGAGGCCTTAAGGAAAGGAGTGCTGAGCTCTGTCCCTGAAGCCCTGTTAGCAGCCTTCCTCCCCAGCCAGGGCAGAACCGAGCTGGTGAGCACAGCCTCATCTCCCAGGTGGGGTACTCGCAGCTGGAGGAAGTGGCGAGGGGCAGCACCCAGCCACGGCCACTCAGCTCTCGTCTAGGCCACCCCTTTCCCCTCCTCGAGACGGCAGTGCCTAGTGACCCGCTGCTGAAAGAGAGGGCAGGGCTCTGCGTGCTGGGGGTGCACAGGGAACTGAACAGCAGCTGGAGACCATTACCAGCTCTCACAGGCTCTGAACAGCCCTGGAAAGAAAAACACAGGCTTTTCCTGAACGTCACTCAGTTCCTCTATAAACTCAGCCGGCAGCTTTCACCTCCCGATCCTGTTTTCTCTTCCCTCCCTGGCTCCGACGGTTTGGAATAATGACATATACAACTTGGAACCGTTTCTGTCGCTCATCCCCACTCCTGGGCCTCAGAGATGAGGTGCCTATGACTGGAGACAGAGGAGGCAATGAAACATGCCTGCGCTGGGGAACTTTACCGCTATGGGGGAACAGGAGACCACTGTACTTATTTGCTATGTTGCCTAGGCTGGAGTGCAGTGTGGATTCACAGGCATAGTCACCATAACACCCTGCAGCCTTGAACTTCTGGCTGCAGAACAGCTGGGACTACAGGTGCACACCCCCATGCCCAGCAAGAGATGTTTTTTTTTTTTTTGAGACAGAGTCTTGTTCTATCGCTCAGGCTGGAGTGCAGTGGTGCCATCTCAGTTCACTGCAGCCTCTGCCTCACAGGTTCAAGCAATTCTTGTGCCTCAGCTTCCCACGTAGCTGGGATTATAGGCGCCCACCACCACGCCCGGCTAATTTTTTTGTATTTTTAGTAGAGACAGGGTTTTGCCATGTTGGCCAGGCTGTTCTCGAACTCCTGACCTCAAGTGATCTGACGCTTTAGCCTCCCAAAGTGCTGTGATTACAGGTGTGAGCCACCGCACCTGGCCAGGAGATGATTTTAAAGTGGCCCCTAGTCACAG
Source organism: Saguinus oedipus (assembly GCA_031835075.1). NCBI lineage: Eukaryota > Metazoa > Chordata > Mammalia > Primates > Cebidae > Saguinus > Saguinus oedipus. Next base: position 52,117,045 of record CM063170.1, read on the forward strand.
CTGGGGATGTGTTGCTAAAAAAACTGCAGTTACTGCTGCAAAACACAGAGGTCTGATGGGCCCGAAACGAGTCTTCTTTTAGCTGAAACACCCTCTTCTAAGCTAGTAAAGGACACGGAGCCATAAGACCATCAAGCAGTCCTTGAAGGAAAATCATTTCAAATGCACAAAAAAGAACTGCTTAGGCATAATTTGGTAAGCACATCTCTATGCCACGGCCAGCTTGATTCTGGGCATTTTCCATCTAATTCCATTTTATTCTCATTACGGAAACCCTACAAAGGCTGGGCATGGCTCACGCCTCTAATCCCAGCAGTTGGGGGGCTGAGGCAGGTGGATCACCTGAGGCCAGGAGTTCAAGATCAGCCTGGACAACATGGTGAAACCCCATCTCTACTAAAAATACAAAAATTAGCCGGGCATGGTGGCATGCGCTACTTGGGAGGCTGAGACAGGAGAACTGCATGAACTCGGGAGGCGGAGGTTACAGTGAGCCAAGATCATGCCATTGTACAATAGCCTGAGTGACAGAGTGAGACACTGTCTCAAAAAAAAAAAAGAAAAAGCCCTACAAAGGAACTGTGGCTAGACAGGAACATATTAGCCTCACTTTTTGGAACCAATTCTACCATTAGGGAAACAATTCTAAGGAGAATGTATGTGTAACCTCCTCTCTGCCATCAGGAACAAGGTGAGGATTCCTGCTGTAACCACTTCTATTCAGCATTGGACTAAGTCCTCGCCAGTACAACAGGCAAGAAAAATAGAGGAAAGATACAGGATTGAAAAGAAATAAGTTCAATTATCATAATTTTGCAGATGATATGACTGGCATGTAGGAAACGCAAAAGAATCTATGGAAAAAATATTACAATTAACAAGTGAATTCAGCAAGGTGACTAGATGTGGTGAATAAGCAAAATTCAGGCTGTTGTGTTTTGTTTTGAGACAGGGTCTTGCTCTGTCACCCAGGTTGGAGTTCAGTGGTATGATCACAGCTCACTGCAGCCCCACCTACTGGGCTCAAGCAACCTTCTGCCTCAGCCTCCCAAGTAGCTGGGACTACATGTGCAGACCACCACACCCAGCTCATTTTGTATTTTTTGTAGAGACAGGCTCTCACTATTTTGCCCAGGCTGGTCACAAACACCTGTGCCTAAGGCAATCCTCCCGCCTCAGTCTTCCAAAGTGCTGGGATTATGAGTAAAAACCACTGCACCTGGCCAGTAATTTTTTTTTTTTTTTTGCCAATCAATGAGAGCTTGTAAGGTTGCTGAGGTTGGTTGGCCTTGAACTCTTGGCCTCGCCTTCGCAAGCGCCACGACATCCGGCCGGAGCCACTTTGGGCCAGTAATATTTTTAAAGATTAGAAGAAAATCATGTCGGATTCATGACTGAGGAGTCAACCACATGTGGCCCCTGAATGCTAGGATCGAGGAAAGGGACCAGATTAAGAAGTGAGGGATGTTAGAATTTGATCTTCATAGGAAAAAGAGAGAGAGAGAAAGAAGCGAGGGGTGTCCTGTATATGACAATTATATATTTGCAGCATACTTCAAAACCCTAACCTGGCCAGGTGGGGTGGCTCATGCCTGTAATCCCAGCACTTTGGGAGGCCGAGGCAGCCGGATCACAAGGTCAGGAGTTCGAGACCAGCCTGGCCAACATTATGAATACAAAAATACAAAAAATAGCCAGGTGTGGTGGCAGGTGTCTGTAATCCAGCTACTCAGGTTGAGGCAGGAGAACTGCTTGAACCTAGGAGGCAAAGGTTTCAGTGAGCCAAGATTGTGCCACTGCACTCCAGCCTGGGTAAGAGAGCAAGACTCCATCTTGTGAGGGAAAAAAAAACCCTAAAGAAAGCTAATGTAGGCTAGTCATGGTGGTTCACACCTGTAATTTCAGCAATTTGGGAGGGTGAGGTGGGAGGATCACTGGAGGCCAGGAGCTTGAGAGTAGACTAGGCAACACGGCAAGACCCTTAATCCACAAAAATACAAAGATTAGCCAGATGTGGTGGGACACACCTTAGTCCCAGCTACTCAGGAGGTGGAGGCAGGAGGATCACTTGAACCCAGGAGATCGAGGCTGCAGTGAGATATGATTGTGCTGCTGCACTCCAGCCTGGATGACACAGCAAGACCTCCTCTCTAATAAAGAAAGAAAACGAAGGCATATTCTGAGAAAACGCCAGAAGCCCATCTCTAATCAATCAATAAATGAAGTAAAGGAACGCATACACTAAGAAAACACCAGAATAAAAAGCACCAAAACATTGAAGATGATTCTCTCCAGGAGGTGACCTGACAGGTGATTTTTACTCCCTTCTTTATACTCTCACTTAGTTTCCAATTTTTCAGCAATCAAGAGGTTCCTTCTTTTTTAGAGGGAGAAGAAATTATTTTTTTACATACTATAGAGTATTATTTCCATGATGAAACTTGGACCACCTCATACTAATTACAGTCTTAGGGAACAACAATCTCCCTCTCTGAGAAGCAACTGAAAACCTAATTAAGATAATGGGTAACTGAGGAGATAAAATACTTAAGCCATTTGTTAGGCAGACACAGATGGAAATGGAGCTCTCCAGGGACTGTGCTGAGGAAAGAACAATGTTGCATAACCGAGAACTTTCTCCAGCCAAAACCAAGGGCGGTAGCCAGTTTACCCTGGGAAGCCTGTGAGCCCTTTCTTTTCTTTCTTTCTTTTCCGTCTTTCTGTCTCTCTCTCTCCTCTCTCTCTCTCTCTCTTTCTTTCTTTTGAAGGAATCTCACTCTGTCACCTAGGCTGGAGTGCAGTGGTGTGATCTTGACTCACTACAACCTCTGCCTCCCAGTTCAAGCGATTCTCCTGCCTCAGGCTCCTGAGTACCTAGGACTATAAGCATGTGCCACCAAGCCTAGCTACTTTTTGTATTTTTAGAGAGATGGGGTTTCACCGTGTTGGTCAGGATGGTCTAGATCTCTTGACCTTGTAATCCACCCGCCTAAGCCTCCCAAAGTGCTGAGATTACAGGCGTGAGTTACCGTGCCCGGCCACAACCACATATTTTAATGGGCAAGGATTTGAATGAACATCTCTTCAAAGAAAAAATACCCATGGCCAATAAGTACACTAAAATACAATACAAAATGCTCAACATCAGTCACTGGGGAAATGCAGATGAAAACCACAATGAGACACCACTTGACATCCACTGCCATGGCTATAATAAAAAAGAAAAACAAGCCAGGCACCGTGGCTCTTGTCTGTAATCCCAATACTTTGGGAGGCCGAGGTGGGCGGATCATTTGAGATCAGGAATTTGAGACTAGCCTGTTCAAGATGGTAAAACCTCGTCTCTACTAAGGATACAAAAACTAGCTGGGTGTGGTGGTGCATGCGTGTAATCCCAGCTTCTTCGGAGGCTGAGGCAAGAGAATCGCTTGAATCAGGGAGGCAGAGGTTGCAGTGAGCTGAGATCACACCAATGCACTGCAATTGGGTAACAGGGTGAGACTCTGTCTCACCAAACAACAACAAAAACGGTAAACGATATCAAGAGTGTAGAAAGACTGGACCCCTTATACAGGATTGGTGGAAAGTCAAGTGCTGTAGCCACTGTGTAGAACAGCTTGTCGATGTGTTAAAATGTTACACAAGAGGCCGGGCGCAGTGGCTCATGCCTGTAATCCCAGCACTTTGGGAGGCTGAGATGGGCGGATCACGAGGTCAAGAGATCGAGACCATCCTGGCCAACATGGTAAAACCCCGTTTCTAAAAAAAATACAAAAATTAGCTGGGCGTGGTGGCACGCACCTGTAATCCCAGCTACTCAGGAGGCTGAGGCAGGAGAATTGCTTGAACCCGGGAAGCGGAGGTTGCAGTAAGCCAAGATCATGCCATTATTCTCCAGCCTGGTTACAGAGCAGGACTCTGTCTCAAAACAAAAAAGAAAGAAAGAACAAGAAAAAAATATTAAACATGAATTTGCCAGTGACTCATCGGCAAATATACCTAGGTATATGCACAAGAGAAGTTCCACTCCTAGGTATATGCGCAAGAGAAGTAAAAAAACACACGTCCACGCAAATGCTTATACACAAATGTTCATAGCAGTGCTATCCAGAATAGTCGACAAGTGGAAATAATCCAAAATCCAAACGTCCATCACACACTGAATGGATGAACTAAATCTATCCATATGATAGGCTACTATTTAGCAATGATAAAGAACAACATACTGATACCTTTTACAACATGGATAAACCTCAAAAATACTATGTTAAGTGAAAAAAAGCTAGATGCAAAAAAACATAGGTATGATTCTATTTATATGAAATGGCTGGAAAAAGTCAATGTATAGAGCCGGAAAACTGATTAGGGGCTGTGTGGGTCTGGGGGTGGGACCGGCTGAATGCTAACAGACATAAAAGATCTTTTGGTGATGAAAATGTGCCAACAGGCACAGTGGCTCTTGCCTGTAATCCCAGCACTTAGGGAGGCCGAGGCAGACGGCCCGCTTGAGCTCAGGAGTTCAATACCAGCCTGGGTAACATGACAAAATCCTGTCTCTACCAAAAATACAAAATTAGTCAAGTATGGTGGCACACTTCCGTAGTCCCAGCTACCCAGGAGGCTGAATTGGGAGGACTGCTTGATCCTGGGAGGTAGCAGAGGTTGCAGTGAGCTGAGATTGCACCACTGCACTCCAGCCTGGGTGACAGAGTGAGACCTCTTCTCAAAAAAAAAAAAAAAAAAAAAAGATGCTAAGACTGGACTGTGATGGTGATCACACAACTTTGTAAATTTACTAAAAATTCATTCAACTGTATACTAAAAACAGGTAAATGTTATGGTATAAAAATATCTCATAACAAAAGATTTTTTTAAACCCAGCAAATACATTTCTTTATGTCATAAGCCCCTAGTCCAAACAGAAGCAAAGAAGATGGCTCCAAGAAGCTGAAATTGATAAGATATCGAATATACCTGAACATCTTAAAAAGAGGTAAGACAATTAGCAGTGTTCAGGGAATGCTGAAATAATGAAAAATACCAAGAAAAAGAATGGACAAGCAAGAATGACAATAATTAACTACAAAGCAAACTAAAGGTTGGACAGGAAGGAGAATCAATCTTTATACAGACAATCTTCAGTTATAAAAAGGTATACATGATCATAAAAATGTAAATCCTGACTACTAATCTAAAAAAAATGGTTATATTGAGAAGATCGGGCAATAGGAATTGGAAATTTGGAGAGAGTGGTGGTGAAAAGATCTATGTTCTCATTTTCCACTGAAGGAAGTCACTAGAAAATTTCTGAAATTTGACCAGGTGTGGTGGCTCATGCCTGTAATCCCAGCACTTTGGGAGGCTGAAGCAGGCGGATCACCTGCACTCGCGAGTTTAAGACCAGCCTGACCAACAGGGAGAAACCCCATCTCTACTAAAAATACAAAATTAGCCAGTCATGGTGATGTGGGCCTGTAATCACAGCTACTTCAGAGGCTGAGGCAGGAGAATCACTTGAACCTGGGAAGTGGAGGTTACAGTGAGCCGAGATCCCACTATTACACTCTAACCTGGGCAACAGGAGAGAAACTCAATCTCAAAAAAAAAAAAAAAGAAAGAAAGAAAAAAAGAAAAGAAAATGTCTGAAATTTAAAAAAAAATCAAGACATAGTAGGATACATTTGTTATTTAAAGATAGGGAATTAAATGCCAAAAAGAAACAGTTCACAGTTGAAAGTGGTTGTAGGGAGTTCCAAACTGGGACAAAGGAACGGCTATGACAGAGAATTGCTGTTTTGCTTTTAATTAGTAATAAGAAAGTATTGCTTTCGCTGTGCATATATGTATAACTTTGATTATAATAAGGAAAAATTTTTAAGTGTACATATTTTCAGGCTACTGCAAGAATGAATAAATGTTCATAGGATCAACTGCATCAACTCTAAACACACGTGTTTATATTCTAACATCTCTGGAACTACAAGGCATCCTGTATCCTGTGGAATGTCAGCCCGGCTGCAGCTGTGAGAACTTGGTTGTTGTTGCCTGGGGCAAGATTCTGCAACATTTCAGTTAATTCAGGACCATCCGAAGAATGAACATACCTTCCAGCTGTTATCTGCGACAAACTTGCAGACTGAATATGCAAGTGGCTTGGAAGAAAGAGTTAAGAGACAGCAGGGGATGCCACATCACCAATCCTCTCCAGGAAAAAGAAAATGATACTGTGTGGAGAATGTGAATAGGGACGGCTCTGATTCAAAGATTAACTCTGAATTCATTTCACTCCTGCATACCTTTCTGTGTATGCACAAAATGAATACAGACCAAAATCTGTGTTTAGATAAACCTTTAGATATGACATAGCTTAAGTACAAAAATTAAAATTCTAGGTAATAAGAAAGTATTATGTCCTAGTTTAAATGTAGTTATTTTTTATGTTGGTAAACACTGGTGATCTGACCACTGATAACGTCTTTTCTTTAGTAAAGAAATGTATGTTGCAAAATTGTTCCTAACAATCCCCAAATACTGTGTTTCATCTACACCAAGGAATATTCCATAACCATTAAGATGAATGAATTGGAGCTATGACACATGATGTAATTTCCAGAGAGGAGCTGGTAAGAAAAATACAGAAAAGTAAGTATATGATCCCCCATTTTTGTCTTTTCATTTTTTTTCTTCATTCCTTTTACCCACACTACACAGATGATCCCATTTAAAAAAAAAAAACTTGGCTGGGCACGGTGGCTCACGCCTGTAATCCCAGCAGCACTTTGGGAGGCCAAGGAGGGCAGATCATGAGGTCAGGAGATGGAGACCATCCTGGCCAACATGGTGAAACCCCGTCTTTACCAAAATACAAAAGAATTAGCTGGATGTGGTGGTGCATGCCTGCAGTCCCAACTACTTGGGAGGCTGAGGCAGGGTAATTGCTTGAACTGGGAGGCAGAGGTTGCAGTGAGCCAAGATCGTGTCACTGCTCTCCAGCCTGGTGACAGAGCAAGGCTCTGTCTAAAAAAAAAAACCTTGACGAAAAGAGCCCTGTATGTATGTATACATGTGTGTAAGAAGTCCCTTGAAGAATAATATAAGCACAAAAAATGCATGGAAGGTCACTATGGTAGGCAGAATTCTAAGCTGGCTCCATGATCTCTGCCCCCTGGGCTCACTCTGTGATGATGATGCATGGCAGAAGAGATTCTGCAGATAAAATTAAGGATGCCTAACAGTTGACCTTAAGATATAGAAGTTATTCACTGGGCCGAACCTAATCAAGTGTGTTCCTTCAAAGCCAGGCATTCTCTCTAGCTGGTCACGGAAGAGAAGTCTGAGAGGCTTGAAGTGTGAGAAGGCTGTGATGCCAGGGCAGTTCTCCAGGGCACCATGGGGCAACCTGAGAGCAGTCACTGGGAGCTGAGAGTGGTCCCCAGCTGTAAGCCAGTGAGAGAGGAAGGAAGAGATACAGAGGCTTCAGTCCTACAACCACAAGGAATTGAACTCTGTCAACAACCTTGTAAGTCTGGGCCCCTGAGCTCCAGAGAGGAATGCAGCCCAGCCAATACCCTGAGTGCAACTGTGTGAGACCTGGGCAGAGGGTCCAGCTCCCCCATGCCCAGACTCCTGACTCAAGGAAACTGTGAGTTAGGATAGTTTTAAAAATTGTAGTTTTTTTTTTTTTTTTTTTTTTTTTTTTAAGGAGAGAAGGAAAGAAAGAAAAAGAAAGGAGTGAAGGAGAGGAAGAAAAAGAGGGAGAGAGGATGGGAATATTGCTTTATTCTAAAAATGGGTATTAATAATGGCCGATCAATATTTTGTGTATTTAAAGTGAAGAATGTATATTTTGTGCATTTAAAGTGGAGAGCTCTATAAATATTTATTAAGTTTACTTGTTCCGGATCTGAGTTCAAGTCCTGGATGTCCTTATTAAGTTTCTGTCTCGTTGAGTCTAAATCTCTTTTTAAAAAATTGTAGTTTTAAGCCGCACTTGTAGCTACACTTGTAGTTGCAAGCAATAGAAAACAAGTTCAGGGCCAGGTACTATGGCTCACGCCTGTATTTCCAGCACTTTAGGAAGCTGAGGCGGGTGGATCACCTGAGATCAGGAGTTCAAGACCAGCCTGGCCGACATGGTGAAACCCGTCTCTGCTAAAAACACAAATAAATTAGCCAGGCATGGTGGCGCATGGCTATAATCCCAGCTACTCAGGAGGCTGAGGCAGGAAAATTGCTTGAACCTGGGAGGCAGAAATTGCAGCAAGCCGAGATCACACCATTGCCTGGGTGACAAGGGCAAAACTCTGTCTCAAAAAAAAAGTTCAAATTTTAGTGCCAGGAAATGGGGTGCTACTGTAACAAATTCCTAAAATGTGAAGGTGCTTTGGTAATCAGGCAATGGTGGAGGCTGGAAGGACTCTCAGAAGCAGGATGGAAAAAGTCTACATTGCCTTGAACAGGCTGCTAGTAAATGCGCACAGTAAAGACATTGCTTATTCCTCAGAATAAAGTGAGAACTTTCCTAAATCACCTCAGAGAAAGGCAAAATTACTGCAAACAGCAGAAACCTAGATGCTCACAATGCTGCCAGCAAAGGTCAGAAGGAAGTGAAGGGCATGTTATTGGAAACTGGAGGAAGGATGGTCCTTGTGATGTGAGGGCAGGGTGCTCACTGAAATTGTCATCCTGCCATTGCTGGAAAGCAGAGTTTGCAAATGCAGAACCTGAAGACATGGCCAAGGGGGTTTTCAAGCAGAGTGTAGAAGGTGCCACCTGGTTTCTTCTTGCTGTTTATGGTGAGAGGCAACAGGAGAGAGAGAAATTGAAGAACGGTTCAGCAAAAAAAGAACCAGGACTGGACAAGTTTGAAAACACACAGCCTCTCTGGATGTCAAGAGATGCCGAAAGTCAGAAATGGTTTCTGATGTGAGGCACAGAGGAAAAAGCACGTGTGTGCCTGGACAACCCTCTGCTGAAACCCAAGAAGACCAAAAGGTCAGAGTACTTGGCCACATAAAAGACTCTTCCAGTAGAGTAAGGGTATTTCTCATATATATTTCTTAGTCAAAACAGAGGACCTCAAGGAAGTTCAAGAGCACTGTGCCTCCACCATCACACCAGAAGCTAAAAGTAGAGAAGGGATTATCTCAGAGATATTTGTGGATGTGGCTTCTAATGGAGTGAAATCTCATGAAATCCTCATCCAGCACACAGGCTCTTCACAAAATTCTATCTGCAGAAACACTGCTGGCTGAGAATGAAAGGAACAGAGAGACTGAAAAATGAAGGGGGAATACAGACAGGAAGTGGCTGATAAACATGCTGCCATCCATGTAGAGGGAACGATGACTCAGAAGACGAAGCCAAGATCCCAGAGGGTGGCACCAAGAGTACAGAGGCCAAAACCAAAACACTATTCCCAGGCCTTGGAACTGAACCAAAGAACTTCTGCTGCAATTTGCCTCACTAGAGTTCAAAAATGCTTTGGGCCAGGCCAGTGGCACCCTTTTGCCTTCCGTTTTCTCCTATTATTTATTGATGTATTTATTTATTGAGACAGGGTCTAGCTCTGTTGTACAGGCTGGAGTGCAGTGGCATGATCGCAGCTCACTGCAACCTCAGACTCCTAGGTTCAAGCAATCCTTCCATCTCAGCCTCCTCAGAAGCTGGGACCACAGGTGTGTGCCACCATGCCTGAATAATTTATTTTTTGTAGAGATGGGGTCTCGCTATGTTGCCAACACCGGTCTTGAACTCCTGGCCTCAAGCCATTCTCCCACCATAGCATCCCAAAATGCTGGAATTACAGGCATAATCATTTCCCCTCTCCCCTGCCTTTTTTTTTTTTTAAGACAGAGTCTCACTTTGTAGCCCAGGCTGGAGTGCAGTGTCACGATCTTGGCTCACTGCAACCTCTGCCTCTGAAGTGACTCTTGTGACTCAGCCTCCCAAGCAGCTGGGATTCCAGGCATGTGCCACCTCACCCTGCTAATTTTTGTATTTTTAGTAGAGATGCGGTTTCACCATGTTGGCCAGGCTGGTCTCAAACTCCTGATCTCAAGTGATCCTCCCACCTTGGCCTCCCAAAGTGCTGGGATTATAGACATCAGCCATCATACCTGGCCCATTTTCCCCCATTTTGAACCAGAGTGACTAACTGTTATCCTATGCCTGTCCCACCCTTGTAAGTTGGGAGGGTTGGAGCAGATACTTGTGTCTTTAGTGTCACAGGTCCACAGATGGAGAGAAATTGTGCCCCAAGAGTTCTACTTAACAGATTAAATCCAGAAGTCCCATTCACACCTAATTTAGATTAAGATGATGAGATTTTCAGACTCAAACTGATACTGTAATAGGATAAGACTGGGGGACCTTAAGATAGGGTGAGTGTATTTTGCATTCAGGTGTAACTATGGATCACTGGAGGTCAGAGGGCAGACTGTGGCAGCCAGAATTCTAAGATGACCCCCAATGACCCTTGCCTTGCATAATCTGCCGTCCAACCTTGACTGTTTATATCATGTCATTCCATAATTATGTTTTGTTGTATGGCAAAAGAGATTTTCACAGATACGTAAATAAGTTTACTAATCAGTTCACTCTGGGTTCATCAAAAGGGAGATTATCCAGGCGGGCCTAACGTAAACCCATGGGCCTTTTAAAAAGCAGAAAGGGGCTGGGTGTGGTCGCTCACACCTGTAATCCCAGCACTTTGGGAGGCCAAGGCAAGCGGATCATGAGGTCAAGAGATCGAGACCATGCTAGCCAACATGGTGAAACCCCATCTCTACTAAAAAATACAAAAATTAGCTGGGCATAGTGGCACATGCCTGTAGTCCCAGCTATTCAGTAGGCTGAGGCAGGAGAATTGCTTGAACCTGGGAGGCGGAGGTTGCAGTGAGCTGAGATTGCGCCACTGCACTCCAGCCTGGCGACAGAGCAAGACTCCATCAAAAAAAAAAAAAAAAAAAGCAGAAAGGAAGTCAAATACTCAAAAAATGATGGAGATCTTACGTGCTACTGCTGACTTGAAGAGGAACCATGCTGGGGGTAGGCCGGGCACAGTGGCCCATGCCTATAATCCCAGCATTTTGGGAGGCCAAGGCAGGCAGATCACCTGAGGTCAGGAGTTCAAGACCAGCCTGATCAACATGGAGAAACCCCATCTCTATTAAAAATACAAAATTAGTCGGGTGTGGTGGCACATGCCTGTAATCCCAGCTACACAGGAGGCTGAGGCAGGAGTATCATTTGAACCCAGGAGGCGGAGGCGGCAGTGATCCAAGATTGTGCCATTGCACTCCAGCCTGGGCAACAAGAGCAAAACTATGTTAAAAAAAAAAAAAAGATGCTGGGGGTAATTTGGAAGTGATTTGGAACTTCTAAATATATGTGTGCTGTCAAAGAGAAGGCTATCATTGCCTTTTACTAGACATTCTCTCCTTCCTCTTACTAGCATAAGCCCTGTCCTATTGGTGAGGTGATGTACCCAGCTAAGAAAAGTGACATTTTCCTGTCTCCCTTGCAGGTAGGCACAGCCATGTGACTAAGTTGCAATCAGTGAAAGATGAGGGGATGCTGCTGTTAGGACTTCTTGGAAAGCTCCATAGGTGGACAGTTTGCAGGGACACCTTTGCCCTTCCCCATCTTCCTTCTTTCTTCCTGCTTTCAATGAAGATGTGATGGCAGTGGCCCCCATAACCATGCTGCACCTTGAGGTAACCTTGAAGACGGAAGGCATGAACTAGAATGATGGGGCCGAAAGTAGGAAAAGCCTGGTCCCTGGTGACCAGGAAAGCCATGTTACCAGCCCTGAATTTACTGTTAGGCAAAAGAAACCTGTATTGTGCACAGGCCACTCTGACCTGGTCAAATGCAATTCCTAACTGATGAAGAGGCACTACGTGGGGTTTCTATTTGTTTGCTTTTACTTTGGGGGAGGGTGGTGTTTGTTTTTTGGCATTGCTAATAAAGAGGTTAAGATATCACTTTGGTATTGGTTATTCAACTATATTTCACACATATGAAAGCATTTATAACTTAGACTAATAACAAAATGAACACAGTTTCATCCACTATCCAATCTAAAAAGAATAGACTATTTCCAGGCTCACATCACCTCTCCCAAACACATCTTCCTGCCTGTCTCCACCTCTCGCCCTACCAAAGGGAATCACTCTTCTGGATTCTGTGTTTAACATGGCCTTGTTTTTCATTTATAGTTATACCACATGTTTGGAACCCTAAATTATACTGCTCTACTTTGCTTATTTTGAAACCTTATATAAATGGTATTACATCCTGCATTTTTCTGCAATGTGCTTTTCCTCTCCACATTACAAGACACAGTTACAATGACGCAGGTAGCTATGGTTTAATTTCACAACTTTATGCTATTTATTGCATGAATATGCCAACATCCAGCCATTCTGTCATTGGTGGCTATGTGGATTGTCTTGAACTTTAGACCACTACAAAATATGGATATAAACACTCTCATACTCGTCTCCAAGTGCTTCCTGACTTTTCTAACACCACGACATTTATAGAACATTACGGTATTTAAATGGCATGCTGGAGGTAAACTAGGTGTATAGAGTTCTAGACATGACTGTGGTCCCACAGACTCTGGTCACCCCCAAGACTAAGGGAATCAGTAAGATGAAGTCCATCAGTGTCCCACTGGATGATAATGAAGACCTATGTGTGGAATAATTGGAACACAGAGTGTGGGCCTGTCAACTTTGCTAGATAAGACCCAACTGGTTCCCAAAGGCGGCAAAACAGTTTTCACTCTCAGTGGCACCATGCTAGAATGTCCATTGCTCCTCATCCTCGACAAACCTAGACACTGTTAGACTTTTCTATTTTAGTATTAAAAACACCTCTCTGGTCTTAAATTGTATTTTCCTATGACTAATGAGATTGGGCATCTTTTCATGTTTATTGGCCATTCCTAGTTTCTCTTCTGTGAAATGCTTATGCATTTCTTTGGCCCACTTTTTAAACTGGGTTGTTGGGATTTTATTATTTTCCTTTTTTGAGACAGAGTCTTGCTCTGTTGCTCAGGCTGGAGTGTAGTGGCAGGATCTCGGCTCACTGCAACCTCCACCTCCTGGGTTCAAGCAATTCTCCTGCCTCCACCTCTGGAATAGCTAGGACTACAGCTACATGCCACCACACCCAACTAAGTTTTGTATTTTTAGTAAATAGAGGGTTTGGCCATGTTGCCCAGGCTCGTCTCAAACTCCTGGCCTCAAGTGATCCACCCACCTTGACCTCCCAAAGTGCTGGGATTACAGGCATGAGCCACTGCATCCAGACTATTGATCTTTTTAAACAGACTTTTTCATTTGCCATCCTTAATAAATTCTGGATAGTAAACATTTGTCAGTTTCATGTTATCACAAAATCTTCTCCCAGCTTAAGGCTTGTTTTTCGGTTTCTCACTGTTCATTGTTTGATGAACAAACTCTCATAATTGTACCAATCTCTCTTTTTATGGCTTAAGCTTTTTTGTGTCTTCTTTGTGCTATGTGTTACTTAATTTCTACCTTACAGTTCTGTGCTCAGAGAACATGTCCTATAAATCAGATACTTTGAAGTATGTTAAATATTACCTTTGATATAGCACGAGGTTAATTTTTGTACATGCCCAATACTTGAGAATGATATGCATTTTCCAATTATTGGGCGGAAGGTTCCATAATAAACCTTCGCTAGATCATTCATGGCAAACAATGGCTGAGGGGGTGGGTGACAAATCCAGCCTAGCCATCTGTTTGCATATTGTCTACGACTGATTTCACCCTACAAAAGCAGAGTCAAGTAGCTGTGACAGAGACCGTATGGCTTCACAAAGCTGAAGACAGCTACTATCTGGTCCTTAACAGGAAAAGTTCACCAACCACTACACTGGACTGTGTTCAAAAACTGTTTCCCTTCTATTTTTATCCACTTGATATCAATTAACGAAAGAGCTGTTTTGAAATCTTCTATGATAATGACACATTTAGCAATTCCTGTTCATCTTTGTTATTTTATGTTGAGAGTGATTTATCAGGGGCAGACAAGTTTTAAATCATTCAGTTTTCCTGATGCAGTAGGTCTTCTATCATCAATCCATGGTCCTTTTGTCCTTGATAATTATTTTTGCTTTAATGCTTACTTAAATGATACTGTTATTATACCAGCTTCTTTTCTCTTAACATGCCTTTTTTTCCATTATTTTATTTTGGATGTGTCTCTCAGAAGTAAAACAGCATAGAGTTGGACTTGGTTTTCCCATGGAATCTGACAATCTCTGCCTTTTAGTCAGGAAGTTTGGTCCATTTATTGTAGTGACAGATATATTTGGTTTCATTTCCATGACTATAGATCGTGTTTTCTTTTTACCCTATTTTTTGGTATGCTTCCCCGCTTTCTTTCCTGCCTTCTTTTGGATTCAGCTTAGCTTTATTTTTCACCTTTACTGATATGAAATTTTAACCGTTTCATGTTTCCCTAAACATTATTACACTCTAGACTTAATAAGGTCGAAAAGTTCATCAGTGTCTCTACCCTCCTTCAATGTAAGTACATCTGAATTTAGATCTCAGATCTTTTTTTTTTTTTTTGAGACGGAGTTTCGCTCTTGTTACCCAGGCTGGAGTGCAATGGCGCAATCTCGGCTCACTGCAACCTCCGCCTCCTGGGTTCAGGCAATTCTCCTGCCTCAGCCTCCTGAGTAGCTGGGATTATAGGCACGCACCACCGTGCCCAGCTAATTTTTTGTATTTTTTTTAGTAGAGACGGGGTTTCACCATGTTGATCAGGATGGTCTTGATCTCTTGACTTCGTGATTCACCCGCCTTGGCCTCCCAAAGTGCTGGGATTACAGGCTTGAGCCACCGCGCCCGGCCAGATCTCAGATTTAAATGCTACTATTGTCCAGTATTTTAGTTTCACTTTACTTGTTTGCCATTTACTTTTATTGAGTTTTTAACAGAGAAATAAGTCATCTGTTTTCAAAGCAGTGCTTGAAAATACCAGGAGTACAGATACTATAAAACAAAGCAAACTCCACTCACTATGTACATTCAGGTAATAAAAATTAGAAATAAAAAGTCCCAAGGTTCCAGCTTGGTAAAACAGGTACAGTTACAGGTAATGTTTAATAAACTAATTTTTTTCCCAATGTGAAAACAAAATGATCAGATTAAAGTTGTGCCTAGCCATTTCATCCTAACACCATAGCCATTCAAAATACAGATATTGTGCATACTTCACCCAATTTATTATTCTCGTGAAAGGGCAAAGATGTGAAAAAAAGAAATACCATATACTAGACATCAGAAGGTAATGGTAAAAGAAAAGTCTCAAGTAATGTACAGCCTAATAGGAAATGACTATATTTCAACTTTGGAAAATTAATCCATAGGACAGGAAAAGAGTTTCAGTAATTGCAGTTTAACATGAAACTGCAATTAGAGGAGGGAGGCAAGGGGTTAAAGCAAGGCTAACCAGAGAGACTGTTAAGTTTGCTGTCTAGATTAAGAAAGACTAAACTTTCATTCATCCACATCTGTTGTCCCTCGTATTTCCTAAACATCAATGCTCTACTGCTTAATTACGAGGGATCTTCTTTTTTCCACTTAAAGTATTGCTGATCTTTTGTAGACTAAAACAGTAGAGCAGAAAGCCAGTAAGATGTCAAGGGCTTGCTAAAAATTACTTTTATATGTTTATACATGTAAAACTTACAGATGAGTTTTGATAAGTCATTTAAAAATAAAAATGTGCTTAAAACTCTTGGAGAAAATGCCTTTTTGCTTATGTGTGAAACTGGAAATTAACTTTCCTATCAGGAGGTATTCTGTGGAATGTACAAAACTTCTCATATATAGAGATCAAATGGTCATCCAAGATCAGAAACACATCTCAGAGGCATTATATTTAGTAAAGTTTTGCTACAATGTGGAGTTTTGTGGTAACCAAAATTTGGCATTTTGTACCATGTGGCCACAGGATTGTCAGTTTCACATTATGGTTTAGAAAATTATTGTTTTTGTTTGTTTGTTTGTTTGTTTTTTTTTTTTTTTGTGTGTGTGTGTGTGTATGTAATGACACATAAGCATACTCTGTGCATACAAGCAAAGAGAAGATGGGGAGAGAAAAAGTCTTTTTGTTTCAGGACTAATGATTGAGGACAAGACAATATGGAGCTTTCTCAGCTCAGAGAAAATATCTGACTGCTGATTACTCTCTAAAACAGTACTACAGATAAAACTAGTGTGTCATTTCTCCATGGTGTGCCATCAAAACCAAACACCTACTAATGATTGTTTTGATGTCAAATACATACCTAAAAGTTGACATTTCATTTTAAAAGGTTACAGCTACCTCATAGGGACTGAGACAGATGTACTTTTTTGCCTTCTCTGAAGTACAGTACATCACTGCACAATGGTATCCAATTTTAAGATTAATAGTGAAGAAACCTCTTCAGGGAAAAATAAAATTCACCAATCTGAAAAATCTAAAATTAGTTCTACTTTCTAACAAAAAATATAAAGTACATCATCAGTGTAAGGAATTCTGATGCCAGTTTGTATTCAAATTTTCCCAACAATGCATCAAACATAAATCCAGTCCAGATGTCAGTCACGGGTATAAATATAACTGGCAAGTTTTTTCTTTTTAAGGGCAGTTTTGAAATAGTTAATGTAACTGTTGCTGACACATTAATAACAGTACCTCTAGCTGTCACATATTAATTTGGACTTCTGATCAAGACTAGCCCAGTAAAGGAAGTTATTAAATGAGCCCAAATCCATTTCAAGTCATATCTAGTCCTGTATCCTTCATTCTCCTTCTTTAGTATTTGAAGACAACAGGCTGAGTTAGCAGATACTGTTGATGGACCCTTGTGGTTGTTTTTATCCGTTCAACCTGTTTTACTGAATTCTTGATAACAGGAATTGGTTAGCAGGGAGAACGGGGATACTGGAAAGATCTGTACTGAAATTCCTGAGAGGCCAACAGAGAAGATGCTGTCTGAATTGTTTCTAATGGAGTTGTACTTGTCTTTGTGTTGAGTTTTTCCTGTTTAGGTTTTCTTGGTCCTTTCTTCTTTATGAAACAAGAATATCCTCTAGACTCCAACTATAGGATTAGATATGTTTGTTGCTGCGTTTCCTGAAGGTCTGGATGGCTTATTAAACATGTCGAAGAAACAACTCTGGTGACCATGGGCTTTGGTGATGGAGCAATGGCAGACTGAGAGACAGCGTGAGGAATACTTTCGTTTAATGCAGCCCCTGAACTTCCACTGGTATTCACCTGTTGCAAGGAAATTGCAGTAGCCTGTATGTTCGTCACAGATGCTGTCATTACAGCCAGTGCAGGACTGTTTCTACCCTGAGAACTGCTAATCAATGGGCCTGTCTTCATAGTGCTAGTAGATGAAGGTACAGAAATGCTGTTTTCACCACCTGCAGACAAGTCAAAGCTTCTGTCATTCAAATCTGTCAATTTTCTACCTTCTGGAGAGTGTGCTTTCTTTTCCTGAAGCACATGATGAGGCAGCAGCTGATGAAGTTCCTTTCTTTTTAAATGCATCGCAGCAATTTTCATACCCGTCTCAAACATCTTACTATTCACTGCTTGCCTATAAACAGTATCTGTGAAAGACTGGATATCATAGGTGAGATCAATACTAAGAATTTCAGAGTTTTCTGGCTTCTTTAGTACTAACCCAATCACCCACATTGTACGAAATTCTTCCTTATCAGGATTTTCTTTGGGTGCTGGAAATGACTGTGGATTCACATGTGCCAGTGTAATAAATTCATTCTTCTCCAAGCTCCCAACCAGGATCCGGATCTTTGATTCCACCAAGCCCACCCATTCTAAATGTTGTTTTTCTGTTGCTGCACTTGCCAGAAGTACAATATAATGCTTGTACTTTTGAAAGAAGCTTGGAGCTTCAAAGAGTTTGGACCACTCTGCCTTATTCAGCAAAATTTCGTGTGTGATAGCAAGTCCCTGTTTAAACTCTTCAATCATGACCATCCTGGTTGAAACAGACACGTTGTATGTGGAGTTCTGCTGTGGGTATGCTGGTGTGATGATAGGCATAAGATGGTACCTATCACTGGGATTTACTCTTGGGTCCCATACAGGCAAATTAAGATTCTGTTCTTCAGGCTCTTTCAGTAACACTGGATTTGGCCATTCCCATTCAGAAAATACCAAGAAGAACTTCCGTACAAGAGTTGACGCTACTGCATTTGGATAAAGCTGACAAGTTCTTGCTACTAGCATGGCCCAGGAAACACCTCCGAGGAAACCTAGTATATTGGAATATATACTGTGGCATTTGGCCCACAATTTGATGGCTCTCAGAGTCAACCTGAAGTTGTCAATGTTTGGCACTAGATGTAAAATTTCATCGGTTACCCGGCAACCGTTGAGGCTTCTTATGCATCTAATGTCTAAGTTTTTAAGTAGATTGTCATCTCTTAGGTCCAAGTCTTCTGGAATAGTCTGTAGTGCTAATCTTGCAAACAAAATATCAATCTCTATCCCATCAAAACACAGTTTTATAACTGGCACAAATGCCTCCTCGACAGCCCTTAAATCTTTTACTTCCTCCTGTAGTTTCAGCTTAGCATAGAAGGAGGTGAAGAAGTCACTTCGATCCACATGCCTTGGTGCAATGCACAAGGCGTCAATATCTGCGCCTTTCGTATGTACTCCTAATCTGTAAGAGCCAAATGTAAAAATCTTTCCTCCAACGTTTTCAAGTATAGATTGCGGAAGACTCTTGCCTTCACTGATTTCGCGTATCCATTCCTTTACCAGATTGTTTAATTTTTCCAAAACTAAAATCCTGCGCTGCAGTTCCTCTTCCTCTTCGAAGACCCCGAAGGGCCTGAGGGTTTCTATTAGCCTCTGGGTGAGGAGGCAGTCCGTCTCCTTGGGGACCGCTAAGCTGATCGGCGAGGAGATGCCGTAGCGCTTCGCCGGCTGCGGTGCTCCCTGGGTTGTCACCGGAAACGGCATCATCTTTCAGCGCCCGCCCCGCCAGGGCACGTCCCCCACCACCCCGACCGGGTCATGATTCGCTGAGGCGGGAAGGGCAGGGCTCCTACCAGCCCCGGTCTTGACCCCACTCCCGCTCCCGCTGCGCGCCCACGGATTCAAGCGCTTCCCCTCCTCCCCCTCGGCCCCAACATGGCGCCAGGCCCCCGAGTGGCCACGTTCCAGAACCGACCGCACACGCGCAGGCGCCTGTGCACCGGCAGCCGGTGCAAGGGTTCATGGGAGCCACGGCCTTCTGGGCTGGGCCCCCCAACTGCGCGGTGGGCTCCAGACATGGGTGGGCATGGCTGAAGTGGTCTATAGCCGGCCAAATTCAACCACTTAATACCACTATTTTACGTATTTGCCCAGCTTTACCCATCTAATTCTTTGCTCCCCAAGTCTCCTGACATCTCAGATGTGCATCCTTTCTGAGGGCACCCTCAGCCCTCTTCACCCTCGCATACATCCTTGGATGTCCAGACACCCCTTCAGTGGGAACTCATTGGTGGAAAGAAGTTCCTGTCTTGTTTCTTGAGCCATTTGTTTTGAAGACGTTGTTTTAGCTGGGGCAGCATTCGAGGTCGACAGCTCTGTTCTGGCCGTGCTTTAAAGGCATGATTCTGCTGTCCTCTGGTTCCCATTGAGAATTCCGTAGCTGGGTTAAGTGCTTCTCATCTGCCTTTTCTTATGGCAGCTGTAAAAGTCTCTGTCCCTAGTGCCCTGTGATCCCACCACTATGTGTCCAGGGGTAGATTTCTCTTTAATAATCTTACCCAGGATACATTATAATTCACAAATCAGAAGTCATACTTTTCATGATCTCCAGAAGCTTCTCAGGCACTTCCTTGGAATATGTTCTCCCACCTGTCTCCTGATTCTCTTCATTTAGACACGTGGTCAACCTTCTCACTCTGTACTACGTGTCTCTTAAGCCATGTGTCTTTCTGGGTAATGCCAGATTACCACCAATTCCTCTCTTCAGTTGTATTTAGTCTGCTGTTTAAACATCATGGAAATACCCACTTAAATACTTCTATTTTATTACTAGAAACACTATTTTGTTCTTTTCCAAGCTTCTCTGCTTTTTCCCCCATCTTTTATTTCTTTAAAAGTGTTAAACATACTTATTTAGTATTCTATAACTAATAATTCCAATTTCGAATGCTCTTGAGAAATCTATAGTTTGTTGTTAAGAACTCAGAGTGGCATTACCTATTGTGTCTTGTAATTTTAGATTGTGAGCTCATTTCTGGTGTGACTTGGAATGCCTTTATAGAGGATGTGTCCTTCCAAAGAGGATTTGCTTTGTTTCCAACAGATGTTCTTGCACACTATCAAACTGCATACAGTGTAATTTCTTATCCAGGGATTATCTACAACATGTAGATGGTGCCGTTTTCAACCCCAAATACATGTGAGAGGACATGTGGTTTTCAATTCTAAGGAACAGTCAGTCTTTAGTTTTTCCCACCCAGGTCAAGAGAGAGAACTTTCTTTGTCATCTCCTTTCACGAGGTAGCAGATTCTTCCTATTCCAATTTTTCACTCACTGTGTCACCGTTCAAGAATTCCAACTGTATTTGGAGGGGTCTCAGTTCTAACTCCCTGCTTTTTAAGGTCCCAAGGGCTTTCTGTCTCTTCTTCGACAGCTGTTAAACTTAAGTTTCTCCATTTCTAAGACCAGCAAATGCTTCTAGGGCAATTCTAGTTTCAGAATGTGCTAAATTTCTGAGGTTTCAAGGTATCACTCTTTTTTTTTTCCACTCCTAGAGATTTTCTTTATTTTCTAGGGTACTCAGCTATGCATTAACAAATGATTTCTTATATTTATCCAACATTTCCAGGTACTTTACATAGAAAGATTTTCCAGGATAATTAATCCCACATATTGCCAGAAATATAAATATCTTCTTTTCAACCCATTTCAACATTGGCTTGCATGCTCAAAAACAGCTATCAGAAAAGTCTTTGGTGACCTCCATGTTGCCCAATCCAAGACCCCAATGATTTCCATCCTTTTTGACCTATCATAACTTCATCTTGGCCTCTGTGACACCACACCCTTCATGTTGTCTTCTACATGTCTGGCCACTCCTCAGTTGGATTTGCTGATTCCTCCTCCTTTATTTGACCTCTAAATGTTGGAGGTCCTCCAGTTTCCATTCTAAGCCCTCATTTCTCCTCACTGGCTGGACATTCACTACCTAATCTACTGGTTTCCACAGCTTTAAATATCACCTACTTACAAATAAATTACAAACGAATACTTTTGATCAGATTCTCTTCTGAACTCCAGATCCATATTATCTGACTGCCCATGTTTGCCACCTATATTTGGATGTCTCTAACTAAACATAGTTTAAGAGAACTCTAACTCTTCCTCCCATAATTTTCTTTTCTCTCAATAGTCTCCATTTTAGGAAATGGCATCTCTTCCTACCCAACTCTTCATAGGAGAAACCTGCGAGTCATTCTGGACACCTCCCTCTTCTGCATCCTCAGCATCCAATTATTTACAAGTTCTGTTGATTTCATCTCCAGAATATACTTAAAATCCCTCTACTGCTTTCTACCATTCCCTTATAACTCTAGTCCAAGCCACCATCAACTCTCACTTTGACTTCTACAACAACTGAATTAATCTCCTATTACTGACCTTCTCAAAGTATTCTCTACCTAGGAGCTAAAGTCTTTTAATCCCTCCAGTGACCCCACATTATATACCAATGATTTCCATCCTTTTTGACCTATCATAACTTCATCTTGGCCTCTGTGACACCACACTCTTCATGTTTTACACTCTTCAAGTGTAAAACCCAAAATACTTAACAAGCCAGGTTGCTCTTTCCCCTGACTATCTGTGGCTGCACCTTCCGCAACTTTCCCCTTTGCACCAGGTCAAAGACCTTCTTGCAGTGCCTGCCTATGCTTCATTCTCTCTCATCCATGGGTCTTTGCACAATGCTGTTCTCTCTCTGTCCAGAATGCTCTTCCTGCCCCACCAACTGCCCACTGCTCTCCACCTGGTTGGTGTGTTGTCATCTTTGAGACTGGCTTACATTTCACCTCTTCAGAGCGTATTTTCCTAACCCTCATTCTAAATTAGCAGCTGTCCTTCTTTTATCTAGCACATAAAACAACGTGTAGTTGCAGTCATGTACCACATAATGATGTTTTGAACAACAGACCATATATACAATGATGGCCCTACAAGAATATAATATTGTATTTTTACTGTTTAGTTTCTGTTTAGATATGTTTAGATACACAAATACTTACCATTGTGTTCTAATTACTCCTAGCATTCAATACAGAAATATACTGTACAGGTCTGTAACCCAGGAACAACAGGCTATGCCATACAGCCTGTGTATGTAGTAAGCTGTACATCTAGGTTTGTGTAAGTCATTCTAGGATGTTCTGACAACGTCATGTTAGATATATCATTGTTAGACATACCTAACAATGGCATAGCTATTAATGAATATCATTATTCAGTAGGAAGAAGCTATACACAATTTGAGTGTCTGTACTTAGGGAAATGAATACATAGTATAGGCATAGAATGCAAAACTATGCATCAGTCAAAAGCAATTAACTGAATAGAGCACCATGGGTAGATGTTAAAAACATAATGTGAGGACAGGTGTAGTGGCTCATTGCTGTAATCCCAGCATTTTGGGAGGCTGCAGTGGGAGGATGACTTGAACCCAGGAGTTTGAGACCAGGCTGGGCAACATAGTGAGACCCTGTCTCTATTTTTAAAATAAATAACACAATGTGAGTTACAAAAGAAACAATGGGCTTTATAGCACAATCCTACTTAGGTAAATTAAACATATACAAAATATTATTTATGTCCTAAGGATACATATGAATCCAAATATATGAAAGGTAAATTGGAATGGTATTCATTAGTACATAGAGTGGGTTCCCAAGGACAGAATGGCAATGAAAAGAGAAAATGATCCTATCCATCCACCAGAGCATGTGCCAGAAGATTGGCACGTGGTGGCCACACACAGCAGATAAAAGCTTGTGCAGCCCTTTCTTGGCACTTACTTGTTCCCCACATTAGTAAGATGGTTGCCTTGTATTAGGCATTCAGTCATGGCTGCAGGACAGACAAACTAACTTTCATAACCTTGACTTTGACATCATTGGTTTCTTATTCTGGATAAATGAACTGTCATGTTTATTTGTTTGTTTTTGAGACAGTCTTGCCCTGTCACCCAGGCTGGAGTGTAGTGGCATACTCAGATCACTGCAACCTCCATGTCCCGAGTTCAAGCAATCCCTCCTGAGTAGTTGGGATTACAGGCGTCCGCCACCACACTCAGCTAATTTTTGTATTTTTAGTAGAGACAAAGTTTCACCGTCTTGTCCAGACTGGTCTTGAACTCCTGACCTCATGATCCACCCACCTCAGCCTCCCAAAGTGCTGGGATTACAGGTGTGAGCCACTGCGCCTGACCTGTTGTTTTCTAAATAATATATATGTATACATGTGGCAGCCAGTGGATTAGTTATCCCCAACCCTCAAAACTTCTTTGCCTTGTATTAGAGGATGCAGAGCCAAAATCTTTGTCCAGCTTTGTGCAGCCAGAGCCAACTATGGGTGACAATGGCATTAGTGAGGCTGGCCTCCCCTCTCATGTGTGCTAGCCACACTGGCTTCACCTTCTTCCAGCTGCTGCAAACTTGTACCAGCTTCATGTTTTCTAGTGAGTGTTTTGCTGTTTTCTTGCTGATTTTTAGACATTCATTACTTTATTCTAGTTATTCATCACAGCAGTTTTAGATATTGCAAACATTTTCTTCTAGTATATCACCTATCTTTTATCTATATGGTGTCCTTGGTCAAACAGAAATTTTCAATTTTGATACAGCCAAATCTATCTACTTTTTCTTCTTACAGATTGTACTTGAAAAAAAAAAACAGGCTGGGCATAGTGGCTCATGCCTGTAATCCCGGCACTTTGGGAGGCCAAGGCAGGTAGATCACTTGAGGTCAGGAGTTCGAGACTAGCCTGGCCAACACAGTGAAACCTCATCTCTACTAAAAATACAAAAATGGTGGGTGCCTATAATCCCAACTACTCAGGAGGCTGACGCAGGAAAATGGCCTGAAGCCAGGAGGTGAAGGTTGCAGTGAGCTGAGATCACACCATGGCACTCCAGTCTGGGAAACACAGTGAGACTCCAATTCAAAAACAAAACAAAACAGAACAGAACAGATGAAGTCTTGCCCTGCTGCCCAGGCTGGAGTATAGTGGCATGATCACAGCTCACAGATCACGGCTGACTGCAGCCTTAACCTCCTGGGATCAACCTTAGCCTCCTGAATAGCTGGGACTACAGGCCTACGCCACCATACACAGCTAATTTTTATTTTTTTTTGTAGAGACAGAGTCTCTTATGTTGCTCAGGCTGGGCTCCAACTCCTGGCCCAAGTGATCCTCTCACCTCAGCCTCCCAAAATGCTAGGATTACAGGTGTGAGCCACCATGCCCAACCAGTTTGTACTTTTTAAGCCCTCTTTATGAAATCTTTCATTTGGCCATATAATTTTACTTTTGACATCTAGGTTTTTGAAGCATTTGGAGGAAGGATGCATTTCCTTTTTCTCCATATAGCTGAAGTCAGTTATCCTAACGTCATTTACAAAATCCTTTCCCCAGGATTTATGACGCAAGCTGTAGCTCACCCAATTCCCACAGGGTATTTGGTCTGTGTCTGCACTCTCTATACTGTTTCATTGGTTTATTTGACTCTTCCTGCCCCTAAAACCACATAATTTCAATCACCATGGCTTTAAGATATGTCTCAAGACTAGTAAGGTCAATCCTTCCCACCTTTGCTTGTCTTGTTCAAACCTATCATAGGCATTCGAGAATCTGACTCTTTCACAAAGATGGACACTCAGGCCAGTTGCAGTGGGCTCACATCTGAAATCCCAGCACTTTGGGAAGCCAAGGCAGGAGGATCACCCGAGCTCAGGAGTTCAAGACCATCCTGGGCAACATAATGAGACCTCATCTCCACCAAAAAAATGAAATAAAGAAGTAAGTCGAGTGTGGTGGCATATGCCTGTGTTCCCAGCTATTCAGAGGGGCTGAGGTGGGAGGATCGCTTGAGCCCAGGCATTTGAGGCTGCAGCGAGCCATGGATGCACCACTGCTCTCCAGCCTGGGCGACAGAGCTAGTCCCTGTCTCAAACAACAACAACAACAAAGATGGACACCAAGTCTTTCAAGGACAGCACAGCAGATAAGGAGCACACAGGTTGAGCTTACTTCTTTCAGTCTGTTTATATCTGAAATCTCTGGAAACTCTTCTGCCACTTAAAACATCAAAACGAAAGATACTCTGATAGTTAACATTCTCTATGTTAGCATATTCTCTAAAACCAACAGAGACACTACTCAATATGATTTAAACAGATCCCCAAACATCTTTCAACCAACATTATAGGTCACTGTTGGGAACCAACAGTTATTAACATGTTTTTTTGTTTTGAGAAGGAGTCTCGCTCTGTCGCCAAGGCTGGAGTGCAGTGGCACAATCTCGGCTCACTGCAACCTCTACCTCCCTTGTTCAAGCAATTCTCCTGCCTCAGCCTCCCAAGTAGCTGGGATTACAGGCACCCAGCACCAGGCCTGGCCAATTTTTTCGTATTTTTAGTAGAGATGAGGTTTCACCATGTTGGCCATGCTGGTTTCGAACTCCTGACCTCAAGTGATCCGTCCACCTCAGCCTCCCAAAGTGCTAGGATTACAGGAGTGAGCCACTGCACCTGGCCAACATGGTTTACATGTTAGGAGTAATACAGCTAATATGTTAGTACATCTTGGAAATGCTTCACATTGTTGATGGGACAAAGTAGGATCTCTTATTTCCATTTAACCAAATTCAAAATTCTGCTTTTATATTTGCCTGTTTGAAGACAGCTTTGAAGAGATTATTCATTTTACTGAAATTTGGCAGCCAGGCATGGTGGCTTACACATCTAATCCCAGCATTTTGGGAGGGCAAGGTGGATAGATGAGGACTGGAGTTCCAGAGCACCCTGGGCAATAAAACAAAACCCCATCTCTACAGCAAATACAAAAAATTAGCTGAGCATGGTGGTGTGTGCCTGTAGTCCCAGCTACTCAAAAGGCTGGGGTAGGAAGACAACTTGAGCCCAGGAGGTGGAGGCTGCAGTGAGCTGAGATTGCACAACTGCACTCTAGCCTGGGTGACAGAGCCAGGCCCCATCTCAAAAAAAAAAAAGAAAGATATTTGGTACAACACAAAAGCGTATCCAGAAACAGGTCATGCTGTTGCACTAACTAAACAATTAATGCTAGCTAATAAATTTTTAAAAATATATTTCTAGAATTTAAAAATCAATTTTAGTAAAACAATAAGGAGGTTTTGAAAAATATGAGTTCAGTGCTGTTTAGTTAACAAAATCACTGGTTATTCATGACATATACTGACATTTTGGGTACCCCAATTTGGGGGGAAATATTAAGGAAAATCAAGAATTTTGAACTTGGGATCACAGAATGTAGGGATTGAGAAACCTCTGGGATTCTTCCCCACTCCTCGCACCTGTGCCTTCAGGCTGATGCCTAAATGGCCTCTCTGGGAGGCCTGTGCCTGAACAACCCGGGGGCGGGGAGGTCTGGAGCCCCTCCCCCTCCCCAGTTACATGCTTCCTATGCTGGCTAAAATTCTGCCCTGTAAGGTCCGCCTTGGCCACACCTTTACCATCTGTCTTCTGTTTTACGTCTTTCAAATGTTTCACACCAGTGACAACTTCCCTCTGTTTTTGGTGTTAACGCTGAACTCTGTCAGCGGCCCCTTATGGAATGAGGCTGGACATCACCCCAGTCTCTAGAGTAAGAGGAGACGCTGCCACTCCGGGACTCACTCAGCTCAGGGGACAACACGGCTGCTAATGGTGTTTTTTTAAAAGTCTAAGTGGGGGCCCAAAGTGGCTCCGGCCGGATGTCGTGGCGCTTGCGAAGGCGAGGCCAAGAGTTCAAGGCCAACCAACCTCAGCAACCTTACAAGCTCTCAATGATTGGCAAAAAAAAAAAAAAAAAAAAGTCTAAGTGGTAAACTTACAGTTGCAACTGGCTTTGACAACTAACCATTCAACTTTATTTTCTCTTTGAATTGGAAATGCTCACACATGTCTTAAAATTTCAATAACTTTTCTAGTTTTAGGCTGCTGAAAAAATATTTGGGGTTGTTTTGTTTTTAGCCAAACCACATAAAATGAACGTTTCCCACGGTGACTCTGTCATTGGGAATCCACTGGAAAGGCAGTCCCAGTCAAGCGGCAGTGAGTTATTCCCAAGTAAAAAGAGGAAAAGCAATCCATTCACCTCCATCTTCCTAAGATAAGAGTTATTTTAAAGTCGGAGTCATAGCGGAAGAAAAATATTTCAAATGAAAACCACCACAGAAAGGTTTGGGGACATGGGAGGACAGAACTTACAACACCCAGCCAGCAGAGGAAGGCAGCAGCGGCTTCCTGCATGCACACAACAGTCCCTGCAGCATGAACACCCCTGGCTGTCATCAGGGATGCCGAGTCCTCCTGCCTGTCCCGAATGACAAGGTGGATGACAAACACAAACTCAGAGCTGGCACTCAGTGACAACAGAGACCTGCTGCCTGCCAGCTCCATCGCAGTGCTGGGGGCAGGAGGGCAGCCCACCACGCTGCCAGGTAGCCAGAGCTGTAGCTTCCTCTGTCGCTCAAGCCACATCCACACTCCTGGATGGCCACACAGTCCCTATGCCACACACACACACACACACACACACACACACACACACACACACACAAACACATACACACAGAAAACAGACCCTACTCTGCAGTCTGGCAGACACATGGGAGCTGAAACCCACAGAGGCGCCTCCTCGCCTCAGGGCACCAACCCTTCCACAGGTATTTAATGAGTGCCTACTCTCTGCCAGACATCAGATGGACTGTTTTCTAGTCAAAAGCCCAGTGAGTGCTATGGTGGTGTCCCCAGGCTTTGTTTAGCCTGAACATTCCCAGCTAAACCTCCTCCGGCTGATTTACAAACTCTAGGATGCCTCTTTACAAAGGGGACATCCAAAGCCACAGCGATGTCCCTATCTCCAGGAAGGCAAGAATGCTGAGACCCTGCACGTGACCATCCCTGAGACCCTGGGCTTCCCAGGCACCACAGCCCATCCAAGAGTGTCCCAGGAGAGACAAGTGTCACCACTGTGGATCAGGCCTCAGGGCCTGGGGCGGGCACTCAGCCACATGGCCCCAGTGAGCAGGGGCTGGTGTGGCCGAGTCCAGGCAGCCAGGTCCAAGACTGCAGCTCTCAACGGAGGGAAGGTTTATCCCCAGGGAACAGCTGGCCATGTCTGCAGATATCTTTGATTGTTACTAGTTAGGGGTGGGGGCACAGAAGCCAGGCACATGGCTCAACGCCCTGCAACCACGAACATCTCCCTCAGCAAAGATGCCCCAACCTAAAATGTAACAGGAGAAAGGGAGAAAGCAAGGAAGGACAGCCTTCCCAGGACTCTCACTCCTGCTACAAAGGCAAACCAACCCTCCCCTCACGCTTCCCCAGCCCTGACAAGAGCCACATGGCCCTGCCATAGCCCCTCCCCAGTATGCCTAAGTGACTGCTGTCTTGTCTCCATGACGGGACCCAGGCTCTCTCCTCGAGAGGCACCAGCCCTGAATATCAGCCTTCTGGGAAAAGAGGGTGAGACCCACTTCCAGCCCACTCACTCCTCCAGCACTAACCCCCTCCTGGAAGAGACCCTCTAGGTTTTGTGACTCTGGAAACCAGGGGGAGCCTGGCAGCTATGAAGGGCAATGTTTATGGAGAACAAACAACCAAAGTGTCTGTGTGCATTTCTACAGGTGGGCAGCAGTGAAGTAAATGATGACTGACCTCTGGCAGGAAGCACCTGGCTGACTCACCCTCCCCACCTGACTCTGCAGGGGAGTCCCAGGGAAGGGGCAGGGGAGAGGCCTGAGAGGCTCTGGCAAAATGCTTCCTCTGAAATGGTGCAACCTGTTAGCCCAACTCAGACCAGCATGACTTGTGTTTTTGTTTTGTTTTTTTTTTTGAGATAGGGTCTTGCTCTGTCACCAGGCTGAAGTACAGTGGCGTGATCTCGGCTCACTACAACCTCCACCTCCTGGGTTCAAGCAATTCCCCTGCCTCAGTCTCCTGAGTAGCTGGGACTACAGGCATGTGCCACCATGCCCGGCTCTTGTTTTTCTATTTTAGTAGAGACGGGTTTTACCATGTTGTCCAGGATGGTCTCAATCTCCTGACCTTGTGATCTGCCCACCTCGGCCTCCCAAAGTGCTGGGATTATAGGTTTGAGCCACCGCACCCGGCCTGTTTTTCTTTTTGAGTTAGAGTCTCGCTCAGTCACCCAGGCTGGAGTGCAGTGGTGCTATCTTAGCTCACTGCAACCGCCGTCTGCCAGGTTCAAGTGACTCTCCTGCCTCAGCCTCCCAAGTAGCTGGGATTACAGGCACGCACCATCATGCCTGGCTAATTCTTTTGTATTTTCAGTAGAGATGGGGTTTCACCATGTTGCTCAGACTGGTCTCAAATTACTGACCTCAAATGATCTGCCAGCCTCACCCTCCCAAAGTGCTGGGATTAGAGGCATGAGCTACTGTACCTGGCCAAGTGTGACTCTCACCATAGGACCAGTAACTGGAAATTATAGAAAAACAGTGTTACCATGTTCAGCAACTGGGGAAGACTCATTCACACACACGAACACGGACACACATACGCACATGTGCACCCCACCTGGACACACACACATGCACACCACAGGCATAGGCCAAAGGTTCCTTCCCTTTTTTGCCACTTTTTCCAGATGAGATTGGACTGTTCTCTCACCAGAGAGCAGGGACAGCCCCATGCTGGGTCCTCTGGGGAAAGAATGCAGGAGATGAAGGGGCCCTGGCATGCATAGGACCTCACTGGCCTGCCTGCAGAGGCAGATGCCATCCTGCTGTCCTGAATCTACAGCACCCACTTCAGTAGGATTTGTTTCACTGCAGGCCCCCGCCCTCTGCAGCGACACGTGCCCCACACTGAGGGCCGCTCTCAGGACAAACACACACCACAACAGCCCTATCAGGGCCCAAGGAGGCGCAGGACATATGGCTGCCGGGAGGTGCAGAGCTACCCATCACTGGGGGTATGTAAAGGAAAGGACATGGCAGGTGTTAGGAAACCGCCCCCCCCTCCACAGGATTCTTCCGCATCACTCCAACCTGAGGCAGGTGGCGCCCACGGCTGCTAGAGAAGCTGCTACAGTGAACAACCCCTCGGCTTCTTACCACCTCCCCTTCTCTGGCTCTCAGTCGTTCCCCTGAGAGGTGTGAGGTAGGAAGCACCTAGCGCAGGCTGCAGACTCACTGAGGGGGACGCGGACACGACATAACAGCTCAGCATTCCCCATTCTGTGCCTCCAAGCCAGTGAGAGAGACTTCTCAGGCAGGTTGCCGGGATGCGCACAGAGGCCACCTCCAATCCACGGAAAGGTCGCACAGGTGCCTCACATGGGAACAGTTCCAAGTGGGAGACTTCGAGTGTCTGTGTGGACAGTTCCATGTCTGGGTACCCATGTGTCACCACAACAACCGAACATGCTCTAGTGCAAAGGTTCTGGGCGTGGGGCAGGAGTGTCCGGCAGTAGCGGGCTCTGTGCAGGGTTCTCCCCAGCGAAGTCTGGCCTAGCCACATGGGGATCCCCGAGTCTAGCCTCCCCTGGTGCCATGCAGAGGCTCAACAACCATTCTGTATGAGCGAGGCATGTGTGCATGCCTGTACCAGCTGCTCCATCTCAAACCACCCAGCCACCTCTGTGAACCTTCTTGGCATGGCTGGGGGGCACAGAAGTCCCCAGGCCACAGCCAGAGAAGAAGGTCAGCAAGGAAGGATGAGTCCCCAGGGCCCAGGGGGCTGGCTCTGGGCAGGTAACACAACCCGCCCCAGCCCAGACAGGTGTGTTGGTACAGCTGGGCAACCTGGTGGACTCTTTGGCAGGTTTTGAAAACCAGCACCAGGTTAGACAGGCTGTGAGCAGGGGCACTTTCGCTTGCCCTAAATAACATGCCAGGAATGACTCCAAAAGAAATGCATGAGCTTGGCCAGGTGCGGTGGCTCACACTTGTAATCCCAGCTACTCGGGAGGCTGAGGCAGGAGAATCGTTTGAACCTGGGAGGCGGAAGTTGCAGTGAGCCAAGATCACACCATTGCACTCCAGCCTGGGTGACAGAGACTCCATTAAAAAAAAAAAGAAGCGTATGAGCCTCAGACAAGCTCCTTTATCCTGTGATGTGCAGTCTGGCCCCGCCCATCCTACAATGACAATCACCCATCACCGGTGCCAGCAGGCGGGCTTCCCCAGAGCTCCTCCTCACCCAGTGATGCAGAACGCAATGGCCTCAGGACTGGCTAGGCTGACCCTCAGCCACAGAGTAGCAGCCCCGGCCCACACTCTGCAGCCCTGAGATGGCCATGTCCCACTCACTCTTTGCCCTCCACTTGGCAGCAGCAACACAGGGCAGAAGAATGACTAAAATTCTGTGTCTGACACTGAAGACCCTTTGTTTCTGTGCAGAATACATCCCAGCATGCATCTCTTCCCATTCAGGTTTGCCGGCCTCACAGGAGGTCTTTTTGAATCAGGAGGGGAGGGACTCCTTCTCTGCCATTGGATAACTGGTCCCTCCGAGGTGCCACTGGATCATGATACAGCAGGAACAGGATGAAAACCAAATCCCAGAAGCAGCGGCCTTTGGGGTGGAGGAAGAGCCCCCAGGTACAGACAGTCGGGGGTGCTTGTCTGAGCAGACTTTAAGACCCATAATTAAAGCACCCTGAAGTTACTCTTTTTATTTTTCTTTTTTTGAGGCATGGTCTTACTCTGTTGCCTGGGCTGGAGTGCGGTGGTGTGATCCTAGCTGCAGCATCTGCCTCCACAGCTCAAGCAATCCTCCCACCTCAGCTTCCAGAGTAGCTGGGACTACAGGTACGCACCACCATGCCCGGCTAATTTGCTGGGATTACAGGTGTGATCCCTTTGTAATTACTTTGCAATCCCTAAAGTGCTAGGATTACACGTGTGAGCTACCACATGAGGCCAAAATTATTTTTTATGACACATACCTATTAAGATTATCAACTGCTTTCCACCATTGAATAAATAACCAGGCACCAACAATGGGCCCAGTTGGTGCTCCCACTCTCGGCACCCTCGGACTGGACGATGACCGGTGGCTGGGCCCTCCTCAGGAAGGCGTCTGACCGCCCAGGTACCCACAGACCCGTGGCATGCCAAGCGCAACCTGGTCACCTCTGGAGACCTTGCCACCCTGCAATGCCACATAGGTTTTCCCCTAGGACGGCTTCCTTGATTGTCTTTTCATTTGATTGCCCCAAAAACTCCCCAACAAGGTCGCAGGTGCTAAAGGGACTTGCCGTGACCCTGTATTGAACAAGGCTCATGTGGTTGCTGTGGTCAATGAGATAACTGCTGGAGAGATGGACAATGATCTGATCAGATAAAAGATCAAACATTGCAAGAATATATCAGGAGCCGCTGAGGAACACCAGCCAGCCGCCTGCCATGTAAACAAACCACGACTTCACAGACCGCTGAGGTGAAAACGGTGAGTTCAAGAGGAAGCCTTCTTTGGGAGGCCAAGGTAGGAGGATCACTTGAGGCCAGGAGTTCAAAATTAGCCTGGCTATCACAGTGAGACTCTTATCTCTATAAAACGTAAAAAATTAGCGCCAGGCACGGTGGCTCACACCTGTAATCCCAGCACTTTGAGAGGTCAAGTGCTCTGGGGCGGATCACTTGAAGTCAGGAGTTTGAGACCAGCCCGGCCAACATAGTGAAATTCTGTCTCTACTAAAAATACAAAAGCTGGGCATGGTCACTGAACCCAGGAGGCAGAGTAAGACTCCATCTCAAAAAAAAAAAACGATTAGCTGGGTGTAGTGATATACCTAAAGTACTAGCTACTCAGGAGGCTGAGGCAGGAGGATCACTTGAGCCCAGGAGGTTGAGGCTGCAGTGAACTATGATTGCATCATACTCCAGCCTGGGTAACGGAGCAAGACCCTGTCTCAGAAAACAAAAGAGGAAGCCTTCAAATATCCAAGACGCGGGCTCCAACTGCCTCCCACAGAGCGAGCCTGCCCCAGGAGCATCATCCCTGCGCCACTCCTTCTGCCCCTCCCCCAACTGGCCTCAGCACTCAGACCCAAGGCTCTTCCCGAACTTGCCGCCCTCCTCACCTGCCGTGATAGTGTCCACCTCCTTGGCTGCCAGCTCCTCCACGTCCGACCTCTTCCTCAGTTCAAACCTCCGTGATAAACCTTCTCTGGGTTTCCATAATTCCTGGATCAAGAGGGGCTTCTCACTGTCCCCAAAAACCCGAAAGCACTGGGCCTGCCATCGCTGCCCAGTGTCACCAGCTTGGCCCACCACGTCACACAGCACGTACTGGCCGGCCTGCCCAGGGTCCAGGGCGTACCGCTCTAGTGCCTCCTTCACCAGCTCACGGGCGCTGGAGGTGCCAGTGGCCAGGACGCTTTTGTAGTGAGTTCCTGTGCAGACACTGTCCCCAAACACCTTCAGGACACCAGGGGCCGAGAGCTGGGTGGAGAGTTCAGCAGGGTCGTCGCTGGCACCCAGGCTGGAAAAGGTGGAGTCCAGGTCCCGGTACTTGTAGCTCAGTGTCCGGGACAGCATGCTGGACAACAGCTGGCTCTGTCGCTTCAGCTTGCTCTTGGTGGGCGGGGACATGATGAAGTGCGTCCCATAAAACATGGTGGGTGATGCTTCATGGACAAGGACCGGGGGCTTCAGCCAAAGGATGCTGGGGAGCTGTGGCCTGGGAGAAAAAGTGAAAGAGGTTAGCGCCACCCATCACAAGCACCAATAGCAAATGAAGCCACGAGTGGTGGCTCCTGCCTGTCATCCCCACATTTTGGGAGGCCAAGGCAGGACAATCATTTTAGTCTGGGAGTTCCAGACCAGCCTGGGCAACATAGTAAGACACCATCTCTACAAAAAATTAAAAAATTAGCCAGGTGTGGTGGCGTGCACCTGTAGTACCCATTGCTCTGAAGGCTGAGGCTGGAGGATGGCTTGAGCCCAGCAGTTCAAGGTTGCAGCAAGCTATGATCACACCACGGCCCTCCAGCCCGGGCTACAGAGCAAGACCACATCTGAAAACCTAATGGTCATAACAGGCCACGGGCATCCTGGCCCCACAGACCTGCCACCAGGGGCCCAATCCTCACAGAGCACCTGAGTAAAGGATGTGGTTGGAGCTCTCGGGGCCACCAGAGACAGAGAGGTCTCAACAGGCTGGATGTCCTTCAAGGAAAGCCATTAGTGGGAAGCGCGATGAGGTCGCCACAGTAAGATACACTCCACTGTGGGGCTTGGATTTCTGGGAAGTGCTGGGTGCAATGCCTGCATGCGGTGAGCATCAAGGAACGTCCCACCCGGAGCCAACCCCGGCACCACCACAGCCGCAGAAAAGCAGTAGGCAGCCCGAGGGCAAAGCTTCACTTCTCCACAAACCCCATGTCTCCTCCACCACAGGCTGCAATGCAGGAAATGGATCACAAACACAGTGGAGCCAGGAAAACTGGCAAATTGCAGCCACGTTAACAGAACCAACCATCAGACTTTCCAGACACAAACCCCCAGAATCTACCTCTCTGGGCAAGAGACCTGTCCTGGCTTGAAGGAGACACTCCCTGGGACCACAGCGCTGAGTGGCCTCACAAGCACAGCGGGCACAAAGGGCCCCTCTAGAGCTGGTACAGGCATGGCTGGAATGCATGCGTCCCGCCCACCACAGGCCGGGATGCCCGGCGCTCCAGGCCACAGAGATGCAGTCTCCTGGGGACACTAGAAAACAGTCTTGGGACACGTTGGCGTGTCATACAATCACACTTCCAATGTCCTTAGTGCGCCCAGGGCCAGGAGTTCCAGAGGGTTTCTCAGTCTCCCTCCAGAACCTCTGTGGGGGCAGGAGGGCAGAGCAAAAGGAAGGCAGGTCTCCGATTTGCAAAAGGTGAGACTTGAACGCAATGCAGGGAAAGGCTGGAAAACAGCGCACACATCTCCTGATTCCTGCAGCCCACTTCTGTGCTCAGGTTCTCACCAAAGACAAAGGTGGCAGACAAATGAGCCCGGAGGAAAGCCTGTTTTCTGAAAAGCTCTGGGAAGAGTGGACCAGGACACTGGTCGCCTGCCACTGCGACCCGGGTCAGCACTAAACTCGGCAGCAGTCAACTGACACTGTCCAGGCCTGACTCACTCCTCACGCAGTGAGCACTGTAGAAGGCTTCTAGAAAGGATGGTGGCTGCCAAGGGCTGGAGAAAGCAACCAGGAACCCCTCCAAAGACAAGGAGTCACACTCTCCCTTAGGGAACTAAACAGTGGAACCATCCCAGCCTCCAAAGCTGACACTGCAGACTGGACTCTCTCAAATATCGCCAAGGCATCGGTCATCTTTTTTGGAGCCTCTCACTGCTAACCAGAGCTGTCATGGATGACTCCTGAAATCAGACCACCATGCGCTTCCTCCAGAACCAGCCCAGGTCAGCCAGCAGCTGCACTTTCTCCAAGGACGTTGAACTCTTCAAAATAACTTCCAACAGCTTCGCACACCAAAGACTGGGTTGTGAACACGGACACCTGCCCTGTGGGGTGGGTGGCTGCCACTTCTGTTCCCACAGCCCACTGCTGACAGTTCACCATGGCAAAGCCTTTCATTGAGCCTGGCTTTCTGAAGACGTGAACTTGCTGTAACTGGTGTCATGGAGATCGCAGTACAGGTCATGAGCAGATAGATGCAGCCTCCAGGTTCTCTTTGGCCCCAGCAAGACAGGCCATAAAGGAGGAAAGTCTTTTTTCTCTTCCTCTGAGGATGGTGCAACGAGTCTCCTTGTCAAATCCTAAGAAGCTCAGAGCCGGCTGCAGCTTCCCCAATGGACTCGTCAAAGGCCTCAATTTAATTTACAACAAAAGCATTTTCAGACAGTGCTCACATCACAAATGTGTGGCTTTGCCTGGGCACACCACACCGGCGGCTTCAAAATGCCCTCGAGTCTGACCTCAGCCTCCTGTGGTCAGTTTTCAAAGTGAGTACTTGGAATCAGAGAACAAAACCCCTCAAAGAGCCTCTCCAGCCAGCACTTATTTACTTCCCATGACAGCTGCACAAACGCGCCTGCAAGCACTTCTCTAGACGCCCCGGCTTAGAAGCCTCCAGCCAGCACACACTGCCAGAGGATCAGCCACCGCCTTCTCATAGTGGACATTTCCAAAGGAGGTTCCCCAGGGTGCCAAGCCAAACTCCAGGTGGTGGACAGTACAGCCTCTGCCACCAGGCAACTGTGGCTCAGGAAACCTCTGCCTCTGGCAATGAAGTCTGAATGCTAATGTAAACATGACACCAAAAACTGGGGAAGCCCCCTCCATGCAGGAGAAAGCCCACGTCACAGGAAAGTAATGAAAAGCAGAGGCAAGTGTTTAAAAGGCCTCCAGATGGGAGGCCAAGATGGGAGGCCAAGACAGGAAAATGGCTTAAGGCCAGGAGTTTGAGACTAGCCTGGGCAACACAACAAGATCCTGATCTCTACAGAAAATAAAAGTAAAAGATTAGCCAGGCATGGTGTGCACCTATAGTCCCAGCTACTCAGAAGGCTGAGGCAGGAGAATCGCTTGAATCCAGGAGGCGGAGGTTGCAGTGAGCAGAGATCGCAGCACTGCACTCCAGCCTGGGCAACACAGTGAGACTCCATCTCAAAAAATAAAAAAGACCAAAATTATAAAAAGGCCCCCAAATACAATGGAGAAATGAATTGATATTTGGGGGCCCAGGGGTGGATATAGGTTTTGTAAGGTCTGACATTTACACAATTCTTCCTTAATAAAAAACAAGCGGAAAATTACAAACACACAACTGCTAGGTCCCCTCCCAGAGCCTTGGAAGCTTCAACTTCCAGTGTCGTTCCCTGCATGCCCCCACCCCCGACTTTTCCAGCAGTTTCTCTGAAAACTCAAGCGAGATTCGAAGGTAGAGGCAGAGTTAGCAGCATCATGAGACAGGAGAAAATGTAAGCAGAGGCCAGGCACGGTGGCTCATGCCTGTAATCCTAGCACTTTGGAAGGCCGAGGTGGCTGGATCACCTGAGGTCAGGAGTTCAAGACCAGTCTGGCCATCATGGTGAAACCCCATCTTAAAAAAAATAAAAAATAAAAGAAAATGTAAGCAGAGAGAATGTGAGTCACTCCTTTCCAGTAACCCCTTCTTAAGCCCCCAGAAGTCCCTGTGCACACAAACCTTATCTGTTTTGGGGTTTTCAGGAAGCCTTTCTCCCCATGTGGGCATCCGCCCTTCGCCAGGCCAGAGGGTGCCCCCTTGCTCACATGCAGCCAGCTTCCGAATCCCCCGGAGGCGGGGCCCAGCCTGTTTGTGAGAATGGGATGGACTCGTTTTTTTTAAAAGGCCAAGACTGCAGGAAAATCCGACCCAGAGAGCGGAGCACACCCTGAGTAACCAGATCTGTTTTTCTGGAAGTGCGACCGGCCTCTTCTGCCCCATTTGCTCCTCTGTGACACAAAT
Source organism: Saguinus oedipus (assembly GCA_031835075.1). NCBI lineage: Eukaryota > Metazoa > Chordata > Mammalia > Primates > Cebidae > Saguinus > Saguinus oedipus. The sequence continues at coordinate 52,154,808 of CM063170.1, forward strand.
ACTTGGGGAAAGCTCAGGGCTAGGACAGCGAGGGTGTGGGGCGCTGGCTGGTGCTGCTCTCAGAGAATGTTTTCTCTTGTTCTGAAGGAAGGGTCCAGTTTCTGATGAAAAACAAGCTCAAGTCCTAGCCGCGAGTCCAGGGACTGAGGTCAGGGCTGCACTGACAACATGGGTGGAGTGACCTCTCTGCTCCAACAGGACAATGTGGAACCCATTATGATTTCCAGCAGGAGGGAAAACCAAGAGCAGGCTTCACCCACCCTGCCCTCTGCCCTCCTTCCATGAATCCTATCTTTACTGCCCCAGCCGGAGTCACGCTTTCAAACGCAAACCTAATTCCATCAGATTTAATGCTGACCTGCTAGGTGCTGCAGAGGGGACCGACTGGCCCCCCAGCAAAAGGGACTTTCAGGACTGGTTCCTGTCTGGAATTCACAAGAGGTGGCCCATGTTAACCCGGGGACATGAACAATCAAATTCTTTTGTGCAATTCAGATTAGCCAAACACTTGACAGGCGACAGGGCAGCGCAGGCAGGTTAGCAGGGCAGCGCAGGCAGGTCCGCAGCCCTGCCAGGGTCCTGCCAACCCCACCAATGGGCTCCTCCTGCGGGGCCACAGGGGCTCGGCTCAGCATCTGTTTTCTTGAATGCACTATTTGTTGAGGGGCTGGAAATGGTACAGAAATAACCGGGAAACAAGGCTTTGAGCTGGCGCACGGGTGGGGATCTGGCTGCAACCGCGAAGGGGTGCGTGCTGGGGGCTTCTCGCCGGCTTGGGTGCGAGAGCGCGCGGAACCCTGAGGCCCGCTCCCTCGCGGCGCCCCCCAACCTCGAGACGAACGTCCCCCTCCAGGGCACAGCTGGGGAAACTGAGGGCCGAGAGTCCCCTGGAGTTCAGGGTCCGGGGCCAGCGCGGACGGCCAGACTCAGGGGCTTGCGGAGGACGGCAGCGCGGATCCCCGGACCCCCGAAGTCTGGGCAGCCCTTGCCCCGGCTCGTCGGCCTCCGAATGCAGCCCCCTCGACCAGGCCGGGGCCCGAGAGCCGGTCGGTTTCCATGGCAACGGAGCAAGCCTGCCCTCCGCGCCCCGACCCGCGCAGAGGAGGGTTCCGGGGCGAGCCCTGAGGCCTCCGCGCCCCGGGCCCCCGGCAGCGGTCGAGCAGCGCCCCCTGCGAACCACCCCCACCTCCGCGGCCACTCCTCGCGCACCCCGCACTCACCTCAGGCACAGTCCGCCGCGCCACCACGTTCCCGCGCTGCTCCCACCCGCGGTTGGCCAGGCCTGACGCCCAGACCCGCGCGTGCCGCTGCGCCTCCTGCCGGCCGCGCAACGGACAGACTGGGGCCTCGCGGGGGCGGGGCCACCAAGGGAGGGGCGGGGCGAGAAGAGGCGGCTGGAGCGGGCACCTCGGCGCCCAATAGGCAGAAACAAGATCCTGAGGGGAAGAGGAGGGCGAGAAAAGGCGGGCTGGAGCTGGGCCTCGGCTTCCAATAGACAGATCAAAACCTCGAGGAGGCGGGGCCCCGAGGAGAGGGGCGGGGCTAACATACTAGTAAAGGCGGGCTGTACTCTGGCGCCTCCTGCCGGCCACCCAACGGACGGGGATGTGGCCTCGAGGGGGCGAGGCCTCACGGAGCGGCGGGGTTTTGAAGTAAGGGGTGAGGTTTTTTTTTTTTTATTGCATTGTAGGTTTTGGGGTACATGTGCAGAACGTGCAAGATAGTTGCATAGGTACACACATGGCAGTGTGTTTTGCTGCCTTCCTCCCCTTCACCCACACTTGGCATTCATCCTCAGGCTATCCCCCCCAGCCCCCCCCCCGCTGTCCCTCCCCCATTTCCCCCAACAGTCCCCAGTGTATAGTAGACCGCCTCTCTGTGTCCATGTGTTCTCATTTTTCTCACCCACCTATGAGTGAGTATATGCAGTATTTCTTTTTCTGTTCTTGTGTCAGTTTGCTGAGAATGATGTTCTCCAGATTCATCCATGTCCTTACAAAGGACACAAACTCATCATTTTTGATTGCTGCATAATATTCCATGGTGTATATGTGCCACATTTTCCCAGTCCAGTCTATCATCGATGGGCATTTGGGTTGGTTCCAGGTCTTTGCTATTGTAAACAGTGCTGCAATGAACATTCGTGTGCATGTGTCCTTATAGTAGAACGATTTATAGTCTTTTGGATAGATACCCAGTAATGGGATTGCTGGGTCAAATGGAATTTCTATTTCTAGGTCCCTGAGGAATCGCCACACTGTCTTCCACAATGGTTGAACTAATTTACACTCCCACCAACAGTGTAAGAGTGTTCCTATTTCTCCACATCCTCTCCAGCATCTGCTGTCTCCAGATTTTTTAATGATCGCCATTCTAACTGGTGTGAGATGATATCTCAATGTGGTTTTGATTTGCATCTCTCTAATGACCAATGATGATGAGCACTTTTTCATATGTTTGTTGGCCTCATGTATGTCTTCTTTTGTAAAGTTTCTATTCATATCCTTTGCCCATTTTTGAATGGGCTTGTTTTTTTTCTGTAAATCTGTTTGAGTCCTTTGTAAATTCTGGATATCAGCCCTTTGTCAGATGTGTAAACTGCAAAGATTTTTTCCCATTCTGATGGTTGCCGATTCACTCTAGTGACTGTTTCTTTTGCCGTGCAGAAGCTGTGGAGTTTGATTAGGTCCCATTTGTCTATAGGGGTGAGGTTTTGAAGGAAGGGGTGAGGTTGATTTTGGAGAGGCCGGGGTGGGGGCTTACAGCCCACCTGACAGCAGTTTAAAGAGAGGGGGGGTGTCCCTGCAGGAAGAGCGGGGCCGGTTCTTTGTCCCTGAGTTGCTTGTAGGCTCTGGGCTTCCGCGGTTGGGTGGGCTATTTCGAGATCTAACTTTCTGGTAGCCCAGTGAATGGGTGTAGAGGAGGGTAGAGCCGTGACGCCCAATTAATGAACATCTAAGCCATTGAAAAGGAAGAAGGGAGAAATTCCCTCTCCCCTACAATCTGTCTCTCACCCAGTTTTAAAAGACAAATCATGTCATGGCACTCCTGCTTACAATGATGCAAAAAAAACGCCAGGTCAGCTCTGGACTGTGGCCCCAACTACCCTCCCTGGGGACTTGTTTAAAAACCAGCTGTGTCCTCAGAACTTTGGCCGGGATTTTCCCTTTGAGGAATATGGGCTGGAGCTGGGAGATTCAGGTGGCTTGGAATCAATATGCAGAACCCAGGCCCTGGGAGTAAACCTGTTTTTTGTTTTTTTTTTTTTTGAGATGGAGTGTCACTCTGTTTCTCAGGCTGGAGTGCAGTGGCACAATCTCTGCTCACTGCAACCTCTGCCTCCTGGGTTCAAGCGATTCTCCTGCCTCAGCCTCCGGAGTAGCTGGGACTACAGGTGCTCGCCACCACGCCCAGCTAATTTTGTATTTTTAGTAGAGACAGGTTTTTACCATGTTGGCCAGGATGATCTCAATCTCTTGACCTCGTGATCCGCCCGCCTCATCCTCCCAAAGTGCCGGGATTACAGGTGTGAGCCACTGCCCCTAACCCAGGAGTGGACCTTTTTGTGGACAGCTATTATGGTGTGATTTCCAGTAGTAATGACCCCATATTCACAATGGAGGTAGAAAGAGACATTGATGGGTGTGTGAATAAACATTGACGACCTTCCATGTGCCAGGCCCTAGGCAACCTCGGCCACCTCACTTAATGCTCACATCAATTCTTGTGAGACAGAGATGTCTGAGACATTTCAGCCCTCCCCTTTCCTCTACCTATCACCTGCTAATCCTAAAATCCACCTCCTAAACATTTTCTAATAAAAATACTGCCTTAAAGCCAGCACAGAGAGACAGATTTGAGCCAGGCTCCTGTTTCCTTATTGATCAACTCACAATAAAAGTTTTTGTCTCAAAAACTTAGTGCAGTGAGATTAGCTTTTTTTTTTTTTTTTTTTTTTAGATGAAGTTTCCCTCGTCACCCAGGCTGAAGTGTGATGGCACAATCACTGCAACCTCTGCCTCCCAGGTTCAAGTAATTCTCCTGCCGCAGCCTCCTGAGTAGCTGGGATTACAGGCACCTGCCACCATGCCCGGCTAATTTTTGTATTTTTAATAGAGACGGGGTTTCGTCGTGTTGGCCAGGCTGGTTTTGAACTCCTGACATCAGGTAGTCCACCCACCTCTGCCTCCCAAAGTGCTGGGATTACAGACGTGAGCTGTTGCACCTGGCCAAGATTGGCTTCTAGCACAGCAAGCACGGAACCCTTTTGTTTGGTAATATTCCCATTTTCAGACAAGAAAATAGTGGCACAGAGAGGTCAGGCTGCTGGAGGTGGAGCCAAGAACTGAGCCAGGAATACAGGACCCTCTGTAAACACACCAACCTCATTACCTGCCCTGGGACGGGATGCTTGAAAGGAATGACATGCTTGAATATTTCAATTCAGGAACACATGAAGAGACAAAATGGTCAGAGCTGAAGAAGAGCCTGGGTTCTGGCCAGGGTTTTCCTCCTGAAATATTCCTCACCCTGCCCCTGGCCCATCGCCCAGACTCCCCACACCCTTCTTCCACAGGGGTAAGATAACTACAACCCATGGGCCAGATCTGGGCTGCCTTCTGTCTTTGTAAATAAAGTTTTATTCAAACACAGCTACCCTCCTTTGTTTAGATATTATCTATGACTGCTTTCCTGCAACCAAGATTTTACAGCCCCAAATGTCTAAAATATTATCTGGCCCTCTATAGAAAAATTTTGTGAATTCCTTGGGGATATAGTAATGCTGATATATATATATATATTTGTATGAATACGCTGTTTCACACCTCTATATCTTTGCTCAGGCCAGTCCCTTGACCTTGAAACACCTTTCCTAACTGTAGGAGATTGCCCCGGCTGCTACAACAAAATGGCAGATTGGGTGGCTTGAAAAACAGAAATGGATTGTCTTGCAGTTTGGAGACTGGAAGTCCAAGCTGTCAGCAGGTTCAGCTTCTTCAGAGGCCTCTCTCCTTGATTTGCAGATGGCCACATTCTGGGTGTGTCCCCACATGGCCTTTCTTCTGGGTGTGCACCTCCTGGTTGTCTCTCTGTGTGTTCAATCTCCTTTTTTTTTTTCTGAGAAGAGTTTTGCTCTGTCACCCAGGCTGGAGTACGGTGGCGCCATCTGGGCTCACTGCAACCTCCACCTCCTGGGTTCAAGTGATTCTCCTGCCTTAGCCTCCCAAGTAGCTGGGATTACAGGCGCCTGCCACCACGTCCAGCTAATTTTTTGTATTTTTAGTAGAGATGGGGTTTCACCATGTTGGCCAGGCTGGTATTGAACTCCTGACTTCAGGTGATCCTCCCACCTTGGCCTCCCAAAGTGCTGGGATTACAGGCATGAACCATCACCACGCCTGGCCCAATCTCCTCTTCTTATAAGGACACCAGTCAGATTAGACTAGGGACCATCCTAACAGCCTCATTTTAACTTAATCATCTCTTTAAAGGCCTTGTCTCCAAGTATAGTCACATTCTGAGGTGTGAGGGGTCGGAGCTTCAACACGTGAATTTTAGGGGGACAAAATTCAGATCATAACAGCAACCTTCATTACCTGGCTAATTTGTACTCATCCTTTGAGACTTAGATAAGCCAAACTCCAAGATGGGCCTCAGCGATTTCCACCTCTTCGTTTTCACACTCCTGTGTAGGTCCAGGTTGAATAGGGCTGACTTGTGTAACCAGTAAGATGTTGCCAAAATGATATTGTGACTGCTGGAACGTGATAATGAAAGACATGATAATGAAAGAAGCAAGGGCTTCTGCCGTTGCTCTCTCTTAGAGCACTAGCTCTGAGGTCAGCCAGCTGCCATGTTGGGAGGACACTCAAGCAGCTCTACAGGGGTCCATATGGCGAAAAGCTAAGGCATCCACCAACAGCCAGGCCAACTCGCCACCGACGTCAGTGAGCCATGTTGCATGTGAGTCCTCCAGCCCCAGGAGACTTTAGGTGACTGACATCCTAACTGGACTCCAATGAAGAACTCTGAGCCAAAATATCTCCCGCTCCCTGCAGCAAAGCTACTCCCAAATTCCCAACCCTCGAAGACTATGAGATGATAAATGTTTTTTTGTTTTTGTTTTTGTTTTTGTTTTTTGAGATGGAGGCTCACTCTGTCTTCCAGACTAGAGTGCAATGGCACGATCTCGGCTCACTGCAACCTCTACCTCCCAGGTTCAAGTGATCCTCCTGCCTCAGCCTTCCAAGTAACTGGGATTACAGGCGCATGCCACCACACCCAGCTAATTTTGTATTTTTAGTAGAGATGGGGTTTTACCATATTGGCCAGGCAGGTCTCGAACTACTGACCTCAGGTGATCTGCCCACTTCTGCCTCCCAAAGTGCTGGGATGACAGGCGTGAGCCACTCCACCAGCTGATAAATGTTTATTATTGACCTCAGCTACTAAGTTTTCAGAGCAGTTTGTTATGCAGCAATGGATAACTAATACCCCTTATCCGGGAAGATCTTCCTGTCCCCTAGACTTGGCTACATGCCCTCTTCCATGCTCCCACAGTCTATTATTTTGTTACCTTTTTATTAAGCAAGCCCACATTAATCACACTATGTTCCTTAAACATAAGCCAGATGTTATTACTCCTCCACCTATAACCCTCTAATGACTTTTCCTTTTGCACTTAGAATAAAGTAGGGCTTGCAAAACTCTGCTCCAACTACTCTCTTCCGTGGCCTTGGTGCTCCAGCCACTCTGAACTTCCTTTTTCATGCACAGTGAGGTCATCTCCCTTCTCTGAGACCTTTTCTCTTTTGATCTCCCTGACCCCACAGCCTCCCCTCTGTGTTTTCATGCTGGGCCCCTTCCCAGTGCAAAGACTCCCTCCCTTCCTGTCATCTCATATATATATATATATATATGAGAGAGAGAGAGAGTCTTGCTCTGCTGCCCAGGCTGTAATGCAGTGGTATGATCACAGCTCACTGCATCCTTTGCTTTCCAGGCTCAAGCGATCCTCCCACCTCAGTATCCTGAGTAGCAGGGACTACCTGTCTGGCTAATTTTTTTATTTTTATTTTTTGTAGAGATTGGGGTCTCCCTGTGTTTCCCAGACTGGTTTCAAACTCCTGGCCTTAAGTGATCCTCCCATCTCGGTTCCTAAAGCACTGGGCTCACAGGTGTAAGCCACCACACCTGGCCACCTGTTTTATTTAATTCACAGACTTTATCACCATGTCAACGTACTTGCTTATGTATTTAACATACACTAGAATCTGTGTTCTTGGAAGGCACGGGCTTCATGTGTCTTGTTTACTGTTATACTTGGCACCTAGCAGGTGCTCAATAAATATTTGTTAAATGAGTAGATAAAGGAATGGAATAGATTTCCTTCCACTGTCACCCTCTCCCTCCAGGGAAAGTCCAAAGCTGTATTCATCTCCATATCCCGGCACCTGGGTCCCAGACAGGTTTTGAACTGTCGGGTTAAGTATCTTTGGAAATCCACTGGGCAAAAATGGAGGGTTGAGCTGTCCTGCTTGGCCACCAGAGAGGGACAGAATCCTGAAAATGACTCCAGGAAAAGACGAGCCCAGAGGGAAAGGATCTGGTTAAGGTCCAACATTTGGTGCCCAAGAGATGGCCGCCCAGGGGCAGAGACTGGGATCTTTCAGAGCCCGGGGGAGAGAGGAGGCAGGCCTTAGGAGGTACCTGGGGAGCATTAGATCCCAACCTTTCCTTTCCAGACTGATACATCCAGTATCCCTAGACGGGGCTGGCAGAACAAGTGATTTAATACTTCGATTCCCTTCTTCAGGCCCTCCACACCTATAAACAGCAGTGCTTATGGCTCATGCCTGTAATCCCAGCACTTTGGGAGGCCAAGGTAGGAGGACCACTTGAGGTCAGGAGTTTGAGACCAGCCTGGCTAACATGGTGAAACCCCGACTCTACTAAAAATTTAAAAATTAGCTGGGCATGGTGGCACACACCTGTAGTCCTGGCTACATGGGAGGCTGATGTGGGAGAATTGCATGAACCCAGGAGGTGGAAGCTGCAGTGAGTCAAGATCGTACCCACTGCACTCCAGCCTGGGTGACAGAGCAAGACTCTGTCTCAAAAAAAAGCAGTGCTTCGGGTTTGCCCACTCTTTGTAAACTCATAAGCCCCAAACTCAGCAATTGTTTGTTTTTGTTTGTTTGTTCTTTTTTCTTTCTTTCTTTTTTTTTTTTTTTGAGACGGAGTTTCGCTCTTGTTACCCAGGCTGGAGTGCAATGGCGCGATCTCGGCTCACCGCAACCTCTGTCTCCTGGGTTCAAGCAATTCTCCTGCCTCAGCCTCCCGTTTGGCTGGGACTACAGGTGCGTGCCTCTATACCCAGCTAATTTTTGAATTTTTAGTAGAGACGGGGTTATCACCATGTTGACCAGGATGGTCCCAATCTCTTGACCTTGTGATCCACCCGCCTCGGCCTCCCAAAGTGCTGGGATTATAGGCGTGAGCCACCGCGCCCGGCCTTGTTTGTTCTTTTATTGAGATGCACCATCATAGCTCTCTGCAGCCTCAACCTCCCAGGCTCAAGCAATCCTCCTGCCTCAGCCCCCCGAGTAGCTTGGACTACAGGTATGCACCACCACGCATGGCTAATAAAAAAATTTTTTTTTACAGACAGGTCTCCCCATGTTGCCCAGGCTGGTCTCAAACTCCTGGGCTCAAGTTGATTCTCCCGCCTTGGCCTCCCAAGGTGCTGAGATTATAGGTGTGAGCCACCACACCCAGCCCAAACTCAGCAATTATTTTTCTTCCTGTGTCTTATGAGGAGCAATTTTCACCCAACAATGTAGGTCCTCTCATCACTGATAATGTACAGGGTACAGGGAGTTACAGAGCTGAGCAGGAACCCTCAAGGAACTTACGCTCTGATGAACAGAGCATTTTAAATAACTATTTTAAAGTGTATAATTCTGTGGAATTTAGGACATTCACAGTGTTATGCAATCATCACCACTGTCTAGTTTTAAAATATTGTTGGCCAGGCTCAGTGGCTCACCCCTGTAACCCCAGAACTTTGGGAGGCAGAGGTGGGCAGATAACTTGAGGTCAGGAGTTCAAGACTAGCCTGGCCAACATGGTGAAACCCTGTCTCTACTAAAAATACAAAAATTAGCTGGATGTGGTGGTGTGCACCTGTAGTCCCAGATACTTGGGAGGCTGAGGCACGAGAATCGCTTGAATCCGAATGGTGGAGGTTGCAGTGAGCCAAGATCATACCACTGCACCCCAGCCTGGGTGAAAGAGTGAGACTCAATCTCAGAAAAAAAAAAAAAAAGTTGTCACCTTCAAAGGAGAGACCATGCCAGCTAGGCAGGCACACCCCATTCCCTCCTGCCCCTGGGTCCCAGCAACCACCAATCCACTTTCTGCTTCTGTGGTTACAACTCTTGTGGATATTTCATATAAGTAGAGTCATAGAATATGTGACCTTTTGTGTCTACATTCTTTCCCTTGGCATCGTTTTTGAGGTTTGTTGGAAATAGATGCTCGGTGCCGCAAAGAAAAATTAGCACAGAGACAAAGGATCCTTCAGCAATGCAATTTTTACTTCCTGGACCACAGGAAAGGCACTCTCACTAGCCATGATGCCATGAGAGTACAATGAGCAAAGGAAAACACACAAATGTATCCCTTACACATTTGGGGTCGTTCTTACTGCTGGGTCTGATCTGCATTGGCTGGAGCCAGACCTCACAATCTAAACTAAAACCCGATTGCCTAGCAACTGAAAACTTTTCTAAACAGGTCAAAGCAATGGAGAGCTGGGACATGCCTGTGAGCACGTCCAGCACAGATATCTTGGTTAAACTACAAGGACATAGAGCATACTACATGCCTGTAAGCATGGCATGTCTAACGGCTACATAGGATACGGCTTAACAAAGTTATTAGCACACTTATTTTTTTAACAACAAAGGAAACTTTTAAAAGGAAATTTTCTACTTCCAACAAGGTTCATCATCTTTCCTCCAAATCTGAAAACATTCTAAAATTTCAAAGTTTATTTTGAAAAATGGAGAGTGGGTAAGCTCTGCAGGTTGCCTGTGGCTCTAGAGAGCTGGGTTTGAATTGGCAAGGTTTGGACTCAGATCTGCTCCACATGCCTTCGTATTCTGGTAGCAACACTTACCAGGGCACAGTCTTCTCATGATAGCTGGCAGATGCAAGAGGCCAAGCCACAAGTTTACCTAAAGCATCTGCTAATGTTATATCCATCGACATTTCATCACCAAAACAAATCACATGGCTAGGTGCAGTGGCTCATGCCTATAATCCCAGCACTTTGGGAGGCCAAGGAAGTTGGATTACTTGAGTTCAGAAGTTCAAGACCAACCTAGGCAACATGGTGAAACCCTGTCTCTACAACAAATACAGAAATTAACCAGAAGTGGTGGTGCATACCTGTAGCCCCAGCTACTCAGGAGGCTGAGGTAGGAGGATCCGTTGAGCCTGGGAGGTGGAGGCTGCAATGAGTTGTGATTGCATCACTTTACTCTAGCCCAGGTGACAGAGCAAGACCTTGTGTCAAAAAACAAAATAGGCTGGGTGTGGTGGTTCACAGCACTTTGGGAGGCTGAGGTGCACAGATCACCTGAGGTTGGGAGTTCGAGACCAGGCTGACCAACATGGAGAAACCCCTTCTCTACTAAAAATATAAAATTAGCTGAGCGTGGTGGTGCATGCCTATAATCCCAACTACTCAGGAGGCTGAGGCAGGAGAATTGCATGAACCCATGAGGTGGAGGCTGCAGTGAATCAAGATAGTGCCATTGTACTGCAGCCTGGGCAACAAGAGCAAAACTCTGCCTCAAAAACAAAACAAAACAAAAAAGCAACAAATCACATGGCTAAGTCCAATGTCCACGGGTCAGGATAGGACGCTCTTCTCAAGGTGGTAAGTAGCCATGTCTGCGATGAGGACGAAGAAAGATGTGTGAACGAATCATACAATCTGCAGAGAGAAGTAAACGCGCTACCTCCACTCTGTAAGGTGGATGTCGTTATGTCCGTCCACTTTGTTTTCTCAGAGATAGGATCTCACTCTGTCACCCAGGCTGTAGTGCAGTGTTGCAATCAAAGCCACTGAGCTCAAGCAATCCTCCCGCCTCAGCTCCTGAGTAGCTGGGACCACAGACATGCGCCACCACACCCAGCTAAATTTTTTTGTTTGTAGAGATGGGGGCCTACCTATGTTGCCCAGACTGATCTCGAACTGCTGGGTTCAGGTGATCCTCCTGACTCAGCCTCACAAAGTGTTGGAATGACAGGTGTGAGCCACTGCACTGTCCAAGATGTTTTTTAAAAGATGTGCAATCTCACCACTGTGAAAGAAAAATAAATCTTGGGACCCCCAAATCACTAAGCCAAAGGGAAAAGTCAATCTGGGGACTGCATCAGGTAAACCTGCTTCCCATTTTATTCCTAAACAAGATAGCTACAAAGATTTAAAAACAAACAAACAAACAAACAAAAAGCTATATACCTCCCTCACAATTTGTCCATAAGAAAATACCATGTGGGCTTCAAGATCTTTACCCTAAAACAGTTATGTTGAATTTCATCCTGGCAATGTAAATTGATAGCTGACCTTCACAGTCGAGGGACAAAGGACAGAACACAAAGTCATCCCTCTGTCCATCGAAGACAAATGCATATCAGATTGCTTCTTCTGCCCTCATATATATTAATAAAAATGCACATTCACTAAGCCAGTCTGAAGCATAAATGACTATTCCTCTACCCCACTCTCACATGTAAATTGCATATCCAGTGAACGACTGATCAAGGACTCAAAAGAATGCAACCGAGGCTGGGCGTGCTGGCTCACATCTGTAATCCCAGCACTTTGGGAGGCAGAGGCAGGTGGATCACTTGAAGACAAGAGTTTGAGACCAGCCTGGCCAACATTGTGAAACCCCGTCTCTACCAAAAATGCAAAAAAAAAATAGCCAGGTGTGGTGGCAGGCACCTATAATCCCAGCTATTCGGGAGGCTGAGGCAGGAGAATCACTTGAACCCAGGAGGCAGAGATTGCAGTGAGCTGAGATTGCTTCACTGCCCTCCAGCGTGGGCGACAAAAGCGGAACTCCATCTTAAAAAAAAAAAAAAAAAAAAAACTGTTTGTCTCTGATCTACTTGTGTCCTAGAAGCACCCCTCCTTGTCCCACCATTCTAGATTGAACCACTGTCCATCTTACACATAATGACTGATGTCTCATATCTCCCTAAAATGTATAAATCCAAGCTGTACCCCAGCCATCTTGGGTACATGTTGTCAGGACCTCCTGAGGCTGTGTTACAGGCACATCCTTAACCTTGACAAAATAAGCTTTCTAAATTGATTGAAACCTGTCTCAGATACTTTTGGTTCACACAACAAAATATGGTACATAAGTGAGATAATGCAAATGTTAATTAGCTCAATTGGGCCATTCCACCGTGTATACATATTTCAAAACATCACACTATACATGATACATATACACAATTTTTATTTGTGAACTAAAAGAACAAAATAAAAAATAAATCAAGGCCAGGAGCAGTGGCTCATGCTTGCAATTCCAGCACTTTGGGAGGCTGAAGCAGGTGAATCGCCTGAGGTCAGGAGTTCGAGACCAGCCTGGCCAACCTGGTGAAACCCCATCTCTACTAAAAATACCAAAATTAGCTGGGCGTGGTGGTAGACGCCTATAGTCCCAGCTATTCGGGAAGCTGAGGCAGGAGAATCGCTTGAACTTGGGAGACAGAGGTTGCAGCGAGCCGAGATTGTGCCGCTGCATTCCAGCCTGGGTGACAAACAGAGAATCTGCTCTAAATAAATAAATAAATAAATCAGAACAATTAATTAAAATATGTGAAACCAGGATATGGAGAACATACCAACAGTGTTAATTTCTGCGTGATGGAGTTTATGGCTGCAATGGCGCAATCTCAGCTCACTGCAACCTCTGCCTCCCGAGTTCAAGTGATTCTCCTGCTTCAGCCTCCTGAGTAGCAGGAATTACAGACACTCACCACTATGCCCAGCTAATTTGTTGTATTTTTGGTAGAGACGGGGTTTCACCATGTTGGTCAGGCTGGTCTCAAACTCCTGACCTTGTGATCTGCCCACCCAAAGTGGTGGGATTACAAGTGTGAGCCACCATACCCAGCCGACTGATTGCAATTTATTTCTGAAGTCAGCCACTTCAGTACACAGATTCCATTGCATACACTCTTCTTGCTATAAGAGGAGTGGATGTACCTCTATCAGGTGTGAGAGAATGGGGTCTACATTCCCTCCCCTTGAAACTGGGAGGACCTTTTTAGCCGCCTTGAGTAAAAGTGTTACCAGAAAGGTCTGATGTAGACCCCAAGAGAGGGGGTTCTTGGACTCCGTGCAAAAAAGAATTCAGGGGGAGTCCATAAAGTGAAAGTTTATAAGAAAGCAAATAATTAATAGAATGGCTACTCCATAGCCAGAGCATCACCAAGGGCTGCTGGTTGGCTATTTTATTTTCTTCCTTTTTATTTTTTTCATTTTTGATTGGCTATTTTTATGGTTCTTTCTTTTTTTTTTTTTTTTTGAGACGGAGTCTTGCTCTGTCACCCAGTCTGGAGTGCAGTGGCAAGATCTCGGCTAACCGCAACCTCTGCTTCTCAGGTTCAAGCAATTCTCGTGCCTCTGCATAGGATTACAGACATGCGCCACCACACCCGCTAATTTTTATATTTTTAGTATAGACAGGGTTTCACCATGTTGGTCAGGCTGGTCTCGAATTCCTGACTCAGGTGATGCAGCTGATTCAGCTTCCTAAAGCGCTGGGATTACAGGCGTGAGCCACCGCAACCAGTCTAGTTATTTCTTGATTATATGCTGAACAAGGAGTGGATTACTCATGAGTTTTCCAGGAAAGGATGGTCAATTCCCAGAACTAATGGTTTCTCCCCTTTATAGACTATATAGGGTAACTTCTTGACATTGCCATGTCATTGGCAAATGTTGTGATGCCAATGGGAGTGTCTTTTAGTACGCTAATATATTATAATTAGCGTAAGCAGTGAGGACGACCAAAGGTCACTTTCCTCACCATCTTGATTTTGGTGGGTTTTGGTCGGCTTCTTTATCACATGTTGTTTTACCAGCAGGGTCTTTGTGTCCTGCATCTTAAGCTGACCTCCTATCTCATCCTGTGACTTAGAATACCTAAACACCTGGGAATGCAGCCCAGTAGGTCTCAGCCTCATTTCACCCAGCCCCTATACAAGATGGAGTCCCTCTGGTTCAAACGCTTCTGACCAAAGAATATGGCAGGAATGATGAAGCACAACCTCCAAGGCTACGTCATAAAAGGCAACACGTCTCCCACCTGGCTATTTCTGTCTCTTGAGACACTTGCCTTAGGACCAAGCCATGTTGTAAGGAAGTCCAGGCCACATGGAGAAGTCACATGTGAATGTATATCAAGCACCTCTTTTTAGTTCTTTCTTTCTTTCTTTTTTTTTTTTTTTGAGACAGAGTCTCACTCTTGATGCCCAGGCTGGAGTGCAATGGCACAATCTCAGCTCACTGCAACCTCCGCCTTCAGGTTCAAGAGATTTTCCTGCCTCAGCCTCCTGAGTAGCTGGGATTACAGAAATAAACCACCATATCTGGCACAATCTTGGCTCACTGCAACCTCTGCCTCTCAGGTTCAAGCAATTCTCGTGCCTCAGCATCCCAAGCAGCTAGGATTACAGACATGCACCACCACACCTGGCTAATTTTTATATTTTTAGTATAGACAGCATTTCTTCATGTTGGTCAGGCTGGTCTTGAACTCCCGACCTCAGATGATCCACCCGCCTCGGCCTCCCAAAGTGCTGGGATTACAGGTGTGAGCCACCATGCCCGGCAGTTATTTCTGATTAAATAAAAAGTCTGCTTGCACATCTGGGGCCTTTCTGATCCTGGAGGGACTGTCCCTCCCAGAGCTAGTCAATTCCTAGAGAGAGCAACGCAGTGGCTTTTTAGCATGCCTTTCATAGGCAAACCAAGCAATCCCAGCTCACCTGCTCCACCCCCTCTATGGGGCTACCAGATTACAGGCCAATATTCCCCAATCCTAATCACCCCAGGGCCAGGTACTAGACCTCTCAGTGAGATGGGATAGCTCCCTTGACCTTAACCCCCTTCGTGGGCGGGAACTGGAATGGGTTGTTTCACTCAGCCCGCCCCTGGCCACTCCTCAAGAGGAGCGTGCAAGCTAGTGAGCACAGAAACTGGAGGGAACGAACGCTGGAACCGGCCAGTCCTTTCCCTCCGGCGGGAGCAGGCTCTGTGCAAACCCTGCAGCAGCGTCCATGCCCCTGCCCTCTCGGCACCAGGTTCTTGCTCCACGTCCAGGAAGAATCAGGTCACCAAAACGGGTTAAAGGACAGCGTATGCAGAGAATTTTATTGGGTGATGGATGTGGCTCTCAGCGGAAGAAAGTGATCTTTCCCTGAAGCTGCTCCGTCTGGAGTTAGCCTCATCTACCTGTCGACTCCGAGGCTCAGCCGCTTGCATCTCTAATCACTTGCATCAGCCAGCTCAAGTCCTTTTTCGTTTTTTCTTCAGACAGAGTCTCGCTCTGTCTCCCAGGCTGGAGTGCAGTGGCACAATCTCTGCTCACTGCAACCTCCGCCTCCCGGGTTCAAGCGATTTTCCTGCCTTAGCCTACCAAGTAGCTGGGATTACAGGAGCCAGCCACCACACCCGGCTAATTTTTCTATTTTTAGTAAAGACAGGTTTCACCATGTTGGCAAGGCTGGTCTCAAACTCCCAACTTCAGGTCATCCGCCTGCCTTGGCCTCCCAAAGTGTTGGGATTACAGGCATGCGCCATTGCGCCTGACCAGCTGAAGGCTTTTTATGGGCGCAGGATAGGGGTGAGGTGGGCCAAAATGGCAATTATTCACGGGGGGGCGTGGTGGGGGAAGAGTGGAAACACGGGGTCAGCTGTTTTGACTTAGGGCTGAGGTTCCAGCTTGAGGGTGGAGTTTAGGAGCCAAGGCATTCTGTATCATCAGGACAACCTCTACAGCCCCAGAACCTGGGTAAATTGCTCAATGAGCAATTCTTAAACCTGTTTACCATGCCCTGCCCACTCCTTCCTGGGAAATCAGGACAAAGGCTACTGCCCATGCTCTTCCATCACTCCTTCCTGACCAAGCCTGGTGCTTCCCCAAATGGCCTGCCTGTGTGATGTGCTCCCCTCCTTTCGGGATCTGTGAGTAACTGTGGGAAGTTGAAAAGTTCCTTTTTAAAAGTTTCCTTTCTTGTTAAATCATAAGTGTGCTAATATCTTTGTTAAGCCCTATCCTATGTAGCTATTAGACATGGTTACAGGCACGTAGTACATTCTATGTCCTTGTACTTTAACCAAGGTATCTGTGCTGGACGTGCTCACAGACATGTCCTAACTCTCCACCGCTTTTACCTGTTTAGAAAAGTTTTCAGTTGTTAGCCAATCAGGTTTTAGTTTAGATTGTGAGGTCTGGCTCCAGCCAATGGAGATCAGACACAGCAGTAAGGATGACCCCAAATGCGTAAGGGATAAATATGTGTGTTTTCCTTTGTTCTTGGTACTCTCGTGGCAAGATGGCTAGTGAGAGTACCCTTCCTGCAGCCCAGGAAGTAAAAACTGTTGCTGAAAGATCCTTTGTCTCAGTGCTAAATTTTCTTTGCAGCACCGAGCATCTGTTTCCAACTTCTATTTCCAACAGTAACAAACAATGTCTTCAGTGGCACTTATTGCACAACTTGTTGGTCTCGCTATACCTGAATCTTGGTAAAACCTACATTTTTATTATTTATTTTTAAGACAGGGTCTTTCTTTCCTGTCTCAAAGATAAGTAATAGGCCAGGCCATGGCTCATGCCTATAATCCTAGCACTTTGGGAGGCCAAGGTGGGTGGATTGCCTGAGATCAGGAGTTCAAGACCAGCCTGGGCAAGATGGTGAAAGCCTGTCTCTACTAAAATACAAAAAATTAGCAGGGCGTGGCAGCGTGCACCTGCAATCCCAGCTACTCAGGAGGCTGAGACAGGAGAATCGCTTGAACCCAGGAGGTGGAGGTTGCAGTGAGCCGAGATTGCACTGCTGCACTCCAGCCTGGGTGACAGAGTGAGACTCCATCTCAAATAATAACAATGATGATGATGATGATGATGATGTGGTTTTTACCACCAAGCTAGAATGCAGTGGCACAATCACAGCTCACTGCAGCCTCAGACTCCCTGGCTCAAGCGATCCGCCCGCCTCAGTCCCTAAGTTAGCTGGGACCCCAGGTGGGCACCACCATGCCAGCTAACTTACTTTTATTTTTTGTAGAGATGGGGGTCTCACTGTGTTGCGCAGGCTGGTCTTGAACTCCTCGGATCAAGTGATCTGACTGCTTCAGCCTCCCAAAGTGCTGGGATTATAGACATGAGCCACTGTACCCAGCTGAAACCTACATTTTAAAACAGCGTGTTTGGCCAACTTCTCCAGCTGGGTCCCTAGTCAGCCACCAGCATTAACCAACAGATGCGTGCAAGAACATGCCTTCAAGTGATTCCAGCCTCACTTCTACCTCCTCTAGCCGAGGCCCAGGCTCTAATTCCTGGCATGTGAAAACCACAAAACACATGGATGACTATTGTTTGAAGCCAATACAGGAGTTTTCATTTTGTCTTTTCTAAATATCCCATTTTCTTTAGTGTTATTCCACCCCCATTTATTTCAGCAATAATTATCCCAGTTTCTTTCCTTCTTTCTTTCTCTTTTTTACCCCATATGTGTCGGCAATAACTCTCTCTCTACCCCTCCTCCTTCCTTTCTCTCTCTTTCCCTCCCTCCCTCCTTTCCTTTCCTCTTTCTTTCTGTTTTTGAGACAGAATCTTGCTCTGTCACCCAGTCAGTGGCTCGATCTTGGCTCACTGCAAACTCCGTCTCCCAAATTCAAGTGATTCTCCTGCCTCAGCCTTTCAAGTAGCTGCAATTACAAGTGCATACCACTACAGCCCAGCTAATTTTTGTATTTTTAGTAGGGACAGGCTTTTGCCATGTTGGCCAGGTTGGTTTCGAACTCCTGAACTCAGGTGATCCCCCGCCTCATCCCCCCAAAGTGCTGGGATTAGGCGTGAGCCACTGCACCCAACCTCAGTCATCCCATTTTCTTACAATGAACAGAGAACATTTTTATAAAAAGATTTCTCTTTTTATAAATATTTTTATTTCCTTTTTATATATTTTTTAAAAAGACTATTAGGCAAGAGTGAGACATCTTGAATTTTTTAAAAATTTAAGTTCTTTTTACTCCATTGGAAACAATAATATTCAGCAGAGGGATTATTCTTCTTAATACAAATGTTTACCAAATACCGTGTTAATACAAAATAGCAATTTCACAAACACAGAAAAGGTCCGACACCAGCAGGATTTTTTAAAAGTCATGCTGCAAATGCCACACTCAGTTGCTGCAGATATCACAGGTCTATAAAAGTGAATATGAAAGACAATCATACAGTTTCTGCTTCCCCCCACCCCAGAGAAAGGCCTTAAGAAGCAGCAAGGCCTGCACCTGCAGAAGTGGAAGAGCTCCTAGCGGAACCTGGCCGTGTAAACAGGACTGGTGGGCAGTGCATTCTGTGAATGGCCAGAGCCTGAAATTTGAA
Source organism: Saguinus oedipus (assembly GCA_031835075.1). Taxonomy (NCBI): domain Eukaryota; kingdom Metazoa; phylum Chordata; class Mammalia; order Primates; family Cebidae; genus Saguinus; species Saguinus oedipus. The sequence goes on from CM063170.1 coordinate 52,173,518, forward strand.
AATGCTTAGGGAGGCCGAGTAGCCTTTCCAAAATTGGATGCCCTCCTTTCTCCAGTGTATTTAATCTCTTTCTTTCTTTCTTTCTTTCTTTTTGAGAGGGAGTCTCACTCTGTCACCCAGGCTGGAGTGCAGTGGCTCGATCCCAACTCACTGCAACCTCCACCTCCCGGGTTCAAGTGATTCTCCTGCCTCAGCCTCCTGAGTAGCTGGGATTACAGGTGCCTGCCACCACACCTGGCTAATTTTCATATTTTTACTAGAGATGGTGTTTCACCATGTTGGCCAGGCTGGTCTCGAACTCATGGCCTCAGGTGATCCGCCCACCTCAGCCTCCCAAAGTGCTGGGATTACAGGCATGAGCCACCACACCCGGCCTATTTAATCTCTTTCTCCTGCCTTCTCAACCCTCCTGACCTAATGCTGGTGTAGGCTCAGGGCCACACAGCCCACTGGGTCTCTAGGACCACTCAGCCCCAAGGTCTCTCATGAATGCAGCCATTACCGAAACAAGAGCCCATAAAATGTGACCCTGTATTCCTCTCAGTGGGGTCAGGCTTCTGGGTAATCAGATTCTTGGAAGCTCCTAATTTCTTTCTCCTTACCTGTCCCCATATGGCCTGGGGGCCCTCTGGCTCCCAAGGTATGACACCATGTTGAGCCCTGCCAATCACAGCAAATAGACACTAAACACCTATTATCAGCAACTGTGGCTTTCTGGGAATGTACCACCAAGAACAGCTTCCAGAACTGAGGATTCAGACCCACTCATGGGTCATAAGATCAATTTGGTGGGTTGCAACCAGCAATTTGAAACAATGACATACGATGGGATAGGATAGGATAAGATTAGATGGTGCTAGGATTTGTGTCCCTCCAGATTCCATGTTGAAAGCCGAACTCCAAAGTGATGGTATTAAGAAATGAAGTGTTTGGGCCAGGCATATTCACAGCACTCTGGGAGGGGGCCAAGGCAGGTGAATCATTTGAGGTCAGGAGTTCAAGACCAGCCTTGAAGTGGCCAACATAGCGAAACCCCATCTCTACTAAAAATGCAAAAATTAGCCGGGTGCCATGGCACACATCTGCAATCTCAGCTACTCAGGAGGCTGAAACAGGAGAATTGCTTAAACCCAGGAGACGGAGGTTGAGCCAAGATTGCACCATTGCACTCCAGCCTGGGTGATGAAGTGAGACTCGGAGGGGAGGGGAGGGAAGGGGAGAGGAGGGGAGGAAAGAAGGAAAGGAAAGGAAAGGAGACAGGCAGGAAGAGAGGAAGAGAGAGAGAGAAAGAAGAAACAAAGGAGGGAAGGAAGGAAGGAGGGAGGGAGGGAGGGAGGGAGGTGCTTGGAAGGTGATTAGGTCAGGGAGGCTGACCTAATGAATGGGACTAGCACCCTTATGTAAGAGGCCTGAGAGAGCTGCTTTGCCCATTGTGTTGCCCTTGGGAGGACACAATGAGAAAACACCACCTTTGAACCGGCAAGCAGCCCTCACCAGACACTGAACTTGCCAGTTCCTTGTTCTGGGACTTCTCAACCCCCAAAACCATAGGAAATAAATTCCTGTTATTTACAATCCACCCAGTCTATGGCATTTTGTTGTAGCACCCAAAATAGATGAAGCTAGGACAGGACAAGATAACAAATATCAGAGCACATCACCGAAACCGAAGTCAGCCCTATTTCTTTTCTTTTTTTCCTTTTTTTTTTTTTTTTTTTTTGAGATAGTCTCACTCTGTCACGAGGCTGCAGTGCAGTGGCGCAATCTCGGCTCACTACAGTCTCCACCTCCCAGGTTCAAGCGACTCTCCTACCAGCCACTTGAGTAGCTGGGATTACAGTGTGCACCACCATGCCCAGATAATTTTTTTTGTATTTTTTAGTAGAGATGGGGTTTCGCCATGTTGGTCAGTCTGGTCTCGAACTCCTGACCTCGTGATCTGCCTGACTTGGCCTCCCAAAGTGTTGGGATTACAGGCGTGAGCCACTGTGCCCAGTCTGGAAAATGTATTTCTTAGTATGGATCTTCATCAAAAAGGCTTGAAGATCACTGCCCTATGGTAGTAAACAGAAGACGCTGACCTCTGCCACCTGAACCCCAGGTGATGAAGTGGGCGGGTCACATGATATACAGATAAACCCAACACCCACTTTGTAAGGGCTCCTAGCACTTTCTTTCTTTCTTTTTTTTTTTTTTTTTTGAGATAGAGTCTTGCTCTTGTTTCCCAGGCTGGAGTGCAGTGGTACGATCTCGGCTCACTGCAACCTCCGCCTCCCAGGTTCAAGCGATTCTCCTGCCTCAGCCTCCTGAGTAGCTAGGATTGTAGGCATGTGCCACCATACCAAGCTATTTTTGTATTTTTAGTAGAGACGGGGTTTCGCCATGTTGGTGAGGCTGGTCTCAAACTCCTGACCTCAGGTGATCCACCCACCTTGGCTTCCCAAAGTGCTGGGATTGCAGGCATGAGCTACTGCACCCAGCCGCACCCTCCTTTTTTAACACTGCAACAAGGGCAAAAACCCATTTGAATGTCCATCAGGAAGCCAGATTTGCAAAGCCAAAGTTGTCAGGACAAGCCACAGGTGTGTGAGCAGAGAGACCTCCGCTCAAAGACCTGTGATAACCGGTAATGGCTGCGCCGAGTCCAGTAGATCCCAAATCCTCATCCCAAAATGCCCAATGGATAAAAACAGTCACTTCTCTACGTACACACTCATAATTCTTCAAATAAAATATTGCCGGCTAGGAATGGTGGCTCACACCTGGAATCCCAGCACTTTGGGAGGCCAAGGTAGGCAGATCACGAGGTCAGAAGTTCAAGACCAGCTGGCCAAGATGGTGAAACCCAATCTCTACTAAAAATACAAAAATTAGCCGGGCGTGGTGGCAAGTGCCTGTAATCCCAGCTACTCGAGAGGCTGAGGCAGAGAATTGCTTGAACCCAGGAGGTAGAGGTTGCAGTGAGCTGAGATTTGGCCACAGCACTCCAGCCTGAGCAACAGAGCGAGACTTCATCTCAAAATATATATATAGATGTAGATATAGATATATAGATATAGCCTTGTTAAGGTATTTAAATGCCCTTTATCATGTGGGTGCTGGTGGAGAAAGCTCTGCACAGAGATGGATGCTATAGGAGACAGACCCACAGTCCACGGCCTCCTTTCTGCCCAGTCAAGCCCTCATAATGAAAGGCTTTCCCAGAGCTCAGGTTGCAAAGGCTGCTAGGCTGCACAGGAGGCTTTGGGCACAAAGTGACCTTGCCCACCAGAGAGACTTCCAGCCTTTTCCAGTTCCCTGCGGTGGCTTGATGGGAGGCACAGGCAGAGAACATCAGTGTTTGTATCCTCAGACTTCTCATAGCTCAGGAACAACTGACAAAATCAGGGATCCAGCAGTCAGGACACAGGTTGCTAGGAGGACTTAGGGAAATGGCCTTTACCTGCTGGCCTCTCGGGGAGCAAAAGAGCCTGGTGTTGTGGAAAGAAGAAGCATGCAAACCTCAAGGACCATGAGCTAAATTCCAGGCCTCACCTGCACCAGCTAGATGACCCTCGACAAGTCACTTCCCTGGCTGAGCAACCACAGTGTCCTCATGTAGCAAGAAAACAGTAATTTCGGCTGAGCGGCTCATGCCTGTAATCCCAGCACTTTGGGAGGCCAAGGCGGGTGGATCACTTGAGGTCAGGAGTTTGAGACCAGCCTGGCCAACATAATGAAACCCTGTCTCTACTAAACATACAAAAATTAGCCAGGCATGGTGGTGGGTGCCTGTAATCCCAACTACTCAGGAGGCTGAGGCAGGAGAATCACTTGAATCCAGGAGGTGGAAGTTGCAGTGAGCCAAGATCGTGCCATCACACTCTAGCCTGGGTGAAAGAGTGAGACTATCTCAATAAATAAATAAATAAATAAAAGGGCAATTTCATCTTGCCAGGTTTTGGAAGAGCAAAATACAAGAACAGAGATGTGAAGTGTGCATGTTCATGAGTGTATATATTATCTGTTATACTAGTCAGGAGGATGGTGTGCAGAGATGTGTGCATGTGGTGCAGCTGGTGGTGTGCCTGCAAATTAGCTCTCCAGAAACACGAAGCTCTGATGTGTAGCATTCGCAAATTGCCATGGTGTAAATACTAGCACCTTGGTTAATTTCACCCTACCAGTCCTTTAATGACTTTAAAGTCTGAATATGTAACAATCGGTCTCCAGGGTATCCTAAGGATGTAAGAACACTGATACCTTCAATGACTCCTCATCTCCCAACCTAGCAGGGAAGCAACATGAGACAGGATGGTATATCCTCCTCACATAAACCCCTCGTGGCTCTCCTTCCAGCAGTGTCCCCTCCACAACCCATATTCCCTATTTTGCCGCCCACCAGGTCAGCAGCAGAACAAGGGCAGGAGTCCTCTTGCCTCCTCCCCTCCACACCTTGCTCTTGGTGCCAGAGTTAACTGTTCTAGATCTTCCAGATAAAGCAGCTCTCTGGCAGTAGCTCCCTGAATGTCCAGACTCCACAGGAATGCAGACAAGTCCTAGGTGTGGAGAATGGTCAGTCCAGTGACAGCAGGCAGAATGGCAACACTGGCTGGGGTACAGTCAGCAGAAGTCAAGTTATACCTAATTTCTTAATGTGCCCTAGGAAAAATACCTTAAATATGGAGGGTTGGGCAGGGCGCAGTGGCTCACACCTGTAACCCCAGCACTTTGGGAGGCCAAGGTGGGTGGATGACAAAGTCAGGAGATCAAGACCATCCTGGCTAGCATGGTGAAACCCCATCTATACTAAAAATACAAAAAATTAGCTGGGCATGATGGTGCACACCTGTAATTTCAGCTACTCAGGAGGCTAAGGCAGGAGAATAGCTTGAACCTAGGAGGCAGAGGTCACAGTGAGCTGAGATCATGCCACTGCACTCCAGGCTAGGGGACAGAGCAAGACTCCATCTCGAAAAAAAAAATGGAGGGATCAGCTTTATATCAAAATATCCTCATTACAGACTATCTACACACATATACAAATACATCCTGAATTACAAAAATGGCAAAATAAATTGTGGCACATCCATTCAATGTAAACTTTTTTTGTGAATGTAAACTTTTAAAATAAGCTTTACAAAGAGCTTGAAATAACATGAAAAAATACTTTAAAAGTGGGATACAGGCTGGGCACGGTGGCTCACACCTATAATCCCAGCACTTTGGGAGGCCGAGGTGGGCAGATCACTTGAGGTCAGGAGTTTGAGACCAACCTGGCCAACATGGTGAAATCCCACCTCTACTAAAAATACAAAAATCAATCCGGCATGGTGATGGGCACCTGTAGTCCCAGGTATTTGGGAGGCTGAGGCAGGAGAACCTCTTGAACCTGGGAGGCAGAGGTTGCAGTGAGCTGAGATCATGCCACTGCACTCCAGTCTGGGTGACAGAGAATCTGCTTCAATAAATAAATAAATAAATAAAATTTTAAAACCAAGTAAGGGCTGGGCACGGTGGCTCACGCCTGTAATCCCAGCACTTTGGGAGGCTGAGGTGGGCGGATCATGAGGTCAGGAGTTCGAGACCAGCCTGGCCAACATGGTGAAACCCCGTCTCTACTAAAAATATAAAAATTAGCTGGGTGTGGTGGCGCATGCCTATAGTCCCAGCTACTTGGGAGGATGAGGCAGGAGAATCACTTGAACCCAGGAGGTGGAGGTTGCAGTGAGCCTAGATCACGTCACTGCACTCCAACCTGGTGACAGAGCGAGACTCTGTCTCAAAAAATAAATAAAGACCAAACAGAAAAACTCAAACCCTGTGTGTAAAGCACTTGTGGATGGTAATCTCCATTTCTTAAATCAGAAAACTGAGGCAGAGAGAGGATAAGCGACCGGCCCAAGGTTCTTGCACACTGGTCTATGGAGAGCTGGATTTGGATCAGGTCTGCCTGGCACCAAACTCTGGACGCCTACGATGCAGTTTCTGAGTGTCTCAGCAACAGAACTGGCCCCACACAGGGACCCTTTGGGGCTGGGTTTGTTGTCACCAACTTTGCACCTGGCTTCCCCAGCCGGGCTTCATGAGAGGTATGACTGGGAGGTGGTGGAGCGGCAGCAGCCTGCACCCGGCTTGCAGCATTTCAGACCGTCAATTATATACGTCACTTTTCATCCTCAGCGATGCCACTGCGGCTGCACAGAATTGACCCTGGCATGAGTGTTTACACCATGGAAACTGGCAATACTACACACCAGAGGTTTTAAAACACTTATTATTATTATTATTATTTTTTTTTACATAGAGTCTCACTCTGTCACCCAGGCTGGAGTGCAGTAGCGTGATCTTGGATCACTGCAACCTCTGGCTCCCAGGTTCAAGTAATTCTGCTGCCGCAGCCACCTGAGTAGCTGGGATCACAGGCATGAGCCACTGACCCCAGCTCATTTTTTATGTTTTTGATAGAGACGGGGTTTCTCCATGTTGACCAGGCTGGTCTCAAAGTCCCGCCTTCAAGTAATCCTCCCACCTTGGCCTCCCAAAGTGCTGGGCTTACAGGTGTGAGCCACTGTGCCCTGCCAAAAAAAAGATTCTTTAATTTTTTTTGAAGGTCAGTTTTCCTCCCTGGGCAAAACATTTGGAGGCAGTGTGTTTCCTTGCAAGCAGCCAGGTCTGGCCAAGGGCAGGAGACTTGGGTGTTAGACAGTCCTGGCTTCATTGCTTTGCTCTGCTGGTTAGAAGCTGGGTGCCTTTGGGAAAATCGCCAAACCTCTCTGGGGTTTGGCTTCTTGCTTTTTAATATCGGCAAATTATCCTTACTCCATGGGGGAGTCTGTATGAATCAGTGAAGAGAGCATCTATAAAACCACCAAGGAAGCCTGGCACCCTGGAGGAGACCCAGACAGGTGAGCCTCTGCCTGCCCCAGCTTCCAGCTCTTTCTCTTCACACCCGCTGAACACCATGCCTGTGACATCAGCATACTCACTGGGAGTGGCTGCTGGGATTATCACTGCTCTTTCTGAATCCTACAGATGCTGTCCCCAGAGCGGGCATTTCAGCATCTGGTTACACTGCACATGGTGGCAAATTTGATAAGTGCCTATATCGTGACCCTTTGAGCTCCACCTGCCCCCTCTCGTCCCCTGCAGTGCATGAAGCCAGTGGGCATACTTAGCAGCCCAAACTGCCCCCACCTCCCACTTCCTGAGCCCAGTAGCAGCAGCTCAGGCAACGGTGGAGGAAAGGGCTCTGTAGCTTTTGCAAACTGACATGGAAAAGAGAATTTGGGGTGTGGTGGCTCATGCTTGTAATCTCAGCACTTTGTGTGGCTGAGATGGGTGGATCATCTGAGGTCAGGAGTTCGAGACCAGTCTGGCCAACATGATGAAATCTCGTCTCTACTAAAAATACAAAAATTAGCTGGGCATGGTGGCGCATGTCTGCAATTCCAGCTACTCAAGAGGCTGAGGCAAGAGAATCACTTGAACGCAGGAGGCAGAGATTGCAGTGAGTCGAGATTGCACCACTGCACTCCAACCTGGGCAACAGAGCAAGATTCCATCAAAAAAAGGAAAGGAAAGGAGAGGGGAGGGGAGGGGGAGAGGAGGGGAGGGAAGGGAAGTTAGTTTGGGAAACTGAAAACCAGGGACTGTAAAAGTGTTCTTTCTGCAAGCCTTCAGTGCTGTCATCCCACCGTGCACTGTGCACAGTCCTGCCCACTACCAAGGTGGCTTTAGGTCTCCAGTCTGGGCCCCCTTGCAATTTCCATCTTTGCTTCCCACTCCCCACCCTCAAGCGCCATCCTAGGATTCTCCCCAGTGTAGCCTAATGCTGATGGAACAGAGAAGGCTCAGCGCAGCTCACACTGCACCTTCAGCTTCTAATCCAGTGGGAAAGGCAGCTCTGGTCTCTGACACTGACTCAAACCCTTCCCTGACCAGGAGGCTGTCAACCCTGGGGACAGCCCTAGCCAAGCTCTGTCTGGGCCTTATAGGGAAGTCCTCCCAGCTGGGCATGCGGCCAGGGAGTGGGAGGTGTGTTTCCCGGGGCCACTAATTCAGCTGCCCTCCCAAATGTGAGTCCGCTGAGCAGGACCCTGCCGCACTCCTGCCAGTCATCATTCATCCTACCCTGGGAGTGCCCACTGAGCACGGGTGCAGATGCTGGCAAGCCCAGAATGTCACACACACCAGCCTGCTGCTGACTGCTCTGCTGACTCCCTAAAACGTGATAACACCTCCGCTGGGTCACCAGGAACATCATGGCCCCGGGGACGGAAAGAAAGAGAGTGCTGCTGTCTGAATTTCCAGTGCCCCAGAGAATTTCCAGTGGGCACCCTCACTTTTTTTTTTTTGAGACAGAGTTTTGCTCTTGTAGCCCAGGCTGGAGTGCAGTGGCATGATCTTGGCTCTGCCTCCTGGGTTCAAGCAATTCTCCTGCCTCAGCCTCCCGAGTAGTTGGAATTACAGGTGCCCACCACCACACTGGGTTAATTTTCTATTTTTAGTAGAGACAGGGTTTCACCATGTTGGCCAGGCTGGTCTCGAACTCCTGACCTCAGGTGATCAACCTGCCTCAGCCTCCCAAAGTGCTGGGATTACAGGCATGAGCCACCATGCCTGGTCTCAGCTAATCTTTGCATGTTTAGTAGAGATGGGGTTTCCTTATGTTGACCAGGCTGGTCTCGAACTCCTGACCTCGGGTGATCCACCCATCTCAGCCTTACAGGTGTGAGCCACCATGCTCAGCGCCCCTCTCTATGTCACACACCCCATGCACAACCTAGAATGCTGCCAGGACGGGGACTTGCCCACGGAAGAGAATGGCCTAGGAAAACTTCTTTTCCTTTCCTGCACTACCTTACAAAGCATCCGGAGGACATCCAGGGTCTGGGCTTGGGTGAAATGGAATCCTAAGAAAATCTCTTCCAGAATGATGCTGGGAAAGAGAAAAGACTCATGGGAAGCATGTCCTGAATTGGAATGAGGGGGGAAAATGTGGCCAAAGCCCTTCAGAATGCCCTTCATGTTCTCACCAGACTAGCTACAGTTGGAAATTCCACCATTAGTGATTCATTCCTTTGGCCAACACCCCTGAAAACATGTCATCTTCAGGATCGGGGTTGCTTTCTATTGGAAAGCCAACAGAACTAATGAGGAGAGCAGGCTGGTGTTGTGCATTTTTTATCCTGCTGCATCTTCAAGCAGCCAGCAAAGTGCTGCCTTACTATGCCCATTTAGCAGTTGAGAACATGGAGGCTTAGAGAGGTTAGGAAACTGTCTAAAGCTCTCACAATGCTGGAGTTATGTTGAATTCGATTCCAAGTCCAGCAAGACACAGTCCCTCCCTCCAGGAGCTCCCAGGTCTGGGACCGACGCAAGTACCTGTGTGATGAAGGACGGGGCTCCAAGCCGTGATGCAGGAGGGCAGGGAGCCTGGCAGGAAGCAGAGGAGATGCCCCTAAGTCAGAGGAAGGCCAGAAGTTCCCCAGAGCTGATGCCTGAGCTGGGTTTTGAAGGATGAGTAGGAGTAAGTTGGGTGGACAAGAGGAACAACAGAGTTCCCAATAGCAGGACCAGCACCTCCAAAGATCCAGGGGCGTGAAGGGGCAGGCTGTCCTGGGGAAAAATGCAAGCCCAGATGCCCAGCAGGAGGGGGCACAGGAAGCGTAGGTGCCAGGCAGAGGAGTCAGCAGTGGCTATGGAGTCACTAAAGAAGTCCCAAGTCATCCAGATAGGGAAATAAGTCAAAGTATCTTAGAAGAAGAAAGCAGAGAAGGGGAAGAAAGGGGGAAGAAGAAGGAGAAGGAGAAAAAGAAGTGGAGGAGGAGGAAGAGGAAAGAAGGAAAGAAGGGGAGGTGGAAGGAAGGAAGGAAGGAAGAGAGGGAGAGAGGGAGGGAGGGAGGGAGGAGTCCCAAGTCACTGGTCCCAGGATGGCACTTTGGCCTCCATCAGCATCTTGATGACAGAATTTTTATCTTGGCCTGGCATGCTTTGGGAGGTCTCCTAAACAGCACCCCAGAACCCACAGAACCCCCTCTCCCAGCCCCAGGCCCAGGCAGAGGTCAAGTTTTCAGTGTCTTTGTCCCCATTTGGGAGCAAGTCTCTCCCCAGCCAGTCCTCCCCTGCAAACCTTTCCCTGTTGACCTCTAACCCTGACCCTAGCTGGCGGGAAATATTTGGTGAGCTCCACAGGGCAGGCTTACCGAAGACAGCTTCCAGGCATTAGGAGTGACTGTGTAGGCACACGTGTGCACACACATGCACCATATACACACACACAAATGGGCAGGAAGACAAAAGCTATTCACACAGCATCTCCCAGCTCAGAAGCCATCTGGTCTGTGCAATGTGTCGAAATGATTTAACACCGGCTTGGATACACAGGATTCCAGGTGCAGGAGCCCCAGAACCCCCTGGAAAGTGCTAGAGATAGGCATAAGGCATCCTGTCTGTTCCCACCCCACTCTGGTTGGGAGTCACAGAATGAGGACCTGCTGACTTGAGACAGATTTGTTGTTGTTGTTGTTTGCTTTTGAGACAGAGTCTCACTGCTCTGTTGCCCAGGCTGGAGTGCAGTGGCACAATCTCGGCTCACTGCAACCTCCGCCTCCTGGGTTCAAACGGTTCTCCTGCCTTAGCCTCCTGACTAGCTGGGATTACAGGGGCACACCACCAACTAATTTTTGTATTTTTAGTAGAGACGGGGTTTTGCCATGTTGGCCAGGCTGGTCTCGAACTCCTGACCTCGTGATCCACCCGCCTCGGCCTCCCAAAGTGCTGGGATTACAGATGTGAGCCACCTTGCCCGGCAGAGACAAATTCTTTATCCAGAGAATCTGAGATTCCAATTCAGGTCTTGGAGCTGGGCCTGCTACTCACCTCCCCGGTAAATGTCCAGGCAGCATTGGACAGACAGGCTGGCCCCGCCCTGACAGGGACTAAATAACAGACCCTCGGAAGCCTTGTTGTTGGGCTACTGGGCACTTTGGAGGTTGAGGGGACCCAGAACAGTCTCCCCAGATCCGTGTGCCTTCCCTCTGGGATGCAGTTGAGTCGCCGCTAACAGCCACTGATTGGCACCAAGACAGAATCCAAATGTTGGCATCACCAACCTTAAGTATGGAGCAGGGAGCAAGGGATATTTGCCCCATATTATAAATGAATGGCTCTTGTAATGTCTCTGGATTTTGGGAGATGGGAAGAAATGGCCAAGTAACAGCATCCTCCTCCCCAACTATACTGAGAACCAACTACGGTGGAACAGAACATCAGGGGCTGCATGGGTGTGTGCCTCAGTTTCCCTATACTGTCCCCAAACTGCCTACTCCAGGAGTTTCCCAAAAGGGAGGGGGAGATGAGGAGATAGGCATGCAAATCCCCATACTGAGATTTTCAGTTACTCTGGCCATGATCCCATTTACAGCATACTAGACAGGAAGGGCAAAGAGATTCCATAGTGAGTGCCAAATTGATTGGTACTGGCTGCCCAGAACACTGTACTGGGAAGAATTCTGACATCACCCATGTGCTGCACTTGATTGGTGATGTCTGCCATGGTCACAGCCATTCACCATCCCTCATCTATGAGCTGGGCTGTCCCCTTTCCCTGAACTGGAGACAATTCCCCAGCCTGGACTTTGGTAGCAGAGAGGGAGGCTCTGGTCACCAGGTATACACAACCCACAGGACTCCTTGCCAGATTCCTCAGGACCTTAAGAAACAGAGATTGGCTCGCCATTCCCCAGTTTTCCAGGACCACGCCTGCTTCCTTTCCTAAAGATGTTAATGTTGCTTGTATTAGGAAACACTGGTCTAAAATAGAAACACATTACAGGGTTAATTTCTTCTCTGTAAGAATGGCTAAATGCTTCTTTTCTCACTGGGGACTCGAGGGACGATCTGGCTGTCACCAAAAGTCACCTGAGAACCATCAAGAACTCTACCCAATGAAGGGAAGACAGGCCTTGGTGCTGTGCTCTGGGTTAACATTCGCAGAAACGCTTCCTGTGGTGCTCCGTTCCTAAAGCCCAAACGACCTCTGGAGTCTGGGGCACCTCATTTGGACACCTTGGTCTGCAGGGTGCTGGGCAGATAGAGGTACCTCCAGATGGCATAGTAGTGGGTACCAGCACCAAATGCCACAAAGAGATGCCAGATGGCGTGGGCAAAGGGGATCCTCCCGTCACTCTTGAAGAAGACCATGCCCAGGCAGTAGAAGACCCCTCCGGTCATCAGTTCCCAGATGCCCTCGGTGTTGGGCTGTCGGCAAGGACAAGGGTGGGGCACAGGTCAGAAGAGCAGCCAGTGTGTCTGGAAGCATCAGCTGGTCCCCATTCCCCAAAACCAAAAGACGCACAGATGGCAAACCAGCCCAGACTCCTAGGTGGGAAGCCTTCACACTGATACACTATCAATTCTCCGCAGACTAGTTCTCAGAGGAGGGACATTTTCATTTCTATTAAAATCTCACCTTTTTTTTTTTCTTGAGACATGTTCTTGGTCTGTTGCCCCAGGTAGAGTACAGTGGCACAGGTGTAGCTCACTGCAGCCTCCCAACTCCTGAAGCAATCCTCCTGCCTTAGCCTCCCCAGTAGCTGGGACTACAGACCTCCCATGACGCCACCATGCCTGGCTAATTTTATTTTTGGAGAAGGGGGAGCAGGGGGGCTCACTATGTTGCCCAGGCTGGTCTCAAATTCCTAGCCTCAAGTGATCCTCCCACCTGGGCTTCTCAAAGTGCTGGCATTACAGGTGCAAGCCACCACACTCAGCCTCAAATAACATTTTTTATAACTTATCTTTTCTTTTTTTCTTTTTTTTTTTTTTGAGACAGTGTTGCTCTGTCACCCAGGCTAGAGTGCAGTGGTGAGATCTCGGCTCACTGAAACCTCCACCTCCCAGGTTCAAGCAATTCTCCTGACTCAGCCTCCCAAGTAGCTGGGACTACAGGCGTGCACCACCACGTCCAACTAATTTTTGTATTTTTAGTAGAGATGGTTTCGCCATGTTGGCCAGGTTGGTTTCAAACTCCTAATTTCAGGCGATCCACCCACCTTGGCCTTTCAAAGTGCTGGGATTACAGGCCTGAGCCACTGCCCCCGCCCTATAGCTTATCTCTGGTAAACCTATAATGCATCTGGGTATATACCCAAAGAATTGAAAGCGGGGTCTTGACAGATGTTTGCAAACCCATGTTCATCGCAGCGTAAACACAACAGCAAAAGGTGGAAGCAACCCAGGTGTCCACCAAGGAATGAACGAACAAAATGAGCTCAATCCATACAATGGAATAGTATTCAGCCCTAAAAAGGAAAGAAATGCTAATGCATGCTACAACATACGTGAACCTTGGCAACATTGGGCTGAATGAAATAAGTCAGTCACAAAAGGACAAATACTGTATGATTCCACTTATATGAGGTTCCTAGAGTTGTCAGATTCACAGAGGAAGAAAGCAGAATGGTGGTCACCAGCAGCGGGGGCAAGGGGGAAGAAAAGCTATTGTTACAGTGGCTCACATTTATAATCCCAGCACTTTGGGAGACTGAGGCAGGAGGATCACCTGAGGTCAGGAGTTCAAGACCAGCCTAGCCGACATGGTGAAACCTCGTCTCTATTAAAAATGCAAAAACTAGTTGGGCATGGTGGTGTGCTCCTGTAATCCCAGCTACTTAGGAGGCTGAGGCAGGAGAATCACTTGAACTGGGACCCAGGAGGTGGAGGTTGCAGTGAGCCAAGATCACGTCACTGCACTCCAGCCTGGGTGACAGAGTAAGACTCCATCTCAAAAAAAAAAAAAAATGAGGACAGAGTTATAGTTTGCAGAGATGCAAAAAGTTCTGGAGATGGATGGTGATGACGGTTCCATGACAGTGAATGTGCCACTGAACTGAAGATTTTAGCACAAATGTTTAAAGTAATGGCGTGGCAAAAAAAAAAAAAAAAAAAAAAAAGTAGAGAAAACAAAAATTTTTTTCTTCATGGCAAAAAATATTTAGAGGAAAAAAAACGTGGTAAGAAAAAGTAGTAGTCCTGGTCCCCAGATGTGAGTACTATTAACATGAGTTGTTCTTAGTAAAAGAAACTCTGCCGGGGGCGGTGGCTCACACCTGTAATGCCAGCACTTGGGGAGGCCAAGGTGGGCTTGAGCCCAGGAGATCAAGACCAGCCTGGGCAACACAGTGAGACCCCATCTCTAAAAAAAAAAGAAAGAGACAGAGAGAGAGAAAAACAGTTGTAGAATAGGAGGGAATTGAGCAAGAAGAACCTGCCAAGCCCTCACAGGGCCAAGAGTTCAAGACCATCCTTGACAACACAGGGAGACCCTGCCTCCACAAAAAAAAAAAATTTTTTGAGGCAGAGTTTCACTTTTGTTGTCCCTGTTGGAATGCAGTGGCACAATCTCGGCTCATGGCAACTTCTGCCTCCTGGGTTCCAGCGATTCTCCTGCCTCAGCCTCCAGAGTAGCTGAGACTACAGGTGTGCACCACATCTGGCTTTTTTTTTTTTTTTTTTGCAGAGATGGGTCTTGCTATGTTGCCCAGGCTGCTCTCAAACTCCTAGACTCAAACTATCCTCCCACCTCAGCCTCCCAAAGGACTGGATTACAGGCAGAAGCCACTGCGCCTGCCCTACTTCCTCTTTAGACAAGTCATGCCAGGCCTCAGTTTCCCCATCTGCCAAAGGAGAGAGTTTGTGACAATCTCAACAGTTACATCCAACTCGGTCACTCTTGGTCCCCTGCAAGGACCCATCCACGCAGGGCAGCCAGCACTTACCATGGAGAGGATGACCAGGGCAGGGAAGAAGCCCATCACAACATAGCAGAGAAGCTCCACAAGCTTGTACCTGGCAGAAAGACAAGCCATGCCGGCCTTAGGACGTGCCTCCCCATGAGGAAACCACACAGAGCTCCCTGTTCCTGGGGAAGAGGGAACACTCTGGCCAGAACAATGAGAAGGAAGGATGCTTTCTCTGTCTAGCACGACTTGGCTCAGATTTCACCCAGCTACATCCAACAGGTGCTGGCAGTTGTGTGACCTTGCGCACTTTCCCTCCCTGAGACTCAGTTTCCACTTCTGTAAAATGCATGCAGGAGCCAGAGAAGGGATGGCAAACATTGAGCATAGCACACATGTGGGGACTTCCAATGCTCATCACTATTCAATCCTAGCATCTCTTCCCACAGGGCCGGAGCAGCCACTTCCAATCGAGCTGGGCTGCTGCAGCAACTGAAGCCTCTCTGCTGTCCCTGGACTCAATGACTTCCAGAGGTTCTGGGCTCTGAGACTGCAGAAGCCTGTTATTCTCTTTTGCTTCTATTATCCTGTTTCTTTCTCCACTGAATTATATCCATCCCCATCACTCAGAAGTATGGGGTACAGAGAGTGTGACTCTTTCGGGACCTCTCCCCTCCATCTGCTAATAGTTTAAGAATGGCAGGTGGCATGTGACACCCGCCCCCCGCCCATTCAATGGGGCTAGGAACCTATGTTGTTTTTGTTTGTTTGTTTGTTTTTAAAGACAAGAGTCTCACTCTGTCGCCCAGGCTGGAGTGCTGTGGTGCGATCTTGGCTCACTGCAACCTCCACCTCCCAGGTTCAAACCATTCTCCTGCCTCAGCCTCCTGAGTAGCTAGCTGGGACCCACCACCCACTACCATGTCTGGCTAATTTTTGTATTTTTAATAGAGATGGGTTTTCACCATGTTGGTCAGGCTGGTCTCAAACTTCTGAATTCAAGTGATCCGCCCTCCTTGGCCTCCCAAAGTGCTGGGATTACAGGTGTGGGCCACTGCGCCTGGCCACCTATGATGTCTTTTTGACAACTTCAGGTTGACCCTTGGGGCTGCAAGACTTGGTGGCCATCCCTGAGCCTGAATGGCATGCCAGCCAGAGCTAGGCTCTCATGATTATGGTATCACCCTGGCTCTCGAGTGCCCAGGAGCACTGGAGAGGCCCAAGCGTCTCTTACAGAATAAAGAAGCCCGCCTCCCTGAAGCCCCCAGGCCTAGCTTACCGCTCGTGGAAGAAAAAGACATAGATGGTGCCCACGGAAGCCATAATCCAGACCAGCCAGCGCATGTGGGAGGCCCAGGGGCCCAGCTCCCGGAGGTTCAGCCTGAGAGAGAGAGCCAAAGCCATGGCCTGAGGCGGGGCCCACCAGGACCCCTGCCCTCAAGGGCCGGCCTGTCATGAGAAACAGATCCCAGGGAAGCCCTGTCACCTGTGGCTTCACGGCTGGGATGGGGGCGCTCACAGGAAGACAGGTGAACAGGCAGAAAGGGCGCTTGACAAACTAAAACAGCAAGCAACAGTTAGAGGAAAATTAGCAAAACTGATAATATCTAGGACAAAAGGTAAGGGGTGCCTCAGACTGGTGGGATTATGAACGAGTAAAGCCCGTTTGGAGGGCAACTGTGCATTCTTGGTCACTGCAGTTCCGGCAATGCTGTTTTATTTTATTACGTCATTTTACTATTTATTTATTTTGAGGCAGAGTCTCATTCTGTCACCCAGGCTGGAGTGCAGTGGTGCAGTCTCGGCTCACTGCAACCTCTGCCTCCCGGATTCAAGCAATTCTCCCGCCTCAGCCTCCCGAGTAGCTGGAACTACAGGTGCCCACTACCATGCCCAGCTAATTTTTGTATTTTTAGTCAAAATGGGGTTTCACCATGTTGGCCAGGCTGGTCTTGAACTCCTGACCTCAGGTGATCCACCTCCCACCACCTCAGGAGGCTGTCTTGGCCTCCCAAAGTGCTGGGATTATAGGCATGAGCCACTGCCCTGCCCTGAAATGAATTTCTGAAATGAGAATGTCTTATGTAAACTTCTGCCAAATAAAAGTGACCTGCTCAGAGTCTGTCACTATAAAGAAGTTAAATAACATTGAAAAGTTTAAGCATAAAAAATAATAACCCATCTCATTACCCAAAATAACCATCAGTGAACATCACTCTACATACCCTTCCAAGCAGACCTTAAAAATAGGCCACTGGGTAGAAGGATAGGATGGGATGAAGGGAAAGGAGAGGGGTGAGAATTAACTTAATATTTTTAGTTAAAAGTATTACATTTAATTTTAACTTGACTTTAAAAGAAGAAAATAGACGCCTAAAAATTTTCCTAAACGTCAAACAAATGTTTCTTCACCATAAAATTCACTTTGACTCTGAAGATAAATTATGTAAAGCACAAGAAAATTGGATTTTCGGCTGGGCACAGTGGCTCACGCCAGCAATTCTAGCACTTTGGGAGGGCAAAGCAAGTCGATCACCTAAGGTCAAGAGTTCCAGACCAGCCTGGCCAACATGGCAAGACCCCATCTCCACTAAAAATACAAAAATTAGCTGGGTGTGGTGGCATGCACTTGTAATCCCAGCTACTTGGGAGGCTGATGCAGGAGAATTGTTTGAACCTGGGAGCCATAGGTTGCAGTGAGCCAAGATTGCTCCATTGTCCATTGCACTCCAGCCTGGGCGACAAGAGCAAAACACTCAGGAAAAAAAAAGAAAGTTGAATTTTTTAAATTACATGTTTCCAGTTTTTTGTTAGTTCATTTTTTTAGAGACAGGTTCTCACTTTATACCCCAGGCTGGAGTGCAGTGGCACAATCATAGCTCACTGCAGCCTTGACTTCCTGGGCTCAAGCAGTCCTCCTGCCTCAGCCTCCTGAGTAGCTGGAACTACCAGCACGTGCCATCACAAACTAGTTTCTTTAAAAAACTCCTCCGGTGGCTCACGCCTGTAATCCCAGCACTTTGGGAGGCCAAGGTGGGTGGATCACGAGGTCAGGAGATCGAGACCATCCTGGTCAACATGGTGAAACCCCGTCTCTACTAAAAATACAAAAAATTAGCTGGGCACAGTGGCGCGTGCCTGTAATCCCAGCTACTCAGGAGGCTGAGGCAGGAGAATGGCCTGAACCCAGGAGGCGGAGGTTGCGGTGAGCCGAGATCGCGCCATTGCACTCCAGCCTGGGTAACAAGAGCGAAACTCCGTCTCAAAAAATAAATAAATAAATAAACTCCTCATGGGTACTGTATTCTTGGCTTTCTTTTTTTTAGATGGTGTCTCGCTCTTGTTGCCTGCGCTGGAGTGCAATGGTTTGATCTTGGCTCACTGAAATCTCCGCCTCCCAGATTCAAGCAATTCTCCTGTTTTAGCCACCAGAGTAGCTGGGATTACAGGTGCCTACCACCACACCCAGCTAACTTTTGGTATTTTTAGTAGAGATCAGGTTTCGCCATGTTGGCCAGGCCAGTCTTGAACTCCTGACCTCAAGTGGTCCGCCCGCCTCAGTTTCCCAAAGCGCTGGAATTGCAGGCATGAGCCACCGCGCCCAGCCTCTTGGACTTCTTTCATGTGTGACATGGTGCCTGTTGTTTTTAGTGTGCATGATAATCACGCTTGATATTTCCTCTGAAGTCTACCCTTGGGAAATTATTAGAAGTGTCTCCACTGTGTGTCAGCATTAAACAGTGCCGTGGCCATATTCAGAAGCCAGCTTGTTTTTTCACTTTGCAAATAATTTATTTTTTCAGTCTTGAAGCCTGAAGAATTTGTCTCTGTCTTTCATTTTTATCAGCTTCTGATTGCTTTAATATTGGCTTTCTGAAAATGTCTGTATTCTCCCTGATTATATAAAACCTTCAGTATTTGGTTTTCAATAGTGTTTTTTTTTTTTTTCTTTTTTTTTTCCACAAGGAGAGGAAGCTGGGGCTTTTGTTTGTCACAGTGCCCTCAGATACCAGCATAGGGCCTGCCACAGGGCAGTGCCCAATCAATCACAGCCAGGGCTAAAGAAGAGAAATCCAGGCCAGGCGTGGTGGCTCACTCCTGTAATCCTAGAACTGTGGGAGGCCGAGGTGGGTGGATCACCTGAGGTTAGGAGTTTGAGACCAGCCTGGCCAACGTGGTGAAAACCTGTCTCCACTAAAAATACAAAAATTAGCCGGGTGTGGTGGTGCATGCTTATAATCCCAGCTACTCAGGAGGCTGAGGCAGGAGAATAGCTTGAACCTGGGAGGCAGAGGTTGCAATGAGCCGAGATTGAGCCACTGCACTCCAGCCTGGGGGAGAGAACAAGACTCCATCTCAAAAACAAAAACAACACAAAAAATAAAAATGAAATAAACACATATTTATAAAATGTGGCCATCACAATGGCTCATGCCTGTATTCCAACATGTTGGGAGGCTGAGGCAGAGGCAGGAGGATGGCTTGAGGCCAGGAGTTCAAGACCAGCCTGAGCTACATAGTGAGACCCTGCAAAAATAAAAATAGTGGCCAAGCATGGTGGCTTGAACCTGCAGTCCCAGCTACTTGGGAGGCTGAGGCAGGAGAATGACTTGAGCCCAGGAGTTGGAGGCTGCAGTGAGCTATGATCACAACACTGCACTCCAGCATAGGCAACAGAGTGAGACTCTGGCTCTAAAAAAACAATTAAAAATGTAAAAGCCATATTAAATAAATTGTATATTAAGTAAATAAATATAAGTATATATGTATGCATATTCATGTGTATGCATATGTCTGTCTGTTACACATATTTATATGTATATACAGACACATGCATATACATGTCTATATACATATACATATGCCTATTGCAAATATGCATATGTGTATATATATATAGAGACAAATATTACATATTAATATTTGCTTTTCTGGATGGGCGCAGTGGCTCACACCTGTAATCCAAACACTTTGGGAGGCCAAGGCAGGTAGATCATTTGAGGTCAGGAGTTTGAGACCAGCCTGGCCAACATGGCGAAACCCCATCTCTACTAAAAATACAAAAATTAGCCGGGCATGGTGGAGGACGCCTGTAATCCCAGCTACTCGGGAGGCTGAGGCAGGAGAATCACTTGAACCTGGGAGGCGGAGGTTGCAGTCAGCTGAGATTGTGCCACTGCACTCCAGCCTGGGCGACAGAGTGAGATTCTGTCTCAGAAGTCTAAAAAAAAAAAAAAGTATATTTTTCTTTTCTCTGCATAAAATAACTCAAGAAGGACATACAAGAAAGTGGGTATATGTAGCTGCTTCCAGGAAGGAGAAAAGGGTGTTAGGAAGCTTTTCCCCTGACTGCTCTGTGCCAAGTCAATATATTACCCAGCCAAATAGAAAAATAAATTCAAATGATGAAAAGAAAGGCCTCCGAGCATTTGCTGGGTGGCGAGGCGGTACTCACCAGGGTGCGTAGGAGGCCGCTATGAAGAAATAGATGACCATCCGGTCGAACATGTGCAGACAGTGTTCCACCATCCTAGGGCAGCAGAGAAGCCAGCGGTCACGGCCCTTGTGCAGCAGGGAAGGGCCAGAGCCCCCAGAGCCAAGCCCTGGGCTGATCGCACCTGCCTACATGTTAGCAGGGCTGGGCTCCTCTATCCAGCCAGGACCCCTTGGGCCTAGAATCCCTATCTGTAAGTGACAAGGGCAGCAGTCTCCAAACCCGGCTCCTTATCACCCTAGAGGCTGCATGGAGACCCCTTGCCTTGAGAGTCCCACTGAAGGCCTTGCACCCCTGAAGGTAAGGATCGTACATCCTCCTCCCCACTTTTTTTTTTTTTTTTTTTTGAGACAAGGTCTTGCTCTGTCTCCTGGGCTGGAGTACAGTGGCATGATCTCGACTCACTGCAACATCCACCTCCTGGGTTCAAGCAATTCTCCTGCCTCAGCCTCCTGAGTAGCTGGGACTATAAGTGCCCACAACCACACCTGGATAATTTTTGTATTTTTGGTATTTACTATGTTGGCCAGGCTGGTCTCGAACTCCTGACCTCGTGATCTACCCATCTTGGCCTCCCAAAGTGCTGGGATTACAGGTGTGAGCCACCATGCCCCCCCACCCTCCCCTACTTTAAGCTGAGCCATTGTGTATTTCTGCTTTATATATGGGTTTTTTCCAAAGATTTCAAATGGAGAAATAATTCTGTGGAGAAAGTGTAAAAACAGCCAGATGCAGTGGCTCACACCTATAATTCCAGCACTTTGGGAGGCTGAGGCAGGAGAATTGCTTGAGCTCAGGGGTTGAAGACCAGCCTGGGCAACATAGTGAGACCTCATCTCTACTAAAAGTTAAAAAGATCAACCAGGATAATGGGGTGTGCACCTGTAGGCACACAGGTGGTTGAGGAGGCTGAGGCAGGAGGATCTCTTGAGCCTGCGAGGTTGAGGCTGCAGTAAGCCATGTTTGTGACACTGCACTCCAATCTGAGCAACAGAGCTAGACCCTGTCTCAAAAAAAAAAAAGATCAAAAACTACTAAATTACGTCCTCCTCCAAAGTATCTGAGAGCTGACATTCTGTGTTAGAAGAACTTAGTAGCTGGAATCCAGGCTCCGGAGCCAGAAGGCCTGGGTTCGAATTCCAGCTCTATGCTTCAGGAGTGTACAACTTGAACAGGTTACCTATTCGCTCTAGGTCTCAGTTTCCTCCTCTGTAATTACAGAGGATGCCAGCAAACCAACACAGGGCTGTGGGAGGATTAAATTAGCTAATAGCACAGTACACAGTAAGTGGTCAATAAACAC
The DNA here is from genome assembly GCA_031835075.1 of Saguinus oedipus. NCBI lineage: Eukaryota > Metazoa > Chordata > Mammalia > Primates > Cebidae > Saguinus > Saguinus oedipus. The sequence goes on from CM063170.1 coordinate 52,195,038, forward strand.
CAGCCATTTTTATGATGACCTCACTTTGTATAGTGAGCGATAACCCTCAATACATGGGACTGGTATGGTGCCAGCCTCCACAATAAGCCACACTCCTGATATTCACACCTTGGGACCCTCCCCTCCCAGAAAAAAGTACGATTAACTCAGGGAACCGTAGGACATTGCAGAAATGATGGTGTGTAATTTCTGAAGCCAGATTATAAAAGACATTAGAGCTTCCACCTTGTTCAATTAAGTCGCTAAGTTTGAGGCAAACAAGCTCCCATGTGGCTGTAAAGACAGCCACACTACAACCCATCACGAACTAACTCACCAGCCATGTGAGTGGGCTTAGACCCTCCAGTGCTGGTCAAGTCATTAGATGACAGCTGACAGCAGCCCCAGCCAACCTCTGACTACAGGAGACACCACGAACTGGAGCTACACAACTAAAGCTCTCAAATTCCTAACCCTCTGAGGCTTTGAGAGAGAATAAAGGTTTCTCGTTATTTAAGCCATGATGTTCTGGGATACTTTGTTACACAGCAATCACTGACCAATACAACTGTGGTTCTGTCTAGCAAAGTGCAGCCCTGAACAAATTTGACCAATGATTGTATGCATGGCTCAACTGCATATCTTCATAGAAATTAAAGGGGGCAGCACATAGCTTTATGGGGAGCCTGGATTCCCAGAGTCAGCTCACGTTGGATTTGGCTGCTATGCAACCTTCAGCAATAAGGTTTCTTTTCATTCTTTCCTTCCTTCCTTCAATCCTTCCTTCCTTCCTTTTCTCTCTCTTCCTTTATTCCTTTCCTTCCCTCCCTTCCTTCCTTCATTCCCTCCCTCCCTCCCTCCCTCCCTTCCTTCCTTCCATCTTGACAGAGTCTCACTCCATTGCCCAGGCTGGAGTGCAGTGGCACCATCTTGGCTCACTGCAACCTTTGCCTACCAGGTTCAAGTGATTCTCGTGCCTCATCCTCCCAAGTAGCCGGGATTACAGGTGTGCACCACTGTGCCTGGCTAATTTTTTTATTTTTAGTAGAGATAGGATTTCACCATGTTGACCAGGCTGGTTTCAAATTCTTGACCTCAAGTGATTCTCCCACCTCGGCTGCCCAAAGTGTTGGGATTATAGGCATGAGCCACCTCTCCCAGCTTCACTGTATTCTTTTTTCATATATATATCAAAACTAGATGGGCGCAGTGGCTCATACTTGTAGTCCCAGCACTTTGGGAGGCCAAGGAGGGTAGATTGCTTGAGCCCAGGAGTTCGAGACCAGCCTGGGCAACATGATAAAACCCCATCTCTACAAGAAATACATAAAATTAGCTAGATGCGGTGGTGCATGCTTGTAGTCCCAGCTACTCAGGAGGCTGAGGTAGATGGATCACTTGAGCCCTGGAGGTGGAAGCTGCAGTGAACCAAGGTGATGCCACCACACTCCAGCCTGGGAGACAGAGTGAGACCTCATCTCAAAAAAAAAAAATCAAAACCATAAAACTCAGGGATTCAAATCCCTACATTGCAGAATTATTGAAAAGGCTAGAAAACGGCACCTGTAGCATGCCTGGAACAGAGGCCTGGAGAGGAGCCGGCCTCAGCCAGCAAGGCCTTTTCTCTTGGTACTCTCAGAAGCAGGCAAACCAAGCCAGGCATGCAGGCTCATCCCTGTAACCCCAGCACTTTGGGAGGCTGAGGCGGGTGGATTGCTTGAGCCCATGAGCTGGAGACCAGCCTGGGAAACATGGTGAAACCCCATAATCCCATCTCTTCAAAAAATACAGAAATTAGGCAGGCATGATGGCACACACCTGTGGTCTCAGCTCCTAAGGAGGCTGAGGCAGAAGGATCGCTTGAGCCCTGGAGGCAGAGGCTACAGTGAGCCAAGACTGTACCAATGAACTTCAGTCTGGGCAACAGATTGAGACTCTGTCTCAAAAAAAAAAAAAAAAAACAAGTTGGCCGAGTGCAGTGGCTCATGCCTGTAATCCCAGCACTTTGGGAGGCCGAGGTGGGCAGGCCACCTGAGGTCAGGAGTTTGAGACCAGCCAGGCCAACATGGTGAAACCCTGTCTCTACCAAAAACAAACATAAATATTAGCCAGGCGAGGTGGCGGGTGCCTGTAATCCCAGCTACTTGGGAGGCTGAGGCAGGAGAATTGCTTGTACCCAGGAGGTGGAGGTTGCAGTGAGCTGAGATCAGGCCACCGCACTCCAGCCTGGAGACAGAACGAGACTCCATCTCAAAGAAAAAAAAAAGAAATGAGCAAACCAGGCTCCTGTGGGCAAGGTGGTCTGCCCAGAAGAGACCCAACTGCAGCCTAAGTAAGGCAGCGCTTATGCCTTCTGCAAACCCATTCCATGGGTCGCCCACCCCAGCCCTTCCCAGCTCAGCGGAGAATGTCCCCAGGCAGACCGGGTGTCCTGGTTCACCCCCGGGGCCGGCATGGGTCCTCTGGGCAGGAGGCACCTGAGATGGCTCTTCTTCCAGGAGATGGTGTGGAACACGGTGGACACCACGAAGAGGCCGCAGAGGCCGAGGCCGTAGATCCAGGCAGAGATGGTCTCCCAGTCATCGTCCGACAAGAAGTAGAGGTTGGAGCTGCCCAGGATGCTGGGGATGATCCAGAACTGGAGGGGCAGGGACAGCAGGGACAGGTGCAGTAGCTGGCCGGCTCAAAGCATGCCTTCCACCCCTGCCCCGGCTGAGATGCCCCACGTGGCGCACTCAACTCTTGAAATGTGGTCAGTGCCACTTAAGAGCGGAATCATTTTGTTTTACTTTAATTGATTCAAGTGTAAATTTCTTTCCTTCCCTCCCTCCTTCCTTCTTTCCTCTCTCCCTTCCTTCCTTTCTCCCTCCCTTCCTTCCTTTCTCCCTCCCTTCCTCCCTCCCCCTTCCTCCCTTCCTCCCTCCCTGCCTTCCTTCCATTAGTTCCCTTTTCCCCTTCCCCTTTTCTTTCCTTTCCTTTTTTCTTTTCCTTCTCTTTTCCTTTCCTCTTTCTCTCCCTCCCTCCTCCCTCTCTTCTTCCTTCCTCCCTCCCTCCCTCCCTTCCTGCCTTGTCTCATCACCCAGGCTGGAGTGCAGAGGTCCAGTCACGGTTCACTGCAGCCTCAATTTCCTGGGCTCAAGTGATCCTCCCACCTTGGCCTCCCAAGTAGCTGGGATTACAGGTTCACATCACCACAAATGGCCAGTCTTAACATCTTTTATAGAGACGAGGTCTGACTATATTGCCCAGGCTGGTCTTGAATCCTGGCTTCAGGCGATCCACCTTGGCCTTCAAAAGACTGGGATTACAGGCGTGATCCACAACGCCCAGCTTCAGGTGTCAATTTCAACAGCCACGTGGGGCCAGTGGCTGCCAAGCTGGACAGTGCGGGTCTAGATCTTTGATTCAATTCTCAAAGGGGGTTCACGTATGAAACGGTCAAAGACCATGTCCCAGGGAGTAGCCGCCCCCACCATGCCCCAGGCCCTCCCTGGGCCACCACACAGACAAGTCTGATGTGCCACACGTCACACCATCATCACTGATGTCCTGACCTCACCTGCTTGGACTGCCCTGAAGGCAGAGGCCAGCCCTGAGCAGCACAGACACCCAGGTACCATTCAGCTTGTAAAGGGATTTAAATAGTGGATGGTCTGCCAGGATTCACTGTAGAGAATGGAATCCCCAAATCCTCTCTTTAGAGGGGTGTGACCTGTCACTTTAGTAGTGATGGGGTTTCACCGTGTTGGCCAGGATGGTCTCGATCTCTTGACCTCATGATCCGCCCGCCTCAGCCTCCCAAAGTGCTGGGATTACAGGCGTGAGCCACTGCGCCCAGCCAGTCCTCCTACTCTGCTTCTCCCTACTCTACCCGCCCCCCAGTCACCACACCTTGGCCTTCCTGGCCTTCCTCCAGTGTCCCAACATTTTCCTGCCTCAGGGCCTCTGCGCATGCTGTTCCCTTAACTCTCTGGGAGGCTGGCTCCCAGTCATCATTCAGGAGCTGGTTAATATCACTCTGGCAGGAGCACCTGCTCTGTCCTTTGTCTGACAGAGGTCTCTTCTATTGTCTGTTCTTGTAGCACCTGGTGCCCTCTCTCCCTGGCAGCCCCACATCTTATATGATAGACTTACTTGATCATTATTTCCCACACCCAACATGAGCTGCACAGGGTGGGCACCTAGACAAATATATACTGAAGACAGGCTGGTAGGCAGGAAGAAAGGAAGGAAGGAAGAAATGCTGGAAGAGCCTAAAGAGGGAAGTGGGCAAGTGGGGTTGGGCATGATGGCTCACGCCTGTAATCCTAGCACTTTTGGAGGCCAAGGCGGGCGGATCACTTGAGATCAGGAGTTCGAGACCAGCCTGGCCAACATGATGAAACCCCATCTCTATTAAAAAAAAAAATACACACCAGGCACAGTGGCTCATGCTTGTAAACCCAGCACTTTGGGAGGCCGAGGCAGGTGGATCACAAGGTCAAGAGATCGAGACCATGCTGGCCAACATGGTGAAACCCCATCTCTACTAAAAATACAAAAATTAGCTGGGTGTGTTGGCGCATGCCTGTAGTCCCAGCTGCTCGGGAGGCTGAGGCAGGAGAATCACTTGAACCTGGGAAGCAGAGGTTGCAGTGAGCCGAGATCATGCCATTGCATTCCAGGCTGGGTGACAGAGCAAGACTTCATCTCAAAAAAAAAAAAATTAGCCAAGCCTGCTGGTGGGGGCACCTGTGATCCCAGCTAGTCAGGAGGCTGAGGCAGGAGAGTCGCCTGAACCCAGGAGGCATACGCTGCAGTGAGCCATGATCCTGCCACTGCACTCCAGCCTGGTGACAGAGAAAGACTCCATCTCAAAAAAAATAATTAAAAAAAAAAAATTTTTTGAAGTAGGCAGGTGGGGAGTTAGCCCCAATGATGTTCATCCTCTAGGGATCACTGAAAAGCGAACTGTCTGCAAAATCAGCCCAGGTGAGTCCCAAAGAAAGGAGGTGTCCTGCTAGCCTCCCTGACATCCAGGCTGGGGACGGGATGGGGACAGGTCAACAGCAAAGCACCAGAATGGGATGGTTCCTAATAAGAGGCCATCAGCCACCCACAGTCCATCTGCACATGGCAGACTGAACACCAACAGGAAAGACAGGAGCCTGCTGAAGGGGATGGAATTATAAACTTTAAAAAATCACTTTTGGCCGGGTGTGGTGGTTCACACCTGTAATCCCAGCACTTTGGGATGCCAAGGCGAGAGGATAACTTGAGGTCAGGAGTTCAAAACTAGCCTGGCCAACATGGTGAAACCCCCTCCCTAATAAAAATACATAAATTAGATAGGTGTCATGGCAGGCACCTGTAGTCCCAGCTACTCAGGAGGCTGAGGCAGGAGAATCACTTCAACTTGGGAGGTGGAAGTTGTAGAGAGCCAAGATCACGCCACCACACTCCAGCCTGGGTGACAGAGCGAGACTCTGTCTCAAAAAAAAAAAAATCACTTCAGTTAATCTTATTATATCATCTTAAACAATATATAGCAACTGGCCAGGCACGATGCCTCATGACTAATCCCAGCACTTTGGGAAGCTGAAGTAGGTGGATCACTTAAGGCCAGGAGTTTGAGACCAGCCTGGCCAACAGGGTGAAACCCCGTCTCTACTAAAAATAAAAAAATTACCCAGGCATGGTGGTGCATGTCTGTAGTCCCAGCAAGACTCAATCTCAGAAAATAAATAAATAATAGCAACTATCTCAAGCTACTTCATAATTTGGGGACATCCTTCTCATTAGGCTGTGGATTCCAGTTATATTTTATGCTATTTTAAAGTATTTCATTTTATTTTTTAGAGATGGAGTCTCACTCTGTCGCCCAGGCTGGAGTGCAGTGGCACAATCATAGCTCACTGCAGCTTCGACCTCCTGGGCTCATGTGATTCTCCCGTCTTGGCCTCCGGAGTAGCTGGGACTACAGACACACGCCACTGCACCTAGCTCCTATTTTGTGCTATTTTGCAATCACCTACCATGCCTAGTATTCATTCAGTTGCTCATTCACTCATTCATTCATTTCACAAACCTGTGAGCACAGGACATGTCCTCAGGAATGAAATGATACATGCCCATCACCCTGCCCTCACTCTATGCCCATAGGTGCTAACTGAGGGTCCATCCAATAAATGAATGAGTTAACAGCAGGGGCCTAGTACCCGTGACTCAGTTACTCCCTTCCTGGAGCCTGCTGGACTATGAATATGCCTTGTGTTTACAGCATCAGTGCCCAGAGGAGATAATAAATAGGGTTTTGTCCCCAGCCTCACAGCTTCTCCCAGGTATGACAGTATGATCAATTCAGGGATTACAGATGGTTTTTTTTTTTTTTTTTTTGAAACTGAGTCTCACTTGTTCTGTTGCCCACGCTGCAGTGCAGTGCCATGATCTCGGCCCACTGTAAACCTCCACCGCCTGAGTTCAAGCAATTCTCTTGCCTCAGCCTCCTGAGTAGCTGGGATTACAGGCACGCACCAGTATGCCCAGCTAATCTTTGTATTTTTGGTAGAAACAGGGTTTCACCATGTTGGCCAGGCTGGTCTCGAACTGTGACCTGCCCACCTTGGCCTCCCAAAGTGCTGGGATTACAGGCATGAGCCACTGGCCAGCCAATTCAACACCTCTTTCCCCAAGAGTGTGCTGGAAAGGGAACACACTTGTCAATGTGCCTATGCTGTGCCAGCAAGGTGCCTTGAGCAACACTCACGGCCACCCTTGGGAGTGGCTCTTCCGATGCTCATGCTACAGATAAGGAAACTGAGGCTCAGGGCCACTAAATAATGGAGCTGGGATTGAAAGGCAGGTCTTCTCTTGCTAGAGCTTCACTTCTGGAATGCACTGCAGACTTGTGTTGATGAGTTAGCTTGCAGCTTCGGGCAAATTCTCTGACCCAAGCCTCAGTTTCCTCCCTTGCAAAAGAGGGAGTCATGTGGCCATTCACAAATGTTTTCCGAGCCTCTACTATGCACACAGCACGGGGCTTCAGAGGTGAGCCAGTAAGAACCAGTTTCTGCTCAGCAGAGCACTTGCTCTAAAGGGACTGGCTAAGAAAATGCAAACTTAGAACCTGGTGTGGACTGGACATGGCGGCTCATGCCTGTAATCCCAGCACTTTGGGAGGCTGAGGCAGGAGGATCACAAGGTCAGGAGTTTGAGACCAGCCTGGCCAATATGGTGAAATTTACATAAAAATATAAAAATTAGCCGGGTGCAGTGGTGGGCGCCTGTAATCCCAGCTACTTGGGAGGCTGAGGCAGGAGAGGACAATTGCGTGAACCTGGGAGGCGGAGGTTGCAGTGAGCTGAGATGGCACCACTACACTCCTGCCTGGGTAACAGAGCACGACTATCTTGGGTAGCGGGGGGAAGAACTTACTGTGATCCCAGGCATGCACTAAGTTCAAATCAGCACCAGCCACTACTATTTAGCCCCCAGAGTCTAACAGGTGGGGTGGGGGTTGAGAATTAATTCAATTCACCTCCACACATATCTGGGCACCTCCCTGTGCCAGGCATGCTGAGATGTCCTGAGATACCAGAGAACCCTGCAGGGATTCTGTGTGAACTCACGTCTGCATCACCAGTGCCTGGAGGGTGCCCAGGAACTGTCTGCTGAATGAATGTGCGGTGGATGGGTACATTCCAGCTAGCACGGTGCGGGCAGTGAGGGTGGCTGGGGAGGTAGGCACGAGCACAGCTTCCCAGCATCTGGGCAGAGGGGAAGGTTTTGTTGCGGAACATTTCAGCAAGGATTGTGAATGCTGAAAAGGGTTTCATAGGCAGAGCTGGAGTGGAGACGGCAAGTATTCCAGGCAGCGGGAACAGCACGTGCAAAGGCATGGAGTCATGCCTTCTCTTTAGGAAATGGAGGGATTCAAGGGCTTGAGCCTGAGCACAAGAGCATAGTGGTGCGAGGTGCATGGACAGATCGGCTAGGAGCTTGCTACGGTGACAGGATGCTGACAAGGTCTCACTCTGTCACCCAGGCTGGAGTGCAATGGCATGATCTCAGCTCACTGCTACCTCTGCCTCCTGGGTTCAAGCGATTCTCCTGCCTCAGTCTCCTGAGTATTTGGGGTTACAGGCACCCACCACCACGCCTGGCTAATTTTTGTATTTTTAGTAGAGACAGGGTTTCACCATGTTGGCCAGCCTGGTCTCGAACTCCTGACCTCAGTGATCTACCCGCCTCAGCCTCTCAAAGTGCTGGGATTACAGGCATGAGACACTGCGACCAGCCCCATCCAAGGTTCTTAGAGCAAGAGAGATGCATGCTCAGCACCACAGTCCACTTACTGTTCTGAGGGCCACAGAAGACCCAAGGAACAGGCCACTTAGGACATCTGTGAAGGAGGTGCCTTCCCCCACCCCCTTCCCTGGAAGTATCCCCATCTCAGCCCTCAGGTCCCCAAAAGCCAACTCACAGCATGGGTGGCACAATTGGCTGCATGTTCATACTCTGTGGGCTGATACCTCTTGTGGGCAGGGACTCGGTGGTTCATGAACCTGGAAGGAGAGGGAGAATTCCAGGAAGCTCCACTGGGGAAGAGAAGCCATCTGAATTCCCTGGAGTCCTGAAGACTTCACCCGCTGCTGGTAGGAAAAGAACAGCACTCCCTTCTCCCTTTCCCATCCCCGCTCTCTCTCCTCTTCCCTCTCCCTCCCTCCCTCTTTCCAATCATTAAATGGTTTTGAATTGTCCAATATTTTGTGCCTAATCCCCAATGTGGTGTTTGTTACATTCTCTTTTTTTTTTTTTGACACAGGTTCTCACTCTGTCACTCAGGCGGGAGTGCAGTGGCGCAATCATGGCTCACTGTTGCCTCCACCTGCTGGGCTCAAGCCATCCTCCCACCTCAGCTTCCTGAGATGCTGAGACTGCAGGCACGGTCTACCAGGCATGACCTACCACGCCCGGCTAAATTTGTTTGTTTGGGATACAGTCTCGCTTTGTCGCCTGGCTGGAGTGCAGTGGTGCGATCTCAGCTCACTACAACCTCCGCCTCCTGGATTCAAGCGATTCTCCTGCTTCAGCCTCCCGAGTAGCTGGGCCTGCAGGTGCATATCACCACACCCAGCTAATTTTTGTATTTTTGGTAAAGATGGGGTTTCACCACGTTGGCCAGGATGGTCTCAATCTCTTGACCTTGTGATCTGCCCGCATCAGCCTCCCAGAATACTGGGATTACAGGCGTGAGCCACCACTTCCAGCTTCATTTCCTGTTTTTTATTTTCTCTAAATATAACTTACACACACTATAGCTCTGCAAAGGGGAAGCTCGAAAGACTTTTACAGATGCACAGACCCACACAATCACCATCCAGGAAGAGCTACAGCTCACTTCTCACCCCCAAGAAAGTGCCCAGTGCCCCCTCCCATGGGTCCCTTTTCCCCAGGGAAACCACCTCAGCCACTGTCATCTTAGATTTGTTTCCCCTGTTCCTGCACTTGCTCAGTGAACTCATACAGAACACATCACCACGCCCAACTAATTTTTGTGTTTTTAGTAGAGATGAGGTTTCGCCTTGGCACTTTAAGAGGCCAGGGTGGGTGGATCACTTTAGGCCAGGAGTTCAAGACCAACCTGGCCAACACGGCAAAACCTCATCCGACTAAAAATACAAAAGTTAGCTGGGCGTGGTGGTGCACACCTGAGCATGGTTTCTTTTGCTTAACATGATTTTTGTGAGATTCAGCCACCTTTTGGCATACAGCAATGGGTAGTTTTCATGGCTGTATCGTATTCCGCTGTGGACACACCACAAGTGATTTCCCCAATCGGCTGCGGGTGGACACTCCTGTTGGGGATATCATGGATAACTTGGCCCATGAACATTTTGTGCACATTTTTTGTTGAACACATGCGATTATTTCTGCTGGGCTCAGGTGAAATTGCTAAATGACTTTATGTTAAAAATAAACGTTCCTGGCCAGGTGTGGTGGCTCACACCTGTAATCCCAGCACTTTGGGAGGCTGAGGAAGGTGGATCACCTAAGGTCAGGTGTTTGAGACCAGCCTGACCAATACAGTGAAACCCTGTCTCTACTAAAAATACAAAAATTAGCCAAGCATGGTGGTGTGTGCCTGTAATCCCAGCTACTTGGGAGGCTGAGAAAGGAGAATAGCTTGAACCCAGGAGGCGGAGGTTGCAGTGAGCCAAGATTGAGCCACTGCACTCCAGCCTGGGTGATAGAATGAGACTCCATCTGAAAAAACAAAATTAAAAAAATAAAATAAACATTCCTGGCCAGGTGTGGTGGCTCATGCCTGTAACCCCAGCAGTTTAAGAGGCCAAGGTGTGTGGATCACTTCAGGCCAAGAGTTCAAGACCAGCCTGGCCAATATGGCAAAACCTCATCTCTACTAAAAATACAAAAATTAGCTGGGTGTGGTAGCCCACACCTGTAATCCCAGATACTTGGGAGGCTGAGGCAGGAGAATTGCTTAAATTTGGGAGTTGGAAGTTGCAGTGAGCCAAGATCATGTCATTGCACTCTCTAGCCTGGGCAAGAGTGAGACTCCACCTCAAAAAAAAAAAAAAAAAAAAAAAAAAAAGGCCAGGCATGGCGGCATGAGCGGGCAGATCACCTAAACTCAGGAGTTTAAGACCAGCCTGGCTAACATGGTAAAACCCCGTTTCTACTAAAAATACAAAAAATTAGCTGGACGTGGTGGCACATGCCTATAATCCCAGCTACTCGGGAAGCTGAGGCAGGAGAATTGCTTGATCCCAGGAAGCGGAGGTTGCAGTGAGCCAAGATCACACCATTGCACTTGTTTGGCAACAAGAGCAAAACTCCATCTCCAAAAAAATTTCAAAAAACAGCCAGGAGTGGTGGCACCGGCCCGTAATCCCAGCTACTTGGGAGGCTGAGGCAGGAGAATGACTTGAGCCCAGAGGTGGAAGTTGCAATTAGCTGAGATCATGCCACTGCACTCTAGCCTGAGTGACAGAGTGAGACTCATTCTCAAACACACACACAAAAAATCCTGATGTTTTGGTGTCTTTTTAGAATCTACAAAACATCATCACCTGTGTGTAAGCCTCATGGGAGCATCATGTGAAGTTATTACCCATTTTATAGATGGAGAAGCTACAGGGCAGGGAGGTGAAGGAAACAGATCGCCAGATGGGATGGGACTCAACCCAGCCCTGGTGGATTCCAACGTCTGGTCCTGCCTTGACACGACTCTGTGCTGGGGGACTTAGGTCAGGCTGGGCAGACAGACAAGGGTTGGCTGGTCAGGGAAGAGGCATCCAAGAGCTGGGGGTAAGGTCTGCACACACCTGGCTGTCAGACCAGCAGCCAGGACCACAGCAGTGTGCATGTCTTCAGCCCACACAGGCTCAGAATAAAGTGAGTGGACAGCTCACCTGGACGTTGCCAAGCAGCAGCCACCCAATGGGGTTCAACTCCGCTAAACACACCAAAAACTGTCTCCTTGAGGTCCAATGATTGCTTTGTAGACTGCCCCCCAAACAAATGAGAGTATGGTTCAGAACGAATTGCTCCACAAAATATGTATGAGTCACTAAGTATTTATTGGGCACTTTCTGTATGCTGATGTCTTACCAGTAGTTCATGGAGCATTCATTAAGCGCCTCCTGTGTGCTGGCTCCATGCTAGTAAAGACCCTGGAACATTCATTGAGCACATTTTGTGTGTTGACTTCATGCTAAGTGTAGTTCATGGAGCATTTATTAAGCATCTTTTGTGTGCTGGTTCCATGCTAAACACAGCTCATGGAACATTTGTTAAGCACCTCCTGCATGCTGGATCCAGGTTAAGTACAGTTATGGAGCACTCATTGAGCACCTTCTGTATGCTGGCCTCATGCTAACTATGGCTCATGGAGCACTTATTAAGCACCTTGTGTGCTGGCTCCATGCTAAGTACAGCTCATGAAGCATTTACTAAGCACCTTTTGTGTTCTGACTCCATGCTAAGTATAGTTCATGGAGCATTTATTAAGCACCTTCTGTGCGCTGCCTGCATGCTAAGTATAGTTCATGGAGCATTTATTAAGCATCTTCTGTGTGCTGCGTCCGTGCTAGTACGGACCCTGGGGCATTCATTGAGCACCTTCTATGCTAGCACAGTTCAGGGAGCATTTATGGAGCACATCGTGTATACTGGCTTCACATATGCTCGAATGGGCAGGGCAGGAGTGAAGGCTGGGCAGGGGAGTCTTCTGGGCACGGACACGGTGGCTCGCCCTGGGACACTTGGTGCCGGGGTGAGCCCAGGGGTCCAACGGTTCAGGTGACTGCCCTCTGCCTGCACCCAGCTGGGATTCCATGGTCACATGATTCCACAGTCAGTCAAGTGACTTCAACACCAGGGCCATGCCAAGCCCATTCGACAGGTGAGAAAACTAAGACCGTAGGGGCCAGGCTTCTGAACCAAGCCAAAGAGACACCAGCACCCCATCTCCCATGGCCTAAGCAGCAAGAGAAAACGGAGGACCCACCCTGGAGACTCCACTGAAGCCTCCCCAGGAGCCCAGAACATGCCGTCCATCCACCCACCTTCCTCGAGGTGGGCCAGGAAGCTACCTGTAGCCAAGACTAGCTTATTGTTATTATTATTATTATTATTTGAGATGGAGTCTTTTCTTTTCTTTTTTTTGGAAATGCAACCTTGCTCTGTCATCCAGGCTGGAATGCAATGCCGCTGTCTTGGCTCACTACAACATCTGTCTTCCAGGTTCAAGCGATTCTCCTGCGTTAGCCTCCCAAGTACCAGGGACTACAGGTGTGTGCCACCACACCCGGCTAATTTTTGTATTTTTAGTAGAGATGGGGTTTCACTATGTTGGCCAGGCTGGTCTCGAACTCCTGACCTCATGATCCGCCTGCCTCAACCTCCCAAACTGCTGGGATTACAGGCATGAGCTACCATGCCCAGCCAAGACTGGCTCATTAAATAGTAAGTAATAACAACAAAAATAGTGATATGATTGAACCATGTCCTCCCAACATTCACACATCGAATCCCTAACTCCCAGTACTTAGAAGGGGACCTCATTTGGGAATAGGATTGGAGCAGATGTCATTGGTTAAGACGAGGCCAGATTGCAGTAGTGTGGGGCCCCATCCAAGGTGACTAGGGTTCCTGAAGAAGACAAGACAGGTCGGGCATGGTGGCTCACATCTGCAATCCCAGCACTTCGGGAGGCCAAGGCGGGTGGATCACCTGAGGTCAGGAGTTCAAGACCAGCCTGACTAACAAGGTAAAACCCCATCTCTACTAAAAAGGAATACAAAAATTAGCCAGGTGTGGTAGTGGGTGCCCGTAATCCCAGTTACTCTGGAGGCTGAGGAATGAGAATCACTTGAACGTGGGAAGCGGAGGTTGTGGTGAGCTGAGATTGAGCCACTGCACTCCAGCCTGGGTGACAAGAGCAAGACTCCGTTTCAAAAAAAAAAAGATGAGAGACACAGAGGACAATGGCAAACGAAGACAGAGACACACAGGGGGAGGATGACCACATGACGGTGCAGGCAGAGGTTGTGGCAATGCATCCACCAGCCAGTGGCACCCAGGACTGCTGGCGGCCACCAAAAGCCACGAGAGAGCCTGGGCCTTGGAGCCTGCAGGAGAGCCAGCCCTGCTCGCACCCTGGGTTTAGGCTTCTGGCCTCCAGAACTGCGAGAGAATGAATAGCTGCTATTGTAAACCACCTGGTGTGTGGTCATCTGTGATTGCAGCGCTTGGACACAAACACAGGTGCATGTGATGCTTATTTTGTTCTTTATTTTTATTTCTTTTTAATTTGAGAGAGTCTTGCTCTGTCTCCCAGGCTGGAGTGCAGTGGCACAATCTCATCTCACTGCAACCTCCACCTCCTGGCTTCAAGCGATTCTCCTGTGTCAGCCTCCTGAGTAGCTGGGATTACAGGCGCACACACCACCACGCCAGGCTAATTTTTGTATTTTAGTAGAGATGGGGTTTCACCATGTTGGCCAGGCTGGTCTCGAACTCCTGACCTCAAGTGATCCGCCTGCCTTGGCCTCCTAAAGTGTTGGGATTATTGGTGTGAGCCACCGCACCCGGCCTGTTGTTGGTGGTGTTTTTGTTTGTTTTGTTTTTTATTTTTTTGGTGGGGATTTTTGGAGAAACAGTCTTGCTCTGCAGCCCAGGCTGGGGTGCCATAGCACTGTCATAGCTCACTGCAGCCTCAACCTCCTGGGCTCAAGCGATCCTCCCACCTCAGCGTCCTGAGTAGCTGGGATTACAAGCATGCATCAGCACCTCCGGCTAATTTATTTCTATTTTTGTAGAGGCGAGGTCTCACTATGTTGTCCAGGCTGGTCTCAAACTCCTGACCTCAGTTAATCCTCCCACCTCAGCCTCTACAGGAATGAGCCAACATGCCCGGCCTCCTTTCCTTTTTCTTTTGAAACAGGGGCTCGCCTTGTCACCCAGGCTGGAGTGTAGTGGTGTGATCATAGCTCACTACAAGCTTGAACTCCTGGGCTCAAGGAATCCTCCCTCCTCAGGTGCACTCCACCATGCCCAGCTAATATTTTCTAATTTTTGTAGACATAGGGTCTCACTATGTTGCTCAGGCTGGTCTCAAACTCCTGGGCTCAAGCGATCCTCCTGCTTCAGCCTCCTGAGTAGCTGGGATTACAGGTGCATGCCACAACACCCAGCTAATTTTTAAATTTTTTTGTAAAGACTGGGTCTTGCTATGTTGCCCAGGCTGGCCTCAAACTCCTGACCTCAAGTGATCCTCCTTCCTTGGCCTCCCAAAGTGCTAGGATTACAGGCATGAGCCACCACACCCAGCCTCACAGTATTCATTTAGAGAGACTCTGCCCAAAGCCCTCCAGGAAGCCAGGCTAATCTACGCTTCCACTAACAGGGCAGGGCATCCTGATACCAACTGTGAGGGTGAGGCTCGCCCCGGTCTCCACAGTGGGAAACCCATTCTCCCCGAGGTCTCCCCCTCCACCTGCCACCAGGCGCGGGCCTGCGGCCCTGGCTCCCCTTACTCCTGTAACAAACACCAGCAAGCCACCAAGGGTGCCAGCCACACGGGTCCCAGGGTGATGTCACGGTTGCCGTGGCAACCTGGGACAGGCAGTTATTTATTTATTTCTGGGTTCCACAAGACTCTCCTTGTCTCTCAGTCACTGTGGCCATTGAATGCTGGTAGCGGGGAGAGGGAGGCCCGGAGACAGGGCCGTGGGCAAACTACCAAGAAAGAGCGTTCCCACCACCCCGAAGACCCGAGTGCTTTCCCTTTAACTCCTGGTGACCTCATTTCTTTCCTCCATAAACCTCTAGTCGAGAATTTTAAGAAAATCATGAATTCATATTTTCATTTATGTTTTAATTTACAAAAAGTAAAATTTCCTCTTTTTTTGCTATAGCTTTACAAGATTTGACAAATGTGGAGAGTCCTATAACTGCCACCACCATCATCAAGACAAATAACAGCCACCAGGCTGGCCACGGTGGCTCACACCTGTAATCCCAGCACTTCGGGAGGCCGAGGCAAGCAGATCACGCGGTTAGGAGTCGAGACCAGCCTGGCCAACATAGTGAAAACCTGTCTCTACTAAAAATACAAAATTATCTGGGTGTGATGGCATGTGCCTGTAATCCCAGCTACTTGGGAGGCTGAGGCAGGAGAATTGCTTGAACGTGGAAGGCAGAGGTTGCAGTGAGCCACAATCATGCCACTGCACTCCAGCCTGGCAACAGAGCGAGACTCCATCTCAAAAAAAAAAAAAGAAAAGTTACCATGCCCCAGAATTCTCTCCTGCCCCCCTCTTTGCACCTGAAACCTCTGCCGAGTGCCAGCCTGGCACTGCCCAGTGCCGGGGTGGATTGCAGTGGTGCAATCTCGGATCACTGTAACTTCCACCTCCCAGATTCAAGAGATTCTCCTGCCTCAGCCTCCCAAGTAGCTGGGATTACAGCCTCACGCCACCATGCCCAGCTAATTTTTGTATTTTCAGTAGAGACAGAGTTTCACCATGCTGGCCAGGCTGGTCTCGAACTCTGACCTCAGGTGATCCTATCCTCTCGACCTCCCAAAGTGCTGGGATCACAGGCATGAGCCACCACGCCCAGCCCACAATGCTTTTTTTTCCCACCATCACGCCCAACTAATTTTTTGGGGTTTTTTTTGTTTTTGTATTTTTAGTAGAGACAGGGTTTCGCCATGTTGCCCAGCCTGGTCTCAAAACTGCTGGCCTCAAGCAATCCTCCTGACTTTAATTCCCAAAGTGCTGGCATTACAGGTGTGAACCACTGTGCCTGGTCAGGATGCATTTTTAACAAATGAAATGCATAGATAAAATTGAGACTGTGTGAGAACAGAGCCGGCAGTCAGAGAGGCAGCCTTGACGGTGGGAAACTTCTCTTGAAAGAGCCGACGCTGCTAGCAGGCCGTCACTGGTTAAACTAAAGGAGAGAAGTGGGCTTTTCTTCCTCCTCCCTGGAGAACAGAATCCTCATTTTGTAGCCAATCCTTACTGCTTAGATGACCACACGGCCGTGGCTTTGTGGAAGACTCCCAGACTGAGCCAGGATCCAGCGCCAGACACTGGCAGGAGATGAGGAGAGAATGCTGAATTCTCACCCTGAACTTGAGGCTGCACAGGCTTTGGGGCCAGGCACTGTTGGGCGGAAAATGCCTACAAGGGCAGTTAGCTGCTGTGTGAACTGGGGGAAATTACTTAACGTCCGTGGGCTGCAGCTTCTGGGGATGTAAAAGGGAATAATACTACGTAGCCTACAGGTGTCATAAAGAATATGGTTTAAGGCCAGGCGAGGTGGTGGCTCACGCCTGTGATCCCAGCACTTTGAAAGGCTGAGGTGAGTGGATCACCTGTGGTAGGAGTTCAAAACCAGCCTGACCCATATAGTAAAACCCTGTCTCTACTAAAAACACAAAAATTAGCAGGGCTTGGTGGCGCATGCCTGTAATTCCAGCTCCTCAGGAGGCTGAGGTAGGAGAATCACTTGAACCCAGGAGGCAGAGGTTGTAGTGAGCTGAGATCAGGCCACTGCGCTATAGCGTGGGTGACAGAGCAAGACAGGGTTTCACCATGTTGGCCAGGATGGTCTCGATTACCTGACCTCGTGATCCACCTGCCTCGGCCTCCCAAAGTGCTGGGATTACAGGTGTGAGCCAAAATGTCCGGACTTTATTTCATTATTAATTTATTTTGTAAAGATGGGGTTTCATTTGTTGCCAAGTCTGGTTTTGAACTCCTGAGCTAAAGCAATCCTCCCACCTCGGCCTCCCAAAGAGCTGGGATTGCAGGCATGTGCCATCACACCCAGCCTAAAAAAAAATGCTAAAATTCTACAGGAAATGTTTGCCATAGAATATTTTATTTTTATGTTTTTGAGGCAGTCTCAAGGTCGAGCGCAGTAGCTCACATCTGTAATCCCAGCACTTTGGGAGGCCAAGGCAGGCGGATCATGAGTTCAGGAGATCGAGACCATCCTGGCCAACATGATGAAACCCCATCTCTACTAAAATACAAAAAAAAAAAACACAAAAACCAAAACATTAGCCAGGCGTGGTGCCAAGTGCCGGTAGTCCCAGCTACTCGGCAGGCTGAGGCAGGAGAATCACTTGAACCCAGGAGGCGGAGGTTGCCATGAGCTGAGATCACACCTCTGCACTCCAGCCTGGCAACAAATCGAGACTCCGTCTCTAAATAAATAAATAAATAAATAAATAAATAAAAATCAAGACAGAGTCTCACTCTGTCACCCAGGCTTGAGTGCAATAGTACGATCTCAGCTCACTACAACCTCTGCCTCCCAGATTCAAGCAATTCTCCTGCCTCAGCTTCTGAAGCAGCTGGGATTACAGGTGCTTGCCACCACACCCGGCTAATTTTTTGTATTTTTAGTAGAGATGGGATTTCACCATGTGGGTCAGGCTGGTGTCGAACTCCTGACCTCAGGTGATCCACCCACCTCGGCCTCCCGAAGTGCTGGGATTACAGGCATGAGCCACCACGCCTGGCCTCAAGCAGTCTTTAAAGGGTATCTTAGTCCATCTTCTGCTGGAATACCCGAGACTGGGTAATTTATAAAGAAATTATTATAGGCAGGACGTGGTGGCTCACACCTGTAATCCCAGCACTATGGGAGGCTGAGGCAGGTGGATCACCCGAGGTCAGGGGTTCAAGACCAGCCTCGCCAATATGGTGAAACCTTGTCACTACCAAAAATACAAAAATTAGCCAGACACGATGGTGGACACCTGTAATCCCAGCTACTCAGGAAGCTGAGACAGGAGAATCGCTTGAACCTGGAAGGTGGATGTTGCAGTGAGATGAGATCGCAGTGAGATGAGATCGCAGTGAGATGAGATCGTACTACTGTGCTCTAGCCTGGGCAACACAGCGAGACTCTGTCTCAAAGGGAAAAAAAAGAAAAAGAAATTATTATAAATTATACATTATTTTTTGCTGTTTTGGTTTTTTAGAGAGGGGTTCTTGCTGTCATTCACACTGAAATGCACTGGCACAATCACAGCTCATTGCAGCCTCCAACTCCTGGGTTCAAACCATGATCGTGCCTCAGCCTCCCAAGTAACTGGGACTACAGGCATGCATCAGCACACCCAGCTAACTTTTTAATTTTTTTGGAGACAGGGTCTTGCCATGTTGCCTAGTCTGGTCTCGAACTCCCAGGCTCAAGTGATTCTCCCGCCTCAGCCTCCTGAGTAGCTAGGACTACAGGGGGGCACCACTACATCCAGCTAATTTTTTAACATTTTTTTGTAGAGATTGGGTCTCGCTATTGTTGCCCAGGCTGGTCTCACACTCCTGGCCTCAAACAATCCTCCCCCTTCCAAAGCACTGAGATTACAGGCGTGAGCCACATCACCTGGTCCTAAGAAAACGATTTAATTTCTTACAGTTCTGCAGGATGGAAAGTCCAGGGTCTAGGAGCTGTATCTTTCGGGGCCCTTCTTGCTGCCGGGAACGCTGTAGAATCTGGAGGTAGTGTGGGGCACCTCTTGGTGGGACACCTGTAGGTACTCACTGAAGTCTCTCTCCTCTTCTAAAGCCATCAATGCCTCAACCTCAACCGCAGCTAATCCTAATCACCTCCCAAATGTCCCACCTCCGAAATACCACAGTCAAATTTCCCACCCTTTTCATACTGTTACAATGGGGATTAAGTTTCAGAATGAGTTACGCATTTGAAACACAGCAAGGCCAAGGCCAGGTTGTTGACTTGGAAAGAAAACAAAGCCAGCTGGGTGCAGTGGCTCCCACCTGTAATCCCACCACTTCGGGAGGCTGAGGCTAGAGGATTATGAAGTCAAAAGATCAAGACCATCCTGGACAACATGGTGAAACCCTGTCTCTACAAAAAATACAAAATTTGGCCAGGCGTGGTGGCATGCGCCTGTAGTCCCAGCTACTCGGGAGGCTGAGGCAGGAGAAGCATTTGAACCTGAGAGGCGGAGGTTGCAGTGAGCACCACTGCACTCCAGCCTGGTGACAGGGAGGGACTCCGCCTCAGAAAAAAAAAAAAAAGTAAGCAAAGCCAACCTTGTTGCTGGCTGTAGCAGAGGAGAGACAGGCATGAGAAATGTTATTTTCTTTATATTTCTGTTACTTGACCAGCTACAATGTTCGTGTACTACGTCAGTGATCTTTTTAAAATCTAATCAAATAAAAAATGTTTTAGATAAAGTCAAGTTTTGAAATAAACACTCAAGGCCAGATGACCTCAAACAAGCTGCATCAAAGTTGGGGAGGGGTGGCTGGGCATGATGGCTCACACTTGTAATCCTATCACTTTGGGAGGCCGAGGCCAGTGAATCACCTGAGGTCAAGAGTTCGAGACCATCCTGGCCAACATGGTGAAACCCTGTCTCTACTAAAAATACAAAAAATTAGACTGGTGTGGTGGCGCGTGCCTGTAATCCCAGCTACTAGGGAGACTGAGGCAGGATACTAAATTGAATTTAGGCGATGAAGGTTGCAGTGAGCCAAGATCATGCCCCTACACCCCAGCCTGGGTGACAGACAACGACTCCATCTTAAAAAAAAAAAAAAAAAAAAAGTTGAGGAGGGCAGGTGCTAGGTAAAAGGAATCCCGGAGGCTGGGCCTGGTGGCTCATGCCTGTAATTCCAGCACTTTAGGGAGGCTGAGGCAGGAGGACTGCTTGAAGCCAGGAGTTCAAGACCAGCCTGGGCAACATAGCAAGACCCTTTCTCTACAAAAATTTTTTAAATTAGCCAGGTGTGGTGGCATGTAACTGTGGTCTCAGCTGCCCAAGAGGCTGAGGTAGGAGGATGGCTTGAGCCCAGGAGTTTGAGGCTGCAGTGAGCTATGATTGTATCACTGCACTCCAGCCTGGAGGACAGACAGAAACACTCTCTTAAAAAAAAAAAAGTCCCAGAAACTACCCAATGCCCACCCATGGTAGAATTAGAATGTAAATATTCACACAATGGAACACTAGATAGTAATGCGAATGAATGAATTACAGCTTTCAGCAGAAATAAGGACGCACTGCAGATTGCAGACAAATATCAAATGGCGGCACACACACTTCCAATCTATTTCTTTCTTTCATTTTTTTTTTAAAGCTGGATTCTTACTCTGTCACCAGGCTAGAGTGCAGTGGTATAATCTCAGAGCTCACTGGAACCTCTGCCTCCCAGGTTCAAGCCATTCTCCTGCCTCAGCCTCCTGAGTAGCTGGGTCTACAGGTACACAGAACCATACCAGCTAATTTTTTTATATTTTTAGTAGAGAAGAGGTTTCGCCATGTTGGCCAGGCTGGTCTTGAACTCCTGACCTCAAGCAATCTGCTTGCCTTGGCCTCCCAAAGTGCTGGAATTACAGGCGTGAGCCACTGTGCCTGGCCCAATCTATTATATAAACTTCAAGAACAGCCAACACAGGTCTGATGACAAAAGCCAGGAGAGTGGCCGCCCTTGACAGTGGTGAGGAGGGACTAACGGTGTGAAGGGGTCCCCGGGTCCCAGCATGTTGAGGATCCTGACCTGGGTGCAGGGTCTGGCACACCTCAGCTCCCCCTGCTCCCTCCTTTGAAGTCTGGCAGGAGCCAGGCCCAGCCTCAGAGCTCGGCTTCTGCAATTCCTCGCTCTCTTTCTGGCCTGACCCAGCTGGGGTCTGCAGTCCCCCGAGAGAGGCCGCCCCCTTTCATGAATGAGCCCAGGCACGGGAACGAGGCTGCAGCCACCCCTCCCAGGCTGGGCTGCTGCCTGTCAGTGGCGACCCTGAGTCCCTTGGACAAAGCTAGAGAGACTTGCCCAGGCTTCTACACAAAGGGTGTTCTGTGTGTCTGTCCCACAGAGGCAAAGGACCACGCAGGACCAAGCCGGCCCCGGCCGTGCTAAGCGTCTCTCCCCATCTCCGCTTGGCCCTGGTTGCTTCTTTGTGTCTATTCATGAATTCAAGGCTCCTCCTGAAAGGCTGCTGGTATCTTGGCTCAGTCTTTGGGAAATAGTCCTTGGGCTGGTGCCACCAGGGAATGGTCATGAAATAAAATCCTGGAGCAGACAGCGATGGGAACAGGAAGGGGAAACTGAGCAAGGGGTGGAAGAGGCCCAGGCTTGCATCTCGTGCCAGAGTTGGGGGACTCTGGCGTGATCTGCAGGAGCCAGCACCCCTGGGCCAGGCCCGGGCAGGTGCACTGTGAGTGGCATCCCATGAGAATGGCCCCCGGGCCTGGGAGTACTGACCCAACAGATCTGAGACCAGCTCCCAGCCCCAGCATCCATCCTGTGGTTCCCCAGGAAACCTCTTCCCCTATGGGTTGATAAGGGTCTGCATCTCCCATCTCCCAGGACCATCTTCCCAGCCTCAGGAAGCTCCCAGATGCTATCAGGTGAAAAGGACATGGTCATTGCTGGCTGCTCTGAGTGGGTTTAGAAGGAGGGGTCACCCCAACAAAGATGGGGAACACTTTGCCCCTGTTTGTACTCAGCTAGCTCCCGGGTCTGTGTCTGTGAACAGGACACAGACACCAGCCCTAACCATTAAGCCCTCGTTCCACCTGACCTGGGGCTCTCACCCACCAATCATCTCCGAGAGATTCCTGTGACCTCACCAGCAGCCAATCAGAGTGTCTCAGGTTGGGAGGTCAGAGGCAACCTTACTTTGAGAGTTGGTAAATTTTCAGGTAATAACAGAAAAAGGACACTTCTGACCGGGCGCAGCGTATCACATCTGTAATCCCAGCACTTTGGGAGGCCAAGGTAGGTGGATCACTTGAGGCCAGGAGTTCGAGACCAGCCTGGTCAACATGATGAAACCCCGTCTCTAATAAATATACAAAAATGAGCCAGGCATGGGGCTGCATGCCTGTAATCCCAGCTACTCAGGAGGCTGAGGCAGGAGAATTGCGTGAACCCAGAAGGTGGAGGTCACAGTGAACCGAGATCATGCCACTGCACTCCAGCCTGGGCAACAGAGTAAAATGCTGTCTCAAAGAAAAAAAAAAGACACTTTATATTAACAGTTGAATAATGCATTTTATTATTTTTTTAATACTCTTAAAAACTTCTATTTTAGGCTGGGCGTGGTGGCTCAAGCCTGTAGTACCAGCGCTTTGGGAGGCCAAGGTGGGTGGATCACCAGGTCAAGAGATCAAGACCATCCTGGCCAACACGGTGAAATCCTGTCTCTACTAAAAATACAAAAATTAGCTGGGTGTGGTGGCGTGTGCCTGTAGTTCCAGCTACTTGGGAGGCTGAGGCAGGAGAATTGCTTGAACCCGGGAGGCAGAGGTTGCAGTGAGCCAAGATCGTACCACTGCATTCCAGCCTGGCGCCTGGCAACAGAGTAAGACTCTGTCTCAAAAAAAAAAAAACACTTCTATTTTAGGTTCAGGGTTAAATGCACAAGTTTGTTATGTAGGTAAGTTACATGTCATGGGGGTCTGGTGTCCCTGACTCAAAGAAATAAATGTCTTCCTAATAGCACCAGTAATGTTGCACCACAAATGTATCTTTACGTTGTCCTTGGGGTGACAAAATAATCTGCATGCCAAGGACACTTTCAAGATACATTTGTGGTGCAACATTACTGGTGCTGGTGGGAGGTCATTCATTTATTTATTTATCTTTATTTATGTTTTTGAGATGAAGTCTTACTCTGTCACCAGGCTGGAATGCAGTGGCTCAATCTCAGCTCATTGCAGCTGTACCTCCTGGATTCAAGCAATCCTCCTGCCTTGACCTCCCGAGTAGCTGAGACTACAAGCATGTGCCACCATGCCCAGCTAATTTTTGTATTTTTAGTAGAGACAGGATTTTGCCATGTCGGCCAGGCTGGTCTCAAACTCCTGACCTCAGGTATTCTATCACGTTGGCCTACCAAAGTGCTGGGATTATAGGCATGAGCCACCAGACCTAAGCCAGCATGCCCAGCCTTTTTATTTTTAATTTTTCTATAGAGATGGGAGGTCTGGTCATGTTGCCCAGGCTAGTCTTGAACTCCTGGCCTCATGTGAGTCTCCCGCCTTGGCCTCCCAAAGTGCTGAGATTATAGGTGTGAGCCACCTGGCCCTGCCTGGGAGGACATATCTTTCTTTATTTATTTTTTTTAAAAAAAAATTAGAAAAAATAAAATAATAATAATAATTAGAAATGGAGTCTTGCTATGTTGCCCATGCTGGTCTTGAACTCCTGGCCTCAAGTGATCATGCTGCCTTGGGCATTCAAAGTGCTGGGATTATAGGCATGAGCCACATGCCCAGCCCTAGGAGGCCATTTCTAATTCCCATTACACTTTTCATCCTGTCTATACCTTTTATTTTTTTTTCGAGACAGAGTTTCACTCTTGTTGCCCAGGCCGGAGTGCAATGGTACAATTTCAGCTCACTGCAACCTCCACCTCCGGGGTTCAAGCAATTCTTTTTCCTCAGCCTCCAGAGTAGCTGGGACTATAGGCATGGGCCACCACGCCCAGCTAATTTTTTGTATTTTTACTAGAGACGGGATTTTACCATGTTGGCCAGGCTAGTCTCGAATTCCTGACCTCGTGATCCTCCCACCTCGGCCTCCCAAAGTGCTGGGATTACAGGTGTGAGCCACCACGCCCGGCCTCCTCTCCATTTTTCAGGTCTCTCAGCACTTCTACTATTCCTACAAAAGGACTGGTGGAAGATGGGGGAGGCCTTGGAATGGCCATTCTCCACCAAAATAGTCCATCCCTGCTAGTGGCCACGGGTCACGGGTACCATCCCAGAGCCCAGAACAGGAGAGAGACAGCCTCTCGGGGTCCTGCTGCACCCCGGCTACTTCCAGTCTTTTCAGTTCTGAACACCAATACATTCCTTTTTTCTCTCTCTTTCTCCTGTTTTTTCTTCTTTTCTTCTTTTTCTTTCCCCCTCCTTGATACCAACACATTTCTTTTTCCATTTTCCTCTTTCTCTCCTTCTTCTTCTTCCTCCTTCTTCCTCTCTCTCTTTCCTTCCCTCCCCTTTCTCCCTTCCTTTCCTTTGGAGATCTCACTCTGACATCCAGGCTGGAGTGCAGTGGCGAGATCTTGGCTCACTGCAACCTCTGCCTTCCAAGTTCAAGCAATTCTCCTCCCTCAGCCTCCCAAGTAGCTGGAGTTTACAGGCGTGCACCACCACACCTGGCTAATTTTTGTATTTTTAGTAGAGACTGGATTTCACCATGTTGGCCAGGCTGCTCTTGAACTCCTGACCTCAGGTGATCTGCCTGCCTCAGCCTCCCAAAGGGATTATAGCCGTAAGCCAACGCACTTGGCCCCCTCCTCCCCTTGCTCCCTTCCTTTCCTTTGGAGACCTCACTCTGTTACCCAGGCTGGAGTGCAGTGGCACAATCTTGGCTCCCTGCAGCCTCCGCCTCTAGGATTCAAATGATTCTCCCGCCTCAGCCTCCTAAGTAGCTGGGATTACAGATGCACACCACCATTCCTGGCTAATTTTTGTAATTTTAGTGAAGACGGGATTTCACCATGTTGCCCAGGCAGGTCTCAAACTCCTGACCTCAAATGATCTGCCCTCCTTGGCCTCAAAGAGGGATCAAACTATGGGTGTGAGCCCAGCCCCTTTCCTTCTTTCCTCCAGGACACAGGAGTGAAAATTCCAAAGCAGAGAGCTCTGAAATATGTTCAAGCTAGTTTCCAGCCCAACTCCTTTCCCAAAGACCAGAATTCAGCATTCATTCCTAAGCAATGCAGCTGCCAGCTCAAAGAATACGCCTCTGGAGACCTACACCTCCAGGGGGCAAAATGCGCGCGCACGTGCGCGCGCACACACACACACACACACACACACAAAACCCACCCTATGCACACAATCCCAGGAGCTTCACACAGCCGAAACTCCATGCACATATCCTAAGAATAGCCATGCTCCAAACACGAACTGATCGATTCATTTCCCTCTGGGGCCTTTCTCTGAAAGAAATGAAACCTTGGCTTTATCTAAGATAATAATGAAAATCCATCGGCTGGGCACAGTGGCTCAAGCCTGTAATCCCAGCACTTTGGGAGGCCGAGGCGGGTGGATCATGAGGTCAAGAGATCGAGACCATCCTGGTCAACATGGTGAAACCCCGTCTCTACTAAAAATACAAAAATTAGCTGGGCATGGTGGCACGTGCCTGTAATCCCAGCTACTCAGGAGGCTGAGGCAGGAGAATTGCCTGAACCCAGGAGGCGGAGGCTACAGTGAGCCGAGATCGTGTCATTGCACTCCAGCCTGGGTAACGAGCGAAACTCCGTCTCAAAAAAAAAAAAAAAAAAAAGAAAATCCAAGTACTTTAAAACTCAGAGTCCAGGATGGTGGAGGTGGGTAGAGTGCAGAGTCTTCACTAAGGGAGGATCTTGAAAAAGTACAAAGTTGCAACCTCAAGTGAAACAAAGGTTTCAGAGAATGAAAACCAATGGATTCTAAGACCAGTATAGGTTGAGAGGCTGCTGAGTACCAGGATGCTGAAAAGCAGCTCAGTATCATCTCAGGGGCTACCTTAGAGCCCCCACAGAGCAACCTAGCACCAGGGGAAGCAGCTCTACCAGGCATCTTCCAGTAAGATGATGTACACCACATGGCCTATAATTCTCCTTGTCTTTCTTTCTTATTTTTAGAGACAGGGTGTAGCTCTGTGACCCAAGCTGGAGTGCAGTGGTGCAATCGCAGCTCACTGCAGCCTCCAACTCCTTGGCTGAACGGATCCTCCCACCTCCCCAGTAGCTGGGACTACAGGCTCAAGCAGCACTGCTGTGAATACCTGAGACTGCGTCATTCACAAAGAAAAGCACTTTAGGCTGGGTGTGGCGGCTCACACCTGTAATCCCAGCACTTTGGGAGACCGAGGCAGGCAGATCACTTGAGGTCAGGAGTTTGACACCAGCCTGGGAGAGAATCACATCTCTACTAAAAATACAAAAATTAGCTGGGTGTGGTGCTATGTGCCTGTAATTCCAGCTGCTTGGGAGGCTGATGCAGGAGAATCACTTGAACCCAGGAGGCAGAGTTTGCAGTAAGGCAAGATCGCACCACTGCACTCCAGCCTGGGAGACAGAGTGAGACTGCATCTCACACACACAAACACACAAAAACTACATGTAGAAATCTTTACTCATGAATGTGATAGTATTAGGAGGCGGGGCCTCTGGAAAGTGACGAGGTGATAAGGGAGGAGCCCTCACAAATGGGATTAGTGTCCCTAGAAGAAGAGACCAGAGAGCTCTTTCTGGCATGTGAGGCTATGAGAAGTCAGCCATCTGCCACCTGGGAACAAATCTGACTGTGCTGACACTCTGATCTTGACTTCCGGCCTCCAGAACTGTGAGAAATACATTTCTGTGGTTTCTTTTTGTTCTTTCCAAAATTCTTTTGAGGTTCTGTAAATTTCTGTGGTTTATAAGCCACCTAGTCTAGGCTGAAGTGCAGTGCCATGGTCACAACTCACTGCAGCCTCCATCTCCCGAACTCAGGTGATCCTCCCACCTTGGCCTCCAGAGTAGCTAGGACTACAGCAGTGCACCACCATGCCCAGGTAATTTTTGTATTCTCTTGTACAAAAGATGGTTGCAGTGAGCTGAACCAGCATGGCAAAACCCGTCTCTACTAAAAATACAAACATTAGCCAGGCATGGTGACGTGCCCCTGTAACCCCAGCAACTCGGGAGGCTGAGGAAGGAGAATCACTTGAGCCCTGGAGGTGGAGGGAGCCAAGATTGCACCCCTGCACTCCAGCCTGGAGAACAGAGCAAGACTCTCTATCTATCTATCTATCTATCTATCTATCTATCTATCTATATATATACACACACACACACACACACACACACACACACACACACACATATATATATATATATATAATTAAATTATTATCAACTATAGTCACCCTGCTGTACCATCAAACATCAGGCCTTACTTATTCACTCTATTTGGGGGTACCCATTAACTATCCTGACCTCCTCCCCACCTGCCCACTACCTTTCCCAACCTCTGGTAATGATTTTCTACTCTCTATGTCCATGAGTTCAATTGTTTTGGGTTTTTGGCTTTTTTTGAGGTGGAGTCTCACTCTGTTGCCTAGGCTGGAGTGCAGTGGCATGATCTCGGCTCACTGCAACCTTCGCCTCCCTGGTTCAGGCGATTCTCTTGCCTCAGCCTCCCAGGTAGCTGGGATTCCAGGCACGTGCCACCATGACTGGCTAATTGTTTTGTGCGTGTTTATTTTTAGTGGAGATGGGGTTTCACCACGCTGGCCAGGATGGTCTCGACATCCTGACCTCATCATCTGCCCGCCTCAGCCTCCCGAAGTGCTGAGATTACAGGCATCAGCCACCACACCTGGCCACAATTGCTTTGATTTTCAGATCCCACAAATAAGTGAGAACATGCAGTGTTTGGCTTCCTGTGCCTGGCTTATTTCACTTAACAGAATCATCTCCAGTTCCATCCATGTTGCTGCAAATGACAGACTCTCACTTTTGACGGCTGAATAGCACGATGGCATTTTATAAGAGCAGTGTGAATAGGCTGAGGCAATTTGATCACACTTTTGCATCAATGTCAGATTTCCTTTCTTCCCCACCAATTCCTCTCACATTTAATAAATGACCTGCCTATGCTACCATTTCCAGCTAGGTATTTTTAGAATAATTTTTTCATTGTGATAAAACACACATCAAATATACTTAACCATCTTTAAGCGTACAATTTTCTGTCATTAAGTATATTCACCTTCTTACACCACTGTCACCACCATCCATCTCCAGAACTCTTTTCATCTTGCAAAACTGAAACCCTGTCCATATTAAACACTAATGCCCCATTCCCTACCCGCCCCCACCCGCCACTGGCAGCCACCACTCCCCTTCCTGTTTCTGGATTTGACTCCTCAAGGGACCTCGATAAGACAAATCATACAGTATTTGTCCCTTTGTGGCTGATTTCACTTAGCATAACGAATGTCCTCATGGTTCATCCAGGCTGCCACGTGTGCCAGAATTTCTTTCCTTTCTAAAGCTAAATTTCTTTCTTTTTTGAGATGGAGTCTCACTCTGTCACCCAGCAGGCTGGAGTGCATCTTGGCTCACTGTAATCTTCATCTCCCAGGTTCAAGCAATTCTCCTGCCTCAGCCTCTCAAGTCGGTGGGATTACAGGCAGGCACCACCAAGGCCGGCTAATTTTGTATTTTTAGTAGAGATGGGGTTTCACCATCTTGGCCAGGCTGGTCTCAATCTCGACTTCAGATGATACACCTGCCTCGGCCTCCCCAAGTTTTGGGACTACAGGCGTGAGCCACAGCACCCAAACTCAATTTCCTTATTTTGATCTCATTGCATAAGAGAGCACTTTGAAGGGTTTGTGGGTCTAGGGGCCTGATGTCCACAGGTAACTCCCATAGTCCAGGAGGTGAAGGGCAGCCCTCACCCCACAAGGCACCTGCAGCTCCACCTGCCCTTGGAATCCCAGAGAGCTACTCCCTTGATAACTGTGATGGCAGCCTCAAAAGTAGCTTCTGTCCCTTTATTTCCTTCCCTCTGGAGCCCAAATTACAGTACCCTCAATTTAAAAGCCCTTAATGGTGCCATAGAGCCCATGGGACAGTGGTTGGGTGTGCCAAGGGCCCGTTGGGACCAGGCTCAGGATCCTCCCCACGCCCGGCCTGTGTTGCAGCCTCACCAGATCCTGTTCTGGTCCCTGCACTTCACCTCATAATGCCCTCATTCTTCAGAAATGTCCTTCCCTCGCCCTGGAAAACTCCTATTCATCCTGAAGAACCCCACCTACATGCTGCAACCTCTGAGACTGGTCCTGTCCTGTCATGGACACCTGTGGTTTCTGGTCATCCAGCATCTAGCCCCACTCATTTTTTTTTCCTGAGACAAGGTCTCCCTCTGTCACCCAGGCTGGAATGCAGTGGCACCATCATGGCTCACTGTAACTTTGATCTCTTAGGCTCAGGTGATCCTCCCATCTCAGCCTCCAAAATAGCTTGGACTACAGATATGAGCCATCACACCTGGCTAATTTTTTATTTTTTTGTAAAGACAGGGTCTTGCTATGTTGCCCAGACTGGTCTTACACTCCTGGGCTCAAGCAATCCTCCGACCTCAGCCTTCCACAGAGCTGGGACTATAGGTCTGTGCTACCATGCCCAGCTAATTTTTTGCATTTTTTTTTTTTTTTTGTAATGATGAGGATTCACCATGTCACCCAGGTTGGTTTTGAATTCCTGGGCTCCAGCAATCTTCCAACTCAGCCTCCAAAAGTGCTGGGACGACAGGCATGAGCCATCATGCCCGGCCTCAACAAGGTTTTAGAATACATCAATAAAGCAACTAACCAGGTGTGGGTAGTGGACAAGGCAGGGACGCGCACCACACGCCAGACCATGCTGGTCCCTTGTGGGACACAAGAGGGTTTGAACAGCCCCAGCCCATTCCTGCTCTGAGGGGCTTGCAGTCTGGCTGGGGAGCGGTGTGCAAAGTTGCAGTACCTGTGGGGCCATCCCCTGCTCAATACTGAAGTCTGAGAGGCCTGGCACTTGGGATAAGCCTGGAAGGGTGGACTGTGCCTGGATGAATCTGAAGATGCGTTTCTGCACTGCTGGGGTTTCCAGGCAAATCTCACTTCCTACTTCTCCCTGCATATTTGTCAACTCAGCTTTTCAGTCAAGGAGGAAACACACTGAGACCTGCTGGTACTGAAAGGACAGCTCCCCTGGGCATAGGCACAGAGGCCACTGCCCCAACACTGCATAGTATCAGCCCATTGTTTATTTGGCACCTACTGTATGCCATTCTGCGTGTATTTCCTCACAGTCGATCCTACCAAAAAGGCATTCTTTTTTATTTTTTATTCTTATTTATTTTGAGATGGAGTCTCACTCTGTCACCAGGCTGGAATGCAGTGGCACAATCTTGGCTCACTGCAACCTCCGCCTCCCAGGTCCAAGTGATTCTCCTACCTCAGCCTCCCAAGTAGCTGGTACTACAGGTGTGCGCCACCACGCCCAGATAATTTTTTTTTGTATTTTTAGTAGAGACGGAGTTTCACCATGTTGGTCAAGCTGGTCTCAATCTATTGACCTTGTGGTCCACACGCCTTGGCTTCCTGAAGTGCTGATTACAGGCATCAGCCACTGGGTCTGGCTTATTTTTCAGATTCTCCTAGGAGCATGAACCCTATTGTGAACTGCACATGTGAAGGATCTAGGTTGCATGCTCCTTATGAGAATCCTTTTTTTTTTCTTTTGAGACACAGTCTTGCTCTGTCACCCAGGCTGGAGGGAGTGCAGTGGCACAATCCTGGCTCACCAAAACCTCTGCCTCCTGGGGTCAAGCAATTCTTCTGCCTCAGCCTCCCGAGTGGCTGAGGTTACAGGCACCTGCCACCACACCCAGCTAATTTTTGTATTTTTAGTAGAGACGAGGTTTCACCACGTTAGCCAAGCTGGTCTCGAACTCCTGGCCTCAAGTGAATCGCCTGCCTCAGCCTCCCAAAGTGCTGGGATTACAGGCGTAAACACCCAGTGTATTTTGTTTGCTTATTTTGAGACATGGTCTCGAACTCCTAGCCTCAGGCAATCCACCGGGATTACAGGCATGACCATGATGCCTAGCCGAAGAGGGCATCTTCATCCCTGTTTCATCTATCCCTACAGCTGCCCAACTCGCCTGGCCATATTCCTGTCTGAAGTGTTATCACATAGTTATTACCTGTTGTCTGCTTCCCACACAAGAATGTGAGCTCCAGGAGGGTGGGGAATTGTCTCGGTCAGCACTGCCTTGGCTACTTCCAACAGGTGCACAGGGCAGCTGGAAACACTGTCAATATCAACACATTCCTACAACTCCTGAACTCATGCAGGTGTTGGGCTAGACACGACTTGCATAAAAGACAATTCCAATTGTTTACACTGGCAACTACATGGACATTGAACCCTCGGCTTGAGCGCCTTCATTTTCATGAGATTCAGTTTCATTTCCATAAAATATTTCAATGTTATTGAACTGCTTTGGACTTTAAATTTTTATTCATCTTAAATTTATATATTTTGCCTTTTATTTTATTATTAATTATTATTATTACTATTTTTAAGATGGAGTCTCACTTTGCAACCAGGCTGGAATGCAGTGGCGCGATCTCGGCTCACTGCAACTTCCATCCCCCAGGTTCAAGTGATTCTCTGACCTCAGCCTCCCAAGTAGCTGAGACTACAGGCACGTGCCACCACGCCTGACTAAGTTTTTGCATTTTTTTAGTAGAGACGGAGTTTCACTGTGTTATCCAGAATAGTCTCGATCTCCTGACCTCATGATCCACTCACCTCAGCATCCCAAAATGCAGGGATTACAGGCCTGGGCCACCGTGCCTGGCCTATTTTACTGTATTTTTTTAGAGATAGAGTTTCTCTGTCACCCAGGCTAGAGTGCAGTGGCACAATCATAGCTCACTGCAGCCTTGAACTCCTGGGCTCAAGGGATCCTCCCACCTCAGCCTCCCAGTACCTGGGACCGCAGGCACACACCACCAAACCCAGCTAATTTTTATCTTTTTGTACAGATGCGGGGGGTTCTCACTTGGTTGCCAAGGCTGGTCTCAAACTCCTGGCCTCCAGAGATCCTCCCATCACAGCCTCCCAAAGCACTGGGATTACAGGCATGAGCTATTGCACCTAGAATGTTAGACTTCTTATGTGCTGAATATTAAAATGGTATCTCATTTTGCATTGTCTTCGTTACCCCTGAGAGGAAGCAGTTCTTCACATGCTCACCTGTGTTCTCTTCCAAGAAATCTCTGTTCATGTATTTTCTATTGGGTTATTTGTTTTTTTCTATTTCTTATTCTCTATATAGTTTGGATATACATTACTTATTAATTAAATGGGTTGCAAATATGTCCTTCACACTGTGCTTGTCTTCTACTTTCTTCATGGCGTTTTTGATGAACAGAAACTTAATTTTCTTTTCCCTTTTCTTTTTCTTCTTGAGACGGGGTCTCCCTCCGTCACCCAGGCTGCAGTGCAGGGCACAGTCTCCGCTCACTTGCATCCTCAATCCCCAGGCTCAAACAAGCCTCCCACCTCAGCCTTTTGAGTAACTGGGACGACAGGCGCGATCCACCAAGCCCAGCTAATTGTTTGTATTTTTCATAGAGATGGGGTTTCGCCATGTTGCCCACGCTGGTCTCGAGCTCCTGGGCTCAAGCAGTCCTCGCACCTCGTCCTCCCAAAGCGTTGGGATTACAGGCATGAGCCACCTTCCCCAGTCGGAAACTTAATTTTTAATGTAATCAAGTTTATCAATCTTTTTTTTTAACAATTTGTACTTCACGTGCCTTCAGAAACCTTTACTTATCCTGAAGTCAAAAGTTATTCTTTTATAGATTCTCAAAATTTTCAAGTTTTTTATTCATTTTGTTTACATCTTTTGTCCCTCTAGAAATGTATTTTCTCTATGGTGTGAAGTAGGGCTCCTGTTCCACTGTTCTCATCTGAACACAGAACTGTCTCAGTACCATGTATTGAAGAGATCATCCCTGCCTAGGTTTATCAACAACACCATCTTTCGTAAAAATAAAATGCCTTTTAAATAGTTGAGATGGGATCTTGCTATGTTGCCCCGAGTGTTCTCAAACTCCTGGCCTCAAGTGATTCTTCTGCCTTGGCCTCAAGTGTAGCTGGGATTACAGGCATGTGCCACTGCACAGCTTAAAAATGCCTTTAATTGCATGAATCTATTTCAGGCCTCTCCATTCTACTCCACTGGTCAATTTGCCCAACCATGCACCAACACCACGCTGTCTTAATTCTTACAGCTTATGATATGAATGTTTCTTTATGTACAAAAAGCATTCCAGGTGACCAGATGGTTACTTACATCAAAGAATCTGGGATAGAACCTAGGAATTAGCTGTCCCATCCATCCATTGAGAAACAGAGGCTCCAAGGAGAGCATCTTTTGCAATGTCACACAGCATTAATTTGGAATACTCTCACCACAGAAGATATCAATATGGTAGACACGAGCCACGTGCGGTTATTGAGTACCTGGAATTGACAAGTCCAAATTAGATGGGCTGTAAGTATAAAATGCACATTAGATGCTGAAGACTTGTGGTGGAAAAAAATATAAAATACCTCATAAATAATTTGTTCATATTCATTGCATGTTGATATAATAATGCTTTGGAATAAAGAGTTAACTAAAATATATTCTAAAAATTATAATAATTTCACCTGTTTATTTTCACCTTCTTATAACAAGATGAAATATTAGGCACATGTTAAACTGAATGTCTACTAGAAAATTTAAAGCTGGCCAGACACGGTATCTGACTCCTATAATCCCAGCACTTTGGGAGGCCAAGGCAGGTGGATCACCTGAGGTCAGGAGTTTGAGACCACCCTGGCCGACATGGTGAAACCTTGTCTCTACTAAAAAATACAAAAATTAGCTGGGTGTGGTGGCGGGTACCTATAATCTCAGCTACTCGGGAGGCTGAGGAAAGAGAACTGCTGGAACCCGGGAGGCTGAGGTTGCAGTGAGCCAAGATCCCGCCACTGCACTCCAGCCTGGACTGGCAACGGCGAGACTCCATCTCAAAAAAAAAAAAAAAAATTAGCCAGGCATGGTGGTACGTGGCTGTAATCCAGCTTTCTGGGAGGCTGTGGCAGGAGAATCGCTTGAACCCAGGAGGCAGAGGTTGCAGTGAGCTGAGATTGTGCAATTGCACTCCGGCCTGGGTGACAGAGTAAGACTCCACCTCAAAACTAAATAAATAAAATAAAGCTACATCTGTGGCTTGTATATTTCTCATGGACAGCCCTGGATTATACCATTAAATTCATTCAATCAGCTGGGTGCAGTGGCTCATGCCTGTAATCCCAACACTTTGGAAGGCTGAGGCAGGAGGATCACTTGAACCCAGGAGTTCAAGAGCAGCCTGGGCAACATAGTGGGACCTCATCTTTACAAATACTTTTTTTAAAAAATTAGCCAGGCCTGGGGGTGCACACCTGTAGTCTCAACTGCTCAGGAGGCTGAGGTAGGGGAATCACGTGTGCCTAGGAGTTTGAGGCCGCAGTGAGCTATAACCACACCACTGCATTCCAGTCTGGGCAACAGAGTAAGATCCTATCTTTAAAAAAAAAAAATCACAGCTGGGCGCAGTGACTCACAGCTGTAATACCAGCACTTTGGGAGGCTGAAGCAGGTGGATCACAAGGTCAAGAGATCGAGACCATCCTGGCCAACTTGGTGAAACCCCATCTCTACTAAAAATACAAAAATTAGCCAGGCCTGGTGGTGCTTGCCTGCAATCCCAGCTACTCAGGAGGCTGAGGCAGAAGAATTGCTTGAACCCCGGAGGCGGAGGTTGCAGTGAGCCAAGATTGCAGCACTGCAATCCAGCCTGGGCAACAGAGTGAGGCTCCATCTCAAAAAAAAAAAAAAAAAAAACAAAAACACTTCATCAAGAAGCCTGTATTACAGACCTAATTTGTGGACAGTACAGTTGTAAGAGTTCACAACGAGGAAAGGAACAGAAATAGGACTGAGCCATGTGATCCATTTCCTCCTTGGACCCATCGCTCACAGAAGCCGCATCAGCCCAAGTGTCACAGACTGGCCCACGCTCCAGATCCAGATCCCCGTTCCAATTCCAGAGCAGGCAGAGCACGAGTGTCCAAATCTAGAGATCATTTAGACCAGCTCTCCTGACTTCACAGATCAACCTGCTGGGGTCAAGAGAGGTTGAGACATCTTCCAGGGTCACACGGCACGTGTGGGGCAGGCACAGGCTGGCTGCAGACTTCAGAGCTCCTTTCCTTCATGTCATCATCGACAGCCTTCAACCCAGGGCTCCTCCCTTTCCCGCGAATAGTCCACCAACTTACATCTCACAAAATCCCCTGGAGCCAGCCTTTACAAATCCAAGTGTCCACTCTGGCAGGCCAAGGTGAGATGATCACTTGAGGCCAGGAGTTCGAGACCAGCTTGGGCAACATGGCAAGACCCCGGCAACACAAAAATTAGTTGGGCGTGGTGGCGGGCGCCTGTAATCCCAGCTACTTGGGAGGCAGAGGCAGGTGAATCGCTTAAACCAGGGAGGCAGAAGTTGCAGTGAGCAAGATCGTGCCATTGCCCTCCAGAGTGGGTGACAGAGCGAGACTCCATCTCAAAACAAACAAACAAATTAGCTGGGCGTAGTGGTGTTCCACACCTGCAATCCCAGCTATTTAAGAGGCTGAGGCAGGAGGGTCACTCGAGCCCAGGAGTTTGAGACTAGTGAACCATGACTATACCACGGCACTCCAGCCTTAGTCTGTGTGACAGAGAGAGACCCTGTCTCAAAGAAAGAAAAAAAAAGTAAGTCCAGTCCCACCGTCTGGCCAAGAAAATCCGCAGGAACCCATCCTCAAGTCCTTCCCAAGTGCATCATATTTCCGGGTGGGATTCCCCAAGTTTATGGAAGACATACTCACAGTGTCCCCCAGGGGGAAACAGAGGGTGAGACAGACGGGGAAGGAAGGGCTCAGTCCTGTCCCCCAGCCTTCGCTAGCCTGGACACCATCCTCGCCCTTTGCTTCTGTTGTCAAGCTGTGCTCAATCTGACCAGAACTTGTAGAGACATCAAGGACACCAGGGACTCTCAACAACCACTTGTAAGTGACAAGCCACACTGATGTGAGTAGAAAAAATATTGCCAACCCATCTCCAACTCACCATCCCTGGAGCCTCAGTACACACCAGGCCCCTCTGTTCATGAAGGCAGGGGACCCCAGGTGGCAGGGGGGGAAGGTGACCTGAGGACAGGCTGGTGTACCCTCCAAAGAGGTCCTGGGGGCTGCTCCCACCAGAACAGTGTGTGCTCCCCAAAGACCACTAGGGACCGAGGAGCAACTTTAGGAGGGGATTTTTCATGCCAGCTTCCAGGTAAGCACACCTCCCAACAAAATTTTAAAGAAATGTAATAAGGGGCGGGGCGCCTTGGCTCATGCCTGTAATCCCAGCACTTTGGGAAGCTTAGGCAGTCGGATCACCTGAGGTCGGGAGTTCGAGACCAGCCTGACCATCATGGTGAAATCCCCTCTCTACCGAAAATACAAAATTAGCCAGGCGTGGTGGTGCATGCCTGTAATCTCAGCTACTCGGGAAGCTGAGGCAGAAGAAAAACTTGAACCCGGGAGCCAGAGGTTGTGGTGAGTCTTTTGAGAGATTGGGCCATTGTACTGCAACCTGGGCAACAAACAGTGAAACTCCGATGTAAAGAAAGAAAGAAATGTAGTCAGGAGAAACGCCCATCCCCACACCCACCCCCTTAGCTGGAATACCAAGCAACAGGAGCCTCACTTCTACTTAGCTATCACAGCGTCTGTTATTATCATTTTACAAAACCCGGGTTCTGAGGGGACCACAGAGTTCACACTATGAAAAGACCAGGATATACAGGTGCTCCCCGCCCGTCCTGAGCCCTAAGCCTCAGTTTCTCCATCTGAAAAGAGCCCTTACTCTTTCCTCCGACTTGCTGGAAGGGTGGACAGAGGTGGTACCAACGCCTTTTCCCTTGAACAAGAGTGCCCAAGAGAGACTGAGCGTAAGTGACCGAGCGGAACTGGGCTCCAGGCGCTGTGCAAAGTGCTTTGCAAGGACCAGTTCGCTTCACCCTCACGGGGGCTCGGGGCATAGGCACTCGCATAACCCCCGTTTTGCAAACGTGGAAATGAGGTTCAGAGAAGTGAAGCGACTAGCCCAACGGCACCCTGCGGAGCGAGGAGGCGCAGGCGCCCCGTTACTCCATTCCAGCGCAAAGACGAGGCTGCCTGGGTCCCGGTTTCCTCCGGTGGGGGTCAGGGGTCCGCTGATCCCCTCTAGTGCTCCGGGCAGCAGGGCCCAGGAGCCAAGGCGGCCCCTCGGTCCCCGCCGCCGCCGTGCGCACCCCCTCCCCGGGACCCCCGCGGCCCCCGCTCACCTCGCGTATTTCGTCTTCTGGAAATCCAGCAGCCGGTGGGCGAACATCGCGGCGCTTCCATGGGAATCTGGCCCCGGGCTCAGAGCGCGGGCGCCTGGCAGAGCCTGGGGGATGTGGCGGCCGCAGCAGCAGGTTGGAGGGCGCGCTGCGGGGGCCGAAGGGACTGGGTCGACACCCGCAGCCGGAGCCCAAGCCTGAGCCGGAGCCGGAGCTGTAAGCCCCGGAGCCGCCGACGCCAAATCCCGAGCAGATGGTGGCGGGGGCGGGGCGGGGCGGACGGGCAGGCGGGGGCGCGGGGGGGCGGCCTCCGGGGCTCGCGCCGCCAATCGCCTGGGCCCGGCCCCCTCCCTTCCGCGACCCCGCCGCCTCTACTGGGGAGAGGCAGGGTGGGCGGGTCAAGGGGATGGGGGAGGAAGGAATAAGAAAGTGGGCGTAAGGGGTTGGGGCGGGGCGGGGGGCATCCTGACCGCGCGAGCTCGAGCCACCAATCGCCCAGGCCTGGGGCGGCCCTGTTCCTGGCCCCCTTTCCCCTTGCCCTCGCTGGGAGGGGGAAAGTGGGGGGCTACTGGAGTAGACAACAGGAAGTGGTAGTAGGGGGAGTGGGAAGGAAGTGGGGGTGGGGGGTGGAGTGCAAAGTTGGGGGGCTGTCCCCCGGGGTTTCAGCCTTGGACCGAGAGTTACACTTGGCTTCTCTGGTTCTGAGGCTTTCCGACTTGGACTGAACCATGATCCCAGCATCCCTGGGCCTCCATCTTGCTGATAACCTATTGTGGGACATCTCAGCCTCCAACCCCAGCCTCCATAATCACAAGAGCCAATTCTCCAAATAAATCCTCACCTTTTTTTTTTTTTTTTTTTTTTTTTTTGAGATAGAGTCTCGCTCTGTAGCCCAGGCTGGAGTGCAGTGTCGTGATCTCTGCTCACTGCAACCTCCGCCTCCTGGGTCCCGTTGAAGCAATTCTCCTACCTCAGCCTCCCACATAGCTGGGAATACAGGCACAAGCCACGCCACCATGCCCAGCTAATTTTTGTATTTTTTAGTAGAGATGGGATTTCACCATGTTAGCCATTTTGGTCTTGAACTCCTGACCTCGTGATCCGCCCGCCTAGGTCTCCCAAAGTGCTGGGATTACAGGTGTGAGCCACTGCGCCCGGCATCTATCTTTTTTTTTTTTTTTTTTTTTCAAACCAGCTGGGGTGAGCCACTGCTCATGCCTATAATCTCAGCATTTTGGAAGACTGAGGCAGGAGAATCGCTTGACGCCAAGAATTCAAGATCAGCCTTGGTAACATGGTGAGACCCCCCTATCTATATAAAAAATTTAAAAATTAGCTGGGCATAGTGGTATGTACCTTCAGTCCCAGCTCCTCAGGAGGCTGAAGCAGGAAGATCACCTGAGCCCAGGAGTTGGAGGCTGCAATGAGCTGTGACAGCGCCACTGCACTCCAGCCTAGGCCATAGAGTGAGACCCCATCTCTAATAAAAAGAAAAAGGCCAGGCACATGACTCATACCTGTAATCCCAGCACTTTGGGAGGCCAAGGCGGGTGGATCACCTGAGGTCAGGAGTTCCAGACTGGCCTGGCCAACATGGTGAAACCCCAACTCTATTAAAAATAAAACAAATTAGCCAGGTGTGGTAGTATACACCTGTAATCCCAGCTACTCGGGAGGCTGAGGCATGAAAATTGCTTGAACCCAGGAGGTGGAGGCTACAGTGAGCTGAGATTGTGCCACTGCTCTCCAGCCTGAGTGACAGAGCAGAACTTCGTCTCAAAAAAAGGAAGAGGAAAAAAAAAGAAGAAAAACAGTGAAATGAAACAGAAGAAATGACCTTTTGAACACTGGTGCATAGTAAGGAGCAGTCACATTGTTGAAGTCTTGTTTCTGTTGTGTGTCTGGCGTCTGCATGTGCGTGTCCCAGCCAGGATGGGTAATGAGTTCCCTGCTGGGCATCACAAGTCACAAAACCAGTGAGACCTCGGATAGGAGAGATGAATGCCTCCTATGCCCTCCTGCCAATGAGGGAAACTGAGGTTGATGGGCTAGGGGTCCTTCCCAAGGTCACAGGGCCTGTGCGGGTAGGACTGCCCTGAGCCCAGTTCTCTGGGCTCTAGGCTGATTTCCCGACACAGAACTCCTGTTCTGGTGATTTCTCACACCTCCAGGACACAGAAGTCAAACAGAAGGAAGATGCGCCAAGCCCTGCGCGCCATGCTTCTGCCCTGACCTTGACTTCTACGACCCTTGCTCTGACCCCGCAGGTCCAGGCCTCACTGTCCACTGCACCGGGACACACACCTGTCCCCAGGTACCAGTGACACCTCTGCCCTGGCCAGGCCCAGGCTGCCACTGGTAACCACAGCTCCCAGAAGGCTGGGGCTGGACCTGTCCAGGCCCCGTGGCCCGCTGCCCTCCTCCCGGCCCCAGCCTGCTGTTGACCTTCAAGCAGACCTTGGCAGTGGAAATTTCAGGGCCCCAGAGGGGACCCCCAAAGTGAAACTCAAGCCCAGAAATGGATTTTCTTCTTCTCCAAGAGCAAAAGAAGTTGAATAAAAAATTAGTTACTATTTTTACTGCCAGGATCCAGTTGTTATGGCAACCAAGGGCCTGACTCCTGCTCAGGAGGAGGTGGGGTTAGAGTGGGATGAGGGATGAGGGATGAGGCGGGGATGGGGCGGGGGCAGGCAGCAGCTGGGGACAGGCCTAGGGCAGGCGGCAGGTCTGCCCCTCCAGAAAGGAGTGTCCCCCCTCCCCCCTCACCTGATCGAGCTCACCTGACTGAGTTCCTAATGACTCTGCTCCCTTCAGCCACACTTGCCTCCTGCCACCTCTGTGGGCTCCAGCTTGGCCCAGCCTGGTCACCTAAGACTCTCTCCACTACCTCTGAGAGTGGGTGGCCGTGCCATCTCCAGATGGAAACTGAGGCCCCTGCCTCATGGACAACTCACGCTGAGTACCTCAGCCCCATCAACCTCACCTAGCCAAAACTCTCCCTTCAGGCCAGGCGCGGTGGCTCACACCTGATATCCCAGCACTTTGGGAGGTCAAGGCAGGCGGATCACGGTGTCAGGAGTTCGAGACCTCCCTGACAAACATGGTGAAACCCCGTCTCAACTAAAAATACAAAAATTAGCCAAGCATGGTGGTGTGCGCCTATAATCCCAGCGACTCAGGAAGCTGAGGCAGGAGAATCACTTGAACCCGGAAAGTAGAGGTTGTAGTGTG
This sequence comes from Saguinus oedipus, assembly GCA_031835075.1. Classification (NCBI taxonomy): domain Eukaryota; kingdom Metazoa; phylum Chordata; class Mammalia; order Primates; family Cebidae; genus Saguinus; species Saguinus oedipus. Next base: position 52,235,735 of record CM063170.1, read on the forward strand.
CTGAGACTGTGCCACGGCACTCCAGCCTGGGCAACAGAGTGAGACCCCATCTCAAAAAAAAAAAACTCCCCCTCCGTCCCTGTTCCTCGTCTTCTCAAGGTATGAAGGTACCACCAGTAGCCACCAGGGCCAGGTTTGTGGCACTTGAAAGTTTTGCAAGCATGTCAGGCGTGGTGGCTCACACCTGTAATCCCATCACATGGGGAGGCCAAGGTGGGAGGATCACTTGAGGCCAGGAGTTCAAGACCAGCAGCATGGCGGGACCCCATCTCTACAAAAAATTAAAAATGAGCTAGATGTTGTGGGTACACACCTATAGTCCGAGCTACTTGGTAAGCTGAAGTAGGATCGATTGAGCCCAGGAGTTTGAGGGTGCAGTGAGCTACAATCGTGCCACCACACTCCATCCTGGGCAGCAGAGCAAGACCCTGTCTCTAAAAAAATAAATTTAAAGGCCGGACACGATGGCTCATGCCTGTAATCTCAGCACTTTCGGAGACCGAGATGGGTGAGTTCAGAAGTTTGAGACCAGCCTGGCCAACATGGTGAAACCCCATCTCTACTAAAAATACAAAAATTAGCCAGGCGTGGTGGTGTGCAACTATAATCCCAGCTACTTTGGGGGCTGAGGCAGGAGAATCGCTTGAACCCAGGAGGCAGATGTTGCAGTGAGCCAAGATCGGGCCACTACACTCCAGCCTGGGCAACAGAACAAGACTGTCTCAAAAAAATAAATAAATTGTTTTAAAAGGAGAAAGATGGAAAAGGGAGGGGTTGGCTAGGGACTCAGGAGGACTGGGGAGTGAAAAGTTACAAAACGCATGAAGCAGGCATTGGTCCACATGAACCCATTTGCTAACAGTGCTTATCATAGGTTCCTGCCCTCCCACGGAGGCTGGGACACAGGGGCACTCTCCTCCTGTGTTGCTGGAACAAACTGTAACTTCTGGCAGCCTTGAGTTTTCTTGGCAGGCACTTTACGAGGGACAGGGGCCATCCTAGAGTTTCAGCCTTGAGCTGCTGAAAGCGAGGTTCGTGTTTGTTCAAGTCTTTATTGGCCAAGGCTGAGGCCCAGCCGAGAAAGGGCTCAGAGGGGCCTGGCTGGAGTTTGGCCAAGGAGAGTGTCTTTGTTGGGGGAGGGAAGAGTGGCCTCGGGATGGGGAAACAACATTGCCTGGGGCATTAGGGTCTGAAGGAAGTCAGGGAAGTCTTCTACAGGGTCTGAAGGAAGTCAGGGAAGTCTTCTACCTGAGTCTTTTTAAGATGGCTGGAAGACAGGCAGGAGGGCAAGAGGGAGTAGGTGAGAAAAAGGCAGCCAAGCAGGGAAGTGGGTTCCACACAAAGGAAACAGCATCAACAGCACCTGTGGACAGGTGTGCTGGCTCACACTTATAATCCAGCATTCTGGGAGGCTGAGGCAGGCAGATCACCTGAAGTCAGGAGTTCAAGACCAGCCTGGTCCACATGGCAAAACCCTGTCTCTACCAAAAATAAAAAAATTAGCCAGGCATGGTGACGGTTGCCTGTAATCCCAACACTTTGAGAGGCCGAGGTAGGCAGATCACTTGAGGTCAGGAGTTCAAGACCAGCGTGGCAAACATGGCAAAAACAGGTCTCTACCAAAAATACAAAAATTAGGCTGGGCACAGTGGCTCATTCCTGTAATCACAGCAGTTTGGGAGGCCAAGGTGGGAGGATCACAAGGTCAGGAGAACGAGACCATCCTGGTTAACACAGTGAAACTCCGTCTCTACTAAAAATACAAAAAAAATGTGGTGGCACATGCCTGTAGTCCCAGCTACTCAGGAGGCTGAGGCAGGAGAATTGCTTGAACCCGGGAGGCGGAGGTTGCAGTGAGCTGTGATTGTGCCACTGCACTTCAGCCTGGGCCACAGAGTGAGACTCTGTCTCAAAAAAAAAAAAAAAAATTAGCCAGGCATGGTGGCAGACGCCTATAATCCCAGCTACTTAGGAGGTTGAGGCACAAGAATCACTTTATCCCAGGAAGCGGAGGTTGCAGTGAGCTGAGACTGAGCCACTGCTATCCAGCCTGGGCGACAGAGTGAGACGCTATCTAAAAAAACACAATAGCAAAAAGCCAAACAAAAATGCCAGCACCTACAAAGGCTCAGCGCATGCAGCAGTGTGGTGCAATTGACATCCTTCTGGTTCCTGGGACTAGAGTCTGACCTCTGTCCTCCAGGTGCTGGGGAGGCAAGGAAGTAGGAGAAACACATACTCAATGCCACAGGAGGATGTGGCATGGGTGCTCCAAGAAGGTGATGCTGCCATTTAAGGCAGGAGCTGGGGGTTCCACGTTGACTTGGGGGATCAGAGAATGGAGATTCCAGGAGATAGAGACCAGAGTTTTCAAAGAAAAGCAGTAGGTGGTGGCCACCATGGGCAGTGCCTAGGATCCTGGTTCCTGGCTGCTGCTCTTACTCTGTTGTTGTTGAGATGGAGTCTGGCTCTGTCACCGAGGCTGGAGTGCAGTGGTATGATCTTGGCTCACTGCAACCTCCACCTCCCAGGTTCAAGTGTTTCTCTTGCCTCAGCCTCTCGAGCAGCTGGGACTACAGGAGCGCGCCACCACATCTGGCTAATTTTTGTATTTTTAGTAGAGTTGGTGTTTCACCATATTGGCCAGGCTGGTCTCAAACTCCTGATCTGTGATCTGCCTGCCTCAGCCTCCCAAAGTGCTGGGATTACAGGCATGAACCACCGAGACCGGCCCTTTTTGTTTGTTTGTTTGAGAGAGTCGTCTTGCTCTGTCACTGAGGCTAGCATGCAGTGGCACAATCTCGGCTTACTGCAATCTCTGCCTACTGGGTTCAAGAGATTCTCATGCTTCAGGCTTGCCAGAACCTGGGTTTACAGGCGTGCACCACCATGCCTACCTAATTTTTTATATTTTTGGTGGAAACGAGGTTTCAACATGTTGGCCAGGTTGGTCTCAAACTCCTGATCTCAACTGATTCAACCGCCCCAGCCTCCCAAAGTGTTGGGATTACAGGTGTGAGTCACCAAATCCAGCCTGGCTGAGCTTCTTGATGATAACACCATATTTCATCAGACCTAGGACACTATCACCTGTAAGATGCACGTTTCTCTTAGGTACTACTAAGAAAGAGAAATCAGGCCAAGCAAGGTAGCTCATATCTGTAATCCCAGTACCTTGGCAGGCCAAAGGGGGTAGATCCCTTGAGCTCAGGAGTTTGAGACCAGCCTGGGAAACAGAGCAAGACCCATCTCTTAAAAAAATTTTTTTTTTAATTTTCTTTGACATGAAGTTTTGCTGTCACCCAGGCTGGAGAGCAGTGGCATGATCTCTGCTCACTGCAACCTCTGCCTCCCAGATTCAAACAATTCTCCTGGCTCAGCCTCCCAAGTAGCTGGGGATTATAGGCGTGTGCCACCATGCCCAGCTAAATTTTTTTTTTTTTTTTTGTATTTTTAGTAGAGGTGAGGTTTCAACATGCTGGCAAGGCTAGTCTTGAACTCCTGCCCTCAGGTGATCCACCCACCTTGGCCTCCCAAAGTGCTCTACAAAAAATTTTTAAAATTAGCTGGGCATGTTAATCCCAGCTACTGGGGAGGCTGAGTCCGAAGGATCACTTGAGCCCAGGAAGTTGAGGCTACAGAAAGCTATGATCACACCACTGCACTCCAGCCTGGGCAACAGAGCGAGACCCTGTCTCTATACAGAAACAAACAAAACAAAGGCAGAAAGAGAAATCACTGGCAATTAAATTTGCCAACATTTTTATCTTGTACTGTTTCAAGCATTCAGAGAAGTTTAACAGAACTGTACCATGAACACACATATAGCCACCTCCCAGATGCTACTACTGGCATCTGACCCTAATTGTCCCATCATGTATCTATCTATCTATCCCTTTATCCATTCATCAGTCCTTTTTTTCTTTTTATTTATTTTGAGACAGGGTCTCACTCTGTGTCCAGGTGGAAGCACAGTAGTGCTGTCTTGCAACCATGCCCGGCTAATATTTTGTATTTCTACTAGAGATGGGGTTTCACCACATAGCCTGGGATGATCTCCAACTCCTGGCATCAAGCCATCCGCCCACCTTTGCCTCCCAAAGTGCTCCCAAAGCATGAATGAATCACTGCACCCAGCCCTCCAGATTATATATACATAGTTTTGTTTTGTTTTGTTTTTTTGAGATGGAGTCTCACTCTGTCGCCCAGGCTGGAGTGCAGTGGTGTGATCTTGGCTCACTGCAACCTCTGCCTCCCAGTTTCAAGAGATTCTCTTCCCTCAGCCTCCCAAGTAGCTGGGATTACATGTGCCCACCACCACACCCAGCTAATTTTTTATTTTCAGTAGAGATGGGGTTTCACCATGTTGGCCAGGCTGGTCCTGAACTCCTGACCTCAGTTGATTCGCCCACCTTGGTCTCCCAAAGTGCTGGGATGACAGGCGTGAGCCACCATACCCACCTGATTCTATATCTCTTTAAGGGGCTTTGGCTCACACATGTGTCTGCGTTTGTTAGCCATCAGTGAATGTTCACTCAAGAGTTGTGCATTTCACTGTGTAAATTTCCCCTGCCAAAAAAGAAGCCATAAACACATATTCAACTCCAGCTAATTATATGCATGCTGAAGTGCTTATCGTGATGTTTGCCAGCTACTTTGAAATGCATAAAAAGAAAAAAAAAAGATGGGGCAGGCCTGGTGACTCATGACTGTAGTCTTAGCACTTTGGGAGGCCAAGGTGGGCAGATTGCTTGAGTCCAAGAGATTGAGACCAGCCCGGACAACATGGCAAGACCCTGTCTCTACAAAAGCTACAAAAATTAGTGAGGCCTGGTGGCATGCCTGTGGTCCCAGTTAGGCAGGAGGCTGAGGTGGGGGGATCACCTGCCTGGGAGGTCAAGGCTGCAGTGGGCTATGATCATGCTACCGCACTACTGCACTCCAACCTAGGTGACAGAGCAAGATCCTGTCTCCAAAAAAAAAGAATCCCAGAAAGTTCCATCATGCCTGTCCCAATCTCCACTGCCTGTTCTGACTAGTTTGGCCTATTCTAGAACTTATTAGAAATGGAATCATTCTAGATTCCTCTGATGTTTTTGAGATCCATCCAAGTTGTGGCCATCAGTAGTTCACTCCTTTTTATTTATTATTATTACTATTTGAGACAGAATCTCACTTTGTCACCCAGGCTGGAATGCAGTGGTGCGATCTCGGCTCACTGTAACCTCCACCTCCTAGGTTCAAGTGATTCTCCTGCCTCAGCCTCCCGAGTAGCTGGGACTACCAGGCGCCTGCCACCACATCCAGCTAATTTTTTTGTATTTTTAGTAGAGACGGGGTTTGACCATGTTAGCCATGTTAGGCCACCATGTTAGGCTGGTCTCAAACTCCTGACCTGGTGATCTGCCCACCTCGGCCTCCCAAAGTGCTGAGATTACTGGCGTGAGCCATAATGGGAACTTTAATGCATTGCTGGGGGGAAGGCTGGCCCACCCCTGCCCTTCTTCCCTAGTTACCCACCCAGTGGCATAACCTCTCAGGAGAACAGTTTGGCAGTTTCCTGTTGAATAAACTACACCTGCCTTGTTGCACAACACAGCAAATTTACTTAGTGCCACTGATCCATGTACCTGCAAATGGTAAGTTTTATGTTACATATACCTCATCACAATTGAAAAAAATGGTTTAGTCTGGGTACGGTGGCTCATGCCTGTAATCCCATCACTTTGGGAGACCAAGGTGGGCAGATTGCTTGTTGACCAGCCTGGCCAACATGATGAAACCCTGCCTCTACTGAAAATATGAAAATTAGCCGGGTGTGGTGGCCGGGAGTGTGTAATTCCAGCTTCTCGGGAGGCTGAGGCAGGAGAATCACTTGAGCCTGGGAGATGGAGGCTGCAGTGAGCAGAGATTACACCACTGCACTCCAGCCTGGGTGACAGCAAGACTCTGTCTCAAAAAAGAAATTATAGAACTATACACATAACACAGGTGAATTTTGCCATATGTAAATTAGACTTCAATTAACCAAAAAAAAAAGCCCCTGAAAATATACATAACCATACCAACAAAAAGAGAGAGAGCACATCTTTATATCTTTGTATCGTGTGTGTGCACACGCGCACACGCACAGCAGAGGGAGGAAGAAGTGAGTTTGGGGGCACACCTGCTACCTCTGCTACCGTAATGATGACTGGCAGCTTTAACTGCCATGCATTTTTAATCACAGAAATGTTCAGGGCTCAAATTTCCAGGAGCTGACCACCAGGTCTGAAATGCAACCTGGCCCTTCTCTGACATGCGTAGCCTCTTGTCCACTCCCCCACTCCTGATCACTGGACCTGAGATATTTCCTAGAACAATAGTGCCATCCCAGCCTCCCAAGAGGGGAGCCCACGCCTAGGAGGGCCCCCTTGGGTCCTATATGCTGGGCCTTGGTGGCCTCTTGTGGCCAGAAGTAGAATTATCCCATGTTAAGAATGATCACAGGCCAGGTTCAGTGGCTCATGCCTGTAATCCCAGCACTTTGGGAAGCTGAGGCGGGTGGATCACGAAGTCAAGAGATCGAGACCATCCTGGTCAACATAGTGAAACCCCATCTCTATTAAGAATACAAAAATTAACTGGGCATGGTGGTTCGTGCCTGTAATCCCAGCTACTCAGGAGGCTGCAGCAGGAGAATTGCCTGATGCCAGGAGGCAGAGGTTGCGGTGAGCTGAGATTGTGCCATTGCACTCCAGCCTGGGTAACAAGAGCAAAACTCCGTCTCAAAAAAAAAAAAAATTTTCTTTGAACAATCCACAACTAGGCACATAATAGTCAAACTGTTGAAAGTCAATGAGAATCATAAAAGCATCAAGAAAAGGGTGACTCATCACATACAATGAGTATGTGATTAGTCACAACCTTCAATAGAATTAACAGCTGAGTTACTATCAGAAAAGATGGTCATGATCCAGTTTTCCCAGCACTATTTTTTTTGTAAAGGCAATTCTTTCCCCCTCAACTTGAAACACTTGTCAAAAACATAAGGGCTTCCTTCTGGACTCTTGATTCTATTCTATTGATCTAATATCTATCCTTATGCTAGTAATACACTGTCTTGATTACTGTAGCTTTTTTTTTTTTGGAGACAGGGTCTTGCTCTGTTGCCCAGGCTGGAGTGCAGTGGCTATTCACAGGGGCGATCCACTACTGATCAGCACAGGAGTTTTGACCTGCTCCGTTTCCGACCTGGGCAGGTTCACTGCTCCTTAGGCAACTTGGTGGTCCCCTGCTCCCGAGAGGTAACCACATTGATGCCGAACTTAATGTGGACACCTGATGGGCATAGCGCACTACAGCCCAGAACTCCTGGACTCAAGCGATTCCCCAGCCTCAGCCTCCCGAGTAACTGAGACTACAGGCACGAGCCACCATGCCCAGCAATTACTGTAGCTTTGTAGTAAGTTTTAAAACTGGGAAGTTGTGAGACCTCTAACTTGGTACATCTTTTTCCAGACTGTTTGAGCTATTCCAGGTTTCTTAATTTTCATAGGAATTTTAGGGCCAGCTTGTCAGTTTTTATAAAACTACAGTCAGAATTTTGACAGGAATTGTGTTGACCCTGTAGATAATTTTTGAAAGAACTGGCCTCTTAACAATATTAAATCCTAGGCATGGTGGCACATACCTGTAGTGCCAGGTACTTGGGAGGCTGAAATAGAAGGATCATTTGAGCTCAGAAGCTCAAGTCCACCCTGGGCAACATAGCAAGACCCTCATCTCTAAAAACAAAAACAGCTGGGCGCGGTGGCTCATGCCTGTAATCCCAGTACTTTGGGAGGCTGAGGCAGACAGATCACCAGAGGTCAGGAGTTCAAGACCAGCTTGAGCAACATGGAGGAAACCCTGTCTCTACTAAAAATACAAAAGGAGCTAGGCACGGTGGTGCATGCCTATACACCCAGCTACTTGTGGCCCTGGGGGGCTCTGAGTGCCTGCTGCTGGCCTCCATGGCCCTAGACCGCTATCTGGCCATTTGCCACCCACTCTACTACACCCAACCCATGACCACAGGTGTCTGCTGGGGCCTGCTGCACAGGTGGCTCCATCCTGGCCTTGGGCCTCACCACGGCCATCTTCCAGCTGCCTGTCTGCCACGGCAGCCTGGTCAATCACATCTTCTGTGACCTCCCAGCCGTGCTGGTCCTGGCCTGCGGGTCCCGGGCTCTGCAGGAATGCATCCTCCTGGCAGCCTGCCTGCTGCTGCTGGTGCTGCCCCTGCTCCTCATCCTGCTCTCCTACACCCGGGTGCTGGTGGTCATCCCACGTCGGGGGAGCCGCGGGCCACCGCAAGGCCTTTAACACGGTGGCATCCTACCTCACCATGGCCATGCCCCACTATGGCTGTGCCATGGCCATGTACACTAGGCCCCTGAGCATCCGTTCCCTCGAGGACAAGCTGGTCTCGCTCATCTACATCAACGTCACCCCGCTGCTGTACCCAGCCATCTACATGCTGTGGAACCAGGACATGCAGGGGGCCCCGCAACGCGTGGTCCACCAGAGGACGCCGGGGAGGGGCCACCAGGAGGATCTCACCTGATGCTGGTGCCAGGTGGTGTTTGTCCTGAGATTTCCCCCACTGAGGAGGGTGGGGGAATCTTTACCATTCCAGAGCCATCTGAGCCTCCCCGACCCTACTGGACATAAACCTAAGTGTATGGCACTCAAGTACCGCCAATCCAACTCTAGCCTAGCACTGCTGCATCTGCAGATGTCTTGCGCTGGATAGTTCTTTGCTGTTGGGGGATATCCAATGCATTATAAGATGCTCAGCCACATCCTAGGTCTTTCTCTATTCACTGAATGCCAGTGGCATCCTCCACCTCACTCCTCCCTGTGATGATCAAAAATGTTATTGGGCTGGGTGAGGTGGCTAATGCCTGTAATCCCAGCACTTTGGAAGGCCAAGGAAGGAGGATCTCAAGTCCAGGAGTTTGAGACCAACCTGCCCAACACAGTGAAACCCCGTCTCCACAAAAATTGGCCAGGTGTAATGCTGTGTGCCTGCAGTCTCAGCTAGGTGGGAGGCTGAGGCAGGAGGACTGCTTGAGTCCAGGAGGTGGAGGCTACAGTGAGCTATGATTACAGCACTGTACTCCAGCCCGGGTGACAGAGCAAAGCCCTGTCTCAAAACAAAAAAAAATACCTCCTGAAGGGCCCATTTAGGAGTCAGGAACCTCAGAGGCACAGTCAGTGCAGGTAACCTCTGTCTACCTAACCTGGCTGGCTAACGTGCACACCTGTCAGGGCTGATTGGGAAGAATTATGTCTATGCCAGCGAGGAGCACCAAGAAGGAAGCTGTCAATGGCCTCAGAAGTCTTGGAAAGAGGAAGAGTCTATTCTCATACCATCTCCATCCTTATCTGTGGCTTGAGGCTTGTGTCTGGGAACATGAAACACACAAGCCCCAGCCCTGGAGCAGGAGAGCCTCCCAAGCTTCCCCCAAATGCTACAGGTATGTGGGATGCAAATGCCGCTAAGAGAGAGATTGAGGACAGCTTTTTTTTTTTTTTGAGACAGAGTCTTGCACTGTTGCCCAGACTGGAGTGCAGTGGCACAATCTCAGCTCACTACAACCTCCGCCTTCCGGGTTCAAGCAATTCTCCTGCCTCAACCTCCAAGTAGCTGGGATGACAGGCACCCGCCACGGCACCCAGCTAATTTTTTATATTTTTAGTAGAGATGGGGTTTTCACCATGTTGGCCAGGCTGGTCTCAAACTCCTGACTTCAGGAGATCTGCCCGCCTCGGCTTCCCAGAGCTGGGATTACAGGCATGAGTCACTGCACCTGGCCTAGGACAGCTCTTTTTACGGATTTTATTGTTTAGAGCAGTTTAGGTTCACAGCACAATTGAGAGGAAGGTACAGAGACATCCTATTTACCCCGTCCCTAAATAAGATGCACCTCATTAAGGTTATCTATGTCAGATTCCTGAGAAACATGGGTTGAGGGAGTCTGTCTTTCCAAAATATTTTGCTTCTAAAAGCTGTTTCAAAGACCATGACACATTTCTTTTTCTTTTTTGAGACAGAGTCTCACTCTGTCACCCAGGCTGGAGTGCAATGGCACGATCTCGGCTCACAGCAACCTCCACCTCCCAGGCTCAAGCAATTCTCCTGCCTCAGCCTCCCCAGTAGCTGGGACTACAGGCATGTGCTACCACACCTGGCTTTTTGTATTTTTAATAGAGACAGGGTTTCACTATGTTGGCCAGGCTGGTCTCAAACTCCTGACCTCAGATGATCTGCTCACATTGGCCTACAAGAGTGCTGGGATTGCAGGTATGAGCCACCACGCCCAGCCTGATTGTTCCACTTCTTAACTGGGATATGAATATGGCCAGTTCAAATTCTAACTTAGATGAGATACAGGTCAGTGCATATGGACTTAGCCAGGTAAACTCTTGCCCTGCCCAGAGCCCAAGGAGAGACAGACAAGCTTTCTGTCTCCAGTCTGCCTTCTCTCTGGAAGTACAGCTTGTGCAGAAAGTTCTGCACTTACGAGTTACTTCAGAGCCACTTCTCTGTCTTGTGCAGCCCCCAAGGTCTTGTTTGTTACCTTTCCATACCCTTTCACATTCAAGCTTCTAAGTAAACAAAAACCCACAGAACAGCTACAGCATCAACTCACACACTTTATTTCTGGCTTTCGGTACCCTCTACATAGCCGGCACCTGGAAACCTACTTTCCCGAGAGCTGAGTTACGCATCTAAAAGGAAGTCACTGGTGGTGGTTCATCATGGCTGGTTGTTTTCGGCGGAAAGGTTTTCACTTCATTTTTGTTTATTGAGACAGGGTCTCGCTCTGTCACCCAGGCTGGTGTACAGTGGCGTGACCATGGCTCACTGCAGCCTCAACCTCCTGGTAAGTTTCCAGGTGCCAGCTATGTAGAGGGTACTGAAAGCCAAAAATAAAGTTTGTGAGTTGATGCTGTAGCTGTTCCATGGGTTTGATTTAGTTTCCTCAGAAGCTTGAATGTGAAAGGGTATAGAAGGGTGACAAAGGATAAGTGATTCTCCCACCTCAGCCTCCCGAGTAGCTGGGCCTATAGGCATGTGTCACAGTGCCTAGCTGCTTTGTTGTTGCTGCTGTTGTTGGTTTAGATAGGGTCTTACCATGTTGCCCAGGCTGGTCTTAAACTCCTGGGCTCAAGTATCTACCTTGACTTTCCCAAGTGCTGGGATTACAGGCATAAGCCACTGCCCCGGTGATTTTTAGATTAGACAGTCCACCGTATTGCCAGAAAAGGGAGTCCCAACATGGAAATAGAACTTTTGAGATGGAATCTGGCTCTGTCACCCAGGCTGGAGTGCAGGGGTGCGATCTCAGCTCACTGCAACCTCTGCCTCCTGGGTTCAAGAGATTCACCTGCTTTAGCCTCCCGGGTAGCTGGGACTACAGGTGCCCGCCACAATGCCTGGCTAGTAGAGATAGGTTTTCGCCAGGCTGGTCTTGAACTCCTGACTTCAGGTGATCCACCCACCTCCCTCTCAAAGTGTTGGGATTACAGATATGAGTGACCGCGCCCAGCAGGAAATAAAACTTACCCACTAGTTGATTGCGAGTTACCAGATGTCATGAAGTTGTTAGCTTCCAGGCTCAGGAGTTGTGTAATATGTGACAACAAACAACAGAAGTGGTGTGAGGTGCTGCAGTCGACCTCTGGTTTAATAATACATTCATCTTATTCTCACTATATATCACAAACACAGAAGGGTATAATTTAGTGTAGAAAGCCTCCGTAGATAATGTACATATTATGACATATGTCTACAAATTCACAGTTGTGTTCTGTTCACCAGTGCAACTCAAAAACAAAAATTACCTGTCTGTGGCACAGTCAGGAACACACCCCTGTGTCCCTCTGGGGTGGTTCTGATGCTTTTTAGATCCGTTTGTCTTAATGATTTCATTTCTTCCCATAGAGTGGGCAATAAGAATTAAACTCCGTCTCCAAAGGAAAAAAAAGCTTCCTATCCACAGTTGTCTTTAAGTATATCCTGGCTGGGCTCAGTGGCTCAATCCTGTAATCCCAGCACTTTGGGAGGCTGAGGCGGGTAGATCATGAGGTCAAGAGTTCGAGACTAGCCTAGCCATCATGGTGAAACCCCGTTTCTACTAAAAATACAAAAGTTAGCTGGTTGTGGTGGCACATGCCTGTAGTCCCAGCTACTCAGGAGGCTGAGGCAGGAGAATCGCTTGAACCCAGGAGGTGGAGGTTGCAGTGAGCCGAGATCGCACCACTGCACTCCAGACTGGGTGACAGAGTAAGATCTGTCTCAAAAAAACAAAAATTATCCTACAAAAATAGATCATTCTAGTACACCATGACCCTTCCAGCTTTAGTTTTAAACAGACTGTTTCTTAAAGACTGAGGCTCACTCTGTTACTCAGGCTGGAGAACAGTGGTGCAATCTTGGCTCACTGCAACCTCCGCCTCCCGTGTTCAAGTAATTCTCCTGCCTCAGCCTCCCAAGTAGCAGGGATTATAGGCACCCACCACACCTGGCTAATTTTTTTCTACTTTTAGTAGAGACGCGGTTTCACCATGTTGGCCAGGCTGGTCTTCTTTTTCTTTTTTTTGAGATGGGGTTTTGCTCTTGTTGCCTAGGCTGGAGTGCAGTAATGGTGTTATCTTGGCTCACTGCAACCTCCACCTCCCAGGTTCAAGTGATTCTTCTGCCTCAGCCTCCCAAGTAGCTGGGATCACAGGTATGGATCACAGGTATGCGCCAACACACCCAGCTAATTTTTCGTATTTTTAGTAGAGACGTTTTCTCCATGTTTGTCAGGCTGGTCTCGAACTCCTGATCTCAGGGGATCTACCTGCCTCAGCCTCCCAAAGTGCCGGGATTACAGGTGTGAGCCACCTTGCTCAGCCGACTATGCTTTCCTTAAGCCACCAAATTGGCAGAATTTCATCCTGATAAGGGACCTCTGCCTAGGTGGCCTCGTAGTTTTGGTGGAAGGCTCTTCCATGATGTCCCTCCTGGATGTTTGGTGGCCGCATGATGTGACTTGGTGACAGTCCCGCTGTCTTCTTCTCACCCACACAGATTCTCTCTGGTGTGGAGCTGGTGATGTCGGGTGAGGTTTGCCTTCTGGGAGGTGTTCCCACAATGTGAGCACTGGTAGGGCTTTTTCCCCATGTGAGTCTGTTGGTGTGTGATGTGAGTCCGCGGGTGTGTGATGTGATTCTGCTGGTGTGTAATGTGAGTCTGCTGGTGTGTGATGAGGCAGGAGTTCTGGGAGAAGACTTTCCCATGCTTGCACCTGTAGGGCTTCTCCCCATGTGAGTCCTCTGATGCAGCATAAGGTATGATTTCTGGAAAAAGGCCTTTCCACAGTTGCTGCAGACATAGGGTTTCTCTCCTGTGTGGACTCTGTAGTGGATGATGAGGCACGATTTCCGGGAGAGGGAGCTCCCCCATTCCCTGCAGCCATAGGTCTTCTCTCCTGTTTGGGAGCGATGGTGCTCGATGAGGCGTGACTTGTGGGGGAAGGTTTTCTCACACCCCAAACAATGGTAATGCTTTGCTGCGGCATGGGCAGTCCCAGGGACAGAGAGGCCTGGCTTCTGGAAGATCGTTTTACCACATCTGCTGGCTCTACTGGGTTTCTCTTTTGTGTGAGTTCCCTTTCTGTTGGGGCAAACCTTCTTCCTGAAACCATCCCCTTGTTCACTGCATGCAAAGGATTATCTTCCCCAGTGTGAACCCCGTGACGTACCATGAGATCCAATCTGCAGGAGAAGGCTTTCCCACACTTTGTGCCTGCGTGGGGTTTCTCACTACTGGCTCCCTGATCTGCCTGAAGGCCTGTTACAGCTTAAAGCTTTTCTACACTGGTTACATTCAAGTGGATTCACTCCTGAAGGAGGAGTTTCAAGCTTCGAATAGAGAAACAAGTTCCCACGGCTGTCACACTCAAATCTCCTCCTTGCCAGGTAGGCCTTAGGAGTGAGGTCCAGCTGGACTTTCCACACGAGTCACACGTGTGACCTCCTGTTTGGAGGGAACGAGGTTTGTGTTCTGATGTTTTCCCCCAAATTGGTTGTATTCATGAAGCCCATTTTGGGTCCAGTCTTTCTCGTCTAAAAGACAGCATCGCTCAAATGTTGGTCTTGGTGTTGCTGTTGTCTATCTGGTTGGGTAACAACTTGCCAAACTTCTTCTAGAAAAAATAACACAAACTTTATTGTTGTTGTTTTGAGATGGAGTCTTGCTCTGCCACCACGCTGGAGAGCAGTGGTACAATCTTGGCTCACTGCAACCTCTGCCTGCCTGGTTCAAACGATTCTTCCACCTTAGCCTCCCAAGCAGCTGGGACTACAGGTGCCCGCACCATGCCGGGCTAACTTTTTGTATTTTTAGTAGAGATGAGGTTTCACCATGTTGGCCAGGATGGTCTTGATCCCTTGACTCCTGATCCACCTCAGCCTCCCAAAGAGCTGGGATTACAGGCATGAACCACCACACCCGGCTGTTATTGCTTTTTGAGATAGAGTCTGGCTCTGTCGCCCAAGCTGGAATGCAGTGGCGCAATCTTGGCTCACTGCAACCTCCGCCTCCCAGGTTCAAGTGCTTCTCCTGCCTCAGCCTCCCAAGTAGCTGGGATAACAGGCATGAGCCATCACACCTGGCTAAATTTTGTATTTTAGTAGAGACGGGGTTTCACAATGTTGGCCAGGCTGTTCTTGAACTCCTAACCTCAAGTGATCCACCCGCCTCGGCATCCCAAAGTACAGGGATTACAGATGTGAGCCACCACACCCGCCATACACTTATTAATCTTGGAGTATTGTATCACAAAATTAGTGCAGAAAACCTTGAAGGGAAGATTCATTTTGTGATTTTAAGCCTCCCTGCCTGTAATCTCAGCTACTCTGGAGGCTGAGGCAGGAGGATTGCTTGAGCCTGGTAGGTTGAAGTTGTACTGAGCCGTGATCACACCACTGCACTCCGGCCTGGGTGATGGAGTGAAACTCTGTCCCAAAAAGTAGTAAAGGCAAGTGCCTGGTCCTTCCCTTGAGGCTGAGGTTACACAAAGGCCTTCATGATCAGCACTTCCTGCATGCTCCCCACCTTATGCTCCCTTTCATTCTGTTTACTGACTGGATTTTCTTAAAGCATGAGGTCCTTTTTTTTTTTTTTTGAGACGGAGTTTTGCTCTTGTTGCCCAAGCTGGAGTCCAATGATGCTATCTTGGCTGACTGCAGCCTCTACCTCCCGGGTTCAAGCAATTGTCCTGCCTCAGCCTCCGGAGTAGCTGGAATTACAGGCACCCACCATGACGCCTGGCTAATTTTTTCTATTTTTAGTAGAGATGGGTTTTCACCATGTTGGCTAGGCTAGTCTCCAATTCATGGCCTCAGGTGATCCACCCGCCTCAGCTTCCCAAAGTACTAGGATTACAGGCGTGAGCCACTGCACCCGGCCATTAAGTCCTTATTTATTTTTTGGAGACGGGGTCTCACTGTCGCCCAGGGTGGAGTGCAATGGCATGATCTCAGCTCACTGCAACCTCTGCTTCCCGGGTTCAAGCAATTCTCCTGCCTCAGCCTATGGAGTAGCTGGGACTGTCTGCGGCCATACCACCCTGAATGTACCTGATCTCATCTGAGTAGCTGGGACTACAGGCACATGCCACCTCACCCAGCAAATTTTTGTATTTTAGTAGATTTGGGGTTTCACCATGTTGCCCAGGCTGGTCTCGAACTTTTGAGCTCAGGCAGTCTGCCCACCTCAGCCTCCCAAAGTCCTAGGATTACAGGTGTGAGGCATCGTACCAGGTCGTAGGTCCTTATTGTTAAGGAAATTACCTTAGAGCTGGAGGTCTTTTCTGCAGTGACTTATTCTCACATGGACTTACGGATCTTTATGATGTCCAGCAGAAGAACGCTAGAGTACACACAAGCCATCCTGGCCTCAGTCAGATTCCCTGCTGTCTCCTGATGCCTGTATTACCACTTTGATGATTTTGTTTTGGGAACAGGGTCTCACTTCAGCCTCAAACTCCAAGGCTCTGGCAGTCCTCCCACCTCAGCCTCCCAATTAGCTAGGGCGACAGGTCCATGCCACCATATCCAGCTAGGTTTTAAAATTGTTTTTGTAGATATGGGGTCTCACTATGTTGCCCAGGCTTGTCTTGAGCTTCCGGGCTCAAGTGATCCTCCTGCCTCCCAGTTAGCTGGGATTATAAAAATTAGCCAGGCACGGTGGCTCATGCCTAGTTTTCTTTTTCCGGTAGAGATGGAGTTTTACTATGTTGCCCAGGTTAGTCTCGAACTCCTGGCCTCAAGCAATTCTTTTGGCTCAGCCTCCCCAAATGCTGAGATTACAGGCATGGGCCACCACACCTGGTGTATCTTCATTTGCATTTTAAACCAAAGATGCTACCTTCTGCCTCACCTCTGGCGTTTATGTCCAGTCAAAGGTGTCACTCCTCTGTTAGGGTTTAGAAGTTCCTGGCTGGGTGTGGTGGCTCATGCCTGTAATCCTAGCACTTTGGGAGGCCGAGGCAGGCAGATCACCTGGGGTCAGGAGTCTGAGACCAGCCTGGCCAACATTGTGAAACCCCAACTCCATTAAAAATACAAAAATTAGCCAGGCATGGTGCATGAACCTATAATCCCAGCTACTTGGGAGGCTGAGGCAGGAGGACTGCTTGAGCCTGGGAGGTTGCTGTGAGCTGAGATCGTGCCACGGCATTCCAGGCTGAGCAACCAACACTCTGTCTCAAAAACAAAAAAAGTTCTGGAGCTGAACAGCTGAATTCCTGAGAAGTAAAGACCACCTGCTCATCTCTGTCATCAGATTTCTATGGTGAAACTCAGCCAGGGCTGTTTTTAAAGCTCCCCAAGTGACTGCTGTGGATCACCAGTTAATTAGCAGTGCCTTGAACAAATGCTGACAAAGAATCCTTGACCTGATCAAAAGAGGGATTAAAGGAGTGCCCCCAGAGCTTCTCAAAGAGACATGAACAAATGAAGTAACAGCTCTGGCCAGGTGCAGTGGCTCACACCTGTTATCTCAGCACTTCGGGAGGCCAAGGTGGGCAGATCACGAGGTCAGGAGTTTGAGACCAGCCTGGCCAACATGGTGAAACCCCATCTAGAAACCCCTCTACTAAAAGCCAGGCGTGGTAGCACGTGCCTGTAATCCTAGCTACTTGAGAGGATGACACAGGAGAATTGCTTGAGCCTGGGAGGCAGAGGTTGCAGTGAGTGCACCTTGTACTACAGCCTGGTCAACAAGAGCAAGACTCTGTCTCAAAACAACAACAGCTCTTCTCTCCATGGGGTTATACTGAGTACAGCCCTTTAGGCAGAAGGGAGCCATAATACATGGTTTTGAAAGAAAAGGCATTTAAAAGTTATAAACAAGGTAACATACTAGGCTGGATAGTAATCAGATGCATGAAGTAGACAAAGTTGAAATTAACATGTAAGATCAGCTGGGCACAGTGACTCACACGTGTAATCCCAGCACTTTGGGAGGTGGGAGGACTGCTTGAGCCCAGGAGTTCAACAATCCTGGGCAATGTCGTGAGACCACATCCCTACAAAAAAAATCTTGAAGATCAGCCAAGTTTGTTTGTTTTTCTAGTGGCAGGGTCTTGCCCTGTCGTCCAGGCTGGAGTGCAGTGGCATGATCATAGCTCACTGCAACCTCAACCTCCTGGATTCAAGTGAGCCTCAGCCTCCCAAAGTGCTGGGACTACAAGTGACAGCTGCCATGCCTGGAGGGTTTAATTATTTGACTCCATTACTGGTGCTAGCTGATATTCAATTTTTTTTTTTTTTTTTTGAGACAGGGTTATGCTCTGTTGCCCAAACTTGGAGGAATCACAGCTCATTACAGCCTCAACCTCCTGTGCTCAAGTGATCCTCCCTGCTCAGCCCCATGATGAGGCTGCAGGTGCATGCCACCATACCTGGCTAATTTTTGTATTTTTAATAGAAATGGGGTTTTGCCATGTTGGCCAGGCTGGTCTCAAACTCCTAACTGTCTGCCTCAGCCTCCCAATGTGCTGGGATTACAGGGGTGAGTCACCACGCCTGGCCCCTAAATGAGCATCTAATAGGATAGACGGTACCAGCTCCAAATAACCCAGCCCCTTTGTTTTCTGCGGCAGAAACTTATTGATCAGCATGAATCAATGTCACCTGACGGTGAGCTGGGAGGGAGACAGTGGTGATTTAAAGTCATCAAGTTGGCCGGGTGTGGTGGCACATACCTGTAATCCCAGCACTTTGGGAGGCCGAGGTGGGCAGATCACAAGGTCAAGAGATGGAGACCATCCTGGCCAACACGGTTGAAACCATGTCTCTACTAAAAAGACAAAAATTAGCCAGGCGTGGTGGCACATGCCTGTAGTCCCAGCTACTCGGGAGGCTGAGGCAGAAGAATCACTTGAACCCAGGAGTCGGAGGTTACAGTGAGTCGAGATGGTGCCACTGCACTCCAGCCTGGTGACAGTGAGACTCCATCTCACAAGACATTTAAAAAATCAAGTTATCAAGTTATGCTAAAGGACAGGAATGGCTTTCACCAGTTTGCAGGTGTGACGAAGAGAATGGGGACTGAATTATACATGTAGCAAATATGTTTTTGAGACATTTCATGGTGAAAGAAAAAGATGAAAAGTAAAACAAATGGCAGAAAATAACAGCTGCTATTTTAACACAGGGGAGATAAATGAAATCTCTGAACACAAGAGAAAGCCTGTTTTATAACCACAGGGAAAAGACTGAAGATCCTACAGGAAGACTTAGCAACCAAGGTCAGTGGGGACCGCAGAGCAGAATAAAAGGACAAATGAAAACAGACGGTCGGGCATATGGATCATGCCTGTAGTCTCACCTCAGGAGGCTGAGGCAGGAGCATCCCTTGAGCCCAGGAGTTCGAGAACATGCTGGACAACACAGGGAGACCCCATCGTTACAAAAATAAATTTAAAAATTGGATCAGTGTGAAGGCATGTGCCTGTAGTACCATCTACTCAGGAGGCTGAAGTAAGAGGATCACTTGAGCCCAGGAGTTGGAGGCTGCAGTGACCTATGATCACTCCATTGCACTCCAGTCTGGATGACAGAGCAAGACCAAGAAAAAAGAGGGCCAGGTGCAGTGGTCCAAGTCTGCAATCCCAGCACCTTGGGAGGCAAAGGTGGGAGGATCACCTGAGGTCAGGAGTTCAAGACTAGCCTGGTCAACATAGAGAAACCCCATCTCTACTAAAAAAAATAAAAATAAAAATAAATTTTAAAAAATACAAAAATTAGTTGGGTACGGTGGCATACACTTGTAATCCCAGCCAAGCAGGAGGCTGAAGCAGGAGAATTGCTTGAACCCAGGAGGCAGAGGTTGCAGTGAGTCGAGATCACACCACTGCACTGCAGCCCGGGTGACAGAGCCAGACTCTGTCTCAAAAAGAAAAAAGAAAATAGACTATGCCTTTCTCTACAATCCAGGAACAGGAAAGGAATTGTATAGTGATGTGTGCATGTGGCAGGATCACTGAGCATCTCAAAGTTTAGGGCCGAATGTCCTAAACAAAGATCTCAGCTTCTTGCAAAGATCTGAGGCTTTTTAAAAAGTTTGTGTCTTTTGTAAGGACATGGACGAATCTGGAGAACATCATTCTCAGCAAACTGACACAGAACAGAAAAAGAAATACCGCATATTCTCACTCATAGGCAGGTGAGAAAAATGAGAACACACGGACACAGGGAGGGGGTCTACTACACACTGGGGTCTATTGGGGGGAATGGGGGAGGGATAGTGGGGGGGCTGGGGAGGGATAGCCTGGGGATAAATGCCAAGTGTGGGTGAAGGGGAGGAAGGCAGCAAAACACACTGCCATGTGTGTACCTATGCAACTACCTTGCATGTTCTGCATATGTACCCCAAAACCTATAATGCAATAAAAATTTAAATAAATAAATAAATAAATAATTAAAAAATTAAAAAATTTTTTTTGAGACAGAATCTTGCTCTATCGCCCAGGCTGGAGTGCAATGGCGCAATCTCGGTTTATGATAACCTCTGCCTCCCAGGTTCAAGCGATTCTCCTACCTCAGACTCCTGAGTAGCGTGCCACCATGCCCAGCTAATTTCTGTATTTTTAGTAGAGGTGGAGTTTCACCGTGTTGGACAGGATGGTCTCGATTTCCTGACCTCAGGTGATCCATCTTTCTTGGCCTCTCAAAGTGCTGGGATTACAGGCGCAAGTCACCATGCTGGGCCAAGATCCCAGGCTTTTAAGAACAGTTGCCTGAAGCAAGAGAACATCCAGCCAGGTGTGGTGGCTCACACCTGTAATCCCAGCACTTTGGGAGGCCGAGGTGGGTGGATCACTCGGGGTGAGGAGTTTGAAACCAGCCTGACCAATATGGTGTAAACCCCACCTCTATTAAAAACACAAAATTAGCTGGGTGTGGTGATGGGCACCTGTAATCCCAGCTACTCGGGAGCCTAAGGCAGGTGAACTGCTTGAACCCAGGAGGCAGAGGTTGCAATGACCTCAGATTGTACCACTGCACTCCAAACTGGGTGACAGAATAAGACTTGTTCTCAAAATGAGAGAACACCCATGGTTCTGCTTTTGTAGACTTCCAGGAGCCTCATCCCCCAGCCCGTGCAGGCCACTCGCTCACCTGGGAAGTGCCAGGTGCCCATCTCCTCCTCCTCCTCCATCCATGGCTCTTTCTCCTGCTCTAACCTGAAGACCACAGCTGGTTTGCTGTCTTGACACCCTGTTCAGGAGAAACAGTTAATGGATTTGTGCTGAGCCAGCTGGGCTTTCCCAGCAAGTGGGCAGTTAGTTCAGCCTGCAAAACAAAAGGTGGACATCTCAACCCCGGAAAAGCTGATTCACTTGGGAGGTAACTTCACAAAGACTCCAAGTGAGATCCAGACTCTTTGACTCTGAAACCCAAGGCCAAGCCTTTTTCTTTTTGACACAGGGTCTTGTTTTTTCGCCCAGGTTGGAGTGCAATGGCACAATCACAGCTCACCACAGCCTCAACCACTTAAGCAATCCTCCTGCCTCAGGCTCCTGAGTAGCTGGGACTACAGGCATGCATCACCATGCTCAAGTTTTGAATTTTTTTGTAGAGACAGGGTCTTGCTATGTTGCCCAGACTAGTCTTCAACTTGGACCTCAAGCAATCCTTCCATTTCAGACTCCCAAGTAGCCAGGACTGCAGGCACATGCCACCATGCCTGGCAAATTTTTTATTTTTAATTTGCTATGTTGCCCAGTGTGGTCTTGAACCCATGGCCTCAAGCAATCCTCCCAACTCAGCCTCCCAAAGTGCCGGGATCACAACCACGAGCCACCACACCTAGCCTAGCACTTTGAGTGCAGGAGAGGCTTCCCAGTTTTATACAACTAAGAAAGGAAAGAGGTCATGTAACCCGAGGAGCACTGGAAACGCTTCCTCACCCACAGAGAGCAGGTGGCTGCAGTCCTCCAGCATCACGTCCTGGTACAGGGTCCTCTGCTCCAGGTCCAGCTGCTGCCACTCTTTGCAGGTGAAGCCCACAGTCACATCCCCAAAGGACAGTGACCCCTGGAACAGCACATGGCTGATTAATGTGGAGTGGTTGGCAATGGGTACCATGGCAAAGGCATAGAGGAAATAGATCTTACCGCTTTCCAAGGTCACTTTCCCCATGTTAAGTGATATGGGAAGCTTAGTACACCCCTAACTTTGTACTACATTTTGTGGAGAGGAAAAAAAATTTTAGAAAAAATCTCAGCCAGGCATGATGGCTCATGCCTGTAATCCCAGCACGTTGGGATGCTGAGGCGGGCGGATCACTTCAGGTCAGGAGTTCGTAGACCAGCCTGGCCAACATGGTAAAACCCCATCTCCACTAAAAATACAAAAATTAGCTGGGCATGGTGGCAGGTGCCTGCAATCCCAGCTACACAGGAGGCTGAGGCAGGAGAATCGCCTGAACCTGGGAGGCAGAGGTGGCAGTGAGCTGAGGTCCTGCCATTGCACTCCAGCCTGAACAACAGAGCGAGACTCCATCTCAAAAAAAAAAAAAAAAAAAACTCATTACTGGATCTGCATTCATTCCTTCAGTGATCAAGCATCTTCCAAGGACCTGGCATGCTGCTGGCGTTCTACTAGGTGCTTGGGGTCAAGGGCTGAACACAAATTGTTCCTGTTCTAAAGGTGCTTAAATGTGCCGCTGCCAGATGAACACATGAACACAGCTGTATGGCCCGACTACACTGAAGGTGGTGGTAAGACATGCAGTTACATACAGAATGGGCATGAGGAAGACGGCTGCCAGATCCAATGTACTCACGTCAAGTGAAGTTTCCTAGGAGGTCACGGGCGAGCAGAATCAAAGATGAACAGTGATCTGATGTCTGAAGGATATTCCTAGCAAGACACATGGCATGAGCAAAGGAGGCACAGAAAAGTCTGGTAGGAACGAGGGAGAGAATGAAATGCAGGGTATAAGGGGTGTGTGGGAGAGGGAGAGAGCCCATGAGCAGCTCACAGAAGTGAGTGTGTAGGAAATGGGGATTCCCACATCATGGTAATTAAGGAAGGAACTACAGATGATCTGACGTGGAAAAAAGGTGAGAGCCACCACAAGGGAGGATAACAGAAGATCAGCACATGATTCTAATCCTCGATGTAAGATAGCGCTCAACATTAAGGCGGCAGCAAGGGAAATGCAGAGAAGGGATTCCACAGATGCAGGACCGGGCTGGGCCTCCCTCACCCTCCCATCCCCTCGCTCCATGAATTAGAGACCCCCATTTAAATATTTTTCAATTTATACCTATTAGAAGAAAATATAGGAGGGTATATCTAGATATGTGTATATGTGTGTATGAAAGTACATACATATGTGCATATGTGTATGTATGTATATGTGTACATATGTGTATATACATGTATGTGTGTGTATATATACAGCTGGCTAGATACATATATATACAGCGAGAGCTCGCTCCTTTTTTGAGACAGGGTCTCACTCTGTCCAGGCTAGAATGCAGTGGTGTGATCATGGCTTACCGCAGCCTCTCACCTCGATGCCCCCCACCCCACCCTAGTAGCTGGAATTACAGGCATGTGCCACCATGCTGGGCTAATTTTATTTAAATTTTTTTGTAGACATGGGGTCTCACTACGTTTTCTTTAATGAAAGTTTAAATAATGGGAATGAGGCTGGGCAGAGTGGCTCACGTCTGTAATCCCAGCACTTTGGGAGTCCAAGGCTGGAGGATCACTGAGGTCAGGAGTTCGAGACCAGCCTGGCCAACACGGTGAAACCTCATCTCTACTAAAAATACAAAACAAATCAGCCAGGCATGATGGCAGGCACCTGTAATCCCAGCTGCTCAGGAGGCTGAGGCACGAGAATCACTTGAACCCGGGAAGCAGAGGTTGCAGTGAGCTGAGATTGTGCCATTGTACTCTAGCCTGGGTGACAGAGCAAGACTGTCTTAAAAAGGTATGTGAGGGTTGGGGGGCTCTCGTCACTGCAGCAGAGATCAAGGGAGGATGCTGGTAGAAAGTGCTTGGATGGGTCCCCACAACACATGCTGCTTCAGCAGGGTGGTGAGGGATGTTTATAGCCAAACGGGTGATCCAAAGTGTCTCCAACAGTGGGACGAGCACGTGCAGAGGAGAGGCAGGAAGCAGGGCACAGCCTGCAGGCAGCAGCCGGGACCGGGAGCTGTGTGGGAGTAGGAAGAGGCAATCCACAAAGAAACCCAGAGCCCCAGTCACCCTAAGGAGCCTGCGTTCTCTTTCAGGCAACACTCTCGCCTCTAGAAGACTCATGACCAAGCTAAAGGCTGCTGAAGCCAGTGACTTTTTTTTGAGATGAGATCTCACTGTGTGGCCCAGGCTGGAGTGCAGCGGTGCGATCACAGCTCATGGCAGCTTCAACCTCCTTGGCTCAAGTGATCCTCTCGCCTCAGCCTCCAGCATAGCAGGAACCACAGGTGCAAGCCACCTCACCCAGCTAAGTTTTTGACTTTTTGTAGAGGCGGGGACTCCCTATGTTGCCCAGGCTGGTCTCAAACTCCTGGGCTCAAGTGATCCTCCCACCTCAGCTTCTCAAAGTGCTGGGATTACAGGCATAAGCTAAGCTAACCCGCCTAGTATCTACATAGTATACATACACACACACACACACACACACACACACACACACACCCTATGTAGTTTACATACATGTCTAGTTTATACACAATGTCTACGTAGTTAATGTCTATGTAATTTCTATGTAATTCATATATAATTTCCATGTAAATATATCATTTCTATAGATATACCTCTCATGGGTTTATTTATGAAATAATATATAAAAAGTGCAGAGACCAGCACAAAAGTGCTGGACAGGCAGCATTTAAAACCATTGTTATCTTCAGTACACAGATTGCCCTAACGGGGAGGCATTCCCAGTAGACTTGGCTTCCTAAAAAACAGTGGCTTCCATGAAAAGACAGCAAGTGAAGACTCCAGCTTACAGCTTCATGGACAGGATGGGTGTGGCTCGCCACCTTGTTCCAGCCTCTCCTGCTGACATATTTCTTGTGTGAAACACCCAGACATCCTTGGCTTCACAAAGCCCTGACAAAGAAACCCAGGCCCTGTGAACGTTCCTTCCTGGAGTTGGAGCGGTAATGTTGGTTCACGAGGCCTCATCTTCATCTAGGGCCAACCCCCTCCTGCCCCTCTGCCCTGTGCACAGCTGCCTGGAGAGAGGGCCTGGGCTAGGCTGGACCAATGGAATCTTCCCTGAAGAGCTTTTACATTGGACCAAGGAGAAGAGATTCAGTCCCTGACCACGGCAGAACTTGCAGACGTGAGAAGAGGAGCTGTGGCCATGCTACTTCTGGCCACATGGACAAAGTCCGCGTGAGAAGAAAGTCACAGAAGCAGGGAACAAGGTACCTGACGATACCTGGGTTGCTGGATGCCTCCGGGGCCCGACTGCAAACCTGCTCTTCTCACGGCTTGGGTGCTGCCTTGTAGATTTTTTTTTTCAATAGGCTCTCCCTCTGTCACCCAGGCTGGAGTGCAATGGCACAATCACAGCTCATTGCAGCCTTGACCTCCTAGGCTCAAGTGATCCTCCCGCCTTAGCCTCCCAAATAACTGGGATTACAGGCATGTGCCAACACACCTGGCTAAGTTTTGTATTTTTTGTAGAGACAGGGTCTTGCCACATTACCCAGGCTGGTCTTGAACTCCTGGCCTCAAGCAATCCTCCTGCCTCAGCCTCCCAAAGTTCTAGAATTACTACTTTTTAAAAAAAATCCTAACCTACTTCTAGTTGGAGTTCTGGCTCTTACAACTTCAAGGATTATAACTTCTGACCAGTGCACTCCACATTCACACATCCCTAGAATGTGCAGTGAAGAGGAGCAGAAGAAGAATGCTTCCAGACTGATAGAAAACACCGATGTTACTCACGGGCAAAGAAAGCTAACAGCCAAGTAACAAAAAAATACAAAGGAAAGCCAGAAGCAGTGGCTCATACCTGTCATCACAGCACTCTGAGTGGGCGGATCACCTGAGGTCAGGAGTTCGAGACCAGCCTGGCTAATATGGTGAAACTCTGTCTCTATTAAAAATGCAAAAATTAGCTAGGCATGGTGGCACATACCTATAGTTTCAGCTGCTCGGGAGGCTAAGGCAGAAGAATAGCTTGAACTGGGGAGGTAGAGGTTTCAGTGAGCCAAGATTGTGCCACTGCATTCCAGCCTGGGTAAAAGAGCAAGACTGCATCTCAAAAACAAATACAAAATTATCTGGAAATGGTGGCACATACCTGTAATCCCAGCTACTCAGGAGGCTGAGGCAGAAGAATTGCTTGATTTTGGGAGGTGAGGTTGCAGTGAGCTGAGATCGCGCCACTGCACTCCAGCCTGGCGATGGAGTGAGACTCCTTCTCAAGTAAGTAAATAAATAAATAAACCATCATGGCAAGCAATTTCAGATAAGATCAGTTATGTTCAGGGTGGTATGGCAGTAGGCATGGCAAGCCATTTCAGGAACACACAGTTCATTCATTCCTCTAGATAATGCCGTGTTACATCTAGGTCACGTGGAGCCACATAAGGCTGTCCCTGTAGACCTGACATCACTAGACAACCACAGTCACAGATGTCTGCTTTGGCATAATACCTGCTGTTTCTACACGGAGGAAGAAAAGTCACAAGAGATTGGTGGTGTGTTTCTTTCAAGGTGGCTATGATTGAGAAACGGGCCTGCTACATCTCGAATACAAAGATCAAATATATTTCTAAATGCCCTAAAGAGCTTTATTTCCCCTGAGAAGTAGACACGGTTGTCCAAAATAGACAACACAAGTCATATACTAGATGGAATCCACCTGCCTTTTTGAAGTGACAGGAATGTCAGACATAAATTTACAAGGCATCTGGTCAGGCATGATGGCTCACACCTGTAATTCCCCCACCACTTTGGGAGGCCAAGGTGGGTGGATCACTTGAGGTCAGCAGTTCAAGACCAGCCTGGCCAATATGGTGAAAACCCCGTCTCTACTGAAAATAAAAAAATTAGTTGGATGTGGTGGCACATGCCTGTAAAGAGGCTGAGGCAGAAAAATTACTTGAACCCAGGAGGCAGAAGTTGCAGTGAGCTGAGATTATGCCACTGCACTCCAGCCTGGGTGCTGGAGCAAGATTCCAGCTCCAAAAAAAATTATATATATATATACAAGGTATCTCACAACTGTAGGAGCCTCTACAGTGTCTCCACCCTGCCCTTCCCACAGCCTAGACCTTCTGTTCTCTTCCTGTTTTCACTGATCCTGACTTCTGTTTGCATTTTGTACTATTGGATTCATTTTTTGGGGGGATAGAGTCTTACTCTGTCACCCAGACTGGAGTACGGTGGTGCGATCTCGCTCACTGCAGCCTCCGCCTCCCAGGTTCAAGTAGTTCTCCTGTTTCAGCCTCCCGAGTAGCTGGGATTACAAATACCCATCCCCACATCACATCTGGCTAATTTTGTATTTTTAGTAGAGACAGGGTTTCACCATGTTGACCAGGCTAGTGGCAAAACCCTGACCTGAGGTGATCCGCCCACTTTGGCCTCCCACAGTGCTGGGATTACAAGCGTGAGCCATGGTGCCCAGCTTTCATCAGACACGTTCTTATGAGCATCCAAAACCCCTGCTGAAAACAAAGTGTGGTTGAAAGAAACGCCTCACTCACCTGGGACATGGTTCTTCTCTGCTGTTCTCAGAAAGCAGACACCTGTGAAGGCAGACATCGGGTAGGGAGAGAGAATGTGAGAGGCCACGCTTGCCGGGGGGCTCCCAATTAACTGTTGGGACCGCCTTCCCCGCTTCCCACCACCAGCGCTCTCCCCCCCCGGGGCACAGGTGGGAGAAAGCCTTCTCTGAAGGATCCCCATTACCAGAGCAAAGCCCTCGCCTGGGAAATGTGATAGGGACTCAAGCTTATGAGGCCTGACTTGGATTTCTGTTTTGTTTTTGAGACTGGGTTTCACTCTGTCACCCAGGCTGGAACGCAGTGGTGCAATCACGGCTCACTGCAGCCTTGGACTCCCAGGCTCAAGCTATCCTCCCATCTCGGCCTCCCGAGAAGCTGGGACTATGTCACATGCCCAGTTAATTTTTAACTTTGTGGGTAGAGATGGGGTCTCACTGTATTGCCCAGGCTGGTCTCAAACCCCTAGGTTCAAGCAATGTGCCCGCTTCAGCCTCCCAAAACGTTGGATTACACGGTGAACCACCAGGCCCGACTGGATTTTTTTCTTTTTGAATAGGAATATTGCTTTATTCTATAAATGGCTATTAATAATGGCCGATCATTATTTTGTGTATTTAAAATGGAATGTATATTTTATTTATCTAAAGTGGAGAGTTCTACAAGTGCTTATTAAGTTCACTTGTTACTGATCTGAGTTCAGATTCTGGATATCCTTATTTATTTTCTGTTTCGTTGAGTCTGAATCTCTTTATGGGTCTTATGTATCTGGGTGTTAGGATGCATTGATCCTTATCAAATGCATGAATTGCAACTCCTTGTTTATTTATTTGCTTTTTGTTTTTTGGTTTTTTTTTTCTTTATTTGGTTGGTAAATCTTTCTCCAACCCTTTTTTAGTCTATGTATATCTTTGGATATGAAATGGGTCTGGATATAGTATGCCGTTAGATTTTGGCTGTATTTTTTAATTAGAAAATTTACTGCCATTTGATGTTAACTGACTATTTTATCCATTCGTTGATGTAAATTCTTCTTTCTGTTGATGTTCTTTACTTTTTGGTATATTTTTAGAAAGGCTAATACTGGTTGTTCCTTTCTGTGTGTAATGCTTCTTTCAGAAGATTTTGTAAAGCAGGCCTGGTGGTAATAAAATCTCTGAGTACTTGCTTGTTCATAAAAGATTTTATTTTTCCTTCAATTGTGAAGCTTAATTTGGCAGGATATGAAATTCTGGGCTGAAATTTCTGTTCTTTGAGGATGTTAAATATCGGCCCCCACTCTCTTCTGGCTTGTAGGGTTTCTACTGAGAAATCTGCTGTAAGTCTAATAGGCTTCCCTTTGTGGGTAACCTGACCTTTCTCTCTGGCTGCCCTTAGTATTTTCTCCTTTGTTTCAACCCTGGTGAATCTAATGATTATGTGTCTTGGGGTTGCTTTTCTTAAGGAGTATCTTTGTGGTGTTCTCTGTATTACCTGAGGTTGAATGGTATCCTGCTTTGCTAGATTGGGAAAATTCTCCTGGATAATATCCTGAAGAGTATTTTCCAGCTGGGATTCATTCTCTCCATCACATTCAGGTACACCTATCAAACGTAGATTAGGTCTTTTCACATAGTCCCATAATTCTTGGAGACTTTGCTCATTCCTTTTTATCCTTTTTTCTCTATTCTTGTCTTCTCGTTCCATTTCATTAAGTCGGTCTTCGACCTCTGATATCCTTTCTTCTGCTTGATCAATTCGGCTATTCAAACTTGTGCATATTTCACTAAGTTCTCGTGTTGTATTTTTCAACTCCATTAGTTCATTTATATTCCTTTCTATATTGTCCATTCTTTTTAACATTTCATCTAACCTTTTTTCAAAGTTCTTAGTTTCTTTACATTGGGTTAGAACAAGTTGTTTCAATTCCCAGAGGTTTTTTACCATCCACCTTCTAAAGCCTCCTTCAGATACTGAAACACAGTCCTCTTCCATTAGGGCTTGTTCCGTTGCTGATGAGGAATTACTATCCCCTGTAGAGGGAGAGGGGTTCTGACTTTCAGTTTTCTCGGCCTTTTTAGGCTGCTTTTTGCCCTTTATTGTGATTTTATCCATCTTTTGTCTTTACAATTAGCACCTTTCTGATTAAGTTCCTGAGAGGACGTCCAATTTATTGATTCCCAGTGCTGGAATCCGAGCAACCCACTGCGCCGGCCAAAACAGCAGCGGTAAGACTGATGGTGCTCTTCTGCCTGGGAATCTCCGGTCTGGCTTCCTTCTTGAGTCCGCAAGCGGCTCTGCCTTCCTGGAGCTCCAAACGCCAGTCAGTAGGGGAACCAGTCCCGCTCACTGTGCACGAAGAGCTGCCGCGCCGAGGCGATGACAAAACCGCTGCGCCGGCCACAGAAGTCGCGCTGGCGACCCGTGGGGCTCCTCCACTGGAAATCTTCTGGTCCGTGGGCGACGAAAATTTCTCTGAAAATGTGGCGTCCTCACATTCTCTGAGCTTTCACTGGGAGCTACAATCCCGAGCTATTAGCGATCAGCCATCTTGGATCTCTCTCCCCCCCGACTGGATTTTTTTCTTAATGAGTATGTGTATCTGTGTCTCAGAAGTCAGTGTGCAATTTACTCCAACCCCCACCCATTACCCCAGAAATGTAATTAATAGAAATTTATTCTGAAGAAACAGGCCGGGCACGGTGGCTCACACCTGTAATCCCAGAAATTTGGGAGGCTGAAGCAGGTGGATCACCTGAGGTCAGGAGGTCAAAACCAGCTTGGCCAATATGGTGAAACCCCATCTCTCCTTAAAATAAAAAAATCAGCTGGGTGTCGTGGCATAGGCCTCTAATCCCAGCTACTCAAGAGGCTGAGGCAGCAGACTTAAGGAGCAGAGGCTGCAGTGAGCCAAGATCGCGCCACTGCACTTCAGCCTCAGTAATAGAGCAACACTCCATCTCAAAAAAATATATCTATAAACATATATAGAAAACTTTTTTTGGGGGGATGGGGTCTTGCTCTGTTGCCCAGGCTGGAGTGCAGTAGTGGGGCATAATCTCAGCTCCCTGCAACCTCTGTCTCCCAGATTCGAGCGATTCTCTTGCCTTAGCCTGCCAAGTAGCTGGGATTACAGACAAACAGCATCATGTCTGGCTAATTTTTTAATATTTTTAGTAGAGACAGGGTTTTATCATGCTGGGCAGGCTGGTCTCGAACTCCTGACCTCAGGTGATTCACCTGCCTCAGCCTCCCAAAGTGCTGGGATTACAGGTATGAGCAACCATGCCCGGCCTATTTTTATTTTTATTGTAGAGGCCAGGCACAGTGGTTCATCCTTGTAATCCCAGCTACTTGGGAGGCTGAGGCAGGAGGATTGCTTGAACCTGGGAGGCAGAGGTGGCAATAAGCTGTGATTGCACAACTACACTCCATCCTGGGCAACAGAGCAAGACTGTCTAAAAAAACAAAACGTACGTGTGTGTGTGTGTGTGTGTGTGTGTGTGTGTGTGTGTGTGTGCCTTTTGCAGAGTCAGGGTTCTGCTATGTTGCTCAGGCTAGTCTCGAACTCCCGGCCTCAAATGATCCTCCCGCCTCTATCTCCCACACTGTTGGGATTACAAGCCTGAGTCACCGTGACTGGCCTGTTTGTTGTTTGTATACATTGACTACAAACTATAGCACCTGTAATGAGTCTGTAAACATACATCTACAATAAAAATCCTGGGCCAGGCACAGTGGCTTATGCCTGCAATCCCAGCACTTTGGGAGGCCAAGGCTGGTGGATCGCTTGAGGTCAGGAGTTCAAGCAGCCTGGCCAACATGGTGAAACCCAATCTCTACTAAAAATACAAAATTAACTGGGCATGGTGGCTCATGCCTGTAATCCCAGCTACTCTGGAGGCTAAGGCAGGAGAATCACCTGAACCCAGGAGGTGGACGTTTCAGTGAGCCAAGATTGTGCCACTGCACACCAGCCTGGGCAACAAAGCAAAACTCCATCTCAAAAAAAAAAAAAAAGGTTTTGAAGAAACACAGAATATTGGCAGTGATTATCTTTGCATGGCAGGATGTTTGGTTGGGCTTTTTTTCCTCCTTCAGATAAGGTCTCAGTCTGTTGCTCAGGCTGGAGTACAGTGGCACCTTCACAGCTCACTGCAGCCTCTGCCTCCCGGGCTCAAGTGATCCTCTAGCCTCAGCCTCCCAACTAGCTGGGACTACAGACACATAACAACATTCCTGGCTGACTTTTGTAATTTTTTGTGGAGACAGGGTTTCACTGTGTTGCCCAGGCTGTCTTGAACACCCAGGCTCAAGTGATCCTCATGCCTCAATCCACCAAAGTGCTGGGATTACAGGCATGAGCCACCTCACTGGATGGATTTTTTTTTTCTTAATATGTTGGTATTTTCTAATTTCTTAAATGATAAATTGGTGCTCACTGTTTCATGTGTAAATATTTCTTAAGAATATGCACGTATCCTCATGCCTGTAATCCCAGCACTTTGGGAGGCTGAGGCGGGTGGATCACAAGGTCAAGAGATCAAGACCATCCTGGTCAACATGGTGAAACCCCATATTTACTAAATATACAAAAAATTAGCTGGGCATGGTGGTGCGTGCCTGTAATCCCAGCTACTCAGGATCTTGAACAGTTGGGCAGATCCACCGGGCTGCCAAGGCTTTGCTCCCCAGCTGAGAACTTACCTTCAGGCAGGGACTCGAGCTTCAGCCTCTGAGCTCTTGGGACCAGGGTAGAAACAAGCTTGATGTGCCGAGAGGAGGGAGCCACCTTAGTGACAAAGTCTCATCCTGAGCTTTCGCAAAGACACTAGGAAATCCTGAAATTAAAATGACGCAGTGAGCCTCACATGAAAATATTAGCAAACCTGTCATTTTGGGAGGCTGAGGCAGGAGAATTGCTTGAGGCCAGGAGTATGAGACTAGCCTCATCAACAGAGACCTTGCCTCTACAGGGGGAAAAGAAGACACTAGCAGGATACCTTTACCGCTGATGGAGAGAAACCCATCGGTGGCAGAAGGGAACGTCAGAAGCCTGCAACACGAGACTAAGTTCATGCTGTTTCTGGCTTTGAAAATGGAGGGACTGGTCAGGTGTGGTGGCTCACACCTGTTACCCCAGCACTTTGGGAGGCTGAGGTGGGCAGATCACTTGAGGTCAGGAGTTCGAGAGCAGTCTGGCCAACATGGTGAAATACTGTCTCTACTAAAACTACGAAAATAACCAGGCGCGGTGCCTCACACCTGTCATCCTAGGACTTTGGGAGACAGAGGGGGCAGATCACCTGTGGTTGGGAGTTCGAGACCAGCCTGACCAACATGGAGAAACCCCATCTACTAAAAATACAAAATTAGCTGGGCGTGGTGGTGGATGCCTGTAATCCCAGCTACTCAAAGACACTGAGGCAGGAGAATTGCTTGAACCCGGAAGACGGAGGTTGCGCTAAGCTGAGATTGTGCCATTGCACTCCAGCCTGGGCAACAACAGCAAAACTCTGTCCCCCATAAAGAAATAGAAATACAGATACAAAAATTAGCCAGGCATGGTGGTTAGCGCCTGTAATCCCAGCTACTCGTGAGACTGAGGCAGGAGAATTGCTTGAACCAGGAGATGAAGGTTTCAGTGAGCCGAGATGGCACCACTGCACTCTAACCTGGGCAACAGTGTGAGATTCCATCTCAAAAAGAAACAAACATAAAAATAAATAAAATTAATACAGATGTTCCGTGCGTGCTCACGAGAAAGACTGGGGCTGTGCAGACCACAGAGACTCCCTTGGGAGTGAAGGTCTGGTGAAGAGATGTGGCTGCCGTGTGCCAAGGGAAACACACAAAGCCCCCTCCAGAACTCTTCTGAGGAACAAAAGCCTCAATATGCCAGGGAATGGCAGCCAACCCTGTTGTCCCCAGAGCAGAGGTGAGACCTTGTGCTTTCCCCCTCAAACAAGAGGCAGGAATATGTCCTGGGCTCTGGCTTGGAGGTCTCCTGACACCAGGGGAGGGACAGGATCACTGTAACTGAGAGACCCAAGGCCCACCTAGGACTGAGACTACAAAGAGAACTTGTCCACCCACAGGCCTAGATGCAAACAGCGGCCGTCAACACGAGGAGGGGGTTAAGAGAGGAAGGTCACTTACAGCACAAAGCCTTGCTAGGGAATTGTGAAGCTGGTGGTCCACTGTGGTAACCATGGTGACAAGCCCACCTCCCACTCGACTCCGGGCTGGACCCGCTCAATCACCCTCCAGGCCTCCCTGCTCCTTACACAGTAACAGCTCAGCAGAACCAGCCCATGTCCTAGTCTCTACCGTTCTATGCACATCTAGCCTTCCACGAAAAAAAAAGGCCAGAGATGGAAACGGAGAGAAAGCAACCCACTGCAAAGAAGCAATGCAACAAACAGACGTTAATTTCATCTCAGGTCAGCATCAGCAAGTGCATGTCCACAGCAAGTGCACTGCAAATGAATACAGAACCAAAAAGACACAAGAAAGAGAAACGAATACATCCTCCATCACAGTAAAAGATATTTTTTGTTTTTCTTGATACAGGGTGTCACTCTCTCTCCTGGACTGGAGTGCATGGTGTGGCCTCAGCTCACTGCAACCTCTGCCTCCCAGGCGCAAGTGATTCTCCTGCCTCAGCCACCCAAGTCGCTGGGATTGCAGGTGCCACAACTACCACCCACTTATTTATGTACTTTTAGTAGAGATGGGGTTTCACTATGTTGGCCAGGCTGATCTCGAACTCCTGACCTCAAGTGATCCACCTGCCTTGGCTTCCCAAAATGCTGTGATTACAGGCCTGAGCCACGGTGCCCAGCCATCACCATAGTAAAAGATTTTAATGCCATTTTTAGAAACTAAGATGTAGAATACAAAAAAATAGCAAGGATATATAAGATCTAAGTAACAGGCTGGGTACAGTGGTGCGTGCCTGTAATCCCAGCATTTTTGGAGGCCAAGGCAGGTGGATGACCTGAGGTCCAGAGTTCGAGATCCACCTGACCAACAAGGAGGTGAAACCCCATCTCTACTAAAAATACAAATTATCTGGATATGGGAGCACACACCTGTAATCTCAGCTACTCGGGAGGTTGAGGCAGGAGAATCATTTAAACCCAGAAGGCAGACATTGCAGTGAGCCTAGATGGTGCCACTGCATTCTAGCCTGGGTGACAGAGTGAGACTCTGTCTCAAAAAAAAAGATCAGATCAGATCTAAATAACAATTTAAAAGCCTGAGCTATTGGCTGTAGATGAAATAATGCACTCAAATGATGAGCAAATGTACTTTTTTTTGAGATGAAGTCTCGTTCTGTCATCCAGGGTGGAGTGCAGTGGCTCCATCTCAGCTGGCTGCAACCTCTACCCTCCTGTGGTCAAGCAAGCACATCCTGCTAATTTTTGTGTTTTTAGTAGAGATGGGTTTTTACCATGTTGGCCAGGCTGGTCTGGAATTTCTAGCCTCAAGTGATCTGCCTGCCTTGGCCTCCCAAAGTGCTGGGATTACAGGTGTGAGCCACTGCGCCTGGCCAGAAATACCCTTTAAAAAGGAGAGGAGGGAGCGCCGGAGCCAGGCAGCCGAGAGCCTTGGCGGGCGCGTGGGGCCATGGTCATGACCCCCTGAGAGGCCGTGGCCGCCTCCGTGAAGCAGTAGAGCGAGAGGCAGTCAGTTCACATGGGCCGCCTCGCCGCCCTGCTCGCGGCGCTGCTAGTCGACCTCGCCGGGCATGAAGAAGAGCCGCATTTCTGCGCCGCAGGACCCGTGCCGCCTGGACCCCGAGGACGACGTGTACCTGGACACCACCGATCGCCTTTGTTTTGCCATTCTCTACAGCAGACCAAAGAGTGCATCAAATGTACATTATTTCAGGATAGATATGAGAACTTGAATATGAGAACTTCTAAACAGATTTTGGACCAATCTTGCAATGCTTTACAGATATTGTTGCAAGACAAATAAGAAATTGAAGTCCATTACAATGTTAAGGAAGAAAATTGTTCATTTTACCAGCTCTGATCCAAGAAAGCAAGCAAATGCTGCCTTCCTTGTTGGATGCTACATGGTTACATATTTGGGGAGAACTCCAGAAGCAGCACATAAAATACTAATCTTTGGAGATTACCAGACAGTGATGGGATAAATACAGAAGTTGAGGTGGAAGCCAGATGCTGTGTCATGAGGACAGCCAGGCAGCCCCATGGAGAGGCCCATGTGGCAAGGCATCGAGGACGTCTGCCAATAGCTACATGGATGACCATCTTGGAAGAAGATGCTCCAGCCCTGGATAACCTTCAGATGACTGCTCATAGCTTGTCTGTAATCCCATCAGAGACGCTGAGCCTGAGACACTCAGCTAAGTCACTTCTAGGTTCCTCACCTACCGAAACTGTGTGAAGTAATAAATGTTTATTGTTTTAAGCTGTGAAAAAATAAAAATAAAAAGGAGAGGAGAAAAGGTCAATTTCCCTTTTGGCAAATAAGACAAATTTAATCTAATTTTTTTTTCTTTTTAGAAAATCCATACAGTGAGGGCCAAACACTGTGGCTCACATCTGTAGCTTCACCACCTTGGGAGGCTGAGGCGGGCAGATTGCTGGAGCCCAGGAGTTTGAGACCACCCTGGGTAACATGGGAAAACCCGGTCTCTACTACAAATACAAAAATTAGCTGGGCATTGTGGTTTATCCTTTTGTCCCAGTTAATCTGGAGGCTGAGGCACAAGAATCGCTTGAACATGGGAGGCAGAGGTGCAGTGAACTGAGATGGTGCCACAGCACTCCAGCCCGGGCAACAGAGAGACAAATAAGACAAAGTGAAACTTTGGGAAGAAGGACGGGAGGAAGGGAGAAAGAAGAGGAAGGGAGAGGAAGGGAGAAACAAAGGAAGGAAATCCATGCAGTCCAAAGAGCAATAACCAAGAAGTTGGTAAAAGTAAAATAAATATGTTTCTACATATAATACTGCAGGCCATGCACAGTGGCTCATGCCTGTAATCCCAACACTTTGGAAGGCAGAGGTGAGTGGATCCCCTGAGGTCAAGAGATCGAGACCATCCTGGCCAACATGGTGAACTCCTGTCTCTACTAAAAATACAAAACAAAAAATTAGCTAGATGCAGTGGCACACGCCTGTAATCCCAGCTACTCGGGAGGCTGAGGCAGCAGAATGGCTTGAACCTGGGAGGTGGAGGTTGCAGTGAGATAGCACCATTGCACTCCAGCCTTGGAGATGGAGGCTGCAGTGAGCTATGATCTCACCACTGCACTCCAGCTTGGGGGACAGGGCAAGTCTCTGTCCCCCAAAAATAAAAGAAATAGAATATATTTATATTTTGCCAAAATCCTGCCTTATACAGGCATCTAGTCTAATGGGACTGGGAGAAATCAGGGCAATGTAACATTGGGATGAGGTTATTTGCCCTGATTTCACTGGGCATGTCACTGGCATGCTGTGGGCATGCAGAGGTGGGAAGATGAGGGAAGACATCACAGAGGCTGTGGGGTGAACTGATGTCAAGGAATGGGTGCTTCCCTTCAGAACCACACGTGTGCAGGACCCCAGACAGAAAACACACATGCAAAGTTGAGTGGCGGGCATTTGGAAGGAGCGGTGAAACCAAGCCAGGAAACACTAGGATGGCGAGCCGGTTTGGCTGCAGAGAGATTGTAGAGAGGGTGAAATTGGCACTGTGGGCCTGGCCTCCATTTCAAAAGACATCAGCTAAGGAAGCTGTTCAGGTGGGCAGTGGGGGGTCAGACCTGTGCTGCTTTGGAGAGACGTTCAGGCGGCACTAGGAAGCCCCCGGCTTGGGAAGAGGCTCCAGGAGTCCGCAGCAGGGAGCATTTGGCAGTGGATTTGAGTGATGCGATGGAGACCTGAATTATTATTTGGAAACTCTGCCTCTAAATGAATAAACAAATAAAGCAGACGGGATAATGAGCACAATATATTTTACTGTAAAAATGAACTCTCAAAGAATACATGAATGACAGATCCATTATGCCATTCTTACAAACCAAAAGGACTTTTAAAAGAAAATGACAGTGTAAAATACTGTGAACAAACACACCTGAAAGGTATGTCCTCTTAAAGACAGGCAAAAATTAAACCCCATAGAATCCAGTAGTACATTTCCCTGGGGATAAGCATAGATTTGCATGAACATATCTGCAAGGAATGTCTGTGTGTCTGGCAAGTTAGGTAACCTTTCTCTGCTGTCATTTTCTCATCTGTCCCTAGATACTCATATTCTAGGTCATGGTTAGGTGATGACTGCTGTTCACCTCTCCAGACTCACCACCTGTCACTGCCACCTGGATGGTGTGGGAAACACCTGACCCCACCCTGGTGCCTCCTGGAGCCAAAAGGACATTCCTTTCCTCCCTGCCAGGAAGCTCAGCACATTGCTGCAGGGGTGCTGGGTGCTGTGGGGCCAGAGTGGAACCGAGTCCAAATCATTCTGCTCACTGCACTGCCTCCAAGAAATCTAGAGAAAGAAAAGTGATGTCATTTTGGAGAGCCAGCAAACCAAGAACATGACAGGTGGATGTCCTACCTAGCCATCTTAAAAGGCATGAATCTCAGGCAGGCAGATCACAAGATTAAGAGTTCAAGAGCAGACTGGCCAACATGGGAAAACCATGTCTCCACTAAAAATACAAAAATTAGCCAGGCATGGTGGTGCATGCCTGTAATCCCAGCTACTTAGGAGGCTGAGGCAGGAGAATCGCTTGAACCGGGGATGGGGAGGTTGCAGTGAGCAGAGATCATGCCACTGCACCACTGTACTCCAGCCTGGGTAAAAGAGCAAGACTTTGTCTCAAAACAAACAAACCAAAAAAAAAAAAAAAAGGCATTAATACAGAGGCCAGGTGTGGAGGCCTGTAATCCCAGCATTTTGGGAGGCCAGACTGGGAGGATCATGTGAGCCCATTAGTCTGAGACCAGCCTGGGCAATGTGGAGAAACCCTGCCTCTACCAAAAACAAAACAAAACAAAACTTAGCTGGGCGCGGTGGCGTGCACCTGTGGTCCCAGCTACTCGGGAGGCTTAGGCAGGAGGATGACTTGAGTCTGAGAGGCAGAAGTTGCAGTGACCTTTGATCACGCCATTGTATTCTAGCCTGAGTGACAGAGCCAGAAAAAAATAAAAATAACCTTTAAAAAAAGGCATGACTCTCAAGCTTCCTTTGATATTGAGGAAAGGGGAACAAGGAGAGGGCTGAGGTCAGGAGGCAACTGGTCACCACAGACATCTGGGTGTTGGCGGGAATCTGGGTTTTGGTGGGAGACTGAGGAGGTTGCCCAACTTTTTTCTTTTTTTTTTTTTTTTTTTTTTTTTCAGATGGAGTTTTGCTCTTGCCGCCAAAGGCTGGAGTGCAATGGTGGCACAAGCTCAGCCCACTGCAACCTCTACTTCCCAGTAGAGGTGATTCTCTCCCTCAGCATCCTGAGCAGCTGGGATTACAGGCTCCCACCACCACCCCAAGCTAATTTTTCTGTTTTTACTAGAGACACGGTTTCACAATGTTGCCAGGGTGGTCTCGAATTCCTGACCTCGGCCTCCAAGAGCTGGGATTTCAGGCTGGTGCTGCCTGGCGGAAGGCTGCTAAACTTCTTTATCCTTGGTCAGGTCACAAAGGTCCTCTACATCTTTAACACAACCTTGTTTTTTTGTTTCTTTGTTTTTGAGACAGAGTCTCACTCTGTCACCAGACTGGAGTGCGGTGGTGGCAGGATCTCAGCTCACTGCAACCTCCGTCTCCCAGGTTCAAGTTATTCTCCTGCCACAGCCGCCCAAGTAGCTGTGACTACAGGCGCACGCCACCATGCTCAGATAATTTTTGTATTTTTAGTAGAGACAGGGTTTCATCATCTTGGCCTGGATGGTCTCGTGATCCACCTGCCTCAGTCTCCCAGAGCGCTGAGATTACAGGCGTGAGCTGGGACAGGGAACACAGGGATGCTGAGACTGTGAAGATGCTTTTGGATAATGGTCTGAGGTTGGGACAGTGGCAGGAGACACCACTGACCCCAGGACACCATTGACCCCAGGAGATCCAGACACAATTGATCCTCGATCTCCAGGACAAGAGACCAGCCCGGCAGTTACATGTGTTGTTCTTCAAACTAGTTGCCCAGTTGGAATGACCAATGACATCAGAGATTCCAACCCTCCTGATTGGACCACACTCCGTGGGTGCTCGGAAACCCAGGTACACAACAGTATCTTCTCAGAGCTGTTCTCCACTCCTGACTTCTCCCCAGCCTTGAGAACAGATAAAGCAGTTTTACTGGTCCTAATAGAGTGTGGAAGAAGGCTTTGGACAGAACAGGCACGAGGTTCTGTGGGAGGGAACACAGTTTGGGAGACACCATGGCCAGGTGTCAACTGCAGCCAAAGCTTGAGGAGAGGAGCCCCCAGCCCAGCATCTCGGGGTACTCCCTCCTGGAGGTGACAGATGATGAAGTGCCAGGACTATCAGGTGAGGGGACTGGAGGAAGAAGAGATGGGAGAGGATTGACTAAGAAGAAGGAAGGGGGCCGGGCAAGGTGGCACACACCTGTAATACCAACATTATGGCAAGATGAGGCGGGTGGATCACCTGAGGTCAGGAGTCAAAGATAAGCCTGGCCAATATGGTGAAACCTCGTCTCTACTAAAATACAAACATTAGCTGGGTGATAGCGGTGCGTGCCTGTAATCGCAGCTACTTGGGAGGCTGAGGTATGAGAATCGCTTGAGCCCAGGAGGTGGAGGTTGCAGGGAGCCAAGATTGTGCCAACCCACTTCAGTCTGAGTGAAAGACTGAGACCCTGTTTCAAAAAAAAGGAAGGGCCCACAAGTCAGGAAGAAGCTCTTGAGGAGGGTGTGTGGGAAGAAAGGAGGGACTCAGGCCAGGCCCAGTGGCTCACACCTGTAATCCCAGCATGCTGGGAGGCTGAGGCAGGTGGATCACCTAAAAACAGGAGTTTGAGACAGCCTGGCCAACATACTGAAACCCCGTCTCTACAAAAAGTACAAAAATGATCTAGGTGTTATGGCAGGCACCTGTAAGCCAAGCTACTTGGGAGGTTGAGGCAGGAGGATCACTGGAACCCAGGAGATGAAGGTTGCAGTGAGCTAAGATGGCACCACTACACTCCAGCTTGGGTGACAAAGCAAGACTCTGCCTTAAAAAAAAAAAAGAAGAGGGACTCAGAGAGCCAGGGATCAGGGAAGGAAATGAAGCATTCTGAGGAGAAATGGAAGAATGGGGAGGAGGAGGAGAGGCACATGGGGTTCAGCAAGGGAGAAGCCAACCGCCTGCGGGGCTGGGAGGATGGAGAGCGGTTTGGGGTTTTGGGTCAGGGTCTAAGGTGACCAATTGCAGAATCATTAATTACACGGTGGCCTGCTTTCTTTACTCAGTCCCTTGGGTAGATACCGGCACCCCGAGTAAGTTCCTTTACTGGAACATGAAGAGGGAGTGGTCGGACGAATCTGAGGAGGAGCCCAAGGAAGAGACAGGGAAGGAGCCTGAGGAGACCTGGGTGGTGGACACCCTGTGTGGGCTCAAGATGAAGTTAAAGCGAGAGCGAGTGTCACCCGTGCTCCCTGAGGACTACAAGGCTTTCAACACGCTGCTTGGTAAGAGGACACCCCAGAGAGCACCTCCAATCCTGTTCTTTTAAATAAGAAGCTTCCCATAACTATACTTTTCACATGGGAAAAATATGCCCCACAGTGGGTGAGCTCTCCATGCAGGAGGCCTTGACGTTCCTAAGCATCAGTTACGAGGGACGCTTAGGAGGCCATAGAGGACTCGGCTAGGCTTGATAAGGGTCTGTGATTGGGATAAGAAAGTTTGGTTTCAGGCTAGGCGTTGTGGCTCATGTCTGAGATCCCAGCACATTGGGAGGCTGAGGCAAGAGCATCGCTTGAACTCAGGACTTGGAGGTTGCAGTGAGCTCTGACTGCACCACTGCACTCCAGCCTGGGTGACAGTGCAAAACCCTGTCTCAGAAGAACAACAAAGGCCAGGCACGGTAGCTCATGCCTGTAATCCCAGCACCTTGGGAGGCCAAGGTAGGTAGATCACCTGAGGTCAGGAGTTGGAGACCAGCCTGATCAACATGGTGAAACCCTGTCTCTACTCAACATAAAAAATTAAACAGGTGTGGTGGTGCAAGCCTGTAATCGCAGCTACTCAGGAGACTGAGGCAGGAGAATCACTTGAACCAGGGGGGCAGAGGTTGCAAGTGAGCCGAGATGGCGCCACTGCATTCCAGCCTGGGTGACAAAGGGAGACTCTGTCTCCAAAAAATACATAAAAATAAAAACAAAATAAAAAAACACAGAAAGCAGTTTCAGCTGTGCACTCTGAAACTTAATGTCTCTTGCTGAATTTATTTGCGTTTTAGAAGCAGTCTTGCTTTATAACCCAGGCTGGACTGCAATGGTGTGATCTTGGCTCACTACAACCTCCGCCTCCTGGATGTAAGTGATTATCCTGCCCCAGTTTCCCGAGTAGCTGGGATTACAGGCCAGGATCACACCATCCCAGCTAATTTTTTATATTTTTAGTAGAGACGAGGTTTCACTGTGGTAGCCAGGATGGCCTTGAACTCCTGACCTCATGCTCGCCTCGGCTTCCCAAAGTGCTGGGATTACAGACATGAGCCACCATGTCCACCTCCTATGTTTGTCTTCAAACTGGCTGCCAGGTTGGAATAACTAGTGACATGAGAGATTCCAGTCTTCCTGATTGGACTGAACTTTGTTGGCACTTGGGAGCTCAGGTGGATGACAGCATCTTCTCAGAGCTGTTCTCCACTCCCGACAGCTCCCCAGCCTTGAGAATACAGAATGCACTCTTCTGGGTCCTAGTCGAGTCTGGAAGAAGGCTTTGCACAGAACAGGGACTAGGTTCCATGGGAGGGAACAGAGTTTGGGAGAGATGATGGCTAGATGTCAACCGCAGCCCCAGGTTGAGGAGAGGAGCCCCCAGCCTAGCACCTTGGGGTGCTCCCTCTGGAGGTGGTAGATGATGAAGTGCCAGGACCATCAGGTGAGGGGACTGGAGGACGAAGAGATGGGAGAGGATTGACTAAGAAGAAGGTAGGGGGCCGGGCGCAGTGGTTCACACCTGTAATCCCAGCACTTTGTGAGGCTGAGGTAGGTGGATCACCTGAGGTTAGGAGTTTAAATCCAGCATGGCCAACACGGTGGAACCCTATCTCTTCTAAAAATACAAACATAATCCTGGTAATACTGCTGCAAACCTGTAATCCCAGCTACTCAGGAGACTGAGGCAGGAGAAGCGCTTGAGCCTGGAAGGCGGAGGTTGCAGTGAGCCGAGATCCTGTGACTGTGCTCCAGTCTGGGGGAGGGAGTGAGACCCTGTGGTGGAAAAAAAAAAAAGAAGGAGGAACCCAGTCATCAGAAAGGAACACTTGAGGAGGGTGTTGAGAAGAAAGAAGGGACTCAGGCCAGGCACAGTGCCTCACACCTGTAATCCCAGCACTTTGGGAGGCCAAGGCGGGTGGATCACTTGAGGCCAGGAGTTTGAGACCAGCCTGGCCAACATGGTAAAATCCTGTCTCTACAAAAAAATACAAAAATGAGCTGGGAATTGTGGTGGGCACCTGTAATCCCAGATACCTGGGGGGGGGGCGCTGAGGCAGGAGAATCACTGGAACCCAGGAGATGGAGTTTGCAGCAAACTGAGATGGCAACACTACACTCCAGCCTGGGCAACAGAGAAAGATTTTCTCTCTCTCGCGCGCGCGCGCTCTCTCTCTCTCTCTCTCTCTCTCTCTCTCTCTCACACACACACACACACACACACACACACACACACAAAATGGATGGAGTCAGAGATCCAGGGACTAGGGAAGGAAATGAAGCATTCTGAGGACAGAAAGATGGAAGAATGGGGAGGAGAAGGAGAGTCTCATGGGGTTCAGCAAGGGAGAAAGATGGAAAAATGGCTTACAGAAGCCAACAGTCTGCGGGTCTGGGGAAGATGGAGAGTGGATTGGGGTTTTGGGTCGGGGTCTAAGGTGATCAGTTGCAGAAGCATTACACGATAGCCTGCTTTCTTTACTCATCTCCTTGGGTAGATTCCAGCCTGCCTAATTTCCTTTCTTGGCAAAAGAAAAGGGACTGGTCAGGCAAATCTGAGGAGGAGCTGAAGGAGGAGACAGAGAAGGAGCGCGCCCCTGAGCCTGAGGAGACCTGGGTGCTGGACAGCTTATGTGGGCTCAAAATGAAGCTCAAAAGACGGCGAGTGTCACCCGTGCTGCCTGAGAGCTATGAGGCCTTCAACACACTGCTTGGTAGGAGGACACCCCAGAAAGCACCTCCAATCCTGTTCTTGTAAAAGAGAGGACAGTTTCCATAACCATGCTTTCCCAATGGGAAATGCACCCCAGTGGGTGAGCTCTCCATGTGGGAGGACTCAGTATCCAAAGCATCACTACTGAGGGACACTTGGGAGGCCACAGACGAGGTGACTAGACTTGAAGGTCAGTGATAGGGATAATAAAGCTTGCTTTCAGGCCAGGCACAGTGGCTCATGCCTGAGATCCCAGCACATTGGGAGGCTGAGGCAAGAACATCACTTGAACTCAGGACTTCGAGGTTGCAGTGAGCTATGGCTGCACCACTGCACTCCAGCCTGGGTGACAGAGCAAAACCCTGTCTCAGAAGAAAAACCAAGTCCAGGTGCAGAAGCTCATGCCTGTAATCCCAGCACTTTGGGAGGCCAAGGCGGGTAGATTATCTGAGGTCAGGAGTTCAAGATACAGTACCGCATCTGTACAGAAAATACAAAATTAGATGGGCATGGTAGTGCATGCCTGTGATCCCAGCTACTCCAGAGGCTGAGACAAGAGAATTGCTTGAACCCAGGAGGCAGAGGTTGCGAGTGAGCGGAGATTGCGCCACTGCATTCTATCCTGAACATCAGAGAGTCTGTCTCCAAAAAATAAATAACAGTAAAAGAAAAACAAAATCAAAAAAATGAAAAAAGCAGTTTAGTTGTCCTGTCTGAAACTTAATGTCCCTTGCTGACTTTTCTCATTCATTCATTCATTCATTCATTTGAGAAGGAGCCTGCCCTATCGCCCAGGCTAGAGTGCAATGGCGCAATCTTGGCTCACTGCAACCTCTGCCTCCCAGGTGGAAGCGATTCTTCTGCCTTAGCCTCT
This sequence comes from Saguinus oedipus, assembly GCA_031835075.1. Taxonomy (NCBI): domain Eukaryota; kingdom Metazoa; phylum Chordata; class Mammalia; order Primates; family Cebidae; genus Saguinus; species Saguinus oedipus. The sequence continues at coordinate 52,280,229 of CM063170.1, forward strand.
CGAATGGCTGGGATTACAGGCCAGCACCACCATGCCTGGCTAATTTTTTGTATTTTTAGTAGAGATGAGGTTTCCAAGTTGGTCACAGATGAGACCAACTGTGTTAGCCAGGATGGTCTCCAACTCCTGACCTCATGATCTGCCCGCCTCGGCTTCCCAAAGTGCTGGGATGACAGGTGTGAGCCACCGTGCCTCACCTCTATGTTTTTCTTCAAACTGTTGGCCAGGTTGGAATGACCAAAGACATCTGCAATTCCAACCTTCCTGATTGGAAGGACTGAACTCCGTGGGTGCTTGGGAGCTCAGGTGGACAACAGCATCTTCTTAGAGCTGTTCTCCACTCCCGACTTCTCCCCAGCCTTGAGACTAGAGAATGCACTCCTCAGGGTCCTAGTATGGTCTGGATGAAGGGTTTGGACAGAACAGGGACCAGGTTTCATGGGAGGAAACAGAATTTGGGAGAGATCATGGCCAGCTGTCAAGCTCAGCCCCAGGTTGAGGAGAGGAGCCCTCCAGCCTAGCACCTTAGGGTACTCCTCCCGGAGGTGGTGGACAATGAAGTGCCAGGACCATCAGGCGAGGGGACTGGAGGAAGGAGAGATGGCAGAGGATTGACCAAGAAGAAGAGAGGGGGCCAGGTACGGTGGCTTATGCCTGTAATCCCAGCATTTTGGGAGGTCATGGCAGTTGGATCACCTGAGGTCAAGAGTTCGAGATGAGTCTGCCAAAATGGTGAAACCCTGTCTCTACTAAAATAACAAAAATTACCCAGGCAGTAGCGGTGCATGCCTGTAATCCTAGCTACTTGGAAGGCTGAGGCAGGAGAATTCTTGAGCCTGGGAAGCAGAGGTTATGGATGAACTGAGACTGCGTGTCTGCATTCCAGTCTAGTTGAGAGAGTGGGACCCTGTCTCAAAAAAAAGAAGAAGAAGAAGAAACAAAGAAAGAGAGAAAGAGGCCGGGCGCGGTGGCTCAAGCCTGTAATCCCAGCACTTTGGGAGGCCGAGGCGGGTGGATCACGAGGTCAAGAGATCGAGACCATCCTGGTCAACATGGTGAAACCCCGTCTCTACTAAAGATACAAAAAATTAGCTGGGCACGGTGGCGCGTGCCTGTAATCCCAGATACTCAGGAGGCTGAGGCAGGAGAATTGCCTGAACCCAGGAGGCAGAGGTTGCGGTGAGCCGAGATCGCGCCATTGCACTCCAGCCTGGGTAACAAGAGCAAAACTCTGTCTCAAAAAATAAAAAAGAAAGAAAGGCCCAGAAGTCAGGAAGGAACATCTGAGGGAGTGTGTGGGGAAAGAAAGGAGGGACTAGGGCCGGGTGCAGTGGCTCACACCTGTAACCCCAGGACTTTGGGAGGCCAAGGCAGGAGGATCACTTGAGGCCAGGAGTATGAAACCAGCCTGGCCAACATAGTAAAACCCCATCTCTACTAAAAGTACAAAATAGAGCCAGGCATTATGGTGGGCACCTGTAATCCCAGCTACTTGGGAGGCTGAGGCAGGAAAATCACTGGAACCCAAGAGACAGAGGTTGCAGGGAGCTGAGATTACACCACAACAATTGGCCATGCAGCCTGGGTGGCAAAGCAAGACAGTCTCAAAAAAAAAAAAAGGACAGGGTCAGAGAGCCAGGGACCAGAGAAGGAAATGAGGAAGCATTCTGAGGACAGACAGATGGAAGAATGGGGAGGACGAGGAGAGGCACATGGAGTTCAGCAAGGGACAAGCCAAGAGTCTGCGGGGCTGGGGAGGATGGAGAGTGCTTTGGGGTTTTGGGTCAGGGTCTAAGGTGATCAATTGCAGAAGCATTACATGGTGGCTGCTTTCTTTACTCATCTCCTTGGGAAGGTCCCAGTTCACCTTGGATCCTTTGCCATAAAAGGAAGAGGGAGTGGTCGGACGAATCTGAGGAGGATCCCAAGGAGGAGACAGAGAAGGAGAGCACCCCTGAGCCTGAGGAGACCTGGGTGCTGGAGACGCTTCAGGGGCTCAAGATGAAAATTAAGCGGCGGCGAGTGTCACCCGTGCTCCCTGAGCACCACCAGGCCTTCAACAGGCTGCTTGGTAGGAGGACACCCCAGAGAGCACCTCCAATCCTGTTCTTTCAAAAAAGAGAAAACTTCCTGTAACCATACTTTTCCCATGGGAAATATATGCCCCCCCAGTGGGTGAGCTCTCCATGTGGGAGGACTCAGAATTGATCACTCATGAGGGACTTAGGAGGCCATAGACGATTCAGCTAGACTTGATCAAGGTCTGCAATTGGGGTAAGAAAGCTTGGTTTCAGGCCAGGCACATGGCTCATGCCTGAGATCCCAGGAGGTTGAAAGGCTGAGGCAAGAGGATCACTTGAACTCAGGGCTTTGAGGCTGCAGTGAGCTATGACAGCACCACTGCTCTCCAGCCTGGGTGACAGAGCAAAACCCTGTCAAAGAAGGAAAACCAAGGCCAGGTACAGTAGTTCATGTCTGTGATGCCAGCATTTTGGGAGGCCGAGGCAGGTGGATCTATTGAGGTCAGGAGTTCAACCTGATCAACATAGCAAAACCCCGTCTCTACTAAAAATACAAAACTCAGCCTGGTGTGGTGGCACATGCCTGTAATCCCAGCCATGCAGGAGGCTGAGAAAGGAGAATCGCTTGAACCCCAGAGGCGGGGGTTAGAGTGAGCCAATATCACACCACTGAACTCCATCCTTAGCAAAAGAGCGAGACGCCATATGAAATAAAGAAATTTTAAAAATAAAGAAAAACAAAATCAAAAAACAAAGCAGTTTCAGTTGTGCCCTCAGAAACGTAATGTCTCTTGCTGACTTTTCTGAACCTAAGTATCTCCATCCCTAGAGGGGGATACCAAGGCCATGGTCACACCCTGATATGACTGTCTCAGGAGGAAATGATGAGAGTGACTTTATGACTCTGCAGGGTCCCTGCATGTCTGTGGAAAGGGCATCCTGGCTTCTTCCCAGCTCTCCAGCCGGTAGATTCTCACACCCAGGGCCTCCTTTGGCCTCTTCTCAGGGCAGTCTTAGAGCGGGAGCCTCTCTCTCTTGCCCAGTGAAAGTCATTCTCTCCTCTCCCATCCACCTCACCCGTGGCCACCATCCTGAGACTTTCCCCAGGGAGGCACAGTTCTCCTGGCTGCCCTGTTTCTCCCATGGAAACTCCTTTCTGCTTCTCACACTAACATCTGCTCTCTAATCACAGAGGATCCTGTCGTGAAAAGATTCCTGGCCTGGGACACATATCTGAGGGCATCCGACAAGGTAAGGTCGTTCTCCACGAAACTGTGTTCCTGTTCCAACACACAGCCTGGGGAGGGCACAGCTTCCACACCCACAGTTCCCCTCCCCTCTCCTCCACCAGCTCCCACCTGATGCTCCACAGTCTTATTTTATTCTGAGACAGAGTTTGCTCTGTTGCCCAGGCTGAAGGGCAGTGTCCCAATCTCAGCTCAATGCAGCTTCCCACTCCAGGGTTCAAGCGATTCTCCTGCCTCAGCTTCCCTAGTAGCTGGGATTGAAGGGTTGCACCATCATGCCTGGCTCATATTAGTGTTTTTTGTGGAGACAGGGTTTTGCCATGTTGGCCACGCTGGTCTTGAACACCTGATCGCAGGTGATCCACCCGCTTTGGCCTCCCAAAGTGCTGTTAATACAGTCATGAGCCACTGTGCCCAGCCACCTACCATGGTCTTGAGTCTTGACACCGACCCAGGTTTTTTGTGTGTGCTTTTTTTTTTTTTTTTTTTTTTTTGCTTTTTTTGAGACAGAGTCTAGCTCTGCTCTCTAGGATAAAGTACAGTGGCCTCTAATTCCTGGGTTCAAGCAATTCTCCTGCCTCAGCCTCCTGAGTAGCTAGAACTACAGGCACATGCCACCACCATGCTCAACTAATTTTTGTAATTTTTGGACAAAGAGGGTCTTGCTATGTTGCCCAGGTTCTTCTCAAATTTGGGCTCATGTGATCCTCCTGTCTGGGCCTCTCATAGTACTAAAGTCACAGGCTTGAGCCGCCACTCCCAGCTATTCTTGGGCTTTTTATGATTTGTCAGCATCTCTCTTGGGACTCTGCTGGTTTCTTTCAGAGTGAGTGGCCCCTGCCTCTCCTAGGGATCCTTAGGAATCTGAGCCCTGGGCCACAGTCCGGGCACAGCCCTGAAGCTCCCGGCCCCTCTACTCTCAGCTCTTTGGGACAGTTCTCTGCCTCACACACACAAGAGCTTCCTGATGCCAGCCAACCTAGACACACTCCCTGCAAAGGTCCCATGGGAGCTCACCATCCTGGGAGCATCACCGACATCCCTTCCTCCAACTTCTCAGATTTGCATCCGACCTTCTAATACCCCTCCACCTCACTATTTCCCAATGAGCACAGTCACCCCAACGCTGAGGTCCCTTCTCTGATGGGCAAACCCTCCCCTGCCCCCATTTCCCCAACTGCACAATCTGCCTTTTCCAAGATGTGACCTCTCCCTCTCTGTGTTCCTTTCTCTCCATCAGTACCTGCTGGCCATGGTCATAGCATATTTTAGCCGCGCCGGCCTCTTCTCCTGGCAGTATGAACGCATTCATTTCTTCCTGGCTCTGTGAGTGCTTTGCTCCCTCCTATCCATCAATATCCAACACCCTGGGACAGCAGGGAAAGTTGGATTCCAACCTCTCATTTATTCTTTTTTTTTTTTTTCTTTTTTTTTTTTTTGAGACAGAGTTTCACTCTTGTTACCCAGGCTGGAATGCAATGGCGCAATCTCGGCTCAACTCAACCTCCACCTCATGGGTTCAGGCAATTCTCCTGCCTCAGCCTCCCGAGTAGCTGAGATTACAGGCGTGCGCCCCCATGCCCAGCTAGTTTTTCATGTTTTTAGTAGAGATGGGGTTTCACCATGTTGACCAGGATGGTCTCGATATCTTGACCTCATGATCCACCCGCCTCAGCCTCCCAAAGTGCTGGGATTACAGGCATCAGCCACCGTGCCCGGCCCTATTCTTTCACCTATTTGTCCTCTTTACTCTGTGTATAAACAAGATAGGATTATACAATGGCATTCTTAGACTGTTCCTTCTGAAAATAAACTCAGCCCAGGTGCGGTAGCTCATGCCTGTAATTCCAGCACTTTGGGAAGCCAAGGCAGGCAGATCACCTGAAGTTAGGAGTTCAAGACCAGCCTGGCCAACATGGTCAAACCTCGCCTATACTAAAAACACAAAAATTTGCCAAGTGTGGTGGCATGTGCCTGTAATCCCAGCTACTCAGGAGGCTGGGGCAGGAGAATCGCTTGAACCTGGGAGGCAAAGGTTGCAATGAGCCAAGGTTATGCCATTGCACTACAGTCTGGGTGACAGAGCAAGACTATGTCTCAAAAAAACAAAAAAAAAAATTAGCCAGGGCTTCTGGTGTGAACCTGTAATCCCAGCTATTTAGGAGGTTGAGGCAGGAGAACTGCTTGAACTAAGTTCAGTATGCTACGATTAATTAAGCCACTGAACTCCAGCCTCAGTAAAAAAGCAAGTTGATGTTTTCTCAAATCAAAACCAAACTCAAATGCCAGTTTAAAAATAAAAGAATAAAACCAAAGGAACCATCCACCCCTCCTAAGCGGAGAGGAAAAGCAGCACACACGATGCCTCCCCCAGCCACAGCCACTTCTGGTTCTTCTGTCTCTCTCCTTCCCACATCAACCCCAAATGCAATGGTTCATCGTCCTCCTCCAGGTTCCCATGACAGAGGCCACAGTTCAGGCCCCCTCGCTTCACTCCAATCCACTGACAAATGCTCCCTGCTGGGGACTCCTGGAGCCTCTCCCCAAGCCAGGGGGCTTCCTAGTGCAGCCAGAACATCTCTCCAAAGCACAGGTCCGACCCCCCACTGCCCACCTGAACAGCTTCCCTAGCTGTTGTCTTTTGAAATCGAGGCCAGGCCCACAGTGCCAATTCCACCCTCTCTTCAATCTCTCTGCAGCCAAACCGGCTGGCCATCCTGGTGTTTCCTGGCTTGGTTTCACCGCTCCTTCCAAATGCCTGCCACTCGACGTTGCATGTGTGTTTTCTGTCTGGGGTCCTGCACACATGTGGTTCTGAAGGGAAGCACCCATTCCTTGACATCAGTTCACCCCACAGCCTCTGTGATGCCTTCCCTCATCTTCCCACCTCTGCATGCCCACAGCACACTAGTGACATCCTATTATAATGTGACATTGGGATGAGGTTTTTTGCCCTGATTTCTCCCAGTGCCATTAGACTAGATGCCTATAGAAGGCAGGATCTTGGAAAAATATCAATGTATTTTATTTATTTTATTTTTTTGTGACAGAGACTCGCTCTGTCCCCCAAGCTGGAGTGCAGTGGTGAGATCAGAGCTCACTACAGCCTCCATCTCTTGGGCTCAAGTGATCCTCCCACCTCAGCCTCCTGATTAGCTCAGACTATAGGGCTGTGCCATCACACTTGGACAATTACTTATGTATTTACTAAAATATATATATATATGTATATATATTTGAGATGGAGCCTCACTCTATCAACCAGGCTGGAGTACAATGGCACCAACTTGGCTCACTGCAACCTCTGCCCCCCGGGTTCAAGCAATTCTCCTGCCTCAGCTTTCTGAGTAGCTGGGACTACAGGCCCATGCCACGAGGCCCAGCTAATGTTTCATATTTGTAGTACAGATGACAGTGTTTTGCTATGTTAACCAGGATGGTCTCAATCGCCTGACCTGGTGATCCACCCGCCTCAACCTCCCAAATTGCTGGGATTACAGGCATGAGCCACCACTCCCATCCTATTTATTTATTTATTGAGAGAGAGTCTCACTCTGTCTCCCAGGCTAGAATGCAGCGGACCTATCTCGGCTCACTACAACCTCAGCCTCCTGGGTTCATGTAATTCTTGTGCCTCAGCCTCTGGAGTAGCTAGGACTAAGGTGTGTGCCACCATACCAGGGGATTTTTGTATTTTTAGTAGAGATGGGGTTTTGCCATCTTCAACAGGTTGGTCTCAAACTCCTGGCCTCATGTCACCCACCTGCTTCAGCCTCCCAAAGTGCTGAAATTCCAGGCCTGAGCCACCACTCTTGGCCACCAGTTGGCTTTTTGCCTCCATCCCGAAGGTGTGAGGGGCACCCTTCAGCAGGCATCTGTCCAGCAGGGCCCTCCTGAGGAAGGCATGGCTCTCTGCAGGGTGGGTGCCAGTCCTGACCTAAGGTCCCCCACCCTCCTCTCTAGAAAGCTGACCTCAGCCAGAGGTCTCTCCTGCTGGTGCCCCTGAACAGCAGTCTGATTTCTGTCCCCAGCTACCTGGCCAATGACATGGAGGAGGACAACCAGGGCCCCAAACAAGCCATCTTCTACTTCCTGTATGGGAAGAACCGCTCCCAGCGACGCTTATTCCAGAAGCTTCGGTTCCAGTTCTTCTGTTCCATGCACTGCAGGGCTTGGGTTTCCCCAGAGGAGCTGGAGGAGGTGGGTGGGGTGTGGGGAGATGGGGAGGAATCTGGTGGTTGGAGGCTCGATGAGGGGATGGAGGGGTATCCTGGGGGGGGTCCCCATTTTCTCAAGGGGCATTTGTTTTTGCAGATCCAGGCTTATGACCCAGAGCACTGGGTGTGGGCACGAGATCGTGCCCTCTTTATCTAGAGCTACAGCACCGTGGAGGCTTGAGGTCATCGGCCGGAGAGAAGGTATGTCTGCATCCCCTGGAGTCAAGGCAGAATATTGTGTCTATTTAGGAAATCCGAGGAACCTAATTCCTTGATCCAGCTTCAAGCCTGGGCAACTCGACGAGATCCACTCTCCACAAAAATTCACAAATTAGCTGGGTGATGTGGGAGGCATCTCTATTCCCAACTACTCAGGAGGCTGAGGAGGGAGGATCGCTGGAGCCTGGGACACTGGGGCTGCAGGGAGACCTGATCCTGCCACTGTACTCCAGCCTGGTCAACACAGTGAGACCCTGTCTCAAAATTCATCAGAAATACTGAGTTCCGGGAGGTTCATTAGGACTGACACACTTGAATTACCTATTTGGGTTGAGAATTCAGTGAAGGTTTGGTTTACATCTTGTGCAGCTAACCACGTTGAGGACTCAGCATGAGACTTCAACATTAGGAAGTAGGATTATGGATTAGGCTCCGGGACTCATGGTTCATGATGTTTTCACATTAGGACCGTATCTAGCCTGGTTACCAGTTTAGATCTTAAGTGACACGAAAGGCCCCACAGGTGATGAAGTCTAAAGCCACATCGTCTGAGGGTGCTCTACTCCCTGGGCAGACCCACACAAAGTCCTGATGAGGAAGCAGATCACTGGGGATGGCCTTGGGTGTAGTAAGTGAGTTTTGGCGTTGGGGTCACCAAAGTGTGCGAATCACAATTGAACAGCACACTTCAGAAGCAGGCTAGAGAATGAAGGGCAGAAGATGAAACTGGATTGATCAATCGCTCTGAAAATGGGACAAGAATGACCTTCCTAGAGAACTGCTTCCTTGAAGCCTGACATCCTCTCTCTCACTTCCAGAACACCGGGCCCGGGGAGATGTGGATTTTCAGCACGAAGTTTATTCCAATGCTAATGACAGACAGACACCAGGAAGGAGAAGAGGAGCTATTTCTGCAGATCATCTAGAAGAACGTGGACTGTTCTAGAAAGAGCTCAATAGAGTGACCACGCTGTCCTCCTAGGGGTGAAGGGGCGGGGAGACGGTACTTCTAGGAGTCCGTGGAGGACAGTGAGAAACCAGGGGTGTTTCTGGTCCCACCCCTTCCTGCGGCACCACCTCCTTTTTTATATTGCTGAATTCCAGCCTCTCCAGGAGCATTTGAGGGCACAGTACAGGCGCTCAGATTGGCACAGAATTATTTGTAAAGTATGAGTGCCGTCGGATTGTAACAGTAGCTTCATGCATACTATGCATTTTTGTGGTTTGTTTGGGAAGTGTTAGCCATTGAATTATTCCTATGTTTATTTCAAATAGTTTGGAAATTGTTTTACTTTTGAAAGCTTGCTGTTCCTGTAGAGTTTTTGATGAGAATTATAGCTGTTACATATAAAGAAATATAGTTTCCTTTTTTTAAGAAAGAATTCTGTTTATCCTAAATATTTTATTACATTGTTTTATCTGTTATATGTGCTCCTGAAGTGAGCACTCTTTATCTGTGATACTTACATGATAATCTATTATATTTATAGCTATGTGGTAGTTCCCGTAAATCTTCTAATAGAAATTTTTATTTCCTGTTTAGTGTTTGTTACTGAATTGTGAGAATTCAGTGGTGATTTTTTAACGTCTTAGATATATTGTAATATGTTTAATATATACTACACATTTTATTGGTTTATTTTGAAAAAGATGGGCATAGAATTATTACTACATTTATTTAAAGAGTTTGGAAATACAGTTTTTGAATAGATGTTGTTTCTATAAAGTTGTGTGATGGGTGTTATAGCCATTATGTATATATAAATATAATTTTGTTTTCCTTTTTAAGAGAGGATTCTTTCTATGCTAAATCTTTTATCTGTCAACCTTTTTATCTGTTGTTACACGTGCTGCTGACGCGAGTCCTCTTTTTATCTATGATACTTATTTAATATATCTATTACCTGTATAGCTAAGTGGTAGTTCCCCTAAATTCTTGTAAAACTAAATTTGGATTTTATGTTTAGTGTATGATTTGAAATGTGAGAATTCAGATGTAATTTTTTACCTTCTCTTGACCTGTTTGTAAATTACCTTGAAGAGGATGTGTGTTTGAAGGAGGCCATGAGCTGTGTGTTTTCAAGGGAAGAGTGCAGTGCATCTCTTGGGAAACCTAATAAACATGAAGTTTTCTCGTCGTCACAGTGAGTGAGTGCGATCAGATTGCTCCAGATTGCTTATTTCCTGTGAAGTGACATTTTTCCTTAATGAGGTTTTGCTTATTTGAACATATTTATTGGCTCTGGAAGATAATTCTGTATTTGTTTTTATATATATATAGAAACAACATAAGTCTGGAAACAGTGCTCACACCTATAATCCAGCACTTTTGGAGGTTATGGAGGGAGGATCACTTGAGGCCAGGGATTTAAGACCAGCCTGGGCAACATAGCAGCTACATCTATTTTCTTCTAAATATTTTTTTTAAAAATTAGAAGAGAAGGCTAATCCCAAGTTAGGGTTTTGTTTTGGGTGTAGAGACAGAGTCTTGCTCTCTTGCCCAGGGTGGAGTACAGTGGTACGATTTCAGCTTACTGCAACCTCTGCCTCCCGGGTTCAAGCGATTATCCTGCCTCAGCCTCCCGAATAGCTGGGACTACCAGCGCCCATCTGTATACCTGACTAATTTTTGTAAATATTACAGACAGGGTTTCACCATGTTGGCCAGGCTGGTCTTGAACTTCAGACCTTAAGTGATCCATGTGCCTCGACCTCCCAAAGTGCTGGGATTAGAGGTATGAGCCACGGAGCCCAGCTGACTTCCAGAGTTTTAATAACAGACATGTGGTTGAAGAAGAAAAGGAAGCCATGGTCTGTAGACGGCAGGAGCTTCGTGAAAAGAGGCCAGTGAAGGGAAGGATGTGAAGCTCTCTACCTACAGGAAACCAGCCCAGAGCCTCCCACAGGGACTTCAGCACAGAGGGCTGGGAAAATCTGCATGAACCTGAGCCCTGAACCTAAGACAGGACATGGCCTTTACTGTTTCTACAGACTCACAAGATACAATCTCTGTGGTCCACGCCCATGGGGCGATCTGGAATAAAGGGGACCTCATTCCTGTAATCCCAGCACTTTGGGAGTCTGAGCAGGGCCGATCACCTGAGGTTGGGAGTTTGAGACCAGCCTGACTAACCTGGAGAAACCCCATCTCTACTAAAAATACAAAATAAGCCAGGCATGATGGCACATGCCTGTCAACCCAGCTACTTGGGAGACTTAGGCAGGAGAATCCGTAGAATCCGGGAGGCGGAAGTTGCCATGAACCACAATCGTGCCATTGGACTCCAGCCTGGGCAACAAGAGCAAAATTCTGTCTCAGAGGAAAAAAAAAAAAGGAGCCTTCCAAATGCAAATAACATGGAATCAAATGTGCAACAGAAATACTGGCACTGATTTGGGTCGCGGAAAGGCCTACACAGGTTACTGCAGTCTATTGCCAAGGTCATCAGTGGGGTGACTGAAATAGTAAATTTCAGAAGCCATGGCCAAGACAGCTGCACGGGTCGGGGAAGTCCTCCAAATGTCTCTGCTTCCTTCAGTAGCTCTTTATATAATAAGGTGAGGTACTCCACTGAGGAATTTCTTTTTTCTTTCTTTTTTTTTGAGACAAAATTTCACTCTTGTTCCCTGGGCTGGAGTGGGATGGGGTAATCTCAGCTCACTACAACGGCTGCCTCCCAGGTTCAAGTGATTCTCCTGCCTGGAACTCTCAAGTAGCTGGGATTACAGGCGCCTGCCACTACACCCAGATAATCTTTTGGATTTTTAGTAAAGATGGGTGTCACCATGTTGGCCAGGCTGGTCTTGAACTCATGACCTCAAGTGATCCACCCACCAGTCTCCCAAAGTGCTGGGATTATAGGTGTGAGCCACTGCACCTGCCCCTCCCTGCCTGGGGGATTTTAAAAGCCACTGGAGATAGGTATCACCTGCGTTCCATAAGGTGGTCCCTAAATAGAAGAGGCAGGATATGAGTGCCTGCAAATGTGAACTGGGTTATTGTAAAAGACGTCCATGACTCCTTACACTACGGGAAGGAGGCGGGACACAGCTTGCTCATTGGCATTATAAGCACCTCATGATGAAAGGAAACAATATAATAGATAAAGCGGCTGACCACTGTGTCTATCATCAGAATATCAATGCTCCAACCAGACCTCCCATACCTGTCTTTTTTTTTTTTTTTTTTTTTGAGACAGGGTCGGTTGGTCTCTCTCTCTCTCTCTCTCTCTCTCTCTCTCTCTCTCTCTCCCCCAGGCTGGAATGCAGTGGTGCCATCTTGGCTCACTGCAAACTCCACCTCCTCGGCTCAAGTGATTCTCCCGTCTCAGCCTCCTGAATAGCTGGGATTACAGGCACACACCACCACACCCGGCTAATTTTTGTACTTTAATAGAGACGAGGTTTTACCATGTTGGTCAGACTGTTACTGAACTCCTGACCTCTAATGATCCACCAACCCTGGCCTCTCAAAGTGCTGGGATTACAGGCATGAGTAACTGTGTCCAGCCTCTCCCACATCTCTTTTGGCCAAGGCAGTACAATTCAGAAGAACCGTGCCAGGGAATACTGGCAAATGGACTTCAATGTGATGCCTGCGGCTCCTGGAGGATTTCCATACCTCCTGGTGCTTACTGATACCTTTACCAGTTACCTTTTCAGTCCAGGCCAGTCTGAAAAAGCAGGAGATCGCTGATCAACCTTAAACTCTTTACTAGCAGAACACTGAGGGGTATGTGCGGTCACCAGTACCTCCCATTGCACTTGGAGAAACACTCCCGGGAAATAGAGATTCATATAAAGGAAATATTCAAACAAGCAGAATGGCTGCATTCTTTCAACCAGAAGCGTCCATTCATCTGTTTTCATGCTGCAATAAAGAACTACCTGAAACTGGGTAATTTATGAAGAAAAGAGATTTGATTGACTCACAGTTCTGGGGGCAGTACAGGAAGCATGGCCGGGGAGGCCTCAGGAAACGGACAATCATGGCAGAAGGCAAAGGGGAAGCAGGCACGTCTTGCCATGGTAGAGTAGGAGAGAGAGTGAAGGGGGAGGGGCCACACACTTTTAAACAACCAGATCCCATGAGCGCTCACTCACTATCACAAGAACAGCAAGGGGGAAGTCGGCGCCCACAAGCCAATCACCTCCCACCAGGTTTCTCCCTCAATATCGGAAATTACAATTTCACATGTGATTTGGGTGGAGACACAGAGACAAACCATATCGAGGGTAGTTCATCCACTGAGATTGATTGATTTATTTAGAGATGAAGTCTCACTCTGTCGCCCAGGCTGGAGTGCAGTGGTGCAATCTCAGCTCCCTGCAACCTCTGCCCCCCAGATTCAAGCAATTGTCCTGCCTCAGCCTCCTGAGTAGCTAGGACTATAGCACATGCCACCACCAGGCCTGGCTAATTTTTGTACCTTTAGTAGAAACGGGGATTCATCATGTTGGCCAAGGTGGTCTGGAACTCCTGAGCTCAGGTGATCTGCCTGCCTCGGCCTCCCAAAGTGCTGGGATTACAGGCATGAGCCACCACGTCCAGCCAACCACTGAGATTACCTGGTTTCTTCCTCTGCTGGGGCCCCTCATGGCCAATGTTCTCCTGTTACTTTACCTTTTTTCTTTCTTTTCTTTTTTCTTTCCTTCCTTCCTTCTTTCTGTCTTTCTCTCTTTCTTTCTTTCTTTTGAAACAGTGATTTGCTCTTGTTGCCCAGTCTGGAGTGCAATGGCACGATCTCGGCTCACTGCGACCTCCACCTTCTGGGCTCAAGCCATTCCTTCTGCCTCAGCCTCCTGAGTAACTGGGATTACAGACATGCACCACTACGCCCCGCTAATTTTAAAGTTTTAGTAGAGACAGGGTTTCTACATGTTGGTAAGGCTGGTCTCAAACTCCTGACCTCAGGTGATCCGCCTGCCTCGGCCTCACAAAGTGCCAGGATAACAAGCGTGAGCCACTGCGCCCGGCCTCCCCGGCCTCTCCTTTCACTTTTCAGTCCTGTATATTAAACTGATGGTAAGCTGTTTTTCCTCCAGGTGCCAACACTTCCATCTTCAGTTTGTATTACAACAACAATATCAGCCCTTCCAGCAACTCCGGGGGACCCCAAAACTCGCCTGGACTCCGCAGCCCAAGAGTTTCATTCCTCTAATTTTAGGGGACTCAGTGCCCCTGGTCAGCATGAAGTAGATACAGAAACATGACCTCCACCTCTCTTCCCTCATGAATGAGGAGTGGAATGCGTTGGCAGAGGGTTGGGGGCACAGTTTGTAAATGTGTAACTCTATCAGACCAAATCTAGTTCAACTGGGGTTTTTTGTTGTTATTGTTGTTTTGAGATGGAGTTTCGCTCTTGTTACCCAGGCTGGAGTGCAATGGCGCGATCTCGGCTCACCGCAACCTCCACCTCCTGGGTTCAGGCAATTCTCCTGCCTCAGCCTCCCGAGTAGCTGGGATTACAGGCACGCGCCACGATGCCCAGCTAATTTTTTTTGTATTTTCAGTAGAGACGGGGTTTCACCATATTGACCAGGATGGTCTCGATCTCTTGACCTCGTGATCCACCCGCCTCTGCCTCCCAAAGTGCTGGGATTACAGGCGTGAGCCACCGCGCCCGGCCCCAACTGGTGTTTTTTGTTTGTGTTTTGGATGGAGTTTCACTCTTGTCGCCCAGACTGGAGTGCAATGGCGAGATCTCAGCTCACTGCAATCTCCCGGTTCCCTGAGCATGCGCAGATTAACCAAGCGTCCAACCATGGAGTGAAACCTAAAGGCAGTGCCGCGATCTCGACACACCGCAACCTCAGCCTCCCGGGTTCAGGAGATTCTCCTGCCTCAGTCTCTGGAGTAGCTGGAATTACAGGCATGCGCCACCACGCGTGGGTAATTTTTGTATTTTTAATAGAGACGAGATTTCACCGTTTTTGGCAAAACCCCGTCTCTCCTTACCTCAGGTTCTTGAACCCTGGACCTCAGGTGAACCACCAGCCTCAGCCTCCCACAGTGCCGGGATTACAGGCGTGAGGCACCGCTCCAGGCCTCAGTTCAACTTTGATGTAATAAAGTTGTCAGTTGCTTTTCAATTGCCATGGACTCCCAGGTTAAAGGTCACATACCCTGGGCATGCCCAGATTAACCAAGCGTGCAACCATGGACTGGAACCTAAGAGCTCGGTCTGAGGAGACGCGACGGGATCCATTTAAGAAGCGGACACCCCACGGCAGGAGTCAGGAACCAATCAGATTGAGTTTTGGTATCACCCCATGGCAGGATCCAGTCAGATCACACCTCTTAGCATTCTTCATTGCAAAATCCAATCAAATCCTAAACTTTTAAAATCTGACACAGCCCCCAGCTGGGAAAGGGAGATTTAAGCATCTCCTCCTGTGTTCTTGGCAGTTGGCTTACATAAAAGCTTTATTTTTCTCTTTCCCTCTCCCCGAAACTGAGTTTGGCTCTTATTGCCCGGGCTGGAGTGCAATGGCAGGATCTTTGCTCACTGCAACCTCTGCCTCCTGGGTCCAAGCAATTCTCTTGCCTCAGCCTCCGGAGTAGCTGGGATTACAGGTACCCTCCCCCACGCCCAGCTAATTTTGTATTTTTAGTAGAGATGGGCTTTCTCCATGTTGGTCAGGTGGGTCTCTTTTTTTTTTTTTTTTTTTTTTTTTTTCTTGAGACGGAGTTTCGCTTTTGTTACCCAGGCTGGAGTGCAATGGCGCAATCCAACCTCCGCCTCCTGGGTTCAGGCAATTCTCCTGCCTCAGCCTCCTGAGTAGCTGGGATTACAGGCACGCGCCACCATGCCCACCTAATTTTTTGTATCTTTAGTAGAGACGGGGTTTCACCATTTTGACCAGGATGGTCTCAATCTCTTGACCTCGTGATCCACCTGCCTCGGCCTCCCAAAGTGCTGGGATTACAGGCTTGAGCCACCGCGCCCAGCCTGTCAGGTGGGTCTCAAACTCCAGACCTCCGGTGATCCCCCCGCCTCCGCCTCCCATAGTGTTGGATTACAGGCATAATGTGTCTGGCATGGTTTGCGCGCTTGCACTTGCAAGGATGTGGACCAGCTGCACCGCCTTTGCTTTTTTCTCCATCCCACTGCTTCACAATAATCATTATACCAAAGCTGCAACTGTCCCCAGAATCTGATGTGACATTGAAGCTTCCCCTGAAACCTACTGAGGAGCTTGTAAGAAACTGATTTGGCACACACATAGTCCCCACTGCATCTCATCTCAACCCACAATGAGGTTTTTTTTTTCTTTTTTTTTTTTTTTGAGGCAAAGTCTCATTGTCACCCAGACTGGTCTTGAACTCCTGGGCTGAAGCCATTCTCCTGAGTGGTGGTGACTACAGGCACACACCACCACATCAAGCTAATTTTTTTATGTTTTGTTTTATTTTGTAGAGATGAGGTCTTGCTATATTGCTCAGGCTGGTCTCAAGCTCCTGGGCTCAAGGGATCCTCCTGCCTTGGCTGGGATTACAGGCATGAGTTGCTGTATCCAGCCCCCTACCCCTCCCTTTTTGGTTTAACCCCATCAAGATAAAGGGAACATGAATATAGTTTCATGTAGAAGAGAGATGCCCACACAGTGTCAGGAGAAACATTACTAAGGGCAAAGCTTGGCAGAGCAAAACTGAGCCCACCTCCTGCATAGACAGACATGCCTCGGGAGGGGAGTCAAGGAGGAAAAGGCTCTGGGATTGGAGGAAACATGCACCCCAGAGGGTGGAGACGCAGAGCGGGCTGCAAACAGGACCCATTCAAAGTCAGAGTAAAGGCTGGGCACGGTGGCTCATGCCTGTAACCTCAGTACTTGGGGAAGCCAAGGCAGGAGACTCTCTTGAGCCCAGGAGTTCGAGACCAGCCTGGGCCACATAGTGAGACCGCCCCCCCACCTCTACAAAAAATAAAAATAGGAAAATTAGTGGGGTGTGGTAGAGCAAACGTGTAGTTCTTGCTACTCAGGAGGCTGGGGTGGGAGGATTGCTTGAACCCAGGAGCTGGAGGCTGCAGTGAGTTATGATGGCACCACTGGACTCCAGCCTGGGGACCAGGGCCAGATCCTATGTTTGCTTGTTTTTAAAGTCTAAATGGGCCGGGTGTGGTGGCTCATGCCTGTAATCCCAACACTTTGGAAGGCTGAGGCAGGCAGATCACATGAGGCCAGGAGTTCGAGACCAGTCTGAACAATATGGTGAAACCCGCTCTTTACCAAAAATACAAAAATTAGCTGGGTGTAGTGGTGTGCATCTCCAATCCCAGCTACTCAGGAGTCTGAAGCAGGAGAGTGGCTCGAACTCAGGAAGCAGATGTTGCAGGGAGCCGAGGTTGTGCCACTCTCAGGCCTGGGTGAAAGAGCCAGACTCTGTCTCAAAAAAGAAAGAAAAAAGTCCAAATGAAGAACATAAAACATGAGACTCCCCTCTACACTGTGGGCTGGGTGGTCGCTCACTCCAGCCTGCAAGAGGGAAAGGAAAGCTCTGAACTTTGAGGTGCTGAAAATGGTTCCGCTCTAGAAAGCTGTACGCTGGCCAGTGACACCACAGCTGTGTCTCCCAGAGCTGGAAGCATCCTCACTCACACCTCAGGGAGAGAGGACAGTATTCCCAGGTGCACATCCAAACCCACCCAAGGGAAAAGTCCTCAAGGTGAGGGTCCTACCTCTGTCCCCAGGACAAGTGTGAGGAGCCCTGCCTCCTGGTGGTCGCACTCAGAACTGTATCAACAACACCTGCTGGTTCCTCCCAGGAATACCCCCTGGGCTGCCTTAGGACCCTGGGACACTGCAGGCAACGTAAGTGCTCTTGTGGGTTACAATATAATAAGGAAGATGGGCAAACAACTTATTAAAATAGTTGGCTGGGTGCAGTGGCTCATGCCATTAATCCCGGCACTTTGGGAGGCCGAGGCAGGCAGATCTCCTGAGGTCAGGGGCCCGAGACCAGCCTTTTTCTAGTAAAAGTACAAAAATTAGCCTGGTGTAGGGGGCCTGTGGTCCCAGCTACTTGGGAGGCAGAGGCAAGAGAATTGGTTGAACCCGGGAAGCGGAGGTTGCAGTGAGCCGAGATCGCGCCATTGCACTCCAGCCTGGGTAACAGGAGCGAAACTCCGTCTCAAAAAAAAAAAGAAAGAAAATACATGTTAGTGAAGACGAGGTCTTGCTGTGTTTCCCAGGCTGGTCTCAAATTCCTGGCCTTAAGCTCTTCCCACCTTGGCCTCTCAAAGTGTTGGGCTTTCAGGAGTGAGTCACCACGTCTGGTGTGAACGTCTCTTTTAAATGAATCTTACGTACTCTGATGTTCTCCCTTCAGGGATGGTTCCTTTTGGGCTGTGGGTGCTGGGGACTGAGTTCAAAGCTCTTGATAGAATTCACCAACTGAGGCTGGGTGCGGTGGCTCAAGTCTGTAATCCCAACACTTTGGAGGCCGAGGCAGGTGGATCGCCTGAGGTCAGGAGTTCTAGACCAGCCTGGCCAACATAGTAAAGCCTTGTCTCTACTAAAAATACAATAATTAGTCGAGCGTGGTGGTGCACATCTGTAATCCCAGCTACTCAGGAAGCTGAGACACAAGAATCGCTTGAACCCAGGAGGCGAAGGTTGCAGTGAGCCGAGGAGATCACACCATTGCACTCCAGCCTGGGCAACAAGAGTGAAACTCCGTCTTAAAAAAAAAACAAAGATTGTATGGTTGTAGATATGTTGTGCTGCCTCCGATGCCTCTGTTCTGTTCCATTGGTCTTTATCTCTAAAACGTAAAATGCAATTAAAAAAAAAAACATAGGAAGCACAAGGTAGGCATTGTGAAAGCACTGCTAACAGTGTTACTGACTCTGATTAATTACCTGGGAGGCTGAAAAACAGAAAGATCACGCCCTTGCATTCCAGCCTGGGTGACAAGAGTAAGGCTTTGTCTCAATAATAATGGTAATAACAACAGCAGTAGTCATCGCTGTTTTCAATCCCGTTATCTCACTCCCATCGGTCCTGAGAGGGAATACGGGGCTATTGCCAGGGAAGTTGGAGGCCATGTCAGTGTCTCCGAGCCACTGTTCAGGAAAGCATGGAGGAAGAGCTGGGGCTGGGGCTCAGGGGACTGGGAAAGGGAAAAGGGAGATGGGGGCTGGAAATGGGCATCCAGGGTCTCGGAATCACAGCAGCCGGGAGGTGGTGCTTGTCTATCACATGCCTCTGCCACCCAGATCCCTGTGTTTTCTTCTCCTCTCTCCCACTGGTTATTTAATCTCTCCAGATAAGTCTTCCATCCTGAGATTTCCCAGCATAGACCATGACAAGCATGTGATGAGCAGAAGCAAAGTAAAAGGAGTCAGGACATCCTGCGATTTCGGTAATTTCTATTCATTAAGACTTCCTGGGCGGGTCGTGGTGGCTCATGCCTGTAATCCCAGCACGTTGAAAGGCTGAGTTGGGAGGATTGCTTGAGGCCAGGAGTTTGTGGCCGGCCTGAGCAATATAGTGAGACCCGCCCCCCCATCTCTACAAGTAATTTTAAAAATTAGCTGGGTGTGGTGTGTGCAACTGTGGTCCTGGCTACTCAGGAGGCTTAGGTGGGGAGAATCACTTGAGCCCGGGAAGTTGAGGCTGCAGTGAGCTGTGATTGCGCCACTGCACTCCAGCCAGGAAGACAGAGACCCTGTCTCTACAAAAAATAAGACTTCCTAAATACAGTGACCACTGCAACAGACATTTTCTATACATCATTTAAATTAATCACTAAAAGAGGCTCACACCTGTAATCCCAGCACTTTGGGAGGCCAAGGCAGGTGCATCACCTGCCTCGGGAGGCTGAGGCAGGAGAATTGCTTGAACCCAGGAGGCGGAGGTTGCAGTGAGCTAAGATCGCACCATTGCACTCCAGCCTGGGTAACAAGAGTGAAACTCCGTCTCAAAAAAAAAAAAAGAAATGTACTATACACTGTTGTTAATTACATTCACCAAGCTGTGCAATAGTTCTCAAAAAAGCATTCCTCATGTCTAACTGAGATTTTGTACCCTTTGTCCATCATTACCCCCTTTCCTCCAATCCCCATCCTATCTTCATAGCATTCTTAGGAGATGAGATATTCTAGCCCTTTTTTTTTGTTTTTTTGAGATGGAGTCTCGCTCTGTCACCCAGGCCAGAGTGCAGTGGTGTGATCTTGGCTCACTACAACCTCCACCTCCCGGGTTCAAGCAATTCTCCTGTCTTAGCCTCCTGAGTAGCTGGGATTACAGGCATGCGTCACCACACCTGGCTAATTTTTATATTTGCAGTAGAGACGGGGTTTCACCATGTTACCCAGGCTGGTCTTGAACTCCTGACCTCAGGTGATCCACCCAACTCGTCCTCCTAAAGTGCTGGGATTACAGGCATGAACCATCACGCCCAGCCATAACCCTTCTTTTTTTTTTTTTTTTTGAGATTGAATGTCCTCTGTTGCCCAGGCTGGAGTACAGTGTGGTACGATCTTGGCTCACTGCAACCTCTGCCTCCCAGGTTCAGGCAATCCTCCTGCCTCAGTCTCCTGAGTAGCTGGGACGACAGGCGCCTGCCACCATACTTGGCTAATTTTTTATAGTTTTAGTAGAGACAGGGTTTCACTGTGTTGCCCAGGCTGGTCTTGAACTTCTAACCTCAGGTGATCCACCTGCCTCAACCTCCCAAAGTGCTGGGATTACAGATGTGAGCCACCTCGCCCAGCTGTAGCCCTTCTTTTTAAGGAAACTGTGACTGGGTGCAGTGCCTTATTTATGCCTGTAATTCCAGCACTTAGGAAGGGCAAGGTGGGCAGATCACAACGTTGGGAGTTTGAGACCAGCCTGGCCAACATCTCTACATACAAAAAGTAGCTGGGTGTGGTGGCAGATACCTGTAATCCCAGCTACTCAGGAGGCTGAGGCAGGAGAATTGCTTGAACCCAGGAGGCAGAGGCTGCAGTGAGCCAAGATCACGCCATTGCACTCCAGCCTGGGCAACAAGATCAAAACTCCATCTCAAAAAAAGAGAGAGGAGGGGAGGGGAGGGAAGGGGAGACTGATGCTCAGTGAGGTCAGGTGACTGATATGAGGTCATATACCCCCTGAGAACTGTGCCGGGGTTTGAATCCCAATACACCTGTCCGATTTGGGTATTCTGCATGTCCAACCCCTCCCCCACTGCCTCATCTCATGTGCCCTTTCACTCCAGTCCTTAGTTCCCTCCTCCACGCCAGCTGTTTATCCCACAAGTTTATTTAGGATAAACTTGTCTGTGGGAGGATTGCTCAGCTCCAAAGTTGCACATAAGGAGACTCCACAAACCTGCAGATGATGCTTCCGCTGTCAGGTTGAAAGCAGGTCTCTTCTCTCTGAGCTTGGCATCAGGCCAGTCACCTGGAGGAATCCCAAAGCGGTGACAGAAGCCCCTGAGCATCCTTCTTGCTCTCCACGCCATCAGGAATGTCAGCTGATGCTGTCTCCAGGTGAGCCGAGACATGCAGGTGCATTCCTGAGTCACACACAGGTCACGTCCCTGGCAGAAACCCAGCCTGCTCTCCAACAACACCTTCCAGCCGTTCCCAATATCACACAGGTGATAGAGCAGTGAAACAAAAACTGGACGAGTGAGGCCGGGTGTGGTGACTCATGCCTATAATCCCAGTACTGTGGGAGGCTGAGGCAGGTGGATCACAACGTTGGGAGATCGAGATCATCCTGGCCAATAAGGTGAAACCCTGTCTCTCCTAAAAATACAAAAAAGTTAGCCAGGCATGGTGGCGTGCGCCTGCAGTCCCGGCTACTCAAGAGGCTGAAGCAGAGAATCACTTGAACCCAGGAGGCGGAGGTTGCAGTAACCTGAGATTTCGCCACTGCACCCCAGCCTGAGTGACAGAGCAAGACTCTGTCTAAAAAACAAAATCAAAACAAAGAAACTAGATGACTTGGCCACCAGTAAAGGAGGCCCAGGGTTTAGAGTTTAGTTCTTTAGGTGGAACAAGCCCAATTATCCCATGGAACTGATGTTTACGGTTTCTTTGAATAAACATAGAAATTGATCCTCTCAATCATTTTTTTCTTGAGACAGGGTCTCACTCTGTCGCCCAGGCTAGAGTGTAGTGGTGCAGTCTCAGCTCGCTGCAACCTCCACCTCCTGAGTTGAAGCAATCCTCCTGCCTCAGCCTCCAGAGTAACTGAGATTATAGGTGCACGCCAGCACACCTGGCTAATTTTTGTATTTTTAGTAGAGACAGGGTTTCAGCATGTTGGCCAGGCTGATCTCAAACTCCTTACCTCAGGTTATCTGCCTGCCTCACCCTCCTAAAATGCTGGGATTACAGGAGTAAGCCACCACGACTGGCCTTAATTTGCATTTTCTTAATGAGTATTAATGATAATCACCTTTTCAGGTGCTCATTAACGATTGTGATGTTGTTTTGTGAAGTGTTTGTGTTCATATATTTTTGCCTAATTTAAAAAAAAAGAGCTGTCTTTCTTTTTCTTATTGACGTGTAGAAGTTCTGGGTGTGAGTCATTTATCAAAAACATATGTTGCAAACCTATGTATTCCTTTTTTTTTTTTTTTTTTTTTTTTTGAGACGGAGTTTCGCTCTTGTTACCCAGGCTGGAGTGCAATGGCGTGACCTCGGCTCACCGCAACCTCCGCCTCCTGGGTCCAGGCAATTCTCCTGCCTCAGCCTCCTGAGTAGCTGGGATTACAGGCACGCACCACCATGCCCAGCTAATTTTTTGTATTTTTAGTAGAGACGGGGTTTCACCATGTTGACCAGGATGGTCTCGATCTCTTGACCTTCTGATCCACCCGCCTCGGCCTCCCAAAGTGCTGGGATTACAGGCTTGAGCCACCGCGCCCGGCCCAAACCTATGTATTCCTAAGGCTTGCCTTGTCATCCTCTCCTAATGGTCTCTTGATGAACAGGCCATTTTTCTCGACGTTGATGGAGGCCAATCTTTCATTTTGTGATTAGCACTTTTTAAAGAACTTGTTTTGAGACAGGATCTCGCTCTGTTGCACAGGCTGGAGTGCAGTGGCACGATCGTAGCTCACTGCAGGCTCAAACTCCCAAGCTCAAGCCATCCTCCTTCCTTAGCCTCTGGAGGAGCTAGGACCACAGGCACAGATCACCACACCTGCTAATTTCTGTATTTTTTATTTTATTTTATTTTTTTATTTTTTGAGACAGAGTTTCGCTGTAGTTACCCAGTCTGGAGTGCAATGGCGCGATCTCGGCTCACCACAACCTCCACCTTCTGGGTTCAGGCAATTCTCCTGCCTCAGCCTTCCGAGTAGCTGGGATGACAGGCATGTACCACTATGCTCAACTAATTTTTTGTATTTTTATTAGAGACGGGGTTTCACCATGTTGACCAGAATGGTCTCTATCTCTTGACCTCGTGATCCACCCGTCTCGGCCTCCCAAAGTGCTGGGATTACAGGCATGAGCCACCGCGCCCAGCCCTAATTTTTGTATTTTTGCTGAGAGTGGGTTTGCCTATGTTGCCTAGTCTGGTTTCCAACTCCTAGCCTCAAGCAATCTGCTTGCCTCAGCCTCCCAAGGTGTAGAGATTACAGGGACCAGCCAACATGCCTGCCTTAAAGTACCTGTCTAGATGACTTTGTTTATTCCAAAATCACGGAGGCATTCCCATTTCCTTCTAGAAATTTTGTTGTTTTTACCTCTCACATCTAGGACTATAATCTATCTCAAATTAATTTTTGGATATGGTGTGAGGTAGGGGGATTTTATTGAAAAGACCATCCTTTCATCAGCGATTTCCAATGCGTTCCTGACCCTATGGTTAGAATTAACTTCCTGAAGCACTCATAGGATCATTCCATTTTCCCATCTGTCTTCAATGGCAGACCATTGCTCTTACGGACAATAATCAGATAATGATCAGCTCCTTGTGTAACAGCACTCAGCTGGATCTGGCCACCTCCTGTTTCGCCTGCCAAATCTTGTCTTGTGTCTGTCTGCATTTTCACTTTGAATACAGAGTTCTTTGATCAGGTCACACCCTCATCCCCAAGCCCTTCCCACGTAGTGTTTTCATCCTGTTAGACTACTTAATCAAACTTCAAGTCTCATCTCTTCCGGGAGCCTTCTCAACAACACAGTCCCTGTCCTTTAAATCTAGGTTGGATGACTTCCATATATGTGTTTGTCATACCCCTGAGTTTCTAATTATATTTATGTGTTTATTTTTTGAGACGGGGGTCTCACTCTGTTGCCAAGGCTGGAGTACAGTGGTATGATCCCAGCTCACTGCAGCCTCCACCTCCCAGGTTCAAGCAATTCTCCCACCTCAGTCTCCTGAGTGGCTGGGATTACAAGGGCGTGCCACCACATCCAATTTTTACATTTTTAGTAGAGACAGCGTTTCTCCATGTTGTCCAGGCTAATCTCGAACTCATGCCCTCAGGTGATCCACCTACCTCAGCCTCCCAAAGTACTGGGATTACAGGTGTGAGTCACCATGCCTGGCCTTTTTTTTCTTCTGCTCTGTCATCTGTCCAGGCTGGAGTGCAGTGATGCAAACTTGGCTAACTGAAACCTCCCCTTTTGGACTCAATTGATTCTCCCACCTCAGCCTTCTAAGTAGTTGGGATTACAGGCACCTGCCACCACACCCAGCTAAATTTTGTATTTTTAGTAGAGACGGGACTTCATCATGTTGGCCAGGCTGGTCTCGAACTCCTGGTCTCACGATCCACCCACCTCAAGGTGATCCACTCCGGACCTCAGGTGATTCACTCCTCCCAAAGTGCTGGGATTACAGGTGAGAGCCACTGAGCCCAGTCTTCTAATGATATTTAAGTATCTCCCCTACTATAACTTCTCTGAGGGAAAGGAGGCCTATTTAGTTCGCATGAGAGGTGTGTCAAAGTACTGTTAAATGAATAAATTTAAGGGACAGTCCTGTCCCAGGAACCCAGAAAGCATGGACCTCGGAGAAACAAGGACGTTTCCAGTGTCAGATCTAGTGCTTGGCAAATAGATTATTATTTCCGAGCCTTGATTTCCAAATCTGTAAATTAAGATGTACTATTCTCTACATAGGATTGTAGTGGGCAACAAATAAGATAATGTGGCTGGTTGTGGTGGCTCACACCTGTAATCTCAGCGTTTTGAGAGGCTGAGGCAGGCACATCACTTGAGGCTAGGAGTTCGAGACTAGCCTGGGCAACAAGTGAGACCCCAACACACACCACCTCCATCTCTACAAAAAATTTAAAAGTTAGCAGGGCGAAGTGGTGGGCACCTGAATTCTCAGTTACTTGTGGGGCTGAGGCAGGAGGATCTCTTGAGCCCGTGAGTTCGAGGCTGCAGTGAGCTGTGATTGTGCCTCTGCACTCCAAGCCTGGGCAAGAGAGGGAAACTTTGTCTTTAAAAATAATAAAATGGTTAAACCAAATTTGTTCTCTTCAGAGGACAGTAAAAAAAGAAAATAAAATGGGCTGGCGAGGTGGCTCACTTCTGTAATCCCAGCACTTTGGGAGGCCGAGGATGGCGGATCACGAGGTCAGGAGTTCAAGACCAGACTGGCCAACATGGTGAAACACTGTTTCTACTAAAAAATACAAAAATTAAGTGGGCATGGTGGCTCGTGCCTGTAATACCAGCTACCTGGGAGGCTGAGGTAGCAGAATTGCTCGAACCGGAACCCTGGAGGCAGAGGCTGCACTGAGCCGAGATCGCACCACTGCACTCCAGCCTGGGCTACAGAGTGAGACTCCATCTCAAAATAATAATAATAATGATAAGGTAATGTGCAGAAGAATCCAGCAGTAATTGGCACGCGGAAGGCCCATTGAGGTTTTTTTTCTTTTTTTGAGACAGAGTCTCGCTCTATCACTCAGGCTGGAATGCAGTGGTGTTATCTCAGTTCACTGCAACCTCCGCCTCCCGGGTTCAAGCAACTGTCCTGCCTCGGCAGCCACCACGCCAAACTAATTTTTGTATTTTTAGTAGAGACAGGGTTTCACCATGTTGGCCAGGCTGGTCTCGAGCTCCTGACCTCAAATGATCCACCCACCTCGGCCTCCCAACCGCTGGGATTACAGGCGTGAACCACCGCGCGCCGCGATTAAGAGGGTACGCAGAAAACAGACTCCCGCCTGCTCTTCCCCATGCACATGCGCGGCCGCAACGCGCCCTCAGCCAGGCCCTGCGCGCCCCTACGCGTCCCCACGCGTGCGTGGTCCACCGGAACCCGAGCCCGGGCAGGAGGTGAGGGGCGGGGCCTCCACAGTACGTCGGCGCTGTGCGAGGCCGTGCGTCGCGGGGGGCGGGGTCGCGCAGGCGCACCCGGTGTCCCGGCTCCGGAGCATAAACAAGAGCGGGGTCGGGATGAGGCGGCGGTTGATCCCCCGGCGGCGAGTGGCAGCAACCGAGGTGGCGAGCGGGGCCCGGCGCCGACCCTGAGTGCAGGCTGACCCGCCCTCGCGCGCGCGCCCTCCCCGGCCGGGCCCACCCGCCGCGCGCCCAGCCATGAACCTGGCGAGCCAGAGCGGGGAGGCCGGCGCCGGCCAGCTGCTCTTCGCCAACTTCAACCAGGACAACACGTAAGGCCAGAGTCGGGGTCAGGGTCGGGAGTTGGGGTCGGGGTGAGGCCGGGGTCGGGCCTGGGCCTTGGCAGCGTGGGGAGGTCCTCGCTGCCAAGCTCAGCGGAGTCGCAGTTTCGGCCTCCCTGTGGGCCAAGGCGGGCAGAGGCGTCCCCAGGGGCGGGCCCGGGGCGCGCAGGGAGGGGCGCCCTCCAGGGAGACCCTCGGGTGCTGCCCTGCAGCTGCGGCCTCGGGGCGGGAGAGGTGGTGGAGAGGCGGCTGCTTTCACCCTCCTGCGGGGAGGCCCCCTGGCTTTACACCTAAGTACTTCTCGCAAAGTTGGGGCCAAACTTTAGGGCTTGGCTTGTCTAGGCCTCCTGTGGAGCGGTGGGAGTGAGTCGCTTCCTCTTCTTTCCTCTCCCTGCTTCTTGCTTAGCGTCTCCTACTCAGTCTTTTTTGAATCAGCCCCTTCTCATTGTCTCTTCATCGTCTTAAGGCCCCTTCTCTCTTTCTGATGTTTTTTTCTTCGTTTCTCATTTTTTTTTTTTTTTTTTTTTTGAGAGGGAGTCTGTCACCTCGCAGTAGTGCGATCTGAGATCAGTGCAACCTCCACCTTCCGGGTTCAAGCAGCTCTCCTGCCTCAGCCTCCCAAGTAGTTGGGATTACAGGTGCCCGCCACCACACCCTGCTAATTGTTTCGTATTTTTAGTAGAGACGGGATTTCAACATGTTGGCCAGGCTGGTTTCGAACTCCTGACCTCAAGTGATCCGCCCACCTCGGTCTCTCAAAGTGCTGGGATTACAGGCGTGAGCCACCACGCCCGGCCCTCACTGTTCTTTTTGGCAGGTAACTTTGATGTCGTCTCCAGCAAGGAACAAACTTAGCAATAACCTTGGCATCTGACCTACCTAGGGAGAACCTGAGCCAAGAGAGGGGTTACAGACAGACCAGTGCCCCAGGAGTCTTGGAGCTCTAGGGGGTGGGTCATCCTCAGGGCAAGAGAAGACCTTAGTGCCAGCCCATGCATTTGGAAGCTGTTTTTCCACACTGATATGAGTTAGAAGCTGGGTCTTCAGATTCCTGGGAGGAGGACTTGTGAGGATGGTTAATAGATGAGCTTTCTGGAGAGAGAAGGATGAGTTATGGGGTTGGAAGGGAGGAGAGCCATCTTGGAAGTGAGTAAGAGGAAGTGATGAAAGAGAGGAGAAGGAGTGGGTCATGTGGCTTCTTACTAAGTAATTGGTTGAGTTGTTACTGCCTGAGTGGAATTAAAGCAGAAAATGAGATATTTTATTTTTAGGAAATTAAAAGTTTAGAATGGCCGATATCCAGTGGATGGTGTGCAGCAAGTGTTCAATAGCACTGTCGCAACGCTGTGAAGACAGTCGCACAGTTGGACTATGTGAGAGTTGGAAGGGGCAGATCGCCTCATCCCGCCACAGATGAGGAACTCGTTCTGAAAGGTTCTGAGCTGGCCTGGGTCTTAGAATTGGTTAATTGTGGAGTGGGGGCAGGAGTAGAGTCTAGCCTCCTGAGTTCTCCCAATATTATTTCTGCCCTGCCATGCTGTTTTTTTTCTACCTATGGAGTAGAATTCTGAAGACTGAATTTAGAAATCATAGCATAACAATGTGTAAAGATTAAAACTCTCAAATACTGTAGTGTTCAATGTGACCAAAAGCCAGACAACAGAAACAGTTCAGATAACCTGTTGCAGTTGAAGTGGAATAGACTGTGTTAAATCCAGATAGGGAAGAGGACATTCCAAACCGATTGTGATTTGGTTTTGAAGCCCAAGCCCACAGTATTTTGAGACCAGTAAGAAATGGTAGTAGGGGGTTTTATGCCTTATATAAATTAGAGAGTTTCCAAAACATCGACCACTCTTTCAGTTTTTCACTAATTATTGACATCAGAATGAAATCAAAGAAAAGCATTCTCTTTTACTGTGACTTCAGCTAGACTGCCATGTTCCCAGTGTAACGGAAGAATGTCACGCCGGCCTGAATTAGGATCTTTTCACACTTGGAAATTTTCACACTTACCCACGTTTCTGTGTGCCCTGGAGTTATTAGTTCAAGAAATTGTAACTTTGGGATTTCATAACTTTGACTTGTCAGAAAGACCTTGATGTAGTGTAAACCTAAATTGGAATGAAGAGTAAGTTAGGGTTTTACTAAAAGCTGACTAGACCAAAATGACTGTAATTTGTTTTAAATCTACCATTGAAAGAAACAGAGAAGTTCCCGGAGGGAGCTTTAATGGCTTTTACCTTTTCCTCCCTTCTTAATCTCCAGAATTTATTGAGGAACAAAATTTTTAGTAAGACAAAGAATGTCCATCTAGAATTCACATTGACTATTCGGTAAGAAAATTTGGAAGCCAGTTCACTTACTAGAATATATTGTTAGTTATAGGGTCATTTCACTTTTTTTGTCTTTTAAATTCTTTCTCTAGTCGTTATATATCAAACTATAACTGTCATGCTTTTCTTCTTGTACTGGTAATGTGATTTTCAATATTGTATTTTCTCATGATTCTTAAAGTGTAAATAAGTTTTATTTGCCTTTTACCATCTGTTTGTTTTTGTTTTTGTGTTTTTTTTTTTTTTTACCTAGAGCAGTGAAAAGGGGATCAAGAGCAACTGGTCCTGGCCATCGCGCTGTTGTCTGGTTAGTTCCAACCCTGGTTTCTGAAAGTATCACCTTGGAAGGCTTATGTTAGAGGACTTTTTGGCTTTCTGAAATTGAAGTGAAATTAATAAGTGGCAGAGGATCACTTGAATCTTAAATGGAAATACCAAGGACTAAATTTTTCCAGTGGACACTGCAGCTTGTGGGAAGTTAGTGATGTGGCAATGTCTGTTTTAAATGCCATGTGTAAAAGGGATGGCTTAAAGAAGGGACTTGACTTTCCAAGTCTTGTGTTTGCAGAATTTATGTTCCGAAGTGTCTGGAGACATTTGCTTCCACCATGTCTCTTCTAGATTATGTCATTGTGCTGGAAAGGTACTGCTCTCCTCTCTTTCATCATCTGTTAATCAAGGGTTTTGGTTTTTGTATTTGAGATGGAGTCTCACTCTTGCCCAGGCTAGAGTGCAGTGGCACAATTGTAATGATCATAGCTCACTGCAGCCTTGAATTCTGGGGCTCAAGTGGTCCTCCTGCCTCAGCCTCCTCAGAAAATGAGACTATAGGCATGGGCCCCCACACCTGGCTTATTTTAGTTTTTTTTTTTTTTTTTTTTTTTGAGACGGTTACCCATGCTGGAGTGCAATGGCGCGATCTCGGCTCACCGCAACCTCCGCCTCCTGGGTTCAGGCAATTCTCCTGCCTCAGCCTCCTGAGTAGCTGGGATTACAGGCACGCACCACCATGCCTAGCTGATTTTTTGTATGTTTAGTAGAGACGGGGTTTCACCATGTTGACCACGATGGTCTCGATCTCTTGACCTTGTGATCCACCCGCCTCGGCCTCCCAAAGTGCTGGGACTACATGCGTGAGCCACCGCGCCCGGCCCTTATTTTAGTTTTTGTAGGCAAAGGGTCTTGCTTTGCTGACCAGCCTGGTCTCGAACTTCTGGCTTCAAGCTATCTTCCTGCCTCAGCCTCCAGAGTATTGGGATTATAAGTGTGAGCCATTGTGCCCGGCCTGAAGGTGGTTTTTAAGATCTTTTACCCTGAAAGTGTTAAGTCATTCTGCCTGCTCTGCAGGAGGGTATGTTGGAGGAGGGCAGCGGGTGACTGAGGAGGATATTGTCCAACAGCAGTGACCACTGGAAAGGAGACTGACTCGTCATCGGGACTTGTGTGACCCACAGGACGTGCATCATGCAGCCAAGGAAGAAGTTAGGTGACGCCCAGTTTCTGGCTTGGGTTCTGGATGAACGTGATAACATCATGGTGAAAAAGCCTAGAAAGAGTGACCTCTGCCTGGGATACTGATGAGTCAGAAAGGCTGCAGGGATATGGAGATGGAGGTCTGGAATGGAGAGCATGTGAGGTGGAGCGGGGATGGGGTAAGCTGTCCATAGCCCTGAAAGAGAGGGCACCAGGGCCTACCCACTGGAGGTCTGGACTAGCAGCCACAGTTGAGGTTGCTTTAGGTTTACAGTGTTGGGCTGTATCCACCTAAGCTCGCCGTCGAGTATGGCTCCTCTGCAAAGATCATGAAAGAGGAGAGCCTTTACGGACTGACAGTTAGGGACGGTGGAGAAAAGGAAGTTAAGCAAAAGATCTGACTCACATCTTCATTTTTTAGTGGCCATCACTGTCTTTTTGATGTTGAAGGTTCAAGTTTAAATTCGTTGACAGAGGCTTTCAGTTAAAAATGATGGATCAAACATAAACATTTATTGTGGCTCCATCCCCAGACTCTAATGTTAATCAGTAAAATATCAAAAAGCTATATTTTCTAATTTTAAACATTTCTTAATTTTTTATTTTTGTAGAGATGGGGTTTCACTTTGTTCCTCCGACCGGTCTCAAACTCCTAGCTTCAAGTGACCCTCCTGCCTGAGTAGCTGAGATTGCAGATGCAAGCCACCACTCTTGGCCTCAAAAAGATATTTTAAAAGGCTTAAATCCATAGGATAGAAAGAATGAGAAAAGAGATACTAACCAGTTTGGAAGCTAGCAAGTGGTAAAGGAAGCTGGATCTAAAATTGCTAATGGAAAAAGCAGAGAAGCAACATAATTTGAACTGCAGAATCCCCGACAGGCTCAGGAATGGGCAGTCCAGGGCTCCAGAAGCAGGGTGGTGGGGGTGTGAAATGAGGATGGGTTCCAGTGTGTTTCAAATGCAGTGACTCTCCTTCCCTAGCAAGGACAGGCCTGGTCTCTGTGGAGGGTAGAGCAGGGTCTCTGGGTTTCGACACCCGGCACAGTTGAAGATTGGGGGATTGAGCAAATACACATTTTTTTGGTTATGATGTGCTAGTTTTCCTCTTTGTCAGTGAAAGATCCCACTGATGGGGCCAGGTATAGTGTCTTATGCCTGTAATCCCAGCACTTTGAAAGGCCAAGGCAGGAGAATCCCCTGAGTTTAGGAGTTTGAGACCAGTTTAGGCAACATGGGGAGACCCTGTCTCTACACAAAACACAAAAATCAGCCGGGCGTGGTGGCACGCGCCTGTGGTCCCAGCTACTCGGGAGGCTGAGATGGGAGGATCGCTTGAGCTCAGGAGAGGCTGGGGCTACAGTAAGGCGAGATGGTACTGCTGCACTCCAGCCTGGGTGGTAAAGTGAGACTCTGTCTCAAAAAAAAAGAAAAAATCCCACTCTGTTGCCCTAAAGAAATAAACATTTTTGGCAATAAAACTGTGTTAGGGTAGATCTCATACTTGCTCTGCCTCTCCCGTTAATATGTCAGCAATTTTATGGTCAGGTCAGTTTCAAATGGTTTAAAGCAAAATCTCCATAGGGGTGTGGAACTTGATTGTTTGATGTTGAGATGAAAATATCAATTGTATTTATATTTAATACCATTCTTTAAAAATATTTACCTTTGGCCGGAGTGGTGGCTCATGCCTGTAATCCCAGCACTTTGGGAGGCTGAGTCAGGTGGATCACCTGAGGTCAGGAGTTCAAGACCAGCCTGACCAGCTAGTTTTTATATTTAGTAGAGACATGGTGAAACCTCGTCTCTAAAAAACTAGCTGGGTGTGGTGATGCATGCCTATAATCCCAGCTACTTGGGAGGCTGAGGCAGGAGAATCACTTGAACCTGGGAGGAAGTGGTTTCAGTGAGCCGATATTGTGCCATTGCACTCCAGCCTGGGCAACAAGAGCAAAACTTCATCTTAAAGCAAAAGAAAACTTATCTTTACTAATAATATGTACTCATACTATATTATATATACATCTCAAAACATATTTGGAATATTTTTGCTTCCCTTTCTATTGATTGGAATGCACAGTTTTATAAACTGGGGTAAAACTTTTAGCTGAGGTATTTAATATCCTAACTCAGCTTCCAAATAACTGAATTTGATTGGCAAGTTTTAACAAATTCTGTGTGTAGGGAGCACAGCTGAGAACCAGGATGTCTAACCCAAGGATTGGGGGCTAAGGCTCATTAATTTTGCCCATGGGAGAAGCTCTACCTAAGCTTATTTTATATATAATGCTAATAAGCTTGGTGATTTGGTTTCCAAGTTACTAAGAAATTAGGAAGGAGAAGAGCTGTTAATGATGGTAGAAAAAGTCACGATGGTAGGAAAAGTGATGTCACGAGGAAAAGTGACAACTGTTGGCAAAACAAAAGATAGAGAAAATTTTTTTTTAGAAAAATATTTTTATAAACTCATTGCAACAGGCCGGGCGCAGTGGCTCATGCCTGTAATCCCAGCACTTTGGGAAGCCAAGGCAGGTGGATCACCTGAGTTCAGGAGTTCAAGACCAGCCTGGCCAACATGGAGAAACCCTGTCTGTACTAAAAACACAAAACTTATCTGGGCGTGGTGGCAGGCGCCTGTAATACCAGCTACTCAGAAGGCTGAGGCAGGAGAATTGCTTGAACCTGGGAGTCAGGGAGTTTGCAGCAAGCCAAAATCAAGCCACTGCTCTCCAGCCTGGGGGACAGAGCGAAACTCAATCTCAAAAATAGATGAATAAATAAACTCAGCACTACAGTCTGGCTGTTTGATATGGGGTACACCAAACCCTCAAAAGAATTTGTCATCCCTAGGCCGGGCGCAGTGGCTCACACCTCTTCTCCCAGCACTTTGAGAGGCCCATGCAGTGGATCATGAGGTTAGGAGTTGGGGACCAGCCTGACCAACATGGTGAAACCCCTCTCTACTAAAAATACAAAAATTAGCCGGGTGTGGTGGCGGTGCATGCCTGTAATCCCAGCTACTCAGGAGGCTGAGGCAGGAGAATTGCTTGAACCCAGGAGGCAGAGGTTGCAGTGAGCCAAGATCACACCATTGCACTCCAGCCTGGGCAACAGAGCGAGACTGTCTCAAAAAAAAAAAAGGGGGGGGAATCTGTCATCCCTTGTTTTAAGGACACAGAAAGGTATATCATTCAGGAACAATTTGTTTTTTAATCAGAAAATGGGAGTAGGGGAGTGATGCTTAAAATAGCAACCCTTAGTTACCTGGAAAATATTTTCCTTTACGTCAGTTTCCCAAAAGTTCCGTGTTGCTGAGATTTTGTATTTTTAACCTGGGGATATTACTCTATTCTTCTTGGTTCTTTTATTAATTTCAAAATACTTACAGGTAATACCTAATTGTTTCATTGCTATAACAATTGATATAATTCATTGTAGTAAAGCAAAGAATTTTTACAAAGAAAAATGTTATGAGCTGGTAGAGTTTTGTTTCTGTTCTTTTTATACTTGTAAGATGAACCAATGTGATTTTACAGATTAATACTGATTGTAGCAACTTTTTTCTTGGAATACATTTCTTCCACATACATGCGAAAGAGTGGTTGGAAATCTCAAGTTTTTAATAAATGATATGATCATTAAACTAGCCCTGATCCTGTCTTGGGGTACAAATAGTGTGGAATGTCCCCCTTCCCTGTTTCCAGCCTTCTGTTTTACCTGCTCATTTTCACCTTCTCCCAGACGTTCAAAGTGATTATGGTGTCTGATTCTTCTGTACCCAATGCTTCCTGCTCATTCACTCGCCTTTCTTTTGCTGAAAGCTGGACTTGCTTCTTGTTGTGCTTTCTTTGGTCAGCTGGGTTCTGGAGAGGCACTTTTCTGATGAGGAAACCCCTCCTGTGGTATCCCTGAGGCCCCTGCTGGGAGGGGCTGCTGAGCTGTGGGCTCCTTGAGCGTCCTCGAAGAAGCAGTGGTGTTGGGTGAGGAATGTGGAATCTTAAACGCAAGGCTATCAAACCAGTCCTCTGCTTTTTCGTCGTCAGCCGATGATGGGGCCTTCTGATTCCAGACTCTAAGGTAGCTTTTGAGTCTGTTTCATTTCCACCCTACTGCTCAGCCATGGCACAGCATAAGGGATGGAACCACAAGTGGTAAAGGCCTGCAGAAGTGCAGAGAGATACCTGCACCCACCTTGATTGTAAATATTTTTGTTTAAAATTTAGAAAATTCGGGGCCCAAAGTGGCTCCGGCCGGATGTCGTGGCGCTTGCGAAGGCGAGGCCAAGAGTTCAAGGCCAACCAACCTCAGCAACCTTACAAGCTCTCATTGATTGGCAAAAAAAAAAAAAATTTAGAAAATTCACTCACTTTTTTTTTTTTTGATGGAGCCTAACTGTCATCCAGGCTGGAGTGCAGTGGCACAGCCTCCACTCACTGCAGCCTCCTCCTCCTGGGTTCAAGCCAATCTCCTGCCTCAGCTTACCAAGTAGCTGAGATTATAGGCGGTGTCTACCACCATGCCTGACTGATTTTTGTATTTTTAGTAGAGACAGGGTTTTGCCATGTTGGCCAGGCTAGTCTCAAACTCCTGACCTCAGTAATCTGCCTGCCTCAGCCTCCCAAAGTGCTGGGATTGCAGGCATGAGCCACTGCACCCAGCCAGTTTACTTAAGTCTTATACTCTGGCATATACTGTGTGTGTATATCAGCTCACTTGAAGGAGCTGATACATTGTTTTGAAGGAAACAATAATTTAAGGCTGATTATACGTTTGCTTATATCCCAAAGTTAAAAGTTTTATAGAGTTTGTTTTTTAGTATTTTTATTTTAATTTTCCCTAGCTTTATTGAGGTATAATTAAAATTGTGTCTGTTTAAGGTATACAGTGTGATGTTTTATATATACGTACCTTTTGAAGTGATCACCACAGTCAAGTTAATTAACACATCTATCACCTCAAATAGTTACCTCCTTTTTGTGACAAGCACACTGATCTGTCTTAGCAGATTTCAAGTACACAGTACGTTATTTTGAACTACAGTCACCATGCTTTATGTTAGATCTCCAGAAAAAGTTTTTTGGTTTCTTGAGACTGTCTTGCTCTGTTGCCCGGGCTGGAGTGCAGTGGCGCGATCATAGCTCACTGTAGCCTCAACCTCCTGTCCTAGACTCAAGCAGTCTTCCCACCTCAGCCTTCCAGGTAGCTCCCTGGGACTACAGGGATACCACCATGCCTGGCTAATTGTTTTATTTTTAATATTTTTGTAGAGATGGAGTCTTGGTATTTTACCCCGGCTAATCTTGAACTCCTGGGCTCAAGCAGTCCTCCCGCCTAAGCCTCCCAAAGTGTTGGGATTATGGGCGTGAGTCACCACATCCAGCCTCAGAAAAGTTTTACAAGTTTTAACTAATAATATTGTCCTTATTTTACTGACCTTGTGACACCTTCCTGTCCCAGGCACTTGGTACAAATGATGTGAAATGATCTGCTCTGATTTGTGGTAGGCATGTTGGGAACTAGCTGGGTACTCACTGGGAATGTGGGAACTAATTTGTACACTCGCTCTCTGCGTGTTATCAGCTCTTATTTCTGAATTTGGCTTTTTTGCAGGTCCCTAGCTGTTGGTAGTAAGTCCGGTTATAAATTTTTCTCCCTTTCTTCTGTGGATAAGCTGGAACAGATCTATGAATGCAGTAAGTGTTTGCTTTATTTTTCCCCTTCTTAAAAAAAAAAAGACAAGTTGTACTTGAACTGGAATGCGGTCTAAAATTCAGACACTGTGGTTGAAGTTCAGACAACCTTTGACCGGTCAGTCCTCTGCTTCCACCTTCATATCCCAGGAGGTAACTGGTGACATCTATAGGTGCCTGCCCAGATCAGTGCATTTGCCACATAGGAGTCCGGATACAGAAGGAGTTCTGTTCGTGAGGGTCTTCAGTACATGATCTCATACCATGTGTACTGTTCTGTGACATCTCCCTTTTTAATGCTGCTTAAACTGCCTAGATTACTGTCATAAAGGGCTCCCAGAAAATTGAAAATTTTACAGCCCCTGTAGGAACAATGTATTTTCTCGAATTGGCATTTTACAGTTTTGAAGCAGCCCACCTGTCAGAGAGGCATGTGGGACAGCGGGGAGGGTCAGGTGCATCGGCCTCTTGCTCAGTCGTGTTGTGTGTGGTTCTAGGTGGATTACTTCATATCTGGGCCTCAGTTTCTTTTATTTTTTACAAGACAGAAATAATGCAGGTCTGTAAGATTATTGCCAAGATTAGAGATTATGTATGTGTGTACTTAACAGTGTGCAGAATAGTGCCTGCTGAGTAAACTCCCTGATGGAGACAGTGACGGGAAGCTTTGGACTCTTCCCATATGTGTCATTTTTAATTAAGATAATTATAGATTCACGTGTAGGAAATAATACAGGTCCCTTGTACCCTTTGCCCTGTTCTTCCCCATGATAACATCTCACAAAGCCCTAGCGTACTATCATAGCTGGGATACTGACATCCACCTCTCCTGTGCACACTCTCCAGCCTTCCTTGTGCTCGTTTGTGTGTAGGTTCTGTGCAGGGTTTTTTTTTTTTTTTTTTGAGACACTTGAGCTACTTTGCATGTTGAAAGTTTTTTTTTTTTCCGAGACAGAGTCTCACTCTGTCACCCAGGTGGGAGTGCAGTGGTGCAATGTTGGCTCACCTCCACCTCCCAGGTTCAAGTGATTCTCCTGCCTCAGCCTCCTGAGTAGCTGGGACTACAAGCGCACACCACCACACCCAGCTAATTTTTGTATTTTTTAGTATAGATGGGGTTTCGCCATATTGGCCAGGCTGGTCTTGCACTTCTGATCTCATGATCTGCCCACCTCAGCCTCCCAAAGTGCTGGAATTACAGGCGTGAGCCACCACTCCTGGCCAGTGTTTTTGTTTTTGAGACAGAGTTTTGCTCTTAATGCCCAGGCTGGAAGTGCAGTGGCACAATCTTGGCTCACTGCAATCTCTGCCTCCCAGGTTCAAGCGATTCTCCTGTTTCAGCTCCCGAGTAGTTGGGATTACAGGCATCCGCCACTACACCCAGCTAATTTTTGTATTTTTAGTAGAGACAGAGTTTCACTATGTTGGCCAGGCTGATCTTGAAATCCTGAGCTCAGGAGATCCACCTGCCTTAGCCTCCCAAAGTGTTTGGATTATAGGCATGAGCCACTGGGCCCAGTCAGGTTCTGTGCAGCTCCCTGTATCTACCACAGTCAAGTTGGAACACCACAGTGCTCCTTCCTGCTGCCTTTTCATACCACACCCCTCCTGCTGCCCCCGCATCTCACCCCTAATCTCAGGCATCACCTGTCCTCCATTTCTAAAACTTTTTATCATTTCTAAAATATTTGATAAATGGAAGCATAAAACCTTTTGTGATGGCATTTTTCAGTCAGCATCATTCCCTGGAAATGCATGCCAGCCGTTGTGTCTGTCAGCAGCTTATTCTGTATTACCAGGTAATACACCATGTTCTGTCTGTACCACAGCTTGTGTAGCCACCCACCTGTTAAAGGACGGGTGAGCTGATTCCAGTTTTTAGCTATTACAAATAAGGCTACTGTGAACATTCGTATACAGGGTTCTGTGGGGACATCAGTTTTCATTTGTCAGAGGCAGATGCCCAGGAGTACATTTGCTGGCCACATGGGAGTTGCATGTTAACGTTTTTTGAGAAACTCCCAAACTCTTATTTTATGTTCTCTTCAATAATGTAGGAGCGACCCTGTGTCTTTGCATCTTTGCCAGCACTTGGTGTTCTCACTGCTTTTCCAGCCCCTCTGACAGACATGACACGTGTGCTGCTGCCTCATTGTGGTTGTGATTGAGTTACCCTATCAGGCCATCTCCTCATGTGCTGCTCTGCCATCTCTATGTCCTCCTTGGTGAATCATCTGTGCATGTTCTTGTACACTTTCTAATTGGATTATTTGTGTTTTTAGTGTTGAGTTCTGCAAGTTCATTGTATCTGCTTGATACTCATCCTTGATTGGTAACATGCCTTGTAAATATCGTCTCCTCTGTACGTGACACTTTGAGTAGACCTGAACCTCCCTGTGGCCCTGACCTCAGTTAGGAATCCTGGTCACAGGAAGTGGAGGAGTTCAGCAGTCGCAGTACCCTTGGGATGAGTGATACTGGGATATCAGGTCAAGGAGAGTTCATCGTGATCATTTTAATTATCTGCAGAGCTTTTGGGGAATTGGGCTTCCTCCTTGTTGACAATGCCATCATTGCCTTTCTGAGTGTTCCGGTTTGAGGAACTTTGCTTTCACCGTGATTTGGTGTAACATTTTGAAATTCTGCTTTTCCTATTGACATCTCTCAAGAATGAGGAGGATCAGGGAGCTCATGTGGATGAATACTTCGTATCCATTCTTGTTTCCCTTCCCTTGTATGTGTTGATTGAGGGCTTGCCACAGGCTGATGCAGTTTCCACAAAGTTCCTGCTCTGATGATGCCTGCATTTAAGTGGAGGACAACCAAGAGCAAATATATAGGTGTCAGCTCTCAGGCTAGGGACACAGTGGTGAGCAGACAGACATAGCTAGCCCCCCACGTCCCCGTTAACATAAGATGAAGACACTGGGAAAAATCGCTTCTTTGTGCTGGTGACTTGAAATGATGGCATTCTCCTGGCCGGCCAAGAGGTAGGGCCTTTTAGGCTCCCTCTTGGGCCCTGGCCTCCTCTCTGCAAGTGAGCCTGCATCCCTGCTCAGGGCTCCTGCTGGCTGGCTTAGGTTTTATGCTTTTTTTTTTTTTTTCCTCCTTAGACATGACCACTAGTGCTTAGTAAATCTTCCAAAAAAGCCTTCTGCCATGGAGGCTGGGAGATGTGATCTGGGTGATGACATAGGTGTAAACCAAGGCTGTTTATCCCAGGTGCCTCCCGCCTTCCTGAAGCCCTGCCACCTGGCTGCCTTCACCTGAGCCACACAGCACTGCTCCCCAAGGGGGGTTTCTGCAGTGGAGGGCAGCCCTGTCTCCAGGCTTTTATGAATGAAACATCTCTTCAGTCCAGGTCCAGATGAATGAAGCGCATGAATTATGCTATTAAATTGTTGCAGGAGTCACTATAGTCATCTGTTTTGAAACATGCAGCATTTTTCCCCCTATTGGAGGCCAGTGCTTAGAGTGGAAGAATGCCAAAGCCTGGTCTTTCCTCTTCCTCAAATTGAAGTTTATTTACTGGCTTCTGGTGTCTTATTTTCCAGAGATTTTTTTGTGGAACAAAATGAGATGTTTTGATAGCATCTTTTAAAGAGTGGATATTGGCCAGGTACAGTGGCTCGTGTCTATAATCCCAGCACTTTGGGAGGCCAACACAGGTGGATCACATGAGGCCAGGAGTTCAAGATGAGCCTGACCAACATGGCAAAACCCCGTCTCTACTAAAAATACAAAAAATTAGCCAGGCGTGGTGGTGGGCACCTGTAATCCCAGCTACTAGGGAGACTGAGGCACAAGGTGAACCCAGGTTGCAGTGAGCCAAGATTGTGCCACTGCACTCCAGCCTCAGTGACAGTGAGACTGTCTCAATAAATAAATAAAAAATAAGGAGTGGATATTTACTGACCAACATGGTAAGGTAGGTGCATGAATTTCTGTGTTCTTCTTAGTGAACTTTGGCCCTTAAAAATGATGAAATGGACAAAGAATGTTTTAAGGGTTAATACTTTAAACTGAAGCTATTACATCATTCTATTACTAGAATATTATCTGCCTTTCCTCTTTCATATCCTTTTTTTTTTTTTTGAGTAAATAAGAGAATGTCACTTAGAAAATGGGTTAGCTACTAAGTGAAATGTCAAGATTGTTTTCTAGCATTTTTCTGTAAGGGGACTCAGAGTAAAGAATATTGTTTCATGTCTCAATATTTAGTTCAGGCTCAGGATTGACTTCTACCTTAAAAACTCCTTAACAATCTGTCATAAAATCAGATCTTTGCTGTCACTCACTGTGGCTTTTAGAGAAAGAGTGAGTCAGAGCTGGTCTTAGAGAAAAACAAGATTGACAACTACTTGTTCTTCTTTTATTTATTTAGAAAAGAAAATTCACACACACACACGAAAGCTTGGTCTAACAGTACTGGAAGATAGATTTTCTACGATTGATGTTATAATTTCAGAGTTGAAAGTTGCAGAACTGCCAGATAGGCTTTGCCCATTGTTTATGGATGCCTCATAATGAGGAGAGTCCCACTCTGTGTCACCCAGGCTGGAGTTCAGTGGCATAATCATGACTCCCTATACTCTCGCCCTCCTAGGCTCAAGCAATCCTCCCACTTCAGCCTCCTGAGTACCTGGAACGACAGGCACATGCTACTATGCCTAGCTAATTTATTTGTAATATGTGTAGAGATGGGGTCTTGCTATGTTGCCCAGGCTGGTCTTGAACTCCTGGCCTCAAACAGTCCTCCTGCCTCAGCCTCCCAAAATGCTAGAATTATAGGTGTGAGCTACCACACCTGGCATCTCATATGATTATTTTCTTTCTTCATGTGCATTTTTGTTGTCATCGTTGTTGTCTTTTGGATATACGTAATTGCACAAATATGTGCTCTCTTTTCACTAAAATATTCTACAGCAGTATCCTACACTATTAGACAAAAGAAATGAAGGGTATGGGTTTGTTATTTGTAAAAGATCACAAACGTTTAGAGGTTGGCTTTCTTCAAAAGCTGCATTGTGTGTTTTCTTTGCATTTGCTAAGCTGATTTCTGAGCTAGGAAAACAGATCTCATAAACATTCACTTCTGAAACCCAGCACAAGCAGACTGCTCCTTAGCTCAGCAAAAGTGACTAGAGCCTGCGTTGATTATAGAAGCGCAGCCATTGACATATAACACCTTTTATCAACCTTCCTGCTTGGCCAAGAAACTAATCATCGTTTATTAATTTCAGTGAGATTTATAGTAATGGATCCTATAGAGGAGAAACCACGAGTGTCTCTTGACCTAAATATGTGGCGATGGAATGCTGGGCTCTTACCCTGTATCCTGGCGGAGCCGAAGGCTCATGCGGAAGTGGATTAAAGCTCTTCCCTTCCTACTCTAGGAGTTTCATCATTGCCAGCTATAAACCTCACCAGCAGAAACAAAAAGAAGCATTCTTTCTTAAATCAAGTAATTAATTAATTTCGTAAGTGTTAGGCAATCTGTAGGAGGGAAGTTTGGCAGAAACTGTGGCTGAGGCCACCTAGCATGAGGGCTAAACGCAAGGCCTTTGACACGAGGTCACTGAAGTTCACGCTCAGCCCTTCTTAGTGTCAGCCTGAGTGCTTCTTGTCACCGGCGTCCTGGGATGTGCCATCTTGAGTCAATACATATGTGCAGCCTGGTTTCTTTTGCTTTCATTTGATTGCTACTTTTTTTTTTTTTTTTGAGACGGAGTCTTGCTGTCACCCAGGCTGGAGTGCAGTGGCTTAATCTTGGCTCACTGCAACCTCCACCTCCCGGGTTCAAGTAATTCTTCTGCCTCAGCCTCCCGAGTAGCTGGGATTACAGGCGCGCACCACCATGCCCAGCTAATTTTCATACATTTTTTTTTTTTTTTTAGTAGAGACGGGGTTTCACCATGTCAGCCAGGCTGGTCTTACACTCCTGACCTCGTGATCCACCTGCCTCGACCTCCCGAAGTGCTCGGATTACAGGTGTGAGCTACTGCACCCAGCCTCATTGGACGATTATAGCATCTTTCACCTAGCAGTTTGATCCATTGTCCACCATTATTTCATGGGAGGGCTCGGCGTCTGGGCTTCAGTTTAGTGGAAAGTGATTGTTCTGGCTATGTGGGTTCCATGTATACTTATGTGTTTAAAACTTTATCTGGGCCCAGCATAGT
Source organism: Saguinus oedipus (assembly GCA_031835075.1). Lineage (NCBI taxonomy): Eukaryota > Metazoa > Chordata > Mammalia > Primates > Cebidae > Saguinus > Saguinus oedipus. The sequence goes on from CM063170.1 coordinate 52,322,201, forward strand.
GGCTCACACCTGTAATCCCAACACTTTGGGAGGCCGAGGCGGGTGGATCGCCTGAGGTCAGGAGTTCAAGAAGAGCCTGGCCAACATGCTGAAACCCCACCTCTACTAAAATTACAAAAATTAGCCAGACATGGTGGCACACTCCTGTAATCCCAGCTACTGGGAAGGCTGAGGCAGGAGGATCACTTTAACCTGGCAGGCAGAGGTTGCAGTGAGCTGAGATTGCACCACTGAGCTCCAGCCTAAGCAACAGAACAACTCTGTCTCTAAAAAATAAAGTTCATCTGGATATGAACTGTAATAGAAAAAAATATTAGAGCATCTTGAAATAATGCAGTAGAAAAATGGCAACAAACCTTAACTACTAGCAATATATAAAAGTAAGTTGCTAGGCTGGGCGCGGTGGCTCAAGTGTGTAATCCCAGCACTTTGGGAGGCCGAGGCGGGTGGATCACGAGGTCAAGAGATCGAGACCATCTGGTCAACATGGTGAAACCCCATCTCAATTAAAAATACAAAAAATTAGCTGGGCATGGTGGTGCGTGCCTGTAGTCCCAGTTACTTAGGAGGCTGAGGCAGGAGAATTGCCTGAACCCAGGAGGCAGAGGTTGTGGTGAGCCAAGATTGCGCCATTGCACTCCAGCCTGGGTAACGAGCAAAAACTCCATCTCAAAAAAAAAAAAAAAGGCCGGACGCGGTGGCTTAAGCCCGTAATCCCAGCACTTTGGGAGGCCGAGGCTGGTGGATCACGAGGTCAAGAGATCAAGACCATCCTGGTCAACATGGTGAAACCCCGTCTCTACTAAAAATACAAAAAAAAAAAAATTAGCTGGGCATGGTGGCGTGTGCCTGTAATCCCAGCGACTCTGGAGGCTGAGGCAGGAGAATTGCCTGAACCCAGGAGGCGGAGGTTGCGGTGAGCTGAGATTGCGCCATTGCACTCCAGCCTGCGTAACCAGAGCGAAACTCCGCCTCAAAAAAAAAAAAAAAGTAAGTTGCTTTATAAAAGGTGTATTCATGTAGTGATCTAGTCAGGTTGGTGAACTTAGTCACTGTGAAGTACGTTCTTTTGTGTTATGGCTGTTACTGCTACTACAACTGCTTTTGAAAACACAGGCTCTCGCTCTTTCACCCATGCTGGAGTGCAGTGGTGTCAGCGCAGCTCACTGTAGCCTCAACTTCCCAGGCTCGAGGGATCCTCTCTTTTCCCACGTAGCTGGGACTACAAGTGCACACCACCATGCCCAGCTAATTTTTTTTTATTATTGAGACGGAGTTTTGCTCTTGTTACCCAGGCTGGAGTGCAATGGCGCAATATCAGCTCACTGCAACCTCCGCCTCCTGGGTTCAGGCAATTCTCCTGCCTCAGCCTCCCGAGTAGCTGGGATTACAGGCACGTACCACCATGCCCAGCTAATTTTTTGTATTTTTAGTAGATACTGGGTTTCACCATGTTGACCAGGCTGGTCTCAATCTCTTGACCTCCTAATCCACCCTCCTCGGCCTCCCAAAGTGCTGGGATTACAGGCTTGAGCCACCGTGCCCGGCCCCAGCTAATTTTTTTTAAAGAGATGGGGTCTCACTGGGTTGCCCAGGCTGGTCTTAAACTCGTAGGCTCAGGCCATCCTCTCACCTCAGCCTCCCAAAGTGCTGGGCTTTCAGGTGTGAGCTGACATGCCTGGCATTTTAGTCTTTTTTTTTTTTTTTTTTTTTTTTTTGAGGTGGAGTCTCACTCTGTTGCCCAGGCTGGAATGCAGTGGTGAGATATTGGCTCACTGCAACCTTCGCCTCCCAGGTTCAAGTGATTCTCCCGCCTCAGCCTCCCGAGTAGTTGGGATTACAGGCGTGCACCACCACGACCGGCTAATTTTTTGTAATTTTAGTAGAGACGGGGTTTCACCATGTTGGCCAGGCTCGTCTCAAACTCCTGACCTCAGGTGATTCACCTGCCTCAGCCTTCCAAAGTACTGAGATTACAGTACAGGCATGAGCCATCGTGCTTGGCCCCAGCCTATTAGTCTTAAGTAATGACAAAAATGTGTTCATTTCAGAGTGGTGAGTGGTTCATCTCTACCTTTTGCAGAGCCACCTCTCCTAGTTTTGATTACTGACTCTTGTAAATGTGGTGAGAGTTACAGATCTGTTTCTTCCAGAATGCTCAGCGTTGAGCATATGATTTCAGTGGTGTTAGAGACCCACAAGGCCCAGCCAGCTATCCACAGACACTGCAGTCAGCCCTGACACTTAGTTTCTGCCCTGCCTCTGCTGCTGCCTGTGTCCCCACAATAGGTGTGACTTGCTATTCAAAGTCCCCTGCTGCCTTACATCAGGTGCGTCGTGCGTCACATCTTAATATATCAGCCAGAGTTCACGTCTGTGCAGTAGGTTGGCTGAGGGTGTTTTGGTTTGTTTGTTTCAGCAGCACCATACAGAGGATTTTTCTTTTAAACACCATTTTTGGAATGGAATTTATATGTCATAAAATTCACCTCTTTAAAGTCTGCAATTCAGTGGGTTTAGTCTGTTTACTAAGTTGTGCAGCCTTATCATAACCTAATTTTAAGACATTTTTATCATCCCCAAAAGAAACTCTGAGTCCGTTAGCAGCCTCTCCCTGTTTCCCCACCCTCCAGCGCTGTGCACTCATGAACCTCCTTTCTGCCTCTTTAGATTTGCTGTGCTGGGCCTTTCAGATAAACAGAATCCTGTGTGGCTGGCTGCTTTCACGTAGCGTTGTTCACGGTTCATCCTTGTTGTAGCAAGCATCAGCACCATTCCTTCAGATTGCTGAATAATAATACGTTGTGTGGATGTACCCTGCTTCTTTACTCATTCGTCAGCTGATGGACATTGGGGTGGTGGTCTTTTTTTTGGCTGCTGTGAACATTAGTTACAAGTTTTTGTGGAAAGGAAAATGTATTTTCCTTTCTATGCAAAATTTGTAACTAATGTTCATAACTGTAGGAGTGCAGTTGCTGGGTGGACATCGTTGTTTTGCCTGCTTGTGAGTACAGCTGTAAGATAAAGCCCTAAAGTCAGAAACGTTGAATCAACAGATAACCACATTATAAAATAGATGTTGCCAAGTTGTCTTTAAAAATTGTACTGGTTTATGTTCCTGTTAATAGAGTGAGCGTGCCTGCCTTCCCTCACCCCACCAGTGCTGTCCATTACCCAACATTTTTATGTTTATGAGTCTGAGATTTTTTTTTTTTGAGATGGAGTTTCGCTCTTGTTACCCAGGCTGGAGTGCAATGGCGCGATCTCGGCTCACCGCAACCTCTGCCTCCTGGGTTCAGGCAATTCTCCTGTCTCAGCCTCCCGAGTAGCCGGGATTACAGGCACACGCCACCATGCCCAGCTAATTTTTTTGTATGTTTAGTAGAGACAGGGTTTCACCATGTTGACCAGGATGGTCTTGATCTCTTGACCTCATGATCCACCCGCCTCGGCCTCCCAAAGTGCTGGGATTACAGGTGTGAGCCACCGTGCCTGGCTCGAGTCTGAGATTTTAAAAAATACGTCCATTTACCTTCATTATTTATAAATCTTTTTTTCTTAAGACAGAGTCTTGCTCTGTCACCCAGACTGAAGTACAGTGGCACAGTCTTGATCTTGGCTCACTGCAACCTCTGCCTCCCAGGTTCAGACGATTCTCCTGCCTAAGCCTCCCGAGTAGCTGAGATTACAGGCACGCGTCACTATGCCCAGCTAATTTTTTGTACTTTTAGTAGAGATGGGGTTTCACCATATTGGCCAGGCTGGTCTTGAACTCCTGACCTCAAGCAACCCGCCTGCCTCAACCTTCCAAAGTTCTGGAGTTATAGGCATGAGCCACAGCGCCCAGCTAATTATTTGCATTTTTTTTTCTTTTTGAAAACAGTCTTGTTCTGTCACCGAAGCTGAAGCACAGTGGTGCGATCTCAACTCGCTACAACCTGCAACCTCCACCTTCCGAGTTCAACTGATTCTCCTGCCTCAGCCTCCCTAGTATCTGGGACCAGAGGTGTGTGCCACCACACCTGGCCAATTTTTTATGTTTTTTCTTAGGAGAGATGGGGTTTCCCCTTGTTCCCCAGGTTGGTCTCGAACTCCTGACCTCAAGTAATCCACCCACCTCAGGCTCCTAAAGTGCTGGGATTATAGGCATGATCCATGGCTCCCAGCCTTATTTACATTTCTGAAATCAACTCAAATTGAGCGCTTTTTTTTTCTCATGCAGTCTCGCTGCCGCTGCTGCTTTTTTTTTTTTTAACTGCCTGTTCCTGTCCTTTGCCTGTTTTTCTGTTGGGTTATATATCTCCTAATGACTTAAAGCAAATCAGCCATTTATTTGTTAGAGGTTGCAAATATTTTTCTCTGGACTGTCATTTGCTTTTTGACCTTGTTTATGATTCTGAAGTCTTGAGTTTGTTTTTTTGTTTTGTTTTGTTTTGTTTTGTCTGTTTGGTTTTTGAGATGCAGTTTTGCTCTTTTTGCCCAGGCTGGAATGCAATGGTGCATTCTTGGCTCACTGCAACCTCCGCCTCCTGGGTTGAAGCAATTCCCCTACCTCAGCCTCCCAGGTAGCTGGGATTATAGGCATGTGCCACCATGCCCAGGTGGCACGTGCCACCATGCGCAGGTGGCACATGCCTATAATTTTTCATATTTTTAGTAGAGATGGGATTTCACCATGTTGGTCAGTTGGTCTCAAGCTCCAGACCTCAGGTGATCTACCCGCCTTGGCCTCCCAAAATGTTGGGATTATAGGCATGAGCACCTGGCCAAAGTCTTGAATTTCTGTATATTCAAGTGCATCTTTTTTTTTTTTTTTTTTTTTTTTGCTAAGGCTTTTAAATACTAGAAAGGATTTTCCCTACTCCCGGCATGTATGTAAAACATTTCCCAAGCTTGTCATCTAATACTTTGGGGTTATGTTTTACCTGAAATGCTTGGAGTGTATTCAATGTAAGGAATCTCTCACTTGCATTCGGGGGCTGGGAAGGATGCTTGCCTGTGTCCTCACTTAGGTAGAGGGGCTTACTCTGCAGCATTTAGGGTAAATGTCAGGATGAGCTTCTCTTCTAAACTTCAATTAAGAAAATATAGTCGAAGCAAAAGGGGAGAAAGTTAGTGTTTGTTGGATTAGGTGGTGGTATATGGAGGTTCACTTTACTGTTTTATGAAAATTTACAGTTTCAAAGAGCTTTTCTGCTTTCATCCTCCCATCCCCGTTTAAAACATTCTGAAGCTCTGCTTTTCTAGATGGTAGTTGGTAGGAGAGATAAACAGACATCCTGACCCATTAGTTCTTTACCTTCTCTGCATCTGCATTTAAGCAACTGAAGACCTCATTTTTCTTTTACTAACATTTTATTAAAGGAAATTTTCAAACTGAAAAGTTGAAAGTATTTTGCAGCTAACACCTATGTATCTACCATTTAGATTCTTCCCTTAACATTTCACTGTACTTGTCCTAACACACATACACACACACACACACACTCCATTCATCCATCTTTTTTATTTATTTTATTTTTTTTGAGATAGCATCTTGCTCTGTCACCCAGGCTGCCGGACCGGAGTGCAGTGGTGCAATCATAGCTTGCTATAGCCTCAACCTCCGGGGCTGAAGCAATCCTCCTGCCTCTGCCTCCAGAGTTGCTGGGAGTACAGGAGTGTACTGACATGCTCAGCTAATTTATTAGTTTTTTTGTAGGCACAGGATCTTGCTGTGTTGCCCATGCTATTCTGAAACTCCTGGGCACAAGTGATCCTCCCATCAACCTCCCTGAGTGCTGAGATTACAGACAAACTGCCACACTCGGCTTTATGTGCATACATTTCTGAATAGATGGTAGGCATTAATTAAATACTAAGTAGAGTTCAATGTTTGTTTTTTCTTGTAAGGTAAAAATTACCTACAGTGGAATGCACATATCTTGAGTGAGCGCTATGTGAGTTTTAACAATTGCCTGCATCTCTGAACTGAAAGGTTTACCATCCCTCTAGAAAGTTCTCTCATACTTCCTTTCAGTCACAGCTCCCTTCCACCCATGTGGCCCAAGAAGCAATATATACAATTTCTTTTTTTGAGATGGAGCCTCACTCTGTCACCAGGCTGGAGTGTAGTGGCGTGATCTCAGCTCACTGTATCATCCGCCTCCCGGGTTCAAACGATTCTTCTGCCTCAGCCTCCCGTGTAGCTGGAGCTACAGGCACTCGTCACCACACCTGGCTAATTTTTTGTATTTTTAGTAGAAGTGGGGTTTCACCATGTTAGGATAGTCTTCATCTCCTGACCTCATGCTGTACCTGCCTTGGCCTCCCAAAGTGCTGGGATTATAGACGTGAGCCACTGCACCCGGCCTGTAGATTAGTTTTGTATCTTCTAGAACTTCATATGAACAGAGCATATACACTTTTGATGATGTTTCTTTCGCTCTGCATGTTTTTTAGATTTATCCACATCTTGTGTCTCATTTGCCCGGTTATGTGAATATATGACAGGTGTTGATCTATTCTCTTACTGATAGATATCTGGGCTCTTTCTAGTTTAGCTATTATGAACAAAGCTACTGTCCAGTGGTACGATCTCGTCTCACTGCAATCTCTGCCTCCTGGGTTCAAGAGATTCTCCTGCTTCAGCCTCCCAAGTAGCTGGGAATATAGGCACATACCGCCATGCCTGGCTATTTTTTTTTTTTTTTTTTTTTTTTTTAGTAGAGATGAGGCTTCACCATGTTGGCCAGGCTGGTCTCAAACTGCTGACCTCAGGTGATCCGGCCGCCTCAGCCTCCCAAAGTGCTGGGATTACAGGTGTGAGCCCCTGCACCCGGCCCGTAGCATAACTCCTGCAGATAGTCTGAGTTTTTTTCCTACTTCCTCACTGTCTTTCACATTTCAGCCATTCTTTGTGCACATCTTCTTCAAAATATGTCAAGGTCTCCAGATAAGCTACTTGTTCTCAGACTCGGGGGATGTGTCTTGTTTCCTCCTCCCCTGAAGTGCTAGGCACAGTTGCTTTCCTGCCAGTCTTCAGATACCCTCTTCTGTTGGGTTCCGTCTCATACACGATCCTGACTTCTCTCTTCCTCAGTCTCCTTTGCTGACCTTGGACAGTCTCAGTGCCACACAGGGCCCCGGGCCCACATCTCTTTGGCCTCCTCTCCGTGATGGCACCATCCTGTTTACCACTGTATACTTGCGGTGGTCTCTCCTGGTAGGATGTGGCTGTTTGTGTTGCATGAGTGAAGTAAATAGGTTTCACCAAGCAAAGCAGTAAGAATCTATTCTTTGAAAAAACATAAAAATACAATTGATTCTCATTATTCACAGAGTCTGTAAATCTCTGGGACCCTGGCTTAGCGAATCATAAAGCAATGCTCCCCAGGGGAAAGATGGGAGGTCGCCTCTGGTTGCAGCATTTTCATCAGCCGATTAAAAGACACCCCCAGAGCCCAAATACAATTAAAAAAAAAAAACTGTATGAAGATCAATCTTAAAAACAACAACAACCTGGTTTTCTGTGTGCCCCCTGCCTCAAGACGTGCTGATGTAACGCAGATGCTGGGTCACTAACTTCGAACTCACAGCTCGCATGGAGCTCTCGTCAGCAGAACTCCTCTCGCATGCATGTTTTCTCCGCAGGGCACATCACAGGCTGCTTATGCTTAGGGACACTCAGTGACATTCCACACTGTGCCATCCCAACTGAAATCACCAAAAAGCACAAAAGTACGAAAAGCACACACTCAGTAGCCCTCAGTAGACCATGAAAAGGACAATTGTTTTAAGTATGAGAATTGACATAAGACAGGACATCACCCTGTGTAACCTCAACCAGGAACATGTGCATCATGTGACAAATCTTGGGGTGGTGGCTCACGCCTGTCATCCCAGCAGTTTGGGAGGCCAAGGTGGGCAGATCACCTGAGGTCAGGAGTTTGAGACCACCCTGACCAACATGGCAAAACCCTGTCTCTACTAAAAATACAAAAATTAGCCAGGCATGGTGGCATGCACTGAGGCAGGAGAATCGATTAAACCCAGGAGGTGGAAGTTGCAATGAACTGAGATCACACCACTGCACTCCAGTCTGCACAATGAGAGCGAAACTCCATCTCAAAAAAAGAAAAGAAATTTCCCACTTTGCACGTGTCCACGGACAGCTGTAAAAGTACCATGAATGTTGATGTGGGGTCACAAATAAACCTTACCAAGCAGGCAAGTACACAGAACAGAGCCTGTGAGTGATGAGGAGAAGACCTATTTGGAAGTAAGTTCTTTTTTTGTAGAGATGGGATCTCACTATGTTGCCCAGGCTGGTCTCAAATTCCTGGCCTCAAGCAGTCCTCCCACCTTGGCCTCCCAGAGTGCTGGGATTATAGGTGTGAGCCACCGCATCTGGCCCAACTCTCTTTCTCACCCACTGTCTAGCATCAGGGTTCTGTCATGACTTGGTATCCATGTCAATTTGCTGAAGGAAAGAGAGGACTGATCAGAGAACATGAGGGTCTGATCTTTAGGGAAATTATATTTTACTGCCAATAATTGACATATTCCGAGTTATGCACCGTCTCTTCTGAGTTGGGTTGGCCTCGTGCCTTGAGTGCTGCTGCATGTCAGGTGCTAGAAGTGCATCGTTGACAGACATGGACTCCTGCCTCCACACAGGAGCATGATCACCACCCAGCCCCATGCACTGGCATGACAGATCCTGGAAGGCGGTGGGTGGCCCCTAGTCTGATATGCTGCTGGGCAGAGAAGCTGCAGACGGAACCTGTCCTCCCTGTGCGCGTGCAGGCTCCCTCCCCCCCGATTTGTGCAGATGCTTGCCTTTGTTCTTTTTGAATAAAGGTCACTTGCTGTTGTCAGAAAGAAGGTTTATAGCAACTATCTAGTAAAAGCAACTGAGAAGAAACTGGCCACTGAAAAGAGCTTAGAGTGATGCACTTGAGGTGACTGCTGTTCCATGCAAAGTGGCGTCGTGCTGCGTTGGTGTGTGAGCCAGCGAGGGGCTGCGTGTGCCGCGGTGGTCCTGTGAGAGGACCAGGCCTTGTTCTTGCTGCAGCTTTCCCATGTTTTGTTTAGACACACAGGTACTTAGATCTGTGCTGTGGCTGGCCACAGTATTCAGTCCTCCATGCCGAACAGGTCTGTCATCAGGAGCTACAGGCCACACTATGTAGCCTAGGGGCCTAGTAGGTCTACCATCTAGCTTTGTGTATGCACAACAGGATTGCCTACCAGACATTTCTTAGACTGTATGGCAGTGTTTTGTGACACATGAATGCATTAGCAACATCTTTTTAAAAAATAAGTATGTGTTGGACATGTGTGATTCTTTGGCCAGCCCCGGTATGTGAGCACGTAGGCTAGCACTCAGCACATGAGTCTATGGCACCCAGAGGAAGCGATTGCAGTTTCCTAAGAGTTTGTGTCTTAATGAAGGGGGCCCTAGACCTTACTCTTTCACTTTACCTAGTAGTTTGTTTGTTTCCTAAACTCACGCATGTTTTTAGGTCACACCATTCAAATCCAGCAACAGAAATGATTGAAAGGAACCTTTGTCTTTCGTGTGAATGCTCATGTAGGGCCGTCCTTATTCACAGTGGAAAGACTCCCCAGGCTCCAGCGAATCAGGACCCTCAGACCCCCTGGGCTGTTCCCCTTCCCCCCACCCTGTGACCACACCTTCCGCAGGCACCTCCCAGTGCTGTGTTCTGCATGTTGCCCAGGCATGTGTTTATTTCCCAGTGCAGATTCTGCCTGCGCCCGGGGCCATGTGTAGATGTTCACGCACGTACTTCCCTTTGTGATTTCAGCCGACACGGAAGATGTATGCATTGTAGAGAGATTGTTCTCTAGCAGCTTAGTGGCCATCGTGAGCCTTAAAGCACCAAGGAAGCTAAAGGTATGCCACTTTAAGAAGGGAACTGAGATCTGCAACTACAGCTACTCCAACACGATTCTGGCTGTGAAGCTCAACAGGCAGGTGAGCGCCCAGCTGGGTGTGGGTGTGTCTGCTGCTCCCTCTAGCCTCTGGAACAAACCCACCCCACTGGCAAGTCCCTCTGCCATTGCTTGACTGCCTGGCCCCATGTTACTGGGCACAGATCTTTGCCATCAGCAACCAGTTCTGTTTTCTCATCCCACCAGCTTTGCTCAGCCCATTCCATTCATGGCGAATGTCCGGGCCTCTGCCACACTGTTTCCATACAGGCATCCCTGGCCCTATCCAGAGGGTGGACAGAAGAGTCTCTTTCACTTATTGCCTGGTTTTGCTTCTTGAATGTTACTTAAAATTTTTAGACATTTTTTTCCTTTTGTAAATTGTTAATTTAACTTGGAATTCAAGATAAAGGATCTATTTTCTGTATCTACCCTAAACTAATAAGAAGGTCTGGCTTGGAGGAAGGATGCGGTGGGTGGCACATGCCTGCATTTCGTGGGGCTGCCTCCCAGCCTGTGCTCGAGCCCAGTGTAATGGCATCACCCGGAAGACCCCTCGCAAGCTATTTGTGACCACATTCCCTGCAGGGAAAGCTGATGAAGCAGCTAGCTGCTTCCAGAGTATACATTGTGACAGCCAACAGCTACACTCTGAGATATGGTGACTAGATGCAGTAATCACAGTAGAGACCCTCTTACCTCACACAGTTGAGACTGGGAATTGGTCTGTTAATTGACAAAGTTGGTTAGAATGGGAAAGTATAAGACATAATACCTTGAGCACTTAAAAAAAAATGTTTTTTTGAGACAGAGTCTCACTTTTTGTCATTTAGGCTGGAGTGCAGTTGGCGCAATCTCAGCTCACTGCAACCTCCGCCTCCCAGGTTCAAGCCATTCTCCTGCCTCAGCCTCCTGAGTAGCTGGGACTACAGGCGCACGCCACCACACCGGGCTAATTTTTGTATTTTTAGTAGAGACAGGATTTCACCATGTTGGCCAGGCTAGTCTCAATCTCCTGACTTTGTGATCCACCCATCTCAGCCTCCCAAAGTGCTGGGATTACAGGCATGAGCCACTGTGCCCAGCCTGTAAAAATTTTAAAGCATTACAAATTGTGTTCATATCCACCTGATGTAGAGCCGGGTGCATGGCCCATCATCTTTCTTGCATAAATCATCACAGCAATGCATCATCTTCAAGTCTATATTCATTTTCTTCCAAATGAAGCAGGAACTTGCAAACTAATCTGAGTGCAGAATAAATGTTAGACCTTTTAAAATCCCCAGGCTCTTATTTTCACTTTACCTGCGCCACAGTCAGCATCAGTTTTAGAAAGCAAATCTTTCCAAATCTATTCACAGTATACTTGTCTTAGCTATAGGTTAGTGTTTGCCTAACACTGAACTAAATGGCCTTTTTAGAATTCCCAGTACTGCTGGGTATCGAGGGAGAGGTGCACCCTCCCGGCTCCCCCTCAATTGTTGGTGGAAAGCAGCTGTATCCTCAGTGCTTCGAACATTGGTCTGCATGGTGTTCTAGAAGGAACTAAGATTGTGAGGCCAACATGGGGGTGGGTCACCTGAGGTCAAGAGTTCAAGACCAGCCTGACCAACATGGTGAGACCCCATCTGTACTAATACAAAAATTAGCCAGGCGTGGTGGCGGGCACCTGTAATCCCAGCTACTCAGGAGGCTGAGGCAGGAGAATCGCTTGAACCCGTGAGGCAGAGGTTGCAGTGAGCCGAGATCGCACCACTGCATTCCATTCCAAAAATAAAAATAAAAATAGAAGGAACTGAGAGCATTGTAGTCCGGGAGTCAGTCCCGTGAAGACTGGGGTGTGTGTTGCACCGGCTGTTGCTTCACATTTGGTTTCACTTCATCTCTCACCTAGAGGCTGATAGTATGCCTGGAAGAGTCCCTGTACATCCACAACATTCGGGACATGAAGGTACTGCACACGATCAGGGAGACGCCTCCAAACCCTGCAGGTGAGCTCACTTGTGAGGAGAGAATCCTGTTTTTCTGATTTTGCCTTTGAAAGATAGCTATAGGTGAGAGAGATTTTTTCTCTTCATAGGTTCTGCAGATGAGACAGACTTTAAAAGTATTGATCCCAAACCAGGCTGCCTTCCTACTGATTCTGGTCGTGTGACCACATAAACTCATTGGTTTGATCAGCTTTCAAGTGTGAGGTTACTGATGAGTTCAAACCAAAGGCCTTTAATCTCTTTACAATACTGGTATCACCTCAGGTGGGGATTTGGGGTCATGGAACCTTTTTTTAACGCAGCAAACAAGATTGTATCCAAGTTATTATGATTTGTTCCTAAAGCTTTGTTAAATAAATGCTGAATTATGTCTGACATCTGAGAAGGAGCTCTCAGATGTGAGTTTGCAGCTCGTCCTCCGGGTGTCATTTGCAGGCCTGTGTGCGCTGTCAATCAACAATGACAACTGCTACTTGGCGTACCCAGGGAGCGCAACCATCGGAGAGGTGCAGGTCTTCGATACCATTAATTTGGTGAGATGCCTTTCCTACTCAAATAGCTCTTTCAAGTGTAGCTTTTTCCTGCAGAGGAGTGCTGTGGCATCTCTGGCATCCTGACTTCCTTGGCTCAGCAATACAACTGCTGTACTTTTTTTTTTTTTTTTTTTTTTTTGAGACAGGGTCTCACTTTGTTGCCCAGGCTGGAGTGCAGTGGTACAGTCCTAGCTCACTGCAGCCTTAACCTCCCGGGCTCAAGTGATCCTCCTGCCTCAGCCTCCCAAGTAGCTACAGTCACGCACCACCACACCCAGCTAATTTTATACTTTGGTAGAGATGGAGTCTTGCTGTGTTGCCCAGGCTGGCCTCAAACCATCCTCCCGCCTCAGCCTCCTGAAGTGCTGGGATTACAGGCGGGTGCCCCCATGCCTGGCCCTGCTACTCCTCTCACTGGCGGAGCAGGTATGGCTCATTCTGCTTCTGGATCTGCTGCAGGATTCACACCAGTGCTGAGCTCCTTGCCATAGGAATGTTTTAAGGAACATAGAAACCCTTAGGGGTAAACTGCTTTGTTTTTTCTAAAGTTGGAGCAGTGTTTCCTTGGATTCCTGGCCCCAGTAAATCAGTGGGTTTGGCATTTGTATAGATGGTGTTTTAGGAACGGTTAACTGGCATTTTTAGACTGCACGCCAAGTGCCAGCCCTGAGGTGTGGGCTGTCCCTGCCTGGCGGTCACATTTTATTGGTCTCCCATTTTCAGAGAGCTGCAAACATGATTCCGGCTCATGACAGTCCTTTAGCAGCGTTGGCTTTTGACGCTAGTGGAACTAAGCTTGCCACAGCTTCAGAGAAGGTGAGTCTGTTTTACCCTGGGGAGCCGTGGTATGGCTTCCACAGACTTTCCCAGTTCTGTTCACATAGCCAATTCAGAAGCAAGGTCTTATACGACCGGCTCCAGGAGAAGCAGAGACAGCCTCCCGCTTCTCAGACCATAGCCATGTGCTGCCTGAGAGTGAGCGGAGCTTGCACCGTGCCCCTGTGGACAGGAGAGCTGGGACACGTTTGTAGTAGAAAATGCAGAAATGTCCAGAGACGGAAACGCTGTGTATAACTGCGCCACTCGCCCCGTGTGTTTCTAAATGATGGAACTAACATGTTGTGGGGAAGAACCCAGACAATAATGGAACGTAAAAAAGCCAAGACAGAATTCTCTCCAGCCAATCTGAATACATTTCTGTGTATTTCCTTTCATTTTCTCTTTATTCAACAGAATTGAGATCCCACTATGGGTATAATTTATCCTTTTTCACTCTGCATGACGGCATTTCTCTAAGCTGAAAATACTTGTCATGGCTGTGCGGCATTCAGTTGTGACTTATGTCGACATCACCCTTTTGGGACACTATGTTTCAAACGTGTCGATGCCATAGATAGTCGTGTATTTAAGTCATGTATCAATCTTTTATATGTATTTCTAACTATTAATTTAAGAGATTCCAGTAAGAAGAATGTCCGGCTTTAAAGGACATGGCCTCTAAATGTCCCCGTGTACCTGTGACCAAGTGGCGAGGCTCCCTCAGCCTCCAGGACACTGAAGGGACCTTGTTCTCTTCCTGACTTGGACTGTTGCCTCTTTTTTCTTTTCGGTTCCTCTCTTGAAAGTTCCGTCTTTCCTTCTTCTGTCTTGAGGTCGCGTCTGCTCTCCAGCTCCATCATCTCCTCTGGATGCCAGTCCTGCTCTTCATTGCCCACAGATGGCTGTTACTTTGATTTGGATTTGATGTTGCTTCTCATTGAAATCCTCAAATCGCCTCCCCTTTCAAGTCCTCTCTCCCCTCAAACTGCCGAGCAGATGAGATACAATAAAAAGCCCGCTCACTTCCTCAGCTTTCCTGCCTGGGTCTTTGTTCTCGAATCTTACACCTGAGTTCTTTAATAATGATGTCACCGTTTATGGGTCACTTCTGTGTCATGCATTATCCTGGATCTTTTACCTTCATTACCTCATTTGTTTCCCCTCAGCGAGGTAAACATTTTTGCATTTCATAGCAAGGGTTCAGAGAGGTTAAGCAGTGTGTCCGGGCTGCCCAGCCAGGCAGCCACAGAGGGGTCAGACGCCAAGCCTGGCTTTGATTCTGATTGTGCTTAGACTATCCCAGTCTCACCTTGTCCTTTTCATTTCCCTTTGAAATGGCCCTGAAATTCTGTTACTCCTTGACTAAATCAAAGTCTCACTGTTACATTTTTCAGTAGTTCTTACAAAGGCCCAAAGGTACTTGGTGGAATTTTAAGGCCCATAAAAACAGAGTAATAGTTTTTGGACTATGAGGAGCAAACGTGATTGCTTTTACACGGATCCTCCTAGTCTCTGGAGTGCGCGCATCAGGACCTTCCCAGCCCTGCTCCGTCCCCAGGTGCCGAGGCCCCACTGAGGCTGTGATCTAACGCTGCTTTCAAGAATCTTGCGGTCATGTGGCAACAAAACAACTCTTTTTTTTTTTTTCTTTATTTTTTTGTTTTTATGATGGAGTCTCACTCTGTTGCCAGGCTGGAGTGCAGTGGCATGATCCCAGCTCACTGCAACCTCCACCTCCTGGGTTCAAGCAATTATCGTGCCTCAGCTTCCTGAGTAGCTGGGACTACCGGCACACGCTACCACGCCCAGCTAGTTTTTGTATTTCTCAGTAGAGATGGGGTTTCACCGTGTTGGCTAGGATGGTCTTGATCTCTTGACCTTGTGATCTGCCCACCTCGGCCTCCCAAAGTGCTGGGATTACAGGTGTGAGCCACCACACCCGGCCAATGAAACAACTCTTAATTAGTTAGTTATATTTCCATATTGCACAGTAGATATGCCACCAAAAAATTATCTCCATCTAAGAGTTGAGGCTACAGAGGACAAAACTTTTGCTTTGGTTATTTTTATATGTGGATGCAGAAAATATTTGATCCTCTAATTCTCAGTGTTATGAATTCAGTTTGTGTCCCTCCATCCAGAAAGAACCAGCTATCCTCAAGTGCCAATTTTTTTTTTTTAAACAGAGTTTTGCTTGCTCTTTCACCCAGGCTGGAGTACAGTGGCACAGTCTCTGCCCACTGCAGCCTCTACTCCCAGGCTCAAGTGAATCTCTTGCCTCAGCCTCCCAAGTAGCTGGGACTACAAGTTTCTGCCACCATGCCTGGCTAATTTTTGTATTTTTAGTAGAGATGGGGTTGGCCAGGCTGGTCTTAAACTCCTGACTTTGTGATCCACCCACCTCAGCCTCCCAAAGTACTGGGATTACAGGTGTGAGCTACCGCACCTGTTCACATTTTACTGTCTATAAGCATGGCAGATAGTGCAGTGGCATGATCACAGCTCACTGCTGCCTCCTCTCCTGGGACAACAGGAGTGCACCATCATCAACCTTGGCTGATTTTTTTGTTTATATAGAGATGGGATCTCACTATGTTGCCCAGGCTGGTCTTGAACTCCTGGGCTCTAGTGTTTCTCCCAGCTTGGTCGCCCCAAGTGCTGGAATTACAGACATGAGTTATTGCATTTGGTCTAATATTCTTTTCTTTTCTTTTTTTTTTTTTTGACAGTTTTTTACTCTGTAGCCCAAGCTGGAGTGCATTGGCGTGATCTTGGCTCACTGCAACCTCCACCTCTGAGGCTCAAGCGATTCTCATGCCTCAGCCTCCCAAGTAGCTGGGACTACAGGCATGTGCCACCACGCCCAGCTAATTTTTTTTTTTTTGTATTTTGGTAGAGATGGGGTTTCACTATGTTGCCCAGGGTGGTCTCAAACTCCTAAGCTCAGGAGATTTGCCTGTCTTGGCCTCCCATCGGCCTAGATATGCTTAACAGTTTTTATATTTAACAGTTTGAACCTTCTAAAATTTGCAGAGGGTAACTTTGTTGAATAATTCTTCCTGCCCCGCAGATTTGAAATGCTACCCATTTGATGGCCTGTCTTTCCGCCAGTCTCTTTTCGTGCTAATTTAATACCATTAAAATTATCACCTGATAGTATTCTTTTAATATTCAAGCATTGAAAGTCCTGCTCATGATTTTCTTGGCTCTTCTCTTATTTATTCCCCCAGATATTCGCATCTGTCTCATCATCCACAGATCTGATATCACCTTAGTTGGGGATGCTGGCATCTTCAAGAACTTCCCGTTAAGACAGGGACATGCTGAGCTCCCACGTATTCCTAGTTCTTTGTCTTAGTAAGATTTTCTTTTCTTTTTTTTTTTTTTTTTGAAGACGGGGTTTCACTGTATTGGTCACGCTGGTCTTGAACTCCTGACCTCAGGTGATCCACCCGCCTCAGCTTCTGAAAGTGCTAGGATTATAGGCATGAGCCACCACGCCCGGCAGTAAGATTTTCTTCATGTGCATCTTACCATTTCATGAGTTGGGATTTACTGTTACCAGATACTTGAGCTTTGCAGCTAATCAGTTCTCTTGGTCAGTAACTGAATTGAAAGTAGCAGGAAGGGACCTCAGTGGGGTCTGAAACCTTGTCAGACCACAGGGGCTTGCCAGTGTGCCACACACAAGTCCAGGCTTTTACTTTTAATAGTTTAAACTTCAAATGACTCAGAACACTAGAACGATTATATGCCACTTTTCCCCTCAAGGCTGTTAGTGTTGAGAGTCAGTAGTCAGTTAAAACAGATTTAAAGAGAAGATTGAACAGTAAGACCACAGTAGAACAGGGGAGTGTTTTCCTATGCTCATGGCAAAAAGTGTGGAGGTGATACTCACGGGGGGCCCTGGAGGACCCCAAACTCCCTGGTGGCCCAGCGCAGAGCTGTCCTGGAGATAGCCACGTGGTACATTTGCAGTCTGCTGTGAAAGATCGGAAAATCCTGTTTTAACTCAACTAAAATTCTTTCCTCTTTTCTTTCTCTTCCACAGGGGACCGTGATTAGGGTATTTTCCATTCCAGAGGGACAAAAACTCTTTGAGTTTCGGAGAGGAGTGAAGAGGTAAAGTATGTGAATGTCCAGCATGGATTCTGGAGGTTGTATTTGGATTTCAGTTTTATATTATCTGTGAACAAACAGCCCAGGAGAATTCCACACGAGCATTTCTAGCCCAGCTGGGTCACCGGTTGAGGTCTAAGACTTGATCTTGTCACGGGTTCAAGAGCACTTTGAGAAAAGCAAACTGGGTTTTTATTTGTCTGCAGTCCCACCAGCTCGTGTGAGAGTTGTGAGGAGCTCGCAGAACCAGGCAGGCCCTCCAGTGCCCTGTGGCTCCCTGTGGGTAGCACGCCCCTCCTTTAAAGGAGAACCTTTAAAACCCTCTGAGAACCTGTTCCCAGCTCTCCAATTCTGCTTTCACCCTCAGCAAATGGTGTTGGCCCCTTCTTTGAACAAACCCAGATGCCTCAGCCTGGTGTTCCCTTGCCTTCCTCCATCCAGGTTGCAGAGTCTCCCACATCTGTGCTCAGCATGCCCTCTGTGGCTCCTGCTTTCGAGGCAGGACCGTCCCTCCCTCATCGGACAGCAGAGCCAGGGAGGCTTCGGATCGGACCCCTAGGGGCCACTTGCCACCACGTGGCCTTGGTCGGCAGGACCTGACCCCAAGTCTCTGGCTCATTTCAGATCAGTACCCTCCCTGAGGGTGGCCACTGAAAGAGGAGGGACTGTCTTTCAGGGACCCTCCTGCCATCTGGTCCCCCGTTCCTCATGGGATCCCCATAGATGCAACAGGTGGACCTCAGTGTCCCCAAACATCACCGCTCCTCCAGCTCCTACCTCATCATGTCCCTTGGTCTTCCTCACAGCATACCCTTCTGGATTTTTCCTGTGTTGCTGCTTCTGCTCAGTTCCCCTCCTGTGCCTGTTTCTGCCTGGAGCCGCTCCTCACCCAACCCCCTGTCCCACCCCCATGGGCTATATGTGCCAATCCTGGGGCTGGATGCTTAGCCCAGCTTCCTGAGGTGCTGTGTTCCTCCTCCCTGCTGGGTGCTGGGCACCTCAAGCCACCAGGCCAGTGTGCCCCCAGCAACCCCTCATCCCTCACCCTCCCCATCTTGGTAAATAGTGCCACCCACCAGCACCCTGGCAGCCAAGCTAGAGGGGCTCGGCCCTGTGTCCTTTTGCCAGAACAGTGCATGCAGGGAGCTTCCCGCCGTGGGCTGGCCCTGCGCCACGTCCACCACCCCACCAAACCAGGCTTTGGCTGGTTTATAAGCTGTTCCCTGGAATCCCTTCAAGGCCGTCTTCAGATTTTCCCAGGCTGTTCTTTGAAAATGCAAACGTAATCCAATCACACCCCACTTAACATCTTCCACCGCCCTGCTGTCCCCTGCAGGGTTGACCCCACACTCCCTGCTTTGCTTCATCAGGCCTTCCACCCAGTCCCATTCCATTCCACTTTCCCTGTCCCGGCTCCAGCTGTGTCACACCTTCAGCTCTTCGGAAGAGCTGATCTCTTTTGTCCACTAGGGTCTTGCGTGGGCTGGCGGATCTAGTGGCCTAGCCAGCTTCCATAAGCTTGGGAGTCCAAGTCCAGTGTCACCTGGAGGAGGCCTTTTTTTGATCCTTGGGTTAAATCCCTTTCTCTGTGCTTCTCTAGTGCCTTCCATGTGTATTTTTCTCACATTCTTTTGCCTGTAGCAGATGGAATATTTGGGTGACTGCCCAAGGGGTTAACCTTCCCCTTGCCTAGACAGAGCCAATTCATCAAGACAGGGGAATTGCAGTAGAGAAACAAATCCACTCAGAGCTGGCTGTGTGGGAGACTGGAGTTTTATTATTACTCAGATCAGTGTCCCTGAGCATTTGGGGAGCAGAGTTTTTAAGGATAACTTGGGTCGGGGGGAAGCCAGTGAGCCAGGAGTGCTGATGGGTCAGAGATGAAATCATAGGGAGTTGGAGCTGTCTTGTATTCAGTCAGTTCCTGGGTGGGGGCCGCAAGATCAGATGAGCCAGTTGATTGATCTAGGAGAGGCCAGCAGATCCATCAAGTGCAGGGTCTGCAAAATATTGTAAGCAGTTTCTCCCAAAGTTAATTCAGCCTATGCCCAGGAAGGAACAAGGACCGAGTGGAGATGAGTAGCAAGATGGAGTCAGTTAAGTTAGATCTCTTTCACCATCTCAGTCATGATTTTGCAAAGTCAGTTTCATTTGTGCCTCCCTGACCCCACCTCCGTCATTGAACGCTGCATTAAGGCGAGAACCATTCCTAATTTCTACCCATACCTAATTCATACATGCGGTAAATACTGACTCCAAGAAAATCCTTACTATTATGGACAGGGTTAGCCCTTGGTTAACTGTCTTGCAGTTCTACGGTTGTGAAGAAATTCACATGAATTTAGTGGCTTTGGGATGCCAACTGGTTTTTAAGATACACTTGAGCCACTTTGCGTGTTCAAAGTTTTGCTCTGTTTTTTGTTTGTCTGTCTGTTTGTTTTTTGAGACTGAGACTTGCTCTGTCGCCCAGGCTGGAGTGCAGTGGCAAGATACCAGCTCACTGCAACCTCTGCCTCCCGGGTTCAAACAATTCTCCTGCCTCAGCCTCCTGAGTAGCTGGGATTACAGGCTCACACCACCATGCCTGGCTAATTTTTTGTATTTTTAATAGAGACAAAGTTTCACCATGTTGGCCAGGACGGTCTCAATCTCTTGACCTCATGATCCACCCACCTCAGCCTCCCAAAGTGTTGGGATTATAGGCGTGAGCCACTGCGCCTCGCCCTTTACTCTTTCTTAAATTACATTTACAGAGTTTTCTTTTAGTCACCTTAGGACTAGAAATCCATCCCAATGCGGCTAAAAGTGGTTTAGTGAAATCCTGACTCCTTTTGTCACCTGGAAGGTTGCAGCTTGTTAACCAGTTGTGCTTAGTATTTCCTTTCGAACGTTTTCCTCTCTCAAGGAAAATGTTTGAGAAGGTGGCTGGAGGGGAATAAAACTTACCAGCAGGCCCAAGTGTGCCCGTGACAGGAACTCTTCTCTGCCACTTGAGTTGAGCCCCTGGGGCAGCCGCTGGCTCCTGTGGCCCGCCCCGACCTGTACATCTCCCCAGGTGCGTGAGCATCTGCTCCCTGGCCTTCAGCATGGACGGCATGTTCCTCTCCGCCTCCAGCAACACGGAGACCGTGCACATCTTCAAACTCGAGACTGTGAAAGAAAAGTGAGTTGCAAACATTCCTTCCTTTAAAAACAATGCAGAACCCTTTGTCACCACTTGCTGATGGGATGAGATGGAAGCAAAGATCTGTCCCGCCCTCTGATACCGTTGGCCAGTGAGGACCCCGGAGCCAGCCATAGAACCAACCCTGCCGCATCCAGGGTTGGCAGTGAAGAGGGCGGGCCCCATCGGGCTTGGCAGTGAGGAGGGCAGGCCACAGCAGGCAGGTTCTCCCACCGGCAGCACACAGGACAGGCAGTGGCTTCACATGGGGCAGGAAGGGTCCAGGTGAACATCCTCTTTTTGGTTTTGATTGTGATGGGAGTACGAGGAGGATGGCCTCTCGTCACATTCCCATCGCAGACAAAAGCATCTGTGATTAGACTACCCTCAAGGGTGAATGCCATGTCTCTTCCCTGCCCATGGGTAAGCAGAGACATGGGTAACTTCCATAAGTATTTACTGTTGCATATGAATATGTCGGGGGGGGGTCTTTTAAGAGGGTCTTGACTGGTGTGGTGGCTCATGCCTGTAATCTCAGCACTTTGGGAGGCTGAGGCAGGCAGATCACAAGGTCAGGATATGGAGACCATCCTGGCTAACATGGTGAAATCCCGTCTCTACTAAAAATACCAAAAAAAATTAGCCAGGTGTGGTGGCATGTGCCTATAGTCCCAGCTACTTGGGAGGCTGAGGCAGGAGAATTGCTTGAACCTGGGAGGCAGAGGTTGCAGTGAGCTGAGACTGTGCCACTGCACTCCAGCCTGGGCAACAGAACGAGACTTCATCTCAAAAAACTAAGAAAGAGGGTCTTACTCTGTTACCCAGGCTGCAGTGCAGTGGTGCCGTCATTACTCACTGTGCCTCAACCTCCTGGACTCAAGTGATCCTCCTGCCTTAGCCTCCTGAGTACTTGGGACTACAGGCATGTGCCACCACACCTGGCTAATTTTTAAATTTTTTTAGAGATAGAATCTTGCTCTGTTGCCCCAGGCTGATCTGGAACTCCTGGCTCAAGTGATCTGCCCATGAGCCACCCTGCCCAGCCTCTCTTTAAAAAGTTTAAAAAGAACATCCCACTCAGATCAGTATGATGATATCATACTTACGATGGTTAAAAATAGTAAATTTTGTTATATATGTTTCATCACTATTTTAAGAACAAATGGAACATGCCCTACCCTCCCCCCAAAAATGATGACTAGCTACACAATTAGGCTATGAGAAAATAACAGTTTTGGGTCTATACTCAGGTTTATGGAGACTTCTGTTACAGAGGTCTAGCAGGGGTCATCAGGCCCCGTCACACCCTTCCAAAGGGGACATGTGGTCACCTGCCATTTCTTGCCCATGGCCACACAAGGGTCACAGCTCCCCCTGCCCTGGAGCCTGAGTGCCGCCGCCGCCTCCGATGCCTCCTAGAGGAAGCTCCGTGACCCCTCTGGGGCTCCGAGTGTCTGCATGTAACCAACCAACCCTTTTTAGTTTTCCTGTGAAGAATGGAGACTTTGGCTCTTGGCTCCAGAGCTGTATGTCTATGTGAGTAGGGGGGTGGCTGTCCCCCCAGGGAGGGTGCAGCTTCATGTGTCTGGTGGCCTTTCCTTCCAGACCCCCAGAGGAGCCCACCACCTGGACAGGGTACTTTGGGAAAGTGCTCATGGCCTCCACCAGCTACCTGCCTTCCCAAGTGACAGAAATGTTCAACCAGGGCCGAGCCTTCGCCACAGTCCGCCTGCCATTCTGCGGCCACAAAAACATCTGCTCGCTAGCCACGTGAGTAGAGCCGGTGCCTCCGTCCCATGCCCTGAGCTCCTGAGGCCGAGGGGCCCAGTCCTGGCGGCTCGTGATCCTTTCCATGTTTCTCCTGAACAAAAGCAGCTTCTTAGAGCTGGGGCTCCATCTAGAGTCATCGGGGGTGGGAGGTGCCCTGGCAGGTGCTAGGCTCACCACTCTGTGCAGGGTTTATTTTTTCATTATTTTATTTGTTTTTTGTTAGAGAATTCCTGAGTCTCACGTGGGGTTCATTTCTACACGGTCTGCTGTTCTGTTTTTGTTGACACTGCACTATTAATAAAAGACATTAAGTCAAACCTCGTGGACGTGCCATAGTTAACCGCATTTTCTGAGTCTCAGGCCTCCATCCAGCTGCAGGGTCCAGCTTCAGAATGCACACAGGGCCTGTGAGGGTGCCTGGGACTGTCTAAGGCCCTGTGCTGTGTGCAGGAAAGATTGTCTTTACCTCCAGCGATAGCAGGGCTTTGGGATTCCGAGCATCTCTAAACATCATTTTCTAGTTCCGTTATCTGACTAGTGTCGTCGAAAAGTTCTCTGACAATGACTACCCATAATATTCACAGAAGCCACAAAACCGGCTTTGTCCTGCTCTCTCCTCCTGTGGGCTTCAGGGCTCGGCACACGGAGTGCAGTCTTGGCGCTGTGGGCCGGGTCGATGGTCACTAAATGCCCAGGGATGCCCTAGTGCTCGTTTTGCTGGGGTCTCCTTCCTCACCCTGCCAAGAGTGAGGCTGCCCGTGTCATAAGCCCCTTCTTGTGAAGGTTGTCTATGTGAAGGTTGTGAATGTGGCTGCTCTTGATTCTCCCTAGAATTCAGAAGATCCCACGGTTGCTGGTGGGCGCCTCCGACGGGTATCTGTACATGTACAACCTGGACCCCCAGGAGGGCGGCGAGTGCGCCCTGATGAAGCAGCACCGGTGAGTCTGCTCCCGGCCCCACTGCACCGAGCTGCTCCACGCTGGCAGGTGGCCTTTGGGGCGCCTGGCATATATTTATTTCCTTGAAAACCAGTGACATAGAGGGGCAGATTCCAGCGTGGCAGCCCATGCCGCGCCGGTTAGAAACTTTGCTTTCCCAGATGAAATCAACGCGGTGCCAGGGCTCCCTCAAGGACTGGGCACAGAGGCGATGCAGGGGTGGCGGGGGCTGCATTTGTTCTTAGCTGGGGAGAGGCACAGGGAGGTCAGGCCCTCTTCCAAAGGGTGGAGCTTCGCATTTGGGAAGGAAGGCGCAGCGTGGCGGCCCCCACAGTGCAGTGCACATGGTTGAGAGACTCCTGTCTCACTGTGGGGAACGGGTTAGCTCTTGGAAAACAGGGAGCTAACATTTGTTCATTAGGAAGTAATGCATTTTTATTCTGTCTTACACATTTTTTATGACAAAAAGTTCTAACAATACTATAATTATTTATTTTAGAGACAGGGTCTCACACTCGCCCAAACTGGAGTGCCAGGGTGCAATCACAGCTCACTGTAGCCTTGAGCTCCTGGGTTCAAGGGATCCTCCCACCTCAGCCTCCCTAGTAGCTGGGACCACAGGCACGCCACATATCCAGCTAATTATTTTTTTGTAGAGATGGGGTCTTTTTTAACAGTAAATCCTAGTTATTAATGTTTCTCCATCATAAAAGTGAAATATTGCCTCATTAGGTCTAACACCCTCTTTAGACTTTCCATGTAAAACTCTTCGTGTAAAAATGTGTGCAGATACACAAAGAGATTAAAGTTGCTGCGGCGTGGCGGATGCCTGGTGTCCTCTGTGGGGAGTGGTGCATCGGCTCTGTTGCCAGCATGTGCTGCCGGAGAGGCCACCCTGAGTGGAGATGGTGAGCTGTGTCACTTTCTCTCCCCTCCAGGCTGGATGGCAGTCTGGAGACGGCCAGTGAGATCTTGGACTCTGCCTCTCACGACTGCCCCTTAGTCACTCAGACGTACGGGGCGGCTGCAGCAAAAGGTACTTACGTGCCTTCATCCCCAACAAGACTTGGTAAGGGACGTGACGCAAACCTGGAAGGTAATTAATGCCGCAGCTGCCCCAGGGTGCTCCCTCCTGTTGGCTCCTGAGCTGCCCCACCGGCCCCTCACTGGGAAAGGGAGGAATGGTTTGGAGAACTCGGGCCAGTGTTCATAAATGGGTGTTCCCAAGACTTCTCAAGGCTGAACTCAGTTTCCTTTCTTTTTTGAGACTCGTTTTGTTGCCAGGTGCCAGGCTGGAGTACAGTGGCACGATCTTATCTCACTGCACCCTCCACCTCCCAGATTCAAGCAATTCTCCTGCCTCAGCCTACCAAGTAGCTGGGACTACAGGCGCTCGCCACCATGCCTGGCTAATTTTTGTGTTTTTTAATAGAGACGGGCTTTCACGATGTTGGTCAGGATGGTCTCAATCTCTTGACCTTGTTATCCAGCCTCCTCAGTCTCCCAAAGTGCTGGGATTACAGGTGTGAGCCACCGCACCTGACTTTTTTTTTCTTTTCTTTTTTTTGAGACGAAGTTTCACTCTTGTTGCCCAGGCTGGAGTGCAATGGCACAATCTCGGCTCACCGCAACCTCCGCCTCCTGGGTTCAGGCATTTCTCCTGCCTCAGCCTCCTGAGTAGCTGGGATTACAGGCACGCGCCACCATGCCCAGCTCATTTTTTTGTATTTTTAATAGAGATGGGGTTTCACCATGTTGACCAGGATGGTCTCGATCTCTTGACCTCGTGATCCACCCGCCTCGGCCTCCCAAAGTGCTGGGATTACAGGCTTGAGCCACTGCGCCCGGCCCTTTTTTTTCTTTTTTTTTTTTTTAAGTAGAGATAGGGTCTCCCTATGTTGTCCAGGCTGGTCTCAAACTCCTCCTGGGCTCAAGTGATCCGCCACGGCCTCCCAAAATGCTGGGATTACAGGTGTGAGCCACTGCACCCGGCCCATTTTTCTCCATTTTTGAAGAATAAGTGGTCATCCTGCCTCAGGTGACTCTGGGAGCACGTGACCTGCGCCCAGACTGGCCACCTCTCAGCCATAGGGAAAGCACTTCCCAGCATTTGGCCTCGGTCTTTCCTTCCCACCTTTTTCGTACTTCAGCAAATCTGCATCGAGTACCGCCTTCGTGCTGGGCCTGTGAGGTGCAGAGGCTGGAGAGGAACGAGGCCAGCGGGCTCCCCTCCGGCAGCAGCACTGAGACGCATACACAAGATCCTCCAGCCACAGCCTCCGCTCCATGCGAGCCACCCTCTTAAAAAAAGGCAACTCGACCTCCAGTGGGAGCCTATGGTTTGCACCCACGAGGGGCTGTGCCTGCTCACGTCAGTCCCATGCATGAGCCATTTCATGAAGCCAAGAGGCTCTTAGCATCATTATTTGTTTCCTAGCGTTATTTTTGAGCTCAGTATACCCAGCTTGAGAGAGTTTGTTTCCCGTCCATTAGGAATCCTCTGTTGACTGTGCAGGTGTCATTTTGACATTTAAGAATGTCAGAGAACAAATGACTTCATCTCAAGCTGCCTAAGGCTGCAAAGATTTCATTAGAAAAGCAATCAGAATTCAAAATGTCTTCACACAGGCTGCAGTTTATAAACATACACCAGCGTTTCCAAAACACAGTCCTCAGTTTGTGTCATGGGGTCTGTTGTGTGTCCCCAGCCTTTGAAGGCTGACTTCATCATCTCTTTGCAGCCTATGCAGACGACCTGGGTGCCGTGGGCGGCACCTGCCTGGAGGATGAGGCCAGCGCCCTGCGCCTGGATGAGGACAGCGAGCAACCCCCCATGATTCTGCAGACTGACTGAACTTGACCTATGACCTCTGACCCGGGGAGCAGAGAACACTGGCTTCACAGAGGACTTTGTGCATTGCTGCTATTAACTTTGACCTGAGTCGGGGGAGAGGATGGCAGAGACTTTATTAAAAAAAAATAATTGTAGTGGTAGTCTAACTCCATAATGCTGAGGAAATACATCGTTTTCACTTCAGTGGCTTTTAATCCTGCTTATGAATTTTAGCTTTTTGTTTGTTTTCTCTTTTTGCCAAAATTAACTGTTTGGTGAAGCCCGCAAAACTTCCTCGCTTTGCATGCGTGAATGTGCCAAGCCAGCGTAGGAGAGCTAGAAGCCACTTTCCAACCACCTGCCGTTGGGTTTTTCATAACTGTACGTATGCCGAGTGCGTCAGGAAGCCGTGGCCACGTACACTGGGTTTGCTTGACAAGGCTGGTTCTGCAGTGACAGGTCCAAGGCTGCCCACTGGGTGTGCTGGGCAAACTTCGGCCTGGGACACGAGCCCTCTCTCCCTAGGGCCCCATCTGGACCATTTTCCCTCCATTTTATTTTGTTAATTAAACTCTTTCCAGATTGGATCATCCTGGATCTTTTCCATGGTGGATTCTGTTTCTGATCTTGTTTCCCATGTGGATATTGGAGAGCAAGGTTCTTTCTGATACTAAAAACCTTTGTCGGCAGCAAATGAAAGATTGCCTGGACTCCCTGGAGCAAAGGAAAGCAATTTTGTTTGTATAATTAAATGATCTGTTCTTCTACTTTACCCTTCCTGTTGAAAATCTGTGTGATTTTTTAAAAGGAAAGTTTGTAGCTACTCCTGTGCCCAGGAGAGCACAGAATTAGAGTGATGGGCGTCCAAGCTGCCCTCTCGCCGGGCCCCGCATCCGCAGGGGCTGCCTACCTGTGTGCAAGGTTGTAGTGGGAGGCAGCCACAGAGAGAGAAGGCGGCTGAGCCACGTCCTTCCCAGGGTGGCACATGCCTTTTTCTGGTTTAATCTTAGAAAGTTTCCTCAGCAAACTGATGAGGGATTGTGGTTACAAGTTTCAGTATTCACCTCGCTTCCCTTTTCATTTTTACAGAATTAAAACAACCTCAAATACCTCAGACTCTGCATTCCAAACCAAGACATCTAGCAGCGAAAGTGTTGAGGGCATTTAAGCGGAATGAATGGCATGAGAGATGGCTTTAGAATCTTTGGAGTGGTGTAAGTTACGGAAAGAAGGGAAAAAGCAAAAACTGGCTTTGCCCTGCCTTTGCAGGCTCGGGTTTTTGAACCGAGGAAGCTGAGATGCCTGTTTCCAGACAGTCGCGTCGTGGTCACACTGGGCGAAGAGCTTAAGGGGAGTTGTCACCTCAGCTGGGCGGCTGCAGTGAAATGTCCTGGTGTTCCTGGGTGGCTTTATGGCAAAATTGTAAATGCAGGGGATGCTGCGGCCGTTCCTGACTACACAGGTTTCTTCACAGTCGCTGGTGTGAGGGGCACACACCGTTTGCATTAGGCAGAGGTGCAAATGGGAGATTGAACTTTTCTTCAAAACCTGAATATCTGTCCCGGATCTTTGACGAAATGGGATCCCAGTCACATAGGCTGAGACAATGGGGAGCACCGAGGCCAGAGCAGGCTGTGCTTGAGCAGGGAAGAGAAGGGCTGCAGCAGCACGCAGCCTTGATCCACGCCCACGTCGGGGAGCACGGCCTGAGGGTGCTATCTAGAACCTGACCTTGGACTCCATCTCCTGGGAGGCATGTCTGGCTGAAGTGAGTGTTGGTGGAGAAAAAATATTGTCCAAATTGTGCAGGAGAGTTCTGGAAGCCTAAGCCAGACTTTCTGCTAACCGAAGTGTGAGCTGCATTTCAGGGTCTGTGTTAAAGGATCGTTAGTTCTGGTGCCTGCCTGTCGTGGTGGTGATATGGGAACTCAAATCTCCTTTGCCGGGTCTCTCTCATCTTTCTTTGGGATTGGTAGTTCTAGAAGATGCTGGGGGTTCTTTTCCTCACTCAGCCTTGTTTTCCCACACTGTAAGATGATACCGTTTGCAGAGGAGGCCTCGAATGTCCTGTGACCCTCGGCCCTTGGGTGGCCCCAGCAGGTCTGGCTGGGCGTTTTCCCTGCAGACCACAGGAAGCTCTGTGCTCGCCTGGGTTGAGGCTAAGCTGTGCACCCCAGAGAAGGGAGGAGGACTGCAGATTCTTGGTCAAGAAGGAGGAAGAGGATTTCTGCGTTTGCTCACCAGCCATTGTGGAGGGTAACCTGCCTCAACTTTCCCGTTGCCCATTTCATTGCCATCAGCTCCTCTTCTCTGCTTGATTTGGTGGGTCCCAGCCTCACTGGTGGCCTCAGACATGCTTGGGAGTGACAGGGACAGAGAAGCCGCTGAATTGCCTGTGGGAACTCACTGCTGCGCCAGAGACCCAGATGGAGAGGGACCCTGAACCAAACAGAACGTGTACTAGTTTGCCAAACTCCACAAACTGTACACTCATTAAATTATATCATTTTCCCAAACTCCATAGAAGACGAAGGTGGGGGATAGGAAACAAACTTGTAAGCGTCGTGAATGGGCTCTGGACTGGACCGAACCTTCTGTAATCTCTAAGATAATGGGACCGAGAGCTGCATTCAGAACCCGGCTGTACCACCTGCCTACCTGTGGGAGTGGCAGGGCGTCCACGTTTTCTGGACCATTCTGCGGGACCATCCCTACCTCACAGGGCTGTGGTGAGGTGTCGTGTGAATGTGTGTCCTGCAAACGCCCAGCTCAGTGCCCAGCTGGTGGTGGGCACCCAATAAACACTACAACATAAACGTGTCTTCTGCAGTTAAACACGAGGTTTATTCAGTTCTGGTTTTTGAATAGGGAGCCAGGTGGGAGGGAGGTGACAGTACAGGTAAGAAGTATAATTCAGAGGCTGGGGTGGTGGCTCACACCTGTAATCCCAGCACTTTGGGAGGCTGAGGCAGGTGGATTATTTGAGGTCAGGAGTTCAAGACCAGCCTGGCCAACATGGTGAAACCCTGTCTCTACAAAAAAAAAAAAAAAAAAAAAAAAGTAGCTGGGCATGGCGGTACATGTCTGTAATCCCAGCTACTCGGGAGGGTGAATCGCATGAACCTGGGAGGCAGAGGCTGCAGTGAGCCAAGATCACACCACTGCACTCCAGCCTGGGCTACAGAGTGAGTCTCCATCTCAAGAAAAAGAACTATTTCACATGGGGGTCACGTGGGTCTCTTTGATCCCACCTTTTCACGCCAAGCCTAATGGGCAGGTGGTGGGCGCCCTGGAGCAGCAGGCCCTGTCCGTCGGGGACCCAGGAGCTCCATGGCTGCCGCACCCTGCCATGGAGAGAATTTGGTGACTTCCCACTCACAGTTTCATTTGGAGAGGAGGGAAAGAGTCTCTGCCTCCATGACTAGCAGGCCATACGTGGAAAAGACAGGGAGTGCTTTGGCCACAGCTTAGCCAAGGAAACAGGACGAGGGGTAGTGGAAAACGTTCCTGACTCATCCCTGTTACTCCTGTGTTTTATTTTTTCAGACAGTCTCGCTCCATCACCCAGGCTGGAGTGCAATGGCGCGATCTCAGCTCACTGCAGCCTCCACTCCTGGGTTCAAGCTGTCATCCTACCTCAACCTCCAGAGTAACTGGGATTACAGGCACGCACCACCACACCAGACTAATTTTTGTACTTTAATACTAGAGGCAGGGTTTCACCATGTTGGCCAGGCTGGTCTCAAACGCCTGACCTCAGGTGATCTGCCTGCCTCAGCCTCCCAAAGTGCTGGGATTACAGCCATGAGCCACTGCGCCTGGCTGCTTGTGTTTTTCATAACCACATAGGCAAAGGGCGGGGTTAGGGCAGGCTTGTTTGATTTGTTGTTTCGTGTGTCCCCTGCCCTACATCTTTGTAGACCAGACTTTTGCATGCAGGGAATGACTGAGTCACTTGTTGGAAATATATGGGGGATGGCTCACACCTGTAATGCCAACACTTTGGGAGGTGGAAGCGGGCGGATCACCTGAGGTCAGGAGTTCAAGACCAGCCTGGCCAACACGGTGAAACCTGTTTCTACTAAAAATACAAAATATAGCTGGGTGTGGTGGTGGGTGCCTGTGATCCCAGCTACTAGGGAGGCTGAGGCAGGAGAATCACTTAAACCAGGGAGACAGAGGTTGCAGTGAGCTGAGATCACACCACTGCCCTCTAGCCTGGATGAGACTACATCTCAAAAAAAAAAAAAAAGAAAAAGAAAAAAATGTACATGTGACACCTTGGCCAGCAGAGCAGGAAATCCAAATGCATTATTTTACAAGTATACTTAAACCCAAGAGGAACCGGTGGAAATGTCTGGCTTTAGCTCTGTGGTATCAGAGACGTAAGAAGAAACTGCAGGGAAGCCATGGATCTTCTGTCCGCGACTCTCCCCTGCCTTACATAGAATTCTTTTTTATGACTGACTGATTTCTTACTGAAGATTTAATAACCATTGGCCAAGCAGATAGGGTTTTTCTGATGTATCTTTTAGTTCTGACCCAGGTCATAACCCTTCACCTATGTCATATCTTTACATTCTATGGGTTTTTCTAAAGCACAAAAGCAAAAGCAATTTCAGGGTTTTGAGATGTGACCTGTTCTTACCCTTCCCTGATATCCGGCTAGGAAAGTCCCTAACTTAGAAAAAGGAATATTCCTAAAGTTCAGAACGTAAAGAGACTGTCTCGAGTCCTCACCCCTACATTGTTTTTCTCTATAGCGAGTTATAATTTAAGTAGATTCCTCTTAATATTCCATTTTAGGGGAAGCTGTTGTCAGTGCTGCCATAGTGTGTGTTGTCTGTGTGTGTTTGGGAGTGTGTGTGAGTGTGTGTGGGCACGTGCACCTGCCTGAGCTTCAGGTAAACATACTGACTACATTCCCCCACCCAATCCCACTGAAAGCCCATCACTATAGCATTTTAAACACATTAAAGAATTGAACATCATGACTCATGCCTGTAATCCCAGCTCCTTGGGAGGCTGAGGCAGGAGGATCACTTGAGACCAGGAATTTGAGGCCAGTCTGGGCTACAGAGCAAGACCCCCTCTCTTAAAATTAACACCTGTATTCTGGGTTTTCTTTTTCACTGCCTACTCACAGACAACATCTCATTTGTTTCTGTTGTTTTGTTTTGCTTTTGAGATGGAGTCTCGCTCTGTCGCCCAGGCTGGAGTGCAGCGCAATCTCGGCTCACTGCAATCTCCGCCTCCTGGGTTCAAGCAATTCTCCTGCCTCAGCTTCCCAAGTAGCTGAGATTACAGGCACCCGCCACCACACCTGGCTAATTTTTTGTATTTTTAGTAGAGACAGGGTTTTGTCGTGTTGGCCAAGATGGTCTCAAACTCCTGACCTCAGGTGATCCACTCACCTCGGCCTCCTGAAATGCTGGGATTAAGGCATGAGCCACCGCGCCCAGCCTTAAACATCTAATTTATACCAAATTGCCCTGTAATTCTACCTAGAATATTATAGCAAAATGCCAGAAGCCTGAGTAAAATCTTTTAAAGAAACCTGGCCAGGCACGATGGCTCATGCCTGTAATCCTAACACTTTGGGAGGCTGAGGTGGGCAGATCATGAGGTCAGGAGTTTGAGACCAACCTGACCAACATGGTGAAAGCCTGTCTCTACTAAAATACAAAAATTAGCCAGGCATGGTGGTGCATGCCTGTAATCCCAGCTACACGGGAGGCTGAGACAGGAGAATCGCTTGAACCCGGGAGGTGGAGGTTGCAGTGAGCTGAGATGGAGCCACTGCACTCCAGCCTGGGTAACAAAACAAAACTCTGTCTCAAAAAAAAAAAAAAGCACAAAAGACTGTCCCAGGTGGATGGGATTACACAGGTGAGACCCCTGGGTGTCCCAGCGGCTGAATGATTGTGTGGGTTGAACAGTTGGCCCCCTCGTGTGTGGGCCGGGACATGGTAGACTTGTTCCGCCTGCATTCTCACCAGACCGTGTTTGGATTAGGGCGTGAGTTTAAACGCAGTGCTGGTGCGGTGATTCCTTTAGAAGCACATCCTTCTCTGAGCTGAACTGCTTCATCACACACTTCCTTCCAGCTTGGGGGCTTCTTCTACATCAAAGGCTGAGCCTTGTGGGTTTCGGTCCTGCCCACCTCCCCTGGGGCCTGCGGGGTGTGGGGCAGCATGGAGTCTTCACAGCCGACTGTCCAGGCTGGCCGCTCTCCATCCGGCCTTCTCACAGCCACCGTCTGTCTGAGCAGACGCTGAGGCATCGTGTCATCCCTTGGGACACATGCAAGACTCCATCATTCCATGTTGCTTCTAATTTCATTTTTTTTTTAGATGGAGTCTCGCTCTGCCACCCAGGCTGGAGTTCAGTGACATGATCTCAGCTCACTGCAACCTCCACCTCCTGGGTTCAAGTGATCCTCCTGCCTCAACCTCCCACATAGTTGGGATTACAGGCATGTACCACCACACCTGGCTAATTTTGCATGTTTCTGTAGAGATGAGGTTATACCATGTTTACAGGCTGTTCTTAAACTCCTGGCCTCAAGTGATCCATCCGCCTTGACCTCCCAAAGTGCTGAGATTACAGGTGTGAGCCACCGCGCCTGGCCTCCACATTACTTTTTGGTGGGTCGGCATAGAAACGTGCTTGAGCTCCCTGCGACATCAAAGGACTTTTCCTCAAGGGACTCTGAAGACTGGGTGACTTGGGGAGCAGAGCGGTGCAGGGCTTTTTGCTGCCTTTTCTCCCCCTTGGGGAGGTCCCCTCAGTGCCCTCCTCTTGACGTTCCCTGGTGCGTGGGGTGCTGAGCCTGGGCCTGAACCTGGGGACCTGGGAGAGTTCAGACCGAAGTCCACTGAGGGCAGCAGAACGACAGGGTTGGGGAATGGGCTCCCTTGCGCGCCCAGCTCTGTCTGGAGGGCGCGGATCTGAAAAGATGAAGGAGCTGGGTGTGAGGAGGCAGGGTGCATGTTAAGTCAAGATGCTTCTAAACTCTGCCACCAGCTTTGGAAATAGCTGCTGGGATTTCCTGCTCAAACCAGCATCCCAGAGCATGCGGGTACTAGCAGAAGCCCAAGTGAAACGAAATGGGCTCTGAAGGAAGCCTGGGAGCGTCTTGCCTGCTTGCCCTCTCCCTTCATTCAGTCCTGCAGGGACTCAGAAGTGGCGCACAGTGCACTCCAACCTGGATATCCGTCTCAAAAGCTCCCGGCTGGACGCCGTGGCTCACGCCTGTAATCCCAGCACTTTGGGAGGCCGAGGCGGGTGGATCATCTGTAGTCAGGAGTTCAAGCCTGGCCAACTGGGTGAAACCCTGTCTCTACTAAAAATACAAAAATTAGCCAGGCGTGGTGGTAGACACCTGTAATCCCAGCTACTCAGGAGGCTTAGGAAGGAGAATCACTTAAACCGGGGAGGCAGAGGTTACAGTGAGCCGAGATTGCACCACTGCACTCCAGCCTGGATGACAGAGTGAGACCTCATTTCAAAAAAAAAAAAAGTAATGCAGACTTTAGAACTATAAAATAGTATTCTAGGGGCTAGGCCCAGTGGCTCACACCTGTAATCCCAGGACTTTGGGAGGTTGAGGTGAGAGGATTGCTTGAGGCTAGGAGTTGAAGACCAGCCTGGGCAACAGAGCAAGACCCCGCCTTTACAAGAAAAATTTTAAAAATTGGCCAGACCTGCTGATGTGCCCAGCTACTCGGGAGACTGAGGCAGGAAGATGACTTGAGGCCAGGAGTTTCAGACCAGCCTGGGCAACAGTTTGAGACCACCCCCCTTCTCTACCAAAAAGAAAAAAAATTAATGCTGAGACTAGCTCAGCCGTGGAGACCCCAAACCAGGGGGCACTGAAGGAATTAAGAAACGAACACATATTAAGTAAAAGGTGGGCAATCAGGGATCTCCCAGCATTGCCAGCTGAAAGCCCAGAGTAGACTGTGACCCTGTATTTATCCTTTACTTTGCAGTGACAAGTTTTACACGGGGATGCTCTGTGTTCCTTCATTAGTTAAAGGTAAACTAACCAGGCAGCTAGTGTGTGTTCACTGCAGGTTACAGACAAACTAGAAAGCGCTCGTTACCAGGGAACAAAGGAAAGGGTCACATGTCCTGTGTTCAAAGAACTAATTCATCTAGTGTGAGGCGTATTCATATTGGTTACTGTGTTACAATGCTTTGAGCAGTTTTCCTTGCGACATGATATATCCCACACGTCAGAATTGCTCTCAACAAATTAATATTCTAGTTTGCAAGCATGCTACAGTTACAAACTCTTCCTTGCTAAAATTTTCCTTCCCAGCGGGCTATTATCAGAATCCTGTGAGCTGAGTAGACAAGCGGGGCAGACCGGGCCAGGTGAACTCCCCTGTAGCGCTCCCCGCCCCCACCCTGCCTTTCGTGTACCTCTCTGGATCCTAACACTGCCAGAGAGGGAGAGACCATCAGGGACGCAGGAACTGCCTGAGTCTCCCAGCGCCGGGCTCTGCTGAGGGTGGATGGGTTTTCTCATGGCCACTAGGTGGTGGAAGTCTCCCGACTGTGCAGGGCTGGTGGGTTGACCTGCTGGGGGTGCCCTGGCCAGATTGTGTCCTTGGGAGCTGAGCGGTTGCACCCCAGAAGCTTCACCAATGCGCTAGTTTGAATGAACTCCCAACACAAAAATGGCAAAAGGCGGCCTTGGAGTAACCTGGCTTCCTCTGACAACGGGAATTTTCCTCTGTCTTCCTCCTTACCGCCTGTGGATGAGTGTGGGTCTCTGAGGGTGCCTCTCCCTCTGGGGACAGGGTGACCTTCCCACAATAGCATTGCACTCCAGTGGGCTCCCTCCCCCGTCTGCAGCCCCGTGGTCTCCTCACAGCCTGCCTTCTTATTGGCCACCCTCCCCTTCTCTCAACGACCTGTGTCCCAATCATGCCATTCCCCCAGGGAGAGCAATTCATCACCATTTAAGATGGTAAATCAAAAAAGCCAGTCAGGCTGGGCACGGTGGCTCATGCCTATAATCCCAGCACTTTTGGAGGCCAAGATGGGTGGATCACCTGAGGTCAGGAGTTCAAGACCAGCCTGGCCAACACGGTGAAGCCCTGTCTCTACTAAAAATACAAAAATTAACAGAGCGTGGTGACAGGCACCTATAATCCCAGCTACTCAGGAGGCTTGGGCAGAAGAATCGCTTGAATCTGGGAGGCAGAGGTTGCAGTGAGCTGAGATTGTCACTCCAGTCTGGGCGACAGGGTGAGATTGCATTTCAAAAAAGAAAAAAGAAAAGAAAAAGAAAAAAAGAAAAAGCTGGTCAGATCTAGGGAGGACATCCAGGGCATCACCTCCGGCTGGCTTGACTCTGAGCTCCTGATCTCAGCCTTGAGACAGAGGCTCCACCACCACGCCAAAACACAAACCACACCAGCAAACTCTGCTCTGAAGCAGGCACTGTGCAGTCTGACATGTCCCTGGGGAAGGAGGGCAGCGGAGCAGAGACAGCTCCGGAGAGAGCTTGAGGAGAGAGCTGTCCAGCGCCTCAGGACGGAGAAAGTGCTAGAGAGGGCCCTCGGCTCCCTTACGTCCCATGGAGATAACAGCAGGAGTGTGGTGGTTGGGGGGAGTTCCAGAGCAGCGAGTGTAAACCACAAGGCTCTGCCCGTGCAAAAATGTTCCACTCTCTCTTTTTTTTTTTTTCCTGAGACGGAGTCTCACGCTTTCTTCCAGGCTGGAGTGCAGTGGCATGATCTCGGCTTGCTGCAACCTCCACCTGCCTGGTTCAAGCAATTCTCCTGCCTCAGCCTCCCCAAATAGCTGGAACTACAGGCATGCACCACCACGCCCAGCTAATTTTTTGTATTTTTAGTAGAGATGGGGTTTCACCATGTTGGCCAGGCTGGTCTCGAACTCCTGATATCAGGTGATCCACCTGCCTTGGCCTCCCAAAATGCTGGGATTACAGGCGTGAGCCACCATGCCTGGCCTTATTCTTTCTATTTTATTTTAGAATTGGGGGTCTCACTCTGTCACCCAGGCTGGAGTGCAGTGGTATGATCATAGGTCACTGCAGCCTCAAGCTCCTGGGCTCAAGTGATCCTCCCATCTCAGTCTCCCCAGTAGCTGGGACTCCTGGTACACACTACCATGCCTTCTTGAGGAGACAGGGGCTCACTATATTGCCAAGGCTGGTCTTGAACACCTGGGCTCAAGCAATCTTCCTCCCTCAGCTTCTGAAAATGCTGGGAATACAGGCATGAGGCGCTGCACCCAGCCATCTGCTCATTCTAAGACCGTTCCTTCCCTGTGATGGTGTTTATGAAATCGGAGTGTTAGGGGGCTGGGTGCGGTGGTCACACCTGTAACCCTAGCACTTTGGGAGGCCGAGGCTGGTGGATCATTTCAGGCCGGGAGTTCAACACCAGCCTGGCCAACAGGGCAAAACCCTGTCTCCTTTAAAAAAATACAAAAACTGACCAGGTGCATTGGCTCAGGCCTATAATCCCAGCACTTTGGGAGGCCAAGGTGGGCAAATCACCTGAGGTCAGGAGTTTGAGACCAGCCTGACCAATATTTTGAAACGCTGTCTCTACTAAAAATACAAAACTTAGCTGGGCATGGTGGTGGGTACCTGTAATCCCAACTACTCGGGAGGCTGAGGCTGGAGAATTGCTTGAACCCAGGAGGTGGAGGTTGCAGTGAGCCGAGATTGCGCCGTTGCCCTCCAGCCTGGGGGACAGAGTGAGACTCTGTCTCAAAAAAGAAAGAAAAGAAAGAAGGCAGGAAGGAGGGAGGGAGGGAGGGGGAGGGAGGGAAGGAAGGAAGGAAGGAAGAAAAGAAGGAAGGAAGGAAGGAAAGAAAGAAAGGAGTGTTTCACAACCCAGTGTCATTAATTTGGCTGCCTGTGCCCTGGAAATTCGTAACTAAGCGATGTCTTAGCATAAAGAAAACCCCTCCTGGTATGTGCAGTCACCTGGCTTTAGAGGCAGTTTGTTCACAAAACACGCCCTCCCCAAATAGAAGACCCTCCCTGGGTAAGTTAAGTCCTCCCAGCTGGTGCCATTGGGCAGGACAGGGCTCAGTTCCTCCTGGCAGAGGCCAAAGGAGCAGGCCGGGGGGAGCCCCCTGCTGTCCTCCTCTGAAGGGCCAGGGTCTGCACAGCTCCCCACTCTCAGCTACCCCAGCCTGGCTCCCCTGGACCCCTTCTGAGATGTGCAGACACATGCTGGTATTGGCCACCAGGCACCCCCCAGCCCAGCCACAACACCGTGCCTCAGGCTGCCTGCGGCTCCTTTTCTTGAAAGACCTGCAGCCGTGTCCCTGCGGCCTCCTTGGTGCTGACAAATGGCCACCAAGAGGGTGCCTGGCCACTGCCCCAGAACCCGCCGTCCGCCACGGGCCCTGTGTCCTGGCTGCTGGCCAGCTCCGTCGTTTATGTCCTTGTTGACCTTAGTGAGGGTGCCCACGCTGTTCCATTCCGTCCTGAAACCTACAGTAATGCAGAATGTCACTGTGTCTGGCAGCCACTCTGTTTGCTTCAGTGGGCACCACAGGCAGGGCTGAGGGCTGTGGCTTTAGCCTTGCTGGCGAAGGAGAAAACCCGCAGTTTGTTCAGACAAGCTCCTTTGCTTGAGGCTCTGGCGGGCATCTTTTCCTGTTATTTTCGGCTTTCTATTCCTTTTTTTTTTTTAAAGATGGGGTTTCACCATATTGATTAGGCTGGTCTCGAACTCCTGACCTCAGGTGATCCGCCTACTTCAGCTTCCCAAAGTGCTGGGATTACATACAGGCATGAGCCACTGTGCCCGGCCCTTTTTTTTTTTGTTTTGAGACAGAGGCTTGTTCTGTCACCAGGCGGGAGTGCAGTGGCGTGATCTTGGCTCATTGCAACCTCCGCCTCCCGGGTTCAAGCATTTCTTCTGCCTCAGCCTCCTGAGTAGCTGGAATTACAGGCACATGCCAGCATGCCTAGCTAATTTCTGTATTTTTAGTAGAGACAGAGTTTCACCATGTTGATTAGGATGGTCTCGATCTCCTGACCTCATGATCCACCTGCCTCAGCCTCCCAAAGTGCTGAGATTACAGGCGTGAGCCACCGCGCCCAGCCTCTACTCCTTTTGACAAAGTTCAAGGGATCAGATCCTGTCCCCACCTCTTGTCTCCAGGGGTTGGAGTGTGTCAGTGTTCTCGCGGTCCCTCTACGGAGGCATCCGCAAATCTGGAATAGCCACTGGGCTCCTGGAGAGATGAAGACGTGCCCATCACTGGACGGTTTCCATCAGAGAGGGCTTTGGGGCTTCAGAGCATGGGTCCCTCCCCAGGCCCTGCCCTCCAGAAGGACTTGGATAAGGTCATCCGGGAGAGAGAGCTCACCCTGCATGGCAGCAAGTGACTCTGTTTACAAACTGTCCCTGCCCCTAGCTGGGCGTAGTGGCACGCACCTGTACTCCCAGCTATTGGGGAGGCTGAGGTGGGAGGATCACTTGAGCCCAGGGTTTCAGAGCTGCAGTGAGCTGATTGCAGCACCACAATCCAACCTGGGGAGACAGTGAGACCCTGTCTGAAAAACAACAACAAAACAGTCCCTGGCTGGGTACAGTGGCTCCTGCCTGTAATCCCAGCACTTTGGGAGGCCGAGGCGGGCAGATCATGAGGTCAAGAGATTGAAACCATCCTGGCCAACATGGTAAAACCCCATCTCTACTAAAAAAATTCAAAAATTAGCTGGGTGTGGTGGTGTGTGCCTGTAATCCCAGCTACTCGGGAAGCTGAGGCAGGAGAATTGCTTCAACCCGGGAGGTGGTGGTTGCGGTGAGCCGAGATCACGACATTGCACTCCAGCCTGACGCCTGGTGACAGAACGAGACGCCATCTCAAAAAGAAAAAAGAAAAGAAAGATCATCTGTGACTTCCAGTGCCAGAGCAAACCTGGGGTCAACACTGCTGCATGTTTCCTTCTGGTTACTTTTCTCTTTTCTTTTTTTTTTGTTTGAGACAGAGTCTCGCTCTGTTGCCCAGGCTAGAGTACAATAGTGTGATCTCGGCTCACTGCAACCTCCACCGGCTGGGTTCAAGCAATTCTCCTGCCTCAGCTTCCTGAGTAGCTGGAATTACAGGCATTTGCCACCATGCCTGTCACCACGCCCATCTAATTTTTATATTTTTAGTAGAAACAGCATTTCACCACGTTGGCCAGGCTGGTCTGGAACTCCTGACCTCGTGATCCGCACGCCTCGGCCTCCCAAAGTGCTCGGATTGCAGGCGTGAGCCACCACGCCCGTCCCACCTTCTGGTTATTTTTCTAACAGAGCGATCCTGTCACGAGCTGATTTCTTCACATTAGTATGTAGCCCCACATTGATTTTGTGTTCTCCCTGCATTACTAATGGGAATCTTATTTTTCCAATCCCAAAATTGGAATCCATTGTCTGATAACAGGATCTGTGTATTGGACAAAAGAGGCTCCCTAG
The DNA here is from genome assembly GCA_031835075.1 of Saguinus oedipus. Lineage (NCBI taxonomy): Eukaryota > Metazoa > Chordata > Mammalia > Primates > Cebidae > Saguinus > Saguinus oedipus. The sequence continues at coordinate 52,361,776 of CM063170.1, forward strand.
AAAGGGTGTGTGCTGAGCAATAGGAATGCAGGAGGCATTTGAGATGCTTGAGATGGGCTGGGTGCGGTGGCTTACACCTATAATCCCAGCACTTTGGGAGGTAAAGGCAAGTGGATCATTTGAGGTCAGGAGATCGAGACCAGCCTGGCCCACATGGTGAAACCCCATCTCTACTAAAAATACAAAAAATTAGCTGGGTATGGTGGTATGTGCCTTTAGTCCCAGGTACTCAGGAGGCTGAGGCAGGAGAATCTCTGGAACCCAGGAGGCAGAGCTTATAGTGAGCCAAGATCATGCCACTGCACTCAAGCCTAGGCGACAGAGCAAGACCCTCTCAAAATAAATAAATAGGCTGGGCACAGTGGCTCACGCCTGTAATCCCAGCACTTTGGGAGGCCGAGGTGGGCAGATCATGAGGGCAGGAGTTCAAGACCAGCATGGGCAACATGGTGAAACCCCGTCTCTACTAAAATACAAAAAGTTAGCTGGGTGTGGTGACAGACACCTGTAATCCCAGCTACTCAGGAGGCTGAGGTGGGACAATTGCTTAAACCTGGGAGGTGGAGGTTGCAGTGAGCCACGATTGTGCCACTGTGCTCCAGCCTGGGTGACAGAGTGAGACTCTATCTCCAAAAAATAAATATAAAAATAAAAGGCCAGATGCAATGGCTCACACCTGTAATCCCAACACTTTGGGAGGCTGAGGCAGGCAGATCATGAGGTCAGGAGATTGAGACCATTCTGGCCAACATGGTGAAACCCCATCTCTACTAAAAATACTAATATTAGCTGGGCATATGGCATATGCCTGTAATCCCAGCTACTTGGGAGGCTGAGAAAGGAGAATTGCTTGAACTGGGCAGTTGGAGGTTGCAGTGAGCCAAGAACCTGCCACTGCACTCCAGACTGGCAACAGAGCGAGACTGTCTCAATCAATCAATCAATCAATAAAAGAAAGGCTTGAGACCACAGGGCAGGGTGTATGAATGTGAGACTGTGCCTACCTCGCTGGGAAGCACAGAGGATGGCGTGGAACAGGGGTTGCATGTTCATTCATGTGTCCAGGTGTGTGTATACATGTGTGTGATTCCTGCGCATGCAGTGTTGGGAAGATCATTGGCCTTTGTCCCAGACCAGGATTCTGGCCTGGGCACTAAGTGTCTGTGTGGCTGTGGATGGTTGGATGCAGAAGCAGAGCAGGCTGTGTCCTGCCTTTATGTGGCCACTGCACTAATGTCCATGGAGTGATCATGGGTCCTGATTATTGGAAACACTGGATTTTTTTGTTTTAGACAGGGTCTCACTCTGTCACCCAGGCTGGAGTACAGTGGCATCATCACAGTTCACTGCAGCCTCAACCTCCTGGGGAAGCAATCCTCCCACCTCCTCCTCCCAAGTAGCTGGGACTACAGGTGTGCACCACTACCCCTGGCTAGTCTTTTAAAAATGGATACAGGGCATCTCCTTATGTTGCTGAGGCTGATCTCACGCTCCTGGCCACCGGCAATCCTCCTACCTTGGCCTCCCAAAGCACTGGGATTAATAAGGTTGAGCCACCACACACAGCCCTGCAAATGTATGTTGTAAAGGGCACTGGCCGGGTGCAGTGGCTCATGCCTGTAATTCCAACACTTTGGGAGGCCGAGATAGGTGGATCACCTGAGGTCAGGAGTTTGAGACCAACCTGGCCAACATACCTCTCCTAAAAATAGAAGAATTAGCCGGGCATAGTGGCACACACCTGTGATCCCAGCGACTTGGCAGGCTGAGACAGGAGAATTGCTTAAACCTGGGAGGTGGAGGTTGCAGTGAGCCGAGATCACGCCACTAAACTCCAGCCTGGGCAACAGAGTGAGACTCCATCTCAAAAAAAAAAAAGGGTGGGGAGGGGCATGCTGTGTTGTTCCTTCACACCCTTTCCACTCCTGGTGGGTGCTTCCTCTTTCTGGCCACGCTGCAGTTTATCCCGAGTCTTCCCTCCTGTACGGGAGGAGAAACACTTCAGGGTCCATGCCACAATTTTCTTGAGTGCGGGACACTTTATGATCCACAGATATTTGTCAGGACCTGTGAATGGAAGAAGGAAATAGAAGACTTCTCATCGAGTTTTACAGACACAGTCGCAGGATCCCAGAGGGTGTATCTAGAACGTGACATCCAAATGTAATTTTCTCCTGGGTTTTTCAGAAAATTCCCATCCTCTGCCATGCAGAACTGTGTCAACCTAATTTGCTCATGCAAACTCTGAATTCACCATTCCCATAGCCTCCCAAAGCCTCACCCTATCTGGTGCTACCCTGTTTTTTTGTTTGTTTGTTTTTTGATACCAAGTCTTACCCTGTTGCCCAGGCTGGAGTGCAGTGGCATGATCTCAGCTCACTACAGCATCTGCCTCCCAGGTTCAAACGATTCTCCTGCCTCATCCTCCCGAGTAGCTGGGATTACAGGTGTGCACCACCATGCACAGCTGATTTTTATATTTTTAGTAGATACGGGGTTTCACTGTGTTGCCCAGGCTTGTCTCGAATTCCTGACCTCAAGTGATCCGCTCACCTCGGCCTCCCGAAGTACTGGGATTATAGGAGTGAACCACCGTGCCCAGCCAGCTTCACTGTGTTAACTAAGCCTTCAGGGACCCCTTCCCATCATTGCTGTATTCCTTCTTCTTCTTCTTCTTTTTTTTTTTTTTTGAGACGGAGTTTCGCTCTTGTTACCCAGGCTGGAGTGCAATGGCGCGATCTCGGCTCACCGCAACCTCCGCCTCCTGGGTTCAGGCAATTCTCCTGCCTCAGCCTCCTGAGTAGCTGGGATTACAGGCACGCGCCACCGTGCCCAGCTAATTTTTTTTATTTTTAGTTGAGACGGGGTTTCACCATGTTGACCAGGATGGTCTTGACCTCTTGACCTCGTGATCCACCCGCCTCGGCCTCCCAAAGTGCTGGGATTACAGGCGTGAGCCACCGCGCCCGGCCTTCTTTTTTTTTTAATAAAAATAATTGGTCTTCTTTGACTCCAGCTGTATCACTTCTTATCAATTAGCAACTCGGATATCCAGCCTACTGCCCCCTGACAAGGAGAGCGTGTGAGCAGGAAGACGGCTTTGGCTCCTCTATCCCGGGTGGAAGTCCCCAAGGATGAGCAAGTGGAGGTGACAAAGTGACAAGAGCGAAAGCACCGATGCTGGGAATTTGGCTGTTTCTGGACATCAAGCAGTAAGCAGTTCAAAAGCTTCAAGTGCAGACCAGGTATGATGGGTCACACCTGTAATTTCAGTGCTTTGGAGGCTGGAGGCTGAGGCAGAAGGATCGCTTGAGACCAGCTTGGGCAACAGAGCAAGACCCCATCTCTACAAAAAATTCAAATATTAGCAGGGTTGTGTGATGTGCTTCTGTAGTCTCAGCTACTCAGGAGGCTGAGGCAGGAGGATTGCTTGGGCCAAGGATTTTTGAGGCTGCAGTGAGCTGTGATTGTGCCACCACACTCCAGCCTGGGTGACAGAGTGAGATCCTGTCTTTTTTTTGATACCAAGTCTGGCTCCGTTGCCCATGTTGAAGTACAGTGGAGTGATCTTGGCTCACTGCAACCTCTGCCTCTTGGGTTCAAGCAATTCTCCTGCCTCATCCTCCTGAGTAGCTGGGATTACAGATATGCACTACTATGCCCAGATAATTTTTTTTGTATTTTTAGTAGAGACGGATTTTCACCATGTTGGCCAGGCTGGTCTTGAACTCCTGACCTCAAGTGATCCACCCTCCTCAGCCTCCCAAAGTGCTGGGATAACAGACATGAATCATGGAGCTCAACCAATAAAGCCTTTTTGTTTTAAGACAGGGTCTCATTCTGTCACCCAGGCTGGAGTGCAATGGCACAATCTCAGCTCACTGCAACCTCTGCCTCAGCCTCCCGAGTAGCTGGGACTACTGGCATATGCCACCATGCCCAGCTAATTTTTGTATTTTTAGCAGAGACGGGGTTTCGCCATTTTGGCCAGGCTGGACCTGAATTCCTGAGTTCAAGTGATCCACCAGCCACAGCCTCCCAAAGTGCTGGGATTACAGGTGTAAGCCATTATGCTGAGCCTAAATAAAGCCATTTTGAAAAGAGAGAGTAAGAAGTAAAGAAACACATTTCCTGGCCTTGGTCCTGTTGGAGAGGATTATCCTAGAGCCAGTGAAGCGGGGCGCCCTCCGAATCCACTGAGTCAGCAGATGATGCTGGGGTCCAGCCTTTCCCAGGGAGGAGGAGAGAGGCTGCTGTGAAACTGATCAGGCAGATCGGGCTGGACGGCCTGGAGCCCTTGAGCTACGGGCCTGGGTGCCTCCCCGCCGTGAGTATGGCCAAGGCCCGCCTGGGTGGTGGGGGCCGTGACAGCTGCAGCACGATAACAGCTGCTCCCAGGAGGCCCCCACTCCCAGGCAGGCACCATATCTATCCGACAGTTTCCATTCTGTAAGATAAGGAACTGCCATAGATCCACCCCCACCCCCCGCAGACAGTCCATCTCATTTATTATTCACTTAAGTACCACCTAGCAGGACCTCCTGGGAGCCTGCTGGCCACAGGCGTGGCGAATCCAGACCTCACCCTGGACTGCCAGGAGAAAACACACTCAGCCTAAGCCCCTGTCCGTCCAGCCACGAGGGTCCCTTGTCACAGTCCAGAAGTGTGCCCAGAAGAAGCGGCCAGGGCTTTTCTCATCTCTTGCCCAGGGCAGCCCCTTCCAGGCCACAGGCCCGGGGGCTTAGCCTGCAGGCCAAGGGGATGCCCAAGGGACACAGGGAGGGGCCTGGGATATTTGAAAAAGGGGGAGAATTTTGCATGCAGCATCCCAGAGGTAAGAGGCTCGATTCTTAGGGGTTCTTTTTAGCATCGAGGAGCTCAAAACCTGTGTCCACTCTGATTTGGTAAATCAGGGTTCTGAGAAAGTCATGATAAAAATGCATGGCTGAGCACTTTGGGAGGCCAAGAAGGGTGGATCACTTGAGCACACCTGTAGCCCTGGTTACTTGGGAGACTGAGGCAGGAGAATCACTTGAATCCAGGAAGCGGAGGTTGCAGGGAGCCGAGACTGTGCCACCCTACTCCAGCCTGGGCGACAGAGAAAGACTGCATCTCAAAAAAAAAAAGCAAAGATGAATCTCTGCAGTTAAAATGTTTTATTTGGGCAGAGTGGGGTGGCTCATGCCTGTATTCCCAGCTCTTTGGGAGGCTGAGGAGGGCGCATCACTTGAGGTCAGGAATTCAATACCAGCCTGATCAACAGGTGAAACCCCATCTCTACCAAAAATACAAAAATTGGCTGGGTGTGATGGCTCACACCTGTAATCCCAGCTACTCGGGAGGCTGAGGCACGAGAATTACTTGAACCTGGGAGGTGGAGGTTGCAGTGAGCTGAGATCGCGCCACTGCATTCCAGCCTGGGCAACAGAGTGAGACTCTGTCTCAAAATAAATAAATTACAATAAAATGTTTTAGGTGGGAAGACAACTAATTTGGGGCATCCACACCGACTGGGCATGTCCAAGAACAAAATGGAGGCTGGAGGTTTTGTAGAGAAGAGGAGGAAATGTTGTGATGCACTGCTCTTTGAGTTATTAGTATTATTACTATTGAGACAGGGTCTCTCACTCTACTGCCCAGGCTGGAGCGCAGTGGCTCAATCATAGCTCACTGCAGCCTGGACTTCCCAGACTGAAGTGCTCCTCCTGCCTCAGCCTCCCAAGTAGCTGGGACTACAGGCACACACCACCAGGCCGGCTAATTTTCTTTTCCTTTTTTTTTTTTTTTTGAGACGGAGTTTCACTCTTGTTGCCCAAGCTGGAATGCAGTGGCACGATCTCGGCTCACTGCAACCTCCACCTCCCAGGTTCGAGCGATTCTCGTGCCTCAGCCTCCCGAGTAGCTAGGATAATAGACACCTACCACCATGCCCAGGTAATTTTTTGTATTTTTAGTAGAGACAGGGTTTTGCCATGTTAGCCAAGCTAGTCTCCAACTCCTGACCTCAGGTGATCCACCCGCCTCAGCCTCCCGGAGTGTTGGGATTACAGGCGTGAGCCACTGCACCTGGCCCAATTTTGTTTTTGTAGAGATAAGGTCTTATCATATTGCCCAGACTGGTCCTGAACTCCCGTCCTCTAGGAATCATCCTGCCTCAGCCTCCCAAAGTGCTGAGATTACAGTCATGAGACACTGCGCCTGGCACATACTGCTCTTTGAGAAAGATCCTGGATGCTAGTGAGGTTCCCAGGAAGGGAACCTGGGACGCTCTGATTGACAGATGATGGAGGGGGCAAAATTAGTCCTAGCGTTGTAGCGTAGAGAAAACTGTCTCAGGTTATAGGAGGCAGTGCCAGCCTTGGGGCTTGCAGAGAATTACATTTTTGGGGCAGTGTTTTGTGTCAGTGTTTCGCCCCTGGCCTCTTGACGCTGTTTTAGTTGAGTATGACAAGAATGACCCAATCCAGATGATCAGCCATCTCGGTTCGAATCCTGACGCCGCCACGTGCCTGCTGGATAGTGTCCTGAGGCTGCCATCACAAAGTATCGCAGATCATGCAGCTTCAACCACAGAACTTGATTCTCTCACTGTTCCAGAGGGCACAGGTCTGAGATTCGGGTGTCTGCAGGGCCACACTCCCTCCAAGGATTCTGGGGAAGATCCTTCCTGCCCCTTCTAGGCTCTGGTGGCTTCAGCGGCTCCGGCATCCTCGCTTTGAGGCTGCGTCACTCCAGGCTCTGTCTCCCTTGTCACCCTGGCTGTCTCCTCTCTGCGTCTCTGTCTTCTCCTCTGTCATCAGGTTTAGGAACCGCCCTAAATCAAATATGACCTCATCTCAAGACCCTTAACTAATTATATCTGCACTGACCCTGATTCTTTCTTTCTTTCTTTCTTTTTTGAGTTGGAGTCAGGCTCTGTCGCCCAGGCTGGAAGGCTGGAGTGCAGTGGTGCAATCTCGGCTCACTGCAACCTCCCCCTCCAGGTTCAAGAGATTCTCCTGTCTCAGCCTCCCGATTAGCTGGGATTATAGGTGCGAGCCACCACACCTGGCAAATTTTTTGTATTTTTAGTAAAGACAGGGTTTTGGTTGGGTGCAGTGGCTCATGCCTGTAATCCCAGCACTTTGAGAGGCTGAGACAGGCAGACCACCTAAGGTGGAGAGTTCGAGACCAGCCTGACCAACATGAAGAAACCCTGTCTCTACTAAAAATACAAAAATTGGCTGGGCATGGTGGTGCACACTTGTAATCCCAGTTACCCAGGAGGCTCAGGCAGGAGAATCGCTTGAACCCAGGAGGCGGAGGTTGCGGTGAGCCACTGCACTCCAGCCTGTGCGACAAGAGCAAGACTATCTCAAAAAAAAAAAAAAAAAGACAGGGTTTCACCATGTCGACAGGCTGGTCTTGAAGTCCTGGCCTCAAGTGATCTGCCCTCCTCAGCCTCCCAAAGTGCTAGGATTACAGGCATCAGCCATCATGCCCAGCCCCTCCCCACCTTTAAAAAGCCCTACCCAGAAGCCATCAGGAAGCCCTCGGGGAGTCTGAGTTTTGAGCATGAGCTGCCCAATTCTCCTTGCTTGCAGTCCTGCACTAAACCCCTCATTTTCACTTCGCCGCAGTCCTGATGTCAGAATTAGGCTTTGCTGTGCCAGGCGGGCAGACCCGAGTTCGGTTGGTAACAACAGTCCAAAGGAATGAGCCGTCTGTTGCAGAAGAGCTAACGGAGCTGGGCTCTGGGTAGTGGGGATAATTTAGGAGGGGCTTTGTGCCCTGCCCCCAGCCCCAACTCCAGGCCTTCTCTCTCCTGTGGCAAAACCGAGAACCTGGCTGTGGAATTTACTATCTCTGTCCCTTGCAGTTGGTGTGGGGGCTGCCTTCTGGGGGACTCACATTTGCATAAGCCGGGGGAGGGCTTGGCTGCAAAAGAGCAATGAGAGAAGGATCACAAAAGCAACACAAATGCTCCGAAGCGCTTAAAATAAAACCCAGCAAAGCAGCAGGCCAGTTAAAAGAAGGCGTGATCGCCTAGTAGTCATCCTAAATTCACGCTCGGCCCTCGGATCCTCTTAAGTGGTGGCCTGACTGTGTTTCAGCTGGTCACGGAATACATTCCGTATTCACTTTTCAGAGGCCACGCACCAGCCTACAGTCCCAGCTCATGTCTGGGGGAGGGAGGCACCATTATTTCTGCGCTGTAAATGGAAAGGCTGCCATCAGAGGCTACGTGGGAGAGTGAGAAAAAACGTGGAGGGTTTTAGCAACAGGAATGAACCAGGTGGACACAGATCCCCCAGCTATAAACACGTGGCTGAGCTCAAAAGAAAGAGAAGGTCAGGCACACGGTGGCTCATGCCTGTAATCCCAACACTTTGGGAGGCCAAGGCGGGCAGATCACGAGGTCAGGAGTTTGAGACCATCCTGGCCAACATGGTGAAACCCCATCTCTACTGAAATACAAAATTAGTTTGGCGTGGTGGTTTGTGTCTGTAATCCTAGCCACTAGGGAGACTAAGGCAGGAGAACTGCTTGAACCAGGAGGCAGAGGTTGCAGTAAGCCGAGATTGTACCACTGCGCTCCAGCCTGGGCTATAGAGGGAGACGCTATCTCAAGAAAAAAAAAACACCAGAGAGAGAGAAAGGCGAATTCTCAAATGTGAGAGCAGAAAGGTCGCCTTACGGCACCTGGGGTCAGGGGTGTGGGCCCCAGATCCAAGCCCTAGGTTGGGGCTGCAGTATAATATCCACGCCAGGTGAGACTTGACCTTGAATTTGTTTGAGATGCAAAGACAGAAATTCGAAATGCAAATCACTGGCCGGGGGGGGGGGGGGGGGGGGGGGGGGCAATGGCTCATGCCTGTCAACCCAGCACTTTGGGAGGCCAAGGCAGGTGGATCACCTGAGGCCAGGAGTTCAAGACCAGGCTGGCCAACATAGTGAAAGCCCATCTCTACTAAAAAATACAAAAATTAGCTGGGAGTGGTGATAGGTGCCTTTAATCCCAGCTACTCAGGAGGCTCATTCAAGAGAATCACTTGAACCCAGCCCAGGAGACGGAGGTTGCGGTGAGCCAAGATCACACCACACCACTGCACTCCAGCCTGGGCAACAAGAGCAAAACTCCATCTAAAAAAAAAAAAGAAAAGAAAAGAAAAGCTAGCTGCCCAGTCAAGAGAGATTCCTGAAGAAGGCTCAGGAGTCTGGCGTATCCAGGGAGCTCAGGTGCTTGCCAGGGCCTGGGGGAGGTTGAAATGTGGAGGGTTTTCTTCATGGGTGCAGAGCTTCTGTTAGGAATGGTGGAAAAGTTCTGTAACCAGATGGTTTGCACAACATTGTGGATACAACTGATGCCATGGAATTGTTCACTTAAAATGGCTGCAACAGTCACTTTTTCTTTTAAAGACGGGGTTTCACCATGTTGGTCAGGCTGGTCTTGAACTCCCGACCTCAGGTGATCCGCCTGCCTTGGCCTCCAAAGTGCTTGGATTATAGGCGTGAGCCACCATGCCCAGCCTAACAGTCACTTTTACATTGTGTGTATTTCCCCACAATTAAAAGCAAAACAGGCCAGGCGTGGTGGCTCATGCCTGTAATCCCAGCACTTTGGGAGTCTGAGCTGGGCAGATCGCTTGAGTTCAAGAGTTCAAGACCAGCTTGGCCAACATGGTGAAACCCTGTATCTATGAAAACACACAAAAATTAGCCAGATGTGGTGGCAGACACCTGTAGTCCCAGCTACTCGGGAGGTTGAGGCACAAGAATCACTTGCATCCAGAAAGTGGAGGTTGCAGTAAGCCGGGATCGCAGCACTGCACTCCAGCCTGGGCAACAGAGCTAGACGCTCGTCTCAAAAAATAAATAGAAATAAAAAAGCAAAACAAAACATATTGGAAACAAGGAGGTAGAATTATCACTTGTAGATGATACGACTATCTTCCTAGAAAACTCACAAGATGGTGGCTCATGCCTGTGATCTCAGCACTTTGGGAGGGTGAGGCAAGCAGATCCCTTGAGGTCAGGAGTTCGAGACTAGCCTGGGCCACGTGGCAAAACCCTGTCTACAGAAAATACAAAAATTAGCTGGGCATGGTGGTGTACACCTGTAGTCCCAGCTACTTGGTAAGCTGAAGGAGGATCATTGAGCCTGGGAGTTCAAGGCCACAGCGAGCTGAGATGGTGCTACTGCCCTGCAGCCTGGGCAACAGTGAGACATGTCTCAAAAAGAAAATGAAAAAAGAAAGAAAGAAAACCCGTGGGAAACTATTAGGAACAATAAGAATGTTTGGGCTGGGTGTGGTGGCTCACTCCTGTAATCCCAGCACTTTGGGAGGCCAAGGCGGGTGGATCACCTGAGGTTAGGAATTCAAGACCAGCCTGGCCAACATGGTGAAACCCGTCTCTACTAAAAATACAAAACAATTAGCCAGGTGTAGTGGCAGGTGCCTGTGATCCCAGCTACTTGGGAGGCTGAGGCAGGAGAATCACTTGAAGCCAGCAGGTGGAGGTTGCAGTGATCCGAGATTGTGCCATTGCACTCCAGCCTGGGCAACAGAGTGAGACTCAGCCTCAGAAAAAAAAAACAACACTCAGTTAGGTGTCTGGTTATGAAAGTAATATTCATGAATCAATCATTTTCTTTCTTTTTTGTTTTTTGAGATGGAGTCTCACTCTGTCGCCCAGGCTGGAATGCAATGGTTTAATCTCGACTCACTGCAAACTCCGCCTCCCAGATTCAAGTGATTCTCCTGCCTCAGCCTCCTGAATAGCTAGGATTACAGGTGGGCACCACCACACTCAGCTAATTTTTATATTTTTAGTAGAGACGGAGTTTTACCATGTTGGCCAGGCTAGTCTTGAACTCCTGACTTCCGGTGATCTGACTGCCTCAGCTTCCCAAAGTGCTATTGTGATTTTTTTTTTTTTTTCTGAGACAGAATCTCACTCTGTCTCCCAGGCTGGAGTTCAGTGTCACGATCTTGGCTCACTGAAACCTCCATCTCCAGGGTTCAAGTGATTCTCCTGCCTCAACCTCCTGAGTAGCTGAGACCTCAGGCATTCACCACCACGCCCAGCTAACTTTTGTATTTTTAGTAGAGAAAGCGTTTCACCATGTTGGTCAGGCCAGTCTCGAACTCCTGACCTCATGATCTGCCTACCTTGGCCTCTCAAAGTTCTGGGATTACAGGCCCCCCCCACCCCTTTTTTTCTTTTCTTCATGAGATGGAGTCTCCCTCTGTGGCCCAGGGCTAGAGTGCAGTGGCTTGATATCAACTCAACTGCAGCCTCTGCCTCCCAGAATCCTCCAAGCAATTCTCCTGCCTCAGCCTCCTGAGTAGCTGGGGCTACAAGTGCCTGCCACCATGCCTGGATAATTTTTGTATTTTTTTTTTTTTTTTTTTTTAGTAGAGACAGATTTTCACCATGTTAGCCGGGTTGGTATTGAACTGATTTCAAATGATCCACCTGCCTTGGCCTTCCAAAGTTCTGGGATTGTAGGTGTGAGTCATCATGCCCAGTCTTATGCAATGGTTTTCAAAAGCATCCTTTTTTAGAAGTGTATATTCTGAAATATAATCGGATGGTATGATATCTGGGATTTTCAAAGTCTGGAATGTGGAGGGGGAGGAAGCACAGGTACAGGTATGGATGAAACAAGCTCACCCGGTGGTTGACAGTTGCCAAAGCTAAGTGATGAGGACATGAGGAATCTTTTAGTCTCTTGGCTTCTATGTAATTCAATCACAAAAATATTTCTAAAGCCAATGACTTCATTATTGTTCCAAAAAGACATGATTATGTGGAAAATTATGAAGAATCAACACAGAAACTTTCTGGAACTAATAAGCGATTATAGCAAGGTTGCAGGATGCAAAATTAATTTACGAAGGTCAATTGCTTTCCCAAGTATGGCAATGAACAATTGGCATTTGAAATTTAAAACAGTAGCATTTATAGTAGCATCTTGAAACTGAAATACATATGAAGCTAACAAGATACATACAGGATTGATATGAGGGAAATTATAAAAGTCTGAGGAAATAGGCTGAGTGAGGTGGCTCATGCCTGTAATCCCAGCACATTGGGAGGCCAAGGCAGGTGGATTATCTTAAATCAGGAGTTCAAGACAAACCTGACCAACATGGTGCAACCCCATCTCTACTAAAAATACAAAAATTAGCTAGTTGTGGTGGTGTGCACCTGTAGTCCCAGCTACTTGGGAGGCTGAGGCAGGAGAATTACTTGAACCTGGGAGGTGCAGGTTGCAGTGAGCCAAGATCACTATGTCACTGCACTCCAGCCTGGTGACAGTGAGACTCTGTCTCAAAAAAGAAATTCTGATTAAATAAATCAAAGAGGATCCAAATAAATGGAGAGAGAGTTCATATCCATGGAAAACTTGATATCAAGATGTCTCTTCTATCCTACTTGATTTATCAATTCAACACAATCCCAATCAAAATCCTAGCAAATTATTTCATGGATAATGACGAACTGATTTTCAAGTTTATGTGAAGAGACAAAAGAGCCAGAATAGCCAACATAATATTGAAGAAGAAAGTTGAGAGACTGATTTAATATTTGCTATAAAACTACAGTGATCAAGGCATGAGCCAGGCACGGTGGTGGATACCTATAGTCCCAGCTATGTGGGAGGCTGAGACTGGAGGACTGAGTGGGCTCAGGAGCTCAAGGCTGCAGTGCACTGTGATTGCACCTGGGAATGGCCACTGCAGTCAAGCCTGGGTAATACAGAGAGAGCCCAACTCCTAAAAAATAAAAACAGGGCTGGGTGCGGTGGCTCATGCCTGTAATCCCTGCATGCTGGGAGGCAGAGGTGGGTGGATCACCTGAGGTCAGGAGTTCAAGAACAGCCTGGCCAACATGGTGAAACCTAATCTCTACTAAAACTACAAAAATTAGCCAGGCATGGTGGCAGGCACCTGTAATCCCAGCTACTCAGAAGGCTGAGGCGGGTGAATCTCTTGAACCTGGGAAGCAGAGGGGATGAGGTTGCGGTGAGCTGATATCGCACCACTGTACTCCAGCCTGGGCGACAGAGTGAGACCCCATCTTAAATAAAAAAATAAATAACATAAAAATAGGCCAGGTGGTATGGCTCACACCTGTAATCCCAGCACTTTGAGAGGCTGAGGCAGATGGATCATGAGGCCAGGAGTTCAAGAGCAGCCTGGCCAATGTGATGAAACCCCATCTCTACTAAAAATACAAAAATTAGCCAGGCTCGGTGGCATGAGCCTGTAATCCCAGCTACTTGGGAGGCTGAGGCAGGAGAATCACTTGAACCCGGGAGCTGGAGGTTGCAGCGAGCCAAGATCACGCCACTGCACTCCAGCCTGGGCGACAGAGCAAGACTTAGTCTCAAATAAAATAAAAAAGAAGTGGGGGAGCCAGTGCAGTGGCTCACGCCTATAATCCCAGGACTTTGGGAGCCTGAGATGGGAGGATGGCTTGAGGACAGGAATTTGGGACCAGCCTGGGAAATATAGCAAGACTCCATCTCTGCAAAAATGAAAAATAAAAAATTAGCTGGGCACTGTGGTACACACTTGTAGTCCTAGCTGCTCGGGAAGCTGAGATAGGAGGATCCCTTGAGCTCAGGAGGTCAAGGCTGCAGTGAGCTATGATCCCACCATTGCACTCCAGCCTGGACAACAGAGAGACCTGGTCTCTAAAAGATAAATAAATAAAGACCCTGTGGAGTTGGCAAGCAAACAGACAGATCAATGGAGCAGAATAGAAAGCCCAGAAATAGACGCACATAAATATAGCACGTTCTTTGGGAAGACCATGCAGCATATCTTGAGCTCTCCAGCAGGTTTGTGTCGGTGATGGGGAGAAACTCCTTTTATTAAAAAAAAATTTACAAGTCAGGCAAGGTGGCTCATGCCTGTAGTCGCAGCACTTTTGGAGGCCAGGGTGGGCCTGTAATCCCAGCACTTTGAGAGCCCAAAATGGGAGGATTGCTTGAGCCCAGCATGGGCGACACAGTGAGACCCCATCTCCACAATTTTTTTTCTAATTAGCCAGGCATAGTGGTGCATGCCTGTTTCACTCTGTTGCCTAGGCTGGAGTGCAGTGGCATGATCTCACTCACTGCAACCTCTGCCTCCCGGGTTCAAATGATTCTCCTGCCTCAGCCTCCCAAGTAGCTGGGAATACAGGTGCGTACCACCACACCCAGCTAATATATATACATACATATATATATATATATATATATATATATATATATATATATATATATATATATATATATTTTTTTTTTAGACAGAATCTCACTCTTCTTGCCCAGGCTGGAGTGCAATGTCGTGGTCTCAGCTCACGGCAACCTCTGCCTCCCAGGTTCAAATTATTCTCCTGCCTCAGCCTCCTGAGTAGCTGAAATTACAGGCGCATGCCACCATGCCCGGCTAATGTTTTGTATTTTTAGTAGAGGCAGGGTTTCACCATGTTAGCCAGAATGGTCTCAATCTCTTTACCTCATGATCTGCCCGCCTCGGCCTCCCAAAGTGCTGGGATTACAGGCATGAGCCACCGTGTCTGGCACACCAGCCTGTTCTTTAGGTAGCCAGACCCTCAGTGGGCAAGTGGAACTCAACCTGGTTGGGAGCTCCTGGGCTGCTGTAGCTGTCCCAACCCAGAGACCAGGAAGACAGTTTATCCACCAGCTGCCACCCATCATGGGCGAGGGCCAGCCCCACCTGTGCATCTGCACCAGGAATGCCCTCAGGTGGCAGCTGAGTGGCACTTGCAGAAGGACATGGCAGCTGACACTCACCTGTTAGGGGCAAGAAAGGCAGAGGGGGCTGGCGTGGTCTCACACCTATAGTCCCAGCACTTTGGGAGGCCGAGGCAGGAGAATCACTTGAGCCTAGGAGTTTGAGACCAGCCTGGCAACATAGTGAAGCTCCATCTCTACGAAATACTAGCCAGACGTGGTGGCGCGCACCTGGGATCTCAGCTATGCAGGGAGGCTGAGGCAGGAGGATCACTTGAGCCCAAGAGCTGGAGACTGCAGTGAGCCGAGATGGTGCCACTGCACTCCAGCCTAGGGGACACTGTGAAACCCTGTCTCAAAAAAAAAAAAAAGAAAAGAAAGAGAGAAAGAAAAGAAAAGAAAAGGGCAGAGGAGAATCACGAGGTCAGGAGTTTGAGACCAGCCTGACCAACATGGTGAAACCCCGTCTCTACTAAAAATACAACAGGGCAATGAAGCGAGACTCCATCTTAAAATATATATATATATATATATATATATATATATATATATATATATATATATATAAAGATCAGGAGCGGTGGCTCACGCCTGTAATCCCAGCACTTTGGGAGACCGAGGCGGGTGGATCACTTGAGGTCAGGAGTTCGAAACCAGCCTGTCCAACATGGCAAACCTCATCTCTACTTAAAATACAAAATTAGCCGGGCATGGTGGCGCATGCCTGTAATCCCAGCTAGTCCAGAGGCTGAGGCAGGAGAATTGCTTGAACCTGGGAGGCGGAGGTTGTAGTGAGCCAAGATCGTGCCACTGCACTCCAGTCTGGGCAACAAGAGCAAAACTCCATCTCAAAAAAATATATATATATATATTTTTTATATATAAAAATAAAACTATATTATATATATTTATATAAATATGTATATATATATAAATTTATATATATAATATGTATGATTTTATATATATTTATATATAAATTTATATATATATATAAATTAGCTGGGTGTGGTGGCACATGCCTGTAATCCCAGCTACTCAGGAGGCTGAAGCAGAAGAATCGCGTGAACCTGGGAGGCAGTGGTTGTAGTGAGCTGAGATCGCACCACTGCTCTCCAGCCTGGGGGACAGAGTGAGATCCTGTCTCAAAAAAAAAAAAAGAAAGAAAAGAAAGGCAGAGGAGAGAAGAGAAGAAGAGAGGAAGGGTGGGGAAGGACGAGGATGGGAAGAGAGAGAAGCAGAGAGAGGAGAGGGCGATGTTTCTTCCTCCTTGACAGGGAATGAACCTGCAGGAGGGGCGCACCTGCTCTCAAGTTCACTGAGAGCGCCAGCAAGCTGGGGGCTTGGGCCCAGACCCCCGTGCTCTGGGCCTGCATCCCCCAAACGCAGGCTCCGAGCGTGCAAGCTATTTTTGTACGCACAGCGAATGTTCATTTTTCTCCTCCGAGGCAGGGCTGTTGAACCTTCTCTTCAGGTCAGGGACCCCTTAGACAGTCTCATAAGAGCCACTTCTCGGGAAAATTCACGCTCGCTGGGCCGGGAGGGGCCCTGCACTCTGAGAGCCTGTGATTTCCTGAAGCGTGAAGTGTTGGGAGAAAGATTAGCCTCTGCCTTCTCCAGAGGCAGAGCTGAGAGGTCGGGGAGCCCAGCGGGGGTTCAGGCCTGGGCTGTGGGAGCCCCCTGACACCCCGAATCTCCACCTCCTCCCCTGACCCTGGACCGGGTGACACCCTCCTGGGAACTAGGACAAATAGATCGTCACAGGCCCCCACTTGGCCTCCCTGGGCCTGAAATGACCCCACTCTTTCTAATCTTCATTCTCCGGGCACTCGAGAAGGTGAGAAACATCTTTTGCCTCTGAAATATCAGCAGAAATCGCTTCCACTCCAGCAGCAGGAAACATTTTGAGGGAAGAGATGGCCCCATTAGCAGAGAAGCCACAGGGTTGAATTGGCCCTGGGGGCCTGCCAGGACGCCTCCCAGGGCAGAGAGAGGTGGGCTGGGGACAAGGCGTCCCCCTCCACAGGACCCCTGTACTGCACGAGCCGGTGAACAGGCTGCCCACAGACTGGGACCTGGTATCTGTGGCCCAGCCAACCAAGGGTCCCTCAGGGCCCACCCAGAGCCAGGCGTGAGACTGGGAAATGGGAGCTCCAGCCCAGACAAGGGGCACAGTGTTGTCCCCCAGCCTCACCCCAGTTCAGATCACAGCTGTATGCAGAGTAAACCTGGGGTGCAGGCAAGACCCCAGAACCGAGGGAAGTGGGTTTGTCAAGGAGATGCAGGGAAGGTTCTGGAAGGCTGGAGGCACACCTCTAGTCTCCTCTCTTTTGAAGGCAGTTTGTGGAATCTCCTGATGGTAAATTCCTTTTTTTTTTTTTTTTTGAGACAGAGTCTCTGTCGCCCAGGCTGGAGTACAGCGGCATGATCTCCGTTCACTGTAATCTCCGCCTCCCGGGTTCAAGCAATCCTCTGCCTCAGCCTCCCGAGTAGCTGGATTACAGGAACCTGCCACCATGCCTGGCTAATTTTTGTATTTTTAGTTGAGATGGGGTTTCGCCATATTGGCCGGGCTGGTCTTGAACTCCTGACCTCGTGATCCACCTGCCCCGGCCTCCTAAAGTGCTGGGATTAGAGGTTGTGAGCCACCACACCCAGTTTTTCTGTTTTTGAAACAAGAGTCTCATTGTGTCATCCAGGCTGGAGTGCGGTGGTGCAATCGAGGCTCGCCGCAACCTCTGTCTCCCAGGTTCAAGCGATTCTCCTGCCTCAGCTTCCTGAGTAGCTGGGATTACAAGTGCACACCATCAGGCCTGGCTAACTTTTGTATTTTTTAGTAGAGACGGAGTTTCACCATGTTGGCCAGGCTGGTCTTGAACACCTGACCTCAGGTGATCCGCCTGCCTTGACCTCCCAAAGTGCTGGGATTACAGGCGTGAGCCACCATGCCCTGCCTCTCTGATAAATTCTTCTTTTTTAAGAGTTGGGGTCTTGCTCTGTCACCCAGGCTGGAGTGAAGTGGCACCATCATAGCTCACTGCACCCTAGACCTCCCAGGCTCAAACGATCCTCCCACCTCAGCCTCCCAAGTAGCTGGGACCACAGGTGCATCACCACCACACCTGGCTAATGCTAATTTAAAAAATGTTTTTGTATTGGAGGCTGAGACAGGAGAATTGCTTGAAACTGGGAGGTGGAGGTTGCAGTGAGCCGAGATCACACCACTGCACTCCAGCCTAGCAGCAGAATGAGACTCTGTCTCAAAAAAAAAAAAAAAATTGTAGAGAGAAGATCTTGCTCTGTCACCCAGGCTAGAGTTCGTGGTGTAATCATAGCTCCCTGCAGCCTCAAACTCCTAGGCTCAAGCAATCCTCCCACCTCAGCCTCCCAAGTAGCTGGGACTCTGATGATCCGAAGGGTGAGAGGCTGGAGGCAGGACCCTCCAGGCAAAGAGACCTGCCCAAGACCCAAATCTGGGAAGCATGAGGGACCAGATTGCAGGGGGTGGGAGCGCTAAATTATGCCAGGGACTCACCCACACCTTGCCCAAGAGCAGCAGAGACCGACAGCTTGAGCTGCTGAAGGGCCGATGGGCACACACCAGCTGTTGCCCTGGGGCTCTGGCAGCTTAACAGGTGTCTGTGCCAGCCCAGTGCCAGGACCCCAGGACGGAGCAGATGGTCACAGAGCACTCTGTCTTCTGTGCAAGGCCAAGCCACTACCGAGCACCAGGCGCCATGTGGGCACTCCCAAATGACCACCCATCCTTCCATCAGCCCTGGATGGGCTTTTGCCATTTTACAAGAAATGGGAGGTGCCGTCCAGGTACAGCGGCTCACAGCTGCTCACAGCTGCTCACGGCTGTAATCCCAGCACTTTGGGAGGCCGAGGCAGGTGGATCACCTGAGGTCGGGAGTTCAAGACCAGCCTGACCAACATGGTGAAACTCCATCTCTACTAAAAACACAAAGTTAGCTGGGTGTGGTGGCGCATGCCTGTAATCCCAGCTACTCGGGAGGCTGAGGCAGAAGAATGGCTTGAACCCGGGAGGCGGAGGTTGTGGTGAGCCAAGATCGCGCCATTGCACTCCAGCCCGGGCAACAAGAGCGAAACTCTCAGAAAAAAAAAGGCTCAGAGAGGTTAAGAAAGGTGATCAGAGACACACAGCATAGCCAGGGGCTGAATCCAGGACTGCTGAGACAGCAGGGTAGAGACAGTTTTCAGCAGAGTACATGTGCGTGTATCTGTTGTTGTGAGTGTCTGTGTGAGCCTAGCAGTGACCTTGGGTGCCAGAGTCGTCTCCTCCCAGCTCCAAAGATGATGGTGTGGCCACTCCCCAACTCCGACCTTATAATCATAGCTGGAAACCAGTGGGAATCTTGACACCGTGGAAATTAGCAACTGCTACAAGTCAGAACGCTGGTTGTTAAATACTGACCAGTCCAGCACCAGCTGACAAGTGTGTGTGTGTGTGTGTGTGTGTGTGTGTGTGTGTGTGTGTCTGGGTCTGCCTTTGTATGTTTCATTGTTCATCTGTCTGTCCCTATCTGAATCTCTGTGCATGCATCTGTGTGTCTAAGTGTATCTGTGTGTGTGTGTGGCTGTGGCTGAGTGTGCTTCAGTGTTTGTGTGTCTTGCATGCATGTGTGTGTCTTGGTGTCTGTGTGTTTATGTGTGTGTGTGGCCTCTCAAGCTGAAGATGATGGTTTCAAGTGAAATTGAGGCTGACTCTCTCCACTACAAAGCTCAATTTGCTTGCAAATGTCCTTGGAGAGGCAGAGGAGACAGGAGTGGAGGGGGTGGGACCCAGGAGCCAGACAGAGGCAGCGCCCGGCAGCAGGAATGACGTCATTGAGTAGATTCCAAGAGCACCCCAAGAACACTGGGGTGCCATCCACCCCTGGCAGCACTGTGGATTCTAGATGAGACTCCGCCAGGCCCCAAGCACAGCCCTTGAGAAAGCAGTCATTTGTGAGGATTCAGAGTGATAAAAATATAAAGTTTATTTCTTGCTAAAATCACTTGTGACTTAAAAGCCTGCATCTCTCGTTGTCATGGAATTGACAATACCACTGAGGATCAAAGGGACAAGAATAGACTTGAGGAACTGTTTCCCACTTAACTCCTGGGAGCCTTTTCTCCCAAACTTCACGCTCTCTCTTCCCTCTGGAGAACACTGTAGAGGCCGTGGTGCAACCCTCCATCACTCGAAAGCCAGCACCCTCTCTGTTCTGGTCAGACAACCCTTATCAGGAAGAGCCCCTCCTCCCCCACCCCAGCCACGTGTCTGCCCTCCCGCTTCCCCACCCTCCTGGTCCTGGCAACCATGTGACCGAAGCTGAGCCAATCAGATTCTCCCCTGGGATTTTTCACATTGGAACCTTGGGAGAAGGGTTGGGCACTCCTGGGAGATAAAAGTGGGTGGCTGTGTGAGTGGTGGCTCATGCCTGTAATTCCAGCACTTTGGGAGGCCAAGGCAGGAGGATCACTTGAGGTCAGGAGTTCAAGACCAGCCTGGGCAACATGGCAAAACCCCATTTCTACTGAAAACACAAAAATTAGCCAGGTGTGGTGGTGAGTGCCTATAAAATCAGCTACTCAAGAGGCTGAGGCGGGAGATCTCTTGAACCCATTGCAGTGAAATGAGATGGTACCACTGCTCTCCAGCCTGGACAACAGAGCCAGACTCTGTCTCAATAAAATAAAATAAATAAAAGAGGGTAGCTGTGAGCCAGGAACTGTGTGGGTGGCCAAAGACAGAGATGACCCTCAGGCATTCTTGGTTCCAGCCACTCCTCTTTATTTTGATTTTTATTTTTTGAGACCAGGTCTCTCGTGTGGTGGTACTATCTCAGCTCACTGCAGCCTCAGCATCCTGAGCTCAAGCAATCCTCAAGCAGGCCTGTGCCTGGCCTCACCCTGGCCCTAGCCCCAGTGCGGTTACACAAGTGAATAAACCCATTTGGGCCTAAACTCCTCCAAACTGGGTGTGTGTCCCCAGAAACTCCCCAAGTCCTGCTCTGGGCCCACCACTCCCATCCTCATGCTTTGGGAGGTGAGGAGGGGCCATTTCAACTGTGGGCAGTCATGCCTCCTCATAGACTTGATGGCCAAGACCCCAAGTGCGGGCTGCTGGGTGGGCGACAAAGTCCCGGGGAAGCTCCCTGACTCCCTGACACTTCCCTTCCTCCAGAATCCAAAGCGCCCTACGCTCCCAATGGCTCAGAAGGCAGCTGCCCATCAATTATTAAATGTCCTTAAAAGCCCCAGAAAACTGAGATGGGACTGGATCAGAAGCCATCAGACCACTCACAACCTTTGGCTAAAAAGGAAAAATTAAGGCCTGGAATGATGGCTCATGCCTGTAATCCCAGCACTCTGGGAGGCCGAGGCAGGTGGATCACTTGAGGTCAGGAGTTCGAGACCAGCCTGGCCAACATGGCAAAACCCCATCTCTACTAAAAATACAAAAATTAGCCTGGCGTGGTAGCACATGCCTGTAATGCCTACTACTCAGGAGGCTGAGACAGGAGAATTGCTTGAATTGGGATATGGAGGTTGCAGTGAGCTGAGATCGCACCATTGCACTCCAGCCTGGGCAACAGAGCGAGACTCCGTCTCAAAAAAATAAATAAATAAAAAGGAAAAATTAAGTCCATGGGGAGTTAATCCACAAATTGCAGAATGCAGGAATTCTCAGCATTTTGGCCTCCCTGGGAAAATGACCAGCCTCACTTAGAGCAAGATGCTGGGAGCCACAGAGGGCTTTCCAGGTTGTCCCTTTGACGTCTAGCGGGAGTGGGAAGGCTGTGTGAAATTGACTCTCACTCTCCCCTCAGCTGCACAGGCAAGCACTCCAAGAACTCACAGGCAAACTTTTAGCTAAGGACAGAGTTCTTCCCACCCTCTCCCACATGCATATTTATTTCACCCAACAAAACCTGACATTGACACACATTTCACAAAGCAAAGCTCATCCTGCGTTCCCACGGCACATTACATTGTGTGCACTGCTTCATCTCAACAGGCTTCCTTTTTAAGGACTTCCCTCTTCCCTGGGCGTGGGTGGCTCACGTCTGTAATCCCAGTGCTTCGGGAGGCCGAGGCAAGAGGATTGCTTACGTTCACTGTGTTATTTCACCTGGGCAACATAGTGAGACCCCATCTCTACAAAAAGAAAAGAAAAAAATTAGGCAGGTGTGGGGGTGCATGCCTGTTAGCTACTTGGGAGGCTGAGGCAGGAGGACAGCTTGAGCCCAAGAGGTCGAGGCTGCAGTGAGCTACGATCACAACACTGCACTCCAACCTATGCAACACAGCCAGACCCTGACTCATTTTTGTTTTGTTATGTTTTGTTTTTCTTTGTTTTTTTTTTTGGAGACAGAGTCTAGCTCTGTAGTCCAGCCTAGAATGCAGTGGTGGGATCTTGGCTCACTGCAACCTCCACTTCCTGGGTTCAAGTGATTCTCATGCCTCAGCCTCCAAAGTAGCTGGGACTACAGATGTGCACCACCACACCCAGCTAATTTTTGTATTTTCAACAGAGACAGCATTCCCTACGTTGGCCAGGCTGGTCTCAAGCTCCTGACCTCAAGTGATCCACTTGCCTCGGTCTCCCAAAGTGCTAGAATTACAGGTGTGAGCCACTGTGCCTGGCCAGACCCTGACTCTTAAAAATGAAATAAAATAAAGTTAATATTGTAAACATGAAATATGCTGCTCTGAAGAATTGATGTTGGCTCATGCCTGTAATCTCAGCACTTTGGGAGGCTGAGGCAGGTGGATCACCTGAGGTCAGAAGTTTGAGACCAGCCTGGCCAACATGGTGAAACCCCGTCTCTACTAAAAATACAAAAAGAATTAGCTTAGCGTGGTGGCAGGTGCCTGTAATCCCAGCTACTTGGAAGGCTGAAGCAGAGGAATTGCTGAAACCCAGGAGGTGGAGGTTGCAGTGAGTCAAGATGACGCCATTGCATGCCAGCCCAGGCAACAACAGCGAGACTCCGTTTCAAAAAAAAAAAAAAGAAAGAAAGAATTGATGTTGAGGTTGGGCATGGTGGCTCATGCCTGTGATCCCAGAACTTTGGGATCCTCCCAGCAGGAGAGGATCGCTTGAGCCCAGGAGTTCAAGACTAGCCTGGGCAACATGGTGAAAGCCCATCTCTACAAAAACCACAAAAGTTAGCTGGTGGTGGCGTGTGCCTGTGGTCCCAGCTACTCAGGAGGCTGAGGTGGGAGGATCGCTTGAGTCCAGGAGGTTGAGACTGCAGTGAGCTATGATGGCGCCACTGCACTCCAGCCTGGGCAACAGAGCAAGACACGGTCTCAAGAAGAAAAAGAAAGGCTGCTGAAGGAGTTCGGAGCAGAGAGACATGGTACTGTTTTAGGTGAACTTTCTTGTTACTGATGATGGAGTAGAGCATCCAAGAGTGACTCTGCATGCCCAAGAGACACCCTGAGTGTGTCCCATCCCCTGGCAACTCAGCACTCTTTCTGCTCCACCCCAGGGTCTACGCAGTGATCCCCGGTCACCATCTTTTATTTGATTATAAGGTGTTTTGGTGGCTCTTGCATCTCTGAGGTCCGAAGAGAAAACAGCAGGTTGAGATTAGGGTAATTCAAGGAGGGTTATTTACAAAGGGATGGTTTACACGAGGGAGAACAGGAGGTCAGGAACCGCCAGGCACTGCCGTGACCTGGGATAGCAGAAAAGGAGCTATGACCGCTCCTAAGCCCATAGCAGCAGGGAAGGACCAGACACCGGAATCTGGAATGAGAGGGGGGGGCCTGGGAAGCCGAGTTCTACGTCAAGGAACACTCTAGGCAGGGTGAGCGCATGGGGACAGAGTCAGCGGAAGATGTGGTTGATCTCCCTTTCTCACTCCCTCCAACTCCCTGTTGGTATCTTCCTTCCATTAGCCAAATCTCACTGGAAGAGAGAGGCAGGGAGTCCACTGAGGTGGCTCTCACAGGGCAGCTCCCCAGGGCACTGAGCAGGGTGGAGATGGGCAGGCAGGAAAGCAGAGGATGAAAGCTGCACAGCCTGGTGATGCCCCACCAGGTTACACCGGCCAGTGGCTGCTGAGAGATTTGAGCGCCTGGAGCTGGAAGAAGCCTACTGCAGGGCTGGTCTTAGTGCATTTTCTGTTGCTACAACTGAACACCTGATGCTGACACTGGATAATTTTTTTTTTCTGTCGCCCAGGCTGGAGTGAGCTGGAGTGCAGTGGCTGGATTTCCGGTCACTGCAACCTCTGCCTCCCGGGTTCAAGAAATTCTCCTGCCTCTGCTTCCGGAGTAGCTGGGATTACAGGTGCCTGCCACTACGCCTGGTTAATTTTTGTATTTTTAGTAGAGACAGGGTTTCTTCTTCTTTTTTTTTTTTTTTTTTGGAGATAAAGTCTTGCTCTGTTTCCCAGCCTGGAGTGCAGTGGTGTGACCTCAGCTCACTGCAACCACTGCTTCCCAGTTCAAGCCATTCCCCTGCCTCAGCCTCCCGAGTAGCCAGGACTATAGGCATGCATCATCACACCTGGCTAATTTTTATATTTTTAGTAAAGATAAGATTTCACCATATTGGCCAGGCTGGTTTCAAACTCCTGACCTTGTGATCCACCAGACTCAGCCTCCCAAAGTGCTGGGATTACAGGCATGAGTCACCTCCTCCGGCCAGTGCTGGGTAATTTTTAAAGAAAAGGATTTATTTCTTACAGTTCTAGAGGCTGGGAAGTCCAAAGTTGTGGGGCTGCATCTGGTGAGGCCCTTCTTGCTAGTGGGGACTCCCTTCTGCAAAGACCCGAGGAGGCGCAGGACATCCCACAGTGAGGGGGCTGGCATCTGATCTCAAGTCTCTCTTTTTCTTATAAGGCCACCAATCCCACCCCCATAATAACCAATTAATTCCTTAATTAATGAATGGATTACTCCATTGGAGAGGGCAAAGCCCACATGACCCAATCACCTCTTAAAGGCCCCACCTCTCCATGCTGCCACATTGGGGATTAAGTTTCAACATCAGTGTCAGAGGACAAACATTCAGACCATAGCAGAGCCTGTTAATCTCTGGGGAATCAAGGAGAATGTAATAAAATCCACAGATTCCTCTTCCCAGAAACAGGTACATCCCCACTCCTTCAGTTCCAAGTGGCAGAAACACCATTCAAACAGCCTTATGCTAAAAAGAGAATTTACTAGTTCACAGAGTAGGTATCAGGTAGGGCTAGATCCAGGGTCACAAGTAACGCTGCCAGGGCTCTGGTTCTGGCTTCATCTGCTGTTCTGCTTGTCTTCATGAACTTCATTCTGCACATAGGTGCTGGGCACATGGAGAACAGGTGGCTGTGGCAGCTTGATCCTATCTCCCCAAGTTGAGGTGCCATAACATCAACCCACCCAGGAAGACCTCGTAAAAGTTTCAAGGAAGGCTCTGATGGGCCAGGCTCCAGCTATATGCCCTTCCCTGATCAATTTCTGTGTTCCAATGGACGCGGTCCCATGCGGCCTGGGTGATGCTTGGGACTCACAGCCCCACCTCCCCCCAGGGTAGGTGGGGTAGATGCTTTCCAAACCAATACACACTGTAGCGCCCAGAGCCTTCCCCTAAGACCACAACTGTGCAGGGACCACAGGCCACAGCATTCACCCCTTTTCTTTGCAGGTGGAGAAACAGAGCAACAGATCAAGGTCACCCAGTGAGTGAGAAGCAGAGTCTGCAGCTGAAGCAAGTTCTTCAAATTCCTCATCCAAGGCTTTCTCTTGGAAGGCCCAAAGCTTATTAAATCCTTAAAGGGCATTATCAATGGGACGTGTGTTGAGTTTCCTTAATCCTGCAAGAGGATTAGGAGAATTCAGCCAAGATAAGCTCCTTCAGGGAAAAACCAGCCGACTCTCACCAACCCGTGGTCTTAGTGAGCTGGGACCAGCCCTCTTCAAGGAGCCTCGACCTTGGAACGCTTCCACCACCTCATCGGGCTCACAGCCCATAATTATAACTACCACAGCGGTGTTCAGACAGCCCAGGAAGGTTTCCAAGGGGACTGGTGTATCTAGAAGACAAAGCAGCTGAACAAAGATATGTATAGTCTGAGGCCGGGCGCAGTGGCTCTTACCTGTAATCCCAGCACTTTGGGAGGCTGAGGAGGGAGGATCACTTGAGCTCAGGAGTTTGAGATGGGGCTGGGCAACATAGTGAGACCCTGTCTCTACAAAGAAATTTGAAGATTGTGTAGCAGGGACTACAGGCATGGTGGCATGCGCAGGTAGTCCCAGCTACTTGGGGAGGCTGAAGCAGGAGAATCACTTGGGCCCATGAGTTCGAGGCTGCAGTGAGCTGTGATTGCCCCACAGCAGCCCGGCCAGGGCAACAGAGCAAGAGCTTTTCTCCAAAAAGAGGATTTAGAGTCTGGAACTTGAAGTCAGGCCCACCCCAAGATATACAAGGCCTGGGATGAGGACCGAATGATGAAAGGTTCACACATTGTGTTAAGAGTTACAAATCAAAAAGAATTTAAATAAAAGTTAGAAATCAAGCAGAAAAACTGCTAGACAAACATATTTTGTCTCATACTTTTCTGATTTTTTTTTTATTGTTTAAGAGACAGGATCGGCTGGGTGCGGTGGCTCAAGCCTGTAATCCCAGCACTTTGGGAGGCCGAGGCGGGTGGATCACGAGCTCAAGAGATCGAGACCATCCTGGTCAACATGGTGAAACCCCGTCTCTACTCAAAATACAAAAAATTAGCTGGGCACGGTGGTGCGTGCCTGTAGTCCCAGCTACTCGGGAGGCTGAGGCAGGAGAATTGCCTGAACCCAGGAGGCGGAGGTTGCAGTGAGCCGAGATTGCACCATTGCACTCCAGCCTGGGTAACAAGAGCGAAACTCCGTCTCAAAAAAAAAAAAAAAAAAGAGACAGGATCTTGCTATGTTGCCCAGGCTGGATTCAAACTCCTGAGCTCAAGCAATCCTCTTACCTGGGCTTCCGCCTCAGTAGTTGGAACTAGAGGCAGACACCCAGCTCCTGTTCCCTTTCCTTCCCTCCCTCCCTCCCTCCCTCCCTCCCTCCCTCCCTTCCCTTCTTTTCTTTTTGAGATAGGGTCTTGCTTTTGTCCTCCAGTCTGGAGTGCAGTGGTGCAATCTTGGCTCACTGCAACCTCTGCCTCCCAGGCTCAAGCACTCCTCCCACTTCAGCCTCCCAAGTAGCTGGGACTACAGGTGTGCGCCACCATGCCAGGCTAACTTTTGTGTTTTTTTTAGAGATGGGGTTTCACCATGTTGCCCAGGCTGGATTCAAACTCTTGGGTTCAAGCGATCCTCCTGCCTGGGCTTCCTGAGGCTCTGGAATCACAGGTGTGAGCCCTGGTGCTGGCCCATGGTTGATTTCAAGGTGGGAGAGTGAACGCGGTCACACAGCACACTGTCATTTGGTGTTTTCACCCTACAGGGTACCAGGGACTCAAATAACCTGGGGAATCCAGACCGTGGGTAAATAATTAGACAGTGACGACTTCTGAGTTTGTATTACCTTTGTACGTTTATTTCATTTCATTTTTAACAATGGCTGAGTTTAACCACCTTCTCGCTCTATCTCCTGAAAACATGCTAATCGGCTCTTGGGAGCTGCTGGGAGCAGTTCTAGGACAGCACAGAGCTGTTCCCTCCAGCGAAGGAGCCCACGTCGCCCACTCTCGGGCAGCCAGCAAAGGCCCCACATGGGTCAATTTCCACCGAGCAGTCAGATACCCCAGGCATTCTGTTGATCCTATTGACCACGGCAAATGGCTGCTGGGCACCAATTCAGTGCCAGCCAAGGCTCAGGGACTGTCACACGTGATCTCACAGTAACCCTGTGCCATGGTTACCACGGTCCCCCGCGTTAACACCTGAGGCCACTGAGGCTCGGTAAGACAAACGTGCTTGTCGTAGGTCACACAGTGAGGAGGCAGTAAGACTCAGACTCGAAATCTTTCTTCTATCCTGACTAGGGAGAAGGACGAGGTGGGGGAAAGGGCACCTGTCCTCAAGGAGCCACCCCTGAGGCCTAACTTCCAGGGAACCTGGAGCTGAAGGGTCTCAGGTGGAGATGAGTAATCCTCTCTTTCTCTCCCTGTCGCCCTCTCCTTCTGCCCCTCCTCTCTCTCTCTCTCCCTCTCTCTCTTACCCCATCTCCTCCTCCCTCTCTCTCACTCCCTGCCATCTCTCTTTCTTTTTTTTTTTCCAAGACAGAGTCTCACTCTGTCATCCAGGCTGGAGTGCAGTGGCGCGATCTCGGCTCACCGCACCTCTGCCTCCCAGGTTCCAGTGATTCTCCTGCCTCAGCCTCCCGAGTAGTTGGGATTACAGGCTCCCACCACCACGTCTGGCTAATTTTTGTTTTTTTTTTTTTCTTGAGACAGGTTCTTCCTCTCTCACCCAGGCTGGAGAGCAGTGGCACAATCTTGGCCCACTGCAACCTCTGCCTCCTGGGTTCAAATGATTCTTCTGCCTCAGCCTCCCAAGTAGCTGGAACTATAGGCACGCACCACCACACCCAGCTAATTTTTGTATTTTTAGTAGAGACAGCGTTTCACTGTGTTGGCCAGGCAGTCTTGAACTCCTGACCTCAGGTGATCTGCCCACCTTGGCCTCCCAAAATACTGGGATTACGGGTGCAAGCCACTGCACCCGGCCTCTGCCACCCCTGTCTATCTCTCTGTCTCTGAGATAGCCCAGTCAAGGATCCCACCCAGTCCACGGCCCACCATGTGACCAGCTGCTTGGCAGAGCCTGGGCCGCCGCTCCCGGGGACAGGTGCTTGGCGTGGGTGGGGAGGTGCTCTCTCTCTCTCGGTTTACTTTCCTACAGCATACATTTCTAGATTGGTGAAATATTATCTTTATCTTTAGAGGGAACAATAAAGCTATTTTCAGCTTGGGAACAAATGAGTCCGATGGTAAATAAATCCCCAAGGCCGGTGCTGGACAGGCTGGAGCTGTCACGGTGGAGGCCGGCAGCATTCCTCCCCAGGAAGGGTCTGGTCTCAGGGTGGGGGTGCAGAAAGGATGTGGGGAGCCCAGAAGCAGAGAGGTGGGAAGAGGAGGGAGGCAGGGAGTGTCCTGGGGTCATGCAGCTGGAGAGACCTGCAGGTTTTACAGATCCAGACATTGAGGCCCAGAGAGGGTGAGCGCCCTGACCCGGGACGCACAGCCTGCAGGTGCCTAGTCCCATTTCCCTGAGCTCTGCCGGGCATATAGGCTCTAGGGAGCACTCCTATGTTTTCTCAGCACTTGAGAACAGATGGCTCCAATTCCCACCCACGGATGCCAAACATTTTCCCTGGTTACCCTGCTAATTTGCTCACAGCCTCCTCTTGTAAATAGAGAGTACAAAGGCTCCTCTGGGTAGCGTGTCTGCCGGGCAGACGCCGATGCCACAGGGAGAGGGCTTAGAAGGAGTGCAGGAAAGTTCCAGGTAAGAACCACGTAAGGCCCAGGTGGGGCCCAGGTAAGGCCATGATCCTTGGCTGACCAGGGAGTCATGGGAAGGATAGTGGGAAGGACAGTGGGAAGGCCTGGGTTCAGGTCTTGGCCCTGCGCTCCCTTGGAGCCCAGCTGGGAGACTTGCACCAGCCTCAGGCCCTCTGGCATCAGTTTTCTTATCTGTGAAATGGGCACGTTAATGTCAAAGGCCTTAAGACAGGATCTATTAGGTAGGCACCCAGGGACTGGATGAATCTGTAGGAGTCTAGCCACCCTTCCTGCCTTCATCTGGGGTCAGCAGGGAGGGGGCCCCGCCCTGGGCAGCGTCCCTGCCCCTCCGTTCCCAACAGTAGATCCTTCAACCAGCCCATTTTGGTTTTTGTGTTTGTTTTTTGAGGCTGAGTCTTGCTCTGGCCCCTGGGCTAAAGTGCAGTGGCACGATCTCGGCTCACCGCAAACTCTAGCTCCCTGGATCAAGCCATTCTCGGGAGACCTCAGACTCCCAAGTAGCTGGGATTATAGGCGCAAACCACCACACACAGCTAATTTTTTAAATTTTTAGTAGAGACGGGTTTCACTGTGTTGGCCAGGATGGTCTCCATCTCCTGACCTCATGATCCACCCGATTCGGCCTCCCAAAGTGCTGGGATTAAAGGTGTGAATCCGGTCTCAACCAGCACTTTTGGCAGAATTCTTTCAACAACACTAACGGGTCTTCCTCAGTACCCAGCCCTGTCGTGAGGCCCAGAAAGCAGCTGTATCAAGCCTTCTACACTGGGTGGCCTTGGGCAGTTGCCTTCACCTCTGTGGGCCTCATTCACTTGAGCCTCCCACAGAGGTCACAGGAAGTATTCCATGAGAGGATGTGTGCTGAGAGTTACTTCTACCATACAGCAGTCAGGGAAGGCTTCCTGGAGGAGGCAACACTAGCCCTTACACCTTACAGATGCATGGGTATGATTGGGTATAGCTGGTGCTTCCAGGGAGGAGCTGGGTAGGGAGGTACCTCATGGACCCGTGCAGGGTCTGGGGTGCATAGCTGCATGGAGGGGTTTGGAGGTGGCTGGAAGGGGGATTCCAGGCAGATCCTGGGTCCCTTGGGTCTCCCTTCCCCACAACCTTGTTCACAGCAGCCCAGCCAGTAATGAAGTGCTCCTTCCAGCTGACAGCTCCTGGAACTGGGCCAGGCAGCTCCTCTTGTCCTGGGCCTGCCTCCAGCTGCTGCCTGCAGCCCAATGAAGGCTTTACCACACCTGTCCGGCCTGGGGTCCTGCGGGATGGAGCTTCTGGGGGATGGAACTCCAGGAGGCCGCCTGTGGCTGGGGCCCCAGTCCCAGAAGCCTGGCCTGCGGGGAGGCTGTCTGGTCTTCAGGTTGGGGGGTCTGGAATGAGAGCGGGGGCGTCTAGTGGGGCAGCTTAACTGGGCAGGGCCAACGGGACCCGGCCTGGGGAGGAGTCAGAATCTGCCTGGCCATGCTGTGTGACTTTGGTGAGCTCCTCTACCGCTCTGAGCCTGGGCTTCCAATCTGTCTGTGATGTCTGCCCTCCCGCAGTCACTGTGAGGTTCTGAGCAGAGGACACTCTTGGCTCACAGCCTGGTGCATAGCTGGTGTGGTGAGCACCAACCCCTCGCTGTCCTGCAGAGCCCGCGGTTCAGCACACACAGGCCGCCTCGCCCTCTCCAGAGAGGATCGTGGAGCTTCATTTGTTGATTGAATTTGCTTGTTTGGCCCAGATTGGGTCTCATTTTCCTTTTTTTCTTTTTTCTGAAGACGGTCTCGCTGTGTTGCCAGGCTGAAGTGCAGTGGTGCGATCTCGGCTCCCTGCAACGTCCACAGCCTGTGTTCAAGCGATTCTCCTACCTCAGCCCCTGAGTTGCTGGGATTATAGGCCTGCACCACCACACAGGCTAATTTCTGTATTTTTAGTAGAGACAGGGTTTTGTCATGTTGGCCAGGCTGATCTCGAACTCCTGACCTCAGGTGATCCGCCCACCTCAGCCTCCCAAAGTGTTGTGATTACAGGCATGAGCCACCGCTCCTGGCCACGGGTCTCATTTTCTCTTGTGAGTTTGACTCCATCGTGCCTGAATGCAGGGGAAGCAAGCAATGTCCTGTCCTGGCCAAGGCAGACATGGGGCTGACGCTGAACGGCGTGGTGACCCTGGTCCTGGGGCTCAGGGAGTTTCTGTCCACGGTCAAGCTTGCAAGCCTTGGTCTCTCGGCCCATCCTAAGGTGGCCCAGTCCTACCCTGTCTTGGAGTTGCTGTGAGCAGTAATGTGTCACCACAACAATGACTGGTGGCATGCTATCAGTCCCATGGTTCCCCAGGGAGACCCCTGCCTTACCACCCACCAGCTGGCTCCCTGGTCTGCAAAACCCGGGGTTCACTGGATACCCGTGTCCCTGTGTGAATAAGAGGAGCTGACTTCCATGAAAGCCACTCCCTGCATCCATGGAGACGGAGGAGGTGGGAGGCCCTTGTTCCCCAAAAACCCAGCCAGCCAGCCCCCCTCTCCCTCTGGGGAACCGTGTCCTGAGCAAGGCCCCTCACCCCATCTCTGTCTGATCTCCACTGGGTGTATGGATTGACGGGAAAGATTCTAATGGGCTTTAAGTTAATAAGCTGGGAACAAATTAGGTTTGATCTCTGCCAAAAGCAGATGGCACAGCTGTCACAGTCTGAAACAGCCTGGCTGGAGCAGTGGCAGGCGGCAGGGGCTGGGTGGGGGTACACAGCACTGGGCTCTCTTTATTTATTTATTTTTGAGATGGAGTCTTGCTCTGTCACCCAGGCTGGAGTGAAGAGGTGTGATCTCAGCTCACTGCAACCCCTGCCTCCCGGGTTCAAGTGATTCTCCTGCCTCAGCCTCTCGAGTAGCTGGGATTACAGGTGCACTCCACCACACCCAGCTAATTTTTATATTTTTAGTAGATACAGGGTTTCACCATGTTGGTCAGGCTGGTCTCGAACTCCTGACCTCTAGTGATCTGCCTGCCTCAGCCTCCCAAAGTGCTGGGATTACAGGCCTGAGCCACCGTGCCCACCAGGGAAGTGGAAACTCTTTAATGAATTTTTCCACGTCCTCTCCAGTCATCGTTCTATTTAGATTTCTTTCAATTCTGATAATAGCTTTTCTGCTTATTTATAGTTTCCCAGAAAATCATTTTACCCAGTTTTCCTTTTTTTCTTTTTTTTTTTTTGCTTACAGTGGAAAGCATCTTTGTATTCCCCTTTGCCATTTCCGCACCCTAAACACTGTCACGCTGCCAGCTTTCCACATTATTCTAAATCTTCCTAACCGCATAGCCTGGTGGCGACTTCAGCTTTCTCTGCAGGGTTACACATTATTTCACTGATTTCTTTGGGTTTTTCAAATATAACAATCATGTCAACTGTTCCCCATGGCGAGCAAAGTAAATCAGGGACTCATCTTGGCCAAGGGGACTATTTGCAGTGTTTGGCTATTATGACAAACATCTTTGTATATAAAAACCTCCCTGTATTTAGAAACATTTCCTCTGGCCAGATTTTTCTGGAACAAAAGGTAAGAATGTATTTTCAGCCAATTTACATTCGAAAAGGGTTGGTCCCATTTTCACTCCCACCAGCCACTCAGCAACAGGGAAATATGGGGGGAAAAAAAAAAAAAGCCTTGTGGCTGAGTGCTATGGCTTACACCTGTAATCCCAGTACTTTGGGAGGCCAAGGCAGGTGGATCACCTGAGGTCAGGAGTTTGAGACCAACCTGGCCAACGTGGTGAAACCCCGTCTCTACTAAAAATACTAAAATTATCAGGGCATGGTGGTGGGTGCCTGTAATCCCAGCTACTCAGGAGGCTGAGGCCGGAGAATCTCTTGAACTGGGGAGGCAGACGTTGCTGTGAGCCTGTGAGCCAAGATGGGGCCATTGCATTCTAGCCTGAGTGACAGAGGGAGACTCTGTCTGAAACAAAAACACAAACAAGCAAAAAAAAAAAAAAAAAGTCATTGCTCCAGGGATTCCAACTCCTCCCCGTGGCCAAGAAGACCCCCCTTGGGTGTCTGCCTTCTCCAGCCTCACCTCCCGTCACCCCACAGCCTCTATTCCCATAACAGTGGCCTTCCTTCTGTTCTTAAATTAAATGAGCTGTTTCCAGACTCAGAACTTTGCACTGGCTGTTCCCTGCACCGGGAACACCCTTACCACTAACGTTTCCATCATTCAAAACTCTCAACTCAGATATCGCCTCCTCAGACCACCTGGATGCCAACGCCCACCTCTGTCCCCCAGTCACATGCTGTTCTCTGCTCCATCCCCGTCTAGTCTTCCAAGCATTGATTCCAAAATTACTGTACTGGTTTATTTCCAGCATCCACCATTTAAGGAAACTCCATGGGAGCAGGGACCCTGGATGCGTCCCCTGCATCTAGAAAATGTCTCACATGCATGTAATACTGTTTGTATTATTTATTTCCTTGTTTATTTTTAGAGGCAGGGCTTTGCTCTATGGTCCAGGCTGGGGTGTAGTGGCATGATCAGAGCTCACCGTAGCCTCCACCTCCCAGGCTAACACAATCCTCCCACCTCAGCCTCCTGAGTAGCTGGGATTACAGGCATGCACCACCACGCCTGG
This sequence comes from Saguinus oedipus, assembly GCA_031835075.1. NCBI lineage: Eukaryota > Metazoa > Chordata > Mammalia > Primates > Cebidae > Saguinus > Saguinus oedipus. Next base: position 52,395,583 of record CM063170.1, read on the forward strand.
CTTATTTTTTCATTTTTTGTAGAGATGGAGTCGTGCGATGATGCCCAGGCTGGTCTCGAACTCATGGGCTCAAGCCATCCTCTCGCCTTGGCCTCCCAAAGCGCTGGGATTATAGGCATGAGTCACGGCACCTGGCTCAGCAAATCATTCTTATCTGGAAACCTCCCCACATCCAGGACAACAAGGCAAACCCCATTGAAAGCTCTCGACTTACAGGAAGCACTGGAGCTCATGAGCTTTATTTTTATCTTATTTTATTTTGTTTTATTTTATTTTTTCAAGATGGGGTTTTGCTCTGTCATCCAGGCTGGAGTGCAGTGGTGTGATCTCAGCTCACTGCAACCTCTGCCTCTCTGGTTCAAGTGATTCTCCTGCCTCAGCCTCCTGAGTAGCTGGGATTACAGGCATCTACCACCATGCCCGGCTAATTTTTGTATTTTTAGTAGAGATGGGGTTTCACCATGATGGCCAGGCTGGTCTCGAACTTCTGACCTCAGGTGATTCACCCACCTTGCTCGACTCATGTCACTTCACTCAACACTTCCTTATTCAGCTCCCAATGCAGTCCACCCTTCAAGCAATTATTTGGCTCCTGCTATATGCCAGCCTCTGTATGCCTCACTGAGCACCAAGGATTCAGAGGAAACGAAAGCAGGTCTCTACTCTCAGGGGACCCCCTTGCTCCCAGTCCTGTAGAAGGGATGGGCAAGGCCTGGAACAAAGCCACTGACCCTATTAGGGCAGAAGAAACCCTGGGGGCTTCCTGGAGGTGCTGATGAGGCTACAGGTGAGTAGATGGAAAAGAGGGCGAGGTCATAATACCATTCACCTGGGAGAAAACGGAGTCACGGGAAACAACCCAGTCAGTTCAGATCCCACGCTGGGAGAAGGGGAGGGGTTGGAGGTAGGGACCAAGTGAGGGCAGGGCATGACTAGGGTCTGCTGTGACCCCCCACTCCTGGCTGGACACGCTCTCAGCACCTTCTCCAGCAGGTGAACTCCTACCCATCATCCAAAACTTTCTATCTGGTCACTCAGTGGCCTCGTGACTGAACCTACCCACCCACCGTCATTGCTGGCCTCGCAGGTGATGGGACCTGGTTAGGAGAAACAGCCTGGGCACCAAGGCTGAGGGGTGGGCAGCGGAGGGGGTGGGCAGCAGTGGGGGTGGGCTGGGTCAGCAGAAGGTCACCTGGGTCTCCTGGGTCCGTCATGCCGCACCCTGGTGCATGGGGGATCCTGATTTCAGCCTCAGCTTGGGCCTGGACCCAGCACAGACCAGCTGGATGGAAAGCGGAGTGGGGAGGGGGAGGGGAGGAGAGAGAAAAGGGGGAAGGGAGAGGGAGAGAAAAAGGAAGAAAGGAGATGGGAGCAAAGGGGAGGAGGGGAAAAATGGAGGAGAGGGGAGGGGAGGAAAAAGGAGGAGGAGGAAGATGGAGGAGGGGAGGTGGAGTGGGGATGGCAGAGGGGAGGAGGGAGGAAGATGGGAAGATTGGAGAGGGAGGAGGGAAGAGAAAAGGAGGATTGAGTAGGAGAATAAGGGAGGGGATGAGGGAGGAATGGGGAAGGAGGAGGAGGGAGAGGGAGGAGGGAAGAAGAGAGGAGGGAAGGAGGAGAGTAATGGAGGACTTCTGAGGAGGGGAGGGGTGGGAGGAGGGAGAAGAGGAGGGGGAGGGAGAGGGAGGGAAGAGAAATGGAGAGGAGTGGGAGGGAGGAGGGTAGAGAGGAGAGGAGGGGAGGAAGGAGGAGGGAGAGGGAAGCAGAAGAAAGGGGAGGGAAGGGGGGAGAGAGGAGGAGGAGTGGGGAAGACGGGAAGGAAGGTGAGAGGAGAGAAGGGGCTGAAGGAGGAGGGAGTGGAAGGGGAAGAGAGGAGGAATGGGGAGGAAGGAGTGAGGAGGAAGAAGGGGAGGGAGGAGGAGTGGGGAGGGGCGGGAGGGAGCATGGAAGGAAGAGTGAGAGGGTGGAGAGTGGACGAGGATGTAGGGAGGGGAGGAGGGGAAGGGAAGAGGAAGGAGGGAGAAGTGGAGGGAGAAACGAGAGGGTGGAGAGAGGAGGGCGGGGTGGGGGGCGGGCAGAGGCGGGGCGTGGTGTCCGGGGCTGTGCTCCTTTCCGCGGCTGCGCCCCCCGCACGCGCTCGCGGACAGGGGCCGGGCGGACTCGGGGACCGGCGGAGGACGCCGGCCGCGCCCGGCCCTAGGCTGGGAGAGCGGGGCGCGGGTGCGCAGAGTCGGGCGCGCTGAGGACCCCAAGCCGGGCCGGGCCAAGGTAAGCAGTGGCCGCGGGGCGGGGACGCGCGGGGCGCGGGGAGACGCCGGCGGGGACCTGTCGGAGCCTTTGTCTGCGGCGCGCGGCCCCCCAAACCCTCCCTCCCGCTCGGGCGCTGCTCCCCCCACCCCGCCCGCCCCTGTCCCAGGAACCCGAGGCGACCCGGGCCGTGTCCGGAGTGGCCGGGCCCCCTCCGCCCGGCGACCAGCGCGGACGCGGACCCCTGGGCCCGACCGTGCGGGGTCTCGGCGCCACCACCTCCCCGGGCACCGCGCGGGGGGCCTCCCTCCCGAAGTTCTTCCCCGAACCCCCCCTGTCGTCCCCTCTGCCCGCGCCGGCCCCCTCCTCGTTCTCGGAAAAGCGGCTGGGAGAGGCGGAGCCTGGGCTCCGGGGTCACCTCGGGGCGGCCCCGGGATTCTGTCCTTTGCCTGGGGGCTCAGGTCCGCGAGCCAACTTCGCGGCTGATGGGGCCGAGGAGGGGGCGCAGAAAGGCGCGGGCATCGGTCGGGGAGGGCGGTGGGCCGGGGGTCAGCCTGTGGCCCCTGCATACCTTGGTGCCCTGGGGACTGCAGGAAGAGGGTGGCCGGAGGGGCTTGGAATCCACCATCCTGCCGACAGGAGTTGGAGCAGCTTAGACCCACTGGGCTGCTGAAAGGGCAGCAGAGACGTCGTTAGCCCCGGTTAAGCGGTTAACCGGGACCGGGGGTGGTGGCTGAGCCGGGAGTGCGAGCCCAGGCCGGCTTTCCAAGTGGAATTCGGTTCCCCTGGTCCTGCCTGGCTGGCCAAAAGAGCGCGGCCCCAGAATGAGGCCAGCTTGGCTTTGGGGTCCAGAAGCCCAGCGCTTCGTGGTGCCCCCGGCCACGTTCAGAACCGCGGTGCACTTCAGGCCCCGCTGAAATGGGAGGAGCCGGAGGGGGCCACTGGACCTGGACCAGGCTCCAGTCTGAGCCTTATGACACCCCCGCCTCGCCCCGTCTTGATCTCTCTGTGCCTCAGTCACCCTCCCTGCAAAATGGTGGCAGTCCTTGTCCAGACGCAGTGGCTCACTCTTGCAATCCCAGCTCTTTGGGAGGCTGTGGCTGAAGGATCATCTGAAGCCAGGAGTTCAAGACTAACTTGGGCAACAGAGCAAGACCCCACATCTTAAAAAAAAAAAAAAAAAAAAAAAAAAAAGCAGGGGGAGGGACAGGAGCCCTACTTTGTCCACAGCAGTGTTTAAGTGGCAGCTTCTGCAACTGTTGAATGCCTACTGTGTACAGCCGAGCCTACCCCACCAGCCACCCCCCCAGTCCCTGTTTGTGACATACTCTCACCCTCTTCTTCCTCTATTGAGTTGTGAAGTAGGGAAACAGACCTGAGGGGTGTCCCCAAGGCCAAAGAAATGACTTGTGTCTTCTCAACGGCCCCCTGGGGTGAGCATTGAGGGGTCCTGGCAGCTCAGAGTGGAGGAGCAGGGCCAAGACCTGTACCTACTGGGCTGCTAAGCAATGTGCATGTCATTAAATTTAATTAAGGGGGGCAGGGCAGGAGGGGATGATCGGAGGCCCTGGGCTGCCTCCCAGAGCCAGGGGAAGCTTGGATGCTGGGAGTTGGGGAGGACAGAGATGGAAGCCTCTGGCCCAGGAGAGGTGGGGGTGAGCAGCTGCCGCAGGCTCCCCACCCCCTCCACTATGGAGACAGTGGCTGGCCAAGTTGGGCAGTGTGGGTGGCAGCTGCCCACCTTGCCAAATGAGCCAGAGGGGACAGCAGCCACCTCCTGGCCCCATGCCGAGTGTGTCTGCCTTCCCAGGTGGCGTGGCCTCTGGGAAGGTGAAGAGGCGGAAACCTGGGCTTTGGCCAGGAGCGTTCGGGGCATGGCAGGCCCAGGGCAGTGTCTCGGGGGCCCTTGCTGAACACAGACCAGGCCTTTCTGGGTTGGGATGTCCTCCTGGGCTGAGCTGCCATCCTGAGCAGGTGGCAGGAGGAGCATTTGATTGTTATAGACTGTCACCCTGACACCATCCCCTTCCCTGGCCCTGCAGTCTCAAGAGGGGCCCTGGGGTCTCTCAGCCTTCGCTGACTCTCTGGCGCCTCCCAGCGACTCTTGAGATCAGGCTCATGTGTCCACTTTATAGGTGAGGACAGGTATGTGGGAGCCAGCCCAGCCCAGTCCTGTTAAGCCCTGCTCGCCCCACCCCCGCGCTTCCCTAGCTCCAGATGTGGCAGGAGGGGTCAGGGCTGGCGAAGGGCACTCAGGGGAGCCTTGAGCCTAGAAGCAGAGGTACGCTGGGCTTCCCAGACCCCAGAAGTCCAGGACTGCCTCTCCCCTGGTTGTGGGTACCAGTCACCTGGGATGGCCCCCAACTGTCAGGGGCTGAATCTCCCCAGCCCCCCACCACCTGGAAATGGTAAGGCTCTGGCTTCAAAGCCCCAGTGAGGCCCCAGGCCCCCTTTCAGGCCCCAGTTAAAACTCTGTAGTGAGCTAGAAGAGGGGGACATGGGGTTACAGGAAGGTGCTTGGTAACTGATAATTAAAACCGGCTGGGAAGGGGGTAAACTGAGGCAGGGGAAATGGAGGAAATGAGACCCAGGAGATGGGACAAGAGCAGGCAGAGGTGACAGGAGCCAGCCCCAGAGAAAATCAGGGTGGGCTAAGCACAGTGGCTCACGCCTGTAATCCCAGCACTTTGGGAGGCCAAGGTGGGAGGATCGCTTTAGCCCAGGAGTTCGAGACCAGCCTGGGTAACATAGTGAGAACTCATCTTTATAAAAAAGAAAAAAAAAATTAGCCAGGCCTGGTGGTGCACACCTGTTTCAGCTACTTAAGATGCTGAGATGGGAAGATCACTTGAGCCCAGAGGCAGAGGCTGCAGTGAGTTGTGATCATGTCACTGCACTCCAGCCTTGGCAATGAAGTGAGACTCTGTCTCAAAAAAAAAAAAAAAAAAAAAAATCAAGGTGCCTCTGGACCTGTGGGCTTCTTCGAGCCCTTTACACGACTTTCCCACATACTGAGGAAACTGAGGCACTACATTCAGCGCCCAGTGCTGGGCTGTCCTCTCTCCCCGTTAGCCTCAAACTACCTACAGCAAGCACAGATCCTTTCTGCATTCAGATAAATAAACACACAGTATTAGGAAAAGAAATTGTTGTTTTAGGGGAAAAGCTAGCCTGCCTCAGGCACACACAGGGCTGCCTACACAGTGCAAGCGTGTCCACCACAGCTAGTTAGCTCCCTCCTGAAGGTAAGGGCTGGCAGATCCAAACTGAAGCAAGAAACACTGAGGCAAGACCACAGGAAGAACTTCCCGCCATGAAGGTGGTTGGCCCCAGGACCAAGGGCCATCATGGCTCAGAGCGCCACACAGACTAGGGTTGGAGTCTGGGTTCCCCCACTTTCTGCCTGTTAGACCAAGGGGACTCTGGCTTTCCTTGGCTGAAAAATGAGTGATAAAGGCACCTTCCTCCCAGAGGACGCTTGGCAGCCCAGTGCAGGCACGCATCGGACTCACTCATATCGTCTGTTATTTCTGACTGCTGCCCAAGTCCTGGTATCACACCTCCAAAGTATTCCTCCATTCCCATCTTATTTCTCACCATGGCTGCTGCCACCATGCAGGCCACCTTGGTTGCTCACTGGGGCAGCTCTGAGCCATTCTCCTCCCCTCCGACCCCTTCTCCCTAGATAGCAGTGAGCATTAGCATCTTTAGGTATACCAGGTGAGGGCAAGGTGAGGTGGCTCACGCTTGGAACCCCAGCACTTTGGGAGGCTGAGGGAGGAGTTGGAAACCAGCCTGGGCAATGTAGTGAGATGCCGTCTCTACAAAAAAAAAAAAAAAAAATTTTTTTTTTTTTTTTTTTGAGACGGAGTCTTGCTCTGTTGCCCAGGCTGGAGTGCAATCGCACAATCTCAGCTCACCGTGACCTCCACCTCCCAGGTTCAAGCGATTCTCCCACCTCAGCCTCCTGAGCAGCTGGGATTACAGGCACGTACCACCACGCTCAGCTGACTTTTGTATTTTTAGTAGAGACGGGATTTCACCATGTTGGTCAGGCTGGAATCGATCTCCTGACCTCGTGATCAGCCCAACTCAGCCTCCCAAAGTACTGGGATTACAGGCATGAGTCACTGCACCTGGCCTGAAATTTCTTTTAATTAGCCAGGCATAGTGGTTTGCACCTGTGTTCCCAGCTACTTGGGAGGCTGAATCAGGAGGATCACTTGAGCCCAGGAGGTCGAGGCTGAAATGAGTGACAGTTGTGCCACCACACTCCAACCTGGGTGACAGAGTGAGACCCTGTCTCAAAAAAAAAAAAAAGACACATCAGGTGACATTGCTTATCTGCTTAAATTAGTGTCCTCTGGAATGGACAGAAAGGATAGTCCCCCTCCCAGGGGATATGGTCCAGGCCGCGTAGCATTGGGGCTGTGTTATCTTCTCCCTCTTCTTCCCTCACCTGCTCTTCTGCTTTCTCCAAAGCACAGGCTGCCATGGGCTCTGCCGGGAGCCAGCGTCTTGGGGAGCCCAGCGTGGCAGGCACACCAGACCGGGGCATAGCGATGAGCTTCAGCTTTGACAGTTACCAGCTGGAGGAGGCAGCGGAGGCGTCTCAGGGCCAGGGCCTTAGGGCCAGGGGTGTCCCGGCTTTCATGGATTCTGGTGAGTAGGGGTGTGGGCAAGGTGTATATCTCCCCCAAAGCAGGGTGGGCTGTGTGACCCCCCCAGTGAAGCCTTGGGGCAGCAAGGAGCCATGGTGGTCATAGAGCACTGGAGGTAGTACCTGTCAGTGCAGATTAGATCTACTGCATAACAAACATGCCCACAGTCTCAGTGCCTCCGCCCTGATGCTGTGTGTCCCATACAGGTCACTAGGGGCCCTGCCAACAGCCCCAGGCAGAGGAGGCTGTCTTAATATGGGCTTTTCTCCTCACTGGGTGGATGAAGGGACCTGTGGCTCTTGCACTGACCCATAGAGCTGCTATCTGGAGTGACACATGTCACTTTGGTTACATTTATTGGCCAAAGCAAGTCGTGCCTCACTGCAAAGGAGGTAGGAAAGTGCCTGAATGGGACTGGATGTGAGGTTCAAATACCTGGTTTTCAGCGCAGCTGTGTGACCTTAGGCAAGGGCCTAAACCTCTCTGAGCCTCAGTTTCACTACATTGAGGAATTGGGACAACTGAGTTTGAGATCAGACTTGCAGAATGGACAGCCCACAGGCTTGGAGTCTAACAGGCTCGGGTTCCAGGCCGCCTCCCCTCCTTTACCCACCAGGAACCCCTGGTCAAGTCACTGTTCTTCTCTGGCCCTCGCTCTCTTCCTCTGGAGAAGGGGTATGATGCTGTGTTAATGTAATTCCACCACAGTCCACAGAATCTTGCTCGGGCCTGTCCTGAGCGCTCGGGAGGTACCCTGTTAGCTATAGCTCTGTTTGGGGGAGCTGTTGTTTATGCTAATAGTTTAGGCTCAGAAACCTGAGTTAAGGTTGGGCGCTGTGGCTCACATCTATAATCCAGTGCTTTGGGAGGCAGAGGCAGGAGGATCGCTTGAGCCCAGGAGTTTGAGACCAGCCTGAGCAACCTGGCAAAACCTCATCTCTACAAAAAATACAAAAGTTAGCCGGGCGTGGTAGCACATACCTGTAATCCCTGCTACTTCGGAGGCTGAGGCAGGAGAATCACTTGAGCCTGGGAGGCAGAGGTTGCAGTGAGCCAAGATCATGCCACTACACTCCAGCCTGGGCAACATATTGAGACTGTCTGGGGGAAAAAAAAAAAAAAAAAAAGGAAAGAAAGAAAATGGCTTACTAAAGTGGGACCTGGTGGCCAGGCAGTGGCTCAGGCCTGTAATCCCAGCACTTTGGGAGGCCGAGGCAGGCAGATCACCTGAGGTCAGGAGTTCTAGACCAGCCTGGCCAACATGGTGAAACCTCGTCTCTACTAAAAATACAAATAGTCAGGCGTGGTAGTTCACACCTATAGTCCCAGTTACTTGGGAGGCTGAGGCTGGAGAATCACTGGTAGGTGGAGGTTGCAGTGAGCTGAGATCACGCCACTGCACTCCAGCCTGGGTGACAGAGCGAGACTCCATCTCAGAAAAAAATAAATAAAGCAGGAGCTGGTTAAGCCAGGCAGGCAGTCAGGAAGGTCATGGACAATCTGGAACCCACAGACAGGAGTTTCTTGGTGTCTCAGCTCCAGGAAGGTCCTCAGGTCTCACCTGGCTGGGTCAGACCCACTCAGGGTCATTTCCCTTTTGATGAACTTAGAGTTAACAGAGAGGGGACTTTAATTGCAAAATGGCTTCACAGCAGCACCAGGGTTAGTGTTTGAATTGGGGACGGTGCTGCCACCTGCCACGGTGACCATAAAACAGACCATCACAGTCCCCCTCTTGCCAGTGTGACTCCCACACACATCTTCCTAAACAATGCTTCCTCACCAGACAAAGGCAGAAGCAAGGTCACACTGCCACTGAGAGCATGCTACATGAACCCTGTCCAACCCCAGACATGCACCTGCTTCCCCAGAAAGACAGGCAGAGGGTGTTCACTCTTCTCTTTCCATATCTTTTTTTTTTTTTTTGGAAACAGTCTCATGCTGTTGCCCAGGCTGGAGTGCAGTGGTGCAACCTCAGCTCACTGCTGCAACCTCAACCTCCTGGGTTCAAGCTATTCTGCCTCAGCCTTCCAAGTAGCTGGGACTACAGGTCTACAGGCATGCACCACCATGCCCAGCTAATTTTTTGTATCTTGGTAGAAACAGGGTTTCACCATGTTGGCCGGGCTGGTCTCAAACTCCTGACCTCATGATCTGCCCGCCTCAGTCTCCCAAAGTGCTGGGATTAGACGCATGAGCCGGTTTCCTGTCCATCAAGTGGCAGCTTCAGTGGCTGTGATGGCATGGGTGTGGTGGCCATAGCCACAGTGTTTGGTGGCTTTTGATAATGTCCACGATGACAGAGTTATGGGGAGCAGAGGTCACAGTGATGGACCGTAGCCATGGTGATGGTGGCTGGGGTGGCGGACATCGCCCTGGGCAGTGGCCATGGCCATGGTGACGGTGGCTGGGGTGGCGAACATCGGCCTGTGCAGTGGCCGTGGCCATGTGTGGAGCCTGCCCCATCTCACCTGGAGTCTTCGGCTTTAGCGTTGGAGGAGCCGGTGCCCGATGACCGCTACCACGCCATCTACTTTGCGATGCTGCTGGCTGGCGTGGGTTTCCTGCTCCCATACAACAGCTTCATCACGGACGTGGACTATCTGCATCACAAGTACCCAGGTGGGTCTCTCCATGGCTGTGCCCGGACACTCAGGGTGCTCCATCATGGCCTGGAGCCTCCAGAGACCCCCAGCAGGAAGGGTCCTACCAGGGACCCGTTTTATTCAGCTCTTGGCTCCGCTGTTAGCTGCTGCGTGGCCTCAGGGCAGCCACTCACTCTCAGTGGGCAGCAAGCCCCTCCTGGGAGGCTGCACCCGACAGGGGTCAGTGCAGAGGGTGGGACCTCCCTGAGTGCCTGCTGCCTCTGGCCCTCCGCAGGGACCTCCATCGTGTTTGACATGAGCCTCACCTACATCTTGGTGGCGCTGGCAGCTGTGCTCCTGAACAACGTCTTGGTGGAGAGACTGACCCTGCACACCAGGATCACCGTAGGTGCGCTGGGCCCTGCCACGTGACACCTGGCCAGTCACCCACTTGCCAGTTTCCCTGAGCCTCACTCCTCTCATCTATAAAATGGGCATGCTTCCTAGGGATGCCCTGGGGTCTGGTGTAAGATGAGGTCTGGCTATAGTGGGGCCTCTGCACCCCACCTCACATCCCTGGGCCCCGCCCAAGCTCTTCCCCACACTCAGTGTGTTCTGCCTTTCCCATTCCTCCACACGGTGACATCCAGCTTCAAAGCCTGGCTCAAATGGCACCTCCTCCAGGAAGCCCTCTGGATGCCCCTGTTAGACTTATAAAGCATCTCTGGGCCCTCCTTGAGAGGGAAGGGCAGAAAAAGCCTCAGACCGACTCTGTAGGAGGGGCGGGGAGGAGGGGGATCCCCACCCAGTTGGCTCCACCACTCCCCTCACTGGACTCTCCCCCAACAGGTTACCTCTTAGCCCTGGGCCCTCTGCTGTTTATCAGCATCTGCGACGTGTGGCTGCAGCTCTTCTCTCGGAACCAGGCCTATGCCATCAATCTGGCCGCTGTGGGCACCGTGGCCTTCGGCTGCACAGGTAGGAACTGGGTACTGGGGGTGAGGCCCTGAGTGCCCACTTCCAGCTCTGTCCCCCCCAGTCCCGGTCTCCTTCTGGTGGCATGTGGTGTGATGGGAGCCAGGCTGGCTGGGTGCCATGTGTGCATCCACCTGCATGCCAGCATGCACCTATGCACAGTGTGTAGCCACAGAGACCCTGAGGCGGCCCCTCGTTTCCCTGGTATAGACCGGACTTCAAGGACCGTTCTGCTTTCACTGTATCACTGTTTCTCTTGAGCAGTGGCTTTCAGCAGGGTCTGACTCTGTCACCCAGGCTGGAGTGCAGTGGCATGATCATAGCTCATGGCAGCCTCGACCTCCTGGACTCAGGCCATCCTCCCACCTCAGCCTCCTGAGTAGTTAGGACCACAAGTACATGCCACAAAACCTGGATAATTTTTTATTTTTTTGAGACAAAGTCTTGCCCTGTTCCCCAGGCTGGAGTGCAATGGTGTGATCTCAGCTCACTGCAACCTCTGCCTCCTGGGTTCTAGCAATTCTCCTGCCGCAGCCTTCTGAGTAGCTGAGATTATAGTCACCCACCACCACATCCAACTAATTTATGTGTTTTCAGTAGAGACAGGGTTTCACCATGTGGGTCAGGCTGGTCTTGAACTTCTGACCTCAGGTGATCCACCCGCCTTGGTCTCCCAAAGTGCTGGGATTACAGGCGTGAGCCACTGCACCTGGCAAGCCTGGCTACTTTTTAAAAATTGTTTGTAGAGATGGGGTCTCTCTATATTGCCCAGAACAGTCTTGAACTTTTTTTTTTTTTTGAAACAAGAGTCTTGTACTGTTGCCCAGGCTGGAGCGCAGTGACGCGATCTTGGCTCACTGCAACCTCTGCCTCTTGGGTTCAAGTGATTCTCCTGCCTCACCCTCCTGAGTAGCTGGGATTACAGGTGCCTGCCACCATACACAGCTAATTTTTTTTATTTTTAGTAGAAATGGGGTTTCACTCTGTTGGCCAGGCTGGTCTTGAAATCCTGACCTCGTGATCCACCCGCCTTAGCCTCCCGAAGTACTGGGATTGCAGGCGTGAGCCACTGCACCTGGCCTAGTCTTAAACTCTTAGGCCCAAGTAATCCTCCCACCTTGGTCTTCCAAAGTGCTGGGATCACAGGCGTGAGCCATTGTGCCTGGCCTTTCAAACTTTTTTTGAAAACTACTTTTTATTTTGCAAACATTTCAAGCCTACAGAAAGCTTGCAAAAATAATACAGTGAAATCCCATATGAGTACTCCCCTCCCCAACCCCTCTCTCTCTACATAAATTTCTAAGTATATATAAATTTAAGATAATACCTATTTTCCCTTACACCACTTGAGAGTTAGTTGTAGATGTCATCACCTTTCTTGCCTAATTACTAATACTTCAGAGTATGTTTTCTTTTCTTTTTTTTTTTAATTAAAAACTTTTTTTATTTTTAAGGCGAGGTTTCACCATATTGGTCAGGCTGGTCTTGAACTCCTGACCTCAGGTGATCCACCTGCCTCTGCCTCCCAAAGTGCTGGGATTACAGGCGTGAGCCACCGTGCCTGGCTCCTTTTCTTTTCTTTTTTTTTTGAGACAGTCTCGCTCTATCACCAGGCTGGAGTGCAATGGCATGATCTTGGCTCACTGCAACCTCCGCCTCCCAGGTTTAAGTGATTCACCTACCTCAGCCTCCGGAGTAGCTGGGATGACAGGTGCGTGCCACCACACCCAGCTGATTTTTTTTGTATTTTTAGTAGAGACGGAGTTTCACCATGTTGCTCAGGCTGGTCATGAACTCCTGACCTCAGGTGATCTGTCTGCTTCAGCCTTCCAAAGTGCTGGGATTACAGGTGTGAGCTACCATGCCTGGCTGGCATTTCTTTTATCACCAGATTATAGTTGCCAAAATTGGGCAGTTTAACACCGATGTGATACTGTTATCTAAGCTACAGTCCATATTCGAATTTCTCCAATCATCCCGATAATGTCCTTTGTAGCATTTTTTTTTCTTACCTGACAACCTCTCCAGATTCACACCTTTCTTTTAATCCAGGATGGTCCTCCACCTCCCTCTGTGTTTCATGAGTTACATTTTGCAAGGGTCCAGGCCAGTTGCTTTGTAGACTTTCTTTCTTTCTTTCTTTTTTTTTTTTTTTTTGAGAGGGAGTCTTCCTCTGTAACACAGGCTGAAGTGCAGTGGCACAATCTTGGCTCAGAGTGTGTTTTCCTTCTTTTTTTTTTTGAGACAGAGTCTTGCTCTGCCACCCAGGCTGGAGTGCAGTGGCTTATTCTTGGCTCACTGCAACCTCCGTCTCCTGGTTCAAGCGATTCTCCTGTCTCAGCCACCTGAGTAGTTGGGACTAGAGGTGCCTGCTTCTACGCCAAGCTAATTTTTATATTTTTAGTAGTGACAGAGTTTCATCATATTAGCCAGGCTGGTCTCAAACTCCTGACCTCGTCCACTGGCCTCAGCCTCCCAAAGTTCGAGACTGTCTCAAAAAAAAAAAAAAAAAAATTTGTAAAGACAAAATCTCGCTTTGTAGCCCAGGCCAGTCTTGAACTCCTGGACTCAAGCAATCCTCCCTTCTTAGCCTCCAAAAGCACTGGGATTACAGGCGTGATCCACCATGCCCAGCTTTAACCAGAAGATTTTACTTAGACAAAGACTGCCCCCAAGGCTACTTCCAGGCACGGATTTGCTAGACCCCAAGGTATGGACCTGTGCACTTTTATTTCCCCTGGATCCTGATGGATTTCTGGCTGTATTAGGATGAGAGAGGGTATTGCTGTGTAACAAATTAGCCCAAAAATCTCAATGGCTCCATAGAACAAGGCTGGCTGCTCACTCTTGCTGCCTCTCCTGTCTGGAGGGTGAAGGATGTTCGGCTCCACACAGTCTCTCAGGGCTTCAGTCCTCTCCCTACTCCATAACACATGGCCTCTTCTGTCCCTGCCCATGGGAAGAAGAAAGGTTGAAAGTCATGCGGGCTTTTCTCTGCCTTGCCCAGAAGTGAGGTGTCATTTCTGCAGATGTTTCATCTGCCAGAGCTTGTCAGTGACCCTGGCTGACTGCAAGGGTACACTGGTTGTGTGTTCCTACTGCTGTGTGTCAAATCTCTCTGCCATTAGTGGTGTTAACGTCTGTTTACGCACCCTTGTCCACCAACACAGTTCCCTCAAGCTAGTGAATTTCACCCAAGTTGACAGGTGATAATGGTGTCTCTGGGTTTTTCCTCTCTCTCTCTCTCAAGTGCAGCAATCCAGCTTCTATGGGTACACAGGGATGCTGCCCAAGCGGTACACACAGGGGGTGATGACCGGGGAGAGTGAGTATCTGCAGACCCCCTGGGGAGGGGGTGCTGGCTTTGGAAGCTTCTTCCCAGGAACTCCCCATGATGCGCCCCGGTCTGGGAGGAGGGCTCACAATCCCTGGGCAGAGTGAACTAGGGACAGTGATCACCATCTTTCCTGGCCTGGCTGGGGGAGAAAGGGAGTGGACTCCCCCATGGGAGGGACACAGGCACACGCATGTGTGTGCTCTGTTTCTGGGGCTTGTGATCCTTGGTGTTAGGGGAAGCTGATGCCTCTCTCGGCATGTGGCTGGGTGTACATTTTGTAAGTCTGCGTATGCGCGTGTTGTGGACATCACGCCATGCGTACAGCACCATGCTCTCCTTGCAGCCATGGACGCACCAGCCACCCCGTGCTTGGCACCCCGTGTGGGGGGTCTCACGGGCTTTTCATGTCTTCTCCACCCACCCTGCCACTCACATCCGCCCTTCTCAGCAAATGGCACCCCCTTGCTCATGCCTCAACCTTACATGACACCCGACCTCTACAAGTCCTAGGTCTGTGCCCTGGGCTCCAGCCCCTGCAGAGGGGCAGCACTGGCCCCTGGCACTGACACTGTGCGTTAAAGCCCCTTCCTCTAAGGGTTCCCAATCTTCCTTCTGTGCCTGGACTGGCCGGGGTCAGTGCTGTCCAGACAGGAAGCAGAAGCCCCAGGTCAAGACCCACGTGGGTCTGGCTCATTTCTCCCCTTGAGGGGAGTTCTGCAACCCTCTGCCTGGTGCTGAGGTTGGCCAGATGCCCTGGAGCTCCCAGACTCCCATCTGTGAGGTCTTGGTTCCTGTCGCTGGCTGGTAGATTTTGTAGTGCGGTTGAGCCAGAATGGGTGCAGAATTGAGCCGGCACACTGGTGTCTGGTGGTTTATGCAGCTGACGGCCCTGCAGAAAACACTTGCTCAGAGCCCTGCCCACTCTCCGGGGTTGGAGACACTTGCTCAGACCCCTGCCCACAACAGGACAGGGGTCCTCTAACTGCCCCCCACCTCTGCGCGCTCTCGGTTCCATTCCTTTCCACCCCCTGCCCGTGTGTCATCCTGGCTGCACTGGGTCCTCAGAGCAGGCACTGGATAAATGCCCCATGGTGGGGGGGTGTGATGGGGAGGGACAGCTGTGAGGGGCAGCTTCTGTGGGCAGTTCCTCGTGGCTGGGGCGGAGCTGGGGGGACCTGTAGTTGGGGCCGCAGAGATAGGACTCAGGACTCAGAGGGAGTTGGACGGAGCTGGGCGGGGCCTAGTGGGGCAAGGCTGAGTTGGGATGCAGCTGGGCTGCCCGTTGTAACAATTGCTGGGAGAGGCTGGTGGAGCAGGTCTGGTTGCGGGAGCGGGGCAGCTGTGGTGGTGGGAGGGGCCGGTGGGTGGGGCAGGGTCTGCGTGTGGGCGGGCCTGTGCTAGTGGGAGGAGCCTCTGGGTGGAGGGTGGGGCCATGTGTGGGCGGGGCCCGCGGTGCAGGAGCTGGGTGGATCAGGCCCAGGCCCTCGGTGCGCGTCCCCCCAGGCACTGCAGGTGTGATGATCTCTCTGAGCCGCATCCTCACGAAGCTGCTGCTGCCCGACGAGCGCGCCAGCACGCTCATCTTCTTCCTGGTGTCGGTGGCGCTGGAGATGCTGTGCTTCCTGCTGCACCTCTTGGTGCGGCGTAGCCGCTTCGTGCTCTTCTACACCACGCGGCCCCGCGACAGCTGCCGGGGCAGGCCGGGCCTGGGCAGGGGCTCTGGCTACCGCGTGCACCACGACGTCGCCGCCGGGGATGTCCACTTCGTAAGTGCGCGCTGCCCGCCTCGGTTCCTTCCTCTGTCGCCACCACGAGGTCGGGAAGTACACGCCACCTGGGTCCGAGCCCCTCCCCTACATCCCAGGCTGCGGCCTCCTGCTGTGGTGGAGGCCCCTTCCCGCCAGCCCCCTTTATTCTGTGGCCAGGTGTGGGTTCTTAGTGGCTCGTCACGTCCTGTGGCCTGAGGGTCATCCCACCCACATCTGTAGTTGGGGGCTCTGCCCAGCTGCCGTGTCCCTCGGCATGGGGCTGCATGGTCCCTGTCCGCAGTGACACTCCACATGATGTAAAGTTTCCATCCCTGGGCCAGCCCACATTTGTTCTGGGATCTTGGCCCTCCTGGCTGTGCCACCCCACGTTGTGGGTCCCTCCTGTGGGCTCAGCCTGGCAGCTAACTCTCTAGGAAGCTCATCCATCCTCCCTAGAGACGGGACACCAGGAGGGAAATCAGGGCTCAGGGATAACCCTGGGTTCCCCGAGGGGGGCAAGGCGTGGCCCCCCAGAATTTCCCATAGAAGACGCCAGCCAGGAAAGGGAGTGGTCTCCCAGGTGAGGATAGACAGGCAGAGAGGGAGAGCCAGGAGCTTGGTTCTGTGGCCCCTGGGCTTTGCTGGGTTTCCTTGTCACAGCACAGAGGCACTATCCCTGTGGGGTCCCCAGCACAGACAGCCCGTCAGGGGTGACCCCGTCCCACCATCTCTGGGCAGGCAGCTGTCATGGAGGGCTGGGGTGCCCTCTGGTGGCAGCAGCACTATACAGCGCTCCCCCCCCCCACCCCAGGCTCAGGGCCAGCAGCTGTGCAGCTTGGGGATACCTGCAGGGTGAGGTTAGGAGTGCCAGGCCATGCAGAGTGGGGTTGGGGGAGCCACTGGTCCTTGTTCCTGAGGGTCTGGAACCAGATGGTCATGCAGGCCTTGGTCCAGTGAGTCACCTGGGCCCTTGGCTGGGGACACTGAAGGGAGCCAGAAACACTGTCCCTAGGGGAAACCCCAGACCCAGAGGGGCCCAGGATGAAAAGGGGACAAGCCGGGGCAGGGGCATGCCTCTCTCTTAGCGAGGTCCCCTGAGGAGGGGCTTTTGGGCTGAGACCTGACCTACAGGAAGGGTGTTGGGGCAGAGGGAAAAGCATGTGCAGTGGTTCAGAGGCTGGGAGGACCTCTGTGTGTTTGGGGGAGGGGAGAAGCGTGGGGGTCATGGGACCCTCAAGGGGCCTCTGGGCAAGGTTGGGAACTAAATGGTCTGCTTGATTTGGTCAGAAGCCTGTAGCAGGTTCTCGGGAGTGACAAGATGGAATTTGCTGCCTCGGAAGTATGAGAGACAGCCAGGCACGGTGGCTTGCACCTGCAATCCCAGCTATACAGGAGGCCAAGATGGAAGGATCACTTGAGCTCAAGAGTTTGAGATCAGCCTGAGCAATATAGCAAGACCCTGTCTCTACAAAAAAAACACAGCCAAAAAAAAAATTAGCCGGGGTGGCCCAGGCGTGGTGGCTCACGCCTGTAATCCCAGCGCTTTGGGAGGCTGAGGCAGGTGGATCATGAGGTCAGGATATTGAGACCATCCTGGCTAACATGGTGAAACCCCATCTCTACTAAAAATACAAAAAAAAAAAAAAAAAAAGCCGGGCAAGGCAGTGTGTGCCTGTAGTCCCAGCTGCTTGGGAGGCTGAGGCAGGAGAATTGCTTGAATCCAGGAGGAGGAGGCTTCAGTGAGCTGAGATTGTGCCACTGCACTCCAGCCTGGGTGACAGAGCGAAACTCCATCTCAAAAAAAAAAAAAAAAATTAGCTGGGGTGATGGCACAGGGCTGTGGTCCCTGCTATTGGGAGGCTGAGGCGGGAGGATCACTTGAGTCCAGGAGGTCAAGGCTGCAGTGAGCTGTAACTGCACTACTGCATTCCAGCCTGGGAAACAGAGCAAGACCTCTCTAAAAGGAAAAAGAAATGTGAAGTGAGACACCTTGATAATAAAGTGAGATGGCGGGAGGAGGGTGGGGTCTGCACACAATAGGTGCCACCTGAATGTCAGCATCAGCCTCAGTGTGGCAGTTCTGATTGGGCCCGGATCTCTGGCCAGTGTCTCCTGTCCTCCCTTCCACACAAACCCAGCCCACTCCGTCCTCCCTCCAGGAGCACCCAGCCCCAGCCCTGGCCCCCAGTGGGTCCCCAAAGGATAGCCCAGCCCACGAGGTGACCAGCAGTGGCGGTGCCTACATGCGCTTTGATGTACCACAGCCAAGGGTCCAGCGCAGCTGGCCCACCTTCAGAGGTGAGTGCCAAGGGGTCCCTCTGCAGCCCTGGCAGTGGCACCTAGGCAGGGGATGGGGGAGGCAGGCAGGGGTCCTTGTGGGTACTGCCTGTGACCCTCCCCGCCCCGGCCCTAGCCCTGCTGATTCACCGCTACGTGGTGGCGCGAGTGATCTGGGCTGACATGCTCTCCATTGCTGTGACCTACTTCATCACCCTATGCCTGTTCCCTGGCCTCGAGTCTGAGATCCGCCACTGCATCCTGGGCGAGTGGCTGCCCATCCTCATCATGGCTGTGTTCAACCTGTCAGACTTTGTGGGCAAGGTGAGCCATCCACCCTGCCTGGTGTGGGGGGATGCCATGGGGGGGGTGACGGGGAGGCCCTGGCCCATTCGGGGAGGGTTCTGAGTAAAGGATGCCTGGGGCTCCCGGGTAGAAAGGGTGAGAGCCATGCATTGGCACCATCCCGGACAGTGTCCCGTGGAGGGTGGTCCTGGCCTGATCCCACTGGGGTACTCTGGAGTGTCAGCTGCATCATAGAGGATGGGCATGGTGCTTACCTTCTCCCCCCACAGTCACAGGTCCCCCAGGGATGAGCACAGGGCAGTGGCCCAGAGAGGACCCAGAGAGGGCAGGGACACTCAAAAATTGTTCAAAGAAATGGCTGGATGCAGTGGCTCACACCTGTCATTCCAGCACTTTTGGGGGCCGAGATGGATAGATCACTTGAGGCCAGGAGTTTGAGACCACCCTGGCCAACATGGTGAAACCCCGTGTTTACTGAAAATACAAAAATTAGCTGGGTGTGGTAGCGCATGCCTCTAATCCCACCTACTCAGGAAGCTGAGGCAGGAGAATCACTTGAACCCAGGGGGTGGAGGGTGCAGTGAGCTGAGATTGTGCCACTGCAGTCCAGCCTGGGCAATAGCGTGAGACTCTGTCTCAAAAAGAGAAAAAAAAAAAAAAATTAGCCAGGCGTGGTGGCATATGCCTGTATTCCTAGCTACGTGGGAGTCTGAGGTGGGAGGATTGCTTGAGTCCAGGAGTTTGAGGCTGCAGTGAGCCATGATCGTGCCACTGCACTCCAGCTTGGGTGATAGAGCACTACCCTGACTTTAAGGGAAAAAAATTTAAGTGGAATTTGGGGGATTTTATATTTATTTATTGAGAGATGGAGTCACTCTGTAATTTGGGGGGTTATTTATTTATTTAGACAGTGTCTCACTCTCTCGCCCAGGCTGGAGCAATGGTTTGATCTCAGCTTAATGTAACCTCCGCCTCCCGGATTCAAGCAATTCTCCTGCCTCAGCCTCCTGAGTAGCTGGGATTACAGGCGTCCTCCACCATGCCCAGCTAATTTTTAGTATTTTTAGTAGAGACGGGGTTTCACCATGTTGGTCAGGCTGGTGTCGAACTCCTGACCTCAGGTGATCCACCTGTCTTGGCCTTCCAAAGTGCTGGGATTACAGGTGTGAGCCACAGCATCCAGCCAATTTGGGAGATTTTAGAGGGGCGATCTGGAGAAGGGCTGAGCTGGACGGGGCCAGGAGTGTTTGGGGCCAGGGGTGTGAGGGGAGGGGGGCCTGCGGCCGGGGCAGGGCACCCATGTGCCTGGCTCTCCACAGATCCTGGCAGCCCTGCCAGTGGACTGGCGGGGCACCCACCTGCTGGCCTGCTCCTGTCTGCGGGTGGTCTTCATCCCCCTCTTCATCCTGTGCGTCTACCCCAGTGGCATGCCTGCCCTCCGGCACCCCGCGTGGCCCTGCATCTTCTCGCTGCTCATGGGCATCAGCAACGGCTACTTCGGCAGTGTGCCCATGATCCTGGCAGCCGGCAAAGTGAGCCCCAAGCAGCGGGAGCTGGCAGGTGAGGCCTGCGGGGCGTCAGGGGGCTCCTCCCAGCAGCGTGACGTCCCCCTCTTGAGGAAACCTAGGCCAGACCACGAGAAGGTGCATTTGGGTTCCGGGGGTTCAAGTCAACGTCTGGGAGGCTGTAGGTGTGGGGACATTCTTCACTCACTCAATTCATTTGTCCCACAACTACTTGGTGAGCCCCTCCAGTGGACCAAATGCTTTTCAAGGCACTGGAGACGAAGTGGGGACAAAACGACGCTCCCTGTATTGTGGGGCTGACTGTCCAGATGTGGACACAGGCTGGGCTGGGCACGGCACAGCAGCTCACACCTGCAATCCCAGCGCTTTGGAAGGCCAAGGCGGGTGGATCACTAGAGCCCAGGAGTTCGAGACCAGCCTGGGCAACACAGTGAGACCCCTCCTCTATACAGTTTTTTTTTTTTTTTTTTGAGATGGAGAGTCGCTCTGTTGCCCAGCCTAGAGTGCAGTGACATGATCTCAGCTCATTGCAACCTCAGCATCTGGAGAAGCTGGGACTATACCACACCCAGCTAATTTTTGTATTTTTAGTAGAGATGCGGTTTTACCGTGTTGGCCAGGCTAGTCTCGAACTCTTGATCTCGTGATCTGCCCGCCTCGGCCTCCCAAGGTGCTGCAATTACAGGTGTGAGCCACCTTGCCTAGCCGAGACTGGAGATTAAAATGGGGAGGGTTGAGGCCTGTCACACTGGCTCAAGACTGTAATCCCAGCATTTTGAGAGGCCAAGGTAGGAGTATCACTTGAGCCCCAAAGCTTGAGACCAGCCTGGGCAATGTGTCTCTACAAACAATTTTTCAAAATTATCAGGGCATGGTGGCATGTGCCTGTGGTCCCAGGTACTCAGGAGGCTGCGGTGGGAGCATCAGCCAAGCAGGTCAAGGCTGCAGGAAGCTATGACTGTGACACTGCACTCCAGTCTGGGAACCCAGAGAAGCAGGCGAGGCCTGGGGTGCAGAGTAGATGGCCTCAGGGAGAAGGAATGAGGAAGAACAGGATCTGGGGAGGGTGCTCCCAGGAGGAGCAAGAGGGCAGCGGTCCTGGAGGGGCGGCGCGGTTCGTGCGGTGTCACGGGCTCCCAGGAGCTGGCAGCTGTCAACACTCCTCACATCTGAGCAGCCCTGCCCCCACCCCCCTCAGTCCAGTGTCGTCCACAGGGAACACCATGACCGTGTCCTACATGTCGGGGCTGACGCTGGGCTCCGCCGTGGCCTACTGCACCTACAGCCTCACCCGAGACGCCCACGGCAGCTGCCTCCACGCCTCCACTGCCAACAGCTCTGTCCTCACAGTCCTCTGAGCCAGCCCCGCCCACTGCCAAGGACACTGAGGGCCTGATCAGGGGCCCCAAGGCAAGAGGGCCCCTCCCCCATCCCCACCTCAGTGCCTGCGGGGCCCCGAGCCTCCCCCGTGCCAGCAGCGCCACCCCCTCTGGGTCCAGCCATCCTCCACCCTGAAGTTCTGCAGCGTCCTTCGAGGACCAGAACCTGTTTCTGCGACCCGGGGCTCTGCCCAGCACTGTGTTCTGTATTTGGTCTCACACCTGCCTCTACCTTCCATCTGTGTCCAGCGGCCCCAGTGCCAACCCAGCCAGCACTCTGTGGGGTCACAGGCACCACTGTCCCCACCCAGGACAGAAGACAGCTGCCCATGCGCGCACCCAGTGACCGCACCAATCAGGGCACCGCCTGGCCCAGCCTCCACCAGGGACCTTTCCTCATGAACCCTTGGGCCCTGAGAGGAGGGGGGCAGCCCCCCACCTTGGCACCCTCAGGCTTCCCCCTTCCTTCCTCGCTCTTAGAGACTGCTTCTCTCAAACAAAACACGTTAGCCATGAAGAAGTCGGAGCTCCAAACGGACCTGCCTGCAGTCTGCATCAGCCTCTCGGGAACCACAGTGGTGCTGCCAGCCGAGCATGTGAGGACCTCCCCACACACCCACACGATGCAACAGGCCAGGGGGCTGTGCTTGACTAGGGAACCCCCTATTGCCTCTCTGGCCCATGATAAGAGGAGACAACTATGTTTGGGGTCTGCAAAGCAGGGTCCCCAAACCCTGGCTGGAGTCAGCTTGACCTAGCTATTGACCCTCATCTGGCAAGGGACCTGACAGACCCAAGGGTGCTTAGCAACTAGGGAGGGGCTGGGGGGGTCACTCCAGCCTGGGTCCCCTGGAATACCATGCCCTTGTCGGGGGATTCCAAGGGTGGCCTTCTAGAGACAGTGTTTCCAGGGGGAGGACGGCCCACACTTCCAGACCCCTGGCTGTGACTGCCGTTTCACCCCCTGCTGTGTCCTGTCACCCGTCTGTCCACTAACTGTACCGCACTGGCCATTAAAAGATGAAGGCAGACTGCTGCACCAAAGCCTTGAAGCAGAGTTTGTGTATGGCTGGGGGCTGGGATGGCCACTGAGGGATCCCAGTGGGAATCAACCCGCCCTGCGTAAGCCGGGCCTCAGTCTTCCCATGGGTGAGGTGGGCGGGGTGGGTCAGGGAGCAGGAGGGTGTCCCCACACTGGGTAGGCTTGGTTTCTGGGCAGGGCTGGGTGGTGGGGTGGGAGCTGGGAGCCCTTGGGGTTTGTAGCCCACCTTGATGACCCCCCAGGCTTCGTGAGGATCAGGGAGGATTGCCACATGCAGCCCATTTCAAGAGGGAAACAGAGCAAGTGAGGCGTGGCCCCAGCCTCTTGGGGACTGCACTGCATCCTAGGAGTCAGAGGCTCCTGGCCTCGAGCCTCTCAGCCCTTTCGCTGACCTGTGCATTTTGGACAAATTCCTGCACTGTTCTATGCTTTTTTTGGGGGGGATGGAGTTTCACTTTGTCATTTAGGCTGGAGTGCAGTGGTGTGATCTTGGCTCACTGCAACCTCAGCCTCCTGGATTCGTGATTCTCCTGCCTCAGTCTCCCAAATAGCTGGAATTACAGGTACATGCCCCTATGCCTGACTAATTTTTGTATTTTTAGTAGAGACAGGGTTTCAGCATGTTGGCCAGGCTGGTCTTGAATTCCTGACCTCAAGTGATCCACCTGCCTCAGCCTCCCAAAGTGCTGGGATTACAGGTGTGAGCCACGACACCTGGCCTGTGCCTCATTTTAAAAATTTCTCTGAGTCAGGCTCTTGCTCTGTTGCCCAGGCTGGAGTACATTGGTGCCATCACGGCTGGTCTCAAACTCTGGGCCTCAAGTGTTATTCCTGCCTCGGCCTCCCAAAGTGCTGGGATTACAGGTATGAGCCACCATGCCCAGCCTGTTCTGTCCTTAGTTTCCCCAAGGAGTGGGGCTGGTCCACATTTTGATGTGGGTACCTTAAAGGAAGGCATGAGAGCCACCACATGCTCCAGGTCTGCAGCCGTCATAACCCACAGGGCAGGTATCCTCCCTGGGGCCCAGGTGTGCGGCCACATGGGTGAAGTCTGTGCCAGGTGACACCAGAGTGTTTCCCAGAGCCCACGCCAGGCCCTTCCCTTGCCTGAGGCCAGCTGGCTGTCCTCCCTGGGTTACCCTCTTCACAAAGCCCCAAATGTCCTCTGCTGGCCACCCACACTGACCAGGCCATAGTTGCTGCTGGGCAGCCAGACCCCCACCTACAGTTTTCCCAGGCCCCAGTGCAGAGATGCTGTCCACCCCCATCTAGGTGAGAGCTTCAGACTTACCATTAGGGTCGTTTTCTTCTGTTGTAGGCATGGCTGGAAGCATGCAGCTTTGCTTTTTCTTTTTGAGATGAAGTCTCGCTGTCGCCCAGGCTAGAGTGTAGTGGCACGATCTCAGCTCACTGCAACCTGTCTCTTGGCTTCAAGTGAGTCTCTTGCCTCAGCATCCTGAGTAGCTGGGACTACAGGCATTCATCACCACGCCTGGCTAACTTTTGCATTTTGAGTAGAGACGGGGTTTCACCATGTTGGTCAGGCTGGTTTCAAACTCCTGACCTCGTGATCCGCCCGCCTCGGCCTCCCAAAGTGCTGGGATTACAGGCGTGAGCCACCGCGCCCAGCCGATTAGCTCAGATTTAGATGGCTGCATGTGGTCACTCTCCCTGCCTGGGTGGCGCCCAACCTCCAGCCGAATCCTGCTTCTCGGTGCCCTGATACGGCAGAATCCCCCCCAGATACCACCCCTGCTCCAGCCCTGGAAATAAACCACTCCAAACAATTTTATTTTTCCAATTAAATCTTTTTCTTTGCTTTTCTTTTTTTATGAAAAAAGATCACACAGAATTTGCCAACAAAATTCCAAAAGAAACTTAAAAAAAAACAAACAATAATTCCCCCAAAAAACAAACCCAAAGTCTGGCTTCCTTCCCTCAAGATTGTCTGGTCGAGGCCTTGGTTTCCTGGAAGGCTTGGGGCCTGGTTAAGTGCTTTCTGGGGCCCAAGCAGGGACCACGGGCTCGGGCCGGCTCCTGCCTCTTCCCTCTTCTCTCCCTAACTCTTCTCTAACGTGGGGGGCGAGTACAGTACACTTGGCGGGGTTGGGGATCGGGTGGGGAGTGTGCTGGGGACTGGGAGGCCGGTGAGGCCAGTGCTAGACACTACAATCTAACAGGAAATAAAAAATAATATTCTGCACGTCAGAATGTGTTCGCTTTTTTTTTTATAATTTCATAGCTATTTTTCACAGTTTTAAAAAGTTTATATTTATATATATTTATATATATTTATCTTCTTTATATATATAATTAAAAAGTTGACTCCATTTAAAGGCTTATGATACAGGGGCGGGGGCGAGTCTCTCTTGGTACAATAAAACTGTACAGGTTAAGAAGGGCCACCTCCCTCCTGGGTGGGGAGGGGCTGGACATGGCCGGGGGGCAAGGGTTTCAGCACCATTGGGGTTTTCTGTAGTGTGAGGGTTTGGGCCAGGGTGGGCCTTTGCTGGGCCCCCTCCTCCTGGCGCCTTTGATGCTCCCGGGCTGCACCCCGACCCAGCTCTGTTCCCCAAGTCCAGGCCATCCTGAGAAGGTAGGAGCTGGACGCCTGGCACGGTCAGAGAGGCCAGCTGGCATCAGACTGCCCCATCCCATGCAACGTTGGGAGGCTATGGGGTGGGCTCCATGTTAAGGGTGCCCGGGAAGCCCAGAGCAAGCGTCAGTTTGGTTCCTTAGAAGCCCCCTCCCCGCCAAATCCCCAGTCTGCATGGGCCTGGGGGCCCCCGGGGCCCCACGCAGCAGCAGCCTGGAGGGCCGGCCTGGCCAAGTGCTTGCAACGTGCTGGGCAGGAAGGGGCTGGTCCTGGCCGAGGCTGCCCTGACGGGGACGGCAGAGCCATACCCTGACAGCTGAGGGGGCCCCTGTCCTCGGGGCGCTGAGGGGTGGGAAGGTGGGGCGAGAGGCGTGTGGCATGCACACGGGCACACACATGCACACACACGCTCGCCCGGGTGTCCACGTGCACACCTGGCCCCATGCACATGCCCACAGGCGCGCTCACATGCACACAACGCACGTGGTCCCCGCGCCGTGGCAGTGATGGAGAGGTGTCCCTGGCCGCCCGCGGGGCCTGGCAGGCTCAGCAGAGCACAGGCACACCGTCCGTGGAGAAGATCATGCCCGTGGTGGGCTCGTAGGTGCCCGCAAGGTAGTACAGGCCTTCGCTGTCCTGGTACTTCTTGGTCTTCAGCATCTGCTCGTACTGCTCCAGGCCGACCACCAGGCACTTGTGCGACACTGTCTGCACATCGTTCTCGTCCACGTGCGAGGACTGGTACAGCGCGCGCTGCGGGCACACAGGGGCATCAGGATGGCAGGTGGGGGGCACAGAGGCCAAGGGAGCCCCAGGGGAGCCACAGGGGCCAGGACAGAGACAGAGACAGAGGGAGGTCCGGGGAGCCACAGGGGCCGGGACAGAGACACACAGAGACAGGTGAGGGAGACGCAGGAACGGAGAGACAGACCAACAAGAGAGAGACAGAGACTGAGAGAGACAGAGACAGAGGGTGAGGGAGACCCAGGAACTGAGACAGAGACCAAAGGAGAGAAAGACCAACAAGAGAGAGACAGAGACTGAGAGATGGAA
Source organism: Saguinus oedipus (assembly GCA_031835075.1). Lineage (NCBI taxonomy): Eukaryota > Metazoa > Chordata > Mammalia > Primates > Cebidae > Saguinus > Saguinus oedipus. The sequence goes on from CM063170.1 coordinate 52,421,312, forward strand.
AGCAGATGAGAGACAGAAGGACAGACCAAGAGACCAAGAGAGACCCAGAGACTAAGAGATACGGAGAATGAGACAGACCAAGAGAGACAGAGACTGAGAGAGACCCAGAGACTGAGAGACCAACAGACTGAGACAGAGACCCAGAGACTGAGACTGAGAGAGACCCAGAGATTAAGACAGAGACTAAGAGATAAAGACCAAGAGAGACCCAGAGACAGAGAGACACAGAGACTGAGAGACCCAGATACCAAGACAGATAGAGCCCAAAAGAGACAAAAACCGAGAGACATCCACATACTGAGACCCAGAGCCCGAGAGAGACACAGAGACAACCTCTGAAAGACAGAGGTTGGGAGAGACCCAGAAACCAGGAGAGACCCAGAGAGTCTGAGGACAAGACTGGTCGGAGACTCAGGGAAGGACATTGGGAGAACAGGAGAGCCTCAGAGATGGAGACAGACGCAGAGACCGGGAGAGACAGAGAACAGGAGCCAGGCACTCAGAGTGGCAGGGACAGGAGGTCAGAGGCCGAGGCAGACCACGGGGGACAGAGGTGCAGATGCCAAGTCTGGCCCTGACTGAGCTGATGGGAAGGAACCAGCCACCCCCACCCCACTCCCCACCACCACCGCCCCTCCACCACCACCGCCTACCTCCATGAAGTCCTTCCTCTGGCTGGAGACACGCAGGGCCGCCGGGAGGCTGCGGCTGGACTTCTGGTCCCAGTGCTGTGTGGCGAACAGAGGGGCTGCGGGTGAGCCTGGGGGCCACCACACCTGATCCAGGCCCCAGGACAGGGCTGACCCACTGGGAGGGGGTGCTGATTCTCCAGCAGCTGGAATGCCTGGCCCAGAGGGGTCGGGAGGCCTCGGATCTGCCCTGCGCCGCCGAGGATGGGGAGGGGACCGCAGGCTCACCTGGCCCTGGTGGAACTGCTTGCCGGGGCTGGTCTCCTCGGGATGGTAGAACCACTTGACTCGGACCACCATGTTGTTGCCCCATGACTCCCACATGCTCTGGATGCGGCCAATGTAGGGCAGGTTGGGGCGGCCGGCGGAGAGGAACACAGCACAGTCGCCAATCCGGATCATCTCCTTGCCACGCACGATGGCCTTGTAGAAGAGCTTACGGGCCTTGCCCTTCATGCCACGCCGCTGCAACAACACGAGCGTCAGGGCACCGGGGGGGCCCTGGCCCAGCCCCAAGGAGCCTGCCATCTTGCAGGTTTGGCCGCTCGGGACTCCGGGCCCTTGGCCTCTCAGCCAGCCACTACCCAACGCTGGGGAGAGAAGAGCCCCTTGTCTCACTCTAACTGGGGAAGCCCCTCTTCCACCTCTTTGACATGCTGGGTCTCCAAGAGGGCCTTCACTGAATCTAAGCATTCTGCAGCTAAGAGACTTTATTTTTGAGACAGGGTCTCACTCTGCAGCCCAGGCTGGAGTGCGGTGGCGCAATCACGACTCACTGCAGCCACAAACTCCTAGGCTCAAGAAATCCTTCCACCTCAGTCTCTGAGTAGTTGAGACTACAGGCGCACACCATGCCCAGTTATTTTATTTTAATTAAGTTACTTATTTAATTTATTAATTTATTTCTTTTGAGATGGAGTTTTGCTCTTATTGCCCAGGCTGGAGTGCAATGGCACAATCTCGGCTTACTGCAACCTCCGCCTCCCAGGTTCAAGCGATTCTCCTGTCTCAGCCTCCCAAGTAGCTGGGATTATAGGCACATGCCACCATGCCCAGCAATTTCTGTATTTTTAGTAGTGACGGGGTTTCTCCATGTTGGTCAGGCTGGTCTCAAACTCCGGAACTCAGGTGATCTGCCCACCTCGGCCTCCCAAAGTGCTGGGATTACAGGCGTGAGCCACCATGCCCAGCTAAAATTATTATTTTTTTTTAAAGACAAGGTCTCACTCTATCGTGCAGGTTGGAGTATAGCGGCACAATCATAGTTCACTGCAGTCTTGAACTCCCAAGCTTAAGCGATTCTCTCGCTTCAGCCTCCCAAAGTGCTGGGATCACAGACTTAAGCCACTGCAGCTGGCCAAGAGAGACTTTCAATACGGTTCTAGAGCAGCTTTGGAAATGATGCCTGAGAGAGACCACGGACCCCTACCGGAACATGCAGGCGCTTCTCCCCCACACCACTGCACACTGGGGGCTCACTGCCAGCCTGTGTGAACCACCCTCTTCTCTCACTGGGTCCTGCCATGTGGATGTGCCTGTGTGTGCACATGTTCGTGTCTGTGTGGGGCATGCATGTGGTCATGTGCACGCATGCATGTGCCTACATTTCTACACATGTGCAAGTGTGTGTGGGTTTGTGTGGGTGTAGTGTATTTGTGCACATGTGTGCCCAGCAGCAAAAGACAAGGCCCCCAGCCCCTCAGCCCCGCCCAGGCATGAGCTTGGTTACCTGGGTGGGCTTCCCGAACCATTTCCAGAGCTGCCGGGCGGGCAGAAAGGCGGCAATCTTGGGCCGGTTCTCCACAGATGGCAGGCGCTGCCGCTTGGCCAGTTCCTTGGTGGTGGGGAGGTGGACGCCCTCTCTCTTCTTGGGTCGGCTCTTGGCCCCGGCCTGAGCCTTGGGCTGCAGAGGCTGTGCGGGCTGTGGTGGGGGCGCCTGGGGCTGGGGTGCGGGTGTCTTTTTGCCTGGAGAGTGGGCCGAGGGCCGTGGCTTGCTGGCCTGCTTGGTGGCCTTGGTGGGGAGCGCTGGCTGTGCAGAGGGGCCAGCCGTGGCGGCAGGGGCCGCCTCATCATCTGAGCTGCAGGAAGAGTCCTCATCTGTGGTGGAGGAAGAGGAGGAGGAGGAGGAGGAGGAGGAGGACGAGGACGAGGAGGACGAGGACGAGGAAGAGGAGGAGGATGATGAAGAGGAGGAAGATGAAGATGAAGAAGACGAGGAAGAGGAAGAGGAGGAGGAAGATGATGAGGAGGAAGAGGAGGAGGAAGAGGAGGAGGATGAGGCCGGTGAGGCCGCCCTGGAGCTGGCAGCGCTGCAGTTGCGGCCCCCGGCGCCACAGCCCCCATCCCCGTTCTTGTCGCCTTCTTCCTCCCCTTCTGTCTCGGACCCGCTGCTGCTGCTGCTGCCACTACTGCTGCTGCTGCTGCTCTCTGATTCTTCGGCCCCATCCTGCTCAGCCTGGGCCTTGTCCGGGCTCTTGGGGTTCCCAGAGTCCTCGAATGTGAGCCCTGGCCCGGGGTCCTGGGCGAGGTCCCCATCCACAGCCTTGGGCCAGGGCACCTTGGGCTCGCTGCTGCTGGCTGTTGGAGGGTAGCTGCCCAGGCTCAGGAGGCTCTTGGGCTCCTGCCAGCCCCCAGCGCCTGGGTCCTCCCGGAGCAGTAGGGCCTCTTTAGCCTTCTTGCTTTTGGGTGACGTGACACCCTCGTGGTCCAGTTTGACGAGTAGCTCAGCCTCCTCCCCTGGCCTCCGAGGGCCCTTGATGCCCGACTCCTCAGCTGCCCGTGCCTTCTTGGGCTTGGGGCGTGTGGCAGGCATGGTGATGAGAGGTGCTGGGGCCAGGGTGGTGGCAGGGGCTGGCAGCTCCCCAAAGGGCTCGGGTGCTGGGCAGCTGGTGAAGGCAGGTGGCGTGGGGCTGGACTGCGGGGGTGCTGGGCGTGCCTTGGGGGCCTTAGCTCGCTTGTCCACAGGCTCTGGGGGGCTCTTCTTGGAACCTGGGGTGCTGCTCGGCTCCAGGGCCAAGGGGGTATTGGGGACCTCATCTGCTGGGCTCCCCTCCTCCAGGGTAGGAGCTCTGTCTGCAAAAACAAAAGAAAACAGATGAGAGGCTGGGGTGGGGGCTTCCTGGCAGATGAGCTGTGGCTTTCATTAGAAAAGGCCTGCTTTCATGGGATGCTTTTTTTTTTCTTGAGATGGGGTCTCAGTCACCCAAGCTGGAGTGCAGTGGCATGATCACGGCTCACTGTAGCCTTAACCTCCCTGGGCTGATGTGATCCTCCTGCCTCAGTCTCCCAAGTAACCTGAAGTCATAAGCATGTGCCACTATGCCTGGCTAACTTTTGTATTATCATGTTTTTTTTTGTAGAGACATAGTTTTGCTATGTTGCCCAGGCTGGTATTGAACTCCTAGGCTCAAGTGATCCCCGTGCCTGGGCCTCCTACAGTGCTGAGATTATAGGTGTGGGCAGAAAGGCCTGGTTGAAACCACACCTGGCAGAAAGGCCTGGTTTCCATCCTGGGCTACTTATTAAGCGGAACCTGGCTGTGGCCCCCTTGGACCTCCTTGGGCGGCTCCCCTATATCAATCTTAAGTTATACTGGCCCCAAAGAGGGTCCTCTAGTAGCCTCTACTTTCAGCTTGCACGAAGCATTTTCTGTGGATTCTGGAAAGAAACACAGGCCACTGCAGCTCAGCTCTGCCTCTGACAAATCAACCTGCTTCCCTCAGCCTCAGTTTCCTCATTTGCCACCTGGTCAGAACAGCCCTGCAGTGCAGAGTTTTTTATTTTTTTGGAGACAGACTTTCTCTCTTATTGCCCAGGCTGGAGCATAATGGCGTGATGGCAAACTGCAACCTCTGCCTCCTGGGTTTAAGCAATTCTGCCTCCACCTCCCACGTAGCTGGGATTACAGGCACCTGCCACCACACCTGGCTAATTTTTGTATTTTTAGTAGCGACGGGGTTTCACCATGTTGGCCAGACTGGTCTTGAACTCCTGACCTCAGGTGATCCACCTACCTTGGCCTCCCAAAGTGCTGGGATTACAGGCATGAGCCACCATGCCTGGCCCAGAGTTCTTACAGAAACAGCAGGCAGGCACTTGGGCAGGTCCCCAAGCCCCGAATTTGGATACCCAAAGGAGCCCCGCCCACACCCCTGCCCAGGGGCCCAGGCCAACGTACCACCCTTGGCCTTGGCGCTGGGTTTCCGCCCACGCCCACGGGCCTTTGCTCCTGGCTCCTCTGACCCTGCTGTACCCCCGTCTTTGCCCTCCCCGGTGTCTTTGCTGGTCTTCCGGCTGCGGCGCTTGGCACTCGGCACCAGGAGTGCCGGGGACGGCTCAGCACCTGCAGGACAGAGGACAGAGGACAGAGTGGCTCATCAGGCCTGACTTCCCCAGCTTGGAGCGTCCAAGACCCTAGTCAGTCCCGAGGATCAGGGATGGGTCGGAAGCAACCGACGCCAGGTGTTTCACCCCGGGCAGGCTCCAGCCACAGGCTGTGAGGTCCAGCAGGGGAAGCCCCATCTATAGCAAGCAGCCAGAGGCTCCCGAATGAATGAAGTAAAATAAAACACTTTGTGGAACTGGGACAGGCAGATAAAGATGCTGACTTTTTTTTTTGAGATGGAGTTTTGCTCTTGTTGCCCAGGCTGGAGTGCAATGGTGCAATCTCAGCTCACTGCAACCTCTGCCTCCCGGGTTCAAGCGATTCTCCTGCCTCAGCCTCCCAAATAGCTGGGATTACAGGCGTGCACCACCACACCCGGCTAATTTTATATATTTAGTAGAGTTTCTCCATGTTGGTCAGACTCGTCTCGAACTCCCGACCTCATGTGATCCACCTGCCCTGGCCTCAAAGTGCTGGGATTACAGGTATGAGCCACCGTGCCTGGCCTGTTTGTTTTCTAGAGATAGAGTTTCAATCTGTCACCCAAGCTGGAGCACAGTGGTGTGAACACAGCTCGCTGCAGCCTTGAACTCCTGGGTTCAAGCGATCCCCCCGCCTCAGCCTTCCAAGGAGCTAGGACTACAGGCATGCACCACCATGCCCAGCTAATTTTTCTATTTTTCTTAGAGACAGGGGTTCACCATGTTGGCCAGGTTGGTCTTAAACTCCTGACCTTGGGTGATCCACCCACCTCAGCCTCCAGGCGTGAGCCACCATGCCCGGCCAATAACACTTTTTGATCAGCTTCCCATGGTCTGGGCCAATGGGCCTGTGCTGTCCTCATGTGCCCAGGACCCAGGACCTGGGAGCCCTAGGATCCCATGGGACTCCCCACCCATGGTTTCTGCCATTTCCATCCCCTGTCACTCCAAATGACTTCAGACAGAACCCAGAGCTGGGCTGGGAGGGCAAGAGCTAGGATGGGCGGCTCCTGGCAGGAGCCTGGGTGTCACAAGCTCATCACTTACACTGGATCTTATAGTCGGGGGGCAGGAGGCGGATGTGTGAAAGGGGGATCCTGCCTGTGTCTCCGTCGTCAAACTCCACGGTGATCAAGTCCCCATCGTCCTCCAGGTCCAGTAACCCTATGGAAGAAGGGGAGGCTCAGGAGAGGCCCCTGGACCTCCAGCTCCCTAAGTGATGCACGAGGGTGTGGCACAGCAGCGGGGACATGAGCGGAGGGTACACAGTGGTGCAGAGTGTGGTTGTGATAGCCAGGCCGTCTGGGTGGGAGAACTGGGTCTTCCATTTCTAGCTGACTTACTGAGCACATGCACCTGTGCCCACTCACACCCAAAGACCTCCCCACAACCACAGCAAAGGAGGGACATGGGCATCAACCCTGAAAGACACCAAAAACGGGAAAGCGGAGGGCAGCAGTGGGAGACGGTGGTGTTTTGGGAGAGACGCCAGGACAAACGTGCAGGAGTGGGTTTTTATCTCCTAGGAGAAGGGGGCACCAATGAAGAGGAGGTAGTTTTCCCAAGAGAATCCTAACAAGGCTTGGGCTGGAGGGGCCCCAAGCACCTCCGGAGGCAGGACTGAGGGAGACATCAACGCTGAACGGGCTAAGGGTGGCCTGGCTGGCAGGAGCTGAGAGGTGCATCCCAGAGAGAGGCTCCCAACTGAAGGACGCTGAGCGTAGGGGAGGAAGCCGGACATACCCCCCACTAAGGGTGACAGCCCAGTCTCCTTCCCAAATACCAGATGCTGAGACTATATACCCATGGATGTGAGTCTTGGGGAATCTGAGCAGAACCTGGTCCCCTAACAAAACATTCCTGCCCACTCGCTGTGAGGACTGGGAGTGTGGAGCTCACGCTGGCTTGCTGACGTCTCCTTCATTCAGGGTCCCCAGACATCTGAGGGGTTCTACTGAGAGGAAGAGCATGGCACCCGAAAACAGAAGGAGGGGGTACTGGGAAGACAGAGGGAGCTGCAGAAAGCTAAAATAAGGCCAGGTACAGGGGCTCACACCTATGATCTCAACATTTTGGGAGGCCAAAGCGGGCAGATCTCCTGAGGTAAGGAGTTTGAGGCCAGCCAGGCCAACATGGTGAAATCCCATCTCTACTAAAAATACAAAAAATTAACTGGGCGTGGTGGTATGTGCCTGTAATCCCAGCTACTCAGAAGGCTGAGGTAGGAGAATAGCTTGAACCTGGGAGGTGGAGACTGCAGTGAGCTAAGATCACTCCACCACACTCCAACCTGGGTGACAGAGCCAGACTCTGTCTCAAAAAAAACAAAAAAAAACAGAAAGCTAAAACGAAAAACAATGTTATCTGCCTCAAAAAGAAAAAAAAAGAAAAAATTTGACTCTGTCACCCAAGCTGGAGTGCAGTGGCATGATCACAGCTCACTGAAGCCTTGACCACCCGGGCTGAGGTGATCCTCCCACCTCGGCCTCCCAAGTAACTAGGACAACAGGGGCACACCATCAAACCTGGCTATTTTTTTTTTTTTTTTTGAGACAGATTCTCACTCTGTCACCCAGGCTGGAGTGCAATAGTGCTACCTTAGCCCACTACAACCTCCATCTCCTGGGTTCAAGTGATTCTCCTGCCTCAGCTTCTCAAGTAGCTGGGATTACAGGCACCTGCTACCACGCCCAGCTAATTATTTTATTATTATTATTTTTTGAGACGGAGTTTCGCTCTTGTTTGGAGCGCAATGGCGCGATCTCGGCTCACCGCAACCTCCGCCTCCTGGGTTCAGGCAATTCTCCTGCCTCAGCCTCCTGAGTAGCTGGGATTACAGGCACGCGCCACCATGCCCAGCTAATTTTTTGTATTTTTAGTAGAGACGGGGTTTCACCAAGTTGACCAGGATCGTCTCGATCTCTTGACCTCATGATCCACCCGCCTCAGCCTCCCAAAGTGCTGGGATTACAGGCTTGAGCCACCGCGCCCGGCCCCAGCTAATTATTTTTAGTAGAGATGGGGTTTCACCATGTTGCCCAGGCTGGTCTCAAACTCCTGATCTCAGGTGATCCACCCGCCTTGGCCTCCCAAAGTGCTGGGATTACAAGTATGACCCATTGTGCTTGGCCCAAGTCCGGCTAATTTTTGTATCTTTTTGTACAGTCAGGGTCTTGCTATGTTGCCCAGGCTGGTTTCAAACTCCTGGGCTTAAGCGATCTACCTGCATCAGGCTCCCAAATTGCTGGGATTACAGATGTGACCAACTGGTGGAGAATGTTTTATATGATAGCATAAAATTTTAAAATTCAAGAAAACAGAAGGGGTTAGAAGATAAAAGCAGAGGAAATATCTAAGTTGAACAAAATAAAAAATAAACAATAACGGAAAACACACACACACACACACACACACACCAGAGGCCATGGGACTAGTGCAAGTTCCAGGGAAAACATGAAATTCACAGGAGAAGTTACCCAAATTGTGCTGTAAGAAAGAGCTTCTGGGACTCAAGGAAATTTGCTTCAAAATCAACCCCCACCCTGCAGATACGCAGATACCCAGCATGATGAGAAAACACACACACATAAACACAGAATTCAAGATCTAGAGATAATGAAAAGATCCTAAAAGTTTCCAGAGAGAAAAAAACAGGTCTCCAACAATGATTTGGGAATCAAAATGTTGACTGTCTTCAACAATATGGGAAGTGAGATAAAAATGGAAAAATGGCTTTGAAATGGCGAGAAGGAACTATTTCCACTCTAGAATTTACACCCAGCTCAACTACCTCTAAAGAATAAGGTACCCAGCTCAACTATCTCTAAATAACAAGGGTAGAATGAAGAGATTACAAATACATAAGGATGTGAGAAATTTACCTCCCATGGACTCTTCCTCACAAAGCTACTGAAAGATCTGCTGCTTAAAACAAGGAACCAAACCAAAAAAAGAGAAAAACATGCAATGCTACAAAAACGGTTCTCAGGAAGAGGGACAGGGAAGGCCCAAGAATCCAGAGTGATACCCATGAGGCAGGTCTAGAATCAGTATAGGGGGACAGAGTGTGCCAGGAAATCTGAATCCAAGGCCAACTTCTGCCTTATTAACAGCATTTTCAGAGTTTGGATGATAAATGAGTGACTAATAGATGGAAAAAAATAAATCTTCCCAGCCCAAGATCCTCTACTCAGTCTGGACCAGACATCTGTTGTTTTGCTGACCTGGCATCTGTTTCCATCTTCTGGGTATGAATGGATGGTGAACCAAGGGGTGTACTGTATTTGGCATGTGAGTGGGATTTTCTTGTGGGGATGGGGGGTGTCTAGTCAACATCCGTGCCCCCTTCTCTAGGATACATTGCTTTTGTAAGAGCTAAGGGTTGGACCATTTGAGCATCTTTCTTGCCTGTCTGATATCCACAACTATATTTCCTAGGGTACCTGTTGTTTTCCTCTGTCCAATCCCCATTCTCCTTTTTTTTTTGAGACACAGTCTTGCTCTGTCACCCAGGCTGGAGTACAGTGGTGCAACCTCAGCTCACTGCAACCTCCACCTCCCAGGCTCAAGCAATTCTCCTGCCTCAGTCTCCCGACTAGCTGGGATTACAGGTGCCTGCCACCACGCCTGGCTAATTTTTGTATTTTTAGTAGAGACAGGGTTTTACCACATTGGCCAGGCTGGTCTTAAACTCTTGACCTCAGATTGAGAACGTCCTGGCCAATGTGGTGAAACCCCATCTCTACTAAAAATACAAAATAATTAGCTGGGCATCATAGCACATGCCTGTAGTTCTAGCTACTCGGGAGGCTGAGGCAAAGAATTGTTTTAATCCAGGAGGCAGAGGTTGCAGTGAGCCGAGATCCCACCATTGCACTACAACTTGGGCAACAGTGCGAGACTTCATCTCAAAAACAAAACTCCTGACCTCAAGTGATTCACCCACCTTGGTCTCCCAAAGTATTGGGATTACAAGCGGAAGCCACCACGCCCAGCCTCATTCACTCTCATTCTTACAACATCTCCACTTTGCTGGGGAAGCCACCCTCCCATCCTTCTCAGCCCACAAATAAAAGGGAGGCGACCTCACTCCTGAGCCCCAGGGATGAGAATATGACCCAGGCCTGGCTGATCAGACTCACAGCTGTAGGACCAATGAAAACCGTATGACCCAAGTCAGTTCACACTAGAACTTGTGTGGGAAAACTGGGACTGAGAAATTCTCCAATGATAAGATTTGTTAAGATGGTAAACTACAATCTCCAAGGAACTAGTGTGAAGCCAGCACAGATGACAGCACTGATGAGAGATGCTCAGAGCTGGAGTCCTGATGACATCGTCTCAATGGCACCTGGATCCAACCGTGTCTGAGTTATGTGATCCCACAGGTCGTTATTCTTAAGCCAGAGGGGTTTTATTAGCCAAATGAGTCCATATTGAGACATTAGACAGGGGGGAGCTGGAGAGGGCTTTAGGAGAGGAGGCATCTCACCTCGGACCACGGTGCCTGGATAGAGGCACCGGTACTGCTGGCTCCAGTAGGCTGCAATCCTGGTCCCTTGTGGCAAGAAGCGAGTGGAGGCCGGCCTCACATCGATGATCTGGGAGGGCATGGGGTGAGTGCCAGATGTGGGTACAGTTGTGGCCATGGCCTTGGATACCCCAGCCCACCCCGAGCCTCCCGAAGCTGTGCCCCTCCCCCTCTCACCGCCTCCTGCAACAGCTGCTCCAGACAGTAGATGTGGGGCCGGTTCCCACGCTCACCCTCCACCACCACGCGGTATCTGCGGGGCAAACGAGGCGTGATGTGGCAGAGGATGAGAACCCTCCAGAGGGCCCGACTCCACCAGCACCAGCTCTGCCTCCTAGACCACTGGGAGGTGGCACCAGGACTTAGAGCTTTGCTGACTTGCTAGAAAGTGGGGAGAATTCTCCCCTTTTCTGAGCTGATCTTCCTTATCTATAGAACTAGGGGTTACAGAGCACGCCGGGCCGGTGCAGTCCAGATCCCGAGAGGCCAGCATGCTCCCTTGCTTACCCCTTCCCACTGCGGCTCCCGCCATGGAGCAGCCGCACCCAGCCCCTGGCAGGGCTCGCCCAGTACCCCCACAAAGTGCCAGGGCCTGTCAGCTCTGAGCCCACGCACGCCCCCGCCCCACGCCATCAGGGGAAGCCACAGCCCAGGCAGGCAAGCAGGCAGGCACAGAGATGGCCGGGACTCAGGGCAGGTGTGGGACAAGAAGCAGGTGTGTGATGTGGGGCTCTGCGCCAGGCCTCCCCCTCCACTCACATGTCCGGCGAGTGCACAGTCTGCACGTGCCCGGCGTACAGCAGCTTGTCATCCATGGGGATGAGCACACGCAGGCCGTCCTTCAGCTCATCCTTGTCAATGATGCAGGAGCGCGGGGCTGCAGGGGTCAGATCATGAGGCAAGGCTGGAGCCAGGGGCAGTTGTAACACCTCTCCCTCCTCCCGTCACTCAAAGGTCATCCCCTTGGAATGGAAGCCCTGGGGCCGGGTGGGCCTGTGGGGCTGAGATGTGTGCACGTCTTCAACTGCCTGTGTGTGTACCCGCACAGACTCATGTGTACCAGTCCCAGTATGCACGCACAGGGTGCGACGGGCAGCCCCTCTCCTCCCAGCCCCCTCCCCTGCCTGGCCCCAGATGTCTGGAAAGACCCCAGGTGGGGGTGAACCCATGGATAACGACCGCCTGCATGTGCGGTCTCTTCCCACCCCAAGACCAGCAGCCTCCAGGCTTGGCATGAAGCTCTAGGTTTCCAGCCATCGCCAGACAGCCATCATCCTCCATCATGACGTCCAGCCCCTTTATCACTGCCCTCAGCCAAACTTCTAAGGCATTCTGTTTTTGGTTTTTTTTTTTTTTGTAGATGTTGCCCAGGCTGGAGTGCAGTGACGTGATCTCGGCTCATTGCAACCTCCGCCTCCTAGGTTCAAGCGATTCTCTTGCCTCAGCCTCCCAAGTAGCTGGAATTACAGGCGCCTGCCACCATGCTCAACTAATTTTTGTATTTTTAGTAGAGATGGGATTTCACCATGTTGGCCAGGCTGGTCCCGAACCCCTGACCTCAGGTGATCCACTTGCCTCCCAAATGCTGGGATTATAGGCATCAGCCACCATGCCCAGCCTCTTTTTTAAAATAATTTTTTCAGAGACAAGGTCTTGCTCTGTCACCCAGCCTAGAGTACAGTGTGATCACAGCTCACGGCAGCCTAGAACTCCTTGGCTTAAGCCATCCTCCCTCCTCAGATTCCCGAGTAGCTGGGACTACAGGTGTGCACCACCGTCCGCGCCTCACTAATTATTTTACTTTTGGTAGAGACAGGGTCTCGCTACATTATCCAACTGATCTCAAACTCCTGGTCTCAAGTGATCCTCTGACCTCAGTCTCCCAAATTACTGGGATTACAGGTGCAAGACACCACACCCCACTTACCTCTGTGACTTGCCATCTGATTTTTCTTTCTGGTGGAAATCAATGCCCAGAGGCAAACTTCCTGAAGGTGGTCACCTCTCACTGATCCAACCCTCTGCCCTCTCTCCCTGTGGTTTCCTCCCTTTCTCTGGAGCAGCTGCTGACTGATGCAGTCTTGGAGCGGCCAGCTCCTTCTCTCACTCGCTTCCCCATCCATACCCACGATCTCACTTCTGAGCTCCAGACCCCTGAGTCTGAGAGCCTCCTGGGCGTGACTTCCCAGGATGCCCCTCCAGGTGCTCCAGACTCCAGTCATCAAAGACCAGAGCATGACCCTTCCTGGCCCGGGTCTCAGGGACAGGGCCCCAACCCACCCCGACACCTGACATCACCCTTCCCTTCCCCGCTCATCTGCCTGCACCCCCACCCCACATCCCATCCACTCTCCCTCGTACTGTAAATACCCTGTCCCACCTCCCTCCTGCTGCCCCCACAGCAGCCCCAGGCCACGACCCACTCTCACCTGGACAGCACAGCCTAACTGGACTCCCTGCCTCTCCTAGGGCCCCCAACTCATTCCCTGTGCAGCAACAGAGAGCTCGCTTTTTTTTTTTTTTTTTTGGAGACAAGAGTTTCGCTCTTGCTGCCCAGGCTGGAGCACAATGGTGCCAACTCAGCTCACTGCAACCACCACCTCCTGGTTTCAACCGATTCTCCTGCCTCAGCCTCCCGAGTAGCTGGGATTACAGATGTTGACCACCACACCTGGCTAATTTTTGTATTTTTAGTAGAGACGGGGTTTTACCATGTTGGTCAGGCTGGTCTCAAACTCTCGACCTCTGGTGATTCACCCATCTTGGTCTCCCAAAGTGCTGGGATTACAGGCATGAGCCACCGCGCCCACCCCAGGCAGCTCATTTTAAAGCCAATCAGACCATATCACATCCCCACATCTAACCTCAGAGAGCTTCTCATTTTCCTTAGGGTCAACACGGAGCTCCTTCCCAAGCCCCTCTCGGGATCTGCCTCCTCCCTCACCCCAGGGTGGCTCTTACGCTCTATCTCCAGTTGACTAAACTACGGCCAATCCAACGTTCTCAGCCACCCCAGGGAACTCAATCCAGCCTCAGGACCTCTGCTCCTGCATTCTCTGCCCCTAGTTAGCCCGGCCCTTCCGTCTCAGGCCACACACAGATCTGCCTCCCTCAGGGGAGGCTCCAGCGGCCCCTCCGGGCACACATTGCATCACGGCCACTCACGCGGGGTCAGCGGCCGCTCCACAGCCCCACCATGCGGCAGGTGCTCGTCCTCAGAGAAGCTCGAGTCCTGGTTGGGTTCGAAATCCTCCTCGGCTGCCATGCTCTCCATCAGCTTGCTCACGGCGCCCCCCTTCCCGCGGTTCTGGGGACAGAGAACGGCCAACAAATAACTTAGCACCTGGCACGGGGGTCCTGCCGGGCTGGGGACCCTCTCTGGAAACCTGTAGCCACAGTCAGGCCATAGAGGGAATCTGTCATGTGCATGGTGGGGATCCCAGGTGGGGGCACCCAAGAGATCAGGGGGAGGGTGAAATGGGCCCAAAACCCACTAGCCAGGGCTCAGTACTCAATACTCAGTACTCAGTTCTCGGTTCTCACTACCATACTTCTGTTTATTACCATGAGGGAGGTGCCTCAGTTCAGAAACTATGGCAGCATTTCCAGCCACACCCAATGGGCTTGAGGGAAAACCACTGGGCAGGGGCTAGCAGGTGTGGGGAGTGGGCATGCCCCCATCTCCCACTCAGGCTAAGAAATTCACCCAAGCCTGACAGCCCGTGAGGGCCTGATGCTGGGCTGGGGGCCCGTCACCCAGGTCTCCTGATCACTGTTCTAGTGTCCCCCGCCCCCGCTAAAGCAGGCATCTCCTGAGGACAGGAGCCAAGTCCCCTGTATCTCCTTATCCCTGGAGCACAGGGACGCCAGCCACATCACCCTTGTCACCCGAAGCCTCTCTCACAGGGAGGGTGAACACAGAGCAGCGGGCAGAGCCCCCCATGGAGCCCACCAGGGCACTGCGAGCCTCACCTCCTTCTTCACCTCCTTCCCTTTGGCCTTGGCCTTGCTCTTCTTGGCGGCAGTCAGGGAGCTGGCGTGAGGAGCCCTGGCCTCAGAGGGCAAGGCGGGAGCTCGGGGTGGTGGCAGCCCAGCTCCTGGCCCGGTCTCCTTCCCTTTCTTCTTCTGGAGGAGGAAGCAGCAGAGGAGAGCCATCAGAGGGCAGGGAAGATGCAGGCAGCACCCCGTCCCCTCACTCACTTATCCCCAAGGCCTGTGCCACCCCAAGTGTGCCCTCCCTTCTCTCTCTCCCTGCAAGTGTTTTTGGTTTTTGGGTTTTTTTTTTTGGAGACAGGGTCTTCACTTTGTTGCCTGGGCCAGAGGACAGTGGCACCGTCACCACTAAATGTAGCTTCAACCTCCTGGGCTCAGGCGATCCTCCCATCTCAGCCTCCTGGGTAGCTGGACTACAGGTGCATGCCACTACACCCAGCTAATTTTTTATTTTTTGTAGAAACAGGGTCTCACTATGTTGCCCAGGCTGGTCTCAAACTCCTGGCTTCAAGCAATCCTCTTGCCTTGGCCTTCCAAAGTGCTGGGATTACAGGCTGTTTTTAATGTTTATCATCTTATGGCTAGTATATATTACTTGTTGCCCCCTTAGCCCCCCCCCAAAAAAAAAACACTGAAGTGTGTATGTGTGTATGTGTGTGTGTGTGTGTGTGTGTGTGCACGCGCATGTGTATGTTTATATATATACATATATATGCTGTGAGTTACTCTCAGTGACCCTCCTACCAACTCCACAGAGGCAGCTACCAGTAACAGGATGGTTTATCTTTCTAGAACTTTCCACAAGCACACACAACCATGCAAATATGAAGGTTATGCAGATACAACCGTGCATACATAGTACTTTTTTTTTCTTTTGAAGACAGAGTCTTGTTCTGTGGCCCAGGCTGGAGTGCAGTAGTGTGATCTTGGCTCACTGCAACCTCCACCTTCTGGGTTCAAGCATTTCTTCTGCCTCAGTCTCCCAAGTAGCTGGGACTACAGGAGCCCGCCACCACACCCAGCTAATTTTTGTATTTTTAGTAGAGACGGGGTTTCATATTGGCCAGGCTGGTCTCAAACTCCTCACCTCCTGATCTGCCTGCCTAGGCCTTCCGAAGTGCTGGGAATTACAGGCATGAGCCACATCACCTAGCCCACAGAACTTTTTTTAAAAAGGACAGGTGGGAATTTACTGATAGTTCTGCTTTGCAACATTTTCCTCCCAACATGACTGATACACATAAAAGAAGCTTCTTTTTGTTTTATAACAGCAGCCTAAATGAGCCAAGGTACGGAGAAACCGGAATGCATTTACTTGTAACTACCCCTGGAATGAGAAGAGCCTGTAGGCTATCTCCATCTTTTCACTGTTTTGTTGTTTTTGAGACAGGGTCTTGCTCTGTCACACAGGCTGGAGTGCGATGGCACAATCACTGCTCACTGCAACCTCAGCCTCCTGGGTTCAAGTGATCCTCCTGCCTCAGCCTCCCCAGTAGCTGGGACTACAGACATACATCGCCACGCCTGGCTAAAAAGTCTACACTTTGTAAAAGGGACACGTCTAAAACAACGGCCATTAGCCGGGTGTGGTGGCAGGCGCCTGTAATCCCAGCTACCTGGGAGGCTGTGGCAGGAGCATCGCTTCAACCCAGGAGGTGGAGGTTGCAGTGAGCCGAGATCGCACCATTGCACTCCTGCCTGGGCAAAAGATTGAAATTCCATCTTGAAAAAAAAAAAAAAATTTAAAAACAAACGGCCAAGGCCAGGAGAGGTAGCAAAGTAACAAATAAAGATAATAATGGTCACATGCTACCAAGCAACAACAGAAGTCACAGCATCTGTACCCAAAATGAAAGTCAAAGCAAAGAACATTGAAAGGGACAAAAAATGGCATGCTCTAGAGCATAAGAGTGTACAGTTGAATCCCCACTTTGGGGGGAAAAATAAATATATGCATGCATGTCTGTGTGTTTTATTTTCTTGTTTCTGCTGAACTTTCCAGTCCAAGTCATCCTTCTGGAATGAGAGACATCTTAAGGGTGGAAGGAATGTCAGTGGCACTTTGCCCTTTATCTCTGGAATCTGTCATTAAACAGATAGCAGCATCTCCTGGTACATGTCCCTGCAGCTGTACGCACAGGGAACAAAAGGAAATGACAGCAGAAAAAAAAAAGAAAAAAGAAGTCCTGAGTGTTTTTTTTTTTAATCTTCCAAATTACTGTTATAATCAGATAAAACCAGTAACCGTTTCTTTCCCTTTGATCAGAAAACCCATGGCTGGGAGCCTTCCTCTGCTTTTTTGTAAAAAATAAATAAATAAGAAAATAACTTCCGATGTGGTAGAAGTTCTGTATACAAAACAGAGACGCTCACTGCTTTGGTAATTATGATGGCAAAACACCACTGTCACCCAAACCATCACCCGCCAGCAGGTGGAAGACAGACAGTGAAATGTCATTCAACCGTTTAAAAATACAAATAGACGAGGCCGGGCACGGTGGCTCAAGCCTGTAATCCCAGCACTTTGGGAGGCCGAGGCGGGTGGATCACGAGGTCAAGAGATTGAGACCATCCTGGTCAACATGGTGAAACCCCGTCTCTACTAAAAATACAAAAAATTAGCTGGGCATGGTGGCGCGTGCCTGTAATCCCAGCTACTCGGGAGGCTGAGGCAGAATTGCCTGAACCCAGGAGGCGGAGGTTGTGGTGAGCCGAGACTGCGCCATTGCACTCCAGACTGGGTAACAAGAGCGAAACTCCGTCTCAAAAAAAAATACAACCAGACGAGGTAGCTCACACCTGTAATCTCAGCACTTTGGGAGGCCAAGGGGGGCGGATCACCTGAGGTCAGGAGTTCAAGACCAGCCCAGCCAACATAGTGAAACCACATCTCTACCAAAAATACAAAAATTAGCCAGCTGTGAGGGTGCATGCCTGTAATCCCAGCTACTCAGGAGGCTGAGGCAGGAGAATCGCTTGAACCCAGGAGGCAGAAGTTACAGTGAGCCAAGATCGTGCCACTGCACTTCAGCCTATGCAAAAAGAGGGAGATTCTGCCTAAAAAAACAAACAGAAATACTGATGGCCAGGCGTGGTGGCTCATCCGTGAAATGCCAGCACTTTGGGAGGCTAAGAAAGGAGGACTGCTTGAACCCAGGAGTTCAGGACCAGCCTGAACAACATAAAAAGACCCAGCCCCATCCCAGCACTTTGGGAGGCCGAGGCGGGTGGATCACGAGGTCAAGAGATGGAGACCATCCTGGTCAACATGGTGAAACCCCGTCTCTACTAAAGATACAAAAAATCAGCTGGGCATGGTGGTGCGTGCCTGTAATCCCCGCTACTCAGGAGGCTGAGGCAGGAGAATTGCCTGAACCCAGGAGGCAGAGGTTGCGGTGAGCCGAGATCACACCATTGCACTCCAGCCTGGGTAACAAGAGTGAAACTGTGTCTCAAAAAAAAAAAAAAAAAAAAGACCCAGCCCCATCTGTACAAAAATAATTTTTTTTTAATTAGCCGGATATGGTGGTGCACATGTGTAATCCCAGCACTTTGGGAGGCCGAGGCAGAAGGATCAACTTAAGTCCAAGAGTTTGAAACCAGCTGGACAACAAAGTGAGACCCCCATCTCTTAATTTAAAAAAAATTAGCAAAGTGTGGTGGTGCACACCTGTGGTCCCAGCTACTCAGAGGAGACAGGCAGGAGAATTGCTTAAACTTGGAAGTTCAAGGCTGCAGTGAGCTACGATCATGACTGCACTCCAGACTGGGCAACAGAGCAAGACGGTCTCTTATAGGTAAACACAATAAAAATATTGATAGAAATCCGAGCATGGTGGCTCACGCCTGTAATCACAACACTATGGGAGGCTGAGTAGGGCAGATCACCTGAGATCAGGAGTTCAAGATGAGACTGGCCAACATGGAAAAACCCTGTCTCTACTAAAAGTACAAATAATTAGCCGGGCATGGCAGTGTGTACCTGTATTCCCAGTACTCGGGAGGCTGACGCAGGAAAATTGCTTGACCCTGGAAGACAGAGGTTGCAGTGACCCAAGATTTGCGCCACTGCACTCCAGCCTGGGAGACAGAGCAAGATTCTGTCTCAAAAAAATAATTAGCCAGGCAGGCCAGGTGCAGTGGCTCGTGCTTGTAATCCCAGCACTTTGTGAGGCCCATTTGGGCACATACCTGAGGTCAGGAGTTCTAGACCAGCCTGAGCAACATGGTGAAACCCTGTCTCTACTAAAAATACAAAAATTGGCCAGGTGTAGTGGTGCATGCCTGTAATCCCAGCTACTCAGGAGGCTGAGGCAGGAGAATTGCTTGAACTTGGTAGGCGGAGGTTGCAGTGAGCTGAGATGACACCACTGCACTCCAGCTTGGCCAACAGAGCAAGACTCCATCTTAAAAAAAAAAAAAAAATTTAGCCAGGCACGCTGGCACACATGTGTAGTCTCAGCTACTCCAGAGGCTGAGGATGGAAGATCACCTAAGCGTGGGAGGTGGAGGCTGCAGTGAGCCACGATTACTCCACTGTATTCCAGCCTGAAATGAGATTCTCATCTTTTTTGTGATTTTCTCTAGAAGGTCACTGTTATTTGAGGGTTCCTCTGATAGCAAGGGCTCAGTGTGGAGAGAATCAGAATACTGTCAAAGCCTAGCTGTTAAGGCTGAATGCATCCAAATAAGAGAAGGAAGCATTTGGCCATCAGCTTCCTAGTGGCCAGTGCAAAAAGGGTAATAGGTCCAATTATCATAGAGTGGTTGAAAAACAAGTTTTCTTAATCTGGGGTGTCCATAGAGAGAATTTAGGGAATCTGTAAACGGGTAGGAAAAAATAGTCCCACCTGTATTTTCACATCTTAACCTCTAAAAAACATGGGGTTTTTCCTTCAGGTGAGAGTGGAGGCCACAAACCACAAGAGTACCAGCAGTGCCGGTGACTTTGCCACCAACGGAAACCACAGAGTCTTGCAGCACACAATAGTCACTGCAGGGACCTTAAAACATCCTTTACACTCACTGCTTCGGAAGTACAGCACCAGCCAGGTGCAGTGGCTCACACCTGTAATCCCAACACTTTGAGAGGCTGAAGCAGAAGAAGAGAGTCTGAGATCAGCCTGGACAACAGAGCAGGACCTCATCTATACTTAAAATTTAAAACTTAGCTGGGCGTGGTGTTATGCACCTGTAGTCCCAGCTAATCAGGTGGGTGAGGTGGGAGGATCGTTTGAGCCCAAGAGTTCACGATTGCAGTGAGCCATGAGCACAGCATTTCCCTCCAGCCTGGGTGACAGAGTGAGACGTCTCTACAAAAATACTAAAATTTCAAATATGGTATTTACTAGACCCACTGCTGGATGTCTTCACCAGTTAAACACATCCCCGAAGGAGCAGACAGGCATCACACCACAAAGGAGTCTTCAGTATCTTGATAACTGTACTTTAATATCAGTGTCTTCCTTTGGGGTCCAGGGATGATTTTATTTACTTTGTTTTCTTTCTTTTTTGTTTTTAGACGGAGTTTCACTCTTGTTGCCCAGGCGGGAGTGCAATGGCACGATCTCGGCTCACTGCAACCTTTGCTTCATGGATTCGAGCGATTCTCCTGCCTCAGCCTCCCGAGTAGCTGGAATTACAGGCAGGCGCCACCAAGCCTGGCTGATTTTGTATTTTTAGCAGAGACAGGCTTCTCCATGTTGGTCAGGCTGGTCTCCAACTCCTGACCTCAGGTGATCCACCCATCTCTAACAGGCAAGACATTTTTTTTTTGGACACGGAGCCTCACTCTGTCACCCAGGCTGGAGTGTAATGGTACAATCTCGGCTCACCGCAACCTCCGCCTCCTGGGTGCCAGCGATTCTCCTGCCTCAGCCTCCTGAGGAGCTGGGACTACAGGCGCACACAACCATGCCTGGCTAATTTTTATATTTTTTAGTTGAGACAGGGTTTAACGATATTGGCCAGGCTGGTCTCAAACTCATGACCTCATGACCCGCCTGCCTCGGCCTCCCAAAGTGCTGGGATTACAGGCATGAGACACTGCACCTGGTCCGTTTATTCATTTTTTAAAGTCTTAGACAGAAGAAGAGAGATTAAGGACCTTTGTAAGAAATGGGTGGCCAAACATGGTGGCTCATGCCTGTAATCTCCGCATTTTGGGAGGCTGGGGCAGGAGGATAGCTAAAGGTCAGAAGTTTAAGATCAGCCTGGGCAACATAGTGAGATTTCATCTCTACAAAAAGTAAATTAGCTGGGTGCAGCAGCATATACCCAAAGACCGATTTATCTGGGAGGCTGAGGCAGGAGGACTGCTTGAGGCTAGGAGTTGATGGCTACAGTGAGCCATGATCAGGCCACTGCACTCTAGCCTGGGTGACAAAACAAGACCCTGACTCTTAAGAAACAAAGGAACAGGGACACAGCTCCTCCTGGGGCTAAGTCCTAGCAGGCGCTCTGGGTGGACCTGGAGCCGCACACTTGGTTAACAGTGAAGCCGCTTCCCCAGGCTGGGAGGGGAGAGAGACTCTCCCTCGCGGAATCCCAGGGACCCTTCCACGGCCCCCTTCCCCACGCAGCCCCTACCTTCCTGGGGTCCTTCCTGTCCCTGGCACGCCCGGCGTCCTTGCGCGGACTCAGGGGGCCACCCTTGGCACAGCGGCTGGCCTTCGTGGCCGGCGCAGTACTGGCAGGTGCAGGGGCGGCAGCCGAGGCGTCGTGCAGGAAGATGCGCTCGCTGCGGCGCCGCGTCCACAGGTCGTCGTCACTGGCCTCGGGACCCGCCTCGAAGCCGGGTTCCTTGGGGCCCCGCAGCTTCCGGGCCTTGCGTCCCTTCTCCGCTGCCAGCTTGGCCTTGTCTGGGCTGCTGGGGCCGGGGCCGCGGGCGCCAGGCGTGGGTGCAGCCAGGGAGGGCCCCGGCTCCCCCAACCCCTTCTTGGGCCGCAGCAGCCCTGCGGGCGACCGCTTGCGTACCTTGACCTCACTCTCCGAGTCGGTGTACTCGAACTCTGTGCCTGGACGCGGGAGGAGGGCGCGCTGGTCACAGGCTTGCAGGGACTGTTTCCTTCCCACCCAGACCCACAAGCCCCGCTCCTCCCTCAGGGGACCTCCCTGCCGACGGCAGCCCTTCTCCCCGTTTCCAGGAGAGGAAACTGAGGTCCGAGAAGAAGATGGGCTCACGGGGCCCACACCTGCCCCTACGCCTGTCCTCACCGGCCTAGGCTGTCGGAACACTGCTGGACGCTGCTCCCCACCCCTCACCCCACGGGAAAATCCTGGGCCCTTTGAGCTCCTCCAGAGCCCCACCTGACTGGTGGAAATCCCAGAAGCCAGGGCGGCTGGGCGGGCCCACACCTGCAAGGCAGCAGCCCTCTAGGGCAGGCAGGAGGGGAAACCCGCAGAGAATCCCCAAGCCCCCTGGCCTTCTCTTTCCCATTCCTGGTGCTGCCTGTCAGAGCTGGATGGTCCCAGGAATTGTCCACTCCCACTGTCCTCTCTACAAGACAGGGCCTCCCCACAGCCCTCCTCCCACCCCTAGCCCCACCTGTTCCACAGCCGAGATGCTGCTTCCCTCTGCCCTGGATCATGGCTCCCAGCCCTGCGGGCTCCTGGAATGCCCAGCCTTGAGCACAGGTGCCGGGCACTTGCCCAGCACCCACCATCCCCACTCATTCCCACCTGCCAGCTTTGCTCTCTGCCAGCCCCTCTGCACAGAGCACCAGCTCCCCCTGACCTCTCCTTGGAATAGTGCTGAGTCCTTCAGGAAGAGAACCACCCCACAGCCCGGGTAGTCCTCTCTGGCCACACCTCTGTTGTCACAGGCAATGCCACACCTTAGCGTATCTGTCCATGCCAGGGTCTCAGCTTATCTCAGTCTGCCCTTGCCCCCAGAAAGCAGATCCCTGAGTTCTCTGGGACCTCCAGCTCAAGCCCTAGCTCAGACCTGGTGTCCAGGAAGAGTGTGTGAGTGAGGTGTTGACGGCACTGCTCCCTGGGACAGGGGCTTCAAGGTGTGTTCACTTAGGGATGCAATGTCTGTGACAGTCCCTTGGGTCAACAACCCCAGGGAGAGCTAGTGGTCTGCTTTAAATCCTCAGCACAGGAGCCAAAAAGCCGGGGCCCAATCCCAGGCCCACTGACTCCAGGGGCAGCTGTGAGAGGCTTGGCTCCCACTGGACCAGTAGATGAAGCCACAGCAACAGGGACCGGCAAGGGAAGCCCAGTGGAACAGAATCACCGGCAAAACGTCATGATCCCATTCATTCATCTTTTGCTAACAGACTTTCCAACTTTCCATTGTGCCAGGAGGCAGCAAGGGGATTTTTGTTTGTTTGTTTGTTTGAGACAGTCTTGCTCTGTGGCTAAGCCGGAGTGCCATGACAAATTCTCCGCTCATTGCAACCTCTGCCTCCCAGGTTCAAGCCGTTCTCCTGCCTCAGCCTCTCAAGTAGCTGGGATTACAGGCATGCATCACCATGCCCAGCTAATTGTTTTTCGTATTTTTAGTAGAGATGGGTTTCACAGTGTTGGCCAGGATGGTCTCAAACTCCTGACCTCGTGATCTGCCTGCTTTGGACTCCCAAAGTGCTGAGATTACAGGTGTGAGCCACTGTGCCCGGCCAGCAAGGAGCTTTTGAGAATGATGTGGGTACATGCCATAGTAAAACACAGGCTTGAGAGTTCTGCTTCTGGGTATGATGGAATGAGGTACCACCCAATAATAGTCCCCAGCAGAGATTCACTGGAACACCTGGCGTATGCAACCCTTCATGGGCCCATTGTGTGTGTGGTGCAGGGAGGGACAGCGGACAGAGAGGAGGCTCATGTGGGAGGTGGAGAATGAAGTCACAAGAAGCACATCTCCTCCCTGCACCCTCTACCCCAGCACTAGACATGGTCTTCTTGGCACCAGCAGGGAAGGTGGGGCCCACATGGAAAAGAAGGTCCTGCTGACCTCAGCACCAGGAAAGAGAAGTCTAGAAATTGGCAACACAAAAGACAGAAAGGGAGCCAGAGGCCGGGCGCAGTGGCTCACGCCTGTAATCCCAGCACTTTGGGAGGCCGAGGCAGGCAGATCACCTGGGGTTAGGAGTTTGAGACGGAACTGGCCAACATGGTGGAACCCCATCTCTGCTAAAAATACAATAATTAGCTGGGCGTGGTAGTGGGTGCCTGTAATCCCAACTTACTTGGGAGGCTGAGGCACAAGAATTACTTGAATCCAGGAGGCAGAGGCTGCAGTGAGCAGAGATCGCACCACTGCACTCCAGCCTGGGTGACAGAGCAAGACTCTGTCTCAAAAAAAAAAAAAAAAAAAATTACTAGACAAATGAAGAACCAAGAAAATGCATTACATTCCGGAGAGAAAAGAAAACCAACTGAACCTGATACTGAGATCAACCAGATGTTGGAACGAACAGCCAAGGATTCTGAAATCCTCAAAGAGATGAAACAAAACTTGTTTTCAATACATGAAAATTTCACCAAATAGGAAGGACTAGCAAAGAAGCAACAGAGAAGAGTCAAATGAACCAACTGAAAGTATAGAACTGGCTAGGTAAGGTGGCTCACACCTGTAATCCCAGAACTTTGGGAGGCTAAGGCAGGAGGATCCCTTGAGGTCAGGAGTTCAAGACCAGCCTAGGCAACATAGCGAGACTCTGTCTCTACAAAAAATACAATAATTAGCCAGGCATCATGGCATGCACCTGTGATCCCAGGTACTCAGGAGACAAAGGTGGGAGGATCACCTGAGGCCAGGAGGTTGAGGCTTCAGTGAGCCATGTTTGTGCTACTGCACTCCAGCCTGGGTGACAGAGCAAGACCCTATCTCAAACAACACAAATAAATTACAAAACTGAGAAGTACGATTTCAGAAATAAAATATCCATGGATGGGATCTAAGAGCTGAATGGGTATGATTAAGAGAAAAGTGAGAGTTTGGATGCAGGGGAACCAGCCTCAGAGACCTGTCAGATAACAAATCATCAAATGTATGTCAAACAGAAAAAAAAAATAATAAGAAAAACGCATGAAGATTTCTGTAAGTCTTTCCTCAACAGCTGAAATCTTCCCAAATTTGATGACAAACAGAAACTTGCAGAGGTAAGATGTCAGATGAATACCAAGCAAAAGAAACACAAGTGCATCACAAGGCACGCCACAGTCAAATAGCTGACACAGATACATGCAAACCCCCAGAAGAACAAGAAACATGTAACCTGTCACTTCCAGAACAATTGTTTGCTTAATGAATAATTTCTCTTCAGAAACCAGAGGACAAGAGAGAGTAGAATATCTCTTAAGTGCTCAAAGAAAAAAAAAAAAAAACTGTCAACCCAAAATTCTATATTGAGTAAAAACATCACTCAAGAATGAAGGTGAAACAGACATATTTTCAGATAAAAGAACACAAAGAGATCAGGCATGGTGGCTCACACCTGCAATCCCAACTACTCGGAGGCTGAGGCAGGAGAATTGCTTGAATCCAGAAGGAGGAGGCTGCAGTGAGCCGAGAATGCACCATTGTACTCCAGTCTGGGTGACAGAGTGAGACTCTGTCTCAAAAAAAAAAAAAAAAAAAAAAAAAAACTAAAAAAATTCATTACCAGCAGCTCTACAAGGCAAAACTGCTAAATGAACTTCTTTGGGCTGAAACTGCGGGAAAACTGGAATACTCAGAAGAGACTGAAAAGCAACAGAAATAATAAACATCCGAATAAATACAAAAGGCTCTTTTCATTTTTTCCTCTTAGTTTCCTGATAAGCCATTTAAATGATTAAAACTAAGTTTATAACATTGTCTTCAGGGGTTGACACCATGTGAAGAAGTATTACGTATAATGCAAATTTGAGAGATGACAGGAACTTATATGAAGTTGCAAGATTTCTGCATTTTATGTGGAAAAAAACACATTAGAAGAGGATGTAAAAAGTTAGGAATATATATTGTTATCTTTGTTTTCTATTTTTAAAAATGACAAAATGATACTGAGAAAGCTAACAGGAAAATTAAAATGGAATTCTTAAACATGTTCTAATAAATGTGTTTAAAAGGCAGCAAAGGAGAACCAAAACTTAGACAAAAAGCTAACAACAAAAGATACTAATAAATTGAAAGGCAAAGCATGAAAAAGGTATACCATGCAAACAGGAACCAAGAGAGCTGGAACGGCTATACTCATAACAAACGGAATAGAGTTTTTAAGACAAAAATTGTCACCAGCAACAAAGAAGAACATTCTAAAATGATAAAAGGGGCCGAGGATGGTAGCTCACGCCTGTAATCCCAGCACTTTGGGAGGCCAAGGAGGGCAGATCGCTTGAGGTCACGAGTTTGAGACCGGCCTGGGCAACAGAGCAAGACCTCTTATCTATAAAAAACTGCAACTGTTTTGGGGCTCCATGACCAGTGCCCATATAAGATGGAAACTTCACTGACAAATGTGTTTCTTTTTTTTCTTTCTTTCTTTCTTTTTTTTTTTTGATGGAGTCTCACTCTGTTGCTCAGGCTGGACTGCAGTGGTATAGTCTCAGCTCACTGCAATCTCTGCCTCCCAGGTTCAAGCGATTCTCGTGCCTCAGCCTCCCAATTAGCTGGGATTACAGGTGCTCACAAGCACCCCCGGTCAATTTTTGTATTTTTAGTACAGATGGGAGTTTCAACAGGTTGGCCAGGCCAGTCTCAAATTCCTGACCTCTGATGGTCCATCTGCCTCAGCCTCCCAAAGTGCTGGGATTAAAGGCATGAATCACCATGCCTGGCCAATGTATATGTTGTTCTTTTCTTCTTTCTTTCTTTTTGAGACAGAGTCTCACTCTTGTCACCCAGGCTGGAGTGCAGTGCAGTGGCCCAATCTCTGCTCACTGCTCAAGCAATTCTCCTGCCTCAGCTTCCCAAATAGCTGAGATCATAGGCATGTGCCACCAAGCCTGGCTAATTTTTGTGTTTTTAGTAGAGACAAGGTTTCACCGTGTTGGCCAGGGTGGTCTTGAACTCTTGACCTCAAGTGATCCAGCCACCTTGGCCTCCCAAACTGTTGGGATTATAGGCATGAGCCACCGCGCCCAGCCGTGTGTTTTTTATATAGCAAGAAACAAAAAAAAAAGTGTGCTGACTGCTCTGCCAAGCGGCCTTCCTCATCTCTCTCCCTCTCCTTGGGCCTCCCTATTCCCTAAAGCATAACAATACTGAAATCAGGTCAGTTAATATCCTACAACAGCCTCTAAGTATTTGAGTGAAATAAAGAGTCACATGTCTCTCACTTTAAATCGAAAGGTAAAAATGATTAAACTTAGTGAGGAAGGCGGAAGCCAGATCAAAAACCAAGATAGCCTGAAAGCAAGGCCTCTTGTGCCCAACAGTTAGCCAGGCTGTGAAAGCAAAGAAAAAGTTCTTGAAGGAAATTTCAAGCGCTCTGATGAACACATGTATGATAAGAAAGTGAAACAGGCTTGGCCGGGTGCGGTGGCTCAAGCTTGTAATCCCAGCACTTTGGGAGGCCGAGGCCGGTGGATCACGAGGTCAAGAGATCGAGACCATCCTGGTCAACATGGTGAAACCCTGTCTCTACTAAAAATACAAAAAATTAGCTGGGCATGGTGGCACGTGCCTGTAATCCCAGCTACTCAGGAGACTGAAGCGGGAGAATTGCTTGAACCCAGGAGGCAGAGGTTGCGGTGAGCCGAGATCGCGCCATTGCACTCCAGCCTGGGTAACAAGAGCGAAACTCCGTCTCAAAAAAAAAAAGAAAGAAAGAAAGAAAGAAAGAAAGTGAAACAGGCTTATTGCTGATGTGGAGAAAGTTTAAGTGCTCTGGAGAGAAGATCAAACCAGCCCCAACATTTCTTTAAGTCAAGCCAAATCCTAATCCAGAGCGAGGCTCCAACCCTCTTCAATTCTGTGAGGGCTGAGAGAGGTGAGAAACTCCAAAAGGAAAGTTTGAAGCCAGCAGAGACTGGCTCATGAGGTGTAAGGAAAGAAGTCATTGGCCAGGTGTGGTTGCTCATGCCTATAATCCCAGCACTGCGGGAGGCTAAAGTGGGTGGATCACTTGAGGTCAGGAGGTTGACACCAGCCTGGACAACAACATGGCGAAACCCCATCTCTGCTAATAAAATACAAAAATTAGCCAAGCATGGTGGCAGGCGCTGTAGTCCCAGCTACTCAGGAGGCTGAGGCAGAAGAATTGCTTGAGCCCAGGAGGCAGAAGTTGCAGTGAGCCAAGATCATGTCACTGCACTCCAGTCTGGGCAACAGAGTGAGATTCTACCTAAGAAGCCATCTCCATAACATAAAAATGCAAGGAAAGCCGGGCACGGTGGCTCATGCCTGTAATCTCAGCACTTTGGGACACCGAGGTGGGAGGATCACAAGGTCAGGAATTCAAGACTGGCCTGACCAAAATGGTGAAACCCCATCTCTACTAAAGATACGAAAAGGGCCGGGCGTGGTGGCTCACGCCTGTAATCTAAGCACTTTGGAGGCCAAGGCAGGTGGAACACTTGAGGTCGGGAGTTCAAGACCAGCCTGACCAACATGGTGAAACCCCGTCTTCACAAAAAAAAAAAGATACAAAAAATTAGCTGGGCGTGGTGGCAGTCACGTGTAATACCAGCTACTCGGGAGACTGAAGCAGGAGAATTGCTTGAACCCAGGAGTCGGAGGCTGCAGTGAGCTGAGATCATGCCATTGCACCCCAGCCTAGGCAATAGAGCAAGACTCTGACTCCAAAAAAAAAAAAAAAAAAAAAAAAAAGCAAGGATAAACAGCTAGTGCTGATGCAGCAAATTCTCCAGAAGATCCACCTAGGGGCATTGGTTAAAGTGGCTACACCAACTAACGGATTTGTAAAATGGATAAAACAGCCTTCTGCTCGAAGATGATGCCATCTAAGGCTTTCATAGCTAGAGAGGAGAAGTCAATGCCTGGCTTCAAAGCTTCATAGGACAGGCTGACTCTCCTGTTAGGGGCTAATGCAGCTGGGGACTTTAAGTTGAAGCCAATGCTCATTGACCATCCTAAAAACCCCAGGGGCTCAAGAATGATGCTAAAATGTTCTCTGTCAGTGCTCTATCAATGGGACAGCAGGCCAGGCACAGTGGCTCACACCTATGATCCCAGCACTTTGGAAGGCCGAGGTGGATGGATCACCTGAGGTCAGGAGTTCGAGACCAGCCCAGCCAACATGGTGAAACCCTGTCTCTATTAAAAACACAAAAATCAGCCAGGTGTGAGGGTGAACGCCTGTAATCCCAGCTACTCGGGAGGCTGAGGCAAGAGAATTACTTGAACCCAGGAGGCAGAGGTTGCAGTGAGCCGAGAACACGCCACATCACTTCAGCCTGGGTGACAAGAGCGAAACTCCATCTCACACACAGACACACACAAAATAGAACAACAACAAAGCCTTGATAACAACACCTTCATTCACAGCATGATTTACTGAGTATTTTGAGCCCTCTGTTGAGACTTATTGCACAGGAAAAAAGATTCCTTTCAAAATATTACTGCTCATTGACAATGTCTCTTGTCATCCAAGAGCTCTGAGGGAGATGTACAAGGAGATGAATGCTGCTTTCACGCCCACTAGCACAGTGCCCGCTCTGCAGCCCATGGATCAAAGAGTAATTCTGACTTTTTAAAAATTCTTTCATCGTTTCTTACCTTATACAAAAACTAACTCAAGAGTAATTTTGACTTTCAAATCTCATTATTTAAGGAACAATTCGTAAGGCTATAGCTACCATGGATGATGGTTCATCTTATGCATCTGGGCAAACTAAATGGAAAACCTTCTGGAAAGAATTCACTTTCTAGGCCGGGTGCAATGGCTCACACCTGTAATCCCAGCACTTTTGGAGACTGAGGCAGGTGGATCTCTAAATAAGTAAATAAAAATTGAACTATGCTGGGCACAGTGGCTCATGCCTGCAATCCCAGCACTCTAGGAGGCCGAGGCAGGTGGATCACCTGATGTCAGGAGTTTGAGACCAGCCCTGCCAAGATGGCGAAACCCCATCTCTACTAAAAATACAAAAATTAGCCGGGCATGGTGGCGGGTGCCTGTAGTCCCAGCTACCCAGGAGGCTGAGGCAGGAGAATTGCTTGAACTGGGAAGGCAGAGGTTGCAGTGAGCTGAGATTGAACCACTGCACTCCAGCCTGGGCAACGGAGCAAGACTCTGTCTCAAAAAAATAGTAATAGCTGGGTGCAGTGGCTCAAGCCTGTAATCCCAGCACTTTGGGAGGCTGAGGCAGGTGGTGGATAACGAGGTCAAGAGATTGAGACTATCCTGGCCAACATGGTGAAACCCCACCTCTACTAAAAAAATACAAAAAAAAATTAGCTGGGCATGGTCCCAGCTACCCATGAGGCTGAGGCAGGAGAATTGCTTGAACCCGGGAGGTAGAGGTTGCAGTGAGCCGAGATCACACCACTGCACTCCAGCCTGGGGCCTGAGAGAGACTGTGTCTCAAAAAAAAGAAAATAATAATAATAATAATAATTCACTATGCTCGATGCCATTGAGAACACTTGTGATTCATGGGAGGAGGTCAAAATATCCACATGAACAGGAGTTTGAAGAGGTTGATTCCGGGCTGGGCATGGTGGCTCACACCTGTAATCCCAGCACTTTGAAAGGCTAAGGCAGGCATAATGCTATAAGGAGATCAGGAGATCGAGACCATCGTGGCCAACATGGTGAAACCCCGTCTCTTCTAAAAATACAAAAATAAGCTGGGTGTGGTGGTACGTGCCTGCAGTCCTAGTTTGAACCGGGGAGGCAGAGGTTGTAGTGAGCCAATACCATGCCACTGCACTCCAGTCTGGGAGACAGAGCAAGATTCCGTCTCAAAAGAAAAAAAAAGTGGATTCCAACCCTCGTGGACAACTTTGAAAGGTTCAAGACTTCGTTGCCGGAAGTCACTGCAGATGTGGTGGAAACAGCTAGAGAACATGAGTTAGAGTGGAGCCTGAAGATAGGACTGTATTGCTGCAATGTCATGATAAATTTGAAAAGATGAGGAGCTGCTTTTCACAGAGGAGCAAACAGTGGTTTCCTGAGATGGCCTCTACTCCTGGTGAAGATGCTGTGAACAGTGTTGAAATGACAAAGGATTTTGAACACTGCATAAGCTTAGCTGATAAAGCAGCAGCAGGGTTTGAGAGGAAAGCCTCCAATTTTGAAAGAAGTTCTGCAAGTAACACGCTATCAAACACTATAGCATGTTACGGAGAAATCTTTCTTGAAAGAAAGAGTCCATCCATGTGGCAAACTTCACTGTTGTCTTATTTTAAGAAATTGCCACAGCACCCCAACCTTCAGCAGCCACCCACTAATCAGTCAGCAGTCATCAACATCAAGGCAAGACCTTCCACTGGCAAAAAGATTACAGGTCACTAAAGGCTCAGATGATCGTCAGCTTTTTCAGCAATAAACCATTTTAAAATTAAGGTATGCACAATGTTTTCTTAGACATAATGCTATTACGGCCAGACACAGTGGCTCACGCCTGTAATCCCAGCACTTTGGGAGGCCAAGGTGGGTGGATCACCTGAGGTCTGGAGTTCAAGACCAGCCTGGCCAACATGGTGAAACCCCGTCTCTACTAAAAATACAAAAATTTAGCTGCATGTGGTGGTGTGTGTTTGTAATCCCAGCTATTCGGGAGGCTGAGGCATGAGAATAACTTGAACCCAGGAGGCGGGGATTGCAGTGAGCCGAGATCACACCACTGCACTCCAGCCTAGGCAACAAAGTGAGACTCTGTCTCAAAACAACAGAAAGACATAATGCTGTTGCACACTTAACAGATGACAAGATGGTGTAAACATATGCTTTTTGTTTTGTTTTTTATTTTTGAGACAGGGTCTCACTCTGTCGCCAAGGCTTGAGTGCAGTGGCACAATCTCGGCTCACTGAAGCCTTGATCTCCCAAGCTCAAGCAATCCTCTTCCATCAGCCTCCTAAGTAGCTGGGCGTGTGTCTCTATGCCACCACAGGCCCGTGCCTCTATGCCCGGCTAATTTTTTTGTTGATTTTTTTTTGTAGAGATGGGATCTCACTCTGTTGCCCAGGCTGGTCTAGAACTACTGGGCTCAAGCAATCCTCCCGTCTTGGCCTCTTAAAGTGCTGGGGTTATAAGTGTGAGCCACCATGCACAGCCAATAATCTACTTTTTAATTAAGGTATGTACATTGTTTTTTCAAACATAATATTATACACTTAACAGACAACAGTATAGTGTAAACCTAACTTTTGTATGCACTGGGAAACCAAAGCATTCATGTGACTTGCTTTACTGTGGTATTTGCCTTATGGTTTGGAAGCAATCCTGCAGTATCTCCAAGACGTGCTTGTGCACCCAAAATAATGAGAAGGAAGAAAATAACAAACAGTAGAAACCAATGAAACTGATCATGTCTAGCCAGAATGACCAAGAAACAGAGTAAGAAAAAACAATCTATATCAGCAATGAAAAAAGCGACATCACTACAGATCCTTCAGACACTTAATGTATAATAAGGGAATAATTTGGTCCTATGCCTTGGCTGGTTTGGGTGAAATGGATATTTGGGGCTGTAGACACAGCCTGAGGGTATTAGCCTGGCTGGTGCATTTAGGGACTGTGGACAGGATAATGTTGTCCAAGCAGTCAGAGTCTGATAGTGGAGGGTCAGACAGGTAGCACTAATCAGAGGGCAGTGGGAAGCCATTTGGAGGTCTGGGTAGAAGAGTGGCTTGGCCAAGTGTGCACTCTGAAGACGCCCTCCAGCTGCTTCCATGTGAAGAGGACCTGAGAACAGGTAAACTTCTAGGGGTCTCCAGTGCCTCTTTCCAGGAGAACCAAGCCTGAAGCCCAGCAAACAATGGCAGGATGTGGGAGTAAGAGGGAGGAGGAGATAGGCAGACCCTGGAGCCTGGCATGGGTGCCAGAAATGGGGGTTCCAGGAGACACAGGAGGTTAGGGGTGAGGCTTTGCTCTGTGAACCTACAGAGAGCATGAAGTCAGGGGCAGCTGGCGGGGGGCCTTCAGGGACAGCAATGCCTGTTTTCCTGTCCTAGCCCCTCCCAGGAGGGCCTCATGCCTACCCCCACTGTGGCTCAGAAAAGGATGCCTGGGGGTCAGAAGGACCCTCCCCTGTTGGGGCCAGGGGAACTCACAGACTAAACACATGCAGGACCATCTCCACCTCCAGCACCAACCCCAGCTGCAGGTGGGCTGTGTCCACGTGAGGGAACTCAGCCTGGTGAGACAAGGGAGAGCCTAGGAGAAGCTCCCAAGAAGGCGGGGCCCTGACACTGGGATACGATCAGCTGGTATAAGCACCAGCTGCCTGCCCAAGTGTGAGTGCCTGCTGCCTCAGTTTACCCATCTGGATTGCGAGCAAGTCAAAGAAAGCATGGTACCTGCCCACCCCACCTGACTCCTCCAGGCCCAAGCCCAGGTTGCACGAGGCCTGACCCACCTGCTCTCTCATGCCACAGACTGCACCCCTACCATCCCGTGAAACCCTGAACAAGATACGCTCTCTTCTTCCTACCTCAGAGTGGCTGTTCCTTCCCCTGCACCTGTGTCTCAGCCAGCACTCCAGTCTCTCTCACAGGCCAGACTGGGTGTCACCAACCCGGAGTGGCCCCCCTGAACCCCAGGCTGGGTTGGGGGCCTCCATGGAGCTCCAGCAGCCCCCCAAAAGCCCAACACAGGGCCATGTTTGTTGGGAGCATGAGACTGAAGGAGGCCACCCTTTGCAAGGCAAGGAGTCTCCCTCCTTGGAGATGGCAGGCTGGGGCCTCTGTCACCTGCATCCCTGCTCAGGACAGGGCTAGCCCATTTGAGGCTGGGGTTCTGCCCATTCCCAGCTCTGCATCTGCATCTCTCTGAGCCTCAGTTTCCTCATCTGTGGTATGGGACGATGGCATTGGCCCCCCACAGCCTGCCCGCCGCCACTCACCCAGTAGGCTCTGGCGCTCCTCTTTCTTCCGGGCCTTCTGCTTGGCCTCCAGCTGTACCACAGACAGGGATGGGCCCACCGTGGGGCTAGGGAGGGCGCTGGCGGCAAAGCGTGCCAGCAGGCCCAGCCCGCTCTCCTCCAGGCACGGTGACAGGGCCCGCTCCCGGGCACCCAGCCTATAGCCACCGCCGCTGGCCTCGTCCTCCTCCTCCAGCTCCTCCTCCTCGTCTTCCTCCTCCGAGCTCTCATCTGGTGTGCAGAAAACAAGGACCGAGTCAGAGCCTTGGCCTCCGCCAGGGCCACCCCCCACTGCCCCCCCGTTCTGGAGTGGCCTCTGGGCTCCAGCCTAGCCCCTTAGTCCTCACCAGGGGGCCACCGGGGGTGGATGCAGACTCAGCCCATGGGTTTTCCCCATCCAATGACCCAATGCCCCCGGCCAACTGAGCCCAATGCGGGCATCCCAGACAGCCCGGAGGTGGGCAGCAGCCTTGGGTGTCAGGGTGGGCTGCCAAGATGCACCTGAGCTGTGGCAGGGGCCAGACACACGGACAAGGACTGGAGACAGCTCTCTCCACGGCCACACGCCCACACGCCCCAACACACAACACAGAGGCAGGAGAGGAGAAGGAAAGAAGAGGCGGAGGGAGGTGAGGGGGAATAGGGCCCTGGGGGCTCAGGTCGGGGGTTTCGGGCACAGGTGCCCACAGCAGCTTCGCCAGCTGAGTCCTGGCGGCTGGTGGCAGGAGAAGGTGGAGTTTGGGCTCTTCCTGGGGCCAGAGGACCCCCATGGTTTCAGCCCTCAGAAAGGATCTGGAGCCTAAAGTTGATTCCTGGAATCACTTGAACCCGGGAGGCGGAGGTTGCAGTGAGCTGAGATCACACCACTGCACTCTAGCCTGGGCAACAAGAGTGAGGCTCAATCTCAAAAAAATAAAACAAAGTTGACTCCTGGCCAGGCACAGTGGCTCATGCCTGTAATCCCAACACTTTGGGAGGCCAAGGCAGAAGGATCACTCGAGCCCAGGAGCTCCAGACCAGCCTGGGCAACAGAGTGTCCCATGTCTAATTTTTTTTAAATGTAATTCAAAAATATTAAGTTGACTCGTAGCAACTCCCCCATTCTGAGAAGGCTGGGCAAGTCCCCACCCTCTCTGAGCCTCTA
Organism: Saguinus oedipus; assembly: GCA_031835075.1. NCBI lineage: Eukaryota > Metazoa > Chordata > Mammalia > Primates > Cebidae > Saguinus > Saguinus oedipus. The sequence goes on from CM063170.1 coordinate 52,456,012, forward strand.
TTTTCTCACCTGCAGCAAAGGATGACCCTCCCAGCCCATTGGCTCAGCCAAGGGCAGGATCCAGAGAATCATTTGCAGGGAGGAAAAAGCGATCTGTAGGCTTAAAGACAATCAAACAGCAACAGGGCCACCCCTGTGACCTGCAGGGAGAAACTGTGCTGTCCCATGCCCAGGCTACAGCTGGCTGCAACTCTTCAATGATGGGATGCCCAGGAAGGGCAGGGGTAGACTGAGGCCCAAAGGGTTTAAGCACTCAGGCAGCATAAGAGAAGGCGCAAACCCAGAGCTGGTGACTACCTAAAGAAGCCCCAGGGCCAGGCGAGGTGGCTCACTCCTGTAATCCCAGCACTTTGAGAGGCCAAGGCAGGAGTATCTCTTGAGGCTAGGAGTTTGAGACCAGCCTGGGCAACAGAGCAAACCTTCTCTCTCCAAAAATGTTTTTTTAATTAGCCAGGCACGCCTGCAGTTTGGCAACTCCGGAGGCAGAAGCAGGAGGATGGCTTGAACTCAGGAGTCCGAGGCTGCAGTCAGTTATGCTGGCACCACTGCACTCCAGCTTGGGTGACAGAGCAAGACCCTGTCTCAAAAATAAGTAGGCCGCTGTGGTGGCTCACGCCTTTAATCCCAGCACTTTGGGAGGCTGAGGCGGGTGAATCACTTGAGGTCAAGAGTTAGAGACCAGGCAGAGCAACATGGTGAAACCCCTTCTCTACTAAAAATATAAAAAATAGCCGGGCGTGGTGGTGCACACCTGTAATCCCAGCTACTTGGGAAGCTGAGCCAGGAGAATCGCTTGAACCTGGGAGGCAGAGGCTACAGTGAGCCGAGATTGCACCACTGCACTCCAGCCCGGGAGACAGAGTGAGACTCTGTCTCAAATGATAATAAAAACTTAAAAAAAAATAAAGAAGCCCCAGCCTGTCTCTCTGGCTGGTGACTTAAGATGAGCTTCATCCAGTAAGCAGCCATGCTGGCCTGAGGGTCTGCAGCCCCCGGGGGCCCAGCACAGTCTCTCAGGACCAGGGTGGCTGGCAGACAAGAGGATCCCTGCACACAAACCAAACCCCCTACCAAAAAAAAGAGGCTGTCTTGAGGCAGAGAATTCCTTCTGACCTTCCCAGGGAGATACCAGGGCTGACCTATGCTGAGGACAGGCAGGTGGGAGGCATCAGAGCCAACTCTGCCCTGAGATGTCACATCCAAAGTGCCACCCATGAGCAGGTGACAGGGGCACCTGTCTGCCTTGTGGGCCAGAGTGCTGGGACCGGTAAGGTGACTCTGGGGGCCACAGGGCTGGAAGGTGGCCCCTTCCAGCAAGAAGAGATGAGTGCCACACCTTCTCCCTCCAGGATGAGGAACAGTCTAGGTTCAGGGAGACAGATGGGGAAGACGGACAGCCAACTCCACGGTCTCCTGCCAACGCCTCAAGCTGCCTGCTTGCTTAGGCAATTTGTGGCCAAAAGTGGCGGCCCCATGGATGCCAATGAGGGCAGAGGTTCTATCTGTCTACCCGTGTATTGGAGGGAGCCCGCATTTCTGCTGGGCCACCTCCCAGAGGAAGGCCTAACAATGATGATTCTGAGGAGTCTGCAGAGGAGTGGAGGGAGGGAGGGAAGAGCCAGAGGGAGAGGGAGGAGGTTTGTTAAGAGGGTGAGAGAGGAGACTGGCCCCCCAAGCGATGGATGAAGCAGGCTGGAGAGGCCAGCGGGGCAGGCGGGGGCAGGCAGGCAGGCAGTGCACACTTGCGATCATTCACATTGCGGGAGTCACATGGCTCTGTCTCCGCCCCAGTGGGCCACAGCGGCAAAGCAGGCTAAGTGTAGGCAGACTTTTGACAGCGCCTGGGTCCCCCACATTGGGTCTCCCTGGGGTGGGCCAATTTGAGCAGGGTAGTGGGTGGGGGACTGGCTGGGGGGTGGGGTTGTGGGGTTAAACGGTGGGGCCAAGAATCTTCCCTTCTAGCTGCTCAGGTGCGCAGACTCCAGAAACCTTTCCCATCCAGAGGAATTCTCAAGCAGCAGGGGCCATGGGGGTAGGGCGAGCTCTGGGTTTCTGGACGCCCACCTCCACGCCAGAGCGCAGAAAGCCGGGAGCAGCCCAATGCCTATACCTCGGTATGGGAGACTCTCCCGGCTCCCTGCGTGATTGACAAGGCCACACCAGCTGCTCCCACGGTGGGTGGGGGGGGGTTGGTGCACACACATCCGCAATGGGCTGGGGAGCAGAGGGGCTCTGAAGACCAAGAAAACCTTTCTGGAGTTGTCCGCACCTGAGGCCACAGAGCTTGCTTGCCAAGGGTGGGGGACAGGGAGGGGGAAAAACGTCCCATCAAAGAAACCCAAGGAAATACAGAAAAACTCATTTTTGGTTTTTTATTTAAAGAAAAAAAAAACAACAAAAAAAGATCTTGGCTCAGGACATGGGGTTGGCGGTGACAGGTTGGTGGTAAATGCCAGAGCGATCTGCGGCTGCCAGACCCGGTGGGGGCGAACCCCGAGGAGGGGAGGTGTACGGGAGACAGAAAGAAAAGCATTTTGCCTACCTACGGAGCAACGAGCCAGGCTCGCACCCAAGCTCAGTGACCCGCTGCGCCGTCTGCCCTACTCCCAGCCTTCGCTTTGCGTCCAGAGTGCAGCGTGAGAGCAATGCAAGAGACCAAAACAGACATTCAAAGCGTCATGGGGAGGGTCAAGGGTGGAGGTATGGTCGGGCTGCTGGAAGAAGCAGACACACCAGAAAAGCCAAGCCAGTTACGGAGTTTAGTACCAGGTCAGCGAGGCCCTATTACCCAAATATCCCTTTCAAGGCCTGCTCAATGGTGGACACGGTGGGGGTGGAGGGGGGCGCCGAGGAGCCTGGGCCTCCCCTGCCTCCCCTCAACCCCCCGCCCTCCCCTATCTGGGCCCTGTACACTTGGCACTGCGGCATCGAGCCTGTAGCCCCTTCCTAAGAGGCCTGGGGGGACTGCCTGCTTCTCTGTGGGGTCTGAGCTGGGACAAGAGGGCTCAAAAAGTTATAACCAGGAATCCTGGCTTTAAGGGAGTGTGAGGGCCGGGGCATGGGATCCAGCCGAGATAGGGGAGAGGGTGGAGGCCGGGGAGGGAGAAGGGGATTGTAAACTAACCCGACTCATCCATGGACAGCCCCGGCAGGGGTCGGGGCCTCTCTTCTCAGCCCTGGTGGCTTGGCTCCAAGGGACAGCAGCCCTGGGGAACATGAGCCCCAGGGCACCATACTTGACCCCCAGGGCATCATACTCAGCCGTCATACCACCTCCTGGTCACCAAGTGGATCTCTGCCAATTTGGAGGGGAGTTCTGAGAGGGGAGGCGGGGTAGACCAGGAATTTGATAGCAGGGCTGGAAAAACAGGGCAGAGGGGCAGCATTCTGGTCCCGGGGTACCCGAGCCAGGTCAGGCCCAGGGTCACCATGACACCCCCAGGCCTTCCTCGGGGAGCAGCTGACGTCCAGGTGTGGCTACCCAGGGCCTGGGGGATCCACTTGGCTGGCCCTAGGGGGAGTTAGCCTGAAGCCAAATCCTAAAACCAGGGCGAGGAAAAAAGGCCAGAGATTCACTTGCTTCCCTTTCTTGGGACATTTCTGGTTGAAGGGCCTGAAAGGCTTAGAAGTTCCTAACCCCCGTAGCACAATTCTGGCATTGGAGAGGGCAGGGCCGGGGGGCCTCAGGGCCCCAGCAAACTCTCTTTAGAGAAGCCAGGTGGCTGAGGACCCAGGGCTGGGACCAGGCCCATCTCTCTCCAAACAGAGCACTGGACTCCATCCCTCCACGCGGCAACCAAGCCACTTTTGCATTGAATGACAGAGACCGAGGTGTCAAAGGCCTGGCCCTGTGCTGCCTACACACCCTTCAAAACAGAAACACGCGTGAGAAGACAAGAATTTATAAACAGTACTTTTGAACCACTGGCAAGTAAGGATAGAGCTTTAAGAAAATAAAAGACAAACAAGCAACTTAAACATGATGATGCTGGGAGGTGAAGGCACTTGGTTTTAAACCTGAAAAATGAAATGGATGCCAATTGCTACCAGGGATATTTGAATAACACAGGCAAGCAGCAGGCGGCAAGTCCCGTCCCTACTCCTTCTGGGTGGGGAGGAGGGAGGGGAGGAGGTGGGGGAGAAACAAAATGAGAGGGAAGCGTCAACCTAATGTCTAGTAAGGACACAGCAAGAGAGACAAGTCACACAGGTTTAGTTAAAAATGAACTCGATATGTTTAATAAAGCTTGGTAACCAAAATCGCGATACAAACATCAAGTCACACGCCCACACGACAGAATTCCATTTACAAAATGTTCCTCGGGAAGCCTCCACCTGGCTGTGCCCAAAGAGAGCCCGACCCAAGCCTGGGATCTCTGGGTGGGCAGAAAAGGTGAGTGCAGGGGTCCGGGGTGAAGGGGGAGGATCTTGGGCTAGGGGGAGGAGGGCAGAGAGGAGGGAAAGTGGAGAAAAATGCAGACTCAAAGCGGTCCACGTAACAGCTCCAAAAGAGCTAGCCGGTGAGATTATCACAATGATACAGTCCAAATAAAAGCAAAAATAAAAATCATTCGGCTGATACAGCAGGCTACGCTGCCAAGAACCCAGATGGCGGCCTTCCTGCGGCCATCTGCACGGGCCTCCTCACCCACCATCTCTCCCGCGCGCCCACTCGCTTCCCTCTCGCTCACTCGCACTCACTCGCTCGCTAGGAAACACGGAAGGTATTTTGTGTTTGGAGCTAGTAACCTTGGTCAAGCGATTCCTCCGAAGAGTCGCTGAAGGAGGACCGCGCCTCGGCCTCTCGAAGCAGCAAACAGAACGGCTGCTTCCTGCTGGTGGCCGGCTTGGGTTTCAGAGTCCGGGGGGCCACCAGGCCCCTCTTGGTCAGCTTGGGGCCACCAGCCGCCTTGCTGTTCTTTGCCACCATGCCACACAGGAGGGAAGGCGTCAGTTTGGAGCTGGAGGGGCCTTGGGCGGGCCACTCGTCCTTTAGGAATTCTTCATCTTCCTCTGAGTCCGTATCTGCAGTCAAAGTAGTTTTTAATAAAGATAAGTCACAGGGCAGCGGGAGCTGGTGGCTTCATTTTATTGGTTTTAATGGTTCTGAGAACACACTGGAAGGTGCCAGAACAAACAGGTCCAAATGCCTAGTAGGCAGTTATGGGAAAACCGTGCTCAACATCACCAGCTCCCCTCCCAGGCCAGGACTCTCCTCTGCCCTGGGTGCCTTGGGCATCACATGGCATCTTCCAAGTGCTGGACCCTGGCTCTTCCTAGACTGACGCTGCCAGCCTCACCCACCAGTCACTCCAGCCTTTCAGGGCACCAGGGGATGACAGGAGCCCCATGCTCAGAAATGACTGTCCCCTGGTCACTGCCTGTCCCATGGGATTGCGATGAACCAAGGGCGACAACCGCAGAGGAAGGGCCTGACCCAGGAGAGGAAGGGCTCATGAGAGCCGATTGTGCATTCTCTTCCCAGTGCCCCACAGCGGCCTCCCAATGGCAGCACGAAACAGGCCATGGCGAGTGTTTACACCACAGAAATGGGCAAATGCTGTGACCGCGAGAGGTTGCCTTGCCCTTCCTTTTTTTTTTTTTAATTTTGAGATGGAGTCTCACTCTGGAGCCCAGGTGCAGTGGTGCGATCTCAGCTCACTCCAACCTCCACCTCCTGGGTTCAAGTGATTCTCCTGACTCAGCCTTCCGAGTAGCTGGGACAGCAGGCATGTGCCATTGTGCCCAGCTAATTTTTGTATTTTTAGGAGAGGCAGGGTTTCACCGTGTTGGTCAGTCTGGTCTTGAACTCCTGACCTCGTCGTGGTCCACCCACCTCAGCTTCCCAAAGTGCTAGTGCTGGGATTACAGGTGGGAGCCACCGCGCCTGGCCCCCTTGCCCTTCTCTCTATGAGCTGGTTTGCTGGCACACCACTGCTGGCTTTCCTGAACTCTCTGACCTCACTGTGAGATGAAAGCCAAGAGTCTTCAAATCTTCCGGGGAGATGACCAGCTGGCTTTGGGAGGGGAGCCTGCCAGGTAGGCATTGCTCCAGCCCCCACCATGCTCACACCATTTTGATATTTTTCATACTGGGCTGCTGAGCAAGATGGGAAGACACGGGTTCCAGAGCCAGAGACTAACCCCCTGACCTGCTGAAATTCACTCCAAACTCGGGGAACATGAACCAACATAGCTACAGCTCTGGCAGTATCTGCCACCTCCGAGTTCAAAAGAAACCACACACACGCGTGCACAGCGGGTGCTATTCCAGCTGCTCCCAACAACACCTACCCTTTCACTCTACCAAGACCCCAACTTCAGGATGGCCCAGCAATTCCGGAGTACAAGGTCCAGACCCGCCAGGCTACTATAGCCCCTGCCCACCTACCAGCCAAAGTGCGCTCTCTCAAATATGCTCCAATCTGTCCCTCCCAAGGCTGAGTCCCAGGCTGGAGAGGCCAGTGGGTGACAACCAACTTGGCCTCCTACAAGCACCCACAGGAAGGCCAGGCGCGGTAGCACGCATCTGTAATCCCAGCACTTTGGGAGGCTGAGATGGACAGATCACATGAGGCCAGGTGTTTGAGATCAACCTGGCCAACATGGCGAAACTCTGTCTCTATTTTTTAAAAAACACAAAAATTGTTGTATTTCCTATTTTTATAGTATTGTGGTAGCCAGTGTCTGTAATCCCAGCTACTCGGGGGGCTGAGGTGGAAGGATCGCTTGATCCCAGGAGGTGGAGGTTGCAATGAGCCGAGATTGCACCATTACACTCCAGCCTGGACAACACAGCAAGACATCATCTCAAAAACAAAGGCCACCCACCCCTACAACCCAAACCGAAAAAGCAAGAGGGCGCCGTTCTCACTTCAACCTCTGTCCATCTCAGCCACCTCCCTCCCTGCTGGACACACCCCTACCTCCTTGTGACCCTACACTCTCACTGACCGGAAGTGCAGAAATGCAGATCATAAAAAAATAAACAGAGAAGCATACTGCAGAGCCAGGTGCATCCCACAGCCTGGGATTCATGCTATGGATCTGTCCATCTCGCTGGAGCTAGGCCCAATGACTTCCTCACCACAACATGAGTCCGTTTCTCTCCCCCAGGACAGCAGAGTTTTCGACAAAGGGACAATGGAGTGAGGCTGTCCATTTGACCATTCCCAGACTGGGAGCGGTGACTCACTCCAGCAATCCCAGCACTTTGGGAGGCCAAGGCGGATGGATCACCTGAGGTCAGGAGTTTGAGACCAGCCTGGCCAATGTAGTGAAACCCTGTCCCTACTAAAAATCAAAAAGCTAGGTGTGGTGGTGGACACCTGTAATCCTAGCTACTTAGGAGGCTGAGGCAGGAGAATTACTTGAACCTGAAAGGCGGGGGTTGCAGTGAGCTGAGATCATGCCACTGCACTACAGTCTGGGCAAAAAGAGCAAAATTCTGTCTCAAAAAATAAAATGAACACTCCCTCACACACACAACAGTGAACACACCAGCTCAGAGCACCCCAGAGACCTCAGGGACAGAGCTCATCTCTGACCTCCATCTCCACACCATCCACGTCCACCTGAAAACAGGGGAAGTGGGGAGTTCTTCCAGCTACCAGCCAGACCACATCCACAGACTCCACTCCCTCAGAAGATCAAAGAAACAGCAATCTACCCGCCATTTCCCTGAACCCACTTCATGTTTCCAAAATGAGCAGAGATTAAGAGAGCAAAAGAAATTCTTCCCTTCCCCCTCATAGTGAAGAGTCTCTGGCACCATCCCTCTCTGCTGGTGCCCACACAATGGCCAGGAGCCTGGGCTGTGCTGCTCTGATCACACCCATCCCAATCAGAGAGGAAAAAAGCCAGGACACTGTCACACGTCCTCAGCACAGAAGGCACAAGCCAGCTGCTTCACCCACATCCATGGGGAGCATCGGTCCTGGTGACCTACTAGCCCAGGGCGGACAAAACACATGCACTCCAAAAAAAAAAAAAAAAAAACAGCAGCTTAATTCTGTGCCAGGTGCCACGTTCAGCTCTCTGCCCACATGAGCTCACTTAAGGCCCCCAACAGCCCTGTAAAGCAGGTGACGATACTTTAACTCCGAGTCCATAAACACTTTTTTATTTCCTTTCCTTAAGAAAACACGCTTTATTGTATCAGTAAATGTGTCCACTTTTTGCACTTGACATTCTAACTCCCCCTTCTCCACCCATGAACCGGCCAGGGCCAGTGAAAAGCTCCAGACACACAGAACCAGGTAGTTGCCAAAGTAAAAGCCCTCCCCGCTCCAGGGCCGGGGGATGCCCAGAACAAACACCAGACACTAGCATGGCCAGAACCCAAGAAGCTCCTCCTGGCATCCCTGCAGCAACCACAAACTTAGCACCTGATCACCCTGGTCATGAGGTGTTCTGTCCACAAATACTGAGCGAGCACCCACTACCTGCCAGGCAGCAGGCTCTGGGCCACAAGAGGCCATGACCCCGAGGACACTCCAATCCAGCAGTCTGTAGTTAAATGAAATAAAACTCCATTCCTCAGTCCCACCGGGACTGCTCTATTTCAAAAGCTCAGTAGCAGCTGGGAAAGGTAGCTCACGCCTGTAATCCCAGCACTTTGGGAGGCTGAGGTGGCAGGATCTCTTGAGCCCAGGTGTTTAAGACCAGCATGGGCAACACTGCAAGACTTAGCCTCTATAAAAGAAAAACTACATGAGCTGGGTGTAGTGGTGACACCCACGGTCCCAGCTATTCGGGAGGCTAAAACGGGTGGATTGCTTGAGGCCAAGAATTCCAGACTGGCCTGGAAAACACAGGGAGACCCCAGCTCTGCAAAAATAACAATAAATTAGCTGCACATAGTGATGCACAGCTGTAGTCCCAGATACTCAGGAGGCTGAGAGAAAGGAGGACTGCTTGAGCCCAGGAGCTTGGGCACCAGCCTGGGAAAGACAGCAAAACTCTGTCTCTACAAAAAATTTTAAAATTAGCCAGATACGGTGGTGCACACTTAGTCTCAGCTACTTGGGAGGCTGAGGTAGGATGACAGCTTGAGCCCGGGAGCTCAAGGCTGCAGTGAGCTGTGATGGCCCCACTGCACTCCAGCCTGGGGGACAGGGAGAGACCCTGTTTCAAAAAACACAGGGCGCGGGGGCACAGCCTGTAATCTCAGCACTTTGGGAGGCCAAGGCAGGTGGATCACCTGAGGTCAGGAGTTCAATATCAGCCTGCAACAAGGCAAAAACCCGTCTCTGATAAAAAAACAGAAAAACACCTGGGTGGGGTGGCACATGCCTGTAGTCCCAGCTACCTGGGAGGCAAAGACAGAAAAATCGCTTGAACCCAGGAGGTGGTGGTTGCAGTTAGCCAAGCTACACTCCGACCTGGGCAAAGAGCGAGCCTCCGACTCAAAAAAGAAAAAAACTCAATAGCCACGCATGTTTTGTGGCTACCGCAGTGGATAAAGCAGATGTGGGACACGGTCATGGTGGCAGCAGATTCCAGTGGATGGTGGGTCAGGCCGAACCGGGTTTAACCCCGAGTCGCCTCTCCGCAATCCAGCGCACACACTCCTCTCTGGCTACTGGGCCTCAGCATACCACGCAACAACACGGAGGTACCTGCTGTCAGAGATGCCACAGACACCATAACGCCAATGAAGCCCCGCATCCAGAGCCCAGGACGGCGCCCGTTCCATAAACGCCGATTCCGTCAACACTCTGCGACAAGGCTGCGGTCCACACAGGAACGCGCGGCCTGCGGGCAGGGGAGTCCGGTAACCTCTAAGAGCTCCCGGCCTCTCTAGGCCAAACAGCCATAAACCCTGCGGCGCGCAAGGTGCTGGGTAGGCAAGCGGTCCGCGGGCAAGACGGCCGGAGGATTTCAGCTTCCAACCGCCAATCACGGGCGCCCACCAATCACAGGCACCTGCCCAGTATCACGCCCGCCAATCACGGGCACCCACCAATCACAGGCACCTGCCCAGTATCATGCCCGCCAATCACGGGCGCCCACCAATCACAGGCACCTGCCCAGTATCACGCCCGCCAATCACAGGCATATGTGCTTCAGGTGGCCTCCCTCCCACTTGTGGCTTGGAGGCCATGCAAAACCCAAGCACCTTAGTGCGCCCCAGACAGAGAAAGAAGGGAGGAGGAAGGTGGAAAGAAGAGGAGAAAAGGGGAGAAGCAGCGGACCAGAGGCTGCGTGGCATCCGCTACTTACTGTAAGAGTAGCTGCTCACTTCCGAGGCGAACGGGGAATGGGCCGATTTGGGCTGGCCTCTGGCCTTAAACCCCACGTCCATCTTCCTGGCTTTGGCGGCCCTTTTGTGTTTACCCTCTCTGGAGGATTTCAGAGACAGGCCGAGGCCCTTGGCCAGCGCCTTCCTGTCCTTGCCCAGCAGGCTGTCGTAAGGAGTCAAGTACCTGCCGCAGCCCCCGCCAGTTTTCGATTTCCCCCCAGTACTGTCGGAAAACTTGAAGGGCGACTTCAACTTGTCCTGCTTGGTGAGGGAGAGGGCCTTGTCAAGCTTGCTTGCCAACTGCTCCTGGTCGCTGGCCATCTTCTTCTTCTTAACTTTTAGCTGGAGAGGGAAGTTGGGTTGTGGGTTAAAACATTTGGCAAAACAGGGTCCTGGGATTCAGTACACGTGCTCTGCCCAGTCTGGACTCCAGTCCTTCCCCTGCCTGTGATTTAACTCCTCTTAGCTTCAATTTTTCTTTTTTTTTTGAGACAGAGTGTCGCTCTGTCACCAGGCTGCAGTGGTGCAATCTCGCCTCACTGCAACCTTCACCTCCTGGGTGCCAGCAATTCTCCTGCCTCAGCCTCCCAAGTAGCTAGGACTACAGGCACATGCCACCACGCCCAACTAATTTTTGTATTTTTAGTAGAGATGAGGTTTCACCATGTTGGCCAGGATGGTCTTGATCTGTTGACCTCGTGATCCACCCACCTCAGCCTCCCAAAGTGCTGGGATTACAGACCTGAGCCACCATGCCAGGCCAGCTTCAATCTTTTATTTATTTATTTAATTTTTGGAGACCGAGTCTCACTCTGTCACCCAGGCTGGGGTGCAGTGGCACAATCTCGACTCACTGCAACCTCTGCAGTGAGTAATCCAGATCCAAGTAATTCTCCTGCATCAGCCTCCTGAGTAGCTGGGGCTACAGATGGGTACCACCAAACCCTCCTAATTTTTGTGGTTTTTAGTAGAGACAGGGACATGTTGGCCAGGCTGGTCTGTAACTCGTGACCTCAAGTGATCCACCCTCTTCGGCCTCCCAAAGTGCTGGGATTACAAGCATGAGCCCCCAGCCAATTTTTTTTTTTTTTGAAGACAGGGTCTTGCTCTGTCACCCAGGCTGGAGTGTAGTAGTGTAATCACAGCCCACTGCAGTCTCAACCTCTGGGCTCTGTGATCCTCCCACCTCAGCTTCTCTGGTAGCTGGAAATACAGGCATGCATTACCACCCCTGGCTCATTTTAAAAACTTTTTTCTAGAGACAGGGTTTCACCATGTTGCCAGGCTGGTCTCAAAACGTCTGAGCTCAAGCCACACTCAAAGAAGTGTTGGGGTTCCAGGTGTGAGCCACCACGACTGGCCAGCTTCAATGTTTACACTCTGTAAAATGGGGATATTTATGTCTGGGCATCCCAAGGTGCTTCTGAAGATGAACTCAGATAAGGTACGCAGCGATCACAGTGCCTGGTACAAGGTAACCACTTATTAAATAGCTGCTGCTGTGGTTAAATTTATCGCTGGCACTGGCTCTCCACGGCACTGCCTGGTGCCTCCTAAGAAAGCACTTCAAGCAAGCGGTACTGCCGATGGCCTGGAGAAGGCAGCTGGATTCAGGGAGGAGGAAAGAAATCAAGATCAAAAACCCGTGCGGCTGATCTGCCTATCTCTACCACCTACGGCGGCTGACAAAGACTACTGCACAGTCCAAACCAGCCCGTCCAACTAAAGGGGCTGAAAGCTGCCAAAAAAAAAAACAAAGCCTCAAGTGTTCCTTGGATGCCTGAAGCAGAGAGAACGATTAGAGATTTCACAGATTAAATTCCTGCCTGCATGTCGATCGTCAACTATAGTCATTTGCCGAAGTGAAACATGCAGTTTCAAAGCCATTAATGCCCCACGCTTGAACATTTTCTATTTTCTTTTTGTTGCTGTTGAGATGAAATCTTGCTCTGTCGCCAGGCTGGAGTGTAGTGGTGTGATCTTGGCTCACTGCAGCCTCCGCCTTCCACGTTTAGGCAACTCTCTTGCCTCAGCCTCCCGAGTAGCTGGGACTACAGACGCCCACCACCATGCCCAGCTAATTTCTGTATTTTTAGTAGAGACGGGGTTTCACCATGTTGGACAGGATGGTCTCCATCTCTTGACCTCATGATCCACCCCCACCTCAGCCTACAAAGTGCTGGGATTACAGCCTAGCCTCTTTTTAAAATAATTTTTTCAGAGAAAAGGTCTTGCTGTATCACCCAGCCTAGAGTGCAGTGGCATGATCAAAGCTCACTGCCGATTCCCCGGCTATAAACATGTGGCTGAGCTCAAAAGAGAGGGTGGAGCATGGTGGCTCACACCTGTCATCCCAGAACTTAGGGAGGCCAAGGTGGGTGGATCACCTGTGGTGAGGAGTTAGAGGCCAGCCTGGCCAACATGGTGAAACCCCATCTCTACTAAAAATACAAAAATTTAGCCAGACGTGATGGCAGGTGCCTGTAATCCCAGCTACTCGGGAGGCTGAGACAGGAGAACCACTCGAACCCTGGAGGTGGAGGTTGCAGTGAAGCAAGATTGCGCCACTGCACTCCAGCCTGGGTGACATAATGAGACTCTGTCTCAAAAAAGAAAAAAAAAATTACCCCTTTACACTGGGCTTTATGGGGAGGGATGACAAGGTACACTGTATTTACAAAAAGCACCTTAAATGGATGATTTCAATGCTCTGCAGAAATAAGAAGAATCAAGGAGTTGGCTCCCAGCCCATTACCCCTGGAGAGTTCAGAGAGGAAATTACCATGGCACCAAGCCCTTGTGTCTCAGAACTACAGAACAGCAAAGCTGCTCATTAAACAATTACACTGTTCACAGAGCAACTGCATTATTTGGTCAAGAACCTCTGGCTCTGCTCGGCTTTAGCAAAGGGTCACGCAGCACACAGAGGGAGACAGCTTTCAGACCTCCCGTCTCTGAGGCTATGCTACTTCCAACCTCCTCTGGGCCATAATTTCCCCCTCTGTGCAATAAGGAAGATTGGAGAAGATCATTCTGGCACTAAGACAACCATTCCTAAGGTTTCTGTACAGGAACAAGGGGCCTGCAAAGGAAGTGTGAATTTTTTTTTTTTTTTTTTTTTTTGGAGACAGTCTCCCTCTGTTACCCAGGTCAGAGTGCAGTGGTGCCATCTCGGCTCGCTGAAACCCCTCTGCCTCCCAGGATCAAGTGATTCTCCTGCCTCACCCTCCCAAGTAGCTGGGACTACAGACACATGCCACCATTCCTGGCTAATTTTTTGTATTTTTTAGTAGAGATGGGGTTTCACCGTGTTAGCCAGAATGGTCTCGATCTCCTAAGTTGGTGATCCGCCCGCCTCAGCCTCCCAAAGTGCTGGGATTACAGGCAGGAGCCACCTCGCCTGGCCAGAAAGCGTTAACTCTTAACATACCCATACCAAGATCTCACACACCTGGAAGACTGGGTTACTGACCTGACTTATGAAGTCAGACGAGGTCTCATGTTCATCCCAAGTCTGGCTCCTCCCCCTGGCTTTCCCCATTCCAATGAGGGCATCGTGTTCCTCCTCAGGCCCTTTGTGTCTCTTCCGTATCCCTGCTCCCAGCTCATAGTCATCTGACGTCAGCAGAGACTTGCTGCTCAGCCTGAAATGCAGACACACTACCGGTCAGCACCGTGGCCAGACGTGACTTGCGGGCTCGGGTCCACCCTCGTGGCCCTGAAGGATCGGGCTCTGGACGCTGAAGCACAGACAGTGATGCCAGAGTGACGCGCATGGGGAGAGATGGTGGATCTTATAAAACTACGGTGCTGTAATTCTGGGATATTTCTGAATGAGGCAGAATGAGAGTTTAAGGTGAGAGGAGGAAAAAAGTCAGCGTTCTCTTGTGTGCTTTCACTCATACACTCACACACACACATCTCTGTGTGGTCAGATACCTGGTTCACCAAATCGTGCCAAGAACAAAGATCAGAAATGCCAAGGAAATCCACCAGAATGGCAGAGGGAGTTTAGATCACAAGGTCACACAAAGAGGGATTCCAGTCTGCCTTTTCCAGCAAGGGGAAAAAAAAAATGAAGGGACCATTTGCTGGTCTCTGGAATCCTGTGCACAGTGGCAGTGGGGACACAGACATGGCCCAGAAGCCCCACTTGCCTGCTTTAAGCTGAAACTTCCCAGGTGATCGAAGCAGCCGATCTGAACCAGGAACTCACTGTGTGTCTTGCACTGTTGTAACAGTGGCTTTATAACTTAGCCACAAATAGCATTTGGTACTGCTATACATATATAGATAAAGATAGATATTTTTTTTCTGAGATGGCGTCTCACTCTGTTGCCCAGGCTGGAGTGCAGTGGCTCAGTCTTAGCTCACCGCAGCCTCCGCCTCCCAAGTTCAAGCGATTCTCCTCTTAGCTGGGATTAGCTGAGATTACAGGTGTGTGTCACCATGCCTGGCTAATTTTTGTATTTTTAGTAGAAATGGGGTTTCTCCACACTGCCCAGCTGGTCCCAAACTCCTGACCTCAAGTGATCTGCCCACCTCAGCCTCCCAAAGTGCTGGGATTACAGGCGTGAACCACTACACCCAACCTGAGTACTTGTTTTTTTTTTGTTTTTTTTTTTTTTTTAGAGATGAGGAAACTGAGGCTCGGAAAAGCTAACACCTGGCCTGAGGTTAGTCACACCAAGGAGTGGCGCTGGGAAATTCAAACAGTGTAGGCCACACCCCTGACCACCACACTGCTGGGCCGCAGCCTCCTGCTGTCTTCTCCAGGAGCCTCTCCACTCCCCTGCTGTGGCCAGTAAGGGGGGTCTTTTGCAAGACATGGGAGCCCTGGGGCTGTTTCCTCCTGAGAAGACCTGTGGCTGTCCCACTGCCTCTTCTGTGCCCTCTGAAGGCCCCTGAGCTCCTGCTTCCTCAGGGCAGGTCTTGAGCCATCAAGCGGCTCCAACCCCTTTCCTTGATGGGCTGCATTCCGCTCTCATGCTACAGACACCCAGGGAAGGACAAAGCATCTATCCTGTGCACGCCTTGCCCTGCAGGAAAAGCTCTCGTTCCAGCAGGCATTCAGAAAGACCCACACAGGCCCCCCACAAGGCTGTGACCACCACCCAAGGAGGAAGAGCTTGTCCCCAAAGTGCCCGAAGAAGCCAGCCCTGGTGTCAGGCGGGACAAGTCAGCAGGTCCGGCACTGCGGAGAACAAGTGACGGCCGGGTCACAGCCCGTCCCAGCAAGGCCGGCAGCCCAGCGAGTCCCTCGGCAGGGAGGAGGCGCGTGGAAAGGAGGAATAATTAGGCCCTAGGCGTGAGGAGGCAGGCATGGCAGGAAGACAGGTGAAGCGCTTGGGTTAGGACGAAGGAAACCCTGTCGCAGGAGCCATCCTCCTGGCTCAGCACTGGTCTCGCTCCCTCCAGGCCTGGGCAGCACAGGCAGCACTCCCCAAGGGCCACCACTGCAGGTGGGTCAGAGCCCAAGGGACACGAGGTCCCCCAGCACCCAGAGGCAGGCCCCAAGTGGGGCCCGGGCTCCTCCCCTCAAGCTCTGTGCCAGTCCCCGACCCACCGAGGGGCCAGCCTTACTTTCCGCCACTGTTGCGGCTCTTCCCTCTCTTGCGGGGGGGCGACAGGGCGCTCGGGGCGTGGGTCCGTTTCCGCGGCCTGCCAGGGCCTCTGCGTGCCAAGCTTCTATGGGGTTCCTCGCGCCTGTCCCTTAAAAAGAATCACACGCTTGGCTGTGACGCTGGGAGGCGGGCGGGGCGCGGAGAACGGGCACACGATGCGTACACAGCGCCGGGTCCACGCACACCTCGACGGCTGCTGCGCGCCTGGGGGACTGGCGGGGCCAGGGTAGGGGCCCCACGGGGAGGGCAGGAGGCACACTCACTCGGAGTCCCGGCGCCGCTGCAGCTTCACCAGCTCACGTTGCTTCTCCTTGTACTGGCGCTGGACCTCGGCCAGCCGCATCCGGAAGTCCAGCTCCAGGGCATCCATGTCCTCCAGGGAGGACTTCATGGCATACATCTAGGGAGGCACCAGGAGAGGAGGAGGAGAAGGTGAGGATGCCGCCACCCACCAACCGCCCAGATGCCCACACTCACGGATAGGTCAGGGGAGACTGCACAGGGAGGCGGGACTCAAATCCCACCGCTGCCACCTCCTAGCTGTGGCCGTGGCCTCGTCGAAGGCGAGGGAGCCTGTACTGGCTCTGCGGGGCTGTGGCAACGCTCAATTAGAAGGCAGGCCTGAAGCACAGTGCTTGTGTGTGACACCTGCTCCATCACAGAGGGCCATCGTGTCTTTCATAAACAGAGGCTCAGCGCGGGGATGCTGCTACCCCAGGCACCTAAGGCTAGAACTACGCATGACCCTGGGCTACTCTCCAGTTGATCACGCTGCGACTCACGTGTTGTGCCTGACATGCTGGTAGATGGGTAAACTGAGTCCCGAGAAGGGCACCCTCTTGCCCAGGAACACACAGCACATCAGCACAAGGAGCTGAATGTAGCTCAGGCCTCTCTGGCGCCCAAGCCAGCCACGTCCCAGGCAGTACAGCACCTCCATAGAGGGGACTCCCACCCAGCCCAGCCTGCGTGAGCCAGGGAGGAAGACGCCGCCACTCACCCGCTCCTCCTTCTTGCGCATCCAGCTGTACTTCTTGTTGGGCTTCAGCTCCCGGGGCAGCCGCAGGTTCTTGAGCGGGTCCACCACAGGCCCATCCAGCACTTCCCTGAGCATGTGGCTGCCGGCTGCCAGCAGGCTCTCCAGGGAGGGCCGTGCCACCAGGGCCCGCTCCACACCTGCAGACAGGAGGCAGGTAACAGGGCGCTGCTGCCCCCCACTCCCAGACCCCAAACCTGGGGGTGCCGAGGCCCAGAGCAAGCACAGGCCCAGGCCACACACCCCCATCCCCCGAGGTGCTGAGTGAACAGAGGCTTTTGTGACAGGCAGGAAGTCCTGAGCATCTCTAGACAAGAAGAGGAGGGAAGGCCGGGCATGGTGGCTCACGCCTGTAATCCCAGCACTTTAGGTGGCTGAGGCAGCTGGATCACCTGAGGTTGGGAGTTGGAGAGAAGCCTGATCAACATGGAGAAATGGCGAAACCCTGTCTCTACTAGAAATAACAAAAACTAGCCAGATATAGTGAATGCAGCTACATGGGACACTGAGGCGGGAGAATCGCTTGAACCTGGGAGGTGGAGGTTGCAGTGAGCCGAGCTCGCACCACCATACACCAGCCTGGATGACAGAGCAAGACTCCATCTCAATCAATCAATCAATCGATCGATCAATCAATAGAACACGGGCAAAGGCAGCATGCCTGGCACCAGGTCCTGTGCTCTGTGCTCTATGCTCAGAGAATGCTAGAAACAGCAAAGCCCCCAGAGGTGCGCCTCCACAGCGTTCTTCCTGGCACTATGGCTCTCCTTCCGCTTACCTGTACGGACGTTTTTCCATAGTGAATATGCATGGCTCTTATAATCATAAAAAAAGAGCCCAGGATGAAAAACACGAACAAGCAGAAAGGTATCCAAAGAAGAAAGCCCTCTTCCTCCTCCAACACACAGGTCCCTCCCTTGGGAGGCCACTGTGGGTGCAGTTTCCAGTAGATAGTTCCAGAAATGATTATGTGTATTTAAATACACAGGACATACACGGGTATCCTTTAAAATATAAAAATAGGCTAGGTGCGGTGGTTCACTCCTGTAATCCCAGCACCTTGGGAGGCCAAGGCAGGTGGATCATTTGAGGTCAGGAGTTTTGAGACCAGCCTGGCCAATGTGGTAAAACCCCATCTCTACTAAAAATCCAAAAATTAGCTGGGCATGGTGGTGTACACCTGTAGTCCCAGCTATTCGGGAGGTTGAGGCACCAGAATTGCTGAATCTCGGGAGGCATGAGTTGCAATGAGGCAACACTGAGCCACTGCACCTCAACCTGGACAAAAGAGTGAGACTCCCGTTCAAAAAGCAAAAATTAAAGTAAATATAAAGTGGGTGCCTGCAGTCCCAGCTACTTGGAAGGCTGAGGCAGGAGGATCACTTGAGTCCGGGAGGTTGAGACTGCAATGAGCCATGATCACACCACTGCACTCCAGCCTGTGCAATACAGCCAGCCCATCTCAAAGAAAAAACATATACACACATATACATATGTAAAAATGACCTCAGGCCAGGCAATGGTGGCTCATGCCTGTAACCCCAGCACTTTGAGAGGCCAAGGTAGGCATATGGCTTGAGGCCAGGACCAGTCCGGCCAACATGGCAAAACCCTCTCTCTACTAAAAGTACAAAAATTAGCTGGGCATGGTGGTGGCCACCTGTAATCCCAGCTACTTGGGAGGCTGAGGCACAAGAATCGTTTAAACCTGGGAGGCGGAGGTTGCAATGAGCCATCATCAACCCACTGCATTCCAGCTGGGCCACAGAGGGAGACTCTGTCTCAGGAAAAAAAAAAACAACAATGATCTCAATCAATACATACCGTATCACACTTTGCTTTTCTTTCTGCTTAACAGCTTTTCTCGTATTAGCACAAAACAAACATCTACCTCATTATAATCTGCTTGAACCTTATAAAAACTGCCATCTCTAAAGGTCAAAAACACTAGAATGTCAGCAATTTCAAATGGCCAAACGTAGCAAGCAGCAGCAGATTATGCAGAATCATGGGGGGAGGGCGCGCAAAGGGTAGCCTAGAATGTTCTTGTATTGATGAGTGTTTTTGTTTTTTTTTTGAGAAGGAGTCTCACCCTGTCACCCAGGCTGGAGTGCAGTGGTGCGATCTCGGCTCACTGCAACCTCCGTTAACCGGGTTCAAACAATTTTCCTGCCTCCGCCTCCCGAGTAGCTGGGGTTACAGGTGCGTGCCACCACGCCCAGCTAAATTTTTTTGTATTTTTAGCACAGACAGGGTTTCACCGTGTTGGCCAGGCTATAGTCTCAAACTCCTGACCTCATGATCCGCCCACCTCAGCCTCCCAAAGTGCTGGGATTACAGGTATAAGCCACCACACCACCCAGCTAATTTTTTTTTTTTTTTTTTTTTTTGCTTTTTTTCTTTTGAGACGGAGTTTCGCTCTTGTTACCCAGGCTGGAGTGCAATGGCGCGATCTCGGCTCACTGCAACCTCCGCCTCCCGGGTTCAGGCAATTCTCCTGCCTCAGCCTCGTGAATAGCTGGGATTACAGGCACGCACCACCATGCCCAGCTAATTTTTTGTATTTTTAGTAGAGACGGGGTTTCACCATGTTGATCAGGATGGTCTTGATCTCTTGACCTCGTGATCCATCCGCCTCGGCTTCCCAGAGTTCTGGGATTACAGGCGTGAGCCACCACACCTGGCCCTTTATTTTTTGCATTTTTAGTAGAGATGGGTCCTCGCCATGTTGCCCTGGCTGGTCTTTTTTTTTTGAGACGAAGTCTCACTCTGTCACCAGGAGCAGTGGCGCGATCT
This sequence comes from Saguinus oedipus, assembly GCA_031835075.1. Lineage (NCBI taxonomy): Eukaryota > Metazoa > Chordata > Mammalia > Primates > Cebidae > Saguinus > Saguinus oedipus. The sequence goes on from CM063170.1 coordinate 52,475,711, forward strand.
AGGCTCACTACAAACTCCACCTCCTGGGTTCAAGCAATTCTGCCTCGGCCTCCCAAGTAGCTGGGATTACAGGCATGCAACGCACCACACCCAGCTCTGTGTGTGTGTGTGTGTGTGTGTGTGTGTGTGTGTGTGTGTGTGTGTGTGTGTGTGTGTGTGTATTTTTAGTAGAGATGGGTTTCACCACATCTCTAGGCCAGGACACTCTTATCTCTTGACCTCATCATCTGCCCACCCTCAGGCCTCCCAAAGTGCTGGGATTACAGGAGTGAGCCACCGTACCTGGCCCCAGGCTGGTCTTACAACTCCTGGGCACAAACAATCCTTCCGCCTTGGCCTCCCAAAGTCCTGGGATTACAGACATGAGCCACTGTGCCCGGCTGACATTCTCTTTTTAATCTAAAATATCAAATTTTGTGAAGGTCCACATGTGCTTGAGAAGAAAACCGTATTTTCTGTTGGCACTGGGCAAGGTTCCAGGGACGGACATGACTAATGTTGCTGCTGAGGGTGGGGCTTCTCTTCCTTGGTACTTTTCACATCTCTGTTGGAGGCTGACCTCTGCCTTCACTGAAGGGTGTCTCACTGAGTCCCTGCCTTTACCCACTAGATGTCAGTAGTGCTCCCCACAAGCTGTGACAACAAAAAAATGTGGTTGCCGGTGTTCCCTGGGGGAACAAAATCACCCCAGTTGAAAACCACTTGCTTTGCTCCCTTTTCTTTTCCCCTGAGACAGAGTCTCACCCCGTCACCCAGGCTGGAGTGCAATGGCACAATCTCAGCTCATTGCAACCTCCACATCCCGGGTTCAAGCAATTCTTCCGCCTCAGCCTGCCAACTAGCTGGAATTACAGGCATGATCCACCACGCCTGGCTGATTTTTTTGTATCTTTAGTAGAGATTGGGTTTCACCATGCCGGCCAGGCTGGCCTTGAACTCGTGACCTTGTGATCCGTCCACCTTGGCCTCCCAAAGTGCTGGGATTACAGGGGTGAGCCACCACGCCCAGCCACTTTGCCCTTTTTTTTTCTTTTTTTTCTGTTTTGTTTTTTTTGAGACAGAGTCTTGCTCTGTCTCCCAGGCTGGAATGCAATCTCGTGATCTCGGCTCACTGCAACCTCCGCCTCCCGGATTCAAGCAATTCTTCTGCCTCACCCTCCCGAGTAGCTGGGACTACAGGCATGTGCTACCACACCCAGCTAATTTTTTGATTTTTAATAAAGACAAGGTTTCACCACGTTGGCCAGGCTGGTCTCAAACTCCTGACCTCAAGTGATCCAACCACCTCGGCATCCCAAAGTGTTGGTATTACAGGCATGAGCCACCGCACCCGACCACTTTTCTATCTTTAGGGAAACTGAGGCCACAAAACTGCAAACCTCATCAGCTCCCAAAGGATGGTGTTAGATTGAAGCCGTTTCGCCCATCCCACAGTGACGCCTCTGCACCACCTGCCTCCGTTGACATCCTGTGAGACATACAGTGTGAGGCAGGAGGGCAGCTCTGTTTTCCGGTCACCTCCTTCACCCTCCCACAAACCCATCTTGCCGAAGCTCTCAAACAACAGGCAATGTACTCTATCTAGGCCAGCTGTGATGGGTTCAGTAGGTTCAACTGTGTCTCCACCCATTTAATATGCTGGAGTCCTAACCACCAGTAACCTCAGAAGGTAACCTTCCTGAGAGACGGGGTTTTTGCAGAGGTGACCAAGTTACAATCATGGCAATGGGCCCTAACTCAGCAAAGCTGGTGTCCTGATAGGGTGGAGAATTCTGGGCTGGTTGCAGTGACTCACACTTGTAATCCCAGCATTTTGGGAGGCTGAGGCAGGTGGATCACTGAGGCCAGGGGTTCAAGACCAGCATGGCCAATATGCTGAAACCCCATCTCCACTAAAAATACAAAAATTAGCCGGACACGGTAGCACGCACCTGTAGTCCCAGCTACTTGAAAGGCTGAGGCAGGAGGAGAATCACTTGAACTCAGGAGGCAGAGGCTGCAGTGAGCAGAGATCACACCACTGCACTCCAGCCTGAGAAACAGAGGGAGATTCTGTCTCAAAAAAAAAATTAAAAAGAAAAAAAGCCAAGTGAGGGGCCTCCCAGCACTTTGGGAGGCTGAGGCGGGTGGAACACAAGGTCAGGAGTTCAAAACCAGCCTGGCTAGCATGGTGAAACCTCATCTCTACTAAAAATACAAAATTAGCTGGGTGTGGTGATGTGCACCTGTAGTCCCAGCTACTTCGGAAGCTGAGGCAGGAGAATTGCTTGAACCCAGAAGGCAGAGGTTGCAGTGAGCTGAGATCACGCCATTGCACTCCAACCTGGGCAACAGAGCAAGACTCCATTTCAAAGAAAAAAAAGAAAGAAAAACCCAGTACCAGGTGGAAAGGAAGACCAAGGGAGTTTTTATTTTCTTCTACAAAATAAAAAAAAAAGCTTTTGTTGAACTATTTCAGTGAAAGAAAAGAAGCAATGAATTTAGGAACACCGCCACCCAGTGGGGAAGAGGCATCACTCACACATATTAACAGGAGCGTGGCTTCTCCAGGCTTGAGGGCCATCTGACCATGACAGTCAGAAAGCCTTGAAAACGTGGCCTTGCTTGGATGCAACAGTTCTACCTCTGGGAACATAATCCGAGGCAAATCAGAGATATGGACAAGGATTTTTTCCTTCAAGGATAACTATCACATTATTTGCAATGGGGAAAAAAACAACTTTGTCTTAAAGCAGATGAAAATACCTTACCATCTAACTGGGCCATCGAGGGCCAGGGCCACCACCAGGCAGAACATTGGGCAGTCTCTAAAACAGTGATTTTTTTTTTTTAAAACCACAGCTTTTGCTGGGCGCGGTGGCTCACACCTGTAATCCCACCAGCACTTCGCGAGGTCAAGGCAGGTGGATCACTTGAGGTAAACCCCATCTCTACTGAAACTAGGAAAACTAAGCAGGCATGGTGGCCCACGCCTGTAATCCCAGCTACTTGGGAGGCGGAGTCAGGAGATTCACTTGAACCCGAGAGGGCGGAGGCTGCAGTGAGCCAAGAGGGTACCACTGCACTCCAGCATGGGCAACAGACTGAGACTGTCTCAAAAACGAAACAAAACAAAAAGCATGAACACCAGTCGGCCTATGAGAGTGAATCTCAGTGTTTTGTCAGAGCTACCAAGAAACAAGTGGCCTCTTTCATGAAGCTGCTTAGCAGGCCCATGGGCCTGGGAGGAACGGAGACCACCCCCGCCCCAATGAGGATGGTTAAGTCAGCCTTGAATGAGACCAACAGAAAGAAAAGTAGAACAGCAAGAGGGAAGGAGGAAAGGAGACAGGAACGAGAGAGAGACTAGGGAAGGGCCTGTGCAGGAAGAGAGAAACTTCGGGCCTTGGCTTGAACACCTAGATCCAGCCATACCTGAAATTACCTAATTTCTGCTGGACTTCAGTTCCACCAGCCAAATTATTCTCTGCCGCCTAAACCAATTTAAATCAGGGTTGCTGTCCCTTGCAACCCTAGAAATCCTGCTAAAACACACCATTGACAGAAAGAGAAATTTCACCACCAAGAAACCCACAAATTGGCTACAAAGTGTGAACGCACTTACCATGCTGCTCAACTGGACGCTTAAAATGCTCGAGATGTAACATTTTGTTATGCGTATCTTACCACAATTCTTCAAAAAATCAGTATGAATAAACCATATTCTGGGGTTTTTCAAAATTCAAAAATCTTATTAAAAAGCCATTTAAGAGGCCGGGCACAGCGGCTCACGGCTATAATCGCAGCACTCTGAGAGATCAAGGCGGGCAAAATTGCCCAAGTCCAGGAGTTCGAGACCAAACTGGGCAACAGAGCAAGACCCCATTTCTAAAAAAATAACTTTTTAAAAAGTCAGCTTGGCTTAGTGGTAGACCCCTATAGCCCAAGCTAATTGGGAGGCTGGGAAGGGAGGATCACTTGAGCCCAGGAATTTAAGGCTGCAGTGAGCTAAGACTGTGCCACTGCACTCTAGCCTGGGCAACATAGCAAGACCCTGTCTCCACAAAAATAAAATTCAAGAGGGACCGGGCATGGTGGCTCACGCCTGTAATCCCAGCACTCTGGGAAGCCAAGGCGGGCAGATCACCTGAGGTTAGGAGTTCAAGACCAGCCTGGCCAACATGGTGAAACCCCGTCTCTACTAAGAATACAAAATTAGCTGGGTGTGGTGGCATACGCCTGTAGTCCCAGCTACCCAGGAAGCTGAGGCAGGAGAATTGCTGGAACGCTTCCGCCGGGAAGCAGAGGTTGCAGTGAGCCAGTATCGCACCACTGCGCTCCAGCCTAGGTAACAGAGCAAGACTCTGCCTCTAAAAAAATTAATTAATTCCAGAATCTGCATGACTCGGTGGTGCACTCTCACCTCCCAGTTCCTGGCTCCTCCTCTCCAGCTCCAGCTCTGCGATCTCGCTCAGCAGGGTGATCCCGTGCAGGAAGCTCTGCTCCAGGACAAGGCTCTCGGTCACTTCCAGCTTCTCCACGGCCTGGGCTCCAGCAGTGCCCGAGGAGGGCAAAGGCCTGGCCTGGGGCAGCTCTGCAGCCGCCGCCAGGGCATTCATGCCGGCCAGTGGGTCCTCAAGGCCAGGCAGTAACTGGTCAGAGCTTCCCTCTTCCAGGTAACAAGTGCTGCCGGGCACAGGCACGGCCTCCTGGGGCTCCAGGCTCGGGCACTGTCCCTCCCCAGCAGGCACATCACAGTCCATTTGAAGGCTGGGCTGAGGCTCACTTGGGGATGCCTGAGCCAGGCCTTCCTCGGGCACTGCCTCTGCCACGGGCACTGCCACAGGCACCTCCACGGGCTCCTCCTTGGTCTCCACCAGTGTCTCGGGTGCCCGCTGCACCCCCAGGTCCAGGGCGGCCGTGCAGGGTTCTGTCCGGCCTGGGGAATCCGCCCGAGCTTCAGGCCCCTCTGCAAAGTCTGGGCACTCGGAGGGCTCCACGCAGCCCTGCCCAGTGGCACTCAGCGCCTGGGCCTCCAACAGGCCACCTCCACAACTGCCTGCAGGGCTCGGGGTGGCCATGGCTTCTGTGGCGGGCAGCGGCAGCGGCGACTCCAGAGGTGGCAGCTCTGCGGGGCCCTCATCCATGTCCTCCACCTCTGCCTTCACCTCCCGCTGGGCCAGTGGTTCTTCCTCCGGGCCCTCCCTCAGCGGCTCTGAGATCTTGGAGGGGGACAATCGGATGGGCTTGTCTTCCGGCGAGAGTGCCAGGCGCTCGGGCCCATCAGCCGGGAGTGGCACATCTGGGGCCAGGCCATCTGCATCAGCAGCCGCCGTGGGCTGCAGCAGGAAAGGGTAGGGCCTCCCGTAGTGCGGCGGCAGGGCTTGGAATGGGTACCTGGGCGGGATATCTGTCAAGGACACAGGAGTCAGCATGGGAGCCCCGGGATCCGGCATGCAGTGTCCCCGCTGACACCTGCCCACCACCCGTGACAGAGACCCAGACACCCAGCCCCCCTCTGCTCACCCAGCTGCAGGGCTGGGAGCTGTTGTGTGATCTCAGAGACCCAGTGGCCTCGCAATTGGCCCCATAGTGAACAATCGGCCGCCTTCCCGGCCCCAGGGTCTTGTGTTGAAGGCAAAAAACCAGAGTTGTCTCTCTTGTCCCTTCCCCACTCAGCACCCAGCACAAGGCTAGACCAGAAGCAAATACTTCATGAGATCTGCACAGACCTAATACTGCCTTTACCCACCTTGTGTGGTCTGGCCCCTCGACCCTACAAGAATCTGCCCCTCCACCCATTAAACCGGTTGTTCAGCTGGGTGCAATGGCTCACGCCTGTAATCCCAGCACTTTAGGAGGCTGAGGCAGGCAGATCACGAGTCAGATCAAGACCATCCTGGCCAACATAGTGAAACCCTGTCTCTACTAAAAATACAAAGAAATTAGATGGGTGTGGCAGCGTGCGCCTGTAGTCCCAGCTACTTGGGAGGCTGAGGCAGGAGAATCACTTGAACCTGGGAGGCGGAGGCTGCAGAGAGCAGAGATTGCGGCACTGTACTCCAGCCTGGTGACAGAGCAGGACTTTGTGTCAAAAAAAGTAAAGAAAGGAAAAGAAAAAGTGCAGTTGTTCAGTCAGGGCCAGGTGTGAGCCACCACGCCGTTAGGAGGCCGAAGATGGATGATGGCTTAAGTTTAGATGTTAAAGACCAGCCTGGGCAACATAGTGAGACCCCATCTTTTTTTTTTTTAATATGTATGTATGTATGTATTTTTGAGATGGAGTTTTGCTTTTGTCAGCCAAGCTGGAATGCAATGACGATCTCGGCTCACTGCAACCTGAGCCTCCTGGATTCAAGAGACTCTCCTGCCCCAGCCTCCAGAGCAGCTGGGATTATAGGCATGAGACACCACACCTGGTTAATCTTTTGTATTTTTAGTAGAGACGGTGTTTTCACCATGTTGGCTAGGCTGGCCTCAAACTCCTAACCTCAGGTGATCCACCTGCCTCAGCTTCTCAAATTGTTGGGATTACAGGCATGAGCCACTGAGCCTGGCCTCTGAGACTCCACCTCTACTGAAAAAAAAAAAAAATTGACTGGTCATGGTGGCACACCCCTGTAGTCCCAGCTACTTGGGGGGCTAAGGCGGAAAGATCACCTGAGGTTGGGAGATCAAGGCTGCAGTGAGCTATGATGGCACCACTGTACTCCAGCCTCAGAACAAAACCCTGTCTCAAAACAAAACAAAACGTAACAGCAAAGCTAGGTGCAGTGGTTCAAGCCTATAATCCCAGCACTTCGGGAGGCCAAGGTGGGAGGATAGCTTGAGCCCAGGAGTTTGAGACCAGCCTTGCAAACAAAGCGATACACAAAATGTACGAATATAAAAAAATAGCTAAGTACACACCTATTGTCCAAGCTGCTTGGGAGGCTGAGGCAGGAGGATTGCTTGAGCCCAGGTGTTCAAGGCTGCAGTGAGCTGTGATTGCACCACTGCAGTACAAGCCTGGGTGACAGAGTGAGGATCCTATCTCAAAAAAAATAATACTGGCTGGGCGAGGTGGCTCATGCCTGTAATCCCAGGACTTTGGGAGGCCGCGGTAAGCAGATCACCTGAGGTCAGGAGTTCAAGACCAGCCTGGCCAACATGGTGAAACCCCATCTCTACTAAAATACAAAAATTAGCCAGATGTGGTAGTGGGTGCCTACAGTCCCAGCTAATTGGGAGGCTGAGGCAGAGAACTGCTTGAACCCAGAAGACGGAGGTTGCAGTGAGCCAAGATCGCACCACTGCACTCCAGTTTAGACAACAGAGCAAGACTCCGTCTTAGAAAAAAAAAAAAGAGGAATACCTGGCCGGGCATGGTGGCTCACACCTGTAATCCCAGCACTTTGGGAGGCTGAGTGGGTGGATCACCAGAGGTTAGGAGTTTGAGACCAGCCTGACCAACATGGAGGAAGCCTGTCTCTACTAAAAATACAAAATTAGCCGGGCATGGCGGCACACGCCTGTAGTCCCAGCTACTCGGGAGGCTGAGACAGGAGAATCGCTTGAACCTGGGAGGCGGAGGTTATAGTGAGCTGAGATGGTGCGACTGCACTCCAGCCTGGACAATGAGAGCAAAACTCTCTCTCAAAAAAAAAAGAGAGAAATAGCAACCCAGTTCTGTCCCAGATATAATCTCCCTGAGCAGGCTTGTGTCCCTGATTCTCTGTGCCACTCCCAGCCCAGCATGGAGGCAGGCAAGCTGGAGGTGTGCAAAAGGGAAACTGACAAAGGAGAGTCAGGCACTGGCCGCGCACAAGCTAAGCACTCAGCCACCACTGGCCTGAGCTCACCAGCCTTGGTGCCAGAATCTGAATTTGAACTAAAGTCCTCCCAAGCAGGTACTCACATGTCTGATAGCCCCCAGGGAGGAAGAACACAGTCCCAGCCCCCAAAGCCACCTGCTTCAGGTCCTCACTGACGCAGGAGTTGGGAAGAGTGGGTATGTTCACGTGGCACATGGCACTGGGGTACAGCTGCCCAGAACCGGCGTCCCTGGACCGTCACTGCCAAGGTAGAAGTTAGCGCCAACTGCATGCTGAGTGTGTGACAGGTCTGGCAAGGTTGAAATCTCAGAACAACTTGTCCTGAAGCAGGTTCTAATATTACACCCATTTCCCTGACACTACCACTGAGGAGAGGCTGAGGAGAGGCTGGATGTGACTGTGAGCTCCTGTGTTTGTTCCGCAGGAGGTGCTCCATGGAGATGGAATGAATGAATGAATGGGTCAACGAAGAGATGGGTGAGCAGTTCTATCAGCCAGGGCCAGATTGAGACCCTGAGGGTCTCAGCCACATCCTACCTGAGAACAAGGCCTGGAAGGGGCTGGGGGCTTCCTTCTCCAACTCCAAGTCTTTCTTCTCGACCACATTCTCAGGGGCCTCCTCCTTACGGGTGATACCCGGGGTGGGCGGCGGAGAGGCGGGCGGTGGGCTGGTGGGGTGGGAGCGGGGGGTGGCGGGGTATGCGTAGGCAGGCGGCTTGGACACATCCTCCAGCTTCTGGATGACCTTGGCTTTCAGGGCAGCCACAGGGGATGCACGGGGCGATGGTGGCGGGCTCACAGCCTTGCCATAGGTGCCCGCAGGGCCAGCGGCCAGGCCGGGGGGCTTCCGAGGCAGTAGCCCAGGGCCGGCGGTAGCCAGGCCACCCTTGCCTGCGGCCTCCAGACCCCGCTTGCTCCCCTTCTCCTCCATCTCTGCCCGGTGCTCCTGTGCCTTCAGCCGCTCCTGCTGGGGAGGGGCCAGCAGGCAGGGTCAGCGCAGCACGAGTCCCCCCCACCCCCCAGCACCTGCCCTGACCCCAGGGTCCCCCAGCCGGAGGAGAACCTCATGCAGAACCTGGGGTCCAGGCTGCCCACCCGCTCCCAGGCCAGAGACGGACATTCCATGCCAGCCTATGTGTCATATGCATGGCGTTCCATGCAGAATCCCGAAAGGCAGAGCTGGGGTGAGGAGCTTTGGCGGGCCCCTTCAGACCAGGACTGATGGGGTAATCCACCCATAGCTTGGCCCTGCAGGGACCCTCACAGTCAGGCCAAGGCGGGCCAGGTGGGAGCACGAGGCCCCACACCTCAATGGCGTTGGGACAGCAGCCTTCACAGAGCACTCACTACCTGCCGAACCTTCCTGTTTCACTGCATTATCATTTTAGGGTCTCAAAATGCCCAAAACGGGGGCAGGAGGAGCCCAGGTGTGCCTTTTATGAGGAAATGGGAGGGAGTCGGAGTCAGCTCCACAATCGCCAATGCCTACCTAGATGGGTCAGTCTATACACAAAACATCAGGGGCCGGGCATCATGGCTCACACCTATAATCCCAGCACTTTGGGAGGCCAAGGCAGGTGGATCACCTGAAGTCAGGAGTTCAAGACCAGCCTGGCCAATATGGTGAAACTCTGTCTCTACTAAAAATACAAAATATTAGCCGGGCGTGATGGCACATGCCTGTAGTCCCAGCTACGCGGGAGGCTGAGGCAGGAGAACTGCTTAAACCCAGGAGGTAGAGGTTGCAGTGAGCCAAGATTGTGCCACTGCACTCCCGCCTGGGTGACAGAGCAAGACTCCGTCTCCAAAAAAACCAAAACCAGTACGAAGTGTTCCAAGGACAGGCCACTCTCCCAATTACTAAATAGTCACATTTAGCAACACAAGGACTAGGCAACAGTATAGCATCTCTGTTTCTGGGAGAGGAAACTTGAAGCCCAGAGAGGTGAAGCCACTTGCTCAAGGGCACATAGCCAGGCCTGGCAGATCTAAGATTCAGATCCAGGGCTCGGGCTCTGAGGGCTTCCTGCTGCATGTGCCAACCAGGCCAACTCCTCCAGAGCAGACCACTCCTGTCCCCTATCTTATGTGAGCACGCCATCAGGAAGCAGCTGGCCAGGTCCCTGCCACGTGCCTCTCCGAGAGGCCACCTGGAAAGAAGTGGCCGGGCTGGGCTCAGGCAACGGCAGGAGCCCCCGGGACTCCTTCAGCGTCCAGTCACCCTTCCCCAGTCTCCAAGGCCACCTCTCTGCCTTGGTTTCCCCCTTGTTCCTGCACCCTGCCCTGCCAGGCTCCATCCACCTCTGCTGACAGCTCCCTCTGCCTGGAGAGCTCTTCCACAAATGGCTCCAGGTCTCCGTTCCAACACTGCCTCCTCCAGGAAGCCCTCTCTGACCATCTGCCCCTCTGCTGTTTTCTGCCCCTCCCCATTAACTGGAGTTTCTACTGGCTGACTCATCTGCCTGATTACTTGCAGGGCCCCCAGAGGGGGCTGCGCCATCCTCCCCAACTTACCACTAGCTGGGCGCTCCTCTGCAGTTCCAGGGCCTGGGCCGCCTGCTGCTGCAGGTACAGGAACTCCTGCTGCCGTAGGAAGTGCTGCTGTGAGAAGAGCTGCAGCTGCTGGGCGTGGTGCAGGGGGCTGCGGCCCGGCGGGTACAGGGCGGGCCACAGGGGTGGCACGGTGGCCCGCTCCATCAGCTCTGCTGCGGGGACACGAACAGTGGGCTGTACCTGCGGCCTGACACTGCACCACCATGTCCGTTTACAGAGGGGATGCTAAGGCCAGAGAGGGGCCTCTAACATAGCAGGGAGCTGAGCTCTGCTGTTCCCCAGTATCCAGGAAGCCCGTCCTGTCCTTCACTGGCCACGCATACACCCCATGCCCCGGAAACACGACCCTGTCCACACCCCGGGGTGGGATGACCTCCCCACAGCCTCACAACCAGAGCAGGTCAGCATGCAGAAGTGTACAAGGGCCACTGCGGGGACCTAGGAAATGCCTTCTCCCACCCCTCCCAGCAGTCTGCAATCTGGATTCCTGAGGGAATGAGGGTGCCAGGTAGGAGGAATCCCAGCCCCCACCCAGGGCTGCCGATCTCACTTCTTTTTATGGAGCTTCTAGGTAGGAGCTCACTGCAACAAGAACCCCAAAGCTTTCTAATGCTGGCGGCAGGCATCCTCTCTCTGAACCCCTGTCCGCCTCCCCAGCCCCTGGTTCTGCCAGCTGCCACCCCTTGGCAGGAGGTCCTTGCCATCAGAGACCATCTCACTGGGCATGGCCAGCCCGGCCCATGCTGGCCACACGGAGGGTCCACTTACCGAAGTGAGGCAGGTGATCACTGGGAATGACCACCAGCTGGCCCGACTGGGGGTCCCTGACAAACTGGTAGGCTGACGGCAGGGAGCCCCCCAGGCCGGGTGGAAACGCAGGGGCCATGCCCTGGTGCAGAGATGGGGGGCCCAAGCCTAGGAGGAGAAGCCCACGTCCAAGTCAGTGCTGGGGCCCCCCGGCGGTTTCTCCTGGGGAGCCTCAGCCCAGCACCGCCCCCCAAGTCCTGAACCTCTTGGTGCCCCCAGTGGGGAAGCCAAGGGGCAGGCTGCTGGCTGATTACAAAGAGCCTCACAGAGCCACCCCCATTGGGCATCTGCCCCAAACAGGTAGGGCGGAGGGGCCCCATGAGGCAGATGCCATTAGCATTCCTTCTACAGAGGAATGCGGGAGCCAGGCCGAGGCCCCCCAGGAAACGGCAGACAGGCAGACAGGCAGACAGGCAGTGCCGGGAGCCAGCCCTGAGCTCTCGTCCTGCACCGGAGCCCTCCCACCCCTCCCTCAGAGAAGGGGAGAGTCCCCACGCCCCGCACTCACCGTAGGGGTGTCCGGCGAGCCACATGGACGTGCTGCCCGAGCGGGGCAACCAGGGGTGCGTGGCCAGATGGGCTGCGGGGTCAGCAGACCAGCGCCCTGAGCCTGCCAGTGCCGGGCCCCCAGTCACCATGAGGTTGGGGTTGAGGCCGTTAGGAGCACAGCTGGTAGGGTGCAGGCGGGCCAGGTCTGCCAGCTCCTTACTCTCTCTGGAAGGAGAATCACAGATGTAGTGGCAGCTCAGACAGCCAGGGAATGAGAGAAAGAAGTGGGGTTACCCCAAGGAACCATTCACCACCAGGCCACGAGTCTGGACAACCACCACTCGGAACAGAAGGGCCGCCCAGGGCCTCCCACACTCACTGGAAGGGGCCATGGGGCCACTGGCCTGGGAGGGCTGGCCCGATATTGAGGACCAGGGTGGGTCCTGCTCTCAGGACCACAGCATCCGAAGTCAAGAGGCCAAGCCCACCTGTGGTCATCCAGCTGTCCCTCATCCCCAGGGGCTCCCAGACACCCCCCAGACTCCTGGGCTCCCCCAACACCCTCACCTGAGCAGCTTCTCCTGATCCCGATCCAGCCGTGCTCCCAGCAGCCGCTCCTCCCGGTGTCTGGCCCGGTCATCAACACAGTCCTCATCTGCTCGGCCGTGCCCTGCAGGGGGCCAGGTGGAAGTGAGCCCTCAGCCAGCACCTAGCCGCCCCAGGCCCAATGGCCCCAGTGCCCTCACCCCTCCCTGGGCTCCTCAGAACCCCAATGGTCCTGCACAGCCATCTGCACAGCTCCTTCACCCCGAAACCTTTCCTTATGATGCACCAAGCTCCCCCAAACCCCAAACAGGGTCCTCAGGGCCAGGAATCACCCCCTCTACCATTCCACATCCAAAAGGCCTGTGTCCCCTGGACAGACAACCATGGTGATAATTAGAGCAACGGCCATGGACAGTATTGGAAAATGTCATAAAACCTATCAGAACAATGAAATGTGAGGCCAGGTGCACTCGCAATTGCTACTTTAATGACGGTACGGCGGACTCTGAGCTGGGGTTTGGTGAGGACAGAGTGGAGTCCAAATGGAGAAAAAAATCACAACCCCAAAATGAGCCAGACCTGGGTCATAAGTAGCCAGACTCTGGAACCATGCAGGCCTGTGTGCCCCAAGACAGTTTAAATACACACACCTGTAATTCCAGCACTTTGGGAGGCCAAGGCAGGTGGATCACCTGAGGTCAGGAGTTCGAGACCAGCTTGGCCAACATGGTGAAACCCCATCTCTACTAAATAAATAGAAAAATCAGCTGAACTTTGTGGCGCACTCCTGTAATCACAGCTACTCAAGAAGCTGGGACAGGAGAATCGCTTTAACCAGGAGGTAGAGGTTGCAGTGAGCCGAGTGTGCCAGACACTCCAGCCTGGGCAATTGACAGAGCTAGACTCTGTCTCAAAATATATATATATACACACACACACACACACACACACACACACACACACACACACCCCTGTGCACATATATACATATATGGCTAATTTTTTAAAAATCAAGATCGAAGCCACAGCGGCTCATGCCTATAATCCTAGCACTTTAGGAAGCTAAGGCAGGATTGCTTGAGCCCAGGAGTTCAAGAACAGCCTGGGCAACACAGCAAAACCCCGTGTCTACAACAAATACAAAAATTAGGCGGGCATGGTGGCATGCACCCATAGTCCCAGCTACTCAGGAGGCTAAGGTGGGAGGATTGCTTGTGCCTGGAAGGTCGAGGCTGGAGTGAGCCATGAATGCACCATTTCACTCCAGCCTGGGTGACAGAGTGAGACCCAGATTGTAAAGAAAAAAAAATCAAGACAGAAAAATAAACCCAAAGAACGCTATCCATACCGGGCTCGGTGGCTCACGCCTGTAATCCCATCACCTGAGGTCAGGAGTTCAATACCAGCCTGGCCAACATGGTGAAACCCATCTCTACTAAAAATACAAAAAAACCAGCTGGGCGTGGTGACGGGCGCCTGTAGTCCCAGCTACTCGGGAGGCTGAGGCAAGGGAATCACTCTGGCCCAGGAGGTAGAGGTTACAGTGAGCAGAGATCGCACCATTGCACTCCAGCCTGAGTGACAGAGTGACACTCTGTCTCAAAAGAAAAAATATAAAAATAAAAAGAACACTATCTACTTGGGTGGAGGAGGTGGCCTTGGCTCCCAGAGCGGGATATGCCACCGGTCTCACCCATCCCTGTCCCTCCCCATGGCCAGCTCCCCTGAGGCCCAGGCCTGGCACATGGATAGTCACCACAGGCGAGGGGAGAGGGAGCGGAGGAGTAGCAGGAACACCGTCTGTCCCTCCCAGCCCCTCCTTGTTGTCCCTGCCACCCTGCCCTGGCCCCTAAGTGTTTAACACCATGAGCCAGAGATGGGCACATGTTGGATGGGTGAGGGCACGGGAGGGAGCTGAGCACTGCGGCAGAGGCCACCAGGTGTGCAGCTGGGAAACCTGCCCGCTGGCTCCAGGTGCCAGAGCATAGACCCAAGCCTGGCTGACACTCCCCTTGGGGCCGGCCTTCCCAGGGCTGCCAGGAAGAGGGGTGGGCTGGGAGCTAGGTCCTCCTACCAGGGCTACTGCGGGCAGACACTGGCCATCAGCCCCCACCCCCCAGGGCCCAGTCTGGCACCACCAGCAACAGTTTTGGGGATCTGCTGGCATGGAGACACTATCCTTCTGCTAAAGACAAGGTCCCCACCCAGCCGCCCTAGCTGGGGTCTCTACAGCAGCACCACAGCCATGACCCTCATGGGTGAGGAACCCTGGAAACAAGCTTCACCTCTGATCTCTCCCTTCCTGCACTCCCGAACACCAGGAGCCAATGAGCAGCACCCGAGGACCAGCAAAATGGCTCACGAATGTGCCAGCACTTTGGGAGGCCGAGGTAGGAGGATCACTGGAGCCCCGGAGTTTGAAACCAGCCTGGGCAACATCATGAGTCCCTATCTCTACAAAAACATAAAAAATTAGTCAGGCATGGTGTCATGCGCCTGTGGTCCCAGGTACTTAGGAAGCTGAGGCAGGAGGATGGCTTGAGGCCAGGAGGTGGAGGTTGCAATGAGCTGTGATGATGCCACCACACTCCAGCCTGGGCCACAGAGCATCTCCCTTTCCCTGCAAGAAGGTGGGAACCCACCAGTCCCAGAGCAGAAGAGAGGAACCCAGACAGAGGCACAGCCATGCACACTCACCTGCCTGCAGGACTGAGTGCACCAAGGGGCAGATGGGCAGCCCGGCATGGAGAGCGGTGTGTTGATGGGGGTGGCTAGATATGGGCCTGCAGGGCTACGCAGACTGCCAACATCAATGTAGCTCCTGTATCATAGCGGAACCTGAGCCCACCAGGCACCCTTCCCCCAGGACTAGAAGGGGCCCTACCTGTGGACCTCATGGGGAAACTGAGGCCCAGAAGGGCAGTGACAGGTCTCAGGCAGGACTGGGGCAACAGAAGGCTACCCCAGAGTCCTGCAGCCGTGGTAAGAAATCAAGGCATATGCTGAAGCTTCCTTCTCACAGGGGAGGTAGCCATCCTGGCCCACAGAATCCCAGCGGGCTCAGCCACGAGGGGGCCACTCTCATGCCTGCTGGGTCCTCTTAGTGCCTGGGTCAAGCTCTGGGCATGGGGCTCTTCCGGTGCCCCCAGAAGGTGGGGGATACTTGGGAATGCAGCCTGGGCTCAGCCCTAACCCCTCTGCTCTTCCCACTGTCCCAGCTGTCACTGTGAATGGTCTCAGGAGCTTCCCTTCCCGGGTGCCACCTGCCACAAAAGCCAGTCAGAGCAACCGCCACCCTTAGGACCTCAAAGGCCACAGCCCCAGGCTGCTCCCTGCAAAAGTGGTTGGTCTCTGATGTAGTGAGCCCTCTTTCCCTGCCCCTGTGCTCAGCCAGGTTCCTGCTCCACCCTCCTCATTCTGTGGCCCCCCATCTGCTCTAACCCCTGGTCCCACCTGTCACCCCACGAGGCCAAGCAGGAATCTGGCCAGCCTCTCGAGGATATCTAGCCTCTCTGCACATGTCACGCTCATCCCTTCCCCATACCTCTGGGCCACACACACAGCATTCCCACCACCTGGATGGTCCCCATCAGAACTCAGCTTCAAATTCTACCTCCTCCAGGAAGCCCTCCCTAACCACCTCTCCATCATCATGCTCCTTTGATTATACACAGCTATTCTGCTTATTGGTCATTCACTGTCTGTGTCCTCAAGGCTGCAGTGAACCCTGACTGCACCACTGCACTCCAACCTGGGTGTCAGAGACCCTGTCTCTGTAAATTAAATAAATAAATAGAAACAGAAAAGCAAACTCAGGTTGGGCATGGTGGCTAATGCCTATCATCCCAGCACTTTGGGAGCCCGAGGTGGGCAGACCACCCAAGGTCAGGAGTTCAAGACCAGCCTGGCTAACGCGGTGAAACCTCGCCTCTACTAAAAATACAAAAATCAGCTGGGCATGGTGACGCGTTCCTGTAATCCCAGATACTTGGGGAGTCTGAGGCAGGAGAGTCACTTGAACCCAGGAGGCGGAGGTTGTGGTGAGCTGAGATCACGTCACCGCATTCCAGCCTGGGCGGCAGGGAGGGATACTATCTCCAGAAGTAATAAATAAATAAATAAAATGAAGTGGATAAATAAACAAAGGCTGCCCCTGTGCCCAGCAGGGTCCCAACCAACTCTGCACACACAAACCCATTCAATCACCATCAACTCAGGAGGCAGGTCCCAGCTCTCATCCTCATCTTCCACATGAGGAAACTGAGGCGCAGGGAGATTAAATAAACATCCCCAGGTCACAAGACTAACACTGAGGCATCACATATGAGATCAGGCTCCGAGTCGGCCCTGCTAACCACCAACACACACAGCCCCGAGTACGAAGGGCCCTCTTCAGCCCCCATCATCACTGCCGTCCCCTATCTGCAGGCCGCCTGGAGGCCCAGCCCCACCCCAGAGCCTATGATGGGGTGAGGGTGCCCTGCAGCAAAAGCCCCCCAGTCCACGAGGACAAATGCCCCCCCCCCACAGGTCATGCGCCCCACATTGCAGCCACTATGAGCCCAAGGCTCACACAGAGGCCCGGTTCCCATGGCAACCCCTTCCTGGCCGCTCTCTGAGCAGTTACAGATAGGGTTGCTCTCCAGGGGTCTGGGGAAGCGGATGGGGCGGAGGTGACAGGATAGAGGCCCCAGCAAGCTTGTCACCAACACCATGGCAAATACCCAGCTCTGCACCCTCAGCCACCTTCTGTGATGCTGGGGGTGCGGACATCCCCATAGCCCCTCCCTCCCAGACCTGTCCCACCATAAAGGTGGTAGGCCAGTGAAGAGGTGGGATAGACAGAGCTCAGCTCAGGGCTCCTGCTCAGCCCCGCCTCATCCCTGCAGGCCTCAGTCTCCCCACCTGTGAATGAGGACCTCCTGGAGCTGTCTCCTCATAGAGGCTGCTGTCTCAATGGCAACGACTGCTTTTGTTTTGTTTTGTTTTTGAGGCAGGGTCTCACCCTGTCACCCAGGTTGGAGTGCAATGATGCAATCTCACTGCAGCCTCGACCTGCTGGGCTCAAGTGACCTCCCGCCTCAGTCTCCCAGTAGCTGGGACTATAGGTGCCACCACACCACTATGCTTGAATTATTCATTTATTTTTAATTTTTTGAGACAGAGTCTCGCTCTGTCGTCAGGCTGGGGTGCAGTGGTGTGATCTCGGCTCACTGCAACCTCTGCCTTCCGGGTTCAAGCGATTCTCCCGCCTCAGCCTCCTGAGTAGCTGGGACTACAGACGCAGGCCACCATGCCCAGATAATCTTTTGTATTTTTAGTAGAGACGGGGTTTCACCATGTTGGCCAGAATGGTCGCAATCTCTTGACCTCGTGATCTGCCCGCCTCGGCCTCCCAAAGTGCTGGGATTACAGGCATGAGCCACGGCACCCGGCCTATTTATTATTTTTTTTTTTTGTAGAGTTCGGGTTTCACTATGTTACCCAGGCTGGTCTCGAACTCCTCAGCTCAAGTGATCTGCGCACCTTGGCCTTCCAAAGGGCTGGGATTACAGGGGTGAACCACTGCATCTGGCAAGGATGACTCTCATTGTTCTTGGGTTCTCGGGTGTGCCAGTTCTGACTGCGTGGGGCTCACAAGTGTAGGTAATGCCTGTCCTTTGTCCATCTCAAGGTCCAAGACCTCTGAGGCCAAACCTAGATCCTTTGTGAGGACAGGGAACCTGAGCTCCCCTGCATAAGTGGGCACATTCTAAGACCCTAATGCCTGAATGTTAGCAGCCAAGAGAGAGGCCTGTTTATAAAGCACCTACTATGTGCCCATCAGTCTACCTGGCATCAAGCAGATGAGCCACCCCTGGGGCCCAGAAGGCTGCAGGCTCTTGTTCAAGGTTACACAGCTCCAAAGGGCAGAGCCTGGACTCAAACCCATTAACAGAGACAGAGGACCCGCTCCAAAAGGCAAGAGACTAAGGCCGAGCGGCCTCTTGCCAGCCATTAGTTTGCTAGGGTCAACAGGGCAGCAGGCAGGGACTGGGGGTGAGGTCAAGACAGCATTTTTTTTCTTTTTTTGAGATAGAGTCTCACTCTTCTGCCCAGGC
This sequence comes from Saguinus oedipus, assembly GCA_031835075.1. Classification (NCBI taxonomy): domain Eukaryota; kingdom Metazoa; phylum Chordata; class Mammalia; order Primates; family Cebidae; genus Saguinus; species Saguinus oedipus. The sequence goes on from CM063170.1 coordinate 52,494,000, forward strand.
TGGAGTACAGTGACATGATCTCAACTCACTGCAACCTCCACCTCCTGGGTTCAAGCGATTCTCCTGCCTCAGCCTCCTGAGTAGCTAGGATTACAGGTACGCACCATTATGCTGAGCTAATTTTTGTATTTTTAGAAGAGATGGGGTTTCACCATATTGGCCAGGATGGTCTCAATCTCCTGACCTCATGATCTGCCCGCCTCAGCCTCCAAAAGTGCTGAGATCACAGGAGTGAGCCACCGCGCCCAGCCTCTCCTCCCTCCTTTCAAAGTTGCTCAGCACTCGGGCTGGATTGCCCAAAGAGAAACCACCGCTTCTTATGGGATTTTTTTTTTTTAAGGAGAGAAAGAATCCAGCCACCTACTTTTTTCTTTTAGAGACTGCACTCGCTCTCTTGCCCAGGCTGGAGTGCAGTGGGACAATCATAGCTCACTGCAGCCTTGACCTCCCGGACTCAAGCCATCCTCCCACTTCAACCTCCCGAGTAGCTGGGACTACAGGCACACCACATATCCAGATAATTTCTTTTTAATTTTTATTTTATTTATAATTTTTGAGATGAAGTCTCACACTGTCGCCCAGGCTGGAGTGCAATGGCGCAATCTCGGCTCACTGCAATCTCTGCCTTCCGGGTTCACACAATTCTCCTGCCTCAGCCTCCCAAGTAGCTGAGATTACATGTGCATACCATAACACCTGGCTAATTTTTTGTATTTTTAGTAGAGACGGGGTTTCACTATGTAGACCAAACTGGTCTTGAACTCCTGACCTCGTGATCAACCCACCTCAGCCTCCCCGAACGTTGGGATTAACGGGTGTCAGTCACCGTGCCTGGCCAATTTTTTATGTTTTGAGATGGAATTTCTCTCTTGTTGCCCAGACTGGAGTGCGATGGCACCATCTCAGCTCACTGTAACCTCTTCTTCCCAAGTTCAAGTGATTCTCCTGCCTCAGCCTCTCAAGTAGATGGGATTACAGACATACACCACCACACTCAATTAATTTTGCATTTTTAGTTAGTAGAGATTGGGTTTTACCATGTTAGCCAGGCTGATCTCGAACTCCTGACCTCAGGTGATCCACCTGCCTCAGCCTCCCAAAGTGCTGGGATTATAGGCGTGAGCCACTGCACCTGGCCTATTTTTACTTTTGGTAGAGACAAGGTCTTGCTACGTTGCCCAGGCTGGCCTCCAACTCCTAAGTTCAAGTGATCCTCCTACCTTGGCCTTCCGAAGTGTTGGGATTACAGGAGTGAGCCACCGCGCCAGTCCCCCAAACAGTCACCTACTTTTCAAACATCAGCACCAACAGAGGACAGCTTCAGACAAATCCCCAAACATCTCATGCCAAACCTCTAGCACACCCTCGCTCCTTGCCTCACATTCTCACACACACACCTTCTCCCCTCCTCCCCCACACACATATTCACAGCCTCTTGGGCACAGCCAGGTACTCTGGGATCTCAGATGGACTCCAGTGACCATGAGTCCCCCAACAAAGGTGCCACGCCATGTAACAGGAGCATCCTTCCAGAGAAAGGGCTCAGAAGAGATCTCCTGCCTCCCAGGGGGTCCACAGCCCCAAACCTCTCAGCAGAAGGGATTTTTCCACCACCAAGCTGGTCACCTCCAATCCAAAGGTTGTTGCCCCCTCCCTCCGTCTGTCCCAGAAGAAGGCAGGTTCTCACGCAAAGCCCCCAGAGCCAGAGCTTAGCGGGACTTCCCTGGCTACCAAAGGCTCTGCATAGGGCAGTGTGCACAGTTAGTCAACAAACACTCACTAAGCATCGCTCAACTCTGAGCCAGCCCTGCTGGATGAAGAGAATCCAAGACAAGCCTGACAGAGCCCCACCTCCCAATTCAAAATCCAAAGACAGGCCCCATCCAAGGTGGCTCCACAGGGAAGTGAAGGCACAGAGGATGGGGGAGCGTGGCCATGCAGGAAGCGGGAAGGGCGCTGCAGGCAGAAGGTCCGGCACCAGATACCCAGGACTGGCTGGGGCAGGCATCAGGGTGCTGTGAAAGTGACACGGCTGGCTGGGCATGGTGGCTCAGGCCTGCAATCCCAGCACTTTAGGAGGCCGAGGCAGGTGGATCACTTGAGGTCAGGAATTTGCAACCAGCCTGACCAACATGATGAAACTCCGTCTCTACTTAAAAAATACAAAATTAGCTAGGCATGGTGGTGGGTGCCAGCTACTTAGGAAGCTGAGGCGGGAGAATCGCTGGGACCCAAGAGGTGGAGACTGCAGTGAGCTGAGATCGCACTATTGCACTCCAGCCTGGGCAGTAAGAGCGAAACTCCATCACAAAAAAAGAAAGAAAAGAAAGTGCCGGATGCGGTGGCTCACACCTGTAATCCCAGCACTTTGGGAGGCCGAGGTAGACAGATCACGAGGTTAGGAGATTGAGACCATCCTGGCCAATATGGTGAAACCTGTCTCTACTACAAATACAAAACATTAGCTGGGCATGGGAGCGTGCGCCTGTAGCGCAAGCTACTCGGGAGTCTGAGGCAGGATAATCGCTCGAACCAGAGCCAAGATCGCGCCAACTGCATTCCAGCCTGGGCGACAGAGCGAGACTCTGTCTCAAAAAAACAGAAAATGACACAGCTAGGAGATTCAGCCAGCCTGAGGGGCCCAGGCCCCCATTCTCAGAGTAAGGGGTCGGGGTGGACTCTGGCAGGGAAACAAGGAAGGGCATCTATATGGTCCTCTGTAGCCATGGTGTACACGACCATTGGGGAGGCGGGGCTGTATGACGAGGGTGGCCTGTGCCCTACTGGGCTGTCTGGGAAAAAAAGAATTGAAACAGTAGAACTAGGAGGTGGTGGTGACCAGACCCAGCCATGCCACTCACCATGGACCAAGGGCCAAGCCCAGGTAGATTCAGAAGACCAGGCCAGGGAAGGCTGGAGCCCCAGGAGATGGGCACCCAAGGTCCCTATGCAGTCGACAGAAGTAGAATCTGAGCCGGGTGCGGTGGCTTACATCTGTAATCCCAGCACTTTGGGATGCCAAGGCAGGCAGATCACTTGAGGTCAGGAGTTCGAGACCAGCCTGACCGACATGGAGAAACCTCATCTCTACTAAAAATACAAAATTAGCCAGGCGTGGTGGCACATGCCTGTAATCCCAGCTACTCAGGAGGCTGAGGTAGGAGAGTCGCTTAAACCCGGGAGGCGGAAGTTGTGGTGAGCTGAGATCACACCACTGCACTCTAGCCTGGGCAACAAGCAAAACTCCGTCTCAAAAAAAAAAAAAAAAAGGAGGAGGAAAGGGAGCTCTATGGATAACACAAGCAAGGACCCAGACCATGGGACAGGTGTGAGCTCCCAGCAGGTGAGCATGGGACGCAGGCTGGGGGAACATCCCATGAGCTAGGAGCGAGCGGACGTGGCTTCCCTTGCCCTTATCCCGGGCTGATACCCCACACCATGCAGGCTGTGCTACAGCCTTGGTCCCAAACGGCAGGCGGGGATCTTGGCTCAGCAGTGGGACACCTTCTGGACAGACCAAGTCAGGAGTTCCAACAAACACATCTCAAATGTAAACTCCCCCAAATCCCAGAAGGAACCCCAACAGCATACTAGAAAAGGGACACAGGAAATTCGACAACCAGCCAAGCTTTGCAGAAATGCTCCGCCTCACTAGAAACTTACAGAAATGCACCATCCTTCCCTACTGAAATTAGCGACCTTTATTTTATTTTATTTTTATTGTATTTTTTCCTGAGACAGGGTCTCATTCTGTCGTCCAGGCCTCCCTGGCAGCAACAGTTTTTTTTAAGAAAAATATTAAAACAGAGTTGTGGCCAGCATGATGGCGCAACCATGTAATCCCAGCACTTTGGGAGGCTGGAGAAGGAACACATGAGGCCAGGAGTTCAAGACCAGCCTGGGCAACACAGCAAGACCCCAGCTCTACTAAAAAAGTGAAAAAATTGGCGGGCCTGGTGGCTCACGCCTGTAATCCTAGCACTTTGGGAGGCGGGCGGGATCACCTGAGGTCAGGAGTTCGAGACCAGACTGGCCAACATGGTAAAACCCTGTCTCTATTAAAAGTGCAAAAATTAGCCAGGTGTGGTGCTACATGCCTGTAGTCCCAGCTACTCAGGAGGCTGAGGCAGGAGAATCACTTGAACCCGGGAGGCAAAGGTTGCAGTGAGCCAAGATGACACCACTGCACTCCAGCCTGGGCAACAGAGCAAGACTCTTGTCTCAAAAAAAAAAACAAAAAAAAAACAAAGACAAAAGAAAAAATTAGGTATAGTAGCACACACCTGGGGTCCCAACTACTTGGGAGGCTGAGGTGGGAGGATCAGTGGAGCCCAGGACGCTAAGGCTGCAGTAAAAGCTATGATAACACCACCACATTCCAGCCTGGATGACAGAGCAAGACCCTGTCTGTAAAACAAAATAGTAATTTAAAAACTAAAAAATAAAACAATTCTCAAGAATCCAAAATATAACAGAGGCTCTCAAACTGCTAACAGGTGCATAAACTGTCTCCCTAAGAAGTCACTCAAGTACTGAGTGTCACGACCCTAAGGATGCTGGAACCCCAGTTTCTGTCTGTTCCTCGAACACTCATTCACTCATCCATCAAACCCCTGATGTCACACCCCAGGCTGGCTAGGTACCAAGGACACTGGAATCAGTAAGGCACAGTTAGGTCCCTCGATGACTTCAAATTGAAGATTTCATGTCTGTCTATTCCCAAGACCTTCTATTCTTAGGAAATGACTAAAAACACCAGGAAGGTGCAGTGCACCAAAAGACTGAATGCAACATTCTGAACACAAAACATCCGAGAGGGAACAATCTCAAATGCCCATCAAGGGAATAGGAAACTGAACTATGGTACACGCTCTCAACAGAACATTTAAGGCCATTAAAAGAAATGATACTTATAAAGACTTAGCAAGAGCAAGGGGAAAGGACCCACACTGTAATATAAGTGAAACTGCACGGAGATCCTACGTGCACCAAGGGCTCTGCAGGTAGAAGCAAACTGCAAGGTATAATGAATTCGGGAAACAACGCAGAAGTACTCAGGGTACAGGGAAAACGTAACGGTCCTTCTTTGTTCTCTTTTTCTGCATTTTACACATTTTTCTATGTCCACAATGGAAAAAGCAGTAAAATTCCAAGGGCAGCCACAGCCCACAAGTGAGAAAAAAAACAAACGGTGCCTGGAAGGCAGGGAGAGGTGAGGGTGCCAGGGAAGGTGGGAAGGGAGACATGGAGAAATGGAACGTCGGGGTAGATAGGAAAGGAAGGCGCTGGGGTAGGACCCAGGACCTACCTTTGACGTCACTCAGCGACAAAGAGCGCTCCTGGTCTGCCAGTCCAGGCCCCAGCCGGCCACTGCCGCCACTGTCTTTCTGCCGGGCCACGGCCACCGCAATGCCCACGGGCGGGTGTCGCACTTCTGCCTCACCCGGGGCACCAGAGCCCTCACGCCCAAAAGCCTTGGCACTCTCAGGCCTCTCGGGGTCCCGCTTCAGCTGCCGGCCGCCGCCCGCTGCAGGGCCTCCGGGGTGTGGAAGTCGGGCCTGGGCTCGGGGGGTACCCGCAGAGGTGGGCACAGGCTCAGGTTTCATGGTGCCCAAACCTCCAAAGGGGCTCTTCTTGCCACAGCCACCAGGGCGCACGGCCACAGCCTCCCGGGCGAAGCTGCCACTGTACTTTATAAGGCTCTGCATGGCCGAGGCCTCTCCAGGCCCATGGGCTGCAGAATGCATGTCGGCAATAGGCCGGCCACAGGTGGCCGCTGAGCGGGGCAGCACGGCCCCGGGATCCAGGTAGGCCTTCTTGGAGGAGGCGGCGGCGACCACAGCAGCCTCTTCTTCGGCGCGGCTGGCATGGTGGTGCTGCGCGGCCAGCACTGCCATCTGCGTGGTAGCGAAGTTGCCCAGCTCGAAGGGTTTCCATTTGTGCTCAGGACCCGCAGGCGGGGGGCGCCCGGGCTCCAGACCGAAGAGCTTGGCGGCCTGTTGGGGCGCAGGACCGACTGGGCCGCGGGGTGCACGTTCGCAGGGCCGTGGATCCGCCTCTGGCTTGAGCAACTCCTTAGCAGGTAGGTAGGCGCGGGGGTCTGGGGAGGTGCGTGCAGCCCGCACCGTGGGGGCGTCCGTGGGGGGCGGACGCTTGAGCGAGCGGATGACAGAGTTCTTCTCGCGCAGGCCCTCGGACCGGTCCAGAGGCCGCGGGGAGCCGGGGAGCGCCTGCAGGACCCCAGGCCTAACCGCCTCACGCTCACGGGCCCGGGCATCGCGCGCCTGGGACGCGATCTGTATGGGTCCGGGGCGCTCATCGAAGGCCTCCACAGAAGGCACGAAGGTGGGCGCCACCACGCGGTGCTCGCGGCCTGGCTCGCGGAAGACGGTGTAGACGCCAGTAGGGGTGGCCGCCGGGGGCGCCGGTGGCCCTTTGGGCGGCGCAGTCGGCGGAGGCAGCGGCGAGGGGCAGGGGCGTGGCCCGGGCAGCAGGGCCTCCGTGCGCCGCAGCCGTGTGCCCTCGTCCTGCCGAGTGGTCTCCTTGGCGCCGCTGCGGCCCGCCTCGGCCACCAGCGCGGGCAGCCCCACGTCCCCGGCGCCGTTGCACAGGGTCAGCACGGACGGCTGCAGCACCGCGTTCTTGGTCTTAGACTCAGCCAGGAATGGTGACAGGCGCTCGGCCAGGCGCGGGGGTCCACGGTCCTGGCGGCCCTCGGCGCGCGCCTCCTGGGTCAGGTCCACCACGCCGCGCTGTCCCGCGGCCTCCTCGCCCCGTGCGCGTGGGTCCTTCTTGCCGAACAGCGGAGGAGGCTCCCCGCCGCGACCCGTCCGCTCCTTGGCTGCACCGTCCCGCGACGACGAGCCTTTGGCCGGGGCACCTGAGGAGTGGCCGCTGCCAGGGGTTCGGGCCGAGGGCGCGTGAGAGTGCAGGGCGCCCGGAGCCCCAGCGGTGGGCAGGTAGAAGCCGTCTGCAGAGAAGGGAACCGCAGTGAGGGAGCGCCACCTCCCTCCCCTGCCTGGGCAGAGGGGGACCCTGAGAGGGGGTTGGGCCAACCCTAGCCACCTCCAGTGGTTTTTGTTTTTCGGAAATGGAGTCTTGTTCTTTCGCCCAGGCTGGAGGAGTGCAGTGGTGCAAACTCAGCTACTGCATCCTCCACCTCCCAGGTTCAAGCAATTCTCCTGCCTCAGCCTCCCGAGTAGCTGGGATTACAGGCACACACCCTCCGGCTAATTTTTGTATTTTTAGTAGAGGTGGGGTTTCACCATGTTGGCCAGACTGGTCTCCAACTCCTGACCTCAGGTGATCCACCCGCCTCTCCCTCCCGAAGTGCTGGGATTACAGGTGTGAGCACTGTGGCCAGCACAGTGTTTTCTTTTTCTTGGAAATTAAACTGTTTTGGTGCAGGGAGCCCCACGGTTTCACACCAAAGAGGTATCCCCTCAGGGCAAGAAGAAAGGAAATGGACAGTCCAGCCCTTGAGAATGCAGGCTCTGGAAATGTCTAGAACCAAGTTTAAATCTACCCTTCCTGAGCCTCAGTTTCATCATCTGTAAAAGGAGAGGCTGAGGGTTGTTTTCAGAGCTGCCCAGAAGGCCTAGCAGGGCCCCTAAGAAGAGAGTGTGACTAGAAGGCACCCAGGGCTGTGGGTGGGCCTAGGGAGCCTGTGGGGAAAGCTTAGGAACTCAGGTCTCAAAAAAGCATCTTAGTCCACAATGGCTCACACCTGGAATCCCAGCACCTCCGGAAGCCAAGGCAGGAGGATTGCTTGAGGCCAGGAGTTTGAAACCAGCCTGGGCAACACAGCAAGACTTCAGCTCTATAAAAAAGTTTAAAAAGTCAGTTGGGTGTAGTGGGGCACATCTGCAGTCCCAGCTACTTGGGGGGCTGAGGCAGGAGCATCATTTGGGAGTTTGAGGCTGCAGTGAGCTATGATCACACCACTGCACTCCAGCCTGGGCAATACAGTGAGACCCTGTCTCAAAAAGAAAAAACAAAGCATGCATCCTGGACAGAGCTGGGGGCTGCCTGGATGCCACCAAGGGTCACAGAAGCTTCTCAGAAGGCTCCTATGCCACCCCCCCCCCCCCACCGCCCTGGACCCCACAGTCTTACCTCCTCCTGGCCCCTGACCTTTCTGGGTATCAAAAATGCTGGGCTGACCCAGCTGGCTGAGGAGGGGGCTCCCGCTGCTGGGGGGCTCCAGGTGGTTCAGGTGGAGGTAGGATGGGTACAGCCCACTTGGTAGGTGGGAGAAGCCTGTAAGAAAAGAGAGAAAAGCTGGACCTGGCCAATGCAGCCGACCACCAGGAGCTTCCTTCTAGCTCCTGGAGATAAACTACAGTAGGCAGCAGATGGCTGGTGCAGGGAGCCTCGAGGTTTCCAGCAGCTCCCCAGGGCAATGCATTCCCCCACTCCCCAACCCAGTCCCCCCAAGAAGAGGATCAGAATGGATCCAACTAGCAGGGGCCAATGATAGCCTAGCAAGCATGGCCAAGAGCTTTGCCACTGTCATCCTCATTTAAACGTTCAAAATAACCTAGGAGGAAGAGGCTTCATGTCCTCATTTTAAGGACAAGAAAACTTAGAGAAGACCACTTGCCCAAGATGATGCAGCAGGAGCCTGGCTTTGAATCCAAGTCATCTGACCCTGCAGCCAGGACTCTTGAATTCAGCCTAACATGGGCCCTTTCTCTGCTGTGTGACCTCAGGCTGGTCACTTGCCTTCTCTGACCCTAAGTGGACCCCAAATCTTCAGCTGCTCCATCTCCCAAGCAGGAGCTGCCAGGAAGGAATTCCTCCCACCAAGGATCCTCCCCACCGCCTCCCCAAAGGCCCCCACCAGCAATGGAACTCCAGGCCTCAAGCAATCCACCTGCCTGCCTCAGCCTCCCAGGGTGCTGGGATTACAGGCACGAGCCACCTCGCCTGGCCCAGAATTTTTTAAAAATAGAAATAAACAAGGGCCGGGAGTAGTGGCTCACGCCTGTAATCCCAGCACCTTGGGAGGCCAAGGGATGGATCATGAGGTCAGGAGTTCGAGATCAGCCTAGCCAACATAATGAAACCCTGTCTCTAATAAGAATACAAAAAATCAACCAGGCATGGTGGAAGGCACCTGTAATCCCAGCTACTCCAGAGGCTGAGGCAGGAGAATCACTTGAACCTGGGAGGTGGAGGTTACAGTCAAGATCATGCCACTGCACTCCAGCCTGGGCAACAGTGCAGAATTCCATCTCAAAAAATAATAATAAACAAGGCCGGGCGCGGTGGCTCAAGCCTGTAATCCCAGCACTTTGGGAGGCCGAGGCAGGTGGATCACGAGGTCAAGAGATCGAGACCATCCTGGTCAACATGGTGAAACCCCGTCTCTACTAAAAATACAAAAAATTAGCTGGGCATGGTGGCGCACGCCTGTAATCCCAGCTACTCAGGAGGCTGAGGCAGGAGAATTGCCTGAACCCAGGAGACGGAGGTTGCAGTGAGCCGAGAATGCGCCATTGCACTCCAGCCTGGGTAACAAGAGCGAAACTCCATCTCAAAAAAATAATAATAATAATAATAATAAACAAACAGAATCAGGGCCTTGCAGGACAAAAGAAGGAAGGGGTAGCCACCAGAGAAGTCACCTAAGAGAGCACACAGAAGCTAGGCATGGTGGCTCACATCTTTAATCCCAGTGCTCTGGGAGGCCAAAGCAGGAGGACTGCTTGAGCCCAGGAGTTTGAGACCAGCCTGGGAAACATAGCGAGACTTGATCTCTATATAAACAAATTTTAAATAATACATATTTTTAAAGGGCACACAGAATGGCAGCCCAAGAGGCAGGCTGGTGCTAGGGTGCTGGGTAAGGGTCCTGACTACTGCCCGAGCTCAGAGTCCTATGGGATCCCAAGCCTACTGGAGATCTCTCAGGGCTTCATGTGCTCCATACCCAGGGGTCCCTGCTTAGGCCAGGGATGCAGGACCTGCAGCTGGCCCACTGGGCCGATGACTTCTACACAGCACTGCTTTGTCAATCATGCCATGACAAGACCCACAAAGAAAAAGGCCACCCGATACCAGTTCTCATCCAATCATTCAAACAGTACTCCCAAGCCTCAGGCGCCATGGCTCACACCTGTAATCCTAGCACTTTGGAAGGTCAACTCAGGTGGATCACTTTAGGTCAGGAGTTCAAGACCCAACTAGCCAACGTGGTGAAATCCCATCTCTACAATAAATACAAAAATTGGCCAGGCATGGTGGCATACCGCCTATAATCCCAGCTACTCGGGAAGTTGAGGCAGAAGAATCACTTGAACCCGGGAGGTAGAAGTTGTAATGAGCAGAGATCAAACCACTGCACGACAGCCTAGGTGACAGAGCGAGACTCTTCTCCAAAAAAAATACAACCCACCAGGCAGTGGCTCATGCCTGTAATCCCAGCACTTTGGAAGGCCAAGGTGGGCGGGTCACAAAGTCAGGAGTTTTAGACCAACCTGGCCAACATGGTGAAATCCCATCTCTACTAAAAATTAGGCAGGCATTATGGCACGCGCCTGTAATCCCAGCTACTCAGGAGGCTAAGGCACAAAAGAATCGCTTGAACCCAGGAGGTGGAGATTGCAGTGAGCCAAGATCGCGCCACTATACTCCAGCCTGGGTGACAGAGTGAGACTCCTCCTCAAAAGAAAGAAGGAAGGAAGAAAGAGAGAGAGAGAGAGAGAGGGAGGAAGGAAGGAAGAAAGGAAGGAAGGGAGGGCGAGCGGGCACGGTGGCTCATACCTGTAATCCCAGCACTTTGGGAGGCCAAGGCGGGTGGATCAGAAGGTCAGGAGTTTGAGACCAGCCTGGTCAACATGGTGAAATCCCGTCTCCAGTAAAAATACAAAAATTAGCTGGGCGTGGTAGCGGGTGCCTATAATCCTAGCTACTCAGGAGGCTGAGACAGAATCACCTGAATCCAGGAGGCAGAGGTTGCAGTGAGCAGAGATCGCACCACTGCACTCCAGCCTGGGTGACAGAGTGAGATGCCTCTTCAAAAAAAAAAAAAAAAAAAAAAAAAACCCAGCACTTTTACACAGGCATCAGGTCTCTGCTCTCCCATCTGTAAAATGGACCTAATGAGCTTATTAGGCCAGACACAGTGGTTAATGCCTATAATCCCAGCATTTTACAAGGCCAAGGCAGGAAGATACCAACCTGGGAAACATGGTGAAACCCTGACTCCACCAAAAAAAATACAGTAGTTAACCAGGTGTGATGATGTACACCTGCAGTCCTAGCTACTCAAGAGGCTGAGGTGGGAGGAGGTCTTGAGCCTGGGAGGTGGAGGTTGCAGTGAGCTGAGATTGCACCACTGCACTCCAGCCTGGGCGACAGAGCAAGACCCTGTCTCAAAAAAACGGGCCTCACAGTCCCTTTCCAGGCAGGGCTGGTTCTGAGACTGAGGTGAGTGGCGCATGCACTCAAATGAGGTAAGCACCCTGTGTGCTTGTAGTCATTACTAGGATTTGTTGACCAAAGAGAAAAGGATCTCAGAGAGACAGAGGTAGCCAGCTGGGGGCAGACAGGCACAAGAGGCAGGCTCTGCTTGTCCAGACCCTGTGGCGCCCGCCTTGCCTGGTTAAAGTGGGAGGCTCAGGTGGAACCCCAGCCTAGAGGCGCCCTCTGTGCAGGCTGTGCACCCTGGCTCCTGTATTCAGATGCCTTCCCCAAAGCACTCAGGAGGAGCAGCCTCACTGGCCTCATCTGTGCAATGGGCAAAGCGCTGTAAGAACGGGAGGGGTCCTGTAGCTGGGGACGAGAGTGCCCACAGGACATCTGGGAGGAGGGAGGAGGAACCTGGCACCCAACATCCAGAACCTGTGAAAGCCAGAGGAGGGGGAGGAGCTGAGGTCCCCAGACCCATTCCTTGGCAGAGAGAATGAAAGAGAGGCTCTAGAGAAATCCAGAATCCGCTCACGGCCTGAGGGAAGCCAGCCCCAGGCCCCCCTATACTGCAGGAATTTTTTTTTTCAGAGACGGGGTCTCACTGTGTTGCCCAGGCTGGTCTCCAACATCTGGCCTCAAGTGATCTTCCCACCTCAACCTCCCAAAGTGTTGGTATTACAACTGTGAGTCACCATGCCCGGCCTGCTCCTGTCATTATTAATGAGCCTACTGTGCACCAGGGATCCAGTGCTGAGTAGATCAAACCTGCACTCAGAGCACTCCAGTGGGAGAGTGGGTAGATCACCAATTATCAGGTAATCTGTTGTCACGAGTGATGGAAAAGAAGCGGGGAGGAACTCTCTGAGCTGAGCCAGAGAAGGAATGGGAGGTGGCCTGGGGCAGGGTATCAGGCTCAAAGGAGAGACAAGGGCTCATGCAAAGTGACAGTGACAAGAGGAAGCCCTAAGTGTTTGAGGAAAGATAGAGAAGCCAGGTGACCTGGGGCCCACTAGCCCCAGCTCACTCAGGGAGGGCCACATGAAGTTGCCCGAGTGTCCGGGACAGCGCCCCAGCAGCCCTCAGCCCCAACCCTGGCACACTCCTTACCTTCATGGGCGTGGGCGGCCCACAGCTGCACCATGGGCAGGTTGCTGGGGGTGGGGGAGCGGAAGGAGAGGTCAGAGGGCAGTGGCACCGGGCTTCCCTGGGACGAAGCCGAAGGCCCCATCCCGCTGGCCACAAAGCTGCCCAAGAAGGCCTCGCCTGCAGAGAGAAGTCGGGAGAACTGTCAGGCAGCTAACCAGGCCAGCACCGCCTCCCCGGCCAGGAGACCCCGTCTCTCCCCAGCTGTGTGGAGCTGATGCTGGCCAGGAGCCCAAAGAGGGTTTCCCTGCCCCAGCCCCACCCCAGACCACAGGAGGGGCCTGGGTCAACTCAGACCCAGGGCTTGAGGAAGCACCAGACGGCAGGAAGCCCCTCAAGAAGCCCCCCACAGCAGACCCTCAGCCCTGGGCACCTTTGGAAGAGGGCCTGCCACCCCTGACGCCCAGGCAGCCCAGATCCAGCATGGCACCGTTCTCCCCATCTGCAGAATCCTGAGGTCACCTTGCCCTGTGGCCTCTGGAAGTCCCACAGCACTGGGACTTCCAGAGGCCACAGGGCAAGGTGGTAGGGAACTCACAGGTGGGGGCTCATGTTCGGCGCTCTGCAGGCCCAGAGAGGACACCCACTCTGGGGCCAGAGAAGGACTTCCCACAGCAGCCCTAGCCAGCCCCGTGTGCCCATTTAACAGACGATGCAGCGGAGGCTCGGGGTTGGGAAGTGCCAGGTCACACAGCTGGGAAGCAGTGACTCAGAATGCAGCCCCACAGGGTGTCTCCGAGTCCATAGCTGGCACCACCAAGCCACAGTGACTTAGGGAACGACTCCGTGAATGAACGGAACAGCAGGCATGGGAGCCGCTAAGGGAGCCCCATCCAGGCAACCCCTCCAGCCAGCCGGCTTCACGCACCATGGGTCCCTGCCAACAGGGGCCACAGGACTGAATGCTGCTCAGAAAGATGATGGACATCAGCTGGGGCCTGGGTGCAGGCCGCAGCCAGCACCGCCATGCCCCACATGGCCCGGTCCATATCGGACAGGGAGCCTCCCAGCTGCCCCCCTAGAGCTTGGGGCTCTGTCCCACAAGCCCCAAACGCCACCCTCTGTAAGGGAAGACCCTGGGCAGGCCTCTGGGTCACAGGTCAGAGAGAAACATGCAGGAGCTGGGGAAGAGGCTGCCCTCACCAGCCTCACCAGGTCTCAGTTTGCACATCAACAAAATGGGGATAAAAATGCCTCCCTTTGGGAATGACAGAGAAAGAAGCATGTGTTTAACCACAGGAACAATATGACAGCTAATAACAGGCCAGGCAAGGTGGCTCTCGCCTACACTCTCCGGAGGCTGAGGCAGGAGGATGGCTTGAGGCTGGGAGTTGGAGGCTGCAGTGAGCTGTGACTGCAGTTATAACACTGCACTCCACTCCGGGCGACAGAACAAGACCTGGACCCAAAATATAAATAATAAAAATAACCAGCCGGCCAGGCGCGGAGGCTCAAGCCTATAATCCCAGCACTTTGGGAGGCCGAGGCGGGTGGATCACGAGGTCAAGAGATCGAGACAATCCTGGTCAACATGGTGAAACCCCGTCTCTACTAAAGATACAAAAAATTAGCTGGGCATGGTGGCACACGCCTGTAATCCCAACTACTCAGGAGGCTGAGGCAGGAGAATTGCCTGAACCCAGGAGGCGGAGGTTGCAGTGAGCCGAGATCGCGCCATTGCACTCCAGCCTGGGTAACAAGAGCGAAACTCCGTCTCAAAAAAAATAAATAATTAATTTAAAAAAAAAATAACCAGCCATGGCACCCGTTCACTAAAAGCTGGCAGGCACCAGGCACTGTTCAGGTGACTTAAAATCCTCCCAGCAATGCCCTCAGGAGGTGGCGGCAAAGCGCCCCCAGCCAAGGGATTCTGTCGGTACCCTAGAGCCACCACCCCTTTAAGCCACTGTTTACATGTGGCACGGAGAAGTTAGGTGGCTTTGCAGGAGATGCAGGCTCCCAGGTGGCCCTGGTCCAGCCTGTAGGGGCTCAGAGACCTCGGCCCCACCTCTGCGTCCCCAGTACCCTCCTCCTCCCCCACAGAAGGGCAGCATACAAGTGCTCACTGACCGCCTCCCAGGGGCACAGGATCCCAGAATGTCCAACCCAGCTTCTTTGGGGTACGTGTGGGGAAACCGAGACAGAGAAAGGCAGGGCCGCCACCTTGGGCCCCAGAGTAGAGACTGGAGTGGGCAGAGCAGCAGGGGATGCCCTCTGGCCACATGCCCCATCACTACCGCCCCGTGTCTGTCCCCTACACTCCAGTCTAGCCTGGCCCAGCCCCCTCACCGGACTCCAGCGCCAAGCCCTCGGGCCCCAGGGCCTTGGTGGCCGGTCAGTCCATCCATGCAGCCTGAGCCGGGGCAGCAGGGCCTCCAAGCCCCGCCAAGCCCCGGGCTTCCGCCTTGCTGTGGCAGGCAGGTGGGTAAAAGGCTCCGGAAGCCGGCAGCCAGGGGTTTGCGCAAGAGCTTACATCAGCCGCCAGCTCTTCCTGCCCCAGGCTGCACGGAAGCCTAGCGGCCCAGGCCAGCCTCTGCCTGGGCTTGTGAAACCCGCCCAACACCACCCAGGCCCGGATGCCAGCCAACGGCTCTGCCCACCACAAGGGCTCAACGTTGCCCAAAGCCCCTCCTCCCGAGCTGGGTGGGGCAGCTGGGAATCCCCAGCATCCCCAGCGAGTCAGTGCCTTTCAGGGCCTCAGTCTGTAACTCTGTAAAATGGACACACGATCCCTACTCACCTAGGACCATGAGGCCAGCGCCCCAACTCTCCACCTCACTCTCCAGTACAAACGTCCCCCTGGTCACGTCCATATGCCCGCCCCCCTTTCCCGCATGGCCCCTCAGGCACAGTTCCTAAGGTCTCCTAGACCCCTCCTCCTTCAATCCTCCAGCCTCCATGGGCCCCAAAGAAGCACCCAACAGCCACAGGCCCCAAGTGAAACTGACAACCCACAACCCCTCAGAAACAGATCTCCACCCTCCTTGTGTATTTCATGCCTCTGTCTCCCCCAAAAGACTCCCCTACACAGTGCCTGGGACCTGCCACCCCGCACCTGCCACCCAGGACATGCTTCTGTTTGGGATTACCCGACTGTATAAATGCTGTTTCTTTTCTTTTTTTTTTTTTGTAAGACAGGGTTTCACTATATTGGTCAGGCTGGTGTTGAACTCCTGACCTCCGGTGATCCACCTGCCTCAGCCTCCCAAAGTGCTGGGATGACAGGCGTGAGCCACCGCACCCAGCTCTAATGGTTTTATTTTTATTTTTTTAGAGATGGGATCTTGCTACATTGGCCAGGCTGGTCTCAAACTCCTGGCTTCAAATGATCCTCCCACCTTAGCCACCCCACCTCGCCATAAATGTGATTTCTTTTTTGTTGCTCTGTCACCCAGGGTGAAGTGCAGTGACGAAATCTCGGCTCACTGCAACCTCCACCTCCAGGGATCAAGTGATTCCCCTGCCTCAGTCTCCCGAATAGCTGGGACTACAGGCATGCACCACCCATTACAGGTGATTTTTTTTCTGTTTCAGTCAGGATCTCACTATGTTGCCTAGTCTGGTCTAGAACTCCTGGGCTCAAGCGACCCTCCCACCTTAGCCTCCCAAAGGGCTGGGATGACAGACCTGGGCCACGGTGCCTGGTCTGTGATTCTTATTACTATTTACGGTTCCAAACCCTGGAACTCAGAGAAGCTAAGCACAGACTACAAGGTCACAGTCTGCATGGGGCCACTCGCTTTACCCAAATGCCATTTGTCCTTGCTTAAAATAAAAATTCAATTTTGAAACCACAGATAGCTGGTGACTGCACAGGATCAATGTACCAAATACCACTGAAGTGTATACATTTCAAATGGTTAATTGGATAACATATGAATTTCATCTCCATGGAAAAAAAATGCAAGCTCTAGCTGGACATAGTGGCTCACACCTATAATCTCAGCACTTCTGAAGGCCAAGGTATCACTTGAGCTCAGGAGTTCAAGACCAGCCTGGGCAACACGGTAAGACTCCGTCTCTACAAAAAGAATACAAAAAAATTAACCGAGCATGGTGGTTACGCTACCCAGCTACTCTGGAGGCTGAGGTGGGAGGATCACTTGAGCAAAGGAGGTTGAGGCTGCAGTGAGCAGATATTGCATGCAGCCTGGGAGACAGAACAAGACCCTGTCTCCAAAAAAATATTAAAAATTAAAACTGCCGTTTGTGTTGGCTCAAACCTGTAATCCCAGCACTTTGGGAGGTCGGGGCAGGCAGATCATGAGGTCAGGAGTTTCAGACCAGCCTGACCAACATGGTGAAACCCCATCTCTACTAAAAATACAAACTTTAGCCAGGCATGATGGCGTACACCTATAATCACAGCTACTCAGGAGAATAGCTTGAACCTAGGAGGGAGAGGCTGCAGTGAGCCGAGATCACGCTACTGCACTCCAGCCTGGGCAACAGAGTGAGACTCCAGCTGGGGGGCAGAGGGGATTAAAATTAAAACTAAGGCCAGGTGCGGTGGCTCATGCCTATGATCCCAGCCCTTTGGGAGTGATCCACCCACCTGAGCCTCCCAAAGTGCTGGGATTACAGGTGTGGGCCACCATGCCCGCCCCACCAATGCAATCTTCCCTCTGCAACGGTGGAGTTGCTGGTGACCCTTTATGAAGCTGACTGTAAGGTCAGCACCTGAAGTCCCTGGTTCAAGTCAGGGCGGGAGGCTGCATGTGATCACGGTGGGGGCGAAAGTTCCTTAAACAGCCAAGGACTAGAATGCTTTGTCACTGCCAACGGGCTGGTCTGACCAGCCCAACTCTGTGCCTCGCTGGAATCAGGTCCTCCTTCCAACATAGGAAAGACCCTGCACACTCCTGCCTGCCTATACCCTAACTCCCTCGTTCCCTGCTGCTACAGCTCGGGGGACCTAGGTGAATCAGGCCTTCCCTAACTGCCCTGTTTAACAATGCAACTCACCTGCCACCCACCATGCCCTTTCCTGAAATGTTTTTCTCCACCGCTTATCACTGGCTATTACAGGTGTTAGTTCCTTATTGCCTCCGCCCACTGGAGAGTGCAAGCTTTCCTCTAAAAGGGCGTCTGCTGCGTGTCCCACGGAAAGCACCCAGACAGTAAATGATTGGGCCATTGCTCTTTACCAATAAAACTTTATTTGCAAAAACAGGACGTGGGCCACTGTTGGCCAGACTACTCACCCCAGCATTACCAGGTGGGCTACAAGTTATTTTCTATTCCTAGCCCTATGCTGCACATAGGACATGCTCAAGTAATATTTACGGTATGGGCTGGGCACAGTGGCTTATGTCTGTAATCGCAACACTCTGGAAGGCCAAAGTGGGAGGATCAGTTGAGGCCGGTAGTTTAAGACCAGCCTGGGCAACAAGCAAGACACCATGTCAAAAAAAACTTTTTTAGGCTGGGCACAGTAGCTCAGGCTTGTAATCCATCCCAGCACTTTGGGAAGCCAAGTCAGGCGTATCACTTGAGGTCAGAAGTTTGAGACCAGCCTGGGAAATATGGTGAAACAACATCCCCACAGAAATTAAAAGTAGCCAAGAATGGTGGTGTTCGCCTGTAATCCCAGCTACTCAGGAGGCTGAGGTAGAAGGATAGCTTGAACCGGGGAGGCAGAGGTCGCAGTGACCCCAGATTGCACTGCCGCACTCTAGCCTGTGTGACAGCAAAACCCTGTCTCAAAAACTTAAAAGAAGTTACAAAATAGTATTTCTGGTGTAGGATGGGGTGAGGTCCTGATGGGCTAGAGGGAGCCCAGGCCTTCTCTGGGAACTGCTTCTCTGCCCGGTACCCCCAACTCCGGTCAACTGGGAAAGAATTGGTGTCCCATTTACATTGAGGCTCTGCCTCCCAAACCTACCCTTCTCCACTCAGCCACACCACCCACACACAGCAGAAGCGTTCATTAGACACCAGCTGCACACTTTCAATCCTAAACACCCCTTGGTCACCAAACACAGAACAAACACATTTAATCTTCACGTTTTAAAACATCTGACCTCTCACAACAACTGCATCCCAGACTCTGCTGTGGTGGCTCACACCTGTGAATCCCAGGACTTTGGGAGACTTACGCAGGAGGATTATGAGGCCACGAGTTCAAGACTAGCCTGGGCAACATAGCATGACCTAACTCTACAAAAAAAATTTTTTAATTGGCCAGGCATAGTGGTGCACACCTGTGGTCCCAGCTACTGGGAAGGCTGAGGCGGGAGGATCATCTGAGTCCAGGAATTAGAGGCATCGAGTTATGATTGCACCACTGCACTCCAGTCTGGGCAACGGAGGGAGACTCCGTCTATTAAAAAACAAACAACAACAAAAAACTACATCCCTTAAGATGTCACCAGACTATCAGAACATCTCATAGGCTCAATCAAACCAAAACTGTCACCCAAAAAGACATTATTCTGGCCCCCAGCACTGACAGGTGACGTAGGTGTTTCCGAGACAGCAGCTAAAAATATTCCAAGGACCCTCAGGACAGAATGACCTTCAAACACTCACTGCTTCCAAGATCCAGATGTTCTGTAATATCTAAGCCAAAGAATGGGTTAACACCCTGGCTATATAAAGATTCTCAGAATTCCGTGAGAATCCCAGGCAGGGCCAGAGTTTGGTGGATTACACCTGTAATCTAGCACATTGGGAGGCAGAGGCGGGCAGATCATGAGGTGAGGTCAAGAGTTCGAGACCAGCCTGGCCAACATGGTGAAACTCCATCTCTACTGAGAATACAAAAATTAGCTGGCTGTGGTGGCAGGGGCCTGTAATCCCAGTTACTCGGAGGCTGAGGCAGGAGAATTGCTTGAACCTGGGAGGCAGAAGTTGCAGTGAGCCGAGATCGTGCCACTGCACTCCAGCCTGGGCGACAAAGCAAGATTCCATCTTGAGAGTTAAGAAAAAAAAAAGAATCCCAGGCAATTTGAAAAGTAAGACCTGTAAATGGCTGAACTCCATTGAAATTTCAACTCCATTAGCATTACAAAGAAGTATTAAAACACAGTGATGTCATTTCCATTCCATCAAATCAGCAAATTTTAGTTGTGAAGGGCGCTGAGCGGTTAGCTACCCAGGAAGGATGAGAACTGAGCCCATTCATCTCCAGCTTTTGGGAAACAAATCCGCAGGGTTTACCAAGGACTGCAGGTTCCCAGGCCCACTTCTGGGGATCCCTCCCAAGTTAACAAGCAGACCTACTTATTGAGATGCTCGCTGGAGCCAAAATGATATGCAGATTTAATGCAATCCCCATCAAAACCCCAGCAGCATGTACATGTGTGTGTGCATGTGTGTGTAAAATGAAAAGGTATCTCTAAAAAGTACAGAGAAATTAGGCTGGGCGCAGTGGCTTACACCCATAATCCCAGCACTTCGAGGGTGGATCACCTGAGGCTCATAATCCCAGCAATTTTCAAGTGGATTACTTGAGGCCCATAATCCCAGCACTTTTCAGGCGGCTCACCTGAGGCCAGAAGTTCAAGACCAGCCTAGCCAAAATGACAAAACCCTGTCTCTACTAAAAACACAAAAATTACATGGTAAAACCCTGTCTCTACTAAAAACACAAAAATTAGCCAATCTGGTGTGTGCACCTATACTCCCAGCTCTTGGGGAGGCTGAGGCAGCAGAATCCCGTGAACCTGGGAGGCTGAGGTTGCAGTGACCTGATACCATGCTACTGCACTCCAGCCTGGGCGACAGACAAAGACTCTGTCTCAAAAAAAAAAAAAAGTTAGCCAGGCATGGTGGCTTGTGCCTATAGTCCCAGTTACCAGCTACTAAGGAGACCGAGGCAGGAAAAATCACTTGAACCTGAGAAACAGAGGTTGCAATGAGCCAAGATCACACCACTGCATTCCAGCCTGGCTGACAGAGCAAGACTGTCTCAAAAACATAAAAATGAAATTAGCCAGGCACAGTGGCTCGAGCCTGTAGTCCCAGCTACTCAGGAGGCTGAGGCAGGAGAATCGCTTGAACCCAGGAGGCAGAAGTTGCAGCGAGCCAAGATTGCGCCACTGCACTCCAGCCTAGGTGACAGAGTGAGACTCGGTCTCAAAACAGTAACAAAAAATGAAAAGTATATAGAAATTAGCCCAGGCACAATGGCTCATGCCAGAAATCCCAACACTTTGAGAAGCCAAGGCAGGAGGATCACTTGAGCTCAGGACTTTGAGACCAGTCTGGGCAACGTCGTAAGACCCCATCTCTATTTTTAAAAATAAAAATAAAGTATGCATACCATGAAATCCAGAACTCAAACACATATTTGCACACACATGGTCATAGCAGCACTATTCACCACAGTCAAAGGATGGAAAGAACCCAAGTGTCCATCCATGAATCGACAAACAAAATAGGGTCATCCACCCAGTGGAGTATTATTCAGCCCTGAAAAGGAAGACATTCTGATACATTCTACAACATGCATGTACCTTAAGGACATGGAGCTGAGTGAAATAAGCCCAAAATAAATGACGATTACTAGGGCCAGGCGTGGTGGCTCAGGCCTGTAATCCTAACACTTTGGGAGGCCAAGGTGGGCAAATCACTTGAAGTCAGGAGTTGGAGACCAACATGGTAAAATCTCATGTCTACAAAAAAACACAAAAATTACCCAGGCATAGTGGTGGGCACCTATAATCCCAGCTACTTGGGAGGTTGAGGTGGGAGGATCACCTGAACCCAAGAGGCAGAGGTTGCAGTTAGCTGAGATAGCACCACTGCACTCCAGCCTAGGTAACAGCCAGACTCTCTCAAAATAAAACAAACAAAATTTCAAAAGACAAATACTACGTGTGATTCCACTTCTGAGGTACCTACAGTAGTCACATCCATAGAGACAGAAAGCAGGAGGCAGGCTCGGAGGCTCACGCCTCTAATCCCAGAACTTTGGGGGGCCAAGGTGGGCGGATCACCTGAGGTCAGGAGTTCAAGACCAGCCTGGCCAGCAGGGTGAAACCCCGTCTCTACTAAAAATACGAAATTTAGCCGGATGTGGTAGTGGGCGCCCGTAATCCCAGCTACTAAGGCTGAGGTAGGAGAATCGCTTGAACCCAGGAGGCGGAGGTTGCAGTGAGTCAAGATTGTGCCACTGTACTCCAACCTGGGTGACAGTGAGTCAAGATTGTGCCACTGTACTCCAACCTGGGTGACAGAGCAAGACTCTGTCTCCAAAAAAAAAAGAAAAGAAAACTGAGCCAAGAAACGAAAAAAGAAATTCCTATCAACACCCCCACCTCCCTGCCAGACCCCTCGAGTTCTGGCAGGGAGCTCGGCCTCCAACCCCTCACCTTCTGCTGTGGGACCTGGGGCAGGCATCTCACACTCCCTGAGCCTAAAATGGCAAGATTTTGTGCCCGGGCCTCGGAGGGACATCTGCTTGGCGGCACCCTCCTCCCCAGTTCCAGGTGACAGCGCTAGAGGCTGGGGTGGTGGGACAGAGGGCTCACCCTGCTCATCACTGATACTGCAGCTGGGCCATGGGACCCGTAGCCACCGTCGCCATCCTGGAGCTCCCACTGGCGCTGAAAAGCAGCAGCTGAGTGTCGGAGGCTACAGTCTCCTCCAAGCTATCCTAGATCAGAACCAGGACCAAGACTGCAGTAGCCACCAGCCCAGATCAACCAGCTTCCGCCCTACCCCACCAGGAGGGCCTGGGGGCTGGCCCCAGGGAGGAGGGAAGCCCACCCCAGCCTCCTCACCCCACCTGCCCCTCCTGTGCTCCGCCTAAGTGTACCTCCAGTCTCCCCTCCAGCAGGAAGCCATCCCTGACCTCCCCACCAGGTGAGCAGATTCCCAAAAACATCTGTCAGCTGGGCTCCCAGTTACTCCCCACCTGAGACCACAGCACCAGCCAGCAATTCCAGCTGAATTCCAGTCTCTCCTCCATCCTCGAAAATGGGCAGGGACTTTGTCTTGCTTCAATCCAGCACACAAAGTAAGTGCTCTAATTTAAATAAAGGGAATCCCAAAGTCGGCCACGGAGAGGTCAAGGCCTCAGGCCAGCCAAAGACATGCAAATTCGTCCACCTCAGCCTTGCCCCGAGGGCTCCAGACTTTGTCAATTCTCAAGCCATCACAAGGGATTTCCCCAGTGATTGGTTCCCCTCCTACGGAGACTCAACCTCCTCGGGTGGAAAAAGACGCAGGGGTAGAAGGCTCCGGCAAAAGCTAGAAGACTTCAGATGCTTCGAAGCAGAGACAGAGGAAGCAGGTCTCCCATGCAAACTAACAAGAGGCGTATGAGTGCACCAGAGGCAGTGCGGCGTTTGATCTTTATAAATCCTTTCCCAAACACCGGAACCCCACAACAATGACAGTCATACGGTCTAAAAAGGAACCAAAGCAAAACAGGAGAGAAGTGGCAAGGAAACATGCCCACAGCCAGGCGCATGGCTCATGCCTGTAATAACAGCACATGGAAGGCCATGGCAGGAGGATCACCTGAGGTCAGGAATTTGAGACCAGCCTGGCCAACATGATGAAACCCCCATTTCTACTAAAAGTACAAAAAGTACCAGGGTGTGGTGGCATGTGCCTGTGGTCCGGCTACTCAGGAGGTTGAGGCAGAGACTGCAGTGAGCCAAGATCTGAGTAGCAGAGTGAGACTCCATCTCAAAAAAAAAAAACTATTTGGAAGCAAGAAAGCACAGAGACAAGAAGCGTGTGGTTTTCCACGGTGGAGAGCAGGGAAAAGGCACACTTAAGCTTGAAGGAGACAATCAAGAGACCAGCTATTCCAAAGACTGAACCCAGGGATCCTGGGTACCTTCAAAGCCAGGGTTCTCAGAGAAGCTGAGGACAAGAGAGCTGGTTCCATCACAGAAGCGCTGATCCCTCTGTTTACTAGGAAAAGATGGAACCATTGAGGGTATGCGTTCTCAGGGATAGGGTGTGGACCAAAAGAAAAACAGGTATCGTCAACCTTAGCATGCACACTCAGCTCTTGGGCCAGGAACAGCCTGGCTTCAACGTCAACAGGCAAGAAACCAGTGAATTCTTGCCTGTGACATTCACAAGGTCAACAAGGGAAGATCTTTTTACAGAGGACATTTGAGAAGTTCCTCAATGGCCAACAAGCCCCACCCTTACACGTGAATCCCATCTGCTTTTTCTTAAAGAAGAGGCACCTGAGAATAATCATACACAGATGCCCGAGGGAAGTCTACAAGGTGAAAGAGAAAAAAAGACTAGGAGGAAACAAAGACAATGCATAAAAAAAGAAAACACCAGGGAATACAATTAATATCCTAGTAATGAGAATTCATGTATCCATGAAACAAGAACAGGATGCTATTTAAAAAAAAAAAAACAAAAAGCACTCAGGTTATAAGAGCTCTTGGGACATAAAAATGTAATACCTCAAATTTAAATATTAAATGCTATAAAAACTAGCCAGGTGGGCGGGGCACGGTGGCTCATGCCTGTAATCCCAGCACTTTGGGAGGCCAAGGCGGGCAGATCACGAGGTCAAGAGATGGAGACCATCCTGGCCAACATGGTGAAACTCTATCTTTACAAAAAAAATACAAAAATTAGCTGGGCATGGTGGTGCACGCCTGTAGTCCCAGCTACTCAGGAGGCTGAGGCAGGAGAATGGCTTGAACCTGGGAGGTGGAGGTTGCAGTGAGCCAAGATTGTACCACTGCACTCCAGGCTGGCGCCTGGTGAGAGAACAAGACACTGTCTCAAAAAAAAAAAAAAAACTAGCCAGGTGTGGTAGTGCAGACCTGTAGTCCCAGGAGGCACAGGCAGGAGAATCATTTGAGCCCCAATTGTTTGAGTTCGAGGTTGCAGTGAGCAGTGGGTGCACCACTGCAGTCCAGCCTGGGTAACAAAGGGAGACCCGATTTAAAAAAAAATTAGGCTGGGCGCAGTGGCTCAAGCCTATAATCCTAGCACTTTGGGAGGCCAAGGCAGGTGGATCACGAGGTCAAGAGATCGAGACCATTCTGGTCAACAAGATGAAACACCGTCTCTACTAAAAATACAAAAATTTGCTGGGCATGGTGGCACATGCCTGTAGTCCCAGCTACTCGGGAGGCTGAGGCAGGAGAATTACTTGAACCCAGGAGGCGGAGGTTGCGGTGAGCCGAGATCACACCATTGCACTCCAGCCTGGGTAACAAGAGCGAAACTCCGTCTCAAAAAAAAAAAAATTAAATTGAAAGGTTATAAGATACCATTAAGAAAATCTCTTGCCAGGCACAGTGGCTCACACCTGTAATCCCAGGTTTTTGGGAGGCTGAAGCGGGCAGATCACTTGAGGCCAGGAGTTTTGAGACCAGCCTGGGAAAACCCCATCCCTACTAAAAATACAAAAATTAGCCAGGCATGGTGGCACACACTTGCAATCCCAGCTATTCAGGAGGCTGAGGCATAAGAATCACTTGAACCCAAAGGCAGAGGTTGCAATGAATCAAGATCATGCCACTGACCTCCACCCTGGGCAACAGAGCAAGACTCTGTCTCAAAAAGAAAAAAAGAAAATGAAAATTCACTGATTAGCCCAGGAAACCCAGGGGATCTAATGAATAGAAACACTAGAGAGAACAGCAAAAATACTGGGAAGGAAATTAAACAATAAAACTACTACAAAAAATTTCAGACTGAAGGATTTGGGTTTCCAGACTGCTGTGGTCTATGCAGCACCCAGCAGAGTAAATGCAAAAAGACCCCATAAGAAAACACATCAACATGAAATGTGAGAACAGTGAGGAAGAATAACAATAACTGTGGCCAGGCGTGGTGGGCCACGCCTGTAATCCCAGCACTCTGGGAGGCCGAGGCAGGTGGATCACCTGAGGCCGGAAGTTCAAGACCAGCCTGGCCAACATGGTGAAACCCCATCTACTAAAACCCATCTACTAAAAATACAAACGTTCATCAGGTGTGGTGGCACAAGCCTGTAGTTCCAGCTACTTGGGAGGCTGAGGCAGGAGAATCATTCGAACCCAGGAGGCGGAGGTTACAGTAGCCAAGATCCCACTACTGCACTCCAGCCTGGGCAACAGAGTGAGCCTCCATTGCCCCCCAAAAAAAAACAAAAAAAAACAATAACCATGAGGCTTACTTTACGGCAGGCAATGCTCCAGGTAATTATGTACATAAACCAGCTTAGTCCCCACAGGACTGTAAAAGGTCGGTACTATTATCCATTTTACAAAAGAACACTGTGGTAAAGATGGTCAGGCAACATGCCCCAGGCCAGGTAACTAGTCAGTGGTGAAGCCTATTTATGAACTTCAGGGTCCGTGTTCTGAACTATTATGTAGTTCTGAAAGATGTTAACCACTTAGAAAAGGAAGGGGAGGCCGGGCACGGGGGCTCACACTTGGCATCCAACACTTTGGGAGGCTGAGACGGGCGGCTCACCTAAGGTCTGGAGTTCAACACCAGCCTGGCCAACATGGTGAAACCCCATTCTACTAAAAATACAAAGATGACAAAAATTAGCCAGGCATGATGGTGGGCACCTGTAAATGCAGCTACTCAGGAGGCTGAGGCAGGAGAATCACTTGAACCTGGGAGGCAGAGGTTGCAGTGAGCTGAGATCTTGCCATTGCAATCCAGTCTGGATAACAGAGTGAGACTGTCTCAAAAAAAAGAAAAGAAAAGAAAGAAAGAAAGCTAGGCATGGTGGCTCACACCTGTAATCCCAGCACTTTGGGAGGTTGAGGTAGACGGATCACCTGAGGTCAGGAGCTCAAGACCAGCCTGGCCAACATGGTAAAACCCCGTCTCTACTAAAAAAAAGTACAAAGTTAGCTGGGCATGGTGGCGCACACCTGTAATCCCAGCTACTTGCTACTTGGGAGACTGAGGAAGGAAAATTGCTTGAACCCAGGAGGCAGAGATTGCAGTGAGCCGAGATCACGCCACTGCACTCCAGTTTGGGCTAGAGTGATACTCCAACTCCATCTCAAAAAAAAAAAAAAAAAAGGAAGGGGAAAAAAGGGTTCACACACAAAGATCAGGAATCAAAATGGCATCACTTTGAAATGCCATTCAAAAGTAACAGTGGAATGTGGAAGGTGATGTGGCAATTCTTTCAAAATCCTAGAGGGAAGGCTGGGCATCGTGGCTCACACCTGTAGTCCCAGCTACTCAGGAGGCTAAGGCAGGAGAATCACTTGAACGAGGGAGGCAGAGGTTGCAGTGAGCCAAGATCACGCCATTGCACTCCAGCCTGGACGACAGAGCAAGACTCTGTCTCAAAAGAAAACTTAGAGGGAAAGTATTTCCCAAATGGCACTCAAGTGTGAAGCCAGAACAAAAGCATTTTTCAGGTATACTAGGCCTCAGAAACATACCCTTTCGAAGAAAGCTACCACAGGACACGCTCTATAGAAACGAGGGAGTGAAACAGGAAACTGGAAGGCAAAGGAATCAAGACACACAGGAGAGAGGCAAAGGGAGTCTGAAGAGCAATGGCTCTACAGCACACGCAAGAACTGGGCCAACCAGACTCCAGAAGGAAGACGGAAAATTCCAGGAAGGAAATCTCCAAGAAAACAAAGCAGCTCATCCAATAGATATGACAAATGAAAAAAATGTGTCGAGAGACCAGAAGGCTGGCTGGGCACGGTAACTCACGCCTATAATCCCAGCACTTAAGAGAAGCCCAGGCAAGAGGATTACCTGAGTCCAGGAGTTCAAGACCAGCTTGGGCAACATAGTGAGAGACCCTCATCTCTACAAAAAATGTAAGTTAGCCAGGTGTGGTGGCATGCGCTTATAGTCCCAGCCAGTCGGGAGCCACTGAAGTGGGAGGCTCATTTGAGTACAGGAGGTTGAGGCTGCAGTGAGCCATACGAATGCCATTGCACTACAGTCTGGGCAACAGAAAGAGACTGTCTCTTAACAGAAAAAGAAAAAGAGAGAGAGAGAAACTAGAAACCAGATATTCTAAGAAATTCCAAATTTTTTTTAAAAAAGACAGTAACTCCAGAAAATAAATAAATTTGCCGCCAGGCACAGTAGCTCACGCCTGTAATCCCAGCACTTTGGGGGGTTGAGGTAGGTGGATCACCTGAGGTCAGCAGTTCAAGACCACCCTGGTCAATATGGTGAAACCCCACCTCTACTAAAAATACAAAACTTAGCCAGGTGCCACCAGATACTCGGGAGACTGAGGCAGGAGAATCACTCAAACCCCCAGAGGTGGAGGATGCAGTGAGCCGAGATAACAGCCACTGCACTCCAGCCTGAATGACAGAGCAAGACACTGTCTCAAAAAAAAAAGTTAACAAAATAACAAAAACAAACCTCATAACCACCAAATGAATTCATTTGCTCTAATGAACCCATTTTATAGATGAGAAAGCTGAGGTTTAGAAAGTCCTCATATGCCCTTTAACTAGAGGAGCAACATCCACACCTCAGCTTGGAGGCCGTCCTGCCTCTAGATGGAGCCATTTTCTATCTGGGGATTACAAGGGGCCTCCACTGACCCCCCCAAAGGGCTCAGAAACATGTCCAGTGGTTGTTGAGGATGTGGAAAGCCAGGGTTCCCCCAGGCTGAGAGTCCCATACTTTCCTTATCTCCTGAAGAAACTTCACATGCAGTGGTGAGTGCATTGGTGCCCTGGGAGAAGTGACAAGGAGCTTAAGTAGCTCCCACCTAGTGGCCTTGACTTCCTCCCAAGTCACCTGCAGGTGCTCTGCAGACGGGCAGCAGATGTGTTTAATGACCCCGGCACTGACTAGCCACTGACCATGGCTCCCAGCAGGCCCTGGCCTGGCTCAAGACCTGTCCTGAAAACAGCTCCAGCCAGTTCCCTAAAAAGCTGGGCTGGGCGAGGGTCTGGCTGGAAAGCAAGGCTAGGTATAGGACAGGGAGGGAGAAGGTGGGTCAGTCCACAGACTGGTTCATGCTGGAGAGCCAAGAGCAGCCCTGCCGGCCATATCCAAAACAAGAATGCCCAGTCCCCAGCCTCTCCTCAAATCTACCCCTCCCCACCCCTCTGCAAGCAGCCCTCTTGCTTCTCTCCTCATCTACCAAACTGTCTCTACTAATCCAGCCTCATTTTTTTTGTTGTTGTTTTGAGACAGGGTCTCACTCTGTTGCCCAGGATGGAGTGCAGCGGTGCAATCATAACTCACTGCAGCCTCAATCTCCGGGGCTCAAGCAATTCTCCTGTCTCAGACTCCTGTCCCAAGACTTCACCATATTGACCAGTCCCAAGTATCTGGGACTTACAGGCATTCGCCACCATACCTAATTTTTTAGGTATTTTGTAAACACAAGGTCTTACTATGTTGCCCAGGCTGCTCCCTCTAATATCCTGGCCTCAAGCAGTCCACCCACCTAGGCCTCCCAAAGTATGGAAATTACAGGCATGAGCCACCATGCCGAACCTCTAGTTTTCTTTAAATGCTTATTTTGAAATCATTTCCAATTCAGAGAAAAGTTTGAAATAGTACAATGAATTGCCCTATGACCTTCACCAGATCCAACAACTGTGAACTGCTCTCTCACTGGCTTTTTTTTTTTTTTTTTTTGAGATGGAGTCTCATTCTGTCTCCCAGGCTGGAGTGCAATGGCATGATCTCAGCTCACTGCAACCTCCACCTCCTGGGTTCAAGCAATTCTCCTGCCTCTGCCTCCCAAGTAGCTGGGATGACAGGCACCCACTGCCACAATCAGCTAATTTTGTATTTTTAGTAGAGACGGGGTTTTGCCATGTTGGCCTGGCTGGTCTCAAACTCCTGACCTCAGGTGATCCATCCACATTGGCCTCTACAGGCGTGAGCCCCTCGCCTGGCCTCACTGTCTTTTCTGATGTAATACTTGATGTATCATCATCTCCCATGTACCTATAATATCTATCTATCTGTAAATTAAAGACTTTTTTTTCCTAAAATCTATCTCTCTATATATAAATTACAGATATTTTTTTCCATTCTGAGGACAAGTTATAGACTGTATGTCCTTTCGTCCCTAAACATTCAGTATTCTTATTTCGTAAGAACAACGACATTCTCTTACAGAACCACACAGTTATCCACTTCATAAAACATAACAGTGATCTGATACTATCAGCTCATCTACGGTCCATATCCCAGTTTTGTCGATTGCCCAGATGATGTTCTTTGGAGCAGTTTCTTCCCCGATCCCAAGGTCCAACTGAGAGCCATACATTGCCTTTAGCGGTAGCATTTTTTCAGTCTCTTTTAATCAGCAACAGTTCTCAGCCTTCCTCTGCCTTGCATACCATTGACATTTTTTTAAGAGTCCAGACCAGTTCTGTCTAACGTCCCTCAATTTCAATTACTCCTTCCACTTAAAACCCTCCACAGCCTCCTCATTCCTCAGTTTAAAATTCCAAGCCCTCATGACCCGCCTTCAGAGACCTGAAGGATCCCACCTCCCCCACATCCCCTCCCACCAGCTCCAGCCATTCTGCCAGCTCAGACACACCAGGCGCTCTGGTTTCTGTGTTCTGTCCACCTTCACCACACTTTTCTGCCCTTTGCATGCAGGAGAAAAGTCACCCCTCCAAATCAGTCAGGTGGGGGTGGGCTGTGCTGATACAACCCCTCACCTCTTAGAGCAGACCAGACCTTTAACATTTTGTTTTCTGGTCTGGTTTTTTTTGTTTTTATTTTTGTGAGACGGAATATCCTTTGTTGCCCAGGCTGGAGTGCGGTGGTATGATCTTGGCTCACTGTAACCTCTGCCTCCTGGGTTCAAGCGATTCTCCTGCCTCAGCCTCCCCGAGGAGCTGGGACTACAAGCACCTACAACCACGCCCAACGAATTTTTTTTGTATTTTTAGTAGAGACAGGGATTCACCACTATTGGCCAGGCTGGTCTTGAACTCCTAACCTCAGGTGATCCGCCCACTTAGGTTACTTTTTAAAATCATTTGCTGGCTGGGCGTGGTGGCTCATGCCTGTAATCTAGAATTTGGGGAGGCCAAGGCGGGCAGATCACCTGAGGTCAGGAGTTCAAGACCAGCCTGACCAACATGGCAAAACCCCGTCTCTACTAAAAATACAAAAATTAGCCGGGCACGGTGGTGGACGCCTGTAATCTCAGCTATTCAGGGAGGCTGACGCAGGAGAATCACTTGAACCCAGGAGACAGAGGTTACAGTGAGCCAAAATCATGCCACTGCACTCCAGCCTGGGCAACAGATGAAGACTCCATCTCAAAAAGTAAAAATTAAAAAACCATTTGCTTAGCCAAGCACAGTGGCACTGGACTGTAGTCCCAGCTACTCGGGAAGCCGAGGCAGGAAGGGATCTCTTGAGCCCAGGAGTTCAAAACCACCTGAACAACATAGCAAGACCCTGTCTCTACAGAAAATTTTAAAATTAGGTCAGAGATGGTGGCTTACACCTGTAATCCCAGCACTTTGGAAGGCCGAGGCAAGTGGATCACTTGAGGCAAGGCGTTCGAGGCCAGCCTGGCCAACATGGTGAAACCCCGTCACTACTAAAAATGCAAAAATTAGCTGGGTGTGGCAGCGCACACCTGTAATCCCAGCTACTTGGGAAGCTGAGGCAGAGGCTGCAATGAGCTGAGACTGCGACACTGTGTCCCAGCTACTCAGGAGGCTGAGGCAGGAGGATCTCTTGAGCCCAGGAGTTCAAGACAAGCCTGGGCAACATAGCAAGACTCCATCTCTACTAAAAATACAAAAAGTTGGCAGGGCATGGTGGCACATGCCTACAGTCCTAGCTATTCAGGAGGCTGAGGTGGGAGGATGGACTGAGCCTGGGAGGCAGAGGTTGCAGTGAGCCGAGATCATACCACTGCACTTCAGCCAGGGTGACAGAGTGAGAACCTATCTCAAAAAAAAAAAAAAAAAAATCATTTCCTTCTCAGATTTGCGTGTTCACTGTCCCTGACTCCCCAGAAGAACGTGAGCTCCAATGAGGGCAGAGATTTCTGTTTGTTGGGTTCACTGCCGCATTCCTGGGACGAGAGCGGTGCCTGGCACGCAGGAAGCACTTGGAAATTATTTGCTGAGTAAATGAGCAAGTGAGGAAAGAAGGAAAGTGCTGGGGTTAGGAGCCGAAGAACCAGGGGAGACAACCCCTCCACCCCTCAGAGGCCCTTCCAGATTCCAGAACTCTCCCAGGGCCTCCCTTGTCACCTCTGACCAGAGAAGGAAGCCCCTTGTAAATCGTCCTTATCTCTCTATCACTCTGCCAGCGGTCCTCACTGATAAATCTTTCTAAATCAATCCCAGTATGCTGACAAACTGGATTCCAGAGATGGAGCTGATCAGACCGTGGAGAAGGCCCATGGCACCCTGTTGACCGCTGGCCAGGCCAGAGTGCAGGGCCTCCCCACCCAGATCCCTGAGTCCTACCCTCTATTCATGTACCGTCCCAGGGCCAGCCTAGGGTGTGGGGGCAGGGAGAATAAACATCCAAGTACAAAATCCTACTAATAGCTCTTTAATTGCAGCCTGTGAGAACAACTGAGTCCAGGCCTCCCAACTCCAGAGCACAGAGCCAAGCCCCAGGTGCTTGTCAGTTACATGTCCATTTCCCAGATCAGGCTGTGACTATTTTGTCCACAATGTAGCAAGACTCAAATTAATAGGAGACTTAAAAACCACCCTTTCCTGATCCCTAACCCCATTCATTCTTCAGTGCACCTCCTCTTCTGTAGAGGAAGAGGCCAAATCCCTCCATCTTGACCAGTAAGGTAGAAACCAGCTATTCCAGGAGATCCTCCTCAGCAGATGGCTGTCGATACTAGCTTGGATGGAATTCCTCCCGAGGATCTTTCTCCGAGGGCCCCTCCAGCTCTGAGCTCTCTCCAGGGAACCTCCCTCGGCCGAGGAGGAGCTTTATAAGCCCTGGCAGCGCTCATCCACCTCTGCAGAGCCCAATGGTAGTGTGCCTCTCCCTAGCTGTGTGACCCTAAGCAAGTGGCTCAACCTCTCAGGACTTCCCGGTACAAAAATAAACAAAATAATGATGGGACTGATAACGCTAGCAAGACCTAAGGTGGCGACAGCCAAGGAAGAGAGAGAGGTTCGTAAGAAGTGAAAATTTAACACCTGCACCCCACAAAGAAAACCTGGGAGGGGGAGGGTGTGCTGGGTTGAGGAATGTGTAATCCGGCCCAGCCCCAAGCAGAGTGAATGGGAGCAGCTCCCACCTCTTGGCTAATGGGATTAGCACAGGCTTGGCTCTGGGTGTTGGCCTGGGGTCCGAGATCTCCAGAGCGGCCACTTGAAGTGGGGGAGGAGGGCAGCCAGAAGCAGCACCGGCCCCCAGCTTTCCGTCCCGGGTGAGCACGGGGCTCAGGGGGCGGCAGCAGCCCTCCTGCTGTCCTCCCCGACCTCGGCTTGCAGAAGTCAAACAGCTCTGAGCGAGCACAGGAGGTGCAGAGAGGCCGGGCTCCAAGGCTACCTCCTGCTGGGCTTCCGAGACTGGGGGCTTTGCCTTCCCCCCACCTCAGCCTCCCCATCCAGCAAATGGGCAATAGGCCGTCTGACTGCTGCGTCAGATTAGGCGCGGCCCTGGCACGGTGCAGGCTTGCATGAGTAGTGGCTGTTTTCACCGCTTCGCATTAGGGCACTTTGCCTTGCCAGGTCGGAGCCAGATCCCAGGCAGGGAGTGCACGAAGCCCCTTCCCAGCCTCGCAAAAGCACAGATCCAGCCACCCAGGGAGACCCAAGCTCCGATTTCCAGGCTTGGGGGACCCGCCACCACCCTGGGCTGGACCAAATGACCCAGACACACGAGCGCACACACACATCACGGTGGACTTGTGGGGAGCGCAAAAGGGGACAGCTCGGACGGCCTCTGTAACCCAGGGCCGCCTCCAACTTCTTCCTCCGGGGTCCCCTGCGCCCCTCCCTCGCCACAACACGCCACTCGGGAACAAACCCTTGCCCTGGTCACAGAGCCTGGGCGGAATGAGCCCCCAGCTCCGGAGGGACACAAGCAGGTTCCGGGGCCAAGACCTGGTTCTGTCGCCCCAGCCCGCGGCCGGCGGGGATCTCCAAGCTCCAAGCCCCGGGGCGCGCCCCTCCCCCGCGTGGTGCCTCACAAAGGCCCTTTGTCCCTCGGAGCCCCCGGGACTCCAGTTCCTGAAAAGTTCCAGGAGAAAAATCAAAGAGAGGCAAAATCCGCGAGCTCCGCCAAGCGGGCGGGGCATGGCCGAGGCAGCAGCTCCGGGCCAGGGGTGTCTCCTGCAAGACTCTCAAGGAGAAGGGGAGCGGGGGTGGGGGGGGGGCTCCTCTGAATTCGCAAAAACCCGAAATTGCAATTGGGAGAAGGGGAGATTAATTTTTTTTTTTTTTTTTTAAGTCAAAACGGGACGCCAAGCACAAAAGCTAGGGGCAGCCTGAGGAGGAGGGACCGGGTGTCCTGGGGCGGCTGCTGGGCAGGTCTGAAGGTCCCCGAGTCTCCTACCCGCCCGCCTGGCTGCAGCGGCCGCGGACAGACCAGCGCAAGAGTCTCCCGCCCCGGTGCGGCGCCCGCCCGGGAAACGTCCCCACCTCGCCCAGGCAGCCCCTCTCGGGAAATGGCGGACGCCACAGGGCCTTCTCGGCCACCTCCTCCCACGACTCCATGTGAGACCCAGGGTTTCCCCTCCGCCACCCGGGCCTGGCCCGACCCACTCTCTCCCTTTCCCTGGGTTCGGGACCACAGTGGCCCCGTTTCGGCATCCACGCCGCGCCTTTCCACCCTCTTTCCCGCCGGAGAACAAGGGGTCCCCGAGGGCCGAGATCGCCGCCCTCCTACCAGGGTACAGGTTCCCAGGGCTGCCGTTCTCCCAGGGAAGAAGGGAGCATCCCGCCCGCCCTGAAACGAGGGTCCCAGGGTTGGGGTCATCGTCCTCCCGCATCCCCCGGCGCCCGGGAGCTGCCAGGGACTCGGTTCGGCACGGGTGGTAGAGCTGAGAACAGAATCCAGGGCCCACGGGCGCCAACAGGAGCATTTGCCAAGAAAAAGATTCCAGCTCTGAGAGCGGGTGTCTCACGGGGTGCGGGGACCAGTTTGTTCTTTTCTCGCCCAAATTTTGAGAACTCCAGCCCAGGCTCCTGCCGCTGGCGCCCCCGGGAATTGGAATCGCCCCCAGTGGCTCAGGCTACGGCACCTGCTTTCGGCTCACGAAGGCCAGGCGCTCCGGGGAAAACGCAGCGGAGCCGCGCACCCCTCTCCGCCGCCGGATTGGCCTTGGCTCCAAGGCCAGGAGGTACCCCGCTCTGGGCGTTGACTCCGCCCGGGCCGCCGTGGCCAGCCGAAGGAGAAGCGCCGAGCCCCGGCGGCGAGTGCACAGTAGGACCCCGCCAAATGGATCTCCCCGGGAAGACAGGAAGGGGGCGGGCACCGCGCGGGGCACTTACCCGGGTGCGGATGGAGGTTCAGGCCGGCCATGTACTTCCCGGGCGGCAGCGGACCGGGCAAGCCCGAGGCAGGCAATCGTCCGGCAGTGGCCGCGCCCACGCGGTGGCTGTCCATGGCCAGGCCGGAGAGCAGAGGCGGCGGGGGACCGTGCACGGACCGCTGGGGCCCGAAGTCTCGGCCATCCATCCTCCGCGGGAGTGCCGCGGCCAGACCCCCACTCGGCCCGCAGGCCTTGCTCAGTGGGACCTAAAAGTTCGGCCTTGACGTAGTCCCAGAGTCCTCGGGCGGCGGGGGCTCCGCAGCGTGCATGGCGGCGGCCAGCGGGGCTTGCGCTCGGTGGCGGGCCGGTGGCCCGGGGCGCACAGGCGGCTGGCGGTGGGGCCCCTCCGGACGGCCACGCAGAGCTGTGCAAGGCGGCGCACACGGCGTCTTGGCGGGGAGTAGACGGGCCGCGGAAGAAATAAAAGCGGAGAAAGAAAAGAAAAAAATAAAGTAACAAGTTTCAGAAACTCGCCTAGCCCTTTTGGATCGGGGATTGCGGACCGAGTGGCTAGAAATTAAATCGGGAGCAGCCCCTTTTCAGTGAAAAGTAAAAATCCATGCTTCTTCCCCGGGCGGCTTCAGGCTCCCAGGACCTGGATCGGAAAAGTGACCCGCGGCGGTGGCGTGCTGCGCCCCAGTCCGGACTCTGCTCAGCGGCTGCTGGGTCCTCCCGAAACTGGGAAGGGCTCCTCGGCTGCGCCCGGGCAGCGTAAATACAAACCTCTTAAGTGTATTCTATTCCTGGGCCTCAAAGGCTCCCGGGTTTAAAACCCTGAAGCCTCTTTCCACGAGCGATCCAAAGTGTCTCCCTAAACACTCTGGCACTATCTAATCCGCAAAGTTTAATATTTAACCTTTTGGAGACCTCGCCTCCCTTTTCCGAGTTTGGTTTTTCCTGAGCTTGCCTTGAACCGCCGACGGAATGGTGTTTTTCTGGGGGTGGGAGGAGGGAGGGTCCAAAGCGGGTTTATTATTTTTAAAGAGGCTAGTGGTTCCCCCCCCCGCCCCCTCCCCCCGGGACACTGTGAGTCCCAGAGCCCGAGTCCGAGGACCCGAGACGTGGCATTTTCGCCTGAGGACTGGAAAGAATCCTACAAAACAAGCTTTGGTTTCATTTTCCAACGCCCTGGCCTGAGATCCTGCAGGCCGAGGACATGGCCTGGCGTGGGGGATTTGGGGGATGTCAAGAGAGTAAGGAAAGGGATCAAGGGTCTCACTCCTACTCTAGCTTCCCCCACACACACCCCCCCAAATAACCTACAAAGAAAACCTTTGCCGCGCGGGCCGGCCAAGGGGCGCCTCCCCCACCGTTGGGTAAATCCCCCTGTAGTTCCAGTTTAAAGCTGTTTGTTTAAAAGATTTGTCGTTTGCCGATTCTCCTGGGGATGGGAGGGGGTCTCGGAGCCCACCCTTCCTTCCCTCTATCACTGTCTGCCTGCAGCAGCTCACATTCCTGATTCCGGGAGGCCTGGGCGCTCTTAGAGCCGCCGATCGAGCCAAAGCCATCGGCTCCCGGGTCCGTCCGGCGCCCTGCACTCCGCGCCACGCACTCCACGCCCAAGCCCCCCGAGCAGCAGAGCCCCTCGGCTGCAAAACACCGGCCAAACCCGCCGGCCTTCCTCTCCAGCCTCCCTCCCCAACTTTGCTAAGGGTGCCTATTTTAACCTGGTTTTGCTTACAAACACCCTCTCCCTCCCTCCCTCGCTCTCTCCCATCAGGTTCTGGTTACCAGATCCGCGTTTACTTTGGAAAAATCTAAGATCGCCACATCCGAGGATACATGTCTTAAGGAGGCGATGAGCTTTCCGTGATTTGTTTTTTAAATAAGAGGTTCTTTGGGTAGCTTTCTTTTAAAAGCCAGCGCCTCGCGGCATGCCCAGGCTCCCCAGTTTGGGGAAGTCGGGGTGAAGCCCCCTGGAACACCCTCGCTCTGGCAAAGAAGCTGCCTCGGCCATCTGCGGGCTCCGCTGCGTTCTCCCTACTTTTCTCCCCCTCGTAAATGCAGTTAAAATGGCTGAATTCCGGCTTTTAATTAAAAACAGCCTATAATCGAAAACGTCTCGGCGTCCCGGGCTCCCCCGCCGCCTACTGGGAACCGAGCGAGGAACCGCCGCCCCTCGGCCGAGCCAGGCGATACGGAGCGGGGCTAGGGGCTCGTGTGGGCGCCCGGGGCGCAGCAGCCCGCCCCCACCCCTCCCGGGGCGCCCCCTCCCAGCCGGCCCTGGTCCCCGATTCTGTAATCGGGAGCTGGACAGTAGCGGGGATCTCCCCCGCGCACCCCGAGGGGCAGGCGTGGTTGGGGGGCCGAGCTGGAGAAGTTTGGAGACCATCGCGCCCGGCCGGGGGCCGGCAGGCTGACCGGAGGCGTACCTGGCGCGGCTGGGTTCCGGGCTTCGGGCTCCGGCGACAGCGACTCCGGTGGCGGCCCCGGCTACCGGCGCGGCTAGGCGCCCGTGCTGCCCGCCATCCCGCGGCCGCCGCTCCCCTCCGCCACCCGCAGCCGCCTCACACTTTTTGCCCGCCTTTCCTTTTTTTGGTAGAAAACCGCTCCCCGGGCCGAGCGCTCGGCGCGCCTACTCCTCCGCCCTCCCGCGGCCCGGCTCCCGCAGCCCCCGGAAAAGCCAGCTTTCCTCCCGCCGAGCTCCCCGCTTTTTAATAAAATCCAGGTAGCGCCGGTTTAAAGAATCCCAAATCTCCATATACAGCCCGGGATTGGAAAAGGTACATTACACAACCCCCCTTTCAAGTTCCTCTCGCTGGATCTAAAAAAAAAAAAAAAAAAAAAAAAAAAAAAAAAAAAAAGGCAGCGGGAGGGGGTTGGAGGGAGTTGGGGGAGGGGAGCACTCTCAGGCAAAAAGAAACACGCATTGTTCCCGGGCGTCCGCCCCCCCAGCCCAGCCCCTGGCCGCCGCTCATTGGCCGCGTGCGCCGCCAATCACGCTCATGTAAACACCTTGGCCCACAGCCATTCCTATAAAACCAATTACGGACCTAGGGGCTCCAGCAGTTTCCAGGCTCCCCTCGGCGGGGCTGAATGATCAAAACTGGTGGTGAGAATTTTTCCGGGCCGTTTCTAGGCAGCCCTCCCCATCCACTGGCGCGGACCCCCCCGTTTCTTCTTCTCCTCCCTTTTCCTCCTCCCCCTCCCCCAGCGTCTGGGCTGAGTGATCAAAATAGAGGAAGATGGTTGTCGCCGCAATCCAGGGCTTTGCAAGGCGCGGTTTAATGGGCCGCCTGTCAGCTTCCTGCTCGCAGGAGGAGGTGACAAGCCAAGCGAGCCAGGGAGGGCCTGGGGGCCCGGCGGACTGCACCCGGGCCCCGGTCCCCCGTCCCCCGCCTCCCCTAGGGTGCGCTTCTAGTACGCGCGGTGGAGACGCCAAAACAGACAAGGGCTGCTTTTTCCCTTGGTTTTTTTTTTTTTTTTTTTTTTTCCTTCCTTTTAATACAAAGCAGCGATTCATTCCCTCTCCCCCAGCAGCGCGGTCGGGTGGGATGGGCAGGCGAGAAGGCCGTTTTCCTAGCACTGGCCTGCGGGTCCCTCCCTGAAACGCAGTGTCAGATGGTTACTGATTAATATTTTGGAGAGGCCGCGGCGGCGGGTAGCGGGTGAGTCTCTAATCTTCTAAAAGGGGTTCCTATAGAAACGCGGACCGGGGCGCGCCCCCCGCTCGACCCAGGCCGGGGCTGCTGCGCTTCGCACCGCGCGCCCCTCCCCAAAACCCCTCTTTACGGGGTGCTCCCCTCTTCCCCCCACCAACAAAAAGAGCAGAAAAAAGGATTAGATCGGCTGAGCGCGAACTGAATCCCTCTCGATTCTGACATTTCAGCCTATTACCATTTCTCCACGGAGCCTTCTGAAACCTATTAAAGTGTAATATTAAAAACCTCTTGGCTGGGGGCCTCTCTCGCCTTCCATCCGCCGCGCCCCCTCCAGGGAGGGCGAGACCGGGAAGAAAAAAATCTGTTGAGCTCAGAGGAAGCAGCCGCCAAGCCCAAAAAGTGCTTGGCTGGCCACGGCGGCCGTAGGGGGAGGGAAGCCCCAATCCCCCAGACTTTGTACTTTTATTTTGCGCTTTCAGCAAAATCCTTTCTGGGTTGTGTTGCCGTGAGCTGCCCGCGGCCGACCTACCTGACCGGGGGCGCAGGGAGTGCGGACCACGCCAGCAAGAATGTCCTGGGGGGGCCCCGCACCCTCTCTCCGCAGCCCTGTGCAGGCCCCGGAACCCAGCTAGGCATTACGTACCCTGGAAAGGAAGCTTGGAGGGGCAGAAGTCCTTCCGCTCCTACCTCGGAGAGCAACTGCGGTGATAAGATTTTAATTAAAACAAGAGAAGCCCGCTCTTTCGCCCCGCGCTGCGGACTCAGCGTTTTCGAATTGCCCGTTCTGTTTTTTTTCAAATCAATTTTTAAGGCAACTTTTCTGGGGGGGGGCGGGAATGAGCGAGTTAGTGCCCATTCGTTCTATTTTCTTTTCTCCACTTTTAGAAAAAAAAGTGGGGGGGACTTCGAGAACGAACTGGGGGTGTCTAATTTAATTCCAGGATAAATTTGAGGAAAAAAGTTCACCCTCTTGAGGGCAGTTTCAAGTTGCCCTTCCTGGAGCTTCCTGCGTTGGTTTCTAGGCTGCCCTCTTTTGGAAGCTGGAGCTTCGCTGGGGGAGGAGGGAGGAGTGAGAAGGAAAGAAAGGAACGAAAATAGCCGGAGCTGAGGGGAACGAGCCACGGTGTCCGCATTTGGAGCTGGGCGTGCGGGTCTCAGTGGCGGCCTCGGCATTCGGGGCGGCGGGAGGCGCCCGGTGCATCCCCGGGACGGCCAGGAGCAAAGACGGAGAGGAGAGGGGGGTTAGAGAAAGGAGGTATTGTGTCTGTGTGCCTTAGGGGAGGAGGGGACTGCAGGAATCGAATAAACGCAGTCGAGGTGTGCGGGGCTGCTTGAAGCCCAGGCGGGGGAAGGGGGCCGTGTGTGGGGGGCGCTGAGCGCCCTTGAGTCTTATGCAGAGGTCTTGTGTGTTCCTAGTAAGCCCTCCCACGCCCAAGGCCCCATCGCTTTTTCCCCACCCTCTTTACCCACCAAGATCCCCAGCCCAGACCCTAATTCCCCACCCCATTACCCCGCTCTGGATTTGGGGAATGTTTTAATATTGCTCAAGGGAAAAAAAATTATATATATATCTTGAGAGAGTTGGGTTGGGGAAAACAAAAGGCTTGCGGGGTCGAAAAAAACAAAGGCCTATTTTTATAAATGTTTAATGTTTTCACCCCTTGGATGCTCTAGGACGCCGTAATTGTGACGGCGGGGTATGTGTACCATAAATCATTTAGTTGCTAATAAAAATTCTGCGTGTTTGCCCAATGGCGTTTGCATTTTTCAAGTGTGCGCCTCAGCGGCGTGACAGACCCAGCCGGTATTTCATTAGGGCCGTGGTTCGGGCCGAGGAGGCCCCCTCCCCTATACCCATCCCCCCCCACACCGCACCCTCTCCACAGTTGGGCGGCCCTGCAGCCACCGGAGCCCAGCCGGGGCGCAGAGCCTGGAGACACGGTGGTGGCTGTGGCTCCCAGTTCCTGGCCGCCGGGCGGGACGCCCAGGACGCATCCCTGCCCCTGCTGGTCCTCTAGGGCTGCCGCGTGCACGGGGCCACGGACGGGTTACGCAGAGAGGCCGCCTGCCCGGGCCAATCTGTACGCGTCCTGATCTTCGCCCGCTCCCCAGCCCCGCGCCCTGGTGTCCCCACAGCCACTGAGTAAACAGCGACTGGGAGCCATCTTGGGGCGGAGGACGGATCCCAAGCGAAGTAGTGGGTACAGTCCGGCCTCCCCCATTCGTGGAAAGCAGCCTCTGGGACATCCCTAACCAGGTTGCGGGGTCCAGGAAGACGCCCTCCCCAGTGTGGCGGGCAACACTGAAATGTAAAAACCAGGCCTAGGCGCCATGGCCATAGGGCACAGGCCAAAGGCAACCAGGGCCAGCCGCCATCTTCCGTGCCCCACCCCCATTCCGTCCCCTCCCCCACCCCACCCCCTCATACTTTTGTTTACCCAGCGGAATAGGTGGCCAAAAACTGTGTGTGTGTGTGTGTGTGTGTGTTACAGTGAGTGGGTGGAAAATCGGCTGGGGGTGGGGGGTTCTGCCTCGTAACCCCAAACCGCAGTTGCGGGAGAATCTGCCCAGTCTAGCCGAGGCCTGGCCCAGCGCGCTTCTCCGCGGCCAGCCTGGGTAACTGGAGTGGAGGCCTTTCCTGTGTTCCGAGGCCGCCCGCTCCCTGGACACGTCCCACCTGACAAAATTCTCCCTCTTTGTTTTAAAACCAAAGGACAGGCCAACCTTGAGCCCGGTCGTCTCCCCTGTTGCGCTTTAGTTGGCGCAGGCTCGGTCTCCCGCACCAGGCTAGTGCGAGTCCCGCGATTACACAGCGTCTCTCAATTCAGCGTTGAACCCGGTTTTTACCGAATCCTGGTGTTGCTGGCCGCTTGGACCCGTTCTCCCCTTATCCACCCCAGAGGGGGGGAAAAAGCCAGTATTCTTTCCTTGGCGCGGCACCCGAGCCACTCCGCCGGTTGCCCCAACCCCTTTTCCAGGTGCTGACCGAAGCCCCCAGTCTCCGCTGGCACCTCGGCGAAGGGGACCCCGAGGGATCGCTGGCTTCTGCCGCCCTCTCAGAGGCCATGTGTGGCCAGGTATCTTAAGCGCTGGTTTCCGCAGGTCCCGTGTCTGGCGGGCGCGGCTAAAATCTGGCGAGGCTGTGCCCGGGAAAACCACGTTCACTGTCCCCTCGCTTCGACAGGCCCAGCTGCAGTACAGCACCAAGTAGAGGTCAGGCCAACCCGGCCGGGAGCTACCCGGACCTGCCTGGAAGACCAGGGACACGGCGCCAGCGCCCCACACCCCACCGAGACAAGGGAGCAAGGCGGGCAGAATTGGGACTGATGCGCCAGGCCCAGCCCGGATGGATTCCAGCTTCCCTCGGCCCCGCCTCCGGCCCTGGCCTCTTCCTCCAGCCGGGGTCGGGTCCTCCACTCCAGTGTTTGGCTGAGAGAGGACGGAGACGCGCTTGGTGCGCAGGAGGCCGATTACGGCCATAAATCTCGGGGCGGGCCCTCCTCACCGCTCACGCGCGGGTGCTCTGGGCCGGCCTGGCGTCCTGGGCCACGCCATATGCCCTGCTCACCCCACCACGGCCTGAGGACCCCCGAGACTGCGCAGGGAACCACGCCAGGAGCTTCTCCGTTTGCCAAAGAGAGGGAACGGCCTCGTCCCTCCGTGCCAACACCATCCAACCCTGAGGGCGCTGGACCCTGAGGTGGCCCGAGCTTCACAGGATCACCGCCTTGGGGTAGGGGCGACAGGGCCCGGCATTTCCTCCTAGGAATGCTCTGTGGGACTGGGATGGGCGCACGGCTCTCTGCTCGAGCTCAACTCCGGTGCCATGTGCACCACAGAGGGGGCAACGCCAGGGTCAGGGTTAGAGCGGCTTCTCAGAATTCAGCTTGCCACCTCTCCACGGACCCTGCATTCATCCCGCGCCTCCTCGGAGCCCTCTATGGGCACATGATGGCCTTTTTTTTTTTCTCCTGCACAGGAGTACCAAGGGGGCGGGTGACTGTAGGCACCATGCGTGGAGACAGGGGCTCATCTGGTACCCACCCTCTGTGCTGCCGGATGCACCAGGACTTTCTCAACCGGGGTCCCAGCTTAGAGCCCTTGTTGGCTGTGCGCTTTGGCGCAACCAAGGGGAAAGCGGGAATTGGTCTCGCCCTTGCGGCTGCCTGGTGGAGGCGGCGGTTTTGACACCGCAACAGTCGCGGGGAGCAGATCCAAAGAGAGTGCATTTGCAATAATAAGGCTTAGTTTATCTCTGCCAGAGGGGCGGGAACAGGCCTTCGTGCTGGTGGCTTGCACAAGCCAAGCAAGCCATGTGCGCGTTCAGAGCCAACCACTTGCAGCGGGGTTTTACTCCGGACTTCAGGTGCGCGGAAGCCGGAGTATCCAGCCCTTCCTGGGTGCCTCCCGAAAACCTCACCATGCCAGTGACAAGACTGCGAACGGCGGGTGGTAGATGCCGGGGGCTTGGGTTGGGAGGGTTTGGAAACCTCGCTTTAACGACGCCCTCGCTCAAGGAGCCTCGCCTCCTTCTTAGAATTTCTAGAAGCACTTTTAGAGGGACGGAGGGCTTCCGGCCGGGCCCAGAGGAATTTGAGCACTTGCCGGGGCAGGCGGGAGTGCAACCTGGGAGTGGAGGCTGCTGGGCCACATTCCGGCAGAGCTTCCCCGGCTAGGCCCCAGCCCCGCCGTGGCGCCCCAGGAAGCGCCTCCGAAAACAAAGCGCTGTGGTTTCAGCCCAAGGTTAAAGTCCACCGCGAGCGTGTTTTCCCCCCCTCCGGAATCTAAGAGCGATAGCGTTTCTCCAAATAAACCGCCAATAAATCAGCTCTCGGGGGCGCCCGCTGTAGAGCTCTGGTGACCTTGGGGGATGGTTTTTCTG
This sequence comes from Saguinus oedipus, assembly GCA_031835075.1. Classification (NCBI taxonomy): domain Eukaryota; kingdom Metazoa; phylum Chordata; class Mammalia; order Primates; family Cebidae; genus Saguinus; species Saguinus oedipus. The sequence goes on from CM063170.1 coordinate 52,537,435, forward strand.
CCAGATCGGTTCGAGGACAGGCTTAGGGGAGGAGGGGGCAGTGTGGGCCCTACCCTCTCCAGAGAGATGCGGAAGAAGGAATGGCCAAGGGCATTGGTGGGTGATTACCGCCGTAGTAGTGTATACCCAGAGGGGATGGGAGAGGCTGGAATGGGTAAAAGGGGCGACTGTGGTCATCTGGAGGCCTGTAGTATGCGGTCAGGGGGCGTTTATGATTACGAGGGCTGCTTGCTGTCGGCTCAACCATTGTATAGAGCGCCTGCGGTGTCCGCACAGTTCTAGGCATGGGGAAAGAGCCACTGGGGACAGACACGGCCGCTTTGGGGCCCCGGGTCTTTGTCTGCATGAGACTGGATGTGTTTGTGCTGGTGTGACTAATGGGATTTATGGATGTCAGTGCCAGGGTGACTGATGGAGGGCTTGGCAGCACGTGTTTCGGGAGAGGCGCTGCACCTAGGTGGGGAGTAGGTGCCCCGGGAGGGGACTGTCCCTTCTTAAGAGAGGTTCCTTCCCCCATGCCCCCCCTGCCAGCTCCCTGCTTTGTTTAGGCCTCTGAACCCCTCCTGGACAGGTCTGTGCACGCAGTTCTGCAGCAGATTCCACGGCCTGCCTGGTCCTCGGAGGCGCCTCTGCACGTCCCACCTCCCCCAGCCCCACCTCCCTAACACAGGACTCACGTCCCAAATCCAGGCTGTCCCACCACCCCACCCCCAGGCACAGCCTTCCCAGTTTCCTCTTTTTCCATCTGAATTCCTTGGGGTGAGCTCTGGCCCCTGCTTCAGGCAGGCTTTGACGACCCTGTGATTTGGGTAGGCATCCTCAATTAACAGATGAGAACGGAGACCAACAAGCCCTTGCAGCCCGGAAGTAGCAGGTACTCTGAACTCAAACAGACAGCGTGCTGGGGACCCCAGTGTGGAGGCCCTGTGCCCCTGGGAGCCCCCAGCCTGGCTGAGACCCACTTAAGAGAAGGTAGAGGCAAGGGCACTCCCATGACCCGCCCCACCACCCATTACTGTGCTAACCATCAGCCCTCTCTGCCACTTGCTAAGGGCTGTTTCCTTCCCTGGCCCGGCTTGGGGAAGGAGGAGGGCAGTGAAGGTCAGAAGGGTAGCAGTAGGCCCTGTTTTGGCCCGGGGCAGGGTCGAGGGGTGAGGTCACAGGGAGCACCTTAGAAATCAGGAGGTCCTGTCTGATTCCACAGAACCTAACACAGATTCAGGTTTGGGCAAACCTGGAGAATCCAATATTCCCTCTCCCTCGGGATCACTTTTTTTTTGGGGGGAGAGACGGGGTCTTGCTATGAGATTACAGACCCAAACCACCATGGCCTCCCCTATTCATCTTTTTGAGGTAGGGACTCACTCTGTTGCCCAGACTGCAGCGGTGCAACCACAGCTCACTACAGCCTCAACCTCTTGGACTCAAACGATCCTCCCACCTCAGCCTCCCAAGTATCTGGGACTATAGCAGACATGTGCCACCACGCCAGGCTAGCCTTTTTCTTTTCTTTTCTTTTAGCCCGTGAAATATTTTGTCTGAAACTCAATAGCTTTTTTTTTTTAATGTTTTATAGAGACGGGGTCTCATGATGTTGCACAGACTGGTCTTGAACTCCTGGCTTCAAGCAGTCCTCCCTCCTCAGCCTCTCAAAGTGCTGGGATTATAGGTGTAAGCCACCATGCACAGCCAAGCGTACAAAACGGCACCCTGGTTTTCTCTCCGCTGCCACACACACACACACACACACAGTCTCTCTCATCACCTCCCTCCCTCCCCCTTTTTCTTTCCTTTTTATCCTTCTTTGGCATTTCCTTTCAAGCAGAAAATAAAAACATTTCCCATGGTTACAGCTTTGAAAGCTTCCCTCTCCTCTCAGCCTCCATTCCACCCCCACCCCAATGTCAATCCATTTCCAGAGCCAGCGTCTAGTCAAAAACAAACCTGCAAAGATCAAACCTGACAGCCCCTCCCAGCTTTTCTCCACCTTCTCTTCATGTCGTGGTCTGCCTTCACCCCAGAGAGGAGCAGAAGGTAGAAACCCTCACGCACACACAGGCGTGCACACACACACACACACACACACACAAGCACTCACACACCCAGCTTCTGTGGCCATGGGGACTCTTAAGAACCTTCTAGGCGCAGTGTCTCATGCTTGTAATCCCAGCACTTTGAGAGGCTGAGGCGGGCAGATCACCTGAGGTCGGGAGTTCAAGACCAGCCTGGCCAACATGGTGAAACCCCATCTCTATTAAAAATACAAAAATTAGCTGAGCTTGGTGGTGGGCTCCTGTAATCCCAGCTACTTGGGAGGCTGAGGCAGGAGAATTGTTTGAACTCAGGACATGAAGGCTGCAGTGAGCTGAGCCACTGCACTCCAGCCTGGGTGACAGAGTGAGACTCCATCCCAAAAAACAAAACAAAACAAGAATCTTCTAGAGCCACTTCTGCCAGAAAGACCTGCTCACTTGGCTTCATGTGCTGGAGATGTTCCATCGTCCCCTACCTGCCCCTGCCCCGCCCTCCTCACATGACCCGGTTCCCTGGCCAGCCCTCCTCACCTGGCCCCATTTCCACATCCTCATCTGTGAGGCCATCTGTTGTAGATTGAAAAGAATCCCCCCCCCCCCGCCCCGCAAATTCACATATTCTATTTCTAACCCCCAATACCTTGAAATGTGACCTTCTTTAGAAATAGGGTCATTGCATAAGTAATTAAGATCAGATCATCTTGGAGTCCAGTAGGTCCTAATTTAACACGACTGACGTCCTTATAAAAAGAGGACGTTTGGGCCGGGCGTGGTGGCTCATGCCTGTAATCTCAGCACTTCCGGAGGCAGAGATGGGAAGATCACCTGAGATCAAGGGTCAAGACCAACTTGGCCAATATGGTAAAACCCTGTCTCTTCTAAAAATACAAAAAGTAGCTGGGTGTGTGGCACACGCCTGTAATCCCAGCTACTCAGGAGGCTGAGAGGCAAGAGAATCACTTGAACCCAGGAGGTGGAGGTTGCAGTGAGCTATGATCGTGCCACTACGCATTAGCCTGAGTAACAGAGCAACATGCTGTCACTAAAAGAAACAAGGATATCTGGAGTCAAACAGCTATGGAGGGAAGACAAGGTGGAAAGATGTAGAGTTGGGTGGAACACCAGAGAGGCCTGGGACAGACCCCTCAGGCCCAGCCAACACCTACCACGTTGGATGAGAGGCTTGATCTTGGATTTCAAGCCTCTAGAATAGTAAGAGAATAAATTTCTGTTGTTTAAGCCACCCAGTTAATGACCCCTCAGTGTGGCAGCTCAAAGATACTCAGATACCATCCCAAATCTAAGAGTCTACAAGAGTAGAATAGGAACCATTGACGCTTGTAGCTCCTGGCAGCTCCAGCCAGCTATTTCCAGGGTGCCAGATCTGCTGTGGTTCCAGCAAAGCTGGTGTATCAGTCAGAATAGGCCAGGTTATGCTGCAGTGACAAACATCCCCTACATCTTAATGGCTTGATGCAACACAGAAAAACGTATTCTCTCCACGATAACAACACAGCCTGGGCACTGCTCCCAGGCAACTGACCTCCATGTGGTGTCTGGCCAACCTGGGCCACTTAGAGGTCACAAGTTGTCCACCTCCACGTGAGGTCACCACGTGGCAAGGGAAGATGTATACACAGATTCCCATGTCACTGGAGCTCACAACCCACACAATCACCCTTAGCCGAGGGGTGCTGGAGAGGAGGGTCTTTCCTGTGCCTGGGCAGGGGAAAAAACCCAGGTATTGGTGAGTTTAGACAATGTCAGCCACACTTGCAAAGCCACATCTGAGTTGCTAACTTTGGGACCTCTTTTAAGATTGTGGTAAAATATCTATCACATTTACCTATTTTAATCTCCCCCACCTTTTTTTTTCTTTGAGATGGAGTCTATCTCTGTCACCCAGGCTAGAGTACAGTGGCATGATCTCTGCTCACTGCAACCTCCACCTCCCAGGTTCAAACAATTCTTCTGCCTCACCCTCCCAAGTAGCTGGGATTACAGGCGCGCACCACAATAGCCGGCTAATTTTTTGTATTTCTAATAGAGATGGAGTTTTGCCATGTTGGCCAGGCTGGTCTCCAACTCCTGACCTCAAGTGATCCACCCACCTTGGCTTCCCAAAGTGCTGGCATCACAGGTGTGAGCCACTGTACCCGGACACCATCTTAACCCTTTTTAAATGCACAGCTCAGTGGTATCAAGCGCATTCACGTTGTTGTGCTGCTATCATCACCATCCATCTCCAGAGCTGTTTAATATCTGCCCAAACTGGGCTGGGCGCGGTGGCTCACGCCTGTAATCCCAGCACTTTGGGAGGCCTAAGCGGGCAGATCAGGAGTTCAAGAGATCGAGACCATCCTGATCAACATGGTGAAACCCCATCTCCACTAAAAATACAAAAAAAATTAGCTGGGCGTGGTAGCATGCACCTGTAGTCGCAGCTACTCGGGAGGCTGAGGGAGGAGAATTGCTTGAAGCCAGGAGGCAGGGGTTGCAGTGAGCCCAGATCGGGCCACTGCACTCCAGCCTGGCACCTGGCAACAGAATGAGACTGTCTCCAAAAAAAAAAAAAAAAAACCTTCCCAAACTGAAACCATGTCCCGTTTAAATACTCCCAGCTCCCCTCTCCCAGCCCCTGGCTACTGTACTTTCTGTCTCCATAAATTTAATGACCCTAGGAACCTCCCACAAGTGGAATCACAGTGTCCATCCTTTAGTCTGGCTTATGCACTCAGCATAATGTCCTCAGGGTTTATCCATGTCATAGCGGGTGTCAGAATTTCCTTCCTCTTCAAGGCTGAATAATATTCTGTCTTATGGACAGACCACATTTGTTTATCCATTCAGCTGTCATTGGAAACGGGTCACTTTCACCTTTCGGCTGCTGTGAATGTGGGTATGCCAATGTCTGTTCCAGACCTTGCTTTCATTCTGTGTTTAGTTTTTTGAGAAAGTACCAGGCTGTTTTCCAAAGCTGCTGCACCATTTTACGTTCCCACCAGCAGTGCAGCTAGCGATGCTCTGGTTTTATTTTATTGTCTTTATTATTTTAGAGACAGGCTCTCGCTCTGTTGCCCAGGCTGGTCTCAGCCTCCCTTATAGCTGGGACTACAAGCACATGCCACCACAGCTGGGTAATTTTTTAATTTTTATTTTTGTAGAGCCTGTTTTGTAATCCTCACTTCTCACTATATTGCCCAGGCTGGTCTCAAACTCTTGTGCTCATGCAATCTTCCTGCCTTGGCCTCTCAAAGTGCTGGGATTACAGGCGGGAACCACCAAGTTCAGTCTCTTTTTATTTATTTGCTTTTAAAGCGATGGGGTTTTGCTATGTTGCCCAGGCTGGTCATGAACTCTTGGCCTCAAGCAATCCTCCAATCTCAACCCCTCAAAGTGCTGGGATTACAGGCATGAGCCACCACACCCTGTCTTTTTCTTTTTTATTAAGAGACAGGGTCTTGCTCTGTCACCCAAGCTGGAGTGTAGTGGTGTGATCTCAGCTCCCTGCAGCCTTGACTTCCTGGGCTCAAGCGATCCTCCAGCCTCAGCCTCCCAAGTAACTGGGACCACAGGTGCATACCACCATACCTGGCTAATTTTTTTTATATTTTGTAGAGATACGTTCTCATTATGTTACCCAGGCTGGTCTCGAACTCCTGACCACAAGCATCCTACCACCTCTGACTCCTGAGTAGCTCATTTATTTAAAAACTTTGTAGAGAAGGGGTCTGACTATATTGCCCAGGCTGGTCAATGTGATCCGCCAGCCTTGGTCACCCGAGTAGCTGGGATCACAGGTGTGTGCCACCACACCTGGCTTGACCCAGGACAGGACCAAGGCCAACTGTATTGGTTTCTGGTGGCTGCTATGACTGAAGACTACAAACTGAATGGCTTTAAGCAACAGAAGTGTTTTTCTTTCGCAGTTCAGGAGGCCATAAGTGCAAAATCAAGGTGTCAGCAGGGTTGGGTCCTTCTTGAGGACTCTGATGGTGACACTGTTCTGGGCCTCTGTGCTTTCTGGTGGCTTCCTAGCTCCCAGTTGCACCACCACAATGTCCCTATCTCTACTGTCACAAAGCCACCTTCCCTCTGTGGCTGCGTCTTCATGAGACCTTCTCCTCTCCTTTTATTTCTTCATGTTGTAAGTTTCTTTATATAGAGACAGTCTCGCTCTATTGCCCATGCTGGAGTGCTGGGATGCAACCTCTGACACCTGGGTTCAAGCCATCCTCCACCTCCTGAGTAGCTGGGACCACAGGCGTGTGCCACCATGCCAGGCTAATTTTTTATTTTTGGTACACCACAGGCGTGCGCCACCATGCCAGGCTAATTTTTTTATTTTTGGTGGGGTCTTGCTGTGTTGTTCAGGCTGGTCACAAACTCCTGGCCTCAAGCGATTCTCTGGCCTCAGCCTTCCAAAGTGTTGTGTTACAGGCATGAGCCACTGCACTCGGCCTGAACTCAGATCCTCTGACTGTGCTATGTCCTCCCAGTGACAACCCCTGTTGTCACTGTCCCTAACGTGCTTGTCACCTCTGCAAGCCTGTAAGGATGTGTGAGCTTCCCAGGGCCCCAGAATAAAAACTGGGTGGTTTACACAACAAAAACTTAATTGCCTTACAGTCCTGGAGGCTGGAACTCAAGATCAAGGAGTGGGGAGGGCTGTTCCTCTGGAGGCCTCTCTCCTTAGCTGGTGGACGCCGTCTTCTCCCTCTGTCCTCACGTGGTCCTCCCTCTGTGCGTGTCTGTGTCCTAATCGCCTCTTCTTATAAGGACATCAGGCATATTGGATTAGGGCCCAACCTGATGACTTCATTTTAATTTAATCGCCTCTGTTAAAGACTGTATTTCCAAATACAGTCACACTCAGAGGTATTAGGGTTATGAATTTTTGAGGGATATAATTCAGCCCATATCAGAGGCTCTTCACTTTATTGATTTATTTTATTTTACTGTTTGAGACAGGGTCTCGCTCTGTCACCTAGGCTGGGGTGCAGTGGTACAATCACAGCTCACTGCAGCCCGGATCTCCAGGGCTCAAGGGATCCTCCACTTCAGCCTCCTGAGTAGCTGGGACTACAGGTGTGTGCCACCACACCCAGCTAATTTGTTATCTTTTGTAGAGACAGTGTCTTACTATGTTGCCCAGGCTGGTCTCAAACTCCTAGCTTTAAGCAGTTCTCCTGCCTTAGCCTTCAAAAGTTCTGTGATGCTGAGCACCATAGCTCATGCCTGTAATCCCAGCACTTTGGGAGTCTGAGGTAGGCGTATCACCTGAGGTCGGGAGTTCGAGACCAGCCTGACCAACATGGAGAAACTCTGTCTCTACTAAAAATGTAAAATATTAGCTGGCCATGGTGGTGCATGCCTGTAGCTACTTGGGAGGCTGAGGCAGGAGGATGGCTTGAACCTGGGAGGCGGAGGTTGCAGTGAGCCAAGATCACATCATTGCACTCCAGCCTGGGCAACAAGAGTGAAACTCTGCCTCAAAAAAAAAATTTTTTTAAGCGCTGTGATAACAAACATGACCTTCACTTTTATATCAGTCTCTCCCCCATGACTGGCCCAGCAGACCTCGGTGAATGTCCATTCAATGAATGAATGAAGTAACATCATCTTGGTAGGGTTTTCAAGAATAAATAGGAGTTTGCTAGGCAGAGAAGGCACAGAGGGCATTCCAGGCTTAAAAAACAGCCTGGGCCAAGGCCTTGAAGCCTCCCACGGGGCGGCCTGGCTTGCAGGTCACATGCTAGACCTGGGGCAGGGCAAAGAGCTGTGCCCCCCACCCAGTTAGCACAGGCCAACCTCCCCATGAGCTGGAGCCCAGCCAACCTCCACAAGGTCCCGGGCCCCAGCGCCTCTGCTCACAGGAGCCAGCTCAGGTGAATTTTGGTATCTCTTTTCCCCTTCATGCCTGGGTGGCTTGAGGACTATTTATTTAAACTTTCATTGTATTGGTGTTTTTGTTGAAAGTGCAGGAATTATTCTGTCCGGCCAGTTCGTCAGTCAGGGGCTATGACCCAGCCCCAAGCCATGCGGGCTCGGCTGCTCTGGAAGCTGGGTCTGGCTGGTCGTGGCAGGACCTGAATAGGTCTTGGTCCCCCAAGTTGCCAGTGATAGGGAACATGGATGGGAAACAAGGGGATTGGCCCAGGAACAAATCCTTCCTCTGTGATCCTGCTCAGGCTACCTGGCCACTCGGTACTCAGTCTTCCCATCTGTAAAATGGGCATTGGAGTGAGTATGTGCCATGGCGAGCCATTCACATTGTCACCCACTGGTGTTACCCACTGCCTAGGTGAGCCTGAGGACATGGGTGCCCTCTGTCACCCCCAAGGAAACAGGTCAAAGAGATACTCAGAAGAGAAACTGAAAACTGAAGGAACACGGAAGGGCTTAGAGAACATGTTCTCAGCTAATCTGGCCTCTGGGGGTGTGGTGACATGAGAACACAGCCCTAAAATTTTTTGACGTTCCTCCTATTGAAACATGAGGTCGTCTGGGCACAGTGGTTCGTGTCTGTAATCCCAGCACTTTGCCAGGCCAAGGCAGAGGGATCCCTTGAGCCCACGAGTTTGTTTGAAATCAGCCTGAGCAACATAGAAATATCCCATCTCTACAAAAAATAAAAAATGAGCCAGGTGTGGTGGTGCACACCTGTAGTCCTAGCTACTCAGGAGGCTGAGATGGGAGGATGACTTGAGCCCAGAGTTCGAGGGTGCAGTGAGCCATGACCATGCCACTGCACTCCAGCCTGGGTGCCAGAGCAAGACCCTATGTCAAAAAAAGAAAAAAGTGGGGTCAGCTGGGCACAGTGGTTCACACCTGTAATCCCAGCATTTTGTGAGGCCAAGGCAGGAGGATTTTTGAGGCTAGGAGTTTGAGACCAGCCAGAACCATATAACAAGACCTTGTCTCCACAGAAACAAACAAACAAAAAGAATCAGCTGGGTGTGGTGGCTCATACGTGTAGTCCAGCTACTGGGGAGGCCAAGGCAGGAGGACCACTTGAACCTAGGCATTGGAGGCTGCAGCAAGCCATGATTGCACCACTACACTCTGCCTGGGCAACAGAGTGATACTCTCTAAAATATAAAAAAAAGCTAAAACATAGGGTTTGACAGAAAACGATATTTGAGGCTATGCTTCATAAAACTCCCAACAGGTACAGACCCAAGTCTCACACATTTTCCAGACCTGCATATGTGGCGATCACAGCAATGAGATGCTGGTCAATGTTTAACAAGTTCGCAGGTGGCTGGAGCCCAAGATGGGGGTTGGGGATAAAGAGGGAACCTGATTTGTAGCCTCTGCCAATAACCATGGTGTAAATTCTCCCAGCTTCAAGCTACCAACATGATGTCACTGAACTCAGACTTGGTAAGAGATGGATACTCGCTCACTTACATAGCATTTCCACCACGGATAACTAGCACCCAGCAGTACTGGCTTTCCCTGCACGAATAACCCTGGGAGAAAACCATCCAGCTGAGCCCATCCTGACTTCCTGACCCGCAAAACTTTGCAAAATAAGGGGATGGTTCTAAACTGCTACATTTTGTAGCAACTTGCAGCATAGCACTAGTCACTAGTGAGGCTTAAAGGAGTGGAAGGGCTGGTCCAGGCCAGAGCACCTTTCACCTACGCCTGGCTGGGAGAATCCGTGCCAGTCTGACATGCTCCAGCTCTGCCAACAGCCTGAGAAAAAGCCAGTGACAAGGCTGACAGCCCTCTGGAAGGGTCTCTCAAGGGCCTCAGTGGCTGCTGCTCCTGGGAGAGAAAGCCCCTGCAGGACTTCTGCAGGAGCGAGGGGGATGTGCAGGCAAGTTGCCCATCTCCATGCCATGCTGACTCCTGTCACACTAAATACCCACTCAGCCCCAGGCCATCTCAGACACAGCGTGAAGAGGTGAGGATAGGGCTGACCAGGGGCCCTGCTTTAAAATAGCAGCCGCCAGTCCTTTGTTTTGTCTGCAATGCAGCCCTGCCAGTCCAGCTCCTGCTTTGATGTTGGTATTTAAGCGTCTTCTGGGAACCAGAACCTTGCCCAAGCACATCAGAAATCCACCCGCAGCCACATGACTACATGCACACACATGCATGCTCACCTGCTCCTCTGAGAAGCCAGAGGAGGTAGCCTCAGGCTCTAGAGCTGTCCCCACCTCTGCCCACGTCACCCTCTAGATCTGTGTTTGTGTCCTGTCATAACAAAGCTCCACTCACTGGAGGCTTCATACAACAGAAATTGGGCTGGGCTCAGTGGCTCACAACTGCAGTCCCAGCTACTCGGGAGGCTGAGGCAGGAGGATGTCTTGAGCCCAGGAGGTCAAGGCTGCAATGAGCCGTGGTCATGTTTCTGTACTCTAGCCTGGGTGACAGGAAGACCCCATCCAAAATACATCAGAAATTTACTCTCTCCTAGTTCTGGAGATCAGAAGTCTGAGATCGGGTTGCTGGCAGGGCCATGTCCGTCCAAGTCGCTGGGTGGAATCTTTCCTTGTCTCTGCCCAGCTTCTCGTGCTGACGCTCATCCTTAGCATTCCTCTGTTGTTTTTCTTCTTTTTAAAAATAGAGGCCAGGGCCAGTGGCTCACGCCTGAAATCCCAGCACTTTGAGAGGCTGAGGTGGGCGGATCACTTGAGGTCAGGAGTTTGAAACCAGCCTGGCCAACATGGTGAAATCCCGTCTCCACCAAAAAATGCAAAAATAGCCAGGCATGGTTGCACACGCCTGTAATCCCAGCTACTCAGGAGGCTGAGGCAGGAGAATCACTTGAACCCGGGAGGTGGCGGTTGCAGTAAAGCCCGTATTGCGCCACTGCACTCCAGCCTGGGCTACAGAGGAAAACTCCGTCTCAGAAAAATAAATAAAAATAGAGGCCAGGCCGGGCGCGGTGGTTCGCGCCTGTAATCCCAGCACTTTGGGAGGTTGAGGCAGGCAGATCACCTGAGGTCAGGAGTTTGAGACCAACCTGATCAACATGGAGAAACCCCATCTCTACTAAAAATACAAAATTAGCCAGGCATGGTAGTACATGCCTAAAATCTCAGCTACTCGAGAGGCTGAGGCAGGAAAATCGCTTGAACCCAGGGGGCAGAGGTTGCAGGGAGCTGAGATTGTGCCATTGCACACCAGCCTGAGCCATAAGAGCAAAACCTCATCTCAAAAAAAAAAAATAGAGGTCAGACATGGTGGCTCATACCTTTAATCTCAGCATTTTGGGAGGCTGAGGCAGGAGGATCGCTTGAACCCAGGAGGCCAAGGTTGCTGTGAGCCAAGATTGTGCCACTGCATTCCAGCCTGGTTGACAGAGCAAGATTCTGTCTCAAGAATCTTGAGATGGAAAGAAAAAAAAAATTAAAACTTAGCCGGGTATGGCAGTGCATGCCTGTAATCCCAGCTCCTCATGGGCTGAGGCAGGAGGATCGCTGGAGCCCAGGTGGTGGAGGCTGCAGTGAGTGATGTTGGTACAACTGTATTACAGCATGGGTGACAAAGCAAGACCCTGTCCCAAAAAATAAAAATGAAAAGGGCGTGGGATTCAAGGCCTTCTGGGCCTTCAAGACTCCCATTCAGGTGTGTGCAGGGGAGGGGCATGGGGTGCCAACGTCCAGGACGTGGTGGGCTGGAGACACTGGAGTGGCATCGGTGGCCCCACAGCACTTCTACCTCCTCCCCTCCCTAGAAACACTCTCCAGTTGCCGCCTCATCCCTGAAATTCCACTGTGAGGGCCCCACCTCTGAAGACCTAGCCATGTTCAGAGTGTGTGCTGCTGAGGGCCAGCGAGGGCCTCCACACTCAGACCCACCTGGGCCAGCCCCCCAACTTCCAGGGCCTCGGTGTGCCCGTCTGTAGGGTGGGTGCTTCCCAGAAGTAATAGAAATCCCTCGGGCAATCATGTTCTTTGCAATCACACTTCAAGCACCTGTCCCAACCTGGGTGCAAGGGACCAAGCCACAGTGGTGAGCACGACACACGTGTGCCCTCCATGGGCTTTGGTCTGCCAGGAAGAGCCACAGGATACAATCACGGGGGGGCAGGTGTGTCTACAGAGGCCTGGCCCCTGCCTGGAGGAGTCCCCACTAAGCTACCTACTGCCCAGGAAGGGGCTAGGTGGGCTTTGTGGAGGGGTGGGGCCAGTCAGTCCGTGGAAGATCAGCATTCCGGCTAAGAATTCTTTCTCCAGATGAAGCCCAGCCAGGTGGGGACCCACTGGAGGTCACACTGACTGGGGCTAGACTGGGTGCACACCAGCCTCTGCCTCCCATCCTGTAGCAGACGGCCTCTGAGGCTATCTGGCCCCAAGTCCATCTCAGCCTGTCAACCAGCAGCATGAGCAAGACAGCCCCCTCCCCCACCTTTTTTTTAGGAGACACTTCTCGCTCTTTTACTCAGGCTGGAGTGCAGTGGTGCAATCATAGCTCACTGCAGCCTTCACTTCCCAGGCTTAAGCCATCCTCCCACCTCAGTCTCCCACGTAGCTGGGACTGCAGGCCCCCACCACCATGCCCAGCTAATTTTCTTTTTTCAGTTTTTGTAGAGATAGGGATCTCAAACTCCAGGCTGGTCTCAAACTCCTGGCTTCAAGCAATCCTTCCGTCTCAGCCTCCCAAAGTGCTGGGTGACAGGCGTGAACCATCATACCTGGCCTCTTGAGACTTGACTCTAGGAAAACACACACACACACACACACACAAACTCCTCTTGAGACCTTGACTCTAGGAAAACACACACACACACACACACACACACACACACACAAACTCCTCTTGAGAACTTGACTCTAGGAAAACACACACACACACACACACACACACCTCCATCTGGTAGAGAGTAAGAGAGTAAGAGGAATGGGACATGGCCACCTCTGACCACCAGAGCCCCAGGCCTTAGTATCTTGCGGGGACAGGGTATCTCTGGCACAAGGGGCAACAGCTGGGACTGGAGGGAGCAGTGCTGGTTCCGCTCTCATCCCCCGATAGTGCACTGGGCCCTGTACCCATACCCCAGGTTGGAGAGAGATCCCCCACCATGCTTGTCGGGAAGTGCAACTGGGCCGGGAACCGCCCTCCCCCTCTGCCACTCCTCCCAGCATGGACCCAGCAGGTGTTTACCTGTCTGACCTCCCTGCCTCCCACATGTGTTGTTCCCCATCTGTTCCCCCTGCTGGGAGCATGGCTTCCTCTGCTTGGGAAGTCTTCACCCTCTCCCAGCCCCTCTGGGGCTCCTGGGGTCCACTTCCTCAGCTGTCTTCCCTCCCCCCAGATTGAGACCCCTTTGGGGTAGGACCTGGGTAATGGGTGAGCTGGGCTGACACAGAGCCTGGAGCAGGCAGGCCTTTGATGGCCTGCTTGTGACCCCATGGTCTTCTGAGCCATGGGGCCCTCGGGCTCAAGGGCAGGGCTGGGCCCTGGAATTTCCACAGGTGCGGGAAAGGGACAGAGGGGCCCAAGGAGTCAACAGCACCGAAAGGCCAGAGTGAGGACGTGACAGGAGGCCAGCTGCTCACCCCACCCATGGCCCTGGCCTTCGCCTCAAACCAGAAAAGAGTGTGGGCTGTGGGTGCATGGCCCTGAGAAGGTGGCACCATCATACTTGCTTCATGAGAAGCCCTGCAAACCCCCCTGGGGGATTCCTGCACAGATTCTACCCTGCCTGGCACACAGGGTGCTGTGCCCAGCAGGTGCACCCCAACATGGCAGCAGAAGCGGCATTAGGCTTAAAGGCCAAGATTGGGAGAGAAACCCAGTCACCTCTCAAATGCCCTAGACGCGACCCCAGGCTTTCTCGGCACCCAGGGACAGACAGGGAGGTGTCAGAGGGAGGCGGGGCTGCCCTCTATGACAGAAGAACGTCCCAGCAATAAGAACTGCTCAGTAGTGGCACATGGGGCAGCCAATGTCCAGCAACAGAGGGATGGACCAGCTGTGGCTTATTCATTATTTTTTTGAGACAGAGTCTCACTCTGTCGGCCAGGCCAGAGTGCAGTGGCTCGAACTTGGGTCACTGCAACCTCCACCTCCCGGGTTCCAGCAATTCTCCTGCCTCAGCCTCCTGAGTAGCTGGGATTACAGATGCCCACCACCACGCCCAGCTAATTTTTGTATTTTTAGTAGAGACGGGCTTTCACCATGTTGGCCAGATGGTCTCGAACTCCTGACCTAAGATGATCCACCCACCTTGGCCTCTCAAAGTGCTGGGATTACAGACATGAGCCACCATGCCCGGCCCAGTTGTGATATTTTCATACTTGGGAGTATGATTCAGCCTGAAAAAGGAGCAATGTCCTGATATGTGCTATGCCATGGGTGCGCCTTGAAAACATTCCAGCCAGACACAAAAGGTCACCTATTAAATGATCCCATTTATGTGACACGTCCAGAATAGGCGAATAACAGAAGCTGACTGGGCGTTGCCAGGGGCCTGGGGGATTGACTGTTTAACAGATATAGGGCTCCTCTGAGGGCAGTGGAAAGCCTTAGAACTAGATAGAGGTAGCATGTACATGTGCACAGCACGTGAATGTGCTAACTACCACTGATTTGCTCACTTTGGAATGCTGAATTTCATTTTTTATTTTTTATTTTTGAGGTCTTGCTCTGTCACCCAGGCTGGAGTGCAGTAGTGGTGTGATCTTGGCTCACTGCAACCTGGAACTCCTGGGCTCAAGAGACCCTCCCACCTCAGCCTCCCCGGTAGCTGGGACTACAGGCGTGCACCCCATTCCTGGCTAATTTTGTGTATTTTTTTGTAGAGACAGGGTTTTGCCACGTTACATCCAGGCTGGTCTTGAATGCCTGGGCTCAAGTGATTTTCCCTCCTTGGCCTCCAAAATTGCTTGGATTATAGGCCTGAGCCACCTCACCAGCCTGTGGATTTCATTTCTTGGGAATTTCACATCAATTACCAAAAAAGCAGCACAGTCCCCAGAAGTGGTTAGCATTCATTGCTGGGAAAAGGAAACCAAGGCCTGACCCCTGGAAATGGGCCAAGAGGGTCTAAGAGGCCTTCCTCGTACACACCTGCCCTGTCTTCCAGGCTGTCCCAGAGCAGGTGGTCCCCGTAACTCCACAGCAGCCCTCTTTCCCCAGGGTTGCTGCCAAAGCTGGCCAACCCTCCACCAGACCTCCCCACCCCAGCCTGGCCTTCCCCTCCTCTGCCACCCGCCTCCCCACTGTCCAAGCCAAAGCTTGGACAGCACTGTTCTCTGGCACATCCCAGTCCTAGCCTCCCAGATCTCCCTCGTGCAGTTCCCTCTGCCTGGAAAACCCTTCCCGTCGCCCACCTGACTTCTCCTGTCATCCCGAAAGGCCCAGCGTGAGAGATACCTCCCCAGAGAAGCCCTCCCCTGGGTTGGGCAGGAAAGACCCTCTCCCACAGGCTTTGAGTCCCCTGTTCCTGCTGGCTATAGCCCCAGGCAGCAGTGCAGCTGTGTGATCTGTCAGACAGCAGTTGTCCTAGGGGACCGCCTGCAAGTGGCCTGGGGCCAACATCTGCCTAAGGGTTTCCCATCCCAGTTCAGCCCCCAGCTTGCAGTGTGACCCAGGGTGGACCCCCAGCCCCTTTGAACCCCATTTACTCCCCTACCAGCCTGACGGGAAAATTTGGGAAGACAGGAAAATGTATTCAGCACAGGGTCTGGCTTGGAAAACAGCAGCCACCATTACTCAAGAGGCCCAGCATGAGGGACACCTCCCCAGAGAAGCCTTCCCTGATGACTCGGCTGATTCTAAAGTCTTGCTTTCTTTTTTCTTTTTATTATTATTACTTTTAGAGACAGTATTATTATTATTATACTATTATAATTATAGTATTATTATTATTACTTTTAGACTCCAGGCTGGAGTACAGTGGTGCAATCATAGCTCACTGCAGTCTCAACCTCCCAGCTCAAGCGATCCTCCTGTCTCAGCCTCCTGAGTAGCTAGGAATATAGGCATGTACCGCCATGCCCAATTAATTTCTTATTTTTGTGTAGAGACCTTATGTCTCTTAAGGACAGGAGTCATTGGATTTAGGGCTCATTCTAATCAGACACGCTTATCTTGAGACCTTGTCTTGATATGTTGCTCAGGCTGGTCTTAAACGCCTGGCCTCAAACAATCCTCCAGCCCCAGCCTCCCAAGTAGCTGGGACTACAGGCACACACTATCATACAAGGCTAATTTTTGTAGTTTTAGTAAAGATGGTTTTTTACCATGTTGACCAAGCTGGTCTCAAACTCCTGGGCTCAAGGGATCTGCCAGCCTCAGCCTCCCAAAGTTCTGGGATTACAGGCTTGAGCCACCACACCTGGCCTATTTTACCATTTTTTTTAAATGAAAAATAAAAGGGAGGGGGACCTCTGGGGGTCTGGATGGGTACTTTGTGCCATGGCCACAGTGATGTCCCCACAGCCCTGCAGTCCAACTGTGTCCCATGCAAAGTGTCACCAACAACCATAGCCTCATAAGTGTGCTGCCTGTCTGTTTCGGGGACACTTTTCAAAACAGTGTCCCTCCCTTTCACCCCCCCACCCCACAGTCATGCTGCACCACTGTCTCTGCCCCTCAGGATGCCTCCTGAGAGGGCACCTTCGACCTTCAGTCCTGGGGTGCCACATGGGTGTGGAGGCCGGAGAGGCCTCATCCCTGCAGCGATCCATCTACCTGTGAAGGGCACCTTATGTGGTTTAATTTGATTCCCTTCCTGCTGGAACCAGGCTGTCCCTGGAGACCCAATCCCTGCTGGGGATTTAAAAGAATCACACTTGCCAAGGAAGAGGCGAGCTTCTGGCCCCAGGCTCTGCCAGCTTCACATTTTAATTGGGACCATTTTTAGCCCTCAGTGGGAGGCTTCCAAAGACCCCCCCTCAGGTGTCTCCCTTGGGGCCCACAGGAGTGACATGTGCCAACCCTATGCCAGGAGCTCCCTGCCCTCATCTTGGAGCCCCCGGCATCCACACCAGCTACCCATTCTATGGGTGGGGCTTTGCAGCTCTAGAAGTAAAAGGGAGTTGCCCAAAGCAGACCGGAGCTCAGAGCCTGTGTCTTTGGGGGTGCCCAGCATGTCCCCCTCCTCCCACCCAGAGCCCCCCCTTCCATCCTGCAGTGTTGCCCACCATGGATGCTATAAACCTACATCCCAGCCCCTACTCAACCCAAGACTGACCAAACCCGTGTGCCCAGGAATGCCCCAGTTTTCTCACTCAACACTTTGCGTCCGGGCACCCTCTCATCCCCAGGCACCTGCTCATCCCCAGGATGCTGGGTCACCCAACCACCCACAGATAAGCAGGGTAGGGAGTTGGAGGGTATCCCCCCAAAGAACATGTCCATCTGGAACCTCAGATAGGATCTCACTTGGAATAACGGACTTTGCAGATGGAATTAAGGTAAGGCTCTCGAGATAAGCATGCCTGATTAGAATGAGCCCTAAATCCAATGACTCCTGTCCTTAAGAGACACAGAGCACACTCCCACGAGAGGAGCGCCTGTCAGATGCCAAGTCAGAGACTGCATCGAGGCAGCGACGGGCCAGGGAGTGCCAAGCGTGGCCCACAGCCACCAGAGGCTGGAGAGGCCTGGAAGGGATTCTCCCTGAGAACCTCCAGAAGGAGCCAGCCCTGCCCACACCTTGACTGGGACTTCTGGCCTCCAGAGCTGTAAGGCAATAGGTTTCTGTTGTTGAAGCCACCCAGTGTGTGGGCATTTGTAACAGTAGCACTAGGGAATTAACACAGTATATGGGCCAGGCACAGTGACTCACACCTATAACCCCAGCACTTTGGGAGACCAAGGCAGGAGGATCACTTGAGGCCAGGAGTTCAAGACTAGCCTGGGCAACACAGCGAGACCCCATCTCTACAAAGTATTTAAAAATTAGCCAGGCTTGGTGGTATGCACCTATAGTCCTAACTCCTCAGGAGGATGAGGTGGGAGAAGCACTTGAGCTCAGGAGTTGGAGATGAGACTGGGCAACATAGCAAAACCCCTTCTCTACAAAAAAATTTAAAAATTAGCTGGATGTGGTGGCACACACCTGTAACCCAAGCTACTGAAGAGGCTCAGGCAAGGGGATCTCTTGAGCCTAGGAGTTCAAGGCTGCAATGAGCCTTGATCGCGCCACTGCATTCCAGACTGAGGGACAGAGTAAAACCTGTCGCAAAAAAAAAAAAAAAAAAAAGCCAGGTGCAGTGGCTCACGCCTATAATCCCAGCACTTTGGGAGGCCAAAGCAGGCAGATCACTTGAGGTCAGGAGTTTGAGACCAGTTTGTCCAACATGGTGAAACCTTATCTCTACTAAAAATATAAAATTTGGCCTGGTGCAGTAGCTCACACCTGTAATCCCAGCACTGTGGGAGGCTGAGGCAGGCGGATCATTTGAGGCCAGCAGTTCGAGACCAGCCTGATCAACATGGTGAAACCCCATCTCTACTGAAAGTAGAAAAATTAGCTGGGCATGGTGGTGAGCTCCTGTAATCACAGCTGCTCTGGAGGCTGAGGCAGAAAAATCGCTTGAACTCAGGAGGTAGAGGCTACAGTAAGCCAAGATCATATCACTGCACTCCAGCCTGGGCGACAGAGCAAGGCTCCATCTCAAAAAACAAAGACAAAAATTAGCCAGGTGTGGTGGCAGGCACCTGTAGTCCCAGCTACTCAGGAGGCTGAGTCAGGAGAATCTCTTGAACTCAGAAAGCAGAAGCTGCAGTGAGCCAAGATTGTGCCATCATACTCCAGCCCGGGCAACAGACAACAGAGACATACTCCTCAAAACAAAACAACAGTTGCATGTCAATTTCCCCATTGCAAGGGGTTGGATGATGTTCCCCCCAAACTTCCTGTCCACCTATAAACTCAGAACCTATTTGGACAGGCTCTTTGCAGGTATAATTGGTTAAGTATCTCAAGATGAGATCATCCTGGGCTTAAGACCGGCCCTAAATCCAATGACTGATGTCCTTAAAGAAAAGGAGGGGACACAGAGAAGGCCACGTGACAACAGAGCCAGAGATGGGAGTGATGCAGCTACAGGCCCGGGAACACCAAGGATTCCTGGAGCCCCCAGAAGCTGGCAGGGAGGCCTGGAACAGAGCCTCCCCAACAGCCTTCAGAAGGAGCCCGCCCTGCCCACACCTTGATTTCGGACTGCTGGCCTCCAGCACTGTGTGAGAGCTAACTCCTGTCATTGGAAGCCACCCAGGCTGTGGCCACCCGCCCATCTCCCTAGGAGGTCTGGCTGCTCTCAGATACCCCGGAGCCTCCCACCTTAGCTCGCTGGGCACTGACCTTGAGTGTCTCTCCCTTGATCTACAAGGCTCCCTGCGGCACCCAGCCCCAGGGACTCTCAGAGCCGCCCCCACCCCAGGCCCCGGCGCATTCCAGGAGAGGACTCCGCTGCCCCGCCAGCACTGGACAGTGGACCCTTTTCTGTAAACACTTCTTTGAACTGAATTTCATTCTTCTCACCCAAGAAATGTATGGAGAGAAATGCTGAGACCAGGGTGGAGCGCTGGGGAAAGGGAGGTTTTCATGGTGTGTTGAGGGTTTTTTTAATTATTCTGGCATCTTCTCTCTCTTCTGATTTCCCTGTAATCGACAGAGAGGAAATGGATTCTAAAAATGGGTTTCTGCCCCTGGGAGCCCTGTGATCGGAGTGGGGTGGGGCCGGGTGGACAGGACGTAGTGCCTAAGGCAGGGTCCTTCCTGATTCCCTCCCACCTTCTTCACCATGCCCCCTTTACCCAATGGGTCTTGGCCAGGAAGGGGCATAACAGGCAGCTGCTCCAGGGGGCAGGTTCCAGGACACCTGCCCTGTGTGCCCACCCAGTGAGGGGCTCCTGGCCCAAAGTTGCCCCCTCAGCACATCCCAGGGGGCTGGTGACACTGTAGGCCCTTCCACTTTGCTAAAGAGGACACAGGAAGGGTTGGTGGCCCAGAGCTTACCAACCACTGCTGACCAGGAATGGCCAAGGGAGGCCCACCCTGAACACCCGATCCCATAGCCACCCTGCCCTACTACCATGTGGAGCCTCTCTAGCCACTGGCCCAGCTGCATTTGCTCCCCCAAACTATCACTTGCTTTTAGTTAAGGGACAGGCTCTTGTTCTGTCATCCAGGCTGGAGTGCAGTGGCACAATCATAGCTCACTGCAGCCTCAAACTTCTGGGCTTAAGCGATCCTCCCACCTGAGCCTCCTGCGTAGCTGGGACCACAAGTGCAAGCTACCATATTGGGTGGGTGGATGGATGGATGAGTAGATGGGTAGATGGGTGGGTGGGTAGGTAGATAGGTAGGTGGATGAGTAGATGGGTGGGTAGATGGATGGATGGATAGTGGATAGGTAAGTGGATGGACAGGTGGATGGGTGGGTAAATGGATGCATAGTTGAGCAGATCAATGGGTGAGTGGATGGATGGATGGATACATGGGTGGGTGGATGGACGGATGGATACATGGGTGGGTGGATGGACGGATGGATACATGGGTAGATGGATGGATGGAGTACATGGGTGGGTGGATGGGTGGATGGATACATGGGTGGGTGGATGGACAGATACATGGGTAGAGGTGGATGAATGGATAGATACATGGGTAGATGGATGGATGGATACATGGGTGGATGGATGGATGGTGGATACATGGGTGGGTGGGTGGATGGATGGTGGATACATGGGTGGGTGGGTGGGTGGATGGATGGATAGATACATGGGTAGATGGATGGATGGATACATGGGTGGGTGGATGGACAGATACATGGGTAGAGGTGGATGAATGGATAGATACATGGGTAGATGGATGGATGGATACATGGGTGGATGGATGGATGGTGGATACATGGGTGGGTGGGTGGATGGATGGTGGATACATGGGTGGGTGGGTGGGTGGATGGATGGATAGATACATGGGTAGATGGATGGATGGATACATGGGTGGGTGGGTGGATGGATACATGGGTGGGTAGGTGGATGGATGGAAAAGTAGATATGTGACAGGTAGATGGGTGGGTGCATGGGTAGATCAACGGAAGAATAGGTAGATGGGTTAATGGATGGATGGATGGATGGATGGATGGATAGATAGACAGACAGATAGACTAATGGCTGGATGAATCAGTGCTTTCTGACCCTTGATCTAGTCTACAAGTCACTTCCCCAGTGGGATAAAGACAGCAGTAGGGCTCAGGAAACCAGTCTTAGACCCCCATCCCTGCCAGGAAACAGATGAAAGCTGTCTGGTCTTTTCTCTCTCTCTCCGCCGTGCCTGGGACTCACAGCTTTGCAGTGCCTTGTTCCCATTGCTGCAGTTTTCCACTGCTGAAGGCGGTGGGGCCATGTTGCAGCTTCAGCCCTAGCTCTGCAGGGAGCTCTTCAGCGGCTGGGGGGAGTTTTGGGTGGAGCAGGAGACCTGGCAAGAAGCTCATGGGTGTCCCCACCCACCTCATCCCACCCTGTGCCACCCCCAACCCCAGCCTTCCCTCTGACAGTCCCTCTTTGCAACCCGCCCTGGGGAAAGAAACACATCGAAGGCCAGGAGGGATGGGCCAGAGCCTGAGACTGCATAAGAAAAACGGAGAGAAATGCATGGAAGAGAGGCAGGGGGTGGACGCAAGAACTGCCTATTTTTTAAAATTTTTACACATAGGGTCTCACTCTTTTATTCAGGCTGGAGTACAGTGGCACCACCATAGCTCACCACAGCCACCAACTACTAGGCTCAAGTGATCCTCCTGTCTCAGCCTCCCAAGTAGCCGGGATGACAGGCGTGCACTGCCGCACTTAGCCAATTACTGTATTTTTGGTACAGATGTTGCCCAGGCTGATCCTGAACTCCTGGCCTCAAGTGATCCTCCCTCTTCAGCCTCCCAAATCTTCGGGATTGCAGGCACGTGCCACCACCCCCATCCTTATTTCCCGACATTTCTATGGTGAAATTGATTGTTTTATAATCAGAAAAAAATGTAGTGAGACTTAAAGACACAATCTGTGACCTTGAGAGGCCAACAGCCTGCAGAGGGACAAGCAGCTGGCCGTTCTGATGCTGGAGCCAGAGGCACAAAGCAGGCAGGTCCCCCCTCCCCACTGTGGCCGGGGAGGCTTTGAAAAAAAAGCTGGACATGCAGGAGCAGAGGCTGGGGAGGGGAATTCCAGGAAGGGGCCTAGGACTGGGCCCCCGGACCATGGTGGCCCTCCAGGCCAGATCCACCCCAGACAGGTGCAAGGACTCTGGGAGTGGCCCCTAACGATCCAAATACCTTCTTCAGCAGCTCCTTTAATTTGCTTTCTGCAGAAAATAAGCTAATGCCAGCAGCGGATACTGCATTTAGGTGAAGAGCAGGCCTCAGCATATCCCTAGCATTGGCAGCATTCCCCGGAGGAGGGGAGGGGCCGGCCCAGGAGGGGAAGAGACTGGGCTAGAGGGAGCCCACAGATAATTCCAGGGTGCCCTCAAGACACCGGACACTGTGCCCCCTGTCATTCTCCAGGGCCCCCACCTAGTTTTCGCATTCATCAGTCACCAGGCCTTGGTGCTGTGGCCCAGTGGGGGGAGATGTCAAGGCCAAGGACCCCTCTGAGGCTCAGAGAGGGGTGCACAGCAGGAGTGGCAAAGCTAGGACTGGGCACGGTAGCTCACGCCTGTGATCCCAGCACTCTGAGAGACTAAGGCGGGAAGATCACTTGGTCAGGAGTTCAAGACCAACATGGTGAGACCCTAGTCTCTGAAAAAAAAAATTATATATATATATATATATATAATTGTATATGTGTATATATATGTATACACACACACACATATATATATGTATATGTATACACACACACATATATATGTATATGTATACACACACACACATATATGTATATGTATACACACACACACACACACACACACACACACAAGTTTTTTAAGAGCCAGGACCTGGCCAGGTGCAATGGCTCACGCCTGTAATGCTAACACTTGATAGGCCAAGGCGAGCGGATTGCCTGAGCTCAGGAGTTCAAGACCAGCCTGGGGAATACAGTGAAACCCGTCTCTACTAAAATTACAAAAAAAAAATTATCCAGGAGTGGCGCATGCACCTGTAGTCCCACCTACTCAGGAGGCTGAGACAGGAGAATGACTTGAACCCAGGAGGCAGAGGTTGCAGTGAGCTGAGATTGCACCACTGCACTCCAGCCTGGGGACAGAGTGAGACTCCATCTCAAAAAAAAAAAAAAAAAAGTTGGGTTTGCAGGTGTGAGCCACTGCACCTGGCCACTTCCAAGTCATTGGTTCCCTGCTCTGGGCTAGGCCTGGGGACGATTTTACAGATGAGGAAACTGAGGCCCAGAATCCCACTGCAGTGGAGCCAGCTTCTCACAGGCTTGCTGAGTGGAAACTCCTCCCAGGGTCCCCCATGGACCAACATCCAGCTTCCATGGTCCCACGCAGGCTCCTTGCTGTCCTGCACCGTGTCCATGATGGTGGGGCTGTGTCTCCAGCCCTTGCCGTGGTGGGTCTGAGGGCACCTCTCTGGGCCTGGCCTGGCTAGAGGGGGCCCCAGGAGAGGGACCCCACAGGTGCCCGCACCCATCCGCACCTGCTCCTTCCAGATTCTGCAGGCTCTGGTGACACCTGCTGGCCATGTATCCCATCACCATAGCAACCTAGGCTGGGCCTCTCAGCCCCCATCAAGGCTGGGATGGGTGGGGTCACCAGGGCTGGAGGGTGGGAGTGTGGAGTCACTGTCGGGGGCATATCTGCCCCACCCACCATCTTCTTTCCTCATGGGACATTCTCAACCCCAGGACACTCCTGTGCCCCACCTAGGTCCCTTCCTACTCTGTACCCCTCCCCTGTCCCTCCGAGAGCTCAGGGTTCTCACCCAGCCCCCAGTCAGTCTCACATCACCTCCCCACACGCCTTCGGGGTTCCTGTCTCAGACACGACACCACCCCACTGTGTGGGGCCCCAGGCCACAGCTTAGAGGGGCCCCACCTCCTGCACCCCTCCCGCCAGCTCCTCTGGGTCCCTCTGACCTGTGTCCACTTCACCCCACACCCTCAGCTATGCCCTGACCTGAGCCCATCCCCCATTTCCCAGACACTGTAACCTCAGCACTGTCACAGCCCAGCCCAGCCCCCAGCTGCTCTGTGACCCCACAGACTCTGACAGGCTTTTGCAGACACACACGCACCTGCCACTGCCCACGGCGTGTCCCAAGGACAGGCACAGGCCCTGCCACGCTGAACTGCCAGCCCCATCAACACGGCCCTGCTGTTCCCCCCGGGGGGTCTGCACCTGCAACCCCTCCCCAGAATGCTTTTCCCAGCGTCCTCAGTCTTGCTGACACTGATTCAACCAAGCCTTCCAGAACATTCCACTGGCTGTGACTTCCCCAAACCCCGCTCTGTGTTCTCACACTGTCATGGCCATCCCAGCCATGGCTCCTCCGTGGTGCTTTCATGATTTCGGGGTCCCCGCGTGGCCAGGGCTGAGCCAGGGCCGACCTGGGAGGTGCCTCCTGACCTGATCCTCTTGGCTCTCCCCTTTGGGGCCCCGTCCCACCCCAGCAGGGCCCTCCCCATCCCCACTCTCCCCTGCTCCCAGGGTCTGCAGGGAGTGGCCAGGCCAGCACTTTACCCAGAGGCAGTCCTGGGGCTCAACCTGAGCCCACATCCGCAGTGCAGCACAGCCAGGGACCTCTACATAGCCGGAGAGGGCATAAGGGACCTCCCTGGAGACCCCCAAGTGGCTTCTCTGAGTAGTGGGGGCTGGTCATGGACATTGAGCCACCTGGAGGGGGCTGTGTGGAGGGGCCGAGCTCAGGAGGCAGGGCCTTGGTCCTGCCCGCCTGCCCCAGGGTGGCTTGTGGTTCTGGTCATCACCTCTTAAGGCCTCAGTTTCCCCATCTGCACTGGAGCAGCTGGGCACACTTGACCCCACAGCTTGGCAATGCCTGGCCACACTTCAGGGGCCAAGGGGGTGACCAGCCCTTCCTCTGATACGCACCACACCCTGGGGGTGGCTCAGAGCCCAGCTGCTCCTTGGACTGGTCCATGCCTGTCCTTGGCCCCACACCCCACAGCCTGGTGGCAGCTGTTGCACCTGCATCTGGAAATCCCCAAACCTCAGCTGACCCCATGGGGCAAAGAGGGCTGGAACCTGCCCCCCCCCCGACTCCAAGGTGCACACCCACCCTGTCCCCACATGGAGACCACAGTGAGTGCCCGGCCCTGCCCCACCCTGCCCTGCCCAGAGAGGCCAGAACATCAGGGGAGCTTGGGCCAGCCTGGCCATACCACGGAAATAGTAGCCACACGGCAGTCCGGGGAGGTCCCAGGCCTGGTCAGCTGCCAGCTCCTGCCTGCCAGGCTCGGCTTCCAGCTCTCCCACCCTGGTTAATCTGCAGTTCCATCTGTCTCTGTCCTGTTTGTCTCTCTATCTCTGTCTCAGTCTGTTTCTGTCTCAATCTCTGCCTCTTTCTCTCTTGCTATCTCAGTCTCCATCTCCCTCGCTCTGCCTCTCTGTCTCTGCCTATTTGTCTCTCTCTCTTCCTTTTCAAAATTTTCTTTTACATAGAGACAGACTTGCTGTGCTGCTCAGGCTGGTCTTGAACTCCTGGGCTCCAGTGATCCTCCAGCCTTGGCCTCCCTAAGTGCTGGTATTACAGGCGTGAGCCACCGTCCGGCCTAGAAACAGTATCTCTAACCCTCTCCTTTCCTTCCAGCAGGGAATGTGAAGGGCGCTGGGGACAAATCCCCTTTAGAAGGAATCTTCTGGATGACGTCATGGATTTGGGCCCCTTCTGCTGGGAGTCACTGGGTGGTACTACTTGGCCATCCAGCCAATAGCAACAGGCCAGCACTGTGATGACATCACCGTCACTCCCACTGTCTCCTCAAGTTCTGCCTGGGCTCCCACCGTTTTCCTCTCTAATCTGAGATGGATTTTGTGGGTTTGTGTTTACATGGGGCAGGGGAGGTTTGTTTGGTTTTTTTTAGCAGGAATCTTCTTAAGCCATGCGCCCATCCCATTAGGATTACTTTTGTTGATCTACAGGTCCACTTATTCGGCGGCACACCAGCCTCCGAGCATCCCAAATAGGAAGTAGTCAGAGGGTGAGCAGAGCCCCTTGAGCCAGCCTCCTTCCCTGGGAGGACCCGCTTGTCCCTGGGACAGAGACAGCCACGACTTTCAGTGGCTGCCTGCCCCCAGCTGCTCCAAGCACCACATGGCCTGTTTTGTGTCCCCTCCCAAAAGAGGAGGAGCTGATAGTCCACTTTACAGAGGGGGAAACTGAGGCCTCAGGAAAGGGGCAACTTGCACGGAGCTATACCCCCAGACCCCCAATAGCGTAAGTCAGACAAATCTGTACATTCAACATTAGCAAAGTTTTTTGTTTGTTTTTAGACGGAGTCTCACTCTGTCGCCCAGGCTGGAGTGCAATGGCACGATCTCAGCTCACTGCAACCTCCGCCTCCCGGGTTCAAACAATTCTCCTGCCTCAGCCTCCTGAGTAGCTACAATTACAGGCGCTCACCACTGTACCCAGTTAAATTTTTTTGTATTTTAGTAGAGACGGGGTTTCACCATGTTGCCTAGGCTGGTCATGAACTCCTGAGCTCAGGCAATCCACCCACCTCGGCCTCCCAAAGTCTGGGATTACAGGTGTGAGCCACTGTGCCTGGCTTGTTGTTTTTTAGAGAGAGGGTCTTGCTGTATTGCCCAGGCTAGTCTCGAACTCGAGCTCAAGTGGTCCTGTCTCAGCCTCCCAAAGTGCTGGGATTACAGGTGTGAGCTACTGCGCCTGGCCTGCAAAGTTTTTGTTTCTTTGAGATAGAGTCTTGCTTTGTCACCCAGGCTGGAGAACAATGGCACAATCATGGCTCACTGTAGCCTCCACTTCCTGGGCTCAAGTGATCCTCTGCCTCAGCCTCCCAAATAGTTGGGACTGCAGTTGTGCAGCACCACGGCCAGCTAATTTTTTTAAATTTCTGATTATTGTAGAGATGGGGTCTCACTATGTTGCCCTGGCTGGTCTTGAACCCCTGGCCTCAAGTGATCCTCCTGCCTCGGCTGCTTTCTTCTTATTTTATAGAAAAGAATAACTTAAAATGGAAATGTTACTATTTTTTTTCTCCCCTAAGTAAATGATCTTGTGCATCCACTTCAGAGGCCACTGGGTTAGGATCAGTCTGATGTCTGTTTTCCATCCAGACTGATTTCTGAGAAGCAGGAGAAAGAAATGAATTCATCAATGAGTGAAGAGAAGGAACCTCATTTTACAGATGGGGCCCTGAGTGAGGCTGAGAGAGGTTCAGGAAGTTGCCCAAGGGCACACAGCATGAGAGCAACAGAGCCTGGGGGCCAAGGCCAGGGCCCCATCAGCACCCAGCTTGCAGAGTGGGGACAAACAGAGGTGGACACCCCTAGGGCACAAGACACCCCCCTCCCACTGCCCATCGTCCCAGACAGCCACCCAAGCTGCCAGGGAGAGCCGCTGTTATCTGAGATTTTCTGTCTCTCACTGCAAACCGGAATACTAAACGATAGAGTTTGCTTATCAATGCCGCCCTCGCTGCAGTCAGGAAAACCAGGGCCTGGAGGGCGGTGCTCTAAGAGTGGTCCCAGTCACCGGCCACCCAAGGGCCACCTTCCTTGCCGTCACTTTAGGAGTTTGCTGTGAAGTTAGCCTTGTCAGCAATCTCAAGGCTGACTTCCTGTGCTCTTCCTCAGGGAGCAACCTCGGGCACTACTGGGGAAGACTCTTGGGGATTGAGAGCACTCTCAGGGAGACTGTCTGGGAAGTACTGAGCATATGTGGGGAGCAGTCTCAGGGGGAACATATCTGGGAAGTAGCATTGGGAGCACTCTCAGGGCACACGCTTGGGGAGCACCCTCAGGGCACACGCTTGGGGAGCACCCTCAGGGCACACGCTTGGGGAGCACTCTCAGGGCACACGCTTGGGGAGCACCCTCAGGGCACACGCTTAGGGAGCACTCTCAAGGAGCACCCTCAGGGCACATGCTTGGGGAGCACTCTCAGAACACATGGGGAGCACTCTCAAGGGAGTACTCTAGGGGAGCCTATCTGGGAGTAGCATCAGGGAGCACTCTTGGGGGAGCACTAACTTAGTCTCCTTTCCAGCCACCAGCTTTGCTGGCGTCAGAACCAATTCCACAATCCCAGCCCTCCTGTCCTCCCTGGTTCCCCGCAAGACATGCCATCCCCTGGGTGAGAATGTGCTCCTATTCTGGGGTTTGCATTCCCATCCTCAGGGATTACTGACCATCCACGTCCCTAGCAGGGTGGGCCTCAAACCCAGGCCGTAAATTCAGGGAAGTGGGAAGCAGAACTTTCTGGATGTCCCTAGATGGTGCCTCCCCTCCACCCCCACTACACACACGTGCGCACACACGCACTGATCATTGTAGAGATGGGGTCTCACTACGTTACCCAGGCTGGTCACCACTTCCATGGTGCCAGGAGAGTCTGGCCCTTCAGCAAGGTCACACTCTTCTCCAGGTGGCCTCAGCCCATGCCCAGGTGAGATCTGGCCATCTGCCCCACGTGGGACTCTCTCATGGGCTGTGCTGGCTCTGGCATTGCAGTCTAACAACTCCCTGTTGCATTTCACTCCCTCTGTGCCCCTTCCACAGTGTCGCTCCTCCCTCAAGCCCCTGAGAACCCCTTTGCCCTCCACAGTCCTCAGCATCTGCCTCCTGAAGAACCCAACCTCCGTTCTGCACTGGCCCAATCACCCCACTGAAGTTTACAACTTCTCCTCCCACCTAATGTCATCATGGGACCTAAAAGCAGCCAAGTCCCCACTGCTTTCCTCCCCGAGGCTCAGGAACCCACTGCCTGCTCCCATCTCTGGTCCCCCAGGCTCATGGCACCTGCTGTCTTGGGACAGTGCTCTCCATCACAAGTCAGCCTGCCCTGGGCTCTCAGTAGGCAAAGCCAGCAACCCCTCAGTTTCCACTTCACCCCTCCCCAAGGCAGTGAAGGGGTGAAGCTTGAATCAAGCTTGGGGGCAGCTTGAATCAGTGGGAGGACAAACCAAGGGGGATCTCAAAACTCATAATGATGAGCTCGCACACAAATCCCTTGTCCCATGCAGTCAATTACAAACCCTGGGAAGTGGGGACAGGTGTGGCCTGGGAGGCCCCAAGAGCAGGGAGGTGGAGCCTGGGGGAAGCTTCTCTTGAGTCCAGAAGAATGAGCAGAAGCAGCAGATGCAGCAAGGTGGGGGGAGGGGTGCTCCAGGCAGAGGGAACAGCCTATGCAAAGGCCCTGTGGCAGGCCAAGCTCAGAGCACCTAAGGCATGGAAAGGAGGCTCACATGGCCAGGAGTAAAGGACAGAGAAAGAAGGCTGGGAGGTGGAAAGGAATGGTCCTGGGTGCTGAGACCCAGAACAGGACAGGGCTGTCCCCTTTGTTTGTGATAGTCTCGCTCTGTCATCCAGGCTGGAATGCAGTGGTGCGATCTCAACTCATTGCAACCTCCATTTGCCTGGTTCAAGCGATTCTCCCACCTCAGCCTCCCGAGTAGCTAGGATTACAGGTGTGCACCATGACACCCAGCTAATTTTTGTGTTTTTAATAGAGATGGCATTTCACCACGTTGGCCAGGCTGGTCTCAAACTTCTGACCTCAAGTGGTCCACCTGCCTTGGCCTCCTGAAGTGCTAGGATTACAGGCATGAGCCACAGTGCACAACCTAGGGCCATTCCCTCTAAAAACACACAGACTTGTGGGTGATGGTCAGAGGACAGCTCAGATGAGCTCAGCTCAGGTCACTTCCACAGGAGTCACTAAATTGCATTTTACAAAGGGATTGGAGGGACTCTATGAGCACCACAAAATTCAATCTGTCCCATTCTGTGGCAGCCATTCTGTGTGGTGTGGGTGCCACAGAATGGGTTAACTAGTCTAAGCAAATCAAGGTATTCTCATTCCCCTGGTCAGAGCAATTGGTTCAGTAATAGGAATAAACCAGGAATCCCACAGCCCAGTTGACTGGTAGCTATCCTAAACTGAGTCCTTAGGGATGTAAGCTGCTGGATCAATCCTGACCTGAAGCCTACCCTAACACTGTACATTTTCCCTTTATTCCCTTTATTGTTAAGCTGTTTTGAGCTAGTTTTTTTTTTATTTAATTTGCTACCAAATACATCCTGCATCAGGTGGTGGGGATGAGTTCCTGCAGAAACTCAGTGGAGCACTGAGGCCACCTCTGAAGCCAGACACGGCAGTATCCAGATGGCAGCAAGCCAGAGAATGACTCTGCAGTGTCAGAGAGGATCAAGCTGTATTTTAAAAAGCAACGGAAGGCCCAGGAAATGCAGCTTTTAGATAGCAAAGGCCCATAATGCCCCAAATGGCCCCCATCAGCCGGGAGTGTGTGTTTTGGAGGGAGGAGGTGTCTGGGTTGGGGAATGGGTCCAGGCCTCCCAGTTCACCACATCTCCAGGCCACATTGTGGCAGAAGGCCATCCCTGTCGCTGCGCCTGGCTGGCCTGGGCCCACAGCCCGCCTCACCAGGGAGAGGAGCCCCTGCCACGATTTTCTCAGTGAGAGCGCTGCCAGCTTCCGCACTCGAACAGCCCAGCTGGAGAACTGCCCACAAGTTAAAATATATTTCTTTCCAGCAGACATCGCTCCGGCAGATTCAAGCCTTATCTTTCCCTTCCAGAGGAGAGTTGTTCATTTCACTTCCTAAAAAAAAAAAAAAAAAAAAAACCCAAAACCCTAAACCACAAACTGAAAAACAGGTGGGACTGTTTCAAGATTTGGCTGAAGTTTGTCTCAGAGCTGATAAGGGACAGTCAGTTGTTTCTGGGCAACAGAGCAGCAAACTGGCAGGGAGACAGGGGTCCCACTGCCCCCCAATAAAATGACCCCCCAAGGCCTTGCTCCGTATAGAGAGGTTTCTGGCCAGGCATACTGGCTCACGCCTGTAATCCCTGCATTTTAGGAGGCCAAGGCAAGCGAATCACGAGGTCAAGAGTTTGAGACCAGCCTGGCCAATGTGGTAAAACCTCGTCTCTACTAAAAATACGAAATCAGCCAGGTGTTGTGACATGCACCTGTAGTCCCGGCTACTCGGGAGGCTAGGCAGGAGAATCGCTTGAACCCGGGAGATGGAGGCTGCAGTGAGCTGAGATCACATCATCATACTCCAGCCTGGGGAGCAGAATGAGACTCTGTCCCAAAAAAATAAAAATAAGGCTGGGCACAGTGGCTCACGCCTGTAATTCCAGCACTTTGGAAGGCCAAGGTGGGCAGATTGCCTGACCTCCAGAGTTCTCCACCAGCCTGGGCAACATGGTGAAACCTCGTCTCTTCTAAAATACAAAAAATTAGCCAGGCATGGTGGCATGTGCCTGTAATCCCATCTACTCAGGAGGCTGAGGCAGCAGAATTGCTTGAACCTGGGAGGTGGAGGTTGCGGTGAGCCAAGATCACACCATTGCAATCCAACCTGGGTGACAGAGCAAGACTCCATCTCAAAAAAAAAATAATAAAATAATATAAAATAAAAATAAAGAAATAATAATTGGCACAAGGACAGAGCAGTCCCCTGATGAAAAGTGTAGTTTTTGGCCAGGCACAGTGGCTCATGCCCATAATCACAACACTTTGGGAGGCTGAGGCAGAAGGATTGCCTGAGGCCAGGAGTTCAAGATCAGCCTGGGCAATGTGGTGAGACCCCATCTCTACAAAAACCAAGGCAAGTGTGGTGGCGCCTGCCTATAGTCCCATCTCCTTGGGAGGCGGATGTAGAAGAACTGTTCGAACCAGGGAGGTAGAGGTTGCAGATGGCACTTCAACCTGGGCAACAGAGCGAGTGAGACTCAGTCCCCAAAAAACAAAAACAAAAAAAACAGTGCCTGACACGGAGGGAAATGGGCTTCTAATAATTGTTAGCCATTGTAAAATTTAATATAATCACAAAATACTCTGCAAATATAAAAGCCAATAGCTGAAGACACAGGGGTACCACGAGTCTGCCATCCCACGCCCCATCCTTCCCTCCCTTAGGTCACGTCTCAATTTATAACCCTGTTTTTTGTTGTTGTTTTTTTAAGACAGGTTCTCACTCTGTCCACTCAGACTGGAATGCGGTGGTGACAGTGATCATAGTTAGTGCAGCTTCCACCTCCCGGGGCTCAATCAGTCCTCCCACTTCAGCCTTCCGAGTAGCTGCGAATACAAGTGTGTGCCACCATGCTCAGCTACATTTCTTTTTCTTTCTTTTTTTTTGAGACAGAGTTTCGCTCATCGCCCAGGCTGGAGAGCAATGGTTCAATCTCGGCTCACTGCAAGCTCTGCCTCCTGGGTTCCAGCAATTCTCCTGCCTCAGCCTCTCGAATAGCTGAGATTACAGGTGCCCACCATCATGCCTAGCTAATTTTTGTATTTTTAGTAGAGACGGGTTTCACCGTGTTGGCCAGGCTGGTCTCAAACTCCTGACCTCAGGTGATCCACCTCAGCTTCCCAAACTACTAGGAGTACAGGCATGAGCCACTGCACGCAGCCTTTTTTTCTTTCTTGAGACAGGGTCTTGAACTGTCACCCAGGCTGTAGTACGGTGGCGCAATCTCAGCCCACTGAAACCTCTGCCTCCGGGGCTCAAGTGATTCTCATGCCTCAGCCTCCCAAGCAGCTGGGATTACAGGTGTTCACCATGACACCCGGCTAATCTTTGTATTTTTAGTAGAGACAGGGTTTCACCGTGTTGGTCAGGCTAGTCTCAAACTCCTGACCTTAAGCGATCTGCCCACCTCGGCCTCCCAAAGCCCTGCAGTTATAGGTGTGAGCCATTGCACCGGGCCTCAACCCTAATCTGACGGCAGAGGCTTGGGACCTGCACCCAGGCCTCCACCCCAAGCCGGGCCTTGCTATCTGCAAACTGCTGCCCCCTGCAGCTCTGAAGCATTTGTTCCATTGGTTGCAAGGGCTCTCTCATCTCCCTTCATTCTTCACCATGTTTTTTGTTTTGTGGAAGCTGTGTGGTTCTCAAGAAATTGTGCTACTGGGAAACAGGGCTGAGAGTCTCGTTTGTTCAAAGAAAATTTTTTCCTTTCACATGTAAGTGCCGTGATTGCGCCATAAATCGCCTTCTGCATTCGGTCCCTGCCAGCCTTTCTCCTCGTGCCTGACCCATCCGGAAAGAGCTCCAGGCCGGCACTCCTGGGGTGGCGGGTGGCTGCAAACACAGCCAGGCCTGAGCCCACCCCAGCAGCTCAGGGACAGGCCAGAGAATAACAAGGGAAGGAGTTCACATTTATCAAACACCTACTACGTGCTGGGCACTACACTGAGCATTCCCTTCATTCCTTTAATCCATTGCATTTCCTCTTTCTTTTTTTTTTTTTTTTTTTGAGACAGTCTCACTCTATCGCTCAGGCTAGAGTGCAGTGGCGCAATCTCGGCTCACTGCAACCTCTGCCTTCCAAGTTCAAGTAATTCTCCTCCCTCAGCCTCCCAAGTAGCTGGGGATTACGGGCGTGTGCCACCACACCTGGCTAATTTTTGTATTTTTAGTAGAAACAGGGTTTCACCATCTTGGCCAGGCTAGTCTTGTACTTCTAACCTCGTGATCCGCCCACCTCGGCCTCCCAAAGTGCTGGGATTACAAGAGTGAGCCATTGTGCCTGGCCACATTTTCTCCTTAAAGGGCCAGGCACGGTACCTCATACTGTAATCCCAGCACTTTGGCAGGCTGAGGCCAGAGGATCGCTTGAGCCCAGGAGTTCCAGATCAGCCCGGGCAACATATTAGGTTGATACAAAAGTAACTGTGGTTTTCACCATTAAAAGTAATGGCGGGCTGGGTGTGGTGGCTCATACCTGTAATCCCAGCTACTCAGGAGGCTGAGGTAGGAGGATTGCTTACACCCAGGAGGTCAAGGCTGCAGTGAGCTACGATTGTGCCACTACACTCCAGCCTAGGCAACAGAGCAAGACTCTGTCTCTAAAAATGAACAAAATCTGCTGGGCACAGTGGTTCACTCCTGTAATCCCAGCACATTAGGAGGCTGATGCAGGCGGATTACCTGAGGTCAGAAGCTCGAGACCAGCCTGGCCAACATGGTGAAGCCCTATCTCTACTAAAATTAGCCGGGCACAGGGTGGAGTTTGCAGTGAGCTGAGATCGATCGTGCCACTGCACTGCAGCCTGGGTGACAGAGCAAGACTGTCTCAAAAAAAAAAAAATTAAAATTAAAGTCTGGGCGCGGTGGCTCATGCCTGTAATCCCAGCACTTTGGGAGGCCAAGGCGGAGTTTGAGACCACACACTAGCTAACACTGTGAAACCCCGTCTCTATTAAAAAGACAAAAAAAGGCCGGGCGCAGTGGCTCACACCTGTAATCCCAGCACTTTGGGAGGCCGAGGCGGGTGGATCACGAGGTCAAGAGATCAAGACCGCCCTGGCCAACATGGTGAAACCCCGTCTCTACTAAAAATACAAAAATTAGCTGGGCATGGTGGTGCGTGCCTGTAATCCCAGCTACTCAGGAGGCTGAGGCAGGAGAATTGCCTGAACCCAGGAGGTGGAGGTTGTGGTGAGCCGAGATCACGCCATTGCACTCCAGCCTGGGTAACAAGAGCGAAACTCCGTCTCAAAATAATAATAATAATAATAATAATAATGAAAAAAAGACAAAAAAAATTAGCTGGGCACGGTGGCTCCTGCCTGTAGTCCCAGCTACTTGGCAGGCTGAGACAGAAGAATTACTTGAACCTGGGAGGTGGGGTTGCAGTGAGCCAAGATCACTTCGGCCTGGGCAATGGAGCAAGACTGTCTCAAAAAACAAAAAAGGATATACAAATGGTCAATAAGCAGATGCAAAGAAGCCCAACCTTATTAACCATCAGAGAAGGGGCCCAAAGTGGCTCCGGCCGGATGTCGTGGCGCTTGCGAAGGCGAGGCCAAGAGTTCAAGGCCAACCAACCTCAGCAACCTTACAAGCTCTCAATGATTGGCAAAAAAAAAAAAAAAAAAACCATCAGAGAAATGCAAATCAGAAGTATGAGATACCACCTCACACCTACTAACATGCCTGTAATCAAACGGACAGAAAATAGCAAGTGTTGGCAAGGACGTGGAGATATTGGAACCCTCAAATACTGCTGGTGGGTCCAGCTGCTGGAGAAAACAGGTTGGCATTTCCTGAAAACATTACCGCATGACTTAGCAATGTTACTCCCAGTATATATCCAAGAGACTTGAGGACATGTCCACCTAAGAATGTGGACGTGGGGGCTCGCTGTGGTGGCTCTGGTCTGTAACTCCACTGCTTTGGGAGGTCAAGGCAGGAGGATCACTTGAGGCTAGGAGCTCCAGATCAGCCTGGGCAACAGAGTGAGACCCCATCTCCACAAAATATTTAAAATTAGATGGACATGGTGGCATGTGCCTGTAGTCCCAGCTACTTGGGAGGTTGAGGCAGGAGGACTGCTTGAGCCCAGGAGGTCGAGGCTGTAGTGTGTCATGATTGTGCCACTGCACTCCAGCCTGGGTGACAGGGCGAGACCCTGTCTCAAAACAGAAAAAAGTTTTGGAATGGATGGTGGTGATGATTGCAAAATATAAATGTGCTTCACAAACTCTGAACTGTGTATTTATTAATGACTGGCTAGGTGCAGTGGCTCAGGCCTGTAATTCCAGCACTTTGGGATATCAAGGTAGGCAGATCACTTGAGGTCAGGAGTTTGAGACTAGCCTGACCAACATGTGAAATCCGTCTCTACTAAAAATACAAAAATTAGTCAGGCATGGTGGCATGCACCTGTAATCCCATCTATTTGGGAGGCTGAGGCAGAATTGCTTGAACCTGGGAGGTAGAGATTGCAGTGAGCTGAGATCATGCCACTGCACTCCAGCCTAGGCGACAGAGCAAAACTCTGCCTCAAAAAAAAAAAAACGGGCCAAGGGTGGTGGCTCATGCCTGTAATCCCAGCACTTTGGGAGGCCAAGGCAGGCGGATCATGAGGGCAGGAGATCGAGACCATCCTGGCCAACATGGTGAAACCCCATCTCTACTAAAATTACAAAAAAATTAGCTGGGCATGGTGGCGCATGCTTGTAGTCCTAGCTACTTGGGAGGCTGAGGTTGGAGAACTGCTTGAACCCAAGAGGCGGAGATTGCAGTGAGCTGAGATCGCACCACTGCACTGCAGCCTGGGCAACAGTGCGAGACTCCGTCTCAAAAAAAAAAAAAAAAGACTAAGATGGTTAAAAAAAAAAGTGGGTAGGAGCACGGAATGTATACTCACATTTGTTTGGATGTTAAAAAAAAAAAAAAAAAACTACCCATTAGACCCCATCTCTATAAAAGAACAGAAAAATTAGCTGGGTATGGTGGTGCATGCCTGTAGTCCCAGCTATGCGGGAGCCTGAGACATGAGGATTCCTTGAGCCAAGGAGATCGAGGCTGCAGTGAGCTATGGATGATGCCACTGCACTCCAGCCTGGGAGACAGAGCAAGACCCATCTCAAAAAATAAATAAATAAATAAAAATCACTGGAAAGACACATAAGAAACTAATGTCGCAGTTACCTAGGAGGCGGGAGGCCTGGGTGAGGGGTCAGGATCAGCAGGAGAAAAGGAGCTTGCTGCATGTCCTTTAATACTTTCTCATTTTCTTTCTCTTTTTTTTTTCTGAGACAGTTTTGCTCTGTCACCCAGGCTGGAGTGCAATGACACCATCTCAGCTCACTGCAGCCTTCGCCTCCTGGGTTCAAGCAATTCTCCTGCTTCAGTCCACCGAGTAGCTGGGATTACAGGCGTCCACCACCACACCAGGCTAATTTTGTATTTTTATTAGAGACAGGGCTTCCCCATGTTGGCCACGCTGGTCTCAAACTGCTGACCTCAGGTGATCCGCTCACCTTGGCCTCCCAAAGTGCTGGGAGTACAGGCGTGAGCCACCGCGCCCGGCCCAATACTTTTTCAATGTTGAATCCTGCCAATGCTTTCCTAGTCCAAAACTGAAATCTAAAACAAAATCAGCGGGAAGATTTAAAGGGTGTAACTGTTTCAAATGAACGGTGGTGCCTGAGTGTGATCAAACCCCTGGGTCCAGCTATCAATTTGTAGGAAGCACAAACCATGCCAAACAGCATATTGAGGGACAGCCGGTGGAACCAGACCGTGGGAAGCCCTCCAGTTCCAGGCCCAAGCTCCGTCAAATACCAACTGCTTGACCAGGCGCACTGCCTCACACCTCTAATCCCAACACTTTGGGAGGCTGCAGCAGGTGAATTACCTGAGGTCAGGGCACAGTGGCTCATGCCTGTAATCCCAGCACTTTGGGAGGCTGAGGCAGGCGAATCACCACAGATCAGGAGTTTGAGACCAGCCTAGCAAACATGGTGAAACCCCATCTTTACTACAAATACAAAAATTAGGGTGGGCACGGAGGCTCATGCTTGTAATCCCAGCACTTTGGGAGGCTGAGGCAGGTGGATCGCCTGAGGTCAGGAGTTTGAGACCAGCCTGACCAACATAGTGAAACCCGTCTCTACTAAAAATACAAAAAATTAGCTGGCCATGGTGGCGGCCACCTGTAATCCCAGCCACTCAGGAGTCTGAGGCAGGAGAATCGCTTGAACAAAGGAGGCAGAGGTTGCGGTGAGCCGAGATTGCACCATTGCACTCCAACCTGGACAACAAGAGCAAGACTCTGTCTGGAAAAAAAAAAATTAGCCAGGCGTGGTGGCACCCACCTGTAATCCCAGCTACTCAGGAGGCTGACGCAGGAGAATCAATTGAACCTGGGAGGTGGAGGTTGCAGTGAGCTGAGAGCATGCCATTGCACTCCAGCCTGGGCGACAAGAGCAAAACTTCTCAAAAAATAATAATAATAAAATAAAGAACTTTCTTAAAATCAAAATAAATGATCATATCTCATCCACTGTTCTACAACTTGTCTTGGGGATCAATATACTGGGAATAATTTTTTAATTTTTTTGTTATACATCTATGATAGATGTGATTTTATTGATTTTGTTTTTGAGATGGTCATGCTCTGTCGCCCAGGCTGGAGTGCAGTGGTGCAATCTCAGCTCACTGCAACCTCTGCCTCCCTGGTTCAAGCAATTCTCTTGCCTCAGCCTCCTGAGTAGCTGGGAGTACAGCTGTGCACCACCATACCGACTAATTTTTATATTTCTGGTCAAGATGGGATTCCACCATGTTGGCCAGGCTGGTCTTGAACTCCTGACCTCTGGTGATCCGCCCGCCTCGGCCTCCCAAAGTGCTGGGATTATAGGCGTGAGCCACCACGCCCAGCTAGATTAAAGCTCTTATAGTCCTGGAGGTCAGAAGTCCAGAGACTGGTCTCCCTGGGCTCACGTCAAGTGCAGGCCGGGCTCCTCCTGGAGGTGCTGGGGGAAGATCCCCTTTCCTGGCCTTTGCCAGCTTCTAGAATCTGCCTGCACTCCTCGGCTGACGGTCCTACGGTTCTTCCTGCAGCAACCGCCCATGTTTCTCCCCCGCCAGCTCTCAGCTCTTCCTCTCCTGCCTCCTTTGGGCCACCAGGATAATCCCAGAGACTCCACATATCAAGGTCAGCTGATCAGCAACTTCCATTCCTCTCTGTCATGGAACCCACAGTCATGGGATCTGGGGACCAGGGCATGGACATCTCTGGGGATCATTATTCTGCCTCCACAGCCGGTCACAGCACTACTGTGCCACAACCCAGCCAAGGGCTGTGCAGAAGGCAGGAGCCTGGGACTCCAGGGAGTAACAAAGGTTGCAGCTAAGACCCAAATCCTCAATCCCAGCTGCAGCTAGCTGGAGGTCACCCCCATCTCTGTACACAAAAGCAAACTCAGTGGGCTTGTGGGGAATGATTGTTCAACAATTTATATCCATTTAAATTTACAAGCACTGGCTCATGCCTGTCATCCTAGCACTTTGGGAGGCCAAGGCGGGCAGATCACCTGTTTGAGACCAGCCTGGCCATCATGGCGAAACCCCGTCTCGATTAAAAATACAAAAAGTAGCCAGGCATGGTGGAGTGCATCTGTAATCCCAGCTACTCTGAGACTGAGACAGGGGAATCACTTGAACCTGGGAGGGAGAGGTTGCAGTGAGCTGAGCTGAGATTTTGCCACTGTACTCCAGCCTGGGCAACAGAGCAAGACTACATATCACAAAAAAGAAAAAGGCCAGGTGCAGTGGCTCACTGTGATGCCCTTTATACAAATGGCCACAACATGACCTCCCACCCCAAGAGGTCTTCTGCAATGACAGCTCAACACGCATCCTAACAAGTGGAGGGGTCTGTGCCCCATTCCTTGAATGTGGCAGCTTCTGGAACTGCCTTGGTCAACAGGGTGTGGAAGTGATGCTCTGTGACGGCCAAAGCCAGGGCCTGTCCTTCTGGTTTTCTGTACACATTTGCTCTTGGGACCCAGCTGCCATGCTGTGAGGAAGCTCAACTAGCCTTGGTAGAGAGGCCACATGGAGAGACCACATGAAAAGGCCACATGGAGAGACCATATGGAAAGGCCATGTGGATAGGTTACATAAAAAGGCCACATAGAGAGCCCACATGGAAAGGCCACATGGAGAGGTCCCATGGAGAGGCCACATTAGGCCACATGGAGGTGTTCCAGCCACAGGCCCCCACTGAGGTCCAGGTCAACACCAGAATTGCCATCAGAAAAAAATTAATCTAGTCCCTTTGTTTTGGTGTGTGAATGTGTGTGTGTGAATTTAGTGAGTGTGGTGGTGTGTGGGTGTGACTAGACATAGAGTATATGTGAGCAGTGGGGATTGTATGTGTGTCTGCATCTGTGTGGACATGTCTGAGTGACTGTGTATGAAGAATGTGTGTAAGAATGTGAGTTATGGCTGGACTTGGTGACTCATACCTGTAAAGACTTTAGTCCCCAACTGCTGAGTCACCGCAGCGGAGGCTCCAGACACCTTGTGACAGACAAGTCATAGTGCTGTCCCCTGTGCAAATACCTGCCCTGGAGAAGCCATGAGCAACTCACAGTGGCCGTTCTGCATGCTGAACTTGGAAGTGCCTTGTTATGTACAAGACAGAATGTTTCTGGCTATTTTTCAGCTTTGGTACCTCCTCTCCCCGCTTGCCTGTCGCTATAATGACGGTCTCAAGTACATCTCTGAAGTTAGGGCTGCTGGGCTTCCTTGCACCTGCACGCATTCCCATCCTCTTTCCCCTGCTGCGGACATTGGTGTCAACAGCACAGAGGATCACCTCCCACCCACTGCCCAATCCCCAGCACTGGCTCCCCGGTTTTCCCCCAGCCAGACAGGAGATGTCATGGCAGGGAGGGGCGTGGGTGCGTGTCAAGCTGCAGGTGATGGTGATGGCTCAGACAACATTGGGCAGGACAGGAGGCTCCCAGCCCTGCGTCGCCATTTGTTGGGGAAACACCATCACCTCAAGGACCAAGCCAGGAGGGAATGCCAAGTCCCCAGCTCATGTGAGGGCCCATCCCGGCCACTCTGTTCTGCAGCAGCCCTGCCCCATCCAGGCCCCCGTTCCTCCTCCCATCTCCTGCCACACTTGGGTAAGAGCCTCTCCCCAGAGTCCAGGACAGGTAAAGGAGGTCTCTGCCCCAAACTGACACTGCAATTACACCAGCCTCAGGAGCGCACATGCTGCAGACTCCACTTTTTTTCCTCCTCCTCCTTTTTTGAGACAGTCTTGCTCTTGTTGCCCAGGCTAAAGTGCAGTGGCATGATCTTGGCTCACTGTAACCTCCTCCTCCCGGGTTCAAGCGATTCTTGTGCCTCAGCCTCCCAAGTAGCTGGGATTACAGGCACCCACGACCACGCTTGGCTAGTTTTTGTATTTTTAGTAGAGAGACGGGATTTCACCATATTGGCCAGGCTGGTCTCAAATCCTGACCTCATGATCCACCCACCTCGGCCTCCCAAAGTGCTGGGATTACAGGCATGAGCCACCAAGCCCTGAGGTTCCACTTTTTTTTTAAGTGAAGTCTCGCTGTTGCCCAGGCTGCTGAAGGGCAGTGGCACATATCGGCTCACTGCAGGCTCCACCTTCCAGGTTCAAGGGATTTTCCTGCCTTAGCCTCCTAAGCAGCTGCCACTACAAGTACCCGTAACCACACCTGGCTAATTTTTGTACTTTTTGTAGAGACGGGGTTTCACCATATTGGCCAGGCTGGTCTCGAACTCCTGACCTCAGGTAATCTGCTGTAATGACATCGGATCATTTAAGGTAGAAAAGGATATCAGCCTCCCAAAGTGCTGGGATTATAGGCATGAGCCACTGCGCCCAGCCCAGATTCTACTTCTGTGCGGCACCCAGGAGTAAAACTCAAAAAGACAGGAAGTAGAATGGTGGGTGCCTGGAGCAGGGGGAGGGGAATGGGGACAGAGTTTCAGTTGGGGAAGATGAGAAAGTTCTAGAGGCGGATGGTGGCGATGACCACACAACACTGAGATGTGATTAATGCCACCACTGAACAGTGCACTTCATTTTTTTTTTTTTGAGACAGCGTCTTGTTCTGTCACCCAGGCTGGAGTGCAGTGGTGCAATCACGGATCACTGCAACACTGACCTCCGAGGCTCAAGGATCCTTCTGCCTCAGTCTCCCAAGTAGCTTGGACCACAGACAGGCATTTATCACCATGCCCGGCTAATTTTTGTACTTTTTGTAGAGATAAGGTCTCAAACTCCTGGGCACAGTGATGTTTCTGCCTCAATTTCCCAGAGTGCTGGGATTACAGGCATAAGCCACCGCCCCCAGCCTGAACTATGCACTTTACTTTCCTACCCCCCACCAAAAAAAAAACCCTCTGCTGGCAAACTATGCACTTTAAAACGGTTAAGATGGGCTGGGCGTGGTGGCTCACCCCCGTAATCCCAGCACTTTGGGAGGCCAAGGCAGGTGGACCACCTGAGGTCAGGAGTTGGAGACCAGCCTGGCCACTCGGCGAAACCCTGTCCCTACTAAAAATATTTTTAGAATTAGCAGGGCATGGTGGTGGTTGCCTGTAATCCCAGCTACTCAGGAGGCTGAGGCAGAACTGCTTGAACCCAGGAGGTGGAGGTTGCAGTGAGTCAAGATCATGCCACTGCACTCCAGCCTGGCAACAGAGCGAGACACCATCTCAAAAAATAATAAAAAAATAAAATGAACAATGCTGAGGCCCTGAGGGAATGCCTAAGCTGACTTAGCCCTGCCTGCCTTCAGCCAGCCACCACTTTTGCTATCTGAGCTGCCACCAGACCGCAGGGAGACTCTTGCAATGCACAGCCTGCACAACCACGCCAGTGTCCCGTGCTGCTCCCTGTCAAGCCCATCCTGACCTGTGTAGTCTCCTCCCTCATCTTTGGCCTCCCCAGCACAAGGCTGTCTCAGCTGTCACCTCCTGATGCCCC
Source organism: Saguinus oedipus (assembly GCA_031835075.1). Taxonomy (NCBI): domain Eukaryota; kingdom Metazoa; phylum Chordata; class Mammalia; order Primates; family Cebidae; genus Saguinus; species Saguinus oedipus. The sequence continues at coordinate 52,579,846 of CM063170.1, forward strand.
GTGGGGAGTGTCTGCTCCCCCACTTTGGGTCTTGTGTCTCCATCCATGCACCTCTGTTTCAGACAACCCACCCCTCACCACCTGAAGTGAACAAAACCCCCAGCCTCTGGCCCAAGGAAAGGGTTGTAGGTAATCAGTCAAAGTGTCTCTGCTGGAAGGACCACACAGCTGCCTAGCTGTCTAAATCAAGTCCATTTTATTTGAAATTTTCCACATGCCACACATGTACATGAAAATTCCCATCCAGAACGCAGTTTGCTACAGTGAACACCGAAGTCAGGAGCAGGCATCACCGTGAGATGCCACGTGGCAAGTCAGAGGGACAGGGACAGGGGATTGGTCATCAAAAGGCAGGTGATGCACGTAGGATCATTTAGCACCTGGTCATGAGATACGGCAAGATCCCCGGGGCCAGGGAAAGGCCTCGCCTTAAAAACACGGGGAGTTCTGCTATCTCTGGGCAGTCTCATGTGGATGGGCAATGGGCAGAGGGTGACGAAGGAGTGGGGGGAAGATACCACCAACGGCTGCAGGGGAGGGGCAGGCATACCCTCGCCTGTGAACACTCCCACCCCAGCACATACACACACCCTTGCACACTCCCCCACCCCCACCCGGGACACATCACCAACACAGCAGTCCAGGCTCCAGCTCACTCCCTGCAAGGCTTCTGTGACCAGGGATCCCAAGGCAGGTCTGGTGGCCACAGCATGGAGAGAAGCCTCCCAGGACCAACCCTCATTCCTGGGTCCACCAGTCTGGGGCAGCAGTAGCCAGGTGTCCTGACCTGGGGTCTGCCTATAAACCAACCCCTTCAGCGTTTCTGTCTTTTGAGACAGGGTATTGCTCTGTGGCCCAGGCTGGAGTACAGTGATGTGATCCTGGCTCACTGCAACCTTCAACTCCTGGGCTCAAGCCGTCCTCCTGCCTTAGCCTCCCGAGTAGCTGGGACCACAGTCACAAGCACCATGCTCAGCTAATTGTTTTTTTTAATTTTATATAGAGATGAAGTCTTGCTATGTTGTACAAGCTGGTCTGGAACTCCTGGGCTCAATGGATCCTCCTGCCCCAGCCTCCCAAAGTGCTGGCATGGGAGGTGTGAGCCACCATGCCAGGCCCCTTCCTTGTTTCTCGAAGGAGCTTTAGAGAGTAGAGTGGCCCCGGTGACAGGCAGCCTGTGTCACTGCCACCACCGGGTTCTTCAGTGTCTCTGGGGTATGTGTTCATCATGCCCAGTAGATCTAGAAACTTCTACCTTGAATCCCACACCCCCAAGTGCTAATGAGATTCATGACCATCACAAAGAACCCCCAGCATCGTGGCAAAGTCTACTAAGAACCCCCATCCACAGGGGGTGGCCGACATCTCTGTCTCTGGTTTAGTGGCCCCACGTTTCATCACGGCACGTGGTCCATGAATTCCTCATGTTTTCTTACAAGAGCTCTGTAATGAGCTGGGTGTGGTGGCTCATGCCTGTAATCCCAGCACTTTGCGAGGCTGAGGCGGGTGGACCTGAGGTCAGGAGTTCAAGACCAGCCTGACCAACATAGTGAAACCCTGTCTTTACAAAAATACAAAAATTAGCAGGGTTATGATGGCGCACGCCTGTAATCCCAGCTACTCAGGAGGCTGAGATGGGAGAATTGCTTGAACCTGGGAGATGGAGGTTGCAGTGAGTGAGCCAAGATTTTGCCATCGCACTCCAGCCTTAGTGACAGAGCAAGATTCCCTTCCAAAAAAGAGCTCTATAATTTTCAGATCCTAAAACGAGCAGATAACAGGGCAAGAGGAGGTGGGAGGCTGTCCTGGCACTGCCTGCTGGGGAATGGAGAAGGCCCCCCTGCTACCAAGGCCTCCGGCACCGTCCACCCTGGCAGGAGCATTGCTAGCACCACCCCGCCGAGGCCACGGCACTGTTCTAGAGCCTCGTCGGCCAGCAGGGGCCCGGCCCTCGGCTGTTGCAGCCCTACTGCTCTATGCCTGACCACTCTGTGAGACCCCAGTCCCCTTGGCAAAAAGTCCTGCGGCTCTGGGTCCGGGCACACGGAGCAGCTGAAGGAAGGCGCTGCCCAGGTGGCAGGCACCCCTCGCTTGTTTCTCAGCACCAGAGGAGCTCAGCCCCTCCCAGCCGCAGTCCTGGGTCGAAGCAGTGAATGTCCTCCTGTCCTGTGAACACGCAGGTCCCGGGAGGGCCTCTTGAAGAAAGAGCCTCTCAGGCTCATGTCTTCTGGGGACATCTAATGGCAGGGATAGAGCCCGGCCCCTCTGCTGCAGAAGGAAGCGGCCCTTACCCAGCTCCCCTGGGCTGGACCGGCCCTTGAAAATGAGAAAAGCCTCTCACAACAGCGAGGAGAACCCGAGGCCCAGAAAGGCACCTTTCCTCTGGGTCCTCAGGCTCAAGTGCCTTCCCTGGGCCACCTTCGGAAGCCCAGTGGTGGCCTATGTGTCTTGGTGATGTGGAACAGGCGGCAGGGTGGAGGCTGCAGGCCACAGGACCACAGGGCTGGGAGGGAGTCAGGAGAAGAAATAACAGCTAGGTCTGGGGTGAGCTTGTGGCACAGGCAGAAGGGGGCAGCCAGAGAGGTCAGGGCTCTCCCTTTCAAAGAACAAAGTGATAAATACCCTCTCCCTCCACCTTCCCTCCAACCCAGTCTCTCCCTCACACACACACACACACACACACACCCACAAAGATGCGACTCACACGCACACACACACAGGACACAGATACACACAGGCACAGGCACACAGGCATACGCAAACAGGTACACACATGCAGGCACACGTGAAAGCAAGTATACGAGTATGCAGGCACATGCACCCAGGCACACAAACACAGGCACATGCAAACAGGTACACACGCAGGCACACGTGCACACAGGCACACACATGCAGGCACAAGCACGCAGGCACAGGGACAAGTGCTGACCACGCTCCTCCAGCAGGCAGCATATGGTCCATCGCTTAACAGCCCAGCTCTGCCAATTGGGGACCATTAGGGTGGGTCTTTTTCCCAGCATCAAATGCTGCAGAATATAAATTGCAACTAACACTGGTGCCAAAATAGCACTTAGCAAAAATAAGCACATTCTTAACATCTGGTGAAGCCCGTCTCGGGGGTAGCAGCAGCGGAAATTCTTGCTGTAAGTCAAAGGATGGTTGCAGGGGACACTAAAAATACAAGGCCTACTGTTTGGGGGTGCTTTCCAAGGCACTGCACCCCAGCTTCAGGAACGGCCCTCCCCCCAGCCCCATCAACCAGTATAAATGATGCTGTTGGTTAAAACCACTTGCTCATGAGAACAGGACACCCAGGTGCGATCGTACACACACAAGGATGCATTCCTGGTGCAAACACAATTCTCTGACCCAAGTGGGGAATGTTCTGCAGGAAAGGAGCAGGGCACAGAGCTGCAGCGCCGAGACACAGGCCCCAAGGGTCCCACAGGTCCCGCACCCTCGGCCTGCCACACCTGGTTTTGAGAGTAAGAAGTGGTCGGTCCCAGGCAGCACCCGATCTGATCACCAGCACCTGATGGTCTCCAGGTGCCATTTTAAAGCTCTAAAGAAATGTCCAGGAACTTGGGGGATGGGATGTTCCCACCACCTTTGAGACCCTTATCTACAGCCCCTGCCTCCCGGAGCCCTGGGCAGCCTGTCCTGCAGCCTGCAGGCCAGGAGACGGGGCTCAGGGGTGTGGCTCTCAGAGGCTGGGCCAGGAGGGCCAGGAGGGCCTCTGGGAGGCGAAGGCTTGGTTTGGTGTGGGTTCCACATCGGGCACTGCTGGATCAGCCAGAAGGGTTCTTCCGGCCAGGAGGTAAAGGTTCTGCACTGGGTGCAGCTCAGGGCTGGGAGAGGACCCGTGGGCTTCAGAGAGGAGGCACTGACCCCATAAATACAAGAAAGACAGGGTGAAGCGGAACGAGATCTCGTGCCCCAGATCCCCCTGTGCCGGTGAGCAGAGGCGCTGGGGTGGGGTCGAAACTGCCGGACAGAGAGCTGGGAGGCAGCCAGCACAGGAGGGCTGGACCTCCCCACAGCCTTACCCCCAATTCTTCAAAGGCCTCCTGGACTCCCTTCGCTCCCAAAGCTAGGAGCTACTGAGAACTGTGCCTCCTCCCCAACCACCAGAGCCCAGGGCAGGGCCAGTGATTGGAGGCCCGGGGATGGTGTCCGTTTTTTAACAGCACGGCAAATGTGAGACACCACCACACAGGACAGGGCACCTGTCACACAGAGACCCAGGAGGATGATGGTGGCCAGGGCAGAGATCCAGGCGAGCAGGACCCAACCACAGCCCCCCTTGGAAGCCACCAGCCCAGGGACGGCTCTAGTAGAGCCTGGAGGTGGAGGATGGCAAATATGGCCCAGCACAGCACATGCAGTGAGGCCTCTGCGGCCAGGAGAGTGTCCTCACTTTTGGAATAGCTTTGTTGAATTTTTTTTCCTTTTTTTAAGAGATGGGGTATTCCTGTGTTGCCCAGGCTGGTCTCAAACTCCTGGGCTCAAGGGCTCATCCCAAAATGTGTTGAATATATAGGAATATGTGTGGATGTGTAAATATATATATATAGAGAGAGAGAGAGACAGAGTCTCCCAGGCTGGAGTACAATGGCTCGATCTCAGCTCACTGCAACCTCCGCCTCCCGAGTTCAAACAATTCTCCTACCTCAGCCTCCCGAGTAGCTGGGATTAGAGGTGCCCACCAGCATGCCCAGCTCATTTTTGTATTTTCATTAGAGATGGGGTTTCATCATGATGGCCAGGCTGGTCTCGAACTCCTGACCTCGTGATTCACCCACCTCGGCCTCTCAAAGTGCTGGGATTACAGATATGAGAACCCCCAAACAGGTCAAATATTTTTTAAGTCTTAAAGTCATTTGAAACAGAGTAACGTGATTGCTACTCCAGCCTTAGGAATCCTTTCTGGGTTTTCATGTTTCACATTACTCTAACAAGGCCAAATGTGTATCGATCTGCACAGGAGCGCAGGTGGACCTTCCCAGGGAGGCTGAGTGTCACAGGAGGGTAGCAGGGGAGGAGGCCTCTCTTGTGAGAAACAGGCCCTGCTCCTGGGGCTGAAAAGCCGCAGGGGACGCTCCAACCAGCAGTCCCAACCCCAGGGGCTTCTCTGGAACCACAGACATCATTTGGCTAGAAAAGCCACAGAGACATGAGGGGGTTCTAGTGTGTCCTAAAGGGACAGAGAGCCCCAAGTCTGCAGCCACATCCCCATGTCACACTTGACCATGAAAGGGGATACTCAGACACGAGGTGACCAGCCTGGCCAACCGGACTTCAGGGGGACAGCATGTGGCTGCCCATCCGCCAGGCACAGGTGGCAGATGACCACAAACACAACAGCCAAGGGACATGCTTCTTGGTCAGAGTGAAGGGGCAGTGGGATAGGGTTCCAGCCCTCCAAGCCAGGGACAGGGCCCCCAGGGATTGGCTCAGTGCACCAACACCACAGCCAGGTCCCAAGGCTCAGCCTGGTTCAGCCAGGCCCCACATTGACTGTCCCCCGAGCCCTTCACATCACCCAGAGGACATCCCCTCGACCCAAACTTCACAGAGTAACAGTTCCCATGAGAGAGCTGTGGAGACATCCGGAGCCCCAAGAGCCAGCCAAGACAGAGGCCCCCTTCCTTTTGTGACAAACCAAGGGTCCCTGGTGTCCCAGGCTGCTGCAGCGTCTCTAGGTGACTCAGACCAATGGGCAGCGGCTGACTCTCACCACCACAGGTTCGGCGGTTCCTCGGCCACTCGGCTCTTAAATAAGGTGATCTCATCCAGGTGCACCAGGGGGACGTCCCGGATGACGTCGGTCAGGCCCTCGTGGAGCAGAGGGAAGATGACAACGTTCAACGCGGGCCGCTCGGCCTGGAAGCTGAACCAGAGACAGGCGGTCAGCAGAGTATGTGGGCGGCCACGGCGGGAGCGGAGCCCGCAGAGGGAGCCCAGGAGGCACTCACACCTGCCCTCCCCACCCAGGCTCAGCTTCAGGGATCACCCTCGATGTGCCTAGAGGGCCCAGCAGCTCCGTAATCCTCCAGGCAGGGAAAAAGATTAGAGAAAAGCATCAGGAAAAGCAACAACAAATCGCTGCTCCTCCTCTCGCGACCAAGGTGCAGAGCAGGGGGCGGGGCCTGCGACCGTTTCCCGGGAACCCAGGCGCCACCTGCTGGGCCCTGGGCGCAGCTGCAAAGGCCAGAGCTGTGGGGCTGACACTGACCACCAGACCCACAGGTGCCCCGGGCTGGAAAGCCTGGGGAATGAAGATCAGACCCCGTCTGCAGGTCAGCTGGGACCTGCGGCCTGGGCCACACTGCCATGATTGGGGATGGCACGGAGTCAGACACAGGCACAGAGGCAACGAGGAAGCAGTGGCACAGGCATCTATGGAAGGGGCCTCTCCTACCTGGCTTTGGGGTGGTATCTGCCTTCCAGCAGGGTGGGGCTTTCAGCAGCCCTGGGGAAATCCTGCCTACGTGAGCACACAGGTCCATGCAATGCTGTAAGCCTGTCATCTGCAGAAGATCCTGACAGAGCCTGAGTGGCACGGAGCCTGGAGGTCCCCACAGAGGTCCCCTCGGCCCTGGATGGCCGTGTACAGTCCCAGCATGGCCCCTCTCCTCTCCTAGGTGTGAACTCTCATCCTACCAGCACGTGCTCCCTGCTACACTGCTCAGGGCGCCTCTTGGAGACTGTTTCTTCCTCTGTAAACTGGGACTGATTGCATTGAGCTCACAGAGCTTCTGTGATCTCGACCTTGAACAAGAGGCAGGACACAGTGCCTGGAGCAGACAGAATGCTCAGGACAGAGGCACACTGCTAACACAGACGCCTTAACATCCTCCTCCCACTCGGTCAGCAGCAAGTGGGCTGTGGGTTCCACCGCAGTCCTGGGTGCTGTGCCAGGTGCGGGACACAGGGGTGGAGAGTGGGGTCGCAGAGGGACGGGCACGGCTTCTGCCCAGGAAGTCCTGGGGATGCTCTCAAACACCAATGCAGCAAGCATGACTGATCAAGGGCTCTCTCAGGTACCTTCGTGTGACCAGCGCCCTCTGGGGCCACCAGTGAGCTCAGCACCAGGCTCAGCTTGTGCCTGGGGACACAAAAACACCAAAGAGCTCTGGAGCACCAGCCTTAAAAAAAAAAAAAGGACCATCCAACCGGGGAATGCAGAGACCTTACGGCATCCACTTAGAGCATCAGACTTGCCTACAAAACGCACAGGCACAGGGCACCCCGGGAGGCCAGAGGGGGAACTCCTGGCCTGCAAGGGGCGGCACTGAGCCGGCACAGGCAGCGGCAGGTGGATAGAGGAGACAGCAGCTCAAAGCCAGGGCTGGCATCCAGTGCCACATACAACCAACCTGCCTGCAGCGCCATGCAGAGAGGATTCTGAGACCCAGAAGGAAAAGCAGGCTCATTGGCTGGGGATGCCTGTGAGGGTGGGGCCTGGGGCTGCTCTGACCCTCGAGGCCGGGTCAGCTGCCTGTCATGAGCACAGCCATCCTGAACTGCTTGGGGATCATGGACATTCTCCGCTGCAGCAAGGAAACGAGCAAGTCCCAGAGCAGGCCCCCATCACGGCAGGAAAAGCCACCCCACCCCTGCAGGGCTGAGACCGTCCCACGTGGGATGGATCTGAGAGCCCCAGACGCACAGGCAACAGAAGAGAGGCAATGCCCACTCACAAGTCCCTTCAACAAAACACACCTACCCAGGTGACGTTGGCTCTGGGCATACGGTGGCAGCCTCCCACTGGCTGGAGCGCCTTTGAGTGGAGCCCAGCTGCAAGCTGATGGGGGAGAAGGCCTGAGGCTCTTGCTGCAGCTGACAGGGCGGAGCTAGGGCGGAGCTGCCTGCAGCCACCACACCAGAGAAAACCCAGCCTTGGCCTCTCGGTAGGGCAGCCTCACCGAGCACAGTGGGCCCCTTCCCCCAACAGCTACCGCCTGTCCCCAGGCCCACTTGGCTAAGCCCTTTGGTGCCTGTGACCCACTCAGCCCTCCTAAAACAGGCACATGAGCAGGCGTCACGTCCAGCTTACAGCACAAGGATGCTAAGGTGTGGGGAAGCAGAGGAAAGGGGATGAGCTGGAACATTCCAGCCCCCACCCAGGCTGCCCTCCTGGTTCCACCACAAGAAGCACCAATGTCCAAAGCAAAGTCGAGGACACAGGAACTGTGTTTTCTACAAGAGCCACATGAGGCTGACCATGACTTCCAGATGAGGGCCACCAGGCTGGCACTGAGAACAATCACTTAGGGCTTTATTTACTGACATAAGACTCCACGGTGTAGTGTTACTTTTTTTTTTTTTTTAAGAGAAGGTGTCTGTGTTGCCAGGCTGGAGTGCAGTGGTGCGATCTCAGCCCACTACAACCTCCGCCTCCTGAGTTCGAGCGATTCTCCTGCCTCAGCCTCCTGAGTAGCTGGGACTATAGGTGCACGCAACCACGCCTGGCTAATTTTTTTTTTTTTTATTTTTAGTAGAGACAGGGTTTCATCATGTTGGCCTGGATGTTCTTGATCTCTTGACCTCGTGATCACCCACCTAGACCTCCGAAAGTGATGGGATTACAGGCGTGAGCCACGGCGCCCAGCCAATGTTACATTTTTAGAAATCAGATCACAAAACAATATGAGAACCTTATCTCTAGTTCATTCTCCAGGGAAAGTTGGCAACTTTCACTGTTGGGAAACTTTTTTTTTTTTTTTGTTAGACGGAGTTTTGCTTTTGTTACCCAGGCTGGAGTGCAATGGCGCGATCTCGGCTCACCGCAACCTCCGCCTCCTGGGTTCAGGCAATTCTCCTGCCTCAGCCTCCTGAGTAGCTGGGATTACAGGCACGTGCCTCCATGCCCAGCTAATTTTTTGTATCTTTAGTAGAGACGGGGTTTCACCATGTTGACCAGGATGGTCTCGATCTCTTGACCTCGTGATCCACCCGCCTCGGCCTCCCAAAGTGCTGGGATTACAGGCTTGAGCCACCGCGCCCGGCCTTGTTGGGAAACTTTCACTTAAAAATAGGTTGATGTCAGGCCAGGTATGCTGGCGCACGCCTGTAATCCCAGCACTTTGGGAGGCCCAGGCGGGTGGATCACCTGAGGTCGGGAGTTCGAGACCAGCCTGGCCAACATGGAGAAACCCCGTCTCTACTAAAAATACAAAAATTAGGGTATAGTGGTGTGCACTTATAATCCCAGCTAATCAGGAGCCTGAGCCAGGAGAACTGCTTGAACTCAGAAGGTGGAGGTTGCAGTAAGCTGAGATTGCACCACTGCACTCCAGCCTGGATGACAAGAGTGAGATTCTGTCTCAAAAAAGAAAAAAAAAAGGAAGTTGACTCATAGTCTAAATTTTTTAAAAGTACTATAAACACAAGTTGTTTTTACAGCCAGAGAGGGGAAACCTCAACTAGGATTATTCCTGAGAAAGCCAGTGGCAGTCCACAAGGACAACAGACTGGCCCGGAGTCCGGCCAGCAGGGCTTCAGGGCTCAGCGGTTCCAGACCTCCTGGCTGATGGCTCTTCTTGCTACTCTGTGAACAGCTGGTGCCTCCTCCCTGTCTCCTCTCCCCACCTTCAGGGGCACAAACACTCAGCACCAGGCTTATGCCTCTCTCAGGAGCCCTGCTCATTTTGACAGTCAGCCTGTCCTCCTGAGAGGTCTTTAAATACGTCACTCCCCAAATCGCCTGCGAAGGTCAAGCTCTCTCCAGGAATCGCCTCCTGACTTGTGTTCAATTCTAGGTGCTCATCTGAGTTGGTGTTCAGCAACAGATCATCAAACCCCAGTATACCCTGCTCACAAGGGGACGTGGAGATGCTAGGTACGAGAAGAGGGGCCAGAGGACACGGGCCTTCCGGAAAGGGCCTGACAGCAGGTGGCGAGGAGAGGGAAAGGCTGCCCCACAAGAAGGAAGGATCTCTGTTCAATCTACCACCTTTATCCACGACTGCCCAAGTAACCACTGCTCCCAGATCTAAACAACATGCAAAGATGTGAAAAATCCAGAGTTAAAAGGTAGTTGCAGGCTGGGTGTGGTGGCTCACACCTGTAATCCCAGCACTTTGGGAGGCCGAAGCGGGTGGATCACTTGAGGTCAGGAGTTTGAGACTAGCCCGGTCAACATGGTGAAACCCCGCCTCTACTAACACATAAAATACAGGCTGGCGGTAAGCACCTGCAGTCCCAGCTACGTGGGAAGCTGAGAGATGAAGGTTGCGGTGAGCCGAGATTTTGCCACTACACTCCAGCCTGGGCAACAGAGTGAGACTCCATCTCAAAAATAAGAAAAAGAAAAATACTTTTGTGCTTGTGGGAAAAGAGAGCTTGAACTATCTAGAAAATTTATCATGCAGAGGCCGGGCTTGGTGGCTCACATCTGTAATCCCAGCAGTTTGGGAGGCTGAGGCAGGTGGATCACTTGACATCAGGAGTTCGAAACCAGCCTGGCCAACATGGTGAAACCCCGTCTCCTCTAAAATACAAAAATTAGCTGGGCATGGTGGCACATGCCTGTAGTCCCAGCTACTCAAGAAGCTGAGGCAGGAGAATTGCTTGAACCGGGGAGGCAGAGGCTGCAGTGAGCAGAGAGTTCGCCACTGCACTTCAGCCTGGGCAACAGAGCGAGATGTCTCAAAAATAGCAAGCAGCAGCAGCAGTACACTTTTGTGCTTGTGGGAGAGGAAAGCTTGAACTATCTAGAAAATTTACCATGTGGCTTGGGAGTGTCTAGGAGCAGAGGCTGGGACAGAGGAGACCACACCCCTTGCTTTCACTCGGTCACTGCCTGGTGCTGGTCAGTTCCATGAAGTCACGGGCAGGCACTTGATGTCTGCGGAGCCTGAAGCTATGCCCAGCCCACATCACTCACCTGCGGAGGAGAGACTGCTGCAGGCTCTTGCAGGTGGCGAGGGACTCCCCGGTAAACAGGTGGCACATGACGACGTGCAGGCAGCGGGCCATGAAGGCCAGCACAGCGTCGGGCTGGAGGGTGCCACTGCGGGAAACCAGGCACAGGCGCTGCAGCGAGGGGCACTGGCTCAGTGCCTGGAAGAACTGGGCGTTGGCACTGAAGTAGGGCTGCTCCAGCCTGCAGGGAGAAAGGGTGCTGTGAGGCCCACAGGAGGGGCTGGCAGGCCAGCCCAGGCCAGCTGGGCACACAGATGTGCTGAGAGTGGAAGCTTCCTGGCCTGGGACCCAGCCCGGCTGTTCCTGCCCCCCTCTATGCCACTATCCCCTGGAAGACTCGGTGCCGACTCAGACCCCCAGGGTCTCCCTTGGAGATCTGATTTGGAGGGGACCCAGTGGGCCTGATGCAAATAGCCAGCCAGTATCTACAGAGCCCGGCTGCAAGTCACTGGCAGAGGCCATCAGCATCTGTGTGCCCAGTCTGCTTGGTGCACCCACTAACCCCCAGGCACCCCACCTTCCTCAAACACTGGCATGCTGGGCAGGGGATGCAGAGAGAACCCCACATGTGGCCCCTGCCCTTGGGGAGCTCAGATGGTGACTGAACACAGTGGGAGAGGGCAGGAATCCAGGAGGTGGGGTGGCGGGATGGGCGGAACCTCAGCCAGGTGGGGGCCACTCCAGCCCCGACAGATGGGATGGCTGCAGGGCCAGAAGGGGAGGCTGAGGGGAGTGGGGACAAGCTAAGAGGTTGGCAGCCAGGGCAGGGCAGGGCAGGGCAGGGCAGGGCAGGGCAGGGCAAGGCTGGGCTGGGCTGGGCCGGGCTGGGCCGGGTCGGGCCGGGCCACAAGGCAGGGAGGAAGCCCTTGAGTCCACACCAACGCTGCAGCAATAGAGACCAAGATGAGAGAGCTCAGGGGGAAGGGGAGGACTTGGGAAAGGGAACCAGGGGACAACATTCTAGATTCTTCCAGGGGAGTCTGTCCAGCCAGACAGAAAGCAGGAGGACAGGGCAGGTCTCAAGGCGCAGTGGCAGATGTGGGGATGTGGTGCTGCGGAGAGTCCAGGGGTTCTTGGGGAACCAGGCTGTGGGACTGGGCAAGACGCAGACTGTGGCAGGTCGTGGGATGCAGCGTGCCCCTGAGATGACAATCAAGAAGGAGCAGAGAGGCCAGAGGGGAACTCATGCTACATCAGGGGCTGCCAGGAGCTCCTGGGATGGAGGGAGAAGCTGTTGGATGGAGGGGCTGGCGTGGGCTGAGCTGCAACCCTTCCCCCCACATACACTATGCAGGAGTCCTCACCTTGGGACCTGAGTGTGTGGCCTTATTTGGATGCAGGTTCATTGTAGATGCAATGGTTTTAAAATGAGGTTGCATCCTGCATGAGGGTGGACCCTAAATCTGATAACTGGCTCCTTACAAGGCCCGGTGAAGGCACAGAGCTAACCCAGACACAGAGAGGACAGCCAGGCCACAAGGGAGGCAGAGATGGGGCCACATGTCCACCAACCAAGCAGCCAGGTATGGCTGGCAGGCAGCCGAGCTCTTCCTCACCATCCTCAGAAGGAACCAAACCCGCCTACATGCTGATTTTGGACCTCTGGACTCCAGAATCACGAGACAATAAATATCTGTTATGTTAAGCCACTCTGTTTGTGATCAACTGTCCTGGCAGCTCAAGGACCCTAGCACAGATGTCCAGGACAGTCGTAACAGAAGGCACCACAGGCACGGAGATCCTTCCCTGGAAGACGATACAAAAAAGACTAAGGCAGGGCCGGGTGTGGTGGCTCACGCCTGTAATCCTAGCACTTTGGAAGGTCGAGGCAGGTAGACTGCCTGAGCTCAGGAGTTCAAGACCAGCCTGGGCAACACAGTGAAACTCCATCTCTACTAAAATAGAAAAAAGTAATCAGGCGTAGCAGCATGCACCTGTAATCCCAGCTACTTAGGAGGCTGAAGGAGGAGAACTGCTAGGCGTAGCAGCGTGCACCTGTAATCCCAGCTACTTAGGAGGCTGAAGCAGGAGAACTGCTAGAACCTGGGAGGCGGAGGTTGCAGTGAGCCAAGATCACGCCATTGCACTCCAGCCTGGGTAACAAGAGCGAAACTCCGCCTCGGAAAAGAAAAGAAAATGAGAGAGGCATGGTGGGGCACGCCTGTAATCCCAGCTACTGGGGAGGCTGAGGCAGGAGAATCGCTTGATCCCAGGTGGCAGAGTTTGTAGTGAGCCGAGATTGCGCCACTGCACTCCAGCCTGGGCAACAGAGTCAGACTCTTGTCTCAAAAAAAAAAAAAAAAAAAAAAAAGCAATTCTCTGATGCTCCCGATGCTGAGATTGTGTAGGGGGGAATGAGGGCCTTCAGGATGTAGCTTTGAAAAGCCAGCGTCCAGGGCCCACCGCACAGGATGCAGGAGAGGGAAGGGTGCCCAGAGCAGCCACAACGCCCATCACACACACAGAGCACAAGCCCCAACCCCCAGGAACCATTTAATCAATTTTGACCTTGAAGATACAGAGGAAGGAATCCAGACAGCCGTGAGTAGAGAGGACACCTCCCCGGGAGGTAAAGGGTGGCTCCATGGAGCTTAGATTAATCCTCACCAATGACAAAATCACCAAAATCAGGCAGAGACCAGACAGCTAACCAGTGCCTTTCCTATCACGAATCTGAATTTTCTTTTTAGCTGATTTTTCTGGAGAAAAATGTCTAAACACACTATTTGGCTGGGGTTTTTTTTGTTTTTTTGTTTTTTGTTTCCTTTTGAGGTGGAGTCTCGCTCTGTTGCCCAGGCTGGAGTGTAGTGGCTCCATCTCGGCTCACTGCAACCTCCGCCTCCCGGGTTCAAGCAATTCCCCTGCCTCAGCCTCCAGAGTAGCTGGGACCACAGGCACATGCCATCATGCCCAGCTAATTTTTTGGATTTTTAGTAGAGATGGGATTTCACCTTGTGAGCCAGGATGGTCTCAATCTCCTGACCTCGTGATCTGCCTGCCTCAGCCTCCTAAAGTGTTGAAATTACAGGTGTGAGCCACCGCGCCTGGCCCGGTTCTATTATTGTTATTATTATTATTATTATTTTTGCAGTTCAAACATATCTTTGAAGAGTTTACCTGGCTCTATCTTTTAAAAACCAAATTATTATTTTCTGCTGAGCACAGCAGCTCAAACCTGTAATCCCAGCACTTTGGGAGGCCGAGTTGGCTGGACAGGAGTTCGAGACCAGCCTGGCCACCATGGTGAAACCCCCATCTCCACTAGAAATACAAACATTATCTAGTCGTGGTGGTGGGTGCCTATAATCCCAGCTACTTGGGAGGCTGAGGCACAAGAACTGCTTGAACCCAGGAGGCGGAGGTTGCAGTGAGCCAAGATCATGCCACTGCACTCCAGCCTGGGCGACAGAGCGAGACGGTGTCTCACACACACACGAAAATTAAATAAATAGCAGGCCAGGCGCGGTGGCTCAAGCCTGTAATCCCAGCACTTTGGGAGGCCGAGGTGGGTGGATCACAAGGTCAAGAGATCGAGACCATCCTGGTCAACATGGTGAAACCCCATCTCTACTAAAAATACAAAAATTAGCTGGGCGTGGTGGCGCATGCCTGTAATCCCAGCTACTCGGGAGGCTGAGGCAGGAGAATCGTTTGAACCCAGGAGGCAGAGGTTGCGGTGAGCCGAGAATACGCCATTGCACTCCAGCCTGGGTAACAAGAGCGAAACTCCGTCTCAAAAAATAATAATAAAATAAAATAAAATAATAAATAATAAAACGTGCAAATTGTCTTTTTTTTCTAAATGTGTTTTGTTAAGCTATTCAAATTGTTTTTATTTAAAGATGGGAATAAAGTGCTTCTGTTAAAATATATTTTAAATACCACCTCCCCCTAAATCCTAAAGTAAGCATCCCTTTGCAGACCTGAAGGTGGGAACGGGAAGGGTGAAAGATTGTGCAGGTGCTGCATTTGCTGAGCTGCAAAGTTACCTCTGGATTTCTCTCCAAAGCAAAAGCAGGAGGCTCCACACAGCAGGGGATGGAAACGGGGCACTGGATGAGGACAGCCGCCGTCGTGCGGCCACTAGGTGGCGATGCGAGTCCGTGCTACCCGCCCCAGATCACTCGAGCCTCAGGTTAAAAACCAAGTCGGCAGAGCATGAAAAAAACCTTTTTTCCACTAGACAGCCACCTCCAGATTCTTCCGCCCCTGAGGAAGTCACCTGTCACAGGTGTTCAGGATGCGGCAGGACCATGGGAGTGACTGGTCAGGCATGGGGACTGGCACGTTTAAAGTTTCGCAGGCTCCCACGGCACTCCACCCAGGGCATGTCACCCAGGACAGTGACAGAGCTGACCTAATTCGGGTGGCCGGCAGCGTCTGCAGGGAAAAGGCTCCCACTGTGCCAGGTCTAACCTCTGCGTGAGGATCCAGCCTCCCCATCCTGCTCCCAGAGCGGGCACTTGGGTCTCCTGGTGACTCCGCGGGCGTGAAAGGCGCTGGGCTCATTGTGGGGGCTCCCAGCTGGCTGCCCACCACACAGGCCGTGAGAGCAGAACCCAGGCCTCTGAGGTGTCCCTGGGGCAGCTGCCAGGGCCTGGCTCTGAAAAGAATGGCCTGCTTCTGCCCAGACACTGCCCTGGTTCTGAGGTCACACCAGCCCAAGTGACTCAGGGTAACACGCACCCCCCACTCCCTCCACAGCAAGCAGGGCTTACTCGGTCTGAAGAAAGAAGGCGCCTTTTTGCGTCCAACTTGTAATCCCCTTACTACTGAGGTGTGTCCAAGCCCCAGCCAGAGAGACTCCCTGCACCACACCCTCCCCACCAGGAGCCCCAACAGGCACAAAGCTGGGGCTTGCAGTGTGGGCTGCCAGTGGCAGCAGCCGGCTGGCCTGGGATTCCAAGCTCTGCCACCAAAGAGACTCTGGCAGCCCCAGGATGCAGCCTTGGAGCACCGTGCCAGCCTCCAGGGGCCCCAGCACCTTTTCCTACACAGCTCCTGCCCATGGGCAAGCGAGTGCCACCTGCTCCTTTCACTGCAGCGTCCCTGGGTTCCCTTGCTGCAGAAGGCCAGAATCCAGAGGAACGGGGCCAGCTGGCAGTGTCTGGGAAGCGGCGTTTGTTCTGAACAGGCAGTACCCGGCTCAGAGCAGACGTGGTTCTCAGCGGCTGCTGGGCACAGGCTTGAGTCTGTGCACAGAGATCCCATTATGAGCGGGTGGGGTGCTCAGGCTGGCCCACAAAACCCTCTGATCCTGGGGCCTGCAGGCCTCTCCACACTGCCTCCATGGCCCTGCTCCTGAGGAAAGCCCTTGGCCACGGGGATCCTGTCCCAGACCCTGGAGGCCATCGGGAGCCACAAAATGCCGCTCACCCCGGAAGGCAGGAGACAGGCAGCTGCGTAACCCGGCCAAGGTCATAAAGTGGGTACAACTGTGTTGACACTGAGGGTTTGAGAACATTGAAGGGATCAAGACCTCTACGCACGTGAAAAGCACCTGGCAGGGGCCACATAAGCCCAAAGGTACCTCCACCCACAGCGGCTTCCAGAATACCCCCTCCCTCCAGCCAGTGCCTCGCTTGCTAACAGCCCCTCCTCAGTCTCCTTTCCACATTCTTCTTCCTCTTCCTGGCCAATTCTTGTCACGTGCACCTTAGCCCAGTCTGTGGGCTCACCTGGTTCCACAGCTAAAGGTCACCTATAAGCTGAGGAGGCCAAAGCAACTCTCCCAGGCTGCACGTCGGCCTGGACTCTGGGCTTGGGCCCATCAACTAGGAGGCCTTACTTAACAGAACCTCTGGACTGGGCACAGTGGCTCACACCTGTGGTCCCAGCCCTTTGGGAGGCCCAGGCAAAAGGATCACTTGAGCCAAGGAGTTCAAGACCAGCCTGGGCAACATAGCAAGACCCCACCTCTACAAAAAATACAAAAAACTAGCCGGGCATGGTCCCATGTGCCTGTAGTCCCAGCTACTCGGGAGGCTGAGGTGGGAGGATCACCTGAGCTGGAGGAGGTAGAGGCTGCAGTGAGCTGTGTCCATGCCACTGCACTCCAAGCTGGGAGGCAGAATGAGATCATTTCAAAAACAAAAGTTGGGGAAGCCCAAAATTTACATACATTTTGAGTCTATTTATTTATTTATTTATTTTTGAGGTGGAGTATCCCTCTGTCACCCAGGCTGGAGTGCAGTGGTGCAATCTTGGCTCACTGCAACCTCCACCTCCTGGGTTCAAGCAATTCCCCTGCCTCAGCCTCCAAAGTAGCTGGGATTACAGGAGCATGCCACCACACCCAGCTAATTTTTTGCATATTTAGTAGAGATGGGGTTTCACCTTGTTAGCCAGGGTGGTCTCAATCTCCTGACCTTGTGATCTACCCACCCTGGCCTCCCAAAGTGCTGGGATTACAGGTGTGAGCCACTGCACCCGGCCACTGAATCAAATTTCTAAAGCAGGGAGATTCTGAGAAGTCTCCCATCTGGTTCTCAAAGCAACCCAGGATGCCTGGGCCAGAGCATGAACAACCAGCCTGCTCCCCAAGCACGGAGCCCTGCGTTGGCTTGAGCTGAGAATCCAGTTGGCAGATCCAGGCCCTGGCGACTCCAGCAGGCAGGAAATAAAGAGGCTTTAGCAATCTGCTCTGTCTTTTGAAGTCCTTGGTTTAATCCTGGGCTTCTCAACCCAACACTAACAGGTCTGCAATGGGAGGCCAAGAAGAAGGGTGGCGCCCAGCCTGGCTGCAGGGCCCTGCAAGGCTCCAAGGTGTCAGCCTCGAGCTCTGCCGCTCCCGAGCAGACCCAGCCACTTCCGGCCATGCCTTCTGCAGGAGAGTGGAGATTTACAAGGACACCCTTATCTCTGCTCTGCATGGCTCCAGGGCCAAGGTCAAGCACTGGCGTCTGCAAGAGACTCAGCTCCCCCTGAGCTCCCACAGCCTCATGTGGAAAATGGCAATGGCTGCAACTTCAACAGATTGTGGTGGGGATGATGGGCTCAGGGCATGGCTCTCAGCAAAGGCACAAAGTGAACGCTAACAATTGTGGGGACAATGACACGTGCCCACATGTCCCCTTAGGTGGAGGTATGACTTTACGTACCCGCCACCCACCCCACCAGCTAAGGACTCACAGAGACAGCAGGTCACTATCTAAGCCCTGCCTCCACTGTCTCCCAAACCCGAGTCCCTTGTAGCACTGAGGTTCAAGGCCTTCACTACCTTTTGGGTAATTTTCTTTTTTTTTTTGAGAGACAGGTCTTGCTCTGTTGCCCAGATTGGAATGCAGTGGCATCATCACAGCTCAAGGCAGCCTCGACCTAACCTCCTGGGCTCATGCAATCCTTCCACTCAGCCTCCTGAATAGCTGGGCCTACAGCCATGAACCACCAGACCCTGCTCATTCTTTTATTTTTTTTGCAGAGTTGTGTGTGGTCTAGCAATGTAGCCCAGGCTGGTCTCGGACTCCTGAGCTCATGAGATCCTCCACTTCAGCCTCCCGAAGTGCTGAGATTACAAGTTTGAGTCACTGCAGCCAGACCACTTTGGGCAATTTTTCTTGTCTTCTCTCTTTTTTTTTGTTGAAAGCCTCATGCTTTCACCCAGGCTGGAGTGCAGTGGTGTGATCTCAGCTCACTGAAACCTCTGCCTCCTGGCTAAAGAGCAATTCTCCTGCCTCAGTCTCCCGAGTACCTGAGACTACAGGTGCCTGCCACCATGCCCGGCTAATTTTCGTATGTGTTTGGTAGAGACAGGATTTTACCACGTTGGTCAGGCTGGTCTCCAACTCCTGACCTTAGGTGACCTGCCCAACTTGGCCTCCCAGAGTGCTGGGATTACAGGAGTAAGCCACCACACCCGACCCCATTTGGGGTCATTTTTCATGATGGATTTATCTGCCAAGATTTCAAATGCCTCTCAAGTTAACAAATTCTTATTCCTTAAATGCTGGGAACTGACAAGAATACCCTTTGCTCCACAGCATAATCAGCATAAATTCATTTTGTGCTTGGCTCTGGAAATGCCATGGGTCCCCAACACTGTCTGGGGCAGGGCTCTCCCAGGCCGGTGGTTCCACCTCTTCCCTGCTCTTGGATGGGTCCTGCTGCTAGTCCCAGGGACCATCACCTCCCAGGAGTCTGTGGTGCCCTCCTGAGCCGACCTCTTCCATCTCCCACATCCTGTCCCCTGCAGCCCATGTGGGATGCCTGGGATGCCGCTCCCTCCCCCGGGTGAAGGCCCTCAGCACTGTCACCACCTGCCTTGTCCACCCCATCTTTCCCACTCCCTCTCACCTCCCGTTGTCCCCTGGACCCTCTGAACTGACTGCTCTCTGGCATATTTTCAAGTCTCTGGGGTTCCTTCACATGGTGCTTACTGACCCAGGAAGCCTCTGCCTTGCCAGGCACGGTGGCTCACACCTGTAATCCCAGCACTTTGGGAGGCAAAGGCAGGTGGATCACCTGAGGTCAGGAGTTCAAGACCAGCCTGCCCAACATGATGAAACCCCATCTCTACTAAAACTACAAAAAAATAAAAATAGCAGGTATGGTGGTATACACCTGCAGTCCCAGCTACTCGGGAGGCTGAGACAGGAGAATTGCTTGAACCCGGGAGGCAGAGGTTGAAGTGAGCAGAGATGGCACCACTGCACTCCAGCCTGGGTGACAGAGTGAGACTCTGTCTCAAAAAGAAAAAGACAAAAAAAACAAACAAAGATGGAGGCCAAGCGCAGTGGCTCGCACCAGCACTTTGGGAGGCCAAGGTGGAGGATCACTTGAGCCCAGGAGTTCGAGACCAGCCTGGGCAATATAGTGCCACTACAAAATTTTAAAAATATATATATAGCCAGGCATGATGGCATATGCCTGTAGTCCCAGCTACTTGGGAGGCTGAGGCAGGAGGACTGATTGAGCCCAGGAGGTTAAGGCTGCAGTGAGCTATGATGGTGCAACGGCAATCCAGCTTGGATGACAGAGCAAGACTCTGTCTCAAAAATAAATAAAAGTAAAATTAAAAACAAAAAAGAGGGCGGGGTGCGGTGGCTCACGCCTATAATCCCAGCACTTTGGGAGGCCGAGGCAGGAGAATCATGAGGTCAGGAGTTCGAGACCAGCCTGGCCAATATGGTGAAACCCTGACTCTACTAAAAGAATAGAAATAGGGCCGGGCGCAGGGGCTCACGCCTGTAATCCCAGCACTTTGCGGGGCCGAGGCGGGTGGATCACAAGGTCAAGAGACCCAGACCATCCTGGTCAACATGGTGAAACCCCATCTCTACTAAAAATATAAAAAATTAGCTGGGCATGGTGGCGCATGCCTGTAATCCCAGCTACTCAGGAGGCTGAGGCAGGAGAATTGCTTGAACCCAGGAGGCGGAGGTTGCAGTGAGCCGAGATCGCGCCATTGCACTCCAGCCTGGGTAACTAGAGCGAAACTTTGTCTTAAAAAATATATATATGTAAATAAAAAATTAGCTGGGCGTGGTCAGGAGGCTGAGGCAGAAGAATCACTGGAACCAGGGAGGCGGAGGCTGCAGTGGGCCAAGATGGCACCACTGCACTCAAGCCTGGGCAACAGAGCGAGACTCTATCCCAAAACACAAAACAAACTCAAAACCTAAAATGCAATTAAACACACACACACACACACACACACACACACACACACACACACACACGAATTGCAGTCAGGTCAGAAAGGCCTGGGTTCCAATCTTTACTCCCCACCTACTAGCTCTGCTGTGTGGCAACAACAAGCACCTGGTAGGCTTGTGAGAGGATTAAGCAGGATGACTGACAGTTGGGCCGGGACAATCAAACACTATCAGGAGTGAGGGACGCTAAGCTCAGCCATCCGCCTCCTGCACCCCGGGCTGCTCTAGATGCCGCTCTCCCCAGAGCCCCCTGAGCCTCGCATGGGACGCGGTGAGGTCCCACCCCAGCCTCTGCGCTCCTGGAGGACGGGACTGTGGCAGGGCCGCCTCCAAGTCCAACGCAAATGCACTTCCCTCCGCCAGCCTCCAGCAGAGGCCCGGGAGGTCCCCGCAGGCCCCCTCACCTGAGGTCCCTCAGCCGCTTGCAGTGCTTCAACATGTCCGAGAGCGCAGGCATGTACACCACCTTCCCCATCATGCCCAGGTTGGCCAACGACAGGGACCGCAGCTGCTGGCACTGCAGGCCGATACTGACCAGCCCGGAGCCCGTCAGGACGCTGGGCAGCTGTGCGAGCGTCAGGTGCCGCAGGAAGGCCAGCTGGCCGATGGCGGCCACCTCCGAGTCCCCGACGCTCTGCGCGCGGCTGCAGGGCGGGAGCGAGTTGCGGATGGCCGGCTCGTTGCGCGGCATGGCAGAGGAGAAGTTGGACCCGATCAGCTCGAGGTGTTCTAGGAAGGGCAGGTTCTTCAGCAGAGACCAGAACACTGATGAGGGCTGGGGGCCCGCCTGGCCCGAGAAGGGGCTGGGACAGGACTGCACGCCCACGCGCACTTTCTTACCGAAGCCGCGCGGCACGGCATGCATGGCGGGCTGAGCGGGCGCGCGATCCGCGCGCGGTGCGGAGTCGGCAACGGAGCAAACTGGTAGGGAGAGGGAGCGAAGGTGACGCAGCCGGGCCAGGAGCTGGCAGAGGTGGCGGCCTAGGCCCTCAGAGCTGTGGTGGTGGGCAGCCGAGAGGTTCAGGTGGCGCAGGTTGCAGCAGGACGCCACCAGCGTCTCCAGGATGCTGCTGTCGATATCGTCCTCCGCCTTGCGCAGCAGGGAGTCCGGGGACAGGCAGTGGACACAGCCACTGAGGTTCAGGCTGGCCAGGCTCCTCAGGTCCTTCCCGCCGTTGATGACCTGCTGGATCAGGTGGCCTCCTGACAAGGTACAACGGCTGAAGCTGAAGTAGAACGGGTTGTTGAACTTCATGTGCTGCAGGAGGGAAGAGCCGTTCAACCAGGACTTGGGCAGCTGCAGGGCGTCCAGCGCGACGTTGCGCGCCATGGAGTCCAGGAGGTTCTTGGTGGCACCGCTCTCTGCGAAGCTGCCGGGGACGGAGATGAGGAAGGCGTGGAGGTTCTGGGGCGTGCGGTCGCTGAGCACAGCCAGGTACAGCCGCACCACCTCCTGGTTGATGTAGCCAGGAGCCAGGCGCGCGTAGAAGACGCGCAGGTTCTGGTAGTGCGGCACGTTGCTCTGGCCCACCATAAGCTGGCCCGAGAGGATGGCGCCCTCGCGCGTGCGGTCCAGAATCTCGAAGTAGAGCAGCAGCTTCTCAAGGCTGGTGCAGCAGGGCACCACGCCATAGGAGGGCGTGAACAGCGTCTGCTTGAGCTCCCGCACGCGGCTCAGCGTGGCCTTGCACTCGCTGCTCAGCTGGCTGGCGTCGAAGCCGGGGCTCACGTCGATGGCCAACGAGCGCAGATGCTGCAGGGCCGAGAGCATCTTGGAGAGGCGCAGGGAGGTGAGGTGGCAGCCCGAGAGGTTCACTTTCACCAGGCTGCGGCAGCGGGCCACATGCTCCACAGTGGAACCGGGCAGCCAGTAGCAGCCAGCCATGCTCAGCTGCTGGATCTCCCGGCCGATCTCCTTCACCAGCTGCCTCACCTTATCTTTGCTTGCCTGCGGGACGGGGTTGGGGCAGGGAGAGCAAGGAAAGGACTGAAGGCACCTGGGGGTCTCCAACCCTCAGCGCACATGCTCCCCCTGCGGCAGCTGCTCCACCGGGAGGGAAGCTCCCCACCTCTTCCCTGTCCACCTGCCCTCATGCTGATCTGAACCCAAGAGTCAAGAGTCCTCAGCTAAGTGGGACTGGTAGAGGGGTGCAGCCACGGTAGGAAATGGTTTGCTAGGCCTAGCGAGGTGGCTCAGGCTTGTCACCCCAGCACTTTGGGAAGCCAAGGCAGGCAGATCACCTGAGGTCAGGAGTTCGAGACCAGCCTGGCCAACATGGTGAAGCCCCATCTCTACTGAAAACACAAAAATTAGCCAGGCGTGGTGGCCCCCACCTGTAATCCCAGATACTCCAGAGGCAGAAGCAGGAGAATCGCTTGAACCTGGGAGGTGGATATTGCAGTGAGCCAAGATCTCACCACTACACTCCAGCCTGGGCAACACAGAGAGACTGTCTCACAAAAAGAAAAAAAAACGCCAGGCACAGTGGCTCAAGCCTGTCATCCCAGCACTTTGGGAGACAGGCAGGTGGATCACGAAGTCAGGAGATCTAGGCCATCCTGGCCAACAGGGAGAAACCCCATCTCTACTAAATACAAAAATTAGCTGTGCGTGGTGGCACGCACCTGTAATCCCAGCTACTCAGGAGGCTGAGGCAGGAGAATCGCTTGAACCTGAGAGGCAAGGGTTGCAATGAGCTGAGATAGTGCCACTGCACTCCAGCCTGGTAACAGAGCAAGACTCCATATCAAAAAAAAAAAAAAGGCCAGGCACAGTGGCTCACACCTGTAATCCCAGCACTTTGGGAGGCCAAGGTGGGCAGATCACCTGAGGTCAGGGGTTTGAGACCAGCACGACCAACATGGAGAAACCCAATCCCTAGTAAAAATACGAAATTAGCCAGGTGTGGTGACGCATGCCTGTAATTCCAGCTACTCCAGGGCCAAGGCAGGAGAATCGTTTGAACCTGGAAGGCGGAGGCTGTGGTGAGATTGCACCACTGCACTCCAGCCTGGGCAACAAGAGTAAAACTCCAACTCAAAAAAAAAAAGAAAAGAAAATGATTTGGTGGTTCCTCAAAAAGCTAAACACAGGACTACCATATAACCCAGCAATTTCACTCCTAGGGATGGACCCAAAGGAACTGAAAGCTGAGGCCCAGCGTCCCTACTCTGTGCCTGTTCACTGTAGCAGATTCACAAGAAGCCACAGGTAGAAACAGCCCTGGTGTCCATCAGCAGGTAAACAGAAAAACCAAAAGCCATCTGTCCACACAGGGAAATGTGATCCAGCCACAAAGAGGAAGGAATGCTGGGGGCTGAGGCGCCTGTCATCCCAGGACCTTGGAAAGTGAAGGCAAACAGATCGCTTGATCTTAAAGGCTGGAGACCAGCTTGGGCAACATTGCAAGACCCCGTATATACCAAAAAAATAAATATTAGCCAGGCATGGTGGTACACGCTTGTGGTCCGAGCTACTTGGGAGGCTGAGGCAGGCGGATGGCTTGAGGCTGGGAGGTGGAGGTTGCAGTGAGCTGTGATCGTGCCACTGCACTCCAGCCTGGGTAACAGAAGTGAGACCCAGTCTCAAAAAAAAGAAAAAAGGATTCTGCTGGGTGCGGTGGCTCAAGCCTGTAACCCAACACTTTGGGAGGCCGAGACGGGCAGATCACTAGGTCAAGACATCGAAACCATCCTGGCCAACATGGTGAAACCCCATCTCTACTAACAATACAAAAATTAGGCCGGGCGCAGTGGCTCACGCCTATAATCCCAGCACTTTGGGAGGCCGAGGCAGGTGGATCACGAGGTCAAGAGATCGAGACCATCCTGGTCAACAAGGTGAAACACGGTCTCTACTAAAAATACAAAAATCAGCTGGGCATGGTGGCACGCGCCTGTAGTCCCAGCTACTCAGGAGGCTGAGGCAGGAGAGTTGCTTGATCCCAGGAGGTGGAGGTTGCAGTGAGCCGAGATCGCGCCATTGCACTCCAGCCTGGGTAATAAGAGCGAAACTCTGTCTCAAAAAAAAAACATATGTATATATACACACACAAATTAGCTAGGCATGGTAGCACATGCCGGTAGTCCCAGCTACTTGGGAGGCTGAAGGGGGAGGATGGCTTGCGCCTGAGAGGTGGAGGTTGCAGTGAGCTGAGATTGCATCACTGCACTCCAGCCCAGGCAACAGAGGCTGTTTTAGACTCTGTTTAAAAAAAAAAAAAAAAAGGAAAAAGGAAGAAAGTCCTGGCACATGCTACAACATGGATGTACCTCAAAAGCGGGCAGGATGCCGAGTGAATGAAGCCAGGCACAAAGCTTCAAACAGTGTGGGATTCCATTTATAGGAAAATTCCAGAACAGCAAATTCACAGAGTAGAATAGCAGCTACCAGGGGATTCGGGGAGGTGAACGGGAAGTTGTTGCTTAATGGTTTCTGCTGACGGTGATGAGAAAGTTCTGGAGAAGATGGTGGTGATGGCTGCATAACGCTCCGAATGTGCTTGATATCACTGATTTGCACACTTACAGTTCAGATGATATATTTTATGTTTGTTTAATCACCATTTTAAAAATGGTTGAAGGGGGCCAGACACGATGACTCACGTCTATAGTCCCAGCACTTTGGGAAGCCTGGGTGGGAGGATTGCTTGAGCCCAGGAGTTCCAGGACAGCCAGGGCAACACAGCAAGACCCCATCTCTACAAAAATTGTTTTCTGTTTTTTGAGACAAGGTCTCATTACATTGTCCAGGCTGCTGTACAGTGGTACGATCATAGCTCACTGTAGCCTTAACTTCCCAGGGTTCAGGTGATCCTCCCACCTCAGCCTCCTGAGTAGCTGGGGCTATAGATGCATGCCACCATGCCAGGTTGATTTTTTTTTTTTTTTTTTTGAGATGGAGTTTCGCTCGTTACCCAGGCTGGAGTGCAATGGCGTGATCTCAGCTCACCGCAACCTCCACCTCCTGGGTTCAGGCAATTCTCCTGCCTCAGCCTCCTGAGTAGCTGGGATGACAGGCACGCGCCACCATGCCCAGCTAATTTTTTGTATCTTTAGTAGAGATGGGGTTTCACCATGTTTACCAGAATGGTCTCGATCTCTTGACCTCGTGATCCACCCGCCTCGGCCTCCCAAAGTGCTGGGATTACAGGCTTGAGCCACCACATCCGACCAAAAAATTAAATTAAAAAAATGCTCCGGATATACACCAAGAGGCACTGGCTATGGATACCCAGCCCTTTTTTACAGGGAACAAAGTTTCATAGGAGGCCTGACACCAGTGTTGCGGGGAGCACCCTCAGCTCCCTCATCCACTGAAGACCCTCCAGCAGAAACAGCTAAAGCTTCCTGGGCACAATGGGACATGCCTGTAATCCCAGCACTTTGTGAGGCCAAGGCAGGTCGATCACTTGAGATCAGGAGTTCAAGACCAGCCTGGCCAACATGGTAAAACCCCGTCTCTAGTAAAAATACAAAAGGTACCTGGGTCTGTGGTACACAGCTGTAATCTTGGCTACCTGGGAGGCTGAGGCAGGAGATTCGTTTGAACCCGGGAGGAGGAAGTTACAGTGAACTGAGATCACGCCACTGCACTCCAGCCTGGGTGACACAGCAAGACTCCCTCTCAAAAAAAACAAAAGCAGGCCGGGCATGGTGGCTCACACCTATAATCCCAGCACTTTGGGAGGCCGAGGCGGGTGGATCACAAGGTCAAGAGATCGAGACCATCCTGGTCAATATGGTGAAACCACGTCTCTACTAAAAATACAAAAATTAGCTGGGCATGGTGGCGCACACCTATAGTCCCAGCTATTCAGGAGGCTGAGGCAGGAGAATTGCTTGAACCCAGGAGGCGGACGTTGCTGTGAGCCGAGATCGCGCCATTGCACTCCAGCCTGGGTAACAAGAGCGAAACTGCATCTCAAAAAAAAAACCAAAAAACAAACAAACAAAAGCAAAAGCTCTACAGGAGCCTCATCTGGTGTCAAAGACCCTGCTTCACAACCAGCAGGAAAAGTCAGGTGCCCTTCCCCTGGTCTCCTAAAATGTGGGTAAAGGTCAGGAACCTGGACAACTATTTTTTTTTCTTTTGAGACGGAGTTTCGCTCTTGTTACCCAGGCTGGAGTGCAATGGCGCGATATCGGCTCACTGCAACCTCCACCTCCTGGGTTCAGGTAATTCTCCTGCCTCAGGCTCCCGAGTAGCTGGGATTACAGGCATGCGCCACCATGTCCAGCTAATTTTTTGTATTTTTAGTAGAGACAGGGTTTCACCATGTTGACCAGGATGGTCTCGATCTCTTGACCTTGTGATCCACCTGCCTCGGCCTCCCAAAGTGCTGGGATTACAGGCGTGAGCCACCGCGCCCGGCCAACTATTTTTATCTTTAAGAAACATTACCAGGCCAGGCATGATGGTTTACACCTGTAATCCCAGCACTTTGGGAGGCCTAGGTGGGTGGATCATCCGAGGTCAGGAGTTTGAGACCAGCCTGGCCAACATGGTGAAACCCAATCTCTACTAAAAATACAAAACATAGCTGGACGTGGTGGCTCATGCCTATAATCCCAGTTACTTGAGAGGCTGAGGCAGGAGAATCATTTGAACCTGGAAGGTGGAGGTTGCAGTGAGCTGAGATCCCACTGCTGCATTCCAGCCTGGGTGACAGAGAGAGACTCTGTCTCAAATAAAAGAAGAATAGCTACAACTTTAAAAACTGACAGCACCAAGTGTTGGCAAGGCTACAGAGCAACCAGAGCTCCCACACCCTCTGGGAGAGTCCAAAATGGTGCCCTCCCACCGCACCACTGGAGAACTATACATTTTCTTTTTTTTTTTTTTCCTTTTTTTGAGATGGAGTCTCACACTGTTGCCCAGGCTGGAGTGCCATGGTGTGATCTCGGCTCACTGCAACCTCCGCCTCCCATGTTCACATGATTCTTCTGCCTCAGCCTCCACACACCACCACACCCGGCAAATTTTTGTATTTTTAGTTATGTTGGCCAGACTGGCCTTGAACTGACATCGTGATCCACCCGCCTCGGCCTCCCCAAGTGCTAGGATTACAGGCGTGAGCGCCCTGCCGAGAGCTGCACATTTAAATTTACAAGACATGTCCAACAACTCTCCTGTGACCCAGCAATTCCACTCCTAGGATCTACCAGAAAGCAAGTCTCCTACCCCTGTCTCCCACTCCCAAGGCCCTGGGTTCTCTCCCAGAACCAGGTCTGTATACATCTGCACCCTCCTCCCCAGGCGGCACACCACCTACACTTTTCTGCCCCTTGCTTCTGCTCCTCAATGCGTCCTAAAGACAGCTCCAGTCAGGACTTGGAGCGCCTCCCGGCTTTCCATCAGCACACAGGGTTCCACTGCCAGGCTGTGCCCAGTCCTCAAAGGCCAAGGCCTAGGTTGTTTCTTTTTTCTTTTCTTTTCTTTTTTTTGTTGAGATGGAGTCTTGCTGTATCGCTGATCCTGGCTAATTGCAACTTCCATTTTCCAGGTTCAAGCAATTCTCTTGCCTCAGCTTCCCAAGTAGCTGGGACTACAGGCTTGCACCACCACATCTGGCTAATTTTTTGTATTTTTAGAAGAGATGGGGTTTCACCATGTTGGCCAGGCTGGTCTCAATCTCTTGACCTCATGATCCGCCCACCTTGGCCTCTCAAAGCACTGGGATGACAGGTGTGAGCCACCGCCCAGCCACTCTAGGTGGTTTCTGATCTCCTGCCCCCACCCCTGCTTACCTGATAGTCCTTTTGCAGCAGCACGGTGTGGATGAGGCTCTTGTCAAGGCACAGGGCTGCGAGCTTCCGGCAGGTCTGCCGGACATTCAGAATCAGGTCTGTGCTGGGGACGTGGCTCAGGATGTGAAGGAGGATCTCATCGGAGAACCCCAGGAGGTGGACCCCATCTGCCATCCCAGCTGCTGCAGGGTGCATGTCATCTTCATCATTGGATATTTCCTGAAAATAAGGGAAACACCAAATTCCCACAGGATCCCCAAGGATGGCTGCCAGCCTAGCCTGCAGCTAAGGAGAGAAACAGAGAAGCCCTTATCCCTGGGAAAGAAGGTGCTTTTACTAAAAATCTCAGCCGGATGCGGTGGCTCACACCTGTAATCCCAGCACTTTGGGAGGCCGAGGCGGGCAGATCACGACGTCAAGAGATCAAGACCATCCTGGCCAACATGGTGAAACCCCATCTCTACTAAAAATACAAAAATTAGCTGGGCGTAGTGGCGCACCCCTGTAGTCCCAGCTACTCAGGAGGCTGAGGCAGGAGAATTGCCTGAACCTGGGAGGCAGAGGTTGCAGTGAGCCAAGATCGTGCCACTGCACTCCAGCCTGGCACCTGGCGATGGAACGAGACTCTGTCTCAAAAAAAAAAAAAAAACAAGCCTCAACCACACAGCAAAGAATTCATGAAATCCTTCAAAACCCCCTTTTAGAGCTATAATCCATGATCTCTCTTCAAAAATCAAAGATGAGAAAAAAAGATTATGTGGGTTTTTGTTTTGTTTTTTTGAGACAGAGTTTTGCTGTTGTTGCCCAGGCTGGAGTACAATGGCACAATCTTGGCTCACCGCAATCTCTGCTTCCCAGGTTCAAGCAATTCTGCCTCAGCCACCAGAGTAGCTGGGATTACAGGTGCCTGCCACCACACCCGACTAATTTTTGTATTTTTAGTAGAGACGGGGTTTCACCATGTTTGTCAGGCTAGTCTTGAACTCCTCCTGACCTCAGGTGATCCATCTGCCTTGGCCTCCCAAAGTGCTGGGATTACAGGCGTGAACCATGGTGCCCGGCCATCATTATGTGCTTAAAAGAGACTTTTCCTGCTAAAGGCCTCCAGTCAAGTCTGGCATGAGGTTAGACTCAATGATAGGACCACTCACCAAGGTTCTCCACTGGGGAAAGCTACTATCGACCCCTCTGTCCCAAATGTCAAGCTATGTTCTTGCAAACCCTTGGGTAGGGAAATTCTATCAAGAAACTTTCTGAGTACATCAAGAGTGTCTTCACCTCACTGGGTGCTGTGCCGGCTAAATGAGTTATCACACATAAAGTCTTTGGAACCATGCAGATGACGGATGCTCATTTTACATTGTCATTAGGGTAAGTAAAACCAGAGAAATCGGCCGGCCGTGGTGGCTCATGCCTGTAATCCAAGCACTTTGGAGGCCAAGGCGGGTGGATCACCTGAGCTCGGGAGTTCAAGACCAGTCTGACCAACATGGTGAAACCCCGTCTTAAAAAAAAGGAAAACAAAAAAACCAGAGAAGCCACCATTGATAATGGAACTGGCCGGGTGCAGTAGCTCATGCCTGTAATCCCAGCACTTTCAGAAGCTGAGGCTGGTGAATCACGCCAGAGGTCAAGATATTGAAACCAGGCCGGGTGCGGTGGCTCATGCCTATAATCCCAGCACTTTGGAAGGCCGAGGCAGGTGGATCACGAGGTCAAGAGATCAAGACCATCCTGGTCAACAAGGTGAAAGCCCATCTCTACTAAAAATACAAAAATTAGCTGGGCATGGTGGCATGTCCAGCTGTAGTCCCAGTTACTCAGGAGGCTGAGGCAGAAGAATTGCTTGAACCCAGGAGGTGGAGGTTGCGGTGAGCCGGGATCGTGCCACTGCACTCCAGTCTGAGTAACAACAGCAAAACTCTGTCTCAAGAAAAAAAAAGATATTGAAACCAGCCTGGCCAACACACTGAAACCCCATCTTTACTAAAAATACAGAAAATTAGGCAGTCGTGGTGGTTCGTGCCTGTAGTCCCAGCTACTTGGGAGGCCAAGGCAGAAGAATCACTTGAACATGGAGGTGGAGGTTGCAGTGAGCTGAGATTATGCTACTGCACTCCAGCCAGGGTGACAGAGCAAGACTCCATCTCAAATAAATAAATAAATAGATAATGAAACTATACAAGTCCTTACAAAGAACAAACAGCACCTACTACACTAACAAAGTTTTTGGTCATTTATTTATATTTTTTTTAGAGACAAGGTCTTGCTCTGTTGCGTGGGCCGGACTGCAGTGGTGTGATCATAGCTCACTGCAGCCTCCAACTCCTGGGCTCAAGCCCTCCTCCTGCCTCAACTTTCCAAGTAGCTGACGCTGTAGGCACAAGCCACTATGCCCAGCCAATGTGTTGGTTTTTGTTGTAGTGGTGGTTGATTTTTTGAGACACAGTCTCGCTCTGTCACCCTGGCTGGAGTGCAGTGGCATGATCTCAGCTCACTGCAACCTCCACCTCCGAGTTCAAGTGATTCTTCTGCCTCGGCCTCCCAAGTAATTGGGACTACAGGCACGCACCACCATGCCCGGCTAATTTTTTTTTTTTTTTTGAGACGGAGTTTCGCTGTTGTTACCCAGACTGGAGTGTAATGGCACAATCTCGGCTGACCACAACCTCCGTCTTCTGGGTTCAAGCAATTCTCCTGCCTCAGCCTCCCGAGTAGCTGGGACTACAGGCGCGCACCACCACGCCCAGCTAATTTTTATATTTTTAGTAGAGATGGGGTTTCACCATGTTGACCAGGATGGTCTCAATCTCTTGACCTCATGATCCACCCACCTCGGCCTCCCAAAGTGCTGGGATTATAGGCGTGAGCCACTGCGCCCGGCCTATTTTTTGTATTTTTAGTGGTGACAGGGTTTCACCATATTGGCCAGACAATCTTGAACTACTGACCTCGTGATTCGCCCGTCCCAGCCTCCCAAAGTGCTGAGATTATGGGCGTGAGCCACCGTGGCCTTTTTTTTTCTTTTTGAAATGGAGTCTCACTCTGTCACCCAGGCTGGTGTGCAGTGGTGCAATCAGCCCACTGCAACCTCCGCCCCCAGGTTCAAGCGATTCTCCTGCCTCAGCCTCCTGAGTAGCTGGGAATACAGGCATGTGCCATGTGCTACCATGCCCAGCTAATTTTTTTGTATTTTTAGTAGAGATGGGGTTTCACTATGTTAGCCAGGATGGTCTCAATCTGACCTCGTGATCCACCCGCCTCAGCCTCCCAAAGTGCTGGGATTACAGGTGTGAGCCACTGCACCAGGCCTCATGGTTGTGGTTGTTGAGACAGTGTCTCTCACTCTGCCTCCCAGGCTGGAGTGCAGTGGCACAACCATGGCTCACTGCAGCCTCAAACTCCCGGGCTGAAGAGATCCTCCCACCTCAGCCTCCTGAGTAGCTGGGACTACAGGTGCATGCCACCTCATTTAGTTAATTTGTTCTTTTGTAGAGACAGGGTTTCCCTATGCTGCCCAGGCTGATCTCAAACTCCTGGACAAGAGACCCTCCTGCCTTGGCCTCTCAAAGTACATTTTGTTATAATAGAGACAGGATCTTGCTATGCTGCTCACATTGGTCCTGAACTCCTGGACTCCAGCAATCCTCTGGCCTCAGCCTCCCAAAGTGCTGGGATTACAGGCGGGAGCCACCGCGCCCGGCCTCTGTGCCAGCCATTTCTTAACGTCTTTACTATTTCTCCACTGTCCCTCTTCTTAGGACTTTGCTTATCTACCTGGCATTTCCTGGGCTGTCTCCTGAGACACAGCACTGATACCACCAGCCTATGCACAAGCTGTCCCCTTGACCAGACATGCCACCCAGCAAGGGAAACTGTGACACTCTCATGCTTCAGCTCAAAAGCTCCTTTCTCAGGGAAGCCCTTGCAGTACTCTCCAGGCACACTTAACTCACCACCTCCCACAGCTGACCAGGTCTCCACTCCCAGCCTCATCGGACAAACTGTAATCGTTTCCCCACTACTCCAGGAATGCCTTCAGAACAGGGAGCATTTTTTATTTCATTTTTTTGTTTGAGACAGGGTTTCACTCTATCTCCCAAGCAGGAATGCAGTACAATCATAGCTCATTGCAGCCACGGCCTCCTGGGCTCAAGTGATCTTCCTGCCTCAGCCTCCCAAGTAGATGGAACTACAGGTGCAGGTCTCCACACCAGGCTAATTTTGTAATTTTTGTAGAAATGGGATCTTGTTTTATTTTGAGACAGAGTCTTGCTCTGTTGCTATGCTGGAGTGCAGTGGCATGATTTAGGCTCACTGAAAC